>OZ007562.1:27049432-37049432 GCA_963931875.1 Pollenia griseotomentosa
TTGATATTTTAATAAGCTAAAGTTCATCCAATCCAATTTTCATTTAATTATTTTTATGAAGAAAGGAATTTTACAACATGAAATTAATTAAAATTTATTGATAATTTTTCATTCTTGTTAGTCGAACCCAGGCATCCACGAACTGGTTACCCTTACATGTTTCAATCCTTCATAAAAATAATTAAATGAAAATTTATTTTGATTTTTTTTTATATCTGGAGAACGGCAAGAGCAAAAGCCTCCAAATAAAGTACAAGCATCTTGGTTATCAATACAAAACCTCCGACAAAGTTTTGGCAGGATTGGACGAGTAGGCGCGTTACTTCTCTTACAAAGACAGTTTAGGTAGAAAACGGCAAACGCCAAAGGTTATAATATATAATAGCCTATATTCTGTTCAAACTTAAGTCTGTCTAGTCTATAATTTTTTTTTATCGCGTCTGGTCCATAATACATAAATGTATAGTGCGTTTAGGAGACTAGATAAAATATATCTAGTCTACTGCTTTTCTGATATAAAGTCCATCTAGTGGATATTTGTATGCTCCTGCCAATCCTATACGTAGCAGAGGGCCTCAATAAATTTGTTGAACATATTCCTGTCTTGCACTAACGCTCTTACTTTGCTCCAGCTTTTATCCATTTCAGCAATTTTCACATCAATTTGCATTTACCACATATGAGCTGGGTGTCCCATTCTTCTGTGGGTATCTTAGTTTTTTTTCTTTCTTGCCGACAATCCGTATAGTCTGAGGTTTATCGTATGTCTAGTGTTGCTATAGTTCAGTCAAGTTTTTATCTAATATTTATTTTAGCATATTCTGCCCTTTTAAATGGAGGTTTGCATTCTTTCAAAGATACCTTGAGTCCGTACAAAAGTTATACATGATTCCTACATACTAAGATGCACCCCCACTTAAAACCTTTTTTTCTCCACGCCACTGCCAATTGGTATTACTTTGTAGGGACGGTAAGTCCTATAGGCCCAACCTCTACGTGATTTCTTAGCCGATCTTTGTTTTTGGTTTGCACATTTTATGAACTTCCCATTTTTTTCGGAGATTTCAATATTAAAACATTAAAATTTTTTTGATTCGGAGATTCTAGTATATTCAGTGCTAAACGTGTTTGATTTCTGGAGAATGGCGAACAGGTAAATACTTCATGGATTGAACTTGCATCAACTTCTAGACATTATGGACCTATCAGTAAGTTGTCAAGCCTAAAACGTTACATATACTTTCTATGAACTGCATGCTATGAAAGTAATTGACTAAGTCTTTAATTAACTTCGCCATGTAAACGGTTTAACAATTTTTTCAATACCAGTATTCACCTGTCTTTGAGAGAGTTTTCTGCCTCCTTTGCCAACTTTATAGAACGGTTAGCGCCATTGGGGTTTCTTCTAACTATATTTGGGGGATTCACAAGGTAGTCATAAAGTCATATGTCTTAAAATAGTAACAATAAAAAAATATGAGTGCTGTGAGTTACCCCTCATAATTAAGATTTCTACTGTGTAGTTATGACAATAAACACAGCATAAAAAATCTTATTATTTTAGGACATTATGACAATTTGACTTGATAACACATCTTGTGAATCCCACAATTATGTCTAATCTACAGTCTGCTATTTTATCTGTCTAGTTTAAACAATCTGCTGTATTTAAAACTATAGTGTAGTCTACAAGATGAAAACGTCATTGTATTGTCACCGTTCTTAAGAAATTTTAAGCTAAGCGACATTGCCTGTTAGGACTTCCTGATATGCGGAGGCTTGCGAGACAAAATCATTTTCTGTCATCTATAAATGTTTGGACATTTACTTTAATAACACTAGCCAACAAGGGTTTGGACTGGAGCAACCAAATATCTTTCCTAGGGTAAAAAGGTTTTTATTCGTTTCTAACATAAAAAGCACTAGTTTATTTGTAAATTAATGAGTTTCCAAAGTGAATGGCTTTACTTGAAGGTCGTTTGTATTTTGTTGGTTCGGTTTCACGTATTAGAGTCCAGCAATAGTCTCCCAGCATGCTTTTGTCTCAAAATCCTTGATAAATTCTTTAAATTTTCATTAAATCCTGGTGAGCACGCTCTCCTTGTTCGCGTTCACTGCACCTGGTTTTTTTTTTTGCAATGCGTAAGAAGAAGATGCAAAACATTGCCAGTGTCCACGGTTTGTCCAAGTTTCTGACTGCAAAACCAAAATAATGTAATTATGCATATTTTAATGATTCTGATATTGCATATCCTTTTTTTCCAACCAAATATTCACCACACACAAAGCAAAAATAGCTTGAATCAGTAACACACGATCTCCCTGACATGCTTAAACGCTACTATTATGAAGATTTAGAATGAATGTCAAATAAATAATTGTTAAATTGTAGTGCCAGAATTTACTGTTTTACAGTATTGCCAGCATGCGATAAAAATTTAACAAGGCGTGATAGCCCAATTTCAGATTCGAATTCAGCGCACCCAGATTAGTTAAAAAACAGGCTTGGTTTCTGCAGTCAATTTTTTTTCCAAATTTGTAGACCAGTGTAGTTAATACATGAGACCAAAGAAAAGTCAGCATCCGTCATCGATGACTAAACATTGCCAGCGTTTGTAAAGCCCTTATGACACTACTTTTTTTATTCATTAATTGATATAGAATTGATAGAAAGAAACAGTAAATGTTAGAAAGAAAATAAAAAATGTAAACAAAGTTTTTTTGTTTTTTTTCTCTAGTTATGGTTTTGTTTCAGGGATGGCGTTGAGAATTTTTAAACTTGTACCAACAACGTTTAAAAATTGTACTTTTTTACCCTAATTGTACTAAAAGATTTTTTTAGTTGAGATTAATTTTATTTATGTCCATAAAAAACACCAAAAAAAGGTATTATAAATCTTAGTTTAAAAAGTATCAACAAAAAAGTACAATTGAAACAACTAAGCCATCCCTGTTTTGTTTATTTTATTAAATGTTGCCAACTTTTTGTTTATGAGAAACCTTAAAACAAAAAGCGGTAAATCGCTGAATTTGCTCATAAACCGCTGATTCAGCAACACTTTTAATATTTCAAGCTTGAAATGTCAATTTTAAGTTAAACAATTTTACTTTTTTTTGACGTAACTTCATTTTTTATCGATACCTTTAGTAAAATTTTTGACAATTTGTCATTTACCTAAATACAGCTTAACTCTTTGCACTTGGTAAATTTTTGTATTACATTATATTTGTACTGTTCACCAAAACTTAAACAATGCATTAAAAATGTAGTGTCATAAGGGCTTAACGATGAATAATTTTGACGTTCACCACCGGTTATTTTCATAATTGCATTAACGATTACATTTGTTTTGTCGTAAACATAGACATATTTGCAACAGTGCAACATAGAAGCACATAGGGTACTGCTTACTGGACCTAAGCTATGCTTGATTGTGGATGACAGTGTAACCTAACTAGTCTGTGGTTGTATCGAGGTTGTATTAATTGTCTCACATTTGCATTAACGATCATATTTATAATCGGTTTCAAAGCCATATTTGCGATCATGTTTGTAAACCTAATCCTTCTTATATTTGGAGTCATATCCACAATCATATTTGTAGTCATATTTATAGCCTTAATTACAGCAATTTTCTTAGTCATATTTACAATTTTATTTTGTTTATTTTTTATTTTTAATTATTTTAGGTCTACGGAATAAACCCTTACAGACCAATTATAAAAAATTTACATTATATACAAAAATAAAAAAAAATATTTAGACATCAATTTAATTACACTGATTAAGGTACAAAATAATATTACGTTTAATGACATTAACATTAACAGAAAAATCAATAAGAAAATAAAAATTATTATATTGTTTACACAATTTTCTTAGAGGATCAGAATTGGCATAATTAGTTTGGAAAACTTGTAAATAGATTGGAATGTAGAAACGAGTTGATCGATGAGGTACACTAAAATTTATGTTGCTGAGTAGGAAGTCAGAACAGACTGCACCATTTATTAGGTTGAATAAAAATGAAACGTTAAGCATAGTTCTTCTGCTCTCCAACGTTGGTAATTTTATTTATATAATTTTATAAAGCCTTGTAGTATAAGGAGGAATAATGACGTTGGGATTCTATGTTGAATTACCCAAGAAGGAAGGAATCTTATCAATATTTATTGTCATATTTACAGTCAAACTCATATTCTTAGTCAACTAATTTATTGTCTGCTGAAACAGGACATATAATCTACAGTTACAGATTCCAAAGCGTTTATTGGGTATAATCACATGTTCTAGAAAACAACTTTATTTTGAGGTGTAAGTATATTTGTAAATATTTGTTGTTGTTGTTGCGCTCAGCACTTAAATGGGTCTTAGTTCAGTGTTTGCTACAGACTTGTAATTAAATATACTTAGATTTTTTTATTATTATTTTGCAAATAAAAAAGCTTTTAGAAATTTTATGGGTCTTACGAATGCAAACAAAAAAAAAAGTTTGTCTGAAAAGGTTCTCTTTTACACAAAATTGAACCAGAGTAGTTACAAACATTTTAAATGGTTTTTAAATGAAAGGGAAAAGACTTTACAATTAAATGAAGGCAAATTTGAGTAACAAAGTGCCATAAAATGTTTAATAAATTGAGGAAAAAGAAGAAACAGTTTATGTTAACTTGAATGGTTGGTATTAAACCTTTGAACAATCTTGGGAAGCACAATGATTTAAGTAATTTAAAGTTGGCTTTCCAGCCATAAGGCCCATCTGGGCCTGTGAAAGGGCGGATTGCTTGGCGCTCGCCGTCCTTTTAAGGCCTGAATTTTTCTTCACTGTCACTATCGGTCACATTAATGGTCCGAACTTGAATTCTCTTACACTATGAACGTCCTTTTTAGGTTATGAGACAGTCGAAGAGATTTGTCACCCTATCCCGTGGTAAAACAGGTAGACTACTTCTGCTTGAAAAGGGGGAACTAAGGTTACTTACTGGCCTATAACGGAGCGCTTTAGTCTCAGATGCCACCAGTTTATAATGGATAATATTAAAAAGAGGCCGTGCAGAGCAGATATGTCAGAATATGTCAGAATATCTGCTCTGCTGCTGTCCCTTCTTGGGGAGTAACAGGCGGAAATTTATTGGTAAGCAACTGATGAGCCCAACTGAAATTTATGATCTTACACCGGGCAGGGTTATTAGCCTTATGCGTAGCCTGAACTTGACGTGTTGAGATATACCGGCTGCACAAAAGACCTTCTGGGTCGCGGTGCTTGTTGCCTTCTACATATGTATGTTAATTAAAAAAAAAGAAAATTTAGTTTAAATAAAAAAATGTGGATAGTCAACCTTCCCTGAAATCTAGAAGTTTGACTGTTTTTAACATTAAACTCGATAAAGAAAACATTTTGAAATTTAAATAAATAAAACTCAACTTGAAGAACACATTAAAATATTATTTATTTTTTACTGCTTTTTAGGATTTTCCCAAAATCTGTTAAACTCATTTAGCATAAATTATGTGACAAAATATGTTAAATTCATTGAATATTTACCAGACATGTTTGAGGTTATGATAAAAAAATAAATAGCAACACAAAAAAAAACGTTTCCAAACTCCAGAACAAAGATAATTTTTTATTGACAGACAAACAAGAAAAATATCACAAGTGGACTCAACCTAAACTAGTGTTTATTTTACCCACACATACATGGTTAAACAATAACTTCACTTCAACCCTAAAGTACGAGTAATTTGACACTTTTTTGACACACTGTTACGATCTTATTTTTTTTTTTTTTTAACACTAATAAGGTGACAAGTGGATTTTTGTTTTTGTGTCTAGAATAATTTAAATATATGAAACAAAACAAAAAAAAAAAACAAACAATTCAAGGAGTCTAAATAAACAAAGTTTGAAATTTGTTTTTATTTTTGGCTCTAGTCCAAAATTCACAGACACCTTCAAATGATGGTCTTTAGAACAGAAGCAGAAAATTCTTTGAATTATGACGCGTCTCTTAAAGAAAATTATTGATGATATTTATTTCGTTCTTTATTGCAGTTGGTTGCCTTAAATAAATATTAAAATGGTTAAATTTCTTCTTAAAAATTTTCTTCTTTATTTGTGTGGTCTTTAAATTATCGGATTTATAAAAATAGAAAATCGTAAATATTATAAAAATTAAGAAAAACACAATCTGGTAAATTTATAAACAAAACAGAAATAATTTGCTGGATGACCATTGCCGTAAACAGAGATGTGGAAAAGAATGGGGGGTTGGATGTTGGTTCCTGAGGAGTGCACAAAGCCTAGATCGGCTAAAGAAAAATTCTCTTATATCCATTACAGTCTTAATCAGAGATCGGTAAACACATACATAGAAATATTCTAGTAATATAATATAATAAGAGCGGAAGGAGGAACGTTTTATTCCACTTAGCTTTCATGCTTATATGCCATAGTTTAACCAAGAGCGTCAATGTTGTATTACAAAAAGTAGTGTTAATCTTCTTGTTTAATAAAACCCACATAAAAGAAATACAAAATTGAGATAAACCTGCTAGATTGACCAAAGAATAGCTAAATTGCCATTATTTATTAAGAATAACGGCCAACTTCACTATTAAAAGCGCTGTTAAAATCGGACGTTCAAATTGTAAAGCGTTGACGCCGCACATTGGTTGAGGTTCATAGAACGAGCGGCTAAAAATAGAAGAAGTTGTCGAAGGACAATGAAACTTGGCACATAGGCATTTTTTGCTTTAATCAAGAAAAAAAAATGGAAAAATCAAAATGATCCGCCCACTTTTACGCCCACCGCCCATACAAAGTGAAGATTAAATTTTGACCTACGGCATTGTTTTTTGGCACATTGCAGTTTAAAACACTCATAATCATTTGTGTGACTTTTGAAAAATATCCGCCCACTTTTACGCCCACTTCCCATACAACTTGTATTGAAAAAGTAGCATAACTCCCTTGATTTGTAATGCATCAACTCAATTTTCACAAAAAAATAAATATTATAATTGTAGAATGGGCTCCTGAAAATATATACCAGATTCGGCCAATTTTACGCCCACCTCCCATAGAACGTAATACGTAATAGTACGTAATATAAGCATAGTCTTTTAATAATTTTTCAACATCATTATCGTACTCCAATTTTCCAATAAACTTTTATTGAAGACAATAAAAGATTATGCATTACGTCTTCATTAGTGGCTACAAGTCAAATTCTTCGCGAATGATGTAATCTCTCTGTAGTCTGTATTCCTCGCTTCCTGAGCTCCCTTGGACAGCATACATGATACAAATAATCAATTAAAATGTAAAAAATAAAAATGAAATCATTGAATAAGGGCCTTTAGATAGAGACATACCTATTGGTAGAATAGTTTCTGCTATAATTTTGCTACCATGCACCAATTTTGCTACCATGCACAGTTACAGGCAACAACAACAAGCATCAACGAAAATTCATGTTTTGTTACTTTATCATTTTATAGTTTTTACTGTTTTTTTTTTTTTTTTTTTTTTTTTTTTTTTTTTTGGAAAGGAGCAGGAGCAGCTGAATTTTTTTTTAACTTTTAGCTGAGACTTCAAGCTGTAATTTGACATCTTTCGTTAAACAGCGCTCCACCACAGCGCTAAAAAATGCAGTCCACAGAAGTTGATGAACATTGAAATTTTAATGTTGTTTATATTTTGTTCTACGAAATTTTTTATATGGCACTTTTCCCAACTTTTTTTAATGCAAATATCATCTATGACAATTGTTACTTACGAAAATATACAACAAAGTCAAATGAAAAGTTTACTGTGATTGTACCAAAAGATTGAATATACTGTAAATTTGCATGCCATTTTAAACAAGCAAACATATATGAACTTTGAGCGTGTCTGTCCAAACAAATAATAAATATATCAGCCTAATATTACGGAATCATAATATTTAGATATCTGACAAGAAAATACCAAAAAATTATAGAAATCGGCGAACATGAAAAAAATGAATTTCGGACGCTCTTAAACCAATGTGCCACAGGGAAGCAGACGTATCGGACGACCATCACACACCTGGAAACGCCAAATCATAACCGAACTGTCCGAGCTACGACTACAGTGGAACGAAGTCAAACATCGCGCTGATGATCGAGATCATTGGAATCAACTTGTGGCGGCCCTATGCTCCCCAGAGGAGTAAAAGGAAGCTTTAAACAAATTGTATTAGCACGACAATTTTTGACAACTAAAAAACACGTGCTGCTTTTGTTTTTTTTACGGCTGTAAGTGAGAAAATAGTTCAATGTAAGCAGTGTCAGGCCTACCGTTCGCCCGACTAAAGTTGCAATTCGCCCCTTTTTATCGGCCTGCAAATTTTAGTGAGACTTTTTTTATCACCGACTTTTGAGACTTTTTTAATTTTTGCCATTTTTTTTAAGTTTTTTACAAAAAACATTTATTTGCAGTAAATTGTCTTATTTTTTTTTTTTTTTTTTTTAATCGTCAAAGCAACGTCGTCAAAATTTAAAAGCAATTCACAGATTATTGTTCCTTTGGCAACAATTTTATTACTTTTTTGCAACCTTGTCATGTATTTAAGAAATTTTTCACAAAGTTTCAAAGAATAGTTTTATCAAAAAAGCTTTTTAAAATAAAAAATTGTGGTGTTTTCAGTGCTCATTTTGCAAAATTATTTTTAGCCGCCGCACTGTGGCTGTTGTCGCCGATTTAAAAAATGTTAATGCCAATCGATAGGAAACATATTAGAACTAAGGTATCCAAAAAAAACTGGATTAAAATATTGGCAATTGTGGGTGTGGCATGCTGCTGGAAACAAATATTTTATGTTGTTTTAGAAAAAATTAAATTTTTGTAAATATGATCAGAACTAAATTAGGATATTTCGCAAACTGTTATCAATAATGGGTCGAATTGTTTGTAGTCTTTAAGAAATGCCTCGTTACATCTCTGCATCATTTATACCTGATGTGTTATTAAAAGCTTCCTCCGGTTCTATATTTTAGTTAAATCCTAATTACAGCGGAATAAAACTTGTTAGGGTCAAAAGGGATAAAAGAGATTTTAGTACCATCGGAGAACTGAAGGTGTCCTCTTTAGTCCCATATACACATTTGCAACTGTTTGGAACTACACAGAAAAAATTCACCAAAATTTTTCACCAATTAAAGCATTAATCAAAAATATAATCAGTTTTAATTAAAAATTTAATCAAGTGAATTAAACGTTTAATCAAGTGAATTAAACGTTTAATTAATACTATTAACTGGTTTAATTGATACTATTAATTTGTTTACTGGTGCAAATTTAATTAATTTTTTAATTAATATCACAAATTTTTTAATTGAAATCAATTTTTATTTTTTTCTGTGTATCTGTTGAACACTGTTGAACAACATTTTTTTTGCTCTTTTTATTTTACTGAAATATAACACAATGGTTTACGAATGTTTTTTTTTTTTGATGTGAAAGAACACGGGGTCATAGATATGTCGTGAGAGTGACTTGTGGTCAATATCGAGTGGTAAATAGTGGCAGTTTTGCCATTTTTGTAAAAAAACATCATCTTTTTAAAAGCATTTTTCTGGGATTGGGAATTTGGGGAATTTCTTAATCAAAAATGGAAATGCATTTGAGTCCACTGTTCTAAGATCTTTTCGGTCTACATAACTTCAAAATTTCTTTGTGATATCTCTTTACATATCAAATTCATGGAATGTCAAACATTAAAATTATTATTTCTATAGTGTAAATGAATGAAAGGGCTTTCCATATAAGTAAAAATAGTAATTTTAAGTTTTAAAATTCTTTAAATCTGACATGAACAAAGAAGTCAAAATGAAATTTGGTAGTTATGTAGATTAGGAAGTTCTTGAAACAGTGCACTTAAAAACATCCCCCTTTTTGATTAAAAAACTACCATAATTATCAATCTCAATCAAAAGCATTTTCTTATTAAATGCTAAAAAACATCAACAGTTTAACTTCGACCTTAAATTTATCAATAACTGCTAAACCAATTTTAATAAAATTAACACTGTATGAAAGTGCAAGTCTTTTCTCCAGCAAAAGAAAAGTTGTTAAATTATAGCTATCGGTTTAAAAGTTAAAAGTCAATGAATGCAGGTCCTTCCAAGAAAAGTAATATTTGGTGATACCATTCGAAGACTGGGAACTAAAGTATAAATGCCTTAACCAACCATTGAGTCAAAGCGGTCTTTTGCAATATTTGTAAACAGTTTTTAGTGAACTAAACAATCATCTTCAGCGACATGAAAAAACACATAAATAATAAAGGGTGGTTAAATTTCAAGGGCCGATGTTGATTTTGAATAAAACACAAACCATTTAGGAAATTATTGTAATTTTATTTTATTATGATAAATTGGTATTACTCAATTATGTATGGAACAAAATATCGGCCAAATGGGCGCCGCGACCACGGCGGCACACCTCCATCCGATGGTCCAAATTTTCGATGACCCTGAGGCATAATGGAGGTTCTATGCCGTTAATGTGCCGAATTATCTCACCCTTTAGCTCTTGAATTGTTGCTGGCTTATCGACGTACACCTTTTCTTTCAAATAACCCCAAAGAAAAATGTCCAACGGTGTCAAATCACATGATCTTGGCGGCCAATTGACATCGCCATTACGTGAGATAACACGGCCATTGAATTTGTTGCGCAAAAGAGCCATTGTTTCGTTAGCTGTGTGGCAAGTGGCACCGTCCTGCTGAAACCACATATCGTCCACATCCATACACACAGAAAAAAATACCAATGTAAAATTAACATGGAAAAATGTTGATTGAGAATCATAGTAAATTTCTGCAAAAGTATGCCCTTTATTTAAATTTATCATTATTTTATATAAATTTTAAATGAAAAATATTAAAATAATCTTAAATCACGTTTATTTAATATTATTCACTATTAAAAAAAAATTAAAAAAAAAAATATTAAAATATAAATAAATCTGGATTCAATATTGAATCCATAAAAACCTGTTTTATATTAAAATCAAAAGTTGATCATGTTAAATTAACATGCATACATACTTAAGTATGTACATTTTTTTATTTTCATTGTTAAAATATGTTATAAAAAGAAGACAATTCCCGTATTCTTTTAATTAAAATTATTTAGTTAAATAGTGCATCAAGTTTTCAAAGTACAATGCCGACGTAAACTTTATCAGGCGATTCTGTTGATGCTTCTGTTAACAAAGGGGAATACAAAATAAGTGAAACATGTGTTACAGGGGTATAAGCTTTAAATTATTCTTAACTGGTATTACACTCAAACCAATTTAATTCTACGTGAAATTCACGTTGTTTCAACTTGAAATAACTTTCATTCAAAGCGATTCGGATTGTTATTTCAATATAAATTCCATTTTGCTCTAACTTTACTGCAATGTTAAATTAACATGAATTATAGTTATTTTAAAACCAAAAAATGTTGTTCGCAAGTTATAGTAAAATCGGGTTGAATTAACATGAAAAACGTATGAAGCAACATCACCACCGACAAATTTTAAATCAACCTTGTTTTCTACGTTTTTAACTTGATTTTTTTCTGTGTGTATCTTCCAATTCGGGCCATAAAAAGTTCGTTATCATCTCACGATAGCGAACACCATTCACATTAACTGCCTGACCGGCCTCATTTTGGAAAAAATACGGCCCGATGATGCCGCCAACCCATAAACCGCACCAAACAGTCACTCTTTGTGGGTGCATTGGTTTTTCAACAATCACTCTTGGATTATCATTCGGCCAAATGCGGCAATTCTGCTTATTGACGAATCCGCTGAGGTGAAAATGAAATCACGAAGTGCACGATATGCATTTTGATTTGAACGCCCATTTTCATAATAAGTCTGGATAACTTTAACACGTTGTTGGATTGTGTATCTCTCCATGGTTCAAATTGAGTAAGTCTGAAATAGAGAAATGTCAAATAAAATTCGGAAAAAAACTTGGCGTTTAGGTGTGGTTCACATTCAACATCGGCCCTTACAATTTAACCGCCCTTTATAAAAAAAGGCTTCTGAAAATGAAAAAATGCAACTGACTTTCAATTGATTTTTTTCTGTTTTGCTATGCTTTTTATACCCTCTACCACAATTAGTTGTGAAGAGGGTATACTAAGTTTGTCATTTCGTGTGAAACTTTTTTATTATTCATCTCAGACCCCATAAAGTATATATATTTTGGATCTTTGAGTAATTCTAAGTCGATTTAGTCAGGTCCGCCTGTCTGTCCGTCTAATGAAAACACGCTCACTCTCGAAAAACTAAAAAGTTTGGGATTAAAATCCAGCAAAATCGGTTCAGTAGGATCAGAGCGATGAATCAAAATGTGGAACCACCACCCAAAAAAATTGAAAATTTTGTTACAAAAACTAACATAAATGGTGGAACAATGCACGGAATGATATAAGATGGTTTAAAAATTCGTGAAGATCGGTCCATAATTTACCCTAGGCCCCATATAAACCCTACTTCCGGAAAACAGTTTAGTAAGCCTAAAACCGTAATTAATCATGCTATCACAACCAAATTTAGTACGTCACAGTTTTATAGAACTATAAATTTACCCTAGGCCCCATATAAACCCTACTCTCAAAAAAACAGTTTAATACGCCTAAAACCATAATTAATTATGCTATCATAACAAAATTTGGCACGTCACAGTTTTATAGGACCATAATTTACTGTAGGCCGCATATAAAGCCCACTATGGGCCTTATATGGGCCACGCCTAAAAACAGAGCAGATATACACAGAAAAAAATTTTTGCGCCAGTAAAAGAATTAATCAAAAATAAAATCAGTTTTAATTAAATATTTAATCAGGTGAATTAAACTTTTAATCAAGTGAATTAAACGTTTAATTGAAATATTGTAAACGTTTAATTGAAATATTGTCAATTAAACATTTAATACACTTGATTAAAAGTTTAATTCACCTGATTAAATATTTAATTAAAACTGATTTTATTTTTGATTAATTCTTTTACTGGCGCACAAATTTTTTTCTGTGTAGATATTGCAGTAAAATTTCTTCCAACTTAGTTTCATATGACCAGAAATAAAGTTATGATATACTGATATACTGGCCATAATTTACCTTAGATCCCTAATTTCTCCACTGTATTGAAATTTTATGAAATTTATATTTTTTAATACCAGAAATTACTCTGTGGAATTTTGGGATGATTGGTTTATAACTTACCATGGCTCCAATATAAATCCCCCTCCTGAAAATCATTTAAGTTCGGCTTAAACTGTTACGAATCATGATATTTTACTCAACCGACAAAAATTTAATATAGGTCTAAACCGCAACCAATTTGAATGCTGATGTCTGTTTTTATAAAGATAAATTAATAAAAAATAGATATCATTTAGATATCATTCCTGAAATAATTGAACTTTCGGTGGAGGATATCAAAGATTCGGCACAGCCGAATATAGCACTCTATTTATTAATAAAAAACGTTAGAAAAAGATGTGCGACTCTAATTTTCTTAAACGACTTTTTTCTGCGGCTTTATTTTTATAAAACGACCGTTTCAAAAATTCCTAACGGTAGCCCTGAGCAGTGTTGCCAAAAGGTTTCTATAGTAATACTATAATGGTTGAAAATTTTCCAAAAATCTTTGAAAAAGAAAATAAATTCGCTTTAACCAAAGGTTCCCGAATGGGGTCTGCAGACCTCTTAGGTTTCGTGATAGATTTATTCTTTTTATAAAAAATAGACAGAACAAAATGGCAGCATTCAATGCAAGTAACCAACCCATGCTCTCTCTGTGAAAGCTAAAGCGTGACTGTCTGGGTTTTTTATAATATTTGCTCACACGCAGGTGTAGGAATGAAAGAAAAAAAAACATGTTGTAGTAGTTTGCCGATCTCTGGCCCTAATGCATGTATCTTTAATCTTTATCAGCCCAATTATGAATAAAATTTCCCCGAGAGTATTTTCCCTTCACCCATTTTTCCTATGTTAATTCAATTGTAAAAATGGGAAAAGGGAAAAAACTCCCGGGGAATTTTTATTCATAATTGGGCTGTATATCTGTAATCTATTTTGAGGCAATAAAGAGACTGGAACACGATGTCCATTATCTTGGAACAATAGGCAAGCTGAGCACCTATTCCAAACTATAAAAACGATTGTTAAAAAATTTACTATATCTTATCTAATTTTTCATATCCTTCTTGACAAAAAAAAAAAACTACCCTTAAGTTTCTGGGAGTGACAAAATAGTTACTTGCAATCTCGGAAATCAAAGTTAAGCAATTTAGGAACACTTTTTATATATTTTCCAAAAATGTATCCTCTTTTCAAGACGCTTCTCTGCCCTGCAACAAACTGTTAAATTTTTCACATTTTTCCCCAAAAACAAGGAACCAATTCATTTCATATGTACATTCAAAAAAAAAAAAAAAAATCTTGTAAATGTTTCAGTCCATCCAAAAGCATAAGAACGAGTATCTGTGTGTATACACAGAAAAAATTATTGCCGAATTATTTTCAAACAAACGCTTGTTTGAAAATTTTTTTAATTTCTATAAATTTTTTTACTGATTCAATCAATATTTTTGTTTGATTTTTATTTAACCAACAAAAATGTGGACAACTCTTCAAAAATATAATAAACGCGTTATTGGTGTCAAGTTTTCATAATTTTGTATGAAATATTTAACGCTCTTTAATGTTGTCGTCTTTTTGCATTTTTTTATTTGATCGTAAGCAACACTTCTTTATGTGAAATATAAGAACAACAACAAAAAACACACACAGTCTATTTTTGGACGCTTTAAAAAAGTGCAACTATAAGAAAAACAATAGCAGAATCGACATTATAAGAAACAAAATCCCGTATTCAATTTTTTAAAACTGTTTGGTTAAATACATCAAATACAAAAATAGAATGATGACGAAAAACATATCATATCGTTTTTGGTTACATTTCTTCTTTAGCAAAGGACAGGATACAGCAACAGAGAGTGATAAAGAAAAACATTGTGTTGTGTGTATAAAGCCCTTATGACACTACATTTTTTATTCATTAATTGATATAGAATTGATAGAAAGAAACAGTAAATGTAAGAAAGAGCAAACTATATGTATGTTATGTTTTTGTTTCAGGGATGGCGTTGAGAATTTTTAATATTGTACCAACAACCTTTAAAAATTATAGTTTTTTACCCTAATTGTACTAAAAGATTTTTTTTAGTTGAAATTAATTTTAATTATGTTCATAAAAAACACCACAAAAAGGTATTATAAATCTTAGTTAAAAAAGTATCAACAAAAAAGAACAATTGAAACAACTTAGCCATCCCTGTTTTGTTCATTTTATTAAATGCTGCCAAATTTTTTTTTAAGAGAAAGCTAAAAACAACAAGTTAGAGTGCTATATTCGGCTGTGCCGAATCTTTGATACCCTCCACCGACAGTTCGAATGTTCAAGGAGTAATATCTGTATGATGTCTTTTTATTATTATTATCTTAAACTGTGACGATTTGTTATTAATTATGGTTTTAGGAGACTAAACTGTTTTCCGGGAGTAGGGCATATATGGGGCCTAGGGTAAATTATGTACCGATCTTCACGAAATTTCACAGTATCATTTATAGTACTATAAAATTGTGACGAGCCAAAATTTGTTGTGATTGCATTATTTTTTACGGTTTTAGGCGTACTAAACTGTTTTCCGGGAGTAGTGTTTATATGGGGCTTAGGGTAAATTATGGACCGACCTTCGCGAAATTTTACAGTGTAGTTTATAGTCGAATAAAACGGACTTGTGCAAAATCTTATGTCATTCCGTGCATTTTTGCATCATTTATGTTAGTTTTTGTAACAAAATTATCAAGTTTTTGAAGGTGGTGGTTCCACATTTTGATTCATAGCTCTGGTCCTACTGAACCGATTTTGCTGAAATTCAATCCCAAACTGCTTAGGATAACTACAAGCAATTTGACACCTAGTTTGTTTATTTCTTTTGAGTTTTTCGAAAGTGAGCGTGTTTTCAACAGACGGACAGACGGACAGACGGACAGACAGACGGACATGGCTAAATCGACTTAGAATTACTCAAGCAGCCAGAATATATATACTTTATGGGGTCTGAGATGAATAATAAAAAAGTTTCACACGGAATGACAAACTTAGTATACCCTCTTCACAACTAATTGTGGTGGAGGGTATAAAAAGCGGTAAATCGCTGAATTTGCCCATAAACCGCTGATTCAGCAACACTTTTAATATTTCAAGCTTGAAATGTCAATTTTAAGTTAAACAATTTTACATTTTTTTTGACATAACTTAATTTTTTATCGATAACTTTAGTAAAATTTTTGACAGTTTGCCATTTATCTAAATACAGCTTAACTCTTTGCACTTGGTAAATTTTTGTATTACATTATATTTGTACTGTTCACCAAAACTTGAACAATGCATTAAAAATGTAGTGTCATAAGGGCTTAAATAAGACTTCGTTCAAAAATTATTCCAACAAAAAACTGTGTCTCAAAGCCAGTCGGCGGCTCTGCTTTGCCGTCACCTTCTCATACAGTGCTTACTTGTGTGCGCGTCATTGCTTGTGCAAAAACTTTTTTTTTTTTTTTTGATTTTAAAATTTAGTATATGAATTTCAGTAAACTTTTTGTTTGATTCAGTTAAATTATTTGTTTGAAAAAATCAGTGTTTTTTTTCAGTAAACAAAATGCAAATAAATTGTTTGAATATGCAAATTTGTTTATAGGACCGATTTCAGACAAAAAATTGTTTGATTCTACAAATTTTTTGTTTGAATTGGAAAAATAATTTTTTCTGTGTAGAATAAAATAAAAAACCGCTACTGCATCATGTCTGTTTATCTGTCATTGTCTTTACATTTGTTTGTGGTTTTTATATTCATTTTGATTTGGTTGCATCTTCTTGGTAGAATTTGTTATTGTTTCAGTTTATCTCTTTTTTGTTTTTGTTGCTTGGTCCTCTCTGTACATACACACATACATATATGCAATATAAAACCACTTTACTTCCTTGTTTACTGACAGACTAACTATTGGTTTTCAGAGTTTTCTGTTCTGCGGTGGGTCGGTCAACAGTTGGTTGGATACGTCGTTGTTGTTGATTGCATTTGTTTCATATTCGTTGCTTCCGTACAAAAAGTTGTTGTTGTTGCTGCTGTTGTTTCTTCATTTCGTGTTTGCCCTTAAGGGCGCCCTGTAGTGTTAATAAATGAGAATGATTATGGATGGCTACTAGTGCTACTTTTGCTGGAACTACTTGTTTTGTACCACAATGAGAAGCTATTTAACAGGAAACATACTGTGTTGTATGTTAATGTTATCTCTTGTCTGCTGCTCCAACTCCATGTAGGTTGCCAAGGAACATTAAAAAAATGAGGTGATGTAATCTTTGAGACCTAGAGACTGTCCAAATAAAGTGTTAAATAGATTGCAAAAATTACAATTTTGTTTAATGGGGTTTTTTCCAGTTGCGTTTAAATAAAACAAAAAAGGGAACTTTAATATTGTATGTATAAGATCACAGCGGAATTTAAGCACTAAGGGAGTTTCAAGTGAACGCTTTTGGATCACATCGGTGCAAAAACAGTTTTTGTAGGAAAAAGCTCATAGTATGGATGTTACGTGTAGTGCAAATGCTAATCTAAAGGTTCTTCGATTTTTAAAAATTTATTTTGTTATTAAGTAATATTCCTTAACTCTTTGCTTTCAACATAAAAACATTCTTATTTTGGCTTCCATTAAGTTTTAGCCATGATCCTCGTCTAGAAATTTTTTACACAAACAAACAGGGTGAAAAACGAGCATTACAAAATGATACTTTAAATCTTATAAGCAGAGTCTAGCGGCTTTTTCGGATTATTCTCGCGCTCCCTACCCCATGCGTGTGCTAATGTGTTTTTCAGGAGCCTTGACCTCTTTGCTTTACACTCTCAGGGGTACATCGGTTCATCACATCCCATAATATTGACAGGAGCTTTAAATTTGCAGATCTCAGACCGCAGCTGATAAGAGTGCTACCAAGTGCCTTAGGAACTAAAAGCCCCCGAACCCTTATAGGGTTTAGACTTATAGCTAAAACCCAAATGGCTGGGGAGTATATCTTAAAAATACAAGACTATATTATGATTTTGGCTCTTGCTAGAGGAAAGTGGGGCCTACTGGCGGGTCCTCTGTGCTATTGCACAGGAGATGCTGCAATTGTAAACGACAAAAGATAGATTCTGCTTCTAAGCCATTTATTAAAATTGACATATGTATATGTATGTCTGCATTTTACGAATACGGGCAAGAGTATTCGCATTGTTATCACCATCAGCGTTGCCGTTTTGGTTACTTTTAACCAAAATTGGTTACTTTTTTTCCAATGTGTACTTGTGTACTTTTTTTCCATTTTGGTTACTTTTTATCAACACAAAAATAACCATTTTTTTTTGTTTTGGAACAAGAACTACCCGCTCCGCTTTTTTGACCCTTTTTTATATATTTTTTTTTTCATCTACTTAAAAACTATTTTTTTTGAAGCTTAAGCTTCAACAGATTATCAACTTAACCATATAAGGTATATACTTTGAGGTGTAGATGGTCATTATCTGCTACTCTTAATGGTACATAGGTCTAACTGAAACACTTTTCTAGATAAACGATAAGGTCAAAAGTCCTTTCGATCCCATCCCATCCCGTGTAATATGATTATATTTCCACCGGGCAAAAATATATATTTATATAAAAGATCTACCGCATAATTAAGCTCAAATTTGCACTTTGATACCATAACCGCAGCGAGACTTAAAAAGTTTTACTTGTAGGATCTCTTTATATAAAAAGGTTAAATGCTCTAGCTCATAAAAATTTTAAAACTGACGAAAATAAGTGTAAATTTTGTGTAGGAGGTGCCACTTCCACTAAAAATTTCGAAAAATTTGAATAGCCTATTGTTCTTTCCAGACCATCGTAATATACTATCAAAACTTTTAAAAATCGATCCAGCGGTTTACTAGCCTACAAGATACAAACAAATACAATTTCTTTAGTAGACATATTTTTAAACTGAAGTGTGAATAAAATAGCACTTTCACGAAAGAAGTTTATTTTCCAAAGAAATCAATTTCGTTTCTTAAAATTCAAAATCCAAAAATAATTTCATTATTTTAACTTATTATTTTATTCGTATTTAGTAAAATTTTTTTAAATAAATAAACATTTTCTCATGATCAAAATATTCACAATTTTAATATACATATAATCAAAAATTTCTTAAACAAAAAATACAAAAGTAGCTAGTTTTTAATAAAAAGAAGAAAGATATTTCTGAAATCAAGCAGCATTTACGTAGTATAAGTCTGGTTTTCTTGATTTTTAAATAGAATTGAATTTCTTGCAACAAGAAATAAGTGCTAGGGATTTCTTTAAATTTTTCAGAAAAAGCTTAAGTTAAATTCAATTAATTTTTATTTGAATCGATATGTTAAGCATATCAATAAAAAGTTTCTTATTTGTATATGCGTCACATCTTAATGTAAAAAATTAAGGCTTTTCCTTGTATTTTGTAAAATATTCATGGCCGATTTCAACAATTTTTTAACAACTTATCAACTTATAATTAAAGTTCGTTTTTCACGTCAAATAAAAAATAAAATTATATGAAAAGTATATTTTAATATAAATTGATATGTATATAAAAAGAATTGGTAAAATTGGCCCTAAGGAACGAAAACTTGATTTAAGTAACTATAGAATTATAATTTATTTTTTTTAGCTGTATTTAAGTAAATTTTAGTTCGCTTTGAGTCATAACCTCTTGCTTAAACCAAGCCACACATATGTTTACAATAAAAAATGTTTGGCTTGGACGAGAATGGTGCAAAATTTTTTTGGTTCAAGCCATATCTTCTGGTGATTTAGTAAATAATTCTTTCCGTGTTTAATACAAAATAATTTTGGCTACTTTTTTCCGCTTTTGGTTACTTTATTTTAACATTTTGGTTACAAATTTTTTTTGGTCGTGGCAACGCTGATCACCATATGTTTAAATTATGAAACAGAACTGGGGCTCAAAGATGTTTTCCATACAATTTGACATAAAATTTTGCCAGAGAATGCGGTCGTTAAATAAAATAAACTTTACTTCGAGGACGTTTTTTCTTATGCTCTCACATATAGACACTTATTCTATTAAGAATGCTACCATACTTTCATTCAATTTCATACATTTTGTAATCAAAGGACGTTTTTTCTTATGCTCTCACATATAGACACTTATTCTATTAAGAATGCTACCATACTTTCATTCAATTTCATACATTTTGTAATCAAAGAAAAATAAGAACAAAAGAAAAAGAAAGAAATGAGAGCGATTTGAAGTTACTGTCGACGTTTAAATTATGGGCTTTAGAATTTTTGCCTGAAGTTGAAGACTAAATTCTGTTTCATCATTTAAGGTCAACACGAACGGTACTAGGAGATCATAGAGTCATATGGCTAGATGTTACCATGCGTCAGTTAATAATTTATTAATAAGCAAGAAATTGTTCGGCTTTGGACCTAATATATGTGACCTTCTCCGAGAAAAGGGACATAGTGTGTGAAAACGAAGTTTTGAGAAAAACGCATTTAAAAAGTAAAATTTTAATGTTTTTCTCATTTTTATTGATTTTCCCAAGTTCCCGTTTTTTGACACACTAGGTCCATTTTCTCAGAGAAGCTCATATATATGTTAAAATATTGAATGTATTAGGCAGGGCAGTGGAGTCGGAGTTGATGTTTTTGTACCGGAGTCGGAGTTGAAGTAGCCATAAAAACTCGAGCCACCGACTCCAAAACTTTTCTATTCAATGCGGCTCGCGTTAGAGTCCAAATATCGATTTAAATTTTTGAAGAATCATTTTCTTGCTATATTTAACCATTTCAAAGGTATTGCACTAAAAAGTGTATAAAGTCATATAAGGACCCGTTTCATATACATTTAGCATCATTGTAAGAGTAGAAGTCGGAGTTGGAGTTGGACTTAAAAAATGTCTGCGGTTAATACAATTCACAGCGCTGGTAATAGGAGACTTGTTTATCCACAATCCACAGCCCTGGTAATAGGGGGTTAGTTAATCGGAAAAACTGGTCCTGAATTATACTATTATGGGCCTCTTTTGACTTTAGATGAGTTATAAGTTAATAGACTCTGTGTAGTAGCAAAAATAGCAACACGCATGGGTTGCCCATGTGTTGGGTGTCAAGGAAACTGTTCATTTCATTTAATCAAGAACGAAGACAAATTCATCATTTGATTTTTGCGACATTGGTCAAGTTTTGTCAGCCTTACTTTAAGGATTTATAAAGAGTACTGGTTCGTTATTACAGGAATATCTGGAGCAAACGGAGTAAGGTGTGAGGACATTTTATTTTAATTGTCTATTGAATATTCTAAAACCCCTTCTAGCAATACGAAAGCAACTTCCTCTTGAATTTTTAAGTCGTGAAAGTAATCTACATTCATCTATTGCTCCTGTTGATATATATAGTTTTGAAAAGGATTTTCTTCTCTATTCTCGTTCACATTATAGATATTCCTGTGTTCACTGTATACCAACTTAAAGCTCTAAATTAACACAACGACATTGTGTAAGTCCTGTAAACAATTCTTTAGAATTCTTGCCGATATGTCTGATGTCAGAAGGCTTTTATTTCATAAAAAAGTAAATCTACCTACTAATTTTCCCAAAACATTTATAGAATTTTCCTATAATTTAAATTTTTGTAGTTCTTGATCATATTCCGACGCTTAAAGAGATTATTTTAAGTTTTGAGAGGGAGGATCTTTCCATTAGTTCACCATGTCTGCACAAAATACAGCCTTAGTGCCTATACAATGTTCCATTATATTTGTTATATCAATCGCGACCAAAAATTGTTTATAAAATCTTTAAATCATGTTACCAAATTTTATGAAAATTCCTACATGTTGGATCGAATCTACAAATACGAATCTTTAAAATGTTTTCAATGATATAATTTTGTCAGAAATAAAATAACTTTTGTATTTCATTGCAACATTTTGTGAAGGCAGGTCCCCGGTTGACCTTAATTCCCATTAGAGGCCATTCAGAAAATCAGTTTAAAACAAATTAATCTGATAACGATATTAACATCTTGATAAAAAAAAACCGGCATAAATAACTCTTCTAAAAATCTTACACCCTTATGCATAAAAAATATTTAAATTTTTTTAAAGGTTAATTAAACAAATTTTCATTTAAAACTCGTCTTATAAACCTGTTATAAGCATGTAATATTGTTTGTAAATAAGGCCTTAAATCTCATAACGTGAGAAAAGAAGAGTATTGCTGTGCTAAGGACCTTGCTTCCTAGAAATCGGCCTCAGTTTTCCATGGCACAGGTTTAGCTACGTGAAAATTTTTAAAGCACTACCAAAGATCCTCTTCATAGTTTTCGTTTTCAGTAAAACTCTTAAGCCCATATAACCCTACGATGAGTCCAATCGCTAGTCGAGCCTATAGACAAGTGTATAGTTTATTAAAAACATATGGGGGATTCACAAGGTGTGCTATAGACAAGTGTATAGTTTATTAAAAACATATGGGGGATTCACAAGGTGTGCTATCAAGTCATATTGTCATAATGTCCTAAATAATATTTTACAATTGTTTAAAAAAAATATTGTTGTGTTTCGAACAAAATAAAAATTTTAATGCTGTGTTCATTGATTCGTCATAACTGTACAGTATAAATCTAAATTATAAGCGGTTGCCCACAGAAGTCATATACATACATAAACATCTTGTTACTATTTTAAGACATATGACTTTACAGCTAAAACTAAGAGATCAATCTTAAATAAGAAGGTTTTAAGCAGGAAGATGTTAAAACAATTTAATATTTTGCATAAAATTGCAGTTTTTTTAATTTCAATTAGCTTAAGTATTTCATATCTGAAATCAATATCGACTTATTAACCCTTGAATTGAACCTCAGTTAAAATTATAATAGGAAAGGTGTAACGGATACCCCCAGTTCTATTTTAATTTTATACTAAAACATCTGCTGCTAAATCAATTATAGTAAATAAATATGGAAAAAAATGACTAGTAGTGGAGACAGAATTGTAATTTATACTATAAAAAAAAAGAACTATTTATTCAGAAACAATCGCTAGTTTTTTTATTTAACTACTTGTTTAAATACGATTTTACTTTGTTTTTAACAAACACATGACAATTCCAAGGAAACCAGAACCCTGCAATACACGTAAAATGCTAAATAAAATAAACATTTAAACTATTTTTACTAAAAACTAGAGAAAGACTCTTGTCTGGTGTCATTTCAAAATGTAAATATGAATCATAGAAAACGATTAGAATAGAAAGAAAGAGAATACAGGTTTTTTTCTAATTTTTCTCCTTTTATTTATTTTTTTTTATATATATAAATACAAATGCACCTACAGCCAACTTCAAGTTGAAAAGTGTGAGAATTACAAAACGAAACAGAAAAGCAGAGCACATGAAACTGAGTAACCCTCTCCAATCTACTTACCTCTCGCATTAATAAACTCAAGAATTGCTGCAACAAAAAATTGCAAGTCTGGACAATGACTTAGTGCATAAATCTTACTAATTGGACCATGGAACTGATTTTGCTGGCTTGAAACCCCCCAACTGCTAAAGAGAACTAGAAACAATTTAAAATCCAACTTCTCTGTTGAGCCGTTTTAAAGTGAGCGTATTTTAATTAACAGACGGACATGGCTAACTCGACTATGAATAACTCAAGAACCCAGAATATAAATACTATATGCGGTCTTAGATTAATATTAAGACATTTTTACACGAAATGACAAACTTATTCACCACTAGTGGTGGAAGGCATAAAAATATTTCTGACTAACAGAAATATAGAGTTTGTTTTTTTACAAACAGCTGTGTTAAGGCCCAACCAGAATGTGCATAAACAAACTGAAGCTACTGTCAAAATGAAAACAAAAAACCTCCCAAATGCATTTAAAATAACAAACAGAAAATAAAAAAAAAATTGATTCCGTAAGGAATGAGCGATTAGTTTCGCACCTTGCTTAAGCTAATGACAGTTTTATAAAACTTAACATAAAGTTTTCTTAAGTTCAATATGGTTTTAAACATATGATTTAAATGTATTTGCTCAGTTGCTTAAGTCACGTTATTCACATTCTGGTTGGGCCTGTAGATTTATTTCTCTGTCCTTATCTTCTTGTCGTTTTCTATGATAGTAATATAAACAATAAATACAGAATTTAGAATTAACAGAACAGTAGTAGCCCTTTTGTTAGAAATCATGATGAAGGTGCACCTTTTCATAACTAACACACAACATTTATGGTACTTTAACGTTGCTTACATGGAAAACTAAATAAATAAATGAATGAATAAGTAGACTTACAGAAATGATGATGAATTTGTTAAGAGTATTGTAAAACAGTAGCAATGACATGGTAGTTTGCTTTAAAATAATACTCGGACTGACAGCCAAGCCTGTCAGTATTGGACGGACAAACGGTCTAGGCATGATTATGGAATGAAAATGTAAAAAGGGGTAACAATTATTTCTAAAGGTATTAATGAGTTAAACAAATTTTGTTATATTGTCGAAGAATGCTACTGCCAGTAAATATTTATTTACTTTTCTGTATAAAATATTATGTATTTTAATGTACTTACTTAGAGTGCTTTGAAAAAAATGTTCTGTCTTTTACATGATTAACTATCGACTAACAAGGGTTAATTAGTTGTGAGGTGTAGTCTTTTAATAAGAACATTTTTTAATGTTGCTACACACAGAAAAAAATCAAGTTAAAAACGTAGAAAACAAGGTTTATTTAAAATTTGTCGGTGGTGATTTTGCTTCATGTTAATTCAACCTGGTTTTACAATAACTTGCGAACAACATTTTTTTCTTTTAAAATAACTATAATTCATGTTAATTTAACATTGCAGTAAAGTTAGAGCAAAATGTAATTTATATTGAAATAACAATCCGATTCACGTTGAATGAAAGTTATTTCAAGTTGAAACAACGGGAATTTCATGTAGAATCAAATTGGTTTGAGTGTGATATAACAGTGTGAAGACGCTTCGGAGACAACATATGCATTTATTTAGGAATAATTCAAAACACTGTCCCCTGGTAACACATGCTTCACTTATTTTGTATTCTTCTTTGTTAACAGAAGCATCAGCAGAATGGCATGGTTTTCGTCATCGTTCTACTTTGAAAACTTGATATACTTTTAACTAAATAATTTTAATTAAAAGAATACGGGAATTGTCTTCTTTTTATAACATATTTTAAACATGAAAATAAAAAAATGTACATACTTAAGTATGTATGCATGTTAATTTAACAAGATAAACTTTTGATTTTAATATAAAACAGGTTTTTATGGACTCAATATTGAATCCATATTTATTTATATTTTAATATATTTTTTATTTTTTTATTTTAACAGTGAGTAATATTAAATAAAGGTGATTTAAGGTTATTTCATTTAAAATTAATATGAAATAATGATAAATTTAAACAAAGGGCATACTTTTGCAAAAATTTACTATGATTCTCAATCAACATTTTTCCATGTTAATTTTACATTGGTATTTTTTTCTGTGTGTACAGTTTTTATATTATTTGTTAAATAATTACTTAGCTCTATGAATTATTGTTTAAATTTCCGCTTTAGACTTTAAAATCAATCATATTATATCTGCTATTTAATATCTTTAAGAATAACTAAAAATTATACATTATCGAAATTAGACTGTCCTTAAAACAAGTAATAGGAAGAGATGGGCAAGCTTGACTATATAAAACCCTACACAACTAACGTGTTTGTAGATGAAATCAAATTCTATAAGAAGTTTATGTTATTAACCGAGCAAGTTATTACAAGAACGAAACAGAAAGCTCAAAATATAGAATTTATTAAAAATATGCATACCAAAAGCCTAAAGACCCAACCATAATGTGCTTAAGTTGGCTTAAGCAAATGTACGAATACATGTAAATCATATGAGGCAGACCATAATGAACTTAAGGAAACTTTTTGTTAAATTTTATGAAACTGTCATTTGCTTAAGCAAAGTGCGAAAATGATCGCACATTCCGTACAGAATCAAATGTTTGTTTATATTATTTTTGTTTTTTAAATACATTTAAATACATTTGACAGTAGGTTAAGCAAGGCTATGCATATTATGGTTGGGCCTTAAGGCTCAATCCACACCAACAAAAGACAAAAAAGTTTTTATGTCTAATACGACATCAGGACATTATTTCATATGAGACAACTCACACTAAACAAAACAACCGCAAAACTGTCTTTTTGATTTAGGCCAAGGCCACGCAATGTGCGGCAAGCGCAGAGCGGTAAGCGGCAAACAATTTAAACATGAAATACTACTGAAGTGGCCACACAATAAGTGGCATGTGAACGGCATTTCTGAACAGCTACGCGGCGCCGCTTCTAATTTTTAGTGGTTTTCTGACCGGCAAAGAACAAACATGGTAAAGTGAATGTGGAGCTTGTAATTTAATCTGTACAAAGCCGACCGCTATTATGGCAAGACAGATAAGATATAATAACTATGACTATAACTATCTTATAGCTATGAATACGATTTTCGCGTAATAACATTAAACAGACCTTCGTTGACAATGGCATTTTAACAGCTAACCCCTTAGAAATGGCGCTCAGTAATAAGCCACTTGTCGCTCAAACTCGCCGCTCTGCCGCTTTGCCGCTAATTGCGTGGCCTCGGCTTACTGCGATAAAACATTGGTTGCAGAAAATACATGTGCTTTGATACAAAATATCCACACAGAGTAGTGTCCATTTACATTATACGATTTTTGTCGCTGCAACTTTTGTCGTTTCTTTTTTAAAATTGCTTTTGCGTTTACATTGTGCTCATTTTACATACATTGCACGATTTTTTTGGTCTTAGAAATTTAATGCAAAAAATATTCGTGGAACATTTTAACCCTCTAAAGTGCCGTTTTAGTATACATTTGTGGGGAAGTTAAAAAAAGGACAAAAATTACCCCTTAAAATGAGTGTTAGAGGGTTAATATATTCTAAGAAAAGAATCGCCATACGATTCTACTGAAGACATCAGAAATTATTTTTTAGCTCAGAAGTACCTTTAGTATAGTTTTTTGACTTATACCAAACGCCTTTTCTAAAATTCAAAAACTTTAGGGGCCGATATTTCGGGAACCCGAGCTTACTTTTCAAAACCCTTGGCAGATTTGCTTTACCAATAGCCTGGTTCCATATTGAGGCTGGGTTTTTTTTTTTTGTTGCACAGGGTTACCGGTTGTCTTTTAAGTCAAAAACTTAATAAGACGTTCTTCTGGATGGATTTTGATATTTGAGGTATCGGTTGATTCGTCGTAAGAACCCAAGAGTTTTAGATAGGTTAAACAAAATTAACATGGTGGATTTTTGGCGCGAAAAAGGAATGGTAAATTAGTTTAAAAAGTTTGTAATAACTGGCTGGCAAAGAGATTTTTGTTAGTAAATCTTAAAGGGATTCTAGTTACATATATTTAATACTTGATTAAGATTTTGATTGAACTTTCGCTTATCTCTTAACAAGAATAGAGTATGATAGACGCAGAGAATGATAGACTGGATTTGGAAGGCATTGGGATACCTTTGCTTTCCTGCAAACTCAAACTTTAGCGATTCGCTGTCGATATTGCTAGATAGGCCGAAAAAAATGTTTCTTGAATATTTTTTATTTTTTATTTTTTTATTTATTGATGATCTAGCACAACAAGATAAATCTTATAAATGATACTGCTAGTGAGTATAAAAAACTAAAAATTGTGACGCAGCTGGGATGAAAAGCGTACCATGTGTCTACTTTTTGTGACTAAAATGGATGTGATCACGGGACATTGTCTTACAGGTCGACAGTGTCTAGCATTTAGACACTATGACTACTGCCGCAGCTACGATAACGAAAAAGGGGAATAAAATGTGGAGCACATCTCCTTTGTCACCGTCCTGCATTGGCAAGAAGGCAACGGGATGAAATGGGATCAGCCACTTTCGATCGATTATACGATACATCTACCATTGAACTGCAGCGCATTTTGATTTTCTTTAATGGGAGTTCTATAAAATGTAATTCTCCATTGACCCTGCAGAAGATTAAGAGTTAATTGTCTAAATGCCACTAGTACAATTACTAGAGCAAGAAGTACTAGTGCTAACGGGGTTAGAGATTTTATATAAAAATATTAGTGCATATGAGTACCAGTACTTGATGTAGTACAAGGGCACTACTTGTAGACTGATAGAATTTTTTGTTACAAAACTAAAATTCCAGTACATATTTCTATTTTAATACTGCTTCTTAAATTTGAATTCTAATCATTTATTTATGGCATTTTTATTATAAAAAAAATGTTAAAATGCAAAATGCTAATGCAAAAAGCACCCAATGTGGTCCAAGTGTACTAGTACACGTCTAGAACCAAAAGTACTAGTGATGTTCCAAGCACACTCAATGCTAATTTCAGCATTAAGATGGTGTAGAAAAGTATACAGTTGAGAACTAGTACTGGTTATTTTTGTCTCTAGTTTGGTACTAATTAGGTACTAGTTCAATCTCCTGCAGGGGAGTATTGAGTGCCATTTTTATTTTATCTTATTTATATGAAAGTAACTTCTTGTCTAATTATACGTATGAAAGGTATGGTATTCAAAATGCTTTTTCGAAATGGGACTTGTATGGAAACGGTCGATAGCCATGTTTTGTTTCCGCCACTTTAAGGGTAATTTAAAATAAAAAGTGCACGTCAATAAGCCAAGAACAATTCCATAGCTAAGGGATGAGATAATTCGGCACATGAACGACTTTGAACCTTATTTATGTCTCAGAGTCATTGAAAATATGGACCGTCGGATAGAGGTATGCCACCGAAGCCATGAAAACTGTTTCATTTATTTTCGTGCGTTTTGGTTAATTAAGAAATCATTCGTTTATGGCACGGATCACGAAGTAAACTTTAATAATGAAAGTATTTCGTTTTTAAATTTCGTCACACACCAGCTCATTTTGACTGTTCGCAAGTTCCCGAAACTCAAACGAAATGAAAGATTTTAGACAATAATTACCCTAGAGGGAAGCGAACTGACACCGAAGTAGTCCCGTGATAGCTCTTTGGTGGTAGAGACCGGTTCTAGTTTAAACACTTTTTATGAATAAGACCTATCACTTTTACATGGGGTTGTCATTGGAGGGGGTCAATTGACACCATTTGACCAGTCACAGATCTTTTCTCAATGGACGTGTTTAGTGTCAGTTACTACAATGTAGTTTTATTTCAATAAAATGTTGTATTTTTGCAATGAAAGAAGTCCTACAATTAAATTCAAGAACCAAATTTGTAAAAGTCCAAAAAAATGTGTCACCACCGGTTCTTCATAAACCAGTTACATGATTGGTTCTCCTTTCACTGGTCATGAGTTCTTTCTCTTTGTAACTGTTAAATTTTCACAACTCTCAGGACCAGTCTGTTGGACCAATTGACCCAAATTTCCCGCTGGGTAGTTTTGTGGTTATTTTGTTGAACTATTATTTATGGTTTTTAATCCAAATTTTTAATATTTTTAATTAGGCTTAAGTTCATTAAATTTAATTTTCATTAAATTATTTTTATGAAGAAAGGAATTTTACAACATGAAAATTAATTAAAATTGTTATTGATAATCTTTCATTCTTGACCGTGGCCGGGATTCGAACCACGGCCGGCAGGTAACCATGACATGTTTCGATCGCAACCACTCGATCTACTCAGATGGATTTGCCTTTTTACACTCGCAGCCATCGACGACTGCTGACGTCAATAGTCAAACATCAATCCTTAAACCAAATTGTATTTTAACCTTTGGTAGATCGAAGTTTGCTTTTTTTTAATGATTATCCACTTTAATTGATTTTACATGTTCTTCCTTACTTCTGTTTTTTTCGTTTAGACATATAAATTTTACATTAGGTGTGTTCATTTACTTTAAAATCAGACACTTGGAGTAAATTTTAAATTTACAAAATTTTTGTCCCAACAAAATTAAAAGAGTAAATAAACGCTTTACTGATTCTGTATTTCTTAATTCAATTGACTTGCACTTTTGTTCCAAAATTGAAGAATAATTTAAAATTATGAATATTGTAGTTTACACATTTTCAACAATTTTCTTGTCTCTCAAACTTTATTGCTAATTTTTCACATTCTCGTTGCAAGTTTATCGAGTACGTGAACTCTTACCAGTAAAAATTATTAAAAAAAAAAAACAATAATTATCTGTTTTTGAACAGACCTAAAATATTATTTTCCAACATAATTTTTTTTTTCTTATTTTTTTTTTTGGGAAAAATTTGTTGAATTTTTTTGGAGAAAAACTCCCACAGTTTTTTAATTTTCTAAGTTTCTAAGTAACATTAACCACCACCTAAAAACTTCATTCTCCTTTAACTGAGCAGCTAATTAACCATGACATATAAAACGATCAACCGAATAAAGTTTAAACGGCTTGTTAGACAGACAACACAAAAATTCGCCTCAATGCAACTCAAGTGAACTGAAACGAAAAGCGTCAATGTATTTATGACAGGCTGACTGACCGACCAACCAACTATAATGCCATATTAATTTGTTATTATTTATTTGTATTGAATAAATTGCATTGAAATACGCGCTGCGCTGCTCTTTTCAATTTGTATTCGTGGATATTTAGGGAAAACAATGTATGAAAATTGAAATTCTTTATGCTCGATCGTAAAACAAAAGCAGACCAGTACAACAATTAGGGGTTAAACAATTGACAAATGTTTTTGGTTGTCCTTCGTCTCTTAAACAATTCACAATCCGCATTTTATGGAAAATCATATTGTGTTGGCATATCGATAGAACTTTTGCGAAAATGTTCGCCAAAGGCACGTACCATTTATTTAGTGGCATTTAAATTTATCAAAAAAAAGTGGTAATTTCCTATTATTCATTTCAATTGCAACCCCTCACGTTTCTTTTATTATTTTTTTTTTTTTTTGTGGGTCACAATCATTTGAAAGTGAGATTTTATCTTTTGCTTTTTTGGGAATAATTTTCACACACAATTTTTTTTTTTTTTTTTTTTTGTTCGTAAATTTCGCTTGTTGTTTTTTTCACTTAAATTGTAGTTTTATTGTTGTATTGTTTTGTATTTCGGCAAATTAGTGAAAAAGAAAGTTTACGGTTAAAATTTTGCGCGGTGGTTTTTCTGATTAGGGTCTTAATAATTATTTAATATTGTTTTATTGCGGTTAAAACAAATTTTAAATTTTATTTTGTAATTCCCACACTGTGAATTTTCTGCATCTTTTTTAGTGTAAAAGAAATCAATAATTGTAAATAATTGTGTTTAGGAGGATTTTATAAGCCAAAAAGAAAAAAATTTTTGAATATGTGCTACCAATATTGGCATCTTTATCTTTGGTTAACTAGAAACAGTTTAATTAAATAAAACGCGTCAAATAAATCGTCTAATAATCGTCTCAATAAATAACTAATCGGAATTTTCATTATGACCTACTTGAGGAAACTGGTATGATTTTTAAATATGCACGCGATCGCCTTAACAACTATTTACATCCTTATAATAGCCCTTAATAGGCAATCTTGAATTGGACTGATTTTTGGTATTTGTGTTAAGTTTTGGGCCTTGGTGTGTTCAGACTTATAAGGTAAAATTTTATGGCCAAAATTTTTGTAAAATATTTCATCCCCGCCCTCCCACTTTGTTTCGGGTGTTTTTAGATTTTTTAGAATAACGCCAAAAAGTTCCGATATTAGGGGGAGTTAGAGGGTTAATATGTTCAATAAAAATATTTGCCATAAGATTTTCTACAAAATTGCTGAACATACCCTACACCTTAGATGTAAAGAAAACATAGTTTTATATACCGATATGCTGCAAGAACAGGCCAAAGATGGGAAACTTTAACCGCATCTAAAATAAAATTTCGATGTGGTCTTTCAAAACGCCGACTTACGTATATTTTGCTGGTCTTCTCTTCCAGAATCCGTTGTCAGGAACCCGTTATTTTTTTTGTGTTGAACTGTGTAATTATTTAAAACTCATCGATTTTCCAAAAATCTAACAGGTTTATTTAAATATATTGTTTGTACAGGGTGGCCCAAATTAGAACTAGCAATATTAGACACGTCCCTGCGGGAAATTTGTGTCAATTGGTCCAACAGACTGGTCCTGGGATTTGTGAAAAGAGAACAAGTTCAAAAAGAAAGCACTCATGACCAGTGAAAGAAGAACCAATCCCTTAACTGGTTTATGAAGAACAAAAAAGTAGAAAAAGTAATGAATTACGGTACAGTCTTCACTGGTGCTGTGAAACATTTTTTGGTGCTTTCTTAAATTTGGTTCTTATATTAATTCTAGGACTTGTTTTATTGAAATAATACTACATTGTTTTGAAATAATACTACATTTAAGTAACTGACACTAAGCTAGTTCATTGAGAATAGATCTGTGACTGGTCAAATGGTGGCAATTGACCCCCTCCAATGACAACTCCATGTAAAAGTGATAGATAGGTCTTATTCATATAAAGTGTTAGAACTAGAACCGGTCTCTACCACCAAAGACCTATCACGGGACTACTTTGGTGTCAGTTCGTTTCCCTCTAGGGAGGGGTATTACTTTTTTATTTTGTAATATAATTGTTTTTTTTTTTTTTTTTTTTTTTGCAGGTTATAACTGAATGCAGACGGTACACAACAACGCGTTAAAATTATTGAATTTTTATGTTCTTGTCAACGATCAATTGTTATGACGCTGCAAAAAAAAATCATTAATATTTAAATTCAAGATCAGCTCCCAGAGTTATGAAGAACTCAAACCATATAGCTTATTCTGCGCCACCCTGTATAAAAATTTAAGACAATGCAATCAACAATAAATGTAAGTGTTTATAAAAACAAAAATTCAAATTTCAAGCAAATCTTTATTTCCTGACAGATGTCTTTAACTTGGGGTTGTTCCAATAACTGAGCTACCTAAACAAGAGCGGCAAGCGTGTTTTTAAAGATGAAAATTCAATTGCCAATACATTTTCAAAAAAATAACACTACCAAACGATCTATCAAATAAGATTTTCCAGCCGGATGGTGTGGAATTCGCGTTCTTAAGGTTTGTTTCAAATAAACTGTACGAAAATTAAAAGTTTTGACATAAAAACGCTTGACGCTCTTATTAAGGTAGCTCAGTAAGTGGTTTCAGTGTGTTTGACCATCTTGTAAGGGACCTCCTTGCACAGAAAAAATGAAAAACCAACTTCAATTAACGTATTTGTTAGAAATGTGTACTATTAATTAAATTCTTTACTGATTTTCCGCCTGCAAACAAACAAATTGATCATATCAATTACCGCATTTTTAAGTTTAAGCTTTTCTTGCTGTTCAGTTTCAATCAATAGGTTTAATTGACCACCAGTAAAAGAGGCTAAATAAAACGTAAACACAAATCAAAATATTTTTTTTCAATCAACACAGTTAATTGAAACAATTAAAAAATTGTTTGAGACTTTAAAATATTTTGAAGTTTGTGTGTATGTTTTCATATTTGCAAATATACACACAAACCTTATAATTTTTGTTTTCAATTAAGGCAAATTAATTAGAACAATTAAAAATGTTTAAAACAGCATTATTGGATTAATTGAAAAAATTTTGGTGAAAATTTTTTCTGTGTGATCTTCTTATTCTATTAATCTTTCCATTAACCGTCAGTCTTTCTCTTCTCGCAATGTAGCCGAAATATTTGAGATACGATGTGTTAATGCTTTTTAATAATCGATTTTTGATTTTCAGTTCCTGAAGAATCGATATATTTATACGAAATTGTGGCCATGCCACTCCCAAGATTCTTCGCTAGAGCCACATTTCAAAGATTTACATTTTTCTTTTTTCGAATTGTTTAATTAATACACTGATAGCAAAGGCGTCTTAACGCTGATGTATTTTGACATCAGTACTATGACAAGTGTCTTCCTATTTGACCAAATGGCATTTTTCATCATTTTGATGTCAGACCTAACATCCCTCGTCCGAATTGTCATCAGCGTCAAACTTTGAAATTAAGTCATCATTGGGATGACACATTGGCATTACAGAAATGACGAATCGGAGTCGGTTAAATAAAAAATGTCATCAGTACGATGACTGAGTAACATCGGGTAAACGATTCATTAGGCTCAATTTAATGACAAACTGTCATAAAATTTCGTCATTTGCGTTGATTTAAGTCAAAGTGAAAGAATATTATTATTTACTTTCCCATTACACATGTTTGTAATTCGCCCTTCGTCTACAGAAGAACTCTCAGTTAGTCTTAATTTACATTACACAATTTTTGTCGTTGCGATTATTGTCGTTTATTATTTGCAGTCTGACTGATATTTACATTGTTCGATTTTTGTCGTTACAGCTTTTTCTGTGCCACCGAATTTAAATACATTTTTCGTCAAATGAGAGAAGAAGGAGAGCATGAATTAGCGAACAAAAGGAATCGAAGAGTACACTCGCTTGTGTACCCCTTTTAACTCCTCTCTCCCCTCTCGCCTATAAGGTAAGAATCGCAACGACAAAAATCGTATAATGTAAATGCAGACTTACAACACATCAACAGCAAGTTTGAAATGGTTTTCGTAATCACTCTATTTTTAAAATTGTATGTATTTAACTATATAATTTAAACAAATAGAATATGGGAATTTTTACTTTTAATTTTACTTTTTAAACACGAAAATAATGTACATATGTGGCATTTAATTGATGTCACTGTAGTCATTAGCATAGATAACGCATAAAATATGACAAAAATTTATGATGACATTCTTTATTGGATTGATGGCATTTTTTCCTTCCTTAATGCCATTTGTCATAGCACTGATGTGACCATTATAATGTTAGTGCATCATCAATATGAAGATTCATTTTTCCAACTTTTTTATAACAAGCAAAAAACAAAGGAATAGTTTCTAGAGCTTGCTAAACTCTGCATTACAAGCCTTCATATTGATTTCTTATGAGACTAAGTAGCTTAAGTGTCACAGTAATCGCTGAAAATTTGGCAAAAATTCCATCGGTTTTAAGCATTAAGCATTTATTTTAAGCACACTTAATATCGCTCCTTAGTGTTCGGTTCGGTTGATTTGTAGAAAACACAATCGCTAATAGTGTTTGTGTAGTAAATTATTGTGATTTTCGAACACAAAAATAATACTGTACTTATCCAACTCAACAAAATAAAGAACATTTAATTGCATTCTTTTTTTTTTGTAACCACAAGCCTTGTTGTGTTCGGTTCAGTACATTAATGTTCGCGCGTTTCATTTCTGCTCAGCAACTTTTTGGCTGGTAAAAAAAAACCGAAAATTGTTTACAAAATATACGAAAAAAAAAACAAAAAGCCAGCGAAAAAATTGTACACAAACAAAGCATGTGCACAATATTTGCTCATTTAGAGAGAGCATTAAAATATAATGTTTGTCTACAGAACCCCTACAATTGTTCTGTTTTATAACGAAGAACCGAACAATATATAATGTTCGTTACTTTCTTAAAAATAGTCACGAACGCTATTAAGGGTTGTGTTCATCTACCCAAACACTTAAAAAAACAAATATCGTTTCTGGGTGTACAGCCCGCTAAATAATGTAATGTTTTCGAACACTGGTTTAAGGCAATACATCCAATAACTTTAGAAAAAGTCTTCTTAAATACCCAAAATTGTTTACAGCAATATATAGAGTAAATAAGAGAGCATCTCTTAAAGTATATAAGACTTTAACTGAACCGGATTAAAATTAAGGCAAATTGAAACAAATTTAAAATAATTTTAAGATTTTATTTAAATGATTATTATTAAAAACAATTTAAAAATTCAACTTTCCCCGTTGAGTTATAATTTGGGGGGGAAACTTTTTATTTAATTTTCATTTGTGTTTTATCGGCTAAAATAAAACAAAAAGGTGCTTTATAAAAATAAAGTACAAATGTTTATTTATAATTTTCTTCTTTAATATTCAAAATTAACTATTTGATACGGCTAATGAAGTTTTATGGCATCAACTGCACTCGGTGTGGGTTTTTTTTTTGGAAGCAGAATAGAAAAATATACCCCATGTCTAGTATTAAAAATATTATTAAAACAATGTCACACCTTATAAAACTATAGAATTATAAAATATTACATTGTTTAAACTACTGCTTGAGTACAAACAAACATGCTAGAACATGTTAAAAAAAAAACCTTAAAAACATAATGAATTGAAAATTTGGTGGTAGGCAGGTGCATTTAAAACTTTATATGAAATAAAAGGCAGTAGACCATTTTTACACTGCAGCAGTAAATCATTTTGTAAATTACACTTTTTATAGTGATCTTTTGTTTTAATAATATTTCTTGTTTATAAAGAATATTGAGGAACTTATAATCTAAACTCACCATAGATCATTTCATAATGATCATATATCACTTTTACTATTAGGATCATAATTTACTTTTTATAACTCATGCTCATTTATTATAAAATTCAAATTCTTCTTTCTTGTAGAATTTTGTACGTACTACGTTTGTCATCATACACCTTTTTGTAACACATCCTTAATTTTTTCAAAAAAAAAAAAAAAAAAAAAAAAAAAAAAAAAAACTCTCTTCCTAATTACATTTTAAAGGTCATATATTTTCGTCGACATTTTTATTGAAAACATGTGTATACTTTTTTCTCCAAATTCTTTTCGTATGTTTTTAGATTTCATACATATTTTTAGGAGTTAAAAAATTTCTAATTAACATGCCTTTGCCACTAATTATATTGTAGAAATTATGACTTTTTGTTTAATAATTTATTGACTTTTAATTAAAAACGTCTGACTGCTATCTATATTAAGAAATGTTTTCGAATTAGAAGCATTTGTGTTTTAATGATCTTTAGATACATGCATCCATATCCTGTGCAAAATGAGTGTATTTTAAAACACATGTTTAAGATACTAATGCCCAAATTTCAGGATAGTTATTAAATCTAAAATAAGTTAATTTTCATAAATGGTATTTAAATAAAGATTGATTTTTTAAGTTTTATTTTAAAAGTCTTATTTAAATAAGATAAAAGTATGGTAGCATTACTAAATACAAAAAAAAAATAACATAAAAAGTATAATTATTTACAAGGTGGTCTCAAAAAAACAGTGGTTGTTATTGCTTTGCTTGTTGTTGTTGTATTGTCGTGATATTGAGGTCACCTTGCTAAAATATTACAATAGAAACTTAAGTTGAAATTAAGTGTACAACATCGGTGAATTAAGTTTGATTTAAGTATTTAGTGATTTTGTATTTAAAACGATTTTAAACATAAATGTGTTTTAATATCAATCCTGAAAATTGGCCATAACACTATTTCTATTTTATAGTACAAAAGATCCAATCGACACCAAAACATAAAAGCAGTGCTTACACCCAGAGAAAAACATTTGTTTAATTTGGTGATTAACAGAACAATTTTTAAGCGAAAAAGTCCCATAACTGCTTAGGAAACACCCCAAGGGGTATAAAACGTATGACCAACCTCCATTTGTTTGTTTGTCCTAAATATTTTCTCAAAACATACTTGCCTCTTATCATGATCCATTAGGGGGGCTTCCATGCAAAGATGGCTCCCACGCAAAATTTTTAATACTGGCTAAAAAAAATATTGGAAAATAACTCCCATAACTGCCCAGGAGTCGCCCCTAGGGGGATAAAATGTATGACCGACCCCAATAAGTTTTTCGTTCTAAACATTTTCTTAAAACATACTTGTCCTTTATCACCATCCCTTAGAGGGGCTCCCGTACAAATATGGCGTTTTATGACATTTTTAGTTTAACTAAAATATTTCTTCTTTTGTGAATAAAATAGTTGTAGACAGATTTTATTCATTTATGGATTGTTTTGTTTGGAACTTTGTACTTTGTATGCGTGCAGAAAAATTATATTATAATAGCTGCACTTTCCAATTTTTTACGCCGTTTTAAATACAAAAATTTCGAAATTTACTTCTTAAACGACTGCGCAGATTAAAAAAAGTTTAGGCTTACTTAAAGGTAATTTCATTGCGGAATTTCGCTTCTTTTTAGTTTGTTCAACCTCCTCCTCGAAATAACGGTATATCTCGACACAAAAGCTAACCTAAAACCTGACTGGATTCAGCGTACACGAATAAGGTTAGCTCGCGGGGTGCCCCGCTTGGTAGATTTTCAATTACCACTGTGTAATAAGTGATAAACCAATTATTCTCATATTTAAGCATAACATGTTTAGAGGCAACCATAATAGTGTTATGGCTTCTTGATGGAGGACTTCTTTAACCATAAAATGGTTGCCGATGAAAATAATTACCCTTATTGCGTTTGACGTATTTAAAATACGCCTACGACTGTTTGGTAATAGATTAAAGAGAACGTGAACTTATTGCCTTTAATCTATTACCAAACAGTCGTAGGCGTATTTTAAATACGCCAAACACAATAAGGGTGAATATCTTTAAATTATCTATAATATGTGTAAAAATTTATGTAAAAGATAGTTTAGTTGTAGGTGATCATAATGAAAAATGTGTTTTCTCTGCAACGGTGATAACTGTACGATCTACAATCGAAATTAGGAGAGCTACATTTCCGGTTTGGCAATTTTTTCGTTTTGATGAATTGCTCTTGCCGGAAAGATCGCCCGATTTAACAACTTTAGCCTTCTTTTTGTGGAGTTTCTTGAAGGCACGAGTCTATGTCAGCAAGCCTGAGTGTCTTAAAAGACCGCAAAGCGAAAATCCCCCAGGAATGCAGACACCTAGTGATGGAAGTTCTGGCAAGAGTGTTGAAAAATGCTATAAGTCGGGACATTATTTCTGGCACTTTTTATCTCATAAGAATTCAAAGGAATTGTTAATGATATTAAGTAAAAATTTGCTATTTTTGACTTATGACGTTTCTACAGCAAACGAGCAATATAAACATACATACATATACTTAAAAATTAATAAAAGAAAAAGTAAAATTTCTTCCCTTTAAATTTTTAGTTTTATGTGCTTTTTAAATTTCTATAAATATGATGTCGTTAATGAATAATCAAGATGAATTATAGATCCTCTTTCTTTTGGTGATTTAAAAAGCCAAAAACTTCTGGCTTTTATCAAGCAAATGATTTTGCTTAATTCCATATTTAAAATTTCTAAAAAAGAACAACTTTTTTAAAGTGTTTTACTTAGAAAGCGTTTTTTATTTAAAAACTTATTTATATTTCAAATACACACAGATGTTTGACATCAACACTCAAATTGATGTTATTTAAGAATAAAAAGAGAGAAAGAAAGACATCAGATTGCAGCAGGTTTTTTTTTTTGAAAATGATTTGTTTATAAACTGATCTACTTTAAAGGAAATATTTATTCTTTGAAGCTTTAAAAAGTGTGTTAAAACACTAAAACATCTCTTAAGAAAATATGAATGATAAAAACTTTAATATTCTAAAGAAATTTATTTCTAGGAATTTCTTTTAAACAAAAATTTTTAATCTAACAATTAAATGATCAAGTTTTCTAGCTAATTTAAGACATAAGTGGACTATTTGATCACGAATATTTTATTTTTTTTTTTAATTTTCTACATTCTTATTAATTTCCTTGAGAGATCAATTTAAAGAAACCATCATGAAAATCAAAAGTGTCAAAACCAATTAATTACCTTCATCATCAAATTCGTTGGACCTGACTGTCAAGTTACTCTAATTCTCTAATTCTTTTAAGGTTTCTTTCTAAAAACGTCTTCAATGTCAGTCTTATCAAGGTTTCTGTTGGCTTGTCAAATATATTTTTATTCTCTCTATCATTTTAATCACACCTTGTTACCCCAATTGTCATTTTTTTTTTCTTTCAACCTTCTTTCTTCTATTTAACTTTAAGGTAATAATTTTTTATGGTTTCAATGTATTGTGTTGCCTCTCCGAATTGTTGAAATTCATTGAATCGTATTAAGCAGATTGTGATCTTTTGTTTTCATATCAAATTTGCTCTATACTAATTTTTATCAATTGGGTTTTTTTCTATTCAGTTGATTTGGTTGAAATCTTTTTGATTTACCCACATTTTAATATGATGGGATCTTGTGTCAACTTTTGTTGACAGTCTTAAAATCAATTTTGACATTTTTGAGTTTGTAGGAATTTTTTTTTTTTTTTTTAAACGTTTATAAAAGAAAAATTTGTTTCAAGATTAAATTTGAATGATAAGTAATAAAAAGTTTTAAGAATTTTTTTTTTTCATATTGTCGATTTTATTTTCGAGAAATTTTAAATAAAATTTAAGTTTTTTTTTAACAAGTAGACGAATAGAATCATGGTGAAATTATAAGAAGAAGTCCTGGATAAGGCAGCTGTTTACTATTTGGTGTGTTATTTACTTTAATAGTAGAAACTTGCAACGAAAGAGTGCACTGAAAATTTAAAAAATGGCTAAATCGACTTAAAATTACTCAAGCACCCAGAATTTTTACTTTATAGGGTCTTAGATAAATATTAGACAAGTTTCACAAGAAATGAAAAACTTAAAGTTTGTTCAGACCTACCAAATATTTGACGAAAAATTCAAAAAAAAAAAAAACGTGACCTGGGGCCTAATTCTGGCAGTCGTGATCGAGTAATTTCTCGATTAGAAAGCTATTTTTTCTCAGTCGATACTGAACGAATCCAAATAATTTTTTCAGTATTGTGAAACTCAAATTAACATTGAAAAAATAATTCCAATTCGTTCATTATTGACTGAAATAATTAGATATTAAATTGCTTTCGTATCGAGAAATTACTCGATCACGACTGCCAGAATCAGGCCCCAGTAAACTGATCAAACTTTAGCTTTATTTTTAACAATTTTTATTGATTTTTTAAACTTTATTTGTATAATGTTATTAAGAAACAGTAAAATGATGTTTGATTTTTTAATAAAAGATAGATAGAAAGACATAGCTTTAGTATACCCTCATCTACCACTAGTGGCGGAGAATTAAAAAAATTTTTATTGCTATTAAAATTCAGCCAGATCGGTCGAAAAACTGCTGGGATATAAGCAAACAACTACGACTGCCTCTAATTGTTATGATTAAATCACTAGTTTTTACTCATAAACCTAAATCATGAGCTTTATTTTTTCGCTTTTATCTCTTATTAGGGATGCCAATCCCGAAATTCCGAATACTTAAACCCCGGAATTATTCTAAAAATTCAAGTCCCGAATCCCGGGATTTTTACATAAAAATTTTGGGTTTATTAAAGATGTGCTAATTTGTTTTATCAAATACAACAATATTAAAATAAACGTAAATCATCCTGTTAAAAATAACTTCAAAAATTTAATATTATGGTGTTTTCTTTTCTACAAAAAAATGTGAAATTTTATTTTAAAAAAATGCAATTTGGTGTCTGTTTCTTAAAAACTTTGCTCCCAAAAAGGGTGGCTTGTTTTATTCTAATAAACTCATCCTTTTCGGGAGCAAAATTTTTAAGAAATAGACACCAAATTGCATTTTTTTAAAATAAAATGTCACACATTTTTGTAGAAAAGAAAACACCATTAAATCATACTGGCAATGAATCTAATTTTTAACTGGTTACAAAAAGAAGTCATAAGTGAATAAATGTTACATGCAATGCATTTTGTACCACTGAAAACAAAATCAGAAGATAAAGTTCGGTGTGGTCTTTTTTCTAAGTGAATGATAATAGAAATGCGCATGCAAAATAGAAGTTGTGCAAAAAGTTGTTAAAAACTTTTGGGTGTTCTACCAAAGGTCTTTTGACACATATTTGTTTTTTTTTATTTTATTAGATTATTATTTGCATATATATTTGAGATAAAATAAATTAAATATTGTCATATAGCATATATGTAGCTATTTATTTTCGATACCAGCCAGAAGTATTGTATGCGAACATTGGTTTCGTCGGCAGCATATGTTTGCAATAAAACAAGAGATCGATTATCAGACGTCATTAATTTGTTTAAGAAGCTTTTGAAAATATAAGTTTAAACATTAAACTGTTTTATTTTGTAACGAGCTTAATTTTCTTCATGAATTAATTTGTTTTAAATTAAAAAACTTTTAATACTTGCACATAAACATTAAATTATAACTATATGAATTTAAAAAATTGGCTTTTATATATGAAATCCCGAAAATCCCGATCCGTCTCGGGATCCCGTTTTTTTGGATTTACAATCCCGAATAACGGGTTTCACAAAAACTTGTCCCGTTTGGCATCCCTATCTCTTAACAACTACACAGAAAAAATTCTCCAAAATGTTTCACCAATTAAAGCATTAATCAAAATATAATCAGTTTTAATTAAAAATTTAATCAAGTGAATTAAACGTTTAATCAAGTGAATTAAACGTTTAATCAAGTAAATTAAACGTTTAATTAATACTATTAACTGGTTTAATTGTTACTATTAATTCGTTTACTGGGGCAAATTTAATTAATTTTTTAATTAATATCACAAATTTTTTAATTGAAATCAATTTTTATTTTTTTCTGTGTAAGTAGAATACTGGGTGTAAAATTAATTTGTAAATCACTGAGTTCCAGACCAAGAACTCTCTTTTTCTCCCTAAAACAATGGTTTTGGCACATAAAGGCCTATACGATATTAACTAGAAGATTAAAGTTTGGCTCCAATATTTCTTATATATAAAATATATTTAATATTAATAATGAGCCAAATCGGTCTATTGTTTTACATGGAACCCGTGCAAGTGTCCTGTCGAATTTATAATTTTTGGTACACAGAAAATAATAAAAATTGATTTCAATTATAAAATTTGTAATTTTAATTAAAAAATTAATTAAATTTGCACCAGTAAACAAAATAATATTTAGTAGCAATTTAACGTTTAATTCATTTGATTAAACGTTTAATTCACTCGATTAAACTATTAATTCACTGGATTATAGTTTTAATTAAAACTGATTTTATTTTTGATTAATGCTTTAAATGGTCAAAAACGTTTGGAGGTTTTTTTCTGTGCACAGAAAAAATTATTCTTAGTTTTTTATCAATTAAGAAAATTATTTAAAAAGTATTTAAACTTAATTAATGTAATAATTGAATCAATTATTTTTTTTTTATGGAACAAAAATTAAAAATATAATTTTGATATAATTAACATTTTAGTTGTTTTGAAATAAATTTTGAATTAAAATAATAATCAAATAACAAAAAATTATTTTGTTTAAAATAAAATAATTAAAACTTGTGAAATTGTTGTTGGAAATTGTTAAAAAATTGTTTTGATCATTTTTTTAATTAAAATTAAAAATATCATTTATTGAAAAAAAAATATTCAAAATATTAAATTTTTACAATTTTAAGTAATCAATAAATTCATTTTGGTAATAGGTGCAAAATCAACAAATGGGGTGCTTGATTCTATGAATTTGGTATAAAATTGGTGATTAGAGAAAATTTTTAATTTTTTCTGTGTGTATAGGCTGGCGCATAAGTAACTTTATGACAACCAAAAAATACCCATAGCTGAACAAGCTTTGGCCCCATCCTGTTGGAAGAACAATTCTGAATTGTTTTCTACTTCGGGCCTAAGAAATTTTCAATAATTGCCCAGTTTTTAATGACACAATAACCGCAACTTGTTCGTCCTTTTCGGAAAAATGGTCTAAGGATCTTTTCTGAAGTTATTTCACACCATACTGAGCATCTAAGTGGGTACATTTAGTGTTAAACAATTTTTCTTGAATTAAGGGTGCCCCATATGTTTATTGAGGTTTCGATTGAGGTAAAAATTGGCTTCATTGCTCATTATTTGAAATGATCTTTGTGTCTGAATAATTGTTAATAATCGAATAAAGTTAGTTAAAAAAATAAACCAAAAACACTTATTAACACAAACCTTTAATTATGCGCCACCCTGTATATAACCTTTGCTTGATATTAAAAATTAGCAAAGTCCATATATTCTGCCCTCCTAAGAAAGAAAGTCAAATCTCCATTTTAGTAGTTTTGAGCAGGGTAAGAAAAAGCTATACTCGCGAGCAAAATTCGAGTCCATTCTCTCGTTTTAAAATTTGTGTTGGCGAGCAAGTTTGAAAATAAAACTCGTGACTTTCTTTCTTACACAGAAAAAATGAAAAACCAATTTCAATTAACGTTTTTGTTAGAAATTTGTACTACCAATTAAATTCTTTGCTGATTTTCCGCCTGCAAACAAATTGATCATATCAATAAACGCATTTGTAAGTTTATGATTTTCTTGCTGTTCAGTTTCAATCAATAGGTTTAATTGAAATTTGACCACCATTAAAAGAGGCTTTATAAAACGTAAACACAGATCAAAATATTTTTTTTTTCAATCAACACAGTTAATTGAAACAATAAAAAAATTGTTTGAGAATTTTAAATATTTTGAAGTTTGTGTGTATGTTTTCTACTTGCAAATATACACACAAACATTATAATTTTTGTTTTCAATTAAGGCTTATTAATTGGAACAATTAAAAAAATTGTTTAAAACATCATTATTGAATTAATTGAAAAAATTTGGTGAAAATTTTTTCTGTGTAGGAGGGCAGTATTATTTTACTCATATTTTCCTGAATAAAAGTTATATAAATTGCGACCATAAGCGAAAACTTTCGTCGTTTAAATTTGACTTTTATATTTTCCACTTAAAAATATTATTAAGTATTGCAAATAGATTTAGTATAGGTGTATTATTTTACCTTGCCCTTGTCCCCGAATAAGGTTTTCTAGATAAATACGATAAACAAACAATAGCTATTTTATTATCTCAATGTAAGGGTTTTTTGGGGAAATCCAAGGCAAACCTCGTCCTTATACAAATGCTGTGCGAAATATCCATTTTTTTTAATAAATCAACTTTGGGGAGATTATGTATCATTTATATTGTTCCTATAAGGAAAATAGGATCTCCGAGATTGTGTTTAGTTCTTATTCACCTTCTGTTAAATTTTCAGCTTGTTCCACTTTTGTTGGGTTTTGCTATTGCTGCGATGTCTTATTGTCTTCGCCAGGTGGGACTTGGCCCACCTTTCTGCGGCTACCTTGGGGATTTCAGTCAAGTGCGTTTCTGGTAATATAAGATTAAAGTCTGCAGGGCATTGCCAATCTAATGCCATTTTCGTTTTCTGATTTAAGACTTAACAGGTATCTAACTGACGTGTTATGTATACGATTAGTATGGCAAGTTTGTTAAAAAAAAAAACAGTTCGAAAATTGCTGAGTTAGAAAGTAAATACCAAAAGTTTTTAAAAATTTAAGCAAAATGCACATTACAATGAAATATTATTAATAAATTTTTTATTCACAAGAAAAACTTTTATAACAAATATGCAAATGGCAGTGCAATAAAACTGAACTGGCAAATCGCTTTAGTTTGATTTGCTTGCTAAAACAATAAAATAAAGTAATTTGTTTTCGCGGTTGCGTTACCAACTATATTTAGAGTTGGAAAAACCCAACCATTTGTTGTCGGAAATGTAAGGAAAGATACACTTACTGTTTATTGTTGTTGTTTTGTTTAAGCTTTGATATCGTTGCAGGTAAAACTTGAGTGTTTGTAATTCTCATTTGCTTTACAGTTTTATTTGTATAATTTCTTTAGCTTTTCTAAAATCTTAGCAAATAGGTTTCCTGATGACCTGATCTGAACAATAAATTGCAGTGTATTTGTAAAGAGTACGAATTGGGATTTTAAACGAAATATTATTAAAAAAAACCTTAATGTTTTTTTCCTAAATCTAATTTTTGAGTTTTCAATATTAAGAAATACAAGAGTCTGAAAAGTTGCTGTTTTAATATCCATTTGGGATCAAATGCTAGATTAATAGATAGACGTACGTTACTCTAATTAAAACTTATTTGTATTTATGTATTTAATTGTTACACAAATTTATGTTTATTTTTACACTAGAAGTTTAAAAAAATTAAGACTATTTCTCTTTATCACTCAATATAACTTCAACAATCTAATTTGGAACTAAATTAACAGCAAATTATGAACTGACAATTGAAATTGTTTCTTATAATTACTTTCAAAGAGATTTAAAATAAAAAAGAAAATTTCTTCATTGGATTCTTTTCTTCAACCAAAAAGTTTTTTTCTTTTGGAGTAAGTAAAAAAGGAAATCATCAACAAGTATTTATTATAACAACATGACTAAGTAGCTGCACTTAATAAATGAAAAACAAATTTTTTTTTTGAAAATTAGTTCTTTAAAATCCAATGAATAATAACAGTGTAAACAGATGCCATTGTCTAGGGAACATTGGAAAACAATAAAACTTATTAGGAACAACACAAATAACAAACAAAATAGAAACAAGCTAAAATCAACAGTAGATAAATAAATAAATACAAACATACATATTTTAAATTTTTTAAAGTAAGTGCTTGAAGAAATATTTTCGTTAAAAGTAATGCCGGCGATACTTTACACAAGCTCAGTACAACAATCTGGCACTGCGTAAAGTCTGGGTTTACTATATGAAAGTTTTCTTTCAGAAAGTCTGAGTTGATTGGTGAGATGGGAGAGAATATTAGCATGTTCTTTTCTTAGAAAGTCTGTGTCTATTGGTGAGAGGGGAGAGAATTTTAGTTATTTTCCACTGTCACTAACAAACTCAGACTTTATGAAAGAAAACTTTCAAAGTGTGAACCCAGACAAAGAAAAACTTTTGTCTTTCACTAACTTGTCCCTCCATTAACTTTTTCATTAATTTCTCATAGGGTTCGACTAAAATGGGTCTATTGCTGCCCCAATGCAGGCAGAACTGAACGTTTTAACATACGCTAAACAAGTTCAATATACGGCAAATATTAAAATCGTTTTGATTTTTGATCACTTCACTGCACAAACACCGACTTACGCTACATAAACCCAATGTACAGTACCAGACTTGAGCACTTTACTTTTGTAATGTATGGTATAAAAGCAAAATAGCGAATTTAAATTGACTTAAGGTCAGTGTTGCCATATTTATTAAAAAAAAAACCGGACAGTTTCCAAAAAAAATCTGTTTTTATGGGAAAAAACTGCTCCATAAAAAAAGATTAAATAAAAGTAGTACATATTCGAATTGAATTGAAAAAAACTGCAGTGATTTAAAAAAACTGCTTTTTGAAGTAAAAATCTGCAAGACTGTTTTGCACTTAAAAAAACTGCAAAAAAAGATAAATCTGCACATTTGGCAACGCTGCTTAAGCTAAGAAATCTATAGAAGTAAAAAATTTTAACGTTAGGTTAGGTTAAGAAGGCCCTAGGCACACCTCCACCCGGAGACCAATTAGATCCATTGTGATTCCCTTCAATAAAGAGAAATACGAAAAAGAGAAAAAAAGAAAAAAAGAAGAAGAGATGAAATAGGCTTGCCAGATATGAAATCCATAAAAACAGTACATCGGGGAAAAAACGGCAGTACATTAATGTAAAAAGAAGTACAATTTTTTTTTATTTTATTAACTTAAAATTCAGTACATCAAAAACAATTTTGAGTTCTTTTATTCCTGTTTCAATATAAATTCCTTAGCGAAAATTTTAAATTTATTTTGAAAAACAGGCAGTTAATGTAACTATAAACAAAAAATATAAAATGCAATGCATAGCAAAGAGCACAAAATAAGAAATCTTTTTTTTTAATATAAAACCCCTTATTCATAAAAAATAAAACAGGTTTATAAGAGGTTTATGAAACGAATTTACTATGAAAATTTGTTAAATAAACCTTTTAAAAACCTGTTTTATTTTTAACGAATAAGGCCATAAGTATTTAATATACTTATGCAGTGACAGCTTTAAATTTGTCAGATGTTTCAAATTAAATGTTTAAAACAAAAACGCTTTGTTTATTTTTATAAAAATATTAATATTAATTTTCAATTTAATGTTACGTGTTTGTTAAACAATTTAATTATTCTAATTTTACAATTTAATAATTCTAATTTAAGAATTAAATTAATGTAAATTTAAAAAATTACAATTATTTATCACTTTTTTTGTTCTTCGTTAACAATGCCATTTTTTATTTATTTAAAATAAGTTTTTATTATTAATTCACTTCGCTCTTTTCTCCAAAAAGAAAATTTTTTTCAGTTGTTTGAATGAGGAAGTGAAAATACGAAACAGTTTTGGGACAACAAGTAAGCTTTTACGGCTCGATGGTTTTTTTTAAATCTTTTAACTGCAGGCGACATTGAGTTGGTACATGACGCAGCATTTCAAACCATTTCAAATCGCAAAACTTAAACATTTCTTTCAGGTTTGCAGTGTTTTTAGTTCGAAAATTTGTCGAAATTTGGTTTTTTGCACTTTTAATACAATATGCACAAAACATGTTTTATTTTGTGCAAAAAAAGTACAAAATGAAGTACAAAAGCTAAAAAAAAGTACAATTGCGTACTTCTTTAATGGTTATGCAGTAAGCAGTACAAATGGTAAAAAAAAGTACGCGTACTTCTGAAAACAGTACGTCTGGCAAGCCTAAGATGAAAAGAATTGATATGTAGAATTAAGATAAATGATAAAGAACAGTAAGTCTGAATTTACACGTTTCATCTTTTGATGCTCAACTTCTTTTCAATTCCCTTTTAAATATGCCAATATAATCACACGTAGCAACCGGTTTCAACTTTTTTCGGTTTAAAACAACAATAATTGTAATAACAGAGAATCAAAGAGAAAAAGAAAAGAAAAAAATTACATGCAGCCATCGTTGTGCATATACCAACGAATAAAAACACAAAGCGTACTGACCGAGTATAGGCATCTCCTGACTAACCCCCTTTCTTCTTTCTTCCCCCACCTAAAAGCATAAGAGTTGAGCATCAAAAGATGAAACGTGTGAAAGCAGACTAATGCCGCGTTACTGACTGACTGATTCATCATTGAACAGCCTAAATGCATGAAACTAAAAAGCTAAATGCCTGTTCGTCAATTTAGAACTAAGACATCGATCGCTTAACTTACATGTAAAACCAAAACAATTTTTTACAATTTGTTTTTTGTTTTAAATGTAAGTTAAGCGAACGAAGTCTTCGTTCGGAAATAGATGAACAGGCAGTAAAATTTGGAACAGAGAAAGGTCTATCGCCAAATCGATCCCTTAAGAAGAGATTTTTGGAAGGGGAAAAGGGGAAAAACATTTAAATTCTTTAAGTTCATATCTCTTAAATTAAAAAAAGATAAAAAAAATAAGCGGGCAGGTGTCTGGTACTTTTTGAAAATTCGGCCCTTTTAGGTAGTAAAAGGCTAAAACCTCTAGTTTGGTACTTTTTTTGTCACCCCATCTATCCTCTAAACCAATAAACATAGAAATGACAATTATATCACATTCCTAACTTATTTGAAAAAATATGTATACATAAATTTGGTACTTTTTAGAAATTGGAACATTTAAGGCGTACAATTCATAACTATTTTTTGTACTTTTGTACTACGTATTATATTTTGGGGTTCCCACAACAATATTAAAATTTTTGATACTTAAATGGGAAGAAAAAAAGTATCAAAAAAGGAAAATACGGGAAATTAAACTTTTTTCTTTTACTTTTTCGTTCTACATGCGGCAGTTTTTGAATTTTCTATAATATTGAACTTGGAAACAAAAAATTCAAGGTTTAGGGTCTTAAATGAATGAGAACCCATAAGATGAAAAATGTTGGTACTTTTTTGTTAAAACCTTAAAATCAAAAACGAAAGAAAGAGAAACGCAAATAAAGTAGCGGTTTAAATGCTGGTAAACATATTGGCCCACACTCATAAGTCAAAATAATCTATTCTTTAAACTAATAGTATATATTATGCATATGAGCACCATTGTGCTGAAGTATACTTTAGAAGAAGTCGACTTTATTTTTCACTGTGATTATGGGCCATTTTTATGAAATAAACAAAAAAAAATAAATTTTTAACTACAAAATCAGACGACAAATTCAGAATATTGGTAAAAAGTATTGTTTTATACTGGCATAATACTCGTATGAAGAAATTAAGAATGATCTATTCGGCTTTGCCAAATCTTTTATACCTTTCACCATAGTGTTAAAAATCTTACCAAAAAACCCTAAATTTTGAAGTGCACATTAATAGGCCATAATTGCCCTTTTAACAGACCAATTTTAATCAGCACTCCAAGTGCTATGATTTCTAGCGTCTACCTTTAACGCTTAAATGTCATCCTTAAATAGTAGATCTCTAGTACGTTTGTATTATGTGCGGAGGGCAAAGTCTATCTACGCCAATGTGCATCAGAGAGAGTTTTTTATTTCATAGAAGAAAGAAAACCATATACCGAATATATTAAAATTTGTGATTCCATATTTTGAATCTACGTTTTGAATTACATTGGTCTTTTTACAGTGCTTCATTTCGGGAATGACATTTCTTTTTACTCTTTGATTTCTATAATTTTCATTCGTGTACCTACTTTATTACTACTGCATTTAAAGCTCCTTGACTGGGATTACTTATGCCTTTTAATATTTTTTTTTCCTAAATATTTTTATCTGTTTAAACAGAAGTTCAATGTTCAAGTTCATGAACTTGTAGCATATTGTTTGGACTTTTGGTTGTTTCACCAAAGAACAGAATAAAAAAACAACTTTACAGTTTCCTTATGGTAAACATTGTAAATAAATATACTTACACTTGAAGTGGCTGGGCCACTAGTAGATAGTACCGGGTACTGGTGGTACACATCCAACGTAATACAGACGGCCTGGCCTGTGTTGTCAACACGCTTTTTAGAGCAACAACAACATACATTTATTGTCTAGCAAACACTTGAGACAGTAACGTTGTGTGATCACAATGAAACGATGTAAAACATACATTTTCAAGAAGTTTTGTTTATAATGTAAATAACTGTAACAACTTTGAATAGAACTTGTTTAATTTGAATTCATTTTTTTTTTTAATTTTTTCTTTTAAATAAATTTTCTTCAATGTTTAGTTTTTTTTTTTGTTCAAGTAAAAAACAATAATTTTGTGGTTTTAAATAAAAGACAAATAATACAAATTTTCTTCTTTGTTTAACTTTCTTCAATTTTTCTTTTGTGTTCGAATGTGGGTTCCTAATGTAAACACAGACAGAAAGCCAAAAAGTTAAATGTTACACGAGACATGCACCTTCAAGAAGTAATAAAAAAAAAGAAACAAATTCTTTGTTTCAATACACCGACAAAAATAGGTGAGAAGAACGGGTTTGAAGGTCTTCTAAATTTGTAAACATTCTCAATTTGAAAACAGATGCTACAAGAATTAAACAAAAGTGTTAAACCTGCCAGCAGGTTTGATGCTAATGAAAATTTTAATCGAATTTAAGCCGAAATTACGGAATCAAGTAGAATTTGCAATTAAAGAATCTCGATGTGCTTTTAGGAAATACTATGTTTAGATTCGAAACTCTGTTGAGTACCTGGCTATTTATTTAGTAAAGACATTTGTGTTGTAAGTTATTTTCTTATGTAGAACTTTCGGCTTAAATTACAAGTGTAGATAAAACATTAATAAAATTTTCATTTAATTATTAAAAGAACTTTAAAAATTTCAATGGGTTCAATCTAAAAAGGACCTAACAGTTTATCTGATTCTACAGCCAGAACCATCAATTTCTTAATATAGTCAGAAAAAAATATTACAGAAAAATGATATGAATGATTTAATGATGTATGTAATTGAAAAAAAAATTGTGCCAACAATATAAATAGTAATGATTTGATAAAGGAATCTGGGTGTTAAAGTACAAGCGATAATGAACAGGATATTATATGTAAGCATATGTATGTCTTAATGTATCTCTAATAACCAAGTTAATTTGTTTTTTTTCGGAAATAAGTATAATTTTCCAATTTTAGGGGTTTTACCCGTATCTTTGTTTGGTACGTTTAAAAAGTTGTAAATTGTATGTATGATAGCTTTAATTACTATTTTTAATTAGTGGTGCGATTTTAGGATTTAAAAACTTTTTCAGGATATGTGGGTGGTGGGAGACAGCTTGCTCTGCATGGAAAGAATATTTAAAAATGTGTAGTAACACATTTAGTTAAATATAAATGATCCTTAAGCCAAATTAATAAATTGTTTTAAGCTTGTTTTAATTTTCTTAAAAAGGACATTCTTGAGATAGGAGCATCCTTGATCTAATTTGAACAAAATTTGCAAGAAGCATTGGACATTCTAAAACTACTGTGTGTACAAAATTTCATAACGTTATCTTTATTTTTCGCTCTGTTATGGCAATATTAAATTTCAGGATATATGGGAAGGACACGAAACCTTGAAATTTAAACTATATGTTTAATATTGTTTTATAAATTAAAACATGTATGCCAAAATGCATCACTGTAGAATAACTCCTCTATTTTTGGCCACTCATTATATGGAATATCGAGAGTGTGCCACACCCGCATAAAGAGAAGGGAGATATCGTACGATTTATCTAAATAGAAAACCGCTACATATGTGAACAGAAGCCATGATGAGAAATATTTTTTGTCTCGCACTGGCAGGACATAAACAAATGAATAAGTATAAGATTTGATTAATTATTGTTAGTTCATAACTCAATATAAAAAGAGGTAATCCTTTTTCCTACTAATGCTAAGTTCACACTTAGGTTTTTAAACGCGTTTAAGCAAAATGTTGATTTAGCTAATCAAAGCCGTTCACATTACATTTGAGATAATTAAGATGACAGATGATTAAGAAAAAACACACAACAAACAAATTTATATTTCTTTAAAGTATTAAAAATGGATAAAAATCTTTTATAAAGTTATCAGAAGATTATTTAAATCGTTTTGATGGTGAAATTGTGAACATTTCTGAATTATTTAAGGAAAAAAACTAAAACATTAAGCAGAAATGTTCAGTGGATTCTATGTGATTTATGAAGTGATTTAGTTGTAATCATGTCAATTTGAAGTGATAAACAAATCACCTCAATGTATGGGTAATCATCTCGTTTTTGAAGTGATTAGAGCTTAATCACGTTCGAACTGCTTAAACGCGTTTAACAAGCCAAATGTGAACATAGCATAACACTATGAACGTGAAAGTTTGCATGTTTTTTGAGTTTGTCGCTTAATGGATTTGAATAAAACTTGGTAGACGAAAAGCTTTCTAAAAGGCAATGGGGAAACATTTGTACTTTTGGTACATTTTCTCTTTTTAATAAATTTGCTTTACAGATTGCATATGGTCCAGATTAAAATGTGGTACATATATATATTAAGGGGTAAAAACGGGATAAAATTGGTACTTTTCATATATTCGATAAATTTATTATACATAAAGATTCAAGCCTACATTAACATACAGTGTCTGTGTCAGTTTCTGTTGGCCTAAAATGAGGAAAAGCTGGTACTTTTGGAACTCTTTTACCTTTGGTACTTTGTTGATAGAAATAGAAATATTTTAATTTTAAGTTAACAAATTTGTGATATTAATTAAAAAATTAATTAGATTTGCACCCTTAAACAAATTAATAGTAACAATTAAATTTTATTTGATATTAACAGCATTTTCTGCAGTAATGTAATTCACTTGATTAAATTTTTAATTAAAACTGATTTGATTATCCGTGAATTTGTTATGGGATTAACTCTTTTCGTTAAATTTTTCTCTAATTCTCACGTGAACAAAGTCACGGCTAAAAGCTAAAGTCCGCGTTAGTTTTTTTTCTTTTTTAACTTTAATAGTACAGTTAAGGTTTCATATTTAACCCAATTTCAACATCTTAATATTAACATAGAACTCGATTCGAATCACGCAAAGAAAAAACATGGTTGATGCAATCACAATCGCAAACTATCATTAATGTTTGTGATTATGATTGTGTCAAACACGTCTTAAGTAACCATATATGTTCAGACATAATGTTTTTAACTTATTATTGTCTCAAACATATTTTTATGTTCAGAAAAAAACGAAAGCGACCTTTCGAACCATGTTTCTATATTTCCCAAAACCATGCAAAATGTCTTTCTCAACATGTTATATGGTTCTCACAATAAAAACAATAACAAATTTATTCTCAACAATTTATATTTTATTAAAAGTACAAATGTGAGTACATAAAGCATATACTTACAAATAAAATTAAATAGTACATATATTTAATGGTCGTTTTCTCATTTTTTTCCAACGAAAAACTGCACATAAAGGAAATTTGGGTTTCTTAATTTCTCATTTGTGTCTATTCTGTCGCAAAGCTATCAAGCACTCATCTGCCAATTGTTTATTTTCCTTTTATTTGCCGTACATATAAATTGAATCAGCTGACTCCCAACTTTTTTCAATGTTGTCGGTGTTTTTGACTGCAAGAAAGACAACGCTTATACATGTGTGTATGAATTTTTATAATTATATTTAAATTACTTACCTGTTTTAATAACCTTATAAGTTTTGCAAGGCAGCATGGCATTTTTCTTCCTGAAAAAAGTTTTAATTATTTTGTTATAATCCAATTTGTCCGATTAACTGAAGCTCGCAGACGTAAATGACGTGAAGAAAATTTTATTTTTTTTATAAATAAACATATTTTGTTTTGACAATAAATGTTTGCTCGATTAGAGAATGTGTTTAAAAGCAAACAAAAGTTATGGTACTAAACATACCTCTTGTGTGCAACTTATATTTTGATTTTAATTGTATAGTTGAAATATATGTATGTATATATAAAAGTAGCAAACATTTCACATAATTTAATATGTTTAGCTAGATCAGAGTAACTTTTTAGGTGTTAACCACTATATTATATTATTATAGTGAATTTAAAAATGTTAAGGACAAAAAATATTTTTTCAAGTTATAATAGGACTATAATAAACTTCTTAGGGTAAACATATTAGGCAAATATGAATAAAAATGTTTGTAGTGAACACTTAGTAATCATGTTTTTTCTCTGCGTGATTAAATTTTAAACTTGAAGCCTCTTGACTCATACGTAAAAATTGCGGACACGTAAACGTTGCGGTAGTCTTAAACGGTTAGTAGTAACAAAAAATATTTAAACGTGCTTAAAAGAAAACAGAACATTTTTCAAAATTTATAGAATTTAAAAATTTTGGTTTTTGCTATTTTTGTGCGTTTTAAATAAAATTCAACATAAAAGCCGTGAACGTCGCTAGAATATTCGATTTATCTCTCAACATAAAATTCATTAACAGCTAAGACGTAAAAACGGAGACAATTTTAAATTAATTTTAATTACGTAAGAGTATTTATTTATAAACAAGCTTAGTAAGGAAAACGGAACAGTTGATCCGCCAAGTATACGTTTACGTTAAAGTACCTAACGCCTTTAGTATTTTTCTGAGTGCATGCTTAATTTTAACTCGTATATTAAAGCACCAGCATTATCAAAAAAAGAGTACTTTTTTTGTGACATATATTTATCTGTGTCTGTAAGTAAGACATGCTTTATCTTTTTCTGTCTGTAGTTAAGTTTACATTTGTTTATATATTATTTATATATATATTTTTTTTTTTGTTCTTTTAAATATTATGGTACTTATTTATATATGAAGGTATCTTTTTATTTTAATACAGTATTAAACCTAAAGAAAACGAATGTGAGCATAAAGAAAAAAGTCTATTTGTTAAAGGTATTTAAGAGATTTTTATTTTATTTGTACAATAATTTTTTTTTTATTCAAGCCAGAGCATTTACGAACAAAGAATTTTTCACAAAACAAAATTGTTTGGAAATCTCAAAAGTACAATATGTTAAGTCTTAATTTTTTTAATAAAACCCAATTTGTTTAGAGCTTTTGGAGCAAATAATGTAGCACTTGTAAAAGTTTAAGCAAATCATAAGAATTTTGTGATTTAGTTTTTAAACAAAACTGCTTTAAAAAATATACAAAAGATTTAAGACTTGATGAGATAATATTAAAAGTACTCGAAAGCAAGTTGAAATATAACTGATAGTTTGAATAAAAATAACTGAGGTTTGAATAAAAATATTTTGGAAGAAAATAATACTTTTGCTGGGATAACTGTTCTGTTCTAGTCTAAAATTTTCGTTTAAAAGCCATTATTATTATAACCTCGAGTGGTAAATAAGGATATGTAGGGTTTATCATTTCGTGTCTCACAATAAAAAATATTAATCTGAGACACTTTAAAGATTTTAAAGACCTAGGTTTGTTGAAGTCATGCTCCCTTCCTAGCGACTTATGTTACTAAAGAAATGATTGCGGTGTTGAATTGTTCCTAAGGAGTTGCATGACAATCGATTCCATAGAAAAAGGGTTATGAACTCAAATACACAGAAAGAAAAAACTCATATTAAATTTAAGTGTTTTCAACTTACTTTTAGTACGAGTCGTACTTAAAAATTTAAGTACGTATAACAAACACTAAATAGTAGTTAAAACCATAGTTGGGGGTAGTGCACTAAATATTGATTTAAATCAGCAGTGAACTACATATCACTAAATAAAACTGCAAAAAAATTAGTTTGCACTCTTTTTTACCAGCTTTAGTGATGATTGTTATTTTTTAACTACCACTAAAAAAAATTTGGTGATAGTGCAAATTTTTACACTATCACTTTACGCAGATTGAATGCAAAAATCTGCACTCAATTCAAATAAAGCATACAAATATTGTCTCACTAAAATTTTAAAAATGCAACTTTGTATGTGCATGGTTTTTGATTTCTTTTAAGTATATGCATAAGTAAAACACATTATACCAAATGAAATTTTGTCAATAACGATATAATTATTGGCTTTAATCATGAAAAAACAAGTTTTTAATTTTAAAATTTGGAATCGTTAAGAGAGATGGTATTGAAGAAACCCTGAATACATTGAACGAATTTAATAGACAAATACAATTTACGTTGGAAAAGGAAACAGATAACAAACTAGCCTATTTAGATTCAGTTATAGTTAGACACGGAGACATACTTAAGCTAGATTGGTACCAAAAACCGATGGCGTCTGGTAGATTAATAAATTTCTACTCAAAACATCCAAGAAGAACAATTATAAATACAGCGACTAACTTCATTAAGAGAGTTCTGGAAATAAGTGACAAAGTTTTCCATCCAATCAATATCTGCAAAATAATGAACATATTAAGTAAAAACGATTTTCCAAATAAAACCATTAATGAACTAATTAACAGAGTAAAAACAACGATAGCAAAAGGAACAACAAAAGAAGAACGACCACCAATAATATATAAGACTATGACATATGTAAAAGACTTTTCCGAAAGAATTAAACATTCCAACATTTATAACCGGGAAAAATATGAATTAGCATTTAAAACTGAAAATACTACAAAAAAACTTTTTAGCAATATGAAATCTAAGATTGAAAAAGAAGAAAAATCGCATCTAGTGTACAGAATACACTGTAATGGAGACAAAACTGACGCATGCGGAAAAGTATATGTTGGCACGACAAAAAACAAATTAAAAACCAGACTTGCAGCGCATAAGTCAGATGAAAAGGCGACTAATAAACCATTAGAACAGAAAACTGCATTAGCAGCCCACTGTACTGTAACTGGACATAAACCAAATTTTAATAATGTAGACATATTGGTGGGAGAGAATAACTACAAGAAGAGATTTACACTTGAGATGCTGCATATAATTGATCAAGAGACAGAAAAGACATTAAATTTTAAGAAAGACACAGAAAGATGTGCAAAAATTTATAAACATGCAATAGACAAACACAAACCAAAGAAAGCTGTATTAGTGAAGTGTTAAATTGTCCGAGTTTTTTAAAACTTTTATTGTTTATTTATTTAAATGTAAATATTAAATTTGTTTGTGTAAAATATTTTGTATTTTTAATGTTATTTTTGTTTTGTATTTTTAAAAAAACACCAGATCCCCCTGATGATGGTCAAAGATTTTGACCGAAATATCGGAAAAATATAAAAATAAATGAATAAAAATAAAATTAAAAGTTTTTGAATTTTATTTATTATTTATATAAGACCTCAAGCCAAAATAATAAAACAACATTAGTGCAACAATTTAAGTTGCCCTCAAATGAGTGAAGAAAAAAACAGTTGCAACAACCTGATGATTGCTTTTTTTTAAATCAAACTATTTTTTTTTGAGTGCAAAATTTTTTAACATCACTATCACTCATGTTTAGGGAGGCTGCAAATTTTCAATTCATCACGCAACATCAACAAAATGATTGATTGCAATATTTTTGCACAATCAATAAGTGTGAGTTGAAACTGCAAAATGAGTGCACTACCCCCATCTATGGTTAAAAAAATCCTAAATGGGATAACTCTTTACAACCAATATGCGTGCATTTGCGTGTGTTTGTAAAAGTGTGTAGAAACAAAAACAACACTACAAAAGAAAGTAAAAAACGATTTTCTTGTTTTGTGTAAAAACAACAACAACACGACAAGAAAAAAACTTCAGATTATTTTTAGGGTTAAAAAGTAAAATAAGAAGCTATAATTCCCATATTTTATTTGTTGAAAATATGTAGTTAAATACATACATACAATTTTTTAAATTTATTAATTACGAAAACCATAGCGAGCATGGTGCTGGTGTCTTATAATTGAAACTACTTCTGAAAATAAGGGGCGAATACAACAAAATTCTCTCTATCTGTGGTTCTCTTGGGTAAGTGTTAAGGTTAAAATCAAAATCTCACTTTCGGATTATTTCAAGTACGAATCGGAATTAAACCAACATAGAAACTCTTGAATCAAGCACCGTTTGAGATAAATTTTATCTCACTTTTAATTTAGTCAATGTCTTTTTTGGATTATTTTCAGTACGTGGCACTTGAATAAACCGTACTTTGATCATCTGTACTAACCGTACTTTTGACACCAAATCGGTTTGATTTAACTACAAATGGATTGATTTGTCTTTTCAGTTTAGCGACCTAACTAAAGGAAATGATTTCGCAGTTAAATTTTTGCTAGTTCTTTTAAGAAGTTGCAGGACAATCGAGTCCATAGAAAAAGAGCTATGGACATAAATGTGGACCAACTTCCCTATCGATTCACACATTATCTTCGTTAAACTTTTTTTCCAATAATTACCCACATTAATTGCTTTTTTTAAATGTATCCTAATAATATATTAGAGGAAGTCAGTGTTTGGTGCAAATAGTCTTGCGGAAGAGCAAATGCAAAATATCGTAATTCTTTTGTCATCTAATGGAATCTCTGTGTATCCTCTTTTTGGATTTAATAAAAGAACTACGATTTATTGCTTAACAAGGTTTCGTTTAAATATGCTACATTCCCATTTCATACTACATATTGATTAACTGAAATTTATTGTTGAAGGGATAAGCTATTCCTATGCGCATTTCACTGGTTGCTTAGGCCAGATCATCGGGAAACTTCATCCAAAAAGATTTTAGAAAAACTAAATTTATTAAACCAAATAAAACTGTTAAGCGAATAAGAAAAGCCACAGTTTTACTTGTAACAATATCAAAGCTTAAACAAAAACAACAACAATAAACAGTGAGTTTATCTTTTCTTACAGTCCCGGCTACAATTGGTTGATTTATTGCATTTGCTTTTTCGCAAGACCATTTGCACCATACAATGAACTGTTGTTATTTCAGAATAAAATTAGTGGCCCGACCACTCGGGTGAGCTCTATATTAAAAAAAAACCTTGATCAGTGACTAAATGAAGGTTTTTTGACTTAATTTCGTTCTATTTATATATTCCTCTAACTCCCACTGGAGCATAGGGCGCCAGGCGATTCGTTAGCAAATTGTATTTCGGAAAAGTGGATTGCTGGCCCTTCTTTCTTATATTGGTGATAGGGCTGTTATTTTCATGTCCAATCCCACGATGCAGTCATGCTTCAGCAAATGAACTGTAAATTGCCTACTTGCCTGAGACGATAAGAGGTACTTTAACCATTCAGGCTACATGACTGGGCGCCTTCTCACTTTAGCTAGTTTTCAGGGAATCTGAAAAGCCATTGCCCGAGAAATACTTGGTCTAGGACCGGAAGTAGTGAGCTGCTTGGACAGTCAGAGGAATCGTATCTGCTCACTCCCAAGTGAATGACAGTCAGAAAACTTTCCGCACTACGTGCACCTATGCTGAAAGTCCCAAGTCCCAACTGTTTCCTTTCTAAGTGACTAGAAACTCTACAATCAGCTTATTTTATAATTCCGCTTTTTTTATTTTCTCTGGGTCCTCTCTGTGGACATAAACGTCCACAAAAAATTTCGAGTCTTTACTAACATTAACGATTTTATTAACAAAAAACAAATGACCCTATCTACAAAAGATTATATGATAAACGTTTAAAGACCTAACTAACAGTTTGTATAATATGTAACATTGTTTTTTATCATAACAACTGGTAGGAATTTCAAGAAAAATAAATCATAAACAGTTTAATGCAATTTATCATATAAAATAGTTTTATTCTTCTTCTGTAAAATGTTTAAAATATTAGATAGGGCCTTTTACGTTTTAAATAACGATATATTCTTTTGGTGTTACATCCAACGGAAAATAAGGTGCAGGAAATACCTTAAATTTGGCAGAGTTCAAAGCTGAGATCCATGTACCATTTCAATACCCAGTAGGACATCGATCCCAGTTTGACTATTGCTTAAGGCCCCTTCAGGGATCACATGGTGGTTGTGGTTTGGATCCAAAGTCACAAAAATTGAGATTTTGAAAAGTCAGCTTCAATTCTCCACTACATAAGGAAAATTTCGACCTGCTGGCCGATATCTCTAGAGGATGTTTCTATTCAGTGTGGCCATATCCAAAAATATTTTACAGCTAAATCGGCTTTAAAATAATGCTAAAAAATGCTAACAAAAATCTTAAACTGCCAAAAAATAATGCTACAATTTAAATTGTATTATTTTTTGTTATTTTAGTTAATATACCTTTATATGGGCATTTCCTAGAGTCACGAACGTACTTTCGTACGCTTTTGCTGTACAAATAATATAGAAAACAAAACTTTTCCTAGTTATACACATAAACATGTGGTCACGAACGTACGCAAAATAGAAGTCTACTTTGGCTGACAGTAGTGAAATGTAAAAATCTGCGTAATGGAACGGAATATTCAAAAGTGATTAGTTTATTTTAAAAATGTATTAATGTAGGTCTCTATCCAGTATTTACACAATAAAATATCTATATTGGCTTTTGTTTAATTGGCTTATGTACCGGTCGCAAACGTACGATTTTTCCATAAGTTTTTTTTTTTTGTTATTATCACCATGCATTTTCCCATAAATATCTTAAAATTTCCGTAACAAAAACTTATAAAGAAAGAGTGCAAACATAACATATTTTTTGCATGCAAAATAGTTATATAAAAATGGTAGCTTAAAAAGAAAATATAAAATTTTCGAGTTTCCAGCGCAATTTCCTCAAGTAAAACAGCTGAGATATGCTATGAAACCTTTACAACATAGACTTTTTTATAATAATAAACAATAAAAGACGATGATTATCAACATTTTAAATGTTCATTCTGGTTTACCTTTCTGAGGAAATACCCATATATGATTTATTTTACATAATTCTTCCTTATAAACTTACATCATATCAATAGAACAAACTGATTAAAATAAATAAAATATTTAGTAAACATAAAAAGTCTTAAAAATATAAAAGAAAAAATCAAAGGAACTTGACCTATAAATGGCTTTTATTTAGTATTTCAATAAAATTTATAACATGTTTAATAAAAAATTTAATTTTATTAATTAAATACGTCATCAAAATTAATATTATGCTTCAACTTCTGAAGAATCGATCGAGATATCATTATAATATATGTCCTTATCGCATTTTTATGTGAGATCGTACATTTTTTTAAAACTATGGCAAAATTTTAAACCACACTTAATATAAAGTAGCGAATTCAAAGTCTTTAACGTCAGTCTATTTCGAATTTTCGTTTTCAAGAGATTTACACAACTAAAAACCTATTTTAACTTCCGCGTTGCTAAATGGCAAAACCCAGAACTTTATTGCAAAAGAAGCTAATTCACTAAATGGATTTTCATTTATTGCTTTTTTATATCCAAATACATTTATCCAGAAATCAACTGTTGAGTTCTTATTTAACAATTCATATGAATTTAGTTTCTGCCACTGATGTTCGAAAGTTGTAATTTCTTCTACAGTGAAATCTATTATTTCTTCTTTAAAATGTTCGCTTAAGTAGCATTTATTAGCTTTTAAACTGTTTTCTACACAATAAAAGTTAGCATTTGTTAAATTATTAAAACTTTTTGGCAATCGTTGTCTAAGTTGACATATTAATTGAGCTATAATATCATGCCGAGATATTTCGTATTTGTTTTTCTATTTCAAAAGTTATGTTATCACTTTTCGTTTCCAAAAATTTTTCAAAATCGTTATTGGAAAAAATCAGCTTAACATGAATTTAATGGATCAAACTGATCAAATTTTAAAACAATTTGATATGAAAGATATTTTAAAAGATTGTACAGTTTCTATAGCAAAAGAGTAGGGTTTTGTATGTGCATTCAACAAAAAAGTGTGGTAGATTTTCAAAAAAATATTACTTGAAAATTCTTAAATTAAATAATGCTAAAAAATGCTAAATATTTAGTTGAAAAATGCTAAAAAAAATGCTAACTGCTAAATGAAAAATTTGCAGCAAAATCAGGCAAAAAATGCTAAATCTAGCTGCAAAAATGCCAAAATGGCCACGCTGTTTCTATTCAACAAATACAGCTTAATTCAAAACCTTAGTGGAGGTTAGATATTTCCAGCTCATAAGCAAGTTTTTCGTATATTTTTCTGCGGTTTGTAAATGTTCAGCCGGTTCTAAGCAAACGTTGAGTAAGACCAACACGTCAGGCACCCATGTTAATCTTTTGTATCTGTTATACACAGAAAAAAATCAAAAATTGTCTTTAATCACAAAATTCATACCAAATTCATAGAATCAAGGAAAAAATTTATTGATTGTGCACCTATTACCACAATGATTATATAGATTACTAAAAATTGTAAAAATTTTATATGTATTGTGAAAAAAAATTTTTTTTTTTTTTTTTCAATAAATGATATTTTTAATTGTAATTAAAAAAATTATCAAAAATCTTTGCCGTTTCAAACAAAGTGTTAATTGATTTAATTAAATATAGCTCAGGTGTTAAAATTCCCAACAACTATTCTACAAGCTTAAATTATAACGAAAAAATATATTAAAATTTTTTGTTATTTAATTAAAAATTTATTTCAAAACAACTAAAAGGTCAATTAAATCAAAATTATATTTTCAATTTTCTTTCAACAAAAAAAAAATTGATTCAATTATCACATTAATTTAATTGAAATACTTTTTAAACAATTTTTTTAAGTTGATAAAAAAAATACTGATTATTTTTTCTGTGTAGGTCCCATTAGCCAGACTGGGGTAAACAAGGCGCCTGAGTAACTCATTACATCGTATTCACGGCAGTATAACTGGGTAATTCAATACCTAGAACTCGTCAGTGTTCAAATTTGATGGATCTCAAAAGATCACGACTGACCATAGCTCCTATCTCGTTTTAAAAAGTCGGATTCAAGAGCCGATTTTCCACCCACTGTAGGGAAGTCCGGCCTCCTGGTGTATCGCTCTAGGTGCTGCTGCAAATAGACAGCGGAGTTTTGATAGGTCCACCTCATAGGCACAGCGCGATACCATAATTCTGCCAGATTATACACTGAAATTGCTACATGTGTGGGCGGTTGTTAATCACAATATTTTACACTAGATTTTAAGACCCACGTAAATTTTACGCTTCACAGTATTTTCCATCATTAACCTTCTCAAGAAAATCACTTTTTTGCGCATAAAACTTCAACATATACATTTGATGTGGTTACACTAAAAATAAAAAACAATCCATCCGTACTTAAATCTAGCAGAAGCGGTGTGAATTGAACGGTCAGTACAGATTTCCTTTAATCAAGTATAGAATGCTTGATTCAAGTACCGAATATTTAAGTGCCCGTTCCTTAAATAATCCAACAAAGGAATTGACTTGAGTAAAAGTGAGATAAAAATTAATCTCAAACTGAGCTTGATTCAAGAATTTCTAAGTTAGCTTTATTCCCAAATTCGTACTTGAAATAATCCGAAAGTTAGATTTTGATTCTAACCTAAACACTACATCAAAGAACCAGAGAAAAAAAAGAGAGAGATAATATTATTATTTACCTACCCATTTACACATATGTATGTTTGTTACACATTTGTTATATTTCACTTTGTTTGCAGTCGAACTTTCAATTAAAAGACACAAGCAGCATGCCCGATAATTTAATGTAATTAACTAAATAATTTTAACAAATAGAATTTGGGAATTTTTTCTTCCTTTTTTACTATTTTAAACATGAAAATAATGTATGTTTTTCTTCATGTAGTGTTGTTGTTGTTAAAACAAGCAAATCGTTTTTTACCTTTTTTTGTAGTGTTGTTGTTGTTTCTGCACCAAACTTTTACAAACACACGTATGCACGCATATTGGTTTTCGAAAGTTATCCAACTTTAAATGTTTTAAGTACTTTTTAGTGTAATTCGTACTTAAATTTTTAAGTACGACTCGTATTAAAATAAGCTAAAAAATTTAAATTTAATACCAGTTTTTGCTTTCTGCGTATGAAATTCAGCAGCCGTAATTCGCCGTATTCTGTAATTCGCTAAAGCTAAATCTTTACCGCTAAAAATCTATAAAGTTGATTAAGCGATTTTTGGCTACGAATACAATTCTGTAACGTGCATTGCTAAATTTGGCAATGCCATAGAAATTTAATTCGCCGCGACTAAAGCTTTTAATGTCATCGCTAAAATGTTTTAATATTGCATTCTCTACGGCATTTAAGCGATTCAGATTTAGCTTTAGCTAAGCGAATTCAGAATACACATTACTTTTAGATTACGAGAAGTTTAGCAGAGATTCAACATAACGTCCCCTTCCGTTAATTGTTAGTGGCATACCCGAAATTAACATTGTTGTTTCGATTTTCTTTACAATTTTGTACGATCATTTACGCTTTTCAAGTTCCACCTCCTTCATCTCTTAATTGCTAAACTTCTAATTAATTACACCTTAAATAATAAGAAATTCCATTTGTTGTTGTAATCAAAAACACATTGTGCCGACCTGTTTCATGAAACGATAAGAACAGCAATAAAAATCTGATGAATTGCAACAGCTAAAAGCCCACAACTTTTACACTCCTGCACAAAAAAATAAAAACCATCCTTCACAAAAAGAAATTGGAATTAAGCACGCATTTCTAATCCCCAAAAAGGCTACTAAATACCCAAATATAAATTCGTAAAAGAAGACTAGGAACTTATTAATAAATAAAATTGAAGTGAAAACCATAACTAAAGTGCAATGAACCTTAAAGATAAATATGCGAGAAATTACAAGGAACACAACCCCAAAAGTTATGATATGATTTTTGAATATAGCTTAACGACAGACAGACAGACAGACACTCTATTTCCACTTGCTTTTTTCGTAAGATTCGGGTTAAAGAACATATTTTCAAAGAAAGAAGACTTCAACGAAACAACCACCTTTTCCAAGCAAAACTATAGAAAATTAACATTTTTATGAGAAAACATGTTTAACGGTTGGTAAATGTCCTGAAATTACTTTAATCCTTAAAGAATAGCAATTTGTTCAAAAAAAACTTGTTATGTTTTTATTGCCAACATTTAGTTTTCATATTATTCTTTTGCAAATTAAAGGAATAGTTTATTTAATATTTGTAATTTAACTCTGATTTATGTTCTAATATCCTAAAGGAAATTCTTTTTAAAACTTCCTTTTAATAAAACTACTTCACAGCAACAAAAAAAAAAAAACAACTTAATAAATATTTTTTTTTTACATTTACGACTTACATATGCTGTCCTGCCTGTAGTTTTAGTGTTTGATTTTAAACAGGAATCGCTGCTCCGTAATTCATTCGGTTCTTTTAAGGTTTCGTTTACTCTTTCAAGAGCCAAATTTTAATATGACCATTTCCTTTTTGGTGAACTAAAGTAGTTGGCCATAAATTTATGTTTCCAACGTATGTCCCTTTTTCATTTGTTTGCATTTTTATGGTTATTTTTGGGGCAAATACTTTTATGATCAAGAAACTTAAAGAAAAAAAATTTGGTAACTTTTAGTTTTCAGAAAATATCGGGAAAATAAAAATATATTTTAAATAGACTTTTAAATGAAATAAACACTTAAAGAAATTAAATTGGAAATTAAAAAACAGACATTCAAAAGGTTTACATCAAGTTTTCTGGCATTTCTTTCTATCATTTTCTTAACACCAACGTGAAAAAAGTGACTACTCGCTCATTAACTTCTTGTAGGGTTATCCCATCAACAATAAATTTCAGTGTTTTTATCAAGAATAAAAATTGGGAATTAAGCAAGAATCTCTTAAATTTATAGTAAACTTTCATAAAAGCTATTCCTATGCGCATTTCACTGGTTGCTTAGGCCAGATCGTCAGGAACCTTTATCCAAAATTTTGCTATCTATAGTAAATTTTATGAAAATTTGCTATCTATAGTAAATTTTATAAAAATTTGCTATCTATAGTCAAGTTTATAAAAATTTGCTATCTATAGTCCAGTTTATAAAAATTTGCTGTCTATAGTAAATTTTATGAAAATTTGCTATCTATAGTAAATTTTATGAAAATTTGCTATCTATAGTAAATTTTATGAAAATTTGCTATCTATAGTAAATTTTATGAAAATTTGCTATCTATAGTAAATTTTATGAAAATTTGCTATCTATAGTAAATTTTATGAAAATTTGCTATCTATAGTAAATTTTATGAAAATTTGCTATCTTTAGTAAATTTTATGAAAATTTGCTATCTTTAGTAAATTTTATGAAAATTTGCTATCTTTAGTAAATTTTATGAAAATTTGCTATCTTTAGTAAATTTTATGAAAATTTGCTATCTTTAGTAAATTTTATGAAAATTTGCTATCTTTAGTAAATTTTATGAAAATTTGCTATCTATAGTAAATTTTATGAAAATTTGCTATCTATAGTAAATTTTATAAAAATTTGCTATCTATATTAAATTTTATGAAAATTTGCTATCTATAGTCAAGTTTAAAAAAATTTGCTATCTATAGTCAAGTTTATAAAAATTTGCTATCTATAGTCCAGTTTATAAAAATTTGCTATCTATAGTAAATTTTATGAAAATTTGATATTTATAGTAAATTTTTTGAAAATTTGCTATTTAAAAAACTTACTATATATAAATAGCAAATTTATAGTACATTTTTTGAAAATTTGCTATTTATAGCAATAGCAAATTTATAGTAAATTTTTTGAAAATTTGCTATTTATAGTAAATTTTTTGAAAATTTGCTATATATAGTAAGTTTTTTGAAAATTTGCATTTTATAGTAAGTTTTTTGAAAATTTGCTATTTATAGTAAGTTTTTTGAAAATTTGCTACTTATAGTAAATTTTTTGAAAATATGCTATTTTTAGTAAATTTTTTTAAAATTTGCTATTTATAGTAAATTTTTTGAAAATTTGCTATTTATAGTAGATTTTATTAAAATTTGCTATATATTGTAGATTTTATGAAAAGTTGCTATTTATAGTAAATTTTATGAATAGTAAATTATTTCGGAATATTCTAAGTATAAATTTTATTTATAGTAAATTTTATGAAAATTTGCTATTTATAGTAAATTTTTTGAAATTTTGCTATTTATAGTAAATTTTTTGAAAATTTGCTATTTATAGTAGATTTTATTAAAATTTGCTATATATAGTAGATTTTATGAAAATTTGCTATATATAGTAGATTTTATGAAAATTTGCTATTTATAGTAAATTTTATGAATAGTTATTTATTTTGGAATATTCTAAATATAAATTTTATTTATAGTAAATTTTATGAAAATTTACTTTTTATAGCAAATTTTTTGAAAATTTGCTAACTATATTTTCTTAAAATAATCAGTTATTTCAAAAATTGCTATTTACAGCGAATGAAAATTTTTAAAATTTTAATGCAAATTTTTTTTTATCTGTATCCATAAAAATGCATTTTACATTTTTTTTGCATTTTTCTGCATATAATTTTTAGTTTTACTGCAATGCATGTTATTATTTTAATATGATTTACTTTTATTTGCACTCAAAATTCTATTTGTTTGGAATGTCATTTATATGGGGTGTTCATATTTATATGCTCTTCTCTGCATATATGCTTTTAGTCTATAACATAGAAAAGCGACAAGAGTATAAACTTTCTTAGAATACATTTTGTCTCGAAATTTCTTCCTATAAGAAGTTAGAACAACAAAATAAACATATTTCTTACTAACACAATAGTAGAGTTAGTGCTCTTTTTAGACAGCTTTTTATATCTCTCTTTCTGTTCTAGTCTTTTTCTATTGCCTTTAATATATATGCATCTGTCTGACGGTGTTGCTGCAAACACTCCATCTTCTCTATGACTGGCCTCTCCATTAATCAAAAACAATATTTCCATATATTTGTGCTGATGATGATCATCTCTACATGCAGATTTTATGAATGATAGTGTAGGAAACAGAGAGTTTTTTTTATATAAAAAGGAATTGTTTTTACTTAAAACCATAAATCCTAAAGGAGATTTTACAGAATTGTGTTTGTGTTTTTATAATTTATGATGAATTCAACTTAAAGTGGTTAAATAATTGGGTATTAAATAAATAAATATTTATGTAGTTCAAAATATCTATATGGTTATGAAATGCTTACTAAAATAAGAATATTATGAAAGGATTTAAATTTATGTTATTAGTATAACATAAAAATATTTTGTGGTTTAATTCAATGTTTTCAATATTAAAAATATAAAAATTTAGAAGTTGTGGTGTTTAAAGTAAATATGTCTGAATATTTTGGGAAATTAATTGGAATTTTGTTTAAAAGTATTTCGTGAAATTAGTTTGTGATAAAAAGCAAATTTTGCTAAAACTTATTAAAAATAGCTGTCAATGTAAGCAATACAATGCCAGCTTTGTGGGCTTTTTAAAGTGTTCATTTTAATATTCCTCTTTCTCCTTTCATTTTGTGTACTTTCAACATAAACGGTTTTCACTTTTAAAATTTCCTCTCAACAAAACATCAATTTTATGTTAAACAGCTGTCAATTATGTCCACATGCACTTGTAATTTTTCATGTTTTACATGTCACTATTACATGTGTAAAATATGTTAAATACATTAGCATATAGTTACATACATACATACATACATACATACATACATATAAATGTGTAAATTTTGTTTATGAGCATTTTAACAATGTTAATTTTCATAAATGATAATTTTCGAAACTAAAAAAAAAAAATTTTAAAAGCTTCTTTTAAAAAAACGTAGAACACAAGGCGAATTCAAGTAAAAGGTGGTGGCAATACTACAACAAGTACAAAACCAAAAACACAACATTCTATTTTATTAGATGCTTTCGTTGGTCGATATGTCAAAAACACAAGCAATTTTTGACATTTCTCTCTCTTTAAGTGCCGATTCACAGACGTCAAGTCTTGGTTTTTTAGGAGAGGGGCAAGAAATGGCATTCTCTTTTCCTTTCGTTCCTAAAAAACGTGTGTGAACCGGCATTAAGTAAGAACAAAAGTAGCTCAGCTGTGTTTCCAACGCCCCCTGAAAAGTGAATTCGCCTTGGTAGAACATGCAAACAAAACTTTGTCTTTGAAACCAACATCGATGTTTATTGAAATAATTGTGGTACAGGGTGGCGCATTAGTAACGGTTTGATTTAAAAAGTGAATAATTTTTTTTTTTTTTGTTTGTTTTTGTTTTAAAATCAGCATTCAATTATTCAGACACAAAGATCATTTCGAATAATGAGCGTGTGGTCCATTTTCACCTCAACGGTCACGTGAATAAAGAAAATTGCAGAATATGAAGTACCCAAACCTCAAGCATAGTTGTTGAACATCAAACGGACAAGTTGCGGTAAATGTGAATATGGTATTCATTAACGGGTAATGAATTAAAATTTTTAAAGCCTGAGGTAGGGAACAATTGAGGTTCCAACAAGCTGGTAAAACGTATGCTAATAATCCAACAAACATCCAATAGCTTAGAGCGAATATCTGAGAAGAAGTGAGGGCAATGGGACCTGAAAATTCTAAGAAAAGTAATGGGAAAAATTCCGAAAGGAGCACGTCAGCAAAGCAAACAATTGGCACCGTTTGAAAGATATTCGGCCTTATTGTGTAAGGCGTTACCGTTGACGAGTGATTCGTTTTTGCCATAAATGAAAGTTACACACAACCTGTGTTCTTTAATATATTACAAAATCCGACTTAGGCGTTAACAATAACGCCTTACACAATAAGGCCGATTATCTGCAAAATATGACGTCAAATATAATTGGAAACTATAATAAAAATTTAAATAAATAAAAACATTAAATAGGATCAAAAAGAAAAAAGTTGTTCATTGCTTTTGCGCCACCCTTTATAAGGGTGTACATTCTTTCAGGAATTTTATCATTCAAATCAACCAAAGTTAAAAAAAATATTAGAAGAGTTTTTCTCAAATCAACATTGAGCTGAATTCGAATACTTGTACTATGAACTTTGGAAGTTCAATGAAAATAAAACCTTATATCGAATGTTTAAAAGCCAAACTTCATGATTGTTGGATAACTTTTACACTCTCTCACCAATTTGGCCTTGAAAAATTGAGAAAATGTTATTCTCAAATCAACATCGAATAGAATTTTAATAATGGAAGTGTAAGGTTACAAACTGATTTGAGAATTATGTATACTATTAAAGATACGAACGATAAAACTTAATGGTTGCTGGGCAAACTCTCTCACAAATTTTATTACTACAAACAACCAATATTTTATTTTGTATTGACACTCAATTGGCAACATGTTTTCGTTGTCAACTATTAAATGAAAGTAGCATGCAACCATACCAGTCTGTGTTCCAGCCAACAATTCTCAACAACATTAATTCCATCAACGACATCATGAGCAACATTATTGAACATTAAACAGCAAAATAATTTATAGAGAAAATGAAAATGAAGGAGTCACAAAATGAGTTTGTTTTTCTCCCATAAACAGCATCAGCATGCAATATATAAAATAAAAATGCAACAACGTCAACATGTTTGCTTTAATGACAAGTGAATATGTCAATCTGTCAGTCAGTCAGTTAGCCAAACAGTCTATCACAACGACAAACCATAGTTTTTTTTTTTTTTATGTTTTTGTTTAAAGCCAGACAATGGCTTCATTCAACAGCAACACGATGTAAAACATTTTAAAATTTATGTAAATTTTTCAAACTGGCACCAACTAGTAGCACCAATATTTTACATATTTGGAGAAAATAATGCTTGCAATCATTCACACAATTTATTCAACATGCTTATTTTTAAGCCGAAAAAACAAAAGTTTTTCGCGGCAATATTTATGCACAAGTATTTTTTTTTTTTGCCAAAAGGGGTTTCCATTGTTCTATGAAAGCAGTCTCCCCTCTTTATTCAAGTGTCATACAAATTTGTATTTTAGTTTTAGCATTAAAACTGTCAAAAAATATGAGCAATTACTTTGCAACAAATGAATGTTTGAACCTTAAACGTAGACAGATATGCTGCCAGTTTGTTTTTGTACTGTAAATCATTGTGGTTTATGTTCCCTGCTGTCAGAGTAAAATGACATATAATGAGTCATAATTATGACATAAATGACAACTTAATAAGGAACTTAATTTGTTCACAAGAAAGTTTTCGCAAATAATAAAGTGTTAATATATTAAGATGTATGGGGAAATTCTTTGGTGAAATTTAGTTTCCGGTTTAAGGAAACTTTTGTCACAATAATGAATTTATTTTTGGTCCATCTGGTAATCTCCACCAAGGGTTTACATTGTTTTTTTTTTTTTTTTTTTTTTTTTTTTTGCTCGAAGGCCTTAATAAGAGACTTAATTACTTTGGCTGCCTTTGAAATACTTTTTATAAATAAAATCCATTTTTAGGTTATAATTGGAATTATGCATATGTTCGGTAAGGCTATGCAGGGTGGCACGTATCAGAAATAAATGTCATATGTTGTAGAAAGAGAGAGATAGAGACCGAGAGAGAGAGGAAATACGTCTGTTTCGCAGGAAGACGAGAGAAATGAAAATATGCGAGTGTTAGGGTATTGAGATCTACAGGAGTTAGAATAAAGTCCAAAAATTTTACCAAAGAATAAAGAAGCAGACTGATGGCTTTGGTACAACTTACTTAGTTGACGTACTTATTCATCCAAAAATTAACCTCAAGATGGTTTTTTAAAAAAAAATAAGAGTACATTTTTTAAATTTTATCGTGAGCGCTATATCAGTCCACGGTGATTTGACAGAACAGACTAAGCAAATAACAGCCAATTCGACAGATGTAGTTACAACAATATGGCCGCTATCTTCTGTGAAAGTTCCGAAGAACAAAGTAAATTAGGTAATTTTAGAAGATACTAGAAAATTTAAATGATATACATAAATAAAAGCAATTTTTTAAGTTTAAAATAAATATATTAAATACCCATTCCACATTTTATATACAATAGCTAATTAATATCAAAACCCATTACTTCTCTACGAAGTTGAGTATCAATTTCCATTAACATTCAAACATATTGTTTACAATTTCAGGTGGTTGCATTACCACTTTTACCTTAATTACATGACACGTGTCATGGCATTCCAGTTGGGCGTTATTTTTTTAACCCAGGTCACGTGTTTCTGCCAACAATTATTTTGCTTTTAAAACAAAAGCAATAAGTATAAAACTCATTTAGGTTATTGCAAAAATTTTAAATTTTTCCATTTAGTATATTGAACATAAATTTTTTGTAATTTGGAGACTCTTCTCCCACACATCTATTCAATAATTTTTCGAATTAGTAAAAATATTATTTTATTCTCTTCATCACAAACAAATTATGGAAAATTACAATAATTATCTTGACAATCCACATAAATTGGCTATTAGGTTTAATTAGCTGAGTGGTGAAGTAAATTTTTAGTTTGTAAATTTAGGCTCAGTAATTTTGCTGGATAAAACACAGTGGGTTGGCAAGAAGAAACTTCTAGTTTAATGAATAAAAAACGTTTATTTTTATCGCTTAGTGGGGATTGTTAGTTTCTAAACGGTTCTGACTTTAATGAAATTCCACATCCTAATAGTTTGACTTTAAAATTTTTATTATTTTTTTAAAAAACGTACTTTTGACTTCAACAAGAATTCTAGGCAAAAAGTAAGAAAAACAGAAGTAGAGAAGATGTAAATCAATTAAAATAAATAATCATTCAAAAAACGAATTTCGATCTACCAAGGTTTGACTATTGACTGCCAGCCGTCGTCAATGGCACTGAGTGTTAAACGGCAAACCCCTCTGAAGAGATTGTATGGTTACAATCGAAACATGTCAGGGCAACCTATCCGTGAAAACCTGGGTTCGATTCCAAGTTCAGTCAAGATTGAAAAATTATCAAAAAAATTTTAATTAATTTCATGTTGTAAATTCTTTCTTCATAAAAATAATTAAATAAAAATTAAATTCGTTGAACTTTAGCGTGATTAAAAAAAATATTAAAATTTGGATTAACAGTTCAATAAAATAACCACAATAATAACACTGTGCTAGTTGCAAAATTAGATAAGCCGGGCACATGGCGCTTTAGCATAATTCGGGTACGCTGAATCCAATGGTGCCCACCGTTTTTTTAGGCTAGCTCTTGCTTTCGAGATATACCGTTATTTCGAAAATGAAGGAGGTTGTACAACATATATTCGCGTAACTCAAAAACGGTTTAGTTTATTGAAATAACTAAAAAACCGAAATTCCGCAATAAAATTTCCTTTAATATGAGCAGTCGTTTTAAAAACATAATTTTTTTTTTTTTTTTGGAAAAAAATAATTTTTTTTATCAAAATTTCGAAATTTTTGTTTTTTAAAAATTCATAAGAAAATTGGAAAATGCAGCTTGGCTTCTAATTTTTTGCAGACGTATAAAAAACGAAGATGCAAACAAAACAAGCCATAAAGGATTAAAATCTGTTACCAACTTTTGATTTCTTGCTGTGAATAAAATCAAAAGTTGCTTGTCTAAAAAAAAGTGTCAATTTCAAGCACAGTGTAATTAAAAAAAAATTGATTAAAATTTGCTAAAACTGCAAATTTTAAAATACGATAACAGCAAGAAAAAAATTTTGTAACGAAAACCTAAAATTTATTTTTTTATTTTTCTTTCCTACCCACTGTGCTCCGCTTAGCCATATTGCAGAAACATGTTTTTCATTATATTTTTTAACCAGTAGCATCATTGATTTTTTTTCTTCTTTTTTTACCTTTTATTTTGTAATAATATTTAATGCAATTTATCGATTTTACACTTCAATAAGCAGTTGCCTGTTTGATCGCGTACTCGCGAACGTGTTAAAATACCCAGTGACGTTTTAAATGTGATTACAACTGTGTTGCCAATACCTTGTTCTTTTTTTATTCCTTGTTTTAAACCATTTGCACAACAAAACCTATTAAGCAGGGCTGCCAGATACATTTTTTATCCTCCCCGAATTTCAAAAAAAACCCCAAAATATCTCCTCTTAAAAGAAAGTTGTAAACATGTGCACAAAATTGCCTTAATTTTAACTTAAATAGTATTTCCAATTCGTAAATGAAAGTGTATTCCACAAACATCTGCAGATGTAAAAAAAATTAGAAATGCATAGTCTATTGCTGCTATCATTCATCTCTGTATTAATCACTTTTGCAGTATGATTAAAGGGTGAACTATCAGTTGACTCATCTATTGTGTTTATGTTAAAAGTAAAGTAATTTTACTTTTTATATGTGTATATAAAAAGGAAAATTACAAATTTTAAAAAATGTCCCCAAAAAATTCTATGTTTTGTTTGTTTTATATATAGATGACGATTTTTTGCTCTTGCATTGTTTGTCTAGGTTTATGTCAAAGTTTTTTTTATGTTTACAAAAAGTCCACGTTTTGTTCTGTGATTATTGTATTTTATTAAAGTTTTTGATAATTTTAAATTAAAATAAATAAGTTATTGACCATAACTAAATAAAAAGTGGCTAAAAATTTGTTTATTTCATCACGTTCAGCGGCACGCTTTGATTTTTGTTTAATGTATTTTTTGACGTAAACGGTGATGTAATTTCCATTTTTGTTGTAATGTTGTATTTGTTGCCGTAACGATGCCACCTGCTTATTTTACCATGTCCCCAACGACAACCCCAAATGAAAATGTTTAACAAAATTCCTCATTATTTGAGGTTAGAACCCGAAATCTGGCAGCCCTGCTATTAAGTGGCCAACCCACCAACCACCCACTTTCAATTTAATTATGTAAAGGGCCCTATCTCTTTCTGGCTCTTTTGTCTCTCAAAGTTATTTTTGCTGTATGCAAACATGAAGCATGCATAATGCATGCATAACATTTAATAAATATTTTTACCGTTAAAAACAACAGCAACAGCGCTTGATATTTGTTAAACATGTTTGACATCCGCGAACGGATGTTGTCGTTAAATGTTTAACTGTGTTAAAATGTATTTGTAATTTTTTATTGGTAGAGGTGATTTCTAAGTGGGTGGCAGTGTATTGAGAGCTTTTGGAGTGATGTTATTGTGTTAATAAATAATACTTGATTTATATCCGCATGACTGAATTTTCGGTATTTGTTTTAAATCAATTTTTGTTGTTTTGTTTGATATGACCATTTTAATTGACTGCAAAAAAGTTTTAATTTTAATAGACACATTTGAAAAACAAAACATATTTCAGTTAATTGGCTAAAAGGATTAAAAATAACGCTGTGATATACAAGAAGAATGTAGGTAGGGCAGAGAGAAATGACTAGAGCAGAGGCCGGCAAAAGTACTACACCGTGCTTTTTTTCTCACAATAACATTCGCTCTCACTTTGTAAAAAACAAACAAACATTCAAACAAGAAGATTCTGTTGACGATTGCTTTAGAATTCCACTGCGAGAAATGTGTAAAGAATAATAGGAATTTAATTTCTTGTTTGCCGAATTTTTTTTGGCAAACCCGAATGTTAATGAAATTATAGTTTTTTTTTTATTTTTCTTGAAGAATCGTTAAAGTTTTATGAACGCAAGTAATTCATTTCTGAATTTATTTTTGTTTCAATAGATTAACACGTTTTAATGATAATATATTTTTTTTTTATTTTTCTTGAAGAATGTGCTTTATTAAATTTTGATGATTTTTTGTTTTTTATTTTGTATAAAACATACGCTTATGTTTTGAGTTTTTACATTAACAGCCAGATTAATTTTAAAAACAAGAAAATAAGACAAAAATTTCTTTAAGTGCTTCTGAGAGGGAGATTTATTATTCTCTCACAAAAAACAAAAAGTCTGCATGTATGTGTTGCCGGGTTCTGGACTAGAGTAACAACTTTTTCAAAAAAAATAGAAAAAAATGTCTTTCGAAATTTGGTACGTGTAAAGTTACTCACTAACTTATTCCAGACCTCCTCTACCTTTCAGTGTAGATGTTTTTGCTTTCTGTTGCGCCACTTCCGTCTGTATTGTGCTGCTGTTTTGAACGTTCGTTTGTTTTAACCCTTTTCTTCGGAGATGATATCAATTGGGTCTTGTCAAGCTATTATTTCTTTTGACGTTTTTGGTCTAGCTACCAGAGTTCTTATTGGCAGTCAGAAGTCAGATATTCTGGTAACGTGCCCATACCACCTCACCTTGGAGCTATTTATTATAATTTGTAAGGGTTCTGTACTAAGATACCCTCAGATCGTTTCGTTTCTTATTTTGTTTTTTCTGGTCTTTCCGGCTACTCTTCTTAGGTACTTAATTTCAACTGCTTGAATCCAGCTTTGTGGCGTAATTACCCACGTATATAATTGCTGATGTATATGTAGAGTTGTACACAGTTTTTTTGTTTTTGTAAACACTTCTCCTTTATTCAGGAAGTTTTTCTTAAGAACTGAGTATAATCCAGCTGCCGCCGATATTCTGGTGCTTAGGTTTTTGTCCAATTTTACATCCTCACTAATCGCTGATCTAAGATAGCTAAACTGCCTCGCGTGTTTTAGTTGTTTTGTTCCAATTTTAATGCAGTGGTGACCTCTTTCTCGGCATATTACCATTGTTTCGGTTTTGTTCGTATTTATACGGAATCCTCTGCTGGTCATTTCGCCGACAAAGAGGTTGAGGCTAGTTTGCAGGTCTTTCGCCGTATTTGCTATAAGAGCAACATCGTCCAAAAATGCGAGCATGTTTGCTCTCACACGTGTACAGTTGCAACAGCAAAACAACACACATATGTTACTTATACAATTATTGAGTTTTTTTTCAGGTGAGTTGCACTTTTTTTCTCTTTCCTTCTATTCCGGTCGTATTCTATGCTGCGGGGTTCTCATGCAGCAATTCTATTATTTTTCCATGTATTATTGAATTCCTGAAACAAGCAGTTTAAAAACATTACCTGGCTATTTTGAAACAGATTTTTATATTAAGTAGTTTAATTTTTACTTCAAAGTTGTGTGTTAATCTTTTCAGTTGAAAACTCGTTTGGAAAATGGCTGCGTTTAGAACGTTTAAGTTGCAATAAACAAATTTCTTTAGAAAATTTTAAGAAATTGGTTCGAAAAATGGCCGTGCTATAGATATGAATGAATATGAACTTTTTATATCCACAACTTAATAGTGGATAGGGTATTATGCGTTTCTGCTGATGTGAGTAATACATAAAAATATTGGCTCTATCCCCACCTCTTAGTATACCGATCGACTTAGAATCATTTTTTGAATAGATCTTACGATGTCCGTCCGGCTGGCTGATTGTCTGTCTAGTTTCAACTTGTGTGCATAGAACAGGTCGCAATTTTTATAATAACACTGTGCTAGAATTTGACACTTTTTTGTGACAAGCGGGGCTGAATAGAAATGAAGAATATAATTTATATATACTGAAGAAAAAGTCCCATTGCTGCCAAGGAGTCGCTCTAGTGGGATAAAATGTATGACCGATCTCCATATGTTTTTTGTCCTTAACATTTTCTCGAAACATAATTGGCCCTTATCATCATCCGTTAGGGGGCTTCCATAGAAATATGGTGACTTATTGAAATTCTTAAATTTTGCCCTTGCAGCGCCTAGGATGCCCCTAGACACTTCAAATGTATGACCAACCCAACTTTATTTTTCATTCTCATCATTTGTTTCTAACATAATTACTCGCTATCTCCAAACGAAACCGTTTTTGAGTTACGCGAATATATGTTGTGCAACCTCCTCCATTTTCGAAATAACGGTATATCTCGAAAACAAGAGCTAACCTAAAAAAAAAACGGTTAGCACCACTGGATTCAGCGTACCTGAATTAGATTAAAACGCCAGGTGCCCTGCTTGTCAGTTTTTTCAACTAGCACAGTGAAATTGGATGACATTTGATTAAAATGTTTTAATTGTCATAGAGATAATGCCGCAATGGTGAGAAACGGCTTATAATTTCACTTAGTCCCCATACAAACTTCTTTCCAGAATAGTCTTCGTGCTTATTAACTGACCTACTATTTTTTGTGTCAACCAACTGGTATTTCATTCCCATCTTGTGCAGTAGAATCCCTATCTAAAATCAGTCCCAAATAGGATACACTTTTAAAAATGTGTCCGTAAATATTCGATCGACTTTATTATCTTACTTTTAGTTAAGTTAGGTTAGCAATTTGTTCCCGTTGTGTTACCATGTTACACCGTCTCTCAATGATACTACGTTACCTGGCTGTTGAAATTATCATCCAGCCATCCGGTTGGTTCAATGAAGGAATAGTTCCTGTTCAAATCAATGTCAGAGAGACAAGTTTTGTCCGTAAGGATTCTTTGATCAAACAGTTTGAGTCTTAGGTCTCCGAAAATCTGAGAAGTGACAGAGAAGATGTCTTGTTGACTCCTACTCCTCGTCTTCACCGCAACTTATACATAGGCCATTGGGAGTTAAAATTTTTGGGCGTGTTTCCCAATAGGCCAGTTATAACCGCAATTAGATTTATGGAGTAAAATCTGGACAGCCTTGTCCGCTCGCGCCGTGTCCTCTTTTCATCTATGATGAGCCAGATTTTTCAGGTTTCCCCACCATGCACTTTCATCAAACCACCTCTGATTGGCAATGCGATGAAATTTGTGTGCAATAAGTAGTTCACTCCTTGGACCCTAATGGAATGTCTCGCTATCTCCTCCAGAGACATCCGGCATTCTCGGACAATTTTCGATGTGATAAACAGACTCTCCAGGGATCTTATGGCCGCTATACTATCTGTTATAATGTGAATATCCCTGCCAGGTATCTCGCCATACCGAATTTGCCCGGCCACTGTGTATTTTTATTTAATTTTTTAATTTGTTTAGACTTTTATTTGGCTGTAAGGAAATAAAATAATATTTTCTTACTCTTATGAGACTAATTCAGCTTTCCAAAACATCAAAATACATTGAAATCGGTTCAAAGATCTTGGAAGTCTTGTGATTTATACGTTGTCTTGTGATAGCAATTTTTTTGTGTGTTACTTTTTTAAAAGTGCTTGTGTGTTGTTTGTGTATAGAACAACTCAGTAGAATTTTTGTTATTGTAGTAGCAAGACCTAAAAACCCACCCCCGTATTCATAAACGATTGTTAAATTTAACAAACGTTTATTTAGTCAAATTTTCATACAAAATGTGTTTTGTAAACCTTTATTAAATTTAAAAATTTTTTATAAGTAGAGGCTCAATTGTTGTTAATTTAACAACCCGTGGTCGTTGTTCGGTAAACTCCGAGTCGTTCCGTTGCGAGTAACCGATTGCCTTTTGTGTGTGTAGATTGTAAATTATATACAACGTTCAACGTTACCATTGCTATATAATTTTTGATGTCTGTAAGATTACGGCTGTTTTAAAAAATGAAGTAATCGAGAAATATTTAAAATATTATAATTTCGTAATCTATGGAATCGAAAAATACAAATATCTCCTGTCCATTTCCTTCCTTCACTTTTGTAACACCGCGTTTTAAAAAGCTGGTTTTGAAAATTTTTTTTATCAAATACACAGGATATGAAAACTTAATTAAATTTTTAAATAAAATTTTAATTTAAATCCTACACAAGAGAAAAAATATTGTTTAAGGAGTGGTTTATTAAACAAAACAAAAAATACTACTAACAAAAACAAACATCTAACACGCAGTCGACTGACAATTTGCGTGTTTTAAATGTCTAACATCATAAAACTGTCACAAAATTATGAAAAAAATATAAAAAAATGTTTTTCTTAGCATATAAACCAAAAATAACACAAATAGAATACAAAACCTTAAACAAAATACTCCATAGTAAAAACATATACAAAAAAAACTTAAAACCATTTAACTTTTTCTGGGCCACTTAAGTAGAGGTGTGTTTAATACCAAAATTATTTGGCTTATTTAAAACCAAAACTACTACAACTAAAATAGACCATAAAAGTCCAAAAAAAAATGTACCAAAATTAAATTCTACAAATCTTTGTTTGTTTGTTTATCACAAAAATTCTGATTTCAATTTGAGTTTGAGTTTTTTATTTCTCTCTTTTGCCACAAAAAAAAAAGCCATAAAAGTGACCATTTATATCTTTAGCCAAAAAAAAAAAAAAAAAAAACTTAAGTTTTATTGAAGTGAGGAAAAAACAGTAAACAAATATACAAACATTTTTAAAAGCTCGAGTATTTGTAGAGAGAGATTAAATGACTACATTACTTTAAGAACAGTATGCGATATTAAGTTTCGTTTCATTGATGGCTGTCATGTCATGCATTACACTTAGAGGAAAATTTTTAGATGGAACAATAAGACGATATCCTGTGAATTTATTGAATATTGAATAAAAAAATTGAAGAATATTAAAACTAATGTTTTTTTTCATATCGATAAAAACTTTTTTCAATTTATAAAGAACTTTCTAAAAAATTGCTGCTACACTTATTAAACTCGTACAAGATCGATTCAAAACTGCTACGGATAATTTGTTTTTATAAACTTCTACTTAATAAACCCTTCACCGGAGGTAAAAGGGTATATATGAGTTTGTCATTCCGTTTGTAATTTCCACAGTTTTAATCTAACCCCTTTTAAAGTATATATATTATGGGTCCTTATGAATAGCAAAGTTTATTTAACGATGTCCGTCTGTCCATCTTATCGCTCCACAAATCGCTGAGATATTAGCAAAAAACCACGACTGTCTCTTATTTTACCCATAAATCCCTCGTTTTTTTTTTTTTTTTTGTCCAAAGTATCCAAATGAAGTAAAAGCATCTTGGTTATCAATGCACAACATCCGACAAAATATGGGCGGAATTGATGAAGTATTCGTTATTTCTGTATATCTGCAGAACAGTTAGATCCAAAGGTACAAGCACCTTGATTATCAATAGAAAACCGTAAACACAATGTGGGCATGAGCGGAGACGGGGTCGTGGCAGAAAAAAGATTTATTTACATCTTAACAACGGCCCTATGCTTATTGTAGGAGTTAAAAAGAACAAAGGTTAAAAAGATAAATTGTACACATTTGGTAACATAGCTGAGCTATCAACAACAACATCTCTAAAAATATAGGCGAGATCGAAGACGTTGGCGTTGCGCCTGCCGTACAAAGACATTATAGATTTCTGTATATTTGGAGAAAGACAAGAGCCAAACTTTCAAAATTAAGTACAAGCATCTTCGTTATCTCTACACACCATCCGAAAAAAATGTGGGCGGGATTGTAGAAGTAGGCGTGGTACAAAATAAATTTAATAATAAAAATAGAACTTTCTGTTCTTATCGCACCATGTTGAAGGGTATATAAGATTCATCAAAGTCGCATAAAGCACTCTTCTTTGTATTTTTTTAAATAACAGTAATATGATTTCAAGATCTTTTCTTGAGGGCAAAATAAACCACTCAAATGGCTTGGCAAACACGTCAAAATTTTACGTTTGTACAAATGTTTTAGGTTGTAAATTGGGTTGTTTGCTATTTGAACAAACATTTGAAGCATGTTTGTAGAAATACAAAAAATTTTTTGATATTTCTCACACTTTTTGTGGTGTCTAGTGCATTTCAGTGAAAACGTTGCAAAGTGAAGAAGTAGAAGAGGAAGCATTAAACTCATTTTCAGCCGTAAATTGTAATTTTTTTAAGCAGCCTTTTTTGCCAAAAAACAGCGCGCCACTCTAAGCCATTTTTTTACTCCAAATTCTTTTTCGTTCTTTAATATTGGGTGATATTTTAAGAGCTTTCGGATTTTATTTAAAAAAAAAAAAAACCAAAATTTAGAGAAATTTATGAAATCCTTATTTGAGTCGATAGAACGATTTATATAATTCAATGTTTAAAGATGATTTCATGTAAATATTGATCGCGGCTACGCCTCAAATGTTTCATACGCTGGGTATAATTTTGGCATACTCTCTCCAACACATCGGCCTGTACCTTACGAATAAATTCTTCAATATTGGCTTCAATGCGTCAACCATTGCGGGCTTGTCCCTATAGATATGATCCTTAACATAGCCCCACAAAAACAGTCTTAAGGCGTTAAATCGCACGATCTAGGTGGCCAATTGACCGGCTCCAAACGTGAAATAAACTGTTTACAAAACATTCACCAAAAGTAAACCTTTAAGGTAAATCGTGTGGCTTCAATTCTGGCAGCAGCATTTTTTTTTTTTAAAGGTTTTACACCGAAATCCTACCACAAAATTTTACATGTAGTGGAGTTACAGAGGCTTAATTGCTGCGAACGGCGCTGAATCAATAATTCTAGGTCATCAACAACACTAGCGGATACAGCTGCGATATTTGCCTCTATACACACTCTACGTATGCGTGTTAGTGGCTTAAAGTCCAATAATGTAAATTCAATAATGAAAATTAAATAGCCGCCTCAGAAGGTTGCCCAAACTGGCCATAAAATGGAAAAAGTGCACGATGCACTTTTTGAACCGAGAACGAATTTGGATAATAAAATTCAAGAATCTGCAAGCGTTGTTAGTTTCATGTTTAACTGTAAAGTGTTACACGAAAACAGCTGAGTTGCCAAAAACAGTGTTGCCATAAAAAAATTGCTAAAAAAATCACCCAATATATTTGATCCGTTTAAAACTAATAGCGAACAAAATTGCCACAGCAGTATTGTCCTCTGCATCCATTGAGAAAACAAAACAAAAATTAAACAGTATTGTTTGCACAAAATATGTTTGCGTTGTTTATTTGCAATCAGAAGCTAAGTGTGTGTTGACCCAACAATTTTTGTGGTTTATTTTGCACATAATTCTCGCATGTAGGGTTCCTATTCTGGTTAAATGTTAGGGAAAATATATTTTTAAATTACTCGGAAATTTCTCTGCAAAGTATGTAACCTATATTGAAGGTTCAGGGATATTTAACGCTACAATTTGTTAGTTTATATATGGTGGTGTGGCAACCCACAAGTACTACGTAAAAATTTACTTGTGGGTTGCTACACCACCATATATAAACTAACAAATTGTAGCGTTAAATATCCCTTAACCTTCAATATAGGTCACATACTTTGCAGAGAAATTTTCGGGTAATTTTCTGCACATTTCTGCATACGAAGATTATCACCGCTGCTTATAAAATGACATGCAAAACGTGTGATTTTTTTCTAGCACATTCAACCGTCGTCATGTGCACATCTAAACTTTTAATATATTTGTTCATTAAACTGATTTTAAGTTAAGATAAATACTTTCAAGTATGTAGCAAATATTTGGTTTGTATTGAGAACCTGTTCTATTTCTTTCGATTAATAGCCAAAGTAGAAAAGCCCGCCAATAAGATAACCTACACAACAGTATTTGAAGACAAATTTTTAAGATGAGCAATCATCTTACAATCATCTACCAGAACTTCAGAAATTTTAGTGTATTTATCAACAATACAAATTGGGAATTTAGCACGTCAAAGGTTAATCTTCTTAATCAGAATAAAATTATATTTTATTTGTGCCGAATTTTATCTAGTGATTTCAGGGACGTGGTTTATATCGGACTAATGATCAATTCTAGACCTAACAGAACAAAATATTAACGTGACATAGTAGCTATATAAAGAGTGTCCAAATTTGAGGTATCATCGGTCAATGGAAATTGCTATAGGGAGATGATCCAAAGCTTTTTGTGACGGAGAATTGATGATTTAGGCGTAGAGAAGAGACACAGGAAGAAAAGTTTTAAAAACGAAGTTAATTGGCCAAGAAGTTCGTGCGATTTGACACCTTAAGGCCCGTTTTCACGACTTACCTATAAAGTTCGAAATAGTTAACGGTACCTTTAGCACTAGTGAGGAATAAAGTTGCCTTCAACTATTTTTCGTTTTCACAACTTCTGTATAAAATAAACTTAACATTTTTGAAAATTTGGCAGTACTAATGAAAATACCGATTATTTTTGCCAAAATAAAAATACGAACTGGCAACTACGTCCTTTTTTACATTTACAAAATATACGTATAATTGGAGTTGCCATACATAAAAAATGTGTGAATATAATATGACAATCTCAAATCTAAACCTTACGACAAAAGTTAAAGGTAGAACGTTCCTCTCTTTAGCTTATTCTTCACTTTTAGATTAAAGGAAACTTGTGATAATTAAAAACTCATTATCTGTTCGATAACTTCCTACATTTAGCTATCGTAAGGTTGTGAAAACGGGCCTAAGACAATTTTTTTTTTTTGAGTTTTTTGAAATCGAATCGAGTCGAGCAGATACCAACCCTTGACAACAGTTTATTGAAAAACGGGATGGAGAATTTTGTCACTTGGCCGACATAATTTTTCATTTTGAACCGGAACGTATTTGTAATAAACTGAAAAAAAATTTTTAATATCAAAAGTCTTTATTTTTATTAAAATTAATATGATACCTCAGTTTTTTGACACCCTTTATATAAGTACCAAATTTTAAAGGCTCCGTTTATTGCCTTGCCTTCATTATGGGTAGCCGTATCAACATTAAAAACCTTTTTAAGTTAGAAACCTTAACCATTATTTTTTCGCCGTTTCTTTTCTCTCAGTGTGCACTTTAGAGCTGCTATGACTCATTATGGTGTGTTGTCGTCCTTTGTTGTTTATAAAAAGATGTTTAAGGGTCTTCTTCTTTATGTTTGTTCTGGTATTCAATTTTGGCAGAACTTAAATCAAAAACATTTTTTCATACTCAACTGTTTAACTTAAATTTCAAATTTAATTTTTGCCCGGTTTTTTTTCTTTTTAAGTATAAAAAATTAATGATAAATTTGCATGTTAGTTTATTTTTTTTAAAGTTAGTTTTCGTTTACCAGAGCAATTTTGTATTTAAATAAGTAGTTGTGGTTTTTATTTTATAGTATTTTTTTGTTGAAATTCTTGTAAAACAGCAGGGTACCATGTTTAACTTTGTGTTACATTTGTTTTTATTTTTTTTTATTATTCTTTTTTTTTATAAAAAATTACACATTTTTTTTTGTGGTTGTTGTTTAAATTTGGTTTTTATTTTAACAAATTATTGCAGATATTATTAACACTGCAGGTGGTATATAAACATACTTTTATAAAACTATTTTACCAAAAAAAAAACAGATTCCAAAACTTTTAAGAGATTATAAAATACAACAATTAATTTTAAGAGCTAAAATTACAAGTAGTTTTGTTATTAAATGCTTTATACTGAGGCCATTGAAAAATTAAAGCCAATAAAAAACTAAACAATAAGCTTAAGGTTTTATTAAATACAGAAGTAAATTTTTAAAATTTTTAAAAAAAAAAAAAAAAAGAACAGAAGCGGTTTGAGAACTACTAATTTCAATCAAAAAAATTTATAAGACATAACTTCCATTGTAGAAAACAGCAGGCTAAATAATGTTAATCTATAATTCTGTTGTTTAAGCCCAATAGAACTTATGAAAGGGTTAGCAGTCAAACTTACTGTCAAAAAGCACTCCCCCAGAGGTCATCAGGTCATTTGGGTGTTACATCCTCTGGGGAAATCAGGTGCAGTTAATACCTAGGATTCGTCACAAATCCAAACTTAATAAATCTCAGTAGATTTTCACGATCTCTTGCGATCGGAGCTGACCAGAGATCCTATCTAGTAGAACGGGAGCAATTAGCCCCTTGCTGGCACAGCACTGGACTGACTATTGGTTTATTCGTCCGTTAGTATGCTTCTTGCGGGAATTGCTTTCTGTCTTTGCAGGATAATTGTCTTTTAGGGAGTTTCACTTTTTCGTTGAAAGATACTTTCGTGGTGTGGTGGTTATGGTTGGCCTACCCAAAGTTGAAGAAAGCGATTTTCTAAAAATCTTACTAAATGGCTGATTTTTCACTACTTGTGGGAGAGTTCGACCCAGAATGTACTTATACAGCCATGTCACAGAGAACAATACCGTTCGAAATGATCCCTTTCGGAATCGAAGAAAACATATTTGTTTATTAATAGAAAGTTTATTGCTAGAGAAGCTCTTGATTGGAATCCTCAAGGTCAACGCCGGCAAGGACGACCTCGCAACACATGGATACATTGCACAAGAAAGGAACTTGAATCAGCACAAACAAATTGGAATCAAATCAAACTACTTGCAAGAGACAGAAATAGTTGGAGAGAATTCGTTAACGCCATATGTTCCTCGTGAACATTATATTTAAGTATATACTTGTTATATTAAGGTATAACTACTGTACATATTTAAATAAATAAAGGACATATATATATATAATAGAAAGTGTATTTTGATAATTTTTTGCCCTTTTGTTTTCGTTCATGAAAACAAAAATGGTTTGATTCCGAAAAATTGTTTCGTCATTTTCTGATGCACAAAAGTACGAAATGAACTCCGTTTCCGAACGAAATTATACTTTATGACATAGCTGATAAAGTGACCCCAGTAACGCAGCTGTTCGCAGTGTTTTTTTTTTGTGGTTGAGGTTTGGTGTCTTTTTTGCTTATTTACATTTTTTATAAAGGCATTTTGGACATTTGCCGTCACAACTGTAGCAACAAAATGTCTATTGTTTTTTTCTTTGTTGCATTGTTGTAGTACTGATGTAACTTTATTCATACATTTTGGTTCGACCTGAGAGAGGAGCATCTCTAGGTGCTGTTGCTACTCCACAAATGCTGCTAGCGTTTTTCCAAAAGCAGCTGAGGTTAGAGAGCTCCCCAGCAAAAACTTGGTAATGACTTGAAATTACTGAACAACTTACTTTTCAATGCCTAGTTCATACCATCTGAATTACATAGAATTAGTAAAGTAATAGCTGGCATATAATCTGATACAAATGTACTTGTTTATGAGTTGATTAGCGAAATTTATAATAAATTCATAATAAAACGCATCTAAGGTTTTATTTATTCAAATCTAATACAAAATGATTTTATTTGTACTAAATTGAAACAATTTGTAATAAATTTGAATATGAATAATTTAAATACCTAAGGGATTTTGATATATATTTTAATATTAAAAACTTGGTATTGTTTTATATGATATCGATATTGTGTCATAGACTTAATGACTTACTAAACTCCCTATTTGAAGCGAATGTGGTAATGACTTATTTAACTCCCTATTTGTAAGTGAGGGTGATAAGTACTTGCCTCCAATGACATCACCGTGTTAAAATAATAAGTTAAAATGCCAATGTAGAAGTAGTGAAGAGTAGTTATATTAGCTTTTTAACGCATTACTTTGCAATGTAAGTTTTTGCTGGGTCCAGCTCCTTATCAAGGGGGGAGGGTATAATCCAGCCGGATTATGAACTTGAAATGATACCTGATTGCTTAGGAATTTCACAAAGCACAAATCACCGCAGATGACATTGATATGGCTCATGTGATGTCTTGAATATAATATCGCAAAGACCAAAGCAATGCGCATTTACAGCACCAACGACAACAGCTTTAAAGTTGAACACTATCAAATACACGATATCGACTGCTTTTACGGAACGGACTTTTTGAACATGATTAACAAATTCTAACTTTTGGACTTTATTTCATAATAAAATTTCTTCCAAAGAAATTTATGAAATAACTCCCAAAAACAGTCCATTGAAAACGAACGAATCCGAAAATGGTGAAAAAGGCCTGAAAAATTATGAAAAATTTAATAATTCTCACAAATGAGTTTTAAACATGCATACTTATTTGGGTTAAGGTGATACACCCGAAACTTAAAATCGAGAATCGCTTACTTCAACTTCTCTGCATAGACACACTACGGCTTCTCTGCATAGACGGCCTTCAGCAGGGCGCAATGATTTTCTACTCTATGACAATCACCGGCTTCGTTTACTTAAGCTTAAGCTTAGTTTAGACGATATGTTGAATCAGCATATCGTGTAAACGCAAAAATTTTTCAACATACGTATGTTTAACAACATTTGCTAGCTCTTTGTTAACAATGCAAACAAACGTATGTTGAAAATTTTAGCATATTGTGTGAACAGCGTATTATTCGAGCTTCAACAAATTTTCTGCGTATGATGGCAGATATGTTATTTGTTGAAAATCGTATTTAAGCTTTTCAGCATATGACAAATTTGTATGCATATGTACCGAATGGCATATCCGAGCCGCCGTTAATTTTTTTTTTTTTTTTTTTTTTTTTTTTTTTTTTGTTAGTACTCTTCTTGTTGCAAATATGCACACAAAGACACACACCCAAATAAAATGATTGCAGTTAAAATTCAATCCATAAAAAACTAAAAAAACATTAAATGGTTTAACAGCAATGCGATGGATGTATGCTCACAAACGGATTTCTGCTACCGCCGCGTTTTTGTTTTCAACGGCTGCCAACGTGCAAATTAATTGGCACAGGTCTCCGGTGAAATAAACAAATTAAAAACAGTAATTTTTTCATGCTTGTGTATCTACTTTTTTGTTTTTTTTATTAATTAAATTTTGTGAAATGGATTCAATTGATGAGGAGCTAATGATGAATTTTGATGTGGTGGAAGTTGACATTTATTGTTCTGGTAGCGAAGAAATTGAATTCCAACCACATAACACAGCACAGCCGGAAAATGAACAACCAAAAAATACAAGCAAATTAGACCGAAAGTCATTACAGAATGGTCTCACGAAGACATTAAAAAATTAATAAATGCTGTTGAAGAACGTTCAACACTTTGGGACATCAGTTTTCGTCAGTACAAATTGCCGAAAACATCGTCTAGGCAAGAAATTGCGGACTGCGGACTTGCGGCCGGGCGCTAGGATTTTCACCTCTATAGTATATGAAGCTATTTCATAATGAAATTACTCCCGCATTTGTTTGTTTTAGATACTAATTTCATTTGTTTCTTGGGACTTATTGAATCGGGAGTTATAGGGAATAAAATAAGAAAAACTGAATAGATATTTTTAGTTAGCAATGTTTAAACTTTTAGCCTTAATTAGCCTCTAACTACCAGATTAAATTGTGAAAGAGAAGAGACCTATTGAAAAGTGGACCTTGTTGCAGTTTTTGTCATTAACATTAATGAGGGGAAGGAAAAGATAAATGAAGCGAAGGAAGAAAGGAAAAGAGCATTGCAAATTCTCGCTATAAACAAAATGTTTACAGTATGGACAAGAATCGAGATACTTTTGTTTTTAATTATATACAAACTAAGTCATTGGCAATGTTTTTTTCTCTGGGAACATTTTCTTGACACCTCTTTGAATTTTCAACAGATTCAAATCCATCGTAATTCCCTAAATTAAATTTCAATCATGTTTAAATTTAACGATCTGTTATAAAATTAACAAATTTTTTGTTCAAATTTGATGCAATTAAAACATAAAATGTCAACAAAATTGTTAAATTAAAAAAAAAAATCATAACAAGATGTGAAGTTTAGATATTAAATACAAAAGCAAAACAAATTTTCAAATTCCCCACATAAAGTTTCGAAATAAAAATCTTATTAAATTTTCTCAAAAAAAAAATCAAACCCCCTTCTATTTCTAAACATTCTTTGTAAAACTAAATGTAACCCGATCTTTAGGGGATTAAAAATAAAACTTATACACACATTTACATACATACTTTGCATCCAAAATACTGAAGTGGCAACATTTCTCACTTCATAAATGAAATGGTTTCCTGACATAATGACGTAAAAAGAGGAAAAATGAATCCCCTTTAAAAAAAGGGGGAGAATTTTATGTCAAAATTTCTTTAGAAGCCATTGCATTTTTTTTTTTTAATTAAATGCACGGGACAGATTTCATTGTCGTTATAATTCATATTTTTTATTTGTCGATCTTTTTTTTATATGTGACAACATTTCAAGGAAATAAAAGAATTTTTCAAAATAAACATGATCAAAATGAAATATATCTCATGTTTTCGGAGTTCTTTAAAAAATTTTCTTGATGATTTATTGGTTATTATGGGATATTTAAGTTATCAACGCATGATCTGGTTGGTTTTTGGTGGATTTTATGTCTTATTTTGTTTTTCTTTTTTGAAAAATTAAGTTTTGTTTGTAATTTTAATCAGGAGGTTTATTTTATCATCTTAACGTAAAGTGTTTACACTAGCTAAAAAATATGTTGAACTTAAACAAACATATTTTTTACAAAAATTTCTTGGAAATAGTTAAAATTTATCGATCTCATTTGTGTCAACACATTTTTATTAACAATTTTCAACCGATCATCGATACTTGTAATATAGTTTTTCGTTAGATTTTAAACATATTGTATGGTTTTTGACTTATGTGCTGGTGCACAGTCCTTTTGAAAGGCTCAGTGTTGGTCTTCAAACAAAAAATTTTTTAATGGCTCTACAACATTATCTATCATCACCCCTTTTTCGCAAAAATTTAGCTTTGTAACCCAATTATATGCGACTCCTTATTAATAAGTGTCCCCTGTGAACTCTTGGAACGACATCTGCTGCTTCTCGAGACTATTAGACATATACATATACACTCTATCATTTTATTCAATCCAAATTTGAAATCTCTAAAGCGTTCCCTTTTTCGAACAGTTATTGCTATGAATGCAGCGCTTCCTGCCATAGACGTAACGACGAATTAGCAAAACGGGAGATTCAATAACCGTACAACAGAGAGTCTGAACACAACGTAACGATAATTTATTGCGGTGCGGATTTTCATACGATTTTAAAGTAAAAAACCGCAGTGCAGAACGGCATAAAATTAAAATCTATTTTATTTTCATTGCGGACTTTCTTTCTCTCTCAATTTGTGATACTCATTTCTTTCTGATGTTGCCATAGTTTTTGAATAATTGGCGATGTTCACAACATTATTGTAAACAAAAACATGATAAAAATGTACACAGAAAAAATTTTTTAGGCCAGTAAAAGAATTAATCAAAAATAAAATCAGTTTTTATAAAATATTTAATCAGGTGAATTAAACTTTTAATCAAGTGAATTAAACTTTTAATTGAAATATTGTCAATTAAACATTTTATACACTTGATTAAAAAGTTTAATTCACCTTATTAAATATTTAATTAAAACTGATTTTATTTTTGATTAATTCTTTTACTGGCCTAAAAAATTTTTTCTGTGTATGCACAAATAAATTCATAAAAATGTAAACAAACAATGACAATTATTGCCGTCGCCGTCTTCCGTTGTACTATGTTTATTTTTCTTTCCCGCAAAGAGAAATCGCACCGCACCGCAAACATTGTGTTTAGACTCAGAGTGATTGACATTCCAATTCAAATTCGTTTTATTAAGAGAGATACACAGAAAAAATCTGAGGCGGTTTAAGGAAACGCCGAAACGTGCAAGGTATCCATAGTTATGTGGGAAACCTATGATCCAAAGTCGACTAAACTTCTTACAGTAGGCTTCTGGTAGGTTTTATAACGGGTCACCGTTGGACGGCAGTATACGCCAAAAGGCGGGGCAACTGAGTAGGGATAATTGTAGATTTTGTGGGGTACCAGGGGAGATAGAGACGCTGGAGCCTCTGCTCATGTCCGACACTCATACGCTCCAGAGCGAACTGTTTGGGAATTAATTACTTTCAAGATTTTGGGGAAATCTTTTGAAATTGACTATTGAGACTCCTACCATTTTTCAAGAGACTGTGGAGTACTCTATGCATCATCACATCGAACAGAACTTTTCAATTAAGGGTTATAGCACATCGTGGTAACGCTAGGGACCAACACGGTCTATGCGTGATCTTTATGACCGGCCATTTTAACCTTACATAACCTAGTCATAGAAGAATGGCCTTTTTGATTTCAGTCATGCTGGAAGGCAAATGGTGGCCATTTCGAATAATATTTTTTTAATACATTCCTTTACATGTTGATAGTTGTTTTTAAAAACTGACTCCCTGAGGCAATGGAGCACTGGTATTCTAAAATCATAAATTGGGCTTGGAGACTGTCCCGACTGAATTTTCACTATGTGACCATTCCCCCCTGAACTGAAAACTGTGTCCGTCGTTGGTATTGGATGAGTATTTCTTGGTTTAAAATATAAAACGACAAACTAAATCTAACCTCTTTACGCATGGAGGATATAAACATCTTAAGGTTATTTGGAAATGTTCAAGAAAAAAAACTATCTACGGCCTTTAATTGACCTTATTAGTTAAATTTAACCCAAAAAAGTATTACCTGCCTCAAGCTGTAATATAAAACGAATGTTAAAGCAACAAGTTAAGATCATGAATGTATGAACTTTCGACTACAATTTAATATTTAAAAGATACTCGGACCTAATATGACCCCAAATTAAAATTATATTTGATTCTAAAGTTCTTAAGTAAAAGAATTTTAACTTCAAAAATTATAATAATATTTTAAAGAAAATTTAGCACTTAAATGTGCTTAGGAGCCAAAATTAATCCAGAAAATTTGACTGTCAAAATTATATATTCTCAAAGTAGTCAGTCTTAAGTTTCTTAGGACCAAAAACTTTATTGGGTTTCGGTTTAAAACAAAGGAATTCTACTCCTGATAGCTTAAAGCATTTAAAATGTTATTATTATGTTTTTTTTTTTTTTTGTTGTTTGAAAATGTATTAATGAATTTTAAGAATCTTCTTTTTAAATTAATCCCAGCCAGTGTAAACAATGTATTTAAAATATATTGAAATGTTTTCCTCTTTCATTCCATTCTTTTTTTTACCAAATGATTTAAGACTTTTTGCGTTTTGTGTTTTTTTTTATAAACATTTTATTAAAATGATTTAAATGCCTTTCACACATCCCAGCGGGTTGTGATGTACACAACGCTGACTCGAGTTTACTCTGCTGCAATGCATCAGCCACACCAGCTACAAATACAACAACAACAAAATGGAACACACATCACATATGTTGGATGTCTGAGAGTGTTTTGTGTGTGCGTGTAAGTTGAGAAGATGAAGTGCCGTTTTTTTTTTTTTTGTATTTAAAGGGAAACCATGTGCATTTTCTGTAGGTGTTTCCCTTTAGGGAAATAAAGGGAAACAGCAGCCAAAAAAAAAAAAATTTTTTTATGCACATCAGTTTTTTATAGTGATGGTTGAAGTACAATTTAGAGTTAAAGTGTTGTAAAGAAGATTTATAATATTTAAAGTTTTTTTTTTTTTTTTTGTTAATGTTTTGTTTGGAAAACTGTTGCATTTTTTCGTATTATTTTAGTGCATGTAAATCACCTGCCGTGTTCCGTTTCTTTCCACCCCTTCAATAATTTGATCAGTATTTCTTATCAACTAAATTTAGTGTTTTAATTTTATTACTCACTGTTTGTACAAATGTAGATGGATTCTTTTTTTTTCTTGTTTTTAAGAGTTTGATAATTTTATTTTCTTTTCTTTCGTTTTTTTTTTTTGACTTTATATCTTTTTTTCTTAAAATGTTACATGAACGAATGCATGTTTTTAATTGTAACGGTTTAAGCAGAAACCCTGCTGTTTTTAAAAGGGTCCTTAAACTTTTTTACTGACTGTTTGTAAGTTGTTTTTTTTTATTATGGCAATTTTTCCGGTTTTTTCTGGAGAGGTAATTAACAGGGCCATTAAATCGTATTCGTTGTTGTTACTAAAAAAATAATAAAATTTATGTAAACAAAAACCAAATATGTTGAAACAATAAGCTGAATAATGGAAAAATGCTTCGGATAAAATAGATTTTTTAATAAAAAAAATTTTGATCGGAAAAATACACAAATAAAGAAGCAAAATTAACTGCCTGGCCCACAATGTCGACAAGAACATTTCTTTCGAATATCTGTATTGAAAACAATAATAAAAAAATTAAAATTTGTTTTTAAAAACACATCATCACAAACGGGTAATATGCTCTACGCCTTCATATTGTGGCGTAGGGCATTAATACACAAATTATTTCATTGTGTTTTAAGTGAATATTTATCATGTTGTGTAATTTTCCAGAAAATTATGTAATTAATACAAATTTCCTTTAAAAAAAATTCAAATTTTGTTAAAAAAAAAATATTCTTAAGCACCACCAAATAATACGTGATTACAAACATTAATGACCAAATTTATAATTTAGTAAATTGTAAAACACACACTGCCTCCGCTGGCACTGAAACTTGAGCTTATTGTTTACGTTTTAAATTCCAGCACGTGATTTTCATTTAAAAAAATTACAAAAATTATTTATTAATTTAATTTTAACGAGCAGAAATCCTGTACAAATTTTCAAATAATTTCCAGCAATAATATTCACCAACACCCTCTGCTCAAAACTTTCGACCAATAAAAAAAAAGACAATAATCAATTAATAAACAATACAAAACAATAAACATCCGTTTAAAAAGAAAATTTGTATAAATTTGAAATGCTCGTAAATATTTTCCAACAATATACAAAAGTCGTAAATAAAAATTAAATACAATAAAACTTTAAAATTTGTTCAAATCAAAATCAATTATTTAATAAAACCTTTTTTAATAGTTAAAAGCGTGAAGAGGAAGGAACATTTAAATTTGAGGGCAATAAAAAGCCAAATTTCGTTTTTAAATTTTTCAAAAATAAAAACAAACAATTTAACAAAAATTTTAAAAATACTTCAAAAAGAAATCAGCGTTGGAAAATCTGCGGGCTTTAAGAGAAGAAGCGAAGCGTGCCTGATATTTTTTTAAATGAAATCAATTGAATTGAATTGAATTACTTGAGTTAACCCAGCAAAAAGTTTAATGAAAATTCTAACAAATTATTCTGAAATATTTTAAACTTAAATTACAAACGAAATATAAATAAAAACTATAAAAAAAGAGATTACTTTTTCAAACCATTTTTTGGAAATTGTTGAATTTCCTCTAAAACATTTCGTTGGGTTTTCTTAAAACCACTTGATCGCACATTCATTCACTTACATTTAGTTCATACTTGTTCGCGTGTAAACTTTTTTCAAACGTCATAAATTTTAAAGTTAATTGAAAATCTCATAAAATAAATAATAAATAAAAAGCATGCGATGCCTTTTGCAGCCATTTTCGAATAACCATCAATTATTGAAGCCATTTAAATTTAGAACAAAATTTAATTGTGATTTATTTTGTAAGTAGTGAAAAAACACTTGTTCCGATATCATACGAAAATAAGGAAGACAACAAAGTTTTTTTTTTCTTTTTTTTTTGCTGAAGAAAGTTTTGTTTTATTTCTTAAAGGGAATTAATTCCTTGGATTGGAATAGGACGAACAGAAATCAATTGTATTTTTAAAACTTTTTTTTTTTGAATCAACTACTTAATCAATTTTTAAGCATATGTAAAGTTTGAAACTGAAAAAAAGATCAATAAAAACCAAAGAAAAAATCCTAACACTGTATTATAAACTCTGATTTAGTTAGACCATTTTTCATTTGTTTCTTTACGCAGATCACGTGTGGCCGCTGTCACACTGTCATCTTATTTTTATTCAGTAGTGTTTGACAAATCATCATGGAAAGGCTGATACCGCAATAACGACTGCAAGATAGTCAGCTGTATTACGATAATTAGCAATCTGTGAGTAAAGTTTTTCGAGCACTTACATCACGAATAGTGTGCGCCATTTAGGGGTTTATTTTCTAAATTCCTTTACATTGCGTTGAGAATTGTTTTGGAAATTCAATAACTTTTTATGAAAACAATTTTCAAGTGAGGTGATGAAGTCTTTTTAAAAAAATATCCTAACCATTTATTAGAATTTTATAATGTCATCATATTCAGTGCAATAACGTGTAAAAATTCTTAAATTTTATTATGTTTCCGAACAATCAATTGTTACAAAATAAAGAAAATACCTGATTAATAAAATTTTGTTTGTCGTGCTTAATTCCCAATTTTTATTCTTGATAAATACACTGAAATATATTGTTGGTGGATGAGCTGGTTTCTATGCGTATTTCACTGGGTGCTTAGGCCAGATCATCTGGAAACATACTCCCAAAAAATTCTACAAAAGCCAAAGATATTAGCAAATAAAACTGCAGGGTGATTGAGAATTGCAATCCGCAAAAAGTATTATTTGCAACGATATAAAAGCTTAAACAAAATGCCAACAATAAACAGTGAGCTTATCTTTACTTAAAACGGCATAAAAAAGCTGAACTTGCAAGTTGCTTTATTTTGATTTTCTTGCGAAAACAATAAAGCAATTCGTTTTTGTTTTTAGTTTTGTTTTTTCTTAACTCACTTACAATTATAATAAATGTTGGGAGAATTCCAACAAATTGTACGAAAAAGTATACATCTGGGTCTACTCGTCGACGTACTTCTTAATTGGTGCTTCTCTAAATATCGCTGATCTGAAAATGTTTCCATATTAACTTTAATTGACCCAAAAATCATTGCCTAAAAATGCGTCACAACGACTACAATATGAAAGTTGGCCCACCCTGTCTAAAGATCAGCTAATGATGCCACATAAAGAACAACGAAAGAATTGACTGATTGGCAAAAAAGAAAGCTTACCGTCCATTTTTAGGACCTGAGCCTTTTTTTGGCGTCCCTTTCGGTCACATTAAGAGGACTTTAAACTCATGGTCTGAACGTGAATGTATTCACAAGTGGACGCCCACTTCTGGGTTGAGACAGTCCAAAAGATTTGTGACCCTATCCCGTGGCAAGGCAGGGAGGCTACTTTTGCTAGAGAAAGGAGAACTCAAGCTACTTGTTGGCCTATTTACGGGGCACTGGGGTCTTAGGTACCATCAGCTTACAATGGGTAATGTGAGTACCAAAGTGTGCAACTTATAGGCCCAACTGAAATCTATGATATTTTAGCTTCGATAAGATTTTAAAAAGACTTATAGTTTGACCTTAAAAAGACCTACAATTGCACTTTATAATGACTTACGACTGGACTATTTAAGACGCTTAGATTGGCCTTTATTTTAAGGACCTACCATTGAAGTTTTAAGCAGCCTACAATTGGACTTTATAACCTACGAATGTACTTTAGAAAGACCTAGACTCCTTTCAGACTTGGCAAGTGACTTTCGCAAGTCTCTTTCGCAACTCTTGGTTTGTAGATGTCAGCGGTAAGGTCGGGTTGAGGGAAACAAATTGATTATAGGCTTTGTTGCATTCGGCAAGCGACTTAAGCAACTAACTTGCCGAGTCTTAAATGGGTCCTACTATTGATATTTATTAAAACATACGATTAGACTTTCTAAAGACCTACGATTAATAATAATAAGCCACTGCGATTGAAGCAAAAATTGAGCTTTTTAAAGACCTACAATTTACACATAGTTTGGAGTATTTTACGACCTACATTCAAAACTAAAATTTTTCTTCCGATCAAAGCTAAAATTAGATTACTCTTAAGGCGTAAGTTTTGACTAATTTAAAATACGATTAAAGGTAAATTTTAAAAAAGGCGGGGTTTTTGAGATCTCAGTTAAACTAGATTTAGTTTATCTGAAAACAGATTTGTGCCGCCATTATACATATTTTGACGGCAAAGCTTAGATTTGCTTAAATAAAAAAATTCTCATTTCGCCGGAAAAAACAGAGTTTCAGACTACGTTAAACTAAGTTTAAGCTTAATCCACATCTCTAAAATCCGGTCTTAAAGGTAAATACATACAAACACATTAACTATAAAGTGCGGTCTTTTATTGTTAACCCTGTGTTAAATATCTTTTAACAATTTAATTCAAGTAAAGTACAGAATAGTTTCTAAATTCCGTTCCTATGATTAGTTGAATCGGCTGCTTCAAAAGATTTACATAAATTATGATTTAATTATCTTAAATATTCGTAATAAAACATATTCTTGACGGCAGACATGTACTAGTAACAAATAAAATCTTGTTATAGCTGACTTTTTGACTTGTGCCTGCAATAATTATGAGCACGATTAACTAAATTTTTTTTTTTTCTTTTTTTAACACCGAAAAGAAAAAGCGTGAGTTTCCGGTTATGAAAAATAACACTCTTATGGAACACATAAAAAAGATTTTCCTCAACTATTCTCCTTTTAAATGATTACAATCGAAAATTATTAATTGAAATTATTTATTCAATGTCAGTTGGCTAAAGATAACAAACGCACTTTTGTTTGAAAGCCAAAATAATTACAGGGTTTTAAAATATTTTCACAAAAAAAAAAAATAAAAATATGACAAATTTACCAACGAAACTCACAACCGCTTTTTAAGTTGAATAATTTTTCTTTCCCTTTTTTTTGATTTCAAAAAAAAATAGGAGTAAAATTAAGCGTAAAAACAACAATAACAAAATATTTTCACAGAAAAATGTTCAATTGCATGTTAAAAGGACATTTATTAAAAAAAAAAAGAATACAAGGGAGAAACAAAATTTACAAAAACCTCTATTTAGTTATTAAGGCCTAATACTAATTATGTGACTAAAATAAATAGAAAATAACAATTTCATTTTTTATGTTTTTCGAAAAACAAATATTTACACTTTAAGAATAAAAGGAAGGAGTTGCCAGAAAATCTTTTTTATTTTTGCTGAAAAGCAAATAAGATCTATCCTCACAAAAGGGAAATAATGCTGGACCACATTAATTAATCATTTAGTTATTTTTGATAATATGATTTTTTTTTCTTTATTCATTCTTCTAGGGAACATAGCATTTGTTACAAAAAGTTTTCTTTCTTCCAATGATTAATTAAATACTGCAAGCCCCTTTTCTCGCGGTTCAGCGCCAAATATTTTTGGGTCTTCCTTGTCTTTTAATTCCTATTGAGCTACATTTAAAGGCCATCCAGGTTACATCTTTACTTGGCTTTCTCTAGATATGTCCTATCCACTTCTACTTTCCGAGTTTTATTTTTATGTTAATGGCCTCTTCGCGGGTCATACTCTAGATGTTTTCGTTGGTTATGCTGTTAGGCCAGAATATGGTAATAGTAAGGCTGTGTTGGGTACCCGGACACTGCAAGGTGGATGGTAATGAGGTGGCGAACGAATTCGGAAGAGAGGTTTCGAATCTTGACTTAGTGGTTAGGAACGGGGAGGTAAAACCTCCCTTATGTCACTACTATTAGGTAATAAGGAATAGATTCCGCGATACCGTTAACCGGTCCTGGAGGGATAGAACGGATAGCAGGGAGTCTAAGGCATTATGGACCGGTTTGGACGCAGGGGCAACCAAGTTTCTATTACGATTGGATAAGAGTCTTCTTAGGACACCTGTAGGGTTATTGACGGGTCATTGTTCTGTTAGGGCTTTTCTGCCGGTTATGCGATTCTGAGGAGCTAGAGACGACTGAGCGGGTACTGTGCCTCTGTGCTAGGATGCAGGGTCTTAGGTAGAAATGGCTGGATGCAATCCAGTCGATTTACTGGAATTTGTCAGGGGTATAGGACGGTTGTATCTGATTAGGGGCCTGTAGAGGGAGCTTTTGTTCTACTCTGGTATCTACTAACTATCTTAAATTCATCTGGCATCTCCTTCTTCACTTCTGGTTTTCTTTTTCCTGTATATTGTAATGATTCACAATGGACCGCGTTGGTCTCCGAGTGGAGGTGTGCCCTTGTGCGCATAACCCTTCTTAACCTAACCTTACTTTACCTAGGCGAGAATATTCTTCATATAATGTCCAGGCTCTTCTTAATAAAAAGGTGGAGTCGTTGCATGGTTGCTTCACTATTCAGTCATGTTTCACTTCCATATAAAAGTATCGCTTTGACGTATGTGTTGAAAATGCTGATTTTGGTAGCCTTCGTAATTTGTGGTGCGCGCCATATATTTTTGAGTCTGCTTAATGCCCTTCAGGGGCCTTATTCTGGCAGTCGTGATCGAGTACATTCTCGATTCTAAAGCAATTTAATATCTAATTATTTCAGTCAATACTGAACAAATCGGAATTATTATTTCAGTGTTGTAAAGCATTTATTTAAGTTTCACAATACTGGAAAAATAATTTCGCTTCGTTTAGTATCGGTTGAAAGAATTAGAAATACAATTGCTTTTGAATCGAGAAATTACTCGATCACGACTGCCAGAATAAGATCCCTGGCTTTATTGAGCCTATTTTCGATATCCTCCTCAATCCCACCGTTAATCGACATCGTACTTTCTAAATAATGAAGCTGTGTACAAACTATTTTCGATCATGGTCGATTAAAATTACTCGTTGTTGTTGTTGTTATTCAGGCGCACGACATACGTCTTTTTTTATATTGATTTTTAAGCCGACGATTTTGCTTAACTTCACAAAATCGTTAGTTTTTTTTTGTCATGTCTGACTGTTTTTATGACTGGAGGCCTAGTCCAAGTCTTCAAGGTGTCCTTGGCAGCTATACGATATACCCTATTCATGCGCATAATTCTTCCATAAACAGTTCATTAACACTGCAAAGAGATAGAGGGCAGCCTTGGAGCCTAATTCTGGCTGTCGTGATCGAATACTTTTTCAATTCGAAAGAAATTTTATTCTTTAACTCTTTCCTTCCATACTGAACGAATTTAAACTATTTTTTCAGTGTTGTAAAGCTTTTATTTGAGTTTTCACCAAACTATAAAAAATAAATTCGATTGAATAAAAAATGCTTTTGAATCGAAAAAGTATTTAATCGCCTGCTCTACGCCCATACAAGTGTGCAAGTTTCGCTAGCCGACCCTTTGTGCAGTACCTTAATTTCGGCTTCGGTGTTCAAGACTTTGATTATATGGATTTTTTTGTTTAGCACTCCTTTCTTCATTAAAGCTTACTACATATATATTACATTTCTGTTGATGACGTTTTATGTAAGATATTCAAAACAAAAAATAAGGTCTGATAATCTTAAAAGCTCAAGTCTGGTAACTTTACAAAATACTTCTAAAGTGTGAGTATCAAACAAGATAATAATTAACTTAGATGACCCTTTTGTAAAAATATATATTTAATATTTTTGGTTACTTTAATAGATAATAGAACCAAATGACCCAAATTACAACAATGACTACCAACAAATACGCAAAAAATTACCACAAATGCTAACAGCAATAAAACTACACACATGAATGTGATGAATTAACGTGACTTATTTTGAAAAGAAAATTGTTTCAATTTTTTTTTTATTTGGGAACGTGTTGCGACCGTACACAACAATAATCTTCATTAGAGATTTGAAAGTCGATAAGTTGTTTTTTTTTTTCTTATTTTCTTGTTTATTTGTTTCTGTATATATCGGGTGATTTGATATGGGGTACTTCTGGCTAAAATTATAATGTATAAGGAGTTACAGTTAAAGCTTTACTTAGACGACATAAGAAGTCATAGTTCAATTTAAAATTGGACTAAAAAAAGACGATTTAGGCTAAAATTTATCTGAAAAAAATTTTGGAAGTTGGAATATTAAAAAATGTGCAGTTGAGGGTAAAATTGTAAAAAATAAAGACCAAATGTTAAGGGTAATAAAATTTGAGTTCAAAAAAAAACTAACGGTTCAGGCAAAAATAAAATTACAAATTACAGTAGACTCGCGATAACAAAAACACCGCCTTACGTGAACACCGGCTAGCATGAACATAATTTTTTTTACACTGACTACTCTGTAGCGTGAACACAGTAAGAAAGCCCTATAACGTGAACAAATGTAAAATTCATGGAACATAGAAAAAGTTGTTTTCTTTTGAACATTTTTAAGCAATCACTACTTCTTTAAAAACTGGGAATCCCCGTAAATGATTGCTTATGAATATATTCTGGCATTTTGTGTAACGCGAGCTGTTGATTTGCTTAGTTTGTTTTTAGTTTGATATAAAGTCTGTCGTGAAAAATGTCGCAAAAACTAAAAAATTTTTTAACTTTAAAGGAAAAAGTGGATGTAATAGAAAAAATAAAAAAAAGATCAAGCGTGACTAGCGGTGTTCAGCTTTTTGCAAAAAAAGAAAATCCAAAAAAAGATAACCCATTTTTTTAAATAATTTTAATGTAAATTCTTTTTCTTAACAAATCAAATACGAATATGAATTAATGAATATGAATTAATAAAAAAAATATATGAATTTAAGTTAAATATATGTCTATTTTATTTTTAAGATGTAAAAAATTACACCTTCGTAAACATGAACAACTTCGCAAACGTGAACACGCTTAGGTTTTAATAGTTCACGTTACCGCGAGTCTACTGTATATACAAATTCAAACAACTAGAAGTGCTATATTCGAAACTTTGACACCCTCCACCGACAGTAAGAATGATTCAGAAATGGGATTTGTGTAGAATCTACAAGTTATAAGAATTGACAAATTACAGTTTTAAAATTCGTTGCGGTTTTAGGCGTGTTCTAAAAGTACGGTTTTAAGAATTAAAGCCTTTCTTCACGAAATTTGGTCGTATGCTGTCACTCTTATTAAACTATGACAGACCAAATTTTATTTCAATATAATTGGGCTTCATTTGGAACATAAATAAAGAAATAAATTTGGAACATATGTAAATTAAAGGTCGAACTTCACGAAATTAAGTTGAATTTTTTGTAGTCATATAAAACGAATTTGTGCAAAAAATCGATGGCAATCGTGCATTCCGCCCCCAGTTTTTATTAGTTTTTTTTTTTTAGAGAAATATCAATATTTGAGAGTGGTTGTTCCACATTTGGGTCTTTAACGCTTTTCCTAATGAACTGATTATAGTGGATTTCAATCTTAAACTGCTTAGGATAACAAAAAAAAACAGTGTTCGAAAATAAACAGAACATTATTTAGCTTTCGGCTCACTCACCCACTCACCCATGAACGATATTTTTTAGTGTTTGTGTAGGCGAACACAACCCTTAATACCATTCGTAACTATTTTCAAGAAAGAGCCAAACATTATATAGTGTGTTTAACTGCCTGTTTTTAGAAACGTAAACCAGTGAGTGAGTGAGAAATTATATTAAAAACAAAAACAGATTTTCGTTTTTTGTAAGTGAGTGAGAAATTATATTGAAAACAAAAACAAATTTTCGTTTTTTATTGTTGTTTTCAATATAATTTCTCACTCACTCACTTGTTTTCATTTTCTAAAAACAGGCAGTAAGTCAGAAATTGTTGTTTTTCGTTATGTTAAATAGAAAAATTTTTATTTGGTGTATTTTCTAGACTTTTTTCCAGATGATAACGATTGGAAGAGTGATTTAAACCAAACTAAAGAGAGAACAAAATTTAAATAAAGCTAAGATCTACTTGTTGACACAACTTATTTACAATTATAACAGCAGTTAAGTTGCCAAATTTAAATTAAAAAAAATCCCGGGAATTTCCGCACAAATATTTGTCCCGGGAAATCCTGTATGAAAAACACTAGGAATGACCCCTTTTCACCACTAGTTTTGGAGGACGCAATAAAAAACTATAATTTAGTGTTAAAATATGTACCCACCATTAAAGCTCAAATCGGATTATAAAAGACCTTTAAAAAAGAAGCTAAAATTATACTGTATAAGAACCTACGATAAGGGGCCAAAGTTAGACTGTATTAGAATCCTCAATTGGGGGAAACTTTTGAATAGTTAAGAACATACCATTAGGAATCAAAATTTGTTTTTAAGCACCCCTGCTTGAGAAAACAGAGCTATAAATATAGAATGAGAATAAAAATAGTTTATATAAAAATCTATAATAAGGCTTAAAAGAAGATTAAATAAAGAAATACTATTGCGACCAAAATGAACACACTGTTGAGACTAAAATGGGATCATAAAAACCCCTCAGCTAAACACTGAGGTACAACTTTACACTTGTGTGAAATCTTTGATTCCAAAGAACCCTAGTATTCGGGTGTTTTGCGCAACCAGTGAGGTGAGCCCTCGTTGTCGGTGCTCAACTTCTTTGGCGGCGATTCAGATGTGGTTGTGCCAACATATTCTGTCAATTTTGAGCAAATTTGAGCAATACTGTATTCTTCTTATTGTGTTTGTATTTAACTAATTTAAACTTATTTGTTTATTTCTACATTTTTTTTTTTTCATAGCAATATATCATTTTTAATCAATAATGTAATTACAATACAAAAATCCAATACTATAATTATAAGATTTGTATCTTGTTGTATTGAAAATCAAAAAGATAAATAAATAAATAAATAAATTTATTTAGAAATTCTTAAGGTTTGGATAATATAGATTGAGCAGCTGCTAAAATAAGATTATATAATACTGGAATAAAAGTAATACCAATAAAAAAAAGCACCAAACGAATAAAACTAAAACAGGACTATACATTTGAGTCCGGTTAAGACTATATAAGTTCCTTAAAACGATAACGACTAAAATTTCACTCTACAGCCCTAGAATTAAAACTTTAGTACGACTAGGACTACATAAAAACTTACGATTACAACTTGCATAAGACTAAATAAATACCCATGATTAAAAAAAGTTTTTTCTTGTTAGATCTTGACAAAATTTGAATCTAAGCTTTAATTTGAGTCAGCGAGTATTAAACCAAAGGTTAGGTTAGGCTCAATGGGCAGCCGACACGCCGGATGTCTGATTTAGAGACATCAAGTCAGTTGTTCTTTAGAACATCCGATAATTTTGAGGCTGTATATTTACCTCCAAAATGAGTTACCCGGTACATGTGACTTATTCAGGATGTGAAAATTTATTTCGAAAAGTATGTGTAAATGAGTGTTTCAGTCGAGTGTATTGATATGTGAATCTGCCTGATGAATTTGTGCCAGAATGTTTGTTGGCAAACGTGATACAAGCACGCGTTGGTCTATATAACTGTTTACATTTATTTATACGAAAGTAGTCTGAAAAATCGTTTAAACTAGTAATAAACTAGAACATGATTTTTTTAATTAATTATTTACTGTTTTAGTTACTATTAAAAAATACTTAAATTGGAAATAGGATTTAAAAACGATGAGACAACTTTGAATATAATAATTTTTAAATAATATTCTGTTAATTATCTTTTTTAAAAATACTTAATACAGCTTGACCAAATATCTGACATCTAAAGTGTCATTTATTTAGAAAAATGTTTGCCTGTTCCGAATATGAAATAGGAATTTTGCCAACAAAACTTGTATGAGGGTTATAGGAAACTAAAGACCGATTGTCATCATTTTCAATAGTCTTCGTCTCGAGGATCATTAAAACGTACATATGTATCAAACTTCATCAGACTAAGTCTAAAATTGCGAACTGTCGTTTGTGCACAAGGTTTGCATGTTTACTCAACCAGCCAACCAATGAAAAGGATACCTCAATAGTCTTCACAAAACTTTTCGAACTGCCCACTTTTACCAACTCTAACGATTCTAAGTTGTAAAAGTTTTCGGCTACGAGACTACCGTTTTATTTTTAAAAGTTTACGTGTGCGTGTCTATGTGTAAGTGAACATGAATGTGCGCCAAACCATATAACCGTACTTTAACACGCATTTCCGGCTTAAAAAAGTAAGAAAAAAAACATTTCAAACTTCTTTTCTACATGGTGTTGTTTTTTTTAGCAAAAAAAAAAAACAAGTTAATTTTGTGTATCTTCCCTGATTATGACATGAATTTTCTTTAATTTGCTATTCAGTTTTTTCACTGAAAACTTTTTCATTAATGTTTAAAAGATTTTCTGCTGGAAAAACATTATATTAGCCTTATTCGAAAATAAAGGGCAGGGAAAATAATCGTTAACGTGATATTAAGGCTTCTTCAATATTTACCTTAAAGAAGCTTTTTGATACTAAAGCCAAAACCATAGAAGATTGACGAGAACGGAAACTCTCTTTAAAAACAAAATAAAAACTCAACTGCCAAAACTCCATATGAGAGAAGTTACAACAACAAAGTAAACACATTTCTTACTTAGACATTTATAGAGTTAGATTTTTTGACAGCAAAGTTAAGTTTTTCCCCCAATTTCCATTCTTCCAATTTAAGTGAGCAGCCATTTTCGAATCGATTTAACAATGTCCGTCCGGCTGGCTGGTTGTCTGTGTATGTAAATCTTCTTCGCAATGTACAGGGCGCTAATAAAATTGTTTATTATTGTTATAAGAAACAAGAAAATAGTGGAATCGGCCCATCATTTCAGATAGCCCTTAGACAAACTTCTTTCATGTTTTATTGGAATCGGTTTGTATTTGAGATTTGCTCCCTTACAAATACCACTCTTGAAAACATATGACTTATATGAAAATTAACCTTATGGCATAATTTTGGTTTAGTAGGTCCATTATTGGCCACGGCCTTAAAATAGAAAAGGAACATGCTTACAGCTTCGTGTTCTGGGTGTTTGGTGTAATGTGGTCGCGTTTGACAGTCTATTCTTTCCTTCTTGTTATACCCTCCACCACTTGTAGTGAATGAGGGTATACTAAGTTTGTCATTCCATGTCAAACATTTTTAATATTCATCTAAGACCCCATAAAGTATATGAATTATTCTTATGCCTAATAAATCACTGATGGTTTAAACGCTGGTTTAGTTGAACTAAACTTGAATTTGTATGTAGTTTAAACTCATCAACAATAAATCAGTGTCCCATGTATTACATGTTGTTAAAAAAATAACATGTGGCAGCACTACGACAAATGTTGGCAAATTCATATGATTTGTACTGGTAGTTTAAACGCCCAATTTCATGCGTTTAAAGATGGTTTATATGTTTAATGATTTATAGATTTGTTGGTTTAAACACATTTTAAACCAAAAAGAGAGTTTAACTTTCTCTGATTTTTTAGCCCTTAGTGGATTTAGCCATGTCTGTCTGTCTGTCCGACTCTCTGTCAGTCTGTTGAAAACACGCTCACTTTCGAACAACTCAAAACCACACAGAAAAAATTATTATTAATATTTTTGTTAATAAAAAAAAAAGAATTTGCTTGTTTGTATAGCAACAAAAACAACACTACAAAATTAAGTAAAAACGATTTTCTTCTTTGTGCAGAAACAACAACAACACTATAAGAAAAAAACATAAATTTTTGGTTGTTACCAGAGTTAACAAATTGTGTTTTTTTATGCACATTTTTAATTAAAAAAAGTTTTTCATGAAAACTTTTGTGTTATGGCAACATTTTTTTTTATTTAATGGTTAAAACATTTAATAGTTCACAAAAAAAAAGAATAATTCCCGAATCCTATTTAACAAAATTGTTGAGTTTAATACATCAAGTTTTTAAGGTAGAATAATGTCAAAACCCACATTATGACGAAAACCAGGTTTTTTTCAATTAAATTTTTACAAATGCTTGTGTTTAACTTCACAATTATGTTGATTGATTGATTGTTAAATTGGTTTTTGATTCACAAAGTTCCTTTACTAAATCTGAAATTGGTTTTCTACTGTGAAACGAACATTTTTGGTGTTAAATTGTTTTCAGTTATGCTAAGCAGTTTGGGATTGAAGTCCAGCAAAATTATCAGAGGAAAAAAGTTATGAATCCAGATGGAGATTTTGTAAAAAAAAAATTGGAATAATTCAGGATTTTTCTGATTAAGGTGGCAATTTAAGAGATATAGTCGAGTTTAAATTTTGGATTTGGGGTATATAGACTTGTCAGGAGAGGCGCCATAGATTTTCAAAGTAGGGCACCTCGGGTATTACAAAAATTAAAAACGATCCAGAATTCTTAATTTTAGTCCGATTTTTATCAGTGAAAATCCCTAGTTTAGTTCTACAAAAAAAAATTAGCAACACCGATTATTATTAAATTTTGAACAAACTTATTTTATATGCTCAGACATCACACGACAAATTAAATTTTAAATCGATCCATAATAGACTATAGGCGCCATATAAAGCCCACCTACTAAACTAAACCCATGCCTAAAACCGTGACGAATAAGGCTATTAAATAAAATTTAATCTCTATAGTTCCATAAGGGTGCGTACAGAGTGGCCGCTTGTTGCCGAGCCGAGCCGACTGATGCTTATTGCGAGAACCAATGCGAGAAAACTGGTTCTATACAAATTAGTACAAATAAGCGCGAACAGGTCATAGTGGGCGCCGAGCTGGTCAGAGCGCAAAGCTGATTGAATGCGAGAAAACAGTTCCAAAGCGTATTTCAACGCCGAAAGCATTGTTTATGTTATGTTGTTATGATTTCAACTTGTTTGGAATAAAAATTTTAAAAAAAGTCAATAAAACATGCAATCAAAAATTTAAAAAAAATAATTAAAATTAAAAATTAAAAAATAAAATAAAAATTAAACAAAAAAATAAAAATTCAAATAAATAATAAAAATTAAATAAACTTAGAACAATTATAAAAAAATTAAAAAAAAAAATTATAAACAAAATTTAAAAAAAATGTATTAAAAATTTCAAGAATAATTGAAGAAATGCGTTAATAAGGCTGACTTCCAAAACGTCACTGCTAAGTATTAGTAACGCATCAAATAAGCAATCAGAGTATCGGTTTTAAAGTTGATGCTTTGTGACATTTAACATTTTATTTGCAAGCAATACAGATTTATTTTAAAAGTATTATGCATTGCATCACTTAGTCTGCTTTCACACGTTTCATCTTTTGATGCTCAAATCTTATGTTTTTAGGTGAGGGAAGAAAGAAGAAAGGGGGTTGGTACGGAGATGCCTGTACTCGGTCAGTACGCTTTGTGTTTTTATTCGTTGGCATATGCACAAGGATGGCTGTATGTAATTTTTTTCTTTTTTTTCTGTTTGATTCGCTGTTAATAAAATTGTTTTTGTTTTGAACCGAAAAAAGTTGAAACCGATTGCTACGTGTGAATATATTGGCATCTTCAAAAGGGAATTGAAAAGAAGTTGAGCATCAAAAGATGAAACGTGTAAATTTAGACTTACATTTCAAAAAGTTTTAATAAACTAAACACATAGTTGCATTGTTTCGGTACTTTGTACGTGTATATGGTTGAAATACAGTAGTAAAATTGTGTACGAACTTTGTATTCCATAAGTCCATAAGTTACCATAGGTCTTATTTAAGGGCTTATGAGTATACATTTAAAAAGTTATTTAATTAAGACTAAAATCGAAATGAATCATGACATTTTTTGATATTAAGTGATAATTAGATTATACGACCAGAAATAAAATCACAAATATTTGTGATGATCGGCTTGTAATCTAATATATAAAACCCGCCCCTGAAATATTCCCACTCATGGTGGATGGCTTCAAAGATTCGGCACAGCCGAATAAAGTACTTTTATTTGTTTTTAATTAATTTAATAATTAATTAATGTTTTTTTTTTACTAATAAGATTTATCTATGACGTGCTTAATTCCCCATTTTTATTTTTTATATATGGCTACTTAGGCTAGATAATCAGCAACCCTTTTTTCAAATATTTAAGAAAAATATTATACAAATAAAACTGTCAAGCGAATAAGAATTATAATCTCTCAAAACTTTACTTGTAACAATATCAAAGCTTCAATTCAAAAACCTACAATATACGGTGAGTTTATATTTTCTTACATTCCTCTACAATAGGTTGGCTTTTTTCCGACTAAGTAAAAAAGAAAAAACAAATTGCTTCATTTTATTGTTTTTATAAGAAAATTTAGAAATAAAATTTCCTTAAACAAGGTTACCAATTAACTTATAAATCATATCACTTGAGTAACTCCTACTTAAAAAATTTTTTTTTAAAAATTTAAGTAATTTAAAAAATACTTCTAACAAATGAGTTTTTTCATAAAACAATTTATATTAAACAGATAAAATCCAACGAATTGTTAGACAGACTGTAGTTTCTTATTTAATAACGAAAATACTGCTGAAACAACTGCTACTTCAAAATAAATGAAGTCCACAAAACAAATGAGGCTAATAAGTCAAAAAAAAAAAAAAAGAAGTTAAACCTATAATTTCATAATTACTAAATAAAAATATGTACGAGTAAGATAAAAAAAGGCCAAAAAAAAATTTACGTTACCAAAAAACATTTTCAGTTTTAATCATTTTTATTTTTCATGTAGGGATAACAGCCATAACCAGGTTGAATCATTAAATAAATTGATTTGTTTTTCCAGCTTTCCCAAAACAAAAATGAAGTTCACATAAACATATTTATTGTATTTGTTGTTAGTTTGGAAAATGTGAGGCAGAAAAAAATTAATATAAATTTAGGGGTTTTAAAACCAAATACGGTTTAAAAATATCTGTTACCTTTTTATGGTTGACTTAAGTATAAAAAATGAAATATAACAACGAATAAGTGTTTGACAGACATGCTACTAATACATCACAAAAATTACCTTTATGACTTATGGAGCCATTATAAATTTGACTGTTTTGAAATGTTTTTTTTTTTTTAACAAAAAAAAAAACCAATAATTTGTTCACTGTAAAAGCGCAGCTATTAGCAGAGAAACAGACAAAGACTGAAAGAAATCGGTTTTGGGAAAAGCAGTAATGGCAGTTAGCTGTTTTGTAGTCCAAGAAAAGAAAGAAACCGCAACAATAAAAAAATACAACGAAACTATTGGGAATGCTATAACCGTCTGTGCCAAATCTTTGATGCGTTTTTCCAGAAATCATAATAGTTTCCTAATGGGTTCTGCTATAACTTTAAAACTAATAAATCTTAATAAAAGTTTACATCACATTTTCAAGTCATATGAAATCTCAAAAGAAATGTCGAAATTAGATTTGGTATGTTACATAATTGCCTTCTTCTAGGGTTGTTCAGAGATGTAAAACAGTCCATTAAATAACTTGTGACATGTATTAATACAAAAATTAATTAAATTTCACCCAGTTAACAAATTAATATGTAGTATTAATTAAATATATTTTGATACTTACAAAACACAGAAAGAAAAACACTCGGGATAAATTAAGTTTCTCATACTTACTTTAAGTACGAGTCGTACTCAAATACGAATAACACTAAAACGTACTTAAAACAATCCTAAATGGGATTGCTTTCGAAATTTCTAAGTTTATAAGTTGATATGACCAATTTCAGACAGGTGGCGCCACTGAAAATGACTCGAATGAGTTAAATCATAAACTGTGCCTTTGATTATGCTATGATCTTTAGCACAGCTTAACTCAAGAACGCCTGAACCGATTTCGATGATTCGTACCAATTCGGTCTCTGGCCACATTAGAGGAATAGCAAAAAAATGTCTACAATATTCCAGAAAAAAGAAATTATAAAGAAAATTCATTTTCTCATACATTTTGTATGGAGTGATGTCACAGAAGTAGTGCTGGCAAACTCTACTACTTTTCAATCTTCGATACTGCTCAATACTTTTCATTTGGGTACTCAATACTACTCAATAATTTTAACGGTTTTACCGATTTTGACCAAATTTTATATGCATGCTCTATGGGCCGTGAGTAGTGTTTCTGTGTAGTTTGAAGTTCGTCCGACAGATGGCGCAATATTTCGTTGTTTTTTTCTGTCTATGGGCCGTGAGTAGTGTTTCTGTGTAGTTTATCTTCTTATCTAATCAACATTTGACATGCAGACACCGTAACATCTCATCATTAAATTTGTGATTTGAAGGGAAATAGGACAAAAGGGATAAAGGGATAAAGCTCCTCCTTCCTATATCTTCTTAACTAATCAACCGGTTTTCTTAAAATTTGACATGCAGTTACTGTAACATCAGAAAGGAAATAAGTAATAGGGCGTGAAACAGGACAAACGGGGTAAAATCTCCCCCTCCTTATATCTTCTTAAATAATCAACTAATTTTCTTGAAATTTGGCAGGCTAATAGTGTAACATCTGGAAGGAATTATAGCCTATATTTTTTTTTATTTAGGGCGTGAAATATGGCAAAAGCGGTAAAAGCTCCCCTTCCTAATATCTTTTTATAACTTATCAACCGGTTTTCTTTAAATTTGGCATGCAGACACTGTAACATCTGAAAGAAGTAAATTATATGGCAAAACAACGTTTGCCGGGCCAGCTAGTTTTTATATAAAAAAGAACTCAAGCTTTAACAAATTAATGTAAATTTAAATAATAAAGATAGAATAAGAAAAAAATTATATTATTAAAAATAATTTTTGCAATTTTATTTTAATGTTTATTTAATTCTTTAATTTAATTATTTTACTACAATTATAATTTGCTACAATTTCACAAACTTAATTTCTTTCCCAGGCAATTTGCTTGTATTTTTTTTTTTTTTTTCTTTCAGTTGATAACCAAATTTGCCGTTTTATGTTAGCAATAATTGTCAACAAAAATTTACTAACAACTATTGCAATATAAATTGCCGGCAATAAATATGTACAAAATATTGCTGTCTACATTAAAGATAACATAATTTTGACATTTACTGCAATATATGTCGCAATAATTATCTCTGGTATAGACGGGCGGTTATGCAAGTCCAGCGCGTAAATACATGAAATCAAGGGTTTTGTAATGTAGCGCCTAACTAAGTGGCCAGTTCGAAATTGTATTTTACCAGATTAATAATATCGACAGACTGCAAGCTGTGTAAACAGAAGAGAAATATCAATTCAATTTTACGGGAGGTTGGTTTACATTTGGGTCTAAAATTGTTTTCGTACAGAGCCGATTGTGCTAGATTTAATTTCGAAAAACTAGAATCAATTTGACTGGGAACAATTTTTTATCAATATTTCGTAGGTGAAACGAAAAACATATATCTTTATGAGGTCTTGGAGGAAAACTACTTGGTGTTGCACATGTAATAACAAACCTAATAAGACCTCATTCGCCACTCGTTATGGTGGGGAGTATAAAAAAAAATAAAACACGTTTTGTCTATGGAAAAGGTGCCTTCAGCATCTTAAGTGATTTACCGCCTTCTACGCAACTTACAACTCAGCTCTTGTTTAAATTTAATGACTAGAAAGAGAATAATTTTTTTTAACGAAAACCTACAGCAAATTACATTTTATTTAGTAACCATAAAAGGAACGGAAATAAAAAATTAGTTCTAAATTTTAATGAAATCTCGACAACTTCCGCTGGATTTATAAAAAAAAACATATTTCAAGTCAACATTGTATAAAAAGATACAAGCTATTAATTGCCAACTCATAATGAGGGAGGGGTAAATGCTACAAAAAGCATCATGATATTGACAAACCTTGACTAATTTAAAAATTCTTTTTCTAACGAGCTCTTTTAACTTTCTAATAAAAGTCAACAATAGGAAACAATTAGACAGGTACATGAGTATGATTATCTTTTTTTTTTGGCTATTATTCAATTTTTTTTTTTTTTTTTTTTCAAATAATCATTGTAAACAGTTGTTTGTGTGTGTCGGTGCATATAAGAAATTTTGTCTGCTTAATGCTTGCGCAAATTGTGTTCAAAAGGTCAAAGTTACAACTAACCGCAATCAAGTAAAAAAAAACTCTTGAGTGTATGTGTGTTTTCGGTATGTGCATATATAAACAAAGGATATTAGTTACACAAAAAGGATAAGCTAATTATCAACAGTTATGTACAATCGCCTTAAGGCTTGAACACAAGACTTATAGGAAGAACTTACACTAACACGCATTGGAATGTATGATATTTATATAAGAAACAGGTAAGCGGTGTAGTCAAAGGAATCGGATCACAAAAATTCTGGCGGAAATTGGAAAACATTTTTTAAAAAAATTGTACAATATTGAAGAAGAATTACACATGTATGTCTTCATTTATATAGATGATATACATGTTTCTTCATTTATTATATTCGCCGGTATTATGACTGTCGTAGTAGAAAGCTAGTAGTTTTTAAAACTTGGTATTATGATTGTTGTACGTGACATAAATACGAAAAACTTTATAAGTGTCGTTGTCGTAAATTTCAAATGATATCGACAAAAATGTTAAAGGTCTACGACTATAATCGCGACAATAACTCTCGATATAAGTTCTGAAGCACCTACCTGTTGGCTTTGCACTCTAGGGACATGTAAGTACTTCAACCTCCTTTGGATCTAAAAATTGGCGAATCTCTCAGATCGTATTTGACCAGAGAATTAAATAGTTCTGACGGAGCCGAAAGCTCCAAAGGTATAAGATGGGCCTTGAACTCGTTATTGCCGAAACACACTCGAAGATCAATTGGTGGATGTGGCTAAAACCCAAATCACGGAGGGAAAATATCTTCCAAGTTATTGGTTGAATTTTGTCCGTTACTTAGTGTGAAGTTCGCCCTGCTTGGGGATGCCCCTCTGTGATGTTGCTATAAAACAGGAGTTGCTTTGCAGTGGAGATTAAATGGCTCCTACCTCTTACAGAAATCGAAAACGTAAAACGCAACAATTTGGAAGTTGTTTTAAATACACTCTTAATCCAATTTTTATTATAAAATTCTGTTTAATAGAGAAATATTTATATTATAATTGTCATAATTGTAACAGAAATCTTATTAAAAAACTACTTTTAAAATTACGTTTACGATTTCAAGCACACCCCGTGTAAGAGGTAGGAGCCATTTAATCTCCTCTGCAAAGCAGCTCCTGTTGTATAGCAACATCACAGAGGGGCATCCCCAAGCAGGCCGAACTTCACACTAAGTAACGGCAAATATAAAAATTTTACTAATAAGCACAACATTATCAAAATGGGGAGCATGAATTGAAGCGACTTTGAATTACTGATGGCATGCTTCAAGTTAAAACTGAAAATCCTTAGTGGATAAGAAAATCCGATAGAAAAGAGAAGGTAAGTGTTTTGATAAAGGACCGCATTTTAAATAATGTCTCCTTAACATGGCATGGCACAAGCACTATAATAAAATTGATTGCGGAAGAGTCTTTAGGATCCATGCAAAAGTGTTCCAGATATTAGTGGATTACTGATGAAACATGGAAGCTAATTGAAGAAAGACAAATACAGACAAAGAAAAATATTTAATGTAAACCAGAGTATTTTTTAGTATTTAGTATTTTTAGTATTTAGTATTTTTTGGTATTTAGCTAAAAAAAAGTTAAACGATCAGCCAACAAAGACAAGATGAGATACATACATATATAGAAACGCTAGCAAAGGATGGTGAAACTGCAAGCTTAGATATAAATAGGTTCTTGTACGTAAACGTAATGTTGCGTTGCGAACTACCTTGATACAATTAAAAATGTTCTCTGTTTTACGTAACAGCTGTAAAAAATTTTATGTTTCTTGATAAAGCGAACATTTTATCGACGTTTTTTAATATTTTTATACAACAAAAGCAAACAATTAATCATATTGCTAAAGGGCGTAAAATAGGGCAAAAAGGGTAAAAGCTCCCCCTCCCTATATATTCTTCACTAATCAACCGTTTTATTGAAATTTGGCAGGCAAAAAGTGTATTATCTGGAAGGAATTATAAGCATAAAATTGTTATTATTAAGGGCGTAAACTAGGGCAAGAGGGGTATAAGCTCCCTTTTTTATATCTTCTTAACTAATCAACCGGTTTTCTGAAAATTTGGCATGCAGAAACTGTTACAATATCTGAAAGGAACTTAAAGATATAAATTGTTTGAAAATTCCAACATTTAGGGCGTAAAATAGCGCAAAACGGATAAAAGCCTCCCCTACCCATGTGTTCTTAATTAATTATCCGATGATAGTTGCAAGTCTATAAAGGCTATAAATTTTAACATTTAGGGCGTAAAATAAAGCAAAAATGGTAAATGCACCCCCCTCTTATAGCTTCTTAATTAACAAACCGGTTCTCTTGAAAATGTTATGTAAAATAGCAAAGAAATAAATGGCCGATCATGGTATAAAGCGTTTTATTCCTCTATCTGATAGGGATCCTATCCCCACACACTTACAATACATTCGTAATGTTTGTTTAAAAACCAAAATATTCACTAGAAATAAGTTATATGGCAAAACACCGTTTGCCGGGTCAGCTAGTATATTTTATAAATTTTCTGTTTTCTTTTTATCAAATTTAACACTTTTACGTATTTTTAGTAACTACCAACCTTTAAAGTCGACCGCAACGATTACGCGTCCGCAATATTTACGTAAGAGTAACAAGGGTTTTACTGCCTGTTTTTAGAAAATAAAAACAAGTGAGTGAGTGAGAAATTATATTGAAAACAAAAACAAATTTTCGTTTTTTATTGTTGTTTTCAATATAATTTCTCACTCACTCACTTGTTTTCATTTTCTAAAAACAGGCAGTTAGTCATTATACAAAAAAGTGTAAACAACAAAGTTTTCTTTTTTGTTTTTGTTTCGAAAATGTCGAATTTTGTAGCACAAAAGCCTCACTTGCTGAAAGTTTTACTTAATTTTCTCAATTTGAAACAGAAAACTTGCATTTTGCACAAAATTCTTTTATAATTTCTCTTACAATTTGTAATTTAAAATGACCAAATATTCTACTAAATATTTCAACGTATTTGTTCTATAAACTACAGTTCATAATTCATTCGCTTTAGTGAGTGTTTAAACATTTAGAACAACATCTGCCATATTTGTCATCTTTTTTTCTGACTTTGTGCTGCAATTTGTGGTCAGTTTTGTTAATTTATATTCCCTACTAAAACACATTTTTCCCAGTAAATGACACATTTTTGAAAAACGAGCAGAACAAATACAATAAATGTAACTTGCAGGCGAATAAATGTTTTTGCTGTTCTTAATGACAATTAAACATTTCATTGTGTTGATGTTTATGATGTTGAATTTTTGATAAAACAAAAAAAAAAAAACAAAAAAGGTCAAAGTGTTATTAATGACTTGTTATTATAAAATTTATTGCTTTATTTATAATTTAAAGTTTATTTTCAAATGTTTTTAACATTTACTAAAAGATGAAGAAGAAAGAAAAGTATTTAATTAATTTAATAGGAAAATAGTTGTTGCCATTTAATCAACTGAAATGAAATTTAACAAAAAATTTAATAGGTTACAAATAGTTTTTAAGGCAACAATTTTTCCTTTGTTGCCTTAAATGAAGCATGAAGAATTAGAGTAAATGAGTTAACAGTCATAGAATACTCGAAGTAGACTGGAAATAGATTTCAAGGAAAATAAGAGAGAATAGAAGATAAAAGTTTGAGAAGTGTACTCGCAGTAGTATAGTGAGTAAGCAGGGCTGCCAGGTACTTTTTGTCCTTTTCCCCAAAAAATTAAAAAAATATCCCCAAAAATCCCCAGATTCCCAAATCCCCAAAAAACAAAACCTTAAAAAATTAATATTTTTTGTTTGTTTTTTTTTCTGACCAAATTTAAAATTTTTTTTAAAAAAAGGTAAGAAAAATGTTAATAAGAAATCCCCAAAAATCCCCAAATAAAAATTTTTAGTCAAAAAAATAATTTTATTTTGTTTGTAGGGACTGGTTTCTGTATGTTTTCTTAAATCCTTTTTATGCGATTCCAGTGAGGAATTACAAGCAGAACAATATGCTGTTTTTGAAGACGAATGAGCCAGTTTATAAGAATTTGGAGCTTGTTCAATCGGTTAAAGTCATCCTTATAATCAACAATAAAAATACATATATCCAAATTTATTTAGTACTTCGATCCATCATATTGTATTGTATATAATGCATCATAACTACTAACCAATAGCTTAGCATTTTTTTCCCAATCTTTATTATATGATTTTTCATATTTACTTATTTTTGGGGAATACATTCATATTTGCTTCAAAATTGTCTTTAAAAATCAAAAATTTTATGTGTTTTCAACGATTTTAGATTCTATTTTAAAATTCTTTTTTTTAAACACTCACTCAAGAAAAATAACAAGTTTATAAAGTACCTTTTACATACTTAATAAAAATGATAATGTTAATTAGGACCCTTTACACTCTATAAGAGTAAGATAAAAGTTTTGCTATTTTTATTCATATATAATAAAAAATAATAAAAAAGTGTAAAATCCCCAAAAAATCCCCGAAATCTTTTTTGAAATCCCCAAAAAAATCCCCAATCCCCAAATGACTTTCCTTGTCCTTTTTGTTCACATGAAATCCCCAACTTTGGGGATAAATCCCCAAGTCTGACAACCCTGTGAGTAAGTAGCAGCAATCTAGAGATGATGTATGATGTCAATCAGAAATTTCCTAAAAAAAATTTGGTTTAAGAAATATCAGCTATCGAGAAATTTTTATAGGAAGAAATTTTCAGTTGCCAAGTATTTATCGCTTTAAAATGTCAGCAATTTAGAAATAGTCCATACAAAAGTTTTGCTATCGAGAAATTATCGATAGAGATGTTCAAATATCAAAAACTGTCTATAGAAGAGTTTTTCAGATTTAAAAACATTTTCTATTAAAAATTTTATATATATTAAGAATTTACCGATAGAAAACTTTGTTCGAGAAATATCAGCTTTCGATAAATTTCTACAGGGAGAAATTTTGATTTGCCAGATATTTATCGCTTTAAAAAGTCAGTAGTTCAGAAATAATCTCTAAAAATTTTAACTATCGAGTAATTATCTATAGAGAAGTTTAGATATCCAAAAACTGTCTGCAGAAAGTTTTAGAATTCAAATGATTTTCTATAAAAATCTTCGGATATCAAGAAATTGTTAAAAAAATATCAGTTATCGAGAAATTTCAATAGGGAGAAACTTTCAATTGCTAAGTATTTATGCATTAAAATTTCAGCAATTTTAAAACAATTTATAAAAAATTGGAACTATCAAGAAATTGTCTATATAGAAATATATTTATCCAAATACTGTCTACAGAAAATTTTAGATATTAAAAGATTTTCTATAAAAAATTTCAGATATCAACAAATTATTTATAAACAACTTCACCATGGAAAATTATATTTAAATTCAACCTATAGAGAAATACTTTTATAGACACAAAAAAATATTGATTTAATATTCGAGCCTTTAAAAATCTATTAAAACACTTTGCTAAAACTTTTGTTCAAGAAATAGCAGCTATCGAAAAATTTCTATAGTTAGAAATTTTCAGTTGCCATGTATTTCTAGTCTTAAATTGTCAACAATTCAGAAATAACCTATACAAAATTTTTATTATCGAGAAATAATCTATAGAGAAGTTTAGATATCTAAAAATTGTCTATAGAAAATTTCAGATTTAAAAAGATTTTCTATTAAAAAAAAATTGCTATAGATAAAAATGTTTGCTATCAAGACTCTTGCTACGGATTGAAAATATCAGCTATCGAGAAATTTTCTATAGCAAGAAAATTTCAGCTATTGGAAAATTTTGTATAGATAAAAAATTTAAGTTATTAAGAAACTTCTTATAGATAGAATATTTATGCTATCGAGAAATTTTCAGCTGAAGATAAATTTTCTATAGAAAATTTATGCTATCGAAAAAAATTTATATAGAATTTGTGCTATCAAAAATTTATCTATTACTATTTTCAGCTATTAAAAATTAAACTATCTATTGAAAATTTTTGCTATCGAGGAATTATCTTTAAAAAATTTTAGCTTTCGAGAAATTATCTATAGAAGGAAAATTTTTATGGATAAAAATCTTAGCTTAAAAGAAATTTTTTATACATTAAGTATCGAGAAAATTTTTATTTATTAAAAAATTTGCTACTATCGAGAAATTTTCTATAGAAAAAAACTTCTTGCTATCGAGAAATACGATATTTTTTTTTTATCCCGCTTTTCAAAAATAACCTATAACAAGCTTACGCTATCGATAAATTATCTATAGAAAGTCATTTCCTATAGAAATTTTGAGATTATAAGAAACTATGTATGAACGTATGAAGTATTTCAGCCATCAATAAATTATCTGTGTATTAAAAGTTTTGTCAATAAAAAGAAAATTTTAACTATGGAGAGATTGTCTATAAACACCCAAGCTATTGAGAAATTTTCTATAGATAAAAGCTTTCGTTAGATAGACAATACTAGGTTATCGAGAAATTTTCTTTCGAGTTCTCTACGGCCAGAAAATGTTTGGCTGTGAAAAATATTGAGATGAAAATAATGTTTTGTAATAGAAAGTTCATGATGTTGAGATATTTGAAAAGAACAGGAGTAAGACTAAAAAAGCAGTATTACCAACAAAAATTTGAATAAAAAAATTATGGAGCAGCCTCGAATAGGGAAAGAAGAATAGTAGAAGTGGAAGAGTCGAGTAGAAGAGAAGTTTAAGTAAACTAAGAATAGTGTAGGATTAAAATCGTAAAAGAATAAGAGTAGTTTACGAGTGTTATTAAAGATAAGAAAAATAGAGGCCAAGTCGTTCGTAACGAAGTATAGTAAGAGAGAGTTTTAAAGTGCGATAGGAGAAAGGTGAGAGCGTATCGTGTGTGGTAAAGCCGATATAGTTTCCAAGAAGACTACAGCTTTAATAAAAGCAGAGTTAAATAGTGTTTGATTAAAAGTTGAGTAGCAGTAAATAATAAGAAAAGTCAAACCCGGGTCCAGATTACGACTTTCGATATCGATCGAAATTCCCAATTAAATTGTATTGTAATTTCAATCGATACCGAATGCCGTAATTTGGCTCCAACAATAGACTACAGAGTAAAATAATCAGAGGTGAGTAGAAGTAAAAGTCAACCACTAAAATCCCGAAACCATGAAAATAAAATTTAAGAAAAACATGTTTTTAAATTTTTCTGAACCATTTTTTATAAACCAAAACAAATTTTTTTGACATCAATATCAATTTAACAACATTCTTTTGATTGACTGCTGTCTTCAAGGCATGCCTACTTTATTGACTTGTGGAATCTTAAATTAGCAGCAATTTGACTAAAACAATAGACACCAGCTGTGAACAGAAAAGAAACAAAAAAAAAAAATCGAAAAAAACCTTCTTAAAAATATAACAAAATTTTCGCACTTGTTATTTGTACATTTTTCCAACAATTTATTGAAATAACAAAAGCCACTTTTCTATTCTTTCGAGATAAAGAACACCCATCATGTTTCAAATCATCTTCATCATAAGTATGATGAGGAGCCTAAACAACACCATAATGTTGATGATGATAATGTTGATTTTTATGGGTTGGCAAAACAAATTGACTAAAATTTTTTTTCCTTAAAAAATTATTATAAAATTAAATATAAAGAAAATGTACCATAAAGTCTTTTTCAAAATAAAACTCATATGGCCCATACGCACAACAATTTTGCTATTGTCTTCTCTTTTGTTTCAAAAAATCTTCGAGGGGTCTTGCCATTGTTTCAACTCATCCCTGAAACAAAAGTTATTTTAATGTGGTGGTTTAAATTTGTTTTCCTTTTTCGTTTTGTTGGTTGGTCTTGTACCACCAAAGTTGATTCCAGTTGGGTTGGCTTCCAAATCAGTTTGTACGCTTCATTTTAAAGAAATTTATTACAGGTTACAAATTATGAAGAAAATGTTCTTTCTAAACACACAAAAAAGATTATTTGACTCAATTTTTCTTGATTAAACAGATGGGGTCGTAAGGTCACATAAAGAAAGAAGGAACTGGAACTAACTTCTTAAATTGATTGACTGTTTCATGGAAGCTTTAAACAAATTATTAATTTAAAAATTTTTCTGTATTGTTGAATATTCCATTACAAAAAGGTGAACAAACTTTTACATCTACTACCTCCTAACATTAAATTTTATTAGAAAATTAAATTTATCTAATTATTTTGAAAGGAAAATTTAGAGAAAATTTCTTGATAGAAGAAAGTTCTTACTGAAAATCTTTTAGAAGGCGAAAGTTTGTAAAAAAAAAATCTCTTTTGTTTCCACAGAAACGGTTCCGATAGCTGGTAAACCTTTGTGGAAATTTTTCGAGTGAAGAAATTTGATACAGAAAAATTCTTGATAGAAGAAAGAAAAGGTTTCTGTAAAAAAAATTATAAACAGGGGTGTGCTGACAATCGAAAACGTAAACCGCAAGAATTTGGAGGCTGTTTTTAATACACTTTAAATCTAATTGTATAACTTTTTTTTTATAAAATTCTGTTTAATAGAGAAATGTTGGTATAAAATTTTTTATAAAATTCTTTTATTACAAAAATCTTATTAAAAAGGACATTTAAAATTCTTGCGTTTTGCGTGTTCGATTTCCAGCACACTCTTCTGTATAAAATGTTATAATAAAAGAATATAAGGTTTATGTAGAAAATTTCTCGATAAATAATTGTTGGCCTCTATTTTTCTTTTTTCTATCATAAATGTCTCTATAGAAAAAAGTTGCTATAAAAAAAGTTTCTTCAAAAAAATTTTTTTGATTGAAAAAAGTTTCTACAGCAAATTTCTAAATAAAAGAACATTTCTATAGAAAATTTCTGGATAGAAGAAAATTTCACGATAAAAGAAAGTTCCTTTAGAAAATTACTCAATAGAAGAAAGTTTTTCGAATGAAAATAGTTTTTTTTTAGAAAATTTATCGATAGCAGGGAGAAGAAAATATCTTTAGAATATTCAACATTTTTTTTTATTTTTTCGAATTTATTCTATGAGCTAAATTTCAGTTATGTATTTTATAAAGCTTTTTTGTGATAGTTCTATTCCTTAAATTTTTTAATTTTTTTTTTTTTTTTTAACTAAGAATAAATTCGAAAAAATAAAAAAAAATTTTGAATATTATATAAAGTAACCTACGAAAGGAGATAATTCCCAGTTTCTATCTTTAGAATATCTATCAATGGAAAAAGCATCTTTTGAAAATTTTTCTATTGAAGAAATTTTCTTTAGAAAATAATTTCTCAACAGAAGAAAGTATCTATAGAAAATGTATGGGTTAAAGAACATTTCTATAGAAAATTTCTTGACAGAAGACAGTTTCTATGGAAAATGGTACGATTAAAGAAAGTTTCTAACGAAATTTTGACGATAAAAAAAGTTTCATAGAAAATTTCTTTAATGGCGATTCAACGATTAATGAAAATTTTTATAGAAAAATTCGCGATAAAAAAGTTTCTGTAGAAAATTTCTCGATAGATGCAAGTTTCTACTTCTCGATAGAAGAACGTTTTTATAGAAAATATCTCGATAGAAGAAAGTTTCTTTTAATTTCTAAAATTTTTGGATATAAAAAAGTTCCTATAGAAAATTACTAAATAGAAGAAAGTTTCTAGATAGAAAATAATTCTCGATAGAAAAAGGTTTTTATAGAAAATATCCCGATAGAAGAGAGTTTCTTTAAATTTCTAAAATTTTTGGATAGAAGAAAGTTCCTATAGAAAATTACTGAATAGAAGAAAGTTTCTAGATAGAAAATAATTTCTGTAGAAAATTTCTTGATAGAAGATAATAGAAGGTTCTCGATGAAAGAAAGTAACTATAAAAACTTTTCGATAGAGGAAAATATCTTTAGAAAAACTCGATGGAAAAAAGGACAATTAGAAAATTTCTCGATTAAAGAAAGTTTCTTTAGAAAAAAATTTCTCGACAGAAGATAGTTTATATTAAAAGTTTCTCGAAAGCAGATAGATTCTATAGAAAATTACGCGAAAGAAAGAAAACTTTTCGATAGAAGGAAATGTTGTTAGAAAATTTCATAACAGAAAAAGTTTCAATAGAAAATTTTTCGATAGAAAAGTTTTTTCAGAAAATTTTTTTATAGAAGAAAGTTTCTATAAAAAATTTCTCGATAGAAAAAAGTATCTACACTGATAGAAGAAAATATCTTAAAAAAAAAATTGTGTTCAAGAAAGTGTCTATAGAAAATGTCCCGGTTAGATAAAGTTTTTATGGAAAATCGTACGATTTAAGAAAGTTTCTATAGATATTTCACGATAAAAAAGTTTGTATAGAAAATTTCGCGATTAAAGAAATTTTCTTAAGTAAATAAATGAAAATTTCGATAAAAAAAATTCGCGATAAATGAGTGTCTGCAAAAAATTTCTGGATAGAAGAAAGTTCCTATAGAAAATTACTAAATAGAAAAAAGTTTCTGGATAGAAAATAATTTCTATAGAAATTTCTAGACAAAAGATAGTTTCTATTAAAAGATTCTCGAAAGCAGATAGATTCTATAGAAAATTACTCGAAAGAAGATAGTTTTTAAAGAAAACTTTTCGAAAGAAGGAAATGTTGTTAGAAAATTTCTTAACAGAAAAAAGTTTCTATAGAAAATTTCTCGATAGAAAAAAAATATATTAAAAAAAATGTTATAAAAGAAGATTTCTTTAGAAAATTTCTGGACAAAGGAAGTTTTTTCAGAAAACTTCTTGATAGATGATAATTTCTATATGTGGAAAGTTTCCATAAAAATTTCTCAATAGAGGAAAGTTTCATTAGAAAGTTTATTAAAAAAGAAAGTTTCTGGAAAATTTTCTGATTAAAAAGTTTCTCGACCTTAGAAAGTTTCTATTTAGCTTTTTGATAAAACGAAAGTTCTTAAAAAAGTTTCTTGATAAAAGCAAGTTTCTATAGAAAATTCTTTAGAAGAAGGAACTTTCTATAAAAAACAACTTCTGGATAGAAGGAAATTTCTATAGAAAACTTCTTTATCGACTAAAAAAGTTTCTTAAGAATTATTAGTATTTTGGTTATTTAGTTGAACTGTTTATGGGTTTTAATTCAAATTTTGATATTTAAATTAGGCTAAAGTTCATCAAACTTAATTATTACTTCTTAAGAAAATTTCTTGACAGAAGAAAATTCAATTGAAATTTCTTCCGACAAAAAAGTCTCTATAGAAGAAATTTTTAAAAAAGTTTCTTTAAAAAAATTTCTCGAAAAAGAAAAAGTTTCCATAGAAAAAAGACTGTGGATTGTGAAAAGTTTCTATAAAAATTTCTCGATAGAAGAAAGTTTCAAAAGTGTCTTAAAAAAAATTTCTTTATTTAAAAGTTTCTTTAAAAAATTTATCGACCGTGGAAAGTTTCTATTAAAATGTTTCGATAAAACAAAAGTTTTAAAAAAATTTCTTGCTAAAAGCAAGTTTCTATAGACAATTCTTCAGTAGAAGAAATTTTTTCTAAAAAACTTCGTCATTGAGATTTCCTTAGAAATTTTCAAACATTTTTTTTTAAAAAAGAAGAGAGTTAAAAAAATATCCTCGATAGCTTTTTTTACTTTTACTTTAACTTTTTTTTTTGTTTCTTTATTTGAATTTTTTTCTTTCACACGTAAAAAATTAGAACGACTCCCCTTCATGTATTTCTTTAATAGTCTGATTGACATATTTGACATTTTCTGAAGCAAATTGTGATTTTTTCTTTTTTTACCTCCGACTGTTTTGTAAATGATGTTTGTTTTAATGATGTTTTTTAATAGAAAAGGGGGACTTGCAATATTGAAATAATTAATAGAATTCTGTTGAGCATAGTAGTGATTCAAAATCAATTACTGACATAATCTGCCAATATTTTGTATCATGATGACTTGTTAAAATCAAACAAATCCAAAAATGCCTTTATAAAAATAAAAGCTTTTGATTTTGAGTCTGTGAGACCCGGCATATTTTAATATTCTTGAAATTTTTTTACGACACGACCGACATTGCCAACTTTCTCAGTAACTGGAGATTAAAACATAGGCATGCTTAAAGCAAAAAAGGACGATTTAGGAGCCACCCCGCCAACCGTGAAACACTTTTCTATTCGTCTGACCCCAAGTACTTATTTATTTTATTTGTTTAAATGCTTTTAGAGTCTTAATTTAAGAACCACTTGGGTGCGCTAATTTTAAGACACAAAACAATTGTATGCAAACTTTTACTTTTTATTTATTCGATTTTAAACAAAAACTTTAATTTTATAAAACGAGGCCACACGTAAAGTTTAATAAATGACTACAGTTTTCACAAAAAGATAAAAGTAAAAAATGCAAGCTGGGAAAAAACTTCACTACTGGAAAATGTATATTTATTTGTTGTGCTCGTACCCAGATAAAATGTCAGCAGGATTAAGTGAAAATATTTGCTGCTGGCAAAAAAAGTCCGTTGAAAATGGGTGTTGCCTTTTTTTTTGATAATTCAATTTATACTTTAATGGTGCTCACAGTTGTTGTCCTTTTTATCAACTTTCTCTCTAAAAGCGAACGTATGTCATTCATTAGCAAAGTTTTTTTTTTTTTTGTTCAGTATTGTTTTTTCATGTGTGAGATTTTAATAGTTTGGAAAAATAGTGAAATTTAATAGTTGTGTATATAAAAATCAAAACTTTTTACTTTAACAATGAAGCCGGCAAAAGTTTTAAATTAACAAGGAATTTTTTTAAAGTCAAATTAATTTAACTACGAAAATATGGGTGGTATTTTTTTAACACGCCATGGGTGGTAGTAAAAAAAACGTGGTAACCTTTTGGTCTCTATGGGTTTGACATGAAATAAGAAATTTCTTAACAAACTGTAAGTAATTTTTCATTTATATATAATATTAAATATTTTTTATAAATTTCAATAAATCAAAGGCAAAGAAATGCCACAACATCTATAATTTTGGAGGTTTGTAAAAATTTTTTTCAAGCATGAACATTTATTGCACTTAAAATGAAAGTTTATGCAGGTATTAAGAAAACTATAAATCATTTCTGCAAAAACTTTCTGACAACAAGCATTTTTCTATAGAAAAAATCTGAAAACAAGAAGTTTTCTATAGAAACATTCTGACAAAAAGAAGTTTTCTATAAAAAGATTCTGACAACAAGAAGTTTTCTATAGAAGCATTCTGACAACAAGAATTTTTCTTTAATACGATTTCTGTATGACGTGCTAAATTTATTTTTCTATAGAAACCTTCTGACAACGAAAAAATTTCTACTGAAACGTCCGGACAAAGAGAAATTTTCTATATACTTTCTGGCATCGATAAATTTTCTCTAGAAACTTTCTGACATCGATAAATTTTCAGCAGAAACTTTCTGACATCGATAAATTTTCTGCAAAAACTTTTTGACATAGATAAATTTTCTGCAGAAACTTTCTGACATCGATAAATTGTTTAAAGAAACTTTCTGACATTGATAAATTTTCTATAGAAACTTTTTGACATCAATAAAATTTCTGTAGAAACTTTTTGACATCGATAAATTTTCTATAGTGACATTCTGACTGACATCGATAAATTTTCTATAGAAACTTTCTGACATCGAAAAATTTTCTATAGTAACATTCTGACATCGATAAATTTTCTATAGAACTTTTTGACATCGATAAATTTTCTATAGTAACTTTTTGACATCGATAAATTTTTTATAGAAACTTTTTGACATCGATAAATTTTCTATAGAAACTTTCTGGCAACGAGAAATGTTTTATAGAAACTTTCTGGCAACGAAAATTTTCTAAAGAAATTTTTTATTTGGAAACTTTATTTTAGCGAGAAATTTTCTATAGAAACTTTTTATTAGCGATACATTTTTTTATAGAAATTTTTTGTTAACGAGAAATTTTCTACAAAAACTTTCTGTTAGCGATTAATTTTCTATAGAAACATTTTGCAAGAACTTTTTTAAAATTTTCTATTGAGAATTCTCTACTTTTGAGAAATTTTTTGTAAGTGAGAAATTTTTTATTTGAATTTTTTGGCCAACAGGAAATTTTTGCTTAAAACTTTTTTAAAAACAAATGCTTATAAAAATAAAATTTTCTATTTTATGAATTTATTTATGTTGCAAATTTAAAAGAAAAAATATTTTTAATTTTTTTATTAAATGCTATTTAACTCTTTCTAAGAAATGTCTTCTGTCATTTAATTTCTATTGAATATAAAACCCAATCATGTCCTTCCCCTTTCAAGGAACTCCTCTTTTACACTTTGTAAAAGAATTGTTATAAATATTTAAAAAATATTAAGGAATTCTACATGAAAGTTTGAAAATTCCCACAGTTGTGTTTATTAAAACACTAACGAATCTATAGTCAAAGCTAAAATTTATTGCAATCAACAGGAGAGAGAGAGAGAGAGGAAAAGAAAAAAGAAAAACGAAAAGAAAATTATAGACAATTTTCACACTAAATATAGAAATTTGTAGAAAAAAATAAACATTGAAAAAATTTGTTAGAGAATTTGTAGTATTTTTCGAAAACACATACACAAACACTTATTCATATCTCAAATTCCGGGATAGTATGTACTACACTGAGGAGTAGACAGCCAGAACAGATGCTTGCAGTGCTCTTCAATGTTTCTATACCATGAAAATTCCTGCAATACTTAAGGAATAAATTCTTAAACACTTTTTTTTACTGAAACATATTTTACTTGATACAATTTTGAGATAATAAAAATGTTGAGAAAATTATTTGTAGTTATTGGACGAATTGGTGGTGTACTACAGGGACCTTCTTAAGTTGACTTTATAATGAAAGTTGTAAGCTACCTTTCTTTATGTGCTGCTAGTAACGAATGGAGCAGTTTCAATACTTATTTCTTTGTTTAACAGGGGTTTTTTTTATTTATTTTCGAAATTTTGTTTATTTTAAAAATTAGTTATAGGTTATAACTGATCTGTTGTACCAGTTTCGTATTTTTTTTTTAACAATAAGAATTTGTTTTTAAATTTTAATCCGATTTATCTTTAAGGGATCTTTTCAATTTTAGATATATCGAGACCTTACCGCAAAAATAGCTTAAGCGACATCATCTTCAATTTTCGATTTTTTTTTAATAAATGAGTTTATTGGCAACACTTGCATCACCTCCTAAAATGTCATGGTCACATAAGAAACCGTTACGATTTAAAAGCAAAAAAAATTTAAACTTAAGCCGCCAAGCTTCATACAAATTTTTTATAAAGTATAATAAAAAAAAAACCTTCTCCTGTAAAATTGTGTTTCTGTCGCTTAAGTTTTTTTTGCGATATATTCTCAATAAATTACTTTTATTTTATTTCCACTTAAACAATAAAGCAATTGGCAATAATTTGGAAGGGGGTTTCGTCCGATCTGGTTCTTACAGGACAATTTCGATTAAAATGATAGAGAAATTCGGATTGATCTGCTTTGACAACCCGATTATAACTTAATTTATTAAAAATAAATGTTAACTAAGTCTGACTTATTTATAAAAAAGTTTTTTTCGGAATATAAATCTCTTAAAATAGATCGTAGCAGCGTTTTTCTTTATCTGCTATTTCCGATTTACTTAAACTCCTCGAAACTTAAGCAAATATCTTTAGAGAACACAACATCTGATAGCAGCACCTGCATTCAGTGTAGCGAACTTTTAAACAAAATCGACATTAAGACAGTGAAGACTTAAAAATGTCTTTTTAACAAACTCCAATGGGACAGCAATAGCGCCGTCAACTCTACACACCCAAAAAAACAAGGAAACCAAATAAAATCCCACCACGTAGTACCATCTCCTACTTACTGTACACAAAAAAATACGAGAACGGGTCTGCTTGTTAAAGAGAATTTATAAAATTTATACAATGACATCGAATATGAAATATTGAAACATTTGAAACATTTGAATGGTATGATTGGGATTTCATATGACTTATAGGAGTGACAGGCGAGAGCGACTGACTAGTGAGAAAAGAGAGGGAAGGGCTGGGTGAAAGACGAAATCACTGCAGTAAAGTTTGATTTTGTTGGTGTAGCCAAATCTCAAGTGCTATTGAATTTCTATGTGAAAATTATAAAAAAAAAAAATAATCTTAAAATTAAACGAAAAATTTCAAATATTTTTCCTTTTTTTCACACACAAATACTTATTTGTTGAGCGCGGCAGTAGCTGACAATTTGTTCGATACTTTGTACAAATATTTATTTGAATATTAAAGTCATTGTGAGATTTTGATAGATTTCTAAAATAATTTCTTTTAAATAATGTGTTAAGGAAATTGAGGAAGTTTTTGTAATGTATTAGACATGGGATATTGAAATAATAAAATTATAAAATTTTATATTTAAAGGCTTTTGTGGCAGAAAAATATTTGGGAATGTAATAAATAGAATGTTTAAACAAGAGTATTTCGTTTCCAAAAAGGAATAAGCATGTCAATGTTAAAATTATTTTTGGAATTTTGTTAATGTTTTTTTTTTTGTTAATTACTTTATGTTGCTATAAGATTAAAGGCTGATTCATCCCATTGTTTAAGGCAAACTTTTTATATCTAGTTTGACATCTATTTTTATATGAAAGACTTCAAACTACATGCATAGAAAAAAAATATTTTGACAAAAATTTTGCTCGAATCAAATGGGTAAATTTGCTTTAATAATTATAATTTTTCCTATAAAAAAGAGTCAGAGATGATGATTCTAGCCAAATTTTATTCTAAAAAAAACATTAATCAAAAAAAAAAGTTTGGATTATAAAAAAAATATTTAATTGAAATTTTTAATTTGCTTACTAGTGCGAATTTAATTAATTTTTAATCAATATCAGAAATTAATTTTATAAATAATTTAATTGAAATTGTACTTTTTTCTGTATGCAGTAGTTTTGACTTAACTGCCTTTTATTTACGTGCACTTCTGACTTAACTGCACAAAATTGATAATTTTTGGCATTATTCTTTATAATCCCATACAAATTCCTTTTTTAACTGCACTTTCTTTACCTGCACATTTAAGATAAGTGCCCAAAATTTTTGGCATTTTAAAATTTTTTTCATATAACAAATTCAAGTTAGCTGCACTTTGACTTAACTGCCCAAATTACATATTTTCTGTAATTATTCTTTAAAATCCTTGTTTACGTGCATTTTGTATACCTGCACATGTTTCATATTTTTGGGCAGCTTTGAAATATTTTCATATAAAACATCAAAGTAAGCTGCACACATGAAAAAATATGGTGGCCAATTTTTCACATAAATATCCAATTTTAGCTGTTTATAAAAACAAAAATCGCAAACAAGTGAAGTTGGTATCATTATAATTCATTTATTTTGTTTGCATGTACCTTCATACATACATATGATTTGTGGTTACAGCAACTTTACCACGATTATATGAAAGGAATAGCAAATCTTAGGTCTGGAACAGAATAAAGTAGCTGTAGTAGTATTTTAAGCTGACAAATGCGCTGTAGCGCAACAAAGTTAAAAATTTCGAACTTTGCGCTTCAACAGCAACGACTACTACAACTACTTATTGTGTTGACACTACTTTGAAACTGCCGTTTTTAACGTTGTACTACAGCGACTTTTCTGTTCCACACTTTATTGTTACCAATTTTGCTTTCTCGTTCTTTATAAAAATGCATAACTAAAGACTACAGGTTGATTGAACGTCATTGTTATTATGAACTTATTAATAAAAACGTTGTTACTCCCCTTTCAAACACTTTATTTTATCTGCACTTTTATGCAGGTAACCACAATTGCGTACCTGCACATTAAGGCAGCTAAATACATTTAAGATAGCTGCATTTTTTATTTATCTGCACAAAAAATCGTGCAAAGGAGATTGTGCAGCTAAGTCAAAATTACGTAGTATCTAAGTTATTTGACCCCATTATTTAATAGAGTGATAATATTTCCAATATAGATTAAATCCCAAAATGAGGACTCAGTTTAGACGGCTATAGTATTCTGTACGCAGCCGATCAGGGTAAGACCAGAGCTTGTGTTATGGTCAAAAACATCCTTAAAGTGTGGTTTATAAGCTGCTACATGGCACATGACCAGGGTGATAATCCTCCAAAGTTCTTAACTAGAAAGACGATGTCGCATCCCAACAGGCGCAACATCCCCCTTATAACGTGTGCTGACGCTAATGCACATCACACCGGCTGGGGAAGCTCGGATATCAATCTACTTAGTGATTCGCTTTTGAACTTCGTAATAGAAAATGAAGTAACAGTAGTTAATAGGGGTAATGAACCCACTTTTATTCTGACTAACAGAAGGGAAGTTCTCGATGTAACGCTTATTAGCGATAGGTTATCAGATATGATAAGCGATTGGAACGTGTCAGAGGACTGTTCCTTCTCTGATCACATGTTCATTGATCTTAATTTTTCGCTAGGAGTTGATACAGTGAAACCCTATACGAACAGAAGAAAGATTAACTGGTCTGTCTATGCAAGTGTAGTCGAGGATAAACTGCTAGTGTGCCCAGTTCTCATAGGTAGTGTGCCCATGCTTGACTGGAGTCATTGACTGGTGTCTTGAGGCAACAAACGAATCCTGTAAACAAATCGACAGATAGCCAAGACTAAGTCCATATGGTGGAATGCGTAAATTGCTGAAAACCCCAAGGAAAGCAGGAAACTCCTTAATGAGGCGAAACGTAATGGTGATTGAAAAAATTACAAGTCATCAGTGAATGGATTCAAATATCTTATCAGGAGGGCCAAGAAATAGTCATGGAGGAAATTCTGCAGCGACGTGGAAAACTCATCGGAGAAATTTCGGATCCTGGACCACAAACAGTCGGGACACCCTTAAGGTCCTGATAAATACACACTTCCCAGATTGCACTGATAATGTGCCGAGGGAGGAAACATTTAGTGGCGCACGGGATATCTCTATTATCCTAATAATAACTTGCTAATAACTTGCCATCGTGTGGAATGGATGGTCAAAAGCTTCCATCCCTTTAAATCTCCAGGCCCGGATGGCATTATCCCAGCGGATCTTCAAAAGAACCTAGGAATATTGATGCCATGGCTCTTGGCGATATTAAGAGCCTGCGTGAGTCTCTCAAAAACCACATCAATTTGGAAAACATATAAGATCGTCTTCATTCCTAAGGGAGGGAAGACGTCTCACACTATGGCTAAAGACTTAAGACCAATTAGTCTATCCACCTTTCTACTGAAAACACTGTAGAGGATTTTTGATATTCATATTATATGATCGCTAGGACATAATTCCTTGTCACTGGTTCAACAAGCCTACACGAAAGGAAGGTCCGCTATAACTGCGCTTCACTCATTGGTGGGCCACATAGCGAGATCCCTGCACTACAAGGAATTTGCTTTAGTTGAATTCCTGATTGAGGGAGCTTTGAACAACGTTAAACCTGAATCGGTTATTAACGCAATGAGACATTTGGAGATCGACCCATTTAATTTGTCAGCAGTATCTTGCACTTCAGGAGTATCGAATACAACTTGGGCGCCAAATTTACTTGATTAAAATTTTTTTTAAACTGATATTATCTTTGATTAATGGTTTAATTGAACAAAAAAAAAATCGCGAGACTTTTTCTTGTGAAGCGATTCCCACCGTATAATAATGAAGAAAAAGCATTCACTTCTATTCTAATGAGGGTATTTAAAGAAACATTATGAAATCTTGTACAATTATTATGAAATATGTATGACTCAATTTTATTCACTACAATAAATCCCTAAAGACCCCGCGTATGGGTTATATTTAATAAAAAGTGGTAATTTGATGCTTCATATAATTATGAAATAAAATCCATACAAGCACAACGAATTATAAGGGTCTGGTCTTAATATCTCCATATGTATAATGGCAACAAAACAGTAGATCGTATTACTAAACAACCCACCTCTAAAAGTTTTCTAAACAAGCAACACAACGCATTCAAAGCAAATAAATAAAAATATGTAATAACAAAAAAAAGGATTTATTTAACTTCCAATGCAGAAAGTATTTCATAAATTGTTTGAGTAAATATTTTCAAATTCAATTAATGCAAGGCAACATCTAGCAAAATTCCCAGCATAACAAAAGAAATTCGTTCTTAAAAAAATAAAACAATATTTTTTTTTTAACTCTCAAAAGGGAAATTTACAATGCCTGGAGATGAGCTGAAAGTAAGGAATTAAAAGTACTCGTCCTGTTGTGCAGTCAGTCTACTGTTTACAACCCTTGTGGACTTAAAATTTTATCTTGTACCTCAAGTGCGTATCTTGTTGAATTGTTGTTGTTTATTTTTGTGCTTCTGAATGGAAGAAGGGTAAACATATAAATTTTATACTTCTCATTATTATCAAGTACCATTCATTAGGTTGTATGCGCACAAGTAGTATTTTAAGCTTTAATCGAATTATTATTAACAATTTTCAACAATATTATTTTTCATTTTCATATTAAATACGATTTTTTTTAATAAAAAAAGAAACTCATCCTTTTGTTGGAGTGTTTTGAAATGCCTTCAATAATATACAATTTTTACATATAAACATTTTCTATAAGATAATTATAACCACTTGAAGAGAGTACAGTGGCGGAAAAATATATAAAAAAATATATTGGGAACGTAGACAAATACTTATTATGTCTAATTTTAGCTTAAATTTTAATTCCCATATTCATAAACTATTATGAAATTTAACGAACGGTTATTAGGGAAATTTTTCATAAAAAATTTTTATTGTAAACCTTTTGTATGCCCTTCATCTAGGGTTGCTAGATCTTAAGATTCAAATAACTGGACAATCACAACAAACACGGAGGTTTCATTTCAAATTGAAAATGATTTGAAATCAAACGTTTTCTCAAACGACAAACGTTTAAAAATGATTTGAAAATCATAGCGTTCTCAACAAAAAGGGGACATTTTTTCAAATTGAAAAATGCCTCTATTTTCTATTTGCTTTCAAACGTATTTCTCAAATGTTTTTCAAATGTGGTTTATAATACAATGTGGAACATAAATAATTTTTTTTTTTTTTTTTAATTTAAATTCATTATTTATTTAAATAAACTGTGAGATAAACATTCGGCCCCATAGCTAAAAGAAGTTCTTGCAAAGCCGAAATAACTGGTTCCCTTTTATTTTGAGATGGAGCACCACGATCATACAACAAACTTTTTATTTCTTCACTTTCCCGTTTTTATTTTTTTTTTTTTGATTCGTATTCTTATTCATTGTAATTACTCACAAATAATTTTTATTTTTCACAAGAAATAATTCGTTCACTTGTAAAACACATTTAACCACGAAGTAAAAATGTAACTTTTATCGCCATTTTTAATGTTTACATTAATTTTTTGCTTGAGTATTGCCAAGTTTAGTTTTGATTTGAATTTAACATTTGATATCAAATGTTTATTTTAAAATCATTATCAATTTGAATTTAAATGTTAAAATCAAACTATTGAAAAACGTTTGATAATTATGTTAAATGTCAAATGATAAAGTCATTTCATATCAAAGGTTTTACCTCGTATTTGTTGATATGGGACTAATTCACCTGGATTTTGAAAAAAAATCACTGGACAGTTTAAAAATGCACTTAGTTGGACCTTTCCTACCAAAACCCATAATTTAAATAAGAAAAAATACTGATCTAAATCTAAAATGTTTAAAACTTAGTAGAATTCTGGCAGGGAAAATTAACTAAATCGGTCCCATAAATGACATAGTTAATACAAATAACCTCCTTTTTCCCCCCGAAATTATGGTGTTGGCACAGTAGCGCCCATAAAATATGAGCTAGAAGGACCAAATTTGGCTCAAATACTTTTCAAATATAAGAGATATTATATATTGAAAATCGTTCCACTATTTCACCTGCCCGACTTACAAGTGTCCTCCAGAGTAAAGGGTTACAAAAAGAGCTAGGTGGGTAAAATTGAGCTCGAATATACATTTGTGTTCTTTCCCAACCATGGTAAAGGGTATGTAAGATTCAGTATAGCCGAATGTAGCACTTTTTCTTGTTAAATTTATAAAAAATTTTATGAATACGGGCATAAGTCGTTATATATTTCAGCTTAAGCTTTAATCGTAGATTATTGTAAATCCTACTTTTAGCTTAAACGGTAGAGCTCGGTTGTGACTTTTATCGTAAGTGCTATAGTCTATTAACTCAATCTTAGAGATTTTTTTAGTTCACGGCCTTTAAAAGGTCTAAAAATAGTAAAACTTAAGTTTCAATTGTGGACCTGGATCCAGTTTTAGCTTCAACCGTATTTCTTCATGTGGTTTAGCGTTTATCATAGGCCTTAAAAAACATAGGCCTTATAAACATTATTGCATTCAAATTATAATAAATATGTGTTTAAAATAAAACTGGTGAAATAATAAATTTGTATTCGAATTAATTACTCGACTAAAAAATATTCGATTAAAATTTTTGATTTTTTTTTAAGTTCAAGTTAACTTTGTTTTAAAATTGTTAAAAATTTATTGTACAACACTTTCAAATTTTAAAAAAAAGGATTTCTTAACAATGTTATTCGAAAAAATATTCGATTATTATATAAAAATTAATTTATAAAAATATAAAAATTAATTTGCTTGTTAATATCGATAAAAAAAATAAATTAATATCGATTTTAAAGCGTTTAAGAAAAATTAATTTTTACTGCGAAAATTAATCGAAAAATTTTTATTGAGTAAATTTTTTCCCCTAAGCTATCCCCGCGAACCCCTACGCTTGTCTGCAGGAGACAGAGTAGAGTCTCTGGCAGGAATCGAACCCGCAACCCCGGCAATGATAGACTAGCTCACTACCAGCTAGCCTGCCGGAGCACTCAGATCAATAGTTTACTAAACCGTAAGTCCTTACAGGTTTTATTGAAGTCCTGTCCAATATAGTATAATTTAATCGCTGGTAAAAGGTTTCCAATCTTATAGCTAAACGCATGTTTTTTTATAGTAAAATGTTATCTCTATTTTTAGATCTGTAATAAAGTTCAATCAGTAATCGCTTGTCTTTTTATAGTTTAATGTTATATCTAGTCATATGTTTCCAATAATAGTTTAATTGTGGCACTAATCGCGATGCATCCTCTTTTTATAATTAATTGTTATATCTAGTCTTAAGACCCCAATAAAGTCCAGTTTAATCTCTAATCTTAGATGTTCGTATTGGTCTCTAGTATAGTAAATTATTATTTCTAATCGTTGGCCTTTTTGTAGTTTAATGTTATCTCTAGTCATAGGTTTCCAATATAGTCTAACTTTTTCTCCTATCGGGGTCTCTTTAAATTTAAATGTTATCTCTCTTCTAAAATCTCCAAAAGAGTCCAATTTTGTCTGTAATCGTAGATTATCATAAAATCAAATTTTATCTTAAATATAGTCCAAGATTAACTCTATAAGCTCATAGGTTTCCAATATAGTATAATTTTTTCACTAATCGCAGGTCTTAAATATTATAATTAAATCTCATCTCTAGTCTTAGATCCCTTATAAAGTCCATTTTATCTTTAATCGTAGATCTTCATTTTGTAAAGTTTTTTATCTAGTTATTGGGCTGTAATATTATCTCTCATCATAGATCTTTATATAGTCAAATTATCTCTCTAGGCATAGTTCTCAATATATTCCAGTGTGTACTCTAATCGTGTGTCTTTTTATTTCACGGTAAATATTGTCTTTAGTCTAAGGTATCCAATATAGTCAAAATAAATCTTTAATTGTAGGCCTTCATATAGTCAAATTTAAGCTCCAGTTAAAGCTCTCGAATATAATCCAAGTTTATATTTACTAAAAAAAACAGTTAATTACTATTTAAATCCTAAATATACCAAATTTTACCACCCCACTGTATTTTACATTAAACTCAAACTTCTGTAAATGCCCTCAACAGCATTTTAATAATTTCATGAAGTTGATGTCAGAAGTGGTTGGCTGAAAGATAAAAACAATAAAAAGGATGTTTATCAATTTTTCCGCCGTTATGACCATAAATTGTATATACAAACAGACAAATCAAACACACAACATACATTCTTATCTTACTCATTAAATATAATTTTTAAACGTGAGAATTTCTTTAAAAAAGGTTTAAAATAAAAATTAATTTTTCCACTACACTTTAAGTTCAAGATCTGAAAATGCGGGCATTCGTTTGGATTTTCTTTTTATGTGTCGTCTATTTTTTTGCTTATAAAAACAAAGTAGTATTGTAGCCTTGTGATAAAAATGCAATTATTTTAATTGATATTAATTAAAAATAAACAAAAACAAACAGTAAATATTTGTTTTTATTCTGTAAAGAAATTATGTTGCTTTTACTTCTTCTTCTTCTTCTTACTTTCGCTTCAAAAAGTGTTTAATGTAAGATAAAAAACCAACAGCTATAATAAATCCTTTGTTCACTGTAATTACCTCAAATGGGGTTTGGGATGGTTTACGGATAATTGCAGTTTGCTATTAGTATTATTTTTGAGAAAATATTAATTAATTCTCTTAAAATGTTGTTCAAACCGTCCTTTGTTACAATAAAAATTTCAAACGTGATTTCTTGGAAAAGAATGAGCTTAAGGATCACAAATGGATAAAAGGAAATTTATTGCAAGGGCGCTTAAACTTAAAAATAGTAAGCTTATATGGTAAAATCTGACAAATTTAATACAATTGACTATGTAAGAATAAAATTAAAAAATACTCGAATAAGTTAATCAAATAATTATGCGATTAAATTATTCGCACTGTACACATTTTTTTTTTATCAAAACTCTAATTCTTTTATAAGAATTTGAATAAATATTTATTCGAATAAATTTATCGATTAAATTATTCGCACTCTAAACATTTTTTTTAACAAAATTCTAAAGCTACGGTCAGACTTATCAAATATTTGACGAAAACACGGGACCAACCACCAAACTAAAAAATCATTTCGCTTAATATCAATATTTATTTTGATTAAAATACCACGTCTTACAAAAAACTGTTTTTTGCTATGTCTAGTAGTATAATTAGTTTATTTTGTAATATTAAGACCATTTTAAATCTCACTAACTATGTATTAACACAAGTAGGGGTTACGCTTATTTGATCATATATTTAATAAGTGTGACCGTAGCTTAATTCTTTTATAAATATTTAAGAAATATTTGTTTTAATTTATATCAGCAAAGTAAAAAAAATTTTTATTCGAAAAAATATTCGACTAAAATTTGTTTAACTTTTTAATTTTTAAATATAAAATTGTTAACTAACAGCATTTTTTAACTTATAAAAAAAGTTATTGTTTATATGTGCATATGTATAGTAAGTGCTCTAATTAAACTACAAGACCAAAATTATTCGACTAATATAATTGATTATTTTCTTAAATTTTTTATAACAAATTTCATAAATTTAAATTCTATTAAATATTAAATTTAAATAAATTTAGATGAGCAAAACATTTTTATTTAGAAAAGTTATTCGTTTAAAAAATAATCAAAATAAGAATCGTTAATAAATACATAATCCGCTTTCTTAGATATATTCGAATAATTTATTAGAAATTATTTATTATGGTTGCAAATAAATTTTGAGTGTTTGTTATTCTAATTCACTCTACAGTTTTATATCTTAAGCATTTCTTAAGTTTTTTGGGTAAAGGTTTACTAATGATCTGGCCTAATACCCTTTGTACACTTGCATACATTTCGGAGAAACGCATGGAAGATGTTGAAAATGTGAAATACACGTTCACACTTGAAACATCTAACATCTACTATCAATAAAAAATGTCACCATATCTAAAAAAAAAAATTTTGATTTTTTTTAAATACTTTTTTTTTACAAAAGTGCCAACATTTTAAAAGAAAACACCAAAATGTATTTCTAATTCATTTTGTTTAATAATTTTAGCAAAGTTAAGCAAAAAAGGACAAATTTGAGAAATGGTAACGCTGCTTTCAAAGCAACTTCCATTTTGTCAGTGATGCCACAGTAATTACAGAATTTATTCCCACTTTTCTAGTGATAGCACTAAAAGAATCGAAAAATGTAATACGGAACAAAATGAGATATGGTAAAATTACAACATCTTCGCAAATTGATGTTAAATGTTGACAAGTGTGCAAAGGCTATAAGCAACCAGCTGATCCTCCTACAATAAATTTCAGTGTATTTATCAAAAAAAAAAAAATGGAAATAAAGCACAATAAACAAAATCTTATTAATTATTTGAGAAAATTTTAAATTACATATTAATAATAACGGATTTGAAAAGGATTCTAACAAAACAAATCATCAGTAAAATTTTAATTAACATTTAATTAAGTTTATATAATATTGAAAATGTTATTCGAAATAATAATTCGACTAAAATATTCGATTAATAACAAAGGTTTTTGAAAGTTTTCGAACAAAAATCTCATTAATATTTATGAAACAAGAAATAACACCAACATAACTTGTGTATGACAAAACAAAGTTTTTTTTTAAAATTATTCGATTAAAATAACCGATTAAATCTCTTTTACAAAATATTATTTTTTAATTTTATTTTTAATTTTAGGAAGATAAAAAAATTAATTTTAATCTTTTTTTAATGAACTTCTTTAAGTCAAATTTCAATTTAGAAAGCTTTCTTGCAATAAGTAGTCCTATTTCCTCAATAGTTCACTTACTTTTTGCTAAAGCCAATCTTTGGTTAACATTGCAGCTTCTGATATATACATAACGAGCCTTTGCTTTAATAGAGTCATAACTAAAAAAAAAACAGATTTTTGAACTAAAGTATTTAATTTTTTAATTCCCATTGGAACATAGGGCCGCCTTCTATCTTACAATTAGGAGTTAATCGCCATATCGTTTCCTCATATTGTGTAAAAATTTCATGCAAATATCTTTTATACTCAACTCTAAAAGAAAAAGTAAATTTTAAGGTCATCCAAAATTCAAATTTGAATTAAAACTCTATTGCAGCAAAAGCTTGATATACTTTGGAATGATTAAAATGTTTGAAATAATAAAATCTCTATTTTCAAAATGAAGACGGTTTTGTATGTTGCCGCAATACGCTTAAAGACGTCGACCAATTCCAATCAAACGTAGGTATTGGGACCTCTATGGTTTATGTTAATTTTGGTTTAAATCAGAAATCGGATGTGTGTATAAAATGGTCAAAAATGGAACCGATTTTTTTGAAATAACCTTTCGTCTAAAATCCAAAATTTTTTTCATTCAATTTTCTTAAGCTACATTGATCGGCATATTACAGAAAGTACATTTCAAAAAACGTTCTTTTAGTGGGTAAAAGTGGGCAAAAAGGGGAATTTCAGCTACATGTTGATCAACTACAATTAAACTGCAAAATGTAAAAAACTATTTTATTTTTTGGCTTAAACTACCGGCGGGGATAAAGGTTTGGCAAATTTTAACTTTAAGAGCAAAACAGGGTAAAAATTCGTACTTTTGGTACTTTTTTAAACATGATTTTGACAAATATTTTTGAGATTCTAAGTAAAAATTTGTTATTTCTATGATTTTCTATAACTACATTAGCATGTCGCAATAAAAGTACATTTTAAAAGTCGCCCAATCAGCGGGTAAAAGGGGCACTTTTTGATTAAGCTCATTTATACAGCAATTTTTTAAAAGTTTAATTATTTGACTGCTTAAACTATCACCAGAGACATACAAAGGAATAAAAATATTAGCTTGAAGGGACAAAACAGGGAAAAAACTGGTATTTTTTAGAAGTTTTTTTAAATTAATTTATTTAATTTATAAAAAAAGAAATAATTATTTAATTCTACTCGTTAAAAAAACAAAAGTTCGAATAAAATGGGAAAAAAAACAATTTAAAAATCTATTAAATTTAATAAAATTAATAAATATGTAATTAAATTTCTTTTAGATTAGTAAAAATTAAGTATGTTTTTAAAAAATATTAATCGAATATTCGTTGTTCGTAAGCGACATTTGAAATTACAGTAAAATATAATTTATAAATATAAAAAAAAATTGATTCAACAAAAAAATTATTTAATAGTTTAAGAAAGTCATGTTAGTTAATTCTAACAATTCTAATTGAATTAAACAACACGAATAAATAATACATATTTTATTTTTTTTTTTTAATATATTTTTGATGATATTATAAAACAACCAAAAACTTTTTATCTAGCAAAATTATTCGTTTTATTAATCGATTTTTTTTTTTAACAAATTTCATTAATTTTAATTAGAATTATGAATATATTTTTTGAATAATTTTGGAAAACCGAAAATTTTTTTATTCGAATAAAATATTCGATTAAAATTGGACTGAATTTTAAAAACGAAAGAGAACATATAAAATTAATGCGATTCAAAAACGAATAAAATTTTTTGATTTATGATTTTTTATTTTTTTTTTTTTTTGTTTTTTAATTAGTATGTGGTTTTATTGAACTGTTCATGACTTTTTAGTCCAAATTTTAATATTTTAGATCAGGCTTTTAAGTTCATCAAATTTAATTTTCATTAAATTATTTTTATGAAGAAAGGAATTTTACGACATGAAATTAATTAAAATTTATTGACAATTTTTCTTTCTTCACTGATCTGGGAATCGAACCCAGGTTGCCGTGACATTTTTCGATAGTAACCACACAATATCTTCAGTGGGGTTTGCCGTTTTTTTTTAATTCAAATACGTTCTCTAGATAACGAATGAACAGCCTTAGTCGCCAAATTAGAATGTTAAGAAAAATTACACGAATTCATCTTTAACTTAATTCTCTTCTCTTTTAATTCCATTAGTAATCGAAATAGAAAAAAAACTATTAAACAAGACAGATAAATAACAACCGACTAACTTTTTCTATAATTTCCAATTAATCAATTAATTACAAAATTAGAGCAACCAAAAACAGAAACAAATTGCTAAAAAAAACCCCCATGAAAACAAAAATTTTCTTGCTGGTCAAATCTCAATAGATAATAAATTAAATCCATCAGCTAAATCTAAGGGCAAAATGGTCAGTTAAGTCTTAAACTAAAAACAAACAACCCGCATTTGCAATATGTATTTTTATATCATCCTTTGAAAATCAAACTTTACCATTGGGTTTCAAAGAGATTAAAAATAAAATTCACATTAAAACTCGTTGAGGCATAATAAAAAAAGTAACAAAACTAAAGTTTTTTTCTCTCCTGAACTTGCCACAAAAATTAAATACTTGATTGGCAAACCATCTTATAACTGTGTGTTAGAGTTTTGGGGCATATAATGGCCAATAAACCATACCACAAGTTTAGACAAACATGTCAATCATTTAAAAAGTGTTTCATTGGTTAGGAAAACAAAACAAAAAAAAAATTGTTTGAATTTGTTACTAAATTTCTTTATTTAAGTAATGAAGTTTTGTTGTCAGGGAATATAGTTTTTTTCTCTTCATTATGCCTTTGAGGCTAAGTTTGTATGTATTAAGAGACTCTCTAAGGATAAAATATCCTTATCACGCAATTGCCATTTTAGATGATTAACTTTTATTGCCTTAATGTTGGTTGTTGGTAATGTTCTTTAAACGGAAATAGTTTTATTTTGGCTTTACCCTACATTATGTTGGTTTAAGTACTAATCATTTGGACTATGAAAAGACCTTTAATTTATGCTATAATTGGACTTTATACAGAATAGAACTATACTTAGCTGTTCAAGCCCAATTTTAGCTTCAGTTGTAGGTATTAATATAGCCTACTTCTAGATTAAATGATTGATCTAAATCTAGTTTCAATCGTAGGGGTTTATATAGTACTAGCATTTAACCTGCTACTTTGTTAGCGCCTCCCTTTCTTTCGTGGACATATACGCCAAAGCTTGTGGTTCTAGGTTTTAACAAAAAAAAAAAAAAGAATTAACATTTTTCATCTTATAGGATCCCGTTCACGCAGGAGCCTGTACTTATAATTTTATGTTTCTAAGTTCAATATTATAGAAAATTCAAAAAGTACCATATGTAGAACGGAATAGTAAAAAAATAATATCTCTTATTTCCCGTTTTTGATACTTTTCTGCTCCCAATTGATGTATCAAAAATATAAATATTGTGGTGGAAGCCAATAATTTAATACGTTTGTATATGTTAATGAATGGGGAAAAATGGAATGTAAAAAAGAGCCAAAAATAAGTAAGATAACACCCCCCAACCCCCTTTAAAGTTCGAATATTGAAAAAGTACCAAAATACAGGTTTTACCCTTTTACTCCCCAAAAGGGCCGAATTTCAAAAGTATTACATGAACAACGATAAGTATAATATAAGGTTAGCGAATTAACACGATCTAATCGTTTTTTATTCCCTAAGCATTTGATTTTCCACAAATCCGTCTTAGTGGATCGATTTGGGAGAGACCAACCTCCGGACTAATTTCAGTTTTAGGCTGTGCGATGACGAATCAGTCAGTCAGTAACGTTACAATTTTATATAAATACATACTATCTTTTGTTCGCGCGAAAAACTCTCTTGAATAGAATGTCTACTTTCAAATTCATAAGTTTTATTAAGAAGAGCAATTTTTTATAAAAAATTTTATTTTCTTCTTTTATTTTATTTTTTAATCTAATATTTATTTTGTACTTAAAGTACCTTTTAATACACCACATTAGATATTCTTCCTTCAGATGCTAACGCGACCATGTAGCGGCCACGTAAAACTGCCTATTTGAGAAGCAATCCTCTCATAGATCAATTTCGGCTACTTTCAAAGACTGACCCTAAGATTTATTAATATTCATTGCGAAGCAGACCTAAAGGGGCAATTACAATCATTCAAACTCGAATGAGTACTGCTTTCATCCGTTGTAATTGGTATCAGCGGTATATACAGAGATTCACCATGAGTGCAGCCGGTTAAAATAATGGCCTCTACTATATTTTTATGTCTGGCTAATACTTTTGAAGGTAAATTATGAATTAGAAAAAGTACCAAAAATCAGTTAAAATTTGTTGCCTTATTAGTCACAATTTCACAAAAGTAACAAAATATATTTGAAATGTTTTTAAAAGAGAAAAATTCGATTTTAATTTTATTCCTTTTTTTCCAAAAAAAAAATATAATAATTATCTGTTTTACCCTTTAAAAGTATGTATATTTCCATCAGGGTTTGTCTGTAGCAATGCATTTTATTTCTAGGATACACAAGCATCCACTGCTTCCACCCCAAAAAATCTGAGCCATGTTTTTGATGGGCGTCCCCTTCTTCGGCTTGCTTGAGGCGTCCATTCTATACAGGACCATTTGCGACGCTTTATTTCAGCATAAATCGGTGTCTGACGAGTTCTTATCCACAAATCACTATTTGTGATAGTATAAGGCCACAATATACGAACGCAACAATTCTAAAAAGATTGCCTTATTTGCAATTCGCGATTGAAGGGATTCCCTGTTTCACATGCGTAGTGAATAAAGGCTTTACGTTGTCATTGAAGATTTTTACTTTAGTGGAGGGAACACCTTAGGCAGCTTTAACCTTATTAAGACGTGCTTAAATGTCTTCACTAGAACCACCACTGCAAGAAATAATGCTCCCGAGGTATGTGAAGGAGAATAGTGATTCAATTTCTGTGCCGCACACAGAAAGAAAAACACTTGGGATAAATTAAGTTTTTTATACGTACTCAAAAATTCAAGTACGAATAACACTAAAACGTACTTAAAACAATCCTTAATGAGATTACTTTACTCTTGCTTCTCATTTAGTTTATATTTTCAGTTATATATGTATATTAAGTTTTTAAATTATAAAACAATATCGGGAATGATACTGGTGCTCTAAAATTTAAATTCTGTAGGGTGTAAAACGGGTAAGTAAATCAATCATAATAAAATTCTCCTTCTAATTTCATTTTTGGTTTATTTCAAGTACGGGAAACGCATTTTGAGATTGGTTCAATCTTAGTTTTACTTAAATCAATCCTTTTTTCGGATAATTTCAAGTACGAATTCGGGATTGAATATGGATAAGTTCAACATTTCGCGATTAAAAATCCGTTCTTGAATCAATCTTTCTGTACTTGATTCAAGAAAATCCGTACCCACCGTACTATTAATACCGCTTCGGATTGATTTGAGTACGAATGGATTGATTTTTCTTTTGAGTGTACAAAGTAAAAGGCCTGTTCGTTGATGCACTTTTTAAAAGTACAATTACCAAAAAAGTATTAAACACGCGTCAGCTTATTTTTTGACTCATATACTTTTTGACTTTTGATTCCATCTGTCTGAATTTCAGAGATATAAGGTTACAGATTTTAGCCGTTTTTCCCTTTTTAGCGTTCCAATTTTAAAAAATCTCTTCTAAGTGGGTCTGCTTATCAAAATTGGTACCAGGTACCGAATTTCAAGTCTCAAGTTTAAGCCGTTTCGGCTGGGTGTTGATGAGTCAGTGAGTGATTGAATGAGTCAGGCCTTATATTTTTATATATAAAGATAAAATATATATAGTGCCTATGATTTACTTAAACTGGGTTATTTTAAGAGCTACGATGGGAGGTAAAATTGGATCTTAGAATTACCTGCGATGGGAGTTAAAATATATAAATTTTAATAAAATAAAAAGACTTCCGATTAAGATACAACTGAACTATAAACAATTAAATATATAAAAGACCCACAATTAAACCTTTTTTAAAAAAAGTTCCTTCAAAATTCGACCACTTTAATCGTATTTGAAATTATTTCTTTATTTGCCAACGAAGGCGAATTAAAGTACAGGTGGTCGCACTATTACAACAATCCAAAAACAACTGAAACAATATAGGTTGTTTACATTGCATTGTTAGAGCCACTTTTTGGGTTTGAGATGAAAGATAATTAAATTCTATAATTAGCTAATCTGAGAATTACGTTAATCTAGGATTAACTGAATTTGATATCTTTGGGTGGTGGCTTAAACCATGTAGCGCTACCATACTGAGCACAAATGAATGGCAACATTTTTTGCAAATGTCAAATTTTATCAAAGCAATATGGATGTTTTCAAAGAAGAAGATGAAAATGCGAGAATTTAATATTTTTTACAAGGTAAATATTTTTTGTGTTTAAAGAAAAAATATAGCATGGAAAAATTATATAAAAGTTTTAAAATGTATTTTTTGTTTATATTTTTGCAAAAGTTCTTTATGTAAAACAAGTGTATGTTGACAGTTTAAGTTTAGTTTTAAACCACCACCGTTGGTTACAACTCAAAAAGTAAATACGGAGATTAAAGTTAATTTAATCGCTAATCTCTAACCCAAAAATTGGCTCTTAGAGTTAACGGCTCGAAATGTCAACCATTGCTAGCAAAACATTCACAAAACAAAAAACAAATTGGCTTGAACTGTCAAAGTGTGGAACCACGTTATCAAACTTTTCATTAACAAAAAAAAAAAAAAAAAACAAGAAAAACATAATAGATCGAGTTGACCTGAAATGAAGTGACACTTGATTTGTTGGTATCTGGGGAAATGCGGTCGTAATGTGAAATATATTGAGGCACGTGTGTTTTCTAGACACACAAAACAAAAGCATTTAAAAATTAATACATTTAAAGTAATTAGTTAATTAAAATAAAAGATGTAGTAAAACATACAAATGTAATGTAGCTAAGTTTGCTAAATAATAAATACAATTTCAAGAATAATATAAAAAAAATTATATTTGTATGAAAATTCCTAAAGATATTAATTTTTGTATTTAATTTTAAAATTTAAAAAAAACTTAAAAGTATTTTCGATTTATTTAAATCAACTTATTGAGTATAAGTACAAGTTTGCTATTTATTATAATTTCTTCTCATTTATTGTTTAATAATTGATTATTTATTAAATTGCCCATAAAATGACTTAATTACTTCTGTGAAATCATATCGTCTTCATCACCATAATTAACAGTATTCAGTGTAGTCAACAGAAATTTATTAACATTCAATCATCAGCAGCATCATTGTCATCATTTGTCACTCACATGGTTGTATTTACATTGTTCATATATGTATAATATTTTTCAGTAATAATTTTTAATTGAAGAATTGTTATTTATGTTTTCAACACCGTGTAACGACACTGCAGTATGAAACAGTAAAAAATAGGATACCATACCAAACTGAACTAGTTTGTAAAAGGTAGATCGTAGTTTTAGTAAATCCCTTAATTGGACTATATAAAAAGCTACGATTGTAGCTAAAACTCGACTTTTTGAAAAGCTACGATTGTAGCTATAACTGGACTATTTGTTTAAGCTACGATTGTAGCTGAAACTCGACTTTTTGAAAAGCAACGATTATAGCTACAACTCTACTATTTAAAAAGCAACTGCGAAGTCGAAAATGAGAAGGGGGATGTCGAACACCTTATCTGTCACTGTCCTGCACTGGCGAGAAGGCGACTCCGAATTGGGATCCGCCACCTTTGACTGATTTTTGATATCTCTAGCGTTAAACTGAAGCGTTAAGCTTAACGTTCCGCCTTCCGCTCTTGTTTAGGTACGGCTGTTAGGCTATACCATTGAGCAACCATGGAGTTCTACTTAACAGAACCTCCACCGTAGTACGCTTCAGTTTAACGCTAGATATCAAAAAAACTTTAAAAACTTCATTAGAAATTCGGGTTGGTACTACTTTGGAGGTTCTGTTAAGTAGAACTCCATGGTTGTTCAATGGTATAGTCTAACAGCCGTACCTAAACAAGAGCGGAAGGCGGAACGTTTTCTTCCGCTTAGCTTTTACGCTGATATGACATACTTAAACAAGAGCGTAAACGTTGTTTCACAAACAGTAGTATTAACTTTCTTGTTTAATAAAACCCACATAATATGTAGCAATAAAAAGAAGAGAAAAACCGCTAGATTGACAAAAACCAGCTAAATTGCCATTATTGAATAACAATAGCACCCAACTTCACTATTAAACGCACTGTCAAAATCGGATTTTCCAATTGCAAAGCGTTGACGCCGCGCTATTTAGGGATGCTTCATACAAATTGTATGAGCATGAGAATTGTTGACAGCTAGAAAACGCTTTCCGCTCTTGTTTAGGTACGGCTATAAGTATATCAGATGAATTATGACTGTCATTTTTTTCTTTTTCACTCATCTGTGTTACACTGTGTTTCTCCCTTTTGCAGGGCAAAAAAATCAAAATTGAAATATTTTATGATTTAAATCTGTCATAATAAATTTTAATCATTTCAAAAGACAAATTGCTCACACATACAACCTAAAAGTAAGACAGACAAAGAGAGCCGGTGGCAGCCAGTGGAACATAACCAGGCAATTACAGACATTATTTAACAAACAATATTACAAATAAATTAACAATTTGTATTTTGAAAATAAAATCAAACAATTGTTACACATTTATAGAAGCAATTCTATAAAACAAAAACAAAAAACCCCTACAGCAATCAGTCGAATAAGCCCTGATAAATGTTTATCATTTAAACATTTATGAACCCTGTAATCCCTTCACGTAAAAAAAAAACCAACCGACTGAATGAATGAATAAATGACTGTCTGAATTTGATTTTTTACGGAGGCTCATTCACATAAAAAAAAAGAAAAACAAAAAATCTCCACCAAAATTAACTTTCAATTAATCACCACAAAAGAAATAAATAAAACAAACATCGAAAGAAGCAACAGAAACAGCAGCTTCATTCAACATGATGACCAACCATCACATCACCATCATTCACAACTTTTTCACACATGAACGGCGAGTCTGTATGTCCATTACTGTCTACATTTAATACCGTCTGTCCGCCCATCCACACATTTCTCAAATTTCACTGATTTAACTGGTACTCCTCTGACTACATTTGTTGAGTGTAATCAATTCAATGAAAATTTACATGATTTAGCAATAAATCAATTGGTTTAATGAAGATTTTTTTCTTTTTGTTCCACTCTTTACTTTTCGAAACAATTCATTTGGGAAAAGTAAATACTGAATGTGAAGAAATACATATCTGAAATTATAGAGGTTCCTTAATTTTTCGACTATTGCCCTTATTTGTTTATTGTCTTAAAGGGGTCAGTTATCAGCAGTTCGTCTCGAGGATAATTAATTGTTTAACAGCGAGCTTTGTTGAATAATTAGTTTAATAGTTTTTGAAATGATTTTTAAAAATATTTTAAACATTTATGATGGCGTACTGGAAGAAATTTTAAAATGAAGTCTCGCATTAAAAAAAAATTAGATATGGGTAATTCCATGTCATAACGACCAAAAGTGGGACACAACCCCTTTCGATTTTAATAAAATTTGGTGAGAAGTTTCCTTTTATCCTATTAGGAACATATATGAACAAAAAAAAATTAAAATATTTTTTTTTTTTTTCAAAAGTTATGTCATATTCAAAATGTCATAATTTCGCCGAATTAGCCAAATGTTTTGAGCTTATTTCTTCAATATCTCGAAAACTACTTTACATACGAAGATGATTTTTATGTCATTTTAAACTGAATACTTGGGGCTACAAACAATTTATTTTTTTATTTGGCTGATTTTTTTTATATAATACCTCAAACCAGTGATGTTAACCGTACGGTAATTACCCTTTTTTAGGGTAATTTTGGGCCGCAAAAGGTAGCAAGGTAATTTTATTTTAAATGCGATAATTTAAAGAAATTTGGATTTTTTGTATAAATAAACTTACATTTGTAGGTTTTATAATTTTAACTTTAAAGAGGTTATTTTCAATTTAAATAGATAGATTTTATGACAAAAAATTATGAACATTATGTTTCTGCAAATGTTTTCTTAACACCGAAAAGTACAAAATAACAAAAATTAAATTACTCTTGTATATTATTATTTACTTTTTAATAAAACTTTTTCTTTGTTTAAAAGTATTTTTAGACAAAAATTTCCATTCAAATTTTTCCTTAAACACATTTAAAATTTAAATAAATTGCTTATTAATACTGCTCTTATGTGCTGTTTCCAAATGACAGGCGATGGACTGAGTGCTTTTCAAATAAATTTAAGTTTTGATTTAAAATCTTTGCGTACGGTAATTTTTTCTCAAAAACTGTAATTTAAGAGGGCCGTACGGTAAAGAAAAAATAAAAGTTAACATCACTGCCTCAAACCGGCCTTTAAAAACCTTGAAACTTTGAAGGAGGTGTTTTTGTCTTTTTTAAGAAATGATTTTTTTTTCTTTCGCAACCTTTAAAAAATAATCCTAAAAAAGAATTTTAATATTGTAATTTTGAGCAATAAGTACACTGTGCTAGTGGCAAAAAAACAGATAAGCCGGGCACTAAGCGTTTTAACCTAATTCGGGCAATGGAATTTTATGAAAACCTTCGATTTAAACAAAATTTTATTAATTAAATTAAAATAAAATCTTAGATCTAAAATTAAAATTAAACAAAGAAGCAGTGAGATGTGGCTGCCAGCAGAATCACCTAAAACCAAATCACCCATACTAAATTGGGTAACCAAAACTTCTTAGTTGAGTTTTGCCACCATAGAGGGAAAAATTCTTGCACCCGGCCAAAGGCAGGCTATGCAGAAAAACTTTAGTTGGAGAGTCTAGATTTAGAAATTCGTAATTTTTAATTCGTATTTTTAAGTTTGTAAGAATTATTAAATAAAAATTAAAAAACAAAAATCGGCTGATTTTGCATTATATTTTGGTCCTTTTCATCATTTTTGATATAATTTCCATTTTTATTTTTTTGGACCATTTTCCGTTTAATTTGGGCCATTTTTCGTTTGAGCGATTTTTCACATATTGTTTTAGGCGATTTTGCTGGCAGCCGTGAGATGTTATCAACTACAGTGACAATTCAGCCTTGGCCTTCAACACCATACTTCTTAAATTTTCTCTGTTTAAAGCTATTTCTCTCCAAGCATTTGGACGCATGAGATCGACATCAACCCGTCGACCCACCAAATCCGTGATGGACTCACTACTCTCTTGTCTCCCAGATTAGCGAAACATATTTCTTAGCTAAAGAAATCGCATTTAGTCGGGCTACAACATCACCTGCCCATATTATTTTTTGTGAGTTGATGTACACTTAAAGTGGTGAAACGTTTCGTTTAGTTATTAACTCGTCGTTGTTTCGGATTCTATATAGATTTTCCCCTACTTAAACTGGTCGAAGTATTTTCCTGAGAAATTTTCTTCTGCAATATCAAGATCTTCTCTATCAGCCTTTTTCAGTTTTCACGCTTCGCAACTAAGTCCCCACGAAAAAATAGATCTGAGGCTTTACAAAACCCCCCAGCAAAAAATGCTAACGGACTACATCGTACGATCTTGGTAGGCAGTTTACATCACTTCCCCTTGAGATGGCCATGCTCCAAATCCATTGTAAAATATATCCAACGTAGTATGAACTGTGTGACACGCATTAAGCCACATCGTTGGTATCCACATCATCAAGTTTAGGCATAAAGAAGTTGGGAATTATTACCGAGTTTTTTTAAACAACGCAAAATCGACTCGCGTGGATTTTCCAGCGGCGATATTTTCGGCAGATCTTGGGTCTTGTCCATGTACGGTTGGTTGATTTTTTACTGAACCATAGGACTCAAACTTTTCCACCAGACTGCGAAATGTCCTCTGCAATTTTTCAAATTAGGCTCAAAAAATTACAGCCAATTCGATAGATGTAGCTGCAATAATATCGCCTTTATCAACTGTCAAAGCTTTGAAGTTCTTATTGGAACCCCCTTTACTTTAAAGCAGATCTGGCAGCTTAAAGCTAAGCGTTCTCATGATGAAATGTTACGGCTTTAAGTATGTCGGGCGCATATTCCGGGTTTCTTTTAACAAGAAGTCGTGCTGAACGAATTGACTGTGTTCTGCACAGATGCGCTGTGGCCTTTTGGCCCGAATTCAGCAACTTATAGTAGATTTGTTTTAAACATATTAATGTTGGTTTTAAACATAACAGGTCGAAGGCAACCAGGATATCATTGTGGTCATAAAGGGCAATTTTAACTATAACATGATTCTTGTGACAATAATATTGTGACAGTTTTAAGCATATAATCCTCAGCTCGTTTTTGGTTTCGCGCATATGCCAAAAAGTCTTAGTGGACAAAAACGACAATGAAGGCTTGCATGAAGTTTTCTGGAAATATACCCATTTAAATTTTTTGTGTGTTTTCACCACTGCTTCTAGCATATGTTTTTAGGAAAAATGTAAATTTTTTTGAACGTTTATTAATGACTTTACAAGTTATAGTATTTTATTGAAAGTGAAAATTATTGTTTGTGCCGCATACGCCACCCTTCCAAATTTATTTCTGAAAAGTAGCTTTTTGTGCTGCATACGTATACTAACTGCTGTGTATTGAGTTGTCTTGTTTGCTTTTGCTACTTTTTTTCTTACGGCAATTAAGCGAAGCAAGCGTAAAATTTATTTTCATTATTGGTTTGCCGTATATGCCAAAAAGTCGTAGCGAAGGAAAACGACATTGAAGGTTTATATAAAGTTGTTTTGGAAATACACCCGATTGAATTTTTTTTTGTATTTTCAAAGAAAAATTTAAATTTTTATGAACGTTCATTAACGACCTTAGAAGTTAATAGTAGTTTATTGAAAGTGAAAATTATTGTTTGTTAGCAATTTTGTGAAACAGGTTTTGGATTTAGGGGTATTCAAAATATATATATAACCCATACCTTACTAAAATCTTTTAATAATGGTCGGTAGGTCAAACCAATAATAAGCGGACGTTATGTTGAATATATTTTCGTTGAAAATAAGTTTTCTTAGAGCCGTGGACATAGAGTAATATGTTTTTCTTACGTGTCAACTTACTCTTCATGGGTTTAAATTTAAATTCATATAAATTTTTTTAAATGTTTCTTACATTTTAAAGAACTTAATATACCGCTTTCAAATTACTTGAATATTGGATTTATAAGAAAATTGGAAAAAGAGACTCTGAACTAATGAAAATAGCTACGAAACTTCTATTAACTGAATAAAAGTTAAAAACTCCTTGTGGAACCATAAGAAGGTATTTAAGTAAAAGAGGAGGGGGGAGGGGGTAGGTTAGGTTAGGTTAGGTTCCATTGGCAGCCGTGATCAAGCACAGCTCACGTGGGTCCATTAATTAGTTCCCGTTGTGTTACCATGTCACACCGTCTCCCATGGGTCCTATGTTGTCTGGCTGCTAGTGTTCCCACGCAGCCATCCGGTCGATTCAGTAAAGGAGTGAATCCTGTTTACATCAACATCAGAGAGACAAGTTTTGTCCCCAAGGGCTCTTCGACCAAACATTTCGAGTCTTAGATCTCCGAAAGCCGGGCAATTACAGAGAAGATGGCCAGTTATAACCGCAATCAGGTTTCCTAGATGATGTCTGGACAGCTGCAGTGCCCGACGTGTCCTTTTTTCATCTATGACGGGCCAGATTTTCCTGGTTTCCCCACAGGTAGTTTCATCGTGCCACCTCCGACTGGCGATAATATGAAACTTGTGCGCTATAAGTTGCTTGCTCCTTGGGAGCGAAGCACCTACATTATATGTTGAACCGTCTCGATTCAAGGTGGTGCCTGCATGCGCCAACGAATCCGCCATGCAGTTCCCCAGTATGTCCCCGTGTCCGGGGACCCAATTAAGGGTGACCAGTGAATGTCTCGCTATCTCCTCCAGAGACATCCGGCATTCTCGGACAATTCTCGATGTGATGAACACATTCTCCAGGGATCTTATGGCCGCCTTGCTATCGGTAATGATGTGAATATCCCTTCCAGATATTTCACCGTACCGGATGCGCTTCGCGGCTGTGTGGATGGCCATTATCTCGGCCTGGATGACACTGCAGTGGTCCGGCAGCCTCATAGGAATGCTCCAGTTTAGCTGCTCGGAGTATATGCCAGAACCGACACCATACAGTGTTTTAGACCCGTCCGTGAAGATTTAAATCGCATTCGCGGGAATTTGTAGGTCATCATAGTGGACCACATTATCCAAAATGCTTACCGTGAAGCCAGGATCAAGGATCGGCTCGGGTGTGACATAATCAACATCCATGTGCCAATTAATTTCGTTCAGAATATTAGCATGTCCGATATTGAAATCCCTCCATGCTCCGGTGGCCCTTAGTCTTACCGCCGCGTTCGCAGCCAGCCTTTTGGCCAAAATGTCTGGTGGTAACCAGTTTAAAATCGTAAACAATGCCTTAGAGGGGGTTGTTCTAATGGCACCTGTTACCGCTATCGCCACCATTCTCATTGTACGTTCAAACCCAGTTTGATGACTCTTCACCTTGAGCGCCGGCCACCAAACAGCTGCCCCGTAGAATAGAATGGGTTTAATGACACATTCGTATAGCCAGTATACATTCCCCGGGTTAATTCCCCAGTTAAGACCAATGGCCCTCTTGCAGCAATACAATGCAGTTGCCGCCTTATTAGTCCTGGAAATGGTGTTCATCCTCCAGTTCAGTTTGCCGTCCAATATTAGCCCAAGATACTTGGCGCTGTCAGACATTTTCAGTGAGACCCCCTTTATCCTCTGGGTATCAAATTTGGGAATTTTGTATCTCCTTGTGAAAAGTACCAGTTCCGTTTTGGCAGGATTTACATCCAGTCCACATCCCTGGCACCATTTTGTTAGGACGTCCAATGCGGACTCCATTAGTTCAGACAATAGTCTGGGATCTTTACCCAGAGCCTCAACTGCAACGTCATCCGCATATGCAACCGTTCTGCAGCACGTCCTTTCCATGGCCCTGAGTAGGGTATTCATATTCAGATTCCAAAGTAATGGTGAGAGTACACCACCTTGCGGGGTGCCCCTAGTCGCAACCTTGGAGATGTTCGAGGCGCCTAAGTTGGATTCGATACGCCTGAAGTGCAAGATGCTGCTGACAAATTGAATAATCGCCGGGTCGATTTCCAAATGTCTCATTGCGTTAATAACCGATTCAGGTCTAACGTTGTTGAAAGCGCCCTCAATATCCAGGAATGCAACTAAAGCAAATTCCTTGTAGTGCAGGGATCTCTCTATGTGGCCCACCAATGAGTGAAGCGCAGTTTCAGTGGACCTTCCCTTCGTGTAGGCGTGCTGAGCCAGTGACAAGGAATTGTGTCCCAATGATGATCTAATATGCATATCCAAAATCCTCTCCAGTGTTTTCAGTAGAAAGGAGGATAGACTAATTGGTCTAAAGTCTTTAGCCATAGTGTGAGATGTCTTCCCACTCTTGGGGATGAAGACGATCTTATATGTTGTCCAAGTTGATGGGACATGTGAGAGGCTCAGGCAGGCTCTAAATATTGCCAGGAGCCATGGCATCAATATTCCCAGGTTCTTTTGCAGGTCCGCTGGGATAATGCCATCCGGGCCTGGAGATTTAAAGGGATAGAAGCTTTTGACCGCCCATTCCACACGATGGCGAGTTATCGGAATATTAGAGATATCCCGAGTGCCACTAAATGTTCCTTCCCTAGGCACATCATCAGTGCAACCTGGGAAGTGTGTATTCATCAGGACCTCAAGTGTGTCCCGACTGTTTGTGGTCCAGGATCCGTCCATCTTCCGTATATACGATGGAATAGCTGGTTTAGAGGATAAAATCTTACGTAGCCGACTAGTCTCCGAGGAGTTTTCCACATCGCTGCTTGGCCTTCCTGATAAGATTTTTGAATCTATTTACTGAGGACTTGTAATTGTTCCAAACACCATTACGCTTTGCCTCATTAAAGAGTTTCCTGCTTTCTTTGCGTTTTTCAGCAATCTCCGCATTCCACCATATGGGTTTAGCTTTGCCCTTCCTGTCGATTCTTTTACAGGATTCGTTTGTTGCCTCAATTAAGACACCAGTCAGTGACTCCACTGCGGAGTCGAGCATGGACCCGAGCATTGTCTCCGAGTACACTCGCATAGATAGACCAATTGGTCCTTCTTCTATTCGTGTAGGGTTAAGCTGAATCAGCTCTAAAAGAAAAATTGAAATCAATATACATGTGATCAGAGAAGGAACAGTCCTTTGACACGTTCCAATCGCTAATCAAATCCGAGAACTTATCACTAATAAGCGTAATATCAAGAACCTCCCTTCTGTTAGTCACAATAAAGGTGGGCTCACTACCCCCATTAACTACTGTTAGTTCATTTTCTACTATGAAGTCCAAAAGCGACTCACCTCGTGGATTGACATCCGAGCTTCCCCAGACGGTATGATGTGCATTAGGGTCAGCACATATTATTAGAGGGATGTCACCCACGATCCCACTGACCGATTGAGTGTCTTCATTGGCCGATGACATAGCGGAATCGTCTTCCATATGCTCCGTTGATGCTGTTGATGTGGTGGTAGTCACCGGAGCTTGAGGCTTCCCTTTGTCATCACCTTTGTAGACTCGGAGGAAGATAGTTCCAAATCCATAGAATATCTTCCCCTGTGTCTTCCGAAGTGACGGCAGAGAGTCACTGTTTATTATAACAGTGGCCTTCCTGGACTCTTCGACAGATTCGGTAACCCTCACTACTTTCCAGTCCTGTGTGGGTAGCTGGAGGTTACTGATCTGTATAATTTCCAGGATCTCTTTGGGGTCGGATGGCTCAGCGGGGATCTTGGCAATAGATCTGGGCCTTTGCGGTACATCGGCCAGAGGTATTGCCTCAATCGTAGCGCCCTGCCAAACTTCCCCCAGGGACTCCACGGCATCCTTGTACAGCAGCGCTGAACGCTCATCTGCACACGCTATCAGTTTAATGTGACCTTGATACCAGCCGGCATCTTCACATTGTGGTGGTGGTCCAGGGTTACCCCTTAAGACATTTAGGAACGCCCTACTAAGTGCGACGACAACCAGCTTCCAGTTCTTGGATGAAATGGTGCCGTCACTAGCGTTGCGGTCAATGATCGCCCAAATGAGGTGGTCTTTAGCCACATCTTTGTACGACCTGTTTTGCGGCCGTTGAGGCGTATATTTGGACCGTTTAGTCCCAGGAAGTGTGTCCTCCCCTGACCGTTGCCGTTTAGGCGCTGCTTCGGTTGGCTTCCGTTCAGGATTGCCTTCCTTGGCAGAGGGAGATCCACGTTTTAAACCCTCAATATGGGTTTTTGCCCACTGGAGAGAGGTTTTCTCCTGCTCAGTGAGTTCACCAACCGGTTTTCCACCAAGTCGGCTAATGATTTTGTAGGCGGAGCGCCTGGTTGTAAAGGCCCGTTTGGATGCATTTATGTGCCTTTGGGGTTTATTGATAACTGCCGTTGAGGCTGAGGGAGGTGCATCAGAGGGCATCGAATCTTTCTTCGTGTGCTCTCTTTGCACAGGTTTCGGCACTTGGGAAACTGGATTTCTGGCAGACTGAGTCTGTACCGTCAAGCCAGCACCCGAGGAAGGGGTTTCGACGGGTTTTTCTCCCGTCCGGACCTGGGAAGCCTTAGAGGTACCTGGTTTCGAAGAACCCTGTACCAAGCTTGGTTTACGACCGCCTGAAGGCTTAGTCGTAACGAGTTTTTGCGCTAACCGTCTAGCAGAGCCTGGCGCAACCACCTTGCTAGACGAGGTCTCAGTAGCATTCAACTTACTACAGCCTGATACCGACGCTGTAGTAGTAGGTTCTCCGGGGATTATGAAGCCCTTTGCCGGATACTAAGGGCATGAATTTTCGGACATTTCGGGGGGGGGGGAGGGGGTGAGAATTGGGGTTGCATTTTATGCCTACCTGCCAGGCGAAAGAATACCTGCCGCTCCTCTGGAGACAGACGCAGACCATCAGCCGCTCAATATGAGAACAGACGCTGATGGATTTTATTGCGGACCGACGGCCTTCAGAAGGCCCAACATTTGACCGTAAAAGGCCAGCGGACGCATAGTCATTAGCCGCTCCAACTAGGAGAAACAGACGCTAATAGACAGGGGGGGTAGTTCTTGGTTTGTACTCGGTTTAGACCCTTCTGGCATGGGAGGCCCTTCCGGTCTTGACTGACGTCACTACCGCCAGCATGACTCTAACGTTAACGTTAGAATTGCATGAATTGCATTTTGATGGCCCAACGTAATTTAGAGCAACTTGGCTTATGTACCTCGATAAAAACAACAGTTGTATTGGCAAATGTTTGTTTAGCTTTCTTCTCCATTTTAAGGACGCGAAAGTTAAAAAAGTAAATAATGCAGCAGTAAAAAACGATTTTTAATTATATTTTGTTCTATTTTAAGTTTCATTTAATTCATTTAAAAAAAAATCTATTTAAAATTATTAAATAAATATTTAATTTACTTGTGCGAAGATGCACTCTTAGTTCATTCTCTAAATGGACATTTTTAAACATGTTATTCTTAGGACACACGATAAAGTTCACAAAAGATATGTCACACTTCTTTGGGGACACAGCGCTAACATTTAAACTCAAGTTAATGTTTAAACAAAAGTTAAAATAATAAGTTGCTATGTCAGCTTTAGACTTTAAAAGAAGCAAGGAGGAAAAAAATGTAAACAAGTGTGTTAGCACGTCATACAGAAATCGTATTAATGAAGTGTGAGCCTAATTTTGAACAACTGCATGTCCTACAAAACTCATGATAACATAATATGGAATAAGCAACTTCGCCACATAGCAGCAAAGAGTTATAGAGTATGACAAGAAAAGGAAGTTATGCGCCCCTACACCACGTTGTACGATTTGATTAAGTTGTGCAACCAATTGTTGCGTTAGAAGACAGCTTGACAAACGATCGGTTAGCGGTTAAAGAAAAAATCCAAAAATTTTGATTTTCATCCAACCGACGATCAACTTTTTTATTAAGTTGGTACCTGTGATGGCAATTAATTTCTTTTGTTTTTTACACCATTTTAACGGTTTGTTTAAAGTATGGATACTACATGTATTTATAAACAATTAAGAAAGTTTAGTCGGTCAAGCCCGAACATATACCCAACACCACAATATTTAAAAATAAATTTTCGAGTGTACCCTCCAGAACAAAATGAGGACATAAGGTTATGATTCATGTAATAGTTTCTTGTACTGAATATTATTTAGATATCCTCATCTATATGAGATTTGTTTGCCTTGAATGAGACTCATAAGGGTCCTAGGGTTAATTTTGAATCTACCAGCAAAAGATTTTGTTATGACATAGTAGCAGTCAAGTAGTAGTCAAGACCAACATTTATAAGAAAGTTTTGGTGTTAAAAGCAATTTTCGGTGGCAGTATTTGTATGGGAGCTATGGACAAATATGGACTGATTCCAATTAAATATGGAAAGACGCTTGTCTGCAGGAACCAGAGTCTCTAGCGGGAATCGATCCCGCAACCTCGGCGCTTTCTTAAGAACATGTATTTTGTATTTCTTTACTTCAAAAATGTCAAAGCAGAAGTCAAATTCACCACCATTTGCAAAATTTTGCCTCTTTCTTCAGGCTGATAGTTTTTAGCCACCTTGTACTATCAACATATAATAAATAAACTTAACATTTGGCCAATTCTATTTGTATACTAATATTTATAAGAAAGTTGAAGGAAAGAGATTTTCATTTGAAACGGATAAAAAAGTGTTTTTAAAACGCGTCACTTTCACTAACTGACAAACACCTGCAAGTCGATGTAGAAAAATAACCATTTTTTAAATTTATTCTCCTGGATTAAGTACTTTCATAGTTAAAGCATTTTTTTCGTTCAAAATTTATTTTGACCTATTTAACTTTTTGTTAACAAGCACTTTAAAAAGTTTACCACCACCACAATTGTTAGTTAGTTAATATATAAAATGTTAGTTAAATGTTAGTTATGTTACGTTAGTTAGTTAAAAATAAAATTCATTAAAAAGCTCCCTTTAAAAACAATTAAAAATAATTAATTAAAATTTCGTTGATTTTTTTCTGCTGACGTCATCAACAAAAAAAATTTCTTCCAACTTCAAGCGAAAAATCACTGAAATTAGTTTCTTAATACCAGGCTCACAGAATCATTCAAAACACAGTAAGCAGAATTTTGCAATTTTTTTTAGAATATTTTTTGCTGCATACCTTAGGGATGTATAAAATATTTGAGTCACCCTATGCGTTTTTTAATGACAGGCAGACTCAAATACTTTGAACATCCCTAAGGTATGCTGCAAAAAATTCAAAAAAAATTGCAATATGCTGCTTACTGTGTTTTGAATGATTCTGTGAGCCTGGTATTAAGAAACTAATTTCAGTGATTTTTCGCTTGAGGTTGAAAATTTTTTTGTTGATGACGTCAGCAGAAAAGAATTGAATCAACGAAAGAAATTTTAATTAATTATTTTTAATTGTTTTAAAGGGAGCTTTTTAATGAATTTTAAGAGCATATATAAAAATTAAGTTGAACTAAGTAGGGTTTAATTAGTGAATATTTTGGTTTCTTTTTAAAAATTTTTTTTCCAGGGCTGTCAGATTTATTTTAAAATGCCAACTAAAAGCCGACTTTATTTTTATTAGTTATTAAATAAGGAACATATTCACGTTTTAGGTTCTTTTTAAAAAACATAAAGGAACATCAAGAAACAAAATAGAATAATAATACAAATAAAATTTGTGGATTTAAAATATTGTTTTGCCAGGGCTGCCAGGTTATTTTAAAATGTGAGACTGACTCTAAAGGTCATGTTTCTTTAAGAATTGACTGCATAACCAACCCAAAATGTTGAAAAACATTTCTTTCGTACAATTAAAACAAAACAAAAACTAATACAAATAAATTTGTTTTAATTTCTTTTTTTAAATAAGTTTTAATCGTTTTTTAATTCATCAGTATAAAAATTTCTTTATGAAAAATTTCGAATTTTGGTAGTGATCACAGATTTTCATCCTTTTTGTTCTAGCATCTCTAGTTAACGAAATAAATGCGATCTATGTTTTCATTTGTAAAATCAATTTTTTGAGAAAAATTTCGAATTTTGGTAGTGAAAACAGAAAACAGTCATTGGTTTTGCTCTAGGACCTCACCTCTACTTAAGGATTTTATTTTTTATGTTAAAAATTTCTATGTTTTCATATTGAAAACTTAGTTTGTTTGTAAATAAATGATTTGGGAAATTAAAGTGTTTTTACCTGACAATCTTTTAAATTTTCCTTATTTTAATTGATATTTTTTTTGTTAAAGATTTTATAATTTTTATTAAATAATTTCATATAATCACATAGTATATATTTTGTATAATTTTTTTCTGAGTTCTTCTTTAACTAAACAAAAAATAACTAGCAATTTATGGTTTTCGATTTGTTTAATACTTTTAATACATAAAATAGAAATAATTAATTACATTAAAAAAACACAACTTAAAACTATTAAACACAACAATATTAAAATAAGTAAAAAAAAAAAAAAATTAATAACTTAAAAATAATTATGTATTAAATGTAATGAAATTTTATATCCAAAGTTACCAAAACATCTTAGAAAAACAAAATTCTGGATCACAAATAAAAATAACAAAATTTTTGGCCTTATTGTGAGTCTCGTTGTCGTAAGTGAAAACTAGTTGCTTTAAAAAATTGGCATTATCATTGTCGCCTGACAATATCTTTGACTTTTTCACTTACGGGAGGTTTGAAATTATTTTTATTGATTTTTGTCAGGTACTCGGCACTACCTGGAATCAAAAATTAGAAATATGTTAAATTATTAAGGAGGATAAAAATGTAAATAAAAAAATTAATAAAAAATTTGTTTCATAAGAGATTTTAAAGTGTTTGTTTCTTTATTGGGTGGAATCAGCCGAATTTTGAATAAAATCACTTTGGAAGTTTTTCCCTCTTCCCAATTTGACAATTGAAAAACTCCTTTCATAATTGGGTTGATTTATACTTACTATCATAAATTTCACGAACACCTTGGAAAAATCTGGGTATATATTCCTTAAATACCGACAAAGTGGTACTGAGGTCCTCTAAGACACCCACTACAGCATATTGACTTTCTACCGCATGTTTGTCTCTCTCTAAAGCACCCACTGTATTAAAAGGTCTAGAGAGAAAAATAAAAGAAACATTTCAAGTCCAATCAATTACTTTCTCAAAGATCTCCGTTTGAAATACATACGTGCACTCATAAGCATGACCACAAAAGAACAAACTCTGGCGACGATGATCTCCAATATCCTCCACCGTAACACCTTGGATATAAGTGCATTCCTGATCTCCCGATAAAACACAGGTCTCGAAATCCTTTTTCAACCGCCTTCCACTCTTTCATTCGCCAGAGATTCTGAAATTCATTTAAATTAATGGATTTTAGAAGGCTTTCATGAGATTAGAATGGGTTTCAAAAGGCCTTAGAATAAAGGTAATCTTAAAGAGTCTTTTAGAAATGTATCTTAAAAGAGCTTCAAGTTATTTTCTCTAAAAACCATTCATGGGATATGAAAATTTTCACTTTATGCCAAAATTAAAAAAAAACGAGACAAATTTACGGAAAATGGGCCAAGTCCCTTTGTTATCGAAATTCTATTGTGCACTTTTAATGGATATTTATTATAAATACTATTAATGCTAAATTCAGATCTATGGTTGAATCATAACTTTGTCTATATAAACCACCCTTAAGTGATGCTCAAGTAAGACTTTATAAAAAGATCTATGAAATATCCTAAAACAAGACTATACAAACACCTACGATTAAAGGTAAAGTGTGTTTATTATGGCCTAAAACTGAGGCAATAATTTAACTAATTAAAGTCTTACTATTAAAGCTTAGTTTGTGTTATGAATCATATTGGAAATACATTTTTTCAAAGACTTCTGATTAAAGTTCGAATTAGACTCTATTAACCCCTACAACTTTAGCTTAAGCTGAACTAAATAAACACCCAAAAGACAAAATTGTATCTAAATATTACTCTTTCCAACATCCAAAAACTTCATCGCTTAAAACACTAATTGTTTGCTTAAGACTAACATGATTTCTAAAAGAATTTTGATGTTTTTCAAACACTCCCTGCCAATCAAAAAAAGAAAACAGAAAACCAAGCTAAAACTCAAAACTACACGAAACCATCTCACATCGAATTATTTCAATTTGTTATCAAAATTGTGTTCAAACAAAAGATTGCATTAAAAATAAAACGAACACAAACACAAAAAAATAATTTGAAAAATATGAAATACTAAATATGAATTGCTAAATATATAGAAAAATAGCAGCGCAAACAATTTGCAAGTTAATCCCGATTACAATCATTTACAATTTCATGGGTTTTTTGTTTGCATTATTTTTTTTTAGTTTTAGCTTAAAAGTCATGTGAGGGAGGTCAGTCACTTTGTTAGCAAAAGTGTACAAGCTAATGGCTTCACATAAAAGGAATATTAGGAAAAATATTAAATTTGAATAGTTAGATAAAATGGAGAGTATAAGTCGACAGCCTTAAGAGAAGACTTTTCTAAAGAAAACTGTCTTAAGATGGCGCATTTTCACAGGAAACTGACCTAAGAAGACACTAAACTATCTTAAGAAGAGACTTTTCTCTAGAAAACTTTCTTAAGAAGACACTTTTCTCTAGAAAACTTTCTTAAGAAGACACTTTTCTCTAGAAAACTGTCTTAAGAGGACACTTTACTAAAGAAAACTTTCTTAAGAGGACACTTTACTAAAGAAAACTGTCTTAAGAGGAAACTTTACTTAAGAAAACTGTGTTAAAACGACATTTTCTTTAGAAAAATGACTTAAAACGACACTTTTCTATAGAAAAATGTCTTAAGACAACACTTTTCTATAGAAAAATGTCTTAAGACAACACTTTTCTATAGAAAACTGTCTTAAGACAACACTTTTCTACAGAATACTGTCTTAAGACAACACTTTTCTATAGAAAACTGTATTAAGACAACACTTTTCTATAGAAAACTGTCTTAAGACAACACTTTTCTATAGAAAACTGTCTTAAGACAACACTTTTCTATAGAAAACTGTCTTAAGACAACACTTTTCTATAGAAAACTGCCTTAACAACACTTTTTTATAGAAAACTGCCTTAAGACAACACTTTTCTATAGAAAACTGTCTTAAAAAGACACTTTTCCATAGAAAACTGTTTAAAGAAGACACTTTTCTATAGAAAAATGTCTTAAGACAACACTTTTCTATAGAAAAATGTCTTAAGACAACACTTTTCTATAGAAAACTGTCTTAAGACAACACTTTTCTACAGAATACTGTCTTAAGACAACACTTTTCTATAGAAAACTGTCAAGACAACACTTTTCTATAGAAAACTGTCTTAAGACAACACTTTTCTATAGAAAACTGTCTGAAGACAACACTTTTCTATAGAAAACTGTCTTAAGATGGCGCATTTTTACAGGAAACTGACATAAGAAGACACTTTTCTCTAGAAAACTATCTTAGGAAGACACTTTTCTCTAGAAACTTTACTAAAGAAAACTGTCTTACTTTTCTATAGAAAAGTGTCTTCTTAAAAAGACACTTTTCTCTAGAAAACTGTCTTAAGAGGACACTTTACTAAAGAAAACTGTCTTAGGAGGACACTTTACTAAAGAAAACTGTCTAAAGAAGACACTTTTCTATAGAAAACTGTCTAAAGAAGACACTTTTCTATAGAAAACTGTCTAAAAAAGACACTTTTCTATAGAAAACTGTCTTAAGAAGACACTTTTCTATAGAAAACTGTCTGAAGAATACACTTTTCTATAGAAAACTGTCTGAATAAGACACTTTTCTATAGAAAACTGTCTGAAGAAGACACTTTTCCAAAGAAAACTGTCTGAAGAAGACACTTTTCCAAAGAAAACTGTCTGAAGAAGACACTTTTCCAAAGAAAACTGTCTGAAGAAGACACTTTTCTATAGAAAACTGTCTGAAGAAGACACTTTTCCATAGAAAACTGTCTAAGGAAGACACTTTTCCATAGAAAATTGCCTTAAGAAGACACTTTTCTATAGAAAACTGTCTTAAGACGATACTCTTCTTTTGAAAACTGTCTTAAGACGACACTTTTCTATAGAAAACTGTCTGAAGAATACACTTTTCTATAGAAAACTGTCTGAATAAGACACTTTTCTATAGAAAACTGTCTGAATAAGACACTTTTATATAGAAAACTGTCTGAAGAATACACTTTTCTATAGAAAACTGTCTGAATAAGACACTTTTCTATAGAAAACTGTCTGAAGAAGACACTTTTCCAAAGAAAACTGTCTGAAGAAGACACTTTTCTATAGAAAACTGTCTGAAGAAGACACTTTTCCAAAGAAAACTGTCTGAAGAAGACACTTTTCTATAGAAAACTGTCTGAAGAAGACACTTTTCCATAGAAAACTGTCTAAGGAAGACACTTTTCCATAGAAAATTGCCTTAGAAAACTGTCTTAAGACGATACTCTTCTTTTGAAAACTGTCTTAAGACGACACTTTTCTATCGAGAACTGTCCTAAGACGACATTTTTCTATAGAAAACTGTCTTAAGACGACACTTTTCTATAGAAAACTGTCTTAAGAAGACACTTTTCCATAGAAAACTGTCTTGAGAAAATATTTTTCTTCAGAAAATTGTCTAATGAATAGACTTTTCTGTAATAAACCATCTTAAGAATACACCTTTCTGTAGAAAATTTGCAACTTTTCTATGGAAAAATGTCCCAAGCAGTCTTTTTTCTATAAATTTTAAAACATTTTTTTAAGGAAAGGAATGAAGTATAGACTCTCCTTTTAGGCACCTTAAGATTCTTCCTCAATATGCCACAACATTTTCATTAATTTTATTATCCTTGTATCAACTTTTTTCGGATAAATATTTGTATCTAGCCATAATTTTAAAAGAATAAAGTTAAGAATTTTAGCAAAGATAACTTTTTTAGCCGATTTCCCAAAATTTTATCAATACCATCCAAGTTGCAGAACCAAAATTCCCTTAAGATTTTCGAAACGAGATAGCGCTCTAATACCCTATTGTATGTATTTTAATACCACAACATAAAGAAAAAAAATATTGGAATTACAAACCATTAGTTTTTACTTGTTATTTTGGTTCCATAAAAAAATTGTTACAAAAACTGCGAGATGTCACTAAAGGGAAATGTTTGCATGTCCTTAATAACGAAGTACAAGAAAGGACTAATGCATGATTTCATGTTGCCAAAAGCAACGTGAAAAAAGCCACATTATCAAACTAATAAATGCTAATCCTTTTTATGGGCCACTCACTGCCACTCAAAAGTAACGGGAAAATGGCTTAAAACAAGAAGAAGAAAAAACAGAGAAAAATATAGGCCACCATGTTACAACCGGAAATGCCAAAATTTATGAGCCTTACTGTAAAAATGTATGATAGAAAATAATTCCTAGTTTTTTTTTTTTTTTTTTTTTTTTTTTTTTTTGGTTAATGTTTTTCTGTACCTTAACAAATGTATTTTGTTTTTTTTTTTGCTTATTAAACAAACTAGAAAAGGAAAAAAAACTCGGCTACAGGAAGTTAAGTTTAATGTATGGGGGCTCATAAAAAACGGATTTGCCTACACAAAACGGACTTTTAGTGCAACTTTTTGTATACAACTTCCGTTTAAAAGGTCAAGCAAAATTTAAAAAAATAATTAAACTTAATTTAGTATAATTTTTATCGACCTTATCTATAATTATGTTGTTTTTTCCCTTAGAATTATCTAAGTCAGGCTTTCAAGGTCACAGTAAATGAAAAATAAAAGACTATTTATTCATAATTTTACTCCTCCGACGTTTCGTTGAGATTTTTTCAACTTCCTCAGGGATTTAAATTTTATTGAATCTGGCAACATTATGGAAAATAAAGAACAATATGTTTTTTAATTTAATAATTTTTTAAACTAACACAACATAAAAGAATAATTCCACTTACATATGATCTTTACATTATAATTTTAAATAAATTTGTTTTTAAACAATACAACAAGTACCACATAATACACAAAAATAAATAAAATAAATAATAAAAAAAAAAAAAAAAAAAATATATAAAATATCACAGATGAACTTTCTTTTGGTATCACAGTTTAAAATTGACTAAATTAAAGCTAAGTTGTAGTTTGCATTTGCATTGTCTTTATTTTCTTTTTTATTTATGGCAAGATTATTTCTCTCCTGGATTCGTAGGCTCTCCAATGTAAATCTCTTGTTCATCTTCCTTTCCCTATCAAGAATTTTAACGTCAGTGAGGTTTGGGGTGTGTTTCATTTCAAAACAATGCACCGCCAAAGCTGTTGTATATTTTTGTTTTTCAATATCTGTTTTGTGTTCATTTATTCTTGTGCCTAAACTTCTTTTTGTTGTCCCTACATAAACTTTGCCGCACGTCTCGTTATCATTGCCCACACATTCGATTTCGTATACAACATTGCTCTGTTGTATTTTTTCTATTTTCGTTTTTGTTGTTGTGAATAGTGAGGAGATTGTGTTGTTAGCTTTGTGAGCTACTAAAACTGTTTCATCATCTATCAATTCCTTTATTTGTTTGCTCTCAGTGAGTTTTGGTATGTATGAGAGACTTAAAAATTTGGTGATGCCAGATGTTTTATTCATACGACTTTCCCTACTTTCTTCATTAGTTGCCCGTTTAATTAAATTGGTGATGATTTTTTGTGGATAGTTATTATTAAGTAAAATATCTTTAATTTTAGTTATGTTTTTTTTGTAAAAACCTATTGTCACTTATTTTTACAACTTTCTTGATTAGGTTAATGGCCGTATTTGTCTTTTGTCCCATTGGCTGAGTGGAGTGGTAGTTTATAAGTCGTCCTGATGCGATGTTTTTTGTATACCAATCTGTAATTATGCCGTTGTGTTCCCTATAAATTCTCATATCAAGATATGGTATCGATCCGTTTTCTTCTTTTTCGATGGTAAATTTCAGTTTGTTGTGGTATTTATTAAACGTTTCCAAAATAATTTTTTCATCACTCTTTTTAATGATGGCAAAAAGATCATCTACATATTTTGTTATTAGTTTTATATGTACATTTTTCTCCCGTAGTTCTTCCGTGGTTCTTTCTAATAATGTATCCAATACAATGTCCGCTATTGTGGGCGATAGTGGGTTGCCCATAGGCATTCCGTAAGTTTGGTTGAAAATTGTTTTATCATAGATGAAATAGTTGTTGTCATTTAAGCAAAACTGTAATATTTTAAGGAAATGTGTTCTGGGTATTTGTGTATGGTTTCTTAGGGTGCTCCATTGAGCCATTATATTGTTTATAGCCAAATTTATCGGTATGTTGGTGAACAACGATACCACGTCAAGAGAAATTAAAATTTCATTCTCATCCAAAGACACGACTTCTAGTTTTTCTTTTAACTCTAACGAATTTTTAATGTTGTATTTGTCAAGTATAATGTTTCTCAAAATGCCTCCAATATGTTTTGATAGCCTATAGCATGGAACTTCTATTGATGATGAGATAGGTCGTAGTGGTATATTTGGCTTGTGAATTTTTGGTAAACCATACAATCTTGGTGCTGTTGCTGCGTTTGATGTGAGTTTATTTTTCTCAAATTTCGTGATATATCCCTGTTTAAAAAGATCCAATATCAGATTGTTGTTTGTCCTTAAAAGCTTTTGGGTTGGATCTGTTCTCATTGTTTTATATGTATATTTATCTTGTAGAAGCTTTTTCATCTCCTTTTTGTATTCTTCTTTGTAGATAACGACTGTTTTGTTACCTTTATCAGATTTGGTGATCACAATATCGTCTTTGTATCTTTTTAAAAACCGCTTCGTTTCTTCGTAAATGTTCAAGATAAACTTTTCCTTTGGGTTATTTCTTACTTTTCTTTTGTGAGTTAGTATTCTGTTTGTTATTTTGGTTCTAATTATATCCTTTTTTCTATCGTCTGAAACCGTTTGTACCCACTGTTCCAAATCAGCAATTAAGTTTACGGTCGAAAAATTGTTATCATTAACAGGTACGGCGAATTTAGAACCTAGAGAAAGAAGCCACTTTGTTTCTTCTGTAAAATTTACATTGGTTTTGTTAACAAACCAAGAGGGGTTATATTTTATATTGAATTGTTCTAATTGTTTCCGTTTTAGATTTTGTAGCTTAGAACAATGTGTCTGTTTGTTGTTCGATACAAAGTTTTTGTATCTAGTCTTCTGTTTCCTTATGAATTTGTCAAATTCTTCGTCGTTTAGTGTTTCTTTAAGGGTATGTCTAATTTTGTTTAAGTCCCAATTGAGATTTTTGAGAGTTAAATTCGTCTCTTTTATTTCCAGGTTTAAAATTTTCAAATGGAAATTAATTTCAACCTTTCCAAGTTGTTGTGATATTGTTGTCGCGAAAAGTTGTTTAGTTTTAGTCGTTGTGTTTCTTATATGTGTTGGTATAATTCCATTTTGCCTACAAGCTAGTAGAAATTTAAGTCTTTCCTTATGTTTAGCCAATTTTTTAATAATCTTGCAGTAAGTTTTTAGTGACAGACATGTTTCCACGTCGTATTTAAATCTGATGTGCATAAAAAAGTTCTCCATGTTTTAGTTAAATGATTCAATAATATTTTAATATCTTAAGATTCGGCGGGCCCTCCGATGATTACAATTTAGTATAATTTTTATCGACCTTATCTATAATTATGTTGTTTTTTCCCTTAGAATTATCTAAGTCAGGCTTTCAAGGTCACAGTAAATGAAAAATAAAAGACTATTTATTCATAATTTTACTCCTCCGACGTTTCGTTGAGATTTTTTCAACTTCCTCAGGGATTTAAATTTTATTGAATCTGGCAACATTATGGAAAATAAAGAACAATATGTTTTTTAATTTAATAATTTTTTAAACTAACACAACATAAAAGAATAATTCCACTTACATATGATCTTTACATTATAATTTTAAATAAATTTGTTTTTAAACAATACAACAAGTACCACATAAAACACAAAAATAAATAAAAAACTTAATTTTTATACATACATATTTAATTCATATTAACAATTTTAAAAATTATATTTTTTTATTCGATTTGTTAAGAAAAATTTATAAAATTCATTTTCCAATTTAACAGACATTAACACACAATATTTTACGTATTGACCTAAATAATGGAGTGTAAAAGTTTTGTGTATCTTGTTAAGAATAAAAAAAAAAAATATACAATAAACACAAAAATAAACTTTTACAACAAATTTGTTAAGAGGAAAAATACCTAAGTGAAGTACAATCCCTGCAGTCGGCGTAGCTAGCGAATGCCTAGCTATTTCCTTAACTACCAATCATTACCATTAACTACCAGCCTAACTACTAGCAATGCACATGACTAACGATTTTAACATGGGGATGACATTGACGGTAGTCAATTGCCTCCATCTGCATAACCTTTTACTAATGATTTCACTAATCACATGTGATGTGCGATTTCACTGACACTGCTTCTATAGAAAAATAGTTAATGTTTTTCTTGTTGAATTCTCTTTGGAAAAAACTGTACCGTTATAACGGCACAGTTTTTTCGACACACAAAAAATAAATATAGTGAGAGATTTAAAAGACGAACTCTTGCATTACTTGTGGCAAATGAAGTAGCTAGTCGATTTTTCCTTAGGGAAATACCTAACGATTTTGAGTCAATTTCTACTTTTAAAACTGCAGGGATATTATAGCGTAAAACAAAGAAGTAGTAGTGGTAGTAAAAGGCCAAAGCCAGGAAAATATAATTCTCAAAAAATTTAATACGGATATAAAACCCTTTTTCACAAATCTATAAAAGTTTTGACAAAAATCAAGGTCCCTATTCAAATTGAAACCTCCTTTCTATTCCATTTTTGTACTACGCTCCTGCCTTTTTATATCATAACTGTAAGTGTATTTACAAGGCAAACGTTTTAAATTTTAACGTAAGAGAAAGATATCAGGAAGGCACTTAAGAGCAACATTTAACACACATTTTCCAATGTAAATATTTAATGCAAATAATGAACGATTACGTTTTTACCGTAATACGGCTTAATACAAAGTGCTATAAAATAAAGTTATGGCATCGTAAAAAAAATCTTATACATAAATCAGCAAAGGCAAAACAGTTAAGAACACTTTCCTTCTCTATTTCTCAACCGATTTGAACAAAACCGTTTTAAAGGTATTTACTTACAGAAGTGCACAATATATATATTTTATTAAAATCTGAGGGGTTAAAAAGGGTAAATTCGGTAACATGATATCTCCAAAGCTAAAAGAGAAAAAAATTCATTTTTATTGCTGTTGATTAGAATAATGAGCGGATAAGTGTCTGGTACTTTTTTTAAAATTTGGCCCTTTTAGGGAGTAGACGTGTATAACCTGTATTTCGAAACTTCTTCGTCGCCCCATCTATATTTTAATTAGAGTCTTCAATTATTCGACTTTTGGCTTTGTTCGAGTAAGGAATTAATCGATTTTTGAATTTTGAATTTGCTTGAATAATGGAATAAAGACTGTAAACTGTTTGAATTAGTCGAGTAACTCGAATAATTCAAATAATTTTATCAAATGGAAAAAAACAAAGATTGCTATTTGAATTCATACTTTTATTACTAAATAGAAAAAGAGAGCTGAGAGGTACCAGCCAGTTATGAAAAGCATTTTAAGCCAATTTATTATTTCTGGAAATCGAGTGAAATTGAAACTGACAGAGATTATCCATTAAATTTTTTTTAAGAATCACCGGAGTTTTTCCTGATTTTAAGAGAAGCTCTGGTAAAGATGAGAATTCAATTTATACTATATAAAAGAAATTTTTTAATAAACTTTTAAAACAGGATCATTTTTTAATTCTTTTGATTCCAATTACACTCGCATGCATTCGGTTTTCATATTTTTTGTAATCCCCTTTTAATCAACTTTATTTTAAAACTCTACTCTATAGGTTTAGTTGATTGGGTTTTTAACGAATTCGCGACAAAAATTCGGCACTTCGTTTTTGAATAAGGACACTTTGGTTTTTAAGGCGGATCTAACAATATCTCAAATGTCAACATACAGCCGGTTAGAAGATATGAGGTAATAAAAAGGTTGAAATCCTGGTAATAACAGGAAACCAATAATCTGACAGTACATGGTTTACACATTTATAACTGCTGAGGAATTTTTGTACGAATTTAACGTTTATAGTGATTTACATAATTTGTCCCACACGATCAAATTTAAAAATAAACTAAAATATGTTCAAAATGATGAGTATTGAAAATAAATGCAATCCAATAAAAATTTGGATAAAAACCGTAAATAGTTCAACATAATAACCAAAATTCTAATTATTAAAAAGTTACAACATATAATTTAGTTTAAAGGTATTTAATCAGTTAGAAATTTAAACAAAATATTTTTACATTAAAAAGTGGAATTTTCTAAGAAATTAATTTTATTCGATTAATTGACATAAATTATTCGAGTTATTCGTTATTCGAAATTGGCTATTTTTATTATTCGATCATATAATGGCGGAAAATTCTTTGATACTCTAATTTTTATCCAATAAACAAAGAAACAAAGTTTGTAACAAATTCTTCTTAACTTATCTAAAAAATAAAAATATAAATTTGTTACTTTTTCGAAACTCGAACGTTTAAAGGGAACTTTGCAAATTTTTTTTGACACACCATTTTTCTCCATTCATTAACATAAACATAAAATAATGCACTAGGATATTGAAATTTTTGATGCTTCAATGGGGAGAAAAAACTTACTTTATTTTTTTTTTTTTGCTGGTTTAAAATTTTTCAATTACTTTTTAAATCATTTTTAAGTTAATAAATTTTAAAATGTTGTTAAAATGTTAAATGTTCAAATTAGATATTATTATTTATTATAATTCTTTAAGTTATTTCTTATTAACAAATTAACCTGTTTAGCTTTATAAAATCCTATGCTGTAATTATAAGATTTAATCTTGTAGCATAGGACAGTCGATGAAAAAAATAAATAAATAAATAAATAAATAAATTAAACATGTAAAGTCCAGAGTGCATAGGAAGTTATAATAGGGAACGTTTTATTCTTTTTTGTTCTTTAACTGGGACTTTTTGAATTTTTTATTTTTACTGAACCAAGAAACATAAAATTTCACATGCACATGCATGGTGACATGCGTGTTTTATATACTTTACAAGTTATAATAATTTTACTTTAGAATATTTTATTTATATATAAAATAAGTTTTGTTTCATCTTTCAAATAATTTAAAAATATTAATATTAGAGAAATGGAGTTTTCAATTGTGAACACAATATAAATTTATTATTTTCCTAAATAAAGTTTTATATAATTTTATAAAATTGGCGTTCCTGCTATATAAGAAATATTAAATAAATAAAGCGAACAATGCAAAAGTATAATTAAAAAGCTTTGATAAAAATAAAATCATAACAATGTCCATTGTGCAACGAGGCAGCAATCATCAAACTAATTTTCAACAAGATTTGTAATCAAGATACAATAGTTTTGGTCTGCAAGATAATAATTTAAAATCAAAAAGAAGTAAGCAACTACCAATTTTTAGAGTTTGCTGGTCAATGTCAAAATTGAATATTATTTAAATTGGAGTATTTTGAGAGCCACATCTGCAAATTGAGATTAAGATATTGGTATATATACATTAATAGATTTTAAATACTATAGTTTACATTTTATAAATTAATCGCTATACATTGTGAACTCTCCAACCGAAAATTATACCAATTCGTTCACCTACACGCAATGTTACTCAAACTCAAAGCAATATAAATAGTACACAACAAATATCAAATACTGATATAACTCAAGGAAGTCAAAATTCACATTTGCTAAATCAAAATGTTTCTAATGTTTCTCAATCAAATTTCGAACTTTTTGCTACTTCAGTTAAGCTCCCTCAGTTTTGGGCAAATTGCCCTGATGCTTGGTTTGTTCATGCAGAGATGCAGTTTACCACCAAAGGGATTTCTTTGGACAGAACCAAATACGAATATATCATTACTGCACTACCTCAAGAGGTAATAGTAACAGTGCTTGACATTATTCAAAATCCGCCTTCTTTAAATTTATACAATAACTTAAAGAAAGTATTAGTTGAACGTCATTCTCTTAGTGAAACCTCTCGTTTAGAGAAAATTTTATCTGATAGTGAAATTGGGAATAGGAAGCCATCCGAATTCTTTCGCTCACTGTCGCTTTTAGCTGGAAATAGTTTTGGTCCAGATATTTTAAAAAAGCTTTGGTTGAGAAAGCTCCCAAAAAGCCTTAATGTAGCTTTAACTGGATCTAATCATAGTGACATGAACGAGCTCATACAATTAGCTGATAAAATTTGGGAGGTAATGTTTAATGGTGAAGTAGCAAATATTAATGAACGTAAAACCAATATTGAAAACGTTGTTCATAATTTAACAAAAACTTTGTGCGAAAATATGTCGAAATTATGCGTGGGAGTGGATTCTCTCAAACAAGAATTAAATGACAGACAATCGCGACCAATTTATAGAAATAATTATAATAACAGAAATTCTCGTTCAAGATTTCGTTCAACCAGTAGAGACTGGGTATGTAGATATCACTACCGATTCGGGGATAAGGCTATTCGTTGCGAGCAACCGTGTTCATTTTCAAAGAAATCGTCAAGCTAATTAATCCCGAGGCGACAGACAATGGTGATTATACTTCTTTATCCCGTCGCCTTTTCATTTTTGATAAAATTAATACATTACGTTTTTTGATAGATAGTGGAGCAGAGGTTTCGGTCTTACCCGTTGCGAAATTTAAAAGTAATAATAAGTTATCTGATATTAATTTAACCGCAGCCAACGGGTCTAATATTTCTACATATGGTAAAAAGCTTCTTAATATAAATGCGACGAGAGTTTCCTTTTGTATTTATCGTTGCCAATATTTCGAAACCTATCATTGGTGCAGATTTTCTGTGTAAATAGGGTCTATTAGTGGATGTAAAACACAAACAGCTAATCGACCCACTTACAAATTTAACAGTAAATGCAATATCGTCTACTTGCAATATATCATTACCGAGGCTATTTGCAGTTGATAATAGATATACTAAACTTTTAAAAGAATATCCGTCACTTACTTCTGAACCAGACTATACAAAGCCTGTAAAACATTCTACTGTTCATAGATTAATAATTGAAGGCCCTTGACCATATACCAAACCTAGAAGACTAGACCCATTAAAATATGAAGTTGCTAGGTCAGAATTCGAATTTTTAGTTAAATCGGGAATTTGTAGACCGTCTAACTCTAGTGTTGCTTCAGCTCTCCATCTTGTTCCAAAAAAGGATCCAAATGATTGGCGCCCTTGTGGCGATTTTAGACGCCTTAACACTGTGACAGTTCCCGATCGATTTCCATTACCACATATTCATGATCTCAATTTGAACATGAGGAATAAGAAAGTATTTTCGAAATTAGATTTAATCCGCGCTTATCATCAAATTCCTGTGGCTCGAAACATGTAAATTCATTTATACTAATACATACATATGTATATTTCTTCATATTTGCATAAATAATTATGCTCGAATTTTGACCACTGGACAAACACTAGTGTAAATAAATTCAGAACCTAGGAAGCTTAAAAAATTCTATGAAAAACATTTGTATATAGAAAACGTTCTTAGAAGGAAAATTTTTCGCTGAAAACTTCTTAAGCAATTCTACTAAATATAAACAACTGTCTTGTAAAAATACTTCTCTAGTGAAAACTGTCTCATGGTTTGTTCAGGCCTAACAAATATTTGACGAAAAAGACGTAAATTGATCAAACTTTGGCTTTATTTTTAACAATTTTTATTTATAGAGTCCTAGGAAGACACTTTTCTACAGGAGTATCTTAAGTAGGCACTTCTCTGTCAGGATACTCTACTTTTTCATAGAAAAGTGTCTTAGGAAAATACTTTTCTATAGAAGAGTGTCTTAGAAAGACAAAATGTAAAAATCGAATTCAAATATGTATTCAAAATTTTTAAACCTATTTTCTTAAACACTTTTGTTTTGAACAATGTCTTTTCTATAAAGAGTGTCTTAGAAGGACTCTTTTCTATATAAAGAGTGTCTTAGAAGGACTCTTTTCTATATAAAGAGTGTCTTAGAAGGACTCTTTTCTATAGAAGAGTGTCTTAGAAAAACACTTTTTCAATAGAAGAGTGTCCTAGAAAGACTCTTTTCTAAAGAAGAGTGTCTTAGAAAAAACTTTTTTCTATAGAAGAGTGTCTTAGAAAGGATCTTTTCTTTTCTATAGAAGAGTGTGTTAGAAAGACTCTTCTCTATAGAAGAGTGTGTTAGAAAGACTCTTCTCTATAGAAGAGTATCTTAGAAAGACTCTTTTTCTATAAAAGAGTTTCTTAGAAAGACTATTTTCTATAGAAGAGTGTCTTAGAAAGACTTTTTTCTATAAAAGAGTGTCTTAGAAAGCGACTCTTTTCGAAAGAAGAGTGCCTTAGAAAGACTCTTTTCTATAGAAGAGTGTCTTAGGAAGACTCTTTTCTATAGAAGAGTGCCTTGGAAAGACTATTTTCTATAAAAGAGTGTCTTAGAAAGGCTATTTTCTATAGAATAGTGTCTTAGAAAGACTCTTTTTTATAAAAGAGTGTCTTAGAAAGGCTATTTTCTATAGAAGAGTGCCTTAGAAAGACTCTTTTCTATAGAAGAGTGTCTTAGAAACTCTTTTCTATAGAAGAGTGTCTTAGAAAGACTCTTTTCTGTAGAAGAGTGTCTTAAAAGTCATTATATTAAAGTTTAATTCTAATATGCATTCAACATTTTTAAACCTGTTTTCCTCTAAAATCATTTCTTTCATAATTATTTCCAGTGCCTTCTTTTAATCTGTCTTTTATGTTGTGAACATTTTACGCCTGTTAAAGGACCTGTTAATCCTAATACTCTATCGAAGTTTCTTGTTACTCTAACAAAATTTAAGGCTTTCAATTCGCAACACAAAACTAAACCAATCAAATTTTTCTTATTAATCTCATTTCACTTATTTTCTCCTGTATTCATAAAATATATTATGACCTTTTTCAAATTTTCCTTCATTGAGGCATTTAAAATTGCACATGCAAACAAACAGGAACAATTTGCTAAATGAATAAAAAAGAAATTCGTTTTATTTTGCCTTAATTTTAATCCTTTTTTCTATAAAATTATAAAAAAAAATCACTGGTCTTTTGTTTGCCAAATTATTGCCTGACAAAAGGATACGAAAACAAACAATAAAAACCAATTCCATGCAAAAAAAAGAAAAAAATGTAGAAATCCTTTTTACTTTAAAATTGCCGTTAAATAAAAAGAATATACAATTTACAAATTTCGCAAAGGGATCAAATTTAAAAGAGGTCTTTTGTTAGTGAGTATGTGTATGTCAAACAACTTGACACTTGTCCGAAAAAGGACGCTTACACGTAAAGATATAGCTACAGCTCTAAAAGGACTGGACATGTGTCACTTGTACTTAAATGCAGACATTTTTGTATCGAAATATTTTGTTCAACAATACCTCGTGTTGTCAAAGTAGATTTCAATGTCAACGTGTTGGTTTTGTATCCTTTTAATTTTTTTTTTTTTAATAAAAATTCGTCCCCCTTATTTTGTCTCGCGTTGTTGATGGATTTAGATTTTGGTTGTTTCATTGATTTGTTCAGCATTTATAGAGCTGTTTGCTCTTTTACTAGTCATCACCTTTAAAATCGAGTTTTTCTGTTGAATTCCTTTTTGCCCAGACATGTCCTTTGATATTTTGTTTGCATATGTACAGATTTTTTTTGTTCATTATTTTAATGGAATGAATATGGGCAGTAGAAAAGGAGGTGTTATGACACTTACCAGAAACCCTTTATTAAAATTTTCCATTAAAATTTTACCTTTATAAGCGATCAGAACATTTAACCAAGAATTTTGATGACTACAATCTCAAATTAAATAATCTAAGCTTAAGTTATAAAGTTATAAACTTGTTGTAGTAAAATGACTAACCAAACAGTTGGTCTGCTTAATAATAGTTGGAGATCTTTGTGTTTTCCTCATTTTCGGAAACAGGAGTACATTTTATTCAAAGTTTTGGCCATGACCCAATCCCATATTACTGGTAAAATATGGATTCCGCTCCAAAATATGAGCTAATTTTTTGATGCCAATAAGCCTGGGCTTATACTATGAAACTTTTTTTTCAGAAAGTCTGAGTTTATTGATGAGAGGAAAAGAGAGTTAATTTATGAGAGGGAGAGAAATAATGCATGTTCTTATCTCCTCTTACCAATTAACTCAGACTTTCTAAAAGAAAACTTTCACAGTATGAACCCAGAATTATTGGCAGTATTCAGAAAGTCTGAGTTTATCGGTGAGAGGGGAAAAGAACATGCACAATTTCTCTTCCACTTTTATAGTGTGAGCCCAGAAAAACTAATCAAGACAGTTTCAAAAACCCTGTGGAAGTGAAGCTAATTATCGTTGTTTTTTTTACAAAAATGGGCGTTCAAATCAAATTTCGTGCACTTCGTGATTTTTTTTTTTGGTCAGCATAATCGACCAAATGTGTCCACAATAATTTCAGCAAACCTGTGCCCATGTTCTGCAACTCTCGCGTCGAGAAACTTTTCGATTGAAATGTGTGAAATGAAACAAAAATGTCATATTTTGAAACAAACAGCTGTTTTTTTCACTAAACTGAGTCTGTAACTTTTTTGGCGAGTACTAGCTGTCACGTCAGGAAATTACTCGCCAATTTACGGAAAAAGTGTGTCTGTAATATTTTTGTGAGAAAAGTTCCCACTTTGAACTGTCAAATAAACTCACGAAAAAAAATGGGGCGGGAAGCAATTTTAACACTAAAAACGATTAAAAATGCAAAGAATAATAATAATAATATGTATTTTGTTCTTGGCATATTTTTGCATTGTTTAATTATTTTGCTTTCAACATTTTTATAAAACATACGAATTTTTTCAAAGCTCGTTTGCAAACAACAAACATTAATGTCGCACTTTACATTATTTGGTATAGCCGACGGTTGTATTTTCGCCGCCGTCGTTAAAAATGTTTAAATATTCGTAAATTTTGGTCGCCGTCAACGATATGCGTTACTGGCGGTCTCAACGTCTGCAATGTCACATCGGCTTCGAGTGCAATGCTATGACATTTATAACGTAACGACGTAATCTCCTTTGAAAGTTTTCGACATGAGTTACAGACACAGTTTTTATCACTTTTCGAGAAACGATGGAATATTTTGTTTCACATCTTTTCGATGCGAGAAGTTCTCACTAAAGTTACAGAACATGGAACATAGAACACTCTTTAGTGCGGTTTAAGGGCTGGCGGCGTCATCAGGCCGTACTTCTTGGAAAATAAGGTCGGCCAAACAGTTATTTTGAATCGTGTTCGCTATAGCGAGACAATAATAGAATTCTAGTGGCCAGAAATTGAAGGTATGGCCCTAGACGACATGTGGTTCCAACAGGTTGGTGTAATTTGGTCTGCTGCTCGCAAAAATTTTAAAATTGAGATGCGTCAGTGGCTCCCAATAGTTTTTCAAATTCTTCTAGAGCTAAACAGCGATCATCAATTCATCATCCTTGAACATTATTGCTGGCCTGGGAAATGTATGCAAAGTCGAAGTTTTCCTTTTTTAAGTCGCAGTGTAAAGTCAATTTAGTATAATTCAAACTTCAGTCTTTGATCTCTAGATAGTCCATTTAAATCTTTATTTTATTTAATACATCATATGTTTGCTATAGCCTACCGTACCTTATGTAGCATACCTTCCCACCACATTCAAAATCACTCTACCGCTTGACATTTTCGCTTGGTCCTTTTTTCAAAAGTGTCAAATTGTTAAAATTTGTTTTCTGTTTACACAGTTCGTATTTAACTGCTATTTGTTCATTTATTTGTTTACTTTTGTTTTTTTTTTTTTTTTTTTTTTTTTTTTTGTTATTTTTAAAAGACTTTTAGCTGTATTTAAAGCCATTAAATAAATTTAACAACAAGCTGTTTTTGAAATATGCAATTTGGTTTTTATTTGCACGGGAAAACTAAAAGACAAATACCAACAAGAAAAACAGCAATTTATAGAAATTTTCCTGCAACATTGTTATTGCAGATTTCATGAATTGTTGTTTTATTGTCAGCAAATTTCCTGTCAAATTGTACAAAATTTTCGTTATACTACTGCAACGATACTCCAGCAACAAATTGTGCAATGCGAAATTGTTGCACCATAGCAGGCGATTTGGGGAAAAATTGTTTTAAGGAAATAAAAAACAATTGTAAAAATATATTTTTATTGATGTCCTGTTGATGGCAGTAAAAAATTTTCATGTTATATTTTTTTTAAAAAACAAGGAAAAAGGTTGGCCGACATATAAAGTTAACCAATTTCTTTGAGAACCAATTTCGTTTATTAAAATGTGTAAAGGAATTTGTATATTTTTTATATTCAACTTTTACGTTAGTTTTCAGTATTAAAATTACTTTAAGAACTCAACGTTCAAGATGGGATTTTTCTTATGACTTTTTGCTTAAAGAACCAGGCATGAATTTTTGGTTGGTAGTGTAGAAAATTATACAGGGTTAAGTTAGGACTTTCTACACCCATTTGCCCAAAAAAATTTTAGAGTCATGCTTGGTCCGCTAAGCAAAAATCTAAATTAATATACATGTATTTATACACAGAATAGAAAAATTTTGCAATATTATTAATAAATTAATTAAATTTCCGCCAGTAAACAAATTATTAGTATCAATTAAACGTTCAATTCACTTGATTAAATTTTTAATTAAAACTGATTGTATTTTTGCTTAATGCTTAATTTGGTGAACAATTTCGGGAATTTTTTCTGTGTATGTACAGAGGGTGATTCAAAAGAAACGAAGAAGTATTGGCTTTTCGAAAATTTCTTTACTTAAAAGTCAATTTAATTTTTCTAATGCAATTTATAGTTAACGTCACGCAAGACCCGCTTACAGGCCAACCTAAATCAGCGCGGTTAGCGTAACACGTTATAGCGCTTGGATTTAACGGTGATATGACATACCTAAAATAGAGCGTAAACTATTGTTCATAAAACGTATCTGTTTTACGAAACCTATAAAACTGAAATAAGAAATTGTGATAAACCCCCCAACACAACAACAAACTTTACTCCTTAAGGCACTGTCAGAATCGGATTTTTCAACTGCAAAGCGTTGACGTTTAGGTTTTGTCTCATATATTTCGTATGAGCATGAGAATATTTGACAAACAGAAAACGCTTGAAGCGTTTATTTTTGTTTGGCTGTTATTCTGACGCCCCTGTTATAAGTTCCATTCTTCAACGATTTTCGCTGGCTATCGAACATCGACTATCGAATTCATAATTTGCATTATATCCAAATAAGTTAGGTTCCACTGGCAGAGCTCCCGTGGTGTTACCATGTTACACCTTCTCCCAATGCTCCTACTTTACCTGGCTGTTGACATTCTCATTCAGCCATCCGGTTGGTTCCAGATTTTCCTGGTTTCCCCACATGTTGTTTCATCGAACCAACTTTGGCTGGCAATGAGATGAAATTTGTGTGCAATAAAATGCAAAATCCTTGGGAGCGACACACCTTTGTCATATGTCGAACCGTTACGATTCAAGGTGGTTCCTCCTTGCGCCAAATAGTCAGCCATACAGTCTCCATGTATGCCGCTGTATCCAGAGACCCAATTAAGGGCAACCGCTGAATGTCTGAATATCACCGAAGGTAAAATGTTATAATATAAGTTTGTCATTCCGTTTGTAATATCTACAATATTGATCTAAGACCCGGTAAATAAAGTCCATATAAGTAGCTTAGTTGATTTAACGATGTCTGTCTGACCGTCTGTCTGTTGAAATGGGTTCTCCGAAGACTTTAAATATGATTGGGACTTGGTTAGTATATATTTGTGTCACATATTCTGCACAAAATTTTGCTACTGAAACTTAGCCAGAGTGGTCTAAAATTGGCTGAGATATGAGCAAAAATCCACAACTGCCCTTAATTTTATCCATAAAACCCATGTTGTGGTTTTTTTCTATATTTAGGCTGGTACTCTGTTCAACATTTCATGTGAAATGCTGCCAAGACTTGTGCGGAATATCTATGAAATAATGTTGATAGAGTTGTACTCTGTTCATTTTGTGAAAAAGTTGTGATATGTTTCTGGCAACATTTTTTTACAACTGCGAAATAATGTAAGCTGCACTTATTTCACGTGGAATTTTAAGCAAAAGCAAAAAAGTATGAACAGTTAACAGTAACGGTAACAGTTTTTATCCATATTTACTTGTATTTAATTTTTTATTAAAAAAAATAAATTTAAGCTAAAACATATGGGTTTGTTTACATACGCAAAACAATGTCGCATACTTTGCAGGAATAAAAGCGTCAAATTGTACAAACTCGCAAGATAGGTAACATTGATACATGTCAAAACTGTCGTGTGAAATAATCAATGTTGCTCAACATTTTTCACAACTTTGAACAGAGTACTAGGCTTATCTGAGAACAAAAGAGCCAACGTTTCTAAAATAAGCTAAAAGCATCTTGATTTTCAATACACAACATCCGACAAGATGTGGGCGGGAGTTATAAATCGAAATGTGGAACAATCATCCTACAATATTAATCATTTTGTTGCAAAAACTTGCATAAATAGTAGCGGAATACTCATATTTATATAAGATTTTGCACATTTTTCGTCCTATATAACTAGAAATTATGCCACAAAATTTCGTGAAGATAGGTCCATAATTTACCAAAGGCCCCGTTTTAAGCACACTCTCGAAAATTACTTTGGTACGCTAAAACCGTAACGAATAATGATGTTTTACTTAAACTCGGCCTGCTATAGTTTCATAAGTCTAGAAATCACAGTGTCAACTTTCTTGAAGATCGATCCGTATTAAGCCCCCCTATAAAGCCCACTTGAGGAAACACTTTATTACACAGAAAGAAAAACACTCGGGATAAATTTAGTTTTCTATACTTACTTTAAGTACGACTTGTACTCAAAAATTCAAATATATATAACACTAAAACGTACTCAAAACAATCCTAAATGGGACTACTTTCGAAAATCAATCCCGGAATTTCTTAAAATAAGTATAAAATTCTTAAATCAAGTAAAAAAAAGATTAAACTTTTCGTTTGTAGTGCCACTCTGAGAGTAAAATTACAAAGTGAGCGTTTAAATCTCACTAAACCTATCAAAGTTTGTTGCACTACGCTACACAACACCACACAAGTAGTTAAAAAACGATTTGCTTGTTGTGTGTAGAAACAAAAAAACAACAGAACAAGACGAAAACACATTAGTTTCATGTTTTCAAAGTAGAATTGAGAACTCTTGCTTCTCATTTAGTTTATATTTTCTCAGTTATATATGTACATTAAGTTTTTAAAGTAAAAACCATACCGGGAATGATACTGGTACTTTGAAATTCAAATCAATCTTAGTTTTGCTTAAATCAATCTCATGTTCGGATTATTTCAAGTACGAATTCGGGATTAAATATGGATAAGTAAAGTATTTCGCGATTGGAAATCCGTACTTGAATCAATCTTTCTGTACTTGATTCAAGAAAATCCGTACTCACCTTCAATACGGCTTCGGATTGATTTGAATACGGATGGATTGATTTTTCTTTTGAGCGTACGCATACACGCATAACCATTAATGCTATTATAATTAAATTTGGTGAGTCATAGTTTAATAGGACTAAAAATCACACTATTAACTTTTGTAAACATCGTCCCATAATTTACTAAAGGCCCCATATAATACCCAGTTCGGAAATATTCTTACTGTAGCTGGAGAGTATCAAAGATTTGGCTCAGCTGGATAAAGCACTTTTAATTCTTTTTTTCTTAATACAGTTAAAAAGGTAAGATTTATAAATTAGGAACTTGTTTCTGATACTAATTGTTAATTTAAGACTGTTATGGAGGAAACAAAAGTTTCAAATGTACCAAAAAAAAAAAAAAAAAACAATTTTACCATGATTTCCATCTTTGTTTTACATTAATCTCTTGTTTTTCCTTTTTCAAAATTTTGTTCAGTTGATGAGAACTCTGCGGTCTGTTAGGCATTCGCTTAAAACATTAAAGACCAAACAAATTTTTTGACATATTGATTTAATGTCAAATTTTGACAAATTTTAAATTATCATTATCAAAAAAACAAAACAAATTGTTAAACAAATTCTAACAATTCAACACATTTTTCAAAAAAGAAAGATTTCGTTGATAATAATTAAGCCGCAGCAGAAAACATAAAAACCACAAGAAGAATCATTAATTATTTCTGTAGGGTTTGTACAATTTGTAATTAAATGTGTTTTTTTTTTTTTTCTTTTTAAGTACAACAAAACTGTCAAATTGAAATGTCACTTGGCCCAATGACAATTATAATTACCAGAACAGAAAGTAAAAAAAAGATAACAGAAGAGAAAATTTAACAAGAACTTAAAATTAATGTTCCATAATTTAACACTTTATCTTTTTTTAGGAGTTTTAATAAAAAAAACCCACAGCCTCAAGATGAAAATACCCCCCAGATTCTTTGGCTTAGCCAAAAACTCGTAAAAAAAATAATGTGACAAGTGTGACACACATGTGTTTATTATAAATATTGAAATTTAAGAGTTTTTTTTTGCTCGCTCTCTTTAACTCTTAACACACATTTCTAAAGGCAACACTAAAAACCATAAGGATCTGTCAAATAGGAAAAAAAACACACACTTTAAATAGTTTTTGCACTTTAGATTTTTTTTTTTTTGTAAATTTGTTAATGCCCTCTTAAATTATGAAGAGTGTAAGTAAGAGTGCAGAAAAAAAAATAAAAGTATTTATGTATGCATATCTGTAAGAGCTGGTATATGTGTTAAACTCATTAGCACAAGTCAGAAGCTGTCAAAGTGACATTTGATATGTCATGCTTTGCTGCATATACAATGGCACTTATGCAATTCAGCCATAAATGAGTGTAAGGAAAACATTTTTCTTTTTTTTTATAAAATATTCTAAATATTTATGATTTAAATAAGAAATTTAATACTCTCTAAAATACTCTCTTTAAGGAGGGAAATTTAGTAACATGCAAAAAAACAAAATAACAAGAAACAAATTTTAACTTGGTTTGTAAATATTTTTAAGGTTTCTTAAGGATAATTATGTATTTAAAGTAAGTTTTAGGTAAAATAGTCATAAATTACTTGAGAAATCAAGGCGTGTTCATGTCTTTTAAAAACTCCAAGTAGAAATATTCTTTATATCCCTACTGAAGGAAAAAATATATTGAATCATTTTGTAACTAACAACTGAAGAAACTCACGTCAACACCCTGAAATATGAAGAAAGAAGTCATATTATTTTTTCTATGTGGGGGTTAACTATTTTTTTTTAATTTTTTTGTAGCAACATGACATTTTCATGTGGCAACCATAAAAATGTTAAAAATTACCACTAAACTGACCACAGTTTTAATTACATCTGAAAGCATGTTGAATAGTATAAAATATATAGAGGGATCTAAAAGAATGAATTACATACGGGTTTTGTATGAGTTTCAAACTTAAAAGGGCTAAACTTTACAGAAAATGTTAACCCTCAAAAGCTATTAAATAATTAAAAATTTGTATAAAACTACACCATATTCTAAAGGTAACGTGCTATAATTGGATTAAGATAATGATAATGTTTTAAGGTAACCATAATATGATTAAATATAACCAAATTATGCCTTAAAATGACCATAATTTGGCTTAAAATTAACCACTCTTTAATTAATATTAACCAAAAAGGGTTAAAATTAACCATAATTTGCCCGAAATTTAATACATTTTTCGTCAAATGAGAGAACGAATGAGCGAACAAAACGAATAGAAGAGTACACTCGCTTATGTACCCCTTTTTTATTCCTCTTTTCCCTACCGCCTAAAAAGTAAGAATCGTAGCGACAAAAATCGCACAATGTAAACGGGCACTAAGTCAAAAAGAAGTTTTGCGGGTGTTTTGTTTGGTGTGGGTTGTCTTATAGGAACTATATTTCTATTATCGTATTAGTCAAAAAAAAAACTATTTTGTCTTTTGTTGGTGTGGATTCAGCCTAAATAGGAAAACTACTTTAGCACTTACCTTTTTTCAACTTTTTTTTTCCAAATATTTATAAACAAACTTTTTTCAAGAAAAGTTCAATTACTGTAAAGAAAAGAAAGAACAAATATTTATTAAATTAAGAAAATTAAAATTAAAAAAAAATTAACCATAATTTGCTAAAAATTAAGCACAACTTGTTTAAAACCGTAAATATGCAATTGCATGTTTTTTCTTTTGCGACCACTGATGGCAGAAACTATATATTTATCCGTTTTAAAGCTTTTTGTGAACTTCGGCATCCATTTGTTAGTGCATATTTTTGCATATTTTAACGTCAACAGCATATTTTTGCATATTTAAGTCAAAAGACCATTTTCTGCAGCATATTTTTAAGTTTTTAGTGCATATTTTACCATTTTTAAGCATATATTGATAATTGTTGAATGGTTTTTTATTCTTACAAGTGCGGAACAAGGAAAAAATAGTTTAAATTTTGGCTACCAGATGGCTTTTCTATTTATACCCACATAACCGTAGACGTCTAACACATAGAAATATTGCTTCTAGACCAATTTTAAGTAAAGCAGTTGACTTAGAATCAGTTTCTGAATCGATCTAACGATGTCTGTCCGTTTAGCTAGTTGTCCTCCAAATTTGTTGGGAGCCACTCGAGCAGCAACTTAAAAAGCAAGACAATTGCTTACCACACGAGTAAAATTGCAAAGTGAGCGTTTTAATCTCATTTAACTTATCAAAATTTGTTGCAGACACTGCAACAACACCACACAAATAGTTGAAAAACGATTTGGTTGTTATGTGCAGAAACAACAAAAACAATTGCACAAGAAGAAAACACATTATTTTCATGCTTAAAGAGTAAAATTGAAAGCAAGAGTTTCCATTTGGTTTATATTTTCAGTAAAATGTATATGTGCATTAAGTTTTTAAAGTAAAAACTATATCGGGAATGATGCTGGTGTTTTATAATTGAAATTCTGTTAGGTTTAAAACGGGTAAGTAAATCAATCATAATAAAAGTCTCCTTCTAATATCACTTTTGGTTTATTTTAAGTATGAATTCGGGATTGAATCAACTTTATAATACTTGAATTAAGCGCATTTTAAGATTGGTTCAATCTTAGTTTTACTTAAATCAATCTCATTTTCGGATTATTTTAAGTACGAATTCGGGATGGAATATGGATAAGTTAAGTATTTCGCGATTGAAAATCCGTGCTTGAATCAATCTTTATGTTTTTGATTCAAGAAAATCAGAACTCACCGTACTATTAACACCGCTTCAGATTGATTTATACGGATGGAATGGTTTTTCGTTTTAGTGTAGTCCAGCCTTCTTGCTGTCTGACTACTGTTTGTGCCGATCAATGCAAAACGTTTTCACTGGCATACGCTTTACATTTAAACTGGGTATTCGAAATTAAGCTTATTTCGTTCTTGGATTAAAAATAAAATTAGCAGTATTTCTGCCACGGAAACCATATGTTACAAAGAAATTTGGAAGAGGTTGCAGTTAAACTGCAATCTGGAAATCCCCACCGGCCTTCGGACGGCAATCGATGGTGGTAGCGGTAAATGTTGTTGCTGCTGCTGTTGTTGTGATTTCGGTGGCGAGGTTGGAGGTGTGGCATTAGATGACGATTACGTCGTCAAAGACGTCGATGGACTTGCTCGCTGGCAGCATAATAGTGCCACGTAACTTTCCTTTTATGAGTAGGTCCGGAAGAATTCCTGACGTGACACCAGCTCAAACAAGAGTTGCATCTAAATTCTGTTGGCATGTGATGCAAACGGTTGTGGCAATCTTTAAAGAACAATGGTCCTTGATTTTTTCAACTCTGGCTCGGACCATTGCTCCGCATTGCTGCAAGATGCTGCTCCGAAATTAAAAATTGTATAGTTGTTGCTGCTTGGTTGACAGCCCTTTTCCGAAAAATTTCGGGTCATTCCGGAACGAAGAATTAAAGAGGTCATTAAATATTTTTTTTTTGTACCACTATATCACAAAAAATCCTCAAAATTTGAAAACAAAATTCAAATTTTATTCCTACACACCCAATAGCTTAATGTTTTGTAAAAAGATTTCAGAATTTACTCTTATAAAAGTTTTATAGAAATTTGATTATATTCCTTTAAATGCCATCCCAAACGTTTTGCTAAAATATTAAAAAAAAAAAAAAAAATTTCATAATACGAAAAGGTCCATTGATTTTTACAACCCTTTCTCCACATTAGCAACACCATCTTTTCCATAAAATTCATATGGACTTATGACATGCAATTCTTTGTCTTCTAATTGCAAATGTTTCCTTCAAAAACACTAAAATACAAAACTCAAATTTCCGGTCAACTGAGTAAAATTCAAAAAAAAAAAAAAAACTAAAATGCTAAAAGCAAGTGAATCCTTAAATTCTTAAACAAAAAAATAACCAAATATTTTCCACTGCGAAAACTAAACAACTGGGGAAAATTTTTAACTTGTATTTATTCCCTTAAAGACTTCGTTAACATGACATCTTGGTGTGTATTTTGTTCAAGCCAAAAAGTGGGTGTTTCCTTTGGCTGGATTTTTTTTTTTTTTCTTTCTTTCTTTAAGTTTTAAATTTCTCGGCTTTTCCCAGTTCATATTTAACGATTGTTACAGTGATAATTTTGACAACGCCTTTGATTTGATTTGTGTGGTATATGATTACCATACCCTGCCAAGACATGTCATATATCCTGTCGTATCTTTTAGTTTTGTGGTTTTGTATCCATATGTTTCGGTTTCTGGTTAGTTTTTTTGTATTTGTCTTCTTTAAATTTTATGGGACATTTTTAATCTGTTTAAGGGAATTTTTAGTTATGGTAGGTGTTTCTCTTAAAGTTACGTTTAAAATGAATGAAATTTTAAAACATTGTTTTAAACATAGAAATTTGGTATCAGATTTTGGTTGCATTGTTTTATGGCAAAAGGGTTTTTGTGGGAGTTTTAGTTTAAATGAAAGAGCACACACATTTATAATATTTGACAGAATAAAGAAAACATTCGAAAAATAAAAATGGTGAATAAATTATTTTTAATAGTTTTTAAAATGTTTAAAATTCAGGCATGGAAAATTAAGTACTACACTGATAGAAAATGCGTCATAACGCTGATGTAATTTGACATCAGTACTATGACAAGTTTCTTCGTTTGTGACCCAATGACACTTTTCATCATTGTGATGTCAGCCTTGGCTAAATTATCACCTGCGTCAAAAATTGAAACGAAGAATCGGCGTCAGTCATGTCATCACTGGAATGACTTAAAAACATCGGAGAAACGACTCATTCGGCTCAATTTAATTTATGACAGTTTGTCATTGTGATTGACTTAAGGGGGCCAAAGATGCCAGTTTGATGTGCCTAACAGACCATCAGATCGGTATCAAGGGCCTATATTCCGCCTCCACGTGGCGGCCCCCGGTAACAATTAGATATTTCTAATTGGCAAAGGAATAAGGTTATAATATTATGAAACTAGACTATTCTTCTCAGGAAGGATAGAAAAATTCTTAGAGGATTGCAATTTACCTCTTTTGACATGATAGCTAATAATTAGAATGAAAGGTCCAAGGACTGTTAATATATCAAAATGAATAATTTTTGGTGAATATATGGTGCATGGAAGATAAGCAGGAGGAAGTCACGCCTGGGTTCCGCAAGGAATCGAATGGTGACGAACAAAATATCAAATGAACAGTATTATAGTGCTTGGGGATGAATTCACCCTTGCACAAACTGCTAATGATTAGATCAAGTACGATTCGGGACATATATATAAATCTTTCCTTGTATATAATGAAATGAATTGTGAATAATTAAATGAATTATGTATTGGTAACAGTACGCTTACCATAGAGAAGCCGTTTGGTGATATCAGAAGAAAAGTATTTCTTTCCTGCAGTAGAACTGTTGCCATGGAGTCCTTTGGACTAAGAAATGGTAGTGGATCGAGGGGCATGGCTGGACTAGGTCTGTCGTGTTGATATCGTCATTTCGGACATTGAAAATCTATGGGAGCACTGTGGTCGATGCATGCCACTAGGATGCCAAAACATCTGAAATGACAGGGCTCTTGAAGTTTTCGGATTTCTTGAGTCTGGGGTGTCTACCTAAGCACCCTTCGAAGTGTTATTTCAGGTGCCACGGGAAGTCATACAGCCCCCGGATTCACATCCCGGATGACTGTTTGGTGAGGACTCTGCTTGCAGGGTGCACGTGGTGGCTGATGGTTATTGATCTTAGGATCGTTGTGAACTCTCTAATTTTAAGCTGCTTTGGATCAAACCTAGCAGCGGAGGACTAGATAGCTCCAACTCCAAAGCAAGGAGTGATATTAAGATTTTGAACTTATATCTAAATTGCAACCTGTGTGTGGTTGAATGATCCTACACATACAGGGGCACTTGGTCTATGCATATATGAATGACCTTGTGGTTAATATCCTCCGTGCGAATTGCTCAATTAGAGGTATCCACGTAAATCTAAACCATTTGTGATTGACTTAAGTCAAAGTGAGAGAATATTATTATTTATTAACCCGTTACACATGTTTGTTTCACTTTTGTTGTATTCCGCGCATTGTTAACAGAAGAACTGTCTGTTTTTAAGACACCAACAGCATGCCCGATATAGATTTCGTTATCTTTATACTTGAAAATTTGATGTATTTAACTAAATAATTTTAAAAATTGAAAATAGGAATTTTTATTGATTTAATTGATGTTACTTTTTGCCTAACTGATGCCATTTGTAATAACCAGGGAAACCAGAAATATGCTCTAAAGAGTGCGTTTTATGCGCATAAAATATGCAGAAAAAATTCGAAAATATGCCCTCAAAACTGTCAAAAATATGCCTCCAAAAAATCAAAAATTGCTCATTTAAAAACAAAATATTCAACATTTGCATTTAAAAAAAAAAAACATATACTAAAATTATAATCGGTAAAGCCTAAACACTAAAGTATTTACAGAGCAATTCGAAAAGAATTTAATCTGCTGTAACATATTTTTTGGGCGAGTTTTATCTAAATGCCAACATAATTAGATGGCGTACGTACACAAAGAGTCTAATTTGAAAAGAAGTTTAAATAAATAAAATAAATAAATTAAAGACCATTTACATAGACTTCGTAGTTGGTACAATTAAAATGTATTTACCAAATTTGATCAAATTATGCATAAAATTGCAACTTGTACTTTGCGCACAAGGTAAATATAGACAGACAACCAGCCAGACGGACGGATGGGCATCGTTAAATCACTTTAAAAAGTGATTCTCAGTCGATCGGTGTACTAAAAGATTGATTTAGATTTCTATGTATTGCACACTCGCCCAAAACGTATGTTTATAATTGCTTTTGCCTTAATTTTTGCTTTTATGTAAAACTTGAAAGTTTAAAATAACATTATCTTTAATGACGATCTGCTTTGTCTTCATTCTAGTGTAAAAATTAAATGTGGATGGCGAAATTAAAGCAACACGTTGGGTATACAGATAGATATTTAAAACAGAAAAGCCATCTGTTAACCAGAATTTCGAAAAAAACAATTTTTTTATTTGTTGCGAAAGCTTACAAGAGGCATCTAAAAAAAATCGAATATGTATCAAAATATTCCTCAAAAAGGCGAAATATGCGGTAAAAACTTAAAAATACGCTCAAAACGGTAAAATATGCCAAAATATGCACTAACAAATATGCACTAGATGCCCAAATTCATAAAAAGCTCTAAAACGGATAGATATATTATTTCTGCCTTCACTGGTCGCACAAGGAAAAACATGCAATTGCAAATTTGTGGTTTCCCTGGTAATAACATTTATGTCACAATTTAGATTTTAGGGCATCATCAATATGAAGATGCTTTTTTCTATCAGTGTATTGTACTTTTTTCGATTGAAAAATTGGGTAAGAAGATTTAGATAGCAATGAAATGTTTGGACCAAATTTAATCTTAATAACAACATAATAAAATTTTTTGTGGGCCCGAAGATTCCATTCCGGAAAGAAGCTTGTATGGGGGTTATGTAAAACTATGGACCGATTGTTACAATTTTCAATAATAAAAGCACGAACCAAACTTTATTAAATTATCTCCTAAATTCCGACCTGTATTTGAGGCACAAGGTTAACATAAACAGCCAGCTTGCCAGCTGGACGAACGGACATGGTTAGATCTATTCAAAAAGTGATTCTGAGTCGATCCGTATACAATAGGTCTAAGAAAATTATTTCCTAGTGTTACTATATCAGCACAAAGGCATAATAACGTCTCCACTATGGTGGTGTGTGTATAATATCAGGTTTATCCATCATTATGCATTCAACGCGGACCCTTCGCAGACCTCAAGATGGTTGCGATTTTAAACTATTATCGTGGAGAGGAAGCTTTTATTATGGCGGTTACAATTGCTTGGTAAATCAAGTAAGAATATAATTGAAAATGCTTTTATTTTGAGCACGAGGTCAGTAGTGAAAATAAATTTTATTTTTATTTGTTGTCGATATTTCGATACTCTGTGAGTATCATCATCTGGGCTTGTAAAAAATTAAAAAATCAACCCCGACTTCAAAATTATTGTCGTTTCTTAAGCATCGTCTGTTTTTGTTAAATGGTTAGAATATATTTTGTTATTGTATTTGTAACATCCCAGCTAGCATTTGGGTGATAATTTTTTGAAAAATCGCCTAAATGAGTTTTTCTCAAATTACTTTTGTTGATTAAAAACTGATTTATCACTTAAGCGATTGAAAAAGGATTCATATATGATTCATCCATATGCTCAAAAAGGAGTAAGCAAATTGTATCACAAATGATTCTTTGAGGTGATTTATCGGCAGGGTAGCATTTTCTCACAATGGGAGTAAAATTTATGATCGAAAAATGAACTCTTATAAGGTTATTTGGCTCGTGATTCCTAAAAGATTTAATTATGCTGCAAAATGCTTGCTGGGTTAAAATAAATAAAAAAAAAACTTAAATGCATATTACCACGTATTTCTAACCTTTTCAAATATTTAAACTTAAAAATATTCTTGTTTATTTCATTTCAAAAAAAACCAATTAAATACCTCCAACTAACCCACATTTTTCCCCATTCAATACCAACACCTTTTTTTGGCACGCAAATTGTCACTTAAGTGGTTACGCCCACTTATTCTCTCTCTCCTGCTTATTATTGCAACATTGTGTTGCTTTATTTAAATTTGCACATTTATTTGCAGCAGGCGCTGGTGATGATGATAAACGATTGTTTTGCCTGTGCGAAAACATCATTTGAAAGTAGGTTAATCATGGACATCAAACGAAACACTTTGGAACGACAACTCGCTTGATTAAGTAGCTAAAAAAGGAAATTATACAATTCCAAAGAAAAACAAACTAAACTTTTAATGAATTTAACACGTAAACTAGGCGATAATTAATGGGAAATTTGTGTGAAAATGTTTGAATGCGAAAGAGTTTAAATTGATGGAGGGTGGCGGTAGGGGGGACTTGAATTTTAAAATAAAATGGAAAGGATTGGAAATATTAAGGCAGAGAGTAATGTTTTTTATTAAATATGTCTTGCCAAGGCAGTTTTCTATGGAAAAGGGACAATTTTCTAAAGCAATTTGTCATGAAAGAATGTTCCAAAGGAAAAGTGTTCTTCGAAGCCAACGTACAATGAAAACGTTTCTTTCAAAACCGTTTTCTAGACAGCAGTGGTTTCCCAAAGCACGTGTTTCTTTAAGGCAGTTTTTAATAAAACTATTTTTTATAGGAAAGTTTTTTTTGAAGACAAATTTTTTTTAACCAGATTTTTATAGAAAACTGTCTTTCTAAAAAAATAATTGCTTTTGGCAGTTAGTTTTACTGTATCCTAGTTTTCTCTAAAAAATTACTTTCGAAGGCAGTTTTCTACAGATAAGACCCCTTATGCAAAAAAGTTAAAGTTCACATTAGTTAACCAACACATTACCTACCACCCATACACTTTTGCTGGGCTTAATGTGTGAAAGAATTTAACAAAGGCAGTTTTCTATAAAAGAAAAATATATTTAGAATGGAATTTCTCAAAAAAAGTGTTTTTTGAAAGCAGTTTTTTATCTATAGAAAGAATTAAATGGTTATTCTTTACAATAAATTTCCTTTATAAAAGAATCCTTCTAAATTTTTCCTAAAAAAAAATTTTCGAAAAAAAGCTTTCAATAATAGTCGCTATTTAAGTTTTTAGAGGCAGTTTTCCACAAAACCGGTTTTTGAGGAGCAGCTTTCTTCAAAAATAAGTATTGTTTAAATGCAGTTTTGTATGAAAGCCCATATTTTTAAGCAGTTTTCCATAAAAACCTGCTTTGAAGAAATTTTTTATAAAAAACTTGTTCTGAAAGCAGTTTCTATACAAAAAAATTCATTTTTTAGCAGTGTTTTATAAAAAAAAGTCTTTTTGGAAGGTAGTTTAATGAAGTAGTTTTTTCTATAGAAATTACATTTTCTATAAAAACAGTTTTTTTGGAGAGGACCTTCCATAGCAAAATGTCTTTTGATGGCAGTTTTCGCTTAAAATAAATAAAAGCGATAAAATCTAATGGACTTTATTTCTTTTCAGACAGTTGTTTGTATAAAAGTATCCTTCCAAAGCAGTGTTTCTAAGAAAAATAGATATAAATTGCAATTTTCTCTACAAAAGATTTTGTCAAAAAAGGGTGTTTTCAAGCAGTTTGTTGTATAAAAGTTATCATTAAATGCAGTTTTTTACAGTTTAGAGGCAGTTTGCTGTAGATTGCCATCTTTCCAGGTTTTTATAGAAAACTGTGTTCATCTAATAAAAGAAGTGCCTTTTGGCAGATAGTTTTGCTGTATCTTAGTTTTTTTTTAAATGCTTCCGAAGGTAATTTTCTACAGATAGAGAGTTAAAACCAGGCAGTTTTATATAAAAAAAAATATATTTTGAGTGGAATTTCTCAAAAAAAAGTCTTTTGATAGCAGTTTTCTTTGAAAATGTATATTATATACAGAAACAATTAAGTAGTATTTCTTTAAAGTAAATTTTCTTTATAAAAGAAGTTTTTTAAGAAAAATGCTTTTAAAATGCAATTTTTTATACAAAAATATTTCTTAAAAAGAGCGTATTTTCAAACAGTTTTTTTTTTTTTTGTACAAAAGTGATCATTATATGCAATTACCTTAATAGGCGTTTTCTGTATATGGTCGCCTTTTAAAGCAGTTAAATATAATAAAGTGCTTTTCAAATCAGTTTTCTAAAGAATAGTGCAGCTGTTTTCTATAAAAACGTTCCTTTTCAAAAAAAAAATATTTTTAAACAGTTTTCTATAAGAAATTTCAGTAAAAAATTTTTATTTCAAAGCAGATTTCTACAGAAAAGTGCTTTTTAAATTTAGTTTTCTATTAAAAAAATTGTATTTTGAAGACAGTTTTTTATTGAAGAGTTTGATTTGGAAGCAGTTTTCTATTTAAGAGTATTTTTAAATTAGATTTTTTTAAGAAAGTTTTTAAAAGAATCATTTAAAAATAAATTTTTTATTTATTTAAAGGCAGATTTCTAATTAAGTGTCTTTTTCACAGGCAGTATTTGTCAAAGTGTATTTCCAAGCTGTTTTTTGTACAAAAGTTATTATTAAAGGCCTTTTTTACAAAAAAAAATTTGTTCAGAAAAAAGCTAGCTAGCTTTTCAAGCAGTAAAATACAACAGAGTTCTTTTTCAAATCAGTTTTCTATAGAAAAGTGTAGCAGTTTTCTATAAAAACGTTCTTTTTCAAAAAAAAAAAACAAACAGTTTTCTATAAAAAAATTTTTATTTCAAAACAGCTTTCTAAAGAAAAGAGCAAAGACAGTTTTTTATTGAAGAGTTTGGTTCGAAGGCAGTTTCTATAAAAAAAAGTATTTTTAAATCAAATTTTTTTTAAGGCCGTATTGTTTAAAGACTTTCGTAATTTATTAGAAGCCAGTTTGCTATTAAACTGTCTTTTTTACAGGCAGTTTTCTAAAGAAAAGTGTCTTTTAAAGCCAGATTCCTGTAGTTAGTTTCTATCGAAATCCTTCTACTGATTGCAGTTTTCTATGAAAAAGTGTTTTAAAAAGCGTTTTCTTTTTAAAAAAATAAATCTTTTTTTCTAAGCAAAACTGTTTTGTATCTTTTTTAGACAGCGTGGTTCATAAAATGGTATTTCCTAGACAATATTCAATAGAAATGTGTCATTTTAAGCAATTTTTCGATTAAAGGTTCCTTTTCCGAGCAGATTTTTATAGAAAAGTGTTTTTGAAAGGCAGTTTTATAGGGAAAAAATGTTATTCAAGTCATATGTAGAAGATATTTAAATATGTACATATGTATGTATGTAAAAATATATTCTCGGTGCAGTTTTTAACGTTCCTCTCAAGCAATTTTCTAAAGAGAATTTCTTATCGAACATTTTTTAACGTTATTTTTAGTATCTCTTTATGAGAAAGAGTGTTTTTAAAGCATCATTTTCTGCATCTAAAATTACTAAAAATATCGTTTTTTTTTTTATTACAATGTCTTAATATTACACGAACTGACAGCTGATGGAAATTTTGACTGGCGCCAAACCCCTGCTGCTATGTCAGGCACAGACTACATTGTTTGCTAAAAACTCAAATATTTCAATTTATTTTATAAAAACCCACAAAACAGTTACTAATCACTTTAGAATATTGCAATTTTTTATTTATAAAAAAAATAATGGAAAATAATTTTGATTTCTAAACCACAATTCCTTTTAGAAATTAAAGAATCAAATAAAACATCTTGTTTCCAAAAAACAATTTTTTGCCATTGTTTTAGTATTTTTAACAAAAGAAAAACGCTATTTTTTTAAGAGGAACCCCTAAAAATACTCCCCGCTTTGAAACTGACAAACCCACGTTTAAACGATTTTTTATGAGTTTCTCACGCAATCTTCACGTTAGAGTGACAAAACACCTGTATTTCAGTGTTTTTGTTCGAAAAGTCTTTTCAATGCTTTTACGAGGAGTATTCTCGGGATTGCTCTTATTGTTCCTTTAGCATTAAAATCATTTCAATATAACAAACAATAAAAACACGACAATAAGAGAAGAACTTTGTCTTTATAATTTTCCTTAACGAAAAAGATGTCATGTGGAGTTGCAATCTACGCTTCATTTCTACAGGAACAATAGATTAAAATTTTACCAAACAACGAGAAACCTTTTAAATTCTAACTGTCTTTTATCGAACAATAGTTGAGCATAAGAACAGCCCTAATAAATTCTATAGAGTTTTTTAAATCTTAATTTTTTACAAAAAAGTTTTCCTTTTAAATTCAAATGCATTGAACATTTTTGTTGAGCCCTTTTCTATTGTTTTGGGTTCCAAATTATAAACTGATGCAATACAATTCTTTGGGGTTTGACAACAAAACAAACAAAAGTTTTAATGTTTTTTTTTTTGGTAAACAGGAAAAGTATTAGTTGGCGTCATGTTACAACACGTTTTTAAGCCTCAAAATTTTATGAAAATTTAATACAAATAATAATCTATTGTTTGGATTATATGTGTCAATAAACCACAACGTGTAATGAATTATGTTTATGAGGCCGATTTGATGCTATAATGTTGTTCCAAACAATGAACATCTTAAATATTTACAAATATTAAAATGCATTTTGAAATCATAAAGCGTAAATAGGATTGATAATTTTATTTTAGACACTTCTCAAAAGAAAACTCTCTTCCTTACACACTATTCTATAGAAAATTGTCTTTCTGCCTTCAGCCCTCCTTCGATACTCTTCTATAAAGAAGTGTCTTTCTTAGAAACTCTTCTATGCAAAAATGTCTGTCTTAGAAACTCTTCTATATAAAAGAGTCTTCTTTAGACACTCTTCTATAGAAAAGTGTCTTCCTTAGACATTATTCCATAGAAAAGTGTCTTCCTTAGACATTATTCCATAGAAAAGTGTCTTCGTTTGACACTCTTCCATAGAAAAGTGTCTTCCTTAGACACTCTTCCATAGAAAAGTGTCTTCGTTAGACAGTATTCCATAGAAAAGTGTCTTCGTTAGACAGTATTCCATAGAAAAGTGTCTTCCTTATAAACTCTTCCATAGAAAAGTGTCTTCCTTAGACACTCTTCCATAGAAAAGTGTCTTCTTTAGATACTCTTCCATAGAAAAGTGTCTCCCTTAGACACTCTTCTATAGAAGTGTGACTAGCGCAATACTTCCTTTCTGCAACCTTACCTTCTATTGCCTCTATTACTAGTGTTGTCACGAGCCTAATTGCACTCTTCCATTAAAAAGTGTCTTCCTTAGACCCTCTTCCATTGAAAAGTGTCTTCCTTAGACACTCTTCTATAGAGAAGTGTCTTCGTTAGACACTCTTCCAAAGAAAAGTGCCTTCTTTAGATACTCTTCCATAGGAAAGTGTCTTCCTTAGACACTCCTCCATAGAAAAATGTCTTCCTTAGACACTCTTTCATAAAAAGTGTCTTCCTTAGACACTCTTCCATTGAAAAGTGTCTTCCTGAGACACTCTTCCATACAAAAGTGTCTTCCTTTGATACTCTTTCATTAAAAAGTGTCTTCTTTAGATACTCTTCCATAGAAAAGTGTCTTCCTTAGACACTCTTTAATATAAAAGTGTCTTCCTTAGACACTCTTCCATAGAAAGTTTCTTCCTTAGATACTCCTCCATAAAAAAGTGTCTTCCTTAGACATTCTTTAATAGAAAAGTGTCTTCCTTAGACACACTTCCATAGAAAACTTTCTTCCTTAGCTACTCCTCCATAGAAAAGTGTCTTCCTTAGACACTATTCCATAAAAAAGTGTCTTCCTTAGACACTCTTCCATAGAAAAGTGTTTTCCTTAGACACTCTTCCATAGAAAAGTGTTTTCCTTAGACACTCTTCCATAGAAAAGTGTTTTCCTTAGACACTCTTCCATAGAAAAGTGTCTTATTTAGACAATCTTCTATTGAAAAGTGCGTTCCTTATACCATCTTGTGTCTTTCTTAGACACTCTTCTTTAGAAAAGTGTTTACAAAAATTATCTTTTATAGAAAATTTACTTCATTGGACACGATTTAGTAGAAATTCTTTTATAAAAATGTCTACCATAGACCCTCTTGTATAGGAAATTGTCATCCTTAGTTATTCTTTTATAGAAAGTTGTTTTTTTTTAGATACTCTCCTATTAAAAATGTCTTTATTATACACTCTTTTATACAAAAGTATCTCTCTGAGACACTCTTTTGTACAAAAGAGTGTTCCTTTAATATCCTTCTAAAAAAGTGTCATTCTTAAAATATTTTCTACTACAGAAAAGTGTATTTTAGGAATACTCTTTAATTTCCTTCCATTTCCCAAAAAAATAAATTTTATTGCTTTTCGATATTTTTTATTTCATCCACTTTCTTTAATTGAAAATTGAAAAATGAAATTTTTGGTCTAGATTTCGTTTGAATTGTAATTTATACTGAAACAATTACTGAAGCTCAATTAAACTGTTAGGGATCTGAAACTGTTCTAGCATACAAAAGCAACAACTACAACAAGTCTAATAGCTTTAACAAGAACAATAGCAAAAATAACAACGACAACAATGTTGAGAACAATTGACACAAATCCCTACAAAAAACAAAAAAAAAAAGAAAACAAAAATGATAAGGATGTTAACGTCACACAAGGACTTTGCAAATATACAAACACGGTCGCACTCTTACACAAGCACACACACACTTATGTAGAGGAAACAAAAACAAATATCAGCATAAACTACAGGGGCATGAGGCAAGAAATCCTTAGTACTTAAATACAAACATGTTAAACACATGTTGCCTCATTTAAAAACCAAACGAAAGAAAATTCCACAATGTCTCTTGTTGTTGTTTTTAGGGAAAAGCCCATTAAAAGTAAAATCAGGTTAACAACTTAAATGAAGAAGGTTGAAGCAGCAGCAGCATCACAACATCAGCAAAAGATGGAATAGAAAATGTGTGCTAAAATTGAAACATTTAAAGGACTTTAAAGGATATTTTATGTTCTTAATGTTATTAATGATGAAGTGAATTGGGGAATATTGGAAAATTGCAGCATATTTGTTAAAGTTTTAAAGTAAACAACCAGTTGTGTAGAAAATAAAATTGCTTAAGTTTTATAGGAGGGGTTATAGGAAGGTTGAGGTAGGAAATGGTTTAAATTACGCTATAGAAAATTTACGATAACAGCAAAATTTTAATTGACCAGAAGGACAAATAAGAACAAGTACAGATAGAGAAATAATTTTGGCATATTTAATGCAAAAACGTAATAAAGTGGCAAGTAAACAAAAATCCCATTGTCAATTATAGCAAAGAGTAAGATTTTTGTTAGAAATTGAATGCTGAATTGCAAAATATTCAATTAAATTAATAATGTATTTGGAAATTTAAATTAAATTTTAATCTTGTGAAGTGTGCAAATAATTATTTTTTTTAAGTAATAAACTTCAAAAAATTCTCCTGCCAAATAAACCACTCCAACGGTTGCACATACATATAAAAAAGAAATAATTACACTAACATATGGTTTTGGTCAAACTGCTTGTGTCGTTTATTTGGTCCTTAACTAAGTATCGGGCGACACACGGGCAATAGACGAAATATGTTTTACAAATAGTTTGTGTCTTTAATAACTTATGTGGCATATTGGAAGTTAACATTAGTCATAAATTTTCACTAAGTCATTGAAGGAAATAATATAAACAACGTTTTTGCCTTCATAAATGTAGACTTCAATGCCAACAAAGCATTCATTTCTGGAAGTTTTGCTTTACTTTTTGAATGAAAAAAATTCCAGCTAAGGCGCATCGATTGCACTTCAAGACTTCTTTTCATATCATATTCCAAGGATTTCAACGTGCGAGAGATGGTAAATGCGGTTCAGAATTGCGGTTCAGAAATTGTGAAGACTGCCCATGTTAGCCGAAAATTGGGGGCATAACTCCACGCTGGATATTTTTTAGCTAAAGAAGAACAATCAAAATTATTGGAATTCACTCAACGATCAACTTCGAAAGTACGAGTTAAGGCTGAGACACATCCAAAAACGATGTTCAATTTTGCATGTAATCATTACGACAACTCGAAGCGCAAGAAATCGTAAAGCCCGTCCCAATCCAAATTAATGCTAAAACCGCATTTAATGTCATATCACACGACAAACAAAGATTTTTTTTTAATATTTCCTACAAATTTCTTTTAGTGTATAAACACTAATTATATTCTCTTTTAAACTAAATGTTCAATAAAAGCCATTAAATTGCACAAATGGTGCATTTTAAAATTTATAATATGTTTTCACACTCTCTTATACACACATATACAAATGCAATTGTAGATTTAAACACTTGTCTGAAATTTCATACAAGTAACAGAAATGTTTAGGCCTTAAGGCAAAACAATAAAAATTGCTTGTTGCAATTTCAATAAGTAACCATGATAAATTCAGCTATAACGAATCGTTTATACCCTCCACCAAGAGTTAGAAATTTTAAAATTTCTTGAAAGTGGACGCTGTGATAAATTATAAGCCAGCCTTCATTAAGTGCGACATCAAATTTCTAGTCACAAAGAAATAGTTTTATGTAAATTTCAGTATTATTTTCCGTTTCGGTTTGAGGCATATTACAGTGTTTGCGGCAGTGGCCTTTATATTGGGCCTTTCGGGCCAAATCTAATCACAATATTATTATTTTTAGCTTAAGGAATGATTAATTGGACAGGCCAGCGTATTTTTAACCCTTGGACCAGACTAAACTTTTTCAAAGGTTTGAGTTGCTCTGAATTCGAATTTTAAATGTAATTGGGAGGACTTTTAGACGATATATCAGGTTTATAAATAATGATTCATTTGTGCAGTTAAAACGTCTAGCATACGGCGAAAAACAGGGTTTTCTGAACTTTAAGGGAACATATCGAGCCCTTATAACGAAAATTATGTAACCGACAACATTTTAGATATTTGTTTTTTGATGAAAATCGATAATTTTTGATCATTTGCATCATCTCTAAAAATCTCATATCTCTGAGAAGTACCGTTACGAAATAAGAGCAAAAGCTATTTCAAACTAATACTTAGACTTGAAGCAAAGATAATATTATTTAAAAAAAAAACGTTCTGCTGTAAAATTTTATTTTTGTTGGTTACATCATTTTTGCTATAAAGGCTCGATATTGCGAAAACCTGAAAATTTGCTTTCAAAAGTTCTGAGTGTATTGGTGAGAGGGGTGAGAAGAATAGCATGTTCTCGTCGCTTTCATAAATACACTTAGAATTTCCGAATAAAGCTCTCATAGTGTGAACCTAGACTAACGGACGCTTCAACCAATAATCAGTGCGGTGCCCGTTCACCGGGTGCTACTAACTCCCACGGTGTCAGGTATATTCTCTGTGATCGCCGCGTTCTCAAGAGATCTGTCAGTTTTGGATTTTTGCCGAGTCCCAGGTATTGATTGAACCTGATTATGCCACGGAGGTTGTACTACCAAAAGGTTAAATATCCGTAACATGATCCCTGCACCCCCGTGGGGGTTCGTGAAATGAAAGTTTTTACCATTCTAAATGCCAAATAAGTTATTGAAGACACAAACCATGCCATCTTTTATGAAACACGCTTTTAGGTTATCTTGGTGTTACACATGCAATGACAAACTTAGTAAATGCTTAAAATGCTGAAGAATATAGAAACTGCAATTTATCAAAGCTTCTGTGTGTATGTTTTTGAGAGAATGTATGTATGTATATTAATATTTGTTTTGGTTGTCATTGTCATCAACAGCATCAAAATGTAAAAGAATCTCTTTCTCTTTGAGTGTGTGTAAGTGTGTTTGGATAGCACATTAATTGCACTTGTAACAAATGTCAATTGCATCCTGATTTCACAAAACACATTCATACACATACAAGATAATAATGTTCGCCTGCTGTTTAATCATTATCGAGGAGCGAGCATTTGAGACAAAAACACACTGACCTACTTTCACCATGTGTTAGAGTGTGTGTGTATGGATGGTGTTAAAATATTGCATACTCTACGGGTGCAAGTGCGTTTGTATTAAAAGTGTTTGCTAACGTGTTGTGTGTGGCTGTGTGTTTTTTTTAGCATGTTACTGATGTAAAAGAAGATTTTCCTGTTTGTACTAGTGTTAATTCATTGTCAGCATTATTCCCCTTATTAATCAGGAAGGATGTTTTTGTTGGTTTCTCTGGTCTTGCGCTGGTGCATGAAGTAACGCTGTTGTGATGATGTGGCAGGATAAATTGTTAGTTTGTGTAAGCTTCAATGTATTGTATGCGAAATTTACGATGTATGTGTTGAGTAGCACAATGAAACTTGTATGCTGTCATGAATGTTTGTTTTGTTTAGTCTTTAATCTTAAACGCATTTGTTTACAAATGTTTGATGTGCATCCATCTTCTGTGTTTTATTTTTCTACTGCAGTGTTATGTCAAGTGTCAATTTTTTATTTTTTGCTGTAGAATTTTGCAAAAAGAATGATTTTTAACAATGTGGCATAAACGCGTACGGCTGTCAGAGTACTGCAAACCTGCCTAGAATACTAATCTTGTAAAATTAGAACACGGCAATTGGCATCATCCAAGTTATTTCTTTATTCATAAAAAAGAGTTTCATAAAAACAACAACAGAAGAGAGTTGATAACTAAATTGTTAACAAGGGCTTTAAACAACCTTGTCCCCATCATTTCTGGGATGTTCGGAAAACCCATTTAAACATTCACACAGACAGACGGATACCGTTAAATCAACTTTGCTACCATAAGGACCCAGAATATAAATACTTTAAAGGTTCTTCGATCCATATTGTAGCAATTACAAACGGAATGACAGACTTATATATACTTTTGCCACCTGTGGTGAAGGTTATAATAATCTTAATTCTCAGAGATTGTTTGTTATAGCAAATAGGCTACTGCGGTCCATTACTTTACTTTGCCCCTAAACAAATGTTCCACCGGAATAAGGGATTTTCCATGTTGAAAATGTTCTTATTAAATCCTTATAGAAATGTCCTCACGAAATAATAAATAAAATAAAGTCGTGCCTTAAGACCAGTTTTTAGTCATGCCTTTGGACTAGACAAGGCTATAGTCTTTATTTAATTTTCTTCAAATAATGACCGCTTCCTGTAAAAAAACTCTTGCTAAAAAGTGTATAAAAAATAAATGCTTTGCTTTATTTATACAAAATTTTATTAAGAAAAATCGAATAATAAATATTTCCCATCAAAAAAGGATTCTTAAAGGATATGCAAATACAAAAAGGTTAAACAAGGGATAAAGAAGGGTTATGTTTAAAACAAAAAGATAAAAGAAGGATATTTATTTAGAAAAAATACTAAAAGGATATTACAAAATACTCTGACCATGCATTAAGAAAGCGAAAAGGCTCTTTAACAAAAAAAGTCTTATCCTTAAACATAATTAAAAATAAACCTTGAACCTTTTGACCAAAATTTTTTTTTTATTTATCAATTATGACACCTTTGTAAGAGAAAGGATTGGTAAAAGGAAATGGTTAACATTAAAATTATAATTTTAGATTATTTAAAGTAGAATTCTAATTTATTTGTTTTTTGTTCCTTTAATGGACTCTCTTTATTATCGTAATTGACCATTAAAATGTTTTGAATTTAAATTAACCTTGTGTTTAATTTGTTCCAAGTTGTCGTTAATTTGGTTAATCACAAAATGTACGAACTCTGCGGCAATTTTCTTGATTTTGTGTAACATTTAAATGTCCTTAAATATGATTGAATTCTTTTAAGGTGATTTCAGGCTAAAAATTTGTTTTATAACTTGGAAACAGACAATAAAGCTTGTGTGCGGTTGAGTTTAAACATGTTGTGATATGTAGATAGAAAATGTATCAAATAATTACCACACATTAACCCTACGGTTAAAAGATTATAATCACAGAAAAAAAGAATCTTTAAAATTTCCCTGATATTGTGAAAATTTGATAGAAAAGATAGGGTTGAGACTAGACTACAGGTGATACTACAGATAACAAAATATTGGCGAAACTATAAACGAGAACATATGTATACAAGACTTCTGGCGGGACTAAAGTGAATATCATAGATAAAGCCAAAGCCGAGAATATATGAGACTATAGGCGAAAATAAATACATATATAGACAAAAGGTAATACAATAGGTAATACAATGGTAATAACATAGACTAGGTTAAAGGCGTGATTAAAGGCGAGACTACAGCTAATAGTATAATAATAGATTAGTATAATAGCATAATAGTATAATAGTAAAATAGTATAACAGTATAATAGTATAATAGTAAAATAGTATAATAGTATAATAGTATAATAGTATAATAGCATAATAGCATAATAGTATAAAAGTATAATAGTATAATAGTATAATAGTATAATATTTATTTATTTATTTATAATAAAAAATAAATAAAATAGTATAATAGTATAATAGTAATAGTATAATATTTATTTATTTATTTATAATAAAAAATAAATAAAATAGTATAATAGTATAATAGTATAATAGTATAATAGTATAATAGTATAATAGTATAATAGTATAATAGTATTATAGTATAATAGTATAATAGTATAATAGTATATTAGTATAATAGTATAATAGTATAATAGTATAATAGTATAATAGTATAATAGTATAATAGTATAATAGTATAATAGTGTAATAGTATAATAGTATAATAGTATAATAGTATAATAGTATGATAATATAATAGTATAATAGTATATTAGTATAATAGTATAATAGTATAATAGTATAATAGTATAATAGTATAATAGTATAATAGTATAATAGTATAATAGTATAATAGTATAATAGTATAATAGTATAATAGTATAATAGTATAATAGTATAATAGTATAATAGTATAATAGTATAATAGTATAATAGTATAATAGTACAATAGTATAATAGTATAATAATAGAATAGTATAATAGTATAACAGTATAATAGTATAATAGTATAAACGTATAATAGTATAATAGTATAATAGTATAATAGTATAAAAGTATAATAGTATAATAGTATAAAAGTATAATAGTATAATAAAAATAATAGAGGCGAGACTAAAAATGAGACCATAGGCGAGACTATAGGTTATTCAAAATACCAGACTAAAGGCGAGACATTAGCCGAGACTATAGGCACACTAAGACGAGACTATAGGCGACACTAAAGAAGAGACTATAGGTGAGAGTAAATTCGAGATTATAGTCGAGACTATAGGCGATACTAAAGGCATATTATTGGATAGACTATAGGTGCGACTAAAAGCGAGACTTAAGGTTAGACTAAAGGCAATACCAAGGAGGATCGATATACGAGGCTATAGGAAAGACCAATAGCGAGACTATATGCAAGACCAAATGCGAGACTAGTGGTGCACCAACAGGCTAGACTATATGCTAGACTCAAGGCGATATTAAAGGCGAAACCACAAGCAACACTTTAGGCAGACTAAAGGTGAAACTAAGTCTAATGGTGTTTTCTTTTCGGACAATAATGTTCTATGTATGCTACCATTCGCGCGAGTTTTTGTTCTATTCAAAAAATATATGCAAACAAGTGAAAAGTTGTCGTTTTCCTTTCTAAATATGTTGCAAAAATAAATGGCAAATTTGTACTATTTCTTACCACCAGTTATAATTGAGTGTTAGATAATATCTTTTTTGCATTTGCGTTACCTGGAGTTTATTTACACTAACAAGTGCAAGTTCGAAAAACTCAATACACTCACACTTTTTCACTAATACTATCAAATTTTTCGTACTTGCAGCTCAACTTACACGAGAATTTGCATGCATGTAAATTTTTGACACTTGCTGCAAGTAAAATGACAAATGAAGATACAGTGTTGCCGTGGATGACTTTTGTATCAATCTACTAGTGCTTAGTAAAATAAAAGTTATGTTTATAGCTGACTTTCTGTGTATTTATAAAAAATAACAGATAAAAAAGAGCACAACTATACAACAACGCATTTTAATGGTAGTTTTAAGCATTTTGAAAAAAAAAATTGTTAATCAAAATATTTTCTCAGTAACATTATGATATCGCCACTACGGTAATACTGTAGTGACATATTTTATAAAATAAACATAATTTTTTCATCAAGATGGACCGAAAATTAAATAAAGAAGATATTATTAAATTTATTTTTTTATAACATGGTAATGTTTTCAACATGGTAATGTTTTTAAACCGATAAACTAACCTTTTTTAATAAGATGTTTTCGCTTCGAGAACATTTGAAAAATTAACTTACAACTGACTGTGTAAACACTCAAGCTACTTGCAAGACTTTCGGCTTTTTTCGACATTTTCGTTGATAATACGTATACACTGCTTGCAAGTAATTACTTGCATGTGTAAAGGCAGTGTTAAGTACTTTTTATGCAAGCAAGTATTTTTTTATTAACTTTTTCTTGTGTTTTGAGAACATTTAAAAAATGAACTTACAACTGACTGTGTAAACACTCAAGCTACTTGCAAGACGTTCGGCTTTTTCGACATTTTCGTTGATAATACGTATACACTGCTTGCAAGTAATTACTTGCATGTGTAAAGGCAGGGTTAAGTACTTTTTTATGCAAGCAAGTATTTTTTTTATTAACTTTTTCTTGTGTTTGCGTACAATTTGTGTTGTTTTGTGATTTTTGGTGATATTGTGATGGATATAAAAACTTTTTGTGTTTCTTTTGTTTTACTTTTATATAAAAACTATTTTTTTTGGCTCAATATTTTAAACAACAGCTGACTTTAGTTATTGAAAATCAGTGTTGTTAACGCTTATTGGAATTCAAAGAAAATTGTATGTTGAAACTTGCTACAACAGCGGTGAATATCGCGTATTAGTACAAACTTTGCATTCAATACTTGACACGCTAAATACACATTAGTGTTGAGTGTAAAACGTAGCTTTTATTTTCTTCCATTGTAATTTAGAAAAACGTACCACTTTCACAGAAAAAAATTTTTGCGCCAGTAAAAGAATTAATCAAAAATAAAATCAGTTTTAATTAAATATTTAATCAGGTGAATTAAACTTTTAATTAAGTTAATTAAACGTTTAACTGAAATATTGTCAATTAAACATTTAATACACTTGATTAAAAGTTTAATTCACCTGATTAAATATTTAATTAAAACTGATTTTATTTTTGATTAATTCTTTTACTGGCGCAAAAATTTTTTTCTGTGTTATAAGGGTGCGTGTAACCTGAGAAATGTTTACATTACACAATTATAATGCATTATTAGTTTTTAGAAAAGAAAACACCATAAGATTAAAGGCGAGAGTGTGTAATTATACATACATGTAGAAAGAATTTAGACTAGACTTAAAACAAGACTTCTGGCCAATTTATGAGCGAGATATCGATAAAAGTGTCATTAGTAAATTAAAAAACAGAAAACCATCTTTCAAAACCTTTCAATCGCATATTTTAAGATACCGACATTTGAAATTTAAATGGTTTAAACCCAACACTTTTGCATACATACTCCAAAATCACATTTTCCTATCTACACTTTGACAATGTAAAAAATTTATGGCTGTATCGCTATTTAAGTTCAATATCCTTTTTTCCTGCTGTATCCTTTACTGTGGCAAATTTTTTTTTATAGCCAGTTAACAATTGTCGTGTTAACTGGTTTGCAGCTGATAAAAGTTTTCAAAACATTAGTCTTTTGCTCATTTTCGTTTTTGTCGATTGTTGTCCTGACTCCTCGTTATCCTTTCCATTCTTTTTATTATTTGTAGCTGTTGTTGCTGTTTGCGTTATCCTTTTATTATTATTTTTTGCCTTATTTTACTTTATTTTTATGCGGTTTAAGTGTCAAATGGTTTTTAGCTTCATTGAATACAAAATGTTCGTTCAGATCCTTCCTATTATTACTTTTCTCTTAACCAGTTTCAACATATAAATGTGTATTGTTCTGCATTTACCCCACAAAAAAAAAAAGAAGAGAAAACAAAAAAAATTCTGTTCTAAAATTTTTTTTCAATCTTGTTTGGCGTGTTTAATCGTCTGCATAATTGTTTTATACAGAGATGTATGTGACTGTTGGAAAGTGTGTACAAGGGAGACTAGGGATCATGTCCTGGATGCTTGGCTTAACGGATTTTGTAGGAGTCCGGGGTTATTTTTTCTAGGGTTTAACACTTTAACAGCTGTTGGGTGTGTGTGTGTCTGAGTGTAAGTATTACTCTTGTCTCCTTTTAGTTTGTGGGTGTGTATTTAATCTAATTTTATGCGACATTTTTTTCTTTTGTCCATATTGTTTCCTTTTCACATTGTTATCATATATTCTTTCAATAATTTGATTAATTATTCGTATAAAAAAATCCTTTTTTTTGTTTTGAATGAAATTAAATGATGTGAAAGTAGATTAAATTTAACTTTTGTTGAAAATAAAATAATAAAGGATTTTTAAGAATAACATGCCTAATGGAACTCAGTGCAAAGGTTTTTTGTTGGGTAGTGAGTTACTCAAAGATACATTGCATTCGTTTAGATGAAATTATTTGACGGCACAAGGTCATGGGGTGTATTAAGAGAATATAGCCAAGGCTACAGACTAGAAAATAGCTTAAACCACAGTCTAGACTGAAGGCACGAATATAATCGACAAAGCAGTCAAGACTTAATACTCAAATAAAAGAGAGGTTATTCAAGGCTTTGGAGTCCTAAAATACCACATAACCTAATCATGAGCGGAGACGGTTTGAGTCGGTAAGAATTCATGATACCCAGTGGCAACAGGGACCTATGAAGTTTTCCACCTCCGACGCACAAAAAAACTAGTATACGAACTTAAATTAAATCTGGCTTTAGACTAAACTTTAGTCAGGCTTATTTGCTTCTTTTTCCAAAGTTTTGTCATATTTTAAAAATAAAAAAACCATCTCCCAAATTTGATTACATTTTCCACTTTTCAGCTCCAGACTCTAAATATTATAATCACTTCAAATGACTCAATTAAAAAACATTTACACAACAAAGCACCAAATAAAAAAACAAGAACATATAAATTATGCATATTTACTTACTCTTCCCATATGCGAAAAAAAACAAATTCCATAAAAATTAGAATCTCAACAATGTAGGAACTGAAATCAAAACAAGAAACCTTAACGATACTTCAAACATTGCCAAAAGCAAGAAAACGTTTTTTATGGTTAAAAAAAAAACAGGAAAATTGGAATTTACATGACTTAAAAAACAACAACGTAAACATAACAAAAACAACAATAATAAACATTTACATACATTAAAGACTAAAAGCACTTATGATGTTTTATAAATGTGTGTTTTGTTGTGGTGGTGGCTGTAGTAGGAACTCCCACACCCATCAAACAAACAGCCACTGAACGAACATACGAGTAAGCAAATTTTACGCAACCAAAACTGACAATAAATACAAACATCATTTGGGGAGCGAGCAGAAACATAAAGTTCTAAAGGAGAGGGAAGCAAGAGACAGTAAAAGTGAATTGGTCATGGTTGATAGGGAATGGCGGTAAAGAAATTCAAAATTGATACGTTAAAATCGGGGACAGATTTGTTTTTGAAAATGCTTTACCAACATGAGACCAACTGAACCCAGATGTATATAATGTTTATTAAACTGTTGGTCTTTGGGCAACCCAGATGTCTATTATGTTTATTTAAACTTTTGATCTTTTAGCTAAACTTGTTGAAGAGATTTTGAAACCTGTGCCCATGTTCTGTAACTCTCGTGTCGAGAAACTTTTCGATTGAAATGTGGGAAATTAACCAAAAATGCCATATATTGAAACAATCAGCTGTTTTTCTACCTAAATTGTATCTGTAACTTTTTTTGACGAGGACTAGCTGTCACGTAAGAAAATTACTAGCAATTTAAAGAAAAAGTGTGTCTATAAAATTTTTGTGAGAAAAGTTCCTGCTTTGAGCTGTCAAATAAACTCACGAATAAAAATGGGGCGAGAAAAAGTTTTAACATTTAAAAGCAATTAAAAATGCCAAATACAAAGAATAATTATAATAATATTTTGTTCTTGGCACATTTTTTTTTTTTAATTATTTGCCTTTAAACATTTTTATTAAATAAAGGAATGTTTTTAAAGTTCGTTTGTAAACTACAAACGTTAAAGTCGCACTTTACATTATTTGGTATAGCCGACGATTGTATTTTCGCCGCCGTCGTTGAAAAATTTTCAAAATTTTGGTCACCGTCAACGATATGTGTTACTGGCGTTTTCAACGTCTGCAATGTCACATCGGCTTCGAGTGCAATGTTATGACATTTATAACGTAACGACGTAATCTCTATTGATAGTTTTCGACACGAGTTACAGACACAATTTTTTCTCACTTTTCGAGAAACGATGGAATATTTTGTTTCACATCTTTTCGATGCGAGAAGTTCTCGCTATAGTTACAGAACATGGGTACTGGTGTATGCATTGCATTCTTTGTCAACTAAAAACTGGGTTAACATTTAAGAGGTATCCCTCTGGTATTTACGCAATAAAATGCCAATTTTTAGCATTTAATCGTTAGCAAAATATCGGTTTCCCCGAAAAAGCTGAACAAGTTTTCATCAAGTTTACATTCATACTTGGTTGTATATCTTTTTGCAGAATGTTCTTCCAAGTTTTTTAAAGCCGACTACTTTTTCTGTTGCCTTGTGGATATCAGTCTAGTGCTTGTCGACATATTTCACCCATGTCTTGCAGCTGTAAAGCCATACTGACAGTTCATTTGATTTAAAATTATTTACTTTCGTTTCGTTGATGATATTGTAGATTTCCATATGTTTTGTAATTGAAAGAACGAGCTATTTTCCATTCTATCTACGATATCTGGGAGCAAAACTCCCTGTATATTCTCTGGAAGCTTAAGCAGAACTTGCAAAATCATAAGAAGCAGCAATTTCACAATGTTTGTAAGCAGCAAGATTTATTTATAAGCAAGTTAGGCGATTTTGCATGTCCGTAATGCTTTATAAATGCCATACAATTAATAAAGTTTTGCATATAAATGTTACTGAGGATTTAAAACTAATTCATAACGACAATCGGAAGCACAAGAAATTATATTTAAAGACAGGCCAAATCAACGCCAAAGAAAATTATCCATTGCGCCAATGTTAAACAAGCCAGACCCTTAAAGGGGATCGTGTAGGAAAATAGATGGCAACGAGCTCGATAATTTACCTAAAATGTACCTACCCATCAGTGAACACAGAAAAAAATTTTGCCCCAGTAAACGGATTAATCAAAAATAAAATCAGTTTTAATTAAATGTTTAATCAAGTGAATTAAACGTTTAATCAAGTGAATTAAACGTTTAATCAAGTGTATTAAACGTTTAATTGACAAGATTAATTTGCAACAGCAAACAAATTAATAATATCAATTAAACGTTTAATTCACCTGATTAAACGTTTAATTCACTTGATTAAACGTTTAATTCACTTGATTAAACTTTTAATTAAAACTGATTTTATTTTTGATTAATCCGTTTACTGGGGCAAAATTTTTTTCTGTGAAGTGGAAGTAGCTGTGGGCACTGCAGGGTTATGGAAACAATAATCTCGATTCGGAGGATTAATCACAGCTCTCCAATTTTGGTAGGCGATCGTCGCTACATAACGCTGATACCAAGCCAGAATGCGTAGAGAAACAGTGTTCCAGGCAGTAGGAGAAGCGTGAAAGAAGTGGGCTTAGAGTATGCTAAAGGAAGCTGAACCTCCATTTATTGCGGAGTTCTCCGGATTACTGCAGCGTTTTCAAGACGGAGATACTTTCGATCAAGGACGCCGCATACTGGCTCAGAACATCTGCAGTGTCTACTGATACTACAGATATTTATACTAATAGCCGTACCTTTATGGCCTTAGATTCTTTCTGAGAACGAACACAGCCTTTAACTGGCTGAGCAGTTTGACATCATGAACATATGGGTACCAGGCACAGGCATACACTGAGGACCATTAATTTGGATGAGAATGCTAGACTTGGCCCTTCTGATAGGTTCCACTGGATTTTAATGGCGTTGGGGTGCCACTGCTTCCCTGCAATCACGATAAATGGGCCGCGAACACTGATTGTAGGTTTGCCAGGCAATTGTGGAATCATTCAATTCTCTAAACTAAACCTGCGAAGCTCTACGCTTGTCTGTAGGAACGAAACCAGAGTCTCCGACGGGAATCGAACCCGAAACCACGGCGCTGGTAGACTAGCTCACTACCAGCTAACCTACCGGGGCACCGGTAAAAGATACGTATCACTTATAGAATATGTTATTACGGTTCATTGCCTTATAGGTAGGCCTGAATAGGGTTTGGAATCCTGACACTATGATTACTGCCGCAGCTGCAATGACGAAAATGAAGAGGAGAAAGTGAAGCACCTACTTTGTCACTGTCCTGCATTTACGAGAAGGCGACTGGACGAAATGGGTTTCGCTACCATTAACGTACCGTTTAATATCTCTGGCGCTAAACTGGAGTTCATTTTGAACTTTGTTAGAAGTTCGAGTTTCTTCTACGGTGAGAATTCGGTTTTGTGGGACTCCATGATCTCACAATGGATCATTGGGTCTAAGTGTGTCAGATGAGTACCGACTGCCATTTCTGTCTTAGCATACCTTATCATAGGGGACCAGCATAAAACGCATTTATATTCTTTACTTGGGAAAAGGGTACCCAAAAGTGGATTGATTCGTTATTGTACGCAAGGAAAATATATTTTGCTAAACAATCACCACCCTAGAGGGAAGCGAACTGACAACAAAGTAGTCCCGTAATAGGTCTTTGGTGGTAGAGACCGGTTCGAGTTCTAACACTTTATATGAAGGAGGGGGTCAATTGACACCATTTGACCAGTCACAGATCTATTCTCAATGAACTAGCTTAGTGTCAATTACTAAAATGTAGTATTATTTCAATACAATGTAGTACAGTAATTTTGACTTAGCTGCACAATCTCCTTTGCACGATTTTTTGTGCAGGTAAATCAAAAATGCAGCTATCTTAAATGCATTTACCTGCCTTAATGTGCAGGTACGCAATTGTTGTTACCTGCATAAAAGTGCAGCTAAAGTAAAGTGTTTGAAAGAGAAGTAACAACGTTTTTATTAATAAATTGATAATAACAATTACGTTCAAACAACCTGTAGTCATTTCTTATGCATTTTTAGACGGAACGAGATAGTCAAGTTGGTAACAATAAAGTGTGGGACAGAAAAGTCGCTGTAGAAAACGTAGTTGTAGTAGTCATTGCCGTTGAAGCGCAAAAATCGAAATTTTGAACTTTATTGCACTACAGAGCATTTGTCAGCTTCAAATACTACTACAACTACTATATTCTGTTCTAACCCTGCCGTCAAATGAGTAGCTAACTACAAAAAAACCAACTTTAAGTTAGCTTGTATAGACTAACTTAAAGCCAACTACTACGCAATGCAAAATTTACATTAACCAAAGTGTATACAAACACTGTGTAGTATATTTTAAGTAGAGAGCGCCAAGTCGTTAGCAAAAAAAATCAACGTTGTTATTATTGTTATGTTATGACAATTTAATCTCATATTTACGCTCTTAATTGAGTAATGGCAAAAAACACAGTTTTTTTATTCAAAAACTTTTATTCAAAAAATAAAATTTTTTTATTTTTTTGAAAGTATTCATCCAATAAATAACATTCATAGATCGGCCTTAACTTAAACTAACTTAGCTTAAAGCTAACTTAAAGTATTGAGTTTATAGTTAGCTACAAAAAGTTAACTTAAAGTTAATTAAAAGTAATGCAGAGTCGGACAATCGACTACTTCCTAGGACATCGCAATGTTAAAATAGTTAGTTAATTCCATATAAAAGTAGTGCAAGTGTCAACCACCACTACTTGAGAAATAGTTAGCTTTCAGTTAATTTAAAGTTAACTGAATGTCCGACAGGGAAGGTTTGCTATTCCTTTCATATAATCATGGTAAAGTTGCTGTAACCACAACGCATATGCATAAATGTAGGTACATGCAAACAACTTGACTTGTTTGCGATTTTTGTTTTTATAAACAGCTAAAATTGGATATTTATGTGAAAAAGTGGCCACCATATTTTTTTATATGTGCAGCTAACTTTGATGTTTTATATGAAAATATTTTAAAGCTGCCCAAAAATATGAAAAATGTGCAGGTATACAAAATGCACGTAAAGAAGAATTTTGAAGAATAATTACAGAAAATATGTAATTTGGGCAGTTAAGTCAAAGTGCAGCTAACTTGGATTTTTTGTATGAAAATAATTTTAAAATGCCAAATATTTTGGGCACTTATCTTAAATGTGCAGGTAAAGAAAGTGCACTTAAAAAAGGAATTTGTATGGGATTATAAAGAATAATGCCAAAAATTATCAATTTTGTGCAGTTAAGTCAAAAGTGCACGTAAATAAAAGGCAGTTAAGTCAAAACTACTGTATTATTTCAATAAAACAAGTATTAGAATTAAATTCAAGAACCAAATTTAAGAAAGCACCAAAAAATGTGTCACAGCACCAGTGAAGACTGTACTGTAATTCATTACTTTTTCTATCTTTTTGTTCTTCATAAACCAGTTAAGGAATTGGTTCCCCTTTTACTGGTCATGAGTCCTTTCTTTTTGTACTTGTTCTATTTTCACAAATCCCAGGACCAGTCTGTTGGACCAATTGACACAAATTTCCCACAGGGCAGTAACTAAATTGTTTTTATTGAGAAATTTACTTGAACTTTAGTTTTTGTCACACGTAACTATATTATGGTTTATTCAGTCGTTTATAAGAAAGCCACAACTATATTATGGTAGGATCCGATCGTGTTTTGGTTAATATATATACATACGTATAAGTTCATTTTACTCCTGTGAGGAGCATAAAGCAGCTTTGGTAAATAAAATCATTATTATGTTCATCACAACTAATATTATGAATGTTTATCAACCAGAACATGCTTCTCTTGAAAAAAGGATCTAGTTTTATTGTTTGTTTCAATGCAATTAATCTAGAATCTGCGGTCTGACAGCTATATTTTAGATATAGTTTTTAACAGACTTTTCCTGCCATCGAAACCTTTGCTTATAACTGTAATGTACTTTCAAACCTTCCTTTTACCCTATTACGAAATCTCTACACTCCTGGAGAAATAAAAATTAACATAAATTTTGCTACTTCTTCGACCCTCCACACAAAGTCTCTCTACTGAAGAAGCCTACAAAAGGAAAAATATGTTCTTTTGCCTTAAAAGACAATTTCGACATGCTTTTAGGAACACAAAAATGAACAAACAGAAGAGAAGGCGGCATTGAAATATAAAATATCTTTCATATCTGGAAAGGGGGTGCAAAATAAAAATATGCTAAATCAACATTAAAATGAAAAAAAAAACTTTTTATTATATATTCAGTAGTATTTTGACTTTAGTAGGAGTAAAAGAAGGCCGTAAAACAAGTGAGTATTTCAATTTCAAATGTAAAAAGTTGAAGGGAATTTTTTTATTATTATTATATCGCACAACACTCGTAAATAAGACTAAAAATTAATTTAAGTTAATAAAAATTATGATTATCACTGTTTAAGAACTCTAATGGCTCTTATTTTTTGCAGAGGATTTTTATTTTTCTCTCTCCTCTTAAGGCGAAGACAAATGATTCTATAATTGAATTTGAAGTAACAGATTATGGCTGACTTGACAAAATATAGAGAAATATTTGTAATGGCTTTTATCATAAGCAAAAAAATATATGGATAGGGACTTTCTTTTTAGCCTGTAAGAAAGATTGTGGGAGATTTTTCTTAAATCTAAGACAACCTAAGAATTTATGGATGTAAAAAAAAGAAGCAGAAAGTATAAAATTTTATTAGCCTAGATTTTACTATATAGACTATACTGTAGAACATACCATAATCTACAGTTGAGATTATAAATCATTATGATTGTTAGACTACTGGCTGTACTGAAGGATGTGCAAGTTTGAGGTTAAGAAGTTGAAAAGCTGTCAAATGATGAAATGTCAATAATTGAAGCACAGCCGCGAATAACGTTGTAAGTTACAAAATAATTATTTTTCAGGAGAGCAAAAAAAAACGTTTTTAAAAGCAGGACTACTTATTTTTAAATTTTTTTTTTAGATTATCAAAATTAATGCTAATAAAATCTTGTATGCAAAATGTCAAGAACTTTGAATTTGAAATAACATGCAAATTTACAGTTTATAACTTTTTTAGTGGAAAAACGATTCATATCCACAAACGCGATTTAAAACGTTTTTCCACTGCGCAAGCGGCTTTTAAAACGTAATTCCAATTTGCAAAACCATTAGTTTGTATTAATTTTTTAGTAACTTACAACGTTCTTTCACTGGCTGACTCTTTGTATAGCAGTTTGAAGATGTTAAGATGCATAATTTTGGATGATATGATGTTTAAACAATGTATGAGAGTAATGTTAACGATAATTTGCAAAAAAAAAAAAAAAAAGATTTTTCAAAAAGTGGCTTTTACGACGTTATTCGCGGCTGTGCTTCAATTGATAATTTAGAGAAAATTTGGGAAATTTTAATCATGGAACGCTACACTCTGAAACAACAAATTTTTGTTGTGAAAATTTACTATCAAACAGTTGATAATTTTACTGTATCACTTCGTAAAATTCGAGCCACTTTTCCTCGTGATCAGGCTCCTTCTGAGATCGATTTTTTGTGGTCGCAATTGTCTTATGCTAAGATCAGTGACCTGCAGTTCAACTATTTGATGTAGAACAAAATTGTGCAAAAATAAAAGGAGTTGACCCAGACTAATAATGTTTTGCATGGAGGTATATATTATAATATGTAACCAAATTTGAAGTTTTGAAAAAATTCCGTCAGAGGACTCATGTAACTCCCATATATCCTTTTTTTTTAAATTAATTCGGCAACACTTTTTATGTTGAATTGTTAAAAATTACCTAATCTATCCAAATATTATGTTAAAATAGATGTACTTAATTTTTTATAAATTCTAGCAAGGATTTTTGTATTTTAAAATATCCTTTTGTTAAAAAGATCACAAAAATAAAAAAAATCACTACGCTATATTCCATTTAAATTATATAATTATATATATATATTAAAGAGTTTAGTGCCAAACAAGCTGAAGGATATGCATTTCTTATACATATATGTATGTCCTTTTAAGGAAAATATACATGAAGGGAAAATATTTGATATTTATTTAATATTCACTAATAGCAAATAATTACATATTAAAGTATTTTGAAGTGTTTTTATTAGAGAAGTGTTTTAAAATCTGAAATCATCGGATCTATAACAACTAATAAAATAAAAAAATAAATAAATAAACAGAATCACACAGCTCCTAAGATTTTTTCTGGAACACTAGATCTCATTAGAAATTAACAGTTTAAAGTAGGTATACATTTTTAGGATAATATATACTTACATTCATACAGAAATTTTCAATGATACAAACAATTAAAATATTTCATACAAAAATATAAAAAACAAGTACAATTTGGTGTTCCGGAAAAAGCACAAAAAATTACACTTAAACTAAAAATGTGGTAAATTTGTTTCTTTACATCAATAGGAAGGGCAACGGAGCATATATTCTTTAAAAAAAACTGAAAAAATGGTGCACAAAGTTTTTTTTAAATTTAAAGTAAATATTGACGATTTTCATATTTTTGGCAAAAACAACCTGCATTTTTTTTACGGCAATATAATAATGTCTAATAAGGGTAGAGATTTTCTTGAAGTTAATTTCTTTAGAACGTTAATTTTTAAACACAGTACAAAGAAAATAGGATAATTTGATCGTACAGAAAAATATTTATAGCTTTTAATCCAAAGTACTAAATTATAAAAAATAATAAATGCGTTTTGGGCATCTAAAAAAGATTATATATCTCTAAGTTAGAACTAAAATGTGGTTAGTTTCTCTTTTGATTCTTAATGGCGGGCACTTGGTTTATTAAACGGCAGAGAAAATTGAAAAAAGTATTCACTCAGTTTTTTAATTTGTCCATCAAAAATGTTTTTCCCTTTTTTTAGTTACGGCAACACTTTTTTAAGATTCATCCAGAGCATTACTAAGTCTGTGTTCATACGGCTCTTTTCTTATTGACAAGATTCTTCCTTTTTCTTCTTTGAACATGAATTGGCGTTCAAATGATTCATGTCATGTTGACGACATGTTTTTTATTTTGTATAGTCGTGCGTTTGCATGTGTGCTTTTTTGATATTGAAAACAATAACAAAATTAAACAAAGAATGAAAAAGCAAAACGTAAAGACAGTACAGGCATTTGTGTACTCGTTTCTTTTCCCCTTGCCCCTCTCGACTATAAAGTAGCAATCTTTTCAATAAGAAAAGAGCCGTATGAACACAGACTAATGCATACTTTAAATTAAGTGTAGGCTCATATCAAAGAAGAATGTCTTTTTTTTAACAAATACTCACTTAAAAATTGTGGTACTTCTTTAAAATAAATTTTTAATAATTTTTTTCCTAGTACATGAATTTTTCTTGTAAAATTTTATTTTTTAAAAATTAGGAGAAGTTTAGCGACCTCTACCAGCGGCGAAACGCATTTAACATAAAAAAAGGTTCTTCCTACATGTAATTTATTTAGATACGAATACAGTACAGTAATTTTTTTAACATTGGTACAACATTGTTTCACCTTATTTTTGTATATGGAAAAAAGTACTGTGCGGCCGTCCATACAATTAATTTATTGCATGAGAAATTTCTAGCGATGCCAATTGGTCTGACATGTGATTTTATGCCGCTGGACTATTTTCTCTGGGGCCATTTAAAAGAGCAGGGTTACATGAACAAACCAACGCTCTGAAAAATGAAATTTGACACTGCATTGATGAGATAAGCGAAGCTATGTTTCAAAATGTAGTTCAAAATTTTTCGAAAAGAGCGAACGCCTGCCGGATTGCTGAAGGTGGACATTCGGGCGACATAAAATATCGTTATTAATTCCCATATTTCTACTTTACACTGGTATATCAATAAAACTGAATTTGTCAAAAAAAAGGTGTGTTTTAAGCCAACTTTCTTCCTTAGCTTAAATTTTCTCACCTTTTTATAAGTTAGACTATTGTTGTTACATATTAACTATACAACTTTTAGGCCCGTTTTCACAACTTACCGATAGCTTAAAGTAAACTTTAAACGGTCTTAAAAAAAAGTGTTCCATTATTAAAACTTTACTTTAACCTGAAGTGAGCGATAAAGTAAATTAAGGTTCATTCTACCGGTTGGTTAAAGTAAAGTTGTAATAATGGAACACTTTTTATACGGCCGATAAAATCCTACCTTTAGCTATCGGTAAGTTGTAAAAACGGGCCTTAATCTGAGAGTTCTGCATTGTGGCCCAAGCCTAGAAATTGAGTTTCTTCTACGGGATTAGTTCATAAATCCATTCGACTGGATAAAGAATGGAGTGCTAAACAGTTGAATATGTGTGGGGTATCATGGGGATCCTGGTCATTGGAGTTAGTGAAGTAGGAAGGGCTGGACAGTTAAATATGTGGAGGATATCATAGGGATCCTGACCACAAGCTGGGCATACGTTAAGGACGGCACGGTCTTTGCGGGACCAGTAGGCGCTGAAACTGTTGTTCTATTCCACTCTCAGATGAGCCAGAGCTAATCTTGTTTTTCGTGGAATTTGTCTCCCTTTTAAAAAAAGGCGCTGGGCGACCACCAAATACTACATTTATGCATTAACCTGAAATTGCGCTATTTAAAGCGTCTCTATGAATGTCGCTTAATGCTGATGTATACGATGATCTAAGGGATCCTGTACATAACTTCATATATTCTGTTCGTATGCGCCAAGATCCTTCTTTACTACTCTTTGTATTGGGTTGCCTAGCCCGGTAACATCCCAGGACAGGAGCCTTTAATAAATCCAACCCAAAATAAAATTAAAACTTCCCAAAAATGTCCCATACAAAGTACTGCTGGCAAAGTATTGAGTAAAAGGTACTAAGAACAGGGGGGCTACCGCATATTTCGATTCGAAAAGCAAAATTTTTCGAAAGCAATTTCCGATTCGAAAGTTAAACCGTTCGAAACGATGACAGAGTTGTATTTATAAACAAATGGAAAATTTGATTAAAAGTTGGTAGCACTGCTATTAAAATACCAAAATGGACGAAAATATCCCACAACAAAACAAATAATAAATACTATTCAATATGTGAAAAATATTATAATTGTGTTTTTTTAATAAAAATGTATTGTATTTCCTTCCCTGTGGTTTGAAGAGTTAACAGAAAAAACCAACCATTACTTTATACGGCTTTTTGTTTGTAAATGTAATTTTTTTAAAATTTCAAGACCACAGATATTAAAACATTTTCAATAATAACGTTAGTAAACATTTATTTTATATCAATTATATTATTATAAGGTTTAATTTGTTTGTTTTACACTATTATTTAACTTGAACTTTGTTATTTGCACTTTGCCACTAACAAAATAGCTTTCGAACAATTTCCTAACGCTTTTTACATAACTGACGCTCGTTTTCGTAATATGGAGTTGTAGTTTCGAAAGGGATTTTTATTGTTCGTAATAGAGAGTTGCCGTTACGAAAGGAACTTTTGGTTTTTGAAAAGGTATTAACAACTTCCGTTCATTCGAAACAAATAGTACGAAAATCGTAATACACAGTACAAATTGTTCGAACTCGTAAATTACTTTTTTCGAATCGAAATACGCGGTAACCCCCCAGTGTTCGAAAATAAACAATAAATATCGCTCCTTAGTGTTCGGTTCGGTAGATTTGTGGAAAACACAAACGCTTATAGTGTTTGTGCAGTAAACCATTAAAAAAAATAGCGTTTTCCTGTTTGTTATCTTTCGAACACAAAAATAATACTGTTTTCATCAAACTCAACATGAGAACATATACAGCCCAATTATGATTTAAAATTCCCCGGGAGTTTTTTACCCTTTCCCATTTTTACAATTGAATTAACATAGGAAAAATGGGAGAAGGGAGAAAACTCCCTGGGAATTTTATATTCATAATTGGGCTAATAATTCCGTTCAGTTTTTTTAAAAACCACAAACTTCATTATGTTCGGATCAGCTCATGTTCGTCCCTTTTGGCTGGTAAAAAAATCAAACATTTTTTACAAAAACAAAATACACATACGAAAAAAAAAACAAAAAGCCAGCAAAAAAACCTAAAGCCAATTTTCCATCCCTTATACGCATGTATTTGCAGTGTTGCCTATAGAAAAAAGTCTCTCACAATGAAGCCTTTGTCAGATGCATAAGCTTCGCATGAGTGCCTCGGTAGGCTAGCTGGTAGTGAGCTAGGAGCTAGTCGAGCTAGCCGAGGTTGCGGGTTCGATTCCCGCCAGAGACTCTGGTTTCTTTCCTGCAGACAAGCGTAGAGCTTCGTGGGATTAGCTTAGGGAATTATATATAAAAAAAACATCTGACAATAAGAAATAAGCTTCCAACATCTGATAATGATTTGCCAATTGCAACGATTGTCAGACATCTAACAATATTGTTGTTTTACAATGGATGGACAATGCTTTTTGTAACAACTTTGTTAAACAAAAATTTCAAGTTCACACGGTTGAGACACATTTTTAGCACATTTAACTGACAATATTTTTGATCTGACTACCGTCTGTATAAAGCATAAGTCTATTTCCGAAAATGTTTTTAAGCTTTTTCATAAAAGTTTTTCTTAAGCTAAAAAGCTTTTTTTAAGGTCTTTGCCAAAACTTTTATAATGACCACTCTTTAAGATTTTTGTGCCCATTAACTTAAAAGGTCTTTTTACAGGTCTTTTTTATGGTTTTGGTACTATTTTTGCAAAGCTTTTGTAATCTTTTTTATTGAAGGTTTTCTAAACATTAAAAAAAAAGGTTTCAACTTGTTTTTAATAACATCTTTAGCTTTCTTTGAAAAGGAGGAAAACTAAAATAGAATTAAACTGTTTGCAAACAAATTTAACACAAAAGATATTAAAATCGCAAAACAGTGTTTGGCTTCGTAACGTTGCTTTCGAAAGCAAAAAATCGTTGAAAATATTTAGAGTACAAAAACGAACAGTATTGAGTATTATTGTGTAATGAAAAGACGTAGGACTTGTCAGAGCTAATATAAAGCTCATTCTTAGAACGAATTATGATTGAAATCGGTGAAATAAAGTCCACTAAGGTTTTCTTATGACTAGGAATTAAATCAGAAAACTTTGTGCAGACCAGCTAAAAATTTACTGTAGGTTCCATATAACGAGTACTTTTGCAATACTAGTAAACTTTGATACGCCACAAAGCGTAACGAATTGATTTATAATTTATAATAGATTCCATTTAAAAAATTGTTATTTGCTAGGAACGGTATCAAAGATTTAGATATAGCAGTCTTACTAAGTTGTTTAAAGAATTTATTTAATACCGTTCAAAACATCTAACTTATATTTATCACTTCCGTTTCCTTTGTTTTGTTCACTTTAAAAAATAAAATCAAATGCAATTTTTACAAATTAATTTAAACGATATAAAATATACTATTTTTCTCAATCAATAAAATAATAAATGACATAAAAAATTAAGAAAACAAACGACGCCCCATGGAGAATTTCTTTTAAGTTGAAGCAGAAAAACAAAGTCTTCGAAATTCCCATCTAAAAAATAATGTATTGTCTGTATGTCCAGTCGTATAAAAAAGAAACTAGTCTACTATTTAATTGAATTGTAAAATTTGATTTCCTTTTTGGTTTATTTCCTGCAATTGTTACAAAAAAAAAATCTGCTGCAACAGCATCAATATCCAAAAGATACTTAAACAATAACGACAACAATAACAGGAAAATAAAAAAACGAAACCATTTACAAGATGCTGTTTTTAATAGCAAATTTTTATTTAAAGAAATTTGTCATGTTGAAGGTAAAAAATATTTTCTTATAGTTTATGGCTTCGCAAACAAAAGCGAAGTTACCGGAAGTATGAGTCTATGTTGCAATAATTGGACTTAAATTTTTTATGTTGCAACCGGATAAAACAAAGAACCGAAAAGAAGCAGTAAAAAGAACATAAATTTTAAATGATTTGTTTTTTAGTTCACTAATAAAAAAAAAACTTTTTTAAATCTAAATTAAAACAAAAAAAATTAATTTGTTATTTAACAAATTTAGCAATTGAGATGTTGTTTTCTTTTGTTCAAAACAAAAAATTGGTAAAATTTTTTTATAAGAAAAAAACTAAGACAAATGGCTTAAAAAATAAGAAAATTTTAAATAAGAGTTTATTATTGAAAATAATAAGATGTAAAAGATTTTTTAAATAAAAGGAAATTTAAAGAATGAATCATGTGAAAAGGTGTTTAGTATTTATCGCTTAAGGCCGTTACACACTATCCCACAAAGTCTTACGTATTTTTCAAAAATGCTTCCCTGATCTAATTTTTCTTTGAACAATTTTAAAAAACAATAACAACTTATCATGACAGGGTTGCATTTTCGTAAATTACTAAAGACTTTGTGGGATAGTGTATAACGGCCTTTAGAAACATTCAATTATTTGCATGCCTCTTGGTGTTTTTATGCTTATATGCATATCCAGTGCTTAAAAGAAAAACTTTCTTAGGCCCGTTTTCACGACTTAACGATAGCTAAATGTAGGAAGTTATCGAACAGATAATGAGATTTTAATTATCACAAGTTCCCTTTAATCTAAAAGTGAAGGATAAGCTAAAGAGAGGAACGTTCTACCTTTAACTTTTGTCGTAAGGTTTAGATTTGAGGTTGCCATATTATATTCACATATTTTTTATATATGGGAACTGCAATTATTCGTATATTTTGTAAATGTAAAAAAAGTACGTAGTTGCCAGTTCGTATTTTTATTTTGGCAAAAATAATCGGTATTTTCTTTAGTATTGCCACATTTTCAAAAATGTTAAGTTTATTTTATACAGAAGTTGTGAAAACGAAAAATAGTTGAAGTTAACTTTATTCCTCACTAGTGCTTAAGGTACCGTTTACTATTTCGAACTTTATAGGTAAGTCGTGAAAACGGGCCTTAATATATCAACATCATGCACAAACTTAAATTTACTTGCGTCAAAAGTGCTTGTAAATATATTCGATGTTAAATTAAAATTAAGCAAATTTAGTTGATGGAATAATTCTTGTGCAGTTTTATACCCACTTCTAAGTAGTGCAGAGAGTATTATGCGTTTGTGCTGATGTTTGTAACAGCTTAAAGTATCTGTGTACCCCCACCGATTAAGATCACTTTTTGAATCGATGAAACGATGTCCTTCTGTCCGTCAGGCTGACTGGCTGGCTGCCCATGTAAACCTTTCGTGCAAAGTACAGGTCGTAATTTTGGATATAATTTGATAAAAATGTGGTATATAGGTTCTAATCTTCACGAGGACCAAGGCCTACTGAGAACAGTAAGAATCGGTCCATTATTTCACATTGACCCCATAGCCATCTTATTATGTTGATATTTAGAGTAAGTTTGGTACAAACTTATTTAATTGCTATCTAAATCATTTTATCAAATATTATTGGAATCGGTCTATATTTGATCATAACTCCCATATAAATACTACCCCTGAAGAGAGCTTTTAATGTCATAACTTTTTTATAAATGTTTGTATTGTCCATAGTTGGGGGTAGTGCACTAAAAATTGATTTAAATCAGCAGTGCACTATCACTAAATAAAACTGCAAAAAAATTAGGTTGCACTCTTTTTTACCAGCTTTAGTGATGATTGTTATTTTTTTTAACTACCACTAAAAAAATTTTGTGATATTGCAAATTTTTTCACTATCACCAAACGCAGATTGAATGCAAAAAATCTGCTCTTAATTTAAACAGTGCAAAATTTAAACTTGCAATCAAAAAGGCTGCATATAAACATAATCTCACTAATCTTTCAAAAATTATTGGCCATGACATTTTTGAAGACAAATACGAATAATAAAAATTTTAGATGCAGCATTTGTATCCATGCAATGACACCTTGTTTTGCAGTATTTACATTTAATATGTCTGCACTACTGCACATATGGGGTCTTCTTCAACAGAAAACATCTTGCATTGGCGTGACGTCAACCTGCTGGAAATCACACTTACGAAAAAATCGCGGAAATTGCGAACCACATCCACACAGAGTTTGGACTCTAAAATATTAAAATTTTGCTTTCAACAACTGACAATGGATCTTACTTTTGCAAGGCTTATAAAGAATTTGGCATATCAAGTTCAACATATCCCTATTCTTTACAGTTTTTTTTTTTTTTTTTTTTTTGTTTTTTTCTTTTGAAGTTTAGTCTTGAGATTTAAAGAAGTACAAAAAAATAAACACAAATCAATTTAAACTTAAAATTGAATGCAAAATTTTAAGTTTCACTCAAATTATTGAAAAACAGGAATGTTGCAATAAGCTGAATTATTTTTTGTTTTTAACCAAACAAATTTTTTTTTTAAGTTCAAAAGTTTTTAACATCACTATCACTCATGTTTAGCGAGGCTGCAAATTTTCAATTCATCACTCAACATCAACAAAATGATTGCAATATTTTTGCACTATCACTAAGTGTGAGTTGAAACTTGAAAGAGCTCTCAAGTATAATTTCTATTCATAATAAAGTTAATTTTTCTCTTATTTTATTATTTATATAAATACAGGGTGGGGCAAAAGTCGCGAAGGGATTTGAAAAATTAATAACTTTTCTAATTTAATTTTTTTTTTTATTTTTTTTTTTAGGACTTGTAAAATAAATCTGGGAGATTAATAATGGAAGGTTACAACGTTATCCAGCGAACCAAAATCATAGAACTTTATTTTGAACATCATCGATCAATAATTCAAACTCAACGTGCCTATCGTCGTCATTTTAATGTGCGGAATTCACCATCCGAATCAATGATTCGACGCTTAGTGACACGTTTTCAGGAACAAGGCTCAGTGAGGGATCTTCCGCGAAGCGAAAGACCACATTCTGTAATTAGTGAAGAAAATATTCAACGCGTTCTGGAGAGAGGCGAGCGATATCGAGATATGGTCCAAAATTGTTTAAGGCCAGCTCTTTCTGACAATCGAGAGATGTGGTTCCAACAAGATGCAGCTCCTAAGGCAGATTTTTAGCGAACGTTTAATTTCCAAAAATTCAGCATTCAATTGGCCTGCCCGTTCGCCGGATTTAACAGCACCAGATTATATCCTTTGGGGAGCCGAAATAAGAGCGTTGCAGCCAGATACTCTGACTCGTGTCATGGAAAATGCTATTAAAAGAGCTCAACTTTGCGAGGCTGAAAATGGTGCTCACTTACGTGACGTAATCTTTCACACCTAAATTTAAAAAATCTCCCAATATCATATTTTATTATTTTGTAAAAAAAAAAATATTAAATTAAAAATTAAAAAAGTTATGACTGTTTTAAACCCCTTCGTGACTTTTGCCCCACCCTGTACAAAGCAGTTTTAATATGTTAAATAATTGTAAGCAAAAAAAATTACAAAAATTTTTACGTTTATATTGTCAATAATAAAAGATGAGGTCAAGGTTTAAAATCAAAGGATTATTATTGAGTAAGCCACCAATATTTATTAGGATTCAAATAAGGTTTAATATTTTTATCCTCCAAGTAAATACTTGTGTCAAAGCGACAGTTTTCAGGTGTTAGTTCATTACAATTTACTGATTTTATATTTGATCTTCTATAAATATGATAAAATATAGGGATACTATCTTCGTTTTGAATAAAACCATGTTTATCAAGAAAAGGAAATGCTTCAGGTGGAATGAATCCATTTTCAAGTGTTTTTGAAATGTATTCCTCGTCAACGTAGTAAGGAGCCAATGTTAGATTATTCACAGTAGCATTGGTACTGTTTAGAATATGATCTTTTATAATGTGAATAAAAAAGTTATCAAATCTTAATACTTCGGCTTTTGCATAGAGTATTTTGTTTGATACATATTTCTTGTAGTTACTACTTTTTGACCTGTATAATGAAGTACAGCATCTGTGACATTTCCTTTCGAATATACGTATTTTTTCCATATACGAAGGGCATATATTCAACCATATTTGGCAGCCATATGATAAAATTGGTCTAATTAAGGACTGGTACATGATAATTTTAGCACTAGGTTGTATACATTTTGAAAAGAATAATCTTTTATACAAAAAAAATGCTTTCCTGGCTTTAATAAGTGGTTGGTTTATGTGATTGTAAAAGTATAGAAATTGATCTAACTCTTTTCCTAATAGCCTAACAGTCTGTTTTACTGGGATGCTTATATTGTTCGTGGATCTAATACCAAACGATTTCCAGTTTCTTCTTATATTATTATTACATTTCCCAACCGGTGGCCTAAAAAGAATAGATTCACATTTGTTCAAATTAATCTTCATGTGCCAATCTTTGAAGTATTTTTCAATTATTAAAAATTTATTTTGCAAACCACTATTAATTCCTTCAACTGTATTGTCGGCATGATATAAAGTAATGTCATCTGCAAAAGCTATAACATTGTCTATTTAGTCTTATAAATCACGTAGGTATAAATTAGATAATATTGGGGAATTTACAGTTAGTTCCCTGTTGCAGTCCATTGCCGATTGTAAATTTCATAGTACCAACTGTTTCTTTCACATAAACAGTAAAGGTTTTATTATTGCGCATGTTATGTATAAGGATTATAAAATGTATTGGGAGTTTATATTTAAGTAATTTATAAATAAGGCCCGGAATCCAAATACTGTCAAAGGTGCCTATTATGAACTAAATTCGATTTTCGACAGCAGTCGAATTAGCTGATCGAACAAATTTTCATTTGGTATTATGGCGCGCATTCGATAAAAATTTACTATTGTGATTTTGTTAATTCACAGTAGTACATTTTCGATCAGCTGTCACTTAAAATAAAAAACTTTTGTTTACAAATTTAAAAAATAAAATTAAAGTTAAACGTGACCACGGCGGAATTATGGTTGTTTTCAAATAATTTAGCTTCTGTGTAGTTTCATCCCACTTTTTTACATGCTGAACTTTGCTGCAAATCATTTGGTCAAAAAAGAATTTTGTTCCATAAGGAATATGAGCGCTTCTAATTGCTGTTTACGACGTTTGTCTTGCATAAAATAAACAAAACTGATAAAGAATATGGTTTTTGGTATACGAACACAAAACAATTTACAAATAGTTACATTTTCAACAAGTTTTTTACATTTATTTGCACCGTCGAAAACAAATTTGCTTTCGTTGAAAAATTCGGTGCACAACGAAATTTTCGACAGTGCTGCCAACTCATAATACCAAATTAACATTCGATAGTCGATGTTCGATAGCCAGCGAAAATCGTTTATCGAATGTAACTCATAATAGGGGCCAAAGGCTTTTTCAAGATCTACTAAGCATGCCAAAGCATATAACGATTTGTTTAAATTCCACTGAATATTTGAAACTAGTAAATGAATTGCACGAATTGTTGAGTGCTTGTATTTAAAACCCAATTTTCTATCACCAACTAAATTATTATCTTCTTAGTAAATTTGGTACCTTGATTTTAATACACACAATAAGCTGCAAAAACTTCATAAGTCAAAATTCCTAATTTTTGACCTAATATCACTTATAAAAAAGACTCTGGTTCCTTTCCTTCAGACAAGCGTAATGCTTCGCGGAATAAGCTTAGGGAATTTAGAAAAATAAACTCTTGAGGGAATTTAAAAATTTTTTTTTTCCAATGTATTAAGTGTAAATTAAAAACTTAAAAGTCGTTTAATGTAAAACTAATATTTTTGAGTTATGAAGATGTTGCAAAAGTATGCAAAACCCTAACGGCAATAAAACTTAAGATCATTTTATGACAACAGTACTTTTATGGGAATCAAAACTGTTTCGGTAAAGTTGCCTTTATCGATGACACCCTCAACAAATTCCAAAAAATTTATGTAACAGAACGATTCTGAAAAAGGCTGGCAAAACAGTCTATACACACATAGAAGCTTTCTGCACCAAGTTTCGTTAAAATTTGCTAATTTCTTACAATTTTTAATGCCTAAAATTAATTTTTGCGATTGGTTTTTATTTTGTAGCTCATTTAAAATTATAGACCGATTCTTATATATTTTAAATTGGCCGGGGTCAAAAAGAGTATTATGCGCCCTAGTTTTGCTAACTGTATTTATTTCAAAATTTGTTTTTGTTTTAAATGTTAGTTTAACGAGTTACTTTTGTGCTCACGTTCTAAAAACAGGCAGTAAGTTTGTTATTTCGTGTGAAACTTCTAAAATTTTCATCTAATACCGGAAAATTTATATATTGCGCGTTTTTCTTTCGATATCGATAACTAGGTTTGACAGATGAGAATGTCAAAGTGTGTGGACATTTCTGTTCAGCTAAGTTTGCCATGTCATCAGTAACCATTTAATGCTAAACCAGCGCTTTCAAAAGGAGAAAAATTTAATTTGAAAATATAAATCTGTTCGCGAAGTTCATAGAGTACTTCGTCCGTTTCTGGTTAAATGGCTGAGTCAATAAGCAAAATTTCCGTATTTGGAGCGAAGACGATCAGCAAGACGTTAACGAATCACCATTACATTCATTAAAATCAACTATTTGGTGCGGTTTACACAACCTTTTGGAATGAGCAAAGAGCTGCCGTTACGGTGAATGACGAGCGCTAATGAGCCATGCTCATTGAATTTTTAGTTTCCAAAAATTATAAAATATTCTACTGCGAATAAACTAAATCACAAAAGTACATTTTTGTTGAATGTACGCCATAATACCAAATGAAAATTCATTTGATCAGCTTATTCGACTGCTGCCGAAAATCGAATTTTGTTCATAATAGGCACTAATATCTTTGTATCCGTTGTGCTACGCCCACTTCGCTGATTCAGCCCACTTCATTGTACCAAATTACAAAAAAGTTTGCTATTACCATTCCCAAAATAAACTTAAATTTATATTGACTTTGCGTGGGAGGTGTCACTCCTACTTCTCTTAAACAGCCCTCGTTTTAAAGATGTTTTGTTAAGATAACCAAACTATTTGTTTCAAATAACTGCAAACGGTTTTACGGATATACTCAGCCTAATTATGAATAAAAATTCCCCGGTAGTTTTTTCCCTTTTCCCATTTTTACAATTGAATTAACATAGGAAAAATGGGAGAAGGGAGAAAACTCCCGGGGAATTTTTATTCATAATTGGGCTGTATAATAGATATTGTCATTGTATGGAAGGTGCCAAGACAACTTGAAAATTTACCACAAAGGGCTTACGTTAAGCAGGGATGGGATAGTAGATTAGACACAAATTTTCAACAAAATCGGTCAAAAAGTTTCTGAGTTAGAGGGTGTCAAAGTTTGACATTTTGGCCATACAGGCGTTCTTTCTCATTCATGTAACTTACTATTTGTCCCAAGTAGCATCGACATCTATTTGATCAATCTTTAAAAAAAAATTTTTGTTTTTTTAAAAAATTTTTTTAATTTCAAAATTCAAAATTTTTAAGTCAAAATTCGACCATAAATTTTTATGTTAATACTAGCTTAACCCGGTGTGCTTTGCTACACTGCTTCAACAACGTTTGAAGGCTCTCCCTTTAATAGTTCTTCAGTTGAGCGATATTTAATATATGCATCCTATGGGAGGTATTTCCCCCCCTGCGCCTACCCGCTTTATTTTTATTTTCAAAAGTGAAGTATACCATAAGAGTGACTTCCACAAAGTTTGAACATTCTCACTATAACAGTTCTTAAGATATGCGATATTAAACATTGGCGTCCTATGGTGGGTACCACTACCCCCGCCGCTATTTTGTTTTAATTTTGGGACTCAGAAGATCCTACTACCAAAAGTTCAACAAAATGCGTGCAGTGGCTCTTATTAATATTTCTATATATGAGGGGTACTGCTCCTCCCCCGTCTACCCCGCCCATTTGTATATTGAAATTTATAGTTTACTATATTAATAGCTTTAACCACTTTTGAAGACTCTCCCTTTAATAATTCTTCAGTTGAGCGATATTTAATATATGCATCCTATGGGAGGTATTTCCCCCCCTGCGCCTACCCGCTTTATTGTTATTTTCAAAAGTGTTGTATACCATAAGAGTGACTTCTAGAAAGTTTGAACATTCTCACTATTACAGTTCTTAAGATATGCGATGTTAAACATAGGCGTCCTATGGGGGATTCCACTTCCCCCGCTGCTATTTTATTTTAACTTTGGGGCTCAGAAGATCTTACTACCAAAATTTCTGCATAATGCGTGCAGCGGATCTTAATATATGCGATAATTAATATTGGCATCCTATGGGGGATACCAATTCCCCTGCCCCTATCGAAAAAATAAGTAGCCTATTTTATTTTTAGGGCTCACGTGATGTATCTGTAAAAATTTCAGGAAAATCGGTTCAGTAGTTTAGGAGTCTATAAGCCAACAAACAAACAAACAAACAAACAAACAAACAAACACACAAACATTTTTCATTTTTATATATATAGATGAAGAAAACATAGTTCATCTAAGTATATATTAATTTTTATGTTTCGAGCATTTATTTTTCCGTCTTAGTGGATCGATTAGGCAAAGGACCAATCTCCGGTTCATATTTTATCTTCTACGTGAGTTAATTAATTTTTGTAAGTTAAATATAAAAAATATTAGAAAATATCAATTGAAAAACAAAAAAGTATCAAAAAGTCTCCTTTATAGATTGTCATCCACTCAGGACATTGCATGTTTAATTTTATGTTTCTATGTCTAAAATTAATCAAAATACCAGATGTAGGACGAAAAAGTACCAAATTAGCTCCCTCGTACACATTCTTATTCACTCAGGACCATGCATGTTTATTTTCATCTTTGTAGGTCAAATATTAACAAAAATTCAAAAGGTACCAAATGAAAAACAAAAAGTACCAACATTTTTCATTTTATAGGTTCTCATTTACTCAGTAAGCTGAACCTATAGTAATTTGTTTTTAAGTTCAATATTAGAGAGAATTTAAAAATTATTACATGATGCACGAAAAAGTAAAAGAAAGAAATTTAATTTTCCGTATTTCCCCTTTTTATACTTTTTTCTCCCCATGTAGGTTCGGTTGTCAAACAAAGTCAGAAAGCGTTCTTAACTTTTTTGTCTGTGCCGATTTATACATAAGATTTATATAGTCGAAATATTCGAAAACCGGTTTCTGAAAAATGTCGAATAATCGCCCACCCTATTTTTTTTATTATTTGATAATTGAAAAAATCAAATTTTTTTGTTCTGCATATGTGTAAGTAACAAATTTGAACGCTTAGAATTCTGAAATTATTTTTTGTTTTTTTTTTTGCTCAAAAGAAAGCTTGTGTCTTTTCCTTAAAGGTAGTTTTGGTCGCTTTTTGGGATGCGAGTGGCTTATGTATAAAAAAAATAATTTCTTACTCAAAACGAGGGTTTTTAAATTTTTAGCATATGCAGCACTATTTTGAATTTTTTCCTAAAAGACCAGAACTAACTTAAAGGAAAAGACGTAAGCTTCTTTTAAGCAAAAAAAAAAACATTCCCGCTAAAAAAAAATTAAAAAAAAAAAAAAAAATTTTAATTTTTTAAAAACACAAAAAAATTTTTTTCAAAAGATCTTTGAAATAGCTATTGAAGCTGCTTGGGACAAATTTTGCTTACAACAATAGGTAATAAGTAGGGCAACCAAAAAAAAGCAAATGCTTATTTTTTGGTTTACAAGATAGAAAGATTTTGATTGAACACAAATTCCGATCATAAAAAAACAAAGAAAATGAGCTATATTTGTTAGGGCTTATTTTTGCTTATTTTGGTAATATCGGCTTTTTTTAGTTATTTTTGCGATATCGGCTTTATTTTGCTTATTTTGCCATTTTAAGATAATTTTTAATTTGTTTCATACGAAAAAAAACTTATTTAATAAAATTTTGCAAAAATCGTTATTATTATTTTTTTTATGTGCAACTTTTTTTTATAAATACTAAAAAATCAATCATCATTTCTGTGCTGTAACAACTCTGGTTAAAAAAATCGTTCAGTTATGGTAATATTTTGTGCTTCCCTTGCACAATATCATCCCCACAATTATTATACCCACAGGGTGTGGGTCACACCACAAGAGTGGAGTGGGTATTATGCATTTGTGCTGATGTGAGAAACACCTTAAAATATTAGTCCTAAAGTATACCGATCAACTCAGAATCACTTTCTGAGTCGATCTAACGATGTCCGTCCGGCTGGCTGGCTGTCCATGTAACCTCGTGCGCAAAGTACAGGTCGCAATTTTAAAGATAATTTAATGAAATTTGGTACGTGGATTCTAATTGGCACAATGGCGAATCGGTCCATAATTTAATATAGCCCCCATACAAGCTGCTATCCGGAAGAGGGTCTTTGTGCCTACTATCAAACCAATTTAAATGCAATTTAAGACATATGTATATAGATCCATATTTATATGGACACGTAAGGTATGTTCATTTTTTAAAAAAATAGGACCACGAGGGGAGATAGGGTCAATTTCTGCCCATCAGTAACTATTTAACCGATATTAATGAAATTAAAAACATAGATAGATCTCCATTCATATAGTCATACACTCTCGAAACTTGTTTTTAAATACTGTGGTGTTGGGTATCATACGGTCGGGCTTGACCGACTATACCTTCTTACTTGATTTTTATGCAACTCTGTCTTAGCGGTACTGTAACGTATCTTTTATAGTGTTGTGTATAATTTGTATGTGTTTATGTTTATGTGTTTTAGTATTAAGCCTTTCTATCAACTTATTTTATTATTTGCTTGTTTAAGTTATTTTCTCTCGAAAATTCCATAGTTGTATTTTAGTATTAAGCCTTTCTATCAACTTATTTTATTATTTGCTTGTTTAAGTTATTTTCTCTCGAAAATTCCATAGCTGTATTCTTACGATCAAATTCCTCAGTCTGTAACGTCTTATTTCTTTTTAAATATAGTTTTTGCATAAAGTAACGTCTGTTAGTTTCACTTCTCTCTGTTTTTGGTATAGTAACGTCTTATTTTTTGGCTTTTTTAATATAGTTTAACTATTAAGAATTTCTCTGTATATCAAATATTGTTAATTTCTGCAAACTTTGGGGTTTTACACGAAGTTGTAACAAAATTGGAAACAAAAAATCTTTCATTGGTCTTCCAACTTGGTGGCCACACAATCAAGTTTTGCCTTTCAATTCCATTCAATTTGCAATACACTCTCACTTTTTTACTAACACACTCACACTTTTTAAATTGACAATGAGGTGGCTTTCAATTTCACCTCTCCATTTGTTTGGCAATTTTACTTTCAATTTAACAGCTGAGACAAACATGTAGTCTTTATAAATTGTTTTCTTGATGAAATCTTGAAAGTAAATTGCTTAAAAATTGAATGCAGCCTACGTCACAGCTTTCAATTTATGTAAATTTTGACAAGCAGTATATGTAAAAGACTATCAAGAACATCTTGATCGTGTGGCCGCAGGATAAGTGAAAATAGTTATGGACCGTAAGAAAAATGTCCCGTGTTCCAGGGGATATAGAAGACAAAGTTAATAAAAAATTTAAATCAGTTTCATTAAAAAACTAAGGATTTTCGGTATTAAAAGATATTGGGGGATATTTTGGCAGGCAAGCGGAATTATGAGTCCAATCGTATAAAATATACCTCAGAGCAAATACTCAATTTTAAATATGCTCCCTCAACATCTGTAGACGTAGGAAGAACTTGCTAACTCCAAACAGACATAGTTTTCTTTTCGAAAATTTATTACACCAACTTATAATTTACTATAACAACGTATTAAACGAATTAAGTGGAAAATAAACAAGTTTAAATTGCTTTTTTTTAGTTTTAACAGCTTATTTTCATGTTTTTAATCGCTTTTTTTAAGAGCTTAAAACTGTTTTTATAGTGCTTTTTTTTGGTTGCCCTAGTAATAAGTTACATGGATGAGAATGAACACCTGTATGGCAAAAATGTCAAACTTTGACCCCCTCTAACTCAGAAACTTTTTGACCGATCTTGTTGATTGAAATTTGTGTCTAAACTACTATCCAATAGGACTAGCCTTGGTGCAAATTTCATCTAAATTTGGAAGACATCCATGGAAACACCCAAGACCGCCTACAGACGGTCCTCAGATAAAATAAGTATTGAAGAAAACCTATTTACTTAACGCTGATTCGATGCAAAAATTTAAAAAATTCTCAGTATAACTGTACCAATTGAATTGAATAATTGAGATAGTGCGGAAGAAGAAATAGTTCTAGTCAGAACTTTGATGCGAAAAGACAAATAAATTGCAAACTACATATGTAAATTTCAGGTATTAGAGGGTTAAAAATTGGGGCACTTGACATGAAATCCCCCATCTATCAATTTATGTTTAAAATTCGTTTTTCATGGCAAATAAAAATAAAAGTATATGAAAAACTATATTTAAATAAATATAAATTGATATTTAAATAAATTGGTGAAAAAGGCCATAAGACTCGGATTTTACTGTTAAACATAATACATTTAAATTTTTACAATTTATACAATATGATTTCTACAACCTAAAATGCAAATATTTTTCAACAATATGTTTTGCAAAAAAAAAAAAATTAATAAGAATTTTTTACAAACATAAAATTTCTCTATATTAATAGTAAATTCATTTTAAAGAACCACAACATGCCTAAAATACGAAATTCAAAGATAATAAAATAATAAATCGTAATATCAAAACCAAGAAAGAAAATCTATGCAGTAACCATAAAAGCAAAAATAAATAGGACAAACTTACTGCAAACAACTAGAACAATCTACAAAGTATCAGTCAGAGCAGGTAATATGACACCATATACCGAAGAATATTGAAATGGGTAAATCGCTTAACAAATTCTGAAGCTTTTCAAAGAAAAGGACATAATAGAGAACTTTTTTCACCATTAAAAGCTCATACTATGCGTAACGAAAAATACAATTTACTCCAATTATTTCTTAAAAATCAAAAAACGAAGGCAAAAGAGGTATTGGCAGAAAGCAAGTTTCATGGTTTCGCAATATTCACAACTGGACTGGAATTCACTAATTCTAGCTCGCGGGGAAGGCTATCAAAGATTCGGTACAGCCGAATGTAGCACTTGTACTTGTTAAATTGTATTACCTTACTAAATTTTTAAGAGCTTTAGTCCGTTTAAAGGGATGTTTAAGGGAACAGAAACTATGTGGTAGGCATGGTCCAATACTGGACCAATCGAAGCAAAAGTTGGTAAAGTCCTTTGTATTACGAAAGTGTTAGCTGTGAGAAATTCTGTCTTTATATCGAAATGTGTAGGAGATTTATGCAGATTAAAATGATTTTCAGGAACAGAGACCTACACGACTCGTGGATTTATCAGAAAGAAATTTTTGTTGAGTTATTTTTGTTGTCAGAAGAGTTACTTTAGTAAATAATCATGCAATCTTTTCCAAAAGACAATTTCTGTGAACTCTATTTGCAATCAAAGACCAATTTGTTATTTTTGAATGTGTCACAAACAGCAGCACAAAGCCATAATACTTACCCCATCTATACTAGTGTATTGGGATGTACAAATTAAATTTATTTCAATACGAAAATATGGATTCATTTGGTTTTGCACAATATTGAAAATTAAAAATATTTATAACAATAAACAAGAAATAATATTTAGACAAAAGAATATGGACAGACGGACAAATCACAATATGGCAAAGAAAGTTGTAAATATTTCAATAAATTGGAATGCTGTTAAATAAACAACAAACGAATCTGTCTTGAAGGCATTTATTGGTTTAAATGTCGAAACCGAGATATAAATGCATTAAGGGAAAAGAAAATAAAGTAATAAAACCCTTTTACGATAATATAACACTTTCTGATGTTCGTAAGCAAAAATAAATAACAAAATATCCTGAAGGATATTTGATTAGATGGATTCATTTGCACACATGCACACTAGGGGTATAACCAAATTTTGGCCCTAGCACAACGCGATAGCGAATATTGTGTTATTTTACGAAAACAATTTGTTTGGGTCCTTTGAAAATAAAAACCTCACCCACAAAAGCGATTTTCTAAAATCCCTTAAGAAAAAAATTTAATAAAAAAATTTTAAATATTTTATTAATAAATGAAAAAAAAAGTTAACAAGTTTCTTAATTATTAAAGGACATAAATTTCAAATTTAATGCGCGTACTGTTTTGCATAAAAAATGTGAGTTTTTGGCTAAATGTATAAGTACAAATAAAAATAAAAAAAAATAATTTTCCAACTTTACCGCGTTTTGTGGGTGACCTTTTTTGAAAACTGCGAAAAATTTATATCAGTTTTTTTAATAGTTTTCAATGGACTATTCGACTGCGCTAGGGCCATTTTGATATTTGCAAAAAATGGGAATAAGTTATACCCCTAATGCACACATACACTCACCAACGGTAGAAAATATCTCAAAAAAATACACACAGAGACACAGGGTTATTTTCACATGCACAATAACCCAGCTAACATTTGTGGAATAATTTTTTGTAAAAATCGTCTAGTTAACTCATCTCAGATTACTGATTTTTCAGTTGATTGATTGAAAAAGGATTTAAATTTCATTCATTCACATGTTCAAATAATGATTTCTAAATGTTTTGATATTAAAACCAATTTATTATTTATAATTCATTCATATGCTCAAAAAGGTATCAAAAAATTGAATCACAAATGTTTAATTGCGGTCACATGTGGTTATTTTGCTCGTGAAGTTTATTTCTAAAAGATAAGAATATGATATAAAATGCTGGCTGGTAAAAAAGCTTAGACAAACACCCAGCTATCAATTGGGTGATCGTTTTTTTGTAAAAATGAGTCTTTACGGATCACTTTTGATGATAAAAAACCGATTTATCACTTGAGCGATTAGAAAAGTATTCACATATGATTCATTCATATGCTCAAAAAGGAATCAGAAAATTTAATCACAAACGATTCTTTGATGCATCAGTAGGGAAGCTTTTTCTCACAACGAGAGTATCATTTATGATCGAAAAATCTTATGCGGTTATTTTGCCCATAAAGCTGATTTCTTAAAGATTCGATTATGATACAAAATGCTTGCTGGGAAAAGAACTCAGACAAGCACCAACAAATGCAAACATTTTGAATAAACACACACATATTTACTTTCAGTTACATTTTTACACATACACACACGCACACACACACACCTACACACATATTTATTACTCTTAATGTTCTAGTAACCGACAAGTATTTGATTTGATTTTTTCTCAAATTTTTGGTTTTAATTGCAACAATAAAACAGCAGCCCTTTTCTCCTATTTTTTGAGTTATTTTGATTGATTTGAGAAAATTCTTAAATAAACATTCACATTTCTTCAAAACATTTTTGGAATTTGTTTTTCTTTTGCCTGCGGTCTCTTTAATGCTTTTTTCGATACGGATGTCTGTGGGTGATTTTGATAAAAATCTTGGTAAATATTTATTTTGATCTTTAGTTTAAGCCTTTGGGAATCACATTGATTTCAATACGGATTTCAATTAAATTCAGCCTTAGGTTATTATTGTGTTAAGGGATATGATTATCAGGTTATTAGAAAAATTATTTGAGTAAAAGAATATGAAATTTTGTATGTGTTTAGATATTACAAGGGGAGAAGAGTTGAGAATTAAAGCTGATAGACTAACAGGGTTTTTTTTATCAATAATAAAGTAATTTTATTAAAAAGAAGCTTCGTTTTGGGTGCGATAGATGCAATACGAGTTTTGCCGATTTTAACCCAGTTTAAACAGAATCGCTGCTGGCTTAAAATCCATCCGAAATCTTAAGAAACTTGTAACATATATTTTTTCCTTTTACTCCTGCAAATAGCATAGCGCCGCAAAAACTTTTAATGCATTTCGATTGAATTTACAAAATATCACAAAATGATCAGATACAACAGGACCCTTTTTTCAAAACTACAAGTTACAAATCTGCAAGGTAAATATACTTGAACTAAAAACAAAAATTGTAAAATTGTTGCTTTTTTAATTTATTTCACTTGTAAAGGGTGTTTTTTATAGAGTAACACAAGTTCAAATCATAATAAAACAAGGAAATATATTTTTAATATCAATGAAACGAGCTTTATAGGAAAGAAAATTTTATGAAATTAATGTTTAAACATGATTTCTGCAATATAGCCGCCTCGACTGGAACACCAATTTTCAACAACTTATCGCAGCATTTGCGGCCGTATTTCGTCGATAACGCTTCGAATGTTGATTTCCAGATGTTCAATTGCTTGCGGTTTATCAACGTAGACAAGTGACTTAACATAATCCCAAAGAAAATAATCCAATGGGGTTTAATCACACGACCTTGATGGCCAACTAATTGGGGCATTACGTAAAATTATTTTTTCATCAAAAGTTTCTATGAGTAAATCAATTGTAGCGCCATCTGTGTGGCATGTGGGCCGTCCTGTTGGAACTACATATAAGCAAGCTTAATGCCACGTAATTGAGGTACGAAAAAATTTCGAATCCTGTTCCTATACCGTTCACCATTGACAGTAACATTCTCACCATAATCGTTTTTGAAGACGTATGGGCCAATTACTGCACCAGCACATAAAGCGCACCAAACAGTAATTTTCTGTGAATGTAATGGTGTTTCGACAAAAGCTTGTGGATTCTACTCACTCCAAACGCGACAATTCAGTTTATTTACGAATCTATTCAACCAGAAATGGGCTACATCGAATGGAAATTCAAAATCAATATCAATTTGTACTTCAGCCCATTCAACGAATTGGCTGCGCATACGATGGTCATTTGGCTTTAACTCCTGCACAAGTTGAATCTTAAAGGCTTTAAAGACAAGATCCTTTCGTAACAGCTCCAGTTGCTTAAAACGGCGACGAATTGATTGTTTAGAATCATCTTCAATGCTTTCCTGTACAGCGGCTACAGCTTCTTCAGTGCGCACTGTTCGGCGTCTCACGAGATACACATCATCTGTAACAATAAATGTGGTCCGAAAACGATCTATTGTTCTTCGAATTAGTCGCTCTAAAGGACGATTATGTATGCCATAAAATGGAAGAAGCGCACGATGAGTTTGATGAATAGAACAATTATTTTGATAAAATATTTCAACTATTTACACGCGTTGCTTTGGTGTAAGTCGATTCATAATGAAATTTCATAGCAAACTAAACAAAAAACAACTATCAGCTGTTAAATGTGTGCTCAAATAAAGCAGTGATGCCAACTTAAAGTTGTGACACTTTAAAAAAAACACGCTTTTGATTTGTAACTTGTAGTTTTGAGAAACCGAGCCCAGATCCCATTATGGCTAGTCCATTCCTTACTTACGTAGGTGTTCTTGTTCTGTACTTTGCTCACATTCTTACTTTAATATCTCAGGCCAATCATCCTGCATATTCTTTAAGAGTATGAGAATCTGATCATATATTAAGAAATTCTAACGAGTATGTCCCTCAAAAGGTGGGTTAATAACTCAAAAATGCAGAATTCACAACAGATGACGTATATTTCAACATTGTTTATATTTATATATAAGTTCCGATGCTCTGCTAGACTCGCCCATTGAATTCTGTGAATTGTATACAGTTATTAAATCCCTTAAACAAAACAAAGCTCCAGGACAAGATGGTGTTAGCTATGAGTTCTACAAATATGCCCCCGCATGCTTCTTAACTGAGTTATTAACAATATTCAACAAAATATTTTTACAAGAAACAATACCATCTAGCTTCAGAAATTCAATTATAGTTCCACTCTTTAAAAAAGGCGATCCAAACTTGCCAACGAATTATCGTGGTTTATCCTTGATCAACACTTTGTGCAAAATTTTTAATACAATTTTGCTAAATAGAATAACAGAATGGACAGAAAGCAACAATGTATTGAGCGAATATCAAGCCGGGTTTAGAAAACATTATTCAACCGTTGATAATATTTTCAATTTGATAAGCATAGTAAACTTGAATAAATTGAATGGTAAAAGAACGTATGCTTTTTTTGTCGATTTCTCGTGTGCTTTCGATGCGATACCCAGAAATAGCCTGTTTTATAAATTATCATGTCTTGGTATGTCATCTAAGATAATAAGAATATTGCAGAAATCGTATGAGAACACTAAAAGTCAAATATGGGACGGCAATTCCCTCTCGAATTCATTTACTGTGGAACTTGGTGTAAAACAAGGTTGCATTTTAAGCCCACTATTGTTTTCATTATATATTAATGACCTTATTGATGTGTTGCCAGGTGGTGTTAACGTTGCAGACAATAATATTAAACTTTTGCTTTATGCGGATGATATAGTTATTTTATCGGAATCACCTACTGAATTGCAAAACATGATTAATGCCTTGCATTCATATTGTACTAAGTGGTGTTAAAAAGTTAATTTAGAAAAGTCTAAAATATTAGTATTTCGCTCAGGATCACGTATGTCTGCGAACTTGAATTGGCAATATGGTACAGAAAATATAGAAATAGTGAACAGCTACAAATATCTTGGGATAACCATCACATATAACCTGTCCTTTAAAACACATTTAAATAACAAATTAACGACATCAAAGCTGGCAATAAATTCCACTTGGTCAAAATATATAACAAACCCACAAATATCTATCAAAAATAAGCTTAAAATATTTAACGCAGCCTGTAGATCTATTTTGTTATACGCGGCTCAAATATGGGGATATGAAAAACACGATGTTGTTGAGAAGCTGTTTCGATTTTTTATTAAAAAAATGTTGTACCTGCCCCCCACAACTCCCAATTACATGCTACATTTGGAAACTAACCTTGACTCACTTTATATTTCGACGTTGAAACTGCACTTTAATTATATAAATAAAGTTTTAAATTTAAGTCAACGACGACTTCCACGTATTTTAGCAGAGTGTATTATATCTCGAAATGTGTGTTGGGCAAGAGAATGGTTAAATCTCTGTCAAAATCTACAATTTACCCCAGCTAATTCTAACAGACCTTTATGTACGTATTGGAAACCCATTTTAAAATTGCTGCAAACTAAAGAACGTAAAGATAACTTAAGAAGTGCAGTCAACTCCCAGCATCACGATCTATACTCGCAACTAAGTTTTGATGTCGAGCCAGCACTCACGACAAATTTATCGCCCTATATTATTAGTTTGATAATTAAAGCAAGAGGTGGATTGCTCAATTTAAATGCCAGAAGCTTCCGAAATAACACTGTTACCACATGTACAATATGCAACCTTGATGAACCTGAGAATACTTTTCATTTTGTTGCAGTTTGTCCAATTTTTAATGTATATAGGAGAAATCTCTTTGGAAAAATACAACTTAATATAAGCGAAGTACTTAATATTTTGAATGGTCACAATTATGTTGCTTTATACAAATACATTCAAGTATGTTTAAAATATAGAAAACTGCTAACAAATGAATTTGATTTTTGATTTTTAAATATAAATATAAGCTTGTAAATATTAATGAATTATATAAATACAATATTACAATGCCAATCGGGCTTACAACGAAAACGTTCAGCCCAATATAGATAAATATATTAAATGAATTTTTTGTAAATTTGTATATACAACATATTTAATCTATTAATAAATAATAAAATAATAATAATAATATATAAGTTCCCGTTGTTCCTACAAGGAGCATAGGGCCTCAAAAATGATTTATCTTGCGCAAGGAAATTTTATTTCATCCTAGCTTCTATTCATGGTAGCAGCTTCAGTGTCAATTATTCGTCTCCATTCGGGTCACCTGACTTTTTGGGTCGAGGATTTCAGTCGATGGCGTTTCTGATGATGTCGTTTGTAGATCTTCGTAGAATCCGCCGATCCAGCTCCACATGCGTTTCTTAATTTCCTTTGCAACTGGTAGTTGATTCGCTTCGGTCCATAATCTGATATTCGTGATTAGATTTGTCCAAAAGCTAAGAATTTTTCTGCTGAGGCACTGATTCATAAGCACTTGCAACTTTTGAATTTCTCGGGCTGCAGCGTTCCATGTTAAGCAGCCACAGAGAAAAATCGATTTCACATTAGTATTAAATATTTTAATTTTTACTCGCTGTAATAGAATTCACGAGCTTCAAATGGATTTCAGAAAACTAAAGGGTTGTCTATTATGAGACGGGTTTCAATGTCGTCTTTAAAGGCACCAGACATTGTTATAATGCTACATTGTTATAATGCATTAGGAGTGAGCATCGTCCAGTTTGGATTTTAATACGGAATTTGTAATCTCTACTAAATTCTGCCACTTTGTTGATCGTTGAAGCTATGTGTTTCATGCTGCATATATTGTCTAAGTAATCTAGATCGGGTTATCTTATACGTAGACCCCCTCTTATAAAGGGTTATCCCTTTTGCGGTTTCAAAAGTAAACGTAAATAAAACATATATAAAATATTTTTTTTCATGATATTTCTTTTTTATTATTAAGTTTGAACGTTGACATTATGTGTGAAACACTATATCATTTAAATGACCACCACGTGAAGTGTTGCAAGCATACTACAAAAATGGTGATTCTGGCACAGCCACATATCGTGCTCAAAGAGGAGATAATGGTTTACATAATCGTCCAACTACGCAAGCAATTGGCAAAATTGTGAAGAAATTTGAAGAGACTGGAGCGGTTACAGATATTGTAAGGCCAGTGCATCATCGTTTCGCTCGTTCCGCTGAAAATATCGCTGCTGTAAGTGAAAGTGTTGCCGAAGACCCGAATGTGTCGATTCCTCGTCGTTCTCAGGAATTAGGACGATAACCGACTTTTTTTGCCAGCTATTGAAGAATACGACTTGGAGAATAAGTGGTTTCAAAAAGACGGTGACACATGCCACACAACTCGAGCGAATATGGCTTCTTTGCAAGAGACATTTCCTGGCCGTGTAATTTCTCGTCGTGGCGACATCAACTGGCCACCAAGATCATGCGATTTGACACCATTAGACTTTTTTTGTGGGGCTACGCGAAAGACCGTGTTTATGCAGATAAACCTTTAACTATTGAGCACTTAAGAACCAACATTCGTCAAGTTATGGCTGAGATACCGCCCAATATGTGTCAAAAAGTGGTCCAAAATTACCTCAAAAGGACCAATGCTTGCAACACTTCGCCTGGTGGGCATTTAAATGATATAGTGTTTCACACATAATGTCAACGTTCAAACTTTATAATAAAAAAGAAATATCATGAAAAAAATATTTTATATTAGTTTTATTTACGTTTACTTTTGAAACCGCAAAATGGATTACCGTCATGCATAGTCTTAAGCTACGGTCACACTTATTAAATATTTGATCAAATAAGCGTAACCCCTTCTTTTATTAATAGTTAGTGAGATTTAAAATGGTATTAATATTACAAAATAAACTAATTATACTACTAGACATAGCAACAAAGAGTTTTTTGTAAGATGTGGTATTTAATTCAAAATAAATATTGATATTAAGCGAAATGATTTTTTAGTTTGGTTGTTGGTCCCGTTTTTTTCGTCAAATATTTGATAAGTCTGACCGTAGCTTTAGTCATAATGGTATAGATAAGAATGGAAATGGTAATAAGACTCAACCTTGGCGCACGCAAATACCTACTGAAATTTGTTTTTGAGTTCCGCGAATATATGTTGTGCAACCTCCTCCATTTTCGAAACAATGGTATATCTCGAAAACAAGAGCTAACCTAACAAACGGTTACCACCATTGGATTCAGCGTTGCCGAATTATGTAAAAACGCAAACTATTTATTTATTATATTTATTCTCACTTATTTATTGAACGAAATAGTGTAAACAACAAAGATTTTGTTGTCGCTTTAAAACTGTCATATTTTGTGCCAAAAAAAGCATTGCTTTTGCGAAGTTTTAATAAAGGCATTGAATGCGTGGTGTGGACCTTCAGCTTAAAGGGAGGAATTTGGCGCGTTTCTCTATGGGTTTCTCAGTCACCCTCTGGCACCTTCGGAGGAGTTTATAGCCGTTTAACTATGAAGAAAGGCTTCTAATAGTTTGAGGAATGTTATCTTTACTATTCTTAAAGTAAATTTTTTTCAAGCAATCTGGAAATATTATTTCAAATTTTAAAGCCCTTAACAAAAAACACTCCTTTAAACATGTCATCCATTTCGCCTAATCATTTATAACACTTAGAAATTTTTAGAAGACAAACAGACATTTAAAAAATATGCGCAACTAATAAAAATCGCTATGAGATCAATAACAAAAAGTAAAAAAAACAAATTTCTTACATCAATGCTTTTAACACAAATCAATACATCTAGAAGATAAACATATTTATTGTTCTTTCCATTTTTTTCGTTTTCCTATATCCTGCCTTAACACTTATAATATTAAACACAGAGTGTTTAACTTCCCACTTAAAACTTCAATACATTTAACACACACATATAGGTTTTTTATTTATGTGACATTCCTTTACACTCGTCCTTATCCTTGTTGTAATAAAAGCTACAAGACTGTATTCAGTTCTGCTTGTGGGATTCCAAGGACTAAAAAGATATATTTTCTAAAGCTTTTAGTATTGTTTACATTTGTTGTCGCTGTTATTGTTTACATTTAAGACATGCTGCTTCCTTTTTCTACCAGCATCAAATCCTCTCCAATCCCTTCTACGTAGCTTAAATTATAGTCTGGCAATAGGAAGAACAACAAAAAAATTGTATTGAACTGATAAAAAAAAAGAATAACAATATAAATTCCCTTGACAATTTTATAAATGGCGCAAAAATTGTTTAACAAAACAGTGAACATTTTTTCTACCAGCTCCCTCCTCTTTTGGCTCCATTTAAAGCTGAAAAAAAACAAGCCACCTCATTTGATTTTGGAAGGAGTCAAACGGAAGTGGTTAACTTCTAATGCTTTATTTTCCCATTGTCTTTAGTTAGAAAATTTCAATTGATTTTCAATTGTTTTGTTAAAAAGTGGTTTTATTGGTTTTTCTTCTTTTTATTTTTCACTTTCTTTATTAGTTGGCACTTTTCGAAGTTTTGACAGAAACTTCAAAAAAAAAAACTGAAAGTTAATAATGATAAAGTACTGTACAAATAAAGTTTTGAAATAGAAGAACTTAAATGGTAATTCAGTAGGGATTAAATTTTATAGAAAGTATTGTTATAAAACTAAAAACACATGCTTAAATATAACTTGATGTCACGTGTAGTGTGGTAGACTAAGCTGTAAAAACTGGTTCGTTTACTTGACAATTCTTTAGCTTGGACCCTGGCGAATAGAAACTACATACTATCGTAGTAAACAGGCAGACGAGGTAGCCAGAATGGCTAACTTTAAATACCTCCTTTAAATACCTACAAAGCGGGGTCAGTTGCAATTCTGCAGGGTTCTATTAAAATTAGCATATTCATGTTTTTTCCTTAAACGGCTAAAAATATTGGCGCAATTTAGTCATACAAATGTAGAGTGGAAAAGTTAAAGTGGGCCTCTTTACATCAGGAACGAACGAAAATGGGAATGTAGCACATTTAAACGAAACCTTGTTATTAAATTTTTTGGCTCCCAAGAAAAACTTTGGTATACAGCCAATAGCCTGCAAAAGAAAGGAAATATCCAGGTTAATAGCAGTATTAACGGGACACAGGATGCTAACCAAGCATGAAAGTCGAATTGGACTTCCCATCAACGTTGCAATGACAGGGCGATTTTTGAGCGATTCGTTAGCATTGTTGATTTTAGAAAGGTGGGTTGCTGGCCACCCTTTTAAATAACAGGAAAGGAGCAGAAACGGACATCTCTATAAATGCCAGGCGCTTGCTGGGAGTAGAAAGAAATGTTTGGGTAACTAAACACTATCCAATCTTGGTAAGATATCTAGATTCAAGCTAAATCAACTACTGAGATATCTCACGACTGAGTCTCATACAACATTTCTATACAATACGATGTAAATGGCAATACAACTGGCGAGTGGTGTGGTCTTGTCAAAACCAAGTCCTCTCAACCCGAAAGAATAGAACCGAAAACTGCAATGGTTTTAAAGAACCCATTACCGCAAAGATCGCTGAGGAGAGAGTGTGGTTACTATCGAAACATGCCAGATCAACCTGTTCGTGAACGTGGGTTCAATCTCAGCGTCAATCAAGAATGAAAAATTATCAATAAATTTTAACTTTTGATATTTTTAGTTCGGCTAGAGTTCATCAAATTTAATTTTCATTAAATTATTATTACTGAAGGAAGGAATTTTTACAACATGAAATTTTTATTAAAATTTTTCTGGGGCTCGATTGATGTTTGACTGTTAGCTGGCAGTCACCGCAGTGGTGCAGAGGTTAGAACTCAAAGAATTCTGATGAAAGAATGTGGTGATTCTTGAAACATGTAAATTCAACCCAGGTTCGAGCCCCAGCTCAGCCAGGAAAATTATCAATAAATTTTAATATAAATTTCATGTTGTAAAAATTGCTTCCATCAGTAAAAATAATTTAATGAAAATTAAATTTGATGAACTCAAGCCAAACTAAAAATATCAAAAATTAAAAATTAACAGTTCAACTAAAAATCACAGTTGTTCTTAATAAATTTTAATCTTTAAATCACCCTTGTGTTAAAAACCACACAAAAGAGCAATATCAATTAAGTACTGAACACACATTTTTTTAATAAAAAATTTTTTTTAATAACGAAATATTTCAGAACTTACGTAAGCTACCCACATGTGTGGTTTTCCACACATATGTTGTTTCTATGTAATTTGCACTAGCGACTAAATTTTCTGTCGGCAAGTGTGAATATATTTGATATTGTTGCAAACTGCATACAATGTTATTAGGAAGATTTTGTTTTATAAAGTGAGTGCTTATATTAAATACAAACAAGATTTGTATGCTTTGTAGTTGATCAGCAATGGGATAAATATATCATTAATGTTACGTAAATCAAGAATTTGATTTCAAACGAACTATAGCGCCACAGTTTTTCACACATTGCATATGTGTGAAAAACACCACACGAGGATAACTAACGTAAGTTTTTTTTAAGGGTAATTTCATGTTTTTAAAATTCCTTTCTTCATAAAAAATTTAATGAAAATGAAATTTAATGAACTTTAAACTGATTAAACTGATTAAATGTGCATTACATCAACCAACATTAATAATTGGTAATGAGGAACTCGAAAATGTTCAAATTTTCAACTACCTTGGCAGTACTGTTGGTAATAGGAGTGGAGCTGAAGAAGATGTCACGAACCGGATAAACAAAGCCAAGTCTACGTTTGGCATGTTAAATAACATTTGGCGATCTAGTCAAATTTCAAAAAATACCAAACTAAGAATTTTTAACTCAAATGTAAAATCGGTTCTGTACTACGCATGCGAGACCTGGAAAAGTACGAGAAGCATTGATAAACGTTTACAGACATTCACAAACAAATGTCTCAGGAATATCCTGGGTATATGGTGGCCAAATCGTATAAGTAACTCAGACTTGTGGTTACACACAAATCAAAAACCAGTTCCAAATGAAATAAAACGAAGAAAGTGGCGGTGGATTGGCCATATATTTCGAAGGCCTGCAGAAAACATAGCTCGACAAGCACTAACTTGGAACCCTCAAGGAAGTCGACGCCCTGGTGCACCATCAAAAACCTGGAGAAGAACTATTGATGAAGAGTTGAGTACTGCAAATTACAGTTGGAATGACATATGCCGTGAAGCTAATTATAGAGATAGATACAGAGAAGTTGTTGAGGCCCTATGCTCCAACGGGAGAGAAGGATGACAGAAGAAGAAGAAACTGATTAAATAACCACAATACTAATTATTAAAAAAAAAAATATTTAAAAAAATTATATTTTAAGATGTTTTTTTTTTTTTTTTTGTCACAGTGTAGTTCATTTCTTTGCTGTTTTCCAAATCCCATCCAATTGGTGTTTAGTATAGACAATATAATATTTACATTTTAATAAGACTTCAATTTTTTCGAATTCCGACCCACTTCGGCAATCTAAATACAAGCATTTCACGATTTATACTAGACACCATCGTCTTCCAGATTGTTGCAATATTGTTCAGACCGACATAGTGGACATTCGCCAGGATTATCCACAGCTTTACTCATAGTCAAAAGCTCATAGGATCTCTCTTATCACATCAAAAACTGTTTAAGAATGACAGATGTCTCTAAAATATATAGAGACATTCAGCATGGTTGACATATCTGGCAGCGCTCCTCATTCTAACTCATAGTAAGGAAGTGATAAGGTCCCTAGAGAATATTTTTATTACATCGAGAATCGATCAAGAATGTCAGCTGTCTCTAGAGGAGATAGCGAGATATTCCATGGTTACCTAACTCGTCTGGCTGTCATGTTGGTGCTTGATTAATTTGATTAATTATTGTTAGCTTATATTTAATATATGAAGATTTAATAACTAAATATGGAGAAAAAAATAAAAAATATGCTTTGCATTCCTTTTAAATCTTATAAAGGTGTGTGTAAAAGACATGTCTTTGAATACATAATAAAAAAATAATTTTGCCTAGCAAAGCAGTATATTAAAATGGCGCTTTATTTCGTTTTTTAAATATTTTCTAAGCCTATCTGCTAGATTACATTAAACTTAAGCAGACGTCTGGATAAAAGATGGCACCAAATCTAACCGCAGTCTATATAAAAGACAGGAACTTAGCTGAACTTCACTACGAACATGCCCATTAATATTGGCGTTTTCTTTCAATGATGTTTTAAAAAAATTTCGTTTATTCCCCTAAAAAAAAGTATTACAAAATATAAAACTCGGTTATAAATTATAAAAATTATGACATTTTTATGAGATTTTTTTCAAAATACAATAAAATTTCCAAGACACACGTGCTTCGGCTAATAACATCATAAAACTCACACAAATTATGCATAATTAACTCAAACACAAAAATTATATTAAAAAATATTAAAAAAAAGAAATATTCTTTAAAAAAAATTAAACAAAAAAATAAATACACCAGCGATTTGAAATTCTCATCAAATTTCGTTATTCTAAAAGCAAAAAAAAAAAAAAACGGACGAAAAGACGGACAGACCGACAGATAGCTTAACACATGTTCTTGCTACACAAGGTAGAGATTTAGAATTTTCTTCGAAAACCATTAATACAATCTACAAGTGAATAATAGGAAATTGGTGGCGACACTTAAACACTCTGACACACACACACACATATTATTATGTTGTTTCTACATCATTGGAGTCTACACCTCCTCCACCTTCTGCTCATTATCTTATACATTCCTTAAGTTAGTTTTGGTAATACGTTACAATATATTCAATATTCAGATCTGTTTACCAATAAAAATCCACAAGGAAGGAATACCTTGTATTTTATGGTGTTATTAGCGTTAATTTTACCCAAAAAACATGATTTAAGAATATTTAATTAATTATGGAACCAAAAATTTAAACAAAAAAAAAAAGAAACAGAAGAAAAACACAATTATTAGTAGTAAAAATGCATGTTAATATGAAATAAATAATCTGCTAGTAGAATATTAATAAGTCAGATAAAACATTTTTGGGGAACAATTTTAATATACAAACGCCACTAATTACATCATATTTTTATGGACTTGTAAGAATAATTTTAGTTAACTAAAATTTAAATAAAACGAGTAAGAGTGATATTAGACTTTACCGAATCTTTGATGCCCTCGACCGACAGTAAGAATATATCAGTCGAGGGCCCTATATTGAATCTAGATATGAGCGATATTTGTTAATTCAAGTATACTGCTAGGGGTTCCAGTTTGCGATTGATACATTAGCATTTCAAAGTTTTATCGAACGGTAGATTTAAACAATATACATACTTGTTTTCTCTCTTATTTTTCTTTACAATCACACAACATTTAGTCATTTTGGCCAACCAAAAAGAAGCAAATGCTAATTTATTTACAAAAAAAGTTGTTTTTGATTGAAAAAAAAATTCCGATCATAAAAAAAACAAAAAAATGAGCTATATTTGTTAGGGCTTTTTTTGCTTATTTTGGCAGTATAGACTTTTTTTAGTTATTTTTGCAATGTCCGCTTTTTTACTTATTTTGCCATTTTAGGATAATTTTTAATTTTTTTATACGAAAAAAAACTTATTTAATAAATTTTTGCAAAAATCGTTATTTTTTTTTTTTTTTTTTTAAAGTGCAACTTTTTTTTATAAATAATAAAAAATCAACAATTTTTGTGCCGTTACAACTCTGGTTAAAACAACGTTCAACATTATGGGACAGTAGTTCATGCTTAAATTTACCCCACTTAAAATGATTTTCCATGTTAAATGCGCAAAATGTGCTGGCAAGCAAAATTTTCACATAACTACATGAACAAAATCCCGCTTAAATGCGTTCCCCGTTTTAATGATTCATTATTTTTGCCCGAAATTACATAAATTTGAACAAAAATCTTGCGTTTTTTTAAATTTTCGGCAAGGCATTTATAAAGTTAGTAAAAGTATTTTTGTACTTATATGAATGGCAACACAAATATTTAAAACGGCAGTGGATGTAAAAAAAGTAAATTTCACTTGAATTTCGAAAATCACAGAGAATAATTTTAAAGAGTTATCGGAATCTTCCGATGATGAAGAAGAGGAAATAATTGAAGCTCCAAGTAAGTGCCATTAGTTTTATCCGTAGATACTTTGCGCAACAAAATAAATTCACAAATGAAATTGAAACCATGGAAGGAATACATAACAAATGGTTTTAATAATATTAACACGGCGTTAACATTTGCCGGAATAAACATTTAAAGTTTAAAAAAAAACAAGTAAGAAAGTCGGTCAAGCCCGACCATATGATACCCAGCACCACAGTACTTAAAAACACATCATGCTTATGTGTCCATATAAATATGGATTTCTCTATGTTTAAAAACTTCATTAAAATCGGTTTGAAAGTTTGTGAGAGGCAGAAATTGCCCCCTACATCCCCTTGTGGTCCTATTTTTTCAAAACTGTATAGCTTATGTGTCCATATAGATATGGATCTACCTATGTTTTAAATTTCATTAAAATCAGTTTGAGAGGCAAAAATTGCCCCTTTCTCCCCTTGTGGTCCTATATTTTTTAAAACTGTATAGCTTATGTGTCCATATAGATATGGATCTATCCATGTTTTAAATTTCATTAAAGTCGGTTTGAGAGACAAAAATTGCCCTTATCTTCCCTTGTGGTCCTATTTTTTTTTAAACTGTATAGCTTATGTGTCCATATAGATATGGATCTATCCATGTTTTAAATTTCATTAAAATCGGTTTGATAGTTTCTGAGAGGAAGAAATTTCCCCCTATCTTCCCTCGTGGTCCTACGATTTGGCCCATTTTCAATAGGCTTGGTCCTTGTGCCAATAAGAACCTATGACCCAAATTTTATCAAGTTATCTCCAAAGTTGCGACCTGTACTTTGCGCACAAGGTTACATGGACAGCCAGCCAGCCAGCCAGCCAGCCGGACGGACATCGTTAGTTTGACTCAGAAAGTGATTCTGAGTAGATCGGTATACTTTAAGGTGGGTCTTTTAAGGGACCATTATTTTAAGGCGTTACACACATCAGCACAAATGCATAATACCCTCTCCACTATTGTGGTGTGGGTATAAAGACCTAAGGCTCGACAATTTATTAATACTTGAAAACAATAAAAGTCAAATGAAATACATATTACATACAAAACATAATTCTATGGCATTTTGACAAAACATCTTAAGTCGAGATAAGATAGCAAAAAAGTTTTTAAAAAACTCGGTGAAAAAATCATATTTAATAAAAAAAAAAATAAACCAATATGAAATAATTGTTTCCTTAAATATACAATGAAAATTCGTCTGATTAAAAACTTTTTTTGCAACTTTTTAAATTTGACTTAAGATGTTTTGTCGAAATCCCACAGAATTATATTTTTAAGAAATATGTATTATGTGCAAAAGAATTTATGTAAGAATGTTTATTGAATTAGTTTTAGTTTTAATATAATATTTAATTTCGTATGAGAAAAAAAGTACTTTTAAATGAATATTGAGTTTTTTAAGCAAAGTTTTTATAAATGCGTTAATTGCGCATTTATCCGGGTTATCGGTTAAATGATTCCCCGTTTAAATGCGTAGAAAACTGAATATTTTTCGATGCACACTTAAGCGGGAACTACTGTAATATTTTGTGTTTCCCTTTGTACAATATCATCCCAACAACCTATATTATCTCTGTATGTTATTATACCCAAACCAAAAGTTCTGATGTGTGTAACAGTTTAAAAAATTGGGTCTAAAGTATACCAGAATAACTGTCTGAGTCGATCTAACGATGTCCGTTCGGCTGGCTGTCCATGTAACCTTGTGCGCAAAGTATAGTTCGCAATTTTAAAGATAATTTAATAAAATTTGGTACATAGGTTGTTCTAATTAGCGAATCGGTCCATAATTTCATATATCCCCCATACATGCTGCATTTCGGGATAGCGTCTTTGTGGCCACCATCAAACTAATTTTAATAAAATTTAAAACATATGTAGATAGATCCGTGTTTATATGGACACATAAGGTATGCATTTTTTTTTTAAATAAGACCGGGGGGGAAATTTCCGCCTATCAGAAACTATCAAACCGATTTTAATGAAATTTAAAAGATAGATAGATCCCTATTCATATAGCCATACACTCTCAAAAATTTGTTTTTACTATTCTTTCTTACTTGTTTTTCATGTTGATTTATCTTAGCAGTACTGTAACGTAAAAATTAACTAGTTAGGCTTCTATGACAACACAGCGTAAAATGCGATAGTTTGTAATATGAAAAAAATCAAAAGTGCAACTAGTTGAGGTTAAAAACTAACCAGTATATTTCTAGCCAAATACTTATTACTTTGTCTGCAGGGAACATACATATATACACTAGGGTGGCCGTTATTTTTTTTATTTTGATTTCTTATATTCTCCCCCCCTAAATCGGTTCAGTTTTATGTAAAAAAAAAATACAAAAAAATTTCGTAGCGATAAGTTGTGTTTTAGGGGGGGCGTCCGTCCCTCAACGTTTGCCATCAAGCCATTTATTTAAATGTAATTTGTTTGCATATGACTATCTTCTAAAAACAACATTTTACAAGAATATGATATATGGCAATATTTTAGCTCTTCTAGTCAACAACATAAGCCTCTAAGAAAGTTTTTTGCTAAAATAAATATTTTAGAAAATAATTAAGAAAATAAAAACAAAATACTAAACATTTTATATACGTTTTATAAATATATAAGGGGGATTTAATGTCAAGTGACCCAATTTTGAAATAGATGTCTTTCGATTTAAATGAAATTTACACCAATTTTAGTACTGTTAGATAGTAGCTTAGACACAAAATTTCAACAAGATCGGTCAAAAAGTTTCTGAGTTAGAGGGGGTCAAAGTTTGACATTTTGGCCATACAGGTGTTCTTTCTCATCCATGTAACTTATTACCTATTGGTGTAAGCAAAATTTGTCCCAAGTAGCTTTTTAAAAAAATTGTTTTTGTTTTTTTAAAAAATTTTTTAAATTTTTTTTTTTTTAAATTTAACACTTGGCTAAAAAAAATAAAAAAAAAGTTTTAAATTTAAAAAAAAAAATTAAAAAATTTTTTAAAAAAAAACAAAAAAATATTTTTAAAAAAGATTGATTAAATAGCTATCTAAGCTACTTGGGACAAATTTTGCTAACACCAATAGGTAATAAATTACGTGGATGAGAAAGAACACCAGTATGGCAAACTTTGACCCCCTCTACCTCTGAAACATTTTGACCGATCTTGTTGAAAATTTGTGTGTAAACTACTATCTAACAGGACTAACCTTGGTGTAAATTTTATCCAAATCGGAAGACATCGATTTCAAAATTGTGTCACTTGACATTAAATCGCCTTTTTATATATATAAAACGTATATAAAATGTTTGGTATTTTGTTGTTATTTTCTTAATTATTTTCTAAGATATTAGGTCTTAGCAAAAAACTTTCTTGGAGGCTTATGTTGTTGACTAGAAGAGCTAAAATATTGCCATATCTCATATTCTTGTAAAATGTTGTTTTTAGAAGATAGTCATACGCAAACAAATTACATTTGAATAAATGGCTTGATGGCAAACTTTGAGGGGCCCTCCCTAAAATACAACTTATCGCTACGAAATTTTTTTGTATTTTTTTTTTACATAAAACTGAACCGATTTGGAGGGGGAGAGTATAAGAAATCAAAAAAAAAAAGTTCTCCATACAACTAACGGCCACGCTAATATACACACATATCACCAAGAAATCGATAAAATCAACACATGTCGCGTACAGCCTTTTGTCGCATGAATGCCAGAGTCTCAGGGTCGATCTTATTTGTAGATAAGACTTTATTATCATTTAGCTTAAGAAATTCAGAAGAATATAGCAGATTTGGCTGAACTGAATGTTACATTCGCATATTTGTTATTTTGGTGTGATCGCTAAAAAGTTTAAAATTTCTTTATTTAACTACGAAATAAGTCGCTGATGAAACATTTGATAATAAATAGGGCAACCAAAAAAAAGCACTAAAAAAACAGTTTTAAGCTCTTAAAAAAAGCCTTTAAGAACATGAAAATAAGCTGTTAAAACTTAAAAAAAAAAGCAATTTAAACTTGTTTATTTTTCACTTAATTCGTTGTTATAGTAAATTATAAGTTGATGCAATACATTTTTCGAAAAGAAAACTATGTTTGTTTGGAGTCAGCAAGTTCTTGTAGATAGAAAAAGTTCTTCCTACGTCTACAGATGTTAAGGGAGCATATCTAAAATTGAGTATTTGCTCTGAAGTATATTTTATACGATTGGACTCATAATTCCGCTTGCCTCCCAAAATATCCCCAATATTTTTAATACCGAAAATCCTTAATTTTTTAATGAAACTGATCTTAATTTTGTATTAACTTCGTCTTCTATATCCCCTGGAACACGGGACATTTTTCTTACGATCCACAACTATGTTCACTTAGAAAACCAATGAAAGATTTTTTGTTTCCAATTTTGTTACAACTTCGAGTAAAACAACAAAATTTGCAGAAATTTACATTATTTGATATACAGAGAAATTCTTAATAGCTAAAACTATATTAAAAAAGCAAAAAATAAGACGTTACTATACCAAAAGCAGAGAGAAGGGGAACTAACAGACGTTACTTTATACAAAAACACTATTTAAAAAGAAATAACACGTTACAAAGTATGATGGTAAAAGACGTTACATACTGAGGAATTTGATCGTAAGAATAGAGCTTTGGAATTTTCGAGAGAAAAGAACTTAAACAAGCAAATATTAAATTAGGTTTAAAAAAAGGCTTAATACTAAAAACATAAACACATACAAATTATACACAACACTATAAAAGGGAAGTTACAGTACTGCTAAGACAGAGTTGCATAAAAATCAAGTAAGAAAGTATAGTCGGTCAAGCCCGACCGTATTATACCTAACACCACAGTATTTAAAAACAAGTTTCGAGAGTGTATGCCTTTATAAATAGGGATCATCTATGTTTTAAATTTCATTAAAATCGGTTTGATGGTTTCTGGTAGGCAGAAATTGCCCCCTATCCCCCTCATAGTCCTATTTTTTTAAAAAATGCATACCTTACGTGTCCACATAAATATGGATCCATCTACATATGTCTTTAATTGCATTAAAATTGGTTGATAGTGAGCACAAAGACCCTCTTCCTGATAGCAGCTTGTATGGAGGCTATATTTAATTATGGACCGCTTCGCCCTTGTGCCAATTAGAACCCACGTACCAAATTTCATTAAATTGTCTTTAAAATTGCGACCTGTACTTTGCGCACGAGGTTACATGGACAGCCAGCCAGCCGGACGGACATCGTTAGATCGACTCAGAAAGTGATTCTGTGTTAACCGGTATACTTAAGGACCAATATTTTAAGGTGTTTCTCACATCAGCACAAATGCATAATACCCTCTCCACTCTTTAGTGTAGCTATAATAACATAAAGAGATAATATAGGTTTTTGGGATGATATTGTTCAAGGGAAGCACAAAACATTACCATAACGTTGAACGATTTTTTTAACCAGAGTTGTTACAGCACAGAAATGGTGGATTTTTTAGTATTTATAAAAAAAGTTGCAAATAAAAAAAATAATAATAACGATTTTTGCAAAATTTTATTAAATAAGTTTTTTTTTTGTATGAAAAATTATCTTAAAATGGCAAAATAAGCAAAAAAAAGCCGATATCGCAAAAATAACTAAAAAAAAGCCGATATTGCCAAAATAAGCAAAAAAAAGCCCTAACAAATATAGCTCATTTTCTTTGTTTTCTTATGATCGGAGTTTGTGTTCAATCAAAATCTTTCTATCTTGTAAACCAAAAAATAAGCATTTGCTTTTTTTTGGTTGCCCTAATAATAAAAATTATAAATTTAATTTAATGTCTTTTCTTAATGAAGACTTTTAAAATGTAATAAATAAAGGAGAGAAAACTTTTTTTAATTTTTAAATTCATCTTCAATTCGTTTTTTAATTCTTAAAATTAGATAAAAATCAGAATTCTGTTATTAACAAACTCTTATAAAGTTATAAATCAACAGGTGTCTTTTTTTAAAGAACATTTTTGTTTTAGATTTTTTAAAGTTTTCTTTTTTTTTGCTCGTTTTTTAGTTTAATGGCGCTTGAAATAGCTTCATATTTTTTTTGGTAATAATCTTTTATGCCCTTTTTTATTTATTTATAGTTTTACTTTATTTTCTCTCAAAAAATATTCGGAATTAGTTACAAAAAATTGTCTGTGGCAATAAAATCATAAGAGCCCCCTAATTTAACCCTTTTTCAAAATAAATTGTTTTTTTATTTCTTTTTTAGTTCGTTATCAGATTCTAAAAGGCAGGTGTTATAGTTTATAATGTTTTTTAAATTTTTTATGAAATTTGAGATAAGATAAATCTTTTAATTTAATGATAACTTATAAACAACAATTTTTGAAATTTCCAAAAATTGTATGAAAAGAAATTTTGAAGTTTAATTTAATAATTCTCTTTTTAATTGTCTTTTTATTATATCTAGATTTGTTTATATGTAGTATGTATGTACGTAAAAAAAACATAAAAAAAAAAATTTTATGTCAATCAAAAATACTCTTTTCAAATTTGTTTCGAAATTCTCTAGTCTTAATTATTTATTTAACCCAACGCAAACCATTCTAGATTAAACATTATATTTATCAGTCAAAAAAGTAAATTTCCATACCAAAGAAATCTTTTTTAAATTTAAGCTGGAATTATTTGAGTTTTAATTATAACTGAATTTTAATCATCGTTAAAAAAAGACTGCAAAAAATTACCTCCAATCCAAGCATTTCGACAACAAATTCGAAATTTGTTTTAAATGTTTTTCTCTTAAAAAAATCTTTTCTTGCATTTGCCTTATTTTTAGTATAAATAGAAATAATACCGGCAATGACCTTTATTAATTAAAAATGCATATTTTTTAACTTAAATTAAAATTTTTTTGTAACAATTCGTTCTCCCTTATTAACCCTAATCAGAGTTAATTTAATTAGGAGGGTACACTGTTATTTTTTTATAAACCCTAATATTGTCTACTTTTCTCTTGTTTTTGTTCAAAAATTGAATACCACGTTAATAAGCGCGCAAACAAGATCATAAATTTTAGAAATATTTCGGAAAAATAACAACAAAAACCATCAACAACAAACTTGTTATGTTTTGTTTAAGCATGAACAAAACCAATGGTGCAACAGGTATAAAGCAAGAAAAAATAAGCAGAATTTTTTGAAAAGAAAAATGTTTAAAAAAATGTTACTTCTAACAAAAAAAAAACACATTGACTTTAATGTGCAACAGATAATATCAGCAGTGTAAACATACAACGTACGACAAGTTACAGTGTGGGAGATAAGCTAAGAGACGGGAGTCTTGAAAATCTAAAAAAGAGAAAGGAGAGAAGGAAATATGATTTTCAATAGCATAAGTATAACAATTAAAAAAAAAAAAAAGTAACGTGGTGTTTCCTAATAACAGGCAATTATACTACCGAATCAATCGCCTGTCACATGGAAACAGCACAGAAGCATAAAAAACTTAAAAAAAACTTGTCAATATTTAAAACAGTTTTTTAAACAGTACTTTTTAAAGAATGTAGATACCATTTAAAAAAAGGATAGAAATTTCATTAATATTCGTAAATATACAGTGGCCGACAAAAGTCTACATACGACCCTCATTCCTTCCACCTGACGAGACCAAAAGCATTATGAAGAAAAGTAATGATGCAGGTTTTTTTGAAATCTGGTTTTATTAATAGAAAACGAAAAAAAACAACTTACTTCAATATACACTTTAAAAAATATTTACAAAAAACAAAAAAATAGCATTGACAAAAGTCTACATACGGCTTGTAAGCTAACATAAAAAACTTCATTGAAACATTAAATAATATTTTTATTATTAAATTTAGTATTTGGTTGGGCCACCATTGGCATCTTTAACAGCCTGTAAGCGTCTGGGCATTGAATTAACTAAATGTTCCAATTCAATCGGCGTAATTCTTAGCCATTTTTCTTTCAGCATCTTTTTCAACATTGGCACGCTAGTAATATGATGCTTTCTGATTTTACATTCCAAAATCTCTCAAACGTGTTCAATGACATTTAAGTCCGGGCTTTGAGGTGGTGTGTGCAAATGTCGGGGGGCATAGTAAAGCAGCCATTCTTTTACAACTTGAGCGTTGTGTTTCGGGTCGTTATCTTGTTGGAAAATCCAACTCTCACCAAGATCTAATTTATTGACCGATGCTCCCAGATTTTGTTCTAAAATAGACTTATATTGAAACGGATCCATATAACCTTCGACAAATACAAGATTTCCTACACCAGATGCAGCGACAGCACCCCAAACCATCACGTTGCCACCCCCATGCTTAACAGTAGGTACTAAGTGCGTCGGATTCATCGCTGTATCAGCTTTTCTCCAAACTTTCGCTTTTCCATCACTTCCAAAAATATTGTATTTTGACTCATCTCTAAACAAAACTCGTTTCCAGAATCAAATCCTTTGTCAAATTAATTTTGGAGAATTCCAAGCGAAGTTTTCGGTTTTATTCGCTTATAAGGGGTTTTTTGCGCGGATTTCTGCTGTGGAAACCAGTATTATTTGGGGTTCTTTGAATTGTTCGTGGATGCAGAACCGTATTTGATCTTATTGTTAGCTCTTGGGCCAGCGTTGTGGCATTCACTTTTAGATTTTTTTCCACTTATTTTATTATAAAGCTGACATCTCTGCGACTAAGCTTTTTAGGGCGACCACTACGCGGTTTATTATATATTATATTTTCAATAGAACCAGTGTTTTTAAAATTATTTAATACAGTTTCAACTGTTGCTTTACTTAAATTCAACAGTTTTGATATTTCCCCGAAAGATTTTTTCTCGTTTCTATATTTTACTACTAAGTTTCTCACATCAGTTGAAATTTATTTTTGCGAGGTCGTTGTTATAATTGAATTATGCTGGAAACTGTCCAGAATACAACCGAATGCAATTGATTTGAAATGTAAAACATGCAGAAAAGTAAATTTAAAAAAAAAAGGGTAATTAGCCGTTATCATCCAGCAGCAAGCAAAACACAAAGCATGACATGTTGGCCGTATGTAGACTTTTGTCAATGCTATTTTTTCGTTTTTTGTAAATATTTTTTAAAGTGTATATTAAAGTATGTTATTTTTTTCGTTTTCTATTAATAAAACCAGATTTCAAAAAAAACTGCATCATTACTTTTTTTCATAATGCTTTTGGTCTCGTCAGGTGGAAGAAATGAGGGTCGTATGTAGACTTTTGTCGGCCACTGTATATATCAGCCTAAAAGGCGGATTCACCCATCTGTTTCCAAATCCGCAAAAAAAAATTTTTTTATATTGAGAAGTCTTTCTCAGAGACTCAGAGAGACCAATATTTTGTAAGTTTCTGAGTAATCTGAGAGAGACCAATATTTTGTTCAAAACAACTGGGTGAATTTGCCTTAAATTTTTGGACCCATGGGCAATAACGGACCCGCTACAACAAAATTAAGTAACGAAGTTAAGATTTATGTAAAAGTTCTTTGTGACGAATAATATTTAGATATATTCATCAATATGACATTGGTTTGCTTTTAAGTGATTTTAGGAAGGGGATTTATAAGGCACCTATGGGCATTTTGGACCTACCAGCACAACGTGGAGTAGTAGCTATCGTAAAAGTTATTGTCGCCAAATTATGACACATTTATAAGAAAGTTATGGCATTAAAATCTTTTTTCGGATAAAGTATTTGTATTAGATGGTTAAAAATGGACCGATTCCAATGAAATTTGTTAAGATGATTTTATTTGCAAAAAAAATAAGTTTGTATCAAATTTTATCTAAATACCAACATAATAAGATGGTTTATGGGCACAAAGACTCTATTCCGGAAAGAAGCTTACGTTGGGGCTATGTGAAATTATGGACCGTTTTGCACCATTTTCAATGGGCTTGGTCCCTTTGAATTATCTCTAAAATTTACGCACAAGGTTTACATCGACATCTAGCAGGCCTGCCGGACGAATGAACATCGTTAAATCGATGCAAAAAGTGATTCTAAATCGAACGGAATTATTAAAGGTGATTCTAGGACCAATATTTTAAGGAGTTACAAACATTAGCACAAACGCACAAACTTCGCTTTTGTGAAGATCGATCCAGAATTTACCAAAAATCCTACGTACACAGGGCTGCCAAATAAATTTGTGAGGAAATCGTCAATTTCCTGAGAAAAAATAAAAAAATCGTCTCTTACGTTTCGAAAAATCGTCAAAAAATCGGACAACTTAAATTTAGTTTTTTTTTTAACAATTTTTGTTCGACTTTTGTAAAAAAAACATTCAAACAAAAACATAATTACTTCATACCCACCTATAAATTTCAATCGTGTAAGAAATACTGGGAGTCTCATGAAGAGCGTCTTTGATCGTCGATGACCGCATTTTTTAATCGTAGAAGATTCTTTACACGGGAAAATCTGGATAAACGACTGAGATTCTTCCACAGCACAGCGAACGGCGCTTCTTCAATCGTTTAAGACGTGGGTGAAGATTATCTAACGAGTCTTTTATGTCAAGAATCGTATGAGACGCATGTAGAAAGTATTTTACTACCCGTGAAATGTTCGCCGTATAATTGTTGAAAATATGTTTTATACAGAGAGTCGTAAAAGGTTCTTTCGATGATGGTTTGACGAAAGATAAACAAAGTGTTACATTAATAATCATAATCATTAAAAGATTTTCCTAAGACTTGCATATTACAGCCATACCTAAACAAAAGCGGTACGCGTTTTTTAGTTTTTGAATAGAGCGGCCTCAACGCTTTGCAATTGGAAAAACCGATTTTGACAGCTCGTTAAATAGTGAAGTTTGCCGCTGTTGTTAAATAATAAATATAGCAATTTAGCTATTTTTTGGTCAATCTAGCGTTTTTATCTCTATTTTTATTTATAATTTGTGGGTTTTATTAAACAAGAAAGCTATCACTACTGTTCGTGACACATATCAGCGTAAAAGCTAAGCGAAAGAAAACGTTCCGCCTTCCGCTCTTGTTAAGGTACGACTGTTAAATATTCCAAGATTAAAAAACGAACGTGCTTAGAAAATTAAGTGTTTTATTCAGAATTTGGAGACTGAAAAAAATCGTCACTTTTTAGAAAAAAATCAGCAAATCGGCACTTTGCTAATTCCGGAACGAAAAATCGTCAAATCTGGCAGCCCTGTACGTACAGTTTTTTCGTAAGGAACGCAGTACCATTTAAGAATTTTAATTTATCATTTATTCTTTCAAACTTCCATCGTTAAAGTTGCTTATAGTATATGTATCTCTCCAAATTTACTTCATGTATGTTCAGACATGACAAATATTTGACTATGCAACCCAAAAAAAGCATGGCCAACAAATTGATCAAGCTTTGGGTTTATTTTTAACAAATTTTAATGACTTCCTTAACTTTATTTATAAGAATATAATTGCATAATGTAGTTCATAAGCTGTTAAAATATGTTTGATCTAGAAAAAGTTTTTCAAAAGCAAACAATAAAACTAGTGGTTACGTGAAGGACGTCAAATATTTGATAGGTGTAAACATAGCTTTAATATTTAGAATTCTTTAACTTAACCCTATTTAAATCGCACACACTGTTGTCCTTTTTAAACCCAATAAAGTTAAAGTTCAAAAGTATTTACTATTTAATATGAGTTACAAACATCAAACGAGTTGTAATATTACATTTACATTCAAAACACTATAAAACACTTTAATTTAAAACCCTTTTTTTATTTTTTAGTATTGATTTCCTAGAAATTATAAAAACAAAATATGATTACGGGTATAAAAATCATATATAACGCCATAATCTAAAATTTCATAAATGTTTTATGGTCTTTTTAGAGAATATAGAAGAAGAAATAGAAACATTGTTTAAACTCTTTAAGGGAGACATATTTTATTGTTGTTACATGGCGCCTTGGATTAGACTATAATATTTCCACAATAAATGGCCCGTGTATTGATAATAATTACAAAATTATATAAAAAAAAAACCTTTTAATTCCAAGAATTTTAACCAACAATATAAATTGGTCATAATAATTTTCTTTGTAGTAAAAGGCAACAAACGTTTTAGTGAAATAAATTTTTTATGATTTTTATTAAACATTATTGGTTTCTATTCTTTTTCGTTTTTGTATTTAATGAAAAAGGACACATTCATTTGTATGCTAATTGCTTTTTGTTCTTTTATTGGAGAACTGTTATTATTTATGGCCAATTTCTGGAATTATAGAAATATTTTTTTGGTTTTAATTGGTTAAGTGATTTTGTTTACATTGGAAAAGGGTAGAAGGATTTTTAGAACTTTCTACGCGAGTGGTAAATGAGGACATATGCTAGCATTTTCATTCCATGTGAAACATTTAAAATATTCATCTAAAGCTGGGATCACACGATTGCCGCAATGCACCAATTTGCAAACTTTTAAATAACCCAATCGTGTGACTGCACAATGAAATGGCTCATGTATCAATCGAGGACTATATTGTGCTTTCTTTTATCAAAAAAATGCAACCCTGGTGCGGCAATCGTGTGACTACTTGATATGCAAACGCGCGTCTATAAAAATAACAAAAATGTACCAATATTTATTGTGTTCTTGTGCGGCAATCAAACAACACAATACGCGCCAATATTAGCTTTTTTAATAAATTTACTTTTTTGTATTCGTTTTTCATGTCAAATAAAAATAAAATTATATGAAAAACTGTATTTAAATATTAATTGATATTAAAATAGAATTGGTAAAATCGGCCATAAAAATTTGAATAGAAATATGTATCCTCTGTTTCTTGATATATTTAAAAATTGAATTTAACTTTGTTTAGTTTTATGAATTTCATACATTTTTCTTAAAATATTTTAAACAAAACTATTCTACAAAAATTTGTTTAAATAGGTATACATTAGAGCGACTCAAAAAAAAGTGATTTTGTTACCCCTCTAAAAATAAAGCTTGATATGTTTAATGATGATTCCCAACATATTTTGGTTCTAGTGTTGACCATCCGTAAGCTGGACCATTTTTAAAAAGGTATTTTTCAGTTTTTCGAATTTTTTTGTACTTTGCTCCAAGACGACATAAATAAAATATGGTCATGTTGCAAACAAAATGGAATCGTGCAAACTTTATACAAAAAATAGAATCGCGAAAAAATTGTTTATAAATATTATATTTTTTATTGTAATTGTATTTTTCACATTTTGATATATTGAAAAATTAAAAAATTTGATACCCATATTGCCTATATATGAAAAAAGATAAAAAAATATCGCGATTTTCGCGTTTTTTGTAAATAATTACAACAAAAAAATTAATAAACATTATTTTAAAACAGATTCAATTTGAAAAGCAGAACATTATTTCCACATTTGTATGAAAATCCGAAACAAAAATATGTATTTAGTTAAATATCTCAACAAGTAGGTCGTGAGTGGTCAAGTTTTATATACCATTGGGTGCTGCTTCAAAAACTCTTTACGATGATACCAAATTTTATCAATGTCGTCTTGGAGCAAAGTACAAAAAATTCAAAAAATCTTAAAAAAAGACCTTTTTTAAAAATGGTCCAGCTCACGGATGGTCAACGCTAGAACCAAAATATTTTGGAAATCTTCATAAAACATATCAAGCTTTATTTTCAGAGGGGTAACTAAATCACTTTTTTCGGCTCCATACAAGATGAGTCGGTCTAGTATACATACATATTATACAATTTTATTTTTTTTTTAATCAACAAACCAACTATAACTTCTAAACAAATAAAAAATCTACCACAACAGCTGTTTTCGCAGTTGGCATAAGTACGAACAATCGTGTGACTGTCCTTCGGCAATTATTGTAGCCATTTCGCTTTGTACCAACTAGCGGCAATTAAATTTGTAAAAAAAGGGCAATCGTGTGATTTCAGAATATTTGATTGGTGCAATTTTATTATTGTGCGTCAATAAAGCACAATCAAAATTGTGTTATATTGGTGCATTTACGGCAATCGTGTGATCCCAGCTTAAGACCTAATAAAGTCCTTGAGTTATTAAGTCTTTTCCGTTTGTTGGCTTTCCGAGTTGACACTTCCGAGCGCCTCAACAGAAAAAAATACTATCATAGACCCCATATAAACTCTCTTCCAAAAACGTTAGTACAGGGCCGCAATAAGGTCCACTTCTGAAAAATCACTTTCACTGTCATCCCTTTCATACAAATTATAATAGCGCGATTAAAAAAAGAAAAAATTCCATGGCTGAGCTCATAAGTCAAATATTTTGCGATAGTAGGTCCATATTTTTATATTTATAATATCTTTAATTTAATTAAACACTCTAAAAAATGCTTATTGATTAAACTGCGCTCAAACGTGAAAAAAGATGAGACATTCCTCGATCTACATACATGTATTACTTGATGATAAACTGTGTTTTAGTTCATATAGATCGCAGACTGTCATCAAGGCCAAAGGTGTCTCAGGAGTTTGGTGATCCATGTATCATACTACAATTATATATTTCACGATTCATGTATGGGTTTATTGAGGACACTTTCCCCTTTCTGCTTGTAGTTTAGTTTGTTTGACGCCTTTTGACTCTGATAAGTTATATTCCTTAGAATTTCGAATTTGACTAAAATATAGTACCATAGAAAATATTAAGCCTAAAGCTTCGTACAGACGATGGTCAGATCTTACAATGTTGTAATTTTTCTGACAATGGTGCCATTGTCAGATCCATTAATTTTCCATATCTGCCAAATGAAAATAGCGTACGATGTTCACACAATTGCAAGACATTTTTAGTAAATTTTAATGACAACATTGTAAGATCTGACCACCGTCTGTACGAAGCTTTATTGTGGTTGACGTATACGACTGTGTCTTTTCTTTTAAACGACTGTGTCGTTTTTTGTAATAGATTAAAGTAACACAAAACCTGTGTTCTTTAATCTACTACAAAAAACGACACAGTCGTTTACGACCAGGGCTGTCAGATATGGCGATTTTGAAACGTGTTTGGCGACTGCCGATTATGAAACTGGCGGTTTACTTGGCTATTTTTACCATTTCAGCCATTTTCTTAACAGTTTGTCATTTTTTGTAATTATTACTATCGGCAAACTTTTTTCACAGGATTTTGGTTTTGTTATCATTTTAAGTGAATTTTATATTCAGTCACTGTTTAATTCTAATAGTATGTATGCATGCCAACACAACAGTTATGAAATCGACGAGGCTGAAGTGTACGATTTTATAGACTTGTGTACTTAATTTTAGTTTTTTAACTGAATATATGACCTCCACTTTATGTTATTTAAAAAATATAGCAGAAACTAAACAAAATTTACTTCCGGCGACTTTTTTGCATTTTTTCTCAGTTTTTGGCGATTTTTGTTTGTAATATTATACTAGCTTTTTTTGTATGCAAAATTTTATTAAAAAAAAATAAATAAAAAAAATGTTTCCAAACCGAACAAAATTGACGTTTGGCGATTTTTGGCGATATCTGACATCCGGTTTGGCGATGGAGCTCAAAAAAATCTGACAACCCTGTTTACGACAACAACAACCACAATAAGGCTGAATAATTAACACAACAGGTATAAACGATACAGTGATACAGCATACCAATTTTTAAAGATTCTTTACATTACTAGAATGCAACAAAGAATTGTAGCCCATTATCGATAATAATTCGTGAGGAATAATAATTTCCTTCTGATTAAATTTATAAAAATCACGTTTTTTCCAAAATAACGTAAAATATTTATTTCTAACAGCATGCCACGTTCAGAACTACCAATAGTTTGACCTAATTTTGTGGCTACTTTTATAATAATATGTTTACCATTGTGTGGCATTACAATTTTGGAAATCGGTGATAACAAAAAATTGAGTTTTTGGCCAACGAAATTAATTTTAGAGCCACTGTGCGACGTTTGGCGCGAGCGATGTTTCAGCCCAAATACCATTGGCAATATTGAGCTACTTTGAATTACGAATCAACAACTAATCCAGCATTACATCCCTAAAAGAAACCTAGTAAAAGTTCTATATTTAGCTATATCGAATCTTATATCTGTGGTTTTCACGAATAATCGCGTAAGTCGGTTTTTACCGAAATTGAGATAATGATGTCAAAGTGCTACATTTTGCATTAGGTTTTTATAAGTATTAAGCTTTTTAGAATATAATGTAGTATTATTAATTTTTTTCTGCTAAAAACAACTTAAGTTGACTGTTTAATAAAAAATTTTGCTATTATAACTATTTATGTCGACATACATCGCCAAAAATTGTAAAATTGCTGAATATGTTTCCAAATAAAAAGCATATGTAATGTTATGTTGTTATTCGTGCAAAAAATATGAAAGTATTTTTTGAAAATTTTTCTATTAATAACAACTTATATGTACATGTGCGTTTATTGTTGACTTCTTTAGTTGCAACAACAGCAGATGAGCGGTTGTTTGAAATTTTAAGTCCATACGTTGTGCTATGAGTATCAAAAACTCTGAATATGTCGCCAACTTGTGTGCTAAAAATAACAACGTAAGTCGTCATGTGTGATTAAAATGATAACATTTATTTTCACAAAAAAGAACTTATGTGGAGATATGATGTTATATTGCACACACTTAATGAGTCAATCAAACATATGCATTTTTAATCCTTTTACAGATTGTGATCCTGTGAGGATTTTTTCATGAAAACTATGTATATTACGTAGAAAGTCACTGTTAAGAGGATAGTAAAGAAAAAAGTTTAAAAAAGCATCTACAGAAGCCGCAATTGAAAAAAATAATTGTTTTTGCTCTCCTGAAAAGTTTGATTTTATAACTTACGCGATTATTCGTGAAAACCACAGATATATCCATCACCACACAGAAAAAATTTTTTGCGCCAGTAAAAGAATTAATCAAAAATAAAATCAGTTTTAATTCACCTGATTAAATATTTAATTAAAACTGATTTTATTTTTGATTAATTCTTTTACTGGCGCAAAAATTTTTTTCTGTGCATGGTTCGAAAATATCAGAAAGTTTTATTTGAGCTCAATTTTATCCACTTAGCTTGTTTTGTATTGACCCTATAGTATTAAAACCTTAAACTAAAGAGGACACTTGTATGGGGGTCAGGTGAAATAATTGACCGATTTGGCTGGTTTTTAATATTAAAAACTCCTTATATTAAAGAATTATATGACCCAAATTTGTTCCAATTGATTGATCATACGGAATGGGCGCTATCTTTAATCGTTAATCCGGAAGCATATTTTTATGGACGCTAGGTAAAATAATGGGTCCTATTCGCAGATTTTGAAAATAAAATAAATTGTATACACTGAGAATATTTGAGTAACAATTTATCATTTTAGCTTGCTTTAAAGCCCTTAACTCGGCGGCCAGCTCTGAGCCTTCCAATTGTTGTATGTATGTATGTATATTTATTTAAAATGTTTGGCATTTATGTTGGCAAAACTAAAAAAAGCATATTTTTATTAAATAAGAGATTTTCCTAGAACTGAATATATATTTAATAAAGGAATTTTTTGTCTGATGACATAATTTATTTGGCTTAATGTTTATTTATTATTCTTACAAATCAATCCTGTTTCAAATCCTAACAAGATTTTATTTTATTTGTTTTTTTTTTCTAAAAGGAAAATAATAAATTTTTAAACAAACATCTGCATTTTATATTTTTGTAAAAATAAAAGACATTTTTCTAAAACTGAAAACTAGTGTCAACAAGCAGACAAATCTTAAGAATTTAGACATTTAAGGACACAATAGTATTAAATTTTTTTTTTTTTACTTTTTGTTAGAAAAATAAAACAAAAAATCCAAATTAATGAAAATAAAAAACCGCCTTAAAAAATTATGGAAAATTGTATGAAAGAACATTATTACATCAATTACAACATGATATTTTTCTGTACAACAATAAACAAAAAAGAGATCTTCTTTAAATCCTTGGGACAAAAAGATTTAAAAATCTCTTTTCCGTCTTATGAAAAAGCACTAAAAAGAACAATTTACCATGATTATGGCAAATTTTATGGAGGTTATTTTTGTTTTTGTTCTTCTTTTAGGTGTGGGGTTGGCCATAATTGCACTTTTCATGGACGATCAGTGGTTGTTTAAAGGATGATGACAAGGCTGTGTTTTTTTGTTAAAAAAACAGATAAAAGAAATGATCTTTTTTGAACAAAAAATTTCTTAAGATTATTTTTTAGAAAGAAATTTTAAATGATTTGTCATCTTTTATTGTTGTTTGCTGCTAACAAGGGTGGATGTGCCCAAGTAACAATTCAATTATAAGAAGGATTTGCAATAACAAAAAAAAAACGATGAATGTCCTTTTTTGTCTTAAAGATCTCTGTTAAAAGATCATAATGTGTAGAAATTTCGATGTCATGCAGTTGATTGTTTGTTATTTTGTTTTGAACTGGATAAAGAACACAACAAAACTATCAGGATGATGTCATTTTCTGCTGACAAGGACCTCCTGCTGCTGTTGGTGCAAATACAGCCTGACTAAATGCTGACTTTAACTTAAGGCAAGTTTCCTAAAAATTACTAACTGCTCAATTCACCTTGTTCTTTTGCTTCCAAATAATATAAAACGACTGCTGTTTAGCTCTCTTTTGATTTTTTTTTTTTATTTCAATCCAAAAGTCTGCAACAGTGGCAGAATGACAGTTTTTAGTTATTTGTTGTTGTCTGGCGGCTTTTCTCTTTTACTTCGAAAAAAAAACACACAAGTAGGAGGTCCTGTTTAATTGTCATTTTGCGTTTTATGGTCTCTAGTCATATTTGGGACAAGAAATGAAACTGACTTCTTTTAATTTTACATCTAAATTATTTTGGCGCGCTGTAACTTTATTAAACTCCTTACAAGTCCTTTTTTAATTAAAATTCTTAAGCAGCTGCCCAGTATTTAATATTGTCCTTTGGCTTTTTTTTCTTCATTAAGTACATATTTGTCATTTTTATTTGTTGACTTTTTTGGAAATTTATTAGGGGCTTCTGTTTTGATAACTTGATTTGCAGCAGCCATCAATATTATCAACTATGTCTGTTTTATGCTGAAATTTGTTGTTATGGTTTTGTCTTGTGTGTAAAGATCATTTATGTTGGAATTTATTAAAGAATTTCGTTTTTTTTTTCTTTATCTGTTGAGTTTGATTTGTTAATTTCCAACCATGTCAAAAAAAGGTAACAAGGTGGCCTACTAATTGCTGGACGGCTTGTTTCTGTTTAGTAAAGATATCAAGAAGCAGATGTAAGCAAGACTTCTGTAACTCAATTAAAAAGCAAATTGTTAAATTATTTTAGGGTTTATAATGGCATTTTTATCTTGAGCAATTTTAAGGTAATAGTTTCGCTTAAATTTTATATTTTCGAAAGCGTTTGGCAGGGTGTTGCACGGTATATTTCTATCAAAACGTATTTTTTTTTTGGTGAATATAAAGACCAGAGCTGCCGTTTTTGGTTATTTCTAACCAAAATTGGTTATATTTTTTTTCAATGTGGAGATGTGAATATTTTTTACATTTTGGTTACTTTTTTCTAAAACAAAAATAATTACGAACGAATATGTATTTCTTGGTACAATTATTTACGAGCTCGAATAATTTGTACTGTGTACTACGATTTTTTCATTATTTGTTACCAAAGAACGGAAGTTTTTTAAAATCCCTTTCAAAACAGCAACCAAATAATTTTTTTAAGATTTTTGCTAAGAAAATATTGCCATTTGTGATTTTTAATTTAAAAACGCCATGATCTGAAATCGTAGACAAATAAAGTTTTAATCAATGGAGATTTATAATTACGAGTGTTTGCCTTATGGTCAAAATTCGACCATAAATTTTTAGGTTCATATGAAGATACTACATCTAAGTATATATGAATTTACATGTTTTGAGCATTAATTTTTTCCATCTTAGTGGATCGATTTGGCAAGGGACCAACCTCTGGTTCATATTCTATCTTCTACTATAAAAAATATCAGAAAATATCAATTGAAAAACAAAAAAGTATCATAAAATCTCCTTTGTAAATTGTATTCCACTCAAGACATTGCATTTTAATTTTTTTTCTATGTCTAATATTAACGAAAATTAATCAAAAAACCAGATGTTGAACGAAAAAGTACCAAAAAGCTCCCCTTACATGTTCATATTCATTTTTCATCTTATAGGTTTTAATTTACTCAGGACCCTGCACCTATAATAGTATGTTTCTAAGTTAAATAAATCACCACATGCAGCACGGAAAAGCAAAATAAAGAAATTTAATTTCCCGTATTTATATAGTCGATATATTCGAAAACCGGTTTCTTAAAAATGCCGAATAATCGAGCACCCTATTTTTTATTATTTGATAATTGAAAAAAACTAATTTTGTATTTTGTACATATGTGTTAGTAGCTAATTAGAACGCTTATTACTCCGAAAATATTGAACAGATTTTAATAAAATATATATTGTGCACTGCTGTAAGTAAATATCTTTCAAATAGTGTGTGTTTTTTTCAAATCGGTTGACATACAGAGGAGGAAAGCGTTCTGAACTGTTTTGCCTTAGCCGATTTATATATAGATTTTTTTTTTTAAATGAGCGTAGTTTTTCTTGATTTTAAGAGAAGTAAAGATAATTAGTACTTAAAATCATCCGGAATCGATTTTAGAAAATAACTGAAAAATTACACAAAAGTCGTTTCAGTGTTTTCAAAAACTTGAAAATAAGCTTAAGGTTCTGAATTAAGGTTATTTCCAGAAATATATTTATATACATATTTGAAAATACACGTAGGAATTTTTTTAAAGATTTTTTAAAATTACATTGATTTATCAATATAATTTTAAAATTTATGGCATTTTCTTTAAGAAATGGCTGTAAGTTTAAAGAATTTTGAAATTTTCTGTTTATAACTTGTTGGTATGTATATTTATTTAATGTTTTTTAAGATAATTATTTGGTAAAAAAACTTTTCAGTCATATACTTTTTCCCCATGGAATGTACGTTATGATATATTAAACAATTTTGAAACATTTTTTTATAATAAGAATTATAAATTTGAAATAAAATTTACACAAAACAGAAAAAACTTTTTATAATATTTTAGATATATGTAAATTAGAAAATATTTACATAAAATACATTTCGCATATCGCTAATCGTTTTAAATTTCGCCAAAATAATCGCCAAATGTAAATTGCCATCGACAAAAGGATTAAGAAATCGCCACATTTGACAGTCCTGCCAATAACAGCTAAAAAGCGGAAAACTATTATCCATTTCAATTTATTTTTTTTTATATATTCCTCTAACTCCCACTGGAGCATAAGGCGCCAAAAAATTAAAAAAAATTTTTTTACGAAAAAAGTCTCAAATAAATAAAATCTTTTAATTGGGTTTCACGTTATTTTTTTAATATGTAAAAGAATTACATTTCTTGTTTTGTTTTCTTGATTTCTAATTATTGTTTTACTTTAAAGTTAAAATAACCTTTGTGTTACAATGATTTTAATGATTTTCTCAATTAATAAAAAGCATTTTAAATTTGGTTATATTTTTTTACATTTGGTAACTTTTTCAAAAATTTTGGTTGTAAAAATTGTATTCGTTGTGGCAGCACTGATAAAGACCGTTTTCTCTCTCTCTATCTCTCTCTAGTTATATCGCTCTTTAAAAGTAGTTGCAGATTAGGACCTTTTAAATGAGTACAAGATTAATTCAGGAGTACCACCAGGCTCCATTCTTTATCCTAATCTAATCCTCTCTTTTCTCAACGATCTGTTAGGCCAAACTTGAAGTCCTTATTTATTCAGTTACAGGCCAAGCCTTTTACAGATTTGGCCCACATGGTATATTTTGAATGATACACTAAGCAACGATCTTATTCAAATCTCTGTGTGGGTAAGATCAGGTGAAATCAGGACGATTTAAAAGGTCGTAAGACCCAGTGCTGTTTCAGGCCGTTTTACACTACAAGTCTTATGTATTTGAATAAAAATGCTTTTTGATCTTATTGTTTGAAATTTTTCAAAAAACAATAACAGCAACAAAGTTGTATTTTCTTCAAAATACGTAAGATAGTGCTAAGTAGCCTTTACAAACACACAGGAAAATTACCATAATTTGGCCTCTGTTTAATCTAGAACTATGGATAATATATATATAAAGGCATCAGGAACTATTGATTTTCTGTCTGTGAATATTCACTGTTATGTTCGCTGGACTAAACATATTTTCAGGCCTCAAAGAAAGCATTCAAGAATCTCGGTTTTTGAAAATGGCGCACCACACTCCCACTGATCTCCTTAATATTAATACTACTTATATACGACCGAAAGTGGAATACAGTTCTCATATATGGACCGGTGCTTCAAAGTGTATTTTGATGTTACTCGATTCTATACCGGAAAGTGTACGAAAGAGTACAGTGAGGTGAGAGTCAGCATTACCCTGGACGTTTACTGTTACTCTAATGGATTTTGCTCTGATAAAATCAGGCAACTTATACCTCAAACCGGATCTTTCTTATGAACATCGTGTTTTTCAACTTATCCTCATCAATTTGTGGTTGATTGATCAGTGAATCGCGCAATACATTACGGGAAAAATTTGTTTTTTACAGTGTTTAAAACGCTATCGCAATTTTAGCTAAAGCAGCATAGCCCAAACTTTTTAAAAGAGTAGCAAAATAAGCACACTGCTTTTAAAACGTAACTTTCTGAAAAGCACTAGCTTCTCCCAACTTTATTATTTTTACAAAAGTAAAAATTCCTTAATTAAAAGAACTCAAAAAATAGTAGTAATCAATTTTATACTTTAGAAAAAAGCATGTACGAAAAAGAATTAAGCAAACAGCTTCTGTAAACCGTCAAATAAAAAACGAATGTAGGCTAGAGCAGATGATGGAAGCACGACCGATTGCCAAAAGATACTCGACCATTAGCTAGAAGCAAAACTAAACATGAAGAATAAGGAATTAAGGGTTTTACGATGCCTTTTAGTAATAAAACGATATGGAATTAATAGAAAAATGTTATGCATCAAAAAAGAAGAAGTCATAGCGGATGGAATGGAAGATTTTCCATAGTAATTTTTTTGTAAAAATAATTTTTTAATTTGTTATTCTCATCGATTAATCGAATATTTTTTTAGATTTAATCGTTTGATCGAAGGAACAAAAAAAATTATTTGAATTATTCGAACAAAGTTGAAAGGCGAATAATTGACAACTCTAGTAAATCCATATTAATTTTACTAAGTCTATGTAAATTGTGAAAATCGGTCTATAATTTTACATATTCCCCATTAAACCTTGTTTCCAAATAAGACTCTTTGTGTCTGTTAACCATCTTATTATGTTAGTATTTAGATTACATTCGACACAAAAATATTTTACTACAAATTAATTTCCCTTCGAGTCGGTCCACATTTGCCAAAAGCTCCCATCCTTAAATAGTTTTTTAACTTGCTTTTTAAATGTAAACATTCATAAACAATTTAGCGACCGTCCCTAAAATCCATTAAAGAAAAAAATATCATGGATGTTAATATCTGGATAATATTCGGCAAAAATAGCTGTAATATGAACTTCAACCTCATAAGATAACTTTGTTTGTGTGAGCCCATGACTGCCCATTGTTTTCAAATAGGGTAAATATTTTCTTTTAAAATTAGCAATTTTTGATTTTTTTGGTGCATAATTTTAAAAATTTTCAGGGCATATTTTAGAATTTTTACTGCATATTTAATGCGCATAAAACGCGTTTTTTAGAGCATATTTCCTGGTAATGACTTTAAAGCATTTAAATAGATCTTAATAAAAAAGTGAGTAGCATAAGAATTTCAAGATGTGCAAAATAGTTTTTCGCGTTCCAACAATTTTTGGGTGACATTGTCAAATTCCCCCACACCTTTTTTTTATAAAAAGTAGATACTTGGAATTCTATAAGCAGGTACTTTGGATCCCTTTTCCCCTTTTACGTGCAGATTTTTTGTGCTCTTCGTTTTCTTGAATCGGTATTTTTGTTATAACCAGCCTGGAAAGAATTTTCTTTCTCTGCTTTTTAATGAAGTAGCAATTTTTAGATAATTTTAGTTTTGCCTTTTTAACTAGCTTCTTCTTTTAGGTAAAGGCTATTAATTTTTGTCGCTAGCTGTTTTAAAAGCAAATGTCAAAAAATAAAAATATACAAAATAAGGGATCGGTTTTTTTGCACAAATTGAAATCAAAACATTGGCTATTGATAAAACTTTCAATAGCAGTACAAAAGCAAAAATAAAAAGCTTCTGGTAGATAGGTGCTTTTAAAGACTGTTTTTTAGATTCAAATTGCTTACGTCCATTAACACTACTCCCTTTTTTCTCCTTCCGATAACATTTTTTTACTAGTGTTTTAGGATGAATTTTTGTCAAATTTTTAAATATAAATTTTTTTTGTAAATAAACAAAAAAATCACTTGTTTGGAGCTGTTGTTCAGCTTTAAGCTTTTGTCAACTGATGAGTATTTTTTATAGTGAAGCGTCTACTTTTTGTATTCTACAAGTTCACTTACTTACGTAAATTCGTCGTCTATAAATATCTTCAGTATTTGTTTGTTTGCGACAGCGTCACTACAGTATAGAATTTAAAGTTTTTTTACTAGTATTTTGGGATGAATTTTTGTAAAATGTTTAAATTTTAATTTTTTTTTTTTTTTGTATTTCGTAAAATGTTAGATTTTTTCTTAGTATTAAAAATCTTTTTTGAATTTCTGTTAATGCCAATTCTTCATTATTCTTAGAAAAAACTAGCTAAAAAATCTTTTTCAAGCCCCGACAGATTTAGTTTAATAACAGTAAACGCTCTATATATTCTCTAAAGAAACATTTTGCAGCTTTTTCTTTATTATGATCGCATCCTTTGATCCTTTCAAACACTGCTGCTTACTTCTGCCGCTGTGCTCAGTAGACACTTTAAATAATAATAAGATTGCAAATTGTCACCATCTCATGTCCAGTTTTAGATTTTCATTTTTTTTTAGTTTTTAGTTTTTAGTTTTTGCATCTTTAGAACGATGAAGGAGTTTGTCGGCGTTTGAAAGAGTCCTTTTTATTTAGTTACCTGCTGTTTAACATATTAACACCAGGGCAAATTCTATTAACTGTTAATTTTGCTGATTTTATTTTTTTTATAACAAAGCAAATTTTACCAGTAGTAGTGTCTACTGCAAAGTAGGATTTGTTAAATCCAACAGCGAAACATATGATTTTTGTTCTTTGTAAAGAGTATTAAAAACTTTTTGAAATTAAAATAAAAATTAGCAAATAGTTTTTTTTTTTTTGTAGGCAAACTTGGTTATAATATACTTTTGGCTAAATACAAGTAAAATTTCAATTTGACTTGATGCTTTTTCCGCTACACTGTGACTGGGTATTAAAATTTTAAAGTTTTGCATTTAAAATTACAAAAGCCTTAAGGGCCAAATAAATGGCATTAAGCAGTTTGACTATTTTTCATTCTCTTGTTAATTTTTGAGAGTATTTTTTATATTTGCACTTTTATTATAGTGAAGCATTTCTTTTTTGCTTCAACACGTTCACACACTTACGTAAATTCGTCGTCTACATCCCTCTTTGTTTGTTTGTTTAGAAATATGTGTTCTAATGAAGAGGTCTTATCTAGAGTCCTTAGCAAAAATTAATGTTACTTGGATGAGGACCTGGTTAATACTTTGGTTCAGGTTCTTCCGTTAGTCTTTCGGATCAAGTTAAATGATTTCAGAAAACTATAAGCAACTTTTATTGTGAATAACTAACAGCCGTAGCTTAACAAAAGCGGAAAGCATTTTTTTTTGCCCTAAATAGGGCGGCGCTTTGCAATTGGAAAATCCGATTTTGACAGCGCGTTTAGTAGTGAAGGTGGCCGCTATTGTTTATAAACAATGGCAATTCAGCTATTTTGTGGTCAATCTAGCGGTTTAATCTAAATTTTTTATTTCTTTTATGAAGGTTTTATTAAACAAGAAAGTTAACACTACTGTTCGTGACCCAACGTTGATGCTCTCGTTTAGGTATGGCATATCAACGTAAAAGCTAAGCGGAAGAAAACGTTCCTCCTTCCGCGGATGAGGGCCTTTGAATTTTCATATGTATATAAAAATATTTAACTCTTCTAGTTTATTTTAGCAATTTTATGTTTTATCATAAAACAATTTTAGGATTTTTCCCATTCCTGCTGCTTTCCTGGCAAAAGATGGCCTGCTGTTTAACACATTAGCACCATGACAGGAATATCCCACGGTCAGAAAATTCTATTGTATGAAATAATTCTTACCCAGTCTTTTATTTTAAGAAACATCTGTAAAATGCTTAGTTTAAATGTCGCATAGATTTTATAACTTTTAGAAAATTGCTCCAGGAAATCTTTATTAGTTAAAGTGGCACTAAAAAAGAAAGAAACCAGCATGAAGTTAAAATTTCATAGAACATAATGAGCAAGTAGTCATTTTAAAGAATATTGTGTTGGTATTGCATGACATTACATGTTTAAAAAAATAGCGAAGTTTTATCTTGAATTGGTACTTTTTTATAAAAACCCTTCATATAATAACAAATTATATTCTTACTTAATATATCGAGCAATTATAACGTAGACCATTGGCCCGTTGTTGTAAACCAGACCAAAGACTAGCTATAAGTACACCGGGAGTACAACTCTCTAATTAGCTTCATATAAATCTTGAAAAACATTTGATGTTATAGGCCGCACAGTTAAAAGTTTGAATTGATGAAATTTGGTACAGTTAACAAGCCCACTAAAAATATTCGGCACAAAGAACTTTTACATGAATCTTAACCACATAATATAATTTTGTTCTGGCGAGTCCAAGATTGCCCAAATCAGGTACACTCTCGAAAATGTGTCTCTAAATTCGAATGTGTCTCTAAATTCAGTGGTCGGTCTTGACAGACTATATGACGTTATGAAAAAAGTTTTCTTTTTCAGAGTCTACACTGGTCTAAAAACAGTCCCTCGACCTTTCTCCCTACAAACAGACTACTAAATCTTCAATACCAGCGCAAATACCCATTTTGAACATCTTATTAAACGTGTCTCCCACAGAACTTATATCAAGCACGAAGACACCTCTCCCTAAGAAAGTATGCCGCCGGGGATTTAGCCAAATGCCAGCTCGGTGCAGGTTTACCGTTAGGAATTTTTTAAAAGGTCGTTTTATAAAAATAAAGTCGCAGAAAAAGTCGCTTGAGAAAATAAAAGTCGCACAACTTTTTTTAACGTTTTTTATTATTAAAAAAAAAGCAAAACAAAACAGTATTTTTAACTTTCAGAAGCCTGTTTTATATTATTAATGTGTTTTTCCATGTCGCTGAAGATAATTGTTTAGTTCACTAAAAGCTGTTTGAAAACCCTGCAAAGGACCGCTTTAACTCCATGTCTCGGTTAAGCCATTTATACTTCAGTTCCCATTGTATCGAATGGTATCACCAAATATTACGTTTCTTGGAAGGACTTGCAGCGATGTTAACGTTACCTTCTTTCATTGACTCGACAGCTTAAAATAATTTTGTAAAAATGAGCACTGCAAACAGCTGTTTTGCTAAACCTATTCTTTTAAACTTTGCGAAAAATTTCTTCAATACATTTTATACATGACAAGGTTGCAAAAAAGTAATAAAATTGTTGGCAAAGGAACAATAATCTGTGAATTGCTTTTAAATTTTGACGATTTTTTTTTTTTTTTTTTTTTTTTTTGATAAAAATAATAAGAAAATTTATAATTTACTGCAAAATAAATTATTTTTGTGAGAAAGTTTACAAAAAATTGGTAAAAATTAGAAAAGTCGCAAAAGTCGGTGATAAAAAAATTCTTACAAAAAGTCGCAGGCCGCTAAAAAAGGATCAAATTGCGACTTTAGTCGGGCGAACGGTAACCCTGGTATGGTGTCTTGCTTACTGTGTGCTACTAACTCCTGTGGCACTAGATAGATAGGATCTCTGGTGAGCTTTTGGTCTCAAGAAATCAAGAAGACTTCAAGAGCCCTAACATTTTGAAACTCTGTCGGATCCCAGGTATGACTACACCTGACTATGACAAGGAGAATGCAACACCAAAAGGTGAAATTTTATCCCTAGGATGATTTGCCTGCTTCGTTTCGTCTTTGTTCGTTCTTTGGGATTCGGCATTAACAATTCGTTTTTAATCTATCATTTTGCATTGTACTAATGGATTTATATTTTATATTTTATTTTTTTAAGGAGCTGACTATGGAAGTTTCGGCTATCTATGTACATGAAGGTCATTCGATATCTTGTGAAGGAGGCACATCAGCAGTTTTGCCATAACTTATTGAGAAAAAAATGCTAGATTTTGTTAAAAAAAAAAAATGCTTAATAAATGCTAAAAAAATTATACAAAAAATATAGAAAAATCTTCATTAAATTAGGGACAAAGCACATTTTTTATAATATGCTACATTTTGTCCTTCAGCTTTCGCGACGAGGTATCTTATTACCTTTTACAAAGATTGGTCAGATGATCGACAGGCAATTGAACTGTGCACGGCACATAAACCTAATACCGCATCTGCTAAAGGCTAGATTACACTATCTCACAAGTCTTACGTATTCCATAATACTTTGTGAGATAGAAATCTAATGAGTTTTGTTCCGACAGTCAAAAAATCTAATTTAACATGACAGTTTGTGTTCACACCATCACACAAAGTATAAACACTCACACATGAAATAAAATGCAACCCTAATCAAATGAAAAGTATTATTGTTTAGAAATTTTTCAAAAAACGATAAAGTCGTATGGGATGTCAAACTTTTTTCATAATACTTGTCTTTTTCGTGACACATTGCATTCACACTATCACACTTTGTCATATTACTTGAGTTTTTGACATGTATTAATACAAAGTATAATAGTGTAAGCTAGCCTTAAACAAATTTTTTTAAAAGGTATTGGATGTTTTTTAGTTATGCCCGTAACATTTTTGTGCTTCCTTGTTTTTGCATGTTGTTCCAGGCAACTAAATTTAGAAATAACATCGTATTTTCAGTAAATTCAAAAGGTTTTCTCATCTGTTTCGTTCACCCATTCTTTTAACTTTAGGTGCTTTAGCCAATCCTTGTGAATCTTTTTTGAATAGTTTTTCTAATTTTTGAAAATTTTTTGATTTTTATTTCAGTTTTTGAGAATTTTAATTGTTGCGTTTTTTTAGTTCTATTTTAATGTTTCATTATTTCTTTAATATTTGCATTAAACATTAAAAATACCACAATAACTAAAAAATTACTGAAATTTTTTAATAATGCTCGAAAATATGCTGGTAAATCAGTTTTTTTCATGCCAAATGACTTTAAAAAATGCTAGATCTAGCATGGAAAATGCTAAATTGGCAACACTGCACATCAGATACGCCTAACAGCAGTACCTAAACAAGAGCGGAAGGCGGAACGTTTTCTTTCGCTTAGCTTTTACGCTGATATGCCATACCTAAACAAGAGCGTCACCGTTGTATCACAAACAGTAGTGTGAACTTTTTTGTTTAATAAACCCACATAATAGAAATAAAAATAAGAGAAAAAACCGCTAGATTGAATAAAAATAGCTAAATTGCCATTATTAGGAACAATAGCGGCCAACTTCACTATTAAACGCGCTGTCAAAATCGGATTTTCCAATTGTAAAGCGTTGACGCCGCGCTATTTAGGGCTGCTTCATACAAATTGGATGGGCATGAGAATTTTTGACAGCTAGAAAACGCTTTCCGCTCTTGTTTAGGTACGTCTGTAACCCATGGTGGAATAAGCAGGTGGAATCGCTACGGCAACAAATACAACAAAAATGGAAATTAGGTCCCAGCTTACGTCAAAAATATTTTAAACAAAAATCAAAGCGTGAACGCAATAAATAGATTGTTAGCCAACAATGCAAGATCAAAAAATCGTCATCTGAAGTATTGCTGCCACCTGTATTATTTCACCATGGTCTAACTCGTTCGAAAATTACTTGACAATTTTTTAGGAGTCACGATTTGTATCTGCAATTATTTTATTTGCGACTTTGACAATAGATTGGACAAACAATGCAAGATCAAAAAATCGTCATCTGGCGTATTGCTGCCAACTGTATTATTTCACCATGTTCACCCGTTTGAAAATTACTCGACAATTTTTTAGGAGTCAGTATTTGTATCTGCAATTATTTTATTTGCGACTGTGGTATAACCTGGCAATCTGGCGAAGGGAATATAAGATTCGGCAAACCCGAGTATACCAGATGTACTTGTTTTAACTCATGTTTAATTATATTTTTTTTAAATTCAAAAAAAAAAAAACGTTTAGCAACCGAATGACTCATAAGGAAATTAACATGAATCATTTTTTATTTTACATAATATAATGTATCAATATCCTTGTAATTGATACTTTAACATAATCAAGCTATTAACCAAAAAAAAGACAGAAAAAACCCACATCCTTAAGTGCTTGAAAATGTTCATATTGTTTATGTTTTAAACTGCATTTTCTTTCCAACGTCCTTTTGTTTATCTTGCAGACAATGTTAAATTTTGTTTCGTACTTAAATTTTGTTTCTTTAAAATCGTTTATTATTCATTAATATATCGATAACAGCCGTGTGTATTGAATGAATTATTAACGCTAGATTAATTAATATTCCTTTCAATATCAACAAGAATGAAACGTCAGATAATGGCGCAGGATATTTAAAGGATATCAAAATACAAAAATAAAAACGAAACTGAAGATGATTCATGAACATAAACAGCAGCAATCAGCCCATTTAAAAAAACACAAAGAATTAAAAACGCAAAATGAAACTTTTTTTTTTGCAATTGTTCTTTTAAATAATGAAATAATTGAAGCGAAAATGTTTTCAGCTGTTAACAAGCAGTTTAGTAAACTGCTGGAAAAGTTTTTTAAATAAATTATTAGAGGTTTTAAAATATCAATTAAAATTTTCAAGTAATAAATTAAAATATGTGAAATGATTTATTACGAATATTTGTTGGCAACAGCAGGATTTTGTTTGACGTAAACAACATTTTTAGTTGGCCTTAGCAAAATTTAAAAAAAAAAAAATATATAAGTTAAATATTAGGAATATTTGTTTGCATCAGTTAGATTTTGGTTTACACAAACAACTTCTGCAGTTGTATGAAACAAAATTTTGTTACAACAATTAAATAAAGTAATAGAATTCAATCATATTTTACTTTAAATAAAACTTTTTAATACTTTAAGAAAACAGATTCATTATGAATATTTGCTTTAAAAACAGGATTTTGTGCCACACAAAAACTTTTTTAAGTTGTGTTTACCAAAGTTTTGTTATAACAACAAATATTGTTATAACAATATTATTTTCCTTCAAAGCGAACTCAGCAATAAATTATAAAAAAAAATATATTTTTGTATAATAACACGTGCTCGAAATTGACACTTTTTTTAGACAAGCCGGGCACATGGCGTTTTAGCATAATTCGGGTACGCTGAATCCAATGGTGCCCACCGTTTTTCTAGGTTAGCTCTTGTTTTCGAGATATACCGTTATTTCGAAAATGGAGGAGGTTGCTCAACATATATTCGCGTAACTCAAAAACGGTTTAGTTTATTGAAATTACTAAAAAAATAACGCAATAAAATTTCCTTTAAGAAAAGTAAATTTTTTTTAATATGATTTTTTAAATTTCGAAATTTTTGTTTTTTAAAAATTCATAAAAAATTGGAAAATGCAGCTAGGCTTCTAATATAAAATAAAATTCTTAAATTTGGCCCCTGCAGCGCCTAGAATGCCCCTAGGATGGGTCAAATGTATGATCAACCCCACTTTATTTTTCATCTCAATCATTTATTTCTAACATACCTACCCGCTATCTCCATTCTTGAAGTGGGCTCCCATACAAAATGTTCAATGCAGACTAGAAATATATTGAAAAAAAGTCCCATAACTGATGACTGACCTCAATTAGTTTTTTGTCCCTAACATTTTCTCGATACATACTTGCCCCTTATCGCCACTTTTTAGGGGGGCTCCCAAGTAATGCGTTTTATAAAATTCTTAAATTAATTAAAATGGTTCGACTTTTGTGAATAAAATTAAAAGTTGGTAACAGATTTTAATCATTTATGGCTTGTTTTGTTTGAAGCTTCGTTTTTTATATGTCTGCATATATCTAGCTGCATTTTCCAATTTTTTTTTTTTTTTTGAGTTTTTAAAAAACAAAAATTTTAAAATTTTTATAAAAAAAATAATTTTTTATCCAAAAAAAAATTATGTTTCTTAAAGGAAATTTTATTGCGGAATTTCGGTTTTTTTAGTAATTTCAATAATCTAAACCGTTTTTGAGTAACGCGAATATATGTTGTGTAACCTCCTCCATTTTCTAAATAACGGTATATTTCAAAAACAAGAGCTAACCTACAAAAAAAACTGTGGGCACCATTAGATTCAGCGTACCCGAATTATGCTAAAACGCCATGTACCCGGCTTGTCTAATTTTGCAACTAGCATAATGTAATTTTTGTATATAAATTTTGTTGACTTTTGTTGAGCCAAACGTAAAATTCTATTGATGCTACTAATCCTTATGGCTTATGAATTTACAAAAAAAATGTTAAATTTCGATTATTACAAAATCAGAATACAATTAAAAACAAATTTTTTTTTAACAAAACTTGAATTTGATTATCACAACTAAAACTCCGTTTAGCGCAAATAACCTTCAGGACTTACCATTTCCAAGATTTGATTATAAATTTAAGTCTTCAAAATCTTCAAGTATTATTTAATATTTAATGTATTTTTTATTTTTATTCAATTCAATCAACTCAATTTTAAAATTAATCACTACAAGCAAACTGAAATAAAATTTTTGTTAAGACAATAAACTTTTCAAGACTTTTTAGCAAAAGATCTCATCTTTTTAATTACAAAATTTTTCTAAAAAAAAGTCCAGAAACTTCTCACGGGTATTACGAAACGTTCAATGATTGTGGGATATAATATATGATTATGGGATATAATATAATTTATAATCAATAAAAAGTCAGCCGATAATTATATCATATGAAATTCAAACTTCATACTGGTTTCTTATTTTTGGAATCGTTTTTACTTGCACGCATGTTTAGGAGAAACTCTTTAAATAGTGATAAAGTACATGCGACATTTTTTCTTAAGAATTGTTCAGCTGCAGCTGCTTTTTAATAGATTTACCGACTGCTATAACCGTTAGCTTGTTTCGTCATGGTGTTAATATGTTAAACAGCAGGTATTCCTTTGGCAATGACCAGCAGGAATAGTGAAAAGTATTTAAATTTCTTAGCATTTCTATGAATAAAACTTTTTGAAGAAGAGTTTTGGGCTTGAATATTTCGTAAACATGAGAAATATTTGGTATTGAAAATACATCAAATCGGCCCAGTATTTCTCTGAACCCTTATACAAATGAAATCGACCGTGTGATACCCTACATCACAATATATAAAAACAATTTTCGCGAGTGTAACCTATTTGGGATCCATAGGCCATCATGCCCCTGTCATAACAAAATTATGTAATTGAGGTTAAGATTCAAATAAAAGTTCTTAGCGCCGAATATTATTTAGATATCTTATCTATGAGATTTAAGGATTGGGGTTGGACCTACCAGGACAACATTTTGTCATGACATAGTAGCTATCGTAAAAGTAATTATCGCCAATTTTTAAGTGAATACCTACCAACATTTGCAAGGAATTTATTGCATAAAAAACTATTTTCTGAAGTAGTATTTGAATGGTAGCTATGGTCAAATATGGAGCGATTGCAATAAAATTGTGCAAGATGATTTTATTAAAAGTAAAATAAGTTTGTACCAAATTTAATCTAATGTCCAACATAATAAGATGGTTTATGGGCACAAGGACCCCATTCCGGAAAGAAGCTTGAATGGGGGTCATTTGAAATTATGAACCGTTTTCAGTATGTTTGGTCCTTGTGCCAATTAGTGTACCAAATTTCATCAAATTATCTCCAAAATTGCGACCTATACTTTGCGCACAAGGTTAACATGTACCGCAAACCAAAAATGCCAGCCAACCGGATGAACATTTTTAGATCGACTAAGAAAATAATTTGAAGTCGATCGGTATACCAATATATTAAGGTTTTACAAACATCAGCACAAATGCATAATACCCTCTACAGTATTGTGGTGGGGGTATAAAAGGACGATAACTGTAGAACTTAAAATTGTTTTTGTTAAAGAATATACAATCGGTAACCCTTCCAAAGGCTTATTTTTTCTTAAGAATGCTCGTAGGTTTTGAAGTTTTTATCATATTTTTTATAATTTTGAGTACTTACCGAACACTGTGTAATGCTGCCTAAGGATATGTAAATAGTTCCAAAGCCACTTGGTTTAGCGACTGCAGCAACATTATACGCTTTGAAAGGATTTTATGAAATCAAAGCGGCCTGTTGAGCAGCTACTTGTGGGGTGGTACCATGTATCTACCTGTTATTGAGCCTGATTTTGCAGCATAGCCAAAGGATTTATAGTTGTAAGATGGTATGTAGTTGATGCCTGAAATTTTTCTTACTTTTTGTCCCGGCCAATCTACGCGCGCCTTTTGTGGTTTTAAACCAATTTTTAACAATGACACTTCACTTTTCTTTACCACTAATTAATTGTTACCACAGAGTTTATCACAACACAAGTAATTATTATTTAAAAAAAATAATACATAATAATACGAAGAAAAACAATAAATAAATATTTTTATACAAAACAACATATTTTTTAATAAATATTTTTGTTTAACTTTGTTTGATTTTGTTAATTTTGTCTTGTTCACGAAATTTGTGTATAAATTCAGTGTTGCCATAACTAAAATCTGCTAAATCGTAAAATGAGGAAAATATGCTACAAATCAAGGTATATTTACACAAATATACCTTGCTACAAATCTGCAGAGATTAAAACAAGGCGAATTGACTAGAAGGTGAGGTCAACTCTACAACTACAATGCTTCTGTGGTCGGGTTGTCAAAAAAATTGCTAGTAAAAAATAGGTTTGTTTACATACAAAACTAGTTTGTATACAAACTTTGACAAGTCGACCACCGAAAAAAACACCATATGTTGACTTGACCCCACCTTCTAGTCAATTCGCCTTGGATTAAAACATAAAATTTTTAATATATTAAATTTTTAAAAATATGTTAAATTTGCTTAAAAAAATATATTCTAATAACCTGCTGAACTTTTATAAAAAATACTATGCTAAAAAACTGCTAAATAAAAAGGAATTTTTACATATATTTCATAAAAAAGCAAGTCTGCTTAAAACAAAATCTGCTTTTCTAAAAAGTAAAAATATGTTTCAAAATCTGCTTTTGTACAAGTTTATATGCTAAAAAGCAGTAATCATATTTTGTCAAAAAAAAATGCAATTTCCCAACTCAATCTGCTAAATTCTAGCACGTAGTTTTTTTCTGTTTTGACTTTTAGAAAAAGGTTTTGTATATGTCAAGGTACATTTACACAAGGTAGACTCATTCGTTTTTGTTTTGATTATATAATGAGTCGACCTTGTGTAAATGTACTGCTCCTCCTCCGTCTACCCCGCTCATTTTTATTATGAAATTTATAGTTAATAGTGGTTTTAACCACGGTTGTAGACTCTCGCTATAATAGTACTTCAGTTTCGCGATATTTAATATATATATCCTAAAGGGGGTATTGGCCGACCAGCACCTACTCCCTTAATATTTTCAAAGGTGCAGTTTAACATAACAGTGACTCTTACCAAGTTTGAACATTCTCCATATAGCAGTTCTTAAGATATGCAATATTAACATTGGCGTCCTGTGAGGGTGTCCCACTACCGCTGCTACTATCTTATTTCAATTCCGGGGCTCAGAAGATCCTACTACAGGAAGTTATCGAGGTGTTTCCATTTATTTATTAAAACGAACAACACAACACAGAAACAATTTTTACGATTTAACGCGATTTTTTTAATGAACCAAAGTTTGTTACTGACTATTTAGATTTTTGATTTAACGAGATATGAACTATCTGGATTCTACTGTAGTACCCATAATATGGTCGGAAGTAACTATAATATGGTGGTTGTTTATTTGCAAGGGACTGATTGCACCATATGTGGTTTCCTGTGACAATCAAATGAATGGCATATTATCTGTTTGAATTAGTTTGGTAAGAGTTGATCATATGGAAACATATTTTTCTCTGCGTTTTACTTTAAAATATTCCTAACCGATGTCCTCTTGTTTCGATATTGTAAAAGTATTTTATATGAACAATTTTGATTTAAAGAATATCAAAAATTAGTATTTTATATATTTTTTAATTTACCAAAATATTTCCTTTCAAACCCGATTTTTCTTCTTAAATGAAGAATTTTACTTAGCAGATTAAACCTGTTCATTAACAAAAACAAAGTTAGTCTTTTGAAAAAAAACGTAAAAAAGGCTGCTTCCTTTTTGCGAAACTCAAGGATTAAATTTCTTATTAAAGGAAGGAAACAAGTAATAATATCTTTTATGTTTGGCATAATAAAGTGTTATTGTGTTACAAATTAAATTATGCTTCAGTAAATTTACTTAAAATTTATATAAAAAAAATTTCAAAATGGAACAGCCGGTCGTACGAATAAAGTCGTTCTTGTGAGTACTTTCTTTCAACAAATTTTAATCTTCAAGCATAAAGGATGCACACAAAAAATTAAATAATGAACTTTTTTCCAAATGCTGATTAATCTTGACAACAACAAAATACAAAAGAAACCAGGGCCCATTGTTTGTAAATTAAGATCACTGCAGTAAAAAAGAAAACCTTAAATGCTTATTTTGTATGATGTATATGCTGGCAAATGGTCAACTTTTTGTACTGACCACAAAAGGCAAATGTGATTAGTATCTGCCAGACATTAAGACAGACGTATAAGGAGAACAACAACACCAACAACTACTAAGGAGGAAAGACAGATGTGTACTAAATGATCAAGCGATCAAATTCCTTGTTATAATTTTTTTGTTGCTCTTTTAACATCCTTTTTAACCGTTTATGCTTGATCACGTGACGTTGATAAAATTGGAAGGATGCATGTCTTGTGTGCGCACACAAGTTAACAATATTTTGGGAAACAAAATTAAATCATGAATTAAATTAAAGAACCACAATGACATTTCGGCAATTTAGGGCGTAATCGAAAATTTTAAAAATATCTTGTAGTTTGTAGAAATAAAGTTTTTGTAGTTTCGTAATAATTTTGAATTTAAATTTTAAATTTTAAAATATTTTAATGTACGAAGAAACAAGTATAATCGGACGAGATCGAATGTCGAAGGTATGTGAAATTTATTAAGAAACATGTAAGAATGGTATATTCGGCTAAACGGAACTTTTCATAACCTCCACCAAGAATCAGAATACTCGTAGTACTTATTTAAAACACAGTTACTTGACTTTACATTAAAGCTTAGGTAAGCTATCCCAACAGACCAAAATAGAGCAAAATTTAAATGAGTTGTAGAATAAGCTTATCATAAGAGATTTCCTACAACATGACAACCAATATGATTGCAAATTACTTATTCTCGCTTTAGTTTTGTAAGTGTGTTCGTGAATGATGTCCCGTTATTTGATGCGTGCATAAATTTTGTATTATTAGTTTAAGTCTTCAGTCCTTGTCTTTTGTTTGAAGAGTGAAGGGTTTTAAACAGTGTACAATTAAAAAAAAGTAACTAAATATTTATAATTAAAAGAACTTTTTGTAAATAAGCCATATAAATTTAAACAGAGTGTTCGCAAAGAATCGAAAAAAAGCTGCTTACGGTAGCAAAAATCCCAAATTACCTATACCAAAAACTGTTGGCGCAAGTTATTGACAGATGAGCTGGAAGATCTTTAGGAAGTAAAGTATTTCATATATTGTATTCTTTAACAAATACAATTACTTTATAATTTTTACATATTCAGCAATTTGCATTGGAGTGGAAGAGAGCAAATTTGTGAAAAGCACATAATCTTTCATCAGTTCGCCAAAAACAGACAAGAGTCCCGCAAGAAATATGTGGTTTAACAAAAAAAAAAATTTTTATAAATATATCTTGTGAAAGAATAAAATAAATATAATTCTAATAAGAAAAATCACTACCGTAGTTCAGCGTGCAAATATTATTTGGTTATATTTTTAATAATTATTAACAAGATTAGAAAAGTATTTTTTTATAATCTTATTCTATAATAAGACTTCTTAGCTTTCATTATATTATAGACAAGCAAGGGATCTGGTTTCATTATTAAACAATTGTTAATAAACCTTTTATAATAGTAATCACAACACTTTTCTAAGCTTAAGGCTTATGTTAGTAAGCTTGCTACAAGTTCTTTCTAAATCGTTTTGGTTTGTTGGGATGCTTGATCTTATAAATATTTGTTTTCCTTGTGCAACAATGATTCGAACTTTTGTTGACTGCCCAGCAACACTGATGACATCGTATTTTACACTATGTCAAATTTTGATAATATGACTAATATTGGAATGTACCTGTGAATTGCTTCTTAGTTTTAACATTGATTTATAATTCAAGTATGTATGTATAATTACTTTAATTTTAGTCTAATGTATTTAATTAATACACACTAATAAACTTGACCCTATTTTACTTTAAATACCCCTTTTAGCCCTTTTTTTTCTTAAATACCCTTTTTATGACACTTTTTCGAAATTTACAACGGCAACCCTGTACTCCGGCAATGGACAGGTGGATGAATAAGCCAGCATTGGTTGCTATCATGGTGGACTTCCACAGAAACAGATTTTCATTTAGCCATATTGGTAACAATAGACCACTTTAAAAAATTTGGTGTCAATAAACTTTCTTATCTTTAATAAAAAAAATTAAAAGATATTGTAAGCGCTAACCTGGGGGTCGATTCTGGTTCTGTGAAACTTTGAAATGAAAACTTTTTTCACATTTTCATAGAGTTTCTGATTCTCGTTTAGTGAAAAAATGATAAATAAATTCGAATGTTTTCATATGAGAAGAACAAATGGAATGAAACAAATTGTTTTCACATTTTCACAGTAATGTGATTCTTGTTCTGTGTAACAGTGCAAAGAAGTGTCACAAACTTTTCATTTATGTCATATTTTTACACTTTCATTTTAACGGTGAAAAATAATTTTAAATAAATTATTTAGAGGAAAATATGGACATTGTGAACGATAAATAATTATTTAAACAAATAAAAATAATAATCTTCTAAAAAGATACATATTTACAGATTTTTAACTTAATATATTCACATAAAATGCCAATTTTTGATAAAATACAGAACATTACTGACGAAAAACGTTCATAAAGTTTTCTTACCTTGGCTCATTCCGATTTTCTTGCGGTAATTCAATTAAAACCTATAATCGTAACATTATTTGAATTAATTTTATTTTATGTGTATTTGTATAATTTTACACTTGATTAAATGACAAAGTATATATGTAATTATCATCGGCGGTGAAGAATTTAGGACTAGCGACGGCTTAAAGTAAATTTAGAGCCGCTTATTATATTTTTATGTTTTATAATAACATATTAATAAATTAATCTTTATTTGTCCTTTTATTTGTTAATGATTTAACCATTTTTGGGCTTATGAACGTATTTTAAAGCTTTTATTTAACTTGCAATGTATGTATGTTTGGGTGAAACCTTGAAACTCAATTTGAAGCAGATATCTTCAATTGATTGAGCTGAAATTTTGTACACACGTTCAGTTTTGATGACAATGCATTGTTAACTATGTGACGTCATTCTATATCCAACATAGCGGCACAGCCAAGATGGCGGTCTAGCTATTTTTAATGCACTCCTATAATATGGGTATCAAATGAAAAGTCTTGCTAAGAATAACTCCAAAAATAAAATTCCGTCACACCAAATCCAATATGGTGGACTTCTGAAGCTGGAAACTAATTGCAAAGACTTACTGAAAATACAAATGCGAGATTGAAATCAATTTGAAGAAAAAAGGTTTTATTTTAATGCGCTAAAAAGAAAAATAAAATAAGAGTAAAAAATCTTTTTACAAAACAAGTTTTTATTTAAATGCGCTAAAACAAAAGAAATTAACTTTTACTTTAAATTTTTACTAGTAACTAATAGAGTCACAGATTTGCAATTTTTGTTGCAGAAATTCTTGATTTTATTGTTGAGATGAGTACCCCTCCAAAATTTTCTCACCCCTCTCACCAATAAACTCAAGAATTGCTGCAACAAAAATTGCAAGTCTGAACAGGCACTATGAAATAAAAGCTTGTCAATTGGCATTACACAATTTACACGATGTAAAAACTTGCCGCAAAATTTAATTGTGTAGAAAAACAAGTAAATTAAATTATTTGATGTGATTGATTTTAACTATTAAGAAATAAATTAAAAGTAAAAAACCTTTTTAAAAAACAAGCTTTTATTTAAATACCCTTAAAGAAAACTTTTACTTTAGGTCAATACGAACATTATTTTCGAAGATGTCATTTTTATGCCAAAATTATTATGTTACTCAAGGTTTACCGCAATAAATATTTTGGGGAAATCGTGCGGGCAAGATGTTTGCCCAAAAAACTCATTTGCCAACTCATTGATTAATCAATTTTACATTTTATTGACCGCTCTTGTTTTTTGAATTTAAATTTTTTTCAGTTAAAGAATTGCGTTTAATGTAAAATTTTTTCCTTTACTATTTTTTGCGCACTTGGACAGGACATTGGCGCCAACCTCTTTCAGATGCAATATCTTTCATGAAAAACCCAAATGTAACAAATTCGCAGAAAATTAAGGAATTTTCGGTTGACTCATTATTTATTTTAAGCTAAAAATATTTCCATGTATGTATGAATATAAAAAAATAAAAAACAATTCTTTTACTGAAAAAATTTATATTGTATAAAACAAGAGGAGTCATAAAAATGTGTTATTTTCTTTCTTCAAATAAACTCGAAGAACACAACGCACAATAACAATTTTAATTTACCACCTACAAATGTGAACAAACAATTATACATACATATGTGTATATAAAGTTAAAAATCTTTTAGCAAAAATAAATACATGCGGCTCAATCAGTTAAAAACTCGTTTGCGGCTTAGCGCCGGTTCAAAAATCCTAAGCTTCGTTATCTGCATTTGACTTTTAAATTTTAATAATATAGTTACAAAAGTTTCACGGCTACAACGGAAAGAAACACTTCTTCATTAAAAGAACGGGAATCGCAATTTGTGTAAATGTGAAGTTATAATGTGAAAAGTGCGTATGAAAACGAAAATGAAAAGTTTTTTTTCATTTCACAGTTTCACAGAACCAGAATCGACCCCCTGATGACGCAAAATCTATATTAGATTTTTCATCGAAAATTAAATAAAAAAGAAAAAACAATGTAACGGTACCAAGTCGAAAAAAGTCTTCTGAGTGAGAAAAGACAACTCTCCATAACTGAATAAAAAAAATATATTGCTACTTTATAATAATTGTATGATTTCTAATATCGGAATACGGATTGGCAAATAAAGAAGAAGAAACAGTAAATTTCCGGCACATGCTTTCTTTACCTGATTCATTGCTTACAATATACTTATATATATCTTGTTACTTCCATTGATGGGTATAAAAAACAACCACAACAAGAGATTTTATGAAAAAATAAATAGAGGCAGTCGTGGTTTTTTGCTAATACAGTCGAACTTCCATAACTCGAATCACCATTATCCCAAAAAAAACTTCGACTTATGGAGACTTCGAGTTACAGAATTTTCTTGTTGAAAATAGAATAAATTGCAAACTTGTGTACATTTTGTATTTTTTGTTTAAATGATGAAACAGAACTGGGGCTGAACGTTGTTTTTCATACAGTTTGACATAAAATTATGCCAGAGAATGCGGTCGAGAAATAAAATCAATTTTATTTTGAGGACGTTTTTTCTAATACTCTCACATATAGACACTTATTCTCTTAACAATGCTACCATACTTTCATTCAATTTCATACATTTTGTAAACAAAGAAAAATAAGAACAAAAGAAAAAGAAAGAAATGAGAGAGAATTTGAAGTTACTGCCAGTGTGACCATATTAGCTTTTTTCGAGCTAAATTTAGCTTTATTTTTTTGGATTTAGCTTGATATATTTCATTTAGCTTTAAGCTTTTTTTTAAGCTTTTTTAAAAAATGAATTTGGCTTTTTCTAGCCTTTTTTTCTATTTGTATTCCAATGATTTTATGATATGTACATAGTAAAAAAAGAAAGTTCAATAAAATAAAGATATATTGGTAACTAGTCTCAAACAGCTAAAATCTGGCATCACAGAAACAATAAGTCAGCAAGTAATTCTTTAAAGTTAAACAAGGTGGTAGTAGGAGATTTGCAGTTATTTTTTCACTATTGTTTTTGACAGCTTGATGATCTACACACATATATGAAAACAATGCGATGTTTCAATATCTGCTATAATCTGTTTTGAAATGTACTTTTGTACACATTTTGTTTTCTTCTTTTATTGTATCTGATTTCGAAAAGACAAATAATAGATTCTGAAACAGAAAAAGATATAAGATGTACTTGCCAAAATTTTATTAAACAATTAATATATCAATTACGCCAACGTTTGCCAAACAATATTTCATCACTGCAACAAACAAACTTCTTTTCTTTAGAAAATAGTCTCAAGAAAATAAAATGTACTTTGTATGAGAATTTTAAAGAAGAAATGACAATTTTAAAACTAGATGTAATTTCTGATTTAGAATTACAGTGGCAAAAATTAAATTGTTACGAGTGGCCTAATCAAAATTCAACAATAGAATTTTGGATCAATGTTTTTGAGTATAAGAATGCATTAAATGAAAACCCCTTTAGGGAATTATCTATTTTTGTGATGAAATTTTTAGTTTTGCCTTTCAGTAACGCTGAAGTTGAGCGCGTATTCAGCGGAATGAATCTCATAAAAACGAAAATTAGAAACAGATTTACTTTAAATACAGTAAATTCACTTCTCTATATAAGATGTGGCTTAAAAAGAATAAATAAATGTTGTCATAATTTTAAAATAACAAATGATCTCATAAAAAATTTTGATAAATCTATTTATACAAATAATAGTGATTTTTTGTCGAACTCTTTGGAGGAAGACGAATATTCATTTGAGGAAATATTTAACATGTAGTCAAATATTTATCAAGTTTATTCGTTTGCTTGTTAAAAAGTATTTTTTGGAATTAAAAATTTTAAATCTAGTAAATATACTCATAATTTGTGCAAACGAAGAATCCAAATCTTATAGGATTCCAAATTTGTTCTATACTATACTTTATATTAACCGATGCCTTTGAATTTATTCCTTTTTGTATATTAGCTTTAAGAGCTTTTTTATATATGTTCACCATTGTACAAAGATACATACAAACGTTCATGTGATATCACTTTTTATATGTTAATTTTATATTTTTTGTTTTTACTTTATTTTTATATATATCAACCAAAGTAGTTTTGAATTGCTATCAATTTTATTTTAGTCTTAAGACTTTTCTTAACTTTATTTTCTTTGTGGTTAACTTATGCTGGCATAAGAATTACAAAAAATTATTTTATAATCATTATTATTATACGAGCATACATACATGAATATGTGTTTGAATTTAATGCTCATCAAGATATTTTTGTTCCATAACTATACATAGTTTGATTTGGTTACTGATTAAAAACATATTTTACTTAAATTTTGACTAAAAAAAAGGTTTTTACATAATATGTGTTATTTATAATACGAATAATGAATTAATATTATTAAAAAGAAATATAAAAATTTAGCTTTATTTTTTGGCTTTTATTTATTTATTTTTAGCCTTTTTTAGCTCTATTTTTAACCTGATTTAGCTCTATATTTTTTTAAAATCTGGTCACACTGGTTACTGCCGACGTTTTAATTATGGGCTTTACATAGCGTCTTCAATTGACAATTTTTTGTCATACCAAACGTCAAAGTCTATATTAAAAAAACTCGAAAATTTTTGTCAGCGTTTTTTTAATATGAAGTTTGACGTTTGGTATGACAAAAAATTGTCAGGTAAAGACGCTATGTTAGAATTTTTTCTTGAAGTTGAAGACTCAATTCTGTTTCATCATTAAAACAGGCACTATTTGAAAGCTTAATACCTAAGTTCAGCGTTGCCAGAATATTTGGAAGGAAAATCTTCATATGGCCAAAAAAAAATCTTATTTTAAAGAGGAAAATCTTAAAATTTTTAATAACAAGGGCAAAGAAGTAAAAATTATTAATTTTTTAAAAGGAAATACTTTTTATTATGGAAACTATTTAAATTGAAATACATAATTGAAATATTTAATTGAAATACAAATACATATGGGCATTTCCTTTTAAGAGGAAATAAAAACACATACATAGGAAATAAAAACACATACATAGATAGATAAATAAATGTTATAACAAAAAAATTAAGAACATTATGTTTCTGTAAATGTTTTCGTTCTTAGACATATGAAATAGCCGCAATGTTATAAATTTAACTATGGCTTTCAGATTATTTTAAGTACGGATCAAATTCAAAATTATTTTACTACCTTATTCATAAAAAATACTATAATTTTGGTGAAAAATGTATTTTAAGACGAACATTTCCATTCAGATTTTTCTTAAAACACATAAAAAATTAAAATAATTGGTTTATGAATACGGCTTTTATGTGCTGTTTCCAAAAGACAGGCGATGCACTGAGTGCTTTTCATATAAATTTTACCACACCTGTCATTTGGAAACAGCACATTAATGTTTTGATTTAAAATCTTGGCGTACGGTAATTTTTCTCAAAAACGGTAATTTTTAGAGGACCGTACGGTTATGAAAAAATAAAAGTTAACATCACTGGTAAGTTGTACAAACTTGAAGTTAAGAATTTTTATTTCTAAAAATAAAAAATCTTAATTTGAGAAAAAAGATCTTCAAATCTTATTTAAGTCAAAAAATCTTCAAAAATAAGGTAAAATCTTCATTCTGGCAACGCTGCCTAAGTTATAGAATACAAATTTGAGTATTTGGTTCGAGTTATGGAGAATTTCGAGTTATGGAAGTTTGAGTTACGGAAGGAGAATTGTATGTAGTTTATTGTTTTAAAGCTACTGCCAATCAAATTGGTTCGAGTAAGAGAAAATTCGAGTTAGAGAAGTTCGAGTTATGGGAGTTCGACTGTATCTCAGCCATTTATGGCATTTATGGACTGGTCTGGCTGTATTTTAATAGCAAAAAAAAAATCCGAAGTATATGTTACATAAACATGTAACAACCTGTCCCTCCCAATCAACTCTGTGGTATTCGGAAAACCCATTTCAACGGACACAGAGACTTATCTTCTCATAAGGATTCAGAGTATGGTATAAAGATTACAAGGTAGTGCCACTTTCTTTTCTTTTTGACAACTAACGTGTTTTGTGAAAACTATCATATTTGCTCTAAATAATCCTATTGTTTCATTTATTTTTCAAAATAACAATTTATTTCAAATAAATCAACAACACAAAAAGTTTTAAAATAAAAATTTTTACAAAGAAGAGCTGTACCAAAACAAATGAAAATCACTTAATATACGATTCTGGGGCCCTAGATATTCTCTTAAAACAATAAAATATCTGAAAAAAAATAACAAAAATATTTTGCTACTTTTATGAAGATCATTAAAATTAAACTGTATTAATATTTTTATTTGCCTTTAAACACAGATTATCGGTTTAAAGAAAATCCAATTTTTTTAAATGAAAATAAAAATGAACTTTATTTCTTGTTTTTTTTTAAAGTTATTTTAGGGTTAAATGAAAAGTTAGTTTTATAAAAGCTTAGCATATGTTAGGGCGTTACTATTAAGTCTATTGTGAATGTTTTTTTAAGATATTCTCTTAAAACAATAAAATATCTGAAAAAAAAATAACAAAAATATTTTACTACTTTTATGAAGATCATTAAAATTAAACTGTATTAATATTTTTATTTGCCTTTAAACACAGATTATCGGTTTAAAGAAAATCCAATTTTTTTAAATGAAAACAAAAATGAACTTTATTTCTTGTTTTTTTTTAAAGTTATTTTAGGGTTAAATGAAAAGTTAGTTTTATAAAAGCTTAGCATATGTTAGGGCGTTACTATTAAGTCTATTGTGAATGTTTTTTTAAATTTGTCCAATTGGAATCTTAGCGTCATTTCTGCAATATCAAAAAATTTAATTGGTTTTTTATTCGAAAGAATTTCTTGTTGTAAGATTAAGGGAAACGATTAAAAAATGAACGCATTGCAATTTGTTAAATACGCATAAACCACAAAACGCTTATATTAGCATCACTAAAAATTTAAAAGATATTTTTATTAAGCTGAAAGTCCACACCATGCATTCTATGCTTTTTCGCATCCTACGCAGCTGTCAAAAAAGTAGAATCTGTGTTGTTTTACGTAAAAGCTTACACGCAGAAAAGTGTAGGATGCCTTAAGGCGTTGAATCATCGAATCATCATATTTTTCACGTTAGCGTTAAGAAAATTATGGTTAAAATTATAGAAAACTTGATTTTTTTTGGTAGGTTTTCTACTTTTGAAAGCGTCATAAGTTGTGTGACGTTGACAAAAAATCAACCAATTGTAGTCGGGACTGTAAGAAAAGATAAACTCACTGTTCATTGTAGTTGTTTAAGCTTTGATATTGTAACAAGTGAAACTGGGGCTTATAATTCTTATTCGCTTAACAGTTTTATTTGTATTATATCTTTAGTTTTTCTAAAATCTTTTCTTAAACCAGTGAAATGCATAGAAATAGCTTATCCCATCAACAATAAATTTCAGTTGGTAATGGGAATTTAGCACATTTAAACGAAACCTTGTGTTCAAACAAATCAGCTAATTTTGACAAACAGTTTTATTTTTACTTGTGTTGATGCTGCATAAAAAGCGTTGCATGTAACTTGAATCGTAGAACGCAAATAAGGTATAAAAAACAGTAATGCATGAAGGCGAAAAAATCGTGGTTGTTGTTTTTGAAGTGTGAAGAACAGTTGTTGCCGAGTTGACAGTCCTTGGTCGGTGTTCGTTAAACTCAGAGTCGTTCCGGGTGCGTAGAACCGATTGTCGTGCGTATGCGTTGTGGGGACCTCCGGCTTGAAGTTCTAAAAAACGAACCGTTAAAGAAGGTTCCATACCGTTTAAGAAAGTCATATGGAAACGTTTAAGAGAGTAATAAGTATACTTAGGACTGCTGAAAATGGTTCTATAGAACCGTTTGATAAGGTTATATGAAACCATTAAAGAAGGTTCTATAAAACCGTTAAAGGTTTTTTAAAACTGTCTAAGGTTTTGAAAGGTGTATGTATGTAACTGTTACAGGATTTCCTTAATAAAGGTTTTACGGAACTGTTTAAAACCATTTTGAAAGGTCCTGTGGACCCGTATTCTTTACTGCCCGTCTATACCAATGATGCGACAAATATTGCAGTAAATGTCAAAATTATGTTATGTAGACAGTACTTTATTCGTACATATCGTTACCTAAAACGCAAAAGGCCCTAACTAACAAAAAATAAAAAATCGACTTTTTCATGAAATCTGATGAATTGCATCAACACTAATGTCCACAATAAATTTTGGAGACTTTCAACCAAAATTAGCGCTTTTATTAACAAAAAACAAACGGCCCTATCTACAAAAGATTATATGGATACACGCTAAAAGACCTTACTAAAAGTTTGCATAATATGCAACATTGTCAATTGTCAAAACAACTGGTAGGTTTTACAAGAAAAATAGAAGGAAAATAAATTTTAAGCAGTTTTAGGCAATTTATCAATTAACATTTGGAATAGTAATTTGCTTCTCCTGTAAAATTTTCAAAATGTTAGATAGGGCGTTTTGCGTTTTAGGTAACGATATTTATCTTTATTATATACATTTATATTAATTTGTTTAAACTTGAGTTCTTTTTTATATAAAAATATAAATTTTATTTTAACAAAATTAACTGCCTGTTTAACGATTTCGAACGTCAACGTTCGCATAGAAAATTCTATTTAAAACAAAAACAAAATTCTAAAATTTGTTTTTGTTTTAAATGTAAATTTCTATGCGAACATTAACGTTCGAAATCGATGAACAGGATGTAAATATAATAAAAATTAATATTAACTGGGAATTATTTCCTTTCGTAGGTTACTTTATATTATATTCAACATTTTTTATTTTTCGAATTTATTCTATGAGCTAAATTTCAGTTATGTATTTTAAAAAGCTTTTTTGTAATAGTTCTATTCCTTAAATTTTTAGGAATGACTTTTTATACACTAAAAATTTAAGAAATATAACCATGTTTTACAAAAAAGCTTTCTAAAATACATAACTGAAATTTAGCTCATAGAATAAATTCGAAAAATAAAAAATGTTGAATATAAAAATTAATATTTTTATATAAAAAAAGAATTCAAAATTAATATACATTTAAATAATAAAGTCGAATAAGAAAGAATTTATATTAAAAGTTTTGTCTCGTTCTGGCAGAAAAAACTCATTGCAATCGGAACTCTTATTTATATATTTTTATACATTTTAATTTTATTTAATTTATTTTGTTGTTGTTTTTATTTTTATTATTAAACATATTTTTATTTTTAATTAAATTTTACACTATTAATTTGTTTAATATGTATATAGTTTATATTTTGTTTTTATATGAATAATGTTGTGTATGCATATTTTTGTTTAATCTTAATTTCTTTTGTTTTAATAATTTATTTATAATTTAAAGTATATATTTATAATTATTATAATTATAAATGAAATATGTATGCATTTTTAAGTTTTTTAAAATTTACATATAATTTTTGTTTTTTTTTTTCTACAAATAATCAAGGATTAATACAAGTTTCTTTTTCAATTAAATACAATTCCAATTTAGATTTATAAATCTTTTGTTAAGTTTTTGATTTCTTTTTTTTAATTAAATAATGTAAATGATTTCTTTTTTTTTAGATATTTTGTTAAATGTATTACATTTATAATTAAATTGAATTTAAAATGACTAAAATTGTTAAATAATTGTGTGATTTTTTTTTTTCAAACAAAAAACCTGCTAAATAACAAACATTTTTTGTACATTTACAAGAGAAACATAATTTATATTATTTAAAATGTTGTGGTTTTAAATAAATTCCTTTGTTTAATGATATATATTTTTTATATTTGTTGTAACATTTAGTTATTTATATAATTAACAGGTCTTTTATAATTATTTTTACATTATTTTATATTTTGCTTTTTTAATAACTTTAATATAATTTTTATAGTTTTCCTTATTTTTTTAAATTTGAATGAAATTTATTTAGTTTTCAAAGAAATTTTTTTGACAAATATTTAAATGAATTTACAATGAAAATGAACTTAAAGACATTTTAAGTCTGGGACTTTTTTAAACGAATTTTAAGAACAATGGAATGAATAGTTTGTTTTTTTAATAAAGAAAACTTAATTAAATAATAAAAAAAAATATCAAGACAAATTACAATCCTTTTTTTTAATAAACGAAATAAAAACTAAGAACAAAAATTAAAAATTTAAAAATAAATACACATAAACAAAAAGAAATACATATACAAAATTATTGCATTCTAAAAAAAAAGTTGACTGTCGATCGGGGTCTGCCTTTTATTTTTACAGAGATCCTGTTTTAATTTTTTAATAGTTTTCATTTTCATAAACCCAGTTTTTTAAATTAAGTTATTATAAAATATATTTGACTTTTATTCTCCTTTAAAAAATAATATTGTTGTTGTTTTTTTGTAATTTATCATTTAAAGTGGCATCCTCAGGTTTGTTTTTTTTTTTCTTTTTTTGTAAAGTAAGTTGAGTGTATGTGTTTTGAATCCTTTTTACCCCCCTTCTTAATCATATCACACATTACTGTCTGTACCCACAGCTCCAGTAAATGAAAATGGTTGGGCATTGTTAATAATGCCAGCACGGTCATTTGTTGTTTGTCCACCAGCAATACCAGAGTTGACAGCCGCTTCTCTCATTTCAGCCGCCGAAGCTCTAAGAAAAGGTAATAGAAAAATAAAAAAAAAAAATTAGTAAGAAAGTTTTTTGTATTCTCAGCTAAGATTCTATTAATCATGCTCTAAGAATAATTAAAAAATCAATAAAGGTTACTTTTTTTACAAAAAAAAAAAACAACATTTATTGCTAAAATATTGCATTTATTTAAAACAATATAATTACAAAGTGCTAAAACAATAAAAAAAAATTGTGCAAATGTGAAATTTAAGAGAAAAAACAAAAACAAAGAGAAAAACTACTTAAAGGAATTTTTATTATGCTATGGCTGGGTTTTTGAGATCTCAGTTAAACTAGGTTTAGTTAATTTGAAAACAGATTTGGGCCGCCTTTACCAAGTTTGTATAAAAAATTTTGACGGAACTGCTTAGTTTTGCTTAAAATGTTGGTCTTTAATGAAATAATAAAAAAATCACATTTCGCCGATAAAATCCGAGTTTCAGACTACATTAAACTAAGTTTAAACTTAATCCACATCTCAAAAACCCGGCCTAAATGTTTAAATTGCTAGAAAATATTTACAAAAAAAGTATAGAATTCATCTATTTTTAGGCTTTTTAAGTGTTGATTCACACGCATCAAGTTTGTTTGAGAAGGGTAAAAAGAATGGAAAGGGACACAGAGTTGAACATATTTTCTCTTTTGTTTAAATTTAAGGTAAAGTAGAAAAAAATTGCTTTAACAAACTAACGGCCGCCATTACCAAAAAATCGTTAAAAAAATCACATTTCTCCGGAAAAATCCGAGTTTAAGACTACGTTTTACTAAGTTTAAACTAAATCCACATCACAAAAACCAGGCCTAGTGTAAACGCTTTGCTCAAATTTAAAATTTCCGCCGTAACTAATTTGCTCCTAGTAGACTATTCCTTTCTTTCGTTAAATCTACCTTAAAGATTTTTAGCAATGGAGATTTAGCTTTAGAAAATTACAAAATAAGGCTACTAAAGCGCAAAAATTCGCCATTTGTGGTAAAAAAAAAATTTATAAAAAGAAATCGTCCTTTTTTTTAAAAAAATACGGAAAACCTTATAGAGCAGAATTTACCATTTTCGTTATATACAGCCTTATTCAGGTATAAAATTTTATATGCAGAAAAAAAATTAAGAAAATAATCAGACTTATTCGGGAAAAAATTTGTGTATACTACAAAAAATTAGAACTCTATAAAACAAAAAAATTATTGAGAAAAAAATACGAAAAAAATTACTTTTTTACACGCAGAAAACAATCAGCCATATTCTAGCATATATTTAAAATGTAGAAAAAATTCTAGACAAAAAAAATAAGAACTTTTTTAATGAAGAAAATAATCATACGAAAAAAAATCACTTCCTTTCAATCATAAAATTTTCTACACAGAAAAAATTCAGCCCTTATCGAGTAGAAATTTGTTGTATATAGAAAAAAAAAATCATTACGGCATTCGATATCGATCGAAAATCCCAATTAAATTGCACTGTAGTTTTGATTGATATCGAATGCCGCAATTTGGCCAAAGGCCTTTTCGGATAAAAAGTTGTATATACAGCCCTATTTGGTTATACATTTTTACATACAGAAAATATTGCAGCCCTATTCGTGCATACACTTTTCCATACGAAAAAAATGAAGGCCTATGTGGGCTTAAATTTTCTATACAAAAAAAAATTTGCTCTTTTAAGGGTAAAACTGTTTCTATACAGCCCTATGATGCAGGTAGATATTTTATAAATTTTTCTATACAGAAAAAAAAATTTAGGCCTATTTCATTAAAAGTTGTCTATACCCAGCTAGCATTTGGGTGAGAATTTTTTGTATAAATCCAGCGTTTAAAAAACTGCAGTCAAAGTAGAAAAATCCCTTTTTTTCCTTTTTTTTCATTTGCCAAAAAAGAACTGTTACTTTTACTTCTGATTCATTAATTGTAAACAGTCGCTGTCCAATCAACTCAAAAATCGAAAAGTTCTACACAAATTTTTGTTTTTTGTTCGACAATTTTTGGTTTCGACTGCAATTTTTTAAACCCTGTAAAAATCACCTAATGAGTCTTTTCCGATCACTTTTGATGATTAAAAATTGATTTATCACTAGAGCGATTGAAAAAGGATTTACATACGAATTTTTAATATGCTCAAAAAGGAATCAGAAAATATAATTGGGTACCATTTTCTCACAACGAGAGTATCATTTATGATCGAATAATGAGCTCATATGCGATTTTTTTTAACAGATTTCTAAGGAATTCGATTATGATACAAAATGCTAGCTGCATAAGAAAAAAAATCAGGACTTGCCGGTTAGAAATTTTACTATACAAAACAAAAAAACAAATTTTTCTATAAAATTAAAAGATTTCAGTAAAATTTTGAATGAAAAATTAAATACATCAAATTAAAAATTCAAAAGAAAGAGAAAAACAATTTGGGAGAACTACAAAAAAGGTGATACAAGAAACAAAACTAAAAGATCTCCAAGCTAATTTTAAAGGTTAAATTAGTTACTTTAAGCTAAAGTTAACTAAAGGTGCAAATAATTTACTGGGATTTTTGATTTTTAGTTATCACAAAATTAAACTATTTAACTATTAAATTATTTACGACTAAAATATGAAGAGTAAAAAATGTAAATGATATTTGCCTTTTTGATTGTTTTAACAACAACATAAAAGTCGATGCAGGTGTTGCAAGGATGTACTTTTTTTAAGAAATGCATGTTGCAGATTAGTTGGCTGCGTTATTAAGTTTTTTAGCGAAAACTTTTTATAATTTAAGTGTGGTTTTTTTTTGTTTCTTAATATTCGTTTTTTTTATTAAATTGGCAGTAGAATTTTTTTTGTGTTGTGTGGTGTTGTTAATGGAAATGTGGTTGAACGTGTGTTTTGTAGTGTTTGTAAGTGGTTTATATTGTATCCTTTTTACACATTTACAAAGATATAAAACGATATTTGGCGTCAACAACAAATTTTTTTTTAGAATAAAGATGAATGAAAAAATTTAAAATTATAATGAAAAACTAACTTATTTATTGTAAATAAAATTGAAAAATCATAAAGCAAAGCGTTTAATTATTTTGTTTAACTTAAAAAAAAGTAAACAAACTTAATAAATCTAAAAAATTTTTGAAATTACATTCAAGGAAACTTAAAATATACAAAAAATTAAATTTTTTGCTTAAAACTCTTGGTATAGAAAAAATATTTTGCCAGCGATTCATTTTTAAATGAAAAAAAAAACCAACAAAATTTAAAAATGTGTTAAGAAATTTTGTCTTCTAGCTAACTAAATTTGTTAATAAAATTTCTTTAAAGTACATAATTTTTAATAAAGGTTCTGTTATTTTCATTTTATGATTTTCTAGGTACATACTTGTTTAATTATCTTTTGAAAAAAGCAGCTGAATAAAAACAAAAGAAAAAGCAAGAAAAAAAACAAAATAAAATTCAAAGCAATATTTTTTCACAATTATTTGTATTATTAAATTTAACAATGAGCAAAACATTTTTTTTTTTTGTTGTATAATATTGGTTAATTTTATACCATTTTATATAATTTTACTAGATTTAAGTAACAATTGTCTAGCAATAATTTCTTTGCTTGACTTATTTATTAATTTATAACTACAAAAAAGTAGCATTTGAATATGTTTATATGTAAGTATTATAAAATGAAATTTAAAAAATAAATAATTAATAAGAGAGAGAGAGAGAGAGAGATAAAAAAAGGCAAATAAGAGAAATAAGTTTTCAAAAAATGTTTCAATGAAAAAAAAAGTTTTCTTAAACATTATCTATTAAAAAAATGTTGCTATTAAATGTTTTTGTATAGAACATGGTTTCGAGGAAACATTTCTTTTCAAGCAAACGGTTTCGATGCAACACTTCTTAAAAAAAACTTTTGATGGAAAATGTTTCTACAGAAAACGGTTTGTATGAAACATTTTTTCTACAAAATGGACTCAATGAAAGATTTTTTAAACTTTAATATTTCTAAAAAATAAAACGGTTCTGAAAAACATTTTTCTTAAAAAAAAAACTGTTCGATGAACCTTAAAAAAAAACCGTCGCTATGGAACACTTTTCTATAGAAAACGGTTTGATGAAACATTTTCTTTAAACCGGTTTTGGTAAAAAAAAATTCGAAAAAAAAGGTTTCATGGCCTATTTCATCATCTCTATTTAAATTACTATACATTTCATGCGATGTCATGATACCAAAATAAAAAATTTCCATCAATTTTGCTCGTATTTGATTATAGGTGACTTACCATAACGACATACATAACCATAACGGTACAAACCAATTGAATTTTGGTTTCTATGGTCATCGTTACGGATATGGCATTATGTTTATTGAACGTTATATTGGACCTCTAACATTTTGCTAAAAAAAAAAAATGGTTAATAATAAACATTTTTCTCTAGAAAACGGCCTCAATGAAATATTTTTCTTTAGAAAACGGTTTTTATAAAATAGAAACGGTCGCAATGAAAATTTTTTTTAATTTTTCTAAAAACAAACGGTTTCGATTAAATATTTTTCTCTATGAAACAATTTTTTATAGAAAACGGTTTGTTGAAAAATTGTTCTTAAGTTTTTTTTTTAAAAAACGGTTTCAATAAAATATTTCTATGGAATTTTGACAAAACATCTTATGCCAAATTTAAAAAATTTAAAATATGTTAATCAAACGAATTTTCATTCAAAAACATTTTTGTTTACGTTTTTAAAATTTTTCTTTAATTTTGGTTTATTTTATTATTTTTTGCCGAGATTTTTTTAAAACCTTTTTTGCTATCTTATCTCGACTTAAGAATGGTTTGATAAAAATTTCTAAAAAAAAAAAATTTTTGATAAACAAAGGTTTTATGGCGTTTTCTTTTCTAAAAAAAAAGTGTTGCATAAGTGTTACATGTGGCTTGGCAACATTTTTAAATGGCCCCTAATTTTTAAGAAGTGTTTCATATTTTACGTTTACAAAAGCACACAAATTTCGGCATTAAACAATAAAGTACAATTAGCGCATGGTAAATTCAATTACAGGTGGTGGCAAGACTAAAACAATCCAAAGCCAACAGAAACAACTGATGGTTTTTTGTATTGCATTGTTAGTGTTTACGGCTCGAAGCTTGCCACCACCTTGTACTGAATTCGCCTTGATAAAGTGCTGCACTCATGCCCCTTTAATTAAAATGAGTGTTGAACATGTAGCATTTTTGTAATTTTAAAGGGAAAATCATCAGAAAAGAACGCTTTACACTTTTAAAATAACACATATTTTTCAGAAAAGAACATCAAAAAATGTAAAAGGCAAAATAAATGCAGAATTTTACTCAGAAAAGAAAACGCCATTAGTAAAACATTTTTATTTATAAAAAATTTTGTATGGAACATTTTTCTCTAAAAGGCGATTGCGATAAAACATTTTTATATGAGAAAACCTTTCGTTTCTACTACTTCACATTTTTCTAAGAAAAAACATTTTCTTTGAACATTTTTCTTAAGATTATGTTTTTCTTTCAAACCACAAAAAAAAACTTTTTTGTGTCAAAAACTGTATTCGATTAACATCTTTTTTTAAATTTTTGTAGCTGAAAAAATTCGCCCTTTCCTGACAAATAGTTTTCTACACAAAAACAAATCTGCTCTATAATTGCAATTTTTTATACCCACACCACAGCAGTGGAGAGGGTATTATTGGTCTTAGATCCAACTTTTAGTATACCTGAGTCGATTAGAATTACTATCTGTTGTTGTTGTAACAGCGAGACCTGAAGAACAGGTGTTGCTGAGTTGACAATTCTTGGCCGGTGTTCGTTGAAATCCTAGTCATTCCGCTGGCTGGTTGGTTGTCTGTCCGTCTAACGTTGTGCGCAAAGTACAGTACGCAATTTTAAAGATAATTTGATAAATGCGTTTCTGAATCTTAGAGAGAGGAATGTCAAAAGTTTATGTGTTTTGGACATATCGACCAACGAAAGCAACAAATAAAATACAATGTTGTGTTTTTGGTGTTGTACTTGTTGTAGTATCGCTCTACCGTTTACATGAATTCGCCTTGGATATATTCTGGCAGTTTTATTTATGCAAAAAATATGTTCTGTTTCAACCATCAACATAAAAATTTGTATAATCTGAAAAGAAAATATATCTGCTCTTGTCTAAAAAATTTTTTGTTCAATAAAAAATACATTTTTTCAATACCGAAAATACCGTGCACACTCAAGTGTGACTTGGTGGTTTGGTCGTGTATGGGCATTTTGTGTGATTTCTCCCTTTGTTGTAGCGATGTTATACAGAGTTTGATATTTTGTTGATGGTATCAATTTGTGGTATTGTGGATGGTGCAATAAGCTCAGTTGATAAAAGTTGCCAAAGATTAAAACATCAGGGTGCAACACATTAAAATAAAATTATTTGTTGAAACACAATTGGATTCAATACCTTATTATTGTAACATTTTGCTTAACACTTTTAAATACAACACTTTAAAAAAAAAAACCGAAATTTCTTTAACTTCTATTTTAAAATAATTGCCGTATTCACAAAACCCCTTGTATCGTTGTATCGATTGTATGTTATATAAAAAACAATAGTGAACTATGTTTTTTAATGCACATATAATCGATACGGCAAATATCAATAATAAATTTAAAAAAAAAAAATTAATTTTGCATTAGTATGCTGATAAATTTTTTTTATATTAAAAATTATCCGATCCATTCTTGCAAATCTTTTTCTTTGTCGAAAAAATCTGTGCTATTCTGAAATAAAACATTTGTGCATACAGAAAAACAAAATGGCCGCATTCTGAAAATATTGTTCGACACAAAAATCTGCAATAATCGAGCAATTTATGTTTTAGGACGATTTGTTCATGAAGACAAAGCAAAAAACTGACTTTTTCATGGAAAATCGGCTTTTTATCTCTCTCTCGTTATCTCTTTCTCTCTCTCTTATTTAACTATATTGCTTTCTTGATATATAATTTCATTTTTAAGGTACCGCTCTATTTTGCATATTTTGTTTAAATTTTTTTTTTACTTTTAATATGGAAGCAAAAAATAATGTTTACATTTTGTGTGAGTCTATTTAATTTAATTTCTCCTCACTGAATAACTCTTTTCGTTATGGAATCCAAAAATATATTTGCTATTGAAGCTTTTTTGAGATCGATTTGAATTTGCTTTTTACGATTGCAGTAAAATATTTTGAAATTTATAATGATTTTTTATGGGTTTTTGGTGGGGCATTTTTTTGTTCATTACACGGCTTAATAATCGAAATATTTTTTGGTTAAAACTTTATGATATACAATATTGTTGTTGTTTTAGTTAATTTCTTAACGAACTCTAAATTTTTGGTAATTTAAATGATGATGATGTTGTTGCTGTTGCTTTTTTTAAATATATTTATGTAGTGTAGTTATTGTTTTTTATTAGTAACGGTTTGTTTGCTGTGAGATTTTTGTTTTTCATTAATATTAAATGGAATTGTTGTTTTTATAAGTATATGTGTGTGTGTTTGTTTAAAATTCATTTAATGAATTTATGTTGGACGCCAAACATCAGGATCTTCCATTAATGTAATATGTTGATCAGTGCTCATTTGCATTTGTCCTTCACCGCCGGGCTGCATTTGTGTAGGTGATGTGGCAGCAGCAGCCATATCCTCTCGTGAAGCTCTTTATGATTTTATTTAAAATTTTTTGTTTGAATATTAAGTTGTTTTTCCACCACATTATTTATATTTTTTTTTTAATTTTTGTTTGATTTGTTTATGTGTTTTTTGTTTTTAGTAAAAAAATTTATAAGCAAGGTTTAGAGGAAAGAGATAGAAAAAATGGGTATAAAAACACAATTAATAAATAAATTTCTTCTGGCATTTTTTCAATAAATTTGTTTGGGTTTCACTTGTATTTTTATGAAACATAGCATCTCAAAGCTTTTAATTTACTAATTTAAGCAGATTATTAATGGAATTAATTTAAACTTACTTTTTGCCTAACGACATCATGCCATATATAACACCAGTGGCAAAGACTAAAGCGCAGGGAAATAAACTGCCTAAGCCAAAACATAAAAATACCGGAAATATTGAAAGGCTGAAAAGTAAGAAGATGTAAAAATAGGAATTACTTAAAAGTTTTTTTTTAATCTTGTTTTTAAACTTACACACAATACAGTGCTGCTTTGTTCCACATGGGTTTCGTATCGGCCATATCAGCCATTTGTCCAACATAGTCTATGCAGAAGAAGCAACAGGGTGCTTCTAAGGCCATTACAAGAAAACCTATGACTACTTGTAGTATGCCACCAATTAAACATGAGACATTTAGTAATATTAATGATAAAGCATTGAAGAGACCAAATAGTATACAAACTGTAAAGAAAAATTTATTAAGAAAAATTATTTAAAAAAAGAAAATAGGTAGTCATAAGGAATTAATTGATTTAACCTGTCTGCTAATTTATGCCCCAATTAGGATTTACACCTCAACTCTAGCTCAGTTAAAATTATGCAGATTTGTATTATAGTTTACTTTCTTGTGTTACTGCGACCAACAAAAACATCAGACATTTACAACTCATCACTAGCAATTGTATAGTTGAGTTGTTTAAGTTTCAACTCAACTAAATTGAGTTTGAAATTTTCTATAGAGAACTTATCTGTAGTTTATAGAACACGAGCGCCGGTCGTTCAACTTACATTTAAAACAAAAACAATTTCGAAATTTTGTTTGTCCTTGTGCCAATAAGAACCTATGTTTCAATTTTTTCCAAATTATCTCCAAAATTGCGACCTGTACTTTGCGCACAAGGTTACATGGACAGGCCGCCAGCCGGACGGTCATCGTCAGTTCGACTCAGAAAGTGATTCTGAGTCGATCGGTATACTTTAAGGTGTTAAGGTACGGTCACATATGGCAAACATTTGACAAAAAATATCAAATATTTGTTTGCCCTAATCTGACCACAAAATATTTTTGAGGGGCAAACAGAAAAACAGCTGATTTTGGGCAAACAAAATTATTTGCTAGCAATGTGACCATTTAACGTCAAATATTTTCCTCGTTTTTAGGCAAATAAATATTTGTTCTTACAAAAATTTTGTAAGACCAAACAGCGGCAAATAAAAAGCTTTAAAATAAAAATTATTGAATAAAATTGAAAAAATTAACAAAATTAAATAATTTTTTAATGACGAAAAAACTTATTTACATATGTAAAAAAATGTTCCTGTGTTCTGTTTTTAGCAAAGAGTTGCCGCGGTAAGTAGGATTCAAGATGTTACAAAATACATTTTTCTTAAGTAAATAGGTAATTTATTTAAAATGGGTATAACATGTTGCCTATGTTGCGAATTATGCATTGCAAGCATGGCGTATCTTTATAAATAGATCAATTTTCGAGAGTGTACCAGTTTGGGGACAGTGGACAATCATGGACCCGCCAAAATAAAATTATATAATGAATTTAAGATTTATATTCAACTTATTTGTGCCGAATAATTTACCGACATCGAAATCTTTATGAGATTTTTTCGTCTTGAAGTGATTGTAGCAAGTAACCTAGAATCAATTCTTGGCCTACCAAGATAAAATTTTGACACGACATACATTTTTAAGATTATTATGACATTAAAAGATATTAACAGAAGTGGTATTTGTATAAGAGCTTTGGTAAAATATGGATCGATTACAATAACATTTGGTAAGGTGATAATAGATTGTCTATGGGCACAAGGACTCTTCTCCAGAAATAAGTTTTTAGGCTATGTGAAATTATTGATCGATTCTTTCCACCTCTTATGACAATAAAAACGTAAACACCAAATTTCATTAATATCAGGTGTGTTCTAGGTATCCGCATAATTCAGAAATTGGTGTTCTGAAATCCGCATGTTTTTGTGTATTTGAAGTTCTTGTTCAAAAAAAAAAAAAAAAGATTTAATGATATTTTCTTCGAGAGTGCCCAGTAAAATAGGTGAATACGGTTTTTATATGGGGCTATCTTAATAATGGTGACGATTGCCGAAAAGATCAACAAAGATACGCGAAACTTGCAAAAATAGCGATCATTTTTAATATTTCAAACAAGCCATAAAATTGATTTAAAGTCCCTAAAACTATAAGGAATGGCAAAAATTCGATAAAAATGGCTAAATTAGCAGATATTTGCAAAAATTTGCCAATGGCAGCATGATAGCAAAGTTTAATATTTATTAAAAATCGTTAAAGCTGCAAACAATTGCATCTATCGCGAAAATTCACGAAAAATTGCAAACTTGGAAACAAACCCAAAAATTTATTGAGATGGCTAAATGGTTAAAAAACAATATGTCGGAAAAAAACAAAAAAAAAAAAAATTACAAAAATAGCGAAAATTCGCAAAAAATTTTAATATTTCAAACAAGCCATAACATTAATTCAAAGTCCCTATAAGGAATGGCAAAAATTCTGTAAAAAATTTTAAATCAGTGGAAATTTGCAAAAATTCGCAATGTTTGTGTGAAAATACATATTGTTTTCATTAAATTGAATAAAGAACATTTTAAATTAAAAACCAAAATGATGTCTTTGCTAAATATGTTCTCACATATAAGAATAAAAGTCGATTCGTTTCACTAACCCCTTACTATTCTAATTGAAAACGAATAAAAACATGTGGAGGTGAATTGCAGAACACAAAAAATGCTGAAGTAATCCACTTTTGAGTAAATTCGGAATCTAGAACACACCCGATTATCTCAAAAATTGCGACATGTGCTTTGCGAATAAGGTTAACATGGAAAGCTGGCCGGACGGAAAGACATTGTTACATCGATTAAGAAAAGGATGCTGACGAAAAATTAAAATTGTAGTGGCAAGTTCTTTCAAGTTCTTCCAAGCAGTTTGGATTGAAATTCAGAACTTTTGGTTCAGTAGAGAAGAGTTAAATCGTTAAATTTTGCACTAACTCAATTTATATGCCTAGAAATCATATAACTAAATTTCGTGAAGATCGGTCTATAATTTACAATAGATCCACTGTCTAAAAACACTTTATTGATTGCGTCTAAAACCGTATCGAATAATGCTTTAGTTTCATAATTTAGTTTAAATTAGTTGTATAAGAGATTGAAATTACTTCGCCAAATTGCCCTTATCCCTTTATTTGTAATCTTAATCCTCTTTACTTTTAAAACTGCTGTTCTCGCTCTTCTGTACCATAAAACCATAAAAGTTTCAATATTTTGCATCAAAATGTTAATTTTTAGTTTTAATAAAAAGTAATTTTATTGATTTAATTTTTTATTTTTGACAATTTGTTCAAATATTAGCTGCGTTCGTTTACCCCAAAATTTTTACAAATTTGTACTGGATTTTACTGAAATCCGTTCGCGTACACATAAATTTGTTAAATTTCCATATTACTCAGCTACTGGATTTTACTGGGATTTTACTGGAAAAGTAAACGAACGCACATATTTATTTTTATGCAAATATTTTTATATGTGAACACAGGGCAAACATGTTTTCCCAAGGTATATATACGGTCCCTGTTTTATAAAGCTTTTTTGCAATAGTCCAATTCCTTCAATATTTCACTTAGTTTGTGGTTAAGCCAACCTTTGGTTAACATTGATGATATAGATGTGAACATATAGGAATGATTCTAACTTTCAATCTACAACTGACATGAAATGCTTAACATAAAAACTAAGTGCCCATTTAGACAGGGAAACATCTGGAAGGGAAACATTTTGTTTGTTAGCAAATTACGGGTGGGGAAGAGAGAATGGTTTTTGTGTTCGGTACTCGGCGACACGCTTTGTTCTCATTTTCTTTGTTGACATTTACCTTGCTTTTTGAGAAAAAAACAACAATATTAACAAAATGTTTCCGGCAACATGTTCGTCTATGTGACCGCAAATGAAAAAACAAAAGAAAATTCCAGATGTTTTCCTTCCAAATGTTCGCTCGTCTAAACTCGGACTAATATGATGTTAGTGTTAAGTATAGACTCATCATGCTAAAGGTTTTCTCATGTTATAATACTGTTGTTAATGCAAATGTTTTAACAAAGCTTTTATAACATCATATTATAACAGCAAATCATGTCAGTTTTAGACGCGGAGTAAGGAAACTACAAGATATTCTGGTAGTGTATAGGATCATTCCTTAGTATATGTACTTATCTATAGTTTCAATGTTAACCAAAGGTTGGCTTAAGCAAAAACTTAGTGAAATATTGAAGTAATGGGACTATTGCAAAAAAGCTTTATAAAATTTTAATTAACCTCATAGAACATAGAACAAGAATAATTATTTATTTATTTAATTTATTTGTAAAACGAACATACACATATTGCTTTTTATTTTAAATATAGACAAAAATATTTATGAGAATTGAATGAGATGGATTGTGTTTTATTTAAGCTAAAAATACGTCAACAGTGACGAATGTATCCATCAGTACTGACTAGTCAGCTGTGTCCGGTGTATGCATCAGTACTGACTAGTCAGCTGTGTCTGGTTTCTACTCAGTACTGATTTGTAAAGAGTATAAGAGTAAACAGCTCAGATATATGTTTTATCAACCACAAAATTCAAAGGTTAAAAAGAAGGATGCAAAATCACACGTACGCAAAAGTTTAGGTCATTTTTTTCACGTTGGCCTTAAGAAAGTGATAGAAACTTTGTTCTACGCGATGACGGATATTTGTATCAGTAATGCCAGTCATATGACAGGTCAAATGACTGTCACTGTTCTTGTAGGCACATTTGCAGTTGCTTAATAACAAAACAATAAATGACTCATTAACAACCAGCTGCTTTTGTTTTATATAGTTTTTAAAGAAATTTCGATTTTATACTATTATCAACAATATTTAAATGTCTGTATTCTCTCCCTTTCCTTGTTTTTATACACAATTTGTTTGTATTAACAAAAACATATGTATGTAAAAATTTCCTTTACAGTTTAACTTATTTTGCAAATACCCAAAGCAATAAGCACAAACGAAAAGCTAACAGTAACACACACAACTTTGTTTAATTAATTTTAAGTTTATTTAGAAAAATAAAAGTACCTAAAAAGCCGGCTAACTACGTGTAAAAAAGTTTATTAAACTCTACAACGTCATAAGTGCATAAAAACTTAAAAAGGCAATGATATGGAACCAGTTTCATGACACATCCATTTCGTCAGTGAAAACCGCAAGCAATCAGCCAGCCAGCCAACGAGTCAGTCATCTTTTAAGCAGCTTTTAACATCATAATAATAAATGGAGGTTTTGATAAAAAAAAAACAAGCCAAACAACCAATTTAAACACACAATACCATTATGAAATAAGTTTAGAGATAAACTAAGTTTCAGTAGAAGTAGATTAGTAAAATAATTATAAAGGTATATAAAACGTAAGTTTAAATTAAATGAAAGAACATTTTCGAGTACAATTTTGACTATTGATTTATGATTCAAATATAAGAACAACATACAGACATACTTATAAATATGTACTTTATTTGCCCCGTTTCTGTTAGTAAACATGTTTCTGTTAGTAAACAGACAACATATTCATGTCTTTTTTAATACCCAAGGTACTAGCTTTTTCTGATAAGAATAATTTATTTTCATATAACCGAAAATTTTAGAAAAAAAGGGAGTATGAAGCAATAAATGAATAAGTTAGAAATCATTATGCTCTTATTTAATTGTCTAGATTTTAGACAATATTTGTTTATTGGTGTTATAAGCAACGCAAGCTATTGTTTATAAGAGTTTTTTATGTTAAAAGATTAATATTAAAGGGCGTTTTTTTAGGATATAAAAAATTTCAGGAAGCGAAAAAGCAATTTTTAATAGAAAATGTTGCCATTATTTTACAGGAACTTTTCAAAATTACAATTAGTAAAGTTAAACCAATAAAAAACCTTTTAAAAATCGTATTTATTTTGTAATTTTAAATTAATAATATAATGGTTTTAATTTTAATTTGAAAAACAAACGATCTCTTTATAGATTTTAATTCAATAGAAAAGTTATTAAAGCGTAGAGCTCTTAGCTATTTCTAGGTAATCTTATCTATTTTTAAACAACTGCTCTTATTTTCATATAGAAATATTAAGCAAACTGCAATAGTCAGTTGAAACGAATGCAAAAATATTGCTAAAATATTTTTAATATGCTAAGTTAAAAAAAAAAATCGTCTAAACGTAAATCACTCTGTTCTTAATAAAAAGTCATACTGTTTCCGACATTAAGGCAATTTTTTTTATATATATAGAAAATATTCAGTTTTGACAGGCCAACATTCTGGGGGTATCCTAACCTATCCCCCTTCACACACCTTCGCTTCATCCTAATCTTAGTAAATACAGTCATTTAGACTTTTTATAATTGCTTTCCGATTTTCCGTAGCTATGCAATCTTCTATACTTAAATAACATCCATATGTAACCACTCATGCAATAAACTTATTGCACTAACTTTTCGATAGTACTGTTTAAAACAAAAATTAAACCACAAAAGCCATGGAGGCATTTACTGTAACTTGATATGGCTTTAAAATAGAAAAGAAAGACTATACTACAAATACTATAAATTAATCTTTATATAAGATTAATTTAAAATAGTCTAAGTTTAAGTGATGAATAATAGGAAGCATATGAAAAAGTCGTTGCTATTATATAATTCAAGTAGATCGCATTTAAAGCGCTACATTGAAATGTGTACACAACAATGCATGATTATATTATATATAAATGTGAAGAAGGGTCGTAGTAAACAAAAGGAAATGGTAACATGTTTAACCCATATACGAGGACAGCAAACAAAAAAAATTAGGATACAAAATATATGCGTGTATGTATATTTTGTATTTTTTTTTTCTCATATCAATGTCAAGCTTTTACGGAAGAATTGAAAACAGCAACAACCTTAAACAGTGGCAGCAACAAAACCACCCAACATAAAAAAAACTCTAATAGATACAATTCAAACCCACCCACCCATCAACTTGTATGTACAATCGGCCGTCAGTTTTGTACCAAGACAGCAAGGCAAAAACATGAATACACAGACAAGACACATAGAGAAGAGCAAAAGTTAAGGTACACAAAAAAATCGATCAAATCATTAAACGGCAAGGCAATCAGCGAAAAATATTTGGGGACATAATTTTCAAAACATAAAATTTAACATAGAATCTTGAATTCTTTAGAATTATTTTTAAATATGTACTTACAGAATGCTCCGACTATTCCTAAAATTCTAACACCATATTTTAAATACCAGGGCTGATCATCGGCTGGGCCAGGTTGCTGATTTGGCCTAGCCATTAAATTTGCAATTTTCTCCGCAAAACTCTAAAATGTTGAAATGAAAAAATTATTATTGTAATTCCAGTGTTGTAATAAACCTTTCTTTATTTTTTTAACAAATCAATTTTCAATACATTCTTCATAATGCTGCATCATCAATTAGAAGGAATTTTAACATTTTCTTGTCTTTTATTTCATTTTTCTTTGCCAATGGTATGGCAATTTTTCTACTTTTTCTTTTACAACTCACCATTTTTTCTTTTTTATTGTATTTTATTATAGAATTTTGTAATTTTATTAGCTTAACTTAGTAATTTTATTGCTTTATTTTCGGCAATATTATTTGCAATTTAATAACTTCTTTTTTCAATAAATTTTCCGCCTCCTTTTTTCATGCACTAAACCAGTATTATAATTTTTCACTTGTTCTTTTTCTTTACTATAATTATTTACTCAATCTCTTTTATCTGACGTTGACACATCAGAACTAACAGACACAGTTGTATTTTTTTAGTATTAAATTTGGTTGGTTAGAAAAGACCAATTTGGGCTTTTTGTGTTTATTGTAGCAAACAATAGGTTTTTATTTAATTACGGTTATTTTAAATAAAACGGAGATTGAGAACCTCCAAACGAACTTTTAAATTTAATTCATGATTTTACAGGCAGCCGATTATACAATATTTTTTAACTTTGCATAATAAAAGCGAAAATTATTTTATTAATTTAGTGAAATTAGGGGTTGAACAACGAGCAGTTATGCAATATTTTTAAAAATTGGGCATAATATGACTTTTTTGTTAAAATAATATCTTTAGTTTGTTCTTCTAGTAACATTGCTTTTACAATGCAGTAAATATAATATATTTTGCTCATATTTTATTTCATAATTATTTTTAGTATCTTAATTGGACTTCTTAAAAAGATAAACAAAATATTTTAAACAAATAGAATCTGGGAATTTATTCTCAAACGAAAATTCTGATAGTGCATATATTCTTGGAAAATATTAAAGGAATAAGAATATTAAAGTATAAAAGCTTTTAAAATTGTAATTTGACTTAGAATACACATTCGAATTAATATAAAAATGTATATAAATTATTTTAAACTTAAGATTAATTTTTAATTTAATTTTCTCGACTTTTTCATTTTTAAAGATTAAAAAATACTTGCAATATATAGTAATTGTTATAGCAAAGTTTCTTGCAACATTTTGGGAAAATTTGTAATTTTAAGAAAAATATTTCCAAAAAAATGTTGCATTATTTGCAAATATTTGCATTAAATGGAAAACACATATATGCATTTAATGACAAAAATTGATATTAAATTTTAAAATTTTTACGTTTTTTTACTTTATCGCATCTTGAAAACAATTTTGCTATTAAGTAATCAATATGTTGCATCCATGGGCCAAAACTTCTTAAAAATCTTCAAAACAATATTTATTAGAGCGTGTTCTATTTTGAGCCGATAAACCACCTGACATCAGCTGATTTGCAAGACATTTAATTTTTAATCGGAAAATATATATTTAAATCTATTTGTTTACAAATATTCTTAAAAAACAACACAATTTCAAAAAACTAAAATACAATTAAAAATAATTAGAATTCGGTATGTATAAAATTTGCTGTGTTTACGATTATAGATTATGTCTGATAAAACGAAAAACGTTAGTGTAATATTATAAACCATCTCTAAATTGTAAAATGTGGCAGATATATGCAATAACAGATGGATTGTTTAACTGACAAAACACTGTAAAAAAGATATCATGTAAAAATAGCTTAACTGGGGACATTTGTATGTTTATAATCCTTTGTGAAATAATCAAAGGATTTCATAAAAGATAATTTAAATGGAAAAAGAACTTTGATTTTGCAATTGAAATAGTAAAAATATATAAAGGTTAGTGAGGAAAAAGTTTTTGGGAAAATAATGGTTTGTCTAATATATACTTAAAAATGTTATTTACCTTGCAAGTCCTTAAAGTACAGATATTTGATCCCTAAGTAATGGAAAAAAATAAGAAGTTTTATCCTATATAAATTGTAATAAAATTGTTTAAATGGAGTCAAAACTACAAATAAAAATAAAAAACTGGAAAGTTGAAAATATTTAAATTTTTTTTTGATATTTTGCTTCACATAGTTGATCTAATGTATTTATTGCAAGGCAAATTCATATAGGTGACTACATATGAGTGGGTTATGCTGGCTGTCAGTTTGAATGGAGTTTGACCTTTCGAATACCTACATATATAAAAGAAAAGGCACAGCTAGTATAACTCTCTCTCATGAAGCGGTCACCTTTATATATTCGATTTGTTTTATTGTGAAAAAATTACCAATTACTTATATTAGTACGAAAATTGCGACCGCAAGCGTAACAACAACCAATAGATAAAAACAAACAGAAAAAAATATTCGATAATTTAAATATTATTAAAAGAAAAACAAAAGTTTTAGCAAAATATTGTTTTTTAATGTATATTAACTAATAGTGTTTTCACACCTAAAGTTAAAACCTGGGTTTAACATTAAAACTACAGCTGATTTTGCGTTAGCATCACAAGTTTTATTAAATCAGGTTTTAACTCACAGTTTGTCTAATAATTTTTTGCAAGATAAAATTCATTTCTCGTAGAATTAAGTTAATTTGTATAAGAAAAGAATAAAGTAAATGCTTGGGAATAAAAAAATTTTATATAAAAAATAAATTTTAGAATATTTCATCGGTTTGACGTTTTTTATTTTTTTAAATTTATTTATTTTTATTGAGCGCCATCCCAGCTATCATTTGGGTAATATTTTTTTTTTAATAGTAACTAAATAAGTCTTCTTCGATCTCATTTGATGATTAAAAACTGATTTATCACGAGCGATTGAAAGAGTTTATATATCGTTACTTATAACGCAAAAGGCCCTTACTTACCAAAAATTAAAAGTCGTGTTTATTATTGATTCTGATGTATTGAATTAACACAAGTGTACGCAAAATTTGGAAATTTTGAAATCTTCCGACAAAAATGAGCGATTTTATAAACAAAAACAAACAACCAAATCTACAAAAGATTAAAGGCCTTATTCATAAAAAATATTCCATGCTTATAACAGATTTATAAGACAAATTTTATATGAAAATTTGTTTAATTAACCTTTAATAAAACTGAAATTATTTTTATGAATAAGGGGGTAAATGATTAACGCTAAAAGCCCAAACTAACCGTCTGCATAATATATAATATGATATCGTCACTATATTAAAATAATGATTACTTAATATTTTTAAATATTTTGTATTTTTTTCATTCTTCTTGTCAAATTAAAGGATAAAAATAAAAATTTTCGTGTCAGCCAAACATATTTAAAGTTTGGCTAAAAAAAAGCCCAATCATTACTGTCAATTAATGAAAATAAATGTAATTGCGAATGGTTTCTTATTTCATTTACGAGAACCTGATAACTTTTGTTGGGTTTAAAATAATATATTTTTATATAATCAATGGGCACTTTTTCAGAGAAAAAAAATCAAAAAAATATAGGTTAAAGCTACAAGTGTATAAATTAACGATTAAGAACTGAGACGAAAAATACTAACTAATGATTATTAAAACTACCATTAAAATGCTCAAAAAAGAATCAGAAAATTTCATTACGAATAATTCTTTGAGGTGATAAATCGGTAGTGTAGCATTTTCTCACAACAGAGTATAATTTATGATCGAAAAATGCGGTTATGCGAAGCTGAATCTTAATAGATTCGATTGTGATATAAAATGCTTGCTGGGACTAAACACTATCAGCGGTTTTCATTCTTTTTAACTTGGTAGCACTGAGTTTAGTACAACTAAAACATGGTTGTGTTTCATAAAATCTACTTAAAACCAAATCAAAAAAGGTTTTAAGTTGCTTTTAACAAAACTATTTTGTATGGTAAAACCAGGTTTTAATGATTGGTTTTATCGTTAAAACCAAAATTTGTGTTAAAACCTTAAGTGTGAAAACACTATAACATTCAGTATAAAGCTTTATTCACAATTTGAGAAAAAATTTGGTTTTTTTTTCTTTTTCATTTCTTCCCAAAGTATTTCATATATTTTTCTTTAATTTTTCGAACAAAAATGTAACTAAAATTTGTTTAAAATGTTAAGCTTCGTTCACAATCAAAAAAACATTTTCACTTGGTGTTCATAATAGAGCAACCATTTTATTTTCTTATTTTAAACGTCAAAAAACAATTTCATACAAATTGTTGCTGAAGTTCTAGTTGACTCAACTTTAGTTACATTTTTAAAAAAGTTGTAGTTACATTTTTGTTCTAAAAATGAAAGGAAAATATATAAAATACTTTAGGAAGAAAAAAGATAGAAGAAAAATCGAAATTGTTTCTCTGATTGTGAACAAAGCTTTAAGCAACAATTCTATAAATGATGTTTTTAATAATTTTATTTAGTTTTGAATTAAAATTTTATTAAAATGTTTTAAAAAATAATAATTAATAGGTAATGTTGTTCTATGAAAAATTTTCAAACGGTTTCTTAATTGAAAATGTGTGTGGTTGCGAAAAAAATTGTTGCTTTATTGTGAACACCAAGTAAAGCTGTTGCTGTTATTGTGAACGATGCCTTATGTAAAGAAATTGTTCTAAATTTGGTTTTTTACTATCTGGCAGCACTATTGTGTAACTCCGACAAAACAGCTGTGGTTGTTTACAAACAATTAAATCCGAAGAATTTAAACTAAATTTTGTAAAAATAATTAATAAAAATGAATAAATGTCGACTGTGCCAACGAATAAATAACAATTTAACAAAAGTTGACAATGATCGCTTTAAATCGTTGGCCCATATTATCCTAAAACTGAAGGGCTATAAGGTATAAATAAAAAATATTAGAAGAAATAATATTCTAAGCAATTAATTTACAGGATTTCTTAGATGTTAATAAATCTTTAGCATTATGTGGTATTTGCCAAGAAGGGATAGAAAATTTTTCAATATTTTGGGAAAATATACCAGAGGCTAAAACAGATATTACCGTACAAGAAACTAATTTGGAAAAAGAAACAGAAGAACAAAACCCTGCTGTATATTCCAACTCAGAACTTTGTATTATTCCAAAAGAAGATTTATTAGATATAACGTCAACTATTCATGAACAAAATGAATATGGCTGTGATAATTTTGAAACTGCTCGTGAACCTATTAAAATAAAAATAAAATTGCCGCGAAAACGCAAGAGATGTAAAAAGCCTCTTTCTACAACTTCTACAGAAGAATTGGTTACAGAAAAACGTAAAAGATATCCTCCTAAACGCTATGAGGATTACAATATTCAATCAGCAAATAAACTGCAGAATATTGTAAAAAATAATGAAAATTCAGTATATTATAATTCATTTCAGGACGTGTCTTTCGAAAATCATAAACCAGTTGCCTTATTACGTCTAAATAATAATAATAATGAATGCATAGGAAAACTTGTAGAGTTAGAACGCAATGGTGTTGCTTCTAGGATACGAATTTTATGTCAGCTGTGTTCTAATGTATTTCACTTGGAAAAGGAATTTCAAAAACATTTGGTAACACATAATTTAAACCAGTCTTGTGGTGATGAAGTTTCAATGGAAATGTATTTATATTGTTGTAAATTATGCAATAAATCATTCCATGAACATTATGCAGTTAGAAGACACTACAGATTGGTGCATTCTGAAGAGAGGCCATTAAAATGTAAAGAGTGTGGAGCAAGCTTTAAGGTAAATGTTTTGTATAAAATACTTTAATAAAAAATTTATTCTATACCTACATAAAAAATTTTAGGACAATTAATAATATTTAACAGCTCTTTTTATAACAATTTTGAATAAAATCATAAACTTTACACATTTTTAGTACAAATTTAATCTAGATTACCACATGGCCAAACACGAACCTAAAAAGCGCTTTGAATGTGTCTTTTGCAAGAAATTATTTCTAATGCGTTACGAATTACAGATTCATTTAAGGACCCATACGAAGGAAAAGCCTTTTAAATGCGAAGTGGGTTTCTTGTTTATGTTAAGAAATATATTTTTTAATAAACAAATATCTATAATTTTCAGTTCTGTCCATTGGCCTTTGCTCACAAATCAAATTTAAAGACACACATAAAAGTTAAACACGTTGAAGGTTCTACAAATCAAACTACTTTAAAAGATTCTATTAATATTGACGAAAAATTTAAAGAAAATCTATTTAAACCACCACCAAATCTGATAGAAGAAGAACAAACAAATTTAAAAAATGAAGATGAATTCAATTTAACTTTCCGAGATTTTTCAGAAGATTTAAAAGACGAAAGACGACATGACAAAATTTATTCATCTAAAACTGAAAAATTTTCAAAACTTATTGCTGAACCTGAATTGATACAAAATATTTTGGATAATAAAAATGTTTCGGATTTAACATTTTCTGAATATTGTTCAACAGATTTTATCGCTAAAAATAATGAAATTCTTTTACCAGATATTGAAAACATTTCACAAAATATTGCTGAACATGAATCTGAAACAAATAATGACAACACAATTTCTGAACTATCGGATACTAGTGAATCTTATAAGGAACGTTTTGATACTGCTTATTCCAAATTTCGTACATTTCGATTGGATAGTAGCATTTTACAAATGTTACCCTCTTCTTCACTTTTAGGTTTAAAAAAATGGCCAAAATACTTTCAAAGCGCACTAATTCCACAATTAGAGCCGATTAAAAACTCCACTGAAAATTTAAATCCAATCCAAAATGACAAATCTGCAAGTCATGTGTCTGAAAATTATATGTGTAACACTTTAATTGAAAAAGCTGAAGAATTTCCTACTTTGGCTATGGATAATAAAAGTTATTTCGAGGATAATATTAAATCAATTTCTAAATTTGATTTAATACAACCAACTGTCGATGAAAAGTCAGCTTTAAACACAATAATAACTAAAAATATTAATAATAACGACGATTTTTCAAACTTCAACATCTCAGCATCTAAAAATTTAAATGTTTCCTATGATTTTAGTAATTTAAATCAATATAATGAAAAATTAAAATCTCCAAGCTCAAAGTCTTTACTTAAAATTAATGCAATTCGAACTAATGATTTAAAGACGCCAAATATTGAAGCTCCTAGTGGCAAATTCATTAATACATTAAAGCTTTCAACTTCCACATCCAAAGGACTGGACTTTAAGAACTTCAGTGCTAATAAACATGATCAAAGTATAGATAAGAATGATAAAACTAAAAAAACAATTTCTAATACACAATCGTTAAATGATCATTTAAAAAATAATAAGTCTCAGTCTTGGAATACTATCAAGGTGTCTCAAAGACCAGTTAAATTAAAAAGTATTTTGAATTTAAACAAACTGGGAACAAATTCCACCATTATAAACTATAAAAGCAAAAATACTAACCCTACCAAAGCTCAGGAGAATCCTCAACACAGCAAAAATGAACCGGCAAACATTATTACACCTGAAAACCGTACAGAACTCCCTTCAAAATCTTCCAACATGTCAATACAATCTTTATTAAAACCTGTTTCAAAATCTCAACCGATAACAACAGTATCCTTAACAATTCCTACCAACAGCCAATCCAATTTGTCTGACAAACCTTTAATAACCAAAATAGAAATTCTACCTCCCCTTAACACAATATCAAACTTACAAAATAGTTGCCTATCCAAAGCCACAACAAATCTTATAAAACCACCTTCCGAATACAAATATCAATGCCCTCACTGTTACAAATATTTCAAACAAAAATCACCTCTAACAAAACATTTACGTACGCATACAGCCGAAAAGCCTTACAAATGTAATTTGTGTCCAAAATCCTTTGCCGATGCCTCCAATTACAAGAAGCATAGAATTTTACATAAAAATGCTGCTGAGGCTTTAAATATAAGAAGAACTTCTTCGTCTGCGGTACCAAACTCACCAGCTTATTCTTCGGTATCTGATCCCGATCCAGATGGTATTGAGGCTATGCAGACTTTAAAAAAATTTGAATGTTCTACTGAGGAAGATGATATTGATGACGATGCTTCGCTCACCTCATCCACTATGGAATCGTGTATGTGGCAAGATGCTTTAGAGGACGCTTTAATGAATGATGAAATATGTGAAACTTTTAAAAGAAACTTCGCAGCGTTAAATAATACTATAATGCCTAAAAATATACAACAAATTAAAGGAAAACCTAATTTTAATCTTGTGAATATTAATAATACATTTTCTAGTGAGGATCCTGATTAGTAGATTTTGCAGTGAATACAATTTTCTTTGTAAGTTTAAGAAAATTTTAATAAAATTTAAGTTTAAATTATATAAAATAGAATTTTACATAGCGTAATGACAGACAATATGCTCAAGTTCATTCTCTTTACTTTCGAAATGCCCTATCTATTTTATTAAACATGTAATAGATAAACTAATGTCCTGTGAGGTCACCTACACGACGTTATATATAGAAACTTTTCGAAAGTGTACCCTATGAGGGCGGATATCGTAAGATCGACTTATAGACAGGCTGTTTTCCTAAACGCCTGTAACATTGTAGTAACACATGGCAACAGATTCATAAATGCAACCATAAAAATGTTGACAATGCTTTTAGTTCCATAATGCAACTTTCTAGTTGTATCTGCGCAGAGAAAAGCAAATAAAGCAGTTAAAATAATGTTGATGCAAACCATATTCATATACAAAACATAGGTAAAAATGTTAGTACACAATGCATCAACACGGTATTGATACATTGTGAACACACGTTTAGGAAAACAGCCACATTTTTTAGTGCTACATCAGCAAAATTTTTAGTATCAATCAAGAATGGAAGAATCTTTAATGTCAAGAGCCGTATGGCTAGAACTCAGAAAACCCGACATTGTGCTACAGTGCTACATCAGCGAAATTTTTAGTATCAATCAAGAATGGAAGAATCTTTAATGTCAAGAGCCGTATGGCTAGTACTCAGAAAACCCGACATTGCGCTACTCATTAACAAAAACAGCACAAGCCTACGGATTGTGATAGGAATTGTAACAGTACATTTCCTACTGGGTAAAGTGACAGTGAAATGGTTCGCAAGCATATCGAATTTTTGTAGGATGTGTCGGAATGTTGAGGAGCTTGAAAAGGCGGAGCCATTGCCAAAAATAACTGAGCAGACAATACATCGGTGCAATATCTAGCATTAACCCGGAGAAGTTGTTTGGGCTTATTAAGGGAATAGGCTCGCTTAGGGACACTTTTGGGAGGCCTTAAATTAACTTACTTTCTTTCTTTTGATATAATTCGGATTCATACATTGGGTAAAGGGATTCGCAATGCTGCTATGGTCTTCCAGTGGATGTAAATAGAGTAGTTCGGTCCCCATACAAAAAAAAATAGTTGGGCCCTAGGATTAAAGATAAGTTAAAAATAAAGCCCTTCTAAAACTTTGTACTTCTAGCTTTTAATGTACCCACTTTTATGCCACGCCTCAAAATTAGGCCCACTTTTCTTTACTTATATATATTACATTGAACTTTTTTTTTATATATAGCGCCGACGTTTAAAGTCCAATTTTATTTTATCGCATATTATTTTTGTGTTTGGTGACTTTTTAATCCGACATCGAATTATTATTACTTATAACAACTTGGATCCTTACCCCCTAATGTCCAATTTTTTGCACGTGGGAAGAAAGCCCTTCTAACACTTTGTATGTCTAGGTTTCAATTTGCTTACTTTTATGCCACGCCCCAAAAGTACGTCTCATTTTATTTTTTTTGCACATAAATATTATATTAAACCAGGTAGATCAACATACAAAAATAAGAAAATTGCATCGGTCAGAATGAAATTTTATATTAGTAAAGTATCTATAATTATAAAGAATAGTTTTTGCCACCCCCCAAAATGCATAACTTTCTGTTTTGTATAAAAACCTTTTAAAGTCCGCATCGCATATTGTTGTTTATGGTTATGGCTAATCGGTATTGGTATCTGGTTGATAACCTTGCCTTAAGCCAGAAACATTTACTAAAACCCCATTTGAAAGCCTGTTCATATCATCGGCGCATGACACTGCAATCTGGGATAGAATGCGGAGTAGGAACAAGGTATTCAAGTCTCTAGCCGGCAACACCTGGAGCATGGAAAACGAAACCTTGTCGGCTACATACAAAACGATTTTCCGGCCAGTGGTAAATTATATAGCGCCTGTGTGGATCCCGAGATTCAGCGATACTCAGTGGAAGAAGCTTTAAAACTGTCAAAATCCCGCCCTAATCAATAGAACACCTGCATCAACGTAATGTTACAAAGCAGTTGCTTTTGGGATGTCATGGGAGGGGTCATCCGAATCACCATCTAACGGAGTTTAACCTTCCTAAGATATATAATATGTTATCAGAATTTATCTAGCACGTCCAGTTTTGATGCTTAAAGAAGTTTTGTTTTTATTGGAATTGTCTATGCTTGAATTTCTTGAATTTCTTACTCACCTTCTAGAACTCTCAATTCGCTAATTGGTGATCCCGGACATCTGGAGGCTGCATACCGCACGATTTTCTTTTTATCCACAGTGGCAAAAGTTCCCTGAAGTAACATTTTTCACTTGCCTCACACCAACACGGATTCAGGGAATCTCATAGCACAACAACGGCTTTAAACTTGATTACCAACAAAATAGCCAAATTCAGCATTGGATTAATCGAAGTCATTTTATACGGTTGACCATTCCATGCTGATCAGTGATATCATGAACTCCACTCTTTCCAACGATTTTAAACGCTGGATCGACAATTATTTTTGTGGCAGACAACCGCTTGTTAAATAAGAAAGCCAAAACAAAGTTTTGCAAGACAAAGATAGGCGGAGTATTCAGCCTGATTACGGTTGGCGTATACGCCTTAGTCGTTTTTTGTAGTAGATTAAAGTAAAACACAACCTGTTTTCTTCTATATTCTTCCATCTGCAGATATCTGCATTTAGTCTAAGTGCACCTATTGAAGTACACCTTGGGCCTTACCGCGTAATTTTGTTCGTATCGAAAATCGTTTCGAACAGAACTTACGAATCGAAAAGTATTTCGTACTGTGTAAAACTTTCGACTCGTGTACAGAGTTGTATCTCTTAAAAATGGGATCAAATTAAAGCCAACCTTGGCATCACTTTACTTTTCTGTCAAAATATACACAAAAAATGGGAAAAACCATAAATTTCATAAAGCAAACGCCTAAACCAAAAATAAGTTATTTAAATATACAAGTCAAGTGATTTTTGAAAAAAATATGGATTCTGTTTTTTATGGATGGAAGAAAATGATGAGATTAGCATCCAATATCATGAATCTTAGCGAAAAAAAGTATGTAAGAAAAATGTTTTATTGCCAAGATTACTGTAATGTGTTGTGTTTTTTTTTAGTTTTGTGAAAAACTTTAGACTGAAAAAGTATTCATTAATGTATGTGTTCAATCATATTAAAGACGACATGTCAAGCAATTTTTTATATAAAAATTACTCTTCATTTTGTATTTTAAACCATTAAATTTTTTGTTTAAAATTAATATAATACATATGTACTTACATTTTAATAATTTTTTTAAATTTTCACTGCCAAAATTGCTTTCGAATAATTTACGAATGTTTTCATGGTTTTTGACAATCGTTTTCGTATTACACGGTTGCATTTACGAAAGGGAAATTTTTATTTTCGATCAGCGACAAAAATTTCCTTGCTTTCGATAGTTGATTATCGAAAATCGTACTACACAGTACAAATCTATCGAATTCGATCAGTTTTTCTTTCGAATCGAATTACGCGGTAAGGCCCCTTAAGTCAGGGGTCTAATCACCGCATTCGATATCGTGTTAACTATCATCATTTTAAATAATATTTCGACCAGCGTTTAAAAAACTGCAGTCGAAGTATAAAAACTGCCATTTTTTCCACTTCTTTATTTGTCATTGGCCAAAAAACAAAAATTGTTGCTTTTGCTACTGATTCATTCAATTTAAACCAAGGTATATTTATAGCTATAAATATACCTTGATGTAAACAGTTGATGTCAAACCAACTCAAAAAGCGAAAAGTTGTACACAAATTTTCGTTGTTTGTTTGACAGTTTTTGGTGCCGACTGCAGTTTTTTAAACCCTGATTTCTATACGTGTCATGTAAGCAAATCATCGCAAACGATATTTATCGCATCAGAACTTTTTAGCAAAATATAAATAGATTTACGAACATAAAATGTTTTTAAAAGGTAAACAAATTAAATTAAAAAAAGCAAGTGGAACAGTAGGGTAATAACTTTTTTTGGACAAAATTTCTTTATCCCAACACGCGAAAAAAATAAGAAAATAATTTTTTTAGGCCATTTTGGCCAAAAAAGTTTCTGCACCAAATGCAATTTCTAAAGCTCCTCAAAAAAATTTTTTTTTTCATTTCCATACACATTATACATGGTACATTTATTGTTTATCAGGGATGTTCTGGAAAACGCAAGAATTTTAAAAGTTCTTTTCAATTCACTTTTAATGTAATTTTTGAAATTTTTGTTAAAAATTCTGTTTAATAGAGAAATATTTGTATAATAGTTGTCATAAAATTCTTTTATTACAGAAATCTACTTAAAAAACGACGTTTAAAATTCTTACGTTTTGCATTTTCGATTTCCAGAACACCCCTGTATATATATTTTTATATATTTTAAATATATAAAATAAGTAACTGTATAATAAAAATGTAAAGCTATTTTTTTGGGTTTAATGAAATAAATTTTAAGTTTAAAGTGCGAGTTGATTTACATAATGGAAAAATATCTTGTGCAACTTTAATAGCTAGTTCCGCGCATATATTACTACGCTGCTGAAAATTATCACTGTTTCATATAATATCCGCCAAACAACTCATCTATCACAACATCTACCATTTGCCATTAAAATTTAGTTTATTAAAAAAAACCGGGAAATAGAGTCATAATATCGCGATTTTTTTGCGCCCTTCTTCCGTACAAATGGTAAAATCTTGTTATATTCATGAAATTATTAGAAAATACTTAAAATTTTGTTATTAAATGTTAAAATTCAAAACTTTATCGCGTTTGGTGCGGAAACGTTTTTCACGACCGCGAAAAAGTAATACATCATTTCTTAATATTTTTCCATGGTATATACGGCTATGCGATGAAGATTTTGATATTCGCGATAATTGCAAAAAGTACTTACCCTATTGAACAGCCTGTTTTGCTTATCTTCGTCTGACGAGGAAGAAAGCTTTATAGTACGCATAAGGCCAGGAACAGGATAAAGTAGTTGTAGTAGTTGCTGAAACTGACGAATGCTCTGTAGCGCAACAAAGTTCAAAATTTCGAATTTTGCGCTTCAACTTCAACTGCAACGACTACTATAACAACGTAGTCTGTTGACACTACTTTGGGACTGCCGTTTTTAACTTTTGACAGCTTGCAGCGCTATTCGTAACGTTGTACTACAGCGCCTATTCTGTTCCCCACTTAAGAAAGGAGATTAGAGATAAAAATGAGTGTCTTTGCCGCAGAAGCGTAAGATAGATTGTTTTTCTTAATTTTAAATGTTTGTATTCATTATGTTTTCTTTTCAGATTTAAAACAAGATTTCGACTGAAAAAAGATGCATTCAGTTACGTGCTTTTCCAGTTTAAATTTATTGTGAATATGTCCACAGCAGTGCCGCCATGACTTAACGTCTTTATCGACAGCTGTTCCAAAAGGTTATTGTTCTTTCTTGGCAACAACTTAAAAAAAAATATTTTTGGCCAACCACATATTCTGCCATCAGCTCCTATTAAAATACGTTTATTTTATTGATGTTTGTCCTTTTGCTCGTAAAATAAACTTGCAGAGTTTATTTTTGCCGCTAAAATGTTAAATTATTATGTACATATGTATACAATAAGCTCTGACGTATCGAATGCTATCATCTTAAATAACGACATATTTCATACGATGTCGAATGCAATGATAACAAATTGAAAAATGTCGATCAATTTTGCTCGATACTGAATGCGGTGATTATACCTCAGCTTATTTGTTAGTGTGCCATATTACCTTCCAAATAAAACAATAATAAAACTGGGGTTTTCCATGAATTGTTTCTGTTATCTTGTACATAACAAAGTTCTTGCTCCCGATTTTTTTCGACGACCAGTGTAATCAGCATCATTATTTAAAAAAAAAAACACATTTAAATTTCGTTTTTGTTCTGCAGTTTTTTTTTTTTGGTGTTTTAAATTTTTTATTTATTGTTGTTTTTTTCACATATTTTTAAGTCTAAAGTACAAAATAAACTCCAGTTTTTTTCTTAATTTTGTTAAACAAATAAATTTCAATTTCTTTGTCAATACCACAGTTTGTTTTAGTTTCTTTAAAAAGTCTTTAAACATTTTTGTTTTACAATTAAAATAAATCTGGCCTAATATTTAGACATGTTTCTGATTACAATATTATTTGGCCAAATAAAGTTTAACCCCCTTATGCAAACAAAAAAGTTTAAGTTCAAATTAGTTAATCAACACATTAACGGCCAATTTCACCAAGTTCGGTTATAATTAACTATCAGTTATAGCTGTCAAAACATATTGGTAACCGGAACTTTTATTAAAGGTTAGTTTTAACTGAACTTGGTGAAATTGCCCATAAGTCTATTCACTTTTGCTGGGTTTAATGTGTTGGTTAGCTAATGTGAACTTTAACTTTTTTTGCATAAGGGGGTTACCGATTATTTCTAAATTTAACAACCAGTTCTTAAGGTGTGTTGTTGTGTAAGTAAGTTTTTGTTTTTGGCAACCATTAATAAGCGTATAGGGCCTGTATCTTTTTTTTTAAGGGGAAATTAAAGAAATAATACAATTATAAACTTAACATGTTTTTTCTTTCTTAAAATTAAGTGTCAAAGTGTTGTTTACAATAATAGTTGTGTATGTAAATGTGTGTGTGTGAGTTTGTTGTTGTGTAGGTAAACAAATGCAAATCAATATAATTATTTTATAGGTTTTCTTAAATTAAAAGTATTAATTATAATTATTATAAGATGAAAAAAAGGAACTTAAATACATAAACAGAGACCACCTACTTAAGTTGTACACTATTTTTTGTCTTATTAGAACAAATGACTTTTTCTTCAAAAAAGATTTTAAATCGTTCAAAGGCTATTAAGGCGATTAAATAGGCCATCCACACATACCTACAAAATGGTTTTAATTCGTAGTTGCAATGCCAGTCGAGTTTGTTTTTGTTCTTTATATTAAATTTTTGTTTTTTTAGAATACGGAATTAGTTCTACTTTTATTCGAAATTGTTTTCTGTGACAGGTTTTCTGTACAAAGTTACTTACTAAACCCTTATTAAAAAATATTCCAGTGACCTGATTACGACATTCGATATCGATCGAAATTCCAACAAAAATGTATTGTAATTTCGATCCATATCGAATGATGCAATTTGGCCACTTAAAATGAACCTTTTATAAATCTAAAAAAAAAAAATAAATAATTTTTAAATATAAGTCTGGGTTCACACTAAGAAAGTTTTCTTTCAGAAAGTCTAAGTTTATTGGTGAAAAGGGAGTGTATATTCTCTTCCTTTCTTATCCATAAACACGTACTTTCTGCAAGGAAACTTTCATAGTGAGATCCCAGACTAAGAGCCAATTCTTTTATTTAAATTTGATGGCTTTATTATTGTTACTTTATTTCTCACGTAAGATGGTTATTTTAAAAGCAAAAGTTAAACTTCCAATTAAAATTGTTAAATTAATAAGGCCGATTAAAAAAAAAACTTTTAAAAATTTACTTTTTTCATTGTCTTTTGTATCACTTTAACTGAATGTCTGTCCACATTTCGCATTTTTGTACTAACACATTGCATATATGAATTCTACGCGATTGGTGTGTAACCTTTCAATAAAATTTTACACTGATTCTACTTTTTTGACAGATGCATGTATAAACGCATTGAACAAGTGGTGTGGACTTCCAACTTTACAAAAGAAGAAAGAACCAACAAACTATTCGCCTTCTACGCTTCAAGGCATCCTACGCTTTCGTGCATGTAACTTGCTACGTATAACTATATTGATTTTGCTTTTTTGATAGATGCGTTGATTGCGAAAAAGCGCAAAACGCGTTATGTGGACCTCGAGCTTTTAAGACTCACATACAGAAGTGAGTGAATGGCTTTGCGAAATTTGCCATTAACCATATGCTCTCGTTTTTATATTAACAACCTTACTAAAATTATTTAATTAATTTGGCAAAGAACATAAGCTCAACCCATTCCTTTACGAAGGTTTAGGTCTGCCAATAATTACTAAAAGTCAGACATTTTCTATTAAAATAAAAAAAAAGCTTTTAATCAATCATTTTCATTTAAGCCTTTTACTATTTGAGGTTAGGTTTAAAACTTTCATCTCTTTTTTTATATTAATTGTTTCCAAGGCCCATTGATAGATGGGCCTTGATTGTTTCCATTTTAAACTCAAAAATATTAAGGTTTTTAAATTTAAGAACTTAACTCTTATTTCAGTCTTTTAAGTAGTATTTAAATATTTTACTTCTTTTCCTTGTTATTTCCGGATTCAGTTAGTTCAATCAAATCTTTGTTTCTAGTTTCAAGATAAGCTTCAATTTTTGTTCGCTTTATAAAGCATTTTTTTTTTATTATAGGGCTTAATTTAGTTTGTATTAAGAAATATAAAATCTCAATAAATGCCTTTTACTCAAATTAACTAAATTTATTTTCATTTTTTTCTAAAGTGTTGCTGTTTGTTCTTTTCTTTGTAGTCTTGAATTTTATTCATTTCACAAATAATTTTAAATTTCAAAGTTGTTTAAAATGTTTTACAGTTTTCCTTGTTATTATATTAGTTTTATCTCGCATCCTCAATAAACTTAAAAAATAAAATCGTTTTAATGTATTTTTTTTTTATTTAAATGCCTTTAAATCATAATTAACCGTTTATATTCATCCTAACCTTAAACAAATTTTTTAAGGTTAGGTTGAATATTTTTTAGATTTTTAATTGAGTTTTGGAATTTTTAATATTTTTCCCAAGTTGTAAATGGTTTATTCTGAGTATTTTAATATTCGTTTTATATTTTATGAACTTTAAAAACGTATAAATTAAAAAGTTTTCATTGATTAAAAATTTAAAGCAAATTAAAGTTTAAAATGTTATTTGAGGCAATTTAAGTTAATAATTACAGTATTTTGGATTCCACACAGAAAAAAAATCCATAGGTAAAATAGCCTAAAAATATGGTATAAAACTATCTAGGCGCAAGGGTAGCATGGCAGTATCAGTTATTAGAATATATGTATGAATACATTTGGGTTATTATAGTGGCGAAACAGTGAATATTTCTTTTGCGTTCTTTTAAACCTGGATATTGTGGAACCATCTACCATCTGCATTATTTGTAGTTTTTTAGCCACCAATCAATACAATATACTTGCTCTTCATCCAAAATGGCTCCTCCTCTTACACTTCATTAACAAAATTATCCAAATCGGCAGGTTGATTACTTCATCGGGATTAACCATGTTCCAGGAGCCATGACTTGCTTTATTATTTGTCTTAAAGTCCATCATTTTACTGGAATCTTCATCTGGATTTCCGGCAATGCCATAAGTTGGTATATCACCTAATGTCCTACGAAATTCAGATGTAGTTATGCTATGAGCATCACGATTGACCTCTGAGTCCACTGCACCATCATTTTCGCTTTCAGATTTAATTTCAGTTTTAATAGATTTGATATCGGGTAAAGATTTCTTAATTATACTTCCATTTTGTTTAAGTTTACGTGCTTGAGAGAGCACACGCTCGAGATCTTCCATCTTTAAATGTATTTCAGAACCCATGGGTTTATCCGATACAATTAAACTTTTTTTTTTATTTTTGTACGAAAATAAATTACCTATGCGCGCCTTGGTAAATTTACCTTGATTATTTTTTTTGTGTGTAGAAGTATTTAAATTTGTTTAACTATAAAACAAAGATTTAAGGTTAGATACAACATTTTTGACAAAAATTCACGTGTTACCAACTTTCTTCATTCAATTTAACTAACTGTGATTCTTTGACATGACGTTTCGATAAAACATTAAGATAAAATTTATACTAAACGAGTCAATTAATAAGTATTGAGGACTCGCTGGAAAATATGAAATTTTGAACAAAAACAGCTTATAATAGGGGGCTTTCTTTTCTGTAACCTGCGTTATAAATTTATTATAATAACCTAAAAATTTTATTTTTGAGGTTATGTTCCCAAAATTAAAGTTTATTTATGTATGTATATAGATTTTTTCAATCTGAAAGTTCAGGGGGCAAATGACAATATTCGAATTTGACCGCTGTTTAAAGTTTTATAGATGTTTCATTCTAACCTAAAATAAAAAGGTTACAACGTCTAACCAATCAAGACTTATTTAAGGTACTATTCAAATGCAAAATTATCAGCTGTTAGGTGTGGTTTTAGTAATTTTTAACAAACGGGATTTTATTCACTTATTAAAGCAAATAAAAAACCATAAATGTTTTTTTATTTCATTTGTTACAAAAAAAAAAAATGATTTTTCAATAATAAACCGTGATAAAAAAGTCTCAATAACAACAATTATTTTATTTTCTTGACTAAATTTATGATGGTGTGGATTTTGTTTAGCTGCCATTTAAGCTTTTTTTTTTTTTTGTTTAATTTTCATTCACACTATAAACATTTTCTTTCAGAAAGTCAAAACTTAATGGTGAGATTGGAGAGAAGAATGTCATATTCTCTTCCACTCTTGCTTGTATTTGTTTTTCAGGCAGTTTACTTTTTTAACCATTTTTAAAACCTTTGTTAACCTTTATAATTGTTGAAAGTGTATGATCTTCTTGTGTATTAAATATTTTTGACAACTTAAAACCTTTTTTTCTGCCACTTCATTTCTTGTTCTTTTTCAACTGGATGTTTCTATAGCACTTATGATTCTAAATCATTTTTGTCGTTAAAATTTGGCCACAATGTCCTTGCCAAGGCTTAAAAGTAAAACTTATATCAATTTTAAACTAATTTATAAACTTTGGTTTGAAATACATTTCGGGCTTTAGATTTAGATACGACAAGCTTTTTTGAGCAAGTTTTAAGTTTATTAATGAGAAAAGAAAATTGAAAATACTTTTTTAATTCTTTCATCTTTTCTTGATCTCTGTTGTAAAGCTTGCTTTAGGAAACTCTCTACCTGTTGTCCGTTGAATATTTGATTACAAACAAGGCGAATTCATTACAGATTATTTTAAAAGCCCTTTTTTTACTTTATAATTGTTGGATGTCAAATTATTTAAAAATTAAAAATGTTTAACTCTTATGCTCACATTACAGTTTTTGTGTACTAAGTGTATAATTTATTTAAATAAAAGTGTAATACAAATTTTATAAAATAACAAACACCAATGTCGCAAACAAAAACTTCATGCTTAGCCGGCCTTCGGCCGAACGCAAAGAATTTATTCTCTATGGTATAACAAACACTGGCTTCGCTAACTTCTCTGCATAGCCGGCATTCGGATTTTCTCCTCTATGGTATAACAAATACCGGCTTCACTTTCTAAAGCTTCTTTGCATAGCCGTCCTTTGGTTGGGCGCAAGGATTTTCTCCTCTATGGTATAACAACCACCGGCTTCGCTAACTAAAGCTTCTCTGCATAGCCGGGCACAAGGATTTTCCCCTCAATGGTATAAAAAATACCGGCTTCGCTAACTCAAGCTTCTCGGCATAGCCAGTGGGGTATGGCTTTGCATATCCAGTGCGTAATTTTTGTTTTTGTTTTGTTTCGAATTTTGACATTGTAAAATGATTTTTCAAAAACAAATTGCTTGTGGTTTTTGTACAAGTTGTACTTGTTGAAGTAACGTAATTACCTGTAATGAATTCGCCTTGATTACAAACATGAACATCTCTTAAAAAACAAATCCATAAAATTAAATTTCGGAATCAGTTTTTAAGTGTTAAGTAAAACTATTTATTGTCTTTAAAATTTTAGGGGTTAGGGACGGAAGTTATTTTTAACAGATTAAGATCAACAGTTGTATAATTGAATATAAAATTCAAAGTGTACGGTATATTTTTTTTAATTTTTAAAAATTTTTTTAATGTTTCAAATCTTTCTAACCAAAGTTTATAAATTTTTTTTAAATATACTCACATTATTTGTTCTTAATATTATTAATTAAAATTTTTAAAAAATAATTAATACTTAAAACAAAATATCTAAACAAAACTTTTCTATTTAGTGCTGTAAAAAAGGTGGTTATTTGGTTACTCTTATGTTTTTTTTTTTTTTTTTGTAAAAAAAAAAGATTTTATTCTGTACTTTATCACATTAAAAACTTTTTTTGTTTTGATTTAAAAAATTAAGTTTTCAAACTAGTTTTTGTTCAAATTTGACATTTAAAGACATCCATTTTGGTATCAAATTAAAAATAATTATGCATCGAAAAAAAATACTTTTAAATATTTTCAAAATTGTTTGATAAACAAAAAATTTTAAGAAATATTTTGTTAAAATTTCAATAAAGTAATTCGGAAATATTAAAAAAAAAAACCTTAAAAATTTTTTATAGAAAAAAATGAATTTTTTTTTAAAATTTTACAAAAAATTTTTTAAGTTTTTACAAAAAATTTTAATAAGATTTCAACAATATTATTTCTTCAAAATTTTTTTTAAAAATTTTCAAACAAAATTCTCACATTTTTGAATAAAATACAAAAAATCTTTTGAACATTTTTTTTAAGTTTGAAATATTTCATATTAAATTAAATAAAAAAAAACTAAAAAAAATTGTCTAAAAATATGTCAAGAACTGGCAAATTTAAACAAAAACTGATTTGAAACCAATTTTCAATTAATTTTGGAAAAATTCGTTAAGTTGTTTTAAACGAATTTGAAAAAATTGTAAGTTTTATAACAAATTTACAAATATTAATAATTAAAATCCATTATTAAAATTTAAAATTTTAAGGTTGAAAAAATTACATTAAAAAAGCCACAGACTTCTTTTAAAAACTTGGTGGTGTGAAAATAAGAATTAGATTTGAATTAAGAAATTCTTGGACAAAATTGTTACAATTTTTAATAATTTCTCGGGTTTTAAGGATCCGATAACGTTTTAAAAGAATCTCTAAAAAATGTATTAAACATATTAAAAAAAAACTTAGGTTATGTACAGCTATTAGTTCATAACCTAGGACAAATAACAAAAAATCCTATCCTCTTAATATTTAACTCTAACCTAAAAATTTTATTTAAGGTTATCTTGCAAAATTTTGATTATGTAACGCAATTTTGGCATAGTCAAGACGAAAATGTAATCAATATGAAAGACAAAAATTATAAATATTTCGTGTTATGCGAATCCGTGTTATAAAATACACAGAACTGGTGCAAATAAGATTAAGTTCCATAAAAACCGTGTTGTATGAAGCAAATAACTGGTATAAAATCAAGGGTTATATGTATGAAAACAAATAGTTTTTCTTATTTGTATTGTTTATATGTATTTCATTATTAAAATACATTTTTAATCTTCCTTTTGCTGTTATGTTATTTCAAATTGTTTCTTTTTTATTGAAAGAGTTTTATATACATATTTCTTTGTATGGTGTTCTAATGAATCCGTGTTAAAATTATCCACAATTCTTTCAACGTGTTAAAGCGAATCCGTGTTGTACAAGTACCGTGTTATACTGGTGTTACCTGTACCCTTAATTGTAATACATACTAATATTCTGTCCATCATCCTATTTTGTTTTATTAAATTTTGAAATACTTTAGAAAATGTTTCATTAATTAAATTTTCTAAATTAATTATTTTAAGTTATTGTCACTTTTTTATTTTAAAATAGAAAGTAATTAATTTTATAAATTTTACTTCATTTAAATTTAAATTTTCAGCAATCAATTTACAAAAATTTAGCTTATTTCGAAATTCCCTAATAAAAAATATGCGTCATGTTTTCAAATTTCAAACGTAAACATTCGAATTAAAAGTCTTTGCATATAAAAAATTACTTAACTAACGTTTATGTTAGAATTTTAGAAACAGGCTGATAATTTTAAGAAACATTTGTTGCCCTTCTCTCTTATAAAATTTTTAGTATTAACACAACTGCTTGTGTCGGTTATTTGGCCCTTAAAAACCAAGCCGGACTTTTGTTTTTTTATTATTGTATGTACTTGGGGCCCTATGCTTCTAATAGGAACAAAAGGAATTTTTACATATGTACTTGGGGCAAAAAATTGTTCGGAAACAATTGGTTAATCTAACTTTACTAGGACAAACATAAAGTTAGGTTTACTGACAGCTGTGTTAGGTTTTTTCTCACTCTTTCCGTTCTAGTCGTTTTTTATAATTGAATGTTTTTTTTTTTTTTTTTGCCAAAAATTAGTTACACATTTTAAGTTTTAAATATTTGAAATGTTTTGGTTATTAAATATTAACAAACTAAGTACTTTAATTTCAAAACCTTATATTTTTTGTTTTTTTTTTTATATTAGCTGCGAAAGAAAAAAATTACAACTTCAGTTGTCAATAAAACTATTAAATCTTTATAACCCAACAACATTTTTAAATACAAAAGTATTAAGTTGCTGGTTAGCGAGATAAAAGGAGAATAAAAATCGGTTTTAAAATTTTTCTTCTTTTTTCGCTTTCGCAAGAAAACTTAATATTGTCCGGAAAAAAATAATTGTAATTTATGTTTTTTTTTTTTTTTTTGTATAATAAGTATTGGACAATTTTAACATAATAAAATACCCATCTTCTTAACAAAAGTGAAAGTTATTTTCTATTAAAAATTTGGATATTTTTATTTTTGCTACAAATTATAGACATTTTTTAACTATATTAAATGGCAGTTTTGACGTTTAGTCTGAAATGATCTTTATCAATTGTTGTATAGCCAAGTATCAAAAAAGTTCGGGCTTTTTTTCTTAATAAACTACAGTAACTTTTAATTTGTTTATAGATATTTTTCTTTTTTTTTGTAAAATTTAAATTGTTGAAATTGTTAATACGTAGGAAGTACAAAAATTGTTTTGGCAGTTTAGTAAGATTAAAAAACTTGTTAAAATTGTTATAGAAAATCGTTGAAATTTGAATTTGAGTTTTTGCGCTTTTTAAAAATACAAAAGGCAAATTTCGTATTTAATTTCGAAAAGAACACCTTTTAAAATTTTATATTGTATTACAAAAATATTTTATTTTGTTTTATTTTTATTGTTTTGGAAATCGAGTGAACTATAAAGCGAACAAATTTTAACAACGAGCCTGGGGGCAAATTACGGCATTCGATATCAATTGAAATTACAATACAATTTAAATGGAAATCTCGATCGATATAGAATGCCGTAACTTGCCGTCTGTTTTGAAAGTTCATAAAAATATTATTTTTTATATAATTAATACTTTGAGTACCAGTTATCTTTACCAGAACTATTGCTTAAAGCAGTAAAAACTACGGTCATTTTAAATATAATTTAAAATAATTTAATTCAACTCAATTTTGATTTCTACAACATAGCCGAATACAGTAGACGCTCACAAATTAGAGCTTTCAGTAATTCGAACGTCCAGAAATTAGAATCAGTGTTTGCAATACATTAAACGCTCTAAAATTCGAATTTATAGTTCTAATTTCAGAGCGTTTTTTTTTTTTTTGTTATTTGAACACAAGAAATCCGCAATTTATTTTTATTCTGTTTGAACATGTAAAACTAAAAAGGGGAATTACCAAATTTTAGATGTGTTTCCTTATTTGTTGTTTTTTTGTCGCATTTATATATATTTGTGGCTAGTTTATTTGTGAAATTCGAAACATGTGTACATATTTTGGAAGTCTCTATTATAAAGTGAAAGTGTATCACTCGAAATGTCAAATAAACGCAAAAAAACACTTTATCATTGGAAACGAAGGTCAAAATATTAGAAAAGCTTAACAAAGGGTTTGAAGGGAATATTAACGTTCAGCTATATCAAATCACATAGAACAGCAATATTAAATGCTGTTTTCAACACATATCAGGAAGCAAGCAATAAATCTTTGCACAGCGCTGAATACCCAAATATGGTAAGTCGTCTGTATGAGTGGTTTAAAGAGAAAGCTAAAAAAATATTTAGAGAGGAATATCCCTATAAAGATGAAAATGCATTCCGTGGAAGCAATGGATAGTTTTCCAAATACATATAAGAAACGACACGGTATTTTTAATTTTAAAAAATACATTTAATGTCAATTAAATAATATTGAATTAAAAAAAATTTAAGTAATTTTTATTTTTTATTCGAAATAAAAACGTCCAGAAATTAGAATAATTCAGAAATTAGAATTGCCTCAAAAACAAAGCGGTTCTAATTTGCGAGCGTCTACTGTATTTCCTATTTATATTTCGATTTAAAATACACAATAACTGCCTGTTCATATATTGCCGAACAAAGACTTCGTTCGCTTAACTTAAATTTAAAACAAAAACAAATTATAAAATATTGTTTTTGTTCTGAATGTAAGTTAACCGAACGAAGTTTTTGTTCGAAATCGATGACCAGGCCAAAGCTTCTTGTTTATAGGATATGAACATATATGAATTGAAAATACTTTCTCAACTTCGAAAGGATTTAAAGATTATTTCAATTCAAAAAGAAAATCTTTTAAAATTGTAAAAGAATGTATAAGATTTTTTTTAAAAAACTTTTCTTATCAAATCAAAATATTTGTTTTAATAGAATATTTATTGAAAATATATCCTCAATTTTTTTTTATTATTTTGCAATCCTTAAAGAGTTAAAAGGTATTTGAATTTAAAGATTACATGAAGTTTACTTCGTTTTTAATTTCGAAATACAAGTCTTTCAGAATTAAATGCTTTTTACTTTGTATTCCGAAATTTTTTTTGTAATTAGAATCGAAATACACAATAAGTCCTTGATTACAAAAATGAATTTAAAACATTTCCTTAAATAAATTTTTGTACAATTCGAAAAGGTGTTAACTGTTATTTCAATTTCAAGAATACAAATTTTCTAAATGTTATACAGTAGTCTCTAAGTATTGAACTTAAAAATAGCATATCTTTACTTTATGCCACTATTCCGATTTACAACCAAACTCTAATATAGTCTAAATTTTACAGGTTTGTATTATTGAATACAATTCTGATTTACTGTGAGTAACAATGGTATCAAACATGTACAACTCATCACCAGCAGCTGTAAAGTTAAGTTATTTAAGTTTTAATTCAGCTGAGTTTAATTGTAAACCGTAATAGAGGCAACATGATATTAACGTACCGCATAACACTTTATGGTACGGTTATACTGCCGCAGATGTTTTTTTAACAATGTAAACAATTCTGAGTTCTGTTACAGCATTTTTGATAAGTTCGTAATTTTTATTTCTAGGACAAAATAAAATTTTTATTTTGCCATTTTGTAATTTTCTTGTCAATACATTTCATAAAAGAATATTGTTATCTAGAATTCTGATTTTAAAATAACTCTACACTAGTAACCACCAAGTTTTTGTCAATTAAACATTTTGATTAAAATCATTAAAGAGGAATATGAAGATTTTGAATTCAAAGAATAACTTTAAGATAAATAAATTTCTTTTTATACAAAATTTTTTATTCCTTTTAACCAATTTACATACAGCAAATTTTTTCCAAAATAAATCTTGGGTTTTTAAAGAAGAGAGAGTATAAAAAATAACTCTTTTTATCCTCTTTCTCCTTCTTTAGTAAGGCACCATTCGCACACCCAAAGTTTACCTTGAATAGTCTTGAGTTTGTTGGAGAGAAAAACATGGAAACTCTTTTTCTTTCTACTAACTTTCTTTTTCTCTCACTCAAAAGTGCCCTATGTAAATTGATTGTAAATAAATTTCTTTTTTCAACCTTATCGAGTTCTTTTCGCTATGAAAAAAATTCATTTTAAATTAAATGAAGATAATTTTTATGATTTTAAAAAATTTTAAACGTGTTAATAATCCTTCAAAAATTTAAGAATCTTTTAAAGGATATTTTAAACAACTAGTCATATGAAGGCAGTAAAAGTTACAATAACGAAAATATAGAAAACCTTGCTTTTACGTTTTTGTTACTGATACCAGCCTACAAATCAGGAACAGATCTAATTAGACTTCTAAAAAAAGAAGTAATAAACAGGGTGAAAATATTATTTTTTTTACTTCTTCATAGGCCCTGTTTCTTAAAACTACAATTCTAAAAGTAAAATACGTGTAAAAAAAGCAACAATTTTACAATTTTTGTTTCAACTATATTTTACTTGTAGATTTGTAACTTGTAGTTTTGAGAAACTAGGCTCTGCATCTGCCTGTAGTCGTTAATATAAAATTTTTAATTTTATTTTAAAGCTTCAAAAGCTTTTATCGAATATCTACAATTTTATTATAATTTAAAATTCCCTAAAAATTATTATTAAAGAACAAATTTAAGCTTTTTAGTTAAATATTTGCCAATATCTGCCCCTAAAAAATTACATCTAAATTCTTAAAAAATTTACTGGCTATTTCGCGATGTCGAAAGAATTCTTTTTTTTCATACAACTACATTTAAAACAAATTCTAAAGTTTTCGTTTCAAATTTAGTTGCACAGAAGAAAGAATTCTTTCGACATCGGTGAAATAGACAGTTAGTGTTTGTAAAAAAAAACCCCTTCAAGCTTAATCACGTTCTTTAATAATCTTTTAAATAGGTATATTTCAAATTAAATAAAATTATAAAAATTCTTTGATTTAAAAAATCTTTAAAAAAAAGATTTTATTTTTAGTATGATGTTAAAAAGGGGGTTGGAGGGTGGGGGTTTCTTTTAGATTAAGTTAAAATTAAATGGTTAGAGAATTTCTTTTGGTTAAAAATAAAAATATCTATAATAATTCATTGTACTTTTAATATTTGTGGTTTAAAGGAAGACATTATTTTTGTATTAAATGGAATTAATGAAAAGTTAAAAAAGAAACATCTAGTTTAAGTTTTATTTTAAACAAATTCTCTAACCATATTTTATAGGGGATTTCAACAGAAAAAAGCAATTAGAAGAAAAAGGGGCCAAATTAAAGCATTCGCTGCCGATCGAAATTTACAATAAAATTTTATTTTGATTGTTATCGATTGCAGTAATTTGGTTTAAATTTTTTTTAACAAATTCCATATAAACCAGGCCTGTCACAGAAATCAATTCCGATCGAAAGTGGTAGTGATTTCGTATTTTTCTTCACATAAAACGAAATCAATTTCGATCGGAATTTATTTCTGTGACAGGCCGGACAGAATGTTAGCTTTTAAATCACCAAGTTTCTAAAAGGGTTAATTTTATAAAATCGAAATATGAACTTTGTGTAGCAGGATTAAGATAACTTCCAACTAAATATCTAGTTTTCAGCTACACATCAACAATTTTCCGCATCATATTTTTAAATTTTCATAATATTTTATAAATTTCGAACATTGAAAAGCTTTTTAAACTAATTAAAATAAACAACAATACAACATATAACTTTAAGTTTCTTTAATGTGTTAATATTTTCAAACTTTAAAAATATTCTCTCAATTATTTTTGACACATTTTCTTTTAGGCTTTATAAATTTCGAAAAAATTTCGAACATCGTAAAAATTATGTTTTATTTGTAATAAGTTTTTCTTGTTTTCGAAACTTTCGGAAAATTTTCGAACTTTAAAAATATATATGTATGTACATATAAAGCGTATATATATTTTTTAATTTTCTACCATAAAACAGGGGCATAACCTCTGACTGATATTTTATAAAAAATTTACAGTTTTTTGTTAAATTTAAATAGAATTTACTCTCGAAAATAGTTTCATTTCCAACAACCTTAAAAATTAATATACATACATATGTACATAATTCAAGAACGTTTCGTATTTTTGGAGGCAATAAAACGGAAAAGGTTCCTGGTAACCAAAACATAGTTGCAGTCGATGTAGCAAGACAACATGGTATAACTATTTATGCTCTGGCGTAGTAACCGACTCTGTAAAGAATCATCTTTGGATATGTTTCAAGTCCAATGAAAAAGCAACCAACAACAAAACAGTAAGCCTGCATCAATATGTTCTGTCACCTTTTTAAGGCAACTTTATAAACAAACTTTAGAATACCGATTTTTACAAATATGAATTGTAGGTGGGTTACGAATTTACCAAACTTCCCACCAGCACAAATACAAACATCCCGACATAGTTCATCCGTTCATTCGAAAGACAAGCTCCAGCAACAATTTGAAAATAGAAGCAATACCTAATAACATTTTCAAGCGAAAACCATACAGAACTAAAGGTAGTGGTGCCAACAAATCAGGACCTTTTAATAACATTAAATTAAAAAAGAAAAACAATTTGCCGCCGGATCCCAGACTAATCGAATCTAACCTGACTGAATGATTGAAAATAAAAGTGTAAACAGAATTTAAAAAAGTTTTTAAGTTGGTGCAGGTCAGAACATAAAAACCGTCAATGTTGGTCGACTTATGCCATTTAGATGTTTAAGGATGTTAAGATATTTTTTGTTCTTAATTTTCTGTTTACAAAATATATGAAATTTAATCTAAATTTGGTAGAACTGTTAAAAGAATGAGTGTCTGTCGGTATGTGAGAGCCTAAGAAAAAACACTATCAAAATATAATAGATTATATTTAATTGTAAGTGACAGCAAAATAAATAATAAAAAATACATATTTATATTGAAATAAATTATTTTTTGATATTAAGAATTCATAAAATTTAATTTCTTCAAATTTATGTGCATTAAAGTTATTGAAATAAAACAATGGACGGTGAAAAACTAACAAATTTGTCATAAATGGCTGATAAGTTGCTACAGAAAAAGTAACTATTACAATTTCGTAACAGAACGGCACGGAACAGAACAGAAAGTAAAAACTAACTGAGCCTTTTGATTTCACGAGTTTTTTAATAACAAAAACAAATCAGCTGATTCGCAACAGAACAGAAAGTAAAGACTAACTGAGCCTTTAGTAAATCAAATTAAAAATTAACAATAAAAATATTTTCAACCAAAACAAAATTCATTGATATTATTATCAAAACTTTCAACAATTGCACAGGCATCTGTAAGAATGGAAACTGATCAAAGGAGCAAAGAATTGGCTAACATTGTAACATTGACTGTTTTCTTGCACCATACATTTTTTGAAACGAAGATAAATGATGAGTTGGATGTAATTGATATTGACGAAAGTGTTCAGCTATCCAGGATTATGCGTAAGCTTTACTTTTATATGAGAGAGAAAAACAATGTGAATGAACAAAACAGAGAAACATTGAATGGAGACATCGAGGAAAAAATTGGTAATAAGGCTTTCTAAATTGATGGACTTTTATAAGGACTTTCTTCTAATGTATCCCACAACAAAATTTGATTACAAGATTGCAACACCATTAGTAAATGAACTGACATCATTTGAGTGTATGTGGGATGAAGTTGGTCTTTCATGTTCAAAATTTAAACTCAGAATACGGGAAGTGCTGACTGTATGTTGCATCGAATAATTTGGTCTAGACAATACCGCATTCCCGAGATTGAAAGGTATAACATGGAAACCAGAACGTAGGATTGGTATAATAGAAACTATGGGTCCACTAACACTTGCCTTGTTGTTGGCAGCTGAAACCAAAAATACTGATAAACTTTCTGCTGCATTAGAAAATTGCATAAGTATACTTCCAATGGCCGAACAAATAATAACATACTTGAGGAACGCGACAAGTCCTTACGAATGTAACTGGAAACCGTAGTGCACAAAATATGCACTTTCCTCTATTGTTTTTTGTGAAGAGGGCACTTTTGAATAAGACTAACACTGTTAAGATGAGTTTTTCCGGTACTGAAGGATTTATATTTTACAATAATATGGCTCCAAAATTTCGGTGGAAGAAGAAATCAAATGCAACTGCAGAAGACATTTCATAAATTGTCTTTCATGCAATATTTGGAACTTCTGTCGAAAATTTTGGTGTTTTGTCTCAGATAACAAATCATTATATGTGGAAGAAACGAAAAGATTTAAATTTAGTATTTACAGAAGCGGAAAAGGCACCTGTAAAACAATTTACAAGTATTTTATACCATTACGTCTTTAAAATGGAATGTGTAAATTTAGTAAATCATAGCGCCATTAATAAGCAGATAAGTGGTAAATGTGTTTTTAGTGGACGGAGAAAACGCGTCTTTTCTGAGGCATTTCTTAGGTATCTTGAAACTGGCAATTGTGGTGTTTTTTACTCTGAGCAACCGTTAGCGTTGACTAATGCAATGAAAGTGTTTAAGAATTCATTAACAGCAGGCGACATCTACGGGAAAATACCAAACTTGGGAACTACTAAATGGTATAAAATTAATGGTTCTAATCTCACTGAGACGAATTTCGTTTTCACACGTTCAAATGCTCTTTTTCATTCCTAATTTGTTTTTTTTTGTTGTTTTGCTGTTTCATTTGAATTATATTAACTTTTGACATTTGTTTTGTATTGTATGAATCTTAAATTTAATATAAAAAACAATATTAATTTTGAAGATTGTTGGATTTCAAATCACATGTGCCTTTTTAAATCAAACGTGAGATAGTGGGGTGTTCCGTTTTTGTGTTTTTCGGTTTCAAATGTTTTTCTTAAGTCTTGAGTAATAAGTAGAAATATAAAACAAAAAGTTTGCCAATTCATAATCTGAAAGATTTAAAACAAAGTGAACATCAAAAAAATCGTTTAAAAGCGATTACAAGAAAACATTTCCACCGTTTTTCCACTTTTGTTTAATTTGAGAAATATTTATTAAAACTGTTATTTTCGAATATATTAAAAAACTTTGAAACTTTTGTAGATTAATAAAAATAATTGTTGTTTATAAGTTCGAAAACATTCGGATATCCTTTAGATTTATATAAATTTTAAAAATAAACACTAAAAATGTTTATCAAATGAAAAGCTCTTTCTCAATTAAATTTTTTTTATTAAAGCTCAATATTTCGACTATATTAGAACGATGATAAAAACTAAACCCATACGTAACATGGTTATTTTTTAAAAGTCAGTTTCTAGAAGTTTTACTTAACTTTCACATGCAAAATTTTAATAAAAACTTGCATGCAGGGTTTCTCTGCGAAGGTTGAGTAAAAAATATCTTCTAATTGCTTTAGTTGTGTTATTACTTATTTATCATAAACTTCCTTAAACTTATTTACAAACTTAAAATCCTTTAAGGAATCTTATGATATTGAACAAACTAAACATTTTAAATTAAGAGTTTTGTTAAAGAGAAAAGTAAGTATCATTATCATAGAAAGGTAAAAAAAGTAATCCAGGAATAGATTGTAAAATATCTTTGAAGAATAATGAAACGTTTTAGGCCAAACAGTTTTGAAAGAAAAATTTGTTTTTAAGAACTTCAGTACTTTGTTCCAAAAGCTCAAAAATAAAGTCAAATAATCTACAGTATTTTTTTTTTTGTAAGTTTAAATATTTGTAGCTAAACAGATCTTAAAATTATAAAACTTTTAAAAGCAATTAATGCTAGATTAAGTAACACAAAACCTGTGTTCTTTAATCTACTACAAAAAAAAACACAGTCATTTGCGAAAAAGACAACCGCAATAAGGCTAAATATTTTAAGATTCATTTTAAAGTACATTAAAAAAGTTCGTTTCATACGCAATATTGATATACAAATTAAAAAATGCGGTATTTGAATTCGAACTTTAACTTTGTATGTAGAGTCAAAATTATATTTTGCGAATTGTTTTAAAAAAACATATTAAAAATTTTAAATTAGCCAATTTTGAAACAAAAAAAAAGTTTTTATAAACTCGAATTTGTGAAACATTTGAAAGCATAAAAGGAGCATAAAGGAGATTGAAATTTGAAACTAATTTCGAAAATTATATTTTTCGATTCAAATTACTAGATGCCGATCAAAATAATAAATAATTACGCCTGCAAGTTTTTTTAGTTTTAAATGTATCCAGAAAAAAATTTACAATTTGAAAATATTTATACTTGAATTTTATTTTAATTTCTTTGCTTGGACGAAATGTGTAGAAAATGATGCAAATTATCCTTCGTCTACAAAGTCATGATTGATTTTCCAAAGCAAAGCAAAACAGAACAAAATAAAATATCGGTATTAGTCTATTTTTCCGTCGATTTTGAACAAACTTTTGGATTAAATTTTCTGTACCTTTCGAAAATCGTATTAAAATAATTACTTTTCTCTCTTTTACTTCAAAACTTTTAAAATTAAAATCTTTAAAATTTGTTGGTTTTTTTGTTATTAATTTTAAAAATTAAATCACATAAAAGATAAAAAAAATTTGTTAAAAGAAGAAAAAAAAAAAATGGAATTTCTAAATAAAAAAAACCAAAACTGTAAAAAATCATAATTCTGAAAAGGAAAGTTTAATTAAAAAAAATATTTAACCACTTTAAAAAATCAATTTAAAAGCGTTTTGTTTTAAAATTTTTCTTTGTTAGCAAAAGATTTGTATTTGTTTTGAGCAAAATTTCGTTAATAAATAAAAAATCAAGAAAAAGGTAATACACAAATTTAGTTTTAAAAAAAGAAAACAAAAGAATTAAAAGGAAAAAAAATATTAAAAAGAGGAAATAAAAAGTCTCTAAAGTAAATTAAATTTAAATGAAAGAAAGAACATTTAAAGCCCTAAGATTAAGAAAAAAATTAAAGTAATAGACGAAGGAAGAAATAAAAGCTTAAATAAAATAAAATATTTAAAATAAAATTTAAAAAATATGTTTTAGGTACCTTTAGAAGAAAAGGAGATTTTAAAAATATAAAAAAATAACAAATTAAGAATTCAAAATATTCTTTTTTTTTTTTAATGAAAACCAAAAAAAAAAAAATAGGAAAGAGTAACACTCAATTCACATGAGGGCTTTTACGACGTCGTTTTATCTTGATTTCCTTTTAAAGCAACTTCCAAAATCTCTTTGCATTCATACGATGATTTTTGGTTGCATGTCTTTTTTTTATTTACAGTATGGCCTTGATTATCCGTCATTCGATTATTTTTTGCATTGATTTAAATTGCCTCTATTATCCGGCATTACCTCTGTTATCCAAAATTATAAACAAATTATCTTTTTTTCGTTTACTTTTGAACAATCAAAACAAATTTAAATAAACGAAGAAAGAGAATTTCACAACGTACTGGAAGCATGTTCTGCCAAAATTACTTTTTTCCTCATGTTTACATAATAATACATTATATATTTACATAAAATAAGAAACACGCCAAAAAAATAAATAATCAAGAATGCTGCCGGTCCCGTCTATTATCGATAATCGAGGTCTCACTGTATTTTCAACGACACACTTCAAAGTAAGAAAAAGAATAAAACGTAAAAAGAAAAAGTTAAAAGAGAAATATAAAAAACGACATGAACAACACAAAACGAGTCGTTTTGTTTACCCCTCATTCTTCTCTACACCGCTCGCCAACAAACCAAAAGAGACGTCGACAAATCGACGTCGTAAAAGCCCTCATGTGAATTGAGTGTAATAAAAAAAGGTACCGTTTAAAAAAATAATAATTCATCTCATTATATACATTCAATATAAATCCAACAATTTGCTTTGTAATAAACAAATTTTTCTTAAATAAATTTTAGTATTCAAACCTCTTTGTTTTGTAGTTAATAGAGTTGTAGCAACAGCCGTTCGTACCTTTGTTGTTTTTGTTGTTGTTTAACAAAAAACATTGGCTATAAAATTTTTGGTAAAAGTAAAATTAGTCCATGAGTTCAAACTGGGTGTAAATTGTAAAGCCGAGGCTTGTCTTTGTGGTGGTTGGGGCTGTTGATTTTGTTGCGTTGGTTGATGAGATGTTGATCTCTTTAAAATACGTAAATTTGTACCCGAAGCCATGCGTTTTAACTGTGGCATTTGTTGGCCACCAGTCAGATAGTTATCAGTAGATTCTTTTTTAATAGAAGTAACTTCGGGGAAATGCAATGATACTGATGAGGGTCTGGGTTTTTGTTGTTGTTGCTGTTGGCCACTTATGATGTCTGGCTTAGAGGAGATTTGTTTTTGAGGTGTTGCTGTATTTGTTATTGTTGTCGAAGTTTGAGCAACAGATGTTGCAGCTGCTGCAGCAGCTGCCAAAGCTAATAAATCATTGCCACTTAGTGGAGGTGGTGTTGGAGTTTTATATCCTCCTGTTGTCATATTGTTGTTATTGTTAAAACTTTTATTTACATTTAGTTTTGTATTATTAACATTATTGTTGTTGTTATTATTATTATTATTACTGTGGTTTTTGTTGGTGTTGTTATTATTGATATTATGGTTGTTGTTGCTGTTTATATTATAATTTTGCATATTTGAGTTGGTAACAATTAACGATTGTTGTTTTTGTATACGTTGTTGTTGATGTTTATTATTATTGTTGTTGCCGTTAGATTTCTGTTGCTGCTGTTGTTGTTGTTGCTGCATGCACATTTTATCACTTTGGGACTTGGCTCTTTGACGTCCATTGTTATTATTTTGGTTTTGCTGTTGTTTTTGAGGCTTGGCCAGAGCAGCCTTCATTTGCTGTTTCTCTTTGCGTATTAAGTCAAATGAACTTACAATCTGCAATGAAAATATTTACCATTAATTCGACTATAGTGATATTTTTTAGGAATATCTTATATAACTATCATATAAGACTTATGTCAACTGATATTAAGAAAGTTCGTTTTTTTTAAATTTTTGTTTATAAAAATAACATTTTGGTCCGATATTTTTATTAAAAACAGATATACAGGCATGTTCCAGAAATCGAAATGAAGTGTATTTGAAATCGAACGAAATTTTGATTTCAATTATTTACAAAATGACTGTAGTTTTTCCTGTTTTTAAGAATTGTTCTTGAAAAAAAAATTGGTACCCAAAGCATGAAGTATATAAAGAGGAATATTTTTGTGAGCTTTTTTTACAGCTTCGTTTTCAAAGTTTGTTCAATTTTAAATCCGCTTTATTTCGATTTATAGAACATGTCTGATCTTATTATAAGGCTAACTCTGTGGTTTTCACGAATAATCGCGTAAGTCGGTTTTCACCGAAATTGAGATAATGATGTCAAAGTGCTACATTTTGCATATAAGTATCAAAAACTCTGAATATGTCTCCAACTTGTGTGCTAAGAATAACAACGTAAGTCGTCATGTGTGATTAAAATGATAACATTTATTTTCACAAAAAAGAACTTATGTGGAGATATGATGTTATATTGCACACACTTAATGAGTCAATCAAACATATGCATTTTTAATCCTTTTACAGATTGTGATCCTGTAAGGATTTTTTCATGAAAACTATGTATAATACGTAGAAAGTCACTGTTAAGAGGATAGTAAAGAAAAAAGTTTAAAAAGCATCTACAGAAGCCGCAATTGAAAAAAATAATTGTTTTTGCTCTCCTGAAAACTTTGGTTTTATAACTTACGCGATTATTCGTGAAAACCACAGAACTATGCATCGATTTGTTATTTATAGAGATTTATAATTCGACTACAGCTTCATGCCTGTATCGTTGAAAAATTAAATCCTACAGAACTCTGATATGAAGACACCCCATTTCACTGTAATCTTGCCGACTAACCATTGTCCTGTTATTGCTCCTTTTATGGTCCTCAAAAAAAACTTATCACGCCTAGAAAAATTTGGTATCTGCCTTGTTGATTATTTTGATACTTGTTGATTATTTTGATACTTTACATTCTACTTTCCACGCATGATTGGTTTTGTCTGGGATTTTTTCTCTTAATTTAATAATAAAAAAAAAAATGCTTTCGGATATGGGCATTTCCAACGAAAGGTCCACCCATACCGAAAATTTTAAAGTTAATCAACAGCTTTTTTCTTTCTTGTATTTAAAAGAGAAATTTGCAAAATAATTAAATTAAATATTTCAAGGCTTTCTTTTTTTGCGTTGGCGAGATTCTGGGGTACAAAGTTAAAGTTTTGTTTTATTTCCAAGGGCATCTTTTCTTTAAAATTAACATTTCTAAGAGTAATTGTGGAATTGCAGCATCTACGAAATCCTAATGTAATTGTTACATACATATGTATGTATCAACTTTAGTAGCCATATTAAATCCCATCGGAACACTTGTTGCAATATTTCCTTAACTTATTCAAATCACTACTAGCTTTAAAAATTAAATTAACAAAAAAAAAAAAAAAAAAAATACAACTCACCTTTTCACCGTTTTGTTGTAAATTATTTGTTTGACTTTGGCTATGAAACAATTGACGTTTTGATGATGTATTGGTACCGTTGTTATTGTTGCAACCATTATTTGTCGAGTTGTTGATGTTATTGGAAACATTGCTGCCAGCAGCAACAATTTTTGAATGACGTTTTTGATTGCTGTTGTTGTTTGTATTATTACAATTATTATTATTTCCACCACTATTTACAGTGGTCGTTCCCAATGTTGTTGAACCACAGTTATTGTTGTTGCTATTATTATTTGTCGACTTACAATTACTTTGATTGTTAGAATTATTAAAATTATTTAATTTCATACCATCCAAATCACCCATCGATTTATGGCGTTGTCTTTTAGAACGATTTGAATTCGAATTTGAACAATTAATATTTGCATTTGTATTGTTACCACAGGAAGATGCTGATATTGCTGCTGCTGCAGCACCGCCAACAGCATTATTTAAGGCATTTATATCATCATTAAAGTTATTTGAATTAATACGTTTTTGTTGTTTCTTACAACTGGATTTCATTTGACCACCACCGCCATTCATCATTAAAGAGGTGGCCAACGTTGGTGATGTTGATGTTGGTGAACCACCACCTGAGTATTTACGTCGTGTTTCGACACCATTTCGTTTATCGTTAACCCATTTTTTGAGACGTTTAACGAATGGCATTATCATGAAAAAGGAATTGGCATTAATGCCCAATTTAGGCTTTGATATGGCATCATTTTTATTGACAGGCAGCGAATCAATGGGAAACCAATCACAGCATTTAATCTCATTACGAGTGCGTGGTGAGAATTTCGTTTCTAACGAAACATCACGTACAATATATAAACGAGTGTATTGATAATTGATAACAGCCTCAATATAATCATTTGGTACAATTAATTCAGTGATATCATAACCGGTTTCTTCATAAACCTATAAAAATATAGAAGAAAAAAATCCATTGGAAGGAAACCTAACATTTAAAAAAGAAGTTAAGTTTACCTCTCTTGTAGCGCAATGTACCGGATCTTCGTTTTCATTAATTTTTCCTTTGGGGAAACCCCATGAACTTTTGGCAAAATATGATTGCACTAACAGGCAAAAATTGAGATCCTCGGATATTAAAATGGCTCCATAAGTGGGCACGGATAATTTATAATTTTTCCAATCTTCCAAAATTTTATCTATTGAAGATAAATGGTGGCGTAGGAATGGGATGTGCTGAAATTTAAAAAAAAGAAAGATTTTATAAAATAAACAAAAAAAATTAAAAATAAAATCAGTGGAATTTTTTTATTCTTATTCTTAAAAATACGAATTTGTTGTACAAATTAAAATAAGTGATCATTATATATTACTTTATTAATCATATATGGCCCTATGGGCTCGATTAAGTAAATAAAATGAAAATGAAAATTGTAGTTTGTTAGAATGTGAAATAAAATTAAAAATCTTTAGCCAGTAATAAGTAGATTTCTATGTAGAATCTTCAGCTAGCGTTGGATTTTTATAAGCTAGCAATGAATTTCTACAGAGAAACTTTAGCCAGATTCTTAAGCCAGCAATAGATTTATATATACATATATATATGTAAATAAATATAAAAATGATCAATGCACAGTGAAGGGAATTAGAAATTAATCTCCATTTTGCTTTGCTTTTGTTTTTACAAAAACTAGTGTTTGCTCAATGGTCGGAATTCGACCATAATTATTTATTAAAATATAAAGAAAACATACATACATATAAGTACATATGAAACAGAGTTGCCGTTTGGTTACATTTGTTATATTTTTCGTAACTTTTAAAGGCCCAACGCAACATGTATAACTTTGTTATATTTGGCCAAATTTTTGTAACTTTTTGTACATTGTACAGAATGAAAAATTTTTTAAAAAAAGTACTTGATTCAATTATTAAGATAAGAAGTGCCCATCTCTGAAAACAGTTTTTTTTACAACATATCAATTCGGCTTGTATAATATGTATAGCAATCATACACTTGCATACCTTAGTTAATGAACTATGTCGTCAAGTTTAAACAAATAAGGCTCAAATTTGACCTTATCGAAGATATTTAATTACATAAAAAATGGCGTAAGCGAGATGGAAAAATTTTCCAAAATACAGGTTATTCCCATTCCCAGCAACGATAAGTTTTAAATTTTTTAATCTCTTTTAGTTTTGGAGATACGAGGTTACCGGATTTGCTCGTTTTTAGCAAACGTTTATTAAGGAAATTTGCATAGAAAATTTATTTTGTAAACCTTTATTAAATTTAAAATATTTTTATGAATACAGACATAAAACTTTTAAGGGATATAGGAGATTTTCTCTCAAATTATGGAAGCCTCGGGAGCAAGGGCGGAAAAAACAATATTTTTTTTGTTTTATATATGTAAATTACTTTTTATTGCAAGCTTGTTGCTATAAGCGCTTTATTTTTTTAAGATGTTACATTATAGTCTTAAGTTTTCGTTTTGTGCATTTTTTTTTTGTACTTTTAATAACGTTGGAAAGGCTCAATAAAGATAACTTTGAAACTTTGAACTTTGAAGGGATTCTCTTATTTTAAATTTTCGTCAAAAGATTCATTCTATTTTCTTTTCATTTCATTTAACTGCATAAAAGATAGATACGTGTGAACTAAATTTTAAAAAATAAAATATATGAATAAAAGTAAACTTACGTCGAATAATTGTAGAGCAAATTGTTTAATACCACACGGTTGTAATTTTTTCTCTTCTTCCGATGCGCAAAAGAAATCCAAATAAAACCAATGAGCCAGTTCAATTTGAAAGCATATTCGTATTAAATTATTTAGTTCCATGTCGGGAACATTAATTATGAAACGACTGGCCAAATCATCAAGTATATCGGACGGAATTCTAAAATTATTTTTATTGCTGTTGCCATTACCGTTGCCATTATTATTATTTGTATTTGTATTGTTATTGCCACCATTACCTACAGCCGAAAGTTGTTGTTGTTGCTTGTTTGTTGTCACTATTGCTGAAGAGCTAGCAGATATTTGCTGTTGCTGTGTCGAAACGTTTTGTTGTTTCTTGTTGGTTTTAATAGATAAGGCTTCTAATAAAGCTACAGTAGGATCTTTTGCACTCAAGGTTTTGTTTGTCTGATGATGATTCGTTGATAAAGAAGTGTGATGGTTATTATTGTTGTTATTAGAGGATAAAGCTGCAACAGTTGTTGATGATGTTGTTGATAGGGTTTGCATTTGTTGATTATTTTGTTGTGGTTTGTGTTGTTGATAAAGAGCGACCGTACCTTTTTCATTTTGAATTGCTGTTATTGAGGTAGCGGTTAAGGCTTGTAGCCCCGCTGCGGTAAAAGTAAATAAATTTTGATGTTCTGTTAAATGTGGTGTTTGTATTGTTGCTGTATTTGCAGTTGACGACGTTGATAATGAAGATGACAAAGACATTGCTGTTGTTACTGCGACTGCTGTAGTCGATGACAATGATGACGATGCAATTGTTGGTGATGAAATAAAACCATATTGTGGCTGGGGTGCTTTATGATGTTTGATATTGTTTTTGTTGTTGTGATTCAAAGTTAAATGATTGTTGTTGTTATTTTTATTGATATTATTGTTTTTGCTAGTACTATTGTTATTGTTGTTGTTATTATTAATATTTAGTGCATTTTTAAGCGTAATTGATGCTAGGAGCGCTAATCCATTTTGAGAGGCTATAGCTAAAAAAATCATATAAAAAAAAAAAAATATTTGAATTAAATATATATTGGAAATAAAATAAGAAATATTAAGAATATGAAAGGTTGGCATTGAGAAGGAGTTGCTATGTATACGTTTCCCTTTTCTCTGACCCCTTAAGTTGTAATGATGGAACACTTTTTAAACGGCCGATAAAATTCTGTCTTTAGCTATCGGTAAGTTGTGAAAGTGGGGGGGGGTAAAAGATTTCTGTAGAAAATTTTTTCACAATTTTTGTTAAAAAAGTCTAAAAAGCAGCTACATTGATTTTAAAGTTCAGAATAATTTATTTTTATTACAAAATTTCGACGTTGAATTAAACTTTTTGTTCATGGTAAGAATCTAATTTCATGAATCATCAAAATGACTTTTGGAAAAATTACCATTTTTACGAAGTTAACAGTTTTAATAATTTTTATTTTAAAATTTGATCAAGTGTTGGTAGTTAATTTATTTCTTTTTTATTTTAAAATATGTCATTAGAGGCCGATGTTTCCATCAGAATTGCGCTGTTACTAGTGTGCGAAAGAAACATATTATTATTTAAAGTTCTTGACGGCAAGAATGCCGTTGTAGCTTTACGACTTTTACCGATTTTTTTCAATATTTCTCTTATAAATCCTCGTAAGCTTCCAGTTTCGCTTTTGCTTTCATCGAAAGTGGTTTTCCTTTTGCCACATTGATAAAAATAGAACACTTTATCAGCAAAAACAATTTAGTGTCGATATGCTTTTTAGTCTTTAAGAAGAACTAAAAAGAAATTGCAGACGCTAACCTGATGACGCAAAAACTATGTTAGCTTTTTCATCAAAAATAAAATAAAATAGAAAAAAGAATGTAACGATATATTTCCCGTACATGATTTCTTTACCAGATTCAGTGCCTACAGTGACGAGTAGAATGGAACACCAAAAGGCATTAATAGATTAACAACAAGAGCATACAGGGGTGTGCTGGAAATCGCAAACGCAAAACGCAAGAATTTTAAAAGTCGTTTTTTAGTAAGATTTCTGTAATAAAAGAATTTTATGACAAATATTATACAAAAATTTCTCTATTATACAGAATTTTATAACAAAAATTATAAAAATTTTATTAAAAACAGCCTCCAAATTCTTGCGTTTTGCGTTTGCGATTTCCAGCACACCCCCCATAGTTTACGATTCTCGGGAATTGGTAACGATAATGAAAAATCTTTTTGTACCAGCAATTGAGGCAGTATTAAATAAGATTACTTGAAAAAAAATTAATTATCGTAAAATGGTAATTAAGAGCGTGAAAGAAAATTAAAAGTAGGAATAAATTCTACATACAACGTGACTAATTCTAGGAAAACTTGAAAAATACCAAACGAAACTAGGGAAATATAATTCTTTTAGGTAGTATTGTATTTTGCTTGGGATAACAAGAATTTATATTAGTAAAATTATATAAATTTTCATATTATTCGAATGTGTATTATAATCAAACTACAATTCTCAAAAGCTTTTATACTTTAATAGGCTTATTCCTTGAATATTTTCCAGGAATATTTTCTATGCACTATGAGAATTTTTCGTTTGTATATTTCTTACCAAAAATTATTGGACTTTGAAGTGGTGAATCGGCAAGAAATATATATTTCAGTGATAAATTTAATAATAAATCTCAGTAAAGAGCAAAAAGGGTAATGGAGAAATTGCAAAAACCGAAAAATCAAGCCGTTCTACAGTTCAAACTATTATTAGAAACTATAATTTACATGGAAATACTGAAAATCATCCTATACCTAAGCTGTTACGCAAGTCGTTAGCATTATCCACCACCGAACCACCGAAAATAATACCCCCATAATGTTCCGAAAAGAGTCTTCATCCAAAAACTATACAACCAGCTTTGCATGGGAGTGGCTTTAAAAGCAGAGGGTCTGAAAACGAGTATTATTTACTGATGAGAATATATACAATAATTTCAGTCTTAGATCCAAAGAATATTATTTATTTATTTATTTTATACCCACAGTCAAACATGGAGGTGGCAGTGTTATGGTTTGGGGTGCCATGGCATCATCTGATGGTTTGACTTAGTTTTTATTAAACCCACAATGGACCGTTATCTTTATAAAAAAAAATTTATAAGCGATCCTTTTGAAATTTATCGCTTTTCATCACATACCTAAATAAAGGAAAAAAAAACATTGTTTGTTTAGTAGTATGTTTTGAGTGGTATTATAAGCAATGGAAGTCTGAAAACTGCTTTAAACAGAGCTTGGGCAGAAACAAATCTTAGTAAACTCAGGGTGGACTAAATATTCACCCTTATTCTGCGTTTCGACTATGTTCCCGGATTCAGTTAAGCATCAATCGGAAAAATGTATTCTATCAAAAAAAAAAAAAAAAAAAAAAAAAAAAAAAAAAAACAAAAAACAAAATCGAAAGAAAAAGAAGCAGAAGCAGAAGCAGACAAGATTTACAGTTTCGATATGAACCTATGAAATCGAAACAGTTTGTACGTACTGGTTTTCCATTAGATTTCGGGATGAGAATTACATGGTATATATTCATCATAATAATTGTAATTTTGCGAGTTTAATAAGTCCTTTGTTTGTGTTAAGCCATAAAGAGCTGCAGTTTTTAGTCTTTTTGTCTCTTTAGTTTTGATATTTTGGTAAGGAAAGATTCTTTTCACATTTGCAGATACCATTAATTTTTCCATTGATTACATTTTTTGTTTTGCTCTCTAAAAAGGTAGCATGTTTTATTTTAAAAAATTCACCCTTACTAATGGCATAAGGCAATGGCACTTCCCGCGCCGTATAAATCGACAGTGTTGATAGAGTGACCTATTAAATAGGTGAATTGGATTTAAAAAAGACGGTCCAACCAAAAGGCACGAGGTGAATTGTAAATAATTATAATATTTTTATAAGTTAATTCAAGGTATATTTACACAAGGTAGACTCATTTGGGAGTGTAGACATGCTGCTCTATAAAAGGAACCGAGTTGTCAAAATTGTCTTCATATAAAACAAAAACAATTTAACGCACACATTTACAAATTTTGGCTCATATACACGAAATTTGACGTTTGGGTTTTAACTAAGGGTAAACAGCTGACAAACATATGGGCCAACGAGTTTACCTTGTGTAAATATACCTTGAGTTAATTTTTATAAAAAGTAACATAAAAATAAAAGAATTCTCAGATTATTTTTATTAAAAGTTTAATAACTCGGTCAATTTTTAACGAATATTTTAAAGCAAATCAGTATTTTTCTCATTAAATAAAATACTATTATAATAAATTCATAAATAATACGGTTCCTAAAAAATGTGTAAAAGCATCTACAAAGTTAAAATAGAGAATTTTTTTTAAAAAATTGAGTTTGCTGGAGAAATACGATTAGTTACCTCAATATTACTTAAATATCATGTTTACATCTTTAAAAGACATTTGTTTCTTCTTTTTTAATCCGCCGAGAAATTCAAAATCTGTTGACATTTAACAAAGTTACTGGTAGGTATACAAGTGCACAAGTTACTAAAATCTGGTTTTTTACCCGTAACTCGAGATTTTGAAGGTGTTTCACAAATTTCAAGGACAGAGTCTTAAAAAAGAAAAAAATTATCGCACCCCAGGTATTTCTGTTTGATTCTTTTTTGTAACTTTGTGTTATGTATATCTATATATGTATATAAAAGAATTGCGTGAGTGACTGACTGACTTATTCATCATCGCCCAGCCCAAACCGCTGACCCTAGAAACTTGAAGTTTGGACTAGCGATTGGTCACTCCCCAAATCGTCCACTAAGACGAATTCGAATGTTTATGGGAAAAAACGGGAAAATTCGGTAACCTTATATCTCCAAAACTTAAAGAGATGCAAAATAAATGTAATACTTATCGTTGTTCTTTAGAAAAATAAGCGAACAGGTGTCTGGTTTTTTGAACTTCGGCCCTATTAGGGAGTAAACGGGTAAAATCTGAATTTTAGTACTTTTTTGCACCCCATCTATCTTTTGAACCAATAAACATAGAAACAAAGTTAATACCAAATTCGAAACATCAAAAAAATACGTATACGAATTTGGTACTTTTTCGAAATTCGAACGTTTTAGGGGTGAAAATCGTAACTATTTTTGGAACTTTTTTTACAAAACATTTTCCTCCATTTATTGACATATTCTTACTAAATTATGGGCTGCCACTACAATACTGAAATTTTTGATACTTTAAAAAATAAACTTTGGCATACAAATATGTCCTCGAAGAAAAAGGAGACGCTAACGAAGTAGCGGGCAGCGTTACCGTTGTGATACTAAAGTAACAATTTGACCCTTTTTCAACGGCCTTGATACCTTTTATGACCCTTTTTTAAATTATACTTTTGTATCATTTTCACCTATTTTGTGACCCTTTTTTTGGAAATAGTACTAACATTTTGTTAATACTAGGAAACAGCAGTGCTAAGCAAATGTTTTCGAAATAAGCATTGCTTGGTATGGAACAGACTCAAACTAGAAACTACCAATTCCATGCTTTCTTCTCCTAATTTTTTCGAAGCGGAGATGGTGGAATGGACTTCAAGTAAAGATTTAATAGCAAAATATAGAATGCACATTCCTAAAAAGTAGTTAGCAATCCTAAAAAGTTTGTGTTAAAAGATTTTTTACGTTTTCTAAATTAGATTTTCGATAGTAAAGTACAATTTCCCTAAAAGCAAACTTAACTCATTCATATAGGCACACATTTGTTATTATTTATGGTGGTTTCTTATAAAAAAAAAATTAAATAAATAAATAAAAAAATGTGACATTTTATTCAAAAAATGCAATTTGGTGTTCGTTTCTTAAAATTCACCCTTAATAATGACATATGGTATTGAACTTTTTGTCCTTTTTTGAATCGACAGTACTCTGTAAAATAGGTGACTTCGGTTTATGTATGGGGCTATTTTAAAAACGGCGACGATTGCCTCAAAAAGAAACAAAGCTACGCTAATATCTAAAAACTCGCAAAAATTTGCAAAAATAGCGCCATAAAATTGATTAAAAGTCCCGTAAACTAACAGGAATGAAAACATTCGGTGAAAAAAATATTTATTAAAAATAGTAAAAGCTTTAAAGAATTAGAAAACTTCAGAAAAAAATCGCTTCAGTCGCGAACGTCTCTACAATGCGCGAACGATTGCAAAATTTAAAACAAATCCTAAAATTTATTTGAAATCGCTAAATCGGTTAAAAAAATGAAAATATCGGAAAATAACATTAAAAGCATTAAAAAATTAGCTATAATGATAAAGAAAAGACTTTTTTATCAGGTGTTAAAAAGGACAGGGGGCATTCCATAAAAAATAATGTTTTTTGAGCACTTCCTAACTGAAATAAATATTTTTTGTTGGTTTATAAAAAACTTGGTCTTATTATGTTCATTAAAATGAGAAATACTGCTTAAAAAAACTTGGCCGTTTTTTTTATTGAAATACCCTTTTTTTGACCCCTTTTTCTGGAAAAGTTTAGCTTTACTTTAAGGTAATTTTATTTCGGAATTTTATTATTTATTTTATTTAGAAAAATTAATAATTATAATTAAATTATAATAATTAATAAAGTATAAGGAGTACTAGCAACTGAGGCTCTCGACTCTCTGTTGGTATGTATGTACATTTTAAATAAGGTTTTGTAAACCATTTGTTGTTACAAATTTGTAGATTAATTTAATATTTTTGTCACACGTGTGTCTAAGGAGATCAGTTGGTGTATTCGTTCCGAAAATGCTGGTTCTGGATGAATTGTATGTAGGGCACTCGTCAAGAATATGGGCTATGTTGAGGTGTGTGTTACAGGTGGAACATACTGGAGCTTGAGTTCTTTCGAAAATATGTTGATGGGAAAATTTGCAATGACTGATTCTAAGACGTACAAATAAAATAGTTTCATTTCTGGAGCAGTTTTTGGGGTATAATGGTTTGTCTCCTGTTGGGTTGATGTGTTTATAATTGTGCTGGTAATCGGACCATTTTTGTGCCTTTGTGGATGTCAAATAGGTACTGATGGTATTAAAGATATCCCGGGTTTCCATAGTCGAATATTTTATCAAAGGTCGCAGTTTAGCTTCTTCGGCGGCAGAGTCAGCGTATTCGTTTCCTATAATGCCAACATGGGAAGGTACCCACATAACTTTGATGTTATTTAAGTTTTGGTTGCAGATATTTCTTATTTGGTTGATTATTGGCGATTCGTACCAAGAGTTTTTGATGGCATGAATTGCTGAGAGACTGTCGGAGCAGATTATAAACTTGGAACTATTTTTTGTCGCGTATTGTGCTGCAACTAGGATGGCCAATGCTTCAGCTGTGAAATTGGAGCAATAATCGTCGATGAAACCGTCGTTTATGAGGCTGCCCTCGTGAGTAACAACAGCAAAGGTAGTGTAGTTAGTTGATTTGGATCCATCAGTGTAGAGAAAATTCCAGCTATTTGCAGAAAAACTCTCGGTGATAGCTTTAAACATGGCTTTGTATATGAGGGAGGAGGTAGTGGCCTTAGGCAAGTCTGCCAAAGATAAAATAAATGAATGTTCATTTGTCAGCCAAGGTGGTTCTTCATAATGGGTCATAAGTGAAGGACGAAGCTGTAAGTTTAGTTTTTTTGAGAAATCTATGCACCGTCTGATGGAAGATTGAAGTCTAGGTATTCTATTTCTATTTATAGTTTTTTTAACCTCTTCAAATAACATTTTATTCCGGCAATTAAAAAGTTTGGGAATAAGTTTCCACGTTAGATAGCTAGTTCGATCGATGATAGAAGGCATACCAGCTTCTGCCAAAAGAGTTTTTGTGGGGCTGGTTGGAAAAGCTCCGATGCTTCGACGTACTGCGGCATGGTAAGGTGCTTGTATTAATTTGAGATGCGAGTATGCGCACCATCCATATATAGGAAGTGCGTAATCTATTTTTGAGAGCATAATTGACTGCGTTATGTTTATCATAGTGGAAATATGAATTTTAAAGTTTTTAGATGTTAAATATTTTATAATATTTGAGAATATCAATAACAGGGAAATGTGGAAAATTATTAAGAGTGGTGAAGATAATATTTCAAATACATTTGATCAGCATGATCCTGAAGTTTTTAATGATTATTTTATTTCTTCTCAGGTTAACTCTGGCATTTCAGTACCTAATTTCGGTGAAATTTCGCAATTAGGATTTGGTTTTAAAACTATAGATAAGAATGAGCTTTTCCATGCAATCTACAAAGTTAGGTCAAATTCGGTTGGATTCGATATGATACCACATAAGTTTATAAAAATTGTATATCCGTTTGCTGAAGATTTCCTTCTCCACATATTTAACTCTATAATAACAACTTCTACTTACCCTAGTATATGGAAAATTTCAAGAATAGTACCGGTTAAAAAAAAAGATAGGAATGTTTCTTTAGATAATTTTAGACCGATTAATATTATGAGTAGCCTCTCTAAAAGTTTTGAATTTATTTTAAAAGATCAAATGATGAACCATATTACCACGAGTAAATTATTAAGTGATTCTCACTTTGGGTTTAGAACTGGAAGGAGTACAACTTCTCTGTTATTGAGTATGACTGAAAATATTAGACAACATTTAAATTGTAATAAAATTGCTACGATGGTATCCCTGGATATAAGTAAAGCTTTTGATACTGTTAATTATAACACTTTAATTGGGAAACTGGCTGTGAAGTTTAGGTGTTCTTCGTCCTCGTGTAGACTATTATATTCTTATCTTAAGGGTCGCAAACAGTTTGTTGGAGTTCAGGATAAAAGATCGTCTATATCTGAATGTTATAGTGGAGTGCCCCAGGGTTCGATCATTGGACCTTTACTTTTCCTAATATATATAAATGATTTTGAAGATTTTATTGGCACTTCTAATTGCAAAAGTTATTTATTTGCTGATGACATAAACTTGGTATTCGTTGGTGATGGTCAATTCCAGGACTGTCACGAGTCTGTTATTAATTATACATTATCTAGAGCAATCCAGTAGGCAGAACATAATAAACTTATGTTTAATCCACAAAAATCAAAATTAATGTCTTTTGGAACACACAATCGTTCAAATATATCAATGAATATAAAACTTGGTGCAGCAAGTATACCTTGTGTAGACTCGATTGTCTGTCTGGGATTAACAGTTGATAAGGGTTTGACTTTTGAAAGACATATCATGAAAGTGGGGGCTAGAGTAAATCTATTGCTTAGATCTTTATATACGCTGAACTTTTACCTTCCTGTAAGTGTTAAAAGGAAAATATCGCATGCTCTGTTAATGTCTCATGTGCGTTACTGTTTTGAAGTTTACAGTGGTACCACAGCGTTTAATTTAAGAAGGATTAAACTAATTTTTAACCGAATTATAAGGTATATTTATGGACTTAGGATCTCTGATCATGTTTCTCAATATTCTAAGAGTTTCTTAAATTGTTCTTTTCAAGATTTTATTAAGATTAGGGTTATTATCACACTTTTTCAAATAATAAATACTCAAACACCCTCATGGTTAGTTTGCCTATTTCATTTTTCTAGATCTACTAGGAACCCCACATTAATTATTCCAAGAATAACGAATTCGACATTTGAAAGGTCATTTTTAATAAGAGCGTGTAGACTGTGGAACGCTTTACCTGTACATTTAAGAAGATTTAATTTTACGAAATACACTTTTAAACAATTATTAATGAGCCATTTTGATAACTAATACATTTAAATTCAGATTTGTACATTGATTCTCTAATAAGATTAATAGTATATAAGTTAGTTTAAGAAATCTTGTATATTATCATATGTCATTACAAAGTTGTAAATTACTATATTAATCGTATATGGCCCATGGGGCTTGATTAAATAATAAATAAAAATAAAATAAAAAAAAAAAAAATAAAATAAAAATAATATTTAATCTTGAGTTTAGGGTTTATTTAATAAACTAAACTGCTTTTGAATTACGCGAATATGTGTTGTGCAACCTAATCAATTTTCAAAATAACGATACATCTCGAATGCTTTTGATATTAACAATTCTTAACCCATTAAGAAGCTGGGATGAGTTTTCGAAAATACAAGAGTTTTTAGTAAGCATAATAACTACTATGGAGAAAAGTTTCAAAGGGGCGTGCTGAAAATCGAAAACGTAAAACGCAAGGATTTAGAAATTGTTTTTAATACACTTTTAATCTAAATTTTATAATTTTTGTTATAAAATTCTGTTTAATAATTAGAGAAGCTTCAGTTAGCGAAGCTGGTGTTTGTTATTTAATAATTTTCTTTCAACTTTTACTGGAATAACTTACACAAGTATTAACCTAGTGCACATCCGTAATATTTTGAGGTAAGATTTTGTAAAAACTGTATAGGTATAGATAGGATAGGATAGATAACTTCATATTTTCTTCTTATTTTACAAGTTTCTATTACCCTAGGTACCTTTTATTTTAGCTGCGTCGGTAAACTAGATTTGTTTCATTTTTTTTTTTTTATATTTAGACATTTGCGGCGTTTCCTAATTTCTCTGCTGGCAACTCAACTTCAGTTGTGTTGCTATCCGTAATTTGCATACCCTCTTGATAACTAGTTGTGGAGAATATAAAAATGTAGGTACCTACATAGATTTTAAAGAAATTTCACAGTATCTATGCACCTATGAGATACATTTTATTTTGCGTAGAAAACGGTTTCTAAATAAAAATTTTGTCGTAACAATGCATGCCGTATTTTTAGTCTCAATCATGTACTTATTCTACCATGGTCTCAATCAAAAAATTGCTTTAATTATCCAATATTCCTTAATATGTAAGTTTAAAATTGAGTAATTAACAAAATATTTACCATTTTTATGTTTGAAACCTCCCGGTGTGTCTGAATTTAAGGCAATTTCCATGTTTGTTAACTTCTCCGATGAATTTTCTTTCTTGTTCAATACTTTATACACTGTTCGTTTTTTAATATCACAATTTAAAATAATGATAAATAAAAGATTTAATTTATTGTTTTTTTAACGCAAAATTTACTCGTTGTTTTGCTAGTTAAAATTTTGTGAATTTTTTTACATAGATTAAAAATTTGCAATTTTAAAGGATATTTTTTTTTGCACAAAAGTAAAACTGCGTTTTAATTTTATATTTTCTTTTAACAAACAAATTCGTTAGGGTTTTATTTTCTGCTTCCTCCTTGAAAACTTCTTTTCGTGTTGTTTTGTGAATGAATGAAATGTAATAAAATGGTAGAGAAAATCTCAAAATAAAAGAAAGGCAGCAGTCTTGTAATTGTAGTGGTGAGTTTAAACTGTTTTCAGTAGATGGAGCAATGAACAAAATGCAATGAGCAAAAAAAACTTAAAAAACAACACAATTTGCCATAAAAACACACGCACACACGTACGCACTATTTGATTTTTGTTATTACTGTGGTGTATGGTGGGATTTATTGCTATGTTTTCGTTAAAGCTGATATTTTTGTCGTTGTTTTAGTTGTTGTAATGCTAGTTCTTTTTGTTTTAACTGCTGTTTTAATTGTTTTTGTAATTTGTGGCTTCTTTAAAACAAGATTTAGTTTTTTTACAATTTTAACTAATTGTACCAACTTTAATAATAATTTAACCAAATAAAATTTTAATTGAGTTTCACTGCAAATACATGGATATTTCAAACTATTATTGCTATAGGGATTATTGTTCACTTTCTTAATTATTTTAATTGTTTGTTCTTTTTGATTATTATTGCAAAGAGCAGCCATTCACAAACAAATTTCGTTTGTGTTAACTGTTTAAACAAAAGAAAATATATCAAGTACTAAGAAAAATATTTTTTTTTTTGTGTTTTATTTGTATCTTCACCACTACGCTTAAACTCAAGTCTGTGTGTGGCTGTTTTTTTTAGTTCATCGCATACACAAGCAATTTTTTTCTTTTACTTTGTATGAACTTTCTAAAAAAAATTCCGTTTTAAGCTTATTGTTTGGGGTTTAAAATCACAAATTTTTTAGTTTGTTTTATTTATTTATTATTATTTACACTGTATTTTTTTAAAATTCACTAATTTATTTGTAAAATGTTTGCTTTTTCCTTAGGAAATTGCTTATTTTCACACTCCTTTGTATTTTCATGGATCTTATTTGCTGCGTTGTCGATAATAGACTGAAGTTGGCCGCAGTTAAAGTGTTGTCGAGTTAAATTAAATACAAAAATTGCACTACTAATACAGTGGTGCTTTTTCCAGAATTTAATTTTATTTTATTTAATTACAATTGACACTTTCTGATTTACAATTGGAAAAGGTGTAGTGCGCTAGATAACAATTTTTTGACATTAGGGCACAGAACAGACGGTGAAACGCAACTGCAACGAAACTGCAACTTCTAGTTATTTTCGAGTTTCATTTGAGTTCATGCCATAGACTTCTTTGAGGGACCACACATGACGCGACCATTTTGAGACCGGTTTGAAATACATTGGAAATCAGTTGCATGGAAACCGGCGTGCAGGAAACTCGTGTTTGCGTTTCATCTGTTCTCAAAGAAAATCGAAATGATTGCAATAATTTCATTACATTTTGGTACAATCTAGGTTGCAGGGTGTGTGGAAAACGATTGAAACTAGTTTCAAAACAATGGTTTCTAAAGGGTTTCGTTGCGATTCCGTTTTACCGTCTGTTCTGGGCCTAACTAGATTTTGTTTTCATAACCAAAACAGCTTACTTAAAGTTTTTGAGTTATACAACATATATAAGCTAAAATCGAAATCTGCTCAAAATCTATTAGTGCTGGTTCACACTCTTCAAATGTTTTAGCCGTCATGTCTTGAGTTTTTAGGAGAGAAGGACCTAAGGACCTAACCACATTGTGCTTAAGTTGAATTAAGAAAATGTGCGAATGCATGTAAATCATATAAAGCAAACCATATTGAACTTAAGGAAACTTTTTGTTTAATTTTATGAAACTGTAATTTGCTAAGGCAAAGTAAGAAACTGATCGCACATTTCGTACGGAATCAAATGTTTTTTTAATTTTGTTATTGTTTTTTTAAAACATTGGGGAGACTTTTTGGTAATTTTTGACAGTTGGTTAAGCACGGCTATGCATATTATAGTTGGGCCTTAACCCTACATTTCCACATGCAAGTAATTAATTGCAAGTAGTGTATACGTATTATTAACGAAAAATTGGCTGAAAGTACAAAAATTGTGTGAATGTTAATGAAAAAGTGTGAGTGTATTGAACCAGCACTTAGTGTTAATGTTAAGCAGTTAATGTCTGTTGTAGACTGGGTGTAAAAGTTGGTAACATTTTTGGCGCCATGGCATTTCTACGTAGATTTTTGGATTGCATTTAAAGCAAAACACATTTTTCTTGATGTTGTATTTGACGCGTACGAATTAGTTTGACACTTACAAAATGCCTCTTGTTCATTATTAATGTATTGTTGTAGAGATCTATATACCTGTTTTATAGGCATTACCCTAAAATGTGTAACACAAGTTTCATTAATAGGTAAACTGTATTTGACACATACATATGAAAGTTTGACATAAACAAAATAGCTGTTCCTTTTTTTTTTTGTTGTTGAGATAGACACACTTTTTTAATCTGCTCATAAATTATGATCATGTGACCAAAAAATGCAATTGTGAAACAAATTCTATCGACAAGTCTTGCAAATCTTTATGAAAATTTGCATGCGAGCACATTTTTTTTAAAGCAGCTGTCTTATGTTTTTGCAAATATTTTTCGAGATTGTGCTTTCATTATTATTTATTATTTTAAAAGATGTTGTTATTCGTGCTTAATTCCCAGTTTATCTCTCATTACATTCCCCACTACAATTGATTGGAATTCTTCCAACATTAATTGTAGTTGTAAGTAGGTTAAGAAACCAGTGAAATGCGCATAGGAATAGCTTATCCCATCAACAATAAATTTCAAGTGTTTTTATCAAGAATAAAAACTGGAAATTAAGCACGAATAACAAAATCTTTTAAATTAAAATTTTGTATTCCCAAAAATTACTTTTGATAATAAACTGGCAAGTGCACGGCCTAAAAAAAACATACCTGGCAACATGCTTTACAAGTTGTTTTTTTTTGCATTTTGTTTTTTCTTAACCTACTTACAACTACAATTAATGTTGGAAGAATTCCAATCAATTGTAGTGGGGAATGTAAGGAGAGATAAACTGGGAATTAAGCACGAATAACAACATCTTTTAAAATAATAAATAATAATGAAAGCACAATTTGTTGTGATTTTTTAGTTTTATCATGAAATAAAAATGGATCAAATCTGTTTCTGATTTAAATATAAAAATAAAAACGACAATATCGAAAAGCATGCCATACAAAGAAATAATATTATTTTCATATCAACTTGATTATTCGGCTTTATATTCAATTAGTTGTATATAAAAATAAGTTTGCCGAAAACGACATCAATACGATGAGCTTAGTATGCGTTTTTTAGTAATTTGCATAAGATACGAAATTCTAAGAATAAATTTTGAAAAATTGAAAACAATTTGTTATACATTTCTTACTACTTTTATTAGCAACAATGTTTTTTTTAATATTAGAAAGCTTTTTTGTGCTTTTGACATGCAAAACAATGTGTCAAACATCAGTAGAAAAGAAAACAACAAAATTAGTACATCATACATAGACAAAAATTTATACACAAATTTGCATAAAAAATATTTTGTAATAATGAATGCAACATTATTTAATGTATTTTTTTTATAAAAATTGAGCGACGAGTTGAACTAAATAAAAAAGGTTTAAGCAAATTTATAATACGTAAAATAATAAAATTATACATAAAAAGTGGCAAGTGCGAAAAAGTGTAATAATTTATTATAAATTAAATTAAAAAAGTGCAAGAATTATGACAGAAAAATAATAAAAGATGAAAAAAAAAATATGTATATTTCATTCTAATATTTTTAAGTTGCAAAAAAGTAAAATATGTTCCTTGTTTTTATAAAGTTCTTATTATGAAGAAAATTATAATTAATAATCCAACAATACTACTTATGTATATGGTAATCGAATTTTAAAAATTAAGTGAACAAAAGAAAATATTTTTTTTATTGATTAAATACCTACTATTTATTATGTGACATCGGAAAATGGTGAAAAGATTGTCCGAAAAAGGTAATTAATTGTTCATAAAAAATAAAGATTTGTAGATATAACGGCGTTAATTGGTGTTTTAACAAAGTTTTATTCGTTTAATTATCTTGTGTGTGACATTTATTTATTTATATAAGATTGCTTTCTCTCAAAATCGATAAATATAAAATACAGTTAGGTATTTGTTTGTTCGAACTTTTTGATTTTTAGAAAGGCCCTAACTCACATAATTGCAACTTTACAGGAGAAGGCAAAACATAATAGAAACTGTATGTACCATAATGTAAAATGGCTTCTTCAATTGCTTGTAAAACTGATATTTTTGATGCTATTGCATTAAATTCTTGTGGCTAGGTGTATTTGTGGGAAATGTACATATTGGAATTACTAAAAACTCAATTTCAAAAAAAATCGAGTTAGGGCCTTTCTACATGAGACCGACGATATATAGGTACATATATATTAACAGTTTTTCTTAATGTTAATTAATGTTCGATAAATGCTTAAGCATATCTATCACTAGTAGAGCTGCCGTTTTTGGTTATTTCTAACCAAAATTTGTATTTTTTTTCAATGGGGAGATGCGAATATTTTTTTCATTGTTGGTACTTCCCTACAAACATTTTTGAAATTTTTGAGTGATTGCTTGTTTGGCGATGATTACGCGATCCTTCTTAGGGAATACGAATCGCTAACCATAGCCTATGCCTTACAACTAGGCGATGAATATGCGAGCGCACACAGGTAGCGGCAATCATCAGTGTTCATTTATAACTTTCGATAGAATTTTTTTGTCTTGTTGTTTTGTTTAGGTAACGGGAAAATAAATATTTGGTTTCAATCGCGGTGCACGATGTTAACGCGAATTGCGTGGTTGACACATGCGAACGTTTTCGCGATTCGCCAGAGGATCGCATTTAGCTTCCACGCGATGCATCGCAGCGATGTTAGACAACTTGCCGGCGATTCGCGGGCGATGATTCGGCGATGAAAATTGTTTGCAGGGTTTTTACATAAAATAATAATACGTATGAATATTGGTACATATAAACACAACTAAGACGAACAACGAACTTCGCATAGTACGACGAATTCGTCTGTAAGTATTCGTTGCGTAAATTCGTCAAATGAGACGCAATAAGTGCGTAAATTCCAGGTATTAAAGTGACTTGAATTTTTTTAATTTATAAAAATAAATACATTGGACGCTAGATTATTCATATACACACTTATTATTGTTAACTTCCTTAATTATTTTACTGCATCCATTTCATAATTTTTAACTAGCAATAAATTTTATTAAAATTTATTTGTTTGTTAACATTTATCAAATCATAGGTTGACCATATTTCAACAAAAAAAAACATAAAAACTATTAATCGGGTGTATTCTAGGATCCGAATTCACTCAAAAGTGAAGACTCCAGCATTTTTGGTGTTCTACATTTCGATTTAGCGATCTCAAACTAGTTTTAGGGTTTGTTTAAAATTTTGCAATTTTTCGCGAATTTCAGCCATGTTAGCAATAAAAGCGTTTTGTTCCTGTAATGTATCTAAGTCTTTATAGCTTTAACGATTTATGTATAAGAAATTGTAGACTTTGCTATCATGCCGCTGTTATAAAATTTTTGCGAATTTCCGCTAATTGAGCAATTTTTACCGAATTTTTGACATTCCTTATAGTTTTAGGGACTCTTAATCAATTTTATGCGATCTTTGGAAAATGAAAAATTTTCGCTATTTTTGAAAACTTTTTTATGTTATTATCGGATATTATAATTTTTTAACTGATTTAGCTGGCGATTTCAAATAAAATTTGGCGTTTGTTTCAATATTGCAATTTTTGCGAATTTTAGCCACGTTCGCGATATAAGCGATTTTTATCTGTAAGGATTGAGATTCTTTACAGCTTAGGAAAAATTTAAATTAAATTTAAAATTGGGGAATAAGTTCATTTCGGCTTTCGGGACTTAGTTCTTAGTGCCGAACTTATAATAACAATTCGAATTTAAGAACTAATCGAAAGATAAATGCAGATTCGCTTACAGCCGTACCTAAACAAGAGCGGAAGGCGGAACGTTTTCTTCCGTTTAACTTTTACGCAGATATGCCATACCTAAACAAGAGCGTAAATGTTGTGTCCCAAACAGTAATGTTAACTTTCTTATTTAATAAAAACCACATAATAGAAATAAAAAGAAGAGAAAAAACCGCTAGATTGACAAAAAACAGCTAAATTGCCATTATTTATTAACAATAGCGGCCAACGTCACTATTAAACGCGCTGTCAAAATCGGAAAAACGCTTTCCGCTCTTGTTTAGGTACGGCTGTTAGTGTGCAAGCGCGCTGGAGACTTCTTTCAAAAAAGTTAATTTAGGGTTTTATCAATCAACAAGTAATCTATCATTTTATGAAAATGTTCATAAACATTTTTAAGCCTCACTATCATACTCTATGAGCACACGAATTTTTTGAAAATCGTACGACTAAATAGGTTATTAAATTTAGAAAACTATTAAAAACAAGTAAGACTGCTATATTCGGCTGTCCCGAATCTTATATACCCTTCACCATTGTGCGAGCAGAATACAGAGCAACTAGAAAAAAACTAAATAATTTTTACATACACATACATACATATTTACAATACTAAAAACTTCATTATAAATTAAATTTAAAAAGCGAAAACTGGTAAAATTTTTTTTTTTAATCGTTTTTGAACATAAAAATTAAAAAACATATTTTTTATTTGAGTTGTAATTATTTTTGATGTTTTTGTTCACCACAAAATAGCAAAGTTGTAAACCACGATACAAAAATTACAAATCAACTTATTTGAGTTGTGAACCTTAATAAATGGCCTATATTCACCAAAATAGTTTGTACCATGTATGTGTATTTGTTTGTTTTCTTTTCGTATAGGCACTGTTGTCATACCATTGATTTATCTTTTTGGCGAGTTTTTAAGTAGCAAAAAAAAAAAAACAAAATTCCTAGTTTCTATTTGTTAAAATTATTTCGTTAAATAGATGAAATAATAAAGAAGGGTGATAACGAAAATCATATTGGGCATTATGCTAGAATATGTAAACAATTGTAAACAGGGGGGGAAGAGGGACATCACATCGTTAAATCAACTTCTCTCCTCATAAGGACCCAAAATATATGTACATATATACTTTATTGGGTCTAAGATCAATATTGTAGAAATTACAAACGAAATGACAAACTTATATGTATATACCCTTTTCGACCTGTGGTGAAGGGTATAAAAAGATGACAGCAAAGGCTTTTATAACGCGCGTTGTGTAACTTGCCATTTTTTCATGCGCTAAGATTTTTAAATGCACGATACTCGTCAATGCGTGCTATGTACTTCTTCCTTTAAACTCAAACGCAAACAACAGAACACCCTTAAACAACACACTTTATATACATAAGTAAAAGACACAACACACCAGACTAAAATATAATTGTACCAGCAACAAACTACAACACACAAAGTAACTTATACGCAAACAACAACTATAGTAGAAACAATAAAACACTAAAAAATAGAAAATATGCGCTTAAAAAATTCACAAAAAAAATCCAAAATATGCACTACAAAATAAAAAATATGCACTAAAAATTAAAAAAATTTCTATAGAAAATCGTTTTCCAATTTTACTAAAAACAAAAATATAATAAATCCAGTCTATTAATATTTTATATTCAAATATCTTTAAAAAATTAAATAACTACATACATATATAAAATGTTTGTTTGTTTAATTAATAAGTACTGTTTCATTAAAAGTAAAATTTTACTTTGTTCTTGAAGAATGCCAATGCATTTTGAAAAAATTTATTTTCAGATCCCACTTTAATTTCAGATCAGAAATATTTGAAATTTATTTTATTTGTTGAAATTTTTTTTTTTTTTTTTTGTAATCTGTCGGGCTATTCTTCCTTCTACATTGTTAATTTTAATCATTGGTATCAACAAGCTCTTCTAACATTCTTGTTACTACTGGCTGCAGTGATAGGGGAAACAAGGAAAACATTTCATTAAAAACTGCAATATTATCTAATTTTCTCTGCAACACGGTAAAACCCATGTGCCAAGCAAGTAACTTGTAACGGTTTTAGGTAAAATATTTCTACCTAGTTCAAGCCTTAACTACGTAAGGTGCTGCATCCTTTTAAAAAAGAAGGATCCTCTGTCGAAATCTTGAAAATCTTGTATTAAAATAATTTATTTATTTATTATTTATTTATTTTAAAAATTTTTTGGAAAGTTTTTTTTTTGTACTTAAAAATTATTTTAAGAACTTTTTTTATAATATAAAAATAAATCACTCAAAAGTGTTAAAATATGCGTTAAAACCTTAATATGAAAAAATATGCATTTTCACCAAAATATGTAACAATATGCAAAAACAAATCGTTGCCATTTTAACGCAAATTTAATGATTCGGAAAGAAAATCGGCGAAAAATATACATTTGCATGGAAATTGCATCCCTACACATTAGTCATTTCCACAATAATGAATATAACATTAAATTAACATTTGTCTTGCGATTTTTATGATACATATATGCTATTTTTTATTCGTTATATACCTGGCTTTCAAATAAATAATAAAATATAAAATTTTTTGTCCTTATAATGTTTGTATGAATTTTGGAAAACAAAAATAGTACCAAGGCGAATTCATACAAGGAGTCTTTTGTAATCTATTTCGTTTTTTTGAGAATTTTTTAAAGAATTTTTTAAATTCTCAGATGTACTAGTACTGATTCGCTGAGGAATTTTTGGAAATTGTGGACAAACTGGAAGACATTACAGGATGGAACATACCTCATTCAGCGTTGCCGTTGTGAAACTAAAGTATCACTTTTGTCCCTTTTTCATGCCAATAACACTTTTTGTGTGTGACCCTTTTTTTAATTTATCCCTTTGTATAATTTTAACAAAATTTACAGTATCGGCCAAAACCTAAGCACCCCCTTAGTACATTTTTTTTAAATAACAATTTTTTTAAGAAAACAAAATTATTAAAATTTTTTTTTATTTTTTTTTATTTACATATTTATATCTTTATTATTGAAAAACACAAACTTAATTAATTCAGAATTTAATAAAAAAAAAGTTAAAATTCAAAAAATATTTTAAGTCGCAAATATAAGCGGACAAAACTAAAGCACCCCCAATTTAAGGTACAAAAAAAAATATTGAAATCAATATTTCGTCGCGAATTCTTTATTCTGGATGACACGCGCACATCTTTTAGGCATAGAGGATATAAAATTATTAATTATGTATATCAGGTGATATTGCTTCCCAGGCTTTGTTTTTGCGGCTTCGAGTACATTTTATTTGATTTTGCAATTTTCTCGGTTGATTTTTAAGTTAACGATCTCCCACAAGTTCTCGATTGGGGTAAGATCGAGTTAATTTAAAATTAGAAATCAACAGATCAATTATTTCTAGGCTAATTAAAAATTTTTGCAGACTGTTCGCACATCTCCTACTCATTCTGGAGGAAGGCCACGTGAAACTTCGCGACAAGAAGACTCCTTAATTAAAGGGCAATCCAAAATAACTCTACAGCATCTTCTAGTCACATACGAAACCGCTTAGATTTAAAAATTAGCGAAAGAACGATTCGCAGAAGGGCGGTAGAGGCCGGATTATTTAGTCGACGACCAGCAAAAAAACCTTTCATATCGTCAAAAAATAAAAAAAGCCAGACTTGAATTCCCCAAGGCCCATCTCAACTGGAGTGTCCAAAAATCGAGAATTGTGCTGCTTTCTGCGAATCTAAGTTTAATTTAAAGGATTCAGATGGAAAAAGGCTTGTATGCAGATCAAATGGACAACGGTTGAATTCTAAATAATGCAAAGGCACTGTAATGCATGGAGGCGGCAGCATAATGGTCTCGGGTTGTTTCTATGGGCAAGGGATTCATAAGATTGATGGAAGTATGGATGCTTTAGGATCATTTTGGATTGTCCTTTAAATTAAAGAGTCTTCTTTTCGCGAATTTTCACGTGGCCTTCCTCCAGAACGAGTAGGAGATGTGCGACCAGTCTGCAAACAATTTTTAATTAGCCTAGAAATAATTAATCTTTTGTTTTCTAAGTTTAAATTTACTTGATCTTAACCCAATCAAATATTATACAAGATATGTATTACTTTCTCGATTCCTATTGATTACATTTTCCCGCTGAGTTATTAATATAGAGATACATATATCTTTTACTCGATATTATCCAATATCGACTTAGTACCTTTTGTCCTTCATTTTAAAATTTTTACTTTATAAAATTCCTGGAAACCCCACATTATATTGTTACGTTTTTCCTTTAATAAACACACACTTATTCAACTTAACAAACTTTATTCGAATTATTAGTTACGAACAGAACCGTTTATGTCTCCAAACAAAACTAAAAAACTATTCATGAGTCACACCTTTTTATATTTCATAATTATTTCTAGATTTTTCCTGAACCTCCCAGTAATAATTATTTATTATGTTCTAAAACCATTTCTAGAAATGACCATGGTGAAATAAACAGGTGGCAGCACTACGCCAGATGACGATTTTTTGCTCTTGCATTGTTTGTCTAGGTTTATGTCAAAGTTTTGTTTATGTTTACAAAAAGTTCACGTTTTGTGCTGTGATTATTGTATTTTATTTAAGTGTTTGATAATTTTAAATTAAAATAAATAAGATATTGATCATAATTAAATAAAAATTGGCTAAAAATTTATTTATTTCATCACGTTCAGTGGCACGCTGTGATTTTTCTTAACTGTATTTTTTGACGTAAACGGTGATGTAATTTCCATTTTTGTTGTAATGTTGTATTTGTTGCCGTAACGATGCCACCTGCTTATTCCACCATGGAAATGACTGGGAAATTCATGCAAGAATTATTTTAAAGTAACAGTTGCGTTGAAAATTATACATGACAACTTTAAGTAACTATGTAATATGACTCAAAACTATAACTTATATTGAATTTATATGATTAATTTTTTTTTACCTAAACTAATGCAGCAAAGCTCTACGCTTATCTGCAGGATACCAGTCTCAGGCGGGAATCAAACCCGCCACCGCGGCACTAATAGACTAGCTCACTACCCGCTAGTCTACCGGGGCTAACCATTTCGAATATATCATTGGTCTCATGTAGAAAAGCCTTAACTTTTTCCAAATTTAGTTTTTTAGTGATTCCATTACATTTCACACAAATACACCTCGTCAAAAAAATTTAATGCAATAGTTAAAAAAATTACGTTTTTACAAGCAAGAGTTAAAACTTTTCTATAAGAGACCAATGATATATCGATTAATAGCTGCTTTTTTTTTAATATACTAAGTCAAGCATAACAACTAAATTTATAAATAAATCGTTGGCTCATGTCCTTTGAATTTGAAGTTCTATACTTATTATTTCAATTTTAAGGCCATTGTGCACTGTTTCTCAAGAGTTATGTTCATGTGTATTGAAGTATGTATTAAAGTTTATATGTTTGTCATAATGTGTGTGAATTTGATTAAGATTGTATTACTAACTGCACTTTCTTGTTATTGTTGTTACTGCTGTTTATTTTATTCCTTCCTTTATTTTCGTTGTTGCCTCCAGCAGTGTTACCACCAGCAAAATCAAAATTACACTTGAGATGAAGCAAAATTACCCGATTAACATGGAATTGTACCTGATATCAAATTAACGTTTTATTAAATAAAAAATACAAAAAATTCATTTAAAGGAGATCAAAAATAGTCCTACTAGGTATTTAGATTTCTATAGTTACTTAAAATAGTCTTAAAAACTTAAAATAAATTAACAAAGAATAAAATAAAAAACCTTAAATAATGAGTTCTACTTTAACAGTTGTTTTAATAAATATAAAGAATGTTAATAATGTTAATTGCCGTTCCTTTGTATGCATTCTTCAGTGAAAACAAATTCCAGTAATTGTTTAATAGATAGATAAATCTTTTTTCATTAAGTACCTATTTCTATTATATTATTTTATAATATACAATTTATATAATAGGTACTAATAATAAAGATGTTTTATAACTAATTGTTTAATATGTTTAGTCTGTTAAACAAATCAGTTTTATTAATTTTATGGGTGCTGAATATTCTCTCAACTGAAGCATTTGATATTTTTGTAATATTAGGCACATAAATTCCCCCAGGTTTATTTTTAGTTTGAATGCCAAAGTTTATGTATTAGGTTTTAACTAAAAAGTATGTACCATCATTTTTCATCTTATAGGTTCTCATTCACTCAAGATCCTGCACCTATAGTTTTATGTTTCTAAGTTCAATATTATGAAAAATTCAAAAAGTTCCCATGTGCATGTAGAACGGAAAAATAAAAGAAACAAAATTAATTTCCCGCATTTCCCCTCTTTGATACTTTTTGCTTCCCATTTAATGTTTAAAACTTCAGTATTGTATTGTATTGGGCCAATAATTTAATACGTATGTATATGTCAATGAATGGAGAAAAATGTTTTGTAAAATAGTACAAAAAATCGATACGATTTTCACGCCTTAAACGTTCGAATTTCGAAAAATTATAAAATTTTTATGTAGTTTTTAGATTAGTTATTAATGTTATATAATTTTTATTTCTATGTTAATTGGCTTAAAAGATAAATGGGACAATCAAAAATTCAGGTTTTACCCGTTTACTCCTCAAAAGGGCCGAATTTATTTTTTTAATGGACTACAAATTTAATTTTTTTTTTTTTGTATCCCTTTCTTAGGAGATATATGGTTAGCAAATTTACGCGTTTTTATCCTTTTTTATCCACTAAACGTTTGAATTTCCAAAAAACGATTTGGCGGGAGACCAACCTCCGGTCCAAATTCCAACTTTTTAGATTCAGGCGTTTTGGGCGGTGGGATAATGGAGGAGTCAGTCAGTAGCGTTACAATTTTTTAGATATGTATAAGATTTTATATATCGTTAGCTCATTATTGGTTTGGCGGATATGCCAAAAAGTCGCAATGGAGAAAAACGACAATGAAGGTTTACATGAAGTTTTCTGAAAATATACCCGATAGAATATATTTGTATTTTGAAGAAAAATTTAAATTTTGAAGTGAAGTTAATAGCATTTTATTGAAAGTGAAAAAAATGTTTAGTGCCGCATACGCCGCTTTTCTAAATTTATTTTTAAAAATTAGCTTTTTGTGCTTCATACGCATACTTACTGATATGTATTGAGTTGTTGACATTTTATTTTGCTTTTGCTTTAACTACTTTTTTTCTTACGGCAATGAAGCAAAGCAAGAGTGAAATTTATTTTCTTGTTGTCATTTTGTTTTGATTTCGCTTTAACTACTTTTTTCTTACGGCAATGAAGCAAATAAAGAGCTTAGTTTTTTGTACGTTTTTGTATGAGAAATTTTCTGCATTCGCCAAACCGTGGCGTGTAAAGCAAAACAATAATTAATAAACTTTAAAAAAGTTGATATGGAGCAATACAAATTGCTGATGCTTATGTATTTTCGTCTGCTGGTGACGATGGTTTCATTGTTTTTTTTTCCCTAACAGCTTTAGTTTTAAAGATATAGTGAAACATGTATATATATTATTTGAAAAATTTACACCACTTTCTGGTTTATTCGGTCAGTTTTTCGCGAACTGTTTTATTAATAAACACAAAAATCTTTTTTAGTTGAGTAGGATCACATTATTGAATATGTCAGGATATCTTACTGTTATTGCAAGGATATTGAAATTTTTTGTTTTTAGTTTAGTCCTTAAATTTTTTTTAATTTAAATTTTCTAGAATAAAAATAACAGATCATTATGTATTTTTGTTCTCTCATTATACTTAAAATTTGTCAATCTAACCCCATTTAAAATAATTTTCAATTACCAAATTACTACGAAGAAAAGACTTTGTACAAATAATCCAGACAGTCTTGTATCAATATATTCTTGCACAGTATCGTAAACCTTTAAACTTCGGAAAAGCTTCACATTTAAAATTTTTAAAACTAATATTTCTTATCAAAATTTCCAATAGTGGCTAAATACGGATTGACAAAACTATGCAGTTTCCTAACGGCGATGGTAAATTGGAAAATGACCCAATATTAAATTTGGGACACCAATGATTTGTCTGGAGCCCTGTAGTCATCCTAAAGCTTGTTATTTTTGGACTATTTAAACCATGTAGAAAATTAGATAAAGTGTTAAGAGGTTTTCTTAATATTTCAGGACCCTTTTAGTGGGTTTAAATGTTTTTTACTAAAATAAGTTCGTTGAAATGTCTAGCATACATTGGGGGGAAACAATTGGATTTTTCAAAGTTTTAAGGAGTGATCTAAAAATACATAATTCTGAACATCCTTGCAATACAAGTTAGATATCTGACATACTCACGAATGTTATTCAAATGAGAGTTTGTAGGATCATTGGTGAGATATTAAGCGAATAATACAAAAAATTGTGTTAATTATGCAAAAGATATAGTGACAATCTTAAAAACTGACGACGCCATCGTAGTCAGCACTCTCAATTTAACTTAAAATAATGGCCCAGTGTAATATATAAGATTTATAACATTTACTTGTAAAGATAAACTTTTATCTTAAGAATTTCAAATTACACCTAAATGAAATAACCCACATTCTACCCACGACACTAAAAATTACACCCAATTCGGGTAATTACCCACAAAGTGGCAACACTGATTGATAGTTTTTTTGTTTGTTTTCTACCATGTTTGTTGTTTTAGCAGCAGTCACAATAACAGTTATTCGTCAGTCGTATCCTTGTAACGGTATTATTTGCTTGTTATTTATACGCTACTTTAAAGTTTTTTTATGTTGTTTTATAAAAATGCGTGGCAGTTGTTATTAAAAAATTCATTAATTTTAAATGGTAAAAAAAAGAGCAAGAACTTAAAATCGTTTCATTTCAAAGTGTATGCCACGTAAAACTACTCACAAAGTTAAAGCCTAAAAAATGAATCCTGAGAGATTTTTGCAGAAGGTGTGAATGTAACAATAGTATAGTATAATTTTCGTGTTGGATGAGTTTTATTCTATGAAATAAAATTAATATAGTTTAAGTTGGTTGAATTTTTTTTTGTTTGAAATTTATGTATAGATTTTTTGCTTAAAAGTATAAAAGGAACTTAATACTACTGACAATGTTTTATAAGTATACATACATACATACATACTTAATTTTTGTTTTAATTTGTTTTATGTTAAAGTTTTTATTAGAAAGTTTCATAAAAATAGTTGAACTAAAAGCAAGAATTTTTCTGCTTTTAAAAGAAAATATGGGCAAATCCTGCGAGACAAATGCTACATTTATTTGCCTTTTAGGAATAAAATATAAAAATTGTTGGGTCTTACAAAAGAGATCAGGTATTTCCTGAACATAGAAGTGGTATTCACACCGACAGTGAACCAAGCCGAAGGCATTTGATCGGCGGCGGCGGCGTGGGTATAATTGATCGGCGGCGGCGGCGTTTGCTTCAATGAATCGGCGGCGGCTTAAATGTCGGCGGTTGAAATGTTTAAAATTGTTATTTGCATGCAGTCTACAACTGACATGAAATGCTTTACTTTAACACTAATATGATGTTATTGTTAAGTTAGACTCATCATGTTAGAAGTTTTCTCATGTTATAACACGGTTGTAAATGCAAATGTTTTAGCAACGCTTTTATAACATCAAGTTATAACAGCAAATCATGTCAGTTGTAGACGGGCAGTTAAGGAAAACTATTAATCATTTCTATATCTATTTATTTTTATGTTAAAGTACAAATCATTAAATAATTATAAAAGGATGGTGCAATTTCGTTTTTTTCTCATTACTGTTTTAAACTGATGTTATCTGTAGGACCACATACCCATATCCATTTACAAAAAGTAAAGCTTTCTGCAATAATTAAATATAAAATTTCCTTAACCTGAACTTATCAGCAAAACTATTTTTTTAATTTAATTATTGTGGTCAAAATTATACCACTAATTAGTTAAAAGCAACAAGTTTAACAAGTTTTCAAATAGATTACTTCAATAAAGCATTCACTGATATTTTTCTATTACCAAGTTTTTTGTCTGAACTTCTAAATCGATATGTTTGGAAATACATATGTGTATAATACTAAAATATTTGAGAAAAAAAAATTCTGTATATTCAAACGGTGTTGTGTCCTAAATAAGAGTCCATCAAAATATTAATATGAACATGGAAAGTTTATTTGAAAATATTGCAAGTTAAATTTGTTATTATCATGGAAATATTTATGTAAAAATTATTTTTAATAAAGATTCACATATGTATGTATGCATTCATTAAAACGAAAGAAGCATTTAACCAATTATATTTTCAAAAAACTAAGAAAAAGTTGTTAAGTACAATAACGCTTTGAAAAATTTTAAGAAAATATAACGGCACTTGAATGTTGCACATTGATGCTAAAACATACCATTTTTGACAAAGAAATTAATACATTAAAACGCAAATCTGTAAAATAAACTTAGTCACACGAATTAAGAAATTTCACGGCTCAGCTGCTGTCATCGGCGGCTTTAATTGAGCCGTCTAAGCCGTGTAAGTCGGCGGCGGCGCGGCTTGGTGAAATCAAGCGGCGGCGGCGAGCTGATCGGCTTGCGCCGATCGGCTTGGTTCTCTGCACACCGAGCTTGTTAGTCGTTAATCGTTTCTTTTGTACACGCATTTTGTTTTTGTATATTTAACGCGCTACCGGATTAAAATTGAACAAATTAACGACACGACACCCCTGATAAAATAGTTGTTAGTTGGTAACTCACAATCAGCTTTTGCAGTTTCTAAATAAATAAAATAAAAAAGTCATTTGTGATACATTTTTAAAAAAAAATTTGTGTTTTGGCAGTTTTCGTGAATAATAAATTGTGTCAGAACAATAAATCAGATTTTTTACTACGAAAGTTACCAGACTAACAAAGGTTTAGAAAAGGGGTCGTTTAGAGTTGGTAACTTTGACATGTCTTAAGTGCCCCAAACTGAAGTTTTACTATTTTTAGTTTCCTATTTTCCACCCCTCGTAACATGTCTCCTGAGAAACCCGGCAAAATGTCCAATAGAGTTTTGGAATCTACTCCCTTAGAGCTTTCAAATGATATCCTCAAACCCCATTCAGGTCTGTCCTAAGTGCCCTTAAAAATAACATAATTTGGATAATAATTACTGAGCCACTTTCCTTATTAAAATTAATTTTTTTTACAATTTTTTAGAAAAGAGTTAAAATTTATTATGTTTTCTTTATTAATTAATCAAAAGTTATAAACAATTTTGCTTTTTATTTAAAAAATATTAATTTTTAAAAATTTACCATAATTAACAGAGTGTGGAATGTAGTTAACAGTTGTGTGGGTCGTATTTAACTGACGAATTTATCTTCACATCCTTCTTATTTACAGCCAAATTTTCTTGTCGTTTTTTGTCAATTGCCGTGAACCCTTTTGACGTTTTTCTACCCACACTACAATAGTGGAGAGGGTAATGTGCGTTTGTGCTGAATTTGTAACACCTTAAAATATTGGCCCCAGACCCACCTTAAAGCATTCCGAATCACTCAGAATCACTTTTTGATTAGATCTAACGATGCCCGTTCAGGTGGCTGGCTGCTCCATGTTAACCATGTGCGCAAAGTACGGGTCGCAATTTTGGATATAATTTGATGAAATTTGGTACATAGGACCTTATTGGCACAAGGCTGCTAAAATGGGGCGAATCGGTCCATAATTTCACAAAGCCGCCGTACATGCTTCTTTTTGGAATAGGGTTTTTGTACCCATAAACCATCTTATTATACGGATGTTAGGATGAAATTTGCTTCAAATATATTTTATTGCAATCAAAATTATCTTACTTAATTTTATTGGAATCGGTTCATATTTGACCACAGCTCCCATACAAATACTATTCCCGAAAAAAGTTTTTAATGGCATAACTTACTTATAACTGTTGGTATTGATAACGAATTTGGCGACAATACATTAAATATAGCTAATATGTATGACATAGCAACAGGTTGTGCTGGTAGGTCAAGAATTATTCATAGGTCCTATTTAAAACCTCTCCCCAACACCACATATATGAATATATTTTTATCTAGATAATATTCAATACAACAGGCTCTTATTAATATCTTAAGCTCATAACATAATTTTGTTCTGGCGGGTCTATAATTGCCCATGGGTGGCGTAAGATTGCATATGGTCGGACTTGACAGACTATACTTTCTTACTTGTTTTTATATATGTACCTATCTACTGCTTACATATACAATATACATAAATGCTATTTATATTAGTTTTTGCCAATTTATAAAAGTCGTGGGTGTTATTGATCTGCCAAATTCCGAAAAAAAACACTTACGGTCGTGTTCTCACAATCGCACGATTTAAAATCGAAAAACGCTAGATTTATTTTTTGGTATTCTAAAACTCGTGCGCTTTGCTTGCAATAGTTTCTTAATAATATTCTTGTTCTATTGAGCATACTTTTGCAATTTCAAGTCGCCAAACTTCTTGCGATTGCGATTTACAGAACACCTGTTATGCGATTTCAATTCAAAATCGCAAATGTTACGCGTTTTGCAATTGTCAGAACATGCCTGTTAAATGGAAACAGAATTCTAGGATTAAAAACTCTAGTATTGAATTTTAATTCCCATCTTTTTGGTAATACAGAGATTTAACTTACTTTTGGGGGCAACAAATGTAAATATTTGATATTTTTGAGAGAAGTAAAGCGTATTTCAGTTAGTGTGTTCTGGTTGGAAATGGAAGTTAGATAGAGAAAGGTCTTGTCTATGAACTGGCAATGTAAAAGCTTGTCCTGCTATATCAATTAATAACAAGCATTTTTTTGTGTTTTTCGTTAAGAGCTCTTTTCAAAAGGAACGTGTACACAATTTTTTTTTTATTTTTGGAAATTTTATCAAAAAAAAATTATAAAAATTATTTTAGATTTTGGTTTGAATACCAGAATTCCGTCCAAAGTGCAAATATCATTTCAATAGTTTATCAAAAATAGCATATTCCGTACAGAACAGTAACAAATAATATGGCTGAGGATTTAAGGAATGGCTTAATATACTCCACAACTTTTCTGTAGCCAACGCCTTGAGTTTACTATTGCATGGTAACCGTTTTCACTGAACAACGATTGCGAAAGTTGTGCATTGTTTTTACTTGTCATGCTTTGTCAACGCATTTGCTTAAAGTGATGCTTTGCAACATTGCGTTTGTAAAGTCAGCCAGTGTCTTACGCCAGTAATGGCATTGCCAGTAAGTTCAAGCCCCGGACAAGCATTTGGATATTAGGCAGCACATATTAGGTTATCTTTAAAAAGCTTGCATACACTTCCCGAATGATATTTTCAGTGCTTAGAAAAAATTCCTGTATTCAGCTTGCAGCTACGTCGAATGTTTAAACATTCCGATAAATGAAAATCTTTAATGGTATTTTTAAACATAAATTTCAGGCATTAAGAAAAAAAAAAATAAAGTCAAAATATTCTTTTTAGTAATTTTATGATATCGGAAATACGGCAATACTGTAGTCACCTAAAAAAATTTTTTGTTTTTTTGTATGTATTTCTCCTAATTTTCGTAATTAATACGTATACACTACTTGCATGTAGAAACGTAGGGTTTGCGACATCTTTAGGGCTTCCTGTTGCCAGGAGTATAATTTTTTTCATTGCGTGTTGTTTTTTCTATTGTTAGATTGCTGTAGTTGCGCGCAGACCTACTAATTGAGCCATGACTGGAATTATCTGATGTGAAACATTATATTGTTAGTTCGGTCACATTTTCCATGCCTGACAGTAATCGTCATCAAACGTGCAATTCGTGTTTTTTTTAATTAAGCAACACTGAGCTATGGCAACTACAGACGATTACACTCTGAATTTATCTATTTATCACATTTTCTGATCAATAAAGAGTCTTACCCCCCGTTTCCACATGCAAGTGCAAGTTCGAAAAACTCAATACACTCACGCTTATTTACTAACACCATCACATTTTTCGTACTTGCAGCTCAACTTACAAGAGAATTTGCTTGGAAGTAAATTTTTGACACTTGTCGCAAGTAAAATGACAAATGGAAAAACAGTGTTACCATGGATGAGTTCTGTATCAATTAACTAGTACATACTTAGTAAAATAAAAGTTATGTTTATAGCTGATTTCTGTGCGTTTACAAAAAATTAAAAATAAAAAAGAACACAACTATACAACAACGCATCTTAAGGCTAGTTTACACGGTAATACAATGTACTACGACTTTGTAGAATCAAAATAATATGAAATTCTCTCCGTGCTTAAAAGAAAAAAATACAAATCTGTTGTAAGTAAAGTTCATATTTACACGGATGGTAAAAGTAAAATCAAAAATAATAGCAAAAACGCAGATGGTTGCAATTTTAAGTTTTAACAAAAACAACATGAAAATTTCCTTAGTTGATTTTAGTTGTTTTTGTAATTGTATAAAAATGCTGCAACCTTCAATACACACTGTAAAAATACACCTCTGGTGTGATGAGAATACATAAGTTTCTAAAATGGTTTAGAAAAAAACCATTTACCGACCGCTTGTCAGATTTTGTATTCGTATTCTCTCTTACTCAATACATTTTGCTTTTACATTATATGACTTTTCTCATTATACATCATGTCGTAGCACAATATATTACCGTGTAAACTAGCCTTTAAAAACATTTTAATAAGAATTATTTATAAAATTTGTTTTGTTTTTCAAATAGTTAAAGTCGCAATTAAAAATTTTATTATTTGAACATGAATTTCTGTTTGTGTGTTTTGTAAAATATATTTAAAACAAGAAAAAACCCGGATATTTACTTTTCAAAGAATAGAAACCTTATTGGATCAATGTTATTGTAAATTCTACTTCAATTTCTGTTTTCGATCATTTCGTATATCTGGTAGAAATATTCTAAAATTTTTTTGATATGAGTCGTTAAGGCTAGTTTACACGGTAATACAATGTATTACGACTTTGTACAATCAAAATAATATGAAATTCTCTCCGTGCTTTAAAGAAAAAAATACAAATCTGTTGTAAGTAAAGTTCATATTTACACGGATGGTAAAAGTAAAATCAAAAATAATAGCAAAAACGCAGATGGTTGCAATTTTAAGTTTTAACAAAAACAACATGAAAATTTCCTTAGTTGATTTTAGTTGTTTTTGTAATTGTATAAAAATGCTGCAACCTTCAATACACACTGTAAAAATACACCTCTGGTGTGATGAGAATACATAAGTTTCTAAAATGGTTTAGAAAAAAACCATTTACCGACCGCTTGTCAGATTTTGTATTCGTATTCTCTCTTACTCAATACATTTTGCTTTTACATTATATGACTTTTCTCATTATACATCATGTCGTAGCACAATATATTACCGTGTAAACTAGCCTTTAACAACATTTTAATAAGAATTATGTATTTATAAAATTTGTTTTGTTTTTCAAATAGTTAAAGTCGCAATTAAAAATTTTATTATTTGAACATGAATTTCTGTTTGTGTGTTTTGTAAAATATATTTAAAACAAGAAAAAACCCAGATATTTACTTTTCAAAGAATAGAAACCTAATTGGATCAATGTTATTGTAAATTCTACTTCAATTTCTGTTTTCGATCATTTCGTATATCTGGTAGAAATATTCTAAAACTATTTTGATATGAGTCGTTAACAACATTTTAATAAGAATTATTTATAAAATTTGTTTTGTTTTTCAAATAGTTAAAGTCGCAATTAAAAATGTTATTATTTGAACATGAATTTCTGTTTGTGTGTTTTGTAAAATATATTTAAAACAAGAAAAAACCCGGATATTTACTTTTCAAAGAATAGAAACCTTATTGGATCAATGTTATTGTAAATTCTACTTCAATTTCTGTTTTCGATCATTTCGTATATCTGGTAGAAATATTCTAAAATTTTTTTGATATGAGTCGTTAAGGCTAGTTTACACGGTAATACAATGTATTACGACTTTGTAGAATCAAAATAATATGAAATTCTCTCCGTGCTTAAAAGAAAAAAATACAAATCTGTTGTAAGTAAAGTTCATATTTACACGGATGGTAAAAGTAAAATCAAAAATAATAGCAAAAACGCAGATGGTTGCAATTTTAAGTTTTTACAAAAACAACATGAAAATTTCCTTAGTTGATTTTAGTTGTTTTTGTATAAAAATGCTACAACCTTCAATACACACTGTAAAAATACACCTCTGGTGTGATGAGAATACATAAGTTTCTAAAATGGTTTAGAAAAAAACCATTTACCGACCGCTTGTCAGATTTTGTATTCGTATTCTCTCTTACTCAATACATTTTGCTTTTACATTATATGACTTTTCTCATTATACATCATGTCGTAACACAATATATTACCGTGTAAACTAGCCTTTAACAACATTTTAATAAGAATTATTTATAAAATTTGTTTTGTTTTTCAAATAGTTAAAGTCGCAATTAAAAATTTTATTATTTGAACATGAATTTCTGTTTGTGTGTTTTGTAAAATATATTTGAAACAAGAAAAAACCCAGATATTTACTTTTCAAAGAATAGAAACCTAATTGGATCAATGTTATTGTAAATTCTACTTAAATTTCTGTTTTCGATCATTTCGTATATCTGGTAGAAATATTCTAAAACTATTTTGATATGAGTCGTTAAGGGTAGTTTACACGGTAATACAATGTATTACGACTTTGTAGAATCAAAATAATATGAAATTCTCTCCGTGCTTAAAAGAAAAAAATACAAATCTGTTGTAAGTAAAGTTCATATTTACACGGATGGTAAAAGTAAAATCAAAAATAATAGCAAAAACGCAGATGGTTGCAATTTTAAGTTTTTACAAAAACAACATGAAAATTTCCTTAGTTGATTTTAGTTGTTTTTGTAATTGTATAAAAATGCTACAACCTTCAATACACACTGTAAAAATACACCTCTGGTGTGATGAGAATACATAAGTTTATAAAATGGTTTAGAAAAAAACCATTTACCGACCGCTTGTCAGATTTTGTATTCGTATTCTCTTTTTCTCAATACATTTTGCTTTTACATTATATGACTTTTCTCATTATACATCATGTCGTAATACAATATATTACCGTGTAAACTAGCCTTTAATGGTATTTTTAAACATAAATTTCAGGCATTAAAAAAAAAAATAAAGTCAAAATATTCTTTTTAGTAATTTTATGATATCGGAAATACGGCAATACTGTAGTCACCTAAAAAAAATTTTGTGTTTTTTTTGTATGTATTTCTCCTAATTTTCGTAATTAATACGTATACACTACTTGCATGTAGAAACGTAGGGTTTGCGACATCTTTAGGGCTTCCTGTTGCCAGGAGTATAATTTTTTTCATTCTCAGTAGTTCTTGAATTTTTGTTTGTAAAGAAAACCCATTTCAACGGACACATGGCCAGACGATCAATATTGTAGAAAATACAAATGAAATGAAAAACTTATAGTTATATGGGTATTTCCACAGGAAAGTGTAACTTTTGTCACATTACGCCACCAAGCATTTTAAATTGTTTCTCAAAGAATAATACAAACAACATAGGTCTAAAATACAATATTAATTAATTGTGGCGTAACGTGACATTTCTGTGGAAGTGCCCATATACCCTTTTAACTTCGGTAAAGGGTTTAAAAAGACTTTCGTTCATTCTTAATAAATAACAATTTCCATTCAGAATAAAAGCATTTGTTTCAAATAGTAAACAAACTGTATAGTGCTAATTACTTGCCCAAAGCTGTTTGTTTTCCTATTATAGTCTCGCTTATAAAAAAACACAAAATAATAAAAGCAACAAAAAATCTTTAACTTATGACTTTAATTGTTCAAATTTATTTCATTTGCTGTTCTACATATTTAAATTGCAGTTCACTTTTCTACAAATTTAATTGACACAATAATATTTCAAAGTTGCAAAGTTGAAAAGACAGCAAACAAATAAAGACGTAAACTACAACTGCTGCTAGTTAATACAGCAACTACAACAACGATAGTATCTATCTACAACGATGGTCTATTGTGTTGTGCATAATATAACTAAGATAGTGTGTGACAGCGAAAATGTATCTGTGTGACAGTTTTTAAAGTTTGCCATACTGTCAAATCGGTTTGCAAGTCATCAGTAAGTAGAAGGAAATGTCTATAACCTTCGCCCTTTCTTTTCATGATTTCTTTCTTTTTTTTCTATTTTTTATTTGCTTTTTATAAAGTAAATATAATAGCGAATAGAGTATAATCGTGAAATATATATACTATACAAACATATAATCGCAAATATATGCACTTCCATACAAATATACCTACTTACTTACATACATATTTATAAAATCCACCCTGTTGCAAAAATGAAAACTTTTTTCCATCGATTTTGTTTGTTTTGTATCAAAGTCTACAGTTTTCTGTAATATACAATGTTTATTTATGTTCATTGGGTGTTTTCTTTCCAATTTGCAATACTTTTTCCAGGGACATTAATTTTGACGAATGACAGGTTGTTTGTTTTAAGTTTGATTCACATAAACGTCAAAGATTGTTTTATAGAATATTCTTTCAAAGAATTTTTTAAGGTTGTTGCATGATTATAAATAGGGATTATGTTGTTGGAAATGAAGTTTAAACTGCTTTAAACATTTTTATTGAAATTTTCTGACAACGTTGATTTTATATTGAAAATTTAAAAACTTGTTAATTATTATCCGAGGTAAATCTTCCATCTTGATGCGGTCATTAGTTACTAATTAGTATTATTTTTTTTATCCTCAATCACGAGGGATAAAAGGGGATAACTCTGTTGGTTATTCTGTATTTTTCAATCGTAAGCAATGCCCGTTTATCTGTCTGTCAATTGAAATTCGGCTCACCTCCGAACGACTCAACAGAAAAGAACCATTTTGGTGTCTAGTTCTTTTAAGTTTTGTTGTCTAGCACTTTAAGTTTGGAATTGATAACCAGCCCAATCGGTTTTGTAGAAAATTTCTATTTCTATTCTGTTTACAAAATATTTAATAAAACACACTTTTTCAGCTCGAACCCGTACGCAAATTTCTGTAGATTTTTTGGAGTGAACTTGAATTCAAGACCGAAATTTTTTATTGAACGGAAACTATTTTGACTTTTAAATAAAAACAAAATTAACAATTTCATGGTTATAAATAGTATTTGACCCGTTATTGTGATATTATTTAAAATTTAAAGAAAAGTATTTTTCTGCATTTATGCCTTGTTAATTGCTTCATCGACCGGAAAAATGTTGTCCAGCAGCACTAAATATCTGATCACTAGAAACACTCGTCGCACACTGGGGCCAAAAGCTATTTTTCGCGAATAAATTCATATCTCTTCAAGTACAGTAGTAAGACACACTAAATTTCATGTGTATCTCTCTTCGAACAAACTCCATGTTCCAACAAAATTTTGGTGGCATAGGAGGGGGAAATGGGTACTCCAATACAACGTAATTATTATTTTTCTTGTAGCTGCAGAACTAACTCCGACACCAATCGCGACTCCGACTCCTCCTCTAACCTTAATGCGAATTGTATATGAGATTGGTCCTAATTTGGCTTTTGTTACTACTCTTTTTTTAATGCAGTACCTTTAAAAATGTAAAATATAGCAACAAAATGGTTCTGAAAATTTCAAATCGACTTTTTTTTTTAATACGTACCGCATTGATCTTTAATAAAGTTATTTACATATGTAAAGAAGACTGGTCTTTATTGTTAGACTTCAAAATTTTTAAAGCAGACCCTCTTAAATTTAAATTTTTTTTAAATTTCTTATGCCGAAAATTTTTGGAGTCGGAGTCGAGAGCTTTTGTGGGTACTTCGACTCCGACTACGGTACAAAACCTCAACTCCGACTCCGACTTCATAGCCCTGATAGTGAGGCACCTTAAGTTTGATATAGGTTACTCTTAGAACAAACTCCATCTTGCAACAAAATCTTGGTGGTATAGGAGGGGAACGACGAGTACTCCCAGTACAAAGCAATTATTATATATCTTATACCTGAAGAACTACAAAAGTAAGGCACACTAAATCGAATGTCTGTAACAAATAGAACAAAGTGCACGTTCCTATTAAACCTTGGAGGTATAGCAGTGGGGAAATGGATAACCCTCATACAAAATAATTATTAATTGATTTTTAAGCGTGATTTCTTATTCACGCACGCTCCTGTAAATTGCCTGCAATTCAATGATAATTCGGCTACGAATTATCCAAAAATTGATTTGTTTAACAAGCCTTAGAAAGTTAGTTCGTGAGTGCGTGAGAATCAAATTTTTAAAATCACACCTTTTTTAAATCGTTATATTATATGTATGAATAAATATAATCACGTGTGACTCACGCGTAACAAATCAGGACATTTGTACATCTCTATTAACAAAACATAAAACAATGACAACAGCAATAAAAGTGTTATCATCAACGCGTGAACATATTACCAGAACGTGCATACATTTTTCTTCAATAAAACTCATTTGTTCAGCCTTTAAAACAGTAAAGGGCAACACACATTCTATCACATTTATGCTTGTGTGGGAAGCAGCAGAAAATGAATGATGCTGATCTGCAACTGGTTTACCTTGCGGCCACACGATCAAGTTGTTCTTGATAGTCTTTTACATATACTGCTTGTCAAAATTTACATAAGCTGTGACGTAGGCTGCACTCAATTTTTAAGCAATTTACTTTCAAGATATCATCAAGAAAACAATTTATAAAGACAAACATGTAATCAGCTGTTAAATTAAAAGTTAAATTGCAAAACAAATGGAAAGGTGAAATTGAAAGCAATCTCGTGGTCAATTTAAAAATTGCAAGTGTGTTAGTAAAAAAGTGAGAGTGTATTGCAAATTGAAAGGCATTTAAAGGCAAATCTTGATCGTGTGGCCTCCGAGTTAAATAACTTTGACGAAATGACAACAAAGCAACAGCCGAACGTACATTGTCACAGACCACACGAAGTAGTTTATAGTGTACATGAGTCAACGGCACACAAGCAGCGTCCTATGCACGCGTACATAGGATTTGCAAAATTGCCCTTCACTGCATTAAAACAAAGTTAAAATTTCTGCTTAAGTGAACCCAATTAATATCTTAATGTCAACTTTAACTGAGAAAATCAATTTTATTTTGCATTTCCAATTAAAACCTAAAAAACAAAAGCACTTGCACATATAATTTTTTACAAATTTAAGCAAAACATTTAAAAAAATAACTTAATTTAATAGCTTTTAGATTTACCCACAATTTCACCAATTTCAGTTTTAACTAACTATAACTCTAACTTCCAGTTATCAATATGTTTTTAACAGTTATATCTAACTTATGTAGTTAGTTATAACTAAACTGGGTGAAATTGCACGTTATTACTTTTTAAAAATTACTTGTAGTAAATAGGATTTAATAACGCAAAGTTTTTCTTCGCTGTTCTATCATAAAGTTTAATTTCAACGCGGCACTACACAAGCGCCGTGACATATTTAACATTATCCTTTTTTTTGCCAAGTGATAAAGAATTTTTGTGCTTTAAGCTAGTACTTTTAGTTTTCACGGTACTTGAACTTTTTTCTAAAGTAATCCGTGAAATCACCGTCTTATAACATTCCGATCTCTGAATTAACTAGTTACTAATCTTTTTAAATTCTTATATTTACACAGTGGAAAGTAAATATAAAAATTCCAGCTTCTTTTATCTATAGCCAAGCAATATTAAGAAGTTGAACATTTCTCTAATGAGATTTGACTACACATGTTTACACGCATAGAAAAAAGCATCTTCATATTTATGACGCCCTAGCATCAGAATTGTGACATCAAAGTTATTACAAATGGTATCAATTAGGCAAAAAGGGACATCAATCCAAAGACGAACGTCATCATTAAAATTTGGCATATTTCATGCGCCATCTATGCTATAACTACAGTGACATCAATTCGATGCCACATTTTGTGTATTATTAACATAATTTTCATGTTTTTAAAGTAAAATAAGAAGCAAAAATTCACATATTCTATTTGTTTAAATTATTTAGTTAAATACATCGAATTTTCAAAGTAGAATGATTACAAAGGGTGGAATACAACAAAAGTGAAACAAACATGTGTATCGGGTAGTAAATAATAATATTCTTTTACTTTGGCTTAAGTCCTTTCTCCGATGTAACTGAGTCATCGCACTGATGAATTTTTTTTATTAAAATGACTCCGATTCGTCATTTCTGTGATGCCGATGTGTCATCTCATTGATGACATAATTTCATTTTGACCCTGATGACACTTTGGCCAAGTGATTTTAAGGTTGACATTACAATGATGAAAAGTGTCATGGGGTCAAAACGAAGACACTTGTCATAGTACTGATGCCAAATTCCATCAGCGTTATGACGCCTTTTCTATCAGTGTAGAAGGCTTTGCTCTGTTCAGTTTAATAAAAAATTTTAAAAAACATTTTCGTTTTTAAAACTTCATAAAAAATACACTGCGGGAACTCTGTGTCAATTGGTCCAACAGACTGGTCTTGGAACTTGTGAAAACAGAACAAGTACAAAAAGAAAGGACTCATGACCAGTGAAAGAAGAACCAATCCCTTAACTGGTTTATGAAGAACAAAAAGGTAGAAAAAGTAACGAATTACAGTACAGTCTTCACCAGTGACGAGACACATTTTTTGGTACTTTCTTTAATTTGGTTCTTGAATTTAATTCTAGGACTTATTTTATTGAAATAATACTACATTGTATTGAAATAATACTACATTGTAGTAACTGACACTAAATACGTTCATTAAGAATAGATGTGTGACAAGTCAAATGGTGTCAATTGACCCCCTCCAATGACAACGCCATGTAAAAGTGATAGGTCTTATTCATATAAAGTGTTAGAACTAGATCCGGTCTCTACCACCAAAGACCTATCACGGGACTACTTTGGTGTCAGTTCTCTTCCCTCTAGGGTAAAAATACAACAACGAGCCAGTTTTTTGGCCAGTACCATGTAACTAAATAAATATATTTCAGAGGAGTTGAGTCTTTTTTTATTGAAATTGTTGCACAAATTTTGACTTAATTTACAAAGATGTTAGTTGATTTCTCACTAAATTGTGAATAAAATAAAAAATTGTGCACCAATTTCAATGAAAAAGGGCCCAATTCCTTGGGAATATATTTAGCTTCTAGACTTTGGCTTGTTGTTGAATTTTTGTTTTTAATGAGTTCTTTAAATTGCCTAAAAATTAGGTTAGGGGAATTAAAACAAATATGTATCTGAACAAACAAATCGCTTACAAATTACCTTAATTTTATTTTATTTGTGCTCTATTTTCTATTGGGCTTTTTGAATCTTGAGTTTAATGCAATGATACAAAACTGATATGTTTTTTTGTTAATGTATGTATATCTTGTTTATATCCTTAGGAAATAGAATTAATAATCTTTATCATTCAAATTGTATGGGTATCGATTTTATTGGCTTTGAAAAATGAAATACATACATATTTAAAATACTATGCAAATACCCAGCAAGCAAAACCGTCCGACGTCTTCCAGATATCTAACAGAAACGTCGATAAAAAAAGTCGGAATCGTATAAGTATTCTGTTAGATTTCTGACCCAAAAACGTATGAAGTGGTTGACACGAATTCTAACAGACATGTCGTAGGAAATTCTGGTTTTTTGCCGACATTTCTGATAGATATCTGACAGAAATCTAATGAAAAAGGCGTGAAAAATTTTGATGAGATTCTTATCGTTTTTTTACTGATACCTGAAAGAATCCCTTTTATTACAAAATATTAAAAAGTATATAATTATAAATTTTACGCGTACGTACCTTTTTTTTAATATTTTTACCTTAAAACAATAAAATAAAATCAAAATTATTTTAAACTTAATCACAATTGTCATTATTTTCACAAAAAAAAAAAAAAAAAAAAATAATAATTAGTCTCCTTAGACCCATCTGTAAGAATTCCGTCGGAATTCTATTAGACATATCTGTACATAAATTTCCCCCGATATACATATTTATTCGAAATCGATCAGAAATCGTCCAGACAGTAAGTATGTTCAATGTCTGACAGAAGCTGAATGAAGTCTCTATGAATGAAGTCAGACATTTGCAAGAAATGTCTGATTCAGACAAAGTCAGAGTATTTTGCTGGCTGGGTACATACTTTTTAGTCGTGTTATTATTTATTGATTGAAAAATTCAATTTGTCAAAATTTTTAAAACTTTATAATAATTGTGCTTTTTAATATGGGAACTATTCGAAAATTGCAGAACTTGCAAATCAGATTTCAACCGACAGGCTGTCAAAGGATCGCCATTAAATAAACTCCCCTATTAATAAAGTTAAAGTGTATAATTTTCCAGAAATAATTTTTAAAATATGCCCAACTCCGGAAAACAAATATCTTTTCATATCAAAACATTATAACACAGATTGATGTTTAAATTCTTCCAATTCTTAAATTTCTCGAATATGTTTTCCATTCTATTACTGTAGGGTTTCTCATAAATTATTACGCTCAATACAATGATATACAGACTATTTAAAAACCGATGAACGTTAAGTAAAAAAAATATCAAAACAAATACATATTTGTTAGTGATGCTACGAATATTCGTATCGCTGAATATTCGCCTATTTCATGACATTCGTATTCTTCAAATTAAAGCGAGTATTTTACAATATAAAGTTAAGAAAAAAAAAGTAAAAAACCCTTATTAAAAATACATAGGTGGCTGCTGCATCTGCCAAAATTTGTTCTCTCAAACAACACTAAATTACTAAGTAAAAGCGCAAAAAGAGTGAAAAGAGGAAATCTAAAATATAAGTAGACAGGTAGATTGAAGATCCTTGTAGGTTTCTTAATGACTTTAGGTGAAGTATACAATCTCTTACCGTGTAAAATAATTGGTTTTATTTGTAGTCTTAATCTACTTCAGTGGTCTGCACAAAAGATCCTTTGGTCGCGGTGCTTATGGCCTTTATATAATAATAATAAGTCTGGGTTCACACAATGAAAGTTTTTTTTTCAGAAAGTCTAAGTTTATTGATGAGGAGGGAGAGAATAAAAGCATGTTTTCTTTCAAAATGTCTGAGTCGTTGATGAGGAGGGAGAGAAAAAAAGCATGCTTCTTCCCTTTTCACCAATAAACTCATACTTTCTGAAAGAAAACTTTCATAGTGTGAGCATAGAATTATGTAAGTATACAAATTTAACCCTTCTGCATTCTTTCTAACTTTCGCCAATCTGTGATCTTTTTGGGTCAAATTTTATTTGCGTTACAAGAGGGAATTCAAATTTTAATTCTGCTGCACATTTTAATATAATTGAGTTTTTTGAGATTGATGTTTAAAAATAAGACTACAAATGTACAAGGTGGCGCAGAATGAGCTATATGGTATATAACTTCTTTATATATGCGATTATTATTACTTTTTTTTAATATATATATTTTTTCAATTAGCTTTGAAAAATTATGTTCTGAAAGTGATGTCCATTATCTGTTTCGCGATAGCTTGCTCTTTTTAACATATTTTCAATAAATTTTCGCAAAATTTCGGGTGTAATGGTCATGATTTAATTTCGAATGTTGGTTTTTAGTTTGGGAATATGGATAAAAAACATTGTCGCACTGTGGCTGAAAATTGAATTTCATCGGCAAAATGTCCAATTTTTGTTTGTCGCCGATTTCATATATTTTAATGCCTTTCGATAGAAAACATATAAGAACTAAGGTATCCACAAAACTGGATTAAAATATTGGTAATTGTGAGTGTGGCATGCTGATGAATTCAATTATGGTTTCTCGCAAACTGTTATCAATAATGAGTCGAAATTTTTAGGATAGTAGTCTTTAAGAAATGGTTCGTTACATCACTGTAAGATTTATACCTGATGTTTTATTAAAAGTTTCTCTAGGTTCTTTATTTTAGTTATATCCGAAGTTAAGAGGAATATAACTTATTAGGGTCAAAAGAGGTTAAAGAGATTTTAGTATATATATATACATTTTTACGAAATTACTCGCAACGTTTTTTTGCTCTTCTTATTTTACTGAAATATGTATAACACAATGGCTTACGAACGTTTTGTTTTGAAAAAATTCTGCAATTAATGCATAATAATTTTTACCTTCAAAAAATATGCTTAAACGTTAAGTTATCTTATTTGCCTTTAGACTTATTCGGATAAAACGGATTTTTTGGGTTGATTTTTTAATGATTTTTCGAGTTTTTAATCGCGTGGATTATGTTTAATATCAAACTGTTTTCAATAGTAGGTTAAACATTTTTTATATTGGTACACACCGATTTTATAAAATTAGAACAGCAATGTTTTCTAATATGTCCATGATTTTCTGAAAAATTCTGATCAATATCGAGTGGTAAATAGCGACAGTATTGCCATTTTTGTAAAAAAAATCATTTTTTTAAAAGCGTTTTTCCGGATTTGGCAATTTGGGGTATTTCTTGATCAAAAATGGGGATGCTTTTTAGTCCACTGTTTTAAAATGTTTTTTTGGTCTACATAGCTTCAAAATTTCATTGCGATATTTTTATCCATGTCAAATTCATGGAATGTCAAACATTAAAACTATTATTTTTATAGTGTAAATGAATTAAAGGGCTTTCTATATGAGTAAAAATAGTAAATTTAAGTTTTGACATTCTATAAATCTGACATGAATAAAGATATCAAAATGAAAATTGGCAGTTATGTAGATTAAGAAGTTTTTAAAACAATGCACTTAAAATCATGCCCCCTTTTGAATAAAAAAATACCATTAATCTAAATCTCAATCAAAAGCATTTTCATTCTTAATGCTAAAAAACATCAAGTTCAATTTTGACCTTAAATTTCTCAATAACTGCTAAACCGATTTTAATAAAATCAAAACTGTAAGCAAACAAAAATTGCTAAATTATCGCTATCGGCTTAAAAGTTTCCGATTTTTGGCCGATGAAAAACCAATTTAGCCACTGTGCGTCGAATTGCTGTCTGATTACCGGTTGTCTTTTAAGACAAAAACTTGATAAGACAGTTTTTTTGTGTGGTCTAGCATCAAACAAGTGTCTTTGACTTAAAAGACAAAAACGTTTTGTCTTTTCTTGGTCGATTTTGTTTTGTTTAGGAAATATACAGGGGTGTCATGGAAATCGAAAACGAAAAACGAAAGAATTTTAAAAGTCGCTTTTCAATAAGATTTCTGTAATAAAAAAATTTTATGACAATTAGTATACAAATATTGCTCCATTAAACATAATTCCTTAACAAAAATTTTAAAAATTAGATTAAAAGTTTATTAAAAAGAAATTCCAAATTCTTTCGTTTTACGTTTTCGATTTCCATGACACCCCTGATAGTCAAAAACAACTATATTTTCATCAAAATCTCGTAAGTTCTAGAATCATTTGTAGTGTAAATGGGCTATAGTTACGTTTAGTATTGTGACAGAATTTTTTATAATTTATTGTAATGGACGGGAGTTTTTTTTAATTCAATTTTAAATATCGAGTGGCGCTAAATTTCAGATTGGATTTTCTTTTGTAAGTAAAGTTTTTATTCAAGTAAAAAGATTAGACACAAATTATTTTTTTAACATAAAACATACATACTTGTTTTAATGATAAGTTTAACTTGGACAGGTACATTAATTATAAAGACTCATTATATATTTGAATATATTCGTGTTCGGTTAATATTGATGCAGATATTTGTATTTTCGAATATTAAAAATTTATATTCGTAACATCACTAATATGTATTACAACGATGACCTCCCCCTTCCAACAATTTTGTACCGGCTCAACAATTTAATAAGAACTACATGCTTGTTACGAAAAACCAAAAAAAAATAATCGTAAAAAATAAAGAAAACAAGCTCTGTAAGTTTAATTAAGTTTAATAGTAGCGATTGTTAAACAAAAAATAAAAAAATAACACAATAAACTTATTTATACTACGACATACTCGTGCATCTACTTGTACTCTGTAGTGTAATCGTACCAGCGTTGCCACTTTCGGAATAATTGTTACAAGAACCGTACTGTTGTATATTTGTGTAACGTTTGTGTAATTTTACTACTTGCAGAGTTTTATTAAAGATTTCAGTCAGCGAGAGTGGTTTTCGACTCAGCGTTTTACAATATGTTTGTGTCCCATATTTCTGTTATTTAGTTCTCTTTACATAAAATCAAATAGATGTCGCTCATCTTGTGTTTTGTCAAATCTGAATATCACATTAGGGCTTAAGAATAGCGTGATAACATAAAGAGAATTCAATATGAATGATTTTCCAGATTATATTTTTTATTGTTTCGTATTAAAATGGAATGATTGTTTTAAATGTTCTGAGAAACCTCTGTTTAGAAAGTGTTAAACGCTATTTCAAAACGCTATTTTTATGATAAACACTACTTCAAAAATTTTCATATACTTTTGAATTTTGTTCCAAACATGACTGTTTTCTTTCTGTCTCTATTTTCAATACATAATTTGCATTAACTCGATGATATTTTATTAACGTTGCTGGAAAAATATATTTAATCGTAAAGAAATGAAATAACTTTTTGAACCTCAGCACCTTAAACTGCGTTGAAATGGTTTGCAAATGTTAAAAAATCTTTTGACATCGATCAAATTATTGTAAGACTTCTTAATGTCCTAAAATTTTAAATTTTAGTAAAATAATTAGCCATCAAGAAAGCAAATTAAAAAGGAACTGGCCAGTGTTTGTTGACGTTGTATCAAAGGAAATAGCTAGAACGCGGTTAGCTATTTTCCACTCTAATTAAAACCCGTGAAAAGCCTCTCAATACGTTTGCATTTTCTTTACCTGGGATCAGTCATACGTTTAGTCCGTCTAGTGGCATCCTATGACCTTACAAATTCATACAAATTTAAACTTGTATGGGAGCCCCCTTAAGGAGTGGAGATAGGAGTGGGTTTGTTTCACATTTAATACCCCTAGGGGTGACTCCGCAGTAGTTATGGGATATTTTGTTGAGTCTTTTCCCTATTCCTTAAACTTTGAACTAGGGAATTCAAAAAATACAATTTCATGTGATGATGAACAATTTTCACTCAAGGCAGTTTCACACTATAATTAAGTCGTGGAATAAAAACAATCCTGACCATTTTCGTCAAAATACTTAGGACTTGTATTATAGTGTAAAACGGCCTTAAAGAGCTGTGTAACTTTTTAGTTCAGTAGTGGTAACATTGACTCGTAAACAAAGTAACAAAAACAAAATCTCACAAGACATGTCACATTAATGCTTTAAACACATTCGAGACAGCAAGCTACCGACTTCAATATATCAAAACTAGAATTCATGTGTGCATATGGAAATGATTATTTTCACGACGACACGGATACATGGCTGCAGGTTGTTGTCTGTCGTTGTAGTCAAATTAAACTTATTTCTATTTTTGTCCACTACAAAACAGAAAAAGTGCTGCTAATATAAAAAAATAAGTGCTTAATTTTTTTTTGTTTAACAGAAAAGAATCGGTATGAAACAAGAATATTAACTCGGCTCAACACCAAATTGTTATTTATATAATTTTGTTTATATCCTTGAAAGAAGTTCTATAGGAAGATGTTTTTCGCGCCAACGCTTCTAGTTCAGGAGTTATAGGTCGTAAAAGTTTCAAAATACTTTATCCATATCTCTTTAGGTATAAAATGAATCTATAAAATATGGAAATCATTGGAAAATTCTTTAAAGTGTGTTCCACATGGCGTTTATGGCATACCGATTAACCAATTAAGAGCCAATTTTATATATTTATACTCCGTGGCTGACTTTTTTTTACAAAATTGGCTTTATCTTTAAATCATGTCGATATAACAATAATTATTTAACCCTAAGATATTTGCTTAATAAAGTTTTTCTGAATTGCGGTTTTTCGGCGTTGCAGAACACTTATTACTTATGTACATATTACAATAATTCAATCAGCCCAATCATGAATAAAAATTCCCCGGGAGTTTTTTCCCTTTTCCTACTTTTACAATTGATCTAACATAGAAAAAATGAGAGAAGGAAGAAAACTCCAGGGGCATTTTCATTCATAATTCGGATGAATATGTAAGAAGTACATAAATTATTACCAGATATATATTTTAAATCAAACTTTTAAATAAATTGACTAATTTTCCAAAATAAAAGTTTTTAAAGCTTAATAAATTTAAAATTTTATATGATGAAGTTACTAATAATATGGTATATAAAAGATTGAAGTGTTCTTCCTTAAAGATATTATGTTTTAATAAATATATATATTGACAAAATTTTAAGTTTTGTAGAAAAATCTTTCAAGAAATATTTATTTCTAAAATTTTTAAAAGATCAAGTGAAAGCCATTTCGAAGTAGTTTCTAATAATACCACAACTTCTTAGATCCAGTTTTTACATAAAAAATTATTGATAAAGGGTACGTTCGTAAATGCAGTTGTTGGGTATCACTTGCGCAGAAGTAAAGTTTAATGTTCGTAAAAGCATCACTTGTAAGAAACTTGGCATCACTCTCATATGTCAAAAGTTTTTATGAAGTAATGCCGCAGCTCTACAGCAAACTTTGGCAATTATTGCTTCAGTTAATTTTCGTAAGCAATAACTTTTGACAAAAAAGAAATCGTGTAATCGTCATTTATAAGAAAACTGTTACTTTTTGGTTCAATATTTTCAATTAAATATGTCATCTTTATTGTAAAAAGAATTTTTATTATTATTTAATGTTTGCTTATTAAACTTTTGAAATTTCAAAAATTCTAACTTTGTACAGCTGTTGTGCAAAGTATCAGCAACACAACTGGAACTGGTAATCACGCGTCAGCAACAACATTTTGCATCACTGCATCAGTGATACATAGTTTTTATGCATTTACGTACGCTCCCAAAGTGTTCTGAAACTTTTACGAACTATACCACGTTTGTTGAAGGAACAAATTTTCTTATTTTAAAAGCATTTTATATGTATTTTTTGTTTAATCTGCCGTTAAAATTATATTGTTTATTAATTACAAAAACAACAAAATTAAAATATATTAATTTTTTTTAAATAAATTCATTTGTTGATAATCTTAAATTAAGTTTGAATAAGAGTCAGCAATTATGCATGTTTTTCCATTTTATAAAAGAAAAAAAAATGATAGTGGCACCACTGAAATATAAAGACATAGTAAACAAAAACAGCTGTTTGTATGTTTTCAATTGTAGCTGCCGTCTTCAACATAATTCAGTAGCTAACTACACGACTAAAGTTTCAGCCAGCAGCATTTGTAGTATTGTGTTCGTGTAGCCTGCTGTGGTGAATGTGTTTAATGCATAACTTTACACATAGAACTTAGTAATACAAAGGCACTACTCTAAGCCGGTCGTGTGAGAAAAAGTTTTGAAAATATATTTAAAAATACTACTAAAAATAATATAAAACAAATGATTTTGTTTGTATTTTTTTTACGCAAAGTGAATCACAAATGAAAAATATAAAAACGTAAACAAAAAAATCTAAATAAACTATTGTTAAATTAGCATTAATCAACTAAATAAAATTTGACGGTCTGTCTGAAATTTAATTTAGGTAAAAAAAAATTCTCAAGGAAATATTTGCCATAATTAAAATTTATATGAATATAAATTATTTAGTACTTAAAATTTTATTAACATTGATTTCAAAAAAATAAGCTTTATTTAAGAAAAAGCACGTCTAAATACGTTTTAAAAAATTTTAGTGCAAAAAATCATGATAATTAAAATTACAAATAAAATAAAAACGCTTTATTGTTGGTAAAATTTTTGATATCTTAATTCATGATTGAAAGTTATACAGTTAAATGTTAATTAACCCGGCCTCTATTAACCGGTTACATCTATTAACCGGCATTTGCTACATCTAATAACGGGCATTAATGGGCCAACCACAACTTGAAAAAATTAACATCCTTGAAACTTTTTTAAAAATATGGTAGAAAGCTTATTACAGTTTTTGAAGAGCAATAATTAAAATTTAAACTGACTATCTCTTTGATTCATTTTAAGAAATAGCAATCATCTATTTTATCTTATCTAACGATTAAATTCAGGTATTGGAAACATTGCTGTTTATTCAGTGATAACAGAATTTTTTTAAGAAAAATCTCAAGCCTTTGAAAAAAATCCCTTTTTTCCTACTTCTACTTTTTAAAATGTTTCAAAAACCAAAACTTTATTTTGAATTAGTAAATTTTTATTTCAGTTACATAAATTTAGGACGACATAAAATCGAACAATAATAACATAAGAAAACCACTGGAGTAACAAAAAAATAACATAAATTTTTCCCCACATGTTAAATTTTTAAAATACATCTTTACAAGAATTTAAGAATCCCTACACTTGGTATCACTGGCTTTACTTTGAAAATATTGTTACAAGAACAACGAATAACATCCATGAGGAAAGAGTAAATATGAATAGTTTGGTTAGGAATATATTTTTCGGTTGGTTTTGTATGATTTTCTTATGTCCCGTACGTATTGCAAACATATTATTTTTTTACGTCATTTGTATTTGAACATTCGCAAGTGTTTCAAAATAAAAGTTCAAAGTTATTCAAATGTTTCTCCTTTTTTACTAAACGTAGAAGTCGTTGCGCTTTACAACAAAATTAGAAAAAGTAAAGCTGCCCACACACGAGTGTTTTGTGTTTATGATTTGTTCGCGTATCATTTCTCCATACACGACGAAAAAATCACAATAACCTTAAACGCCAAAAAGAAAACATGAATTGCGGATAATGTAATTGCACTTTTAATAATTTATTTGTTAACACAACAAAAAACAAGCAAATGGTCGAATGACTTGCTTTTGCCAAGAAATATGCTTTCACATGTAATTTTATTTAAAAATATGGAAACTACATATCCGCAGTAGATACAACATGACGTTTCGATGTACACTAAAATGAAAAAAAAAATTGTAAAATGGTCGAGCACAAGTCCACTAACACATCGAACACTTCGATTGTGCTCGCACAGCACCATTAACAAGTAACAAGACATCGAGCACGAACAAATCACTCGTATGTGGGCAGCTTAATTAAGACATACAAAATTTTTTTACAAAAAGTAGACTATTCGGCGGAAATGCCCATATTTGTCGCAAATATTGACGTATTCTTTTTATATTGGTGTATTACAAATTTTATAAGCTCTTAAAGTTTGTCACGTACGATATATAAATACAACTACATATACCATAGTTCACTCCATAAATATAAATTTGTTATAAAGATGGGTAAAAGTAGCTACGAGACTACAAAGAAATGTAGAGAGGAGTTGAAAAAAACGAAGAAAAAATTAAGAAGTACCGGAAAAAAGTATGTATGTATGATTCTGTTCTTTCCGGAACAGAATCTTTGTGCCCATCGAATTTGGTCCACACTTATTTTATTGCAATCTAAACTATCCTATAAAATTTAATTGAAATCGGTCCATATTTGACCGTAGCTCACATACAAATACCACTCCCGAAAATAGCGTTTAATGACATAACTTCCTCATAAATGTTGATGTTGACATAAAATTAGGGACAACATTTATTACGATAATAGAAGCTATCTTGGCAAAATGTTGTGCTGGTAGTTCCAAAATTAGCCATATGTCTCATATAAACCCCCTTTCTAAAATCAATTAAAGACAAGCAAATCCCAAAAAGATGAAGATATCTTAATAATTTTCAGCCTCATAACATAACATTGTTCTGGCGGAACCGTTATATCTCAGCCATGCTAAGAAAGCCAAATTTAAGTAAAATTGAAATCGAACAAGTTTTGAAAACGATCCTGCGTTTTTGGCAAATTCGAGCTTTCCTTCTCACAAACTGATTGCATTAAAATATCAAATCTATTTTAAAAATTCAAAGTCCGAAAACAAAAAATATAAAAAATGGGGATCGCTTTTTATTTCTTCCAAATTCATACATATCTAATTTTTTCCATTAAATCAATTTTCTGTGAGCAAATAAATTAAAGAGAACGGACAGGAAAATAATTTGTGATCACTCTATTTATCTTTTAAAATCTACAATGCCAAAACTAATATAGATTAAGGAGCATATAGACGACATGTTTTTTACATCTGACTTGTCAACTTTTTAAGTCATATGTAATTGTGCATGTCTGTCGAATGGGCTGTTTTACAGAAGGTTTTTAGTATTTGGTCACAAACGTACATGTTTTTTGCTTCTGACGTTGTCTCTGTTTTTTCGCATAGTTATTGCAAAAACCAAAATAAAAATGCCGCCACGAAAATTTTTATTTACGCCGTAAAATAGTTTAGCCATCTTAACATATTTTTCTTTTAATTGCAAGATACCAATTTAGGATAATATAATGAAATGGTTTTTATATAGTATATATGTACATAAATTCTATTCAATGGTGGGAATCATACATATCTCAGTATTGTAAAATATTAACTTCAGCCGGCTAATGACTCCGTCAATAGTGGACGCCGCTGCCGGTTTTTTCTCGGCATAGATTTCTGATGTCAGATGGTTTGTCAGAAGAAAATAGAGCACGCTCTAATTGAAATTTTGTCAGATGACTTTGCATCTGACTTTTACAGCAGCTTTTTTGTGATACCCAGCACCAATGCCCATCCTTTAGAGCAGTTACTCAATAGCCGTCACTACAGAATTCAACCAATTTGTCTGCCTAATAAAGAAAATAAGTAACCTTATTTCCATCTCAAATAGATCATCTAAACGCTGGTTTCCCCAGGTATCTCTTCCTAATGTTCTGAATTTCCGGAAGAAAATATAACACAGTTTCCTCTTCCTTCTCAAGACAACTCCTACAGTAGTTATTGAATTTCAGACCCATTCTTCTCGCCCTACCGACCAGGGCCCAGTTATCACTGTTCTAATCTGTTGGACCTCAGTAGAGGGGTGGCTTTTATGAACGGAGGACATCATAATGCCCTGGATACGAATCTATTCAATTCGCAAGTCCATGCCGTTTTTTTTTTATATGAAAACCATATATTTTTAAAAATTATTGTTAAAAAATTAATTTTAATGTTTTTTTAGTTTTAACAAAATTGAAAAATTTTTTTCTGCCAGCACTGTTCCCATCATTCTCTGCTTTAGTTTCGCCTGCATACAGGTAATCTCGGTATTACAGCAAGTACAACTCGTACAAAAACCACAAACAATTTTTCTTTGTAAAATCATTGTACAATGACAAAAACAAAACAGAAAAAAAATTATGACATTCAACAATTATAAAGCTAAAAAAAAGTTATCAGCAGGACTTTTAAGATCACATGTAATGCCTTCGCCTTGGTTTTAAATACCAAAAAACTTTGTCATACGGAAGTGTTTTTGCAGAAGGCATTCCTTCAAAAATATAAAATTTTCTGATTTAAATTTCTGTCATGGTTTTAGTGAACATTTTGGAGAGATTTAAATACATTTCTATTAAGGATTTCTTTGATCAAAAAAAATTTTTATTCTGAATTTTATAAAGTTGTTTATAAACTTGCGATCAGTATTACAAAATTCATAATATTTTCACAGACTCATAAGTAGGGCAACCAAAAAAAAGCAAATGCTTATTTTTTGGTTTACAAGATAGAAAGATTTTGATTGAACACAAATTCCGATCATAAAAAACAAAGAAAATGAGCTATATTTGTTAGGGTTTTTTTTTGCTTATTTTGGCAATATCGGCTTTTTTTAGTTATTTTTGCGATATCAGCTTTTTTTTTTACTTATTTTGTCATTTTAAGATAATTTTTCATTTTTTTCATACGGAAAAAACTTATTTAATAATATTTTGCAAAAATCGTGATTATTATTAATTATTTTTATGTGCAACTTTTTTTATAAATACTAAAAAATCAACCATTTCTGTGCTGTAACAACTCTGGTTAAAAAAATCGTTCAACGTTATGGTAACATTTTGTGCTTTCCTTGAACAATATCATCCCATTATCCTATATTATCTCTGTATGTTATTATAGCTACACTAAAGAGTGGAGAGGGTATTATGCATTTGTGCTGATGTGAGGAACGCCTTAAAATATTGGTCCTAAAGTATACCGATCAACTTAAATCAAATCACTTTCTGAGTCGATCTATCTGGCTGGCTGGCTGTCCATGTAACCTCGTGTGCAAAGTACAGGTCGCAATTTTAAAGATAATTTTATAAAATTTGGGATATAAGTTCTTATTGGCACAAGGACCAAGCCTATTGGCCAAATCGTAGGACCAAGAAGGAAGATAGGGGGAAATTTCTGCCTCTCAGAAACTATCAAACCGATCTTAATAAAATTTAAATCATATATAGAAATGTATTTATATGGACACATAAGCTATGTAGTTTTTCAAAAATAGGATCACAAGGGGAGATAGGGGGCAATTTCTGCCTCTTACAAACTTTCAATCCGATTTAAACGAAGTTTACAAACATAGATAAATCCATATTAAAATGGATTATTTGTTTTTAAATACTGTGGTCGGGCTTGAGACTCAATTTGTGGAAAAACGAATAAAGTACGTAGCATATATATTTTTAAAAAGATATTTAAATATGGTACGTGGGCTCTAATTGGCACAAGGGCGAATCGGTCCATAATTTAATATAGCCCCCATACAAGCTGCTATCCGGAAGAGGGTCTTTGTGCCCACTATCAAACCAATTTTAATGCAATTTAAGACATATGTAGATAGATCCATATTTATATGGACACGTAAGGTATGCATTTTTTAAAAAATAGGACCACAAGGGGAGATTTAACCGATTTTAATGAAATTTAAAACATAGACAGATCCATATTCATATAGCCATACACTCTTGAAGCTTGTTTTTAAATACTATGGTGTTGGGTAACATACAGTCGGGCTTGACCGACTATACTTTCTTACTTGATTTTTATGCAACTCTGTCTTAGCGGTACTGTAATTATGTGTTTATGTTTTTAGTATTAAGCCTTTTATCAACTTGTTTTATTATTTGCTTGTTTTAGTTCTTTTCTCTCGAAAATTCCATAGCTGTTTTCTTACGATCAAATTTCTCAGTCTGTAACGTCTTTTACCATCATACTTTGTAACGTCTTATTTCTTTTTAAAAATAATTTTTGAATAAAGTAACGTCTGATAGTTCCCCTTCTCTCTGTTTTTGGTATAGTAACGTCTTATTTTTTGCTTTTTTAATATAGTTTTAGCTATTAAGAATTTCTCTGTATATTAAATATTGTTAATTTCTGCAAACTTTGGGGTTTTACACAAAGTTGTAACAAAATTGGAAACAAAAAATCTTTCATTGGTTTTCTAAGTGAACATAGTTGTGGACCGTAAGAAAAATGTCCCTTGTTCCAGGGGATATAGAAGACGAAGTTAATACAAAATTAAAATCAGTTTCATTAAAAAATGAAGGATTTTCGGTATTAAAAGATATTGGGGATATTTTGGGAGGCAAGCGGAATTATGAGTCCAATCGTATAAAATATACTTCAGAGCAAATACTCAATTTTAAATATGCTCCCTTAACATCTGTAGACGTAGGAAGAACTTTTTCTATGTACAAGAACTTGCTGACTCCAAACAGACATAGTTTTCCTTTCGAAAATTTATTGCATCAACTTATAATTTACTATAACAACGTATTAAACGAATTAAGTGGAAAATAAACATTTTTAAATTGCCTTTTTTTAAATTTTAACAGCTTATTTTCATGTTTTTAAACGCTTTTTTTAAGAGCTTAAAACTTTTTTTTGGTTGCCCTACTCATAAGTGTGTTAAAAATTTTAGTTCTTCGAGTTTCGACTTAAATTTTCTGAAAAAACATTTGTTTGCACAACGATGTCTAATATTTATAGAAGCAGGTTTGCATATGAGTTGTCGTGGCGCACGTGTGCCCTACATCAAAAAACATGAATAAATAAAGATTTGTTCAATGACGTCAAGACGAGGCGTTACGCATTTAGTTTAAAGGCCCAACTATAATAAGCTGGCCTAAGCTACTGTCAAAAATTAACAAAAAGTATTTAAAAAAAACAATAATAAAAACAAAAAATATTTTATTCCGTACGGAAAGTGCGACCTATTTCGCACCTTGATTAAGCAAATGGCAGTTTCATAAAATTTACCAAAAAGTTTTGTTAAATTCAATATGGTTCGACACATATGAATCACTTGTGTTCGCACAACGTCTTAATCGAACTTAAGCATACTATTGTTGAGCCTTAATATTGAAATTATTTTAAAAATTTAGTGTTTTCCCTTGACATTTTCTGCGATAAAGTTATTGTTCGAAATTTCAAAACAGGCAGTTAATTTTAAAAATGATTGTTTAAAAAAAGAAATCGGGATTACAAAAATCACTTTAAAAGTTATCTAAAGTTTAGAGTGGCTTAAAATTAAGTTAAGAATAAAAAAAAAAAAATTATTAAGAGCTTTAAAAGTCCCTTGTGTTCTCTGTAAATTTTCTATTTCTACATTCTTGCACTCAAAATAAAAATCAATCCATCCGTACTTAAATTAATCCGAAGCGGTATTATGATTAAGAATTATAAAATTGTTTTAATCCGAATTTGTACTTAAAATAATCCGAAATTTAGATTGATTTATGTAAAACTAAGATTGAATCAATCTCAAAATGCTATTGATTCAAGTATTTTAAAGTTGATTTTATCAAGAAATAAGAAAGAAAAAGTTATAATGATTGATTTACTTACCCGTATTACACCTTACAGAATGATAAAACACCAATATCATGCCCGATATGGTTTTTATTTTAGAAATCTTATGTACATATTTAACTAAAAGTATAAACTAAATGAGAATCAAGAGTTCAAATTTACTTTTTACTTTTTTAACCCTTAGTGGTGCACATGAGTCTCGCCAGACCTTTTTTCAATGTGTGTAGAAAATTAAAACATGCGTAGGCCGGAGGGTTAAACACAACAAAAAGTTTAATCTTTTTTTACTTGATTTAAGAATTTCATACTTATTTCAAGAAATTCCGGGATTGATTTTCGAAAGTAGTCCCATTTAGGATTGTTTTGAGTACGTTTAAGTGTTATTCGTACTTGAATTTTTGAGTACGACTCGTACTTAAAGTAATCATAAAAAACTTGATTTATCCCGAGTGTTTTTCTTTCTGTGTGACAATTAAAAAACCAGTTATCTAATTAATCGGACTACTTATAAATAAATCATTCAATACTTTTATTCTTTTCTTAGAAACAATTTATTTTTGCAAATTTTTGCGGAAATAATATAATTCACACATTTTATTTAACAAAGCACGTAAAATGATTTGGGGAAATTCTGAAAATTTTTAAAGGGTGCGAAGTTAAAAACGTCCTACACTTATGTTAAAAACGTTTCACACGCTCTTAAACGGATTGCTAAAACAAACAAATTTTCAATTTGTAAACTAAAAACAATACATTTATAAAAATTAAAAAAAAGTACATTTCGAGCCATAACCGCAGGAATATCGTAACCAACAAAAACAACATTATTATTTCGCTTCAAATGGCAATATTGCTTTGAAATTAAATATACATATTAGCTATTTTTAGTCCAATATACGTAACATAATAAGTGTTAACGGTTTATTTCTAATATACAAGTATTTTATGTGGCTTATTTGAAGATAAGGATGTGGACGATATGTGGTTTTAACAGGACGATGCCACTTGTCACACATCTAACGAAACAATGGCTCTTTTGCGCGACAAATTCATTGGCCGTGTTATCTAACGTGGTGGCGATGTCAATTGGCCGCCAAGATCATGTGATTTGACACCGTTGGACTCCTTTCTTTGGGGTTATTTGAAAGAAAATGTGTACGTCGATAGGCCAGCAACAATTCAAGAACTAAGAGATGAGATAATTCGGCACATTAACGGCATAGAACCTCAATTATGCCTCAGCGTCATCGAAAATTTGGACCATCGGATGGAGGTGTGCCGCCGAGGTCGCGGCGGCCATTTGGCCGATATTTTGTTCCACACATAATTGAACCATACCAATATTATCATAACAAAAAGAAATGACAATAATTTCCTAAATAATTTCTGTTTTTTATCAAAATTAACATCGGCCCTTAAAATTTAATCACATAACGGTACAGGGCCATTGGAGAAAATTTTGGAGTTAACTTTTTTAATTCGGAGAAATCGGTTCTATTACGAATAAATGTCTCGATAGTGCGGTGCATCGAATCAACAGTCATCATTGTATGTCCTTGTAATAAAAACGTCATTTTTATAAACTTTACCATAAGTGGAATTTTTAAGGAAATCATATATGGTGGCAAGTATCGATCTATTGCGGGTTTGCCCTGCACAGCTGTCTCAGAAAAGAGCGAAGAGTGCGTTTTTCTTTTATCCAACAGTTGTAGGTATTCAAAAATAATGGTGGAAATTTCATTACATCCCCGTTTTCCATTATTTTCTCCCCACAAAAATCAATAGCCATTTCTGGTTCCATTTTTATATGTATATACTTTCATTATAATTTGCATACTTTCTTGAGTAAAAAAATGTTATGTTCTTTCCATGAGTAGTATTCAAAACCTTTTGCAAATCAAAGCTGGCAAATGAAAACGAAGAATCTGTCGTAATAATTATATCAAAGTAATTTTTGGGAATACAAAATTTTTAATTTACAAGATTTTGTTTGTCGTGCTTAATTCCGGAATTTTTTTCTTGATAAAAACACTGAAATTCATGGTTGATGGGATAAGCTATTCCTATGCGCATTTCACTGGTTGCTTAGGCTAGATCATTAGGAAACTTCATCAAAAGATTTTAGAAAAACTAAAGGCAACTATTTTCACCAAAAAATAAAAACAAAAAAAATTTGGGGTTCGTTAAAATTGATTTTGCTGTATATTTGTAACTGTGCTTTTTACAGATAGTGCAAAATATCGTTATCGATTTATATCAAAAAACGAAAATCGAAAAATATGTTGGTTACGATATTCCTGCGGTTATGGCTCGATTTTTTCCAACAAAAAACCAAACTGAAATTTTCATTAAAAGAAAAATGTTTTTATTAAAAAAGTATTATCATTGAAATTTACATTATAAAAGGATTAAATATTTATAAGGGAGTTGCAATGGGCATTCCGAGAAGACATGCATCGGTGTACCGGAAAAATGAAAGTAAACTGGTAGATTCCAGAACTATTCGTTTCACGTCCAGATTCAGCCCGTTATCAGAGATATATATTTTTGAAAATTTTGGTTTTTTATTTACATAGTTGATATGAAAATTAAGATAATTTTTATTTCAGTAGTAGTACAGAAGGGTAGAGTAGAGTACAGCAGAATAGAGTAGGGTACAGTCAAGTACAGATGCGAACAAGATTAACATGGATACCTGTGGCGTAGGCTTGAGCTTGAGAGCAACCAGCACACACATGTAGCAATTTGACTGCATAATCGGCAAGATTATACACTCGCTCTTTATTTAGGAGCTGGAGCTATTTAGCCTTCGCTGCTTATGAAAATATGCTAGCACCAGCTGTACAAACTTAGGGATAATCTCCCTTAAGGGAAAACTCTCCCAAAAGTGGTGAAAAATCAGCCTTGTAGTAGGTTTTTCGACTTTGGTCTTAATCCACAACCACCACGTGATCCCTGAAAGTATCCGTTCGTCAAAAAAAAGTATCTATCCGTTACACCCCATACGTCTTGCCTTTCGGAAGCTTAACCTTGGAAAAAATAATTATCAGAAAAGTTAAACTTGCGCAAAGAAAGACAGGAAGAATTTCTCGCAAGAATAATATATACTAACGGAGGCCTCAACCAATAGTCAGACCGATACCGTGTCACCGGGGGCTACTGACTTCCGTGGGACTATATATGATCTCTGGTCAGCTTCGATAGTTCAGTAGGGTACAGTCGAGTACAGTCGCGTACAGCAGAGCATAGTTGTTGTTGTAACAGCAAGACCTGAAGAACAAATGGTGCTTAGTAGACAATCCTTGGTTGGTTTTTGCTAAACTTCGAGTCTTTCCGGTTCGTGGGAATACATGACAAGTAGAGTAGTTCATATTAAAGTTGGACATTAATGAAGGTAAAAGATTCGGTCCGGTTTTTATATAATTTTGCAATTTTTGAATGATTTGTTTGGATTTCTTTAAGTTTTTGAACAGTCCTTTTAGTTACCTTTTTCTTATAAATAATGTATTTCTATCTTTTTCTGTCTTCCAGATATTCCACGGCAACATATTAAACTTCCTAAAAAAAACAAAATCTGTTTGGAATTGCGTACAAGGAATTTTTTTTAATAAATATTTATTATCTCCAAGAAAAATAATCTCATTTAACTACTATAAATTAAACGAATAATAACAAATTTTAATTGTTTACATGGAAATAAAAGGAATTTTTGTCTACACTTAACGAAAGGAATGAAGTTTTTATATACTTAAAATACTACATGGTTAAAAGTTGCTGAATTAAATATATAAGTTTATATGGAAAAGGAATTACTACAAAAAGTTTAAATCTCAAAAAACTAAGCTAAGAATTTTTTAATTATCTACATTTAGAAACGTAATTTACCCAAGCAAAAATATTTTACAATTCATACGCAAAAAATTAATTTACAAATTTCCAAGTAAATTATCGAATGTCTGTGTATATAATGCCACTTTGTTACAACTTTTATTACTAAAAACCCTAAGGGAAAGCAGAATCTTGTCAAAAGATGGAAGAGGTTTACATTATTTACAAGTGGGTGTAAATACGATGTAAATTGAAGGACATTTAAAAGTGATATCTTGTGATTATTTAAAGAACACTACAAGAAGATACAATAATAAAGTCGATCAAATGGAAAATAATGAAATGGAATGAATATTTGAAATTTTTTACATGCTGTATACATTGTCTACTTCATTTTATACATTATCTACCTAAAGTCGACATTGCTGCAAGCAGCCGTTTATTATAAAACTCATTTTTTTACTGCAATAATTTACAACATCGAATTTTACTCAAAAAAATACATATATTGTGTATATTAAGTTTACGTTCTTTACACAAGCTGCATAAAATAATTAAAATTTTTACTTCTTCGCCATGCAAAGCTTGGAATTTTGTGAAAAGGAATAAATCCAACATTAACTTACACCATCGAAATCATACAAAAATTTTCAAACCCAAAAGCAAAATCTTAATTGTCTACATGAATTTTACCTAAATTTCTACTCTACTAAAAATCCACTATTAATTTAAAAAATAGAAACTAAAGAATTTCCATATACCCAGGAATTTTTTTCACCGAAACAATCTTCATGACATATTAAAATTTAAACAGAAAGAAATTTTCTTTTTTCAAAAACAAACAATAACAAAAAAAAAAAAAAAAAAACTGTGTAAAAATGTTCAAAATACGCCAACATAGCTGTCTATTATTAACGTTAGTCATAATTTTGCTGCCATGTGTTATTGTCCTAATGATAATGAGTCCAGAACTATCCACCGAACAATCGTTATCACAACGTTTAGGTGAATGCCATATGCGTCTGCAGTACTTGGAGTCAATGTATCGTACACGTCAGGAAGATGTGGCCTTGCTTTCACAATATGTTGCACAACTACAAAATGTGCCTTCATCGGCAGTGACCACAATGCCCGTCGCCAGCATTGATAAGAATATCTCAACAGTTTACAATGCTGCCTCAGCATCTTCGTCACTATTGGATGGTCTGTCAGCAGAGGCTAGACAAATTTTACGCAATGCCTCACAATTGCATACATCACAACAAATGCATTTGAACTTGTCGGCCAATGTGCGTCTACCCACAGCTTATCATTTTTTGCCACATCTTTTAGACGATCCGAATTCATTAAAGCCTGCTTTATTGAGATCACACGGTCGCACTGATGTCAGCATTGTGTTGGGCATACCAACGGTGGTGCGGGAAAAGCAATCATATCTTTTGGGTACTTTATACAATCTCATAGAGAATATGAACGAAGAGGAGCAGAATGATACATTGATAATTGTTTTCATTGGCGAAACAGATTTGGAGACAGTTCAACTGATTGCAAAAAAAGTTGAGACAACTTTTGAATCATATATAGAAAATGGTTTAATAGAAATTATAGCACCAGCACCATCGTATTATCCAAATTTGGATAAATTGCGTATAACATTGAATGATTCGTTGGAGCGGGTGAAATGGAGAAGTAAACAGAATTTAGATTTTGCTTATCTAATGGCTTATGCACAATATAAAGGTAAGCAATTTTTTAATTCAATAAATTATTTGAAACAAATAATATCCTTCCAGGTTTTTTAAGTTTGTCTTAAAAAACTGACTACAATCGGTAGGTTAGATTAGTTCAACAAAATTTTTCATTGTCCAACTATATTAAAGCAGAATATAATAAAACTATTTTACCTGTGTTTGTAAGGCTACGATGGCCTGATCAAGGACTGCAACGTTCATCTAGTATTATTGCTCCGAAATTCATACTTGCACGAGCTGTGTGAGTTGTGGCTGCAGCTTGTTGAAACCACAATTCTGGATTATTCTGTACCTCAGGCGTTAAAAGTTTTTAAACATTAACCGGTATTAAATACCATTCACATTAACCGCAACTTGTCCGTTTTCGAAGACTAATGCCCGTAGTTTCTATGGTTTTCACAAATTGTTAAAGTGTAGTGTATTTTACGCTATCGATTTTCGATAATTAATTCCCGAAGGCAAAATTAACGTTAAAATTACCAAAATAGAGTTACCGGATAGGAGAAAACAACTGTTAGGTACGAACACGACTAGATATCTGTTTGTAGAAATTACGGTGCACTTGACGTTCACTAATTATTCTTGGATTTTAGGTACCTCATATTTTGCAATTTTGTTTATTCACGTGACCATTTAGGTGAAATGTGCTGAGTCTTTCCATTATAAGTTTCCCGAGTTTTTAAAGTTAATTCTATAAAAAACAAAAAAAAAACAAAAAAAAACAAGCAAAAAGCTTATTCACTTATTAAATTATAACGTTTCTTATACGACACCCTGTAAAGGAAAGAAAAATATAAATGTCCTTACGGCAGTGCACACATTAAATATTATTGGCAGTGGATAAACCTTTATTGCCTGGAAATCTGAAAGCACTTCGCAATTACTTCCTTTCTTCACCTGGAGATGGCTTTATGTCTTGAGGTTCCATTAGCATTGCGTTTTTAGGCTTTAGGATATATCGTATTTTGATGTTATGTTTAAAGATTTTAGAGAGACGATTTTATTATTTATTATATTTTATTTTATTAACGTTTCTTTTTGCTGGTGTTAAGTTATGTTCACACATAGCAAATATTTGACGAAAGAAGAGTGACCACTAAATTTGTGAACCGTTTACTTTATTAAGGCAATTCACAAAGTGTTCTATTGTGACGGATATTATTGATTTACCAAAATTTATTTTTTTTAAAATGTTGAAGCAAAATGTAATTTATAAAGCGCAATCGTTACGTAAAAAAATTAAAAATGTTTGATCAAATTAGTGATTAGAACTTGCGAAAGAGTTAACTGTAAAACGAACTGTCATACTCTCGCAAATCATAGGATACAGATTCGCGCTTGAACAACAAAATTAATCATCGATGATTTATCGCAAAATTGTGATCAGCGATGAGGCTAATTTTTTGCTTCGCGTGTCTGTTAATAAACAAAATTGCCGCATTTAGAGTCCGACCAATCTACAACAGACGCTACAGAATCCATTACAATCAGGAAAATTAGCAGTTTGGTGCGGTTTGCAAGCTGGTGGCATCATCTTACCTTATTTCTTCAGAAATGTAGCCCAGCTCGCGTTACGGTCAATGTATATTGTTTGTTGGAAAATATGAATAATTTAAAACCGTTTCAACTTTTGCAACTATCGACTAATTGAAATCACTATTTTGCGATAAGTGAATTTTAAGAATTGGACCTGTTAAGTGGACCCAAGCTAGTGTGATTTGTCAGCTCTCGATTATTTACTGTAGGGCAAAGTGAAGTCACAGGCTTATGCTTATAAACCAGCAAAAATTTAGGCATTGGAGGCCAACTTTGTTAATGTTTTCCGTGACATACGGCCAGCAATACTCAAAAAATGTATCCAAAATTGCGCACTTCTTCAAAAAAAGTCGGAATGGAATGTCCAAAAAAAATTTTCAAATGTTAAAAAAAAATTTTTTTTTGATTAAAATTTAAGTTGTTATGTTTAACAATATCAAGTTTTATTGTGCTTTAAAAACACCCTTTATTTAGAAATAATTCTCTTAGAAACAACAAATGAATATTGGAATAGAACGAATGCGATCGGTCGGAAATGTGTAAGTGTAATTCAGAATTTGCTTTCGCTTTGCATTTGACAAGATGACCTTTATATTATAAACATTTCCTCTTAGCTATTCCAATACTTCTGATTCCCGAGATTCCTCCTTGCCACAAAGCCCGTTTAAGTTCTATATTAAACAAAACAACTTTAAGTGATATGGTTTTTTTGCAGTATTTAAAAAATAGAAACTGTCCAAAATAATTTGGGCTACCTTTTCTCTATCTAGTCGTGTTGGCATTTTTTACTTATAACTACTTATTTCCGAGATAATCTCAGAGGATTTGACGTTCTTTTAAGTCATTTTTGAATCGATTAGTTCATAGTAGGCCCACAATTTCTTTCCTATTTACTTAAATCTTTTTACTTTTTACAGGCCAGTTCTGAAAATCACGTGATTTGAAAGCACGTTCTGAAAAACACACCGTTTTTGTGTGCATTCGGTAATTGAAAATCGCACCGAAAAATATAAAAACATCACAATATCACACGTGTGATTTTAAAAGGCGTATGTGATTTTCAGAACAGGAATTCTTAATTTTAATTATACATTTAATAAGATATCATTTCCCTTTTCAGGCACCTTCTATGTCCAGCTGGAAGATGACATCCTAGCGAAGCGTAATTTTATAACGTCTATGAAGAAATTTGCCATTACCAAAAGTGCTTTGACTAAACCCGATCAGCCGCCATGGTTTCTCTTAGATTTCTGTCAACTGGGTTTTATAGGTAAAATGTTCAAGTCCGCAGAACTTCCATATCTTATAACATTTTTCCAAATGTTCTACAATGAAAAACCGGTCGATTGGTTGCTGGGCAATTTCATAGAATCGAAAGTTTGTCGCACCGATCAAGATCAAAAGCATTGCAATCAGGAACGGGCAAAATATTGGCTACACTATCGTCCGTCACTGTTTCAGCACATCGGTACTAGTTCATCGCTTAAGGGCAAAGTACAAAAGCTAAAAGATAAACAATTTGGTTCCAAAGTTCCCACCTTCTATGCTCACCCCCATAATCCACCTGCCCAAGTTAAATCGAATATAGCAGCCTATAAGAACTATCAGTTGAAAAGAGCTTATAAGGGAGAGACATATTTTTGGGGCCTCCTCCCACAACCGGGAGATTTTGTACAATTTATATTCGATACACCCACTGTACTTAAACACTATCTATTTCGCAGTGGCAATTCCGAACATCCTTCCGATCGTTTCTATAATACCACGGTCGAGGTATTACCCGCCGACACCCTAAGTGAAAGCTCTCCGGTATGGAGTTTCTACAATTCCACCACTGATGGTTATTTGATAGTGGGTAACTTTGATACGATGGGTGTAGCAGAAGGTTCAATTGATTTAAAAATTGGTGCTATAAAAGAAATACGCTTACATGTTCATGGTGATAGTGAAAATTGGGCATTATTAAGTGAAATCGATTTACAAGTTGAGAGTAAAAGATGATGGGAATAATTTGTAGATGTCAGCAAGTATGGGAAAAATCTTTATATAAATTTTCTCCTACTGTTTATAAAAAATAAAAAAAATAAAAAAAAGAAAAAATGGAACAGAAAACACTCCTCCAAAACAACCACAAGTTGTGTACTCATATATAGTTAATCATGACCTATAATTACCAAAAATTTAATAATAGATTAAACAGACCAACATATTGAGTATGTGTGTGTGTGTTTGTTTTTTCTAATGGATTTTCTAAGTGTTTTTTTTATATAAATGTATTTCTACCACTTAACTTAAAAAAATTTACTCATCTTGTGTATGTGTGTAAAATGTTGTGACATTTAAGTTTTTTTTTAATGTATATATAAAAATTAAACACTTTAATTTAATTTAATTTTATTTATTTATTAAATTTCAATAGCCTAGCCTATTGGCCATAATCATATTAAAGTAATTTTTTAATGAAAATAACGAAAATAGTGTATGGAATTTATAGGAATTAGCAAGGACAATGGGAAATTATGCCATAAATTAAATGATTAATTTTTGTTTTTTTTAATGTCTTCTAATTTGTTAAAAGTTATTTTTAAGTTACATAATTGTTTAAATTTTGTTTCTTATTTTGTTGTTGGTTGAAATAAATCCACCTGTTTTGAATATTGGTTAGAGAAAAAACTACTATAGCTTGAATTAAGTTTCTAATATTGATTTTTTACCTAAGTTTTGCTTGATTTAAAGTTTTGTCTTACTAAAAACACTGTGTTACATTAGTTAATACACTCAATTATAAATTAAAGTTTTTGTAGGTTTGGGGGCTACACTCTATTGCGATGCGAATTTAGTTTCGATACGAAAGCTAAATACCAATTTGGTACTCTCTATTACTTTCGCAAAATTTTTTTTGAAATAAAGGAATACTGGCAACAAAAATTAAAGATGACGCAGATTGACAGAAATGAAATGTAAAAATATTTAAAATGCATTAATGAGTACCAATCACTAGACTTGGTACTTTTTCTTTTGCATCGTAATAGAAAGTAGTCCCCCTGATTTTCTGCTTTATATTAGCATATTAGAATTTCTTAAAAAATCTCAAAATGTTTGTGCTAAAGACTGTATAAACTCAATTATGAATCAACATTCCGAGGGATTTTTTTCTAATTGTATCAATAAATTTTTAAAGGCAAAATTGGAAAAAAGAAAAAAAAAATCGTTCGGAACTTTTATCCATTTTTTGCGTTTTAAAATGTTTAACGCCACAAGATATGCAATGTTTGAAACTTAAAAATTCAATATGAATTTCTGTAGAAAGCAACAACAAAATTATAAAATATTTTTGACTTTGTTTTTGATTTCAATGTGTTGCGTTTTACACAATTAGGACCTTAATGGCAATGAAAAACAATAATTGCAATCAAAATTACAACAGAATCAAACTCTTCTTCGTTATCTTCAAATGAAACTCCTTCTTCTATTTCGATATCGATTGAAATTTCCATTTAAATTGTATTGTAAATTCGATCGATATCGAATGCTGTAATTTTCACTCTGTTCTGAAAATCATATTCTATGAAAGTGGTTTAAAAACACAAGAAAGGTGTTCTGTGCATATAATTTTGTGATTAGGCATTAGGCAATCTGTCAAAAACATCTAACCAAAAACACAAAGAAAATATGAAAAAAAGTGTAACAATGTTCGTTTGAAAAGATTATTTTGATTATTTTCACTTGGTCACTTTTAATTTTAAGAGTTTTAATGAAAGCCAACATGAAAACATAAGCAATTTTTGACAGTTCGGGTTTGAATTGCCAATTCGCCTTTGCACACAGTATTCAATTCGCCTTGTATCAAATTCAATGTGTTGTTTATTGATTTTTTTATGCAATTAGTGGAGTTATTTACAACAAATAGTTTAAAATTAAGAAAATTTGACAAACATATTTTTTGCTACAAAAATGTTATTTGCTTTTGTGGTTATAGGCTTGTTTTATTATAAATTGCGTTCGAGTTAAATGCAGTTAATAAGTATTTCGTTAGCTAAAATGCAAAAAGGCGTAACTAACAAAAATTAAATTTTGCAGTAGAAGCAAAAAACTTTGTAAAATGAAAACTATAAACATGTAAGAAAAACATGCATTGATAAGTCGTCCATGAAATTCTTTAAGCAATTTTTAAAGAAACCCATCTGATTATATTTTGTTAAAAAAAATTGAGTAATTACGTCGTTTTGTATGTATCAAGCTAACGAACTTGTAATTACGTCTCTTTGTTTTTTGTTAATAAAAGCGTCGTTTTAGATTGCAGAAGTGTAAGATTTTGTCAAGACATGTTTAATGGCATTCATATTAATCTAATCCTTATATTTTTAACTATTGTTTATTGTAGTTATAACTTTTATCTTTGCCTTCAATAAACAAAAAAAAAATCAAAAACTCGATTTTGAATTTTTTGTTAGTTACGCCTTTTTGCATTTTAGCTAATGATTTACTGAGTAAACTGAAAAATTTCTGTCAAAAATGTTGTTGCCCAAAAAAGTACGCGAACGGTAGACTTGCAGAAATTCGTAAAATTTAAAAAATTTCTATTAATGATATTATATGTGTATTATAAGTGTACACTTTGTGGCACAGTGTATTATTAAAAAGATAAGAAAACCAATTTCAAAACATATGTATGTGGGTTTCCTTTAGGCGCCCTGGAGACTATCAACTTACACATCAATCACACAGTTGTGTGCGTGCAGTCGGGTTTTTTTTTTGGCTACACGTACGTTTTTTCGGAAATGATTAATGAAATTCAAAAAGTTTTGACATTTTTATTTCATATCCGATTGTTTGATTGTCTTCTGTAGTGATTGACAAGAAAATTTCATTTGCTTAGGCTTGCCAGTGCAACCGCCAGTGAATAAAAATGTTACACGAAATTTCGGTTTAAGTTGTTCAAAATCATTTGAAAGTAGACTGACAAAATTTTTCGTGAAATTTGTTACTTATCGCTGGTTCCAGGAAAAAAATTTTTTAAATGACAGAAATTTTACAATATACTGGGGTGTTCTGGAAATCGAAAACGCAAGAATTTGTTGGTTGTTAATACACTTTTAATCTTATTTTTATAGTTTTTGTTATAAAATTCTGTTTAATAGATAAATATTTGTATAATATTTGTCTTAAAATTTTTTTATTACAGAAATCTTATTAAAAACCGACGTTTAAAATTCTTGCGTTATGCGTTTTCGATTTCCAGAACACCCCTGATTATTTTACTAAGCTTTTTTCTAAAATTTTTAATTTTGTGTCTAAAACAATTTTAAAGATTTCGAAAGATTTTTTTTTTGCTTTTGGACCGAGCCATCGTGGCTGAATTCAAATCATATTCAGTATTTGTCGCTTAATTGCGTTTAAATTTCTGTACGCCTTTTGATGCTTTTAAACGAAGTATGAATCTAAAGAAGCACAATTTTGATAAAGTAAAAATTGCGAAAAATTTTATTCAAAAATTGGTTTATACAGAAAATACCAAAATTTACTGTTCCAAAAATTCACAAACTATCTGCCTGTTTAACGATTTCGAACGTCAACGTTCGCATAGAAAATTATATTTAAAAGAAAAACAAAATTCGAAAATATGTATATAATCAGGTATGTGATGAAAAACGATTGTTTTCAAAGTGATCGTTTGGTGTGATGAATTTCAAACGATTTTAAAACCCATTTCTAAAGTAAAGTCTTGTGCCCAATTTTCAGGATAGTTTTTAAATCAAAATTAAGTTAATTTTCATAAAAACTTAAATCGTATTTAAATACAGATTGGTTTTTTGAGTTTTATTTGAAGTCTTATTTAAATAAGATAAAAGTATGGTAGCACTACTAAATACAAAAAAATATCATAAAAAAGTATAATCATTTACAAGGTGGTCTCAAAAAACAGGTGATTGTCATTGCTTTGCCTGTTGTTGTTGTATTGTTGTGATATTGAGGCCACCTTGCTAAAATATTACAATGAAAACTTAAGTTGAAATTAAGTGTACCACATCGGTGAATTAAGTTTCATTTAAGTATTTAGTGAAGAAGAGAATTTTGTATTTAAAACGATTTTAAACATAAATGTGTTTTAATAACAATCCTGAAAATTGGCCATTAGTTTTTTACAGTGCAATTATCATATATAATAAAGAACTTAAAGGAATATGTACAGGAAAACCGAGTAAAATGTATTAGAAATCAATTTTTAAAGATACCCAAAACGATATTATCGTTTTCAAATTGTATTGTTATCAAAACCGTTTTCCATTACATACCTGAAAAATATAATTTTAGAATAATTTTTAGAAAGTGGCATCTGGCAATAACAATAAATGATCGGAAATCTAAACTAAACGACTGATTGACGAGTTAATTTGCAGGACAACGAAAAAGCGTCAAATAAACGACACTAACACATACATATCGTCACCTAAAATGCAAAAGGGCGTAACAACACTTTTTATTTTTTTACTGGAGAAGCAAAACACTTTACATACTCAATAATAACACGGTGTACTTGGCGTTTGAATTTTTTTAATAGTCGCCATTTTTGATCGCAGGAATCTATTTAATTTTTTGTGATCATGTAGTTTAATAAAACGAACATAAATCAATAAAAACTCTATTTCGATTTTTTCTTTGTTATTACGCCCTTTTGCATTTTAGGTGACGATATGCACTGATTGACGGGCTTAGTTCAGTGGCATTTTGACAAAACATCTTAAGTCGAGATAAGAAGCAAAAAAGTTTTTTAAAAAAGCTTGGTGAAAAAATCATTTTTATCAAATAATAAAAAAAACAAAATTAAAGAAAAATTTTGTTAATAATACAACATTTTAAAAACGTAAACACAAATGTTTTTCGAATGAAAATTCGTATGATTAACAACATTTTTTTTAACTTTTTAAATTTGACTTAAGATGTTTTTTACAAAATGCCACAGATTTGATAGTTTCCAGGGCGCTTTTTATTTGAAATGTTTGGGCTAACTTTTTTTTTTTATAAAAAAATAGCTATTAATGATATTAAAAGTGTACATACACTTTGCAGCACAGTTTATTAATAAAAAGATAAGAAAACCAATTTCAAAATATATTTGGTTTTCCTTTACATAGAAATTTTAGTAAGACAAATACAAATTTATTAAAATAATGTTTTTTATTTTTTTTTTTAAGGTTTTTTAATTATTCAAGCTCGAGGTCAGTGTTTTCTTTTAATTCTTTATTTTTCAATATTTCGACATCCTTTGGATGTCATCTTCAGGAATACCGAGTCACGAAAATACACAACAATTAGCTTGTAGTGCAATAATAGATCTACAAGCTAATTGTTGTGTATTTTTGTGACTCGGTATTCCTGAAGATGACATCCAAAGGATGTCGAAATATTAAAAAATAAAGAATTAAAAGAAAAAAAAACTGACCTCGAGTTTTTTATTTTATTTAAACATTTTCTTTAACTTTATATGCGAATCTTAAATTGAGTAAATTAAAAGAAAAACTCTCTTAACCAAACTTTTAAAGAATTTCCACTAAAGATTTTCTAAATAATATTATTTTTGTCTAAGTATAGAAATCGAGTGAAATTGTAATAAAGATTTAAATTTTTATTTATGAAATGCTGCTTTCCTGATTTTAGGTTTAGTGAAAGAGAATATTTTTATGAATTTTTGAAACAGAATCGTTTTAAAAATTTGTTCGATTAAATTTTTTTTTCATTCTCTAAGCTTATCCCGCGAAGCTCTACGCTTGTCTGCAGGAAAGGAAGCATAGTTATCGAGATTTTCTTTTTTTTTTGTATTGTTATTTTGATCGGTTTCGAATGCGGTAATTTGCCCCAGAACATGACATGAAGTCGATTCAAAATCGAACCAATTTTAAAAACGAGCCTGTAAAGAAAGTTTATAAAAATATTCTTTTTTTATACTCCAAACTTTGAGTACCAATTATCGAACAAGAACAACTCTTAAAAACAGAAAACACTACAACCATTTTGTAAATAATCTCATTCGATTTCAATTCCACTTTATTTCGATTTCTAGAACATGTCTGTCTATCTCAGTTTTTTTCAACAAATTTGTATTTTAGTTTTAATTTACTTTTTTCTTTGAAATACTATAATTTTTACAAATATCGAATGTTTTTTTTTTTTTTGTTATTTTTTTAAAACACTTGTTTTGTTTGTTCTCAAATGTGAAACATACAATATATTTTTTTAAAAACTAACAATAAGTTCTCGAATAATATTGAAAATAAAACTTTTTTAAATAAAAATATAAAATATTTAATATTTTTTTATAAGCCCCCAAGCCTGGTTTTTTGTATTAATTTTTAAATGTATTGAAATAAAAAAAGGCTTGTTTATTGCTAAATGTATATTAATTATATTGTGTACTGTGATTTGTTATTAATTAATTTAAGTATTAATAAAAAAAATATTAAACAAAAATGCTATTTTTATTTCACAATAAATTACAAAAAAAACTTGTATTTTGCAAAAAACGAAAAAAAAACACTGAGTTACTAAATAAATAATTCTAATAAAAACGTCATAAGAATCTAAACCATAGAAAACGACTAGAATAGAAAGATAGAAAGAAAAAAAACCAACAACTTTTTCCAATAAAAACCTTGCTCTATGATAGTTATTGTAACTTCAGGTACAGACGGAAGAATTTTTAGAGAAAATGTTTTTAATTTTTTAAGAAGACTTTCTACTCAAGTCGTTTATCTCTGATTTAAACACTAAAGTAAAATCAAATAAAAAACCAAAATGTATAAAGAAATCAATAAATTAAAATTGTAAATGTACATTTTTTTTGCAAAAAAAAAAAAAAAAAAAAATAAATAAAAAAGTTATTTTTTAAAAAGGCCAAAAAAACAAGAAAAAGAATAATTGTTTGCACTTAGACTGCTTTTTTTATGTGTAAAATACGATGATAATGATGATGATGTAAAAATAAACAAAATATAACATTGGTGTGCTAATTATTATTTCTTTTTTTTATAATTATAAGATATGTAACTAACTTAAAGTTAGAATAAAGAATATAGCATTTTAAGTAACTCGCTAAATTCGGCTATACCGAATTTCTTATACCCTCCACCATGGTACGCTTGGAAAATCGGTATTTCGTATTTAAATACCGAAATTTCTATGTATGTATGTATTCATTTATTGGAACAAATTTAGTTTAGGTTTCGCTTAAATGTGCTAAATTCCAAACTAGGGTAAACTAGGTTCGATTGGCAGCCAACACGAGGACGGCTTAATTGGGTACTTATAGGGATACCCTGAGCTGAGATTTTTCTCTTGACATCACTGCAGCCTTGAACCATATCGATTCCCTGTAGAGTCCAAGCTTTTCAATTCTGGACTGCCAAAATATTTTATCCTAATAGCCCCGAGACCGGGGCATTGGTAGAGAAAGTCAAACGCATTTTCCACCTCTTCCTCATCATGTACAAATTTTTTTATAATTTAATAAAGCAATGAAACAATATTTTAAAAGATTAGAAAGGCCGTGATTTTAAATAATATTTTCCCGGGAATTTTTTTCACGTGTAATTAACCCTATACATATAATAATACCTAAGCCAATTGTGTATGTCGCTTTATGTCGGAGATTTTTGCCGGCAGGGCAGTGCTGTCATTAGGCAGCATAAAATGGAACTTTATGCCTAGTTCCTCGTCGAAGAAACCTCCACCTACCTTGCAGCCCTCTTAGAACCATCAGTGTAGACCATTAGGGTCGGTTCCAGAGATCGCGCATCAATTGTGATAATGCCATGATGAACCGTAAATGAAGCAGGGGTAAGGGAGTCCGGAGTGCAATAGTCCATTCCAGCGAGGTCACCCGACGTATGTAGTGCGATCTTGGCATAGCCATAGAAATAGCATTCTCTTTTCCCTTCTCTCCTAAAAGCTCAAGACTTGACGAGTTAAGCTAGACGTGTGTGAACCGGCACTTAGTGCACAGCTAATTTGTTTGCTGCAGTGTTGTATTATTTTTACACAACGTTGAAGTAGTTTACAGTGCTGTATACGTTTTCAAAATAAGACCACCATGTATGAATTCGCCTTGACCACAGCGTAGTAAATTTTAGTCTTATACATTTTATTGATGCAGTGTTATGAGTAAATGTGAGTACTTTAAGTAAATTAAAAACATTAACAAGGTCTACAAGGGACTTAACTATCAAAAAGTGTGAAAACTGCTATTTTTATCAAATACAAATACAAAATAAACCAAAATTAAAGAAAAATTTCGTTTAAAAAATTTTAAAAACGTAAGCAAAAAATTTTATGAGAATTCATATGATTAACAACATTTTTTTCAACTTTTTAAATTTGACTTAAGAAATTTCGGTCAAAATGCCAAAGATATAAACTTGTTTGCCGTTAAAATTTTGCATTAAACAAGTTAAAACACTAATTACAAAGGGACCCCAATGGCTGCCCAAGGGCCCTAAGTTTAATCCTTAATTGCTAATTTTGAAAGGACTTTTGTTAATATTTGAGCCAGGTGAAAAAATAAACCGAGTTGGTTGATTTTCAACAGTGTTCGAAAATAAACAGAACATTATTTAGCGTTCGGCTCACACACCCAAGAACGATTTCTATTTTTTTTAGTGTTTGTGTAGATGAACACAATTCTTAATACCGTTCGTAACTATTTTCAAAAAAAAAAAAAAAAACCGAACATTATATAGTGTTCTACGGAAACCTACCGAACCGAACACTAAGGAGCTATATTTAGTGTTTATTTTCGAACACTGATTTTCAAAAATAATTATTTTTTATAAATGTATAATAAATATTTGAGACAAGTTTTGTCCTCTTAACTCTTTTGGTTCGAACGCTATTGTGCTAAATTCATTATCTAGGTAAGAATAAACAGGGTTTATTTGTCTAAAACTTAGTATAAGTTATAATATATCAACTTTTGTGCCATTGTCATAGTCACCAGGGAGTTTTTGTCGAAAAGGTCTAATCGGAACTAGAGTGAGTCATTTTGTTGACTCTTAGATACCTTTTCAAATTTAGATGTCTTCTGGCTATGAAAATGGATGTTGAATAAAACGAACAGTAGCAGGCGGCTAATTCTGGCAGACGTGAACGAATATTTTTCGATTCGAAAGCAATTTTATTTCTAATTCTTTCAGTCGATACTTAACGAATCGAAATTTAATTTTTTCAGTGTTGCAAAGCATTTACATATTCGAGTTTTCACAACACTGAAAAAATAATTTCGATTCATTCAGTATCGACTAAAAGAATTATAAATAAACTTGCTTTCAAATCGAAAAAGTATTCGATCACGACTGCCAGAATAAACCCCCAAACTGAAGTAATCCAGTTTCGAGTGAATTCGGATTCTTTAACACACCCGTTAGAATACTTGTTCTTTTTTGACTCGTATGTAATTAGTAATTGAAATTATAATATTCTATGGTTGAAGAACAATGTGGTGAAGGGTACTCTTAAAAAATTAACAACAAAATGTTCGCCTAAAATCTTGCGTTATTATTAATTGAATTAAGAAGCAAAATTATAAACGAAAAGTTTTTATGTATTGTAGCATTTAATAAAACAAATCAAAATCAAACAAAAACTTGAAAAGTTAGGCAAATTACAAGAGCAACAGAAAATAAAAATCAACCCAACAAAAGAATGTTAAATAAAATGTTGAAAACAAAGAATTTTATATTGTAATGGTTTTAATTTCATTTTTAAAAGGGGAACATGCGGTAAGCGTAAGTAATCAAGAAGCATGATAAGAGTATATATCTTTTTTTTTCGAACCCGAAAAATTTATTTAATTTTATAGATACAAGGGCCCTGTGTCTCAAAACTACAAGTTACAAATCTACAAGTAAAATATTTTACAAAAATCAACAGTTTTACAATTTTTGTTTCAAATATAGTTAACTTGTAGTTTTGAGAAACAAGCCCCTGTAGGGTAATTCTGTAACTTTTTAACGACCGGACAAATTGTCCGGACGTTTTAATGGGACAGGGCCGGAAATTGAAAACAAACAAAAAAAATTTAGAAAACTTCTTTTTCACTCAAGAAAAACCAAAAATACTGCTTTGCTTTATTAAATATGTTGTAGCCGGCGCTGAGGTTAACAAGTAGCGTTCAGCAAAGTTGCGATGGTCAAAATAAAAGAAAAAGGCACAAAAAAATTATTATCGTATAGGGGATATATGCGATACTTATTAACTTCAAATCGATATTTCTCGTTAAAAAGTTACCGAATTACCCTACTGATGTCTGATTTAAAGCAACAAAATTTTTTTAAAAAAGTAATTAAAAAATAATAAAAAAATTAACAAATCATTATAAAAATTTTCATATTATTCGAATGTGTATTCTAATTTAACAAATCTTTTAATAAATTAGGGATGAATATATAGCCTTAACTCGATTATTTCAAAATTGTGTTTTTATTGATTCCAATACATTTCACAAAAAAGAAAAAAAAAAAACGCCACAAAAATTTAATCCAACATTATCAAAAATAACGGGGTTACAAGCAATTTTACATTTTGATACATACAGTTTCTATCGTCTCCTTTAAAGTTGCAATTATGTGAGTTAGGTCCGTTTAAGATGATGCCAACGATATACTTTCTCGAAGTTTTGAGTATTTTAAATACACCGCTGATGATTCTTAGTATTATTTGTTGCTGTTACGCCAAATCGTGGGCGCATAGTGCCAACAATTCTTAGTATAGAACTATTTTTTCTTTTCATTCGAATTTACTTTTAACAAAATTTCGCCGGCCATGTAATTTTAATTTTTTAATATTTTCTTTCTTTTTGCATGTATTTATTATGTATATATGTGTGTATGCATGTGCTTGTCCAATAATAAAGGTGTAGCATGTATTTAGTTTATGTTTTATATTATGAAATATTATATATTTACTATAAATAATATATATTTCGTTCTCGTTCAATCACCCTTATCGAGATTGGCAAATTTAAAATACTCCAGCGACTGTTTAAAGGAAATAAGTTGACGTTCTCTTTAATCTAGTACTAAACAGTCGCAGGCGTATTTTAAATACGCCAACCACGATACGGGTGAATATTTTTTCAATGCTAATGTTCTGCTTTCACAACACAAATGATTGAACGTGTAGTAAAATTTATATGAAAAGCACTCAGTTTTTTGAGTAATTTACTTTTTGTTTCCATTTTTTGCATAATTTATGTAATAACAAATGAAATTTTGATAAGATAATTTAGTAAAATTAGTAATTTTTGTCTATAATACTTGATTTTTGTTGAATAAATTTGAAATCTAAACTTATATCTGAATGGCTGAGTTCTTTTAAATGTATTCTACAATTCAAACGTGTAGAATTTTACAATGTTTTTTGTCCTCAAAGTGCACCAAAAATGTTATCGATGCGTACACAAAAAGCAAACTGTGCATAGATGATCTTGATGATACATTTTTGACTTTGACTACAAAGTATTATGATGATTAGGAACTCAGCCTATATATGCGAATAATAAATAGATTAGTTGACATAACAATTTAAAAAAATTAATAAAAATACGACAGAAGGAGAAAACCTTTTTAAAAGGCCATATTTTTAAGATTTAATTTGTTCACAAAATAAAAGTTAGTCATATTTCTCAGTCCCCTACTTATAGAGTGGAATATTTATGTATGTCTATATAAAAAATCCTTAGTTTTGTCATAAAGCATTAATGGAATTGTTATTATCATTTTAGTTTCCACAAAGCATCCAATTCGTTGAGGGGATCTTTAGTGGCTTGTTTCTCTTGGGCGGTTACTTGGGGAGCAATTTTCATTTGATATGAAGTCATGATACCTCCTGGAATTTTAGGCGAAAGTTATTATATTAATACATATTTTTTTTTAGCAAAAATGTCTACATACTTTTATTTAAAACATCATGAGCATGATTTATAACAATTTGCAAAGATTGCTCTAAAGTTTCAACATCACGCAAAGCCTTTTGACGTTGACTACAAATGCGGAGCCAGACATCAATGACATCTATAGCAAAAAATAATAATAAATATTTACACATTTTTTTTAAAAAATAAACAATGGATGAACTTGAAATGAAAGATATCCGAAACCTTAGTGCAATTTTTAGTTCAGATATAATTTTATCAAAATTGTTGGGTAGAAAAAATACATAATTAATTTATTTTTACAGGTTAAAAACTTTAAACGAGAATGTTTCTCAAGAAAGATTTAATTAAAAATTGTTTCACTTCAAAAAAATTTGATTAAAAATATTTCTCTTAAGAAAAATTAAATCAAAAAGGTTTTTTTTCTTTAATTTTATCAAAAATGTTGTTGCTGAGAAAATTTTTTATTAAAAATGTATCTCAAAAGAAAAACTCATTAAAAATATTATGTAAAGAGAAAATTAATCTCTTGAGATAAAATTTCATCAAAAAGTTTTCTCTTGAAAAATATTGTTATGAAAGTAGTTTTTCTTAACATAATTATTTTTGGAAATGTTTCTCTTGAGAGAAAATTTCATAGAAATTTTTATCGAAAATGTTTCTTTTAAGATAAATTTTCATTAAATGTGTTTCTGTTGATAAATATTTTTATCGACATAAATTTCTCTTGAGAAAATTTTTTATCAAAAATTACTTAAAAAAAAAAACAATTTTAATGGACAATTTTTCAGTAGAAAAATTATTTATCAAACATGTTTCCTGTTTAGAAAAATTTTCGCCGAAAAAGTTCTTGTAAATGCAAATTTTTATCGATTTAGTTTCTCAAAAGAAAAATGTTCACAGAAAATTTTCCTTTGAAGACAAATTACTTTCTTCCATTTCTCTGTTTCAACTCAAATTAATTGTTATTCTTTAAATTACTTATTAAAACTGGTCGTTTAATTTGTGTAGCCAAAATTACACTGATACCAACGGCCACGATTTCCGATCTTTCTGAGCCGGTTAAGCAATTTAAAACCATTGGCGAAGATGGTGTATTAAAATCGAGGCATCGTTGTTGATGAGCCTGTAAAGCATTGCGTGATATACCAACTACCAAAGGAGGAGTGCTGTAAAAAAAATTAAGGAGTTTAATGTTAAAAGTTTATAATTAGAATTTTACATTCCTAAACCTTTTAGTCCATGTTTTAATTTGTAAGACTGACAATTCTAAAATGGCATCAGCGCCTAACATAGAAAGTTTTACTTGATATTCAATGCAGTGTGAAAGCTGAACAACTTTGATGCATTTAACCGTGAAATCGTCGAAGTTAGATTCCTTCTCTTCCGATTGTGGCCAGAAGGGGTCAAGCATCTAGCAAACATTTTTCAATAAAAATGTTAAGCAAAAGGGTAAGAATATTTTTTAATTCAAAATTACCTCATTTGGTGTATGGAGACAGAGTATAGTTCTTGCTTTTTGTGACCAAACCATTGACCAAAAATCGTTAATTGTATTTTGCTGAGGCGTCTGAGCAATAATGAAATTTGGACAACCAGTACTTAAATTCTAAGGAGAGTCAATTTAAATTAAAAAATATTTATTTATACAAAGTCTTTGAAATAATCACCTTAACATATGCCGCATTTATATAATCATCAGTTTCCTTGTCCAATTTAACACGGGCATGATCGTAAGGCAAACAATCTAAAGATCTATTTTTCTCAGGGAATAATTTCGCTATTGTAGTCGTTCGTGTGTGGGCATCTTTAGCCAAAAGGTCTTGCAATTCTTTCCATTTGGTACTTAAAGGAGTATGACCATTAAGCATTTTAACATTTAAAGATTCAATGAATTTTTCAAAACGTTCCACTTCTTTGTGGAAATATTTAAGAATTTTGTCATCGCTAAAGGGATCTATGGGTTTTAGTTGGAATGTAGAACCGGAATGTTTTTGATCAATATTTGTAAGCTTATCGCTACGCATTGAAACCGAATCCCAATCAAAGTTATCCAAAGAGGAGAGGTCAGAACAATTGGATAAATTATCATAACTGGATTTACGGGCAGCTGGAGAATCTACCGGAGATGTAAGTTGCGGCAATGGAGCAGCAGGCGAAGTGCTGGTTAAGGGTGAGAGCTGGGTATTTATCGAAGAGTTTATGTAGTCCTAAAAATAAATTGTTTGTTCAGAAAGACCTTTTTGGAATAAAAATTATAAAACAAACCTCTACTTTTTTAATTTTTTCATCTTTTTGTATTTCTTCTTCTTGTTCTACTTTTTTATTTGTTGTTGGTGCAGCCACTTGACTGGCTGGTGGACTACTAACCACTTGAGGTTTTAATACCGGCTGTGGTAATATTGGTGGAGAGACTGCTGCTTCTCCCGAAAAATCTATATCGCTTAATAAATCAATGTTTGAAGATTTTTTAGAATTTGCCACATGCTTTGTTGCCGCTGGGGCAGGAGTTGTTGATTTTGCTTCAGAAGATTTAGGTGTGTTATTGATTTGTTGTTTTGCTGGTGTCAGTGGTGACTGTTGACTACTGGTTGCATAGGTATTACCACTTTTAGTAGTTTGTGTATTAGCTGTTGTACCCGTTCCACTTTGCATATAAATATTAGTTTGTTTTTGCTGATAAAGTTGTTGTTGTGATGAAGCAGTATCTGGAGCGGTTTGGTTGGTTTGTGTTGGTGGTGCAGGTGGTATTGCATCATTAGTTTGATAGCCATAAGGAGCGTTATAATAATTCATATTATTGGCGGCATTTAATTGTTTTATATCGGGATTTGCGTTTGGCGCAGGTGTGGGTTTTGTGTGAGAAACAATGGGGGACTGGAAATAGAAATGAAAAAATGTAATCACAATTTTCAAACTTTTTCATTTGTGCTATACTGTTGGTGAGGAAACGTTCAAAAGTGCCTTTTTGTGGATTAGGATTTAAGTAAATAGACAACAGTATGCGAATTTAAACATTTTTTTGCAAAAGGGTTTGAAAAGCCTTTAACTTGTTTTAAATAACTTGTTTTAAATGTTTTAATAGGTACTTAGGCAATTAAAAATTTACATTTAAACTAGATTTTTAGGTAATTTAGATTACGGATAACAACACAACTAAAGTTAAGTTGCAAACAGCGAAATTAGGCAGCGCCGCTCATGTTAAAATATACAAAATTTTTATTTGTTTTAAATTTTAACATGAGCGACGTTACCTGATTTCGCTGCTGGCAACTTAACTTCAGTTCAGTTGCCATCCGTAATCGACAATTTAGATCAAGTTCAGCACGAAATTTGTACTCAGTCTTCGTTCGGCGCTTCTAGCTGCTGGAAAATATACTTGCGATAATTTGAGCAGAATATACAGTTTGAAAATGTTTTATGATGTTCAAATACTTGGGTTGGATGACTTATTAACCCTAAAACCTGTTCGCAGTTACACTATCCCCACCAGAAGGCACTTAAGTAATTGTGTCACGTCAGTTGCATTAAAAAAAAAACCATTAGAAAATCTTATACTTACATCAAATCCCGTAGCCACATTTGTTTTTCCAGCACTTTGCGAATCAGTAGTACCAACTTGTGTATTAGTCGCAGCTGACCCGGTTGTATACTGACCATAAAACTCTGGGTTTGCCGGATTAGTTTGTTGATAACCACTATTATAATTATAATTACCAGTTTGAGGATTATAGCTGTAGCCCGGATGCATGGTAGAATGTGTTGATGATCCAAATGAGTCGGTTGTAGTTGTTGTGTTAACTACATTTGTAGCCGTGGTATCTGGCGCCTGATAAGGTGTCGGTGTATTGCCTACAACTTGTAAAGGATTTTGAGATGGCGGTACGTTACTTTGTCCGACGTTGGATGTTGGAACTTGTGATGTTTGCATATGGTTTACTACAAATGGCGCCTGCATTGTTGGTGGAACCGCGGCTGTACTCGATTGTAGCAGAGTTGTTGATGAAGGCAAGCCCGGTTGATTGGTGGCGACATATAAAGGTTGATTTGTAGGTACATTTGTGGATGCTTGATAATTATTTTGTTGGGGACTTTGTTGATAACTTGTATTTAAGTTGTTACTTGGGGCTGTTTGAAGATTATTAGTACCGTAGTAGTAGGGCTGTGGGGTGTAAGCAGTAGCAGCCGTAGTCACAACTGGTGCTGCATACATTTGTGAAGTATTTGAAACCGTAGACTGAGCGGAAGCGTATAATGTATTGTTTGGCATATTAGGGGCTGGTGATGCTGTTGGTGGATAAGCCGAGGAAGGGATATTGCTGTTAAGAGGATTTGGGTTTAAAAAAGGTTGAGGACTGTTTCCAATGGTTTGTTGGTTGGTCAAATAATTTTGATTATTGCCTTGATAGACCAAAGGATTTTGTGGATTATTTCCCAAAGTATTGTAAGACATTTGATTGAAATTTCCAGTAGCTGGAGCTAAGTTTTGCAATTGATTCGTATTGTTAGCTCCCATGGCTGCCTGTTGGTGTAAAGATAAATTGGCCATATTGGTATTTAAGGCCGTAAATTGTGAATTGGGAGAGGCTTGAGGTTTGTAAGCTGGTGGCGCTATATTTTGTTGGTATTGCAAATACATGGGATTACTGTAACCAGCTCCAGTTGAATCGTAATATTGCGTATAAGGTGGTGGAGGCTCATTGGGTCCTACCGAGGGTGGCATAGTGCCACTTGTAGGCGGATAGTAGGAACTGCTACCTGAACATACAGCTTGTGTTGGATTCTCGGAGCCTAAAGGATTTGGTCTAACAGGCGGAATATATTGCTGAGGGTTAGCAGCCGCATTGTAGGCATTATTTAAATTTGGGCCCATGGTTGAAATATTTTTGTCTTTAGCCGCCTTTTTGGCGTTCATGTAGTCACGTAGTTTAGGAGTACTAGAAGGATTGGAAAACGGTGTTGTATTGTTAAGCTGATACGACTCTGTGTTAACTTGGGTTGAGGACAGAGATGATGCAAAGGGTTTATGGGTAACACTTTTCAAACGTTGCTGGCGTTCTTCAGATTGTACATCACGTGCAGATTTGCAGCGTGATAAAAGTTTTTGTACATTAGCTAGAAAAATTAAACAACAGCATTTATATAAGCAAAAAACTTTTATAATATTTAACAACTCACCAGATAATTTATTATAAAACTCCAAACCTTTGGCCGATTTAGCCAATAAATCCTCGTAGACATCATATGAAGCCGCCAAAGAGGCAAAGAAGCCTTCTCGTTTATTTTTCACCTCTGCTAAAGTTTTTAATACTGGTGCTGCCTTGGCATATGACTCCGTTAGAGCTTTTAGAATATTCTCCTGGGCCAATAGATTTTGATCAAGTAGTTGGGTTAAACGTTCGTGCTTGGCCATTTCTCGATCAAATAATGCCTGTAAATCTTCCTCACAATCATGGGCTATAATTTTTGGAGTTATATCATCATCATTGACAGCAATACGCAAATCGGCATGAAATTGTGAACGTTGGGCCTTCATTTCATTGACCTTATTAACAATTAGCTTCACATCTTTAAAAACCTCTGCGGTATTAAGTTCGGAACTTAATTTTGGTACAGATTGTTGTATTTCCTGTAGAGGCTTTGCCAAAATTTTTAAATTATTAATATGCAACTCCATAGCATTGCGCAAGGTATCATTAGATTCCCCGGCCCTGTTGTGAGCTTCCGTATATTTTTGAAATTCTCTCGTTAATTCAGTTACATGAGCATTTGGTGTACGTTGTACCCCTGTCAATTGTTGAAATTCTTTTTCTTCCTTTTCTTCTTGCTGTAAAATTATTGAAATCTCTTTAAGATTGGCTTCCACATCCCCACAAATCTCGGCCAAACGTGACATAGATTGTATTAATTCTGGTATTGCTGTTTTATTAGCATTTAAAGCAGCACATCTATCTACAATACCTTGGGGTATTTTATTGGCTTTCTCCTCATTAATATTAAGATTATCTAGTGTTAAAGAGCTCATAAAACTGCCCAATTCATTATCTTTTTCCTCAATTTTACTGCCATATTTTCTTAAAAGTTTAGCTTTTTCCTCACTATACATCGAACTAGCCTCATGGGCTTTCATAGGTACTAAACGAGCAAATATATCTTCCCCGGCTACTTCAGGATCTGTGGCAGAAAATCCTATACCATTTACCAGGTTTGCACCCTGTACAGCACTTATAGTGGCTAATTCGGGAATGGACTCATGATAAATGAATTCATTTTCATTTTTAGCATTTTTACGTTTGGCCTCAACCACATCGGCTGTAAATATAAGAGATTCATTGATTTCTTTAATATCAGGTAGACCTTTCGATTCTTTGCGGGCTTCTTCTAGCTTCTCCCAAGCGACCTAAAAACATAAAAATAAAACATTTGTCAATAATTTTTGTGTAAACGAGTTTTGCAGAATTATTTATTTGCCAAAAAAAATTAAACCTTATCATTTTTGATTGATTGGCGTACTATCTTAACTCTAAATTAATGTAATAAATAACACAGGAAGTTACTTGTTTAGAAGAGTTCGATTTGTAGTGTAATTTTATGTTGTTTCATATTAATTTTAAGTTTACCTTACAATGCCCATCAGTTAACTAGTTTTGTATTCCTATAAGAATACGAAATAATTTTGTGAATTTAGAATGTAAAAAAAGATTTCAAGTTTGTGTATTATTCGACACCAATTTCTAAAGTTCGATCTAGTAATTGTTTGTCATCCTGTGTAGATAAGTAATAATTTTCACGATTTCCTTATATGTTTTTCGTTTCGTTTAATTAATGACTTTTAGTATTATAAAAAGGGCAAATTAATCATTATTAACCTCTTACTACTTATAAGTGTACTGGAACAGAATATGCTACATTGCCTGTAGCAATGTAGCATAAAGTTGTCCTTCAAATATATCCATTTTTATCAAAATTACCCAACCTAAGCATTATCGATCAAATCTTTTCGAAATCATTTCAAAATATGTTTTTTGACGGTATTTTTAATTTCGCACGGTCTAATATAATTTATTCTTATAACTACAAATAAAATTATAATCTAATTTACATAAAAATATTGCAACATTATCACTTACCTCATATAAAGTAACCCTTTCACCCATTTTCCTTTGCTCCTCCGCGTGCTGGCCTTGATACAAATATAAAATACAATTTAAATAGGAAATCTTAAAACGAACATATTTTTTCCACTGTTTATAGACTGCAGAATCCACTACATGAGCCACTGGGCCATCATCTCCGCCTGTCAATAAAGCAGCTAACGCAGCACCATAGTACACCACAATTTGAGCTGTGACCTTTGCAACAATACTTGGTTTACGATTATCAATTAAAGACTTTTCCAAGATGCACTCCTGAGCTTGGGCAAAGGAAACTTGTTGCATAAACACCAGCAATTCGGTAGTAAAACAATCACCAAATTCATCCATATTTATATAACGTTCACGAATTTCACCAAATGCCCAGGCGGCACATTGAAAATGTGTACAGGCCAATTTCATGCCCTCTATGTCTGTGCGATTAACGGCGGCTCCTGCTTGTGTATGAGCTGCAGCCACATTATACAAAACAGCAGCTTGCTCATAGCCAATATCATTATACTCTTGAACCTTATTGTTGTATAAATCTTTCCAAGTAAATTGAAATATAACTTTCTTATCCCTTAATTTGGGAAAACGATTTAGCAATGACTCTAACTGACAAAAGTACCGCTTTAGTATAGGACAATTGTCCCTGGTTGTATTTAAAGCTTGATTGCGTAAAGTTTCTAAAGCAAAAAGCTCTTTGGAATAATTGTCGGGATTCTCTTGATAAAATTCGGCTATATACTGTGTTTATGGGAGGGTTAAAAACAGATAAAATATAACAAAGAATTATTTATTTTTTAATGTGTACAAGTAAATGCACTCAATGAATTAACAAACAAACAAAACATATAAAATAATAAAAAGAGATGAGTCAGTTTTTTCACAGACACCCCTCCCCATCAACAAATTTTTCAATGGGAGAAATTAACTTTTCTTTTGTAGAAATTTTTAAAAATTTACATTTTACAACATACTTTCTTTAAACCAGCAAAAGAGGTTCCTTCCGGACTGGATTTATTGGTAAAAGACAGCATATGAAGTCGTGGAACTGCCTCCATTGTAACGAGTAGACAAAAATTTTACCGTCAATTTTTTCAGCCCAGTTCGCTAATGTTCACAATTTTGCTTAATTATTTCAACAATTTCATAAATTTATTTTAAATTAAATTGGATTTTTTATGTTATTTCTTTATTAATTCAAATTAATTAAATTTTAACTGCAGAAAATATCTAGAAATAAAACTTTACATCAACTTTTGCACAATAAAAAATTTCAGTCGGCTGTTTTTCTTTTACAACAATGTTGCCAGAATTTCTTGTAAGAAGTGATGCCAGAAATCCATGGCAGACTTCCCGCTTGTTTACAATTGAGAATACAAACGGGCTGAGTTCCAAAACGTCGGTTGCAAAGCAACTATCTTTTTTAAATGCATGCTACAATGCAACCGTGTAGGTTATTACAATTCTATTTGTCCCAATGTGCACCAAAAAAGTATTTAATGAGAACATAATACAAAAGCTGTGCATTATTAAACTTGAATATACATTTTTGACTTGTGCTGCAAAGTATATTGATGTTTTGGAACTCAGCCACGGTATTATATACATAATTGCCAACATTTGTGATATGAGGCATTATTCGCGAAGCAGACATACAAAAAAGAAGTTTGTCCGAATTTCTTCATATTTGGCATAACTTTAGTTCTAGTCGATATGAACGTGTGTTTCAAATATTTCTTTATGATGTTTATTTGTCGAGTTATGGGGTGATAAAGATATGACGTTTTTGAAAAATGGTTGTTTTAAATTATTGTTTCAAACTAGAAAAACATTAAACAAAAAAATTAGATAAGTGATTCTTATAGGAAATAGTTTCATCTTCAAAAACAAAAAATAAAAATGGAAAAAAAATTTTATCTGCAAAACCGGAGATGACTAATTTAAATTAAAATATTTCGAAATGTTTTTTTTTTAGTCCTTATTAAACTGCAAAAGCTTAAGAATGGGATATCCATAAGTTTATGAGTTTTGAAAATTTATGAACACATTTTAGGATTTTCATAACACCATTTTTGTACACGAGCCCGATATTAGGGGCAAGTACCTTTTGAGAAATTGTTTAGGAAAAAAAACTAATGGTGGTTGGTCATACAGGGGGGGACTCCAATGCAGTTATGGGAGTTTTTCTTTAATATATATGAAGAATTTTTTCTTCAATATGTATTTATTTTTATATACTTATATTAAAGAGTTCATTTAAAAATAAAAAGCCTGCATGTTTTAAATTTTATTAAAATCTGTTGCAGTTAGTTTTGGAGAGGCAAAAATTGCCACCAACTCCCTTCGTGGATCTAGTATGTATGTATTTATATATGTCTAAAACTATCTTCACAAAATTGACTTTCTAATGAAACCGGTTTGGATTACATTTATATGTGTATATAGATTTAAAAAAAATAAATTTTCTTTAAACAAAAAAAAGCTTGTATAATATTTAAGTAAAAAATAGCCAAAACTAAGAAAAAACAACAAAAAGGTTGTCAAAACAAAATTTAGTTTACTGTTTGTTATTATTTTTTTATTTAATTCATTAATTATTAGGATCTTGGCATGCTTATTAAATTTAAGTAAAATATATACACATTTATATTCTTTTTGTCTTTTTTACTATTTACGGCCAATTTCACCAAGTTCGGCTAAAACTAACTTTCAATTAAAGTACCAGTTACCAATATGTTTTGACAGCTATAACCGGTAGTTAATTATAACCGAACTTGGTGAAATTGGCCGTTAAAGAATTAGAACTTTTTAAAAAGAGAGTAAGAGACTCTAAAACACAGTTCCCCACTTTAAAAACATATTTATAAACATTTTTAAAATTTCAAAAATAACGTCATATAAAATAATTTCTCAATGAAAAGAGAAGGGACTTACAAAATAACCCCGTTAACTTTTTTTTATCTGGAAATATTTTAAATCTATCATCAAAAAAACTAACCATCGTATTGACACTTATAATTTTTTCACGATTTAAGTTCATAACGTAATGATTATTCATTAATGTACACAATAATAGTAAGCAATGGTTCACAAGATGTTGCAAATAGAAAAGGCTTAGAAAAATGATGATAGCATATATTAATTTGAAATTAATAAAAGAATCATTATTTGCTTTTATCAAATTTTAGAAATGTATATGTAGATAAGAAAATATCTTTGAATAATGCGTTTTCCATATCGCCAACCATTTAAAATATCGCCAAACGTAAAATTTCCTTCGCCGAATGGGAGAAATAAGCATATCTGACAGCCCTGATTGTCAATTGCTTTTTTTTTTGTTGATATTGTTTTATGTCTATGCGCATGGTTGTTGTCTTAGCTTAACAGAAATTTTCCTCTGCGAAAATGTTACCACTTTAATAGTGGTAGCACTTTTACTATTTATGTTTATAAATATGGTTGTTGTCTAAGCAAAAAAATAGGTTTTCCTATCAGGTGTAAGCTTTGCGCGCTTTTTATTTTGCCAAAACAGAAAATATTGCAAGTCAGACTAACGTTCGCAAAAATTAAATAATAGCAAAGACATTTAATGGAAAAATGTTTAATCCGAAAAGGTAATTTTAAGTGCATCGAAATACCTTTGAAAAAGCAGCTTATATCTAGATTTATATAAATAAACTTTTAAAAATGTTTAGATTTTAGAGGTAGTTTTAAGAAAAATCCCGCTAAATTGAATATTTAGCGGTTTTGAAGTCCGATTTGGAAATACGTATTGATGTTGTAAAGTTAATTTTAATAAAAAAAACTTATTTTTTCAAAAAAATAAGATTTTTTTGTTGGTGAAATTGAGATTTTTTGTTGAAAATTTCTGGCAGCCCTGCCTGCATTCAAACAAGAAGGTTCTGTTGACGATTGCTTTAGAATTCCACTGCGTGAAATGTTTAAAGAAGAATGGGAATTTAATTTCTTGTTTGCCGAAATTTTTTTGGCAAGCCCGAATGGTAATGAAATTATAGTTTATTTTTTTATTTTTCTTGAAGAATCGTTTAAGTTCTATGAACGCAAGTAATTAATTTCTGAATTTATTTTTGTTTCAATAGATTAACACGTTTTAATGATATTATAGTTTTTTTTTATTTTTCTTGAAGAATGTGATTTATTTAATTTTAATGATTTTTTTGTTTTTTATTTTATATAAGACATACGCTTATGTTTTAAATTTTTACATTAACAGCCAAATTGATTTTAAAAACAAGAAAATAACACAAAAATTTCTTTAAGTGCTTCTGAGAGGGAGAGTTACTGTTCTCTCACAAAAAACAAAAAGTCTGCATGTATGTATGTGTTGCCGGGCTCTGCTTTAGAACCAGCGTTGCCACGACCAACAAAAATTTGTAACCAAAATGTAAAAATAAAGTAACCAAAAGCGAAAAAAAGTAACCAAAATTATTTGTATCAAAATAATATTTTAATCGCACTTCAGTTTAAAAATATGTCTAAAAAAGATATTGTGTTTGTTTGTATCTTGTAGGCTCATAAGCCACTGGACCGATTTTTTTAAAGTTTTGATAGTATTTTTTGTTTATTTATTTAATATGAGTTACAAATACAATAAAAAATTATATTCTAACTTAATTAACAGAGAAATAGTAACGAAGACCTTCAGCCCGTTGTAGTGAAACAGACCAGAGTCTCTGGCGGGAATCGAACCCGCAACCCTCAGACTGATTGACTAGCTTACTACGATTTTAACAGTATAGTACAGATGGTCTGGAAAGAACAATAGGCTTTATATTTTTTTTAAATTTTTAGTGATAGTGACGCCTCCTATACCAAGTTAACACTTATTTTCGTCAATTTTAAAATCTTTATTAGCTACAGCTTTCAACCTTTTTATATGAAGAGCTCTAACAAGTAAAAGTCTTGTTGTGTGTTATGATATCAAAGTGCAAAATTAAGCTTAATTATGCGTCAGATCTTTTATATATAAATGCTTATTGCCCGGTAGAAATATAATCATATTAAACGGGATGGGATCGGAAGGGTATTTGACCTTATCGTTTATCTAGAAAAGTGTTTCAGTTCGACCTATTAAGCAATAAGAGTAGCAGATAATGGCCATCCACATTATAATATATATATATTCCTTATATACTTAACTCGATGGTCTGTTAAAGTTTATGTGCGGCTTGTACAACACAAGCAGGGTTACCGCTAGGAATTTTTGAAAATTCGCACAGTTTTTTGAGTGTTTTTTGTATAAATTTTACCGCACGGCCAATTACCTGTGTTGTGAAAACAGCACATAAAGCTTCTAAAACAAACATTTTTAAGTAGATTAAAAATGGATTGGTTTTAGATGCACAAATACCACACACAATTTTTAAGGGTCAAAAAAAGCGGAATGGGTAGTTCTTGCTCCAAAACCAAAAATTGGTTATTTTTGTGTTAAAAAAAGTAACCAAAATGCAAAAAAAGTACACGAGTACACATCGAGAAAAAAAGTAACCAATTTTGGTTAAAAGTAACCAAAACGGCAACGCTGTTTAGAACAGTGATGTCAATTGTGGTTGTATTGCTTTACATTAGTATTAGTGAATAAAGAGACAAGTATCCTTAATAAAGATTAAAAATTACGTAAGCATCCGCCGCATTGTGTACTCTCGTGGACTAAATGAAAGAGCGTAAGAATGCGTGTGAAGAATGTGTGTGAATTAATTTACACAATTGTGTATGACGGTGAGATCACTGCTTTAGAAGGTAAATCTTTTTCCTGTATTGCAAATTTATTGTGGCTCCACGTATTCCTAAAGCCTTTCAAAATCATTGTGTTTATATTTTATGTTCACTTTTTTTGTTTTTAACATTTAAATAAGTTTTTTTTAAGTATTTAGATTTTTATTGAATTTTTATTTCAAACAAATTTTTTCACAAAATGTAAAATACAACGATTGACATTCAGTATACACACAAAAAAATGAACAATAAACTCAAAAATGTCACCTTTATGAATTCTCACAAAATCGCTTGGTTGGCATGTGCTTCAAGTTGCAGATTTTAAATTCTCCTTGACCACTATATGCGAAAGATCTTACCTAAGCTTTTGTTTAAAATATTTGTATGGATTGCAGTTCGCTTGTTGATGTGTTCCAGGTCTCGCATGTACATATACAACAGTTTGGATTTCATGTTTATATTAGTTCATGTTTATATGAGTTCCATACTAATGTCCAATTTTCAGAATAGTATTTAAAACTATATTAAGTTAATTTTCATATAAACTTAAATCGTGTTTAAATACAGATTGATTTTTGAGTTTTATTCGAAAAGTCTTATTTAATTAAGATAAAAGTATGGTAGCACTACTAAATACAAAAAAATATCATGAACAAGTATAGTTATTTAAAAGGCGGTCTCAAAAAACAGCTGACTGTTATTGCTTTGCCTGTTGTTGTTGTATTGTTGTGATATTGAGGCCACCTTGCTTACTTAAATATTACAATGGAAACTTAAGTTGAATTTAAATGTACCAGCTTGGTGAATTAAGCTTTGTGAAAAACCGAATTTTGCATTTAAAACGATTTTAAATATAAATGTGATCTAATAACGAACCTAAAAATTGGCCGTTAGTTAAGTCGGCCGAATTATTGAAGAGCTATATTTCTGGGGCTAGAAATATCTTATTAGAAACCTCCACTCTTGTCCAGTATACTTCTCAGATAGCAGAAAGAGCCTACTTTTTCAAGCGCTTGACGTCTTACGTAAAGAGTTTGCTCGTTGTTTGCATTCAATCGCATCGTTTTAGTTTTGCTGATATTTATTTTTAAGCCAACTCGTATTATAGATTTCTGGACCATTGCCAATTAAGAATGTATATCTTGAGAGAGTGTAAGTGAGTAAGTTCCCAGTGGGAAAAAGAAGACATACGGATGCCTCCTACAAGGCAGAGGCCTTCTGGAAGACCTCTGTACTCCTTCTTTTGGATATACAAGGCTTGCTCGCTCCATTTCATACTCATATCTGTTTTACACGCGTTGTCATAATGGAGTAGGTCTTCCGCTCTCGCTTGTTAGTACTTAGGTACATAAGATTGGTAACAGGATAAAAAAGAAAAAAAAAATAATTATTTTGTTAATCAAGGCGAATTCATATAAACGGTGGTGTTGATACTACAACAAGTAACAACACCAAAAACACAACAATGTATTTTTTGGTTGCTTTCGTTGATCCATATGTCAAAATCACAAGGAACTTTTGACTTTTATCTCTCTAATAAAGAAAAAAAAAGTAGCACAGCTGTGTTTTCAACGCCACCTGAAAAATGAATTCGCCTTGGTAATTTAATCAAAACATTTTTGAAGCAGGCGTTTAAAAGGCCTTCTGAGATTTCCCGCTAAATAATATATAAAAATTTTATACAAATAAAACAGTTAAGCGAATAAGAATTATAAACACCAGTTTTACTTGTAACAATTTCAAAGCTTAAACAAAAACAGCAACAATAAACAGTGAGTTTTTTTTCTTACGGTCCCTGTAGTAGGTATTGGTTGAATTTTAGTGAACTCTGAATGTAGTTGTAAGTGGGCAAAGAAAAAACAAATTACTTTATTTCATTTTACCAGTTCAGTTTTATTTACACTGCCACATGCATATTAGTTATCAAAGTTTTTCTTGGGAGTCAAAAAAATAATTAACAAGGTTTCGTTAAAATGTGCTAAATTCCTATTTAATACTATTGATAAACTGAAATTTATTTAATGGGATAAGCTATTCCTATGTCCATTTCACTGGTTGCTGAGGCCAGATCATCAGGAAACTTCATCCACACACAAGTGACTATGCATTTACTTAACATTTTTCTTGATCATAATAAAGTTGCGTTTACATTAAATTGGTTAAGATTAAATTAATGCATTCTGGCTCCAGGCAGTTCCAGTTTTTCAAATTATTGCATTTTTAGATCCAAATATTAAAACGATTTAAAACAACTTTAAGTCTTAAATATTCAAATTGGTTTTAAAATTTTATAATAATAATATTAACAGTCTTAAAATAATACGTCAAGCATAAACCGTAAAATCATATATTTCCGGTGAAAGGGGGCAAAAAATTTAAATAATAACAATAATAAAATATAAATAAACCACATTTCCCAGCAATATTTTTCTGTGAAAATGACATTGACAAAATACGACATTCCTTTTAGTTTTTTTTTAGTAAAATTTCTAAAAAAAAAGTAGAAAAAAACTCCAAAAAAAAAACGAAGAGGAAACACCAACCATATATTTATTACAACTTTTGGTCCTTCAACTTATGAACGTTTGTGTGTTCGTCGTGTCTACACGAAATAATGTTAGTGTAAACATTTCCTAACAATTTAAAATAAAATATTTTTGTTAGTTTTTGTTCTTTCTTTTAAAATATTTTATTCTTATTTATTTTTTTTTTTAAATATTTTGATGTTTTAACACGAAAAAGCTTACAAAATAAATGCCACAGGGCATTTTTGCATAGTTACATGATGTACACTGTGGAACAATATTTTTCATATTCAAACATACATACAAAGAAAAATATATTTAAAATTATTGCATGTAAGTTGTTTTGTTGTTGTTTTTACAACCTCCACCACTAGTGGTGAATGTGGGTATACTAAGTTTGTTAATTCGTGTGAAACTTGTTTAATATTAATCTAAGTCTATATAAAATATTTTTACGAAAGTAACTTTAGTTAAGAATTAGTTGTAATTATTGGTTAAGAATTAGTTATAATTTGTAGTTATCTTGTATTTATTAGTTATCTTGTATTCATATGTAATTTTATTAGTTTACATTGTTATTAAAAATTGTTATAATTTAGTACACTTCAATCCCAATGTGCAGAAAGCCCTCGAAATGACCGTTAAAAAAGCTTCAGTATAAGTCGTGAAATTATGTAAACATAAGTGCTGCCATAAATCAAATAGAGTGGTGAATAGTAAAGCCTCGAACCTTCGAAAAACATTTCGAATGTTCTAGATGGCCGAATGGCAGTATAAATACTTGCGGCGGCTAGCATAGTAAGATCATTCTAAGTTCAGACTTTGTCAATAACGTATAACGTGGAGAAAATTATAGTTGGTTGTGAATAAAAGCTATAAATTACGGTTGATAGACTAAGTACTAAATATAGTTGTGTAAATACTAAATAAGTGTTATAAAGTGTAAACCGTGTTTAAAAGTGTTGTGTTTTATTTATTTTATTAAAGTTTCAATAAAGAACACGAAACGGTTTATTATAAAGGAAATAAACCAAAACGTTATTGAAAGGCAGTAACGTAACAATATATATATATTTTGTTTACTTGAGTAAGCCCCAGTTAGCTCCCAGAAACAGTAATGTAACCGTACAGTAAAAAAGTAAGAACAATCAATTGTCTACAGATTGGTCTCAATCGGTAAAGTTACATCTTACTGCTTACTATAATCGTTCTAATTGCTTTACATTCAAAAATGAATTCAAAAAAATTAAGTCGTTTTAGCCATGACCATTTTTTGAAAACAAGCTCACTTTCGAACAACTCAAAAGCAAAGAACATTATTGGTGTCAAATTGCTGGTAATTTTCGTAAGTAGCAAAATCGATTCAATAGAATAAGAGTTATGCCCGTAATTTCTACAAATAGATATTTAATCGTATTCGTACCTAACAGTTATCTTAACCTATCCGGTAACTCTATTTTAATTTTGCCTACGTGTTTTCGCCTTTAAATTGTTTTTTAAAAATATGACAGCATTTGTATTTTTATTTACCTTTTGAACTAACTGTCGGTAATCGATGTTGAAAAAAGTATAAATTAACCAGTAGGTAATACGTACATGTTAAAAATAAGAAAAATTCGTTACACCATAGTTATCTTTATGCAGTAAGATATCTGTTTGTAGAAATTACGGGCATAATGAGTCCAAGTGTGAAACAACGATCTCAAAAAATTGATATTTTTATTACAAAAACTAACAAAAATGGTGGCGAAACGCACTTATTGATACAAGATTTTGCAAAAATTTGTTTTCAATGACTAGAAATCATACTACACGCAAAGAAAAAACATGGTTTATGCAAACAGAATCGCAAACTATCATTAATGTTTGTGATTATGATTGTGTCAAACACGTCTTAAGTAGCAATATATGTTCAGACATAATGTTTTTAACTTATTATTGTCTCAAACATATTATTATGTTCAGAAGAAAAACGTAAACGACCTTTCCAACCATGTTTCTATATTTCCCAAAACCATGCAAAATGTCTTTCTCAACATGTTATATGGTTCTCACAATAAAAACAATAACAAATTTTTTCTCAACAATTTAAATTTTATTAAAAGTACAAATGTATGTACATAAAGCATATATTTACAAATAAAATTAAATAGTACATACATTTAATGTCCGTTTTCTCATTTTTTTCCAACGAAAAACTGCACATTAAAGAAATTTGGGTTTCTCAATTTCTCATTTGCTTCTATTCTGTCGCAAAACTATCCAGCACTCATCTGCCAATTGCTTATTTTCCTTTTATTTGCCGTACAGATAAATTGAATCAGCTGACTCCCAACTTTTTTCAATGCTGTCGGTGTTTTTGACTGCAAGAAAGACAACGTTTATACATGTGTGTATGTGTTTTTATAATTATATTTAAATTACTTACCTGTTTTAATAAACTTATAAGTTTTGCAAGGCAGCCATGGCCTTTTCCTTCCTGAAAAAAGTTTAAATAATTTTGTAATAATCCAAGTTGTCCGATTAACTGAAGCTCGCAGACGTTAATGACGTAACGAAAATTTTATTTTTTTAAAAATAAACATTGTTTGTTTCGACAATAAATGTTTGCTCGATTAGAGAATGTGTTTAAAAGCAAACAAAAATTATGGTACTAAACATACCTTTTGTGTGCAACTTATTTTAATTGTATAGTTGAAAATATATGTATGTTTGTATGTATATATGATAGCAGCAAACATTTCACAAAATTTAATATGTTTAGCTAGATCAGAGTAACTTTTTAGGTGTAAACCACCATATTATATTATTATAGTGAATTTAAAAATGTTAAGGACAAAAAATATTTTTTCAAGTTATAATAGGACTATAATAAACTTATTAGGGTAAACATATGTATTAGGCAAATATGAATAAAAATGTTCGTAGGGAACACTTAGTAATCATGTTTTTTCTCTGCGTGTACATACTAAATTTCATGAAGATCGGTCCATAAGTTGATTAAGACCCCGTATAAAGCCAACTCTCGAAAAAACACTTTAGTACACCTAAAACCGTATCGAATAATACTATTATAATAAAATAAAAAAATAAAAATTGATTTTAATTAAAAATTTTGTGATATGAATTAAAAAATTAATTAAATTTGCACCAGCAAACAAATTAATAGTATCAATTAGGCGCTTAAATCACTTATTTAAACGTTTAATTCACTTGATTAAATTTAACTAATACTGATTTTATTTTTGATTATTGCTTAAATTAGTAAAAAAAATTTTGAGAATTTTTCTGTATAGGACAATAAATCACACCGTAAAATTTCGTGATGATCGGTCCATAATTAGCCATAGGCCCCATCTAAAGCACACACTCAAAAAAAAAACTCTGCACATAAAAGCCCACTCGTTTTTTATTCTAACTATCGGTGGAGGGTATCAAGGATTCGGCATAGCCAAAAATAGCACTCTAACTGGTTTTTTTTTTTATTTATTTTGTTTTTGGTGGACCAAAAAATGTGTTTCATATTTAAAAGCGTTTGTTTTATTTTTGGGATGGATAGCAAAAAAAAAAAAAAAATAAACTGCAACAACAGCAATAATTCTTTAAAGCAACAAACCAAAAAGAATTTTGTGTTGAGGCTAAAAATTGTAAAACAAAAACATGCATGCAGTCACAACACATCTACTGTAGCAATAAGCTATTTTATGCACTTATGTATGAGTACATAAATATATATTTTTTTGTTTAGATTATTTTACACCTAAAACACACTGTGCGGTGTTGATAAAAAACGTTAGTTCCAAGAATTAATTTATAATTTCAAATCATTAAAAAAACCAATAAACTTATCGTCGGCTTAATATGCAAACCTGCTAAATCCGCTTTTTAAGTAAATTTTGATGCCGTGTGGTAGAGAAAGATACGCCTCGTCGACCAGCATGTAGTTTTTCTTCAATTTGAGTTTTGAAATGTGTTTAAAACCAACTATATTTTTCCTCTCAATCTGCAAATATGAAATACATATGAAAAGTGTTTTGTCTCTCCTGTAAATGTGCTGAATGGGAGTTAGCAGGTTTGCATATTAAGCCGAAGTTATGTTATTTATGTGTTCTGCATACATACATATGTATGTGTGTGTAAGCACATATCGTTAGCTTAAATGCAAAAAGGCGTAACTAACAAAAATATAATTTTACAGGAGAAGCAAAAAACTTTGTAATATGAAAACTATAAACATTTTTAACGAAGTTATTTTTTTAATATTACCTTAAACACACCGGCAAATTTATTTTTAAACCAAAAAATGTTTTTTTTGTTATTTGACGATATATGTTAGATTCGCCTTTTTGACTTCTATTTTCCTGAAATGCAAAAAGACGTATCTACAACAAATAAGTTTATATGTTTAAGTTGAAGTATTTTGTAAAATATAAAATGTCTATTTTCGGCTTAAAGAAGGTATAGGAATTAATAATTGATTATAAAAAAAATTGAGTTTATTGACTAAATAAAGTTGAAGATAAAAATTTAAAATAAAACGATTTTTATTTTTTATTTGAGTTCGTTTATTCGGTTATATTTTTTTATTAAATTTTTTTCATAGACTATTTAAGATTATTTTTCATAAAAATAATAACAGTCTGCAGGAAGTAATTTTTTGAGTTGATTTTTGAGATTTATAATTTTTCACCTGTTCTAATAGAAGCTTATCGCTTAGGAATAGACTAATAATTGAGAAATTAATTATGATTTATATGATTCACTGTGAAAGGTTACGCGCTCTTCCAAGTTCGAATGGTAAAACAATTGCTTATTTAAAATTTTTCTTTTAATCAAAATGTGGGTTGAATCACATTCCATTTGAGTGCGACCAACTTCCAAGTATTTGTGCTCTATTGTGATGTTTGCTTCTACGCATAAAGAAAGTAAAGTCCATAGAACCACATTTCTATTTTGGTAAAAACAACCATCAGAATAGAGAATAATGTGGTGCATGTCAGGGAATTAATTAAGATAATTTCTTAAATATTTTACGATAATCGTTGCAAATGTCGATGATACCAGATTTTCTCCAGTTTCATCCCAAATGTAATTATCGGAGTCATGATTTATAACATTATAAATTGTCTTTTTTTTAATTTTTATAAATTCCCTAAGCTAATCCTGCGAAGCTCTACGCTTGTCTGCAGAAAAGAAACCAGAGTCTCTGGTGGGAATCGAGCCCGCAATCACGACGCTGATAGACTAGCACACTACATAGTTACTAGCTAGTCTACCGGGGCATAATTTCATAATAAGCGGAGTTGACATTCGATTGAAAACGTTATTTTCGAAAACGACAATGACACTCATAATTATGCCCATTATTTTCTTAAAAGTTGAAAAAGCATGCAATTTTTGCTAGTCACTTCGGTCTCAAAGGGATACTAGTCGTACAAAGCAATTGAATTAATCAATTTGATATTAAAGTCGTTTAAGCCAAAGTTTCTTATGGTGTTTTCTTTTCTAGAAAAAATGTGACATTTTATTTTAAAATTTTAATAAATTTTAAAATTTCCTAAAAATTTTGCTACCGAAAAGGATGAGTTTTTTAGAAAAAACAAGCCACCCTTTTCGGGAAGAAAATTTTTAAGAAACAGGCACCAAATTGCATTTTTTTAAAAAAAAATGTCACATTTTTTTTTGTAGAAAAGAAAACACCATTAATGTGGAAATAATATTGTACCAATCAACGTCAGAAAAACATGCGTTGATAACTCGTCCATGGAATTCTTCAAACAAATTTGAAAGAAAACCATTTTATTATATTTTGTTAGTAAAAAATGTGTAGTTACGTCGTTTTGCATTGATAAAATAAACACACTTGTAGTTACGTCCTTTTGTTTTTCTTTTAATAAAAGCGTAATTTTTGATCGGAGAACTGTAAAATTTTGTCAAGACATGTAGTTTAATGGCATTCATAATAATCAATCAAAAAGTCGATGTTGAATTTTTTGTTAGTTACGCCTTTTTGTTTTCTAGCTAACGATATATACATATGTATGTTGTTGGACAAACAGAGGAGGAAAGTGATCTTAACTGTTTTGCCTTTGCTGATTTTTATATAGATAATCATAAGATAATTATGTTATTTTTATTTCTTTTTCCCTTCTCTGGAAAAATTTTTAAAATTAAATTTTCTTTTAAAATTAAATTTTCTTTTAAAATTCCCGGTGTTTATTTTTTATTTATTTATTTATTTATTATTTATGTTATTACAATACAACAAGAACTAGTCTTATAATAAAGTATTGCTTAGTTATTTGGCATATTTATAGATATGTAAGCATTATCATAAATTTAAACAATAATAATAATTATTAAAAAATAAAAAAGCAAAATAATAACTAACAATTTTAATTTATTTATAATTAACATTAAAAAAAAATCAGACAAAATTTAAGGCAAAAGTGCCTATTTAGAAGGTAAAATAATTACGTAAAGTGCCTAAATATGGCAGATTTGAAATGGCTTGCATTGCAAATAATTTGTATTTGAGGGGGTAATTGGCTCCAAAGACGAATTGAATAATTGAAAAAGTGTTGCTCACATATCGCTTTTGTATACTTAATGCTATTTATTCTGTTACCTCTATTCGACCTGGAGAATGTAATTTTTTCATAGAGATATGGTGGTTGTCGGTTGTATATTATTTTATGCAAGAAGATAAGTGTTCGGCACTTTAATAAATTATCAAAGGTGACATTATAAATTATTAATGTTTTAGTTTTAAAATTTTTATTTAAATAAATTAATTTCAAATGAAAATTTTTTGGTATACAAAATTTTCTATTAACGTTTATTAATTTGAAAATTATATTTAGGAAAGTATGTTTAAGCCTAGCAAACATTCTGATCCAAGCATTGCCCTCGCAACAGCAAGCCAGCAGGACGGACGTCCTTACATCGATTTAGATCAGCATACTAAAAGTGGTTCTATTTAGAACCATTATTTTTATGTGCTGCAAACATCAGCTCAAACGTATAATACCTTATCCTCCATTGGTCGTGGTGTGGATATAAATCGACCTCTGCGATAAAAATGTAAATTTTATAATTTGGATATATTCAAAATCGAGAAAAATCATAAAATTCTATAAAAATTTGTTAAATCTTAAACATTTTTTTTTTTAATAAATAGCAGTCAATTTATTAAATTGTAAAAATCACTAATTCCTGAAAAATAAATTTCTGCTAAATCATTGCCTCTGTTCGCCGTTCATAAAATATCCCGTGTAATTTGCTTATTTACCAAAGGGTCCTTTTCGCTTAGTCTAAGGCTATCTTACTGTCTGTCTGTCTGTCTCTCATGATGTTTCAACTTCACACAGCTTGCATGTCTTATTTGGTGCTGTCATGCGGAAATAAGCAATTATTTGCTTACTTCGTGGTTGCATCATATGAGTAGAAAACAAATTGTGTATTGCTTTATATTTTTTTTTTGGAAATTTTTTATTCACAAAAAATTAAAAATTATGTAGTGTAGTAGTGCATCACATACATTTTTTACTGTGCGAGAGTGTAAGTGTTGAGTTTCTTGTACTTGGTGGCATTTCACACTTTTGCTTTAAAATTAACACACTTTAGATGTTTCCGGTTCTGCTGACATCTTGCTTATTTCCCTTTTCTCTCACTCTCCCTTTGCGTCCTTCTCTTTTGTTGTATCACTAATTTTTGTATGTGTTTTGTCATCATGCATAAATTGCCTTCGAGTGGTTTTTCAAAAAAAAAAAAAAAAAAAATATTACATGAAATTTGCCATTGCAACGTGTGTAAATTTATTTTAGGAAACTTTTTTAATTTGTTTTCTCTATTTGGAAATAAAAATGATTGTATGATTGTATAGTAAAGACTAAAGAAGTAGCATAGTTTGAGGATTCAAATTTAATTTCGAATGTAAACGGATTTTCTAGGTTCATAGATTTTAGCACTTCTTTCAATTATAGCGACTTTTTATTTCTTAATAAAAAGGATTGATAACCAAATCAAAAGTTTTTTTTTTATTTTTAAATTTTACTGCTATAATTCTTTTCTTCTCTTTTACTCGAGAATGTACGTCAACTTTAAGCTGAAATAAAATGGGTTAAATGTTCATGTGTTTTTCTTTTCTTGGTTTAGCAAGAAATGTCATTTTCTAGATTAGTTTATTAACACTGTCTTACACACACCCCGGCTTCCTTAACATTGCAGATATCATTCAAAAATGCCACCAACATGTTTATCATTTGATTTCTCATGCACCAACATGCATGTAGAATAATATAATCATCATCTAGCATTCTGAAAAATATTTTCACGTTTTCATGTTTTTAATTATGAACAAAAAATAAAAAATTTTAAAGAAACAAGTTTAATTAGAAATAATTACAGAACATGTCATGTTTCAGTTGCTGTACAAACAAAATTGACGTGAAGAAATTTTCTTTACAATACGTACGAGTTAATTTACAATAAGACAGTACTTTTTGGGGTTTTTCTGAAAATTTCTCATTTACCTTTTGCACAATAAAAAATAAAACGTTATTTTTTGCAGAATTACATTAATAATTTAGTTTATTAAGTCATTGTCTTTAACGTCGCGGTCTTTCGAAACATATCATTCAAGTCATAGAGAAACGTAGTCATAGTCTATTATGCTATAGCCAGCAAATCACAGCCTGTACAGTCATGCTATACCAAGTAATTGTTAATAAGTCATGGTCAATTACGTCATAGTCTATCTGAACATGGTATTTCAAGTCGTAGTCTGTCTAATCATAACCTGTTAAGTCGTTGTCTATCAAGTCATAGATTAGCAAAGTCATAGTCTATCATTCAAGTTATAGTCTATAACGATATAGCCTATTAAGTCATATTGTCTGAAATCATAATGTTTTAAGTCATATTATATTAACTCGTAGTCTTTTAAATCTTGGTTATCAGTTCCGAGTCTTTTTTTCGATTCATAGCGTATACAGTTATCCAGTTGGATGTCATAGTTCTTTGAATTATTTAGGAAACTATTGTCATTTCTTTTTATTATGATAATATTGGTATGGTTAAATTATGTATAAAACAAAATATCGGCCAAATGGCCACCGCGACTTCGGCGGCACACCACCATCCGATGGTCTAAATTTTCGATGACGCTGAGGCATAATTGAGGTTCTATGCCGTTAATGTGCCGAATTATTTCATCCTTTAGCTCTTGAATTGTTGCTGGTTTATCGACGTACACCTTTTCTTTCAAATAACCCCAAAGAAAGAAGTCCAACGGTGTCAAAACACATGATCTTGGCGGCCAATTGACATCGCCACCACGTTAGATAGCACGGCCATTGAATTTGTCGCGCAAAAGAGCCATTGTTTCGTTAGCTGTGTGGCAAGTGGCATCGTCTTGTTAAAACTATATATCGTCCACATCCTTATCTTCGGGCCATAAAAAGTTCGTAATCATCTCACGATAGCGAACTCCATTCACAGTAACTGCCTGACAGGCTTCATTTTGGAAAAAATACGGTCCGATGATGCCGCCAGCCCATAAACCGCACCAAACAGTCACTCTCTATGGTGGCATTGGTTTTTCGACAATCCCTATTGGATTATCATTCGCCCAAATGCGGCAATTCTGCTTATTGACGAATCCACTGAGGTGAAAATGTACCTTATCACTGAAGATGATTTTCTTAGAAAATTGATCATCCACTGTTGACATTTCTTGCCACCATTCTGACGTTTGGAATGGTCAAGAGGTTTCAGTTCTTAAGTCAATTGCACCTTGTAAGCATGTAAATGCAAGTCTTTATGCATAATGTTCAACGACGAGCGTGAGAGGTGCAATTGTCGGGCACGACGACGAGTTGAGGTGGACGGCTCTTCAGCCACGAGCTGTACGAGCATGCAATGGTGTTCCGATTGTACGCACATTTGGACGATAAAATTGACTGAAAAAAATCACGAAGTGCACGATATGCATTTTGATTTGAACGCCCATTTTCATAATAAGCCTGAATAACTTTAACGCGTTGTATATCTTTCCATAATTCAAATTGAGTTAGTCTGAAATTGAGAAATGTCAAATGAAATGCGGAAAAAAACTTGACGTTTAGGTGTGGTTCACATTCAACATCAAAGTCAAAGTCTCCTGAATCATAATCTATTTAGTCATAGTCTATTATTTTTTTTATTATATTTTTAGCTATTTTGTTTCAAGTTATTGTTTATGAAATCTCGGTATATTTTAAGTCATCGCCTTTCCATTCATATCATATCCAGATTTAGTATTTCATGTCATAGTCCTTTCACTCATTGTCGTTGATGTGATAGACTTTTAAGTCATTGTTTAAAATTGTTGTCTATCAAGCCATACACTGATAGAAAAGGCGTCATAACGCTGATGTATTTTGACATCAGTACTATGACAAGTGTCTTTGTTTTTGACCCCATGACACTTTTCATAATTGTGATGTCAGCCTTAACATCACTTGGACAAATTGTCATCAGTTTAAATTTTGTCATCAATGCGATGACACATCGGCATGACAGAAATGACGAATCAGAGTCAGTTTAATAAAAAATGTCATTAGTGCGATGACTCAGTAACATCGGGGAAAGTATTCATTAAGGCCCAACTAGAATGTAAATAACATTGCTTAAGAAACTGAGCAAATACAAGCAAAAATCAAATATGTCAAACCATATTGAACTTAACCACAGGTCTACACTATAGATAAATATCTCAGCATGTTGGCAATAACGTCGGCATAATAACAGAGCAATATTTCTTATTGCTCAGCTTATGTTTAAGGTATGGGAAAACGTATTTATGTTAAATCATAATTTGAAAAAAAAAATCAAGGAAGAAGGTGCAGTGTAAAAACTGGCGCTTTCTTGCAAAAATAATTTTTATTAATATAAATTCTTTCTTATCCGACTTTATTATTTAAATGTACATTAATTTGTTTAAGCTTAAGGTCTTTTTTTTATATAAAAATATTAATTTTATTAATTTTATTATTTTTGTTAAAGTAAAATTATTATTTTTATATAAAAAAGAACTCAAACTTAAACAAATTAATATAAATTTAAATAATAAAAATCGAATAAGAAAAAAATTATATTAATAAAAATAATTTTTGTAATATTATTTTAGTGTTTATTTAATTCTTTAATTTAATTTCTTTCTCACACAATTTTTTCTTTTTGCTTCTTTTTTCAATTGACAACCAAATTTGACGTTTTATGTTAGCAATTATTGTCAACGAAAATGGACTAACAATTATTGCAACACAAATTGCCGGCAATAAATATGTACAAAATATTGCCGTCCACATTAAAGATAACATAATTTTGATATTTACTGCAATATATGTCGCAATAATTATCTCTGGTATAGACGGGCAGTAAGGGATCTTTTTGTTAAGTTTAATGAAACTGTAATTTGCATAAGCAAAAAGCGAAACGGATCGCTCATTCCGTACGGAGTCAAATGTTTTTTTTTTATTTTGTTTTTCTTTTTTTAAATGCATTTGAGAGGCTATTCGTTTATTTAATTGACAGTAGCTTAAGTTTGTTTATGCACATACTAGTTGGGCCTTTAGGCTGTTATTAAATTGAGTCATTGGAATTAACTTAAGTCAAAGTGAGAGAATGTTTGCTTCATTTTTGTTGTATTCCACCCGTTTTCTTTACAAAAGAACTCTCAATTATAAGACACCAGTAGCACTCCCGATTTATTTTTCGTAATCATCTTACTTTGAAAATTTGATGTGTTTAACTAAATACTTTAAACAAAAAGAATATGGGAATTTTTAATGCTTATTTTTCTTATAAATAAATTAAAATAATATTAATAATACACTAAATACAGCAGCGAATTGATTTCACTGTAGTAGACGCATAAAAAATGACAACATTTTTTTATGACGTTCATCATTGATGCCATTTTTTGCCTCATTGATGCCATTGAGAATAACATTGATGCCACAATTCTGATGTTAGGGCATCATTAATATGAAGATGCATATTTCTATGAGCGTTGTGTATCAACCCACTGTCTTTAAGTCTTACCATGCCATATCAACTCGCAGTTTATCAATTCGCAGTCTATTAAATCACAATATTTAGCCATAGTCCATCAAATTATAGCATATCAAGTCATATCCTATCAAATCACAGTCTATACGTTATTGTCGTGATCTAATAGTCTAGTCATAATCTAAAAAATAAAATCGTTATAGCATCATCTTATCGAGTATGTCTGCCATTTCCTTTTTCTCTTTCTTTCGTATTGACAAGTGAAAAAGTGAGTGACAAACTATATCCAAATGTAAATATTTCCATGAGTTTCTGTTACTGAATGTTAAAGGGATAAAATTTATTGATGTTCTTTTGTAATGTTACATTGTCAATTAGCCTTTTACTCTGTTCCCAATTTTTTTTTTTTTTGTTCGCAATCACTTTTTTTTGTTTTGTCATTGCTGATGAAACTTCAAAGGTATTTCCACTTTCTACATTTTTCTTTGTTTCATTTTTGTTATGGGAGTTTTTTTTTGGGCGGTAAAGGTGTACGATTGGCATATGTGTTGTTAATAGTCAGTCGGACAATCATCACATTGATTGTCTAAAAAGAACAAAAATTAAAAAAAAAAACATAAACTGAAAAACAACAAGAAATTATATTTTTGGTTATGACCGACTATTTGATACTCTACACCACAGTATATGCAGATAAATATGGACCGATTGATAAAAAAAATTTGGTAAGACAATTTATGTTGTTCAAAATATATTTTTGAGCCAAATTTAATGTAAATATTTATATAATAAGATATTTTATAAGCACGAAGACTATTCCGGAAATGGTCACCTCCAGCAAAACTCTTTTTTAAGAAAATTTTAAATAAAATATGATGAATTTAACCACATCATTGTCAATTGTCATTGTCAAGTTAAATTATATTATACAGTTGTTTTCCGGTTTAACGAACCAGTACTTTGTCAGGCCTGTTCGTTAAACTGAAAAGTTCGTTATATGCCATACTTATGTCTAGTACCCATGTTATGAATAAATAAATAACTAGAACTGTATTATTTATCGTTTAATTTCAAATATGTTTTGAGATCTGTATAATATGTTAAAAAAAAAACTAAAAAAGGTACAATTCATTACACTGGTAGCATAAAACCTAAAATAATTTTAATGAAAAATAGGTTCAAATTTTTTTTCAATTTCCTTGAAAATTTTACATAAAAAATTTGTAGAGTAATGTTTGTTTTTTTGGAACAAAAAATTTTGTTTTGTGACATCTTCCTGAAGTTCTCTTAATAGCAATAAAGTTGACAAATTAATCTTATTTTGCTGAGCCCCTTGAATCAAATTTCGAAGATTTTGATAGCATCCTTGTGTTTTATTTGTTGCTCCAAATGTTTTTCATGATCGAAAAAATATGCGTAACTGATCATTGCAGCATAATCACACAAAAATGCTACATAAACAAAACCTTAAATAGCGTACTTTTTGCTACTAACTTGGTTTTTAGTTAGAAATTACTTCACATTATGCTTTTTTAAACTGAAATTATGAATGAGCGATAAGTCACATTTTTCACGTTGGTCTTAAAAAAATTATAGAAAGAAATTACAGAAAACTTTATTTCGGTCATTTCTTTCTATCATTTTCTTAACACCAACGTAAAAAACGTGACTATTCGCTCATTCATTTCTTGTAGGGCAAGTCTGGGTTTACACTATGAAAGTTTTCTTTCAATAAGTTTGACTTTATAGGTGAGAGGGAAAGAAAACAGGCTATTCTTCTCTTCCCTCTCACCATTCAACTCAAACTTTCTGAAAGAAAACTTTCATAGTGTTAACCCGGACTTATTTGTTCGCTAAATTGAGCACAAAAAAATATTTTTTGTTCGCTATATAAGGTACTATATAAGGTACTCGCAGAATCGAACAGGATAACTACTGTACTATTATTTTAAGTGCTAAACATATTTTAGTTATTAATAACCATAAAATGCCCGGAGACAACCATAATATGATTGTGGCTTCTTAATGGAGGACTAATATAACCAAAATATGGTTGTCGGTGACAATAATAATGTTAAATAAAACATAATATGTTTAAAATTTTCTTTAAAAATAGTTTCCTACTAGGAACCACAGGACATAATATATATAATATATGACCATCACAGATCAGCAATGAGTAGTGAAAAAGTGAGTAGAGCTGAATCATGACTCATAATTTTTTGTAATTATTCGCTCTCATACTTATTGCAATGTTATTCAAGCTCATACTCACTCAGAAGGTTGATGTTCTTCGTATTCAAGCTTAAGTTTATTGTTATTCAAATATCTTTAAGAAACTTAAAAAACTAATATAAATTTTTTTTGGCTTAACTAAAAAATAAATTTTCAGATCCCACTTTGATTCCAGATCAGATCAAAAATATTTAAAATTTTTTTTTATATTTTGAATTTCTTAATTTTTTTTGCAAGACGTTTTAGATTTATGTTTAATTTGTCGGGCTATTCTTCTTTCTATATCAATTTATTTGACTTGAGTATTAAGTGAACTAAGTCCCTCCCAATTAGTTTTACCAATATGTCCGTAATTGGAAAATACAAATACTAATTGGCTTCTGATGTTATTTAAATTGAATATTTCTTTTATTTTTTTAATTACATAATCATCGGTGTTTTGAATAGAATTCTGAAACATCTAGCCAGGCCCCATCTTGTTACAACTGGCTGCGGTGGAAGGGGAACCAAAGGGATACATTTCATTAAAAATTGCAATATTATCGAATTGGCTTCTAATTCCTCTGCAACGCGAAGCAAGTATCTTGTAACAATTTTGAATAAAATGGGTTTAAAATAGAAGTATATTTTGTCGAAATGTTGAAAATCTTGTATTCCAAAAAAATTAAATTTTTTTATTTTTAATATTTTTAATTAGGCTTAAGTTCATTAAATTTAATTTTCATTAAAAAAAACAGAAGTAAGGAAAACATGTGAAATCAATTAAAATGGATAATCATTCGAAAAAAGCAAACTTCGATCTACCAAAGGTTAAAATACAATTTGGTTTAAGGATTGATGTTTGACTATTGACGTCAGCAGTCGTCGATGGCTGCGAGTATAAAACGGCAAATCCATCTGCGGAGATCGAGTGGTTGCGATCGAAACATGTCATGATAACCTGCCGGCCGCGGTTCGAATCCCGGTCACGGTCAAAAATTAAGGATTATCAATAACAATTTTAATTAATTTTCATGTTGTAAAATTCCTTTCTTCATAGAAATAATTTAATGAAAATTAAATTTAATGAACTTAAGCCTAATTAAAAATATTAAAAATTTGGATTAAAAAACCATAAATAGTTCAACAAAATAACCACAATACTAATATTTTTTTTTATTTTAAAATTTTTTTTGAAGGGTTTTTTGTGTATTTAAAAAATTTTTTAAGATTTTTTTTATAAAATGGAAATTAAAGAAAAAATCCATCAAAAATTTCTAAATATGCAACAATATGCAAAAACAAATTGACGCCATTTTAAAGCAAATTTAATGATGCGGAAAGATAATTGGTCGGCAACGTTTTTAGACTATCGACTAAAAACATGCATGGAAATCGCATGCCTAGTTATAAGTATTTTTTTAAAATTATAAAACAAACTGAGGTCAATTATGAGTATGAGTATTATGTCGACGTCGCACTGATATTTACTGCTCTTGTGAGTATGAGTGAATCAAAATAGTTGAGTTTAAATGATGTCTACGCATTTATACTTACAATTTAATGAGTCAGTATGAGTAGCGAAAACACGATTCATTGCTGATCTCTGGTGACCATATTTAAACATGATTTTTCTCTGGGTGCAGGGGCCATGTGAAATTATGAACAGATTCTCAACATTTTTTATTGGCTTTGTCCTTATGCCAATTAAAAAGTATGCATCAAATTACCTTCAAATTGCGACCTGCACAAGTTTACATGGACAGACAACTAGCCAGCCAGGCAGCCGAACAGACATCGTTAGATCGGTATAACTAAAGGTGGGTCTAAGACCAATATTTTTTTTAAGTGTTACATACATTAGCACAAACGCATAATACCCTCTCTACTACTGTATTGTGTAGAAGAAAAAATGGCCAGCTCTTAGCAATTGAATGTAATTGACATAAGGAAACGATTAAAGTGGAAACTCTCTCAAAGAAAAATAAAAAAAACTCTCTCAAAATTCCGTACGTGTGAAGTTACAACAACAAAGTTAATACATCCCTTACTAATGCCATCAAAGATTAAGATTTTTTGACAGCTGACAATTAGATTTTTTTCTCTACCTCTCTTTCTATCCAGTCGTTCTTTATGGTAATTAATATGGACAAACAATAAAGCCAAGAGATGTTAAAAGTAAAGCTAAAGTTGCTGTAGGTAAGCAGTAGCATAAATACTTTCAAACGCATCGCAATTAGCCCTCTGCGACTGACGTGATATAGTTCTCACAATTCTAATGACGTGGTAGACTACCAGACACCATTTCCGTGGCTTATATTTTCCAGGTTCCGTTTTGTAAAACTAATAAAGCCATTTTTGTATCTTGTTTATGAGTATAAGTTATTATTTATATAGTTATTTTTCTAATTCAAAGCGAAAATTCGTGTTGTATGTTATTTATCGGCATGGCATGAATTTTCAGTATACTCTTTTGTGTTTGTTGGTGTCTGCTAGACTACCACATCAGTCGCAGAGGGTTAGGGCAGACAGGAGGCAATTGATTAAAATTTTTTTATTTTATGAAAGCACATGCGAAAACATCTTTTGTTGAAATTTTAAAACATTACTAATGAGGAAGAAAGAGCCTTCCTTACTACCTGTGCAACAGTTTCGAACGTAAACTTTTTTATAAAAATTTATATGAAAATTAAAACTGATTTTTTTTTCATAGAAATTTTCTATGCAAAAATTATCGTTTGAAATTGTTCTACAGGTCGTTACAATATTAATTAAATTCAAGTAACTAGATATTTTTTGATATTTAAAGCAGACTATAAACACCATAGTCTATTAGGTTTGAGAGTAGACTATAACCTAATTGTCGATTACACTAAAAATATTATGTAGGTAAAATCAACGTAAAATGAAATATAAAACAAATGAAAATTAATTTAAAGCCCGGTCAACTTTAAATGTTAAAAAATAACTCACTTATTACAGTTAAGGCCAAGTTTACACGATGTCTTTTCAGACACGTCTAACAAACACGTCTCTTTTATTTGTAGCCGATCGGGTTAGAGATGAAAGAGGAGTTGCCAAACAGACACGAAACGAGTTTTCATGTTTGATAATATGAATTGTCATGTTTTTTGATTTGTATGTATGTGTGTATATGTATATTTGACTATTAGACATAAAAACAGACATGTGTGGAAATACACAGAAAGAAAAACACTCGGGATAAATTGATCTTTTTATGCTCACTTTTAGCACGAGGCGTGCTCAAAAAATTGAGTACGAAAAACAGTTAAACGTACTTAAAACAATCCCAAACGTACTTAAAACAATCCAAATGGGATCATTTTCGAAAATCAATCCCGGAATTTCTCAAAATAAGTATAAAATTATCAAATCAAGTACAAAAAAGATTGAACTTTTCGTTGGTATTGACACTCTGAGAGTTAAATTATAAAGTGAGCGTATTGTTCTCAGAGAACTTAAAAGCAGGGTTGTCAGATTGATTTAGACCTTTTTCGCCAAATTCAATGTCAAAAATCACCAAAATCGCCGCAGCCTTTGTTTTTCAGTTTTTGACAATAAAATACCTATTTTTAGAATTATTAAAAATATTTTTTATAAATTCTAAAAAATAAATTTGTTCAGTATCGCTAAAATTCGCCAAAAATTTAAAAAGAAACAAAAAAATTTTTTTCAAAAGACTGATCCAGATCTGTAATAACACAAAAATTTTAAACTCCATTATCTCAAAATGGCAAACAAATTATACACCATTGTTTTATCAAGGGCACGATATTTCTTCAAAACTGCTTATTATCATAGGATAGATTGTAATTTAAATAAGTGTAATGTTAAAAAAGAAACTTATTTTCAATGTTAGTGAATATAAATTTAGCTTAACTTTACTCTTCTGCAAATATCTATCTATTTTCATACACAGATATAAAGTATGTATTTTATATTTACCTTATGGAAAAAAAAAATTTTAATTGAATTGCTTAGCGCTTAAAAATTATTTCTTCTTTTAGCTTTGGTCTTTAATCCTTAATAGTGTAATATTTTTGAAATAAAAATGTATTGACCCAACATACATATTAATAAAAACCAAAAAAAAAGGCAAAAAATCGTCAAAATGCCGATAAATCGGCAAATATGGCAGGCCTGGCTGTTTGCCACCTCATTTACTTCGTGACTCATTGTTGTTAGTAGGCTGAGAAAATTTCATCATTGTGAAAAACAAATTGTTAAAGAAAATTAAGTAAAATTTTTAAAAGTGGTAAAAAACATTTAAAAACAAATTGTTAAAAAAGAAAAAGTAAATTGTGTGGTGTTTTTTTTTGTCATGGCAGATTCTTTGGACGAGGAGCTGCTCCAGCTATTGAAATCATTGGGAGTGGATGCAGCCTACGAATATTTAATAGGTAAGTACATACGTACATATGTATTTTTTTACCCAAAGATTTGTGTTGTTTTAACCCCCGTATTTGCAAACGAATATTAAGGTTCTAATACATATGTAAAATGCAACACCAAAAATTACATAGAGAGCAAAAACAAAATCGAAAAAAATTGTAATTTTGTTGCTGGTTTATAGAAAAATTTATTTGAATTTTTAAATTTCAATATGTATCTTGCAATTGTTTTGTTTTAAAAATGGTAAAACAATATGAATTTCTGTAGAAAGTAACAAAATCACAAACTATTTTCGATTTTTTTTTTTGCTTTCAATGTAATTTTTGGTGTTGCATTTTACATAATTAGGGCCTAAATTTAAAAAACGTTTAAGTAAAATGTTCAAAGAATTCCTATATATATACACATACATACAAACATATTTGTTAAATGCGAAATATTTGCATGAATACGGTAGTTAATGTGTGCTGTCTGTACCATACTTGTTTTAATATGAATTGTTTCTGCTCGCGTCTTTACAAAAAAAAAACAGTGAGGCCTCGATTATCTGTCATTCGATTAACCTGCAACATCAATTATGCGGGAAAGAAAAAAGAAACATTTTTTTTACCATTTCGATTTCTTGCATCGATTAACCGTGATAACCTCTATTTTCCAGAATTATAAGCATAATTTTTATTTTTAATTTTCAATCGAACACAATTTTAATAAAAAAATACAATGAGATAGAACAATATAAACCAGAAGGCTTCCGGTCCCGAGCATTACAGATAATCAAGGTCTCACTGTAGTTAACTAAACAACATCATATGAAAAATAAATAATATTTAAAACATAAATGAAATGAAAAAAGTGTAATGTAAACGCACTAGATTTTGAGGAAGATTTCAAATCAAATCTACAAGATTTCGTTGTAGTGTAAATGTAGTATTAAGCATAATGCGAAACTGATAGTTCATTCCGTATGGAATAAAATGTTTGAAAATGCTGAATCAAAAATATTAATGCTTAATTTAGCTCTTCTGCATACACATGCCCGTTGTTTCTGCGGCCAGGAAAAATTGTTCGGAATCAGTCATTAGTTCATACCATTTTGGAGTTGATTGTATAATTATTTACTTTTGCCCAACTCGCCGTAAGACCGGTCTCAGAAAAATGTTATCGCTCTAAGTGACCAAGAACCCCTAGCTTCTTAATGACATAGTTTCCCTTAGAGCACTGATGGGGTTGCACTTTAGGAGCGATGACGATTACAAATGTAATCAGCTTAGAAACGTTGGCTTAAGTTGAAAGCAAAACAGATAATTATTCATTGACGATTGATTCGAATTATATTGGCCGTCAATACCACAAGGCAGTACTATGCAGCAGCGTTACCAATTAAGCCATTATAAGCCATTTTTTGTTTAGATATATAAGAAAACAATAAAATACTCCTTAAGCCGTAGCAAATGTAGATATTTTGGTAATTTGGCCAAATTTTTAATTTTTTTAACAAGCCGCCATTATCGTTTTTGTTTTATTTTTTGTTTAACAGTGCAGCCACACGATCAAGATTTTCTTGATAGTCTTTTACATATACTATTTGTCAAAATTTCCAAAAATTGAAAGTTGTGACGTAGGCTGCATTCAATTTTTGAGCAATTTACTTTCAAGATGTCATAAAGAAAACAATTTATAAAAGCAAACGAAAAATTTGCTCACTAACCTGGAAATCAGCTGTTTTCTTGAACGTAAATTGATACACTCACTTGAAAGAGAATTTTAAATGGGCTACTATATAGTCAGAAATAATACATTAAAAATGCATTAGGAGTTTCGGATAGGGTTAGTTAAATTTGTTTCTCTTTCTTTTGGTATCAATCAGGGGTGTTTTGGAAATCGAAATACTACAGTTTCTGACAAGATTTTTTTGTCTAAAGATTTTTTTTCTTATCTTTCAATATTCCGTTTTTGAAATGAAATCTTCTTTATAAGTTTTTTGTTTACTATTTCATCTATATATATATATTTCTGATGAGTTCTAATTATTTTGCATGTGCAGCTGCGCAGGTAACATTCAACAGTTTGCAGTACATGCAACACGACGACATAAAGGAAGCAATACCTCCTCTTGGTCTTCGTATGGAATTTCGAGAAAACCTGTTCAAGTGGAAAAAAATTCAGGTAGTCCTGGAAGTATACACATATGATAATCATGTACTTATTTATTTATTCTATGTATGAGTAGTTTGGTATAGATGACGAGACAATATCGGTTCAACCAAAAGTCTGTAACTCGCTAACAGAAAAGAACGACTTCCAAGGAAAATACGTTTTGAACCAGGTAAAAAACATTTAAGAGCTTATGGAGTTGGGTCTGCTACAAATAGTATATATTTTAAAAATATCACAGAGTTTACCACTCCTCCATTACATTTGTACCCACTTAATAACGGAAAAACATATACAAGACGCAAGAATTTATATTCATAATCTCTTTTTATTAATTTTTTTTATACCCAACTATAAAAAATTATACTTTAAATGTCCATAAAATATTATTAATATATGTATATTAATTAAGCTTTTATTAACCTAACCCAGCCAATAATTAAAATTAAAATTAATAAATTACTATTCAACATTTGAATCAATTAATGTATTTAAAATAAAATTAAATTGCATAATATGTTTTTTTTATTTTATGTACCAACAAATTATAAACTACTGTATTTCCTAATTTAAAAATTAATTTAAAAAGTAAATAAATAACCAAATGTTTAAATATTAAATAAAATCTTTTCATTTAACAAATCGAGTTAGGATTTCTTTATATAAGCGCATTTTGATCCTACTTTTACTTAAATCAATCTAATTTTCGGATTACTTCAAGTACGAATTGGAGATTAAATCAACTTTATAATGCTTGAATCAATCCCATTTTGAGATTAATTTGATCCTAGTTTTACTTAAATCAATCTCATTTTCGGATTACTTCAAGTACGAATTGGGGATTAAATCAACTTTATAATGCTTGAATCAATCCCATTTTGAGATTAATTTGATCCTAGTTTTACTTAAATCAATCTCATTTTCGGATTACTTCAAGTACGAATTGGGGATTTAATCAACTTTATAATGCTTGAATCAATCGCATTTTGAGATTAATTTAATCCTACTTTTACTTAAATCAATCTCGTTTTCGGATTACTTCAAGTACGAATTCGCGATCAAATATGGATAAAGTGAGAATTTTGGGATTGAATAATCCGTACTTGAATCAATCTTTTTGTACTTGATTCAAGAATATCCGTACTCACCGTACTATTGATACCGCTCCGGATTGATTTGAGTACGGATGGATTGATTTTTTTTTTTTAGTGTACATCGTGAAAAGACAAAAGGTTTTTGAAAGCTCTTTTGAGTATGAGAGAATGTATAAAACAGAAATATCTGGAAAGACATCGTGTAAACGCACCCTAAAATTTACTGATTTCAACTTTTGTTTTGAAAAAAAAAAATTCAAACGTACTTAGTTCATTATTTTAAATCAACAAAAAAAAAAGACAACTTAGTATTTTAAATGAACGGAAAAGCATTCGTTTTTTGTAATTTGGTTTTTAAACAACGTGCCACAAAAGTGAAAAAATAATTTTTCTGCTTAGATTTTGGCTTAACTTAACTAAACGGAAAACTTTTAAAATTAACTCCAAAAAGTAAATGTAAAACTTTTTTGAGTATAGTTGATGGACTATGGCTTGTTACATTTCGATTTGCAGACTGGTCGTCCAAAAACAAGTCGTTCAAATGTCAATATCAAAACAGATCTAGTCTCTCGGAATTTTTCAATTAATCTCTTATCAATTGACGAAGTAAAAACACTAATACGACCATATTTTGTATGAAATATTCAAACTGCAACCGCCAAGCTTTCATTATTTTTGGAATATTGTTCAAAAATGAAGAAACGTTGTTCTATCCAGTAACGCTCCATTTTTACTAACCCTAAAATGACAGCTGTCGAATTTTCTTTTGGGGTTGCCAACACTTTACTGACGACAAATTCAATTTGATTTGAAATTTAATTATTTTTAGGACACCCTTTATAACAACCTGATCAAAGTAATTTCTAGGCTATTTGGAAAACACATTTCAACAGACACGCACAGACAGACGGACATCGTTAAATTAACTTCGCTACTCATGAGGACTAAGAGCATAAATAAGTGTCTAAGATCAATATTGTAGAAATTACGAAAACCTGTGATGAAGGACAACGAATACAAATCATATTCGAACTTTTTTAACCGAGTAATTGTAAGTAAGAACTTCATCCCATTTTAGTAAAACAGACCAAAGTCTCTGACGGGATTCGAAGACGCACTTTTGCACAGCTAGAAACAAAGAAGTTATAGCCCATACAACGAAGTGTTTCGCTACTTTTGGCTCACCCTGTACTTTTATATCATTTATCCTAAAATGTAAAGATATCAATCCAAAAACAATTTTATATTTAAATTAATAATTATTTTGTATCACCACAGACTTCCTAGAAATAAACAAACATTTGATTGGTGATGATTCTGCTGATTTGCATACACCAAAAATTATTAGTTTTCAAAATCCAATTAAAACTTTTTTTTTTTTTTATTTGTTTTTCAGTGCAATTATTGATTATTGTAACGAACATAAACAGAAAATCATTAACAAACACAAAACTTTGACACATAACACAAGTTGTTTTTACGGCATAATCACAAAATTTATGCGAAATCTACTGGATTGCAAACTTAGCCGGAAACTAAAAGAGTATCAGAGTTGCCAGCTCGAAAAAATATATATTTAATCTATAAGATATTTTTTAATGAACAACAGTAAAGTTGTATTGGATGTATAAAACTAAGGTTTCATACATTCCTCATGTGTTCGAAATATGTCTTATTTCAAACGAAACACGGTACGATATTGCGTACAATATTTAAGAAAAAAATTGGTTTTGTAAAGGGCAAAATTAACCACAGAAATATTTACAATTGTACAAATATTTTGTGTTGTTCGTTGGGGTGTTTGCTGTTTGGCCAAACATTTGAAGAATGTTTGTAGAAATAATAAAACTTTTTTTAACTTGGCAGTCATGTTGGATGTTTGTCAAACTTTTTTATTTCTATAATACTATTCATTTCGCTGAAAACTTTGCAGAGTGAAGACGTTAACAAAGAAGCATTAAAATAATTTTTAAGAGTAAATTCAAATTTGTTGCCACAAAACAACTCGTTGTTTAAATAATTTTTTAATATAAATTCGTTGGCTTTATTTTTATTTCTTCTCCATTTTAAGCAAAAAGCAACTACATTGCCGCAGCACTATCGGCATCTGCATTTATTGATAACAAAACAGAAAGAAAAATTAATGTTTGTACAAAATATATTTGTGTTTTTTATAGGCGAACACATAACAAAGTGTCGGTTTGCCAAGCATTTTCATGGTTTGTTTTGCCTTTAACTTAAAAATTTAAAAATGGTTTGTGTCTTTGATAACTTTTACGGCTGCGGCATTTTGGAGGGTAAAAATCTATCGTTTATTATACCCTTCACCACAGGTGGAAAAGGGTATATATAAGTTTGTCATTCCGTTTTTAATTTCTACAATATTGATCTTAGACCCTATAAAGTATATATGTTTTTGGTCCTTATGAGGAGAGAAGTTGATTAAACGATGTCCGTCTGTCTGTCTTACGTTTGATAGATATTTTCCGGAGACTCCAGACATGATAGCGGCTAGGTTATTTTACATTTATGTCACATATAATCCACCATTTCTTGCTATTGAGATTCAGCAAGATCGGTGTACAAATGGCTGAAATATAACCAAAAAACCACGACTGCCTCTTATTTTTCCAAAAAAATCCCTTGTGGTTGTTGTTGTTTTATTTTAATGAGTTTAATTTTATGCACACAAACCCATAAACATTTATGTATGCACATGATATGCAGCTCAAATAAAGAAACAAACTCCTAGACTCAATATATTTTAATTTAACGCTTCCTCAGTAAAAGCGTTCGTAGCCGAGTTAAATAAATACATTTTTTTTTATTTTTATTTAATTTGTTTTTAATCCAAATTTTTTTAATATTTAATTAGGCTTAAGTTCACTAAATTTAATTTTCATTAAATTATTTTTTATGAAGAAAGGAATTTTACAACATGAAAATTAATTAAAATTGTTCTTGATAATCTTTCATTCTTGACCGTGGCCGGGGCTCGAACCCAGGCCGGCAGGTTACCATGACATGTTTCGATCGCAACCACTCGATCTCCTCAGATGGATTTGCCGTTTTACACTCGCAGCCATCGACGGCTGCTGACGTCAATAGTCAAACATCAATCCTTAAACCAAATTGTATTTTAACCTTTGGTAGATCGAAGTTTGCTTTTTTGAATGATTATCTATTTTAATTGATTTTACATGTTTTTTCTTTACTTCTGTTTTTTCGTACTTTTGTCAAGAATTCTTCTTGAAGTCCAAAGTACATTTTTTGTTTTTTCCTTTTGTCTTTCTTTTTCTTGTTGACCTTTTTCAGCACAACTTGAAGGACAAATGAACACATAGAGCTCGTGCCTTAGCTTTAACAATAATTAGTATTGTGGTTATTTTGTTGAACTATTCATGGTTTTTAATCCAAATTTTTTTAATATTTAATTAGGCTTAAGTTCACTAAATTTAATTTTCATTAAATTATTTTTTATGAAGAAAGGAATTTTACAACATGAAAATTAATTAAAATTGTTCTTGATAATCTTTCATTCTTGACCGTGGCCGGGGCTCGAACCCAGGCCGGCAGGTTACCATGACATGTTTCGATCGCAACCACTCGATCTCCTCAGATGGATTTGCCGTTTTACACTCGCAGCCATCGACGGCTGCTGACGTCAATAGTCAAACATCAATCCTTAAACCAAATTGTATTTTAACCTTTGGTAGATCGAAGTTTGCTTTTTTGAATGATTATCTATTTTAATTGATTTTACATGTTTTTTCTTTACTTCTGTTTTTTCGTACTTTTGTCAAGAATTCTTCTTGAAGTCCAAAGTACATTTTTTTGTTTTTTCCTTTTGTCTTTCTTTTTCTTGTTGACCTTTTTCAGCACAACTTGAAGGACAAATGAACACATAGAGCTCGTGCCTTAGCTTTAACAATAATTAGTATTGTGGTTATTTTGTTGAACTATTCATGGTTTTTAATCCAAATTTTTTTAATATTTAATTAGGCTTAAGTTCACTAAATTTAATTTTCATTAAATTATTTTTTATGAAGAAAGGAATTTTACAACATGAAAATTAATTAAAATTGTTCTTGATAATCTTTCATTCTTGACCGTGGCCGGGGCTCGAACCCAGGCCGGCAGGTTACCATGACATGTTTCGACCGCAACCACTCGATCTCCTCAGATGGATTTGCCGTTTTACACTCGCAATAATTACAATACTAATTATTTATTTAATTTGTTTATGTTATAAGAAACGATTTTAAGGTTACAAAATTATTAAACGAATTTAAAACATCAATTTTGTGCAAAAGAGGAAACGGACTTAGGTAAATATATACCTTTTTTTGATTTTGTCATATTCTTCGGTATCACGAAATGAAAAGTTGGCGTGGCTCAAAAAATATTTATTTATATCTCAAGAACATTACTTATTTATATAAATGTTTTTTCTTACCTCACGGTGGTGAAGGGTATAGTTATAAGATTCGGCATAGCCGAATATAGCACTCTTACTTGTTTTTACTTAAATTAAAAAAATTGTTTTTTGATTTAAATGTAAATCAATTGAAAGAAATAGTGTAAAAAACAAAGTTTTTTTTTTGATTTTGTTTTTCTTTATCAATATGAAATTCGATTGCTCACCGAATCTTTATCGTGCGAGAGATGGTTTGCGAGGCGTAAAAGTAGTGATTTTGATACAGATGAAAAATACTGCCCAAAAACGTTTAAAAAAGGCAAATTGTCAGACTCCTAAAAAATTTGCAAAATCATTGGGAACCACTCAAGCAGCAGGATGTTTCTGTAAGCAAGGAAATTAAGTACCACATGATTTTCGACCGAAACTCGTTGAAAAATTATTTTGCATATCTGAAATGCTGCTCAAACACAATTAAAAGCAGCCAAACCAATTCTCTAGATACAAAATATATTCTCAGTGACAACCCGAAGACAAAGCCAATTATATCCATGGTTTCGAACTGTATTTGATGGAACCAGAAGGGTTGGATCTATTCTGAATTGCTAAAAGTCGGCTAAGGCGATTACAGGGAAACTGTACAGATGTATCGAATATAATTGATTTGCCTGAAGCCAACATTTGCCAAAAAACATCCGGAATATCCGACCAGACATGAAGCTGGGGGCTAACTTTGGCAGTCGTGATCGAATACTTTTTCGATTCGAAAGAAATTTTAAATCTAATTCATTTAGTCGATACTGAACGAATCAAAATTATAATTTAAGTGTTGTGAAAACTCAAATAAATGCTTGACAACACTGAAAAAATAGTTTCGATTCGTTTAGTATCCACTAAAAGAATCAGAAATAAAATTGCTTTCGAATCGAAAATGTATTAGATAACGTGTGCCATAATTAGCCCTCTTTAATATTTCATCATAACCAAACTCGGCTTAATGATGCAAGACCATTTAGAAACGATTTAGAAACTTGAAATTAGGAAGTTTTGCTTCAACCGTCTTATAGTTCCAAACTTGACCTGACCGACTACCTTTCGATTGATGCAAAAAGCTCTCACTGGAGTACGCTTCATTTTAGAACCCTGTATTCGGAATTAGCGTGAGATAACGGAAAACTTGAATAATATTTTTTGATTAAACGATCTGGGGGCAAATTACGGCATTCGATATGGATTGAAAGTACCATTACCATTGTTTTGTAATTTCGATTGTTATCGAGTGCCGTAATTTGCTACCTGACTACAAGAGGATTCAACAGTTTTGTAGATTTTCAAATAGTTTGAGCTCACTTTTTTTTCGTATTTTATACGAAACTTTTGTAATAAATTAGGAAAAAAAAATTGATACCAAAGTTTCTCTCACAAAAATGAAGCATAGCTAATTTTTATGATTTATTTCCTCTGACTTGGCAATCCTTCTTTAGGCCAGCGGAAAAATTTATAATTTTTCATTTATGCAGAATTCACAGGGTCCACAAAGAATTATTGCCATTGGTAACTGTCAACGTTAAAGTTTCTTTGTTGTAGATTTATAACAAACATTTGTAGTTTCAAAATGATTTAAAACAGTATGACACACTCAGAGTTGTTAGTTGTGGGATGGCCCAGTGCAAACAAGAAGTCAATAGGAAAAATTTTCTCATTTAAATTCTATTTACTAACGCAGACATACCTTCGCAGCGACACTTAAACGTACATCCACTCACTCACTCACTCAACCACCCTACTCCCTCTCATCACCGTTAAAACAATAATGAATTTACAAACAAAACTTTTGCAAAAACCTCCGGTTTGGCACATAAAAACATTTAAAAGAACCTTCTGCTATAGTTTTGCTATTGCTAGTGCCTTTTGTAATTGTTGCTGTTATTTTTGTTGTTGGCTTTTGTTACAATTTTCCATTGAATTTGCAAGATGTAACAAAAGCCGAAAGTAACTATAAGCGAGCGTTTGCAACTGCCGCTGCCGCTGTCGCTGCAAGAACTCCAGCCGTACTACCAAAAGCTCAATGGCAAGTGGAATAGATAGGCAACATCTGTTTAACTGTCGATATTGTCTTGATATTGAACAATGCAACATTACGCTGCATTGACCAACATAATTAAAATTGTTCGTTAAAGTTTTTAGTTTAACTTTAACGACAATTTAAAAGGAGGAAAGGAAAAAAAAGTGGAATTCAAGAAAGAAAAAATGCATTGTAAGGCATAGAAAATGACTAGAATAGAGGGAGAGAAAACGTAACACAGCTGTCAAAAAAACTTAATTTAATGATTGTGTTAAACAAAAATATATTTACTTTAAACGTACGGAATTTTGAGAGAATTATTATTTTATTTTTAGCGAGTTTCTGCTCTAGTCATTTCTCTGCGTTGTTAGTTAAAAGTTAGAGAGTGTTAAAACGAGAGACTATAACGCACTAAAACGTTGCTTTATTGAATTGCTCTCATTAGTAACAGTGCTTCAAAGAATCGGAATTATTGCACAGAGTTTGAATTCGTAGAAATCAGCTGTTTTCCTGACTTTTCCTTAGGACTGTAAAAGTCCTTTAACAACATAAAAGAGAGGGAATTTTTTTTTTGAAAAAAATTTCAGTGTTTCTTTTACTTTTCCCATTTTTGGCAACATATGGATTAATTTTTTAGAGGCCACTAAGGAATCAAGCTAATTTCGGATAACATGTTCTTGGGTGAATATTAAGTTTAATAATTTAATAATTTAGATCCATTTTTTAGCCCATCAAAAGCCAAAGGACATTTTATTTACTTCACTTTTTTAATTTTTTTTATCTATAGTTAAATATTAATATTATTTGTACATTTTTGTTAATTATAATGATTTTTTTAAATTTAATCTTCAAGTTATTTTATTTAAAGATTATTATTCAAGTGTAATTCAAGTAAAAATCAAGCAGGGACTGGAAATTGGGAATTGATTTATTTTTGATTTGTACTTGATTTTCAATAAACGTTCATGTAGTTTATAAGGTTAGGAGTTTTCTGAAAACACATATATAAATGACTCAATTAATTCGTTTTCCAAAATTAAGTTATCTTCTTTATTTTGTTCTTCAGGTTCATCGTCTGAATTTTCTTCACTATCTATATTTTTTTCATGAGCTAAAATATCAGGAAGATCCTCGCAGCTTAATAAAGCAATAACTTCTGGTGGCAATGTTAAGCGCTTTCGTTGATGGATTCGTGTTTTTTGAATACAAATTCATTTTGAAAACAGGTATCATTTTTTGTATTAAATTGGTCAATTGATCTTAAAGATTTCCGCCATTTCATATCCAGTCTCACGCAGTACAACCGATTTTTTTTTAATAAGATATTTCTTATGTTCATTACAAATATTTGTTTCTCCGAATTTTCCAAAATTAGCTAAAAACACCTTCGGATTTTTCTTGTTTTTTACTTCCACTCTGCCAAACTCTGAGTAAGTCACAATTTTTGAAGCAAAAGTTTCCTGAAACAAAAACTGATATCTTAAAAATAAGCTATTCTGTTTTTTTTTTTTAGTTCGTTGAAATCACTTGAAATTTTTAAGTTTTAAAATATATTTTTTTTTATTAAAAGCTAAAATCACTGGTTTTGAGGTTATGAAAGTTGTTTATGTTGTTTCTCATTTCCATAACCCTTATCGAATTTTTCATAATTAAAAATTTAAATACTTAATATAGTCATTAATATCCATAACTAATATATCTTAAAAGTTTTTTTTTTATTTTCGTATAACCTGTGACTTAATCAAAACCAAAAACTACACCACTTGTTTCACTTTATCACTGAACTTAAAGCATAGAACTTCCTTACTTGATAGAATAACGGTTAATTGAAGTTTGCAAAAACAAATTATTTTATTTGTTTATCTGAAGTGTTTGCTACAATATTCCAACAACAAATATCGGAAAAAAAGTTTTGAGTTTTGGCCAAAAAAATGGGTCTTGGAGACCATTGTGCACTGCTTCTAGCATATGTTTTAAGGAAAAATGTAAATTTTTTTGAACGTTTATTAATGACTTTAGAAGTTAATAGTATTTTATTGAAAGTGAAAATTATTGTTTGTGCCGCATACGCCACTCTTCCAAATTTATTTCTGAAAAGTAGCTTTTTGTGCTGCATACGTATACTAACTGCTGTGTATTGAGTTGTCTTGTTTGCTTTTGCTACTTTTTTTCTTACGGCAATTAAGCGAAGCAAGAGTAAAATTTATTTTCATTATTGGTTTGCCGCATATGCCAAAAAGACGTAGCGAAGGAAAACGACATTGAAGGTTTTCTTAAAGTTGTTTTGGAAATATACTCGATTGAATTTTTTTTTTGTATTTTCAAAGAAACGTTCATTAACGACCTTAGAAGTTAATAGTAGTTTATTGAAAGTGAAAATTATTGTTTGTTAGCAATTTTGTGAAACAGGTTTTGGATTTAGGGGTATTCAAAATATATATATAACCCATACCTTACTAAAATCTTTTAATAATGGTCGGTAGGTCAAACCAATAATAAGCCGACGTTATGTTGAAAATAATTTTTCTTAGTCTGAATTTACACGTTTCATCTTTTGATGCTCAACTTCTTTTCAATTCCCTTTTAAAGATGCCATTATAATCACACGCAGCAACGGGTTTCAACTTTTTACGGTTCAAAACAACAATAATTTTAATAACAGCAAATCAAAGAAAAAAGAAAAGAAAAAATTACACGCAGCCATCGTTGTGCATATACCAACGAATAAAAACACAAAGCGTACTGACCGAGTACAGGCATCTCCGTACTAACCCCCTTTCTTCTTTCTTCCCTCACCTAAAAACATACGAGTTGGGCATCAAAAGATGAAACGTGTGAAAGCAGACTTAGAGCCGTGGACATAGAGTAATATGTTTTTATACGTGTCAACTTACTCTTCATGGGTTTAAAATTAATTTCATATAAATTTTTTTAAATGTTTCTTACATTTTAAAGAACTTAATATACCGCTTTCAAATTACTTGAATATTGGATTTATAAGAAAATTGGAAAAAGAGACTCTGAACTAATGAAAATAGCTACGAAACTTCTATTAGCTGAATAAAAGTTAAAAACTCCTTGTGGAACCATAAGAAGGTATTTAAGTAAAAGAGGAGGGGGGAGGGGGGGGGTAACGTTGATTGAATTGCATTTTGATGGCCCAACGTAATTTAGAGCAACTTGGCTTATGTACCTCGATAAAAACAACAGTTGTATTGGCAAATGTTTGTTTAGCTTTCTTCTCCATTTTAAGGACGCGAAAGTTAAAAAAGTAAATAATGCAGCAGTAAAAAACGATTTTTAATTATATTTTGTTCTATTTTAAGTTTCATTTAAAAAAAATCTATATAAAATTGTTAAATAAATATTTAATTTACTTGTGCGAAGATGCACTCTTAGTTCATTCTCTAAATGGACATTTTTAAACATGTTATTATTAGGACACACGATAAAGTTCACAAAAGATATGTCACACTTCTTTGAGGACACAGCGCTAACATTTAAACTCAAGTTAATGTTTAAACAAAAGTTAAAATAATAAGTTGCTATGTCAGCTTTAGACTTTAAAAGAAGCAAGGAGGAAAAAAACGTAAACAAGTGTGAGCCTAATTTTGAACAACTGCATGTCCTACAAAACTCATGATAACATAATATGGAATAAGCAACTTCGCCACATAGCAGCAAAGAGTTATAGAGTATGACAAGAAAATAAAGTTATGCGTCCCCTACACCACGTTGTACGATTTGATTAAGTTGTGCAACCAATTGTTGCGTTAGAAGACAGCTTGACAAACGATCGGTTAGCGGTTAAAGAAAAAATCCAAAAATTTTGATTTTCATCCAACCGACGATCAACTTTTTTATTAAGTTGGTACCTGTGATGGCAATTAATTTCTTTTGTTTTTTACACCATTTTAACGGTTTGTTTAAAGTATGGATACTACATGTATTTATAAACAATTAAGAAAGTTTAGTCGGTCAAGCCCGAACATATATACATTTTCGAGTGTACCCTCTTGTGACTCATGGCCAATCATGCACAAGTCAGAACAAAATGAGGACATAAGGTTATGATTCATGTAATAGTTTCTTGTACTGAATATTATTTAGATATCCTCATCTATATGAGATTTGTTTGCCTTGAATGAGACTCATAAGGGTCCTAGGGTTAATTTTGAATCTACCAGCAAAAGATTTTGTTATGACATAGTAGCAGTCAAGTAGTAGTCAAGACCAACATTTATAAGAAAGTTTTGGTGTTAAAAGCAATTTTCGGTGGTAGTATTTGTATGGGAGCTATGGACAAATATGGACTATTCCAATTAAATATGGAAAGACGCTTGTCTGCAGGAACCAGAGTCTCTAGCGGGAATCGATCCCGCAACCTCGGCGCTTTCTTAAGAACATGTATTTTGTATTTCTTTACTTCAAAAATGTCAAAGCAGAAGTCAAATTCACCACCATTTGCAAAATTTTGCCTCTTTCTTCAGGCTGATAGTTTTTAGCCACCTTGTACTATCAACATATAATAAATAAACTTAACATTTGGCCAATTCTATTTGTATACTAATATTTATAAGAAAGTTGAAGGAAAGAGATTTTCATTTGAAAAGGATAAAAAAGTGTTTTTAAAACGCGTCACTTTCACTAACTGACAAACACCTGCAAGTCGATGTAGAAAAATAACCATTTTTTAAATTTATTCTCCTGGATTAAGTACTTTCATAGTTAAAGCATTTTTTTCGTTCAAAATTTATTTTGACCTATTTAACTTTTTGTTAACAAGCACTTTAAAAAGTTTACCTACCACCACACTTGTTAGTTAGTTAATATATAAAATGTTAAGTTATGTTATGTTAGTTAGTTAAAAATAAAATTCATTAAAAAGCTCCCTTTAAAAACAATTAAAAATTTCGTTGATTTTTTTTTGCTGACGTCATCAACAAAAAAAATTTCTTCCAAATTCAAGCGAAAAATCACTGAAATTAGTTTCTTAATACCAGGCTCACAGAATCATTCAAAACACAGTAGGCAGAATTTTGCAATTTTTTTTAGAATATTTTTTGCTGCATACCTTAGGGATGTATAAAATATTTGTGTCACCCTATGCGTTTTTTAATGACAGGCAGACTCAAATACTTTGAACATCCCTAAAGTATGCTGCAAAAAATTCCAAAAAAATTGCAATATGCTGCTTACTGTGTTTTGAATGATTCTGTGAGCCTGGTATTAAGAAACTAATTTCAGTGATTTTTCGCATGAGGTTGAAAATTTTTTTGTTGATGACGTCAGCAGAAAAGAATTGAATCAACGAAAGAAATTTTAATTAATTATTTTTAATTGTTTTAAAGGGAGCTTTTTAATGAATTTTAAGAGCATATATATATAAAAATTAAGTTGAACTAAGTAGGGTTTAAAATTAGTGAATATTTTGGTTTCTTTTTAAAAATTTTTTTTCCAGGGCTGTCAGATTTATTTTAAAATGCCAACTAAAAGCCAACTTTATTTTTATTAGTTATTAAATAAGGAACATATTCACGTTTTAGGTTCTTTTTAAAAAACATAAAGGAACGTCAAGAAACAAAATAGAATAATAATACAAATAAAATTTGTGGATTTAAAATATTGTTTTGCCAGGGCTGCCAGGTTATTTTAAAATGTGAGACTGACTCTAAAGGTCATGTTTCTTTAAGAATTGACTGCATAACCAACCCAAAATGTCGAAAAACATTTCTTTCGTACAATTAACATTGAAAACTAAAACAAAACAAAAACTAATATAAATAAGTTTGTTTTAATTTCTTTTTTTAAATTTTTAAATTTTTGATTGTTTTTTAATTCATCAGTATAAAAAGTTTTTTATGAAAAATTTCGAATTTTGGTAGTGATCACAGATTTTCATCCTTTTTGTTCTAGCATCTCTAGTTAACGAAATAAATGCGATCTATGTTTTCATTTGTAAAATCAATTTTTTGAGAAAAATTTCGAATTTTGGTAGTGAAAACAGAAAACAGTCATTAGTTTTGCTCTAGGACCTCACCTCTACTTAAGGATTTTATTTTTTATGTTAAAAATTTCTATGTTTTCATATTGAAAACTTAGTTTGTTTGTAAATAAATGTTTTAGGAAATTAAAGTGTTTTTACCTGACAGTCTTTTAAATTTTACTTATTTAAATTAATATTTTTTTTGTTAAAGTTTTTATAATTTTTATTAAATAATTTCATATAATCACATATATATTTTGTATAATTTTTTTCTGAGTTCTTCTTTAACTAAACAAAAAATAACTAACAATTTATGGTTTTCGATTTGTTTAATACTTTTAATACATAAAATAGAAATAATTAATTACATTAAAAAAACACAACTTAAAACTATTAAACACAACAATATTAAATTAAGTAAAAAAAAAAAAAAATTAATAACTTAAAAATAATTATGTATTAAATGTAATGAAATTTTATATCCAAAGTTACCAAAACATCTTAGAAAAACAAAATTCTGGATCACAAATAAAAATAACAAAATTTTTGGCCTTATTGTGAGTCTCGTTGTCGTAAGTGAAAACTAGTTGCTTTAAAAAATTGGCATTATCATTGTCTCCTGACAATATCTTTGACTTTTTCACTTACGGGAGGTTTGAAATTATTTTTATTGATTTTTGTCAGGTACTCGGCACTACCTGGAATCAAAAATTAGAAATATGTAAAATTATAAAGGAGGATAAAAATGTAAATAAAAAAATTAATAAAAAATTTGTTTCATAAGAGATTTTAAAGTGTTTGTTTCTTTATTGGGTGGAATCAGCCGAATTTTGAATAAAATCACTTTGGAAGTTTTTCCCTCTTCCCAATTTGACCATTGAAAAACTCCTTTCATAATTGGGTTGATTTATACTTACTATCATAAATTTCACGAACACCTTGGAAAAATCTGGGTATATATTTCTTAAATACCGACAAAGTGGTATTGAGGTCCTCTAAGACACCCACTACAGCATATTGACTTTCTACCGCATGTTTGTCTCTCTCTAAAGCACCCGCTGTATTAAAAGGTCTAGAGAGAAAAATAAAAGAAAAATTTCAAGTCCAATCAATTACTTTCTCAAAGATCTCCGTTTGAAATACATACGTGCACTCATAAGCATGACCACAAAAGAACAAACTCTGGCGACGATGATCTCCAATATCCTCCACCGTAACACCTTGGGTATAAGTGCATTCCTGATCTCCCGATAAAACACAGGTCTCGAAATCCTTTTTCAACCGCCTTCCACTCTTTCATTCTCCAGAGATTCTGAAATTCATTTAAATTAATGGATTTTAGAAGGCTTTCATGAGATGAGAATGGGTTTCAAAAAGCCTAAGAATAAAGGTAATCTTAAAGAGTCTTTTAGAAATGTATTTTAAAAGAGCTTCAAGTTATTTTCTCTAAAAACCATTCATGGGATATGCAAATTTTCACTTTATACCAAAATTAAAAAAAAAAACGAGACAAATTTACGGAAAATGGGCCAAGTCCCTTTGTTATCGAAATTCTATTGTGCACTTTTAATGGATATTTATTATAAAGGGTGTTTTTTTAAGCCCGATAGAACTTGAAATTGTAAAAAATAACACAAAAAGTTAAATTGTAATCAAAATTTTTTTTTATTCGAAAGATCAATACGTGACATTAACATTTGAAAATGATTTCGGGCATATGGGCACCGCGGCTGTTCTTGACGAAGCGCATTCTGGACGTCCAATTTTGGGCCACTTTTTCGAGCACTGCTGGCCGTATGTCACGAATAACACGAACAATGCTGGCCTCCAAGGCGTCAATTGTTGCTGGTTTATCAGCATAAACCAGTGACTTCACGTAGCCCCACAGGAAATAATCGAGAGATGTCAAATCGCACGACCTTGGAGGCCAATTGACAGGTCCATTTCTCGAAATCAACTTATCGCCAAATTTTGATTTCAATAAGTCGATGGTTGCGTTCGCCGTATGGCACGTAGCGCCATCCTGTTGAAACCACATCTCCTCCGGATCAATGTCATCCATATTTTTAAACAAAAAATCATTGATCATGGTGCGGTAACGATCTCCATTGACCGTAACGCGAGCTCCGGCCTCATTTTTAAAGAAATAAGGTCCGATGATGCCACCAGCGTGAAAACCGCACCAAACGGTGCATTTTTCTGGATGTAATGGAGTCTGTAGGGTCTCTTGTGGATTGGTCTCGCTCCATATGCGGCAATTTTGCTTATTAACAAACCCGTTAAGCCAAAAATGCGCCTCATCGCTGAACACAAAATTTCGTCTATAAGTTGCGCGAATCGACGACTGATTTTCAAAGTAAATTTGGATAATTTCGTAGCGTTGTTCAAGCGTGAGTCTATTCATGATGATTTGTCAGAGTATACTGAAACGATAAAAAAAAATATTTCATCAAAATTTAATTTTTTGTGTTACTTTTTACAATTTACAGTTCTATCTAGCTTAAAAAAACACCCTTTTGTACCAAATTTAGTCTAAATCCGAACATAACCAAATGGCTTATGGGTCCGAAGACTACATTCCGGAAAGAAGCTTGTATGGGGGATATGGCCAATTACACTGTGCAACAAAAAAAAAAAAAAAAAAAACCAGCCTCAATACTTGCAAAGCGAAATGAAACTAGACTATTGGTAGAGCAAATCTGCCAAAGGGTTCTCAAAAGTTAACTCGGGTTCCCGAAATATCGGCGTTTTTGAAAAGGCGTTTGGTAAAAGTCCAAAAAAATATGCTTAATGTACTTCTGAGCTAAAAAATGATTTCAGATGCCTTCAGTAGAATTGTATGGCGATTCTTTGCTTAAGATATATTAACCCTCTTACACGAATATTTTCTGCGTCAAATTTTACTAGGGGTCTTCTTAGACCAAAAGTTCGTGCAATGTAAGTAAAACGGATTTTCGAAAAATTTTAAAAATTTCAAGGCCCGGAATTTCGAAAATGCAAACGTATGAGTGATATATAATATTAAGTTCAATATCATTCATACGCCTAAGCGTATAAAATTAATGTTGGTAAAGCGGCTCATACACTTGCAATAAAATTGTTCAATTTTACGTATTTTACAATTATATCGCCGATGTGTATGTGATATTTGAAGGTAGCACAATATATTGGCAACAATCCAACAACTTTTGATTTTTATTGCACAACGAAAAGAAAGTGAAGTGTGTTGGCAGCACTGTACAATGCTGTTTATGTTATTCCTATAGGTTATGTTCAACTTTTTATTGAATGAATGAAACCATTGTGCGACTTATTGTATAATAAAGTACAAAATGGAAATAATATGACGAATATCATATTCAATAATATTGCAAGTGTATGGGCCGCTTAAGTAAATGTATTCAAATCGCGTAGATTGAGTAAAAGAAAAGTTTTAAGTCTAAGCATTAGCAATTGTCTTAAGAAAAATGGAAGAAAACCCTACAGAATCTTAACGAAAACTTGCAGAAAACTGTAAGTTGAGAGTAAATATTTTTGCATGATTCATGAAACAAATTTTACGTTAAAATTTAAAAAAGAACTTGTTTATCTATTGTAATTTTCTTTATTAAGTATTAAGTTAATGTTTAGCAGTGATCTTTATGGATAAATCCAACAGCTTTTTTACTTTTTTTTTACTTCTGAATGACGTTTAGTGATTGATTTCTTAAGACGAAACTTTAAAGGCATATTTATTGCATAATATAAATAAGCTACTACTTCGCTAATAGTGCTAACTTGACAGACACTTCTGATGTTGTATTAACTTGTATTAGATAAAACAAAAAGCGAGAATATGCAGATCTTGAATTGTTTTCTTTGTTAACTGTCTTGAAGTCAGGCAATACTTAATATTGCTGTTTTTTTTGCAAGTGAGGTAGCCGAATGCAATCAGAACATTTTATGATTTACCGATAGCTAAAGGTAGGATTTTATCGGCCGTGCAAAAGGTGTTCCATTATAACAACTTTACTTTAATCTTAAGTAAGCGATAAGTTAAAGGAAGGTCAATACTACCTGTTAGATGAAAGTAAAGTTTTAATAATAGAACACTTATTACACGGCCAATAAAATCCTAGCCTTAGCTTTCGTTGAGTTGTTAAAACATGACTCAATTAATCAACTTTCATTGAGCCAGACAATATTATTTTACCGTTGCTTTTAATTGGGACATCTCAAGCAAAAGCTTCCCAAGATAAGTGGCAATTTTCTCACTCTGAGAAAACTTTTCATAACTCCTAAAACTATAACGTATAACAATGTTGGCACATACATATTAGTTTTCTATGATTAGAATATTTCTGTGGCATTTTGACAGAACATCTAGAGACAAATTTAAAAAGTTGAAAAAAGGTTTGTGTGCTGTTTTCACAACACAAGTGACTGAACGTGTAGTAAAATTTATATGGAAAACACTCAAACAACTGAGTGCTTTTCATATAAATTTAACTACACGTACAGTCCCTTGTGTTGTAAAAACAGCACATTAAATTCTACGAATTTTCATTCAAAAAACATTTTTGTTTACGTTTTTAAAATTTTGTATTATAAACGAAATTTTTCTTTAATTTTGATTTATTTTATTATTTAAAAAAAATTATTTTACAACGAGTTTTTTTTAAACTTTTTTCCTATCTTATCTCGACTTAAGATGTTTTGTCAAAATGGCACAGATTTAATGTAAGATTTTCTAAAAATTGATTCATAATTTATTATTGATCATATAAAGAGTCAATCAACAAAAAATTCTTACTTCAAATGTGGGAATTAATGATTTGCCACAGTCCTATATTAAATTTTTACTTCTTTTTAATTAACATCAAATAAAATTTCTAGCATACGTATGAGTGATATTTAATATCACCCTTAATATTACGTAAGCGCCTTAGTGAAATGCATAAATATAGCAAACAACATTAATATCTAAAAAACTGAAGAAATGGAAAAACAACCTACCGAATCTAAAAATTTAATGAATGTGTGCAGTTTTTGTTTCCCCTCTCACTGTTGCGTGTATTTTTCATTCCCTTGTTAATTTTTAAGAGTATTTTTTATACTCGCACTATCACTATCTATCGTAAAACATTTGTTTTTTGCTTCTACAATGTTTCAGCAAACAGCCAATTGAACAAAGTTGTTCGATCAGTTGCATCATGTAGGATCCTTATTAGAGTTAGAAATTTAACTAAAATATCAAAATCCGCTAAAGTAAAGGCATATTTCGTACGAATATTAATTTTTAAATTTTGTTTTGTTTTAAATTAATGCTGACGACGATAATAATGCCGCAATTTTGTTCACTATTGGTTTAAAAAGAGGAAAAATACTTTTGTATAAAAAAAGGGAAATAATTTGGAGTGAAGAGTGGTTTAAACAGCGAGCTGTTTTGGAGAAACCAATGCTGCATAAAGAATCTGAATTAACTGCTAAAAAATATTTAAATGCTTCCTCTACTTCTTCAACATGCAAAATTTTGACTGAAATTAACAAATTTAGCACTAGACACCACAAAAAGTTTGACAAATATTTAACATATCCGCCATATCTTAAACATTTTTAGCATTCTACAAACATTCTTTAAATGTTTGTCCAAACAGCAAACACTCTGTTTAACAGCACAAAACATTTGTACATATGTAAAATTTTGACATGTTTGCCAAGCCTGGTGCCCCGGTAGGCGAGCTTGTAGACATGAGCATTAAATAGTGTTGCCAAATTTATTTTTCAAACCAATAAAAACAGGCATAAGTCTTTTTCTGCAAAACATCCAACAAATTTTGATAAAAAATACAAGATATTATAATAAAATTCTTCTCTATTAATACATATATAATCTGGTCCTCCCTAATATGTTAAATTTAATAATGTTACCTTATGTTTGTCCAAAACGTTTTTTTTCTAGCTTTAATTCTTTTAAATAAATGCTTATGTTAGAAACACAACGACGAATTTTTGGCAGCGAATATTCGTCGCCAAAAAAAATAAAAACATATTTGTGTATATTAAATGACACATATTCATGGCGTCGTTCCAAATTCGTCATGCGCGGCGACTTTATAATAGATTAATTTGTAATTCATACGCCGTCGTAGTTTACAAGTATTTTAGCAAATAAAGTTACTTTTTACTTAAATAATTGTTTTTTTTTTATTTTAAAATATTTAAAATAAATATACAAAGAACTTTGCTGCAAAAATAGTTTTAATGTGTGTTATTGTTAATGTTTTATTTTCTAAGTGCTATTTTTTTTAAAATATGGTCACACTATTTCACTCTTTTCGCACAAAACAGCAAACAAAAAACAATTTTCTTAATTTTAAAAGCTCTTAGTTATTCGTAGTTATTGTGCTTCATAAGACGAATTTACTTACTGAAAAATTCGCTGTGTAGGACAAAAGTCGTCGTTCGTCCCAGTTGTGTTCCTAGCTTTACATTTAAAAAAGAAACCTTTTTGGTTTTTAATTAGTTGTGTTTTGCTTTGTTCCGATTTAGTTTAACCCTTTTAATGCCCGATATTCCAAACTTAATTTTAAAAAAATAATAATTCGTTATTTTATTCACCAGATAAGCCTAGTACTCTGTTCGAACTTGCGAAAAATGTTGAGAACATTGATTATTTCACACGAAAATTTTTGTCATGTATCAATATTGTCTATCTTGAGGTTTTTCAAAACTTAACGTTTTTGTTAGTTACAAGTATATAAGATTATTTTGCGAAGGTAAACAAAAACCATAGTTGAGGGGTTGGTGATCAAGTGCAATATGTATGCAGATTGGGAAAACCATTATCTTCGATTCATAAAAAATTTATTCCATGTATTATTTTTTTTTTTTTGGTAAACCATATAAAAAAAACTCATACCGATTTCAAAGAAACAATTTCCATGATTCATATTTATAAAACAAATTATTCAAAAGCGTGTATCCTTGGACATTTAATATACCATTAAAATAAACATTACTGGCAATAATTGCAACTGAAATTGTTTAAATAGTTTTGCCGATAGAACGACGACTCTAAAGGAATGTAAGAAACACTTTCATACATACAAAAACTCGTACATTCAGAATGCTGTCATAATTTAATATGTATATATTAAAGTTTTAAGCTTTTTTTGCATAAATATAAACCAATACACTTATATCGTTAGTCTCACGTAGAAAGGACCTAACTCTATTTTTCTTTTCAATTGAGTTGCAGTTGAATTCGGTTAAGCGAAAATGGAAACAATTCAGGAATTCGTTGCATTTGAACGAGATTTTCAATTATTAAATTTCAATTTCAATTAAAAAATTATTAAAATTAAACGAATTTCGGATATGTGAAAACGTGTTTCGGTTAATTAAGCGATTTTTTTCTAAAAAAACTGCAAAAAATTAGTTTTTACTATTTTTTACCAGCTATAGTGATGATTGGCATTTTTTTTCACTAGCACTAAAAAAATTAATTGGTATTGCAAATTTTTTCTCCATCACTAACTGTGATCGAATACATAAAATCTGCACTCAATTCAAATATGTAGTTCAAAATTTGAACTTGCAATCAAAAAGCTGTACAAAAACATAATATCACTAAAATTTAAAAAAAATGTGCATGGTTTTCGTAAATTTAACTAAATGAAATTCTGTCAATAACGGAATAATTCTTGGATTAATTCATGCAAGCACAAGTATTGTATTTTAAATTGTATGCAAAATTTTTAGTCAAATAAGTGAAGAAGAAAATATTGCAATATAGTGATGATTGCTTTTTTTTTAAATCAATCAACATCAACAAAATTATTGCAATCATTTTGAACTAGTGCACTACCCCCATCTATGACAGAAACCATTTGTTTTGTTAATTGTCATTAAAAAAAGTAAAATAATTTTATTTAAATAATTTTCTAAAGTAAAAAACAAAAAAATTTAGGCCCTAATTTTGTAAAACACAACGCAACGACAAAGAATTACATTGAAAGCAAAAACAAATTCATAAATATTTTGTAATTTTGTTTGTTGCCTTTAACAGAAATTCACATTGGTTTTTAAGATTTCATACGCCTCATTGCTTGTGCCGTTGAAAATTTTAAAACGGTACATAAATTTCTGTACAAAGCAACAGCAAAATTACAAAATATGTATTTATGAATTTGTTTTTGCTTTTAATATAATACTTTGGCGTGCGTTGTGTTTTACAAAATTGAGGCCTTAATTTTATTATCAATTTTTGCACTTTTCTACATTTTTCTATTTGAAACGCTTGTTATAAATTAGCTGTTGCTTAAAATTCCGTGCGAAATAAGTGCAGCTCAAATTATTAAATAAAAATGTTGCTAGAAACATTTCGCATGTTTATCGTAATATAAATAGAGTACAACTCTATTAACATTTTTTCGTTTGTATTTCACAGAAATTTTTTTATATTGATTTTTAAAACATTTCGCACAAAATACTGAAAAGAGTACCAGGCTATAAAGGAAAAAATAATAAAATTGATTTTTTATATACATATTTAATTATAAAAATAAAGCAAGTATCAAATTTGTTACTATAAATATTTTTTTTATTTTTATAATATTAAATGGGCAATTTCATATGTGACTGACTCTACATTTGACACAATTTGCGTTTTGTTTTGTCTTATATTACGATTAGTAATATTTTTTTAGTATCAATTTAAACAGAAAAAATGGCAACCAATGATATTTTGAAATATCATTTATTTAGTAAAATATAAACGTGACTGACACTACATGCAAAAGGAAGTCGTTTTCGAGAGCGTTTTTAAACTTCAATAATCTTCCTCTGCACTTTCGTAATAAATTTAATTTGTGTTTTTATCGAAAGTTCAAGAAACAAACTATTATAAAATGCTGAAATAACAGCGGTAAAGGTGACTGACACTACACTCACTTTGTGTGGTATAAAAGTCAGTATTTTTACATGAAACATAAGAATTGAAATCACAGCGCATAAAATAGGAACTCTAAAATTATTTGAAAGATACAAAATTGTAATTAATGAACTCGACGAAATCACCAATAATAAGTTAGAAACCAAGATTGAAACTAAAATAATTCAAAGCAAACCCTTTTTAGAAATAAGAAATATATGGGGGATTCACAAGGTGTCATAAAGTCATATGTCTTAAAATAATAACATGAACAAATACGACTGTTATGAACAACCCCTCATAATTAAGTGTGCTATATTGAATTTAAATCAGCTGATTTAAAACAGATATAAAAAAATAAATATTTACCTGATATAAAAATATGTTTTAGTTCTAATTCATGAATTAATAAATTAAATTAGATCTTGCCTGACTACTTTCCATTTTTCAGACGCAAATCACACATAAATTTTATTTTGTTTGTTTACCAAACAGCAGAGTCCTTAGCCGACCTTATTTGACGCCGCAAGGGATTTGTTGCAAAGATTGCTAGCCGCTGGTTAAATACAGATGTTAGCCGTATAAGACTATACCATCAACGGCGACGGCTACAAAAACTAACGCGGCACGGCTCAGCCACTCAGCGCTGGTCTCTTCTGATTAATTACGACAACACAATAAACATAGCAAGCTAAGTTCTATTAATTTAAGACACTTTTTGTTTACAAAGCAACAACAATATCTTTAAACCATTGTAAAATGTTAGAACTTTATGACAATATAACATGATAGCATACCTTGTGAATACCCCTATAGTACATGTTTCAAAAACTTAAAAAATGTATTTTTTTTTAATTCTAATTTATTTAAAATATATCAAATTTTTTAAAAAAATATCAAATTTTTTAAAAAAACATCAAAAAATTGTTGCCACTATAAAAACTGAAAAAAAAACATAACATATGTTAGCACCATTTTTACTACCAAAATCAGATATTAATTTTTTCCATAGATGGTAGACTTATGCGTGGAAAAGCCCAAATGAATGCAAGTGCACAATTCGATTTAAAGTCCAGTATGAAATTTAAAGCTTCAGGCATTTAAGGGTTAAATATAGTGAATTTTAGTTGGTTTTTTTTTATACAAACTCCCTGTTGGCCAAAGTTGGGCTTTTATGTTTGACAGGATTTAAAAAAAACATAACATAAATATAAATGGGAATAAAGTAAACTAACTAACTCTGATGGTACTTAAAATAATGAAATTATAATGCAAACACAATAAAATTAAAAAAAAAAAATACTTAATTAAAATTATTATTTAGGTTGTTAAAAATATTTTAAAGAGATGATAGTTTAACGTCTTTCCGTCTAAATAATATAATTTTTCTCAATTTAATGCTGGCAGCGCCATATTCGTACTCCAAGTAAAAATGTTGCCTTAAATTCCATATTGGAAATTGTTAATAAATCGACATAAAAATAACTGTAACTTTACTGACTGACTGATTCTTTATCGCATAGCATAAACGCCTGAAGCTAAGAAGTTGATCCACAAAGACAGGATTTTTTTTTGGAAATTCGAATTTTTATGGGGTTAACAAGTTAGAGTGCTGTGCCGAATCCTTCATACCCTTCACCAACAGTTAAAATATTTCCGGAGTGTGCTTTATAGTGATAAGACAAAATGATTTATATTCTTATAAAACTATAACTGACCAAGTTTTATAATAATAGCATTATTCTTTACAGTTTTACGCCTACTAAAGTGTTTTCCGAGAGTTGGCTGTACTTGGGGCCTATAGTATATTGTGGACCGATCTTCACGAAAGTTGACAGTGTGACTTCTAGCCTTATCAAACTGTTAAAGAGCAAATTTTATTATAACATCATTACTTGTTTAAATGAGGCCTAGGTTAATTATGAACCAATGTTAAAGATATTTGACAGTCTAGAACGTTTAAATTCTAGATCCTCATATCTCCTAAAGAGATAAAAAAAAAAAATTAAAATACTATCGTTTTTCATTGAACAAATAAGGGGAAACGTGTCTGGTTTTTATTTAAATTCGCCCCTTTTGGTGAGCAAACGGGTAAAATCTGTATTTTGAAACTAAAATTTTTCAATCAAAATTATATTACATTCGTAATTTATCTACAAAATACATATGGGCATTTCTCCAATGTCGAATGCGATATTCGTACGCCTTAAAAGTGAAAAAAAACATATACCAAAACATTAATTTTATTTTGACAAAAGGCGAAACTTGATTAGCACTATAATTTGTGCTTAGGTTGATTTTGAACAATTGTTCGTTTTCAAGAAAATTAAAAAACCCAAGGCATTTGCATGCGACAAAAACAGAAGTTGTTTTTACGGCAAACAGTTCAAACACTGATTTCAGCGAAACCTGATAAAATATTTTAATGCGACTAATTTTAAAATATTATGCATTGATGTATCTTAATAATGGTTTTTATTTAATTCAAAAATATTGTGTAGTTTATTTTTTATCTAATTTTAATCACTGTCGCACGCTACATGTTGCATGCGACATTTTGTTCCATCATACTTTTATGTTTATGTTTTTACTTTTTATGTTATTAGACATGCGTAAGATGATTCTACATTATTTTAAATTCATTCAATATGTTCATTTTCTCAACAAAAGTTATAAAATTATAAAGAAAAATACAAATCCAAATTTTTTATATTTTTAATTAGGCTAAAGTTCATCAAATTTAATTTTCATTAAATAATTTTTATGAAGAAAGGAATTTTACAACATGAAAATTAATTAAAATTGTTATTGATAATGGTTCATTCTTGACTGTAGTCGGGCTCGAACCCTGGCCGGCAGGTTACCATGACATGTTTCGATCGCAACCACTCGATCTTCTCAAATGGATTTGCCGTTTTACACTCGCATCCATCGAATTCTTGACGAAAGTATGAAAAAACAGAAGTAAGGAAGAACATGTAAAATCAATTAAAATGGATAATCATTCAAAAAAGCAAATTTCGATCTACCAAAGGTAAAAATACAATTTGGTTTAAGGATTGATGTTTGACTATTGACGTCAGCAGTCGTCGATGTTTGCGAGTGTAAAACGGCAAATCCATCTGAGGAGATGGAGTGGTTGCGGTCGAAACATGTCATGGTAACCTGCCGGCCGCGGTTCGAGCCCCGGCCACGGTCACAAATGAAAGATTATCAATAACAATTTTAATTAATTTTCATGTTGTAAAATTTCTTTCTTCATAAAAATAATTTAATGAAAATTAAATTTGATGAACTTAAGCCTAATTAATAATATTAAAAATTTGGATTAAAAACCATAAATAGTTCAAAAAAATAACCACAATACTAATTATTGAAAAATACAAATATGTATAGAACAAAAACTATCTTAACTGAAAATAGTATTGCTAGTCTCAAATAAAGTTTTTTTTAATGGAATAAGCTGTCCTTGATGCTTTTAGTTGTTGGCCATCGCAAATAAAGATATTTTAGGAACATTTTTTTTTGAATTTATGCATTTTACACTTACGATGCCGCACGCTACAAACTTAAAATAAGTACCAAGAAAAAAGCACTGATTATTTTCCAGCAAAATTTTTATAATTAAATTTTTCAATAAAAATATCTGTTTGTTACTAATATTTGAAACGCATTGTCCAAATACCCTCGACGCACTGCTAACAAATGTTATTTTTCAATGTCGCACGCTACATCGAAATAAACGGTAAAGCAAAGAAAAAATTTGCCGTAACTGGCAAGTGCATCCTTCCGTTTTACATTTTTTCTTTATTGTTTGAATATAAACTGAGATTTAAAAAGCAATTGTCAATGCATAATGTTTCTCATTAAGATCATTTAGCAAAACAAAACGTGCAATAGAAATGTTAAAAACAGAACTTTTTCACTTGTTCGACTTTGCATTTGAATATTTCAAAGTGTGTTATGAACAAATGTAAAATTTGTTTAAATCATTGAGAGTTGATAGATTCCCTATAAAAATATGTTAAAACAACATACTTTTATAGACTTTGAATTATTTGGCTGCGGTTGACATTTCTGTGGAAATGCCCATATACAAATTTTATACTTTTTCGACATTCGGTTGTTTAAGGGTTTAAAATCGTACCAGCTTTTTGTACTTTTTTGCAAAACATATATATCCGTACATTGACAAAGATATATGTTTTAAATTATGGGCTCCCACTACAATATTGCAACTTTTAATACTTCAATGTCAAGAAAATAAGTATCAAAAAAGGGAAATACGGGAAGTTAAATTTCTTTATTGTACTTTTCCGTTCTACATGTGATGTTTTTTGAATTTTCTTTAATATTGAACTTAGAAACATAAAATTATAGGAGCAGGGTCCTGAGTGAATGAGAACCTATAAGATAAAAAATGTTCATACTTTTCTGTTAAAACTCCAGTACATAAACTTTGGCATATAAATATGACCAAGAAAAAATGGGATACGCGAATGGAGTAGTAGGGAAATGCTAGTTTTCTTATAATTTGAATTAAGAATTGGTTAAGAAATGAAGTATTTTTTTTATAAAATATTTAGTATTTATTGCAAAACATTGGTAAAATATAGATTTATAAAACGTATTGACCTTCGTTAGCTAGATGCCAATAACCAATCAACTACGTGTCGGATACCCTATTCTAAAGTGAAGCATATTTCAGTGAGAATGCTCTGCATCGATTTTAACAAATTGAAGTCGAATAAGGCAAGGTCTGGACTATAAAGTTAATAAGGCAAACGGTCTTAATAGCTTTTTACTTGTCTGGCTTATGCGGCGAGCATTGCATGACAAAATATTACGACTTCATGTCTGGACGCATTTTCAGGGGATTTTTTCGCTTCAAACAAATAAATTGTTTCCGGTATATTTACGTTGTGATTGCCTATGCTGATTTCAGCAGCTTATAATAAAATAGATTTTCTGGTCTACTTAACACAAAACATTTCCTCGGCACTATGTTTATACGGCTTTGGCCCAATGATTTTAAGGATCATATACAGTTGGGTATCCAATTTATTCACTATCTTCTAAAAAGCGTTCCAAACATAATGCCCGATGTTAATTGTGAGTCACACCTTAGCGTCAAATTTTTTCCAAACTGAATTTGACATTTCTTTGTTTCAATGTTTGACAAATTCAACCATGGAGAGGTACACAATTGAGCAGCGCGCTTAGATTGTTGAAGCATTTTACAAAAATGGGCGTTCAAATCAAAATAAATTTCCTGCATTTCTGGATTTTTTTTTGGTTAGGATAATCGACCAAATGTGTCCACAATCGGGAGAATTGTGCGCGAATTTCAGAAAACCGTATCTGTAGGAACTGAGAAAACACCTGTGCATGCTCGCCCAGTTCGTTCTCTGGAAAACATTGCTGTTATTTGCGAATGTTCGAAAATGAGATCGGCCAAGCAGTTACCATGAATGGTGTTCGCTTTCGCAATATGATAACGGACTTTTTGTGGCCAAAAATTATGGATATGGAAAAATGGTGACACTTGCCACACAGCCGACGAAGCAATGGCTCTTTTGCGCGAGAAATTCAATGGCCGTGTTATCTCACGTGGAGATGTGATTTGATACCGTTGGAGATCTTTCTTTGGGGATATTTAAAAGAAAAAGTGTACGGTAATAAGCCAAGAACAATTCATGAGCTATAGAATGAGATAACTTGGCACAATTAAGACATTCAACCTCAATTATGTCTCAGAGTCATTGAAAAAATTGACCATCGGATAGAGGTGGCGAGCATTTGGTCTATATTTTGTATCACAAATAATTATCATAAATCTTTCTATATTAATAAAAAAATATTAAGATAATTCTCTGAAAATGTTTTGCTTTATTTACAATAAACATCTTGCGTTTTGGTTAAACCACCCTTTAGAAAGGAAGTTAAACAAAAATTTAAAATAAAATATATTTTAATGTATTTGTAATCGAATATTTTCTTTATTTGTACTCCTGCTTTGCAAAAACACATTAAATTAAGATTTTGCTTTAAAAACATATGATAACATAAAATGTTTTATTTAATCACTATAATTCTGTTTTATATTTAAGAGCTATAAAAAATTTCTTTAATTGCCTGTTTCTTGTTTTAGTGATTTACTTTTTCCACATTTTCTTTATTTTCATTATTTTATGTTTCAGTTTTTATTTAAAGATTTATTTTTATACCAGGAATATATCATAGTTATTTACTTCTATAGCGCTCAATTTAATGCTAAATCATTGGAAACTTTTAATTAAAAAACTACAAGCACTTGTAATGTTTTGCTAAAAGTGGCAGCACCAGGAGCAGCAGAAAAGGAAAGTATGGAACAAATGACTAAACATGGGGAAAGAAAAAATGGCGTTTTGTTAAAGGCATATAAAAAAAAACAATTAGTAATAGGGTGTACTAAAGCATGGAGTTATATTTTTTTGAATGTTATTACAATGTACCATAAAAAAGAGGTAACTTATTAAAAATGGACTGTAGGGTTAAGGTAATAGTAAAACAATAAACGTCTTTTATATAGTTAGAACTTAAGTCTACTCCCAGCAAAAATTTTTCAATAATTGGAAGCAATAAAATTAGAAACAGCATCCAAAGTGCTTCGTCTGTTGCTTCTTAAAATTATTGACGTTCACAACTGCAATGTGGAAGGCATATATTCAGCAATATATTTGTCGTTGACTATACTGCAGCGCAGAAGCACTAAAGTATGGCAAATAGTTATTTGCACATATTTCATGTAGTGAATTCACATAAAGAATAACTGTGTGAATGAAGCATACATTGGATTCCGACGGCAGAGCTTCTACGTGAGGAATCCCATACAAAAATCATGTAATATTTCACAGAAATGGAAGCGATTCACAACTGATCTCTGCCTTACAAACCTGCTTCCGAGTAAGCACAAATTTTTGCTGGGCTCTTAAACTGCAAATATATTTTAGACTATAGTCTAATCTATGGTCTCGACCAGACCTTTGCGCTTCAGTGGTTTTTGACTCACGATCACGGATGCTTTTAAGAGAAGAACATTTAATTACGAACAAGGATTTTTTTTAATTCTCACGATCCCGCATTATCCCCAACAAAATTTTTGTTATAACGTTAAGCTGAGTCGTAGAATACGACTCTGGCAACTGGCAAATTCAATTCTCCTGTTTGGAGTCCCAGATCTAAGAAGGATTTCTTAAACTAACATCCAGAAAGTACAAGCTGTCAATAAAAATTGTCAAAGAGTTTGCGACGGATCCCGCACTATAGCACTCTACACATCATGCTTAGTTGCGGGCATAGTTCCAATTAATATCACAGCTAAAGAATTTTCGAAAAAAAAGACGAAGAAAAATTAAAAACCAAGAGATGCGCATAGATTAAATCGACTAGCCGAACGAATAATATTCAAGCAAAAGTGGCATAGAAGGTGTGATAATTCTAGTGAAGGGTGATAAACGTATAAATTGATTCCATAAATCGATAGCAGTGTGAAAGACCAATATAGCTGACATCTATCACTGGAAGCAGTTTTTAATGGATCATGGAGTTTATAGAAGTTATCTTACCGATTCGGACACCACGACTCACCACAGCGTTGAGTCTGCTCGCAAATAGAGGAAAGCTTAGATCGTATAAAACAAGATTCCAAACAGAGCGAACAAAACTTGGCCAAATGTTGGCCATAGCCGAACACCAGTAATACCATCGAAACTACGATGTCATATAAGGGAAACTGAAACCATGTAAATAGTTTGTAACATTTGTATAGATATATGATTCACAGACGGGTCTTAAACCCTGTATGGTGTCGGTTCTGGCATATACTTCGACACGAGCATTCCTATAAGGCTGGCGGACAACTGTAGTGTCATTCTGGCCAAGACAATGGCCACCTACACAGCCGCGAGAAACATCCGGTATGGTGAAATATCTGGCAGGGATATTCGCATTATTACCGATAGCAAGGCAGCCATAAGATCCCTGGAGAATGTATTCATCACATCGAGAATTATCTAAGAATGGATGAAAAAAGGACTCGACATCACTTCAGGAACCTAATTGCGGTTGAAACCGGCCTCGGCTCATTAGGAGGCTAGGGCTCCCTTACAATGACTTATGTAGAAGTTACGGCGACCAGCAGGAGGAAGAGCCAACCTAACCTATCCTAACCATATGATTCATAAAGAACTGAAGAAAAGATTCGAAAGGAATTGAAGGCAGCATATCCACATTTGAATAAAGAAAGTTCAGCAAATTAAGCTAATCTCCTTGTAAAGTAATTACTTTTGGTAGAATTACAGATTGTAGTGTAAACGATGAATGTAGGTTTTGTTGCTAAGAATCCAATATAATCTGTAGCATCAGAGACCTATGAAGCTTTTCACCTCTAACACACAAAAAAAAGATACTAGTCTAAAATTTCCACTATAGTATGTACTACTGCCTCGTCTATAATCTGTACTTTTTTTCTCGGCTATAGTCTGGAACAACGTATAATCTATAGTCAAATTTTTTTTGAATAGTGGATGAGAAAACCTTGCATAGGTACTAGATTGGGTATGTCGGACTCTTACCGACTAAACCACTTTTCTATCGTCTACTGCACACTCCGCGGAGCTTCCAGAAAGTACTATTTTGATGGGTGGTCAGCATTTCTTGCTGATCTTTTCTAACTTGCCGTCATTGTGCTATCTCGGCTTGCGATTATCGGGTAAGTTCCAGTTTATCGATACACAATGCATTGCAAAAAGCATTGTTTATGGATGTTAGATAATTATTTACCAATGGCCAGGTTTGTTCCGCTTTCAGAACAACCTTAATTATGTTGTCCGTCTTTAGTTGTTCTCCTATACATGACTCTTGTCCGGCTTGTAGGTCGGACAATTTAGGGCAAATGATAACGACATGCTCCACTGTTATATCTTTTTCTGGACATTTTTGGCATTGTAATAAGTTGTCAAGCCCAAAGCGGGTAAAAATAACTCCTATAGCAACAGTGCTCTGTAAGAAATTGGGTCATATGGTAGCTTAGCTCTCCTTTGTGTATACTTATCCATGCGGTAATGTCAGGGTTGAGTCTAAAAGTCAAACGGCACTAGTTGCGTTTCCCCATCTTTTTTGCCATTCTACCATAATGGCTTCCCTTTCCCTTTCCATTTGACTTATTTCTTTCTTTGGCTTCTCTGATTTCTAAGTATCTCTTTAAAAACTGCCGATAATTGCCTGGTCACTTAATCTATAGGGTTAATACCCGCTATGACATTTGAGGCCTCTGGAGATATAGTATTTAGTTAAATATACCGTGTTGATCTTAGTCTAATCTGTTGTAACGAATACAGTATAGTACAGTACAGTACAGTACTAAAGAATAATCTGTTGCATTGACAATAACCTAAACTATAGTCTAATCAACCATATTTATTACAGTATAGACCATAGTCTAGACCATATTGGCGACTATAGATTAGACCAGAGATCGGTAAACACATACATCGAAATATTTTAGTAGTTTAACCCATATCGTCCCAATGTTCGATTTTTCGAACAGTAAATTTTACGCGTTTTTATAAATTTTTTACTTTTTTTAGGTAAGACAAGGAACTATTTTTTTTAAGCAATTATATATTGCAAGTGGTTAGCTACAAATAAAAAAATTAAAGTTCATACCCACTTCACTCCTCCCTTGTATAACTAGGGGGAAGAAAAAACCTTAATTTTGGCATAATTTTAAAAACTGAAAACTTTGTATAAAATCATACATGTTAAATTCCAATTAGAATTAGTAATTGATGCAATTAGTTTATATTTTCTAATTGATTAAACAATTAGAATAAGTTCAACTAATTCCCATTAGCTAATTGAAATTTTTATTCTAATGGAAAACTAATTGCAATTAGTTGCCATTAGCAAAAAAAAATTGGTTAACCTTTACAATTAGAAATCTAATTGACTTCTGATAATGCAATTAGATATTCAATTAGCTCGAATTAGAATCAATTGAATTTAATAATTGAATATCTAATTGCATTATCAGAAGTCAATTAGATTTCTAATTGTAAAGGTTAACCAATTTTTTTTTGCTAATGGCAACTAATTGCAATTAGTTTTCCATTAGAATAAAAATTTCAATTAGCTAATGGGAATTAGTTGAACTAATTCTAATTGTTTGATCAATTAGAGAATTTCACAAAACAATGTTAATTAGCAATAATTAGCATTAGCTAATCATTACTTAACATGTATGTATAAAATATAAAAAAATGTAAAAAGTAGAAATGTAGTTCCATTGAAAAACGATTTAACTTTTAACAACAGCAAAAACATTTCCGTGTTTTTCAATTGTGTTTTTGTTATTTGACTTTAAAAAGCAGTGTTCGATTTTTCGAACACTGGGCACTATTTAGCACTTTTGTTTTTTCTCTGAAAGGCTAACTGAATCATCGCATATTACCATAATATAAATTTTTCACTCATTTGAATAAACGGAAACATATTTATTTTGTTTTTGCTGATCAATAAAAAGTTTATGCACAATCACCGTTCTGTGAGAAATGTTTTTCGTGCGATTCGAGGAACTTATGGTGCGCATAATGAAGCCACTATTGCAAACATCATTCGCAATATTGAGTCCCAGTTTGCATTGGTGCATGATACTGGATAGACCACATCCAGCACGTAGTGAAATAAATATAGCAGCTGTAGCTGAGAGAGGAGTATTCATTGGTCCAAATTTTTCAAAAATTTAGAAAAATCAGAGCACTCAGAGGATGACCCCTACTAATGCATTACATTGGGTTGGAACTAGGAAAAAAGGTTATAGGATGGAGTGAAGAGGTAGTAGTGCCTGTGAACATTCGACTAGAAATTATTTATATTGACAGTGAGAGAGAAGACTCCAAAAGGAAGGTTATTCCACATACGAACAGTCCGACCAAAAAACGAATTTTCCCTGTAATGTATTGTACGATTTACCGGCTAATCGACCACAAAAGGATGGGCTCTTGAGGAAAAACGTGTATTACGAATTTTGATATAGGAGGTTATTTAGAAAAATAGGATATATAAATAGTAGAAGAAAGAACGGAGCCGTGCGGCACCCCTGAATGAGTTTGGAACTCGTTTGACGAAACTTGATCTATAATAACTCGTATAGTGCGATCTCTGAGAAAACTCGATATAAATCGAGAGATATTATCACCGACACGAAATTAAATAATTTTTGACAAGAGTGCACCATGTCAGACTCTGTCAAACGCCTTGAAAATATCTTAAGCAATTCCCTTACTTTCGCCAAAACTGAACAGCCCCATATTTCCGATAACAGGGACAGTAGAGCGACCTGAAAATTAAGCGCATGGTCTCGGTGAGATCTGGTTTCAACAAGACGGTGCTACGAGCCATACATTTTGGTGAGCACATAATTTCATGATTTGCTATTGTAAATTGCCTACCTAGATCGTGTGACATCACACCGTAGACTATTTTTTTTTCTGTGGATATGTGGGATCTTCAGGAAGCTAACATTACTCGTGTTATTCGCGAGATACCAGTCGCTATGCTCGCATGAGTCGCCCAAAATTGGACCTTCCAAATGGACCACCTCAGACAAAGTCATGGCCAACATTACCATGATATCATTTATATACAGTTAATGCCATAAATTATTCTTTTAACCGATAATAAAAATTTCAAGTTCACTTTCAAATTTATGTGTTTTATTTTACATTTTAATTTAAACCTCACGATGAATCACCCGATATATCTATTAACCCGGTCCTGTGCGAGGCACATAATCGAGGTTCAACTGTATATTTTTAATTTTAATAAATCCCTTGTTCTATTTTTCTTTAACTAAATAAAATTAATTAGTTTCAGTTTATAAAATACTTAGGTTTTCTATGTTTACAATCTATAGGAGCAATAAAACAAAAATGCTTAATAGTGCCCAATGTTCGATTAATCGAACACCATTTTTCTCAAAAAAAAAAAATCTAAAAAAAATTGGACTTCAGATTCGTGTTTTCTAGTCCCAAATTATCTATCAACCACCAAGTTTTATAAAGTTACTCGAAAAAAAAAAATCGCTGGGACGAAATGGGTTAAGTAAGAATAGAGATCAATGCAAGCAGTGTTGCCGTATCGTAATACTTAATTGCTAGCAAATTCTAAAAAAATCTTTTACAAATAATATAAAATTATTTAAATCATGGTTTACAAAATGGGGGTCTACAGACCTCTTGACGGATTTGGTGTTATGATAAAAAAAATATAAAAACATCACGAAATGGTAACATTTAATGCAAGCAGTAAGCGGTAATACAATCTTTTTATATGACTGAACTTAATCGCGACTGACTGGTTTTATTCAATAAAAGAGCAAGAGAAAAAAGCACAGGATAGTAGTTTGGCCAATTTAACGAAAGTAAAACTATTGTCTAGTCTACAGTCTCGACTAAAGTCCAGCCCATAGTTTTCTCGTTAATTTTAGCCCTAGTCTAATCTATAGTTTTCACATACAGCTCCTTTCTGTTAACCCTTTTTTCTTCTGCCATTTCATCTGAAACCATTCTGAGTTATTTCTTTTATTTAAACATTCATACACGTCTACTAACTACTTCACAGATTCTCAATTACCACTTGAATGCATATAAAAGAAAAAAGTAAATATAGTAAGTTTTTACTGTTGTTGTTGTTGTTGTTGTTGCTATTATTTTATTTTCCTATGCATCCATAATAGTATTACCATAGTTAGTAAAACTAAAGATTGTTAATTACAGCAGGCACGCAGGGCTAAAAAATAGAAGAAAAAAATTAACACAAGAACTAGAAAAAATATTTACGTCTTTTATAAAAACTCGTAAAAGAAAATAATTTACTTTTTTCAATTTCATTTTATTTTATTTCATTTCCATTTTTATTTAAATTTCATTTTCTGTTTATTCTTTTACATTTTAAATAATAATTTCTTTCTAGAAAAATTATATTTTTAATAAATAGTTTTAGAAAATGTGCAGTCATTTGTTTATTATTGTTGGCAAAGTTCACCTGAACGGATGCCATATTTTGTCATTATATATTTATTTCCGCTTTTTTTTATTTGGTTGGCAGTTTGTTTCGTTGGTTCTTACCTGAAACGAAATATTTATTTATGTATGAGTGTATTTGTTACTTACATACACACAAAACAACAAAAACGGGTGCAACAGAGCCAGAGAGAAAGTGATTTGGAGGTTTTTAGTGCTGCCACCCTTGAAAACCTCGTTATTTTTTTGTGTTTTATTGCTGTTTGTTCGTTTCTTTACCAACTAACATTTCTTGTTTGTTTTTGTATTTTTTTTGTTTATTTATTCCAACAATTTGTTCATTTTGCGGTTGGTCGTTTGGGGTTTTTGTTTAGGAAATAGGGGAAAGGGAAATGAGGAAAATATAATATAACAAATGGTGACTGGTCATGTTTAAGTGTGCAATACCCTTCGAGATTTTGAGAATTATAAATTTAAGAAGTCAAAACCTTTAAAAATACTTACAGCCGTACCTAAACAAGAGCTGAAGGCGGAACGTTTTCTTCCGTTTAGCTTTTACCTAGATTGACAAAAAAACGCCTAATTTGCCATTATTTAATAACAATAGCGGCCAACTTCACTATCAAAAGCGCTGTCGAAATCGGATTTTCCAATTGTAAGCGTTGACGCCGCGCTATTTAGGGATGCTTCATACAAATTGTATGGGCATGAGAATTTTTGACAGCTAGAAAACGCTTTCCGCTCTTGTCTAGGTACGACTCTTAGAAAGTTTTTAATTAATAAATGTACATTAGACTGGCCCACGCTTGTATGGGAAAGTAAAAATATAGTCCAATACTTTCTCCACAAGCTTGATTTTGTTTCTTTTACTAAAATAAATGTGTATACCAAAAATTGGCTCAATGGGACAATATTAAGAGGTCGCGATGAATGGCGACTTATTTATATGTTTCACATTTTATATTACATGCATTTACTACTGGCTTATCATTATTGAACTTGTTTATGTATTGGAGATACTTTTCCACACTTTTCTTTGATCTTTTCGAAGGCGATCTATTGCATTAAAATATCTATGTCTGAAAATCAATTTGATCTGAGGAAAAGAAAGCAGTTACCGAAATAAGTTTGTTTATAAGTCTTATATATGACCGATACTGGAATGAAGCTCCTTTAGCAATAAATGCTCCTCTTAACGATAAACAACTCGAAAACCATCCCAATGAAAAAATTGTTAAAGCTGCTGGGAAAGCATTTCGTCGACATCTATGGTATTTTTCTGAATATTTAATCGGGCTAACCTTTATCGATTCCAGAGTTATTTCTTTCAAAGGGTCCTACAGAGTTTTTATTTCGATGAAAAAAATGCTAGCCCTTTAAAAGTTGTAAATGGCTGTACAGAATGAGGTGTTGCTTTGGTGACCCGATTTAACAGTTTAAATACGAAAAATGAGGAGCAAAAACAATATTTGCTTAGAATACACAGAAAAAAATAATTTTCATATTTGAATACGAAAATCTCATATTTGATTACAAAAATTTTTGAATTTTCTGCGATGACATTTTTTGCGGTATTAATAAAAAAGTTTGTATGTATAATTGTTAAATTTTTAGTCAACAACCAAGTTTATTGAGTCATTAAAAAAAATTGTTGCCCAAAATAATTTTTTTCAACAAAATCTTTACTTGATTTGTTAAAATAAATTGTTGAAAATGTTGAATAAATCAAACAAAATGTTAATCGAATCTTTATTTTTTTTATTTATTAATAATGATGTCAAAAATTTTAAATTTTTATATTTTTATAAAAACACTAAAATTTATTATGCGGGGATAAGTAAGTTCCTATGCGCATTTCACTGGTTGTTTAGGCCAGATCATCAGGAAACCTTTTCCAAAGACTTTGGCAAAACTAAATATATTATTGAAATAAAACTGTAAAACAAATGAGAATTATGAGCTATTTCAAAATGGACAAGAGTTGTTAAAATACTGTCTTTACTTTGATTCAAATATTTTTTTTATTGAATATGAAGAAATATTTAATTATTTCATTATTAAATGTTTTATTGAGTGCTATTTTGCAAAGTGTAAATTTGATAAATGTTTTCTTTGAATCAAACAAAAAGTTTGTTGACCTAAAATTTTATTTTTAACAAACTGTGTTGTTAAAAATTTTCTTGATATATTTTTTTCTGTGATAGTTGATCACAATAGAAAAAAATTTCACGGGGTTTCTAAAGCTAATATTGCAAAAATGGCTATCGATAAATTAAAAAAATAATAAAATTTGTGTTAATTTGTACTTAATTTACAGTTTTATTAATTCTTTATTAATTTGTTTTATTAAATATTTTTATTTTTAAATAAACAATGAATATCACCATAAAAAATCAGAGTATGCTTTATTTCTATCTAACCCCGAAAAATCATTAAACTATCGCAACCTCTAAATATTGACGGATTGTGCTCAAATTTGGACTAAAAATTTTTAAGCACTATTCGAATAGGATCAGCGTTGTGGAGTGAGAATATTCGATACTTTTGTATTTTGGGCCACCCTAATGTACATCTAGAGAAAAAATAGCAAAAAGTTCAAAAGTTCTCTTTAATAATGCATTCTACGAATGCCTTCTACCATGTACATTTTTATTAAAAACATTTATTTGGTTAAAATTGGGCAATCAAATTTCAACATTTTATGGTTGTACAACATACACTTATATGTGGTAAATGATAATAATAACCATAACATGGTTAAAAAGCAACGGTGTTTGAGCAAAATTGTCTATATTTTTATATCTTCAAAATAGGGCATTCATCGTTTAATTTAACCTTAAAGAATATCTAATCGAAAAAAGGTTTTAGGAGGATGTTGATCCAGATACATTCTTATTGAATACAAAACAAATCTATTTATTTTTGAAAGAAGTATCCCCCGAATAAAACAAAAACCTACTATACCTAGTCCCCCTCCCCCCGGGGGTAAAGGGATCATCTAAATGATATTTCACCTTTTGGTGTTACATTCTCCCGGGTGACAGGTGTTTGCATACCTGGGATGCGACAAACATCCAAACATTCATGCCAGGGTTTTCTTGAGGTCTTTTGATTCTTGAGTCCAGGGTACACACCAGAATACCTTCTTATCTGGTTCTACGGGAGTCAGTATCCTCCGGTGAACATGCACACCGGACTGACTATTGGGTGAGGACTAAGTTAGTATGATTCTAGCAAGAAATGTTACCTGTACCTGTATTCCAGGATGATTGTCTTTGAGGAAGTCGTTTTTTTCTGATAGAAGGCTGCTTTTCAGTAAGTTGTTCACCGTCCGAGGGTGGAGTGCCTATTCCAAGGCATGAACTCATAAAACGGTTCAATGAAGAGCAGCTTTTTTGACGAAGAGATACTTTTGGGAATCAAGTTGTGGCTGTGGCTAACACCCAAAAATCGCCGAAAGGTAGACTTTCACACGCAGGGATAATTGTTTACCCTTTTGAGAAAGTTCGGCCTCTCGAGCATGCCTAGAAGCTGCTGCTATTCGACAAATGCTGCTGGTCTTAAATATAGCAGTGGAGGTTAGGAAGCTCCGGCTTCTTAACAAGGGGCAAATGTCTAAGTTTTATCGGATTATGCACTCAAACGGCTTTCTGTGTGTAAAGTCGCCATACACGCAAGGGGGTATTTGGTAAATGCGTAAATGAATCATCCAGAGATTAAGATCCACCATCCACCATACGATTATGGCAGGTGATCAAGTAAACCTGTAAACCACACCTAATTGTCGTACCACCATTTACTGATATAATGGCATTGGCTCCAAAGAAATAGCGTTTTATTCAAGTATTTTGAATGCTTTCCCTGTCTCTTTTCTCAAAAACAAACTCTGTGTAATTTAATTATTTCTAAAGTTTTCATATCTGAATAAAACGGCCAAGACTATCTCTAATTGATATTACCACTTTAATTTACTTTACAGTGTTTCTTTCACAAATCCCATTTTTGGGTTTTATTAAAAAAAAAAAAACAAAACAAAAAAGTACGGAAATGTTTAATTGCGTTTATTGCAGAACAAAAGTTCCGAAAAATTCATAGAAATTCTCTCTCTCATTGTATTACAAAACCAAAATATGAGGTTAAGTTTGTGACCATTTGTAATAGATTTTCTAAATGTTGTTGTTATAACTATTATTTTGTTTTTGTTATTAAGCCAACATGTCTAACACACAGAGGTGCATTTATTTTTGGCTCTGTGCGAATTTGCATTACACATAAATATCTATTTTTTGTTTGGACGGCGAAAAATATTAAAATTGAAATTCAAAAACGGAATTTCCCTTTCTGAGTTTGTAGAGGGCGAAGAAAAAAATGTATAATTACTGGAAAATTTGTTACAGGATACATTATCTTTGCTAATTGGGTTATAAAAAGTAAAACGAACAAAATTTATCACACAAAAAATTAAATAAATCCGGCCATTAAATTTGTTTTTTTTTTTTGCAAACATTTTATGTCCTTTGAAACAGGATTGTATTGAAAAATTAATAAGGAATTATTTTGGGTTATAAAGAGACGGGTATGATTAAGAAGAGAAGCTCATTTAAAACTGTAGTGTAGAGTACTTTAAGTAAAACTGTTTTTAGTCAAATAGTCCATAATTTTTGTGAGGAATTTTGCAAAATGTTGCCAAATTTTATAAGAAATTGGGCAAAATTCTACATTAAGAGATCCTTTAAATATCCTTTTTTAGTGAAATTGTCGAAAATTCTCAATTTTCAATAAAAATTCATCCTACTTAAGTAACAACGGAAGAACTTAATTTATGATTGGTTAAACTTTCACCCAAAATGTATTTTTTTCTTTCATTGCCAGACAACTACTTAATTTTAAACTCCTTCTGTACTAGCTTAAAATTGGCTCTAAATACATTCGTATTACTCAAACGTCATGTGGTGCTTTTGGAATTCAATTTCACCAAAATTGCTTTTTTCTTAAATCTTGTTACCAAAGAAGAGCAAGAAAGAATCATTTCTCCACATGAGACGGATTTATTTTTGTTGTAGTTTTTCTTTTTGTAGCTTTTTCTAGTTCATGTTCATGTTCATGTTCGTTTTCTACAATTTTTAGTTTCATGTGACAAATTTGCGGTTATAATTTATATACTTAATTTATCAGTTTTTCCTTAACAAGATAAATATTTCCCAAAATCTTTCTTTCTCTTTTTTTATTTTAGCAACTATTTATCCCATTTCCTGTTTTTTAGTTCTTTTTTTTTTGTAGTGGCGAATTATAACAAGAAATTTGTACTTGAATTAAGAAAAGAATAGAAAAACAAAATAAATTAAATATATTGTTATCCTTAAGTCATTTGTATCACATGTCCTTGGGTTTGGGTTTGATGGTTAAGACATTTAAAGGAAGGCAACTGGCTTAAGTTAAGTTTTGTTATATTAAAATTTTTTCGCATAATTTTGCGTAATACAAATTTATAGTAAAGTTTGCAATAATTATAGCAAATTTTCGAACTTTATTCAATATTATAGTAACTTTAACGTTAAATAAATTTTGCTAGATGTGTAAATATTTTTTTGAAAATTAACTTTATTATAGTAAATTTTCTAAAAATTATAGCAAATTTTAAGTCTTGAAAACGTTTGCAATTTTATAGCAAATCTTACACAAATTAACTTTTTTTCTTTTTTGGTAAAATTACAAAAATATACACTTTATAGTACAATTTTCAAAAATTAGATATTTTATAGCAAGTTTTACAACAACTTTATATATACATAATACATTTTATAGTAAATTTTTCCAAACTTAACTTTTTTTATAGAACCAGTCTAATAACCAAGGCTGCCAGATAAATTTGTAAAAAGATCGGCAATTTCCTGAGAAAAAATAAAAATCGCGTCTTTTGTTTTGTAAATTCGTCAAAAAAAAAAAAAATAAAAAAAAAACAAAAATCGGACACTTTTATTCGATGATGGTTCGACGAAATATAAAAAGGTGTAACATTGTTGTTTTTGTACTCTGGAATTAATAAGTCCTGCAAGTAACAGCCTTACCTCAACAAAAACAACTCGCGTTTTCTAGTTGTTAAAAAGTGTCATGCCAATACAATTTGTTTGAAGCATCCTTAAATACCGCGGCGTCAGCACTTTGCAATTGGCCGCTATTATTAATAAATATTGGCAATTAAGCTGTTTTTTTTTGTCAATCAACCGTTTTTATCTCCATTTTTATTTAAAATTCAATTGGTTTTAAAATATAAAAAATATTTTAATTAGGCTTAAGTTCAATAAATTTAATTTTCATTAAAATATTTTTAGTGAAGGAAGGAATTTACAACATGAAATTAATTAAAAAATTTTGATAATTTTATTCTTGACTGAACACGGGATTGAACTCGGGTCGAGTTTACTAGTTTCGAGATCTCGTGTTCAGTCAAGGAAAAAATTATCAAATAATTTTAATTTATTTCATGTTGTAAATTCCTTCCTTCACTAAAAATAATTTATATGTAATTTATAGAACACGAGCTTTTACTCGTCCGTTCAACATACATTTAAAACCAAAACAAAATTTCGAAATTTGGTTTTGTTTTAAATGTAAGTTAAACGGACGACTAAGGCGCTCGTTTTCTATAAGCTACACATTAAGAAAAATGAAATTTAATGAACTTAGGCCTAGTTAAAATATTTTTTATATTTTTAAAGAAACGGAATTTTAAATATATTCGTATGTTTTCTTTTAAAATTTTGGCACTTTTGTAGAAAAACAATATTTTTTTAAATAATTTTTTTTTTTTTTTCAAAATGGTACCATTTTTATAATTATAAGTGTTGATCGACCTTTTTTGATTACTCTAAATAGTTTGTATAGTTTCCTATATGCAGGCTTTCAAGGTCATTAATTTAATATAAATAAAAAAATGATTTATATCATTCTCAATAAAATCCGACGTTTCGTTGGTATTCTTTCCAACTTCTTCAGGGATTGAGTTTTTATTAAAATCTGGCAACATTTTAAAAATACAAAATACAAATTAGTCAATAATAACAATACATAATTATAATCTTCATTTTTGACAAATTAACTTAAAATAATCTTTTTCGTCAGTTTACATAATTTATAAATTATATCACAGTACATATTTTGTATAGTTGGACAACACAACACAAAACTTAAAATATGTAAATAAATGTATGTAAACTTAAAAATTATTACAGAAAATTTGTCCTTTTTGATCACAGTTGTTATTATTACTAACGTATTGCATTGATGTAGTTTGCATTTATATTGTTTTTTTTTTGTTTGATGGCAGATGTTAGATGTGGACAATGTAAACGAGTGTTTCACATTTTCTACATCTTTGATGGTAGATGTTGATCAGTGTAAAATATAGTTAACTTTTTTATGATCATGTTTTGTATTTGGTGAAAATAATTGCGATAATTTAAAAATCAACTACTTTATTATTGGGAATTTTGTGACAGTTCTCTTTTTTTAGTGTTGGTTTTAAAAATTAGCTCTTGCCATTTTTTTCCAATTAAAATGTTCTCTTTTTTAATTTTTAGCGGTCAATATTTCTTACAATTGATCGATTTTACACAGAAGAATTGCTTATTTTTTAGAAAGAAATAAAGAAACATAAGAAAGAAAGAAATGTTACTAGAAGTCAAAATTTTTCGACAATAAAAATATTAGGTATTTTTAACAACATAAAAGTTCTTTTAGGCTTTATAGTAAGTTTCAAAGGAAAACAAGTCCTAAAAAACTTTAAAAATAATTAGGACATTTTAAGTCTAACCTCGTATGTAAGTTTTTAAGTTATTAAAAAAAAACCATATATATGTTACGAATAGATTAACCGGTTGGTTTTCCTTTCCTCTTTTTTTTTGAGTTCTTCCATTTCTTATTTCTCTTCCTTCAAGGAAATGCGCTCTTAACATCAAAGAAAATTTAAAGAAAGGTTAATAAAAATAATCAAATAAATGAAAAAAATTACCGGCTAATTAATATAAATACATTTATTTCGTAACAAAATGAAAGTAATATTTTTTATAATTCAAAAAAAAAAAAAAAAAAAAAAACTCCAAAACAAAAAGTTGTATTCTACATTATTTTAGTCCTTACATTTTCAATCTTCTATTCTGAATCTTCACACCCTTCAGTTAGAAACATTTTAAAATAATAAACTTTTTCCAAAATGGTGTGCCAACCTTACCAATAACAAAAAAAAAAAAAAAAATAAAAATAGGAGTTGGTTCAACACAAAAACAAAACCTCATACAAATTAATTTGACTGCTTTTGTATGTCGAAAAGTGTTGCCAGAAATTTTTTTTAATAAAAATATCCACGCTGATTTTAAGAACCCGAATTAACTGCCTGTTTTTAAATGGCAGTTTAACTGCCTGTTTTTAGAAAACGTAAACAAGTGAGTGAGTGAGAAATTATAATGAAAACAGCAATAAAAAACGAAAATTTGGTTTTGTTTTCAATATAATTTCTTACTCACTCACTTGTTTACGTTTTCTAAAAACAGGCAGTTAAACTGCCATTTATTGCTAGAAAAATTATACAAAGTAATTGAATTAAAAATACAAATTATAATTTAATTTTTAAAAAGTTTTTTTGGAAATTTATTACATAATTCGAAATATTTTTAAAATTAAATTAAGAACAATTGTGATTTAGTTGAACTGTTAATTCTCAATTGCAATATTTTTAGTTAGGCTTGAGTTCATCAAATTTAATTTTCATTACATAACTTTTTACTGAAGGAAGGAATTTTACAACATGAAATTTTTATTAAAATTTATTGATAATTTTCTTGGCTGAGCTGGGACTCGAACCTGGGTTGAATTTACATGTTTCAAGAATAACCACATTCTTTCACTGCGGTGCCTGCCAGCCCACAGTCAAACATCAATCTTTAACCAGTGGTACTGGTGGTTCGAAATATGCTATGATTATCATTTTCAATTTTATTACATGTTGCTTCCTTTCCTCTGTTTCGTATTCTTTCTGTCAAGACTTTTTTAAATTAAATTTTATTCCTTTGACCTTTTTTTAAAAAATAAAAAGTTTGTCCGAGCTCGAGGCTAAATTTTTGTAAAAAATATATATTATTTATTTATTAATTTGTTCCAATATTTCTATATCCATCGGATATCATTATCAAGGAATGAGTCACAGGTATATTTGTATGAGACGTATTACTATCTTCACAGTACAATATTAAAAGTAATACGTCTCTTACAAATATACTTTATTATATAATTTATTAAATTAATTAATAATATATATTTTTTACAAAAAATTGGCCTCTTTTTATATTTTTAAAATAAATATAAAATAAAATCAATTAAAATGGATAATCGTTCAAAAAAGCAAACTTCGATCTACCAAAGGTAAAGTACAATTTGGTTTAAGGATTGATGTTTGACTATTGACGTCAGCAGTCGTCGATGGCTGCGAGTGTAAAACGGCAAATCCATCTGAGGAGATCGAGTGGTTGCGATCGAAACATGTCATGGTAACCTGCCGGCCGTGGTTCGAATCCCGGCCACGGTCAAGAATGAAAGATTATCAATAACAATTTTAATTAATTTTTATGTTGTAAAATTCCTTTCTTCATAGAAATAATTTAATGAAAATTAAATTTAATGAACTTAAGCCTAATTAAAAATGTTAAAAATTTGGAATAAATAGAATGTTGAAAAAAATGTTGGAAATCGTAGGAATTTTCATTCAAAAAACAATGTTTTGTACGTTTTTAAAATTTTGTATTATAAACGAACTTTTTCTTTAATTTTGGTTTATTTTATTACATGCTAAAAATGATTTTTTCACCAAGGTTTTTTTAAGAAATTGTTTGTTATCTTATCTCGACTTAAGATGTTTTGTAAAAATGGCACAGATTTCATTTTATAAGTTATTTTTATTATATAAAACATTTTTATTTGATTTATTGTACACATTCGAAAATTAAAAATGGTTAATATTTTTAAAATAGTCATTTATTTTTTAAAGATGAAAGTAACCTTAAAAAAATCTTATGGAAAGTTAAGTCATAGAGACAAGATTTAGTGCTTTGATTCTCGCAAAATCATGTTTTGAGTATTTTACGTACAAAAATCAAAATTGTATTTTCAAAAGTTCCTTAAATTTAAATAACCCAAAAAAAAAAAAATTACCGATTTTTCCTACGCAACAAGTTAAGATACTACTTCTGGCAACATTGGTGTTAGTAAAACTTCTAATATAGTTTTTGTGTGTTTTATTAAATTCTCTGTTTTGCAGGATTACGTTTATTATAAAGAATATGTTGAATTGTATTTGTATTTGCTTAAAATCTACTATTTGTGGTGATATGTGTAAGTATGTGTGTGTGTGTGTGTGTGTTTGCATTTGTATTTCCTGTTTCTGACATTATTTTTACTGCAATTTTCAAATTGATTTTCTGTTATTTTGGCTTTGCTCATTGTATTCACACACACCACAAATAAAAATGAAACACAAAAAGTTAATATAAAGAAAAACAAAAAAAAAAAAAAACATGAAAACAAAAACTCTTTCCTGTACAACATTTAATTGTTTGTTTATTTTTATATGTTATTTGCACAATGGGTTTTTTGTAAAAAAGCAAACTTCTCATAGTTACATAACGAGTTTTAAAACCTTAAATTAGTTTTAAAGAGGTTGAGGTCTATGCTTTAGATCGTAATGTTGTGGTCTTAATCACTGGAAGACAAACAATGCATTTACCCGCCGCCCCTGTGTGTGAGCGCAACCGGCACAGTCTGGTAGCAATTTGAGAGTATAACTCGGCAGAACTTAACACTCTTCTCCCCTTGTTTAAGAGTTAGTGCTATCTAGCCTCCGCTGCGGCTTTTTAGCATGTAGCATCTGTTGAATAATAATATCACTTAGGCAGATCCATCAGAAGGCCGATCATTCACACATGTTCCACCACAGCCCTTTAATCTAACTTGTAACGATCTTCCTTCCCACGACTTTGGGTCTAAATCACAAGTACCACGTGATCCCCGAAGGTTCCTCAATCAACAGTCAGTTTAAGGCCGAAGTTCCAGGTCTCTACCGATCTCTATGGTACCAGATATGATCTTTGGTCAGCTGCGATTTCCAGAGATCTGTCTTGCGAGCTCCAGGTATTGACTGCACCGGATTTTCCCAGAGGATGTAACATCAAAAGATGAAATATAATTTAAATTTTTTTCCTACATACTTCTGAGGGATTCCCAGAAATATTGTAAATATGTTCCCCCTTGCAACAACTTTCAAAAACGATTCCGCCTTACACTTTTGAGAAAGTTAACCTGTAAATCGGATTAAGGTCTCAACGGGAAGGACCTAGTTTCATTCACTTAGTGCAAAGTCTTAGCTGGGCTTGTCATGTGTCAAGAACGCGAAAGCACAGGGCTGTAAAGATAATTCTTAATGCCGCTCATACAACACTAGAAGCATTTATGTAAATCCAGGACTAGATGGCTTAATTGAGTAGAATATGACTGCGGAAGGGCGAGCATTAATTGTTGAAGACGAAAGTAAACGAGGTTAAAGCCCTGGCCAGGATGTAATAGCAAAAGCTTATGATGAAGGAAACCCTAATAACAATTCTTCTTGAATTTATTATAGTTTATTACCATTGTGCTTGGTTTAACACAATACATTGCCATGGTCAATTTGTTTTTTGACCAAAAATAGAAATATTATCTTGGACTTTGTAAGTTTTTGTGTAGTTCTGGTGTTAAATTAACATGTGTTTTAACACAATTGTAAGTTTTTTCTCCAATTTTTTCTTCTTTATTAAATTAAATCAAAACAAGTATGGGAAAAACACTTGCAGACACTTGTTATTACGGCAAATATTGTTTTAAGTTTTTTTTTTAAACTTTTTAATATTCTTTTTTTTAATCAAGCAAACAAAACTAGAATAAATTAAAACAGTTCGGTTTACAGCGTTTAATTCTTTTACGGTTAATATTTATTTTAACACGCATAGTGTTGCCAAAGTATTGAAAGCTAATAGCTAATATGTAAACATGACCGTTAACACGTACATACAAATATTAAATAACCCATCACAACGTTCCAGTCTTAAAAGAAAACAAAAAAAAAAAAAAATCGTTTAAGTCCCCAAACAAATGTCCTGGCGTTTCATTTTATTGATCATAAATGTTAAGCCAGAAACAGAAAACAGTAAAACAAAGGAGAGGAAGAGAGTTTCTTTTTTTTTTGCTCCTGTGCGAGTAAGTATTTACCAATGAAAAAATTATAGTCCTTCAGATGGGTTTTTAATCGTTAAAAGCACATAAAGTTACAAGTACACCAATTCTAAAGAGTTAAAAAAAATATATAAGATTTTGTTTTCAAGTAAGAGTAAATATTTTCTATTCCTCTCTATCGTCTGTTTTTGGTAAACCCAATGCCATAGAATAGCGACTAGAATGTTCAAACAGAACAGAGTCGGCACCACATTTTCCATACAAGTTGACATACAAATTTGTCGTACAAAGCTGTCGTAAAATGAAATCTATTTTATTTTGAGAACGTTTTTTCTAATGCTCTCACATATAGACACCTATTTTCCCAACAATGCTACCATATTTTCATTAAGTTTCATTCATTTTGTAAACAGAAAATGAAAAACAAAAGAAAATAAAAAATTAAAGCAATAAAATGAGGGAGAATTTGAAGTTACTGCCGACGTTTTAATTATGGGCTTGTGCATTTTTGTCAGAAGTTGAAGACTCAATGCAGAATCTAAACTTTCAAAGTAATTCACTCTCAAAATGCCGTCAGTGTGAATATGTAACAACAAAGTAAGCCAATTTCTTACTAACACAATTGTAGAGTTAGGTTTTTTTTGACAACTGAATAACGTTGGCAAAAAGCCTAATTTGATGAGTTTGTTAAAGAGAATTTTCTTCAATTTGTTGTTGAATTAATTTTTATATAAAAATGCATGCGATAACTCAAAGGTTTTTTTTTGTAAATTCACACCAAGGGAATTTTAAAAGTTAATATTGTACATTCTTTTTGAGATAGTTTCTAAACAAGTCATTTCCTTATGTTCCTTGTAAGATTTCTGTATGACGTGCTCAATTCCCAATTTTTCATGTTTGATAAATACACTGAAACTTATTGTTGAGGGAAAGCTAGCTTCTATTGGCAAATCAATATGGATATGAACATGGCGAATTCACTAGAAGGTGGGGTCAAGTCAACATATCGCACTTGATAAACAAGAGGGTACACAGAAAAAAATTTTGCACCAGTAAACGCATTAATCAAAAATAAAATCAGTTTTAATTAAAAATTTAATCAAGTGAATTAAACGTGTAATCAAGTGAATTAAACGTTTAATCAAGTGTATTAAACGTTTAATTGACAATATTAATTTGCACTAGTAAACAAATTAATAATATCAATTTAACGTTTAATTAACTTGATTAAATTTTTAATTAAAACTGATTTTATTTTTGATTAATGCGTTTACTGGTGCAACATTTTTTTCTGTGTATTAACTCAAAATTTTAAAAGTTTCAGTGGAGGTGTAAAACTGTTTGTGGTTAGATTTTAAAAGAATTTGAATTAATTCCACTGGAAAATATATTTACATCGTTTTTCTTGTAATTTTTTGCAATTATTGCAAAAAAAAAAAATCAATTTTTTGAGTTAATACTATTTTTCTGAAACTTTTCGATATCTTTGTTTATATTATTTTGAGTTGTGGCGCTTTAGTTGAAATTTTAATAAGGTTACCAAATGTGTTTTATCAACAAATCAGTATCAGCTGAAATAAAGCAATTTAAATAAAGCAATTTCATTATTTTAAATTGAATAAACGCTCAAATCAAAATAATATATAAAAACATAGGATGCATTTTTATTTTAAATTTTGATTTAACTCCAAATACTACCTTTTTTTTAATAATGGGTGATTTTTTAAGAGCTATAGGAAAGTTAAAAAAAACACATAAAATTCAGAAAAATGAATGAAATCTTTATTTAAATCGATAGTACGGTTCATATAATTTAATGTTTGAAGATTATTTCATGCAAATGTTGACCGTGACTGCGCCTCAAATGGTCCATCCGCTAAGTCAAATTTTGGCATACTCTTTCAAACATTTCGGCCGGCATCTCATGAATAAATGCTTCAATGTTGTCTTCCAATGCGTCAATTGAAGCGGGCATGTGTGTATAGACATGAGCTTTAACATAGCCCCACAAAAAATAGTCTTAAGGCGCTAAATCGCACGATCTAGGCGGCCAATTGACCGGTCCCGAACGTGAAATAAAATGTTCACCGAACTCGCCTCTCAATAAGTCCATTGTTAAGCGAGCTGTGTGGCATGTGGCACCGTCTTTTTGAAACCACATGTCATGCAAGTCAAGCTCTTGCATTTTGGGCAAAATAAAGTTGGATATCATCTCACGGTAGCGCTCACCAGTCACAGTTACGTTACGATTCGCATTATCTTTGAAGAAGTACGGTCCAATGATGCCACCAGCCCATAAACCGCACCAAACTGTGACTTTTTCTGGATGCATTGGTAGCTCTTGCAATGCTTGAGCCAAAAATGAGCTTCGTCGCTGAACACAATTTTTCGATAAAAATGTGGATCGCATTTTTGATAATAAAATTCAATAATTTGCAAGCGTTGTTCGTTTTTAAAACGATTCATGGTTAAATGATAGACCAAACTGAAGATGTTTGACAGTGAAACAAAACACGAAACGTGCGTCAGCTGTTTAAACTAGTGTTGCCAAAAAGATAATAGCTAAAAAATCACCCGATATAAAGGTAGTCACTACACTATTACGAAAATAGACTCAAATGTGGTTTTCGAGATGAAAGAGTAATCGAAATGCGTTGAAATTCTTACAGCAGAAAGATATTGATATTGTTAGTTGATTTCTTGCAAAAAGTGAAATTTTAAATATTTCGAGTTAATACTCTCTTGTTGATCAAGTGCGATATGGTGTTTTTTTTGGTAGTCGACTTGTCAAAGTTTGTATACAAACTAGTTTTATATGTAAACAAACCTTTTTTTATTAGAAATATTTTTGACAATCCTACCACAAGAGCGGTGTTGTTGCAGAGGTGACCTAACCTTCTAGTGAATTCGCCTTGTATATAAATACGCGAGATCTGTTAAAAAAAATTTACTAATATAATTTCAAAGGTGGTAGCAAACCGCAACTGGTAAAATTTTGTAGTATTACTTTACATGCAAATGAAAATTTAAAGAGAGAGAGAGAATTATGTTTAATTTAATATTGACTTGCTTAAAAAAACTTGCTGTGTATAAACTAGGTAAACGTTTTTGTTTTTGGAAAATACATACATTAAAATTTTCGTAATTTCCTTTCGGAAACGGTGTATCTCTCTAGAAAAATAAATATTATTGCTTGAGCTAAAAGCAATTTGTGTATTTTATTATATTTGAATTTTTCCCCATTTTTTATAGCGGCCACCGGGAAAAAATGCATTACTTGAATTTCATCATAAATGTTGTGTTTTAATTTTTCCAGATATAGAATTTTCATTCTTTTACTCGTTTCAATAACATAAATATAAATTGGTTTTTACGATACGGTGGCAAATCTATAAAACAATATGGTTTTTAGGCATTTAAATATAATTTCAAAATGAACATAAAAATTTGAATAGTCTGATACAGAAAATAAGTGTATATTGTTATCCTTTAATAATAAACAAGATTCTATAGCTGAATGTGGCTTAAATGTCAAAGTGATGTTTGGGCTGCAAAATGGGAAATGAGAACAACAAAGTAATTGGAATACAATACAATATGGAAGTTTTGCTAAAGAGATTATAAAACATAAGGAAGAGAAAGAGGAAATTGATGGGAAATTTCTATAAAAAAAAAGAAGAAAACCCAAATTTGTATTGATTTTTAAAAATTAAAGGTCTTCTATGAAAAAAAAAAATATTATACAAATACATATTTTTTTCTTCTTCCATAAAAATGAATTGTAATTATATCTAAAAATTTTCTTTTACCACCTCCTTTACTTTTCCCTTTAACAAACTCCAGCTTATCTAAATCCTTCAATGTCATAAACGGGGAATTTTTATGTTTCAACCATTAAAAATACAAATAAATTGTAATAAAAATATGTTGTTGGCTTGATTATAAAAATATTTTACGCTTGTACGTTTGTTTTGCTTTTTGTTCTCGTTGCTCGTTCGCTGCATTGACCAACCTTCATAACCACCAACATCAAAATTTGTCGTTCACAGCCATGAACATGTCACAAAATCCACGGATATGGCATGAAAACAAAGTGTTAGCACATGTTTTAATTTGTAGCAATAATGCCAAACAAACATTTTAATGTGAAATAACAAATATAATTTTTTTAAATACCTCAGCTAACATTAAATAAAGAAAATAATTGTATATGCTGCTAAAATTTTTATGCTCAAATGTTGTGTTTAATGTTCATTTTTGCGCTTGGAAAGTTTATGGTTGGAAAGTCATAAAGATGAGAGATGAAATGCGAAATATTTATGGGATACGAAAAAACTTTGTTGGATATGAATTATGGAAAAAAGATTACAAAATAATAAAAAATCAAACAAAAAAGTATTATAAAATCCCTTAAAGGATTTCCATACAAAAATCCTTTTATAATTTGAATAAGAGCAAAAACCAGAGCAAAAATTTGGGTTTAAAACTTTATACTAGGGTATATAAACTGGTGTATAGCCTTAAGAAAATACTAAAATATAACCTTTAACATAGACCTAAATAATATAAAAAGGGTGTTTTTTTAAGGGCGTATAGAACTTCCCAGAACTAAACTTATAGAGCACTTCGTCAATTTTACGGTGCGCACAATCGCCCATCTGAGCAGCTAATTCGTAATACTATAGATCGAATCATTAACACATTTACTCTTTTGGATAATATTCATCCCAGTCGAGCCCGTTCCGTGTGTATAGATGAAGTCATCGCCGCTGTAGACGTAAGTGAGGCAGAGGACTCGGATTCATCGATACGAAGCCGTTCTCAGCAACTCGGTTTCTGGCAGTCCACTACTTGGAGTATTGTAAGGAAAGATCTTGGCCTACATCGATATAAGGTCCAACTGGTGCAAGAATTGAAGCCAGTTGACGTTAAATTGCGTCGTGTGTCCGGTGAATGGGTTGAGAATCAACTGGATTTTGAACCAGTTTTTTATCGTCAAATCATCTTTAGTGATGTGGCTTATTTCTAGCATAACGGTTATGCAAACAAGCAGAACTGTCGTTTTTTGAGAGAGCACATCAAGAAAAATTCAACGTTTGGTTTGGCTGTTGAAACCAGTGACAACATTACAGTGAATGGCGAGCGCTACAAGCAAATGATTCGTATTTTTTTATTCCTCATGCCATTGCAAATCATTTGGAGGAGAAATGGTTCTCAGTGGGCGTTTAAAAAACTGCAGTCAAAGTGGAAAAACTGCCATCTCTTCCACTTCGTCATTTGTTATTGGCCCAAAACAAACGTAAACAATCGCTGTCAAGACAACTCAAAAAGCGAAAAGTTGTACACACTGATAAACCAGCAACGATTGTTCATTAAGAAGCCCACACTTGACGCACTTTTGACAAAATTAGACCTGGTATGTAAGAAAAATTGCTGCAAAATTGGACCAACAGGATTTCGTTCTTAAGCGCGGTCGCGAAGAAAATATACCAGAAATTATTTTTAAACACTAAATGCCATGAAATTTGTGAGCTTAAACCCAAATTCTGATCATTACATTCAATCCTTTGTGTTGCATTTTTAATAAAGCATTTTATGCCTCTACAAAAAACCCCTTTCTTACTTTAATTTATTTTGGTTTACAATGTATTGTTGGTCTTGGATTGCTTAAAAAAAATAATCTCCAAGCAATTCGATCTTAAAAGTGTTGCCTCCAGTTTGTAATACCGAGGACTTTAGCATCTCCTTCCACCGGAGTCTCGGTCTTCCCTGTTTGTGGATTCAGTCGTAGCTATCATCTAACACGTTTCTGGCTGTAGCATTCGTTTCCATTCGACCGACATGTACTAGCCAGCACAATATCTGTTTTTTAATCCGCTTAGTTATTATAGAATCACACAGAGTATAAGTGTGTTGTTAAGTTGGATTGTCGTCTTTTGAGAGAGCGCTATGTTTTTAAGCTGTTTACCGAGCTCAAAGAAGCATCTATTTGGGAACAACCATGATCCTTCTTTTTGTTTCATTGCTTATATATTAGTATTTTGGGTTATGCCAGATCCAAGGTATATAAATTCGTCCAATACCTTCAAGTATTGTTCTGAAGACCAAAATTATCTATACTTTTTGTTAAACAATAAAGTAACATTACTTTTATATATTTTACAAGGGGGAAAATGGATAACACCTGTCCCTTGGGGACGTATTTCAATTGTGCTTATTTCCCATTTCAGTCTATCCTGGGGTCGATGGGCTACATGAAGTTGAATAAAGTCAGGGGTAGAACGAGGCTCATATTGACTAGCAGTGTAAACAGAGCAGTATCAGCAGAGGAGTTCACAGAAAGGCGTCAGCAAAGAATTATTGGTAGAGCAGTCGAGTAGTGCAAGCTAGAAGTAGAATCAAAAACAGGAGAAAGTAATCAAACAACAGGTACATTACAGCATGAACAAATTTTGAGAGAGTTTACCGCTATCGGTTCGAACGTAATCTGAATGTAGTCTTACATTAATATATAAGGACTCAAATAAACCAGTTACACTCTCTCGGTTTTAAGCACTAGTAGAAAATTAGAGGCCTAACCAGAATGTGAATAACGTATCTTAAGCAACTGAGCGAATACACATTAATCATATGTGTAAAACCAAGTATCCTAATTAATCAAAATTTTTAGTATTTACTCCCTTCTCCCAGCAGACCACCAGAATATATTTAAGTATTGCTTTCCTATCTAGGCAAAGTAGTCTTATGAAAATATTTATGAAATGTTTGTAGTCTGTTCTCTGTGTCTTCTATTTTAGGGGATTTCTTCCCTCCTATAAGTTTTAAAGTATATCGCAGTAATCTCGGTAGAGAATACCCTTAATCTCAGATGGTGTATCTTTAATCGCAGGTGATGTGTTCTAACGAAATTAAGCAAAGTACACAGGATCTATATTTATTATCTTGGTACACCAAAAAAAAAAAAAAAAAAAAAAAAAAAAAAAAAAAAAAAAACAACTTAAACAGACTTATTTCCACAAATTCAATCAAGACAATGAAGATAAAATTTAAATATTCACAAAATTTTCTTATAAAAATTTCAGAACTAAGTGGACATGTATCTTTAATCGCAGGTGATGTGTTCTGACGAAATTAAGCAAAGTACACAGGATCTATATTTATTATCTTGGTACACAAAAAAAAAAAAAAAAAAAAAACTTAAACATAAACAGACTTATTTCCACAAATTCAATCAAGACAATGAAGATAAAATTTAAATATTCACAAAATTTTCTTAAAAAAATTTCAAAACTAAGTGGACCGTGTCTTTCCAGACATGTCTGTTTTTGACATTCTCTTTTGAACATGCTACCAAAAACTTTTTGTCTCTTCACGATGTCTTTCCAAACATGTCTGTTTTCATATCTAATAGTCTTATTTACATATACATACAAATTAAAAAACATGAAAATTCATATAAACAAACATGAAAACTCATTTCGTGTCTGTTTGACAGCCCGTCTTTCTTCTCTACCCCGATCGCCAACCAACAAAACAGACATGTTTGTTAGACATGTCTGAAAAGACACCGTGTAAACTCCCTCTAATATGTTGGAAAAAAATATAATATTTTCAATTAAAAAAAAAAAAAAATGAGAACGAGAACGATGCCTCACAACTCCCACTCCAAAATTTTTCAACATAATTATATATAATATATAATTATTGTCTATGGTATAGAATACACTATTATTTATAGTGTACACTACAGTATTTTTTCAATTAATTAAGACTGCGTCATTACGTAAATAAAAGACTGCAGTATTTCCTATATTAAAGACTACAGTGTGGTCTTAAGTAACTCCAGTAGTATAGAGTACAGTGTTGAGTATTTAGTAATATGAACTACAGAATTATCTATAGTAAAGACTATAGGATTTTCATAAAGTCAATCTCAATAATACTCTTTAAATTATATGTTGTGTAAATTATATTTGCAATACTAACAATTTTTATTTATTTTTTTTTTTAAGAATGCTGTTAAAATGTTTTTTAATTTCCATTAAATTATATTTAAAGTCATAAACTTTTCGCCACACCTTAACGCTTTTCATACTTCGTAAATTCCTGCAATAAAAAAGTAGCATTAGAATTTTTAATACATTTTTTCTGGTTTTACCAGGATAACTGTATTGCAGTAAAAGAAATAAAGGATTGTTTCCTTTTGTGCGGTTGTTTTTTTTTTTATTCAACGAGTGTCCTTATTGGCTCATAAAGATTATTGAAATTATGAACATTTTTTTTTTATGATCACTGTTAAACTTATAAAATTCATGTATTTTCATTTGTTTTCCTGGCTTTTTTATTGCCAAAGAATCATATTAACTTTGCAATGCATTAACAATATGACTGGGTACTTCGGTAGAACTGTTTGCTGTTTTTTTCATATCTTTTTCAGACTTTTTTTTTTTTGGTGATTGCGTTATTTCTAGTGCAACTCCCATTAGGGTTTAAATAAATACTTGTCTGTTGGTTTGATAATAATTATTAGCAAAAAAAAAAGGAAAAGGAAAAACTTTAAGTAATAATACCAGTCATTAGAGTTGTACAAAACCAAATATGCAATAGTTCATATTGTTGGGGTACCCTACAGATGAATAGTCAGGTTTGGTTCTCTGGTCAGCTGCAGCCACAAGGAAGTCTCACTTAAGTTTCACATTGGCCTTGTTGTGATACCCTGAGTCTATGACCCGTATTTCGTGGAGGTTAGTTATGTAGCTTCCAACCATTTCGATTCACTACTGAAAAAAAATAATTGATGTTAGTCCTACCTCAGATATCACATCTTTTCCAAAATGCCTTATCTAAATATACCAGGGCATTAAAAGAGAGATTGGAATATTGTCTCTTACCCTTCTACATTAAAACAGCTCCTTAAGTGGTCATTGTGTTCTAGGCTTAGTGCCGTCCTAGGGGTCCCAGTAACAGTAACAGTAACCGGTAATTGCCCATGACACTGTTCCATATGATCTCTAGCAGCGTGTCATTGAAATGCCGACTAGGACACAAAAGATATCCTTGTTTATCTAGATCATCTGCAGTATGTTTTTTCTGGCAGCCAATGTGATTTGGGATTAATGCTAGTGTTACTTTCGAATGTTTCCTAATTTTGTTTTAGAGATTCGACCATAAATCCATAAATTTACGTATATCCATTGATATACGATTTTATCGAAGCCAGTTAGCTGTCCGTTTTATAGGGAAGATTTCCGCCTGCAGGGTATTGAAATTATCCGGTAGCCGAAAAAGAAACCTTAGTTCCAAGTTTCTTAATGAAAAATTCTCCACCTTTCTTACTGTTCATCTTAAAACAATCTGTAGAGATCCTTGAGTGGGCCCAGCAGACTAAGTTTCATCAAAAAGTCAATCCACATTAGCAGATTGAGTTTTGAGCAATGCATCGAATAAGTTCCAGAATACTTTAGCCCAGGTTAGCCTGGTTCACCTGTTAAGTATAGAGTGAACTTGGGATGACCAAGGCTACATGTGAACCAATTACTAAAAACATTAAGCCTATCCGCTTAAGCCTAAGTGTTTAGGCTTGATATCAACTGTAAACGAATTCAGCATAGTGAATAGCACCTTCTTCGGTGTAGAGAGGAGCAATTTTTTTTGCAATTATTTTAAAAACATTTTCAAGTATTTTACAACGCTGATACTTGTGCATGACATGCAACCATAGGAAACTGTATAGAAGAGAAACGGTTTCACTACCACCTCAAAGTTTTTTTCGACATTTTTTAAACTCAAGACCCAGTTGCTGCCATTAGATTTCTCTGCAAGTACAAGTGGCCATAATAGCCTTATCGACCATAGTCGAACGTTTAAGCCAAAATGAGTTCATGGGTCTTGGTATTATCAATGATTTTTAAGTCTTTTTAGTTCAGTTTGCGAAGCCAGTTCTGTTTTCCGTGTATTGACACCAAGTCAATAGGAGCGTAGTTATTAGGATATTCAAACGATAAATCGTTGTTCGATTAATCGAATAATTTTAGGCGATTTACTGTTCGAATAAATTAAAATTGCATTTTTTTAGATTAACGAATAATTCGAATAATTTATGTCGATTAATCGATTAATCGAAAATTTGTTTTTTCACAGTAGTAGTTTTTTTTATGTAAAAAAATTAGCCGGTAGGTTTTAAATACTCTTTTATTGTTTCTTAACTTAGGAACATTTCTATTGAGTAACAGTTTTTTAAAATATAGTGCAAAGAATGAAACCAAAGAGTTTGGGAATAATTTATTTTTAAGAGTGTTTAGCCACAGACTTTTAATTACTTATTTTATTCATTTATTAACGTAATATTAAGGCCAAAAATCAATATTATAAAAATGCAATTTTACCACAATGATTCAGATCAAGACGATGATTTTTATTGAGACGAATAAAAACGACCTTCTACCAGACCTTAACAAGACTATTAAAATTATTAAAATTTTTAATAAATCAATAAGAGCCTCAAGTAGTATAATGGAAGACTAACAATTTTTACAAAAGACGAGAAAAAGAACAAAAAAATTGGATATGCTTTAACCCCGATGAGGAGCCATTTTGCCCCCATCTCACCCCCCTAATTTTTTGGCTCATGCGTTTTTTTTTACAAACTTCACAAAACTGGGGGTTCTAGCGCATCGAAATATCGATTTACTTTCAATCTCTCCAACGTCAACAATAAGTGAAAGAGTTCTAAATCAAGTTTCATCAAAACAAAAGAAAAAAAATCGTTTAAAATATAAATATTTAAAATGTTTACACTTTTTAAAAGATTATTTTAGAAGATTAGCTTTAATTTTGATGCTATTTTTATATAAAAAGTTTTCCTCTTTTATTGCATGTAGTATACTTTTAATGCAAAATATTGTTTATAAAGAAAAAACAGCATATTTGTGGATTTGTAATCCAGTTATTGAGCAAAAAAGGTGAAAAATGGGGAAGAAATGGGTATTTTTTGAGTGAATGGGCGATTTTTAAGGCACTGGATGCACTTTTTCGGGTTCCACTTCATTTCTGCTATTTAATATTTACAACTTTGCTTCAGACACAAAAGAGATATTCCGTACGGTATACCGAGATATAACCGTGTTTAAATATAGAAAAAGTGATTAAAATCCATCTTGAGCAAAAAAAAAAAAAAAAAGGTTAAAAAATATAATTTTTGGTTTTATTTTTAAACTTCTAAACTGGACAAAATTAAAATTATTCGATTAACCGAATAATTTCAATTGTTCGATTATCATTCGATTAAATTTTTGCCTCGAAAAATTATTGTCGCGATTAATCGATTAATACAAAAAATCGTTTAATTGAATACCCTAGTAATTATTCTTCTAAATCGAATTCTAAGAGGATAGAAAGTGATCTTGAAAAGTTTTTATTTTTAATTGTTTGCAAAAATAAACAAACCATTATTTTTTTTGTGGAAAAAATATTCTTAAAAATATATGACGATATTTACATATATCAATATATGTATGTATATTTTAGCATAATTAATGGATTGTGGCCAACCATTTCAAATAAGAGTAGCAGGACGGCCCAGAGGTACGTAGAGCCTGTAGTGGGGATTTAAAAGGTATCCATGTTTATGCCAATCATGGCAACTGCCACATCATCCACGTATTACAGCTTTAAGGCCATATTATAAAAATATTTTTTATGATTATCGATGTTACTCTTTACGATATCGAGTCATGTTCTTCAGTAAAGGGAACAGTGACAATTTCTTTAACTATTTTGAATCTGAAGTATTACTTAATCGTTTAAGAATTTATATCCAATTGTTATATTTTTGTGCTAATAATTCTTAATGTGGTGTATTTATACCAACAAACTGAACTGCATTCAAAGGTAAAGCATTTTTTACGAGTATATTTACGACTATTTATCTTACTCTGCGGTAATTATTACAAGTAGTCATAAATGTTTGCCCGTCTGCTAATAAAAAAATTCTACAAAAGGAGTGCTTTATTATTTAAAGTTATTAAAAGTCGTTATTTCCTATAGTTTTTTTTTTTTGAAAGTCATAAAAATTTATCAGTGTTTCTGGCAGCCATATTAACTAATGAAATAAAAACATAAATTACGCTATGCAATTTTGTTAAGGAAATAATGTGTTTTTTGTTTTTTTTTTTAAATTTTAAAATATGTATATTCAATCTTAAGTAAAATAAATTATTGAATGCATATAAAGGGTGTCCAATAATTGAGGTATCATATTAATTTTAATAAAAAAAAACTTTTTTTTTAAGATATTCAAAATATTTTTATTTCAGTTTATTGCAAATAGGTCCCGGTTAAAATGAAATTAAAAATTTATATCGGTCAAGTGACTCCCTTACTGGCTCGGCAGGCTCCCAATCTTATGCCGAAATTCTCAATCAAGTTTTTCAACTAACTGTTGTTAATGGTTGATATCTGCTCGATAATGTTGCTCTTGAACTGTTGTGGGATTATTGCTGTACACTTTCGATTTCAAAAAAACCCCACAAAAATAGTCTAAAGGTATTAAATCGCACGATCTTGGTAGCCAATTCACTCCTCCTTTAGGAGAAATAATGCGATTTTTGAAATTTTCTTTCATAAGATACATTGTTTCTCTAGCTGTGTGGCAAGAGCGGCACCATTTTGTTGAAACCACGTATTCTCTACGTCTAAGTCATAAATTTTCAGCCACAAAAAGCTTCGGATCATCTCCCTGCAGCGATTTCCATTGACTGATTAAACCTCAAGTTTGGACACCCTTTATATTCAGTAATATATTATAAATGTTAAAATAAAGTAAGACATATATTATATAGTTATAAGTAAATATGTATTATTATCGTATATGTTTTTAAAGAGGAATTCCATAATGATCACTCAGTTTTAAAATAATTTTATATATTAGACAGTAGACTAAACAGACAAAAGTGTTTAAAATAAAATTTAGGTTAAAGTATAGACTTTAATACAGAATAGAGACGATCTGGAATATGTATAGTAAAAGCCAAAGTCGAGGCAGCAGTCGCGACTAGACTAGAAATTAAAGTAGTAACTAGAATAGAGACTTAAGTCGAGATTATAGAAGGGAATGGTATCAAAACTAGAGTAGAGGCTGCAGTCGATACTAGAGTAGGTACTGGAGTCGTAACTTAAGTAGAGATTGGAATCGATACAATTAAAATACAACTGAAGTCAAGAATATAAGAATAATATAAACTGGGGTCAAGTAGGGGTCAAGTAGAGACTGGAGTCGTGGATATAAAAGAGACTGAAGTTGAAATTAGGATAAGGACTGGACTCGAGATTAGAGAACGGAAGGAATGGAGACTTTAGTCTAGATAATATATATATATATAATTTCTTTTAACTCCGGGTGTAGCTTAGGGCCATGAGTCTAGATTAGTCTAGATTCTAGTCTAGATTATAGAAGAGACTATATTTAAATCTAAAGTAAAGATTGCAGTCAAGATTAGAGTATAGAATAAAGTCGAGACTAGAGTAGAGACTGGAATCGATATTACAGCCGTATTCATAAAAAAAATCTTAGTTCAGGTTTTAGATACATTTTAATTAAAAAACAGTTTGAGCCTAAGAAAGCTTTTTTTAAAATTCGTATTCATAATCAGCATTTTAACTAACAAACTTTTTGCGGTAATTTTTAATTGGATGGTTGCAACGCTATCTCTTTTATTTGTCACTTAAGTCATAATGTTGCAAAACAGTACTCGTACTCGTATACACAATTTTTTTGTTGTCGTGTGTGAGAAAAAAATTGTTTTTCATAAATAAATAATTTTACGATAGTTTTTCTTTTATTTAAAAAAATAAAAAGAGTTCAAAAATTATTTAGTAAAAGTGCAATTTAGATGATGATTTTATTGCTAACAAAAAAAGTATTCAAATAACGAGTTTTATTTTGTTTGTTTTCATCGTTTACACGTCACTAGTTCATTCTGTACAATTAATAATTTGTTGGGCTTTAATTTGTGAAATTGAAAAATATATTAATAATATACATACATACAAACATATTTTTGAATTTCATTAAGTCATTAAATGAAATTCAAGAATATGTATGTGTTGATTAAATGAAAATTTCCCGCAAAAATATTCAAAATGACCTTAAACACAAAGCAAAAATGTCATTTTAAAATAGGTTTAAACAAGGGTCGAACCAATTTTAAAATTCACTTATTTACGCATGGGTTTTTAAGGTAATATTCGCTTAAGAATATAATTTAAACGATTTATGCTTCAAACAGGTTTTAAATGATGTTTATTAATACGGCTGTTAAAATAAAAACTACCCTGCGGGGAATTTGTGTCAACTATTATTAAAGCACTTATCCCGTGACCAGTGAATAAAATTTTATTATAAAACGTGATAGGTGAAAATAAGACATATCACATAACTGGTGATAATGTGTTTGAAGTATATTACTCTGGAGGAGATGCAATTGACGCAAAACTAGTCATGTGATTTTATTTTATGCAGGTAGTGGCTGATTCTATCTGGTATTTCCTTATATGAAGGGAAACGATCATGGTTCACACGGGTCAATATCTGCTACAGGCATTATTTTAACCAAAATCTAATGTATCCATTTAGGTTATTTTTGTGACCTGTCACAAAGTGTCAAAAAGGTGTCAATTAACCCCCTCCTAGGACATCGCCATGTAAAAGTGACAAGTCCCCTTCATATAAAGTGTTAGAACTAGAACCGGTCCCTTCCACTTTAGAACTGCCCCGTGATAAGTTTGGTGTTAGTTCCCTTTCCCCTAGGGTAAGTCTAGACTATATTAGAAACTAGAGACGAGATAAGAGTAGGGACTATAGTCAATAGCAGAGAAGAGACTGGCGTTAAGGAAAGAGGAGAAGATGACGTCGATATACATATAAATACTGGACTCGGACTAGTGTAGAGAATGAGCCTAAGACTAGAGTAGAGACTTAAATCAAGTCTTAGAGTAGATACTCGAATCCAATGCCTACTGTAGTCTTGACTAGATTAGATATTGGAGTTAAGGTACACAGAAAAAAATAACAAGATATGTCATCAATAATTTTTTTTTTTTTTACTTTTTTTAAATTTTTAACAATTTTCTTAATTAAATTGTTTGTAAATTGTCATATTCACAATTTGTTTTAGTTGAAAAAATAAAAAAATTTTCTGTCAAAAATTTTCAATACAAAATTAAAAAAATTATTTTTTTTTGTTTTAATCTCGTAAAAAATGAATGCTGGGACTATTATTGAAAACAAAGCTTGCCTTAGGAGTAAGTAAAGCTGTTATTTGAAACTTCTTACCGAAATTTTAATACGGTTTAATTTATTCTTGTTTCCAAATTATATTTAATGATTGTGTCAAGAATCCGTTTTGAGCACGTGTTAAGACCTTCTTCTGCATCCCCTCCTAAGTCCGTTTATGTTAAAGATATGTATTTGTGATGGGATTTTTATTATATTTAAATAAAAAATTAATCAGATCACCATTTTTAATGCAACTCTTTCTGTTAAAATTGCCATACATTTTTTTAAAATTAATAAGCATCAACACATTTTGCTAAAATGACAAATTTGTAATTAATTTTTTTATTTGATTGCTAACTAATATTTTATTTAATGTTAAAAACTCATTGTTAAAAATATTTGTTAAATGTGAACAATTTTAATAAACAAAAGTATTTTTTATGTTTACAACTTCGGTTGTTGGTGCCTTTTCAATTAAAAAATTAACAGCCAGGCCAGGCCCACGATGTCACACGTTAACGTTTTAGAAATTGTTTTTGTTTTAAATGTTATTTTCTATGCGAACGTTAACGTGTGACATCGTGGGCCTGGCTGTAATTGTATTGACGAATATGGTATTCAATATGAAAACTGCTTTGTCGTAATTTGTTGTTGACTAAAGTATTCACTAGAATATAGAATGAAGAATAGACTAAAGTATAGAAGGAAGTTTTAACGAAAATATTTACCCGCTCTATGGTTTTTGTTTTATTATTTTATCTTTTTATTTGTCAACATTTTCAACGATTGAATACAGTTTCTTGTCTATTTAAAAAAAAAAAAAAAACTTAAATTTTACGATGTATTTGGAATAAAGGCACTCAAATTTTATGAACGTTTTTTTTTATTTTGTGTGCTAAAACTCTTTTTTTATACATTTTCCTTTACTCTATTACAATAATTTATTACAATATTAAATATTTGTTTTCCATCATAGAAAATTTTTGTCAAACAGCAACAGAAACTTTGTCTTTCTACCATTTACTTGAAATTTTTTCTTAACGACAAAAATTGCTACATTCATCAAAAGTATAAACATACATTTTACTTTTAACCTAAATAAGTTCCAGTAAAACTACTACCTTCCCTATCAAATACCAGAAAATTAAGGAAACTATTTAGTTTATAAATATTTTATAGAAAACTAAGAGGTATTTTACTTAGTGCAATTTAAACTCAAACCCCAAACCATCCTATCGCGCTTGACACACTTATTTAATTCAATTAGTTAAAAGACAAATAGTTTAGCAAACTAAAATTTTGTGGAAGTACAGAAGTTTATTCCGTAAGTCTTAAGTTTAAGCCCCTTTGGTAAATTATATTGCACAGAGATAGAGAGCAAAAGATTTTACGCGTTTTCGTAATTGGCCACAAACAAAAGAGAACAACAAGGCGGCGGTTTTATGTTTTAGTATAAAGACACTTTTGGTACAGCGATACATAAATAGTTTCAAAACTTAATATTCTATTATAAAACCAAATAGTAAAAATTATAGTTTTCTGTTATCAGTTTTGGGAAATTTAATTTGTGAAGAAAGAAGAAAAGCTTCTTTTTAAAAAACCACAAGAAAGCTTTATACAATTTGAAATGGAATATAGACGACATTTTAGGCTATACCATTGACCATTCAATTAAATTGGGTAAAACGGTAGCATAACTGGACTTAACTATAGACTAAAACGAGCTCTAACCGTGAAAGAAACGTAAGCGTTAAAAATCTAATTTTACAGGAGAGAGTTTTTTTTTATTTTATTTCATATACATTTTGAATGAAATTTGTAGATTACGATAAAATTGTCCTTGTTATAAGATCGTAACGGTTCCTTATGTGTCCATGGCATTTTAGGAGATGATGCACAAGGGTTGCCAATAAAGTCATTTATTAAAAAAATAAACGAAAATTGAAAATGATGTCCTTACGTTATTTTCGCGGTTAGGGCTCGATTTCATAGACTTAAGAACTCGGACCTTGTACACATGTCGGTACATGTAGTGCAGAAAGTGTCTGACTGCCTTTATTTTCAGACTGACTAGAAATAGTTTCTCTGATTGATGGTCCAACCACTTCACTACTTCTAGTCATAAGCCAAGTAGTTCCTTGGCAATAGTTTTCCAGCTTCCGCTGAAAGTTAATTGACGAAAAGTCAAGTAACGATGTAAACGATTTATAAATGTTTGCTGAAGCATATCTGCAAAGTGAGATTGGTCCAACACTTTGAAAAAATTCCCGATAATTTTTCACTAATTAAAGCATTGATCAAAATTAAAATTAGTTTTAATTAAAAATTTAATCAAGTGAATTAAACGTTTAATTAAGTGAATTAAGCGTTTAATCAACTAATTTAAACGTTTGTTCAAGTGAATTAATCGTTTAATTGATACTATTAATTTGTTTATTGGTGCGAGTTAAATAAATTTTTTAATTAATATCACAATTTTTTTAATTGAATTCAATTTTTATTTTTTTCTATGCAGATAACAATCCTTTTATTAATTAATATTGAGATAAGTCACACATACTGAAAAAATGCTTCAACAGTTTTCACTATTAAAGCATTAATCAAAAATAAAATCAGTTTTAATTAAAATTTAATCAAGTGAATTAAACGTTTAATCAAGTGAATTAATCGTTAAATCAACTAATTTAAACGTTTAGTCAAGTGAACTAATCGTTTAATTAATACTATTAATTTGTTTACTGTTGCAAATTTAATTAATTTTTTAATTTATGCCACAAATTTATAAATTGAAATCAATTTTTGTTTCTGTGCAGATAGCAAGCAGCCCTATTATTAATTAATATTGAGATTGGTCACACACACAGAAAAAATTCTCCAAAATTGTTCACTAATTAAAGCATTTATCAAAATTAGAATCGGTTTTAATTAAAAATTTAATCAAGTGAATTAAACGTTTTATTCACAGCAATTCCGCAGAATGCGGGTTGACGATGGCGATTTTGGTAATAGGTGCAAAATCAACAAATTGTTTGCTTGATTCTATGAATTTGGCGATACGAGGCAATTTTTTATTTTTACTGTGTAAAAGCAAGTGGAATAAGATTTAAATTAGTACGAGTTTTTTCCTTTTTGTGTACTAACTCATTTCTAAAGAGTCGCTTTAAAATTGACACAATAAAATCGTCTTGAGTCAACAGCTCGATAAATAAACTGTTTTAACTTCGACCATGTATATATATATAATCGTCTCTAAGAAAAAATCAAAAGTCGTCGCCATTAGTTGGCTTTATAAGTAAACTTTAAACAGTTGAGTCTGTATCTTTGACTTTATAAAGTCGACTAATAAAGCTGACACTATAAAGTGAAATCTTTAAAACCGTATTAATAAATTCAACAGTGTAAAGTTGATTTTATAGAGTCAACACTTTAAAGTCGGCATTACAGAATCGGCTCTATAAAGTTGACTTTATGAAGTCGAATCTATAAAGTAGAATCTATTGCTTAGGCCAGCTCATCAGGAAACCTCTTCCTAAGATTTTAGAAGATTTTATTGTTGGTGTTTTGTTAAATCTTTGATATTGTTACAAGTAAGACTTTGAGTGTTTAAAATTCTTATTCGCTTTAGGGTTTTATTCGTATAATATTTTTAGCTTTTCTAAAATCTTAGGAAAAGGTTTCCTGATGAGCTGGCCTAAGCAACCAGTGAAATGCGCATTGAAGCTTGCTTTCAATCAGCAATAAATTTCAGTGTATCTATCAAATATGAAAAATTGGGAATTTAGCACGTCATACAGAAATCTTATAAATAGTAAATTTTATATTCCAAAAAAAAAAAAAAAAAAAATACTTGCATGTGCCCGTGCCAAAAACTTTCGAACAAAATACGAAAATTTGTGTACAACTTTTTGCTTGGCTTGACAGCGATTGTTTACATTTAATGAATTAGAAGTAAAAGCAACATTTTTTTTTTTTTGCCAATTACAAATTAAGAAGTGAAAGAATGGCAGTTTTTCTACTTTGACTGCAGTTTTTTAAACGCTTGTCGACACTATCAAGTTGACTGTTTAAATCCAATACATTCAAGACGGCTCCTGTGTCGACACAACTCGAACTTACTTGATTAGTTTTGACTAGACTGGACGCAAATCGACTTGACTGTTTTAGCACATTTATTGTCAAACGTTTTTATTTCCTTTATCACAGGTGGAAGCTTATCGCTTATAAAAGTTTTTCGTTTCGTGTGAAATTTCTGCAATATAAATCTTAGACCCTAGAAATAATTTATATAGTCGAGGTTTTTATGAGTTGCAAAGTTGATTTCAAGATGCCCGTCCTTCCGTCCGCCAGTTTGTCTTTCCGTGTGTATGTTGAAATGGTTTTCCGAGGACTTCAGATATAATAACGACTAGCCTATTATGTCACATATAGACGAGAATAGTTTTCTATTGAAATTGAGCCAGGTCGATCAAAAATTAGATGGTTTTTTAACAAAAAACCACTACTGCCTCTAATTTTTACGCATACACCTTTAATATAAGGTTGAAGTGTTCTTTTACCCGTATTCTATGAACTTTGTGTTTTCGCTTTTACCTTAAATAAACTTAGTTTAATATTGGTAGTTAAAATAAACAAAATCGGCTTACAAATAACGGAGTTAAAGACTAATCACTTACTTTTTCTTCCCGATATAATGGCTGTTGGGTTAGTCGCGCTAGGAGAATCAAAAGTTAAAAATAACCCAAATCAGTCCACATTTTAAACTCTCACCCACACAAGTATCCTATTGAATTTAAGGACTCAGCATGTTTTCTTAATACTATGGTAAAGTGTTTATAAGATTCGCCACAGCCGAATGTAGAACTTCAACTTCTTTTCTCTTAATTTCTTAAATTTTCTAGAAGAAAAAAAATTCTACTTAAAATCTGCGCTTAATATTCAAAATCCTAAAACATCAAGCAAAAAAAAAAAAAAGCGCTTGCTTCGTTGCAACGTATAAATAATATTTTTAAATAAATCAAATTTTTTTAAATCCGTTTATGAGCAGGAGTTTGTATATTTTAGGAAATTTTTTCTTTTAGCTACTTTAACTCTCTACAAATAAACACTAGAACACAAGTACAAAACATTAAAACGCAAAGGGAGACACTTTTATTCACATACAGAAAAAAAAATACAAACAGGGTTTATATTTTTACAGCATGTTTAATAGGATTTACACTATTTTATTCAAGCGTTTTTTCTCTTCTCTGACGGCCACACTCATCCTTTACAAAACTCACTCATCCTTAATGCAACTGTTGTAGTTGTAGTGTACAAAAAAGAGAGAGAAAAAAATATCCGAGATTTTTTTTATTGTTATAGCATAGAGGTTAAATATTTACCACCACTATACGAATATTTTTTTGTTTGCTTTTTTATGAGAATTTTTGTTTTTTGTTTTACTACTTTTGCTAAATAAACGAATTTTTCGCAAAATATTTATGGCAGAAACTTCTACCACTATTTAAGCAAAAACACTAAAATGCATACACACACATATATTCTTATATTTTAAGCTTTTGCATGTTGCAGTTAGTCGTTCGTAGTAAATTTTTTGCCAGTGTTGGTAATAAGTAAATATAATTAATTCGGGGTGGGGTTTTATTTTATGAATGCGTGTGATTCTATATGGTCATTTTATGGTATTGTCATCACGTTTAGAAGTGATTAAAATGAATTAAGGTTATTAAAAGTACAACAAAATAAGAAAAAAAAGCGAAAATAATGTTATTACGTTAAAAAATTAAATTACCACCAAAAGTTTATTACACGTAGAAGTGTAAATTTGAAAATTGATTCAATTAAGGAAAATGAAAAAAATATTTTTTTTGTAATTAAAATATTACAGGAGTTGTATTAAAAAAGTTTATTTTATAAAATTGACATTAAAGAGTTAACTTTATTGACAAGGCGAATTCATGTAAACGGTGGTGTCGATACTACAACAAGTAACAACACCAAAAACACAACAATGTATTTTTTGGTTGCTTTCGTTGATCCATATGTCAAAATCACAAGGAACTTTTGACATTTCTCTCTAATTAAGAAAAAAAGTAGCACAGCTGTGTTTTTAACGCCACCTGAAAAATGAATTCGCCTTGTTTATTGAGTTAATTTTGTAGAGTCGACTTTATAGAGACGATTTAGTTAATAGAGTCGTTATTAAAAAGTCGATTTTATAGTGCCGACTTCATGGAGTCTTCATGAATCGACTCCACAGAGTCGACTTAATAGAGCCGACATAATAGAACCGACATAATAGAGTCGACTTAATAGAGTCGACATAGAAGAGTTGATTTTATAGTTACAACTTTATAGGATCGACTTGATTTGCTTCATAAAGTCCAATTAAAAAAGTCGATTTTATAGAGTTGACTTTTAAAATTAGAATTTATAAAGTCGTTTTTAGAGAGCCACGTTTAAATATAAAGACGACTTTATAAATAAATTCGACCTTACAAAAAGAGTGGACTGTATAAACTTAACTAAAGAGAATCGGCCTTATGAATTAGAATTTGTAGAAGCGGCTTAAAATCTACAGAATCAATTTTTTACACGGATAGAAGATGCGTCATAACGCTGATGTATTTTGTCATAAGTACCATGACAAGTGTCTTCGTTTTTGACCCCCTGACACTTTTCAACACTGCGATGTCCGCCTTAACACACTTGGCCAAATTGTCATTAGGTGAAAATATTTCATTAATAGGATGACACATCGGCATCACAGAAATGGCAAATCGGAGACAGTTTAATTAAGTCATTGAGATTGACTTAAGTCAAGAAGAGAGAATATTATTATTTACTTACCAGTTACACATGTTTGTTTCATTTTTAAGGTATTCCGCCCCTTTGTTTACAGAAGAACGCTCAATTATAAGACACCAGCAGCAATCTCGATATGTATTTCGTAATCATTCTACTTTGCAAATTTGATGTTTTTAACAAAATTATTTAAACAAAAAGAATTTGGGAATTTTCACTTTAAAAACATGAAAATAATGTGAAAAATATACAAAATCTGGCATCGAATTTATGTCACTGCCGTCATAGCATAGATGACGCATAAAATATGACAAAATTTTATGATGACGTTGAATTAACGTCACTTTTTGCTTCATTGAAGCCGTTTGTAATAACATTGATGTCACAATTCTGATGTTAGGACATCAATTTAAAGACGCCTTTGTCTATGAGTGCAGAGTCTTATTCATCCACTTTATGGAACTGATTTTATGGAGTCGACTTAAAAAAAGCGAAGGTATAAGCCTGATTTTATAGAGACGACTTTAGCTCTGTTCCACATGCATAACGAAACAGTCCGAACTTGCACAAAGTTACCCAAAAACAATCCACATAACAATTTTTGTGCAATTAAGAGAGTTATTGAGACAGTAACTATTTTAATTTCCTGTACAAATTTGCACGAACTTTTTCTTTGGGTAAGTTCGGACAAGAAAAACCAATCAGCTGTTTTTGTTTAGATATAAAACTGACAAATTAATCAGGAAATTTACAAGCAAAAGAAAAAGTTTACTTTTTATTAAAAAAAAATATTAAAAAGTATAATGTAAGGTTTTTGTGAAAAAATTAAAGTGGTAAAAACATTATCGAATACATATTTCCCTTAATCTTTAATATAAAAAAAAACAAACTATAAAAAATTACAATGATGCAATGCAAATGCTTTGGTTTTATAATGTTATGACTTTTAAGCGTGTAAAATCACTTAAATATATCTTAATTTGAAAAGTAAGCAGCATTAGTATTTGAAGAAGTGCAAAATTGGTTTTTTGCGTTCCAGCAATTTTGGGTAGTTTCGGCCAATTTAGAGAGTAATTTTCATTTCAATCTCATTAGTCCGAGCTTGCCCGAGATCTTGTAGAAAACACCTTATAAAATCTTAACTTTATAAGTTCGAACACAAAGAATTGGCCTTATAGAAAAGAATTTGTAGTATTGACTTTGAAGAGGCGGCCTAATAGAGTCAAATTTGTGGAGTCGAATTTATAAAAACGACTTAGCATAGTTGACTTTTTAAAGTCGGCTTTAAAAAGACGAACTAATAATGTCGATTTTAAAAAACGACTTTTTAAATATTGTTGGCTTATTACAGTTTGTTGACTTGCTCTTCGTTTATCTCTTTGCGGCGAAGCAGATCTTGATCGTTGTCTAGGTGCTTTGCAGTTTTGCTGAATATGGCCAATCTTACCGCAATTATAGCATTTTACTTTGTTTTTACCTTGCTTCTCGCTCAAAGCTTGCATCACTGCCTGCTTTATGTCCTTTACAATATCTCTTTCGTCTTCAGCAGCAAAATCAAGTTTTCGCTTGCGGCTTTGAAATTATCCTTGAGATTTCTTGTGCTAGGGCAAATGATACCGTTTCTGCAAATGATGGCTTCTGTGATGCACATACCGCTAGTTTCACATCAGAATCCCGTAAACCGTTTACAAATGCCTCGGTCTTAAAATGATCTAGCAATGGATGACTTTCACCTGGATAAGTAAGCTGCACCAAACGCTTAATCTCTAGTGCGAAATCCTGTAGCGTCTCGCTTGTCTTTTGCACTCGGCCCCGTTATTCCATCCTGTATATTTCTTTTCTGTGCTCACCATCATAATTGTTTCTGCAACTTACTGGTACACTTTCTAGAATTTCAGCTGCAGTTCCTTTTAAAGCCAGAATCAGCTCTATGGCCTTTTCTTCATTGTTCCAAGCATTTTTATTGGCAACTGTGTCAAACTGGAACTTAAACACATTCAATGGTGAGCTGCCGTCAAAACTTGGAGCTCTTATTCTATTCGAGACTTCTGGAAAAACTCGCACCGCTCCCTCTTGGCATTGAAGACTTTTTCTTCCAGACGATGTTGTTTTCCATCAAAAACCGTGACTTGTGTTTTTACATCCGTGACTTGAGTTTTTACATCAAACAGCTTCTGGCTGAATTCTATCTCCATATCGTCTACTCTTTCATTTAAAGCATTAGAAATCTCTTGAAGCTTCTCAAGTTTTTCGTTTGTCAATCTGGAATTTTCTTGAATTTCGACTAAAATAGTACACGAGTTTTCCTCCATTTTTCTAGAAGTTTCAGCCGAATTTTCTTTAACCATTCTCTCCATATTTTCCTCCATTTTTCTAGAATTTTCTTTCATTTTTCTAGATGTTTCAGCCGACATTTTCTCCATCTTCTCCAGCATAGCAGCTAACATTGTGCTGAGATCCATGTTGCTTGTTACTGCACGGGTAGCCACTTCTATTTCTTCTTTTTCATCAAATTCATAAGCTGCGATGTCAATATTGCGTCGCTTAAATTCACCGATTAATCTTTTCTGCAGCTCAGCTTTATTTCCTGCAGTAGGCAGATCCAACTTGCCCAACTCTTTCTTGAGCTGTTCAAGTTTTATCTCATCGAATTTTATTGTTGTTTGTATAGTTTTTTTTTATCCTATTTTTTTTATTTGTTTATTTATTTTATTTTATTTATTTTTTATTTGTTTATTTATTTTATTTTTTTTTATTTTTGTTTATTGCAACTTCACTTCTGACACCAATTGTAACGTTTTTCCTTTAATAAATGCGTTTGAGTTCTTTTTATTGCAAATCCGAATAAAAAACACACACTTATTTAACTTAACAAACTTTATTGAAATTAATTATTTTGTTCACAATTGTTAGTTACGAACAGAACCGTTTCTCAAAACCCTTTTTTATATATCATAATTATTTCTAGATTTTTCCTGAACCGTCCCGTAATAACGATTTATTATGTTCTAAAACCATTTCTAGAAATAACTGGGAAATTCATAGAGGAATTATTTTAACATAACAGTTGTGTTGAAAATTATACATGACAATTTGAAGTAACTTATCTGACATAAAACTATAACTTACAAGATAACTTATAACTATTACTATAAATAATTCTTAGATAATTTAACTTTCGTAACAATATGTATCTACTTTGATTTTATTGCTACCTAAGTTTTAATTATAAATTAATGGTTGTTCATGTTTGGAAGAATAAAGAATCATCCCATTTTCTCACGAGCTTAGCCGGTGTTAAAGGTGGCATACATTCCATATCTCAAAAACCCGGCCTTAACTTAATGGGGTCGAATTATAAGGTCAACTTTAAAAATACGAATTTATAAAGACGACTTTTTAAATGTTGACGACTTTTTTTAGTCGACTTAAAAGAACAGAGTTTATAAGCTCGTATGTATAGAGTCGGCATAATAAAAGAGACTTTGCAGAGTCGGCTACCAGGCCTGCCATATTTGCCGATTTATCGCTTGTAAAAAATCGGCCTAATAGAAGAGAATTGTAGAGTCAACTTTAAAAATACGAATTTATAAAATCAATTTTATAGAATCGACTTTTAAAATAGTGACGACTTTTTATTGTCAACTTAAAAGAACAGAGTTTGTTAATTCGTATGTATAGAATCGGCATAATAAAAGAGACTTTGCAGAACCGGCTACCAGGCCTGCCATATTTGCCGATTTATCGGCATTTTGCTGATTTTTTGCCTCTAAATTATCAAAGTGCTGATTTGCCGATTTTTGCTAAAGCAACTCTGATTTTTTAATAAGCGACTAAAACATGGTAACTTTTTGTTTGTTTTGGTATATTTTAAAAATTTTATTTGAAAAATGTTTAACTATGAAGAATGAAAGAACCAAATCCAAATAAAAGAAAAAAAGCCATCGGTTAAAATATCTTTTTCTATACGGAAAATATAAAGAACATCATATTTGAGTTTGAAAATTAACAGACGCTTAGAAAGGAGTAAGGGGTAAGCTAAATTTATAATTACTAGCAATTAAAAAAATTTGAATAAAAAAATTCTTATAAGATTGAAACATTGAAAAAATTTCAATTCGTTCAGCATCGACTGAAAGAATTAGAAATAAAATAGCTTTCGAAGCGAAAAAGTATTCGATCACGAGTGCCGGAATTAGCCAGTATGATTTAATAAAAATGTCATATATTTGTCTATAATAAAAAGTTAAAAAAAAAAAATACCCTAAAGTACAATATATATATATTTGTTTTTAATTAACTACAGATTATTTATAAAAAATTTCTTTTTTTTTATTGATTATAATGTTTCAAACATTAGTTAATGCTGCATATTTCTGTTTTGTTATTAAAAATATGTTTTATTGTATTTAAAAGAGGTATTTTAAATTTGCCGATTTTTTTTAAATTAAAGTGCCGATAATGCCGATTTTTTTTGGAAAATATGCCGATTTCTTATCAAAATCTTCTGGCACCCTTGTCGGCTACGTAGAGGCGGCTTTATAGAATCAACTTTGCCGAGTTTAATTAAAAGACTTACCTTTTTAGAGCTGATTTTATACGTTCGATTTAATAACGCTGCCTTTGTAGAGTAGTCTTTATGTAAAATCGGCTTTGTGTAGTCGATTTGATTATGTCGTCTTTATAGAGACGACATTTTACACATGTCTTTATTTGGTCGAATCTATAATTTAGCCGTCAATAGATAGCAGACTCTAAAAAAGTCTTATTGTTTTGTGCCAATTCTTTAAAGACTTTCAAATTTTTTCACCTCTTGGTTTGTACTTGAGAAATTTTGTTTAAAGAATTTTCTACTTAAATAAATTTCTTTTTCCAAGATCGTTCCAAATTATACAATTTATGCTTTCAAATAAATATCTCCCATTTTAAATTCCCATAATGAATACATTTTATCATGTTGTACTGATTATAAATATTTATTTAAAAATCTCCCAATTGCCAACCAAATACCACCCCACTAGTTCCTTAACACACTAAGCCAAAGGAAAAGCCTCATGTCTATTTAGATGTCGGTTTAACAATTTTCAATAAATTTATAGACAAAATATCCCACAAGAGACATTTGTTATAAAATGTCTAAAATATTTCACACATACGAATGTACTAAATTTGATACAATCTACAACAATACACTCATAAAAATTCCGAAAAGAAGAAAAAAAAAGTCTTAAGTAAAACAATAGATTCTGAAATAAAACAGAGTTAAAGTCAATAAAGACGTTGGCGAAGGAAACAACCCGAAAGGATCTTCAGGCAGGAGTATTGGAGAAATCAAGAGTTGGTCGGTGTTACTTTAAGCTGGTATTTGTGTGGTTACTCTAACATGTGTAAATACGTCTTACATACATGCACACACACCAACACATATCTGACTCTTTGCTGTTTACCTACATGTAGAGGATACGGTTTCTTGCATTGCGAGTAGATTCTTTATGCTGCTACAGTTTCTGTTGTTGTGTTTGTTTCATGACAATGTTTTAACTTATCTTGTGGTTAAAATGTTAAACCATTAACTACAGTGTAAGAGTTTTTTTCTGCATTCTTACTCTTTGGAAAAAATAAACATAAATTTTTGTAATACACATGTCTTTAAGATATAAGCCATGTTAAAGCATTTGACTTTTGAAGTGGTTGAATTTTAAAATTAAAGAAATGGCAATAAAATAATTATTGGAGTTTCGTTGGCTGCTTAATTGAGGTTACTAAGTCAAGTTAAATTCTTTTGGTAAAATTTTATAAGTAATAGAAAATGAGGTTATTTTAATTTGCTACGCCAATAAAGTAAAAAGGACTTGATAAAAGGATGCTAAAAAGTCGACTTAATAAAATCGAGTCTAAAAAGTCGACGATCCTTAAAGTCACATGTTTTTAATCGACTCTGTTGTAAAGTAAAACTGTCTCTATAAGTTTGACTTTATGAAATCGATTCCATAAAGTCTACTGTAGTTAGTCGATTGTAAAGTAATTTCGAAGTCTTAAGTCGACTCTATACATTTTACACTACAAACTCGAATCTTTCAAGTCGATTTTTTAGTCGTCTCTGTAGTTTCGACTCTTCTTACTATTTGTTCTTGAAAACCTGGTGTTTAAAGTCGACTCTTTGCCGACGTTATTCAGGCGACTTTATAAAGTTAACTCCTAAAAGTCGATTTTATCAGGTTGATTTTATCTCTCTATAAAGTCGACTTCATAAAGGCGACTCCATAAATTCGGTTCTATAAACACGACTTCTTAAAGTCGTCTCCGTAAAGTCAACTCTATAAAGGTGACTTCTTAAAGTCGACTAGTTAAAGTCGACTCTATGAAATGGATTTTATAAAGTCAACTCTTTAAAGTCGTCTTTATAAAGTTGATATTATTTCTCTATTCATACTTCATAAAGGCGACTACATAAATAAGATTCCATAACGACGATTCTATAAAGACGACTTTATAAGATCGGCTCCTTAAATTCAACTCTACAAACGCGACTCCAAAACGTCGACTCCAGAAAGTGGACTCTACAAACGCGACTTCATAAACTCGACTCCATAAAGTCAACTATATAAACACGACTCTTTAAAGTCGATACCATTAAGTCGACTCTATAAAGATAACTTCTTAAAGTCGACTCCTTGAAGTCGACTCTATGAAGTTTATTCAATAAGGTCGACTTCAAAAAGTCGACTCCATAACGTGATTCTATAAAGACGACTTCATTTAGTCGGCTCCTCAAAGTCAACTTCATATTGTCGACTCATTGAAATCGACTCCATAAAATCGAATCTAAAAAGGCGACTTTATAAAGTCGACTCCTTAAAATCGACATCATAAAGTTGACTCCTTAAAGTCGGCTCTATAAAGGCGACTTCAAAAATTCGACTTTATAAAGCGACTCTAACAATTCGGCTCTATTACATTGGCTCTATTACATGGGCTCTATAAAGCCGTCTCTATGAAAACGTCCCTGCAAAGTCGACGTTCAAGGACGAATGCATTAAGTCAACTCTTTGAAGTTGACTTCTTAAAGTTAAGGCACTTATGTTGTAAAACACAACGCACGCCAAAGTATTATATTAAAAGCAAAAACAAGTTCATAAATATTTTTTGATTTTGTTGTTGCTTTGTACAGAAATTTATGTACCGTTTTAAAATTGTCAACGCCACAAGCAGTGAGGCGTATGAAATCTTAAAAACCAATGTGAATTTCTGTTAAAGCCTACAACAAAATTACAAAATATTTATGAATTTGTTTTTGCTTTCAATGTAACTCTTTTCTTTTCCGATTAAACAAAGTTGACTCCATAAAGTCCATTTTATTAAGGCGACTTTTTAAAACCGACACTATAAATTCGACTCTTATTAGTCGTTTCTAAAGGGTGGTTCAACCAAAGCGCACGATGTTAATCGCAAATAAAACACAAAGTTTTCAATTATGTGTGAAACAAGATATTTGACAAATGCTCGCCACGGCTTCGGTGGCATACCTCTATCTGATGGTCCATATTTTTAATGAATATAAGAAATAATTGAGGTTCAATGTCGTTAATCTGCCGAATTATCTCATCATTTAGCTTGAAATGTTCTTGGCTTATTGACGTACACTTTTTCTTTTAAATATCCCCAAAGAAAGAAGTCCAACGGTGTCAAATCACACTGATCGTGGCGGCTAATTAACATCGCCACGACGTGAGAGACCATGGCCATTGAATTTCTCGCGCAAAAGAACCACTGTTTCGTTGGCTATGTGGCAAGTTAGAACCACTTATCGTCCAGGTCAATATCCACAATTTCTGGCCACAAGAAGTCCGTTATCATCTCGCGATAGCGAACACTACTTTCGGTAAATGCTTGGCCTAATTTCGAAGAATTGCGGCCCGAAGACGCCGCCAGCCCATAAACCTCACCTCACAGTCACTCTTTGTGGATGTATCGGCTTTACACCAATAATTCGTAGATCCTTATTTGCCCAAATGCGGCAATTCTGCTTGTTAACGAATCCACTGAGGTGATTATGCTGACCAAAAAATCACGAAATGCATTTTAATTTGAACGCCCATTTTCGAAAAGGCTTTAACAATCTTTACGCGCTGCTCAATTGTGTACCTCTCCGTGGTTGAATTTGTGAAACAATTAAATAAAGAAATGTCAAATTTAGTTAGGCAACAAACATGATGTTAATGTGTGACTCACAATTAAGATCGAGATTATGGTTTTACCACCATTTATACAGTTGACACTCTAGAATGTCCATATTATAACGTCGACTCTTCAATCCAAGTTGGGCTAGCAAGGGAGAGTTCTGCTTACGATTGAATAAAAATTATGTGTCACAGAAATTATTTCCTTTTTTTTCGTTTAGGTAGAAAGCAGTTTTATATTAATTTGGTTTCTACTCATTTTTAAGGAATCTTTCATCTTTTAAATTTATCTAAAATTTTTCAAAAAACCACAATTAAATTTCAAAAAAAATCTTAATTTTATTTTCAAAAGAAGAAAAAAAAAATACTATTTACAATTTTTATCTAATCAATATTTTACATTTCCAATTATGCAAACACAGACACATATTTGTATTTCCATTTAACAACTATTTAAATTGTGATTTAATAGATAAAATTGACAGGCCAGACAGACAAAAATAAATAAAATTAAGGAAATATTTTAAAATAAAAACTAAATGACAAACATGTATATTTGCAAGGCGGGCAGGCAGGATGAAAAGTTGATTAAACGAGAGAAAATATAATTTTAGTATGTAGTTATATTTTTTACCTTAACGGATGTTGGGTATTAATATCCAATAGGCTTGTTCCTAATTTGGAAACTTTGTCTCCTGCCGTTTTCTAAAAAAAAAATAAAAAAAACAAAAACATGGGATTAATAGGTAAATTTAGAGGCAGCAAAATTTAACAGAGCATATGTGACATAAATAAATATATGTATACCAACCAAGTCCCCATTATATCTAGGATCTTCGGAAAACCCATTTCAGCAGACGGATAGTCATTGAATTATCAACTCCGCTCCTTATAAGGAAACCCGATTATAAGTATATACTTTAGAGGTTCTAAGATCGATATTGTGGTGCAGGGTATAAACGTTTAATCAGGTGAATTAAACGTTTAATTGATATTATTAATTTGTTTGCTGTTGCAAATTAATCTTGTCAATTAAACGTTTAATACACTTGATTAAACGTTTAATTCACTTGATTAAACGTTTAATTCACTTGATTAAACTTTTAATTAAAACTGATTTTATTTTTGATTAATCCGTTTACTGGGGCAAAATTTTTTTCTGTGCGTAGAACATTGATTCCTTCATTAGCCCACGTTCCTTACAAATCGACTGCCGGTTAGCATATTTTACGGCCATAATGAATTTGATGATGTCCTGGAGTTCACACTCTTAAACATCTTTAAGATCTTTTAGGGAAAAGCTACCTAGAAATTAAGCCCTATAAACCCTTAACCAGGGGCAATGGCGGATTATAAGCTCAATGGTCTCAAGTTCATCCATTTCTTCGCACAATCTTCAAAAGTCTGGAATTCACCTGTTGATTTTATTTAACGTTAGCCGTTCCCGCGGCGTTACCCGCCCAGAATAAATTTTTGATTAACTATAAAAAAATATAAAGTCGATCTACATAAGTTTTAAATTCCATCAAAATCAAAATCACCCATCTGTCCCTTCATATGCCTAACTTCGAAAAACATGAAAACCCTGTGTGTTTTAATTTCGCTGATCTATCTATTCAAATTTCATCAAAATTGGTTCGTTTTTTCGGAGGGGCAGTAATTTTCCGTATGTCCCCTCTTGGTCGCTTTCGCATTCGGTCAGGGGAAGGTCGAACGGAGAGAATTAATAGTTTATGAATATAGTAGGTTTAGCTGCCCTGATTGGCCCCTATCCAAAGTTAGTACCATTTACAGAAATATAAAGCACCAAAAAATCCCTCTTAAAGATTCTAAGTGAATTGGACTTTGCATGTTTGATTTGATGTTTGCAATATTAACAGAAATTCAAAAAGTACCTAGTTAATAGCAAAAAAGTACCAAATAGATCCCTTTAAAGATTCTCATCCACTCAGGACTTTGCATGTTTAATTTTATGTTTCAAGTCCAATACTAACGGAAATTCAAAAAGTACCTGTTGTAGTAATATTTTGTGTTCCCTCTGTATGATTTCCCTCCAATGGTCTATGCTATGTCTCTTTATTACTTTTTCTGCTAGTATGCTGTGGCGTACGAATGATGCTACTGTAACGTATTTTTGCTTTTGTGTATATACTCTCGGTATGTTTTTAGTCTTAAGTCATTAATTATTTATGTAACGAACTTTTGTTGTGTACACGAAAGTTCCGTTGCAGCGTTTTCTGGGCAGCACTCCGTTCATACTTATAAACACTTTGTAACGTCTTTTTCATTAGTTTTTTATTAATAGTTTACCGTTTAGTATGTAACGTCTTTTTTTTATTATACACGCGACGGGCTTATTTTCTTATTCTCGCTGGCATAATATTTTAACAGCCAATCTCTTCACTCAACATACAATGTTTCTCAATTTATAATTCTCAGTCACACCATACACATTCAGCTCTCTCACATGGTTCTCAGAACAGTCTTACTACTCAGTCATGATTCTAATGATCACGTCCCAAATAGTTTTCTTTTACACACACACTCTTGTTTCCTACTCTCTGTTCTCATAATTGATAAGCCTGCATACAATGTACATCATTGCCCATTGGTTCTAAGCTGTGTACTGTTTGTAACGTATGTTTGTTCTCTTTTGTTTTTGTAACAACTCATTGTCTTTTGTTTTTGTAACGACTCAATGTCTTGTGTTTTTGTAACCACTTATTGTTTTTCATATAGTTTTAGTATTGTGTAATGATTTTTAGTTAATAAGAATTTCTCTGTTTTTGTTACGACTTATTGGTTTTCATATAGTTTAAGTTTTGTGTAACGTTTTTAAGTTTTTGAGAATTTCTCTGTAAACATTGTACCATTTTAGTAAATAAGGAATATAATATGGCATTCTTTAGTTTATATAAGTGAAAAATAGTATTTAAGGAGGATTTTTAAATAAAGTTGTGGCAGTTGAATCTGGTCATTGAATCAAAGTGTTTTATTTCAAGAGTCATCCTACAATTTCAGAAGTGGGATCAGAACGAAAATATTTAAAAGTGAAAAATGAGTGTTTAGAAAAAAGAGTGTTTAGAAAAAAAAGAGTGTTCAGTTTGATAAAAAAAAGAGTGTTCAGTTTAATAAAAGGAAAATTAGTGAAATTTTCTGCTGTACAAATAAATTTTTTTTTTCTAATAATTTTTATAAAAAGGGCATTGTGTGCTATTAAAATTAAAAATTTAGAGCTAAAAAAAAAAACTCGAATTTTTTTTTCCCCCAATGTAAAAACAATTTATATTAAAATAAATTATATAAACTGAAAATTTTGTGCCTAATTTTGTTTCAATTGAAAAAACGTAATTCCCTGAATTTAAGTAAGGAAAGAAAAAAAAAGAAAACTTTCAAAACATTATACGCCTCTGATATTAAATTTAAGACTGTGAAAAAACATTGTGTAAATTAATAGTTCAAGGATTCTACAGAAAAAAGTAAAATATTTCTCAACAAGCAATTAACTGTTCCTACAAATTTTAATAATAAGAAAATTATTAATATTAAAAGAAAATCCTTTACACAATGGAAATAAGTGGCGGTGATTACTCTGTGTATGAGTTGAAGGAGTGGTTAAGAAAACTGGGTCTACCAACAAGTGGAACGAAAAATACTTTGATTGCCCGTCTAAATGATATACCAGCTGAAGAAAGAGGAATCTGCCCAACCGTTAATGTGGATAATAAGCCAGATGACAACGATGAGGATGAAGCCATTTCCAGAGAGGTTGAATTATTAAAGCTCGAACGAGCCTTACTTTTAAAAGAGAACGAGCTTCTAAAGAAAGAAAAGGATTTGGAAAAATCCCAACAATCCAGATGCTTTACTGATGCTTATGTCAACCATCAGTACAACCCTTATATAAATATTGTAAAAGATGTCCTTCCTGAATATGATGGTTCTTCAAATTTTGAAGTTTGGTCTGCTCAACTTGCTAATATCGCCGGCGCTTATCACATTGACGAGACCATGTATCGAGCCATATTGATAAGCAAACTTAAAGGAAAAGCTCTTTCATGGTTACAATCAAGACCGTGTTTAATAACTGAGAGTCCTGGCAACCTCCTAAAGCAAATGCATGAGTTTTTCGGCGCTAAAGAAAGTAAACTGATTTTACGGAAAAAATTCGAGAGCCGCAAATGGGTATGTGGCGAGAAGTTCCAGGAATATTTCAACGATAAGCTCGTACTTGCAAACCAAATAAACATGGATGAAGAGGACCTGATTGATTCTATTATTGAGGGAATACCAGATCCCCAACTTAGAACGCAAGCTACTATGCAAAACTTTGGCGACAAAATGCAGCTTCAGCGGGCTCTCTCAAGAATTGAGCTAAAGGTTCCAGTAAAGCCTAAAAAAGATGACGTCAGATGCTTTAATTGCAACTCTTTGGGTCATTACGCTGGTGAGTGCAAGAAGCCCAAACACCAGCTTGGTTCTTGCTACGCATGTGGAAGCTCAGAACATCGTATTGCTGCCTGCCCTGAAAGGAAGAAAGCTGTTCATGTTGTGGAAGATGACAATTTCGTAAGAATATTTACGTTTTATGTTGGTAATACTGTAAGTAATTTAGATAATTCTGTTATTTTAGAATGCCTAATAGATTCGGGAAGCCCAATAAGTTTTGTCAAAAAATCGTGTGTGCCAGATAATATAAGATTTAATAAAAATGTTTATGTTTCTTATTGTGGATTAAATAAAAGTAAATTGAGGGTTCTTGGAACCATATTTTGTCATATCATTATAAATGAGGAAAAATATCTTTTTAATTTATATGTAGTACCGGACGAATCAATGGGTATACAGGCGGTGTTAGGCAGAGATTTTATGAGAGCTTGTAAATTTAAAATTGTTTCTGAGTTGGAAAATGGTGTGTTAGTGGATGATGGTGACTCTGAGAATAATTTTGAGAATGATATAATGGCTATCGAATATTTTGATGGGAATGAGGTGAGCTATAATGTGGGGGATAAGATAGGGTTAGGTGATAGGAGGAATTTTCATAGAATTTTTGAGGACCTTTATGTTAAACCGGTGCGCCCTAGGGAACCAGAGGTCAAGTGTGAGATGAAACTGACATTGGATGACGCGAAACCCTTCCACTGTCCACCTAGACGCCTGTCATACGCGGAGAAATCAGAGCTGCAGAAACTATTGGACGAGTATTTGGCCAGGGGATACATACGGGCTAGTGATTCGGAGTTTGCTTCACCTATTGTGTTGGTCAAAAAGAAAACCGGTGAGTTAAGAATGTGTGTCGATTATAGGAGGTTGAATAAGGTAACTGCTAGGGATAATTATCCGATCCCGTTAATCGACGACTTGTTGGACCGGCTAGCTAATAAGAATCTTTTTACGAAACTTGATTTGAAAAACGGATTTTTTCATGTATATATGCATGAAGAATCTGTGAAATTTACTTCGTTTGTGACACCGTTGGGACAATTTGAGTTTTTGAGGATGCCCTTCGGTTTGAGGAATTCTCCATCGGTATTTCAGAGGTTCGTAAACAGAATATTTTCGGATATGGTACGGGAGGATAAACTTATTATTTACCTTGATGATATCATGATAGCTACGGATAATATGGAGGCACATATGGAAATTCTGCATGAGGTTTTTAGGCGTTTGGTAGGAAATAAGTTAGAATTGAGATTAGATAAGTGCGAGTTTTTGCAATCCAGTGTGAAGTATTTGGGTTATACGATTAATGGTGATGGAATTCGAGCGGATGAGACAGGACTCCGGACAATAAGGGACTTTCCAATTCCCAGAAAACGACACGATGTCCAAAGTTTTTTGGGTCTTTGCTCATATTTCCGTAGGTTTGTTAAGGACTTTTCTGTCATAGCGAAGCCGTTGTATGATCTTACCCGAAAGGATTTGAAGTTTATGTTTGGTGAGGAGCAGCTAAATTCTTTTGAGCGTCTCAAGGAAATGTTGATAGAAGCGCCTGTTTTGGCGTTGTACGACCCCAGGGATACTACGGAACTTCATTGCGATGCCAGTTCAATAGGTTTTGGTGCAATTCTTATGCAAAGAAAATCGGACGGCAAAATGCATCCAGTGTTTTATTTCTCCAAACGGACTACTGAGGTTGAGTCAAGATACCACAGCTTTGAGTTGGAAACGCTCGCAATTATCTATGCGTTGAAACGTTTTAGGATCTACCTTCAGGGAAAATCGTTCAAGATACTTACAGACTGCAATTCTCTGACACTTACATTGAGTAAAAAGGAGCTAAATCCCAGGATAGCAAGGTGGGCCTTGGAGTTACAAAATTATGACTATACCCTTGAACACCGAACTGGAGTCAGGATGCAGCACGTTGATGCACTAAGTCGTTGCACTAACATAATGGTCTTGGAGTCCAACACATTTGAGGAAAATCTCGTGATATGCCAGGGAAGGGACGAAAAACTGGTTAAACTAAAAGAATTGCTGCAAAAGTCGGATGACAAGCTATATGAAATGAGAAATGGAGTAATTTACAGGAAGAAGGATAACAACTCCTTGCTGTTTTGTGTCCCTAAGGATATGGAAAACCACGTATTATATAAATACCACAACGAGATGGGCCATATTGGTGTAGATAAAATGACGGACATTATCTCCAAATCATACTGGTTCCCGAGTATCCGGGAAAAGGCGAAGGACCATGTGAGCAACTGTTTGAAGTGTATAGCATTTTCCCCAAATGGTGGCAAACAGGAGGGATTTATGCATAGTATTCCAAAGGGTAATGTTCCATTTGAGGTGGTCCATATTGACCATTTCGGACCAGTGGACAATGGAAGGTCGAAGAAGCATTTATTAGTCGTCATTGATGCTTTCACTAAATTCGTCAGGCTTTATCCTACTAGAACTACGAGTTCGGCGGAAGCCATCGTTTCTCTGAGGGATTATTTTAGATCGTATAGTCGTCCTAGGATCTTTATATCGGATAGGGGAAGTTGTTTCACATCGAATGATTTTGGTGAGTTTTTGAGGGAAAATGATATTCGACATGTTAAGATAGCCACGGGTTCTCCTCAGGCAAATGGACAGGTGGAGCGTGTAAATAGAACATTGAAGCCTATGATTGCGAAACTTGTTGATCCCGGCAGGGGAATACATTGGGATAATGTGATTGAAAAGGTCGAGTATAGCATAAACAACACATTACATAGGACGATCAATGAATATCCTAGTAGAATGTTATTTGGTCTAATCCAAAGGGGTAAAGTTTTGGATTTTGTAAGGGAAGAACTCGAGAATATATCAGAGGGGCCGGAAAGGACCGATATTACGAGGATACGTAGTGATGCTCAATTAAAACAGGATCAGATGCAGGATTATAATAAGCAATATGTCGACCGAAAAAGGCGAGCGCCAACAAAGTACGCTGAGGATGATTATGTAATGGTGAAGAACTTTGACTCACAAGCAGGTGTGTCTAGGAAGTTAATACCCAAATTTAAGGGTCCCTACAGAATAGCTAAGGTGTTGCGGAATGACAGGTATGTTTTGGAGGACGTCGAAGGTTTTCAACAGTCAAGGGTACCTTACAGGGGTGTTTGGGCTGTAGGCAATCTCAGACCTTGGTTAAAGGGCGTGAATATTGGATAAATTTTTATTCTTGCTACCGAGATCAGGAGATCTCGTGGTCAGGACGGCCGAGTTGTAGTAATATTTTGTGTTCCCTCTGTATGATTTCCCTCCAATGGTCTATGCTATGTCTCTTTATTACTTTTTCTGCTAGTATGCTGTGGCGTACGAATGATGCTACTGTAACGTATTTTTGCTTTTGTGTATATACTCTCGGTATGTTTTTAGTCTTAAGTCATTAATTATTTATGTAACGAACTTTTGTTGTGTACACGAAAGTTCCGTTGCAGCGTTTTCTGGGCAGCACTCCGTTCATACTTATAAACACTTTGTAACGTCTTTTTCATTAGTTTTTTATTAATAGTTTACCGTTTAGTATGTAACGTCTTTTTTTTATTATACACGCGACGGGCTTATTTTCTTATTCTCGCTGGCATAATATTTTAACAGCCAATCTCTTCACTCAACATACAATGTTTCTCAATTTATAATTCTCAGTCACACCATACACATTCAGCTCTCTCACATGGTTCTCAGAACAGTCTTACTACTCAGTCATGATTCTAATGATCACGTCCCAAATAGTTTTCTTTTACACACACACTCTTGTTTCCTACTCTCTGTTCTCATAATTGATAAGCCTGCATACAATGTACATCATTGCCCATTGGTTCTAAGCTGTGTACTGTTTGTAACGTATGTTTGTTCTCTTTTGTTTTTGTAACAACTCATTGTCTTTTGTTTTTGTAACGACTCAATGTCTTGTGTTTTTGTAACCACTTATTGTTTTTCATATAGTTTTAGTATTGTGTAATGATTTTTAGTTAATAAGAATTTCTCTGTTTTTGTTACGACTTATTGGTTTTCATATAGTTTAAGTTTTGTGTAACGTTTTTAAGTTTTTGAGAATTTCTCTGTAAACATTGTACCATTTTAGTAAATAAGGAATATAATATGGCATTCTTTAGTTTATATAAGTGAAAAATAGTATTTAAGGAGGATTTTTAAATAAAGTTGTGGCAGTTGAATCTGGTCATTGAATCAAAGTGTTTTATTTCAAGAGTCATCCTACACTGTTAAATACGAAAAAGTACCAAATAGATCCCTTTAAAGATTCTCATCCACTTAGGACATTACCTGTTTAAATTTATGTTCATAGATCTAATATTAACGGAAATTCAAAAAGTACCAATTAAAGACAAAAAAAGTACCAGAAAATTTCCCCATAGAGTCTTATCACTCAGAATATTGCTTGTTAATATAATCATTCTAGGTCCAATATTAACGGTAATTAAAAAACGGACTAGTTGTAGAAACAAAAACCTAAAGAAATAATTTTAATTTTCCGTATTTCCCCTTTTTGGTACTTTTCTTCTTCCCATTGAAGTATCAAAAATTTCAATATTGTAGTGGAAGCCCATTTATGACGTATATGCCCAAGAATTACGAAAAAAAATTTGTAAAAAAGTACCAACAATAGTTAAGAATTTCATCCCTTAAACGTTCGGATTTCTAAAAAGTACCAAATTTGCATTTGTATTTTTTAGATAGGTTTCGAATGTGATATTATGTTTATTTTTACGTTTATTGGTTTAAAATATAGACGGGGTGACAAAAAGGTACAAAAATTCCGGTTTTACCCGTTTACTCCTTCAAAGGCCTGAATTTCAAAAAAAGTGCCAGACCTGTCCGCTGGTTTTTCTAAAGAACAACGATAAGTATTAAATTTTTTTCTGTATCTTTTAGTTTTGGAGATATGAGTGAGGTTAGAATAGGAGATTTAGAGCCCCTGGACCCTATCCTAAGCACTTTAGTGGAGCTTTATATAGCCTATGTCCGTTAAGAAGTTCTATTCTTCATTTTGTTGAAGAAATTTTTAAAATCGGACCGGCAGTTCCGGAGATTACCTCTTACAAACATAAATACACACATAGAAACATACAAACTTTTTAATCCTCTATTGACACCGATTTTAAGGCTAGTCCTAGTAATATCCAGAGATAAGCTGGAGTTGTCTGCATCTACTAAAGGGTGGTTAAATTGTAAGGGCCGATGTTGAATGTGAACCACACCTAAACGCCAAGTTTTTTTCCGAATTTTATTTGACATTTCTCTATTTCAGACTTACTCAATTTGAACCATGGAGAGATACACAATCCAACAACGTGTTAAAGTTATCCAGACTTATTATGAAAATGGATGATAAATTTCGAAGAAAATCATCTTCAGTGATGAGGCACATTTTCACCTCAGTGGATTTGTCGATAAGCAGAATTTCCGCATTTGGGCGAATAATAATCCAAGAGTGATTGTCGAAAAACCAATGCACCCACAAAGAGTGACTGTTTGGTGCGGTTTATGGGCTGGCGGCATCATCGGGCCGTATTTTTTCCAAAATGAGGCCGGTCAGGCAGTTACTGTGAATGGTGTTCGCTATCGTGAGATGATAACGAACTTTTTATGGCCCGAATTGGAAGATATGGATGTGGACGATATGTGGTTTCAGCAGGACGGTGCCACTTGCCACACAGCTAACGAAACAATGGCTCTTTTGCGCAACAAATTCAATGGCCGTGTTATCTCACGTAATGGCGATGTCAATTGGCCGCCAAGATCATGTGATTTGACACCGTTGGACTTTTTTCTTTGGGGTTATTTGAAAGAAAAGGTGTACGTCGATAAGCCAGCAATAATTCAAGAGCTAAAGGATGAGATAATTCGGCACATTAACGGCATAGAACCTCCATTATGCCTCAGGGTTATCGAAAATTTGGACCATCGGATGGAGGTGTGCCGCCGTGGTCGCGGCGCCCATTTGGCCGATATTTTGTTCCATACATAATTGAGTAATACCAATATATTCCTAAATAGTTTGTGTTTTATTCAAAATCAACATCGGCCCTTTAAATTTAACCACCCTTTATATGCCATAGTGGTCTGACAGTCAATTTTACTATTTTTAACATTTCTAATATAAACTCTCTGAAAACTCTATGATAGTGGCTTAAAGGTGTATATATTGAGACCTCCCAAGCTGCCGAATCCATCTGTTTAAGCCGTGCAAGTTCATCTGTAATTTTACCGCCCCCCTTGACATTCCAAATATCCAGAAACGCAGCATTGTCTGACCATTTCATTACTGTGTAGCTTGTTAAGAACTGTTTTGTAGTCTCGAACTAGGTACCTTCGATTTAACAATGTGTCCCTTAAGAGCTTCAAGTTGATCTTTAGAAAAATCTTCTTAAAAAACATCGAATTCCTTTAGCTGAATCTTTAAATGTATTTCATCTATTTTAAAAGAAATTTCCATTCCTTCCTTGTACATCATAAATACAACAATAAATTTTCTATTCATTTTATACAACATTTAAATGTTTGTGTTTATTTTAGGCAAATAAAAGGCCTGAATTTTTTTTTGTGGAAAAACAAAAGAAAAAATAAAAAAAAATTGGCAAACATTTAGAGAAAAAAATACATAATGTAAATTCAAATAAAGGTGATGTAAAAAATAACAAACACATATGTAAAACAAAATTCGACAACAAGAAGAAGATACACACACAAGAAAAACAAACAATTTAATTTTATTCATACAAAGAAATAACACACATACACTTAAACAATCACAGATCTAAATTTATAGACAACATTCATTTGTATACGACCAACAAATCAATATCCTTTCATATGCAAATTTAGAGTAATAAATATTTCTCTTTTCCTCTGCCTTTATTTACAAGTGTAAGTGTGCTTGTATTTTGGGATTTCTGCATTTGGGTCTTTGGAAGAGCGTACACTGAAGCAAAAAGAGAAAAAGGCATGGTTTTAAAAAAGGACGCATAATTAAAGCCAAGTAACTTAGGCAAAACAATTTCTTAATTAATTTAAAAATATAAAAAAGGAACGTTTATTTTAGTAAATTTGTTGTATTGACGAATTTACTTCAATTTGGTTAAGAGCTCTTTATTTAATTGACGAAATTTTTGTTAAATGGATTAATTTTTTTTTAATTTAGCAATTAAAATTATTTACAAGTGTAAGTGTGTTTGTATTTGTGAATCTCTGCATGTGGGTCTTTGGAAGAGCGTACACTGAAGCAAAAAGAGAAAAAAGCATGGTTTTAAAAAAGGACGCATAATTAAAACCAAGTGACTTAGGCAAAACAATTTCTTAATTAATTTAAAAATATAAAAAAGGAACGTTAATTTTAATAAATTTGTTGTATTGACGAATTTACTTCAATTTGACTAAGAGCTCTTTATTTAATTGACGAAATTTTTGTTAAATGGATTAATTTTTTTTTAATTTAGCAATTAAAATTTTTTACAAGTGTAATTGTGTTTGTATTTGTGAATCTCTGCATGTGGGTCTTTGGAAGAGCGTACACTGAAGCAAAAAGAGAAAAAGGCATGGTTTTAAAAAAGGACGCATAATTAAAACCAAGTAACTTAGGCAAAACAATTTCTTAATTAATGTAAAAATATAAAAAAGGAACGTTTATTTTAGTAAATTTGTTGTATTGACGAATTTACTTCAATTTCAATTTACTTCAATTCAATTTTTGTTAAATGGATTAAATTTTTTTTTAATTTAGCAATTAACAGAAACTTTAGTTATATTAGTTAAACAAATATTCCATTTAATTAAATATTCAAATAAATTTTATTTTCCATCAAAAAAAAAAACCCCTTTCTTCAGTTGAATAAAACTACCAAAAATATTTTTAAATACAACTAAATTTGCGGAGAAACATATTGAATTTTACCAAGTTAATTTTTAATATTAAAGAATATTCTTCTTAATTGATAGTCTTTTTGATAGTGATCTAATTTCTATCTAATGAGAGAACTGGCTGAAGGTCTACATTACTGTTGCTCGGTAATCTAAAATTAATCAAACAAAATAAATAATTTTAATATTGTTAATAATAATGAAAGTTGCCCTAGATTTCATTAAAAAAAAAAAATTAAAATGTTTTTCGTTTTGAATATTCTAAAAATTTTCTCTAATTCTATTTAGAATTTTTTTTCGGTGTACATGCTCCTCCTATGTTCTAATGTCAGTGTTCATTTGGATGTTTTGTTCCAAATTGATTTGTATACATTTTCTTTTTTTTCTTTTAGTTTTTTTTTTGTTTATTTGTTTTGTATGAGTATTTTTTTGTTTTATTCCACAGTTGTTGTTATTTGGTAGGACATTTCTTTTGTGTGCTCAGTGGCAGATAAATGACAAAATCACGTACACTAAACAGGTGCATGCACTGCTAGTCATATTCAATGGAACACTTTGATACAGCAGTACATATAATGGCGAACAAGTAAATCACATATACAGGGTGAAAAAGGAAATGGAGTACAATAGTTATGCAATTTTTGTAAGAGATGTATTTCAAATTGCAATAAGTACCTGCCTGGTGCCTCAAACCTACGATGGTCTTAAGCTGGGGCTTTAGCTGGCCAGTGAATCGATCAGGCAGCGGCTTCAGGTTTTTTTTATAAATAAAAGCCTTCACAATATGTGTGGCATAAGCTGGCCCAACACAATAACAAAGGAAAAACCTCTGGGGCTTGGCCAAAGTAGAGCCCATTCCCATACAGATAAAACGCAGAAAGTGGAGATGGATAGGACACACCTAAAGAAAGCCAGAAGAAGATGTAACCAGGATGGCGCTGGAATAGAACCCACATGAAGACCAAAAAATACCTGGCATAGGTCTGTAAAGAATGCACTAGCTGACATCAATAAATCATGGGATGAGGCAAATATAATTGCGAACAATAGATTTAGCTAGAAATATCATGTTGAAGCTCTTTGTTTCCTCAAGGTGTTAATAAAAAAGGTGGGGGTCTACACCTCGCATTTTAGCGTTAACCCTTTTTATGTTTTCCATACTTTACTTGCGTTCTATGCTTCAAGTTACATGCAATGCTTTAAACGCGGCATGACCGCAAGCAAATATAAACTTTTATTTGTCAAAATCTTCTGATTTGTTCGAATGCCACTTCTGACGCCTACAAAAGTAGAAAATAAATCGCCTTTTGCATTCTTTGCATATAACCACAAATATATTTTTTCTTTTTTTACAGCTGCATAGGATGCGAAAAAGGGAATAGCGCGTGGTGTAACGCTCAAGCTTAAGTAACGAGTAAATACAATGTGTCGATCAACGCCCCCTGCTTTTCATGTCAAAGTTTGGACAGGAGGTGAAGAGTTTCGATTTAAATGCATGCATTTGGCGATATAATTTTACGATTTTGCCTATACATGAGTCACAGAACCCGGTTGTAGTAAAACTCCATACCAAGGAAATTGCTATCCCCGCATTTTGGGTTTAAACCACAACCACCACAATGCTCCTTAAAGACCATACCTCGCAAAGAATATCCAGGGGGTTCTGTCTATCAAATAAAGCCGAAGCTGTGCAGAAAAAATTATTGCTTAAACACGTTCAAACAAACGTCTTGTTAGAAAGTGTTATTTAATTTCTGTAAAAAGTTTACTTGTTTGTTGTAGGAACAACAACAACACTAAATAAGTAGGTAAAAAAAAACAATTTACTTGTTTGTTTGGAAATAACAATAACACTATAAAAATAAAAATATTATATGACACAATATTGGTTGTATATGATATAATTTTATTGAAATATAGCAAATACAACCAATATAACACAATACAACACTTTATGAATTGCATATATAAATTTTTGGTTGGTTTTAAAGTGGACAAATTGAGATTTTATGCTTGTGATGTTTTCAATGTAAAGTGTAAAACTAAAATTGAAAACTTTTATGTTATGGCAACATATTGTTCATGGTTTCATGATTAAAATATAACATAATGTACAAAAGCAAATAAAAAATTTCAGTTTTCTATTTGTTAAAATGATTGAGTTAATAAATACATCAAATTTTAAAAGTACACAGACAAAATTAAAAATTGTCTCTAATGCATACCAAATTCATAGAATCAAGCAAACAAGTTGTTGAAAATGATCAAAAAGATCACTAAAAATTGTAAAAATTTAAAATTGTGAATATTTTTTTTTCAATAAATAATATTTTTAAAATTAATTTAAAATATTATCAAAAAATGTTGCCGTTTCAAACAATGTGTTAATTGATTTAATTAAATATAAATCAGGTTTTTACAATTCCCAACAACAATTCTTCAAGTTTAAATTATTTTATTTTAAACGAAAAAAAAATCAATGAAGATTTTTTGTTATTTAATTAATTTTGTATTAAAAAATTTATTTCAAAACAAATAAAATGTTAATTAAATCAAAATTATATTTTTAGTTTTCTTTCAACTGGAAAAAATAATTGATTCAATTATCACATAAATTAAATTAAAATACTTTTTAAACAATTTTTTAATTGATAAAAACCTATTGATAATTTTTTCTATGTAGAATGACGACGAAAATCATATAAAGCCATTCTACTTGTGTCTGATAATTGAGAGTTGTTTTGTAGCCAAGGAATGAAGGAAATAAAGCAAAAGTCAGTGTCGAGAATCAAGTTTCGTTTTTTTTATTCCAGTTATATATAATCAAGTTCTAATAATTTTATTTCCTTTTGATATTCCTTTTACATCATGTTATGTTCTACTCTCATAAGCTAATCTTTAAGTAAATTGCATTTAAATAATTTTCCCTCCCGCGGCGATCTTCATCCGCATTCCTAGTTTGTACTCACACGGAAATTTTGTGTGTTTAAATTAACAATTAAAGCGAAAGGAATGTGAGAACGTGCTGACATTCAGTTAAAATCACTATTTCGTTATTGTAATGAATTTTTTTCATTAATATTATGAAACAGTAAAATTTACTATTTTTTTCACAAATTTTCATGTCTATTGCCAAAAATTTATTTTAAAATAAGTTTTTACAATAAAAGGATGAAAATATTTTCTAGTTTTAATTTTTTTGTAGCTAGAGAACTGTATTTTGTTTTCATTGATTTAGTGACATTTTTCATTCAAAATATGAAGAAACAAAAGTTTTCTTTTTTCTTAAATTTAAAAATATTTGAATATTTTAATTAAAAGTTTATTTTAATTTAAAAATAATTATTGAAGTACATAATTAGTTACAATAAGTTGGATTTTGCTTTTAAAAGAGATATCAAGTTGTCATTATTCCAATGAAAAATTCTTACGAAATTATGAAACTTAATTTTGAAGTGTAAGTGAAATTGCTTTATTAAATTAGTAAAATTTCATTCCCATAATTGAATTTTTTTTATTGAATTAAAGAAAAAAATTTAATGAAAATGATTCAATATGAACCATTATTCTTTCAGTGTTGTAAAATTCATTAAATTGAATGAATTTCTTCAATAAAACAGATTTGCTAAAAAGTAAATTTTTATCTACAACCTTATTTTTTTAGAACTCATATATTTAAATTGCGTCCTTTAATGTCTTTCCCTCTTTAGTGTTTAAAATGTGTCACAAGATTGCTCTAACATGAATAATCATGAACACCTGTAACTAAAAAAAAAAAATTCAAACAAACTGGTACCCATTTAAAAGAATGAATGCAGATTTTTTAAACTAAACCTTATAATAAATTTTATTTATGTATATTTTAATGGAGTCGTAAGAAATGAATAATCACAGACACTTACAAAAAAGGGCGAAAATTACAAGCACACACATACACACACACACACACAGAAAATTGGAACTTACCCTGCCTTTACACATGCAAGTAGTGGCATGCCACTGTTGTATACATATTATCAAAGAAAATTTGTTCGAAATAGTCGAATCTCATGCCATTAGCTTTTGTGTTTACACATGCCACTGCGAGTTCATTTTCAAAATGTCTTTGAAGCGTCAACTTGAGATAATTTGTTTACTTCTCAAATTAAAAAAAAAGTACAAAAAAACCAAAGAGAGTTACCGAGCTAATCATATAAGCACATTTTTGGGGGAATGGCTTACATTTATTTATATAAGCATTATTTTAACAATATTAATGCTCTTTAATTGACAAACTTGCTTTTTGTAATGCGCGTTTCAAAAAATTAATCATAATAATACATTAATCAAGTCAAAACTTTAATTAAAATTTGACAATAATCCAGTAAGTTTGCATTAAATTTTAAACAGGGTAACATTGTTCATCGTTTTGTCATTTAGTGGCATGCAAGTGTCAAATTTCCACTCGCATGCAATTTTTGCTGCCACTGGAGCTGCCATTGCGAAAAATGTGAGCGTATTAGTAAAAAAGTGTGAGTGTATTGAGTTTTTCGTACTGGCAGTGGCATGTGTAAATGCTAGGTTATCTAAAGCCATGTTAATGTCTTTGTATTGTACATTTAGAGTTTGCACTATTATTTACAGGTACTTTTATACGGGAATAAATACTATTTTTTCTCTTCTATTTGAACATAAATTTTTTTAGAATTTACATGGATGTTTCTTTCATTGTTTTTTTTGTTTCTGCAAATCATATAAATTATGAGTCAATTGTGATTTTTTATTTGTTTTTTTTTTTTTTTTTTTTTTGGCAGAGGCAAATAATAGTAAAGGGAGAAAAGAAAATCCTTTGAAATTTAAAACACACAATAACTCATTTATAAACAAGGGCAAGGTTTTTTTTTTATAAAAAGGGTGTTTTTTAAGCCCGATAAAACTTAAGAAATGGTTAAGCTGGCAAACGAACTATTAGACTGCGCTTGCTTTATGACATTTATGATCAGTATACTCTAGCAAATCATCATGCATAGATTCACGCTTGAAAAACGTTACCAAATTGTTTGAATTTACTTCTTTTAATAATAAGTCACCCATTAGCGCAACTTATAGAAGACTAAGGCCCGTTTTCACAACTTAGCGATAGCTAAAGGCAGGATCTTATCAGCAGCATAAGAAGTGTTGCGTTATTACAACTTGACTTTAAGCTAAAGTGAGCGATAAGTTAAAGGAGGGTTCGTCCTACCTGGAGGGTTAAAGCAATAATGAAACACTTTTTATACGGCGGATAAAATCCTACATTTAGTAATCGGTAAGTTCTGAAAACGGGCCTTAGTGATTTTAATGGCGAACGGCTTGTTTTTGGCTAAATAGGTTTGTTAATAAACAAAATTGTCGCCTATGGAGGGAGAGCAATCCTCAACTGCATAATTTGGTGCGATAAACTGGTAATATAATCGGGCCTTATTTTAAGACTCACATTTAATTTTTTGTGTTAATTTTTTAAATTTCAAGTTTTATTGGGCTTCAAAAAACAACCTAGTAAATTCTTTTTAACATTTGATATATAAATTGTTTGAATACAGTGCACGATGGGACAGGCTTAATAAATGAGCGGACACAATTTTGAAAACTTAAGTTGTAATACGTTGGCTTAAACAATGGCTAATTTACCACTGAGATCGAAAATATACTATTTGGAAGGTTCCATGCACTTTGTTGACCAGGCAAGGGAAACAGAGTTGTAGTTTTTGCATTGATAGAGATTATTTTTAAACGAATAATGTTTGTTTCAATCCAAAATAATTCTTATTTAGTTACACAATAAACTGCTTTTTTTATAATTCTTAAAAAGTACCTAAAAAACTTGAAAATGTTAAACTTTGTAAAGAAAAAATTTTTTGCGGCAAAAGGCACAACTACCCACGTCCTTCTCTCGCTTAGGCAACATAGTCATATCTCCAAAAAAATCAAACTTGGAAAAATGCGATTAAAGTTTTAAAAATTTACCTTTATATACAGTTTTAATCTATATATCTATATATATATATATAAAATTGTAACGTTACTGACTGACTGACTGACTGATTCATCATCGCACAGCCTAAACGCCTGAAGCTAAACACTTGAAATTTGGACCAGAGATTGGTCACTCCCCAAATCGATCCACTAAGACGGGATTTTCGGAAATTCGAATGTTTAGAGGGTAAAAAGGGTAAAAACGGGAAAATTCGGTAACCTTATATTTTCAAAACTAAAAGAGATACAAAAAAAATTTAATACCAATCGTTGTTCTTTAGAAAAATAAGCGGACATTTGTCTGGTACTTTTTTGAAATTCGGCCCTATTAGATAGTAAACGGGTAAAATCTGAATTTTAGTACTTTTTGGACACCCCATCTATCTTTTGAACCAATAAACATAGAAACAAGGTATATACCACATTCGAAACTTATCAAAAAAATACGAATATGAATTTGGTACTTTTTCGAAATTCGAACATTTAAGGGGTGAAAATCGTAACTATTTTTGGTACTTTTTTTTACAAAACATTTTTCTTCATTCATTGACATATTCGTACTAAATTAAGGGCTCCCACTTCAATACTGAAATTTTTGATACTCTAATGGGGGGAAAAATAGTACCAAAAAAAGGAAATACGTGAAATTTGATATTTTTCTTTCGCTTTTTGGTTCTACAACTGGTATTTTTTTAATTATCGTTAATATTGGACTTTAAAACCTAAGATCTAGTGCGGAACTTTTTGGTACTTTTTTGTTCTTTATCTGGTACTTTTTGAATTTGCGTTTGTATTGGACCTTAAAGCATAAAATTCAACATGCAATGTCCTGAGTGGATACGAATCTATGAGGGAACTTTTTGGTACTTTTTTGTTCTTTAACTGGTACTTTTTTGAATTTCTGTAAGTATTGGACCTTGAAATATAAAATTCAAGATGCAAAAGGAATAACAAGGGAAATAAACTTTCTTTCATTTGCTTTTGTGTTCTAAATTTTTAAATTTTCTATAATATTGAAATCAGACGCTAACGAAGTAGCAGGTTAAATGCTAGTAAAATATATTTTGCTATAACTTCAGTTCAGTTCGTGATATAATACTAACTTTTATTTTACATACAAAGAAGGTATGAAGGAACACTATTGCTTAAGTAACAAGTGCCGATTTTCAATCGCGAGTTATTCAATCCCGAATTCGTGCTTGCTGAAAATAAGATTGATTAAAGTAAAAGTAAGATTGAATCAATCTCAAAATGCGCTTGATTCCAGTATTATAAAGTTGATTCAATCCCGAATTTGTACTTGAAATAAACCAAAAGTGAAATTAGAAGGAGATTTTTTTTACAGAATTTCAATTATAATTACACCAGCATCATTCCCGATATGGTTTTACTTTAATAACTAAATGTACATATTTAACCGAAAATATAAACTAAATGAGAGGCAAGAGTTCTCAATTTTACTTTTTAAACATGAATATAGTGTGTTTTCGTCTTGTTCTGTTGTTTTTGTTGTTTCTACACACAACAAGCAAATCGTTCTTCAACTACTTGTGTGGTGTTGTTGTAGTGTCTGCAACAAATAATTGTAAGTTAAATGAGATTAATAATGATAAATGCTCACTTTGTAATTTTACTGTCAGAGTGGCACTACCAACGAAAAGTTTTTTTACTTGGTTATTTGTAATTGAATTATTGAGTACGACTCGTACTTGAAGTAAGTATAAAAAACTTAATTTATTCCGAGTATTTTTCTTTCTGTGTACAAAGTTTCAAAAAGTTGCCAATTAACTTCATCTAAGGACATCACCATGTTAAAAGTTTCATTCATTTAAAGTGTTAGAGCAAGAACCTTCCCCTACCACTTTAGAACTGTCACGTGATCAGTTTGGTTCTAGTTCCATTTCCCCTAGGGTTGTTAATCGAAATTCTGATCGCAAAACAATGACATCGAACCATCGTAAAACATATAAAACCGTACTTTTCAAGTTTTTTTTATCGCTTCCCTCCCCCCGCCATAAATAAGTAAGGCCCTTTTCAGCCAATGGGTTAAATAATGGCAAAATAATTCCCGGATTTTTATTTTGATACATCTTTAGTCAAAAAACTGTCTTTATTAATTTTGTCCTGTAATTTTTAAGGGCTGTCCCAATGTGCAGTGATAAAATTGATTTATATAATCTGAATCTAAAAGCAATATTTAAGACACAAATTATATAAAATAAAACAAATTATAATCGTTTAGTAAGAATCGATCCTTTGATATCCCACATCACTTACATCATATATCTAGCGATGTTCATTATCAGGCTCTTAAATAATTTATTACTATTTTCCACTTTAAATTTAAACTGTACTTCTAAACCATTTCCTTTTAACTATTTTGCCCCACAGTAAATTTTATTATATAGAGTTGTAAAACATCTTTAGAGACGGTTGTAATTTCCTCTAATAGACATGTTATATCTTGTTTATACTCCTACATTTACCAAAATATATACATATGTATATGATTTAGGAGGAAAAAAAGAAAACCGAAGTTTATTCAATATACAAACAAAATTTATCACCTTAAAAAGTATAAAACAATAATATTCTTTTGTGTATTTTTCTTTCCACTTGAGGTTAGTTGCTCTTGGCTTAAAGGCAAACAAAAAGGAATAATAGCAATACATAATAATAGATCAATATCACTTATACGCAGCGTTGCCTGTCTACCCTTTAAACTTTATGTGTAAATTATTATTGAAAACGGCTATAAAACATGTAAAATTGCTTAAAAGAGAAATTACACTAAGAAAAATTATCTAAATGGTATAATGGGGGAGTAGGCAATGTGCCCAATTCTATTCACGAATGCGATTCCTTTTGAAAAAAAAACAAACGTGACGTTAGTTTAAACTTTAGTCAGGAGAAGAAGTGGAGACGGCTTGGACATACCCTTCGCAAGCCAATCCAAAGTATATGTAGAATAGCTTAAAAGTAAAATCCGCAACGTGGGCGACCAAAAAGAACATTTTCTTGCCAATGCGGTTCGTTAAGAACACCCGCGCTGCGCTGCCCATATGTTCGAAACGCTAATGCCTTTTATTATCTTTTGAATATTAAAAATTTTTTTAGGAGTAAAATATTATTTTTTGTATTATTTTTAACAAAGAAATACAAAGAAATACATTTTATCAATTTTTATAAGATTTTCCTTAAAATTACTAAAGAGTCCTTTTTGGAAAGAAATTTCGATCCTACAAAAATTTCTTAATGTATTAGTTTTTTTTTTCTCAGTGCACAAAATTTTTATTTCATTAAAAAGTATCGAGGATAAAAAGGCATGTTCTGGTTACTATTTTGCAATAAATTTAAATTTATTTCCAACTTACAAGGTGCATTTAAAAATATTTATAACGCTCATTCATCTATTGCATGACTTTGTGACTGTGTGTGTGTGTGTTTAAGTGTGCGATTAGAACGAACATTTGGGTTTATATAAAGCGGGTGGAAATGATGATTTTTACGAACGAGTTGGTTGTATTTATTTTTATGAATTGTTGCACATTTGCTTACAAGGCAATATACATTTTGCACAATTAAAAACATCTGCAAATACATGCAACAGAGTGGAATTAATTGGCTACAAATCGTTCCATAAACACACACTTGAACGCAATCATATACACATACACTCATCTTTCTAGATTTGCACACATTTATTGTGCACTTGCACCGTTGAAGGGTTTTGAGTCATATTTTTTAATAATTTCAAAATGTGGGGGGCGGAAAGGAATGATTTATAAAATGTTAAATTAAAAAAGGAATTCTTATAGAAACTTTTTGAATTGGATTATTGAAGAATGAAGAAAAGATTTTAATAAGTTGTGCGAATTTGTATAAATTTATAACAAAAGAATTTCCACAATAAATCTTGAAGGTTTTTGCTAAAGTTGATGTTATTAAAATGTAAAAATAAAATAAGTTTAATTAACATTCTTAATAGAGTTGACTCGAGAAATTTTAAAGTTTAACCAGTAAAAGTTCTATGTTCCACCTTGTCTTCTCAATAGTTTTGAAAATTATTCCTTAGATCACATGAATGGGCGCAATTGCGTCAAAATCCTCATTTTGGAAGCATATTTGTATGGGCGCTAGGTAAAATAATAAGTCGATTCTCATATTTGAGCTCAATTTTATCAACCTAGCTTGTTTTGTATAAACCCTATCCTACCAAAAACCCTTAATTCGGGAGGACATTTGTATTTAGGCCAGGGGAAATAATGGACCGATCTAGATCCTTTCAACATTAAATACTTCTTTCATTTACTGTTGAAATACCTGTGCAAAATTTCCTCTTACCTTATATGGTTTAAGCGCTATTATAAGAAGAAGACTTTAAAAGTCAAGGTTTTAAGGTTTTTGTGTAAAAATTGGAGATTTATTGGTAAAATTTTGTTCAGATCCAGCCATTTGTGGGCCGATCTGGATGAAGTTCACTCTATACAGAGGTTAAAATGCGGTATAAAAATTGCAAGTTTGATGCAATTTGACATTTCTCAATTTCAGACTAACTAAATTTGAACGTTGACCATTGCAAATGTCGTCAATGGTCAGAATCGTGGCAAGAAATGGCAACAGTGGATGATCAATTTTCGAAGAAAATCATCTTCAGTGATGAGGCACATTTTCACCACAGTGGGCTCGTCAATAAGCCGAATTGCCGCATTTGGGCGAAGGATAATCCAAGAATGATTGTCGAAAAACCAAGGCACCCACAAAGAGTGACTGTGCGGTGCGGTTTATGGGCTGGCGGCATCATCGGGCCGTACTTTTTCCAAAATGAGGCCGGTCAGGCAGTTACTGTGAATGGTGTTCGCTATCGTGAGATGATAACGAACTTTTATGACCCGAAGTGGAAGATATGGATGTGGACGATAAAGTGGTTTCAACAGGACGGTGCCACTTGCCACACAGCTAACGAAACAATGGTTCTTTTGCGCGACAAATTCAATGGTCGTGTTATCTATAGTGGTGGCGATGTCAATTGGCCGCCAAGATCATGTGATTTGAAACCGTTGGACTTCTTTCTTTTAGGTTATTTGAAAGAAAATGTGTACGTCGATAAGCCAGCAACAATTCAAGAGCTAAAGGATGAGATAATTCGGCACATTAACGGTATAGAACCTCAATTATGCCTCAGCATCATCGAAAATTTGGACTTTCGGATGGTGGTGTGCCGCCGAAGTCGCGGTGGCTATTTGGCCCATATTTTGTTCCATACATAATTGAACCATACAAATATTATCATAATAAAAAGATATAACAAGAATTTGTGTTTTATTTAAAATCAACAACGACCCTTAAAACTTTGCCACACTTTATATAACAACATGCATAGTTCAAATATTATATCGGGTCTTTGGCAAATTCATTTAAATGTACACATGGACAGATGGACTTCGTTAAATTGACTTCGCTACTCATTAGGACGCAGAATATATATGCTTTATAGGGTCCTTATAGATCAATATTGGAGAAATAACGAATGGAATGGAAAACTAATGTATCGCACTTGGTTATAAAGAGATTATTAACTCAAAATTTAAAAAAATTTCAGTAGAAGCAAAACAATTTGTAGTTTGAAGGCATATGAAAAATAATTTTTAAGCCAACGCTCTTATCCAAAAAGTGAAAAAATAAAAGTTATGAGTTCATGCCCTCTTTATGATCAAGTGCGATATGTATGCCCTTTTTCTACCTGTGGTACAGGATATAAAAATCGATCCTTTTAATAAAAAAAAAAAATTCAAATTACCAATAGTTTCATTACAAATGTGGACGACTATCGACAGTCTTGCTGTTCTACCTAGATCTACTTTAAAAACTTTTTCATAAAATTTGTCTCAAATAAGTTTCCTGAGTCTAAATCTTTATAAGAAATTTAATAAATTTTTATTTTTAGGTTTTAAAGGTGAAGTCTTGATATCTTTAACTTTCGTTGAGTCCTTATTTTATCTATAAAGGGGTAGCTTACTCTGTTTTCGCCATAGGTGGTTTCATCGAAGCATTTTTGAGTAGCGGAAAAATGTAGTTGTTTACTTTTTGGGAGTAGAAAATCTATACCACAAATTGAATCGTTATGCTTGTGATGGTCGCGCCAACGTGACAGTTATACAGTTCCCATGTATATCCCTTTGCTTAGGAACCCATTTGGGTATAACCAATTAATATATCGCTACCTTTTCCAGAGGCATCCGGCATTCTTAAACAATTCACGATGTGATAACAGCTTCTCCAGGGATCTTATGTCCATCAGTAAGAATGTGAGAAATCTCACCGTATTTCAATTTCCTGGCTTCTACATAGATGACCATGACTCGGTCTAAACGACATTGTAATAACCTGTAGCCCGTTTCTGTATTTCTCGCATCGTAAAATTTGTCACAAGAAACTAGTGAATTGCAACAAAAACAATGTTAAATGAAACAAAAAATGGTTTTTCTCCCACAAGTATTTCTGTATGTTTCTTTTGCTTTCTTTGTCATTTAAAAAATTCTCCAGCATTTATTGGAAGGATGTGAGAAAAAGTGTTTCTGCAACAATATTTTACGAAGAGTTTCTCACAAGACCTGTCAAAAATTAAATTTAGATATTTTAAATTTGCTTATTTATTATTAACCATTTTTTTTATTATTTGTTTAGAATTTTTATAATATAAATAAAAAATAGAAAGAATTTAAATGATGAAATGCATAATCTTAATGATGAAAATAATTAAATACTTGTTATTATTTGAATTTTTTTAAGCCTTTCCTTTTATTTTGGTCTTATTCAGGGCTGCCAGATAAAAATTGTAAAATTATAGTAAACAAATTTTGTTTGATTTTTATTAAAACATAATCAAACAAAATCATACTTTAATTATTTTATGCATACATATAATTTGTCTATTGTTCGACTTTAATTTTTTTAAATTTATATTTATTTTATTAAGCTTGAAATTTATTTATTATAAAATTATTTATTTTCTAAATTTTCATATTATTCGAATGTGTATTCTAATCAAATTACAATCCCCAAAAGCTTTTTTTTATACTTTAATAGTCTTATTCGTTCAATATTTTCCACCATGAGAAATAAAAATTCCTAGATTAATTATTTTCTTTAATCCGATATTTATTTTGAATTGGTTTTTTTCCCCTGAAGAACTCATACATAATTGTATGAAATAGTCACGGGAATAAATAGTTAAACACTTTTCCCACGAAATTTTGCTTTTACCGATATATTTTTTAGGGAAAGACAAAAAAATTTTGAGGACAATTTTCACAATAGGGTAAATTTAAAAAATTGAAGCTGCCTTGTTTCTTAAGATATCTTTTTTTGTGGTGCCTAATAAACAAACATATAAAAAATGTATAATTGTCTTATTTCTAAGACTAAATAATATCGTCACTTTTTTTAGAAAAATCAGCAAATCTGCACTTTGCTAATTTCGGAACAAAAAAAATCGTCAAAATGACGATAAAAAGTCAAATCTGGCAGCACTGGTTTTATTATATTTATTTCTTTCGTTGACGTTTCACTTCCATTTGACACTTTATTACTGGATATATTCCAGTTAAAAAAAAATCTGTGTTGTCTGTGTTCGCATTCAAATACAGAAACACTTTTTTCACAAATCGAGAAACGATTGAATTTTTTGTTTAACGATGCGAGAAATACAGTAACGAGCTACTGGCCTCCTAAGTGAAATTTTCCAGTCAAATTGTTCCAGAATGGATCGATCCCACACTCAGAGAAAAAACATGTTTAAATATGGTCACCTCCAACAAAACTATTTTTAAAGACAATTTTAAACATATTATGATAAATTTAACAATATTATTGTCACCGACAACCATATTATGGTTGAATTTGTCCTCCATCAAGAAGCCACAACCATATTATGCTTGCCTCCGAACATGTTATGATTAAAAATAACTAAAACATGTTTAACACTTATAAAAGCATGGTTGGTTTTTAACCATAGCATGTTGCTCTTGGAAAAGAGGAAAATACTATTGTTAATTTTAAAACAAATTATTGTCATATTTAACCATAAAATGTTTAGAAGCAACCATAATATGGTTGTGGCTTCTTGATGGAGGACTAATTCAACCATAATATGATTGTAGGTGACAATAATATGGTTATATTAAACATAATAGTTTTAAAATTTTCTTTAAAAATAGTTTTGTTGGAGGTGACCATATTTAAACATGTTTTTTCTCTGCGTGCATATACATGAAAATTTAAAGCCAAAACTGGTAGTAATATTGTAGTGAAGTTTGAGCAAATTTTGCTTCTAAGCCCGCCACCAGTGTTGAATGTGGGTATACTAAGTTTGTCATTCCGGGTGAAACTTTTTAATTACACTGTGCTAGTTGCAAAATTAGACAAGCCGGGCGGGCAGATGGGTCAAATGTATGACCAACCCCACTTTATTTTTCATCTCAATCATTTATTCTAACATGCTATCTCCATTCCTTAAGGGGGCTCCCATACAAAATGTTCAATGCAGTCTAGAGATATATTGAAGAAAAAAGTCCCATAAATGCCCAGGAGTTGCCCCTAGTGGGATAAAATTTATCACCGACCTCATTTAGTTTTTTGTCTTTAACATTTTCTCGAGACATTCTTTCCCTTTATCTCCACTTCTTAGGGGGGCTCCCATACAAATATTGCGTTTTATGAAATTCTTAAATTAATTAAAAATTGTCGACTTTTGAAAATAAAATCAAAAGTTGTACACGGATTTTAATTATTTGTGGCTTGTTTTGTTTGGAGCTTCGTTTTTTATATGTCAGCAAAAAATTAGAAGCCTAGCTGCCGTTTCCAATTTTTTTATGAATTTTTGAAATACAAAAATGTCGAAATTTTGATAATAAAATTATTTTTATTTCAAAAAAAAAATAATGTTTCTAAAACGACTGCTCATATTAAAAAAAGAGTTTTACTTTTTTTTGCGGAATTTCGGTTTTTTTTAGTAATTTCAATAAACTGAACCGTTTTTTGAGTTACGCGAATATATGTTGTGAAAACAAGAGCTAATCTAAAAAACGGTGGGCACGCCATGTGCCCAGCTTGTCTAAAAAAAGTGTCAATTTCGAAAACAGTGTTATTTATCTCAGAGCCCATATAGTATATATATATATATTATGGTGGTCCTTATTTTGCAAATGTTCGAATTTTTCCTCACGATCGTTCTAAACAGGTTCCAAATATATAAAAAAAAAAAATTTGTTTTACCAAATTGCAGCTCTTAATTTTGAAATTAGCCCGGCCTCCCGACAGCCAAAGTTTAAATTGGGATTTACATGGTAAAAAGTCTGTTATTACTTTGAAATTTTGTAAGTAATGCACTAATGAACGGATCATATCGACACATGATAATTCCTGTAAAAAAATTATTGCTCTACAAAAAAAATCTCCAATCATTTTTTGCTAGCTCAATTGGTTTAAAAGTTATTCGATGTCAAAATCAAAGTTCTAGTTAATTCTATGTATTTTATACATATTCTGGTTCCCTAAGTAATTATTAGTCGATTAAGCCATGTCCTTCTGCTTAAAGCCCGCTCTTTCCAACAACTAGATAGAAGAAAATAATTTTGATGTGAAATTTTTTTTAGTTATCCTTAGCAGTATCTCGTGCAGATCGCTGTTGACCAAAATTCCTATCTGTTTCCATACAAATTGGTTACCGCTGGGACTTCGGTCCTGGTCTGGTTGCTGGTGAGGACCCTTTGGAAGTCTCGTGGTGGCTGTGACTAATGCCCAGCAAAGCGAGAATTGAGAATGTAAAAAGTTGGTTTTAAAGGCTAAAGTTCTATTCATTAAAGAAAGTTTGGCCTGCTAGAAAATCTCCCCAGGTGATGTCTAACCAGTGGAGGTTAGATAGCTTCAGCTACTTTGCAAGGGGCTAGTGTATAGTTCAGCCGTTTTATCAGCTTTACAGGCCACCTGTGCGTCTGTGTTCGTTATGTGGAGGGGCGCAAGTACACGGAGTCACCGTTGGTGAAGATTTGTGTCTATCCTGTATTTTTAAGCACCCTGGGGTTAGGCCAACACGGATAGTTTTCACGAAAATCCGTAACATTGTATGTTTGCTGAAATTTAAAAATGGTACAAAAAGGACTTGAAATATAAACATTAAATTTTAATGTGTAGAAAAAATGTTTATGCATAAATATTAAAATTTGGATTGTCATAACTAAAAAGTTTAAGCCAAAAAAAAAAAAAAAACATTAATTGTTCATTTAAATTCAATTCCACTTTAAAAGCAAACAGTTTTTATTTTATAAATTATAAATTTTTCATAGAGTCAATATCATTTAATGCAATTAAAGGCATACACAACTACACATACATAAGAACGGAACACACAAAACACATATACATATACACGTATGTGTATGCTTTTGTACTCATACATTTATGTATGTGTGTACATTTTTCCTTTCAAATGAATGAATTTAATAGTTGTTATTTTTTATTTCTTATAATTAGTTTAATTTTCATTAAATAAAGCTCACACATGTTGGTGTATTTGTATCTGCATTGCTAAATATTGTTCATGTGTTTATGTGTGGGTGTTTGGCTAGTTGGCGCTATTAACGGATATTTCAATAGGGGCTTTCGAAATTTGCTGTTGATATCGACCATATTGCTGAAGCTACATCTGTGGAATTGGTTGTCATTAATACAGTAGCAGAGTTCAGTATTAGGCTTGCAAAAGAGCAAATGCAAAATATCGTTGCACTTTAATTTGAATATTTATTTAGGCTTGAGTTCATCAAAATTAATTTTCATTAAATTATTTTACTGAAGGAAGGAATTTTAGAACATGAAATTAATTAATATTTATTAATAATTTTTATTCTTAGCTGAAATGGAGATCGAACTCGCACCTGCACTTAAATGATATCTAACGGAAACTCTGTGTACTTTGTTGTTGGATTTAACAAAAAAAAAACTAACGATATTTTGCATTTGCTCTTTTGCGAGCCTAATACTGAACTCCGCTAGTCTATTTTCTTAAATCTTCATGGACGGATAAAACGTTCAACAACGCAGGCAAACAATGAAATTGTATTTTCAAAATGGGTGTTCTGTTCAGGCAACATCCCACGTCCTTCGACGATTCATCCTACCGAGATGGCTATTTGCAATGTTTTGGATAATTTTGAGCCCACTGGTTCAGTAAATTATCGTCGCTGGCCATGAAAGTGTGCATGCAATCGATTTCGCGTCGCTTACAAAAACCCAGCCTTTCGCAAGCAACAGCGTTGAAATTTTTGCGTCTTAAATTGAGCCTGCAGCCGTAAAAAATACAACTGACACAGGACCTGAAGGTAAAGAAGGGTAAAACAGGGTCAGTTTTCATCGAAAAAAATTTTTTCGTCAACAAATAAATTTTTAAATTGTTGATCAAAGATTGTCTAATGCATTCCATAAAAGACACTATTTTATATTGAATTTAGCCTGGTGGGGTTAATATTTCTTAGAGCATGACGTTAGTGGGACCATCGCCGTCACCGGCGAGCGCCAAAGGTTGATAATTACCAACTTCTTTTGTCCTGACTTGAAGGGTATGGACAACAATGAGATGTGGTTTCAACAGGACGGTGCTACCGATCTACCTACCCTTTCAGTTTCTATTTCTATTATTATTTCTATTTAAATTTAAAGAAAGGAAGCGACTAATGAAAAACCCTTTTTATACACACATTCATACATACATACGTACATAAGTATGTTTTCATGCAGACATTTATAAAGTAAATTAGTTTAATTTATATTTTTGGTCAATATACTGTGGTGCAGACATATACAAACAATTATTTTTGATTCGTTTAATATTGTTTCGTTCGAAAAAGTTGAGGAGGGTTGTGTGAGAAGATTTATTGCTATTCGAATTTTGCATACCCACAAAACAATAGTGGAGAGGGTATTATGTTTGTCACATTAAAATACTGGTCCTAGACCAACCTATAAACACTTTTTGAATCGATTTAATGATGTCCGTCCGTCCGTCCGGCTGTGCGCAAAGTTATGTTGGTATTTAGAGTAAAACCGCTCCATATCTGACCATATCTCTAATATAAATACTATTCCAAAAAATAGCTTAATAAGTCATAACTTTCTTAAATGTTGGTATTGAGATAAAATTTGGCGACAATAACTTTTACGGTAGCTACTATGTCATGAGAAAATATGGTCCAATCTAAGGCCCCATCCTTAAATTACTCAAAGGAAATAGATGAATATTTCTAAATAATATGGGGCACAAAGGGCCTTTACATGAATTTCTTGCCTCATAATAAGTTTTCAAATATTGTAGGTTGACGGACTGTACTCTTTTAATCGTTTAAGATAAAAAAATTTAAGCAAAATATAATTTTTGATCTCTCATGAACAAAAATAAAATCAGCTGAGTATTATTTAAAAAATGGGCAAAAGCTTTCTTTATATTTGGGGGATTAACAAGTTAGTCATTAAATCATATGTCTTAAAATTATAACAAAACAAAAAAAAAAAAAAAAAAAAAAAAAAAAAAAAAAAAAAAAAATACAAGTCGTCAGCTCAGAATTGGTTTGGTGCATATCATGGTAATTTAACCATAACATAACAAATAAACAAAAAAATCATTATGCACTCTCAAAGCTCTCACTATTGTTCCAGTTATCTTAAAATAAATTAACCGCAGCGGTAACTTAATAACTAGGAAACTTATAGGCAGAATGATCCGAGAGACAAATACGAACTTAATGGGTTATTATAATTTCATCAAGCAAGAGGTTCCAGACATCCAAAATTAAAGAGGACGTTTTCTGAGGTCTAAAAATTAAAAAGCTAATTCAATATTCATCTTTTACACCTACTCTCAGCGATTTTGAAAAGCAATTATTGAACGCTTTTATTCTTGTCACCAAGAATTTCCTTGAAAAAAGAAATCAGATTATTTTCCCGAAAAAATAAAAGTTTTGTTGAACTGCTACTATAAAATGTCCCTTAACATGTATTTTCTTCACTCGCATTGAATTTTTTTTCCTGAAAATATGGAGACGAACGTAAAGAACGCTTTGACTATGCGGTAGTTGTATTTAAAGGTGCTTCCAAGGTAGATGGAAGCCTTCTTTGCTTGCAGAATTCTTTAAGAGCCTTACTAGTGACAACGCTGAGTCCCAGTACAAAAGAGAAGCCAGTCACTTCAAAAAACCGTGCCCTTTCAATTACAACAGGAAAAAATTAATAAATACATTTGTGATAATTTCGTGTTATAAGATGTGGTTGTTTATTTAAAAATTTAAATCTGAAAAAGTGTTCATCCATGAGTTTTTTTTTAAAACAAATATGGCAACGACTAATAATCAGATTATGCAACCCTTCCTCCCCAGAGGTTTGTAGGATAACATTAATGCGACATCCTTAGGGGAATACTTGGAAATCTACAGAGTTCGAAATTGGCAGAACTGTTGAATCGTGACTCACCAGAGATCCCATCTGGTAACAAGGGTAGCCCCCGCTGGCACGGCCCCGGTTTAACTTCTTAGTTACTTAGGACCCTTCGAGGATTACGTGACAGCTGTGTTTTAGACAAAAACTTGCGGAAAGGGAGATCTTAAAAAGCCTCTACTTCAATGGCTAACTTTTCACCTTTTGTGGGAAAGTTTGACTTGTGAGAGAATTTCGCTAGATGCTGTAGCTATTTAAATGATGCTGCCGACTGTTCTTACAAACGGTGGTTAGATAGTCCCTAAACAAGGGTCGGGTATATAATTCTGCCGTGCTGTTGACTCAAAATTGCTCCCTGTGTCCGTTGGTAGTTCTCACACATAGGGGCGGTTGTCAAACGCATTTCCACTTTTCACTTATTTTGAGACTCCAGACAACATAAAAAGGAAGAAATATATTGAGTTCTGAAATTAAACTGGTGCGATCGAATAATTTACGGTTCCTTAAGCCCTTTGAAAACTGTTCTAGTAGTCAATTACTTATAATTCAACCCTCGCACTTTTATTGTAAGTTTGTGAGTGCAAATGTTATTAAATATATTCGAGCACTTTATGTACAGATGCATTAAGCGAATTTGAAAAATTAAATTGTTTCATAGTGATGTTTTTAAGGAGTATTTAAATCGATTAGTTTGTTTAAAAACGCGAATAAGGGCCTAAAAAGAAAATGAAATTATTAAAAAGCATCTTCATACTAGATATTTAAAAAAAATCACAAATTGTGCACAATTTTTTTGGTTTTGTTTTTTGCATTATCTAGAGATATGAAATTTTATTTTATACAAATCGATTGTTTTACGTTTTATTATTCGAATACTTACTGTAGTTTTAACGTAATCATATTAAACTGATTTAAATTGTGTCTTCCATTAGTGCAGTTTTTTTCAACTATTTTTTTTTTTGATGTAAAAATCAAATGTGCGAAAAATGAAATAAAACAAATTATTTTTATAAACAAAATTTTACATAGATTTAATTTTTGTTAAATATTTAATTACAGTAAACATTTTTAAACTAATTTTCAAAATTTGCCAATCAACAAATATTTAAACTATTATTTAGTTGCATTTAGAAACTAGCTAGATTATTATTTTAAAAAGGATAGAATACTTTGAAGTGTTTTGTATTTACAAAATTTATTTTAATAAATTCAAATAAAAAAAATTATAGGAAATTTTGATATTTTTTAGTTAGGCTCGAGTTCATCAAACTTAATTTTCATTAAATTATTTTTAACTGAAGGAAGGAATTTTACAACTTGGAATTTTATTAAAATTTATTGATAATTTTCTTGGCTGAGCTGGGGCTCGCACCTGGGTTGAATTTACATGTTTCAAGAATCACCACATTATAGGAAATGTGTTAGTAAACTTAAAATTCAAAAATTATTATCAAGCCTAAATGTATGCATTAGTTTTTTCGTATTTAAAACACCTTGATGTATACAGTGCAATAACAATTAAGTAGAAAATATTATTAAAGTTTTTTCGTAGTGATTTTTTTTTAAAAGTGTATGAGAAACCAAATGAAGTTATATATACAGTAAAACCCCCATAGCCATACACTCACCATCGCGGATTTTTTGACCGGTTATGGTATATGTCTGCTTATGGGAGAAGTATACATTTAATGTAATAAATGTTTTTTTTTTTTTCTCTCAACATTTCTTTAAATCAATGATAGACAAGTCTTTTGCGGTTAAACAAATTTATTTCGAGTAGACTTTCAATTGGATCGGTTGAATTTGAGCTCTAAAGTTTTAAAATGCCTTTCAATGTTTTGTTGATGAAATGTTACAAAGTCCTCTCTGGGAAAATTTTTTAAATAGGCAATTTGCTTCATCGTTAGAATTTTTGGAATCAGATATTTCTAAATGTATCTCTGACATATCTCTACCACTGTGTTTATATTTAATATTTCAATACAGTGGGCTTCAGTGTAGAAACTTCCACTTTTGAAAATTCATCAAAGCCATTTGATTGACCGGGCAGTTCTTTTAAATTTGCATATGTTGCAAGTGGGATTTCGTCCTCGGCATACAAATCCGGACGACTATAACCAGTTGATGAGAATTCAGCTTTCCGAAAGCCATTTTGAGGTTCTAAGCAAGAGAATACGAGCCAAACAAATAACTTCTCTTAAGTAACAGCAATTTCTTTGCCATCCTTAACACCTTTGCGTTATGAGGGGAATCCCCCATTTTATTGGCATTAACACAAATAATAGAATCAGAGCTGTAAACAGAAAAAAAAACTGGTCCTTAAATACAGCTCTTGTTGGTGTATTTCAACGCTTCTAAAACTAATGAAAACCTTGGGTTAGGAAAATATTGGCAGTTCTGAGAGGTGTCTGGCAATGAGAGGTATTCGTTTGGGAAGGTTCCACTGTATAGTTATATGTATATGTTTCCGTCGATTCTAATAGGAGCATAAAGCTTCCATTAAGTTATCTCAAGTTTTTTCTTTTTACGTATTTTTTTCTATTTCACCGATTTTTTTTTTGCGTTTCATGACTTTTTTGTTGCAAGTTTGCCTATTAAAAAATTACAGACAAAAGAAAACAACTTAAATAAAATTTGTTAAACAATTGGTAAATTTCATTTAGTGTTTTTTTACTTCTTTTTTTCTTAACAATACTCTTTTTTTCTGACATTTAAATGGAAAATTTCTTTCATAGCAAATTTGAAAATCTATTCAAAGTTTGTATTTTTTTTTCTTGCTTTTAAGTTCCTACAAAGTTTTAGAATGTGACAAATTAGAAAGAATGTAGTATGAAAAGTAGTTGTAAAAGAAAATAAAAGAAGTCTTTCAATGGAAAAGTGTTAACATTCATAAAAATTTAAAAATTTTCATTAACACACTTCAACGTAATAGTTGTAATAAAACTTAATTTGATGTTACACATTGTGCTACAAAAGGCTTGAACTGAAGAACTTTTATTTGTACAAGAAACAAAATTTTGCTTTTATGTGAAATTTTTTATTACAGTTTTTTTTTTTTTTTTGTTTTTCATTTAAAATTTTATTACACATTTTACTTTGCCTTAATATGTCGCTTATTTTTCAGAAAAATTTTAAAATATTTCAAAATGTGTTTTCATTTAACACGAAAATGTTTGTAAAGGCATGACTTTGTAGTGCTGGCATATGGGAGAAGTTACAATGTTGTTAAAAATAAGGAAAAAGAAGGAGGAAGCTTAATTCGGTTGCGCCGAATATTATTTCACCTTCACTTAGAATTTTTTTTTTTTTTTTTTTTTAACATTTCATTTCTTTATTGAATCTTCACTTAATAATTGTGAACTAACAATAAGTATTCAAATCTTAAGACTAAATAAAAATATTCAATCCAGCCAAAGACAGACAAAATTTCATGCTTTCATTAAATTTAACTTCTCACAAGTGGGCCAAGTCAGCAGTATGCCTCCTTCTTAACCTCAGGTGGCCACTGCTATTTAGTAAATTACGGGCTAGCATATTTGGATGGGTTTCGAGTTTTTTTAAATAGTTTTGGCAATGTTTTTTTATTTCATCTTTAACAAGGTGAACGTTTAGATCCTTGTGTATGTTGGAGCTTCTGATATACCAAGGTGCACACGTAATCATTCTTAGAAGCCTGTTTTGACGTCTTTGTATTTTTTCTATATTAGATGCAGAGGCTGTACCCCAGAGCTGAATTCCATAGCACCATATTAGAATTTAAAAAAATATTTTATAAGAGAAATTTTCGAAAGTGTACTATATTTGGAACCCAAAGTCAATCATGGACCCGCTAAAACAAAATTAAGGCTCAACTCACAATAATATGTGCGTTCGTTTACTTTTCCAGTAAAATCCAGTAGGTGAGTAATATGAAAATTTTACAAATTAATGTGTACGCGAACGCATTTCAGTAAAATCTTGTACAAATTTGTACAAATTTTGGGGTAAACGAACGCAGCTAATGTTTCAGGCTGTATTTATAGTAGTTTCTTCAACCTTCTGGTACTAAATTTTACACTACAACTGATATACCTTCTAATTTATAGTCTACTTTTAGGCAAATATTTTATTTTCTCTAGAACAATTGCAAAACATTGTCAAACTAAAAAAACTAAGAAGTTAAGCTTTAAAGATAACTTTTTACTAAAACTTTAAATAAATCTTAGATAAATTTGGCTTCGCAAAAAAAGTTCATGGGCGTTAAGACTCTAAGAAAACTGTAAAGACGGAAGGAAGTTTGTATGGTGGCTATGTAAAATGATGGGCCGATTCTTATCACTTTCAATAGGCTTTATTCCTCTGAAAATTAAAGCGTATGTACAAAATTTCATCAAATTATCTCTTAAATTGTGACCGGTCTTTGTCCAGGCCGAACATTCCATTGTGATATAATACAAGCAACAATTAAAACATTACATCAGAAATGAAAATTTGTCTCAGCTTACGTCAAAAATTATTTAAATAAATTTTTAGCCAATTTTTTTTTTAATCATGGTCAATATCTTATTTATTTTTAATTGAAATTATCAAAATTTTTAATAACATAAACATAAACAAGACATTGACATAAGATTGGACAAACAATGCAAGAGCGAAAAATCGTCATCTGGCGAAGTAATGCCACCTGTTTTTTTCATCACTGGTAGATTAATTTAGAAAGTAATTCTGAATTAATCGGTATACTAAAAGTTGTATCTGAAAGAAAATTTTTTTTTGGGTTAGACACTCCTCCTCCTATAGTGTATAAAGGGTGTTTTTTATAAAGTGACACAAGTTTAAATCATAATTAAATAAGGAAATATATCTTTATTATCAATGAAACGGGTTTTATTGGAAAGAAACTTTTATGAAATTAATGTTAAAATATGATATGATGAAATGTGGCCGCACGGCTGGCGCGTTGAAGGCGCAATCTGGAACTCAAATTTTCAACAACTTTTCGCATTCTGACCATCATCGTTTTTGAAGACATTTGGGCCAATGACTCCACCAGCCTATAAAGCGCATCAAACAGTAATTTTCTGTGGATTTAATGGTGTTTAGACAAAAGAGTCTCACTCCAAATGCGACAATTCTGCCTATTTACGTACCCATTCAACCAGAAATGGGCTTCATCGGGAAAAAACATTTTTAATGGATAATCAAAATCAATATCAATTTGTGCTTAAGTCGATTCATAATGAAATTTCAAAGCAAACTAAAAAAAGCAACTATCAGCTGTTAAATGGCTGCTCAAATTAAGCAGTGATGCCAACTCAAAGTTGTGACACTTAAAAAAAAAACACCTATTATATACATATATTATGTCCTATGGTTCCTAAGAGGATCAAAGGGCCACAACGATGCGTTGTATTGAAGACACAACTCTGTCCATGTGACTGTAAGATGATTCCTTAGGTTAAGGTTTCTAGCTCTAGTGTGAAATATGGCGGTAATTATTCTATAAGCTGATCAATTCTGGTATCCCTAAACATTAGTATACCAACTTCACTGGACCTTGGAAGTTTGTAGGTGTCTCCTGCGTCTGACAAACTTGTTTCGCACAATTCGAAAAGTAGCAGGTTTTTGTTACAGAATTCACTGCATACTTGGGCCAGTTTTAGGAGAGTGATGTTCCTACACAGAAAAAATTATCCAGCATTTTTTTCCAATTAAAGCATTAATCAAAAATAAAAATTTAATTAATCAAGTGAATTAAACGTTTAATCAAGTGAATTAAACGTTTAATTAATACTATTAACTGGTTTAATTGATACTATTGATTTGTTTACTGGGGCATATTTAATTAATTTTTTAATTAATATCATACATTTTTTAATTGAAATCAATTTTAATTTTTTTTCTGTGTACTCTTGTATTTTGTTGCATGCAAGAGGTCATCATCGTTGGGATCCAATGATTGTTATCGATATTGGTTGTGGTTTTGATTGTATTGATAAAAAGTGTTTAAGACAAAGGGAATTATTAAACCACCTTGTTGCAGCGTTGGGGCTGCCAACAGCCTTTATATATGCTAGCCGTAAATGGCTAGTTTCACTATCTCACAAGTCTTACGTATTCCATAATACATTGTGAGATAGAAATCTTATGAGTTTTGTTGCGACTGTCAAAAAATCACACAAAGTATAAACACTCACATAAGAAATAAAATGCAACCCTGATCCAATGAAAAGTATTATTTATCAAAGTTTTTCCTGGGATTCAAAAATTTAATTAACACGGTTTCGTTTGAATGTGCTACATTTCATACTATTGATAAACTGAAATTTATTGTTGAAGGGAAAAGCTATTCCTATGCGCATTTCACTGGTTGCTTAGGCCAGATCGTCAGGAAACTTCATCCAAAGATTTTAAAAAAACTAAAGATATTACACATATAAAACTGTTAAGCGAATAAGAATTATAAGCCACAGGTTTACTTGTAACAATATCAAAGATTAAACAAAAACAACAGCAATAAACAGTGAGTTTATCTTTTCTTACAGTCCCGGCTACAATTGGTTGATTTTTTGTCAACTCTAAATGTAGTTGTAAGTGGGAAAAGAAAAAACAAAAACAAACTACTTTATTTTATTTTGCCAGTTCAGTTTTATTTACACTGCCACATGCATATTAGTTATCAAAGTTTTTCCTGGGATTCAAAACTTTAATTAACAAGGTTTCGTTTAAATGTGCTACATTCCCATTTCATACTATTGATAAACTGAAATTTATTGTTGAAGGGATAAGCTATTCCTAATAAACAAACGTTTGTATACATCATTAGTAAGGCCTATCTTGGAATACGGTTCTATTATTTGGGATCCCTACACTGATTATCACAAGAAGCGCATTGAATCTGTTCAAAAATAATTTCTTTTATTGTGTCTGGGAAATACAACATGGAATGCAAATGTGAATCTTCTTCCATATTCTGCAAGACTCTCTATAATTAATTTGCCAACTTTAGAAAGTGGACGCATCATGCTTAACGTTGCTTTTTTAGGAAATTAATTAAATGGTTAAATTTTTTTCAGAGTTCCTGCTGAAGACAATTAACGTTAATATACCTCTTAGATCTACTCGGAATTTTGCACCACTTCATCTACAGTGTGTTCAAACTAATTATGCAAACGCTGACCCCTTGAGGAGATTATGCAAAACTTTTAATGATTTCTATAATTTTATTGACGTTAATATTTTAAAACGTAACATCATTTTGTTCTTGAATGTAAACCATTAGTTAAGTATCCTTATCAAATGTAGATTAGGTTATTGGTCTGTAAGGACTTTAGTCCATAGACCGTGATTAAATAAATAAAAAAAAAAAAAAAAAATTTTATGGGGCCTTAAATGAATATTTCTTAAGGCCCAACCAGAATGTGAATAAACAAACTTAAGCTACTGTCAAAAAGAAAACAAAAAGCCTCTCAAATGCATTTAAAATAACAAAAAGAAAATAAAAAAAAACATTGATTCCGTACGGAATGAGCGATTATTTTCGCACTTTGCTTAAGCAAATGACAGTTTTAAAAAACTTAACATAAAGTTTCCTTAAGTTCAATATGGTTTTACACATGATTTACATGTATTTGCTCCGTCTCTTAAGTCACGTTATTCACATTCTGGTTGGGCCTTTAGCGTTACACACGGAAGGACAAACCTTTTATAACCTCAATTATGTACTACTTCTGGTGGTAAATGAAAACAATATATAAAAAGAAATTACCTGTTAATTGGTTAGAAAGTAAAATCTTTAACTTTAAAAACTATTAACTGTTACATTTTAAAAAAGAAGTAGAGTTTCAAAAAGCAATTAGTAGGAAATTTCCAAAATAAAGTAAATTTTTAATGAGATGTTATTTCATCGTCAAATTTTTTAAAATATAGAAAATATAAAGTAGATATATTTCATTACTGTTAAGAAAAATTAATTGTCTATTAAAAAAAAAATTTTTTAAATACCCCAAAAGCAAAAATAGTCATAAATAGGGATGCGATTTCCATGCAAATGAATGTTTTTTGTCGATAGTCTAAGATCGATGTCGACCAATTATGTTTCCGAATCATTATTTTTTTAATTTACATATGTATTATAAAAACAGTTCTTCAAAAAAGTTTCCATGTAAAAAAAAAAAAATTTTATATCAATAAATACATTCTTTTGGAGCTCTGCTTGAAATACAAGATTTTCAAGGTTTTGACAAAAGATCCTTCTATTTTTAACCAATGCAGCACCTTACATGGCTAAGACTTCCAATGGGCTTAAAATATTTTATTCAAAACTTTAACATGTTACTTGCTTGGCATATGAGTTACACCGAGTTGCAGAGGAAATTAGAATCTAATTCATACGGGAAAAATATTTTTAATGGCTCATTCAAGAGTTTAAATTTTTAAAAAAAACTATTTTTTGGTACACCTACCAACGCAGCCAGTATTAACAAGATGGGGGGGGGGGGGGGGACACCAGGCTAGATTCTGTAGAATACTACTCAAAAAACTTTGAGCAATTTAAGAATGTTATTAAAGAACTTGTTGCTACCGATGCTTATGCAATTAAAAAAGTAAAAGATAAATTAGCATTTGTATTTTTTGTATACAGTTCACTTAATAAGCAGCTCAAATTTATTGATATTGCAGAAAGTAACATTAACAATGTGGAAGGCAGAATAGCGCAACAAATTAAAAAATTCCAAAACGTTTTGCAAAAAAAATATAGGTTTTCAACAAATAAAACGAATTTTAACCATTTTAGATCTGGAATCAAATGTTGGATCTGAAATAGAAAATATATATTCTCCAAATGAATTGGCATCCTTCAAGATGCTCCTATAACTTAGGTTGACGTTGAGAGATTATTTGCCATGTACAAAAGTTTTTTGCGTCCGAACAGGTTACTTTTGATAATATAAAAAAAAATGTATTTGTGTATGCAAACACGTTTAAATTAGTAATTTAAATAAAGTTTTAAAAAATATTGTACCTTTGAATAACAATTGACTGAATTTTTTATTTTTTTTTTTTTTTTTTGGTTTAAAAAAAGTTAAAAAAACCGCTTTTTTATTGATAATGTTCAAGTTTTTAGTTCATATTTTTAATTTTTTAAATGCATATTTTGGAGTTTTTAGTGCATATTTTATGCACATATTTTTGATTTCTTAGTGCATGAAAATCTCATTCTTAGTCATAAATTATGAATTATAGACAAATAACCCATACATAACTTACAGTTTCTTAACGACATATTGCAGTGCATTGACCAAACAGTACTTTAGCTGTTGACAATTGGATGGTGCAGGGAGAGGAGGCTTAATATTAATCCCGCGAAAACTATTCCGGTACCTTTCACAGCCTTTCAGGCGGAGATGTACGCCATCCTCATATGCGCTGGGGAATGTCTGAGGAGGAGGGCAAAGGGCTTCAGATCCAAAAATTTTTGCTTTAGACATCTTTTTCTGAACTCAATTCGATTTGATATTTTCAAAGAAAAAATCGGTATTTTGTGAAGAAATGTTGTGTTAGGTGAGAAATGAGTTATTAAATAATATCATCTATTTTGCCGAAAGATGTATGTCTTCCTTATGAAATAAATAAATGAATGCTTCTTCTTTTTTCATAAACATAATTAAAACTTAAAAAAAAAAAAAATATTTTTTGGTGGAAAATATTGTTCATAAATATGTATCCTTTTTTATAGAAGTGCTTAAATTACGAAATAAATCCAATATAAAAAAAAACATTTTTTTCTGATGATAATTTTGGAAGGTTATAAAAGTGCTTACAAAGAAGGTCTACGCAGGAAAGGCTTAAACCTTTCACCTGTATATATAGTTGTTTTTTTAACTCCTACAGGGAGCATGGAGCCGTGACCTTTCACCTGTAAATATATTTAAAGATTAAGTTATTATAATAACACTTTGCACTTTATAATAAACAAATACAAGTACCGAACACTTGATATATTATTTTATACGAAAAGTATTTTTTTTTCAGAAACATTTCTTATGAAAATCAAACGTTTTTTGACAAAAAACATAGAGTCGATTGTTTTTGACGAACGCCTTTATAATAAAAATATGTGTTTTGTACCCCCTTGCTAATGAATGTGCTCTACCCACTTCATTTTCACAGAATGTTGCATTCAAAACGTTACAACATTTTATTTTGTAATTAACTTTGTTGAATTTTATTTAAATACTTGTCTTTAGCTTGCTCTCTCTCATTTTATCTCTGTTTTTTTTTTTATTATTTCTGGCTTTTAGGCTGTCCGTCCATTTGTCAGTGTAAATTTTTTTTCTTAGCATATGACAAACATGTTGCATACACGTACATCTGCCTCTTGCACTTATGTGCCACTACATTCCACAGTTTACACAAATAAAGCTAAAATCTGAAAGCAAATTAAGAGAGAGAGAGGGAGAGAGATAAGAAAGATAAGCCCCCCAACGTACGGTTTCTGTTGTAACGATAAAAACCGCAAGTTAACCTTGTGTTCACAATGCAAAGCCTGTCAGTAATTATGCTTGAAGTAAAAATGTGTGAGTGCGGGTGCTTATGTCGAATATGCTGCTCCAAATATCGTTTTATTTTTAAAAAACGACGCGAAAGTTGTGAAGCTAAGGTAAGGAAATGTAAGGGTACGAGGGCCAACCGTGTTAAGTCACCGCTTTGTGGTTTTTTGGTGAAAATAATAATACAAAAATTGAGATGGTAAAAAGAAGATGAACAACCAGAAGAAAAGTGAAAAAAGGTGAACATAACAGTTAAATTGCATTCAACCGCAAATTTATTGTTAAACGAAACGTATGAAAATGCTGAAATTTATAAGTTCGTTCAGTAGAACGAGATACAGTGGTTTGGGATTAAACAAGAGTTGAATATTTTTTTACAGAAAGAGCCATATTTACTTTTATACTTTTTTTTTATTTTTGTACATTTTTCTTTTTATAATTTTATACTTTTACTAGCATTTTGGTCCCGGCGCTGCTCGGGATTTTCTAAATAAAAAGAAAAAATGAAATACTGGAGAATTTTGTTAATAAAAAAAAACCATCAGAAAGTAGACTTTTCGAACGCATGTACTCATTTGAAAATCGGTTGAGTGGTTCTCGAGTTATAAAATGACGAACATAGGACAACATATTTTTATATATATAGATATTTTTATGCATACTTCTATATTTAAATATTTATTGTATTCCCAACAATTCTTTGATTTTGAATTTTATACTTTTATATTGTTATAGTTTAAAATATATGTACTTTTTTAAATTTATACTTTTATGTTTGTAAACTTGTATATTTTTATGCTTTAAAACTTTTCTATTTTTACTCTTTTTTTCTTTTTCCTTTTATTTTTTAATACTTTTTTAGGTTTTTGTTTTATTCGTTATACTTTTAAACTTTTATATTTCCATTTATTGTTTTATTCGATTATACTTTTATACATACTTTTAAACTTTTATACTTTGATACTTTTATACTTTAATACTTTTATGTTTTTATTCTTTTGTAATTTTATACTTTGATACTTTGATACTTTTGTACTTTTATACTTAATACTTTTATATTTTTATACTCTTATACTTTTATACTTTAATACTTTAATGTTTTTATACTTTTATAATTTTATACTTTGATACTTTGATACTTTTGTACTTTTATACTTAATACTTTTATATTTTTATACTCTTATACTTTTATACTTTTGTACTTTTATACTTTTATTCTTTTGTTATTTTATACTTTTATACTTTGATACTTTTATACTTGTATACTTTTAAACTTTAATATTTTTATATTTTTATACTTTTATACTTTTATACTTTTATAATTTTATACTTTGATACTATTATACTTATATACTTTTGTACTTTTATACTTTTATTCTTTTGTAATTTGATACTTTGATACTTTTGTACTTTTATACTTAATACTTTTATATTTTTATACTCTTATACTTTTATACTTTTGTACTTTTATACTTTTATTCTTTTGTTATTTTATACTTTTATACTTTGATACTTTTATACTTGTATACTTTTATACTTTAATACTTTTATATTTTTATCCTTTTTTACTTTTATACTTTTATACTTAATACTTTTATATTTTTATACTTTTATACTTTGATACTTTTATAATTTTGTTCTTGTATACTCTTATACTTTTGGCCCTATGCTCCTTGTAGGAGTTTAAAGGAACTAATATATATATACTCTTATACTATTATAATACTGTACTTAAGTGATTTTTAGTCTTAAGATTTAAGGTGGATTCATCCATGCGTTCCGAACAATATTTTTGTCCGGAGAATAATTTTTTTACTGAGAGTGATCTGCAAAGCGATTAACCCGTTTCGGATAATTCGTCCGAAAAAACAAAGCTACCATATTGTTACAGATTTAAACAATTACACAATATGGCAGCACAACTAGCAAACCACTTATTTTGAATTGTTTTCTAAAAGTGAGTTAAAGAAAATGGACAAAAAAGGAAAGTGATTTTATTATTTTTAATTATATTATTTTTTTTATTTAATTATTTGGCAAAAAAAAAAAAACAATGATTTCAACTTTTATGTAAAATTGAAAATAGAAAAAAGGAGAGTGATTTTATTATTTTTAATTATATTATTTTTTTTATTTAACTATTCAGCAAAAAACAATGATATCAACTTTAATGTACAAATTGAAAAAAAGTGGAAACTCAGTTCATTTTGTTCTGAAAAGAAATTCAAATTAAACCAATTCAAGAAAAAACTTTGAGAACAAAATAATTTCTCTCTCTTTCTCAGAAGTAAGACGTCAAACCCAATATAAAAACATTTTGTCCGGACGAAAATATTGTTCGGAACGCATGAGTGAATCGAGTTTTACATGCATCTAACCTTTAATTTGTGCATAGTCTTTGGCAAACATAGAAGTTATTTGTGCAAGGTTTTTTCTATATATTACCTTTTTGTTTAAATGCATAGCACTTTAAGAGATTTTGGGAGAATAGCCTAATTTAGACCTACCACTGTAAAATTTGGACTGCAGCCTTTGGCTACAAGGAAAATTTTGGTTCTTGTATCATAATTTTGTGCTATGACTTTGACTTTAATGGAAGATGAATAAATTCTATCTCGATGTTAAAATTTTTTATCAAGGGTTGACCCCTGATATACAGCTTTTACATTCCGTAGTGAAACTTTGGTGTCCATGGAAGTTATTTGCTTTTAACGCTCTAATCATCCTCAAAAAAACTTACGTAGGTTTCCCTCGTGTGTGGTTGTTTACACATATGCAATGTTTGTCTACTTAACTGTGGCGCCAGAGTAAGCTTGTAATCAAAGTTATGATTTACGTAACATTAATGATGTATCTGTCCCGTTCGTGATCAACAACAAACCATACAAAGCTTTGTGTATTTTACATAAGCACTCACTTTATAAAACTACATTGCATGCAGTTCGTAGCATTCCTTTTGTGTGGTTTCTCACTTGGTCAAATAATGGACCGATTCAATGGACTTGGTCCTAAGGTCTTATAAATTGCCACCTATAGCTGATAACTTGCTTTAGCAATTTTGAGTCGAACAGCATTCTTGAAGGTCGGCTAAGTGAATTAGGTGTTACAATTGTCAGCAGAAGTCATTATTCCCTTTTCACCTATGGTTTTTATTTTATGCATTAAAATAGTTTTTATACATATGTATACAAAGCTTGATTGTTTATATCGTAATTTGAGATATTCTTAAGTTTAAGTTCTTTTCTCAAATTTTTTATTTAACATAGTTGTTTAGCGCTCTTTCATTCGGATCGGAGGCCTACTGTATATATTCTCTATATTATTATTTTAAATATTCTCCTCACCAAACCACTGTTCCCTTAATTACAGCTTCCTAAAGTCCCTCTCAGCGAAAAAGATGGAATGTAAAGTAATTTGTTGAAATTTTATTAAAGAGCAACTAATTGATGACATTGAGGTTTACACACTTTTAAGAAAAATCCCAACCTGGAGAAAGTGAAAGAAAGACGCGAAAAACGTCGTCGTGGCAGCGAAACCAGTGAACTTTACCAACTACTACAGAGTAATACAAAGTTAAGAACTACGACCTGGTTTCTACACTCTTTTAAACACACAAAAAAGTATATATTTGCAACCACAAACTCACACACATACTCAATATCTTCTACTTAGAAATGCATCAGAGAGTTTAACCGCTCTCTCCATCTGATTTTTTTTTTCATGTGTTAAATTCATTTAATGTACATAATTAAAAGCAAATTTTTTAATCATTAGCAAATGCAATTAAATTTATTCAATTAATGTAAAGAAAATTTTAAGCGAGGGGTGGGGAATAGTCGAAAGATGTTGATTTTTAGAGAAAAAAAAAATCCAAAGAAGCCTTAAATTTTCAGTATTTGTATACTCTCCATCACCATAAGTTGTAACCGAGGTAATAATTCCATTGTGTGACCAAGAATGAAATTAATTCTTTTAAATTTAGAAATATTATTGGAGTAATATAGGGCTGTCACAAATTTTGATTGAAATGTTTTTAACTCCGTAATTGCAATTCCCATCGAATTTGCTTAAGATTTTTTAATTTAATTTTCTTTTTTTGAAAAACTATATTACGAAATTACTTCCAATTTGCTACGACCAACAAAGATCATCCAGTACTTTATCCTGAGAAGAAAATTTGGATAGATAGGACTTATCGCACTGGTCCCTCTTAAGAAAGTCAACTCAAAATTTACAAATTCAGTAGAGTAAAAAAACTGTTTTTTGTAAATAAGTCTTTTTTGTTGACTCGGGAGAAGCTACTTTTATATCAAGAAGAGGGAAACAACTGTTTTTTTTGGGTAAAAGAATAGAGAAAATTATGTTAGATTTTAACATTGCATAGATATGACCACGGTAGATCGATTTCTTGCAAAAATTGAATATATAAAAATTTTGAGTAGACTCTCTTTAGAGGAACCAGAGCGATATGTTTGTTGAGATCCAACAACAAGATTGCAAAGGCGGCACTGCAGTACAATCCCAAAAAAATATTAGACCTCTTCAACAACGTATAAGCTGGCAGTTGCACGGTTTTTAATAAAACGAGGCAATCACTTAAGTTCTCAACAGAATCCGATGAAGGTCACATATGGATATTATTTGCTTTCGAATTGGAGAATAGCGAAACATCATAATCAAATAACTGTCTAATATGAAATAGGCTGAATTATAATGTTTGTAACACCTTAAAAATACTCGCCTTTAGGTATACCGATCGTTTCAGAATCACTTTTTGAATCGATATTACGATGTCCGTCCGTCCAGCTGGATGGCAGGCTGTCATGTAAACATTGTGCGCAAAGTATCTACAAAGGGTTTTATGCGTTTGTGCTGATGTTTTTAGCACCTTAAAAATACTTGATTTTAAGTAAACCGATCGTTTTAGAATTACTTTTTGAATCGATCTTACGATGTCCATCCGTCCGACTGGATAGCTGCTGACAAGAAATATTGTTCTCAAAGTATCTACAGAGGGTATTATGCGTTTGTGCTAATGTTTGTAACACCTCAAACGAAACTCACCTTTCAGTATACCGATTGACTCAGAATCACTTTTTGAATCGATCTTACGATGTCCGTCCGTCCAGCTGGATGGCAGGCTGTCATGTAAACATTGTGCGCAAAGTATCTAGAGGTTGCAATTTTGGAAATAATTTAATAAATTGTGGTACGTGCTTTTGAAGTCCTTAAGAAGGACCAAGCTTGTTGAAAATGCTGTCATTCGTGCCATAGTTTCACAAAACCCAATCACAAGCTTCTCTCCGAAATAGAGTCTTTTTTATCAATAAACCTTCTTATTATGTTGGAACTTATTTAGATTAAATTTGACCAAACTTATTTAATTGCAATCTTTATGATCTTACCAAATTTTATTGGAAACCGTCCGTATTTGACCATAGCTCCCAAAAAAAAACCATATATTTTCGAAATGCCATAATTTCCTGATAAATGTTGGTATTGGCATACAATTTTACGACAGTAACTTTGACGATAGCACTATGACATTTTGTGTTGGTCAGTTGGTCATATAAACCCCCTCACGAAATCACATACAGACAAGAAAATCTCATAAAGATGAAATAATATTCGGCACAAAGTGCTTTTACACGAATCTTTAGGTCATAACCAAATTTTGTCTTGGCAGGTCCATGATTGCTCAGAAGTCCCAAATAGCGTACACTCTCGAACATTTTTTTTCTAAATTTTGTGGTGTAGGGTATAATATTGTAGGAATTAATTGAATATACTTTCTTTATTGTTTTTGCTTACATATTTAACTGCTCTTTATATCTATATATGTCTCCTTATTTTTGGCAGAAAATATTCAAGAATAGCCACCATCCTTCTCTTTACTCTTCTTTTTTTTTTTTTAGAAATTTTTGTGATAATCTTCAAAATAAAAGTTCAAAAAAGCAAAAGTGTTAACTATGACAAAATGCACAAATATTATTTCCACACGATTAATCAATTCCTTTAGCATTCAATGCACTTTGGAAAATTCCTGTCCTTAACTTTTGTTGCCTTGTCTGATTTAAGTTCCTTTATTTTATATTGCACAATGCTCGGCATCATTCAGAGACATTCATTTAAATTTTTTTTTTTTTGTGATTATGCAGACATAAATTTTCGTAATGTGTTGATGTGTAGAAGGCAAAGAGGAAATAAGGGTTCTTGAAGAGATACGGTGAAATCATAAAAAAGCTACAAATGCTCCTTTTTCAGTTTCTTTTACTGTATACCTGTACCGAGAAATCTGTGAATAATTTCATTGTTAGCTGTGATTGAGCTTAATTATCTTGCGATTTAAGTGAATTACCTTAATTATCTTTATAAGATTGATTTTTAAATTCCAAGCTTGCAATTCTTTTTCAATTATCTTAATTCGATCTTAAGATTTATTAACTACTTGATCCATCAAGTGATGTGATAGAAAAAAATTCTTTTATGTTTTCGCAATAAAAAAAATAAATTCAAATCAAATCAACAAACTATATCAAATAAATCACTTTGTATCAACATCATAATCTCCATAATTTATCTACATTGTCGTCGTCATTATTATAATCAGGATCCCAATACTAATCTTGGGGTCGTTAAGAGGTGGAAGTCTGTTTAAATTATGAATGTATGTGTGTTTGTAAATGAGTATTTGCTTTAAAAAGTTCATTGAGGTCAGTGTTGCCAGAAGGAAAGAATAATACCCAATTGTATGTTTTCATTTTTCAAACTATAGAATGGACTAAATTAGACCTAAAAATGTTTAACATGTTTAACTGCTATATTTTGTAACATTTTTGTAACCTGGAAATTTATAGCGAGTTCAAACTGTACACAACATCGCTTTAAAATTATCGATCGATCTATTCATTTCCACGATCAATTGTTATGACACAGCATGAATTTCCTCAATATTGATTAGAAATTTAGTCGGATATTTTGAAGAACGTGGTTTACTGATCGACTGGACTGTCGTCGTCCTGGCCATTTGGGTATTTCCAGAACAACGTTGCAGAGAATTTTTGAAAACGATCTTAAGATAAATGAAGGCTTTACAACATAGAAGATACGAAAGATAAAAGAAAATGGACAGAAAGAAAACCTTACCGAAGCAGCAGACAAAGCCAAGAAGGCAGGGAGAACTAGATCAAAAAAGAAATAGCAGGATTTTATAAGCGCAACGCCAACGCCCTTAGAAAACAAAGAAGGAATTCTTACATTTGATAAAGATCGCCAAATGAAAATCTGATGAATTCATAACTACAAGTAGTATATGTGACTGCGATCCAACGCAGCACTTAAATAAAACAAGAAATTGCCGAACAAGAAATTGCCGAAGCAGTTAATCAGCAACGCAACTCTATGTTCCACTAGCAACAAGATTAATTTATCCATAAATCACTTTTGGGCAAACGAGTACTTCCCAATAATCAAAGAAGGAGAAATTTGTAAAATTTTTACCTAAAAAAATGCGATCTGCTGGAATATGGTTTGCAAAATAAAATATGGACTGACACTTTAGCAGTAATAAAAAAATTTTGGCAGGTATTAAAAAAACAAGTTAATACGCAATTGTTAAAATCAGTGTTCGAAAGTAAACACTAAATATCGCTCCTTAGTGTTTGGTTCGGTAGATTTGTGGAAACACAAAAGCTACAAATCGTCAAAATTATGATAAATCGTCAGATTTGAATTAAGATTCGACTAATTATTTTTAGAAAGTTACTTATTTTATTTAACGATTCAATTAATTAAGAATTTTAACCAGGAAAAACCCTATTAGCTTTTGTGGTAGCTTCTAGAATTGCTCTAATTGAAGCTGTTAATTTTATTAAATGTGTCTTATAATCATAAGATTTTTATGTTTATAAAAAAAAACGCTTTCTGGCAATACTTATTAAAATGCACAAACAAATCTGTGCAAAGTTTGCACATCGAAAAAGAAAAAAGTGCTTAGAGAATTTTGCAAACATCATTAATTCAAACAATGAAATATGACCAAATTTACACATGTCAAACAATTTGATTTCAAAAAAAAAGTTAAATGAGATAAACTTCATTCAGATGGAATGAAGATAGAAAATCGTAGAATTAAAGGAAACTCATAAAACAGGAAATGTTATGATTTGTTGTCAGAGTATTAATGGCTCATTTTGAAAAAGAATTCTAAAATGGGCTCAATCGATACCATTCCAATGATTCATATAAAAAGGATTCTAAAATGGGATCAATCGATAGTACTCTAATGATTCATTTAAATCCCATAATCGAAAATAAACCTCAAGTAAATCAAAAATGATTTTAACTTAATTAAAATCCTACTTATTTCTGGTACGTTTTCGAATATTACACATGCGTATCGTTAAAATAATCTGTTAGAATAACCTTTTTCAATCAAGATCACATTTTCAATTCATATCGCTTTATACTTTTTATATAAATAAAAGTAGATGCTGTAAGTTCCTGAAACTAATTACAAAATTAATTAAATCTTTAAAGCTTTTAAAGTACTAAGTTCTCTTCTGCATACTTATTTATACATACAATTTTTCTTTTGATATCGTGCGGCATAATGCCTTTAGCATAGACACACACCTTTTTTGCTGTTGTTGTTTTATTTTGTACCTTTTATCATTTAACGTTTTGCTGCTTTTTTTTGCGAAACATTTCTTTTTAATTACATTCATCTACTGGCAATTAATATCAAGTAATTTATTTGTATTTACACAACCTTTCTGGCGACCATATAAATAAATGTACACTGAGAAAAAAAACAAACGAAAACTTTAAAGATTAGTTATTAAGACTTTTGGCGGGATACTAAAGGAGAGGCAACAGTTTGTCTGTTAACAATAATTGCAAGATAACTAGATCTCATATAATTTGGATATATTATAAACTGCAACTAAAAGATTGGATTTTTTGTAGTCAAGAAATAGAATGATGACAAACAATAGACTTAAAATTTGGAGGCAATAGAAAATCTAAAGTAAAACTAGTTTACACTATAAATAAAGGACTCCGTTTAATAGTCTGATATTCTATTAAATTAAGTTTTATTTATGTTTTACTTTGTACAACATGTGCTGTTGTTTAAGACTCAAAAATAAGATATCTAAAGAGGTTTTGATTACCAAAATCTTCCGCGTGTACCAGCCGAACTCCACAAAAAGCCATGGCAAATAAACATGTTTGGAAAATATAAAAAAAAGCAGAAAAACACTTCACTTACCTGCTTGTACACATGCTCTGGCTTTAAAACTCTGCAGAACAAGTCTGTATGTGTTTGCAGTGTAAACTTAATGAGTATTTCATAAAGGACATTCATTCATTGTATTATTCATAAATGCAACAGAGAAAAAACAGCAACGCAATGGAAAAAAAAATATGAAAGGAAAAATCATTTTAGCATTGAAACAAACAAAAAAAAACAAAAAAAAAATCCAGAGACTATGAATTGTATAATAATTTACACTTTAAAAACAGCATATTCATAAAAACAAAAAAAAAACAAAAACGGAATAAATATTTAATGAAATAAACATTTTGTTTAAAAACATGTTTTTGTTTTAATCAGGAACACTTGTATGCAGTACACTGATAAAAAAGAGATGGGTAAATAGTGTAAAATTGGGGGAATGGAGGCTGTTAATTAAAAGAAAAGTTAGGTTAAGGAATTGAGAAAGAATAGTCACAGCCAAATATAGTGTTGTTACTTGTTACACTCTACACCACAAGGGGTATCATGAATATTTAAACATAAATTAAGGGCATTTTAAATATTAACCTTTATTGGTTGAAAGACTAAGGCCCGTTTTCACGACTTTACGATAGCTAAATGTAGGAAGTTATCGAACAGATAATAAGCTTTTAATAATCACAAGTTCCCTTTAATCTAAAAGTGAAGGATAAGCTAAAGAGAGGAACGTTCTACCTTTATCTTTTGTCGTAAGGTTTAGATTTGAGATTGCCATATTATATTCACATATTTTTATATGGCAGCTCCAATTATACGTATATTTTATAAATGTAAAAAAAGTACCTAGTTGCCAGTTCGTATTTTTATTTTGGCAAAAATAATCGATATTTTCTTTAGTATTGCCACATTTTCAAAAATGTTAAGTGTTTTTAATACAGAAGTTGTGAAAACGAAAAATAGTTGAAGGTAACTTTATTCCTCACTAGTGCTAAAGGTACCGTTAACTATTTCGAACTTTATAGGTAAGTCGTGAAAACGGGCCTAAGCCTTTTGAAAATATTATTAGCTTTTAATGTCATTGCTAAAATATTTAAACTTTACATTCTCTTAGGCATTTTAGCGATCTAGATTAAGCGTAAGCTAAGCGAGTTACGGAATACGGATGCAGGATACCATTTCACCAAGACTTAATGCTTATGTTTACCGAGACTAGAGTTTAAGAGTATACAGACTTTCAAAAAATGTTGAAATAATTCAATGCAAACACTGCACTCTAATGGTCTTTAACAAATATAATTATGTTATCAAATTTCGTTTTAATCGATGGGTATTTGACTTGAGCTTCCATACAAAGACCACTCCCGAAAATAATTTTGCGGCCAAAAACATACACAGAAAAAATTCTCCAAAATTTTTCATCAAGTTAAGCATTAATCAAAAACATAATCAGTTTTAATTAAAAATTTAATCAAGTGAATTAAACTTTTAATCAAGTGAATTAAAAGTTTAATTAATACTATTAACTGGTTTAATTGATACTATTAATTTGTTTACTGGTGCAAATTTAATTAATTTTTTAATTAATATCACAAATTTTTTAATTGAAATCAATTTTTATTTTTTTCTGTGTATTTATTATTTTGCAGAAATAATTAAGATAATAGTTTTAATGTCATGACATAATGCTGTCGTGGTATTCAACATAAATTCTTTATCACCTGTTTACACATGCAATATCATAGAAAAAATATTTTGTGTCAAAAAGTTAAAAACATAAAATAAAAAATTCTGTATTTTCAATTTTGAATCTTTGAAAGAATTAACGATGTGGCGATTGCTCTGCAATTTTTCCAATCTATACGGCCAGTCAACTTATTATTGAAATATTCATTAAGAAATTTTAACGGGTCTTCTATAAATTCCAGTTTTCCAAATAATACTATTAACGATGGAAAGATTTCGTTTTGCATTAATGTCAGAAGCTCATAGTACATTGCATGCAGGTGCCTCGATAGGCTAGCTGGTAGCGAGCTAGTCTATCAGCGCCGAGGTTGCAGGTTCGATTCCCGCCAGAGACTCTGGTTTCTTTCCTGCAGACAAGCATAGAGCTTCGCGGGATAAGCTTATAAAATTAAAAAAAAAAAAATATAATAAAAACAACTTTTAAATGCATCTTTAATTTTAATTTAGTTAGTAACCAAATATTTTTTTAATATGATAATTTACTAAAAAAAATTATATTTAATTGTTAACAAATATTTTATTCAATATAACAAACTCATTGTTAAAAATATTTGTTGAATTTTAGCAATTTTCATTAACAAAATAGTTTTTTGTATTTACACATTCAGTTATTGGTGCCTTTTTAATAAAAAAGTTAATAGTATTGACGAATATGGTATTCAATATGACAATTGACTTGTCGTAACTTTTTAATTTGCGTACAGGGTTGCGAGTTTTTTTTTACCTTTATTACCGAATAGTTTATCGAAAATCGCCAAAAATCGCCAAATAGGAGATTTATATAAAACAAGTATACTAGAGTTATTTCACCTTTATTAAAATTTTCTATATTTAAACTTATTCTAGCAGTGTGGTTACACTGTAGTATTTTTAACGTTTTAACCCTCCGATGAGTGACAGTCCCTACGGACCTTTTTTGTAAATCATGTTTTTTTCATATAACAAATTTTTTTTTGATTTTTTTGTTTTGTTTTTATTGTTTATAACTTAATTCTACATATAGGAATTTTATTGCTTTCAAGGAAAGGCACAATATTCTAATTTTATACTACTAGCAATAAACCAGTTCTTAGAATTTTTTGTTCTTAGTATTTTTTGTTCTTAGTATTTTTGTTCTTAGAATTTTTTGTTTTTATCATCATCCCTAATGTCTTTGAGTTTAGGGGTTTGTGTTCAGAACAAGTAAATTATGTGTTGAAACAATAAAAAAATTATAATGATGCCCAAAAACATGCATTTAATAGTGAAATTCAGTACAAGGTCCATACGGACCTATTCACACGTCCGCGTACTATTCTCACTAAAACCTCAATAACTCCTAAAGTAATGATCCGATCGGATGCGCAACAAAATACTCTTGGAATACAGAATACAGGTGGGGGGGGGGGGGGTTGTAGTGGCCGAAGTAGGAGTAATTTCAGTTTGGAAAGGCAAAAAGGTCCCTAGGGACCTTCTCACTCATCGGAGGGTTAAAAAAGAACTCTAAAAACTTTGGATTTGTGAGATCAGTCTTTATGAGCGCGAATTTCTATGTTAAAATAAGTCTTAATTTTCAACCTTTTATTTAACGACAAACTTTAGCAAATGACTTGAAAATCATTTGAAGACGAATTTATTTTATTTAATATGTTATTCTTCTTGAATCGTAAAACACATTTAGCCTTAATAATAATTTTGTAATGTTAACATTTATGTTTCGCTTCCTCGAGCACCGTCGCAATGTGGGTTGTATTTGCCTGTTTTATCGTTACTACAATGGGATGTGTTCTGACGAAATTAGAGATCTAGTTCCCGAAACCCGCATGTTTGTTCGTAATACACGTTTTTTTAGAGCACGTCCTTTTGTGGTCGATTGGCTAGTGAATCGTCCAACGCTTTACAGGAAAAATACTGTTTTTGGCCGGACTGTTCGTATATGGATTAACCTTCCTGCTGAAGTTTTCCCTCCCGCTTTCAACATGAATAACTTCAAGTAGATTGTTCACAATCCTGCTTCCCATAACCTATTTTCTTAGTGCCAACACAATACAATAAATAAGTAGGAGCCATTCTCTGAGTGCAGGTCCTAATAAAAAAAATTAAATATATTTTACAAATAAAACGTATATTATTTAAGTACCACCTAAAGAATTTCCTTATTTAGATGGAAGTGGACTTATGCAAAATGAATACAGCTTACGAACTTTTACCGTAAATTCAGAAGAGCGATTGGAAGAGCAATCGACTGCAATTTTAATAATTTAAACAAAAAGTATAATACAAATATAATTTTCGTTTTTATCTCTGGAAAACACAGCCTCATTATTTAATAAGCAATCTTTTTTACCCATTTTCAGTGCAATAAGTATTGTATTATAAGTTTATAATTTTATACGTTTCATTTCTTAATTTTATTAATATGTTGAAATAATTATTAAAAAAAAAAAAACAATATTATTATGATAACAATACTAAAGAGCTGTATATCTTTTCTTAATAACTTTAGTTTATTGGATTTACAACTTATATTTTTGCTTTCAATAAACGAAAAAAAAAAAATTAATTAAATATGGTTCTATAGTTTTTTTTAATTGTGTTTATATTTTTCACCACCACAAGTGGCGAACAACCCTTATAATTATTGAGAGTACAGTGAGCTCGTTATTTCTTGTGTAAGACCATGTCTGTGTGCTGAAAACACTCTGACTTTTGAACGACTTAGCAGATATTAAGAATGTCGGTGTTATATAATGGCCTTCCTATTTTGTCTAGAAAAAGCTAAGATTATGCAAAAAATTCTTGTTGGAAACAATACAAGATAAAGTTTGAAATGAAAGTAAGAATGAAAATTGAGAATTAAGCACGGCAAACAAAATCGTATTAATTAAAAATTGTGTATTCCCTAAAATTACTTTGATAATAAGCTAGTAAGTGCACGGCTTAAAAAACTGAACAGGCAACTTGCTTTATTTTAATTTTCATGCGAAAACAATAAAGCAAGTTGCTTTTGTTTTTATTTTGTTTTTTTTTTTTTTTAAACTACTAAGAACTACAATTAGTGTTGGGAGAAGTCCAACCAATTGTGTGGTGTGGAGTGTAAGAAGGGATGGACTCACTGTTATTTGTTGGTGTTTTCTTTAAGTTTTGATATCGTTGCAAATAGGACTCTTTGAGTGTTTGCAATTCTCATTCACTCTGCAGTTTTATTCGCTAATATCTTTGGCTTTTCTAAAAGTTTTTAGGAGAATATTTTCTGATGATCTGGCCTAAGCAACCAGTGAAATGCGCATGAAACTAGCTTATCCCCAACAATAAGTTTCAGGGGGGTTTTTTTTTTTTTATCAAAAATAAACATTTGGAATTAAGTACGGCAAACAAAATCTTATTAATTATAAGAACTCGTTTTTTAAACGCGAGTCAATTTCATAAAACGTTTAAAAATTTTATGTTTTTCTACTCAAAATATCTTGGTAATTTTTAAATCTTTTTAAATGTTACAAAAAAAATTAGCTCTTCATACTTTCACTTGCTTTTCTATTCCAAATTTTCCATTTAAATTTTGTTTGTAAGTCCTGCTTTACACATTTTAATCACGTCAATCAATTACCCACCAAATTTTTTCATTATCTCTCGCTCATTATCCATTTAAGTGTAAAAACTGTACTTCAGTTAACAACATTTAAACCATTTTAAAAATCCCTTCCTTCTCCTACCGACTCCAGTTACAACAAAAATAACATTCTGCCCTAAAGGACTGGAAATAAAAACAACAAACAAATAGCCTTGTCTACCCCTAAGCTTTTTTTTTATGTTTTTTTCTATTTATAATTAAAGGATACTTTTGATGTATGGATATTTACCAAAAAATGCTAAAGTGTGTATGTATGTGTGTGTAAATTTGGAAGAGTAAGCTGTCTGGATGCATGTTTTCATAGATGAAATGTTTTTTTTTGTCTGCCGGTTTGTTGTTGGTAAGTGAGCAAGTTGGTGTGTGTGTGTGTGTGTGTGTGTCCATATACTTACATGGTAGAGTGTATATTTATTTTATATTTAAATAAGTATTTGTAAGTGTCTGTGGTTGTTGAATTGTTATTATTATTTAAATAACGTAATTATCCAGTATTATGCCAAAATACAAGTATTTATTCATTTCATGTTAACGAACATACCCACACTCACTCACTCATTTACTCACTTACTCATATGCAAACAACTGTCTGAGGGTTTGTATTTGTGTATTTAAACTTATACTAACATACTCGTCCACAATAAATTCTCATTAAAATATGTGTTTCTTTTGTAAAAAATATGATATGCAGGATGTAAAAGATTGAGTAAATGAAATATGTACCACCAAATCAAACAAACACATGTCGATACGGCTAGTCGTTTGTTGTTTTGCAATATTGCTCATACGCACCGTGTAAGAATCATATTGATGACTTAATATGCAAACCTACTAACGCTGTTTCAGCACATTTACGGGAAAGACAGAAAACTTCTTTTATTTTATATTTGCAGCTTGCGAGGACAACCAAAAATATAGTTGGTTTACACACTTCAAGACTCAAATTGAAGAAAAACTAAATGTGAAAAACACCACACTGCATCAAAATCTCAATTTACTTTAAAAGTGGACTTAGCAGGTTTGTATATTGTTGAGGCGCCCTCTGAGGAAATGCTTTTAGATCAGGAGGACGACTTTATTGATCTGGACATCGAGCCCCTGCTGGCTGTAGGTTTTGCTATCGTGAATGCCACTAAAAGAGTTTTGACAGAGGGAATTCGCTTTAAGTGCGGTCAAGGTTGTCTAAGCGCCATTACAGTTTTGTGAAAATATCTTCCTAAATAAATAAAGGCTTATAACGTTTAACCACACCGAGCTTTATTAATTATAAGCTTTGTTAACCGTGAGTACCTTTATCTCATACCAAATTTCAATTCTTTATTTTGGTTTTTTGCTTTTCAACCCCGTTAAAAAGTCAGCAACAACAAATTTCTAACCAAAGGTTGCAAATTTGTTTATGATCCTTCGAACCGGATATGAACCAGTGACTTATGGCCGAAACATTAATACTTTTTAATTAACCTTAATTAATTAATTTAAATGTGTAACTTTCATAAAAGCACTAATACTCGTTACGTTCTTAAAAGAATTAGGCGATTTTTGTTTTGGAATTGGGACTTATGTGGAAGGTCACTCATTCAGCGGGAGTCTTATAGACCTGAATAGTTGGGGTGGACTTGTGATACCACTTGTTCTGTATCCAGGGCATTGTGGCCTGGCTATCGAGGACATGCTTTCTACTTAGACTCAATAGAGAACAGACTAGAACAGTGACCTCAGTGATAGCTGGGCACTGGCCGGTAGGAGCTCATACGAAAAGGATGGGCTGGAATCCAATGACTACTGCAGAAGTTGTTATGATAAGAAGGAAAATCCAATGTCAAAAAATACTTAAATATCAGAGCTGTAAAAACTGCAATTAAATATGAATGCAATTAAAGTGATTTCAACCCAACTTATTGCATTCTTTGATTTAAAAACGATTTCAGATTTGCAATTATTGCAATACTTTGTGATTGAAAAATTTTAAAAATCATTATTTCTGTAAATTATTGAAAGCAATTTATTTACTTCAGTCTATTCCCTTTGCAATCACAACTTGAAATCTAGTAGTTGGCTGGAACAATTGATGTTTTTAACAATTCAAAATTATCAGAGTCAGCTTTAATTTTACAGGAAGGAATTTAATTTGCAGAGAACGAATATTTCGATTGAATTACTGGATTTGATTGTAATAAAAAAAATTGATTTTCCGTCGACTACCTGGTCCGTCAACTAATGGTGCAAGAATTCAAGCCATCAATCTTGCATTCGGTGAATGGGCTGAGAATCAACTGAAAATTGAACCAGATTTTTATCCTCAAATAATTTTCAGCGATTTGGGTTCTTAAACGCGTTTAAGCAACGCGCACGTGATTAAGCTCTAACCACAGCAAAATCGAGATGATTACCCATACATTAAAGTGATTTGTTAATAGATTTTTGATGTAAAATAAAAGTTACCATGGATTATGGTAAGTGTTAGTTGTACTTAAGTGTTTTCCAAGAGTGAACTTTATATGGAGTCTATTGCAAATATGGACTGATCTTCACAAAATTTTGAAAATCATTGCATTTAGAAGCCAATTTGTGTTAGTTCTTGTATAAATATCAATTTTTTTGAAAGGGTTTTTTACTATTGGGCTCAAACCTATTATCCCAGGGAACCGATTATGCTGGATTTCCATACCAAACTGCTTAGGAGAACAATACATAATTTGACACAATTTGTCTTTCGAAAGTGAGTGTGTTTTCAACAGACAAACAGACAGACGGACATGGCTAAATTGACTTAATTATTCAGAGATACAGAGCAGAGAACGGCTTTGTGTGATTGCAAAAAAATCGAATTTAATGAACACCAACAAATCCACTCGCTTGCGGTCATACACTCACAATATTCTGTACGTAAAATTAACTGACATTGTAATATAAAATAAATGAAAGTTCAATTAAATACCGGTCTACCTATTTTTCATTTATTTTTAACAAAAAGTTCATTTAATTTTTACTGTCAAAAATTCAACACCATACTCCGTAAAATCAAATAAATATTCAGTTATTTTGAAAAATTTTACTGTCAAAAATTCAACACCATATTCAGTAAAAACGATTAAATATTCAGTTATTTATTAAAATTTTACTGTCAAAAAATTGACCCCATATTCAGTAAAAACAATTAAATATTCAGTTATTTTATTAAATTTTCGTTTACTCCACAAAAGAGCCGAATTTCTAAAAAAATACCAGACAGACACCTGTCCGCTTGTTTTTCTTATAAGCGAGAGAGGGAGAATATTTTTATTTACTTACCCAGTTACACACGTTTGTTTTACTTTTGTTGCACTGACCACGTTGTTTACAGAAGAACTCTCAATTATAAGACACCAGCAGCATGACCGATATGGCTTCGCAATTATTTTACTTTTAAAATTTGATGTATTTAACTAAATTATTTTAACAAATAGAAAATGGGAATTGCTTACACAAAACAAGCAATTCATTTTTTATAGATAAGTAAAAATTAATTTTTGGTAGTAAAATTATATAAAATAACTGAATATTTAATTGTTTTTACTGAATATGGTGTTGAATTTTTGACAGTAAAATTTTATAAAATAACTGCATATTTATTTGTTTTTACGGAATATGTAGTTAATTTTTTGACAATTAATTTATATAAGATAACTGAATATTGATTTGTTTTTACGGAATTCGCGGTTGAATTTTTGACAGTAAAAATTAAATGAACTTTTCGTTGCTTTAAATTACATTTTTATTTACTTTAACATAAAGAAGAATTTAACTCAATCAACGGACAATATTAACTGCAACTGAAAATCCGTATTAATATGCACTTAGTTTTTTGAATAACTGTTACAATCAGTTAAAAATAAATTTGCTTGGAATTTTAAATGTTCATTTATTTAAAAATGACTGAACGGAATATTTCTTAAATAAACTACAGTCCGTTACTGTAATAATATTCTGAGTGTACAATCAAACTTGTGCAACCGCACACATTCGCTGCTGGTTTGCAGTCATTCAAATAATGCACATCGTGCTTTGTTATTTATACCATCGTTTAGCTTCGTTTGTCAATAAAGATGTTTGTGTGTTTTGTGTTTTGGTAAAGAAAAAAAAAAATACAAAGAAAAAAGCCAGAAATCAAGCAAAAATTACTCATGTAGGCATTCAGCAGTTGCTATGTTGTACAAGAAAAAAATTAAATAAATGAAACGCAAGCGCACAAGGGTACTAAAAAGGTACATAGAATTAGAAGAAGAAAAAGTACAGCAGTTCTGTATGTACAATGTATTGTTGTTATTGTTGTCATTGCTGTTAATGTTAATGTAACAAAGCGACTCGTACTCATACCAATTTAGTTCGTCGTGATCTCATCGAGTGGACAATGACTACGTGAATGCAAAAGCATAAGAATGTCTGCCTTTTGACTTTGAGCAATTGTGTTATTGCGTGCGCAACAATAAATGCAAACAAAGCACGTTCAAAAAAAAAAAAAAAAAACTTACACATGTACAAATCAGATGTTTACAAAACGATGTCAAAATTACCAACGTTGAACTTTGTTTTGCAGACATAGAGTGAATGCAAATTTAAGCGCATGAGTAAATCAAGAAAAATAGTGATTTTTGCAGTTCTCTGATAGAGAGTGTATACTTTATGGGGTCATAGGTGAATATTAAAAAAGTTTCACATAGAATGACAAGCTTAGTATGGTGATAAAGGGTAAACAATTTTTTGTAAGGATTACACTCCTTCTAAGCTCTGGCAGTTACTGATGATGTAGCTCTTAGGCAATGCTTGTAACCTTTTGTTGCTTGTTTTACGTGTTATGACAATAAAAAACAGTTTAAAATAATTTTTAATTTATATATGTATGACTACAAATGCAGATGATACTTTCAGTTATCAAACAGCAAAAAAAAAAAGGAATTCAATGAAAAGGCCTCACAAAAGGCCTTGTTTTTGACGAATCTGAAATCAAGTTGAACTTTCAATAGGTTCAGAAGTCAGAAAACCAATTAGTTCTGTTATAGAAACTGCAAGAAAAAGTCTTAATGACAAAATTTGTTTATTAAAATCACAATTTTTAAATAAAGTCTTTTTAAAGTAGAATAAACCAAAAATTATGATAAGTTTCCATACAAGGAAGGCCTTTCTGTCTTTCCAGCTGGTATTTTATGCTTTTATAAGCCTTTTTTATGCATTTGTATAAATAAGATGTCTGAGTTTGAGTTAAACAAAAGTATTCTTTGTGTCTGATGGAATTCATATTATGTTTTAATTTAGATACTTAAACAAATGTAAAATAAAAATAACTAATTACATTTTATGACCACAACCAGGCAAGATTAGGTAGATGATGACAATTTTGTTCAAGTTTTAATATATTTTGCAAAATTTAAAAAAAGCTTTTTAAAATAAGCAAAATTTTTTTGCACACATTTCTTGTTTTGCAATAAACGACTTTATTGAGATTTTATGGGGATCTTCTCTGATAATAATGATTTGTTGAAAGTTGGCTCATTTTCAATACCAAAAGAAGCTGATGCCTAAAGGGCCAAATAAGCTTCATAAACGGCTTGACAAATAAAAGAATTTTACGTTTGTACAAACCTTTGTAACGATTCTTTATTGAAATTGTATGGGTTTTATATTTTATATATTGAAGTTCTAAATTTTAAACACTTTAAATTATAAAAATCAATTTGAATTTCTGTAGAAAATAACAACAAAATTATAAAATATTTTTGAATTTGTTTTTGCTTTCAATGATATTTTTAGCGTTTTACACAATTAATTAGGCCCTAAATATTTCTCTAAAATCGTCTGCTTATTTAGAAACCAATTTAAAATTAAATAAAATTTTCAAATTCATGACAAACCAAGGCGAATTCATTACCACCTGCTGATAACTTTTTTTAAGCTTTTTCATTGTTGGATGTCAAAATTTTGTTTATTATCTAAGTTTCAGTTTTTGACATTGTACAATGATTTTACAAAAACAAATGGCTTGTGGTTTTTGTACGAGTTGTACTTGTTGTAGTACCGAGATGAATTTGCATTGTGACAAACTTAAAGAAAATTAAAATCAATAAAAACTAAATTTGAATTAGAGTTTCTACGCGGGAAAGAATTCCCGGGAATCCCGGAACACATTTTTAAAATTAATCCCGGGAAATTTTTTTCGGGAATTTTCGGGAATTTAAAATTTAATTTTTTGAATTTTTTTTTGTAAGCATCGTTAAAATCAAAAAACGAGCATTAAAAATTTATTCTTTACTAAAACTACCTACAAATCGGATACGTCAACAAATCAACGGTCTCTTTAATTGCTGATGAAATGTCTAAAAAGCTTCTTGAAGTAGAAAATAACAATGTACACGATACACCATCACTAACACCAGATGAACCATCTACTATCTTTTAAGAACACCTTGAAAAGGCTATACCAAATGCTAAAAAATAAATGTAAAGAAAATAAAAAAGCCTGAAAATATTTTAAAAAAGAATTTGACGTCTGTAGAAAGCGAGAGTACGTTTTCGGTAGCAGGCAGTTTACATATAAACAAGGATTAGAAATAGAATCTCTGATGATCTTTTAAATGCTTTAAAAATACTAAAATGTTTTTTTCTTAAAAGAAAATTAATTTTACCAAGTTGCTACATACATTTTTTTTAGAATTTTGTATATGTGTATATTTTTTTAAAAAAGTAAAAACCTGTGTCTTGAACTCATTTAATGAAATCATTGTTTTATTCTAAAAATCCCGGGAATAAGATTTTTTTTATTTCGTTTCGCGGGAATAGAAAAAGTACGGGAAATTAGAAACCCTAATTTGAATATACAAAAAAAAAAAAAAAAAAATATCTTCTATATATCAAAAAGTAATTTCAATTTTTGGGAATACAAAATTTTTTTTAATTTCAAAAGATTTTGTTATTCGTGCTTAATTCCCAGTTTTTGATATTGATAAAAACACTTGAAATTTATTGTTGATGGGATAAGCTATTCCTATGCACATTTCACTGGTTGCTTAGGCTAGATCATCAGGAAACTTCATCCATAAAGATTTTAGAAAAACTAAAGATATTAAACCAAATAAAACTGTTAAGCGTATAAGACTTATAGCAGCAGTTCTACTTGTAATAATATCAAAGTTTAAACAAAACACATCAACAATAAACAGTGGGTTTATCTCATCTTACATTCCCCACTATCTTCTATATATACAAAAATGGGTTGTCCTATGTTCGTCATTTTATAACCCAAGAACCACTCAACCGATTTTCAAACGAGTACATGCTGGGGTCAAGTTATTAGCAAAATTATCCAGTATTTCATTTTTATTTTTATTTAGAAAATCCCGAGCAGCGCCGGGACCAAACAGCTAGTTATTTGTATTTGTAAGTATCAAATGTTGGTAAATTTAGAAATATAACGGAAAAATAAGATTAAAATATAATATATTAAAATCGAATTGTAGTTGTAAGTATTTATCAAATATGAAAAATTGGGAACTTAGGACGTCATACAGAAATCGTATTAATGATAAACTTTGTATTCCCGTTAATAACTTTGAGAATATACTTGCATGTGCCCGTGCAGGAAACTGAATTGACAAATTGGTTTTTTTTTGTTGTTTTCTTACGAAGACAATAGAATGAAACAATTTGTTTTTTAATTTTGTTTTTTCTTTTTACCCACTTACAACTACAATTCGAGTCGCAAAGAACCCAACCAATTGTAGGGGGATGTAAGAAAAGATAAACTCACTGTTTATTGTTTGTGTTTTGTTTAAGCTTTGATATAGTTACTTTGAGTGTTTATTATTCTTATCCGCTTTATGGTTTTATCTGTATAATATTTCTAGCTTTTCTAAAATCTTTGGAAAAGGTTTCCTGACGATCTGGTCTAAGCAACCAGTGAAATGCGCATAGAAGCTTGCTTTCCCTAAACAATAAATTTCAGTATATTTATCAAATATGAAAAATTGGGAATTTAGCACGTCATACAGAAATCGTATTAATGATAAATTTTGTATTCCCGTTAATAACTTTGATTAAATTATTTTATTTTAAACGAAAAATTCAATAAAGATTTCTTGTTATTTAATTAATATTTAAATTTAAAATTAATTTAAAATAACTAAAATGTTAATTAAATTAAAATAATATTTTAAATTTTCCTTCAACATAGAAAAACAAAATATTTGATTTAATTATCATATTAATTAAATTGAAATACTTTTTAAAACAATTTTTTTAATTGATAAAAAAAAACTACTGATAATTTTGTTCAGTGTGAGAATACATTTTTTTTAATTAAATATAATTTTAATTACATCAATGAACATTTTTGATTAAATTTTAAGGAAAAATGTTATTAAATCATCCGATGTGTCATTCAGTTCATAAAAATGAAAACAAACGAACGTTTAATTAATAAAAGGTTTTTTTCTAGAATATTCTAAAAAATACTTAATACAGGGTGGGTCTACCTCGTCTGACTAATTAACTTAGTGTTGCCATTGTCATGTTCCTCTAGGCAATAATTCCTAAATTAAATTTTATATGGAAACATCTTAAGATCCACTTTTAGAATGCGCCGCAGTGATGATCTGAAGATGCCCAATTTAGAAGCAGAACATATCAAGCAACAGTTCTGCGTTGTTTATTATCCACTGGATCCTGGTTCTCAAACCGGGACACAAATAATATGCGGTTTCAACAGATCGGCGTTACGTTACCCAATATTGATTTGGATGGTATGTCATCTCACGTAGACGTTATGTAGTTGGCTATCGAGATTCTCCCTAAAGGTATGTATGTTAAACATTATTTAAAGGAAATTTCACCTTCTGGTATTACATCCTCTGTGGAAATCAGGTGCAGTCAATACCTGGAATTCGGCAGACCTTTTCAGATCGCGGCTGACCAGAGATCCTTTCTGCTCACGACGGGAGTCATTAGTCCCTGGGATTTTGGCCACTACGGGGATCACGTGGTGGTTGTGGTTTGGACCTAAACTCAAGGAAAGAGGGATTTTTAAAAGTCAGATTCAAGGGCAGATTATAGACCACGTGCGGGATGTTCGGCCTAATGGGGGATCTCCCAGCTCAAAAGATGCTGCAAGCATACCAAAAAGCAGCGGAGGTAAAATATTTCCTTAACAATGAGCGAATTTATAACTTTGCCGAGTAATACACTCAAATTGCTAGCTGTCTATGCTGGTTGCGCTCTAGGTGCGGTTGGTAAAGACCTTCATGGGGTTAGGCCTATGCGCCTGGTATTAATGGAAATCTTTTCCATATCTGACTATTAAGATAAAGCGATTTGACCCCGCTAGAATTTTTCTTGTGATGGGGTTTTTTTTAAGTTTCAGTCCTTGCATGTAAGCCACAAATCACAACAAAACGTTGGTTAAATTCTGTCTTCATTAAAAAGTACTAGAAAATTGTGGTCCAGACGTCTGTTTTTATCACTTTAAATTCTATTTATGAAGTCATCACTTAAGTTTTCCAGTGTTTCAATTAATTAAATGGCCTTTGGACAAAATTAATTTAAAATTCTACTTCTTAATTTATTTATAAAACTTTTACAACATTATTATGTTTTTCTTTTTTTTTTTCTAAATTCATTATTTGTAACCACTAAAATAACAGTACAAACACACAAACACACCCGCACACACTTGGCAATACACTTTCCTAAAACATTTATTTCCTTTATATTACACTTTATCTCTGGTCCTTAAAACTAAAATGTTTACACCCAAACACGTTATACTTTTTTTTTGTTTTTTTGGAAAGAAACAAAAAAAAAAAAAACAATATTCAAGAACAATTAAGTAAAACATGCACAATTAGATTTTTTGCACCTCCAGGGGTCAACAGGGAAACAAAAAACCGACAAACCAACCAAAAACTACAAAACGACCAATAACAAAAACAACAAGGACAACAATTACTAATTGTAGGGGCGAGGGAAGGTGTGCGTGTGAGCGTGTGTATGTGTGTGTATGAGAACAGGAAATAACAATAAAAATGTTTAAACAATAGTTAAACATGCATTTACATGAACATGTAGACAGAGAAGGAGTATAGTAATAAAAAGGATAATCTACTAACAAACACCCTTAACACCACACACATAAAACTAGTGCGTAAAGTTATACAAAAGCTACCATCTATGCATTGATAAACTAATACACCCACAATGCTGAACATTTGGAAGATCACAGTGGAGTTGAATACAATACTAACTGCGACTCCGACTCCAAACGTTGAAATGTTTTAAGTGCGACTCTGACTCACGACTCCGACTCCGACTCCTACTACAATCTTCATGCTAAATGTATATGCGACTGGCCCTAATTTGACTATAAACTCTTTTTATACACTCCACCACTATTGGTGATGAGGGCATACTAAGTTTGTCATTCCATGTGAAACTTTTTTATTACGCATCTAAAAGTATATATATTCTGGTTTCTTGAGTAATTCCATTCGATTTAGCCATGTCTGTCTGTTGAAAATGCGCTCACTTTCAAAAAACTCAAAAAAAAGTTCAATCTTGGTGTCAAATTGCTTCTAGTTATCCTAAGCAGTTTGGGAGTGAAATCCAGCGAAATCCGATCAGTAGGAACATAGTTATCAATCAAAATGTAGAAACCATAATATGGTTTCGGATGCTTTATGAAGGACTTATTCAACCATAATATGGTTAAATGAAACATAATATGTTTAAAATTTTCTTTAAAAAGAGTTTTGTTAGGGTGACAATATTCAAAAATATTTTTCTCTGGGTGTATATACTTTATAAGTCTTATATGAATATTAAAAAAGTTTCAAACGAAGGAAAAACTTAGTATACCCTCATTCACCACAAGTGGTGGAGGATATAAAAAAAAGTTCCAGATATGCCGAAACTTTAATACCTCTCGAAAATATGCATTTATTCCATTATGACTTTGAATGAATGAATTAATTGTTTAAATAAATGAATGAATTGTGCTTGTTATTTCTCATGTGTTTGTTAATGTACCGGTTTTGTGTGTGTGCTAAAGAGGCAGATACACAAAATATTTTTTTTTTTTTTAGAGGATGGTTTTTTTATTGCTTTGCTATGAATGAATCATTCATGCAGGTCTCTACTCTCTACCTGGGATTAGAATATTTCTATATCTGTGGCATTTTGACAAAACATCTAAAGTCAAATTAAAAAAGTTAAAAAAAAATTACAGGCATTTTTGCTTGCTTTTTTAAAATTTTTTTACGAGAAATAAAATTCTTCTTTAGTTTTGGTTTATTTTTTTATTTAATAATAATAATTTTTTCAGCGAGTTTTTTTTTATAAGCTTTCTTGCTAACTTATCTAAAGATGTTTTATCAAAATGCCAAAGATATGAGAGATGGAATAAATTATGAACCATCCTAAGTAAAATCAGGCTCTACAATTTCTAGTCGTAGCAAATTTTTTAAAAATTATATTTAAAAATCGTAGTGTTTGCAAGTAATCGTGATGTACCGTTTCATATATGTATGTTATATATAAGGAGCTCCATAACAAAACGGAACAATTTTTGGATAAATGTACAAAAAAAAAAAAAAAAAAAAAAACAAAAAAATTATTTAAGCCATTACGATGTTTTTATGTGTGCAGAATTGTTGCGTTTTGACCCGCTTCAAAGTAAATAAATTTGTTAAAACAATGACTATGAGGATTTTAGTATGTACAGTTTTATTTAGTAAAAGAAACATTTAATTTAAAAAGTGGAATTGTTGCATTTTTTTATGGACCTCCTCATATGTAAGTTCCCGTAGGAATATAGGTCCTCAACAATTGAGTTATCTGAGACCATGCTTTTACCGGCGTTCACTTCTTCCTTATCAATCTGCCTTCTGCACCTTTATGTGCAGCGAATCCTTTACTACGGCTTCTTTGAGGGTTATATTTGATTGCGTTTCTGACTGTGCCACAATGAGCTGTTTAAAGGGTGTGTTCCATCCAATTATATTTTCGCCTGCTTATTTCAAAATATATTTGTGCTTGCGATGTGGTTCCCCACTTTAGAGTTGGTATTTTCCCAAAAAAATTTCGAGAATTCTCTCATGTTGCCATTTCGGATAATCGCAATGGCTTAGAACGTTGAGGAGTTAGCAAATTCAGATCTTCTTCAACTTATTCAAGACTCCGATGTTTCTACCGTTATTTCATTGAAAATTCTCAGTCCCACTGTACTTTCGTAAAAACTTAATTTTAGTTAGATTTTTTTATTTTACAATTTTCTGTGTACTTTGTATGTGTGTTTCTTTTGTAACTTATTTCAGTAGTGTGCCGGAGTTCTTGTATGATTAGAAATAAGTTAGTTTGTTTTACAAAAAAAAAAAAAAAAACGAGAAAGCAAAAAACAATTTTGCAAGCTACAAAATATTTTAGAATTTTTTTTTTATACTAATTAAAAAATAACTTTTTGTCTATTTTACTGTTTTGCATGTGTGTTGATTTTGTAAATCGATAAGGTGTGTTTTAGTTTTTGCGTATGAGCAATATTAAAAAGGAAAATTTTATTACTTATGCGCTCAGAGGTCAAAATTTTTTTATACTCATCATTGTCGTTGGGGCCCATAACTTATGGGGAATACACCCAGTAAAAACTTCGCCTAAAAAATAATTTGTTAACAAATAGAATCTGGGAATTTATTTCTCAAGGTGAGTAACATTCATTATATAAATTTTCATATCATTCGAATGTGTATTCTAAGTCAAATTACAATCCTCAAAATATTTCTCAAATATTACTGGAAAATATTGAAGGAATAAGCCTATTAAAGTATAAAAGCTTCTGAGGATTGTTATTTGACTTAGAAAACACATTCGAATTATTTGAAAATTTATTTAAATAATTTGTTAAGTTATCAGGAAAAAGTGAATATACTACTTCCAACCCTACTGAAAGAACCAATGCATTTTACCAATGCATTTAAATGTTAGTCATTATTTTTTTCCTACATACATCTGAAAAAGAAGTAGTTATTCAAGTTGTTATAGCAGTTTTATAGAAGAAAGCTACTAACTAATGAGTGAACGATGCTATTCATATTAAAAAAAGTAGGCGAAGTTTTTACTATACCCAGTAAAAACTTCGCCTAATAAATGTTTGCAATTAAAAAAAAAATTTTTTCTAAAGCATGCCCGCCCAAGTAATTTTATGATCAATGTCTGGGTTGCACTTATAGAGATACGCAATTGAATAGAATTTATGCTACTTTGGAAAGTGTTAACAACGTCATAATTGCATGATTGTTCATTAGCCATTATTCGTAGCCAGCCTGTTTTTATAAAAATCTACTTTAGTTGATTTTTAAATTTGTTGCCTTTGCGTAAGCACCAAATCGTGAAAGCTCTTTGTTTCTGGTATTTCCTATGTGTCCTTGTACCCCGATACCCAATCATTTGTGGTTTTTGAATGCTTTGTCATTAGAGTAGGAATTTTTCCGCCATTATTTGATCGAATAATCAAAATAGCCAATTTCGAATAACGAATAACTCGAACAATTTATGTCAATTAATCGATTAAGGTAAATATCTTAAAAAAATCTACTTTTTTTAATTAAAATATTTGTTTTTAGATTTCTTACTGTTTAATATTATTTAAAACTAAATTACATGTTCTGAACTTCTACATTTATTTTTATCACACAAACTATTGAGCATATTTCAGACCCTTTTTAGATGTTGTTGTGCGAGAGACAAATTATGTATATCATTATAAACGTCAAATTCCATATGTTAAAATTTTGGCACTCTAATAGCACATTTTTCATATAAAGTTTAACATTTATCGTAAAAAAATGTGTAAATTAAAGGATATTACAAAAAATTAATAAGTTATCAGCGTAATTGAAATCAAAGTAATTTTGAAATTAAAATTTTGTATTCCCAAAAATTAAATTACTTTTTGATAATAAACAGGCAAGTGCATGGCCTAAAAAAACACTTAATTGACAACATCTTTTGTAAGTTGTTGTTTGTTTTTATTTTGTTTTTCTTAACCTACTTACAACTACAATTAATGTTGAGAGAATTTCAACTAATTGTAGTGGGGAATGTAAGATGAGATAAACCCACTGTTTATTGTTGATGTGTTTTGTTTAAACTTTGATATTGTTACAAGTAGAACTGTTGCTATAAGTCTTATACGCTTAACAGTTTTATTTGGTTTAATATCTTTAGTTTTTCCAAAATCTTTATGGATGAAGTTTCCTGATGATCTGGCCTAAGCAACCAGTGAAATGCGCATAGGAATAGCTTATCCCATCAACAATAAATTCCAAGTGTTTTTATCAATAATAAAAACTGGGAATTAAGCACGAATAACAAAATCTTTTGAAATTAAAATTTTGTATTCCCAAAAATTGAAATAACTTTTTGATAATAAACAGGCAAGTGCACGGCCTAAAAAAACACTTAATTGGCAACATCTTTTGTAAGTTGTTGTTTGTTTTTATTTTGTTTTTCTTAACCTACTTACAACTACAATTAATGTTGAGAGAATTTCAACTAATTGTAGTGGGGAATGTAAGATGAGATAAACCCACTGTTTATTGTTGATGTGTTTTGTTTAAACTTTGATATTGTTACAAGTAGAACTGTTGCTATAAGTCTTATACGCTTAACAGTTTTATTTGGTTTAATATCTTTAGTTTTTCCAAAATCTTTATGGATGAAGTTTCCTGATGATCTGGCCTAAGCAACCAGTGAAATGCGCATAGGAATAGCTTATCCCATCAACAATAAATTCCAAGTGTTTTTATCAATAATAAAAACTGGGAATTAAGCACGAATAACAAAATCTTTTGAAATTAAAATTTTGTATTCCCAAAAATTGAAATTACTTTTTGATAATAAACAGGCAAGTGCACGGCCTAAAAAAACACTTAATTGGCAACATCTTTTGTAAGTTGTTGTTTGTTTTTATTTTGTTTTTCTTAACCTACTTACAACTACAATTAATGTTGAGAGAATTTCAACTAATTGTAGTGGGGAATGTAAGATGAGATAAACCCACTGTTTATTGTTGATGTGTTTTGTTTAAACTTTGATATTGTTACAAGTAGAACTGTTGCTATAAGTCTTATACGCTTAACAGTTTTATTTGGTTTAATATCTTTAGTTTTTCCAAAATCTTTATGGATGAAGTTTCCTGATGATCTGGCCTAAGCAACCAGTGAAATGCGCATAGGAATAGCTTATCCCATCAACAATAAATTCCAAGTGTTTTTATCAATAATAAAAACTGGCAATTAAGCACGAATAACAAAATCTTTTGAAATTAAAATTTTGTATTCCCAAAAATTGAAATTACTTTTTGATAATAAACAGGCAAGTGCACGGCCTAAAAAAAACACTTAATTGGCAACATCTTTTGTAAGTTGTTGTTTGTTTTTATTTTGTTTTTCTTAACCTACTTACAACTACAATTAATGTTGAGAGAATTTCAACTAATTGTAGTGGGGAATGTAAGATGAGATAAACCCACTGTTTATTGTTGATGTGTTTTGTTTAAACTTTGATATTGTTACAAGTAGAACTGTTGCTATAAGTCTTATACGCTTAACAGTTTTATTTGGTTTAATATCTTTAGTTTTTGCAAAATCTTTATGGATGAAGTTTCCTGATGATCTGGCCTAAGCAACCAGTGAAATGCGCATAGGAATAGCTTATCCCATCAACAATAAATTTCAAGTGTTTTTATCAATAATAAAAACTGGGAATTAAGCACGAATAACAAAATCTTTTGAAATTAAAATTTTGTATTCCCAAAAATTGAAATAACTTTTTGATAATAAACAGGCAAGTGCACGGCCTAAAAAAAACACTTAATTGGCAACATCTTTTGTAAGTTGTTGTTTGTTTTTATTTTGTTTTTCTTAACCTACTTACAACTACAATTAATGTTGAGAGAATTTCAACTAATTGTAGTGGGGAATGTAAGATGAGATAAACCCACTGTTTATTGTTAATGTGTTTTGTTTAAACTTTGATATTGTTACAAGTAGAACTGTTGCTATAAGTCTTATACGCTTAACAGTTTTATTTGGTTTAATATCTTTAGTTTTTCCAAAATCTTTATGGATGAAGTTTCCTGATGATCTGGCCTAAGCAACCAGTGAAATGCGCATAGGAATAGCTTATCCCATCAACAATAAATTCCAAGTGTTTTTATCAATAATAAAAACTGGGAATTAAGCACGAATAACAAAATCTTTTGAAATTAAAATTTTGTATTCCCAAAAATTGAAATTACTTTTTGATAATAAACAGGCAAGTGCACGGCCTAAAAAAACACTTAATTGGCAACATCTTTTGTAAGTTGTTGTTTGTTTTTATTTTGTTTTTCTTAACCTACTTACAACTACAATTAATGTTGAGAGAATTTCAACTAATTGTAGTGGGGAATGTAAGATGAGATAAACCCACTGTTTATTGTTGATGTGTTTTGTTTAAACTTTGATATTGTTACAAGTAGAACTGTTGCTATAAGTCTTATACGCTTAACAGTTTTATTTGGATTAATATCTTTAGTTTTTCCAAAATCTTTATGGATGAAGTTTCCTGATGATCTGGCCTAAGCAACCAGTGAAATGCGCATAGGAATAGCTTATCCCATCAACAATAAATTTCAAGTGTTTTTATCAATAATAAAAACTGGGAATTAAGCACGAATAACAAAATCTTTTGAAATTAAAATTTTGTATTCCCAAAAATTGAAATAACTTTTTGATAATAAACAGGCAAGTGCACGGCATAAAAAAACACTTAATTGGCAACATCTTTTGTAAGTTGTTGTTTGTTTTTATTTTGTTTTTCTTAACCTACTTACAACTACAATTAATGTTGAGAGAATTTCAACTAATTGTAGTGGGGAATGTAAGATGAGATAAACCCACTGTTTATTGTTGATGTGTTTTGTTTAAACTTTGATATTGTTACAAGTAGAACTGTTGCTATAAGTCTTATACGCTTAACAGTTTTATTTGGTTTAATATCTTTAGTTTTTCCAAAATCTTTATGGATGAAGTTTCCTGATGATCTGGCCTAAGCAACCAGTGAAATGCGCATAGGAATAGCTTATCGCATCAACAATAAATTCCAAGTGTTTTTATCAATAATAAAAACTGGGAATTAAGCACGAATAACAAAATCTTTTGAAATTCAAATTTTGTATTCCCAAAAATTGAAATTACTTTTTGATAATAAACAGGCAAGTGCACGGCCTAAAAAAACACTTAATTGGCAACATCTTTTGTAAGTTGTTGTTTGTTTTTATTTTGTTTTTCTTAACCTACTTACAACTACAATTAATGTTGAGAGAATTTCAACTAATTGTAGTGGGGAATGTAAGATGAGATAAACCCACTGTTTATTGTTGATGTGTTTTGTTTAAACTTTGATATTGTTACAAGTAGAACTGTTGCTATAAGTCTTATACGCTTAACAGTTTTATTTGGTTTAATATCTTTAGTTTTTCCAAAATCTTTATGGATGAAGTTTCCTGATGATCTGGCCTAAGCAACCAGTGAAATGCGCATAGGAATAGCTTATCCCATCAACAATAAATTCCAAGTGTTTTTATCAATAATAAAAACTGGGAATTAAGCACGAATAACAAAATCTTTTGAAATTAAAATTTTGTATTCCCAAAAATTGAAATTACTTTTTGATAATAAACAGGCAAGTGCACGGCCTAAAAAAACACTTAATTGGCAACATCTTTTGTAAGTTGTTGTTTGTTTTTATTTTGTTTTTCTTAACCTACTTACAACTACAATTAATGTTGAGAGAATTTCAACTAATTGTAGTGGGGAATGTAAGATGAGATAAACCCACTGTTTATTGTTGATGTGTTTTGTTTAAACTTTGATATTGTTACAAGTAGAACTGTTGCTATAAGTCTTATACGCTTAACAGTTTTATTTGGTTTAATATCTTTAGTTTTTCCAAAATCTTTATGGATGAAGTTTCCTGATGATCTGGCCTAAGCAACCAGTGAAATGCGCATAGGAATAGCTTATCCCATCAACAATAAATTTCAAGTGTTTTTATCAATAATAAAAACTAGGAATTAAGCACGAATAACAAAATCTTTTGAAATTAAAATTTTATATTCCCAAAAATTGAAATTACTTTTTGATAATAAACAGGCAAGTGCACGGCCTAAAAAAACACTTAATTGGCAACATCTTTTGTAAGTTGTTGTTTGTTTTTATTTTGTTTTTCTTAACCTACTTACAACTACAATTAATGTTGAGAGAATTTCAACTAATTGTAGTGGGGAATGTAAGATGAGATAAACCCACTGTTTATTGTTGATGTGTTTTGTTTAAACTTTGATATTGTTACAAGTAGAACTGTTGCTATAAGTCTTATACGCTTAACAGTTTTATTTGGTTTAATATCTTTAGTTTTTCCAAAATCTTTATGGATGAAGTTTCCTGATGATCTGGCCTAAGCAACCAGTGAAATGCGCATAGGAATAGCTTATCCCATCAACAATAAATTTCAAGTGTTTTTATCAATAATAAAAACTGGGAATTAAGCACGAATAACAAAATCTTTTGAAATTAAAATTTTGTATTCCCAAAAATTGAAATTACTTTTTGATAATAAACAGGCAAGTGCACGGCCTAAAAAAACACTTAATTGGCAACATCTTTTGTAAGTTGTTGTTTGTTTTTATTTTGTTTTTCTTAACCTACTTACAACTACAATTAATGTTGAGAGAATTTCAACTAATTGTAGTGGGGAATGTAAGATGAGATAAACCCACTGTTTATTGTTGATGTGTTTTGTTTAAACTTTGATATTGTTACAAGTAGAACTGTTGCTATAAGTCTTATACGCTTAACAGTTTTATTTGGTTTAATATCTTTAGTTTTTCCAAAATCTTTATGGATGAAGTTTCCTGATGATCTGGCCTAAGCAACCAGTGAAATGCGCATAGGAATAGCTTATCCCATCAACAATAAATTTCAAGTGTTTTTATCAATAATAAAAACTGGGAATTAAGCACGAATAACAAAATCTTTTGAAATTAAAATTTTGTATTCCCAAAAATTGAAATTACTTTTTGATAGTAATTTTAAAAATTTAAGAGTATAAAAAAAATTATAAAAAAATTAGGCGATTTGTAAAATGTGTTTAAGTAAAAATGTCCATCGACTTCAATTTCACTAGATTTCTAACCAACTGGCACCTCTCACAAAATATGCCGGAACTAAAAAGACAAAACTATAAGAAGTAAATAAAAAATTGTCTAAGAAAATATGAGCTCAAGCCTATATATAATACCCTCATTAAGTAAAGCAGGCGGGAGGGACACAAAATTCAAATGCTTGTGCTGGACATAATATTCGCTGTCATATCTAAATTTTTTGATTTTCCACCCAGCATCATCAGTGTGACACATACAAACACATGTTCACTAATACTACCATAGCGCTTGATAAGAAATACTTGACGTGTGCAGAACCCTTTAACCCTTTAACCCTTGTCTTCCTTAATCTTGTTTAGGTCTTTTGAATGTATAAAAACTGTATAATTTGCAGCCGGGTGTTTTGATTTTTTAAATTATTTATTTAATTTAAAAGTTTCAAGGCACATATCGCTCTTTTATTGCAACAAAGTCATATCTAAAAAAAACCAAACTTGACAAAATGCGATTAAAGTTTTCAAAATGAATCTTTAGATGCAGGTTTAATGAAATATATTTTGCTATAACTTCGGTTCAGTTTGAGATAAAATACTGATTTTATTTTTACATATAAAGAAGGTATGAACGAACACTTTTGCTAAAGTAACTTGAAATTTTTGTTTTTTTTTGATGTTGCAAACTTCATGTTTGAATTATTGTTTTTTTGTGTTTATTAATATAAAAAAAAGTATCATTTCATGTAGAGATTTATGTTTTTCCCATTGGAACAAACTATTTGAATTATTCGAATAATTCGAGTAGCTTGAACAATTTAAAAACCTTACTCGATTAATCGAGCAAATTTAAAATTAAAAAATCGATTAATTTCTTACTCGAACAAAACCAAAAGTAAAATAATTGGATACTCTATTTGTCATATATTTAAGAGATGTGCATCAGCTTAAATGTTTTTTGTAGAAACAAAATCTAATTAACTGCCTTTTTGTCGCTTAACAACAGCTATTTACACAGATTTTTTTTCATGACAGAGTAACAGTCTCACAGTTTTTGTGTAATTTTACATTGTTTTAAATAATTTCGGAACAACAGCTTGGTAACTTATTGTTTCACTGGTGATAACACTGAATTTTAGGTCAGTCTTTTTTTTTTGAACCGATTAGTCTTAAATAAATAGCATATATTAGAAAAATGTGGGTCCTTTGCAGAAGTTTGGAGCAACATTCACCCTATTCACTTGTTTATTGATATTATGCTTCTTCTTGTTCAGAGTAACATTGATCCCTATTTCTTAATTTTATTTTATAATAAAATTTTTAATGCTTAATATATAGTTTCATTCCAGCTACGACTTAAACCAGTCGTTTCACCTTTCACTGCTGGTTTCCATGCTATAGCTGATCATCCTCTTATACGGCTCCCTTGCGTAGTTAATTCTAATGCTTGTCTGCTTATATCACCTCTTGGTTTTCGTAGCGTATTGTCGATCCATTTCTTCTTCCACTCACGCAATTCATGACGCAAGATTGTGTCTGATTTGTGAGATTTTACACTGAAATAATCTTCTCACAATCAAATGAAAAATCAGATTAAAATTCAACCAAAGTAATGCTTCCAGTGTTCGAAAATAAACAGAACATTATTTAGCGTTCGGCTCACATACCCAGGATGGATATTTATTTTTTTTAGTGTTTGCTTAGACAAACACATCCATTAATGCCGTTCGTTGCTATTTACAAGAAAGAGCCGAACATTATATAGTGTTCTGTTCTTCGTTAAAAAACAGAGCAATTGTAGTGATACTGTAGACAAACATTACATTTTAAGGTTCTATAATGTTTCTTTTTTTACATTGATAAAGAAATGAACAAACAAAAAATTTTGGCAACGACCGCAGCACGAACAGCTTGTGTGTGTATTATGTATATGTTTTGTTCGTGTAAAATTATTTTGCTGGCTTTTTGTTTTTTTTTTGTATGTGTATTTTGTTTTTTGTTAAAAATTTTTGGTTTTTTTTTACCAGCCAATAGGGCTCTAAGCACAACAGAAAGGAACGAACACTTATGAGCTGAACCGAACAAAATGAAGTTTGTGGTTAAAAAAAAAAACGAACGGAATTAAATGTTTTCATCTTTTCCTTGAGTTGGATAAGAACAGTATTATTTTTCTGTTCGAAAGATGATAAACAAGGAAACTTTATTTTTTTTAATGATTTACTACACCAACACTATTGGCGTTTGTGTTTTCTACAAATGTACCGAACTGAACACTAAGGAGCGATCTTTAGTGTTTATTTTCGAACACTGAATGCTTCATTGGATTAAGGATGAATGTTTCATTAGGCGCCAGCAAATGAACTCTTTTTTTAAAATCAACGAAAATTTGGCATTAACTTAATGCAATAAATTTTATTAAGACTGTGTCATCATCACATTAATGAAATATTTCATCGCATAAAAACTTAAAAATTGTCTCTAATCACCAAATTTATACCAAATTCATAGAATCAAGCAACCCATTTGTTGACTTTGCACCTATTACCAAAATGATTATATTGATTTCTTAAAATTGTAAAAATTAAATATTTTGAAGATTTTTTTTTTTCAATAAATGATATTTTTAAATTTAATTAAAAAAATTATCAAAAAACTTTGCCGTTTCAAACAATATGTTGACTGATTTAGACAATTTCCAACAACAATTTAAATTAAAGTTTAAATTTTTTTATTATAAACGAAATAATTTTTTGTTATTTTATTATTATTATTAGTATTGTGGTTATTTTGTTGAACTATTTATGGTTTTTAATCCAAATTTTTAATAATTTTAATTAGGCTTAAGTTCATTAAATTTAATTTTCATTAAATTATTTTTATGAAGAAAGGAATTTTACAACACGAAAATTAATTAAAATTGTTATTGATAATCTTTCATTCTTGACCGTGGCCAGGGCTCGAACCCGGGCCGGCAGGTTACCATGACATGTTTTTAATTAAAAATTTATTTCAAAACAACTAAAATGTTAATTAAATCAAAATAATATTTTTAACGTTCTTTCAAAAAAAAAAAAAAAAAAAAAAAAAATAAATGATTGATTCAATTATCACATTAATTAAATTCACATACGTTTTAAATAATTTTTTTAGTTGATAAAAAACTACTAATAATTTTTTCTGTGATTAACATAAAGATGAAGATTTAAACGTTCAAAGAATTTTGTTTCATTATTTTAATTAAAGGGTCTGTATTTCAATGAAATTTTTAATTTGTATAATGGTTTTGATATGAATCCAGTATTTTGTAGTTAGAGAATTTTATTTTGTTATCATTGATTTATTAACATTTTTTATTAAAAATATAATGCTACAGAAGTTTCTTTTTTCCCCCTTTAATTTGAAGATATTTGAATATTTTAGTTTTAAAAAATGTATTGTAATAATGTATAAAAATTAGTTGGATTATTCTATTAAAAGAGATATTAAGTTGTCATTAATCCAATGGAAAATTTTAACAAAATTACGAAACTCAATTACTCAGTTTAAATGAAATTGCTTCGTGAAATTTGTAAAAAATCATTCCCATAATCCAATTTTTCATTGGATAAAAGACAAAAATTTAATTAAATAATTCATTAGATTTATAAAGCACAATGCTTTTAGTGCATGGGTCTACAGTTAAAATTATATTCGGCCAGAAAATCCTCATTATACTTTGCAGACACCTGTTTGCAAAGACTTTAAGGGTCTTAGTTTAGTTTAGTACTCAGTTTCGTTTCCGCAGATATTGAATTCGAATGTCTTAGATTATTCTCCACCATACAAACATTTAAAATATTTTTGAAAATTTTTTATTTTTAAAATACTAAAAACAAACAAATTCAGACATTTACAAATATTCTAGAGTGCGTGTCCAAAAGTGGTTTCTATAAATGTTGTCGAGATAAAATTTCACAAGTAAATTGTAGTTATGCCACCAGTAAGGGAGAACAATGGTTTTGCTGCATACAAATTGAAATACATCCACACATTTCTAAGAGCACGGTTATACACGCACACCAACTTCCACTTAAAATTGTGTAGATAGGAGTGCATAAATGTGTTGGTGTGGCACATAAAACGGTGGTTGGCTGTATGCGTAATTGAAATTTCAATTTAAAAGGAAAATCAGATTTTCACTTGCAAAAATTTTACACTTTGCACCTTTTTTATTGTTTTATTATGATTTTCTAGTATTTTTTTTTTTTGCATCCGTTGGTCTGTTGTTTTGTTGTGGTTGTTTTTATTTCCCTGTTTTACTGTTTTGCCAGTTTAAGGCCACCCACCACATCGATGTCCTTCTGCTAACTAACGCACCTTTTAGGGAATTTTAAGTATTTTCCAGCATGTGAATTGTTAATAAAAATTTTTAAGGACATTTATCTAGTAGATTCTGGATTACCTTGTGTTGTTGTCTACTGTTGGTTGCACATAGAGTTAGTATGCCAGTTATGGACTCAGTTAGTTTACTATATCGCTTTGGGTTTAAGTTTATTTCATTTTATTTTTTTTTTTATTTAATTTTATTACTCACACACGAATTTTTCATTTATTTACGGAGTACATGCGATTATAATAAAGTTTATGGCAGGACATGTGCTTGAAAATGAAGGTAAATATAAATGCTAATATTAAATAAAATAAAAATGAAACACTTGAGTTTTGTTTTGCAGGAAAAGTAAGTTCCAAATTTCAATTCAAATTTTTAACTGAATTCCATAAACGATTTGTTTAATCTTTAAAGGAGAACTTGAATATAAACATTGTCGATTAACACATCTCGAGTCCAATCTAGTGCCAATAGAAGCAGTCTAATATTCTGTATTATTTAGTGGTAAATATCGTTCAAATTTCATAGTGACTTTTGTTTAAACTTAATTCGAAAAATTTGATTTGATAAACGATTTTTTAATCTTGTCTCTGCAAAAAAGTTTGCCCTAAAAATATTTCATTTTCTAAGCTGTTGCTAGTCAACAGGATTTGTATTGACAATGAATATTTAATGCATTGAAAAAGATTTTATAAGTTGGCTTTAACAGCCGTGAACGTTTTATTTCAACAAAAAAACATTAATCGGCCGACTTGCAACTAATCAAGCGCGGATCTAACATGATGAACCCTATAACATCCCTCCTCTGGGTGGGACAAGCACAGGTATTCTAAAATCATAAATTAGTCTTGTAGGTTTTTCCGAATGAATTTTCACTATGTGCCCTTCACCCCCTTAGCTTAAGGCTGGATCCCACCTGCCATATCCTCACGGTTGTCTTTACTCGTCCCTGTGTGAGCGCAACTAATACGCAAATTAAAACTTAAGCATTGACTATGTTCATAATCTTGTGCTTAGGAGCTTAAGCTATTTAATCCACAGTTCAGAATTTTGCATTATCAACGCTATAGGCATACGTTTTTTATATTTCTCATGAATGAGAAATCTTAAATGTTTTATTTTTTCATTCATTAATATCGACCCCTAACCGCCAAAATAACGTAAGCGCCAAAAAAAAAAAAATTTTACAGGAGAGAGCTTTTTTATTTTATTTCATATAAATTTTGTATGGAATTTGTCGCTTACAATAAAATTTTTTTGCTAGAAAATCGTAAAGGTATTTTATGTGACCATCAAATTTTAGGAGATGATGAAAGTGTTGCTAATAAAGTCATTTATTCAAAAAAAACGAAAATTGAAAATCATGTCGCTTACGTTATTTTCGCGGTTAGGGCTCGATATAAAACAGAAACAACTATTTTGCTCATTCATGTACAAGATAATTAAGTATCCTGGATTTTGCTTAATTTTTAAAAATAAATGAAAGGACCGTGAACAATGCTGCTTATTTCTATTATTAAAGCTCTTCGGCACTCTTGAATTAATGATGAGTAAATTTTTGGTACTTTTATAAAATCTCGACTGCAAAGCAGCTTCTGTTATGCAGCAATAGCACACTCATATCTTAGCAAAGTGCTTTTCATTGCAAAAGGCTGTCAAGGGGGTCTCTGTTCAATTCCGAAGCTGGTTTATTTCTTCTATGAACTTCATAAAATGATTTGATTGGTTCATAAGACAAAACTTTTCTGGAACTACACTTATAAAATTATTACAGTAACTGATTGTGGGTTATTAAATTCGTTTTCCGTACTGTTAAAATTTAATAAAAATATAGTTGTTTTACGAATAATTTTATTTTTTAACATATATGTTTGTTATTCAAAAAACAAACTACCAAAAAATAATGTTTTTCCGTATTTATTTTGTTATGTAGTTTGATTTTTGTCGGTTAAAATATATTTTTTAAAAGTAAAAACCGTTTTTTGAATGAATTTTAAGTTGTTTAAAATGAATTTTTGTTTGAATTTAACTACATAATATTTTGAGTGTAGACAGAAAATCTTTTAGAGTAGGGTGAAGCCTGATAGGTTTAAACTGGGAATCCGTTTTAACTTACGAAATATGAAATTTAAGATTTTAAATATCTAAAAAATCGTTACAAATTACAAAGAAAAATGTGTAAACATAATTCAATTTGTGCTTTAAATGGAATTAGGGGCGCCTTTCGAGTACTCAGTGTATTCTTAAATACTCTCCCATATTATGATAAGTATCCGTTTGTATTTATATCTCTCTCATGCACTCATAAATACGATTACATATGAATGTAATTTATATAATAAAAGAGGAAAGTCTCGTAACGCATATAAAATATAAGTAAATGAAATGTATGTGGATTTTCCTTAAGACTATTAAAAATATTGCTCTTTAGTTTTATATCCTATAAGGATTTATATATATATATATACGATTTTGTAAATATAACAGATTTATTTTACAAGAGATTTTTATAGTTGCAGAGTAAAAGACAAATTAAAATTCAAATCAGATGTCAAGGAAATAACAGGTATTAAAATTAATGGCATTTTTAGGAGATTTATTCTTAAAAAAGATTTTTACGAAATTAAATTAGATTTAAGTGTTAAGCTATAAAAAAAAAACAACAAGGAATTGCTGCAATTAATTTAGAACCTTTTGCACAAATGTGCTTTGTTTAAAGGGCATTTGGTGATTTAATTTTTTTTCTGTCACAGATTTTTCTTCTTTTAAATCCAGCTAAAAGCCATTAAATATTTTTTCATTTTTTTTTTCGTTGCTTAGCAGTCTTTTAAGCAAAGAAATCATCAGCAACATCAATGACATCATGGCATGGGAAATAGCAAAACCATTTCTAATCCTTAAGCCGTAAATAGCAAGTAAACAGAAATTGTTTTAGGCAAATTCTTTTTGATTTCCCTCTTCAATATTGTTCTTATTACCAACTTAAACTCTTTTAAGTCTCACAATTATACAAACTTTGTGCTACACTGAAGCAAAAATTGTGGAAGAGTACACAGAAAAAAATAAAAATGGATTTGAATTAAAAAATTTGTTATATTAATTAAAAAATTAATTAAATTTGCACCAGTAAACAAATTAATAGTATCAATTAAACCAGTTAATAGTATTAATTAAACGTTTAATTCCCTTGATTAAACGTTTAATTCACTTGATTAAATTTTTAATTAAAACTGATTATATTTTTGATTAATGCTTTAATTGGTGAAAAATTTTGGAGAATTTTTTCTGTGGAGTTTAGGAATCAAGAAACGATTTTTGGATTAAATTCTCTTTGAATTTTTGGTTATAAAAATTACATGCATTTTGATTTTTTATAATAAATAATGTTTTTTATATGACTCTTGCGGTTTTGTAAGTTTAATGTAATATTTAACTTAAATTGGCTAAAAAACTATTTAACAAAAATAATGTGGCTGTAGCAAAAAAGGCTGTGAAAATGGTGACACAATAAAATTTTTTTAAAACAATAGCGGCTTTCACCCTTTGGGTTAAGTGTACAACGCTTTTTAATTGAAAACGATTTTATACTTCAAAGCGTGAGTGTCACTTTCGTATGTATTGTAAATTAATGAATCTGCAAAGTGAGAGAAAGAGCGGTATATAGAGTTTGTCAATTTTTTTTATTGTGGTAAATTTTAAATTTTTTCACCACATCGTAGTAAATCAAAGTGAAATAAGTTTTGCTGTTGCGGTGTTGTAAATATAAGTACATTAACTACATTAATAAGATTAACAATGTCTACATAGATATTTTGCTACCAAGAGTGAAAACCGCTAATATAGTTTTTGTTCATTGAAAAATATTTATTCAATTTGACGAAATTTTGTGGGCTGTTGAAAAATTTTTTATTTTTTGAAAAGTTTACTAAATTAATTAGTATTGTGGTTATTTTGTTGAACTATTTATGGTTTTTAATCCAAATTTTTAATATTTTTAATTAGGCTTAAGTTCATTAAATTTAATTTTCATTAAATTATTTTTATGAAGAAAGGAATTTTACAACATGAAAATTAATTAAAATTGTTATTGATAATCTTTCATTCTTGACCGTGGCGGGGGCTCGAACCCGGGCCGGCAGGTTACCATGACATGTTTCGATCGCAACCACTCGATCTTCTCAAATGGATTTGCCGTTTTACACTCGCAGCCATCGAAGGCTGCTGACGTCAATAGTCAAACATCAATCCTTAAACCAAATTGTATTTTAACCTTTGGTAGATCGAAGTTTGCTTTTTTGAATGATTATCTATTTTTAATTGATTTTACATGTTCTTCCTTACTTCTGTTTTTTCGTACTTTTTGTCAAGAATTTTTCTTGAAGTCCAAAGTACATTTTTTGTTTTTTCATTTTTGTCTTTCTTTTTCTTGTTGACCTTTTTTTTTTTTTTTTTTTTTTTTTTTTTTCAGCACAACTTGAAGGACAAATGAACACATAGAGCTGGTGCCTTAGCTTTTAACAATAATTAGTATTGTGGTTATTTTGTTGAACTATTTATGGTTTTTAATCCAAATTTTTAATATTTTTAATTAGGCTTAAGTTCATTAAATTTAATTTTCATTAAATTATTTTTATGAAGAAAGGAATTTTACAACATGAAAATTAATTAAAATTGTTATTGATAATCTTTCATTCTTGACCGTGGCGGGGGCTCGAACCCGGGCCGGCAGGTTACCATGACATGTTTCGATCGCAACCACTCGATCTTCTCAAATGGATTTGCCGTTTTACACTCGCAGCCATCGAAGGCTGCTGACGTCAATAGTCAAACATCAATCCTTAAACCAAATTGTATTTTAACCTTTGGTAGATCGAAGTTTGCTTTTTTGAATGATTATCTATTTTTAATTGATTTTACATGTTCTTCCTTACTTCTGTTTTTTCGTACTTTTTGTCAAGAATTTTTCTTGAAGTCCAAAGTACATTTTTTGTTTTTTCATTTTTGTCTTTCTTTTTCTTGTTGACCTTTTTTTTTTTTTTTTTTTTTTTTTTTTTTTTTTTTTTTCAGCACAACTTGAAGGACAAATGAACACATAGAGCTGGTGCCTTAGCTTTTAACAATAATTAGTATTGTGGTTATTTTGTTGAACTATTTATGGTTTTTAATCCAAATTTTTAATATTTTTAATTAGGCTTAAGTTCATTAAATTTAATTTTCATTAAATTATTTTTATGAAGAAAGGAATTTTACAACATGAAAATTAATTAAAATTGTTATTGATAATCTTTCATTCTTGACCGTGGCGGGGGCTCGAACCCGGGCCAATTTTTATTCAATTTATCCTAAATTTTTGTTCTTAATATTTTCCATTTTAGGAAATTTGTTATATTCATATATAATCTTCAATTTAGCGAAGAAAATAATGGTAATCAAAAGTTAAAAAGATTAAACAAACTTTAAGTCATGTTTACTACGACGATCATTTTGACGAAATGTTGTATCTTTTTTTTAGGAATTTTTAAATATTTTGCATTTGTTAACGGTTAATTTTGAACAAATTTTTTAATAATTAAAAATATGATTCGTAAACAATTAATTTTTGAATTTCTTCTTTAAAAGCTTTATTTTTCTCCAGACATAATTTCAGAGGATTTTTGTAAAGAGTTTGGAAATTGTTTAAAATCACTTTAACACGTTCGAACATTTCTTTGCGGGGTTTTTTTTTAACTTTTTCTAGAGAACTTTTTTTATTGAGCATTTTTGCAAAGTTTTTCGTAGAATTTTTTACACTATATTTTGCAGAACTCTTTATAGCCTTAGTGAGAGCTGTTTATTCAAAGCATTTCTAAAGTTTTTGCTGCACATCATTTCTTAAGATTTTTCAAAGATTTCTTAGTTTTTCTAAGGCTTTCTGTGGACGAATTTTTTAAATTTATGAAAAGCTATTATCAAAGCTTTTCTAGATTTCTTTGTGAAAGGCCTTTTTTAAAAAAATTAACAAAGTTATTTTTGAAGTGCTTTTATAAGTTTATTTCTGAAAATTTTTCTAAAGCTTTTTCATGCGATTTTTTTTTTTAAGCTAAAAAGCTTTTTTTTTAAAGGCCTTTTCCAAAACTTTTCTTATGACCTTGCTTAAGGAATTCAGTTAAAAGATCTTTTTACAGGGCCTTTGAAATATTTTTTAAAGTTTTGAAAGTTTATTTTTTATGATTTTTCTACTCTTTTTGCAGAGCTTTTTTAAACGTTTTTAAAAAAAAGTTTTTACCTTGTTTTGAAGATTATCTTAAGCTTTCTTTGAAGAGCCCTTTAAAAGCTTTTTCCTTCCATTGAATCTAATTCTAAAACATTTTAGATGATCTTTCTTAAAGTATTTTTTTCTCAACATCTTTTTTGTAAAGAGGGGTTTTAACCCCTTTCTAAGCCCCAGTTTAAAATCTTGTTCTTAAAAGTTTCAAAAAACAATAAATAATAATAAATAAAATGAAAACATACTTTTTGGGTGCTGTAAAGCTTTTTAAGAAAATGTTGCGCTCTTAAAGAAGGTCTTATTTAAAGCTGTGAAAATGGAACTTCGTTTATGTCATTAGATAAAGCTCTTCTCTTAATGTTTGTTAATACATAAATATATTTCAGTGAATTTTTATATTTTTTGATGTACATTATTTTTGTTCAACTGATTACAATTGGTTTGTTTTAGAATTTAAATATTGTATTAAGTGTATATTATATTGCGTAAGTTGTTGTTCGAACTGGGCTGTTTTTATGAAAGCTTGTGTAGCTTTTGATAAAAACTTTATTGATTCTTAACCAGATAGCAAATGACCTTGCCAAGCGGCGTGGTCGTATGTGTAAAAATTATATAGATAAATTCGTTGGCTTTTCAATGCCTCACTGTAAGTGACCTTATTAAGACGATGCTATTGCGCAGCTTAGGTGACCTCGTGAATCCACCTGCTTCCTGTTAAAGCCGTTGTGGCCTGGCTATGATTAACAAAGGATATGCTCTCTACTGGGGTTCAACATGAAACAGATTAGGACAGTAGTCTCGGTGACAATTGGGAACTGGCCGGTAGGAACTCATAAAGAGGAGAATGGGTCTCGAATTCAATTTATACTGAAGAAGGAGGAAGAGGAACCTGAGTTTGATTTTCTATTTCAATGTCTGGGAACTAGGGATACTTGAGTGAGATACCTGGGAAACCAGTGTGAGTCTGTTTAAATGATCTTCTTTAGATGGAATTAAGGTTGCTTCTCCTCTTCATTAGGAAGACGAATTGTTTAAGCGAAGCCTATAGTGAGATACTGCTCTTCAGGGTTGGCATTGGTGCGGGATATCACAAAAGGACCACTGAAGGACCCAAGCTGTTGGTGGCTGCCAAGGGGATCTAACCGAACCTGACATTTTTTTAAAGCTCATCTAAAACTAAAACTTGACCTTCCTATTACCTACACAATTTTCTTCAGTGTAAAAGACCTTACAAGAATTTTCTTCTGAAAAAAAAGAGAAGAAAAAAATCACAATACCAAATGGAAAGGCTGGAGAAATTGTAAAGAAATATTTTAAACATTGATTCGTTCAAAGGGAATGAACAATATTGAAAGCAAACTACAACAAAGTATTGGCATTTAAAAGCAGTTAAATAAAAAACAAATACTGAATATCAAGGAGTTAGAGGACAAAAAAAAAAGAAAAACGAAATGAAATGAAAAACTATAAAACCACTTAAAACACTTGAATAAAGAAAAAAATTGTTATTTTTTTTTTTTTTTATTTCTAAAGAAACGTTGGAATTCTTTAAAACAAAAAAGACAAACAAACTAAATACTTTTACCAAAAAAAATTTATAAAATGAGAACTAGAAGATCACAGCAAACGAAAAAGGATTTGTGACAGAAGCCATAGCTTCAAGTTCATACATTAACCCTTTAGAACTACATCGAAATCGATGGATTTGTTTCATTTAAGTGAAGAATTTGAGACAATAATTAAATAATGCCAACTAACAGTACAAAGTTTTTATTTAATTAATTTGTGTTTACATTAATATGGATGTAAATATTTGTGTGAAAATACTTAAACTCCAGTGAATATATACTTTTGATAATACTTCGATGGAAAAAATAACTAATTTTTATGGCGTTCAAGCAGCACTTTGGATATGCAAAATTGTATTTAAGCGTCTCTCGGCTTCAACTCGTTTCGTACTTTTGCTTTAAGGTAAATTTTGGTGCTTGAAAACATTTTAGTTTAATTCCTGCTTGAGTAGTTATAAGTAGTTTGACCAGTTCATTTTTTGTTTGACCACAATATCTATGTAGTAATGCCGTCAATTCATCATCATCAAAGTTTTTTCGTTGATTTTGGCGGTGTTTATTTCGTATTAAAATGTCCACTCAACGTGCTTTAGCCGCACTTTTCTTTTAAATGAAAAACTAGACAAGAACACTACGCCGATTCAGCTCTGTTTTTTAAAAATTTTGACATTTTCGAAGCAAACATTACAAAAAATTAAACTTTTTTACTGGGACGTAGAATTGGAGAAAAGTTTCTTAAATAACTAAAGAAATATTTAATCAATTAAATTAATTCGCTCATATTATATCTAAAGCCAAACTGCCCTTAGGCAGTCTTTGACGCGCGACCTGCATCCCCGCCCATAGCAGTTTTACCAATATCTATTAGATTTCCGTTCAAAATAAGCGTATTCAAAATTCTCTAACAACCTTTCATTGCCAATTTTTGGCAATTGTTTTTTCTTATTACTGAGTAATTTTTTTTTTTGCATTTTATTTGAATGGTACTTAAGTACTATTTACTTAAAAATCGTAACGTTGACAATTCCCTTTTAAAAGCTTCAAATGCAGCAGTTGTTGCAAAGTAAAGAAACGTATACCAACTGATACTTTGCAAACTGACAACAACAAATTTATTTTTTCTTTTTTAACAACTTACAAACTCAAGTTATTTTTAAAACATTTGAAAAAAAGGAAAAAATAAAATCAAAGAAAATTTCGCAAAAAAAAAAAAATTGCAACAGCAAAAAAAGGATATAAATGTTTTGGGGTTATATTTCTAGTTCCTTCTTAAATCGGTTTATAAATGCCTGCATGCATGTGTTGCACGCATACATATTAACTGGCAGAAAAACAAAACTAAAAAATAAAATAAATACATAATCATTTCATACTCATGTATTTGCAGGATGTCTTTTTTTTGTCACTCCCTTAAACCAAATATAAACTCTTTTTTTGACAAAGTTTTTCCATTAGAAAACATTAAATATTATCCGCCTATTCTTGAAAACTTTGAAAAACTAAAACACACAATGACAAATACTTTGTTTTATAACAAAAAGGAGCAAATCTGTTTGCTTGAGTTGTCCTTTAAAAACTAAGAACAGTGGCGTAGTATTAGAAGAAAAGTGGAGGAAATGTTAAACTAAACTATCCAACTGATTTTTATGAAGTAGAGCGTAGTTTGTAGCTAAATAACTTTAAAGACGAGGTCTTTATACTCCTTACTATCACAAATGTCGAGGACAGTATACCCTACACTATTTAGTTACGGGTCGAAATTTTAAAGAAAGTTAAATGATTTTTTTTTTTTTCTTTAAAACGATTGACTCTCTTGTAAAATCGAACCATAATTAAAGCGGGACTACGATTCAAGTACACAGAAAAAATTATCAGTAGTTTTTTTCAATTAAAAAAATTGTTTAAAAGTATTTCAATTAAATTAATGTTATAATTGAATCAATTATTTTTTTTTTTTATTGAAAGAAAATTATAATTTTGATTTAATTAACATTTTAGTTGTTTTGAAATTAATTTTTAATTAAAATATTAATTAAATAACAAACTATCTTAATTGAATTTTTCGTTTTAAATAAAATAATGAAAACTTGTAGAAATGTTGTTGGGAATTGTCAAAACCTGAGCCATATTTAATTAAATCAATTAACACATTGTTTGAAACGGCAGTTTTTGCTTAAAGTCATAGCTGATTGAAATTATTAAAAAATGACAAATATTCTTTTCCTTTTACCAATTCTATTTAAAAATAATCTGCTGGTATAGATTTTGACTGGCATAAGTCTACAATAAATGTTAAAATCCTAACACCTGACAAAAGTTTTTTTTGCAAACATAAACGACTTGATAAAATTTCGTTTGGATAGGTCCATAACACTAGCCAACAAGGTTTTGGACTGGAGCAACCAAATTTTTTTTCTAGGGTAATTCGGTTGGCTGAATTCGAATCTTTAAAAAATATTTAAAAATCAATGAATTTTTAAAAGTGAGTGGCGTTATTTGAACGTCGTATGTGTTTTGTTGGTTCGGTTTTACGTATAAGAGGCAAGCAATAGACTCCCAGCATGCTATTGTCTCAAAATCCTTAATAAATTCTTTCAATTTTCATTAAAACTTGGTGGAAAAAAATCTAAATGCGAATGAAGAATATGCAAAACATTGTCGGTGTCCAAGATTTGTCCAAGATTCTAACTGAAAAACCAAAATAATTTAAATATGCATATTTTAATGATTCTGATATTGCAAATCCTTTTTTTCCAACCAAATATTCACCACACACAAAGCAAAAATAGCTTGAATCAGTAACACACGATCTCCCTGACATGCCTAAACGCTACTATTATGACGATTTAGAATTATTATGGACTTCTGTCAAATAAATAAATGTGAATTTGTAGTGTCAGTATTGACTGTTTTACAGTATTGCCAGCATGCGATAAAAAATGAACAAGACGTGATAGCCCAATTTGTATGCCAGATTCAGCGCAACCAGATAAGTTAAAAAATATGCTTTGTTTCTGCAGCCAATTTTTTTTCCAAATTTGGAAACCAGTGTTATTATTATTATCATATGAAACCACTTCTCGAAATTTAATTAATTCTTATACCCTTCAGCAAAGATAAAAGAGTATATATAAGTTTGTCATTCCGTCTGTTGATCTTAGACTAAAACAAGTTAGAGTGCTATATTCGGCTGTGCCGAATCTTTGATACCCTCCACCGACAGTTCGAATGTTTAAGGAGTAATATCTGTATGATGTCATTTTATTATTATTATCTTAAACTGTGACGATTTGTTATTAATTATGGTTTTAGGAGACTAAACTGTTTTCACAGTATCATTTATAGTCCTATAAAATTGTGACGAGCCAAAATTTGTTATGATTGCATTATTTTTTACGGTTTTAGGCGTACTAAACTGTTTTCCGAAATTTGACAGTGTAATTTCTAGTCGAATAAAACGGACTTGTGCAAAATATTATGTCATTCCGTGCATTTTTGCATCATTTATGTTAGTTTTTGTAACAAAATTATCAAGTTTTTGAAGGTGGTGGTTCCACATTTTGATTCATAGCTCTGGTCCTACTGAACCGATTTTGCTGAAATTCAATCCCAAACCAAGGATAACTACAAGCAATTTGACACCTAGTTTGTTTATTTCTTTTGATTTTTTCGAAAGTGAGCGTGTTTTCAACAGACGGACAGACGGACAGACAGACGGACATGGCTAAATCGACTTAGAATTACTCAAGCAGCCAGAATATATATACTTTATGGGGTCTGAGATGAATAATAAAAAAGTTTCACACGGAATGACAAACTTAGTATACCCTCTTCGCAACTAATTGTGGTGGAGGGTATAAAAAGTATAAATATTCTGGGTACTTATAAAGAGCGAAGTTTATATAATGATTTCCGTACGTTCGCCTCTGCCTGTGTCCGTTGAAATGGTGTTTACAACGACCCCATATTTGATAGAGATTCGGTTGTTATATACAAATTATATTACACATATTCAGAAATTATTTGCTTTGGAAATTTAGCGCGATCGGTCTTCAAATGCCTAAGATATGCGCAAAAAATTACTACTGCCTCTAATTTTACCCACAAATCCCCTGTTGTTGCTTTTTTTTTGCGTTATTTATATCTTGTGAACGGCTTGAGCCAAAGTTTCCAAATTATGTAGAAGTATCTTGGATCAATACACAACATCCGACAAAATGTTGGCGTCATTGGAGAAATAGGCGTTGCACAAAATACATTTATTTATGTCTTAATAAAAACTGTCTAAATTAGGTACACATAGCTGGGTTATCAATATTAAACCTGTCTAAAAATATTGGCGGAATTGGAGAAGTGAGCGTGGCACATCCCGAACAAAGACATTATAGATTTCTGTATATCTAGTAGGGTATTCATTCGGTTAACCGTTAATCGGTTAACCGATTAATTACTCCCCGATTAACTGATCGGTTGATTTAAAATTGGCTTTTTTCGATTAACGATTAAACCGGTTAATTTTAGTCGATTAACCGCTTAACCGTTGTAACAAAAATTATAAATAATAAACAAAAAAAAATATGTTTTAATACATATTTTTTTTTGTTTTTAATTGTGGGTGAGTTCGGTTGCAAAGCAACTCGCTTTTTTAAATACATTCTACAGTGCAACCATGAACAATTTTACAACGTTATCCGTCCCAAAATTCACCAAAAAAGTTACCAAAGTGCACCAAAAAAGTTGTTCTTAGAACTATTTTTTATACAATATATTTCCTTCTATAAATACATTTTTAAAATACAGTACAAAAACAGAAATTAAGGAATTCGGAAATGAACTTTTTGCAGAATGTTCGGTGCTGAGCTTTGCCAGGATGAGTTGGATGATGACCTGACAACAGAAGAAACTTACGATAGTAACGCAACAACAGAATTAACCCAAACAATTAGAAGTGTTAAAAATTTTAAAAAATAAAGCAGGATTTAAATGGCATAATGGAAGATTTTATATGTTTAGAGAAATCCAGAAAAACGACTGAGAATTTAGATATTCTGTATTATGGGTTGCTTTCGATTTCTCCAAAATCTACGATAAGTGCAAGAATTTTTTCCAAGTCAAAATTTATCAAAATTAGAGAAAGGAGTCGCTTAAATCCAAAACATTTTAACCAAATTATTAATCTAAAGGATTATTTTATAAGATTTTCTTAAACTATTTAAATTACTAATAAAATGATCTCACAGTTTATTTTTTAATAAATACATAATCGGTTTTGTTCTGGTAATCAAAATCACGTGAAATTAAAATCGAACAAATTTTTAATTCTATCCTGTGTTTAAAATTGATAAAAATTTTTCTTTTTCATTACCTCATACTTTGAGGACCACATATCTTTACCAAAACTAATTTTGAAATCAGGAAAAGCTACGTTTTTTTTTAAAAAATTTAACTTAAAATCTCCATCGATTTTAATGTCACGATTTCGATTTATAGAACGTGGCCGAATGTGTATGAATTAAAAAATATGTATTACATATGAATTATTTTTTTTTTGCTCGTTTTAGTTCAAGATTTGTCCCTGTTTTTTTTACTACTAAACTCCAAATAATAAATAATTTTTCATTTTTATTCATAGAAATTATCTTATTTATAAAAAAAACTTTATTAATCGGTTAACCGATCAATAACAAAATTAACCGATAATTAACCGATTAAACCAAAACCTCGATTAATTAATCGAGCGATTAACCGATTAAAGTAAAAACCTGATTAAATGAATACCCTAATATCTAGAGAGCGGCAACAGACAATGTTTCCAAATTAGGTACAAGCACCTCGGTTATACATACACAGCATCTGACATAATATAGGCGTGATTGGTGGGCGTGGCACAAATTAGAAAATAATTTTATTTAGTCTAAAATTCATTTATTGCCGACAAAGATAACAAATAATATTTATATATATTTTTTTAATTTTACCCCACTGTGCTACATCATAATGATATCATGGATAAAGTATTAAAATAATCTTTTATTTATTCTTTGGAATTTTTTTTTTTTTATAAGAGATCATTTGTTGGGAGTTAACCACCACCACAACGCCAGCTTAAGGCTTAACGGTAGATGCGAGGGAATCTTAAAACAAATAAGTAGAGTTGAAGTTTTCAACCACATACGTGGCTTTCCTTTTTAGGTTTTTGTTTTACTTTTTCTGTTCTTTGGCTGTCTTCTGCTTAAACTTCAGGTAAGAAAAGTTGGTTTTGCCACAATTTTTTGGTTGCGGAAGGTTTTTTTTTTTGAAGTTTTTTGTGTGTGAGTCTGTCTTAATGTCTGAGTGTTATAAATCATTTTGTTCACATGTGTTGCACTTGTTCATTGTTTTAGAACATTTAATGCAGGTGGAATTATGATTTTTTTTTCGATAATGAAAAAAAAAGAAAAGGTTTTCTTCAAGAGTTTCTTTGAAAAATTAAAAAATCGTTTGGAATGTAATTATATTTTTAGTAGGAAACCTTAAAAAAAGTTCGAAGGCTTTTTATACCATAAAAAACTTATTGTCTTTTTGTAAGCTTAAATATTTATGAGTCAAATTTTTGATAGCACCAACTCAAGTAAAGCGTACTCGTGTATTCCCTTCTTTACCACGAGGAGCTAGTTCGAAAATTTAAAGTTTATCAGTTCGTCTGCAACACAAATAGGTATTCCTCTAGAAAGTATTTAAGTAAACACATGTTCGGCGTCCTTAAATTCCACACGTGTCAATAGAAAATAATGAATTTGGTGTCTAATAATTTCTAATTACCCCAAGCATAAAAAACTGTAGACCCGAATGTGAACCAACTCCCATAAAAATTTATATATTTGCGGGTAGTTTTGCTCCCTTAATTAAAAACATATAAGAAAGTGAAGTCGGCCAAGCGCGACCATTTGATACTCTACCCCAAAAGACAAATTTTCGAGAGTTACACTGTTTGGAACTTGTTGGTAATAATGGACCCGGCAAAGCAAAATTATGTTATAAGACTAGGATTCATAAGGTAGTTCTTTGTGCCGAATATTATCCAGATATCTACAATTGTATAAGATTTTTTCGTCTCAAAGTAATTTTAGGAAGGGGTTTATATGAGACCTTAAGTCAATGCTAAGCAAAACTAAAACTGCAAACTTTTCCATGACCAAAACCTGTACTTTTGCGGACAAAAGTTCCCATCGGACGGATGGACTTCGTTTGATTGATTACAAATGTGATTCTGATTCGACTGGTTTACTCAACACAGAAAAAATTATTGCCGAATTATTTTCAAACAACCGCTTGTTTGAAAATTTTTTTAATTTCTATAAATATTTTTACTGATTCAATCAATATTTTTGTTTGATTTTTATTTAACCAACAAAAATGTGGACAACTCTTCAAAAATATAATAAACGCGTTATTGGTGTCAAGTTTTCATAATTTTGTATGAAATATTTAACGCTCTTTAATGTTGTCGTCTTTTTGCATTTTTTTATTTGATCGTAAGCAACACTTCTTTATGTGAAATATAAGAACAACAACAAAAAACACACACAGTCTATTTCTGGACGCTTTAAAAAAGTGCAACTATAAGAAAAACAATAGCAGACACGACATTATAAGAAACAAAATCCCGTATTCAATTTTTTAAAACTGTTTGGTTAAATACATCAAATACAAAAATAGAATGATGACGAAAAACATATCGAGTCGGTCTGCTGCCGTTTTTGGTTACATTTCTTCTTTAGCAAAGGAAAGGATACAGCAACAGAGAGTGATAAAGAAAAACATTGTGTTTGTGTGTATAAATAAGACTTCGTTCAAAAATTATTCCAACAAAAAAATGTGTTACAAAGCCAGTCGGCGGCTCTGCTTTGCCGTCACCTTCTCATACAGTGCTTACTTGTGTGCGCGTCATTGCTTGTGCAAAAACTTTTTTTTTTTTTTGATTTTGAATTTCAGTAAACTTTTTGTTTGATTCAGTTAAATTATTTGTTTGAAAAAATTAGTGTTTTTTTTTCAGTAAACAAAATGCAAATAAATTGTTTGAATATGCAAATTTGTTTGTAGGACCGATTTCAGACAAAAAATTGTTTGATTCTACAAATTTTTTGTTTGAATTGGAAAAATAATTTTTTCTGTGCAAAGGTGGGCTTATCGTGCGAAGCTCTACGCTTGTCTGCAGGAAGGAAACCAGAGTCTGGCGGGAATCGAACTCGCAACACCGGCGCTGATAGACTAGCTCACTACAAACTTGCCTACCGAGGCACAACTTTACGCACATCAGTACACATTATTGTAGTCTGGGTGTAAAATAGTGCAGCTGAAGAATAACAATTACCCATGATAAAAAAAAAGTGGTAAGATGATTAAGTTTTCAATAAGATATTGCTTTAAATTTAATCTAAACACGAACATAAAAAAAGATTTGTGGCGACAAAAACTCTATTGTGGAAAGTCCTTTGTATGTGACTAAATGAATTTAAAAATCAATACTCCATATACTCCATTACAAGGATAGATAACCAATCAGACATCTAGCTGGACGGATAGACAGCGTTAGATTGATTTAAAAAATTATTCTGAATCGACTGGTTTACTCAAAATTTGGTTTTGCTCAAGTATTTTTAAGGTATTCCACACACACATCAGTACAACTATAGTGGTGTGGATTTAAGAAGGTGCAGCTAAACACATTCATTGAATACGACTCTTATACTGCGTTTTTTCCATCGATGTTAATTAGCAAGAGATGGTATGAGCGAATCATAAAAGGCGATTTAGAAATGGAAGTCAAAGAACGCACAGATCAGCCAACAAAGCTTGAAGATGACAAATTAGAGCCATTCCACCATGAAGATTAGTTTTGCAAAATTAAAGAAGCCAAGCAGAAGGATTAAAAAAAAAAAAAAAAAAATTGGTGCGTGACGAGTTGAAGGCAATAGAAGTTTACAGCCGATTTTGCATGCCCAGAATGCTGTTTGAAAGAATTTTCGCATCGAATTATTATTGCTGAGTAAAAATGGATCTGTACACAGAAACAGCATTAATTAAAAATAAAATCACTTTTAAATAAAATTTTAATAAAGTGAATTAAACGTTTAATCAAGTGAATTAAACTCTTAATTAATACTATTAATTTGTTTACTGGTGCTAATTTTTAATTAATATCACAAATTTTTCAATTAAAATCCATTTTTATTTCTTTTCTGTGTAACGATCGAGGTATCGTGCAAGATATCCTAAATAATATCCTAAAATAATAACAATTTTCTTAAATTTAAATATATGTTAATACTTTTATATAAAAGAAAATTATCGGTTGCATTAGTCTGGAGGATTTTTCTTTCAACATCCTCAAAGTTTTGTAGATTTCTGGAAGTTATTCATGTTTAACATTAATATCTTTATTTCTATATTTAAAGTGCTTTAACCAATATGAGCTTTTAATGATCCCATATGCTTTTACTTAAGAAGGAAATATCGGTTTTTATTTCCCTCAGAAGTACTTTTTTGGTCAAAATGTTCCGTTCTAAATCTTTAAAAGAAAAATCTTAATTACTTTCTAAGTCGATCTAAGTGCAGCTGCGAAATATGGCCCCAAAAAATAAATTAAAATTGACCCAAAATTTGGGGATATTTTTAATAAATCAATATGACCCCATTTTTTTAATGAAAAATTAGAGCAAAAAAATTTAAAAACGCCCTAAGAATTATATGAAATATGACCCTAAATTTAGGGTAGTTCTTCATTAAGAAAAATCACCTCTATTTTTTTATGAATTTAAAACTCAAAAATGTTAAAATAAAATAAAAAAACACAAAAAAAGTTATATTAAAAATTTGGGTTGGGGTTATATGCCCGAAACGCAATGAATTTTTTCGATATACTGGTTTCGCTAACTAAAGCATCTCTGCTTTGCCGGCAAGGATTTTCTCCACTTTGGTATAAGAATTAGGGGTTTTGATATTATCCCTAGAAATTTTGCTGTTATCCCGCAAGGGGATGTGGGTAGGTTTAATGCAGAGCACCTATTTTCTGGCTTTGCACTGCTTAAAAGCACTCTTAGTTTAGAAAATCTCATAAGTCTAGCAAAAATTTTAGCATTAACATTTTAATAGTTTTCTTATAATTCAAAACTCGACCACAAAAATTAGAGGTAGTAGGTCAGCATCCATTAACAATTCACTGAAAGGAAAGGATTTTGTTTCCCACTAACATTTTTGACTAAGTTTCTTTTTATTTCTGAAACAATCACTTACTCTGTGTCGCTTTTGATAAATATATTTTTTTCTTAATTAACTAAAAAGCTTTTCAGCTTAGACTTGAAATAAAGTTTCAAGAAATTTTGTTCTTGTTTAAATATTTACCAATAAAATAAACCAGATTGAATTACTTTAATTCTTAAGAAATATAATAAAAAATATTTTCTTCTGTTTATACTTTTTGATCTTCCATTTAAAGAATACAAGAAAAAAAAATAAACAAGAATTATTATTACAACTTATTTCCAACTTACTTATCTCTCTAAGAATTAAATTTTTTTCAGTATTTCCTACTTTTCGGGGAATGTTTTATTATAATCACTTTTACACAGGAAAAAAAATCTAATCTTATTATGCACGAAAAGTAGCGTACGCAGTATAAACATGGGTACAAACCACAATTTTTTTCGGAGTAATTTATAAAAAGTTACGTAATGTTTTGTAAAACTCATTATGTGTTGTATTTTTATATTCGCAAATTTTAAGAAATTATAGTGAAATTGGTAAAATATAAAGTTATCTAAAATAGTGACCAACGTTAGTTTCGGTCTTTACCCATCTCTCTGACCACATATGGGTTCCGCTCCCAAAAAAAGTTCTTATATTTTTTAAGGCCAAGCACCAATCAAACCAGACCTGGGCAATTTGATCTACTTTTGCATTACCAATAAATTTTTCATGAAATATTTAAATGTTAAATTATTGCACTAACATTAACTATGTCATTTTACTGCACTAGTTTTTTCACTACATTATATTCTTGACAAAGTAGTGCATTTGTTGGTTTGAGTCAGACCTGCGACAAATGCATTAAATATGATATTGCATGGACAATTTTTTTACATTAAACCAAATCAGTGGCAATGAAAGTTTTTTGCATTATCATTAACTTTTACTATTTTAATGCACTACATTATTTTCTTTTCTTTTTGTAACAATTAATTCACCACTATTTCATTATTATAAAAACTCATCCAAAATAGTGCATTATTATTGCATTATCACTAGAGTAGTGTAAAAATAATAACGCATTGTTTTTGCATTATCATTAAAACATCTTATGAAGTAATTCCCAAGATTTTTTATTGAAAAAGTCAGATGCTTTATTTAATGATAATGCAAAAATTGCATTAATAATGCACTTGTGATGATGTGTTTTAATAATAATGCAAAAAGTGGTGCGTTAATTGGCATACAAAGAAAAGAAAATAATGTAGTGCAATAAATAGTGCACAAAAATGGTTAAAGTTAATGGGTATAAAATAAACTTGCATTTGCATTGATTTGGTTTAATGTAAAAAAACTGTCAATGCATTATCATACATATTTAATGCATTTGGCGCAGGTCTGAATCAAACCAACGTTGCAAACCCTGTTCTGAAGTGAGGAGTATCAAATTGAGAGAGTTTCGCATTAATCGTAGCAATTGGTAGTCAGGCGAGACAAAGTCTGTACTAGAGGTCTGCTTTAAATAACTCACTCGTTTGCCTTTACTCAAAGTGCACAACATTTATTCAAATAAAAAACATTCAAAAAGACAAGAAGAGAGTAAACCGTATACAAAAATAAGAGTGAATAAATTGAAAAATAAACTTGTTTACTGTAAATGAATTTGAGAGTCATTCATTAATAACAAAACATTGGAATGACCCGTTAGAGAGAGCAAGTTTACAAATATCATTCGAATAATTTTTGAATTATTGAATGTGCAAACAGTTATTTGAATACATTGACATAATATGTGTGTAAGCTTGTGGCTTCTTTTATTTATAAGAGTTAGGCTTACACATACATACATAATGTGTAGGTACAGATATTTTATATTCAAATTATATTTAAATATTTAACTCATTTGACTTGAGTTGACTGAATTGAATGAGTTTTTATTTGTTTTGTGTTTGTTTATTCTTTCATCTGTTTCGTTGTGATTGTGTGCTTGACTCATTGCAGTTAAAAAACAAATGAGTGTGTTGAAATTGCTTTTTATTTATTCTTGCAGACCTCTAGTCTGTACCCATGCTCCGTGACTTTGGTGAGAACTTCTCGCATCGAAAAGATGTGAAACAAAATATTCTATCGTTTCTCGAAAAGTGAGAAAAAGTGTGTCTGTAACTCATGTCGAAAACTATCAAAAGGCATAATAATAAAACAATGAAAAAATCTGCCAAATAAATATCTCTTCCGGGCTACTATTCTTTGCATTTTTAATATATTTTTTAGTGTTTACTTTTTTCCCCATCCCCTTTTTATTCGTGAGTTTGTTTGACAGTTCAAAGCGGGAACTTTCTCACAAAAATTTTACAAACACACTTTTTCTGTAAATTGGTGAGTAATTTTCTTACGTGACAGGTAATTCTCGCCAAAAATTTTACAAACGCAGTTAAGAGAGAAAACCCATGTTTTGTTGTAGAAGTTCCAAATAAATGAAATAAATAAAAAAGAGAAAAAAACAGTTGTTTGTTTCAATTTATTGCATTTTTGCTTCATTTCTCACATTCCAATCGAAATGTTTCTCGACGTGGAAGTTACGGAACATGGGCACTGGACAATATAGCGTATGCGGTGAGACATTCTATAATTCTACTATAACTTCTAATAGTCGAAATAAACTTATCAAAGCATTTGAAAAAGTTGAAATTCATATTGTACTCCAGAAACTTTTGATCTAAGGTATCGGTCCAAAAATTTTAAGTTTGTTAAATCGTTTCTTAATGGGTATGTTACTCGGGACAAGTTCATAACTCGAATTGCTATTTTTAATTAGATAAAAAAGTTAGGTTACGTTACGTTTGGTAAGGTGGTCGGTCATAAGGACCCCGCATAGACCGTGCCACATTATCAAAAACCCCTTATTGAAAAGGTTAGTTCGATATGATGATACCCAGAGTACTCTACACCCTCTTGGCGAATGCTAGGAGTCTCAATAGTCCAATTCCAGAAAGTTCCCCCAAATCTTGGAAATGATGATCTTCCAGAAAGTTCACTCTGAAGCGTATGGATGCCGGACAGTGGCAGAGTATGTGCTCCACCGTCTCTTTTTTCCCTGGTTCCACAGAATCTATAATTGTCACTAGTCGGTTGCCCCGCCCTTTTGGTTATGCCCCAAAAATTTAATAGTTCGTATATTTTTCGAAATTATTTCTTAATCTTAATCTACTGTGAGTGTCAAAATAAAGTAAACAGCTTGTTTTCAAATATAAAAAGTGCTTTTGTAGTAAAAAAGAATTTAAGTTTCAGAAGTTTATTATCATTTACAAAACTTTGGACAATGTTATTACAATATAAAATACAAAATTTCAAATACTTCAAAAACAACAAAAACAGTGCAATAAAAAACAAATTTACTCCGTTTTTAACGCGTCAAAAAAAGTGTACGGTTTTAAAATACTAAGGCCCATTTTCACAACTTACCGATAGCTAAAGGTAGGATTTTATCAGCGTTATAAAAAGTGTCCCATTGTTACATCTTTACTTTAACCTACCAGGTAGGATATACCTTAACTTACTTTATCGCTCACTTTAGGTTAAAGTAAAGTTTTAATAATGGAACACTTTTTATAAGGCCAGTTAAAGTCTACTTTTAGCTATCGGTAAGTTGTGAAAACGGGCCTAAGAAAAGTAAAGTGGGCTATATTTCTTTTTGCTTTAAAGACGGTTTCTTGTCTCTTTGGCATCGATTCCACCCTTTTTAAAGTTAGCTCAGTTGACATTTTTGGGCCAATCTTCCTGCAGAATTTTCTTCAGAGACTGCTTGCTGCTTATGTTTTTTTTTTTTTAATTGTCTGTCCAAATGCTTAGTTGAGTCGATATCGAGCGACTATTGGACTGATCCAGCTATTTTAGGACGTTTTACAAAAGCCAACCCTATCACGCTTCACTATACCCAATACAAAATGGAGCTTCCAACGAAGCAGGTTTGTAAGGGAGAAACATTAAAGTTTCGCTTACCATTGCGCTTACGGAAGATATGAATTTTATATGGCGAGTTCACACTTTGAAGCAACACATTTTTGACACATAAAGCGCATTATTCAGCGCATGTAAAAATTGTTGGATGTAACGATCAGCTTTACACACTGAAAGTTTTGATACAGTAATTTTTAAGTATTCTCTTTTACAAACATGCTTCGTAGTAATGGAATGCCGTAGCACTTGAAATGTTATTTTTTTTTTATAAAAATTCTTGAGAGTTCTTTCACTTACTTTACTGCACTTCTGTATGTCTTATTGCGTAGTGCATAATTGTGCGCTTATTTTTTTAAATGTACCTTCAGTGCTTCGCAAAATGATAAAAATTTTTATTGGGTAGATACTGTATGTTTTCTGTTGAATTTCTTATTTCTACCTTTTATCACGTTTTTTTTTGTCCATCTTGCTTTCATCAAATTTTGGAGCAACGTATTTTTCACAGATGACAGCAAGCTTGAAGTCTAATCAAATTTGGAAAAGTAGACTTTTTAAGCTTTTTATAACTAACATAGCACTTTTCATATTGGAAATAAAGCTGTTTACTTTATTTTGACGCTCACTGTAGGTAAAATGAAAATAATATTAATTTTTACTCACTGAAAGGTAAAAAGAGTATGCGAGCGACTAAAACCAAATTTTTAATCTCAATATAATTCTTTTATAATTGGAAAATTTTCCGAAAGCTAATTATTTGACAATTTGTCCACCCTACCTGAAGAAAATGTCTTGGGGCGGTTTTGGGCGAAAGGAGCAGAAATTTGTTTTCTTAAACCGCTTTAGTTCACACAATTTTCGTGCACAGGCACGCGGGATTCTAGCTTTTAGTGCGGGAACAAATCTATTGTTTCCAAACATTTATAGTTTTTGTGAAGTATTTAAATCATTTTCAAAAATAGATATATAATTTTTATTTAAAATATCCTTTTTACATTTTTCGTAAAACGTTTTAATAAGTTTACTGTATATTAAACAAAAATATGCAAACATCATTCTACCAAAAAACGCACACCTCCATTTTGCTAAATAGACTTTACAAACGGTCGTTTATTAATATTATCGAAAAAAAGACAACTAACAAATTCGTTAGCTTTTTTTAAAAACTTGAGTACATTTTTTTGAAATAAACACAAAACGGTTTTACAATAACACAAAAATAAATAGCTACGAAGGTTTCTTAGGTAAAATGTAGCATTTTTTTCAGTGTACATATACATATATACATACACTTTTACTTACCGATTCAAATAAAGACTATACATTATTAATTTAAAATATAGTATTGCATATTCTTAGGATGAAGAAAATGAGATTTGTGTAGTGAAATTGTATCTACATGAAATAACCCAGCTAGTATTTTGTATCACAATCGAATCTTTTAGGAATCAGATTAAATAACAAAATAACCGCATACATATAAGCTTATTTTTCGATCATAAGTGATACTCTCGTTGAAAGAAAATGGTACCCTACCGAAGAATCACCTGAAAGAATCGTTTGTGATACAATTGATTCCTTTTTAATCATTTTATTGTTAGTTTTTATAATCGTTACTGAATCGTTTTTGTCTCATTTTTCAATCGTAGATTATTTAGTTTTTAATTATAGTTATTTCCTATCATTTTTTAATTGTCATGTTTTTTAATTTTCTCCTATAAAATCACCACCATTATGGCTTTATTTTACACCAAACAAAAGTTCTCGGTTTTTCACAAAGAAGAGAAGAAACAATGTCCAATAACATTTATGTTCATAAATTGTCTATAATTTTTGGGCTTCTTTTTTAGCCAAGCTTCTTATTTGTTGCTGACACGAAAGCTTATATTTTTATTTTTTCATTTAGCAAAAACAAAAATTCAAAATATTTAAAATTAATTTTTTTTTTAACATATCAACGAATCGTATATGAATCTTTTTTCAATCGCTCAAGTGATAAATCAGTTTTTAATTATCAAAACTGCTCTGAAAATAGTCATTTAGGTGATTTTTACAAAAACTAATCACCCAAATGCTAGCTGGGTATTGATAAATCAGTTTAAAATTCAAAACATTTAGAAACCATTATTTTTACATATAAATGAATAATATTTGAATCCTTTTTCAATCGCTTAAGCTATATATCAGTTTTTAATCGTCAAAAGTGATCTGAAAAGATTCATTTTGGTGATTTAAAAAAAAAATAATCACACAAATGCTAGCGGGGAAGTGTGTGTGCGTGTTTGAGTATCGGCTAGGGTTTTAGTTTCGAACATCTTTATTTCCCGGGAGCAGAAACAGAAACCAATTTTTAGTTTTACGAAATTCCGGTAAATGTTCAAAGTTTTGAAAAATTTAAAGGAAATTTTATTAAAAATTAACACGAAATAACTAAATTGGCAACAGTGGACCTAATACAGGGTTATCCATTTAATGGTCTCAAAACCACCGGTCTGGCAGGGCTGGCAACTGGAGAGTCATTTATTAAGCGAAAAATTTTCCATTGACGAATATGGATCGTTATAACAACCGATGAACGTGCAGTAAAAAAACTTACTAAAAAGTGGTGGCTTAACAGTGGCCATTTTTCGAGCATTACGTGGTGAATTTAATCATCATATTCGACCTACTGTGCAAGATATTGGCCAGATTATAAAGAGAATTTGAAGAGACTGAAAGCGTTACAGATGTGGCCAGGCCAGTGCTTCACGCCATATGCACACTGCCGGACATGTCGAAAATATCGGAAGAACCGTTTCTGCCAATTCAGAGCGCTATGGGCGTATGATAATCAAATCTTTTTTGGCCTGCAATTAAAGATTATGAACTGTACGATATGTGGTTTTAACAAGAAGAATCCATGAGCCGCATAACACGATCGATTTTGGCTTTAATGCTTAGGAAGCTTCCAGAACGCGTAATTTCACGTTTTGGCGACGTCAGTTGGCCACGAAGATCATGCAAATTGACGCCGTTAGATTTTTTGTATGGCTTCGTCAAAGTCCGCGTGCATGCAGATAATCCTCTCAAGATGGAGCTTTAGAAAACTTACATTCGTCAGATTATAGCCGAGATAGCGCCCGGAATGTGCGAGAAAATGGTTAAAATCTACCTAAAAAGGGTCGACTGTTGCAACCAATCTAGAGGCGGTCTTTTAATTGACATTGTATTTTGTACGTAATGGCAAGATCCAAGCTTTATAATGAAATAAAAGTTTCATCGAAATCATAGACTTATATGAGTTTTATTTAACTTTACTTTCGAAACCGAAAAATGGATTAAGCGTTGTGTAAACATGGTAAAGCACTTCTGCCCTTACCTCCTTAAATTTAACTAAAAAAAATTCTAGGAAAAGAGAGAATTTCTTGAGAAATCTCGGGACAGAAATTCAGTAAAAAAACTCTAGTATGTACATTTGAATGTGTATAAAACAAATAAAATGCCAACGGAGGAAAAAAAGTAAAGTTGTAAGTAAATTTTAAATACGATTTAAATCAAATGAAATGTTAAGATTTATTCAACCATAAAAAAAGCAAAAAAAAAAAAAAAATATTTTAATATTTATATGTATGTAAGTCTGTACAGATTTTTTAAAAGGGAATAAAAAATATGCAAAATTATGTATAAGGGCATATGGTGAAAAAAAACTGACAGCCAATTGAATAAAACATAAAGAAGTTTTACTTCAGAGAACTTGAAAATAACAGAAAAATATATAAAACTAATGACTTAATAAATTTATGTTACAAGCAATTTATAGAAAACAGTTAACCTCTGCTAAGTTTTAGTTTCCAAATGAAATATATGGGTTAAAGAAAGTTGTTAAAAGATTCAACAATATCTTTTGTCATACATTTCAATGTTTAAAATGAAGATGCTTAAAATAATAGAAGACTTTTTTACCACACAGAAAAAATATCTCGAGAAAATTTTTAACAACACAGTTTGTCAAAAATAAAATTTTAGGTCAACAAACTTTTTAATTGATTCAATGAACAAATTTATCAAAATGACACTTTGCAAAATAGCACTCAATAAAACATATTTGATAATAAAATAATTAAATATTTCTTCATATTCAATAACAAAATATTTGAAAGTAAAGTAAAGACAGTATTTTTACCATTTTTTCATAGCTCATAATTCTCATTCGCTTAACAGTTTTATTTCTATACTATATTTAGTTTTACCAAAGTCTTTGGAAAAAGGTTTCCCGATGATCTGGCCTAAGCAACCAGCGAATTGGGCATAGGAAGTAGCTTATCTCCCAACAATAAATTTTAGTGTATTTATCAAAGAATAAAAATTGGGAATTAAGCACATCATTAATTAATAATAAATTAATAAATAAGTGAATAAATTTAAAAGATTTTGTTATTCGTGCTTAATTCCCAGTTTTTATTCTTGACAAAAACACTTGATATTAATTGTTGATGGGTTAAGCTATTCCTATGCGCATTTCACTGGTTGCTTATATTGCCTAAAGATATTACATTCCTTCTTCTTCTTACATTCCCCACTACAATTGATTGGAATTCTTCCAATATTAATTGTTGATGTTTTTGTTTAAAGTTTTTTATTTGGTTTAATATCTTTAGTTTTTCTAAAATGTTTATGGATGAAGTTTCCTGATGATCTGGCCTAAGCAACCAGTGAAATGCGCATAGGAATAGCTTATCCCATCATCAATTAATTTCAAGTGTTTTTATCAAGAATAAAAACTGGGAATTAAGCACGAATAACAAAAATCTTTTAAATTAAAATTTTGTATTCCCAAAAATTATTTTGATAATAAATGAATAAAGATTCGATAAACATTTTGTTTGATTTTTTCAACATTTCCAACAATATATTTTAACAAATCACGTAAACATTTTGTTAAAAAAATTATTAAAATTTCTATAACTATACCTACAAACTTTTTTATCAATACCGACCGCAGCAGACGTCATCGCAGAAAATTCAAAAATTTTTTTAATCAAATATGCGATTTTTGTACTCAAATATCTGACTTAATCCAGTTAACCTTTCTCTATTCAAATCCTTTACAGTGTTTTCATATACACATGAGTTGAGGCAAACATATCAATTTCATATTTTTGATCATATATTTTACTTAATTTATTTTTACATTATTCTCTTTCTTAAATTTTTTCTCACCACCAGAAATATGGGCAGTATATTGATTTTATCGTTTCGTTTGTTAACTCATTTTACACCCTATAGGAAAGAAATTTTCTATGTCTTTGTCAAATTCTTATGATAATCATTAAGGAAAGTAGAGCCGCAAACAAGTTTTTCCAATCGTCTCTTTCTATTGCCATACTCCTTGTTTCACTTCAACATGTCCTGATTTAATAATCCAGCTGCCTTCGTCATGTATGGGAAGGCCTGCCAACACGACTCTGGACTTGAGAATTCCAATTGATGGTTTTGACCGTTTTGTCTGGCGATTTCCTGAGTGTGTGCTCAAGTCAACGCCATTTTCGCGTACGAATCCCTGTCTGAATGCTTAAAGTTTTATAAAGGATGCAATTTTATCAAAAAGTAATTTCAATTTTTGGGAATACAAAATTTTAATTTCAAAAGATTTTGTTATTCGTGCTTAATTCCCAGTTTTTATTATTGATAAAAACACTTGAAATTTATTGTTGATGGGATAAGCTATTCCTATGCGCATTTCACTGGTTGCTTAGGCCAGATCATCAGGAAACTTCATCCATAAAGATTTTAGAAAAACTAAAGATATTAAACCAAATAAAACTGTTAAGCGTATAAGACTTATAGCAACAGTTCTACTTGTAATAATATCAAAGTTTAAACAAAACACATCAACAATAAACAGTGGGTTTATCTCATCTTACATTCCCCACTACAATAAGTTGAAATTCTCTCAACATTAATTGTAGTTGTGAGCAGGTTAAGAAAAACAAAATAAAAACAACAACAACTAACAAAAGATGTTGCCAATTAAGTGTTTTATGGATGAAGTTTCCTGATGATCTGGCCTAAGCAACCAGTGAAATGTGCATAGGAATAGCTTATCCCATCAACAATAAATTTCAAGTGTTTTTATCAATAATAAAAACTGGGAATTAAGCACGAATAACAAAATCTTTTGAAATTAAAATTTTGTATTCCCAAAAATTTAAATTACTTTTTGATAATAAACAGGCAAGTGCACGGCCTGGAAAACACTTAATTGGCAACATCTTTTGTTAGTTGTTGTTGTTTTTATTTTGTTTTTCTTAACCTGCTCACAACTACAATTAATGTTGAGAGAATTTCAACTAATTGTAGTGGGGAATGTAAGATGAGATAAACCCACTGTTTATTGTTGATGTGTTTTGTTTAAGCTTTGATATTATTACAAGTAGAACTGTTGCTATAAGTCTTATACGCTTAACAGTTTTATTTGGTTTAATATCTTTAGTTTTTCTAAAATCTTTATGGATGAAGTTTCCTGATGATCTGGCCTAAGCAACCAGTGAAATGCGCATAGGAATAGCTTATCCCATCAACAATAAATTTCAAGTGTTTTTATCAATAATAAAAACTGGGATGCAATTTTTAATTTTTAAATAAAAATACGTATTTCTTTTATTGGATTGTAAAGAAGACATGTTCCTATTAAGTATACAATAAAATATCTGTCAAATGGCCCCCACGGCTCTGATAGCAGGCCATTACTCTTTTCATGACTTGTTCACAAAGATATGGCTGTCGCTCTGTCGCTTGGGCTTAGAAATTGTTTTTGATTTATTCGCACCCCAGATTTCCCAAAACCCAAAAGAAAAAAAGCACGGGGTTAAATCGCATGATCTTGGTGGCCAGTTGACATCAGAATTTCTTGAGAGGATTTGTTCTGGAAATCGTTGCTGCAATAAATCGATTGTTTCATGAGCGATGTAGCAGGTGTCTTGCTTAAGCCACATGTCCAGATCCATGTCGTACAGTTGAGGCCACAAGAGCTACGTTACCATATTACTGTACCGAATGCCGTTCAGAGAACGATGCCGAATTAATGTTTTCGGCGATACTCTCGTTTACAGCAGCAATGTTTTCAAGAGACCGATCGAAAAGTTGACGCACAGGAGTTTTCCCGTCTATAACCGACCCAGTTTCTTCAAATTTGTTGCTCGAAGTTAGCGAGCGGTCTCAGCTTAACTTTTTTGTAATAAGTTTTCACAATTATAACGCATTGTTCTTTCTAAAGTGCTCAATTTTTAATAATCGGAATAAACTTATGTGACACCTGCCAAATTTTAAAGTTTTGCTCAAAAAAATTAAACAGTTTTAAAAAAATGTAGTCTAATTCGGCTATTTCCAAACATTAACGTAAACTCTTACAAAATTATGGGCAATGACGACTGATTCGAAGTTGATTTGCCAGCACCGAAATCAGGCAACGCCGCTCTTGTTAAAATAAAAAAAATGTTGTATATTTTCACATGAGCGGCGTTGCCTAATTTCGCTGCTGGCAACCATAAACGAAAATATTAATCGAACAATCAGTTAAGTTTTCCTTATTCAATTTTAAAAAATATGTAAAAAAAAAATAAAACTTACCCATAGTTACGTAGGCACGTGTAATTTTGAATTAATTTTAACGAATTCTGTCTCTCTCCTCTTTTGCTTAACCTGTGAGAATAAAAACATAGGATTCAATACTCGAAATTAAAAAAAAATGATTTCTTTGCAAAATTAAACAACAAAATTTCAATACAAGAGGAAAAAAATCTTTATTATTTCGAATTCAGCTACAGCTTTAAGTTTTCAATGTTTTAATAAGTTTAAGTTTCAATAATTTTAATAATATGTAGTTTTAAGTACCCAAAAGTTTATAAAATTTTCTTAATACTTCATTAATATTTCCTTCTCTGGTTTCAATATTCCTTTTTTATTCTTTTTTTAGCTTGTTTTAATTAATTTTGCTAACTTTATGAAATTAAGCGTAATTAAATTTTAAATTAAATTTTATTTTCTTATTTTAGAGTTACCTAATTTAATTTTACACAATTTTGTTATTTTAATTTCGGATTTCTAAATAAACGATTTATTGTATTTGCATATATGCTCAGTTCCATACTGCAATATAAGACTTAAGTCTTGTGTACGGAACATCGAAAATAAATAAATAAATACTCTTGCGGATATTTCTTCGACCATTTTTATTTTGTCTTGTATGACCTTTATTTGCCCTTAAAAAATAGTGACAATGACTAGCGAACTGCCTCCTTAACCAAACCAAAACAGAATGAGCTATATTAACTCTTTTTGAAAAATCCTTGTCAAATCTTAACTAAATCATTTTTGTATACGCATTTTTTAAAACTTGAAGCTAATTTTTGCAACTATGCTGAGATGCTGCGAACAAAATAATCAATTGCGGACAATTCAGCGGTTTCGAGAGAATATTCCCGGAAGAGGTATGTTTTTGGGGCTCCTCTAAATATACGAATTTCCAATGACCCTTGAAACGTTGAGCCGTTTAAAAGCCATTCTCAACAACTAGTTGAGAAAATAGAAAGTATGTATGTAGACTATAACCGGGGATCCCGATACGAGAATCGGACAAGATTGGCTAATCCTCGGTTCATCTTAAGCTCTTGTTATTACAGAACTAAAAAAATGATTTGGAACATGGAATATTCGGACACTTTTAAAACCATCAAGATTGGCTTAGATATGTAGGGCGTGCAAGAACTGTAACCATCTTTCCTTGGTTAAGTTGAAACAAGATGGCCCAATCATGACACAATAACAACTGATGTCGACGTTACCTTTTTATATTCTGGCAAGCCAGTTGGACTCCCTCTATCAAGTGGCGTATGTTTTCTTCTTTCTTAAGCGATGCATAGGTTCCTGATGTTATCGAAGCCTCATTCTTATAGGATTATATCCATCCGCCTTCACACCCGTGCACGTCACATCACTGGCTTGCAATGCGTTGCCCCTACTGAGGTCTCAGATCTTAACGACAAAGAAGACATTAAAAGCCTCCTGGAATAGAAAATAAAAGAAACGCCTAGTGTTGACATTAACTTTTGACGTTACAAAAACAAGCAAAAACGCATGATACCCTCCCCACCAGTTGGGCTGCAGCATATTTCCTTCACAAAAATTGCTTTGAAAGGGTACACAAAATACACCATGTCAGACTCTTTTACCTTCACTTGTCAAACTTATTGTGTTTTAACTAAAGAAGAAAAGAAAAAATCTCCCATATGAAAATGTTGATAAAAACTTTTTAATACTCATTACATAAAATATTAGCGAACTGATAGACAGACAGACAGCAAAATAATTTTTTATAACTACTTAAGGGGGTGGAATTTAATTTGTACTGATGATAGTAAAAACTGTTTAGGAGCTTTTTTATCTCTTTCCTTTATTTCTTACCCATAAAAATTGTTATGGTAATGAAAATTCAATGTTAAGTTGAAGGAAAAGAAAACAAAGAAGTGGTAAAAAAAGTTTAAATTTAAGTAAAAGATTTATTAATAAAGATTTATGTTATTTTTAAGTTTTTATATAAAAAAAATAAGATTGAGATTTTGTTTAAAAAAGAATTTGTTTAATTTAAAGCTTTTCATATATTTGCCAAATCAATTGTGTTAGAAGGTGGGAAAAAAAAAACGAAGGGATTTTAATGCTCTATAACAAAGAAGAAGAGAAAGTAGACATTTTTTTACAACAAAAATATTTCTCTCTTTACATAAAAGAGCGCGCTAAATTAAACGACCTTTAAAAGAGACAACAAACATTTCGGAAACCAAACATGGGACTTACAGCAACAATAAGAACAAAATTTTAAATGTCTGCCATCCAGTGACAGTGTTGTAAATGGACTTGGATAGGCCACGCGCTTCGAATAGATAACACAGACATAGCAAGGGCCAGCCTACAGTAAAATCCTAGGATAGACACAAAGTTGGACGCCAAAAAAACAGCATGGAGAAGTTTAGGAGAAGTGTAGTAGCGAGGGCTTGAGACTTTATATAATGTCGGATAGCCAGGCTGCTCTTAGGGCACTTTCTTCTTTGGATAAAAGTCAAGGCTGGTCTTGGACTGTTTTGCGTCTCTGAATGAGCTAGGGAAACACAATGACTTGAATTTGTGTTGGGTTCCCGGACATGAGGGCCATGCGGGCAATGAAAGGGCTGATTGCTAGGCAAACAGTGGCGCTCGTCGTCCATTTATAGGTTATCTTTGATCTTCCTCCGAGCAGGGTAATGGGCTTTATACGCAGCCTAAACCTGACATGGTGAGACATATGGGCTGCACAAAAGATCCTTTGGGTCGCGGTGCACATGGCCTTCACGTGTATACTAACTACTACTAACTAACTAGTAGCGAAAACGAGGGATAACATTGACACAAATACAACACATGATGCAACAAGACAAGCTTAGATGGATAGAGAGTTCTTGTGAACATGTTCCCTTAAAATAAAAAGAGTTGCTAAAAAAAATGTTTATGGGAACAACAATCAGAATTTTAAAAGTCTGCTATCCAGTGACAGTGTTATACGCCGTTGTAAATGGACATGAATCGGCCACTCGCTTTGAAAAGCCATCACAGAAATAGCAAGCGCCAGAGTACAGTGGAACCCCCAGGGTACACACAAAGATAGGCGCCATAGAAAACAACACGGAGAAGATCGGTAAAAGTGGAGCAGCGACAACTAGTGCTCACATTGCCACAAATACAACACATGATGCAAGACAGGCTTAGATGGATGGAGAGTTTTTGTGAACACGTGTCCTTAAAACTATATTTACCAACAAAATTCTTCTACGAGAATCAAACATAATTCAATCTAAGTTTCTGGGAATATATCCCAGCGAAAACTTGAATGAGTAAAGAGAAGGCGTTATTTAGCGTTATTTACAAATTCTTTTCGCCGCATTCCATTCTTACTGTGTAACGACGTGTTTTCCACCTTATGCTGGGGTAGAGCTCGCGGCTCCCAGGGTTCGTTACAAAAATTTATTTAAACGACCAGAGAAATGAAACACCGGACTCGCTCTTTTCATAAAACGTTATAAACCGTATATTTAATACATTTATTTCTCTTAATCTTAAAACCCTTCTTAATTTTAAAAGTCTACTACAATGATCGACAAATTAAATACTACGTAGACCACAAATGACGTACACGACACTCTCGGGACGGTACCGACAACACACACGGTGATAGCGACGCGACACACACGACGGCTTCGACAGAAAGGCCAAAGTAGCCAAGGAAAAGGCAGACGACAAACCAAAAGAATTTAGTCTACACTGCTATTCTCTTGCTTTGCAGTCGTTCCGGGCGATCTACTCCACGTCGAGAGAATTTAGTCTACACCGCTCTTCTCTTGTCTTGCAATCTTTCCTAGCAACGAGTGGGATCAAGTGAAAGAGGTGTCTCTTCAATCGAATACTAGATATTAGTTAGCTGTAGTGGTGTAACCTCTCACAGCTAAATAAGACCTTACCCGTTTGCCGGCTGCCGACTGACTGTCTGGTTTAATGGTACGTGCTCCGCTTTTATACTGTTTGCCGGCGTACATTTACACACACATACCACCAGGGCTGCCAGATAAATATGTGAGGAAGTCGTCAATTTCCTGAGAAAAAATAAAAAAATCGTCTTTCGCGTTTCGAAAAATCGTCAAAAAAAATCGGCCAACGTAAAAACATTTAAACAAAAACATAATTACTTCATATCATGTATGGGCAAATGCAAAATTAAAATGCAAAAAGAGCGAACGATGTGTTTACATACACAAAAAAAACAAAAGAGCATAAAACCAACAAATGCAAACGTAAACAAACCAATACAATGCCACATGCGAAGCTTTCAATGTAGTGGTGCCCATACCTGCTTCATACCCAGCTATTGGGAGTCTCATGAAGACCGTCTTTGATCGTCGATGACAGCATTTTTCAATCGTAGAAGATTCCTCAGGCGACAAAAACTGTAACACGGCTAAGATTCTTTCATAGCACAGCGAAAGACGCTTCTTCAATCGTTGTGGGAATCGTTTAAGACGTGGGTAAAGATTATCTTACGAGTCTTTCATATCAAGAATCGTATAATAATGTTCGCCGTATAATTGTTTAAATTATGATTTATACAGAGAGTCTTTAAAGGTTCATTCGGTGATGGTTTGACGAAAGATAAACAAAGTGTTACGTTGTTATTTTTGTACTCTAAAAAAATCATTTAAAGATTTTCTTAAGACTTGCTTATTACAGCCGTACCTAAACAAAAGCGGCACGCGTTTTCTAGTTTTTGAATAGAGCGGCCTCAACGCTTTGCAATTTGAAAAACCGATTTTCACAGATCGTTTAATAGTGAAGTTTGCCGCTATTGTTAATTAATAATGGCAGTCGAGCACTTTTTTGGTCAATCTAGCGTTGACGCTCTTGGTTAGGCATATCAGCGTAAAAGCTAAGCGAAAGAAAACGTTCCGCCTTCCGCTCTTGTTAAGGTACGGCTGTTCTAAGATTAAAAATCAAACGTGTCAGAAAATTTAATGTTTTATTCAGACTTTGGAGACTAAAAAATCGTCACTTTTTAGAAAAAATCAGCAAATCGGCACTTTGCTAAGTCTGAGTTTATACGGTTCATTCTTTACTGAAAAGATTGCTACTTTATAGGCGAGAGAGGCGAGGGGTATGTACTCGTTTCTTTTCCACTCGCCCCTCTCGCCTATAAAGTAGCAATCTTTTCAGTAAAGAATGAACCGTATAAACTCAGACTAATTTGGGAACAAGAAATCGTCAAAATGACGATAAATCGTCAAATATGGCAGCCCTGCATACCACAATAACCATTTATCAGGGTTGCTCATAAGTGTATGTTGTCGTGTCCCAATCTTTCCTACGCGCCACCAGATGGCGTGATACATTTTTACCGTTAATTTCAAATACGATCTTACTTATTGGCGATAATAATACAAGTACAATAATATAATATAATAAAATTAAATTATATAATACATTCATATTTAATACTAAGGCTAGGGATATTATTTCATAAGGAAACATAAAAAATTCAATATAATTCATAACAAGCATAAATAATAATAATTCATTAGGGTGCAGTCTAGGGCATGTGGCCCAAAAACGAGCTCCGACTTTTGGTCGTCACAACTGATTTTTAGACAGGTTGTCCTTGGGAGCAAGCCTTTCCACACTGCTTTTAATATCAACTTCAATTTCTTCCCAAAAAAGGGAGTAAGGAAGGTCACTTAAAATAAAAAGTCAATAAAACTGAAGGGAGTAGCGAATGTGTACTGAAGATTTTAGAAGGTCTTTTAAAAATAAGTTTATACCTTCTAGAAGGCAAACTTCTGAAGACAGGATATCATGCGAAGCGAATCTTTTAGAAAGGAGTATAGAGGCCTTCAAAAAGGCCTGCTGCTTACGGTCCTTTCAATATTTACCGCTGGGATTGCTTAAAGATCCTTATCTGGAGCAGCACTTGCCATTTGCTAACTAAATAAAAAAAAATATCCAGTGACTCCTCTAAAATTTATGGCGATACAGATGACAAAGAGAGCTGTTCATTTCCTCTGCTTTCATAAGAAATTTTTATCTCAATGTTGAACTTAGAGTATGGGAAAAAAAAACTTTTACAAACGTTAGAATATTAAATGCCTCAATTGGGACTATAACCTGTTTTATTTAGTATAACTTTGGAACTGACTTGCAGCTATCACCCAAGGACAAATAGGTCAGTCAACTCAAGTGAACCTTTATTCCAAAACACACAGGTGTTTCCATCGCATGAATTACCTTCATTTCTATTTTTTCTTGTTTAATATAAATATATCCATTATTTCAATTGAATATTTTATTCATTCGACAATTTTCTTTAATAGATTTTAAGCAATTAATTTTTTTTTTTGTTTTTATTTTTTCATCTTAACGTTTCGTTTTTATAACTTTCTATCTTTTAAGCTATTAAAACGTTTTGCTTTTAAAAATCCAAAAACGAAATAAATATTCTGATCTTCATTTCAAAATAAATTTATAGCAGAAAATATAAGAAATATTATACGTTTTTATTTTCACAAATATGTACATATGTATGTTTGTATGTCTGTTGGCATCATGCATGTGCATGTATGCGATGAACGGAGGATGAAATGAAGAAACAAACGAATGGATAAGAATTCACAACATTGAATATACATTTAATAAGTACCACGTTTTTATGGTGCAATCAAATACGTTTTATTATCTGTTGCAATCAAATGCAAAATAATATCTTTTATTACCCACGTTAGAAGAATAATATGGGAAGATATAAAAACCTAGGTGGTTGAAAGGGAATTGCAAAGGCGGTATACTGACTTAAATTAAAGAAATTAAAAGAAATAACTTAAAAGAATTGTTAGAGATTGTTTATTCGTTATGGCCTAAAAGACGGGAAAAGGAAAGCAAGATGCGAGACATGGCCCCATGACAACAAAAATTCTTTACAGATTGTTTTGCCCAAGTCCAGACTATGTTGACTTTGTCCCAAAGGGGCAAGAACCAACTTCTTGAACTATGCAAAGGAGAAGACATTGTTACGCGCATAAAGGCTCAGTGGTTAAAATGTGGAACAGATTTACATGAGCACCTGCCATATGACCTAATCCTACATACATGTTGCAACTTTGTGTGTATAATCTGGCAAAAATATACAATCGCCTCTGGTTTAGGAACTGGACCTATGTATACTTCACTTACAACTAAACAACACAAACATATTGCAATTTTAAGTGTGTAATCTAGCAATAAAGTATACACTCGCCTCTTGTTTAGGAGCTGAAGCTATCTATCCTTTGCTGCTTTAGATATAGCCAGAAGCATCTTATGTTGATTGGCCCCAAAACCTGGGTATATTTCTACCTCTTCCGAAAGTGTTAAAAAGTTAGTGCTTTAATGAGCCTTTCAGTACTATTCCTTTCCGCGATTTTGGGTTTGAACCACATCCACCACATGTTTCCTAAAAGTATCTCTTTCGTTGAACAGTTTTGTGAGTTCATACTTTGAAAAAAGCACTTCCTAATGCGTCCGATGAGCCTCCACCAATAGTTAATCCAGTGCCTGCTCACCGAAGGCTACTGACTCCCGTAGTAGCTGATAAGAAGGATTTCCGGTCAATGGTCGGTCTAAAGAAATTTCGAAGACTTTAGGAGGCCTGTAATTTTGGATCTTGCCGGATATCAGGTTGCCTATACCTACTTTGCTTAAGAGGATTTAACACCAAAAGTGAAATATACTTCTGATGATCGTTACAACCGCCGGGGGGGGGGGGGGGGGGGAGGGAAGCTCCATGGTTAAGTTTGGCTGCCCATGTTGTGTCTGGCCTCACAGTATTATAATTTGAAGTCTTATTAAAATAAAATATTATGACTTGTTTCAGAAATATTTTAAGGCATAGTAAATGGATTTTTGGCTGGGTACTTTACATTGGGCCTATCGTAAATAATGCCGTTAGAGTGATTTCTAGTATCTATCTATCTATTTCTAGTATTAGAAGAAAAAGTTATATGAATACCGTTATTTAGGTATAAATAAGTTTATTTTGCGTCACGCCCACGTCTCCACTGCCGACCACATTTTGTCGGATGATGTCATGATAACCAAAATGCTTGTTCCTTATATGTAAACTTTAGCTAAAAAGAGATTTACGGGTAAAGTTAGAGGTAGTCTTGTTTTTTTGCTCAAATATCAGCCATTTGTTGACCGATCGGACTTAGTTTCAATAGCAAAATTTAACGAAGCATATGTGACATAAACATATAGACTAAATAAGACTTAACTAAGCTAGACTAAGTAGACTAAACAAGCATCAATTCCGGGGCCTTTGGAAATCCCATTTCAACAGGCAGCTATTTTACTCCTAAATGCCATATAAGTTATTAAAGTCACAAACCATGTGTTAAAGATACCTGTTGAACATTCCATATATTTAAGTTCAAAGCCCAATTATATGGGGTACCTTACCATTTTGCTGCCTAAGATTACATTTTAATAAGCAGCTTAATAAAATAATATAATCAATTAAAATAAGGTAGGGTATATCGAATAAATACACATACATACACAGAGATACATCTACGTACCCAATCCTACAAAATGTTGGCTAACACAAACTCTGTTGCCAATATCGAATATTCATACAAAAATGTTGCTGCATAAGAGGCAACATTAAAGCACCGGCAGAGAATAGAACATCCTTAATGCAAAAAATAGTTCAAAACATAGATTTCATATAACTGTTAAGAGGTTTTATTTTGGATTTTTTCTTTAATATTAGTGTAAGTGTGTATAACGGTTTATGTACGAATATGTGAATGAACGTCTTTAGCAAACGGCCCAAGCTACTTAACATTTATTTCGGCAAATTGCACATGCATCAAAAAGCAATCTCTTCTAAAAAAAACTTTTACAAGAGAATAAAAGGAAACAAAAATCTTTGCTTTTTATGCAATACAATTCTTGATTTAACAATTTTAAAAATACAAATTCTTATTTAAAAAAAAAAATCAAAGGAGAATTCAAGACCTTTGAAGTACAAAACTATTGAAAAGGCTGTGAATATTGCACAATTCCTTAAAAAATCTAAAGAAAAAAAAAACGAGATAGACAGCTCTCCTGACGAGATGTATATGTGTGTACATCTTTGCAAAAAAAAAAAAAAAAAAAAAAAAAAAAAAAAAAAAAACAAGAAGGAAAGTAAAGAAAGGCAAGCCCGACTATTTGATACCCTACACTACAGTACAGACACATTCGAAAGTTTTCCCTGGGTACCATGGGCAATAATGGGCCCAAAAATAATTGGACGAGAAAGGCCTTTGCAAAATTGCACGACGATATATTTTATTTCAATAAAAACAATTTCTAGACGCAGTATGTAGGGCACAAAAAAGAAAACCCTTTCTAAATTAACAACGTCCCAAAAAAGGAAATTAAAAATATATTATCGCAACGAAAGACGATATATTTATGCCACTGCAGTCTTTAAGTACAGACAATTTCTAGAGGAAATATTTTATTGGAACTGAAGCAATCTCTAGACGAAATGATTCTTTTCGACAGCATACATTTCTTTTTTTGGCGAAATTTAACACCGAAATATTATTTTGGATCGCAGACCATTTTTAAAGCGAAAGTTTGTTGAAAATATAGAATTTTTTACAAAAATTATGTTGTAGAATTTAGCTGCTTGTTAAACATAGAACCACTTTAACAAAATAACAGGTTTTCAAGAAATTCAAAAATTTCAATACCCTGAATTCGTAAAGTCCGTTTTACATACATTGCACGAACTTTTGGTCTTCGAAGACCCGTAGTAAAATTTGATGCAGAAAATATTCGTGGAACATTTTAGCCCTCTAAAGTGCTGTTTTAGTATACTTTTGTGGGGAAGTTAAAAAAGGACAAAGATGACCCCTTAAAATGAGTGTTAGAGGGTTAATATATTCTAAGAAAAGAATCGCCATATAATTAATTTTTAGCTTAAAAGTACATTTAGTATATTTTTTTTAAACTTATACCAAACGCCTTTTCAAAAAAATCAAAAACTTTAGGGGCCCATATTTCGGGAACCTGAGCTAACTTTTTAAAACCCTTTGGCAGATGAGCTCAACTAGTAGTCTACCTTTATTTCGCGTTGCAAATGTTGAGGCTGCGGCGATGACCCGAATTTTGTTGCACTGTGTTATAAGTTCCTGGGCTGGATGACGTCTAGCCCACATAAATTTTCGAACGAACTTCGTTTAAATTCTTTAACGCAACAGGTACGGAAGCTGTTTTTAATACGCTTTTAATCTAATTTTCATAATTTTTGCTATACAATTCTGTTTTGTAAAGAAATATTTGTCATTAAATGGTTTAATTACAGAAGTCTTTTCATAAAACGACTTTTAAAAATCTTGCGTTTTACGTTTTCGATTTCCAGCACTCTCCTGCTAATGTTAAATATTGATTACTAAAATTTGTAAGAATTTAAAATTGTGATTTTTCTTATAAATATATGAAAATCCTGGGATTTTCGGTATCGGGATTGGTATCCCTAATACATATGTATGTAAGTTTGTGTGTTTACTTTATATTGAAAATCAAACAAAGTTCATCAATTTTAGAAATTTTTTATTTTGAAATAAAATCGGTCATTATGTGCAGCCTAAACATTTTATTCAATCTTCCCTTAACTTCATGTACATGACTTTTATATAACTGAATCCCGGGAATTAAACAAAGTCATATGAAATGCAACTGTTTGGAAAAAATTAGACCCCCTAATGTTTACGTACTTTAAGTAATTACCAATTATTGAAGTCAACCGCAAAGTTTACGTATATGAAAAGTGGTACTCCTACGTAAATGTTACGTTGCGGATGAACTTGAAAAAAATTAAATTTTTTTCCGTTTTACACAGGGAGAAAAGACTCGTTCTATATCAAAGTTTTTTCCACTTACTTTAAGTAGGAGTCGGAATTGCAAATTTAAGTACAAAAGTACTTAAAACAATCTAGAATGGGATTACTTTCGAAAGCCAAACCCGAAACTTCTTTAAATAAGTATAAAATTCTTAAATCAAGTAACTAAATTAATTAATTGAACTTTTCGTTGGTCGTGCCACACGCATACGCTTGTGTTTGTTATAGAAACAACCACAACACTACAAAAGTAGGTAAGAGCGGTTTGATTGTTTTGTACAGTAACAACAAAAACAACACTGCAAGAAGAAAAACATACATTATTTTAATGTTTAAAAAGTAAAATAAAAAGCAATAAATCCCGAATTCCATTTGTTAATATTGTTAAGTAAATAACATCAAATTTTCAAAGTTGAATGATCACGAAAACCATATCGGGAATGCTGCTGGTGCCTTACAATCGGGAGTCCTTCTGTTAACAAAGGGGGAAAAACAACAAACATGTATTACGAACGAGTGCTTATGTTAAGTAAATAAATAATAGTATTCTCTCATTCTCTATGTGGTTCTCAGGGGTAAGTTCCTATGTAAGATAGATTTAAATCAAATCCACTTTTGGATTATTTCAAGTACGAGTTCGGCATTAAACCAACTTAGAAATTCTTACAGCAAGCACAGTTTGATATTCAGGGGTGCGCTTGAACCATGAATAACGATATGAGATCGGACTTTAAATGGCAGCGCTATATATAAAAAACAAAAAAGGCTGTATTTAAGGGCGTGGCAAAAAAAGTTTTTATGTTTTAGAAACTTCATTGACATATTTTTCTCTTTGAAGAGAGTGGGTGGCACAAAATTTTATTCGACCCACCTTAATGTCCATACACTGTATAATGACACCGTTCTTCCGAAAGTTGTAAAAAACTAGTGCTATCACGCAAATATCTCTTACATACATATCTATATATTGATGTGCAGCAAAAAATGTTCTTTATATATTTATTTTAATTCTGGTAAACATTTTCATTCAACATTTTTAATTTTTAATCCAAATTTTTAATATTTTTAATTAGGCTTAAGTTCATTAAATTTAATTTTCATTAAATTATTTTGATGTAGAAAGGAATTTTACAACATGAAAATTAATTAAAATTGTTATTGATAATCTTTCATTCTTGACCGTGGCCGGGATTCGAACAGCGGCCGGCAGGTTACCATGGCATTTTTCGATCGCAACCACTCGATCTTCTCAAATGGATTTTTAATTTTTACTAATTTGCTAACACATTCTATAAAGAATACACTCAGGTCTCGTTTTATGCGATATATGCGTTCCAAAAAAATCGCATAAATTGAATTCGCATAAAACGATACTCTTACTTCATATAAAAACTAATAGTGCGTTCCAAAATTCTGAAAAACCGCATAAATTCAAATTTTATTTAAAAAATCAAAGCAAAATCGCTTAAAAAAATCAACAAAAATATATTTGGGGCATTATTTGTAATAAAATTTTTTTGTGGAAATTTCATTATATTTGTCATAACTATAGTTCTAGTAGATATAAATATGTGTGCGAAATAATTTTTTTTCTATGAAGTTTATTTGTCGAGTTACGGGGGTGTAACTTGTTGCCGTTTTCAAAAAAATGTTTTTTAAATTTTTTTTTCGAACTAAAAACTAATCAAATCAAATTTTTTTTCAATTGCAAAGCCGAAAATGACCCATTTAAATCAAAATTTTTCTAACTTAGTCCTTTTTTTTCAACCTAAATTAGTGCCCTTATTATATTGTAAAAGACGCCGTGCAATGAATTGAGAAATAACGCCATATGGCCTTATTTTCATTTAAGGAGTGAAATAAAGCCATACATGGCATTATCCCATTTAAATTTTTTTCTTTTCATGTAATTGCAATTTATTTAAAAATTGTTTTGTTGGTTTTTCTCCGGGTGTTTATATAAAAAATATAAGGAAAACACTTTTGGACGCAAGGATTTACTCCTCTATGGTATAACAAAGAACGGCTTCGCTAACTAAAGTTTCTCTGCATAGTTGGCCTTCGGCCGGGCGCAAGGATTTTCTCCTCTGTGGTATAACAGAGACCGGCTTCGCTAACTAAAGCTTCTCTGCATAGCCGGCCTTCGGCCGGGAGCCAGGATTTTCTACTCTTTGGTACAACAAAGACCGGCTGCGCTAACTAAGCTTCTCTGCATAGCCGGCCTTCGGCCGGGCGCAAGGATTTTCTCCTCTATGCTATAACAAAACCCGGCTTCGCTAACTAAAGCTTCTTCTAAAGCGCAAGGATTTTCTACTCTAACAAACACCGGCTTCGCTAACTAAAGCTTCTCTGCGTATTCGGCCACTGTTATGGCGTTATTTCCACTTTGGTTACTAAACGATTATGGTGTTATTGCACTTGGGTGGTGGTAATAAAGTCATATGGCTTTATTTCTTAATTCATTGGGAAATAAAGCCATATGGATTTATTGCACGGCGCCATTGTAAAAGTTATGCAAATTTCTTTACACTCGTACATGTAGTTGCAATGTTGCACCGTAAAAGACAGGAAAGATCGAGTTTAAATTAAAAATTTTCTAATTCCGACCTAAGTTTTTAATTTTGATTTTTACCAAAATTAGCTTTATTGTGTGCTCTTCATAAGTTTGAAAAAACTCATACATACGTTTCAGCTATGCATAGAAAAAACTCAAAATAAAACAAACTATAGCGATTATATCAGTGCTGCAAACTTGGTTTAATTTAAAAACGGTAAAAAAAACAATAATTAGTATTGTGGTTATTTTGTTGAACTATTTATTGTTTTTAATCCAAATTTTTAATATTTTTAATAAGGCTTAAGTTCATTAAATTTAATTTTCATTAAATTATTTCTATGAAGAAAGGAATTTTACAACATGAAAATTAATTAAAATTGTTATTGATAATCTTTCATTCTTGACCGTGGCCGGGATTCGAACCGCGGCCGGCTGGTTACCATGACAGGTTCCGTTCGCAACCACTCGATCTCCTCAGATGGATTTGCCATCTTATACTCGCAGCCATCGACGACTGCTGACGTCAATATTCAAACATCAATCCTTAAACCAAATTGTATTTTAACTTTTGGTAGATCGAAATTTGCTTTTTTGAATGAATATCCATTTTAATTGATTTAACATGTTTTTCCTTATTTCTGTTTTTTCGTACTTTTGTCAAGAATTTTTCTTGAAGTCCAAAGTACATTTTTTGTTTTTTCTTTTTTGTCTTTCTTTTTCTTGTTGACCCTTTTCAGCACATCTTGAAGGACAAATGAACACATAGAGCTCGTGCCTTAGCTTTTACAAAAAAACATCTTAGATTTCAAAATCTAATTCTAAAAAAAAAATCGTAAATTAAAAATAAATTTGCTTTCGCATAAAAACAATCCGCCAGACCTGAGTGTATTTTGTTTTTGAAATTTAATTATTATTTTTGTAAACAAAAGCCAGGGTTTACCACAAAAACTAAATCTTTATATGAAAAAAAAAAAAATAGAAATGTACGAATATTTAATGAAAAAAGGTATATTTATGTTAACCGTAAATTGACGAAAGATTTTAAAGGTTTTTTAAAAACCAAATTTTAAACATTATCGTTTCAATACGAAAGCTTTTAGTGAGAAGACTATGTTTTACAAAAACAGGCTGTTAAAACAATAAAAAAAATGTCATACGTCTAAAGTCAAAACAACAAAATAAAAGCATTTCTTATTTAAAAGTTCATAGTGTTAGGTTTTTTTAACAGCAACGATATTTTTTCGCTCACCTTCCCTTCTTAAGGTTTTCTATGGTTGGGTTTTTGACAGTTGAGTTAGGGGTTGTCTCTCGCTCTCTCTTTCTTTCTGTTCTATTCGTTTCCTAAATATTTTGTAAACATTTATCGAAGTTTAAATATTTTTATCAATACTCACATAAAACTTTTACAAGTTTATATTTTCTTAAAGTTTTCCTACTCTATCAAGCTTACACAACCTTCGCTTAAAAGAGAAATTATCTTTCATTGCGAAGGCCATAAAACACTTGAGCATATTTAATTAAATAACAACGTTTTTTTTTTTAATTTTTAAAATTTTCTTGAGAAAAAATTTGCCAATTTTGAACAGGAAGAGAGAAATTATACTTTGCTCATCAAAATGTTTTCTTTTGTATTTATTTATCTTGAACTTTATAAATATTTGTACAAACGAACTAAAGCAACTTCAAATATTCTTATATTTTTACCCATTTCAAATTTTATTTATTTTACCCTTTTTTTCCTATCCAAAAGAACAGAAATATCAAAAAGAATATTATAAATCTTCTTTTGTATCAAGTACTTGTAGTTTTTTTTTATAAGAAAAGGAATATAAAAAAATAAAATTTATAACGAAATGACTATGAAATAAGGAAAAACTTAACACTTAAGTTAGTTTGTTAAACTAAGCAATTTTTCATCAACTGTACAACAACAAAAAACTATAACAAATGGGAGGAGAGGACTAAAGGCCTACAAAACTCCGAAATGTAATAAAAGTTTTTCTGGTACTTAAAATAGACTAGAACTTGAATTTTTCTTTTATGTTTCAAGAAATATAAAAAAAAAATAGTTGGGAGAATAAGTTCAAAAAGCGAATAACAAATGTTCATTTAAAATAGTTTTCTTTTATTTTCTATGCTTTTTGCTAAGTTTTGCTGGATTTAAGATGGTCTTTTCTATTTCGTCAAAAAAAAAAAAAAAAAAAAAAAAATATTCACTTGATTTTCATAATGCATAAAATGCTTTATAGCTTGGGTTAAGAAATATTTTAAAAGTAGAAAAAATGTTGTTACCGCATTAACACATTAAAGGAATTTTAAGTGTTGCAGTGACATATTTCGTTAAGAAATTCTAATTGCTACAAAGACAAATTTTGTCTAGAAATTTACACTGCTGCAATTAAATATTTCATCTTAAATTTTTCATGGCAATAATGGCACATTTTATTTGGAAATTGTCATAACTACAATGATATTTTTCATTTAGAATTTGTCGTCACAGCTTTGAGATATTTCTTCGAGAAATTGTCATTGTTAGGATGATATATTTCGCCCTAAAATTGTCCTTGTTGCAATGACAAACTTGGTCTTGAAAGTTTCATGGCTACAATGACATATTTTATCTAAAAATTGTCTTTGCTACAATGAAACATTTCGTTTTGAAACTGTGGTTGCTAACATGATATATTTCATCTAAAAATAAATTGTCATTACTGCAATGACACAGTTCATCTGGAAAGTATTATCTTTGCAATGATGTATTTCGTTTAGAAATTTTCATAGCTGCAATAAATAAATATTTTTTCAGTAACATATTTCGTTTAGACATTGTCGTTACTGCGCTGACATATTTAATTCAGAAATTGTCATTTTTGCAATAACATAGAAATAGTAATTGCTGTAGTGACACCTCTCACCTAGAAACTGTCATTGTTGCAGTGACACCTCTCGCCTAGAAACTGGCATTGTTGCAATGACATTTTTTGTCTAGAAATTTTGATTGTTGCAATTGCCTAGAAATTGTCATCGCTATGACATGTTTAACCTAGAAATTGTCATTGTTGCAATGATATATTTCATCTGGAAACTATTGTCTTTACAATGACATATTTCGTTTAAAATTTTTTTTTGTTGCAAAGAAATATTTCAATTAAGAGTTGTGACTGTTGTCAGGACATATATGATAAAACATTAAGAATATAGCAATTGTCTCAGTTGCAATGACATATTTCGTCTTTGAATTATTATTTTTTGACATTGTAGCAGTGACAACTTTTGCCTATAACTGGCATTGTTGCAATGACATTTTTATCTAGAAATTGTGATTGTTGCAATTGCCTATAAATTGTCATCGCTTTTCATTGTTGCAATGACATATTTCATCTGGAAAGTATTGTCTTTGCAATGGCATATTTCGTCTAAAAATTTTCTTTGTTGCAGAAAAATATTTAAATTAAGAGTTGGACTGTTGTCATGACATATTTGAAATAACATTTTGAATATTGTAATTGTCTTAGCTTCAATGACATATTTCGTCTATAAATTATTATTTTTTCAGTGACATATTTCGTCTAGAAGTTGTCATTACTGTAATGACATATTTTGTCTAGAAATTGTCATTGTTGGAGTGACACATTTCGTTTAGAAATTGTCCGTGCCTAGAAACTGTGATTTTTGCAATGACTTATTTCGTCAAGAAATTTTCATTGTTGGAATGATATAATTCGTCCAGAAATTGTCATTGCAGCAATGACAGGTTTCGGCTAGAAAGTTTAGATTTCGTCTAAAAAATTTCATTGTTTCAGTGCCACACTTATTTCGTCGAGAGATTGTCGTTATGGCTAAGTCATATTTTGCTTGGAAATTTTTATTTTTGCTAAAAATAGCTATCGAAAATATGCAATTTTTGTCTATAATTTACTACACCAGCCAAAAAATTTTTAACCCATGGGTGAAAAATCTGATTTTTCAAACTTCAGGTTGAGATATCTGAAGCAGGAACAAAATATCACAAAGGTTAGGCATTTATTGTAAAGGTAATTGGTAGGACTTTTAGTCTTTGTATCAGGTTTTATAAGTAAAGAATAATTCGCGCAGTATAGCATCTGAAATATGGCGAAAACAAATTTTTTTAAACTTTAATCACTAATATCGCAAAACTTGATGTGATGGAAGAATTCCGAGCGCAGACTTAGCGCAACTTTAACCATTAGAAAAGTATACGTTAGTCTTAGGGTTTAAACATTTTTCAAACTTTGCAGGCCTGTGTTATCGTTGCGATTACAAAGCTATATTGGCGTTGTTATCTTTCAACTGTTTTTGCTTTAAAGACCAATTTTATAATAAAGAAAAATTTAATTTACGTTAACATAGAAAATATTAAAAAATCTGAACAATTCCATTAAATTATTTTTATCTTTAAAGTTCACAGTTATGAAATTAAAATCAGAAAAAGAAAATCTTTATCTTAATTTTCTTTTCTTTTAACTCTGTTCTCAGAAAAGTACTCCGTTTTGAAAGCTGCCATAAACGCGGTCTATTTGTTCATGTTAAACAGTTTTATCTTTAAATGTAAACTTGTAGCTATGTATGTGTAAGTAAATATGAATGTATGTATTTTTATACGCTGCATGGTCAAGCAATAAGTATTTTATGTGAATTATGAAAGTTCAGTACAAGTCTGCTTATGTCCGTCTGTCTGTCTGGCTGCCTGTTTGTCTGTACTTCTATCTTTTTATACGTAAATATGTGAATCTTTCTGTGTAAGTCTGCTTGTGTAGTTAAGAAATATGAGTGGCTATGTGTATGCATTACATACAAACATGTGTGTGTATATGTGTGCTTATGTTTGTCCAACTACATGTTTCTTGTGCTCGTTATTTGACCAGATCTCAGTTGCAGAGTGCATTCATAATTCTCTATAAATTTATGTACACTGATGTGTTATTTACGATGCTCAAAGGCATTTAGTGTAAAGTTGTTGTTATTGTTGGTATTCTTAAACAAAAAAAATCTTTGTGTGTTTTTTTTCTATACTTGAAGTCTTATCTGGTAAATATGTTGTAGTAGATATATATAAATATATATATATATATATGTATGTATGTATGTATGCCTGTATGTCTATTTGTTTTTCACTGTATTCAAGTGTTACTTTGTTTGTATTGCAGATATTGCGAGGAGCTTAAATTCATCTCTAGAGATGAAGTAATCAAATTATTTTGCTTTTGAAATTTTGCTGTTGTTGCCTGCAGCAACAGCATGAAGTAAAAATATATAAAGATCTTAATAGAAACTCTGCGCTACAGTAGGGGTATTAATTAAAGGAATCGTTCCTTAAATTAACAGAATCTCGTAGATATCATTAATTTTGAAAGATTTTAAGTGAAATAGCTATAAGTAAAGTTCAAATTTTAATTATCCACAAATTAGTTTCACTAAGCGATGACGCATCCGGTACGGTGAAATATCTGGAAGGGGTATTCACATTATTATTAAAAGCAAGGCGGCCATAAGATCCCTGGAGAATGTGTTCATCACATCGAGAATTGTGCGAGAATGCCGGATGTCTCTGGAGGAGATAGCGAGACATTTACTGGTCACCCTTAATTGGGTCCCCGGACACGGGGACATACAGGGAAACTGCATGGCGAATTCGCTGGCGTATGCAGGTACCACCTTGAATCGAGTCGGTTTAACATAAAATGTAGGCGCTTTGCTCCCAGAATAAGCAACTTATAGCGCACAAGTTTCACCTTATTGTCAGTCAGAGGTGGCACGATGAAACTACCTGTGTGGAAACCAGGAAAATCTGGCCCATTATAGATGAAAAAGGATACGGCGGGCATTACAGCTGTCAAGACATCACCTTAGGAACCTAATTACGGTTATAACTGGCCACTGGCCCATTGGGAGGCACGCCCAGAGGCTGGGACTCCCTTATAATGATTTCTGTAGAAGTTGCGGCGACGAGGAGGAGGAGGAGGAGGAGTCAACGGAACATCTCCTCTGTAATTGTCCGGTATTCGGAGATCTAAGACTTGAAATGTTTGGTCGAAGAGCCCTTGGGGACAAGACTTGTCTCTATGATATTGATTTAAACGGTATCCACTCCTTTGTTGAATCGACCGGGTAGCTGCGTGGGAACACTAGCAGCCAGATAAAAAGGACCCTTGTGAGACGGCGTGACATGGTAGCACAAGGGGAACTAATTAGTGGACCCATGTGAGTTGTGCTTGATCACCTAACCTTGATCACGAACCTAACCTTACCTAGCTTCACTAACGAAAATTATTTAATTTTGTTAGAAGAAAATTTTCTTAACATAGTTTTGTTCAGGGTTTAAAAAACTGCAGTCGAAACCAAAAAACTGCCGAATTAAAAACGAAAATTTGTGTACCACTTTTTGCTTTTTGAGTTGGCTTGACAGCGACTGTTTATATTTAATGAATCAGAAGTAAAAGCAACAGTTTTTTTTTTGGCAAATGACAAATGAAGAAGTGGAAGAAATTGCAGTTTTTCTACTACGACTGCAATTTTTTAAACGCTGGTTTTGTTAAATGATTAAGTAATTATTCACACTGTAAAGGATTGATTTTAGTAATTTTTAAATTTGTATTACAAAGTTTTTTTTAAGGACAGTTCATTTGAATATTCGGGTTAGTTTGAAATAAGATCTTGAAGGTAGAGTTCTTAAGGCAATTAAGACAACTTCCATATGATTTAAAGGCTTGTTAGAGTAACTATAATACCCCATTCATGTAAGGTATTCTTTGGATTCGGTAAGATGTATATAAATATAAATGCATTTGTTTTTTGTTAGTGCCTCAGGACATTATCATCCGTCCGTTTGTTCTGTGTCCCGACATCTTGTAGTCAGCCATTCATTCATTTATTCATTTAGTTGCTTGTTTTTTGTATTAATTTCTTGCTTTGGTTTATACATTTTTAAAAGACTTTCATCATTTTCCTTTTTCTCTAACAAATCTCTAACCATTGCAAACTCTCTCTCTCTACTTATTCATTATAATTTTCTGTTTCTGGGATTTTCCTGTAGAAATTGTGATGAAAGATTTTGACATACATTTTTAAAACATGTGTGTGTGTGTGTGTGTGTGTGTTCTGAGTACGTAAACCCTATATGTGCTTTAATGTTGCATGATATTAACACAAAAAGCAAAAAAAAAAAACAACAAAAGGTACAAAAACAGCAAAAACTAACAGGTAACAACAGCATAAACAGTAACATCATCAACAACATTGTTTTGTAAAGGTCCTTCCTGTTTTATGTACGTAACTTTTAGATTATTTTTTTCTTTTTATGCAACTCTTTGTTGTTGTTGTTGTTGTTCGTAATATGAAGTGTTTACAATTATAATAATGTTGTTGATGGAAGTTTACTTTTCTCTTTCCTTTTTGATAAAGAGGCTAGAAAAAATATTGAAGGTGGGGTCGTTCACAGTGATACGACTCATTAACAAAATCTAAACAATTTTAATTAGTTTTATTAAAACCAAACAAAATCGTTAACATTACATTGATGTGCGGTCTTATTTATAGAAAATAAAACTGGGTTTTTAAAGGTTTATGAAACGGATTTTTTTAATAAAAATTTGATTAATAAACCCTTTATAAATCTGTTTTATTTTTTATAAAAAAGAGGGGTAAAATTTAACAGATTTTTCATTTAGTTTGCACCAGTATTTGTTCCCCCGTATTTATAAACGATTATTAAATTTAAAAAACGTTTATTAAGGAGAATTTTCATACAAAATTTGTTTTGTAAACCTTTATTAAATTTAAAAAATTTTTATAAATACAGGCAGTTATGTTTAGCCCGGTAGGCTATTTGGTACTCCATCTGTGAGAGGGTTACGGGTGTCATTCCTACCAGAGACTCTGCTCTGTTTCAAAATAACGTGCTATTGCTTGGTAATATAGGCAAGAATAAAAATATAGAAAATATAATTTAAGCTGCCGTAAATATACAAAACAATTTACCAAAATTCAGAGCAAGATTCAGAAGTGTTCATATTTAGGAGGATAATAAAGAAGAAAATCAAAGTTTTTCTTGGGATTCAAAAATTTTCTAATTAACAAGGTTTCGTTTAAATATGCTACATTCCCATTTCATACTATTGATAAACTGAAATTTATTGTTGAAGGGATAAATAAAGCTTGTTTTTCTAAAGTGGCACAACTTGGAGTTGGAATCATTGCTTTATTTGAGCAGCCAATTAACAGCTTATAGTTGCTTTTTGTTTAGTTTACTTTGAAATTTCATCATTATTTGACTGAAACCAGAGCAACGCGTGCAAATTATTGAAATTTTTAATCAAAATAATTGTTCTACAAATTGATATTGATTTTGTATTTCCATTCAAAATTTTATTTTTCGGTGAAGCCCATTTCTGGTTGAATGAGTACGTAAATAAGCAGAATTGTCGCATTTGGAATGAGGAGAATCCACACGCTTTCGTCGAAACACCATAACATCCACAGAAAATTAATGTTTCGTGCGCTTTATGGGCTAGCGGAGTAATTGGCCCATATGTTTTCAATGGTGAACGGTATAAGAACATGATTCGAAATGATTTCGTACCTCAATTACTTGGCAATAATCTTGCTGGTATTTGGTTCCATTAGGATGGAGCCACATGCCACATAGCGGGCGCTACAGTTGATATACACAAAAAAAAACTTTTGATGAAAATAATTTCTCGTAATGGCCAAATCAATTGGCCACCAAGATCGTCTGATTTAACAACATTGTATTATTTTCTTTGGGGTTATGCTAAGGCACTTGTCTACGTCAATACACCACAAACCATTGACTTCATTCGATGATTCGACGGCGAAATACGGCCGCAAATGCTGCGATAAGTTGTTGAAAATTGGCGTTCTAAATTGCGCCTTCTACGTGCCAGCCGTGGCGTCCACAATGCAGAAATCATATTTAAACATTAATTTCATAAAATTTTCTTTCCAAAAAGCCCGTTTCATTATTATTAAAAATATATTTCCTTGTTTTATTATGATTTAATTTTGTGTCTTTTGAGTTTGCAATTAAATTGGAGGCCACTCAAGAAGAAATCATAAAACGTTTATAAGCAGCAATATGCATCGAAATGCAAGGACATATGGAACCGCAATGGTTTAAGTTGAAGCACGTTTAAATTCGTTGTAACATTTCCAAAATGCTGGTTAAGCGCCAAAAAAAAAAAAAATTACAATATCCTTTCGTTTGTTGTTCTGAAATTATGATAAATGTGTATAAAGGCTTTTGCTTAAAAACGATTTAAGAAATAACAGTCATCAATGTAAAAGACATTTTAAAAATTAACTTTAATATAAATTATTATTATTTTGTTTATTTTTTAGTTTTTTTTTTTTTTTTTTTTGATATTCTTTAATTAGACTTGAGTTCATCAAATTTAATTTTCATAAAATTATTTTTACTGAGGAAGCAATTTTACAACTTGGAATTTTTATTAAAATTTATTGATAATTTTTCTTGGCTGAGCTGGGATTTGAACCCGGGTTGATTTTTACATGTTTCAAGAATCACCACATTCTATCTTCAGAAAATCATTGAGTTATAACCACTGCACCACTGCAGTGCTCGCCAGCCAACAGTCAAACATCAATCCTTTAACCAATAGTACTGGTGGTTCGAAATTTGCTGTTATTATCATTTTTAAATTTCAAATTACATGTTGCCTCCTTTCTGTCAAGACTTTGTCTTGAAAACCTGAATACATTTGCTTATTATGTTTTTTTTTTGCCACTTTCGTCGACATTTTATTTGTGCAAATTAAAGTACAAATGTAAACATTAGAGCTTGTGCCATAGCGATTTTTAAGAACAACTTTGATTTTTAGTTGAACTGTAAATTTTTAATTTTTGATATCCTTTAATTAGGCTTGAGTTCATAAAATTTAATTTTCATTAAATTATTTTCACTGAGGAAGGAATTTTACAATTTGGAATTTTTTATTCAAATTTATTGATAATTTTTTCTTTGGCTGAGCTGGGATTTGAGCCCGAGATGATTGTGGTTAGAATTCAAAGATTTTCTGAAGATAGAATGTGGTGATTCTTGAAACATGTAAGAATCAACCCGGGTTCAAATCCCAGCTCAGCCAAAGAAAAAAAATTATCTATAAATTAAAAAAAAAAAATTCCAAGTTGTAAAATTCCTTCCTCAGTAAAAATAATTTAATGAAAATTAAATTTTATGAACTCAAGTCTAATTTAAGGATATCAAAAATTTAAAGTAAACAGTTCAACTTAAAATCAAAATTGTTCTTAATTATTTTTTTTAATTTAAAACCAAAATTTTTTTTTTTTTAATCCCTAAGTTAATCCCGCGAAGCGCTACGCTTGTCTGCAGGAACCAGAGTCTCTGGCGGAATCGAACCCCGGTGCTGATAGACTAGCTCACTACCAGCTAGCCTACCGGGGCACTTGCTACTACACACAGAAAAAAATACCAATGTAAAATTAACATGGAAAAATGTTGATTGAGAATCATAGTAATTTTCTGCAAAAGTATGCCCTTTATTTAAATTTATCATTATTTCATATTAATTTTAAATAAAATAATCTTAAATCACGTTTATTTAATATTATTCAATGTTAAAATAAAAAAAAAGATGAAAATATAAATCAGGGACCGGAAATAAGAGTTATTTTTAAATTTTTGAAGAAATAAATCATACATAAATAAACATCGTAGAAAACTTTTAATTACACCAGCATGATTTTTAGGCGAAATGCATCCAACATATTGCATGATATTTAAATTTTTGATTTTTATTTTAACAATCAAAAATAAGAGTTATTTTTGATTTTTATTTTTTTAAATGAAAAATAAAAGTTAGTTTTGATTTTTATATTTTTAAATGAAAAATAAAAGTTATTTTTGATTTTTATATCAATAATAAAAATCAATTCACTTAATATACAATTTGCATTGCAATTAATAAATTAAAAACAACAATAAGATTACGCTAATAATAACAACAACAAAAATGAAAGAACAAATAATAGCGTTATTTCAATTTCAAGGGCAATGCACAGCGTAATTTAGAAACTTTGTTACACACATTTTGTTGTTATTATAACTGTGTACTTTATTTTTACTTTAATACGTAACAAAGATTAATAAACATATTACCTATGTCACAAGTTTTGAATTGATTTTTATTATTGATATACATATATAAAAATCAAAAATAACTTTTATTTTTCATTTAAAATAATAAATATCAAAAATAACTCTTATTTTCTATCCAAAAATATAAAAATCAAAAATAACTCTTATTTCTTGATTTTTTTGATAAAAGTCATAACAGTTACGGTCCCTGATATAAATAAATATGGATTCAATATTGAATCCATAAAAACCTGTTTTATATTAAAATCAAAAGTTTATCTTGTTAAATTAACATGCATACATACTTAAGATTGTACATTTTTTTATTTTCATTTTTAAAATATGTTATAAAAAGAAGACAATTCCCGTATTCTTTTAACTAAAATTATTTAGGTAAATAGTACATCAAGTTTTCAAAGTAGAATGATGACGAAAACCATATTGGGCGATTCTGCTGATGCTTCTGTTATCAAAGGAGAATACAAAATAAGTGAAACATGTGTTACAGGGGTAAGTGTTTTGAATTATTCTTAAATAAATGCATATGTTGTCTCTGAAGCTTCTTCACACTGTTATAACACACTCAAACCAATTTGATTCTACATGAAATTCACGTTGTTTCAACTTGAAATAACTTTCATTCAACGTGATTCGGATTGTTATTTCAATATAAATTACATTTTGCTCTAACTTTACTGCAATGTTAAATTAACATGAATTAAAGTTGTTTTAAAAGAAAAAAATGTTGTTCGAAGTTATTGTAAAATCAGGTTGAATTAACATGAAAAACGAATAAAGCAAAATCACCACCGAAAAATTTTAAATCAACCTTGTTTTCTACGTTTTTAACTTGATTTTTTTCTGTGTGTATAAAGGAAACGTGGTACATAGGAATTTTTCTTAAATCGTATACAGGAAGTTTTTATGGCAAATCTCTTCTTTCCATGTGAAAATTGAGCACGACAGCGGCCACAATGTACAAGTTACTAAAAAAAATTAAGTTTAAATATTTTGTTTGAAAAAGTTTTTTTTAGTATTTCAAATATAACAAAAACTGTTTAAAATGCTATAGCTTCCGAAATAAGAGCTTTTGTGCAATACTGATCTCATTCTTTGACGTGAATTCTTCAAACTTACTAAGTACATGTAATACTGAAAATGAGTTAAATTGTTCCATTTATTCAATAAGCAAAATAGTTTCATTAGGCTTCTTAAACATATCCTCCGTACTTTTACTTGTTTTTATTTTTAACTCAAAAATTTTTTTTATAATTTTCCCTGCTTAAAACATGGACACGTAAAACTGTGTTGTGTAGTAAATAAACATACTCATATGGTTTTATTTCTTATGTAGTCAACGTACTCTCGCACATTATTGCAATAATTATTTGTGTTGGAGTGTGTAGTTGTTGTTGTTTTGGTTTTATTTTTCTTCTTTACCGGATTGTGTAAACAAGATTTAAGTAATTAAATATTTGCTTTTCTAGTTTTGAACACTCGTAGACGTATGAGTATTGTGAATGTTTTATATTAATAAACATTATTCAACACTCATACGCCAAGGGAGATTTGGTTGCAAAAAAATATTTTAAAATTTTTCTATACATAGTTTTTATTTTAATTCTTAGAAATTTAAATAGATATGTACATAATTTAACTATTTAATATTTTCATTAAGAAATTTAAATAGATATGTACATAATTTCACTATTTAATATTTTCATTAGGCAATTTTAAGTTTAATTAAGTTTGCATTTGTGTTATTATAAAGGATGGATTTTAAGCCTATTTGAAATTAAAGTTGTAACAATAAAAAAAAAAAAAAAAATTTCAAAATTTTTTTTTATTTCAAATATCAAAAGTCATGGCATTTTCAATTGAAAATAAATTCGGCCATATCGGCAGTGAAGCTATTTATAAGAAGACGTCCAAGAGCCTAAATTGGAGCCACTTTTTTAACCATTGCTGACACAAATAATCTTGACCTCCTACGCGTCTATTGTTGCTAGCTTAAACCGCATTAAATTCAGCATACACCATTAAATTCAGCTGCTCAATAAAATTAAAATAATAATTTAGAGTTATCGAATCGCATGACATTAAAAGCTAATTGATAATTCCATTTCTCAAAATCAACTCATAGCCAATTTTGATTTCAATATAACGGTGAGTGATACGCCTAGAGCCATCCTGTTGAGACGACCTATCGGAACGATCAATGTCATTCATATTTTCAAACCAAAAACATAGATAATGATGAGGTAAAAAGCTCCATTGACCGTAACAAAAAGATAGTCCAGGATGACATCGGCGAGTAAGCCTCACCATATGGTGCATTGCACGAAAACAGTCAAGCGTGCACGAAAACAGTCAGGAAGCATCTCGATACCTACAGGATCATATATTTCAACTCGAACTATGGTTAAAGCAATGGAGGATAAAGATCAATGAGCAAAAATGCGTACATATAACATTCACCTTGCGTCGGGAATCATGCCCCCCTATTACAATCAATAATCAAATAATTCCTCAACATTCGCATGTAAAATATCTCGGTATACATCTGGATCGGCGATTAACGGGGAAATGCCATATAGATGCAAAATTAACTCAAATGAAACTAAAAGCCATTCAAATTCATTGGCTTATTGGAAGAAACTCTGTCCTTAGTCTCGACTGCAAACTTCTTCTTTACAACTCCATCTTAAAGCCAATCTGGTGCTTTGGTTTTCAGTTATGGGGCACTGCCTCGACCTCTAATATAAAAAACAAATTCAAAGGCGCCAAAATAAAATTCTTCGAATAATCACAGCTGCCCCTTGGTATGTAAAAAAAACTCAAATATTCACAACGATCTCAATGTTCCATTAGTCAAAACTATGATTACGAAATATGCAGTAAAATACTTAAAAAGGCTCGAATTGCATCCGAACCCACTAGCACGAAATATTTTAAATGATAGCGGCCACACTCGCTTAAGAAGAAGAGACACTGCAGCACTTATCCAATTAGATGAGCGATAAACACCTAGATAAGTGAACAGAACCCGCGATGAAGAAAATTTTTGTCTGGCACTGGCAAGACATAAAATAACGTATTAGGTTAAGATTTGATTAATTATTGTTAGTTCATATTTAATATATGAAGATTCAATAAATAAGTAATGAGAAAAAAAATATAGTGCATTGTTCTGGATTTAAATGAGCCTGTAGGACCTGTTGTGAATTGGCCTCACTTCATTTGCGACAATTTTGCTTGTTAGAAAACCAAACAAGCAACTAAAACATCGATGACCGATTTTTAAATTAATTTGAATAACTTTTTTTTTTTAAAATCTATTTATTGAATCTTTATACAGGGTTTAAAAAACTACAGTCAAAATAAAAAAATTGCTTTTTCTTCCACTTTTTGATTTGTCATTAGACAAAAATAAACCGTTGATTTTACTTCTGATTCATTAAATGAAAAGAGTCGTAGTAGTTCAGGCAAAAGCAAAAAACGAAAAGTTGTAAACAACAAAGAACATCGGCATTCGACTTGCTCGGACGTTTTTTGTTTTACAGACTGAAACTTTTATTAAATCCCGAAGTTAACGAAGATGGGATGTTGTGTTCATTGTATGTATATGAAAGCGATAGTGTTATTTAAAGTTTTATTTAACTTCAAAAAAAAAAAAAAAAGATTTGTTTAGCTTAAAAATAAATAAATATTATGTACGCATGTATTATTAAAAAAAAAAAATATGAAAAACAAAAACACAACTTCCGAACATGTCCACTGCCGATGTTCTTTGTTGTGTACAACATTTCGTTTTTTGCTTTTGAATTCACTGCGACTGTTTTCATTTAATGAATCAGAAGTAAAGGCAACAGTTTATTTTTGTCTAATGACAAATGAAGATGCCGAAGTTACAGCACAATCTCATGACTTTTACTATCTCAACTGCAGCTTTTTAAACCCTGTCTTTATATATTAAATATGAACTAACAATACCACTAGCCAACAAGGTTTTGCACTGGAGCAACCAAATATCTTTCCTAGGCTATTTTGGTGGGCTAAATTCGAATCTGTTATTGTTTTTTTTTTTCACGTATAAGAGTCCAGCAATAGTCTCCCAGCATGCTTTTGTCTCAAAATCCTTGAAAAATTATTTCAATTTTAATTAAATCTTGGTGATCATACTGCCCTTGTTCGCGCTCACTGCACCTAGTTTCTTTTTGCGAATGAAGAAGTTGCAAAACATTGTCGGTGTCCACGGTTTGTCCAAGTTTCTGACTGCAAAACCAAAATATGCACATTTTAATGATTCTGATATTGCAAATCCTTTTTTTCCAACCAAATATTCACCACACACAAAGCAAAAATAGCTTGAATTAGTAACACACGATCGCCCTGGCATGCTTTAAAGCTACTATTATGAAGATTTAGAATGAATGTGGGCTTCTGTCAAATAAATAATTGTGAATTTGTAGTGTCAGTATTGACTGTTTTACAGTATTGCCAGCATGCGATAAAAAATGAACAAGACGTGATAGCCCAATTTCGATGCCAGATTCAGCGTACCAAGATTAGTTAAAAAACATGCTTCGTTTCTGCAGTAAATGTTTTTTCTTCCAAATTTGTATACCAGCGTAATTAAACAAATTTTATTATATCCTCCCAGTGACGGGCGAAAATGGTTCCCTTTGAAGTTTCTGTTTACATACACAGATAAAATTATTAGTAGTTTTTTTAGCAATTAAAAAAATTATTTAAAAAGTATTTAAACTTAATTAATGTAATAATTGAATCAATTACTTTTTTTTGTTGAACGAAAATTAAAAATATAATTTTGATTTAATTAACATTTTAGTTGTTTTGAAAAAAATTTTGAATTAAAATAATAATTAAATAACAAAAAAATATTTCGTTTTAAAAAAAAATAAATTAAACTAGTGAAATTGTTGTTGGAAATTGTGAAAACCAATAAACACATTGTTTGAAACGGCAAAGTTTTTGATAATTTTTTTAATTAAAATTAAAAATATCATTTATTGAAAAAAAAAATTCAAAATATTAAATTTTTACAATTTTTAGTAATAATTATAATCATTTTGGTTATAGGTGCAAAATCAACAAATGGGTTGCTTGATTCTATGAATTTGGTATAAAATTGGTGATTAGAGACAATTTTTAATTTTTTCCGTGTATGTATGTGTTTAGCACTCTTCTAGGATAAATCCTGCAGTATCTCTTCTCCTTAGGCGAGTGTGGCCGCAATAATTTAAAATATTTTCAGCTAGCGGACTTGGGTGCAATTCGATCTTTTTTAAATATATTATTGCAGATTTCGTAATCAAAGTTTTTACTGATGACACATTAAGATCCTTGTAAATATTTGAGTTTTTTGCATACCAGGGAGCAGCTGTGTTGATTCGAAGAAGTTTATTTTGGCGCCTTTGAATTTTTTCGATGTTAGAGGCCGAGGCAGTGCCCCATAACTGAATACCGTAGCACCAGATTGGTTTCAAGATAGAGTTGTAAAGTAGAAGTTTGCAATCGAGACTGAGAACAGAATTTCTTTCAATAAGAAAATTAATTTAAGTTTCATTTCATTTGAGATAATTTTGTTTGTTTATGCCTTTTCTACGTTAAACTCTGGTCTAGTAGTACATCATACCGAGGAATTTTACATGCGAATATCGAGGTATTATTTGATTATTGATTAAATTAGAAGGGTGGGGGATTGGGCTGATTACCGGCACAAGGTGAATGTTATATTCACGCATTTTTGCTCATTGACTTTTATCCAAAATTGTTTTAGCTACTTTCCCAGTTCAAATACATGATCCGGTAAGTAACGAGAAGCTTCATGACAGTTTTCGTATACGCTTAGAAAAGCTGTATCATCAGCAAATGGTGAAGTTTGTGTGTTGAAGTTTGTTGGAACGTCTGAAGTTTATATTAACTATAATAGACGGCCCAGGATGCTAATATGTTGGGCTCTGATAACTTAAAAAATTGCCTGCTTTAATAATAAAATTACGACCGACTAAATAGCTTTTTAACAGCTTGTGCGTGTTGGCTGCTAAGTTATGCTTTAATTTATGTAATGTAAAAAGCTTGCGAAACATCGCACAGAAAAAATTAAAAATTTTCTCTAATCACCAATTTTATACCAAATTCATAGAATCAAGCAACCCATTTGTTGATTTTGCACCTATTACCAAAATGATTATATTGATTACTTAAAATTGTAAAAATTTAATATTTTGAACATTATTTTTTCAATAAATGATATTTTTAATTTTAATTAAAAAAAATATCCAAAAATTTTGCCATTTCAAACAATGTGTATATTGATTTTGACAATTTCCAACAACAATTTCACAAGTTTAAATTATTTTATTTTTAACGAATTAATTTTTTGTTATTTGATTATTATTTTAATTCAAAATTTATTTCAAAACAAAAAAAAATGTTAATTAAATCAAAATTATATTTTTAATTTTCGTTCAATAAAAAAAAATAATTGATTCAATTATCACATTAATTAAATTTAAATACTTTTTAAATAATTTTTTTAATTGATAAAAAACTACTAATAATTTTTTCTGTGCGATGAAGAGTGCTGAGCAATATTTTTTTTCTGTTATATGATTAAATTGGTAGCGTTGTTCAAGCGTGAAAATATTCATGATCAGTTTCCAAAGTATGCTTATCATAATTGTCAAAAAGTGAGCGCAATATGACAACTATTTTGACAGTTAACCCTTTCGTTAGTTCTATTGTGCCTTAAAAGACCCTTAAAAGTTGTGAAAATTTTGGCTGGGTTTGTCCAACGAAATTTATTTTAAGACATTAGCTAAATTATATCCCCTTAGGCTTTTTTTATTTGGCCGCTTTCGTAGTTAAAATATTCCAAGAACACATTTGTATGTCTTTTGTTTTGTAATGAATTGATTTTGCTTAATTTCAACGCTAAATAAAACCATCTCTAGAAATTATTTTCATCAAGTTTCAGTTCGCAAAAGTTCTTTTCTATCTCTAATGGTCTTAAACTAGATTTTATGTAATATTCTTAACTTAAACAAAAAAACAAAGACTTAATTTTTGTTTACAATCTTCTTCAGTTTTCATGTAATTAACAGAACTTTGTTCACATTCATAAACATAATTATTATAACTCATACGCCTAAAAGGAGTCTGCCAGCACAAATTAATATACAAATTGTTTTCGGTGTCTGGCATCAAGAAATTGTTAATAAGATGGGAGTATTAAATCATTTCTCTTGCCGCAGCCAAGTGAAATAACTAACATTAAATAGAATCCCCCCAGACGTATGATTAATCTGTTATAATTGTGTCATTTGTATTTTCAGGCCACACATACATACAGACTAATATGGAATATCCCGGCAAGCAAAACAGTTCGATGTTTTCTATATATCTAAGAGAAATGTCGACAAAAAAGTCGGAATCGTATGTGAATTCTGTCAGATTTCTGACTCAAAAGTGTATGAAGTGGTTGGCTGATATGAGTTCTGGCCAGGGCTGTCTGACTTGGAAATTTATCCCAAAACTTGGGGATTTCATGTGAGCAAAAAGGACAAAGAAATTTATTTGGGGCTGGGGGTTTTTTTGGGGACTTAAAAAAAAATTTCGGCGATTTTTCACTTTTTTATTATTTACGCTTATTTTTCTTTGTTTCGTATATAAAATATGAATAAAAATAGCAAAACTTTTATCTTACTCTTATATAGTGTAAAGGGTCCTAATTAAGATTATAATTTTTGTTAAGTGTGTAAAAGGTACTTTATAAACTTGTTGTTTTTCTTGAGTGAGTGTTAAAAAAAGAATTTAAAAATAGAATCTAAAACCGTTGAAAACACATACAATTTTTGATTTTTTAAAGACAATTTTGAAGCAAATATGTATGTATTCCCCAAAAAAAGGTAAATATGAAAAACAATATAATAAAGATTGGGGAAAAAATGCTAGGCTATTGGTTAGTAGTTATGATGCATTATATAAAATACAATATTATGCATCGAAGTACACAGAAAGAAAAACACTCGGGATAAATTGATCTTTTTATGCTCACTTTTAGCACGAGGCGTGCTCAAAAAATTGAGTACGAAAAACAGTTAAACGTACTTAAAACAATCCCAAACGTACTTAGAACAATTCAAATGGGATCATTTTCGAAAATCAATCCCGGAATTTCTCAAAATAAGTATAAAATTATCAAATCAAGTACAAAAAAGATTGAACTTTTCGTTGTTATTGCCACTCTAAGAGTTAAATTATAAAGGGAGCATATTGTTCTCAGAGAACTTATAAGTCTAATCTCTCAGCTTTGCATGCTTTTATGCGTGCGTACGTGTGTGTTTTTCAAAATTTGTTGTACAATTGCAAAAACACGACACAAGTTCGAACAAAACGATTTGCTTTTTGTTTGCAGTTACAACAAAAACAACAGAACAAGAAGGAAAACATATACATACATATGTATGTATTATTTTCATGTTTAACCCTCCGGCTTACGCATGTTTTAATTTTTTATACACATTAAACAAAGGTCTGGCCAGACTCTTGTGTACCATGAAGGGTTAAAAAGTAAATTTAAAATCTTGCTTCTCATTTAGTTTATATTTTTAGTTCAATATGTACATAAGATTTTTAAAGTAAAAACCATATCGGCATTATGTTGGTGTTTTATCATTCTGTAAGGTGTAATACGGGTAAGTAAATCAATCATAATCACTTTTTCTTTCTTGTTTTTTTATGTTTTTTTTTTCAGGCAATAATTGGGGATAAAATTAACTTTATCATACTTGAATCAAGCGCATTTTGAGATTGATTCAATCTGAGTTTTTCTTAAATCAATCTCATTTTCGGATTACTTCAAGTACGAATTGGGGATTAAATTAACATTATAATGCTTGAATCAATCCCATTTTGAGATTAATTTGATCCTACTTTTACTTAAATCAAACTCGTTTTTGGATAACTTATAAAGTGAGAATTTTGGGATTGAATAATCCGTACTAGAATCAATCTTTTTGTACTTGATTCAAGAATATCCGTACTCACCGTACTATTGATACCGCTCCGGATTGATTTGAGTACGGATGGATTGATTTTTTTTTTGAGTGCACTAAATAAATGACGGATATATTTTTTTTATTGTTGATTATAAGGATGACTTAAACCGATTGAACAACCTCCAAATTCTTACGAATTGGCTCATTCGTCTTCAATAACAGAATATTGTTCTGCTTGTTATTCCTTACTGGAAACGCATAAAAAGAAATTAAAAAACATGCCGAAACCAGTCGCTACAAACAACAAAAAAAAATGATTTTTTGACTAAGATTTTTTGTTTGGGGATTTCTGGGGATTTCTTATTAACATATTTTTAACTATTTAAAAAAAAAATTTTAATTTGGTCAGAAAAAAACAAACAAAAAATATTAACTTTTTAAGGTTTTGTTTTTTGGGGATATTTTTTTAATTTTTTGGGGACAAGGAAAAAAAGTACCTGGCAGCCCTGGTTCTGGCTGACATGTCGTCATACTTTTTTTTTGATAGACATCTGACAGAAATCAAATGAAAAAGGCTTGGAAAATTCTAAAGTGTTAGCCGATATTCTAAGTGTTTTCTGACCGATAGCTAAAAGAATTAATTATACAGCCTCTTCAACGATTTCGAACGTTAACGTTCGCATAGAAAATTACATTTAAAACAAATTGTCGAATTTTGTTTTTGTTTTAAATGTAATTTTCTATGCGAACGTTAACGTTCGAAATCGTTGAACAGGTTGTTAATCAATTTTATTGCTAAATAAAAGTATATAAAATTTTAGTATTAATAAATTTTACAGGAGAAGGTATTTTTTTTTAATTCATATAAATTTTGTATGAAGGTTGTCGCTTACGATAAAATTTTTTTTTCTATAAAATCGTATCGGTACCTTTTGTGACCAAGACATTTTAGGAGATGATGCAAGTGTTGCCAATCAAGTCATTTATTTAAAAAAAAAGGAAAATTGATAATGAAATTTTTAAAATTTTTTAACAATAAAATAAAATCAAAATTATTTTTAACTTAATGACAGCTGTCATTATTTTCACAGAAGAAAAGAGTCTCGTTAGACACATCTGCATGAATTCAATCAGAAATCTATTAGACTTATCGGTACATAAATTTCGCCCGATATATCCCTGCGAAATCGATTAGAAGGTGGCCAATGTCTGTAAGAAATCTAAACGAAGTCTCTAAGAATGAATTCAGACATTTGCAGAAAAACTCTGGTTCAGAGAACATCGCAGTATTTTTCTGGCTGGGATGTTAATGAATTTGTATAGATATTGCAGAGAAAATTACTTATACGGCTTTGTTATTTTTAAGAATGTAATTTCTAGGAATGTTCATTTACCCGTTAATATTTTAACGAGCGTTTTCTTTTTTGTTTTATGTAATTTTCTCTTTTGATTCAAAGCTATTATGGCATTAAATATTAAACCAAAGACAGAGTGTGGCAATAGTTTATGTTTAATTTAAGTTAACTTTAAAAGAAATGTAAGTAAAATAACAAAAAAAAAAAAAAAAAAAAAAAAATATTGATAGAAAATATTTAATATGAAAATAAAACTTGGCAAGTTCTTAGAAAGTTAAATAAGTTCGACTTTATTCAAGTTTATTCAAAGTTATTTTTTGGGAATACAAAATTTATTACATGGTTATAAGATTTCTGTATGACGTGCTAAAAAAAAGTTTAAGATGCAAACACTTTAAGCTGGAAGGCAAAATTGATGAAAGAAAGTAGATTAACTTTGCAAATTTCTTATAAAGAAAGTATAGTAGGTCAAGCCTGACCACATAATACCCGACACCACAGTAAGTTTTGCGAGTGTACCCATTTTGCAACCCATGGTTAATCATTAACCCGCCTGAACAAAACTATTTTAGGAGGTTAAGATTCATGTAAAAGTTCTTTGTGCCGAATATTATTTAAACATATTTATCAATATGAAATTTCCAAATCTTTGTATGAGATTTCAAAATCTCGCAAAATAAGATCCAATCTATCCCCGCGAAGCCATTTGGCTTGTCTGCAGGATATAGGTTAGGTAGAAAGGTTCTCTTATCGTGGGTTCATTCCTATTGTGCCAATCGTGTTCCTGTTTTTTCGTGTGTAAAGGTTTTTGTTTGTGTCAGTTCCCGCTAATTGGTGGTTGTTCCTGCCAAGTAGACGATAGATTGGTCTGCTGAAGCTGTTCCGGAATTTTCGTGCCATGCCTATTCCTTTTTTCGTGTGCAAGGTTGTTGCCATTTGATCCAGTCTATTTTTAATCTCCCTCTTCCATTTCCGTCTTGAATAATCGGTTGTGTTCCTGCTAAGTAGATGATTGGTCTTACGTAGCAGGTCCTAGGATAATTTGTCATTACCTAAAACAACGCTCTCTCTCTGTATTTTTGGCGGTATTTTTTCGAAAATGACGCTGGAAGAACCGTTGCCGCCAATTCAAGGCCGTATGATAACCGAACTTTTTGGCCTGCAATTGAAGATTATGAACTTGACGATATGTGGTTACAACAAGAAGGTGCCGAGAGCCACGCAACACGACCGTTTCTCATTTAAATGATAATGTATTGGATTAGATAAAGTGTTAAAAATTGTTTTGTAAAAAGTTGTTTTTTTTTTTTTGTAAAGTTTAAACATATCCTCAGACTTTATTTGACACTTTTGCATCTGCTTTGGATGTTTCCTTGAAATCAGCGATATCTCATTTGCTCAAATTGATTTTCCTCGCAATTAAGACAAAATCTAAATCAAAGATTTGTTATTTTAGTAGAAAAAATCATGTTAATTTTTAAAATAAAATCTTTAAAGAAAAATCGTATGCCTTTTATGACGCCAAAAAAGAATCTCCTTTTGCAATATTCTTTGGAAATAAATAAAATTATGGTTTTACACTTCTTTGTGTATACGTAAGTAATACAAATACAAATACAAACATATAAATTTATAAGCCTTACGGCCACACCATTTTATAATTATTTTTGACAACAGCTACAAGAACAATACTCGATGTCCAGCTCCAGCTCCAACACCAACGTCAGCTCAAGTAAAATCTCAACAATATAAAAGGAACAACAGAACAATACAAATACAAAAACCAAGTACACACAATACAATTGTATTGAAAACAAAATTTAATTAAATGCCTACAATAATATTAATAATAATACGCTTATAAAATACACATGCATATGCATACACGCATATACATAAATGAATACTTAAATAAACATATGTATATACTACATACATTAATGCCGACATCTGCATACATTTATGTATGTACGCTTAAGTGTATTGTATCAAATAAACAAAACATTAATGTAAATAACCACTAAATATTTATACAATCGCACCTACAACTATACAGAATATAAAACATACAGAAACACCTACAAATACATACATACTCATTGATACCCAGCGGGAAAAAGAAGGAGTAGGAAGGCCTTCTAGAAGGCCTCTGTACCCCTTCTTTTGGATATATAAGGCCTTCTTGCTCCATTCCATACTCATATCTTTTTTACACACGTTGTCATTGCGGAGAAGGCCTTCCGCTCTCGCTTCTTCAGTAGGTACATAAGAAGGGAAACGGGACCAAAAAAATTGATTTTGCTTTTGCTTGTGCAAAAAAACAATACAAAAAATGTTACTCCTTTTCTACTCCCTTCTCATAGAAGCGAGTGTGGAAGGTGTATCTTATCTTTTATACGAAAGAGCCGAGGCCTTCGTTAGCAGTTAGATTAGAATAGTAATTGAATCAAAATCAAATTGAATCATTTAAAGCAGGCCTTTAAAAAGGCCTGAAGTAAGAAGGTCTTCTGAGTTTTCCCGCTGGGTATTAATGCACACATACATACGTACATACTTATGCATGTGAGTACATGAACAAATTTAAAACCCCTTAACAAATAAATCTTTTTAATAAACCCTCCTCTTAACAACTACAAAGCAAAACTATAATGAAGTCAATAGCAAAAGCATTATTAAGGGGAAGGTTTCCTTAAAGATATACCTTGGCATACAATAAAACTTTCTTTAAAAGCAAAAATCCATTACTCTTTTATGACATTATCATGTAGTAGCTACACAGAAAAAATGAAAAACCAACTTCAATTAACGTATTTGTTAGAAATTTGTACTATTAATTAAATTCTTTACTGATTTTGCGCCTGCAAACAAATTGATAATATCAATTAACGCATTTGTAAGTTTAAGCTTTTCTTGCTGTTCAGTTTCAATCAATAGGTTTAATTGAAATTTGACCACCAGTTAAAGAGGCTATATAAAACGTAAACACGAATCAAAATATTTTTTTCAATCAACACAGTTAATTGAAAGAATTAAAAAATTGTTTGAGAATTTAAAATATTTTGAAGTTTGTGGTTATGTTTTCATATTTACAAATAAACACACAAACTTTAAAATTTTTGTTTTCAATTAAGGCAAATTAATTGGAACAATTAAAAAAATTGTTTAAAACAGCATTATTGAATTAATTGAAAAAATTTTGGTGAAAAATTTTTTCTGTGTAGTTTCTAATTAAATTGAATCTATTTTTCTACAAAAGATACATAAGCGACTACTATATGAGGCATTATTCATGATGCGGACAAACCAAAGACAATATTTTGCCGCAATTTGGCATAACTATAGTTCGTTTAGATACGAACGTGTGTGTCAAATAATGTCGAGTTATGAGGTGCTAAACATTTATTTGCGTAACTCAAAAACGGTTTAGTTTATTGAACAAAGTTAAAAAATTAAATTCCGCAATAAAATAAACTTTAAGATATGTTAGCCCTTTTTCTTATTAAAACACTGGTATACAAATTTGGAAGAAAAAAAATTGACTGCAGAAACGAAGCATGTTTTTTTAACTAATCTGGGTGCGCTGAATGTGAATCTGGCATCAAAATTGGGCTCTCACGTCTTGTTCATTTTTTTAACCGCATGCTGGAAATACTGTAAAACAGTCAATACTGACACTACAATTTCACAATTATTTATTTGACAGAAGCCCACATTCATTCTAAATCTTCATTATAGTACACTCATAAAATTATTACAGTAACTGATTGTGGGCTATTAAATTCGTTTTCCGTACTGTTAAAATTGAAAAAAAAAAAATATAGTTATTTTACGAATAATTTTATTTTTTAACATATATATTTGTTATTCAAAAAACAAACTACCAACAAATAATGTTTTTTCGTATTTATTTTGTTATGTAGTTTGATTTTGTCGGTTAAAATATATTTTTTAAAAGTAAAAACCTTTTAATTTTAAGGAATATGATGTTCAATAAATAAAAAATTTAAAAATTAATGTAAATAGCATTTGTTTTAAATGAAATGCAAATGGTCCGTGCAGTAAGCGGGAACAAGGGGAGCGTGCTCACCAAGATTTAATGAAAATTTAAAGAATTTATAAAGGATTTTGAGACATAAGCATGCTGGGAGACTATTGCTGGACTCTTATACGTGAAACCGAACCAACAAAACATAAACGACGTTCAAATGCCGCCATTTACTTTTGGAAGTTCATTGATTTTAAAATAAGCTAGTCATTTTTTATGTAAGAAACAAATAAAAACATTTTTGGTATCTCGTGATAGAGAAAAACCAATTAAATTAATTAAATGTTTTTTTTAGAAATTTTAAAATTTTTGTTTTTTAAGAATTCATTTGAAATTGGTAAATGCAGCTATCCTTTTAATTTTTTCTACAAACATATAATACAAGTTTCCAAACAAAACAAGCCAATAAGTTATTAAATTAGTAAACTCAATTTATTTAGCCGTTTTTGAGTTACGCGAATAAATCTTGCGCAACCTCCTCCATTTTTAAAATAACGGTATATATCGAAAACAAACAAACGGTTAGCACCCCTGGATTCAGCGTATTAAAGCTAAAACTCCAGGTGCCCCGCTTGTCACAAAAAAAGTATCAAATTATAGCACAATGTTATCTTTTCGAACTAGAAACATATGAAACAAAAACCTAAGATTCGTGATTCTTATAAGAAATTGTTTGAACTTAAAAAAAAGTGGAAAACCCTTAAACTTATGGAGATCCCATTTTCATATTGTTACTGTATAGACTAAATTCGGGCAATAAGAAATAAAAAATAAAAAAAAAAAAAATAGGTCGAAATAAGAAATATTTTTATTTAAATAGATCATTTCCGATTTTGCAAACGAAAAAAAAAAATTATGGAAAATTTAAATTAAAATTGATTTTATTTAATTGGTGAAAACAAAAAAAAAAAAAAAATAGGGTAAGTTATTCTTATAGGAAAAAGTTTGATCTTTTACTAAAAAAAATTTTTTCAATAAAATTTTAATTTAAAAAATTTTCAATAAAATTTTAAGTTAAAAAATTTTCAATAAAATTTTTATTTAAAAAATTTTCAATAAAATTTTTATTTAAAAAATTTTCAATAAAATTTTTATTTAAAAAATTTTCAATAAAATTTTTATTTAAAAAATTTTCAATTACAATCTTGATATTTTAGTTGGACTAAGGTTTATTAAATTTAATTTTTAATAAATTATTTTTATGAAAAAAAAGAAAGTTTACAACATTCAATTTATTAAAATTTTATTTAATTAATTAAACAAGAAAAAATAAAGACAAAATCATGAAAAACAGAAAAATGTACTCTGGACTTCAAGAACAATTCTGGACAACAAGTGCGAAAAAACAGAAGTAAGGAAGAACATGAAAATCATAAAGATAATAAAGATAATCATTCAAAAGCTAATTTTGATCTACCAAAGGTTAAATACAATTTGGTTTAAAGATAGATGTTTGACTATTGACCGCCAGTCGTCGTCAATGGCGTTGAGTGTTAAACGGCAAACTCCTCTGAAGCTATTGAGTGGTTACAATTAAGAAACTACAATACTATTGAATTTATTCAAAAAGAACGTTTATTTACGATTACAACGCATATTTGGGTTTAAAAATAGATACGTAATTGACTGAGTTATTTAACTTTACATGAAAATAAACTTTTTAACATTTTATACAAATTTATTAATCAATGTTATCCTAAACACAAAAAAATTTGTAATGAGATTATAGTCATTCAAAAATATTGTTTTTTTTCGTGTTTTTTTTTTATGAAAAGTTAAATAACTCAGTCAATTACGTATCTATTTTTAAACCCAAATATGCGTTGTAATCGTAAATAAACGTACTTTTTGAATAAATTCAATAGTATTGTAGTTTCTTAATAAAATAATGTATAAAAACGTCACCAAAGTTGAAACATTTTTGAAAAATCTACAAAATTTGTGTTTGCTCGACAATAACACCCAAATTTCTCAAGTTTTCTTAGATAGATTATATATCATTTCAAAGATCTCAGTTTCTGCTTTCCAAATCTAGTAAGAAATTAAAAATCGGATCATTATCAACAAAATTACAGGCTTATAAGTGCGCAAAGGTACACAAACCGGTTTTTTAACCGTAAATCCGGATTTTGGAGGTGTCCGGCATATTTCACTATTGGAATCTTGTTTTACTCGACAAGCCCAACAAGAAAAATAATATCCGGTCCCAGGTTTTTTGGACTGTCGCACCGTGTTATCTAGGAATTATTTATAGTTGTAGTTATAGTTTTGTGTCATATTATTAACTTAAAATTGTTATGTATAATTTTCAACACAACTGTATTATCGCCTAAAAGTGTACTTAAATTATAACAGTTACTACATGAATTTCCCAGTAATTTCTAGAAATGGTTTTAGAACATAATAAACTGTTATTTCAGGGAGTTTCAGGAAAAGACTGGAAATAGTTATGAAATATAAAAGAGGGTGACTTATTAATAATGAGTTGAGTTTGTTTGGAGACCTTAAACGGTTCTGTTCGTACTTAACAATTGTGAACAAAATAATTCATTTCAATAAAATTTTTTAAGTTGAATAAGTGTGTGTATTTATTTGGATTTGCAATTAAAAGAACTGAAACGCGTTTATTAAAGGAAAAACGTAACAATACTAATTATTTTAAATAAAATTTTTATCTCAATAAAATTTTTATTTTTGTCTGTGAATAAATAAGAAAAACCATTTTTCAAAAACAGTATCACTCGACTTATAAACAATGTACAACAAAATATTTTGCACACACATTCATATCTACTAAAAGTATATTTACGTCAAATTTTTGCGAAATATTTATTTTTTTTGGTTTGTCCGCTTCACAAATAATGCCTCATATGCATTATTTCCTAAATGGCTAAACAGTTAATTATCCGGGCTATTAAGATATGAAAAGAATTTCTTCAGTGTTGCTACAAGAGGCTAATGACTGGTTTCGTTATAAAATAAACAATATACACTTAAAAGTGAATAATTACGGCTGACGTATTATCCTCAGATTTTCCGTGTTCTATATTTTGCCGTTTTAGTTACTGAAGAAACGACTAACATTAGGATGAGCGTCGATTGTGTATGAAATCATGGTTGGTCATAATTCAATTATTGACATTCGTTATTTCAATCTTTAAATTTTCAATTTTCTAAAATGAGAAATTCAAAATAATTTAAATCCACTTAGGGCCATTATTACAACTTACAAATAGTTATTTTTAGGATGCTATCTGACAGATAAATAGTTTTTGGTTATTACAAGTTAACATTAACCTAAAAAGTGACTGATAAGCTAACATCAGGTTTGTCCTCATGGTAACTTTACAAGTGAACTTTAAGAATTTGAAGATGCCATATTTTCTGCTGAAGATATGGTAACTTTAATGACAGTTTTATGTAGTCGCAGTCGTTGCCACTACGTATTTTAAACAACCAAAAGTAGTCGGTATATACTGCAATGTTGCCACAGTATATAAATTACATTTTTTTATTTTATCGGACAGTTGTAATAATGGAAAAAACTTATTGGTCACTTTATCGTTCAAGATAGCTATTGTTCACGTTAACTATCAGCAACTTTATCATTAGGTTGTAATAATGGCCCTTAATTGTTTTGGTGTTTTGTTATTAAGAAAAGAAAAAAAAAATATAACAGAAAAGTTTAGTGGAATTACCCCGACCTTATTCTATTCTAGCCAAACAGTGGGGTTTATCGCAAAAAAGTGGTAATAAATCTGAATTATCTTAAATACTAGTCGGCTTGTGAAATTATAAATGAACAAGTCGTAGAGGAGGACACTGGCTTAAAGAAAATGGTGTCCCATGTTAGTGCAGAAGGTGAAATACATTGTGTCAAAGTTGACCACCACGGGTTATGTAAATTTTGTAAAGCTTGTAACTTGTGAAAATATTTTCCGATTTTAATGATTGAAACTTTGTAATTAGCTTGTTAGGAGATAAATAAATTCCAGTTTATTTCACAAAGTTATTTTTTTGTTGTTTTTAAAATACTTAAGTTCCAATTTTTTTTTACCGTTTTTACCTTGACTTTATTTTGTTTTTCGCAAATATGTATATTCGGCAATGAATATATTTGCCTCCCTATTTCTAATAGTTTCAGAAATGGAACTCAAAAGGAGTCGTTAAAAATGTGTTTGAAAAATGGCTTTATTTTGAGAAAAGTGGAGCATATTTATTTTTAAAATTATACAAAGATTTCAGGCAAAAAAAGTAAAATAAAAACAAAAGTTTTATCTTGTTTCATTTTTTTTTTACAAAATATAAAAAGCTTTCTTTTTCAATCAGACTGTCTTTGAAACTCAAACCTCGCGCTCATAAACGTGGATAGGCAGATTTTGTAAAAACAGGCAATTTCTCAATACCATTTTTTTTTATTGCGTAAAAATTATTCTAAAAATTACTTTTTCAAGATAATTTGTTCTATAATCCATTAAAAATATAATAATCTATTAAAATTATTACAAAGTTTCATTCATTGAAATCTGTCACTATTTCTACAAGCTTTAAAAGGTTTACGTAACCCAAAGTGGTCACCTTTGATTCTCTATATCTCAATTTTTAATTTTCTTAAAGTCTATGTCCTCCTCTTCGATCTCTTCATACATTATATTACAATCCGACCAGTTCTTTAGGAATTCAATTATATTACCTTTTTTGCGATTGACCCCACTGTGCACCTTATTTAAATTTTTAGGGAAGTGTAAAATTAAAAAACAATAATAAATACGTAGCAAATTATATTTGTTCATGAACGTTAAAAACGCACATTAATATCTAAATCACGAAAGAGACATCCAAAATTTCTCATTTCTTGTTCATTCATGAAAATGAAGAAAGGTTTCCTGACGATCTGGCCTAAGCAACTAGTGAAATGCGCATAGAAGCTTGCTGTCCATCAACAATAAATTTCAGTGTATTTATCAAATATGAAAAATTTGGAATTTAGCACGTCATATATAAATCTTATTAAAAATATTCATGAGGAACGTTTTGGATTTCCGATATTAATATTATTAAGAGAGACCATACGAGACCTATGAGAAGTAATAGAGCTACCATCAAATATTTATCTAGTTGTGGGATAAAGGTTTCTCTAAAGGTGATTTGGGCAAATTTTGTGCACATGCAAACATTTGTATTACACTTTTTATTTTTGATAGTGTTTTTGTATCTGTAAATACCAAAATTGCGGGACAATTTTACTGAACCAATAATATTTCAATAGAATACGTTAAAAAATGGATTAATGTTAAACATATTTAAATAACGTGCAAACAGAATCGAAATATTGATTTTGTTAGAAAAGTTCGTTAAAATTCTATTTACAAAACCGATTTTGTCAAAATCGAAATTGATCTTTCCTGTTGAGTTGTTCGAAGGTGCACGTTGTTTTTACAAACGAACAGACAGACGGACGGACTTGACTAAATTGACTAAAAGTTACTAAAAATCCAAAATGAATACAAACTTAATTGCGAATTAAATAAAAATCTCATGGTGTTTTACAATGACTAATATGTTAATATACCCTTATTAACCACTCGTGGCGGCGTAGAGTATAAAAATCGAAATGAAAAGACCCTCCTAAAACTGTCCATTGAATCATTTTACTTTTCAAAATCTGTTCATTAGTAAACCTTCCTAACTAATTTTATTAATCACATGTTTATTTTCAGTTATTTAATAAATAAATAAATAGTAAAAGTATGGAAATTCAAATTTATATTGTAATTGATAATATTCCAATATTATTTATAACTAGTGTGTGTAAGTGTGTGAGGGTGTGTAATTGTATGCAATACATTTGTATGTCCTTTGTATTTATTTTCTTAATACTGAATTAAATTTAAAGTTTACTTCATTACTTATGAAAATAAACATAAATAATTTCAAATTGGAATGTAGAATTTAATTAAATTACAGATTAAATAAAATCGCATTCACATGAATGGTCGTCAAGAACAGAAAACAAAATGACAGTAAAATTTCAAAAAATGAAGAAATTGAAAAAGAAAATAATGGAATTGTAAAAGGTTTGAAAATAAACAGGTAAAAGTGCCAAATAATGCCCTTCACCATAGTATAGAAAAGACAATTGCTCCCTAGCTCATATGGTATGGGCGCTATCGTGTCGAAACTCTTATTTCGGTAGCATGATTTTATAAGTCGATTTCGCTGATCTTAAAAACCAAACAAATCTCATTTATAGAGAACATATATATGGTGCATTCCACACCAATTTTCATGTTTTAATTTTTTTTTTTGATTTCACCAATTTTTTTTAATATTTTTTAGTACACTTTAAAAGGGACTTTCTAAATTTTGACATTTAACCCGTTATTTCCCTTTTTTTACCCCCTCAACATTCGAATTTCCAAAAATCCCGTCTTAGTGGATAATGTGGCATTTGATAGGTCATCGTTTAATCAATTTTGCTACTGAGAAGGATCCAGAATATTAATGCTATAAATATATAATTTTACATAATTATATAATTTTAATTTAATTAAAATAAAGAATGGATTTTTTTTTTAAAGGTAACAGCCATGAATTAAAATTTTTAGAGGTCAATGGTATTACTTGTAGATAAGTCTTTTAACAACATCAGTTTAGAAAATTATAACGAAAAAGTTGTTAAATGCCTGTTCAACAATTTTGAACGTTAACGCTCGTATAGAATTTTTTATGGACAATATTTTTAAAATTTAATGTTTCTCATAAAAAGTTTCTTTGCGAACGTTAACGTTCGAAAGCTTTTGTTTTAATTAAGAAATTTTTTAAGGTTTTCTTTTAAAAGTTTTTACTGTTTACGTTGTTTTTCTTTTTATATTATGAATTAAAATCTTAATTATATTCGGAGTATTTATTATAATCAATGACACTGGCCGGCAAAAATTAAAAAAAAAATCAGTAGCAAGAACTTTGTTATGTGATTTTAATAAGCTTTAGAGTTCTGGATCCAAATCTGTTTACAAATTGATTCTATTACGTCAAGTTTTGTTCATTTTGTTTCAGGAATTATTTAAAAAAAAAAAAAAAATTTTTGCATGAACAAAATTGTCGCCAATAATTTCTGAATAACTTCGAAACAGTTAAAAAAAATATATCTATATAAAAAAAATTATCAAAGTAATTTTTGGGAATACAAAACTTTTAATTAACAAGAATTTGTTTGTCGTGCTTAATTCCGAATTTTTATTCTTGATAAAAACTCTGAAATTTAAGCAGCCAGTTAAATGCGCATTGGAATAGCTTATCCCATCAACAATAAATATCAGCGTTTTATCAAAAATAAATGTTGAGAATTAAGCACGCCAAACAAAATGTTTTATAGATGACTCAAACGGAATTTTTTTTCAGTTGTCAGCATATTGATCAAAATCGGGCAAATCGTTCTCAAGCTTTGATCAAATGAATTAGCATAACCGTCTAGGCCATAAAATAAACTTGACGCAATAGAAAAAGACTAAAAGCAGATATAAATTAGGAGCCTTAAAATCTTTATATTCAAGAAATTTTTATTTGAAACATTTTTTTTTGCCGACCAGTGTTATTTTAAATATTTTTAATTTACTTCAAATATTGTATTGCATTAATGCAGAAGTATTGTATGCATATTTCAACATAAATATGTTGTTAAGTATTTCAAAATAAACTAGTAAAAATTTTAATATTAAATCTTTATTTGAATCATCTTGTTAAAAGGAACAAAAAATTTATTTCAAATTAAAACAACTTATTAAATCTAATAACGTTGTTTGTTTTATTATTTTATTGAGAATTATAATTTAAAAAGAATTTAAAATTAAATTTTCTTCAGATTAATAAGGATTGAAATTAAAATTATTTTCTAATACCCAACCAAAGTATTATAAGTTGCTCGACTCTTTGACAAACCCTTTTAGCAACACCAAATCGTGCATAACTCAAATATGTAATATTGGAAAAAATTTACATGTGTTGATACATGTTTAAATTTCACCAGAAATACAGGGTTTCATAACACTATTTGAAATTTTATTCTTTGTAATTTTTAATAAAAAAACACAATATTGTTCATTTTGTAAAAAATCGACGAAAAAAAGGTAATAAAAAATATTTTTTTGATTAGTACAAATTAAAACATTTTTCCAGAGAAATTATAATAAATGTGATGCAAAAAAAAAACATTAAACATTTTTTCAACAATTAAAAGAGTGTTTAATTTCATAGTTTTTAACTTGAATTTTGTGTTTTTTTATGTTTTTTTTTTCTTTTTTTTTTTTTCATAAAAGGTACAAGTACAAAGGAGCCTATGTGATGCGGTCTTAAGAATTGGGACCTATTTTTAATATGACTAAGATACATCTGAATATCTGTAAAGGTGGAATGCAGGAGTGCTAGAGCATACACAGCTGCGTTTAATGCAGTCGACTTTGTAGGACCCATGCGTATTCTGAAGATTTTTAAAAATTATGCTTTTACTTTGGTAAGTGATGATATTCTATCAAGTCTTAAATTGAACAGCAAAATCAATGTCCTCAACCATATAAGGACCAATGGGCAGAGCAATCTTGATCACAAGAACTTGCAAATCAAGTGTGGTTGACCGATAATTCAAAAGAAACTAATGGGGATACCGGTGCCGGTAAATTTGGCTTACATTTCCAAAGGAACTTGCCTTTGCGTAAGAAAATTAATGTTGTCGATAAATTTTCTATAGAAAATTTATGTTATCGATAAAGTTTTTTAAAGGTTATCGTTAAATTTTCTACAGAAACTTAATTTAATTGACAAATATTCTATAGAAAATTAATGTTATCGATAATTTATCTAAAAGAACTTAATTGTATCTTTATATTTTTCATATAAATTGATTGTTATCGATAACTGTTCTGTAAACAAATTAATTTAATATAAACAAATAAATGCTATCGATAAGTTTCCTAAAGAAAATAAATAAATTCGTTCATTTTCTATTGAAAATTAATGCTATCGATACATTTTTTTAGGATTAAGGTTATCGATAAATTTTTTACAGAAAATTAATGCTGTAGTTAAAAAGATACTTTAAAAAATTAATGCTATCCAAGAATTTTCTATGGAAAATTAATGTTAGTTATCGATAAATTATCTATAAGCAAATTAATTTTCCATGAGCAAATAAATATTATCGATAAATTTTGTTGTTTTTTGTTTGGCTTAAGGTCCTATAAATATTATTAATAAAAAATCCACAAAAAGCAACAAAAAACAACAACATAGATAATCGACATAGGTCAAAAATAAATATTGAACATTATCGATAAATTTTTTTTAAACAAGAAAATTATTGATGTCGAAGAATTTTCTTTAGAAAATTAATTTTATCGGTAAATTATTTTGTTCTGGCATACATAAATTTTTTATCTTAATTCTCTGGTGTAGGGTATCACATTTTCGCTTTTGCCTAACTTTACTTTCTTACTTGTACAGTGTTGGCTTATGATTGGAGCTGTGGAAAGTTATGATGCGATCTTCATGCAACTTGATATCATAATTTTTTTGTCCTGTAGAAATAATTTGTGTCAAGCTTTATGACAACTTTGATATTTCGCTGCCGGTTTAATCCTAGTGTCCACAGTAAATTGCCAGTATGCATATATAAATAATAAATGTTGGTTCTATTTAGTAAATATTGCATTGAAAGCTATCCCTGCCCAAGGGTGGATCTAGCCTTTTGTTCAGGAGGGCGTAGGTTGAGGCAGCCACCAAATCCAATTGTTAATTCTAGAATACCAGTATTCCACTAGCCCAAGTAAGGGGAGTCATGATCCCCCCTTGGATACGCACTGTTCAGTGTGGTGCTATAGAATATATAAACTTAGATTAGGAATTAAGCACACAAACAAAATCTTGTATAGTAAAAAATTTTGTATTCCCACAAAAATTACTTTGATAATTAACTGGCAAGTGCACGGCTACAAAACTAAACTGGCAACATGCTTAATTATTTGCGGGAGCAATAAAGCAAGTTGTTTTTGTTTTCATATTGTTTTTTTAACGTACTTACAACTACAACTAATGTTGGAAGAATTCTAACCAATTGTAGTGGGGATTTTTGTTTAAGCTTTGATATTGTTACAAGTAAAACTGTTGCTTATAATTATTATAATTATAATTATTCGCTTTACAGTTTTATTTGTTTAATATCTTTAGTTTTTCTAAAATCTTTGAATGAAGTTTCTTGACGATCTGGCCTAAGCAACTACTAGCAATAGCTTATCCCTTCAACAACCAATTTCAGTGTTTTTATCAAGAATAAAAATTGGGAATTAAGCACGACAAACAAAATCTTGTATAGTAAAACAACTTAGAATTTTAAAAGAACCTATAACACTGATCTACAGTAGGAAGCTTTTATAAAGTTTCCTTAATAAAAATGACTGATCCTGATGGTGTTACATAAAAAACTTACATACAAAAAAATTTTAAGGACTAAGCCAAAAACACAAAAATTTTAATATCCTTGCAATAACAGTGATATATTCTAATAAATTCAATAATGTTACCCTACTACACACAGAATGCCAGACCTTATATACCCTCTAATTTCAACTGTGGTGGCAAAGGGGATAAAAACAAAGTTAATTTTTAATTGTTTACGAAGTATTTCCTAAAAAAAACAGATAATCCAATTTGCTTTTACTTTTTTTTAAATATAACAACAAAAATTTACATTTAATTAAATTTTTTTAGAATTTTTACAATTTTAATTTGTCGTATAACATTTTAAAACTAATTTTTTGTTGTTTGAAAAGTTTGCTTGATTTTAATTGTCGATTTTTTCAGGTTTTATTTTTTAATGCGAAATATTTTGTGGCATTAATACAAACAAATGTTTAATATTTTTCGAATAAATATTTGATTTTTAATAAATAAATTTACAGTTAATAACTTTTTTCCTTTGAACGTAAGAAATTTATTAAAATAAATTTAAAATATTTACTGGATGGGTTGGGAAAGGTTTAAGGAGAATTTGCTGGCGTAAACTCGCATGATTTTTTTATACACATTTAAATAAAAAAAAGAGTTATATTGATTTTATTAAACAGTTTTATTTACATATTCCATTTTGTTAAATATTCCAAGTACCCAATAAAAATATTTTATTATTTTACGAAGCACTAATGGTAAATTTTAAAAATTAAGCGCATATTAATGCGCTACATAATAAGATGACGAAATCTTAACAAATTTGATAAAAAAAACCATTTAAACGGCTTCGGGATTCCCATACTGCGAAGCAGGTTTAAAAGCTATGATATCGTCGATGTATTGCTAGAAGGAAATATATTGTATAAAAAAATGTTTTCTAAACATGTTTTTAAGACGAAGCAATTACCCAGCGGGAAAATGAGGAATTGATTACATAAATAATTGAAAAAAAAGTTTATTATTTTCGAAAGAATAATAATGCATTCATTGGAATCGAGAAGGTAATTTTATCAGACAAAATAATTATGAACTGATTACCACGTATATTCCCACATTTGCAGAGCATGGAATGAATTGTTTCCGTGAGTATTATTCTTGTTTTTCTATTACATATTTTCTTAATAAAAGTCCGTTATTTCTTGCTTTTTTTATGTCGTCTACAAATTTTTATTATCATGTTATTTAATTCATTCGCAGGATACATTAAAATAATTTATTACAATCCTAGGACATGGTATGTGTTAAGAAAAATGAGTTCTGAAATCAAATATTTAACATGATATGTATTACTTTCTCGATTCCTATTGATTACATTTTCCCGCTGGGTAATTAAAACACAAAAAAGTATAATATTACAAAAAATTTAAAATTATGTAACATCGGTTATTCGGTTAATCAATTGAAATTTACCGGTTTAATCATTAATCGAAAATAGACAATATTAAATTAACCGATCAGTTAATCGGGTAGTAATTAATCGGTTAACCGGTTAACGATTAATCGAATGAATACCCTTATTAATACTGAATCTAGAAGAATAAAATTTTATAAAGAGAGTCTAGATTATGATTGAGAATGAAGAGAAGGAGCATTTTTGTTACTTTTTGTTTTTTCAACTGGTATTTTCGGGTTTTTTTATATTTTTAAACTTAAAAAATTAAATCAAACATTCACGGACGTGAGTGGAAGAAATCATATGCACCGGAGGTTGGTCTCTCGCCAAATCGATTCATTGTACTGTATATGTATGTTTTTTTTTTATATTTCCATAATTAATTATGGTCGACCACTAGGCAAACACTAGTAAGAGGAAAAGGATGACCTTGAACTTTGTGGTGCAGATCCATTGTGAGCGAAACATCCAAATCATTCAGCAAACTAGTCACAGATAGAAATCGGAAAAATTATATACCATTAATCTTTGTGAATTGGACTATGGCACTGTAATATAGCATAATAAAGTAAAATTAATAGGAAATTACTGTAATGGCAAAAAATTACTGTGTAAAGCAGTTTGTTGTACTCGCCAGTATTTATATGCCTTGAATAAATTGTTTTTATGTCAAAAAATTGCTTTTAAATGTCTGCGGGACTTTTACATTTCTCCCTTACAAGTCTGCTATGTTTTAGGCTAAATCTTTTATTCGGTAATTCAAACCACTTGATTAGTTTAACCATTCCCTATGTTAATTGAATATATAAGTTTTAAGAACAAGCAAAAATAGAAACGCAAATTTAACTCAAGATCTAAACTTTTTCAAATAATTCAAATTTCCTTAACTTAAAATATTCAGAGATTTCTTTTCTACTTAAATTATTTTATCCATGCCTTAGTTATCTAATGTATACAACTATTCCCATATGCACAACTTGTAGCATTTCTAATTTTCATTATGCGTTGAAGGTCTTTTAGAGACCTTGACATCACTTGATGGATAAAATTAAAACAAAAAACAGATCTAAAATCTACTTAATTAAATGTGATTGTATGCAAATGAAAGAGATTTCCCTAAAATTGCCACTTATATTGTTTATGGAAAAAGACAATACTTAATTTCCCTTAGTCTTGAAAACTTTTCAGTATTAAATGATTGTCTAGTATTGTTAACAGTAGGAAATTAACATGTTTAGGTGTTGATTTAAATTGAATTGATTCACGTACACACAGGCACCCAAATACACAAGGACATTGTTGGACAATACATATAAATCAAAAATTTTTTGGTAGAAAAATTAATTTACCCATTAGGGTACTATTGTGTCTAGTTAGAACTCACTGCTTGTAGTAAACAAATAAGAAAGTATAGAACAAATTATATCCTACAATACAGTATTTAAAAACAAATTTTCGAAAGTGCACTCTATTTGGGACCCATGGGCAATCATGGAACTGCCAGCAAAAACTTAAGGTTTGAGGTTAAGGTTCATGTAAAAATTTTTAGTGTGGAACATTATTTCGATATCTTCATTTTAATAAAATTTGTTTGGCTTTAAGTTATTTTAGGAAGTGCGTTTATACGAAATCTATGGTTTATTTTCGACCTATCAGCGCAACAATTTGACATGCCAACTCTTTAAAGTTATTGTCGCTAATTTTTATGTCAATATTAACATTTTTAAGAATGTTATGGCACTAAAAGCTTCTTTCGGGAGTAGTATTTTTATGGGAGCTAAGATCAAATATGAAACGATGCTAATTTAATTGAATAAGAGGATTTAGATTGCATTTAAATAAGCTAGGAACAAATTTAATCTAACTACCGAGTGGTTCGCAAGTTATTACAAATTGAAACACATCCGATTGTTTACAATAATGTCAATAGGAAAAATAAAAAACAACTTCGTTAATCGCATACAACTAGCATCCAAATCAGATTAGTCTTATTGATATCCCGTTGTTAAATCAAATGTAGATAAGAATCAAAAACAAAATAAATGAAAATAAAATGATGCCATCACTGTAGCATCTGATTTGGATGGCTTAGTAGTGTATCATATTTTTTGCACATTTTCATTGTGCATTTTGCTTGTTTCTCTTCTACTTTTTGTTCCGGTATTTTTTTTTGTTTGGGCTTTTGACATTTTAAAGTAAAACTTCAAAATGTAAATTGCGTTTAAAAGTACAAGTGTAATTGTTATTTGTATAATTAATAAAAATTATAAATTTGTTGAAAATATAAGTATGTATTTTAAATATAACTTTTTTCCATTTTTTATTATCTGCCCTTTTTACAGAAGCAATGAAGTGCGAAGGGTTTACTGAAAAGGACTATGGCCAAAAAAAAAAGGAACCGTTTTAAAATTCATAAAGCCAGACATTTTCGCTAGATTTCGTGCAAGAAAAAAATAATTAATTATGTACATATATTATTTTTAAGTTAATTAAATATTAATAATAAAAACGTTAAAAAAATACATGAATTTCTACATTATTCAAGTTTTAAATAGCTGAAACCCATCCGACGATTGATCTTATTCGGACCCATCTAACACTCATACAATGTCTGCTACAAAGGACTGATTACATTGATACACATCTTAGTGCACTCTGAATCACCACAATCAGTGGACCCATCCAACCTTCGCTTGCAATGTATGTAGTGTCGGATCAATTTGTAAGCCTAGGCCATCTCTGTGTAAATGTAAGTAGGAATTGAATACAGACTTTAGATGGGTCGCACTTACATTGTCGTTAGTCTCAGACCGAAGATGTATGTGATAAAAAATCCACTAGGTACATACTAGCATAATCAGATTGCTTATGTATATAAAAACTCTATTTCGGAAAGACTCTTGTGTAAAGGCTATGTGAAATTATGAACCGATTCTCACTATTTTAAACTGAGTTTGTCCTTGTGAACATTAGAACTTACGTGTCAAATTTCGTCAAATTTTCTCCAAATTTGTGACCTGTAATTTGCGCACAAAGTTTATATAAATAGCCAGCTGGACGGACGGACATCGTTCAAAAGTGATTCTAAGCCGATCGGTATAATTAAAGGTGGGTCATGTCTAATTTTTAAGATATAACAAACATCAGCACAAACGCATTATACCCTCTCCACGATTGTGGCACGGGTATAATAAGATTTATAACTAATTTCTGCTTAACCACTTGTATATGAATGATTTTTCCATAGCATTTTGGGCTTCGAGGTATATAAGGAATTTTCGTCTCACCTAATCTCTTAAGTTGGTTATTTTCACTGGCCGGCGAGAATACCTGATTTAACATTTACATTATTCTTTTTGTGGGATATCTTGAAGACACAAGTCGATGTCAACAAGCATCAGACTCTTGAAGTTCTCACTGAGAATATCCGTCCGGAATGCGGAAATGATTTGCAAGAAGTTCTGCCAAGAGTGATGGAAAATGTCTTAGATAGAGCCCATATTGTCATTAATTCTGGCTGCGATTAGTTGGCCGGTATCATTTCTTCTACTTTAACCAAATAAACACAATTCAAAAGCAAAACTAAAGTTTTTTCATTATTAAAAAAGCAGCATTGTCTCTACACCTTTTTAAGTTGAAATTGAGAAAACACAAATTAATGTCGAGAAAAACTAATTGATGTTGAGAAAATACAAATTGGAATTGAGAAAACCCAAGTTAATATTAAGAAAAACCAAATTAATAAGGAGATATAAATGCATAGTATACATAGTACAGTAATTTCGACTTAGCAGCATGATCTCCATTGCATAATTTTTTGTTCAGATAAATCAAAAGTGCTCTTATCTTAAATGCATTTAGCTGTCTTAATGTGCAGGTAAACAATTGTGGTAACCAGCGTAAAACTGCAGCTTTAGTAAATTGTTTGAAAAAAGAATAAAAATCATTTTTTAATAAATTGATATTTTATTAAAATTTATTATTTACTAGCTGCCCCGGCAAACGTTGTTTTGCCATACACATAGCTTATTTCTAGTGAAAGAAAGAGAAATAAAGCGCTTTATACCATGATCGGCGATGACAAATAAAACAATATTTATTTATGTCTGTTCCTTACATATTCAAAAGTTAAAAATAAAAAAGTGATGTATTGTTTATCCTGAAGTATGAAAATCAAACGGGGATAAAAAATTTCATTACGAAGAGACATTGCGTGTACGATATTTTCTGTCAGTCCGTCTTTAGCCAACACAAATAAGCTCGATGATAGGAGGGGGTGCGTTTTCCATTTTTGCTTTATTTTACGCCGTAAATGTTGAAATTTATAGCCTGCAGTTTCTTGAAGACTTAAAACTATCATTGGATAATTAATTAAGAAGACATGGGTAGAGGGAGCCTTTACTCCTTTTGTCCTATTTTACGCCCTAATTGTTGGAATTTCCAAAAAATATATATCCTACAGTTCCTTTAAATATTACAGTGTCTGCATGCCAAATTTTAATAAAACCGGTTGATTAGTTAAGAAGATATAAGAAGGGAGAGCGGATACTCCTCTTGCCCTATTTATCACTCTAAATAATAAAAATTACAGGCTATAGTCCCGTCCAGATGTAACACTATTTTCCTGTCAAATTTCAAGAAAATCGGTTGATTAGTTAAGCAGATATTTGGAGGGGGAGCTTTTACCCGTTTTACCCTATTTTACGCCCTCTAGCGATATAAAATATACATTAAAATCTATTCCAAATGTCATTGTACACATAAGACATAACGATACAATGGCTTGGTAACTTTTCAAGTGACAATAAAAAATCATAACATTGAATATAGAGGGCATATTGTTTTAGGAATATATATGAAAATCTAAATGCCATATCTCAAGAACCACTGGGCCGACTTCGTGCAAACTTCACATAAACCATCTACAGACTATCCTCAAAGTACTCTTAAATTTTGATTTTAATCAGTTTACCCGTTTTTGCAGTTAGTGGTGACATCAAAGTGTACACTTCTTTTTATATATATAGATATGAAAAAGTGGCCACCATAATTTGTTATGTGTGCAGCTAACTTTGATGTTTTATATGAAAATATTTTAAAGCTGTCCAAAAATATGATAAATATGGAGGTATACAAAATGCACGTAAGCAATTATTTTGAAGAATAATTACAGAAAATATGTATTTTGGGCAGTTAAGTCAAAGTGCAGCTAACTTGAATTTGTTGTATGAAAATAATTTTAAAATGCCAAAAATATTGTGCATTTATCTTAAATCTGCAGGTATTTGAATTTGTATGGGATTTTAAACAATAATGACCAAAATTTTTAATTTTGTGCAGTTAAGTCAAAAGTGCACTTAAACGTAAGGCAGTTACGTCAAAACTACTTTAATACCTAGGCAAACAAAAATTACGAGGTTTAAAACAAATAACGAAAAATATTTGAAAAATCAAGTAAATGAACAATAGTTTGTCCAAAAAAAAAAAAAAAAAAAAAAAAAAAAAAAAATTGGGGCACAAGCAGAATTAAAAAGCTGATAGGTAAAGTATTTTTGAGATTTTGAAAGCGATAGAATATATTTCGGATAAACATCGATAAGCAAACGATGACAACAAACCATGTGTAAAAAATACATCATCTGCTGTAAACCCCGCATTTTTTAAGGTTATACCTACGACAAATAAAAGATACATGGCTTCTAAAGCTTCGTACAGACGGTGGTCAGATCTTACAATCTTGTCATTTAAATTGACTAAAAATATTTTGCAACCGTGTGAACATTGTACGCTATTTATATTTGGCGGTTGTGTTAAATAAATGCATCTGACAATGGCTCCATTGGCAGAAAAATGACAACATTGTAAGATCTGACCACCGTCTGTACGAAGCTCCACCTTTATAATTTTGGACAACACTATCTTGTTGTCCTTATTCCAAAGAATACGCCTTTTTTTTCTTCTCCAGTAAATTTATTGTCAAAATATTACTCTAATGATGGTACTGTGACAAAATTTGGTACTTATATATATAATCAGCACAAATTTTTTTTTAACAAAACCACGATCTATAGTTTATCTAACTTCCATACTGATTTAGAAACAATAAACTACGTCTTAAGGTATGTTCACATTTACCAAATATTTAACGAAAAAAATCGGAAAAAAGCTTGACCACTAAATAGATTAACCTTTAAATTTCTTTCAAAAAATTCTTGTTGATTCACTTAACTTTGAACTTTTCTGAAAAAATTGTAGTAACTTATTATTTTTTAGACGCTGCTTGATCAAGCAAACGTTAAACAAAATCAAGCAATTGTTTTATAAAAATAGTGGTTACGTGTGGAGCATCAAATATTTCTTATGTTAAGACCATAGCTTAAGAGTACTTTAACTTACGTATTGTTTTCTATTCAACCTGATTAACCCCCAAAAGAGTTAATTTAGAATTTAGGACAACTCAGATGTAGATTTTTGCACATACACAACTTCTACTTCTTCCCACACACTGATAAAAGTGATTTATTACATTTATAAAATCACCAATACAAAAGAGAAAAGAAATAATGACACACATACACAACAATAAATAAACTGCAAAACATTGAAATGACAGAGTAAAGCAGAAAATTAATTTGAATGCACATGAATGGTATGAATGAATGGTCAGTTCTTTGAATGTGTATGTGAACGTGTACGTGTTTATATAGAGATTCTTATAAACAATTTGCTGCTGTTGTTTTCCTTATTGTTGTTCTAATTTTGCTAAATCCAATACAAAATTGTATTGTTATTGAGTTGCTATTTTTTTTTGTGTCATTGTTGTCTATTTAAGTGTTTGAAAGAAATTATAATTTTGTTCATTAAGTATTTGTACTAAATACGATTTATTTTCAATAATGGTTTGTTATTTTCAATAAAATTTTCCAACTGCTATTGTTTTTGTTTGTTTATATCTATTGTAGTGTGTGTATGTGTGCGTGAGAATAAGAAAGGACTTGTAGTAAATGAACGAGAAAACATTTATGTATGTTTGTGTGTTTATTCATGTCTAGGTATTGTTAAGACGACTAAACATGCAGGTGTCAATAAAGGTAAATACTTGTGTCTATTTTCAAGTTATTTTCAATTTTGTGCTCACTTAATTAATTTCCTTAGTTATTATGGTTATTATTTTTGTTATTGTTCATTATTGTTATTACTGCAATTTGTTCCTATCGTTTTTCCATTCATTGATAAAAGAAGTGTTTTCTAAGTATCTGTCTATTAGGGTAATAATATTATGTCTGCTTTTAATTTGTGTCTTTATTAATGTTACTAACTTGTAAGTCTTTAAGTTTATTTGCGCTTTTTCATTTACATTAAATTATGTCTGGTTTTTTTATTTAAAAGATAATTTTTTCTAGAGTTCGCAACCCCATAAGCTGAATGTTTTTATACCCACCACCGAAAAGATAAGGGGTTTATTGAGTTTTGCCATTCCGGTTGTAGTACGAAGAAATAATTATCGAAGTTGCTATAAAATTAATATATTTTGGATCCTTGTCCGTCTGATCGCATGTTCTTTAAAAATAAAATAGAACTAGCAGTAGAAAACATAGGAAGATAAAATTAACAACGAATTGATTTTATAGAATGGGCCAAATCATTCTACTATTTCAGCTAGTCTCTATACAAATGTCTCCTTGAAATAAGACTGTAAGCATGATAGCAGTTATACGGGACAAGGCTTTTAGCAAATGTCAAGGAGGCCATACTTAATAAGCTTAAGCAAAAGTTTTGGTCTGAATACTTTATTTGACCTTGTCCAATAGAAATGTCTCCCCATATTAAGACTATTGGTACATTGCCAAATGGAAAAAGCAACAGTAAACAAATTTTTATACAGGCTGATTTCTTAAGCCCGATAGAGCCTACAAAAAGGTTAGCGTCAAACGAACTATCAGACTACGCTAACTTTTTGACCTTATACTCTGGCAAACCATTATGAACAGATTCGCGCTTGAACAAAGCTACCAAGTAATCCAAATTTCTTTTGAAAATCAGTCATTGATGTTTTATCGTAAAATTGTGTTGATCAAAAAGGCTCATTTTTCAATTAATGGGCTTCTTAGTTAAAAAATAATGCATATAGAAAGAGTCTAATCCACAACAGACCCTACAGCAGCGTAGGCAAAACCAGATTGATTTTTTCTCATATTGCATTATTTATGAAATAAATGTTAAAAAATTCATTTTTAATAATATTTTTTTGTTCAAAATGCTAAGAAAATCGCTGAAAATATATTTCCGCAAAAAAAAACAGACTTGTAAAAACTTATTTTATAAAAATAATAAAAAACAAGTAAGAAGATATAGTCGGTCAAGCCCGACCATATGATAACCTACACACCAGTATTTAAAAACAAAATTTCGAGAGTGTATGGCCATATGAATAGGTATCTATCTATGTTTTAAATTTTATTAACATCTGTTAGATAGTTTTGGAGGGGCAGAAATTACCCCCTATCTACCCTCGTGGTCCTATTTTCTAATAAATAAATAGCTAATAAATATGGTTCTATCGATTTTTTAAATTTCGTTAAAATCGGTTTGATAGTTTCTGAGGGGCACTAATTGCCCTCTATCTCCCCTCGTGGTCCAATTTTTTTAAATGCACAGCTTATATGTCCATATAAATATAGATCGATCTATGTTTTCAATTTCATTAAAATTGGTTTGATAGTTTCTGAGGGGCACTAATTGCCCTCTATGGTCCTATTTTTTAAATGCACAGCTTATATGTCCATATAAATATAGATCGATCTATGTTTTCAATTTAATTAAAATTGGTTTGATAGTTTCTGATGGGCACTCTATCTCCCCTCGTGGTCCTATTTTTTTAAATGCACAGCTTATATGTCCATATAAATATAGATCGATCTATCGAAATTAATTTGATAGTAGCCACAAAGACCCTATTCCGTAAAGCAGTTTGTATGGGGGCTATATGAAATTTTGAACCGATTCGCCCCATTTTCATTAGGGATGGTCCTTGTGCCAATTGGAACCTATATACCAAATTTCATCAAATTATCTTCCTGTACTTTGCGCACAAGGTTACATGGACAGCCAGCATGACGGACATCGGTATACTTTAGGACCAATATTTTAAGGTGTTACACACATCAGTACAAAAGTATAATATCCTGTCCACTATTGCGCTATGGGTGTAATTAAAAACTATAATGACGAGGCTGTAGTTCCAAATTCATCGAAACAGGTACGAATTCTGTTTGCTTTATACCCCACATGAAATAATTCTAAATTCAAAAAATAAAATAAGTTTTAATTTAAATATTTAATCATAAAAATATTGTCAATATTAAAAAATGTAAAAAACAGAAGGTTTTGTAAATAAAGCAAAGAAATTGGCGATTTTTTACGCAAAAGCACTAATATAAAGTAACTGTATCTGTATAAGGAATAGTAACACTTTTTTAAATTGTGTATACTCAAGATTTCGCATCAAAAAGTAAAACAAATAGTGTCACACAACTTTAAGCTCATTTTAACTTTTTATGCCCGTAATTTCTACAGAAGAGAAGTTCAACTCACAATGTCCGCCCGTCTGTGGATCTCCAAAGACCTCAGACATAAGGGGAATTAGCCGTTTATATATTTATGTTTTACACCTAGCTAAAACTTTACTTACAATCCTACTTTTAATGACTTCCTGAATTCAATACATTGTAGCTTTATTAAATAAGTCATAATTATACATTACAAAAAAAAAAAAAAAAAAATTAATATAATGATTTTAATAAATTAATATTATACGATCTGAAATAAGCATTTAAGTCAATTTGCAGCATTTTCCGTTAATATTTTTTAGACATTCGGTCTAAACCAAATTTCGATCCACCAAAGGTTAAAGATTGATGTTTGACTATTGACTTTCAGCAGTCGTCATTGGCGGTGAGTGTTTAACGGCAAAACCCTCTGAATAGATTGAGTGGTTACAATTGAAACATGTAAGGGTAACCTGTCCGTGAAAGCCTTGTTTCGAGCCCCGCGGCGGTCAAGAATGAAAAATTATCAATAAACATTAATTAATTTCATATTGTAAAATTCGTTTCTTCATAAAAATACTTTAATGAAAATTAAATTTGATGAACTTTAGCCTAATTGAAAATATCAAAATTTGGATTCAAAACCATAAACAGTTCAATAAAAATAACCACAATACGAATTATTATTCGGTAATGTCATAGTTGGGGGTAGTGCACTAAATATTGATTTAAGTTAGCTTTGCACTATCACTAAATAAAACTGCAAAGAAATTAGTTCGCACTCTTTTTTACCAGCTTTAGTGATGATTGTTATTTTTAAACTACCATTAAAGAATTTTGAGTGATATTGCAATTTTTTTTACTATTACTAAACGCAGATTTGAATGCAAAAATCTGCACTCAAATCAAATAGTGCAAAATTTGGACATGCAATCAAAAAAGCTGTATACAAATAGTGTCTCTCTAAAATTTAAAAAAGGTAACTTTGTATGTTTAGTGAGGCTGCAAATTTTCAATTCATCACTCAACATCAACAAAATGATTGCAATATTTTTGCACTATCACTAAGTGTGAGTTGAAACTGCAAAATGAGTGCACTACCCCCATCTATGGGTAATATGTACTATATAAATTTAAGTATAATTTCGATATGAAATCCATGGAAAATCCAAAAATCAATCAAATGTATGTAAACTTATACATACATATGTTCCAAAATTACCCCCACAGTATATTTTTGTTATTAGAACACTTAGTGATATCGATCTTATGTAGACGATGTTTTTTGAACAACAAAAAATTTACATTCATTACACACATTTGTATTACAGTGTTAGAGCTATAAATGATTTTGTGCAGCTAAAACACTCTTTATTAACCCATTTTTCGCCGACCGGTGATTATAATTACCAACAATTATCATAGGAGAGTATATGGTTAGACGGTGCTGGGTACCGAGTCACTGCAACTTGGAACTCGGGCCGGCGAATGTTTTATTAAATGTTTTCTTATATTTCAAAAAATTTATTATTGTGTAGACTTTTCCAACAAAAAATTCCATAAGATTTTTCATGATTAAAAGAGAAATTTTAATTAGTGTGTTCAAGTTAATTTGTAACTACTTATTTTTTTTTTTCTATTTTTGTAACATATTTTTATAAAACTTTTAAGTATAAAAAAAAGATATTATTTTTTAGGTTATAATTGGCCAAATTACAAAGGATTGCTTTTGGGACATCGAAAGCAATAATAAGTACTTCTTCTAGTAGAAAAAGAAGAAGTCTTCTCGTCAAGTTCTCATTATTTTTCTGCTTATTATGTAAGCAAAGTTTTTGCTGGGTAAAGTCCGGATTTCTTTTTGCTTTCAAAACTCAGCCTAGTCGGTCCTTAAATGCCTGAGAAATGAGCAAAAAATCATTACTGCCTCTAATTTTACCCACAAATCTGTTGCGTTTTTTTAATTTTTTTTTTTTTATGTATATTTGAAGAACGGCAGAAATACTAAAAATTGTGATCAAATAAAGACAAATTTGCATTTTACATTTACATTTATTTTAATATTTTAAGTCTTGTGTTGTATTGTCGACCTTTACAAAATACTGTGATATACTTTAAAAATAATGTAAACTTACAAAAAAGATTATTATTTTAATAAAAACGCAATTCCTAAAAAAGTTGAAAGGAATACCAACGAAACGTTAGATTTTATTGAGAATGAAATAAATAATTGCCGTATTCACAAAACCCCTTATATCGTTGTATCGATTGAATGTTGTATAAAAAAACAATAGTCAACAATGTATTTTTATACAATATAGAATCGATACAACGATACAAATGGTTTTGTGAATACGACAAATGTTTTATATACATTTAATTAATAACCTTGAAAGGCTGCATATAGAAAACTATGTAAACTATTTGGCACTAAAGAGCTAAAGTTTCAAATTAGGTACAATCGTCTTGCTTGTCAGTACACAACATCCAAACAAATGTGGGCGGAATTATGTAGGTGGGCGTGGCACCAAAAAGATTTATTTATATCTAAGGTACGTTTTTCGTATATAGCTTTTTTATTGCACCATATATAAGATTCGGCATAGCCAAATATAGCACTCTTACTTGTTTTTTTTTTAAGGACATATTGATTTTTAGGCCATATCCCTCACACAGCACTTTCAAGAGAATTTCACTCTAAGTCAAATTTTCAAAAATGAATAAAAATTTTCACAAATTCAATTTGGATATAGTAATTATTGATTATTGTAGCCCTGTCCATAGTCTTCATTTTCCATTCGGTTTGATTCCCTGAGATCGAAGGGTTTGGACACAGTGGCCATATCCCTCACACAGCACTTTCAAGAGAATTTCACTCTAAGTCAAATTTTCAAAAATGAATGAAAATTTTCACAAATACAATTTGGATATAGTAATTATTGATTATTGTAGCCCTGTCCATTGTGTTCATTTTCTATTCGGTTTGATTCCCTGAGATCGAAGGGTTTGGACACAGTGGCCATATCCCTCACACAGCACTTTCATGAGAATTTCACTCTAAGTCGTATTTTTTCAAAACTTATAAATTTTATTATAAAAAGAGTAATTAAATATCTAATTAGTTTTAAATATTAATTAAAATTATTGATTTTTTATAAAAACTGTATAATTTCGTGTAAATAGTAGTATTTTCTTTATAATACGCATGCGATATTTTTTAAAAATATTTTTTATCGCAAAAACTGGCAAAACTGGATAGATCACATGAAAAAGTTTTCAGGTACGTATGAGTAATATTCATTAAAAACTCTTAATCATGAAAACAGGACAATAGAAAAGACAATATGCCATTTTATTAACACATCTTTTTAAAAAAGATTTTGAAACTAATTTAATTTCTAATTCAAATTTCAAATACGTGATGAGTATTTATGCATGTGTTCAATGAAAAGTGCAAAAATTATCGCTTACATCACAAAAGGTATTTGCCGCTTTGAATCACACTTCTTTCTATGTGTCTGGCCCAAAAATTTATGTGTGTGTGTGCACGAGTGTGTTGCTTTTAACATTTTTTGCCTCATTTTGCTCATTTTGATAAAATGCCACACTTAAAAAATACAATTTGAGATTCTTTTTAACAATTTCTAAGCGTTGAAGACAAGTTTTCATTAAATGAAACATAAAGGGTATTTTATTAGTTGCGAAGAATTTTGAGTAGTTTTCTTTTATCAATTTAAAGATTTGTGTGTTAGCTGTTATTAACACATCTAATTAGTTACAAAAATGATTTTTTATATTAATCAAAAATACAACTGAAGTCGGAATTTATGGCATAGGACAACGTTTAAATGTCCGCCTGGCTCGAACGCACAAATCGAGTGAAATTCCAGAAATTTCAGCTTCGGTGTTGTTGGTCTTCAGTTTCTCTAACATTGATGTCACTGAAAGGCAAAAAAAGTCTAAAGGCATAAAATCGCAGGCACGAGACAGCCATTCGCGATGTTTGATGCATGAGATAACTCGCTACCTGAACTAGGTCATCAAAAGTTTGATTATGATGAACGATGTATGGCACATTGTGCCATCCTTTTGGCACCGCATACCGGCCAAGTCAAGTGCTTCGAAGTGGTACTAGTTCGTTGGCCTTTTCATCAAAGGAGAACATTTTTTCAAGATAAAGTTGTGCCTAGTTCATTTCAGTAGGATGCTTACTCGTCTTAATGCCACAATTTTGCTTATTAACAAAACCAACAAGCCACAATTTGGCATAAGCGCACGCAATAAAGTCGCTACAAAAGGTAAACTTTGTCAACAAAATTTGAATAATTTGCAACATTATTGTTGCTTGTATCCCTACGTTAATAAATTAAACAAAAAAGCGTTTAAAAATGTGAAATAATTGCAAGGCAAACTTAACTCCTTTTTCGAAAAATTTCAAACAAAAACACAAAATGAATCATACCTAATGAGAAACCCAGTACATATATATATATACATGTATAGTTTTCCAACCAAACTCACCATCTCTTTCACACTTTAAAAGTTCGAGTATTTATTTCACTCATTTTAAAAATTGTTAGAAGAAAAGAACATTTTTGTATGAAATTGTTAATGTGTGCGTGTTAGTATGATGATGGTATTTATGTGTTCAGTTTGTATGTGTGTGTGTGTGTATGCTTTTGTATACAACTTTCTTTGAAATGAAGTGTCGCTTTCCATAGTTTGCTACTCATTCTTAAATGTTTCATTCATTGCAATCGTTATTTATTTTATAGCAGCTCTTTTTTAGTTTTTTTTTTTGCTGTTCATTTACAATTCTTTGCTAGTTTTCTTTAGTAGTACATGGTTTTTTTTTGTGTATTTTTAATAAAGTGCAAATAGAGGAATATTAATATCAGTTGAAATAAAAGATAAAGCTAAAGTGAATTTTAAATGCCCTTTTCTAGAATTTATTAATTACACTACGTGACAATTTTTTGACCAAATGCATTTGAAACGTAATCCTTATGTAAAATTTTCCGCTGAATCCGAATATGAAGTCAGAATTGTCAAAAGTAGATTGAGATATTCCAAAATAACCGTTATAGGTGTTTTTAAAAAAGATGATGTGACTGAAATGCAAATATCTTCAAGAATTGTAAACGGATTATGTATACCCTATTTCAATAAGAACATTTTGTGCCCAATAGGATCCAGATCGGTGCAAAAATGACAAAGTTACAGAAGATTAATTGAATTAACCCACAACAAATAAATATACAAAGCTAAATTTTTAGTAACAATAAATATTAAAAGTTGCTTGAAAGTTTTGAATTTCTATGTGGGTTAATTTACTAAATCTTCTGTAGCTTTGTCATTTTTGTACCAATCTATGTCTTGTTGGGCGCAAAATGTTCATATTAAAATAATCTAACGTCCCATGCAATAAAACATTAGGATTTTTAAATGATTGGTTTAAAAAAAATAACTTAAAAAGAGTAAAATTGAACAAAATCATAAAATTTTCAATGAAGCTTGAACTTTTGTCCCCTGTAACTCTGTCATTTCTTGACGAATCTTCACAAGCAATCCATGGTTATTTTAGAAATTTTATAACCTTTTACTCAAAAGAAAGAAATACATAATTCGTTTAAAATTTTTTAAGATATTTGCAATTCAGTCACATCATCTTTTTTAAAAACACAAATAACGGTTATTTTAGAAGCTGTCAGATTCATTTGGTCACGACTTTGTTGAAATTTTGTCACGTAGTGTTATTAATAAAAAATGTCTAAAGAACAAAATTGTTAAGACGTTTTTGGGTTAGATTTTGAAAAAGTAGTACAGGGTGGCACAAAATGACCTTATAACTTTTTTAATTATTACATTTTCTTTGTTTTTTCCCGGCATTTTGTAAAGTCTTAAGGGAATAAGGTAGGAATAACTAACTAACAAACAAAAATAATAACACTGAAAATTTTGCGTTAAGTAATGGACGATATATAACAAAGAACACGTATGTTATCATAATATACATAATATTTTAAACTTAATTAATTCGATTTTCGACAGCAGTCGAATTAGCTGATCGAACGAATTTTCATTTGGTATTATGGCGCGCATTCGATAAAAATTTATTATTGAGATTTTGTTAATTCACAGTAGTACATTTTCGATCAGCTGTCACTTAAAACAAAAAAATTTTTGTTTACAAATTTAAAAAATAAAATTAACGTTAAACGGGGCCACTGCGGAATTATGGTTGTTTTTAAATAATTTTGCTTCAGGGGGGTTCCATCCCACTTTTTTAGATGCTGAACTTTGCTGCAAATCATTTGGTCAAAAAAGAATTTTGTTCCATTAGGAATATGAGAGTTTTCAATTGTTGTTTTCTACGTTGGACTTGCATAAAACGAACAAAACTGATAAAGAATATGGTATTTGGTATACGAACACAAAAAAATTTACAAATAGTTAAATTTTCAACAAGTTTTTTACATTTATTTGCACCGTCGAAAGCTAATTTGTTTTCGTTGAAAAATTCGATGCACAACGAAATTTTCGACAGTGCTGCCAACTCATAATAGCAAATTAACATTCGATAGTCGATGTTCGATAGCCAGCGAAAATCGTTTATCGAATGTAACTCATAATAGGGGCCTAAATTAAATCTCCATTAATTAACTCTCCATTTAAAGACTGTATTTAAAAAAAAAAAAAAAAATATAAATGTGTCTTAAATTAAAAGTTATAATGAACTTAAACACCCGTGATCATTTTGGGCCACTCAACTATATTATGGTTACCTTCGAATATGTTATGGTTAATTATTTACACTAGTGTTCGCCTAATGGTCAAAATTCGACCACAAATTTTTATATACATACGAAGAAAACATAGTACATCTAAGTATTTATGACTTAAAATGTTTCGAGCATTTATTTTTTCCATCTTGGTGCAACCATATGGCGAGGGACCAACCTCCAGTTCATTTTTTATCTTCCACGTGAGTTAATTTAATTTTGTTATTTCAATATAAAAAAAATCAGAAAATATCAATGGGAAAACAAAAAGTAACGAAAAATCTCCTTCATAGATTGTCATCCACTCAGACCATTGCATGTTTAATAAAATTTTTTTTTGTCTAATATTCACGAAAATTAATTAAAGTACCAGATGTTGAACGAAAAAGTACTAAAAAGCTCCCCTTATATGTTCTTATTCACCTAGTTTACTGTATAATTTTATCTTTATGGGTCCAATGTTAACAAAAATTCAAAAAGTACCAGATGAAAAACAAAAAGTACCAACATTTTTCATCTTATAGGTTTTCATTTACTCAGGACTCTGCACCTTTAATATTATGTTTATAAGTTCAATGTTAAAGAGAATTTAAAAATTATTACAGGATGCACGAACAAGTAAAAAAAAGAAATTTAATTTCCGGTGTTTATAAAGTCGAAAATTAATCAAAGTACCAGCTGTTGAACGAAAAAGTACTAAAAAACTTCCCCTTACATGTTCTTATTCACCTAGTTTACTGTATAATTTTAACTTTATGCGTCCAATGTTAACAAAAATTCCAAAAGTACCAAATGAAAAACAAAAAGTACCAACATTTTTCATCTTATAGGTTTTCATTCACTCAGGACTATGCACCTTTAATATTATGTTTATAAGTTTAATGTTAAAGAAAATTTAAAAATTATTACAGGATGCACAAAAAGTAAAAAAAAAAGAAATTTAATTTCCAGTGTTTATAAAGTCGAAAATTAATCAAAGTACCACATGTTGAACGAAAAAGTAGTAAAAAACTTCCCCTTACATGTTCTTATTCATCTAGTTTACTGTATAATTTTAACTTTATGCGTCCAATGTTAACAAAAATTCAAAAAGTACCAAATGAAAAACAAAAAGTACCAACATTTTCATCTTATAGGTTTTCATTCACTCAGGACTCTGCACCTTTAATATTATGTTTATAAGTTTAATGTTAAAGAAAATTTAAAAATTATTACAGGATGCACGAAAAAGTAAAAGAAGAAAAATTTATTTCCAGTGTTTATAAGGTCGAAATATTCGAAAACCGGTTTCTGAAAAATCTGGAATAATCGAGCACTCTATTTTTTTTTATTATTTCATGGTTGAAAAAAACAAATTTTGTATTTACACATGTGTTGCAAATTTGAACGTTTATTACTCCGTAAGTATTGAACAGATATATATTGTGCACTTCTGTAAGTAAATTCCTTTCAAATGGTGTATATTTTGTTCAAAGAGGTTGACATACAGAGGAGAAAAGTGTTCTTAACTGTTTTGCCTTTGCCGATTTATATATTTGTAGATAATTTGTTTACCACTAATAATTGTATGGAATTAAATTAAAAATAACATTTTCCTTATTCTAAGAGCAACATGTTATGGTTGAAAGCACAAAGCATACAGAGATGAAAAAAGTGACGTATGAAAAATGCCTAAATCATTTGCGAGGGCAGCTTTCGAAGAAAGAGATAGAACACGTTTTTTGGTAGTAAAGTGGCAATGTGTAAAAACAGGCCGCTACTATCAACACGAATTGCGTAATCAAAACAAAAAATGCAAAAAGGGCAGCTTTCGAAGAAAAAGACAGAAAAAAACACAATATTTTCCGTCTCGTGACATCTCTGTATACTTTGTGGTTGAAAGATAACTTTACTATATTTAGTGGTAAGCATATTATTTTTCGGAGGCAACCATAATATGGTTGTGTCTTCTTGTTGGAGGACCATTTGAATCATAAGATGCTTGCAGGTGACTATAGTGTGGGTAAAGTAACCATAATGTATTTAAAAATATGCATTAAACGTAGTTTTGTTGGGTCACCTGCAAATATGTATTCTTCACCTGTATAGAGAATTGTTTGTCAACAAGCCAAACACTAATAAACACCTCAAGAGCATGGACTTATTGTTGCTGCTTATTTGATAAATTTATAGTTTGTTGGCTGCCCCTTCTATCAGTGCGAGAATTGCAGGTTCGATTTCCGTCAGAGGCCCTGGTCTGTTTCACTACAACAGGCTAAAGTTCTAAGTTACTATTGCTTGGTGAATTAAGTTTGAATATAATTTGTAATTGTTTTTGTAACTCTAAATAAATAAAATAATTTAAGTCTGTTATTTAAACCCAGCGTGAATGTTGTCATCGTTTTCCTTGTCGTTGTATTTTATGTACTTGAATAACTAGGCATTTGGCTAAGCGCCTTGTGCAAACTGGCTTCACAACACATGTCACAAAAAGTAGTCCGAATTTATTCGGCTGGGAACGTCGCTTTTGTCGATGAAATCAATTCTGCAGCAACAGAATTTTGCAGCAACGTAGTTTGTTTACAAAAGAAAACTATTCAAGAAATACTGCTCGATGACCGCCGGACAAGGTTAACTTGCTACCATGCTCTATAAAACTTGGTGCAAGGAAAAGATAACTTTCTATTTAAAATTTTTACTTAAGTAGTTATGTTAACAACAAAAAAAAATTATTTTCTGCGGCACAGAGAGTCCGCAGGAAAGGTATGTATAGTCCCCTTAAAGGGACTTCTTTTTACGGCAACAATTCAAAATGCCGTAAAACGAAAGCATTTTTATACATCCACTCGGAAGGTGGCCTTTTAAGCAATATTAATTTCTCCAATTTATATCATTAGTTCTTCACTTTCAAATAAACTTTTAATGGGAACAGTTTTTTTTTAATTTATAACTTAATGCCAGCCAATTTAAATTACGACTTTACATTTGTGCCACCTTGTATAAAAAAGTGTTCATTTGATTTAAACTACAAACCACCTAAAAACCTTTTTTAAGGCCGGTAGCTCGTCTGTGTATCCAAGTAAATGCTGTTTTTTTTTTGTCTTTAGGACAGAGTCTTTAAAAATTGGTGATATACGTTCCATTATTTCATCTAGGCCCCATACAAATAAGTTTCGGTATAAGAGTTTATCCGGAAATCCAGTTGCAGGTGGCAATCTTTAAGATGATTTACAGAAGTTTTGCAAAATTGACGAACTTTCTGAAAATCAGTTCATGATTTAATTAAGGCCTATAATAAACTTCAATCAGCTTTGAACAGCAAAATGTTAAACGGTCTTGACTGAATTTACTTGAAAACTTGTTTCAGGTTGCTTTAAGTTAGGTTAGAAAGGCTGGTGCAAAGTACACAAGGGCATCACAATGTAAGTGAAACAATTCTAGCATGAAAGAATAGGGGAAGTGAAGAGTGAAAGCACAGGAAAAGAAAAAGTAGTGGAAGAAAAAAATCGGACTGCACAAGCAAAAATAACCCTACTAAACAGAAACCATTACAAATGGTCCGCAAGATTCTAGAGCCCGCAGCCCGAGTCATCGCCCAATTCGCTACCCAGCCACCTCAGCCTGCTGTCATATAACCTTAGACAGTGGCGCAGAAAGTGTTTAACCTTCTCCAATTCCTCTGGTTCCTGAGCTAAGGATTCGCTAAAGGTCTTCGTGTCATTGGGTACGTTCAGTTTCAGGAATGTTGTTGAGTGATGATGTCAATGCATCCGTTTAGAGTGTGGCAACAGCATTATTAATCATTCTGCATACGTCTATCCTACGTTGTATTTGATTTTTCATACCGCTAATAGCAGTTAGCTTGAAACGCATAGTTGCAACAAGAAGATGGCCAAATTTGCTTCTCTGCAGTTGCGTACATCTAGCAAAGAACCATGTCCTGAAAATCGTTATGTGGTCTATCGGATTTTCGGTAACAAGATCAGGCGACTCCCATGTTACGTAATGAATTTGTTTATGAGGATACAACGAACCTCCAACCAAAAGATTGTTAGCTGCACACATCTCCAAAAAAAAGCTCACCATTCTCTATTTGTAAGCCCAATGCATGAGTAACCATTATACCCTTGAGATTTGTGGTATCTGGGCGAGTTTGCGCGTTAAAATCACCCAACATGTCTCCGCGATGAGTTGTTGTAATCGCCTTATCAAGAGTTTTAAAAAATGTATCTTTTAAGGCACGGTCCGCTGCTTCTGTGGGGTCATAGCATACGAAGTCTGATTGACATCACACTACCAGAATATGGTTTCCAACTAATTAGGGTTAGTAGGAAATCTACACCACTGGATCTTGGATAGTTACTAGGCTAACTAGAGTGTAGAATTTTGCATCTATTAGCAGGGGAAGACTCACCAGCATCAGGCCATCTCATTAAGCAAAGTCTAAGGAATAGCAGATTGTAGTTTTTATTCTGGATTCTGGAAGAGTTCTAACGTTGCATGTTAAAAATCGTGTCCTCGGTTCCATTCCAAAAGTCATCAAAGGTAAATCAGGTTGGTTTTCAATATTCGTAGAAGTTTCGGTTATTGCTTAATCGCGACTGATACAAGAAGCAGCTACTCAGAATATCTACAGAACGTTTCACTATTATCAACCTGTAATACGTCCGGTAGCATTCAGCCCTGCCTCCCATACACAATTCATTGCCCAAAAAAGTGACAATGCATGTTATATTATCCGCAAGGCCGGAGACCCTGTGTACATCATAGAAACGACGGGAACACTATACATATAAAAGTTTTCGCTAATAAGATTTAATCAAGTAGGAATTAGGAGAGCAATTCAGGTCCCAATAGCTCCAAAACGCACTTAAATTTTAAGAGAAAACGTCGTGTTACAAAACTTTTGATTAAATAATTATACCGACTATCTTTTTCATTATTTATAAGTGATAGAAAACAAATTCATCAAAAAAGGAATAGACATTCAAAATGTCAGCAAAAATTTCTATAAGCTAATTTGTTGAGTAGTTTTTTTGTGCAAAGTTTCTATAAAAGGGGTAAAAAAAGAAAATTTTTATTTCAAGAGCTTTTGATAACTAAATATCTACATGAATTGCTATTTAAACCGATTCCCTTCTTCCTTGCAATTCAAATCGTTTACTTTAGTGTTATCAAAGTCAACAACAAAATTTATTTCCACTTAACTTCTCTCTAATCAAAACTTAATTTTCTACAAATACACATGCCACACATAATTTTCAAATGAGCAACCAAAATCTAATAAAATCAAATTAAAATAGTTGCTTCTACTTTATGCACTTTAGTACTCAGTACGTCTAATATTTACACATGTGTATGCTTGGAGCAAAAAAAACCTTCAACTTTGCCTTAAATATTGGTGTAGATTTTTATTTATAGAGCGTAATTAAGGATTAGTTTTTTTCTAAGCATCAGCATGTTAAAAAGAAACTGAAAGCAACGTGCTTATGAGTTTAAGTCAAGGCTTACGAAACGTGTGTGCTAAGATGGCATACAAGTTGAATAAACAAAAGGATCGAGTGATAAAGTTGGACAAACCCGACCATATGATATCCTACAACGTTAAAGTTTATTGAAAAACAAAAAAAAAAAAAAATAAATAAATAAAAAATAATATCGTAATTAACAAGGGTATGCTGGAAATCGAAAACGTAAAGCGCAAGAATTTGAAAGTTTTTAGTCTAAATTTAAAAATGTTTGCTATGAAATTCTGTTGTATAATATTTGCTCTAAAGTTCTGCTATTACAGAGATCTTATTAAAAAAAAAACTTATAAAAATTGTTGCGTTTTACGTTTTTGATTTCGAGCACAGCCCTGTAAATATTTTTTCTTAATTGAATTTTAATAAAATTATAGTACGATGTGAGCTACCTAAAAGGCCGAAATACACTTAAGAAAATAATTATCTAGCATTGTGGTAGTATCAGTGAAAATGTGTATGTATGTGAGTCACCGGCGATGCTAGATGAAAAATCAAAAAATTTTGATATGACGGCTAATATTATGTCCAGCACTCGTACACGAGTGAATTCGTCTGCATGACAAGCACTTCACAAGTATATTTAGCCTTTAAGAGTTGTTTATTACAAATAATATTTAAGTAATTGCTTTTTCTAAATCGTATAAATTTTTATGGATTCTCTTTCGGCGTAATTTAGTAAAGATAGACTCCTCCGAAATTATTAGGTTATTTCTGTGGTTTTCACGAATAATCGCGTAAGTTATAAAACCAAACTTTTCAGGAGAGCAAAAACCATTATTTTTTTCAATTGCGGCTTCTGTAGATGCTTTTTTAAACTTTTTTCTTTACTATCCTCTTAACAGTGACTTTCTACGTATTATACATAGTTTTCATGAAAAAATCCTCACAGGATCACAATCTGTAAAAGGATTAAAAATGCATATCTTTGATTGACTCATTAAGTGTGTGCAATATAACATCATATCTCCACATAAGTTCTTTTTTGTGAAAATAAATGTTATCATTTTAATCACACATGACGACTTACGTTGTTATTTTTAGCACACAAGTTGGCGACATATTCAGAGTTTTTGATACTTATAGCTCAACGTATGGACTTAAAATTACAAACAACCGCTCATCTGCTGTTGTTGCAACTAAAGAAGTCAACAATAAACGCACATGTACATATAAGTTGTTATTAACAGAAATATTTTCAAAAAATACTTTCATATATTTTGCACGAACAACAACATAACATCACATATGCTTTTTATTTGGAAACATATTCAGCAATTTTACAATTTTTGGCGACGTATGTCGACATAAATCGTTATAATAGCAAAATATTTTATTTAACAGTTAACTTAAGTTGTTTTTAGCAGAAAAAAATTAATAATACTACATAATATTCTAAAAAGCTTAATACTTATAAAAACCTAATGCAAAATGAAGCACTTTGACATCATTATCTCAATTTCGGTAAAAACCGACTTACGCGATTATTAGTGAAAACCACAGATTTATGTATACGAGAATGAATCCAATAATTGGTTTATTGTCATTTCTGCACATATAATGAATGGGGTAATATCCATATTTTAAACTTTTCCTTCTAAAATGTTTAAAAATATGTACTGAAAAATTTTCATAAAATATGTAAACATGAAAATACCGTTGCCAGATTGCCGATTTAACGACACCAAGTTTTAAGGATTTTTTTTTATTTGAAGACTTTTTATGAGAACAATTTTACCACTAACAATGTAATGCACTCTTGTGATTTTTATAATGATTTAATGTATAACTTTTTTCATTCATACTTTATTAAACGTTGTCACTTGATTTTGATTAAATATTATGTTTTAAAAATAACATCTTTCAAATCGTGCCCATTGTTTGCTTAGACTTTACATGCTCTGTCTGGAGCTTTTCCAATAACTTTTCTTAGAATCTCAGATTCCAGCACCCTCACTTCTTCTCGGATATTCACCTTAAGCTGTAGACAGTTCATGGCTTATTGGCCTACGCTTTATCTTTAAGTTAACTCTAACGAAAAAATTAAAAGCCGTTTAATCGGGCGATAAAAAATCGCAAATCTCTAATTGCAACGTCAAATAAGTGGTTAACAAATTTAAAAAAAAAATTGCTAAGTTCACTAACAATTACCTAAGACATATCACCGGCATATGGTGGCCCAGTCGTATAAGCAACGTATATCTCCGGGCTCGAAGTAATCAAAATCCAGCAGCAATTTAATTTAGAGAGCTAAAATGGCATTGGATAGTTTATATTCTTCGAAGACCTTGTCAGAATATAGCACGACAAGCATTCAAGTGGAGGAGAACCGTTAATGATGAGTTACAGGAACAAACAACGAGAAAGAAAAAAAGAGCCAAAAATTCTCACATTCTTTATTCTTTAAATGTTAATCTAAAAACACAAAATTGACGTTACGATACAAATCATAAAATGTAAAGAAGGCTGATAAAGGTCGGCGGCACTGGAATAAGAATTAAACACAATATAATTAAAAAGTAGAACGAATTATGATGTAACAGGAATTGAAAATCGAAATAAAAATAATATATGATGTTTCTAAAACGGCCCTGTTTCTAAAAACTACAACTTACAAATATACAAGTAAAATACTTTTGAAACAAATACAAAAATTGTAAAATTGTTGCTTTTCTCAAAGTATTTTACTTGTAGAATTGTAACTTATAGTTTTGAGTATTAAAAAAGAAAAACAAATTAAATTTAAATTTACAACAACTCAAAACGCACATTGAAAATATGGTTGAAATAAATAACATCAAATAAATTATCATAAAAATCATCAAACTATTTAAAGACAATCATACAAATTACGAAATTAAGTAATTAATTTAATGAATTTATGTAATTGGAAAAATTTCATTGAAATACAAAAACTTTTCATTAAAATAAGGAAAAAATTGATTTATGGCAATTACTGCCTCTTTCACGATGTCACTCGAACGTTTACGTTCGCACAAATAACATATAAAACAAAAACAAAATTAAAAAAATTGTTTTTGTTTTAAATGTTATTTGTGCGAACGTAAACTTTCGAGTGACATCGTGAAATAGGCAGTTAGTCAATTAGTCACAATCTTAATATTATTTCTTGCATTAAGTTAATTCAGAAGTTTCATAGATTTTATGAAACATTTCATTAACTGAGAGCTAATAACACATTCTTCATTAATCCAATAAATATGCTGAATTTTAATGTAATTTGTCATTTGATTAATATAAAAATCATTATACAAATTAAAAACTTCATAGAACAAAAAAAAACCTTTTGTTAAAATAATAATAAAAAAAAATTCTTTGATCGACTCTTCATCATTATGTTAATGAAATGTTTCATTAATATGATGACAAAAAGTCACAGTATAAATAAAAATTCTTGCATTAAGTTAATTCAGAAGTTTCATAGATTTTGTGAAACATTTCATTAACTGAGGGCTAATGAAACATTTTTCATTAAACTAATAAACCCTTACAAAGGTCTAATTTCATAGTGATTTTTCATTGGATAAATGTCAAAAACCATTAAATCTATGAAGAAAATTCGTTCAGTGTAGGGTAACGAAATTTGGCTCATATAGAAATAAAGCGCTTTTCCTCTTTGGGCAACAGCAATATGTTTTTAGCAACCCTTTCCTAAAATTTTTAATTTAAAAGTCAAAATTAAGGTTTGCTTGTTTATGTCTTAATACACACACACAATCATTTTAATGAAAGTGTACACTTTCTTTCTAATTTTATTCAACATCATTTTCTATTATTTTCACTTTCTATTATTTTGTGTTTTTTTTTTTTTTTTTTGCTTTACTAAATATTTTTTCTTCTTCTCTACAATTTTCTAGCAGATTTTTTTTTTTTTTTTACAATATTAAATTCAATTTTCTTTGCAACAAAATTTCTTGTTTATTTTTTCATCATGATTTATGCGAAAAATGTTAAGTCATGTCATAACATAATAGACACGAATTTCTTGTCAAGTATTAAGTCGGATACGGAAAACTTAACAACATGTTTCGCATACAGACGTGCACTTGTATATGGATTTCTAGACACACGTTGTTTATAGTAACATTTTACATACAATATTAATACAATGAATAAACATAGAGAATGTTTCTTTGCAATCATTTGCAAGGCAAAAATTTAATAAAAGAAATAAGGTTAGTTATTTAGAACAAAAGTGATCTTAAGCGTAAGAGTTTATAGGAAAAACTTTAATTTAAAATTAAGGCAACTCTTTATGCTCAACTTAAACTTTAGTGCTGTCTTTCAAGTCTAATGAAACGAAGAAAAACGATATCATCTCATGTTGCTACTTTTGCATCAAATACCTAGGCGACAATTGCTTGGAAGGTAATATATTTTATATGTTTTAACATTACACCAAATTTCAAATTTATTTGATTAGTGTCTATTCGTGAACAAAAATTCCCCAGAATTTCCGGGAGGAAGATTTTGGAAATTTCTGTGATCTTTAAGACGAAAAATTACTAGAATTTCCCCCTAAAGTTTTCGATTTTTTATGAAAAGTTTTTATGACATTAAATGCCAGTAATTGTCGGTTATACTAGAAAATTGAAAAAACATTTTTGGACAAAGGAAAACAAGTTAAAAAATAATAGTCGGATAAGCCCAAACATTTATTACATTTACTAAATCACAATATTTACAGAAAAATTTTCGAATGTGTATCCTTTTTAGGACCCACTGTCAATCATTGGCCTAGCAAAACAAAACAATTTTATAAGGTCAGGTTTTTTGTGCGAAATATTATCCAGATATCCACATATGTATGAGATTGTTTCGTCTGAAGGAGATATAAGGGAGAGAGGTTATTTTCTTTACCTACAAAAGTTTGCCATTTTGCGGAGTGCTATTTTTTTTTTTTTTTTTTTTTTTTTATTTGTTAAAATTGTGTAAGGGAGCTAAGGACAAATATGAATCGATTCCAAAATTTAGGAATATCGTTTAAAATAGATATTACCGATAGACATCGTTAGGTTGCCTTAGAAAGTTATTCTGATTCGATCGATATACTTAAAGGTTTTTACGTGTCACACAAATCAGCAAAAACTCATAATACACACTATGGTCGTATAGTTATAATGAATTTTAGCTGCTAAACTTCGTGAAGGCCCTGTAGTTTATTTCAAAAATTCTCAAAGTTTCAGCCGTTAATCAGCCTGCAGCTATTATCTTAAGATATCTTAAGATTTTGGACTAGTTTATTAATAGTTGATAGGTGGTGAAAAATATGAAAGATTATAAAGTGTCGATTGCACAGCTTTATACGCGACGCCGTTAATTGTAGAAACAACAACAACACTACAATAGCAAAAAAAGTTCTCCAACATTTTCCACCATTTAAAGCATTAATCAAAAATAAAATCAGTTTTAATTAAAAATTTAATCAAACAATTTAAACGTTTAATCAAGTGAATTTAAAGTTTAATTAAGTGAATTAAACGATTAATTGATACTATTATTTTATTACTGGTGTAAATTTAACTAGTTTCTTTAATTAATATCACAAATTTGTTAATTGAAACTAATTTTTATAATTTTCTGTCTACTTGTTCGCTGTAGAAACAACAACAACACTACAAAAGCAGATAAAAAACAATTTATTTGTTTGTTGTAAGAACAACAACAACTTTGCAAGAAGAAAAACTTAAATTTTTGGTAGGAAATAAGGTTAAAAAATAAAAAAAGCATTCCCGAATTCTTTTTGTTTAAATTATTCAGTGTAGAATGATGACGATATGGTTTCAGTTATAAGAAACCATTTTGTTGGTTTAATATATGGAGAGTTCCTTATGTAAACAAAGGGGAATTCAACAAAAGTGAAACCAGGTGAAACAGGAAAATAAATAATTATAGTCTCTCTCTTTCTGGTTTCAAGGATAAGTGCTTACTAAAATAAAAACATATAAAGGGTGGTTAAATTTTAGAGGGCCGATAGTGATTTTGAATAAAACACAAATTATTAAGAAAATTATTGTCATTTCTTTTATTTATGATAATATTGGTATGCTTCAATCATGTGTGGAACAAAATATCGGCCAAATGACCGCCGCGACTGAGGCATAATTATGGTTCTATGCCGTAAATGTGCCGAATTATCTCATCCTTTATCTCTTGAATTGTTGGTGGCTTATCGACGTACACCTTTTCTTTCAAATAACCCCAGAGAAAGAAGTCCAACGGTGTCAAATCACATGATCTTGGCGGCCAATTGACATCGCCACCACGAGAGCTAACACGGCCATTGAATTTGTCGCGCAAAGGAGTTATTGTTTCGTTAGCTGTGTGACAAGTGGCAACGTCCTGTTGAAACCACATGTCGTCCACATCCATATCTTCCAATTCGGGCCATAAAAAGTTCGTTATCATCTCACGATAGCGAACACCATTCACAGTAACTGCCTGACCGGCCTCATTTTGGAAAAAAATACGGCCCGATGATGCCAACAGCCCATAAACCGCACCAAACAGTCACTCTTTGTGGGTGCATTGGTTTTTTGACAATCACTATTGGATTATCATTCGCCTAAATGCGGCAATTCTGCTTATTGACGAATCCACTGTGGTGAAAATGTGCCTCATGACTGAAGATGATTTTCTTCGAAATTGACGACATTTGGAATGGTCAACTTTCAAATTGAGTAAGCCTGAAATCGAGCAATGTCAAATGAAATGCAGAAAAAAACTAGACGTTTAGGCGTGGTTCACATTCAACATCGGCCCTTAAAATTTAACCACCCGTTATATACTAAAAAGCAATAATTAAGTATAAACAAAATATTAAGGGGATTAGTAAAATTAAGTTTTGCTTTTATTAGTATCTTTACTGTAAATAAAGCAACTAGTTTAAAACTGTTATAAAAACGCAAAAAATTACCTAGTTGGGCACTCCTGACAGCTTAATTTTCAATACGATAGTTTGATATATGAAAAAATTTTAAAAGTGCAAAATCTGTCTAACAATAACAGATACAACGTTAAGGTGCCGCAAGTTCGTTCAGCTAATCATTTTCTAAAGATTTTTGCAATTATAAAGCTATACAGTCAACTAAAAGCATTGCAGCCTGTAAGGAAACTTCTTGTAAAAGCGATTTCGCTGGCAAAGTTGCTAAATTCAAAACCTTTGGAATTTTTTTATGTTAAGTTACCTTAAAGATTGAATCCTGGGGGGACAGAGTGGATTGCAGGGTGTCTAGGGCACTATGGCCCAGATTGGACGCGGGGGCAACCAGGGTTCTACTGGGATTTGATAGGGGTGGTCTTCGAACGCTTATAGGGTTCTTGACGGGTCATTGCCCTGTTAGGGCCTTTACGGGAAAATGGGACAACACCATACCGGACTTCTGCAGATTATGCGATGAATCAGAGGAGCTGGAGACAGTCGAGCATGTACTATGCCATTGTCCTAGGATGCAGGGTCTCAGACAGAGGTGGCTGGGAGAAAGGTTTCACGACGAACTGGGCTGCATCGCTGGATGTAATCCGGCTGATCTACTGGGGTTTGTCAGGGAAATAGTGCGGTTGTTTCTGTTGAGGGGACTGTAGAGAGGGAAATTGTTTTTCACATCACCTACTAATTTTCTGGATTTCATCCATCCTATACTTCTTTTCTTTACTTTTCTCTTTTCTACATTCTTTCTTTTTATCGAAGGGATTCACAATGGACCGTACCGGTCTCCGGTTGAAAGTGTGCCCTTGGGCATATAACCCTTCTTAACCTAACCTAACCTACCTTAAAGATTAAGTTTATTAACATATCGCTCCTTTATTGCAACATTGTCATCTCGAAAAAAAAATCCAACTTGGCAAACTGCGAATAAAGTTATTAAAATGTACCCTTGTATACAGACTTAATAAATTATATTTTTCTATAACTTCGGTTCAGTTTCAGATATAATTCTGATTTTTTTGTACATATAAAGAAGCTATGGGGGAACACTTTCGCTTTAGTAACCTAAAATTTTTGATTTTTTGAGATACGGCTATGTTGCAATAAATGAGCGATATGCTAATCAAAAAAGCAATTAAAGTATTCCATAAAAGACTTAAAACAAACATAAATTTAATACTACAGATGACCCTAAATGTTTATTGCTTAAACAGGTTTTAAAATATATTATTTTTTTTTTTTAAATTTCCAAATAAATTTAATTATAAAATACATTATATCATTGTCTGAATTAATACCAACATTTTTCTAAAATGTCAGCAATGTCATTAAAATTAAACAAAAACTGATGTTATCAAATAAACAAAATTTACTTGTTTAAATACAAATACGAACGGACTTCTATCTTTTTTAATTAAACTTTTGACATTAATGATATTACCGGGATTTACACAAATAAATGTGTACACATTAATGTTTAATATAAAATATAATATCATGTATGCACATACATGAGAGTTCAAAAAGCAAATCATGTTAATATGAAAATTGTTAATTTAATTCGGCATTAAACCTAAAAAAAAACTTATAATTGGGAACACTTTTACAGTCGTACAAACACACTCATATATATATATATATATAAATAAGGAAGCAGACACAAAATTACCTTAAACAAAGCAAGAGACATTTTTAAAACTTTTAATTCGAATCGAACCATCACTATCCGTAGTTTTTAAGGCCTACAATTAATTATGAATTTCATTCTTTAAATAAGTTATTCTTCGTTCTAAATACCATTTCCGTTTGCCATTAAACATAAAAACACATAAGCCTAGTTAAGCTGAACATGTTCTTTTACAACTACATACATAGATATCACTACATTTACGTTCATTTAACACAACTATCAATTGCTATCAGTATAAATCTAATGATTGATATTATAAAGCTAAAAACAACAAAAGCAACAACTACAACAGCAGCACCGTCACATTGATACAAAAAATCTACACTGAATTTAACAGAAAATAACATTATAAGTGAATCAATGTGCAAAAATCAAATTACATTTTGCAATTTGTAAATGGAAATGAATCAAAATTAAACGAGCAAAATGTTATTAGCGAATAAAACAACCTCACACACACGTTTACACAAACATACACACACACACACACACTCAAATGTAAAATGAAATTCACAAAACTAAATTAATACACCAAAATACTCACACCATATTGCACAGCTGCACTGCACCCAACACTAAGGATTCCCAACCTTGGGATCTTTAAGTTTAATACTGTGGTTTTGCGATTAAATTTCTAGTTAATCGGCCATTTTCTGGAAATCGAATTCAAGTAAAATGGAAAACGATGGAGACCTTCATTCTAATTGAAATCCAAAAAATTAACGTGGCATTGCTTGATTTAATGATTTGCTCAGGTAAAGTTTAAAGTATGTAAGAGGTAATATTGTTTCAAAATTTGTTCGATTTAAAATTTATTCGAATTCGATTTTCAGAACGTGGTTAAATATTATTTAGCCACATTTGATTTACTTTTTTTCTAGCAATGATGTGGGTCCTAAGGTCTTTGAAGTGATTATTGTTGGCCATCATTTATTGGCCAATATATATTTCGAATTCGATATGCCTTTAGGAAGTGTTAGCTGTCAAAGGAACTATCATACTGCACTCACTTTTTGACTTTTATGATCTGCATTCTCTGGCGAATCATCATGAACACATGAACGCCTGAGAAGCGCTGCAAAATTATCAAAAGTTAATTTAAAAATCCGTCATTGCAGATTTAAAGAAAAATTGTGTTCAGCGATGAGGCTCATTGGTGCCATTGTCAGATGCATTAATTTTACGCATCTGCCAATTTTTTTTTTTTTTTTAAATTTCTTAAGCTAATCCCGCGAAGCTCTATGTTTGTCTGCAGGAAAGAAATCAGAGTCTCTGGCGGGAATCGAACCCGCAACCTCGGAGCTGATAGACAAGCACGCTACCAGTTAGCCAACCGAGGTACTCATCAAATGAAAATAAGCTTACAATGTTCACACAGTTGCAAGGCATTTTTAGGCAATTTTAATGACAACATTGTAAGATCTGACCACCGTCTGTACAAAGCTTTAGTAAGCAACTTTGCCCCATGTGGAGTAAGACTTATCCACTAAAGGCTCTATAGACACCACTTAATCTAGAAAAATTAACCCTCTAGTGCGCTTGACAAGCTGGTATTACCATCGGACCTTATTTCTTCAAAAAATGAAGCCTGAGCTTGCGTTACGGTCAATTATATAAATATTGATTGCGGTATGTGGTCTCAACAGGATGGTGCTATGCACTACAAGACGACCACAACCATATACTTATTGAAACAAAATTTAGGTTTCGAGGACCTGTCAACTGGCGATCGAACGATTTAATCCTTTTCAATTGTTTTCTATAGGGCTATGTGAAGCCACTAGTTAAGGCTGACAATGCAGCAATAATTGACGCCTTGAAGGCTAACCAGCAATGCTCAAAAAAATGACCTAAAGTTAGACGCTTTGTCCATGATAGACGCGAATTAAAAAAAAAAAAAAACACTTTCCTGACCTGACTAAGTGATAAGTACCAGTAAGGAAAAACATGTAAGCAAAAATTTTGATGAAAAAAATAATTATTTTAATCGACGGGATGCACTCTGCGGCCAATACCCTTTTATTCTTATATCAATGCATATCCCCATACTAACTATTGGAACAAACTGAATGTTCCAACAAAATCTTGGTGGTATAAAAGGTGTACAAAAACTAGGGTATTCATTTAATCGGGGTTTCGCTTTAATCGGTTAATCGCTCGATTAATTAACCGAGGTTTTGGTTTAATCGGTTAATAATCGGTTAATTTTGTTATTGATCGGTTAACCGAATAATAAAGTTTTGTTATAAATTAAGTAATTTCAATTAATAAAAATGCAAAAATTATTTATTATTGGAGTCTTTAAGTAAAAAAAAAAAAAACAATAACATAACGAACAAAACAATTCTTGAACTAAAACGAGCAAACAAAAAAGTAATTCATAAATATGAGAAACATGTTTTATAGTTAATACATAATATTTTCATGTATTTATTAAAAAATTAACTGAGATTTTTTTATTAATTATTTCAATAGTTTGAGATTTTATAAAATAATCCTTTGGAAAAATAATTTGGTTTAAATGTTTAGAATTTAAGCGATTCTTTTCTTTAGTTTTGATAAAACTTGATTTGGAAACAATTCTTTCACTTATCGAAGATGTTTGAGAAATCGGAAGCAACCCATAATACAGATTTAAGATTACGCATTGCACATGTTTACAAAATTCAACTGTTTAATATGACGTCACTTTAGCATATTGCACACATGTTTGTTTGCTTGTGTTTCTATATTTTAGCTACGCTGATGTGACGTATGTAGATGCGCACAAACATTTCGTTTTTAAAAGCTGAATGCGTTATCTTGGTTTCTTTGTATCATGATACAGATTATCTAATTTCTCAGTCCTTTTCCCGGATTTCTCTCAACATATAACATTTTCCATTATGCCATTATTTCGGCTAATTTTGTAAAAAATAGTTTGTGTTACAATCGAGAGTTTCTTCTATTGTAAGGTCATCATCTGACTCATCCTGGCAAAGCAAAAAATTTATTTCCAAACCCCTAGTTTCTGTTTTTGTACTGTATTTAAAGAATGTATTGCTCGAATATATATACCTTTTTTATATGAGACGAAACAAACAATTAAAAACACTAAAAAATATGTTATAACACTTCAAATAACAACAAAAATTTGTAACATCGGTTAATCGGTTAATCGACTGAAATTAACCGGTTTAATCGTTAATCTAAAATTGCCAATTTTAAATTAACCGATCAGTTAATCGGGTAGTAATTAATCGGTTAACCGATTAACGGTTAACCGAATGAATACCCTAACAAAAACCTATTAATTTGCTTATTTCTGAAAAACTACTTTTATGAAGCACATCAAATTTAATCTGCATTGCTTTAAGAACAAAGTTAATGATTCTAAAAAATCTTGGAGATATAGGAGAGGGAGACAGATAATCCCCAAACAAATTATTTACTTATTTTCTTATATCTGCACAACTAGAATAGGGAGACACTCCAAATTTGGTATGAGCAATTCTTCAAACAAACTTCACATTCCAACAAAATCTGAGAGGTATAGAAGGGGGAGAGACAGATACCGCCATACAAAGTTTTTATTAATTTTTTTAAATCTGCAGAGCTACAAAAATGAGGCTCACTTAATTTGTTGTGCATAACTCTTACAACAAGCGTCATGTTCCAACAAAATCTTGGTTGTATAGGAATGGGGAGACGGGTACCCCATTTACAAAAAATGAATTATTAATTAATAAACGTTAATTTCAATTCGCTAAATTTCCTGCTATTGAATGAGTTAATTTGTATGTTCACTAGGGGTATAACCAAAATAAGAACCTATCATTACGGTATGGGCAATGTTATACCGATATTAAAAATCTATATCAGGGGTCATTTCGGTCCAAAAACCTTCGGCACCGAATGCAATTTCTAAAACACCAAAATTTTTTTTTTTTTTAATTGTAATATAAATTTTTATGGTGGGTATCCTTCCCTTGTACCGTTTTTTTTTGTTTCTTTTTTGGAATGCAAGGAATCGCCAATTCATAAAAAAAACACGAAATGCAAAGACCAGCATGGCTTTCGACGTTAGAATTATGGATTTCCTGTAAAACTGAAAAAAAATTATAAGTTAAAACTTCATCGCGATCGGTGCCGAACCTTTTTGAACGCTCGCGAAAAAAGGAAGGCACATTTCTTCATATTTTTTTATGCACTATCTCACTATGATAGGTCTTTTTTGATATTTGCAAAAAAATGCAAATGGTTATATCCCTAATGTTCACGCTCTTTTTTTTGCAAATCGTTATAATATATGCATGTAACCACGTTCACGCGTGACTCATGCATAACAATTCACGAAATTTGCACTTCTTAAGCAAAACAATGACAACAACAACAGCAATACAAGTTATAACAGATATTGCGAAGCCCTTTTGTGTTGGTTAACTCAACGCGTGTTGGTACTAATCCGTACATAACTTCTAAGGTGCACCGATGCGCAGGCAAAACAGTTAAGAACACTTTCCTCCTCTGTATGTCAACCAATTTGAACAAACTATACACCATTTGAAAGGTATTTACTAACAGAAGTGCACAATATATATTTTTTTTTTAAATCTGTTTAATAATTTCAGACTTATAAGCGTTCAAATTTGCTACTAATACAAATACAACAAATTTGTTTTTTTCAATTATCAAATAATAAAAAAATAGGGTGGTCGATTATTCAACATTTTTCAGAAACAGGTTTTCGAATATTTCGACTATATAAATCTTATGTATGAATCGGCACAGGCAAAACAGGTAAGGACGCTTTGTTCCTTCGTTTGTCAACCGAACCTCTATGGGGAGAGAAAAGTATTAAAAAGGGGAAATTAAATTTCTTTCTTTTACTTTTCCGATAATTTTTAAATTTTCTATTATTTTGAACTTACCCTGCGGCCACACGATCAAGTTGTTCTTGATAGTCGTTTACATATACTGCTTGTCAAAATTTACATAAATTGAAAGCTGTGACGTAGGCTGCATTCAATTTGTAAGCAATTTACTTTCAAGATTTCATCAAGAAAACAATTTATAAAGACAAACATGTAATCAGCTGTTAAATTGAAAGTAAAATTGCTAAACAAATGGAAAGGTGAAATTGAATGCCATCTCGTGGTCAATTTAAAAAGTGTGAGTGTGTTAGTAAAAAAGTGAGAGTGTATTGCAAATTGAATGGAATTGAAAGGCAAAACTTGATCGTGTGGCCACCAAGTTAGAAACATAATATTATAGGTGCAGGTTACTGAGTGAAGCAGAACCTATAAGATGACAAATTTTGGTACTCTTTGTTTTTCATCTGGTACTTCTTGAGTTTATGTTAATATTCGACCTAGAAAGATAAACAGAGACATGCATGGTCCTGAGTAAATAAGAATGCATAATATGGATATTTTTGGTACTTTTTCGTTCTACATCTTGTACTTTGATTATTTTTTGTTAATTTAAGTCTTAGAAACCTAAAATTAAACATGCAATGTACCGAGTGTATGATAATCTATAAAGGAGACTTTTTGGATATTTTTTTTTGTTTTTCAATTGATATTTTCTGATTTTTTTTATATTGAACTTACAAAATTTAATTAACTCACGTTGAAGATAAAATATGAACCGGAGGTGGGGTCGCTCGCCAAATCTATCCACTATGATGGAAAAAATAAACCCTCGAAACATATAAATTCATATATACTTAGAAGAACTATGTTTCCATAATTTTTACATTAAAATTTATGGTCGAATTTTGACCCATAGGCTAACACTAGTAAAGTTAAAATGTCTACTTAATTGAGTCCAATTTATAACTTTATGTCGACTTAAACTGAGAAGAACATTTTTTTTTTTGCATTTTCTATACAAACTAAAATAACAAAAGCAGTTATCCAAATAATTTTTTTACAAATTTAGGCAAAACAATTAAATAAATACCTGAACTGGTTGGTTGAATGGTTTGATTTATCCCTTTTTCAAAAATACTTGAAATTTTTTTGCTTATTTTTTCACTTTTCTCTCGCAATGTTCGATTTCGATGCGACTCTACAAAAGTACCGAAGTATATGTGATATTAAAGTTTTTGCCTTATATCATGGCCCAATTAGTAGGTCTGCGTGCAACTACAACAATCCAACAAAAGAAAAAACAACACGCATTTTGTTTGTGTAAAAAATGATAAAGATGTCAAGAACAAATTGCTACAAAAATAATTGCACGTAAAAAACACAACCCTGCAAAAAATCAGCAGGCGTTTCAAGCAGACCTACTAATTGGACCATGCCTTATATGTAGGATTTTGTGCAATTTAAGATAGTACTTTTAGTTTTCACGGTACCTGAACTTTTTTTTCAATTAATCCTTAAAATGACCGCCTGTGGCCTCTGCGGTGTTTTACACTTAACAAATTCTGAAGAATAGCTGCACGATGATGGCATCTAATTGACTGCGCTCTTACAAAGAATTTTTCATTTACAATAATTTCAATATGTTATGATGAAGTTGTCTCGTCGACTGAACTCAGCCATTCATGACCGCGGCTTACATACGGATTTCCTAACCGAACATAACAGAACAATGTGCTTGCCCTGTCTGTCTTTTTTATTTAATATTTCTTAATATAAAAATATAATTAATTTATAACAAGAGTCTACGATAACTTCAATAAGGATTCTTTCGGCTTTAGACAGAAGGACATCGTTAGATCGTTGTCTGGACCCCCAATATTTCCATGCATAACTTTCATCAGCGCCATTTTTAGTATATAATAATATAATATAAGATATACTGGTATTGCTAAAAATGTTGGAACAAAATCTTTTACTATAAATGAATTAAAGTTTTTGTTTTAGTATAAAGGATCCACAATGAACCACAGCTTTTTATAAAGTAGATAAAAAAAAATTTTAATTGAATTTAATTATTACTATTGGCAAACGAAATTAGTTTGTAAGTTTTCTCATTAAAAAGCAAAATTTCTTTGAAGGTCCTGAATCTAAGAATAATAGGAACCTCTGATTTACATAACGCTCTCCAACGCACCTCTACTATATCTCTACATACACCCAATTATCTGTATAAGCTAACCCGCAAAAAAGCGTTCACACATAAATATAAAAACACCCAAAACTTTACATGTGTTAAAGATAGTCGCTTTTTTCAAATTTACTGCAAATACATATATGCGATTTTACAAATACTTTTAGGAATAACAATAATGCCATTTGCATTCATGCAACAACTACAAACAGTTATCGTACTACTTGCCAAAGTTTTTTTTTGTATGTAAGTGTGGGTGTCAATTTAGATGGAGCTACACAAGGTAAAAGGGTAAGAACTTTTTGATTTTATGTTGGTAATGTTAGGAAATATTTGACAAAATAGTTGGAGCAATATCTTAATCCTTGTTCGATATGCAAAGGTCGTCAAAATAGGTATCTGGTTTGAATTTGAAGGCTGGTTGCTGGCCCTTTTTTCTTAGAGTGGTGATATTTCTGTGACCAATCTCACGAGACAGTCATGCTTATACAAATTTATAAATCATTTACCTACTTGCCTGAGATACCATTATGTACTTTGCTCATTCAGGCTTCAAGAATGTTCGCCTTCTCACCCTAGCAAGCTTTCAGCGGAAGCTGAAAAATAATAGCTTGTAAACTTCTTAGTCTATGACCGGAAGAAGTGAGCTGCTTTGAAAATCAGGCAAAGGAAACATTTCTGGTCGCTCCCAAGTGAATGATAGTCAGAAACTTTCTGCGCCTCGTGCACCTCTGGAGAACGTTCCTATGCTATGTTCATTATGAGTCTTTTTAATTATTGATAGCAATAGGCAATACTTTGGATTTTTTTTTTTTTTTTTTTTTTTTTTGCAAAAGTTTATAAAACCGCTTATTTAGGGATCGAATACCTTATTATTGTACGTATTATTCTCAAGGTTGAAAATCAATTCAGATTTTGTTTTAATTCGATATACATTTAAGGCGTAAGCAGTGGCTGGCAATGCCAAAAATCTCGAAGAACTGGCTATTTAAAAAATTCTCTCAAATATTAGAACATGAGCCATTTGAAAACACGTTTGCCTAGTCCTCTAGTAAACAACTCTCGATTTGATCATATGGCGGGAAAAAATCAATTTCTCGCTGTTAATTAAGAGTTTATATATATGCATATATATATATATAAACTTTTGCAAAAAAAAAGAAAAAAAAAATCCAAAGTATTGCCTATTGCTATTAATAATTAAAAAGACTCATAATGAAATATGCTCAGTCCTACAACGGGCTCATCTGCATAAAATTTTCTTTTAACTTTCTTATTCCACATTTTGAGAATTTTTGCGACTATAAGAACCAAAAAATATCCAATATTTTTTAAAATGCTCTTTTTAAATATCCAAGGCTTCAGAAATATCATAAAAGTTTGACCAAAAAAATAATTTTTCAAAAATCTTTTAATCTATTATGAGCCAGTTATTTTTCCAGTAGAATTCAACTTAATACATTCCAAAGGAATTGAGCCCCTTTTGAGTGCATTGAGAGCATTTGAGTGATTATTTTTTGTAAAAATCACATAAATGAGTCTTTTCAGAACAGTTTGGATGATTGAAAACTTATTTATTACTAGAGCACAGAAAAAGGATTCATATGTGATTCATTGTTATTTCATTTTTGTTTTTGCCAAATCAAAAAGATAAAAATAGAAACTTTCATGTCAGCGAAACAAATAAAAAGCTTGACTAAGAAACAAGACCTAAAATTGTGGACAGTTAATGAACATAAATGTTAGTGCAAATGGTTTCTTCTGTTTTTTGTGAAAAACCGATATATTTTGATATGTTCAAAGTAAAGCTGGTTCGAATAAGCAAAATCCAAATTGGTGTTGATTTTTTTGGAGAAAAAAATAAAAACATGACAATTAAAAAATGGTATGAAATATAATTAAAAACTATATAATTTACGATTGTAAAATGAGACGAAAATAATGATTACAAAAACTAACATTAGAATGCTCAAAAAGGAATCAGAAATTCGTATCACAAATGATTCTTTCAGGCGATTCATTGGCAGGGTACCATTTTCTGACAACTAGAGTATTATTTATAATCGAAAAAAAGCTCATATGCGTTTATTTTGCTCCTGAAGCTCATTCCGTATAGATTCGATTATGATACAAAATGCTACCGATGAATAACCTCCAAGATTTATGTGCAATATACAATATTCTGATTCTTTTTTAAGCATATGTGAATCCTTTTTCAATCGCTCTAGTGATACATCAGTTTTAAATTCAAAACATTTAGAAATCATCATTGGAACATATCGATCGATGGTTTTCTTCCGCAACCACGTAACTCGATTTTTTCCGATTTTTTGTTTTAACCGGAAAAGTAACCAGTTAATACCGCCTTACAATTTTGCAATTTTTTTGTTTGGTGGAATATCGGAATTTTTCCTAATTCTTGGATTATAAAAGAATATATAGCAAAATGTTACAAATATTTGGTAAAAAAAAGTATTTTTTCTCTCCTGAAAAGTAGTTGTTTTTGAGTTACGAGGTTGCGGAAGAAAACCATCGATATAAATGAAATGAAATATGAGCTGTTATATTGGAAAGTTGTAAAAGTGCATTTTTTCACGTATCGAGATATTCAAGGGTTTGCGTCTTAGTTAATTTAAAAATATTGGCGAACGGGCATCTATGTGAGTAATGTTACACCCTTTAAATTTTATTATGAAAAATTAATCATTACACTGCGAAACAGTCATTTTGCGGTCTGGAATTTGATTCTGCCCCATGGGATCCATGGGCAATCATGGACCTGTCTGAACTAAATTATGTTATGAGGTTAATTTTCATGTAAAAGTTTTTTCGGCCGAAAATTATTTAGATGTCTCTATCTTTACGAGACTTAAGGATGGGGGGTTTATATATATGATCTATGGTTAATTTGGGAGCTACCAGGAAAACATTTTGTCATAACATAGTAGCTATTGTAAAAGTTAAAGGGAGGTTTTGGCATTAAAAGCTATTTTCGGGAGTAGTATTTTAATGGAAGCTATGGTAAGATGATTTTGATTGCAGTAAAATAAGTTTCAATTAAATTTAATCGAAATACCAATATAATACGATGGTTAATGAGAAGAGAATCTTGAAACAGGGCTATGTGAAATTATAGACCGATTCGCCTAATCAAAAAAAAAATTGGGCCTTATGCTAACTTGAACAGCCAGCCAGCTAGACGAACATCGTCGATCGTTATACTTATATACTTAGGAACATATTTTAAGGTATTACAAATATCACCACAAATTCGTAATACCCTCTCCACTATTGTGGTGTGGGAATAAAAACTTTTATGGTAACATTAAGCAAAATAAAATAAAATTAATTAAATATTTCACTTCATGATAAAAAGCTGGAATGTGAGGCAGTAATTTCATCATGTCATTATATTTTTCTTTTGTTATCGGTCTTGAAGTTTTAAACAGTGGGAACAAAGTAATTTTTCTGAGCTTTTTATGTCTTTTTAGGTCTTAGTGGAACATTGGAACAGTGGAACAAAATGGACTCATTGAACTTTCACTTTCAAAAAAAAAAAAAAAAATTATTTTTACGACACCATTTTATAGATTAAATAAATTTGCTCCAAATCGCACTCCATTGAATAGATAAAGACATTAAATATGAATAAAAGTTATCTATACCGGGGGGTGCTTTAAAGTCATGCGAAATAAGGCCATGATGGCTTTATCTCTCATTCAATAGGGAGATAAAGCCTTTTGTTATTTTTCCCCATTTGAATGGGAGATAAAGCCATCATGGCCTTAGCTCACATTAGCGATATTAGAAAATGGCTTTATCTTTCATTTCAGTTTTGAAGAACTTTTGCATTTTACATTGATTAATAGTTTTCTTATTTTTGTTATTAAGAGTCTTCCCGGAGACACAAAAGTTAAGTATTGAAATCTGGCTTCGCATACTTAAGTTTTTCTGAGTGGCGGCCTGCGGCCGCGCTTACGGGTTTTCGCCTCCAGTAGGACACGGCAGGTGGCTTCGCTGAATAAAGTTTTCCTGCGTGCGTCACAAGAATAAAAAAAATTACTTTTCCCGGAAACACTAAAGTAAAGTATTGGAATCTGGCTTCGCATACTAAAGTTTTTCTGCGTGGCGGCCGCGCTTAAGGGTTTTCTCCTCCAGTAGGACATGGCAGGTGGCTTCGCTGAATAAAGTTTTCCTGCGTGCGTCACAAGAATAAAAAAATGACTTTTCCCGGAAACACTAAAGTAAAGCAATCATATTCTGCAAAAATATGACTTTATCTCACATTTGCGAAAAAAAATATGGCTATATCTCTCATTTCGCAAAATTTTAAATATGAACTTATCTCTCAATGATTGTCTAATAAGGCCATTATGGTTTTATCTCCAATTCAATTGAGCAATAAAGCCATCATGGCCTTATTTCGCATGACTTTAAAGCACCCCCATCTATACCTAAGCAAAGTTAACGTTAACGGCTTTTTTTTAAGAAGTTGACTTATACCACTTTCAAAAATAGCATCTTATAGGTACATGAATACTGTTTAAAATCTCTGAAGTAATATTTCAGTTTTTAAAATTAAAATTGTGTCATTTAGGTGATTTTTATAAAAATACTTTGAAACCTCAGTTTAACTGTGATGGAAAAAATACAAAAGATTTATGTTTGAAAATATAAGCTTGACTGTAAACAGTTAATGAAAAAAATAGCTTAAAGTAAAATTACACACAGATTACACCTGCAACTTGTTTCACATAAGCTACACATGCGACTTAAAATTACACACATTATGTGTTATTACGCCTAGAGTGGGAGCACTGCTGCTAGGTAATTGAGAATGTGCATAACACTGATTGTGAGTTAAAGTGTTTCTGCCATGTATCTAAATCCGTGTTAAGCACTTTATTAATTTCCTACCGAGCTCTGCTGATGTGATGCCTACACGTGGCGAAACAAACATTTTCCTATATAGTCACCCCGGCAAAATATTTGTTAAGGAACAAGTTTTAAACCTATTATGGTAGCTTCAACAATATTATTGTCCTCCTGCAGGAATGGTTACATCCGAACATGTTATGGTTACTTACAAAATAAGTAGTTTAACACTAATAACTGTGTGTGTTTTTTTAATGAGCAATACAATTTTTCTCCTTTCCAAGATCAATAGTTAAAAATACCATGGTGTTATTAGTGGTAAACATAATATTATTATTAACCATAATATGCCAGGTGGCGACCATAATATGGTTACGGCTAAATATTACCACTAGTCCAAGCATAGTTGCCAGCAAATTCTACCTATTCCAACAAAGGAAACACTTTCAATAATTCCTTGTGTTATCCTGACTCTGTGTTTTTGTATGAGTAGTAACACCAACAAGTGCAATGGAGAAATATGTGGAAGTGAAAAAAAATTTCACTGCTGAACTTTAACTTCCGTTTTTATATAAATTGCTTTTGATGTTATTGGCATATTTATATTTTGGCCAGGAAAAAAACTAAGCAGAAATGAAAAAAAAAACTTTTTCCTGTGAACCCAATATTTATTTTGTTGAAATGTTTAGTTTTGTTGAAAAATTTTATGGCAAAAAAGAAAATTTGGAAATTTTGAAATTAATCACAGGATGTTTGTTGTTATTGGTTTTGTAGCTTAAAGCTTAAAAAGTTAGAATTTATATCTATTATTTTTTAAAAATATATTTGTGCAGTTCAAGTGTATTTTTTGTTTTTGCCGCCCTGGTATACGTAGCGTTAAACCTCTAAATATTTATGTGTCAAGGAATTTATGAAAGGATTTATAACTTTTGTTCACACCTTAAATGCATAAAATATATAGAAAGTGACAAAAAAAATTTATTTTTAATACAAAATTTATAGAGAAAAACTAATTGGCAGCGTTTGTTACAGTTGTGTAGGAGACGCATTCAAGTCAATGCAATACTAGATGAAATGTGTTTTTTTTTTAGCTTTAAGTAGATTGTTGTCAAACATTTTTGCTGATATAAGAATTAAATTTAATAGATTTTGGTAAAAAGGAAGTATTGCCAGAAAAGTCATACTATCATATATATCTAGTGTTTATATACACTAAGGAAAACCAGTAGAAAAAGCAAAATTTAAAGAACACCTGTGGCTTGTTTTTGTATATCAAGCATCGTAAAATTTTTGACATGAAGTGTTCAACAAAAAATTCCATCGTTTCTCTATTTGTGAGAAAAAGCCTTTCTGCATTAAAAAGCTAAAAAACATACAACTCGGATTTTTTTAGCTGGAATATTTCCAGTTATTAAGTGTCAAATGCAAGCGAAACGCCAAAGAAAAAAATAAGAAAAGGCTTACAAACTTTAAAATAACAAAATATTACAATTGGGTTTTATCCATTTTTATTATTGAAACTTTTCATTCATCATTTAAGTTCTGTCTATTTTCTATTCAAATTAAAAAAATGTATGTTACCATATAATTATTTTTTTCAAATGATTTGAGCTCCATATTAATTTTGTATATTAAATTGCATATCATGTAAATTTAAAATATCTTTTTATTAATGTATATTTTTTGAAATTTGGGTCTTTTCAGCATCAATTTGAAATGCGATTGGTCGTATTTTTTCCACATTTGTTGAAATGTTGACAGCAAATTACAAAGAGGGATGGCATAGTACATTTTTGTGCAATATATCGAGCCCTAACCGCAAAAATAACGTAAGCGCCAAAAATCAAATTTTACAATTTTTTTATATTTTATTTCATTTAAATTTTGTATGAAATGTGTCGCTAACGATGAAGTTGTTTTGATATAAAATCGTAACGATACCTTATGTGACATTTTAGGAGATGATACAAGTGTTGCCAATAAAGTCATTTATTAAAAAGCGGTAAGCGGTAAGGGCTCGATATATATATACATATATATAGGGAGTGGTCCTAGATCAATTAAAGTGAGCACCTGACAATTTATTGACAAAATTAGGAACAAATAAAATCGGCCACGCCCACCTCCCATACAATCCAAATTCGCATAAATATTTTTCCTGCTCGAGAAAAGGTCTTCTTATTTGGAACGAACACTTTATAGAGTAAACAAAACATGAATGTTAAGTTTTACAATATCAGCCGTGCCTACCGCCCACCTCAAATAAATTTTTTCACAGAAATCATTTCTTATTCAAGCAAAACTCTTAAGCTTCGTTCACAATCAAAAAAACATTTCCAGTTGGTGTTCATAATAGAGCAACAATTTCTTTTGCAGCCACGCACATTTTGCATTAAGAAACCGTTTGCAAATTTTAGCCTTTAAAAGCTTTGCTCACAATCAGAGAAACAATTTCGTTTTTTCTTTTGAAGAAAGTTTAAAAAAAAAATCGCCAGCACAAATTTTAAAACGGAAGAACTGATTCGAATTGTGATCGCGAGTTGAATTTTTTCCTACCCTGCTCAAAATTTCTAAAATGGAGATGTAACTTTCTTTCTTTCTTAGGAGGGCTGTATACAATCCAAATCAAGTTTTTCGCATAAAACTTTTGCTATTCAAGCAAGACTCTTACAATCTGGTACACACACTTTCTAGAATAAACAAAACGTGAATGCCAAGCTTCATCAAAAAAGGTCCAAATAATCAAAGTTTTTTTCTTAAACTATCAATTCTTTAATTATGTTTATTTTTAAACTTTACAAATAATTGAAACATTTGCATCTTTTTATATGCATATTTTCAGGGGAGAATTTTGTATAGGTAAATATAGATCGATGTTAACAAAATTTATTTTATATTAATTTAATTTTTCAATTAAAAAAAAGATTATACAATTATCTAAAAATGTTTAGTACTTGACAAACAAAAAAAAATCTATAGATTTTTTGCGTATAATTACTATTTCAGCTTCTTACAATAATAATAAGTATACGCTACCAATATAATATATTTTAATATAGCAAAATATTAAAGCATACCGTTCGGGGCAAATAGATAAAAAATAATATGCGCATGAGTAATATTTATTTTAAACATAAAGTATCCGTTTCATAGTGGCATTAAAATTAAAAAAAAAAATCGGGGAATTAGATCTTGTGTCAAAAGTTCGTAGAAATATGCCCATAATGGTGGGTCCCTGCTGTATGAGAAAAAAAAAGTTCTCAAATTATATTCTAATAGCAATATTTTTTTGTCTTACGTTAAAACATATAAAAAATTGCTAAAAAAATAAAAAAGTAACATCTTGAGCCCGCGCCGCACTTTGGTTGAAGTTCATAGAACGAGCGGCAAAAAAAAAAGATGTCGAAGGATAATGAAACTTGGCACATACATTTTAATCCTCTAAACCTACAAGGTATGGTTCTTTTTGGGCCTTTGTTGAAAAGGCCCCATAAGTACACTCTTGTCAGGATATAATAGGTTAAAATGTTTTACAAAAGTATTTGCCATAAAGTTCAACTAAAAGCCTATAAATACAAAAAACCTCAAACTTAAAATTACTAAAAAGAAAGGCTGAGTTCCGAAACATCGTAACACTTTACAGCCAAAGTTAATAAAAAAAAGTGCCTTCAGTTTCAATATCAGTCACCACCAAATTAATCTTGCAAATACTAGCTTTAAAGTGGTCACAGACTCAGAGTTTTACAAAGTGACCGCTAGAAGGACCCAAGTGAGCCAGCCTCGTGTTGGAAACAACTTAACTTAGTTTTAACAAGGTTTCGTTTAAATGTGCTACATTCCCATTTCATACTATTGATAAACTGATATTTATTGTTGAAGGGATAAGCTATTCCTATGCGCATTTCACTGGTTGCTTAGGCCAGATCGTCAGGAAACTTCATCCAAAAATTTTAGAAAAACTAAAGATGTTACACATATAAAACTGTTAAGCGAATAAGAACTATAAGCCACAGTTTTACTTGTTACAATATCAAAGCTTAAACAAAAACAACAACAATAAACAGTGAGTTTATCTTTTCTTACAGTCCCGGCTAGTTAGTTTTGTTTTTTCTTAAACTGCCTTGCCAGAGAATTTATACATTTATAAAATTTTTTTTATTGCACTGTCTGTTAAAAGAGTCCTTATTTTAATTAAGTTTTTTTTTAAGTTTTTAATATAAAATAATTAATTACCTTAAAAGTCTGACTCAGCACTTTTCATATGTAAATGAATTTTATACGGAATTATACCTACATGGAAAGAATCCTTTCTGAATAAGTTTTTATAAATATGATTATCAGGGCAAGTTTTTCTATGAAAAAAAACACAATTGAAATATGCAAGAAAAAAGATTAATGCCTAATTAAAAGATATGCAAGCAAACATAACTGGCAACTTAACTGGCAACATGCTTTTGCAAGTTGTTTTTGTTTTAATTTTGTTTTTTCTTAACCTACTTACAACTACAATTTATGTTGGAAGGATTCCAATCAATTGTAGTAGGGAATGTAAGAAGAGATAAACTCACTGTTTATTGTTGATGTTTTTGTTTAAACTTAGATATTGTTACAAGTAGAACTGTTGCTTATAATTCTTATACGCTTAACAGATTTATTTGGTTTTCTATCTTTAGTTTTTCTAAAATCTTATTGGATAAAGTTTCCGGACGATCTGGCCTAAGCAACCAGTGAAATGCGCATAGGAGCAGCTTATCCCATCAACCATAAATTTCAGTGTTTTTATCAAGAATAAAACTTGGAATTTAAGCACGATTAAGAAATCTTTTAAATTCAAATTTGTATTCCCAAAAATTATTTTGATAAAAAATTTGTGTATATTTTTTTTAAATTCAACATTTTTGATTTTTCGAATTTATTCTATGAGTTACATTTCAGTTATGTATTTTATAAAGCTTTTTTGTAATAGTTCTATTCCTTAAATTTTAAGGAATTACTTTTATACACAACATAACTGAAATGTTACTCATAGAATAAATTCGAAAAATCAAAAATGTTGAATATAATATAAAGTAACCCACGAAAGGAGATAATTCCCAGTTTCTATATTTTTTTAAGCAAAAAGCTTGAAAATGTTTCCCTAATGATGGCAAGCAGTATCACTGCATTTTTACAGTGTTGTCATTTTAAATACATACGAAAACAAATACACATATCGAGCCCTAACCGCGAAAATAACGTAAGCGACATGATTTTCAATTTTCGTTTTTTTTAATAAATGACAATATTGGCAACACTTGCATCATCTCCTAAAATGTCATGGTCGCATAAGATACCGTTACGATTTAATAGCAAGAACAACTTTATTGTAAGCGACAAATTTCATACAAAATTTATATGAAATAAAACAAAAAAGCTCTCTCCTGCAAAATTTGATTTTTGGCGCTTACGTTATTTTCGCGGTTAGGGGTCGATATGAATACCGATGTCAATGAGATAAAACTTTTTTTTTTAAATTATTTGGAAAAAATAATTTTTGATCGTGTGGAATTACATCAAGAATACCAGGATTGATTAAAGAATACAAGCACATACTTTAAAATATATTCGGACTTATTCTTATTTAAACTGTTTTAAGTTTAAAAGAGATGAATTTATCTGCTTTTGATTGTAAACCATATTTAACCAATTATCTAAATTTTCTTAAACTTGGTATAGTTCTTTTAAAAAATTTCTTTGATTAAATTCTCTGAATTAAGTAAAAATATGTTTTCTGCTCCTTTTTATTTCCTAGGGTTATATAATTCTGAAAACACCACAATTATCTTCCCTCTCCTCTTTCATACTCGCTCTTTCAAACTCTTCGTAGCTAAATTTTCTCCAAAGTCATTGCTTTTATGCTTCAGGTTAATACTTCGCTTCTTTCCATTTAATACACACACACATACGTATTTTACATTTAATTAAACTATAGCGAAAAAAAAACGGATTTTAATGGCAAAGAACTCATGACAGTAAATATTCAAAAGAAGTTTAATTAAATAAAAGTACAATTCAATCATTTGTGTCTCGATTTAAAAAAGGACATGTTCTCAGGCAACAAGGTAGCGACGTTGCAATGGAATGTTTAAAGGCAAGTACGCTTTATTTAATAATTTTTTTTTTTTACAGAAAATGAAACTTGATATTTTCAATAATGGATATGGACATGCAGAAAAAAAATTATTTAAAGACGTGACCATAAACTAAATGGAAAATACTAGTAAATAACTTTGAATTATGCAGTTTATTACGTTTTAGTCAAATGTATGCTGGCGGTAATCGTAAAATTATTTCGCACAACCATAACTAATACAACCCCCGGGGGCATGTAGGGAGGTATCCTTAGGAATCACACAAAGGGCTGTAATAAGCTGAACTTGACGGGTACGGTACCGCTTGCACATGCTCCGACTGCGAGCTAGGATTCAATAAGACCTAAAAGTGCAACCCTGAATTATTGCATGCAAAATTTTTGGTTTGTTGTGTAAATAAAATTAGTTCTATTAAAACCACGTAACAGCATACTCCATAAATCTTGACCCCGACGTGATTCTGAAAATAAGCAGATTTAAGAACACAGAACAATAAAGATCAATACAAAATACCACGATAATCGATAATAATTTCTTCTTCGCCAACGAAAAACGCAAATCATAAGTCAAATTAAAGTAAAGGTTTTTTTTAAGATAAAAATTTTTTTTTATTACAAAAAAATTTGCTTATCATTAAGAAATGAGTGCTCTTTAAAACTCCTTTATCTTTGAAGAAACGACTTACATGTCTGTATAATCAATTTTGCTGACTCTTTTTTTCTGTTGCCATGAGTCTTTTTATGGTGTTTGTGTAAAATTTTAAATCCAAAGTAATAAGACGATTAAGTTTACTTAATTCTTACTTAAGTGTTCTTTTACAAATGTCTTTGGTTTTCAAAAACAAAACCGCACACAAAGACCCAGACTTACAGGGAACACTGTTAGACACAACAATACGACACAGTAGACGGTATGATGAAGTGAAGTGGTAAAAATCTACAGTAAATGATAGAAGAAACCCCAGGGCAAACAATAATGTTTAGAATTGCCAGATTTTTGCAAATATTTGCGGATATTCTTGAGTAAGTGATAGCTAAAGCAAAATTCATATTATTTCACTAAATTAAAAAACTTTATCCAGCGGTTAAAAAACTGCAGTCAAAGTAGAAGAATTCCCATTTCTTTCACTTCTTCATTTGTCGTTGGCCAAAAAAAAAATTTTGCTTTTACTTCTAATTCATTTAAGTCGCCGTGAAACCAACTCAAAAAGCGAAACAGTTTTTGGTTTCGACTGCAGTTTTTTAAGCTCTGACTTTATCTTCGATTAGCAAAAATTGCACTCATTTGTGTCTATATTTAATTTTTCTTATCTGGTAACTTTGTCTAACAAAAGAATTTTAAAAATTATTTGTTTAATGGCCATTTAAACAACAACTATAAACTAGACAAGAGCTTTAACTCTAATAAATAAATAGACGACAAATACAAGATTAAAAGTCAAAATGATTAATTGTTAAATGTCAAATGTATAGAACAACAACAAAAACATAGAAAACCATAGACAGTTTGAAAAGTGTCTATTTGTTTTTTGTTTGTGTATTTCCTTAACTTTTGTTTACAAAGTTAAGGACATACAAAAGGAAACCAACTTTTTACGCTTACGACCAATACAAACAAAACTTAATTTTTCATTATTTTTTTTTTTTTTTTGTGTTTTATTTTATGTGTTCGTCGAAAAAAGTTAATCATAGAAAACTATAAATTTCCTACAAACAAAATGCTATTTTATACAAAAATTAAAATTTTCATCAAGCTCATTATTAGCCTTGTGCAAAGTGAAATTGTGGCATTAGATAATGGTTCCCAAAGTGTGGTATACGAAAGGCTCCAAGATATTTTTTTAAAAGAATAGGAATTGTCGATGTTATTTATTACAAATATTTAAGATTTTTCAAAAAAGATTTTTACCATCATAAAAAAAGCTTAGAAAAAATATGTATGTTAATAAGAATTTCGAATTTCTTATGTGATAGAAAATATCTGCGAATTTTCTATGTTATAGAAAAATTATTAGTATTGTGGTTATTTTGTTGAACTATTTATGGTTTTTAATCCAAATTTTTTAATAAGGCTTAAGTTCATCAAATTTAATTTTCATTAAATTATTTTTATGAAGAAAGGAATTTTGCAACATGAAAATTAATTAAAATTGTTATTGATAATTTTTCATTCTTTACTGTAGCTGGACCCAGGCCGGCAGGTTACCCTGACATGTTGTGATCGCAACCACTCGATCTCCTCAGAGGGATTTGCCGTCTTACACTCGCAGCCTTCGACGACTGCTGGCGTCAATAGTCAAACATCAATCCTAAGCCAAATTGTATTTTTTTTGGTAGATCGAAATTGGCTTTTTTGAATGAATATCCATTTTAATTGATTTTACATGTTTTTCCTTACTTTTTCTTTTTTTCGTACTTTTGTCAAGAATTTTTCTTGAAGTCCAAAGTACATTTTTTCCCCCTTTTGTCTTTCTTTTTCCTGTTGACCTTTTTTAGCACAACTAGAGCTCGTGCCTTAGCTTTTAACAATAATTAGTATTGTGGTTATTTTGTTGAACTATTTATGGATTTTAATCCAAATTTTTTTTAAAATTATTATGTTGTGGAAGTTTTCTATATCATAGACAATTCGCAGATATTTTCTTTCACATTGAAAATTTTTATTAACATAAACATTCTCAACAAAATTATTCTTAAAAATTTATTTATTAAAAAAAACATTTCTTGAATTCTCTGTTATAGAAAATTTTTCACAATTTTCTATGTCTTCTCAAATTTTCTAATATTTTCTATGTAATAGAAAATTTTTAAGAATTATTTATTTGAAAAAAAAATTTCTAGAATTTTCTTTGTCTTAGAAAATTTTACAGAAGGTTCTTTTTATTCGAAAATATACGCAAATTTTCTATAACATAAAAAAACTTTCTAAGAACTTTCTAAGTTATAGAATATAAAATTTCTAGAACTTTCTAGGTTATATAGAAAATGTTCTATGTTTTTTTTTTATACATTTTCCAGAATTTTCAATGTGATGGAAAGATTTTCAGAATTTTCTATGTTAAAAAAAGTTTCCTTGAGTTTTCTGTGTTATCAAACATTTTTTAGAATTTTCTATATTAAAAAACAATTTCTAGAATTTACTACGTTAGAGTGAATTTTCTAGCATTATCGATATTATAGAAAAGTTTTTAGAATTTTCTGTTTTAGAAAATTTTTAGAATTGTCGTATATGTTATAGAAAATGTTCGAGAAATTATTAAAGAATTTTCTATGCTATGAAAAATTTTCTATGTTATTGGAAAATTTTCTGGAAATTTTTGTTTAAGAGAATTTTTCAGAATATTCTGCATTTTAGAAAATGATCCAGCATTTTCTTTGTCCTAGAAAATATTCCAGGTTTTATACAATTTTCCACAATTCTCTATGTTATAGAAAATTTAGTATATTTTCTATGTTATAGAAAATATTCATGAATTTTCTATGTTTTGGAAAATATTCTGTTTTTTTTTTTAAATTTTTCTTGTTATTGAAAGTTTTCCAGAAGTTTCTATGTTATAGAAAATTTTCTTGAAAATTCGATGTTATAGATAATTTTTTGGAATTTTCTAAATTTTTAAAAAATGTCTTCAATTAGTTATATTTTAGGGAGTTTTTGGAATTTTCTATGTTAAAGATAATTTTCTACAAATTTCTATGTTATAGAGAAGCTATATTATTTTCTATGTAAGTAAATATTTTCTAGAAAAGTTTATAGAATTTTCTATGTTATAGAAAATTTTCGAAAAGTTATTGAAGAATTTTCTATGCTGTGGAAAATTTCCTAGAATGTTTTGTTTGAGAAATTTTTTTGTGAATTTTATAAGATTTAAATTATTTTCTAGAAAAGTTTATAGAATTTTCTATGTTATAGAAAATTTTCGAAAAGTTATTGAAGAATTTTCTATGCTGTGGAAAATTTCCTAGAATTTTTTGTTTGAGAAAATTTTTCAGAATTTTTTGTGTTTGAGAAAAGGTTCTAGCATTTTCTATGTTAAAGAATACATATAACAATATTTTCTATGTTTTAGATAATTTTCCACATTTCTCTGTGTTATGAAATACTTTCTAATATTTTCTATGTTTTACGATTTTTTTTTTAATCTTTTTTTAGAACTTTCATTGTTATAGAAAATTTTGTAGAATTTTTAATGCTATAGAAAACATTCGCCAATTGACTATGTTATTAAAAATATTGAAGACTTTTCTATGTTTTTGAAAATTTTCTGTTTTTCTAGAATTTTCCATGTTTTTAAAAGTTTTCCATAAGAAAATTTTATAAACTTTCTAATATTTTCTGTGTTTTAAAAATTTTATTTTTATTTTCTGTTATAAAATTTTTTTCAGAACTTTCTTTGTTATAGAAAATTTTGTAAAACTTTTTATGCTTAGAAAACATTCGCGAATTTTCTATTGTATAGAAAATATTCAAGAATTTTCTATGTTTTATATAGAATTTTTGTGAATTTTAGAAGTTTTTAAATATTTTCTAGGATTTTCTATGTTATTAAAATTGTTCTACATTTTTCTATGTTAAATTTTTTTTTAGAATTTTCTATTTTATAGACAAGTTTCTAAAATTTTCTATGTTTTATTCAATTTTCTAGAATTTTCTATGTTATAAAATTTTGTCTATGCTATAGAAAATTTCTATGTTATACAAAATTTATAAAAAATTTGCGATTAAAAAATTATTTTTGTAATATAAAAAATATTTTAATATATTTTTATGTTATTTAAGTTTTAATAACGGGTATTCTATATTTTTATATTTATTTACTTTAAAAACCATTTTTAGTCCGTAAAAAATTAAAGTTTCGTACTGCACTGCTTCTAACAAAACTGTTGAGAACCTCTGATATAATGTGGCTTTGTCAGCCTCTACAGTAAAACTTTTTGTAACCGCACAACTTCTTATAATATAATTAAGGACTTTATGCGTAAAACACACGAAGTGTGGCAGCAAATTTATAACATTTTATTCATAAATCGTTTTTCCCCACACTTTTGTACAAGAGCAGTAATTCATTTCATCCATTTATTTATTTCCTCATTCATTTCGCCCCTATCTCTACACACACACACACATACTTGGCACCCATACAAATCGCTTATCCTTTTGCTGCTTTTGTATTGAGTTTCTTTTTCTATTGTATACCAAAAAATAAAGTTTTATTTCATAGATTTTATTTTTAATTTCAAGAAAAGTTTTTTATTTCAATTCTTCTTAATTTCTCTGGTATAATTTCATTTGTTGCTTTTTTCTCTTTCCCCGTTTTTTGTGCAAACATTTCAAAATTTATGTCCAATTGTAGAAAACTATTTAAGTAGTAAAGGAGAAATTTTGCAAGAATAATTGTTATTAAGAAAAGTTAAGAAGTTTTGTCGGTGTTGATGATTGTTGTAGACATTGTTCGTGTCAGGAGCAGGAGAATAAGGAAAATACCACTAAGAAGATTTTGTTTAGAGATTTGCACTCTAAAACTATCAAATGTGAAAAATATCCTGTTAGATTTGTTAGATAGATAGATTTGTTAAAAGAAAAAATAGCCACAGGACAAGGGGTCATTTGCCGAACTTAATTTTAGGGTGAGCAAAAGAAGACTACTAGAATACGAAATAATGGCACAGATTCTCATCGAAGAATTTCGTTATGGCCATTTGTTCCTACTTAGAACTAATGGTATTAATAAAAGACCAAAAGCTAACTCCTTATCCGCCATATTAAAGATAACTATTCTGGGGATCTGAGGGCTTAAAGCACAGCTGCCACACGCGAAAAAAGCATGACTAATAGAACAACTTCTAAGGGAAAACCTTTAAATATATTTCGGTAACTTCAACCATATTATTTTTATCTGCAACCAGTCCTGTATAAGAAAACCACAACCATATTATGGTTGCCTACGTTCATATTAATGTTTATGTTAAGATTAATATGCTCACCAATGATAATAGTATGGTTGTCTAGCAACATAACATATAATTTTTTAGTTAACATATTAATGTTTATTTTTACCATAACATAATAAAAGACAATCAATATATGATCGAAGCTTCCTTATGGAGGATTGATTTAAAAACATAATACAGTTTTTTTTAGTAAGATGAGTATCAAAAATTGGTTGCACCGGTTTCCCTAGAAAGTGCATTGACTAGAGAAATTTTGATTTGTATTAACTTTATTGTAATCAAGTTTGGCTCTTCAAGATTTTCAGGATCAGTCTATATGATTATTTTGAGGCAGACGCGGTATCAACAACATGCTTTTAGGAGCAGTTGGGATTTTCGAAGAAATACGATGCACAACTTTAAGGATTTGCATACCTTTGCAAGCAAAATTCAATGTGATGCCTGTTCCCTGAGTAACAAAGTTGTGATGAAAACTGGGTCTAAAAACTTTTAGAACAACTCAAAATACAAAAATACAATAGTTAAATTTTAATACTTTCTGAGACAGTAAATTGAAATTACAAAAAAACAAGTATATTAAAAAGTTTAAAGAAAAAGTAAAACTTTAATTTTTCTGTTGTTTAAGTTTGAATAACTTTTATTAAGTTTTCTAAAGTAGAAAACTGCTTAACAATGCGTCCTTTCATTTTTGCTTCCATACAAATTTCAAATTTAATCTTAAAATTTTCACAATATCAAAAAACTGTCCACCACAATTGTCTTTTATTATTACTTTTTTTCTGCTTATTACGCAGAAATCAATGTTAAAGAATGATCCTTTTCTGGCTATTTGAACAATTGAATTTCTCACACTTCCTTTATCCCTTTTTATCAATTTAGAAATCGTACACAACAAACACACACACACACACATACACATAAAATCATTTCAATTGGTTATTGAAAGGAAACGAAATTCTTAAATAAAATTTGCCGTTTATTTGTTTAGTGTTCATGTTTTTGACATTTATGTAATGAGTTTTATTTAATTTTATTATAAAGAGTTTTATACTTACAAATAATGGCATATTATCCATTTCTCTCAGAAAAAAGGACAATAGAAATTGCAATAAAATAAATAAAAGAAGAGTAGAAAATGAAATGGTTCATGTAATAACAATTAGAGTATACTCTATAGTATATATACTTTTAGGATTGTATGTATGTATATGTGTGTGTGTATGTGTTAATAAATGCACAGTATTAATAAATAGATTCAATTGTAAAGCATAGCCTTTAGGCGTTTACTACTTTAAAGTATATTTGTGGGCATTTGAAGAAAACAAAATCAAAAATAATGAAAAAACTAAATTTTACGAAAATTCTTTAAGCAAATGAACAAATAATAATAGTAAATATTCTATTTGAAGGATTTAATCAAAATAAAATCGAAATATTTAAACAAATTAAATTGAAAGCTATTTATTTTCTATAAAAGTAAAGTTATTACTTTCTTTAAAATATGTTTGCCCTTATAGGCCTTTAACAATAACGAGTGGTGAATGAGGGTCTTTGCGTTTGTAATACTAAGAATCGCCCTGTAAAGTAAATACATACATTTATTCAAGATACTTGAGTAAAAATTAAGGCAGTGTCGTGAAATGAGCCATAAAATGTTTTTATTAAACTAGGAAATAAAGTACATATCTGTATAAAAATCAGTTCACACGATGGTTATTATAAAAAAACAAAAAGTATTCAGAGAATTATCTGAACATTTTTCATTATTATAGCAGGATTTATGACAATTATGTGTGAAACAAAATATCGGCCAAGTGCTTGCCACGGCTTCGGTGGCATACTTCAATCCGAGGGTCAATATTTTCAATGACTCTGAGACATAATTGAGGTTCAATGTCGTTAATGTTCCGAATTATCTCATCGTTTAGCTCTTGAGTCGTTTGTGGCTTATCGATGTACACATTTTCTTTTAAACATCCCCATGACCGGCACGGCCAATTAACATCGCCACTACGTGAGATAACACTGCCATTAAATTTATCGCACTAAAAAGCCATTGTTTCGTTGGCTGTGGGGCGAGTGGCACCATCCTAAAGCAACCACATACCGTCCAGGTTCATATCCTCAATTTCTGGCCACAAGAAATTCTTTACCATCTCGCGATAGCAAAACCAATTCACGGTAACTGCTTTGTCGGCTGTTCTGCCACACTGTCGCGAACAACATCGAGGTTTTGCATTTCCTTCAGACGCGCTATGCTGAAATTTGCACACAATTCTCCCGATTGTGGTCACATTTAGATGATTATCCTGACCAAAAAAATCACGCATTTTAATTTCAACGCCCTTTTTCGTAAAAGCTTATACAATCTTAACGCGCTGTCCAATTTGACAAGCACTGAAACAGAAAAATGTCAAATTAAGTTGGGCAAAAAACTTAACGTTAAGATGTGACTAACAATTAACATTGTCCATTATGGTTGGACCACCGTTTTGTCATACTCGGCTTAGTTTTTAACATTTATAATTAGTATACTCTGGCAAATCATCAATAGTAGATTGACGATTGAGACTCCTAGCATTCGCCAAGAGAGTGTGGAGTACTCTTGGTTTCATCAATCGAACTTACCTTTTCATTAACGGGCTATCGGACATCGTGGTAATGCTTGGCACCAACACGGTTTATGCGGTGTCGTTTTTACCGGTAATTTTAACCTAACTTTACCTATTAATACTTTGAAAATCAGTCATCGATTCGATGTTTTGTTTTCGCAAAACTGTGTTTAGCAAAAAGACTCATTTTGGGCTTAACAGGTTTGTTAAAAGATTAAATTGCCGCATACGGAGTAAGAACAATCCACAACAGACCATACGGACTTGATTACTAGGACAACAACTTCATTGTTTGTTGCGGTTTGCACACTGCAGGCATCCACAGACCTAAGTTTTTCAAAAATAAAGCCGGAGCTTGCGTTATGGCTAATGTAGTTCGTTTCCGCACCATGTTTGATGGTTTTTTTGTTTGAAAATATGGATGAAATTGATCTAGGCGAGATGTGGTTTCGACAGGATGGCGCTACATTGTATACGGCGATCGCAACCGTCGTCTTAATACAAATTTGACAATAAGTTGTTTTCGAGAAATGGAGATGTCAAATGGCCTTTCAGGTCGTGCGACTTAAGATCTCTTGATTATTTTCTGTATGGCTACGTGAAGTCACTGGTATAAGCTGAAAACTAGCAACTAATAAAGCCCTGGAGGCCAATATTTTTCTTGCTTATCGGGACATAAGGTGAGCTTTTTTCGAAAAATTGGCCCAAAATTAGAAGTCCATAATGCACTTTGTTAAGAACAACAAATTGCCTTTGTGCCTGTTATGATTTCCAAATGTCAATGCCATGTATGGACCTTTCAAATAAAACAACTTGTTTATTTTTTATTTGATCAAATCTTAATTTGTTGTGTCATTTTTTACGATTTCAAGTTCTATCGGGCTTGAAAGGAACACCCTTTATATGCTTTAATTTAATATTTTTAATGCTTACCTAAAAGTAGGCTATACAATAATAACTTTTGCTAAAATATTAATATTGATTTAAATTGAAGAAATCTTTGAAAGGTTTACTCTAGCCTTTGGCTACTAATAGAATTTATATAGATAAAATTGTTACTACGTGTACTTTATCATCATCCAAATGTTATAGATTTCAAATGATTATTACTCAATTCAGTTTATTTGCCGATTGGCAATTTTATCATCAAACGAATGTCGATAGTATTTACTTGCATTTGTTTGACCTGCCTGACTGCCTGCCTGCCAGAATTCATACTTTTCTGACAAGATGTTTGCATGTCAGGCATACAAACTAAATATTTTGGCTTTATTTTATGTGCGAGTGAAACGAAATGAAATAATTTTATTTTTCGTTTTTTTTTTGTTGATTGAATAATATAAAAAGAAGAGATGGAAAATTAGATATGTGCCAACAAGAAAGCTATAAGAGATAAAAGGAAAGAGCTTACTTAGCAATAGGAGATGCTACAATGGACACTTTCGTAATAAACAGTGAAAACTCTCAGGCAAGACTTAACAAATAAGCAGAATTTTATTTAAATTTTTTGTTATTATTTTGTAAAAGTTTTCTTTGCAAATAATATTTCTTGGTAAAAGTCTTTTAATATCCATTTTGTATAGCCTCCTCTGTTTTAATATAATTTCTATCTATCAATTTGTCTCCATCATTTAGATGTTTTATAGTTTGTTATATTTGTGGTCCAAAAATTATATTATGTTGCTTTATTTCCTCTTTCGCAAATTTGACCAAATTGACTATTATCAGTTTATTAATAAAATATTACAAAAATATTTGAGAGCATATTAATTTTTATTACAAATATTGCTGAAATTGCAACCAACAATTTATTTGCAAAAATATAAATACTCGTTCATTTATATAAATTGAAGATTTTGTTAAGTTGTTAATAGCAGGGCAAGTTTTTAAGCTTAAGTCATAAAAAGTTGCATATTATTTTGCAGTTATTAAAAAAAAAAAACAAAATAATTTCAATTAAAATCGCGATATCTGTATGCCCCTGAAGTGAAAACAAATACAAACGATAGGATTTGGCAATTGATAAAATTTGGCGGTTTATTTTTTTATCGTATATCTAATAAAACTGCCTATTTAAGATTGTAAACTTAAAACTTTTATTCGACATATAAAAGCTTGCCCTGATAATAAGTTATCAAAAGTTATTATTAAATCTTTGATATCCTTTACATAGAGTTGCAATATTTCAGGAGTGGGCGTTATATGGGATCAATATATAATACACCAAACTTTTATAAAAACTGACCTCACAGTAGAATAATTCGTTCTCCAAGAGTATACCCCACAACAAGTAGTTTAGAATGGTAAAATCTGGCGATCTTGCCGGCCATTGCAAATTATTTAAACATGAGATTAGGCGAGCGGTAAATGTGCCGGTATGTTGATCACCAACATAACGAAGAATGGTGATCTCACGGTGTGCAAAAATTGGAGAGAAATCACTCTCCTAAACTGAGCTTTTCTATGGGTGCGATACGTGGAAAGTGGCATTTTCACCAAGAAATTGCCAAGAATAATATTGAAGCTATCGAAAAACTCCTTTGTAAAGTAAAAGTTATCGCTTTAGTTTTATAGAAAAATTTTCTATCGAAATTTAATGTTATAGATAACTTTTCTATAGAAAATTAATAGTATCAAAAATTTTCGATAAATTTTCGATAGAAAATTAATGTTATCGATAAAATTGTTATAGAAAATTAATGTTATCTATAAATTTTTTTTTATAGAAAACTAGCTTAACCCGGTGCGCTTCGCTACACTGCTTAAACCACTTTTTCAGTTGAGAGATATTTAATTTATGCATCCTATGGAAGGTTTTCCCCCCTGCGCCTTCCCGCTTTATTTTTATTTTCAAAAGTGTAGTATACCATAGGAGTGACTTCTACTAAGTTTAAACATTCTTACTATAACAGTTCTTAAGATATGTGATATTAAACATTGGCGTCCTATGGGGGGTAACACTTCCCCCGCTGCTATTGTGTTTACATTTTGGGGCTCAGAACATCCTACTACCAAAAGTTCAACAAATTGCTTGCAGCGGCTCTTATTAATATTGCTATCTATGAGGGGTACTGCTCCTCCTCTGTCTACCCCGCCCATTTTTATATTGAAATTTATAGTTTACCATAGTAGTAGCTGTAACCATGTTTGAAGACTCTCCCTTTAATAGTTCTTCTGTTGAGCGATATTTAATTTATGCATCCTATGGAAGGTATTTCCCCCCTGCGCCTTCCCGCTTTATTTTTATTTTCAAAAGTGTTGTATACCATAAGAGAGACTTCTGCAAAGTTTGAACATTCTCACTATAAAAGTTCTTAAGATATGCGATATTAACCATTGGCGTCCTATGGTGGGTACCACTTCCCCCGCTGCTATTTTATTTCAATTTTGGGGCTCTGAAGATCCTACTACCAAAAGTTCAACAAAATGCGTGCAGCGGCTCTTAATTATATTTCTATCTATGAGGGGTACTGCTCCTCCCCTGTCAACCCCGCCCATTTTTATATTGAAATTTATATTTTACCATAATAGTAGCTTTAGCCACTTTTGAAGACTCTCCCTTTAATAATTCTTCAGTTGAGCGATATTTAATATATGCATCCTATGGGACGTTTTTCCCCCCCTGCGCCTACCCGCTTTATTGTTATTTTCAAAAGTGTTGTATGCCATAAGAGTGACTTCTAGAAAGTTTGAACATTCTCACTATTACAGTTCTTTAGATATGCGATGTTAAACATTGGCGTCCTATGGGAGATTCCACTTCCTCCGCTGCTATTTTATTTTAATTTTGGGGCTCAGAAGATCTTACTACCAAAAGTTCTGCATAATGCGTGCAGCGGATCTTAATATATGCGAAAATTAATATTGGCATCCTATGGGGATACCAATTCCCCTGCCCCTATCGAAAAAATAAGTAGCCTATTTTATTTTTAGGGCTCACGTGATGTATCTGTAAAAATTTCAGGAAAATCGGTTCAGTAGTTTAGGAGTCTATAAGCCAACAAACAAACACACAAACAAACATACAAACATTTTTCATTTATATATATATAGATTCATGTTATTGATAAACTTTATAAAGAAAATTGCACTAAAACCTTAAAAAATTAAAATTAAATTTTACTAAAAACAAAAATATAAAAAATTGAAACGAATATTATTCAAGTCCCAGGTTCGAGCCCCAGCTCAGCCAAGAAAATTTTAAATAAATGTTAATAAAAAATTTCATGTTGTAAAATTTCCTCCCTTCAGTAAAAATAATTTAATGAAAATTAAATTTGATGAACTCAAGACTAACTAAAAATATTAAATTAAAATATCTTTAAAAAAATTAAATAACAAATTGAAATTTTTGATTAGCGGTGTTCAGAACAAGTCTTGCAAAAGAGCAAATGCAAAATATCGTAGTCATTTTGTTAAATTCAGTAACAAAATACAAAGAGTTTCCGTTAGATTTTATTAAAGTGCAACGATATTTTGCATTTGCTCTTTTGCAACACTAATTTTTAACTCCGCAATTGTTAAAATAAATAAGTACTGTTTTATTAAAAGTAAAACTTTGTCTTGTACTTGAAGAACGCCAATGCATTTTGCAAAAAATTATTTTTTTTAGATACCACTTTGACATTTTTTTATTTTTTTTTAAAAAATTTTGTTTTCCCAAAAATTGAAATTACTTTTTGATAATTTTTTTAAATCCTTAATTTTTTTTGCAAAATGTTTTGGATTTTTTTAATATGGCGGGCTATTCGTCCTTCTACATTATTTATTTTCAAAGTTTTTCGAATATTATTCTGAAGCATCTAGTCAGGCCTGCACTGGAAGATGAATCAAGAGATACATACCATTAAATATTGCAATATTATCAAAATGGCTTCTTATTTATTCAACGCTATATAGCCCATGTGCCAAGCAAGTAACTTGTAACAGTTTTGGATAAAATATTTTAAAACCATTGAAAGCCTTAACCAAGCAAGGTTCTGCATCGTCTTAAAAAAGAAGGCTCTTTTGTCGAAATCATGAAAATCTTGTGTTTTAACCAAAGCTGCAAAATAATTTATTTATTGATCTTAAATTTTTTTTGGAAGGTTTTTTTATGTATTTAAAAATTTTACTAAGAACTTTTTTTATAATATCAAATTAAAAAAACAATCACTCAAATATTTCAAAATATGCATTAAAAATCTAAATATGAATTTTCAGCAAAATATGCAACAATATTCAAAAACAAATCCAAGCCAAGCCAAGCCATTTTAACGCAAATTTAATAATGCGGAAAGATAATTGGTCGAAATCGTTCTCAGACCATCAACAAAAAACATGCATTTGCATGGAAATAGCATCTCTAGTTGTAACTAATTTTCTATGTAAAATATATGTAATCGAAATTTTTTTTTTAAAAAAAGTACAATTATTAATTAATTTTCTCTGGAAAATTAAAGCTTTCCATAAATTTTTATAAATAAATTTTAAGCTTTCGATAATTTATCCTAGCAAAATTTAAGTTATCGATACATTTTTATAGAGAATTATTATTTTGTTTAAAATTTCTGTAGAATATAATGTTAGCCATAAATTACTTATAAAAAATTAAAGTTTTCTATAAATAACATTAAAGAAGTAATAAATTAAGCTCGACGTCGAGGGTGCTAATTATGGCAAGTCGATGCTGAAGAATCGAAATGATTTTTTTAGTATTGTAAAAACTCAAATAAATGCTTTACAACAGCAAAAATTGCCATAATCAGCCCCCAGGTTTTTGTGTTTATAAAATCATATTTTATTTTGCAATATTTCGCTACAAAACATCGAGTAGCATCATCAGGGTTAAAGCTACAAAAATATAAAAACAAATGAATACAAAACATCAATAACAATCAAACCAATAAGAAAATTACGCACAAAACAAAATGTATAAAAAAAAAAAAAAAAAAAAAAAAAAAAAAAAAAAAAAAACACTTAATGCAACAAAAACAAATCGTTAAAAATGTAGTTATCACTACTTCTTCTGATATTGCACTGATTATAAACTATATATTGCACTTTATGTATACAATTAATTATTTCACTGTTTTTTTTTTTTTTTGTTCTTAATAACTAAATGACGATACAATTTTGCACAGTTCTCTGTGAGATCAGCCTTTAAGTTAATTCTCTCTTTTGTTGGTGTGTTTGTAAGGTGAAGTTCTGTTATATCCCAGCGGGAAAATGAGGAATTGATTACATAAATAATTAAAAAACATTTGCAGAACAAGTAATGTATTGTTTCTGTTAGTAACAATTATTCGTGTTTTTGCTTAACATACATATTTCCTTTATAAAAATCCGTTATTTTTTTGCTGCCTTTATGTCGCCTACTTATAATTTTTTTTTTAGTCGCAGTTTGTGTTTGAAAGCGTACGGTCAAAGTTATTTAAAGTAAAAAGGTAAGTACTTTATGTTTTATCTTTTAATAATTTTTATTATTAAATGTATAATTACAGATAAATGTGATGAATGCTTAAATTTTATGAAAAAGCTTGATTATAAATTGGATACTTTACTATCAGAAGATTTAAAAAAGTTTAATTTTCCAATAAAAAACGAATCAGACCTCAAAAAAGGGGATGAAATAATTGGGGACAACTTTGATTCCTTTGATTATGAATGTATGAATAATATAATTTATTCTTAAGAATGAATTATTTAATTCATTCGCAGGATACATTTAAATAATTTATTACAATCCTAGGACATGGTCTGTGTTAAGAATAATGAATTCTGGAATCAAATATTATACAATATATGTATTACTTTCTCGATTCCTATTAATTCCATTTTTAATTATTCTCGCTGTCAATAACTCGTGCTCCATCAAAATCTGGAGAGTGATTTTCAACTGCACAATGGGTCGCTAATGCTGTTTTATGTGTAACATCATAAGTTTGAGATTTTTAGTCTGATTTGTGTCCGGCTAATCGTGTTTTTTTAATTTGTTTTTAGTTGTCTCAATGTAAGCCATATCTATTAATTTTCGAAAGCAAATAAATGCTATAGAAAATTAAAGCTATCGATAAAATTTCTATTGAAAATTAAGGTCATCGACAAATAGTTTGCAAACTAACTGTTTGAACCATTTTTGTTACCAAACAATATTCGAACGTATGTTTTGTTCAGAATAAATTTTGCCATTTGCAATGCTAACAAACTTTTCCAAATTTGACGCCCTATATCGTTGTTTGTTCTCGCAGTTGTTCCAACAGCCTTATTTCAGTACGATATATTTTTATCTGGACTAGTTGAAATTATCGCAGACTTGATCCATTCGCAGTACCAACATACATTGGACACAACAGAGAATTTTTGCTAAAATTTGTCACTATTGCTTCCATTTCCTTATTTCAGTAGGGAAAGTTAATTTCCTTCAACAGACGAATCAATCAGTCACTGAAAAATAGTTTTGACTAAATTTTAAATTTGGACACAACAGAGAATTTTAGCTAAAATTTGTCACATGTGATCACTATTGCTTCCATTTCCTTATTTCAGTAGGGAAAGTTCATTTCCTTCAACAGACGAATCAATCAGTCACTGAAAAATAGTTTTGACTAAATTTTAAATTTGGACACAACAGACAATTTTAGCTAAAATTTGTCACATGTGATCACTATTGCTTCCATTTCCTTATTTCAGTAGGGAAAGTTAATTTCCTTCAACAGACGAATCAATCAGTCACTGAAAAATAGTTTTGACTAAATTTTAAATTCCTAGGCCAACAGTGATAAAGGCTTAACTATAGTATGCATGAGCTTGCTTTAGCTTCTGTCAAAATTAACAAAAAAGCCCTCTAAATGCATTTAAAAAAACTAAAAACAAAACCATAAACATTTGGTTCCGTACGGAATGTGTGAACAGTTTTGCATGTTGTTTAAGCAATTGACAAACTCATAAGACTTAGAAAAAAGTTTCCTTAAGTTCAATATATTTTGACACATATGATAAACAATTATTCGCACAGCTGTTTTAGCCAGCTAAGGCATATTATAGTTTGGTTTTAACACGACAATCGAATCTGCGATCCGTAACAACTTGCGTCTTAGTGTTCAAACAGAACTATGTCTACACCACAATTTCCATACAATTTAACATTATCACTATCCAGTGTGACACAAAGAATGCTGAGGAAGGCCGAAGCGGGCCAGAAAATTCATTACATTCTGCTGGTGTCTAATAATTGTAAATTTTTCTGTACATACAATATACTTCATTACTATCCAAAGGATAGCTAAGGTAAAATGTAACAAGAAAATACAATATAATAGTCTGGTGGTGTATAAAAGTCATTCTTAAAAATTTAAGGAATAGAACTATTACAAAAAAGCTTTATAAAATACATAACTGAAATTTAGCTCATAGAATAAATTCGAAAAATTAAATATGTTGAATATAATATAAAGTAACCTACGAAAGGAAATAATTCCCAGTTTCCATTATTCTTTGCCGCATTAAGCCGTCGTGAAATAGAATCTATTTTATTTTGACAGCATTTTTTCTTATACTTTTACATATAGATAGATATTCATCCTCTCAGCAATGCTACCATACTTTTATTTAATTTGATGCATTAAAAAAACAGAAAACGTAGAACAAACGAAAATAAGAAATTAAAACAATAGAGTGTGAGACAATTTAATGTTAATGCCGACGATATAATTAAGAGCTTCTTTTGCCTGAAGTTGAAGCCTCAGTTCTTTTGGAATTCTAACTCGTCCAAAGATTGTACACTCTGCAACAGTTGTGTTATCTGGCAATTTCTTTGCAAGGAAAAAACTTTCTAAAACAGCAAACCTGTTACCACAACAAATTATAGTCCACGAAGATAAATATCAGGAGTTCGGCTAAAAGGAACCTCTATAAACTTAGCACGACATAATTTTGTTCAATGAGCTACGACTATATTTTATTTTTTAAGACAAAGTTATATATAAATTTCTGAATATTAAAAATTCTTGAGACATTTGTTTGCAGAAAATGGGATATTTTAGATCAAAAACACACTATTAACAAGTTTAATAAGATTCTTCCTTGGCCCATAAAGAAAACAATTACTCAAATTGCTTCTTAACACAACTTATTTCTTGTACATTTGATTTACATCTTGAAACTAATTTTCAACAACTTTTTTTATTTTTCTGCTCCAAAAAGTATGCTACTCTTTAGTGTAATATTTTAACTCCAACATATATTCCTTATATTCTGCTAAGTTTAACGTTTTATTTTTGAATAATTGCTGATTAATGATATTAGTTTCACACATAACACTTTCTCATAACAATTATTTGTTTATATAAATATTTATTTATACACATACAAAGACGAGTATACTATATTTGATAAATTAAAAAAAAGAATGTATTTCCCCCCATTTTAGTTGAATGTGTGGCATGTTAAATTTATTTATGAGTCCATATAAGTTTTCATGTATCGTGTTGCACAAAACTAATCGCATCAAATCATCTAAAGTGGTTGGCTACATTTAGATGTTTTTGTGTAAGGAAGTGTGTGCCTCTTTCGTTGAACGTGTGTGAGTGTGTTTGTGCGTAATGATGAATTTATATTTTAGTCGGATTATAATCAAAACGGGCAAACGTACTCTTATTTATACACACACACTTACCCACACTTTCTCTCGCTCTCTCTCTCTCTCTCTAATGCACACATGAGCGATTCGTTAAAACGGAAATTATATTACGGTCATAAAGGAAATTAATAAGAAATATAAATCATCGTACGATGAATTTGAAAAAATTATGATAAATATAATAACATCACTATAACTAAAAGAAAGCAAAATAAAAATTAAATAAAGCATTTAGTTTTGATAGTAGCGCTCGTAAAGTATGATAAATGGTGAATAGAGAGACATTTTGATATAAAAAAGAAATTAAATTTTAATTATTAAACAAATCATTGTGATGAGTTTAATTGATACTTATTTATCAATGATTTTGGGATCAATTAAAGTATATAAAGGGAAATGAAAAAGAAAAAAATAAGATTGGAATCTTATTTCCTTCCAATAATTTCTCAAGCTCAAGGTCCGTTTTATATAAAGAATATTTATTTAAAAATTATCCAATATTTCGCTATCTCAATGGATAGCTTCTTCAGGGATTTTTTGGTTTTTTATATTTCAAACAATTTTATAAACAAAATTTAATGAAAAAACAAAATTGTCAATTATGAAAATTAATAAAAATAATACACAGGAAACCAAAATTATTCTATTACATTTTTGTAAACTTATTTAATTTCCTATCTTATTCTTATAAATTAAATGTCTGTAATTTTGAGCTACATTGTCCGTATCTGTCTTAAAATTAATTCTTTGTTCCATTGGTATGTTTATAATTTGCAACATTTCTAAAATGAAGCGTCGTTTGTAGTTTGTTTCTGTATTTAAAACTGTTGTATTTTCAAAATCTGGTGTATGATTGAAATTGGCACAATGCAATGACAATGCAGTTTTTTGAAAATATGTATTTTTGTATTTTTGATCAGATCTATGCCCTGCTAATCAAGTTTTTAATTTGTTTTTTGTGGTACCTATATATACTTTACTACATACTTCATTATCCTTACCCTTACAAGGTATCTTGTAAATAATATTAGATTTATCTAATTTTTCTGTCTTATCTTTCATTTTACTGAATAATCTATCCAATGTATTGTAAGTTTTATAATATTCAGAAGGTCGAAGAAATTAAGCTAAATAATTTAAGATTGGAATCCTTTTCCAAATTATCCACGTAAGGACTGTGACATGAAAATAAGTAAAGCTGGACAAAAACTTTGATATGTCATACTTAAAGATCCAAATGTAAATACCAAAGACTAAAAGAAGCATTTAAAAAAGCTAAATGTCGCTTTTTTTTTTAAACTGCCTTGCAAAAATACTTAATATGAGGGATGGTCCATTTTTTTTTTTTGCTTGTAAGGTGGTTCGCTCTAATGTATATAGTTTAGAACAATATGTCAATTTGAAAAAAAAATCTACTTCTTAATTTTCTTTAGGTAGCAATAATTTTTTAGACTTTCGGAAAAGCAGTAAGCAATCAATACTAAAGCTAAGCTGGGACTTCAAATTGGCAGAGTTTAATCCGTTTTCTACGTAAATTAAAAGCCTCAAAAATTTATAAAATTTATATAATTAAAAATGTGATTTTTTAAATTTTTTTGATACTTACAATAATATTTTTGGAATTTAAATAACCATCAGTAAGAGCTGTATGCATGGCCATGCTTATCTTATATACTCTTAACCATGATGCGTTAAAATTAAAAATTACATAATAACCTTTCTTTTGATATAAATAAATATTTTTTGTGCCACGGCAACTTCTTGAATTCCTCCCACATTTTGTCGGATATTTTTTATTAAGAACTTACATGCAGTTTCCTAAGTAGGAAACGTTCGATCTTTCCGTTCTCAAGACGTGCAGAAAAACAGACGAAGATCGATAAATTAGCTTCGCTGTAAATGTGTGTTTTTGTTAGGTGTAAAAAACGCCCCAAAAGAGTCTAAAAAATTAAGAAAAAACTAACTTCGACAATGATAAATGTCGTCTTAATATGCAAGCCTGCTTAAGTCCTTATGACACTACATTTTTAATGCATTGCTTTAGTTTTGGTGAACAGTGCAAATATATTGTAATACAAAAATTTACCAAGTGCAAAGAGTTCAGCTGCATTAAGATAAATAGCAAACTGTCAAAAATTTTAAAAAGTTATCGATAAAAAATGAAGAAATGTAAAGTTGTTCAACTTAAAATTGACATTTTATGCTTGAAATATTAAAAGTGTTGCTGAATCTGCGGTTTAGGGGCAAATTCTGCGATCAAAGCTTTTTTTGTTTTGTTTTTGTGTTTCTCGTAAACAAAAAATTGACAACATTTAATAAAATAAACAAAATCCTAACAAAACAAAAACTGAAAAAAAACTTTTGTTTACATTTTTTAAAGTTTGCTCTTTCTAACATTTACTGTTTCTTTGTATCAATTCTTTATCAATATAGCGAAAAAAATGTAGTGTCAGCTCATTTTACAGGAAAGACATAAAATTTTATGCTGTTTGAGAGGAAAACCAAAAAGAAAAACTACGTGCTGGTCGACGAGGCGTATCTTTAATTTCCACATGGCATTAAAATATCAATTTACTTAAAACGTGGAGTTAGTAGGTTTGGATATTGAGACGACGATATATCCTTGTCGAAGTTGGGTTTTTCTTAATTTTTTTTGGCGTTTTTATACACCTAAGAAAAACCTTTTTTGTACAGCGAAGGTTATTTAACAATGTCCATCTGTTATTCTGTGATTGGTATAAACAACAACAACATGGAATTTTATGAAAAAAATAAGAGGCAGTTGTGGTTTTTTGCTCATATCTCAGCCATTTATGAACCGATCTGGCAGAATTTCAATAACAACCAGTTCCAACCGATATGCGATATAAATGTATAACAACCGAGCCCCATCATCTCTGGGGTCTTCGAAAAACCCCATTTCAATGGACAGACAAAGAAATTTTTAAACAATTTTTAAGTTCAATATTATAGAAATTACAAGCCGGAATGCCAAATGAATATAGGTAATTCCAAAGTGTTGAACATGACAGTCTTACGCATCGAAAATGCAATAACATTTTAAACAACAAATATTTTTACGTTCTTTTAACTCTTAAACTATAGCACTATTATATATGCTCAAGCTTATGGGGGGCGCGATTCTAGGTCAAAGATAATGGCAAAATAAGTAGAAGTAGAAGTAGTTTTTGTGGCCATGTATAAAAAGGCGTAATTCAGCGAAACCTGGCTCAATTTTTTAGTCAAACTACTTTCAGAATTTTACGTAGCAATGTAACATTAAAATGTCTTTGGTTTGATTCCAAAATCTTCTGTATTTTTTTTGTTTAATCCAAAATCTGGTTCGATACATGACATTGCGAGCGTTAATGAATAATGATTAAAAAAAAAATAAAAATTTACCGTTAATCCGAATAACATATTTCTCTTCGAACTCTTCCTTAGATTACAGACCATGTAAGAAATTTTTTTTGGAATAATTTTCATCAAATATCACCTCTTTTAAGGAAGATAATATTAAAGTTTGCACAACTTTGCAGTCTGATTTTTTATCTAAGTGAACAAATTTATGGGTAAATTTATAATATTAGTAAAATCCTTTTGCCTTTTTTTGTAAAGTTTATCACAAGAAACATTTAATTTGCAGTAAACTATAAAAACAAAAAATATAAATTATTTTTTTTGTCAAAAAAAATCTTTAAAATAACGTCGTCAAATTTTACCGGCAACTCACAGATTTTTGTTCCTTTGGCAAAAATTTTATTACTTTTTTGCAACATTGTCATGTAAACAAAGTATTTAAGAAATTTTTCGCTAAAGCTAAAGTTTCAAAGAATTGTTTCAGCATATAAGCTTTTTAAAATAAAAAATTGTGGTGTTTGCAGTGCTCATTTTACAAAATTATTTTAAGTCGCCGAGTCAATGAAAAAAGTTGTCGTAAAACATGGACAGGTACCTATCTGTGGCACTTTTTAACTTAAAAAATTAAATTAATTTTATTCAATTCATAAGATTTTGTTTGTAGTGCTTAATTCCAAATTTTTATGCTTGAATAAGCTTATTTCTATGTCGGAAATGTTAAAAGAAATAAATTCACTGTTTATTGTTAGTATCTTGTTTAAGCTTTGATGTCGTTGCAAATAAGACTTTTTGAGTGTTTGCAATTCTCGTTCACTCTGAAGTTTTGTTTGCTAATATCTTTGGCTTTTCTAAAATTTTTTTGGGAGAATGTTTCCTGATGATCTGGTCTAAGCAATCAGTAAAATGCGCATAGAAACTAGCTTATCCCCCAACAATATTCCAGTGTTTTTTATCAAGCATAAAAATTGGGAATTAAGCACGACAAACAAAATCTTATGAATTAAGTATTTATACAAACGAGTGTTCGCCTAATGGTCAAAATTCGACCATAAATTTTAAGGTTCATATGAAGATACTACATCTAAGTAAATGGTGTTTTTTTAAGCTAGATAGAACTTTAAATTGTAAAAAGTAACACAAAAAATTAAATTTTGATGAAATATTTTTTTTATCGTTTCAGTATACTCTGACAAATAATCATGAATAGACTCACGCTTGAACAACGCTACGAAATTATCCAAATTTACTTTGAAAATCAGTCGTCGATTCGCGCAACTTATAGACGACTTCGTCATTTTTATGGCGGTCATAATCGTCCATCTGAACAAGCCATTCGTCGAACTGTGGATAGATTTCGTACCACATACTCTCTAGAGGATGCAATAACACCAACACGTCGAAGGAATGTGCTCTGTCCGTCCACTACGTGGAAAATTTTGCGCAAAGATCTCGGCCTACACCCGTATAAGATCCAGCTGGTGCAGGAATTGAAGCCACGAGACCATTATATATGTCGTTCTTTCGCCGATTGGGCTCTAGAGCAGTTGGCAACTGACCCGTTGTTTTATCGCAAAATTGTGTTCAGCGATGAGGCGCATTTTTGGCTTAACGGGTTTGTTAATAAGCAAAATTGCCGCATGTGGAGCGAGACCAATCCACAAGAGACCCTACAGACTCCATTACATCCAGAAAAATGCACCGTTTGGTGCGGTTTTCACGCTGGTGGCATCATCGGACCTTATTTCTTCAAAAATGAGGCCGGAGCTCGCGTTACGGTCAATGGAGCTCGTTACCGCACCATGATCAATGATTTTTTGTTTGAAAATATGGATGACATTGATCCGGAGGAGATGTGGTTTCAACAGGATGGCGCTACGTGCCATACGGCGAACGCAACCATCGACTTATTGAAATCAAAATTTATCGATAAGTTGATTTCGAGAAATGGACCTGTCAATTGGCCTCCAAGGTCGTGCGATTTGACACCTCTCGATTATTTCCTGTGGGGCTACGTGAAGTCACTGGTTTATGCTGATAAACCAGCAACAATTGACGCCTTGGAGGCCAGCAGTGCTCGAAAAAGTGGCCCAAAATTGGACGTCCAGAATGCGATTCGTCAAGAACAGCCGCGGTGCCCATATGCCCGAAATCATTTTACAATTTAATTTTTTGTGTTATTTTTTACAATTTCAAGTTCTATCGGGCTTAAAAAAACACCCTTTATATATGAATTTACATATTTTGAGCATTCATTTTTTCCATCATAGTGGACCGATTTGGCAAGGGACCAACCTCTGGTTCATATTCTATCTTCTACTATAAAAAATATAAGAAAAAATCAATTGAAAAAAAAACTATCATTAAATCTCCTTTGTAAATTGTATTCCCCTCAGGACATTGCATTTTATTTATTTTTTTTCTATGTCTAATTTTAATGAAAATTAATCAAAAAACCAGATGTTGAACGAAAAAGTACCAAAAAGCTCCCCTTACGTGTTCTTATTCATTTATCATCTTATAGGTTTTAATTCACTCAGGACCCTGCACCTGTAATATTATGTTTCTAAGTTAAATAAATCACCACATGCAACACGGAAAAGTTAAATAAAGAAATTTAGTTTCCCGGATTTATATAGCCGAAATATTCGAAAACCGGTTTCTTAAAAATGTCGAATAATCGAGCACCCTATTTTTTTTATTATTTGATAATTGAAAAAAACAAATTTTGTATTTTGTACATATGTATGTGTTAGTAGCTAATTTAAACGCTTATTACTCCGAAAATATTGAACAGATTTTAATAAAATATATATTGTGCACTTCTGTAAGTACACAGAAAAAAATAAAAATTAATTTCAATTAAAAAATTTGTGATATTAATTAAAAAATTAATTAAATTTGCACCAGTAAACAAATTAATAGTATCAATTAAACCAGTTAATAGTATTAATTAAACGTTTAATTCACTTGATTAAAAGTTTAATTCACTTGATTAAATTTTTAATTAAAACCGATTATGTTTTTGATTAATGCTTTAATTGGTGAAAAATTTTCGAGAATTTTTCTGTGTAAATATCTTTTTTTTCAAATCGGTTGACATACAGAGGAGGAAAGTGTTCTTAACTGTTTTGCCTTAGCCGATTTATATATAGATTTTTAAAAGTCTTGAATCAAAATTTTAACAATTTGTTTTGAAAATAGAATTGTATACATACGTAAAATTATTTGAAGCAAAATTTGCAAATAACTAAAAATGTGTGTGTTTAGAACAAAAAAACAAATGTGGCTTTTATTGTGAATACCCAGGGAAAATATTGCTTTCGTTGCGAATCTGGATTTATGTTTAAAATGCCACTAAGCTAAAGTTATTTTAGTAAACTAATTTAAATTTTCTAATTTAATAATATAAAGCTCCCAAATTACTACAAAGCTTCCAAAGACAACAACTAATTGTCCTTCTCTATCCTATCTCTTCATTAAATGTCCTATTGATCCTTGCCAATGGTTTTATGAATACAAAAACAAAATATGTCTACTACAAAAACACGACACAGCTGCCCTTTTAAAATTTAATAACTGATTAAAATAAAGCTGCATTAAAAGCCCCTTTTATAGATAAATATGCGATTTATATCAATTGCCATATAAACTCTGAAATCTATTGATATTGAAACTTATGCATTTTGTCAAATTAAACATGAGAATTGGCTTGGAATTTATACAAATAAGAGTGTTCGTATTTGTGTGCATATGGTTTTATATTACCACATTTATGCATCAATAATTATGAACACACTCACATATATACGTTAATATATGTATGTACGAACACTCTTATTTGTAAATGAAACTATTAACAAAGGTGTACTATGTTTCTATCAAATTCATAAATTCTTTTGAAATCAAACCGATGTTCATATGTCTAAAAGTTTATAAAAATAAACTAAAAGCTACCTTAATAATCATTCGTCTGTATAATTTAAAGATATAATTATGTACAGGGTTCTCCAAAATGTGTAAAGTTGTTTAAATATAATTCCTGTAAAAATGTAAGAAATAGTTTTGAACAAATTTCGTCAAAACAAAGCCTTACCATAAGTACAAGTTCAACACGTTTTTTTTTCAACAAACCATATTTAAATTAAGCTTTAGCATTAAAAACCTTGATATAGTTTAGAAAGAAAAGGGAAGAAATCATCAGAGTATTTTTGATAAATTTTTAATTTTTTTATGCTTCTCTATTTATTGTATATACAGAATCTGCCTTCTGTAGGCCTAATAGTATCTACAAAATTAGTTCTACTTCGTTCTAGTGGGATGGAAGATCGACTCTTCGAAGCCCTGTTCGCGTTTGGAGTTCAGGAAGGTGCCCAGCCTGCGGATCATTATGATTTTCCAATTTTAAAATAATGGTTGTTTTCTTTAGAGGCATAGAACATTTTTTTAAATAAAACCCAACATATTCAATGGGACGAGCAAAATGTTGGCTTGATCAGCTAACAAATGTCATTGCATTTAATTTTAAAAATAATTTCTGGCATATGGGCTCCGCGACAGCGCCATTTGGACGGCATCCTGTCCGTCCAATTTTGCACCTTTTTTTCTAACATATATACGACCGGGTATTTCGTTAATAGTGCGTCAAAGGATGGCTTCTAAATGATCTATCAGTTGCTAGGTTTTTAGCAGAGACTAGAAACTTGACGTTCCCCCCATAAAAAGTATCCAAAAGCTGTTAGATCACACGAACGAGTAGACCAGTTCATAGGTTTATATCTTGAGATCATTCGACCGCTAAACGTTTAGCGAAACAAATTTATGGTTTCATGCATTCTATGCCATGTTGCTCCGTCTTGTATTTTTTTTTTTTTTTTGTATTGGTTTCTGTTGTCTAAATAGTTAATTTTATATGTGAAGAAAGGACAGTTTGCTGAACCCCCAGGTTCTATTCTATTCATATGCCCTGAAGAATTCATGAATATACTTCCACTTATAGGAGTATCTCTCTTAATATCATATTCCGTATGCAACAGCTCTATTTTAATATGTTCATTGTGATTTGAAAATTTTGTCAGCCCTACAAGCGCTCTTAAGGACATTTAGAGAACTACAAATAAAGGCAGTCTTTAAAGTTTAAAAATATTAGGAGAAATTTACTATTATTTATAGTTAACGTTTATACTCGAGTTTTTTAAGATAATTTGTCAAGATGATCATAGAAATGCCTTTTGGTATATTCACACAGAAAAATGTTTGCCAAAAATTTTCCAATTAAATACTTAATTGGTGTTCATTATTTTTTTCAATTAATTTTTGGTTTATTGCAACTAATTTTTTTTTATCAAAACACATAAGCTTAAATGTTTGTGCATATGTTTTGTATATTTTAGCTTATGCAATTAATTTTTTAATTGACTAAATTTTGTGTATCACGACTCGAATATACAAATCCGTTAATTGATATATATGATCAATTCTTTTGCAGAAGCAAAATTAATAAAAAATTTAATTGTCTGAACGAATTATTTAATAAAAGCCAATTTTCTATTTTTTTATGAATCGACTTGAAAATACTTTTTGTGTCGGTTAATCTGTCTGTTCTATGGAAACTGATTAAGTTTGGTACACGATTTAACTAAGCTTTAGACAATTACTCCCGTATTCATAAAAATATTTTAATTAAGTAAAGGCTGGCACCACAAATATTCTATGAAAGTGTTACTAAATAAACGTTTGTTAAATTCAATAATCGCTTATGAATACGGGGGTGTCTTTATGAAGTGCTATAACAAGTCCCGTGATCAAGGTGAAAGATTATTGCAGGCAAACTTTAAATTTAATGTTCTCTATTTTAATTTAACAAGAGGTCTCAGATCTGCGGAGGATGCGAAATTTTTTAAGGGGCTGAACTTTAGTCATAACTTACCCCCTCCCCCCCCCCCCCTAAGCTAATCACGCGAAGCTCTACAGTTGTCTGCAGGAGACCAGAGTCTCTGGCGGTAATCGAACCAGCAACCCCCGAACTGATGGACTAGCTTACTACCAGCTAGCCTACCGGAACACGATATACATTTGGAATTAATTGTTTTTTAAGGGAAATTGTTAGATTACCCTCGTTTCATATACGTTTGGTTATTAACTTGAACAAAATATTACAATTTCTAACAAGTCAATCTTATGAATATGTATGTGTCTTAACGACGACGCATTGATGTTTTACTCATACATTAACACTTGCATGGAATTAGTGTTGCCAGATAAGGCGATTTGTTTTCGAATTGGGGAGTTTGAAATTTTTTTATAGGAAAAAAAAAATACTAATGCCCTTCATTCCCAAAACCAAATAAGGGCGTTCAAAAATTGGGGCAGCATTTTAATTTAAAAAAAAAAAATTTTTTTATATAATAAAAAATTTTTAATTAACAAGATTTTGTATTCCAAAAAATTACTTTTATATAAAAATTACTTTTATATAAAAAAGTTATGTCTGTAAAGTGACCACCCCCTACTAGTTCGGCAGGCTCCCCATATTTTACTTAAATTCTCAATCACTTTTTTCAACAAGCAGCTGTCAATATACTCGATAAAGTTGTTTTACAGCTCTATGACTGTTGTGGGATTATTTAAAATTTAAATGATAATAAATAACAGTGATTAAAAAAAACCCTACAAAAAATAGTCTAAAGGGTCAAATCGCACGATATTGGTGGCCAATTCACACTCCTCCTCTACGACAAATTAGGCGGTTTTCTAACTTTTCTTTCAAAGCTCCGTTGTCTCTTTTGCTGTTTGGTAAGTGACACCATCCTGTTGAAACCACATGTTCTTAACGTCTAAATCTTAAATTTTCCTTCGTAAAAGCTTCGGATCATCACTCTGTAGCGATTTTCATTGATCGATAATAGCTAAAATTTGTAGACTTTTACATGCCTTTTATATACATATGTATATCAGAAAACTGCTGTACATTGGACAAAACATAGTGCGAAACTACGATGATTTTAAATAAAAAATTTGTTTATATTTAGTTTATTTTTTATTTAAGCTCTAGGTCTTTTTAATATTGAATTATTTATTATCAATATTTCGCTAACCTTTGGTTAGCATCGTCAGGAAATTAAATTATAAAATTTTAATATAAATAACAAAAAAACAATAACAAAATTATGAAAAATTTTTTGTCATAAATTAAATTCAAAAACCTATTTGTCATAAAATAATAAAGCACAGACACAGAAAATATAGCTAGTAGTTATAGGAGTTTAGTTATTAAGAGATGAAGTATTATAAATATATATTAGGGTGGCCGTTATTTTTTTTATTTTGATTTCTTATATTCTCCACCCCCCTAAATCGGTCCAGTTATATGTAAAAAAAAATACAAAAAAATTTCGTAGCGATAAGTTGTGTTTTAGGGGGGGCGTCCGTCCCTCAAAGTTTGCCATCAAGCCATTTATTAAAATGTAATTTGTTTGCATATGACTATCTTCTAAAAACAACATTTTACAAGAATATGATATATGGCAATATTTTCGCTCTTCTAGTCAACAACATAAGCATCTAAGAAAGTTTTTTGCTAAAGTCAATATTTTAGAAAATAATTAAGAAAATAAAAACAAAATACCAAACATTTTATATACGTTTTATATATATAAAAGGGGGATTTAATGTCAAGTGACCCAATTTTGAAATAGATGTCTTTCGATTTAAATGAAATTTTAGTACTGTTAAACAGTAGCTTAGACACAAATTTTCAACAAGATCGGTCAAAAAGTTTCTGAGTTAGAGGGGGTCAAAGTTTGACATTTTGGCCATGCAGGTGTTATTTCTCATCCATGTAACTTATTACCTATTGGTGTAAGCAAAATTTGTCCCAAGTAGCTTAGATAGCTTTTTGATCAAACTTTTTAAAAAAATTTTTTTTTGTTTTTTTTAAAAATTTTTAAAATTTTTTTTTTTTAAATTTAACACTTGGCTAAAAAAAAATAAAAAAAAAAGTTAAATTTAAAAAAAAAATTTAAAAATTTTTAAAAAAAAAAACAAAAAAATATTTTTAAAAAAGATTGATTAAATAGCTATCTAAGCTACTTGGGACAAATTTTGCTAACACCAATAGGTAATAAATTACATGGATGAGAAAGAACACCTGTATGGCAAATTTGACCCCCTCTACCTCTGAAACATTTTGACCGATCTTGTTGAAAATTTGTGTGTAAACTACTATCTAACAGTACTAAAATTGGTGTAAATTTCATTTAAATCGAAAGACATCTATTTCAAAATTGGGTCACTTGACATTAAATCCCCCTTTTATACATATAAAACGTATATAAAATGTTTGGTAGTTTGTTTTTATTTTCTTAATTATTTTCTAAAATATTGATTTTAGCAAAAAACTTTCTTGGAGGCTTATGTTGTTGACTAGAAGAGCTAAAATATTGCCATATATCATATTGATGGCAAACTTTGAGGAGCGGACGCCCTCCCTAAAACACAACTTATCGCTACGAAATTTTTTTGTATTTTTTTTTACATAAAACTGAACCGATTTGGAGGGGGAGAGTATAAGAAATCAAAAAAAAAAGTTCTCCATACAACTAACGGCCACGCTATTATATATATATGTTTTCCTTAAAAATAAGTTTAGTTAAAAAATGTTATAAGTTATAAGAATTTTTCTTTTAGTCAAAATATTTTTTATTGCAAACATGGTTTTTGAATTAGGTTTATAAATAGGAAATTTTTTCAGTTTATATGAATTGTTATACTTTACTGAGCTACCTAAATAAGAGCGGCAAGCGTCTGTTTTATGTCAAAACTTTTTATTTTCACACAGTTTATACAAAACATACCATTAGAACGCGAATTTAACACCACCTGGCTAGAAAATCTTATTTAATAGATCGGTTGGTAGTCTTATTTTATTGATAATGTATTGGCAAAAGAATTTTCATGTTTAAAAAAACGCTTGCCGCTCTTGTTTAGGTAGCTCAGTTAGTTATATTTTATTTTTGTTATAATGTTTTGTGAAATTTTTTTATGACAAATAGGTTTTTTAATTTAATTTATGACAAAAAATTTTTCATAATTTTGTTATTGTTTTTTGTTGTTTATATTAAAATTTTATAATTAAATTTCCTGACGATGTTAACCAAAGGTTAGCGAAATATTGATAATAAATAACTAAATATTAAAAAGACCTAGAGCTTAAATAAAAAATAAACAGTTAAAAATTCGTTTTTCAAAAACATAAAAATTTTCTAATAATGTATGAAAACTTTGATTACGGCCAAAAGCTTTAATTTCGTAGAATTTTAGAAGGCCACAAAAAACTTTTTCGTAAAAAATACAATGGAATCTCACATGATCAGACATCAAAGAGACCATTGCAATGTGCCCATACAAGGGTGATTTTCTTGCAAAGGAATCCAATGCTCTTATTATAGAACGCTGATGGGACCATGCCAAACTGTCCGTCAAAGGGAGATGTCCACTTAAGAAAGATGTCTCTACAACAAAATTGTAAATAAATATTACTATTAAAAACTTGAGATGGGTTTTTTGGCTGACTACAAATTTGAGATATGGCAACACTTTACGAAGCTACTGTTGAATACAAACACCTCTACAGATTTCCACTTGCATGCATGCACTCATTTATAACAGTTATTTAGCTAGCCGTAAAGTAATTTAACAATACATGTCATATGTCATGCTGTACAGTTATAACAGACATTTTCCATATAATAATAGTATTAATATTAATATTTGTTAAGGACTTCTTACCTTGTCTTCTTATACTTCCTTGTTGGATTTTGTATTTTGTAATATTCTATATTTATATTTGCTCATATTTCAAAGTATATGATTAGGCGAATAGATGCATATGTTATATATGTGTAAGTGTATTTGAAAATAGAATTGTTGAGTACACAATTGTGTAAAATAAATTTAGCAAAATAATGACACGATAAACTTAATTAGATACAAAATATATAAAATCAGATATTAAGCAATTAACTATTGAAAGTTTAAGGCCAGAAGAAAAGATAATAATAGATATTATTTTTTATATGTCAGTAGAAAAATGAAGATATGATCATCTATTTATATTTCTGGTAATCTATTAAACTAATAACATATAAATTCTATATAATTTTTTTTTTACAGCTATAGCAGTATTACACATATTGCAAATAAATTAGATTTAAAACTTGTACCTAAATTTAGGCAATATATAATATATATTATGACCCTCCTAAGCTTATGCTGTAGTTATGTTTTGCTCAAGTTGAAAATATAAACTATTGAACTTTGTAATTTATTTTATCCAATATACATAACTATTAACTATAAAAACATTTATCTTTATTTTAACATTTAATTTTTAGTTTCATTAGCAAAAAAAAAAAATGCTCCAAAGGAAACTATTCAACTTGAACAGCTTTACAATGAGTTTTGTACTTAAGTGTATAAAATATATTGCTTTAGATTTTCCTGTAATAAAAATCAAAAATGCTCTTAAACTCCTACATGTTCATACGGAAAAGTTAACGTATTCTATGTTCTAATATTGTAACAAATTATTTTGTTATTTGCTTCCTAGCTGTTGGTTAGAAAAAAATAAACTAGAAAATCAAGCTTCAACAATATCTCAATAATTTTTATTTTTTCTACCAACCCGAGTGCTGGGCGAGGGTATATTAAGTTTCTTATTCCGTTTGTAATGCCAAAGGTATGTTCTGACCTAACAAATATTTGACGAAAATAAACTAAACGTTTTGCAAATTCTAAAATGTCCCACTAATTTCGATGTGCAAGAGACGATTTATGTAATAAAGAAGTAGTTATAAGACCACCCAGGAAAATGAGTTGAAAAGATTTATTTGAACTCCTTCCGTGTTGGAGTAATCCCAAGGTGGTCTTAACCGATGGGCTTCCAACCGCCCCTCTGTGAGCACAACCAACATACAACGGTAGCAATTTGTGTTTAAAGGCCGGAAGGACTATACAATCGCACCATTTTTAGGAGCTGGAGCTATCTAACCCTCGCACAATTAATCGGCAGCATCTCTTGAATAGCAACAGCACCTAAGTGAAATCCTTTCGCAGACCGAATTTTCACAAAAGTGTAAAAAGCGTGGTTGATGGCTTGAGCAGGCCTTTCATGATCTACCTATCCACGACTTTCGGTTTAAACCACAATAACCATGTGGTTCCTAAACGGCTTTAAGCCAATAGCCAGACTGGAGGCTTGTAAACGGGGGCTACTGATTCCCGTATTACCAGATAGGATCTCTTTTTTTAACCGCGATCTCAAGATACCAAATTCTTGGCGATTAAAATTTGATTCACAGTGACTAACCGAAAGTCAAGAAATCTTACAAGAAGCCTGTCCAACCAGCCGAAGAAACACCAAACTCTAATATCAGGTTTTTGAACAAAAGCTTTGTTTTCTAAAACAAAAAATTTAGATGAAGATGATTCAAATTTTTATTGTATTACGAAGAGAAAAGTTCTGCAATTAAGAATGAAAAATAATATCTGGCAAATGTCCACCACGAGCACGATGACAGATGTCGATTCTTTCATCAAAGTTTTCTATCACGCTTTGGCAAAATGGCGATATAGACTCTGTCCTTGACATAGCCTTACAAAAAATAATCCAGTGGTGTTAAATCACACGATCTGGCTGGCCACTTAACAGCTGATATTCGTGAAATTATGCGATCGGGAAATTTGGTTTGCAATAAACTAATATTTTCATTAGCTGTGTGAAATGTAACTTTAACACAGTGAAGTGCACACACATACTATCACATTTATACATGTGTGAGAAGACGCAGAATTACGCTCATTAACGAGAAATGACAACAAAGCAACAGCCGAACGTACATTGTCACAGACCACACGAAGAAGTTTATAGTGTACATGTGTCGACGTCACACAAGCAGCATTTTTATTCCCATGCACGCGTACATAGGATTTGCAAAAGTGCCCTTCACTGCTTTAACAGAACCACCACTTTCACAGTGGATTTTAATTATTTTAATGCGATTTTCGAGCAAAATTGAATTCATTGTAACAATTGTCAATCCATCTACTACGAATGCGTCAAAAAGTTAAATGTCAAAACTATCATGTTGTTGGTGTTGCCACAATTAAAAACCCAAGTTCCTTTTGAATAACCTTTTATTAATGCCTCCGAAGTAATGCTCTGTATTTCATGTGACCGGAACTGTCCGAAGTACTTTCAGCCCCTAAAAATCGCCTAGACCATTTCGGGGGACAAAATAATATTTTATAAAGCTGTAATATTCTATTATAAAAAATATAGTTAGCACATTGTCCCGTCCGACTGCTATTCCTTTCAATCGAAGCGGAACGGTCTCACTGGAATACGTATTGCTTCGCAGATTTCTTTCATGCGAAATCTATTTATTTTTAGAGATATGAGAAAAGTTCTAGCTAACGGTGGCCAATATTTAACATAAATTTATGTTTTACTTATTTTTCAAATAAATGCGCAGAACGAATTTTAGTTATAAATCCAAATTTTGATATTTTAATCAATCTGAAGTTCATTGGATTTAATTTTCATTGAATTACTTTTATGAAGAAAGGAATTTTGCAACATGAAATGAATTAAAAGTTATTGATAATTTTGCATTCTCAACTGAACTGGGAATCGAACCTAGGTTTAAATTTTGACGTTTTCTATTGACTGCGAGCCGACGTCAGTGGCAGTGAGTGTTAAACGGCAAACCCCTCTGAAGAGAGGTAGGGACAACTTGTCCGTAAAAGCCTGTGTTCGAGCCCAGCGGCTGTCAAGAATGAACAATTATCAATAAAATTTTAATTCATTTTATGTTGTTAAATTCCCTGCTTAATAAAAATAATTTAATGAAAATTAAATTCAATGAACTTTAAGCTTCGTTCACAATCAAAGAAACTTTTTCACTTAGTGTTCATAATGGCGCTAGAATTTCTTTTGCAACTACACACATTTTACATTACGAAACTGGTTGCAAATTTTAGCCACAACAATATTATGAATTTGTTATTATTTTTTACAACATTTTGTTAAAATTTTCATTCAAAACTTAATAAAATTATTTTAAACGTCAAAAACAATTTCATACAAATTGTTGCTGAAGTTCTAGTTGACTCAACTTTAGTTACATTTTTGTTCTAAAAATTAAAGGAAAATATATGAAATACTTTGGGAAGAAAGAAGATAGAAGAAAAAACGAAATTGTTGTTTTGGTTGTGAACCAAGCTTTAGCCTGATTAAAGCTTTGTTCACAATCAGAGCAACAATTTCGTTTTTTCTTCTATATTATTTCTTCCCAAACTATTTCATATATTTTCCTCTTATATTTCCTTATATTTTCGTTTTAAAAATGTAACTAAAGTTGAGTCTACTTTTACTTCAGCAACAATTTGTATGAAACTGACGTTAATAATTATTTTATTTAGTTTCGAATGAAAATTTCAACAAAATGTTTTAAAAATAATAGTTAATACATAATTTCCAGGGGTGTCATGGAAATCGAAAACTAAAAACGAAAGAATTTTAAAAGTCGTTTTTCAATAAGATTTCGGTATAAAAAAAATTTTATGACAATTATTATACAAATATTGCTCCATTAAACATAATTCTTTAACAAAAATTGTAAAAACTAGATTAAAAGTTCATTAAAAAGAACTTCCAAATTCTTTCGTTTTACGTTTTTGATTTCCATGACACCCCTGTTTATTGTGGAAAAAATTTGCAAACGGTTTCTTTATGCAAAATGTGTGTGGTCGCAAAAAAATGTTTGCTCTATTATGAACACCAGTGAAAATGTCCCTGCCTATTGTGAACGAAGCTTAAAATATCAACATTTTGATTTAAAACCGTGAACAGTTCAATAAAATAACTATAATACGAATTATATTTATTATTGACAAATAGAAAAAATACATTATGTTTTTACTCAAAATAAAAGTATTCTCAATGTAAATCAATAAAGTGCTGCATGCGCTGGAACATTTTTCCACTCTGATAAAGTAGCCAAATTACTGTTATATCAAATGAAGCTGAACCCTATCCTACGCTTAAAAATCTTTTTCATACTTACTAGTCTAAGGTACAAGGATTTTCCAATCTCGCAATATGCCCCTTATAAAGGACCTTCAGAACTTTTGTCCCTTAGCGGGATGTGACCACTACTCAATTCGTTAAGCCAGCGTTTAGCAGTGGCAAAGAATGGCGTCTTATTGCCTCAAGTCGAAGATAATCGATGTACTCTTGTCTTTTTAATGCACGTCAAAACTCTTTAGGAATCATAGCACGAAAATGTTAACGAGATTTCAAGTTTTTGAAAATCTTTTGCTAAAAAAAACAAACCTTAAATTTTAAAAGTCAGATGACACCTATAAACACTCAGTGTAGGCAAAACTAAAAAAATGTCAATAGCAATACTCGTATAGCGAAAAATCTCACTAATAAATTTTCTTATAACGATACGCCACAAAAAAAATAATAGATATTAAAAACTGGATATTTCTTAAGCTAAATTGGAGCGGCTGAACATTTTTATCACTCAAGAATATAATTGAAAATCGTGTTTTTCTGGAATTATATTAGATATTTGATGTTCATTTGAATTGCACAATTGTAACTGTTGGATAAATATGTTTTTGCTCTTTCAGCCCATCCCAGCTAGCATTCTAAATCATCTAGGAGTCTACTGAGAATCTCATAAAGAGTGTTTTTGATCATCGACGAGCTCATTTTTTAATTGTACGGGAGAAACTGTTACACATGCTGATTCTATGAGAGATTCGTCCATAACACAGCGAAAGAAGCTTATATTAATCATGGAGGGAATCGTATTTCAGAAAGCATGCCAAGAGTCGTAATGAGACTCATGTAGGGACTATTTTACAACTCGTGAAATGCTCAGCCATATAACTGAGCTACTAAATAGGGCATCAAGCGTCTATTTCATGTCAAAACTTCTAATTTTCATACAATTTATATGAAACAAACCTTAAGGACGCGTAATCAACACAATCCTGTCGGAAAATATTTTTTTACAGATCTTTAGGTCGGTTTGTTCAATTGAAATTGTATTGGTAATAGAATTTTCATATATCAAAAATGCTTATTTAGGTAGCTCAGTAATTGTTGTACGACCCTTACAGAGAGTCGCAAAAAATGAATAAAAAAAGTAGTAAACAAATTTAAATGTTTTTGTTTTTGTTACTCGTTAGATAATCGTCAGAAGATTCTTTTAGGAGTTGTATATTAAACATAATCGTCTAACAAACTGCCTATGCGAGCTGTGATATTTATGGTGTGTTGATCGGAAAACAATTCACTGAGTTACTGGACTTAAGTTTTGAAAAAAATTGTCTCAATGGAGGGACTGAAAAGGTTCAATAATGAAAAAACGCAAATCTAACTCTAACTCAGAGAATTTTTATTCGATCAACACAATATAATTATGTGCTGAAAGAGGAAAAATATACTTTTCAATAGCTTAAATTTCGTAAAATTTAGATAAACAGTTCCTGAGATTTTTCAAAATTGCGAAAACAACTGCAGAAAAACACGATTTTCGCGAATATCACGAAAACGCTAATTGAGAGAATAATTTTTGAGGTTATGACAAAAAGATAAAAATTTGTGAACCTGTGTAATTAGTGCGTAATTTTACATTATTTACCACTCCCGAAGACTTACAAGTAATAAAACATTCGCTAAAATTCTCTCATGTAGAGTTCGCACTGTTAGTGGAGTGTGTCAAAGATTCGGCACGGCCGGTTGTAACATTTCCACTTGTGTTTATTCATGTTGCTAGTTATTTTGTTATATTTGTTAAATTTTTCACTAGTTCAGCTGTAGGAGGGCCCGAAAACCAAACTGCTGAAAAAAATAAAACACTGAAAAAAAATCTAGAAAAATAAAAACTAAATAGAAGTTCCCCATGTAGTTGGGGAAAAAAACTGTAGCTAAAATTGAATTTTTGCTGACAGCATTTTCAATTTTATAGACTACAATATAGAAAAAATATATATATATGAATGGAATAAATAAGTGAATGAGTGAGTAGCAAACAGTGCGAAGCGAACTCTGCGCTGCTCTTTCGTAGCTTCTGCTTCAATGAAGCGCATCTTTTATGGTGAAGAGCATAAATGATTTCTTCTTGATTTTTTCCCATTTTATTTTATTATCGCTGTTGCTATTTTTAAGTTTTATTATTAAACGCCAGCTTATGGAACAGTTTTCATTTTCGCTTTTTTTATTTTATTTTATTCTAGTTTTTATGCTTCAATTGTATGGAGCGAAAAAATCTATTAAATTGTTTAATAAAATTCAAATAGTGTTGTAAAGCAATGTGAAGAAATGATTGTAATTATTTAACATATTTTTTATTTATGTATTTGTTTGTTTTCTAGCAGTTTAACAATTTATGAAGTTGAATGGAAGGGGGATATGGGTTTGAAGAAATGTTTATTTCATTTAATTAACTTAAATATTAATACAACGTTTTGCAGTTGAACTTTCCCAATAAAAAATTTTCTTGTTTTGCGTAGCACTCATAGTAAGTTTTAAAAAGTAAGTGCAAACTTATGCGCTACGCAATTAGATAAACAGAGGTGCAGTAAGGTAATTGAACGAATTCAATAACATTTGAAGGTCCACGACATTCCCTTACTACGAAGCAGGTTTGGGAGGGAGCACATTAAAGAATAACGGTAACAACAAATAATTTAGTGTTAAGCTGATAGTAACATTTAGCATTTTTTATTTTCGCTGAATAAGGCGCTTTCTGTGTCAAAAATGTATTGCTTTAAATAGAGAACTCGCCATATAAAATTCATGTCTTCTGTAAGCGATAGGGTAAGCAAAACTTTTACGTTTCTCCCTTACAAACCAGGGGCCTTATTCTGGCAGTCGTGATCGAGTACTTTCTCGATTCGCAAGCAATTTTATTTCATACGATACTGAACGAATCAAAATTAGTTTTTCAGTATTGTGAAACATTCAGTGGCCCTATGTTCCACCTTGGAACTTGGATGAAATAATAATAATAAATAATAATTGTGAAACATTAATTTATGCTTTATAACACTGAAAAAATAATTCCGCTTCGTTGAGTATTGACCGAAATAATTAGATATTAAATTGTTTTTGAATCGAGAAAATACTCGATCACGACTGCCAGAATCAGGCACCTGCTTCGTTAGCAGCTCCATTTTTTCATTTTTTTGGGTCTATTAAGCATAACCGGTAATGACTGCAATCCAGTCCAATTTTTGAAAAATGTTTTGTATGGGAAGCCGAACTATTTGTTACAAATTTTAAAACTTTAACTGCAACCGTTTTCCAGATATACAGAAATTATTCCCAGCGGTAACTAGAATGATTAGAGAGGCCAAATAGAAGGCCTTATTTAGCAGTCACAAGCCCTTCTTGCCGCATTTCATACTAATTTATTTTTTACACAGGTTGTCAATTGCCTTTAATATCAACATCGATCCCCTCCCAAAGAAGGGAGTAAGAAAGGTCACTAAAAATAAAAAGTAAATAAAACTGAACAACTTCCTTTCTCCCTTCTTAAAGAAGGGAGTAGCGGAAGTGTACTGGATATTTTAGAACGTCTTTCAAAAAGAAGTTTATACTTCTGAAGGCAGGATATCATGCGAGGCGAATCTTTTAGAAAGGCATATAGAGGCCTTCTAAAAGGCCTGCCACTTGCGGTGCTTTCAATATTTACCGCTGGGTTAGTGTAAAGGGGTTGGCATGTCTACTTTTCCCATTTAACCTACTTTTGACAAATGTTGTGAATTGATAACCATGATAATTGTAGTACCAGCCAATTTGACAGATGTTTTATAGGAAATGTGGCTGCTTTCAATTGTCAAAGTTGGGAAGTCGGTGTGGTTGTATACTTTAGTATATAAAGCAATTTGTTTAAAGTTTTAAAATCACTACTGACAAATTTAAAAGAGTTAAATTTGTGACTTAAGTCAAATTTAAAAAGTTGAAAAAAAAAATTAGTAAATCATACCAAATTTCACTCAAAAACATTTTTGTTAATCTTTTTAAAATTTTGTGTTATAAACGAATTTTTTTTCCTAATTTTGGTTTTTTTTTTATTATTTGATAAAAATGAATTTTTCACCGAGTTGTTAAACGGATTGTCGAAATTACGGGCCTTGAAATTTTTGAATTTTTCCCGTTTTAGACACATTGCCAGATTTTTTGTTCTTAGAAGATCCCTAATGAAATTTGTTGTCTAAAATATTCGTTGAACATTTTAACCCTTTAAAGTGCCGTTGTAGAATACTTTTGTGTGGAAGTTAAAAAAAGAACAAAAATGACTCCATAAAGTGAGTGATAGAGGGTTAATATATTCTAAGCAAAGAATCGCCTTACAATTCTACTGAAGACATCGGAAATAGTATTTTAGCTCAGAAGTACATTTAGTGTATTTTTTTTTTACTTATAACAAACGCCATTTAAAAAAATTCAAAAACTTTAGGGGCCGATATTTCGGGAACCCGAGCTTACTTTTCAAAACCCTTTGGTAGGTTTGCTCTACCAAGAGTCTTGTTTAATTTCGCGTTGCAAGTATTTAGGCTGGTTTTTTTTTGTTGCACAGTGTAATTTTATCTTAGCAAAGTTTTTAATTTATTGCCAGTAGCTATTTTCACAATGAATTTCATTCTATTTGTCGAACAGAAATCGTATTCGAAAAGCGAATATAATTTTAAGCAGTTTTGTTCCATTTTATGAGAACTGATATATTGATGGTTTAGAAAACGACATTTTGTAATTAATAAGAGGCAGCAGCATTTTAAAGGACCCATTTTTAATTCGTTATTTTATAAATAAATGATATATTTTATTTAAGATTTTATTTAATATTTTAAAAGAAAGATTTCTTGCTTAATTTATGCTTAATTATACTTCTTTAAATTGTTAACATACAAATACACACCCTTTATTTATGCTGAAACCGCTCTCAACCATTTCCACACACACACAGAGCGTTTCCGTTGCTACTTTTAATGTCCCCTTTTTTAAGTATCATTTATAATCAATATTATGCTACTTTTTGCCCCTTCTCCTTCTCGAAATAATGTCAAAATAATAGTTGTGTCAATAATACAAAATAAAATTCAAGAATAAACGCTTCTTAGATTTTTACACCCGGAAATCAAATTTTTTAGGAGAGCCGAAAAACCATTCTAGATCAAATTATGGACTAGGTACTGAACTTATTTAACTTTTTTACTTAGTTAAAAAATCGGAATTGGCCCATCATCAGACATTTTAAAAACCATGTAAAGAACGTTTAAAGTTAAGCAGTATGGCATCAAAATCGAAAAAAATAGACTCACGCGATTACCCATGAAAACCACAGATATAAGATCAATATAATTTTAAAAATGTTTCTGAAGTTAAATACATAATTTTCGAACTAGAGGCCTTTGTCAATAAATTTCAGCTATTAAGCCTGGTAATCTGTTCAAAATTTCACGTGAAATGCTGTCAAAATGCATATGAAAAAAACTTGTGCGGAATTTTTATTAAATTTTGTTGATAAAGTTGCACTTGGTTAAGTTTGTGAAAAAGTTCCGAAATGTTTCTGGCAACATTTTTTTAAAACTGCAAAATAATGTAAGCTGCAATTATTTCACGAGGAATTGTAAGCAAAAATGTATGAACTGATTATAAAAAAAAAATTAAGATAACACAACCGGTAACAGCATTTTTTATCCAGCAGGATAGCTGGTAGTGAGCTAGTCCATCAGCGCTGGGGGTTGCGGGTTCGATTCCCGCCAGAGACTCTGGTTCCTGCAGACAAGCGTAGAGCTTCGCGGGATTAGATTAGGGAATTAAAAATAAAACAAAAAAAAACAAAAATAATTAATTATTAAAAATTATATTTATTTTCTTTTTTATTACATTTTTTATTAAAAAAAATTATTTTTAGTAAAACGCATGTAAGGTTTGTTTACATATGCAAAACAATGTCGCATACTTTGCAGGATTAAAAACGTCAAATTGTACAACCCCGCAGGATAGGTAACGTTGATACATGTCAAAATTTTCGTGTGAAATAATGAATGATGCTCAACATTTTTTGCAAATTTGGCTTTAAGCCTAGTACTCTGTTCAAATTTGTGAAAAATGTTGAGCAACATTGATTATTCCACACGAAAATTTTGGCATTTATCAATGTTACCAATCTTGCGAGTTTGTACAATTTGACGTTTTTATTCCTTCAAAGTATGCTACATTGTTTCGTGTATGTAAACAAACGCCACATGTATTTTACTAAAATTATTTTTTTTTAATAAAAAATTTAATAAAAAAAAAGTAAATATGGATAAAAAACTGTTACCGATTGTGTTATTTTAATTTTGTATTTCTTTTTTAATATTAAGTTCATATTTTTTGCTTTTGCTTAAAATTCCACGTGAAATAAAGGCAGCTTACATTATTTCGCAGTTGTAAAAAAAATGTTGCCAGAAACATTTCGGAACTTTTTCACAAAATAAACAGAGTACAACTCCATCAACATTATTTCGTAGATATTCCGCACAAGTTTTTTTCATATGCATTTTGACAGCATTTCACGTGAAATGTTGAACAGAGTACCAGGCTTTAGAGGGTAAAATAAATGGCAAAACTTTTCAAGCCATTTTAAATTTATCTAACGCAAAGAAGTTATTTTATTCTGATAATTTGTTTAAGGATTAACCCACGTACTGTTTTTTAATAACTTGACCTTTATTTATTCTTTAAAATATCCTTTTTGTAATCCTTTTTTTTTGGAACATCCCTTTTTTGTACTTTTTTGTCTTTAAAAATTTTTCAATGGCAGCACTGTACACACGCCAAATTATTATCATACACACTTCTTAAAAGTAAGTATTTTATTATTGCCTTAAGTTATACTATAATATTCGAAGAAATTCTATATTCATTTATTCATGCACTCTATCAATTCGGTTCTATTGAATTCAATTCTATGTCTACTTTATTCAATTCTTGATTTGTATTATTGTACTCGTATAGATGTATGTTTGTGTTAATATTTAATCCCAACAAACACTAAGTGAAACCTTTGCTATAAAATGACTTTATCATTTAATATGAAGCACAACTCTCAAACCAAAGACAATTGTGTGATTTTAATATTTGAATTCAAATTGATAGTGACTTGAATAAAAGCATTTGACATGCAATGTTTCATATATTTTATATGAAATTGTTTTCAAAAGTTATTCTCAAATTAAAAATATTCTTAGCAACTCTAAGGCGAAATAAAAATGCAAACATTAACCCATTAATGCCAGCCAATAGATCTGCTTCTACGATTTAAACAAAATTTTGAAGTGAGTGGCTGGTGGTCCTTAGAAGTTGCTTGGATTGAAAAAAATTCTACCTCTTCCCATTCTTGGAAAAGTACATGGGTATTTTTATACTCAAAATTCTTTGGTGTGATATATTTCTGGATTGTTTTTTTGAGTATAGATAATTTTCTTGTTATTTTGCCATGTTCAGTAAATCGAAATCGAGTAAAATTGAAATCGAAGGAAATTTTTACTTAAAGTTTTATAAAAATGACAGCAGTTTTTAATGATTTTTAGAGTAGTTCTAATAAATATACTCAAAGTTTGACGTTTGTGAAATGGAATATTCCTTTAAACATTTAAGACAGGACCGATTTGAAAATCTGTACGATTTCAATATCAATCGAAAATGATTTCCAGAACATTGCTAACGCGTCAAATTTCATTGATTTTCATTGCGCCGTTGAAAACAACCCAAGTATTTCTTTGAACTGCGTTATAATTCTTGGGATAGCGTCGTAAAAGAAATTCAACTTTGTTCTACCAGTTAAAAGTTTTATTTTAAAAAGTCGACCAAGAATTTGTGGTTCCATTCGGTTGACGATGAAATATAGGTCCGTGGGAGAATTTATTTGTCTGAATTTCGACAAACTAAAGCATTTGTCATTTTATGCCGTGGTAATCTGGTAGGTAACTTTTCTTGCAAAACTGAACTAAGTTTATTTACTGGCCTGTTTACCGAGCAATGTAATCTTAGATACCAGCAGTTTTTATTAGGTAATGTCTTTAATGCCGATTCTGGGATCTTGATCTTGATCATGGTAAATGTTCTAGCTTCACAAAAGATCAAAAAATATATATTTAATTAGAAAAATACCCTCAGGCCATCGCTTACCGCAGTGTGGTGACAATACCTAATACGAATGCTGGATGTGCCAGGCGAATTCACATCCAGGACAAGCAAAATGGTGGCTAAACTTTAAACTTTGGAAAAATGGAAAAAACTTTAAATTTTCATCAAATAATTTTGAAAAAATATTAATTCGCTTTTATTTACGCCAAAATAAATTATTTCGCTTTTAATATATACCAAAATCAATTTTTTGCGATACGGAAAATTAGTTATATTTGAAAATGATCATGGACTGTTGAGTATTAGAATACCCATCGTAATTATACGTTATATAGGGTGGCGCAGAAAGAGCTTTATGGCTCAAATTGTTTAAAACTTTTTTTACTTAATTTACGCAAAAATTCTGGCGCAATGGCCATGAATTTATTTTGAATATAACTTTTTTGTTGGGGATTGTTGTTTGCTTGTTAACATACACTCTTTTTTCCAAAAATCTCCTATCAGGTGCTGTTGAATAAGCTACAAATGGAGGCCAGCTTAAATAACTCGTGTGTGAACTAATGCCTTCGCCGACAATGTTCCTTTCCAAAGCCATTGAGGTATCCCAATAAAAAATATTATTATTTTGCGAAGCACTTATGGTACATTTGAAAAAATTAGCGCACAATTATGCGCTACGCAATAAGACATACAGAAATGCAGTAAAGTAGGTGAAAGAACTCTCAACCACTTTTATAAAAAAAATCAAATTTCAAGTGCCACGCCATTCCCTTTTTACGAAGCAGGTTTGTAAGGGAGGATACTAAATAATAACTGTTTCAAAACATACAGTATGTAAAGCTGATCGTTATATCTATATGAAAGAAAAATGCTTCATATATTTAATGAATCGTTTTCATAAAGAAATTTTCATTGGTTAAATGAAAATTTTCATTGTCTAAATGGAATTTCATAGTTATAATGAAGTATTTTCGTTTAAATCGCATCATTGGATTTCGTAATTACGTTAAAAATTTTCATTGGATATATGAAAACTTAAGTTTGTCCAAGTTAAACAAAAAATTTTAATTGGGAACAAAAAAAAAAAACAATATACAAACATAACTATATACATAAATTAAAACAAAACTATAGTTTCTTTAAAAAAAATGTTTGATTGTTATTTAAAAAATTTAAGATATACTTATTTCATACATCTAATGAAATATGCCATTAAATTTATGAAATCAAAAATGTTTTTATAAAAGCAACATGTTGCAATAATTAAAAAAAAAATTATTTTAATTTTTAATTTAAATATATTTAAATATATAGTCTCAATAATTAAAAGTATAAAAATATTTCGAAAAACCATGTCTTCATAAATTTAAATTTTCATTATGACAATGAAAAATATCATTATAGTAATGAAACAAAAACTTTCAATCCCAAAATATGTATGTTTTTAGTTTTCTTTAATATGAATATACCTAAATACATATAGTATGTAATTAGTAATGCAGAAACAAATGTTCTCCTTAAAAAAACATACCCTTACTTTAAACTGTTGCCAACCAATGATGTATACGAAAAAGCTTGTTCTCTGTTTATGTGGTCTTTTTTTTATTATGCTTTCGCAAAAAATCAACGTTGTTATTGTTGTAATGGACAATTAAATCTCATATTTACGCTCTTAATTGAGTAATGGCAAAAAACATAGATTTTTTTTTATTCAAAAACTACACTGCCCCGGTAGGCTAGGTGGTAGTGAGCTTGTCTATCAGCGCCGAGGTTGCGGGATCGATTCCCGCCAGAGACTCTGGTTCCTGCAGACAAAGCTTCACGGGATTAGCTTAGGGAATTATTAAAAAAAAAAAAAAAACAAAAAAAAAAAAAAAAAAATTAAAAAATTAAATAAAATAAAATAAAAAAATTTGTAAAAAAAAATTTTCAAGTTTTTTCAAAGTATTCATCCAATTTATTCATCCGGTGAATAATATTCGTAGATCTTATGTAATGTTTGATTAAATACATTTTAATTAAACAGGTTTCATTGATACAACGATGCGCTGCATAGGTTCCTTCTTAATGGAATTTTTCATGGGATTAATGTCAAAATTCATTGTTATTGTGAAGAAAATTCTTTTAGTGCAACAATTTTTATATGCGGTGAATAAAACGCTTTATGTGCTAAAAATATATGCTTCGTTGGAATATCCATTTTTTTATTGGGTTATGCAAAACGTGCTTTGGCACCTTTTTGTTAATGCCACAAAGTTGGAAGATCGTCCGAAACCGATGAAATTCTTATAAATTATGGATCAATTACCTTTCGGAAGAAACACAGAACCAAATAGTGATTGCAAGTAGGTGTAATTTTTGCTGATAAACTGGTCTTCGATTCTCCGTTCCCAAAATCTTTTTCTTTAATTATGTGTTATTGACATTGTGGGTGCAACCTGCAATTTAATATGAGGGTTGTTCGTTCTTAAATTTTAATATCAATTTTTTGGTTACGATATTTAAATGTGTAGTTAATCATATTGAATTCTCTAAGTCTTTTTCACAAAAATGCCGAATTAAAAAAAATCATTATTAAAGAAGTTATATAGACTTCAAACCGTATTCTGCGCCACCCTATATAATGAAAATGGCGGGGTTAAAAAATCGCTTCTACTTTTTTTTACATTGCTAAGGGAATGCCTTTAACTACTAACTTAGTGTACACAGAAAAAATTTTTTAGGCCAGTAAAATAATTAATCAAAAATAAAATCAGTTTTAATTAAATATTTAATAAGGTGAATTAAACTTTTTAATCAAGTGTATAAAATGTTTAATTGACAATATTTCAATTAAAAGTTTAATTCACTTGATTAAAAGTTTAATTCACCTGATTAAATATTTTATAAAAACTGATTTTATTTTTGATTAATTCTTTTACTGGCCTAAAAAATTTTTTCTGTGTAGGCATTCTTCTTTTTCGCATTGTCCTTTATTTTGGAACACTTTTTTCAAGAATTTTCAGACAAAACCTTAATTTTACTTTTATGATAACTAAAAGCTAAAACCAAAAACTTTTACGATTTTTTCAGGTTAAATAAAACTGTTTGTTGCAGCAATTATCTCTTTTCTGAAATTCCAACTTCCTCCTTGCACTTTGTAGCCATATTTTATTTGCGTTGATTTGTCTGCTGCTGCATTTAATAAATTTGTCTTGTTATCGTCTATACTCAGACCACTTTTAGCTGAATCTTTCTTAATCTCCTCATATATAGCAGTTATATCTCTTTCAGAATTGTCAGTATCATCTGAATAAGCGAGTACCATATGAATTTTGTCTTCAGCGTTTCCCTTTAATTCCAAAATTTTTTTGCACTAAAACGATTTCCATTTAATATCAAACCTCCGTGTTTGTTGGTATATAAAATAATATAGATTCATTGCTTCATTCTGATAAGAAAACAAATTAGTTATTCTTAGTTAATTAAGCATTTTGTATAAATGAAAAGCTTAAATAATGAATAAATAACTTTTTTACATTGAAGTTTGTTGAATGAACAATAAATTTTTCTTTGCCGTTGGTTTATTTGTACATATATTTAAACTAGAATTTTTTTTATATTGTTATAAAAGAAGGTTTGTTAAACAACAAATTGAATACTTTTACCTCTTTAATAAACTTCTTTCACAGTACTATAGATATTTAACAAATTAAAAAAAAGTTTTGAGAAGAATCACAAATAGTTAATTAAATTTGAATAATTCTTGTTGTTGAAAAGAAATTGTGTTGATATATGTATATTTTAAACTGAACTAAGCAAATTCCTTGAAGCCGAATAACAGAATTTCAATAAAATATCTGGCAAGTTTTCAACGAATAATAACTTTACCTAGAAGCAAAACCCTATTTGCCAAGGATTAGAAAGGATAACAAGATGGCAGGAATTAATTGGACGCCATTTGAACGAACATTAAATTATTTATAATATATTTTTATAATGGTTTCACAAAGAGTACGATACGTTCGTCACAGTTAATGAACTAGAACAGAAAGGAACTACAACAGAAATGATGTTGCCAGACTGATACTGGTTTTCACAGGGAATTGGGTCCCTCCCTTAAAAGAATCTGCCGCAGCTGCCACGAACTAGAGGAAAAGGGAAAAGTTGTTGATTTCGACCTAACTCGAGCGTGGTTCCTTGGTAAACATACATATACTGGGCGAACTTTGAATTCGATTCAGTTGCCAACATTGATGATTAGGCCAAATACCAGCACGGTATGGACGTTATTTGCACGAAACCATTATTTTGGACAGGATAAAGTAGTTATTTGTCCATTAAGCCAAAATTAGACATTTCATACCATAATACCATAGCCGTAACAGCTGTTTATGGTAATGGCCAAAAATCAAATTAAATTGGTTACTATGGTTTTGGCTTCACCAATAAGCAAATAAAGTGTTGCCCATACGATTGGTTCGTGTAGTTGTTATGGTTACGCGACGTCTAATCTAACCATAACTACGTCATTAATAAATCAATTTTGATAAATTTCACTACTAGAACTCTACTTATTTCGCTACTCATAAATACCTACTGCCGTATTCATAAATTAAATAAAATAGATTTGAAATGGATTTTAAGAAAAATTTGTATGAAAATTTTGCCTTAAAACACATTTCAAACTTGTTTTATTTTTTTATGAATACGGCAGCTAGAATATATATTTTGCTTGTAGAAATTACAAACGGTATGACAAACTTATGTTAACCCTTTCCACTTGTGGTGTGACTTATAAGCCACACAGAATACTTCTCCGCCTTCCCCCACCCATTCAGTTCCTGTTAATCGGCTTTAAGTTTTTGATTTAAATAATTCAAACTTTTTGCCAGAAAAGAAACAACTTTTCCCTATGAATAAAATAAATCACTGTTTAAAACTTCTTAATTTTTTTTTTTTTTTTGTAATTTTAATAATGTAACAGCTGTCAAATCAAAGGATTTGCATTATAATTTTGTCACTCAAATTCAATTTGCTCATCCTAATTCACTTCACTTTGCCTTTGCTCACACCAGTCTCGCCATAAATATAATAACCACTAATGTTGGGATTTTAGGCTTAAAAGCCAAATGCATTTCAAATTGACAACAATAAAAAAAGTCAAACAGAGAAAAAACACTAGTTAGTATAAATAATTTACTTATTTAGCTATGCCGAATATTTGATACCCTTTAAACAGAAATAAGAATTTTTAGGGAGTACATATATGAAACTTATAATACATACATGTACAGGGTGGCGTAGAATGAGGTTTATATATGTCATTTAATGTTAATACCAATATAATCAAATGGTTTCGTAATGAAACTTGCTTGGGGGCAATGTGAAATTATGAACCAATTTTCACTAGGCAGCCGGACGGACATTGTAAGATTGATTTCAAAGTGATTCTGAGTTGATCGGTACACTAAAACGTTGATCTGAGACACTGATATCAAAAAATATTTCGCAGCTGCTGTTTTTGCGAGAGAACTTTAAAGTACAGTGACACGAAAATTTAAACGTTTTTAAATTTAAATTACAAGAAATTGTTTTGATTGTAAAAAATTTTAAATAATTCAGTCCAAACTAAATTTACTTCTTTTTAAATCTATATATATGGGGGATTTATGTCAAGTGACCAAATTTTTAAATCGATGTCTTCCGCTTTGGATGAAATTTGTACCAAGGTTAGTCCTATTGGATAGTAGTTTAGACAAACAAATTTTCAACAAGATCGGTCAAAAAGTTTCTGAGTTAAAGGGGGTCAAAATTTGACATTTTGGCCATACAGGTGTTCTTTTTCATCCTTGTAACTTACTACCTATTGGTGTAAGCAAAATTTGTCGCAAGTAAGCTTCGATAGCTATTGATCAATCTTTCGAAAAACTTTTTTTTTTTTTTTAAAGATTTTTAATTTTTTTTTTTAGGCTAAAACTTTTTTTTATACGGAATGTTTTTTTTTTTTCTTTTGCTCAAAAAAAGCTTATGTCTTTTCCTTTAAGGTAGTTTTGGTCGCTTTTTGGGATGCGGATGGCTTATGTATAAAAAAAATTATTTCTAACTCTAGACGAGGGTTTTTCAATATTTAGCATATGCAGTGTTTTTTCTCATCCATGTAACTTATTACCCATTGCTGTTAGCAAAATTTGTCCCAAGTAGCTTCGATAGCTATTTGATCAACCTGTCGAAAAAAAAGATTAATTTTTTTGGTTTTTTTTTTAAATTTTTTTTTTTTTTTTAATTTAAAACTTTTTTTTCATTTTTTTTTACCCGGAATGTTTTTTTTTTTGCTCAAATGAAAGGTTATGTCTTTTCCTGGTTCTGGTCTTTAAGGAAAAAAATTCAAAATAGTGCTGATTATGCTTAAAATTTAAAAACCCTCGTCTTGAGTTTGAAATTATTTTTTTTTTATACATAAGCCACTCGCATCCCAACCCAAAAAAAAAAAAAAAAAAAAAAAAACATTCCTTATAAAAAAAAAGTTTTAAATTAAAAAAAAAAAAAATTTTGAAATTTTTTAAAAAAACAAAAAAAATTTTTTTCGAAAGATTGGATCAAATGGCTGGCGAAGCTATTTGGGACAAATTTTGCCAACACGAATAGGTTATAAGTTACTAGGATGGAAAGAACACCTGTATGGCCAAAATGTAAAATTTTGACCCCCTCTAACTCAGAAACTTTTCGACCGGACGTGTTGAAAATTTGTGACTCAACTACTATCCAATACGACTAGCCTTGGTGAAAATTTCATCTAAATCGGAAGACATCGACTTAAAAATTGGGTTACTTGACATGAAATCCCCCATATATAAAAATTAAAAATTTTTGTCTGTTTGTTTGTTGGCTTATAGACTTCTAAACTACTGAACCACGTGATCCCCGAAAATAAAATAGACTACTTATTTTTTCGATAGGGGCAGGGGAAGTGTTACCCTCCATAGGATGCCAATATTAAGTATCACATATCTTAAGCACCGAAACTGAAAGAGGATAGTAGCAGAGGAAGTGGTACCCCGATAGGACGCAAATGTAAAATTTCGCATATCTTAAAAACTGTTGTAGTAAGGATTTTCCAACTTGGTAGAAGTCACTCTTATGGTAAAATACACATTTAAAATAAAAATAAAGGGAGTCCGCGCAGGGGAGCAATACCGCCCATAGAATGAATACATAAAATATCGCGTTCCTATTATAGCGAGTGTCTCCAAACGCGGTTAAGGCCAATATTATGGTAGAGAATTTCATTGACCATTGATACCTAAAATTTGGACACCTTTTTTTTAAAAAGTATGTACCTCGGTAGGCTAGCTGGTAGGAAGCTAGTCTATCAGCGCCGAGGTTGCGGGTTCGATTCCCGCCAGAGACTCTGGTTTCTTTCCTGCAGACAAGCATAGAGCTTCGCGGGATTAGCTTAGGAAATTAAAAAAAATAAAAAAAAAAAACTTAGAATTATACTTTTGTCAATATCTTGGTCGTAGACCCTTTTTCTAGTGCAGCGATTGTACTGGATTTTAATTCTTGACTGTCAGCGAGTTTGTTTTAGTTCTTTGTTGGGTCGCTTAAAAGGGAGCGCAGATGGTCATTGCTTAATCGACTTAAAATTTAAAAAAATCTAAAGTGTATTTTATTTATGCGGTCTTACGTAAATATATTTTGATGTAACGCAAGGAATAATAAACTTAATATACCCTTATTAACTAGTCATTGTGGCGGTTGGCATAAAAATATATATGAGCGAAAACGCCCAATATCCACATTAATTTTTTTTTACTTAATACATGCTATTAAGAGGGTTTTTTTTTTTGGTACTACAATATCCTGGCAATAAATTATAAATAAAGACTTTTTAAAAGCTTTCACAGTTCAATATTTCTACCACTGCCACCACCAGCATGACATTCGAATAAGTATCGAAGTCTATTGTTTTCACAATGTGATGCCTTTTTGGGTGCCATTAATAATTTTTGTATGTTGTATTATTTATTTATTGGATTTTCTGTTTTTTTTTTTGTGTGGATTTTTTTGTTGTATTGAAAAATTATACCATTTTAAAATCATTATAATTTTTTGTTTGTTCATAAATAAACATATGAGCATGTTAAATATTAACAATAGCAAACAAATACAATTTATTATACTTAACAGAGATAGCAAGTCACTGGTGATGGTGAACAGGGATGGAATAAGATTTTCATTGTCATACCAGCCATCCCTCAGAGATAAGGAAGAACAAAAAAAAAAAAAAAAGAGGTCGTTGAAATCACAAAGTTTTTATAAAAATAATATTATTATTTTTTTTTTTAATTTTTCCGAAAAATATCGCTACTATGCTGCTGTCATCGCTTTTAAATTTAATTTGTTAAAACCTTCACGTTGTTTCAATTTCATGCAAATAGTACGTATGTTTGTATGAGTATTTTTTCTTAATGTATGTCAATATAGTAAACAATAGTCTGTCAATTGTAAAATTTATTGTTTTGCTGCTGCTGTTAAAGCTTAAGAAAACAAAACAGAAAGCAAAAAAATCTATATGCGATTCAATTCTTGTTGGCATCTTAAGCATAAAACAATCTTCTACATCCGGCATAGATGAGAGACTGTGCTGCATCATCATAATACATACCTAAAAACATGCTTTTAACACAATATTTACACAGAAAGAATAAACAAGTACTTAATTTATGTTTTTTCTACTTACTTTTGGTACGAGTCGTACTTAAGAATTAAAATAAGAATAACAATAAAATGGGATAACTTTCGAAACTCAATATGCTTGCATATGTGTGTTTTTGTAAAAGCTTGTTGTAGAGAGCAACAACAACACTACTAGAAGAAAAACATACATTATTTTAATGTTAAAAAATCTAAATAAGAAGCAATAATTCCCATATTCTATTTGCTAAAATTATTAAACTAAATACATCAAATGTTGCAGCAACATTTGATGTATTTGATAATTCAGACTTCTTCTGTAAACAAAAGATGGAATACAGCGAAAGTGAAAAAAACTTATATAACGCGTAAGTAATTTATAAATGTTTCTGTCTCTCTCTCCCTTTCTCTCTGGTTCAATGACATGGGCTAATTCTTAAGGTTGGCATCAATCTAATCTCACTTTTGGGTTATTTTAAGTACAAATCGGGATTAAACCAACTTAAAGATTCTTCAGGTAGAGTTTGAAAATTATTTTATCTCACTTTTAATAAAATCAATCCCATTTTCGGATTATTTTAAGTACGGCGGACTTAAATAATCCGTACTTGAATCAAACATTGTTTACTTCATTTAAGGAAATCCGTACTTACCCTAATTTTAGCACCGCTTCGGCTAGATTTAAGTACGGATATACAAGAGTGTGTTTAGTAAAAATAATATTGTATTTCAGTGTAAAGTACGTTTTAGTATATAATTTTTTTTTCCTTGTAGGGCTTGTGTTAACTTTAAACAGTTGCAAAAAATCTGATAGTTTTAAAATACACATAAAGACCCTGAAAAAAAAGCTTTATGAATTCAAACATTTTCCATGTTAATCCTGGTGCTCTGTTCAAAATTTCACGTAAAATGCTGTCAAAAGTCATGTGAAAAAAACTTGCCCGGAATTTCTATTAAATTATATTGATAGAGTTGTTCTCTATTCATCTTTTGAAAAAGTTACGAAATGTTTCTGGCAACAATTTTCTACAACTGCGAAACAATATAAGCTGCAATCATTTCGCGTGGAATTTTAATCAACTGGAAAAAGTATTTACAGTTTTTCATCTATATTTACTTATTTTTTCTATTTAATTTATATTACAAATTATTGTCATGATGGTCTCTGAAACTTAAAGAAATAAGTTTAAAATCGATGGTTATTTATTACATGATACCAAGGGCCCCCGATAGAACATCCACATTTGAAGAAATAGCATCGGACGATCCAGTAATGAAAGCGTATTGGGCACAGTGGAATATTCTTCGAATGACAAATGGTTACATACACCAGTGTTACCAGTGGATTTTTCGAAAAATACCTACACATGCTAACAAAAATTCGAATTTTCCTTACATGTTGAAAAAATTTTCCCTAAAAAAATTCCTACGCATTATGGTCATTAAAATAGATGAAAAAACATTAGTTTAAAAAAAAAATTAAGAATATTAAAGCTTTTACAAAAATTAAGTACAAAGCTAAAATAAAAATAATCATATGTATGTACTATTTATTAAATTTAATTAACTGCCTGTTTTTAGACCGCAAGCGCAAAAGTGACTCGTTTAAAAACAGGCAATAAATCTTTCATCATCAAATCATTGAATGATATCTTAAGCGGCTCATACACTTGCAAAATTATTGTACATGATTTTCGCCATATTATTTCCATTTTGTCCTGATTCATTTAATAAAAAGGTGAACATAGCCAATTGTAATAACTTAAACAGCATTATACAATGTTGCAACACATTTCACTTACTTTTCGTTGTGCAATAAAAATCAAAAGTCTTTTGATTGTTGCCAATATATTGTGCTACCTTCGAATATCACATACACATTGGCGATATAATTGTACAATACGTAAAATTGAACAATCTTATTGCAAGTGTATGAGCCGCTTTAGAAAAAACATATACATACAAACGTATTAGTGTCGCTAACTTTAAAGCGACAAGCAACACTGAAAATTTTTTTTAATGCTATTTTAGGAAAAATAAAATTTTTCAACCTTTTTTGCGATATGACGAAAAATCCCCACATTTTGGAGATTATAAAAAATCTGTCCGATTTTCCCTACGCTGCTATTTAAGTATCAAAAATATCCACATGTAGGGATTTTCCCCTACTTCTGGCAACACTGCTTCTACATAAAAAAATTCACTTTTTTAAAAAAAAAAAAATACTTTTTACAAAAAAAAAAAAAATTACTTTTTACAGGAAAAGCTACTCTTAATTTAAAAAAAACTTAAAAGGTTTTATTTTACTTAAACAAGAGAAATGTCTATTTGTGCCTACTTTTTATTCTTTCAAGCCGCGTTATTTTTTTGTTTCCCTTTTATAATCTTGGCCATTAAGTTATAATTCACTTCCGGCATAAAATGACATGATACATAATGCCTTTGTGTGTAGCTGTCTGTAAACGAGAGAGCTAGTGAAGCAAGTGTATATGTGTTTGTGTGTATATTTTGTGTTAGTCGGAATTGTTTATTTGGTTGTATTTTTTTTTGCATTTCTTATCTTTTCTGCGTAATCTCTCGTGCCTCCTGTGATTGTTTTTTGTGTCGTTCTTTCTTTACTTGTAAGTTCATCCTTCCATTACTTAATACTTATTGGCCTTGTTGTGTGTTTTCATTTTCTTTTTTCATCTTCTTATGAGTATTTTTTTTGCGGCATAAAATTTATTGATGTTTGTTTCTTTTTCGGTTGGTTGTTGTCTTCTTCTTATTCTTCTTTTGGACAGATTGTGGTGTAGTTTGATTCATTTATCAGCTCCAAAATTTACCACAGAAATTAAATTAAATAACTTGGGTATTTATGCTTGATTTTATTTGTTATTAAATTGTTCTTTAAATGTTAAGGAATTACGAATATAAATTAAGGGGATTATGCTGAATGAGTTTGCTAAGTGTCGCTTTTGTTTGGCAATTTTTTTTTCTGGAAGATTTACAAGTGACAAATGTAAAAAGAATTGATTTATGTGGCGAAATTTTATTAATTGATGCCAAAATATACACAGTTTTAATGCAAAGAAGTTATTTTTTTTAATTAAAAATGTCAAATACTTAAGTTTACGCTCAAAAACATAAAAGACATCGAAATGATGCAGTAAAAGGCACCGATAACAACAAGGAGTCTCGCCAGCTTGTCTTCTGCGGCGTAAGGGCTGATTACATCGAGTGGTTGCAATTTAAATTATATAACCAAAATAAATCATCGTATGGATAGTGGGCAGATTATTCCAACAGGTCGTTTTTTATGGGTTTTGATTAATTTGATACTTCGAAAATAAATGGGGTCTCACTGAAACTGTCCGACAATGCCAAACATCTTGGGCTGATATTGGACAGCAAACTGAATTGGAAGATGAACACCATTTCCAGGGCTACTGTTGCGGACACTGCATTATATTGCTTCAAAAGCACCATTAGCCTTAACTGGGGAATCAACCCAAGAAATGTAAAATGGCTATACGGATGTGTCATTAAACCCATTCTATTCCTCGGGGCAGCTGTTTGGTGACCGGCGCTTAAGGGGAAGAGTCATCAAACTAAGTTTGAACGTATAAAAAGAATGCTGGAAATAACGCTAACAGGTGCCATTAGAAAAACCCCCTCTAAGGCGATGCTTATGATCTTCAACTGGTTACCAATAGACATTTTGGCGAAGAGGTTAGCTGCGAACACGGCGGTTAGACTAAGGGCCACTGAAGCATGGTGGAATAACAATACCGGAATCGCTGAAATTCTTTTATGAAATAAAGTAGCGCATGCCATCCAGACATCACCTCTGAAACCTTATTGCGGTTATAACTGGCCACAGGCCTTTTAGGAGGCACGGCCAACTTCTACATTATATATAATAGCTTCTCTGTCAATGTCCGGCATTCGGAGACCTAAGACTTGAACTTTTTGGTCGAAGAACCCTTGGGCACACAACTGGTCTCTCTAATATTGATTTAAACAGAATCTATTCCTTTATTGAATCAACTGGGTGCCTGAGTAAGAGTATTAGCAGGCAGGTAACATAGACCATTGGGAGATGTTGTGTCATCGTAACCCAACAGGAACTAATTAATGGACCAACGTGAGCTTTGCTTGATTACGGCTGCCAATGGATCCTAACCAAACCTTGGGTGGCTTATTGGCCTTCCAAATTTTAGACTACAATACCTTTGTGCTGTAAATATGCATCCGCAATCTGTTTAGAAATTACAGATTTATATAATTTTTTTAATAAAAATTCTCCGCAATATGCTGCAGTTTAAAGAATTCCATTGAATTTGTGATAAAACCATTCACTGATCTATACAAATCATATCACAACTCCACTGCAACTATAAAACAAATCCGAAAATTTGCAAACAACATTAATTGTTAGTATCTAAAATACTACGGGAATCTAATCTTGAGTTTTTATTTCGCAAAAAGAAAAAAAAAAACAACTAAAAACAATCTCACAATAAAAATTTCCATATACTTATCGCCGCATTGCAGTTGCTGTTGCTTACCTAAATTGTTAATTTCCATATGGTGGCAATAAATCAACTCTAGAAATCAATGGCAGCTTTGGCTTAATTCAAGTCGGCCCAACACTTATTTGCACTTTGTAATAGAAGTAGCAGTATTAGTAGCAAAAAGTGGTAGCCTGTATGTCGTATCTGAAGTATTTTATAGCAGCGGCAGTAAATTTCAACACATCACAGACATTTTCGTATTTTGTGTGATGATAATATTACTGATAATGATGGAAACTCTAACGCTAACGCCCATATCCTGTTACACCAGCGACATTAGCTTCAATAGTTTGGCTTAAAAAAATATAACGTTTCCTTTGCAGATTTGTTGTTACTCATCAATGTTGTTGGATAACAAACTAAACTAAACCCATTTCTATGCCGATAACTAGTTGCTCGTAACTCTAAACATAATTAGCTTAGTTGAAGAGGACATATCAAGTTGTGTACTAAAAATCCAAAAACACTTTAACACATAGTCACACAGTCACACAGACACATACCCCACCTCACACACTCTCACATATGTATTTTAACTAGGGTTCTTAATGTTTTGGACTTTTCACAGAGGGATTCTTTTGTTTAAAACCCTATTTTTCGACCACTTAATGTAATAAATCAAATGATGCTGTTTTATAGAGAAATGTTTCAAGATGAAATGTGCATTTATAATTTTTTAGAACATTTTTTTTTTTATAAAAAATTAAAGTAAATTCCAAGCAAGGGTGCTAAGCAAAAATTTACTTATATTTCCACGCAATTCAGTTCGCCATAAAAGTTTTATTTTCCTGATAATACCATTTCACTTAAACGCATTTGAAAAATATAGCATTTCTCTTTAAATTTCAGAAAAAAAATTATGGGGATATCATGAACCGTTAAGAAGATATGCTCAAATTTATAAGCATCTAAAAATTACCTTGTTTTTGATTTTAAGTGGAATAAAATAATGTTGCCCCCTTTTCCTTCAAGCTATTTTTTCAATAATAGGGGTGGGAGTGTCTTCTTTCAATGAACGAAAAAAATATTCCTCGGAAATTTTCGGAACAGGATAAAAACGAATCTAGCCAAAAACACTTTTACATTAAAAAGTATTGCATACTTTTAGGATAGGTAATTATTAAATATCTATTGTAATACTGAGTTAAAGGGCGGAATACACTTGTACAACGCTTTTCATGCAGGTGAATTCAGTCGTGTACGTGTGCTAGACGGTATATTCCCATTTATATCTAAAGAGCCAAATACACTTGTCAAACGCTTGTCATGCAGGCAAATACTCTCGTGCACGTGTGCTGTATGTAATATTCGCCGTCATATCTAAATTTTTGGATTTTCCATCCAGCATCGTCGGTGTCACACATACAAACACATTTTTACTAATACTACCACAATGCTTGATGACTCCTAACAAACACGAAGGTTTTATTATAAATTGAAAGAGATTTGAAATCAGACATTTTCTCAAACGACAAACGTTTGATAATGTTTTGATAATTATAGCATTCTCAAAAAAAGGGGAAATTATTTTCAAATTGAGAAAAGCATTTATTTTCAACTTGCTTTCAAACGTTATTCTCAAATATTTTTCAAATGTGGATTTTAATACAATGTGGAACATTAATAAAAAATTTTTTTTATTTTAATATAAGTTCATTATTTATTTAAAAATACTGTGAGATAAACATTCGGCATCATAGCTAAAATATGAAATAGTGTTCCTCCGTCCTCTAAAACTTGGCAAGACAAAATACTTGATTGCTTTTTGTTTGAATTCAAATGTTAAAAGCAAACACTTGAAAAAGTTTTGAAAATTTTGTTTAATGTCAAATGATAAAGTTATTTCATATCAAAGGTTTGACTTCGTGTTTGTTGGGGTATTTTGATAAGTGTATTTGGGCCTTACTACCAATTTATTAACGAGGAACGAAAAAAGTGCACAGAGATAACTAAAAACAAAACCATATGATTTCGAGAATCAGCAAATGATTATTTCATTGTTTTGTAGTTAAGAAAATGGAAAAATAACAACATTTGCCCGTTTTAATTTTCAAAGTTTTTAAGATTTTTATATGTAAAGGGTGGTTAAATTGTAAGGGACGATGTTGAATGTGAACCACACCTAAACGCCAAGTTTTTTTCCGAATTTTATTCGACATTTTTCAATTTCAGACTAACTCAATTTGAATCATGGAAAGATACACAATCGAGCTACGCGTTAAAGTTATTCAGGCTTATTATGAAAATAGGAAATCAAATCAAAATGCATATCGTGCAATTTTCGAAGAAAATCATCTTCAGTGGATTCGTCAATAAGCAGAATTGCCGCATATGGGCGAATGATAATCCAAGAGTGATTGTCGAAAAACCAATGCACCCACAAAAAGTGACCGTTTTGTGCGGTTTATTGGCTGGCGGCATCATCGGGCCGAATTTTTTCCCAAATGAGGCCGGTCAGGCAGTTACTGTGAATGGTGTTCGCTATCGTGAGATGATAACGAACTTTTAATGGGCCGAATTGGAAGATATGGATGTGGACGATATGTGGTTTCAACAGGACGTTGCCACTTGCCACACAGCTAACGAAACAATGGCTCTTTTGCGCAACAAATTCAATGGCCGTGTTATCTTACGTAATGGCGATGTCAATTGGCCGCCAAGATCATGTGATTTGACACCGTTGGACTTTTTTCTTTGGGGTTATTTGAAAGAAAAGGTGTACGTCGATAAGCCAGCAACAATTCAAGAGCTAAAGGATGAGATAATTCGGCACATTAACGGCATAGAACCTCCATTATGCCTCAGGGTCATCGAAAATTTGGACCATCGGATGGAGGTGTGCCGCCGTGGTCGCGGCGCCCATTTGGCCGATATTTTGTTCCATACATAATTGAGTAGTATCAATATATCATAATAAAATAAAATTACAATAATTTCCTAAATAGTTTGTGTTTTATTCAAAATCAACATCGTGCCTTGAAATTTTAACCACCCTTTACATATGTATTAATAAAAATGAAGTTGTTTTCGGTTTCATTTGAAAAGCTGGGTAAAGAAATAATTAATTGCAATAGCGAAATTATATTACCAAGCATTTTTAATCGAGCAAAAAATTCAAAGCGGTTCCTTAATGTTTCCAGTAAATAAACAACATTTTTAATCTAGATGATTTGCAAATATCAAAAAAAAAAAAAAAAACATGCTTAGATGTTAAGTGAAGAAGCGAAAGAAGTAAGGAATACAGGAAGTACAGGCTATTGTTTTTAGGAAATTCAATAGAGTTTCGACAAAAACTGACATTTTTCGTCGTTTACTGGTTTAGTCATATCCTTTTATAACTAACTTAAGACAAAAGCCATCCAAACCGGATTTAGAATGTAACGATGTAGTCAAAGAAATTATAGATGAAGAATAAATAAAGTTTTTCTTCATATGATAAACAAAATGTCAAAAAAATCTTAACAATGTATGGGTTTCATGAGCGGTGGGCGTGCCCGATTTTACTAAAATTCTGCATGCGTTTTATTTTGTTCCAAAAGTTTATATAACAAATTTGATTACTTTTGCTTGGATAACAAGACTTTATTGCGAAAAAATCGGTTTATATTGCATGGCCGGTAGGCATGGCTGATTTAATCCTTCCAGAAAGTGTTTGTACCAGATTTGAAGAGTTTTTTGTTTAAAAAAATGTATTTACCAAATTTCACGGGCGGTGGAACTAAAGTTTTCCAATTTTTGGCTTTTCTAGCTTAAATATATTTTTTTTTATCTATTTTTATCGACATCGATAAAGTAATAGTTCGTATAGTTTCATATCATATGGCATTTAGTTTAAGTTATGAAATTTACAAAGCAATTCCCGAAATTTCACATCTTAACATTTACAATAATTTAAAAAAAAAAATAGTTTTCTGTGAGCTCCCGAAAAATGTATCTCGAACAAAAACCCTAACACATTAAACATACCTCAACATACATAAACTCAATCATTTTAAGCGGCCAAAGGATATTATGTTTTCCCTTTGTTATAGATACAAACAGTTGTTGGAAGAGTATTGAGAGCATCTTCCAACACTTGTCGAAAATATTTGAAGGCAGGAAAAATGGTAGAAGAGTGAAGGACAACACAACAAAATGTACGTATGTGTAAATGATAGTTAAGTTTGTTCTTGATGCGAAAATTCCCTTATGAGCTATAATTTAACAAATAGGAAAAATAGCCACATCTACAGTGCTTAGAGTAACAATAACATTAACAAATTCTTTTGTTGATGTAATTTATGGGCTTAACAAGTGGAAATTCAAACAATGGATGGTGTGTAGTATAGTAGATGAATTAGATGGAAAAATGTTAAACGAAATTGCGATAAATGTGCTAATTTGGGAGAAGGAAGAACAAGGGAAACATATATATTTTTTAAGGCTCCATGAAATAAGCGCCAACGAAATAGGTTAAAAAAATTTAATTAAAAAAGCCAGCCAAAAATGCATAGAATCACTGATGTTTTTTGTGGACTTATTTATATCTAATTTTTTATTTTTTAGACTTATTTAATTTTAGTATGGGAAACTTTTTTCAAATGAAATAACACCCCTTAAATAACACTGTGCTCGAAATTGACACTTTTTTTTTAGACAAGCTGGGCACATGGCGTTTTAGCATAAATCGGGTACGCTGAATCCAGTGGTGCCCACCGTTTTTCAAGGTTAGCTCTTGTTTTCGTGATATACCGTTATTTCGAAAATGGAGGAGGTTGCACAACATATATTCGCGTAACTCAAAAACAGTTCAGTGGATTGAAATTACTTAAAACCCGAAATTCCGCAATAAAATTTCCTTTAAGAAGCAGTCGTTTTAGAAACATAATTTTTTTTTTTTTTTTTGGAAAAAAAAATTTTATTATCAAAATTTCGAAATTTTTGTTTTTTACGCCATGTCTAATTTTGCAACTAGCACAGTGTAATTAATGAAATAAGATGGCAAAAATATATTTGGGTACTTATTTCATTTTTCAACTTATACAGAAATTGTAGACAATGAATATTATATCCCGTACATTTACTGCAAACATTAACCATTCATAAAAAATGGGATAGAATCAAAATTCCTATTTTGAAAATTTCGAAATGTTAAAATGAGGATTTTTAAATGCCGAATTCCAAAATTTGAAATCTCTCTCTAATAATATAGAATTCTGAGATCCTAAATTTGAAATTCCCGATATCAAATCCCAAATGGTCAGTTTTCCATTACTCTTGATCATCAATTAGGCTGAATGTTATGGGCTATGTTCTCCTTGAGGTACGCTGTGTTCTGCGGCTTATTCTCATAAAACTGTGCACATGAACATCAAGTGAGATGACTATGCATTAAAATTGCTGATGCAGAATGTCCAATGTAGTGCCGTCCTATTGAAACAACATGCCGTTGGTGTCCATATTATATAATTTAGAACAAAAAGAAATTGGTTATCAGCAACCTATAGCGCTCGCCGTCTGCACGTGTAAATAGGCTCTGGATAATCGAGACATGACGATACCAATCTGCGTGAGATCAAAGAGTGTCTCCGTTATAAACCAGAAACGTCAGTTTGCAACTGCTCCAGGGCATATTTGCATGTGTTGTAAAACGCTATAGCCGTCAATGGTGACTTGGCAAATTAGAACAAACAAATGACAACCAGTTCGACAGCTGTTACTTTAAAAATATGGCCACTATCAACTGTTTAAGTTTGTAGGTCCCTATTTTAAAACCTATTTTTTATTATGACCGCAGTTCACTAAGGGATAAAAGAAGTTAAGGTGGCCCAAAAAACAGTTGTTGTGTTAGAAAACATTAATGCTAGGTCGTGTTAATTGTTGTTAGGAAAGGCCTTAAAATATAATCGGTGTGCGTATTAAGTTATTTATAAAATGTACAATCCACATCATGATTTTTCTAAGCGAGCCAAATCCTATAAAGGTGTTTCAGGAACGACATTATAGAGACCCATCAATAGGAAGATAAAAATTCCTTCCAGAGCATGCAAAAGTGTTTTGATTACACTATGGAACATTTTTGGGATTATTGTCTGGGGGGTGAGAAATTCCAAGTCAGGGTGATGGTACTAGGTCAGTATAGTAAAACCCTCAAAAGGTTTGGCGTTCGTATGTGTCAGTTTTTTTTTATGACATTTTAAATTTTTTCCTTATCTTGATGTTTTTTTGTTTAACATAACTCGAGAACCACTTGTCCGATTTTGCTAAAACAAACTCAAAAAAATTTAGAATTACAATTTCTTTAATCCGTTCATATAACGTTTTTCTTTATAATCAACAGTTTTGCCGGTAAAAATAAATTTGTGGAGAAAAAAAATATTTTTTTGCCTAAAAATTAAAATTTATTTTAATAAATATTGCCTATTTTTAGGCAAAAAAATATTTTTTTTCTCCACAATTTTATTTTTACCGGCAAAACTGTTGATTATAAAGAAAAACGTTATACGAACGGATTAAAGAAATTGTAATTCTAAATTTTTTTGAGTTTGTTTTAGCAAAATCGGACAAGTGGTTCTCGAGTTATGTTAAACAAAAAAACATCAAGATAAGGAAAAAATTTAAAGAGTCATAAAAAAAAACTGACACATACGAACGCCAAACCCTTTGAGGGTTTTACTATACTGACCTAGTACCATCACCCTGACTTGGAATTTCGCACCCCCCAGATTGGCTGTTGTACTGTGTTATCGTTGGTAATACATATGACCAAAAACAGCAAAGCCATTTAAGATAATAAATTACTGTTTTTATTTTATAAGCTCCAAATATTTGTTGTCTCTGTATGAGAAGTACGAAGTTCAATTAAAAGTTTTCAAATATTTATAGCGCATGTAAGGCGGCGAGTAATCAGGAAATTTCTCTGATAATTTCAAGAAAATCGGACAAACGCAGAAGGAAAATTCTTTTTTTTTTCAATTAAACAAATAATAAAAAATAAAATCTGTTTTAATTAAGAAATTCTATCTAGTGAATTAAGCGTTATATATGTTAAATTTTATAAACTAAATAATACAGACTCATAAAAAGTGGCTAGATTAAAGAGAAGTCTGTTATGGTATTTTAAATTTGTCTTTTCTTATTGGATTCTAAATTGATTTAAGAGCTAAAAAAAAAAAATAATTCTCATTTTAAAAACGGTTCCTGCTTTTTTTATTAAGTTAATCTGTTTATTTTAAATATTGTAAACATATGCTATACGAGTTTAACAAAGTATTATAGTTATATTATTTATCAATTTCGCATTTCAATTGTTAAATCTAAAATAAATTTCATAACTTATTGATAAGCAAATGTACAAATGCAAACAATAACATTCTCATATATGTACTAGCATTACGATTTTTCATATCCCTTTTTTATAAACAAAAAATAACAAATAGAAATTATATTTAGTTTTCGTATTGCTTTTAAGGATAACCAAAATTTTGCTTCAAAAGAGTACAATTTCCTTGCAGTCAGCACTTACAAAAGGCATTTCGATTCATATTTATTGATATATTTTTGTATTTTTAAACCCAAACATATTTATCTACGAGATACAGAGAATAACTACATTCTTCGGGTACTTGTATTCAAATACGTCAACACATTTAATATGCAAATATATCATCATATAAAATAATAACAATATCTGAACAAAATATGATATTATTTACTAAATACACACTTATGCACAAACTATATCTATGCATCCCTATCTACAAACTTACAAGTAGTTGTAAAATAAAATATATTTTTGTTATAATAGATAAATGTATGTATTACATTAAACTTTCCACAAATTGTATGCATCCAACCGTATGTTGATTTATTAAGAATATATAAACAGTAGAGGAAATAGTTGTATGGTAACGCACGAATATTATTTATCACAAACATCAGTTCGATCGTTTAAACAAGATAGAGTTAAGCTACGGTCAGACTTATCAAATATTTGACGAAAAAAACGGGACCAACAACCAAATTAAAAAATCATTTCGCTTAATATCAATATTTATTTTGATTTAAATACCACATCTTACAAAAAACTGTTTTTTGCTATGTCTAGTATTATAATTAGTTTATTTTGTAATATTAAGACCATTTTAAATGTCACTAACTATTTATAAAAGTAGGGGTTACGCTTATTTGATCAAATATTTAATAAGTGTGACCGTAGCTTTAATGTGGCAATATTGTCTGTCAGGAGATTAATATTGTCCGGTTATCATTAAACTAATGCACCTTTTTTTATCGTTAGGGCCAATAAATACATTTTTATACTGTTCATTACTAGTGGAGAAAAGGGCATACATTGTCAGACAAGAAAACGCTTATAACATTCGGGGGCTTATATTCCATTCTAAAAATGCATGCAAAAATGTAAAAGATTCTCGTTTTCCTTTCTTAATATGTTGTACAAATAAATATGTACCATATATTACCCCCAGATATATTTAAGGGTAAGGTAATGCCCTTTTTTGCAGCAAGCGAGTGCTTTGCTCATTTCCTTAATTCTTGTGTTTGCGTACAATTGGTTTTATATTGTAAAAGTACACTCTTAAGATTATTAAAAAAATTAATCCATAATCAAATCAATCCGAAGCGGTATTAATAGTACGGTGAGTACGGATTTTCTTGAATCAAGTTAAAATATATGTATATATTTATCAAAAATGTAAAAGTTTAAATGGCGACTGATTTGAATAATGATTTTTAGTGTGAGAAAAAAAGTTATCACAGATAGTTGAAAATTAAAAAAGACAAAACAAAAACTTATAAAAGTGAATTTAATATTCAAAATTAAAATATTAAAAATTAAAAAGTTAAAATTGTTGAGAAAAGAAAAAATTAAAATAGAAATTATATAAATAAAATTTTAGTATCACAGTGATAATTAAAAGAATTAAAATTTTGAAGAAGGAAAAAAAATTAAAAAAAAAAACCGTAAGAAAAAAGTGAAAAAAAAAACAATTTAAAGAACTGCGGAAAAGAGGATTTAAGAAAAAATTCAACTAAGAACCACAAAGATCAACGAAGAGAGCGGGGACTTGGAAAGCTTTTCAACGTCACTGCAAGTAAGTTTATTACATACCTATTCTCTTTCATAAATTGTGTGCATCAGTTTCGGTGGTTCAATTTTGTTAAAAGCAGTAGCTCGTTTCTGTATTTCTCGCATCGTAAAATTTCTTACATGAAGTGTGAAACAAAAAATTCCAACGTTTCTCGATTTATGAGATAAAAGTGTTTCTGTATTTGAATGCGAAAACAGACACAACAAATTCTGTTTATACTGGAATATTTCCAGTAATTAAGTGTCAAATAAAAGCGAAACGTCAACAAAAGAAATAAATATAATTAAAACAGGGCTGCCAGATTTGACGAGTTATCGTCATCTTGACGATTTTTTGTTCCGATATTAACAAAGTGACGTTTTGATGATTTTTTCTAAAAAAGTGACGAAAGCAAAAACAAAATCAAAAATATTTTATAATTTTGTTGTTACTTTCTATAGAAATTCATCTTGAATTTTTAAATTTCAAACATTTAATACTTCTTATATACATATACAAAATAAGATAGATATTTGATATTCTTATCTTATATGCACACTTTTGTGCCAAAACCATTATTCCGGCAAGAAAGAAATTTGTTTGTCTCCCAGTAAAACTTTTTCAAAATGGATAGCTTCTTTCACTCGTTATTAAGTAGCTTTCTTCCATAAGAACTTCGATTACTACTTTTTTCGGGATGTATTAAGATAAAAAAATTACTTACTTTTGAATTTGTTCTTTTTGGCACAACCCTTGTAAAATTCATAAGTTTTTCAGTAGAATTGTATGTAGTGCTTTTATGTGTTTCTGATTACTTAACATATTATTTTGTAGGCGAAGATTTTACTGGGTCTTTAACCCGTTTATTTATGAACCGATTTTTTTAATTTTAACTACAAGGTTTTCTACTTAGTCTATTTCAGGCAAAAAAGAAAAAGATTATAGGAATAGGGAAATTAAATATTTATATCTCAATTATTAAATAATAATTATTAAATACCCATGAACTTTAACTATGTTTTTGTTTGATTATTTTTTAATAAAAGTCGAAACAAATTTGTTTAAAATTGATTTTAAATTCCACGATTTTTAAAACAAAAGAGACGATCTTTTTTATTTTTTTCTCAGGAAATTGACGATTTTGACACAAATTTATCTGGCAGCCCTGATTAAAACCAAAACAAGAAAAGGCTAACAAAAATTTAAACTAACAAAATATAACAATTGTTTTTTGTTTATTTTCATCATATAAATTATGCATTTATCATTTATATTCCTTCTATTTTTTTATTTATTTAAAAAAATAGTATATAAACATATTTTAAATTCAAAATATCTACATTTTGTTTTTCTCGCCACCAATTTCAAATGTGACTTATTTTGACAGTTCTTGAAAGAAACTTTTCGCAAAATATTGTTATAGAAACACTTTTTCTCGCATCCTTCCAATAATTGCTGGAAAATTATTTAAATGACAGATAATTCTCTCAAAAAAAAGATACAGAAAACTTGTGTGAGAAAAACTATTTTTTGTTTCATTTCACACTATTTTTGTTGCAATTCACACGTTTCATGCGAATAGTTTTACGATGTGAGATATACAGAAACGGGCTACAGAAATTAAACCAACAACACTTATGAACCTTGTTTTTTTCTTCAAAAATCAATGTGTGGTTTTTCTTAAGAAAGTGTAGTGAAAAGAAACAAATAATTATTAATAAATTTAAAAATTTTAATTTTGCTTTATAAAGTTTAATAACGAACTTTTTAAAAAAATGTATGTACATTAATTTTTGAAATGTTCACTTTATCTCATTTCTTTTTCTTCTTCAAAAATAAATTTTTTTTGCAATAAATAACCTTAATAAAAATGATCACTAAATAAATGTTAAATAAAGAAAATCGATAACTAAGTAAAATGAAAGAATCACAACTCAAAATCATTATTCGTAAGCGTAAAAGAGATAAATAGGTATTTAATTAAACTCTCTCATTTCTTTTTCTTCTTCAAAATTAATTTTTTTTTGCAATAAATAACCTAATAAAAATGATCACTAAATAAATGTTAAATAAAGAAAATCGATAACTAAGTAAAATGAAAGAATCACAACTCAAAATCATTATTCGTAGGCGTAAAAGAGATAAATAGGTATTTAATTAAACTCGATTCATGAATATGTAATCAAAACAAAGTGAAGAATAATAAATTTAAAAGTCGCAAAATTTTTCGGTATTTATTGTTAGTTCTTGATCCGGTTTACCACTAAGTTATACTTCTCTTATGAACAATTAATTTAAATTTGATGATCGCGAAATATTAAAAACATGGTTGATGTTATTCATATAATTTTTTTTATTAATTAATTGATATGAAAAATTAGGAAAAACAAACAATTTTTTTTAATGTTAAATATATATTAGATTTGTTTAATAGCTTAAAATTAGGACATGTTAAGGAAAATTTTATTGAAAATTTATAATTTGAGATTTATTGATTGATTAGTTTTCTTAAGCGAATTTTGGGAAGTTTTTTTTCCAGTTATATTTTTATGAAATTTTATAAAAATGTTTAAGCTTTGAAATTTGAAATAAACATAATGTTGGAATAAAACCTTTTAGACTTATCCTTTGGGGTTGAAGAAAAGTTAATCTATGCGTTCGGGTTCTTCTTTGATTTGATTTAGTGTTTGGAAGAACAATGGTTAGGGAGGGTAAAGATCACTTGGCAGCAACATCATTGCCTCGGTTTATTAGATTCGGCATGAATTATTGTTAATTAAATTTCCTTTGGCAATAGACACGGTTAATTCTTTTTTTTTCTTATGTTTGGGGAATCCATAGCTAATAGTTTTTTCCCCATAATTGTGAGCATCAACTTTTAAATAGGGACTCTGTAATAATAATGACAGTAATGGTTGGTTTGTTTGACGTGGGTCAAGAACCTCCCCAACTACTGAAGCTAGCGGCTAAAACGGGTCCCACCGATCCTACGTCACTCAATTTAATAAGGATAAGACGTGCTTCTTACAGGTTCTGAATAATTAAGGATCACTTTTATTGTCGATTGGTATAAAGCCTCTTGCGTTGTTTTTCTAGAAAAAGAGAGTCATGTCTTATCATTCCACCTCAGTAAACCACCATTAAACCATTACATCCTGTGAGAATGTTCCGCGTCGATCGAATCAATTGGTACTTGCATGGATCGGATCCTAAAAGGAATTGAGAGGAAAACTCCCAACCGCTATATTACAAACAGTTTTTAACTGTTCTGCAATATGGGGACTACCACCGTTTGTATGACAGAATATTACAACTTTATATTTGGTCGCACATTCCGGGCATTTTTCTCTGAAATTGTCTTGTATAACTTTAGAAGCTCATAACATTTCCTGCATTTCCAAAAGCAGAGCGTAATCTAAGCGCAGTGGGTATTTTTTTTTTTTTTGGCTGTTTAAAGGGCTTTGCATATGCCTTTTTGCTTTTTCAGATTTTTTCTAAATGATCCAATCATTTGATCGCCAGTAATTATTCGTTGCAAAAATTATATCATTTTATGGCGTTCGAGCATTTGAAAGGATATGAAAAATCATATTTTACCATCTGTCTGCTTTAAATTGTGTTTGAAATTATTTAAAAATTGCTTTATGCAAAATTTTTTATTTGAACTCGACAATAATTTGCATGTAGTAATGTTCGGCGGGGCGCTCTTTCAAAGTGAATACTTTCAAACCGCAAAAACTATCTCTTGCACATTGAAGTCGATAGAAATTTTTCAGGATGGGCTTCCGTTATCAGTCGATGTGCTTCAGCAGACTTTTTTCGTATTGAAGAATGCCAAACTTTCCGCAAATGTTGAGCTTTTGCACAAAACTTTGCAGCAAAAAATTTTGTTGTTTTGTCAGTTACGTTACGTACAATACAAACAAATAATTACCCTCTCAAATGAGTTATTAAAGACACAAACTTAAGGTCAAATAAAATTATACAATACTGTACCTAAATTTATGCTCCACATTACTTATAAACATATTTCTTTAGTTAAGCATCCCTATACATATTTCGAAAGTTTCTTACTCTTTTTTTAGTCAAATGTTTTTAAAAAAGAAAAAAAAAAAAATTTCACAACTAAAATGCATTTTCATTTCTATATCATTGATTGATAAGAATCATTCGTTTATTTGTCGAACTGTTTATTTTATTATTGAAATGCATATTTTACTAATATTTTTGTAACAAAAATTTTATTAAAATATTTCAAAGAAAACTAGAAGAGGTCTCTTGGTTACAACGTAAATATGCACATTAATTTTGATAAATTAAAAAATATATAAAAAAAATGAGAAAGTAGTTCTATGAGTTAAACACAGAGAAGGCGAAAAAAATATAACGAATCGAGTAAGAATTAAAGCCACCCTGCGGGAAATTTGTGTCAATTAGTCCAACAGACTATGTCCGGGATTTGTTTAAATAGAACAAGTACAAAAATAAAGGACTCATGAACAGTGAAAGAAGAACCAATCCCCTAACTGGTTCGTGAAGAACAAAAAAGTAGAAAAAGTAATGAATTTCAGTACAGTCTACACCGGTGCCGTGACACATTTTATGGTACTTTCTAAAATTTGGTTCTTGAATTTAATTCTAGGACTTGTTTTATTGAAATAATACTACATTGTATTGAAATAATACTACATTTAAGTAGCTGACACTAAGTACGTTCATGGAGAATAGACCTGTGACTGGTCAAATGGGGCCAATTGACCACCTCCAATGACAACCCCATGTAAAAGTGATAGGTCTTATTCATATAAAGTGTTAGAACTAGAACCGGTCTCTACCACCAAAGACCTATCACGGGACTACTTCGGTGTGAGTTCGCTTCCCTCTAGGGCACTAAGTTGATGATAATTTCCTTGGTGTCTCTCAACCTCAATAAATGATTTTTTTGTTAATAATTTTATTATTAACTCTACTGTCTTGAAGTTAATTAATTCTTATTGAGTAAAAATTTTTATTTTTCTCTACCACAAAAAACATGTTTTTTTGCAATATTTTTCATATATTTTTTTTTTTAATTTATTAGTTTTTGGTAATTGAACGTTTGGTTTAAAAATTCTTATTCATATGCCTTTAATATTAAATTTCATTACTGAAAATTTCTAAATTTTTAAGTTAAAACTCTCTTTATGATCAAGTGCGATATATTTTTTGATAATCAAAATACTTGTATACAAAATTATAAAAATTCTAAACACTTGTTTATAAAAATATTAAAATTTTATAAAAGATGTTTTAAAAAATGTTTATGGAACCTGTCGCTCATATATAAATGCATTTTCAATTGAGCATCAGAATTGTGACAACTAAATTATTACAAATGGAATCAATGGGGCAAAAAGTGATATCAATCCAATGACGATCGCCTTCATAAAAGTTTTTCATAATTTATGCTCTATCTATGCTTCGCCCACATCAATTTGGTGCCAAATTTTGTGTATTATTAACAGGTAAAGTATGAATATAGATAAAAAAAAATAAGAAGTGTTAAAATGCTTGTAAACTTTACATTTTTTAATTGATAAAAAAAAAACGAGAATCCCTTATCTATATATAAATTTTAAGCTTTTTTTAATACAAATTTGCAAATGAACTCACCTTTTAAAAGTTATTTGTTTAGGTAGGTATACGAAAATTTTTATCTCTTCAATTGATCTTCATTTAATTATTATTATTATTATTTTTCACTTATCTTTTTAATTTTATTAAATTTTTTATATAGCTTATTAATTTTAAACTTTTTTGTGATTTCATTTTTCTTTATTTTTACATATTTCTATTCTAAAAATCAGCTATAACTGCCATTTATTTTATATGTATAGGTATTCAAAATAAACGCATAATTGATTTAAAATAAACTAATAAAAAACCAAACTTTCCATTTCGCTTTTATTTGCAATATTTACTTTGATTTTGCGCAAAAACTTATTTCCCTTTTTGTAGGAAAAAACTGGCACTCAAACACACACACTCTATTTAACACAAAACACTATTTTCTTAAGCTCTCTGCCCTTCGTCATAACAACGCGACTCTCTTCAATAATACAAGCAGCATTGCAACAGAGACTGCGCTGCTTTATAACTCTGCTTTATATGAAAAAAGATTTAAATACAATTTTTACCAAGAAAAACATAACTTTTTTGTTAAATTTTTTTATGTTACAATGAAATAACAATTAAATTTAATTTATTTATAATAATTATTAATTTTCTAACACTTTTTCCTATTAATTTTATTAGTTTATTAGAGAGTTAGCACTTAAACGTTCACGCACAACTAAAATTTCTAGAAACTGAAAGGAAGTGGAAAAGAAAATCAAACAAAAAGGTAGCAAAAAAAACTCTTTTTGTTTTAGGCTAGTAGCGTTGTCAACTCGGTGCTTTTTGCATTGTTTTTAGTGCTTTTTAAATTTTTCGACGCGAAAAATTTTTTAGTCAGTGCTTGATGCATTTTTTTTATTATTTTGAATGTCAATTTCACCATGTCAAAAACGCTTCTTTCGCAGAAATAAATTTGAAACAATGTTTTAAATTTTTTTTTTGTTTCCAAAGTAGTTGTGTAAAAAATGAGTTCTTTTGCATTTAATGAAATAGGCAGTTAATGTGTATTTTTATTTTTGGTGGCGATTTGGTACACAATAATAAAATAAGTTTGCAGAAATTCGTTGGCTTTCAACAGAAGGCTCCGTTAAGGCAATTTTAAAAATGGGCTGAAATTAAATAGCACGTTACTCAATAGATTATCAGTATCTCGACAATGCTTTTTTTAATCAAGCCCACTTAAAAAAGTGTTTAATAACTATATAAATTATATCTAATTAATATATTTACAAATTTGTTTTTGTTTTAAATGTAATTTAAACGAGTCACTTTTGTGCTCGCGTTCTACAAACAGGCAGTTTATCTCGGGGCAAAAACGAGTAGCCATGCACGGTAAACAAGTGGTTTATAGAATTAAATCTTCTTGTGTGCATTACGTTTAGTAAAGTTTGCTATAGTCTAACAGTCGTGTTCATAAAAACTTATTGGTGATTAATTGACCGTTTTTAAGCAAAAATTTCTAAAGTTGTATTCATAAACGAGAAATAGTCTATTGAACCTTCAATAAACCATTCATAAAGTAAGAAAATTTATTGTTGGATTTGACCTTCTTTAAACCAAAAATAAAATGACATTTTGATAAGTGTTTGCATATTATGATACATATTATTTTTGTGAAATATGTTAAAAAAATAATGACAAAAATGTTTTATTTGTTAATATGGACATATTAAATACATTTGATAATTATTTAAAAAATTTTTATATGATTTAAATGAATATGTTCAGGGGCAAATGCAGATATTCTCTTTAATTATTTATTAAACAACAAATTGTTCTTCAAAAATATTAAAAAAAAAAATAAAATAAGCAAATCATAATAATAGTGATGTTAATAAAAAGTAAACAAACTTTTTATTCGAATACTTTCTTATCGTATATTTAAAAAAGGTTCAAATAAAAGATTTTATGATAGCTTTCAGCAAAATTTTGTTCAGAAACTAAAATAGTATGTAGTTTTATTCGATAAGAATAATTTTGAAGGTCTACAATTAAAAAAATATATAAAAAAAAATTTAAATATAGAATATCATGTGAACCGAATAGAAGTTTCATGCATCACTAACAATCAAGGCGAATTCATACAAGGTGGTCTTATTTTGAAAACGTTTTACAACACTGTAAAATATTTTAACGTTGTGTCAAAAATTCAAGCAAATATTTCATATTGTTTTCAATTTTAAATTGTGTGTTTTGAAATGTAATAACTTAAAAAAGTTTTCAATTTCATAATTTTAACCGAAAATTATAAAGTTTAGTAAAGATTCCCCAGAACCACTAAAACGGTATACCATTTTGACACAAGGTTAGTTATCAGCTGTTGCTTACGTAGCAAGATGAGTTCACCTGGTGTAAATTCGCCTTGCTAACAATAAAATGGCAGCAAAATATAAAGAATGCTGCCATACTTAAACACAAAATCGCTACAAACAGTTAATAGTAAAAAAGCTGGTAATGTACGTTTATGAATAAAAATTTTTATAAGAGGTTTATATGTATATGAAATAAGCACCAGTGTCTTCGTTTTTGACCCCATGCTATTTCTGATTATTGTAATATCAGCATTATCATCACTTGTCCAAATTGTCAATAGGGTCAAAAATTAAAATTATGTCATCAACGGGATGGCACATCGGCATTACAGAAATAACAAATCGGAGTCAGTTTAACAAAAAAAATATCATCAGTGCGTTGACTCAGTAACATCGGAGAAACGACTCATTAAGCTCAATTTAATTACTGTAATAATTAGGTGGGGCTAATTATTAATAATGACGATGTTTGCCAACGGGCGAGAGGTATCTAGCGTATAGCACTAGATATTATTTAGTTTAATAAGGATTTTTCAAAAATTCTTTGAATTTTCGAAAATTTAGGGGCTTTTTGAGTAAAGCGCTAGATATTATTATCTAGTTTAATAACTGTGAAAAACATTGATTTTTGAAAATTTAGGGGCTTTGTGAGTATAGCTCTAGATGTTTGTATCTAGTTTAATTATGAATTTTAAAATTTAAAAAATTGATTTTATTTTCGAAAATGTAGGGGCTTTGAGGTATAGCACTAGATGTTATTATCTAGTTTAAGTATAAATTTTAAAAATTCTTTTAATTTTCGAAAATTTAGGGGCTATATGAGTATAGCGCTAGATGTTATTATCTAGTTTAAGTATGAATTTTAAAAATTCTTTTAATTTTCGAAAATTTAGGGGTTGAAAATTTAGGGGCTATTTGAGTAGCGCTAAAGGCCGTTACACACTATCCCAAAAAGTCTTACGTATTTTTCAAAAATGCTTCTCTGATCTAATTAGTCTTTGAAAATTTTTAAAAAACAATTACAACTCATTATGACAGGGTTGCATTTTCGTAAATTACTAAGGACTTTGTGGAATAGTGTATAACGGCATTAAATAATATCTAGTTTAACAATTTGAATAGGACAAATTGAAAATTAAATAATTATTCTGTTTTCCATACTCGAATGGGCCTAACGTAATTAGGAGATTAATTGAATTAAATATAGACGTTCCTTTTTTAAAATTTACGAGCACTCAGAGATTTGGGACAGTAACATTTTCAAAGTTTAAATTATTGAAGTTTTATTTAATGGGACTTGCTGTAAAGAGACTTGATTTTAACCGATAGTATTCTTCGAAATGATTTCATAGCTATAAATAATTTCAGTGAAATTAAATGGGATAAATGGGATTCCAGTATCTTTTTTGTGAAATATGGCAACACTGATTAAAACACTTTAATTTATTTGTCAATAAAATTTTATTTATTTAATTTATTGCACAAATTGTTTAAATTTTAATTTAAATTGTTAATTCAATTGATTTATTTTTTATAATGTTAATATTAACAAAAATTTATTTTATTTAAGATAAAAATTTTCCAATAGATTTGAATTTTAATTTAATTCTGATGTTTTATTAAATTTGGTGTACTTCCTTTTTTGTACTGGACTGTATTCATCCTCAGTATTATAATGTGTGAGTACAATCTTTGCATTAGTGAATTAAAGAGTTTTAATCACAAATTGTCGGTTTTCTTTTTTTTTTTGCAGCGGACGGTATTTTTTTTTTTATATGTGTGTACACAATCTTTGCATTAGTGACTTAGGGAGTTTTAATCACAAAGCAATTGATTGTGGGTTTTCTTTTTGCAGCGGACTGTATAATTTTTTCTTATTTTGTTTTCTTCTTTTGATTCACTTTATTAATACACTACAGGGCATTAAGCACAAACAAATCTTTGTTTTTTAATTTGCAGAGAACGCAATGTTGCTGTTTTATACATGTATGTATGTACGCATGTAAATACAGAGTACGCAATTTTACCGGCAATTTAGGGGTGGGTACATACCATAAAGTTAAGAGAGCGCACGCTTACAACAAATATAAATATTATGTTGTTGTTATTTTAACGTAAGGAATAATATGTATGTGAGTTTTTTCAAAGAGATACATAGCAAGTTACAAGAACAAAACAAATGGATTATGAGTAAACTTAAAACAAAAGCTCTTTAATTTACACATCTAACTTCATAACTCTTTAACAATTTATACTTTTATTCTTGCGGTCATAATCCATTTGTTTTGTTCTTGTAACTTGCTATGTATCTCTTTGAAAAAACTCGCATCCATATTATTCCTTACGTTCTCTTACTCAAGTTAAAATCAAAACAAAATCTCTTTGTATGTGCGCGGGTAACTTGAGAAGTCGTTAAAATAGCAACAACATACTTAATATTTATATTTGTTGTTAGCGTGCGCTCTCTTAACTTTATGGTATGTACCCACCCCTAAATTGCCGGTAACCCCGGGTCATCACGTAGCAATATTTATTGCGGCAAACGTCAAATTTCATTGCTCCATAAAATTTGCGACGTATAGACCGCATATTGCCATGAGTGGCAATCCATTGCGCAATGATTGCTCTTCTTATTGCTTGAGCAATTATGGCTTAGCAATATGCTGTCAAATCAGTTGTAATTTATCTGACATTTCATTTCTCTGTACAGTTGTTTTTTGTTTGTGTGTTTATTTATGTAAAAAGCAATCAATAAATATATTATTATATATTATTTAGTCTATATTCTTCGACCTTTTAATTTTATTTCTTCTTATTTTCAATCAAGCTCAAGGTCAGGTTATGCAAAAAAATATTTATTTTAAGTTTATCCAATATTTCGCTGCCACAATGGACAGCTTCTTCAGGGATCTTTGGTTTATAAATTTCAAACAAATTTTTAAAAAACCAAATTTAAATTAAACATTTTAATTAAACATTGGTTTTCTAAGTGAACATAGTTATGGACCGTATGAAAAATTTCCCGTATTCCAGGGGATAAAGGATACACAGTTAATACAATATTTAAATCAGTTTCATTAAAAAATGAAGGATTTCGCGTATTAAAAGATATTGGGGATATTTTGGGAGGCAAGCGGAATTATGAGTCCAATCGTATAAAATATACTTCAGAGCAAATACTCAATCTGCAGACGTAGGAATTACTTTTTCTTTGTACAAGAACTTGCTGACTCCAAACAGACATAGTTTTCTTTTCGAAAAATTGCGTCAATTATTGCGTCAACTTATAATTTACTATAGCAACGTATTAAACGAATTAAGTGGAAAATAAACAAGTTAAAATTGCTTTTTTTAATTTTAACAGCTTATTTTCATGTTTTTAAACGCTTTTTTTAAGAGCTGAAAACTGTTTTTTTAGTGCTTTTTTTGTTGCCCAAGTAATAAGTTACAGGGATGAGAAAGAACTTTTGTATGGCCAAAATGTTAAACTTTGACCACCTCTAACTCAGAAACTTTTTGACCGATCTTGTTGAAAATGTCTGTCTAAACTAAATACTGTCCAAAAGGACTTGGATAGGATCTTGGTGCAAATTTTATCTAAATCGGAAGACATCGATTTAAAAATTGGGTCCCTTGACATGAAATCCCCATATATAAAATTTTTAATATTGTTTTTGTCTCAGGTGTGTTAAATGCTTAAAGTTTTTATATCCTGGTACATATAGGGAAATACTATTGGCGGATTCAAATGGTAACACAAACCCCTTCTCAGCAAAAACTTGGTATTGACTTGCAATTACTTAACAACTTATTATTCAATGCCTACTTCATACCATCTACATTACATAGAAGTAGTTTAGTAATGCCTGACATATAATTGTTAATGAATTGATTAACGAAATTTATAATTTTGTAATTCAAAATAGAATGCATCTAAGGTTTTAACAAGTCAATTCTAATACAAATTGATTTTAATCACCCATCCCACGATGTCATACGTTAACGTTCGCATAGAAAATTACATTTTAAACAAAAACAATTTCTAAAATTTGTTTTTGTTTCAAATGTTGTTTTCTATGCGAACGTTAACGTGTGACATCGTGGGGTTGGCTGTAAATGTTTCTGCTTACATTTTGTTTTTTTTTTTTTATCTGTTACATAGCGTCTTTACCTGACAACTTTTTGTCATACCAAACGTCAAACTTCATATTAAAAAAACGCTGACAAAAATTTTCGAGTTTTTTTTATATAGACTTTGACGTTTGGTATGACAAAAAATTGTCAGTTGAAGACGCTATGTTATGAATGATGAACAATTTGTAATAGATTTGAATATGAAAAATTTAAATACTTAACTGATTTTAATATGTATTTTTAAAATTAAAAATTTTAAATAAATTTTCATATTAATTCGAAAGTGTATTCTAAGTCAAATTACAATTTTAAAAGCTTTTATACTTAAATAGTCTTATTCCTTCAATATTTTTCTAAAAATTTTAATCAAATCTACTCTACCCAATCAACCAAACGATATTATAAGGATATCGTCTGGCTGATATAAATTATAAAAAGTATATGATATCGATATTGTATCATAAGTGATAGTATTTAAATTTTACCTTCCCTTATAATATCGTTTTTGCAATCTTAATCTTAATGTAGGCTTGTCAACTTTTGCATTAGAAAACAATTTAAATTAAAAACACAAATGGGGGATTCACATGGTGTCATAAAGTTGGGAACAACCCCTCATAATTTAGTGTGCTATTTTGAATTAAAATCAGCTGATTTAAACATATATAAAAAATTAAATTAATAAATTAAATTAGATCTTATCTGACTATTTTCCATTTTTTAGACGCCAAACATCAGAGCCCTAAGCCGATATAATTAGACGCCGCAAGTGTTTTGTTGCAAAAATAGCTAGCCGCAGGTTAAATTCGAATATAACCCCGATAAAACTATACCATCAACGTCGACCGCTACAAAAACTAATGCGGCTCGGTTTAGACGCTCAACGCAGGGGTCTTCTGCTTAATTACGACAGTACAATAAACATAGCAAGCAAAGTTCTGTTAATTTAAACACTTTTTGTTAGCAAAGCAAAGCAACAACAATATTTTTAAACCATTGTAAAATGTTAAAGCATTATGACAATATAACATGATAGCACACCTTGTGAATAACCCAAATATGTGTGACACATTGAGTTTTATTGATGCCAATGAGAACTAGGTACCTATTGATTAGCGAATTTGGTAATAACTTATTTAACTCCCTATTTGTGAGCGAGCGTGGTAAGCGTAAGTAAGTTAAAATGACAATCTATAAGTACCCTACAAGAAATAAATGAGCGAATCATCATATTTTAAGAAAATCATAGTAAGAAATGATAGAAAACTTGATTTGCTGTCATTTTACATTGTACAATTGAAGAGTAGTTTTATTAGCTTTTTAACTCATTACTTTGCAAAGTAAGTTTTTGCTGAATATGTCTTAAAATAAAAACAAGAAAAAATGTGACTGCAATGAGCTAATTTAGATCTGTAGACTAATGAAAACACAAAAAAACAGCTTAAAAGATTAATTATTATTTTAGAACTTTTTAGTTTTTAACACAACGACAATATTGTAGTATATTAGGATATTATGCCAATATAACTTGATAGCATACCATTTAAAACCCCCAAATATATATATTTATTATATTTGGACTGAACCAAAAAACAGTACAGAGAGTACATTTGTGTACTTTTTTGGGTGTCGTGCATGAAACAGTTCAATTGAAAAAATCTACAGTATTAATAGCCACATTAAATGGGCTAGAGGACCGAAATTAAGCCTTTTAATTGATAAAAAAAAACGAGAATCCCTTATCTATATATAAATTTTAAGCTTTTTTTAATACAAACTTGCAAATGAACTCACCTTTTAAAAGTTATTTGTTTAGGTAGGTATACGAAAATTTTTATCTCTTCAATTGATCTTCATTTAATTATTATTATTATTTTTCACTTATCTTTTTTATTTTATTAAATTTTTTATATAGCTTATTAATTTTAAACCTTTTTGTGATTTCATTTTTCTACATATTTCTATTCTAAAAATCAGCTATATTTTGCAGTAAAATTGACATCTTCTATAACTGCCATTTATTTTATATGGATAGGTATTCAAAATAAACGCATAATTGATTTAAAATAAACTAATAAAAAACCAAACTTTCCATTTCGCTTTTATTTGCAATATTTACTTTGATTTTGCTCAAAAACTTATTTCCCTTTTTGTGGGAAAAAAACTGGCACTCATACACACACTCTATTTAACACAAAACACTTTTTTCTTAAGCTCTCTGCCCTTCGTCATAACAACGCGACTCTCTTCAATAACACCAGCAGCATTGCAACAGAGACTGCGCTGCTTTATAACTCTGCTTTATATGAAAAAAGATTTAAATACAATTTTTACCAAGAAAAACATAACTGTTTTGTTAAATTTTTTTATGTTACAATGAAATAACAATTAAATTTAATTTATTTATAATAATTATTAATTTTCTAACACTTTTTCCTATTAATTTTATTAGTTTATTAGAGAGTTAGCACTTAAACGTTCACGCACAACTAAAATTTCTAGAAACTGAAAGGAAGTGGAAAAGAAAATTAAACAAAAAGGTAGCAAAAAAAACTCTTTTTGTTTTAGGCTAGTAGCGTTGTCAACTCGGTGCTTTTTGCATTGTTTTTAGTGCTTTTTAAATTTTTCGACGCGAAAAATTTTTTAGTCAGTGCTTGATGCATTTTTTTATTATTTTGACTGCAATTTCACCATGTCAAAAACGCTTCTTTCGCAGAAATAAATTTGAAACAATGTTTTAAATTTTTTTTTTTGTTTCCAAAGTAGTTGTGTAAAAAATGAGTTCTTTTGCATTTAATGAAATAGGCAGTTAATGTGTATTTTTATTTTTGGTGGCGATTTGGTACACAATAATAAAATAAGTTTGCAGAAATTCGTTGGCTTTCAACAGAAGGCTCCGTTAAGGCAATTTTAAAAATGGGCTGAAATTAAATAGCACGTTACTCAATAGATTATCAGTATCTCGACAATGCTTTTTTTAATCAAGCCCACTTAAAAAAGTGTTTAATAACTATATAAATTATATCTAATTAATATATTTACAAATTTGTTTTTGTTTTAAATGTAATTTAAACGAGTCACTTTTGTGCTCGCGTTCTACAAACAGGCAGTTTATCTCGGGGCAAAAACGAGTAGCCATGCACGGTAAACAAGTGGTTTATAGAATTAAATCTTCTTGTGTGCATTACGTTTAGTAAAGTTTGCTATAGTCTAACAGTCGTGTTCATAAAAACTTATTGGTGATTAATTGACCGTTTTTAAGCAAAAATTTCTAAAGTTGTATTCATAAACGAGAAATAGTTTATTGAACCTTCAATAAACCATTCATAAAGTAAGAAAATTTATTGTTGGATTTGACCTTCTTTAAACCAAAAATAAAATGACATTTTGATAAGTGTTTGCATATTATGATACATATTATTTTTGTGAAATATGTTAAAAAAATAATGACAAAAATGTTTTATTTGTTAATATGGACATATTAAATACATTTGATAATTATTTAAAAAATTTTTATATGATTTAAATGAATATGTTCAGGGGCAAATGCAGATATTCTCTTTAATTATTTATTAAACAACAAATTGTTCTTCAAAAATATTAAAAAAAAAAAATAAAATAAGCAAATCATAATAATAGTGATGTTAATAAAAAGTAAACAAACTTTTTATTCGAATACTTTCTTATCGTATATTTAAAAAAGGTTCAAATAAAAGATTTTATGATAGCTTTCAGCAAAATTTTGTTCAGAAACTAAAATAGTATGTAGTTTTATTCGATAAGAATAATTTTGAAGGTCTACAATTAAAAAAATATATAAAAAAAAATTTAAATATAGAATATCATGTGAACCGAATAGAAGTTTCATGCATCACTAACAATAAAATGGCAGCAAAATATAAAGAATGCTGCCATACTTAAACACAAAATCGCTACAAACAGCTAATAGTAAAAAAGCTGGTAATGTACGTTTATGAATAAAAATTTTTATAAGAGGTTTATATGTATATGAAATAAGCACCAGTGTCTTCGTTTTTGACCCCATGCTATTTCTGATTATTGTAATATCAGCATTATCATCACTTGTCCAAATTGTCAATAGGGTCAAAAATTAAAATTATGTCATCAACGGGATGGCACATCGGCATTACAGAAATAACAAATCGGAGTCAGTTTAACAAAAAAAATATCATCAGTGCGTTGACTCAGTAACATCGGAGAAACGACTCATTAAGCTCAATTTAATTACTGTAATAATTAGGTGGGGCTAATTATTAATAATGACGATGTTTGCCAACGGGCGAGAGGTATCTAGGGTATAGCGCTAGATATTATTTAGTTTAATAAGGATTTTTCAAAAATTTTTTGAATTTTCGAAAATTTAGGGGCTTTTTGAGTAAAGCGCTAGATATTATTATCTAGTTTAATAACTGTGAAAAACATTGATTTTTGAAAATTTAGGGGCTTTGTGAGTATAGCTCTAGATGTTTGTATCTAGTTTAATTATGAATTTTAAAATTTAAAATATTGATTTTATTTTCGAAAATGTAGGGGCTTTGAGGTATAGCACTAGATGTTATTATCTAGTTTAAGTATAAATTTTAAAAATTCTTTTAATTTTCGAAAATTTAGGGGCTATATGAGTATAGCGCTAGATGTTATTATCTAGTTTCAGTATGAATTTTAAAAATTCTTTTAATTTTCGAAAATTTAGGGGTTGAAAATTTAGGGGCTATTTGAGTAGCGCTAAAGGCCGTTACACACTATCCCAAAAAGTCTTACGTATTTTTCAAAAATGCTTCTCTGATCTAATTAGTCTTTGAAAATTTTTAAAAAACAATTACAACTCATTATGACAGGGTTGCATTTTCGTAAATTACTAAGGACTTTGTGGAATAGTGTATAACGGCCTTAAATAATATCTAGTTTAACAATTTGAATAGGACAAATTGAAAATTAAATAATTATTCTGTTTCCCATACTCGAATGGGCCTAACGTAATTAGGAGATTAATTGAATTAAATATAGACGTTCCTTTTTTAAAATTTACGAGCACTCAGAGATTTGGGATAGTAACATTTTCAAAGTTTAAATTATTGAAGTTTTATTTAATTGGACTTGCTGTAAAGAGACTTGATTTTAACCGATAGTATTCTTCGAAATGATTTCATAGCTATAAATAATTTCAGTGAAATTAAATGGGATAAATGGGATTCCAGTATCTTTTTTGTGAAATATGGCAACACTGATTAAAACACTTTAATTTATTTGTCAATAAAATTTTATTTATTTAATTTATTGCACAAATTGTTTAAATTTTAATTTAAATTGTTAATTCAATTGATTTATTTTTTATAATGTTAATATTAACAAAAATTTATTTTATTTAAGATAAAAATTTTCCAATAGATTTGAATTTTAATTTAATTCTGATGTTTTATTAAATTTGGTGTACTTCCTTTTTTGTACTGGACTGTATTCATCCTCAGTATTATAATCTGTGAGTACAATCTTTGCATTAGTGAATTAAAGAGTTTTAATCACAAATTGTCGGTTTTCTTTTTCTTTTTGCAGCGGACTGTATTTTTTTTCCTTATATGTGAGTACAATCTTTGCATTAGTGACTTAGGGAGTTTTAATCACAAAGCAATTGATTGTCGGCTTTCTTTTTCTTTTTGCAGCGGACTGTATTTTTTTTCCTTATATGTGAGTACAATCTTTGCATTAGTGACTTAGGGAGTTTTAATCACAAAGCAATTGATTGTGGGTTTTCTTTTTGCAGCGGACTGTATAATTTTTTTCTTATTTTGTTTTCTTCTTTTGATTCACTTTATTAATACACTACAGGGCATTAAGCACAAACAAATCTTTGTTGTTTAATTTGCAGAGAACGCAATGTTGCTGTTTTATACATGTACGCATGTAAATACAGAGTGCGCAATTTTACGCTGGGTCTCCACGTTGCAATATTTATTGCTAAGTACAAGCAAAAACGTCGGCAGAACAATGACAGAGCATTGCAGTTTTCACCGCGAGTAGTCGTATAAAGTTTTGTGGCTGTGTGCACATATTTATAACAAATGTTTTATGTTGTGTTTTGAAGTGGTTGTGAAATTTTCTTCTTTAAATTAATAAAATAATTAATTGTAATTGTCGTAGCTGTGTTTTGTATTACTTTTTTCTTTATTTGCGTTAAAAAAAAGTTGAATTGTTCTATTGAAAAAATAAAAATATACAAAAAAATAAATTCGTCGTTTGCTTTTATTGATCTTGACGTTTATTAAAAAATATAATATATAATAATATATTTATTGATTGCTTTTTACATAAATAAACACACAAACAAAAAACAACTGTACAGAGAAATGAAATGTCAGATAAATTACAACTGATTTGACAGCATATTGCTAAGCAATAATTGCTCAAGCAATAAGAAGAGCAATCATTGCGCAATGGATTGCCACTCATGGCAATATGCGGTCTATACGTCGCAAATTTTATGGAGCAATGAAATTTGACGTTTGCCGCAATAAATATTGCTACGTGATGACCCGGGGTTACCGGCAATTTAGGGGTGGGTACATACCATAAAGTTAAGAGAGCGCACGCTAACAACAAATATAAATATTAAGTATGTTGTTGCTATTTTAACGACTTCTCAAGTTACCCGCGCACATACAAAGAGATTTTGTTTTGATTTTAACTTGAGTAAGAGAACGTAAGGAATAATATGTATGCAAGTTTTTTCAAAGAGATACATAGCAAGTTACAAGAACAAAACAAATGGATTATGACCGCAAGAATAAAAGTATAAATTGTTAAAGAGTTATGAAGTTAGATGTGTAAATTAAAGAGCTTTTGTTTTAAGTTTACTCATAATCCATTTGTTTTGTTCTTGTAACTTGCTATGTATCTCTTTGAAAAAACTCACATACATATTATTCCTTACGTTAAAATAACAGCAACATAATATTTATATTTGTTGTAAGCGTGCGCTCCCTTAACTTTATGGTATGTACCCACCCCTAAATTGCCGGTAAAATTGCGTACTCTGTATTTACATGCGTACATACATACATGTATAAAACAGCAACATTGCGTTCTCTGCAAATTAAAAAACAAAGATTTGTTTGTGCTTAATGCCCTGTAGTGTATTAATAAAGTGAATCAAAAGAAGAAAACAAAATAAGAAAAAATTATACAGTCCGCTGCAAAAAGAAAACCCACAATCAATTGCTTTGTGATTAAAACTCCCTAAGTCACTAATGCAAAGATTGTGTACACACATATAAAAAAAAAAATACCGTCCGCTGCAAAAAAAAAAGAAAACCGACAATTTGTGATTAAAACTCTTTAATTCACTAATGCAAAGATTGTACTCACACATTATAATACTGAGGATGAATACAGTCCAGTACAAAAAAGGAAGTACACCAAATTTATTAAAACATCAGAATTAAATTAAAATTCAAATCTATTGGAAAATTTTTATCTTAAATAAAATAAATTTTTGTTAATATTAACATTATAAAAAATAAATCAATTGAATTAACAATTTAAATTAAAATTTAAACAATTTGTACAATGAATTAAATAAATAAAATTTTATTGACAAATAAATTAAAGTGTTTTAATCAGTGTTGCCATATTTCACAAAAAAGATACTATCGGTAAAAATCAAGTCTCTTTACAGCAAGTCCCATTAAATAAAACTTCAATAATTTAAACTTTGAAAATGTTACTATCCCAAATCTCTGAGTGCTCGTAAATTTTAAAAAAGGAACGTCTATATTTAATTCAATTAATCCCCTAATTCCGTTAGGCCCATTCGAGTATGGAAAACAGAATAATTATTTAATTTTCAATTTGTCCTATTCAAATTGTTAAACTAGATATTATTTAGCGCTACTCAAATAGCCCCTAAATTTTCAACCCCTAAATTTTCGAAAATTAAAAGAATTTTTAAAATTCATACTTAAACTAGATAATAACATCTAGCGCTATACTCATATAGCCCCTAAATTTTCGAAAATTAAAAGAATTTTTAAAATTTATACTTAAACTAGATAATAACATCTAGTGCTATACCTCAAAGCCCCTACATTTTCGAAAATAAAAACAATTTTTTAAATTTTAAAATTCATAATTAAACTAGATACAAACATCTAGAGCTATACTCACAAAGCCCCTAAATTTTCAAAAATCAATGTTTTTCACAGTTATTAAACAAGATAATAATATCTAGCGCTTTACTCAAAAAGCCCCTAAATTTTCGAAAATTCAAAGAATTTTTGAAAAATCCTTATTAAACTAAATAATATCTAGCGCTATACGCTAGATACCTCTCGCCCGTTGGCAAACATCGTCATTATTAATAATTAGCCCCACCTAATTATTACAGTAATTAAATTGAGCCTAATGAGTCGTTTCTCCGATGTTACTGAGTCAACGCACTGATGATATTTTTTTTGTTAAACTGACTCCGATTTGTTATTTCTGTAATGCCGATGTGCCATCCCGTTGATGACATAATTTTAATTTTTGACCCTATTGACAATTTGGACAAGTGATGATAATGCTGATATTACAATAATCAGAAATAGCATGGGGTCAAAAACGAAGACACTGGTGCTTATTTCATATACATATAAACCTCTTATAAAAATTTTTATTCATAAACGTACATTACCAGCTTTTTTACTATTAGCTGTTTGTAGCGATTTTGTGTTTAAGTATGGCAGCATTCTTTATATTTTGCTGCCATTTTATCGTTAGTGATGCATGAAACTTCTATTCGGTTCACATGATATTCTATATTTAAATTTTTTTTTATATATTTTTTTAATTGTAGACCTTCAAAATTATTCTTATCGAATAAAACTACATACTATTTTAGTTTCTGAACAAAATTTTGCTGAAAGCTATCATAAAATCTTTTATTTGAACCTTTTTTAAATATATGATAAGAAAGTATTCGAATAAAAAGTTTGTTTACTTTTTATTAACATCACTATTATTATGATTTGCTTATTTTATTTTTTTTTTAATATTTTTGAAGAACAATTTGTTGTTTAATAAATAATTAAAGAGAATATCTTCATTTGCCCCTAAACATATTCATTTAAATCATATAAAAATTTTTTAAATAATTATCAAATGTATTTAATATGTCCATATTAACAAATAAAACATTTTTGTCATTATTTTTTTAACATATTTCACAAAAATAATATGTATCATAATATGCAAACACTTATCAAAATGTCATTTTATTTTTGGTTTAAAGAAGGTCAAATCCAACAATAAATTTTCTTACTTTATGAATGGTTTATTGAAGGTTCAATAGACTATTTCTCGTTTATGAATACAACTTTAGAAATTTTTGCTTAAAAACGGTCAATTAATCACCAATAAGTTTTTATGAACACGACTGTTAGACTATAGCAAACTTTACTAAACGTAATGCACACAAGAAGATTTAATTCTATAAACCACTTGTTTACCGTGCATGGCTACTCGTTTTTGCCCCGAGATAAACTGCCTGTTTGTAGAACGCGAGCACAAAAATGACTCGTTTAAATTACATTTAAAACAAAAACAAATTTGTAAATATATTAATTAGATATAATTTATATAGTTATTAAACACTTTTTTAAGTGGGCTTGATTAAAAAAAAGCATTGTCGAGATACTGATAATCTATTGAGTAACGTGCTATTTAATTTCAGCCCATTTTTAAAATTGCCTTAACGGAGCCTTTTATTGAAAGCCAACGAATTTCTGCAAACTTATTTTATTATTGTGTACCAAATCGCCACCAAAAATAAAAATACACATTAACTGCCTATTTCATTAAATGCAAAAGAACTCATTTTTTACACAACTACATTGGAAACAAAAAAACAATTTTAAAACATTGTTTCAAATTTATTTCTGCGAAAGAAGCGTTTTTGACATGGTGAAATTGACATTCAAAATAATAAAAAAATGCATCAAGCACTGACTAAAAAATTTTTCGCGTCGAAAAATTTAAAAAGCACTAAAAACAATGCAAAAAGCACCGAGTTGACAACGCTACTAGCCTAAAACAAAAAGAGTTTTTTTTGCTACCTTTTTGTTTGATTTTCTTTTCCACTTCCTTTCAGTTTCTAGAAATTTTAGTTGTGCGTGAACGTTTAAGTGCTAACTCTCTAATAAACTAATAAAATTAATAGGAAAAAGTGTTAGAAAATTAATAATTATTATAAATAAATTAAATTTAATTGTTATTTCATTGTAAGATAAAAAAATTTAACAAAACAGTTATGTTTTTCTTGGTAAAAATTGTATTTAAATCTTTTTTCATATAAAGCAGAGTTATAAAGCAGCGCAGTCTCTGTTGCAATGCTGCTTGTGTTATTGAAGAGAGTCGCGTTGTTATGACGAAGGGCAGAGAGCTTAAGAAAAAAGTGTTTTGTGTTAAATAGAGTGTGTGTGTATGAGTGCCAGTTTTTTTTCCCACAAAAAGGGAAATAAGTTTTTGAGCAAAATCAAAGTAAATATTGCAAATAAAAGCGAAATGGAAAGTTTGGTTTTTTATTAGTTTATTTTAAATCAATTATGCGTTTATTTTGAATACCTATCCATATAAAATAAATGGCAGTTATAGAAGATGTCAATTTACTGCAAAATATAGCTGATTTTTAGAATAGAAATACATATGTAGAAAAATGAAATCACAAAAAGGTTTAAAATTAATAAGCTATATAAAAAATTTAATAAAATAAAAAAGATAAGTGAAAAATAATAATAATAATTAAATGAAGATCAATTGAAGAGATAAAAATTTTCGTATACCTACCTAAACAAATAACTTTTAAAAGGTGAGTTCATTTGCAAATTTGTATTAAAAAAAGCTTAAAATTTATATATATTTAAGGGATTCTCCTTTTTTTTATCAATTAAAAGGCTTAATTTCGGTCCTCTAGCCCATTTAATGTGGCTATTTAAAGTAGATTTTTTCAATTGAACTGTTTCATGCACGACACCCAAAAAAGTACACAAATGTACTCTCTGTACTGTTTTTTGGTTCAGTCCAAATATAATAAATATATATATTTGGGGGTTTTAAATGGTATGCTATCAAGTTATATTGGCATAATATCCTAATATACTACAATATTGTCGTTGTGTTAAAAACTAAAAAGTTCTAAAATAATAATTAATCTTTTAAGCTGTTTTTTGTGTTTTCATTAGTCTAGAGATCTAAATTAGCTCATTGCAGTCACATTTTTTCTTGTTTTTATTTTAAGACATATTCAGCAAAAACTTACTTTGCAAAGTAATGAGTTAAAAAGCTAATAAAACTACTCTTCAATTGTACAATGTAAAATGACAGCAAATCAAGTTTTCTATCATTTCTTACTATGATTTTCTTAAAATATGATGATTCGCTCATTTATTTCTTGTAGGGTACTTATAGATTGTCATTTTAACTTACTTACGCTTACCACGCTCGCTCACAAATAGGGAGTTAAATAAGTTATTACCAAATTCGCTAATCAATAGGTACCTAGTTCTCATTGGCATCAATAAAACTCAATGTGTCACACATATTTGGGTTATTCACAAGGTGTGCTATCATGTTATATTGTCATAATGCTTTAACATTTTACAATGGTTTAAAAATATTGTTGTTGCTTTGCTTTGCTAACAAAAAGTGTTTAAATTAACAGAACTTTGCTTGCTATGTTTATTGTACTGTCGTAATTAAGCAGAAGACCCCTGCGTTGAGCGTCTAAACCGAGCCGCATTAGTTTTTGTAGCGGTCGACGTTGATGGTATAGTTTTATCGGGGTTATATTCGAATTTAACCTGCGGCTAGCTATTTTTGCAACAAAACACTTGCGGCGTCTAATATCGGCTTAGGGCTCTGATGTTTGGCGTCTAAAAAATGGAAAATAGTCAGATAAGATCTAATTTAATTTATTAATTTAATTTTTTATATATGTTTAAATCAGCTGATTTTAATTCAAAATAGCACACTAAATTATGAGGGGTTGTTCCCAACTTTATGACACCATGTGAATCCCCCATTTGTGTTTTTAATTTAAATTGTTTTCTAATGCAAAAGTTGACAAGCCTACATTAAGATTGCAAAAACGATATTATAAGGGAAGGTAAAATTTAAATACTATCACTTATGATACAATATCGATATCATATACATATTATAATTTATATCAGCCAGACGATATCCTTATAATATCGTTTGGTTGATTGGGTAGAGTAGATTTGATTAAAATTTTTAGAAAATATTCCCGAAAAATATTGAAGGAATAAGACTATTTAAGTATAAAAACTTTTAAAATTGTAATTTGACTTAGAATACACTTTCGAATTATTATGAAAATTTATTTAAAATTTTTAATTTTAAAAATACATATTAAAATCAGTTAAAAAAAAAAACAAAATGTAAGCAGAAACATTTACAGCCAACCCCACGATGTCACACGTTAACGTTCGCATAGAAAACAACATTTGAAACAAAAACAAATTTTAGAAATTGTTTTTGTTTAAAATGTAATTTTCTATGCGAACGTTAACGTATGACATCGTGGGATGGGTGATTAAAATCAATTTGTATTAGAACTGACTTGTTAAAACCTTAGATGCATTCTATTTTGAATTACAAAATTATAAATTTCGTTAATCAATTCATTAACAATTATATGTCAGGCATTACTAAACTACTTCTATGTAATGTAGATGGTATGAAGTAGTCATTGAATAATAAGTTGTTAAGTAATTGCAAGTCAATACCAAGTTTTTGCTGAGAAGGGGTTTGTGTTACCATTTGAATCCGCCAATAGTATTTCCCTATATGTACCAGGATATAAAAACTTTAAGCATTTAACACACCTGAGACAACAACAATATTAAAAATTTTATATATGGGGATTTCATGTCAAGGGACCCAATTTTTAAATCGATGTCTTCCGATTTAGATAAAATTTGCACCAAGATCCTATCCAAGTCCTTTTGGATAGTATTTAGTTTAGACAGACATTTTCAACAAGATCGGTCAAAAAGTTTCTGAGTTAGAGGTGGTCAAAGTTTAACATTTTGGCCATACAAAAGTTCTTTCTCATCCATGTAACTTATTACTTGGGCAACAAAAAGAGCACTAAAAAAACAGTTTTCAGCTCTTAAAAAAAGCGTTTAAAAACATGAAAATAAGCTGTTAAAATTAAAAAAAGCAATTTTAACTTGTTTATTTTCCACTTAATTCGTTTAATACGTTGCTATAGTAAATTATAAGTTGACGCAATAATTGACGCAATTTTTCGAAAAGAAAACTATGTCTGTTTGGAGTCAGCAAGTTCTTGTACAAAGAAAAAGTAATTCCTACGTCTGCAGATTGAGTATTTGCTCTGAAGTATATTTTATACGATTGGACTCATAATTCCGCTTGCCTCCCAAAATATCCCCAATATCTTTTAATACGCGAAATCCTTCATTTTTTAATGAAACTGATTTAAATATTGTATTAACTGTGTATCCTTTATCCCCTGGAATACGGGAAATTTTTCATACGGTCCATAACTATGTTCACTTAGAAAACCAATGTTTAATTAAAATGTTTAATTTAAATTTGGTTTTTTAAAAATTTGTTTGAAATTTATAAACCAAAGATCCCTGAAGAAGCTGTCCATTGTGGCAGCGAAATATTGGATAAACTTAAAATAAATATTTTTTTGCATAACCTGACCTTGAGCTTGATTGAAAATAAGAAGAAATAAAATTAAAAGGTCGAAGAATATAGACTAAATAATATATAATAATATATTTATTGATTGCTTTTTACATAAGTAAACACACAAACAAAAAACAACTGTACAGAGAAATGAAATGTCAGATAAATTACAACTGATTTGACAGCATATTGCTAAGCCATAATTGCTCAAGCAATAAGAAGAGCAATCATTGCGCAATGGATTGCCACTCATGGCAATATGCGGTCTATACGTCGCAAATTTTATGGAGCAATGAAATTTGACGTTTGCCGCAATAAATATTGCTACGTGATGACCCGGGGTTACCGGCAATTTAGGGGTGGGTACATACCATAAAGTTAAGAGAGCGCACGCTAACAACAAATATAAATATTAAGTATGTTGTTGCTATTTTAACGACTTCTCAAGTTACCCGCGCACATACAAAGAGATTTTGTTTTGATTTTAACTTGAGTAAGAGAACGTAAGGAATAATATGGATGCGAGTTTTTTCAAAGAGATACATAGCAAGTTACAAGAACAAAACAAATGGATTATGACCGCAAGCAGGGCTGCCAGAAATTTTCATCAAAAAATCTTAATTTCACCAAAAAAAAAATCTTATTTTTGAAGAAAAAATCTTATTTTTAGAAAAAAGTAGTCTTTTTATTATATATGTATAATAAAAACAATTCATATTTTATTTAATACATAAAATAAACGAAAAAAAAACAAAAAAAAATTTCAAATTGTATAACTTTTCCATTAAATGTCTTTGCTATTATTTAATTTTTGCAATATTTTCTGTTTTGCAAAGGAATAAGCGCGCAAATCTTACACCTGATTAATCACCCTTGAAGGCCAAACGGAGGTTGCTTTTTAAGTATTTTTTTTTGTCCAGTAAACCGCAAGGTTGCATTATTTAGTTTACAAATTTTCAAATGGAAACAAAGAAGGTTTTTGTAATTGAGCCTAACCTTCGTCTAGACAAAACAAAAAATCTTGTTTGTGGGGAAAAAATCTTAAAATCTTTTTTCGGTTCAAAAATCTTAAAAAATAAGGTAAAATCTTACTTCTGGCAGCGCTGACCGCAAGAATAAAAGTATAAATTGTTAAAGAGTTATGAAGTTAGATGTGTAAATTAAAGAGCTTTTGTTTTAAGTTTACTCATAATCCATTTGTTTTGTTCTTGTAACTTGCTATGTATCTCTTTGAAAAAACTCACATACATATTATTCCTTACGTTAAAATAACAACAACATAATATTTATATTTGTTGTAAGCGTGCGCTCTCTTAACTTTATGGTATGTACCCACCCCTAAATTGCCGGTAAAATTGCGTACTCTGTATTTACATGCGTACATACATACATGTATAAAACAGCAACATTGCGTTCTCTGCAAATTAAAAAACAAAGATTTGTTTGTGCTTAATGCCCTGTAGTGTATTAATAAAGTGAATCAAAAGAAGAAAACAAAATAAGAAAAAATTATACAGTCCGCTGCAAAAAGAAAACCCACAATCAATTGCTTTGTGATTAAAACTCCCTAAGTCACTAATGCAAAGATTGTGTACACACATATAAAAAAAAAAATACCGTCCGCTGCAAAAAAAAAAGAAAACCGACAATTTGTGATTAAAACTCTTTAATTCACTAATGCAAAGATTGTACTCACACATTATAATACTGAGGATGAATACAGTCCAGTACAAAAAAGGAAGTACACCAAATTTATTAAAACATCAGAATTAAATTAAAATTCAAATCTATTGGAAAATTTTTATCTTAAATAAAATAAATTTTTGTTAATATTAACATTATAAAAAATAAATCAATTGAATTAACAATTTAAATTAAAATTTAAACAATTTGTACAATGAATTAAATAAATAAAATTTTATTGACAAATAAATTAAAGTGTTTTAATCAGTGTTGCCATATTTCACAAAAAAGATACTATCGGTAAAAATCAAGTCTCTTTACAGCAAGTCCCATTAAATAAAACTTCAATAATTTAAACTTTGAAAATGTTACTATCCCAAATCTCTGAGAGCTCGTAAATTTTAAAAAAGGAACGTCTATATTTAATTCAATTAATCCCCTAATTCCGTTAGGCCCATTCGAGTATGGAAAACAGAATAATTATTTAATTTTCAATTTGTCCTATTCAAATTGTTAAACTAGATATTATTTAGCGCTACTCAAATAGCCCTTAAATTTGCAACCCCTAAATTTTCGAAAATTAAAAGAATTTTTAAAATTCATACTTAAACTAGATAATAACATCTAGTGCTATACCTCAAAGCCCCTACATTTTCGAAAATAAAATCAATTTTTTAAATTTTAAAATTCATAATTAAACTAGATACAAACATCTAGAGCTATACTCACAAAGCCCCTAAATTTTCAAAAATCAATGTTTTTCACAGTTATTAAACTAGATAATAATATCTAACGCTTTACTCAAAAAGCCCCTAAATTTTCGAAAATTCAAAGAATTTTTGAAAAATCCTTATTAATATAATATCTAGCGCTATACGCTAGATACCTCTCGCCCGTTGGCAAACATCGTCATTATTAATAATTAGCCCCACCTTATTATTACAGTAAATAAATTGAGCTTAATGAGTCGTTTCTCCGATGTTACTGAGTCAACGCACTGATGATATTTTTTTTGTTAAACTGACTCCGATTTGTTATTTCTGTAATGCCGATGTGCCATCCCGTTGATGACATAATTTTAATTTTTGACCCTATTGACAATTTGGACAAGTGATGATAATGCTGATATTACAATAATCAGAAATAGCATGGGGTCAAAAACGAAGACACTGGTGCTTATTTCATATACATATAAACCTCTTATAAAAATTTTTATTCATAAACGTACATTACCAGCTTTTTTACTATTAACTGTTTGTAGCGATTTTGTGTTTAAGTATGGCAGCATTCTTTATATTTTGCTGCCATTTTATTGTTAGTGATGCATGAAACTTCTATTCGGTTCACATGATATTCTATATTTAAATTTTTTTTTATATATTTTTTTAATTGTAGACCTTCAAAATTATTCTTATCGAATAAAACTACATACTATTTTAGTTTCTGAACAAAATTTTGCTGAAATCTATCATAAAATCTTTTATTTGAACCTTTTTTAAATATATGATAAGAAAGTATTCGAATAAAAAGTTTGTTTACTTTTTATTAACATCACTATTATTATGATTTGCTTATTTTATTTTTTTTTAATATTTTTGAAGAACAATTTGTTGTTTAATAAATAATTAAATGGAATATCTGCATTTGCCCCTGAACATATTCATTTAAATCATATAAAAATTTTTTAAATAATTATCAAATGTATTTAATATGTCCATATTAATAAATAAAACATTTTTGTCATTATTTTTTTAACATATTTCACAAAAATAATATCATAATATGCAAACACTTATCAAAATGTCATTTTATTTTTGGTTTAAAGAAGGTCAAATCCAACAATAAATTTTCTTACTTTATGAATGGTTTATTGAAGGTTCAATAGACTATTTCTCGTTTATGAATACAACTTTAGAAATTTTTGCTTAAAAACGGTAAATTAATCATCAATAAGTTTTTATGAACACGACTGTTAGACTAAAGCAAACTTTACTAAACGTAATGCACACAAGAAGATTTAATTCTATAAACCACTTGTTTACCGTGCATGGCTACTCGTTTTTGCCCCGAGATAAACTGCCTGTTTGTAGAACGCGAGCACAAAAGTGACTCGTTTAAATTACATTTAAAACAAAAACAAATTTGTAAATATATTAATTAGATATAATTTATATAGTTATTAAACACTTTTTTAAGTGGGCTTGATTAAAAAAAAGCATTGTCGAGATACTGATAATCTATTGAGTAACGTGCTATTTAATTTCAGCCCATTTTTAAAATTGCCTTAACGGAGCCTTTTATTGAAAGCCAACGAATTTCTGCAAACTTATTTTATTATTGTGTACCAAATCGCCACCAAAAATAAAAATACACATTAAATGCAAAAGAACTCATTTTTTACACAACTACATTGGAAACAAAAAAACAATTTTAAAACATTGTTTCAAATTTATTTCTGCGAAAGAAGCGTTTTTGACATGGTGAAATTGACATTCAAAATAATAAAAAAAATGCATCAAGCACTGACTAAAAAATTTTTCGCGTCGAAAAATTTAAGAAGCACTAAAAACAATGCAAAAAGCACCGAGTTGACAACGCTACTAGCCTAAAACAAAAAGAGTTTTTTTTGCTACCTTTTTGTTTGATTTTCTTTTCCACTTCCTTTCAGTTTCTAGAAATTTTAGTTGTGCGTGAACGTTTAAGTGCTAACTCTCTAATAAACTAATAAAATTAATAGGAAAAAGTGTTAGAAAATTAATAATTATTAAAAATAAATTAAATTTAATTGTTATTTCATTGTTACATTAAAAAATTTAACAAAAAAGTTATGTTTTTCTTGGTAAAAATTGTATTTAAATCTTTTTTCATATAAAGCAGAGTTATAAAGCAGCGCAGTCTCTGTTGCAATGCTGCTTGTGTTATTGAAGAGAGTCGCGTTGTTATGACGAAGGGCAGAGAGCTTAAGAAAAAAGTGTTTTGTGTTAAATAGAGTGTGTGTGTATGAGTGCCAGTTTTTTTTCCCACAAAAAGGGAAATAAGTTTTTGAGCAAAATCAAAGTAAATATTGCAAATAAAAGCGAAATGGAAAGTTTGGTTTTTTATTAGTTTATTTTAAATCAATTATGCGTTTATTTTGAATACCTATTCATATAAAATAAATGGCAGTTATAGAAGATGTCAATTTACTGCAAAATATAGCTGATTTTTAGAATAGAAATATGTAAAAAAAAGAAAAATGAAATCACAAAAAGGTTTAAAATTAATAAGCTATATAAAAAATTTAATAAAATAAAAAATATAAGTGAAAAATAATAATAATAATTAAATGAAGATCAATTGAAGAGATACAAATTTTCGTATACCTACCTAAACAAATAACTTTTAAAAGGTGAGTTCATTTGCAAATTTGTATTAAAAAAAGCTTAAAATTTATATATAGATAAGGGATTCTCGTTTTTTTTTTATCAATTAAAAGGCTTAATTTCGGTCCTCTAGCCCATTTAATGTGGCTATTTAAAGTAGATTTTTTCAATTGAACTGTTTCATGCACGACACCCAAAAAAGTACACAAATGTACTCTCTGTACTGTTTTTTGGTTCAGTCCAAATATAATAAATATATATATTTGGGGGTTTTAAATGGTATGCTATCAAGTTATATTGGCATAATATCCTAATATACTACAATATTGTCGTTGTGTTAAAAACTAAAAAGTTCTAAAATAATAATTAATCTTTTAAGCTGTTTTTTTGTGTTTTCATTAGTCTAGAGATCTAAATTAGCTCATTGCAGTCACATTTTTCTTGTTTTTATTTTAAGACATACTCAGCAAAAACTTACATTGCAAAGTAATGAGTTAAAAAGCTAATAAAACTACTCTTCAATTGTACAATGTAAAATGACAGAAAATCAAGTTTTCTATCATTTCTTACTATCATTTTCTTAAAATATGATGATTCGCTCATTTATTTCTTGTAGGGTACTTATAGATTGTCATTTTAACTTACTTACGCTTACCACGCTCGCTCACAAATAGGGAGTTAAATAAGTTATTACCACATTCGCTAATCAATAGGTAGTTCTCATTGGCATTAATAAAACTTAATGTGTCACACATATTTGGGTTATTCACAAGGTGTGCTATCATGTTATATTGTCATAATGCTTTAACATTTTACAATGGTTTAAAAATATTGTTGTTGCTTTGCTTTGCTAACAAAAAGTGTTTAAATTAACAGAACTTTGCTTGCTATGTTTATTGTACTGTCGTAATTAAGCAGTAGACCCCTGCGTTGAGCGTCTAAACCGAGCCGCATTAGTTTTTGTAGCGGTCGCCGTTGATGGTATAGTTTTATCCGGGTTATATCCGAATTTAACCTGCGGCTAGCTATTTTTGCAACAAAACACTTGCGGCGTCTAATTATATCGGCTTAGGACTCTGATGTTTGGCGTCTAAAAAATGGAAAATAGTCAGATAAGATCTAATTTAATTTATTAATTTAATTTTTTATATATGTTTAAATCAGCTGATTTTAATTCAAAATAGCACACTAAATTATGAGGGGTTGTTCCCAACTTTATGACACCATGTAAATCCCCCATTTGTGTTTTTAATTTAAATTGTTTTCTAATGCAAAAGTTGACAAGCCTACATTAAGATTGCAAAAACGATATTATAAGGGAAGGTAAAATTTAAATACTATCACTTATGATACAATATCGATATCATATACATATTATAATTTATATCAGCCAGACGATATCCTTATAATATCGTTTGGTTGATTGGGTAGAGTAGATTTGATTAAAATTTTTAGAAAATATTCCCGAAAAATATTGAAGGAATAAGACTATTTAAGTATAAAAGCTTTTAAAATTGTAATTTGACTTAGAATACACTTTCGAATTAATATGAAAATTTATTTAAAATTTTTAATTTTAAAAATACATATTAAAATCAGTTAAGTATTTAAATTTTTCATATTCAAATCTATTACAAATTGTTCATCATTCATAACATCGTGACATCGTGGGATGGGTGATTAAAATCAATTTGTATTAGAATTGACTTGTTAAAACCTTAGATGCATTCTATTTTGAATTACAAAATTATAAATTTCGTTAATCAATTCATTAACAATTATATGTCAGGCATTACTAAACTACTTCTATGTAATGTAGATGGTATGAAGTAGTCATTGAATAATAAGTTGTTAAGTAATTGCAAGTCAATACCAAGTTTTTGCTGAGAAGGGGTTTGTGTTACCATTTAAATCCGCCAATAGTATTTCCCTATATGTACCAGGATATAAAAACTTTAAGCATTTAACACACCTGAGACAAAAACAACATCAAAAATTTTATGTATGGGGATTCCATGTCAAGGGACCTAATTCTTAAATCGATGTCTTCCGGTTTAGATAAAATTTGCACCAAGATCCTATCCAAGTCCTATTGTATAGTATTTAGTTTAGACAAACATTTTCAACGAGATCGGTCAAATATTTTCTGAGTTAGAGGGGGTCAAAGTTTAACATTTTGGCCATACAAAATTCTTTCTCATCCATGTAACTTATTACTTGGGCAACAAAAAAAAAAAAGCACTAAAAAACAGTTTTCAGCTAAAAAAAGCGTTTAAAAACATGAAAATAAGCTTATAAAATTAAAAAAAGCAAATTTTTCGAATAGAAAACTATGTCTGTTTGGAGTCAGAAAGTTCTTGTACAAAGAAAAAGTAATTCCTACGTCTGCAGATTGAGTATTTGCTCTGAAGTATATTTTATACGATTGGACTCATAATTCCGCTTGCCTCCCAAAATATCCCCAATATCTTTTAATACGCGAAATCCTTCATTTTTTAATGAAACTGATTTAAATATTGTATTAACTGTGTCTCCTTTATCCCCTGGAATACGGGAAATTTTTCTTACGGTCCATAACTATGTTCACTTAGAAAACCAATGAAAGATTTTTTGTTTCCAATTTTGTTACAACTTAGTGTAAAACCCCAAAGTTTGCAGAAATTAACAATATTTAATATACAGAGAAATTCTTAATAGCTAAAAATATATTAAAAAAGCAAAAAATAAGACTTTACTATACCAAAAACAGAGAGAAGGGGAACTAACAGACGTTACTTTATACAAAAACTATATTTAAAAAGAAATAAGACTTTACAAAGTATGATGGTAAAAGACGTTACAGACTGAGAAATTTGATCGTAAGAATACAGCTATGGAATTTCGAGAGAAAGGAACTTAAGCAAGTAAATAATAAAATAAGTTGATAAAAAGGCTTAATACTAAAAACATAAACACATAACAATTACACACAACACTATAAAAAGTACGCTACCGCTAAGACAGAGTTGCATAAAAGTTAAGTAAGAAAGTATAGTCGGTCAAGCCCGACCGTATGATACCCAACACCACAGTATTTAAAATCAAGTTTCGAGAGTGTATGGCTATATGAATATGGATCTGTCTATGTTTTAGATTTCATTAAAATCGGTTAAATAGTTACTGATGGGCAGAAATTGACCCTATCTCCCCTATGTAGATCTATACATATATATGTTTTAAATTGCATTAAAATTGGTTTGATAGTGGGCACAAAGACCCTCTTCCTTATAGCAGCTTTTATGGGGGCTATATTAAATTATGGACCGATTCGCCCTTGTGCCAATTAGAACCCAAGTACCAAATTTCATTAAATTATCTTTAAAATTGCGACCTGTACTTTGCGCACGAGATTACATGGACAGCCAGCCAGCCGGACGGACATCGTTAGATCGACTCAGAAAGTGATTCTGAGTTGATCGGTATACTTTAGGACCAATTTTTAAGGTGTTTCTCACATCAGCACAAATGCATAATACCCTCTCCCCTCTTTAGTGTAGCTATAATAACATTCAGAGATAATATAGGTTTTTGGGATGATATTGTTCAAGGGAAGCACAAAATATTACCATAACGTTAAACGATTTTATTAACCAGAGTTGTTACAGCAAAGAAATGGCTGATTTTTTAGTATTTATAAAAAAAAGTTGCACATAAAAAATAATAATAACGATTTTTGCAAAATTTTATTAAATAAGTTTTTTTTCGTATGAAAAAAATGAAAAATTGTCTTGAAATGGCAAAATAAGTAAAAAAAGCCGATATCGCCAAAATAACTAAATAAAACCGATATTGCCAAAATAAGCAAAAAAAAGCCCTAATATAGCTCAATTTCTTTGTTTTGTTATGATCGGAATTTGTGTTCAATCAATATCTTTCTATCTTGTAAACCAAAAAAGCATTTGCTTTTTTTTGGTTGCCCTACTTATTACCTATTGCTGTTAGCAAAATTTGTTCCAAGTAGCTTCGATAGCGGGGATGTTTTTTTTTTGCTCAAAAGAAAGCTTATGTCTTTTCCTTTAAGTTAGTTCTGGTCTTTTAGGAAAAAATTCAAAATAGTGCTGCATATGCTTAAAATTAAGCACAAACAAATCGTTGTTGTTTAATTTGCAGAGAACGCAATGTTGCTGTTTTATACATGTATGTATGTACGCATGTAAATACAGAGTACGCAATTTTACGCTGGGTCTCCACGTTGCAATATTTATTGCTAAGTACAAGCAAAAACGTCGGCAGACAATGACAGAGCATTGGAGCAATAATTGCTGAATTTATTGCTGGAGAACACTTGAAATTGCTTTGCCATAAATTTGCAGTTTTCACCGCGAGTAGTCGTATAAAGTTTTGTGGCTGTACATATTTATAACAAATGTTTTATGTTGTGTTTTGAAGTGGTTGTGAAATTTTCTTTTTTAAATTAATAAAATAATTAATTGTAATTGTCGTAGCTGTGTTTTGTATTACTTTTTTGTTTATTTGCGTTTAAAAAAAGTTGAATTGTTCTATTGAAAAAATAAAAATATACAAAAAAATAAATTCGTCGTTTGCTTTTGTTGATCTTGACGTTTATTAAAAAATATAATATATAATAATATATTTATTGATTGCTTTTTACATAAATAAACACACAAACAAAAAACAACTGTACAGAGAAATGAAATGTCAGATAAATTACAACTGATTTGACAGCATATTGCTAAGCAATAATTGCTCAAGCAATAAGAAGAGCAATCATTGCGCAATGGATTGCCACTCATGGCAATATGCGGTCTATACGTCGCAAATTTTATGGAGCAATGAAATTTGACGTTTGCCGCAATAAATATTGCTACGTGAAGACCCGGGGCTACCGGCAATTTAGGGGTGGGTACATACCATAAAGTTAAGAGAGCGCACGCTAACAACAAATATAAATATTAAGTATGTTGTTGCGATTTTAACGACTTCTCAAGTTACCCGCGCACAAACAAAGAGATTTTGTTTTGATTTTAACTTGAGTAAGAGAACGTAAGGAATAATATGTATGCAAGTTTTTTCAAAGAGATACATAGCAAGTTACAAGAACAAAACAAATGGATTATGACCGCAAGAATAAAAGTATAAATTGTTAAAGAGTTATGAAGTTAGATGTGTAAATTAAAGAGCTTTTGTTTTAAGTTTACTCATAATCCATTTGTTTTGTTCTTGTAACTTGCTATGTATCTCTTTGAAAAAACTCGCATACATATTATTCCTTACGTTAAAATAACAACAACATAATATTTATATTTTTGTAAGCGTGCGCTCTCTTAACTTTATGGTATGTACCCACCCCTAAATTGCCGGTAAAATTGCGTACTCTGTATTTACATGCGTACATACATACATGTATAAAACAGCAACATTGCGTTCTCTGCAAATTAAACAACCTGGGGGTCGATTCTGGATCTGTGAAACTGTGAAATGAAAACTTTTTTCACATTTTCATAGAGTTTCTGATTCTCGTTTAGTGAAAAAATGATAAATAAATTCGAATGTTTTCATATGAGAAGAACAAATGGAATGAAACAAATCGTTTTACATTTTCACAGTAATGTGATTCTTGTTCTGTGTAACAATGCAAAGAAGTGTCACAAACTTTTCATTTATGTCATATTTTTACACTTTCATTTTAACGGTGAAAAATAATTTTAAATAAATTATTTAAAGGAAAATATGGACATTGCCAACGATAAATAATAATTTAAAGAAATAAAAATAATAATTTCCTAAAAAGATGCATATTTACAGATTTTTAACTTAATATATTCATATAAAATGCCAATTTTTGATAAAATACAAAACATTACTGACGAAAAACGTTAATAAAGTTTTCTTACTTTGGCTCATTCCGAATTTCTTGCGATAATTCAGTTAAAACCAATAATCCTAACATTTTTTAAATTAATTATATTTTTTGTGTATTTGTATACTTTTACACTTCATTAAAGGACAAAGTAGATGTGTAGTTATCATCGGCGGTGAAGAATTTAGGTTTAGCGACGGCTTAAAGTAAATATAGTGCCGCCTATAATATTTTTATGTTTTATAATAACATATTATAAAATTAATCTTTATTTGTCCTTTTATTTGTTAATGGTTTCACGATTTTTTGGGCTTATGGTCGTTTTTAACGCTTTTATTTAACTTGCAATGTATGTATGTGTGGGTAAAACCTTTCAACTCAGTTTGAAGCAGATATCTTCAATTGATTAAGCTGAAATTGTGTAAACACGTTCAGTTTTGATGACAAAGCATTTTTAACTAAGTGACGTCATTCTAAATCCAACATAGCGGCACAGCCAAGATTGCGGTCTAGCTATTTTTAATGCACTTCTATAATATGGGTATCAAATGAAAAGAATAACTCGAAAAATAAAATTCCGTCACACCAAATCCAATATGGTGGACTTCTGAAGCTGGAAACTAATTTTTTTTTAATGCATTCCAACAATATGGGTATCAAATGAAAGGATTTACTGAGAATACAAATGCGAGTTTAAAATCAATTAGAAGAAAAAAGGTTTTATTTCAATGCGCTAAAAAGAAAAAATAAATTAAGAGTAAAAAATCTTTTTACAAAACATGTCCAGATTTGCAACTTTTTTCTTGATTTTATTGGTGAGAAGTGCACCCCTTCCAAATTTTCTCACCCCTCTCACCAATAAACTCAAGAATTGCTGCAACAAAAATTTCAAGTCTGGACCGGCACTATGATGTAAAAGCTTGTCAATTGTCATCACACAATTTACACGATGTTAAAACTTGTCGCGAAATTTACTTGTGTAGAAAAACAAGTAAATAAATTAACTTGATGTGAATGATTTTAACTAATAAAAATTAATTTAAAAGTAAAAAACCTTTTTATTAAAAACAAGCTTTTATTTAAATATTTACCCTTAAAAGAAACTTTTACTTAAAGTCAGTAACAACATTATTTTCGTAGATGTCATTTTTATGCCAAAATTATTATGTTACTCAATGATTACTGCAAATAATATTTTGGGGAAATCGCGTGGGCAAGATGTTTGATTCGATCGATTTTACATTTTTATGACCGCTCTTGTTTTTTGAATTAAAATTTTTTTCAGCTAAAGAATTGCATTTAATGTTAAATTTTTTCCTTCACTATTTTTTGTGCGCACTTGGACAGGACATTGGCGCCAACCTCTTTCAGATGCAATATCGTTCATGAAAAACCCCAAATGCAACAAATTCACAGACAATTAAGGAATTTTCGGTTCACTTATTATTTATTTTAAGTTAAAATTATTTACAATATATGTATGAATATGGAAAAACAATAACAATTCTTTTACTGAAAACATTTATATTGTATAAAACAAGAGGAGTCATAAAAATTAGTTTTTTTTTTCAAATAAACTCGAAGAACACAGCGCACAATAACAATTTTGATTTACCACCTTCAAATGTGAACAAACAATTATACATACATATGTACAAATAAAGTTAAAAATCTTTTAGCAAAAATAAATACATGCGGCTTAGCGCCGGTTCAAAAATTCTAAGCTTCGATATCTGCATTTGACTTATACATTTTATTAATATAGTTACAAAAGTTTCACGGCTACAACGGAATGAAACACTTTTTCATTAAAAGAACGGGAATCGCAATTTGTGTAAATGTGAAGTGGTAATGTGAAACGTGCATATGAAAACGAAAATGAAAAGTTTTTTTTCATTTCACAGTTTCACAGAACCAGAATCGACCCCCTGTAGTCACTACAGTGTAGTGTGTTAATAAAGTGAATCAAAAGAAGAAGGAAACAAAATAAGAAAAAATTATACAGTCCGCTGCAAAAAGAAAACCCACAATCAATTGCTTTGTGATTAAAACTCCCTAAGTCACTAATGCAAAGATTCTACTCACATATAAGGAAAAAAAATACAGTCCGCCGCAAAAAGAAAAAGAAAACCGACAATTTGTGATTAAAACTCTTTAATTCTTTAATGCAAAGATTGTACTCACACATTATAATACAGAGAATGAATACAGTCCAGTACAAAAAAGGAAGTACACCAAATTTAATAAAACATCAGAATTAAATTAAAATTCAAATCTATTGGAAAATTTTTATCTTAAATAAAATAAATTTTTGTTAATATTAACATTATAAAAAATAAATCAATTGAATTAACAATTTAAATTAAAATTTATACAATTTGTGCAATAAATTAAATAAATAAAATTTTATTAACAAATAAATAACAGTGTTTTAATCAGTGTTGCCATATTTCACAAAAAAGATACTATCGGTAAAAATCAAGTCTCTTTACAGCAAGTCCCATTAAATAAAACTTCAATAATTTAAACTTTGAAAATGTTACTATCCCAAATCTCTGAGTGCTCGTAAATTTTAAAAAAGGAACGTCTATATTTAATTCAATTAATCCCCTAATTCCGTTAGGCCCATTCGAGTATGGAAAACAGAATAATTATTTAATTTTCAATTTGTCCTATTCAAATTGTTAAACTAGATATTATTTAGCGCTACTCAAATAGCCCCTAAATTTTCAACCCCTAAATTTTCGAAAATTAAAAGAATTTTTAAAATTCATACTTAAACTAGATAATAATATCTAGTGCTATACCTCAAAGCCCCTACATTTTCGAAAATAAAATCAATTTTTTAAATTTTAAAATTCATAATTAAACTAGATACAAACATCTAGAGCTATACTCACAAAGCCCCTAAATTTTCAAAAATCAATGTTTTTCACAGTTATTAAACTAGATAATAATATCTAACGCTTTACTCAAAAAGCCCCTAAATTTTCGAAAATTCAAAGAATTTTTGAAAAATCCTTATTAATATAATATCTAGCGCTATACGCTAGATACCTCTCGCCCGTTGGCAAACATCGTCATTATTAATAATTAGCCCCACCTTATTATTACAGTAAATAAATTGAGCTTAATGAGTCGTTTCTCCGATGTTACTGAGTCAACGCACTGATGATATTTTTTTTGTTAAACTGACTCCGATTTGTTATTTCTGTAATGCCGATGTGCCATCCCGTTGATGACATAATTTTAATTTTTGACCCTATTGACAATTTGGACAAGTGATGATAATGCTGATATTACAATAATCAGAAATAGCATGGGGTCAAAAACGAAGACACTGGTGCTTATTTCATATACATATAAACCTCTTATAAAAATTTTTATTCATAAACGTACATTACCAGCTTTTTTACTATTAACTGTTTGTAGCGATTTTGTGTTTAAGTATGGCAGCATTCTTTATATTTTGCTGCCATTTTATTGTTAGTGATGCATGAAACTTCTATTCGGTTCACATGATATTCTATATTTAAATTTTTTTTTATATATTTTTTTAATTGTAGACCTTCAAAATTATTCTTATCGAATAAAACTACATACTATTTTAGTTTCTGAACAAAATTTTGCTGAAATCTATCATAAAATCTTTTATTTGAACCTTTTTTAAATATATGATAAGAAAGTATTCGAATAAAAAGTTTGTTTACTTTTTATTAACATCACTATTATTATGATTTGCTTATTTTATTTTTTTTAATATTTTTGAAGAACAATTTGTTGTTTAATAAATAATTAAATGGAATATCTGCATTTGCCCCTGAACATATTCATTTAAATCATATAAAAATTTTTTAAATAATTATCAAATGTATTTAATATGTCCATATTAATAAATAAAACATTTTTGTCATTATTTTTTTAACATATTTCACAAAAATAATATCATAATATGCAAACACTTATCAAAATGTCATTTTATTTTTGGTTTAAAGAAGGTCAAATCCAACAATAAATTTTTTTACTTTATGAATGGTTTATTGAAGGTTCAATAGACTATTTCTCGTTTATGAATACAACTTTAGAAATTTTTGCTTAAAAACGGTCAATTAATCATCAATAAGTTTTTATGAACACGGCTGTTAGTATATAGCAAACTTTACTAAACGTAATGGACACAAGAAGATTTAATTCTATAAACCACTTGTTTACCGTGCATGGCTACTCGTTTTTGCCCCGAGATAAACTGCCTGTTTGTAGAACGCGAGCACAAAAGTGACTCGTTTAAATTACATTTAAAACAAAAACAAATTTGTAAATATATTAATTAGATATAATTTATATAGTTATTAAACACTTTTTTAAGTGGGCTTGATTAAAAAAAAGCATTGTCGAGATACTGATAATCTATTGAGTAACGTGCTATTTAATTTCAGCCCATTTTTAAAATTGCCTTAACGGAGCCTTTTATTGAAAGCCAACGAATTTCTGCAAACTTATTTTATTATTGTGTACCAAATCGCCACCAAAAATAAAAATACACATTAAATGCAAAAGAACTCATTTTTTACACAACTACATTGGAAACAAAAAAACAATTTTAAAACATTGTTTCAAATTTATTTCTGCGAAAGAAGCGTTTTTGACATGGTGAAATTGACATTCAAAATAATAAAAAAAATGCATCAAGCACTGACTAAAAAATTTTTCGCGTCGAAAAATTTAAAAAGCACTAAAAACAATGCAAAAAGCACCGAGTTGACAACGCTACTAGCCTAAAACAAAAAGAGTTTTTTTTGCTACCTTTTTGTTTGATTTTCTTTTCCACTTCCTTTCAGTTTCTAGAAATTTTAGTTGTGCGTGAACGTTTAAGTGCTAACTCTCTAATAAACTAATAAAATTAATAGGAAAAAGTGTTAGAAAATTAATAATTATTATAAATAAATTAAATTTAATTGTTATTTCATTGTAACATAAAAAAATTAAACAAAAAAGTTATGTTTTTCTTGGTAAAAATTGTATTTAAATCTTTTTTCATATAAAGCAGAGTTATAAAGCAGCGCAGTCTCTGTTGCATGAGTGTGTATGAGTGCCAGTTTTTTTCCCACAAAAAGGGAAATAACCCAGCGGGAAAATGGAATTAATAGGAATCGAGAAAGTAATACATATACAGTTATTTCCGCTTAATTGAGTTTCTAAAAATGCACGACTTTTGACGCAATTAAACGGGAACTCAATTAAGCAGTACTCGGTTAATTGAGTCGCCGACGCAATTAAAACGAAAATCTCTTAATTGAGCAAGATGTGCAATAAAGCGAAACACCCATGTGTAGATAGAAAATATAACTCATTTCTTTATTTATTTTATATAACATTTATTTATAAAACAGAAACATGAAACATGACTTTCTTGCCGCTAAATAATTTTTGTGGAGCAAAGTAGAGGGAAACAATTAACCGAAACATTTGCTCTTGTTTTTCGCAATGTGGTCTTATTTTGCGAAATAATTAAGCGGGTGACGCAATTAAACGGAACTCAACTAAACGGGTATTTTTACATAGACAGTTATAGTGAATGATTTCGTTCCATGATTTTTAGTGCAATAAAACGGGAAACTCAATTAAGCGGGGCTCAATTAACCGAAAACATGTATTGTATAATATTTGATTCCAGAATTCATTATTCTTAACACACTCCATGTCCTAGAATTGTAATAAATTATTTAAATGTATCCTGCGAATGAATTAAATAATTCATTCTTTAGAATAAATTATATTATTCATACATTCATAATAAGGATGAATAAAATCTAAATTAATAAATAAATAAATAAATAAATTTAAGCATTCATCACATTTATCTGTAATTATACATTTAATAATAAAAATTTTAAAAATTATTAAAATATTTCAAGCACAAACTGCGACTAAAATAAAAATTATAAGTAGGCGACATAAAGGCAGCAAAAAAATAACGGATTTTTATTAAGGAAATATGTATGTACATATGTTAAGAAAAAACACGAATAATTGTTACTAACAGAAACAATACATTACTTGTTCTGCAAATGTGGGAATCTACGTGGTAATCAATGCATAATTTTTGTGTCTGATGAAATTACCTTCTCGATTCCAATGAATGCATTATTATTCTTTCGAAAATAATGCATTCTTTTTTTAATTATTTATGTAATCAATTCCTCATTTTCCCGCTGGAAAGTTTTTGAGCAAAATCAAAGTAAATATTGCAAATAAAAGCGAAATGGAAAGTTTGGTTTTTTATTAGTTTATTTTAAATCAATTATGCGTTTATTTTGAATACCTATACATATAAAATAAATGGCAGTTATAGAAGATGCCAATTTACTGCAAAATATAGCTGATTTTTAGAATAGAAATATGTAAAAAAAAGAAAAATGAAATCACAAAAAGGTTTAAAATTAATAAGCTATATAAAAAATTTAATAAAATAAAAAAAGATAAGTGAAAAATAATAATAATAATTAAATGAAGATCAATTGAAGAGATAAAAATTTTCGTATACCTACCTAAACAAATAACTTTTAAAAGGTGAGTTCATTTGCAAATTTGTATTAAAAAAAGCTTAAAATTTATATATATTTAAGGGATTCTCCTTTTTTTTATCAATTAAAAGGCTTAATTTCGGTCCTCTAGCCCATTTAATGTGGCTATTTAAAGTAGATTTTTTCAATTGAGCTGTTTCATGCACGACACCCAAAAAAGTACACAAATGTACAATCTGTACTGTTTTTTGGTTCAGTCCAAATATAATAAATATATATATTTGGGGGTTTTAAATGGTATGCTATCAAGTTATATTGGCATAATATCCTAAAAACTACAATATTGTCGTTGTGTTAAAAACTAAAAAGTTCTAAAATAATAATTAATCTTTTAAGCTGTTTTTTTGTGTTTTCATTAGTCTAGAGATCTAAATTAGCTCATTGCAGTCACATTTTTTCTTGTTTTTTAAGACATACTGAGCAAAAACTTACATTGCAAAGTAATGAGTTAAAAAGCTAATTAAACTACTCTTCAATTCTACAATGTAAAATGACAGAATTTCTTACTATCATTTTCTTAAAATATGATGATTCGCTCATTTATTTCTTGTAGGGTACTTATAGATTGTCATTTAAACTTACTTACGCTTACCACGCTCGCTCACAAATAGGGAGTTAAATAAGTTATTACCACATTCGCTAATCAATAGGTAGTTCTCATTGGCATCAATAAAACTCAATGTGTCACACATATTTGGGTTATTCACAAGGTGTGCTATCATGTTATATTGTCATAATGCTTTAACATTTTACAATGGTTTAAAATATTGTTGTTGCTTTGCTTTGCTAACAAAAAGTGTTTAAATTAACAGAACTTTGCTTGCTATGTTTATTGTACTGTCGTAATTAAGCAGAAGACCCCTGCGTTGAGCGTCTAAACCGAGCCGCATTAGTTTTTGTAGCGGTCGCCGTTGATGGTATAGTTTTATCCGGGCTATATCCGAATTTAACCTGCGGCTAGCTATTTTTGCAACAAAACACTTGCGGCGTCTAATTATATCGGCTTAGGACTCTGATGTTTGGCGTCTAAAAAATGGAAAATAGTCAGATAAGATCTAATTTAATTTATTAATTTAATTTTTTATATATGTTTAAATCAGCTGATTTTAATTCAAAATAGCACACTAAATTATGAGGGGTTGTTCCCAACTTTATGACACCATGTAAATCCCCCATTTGTGTTTTTAATTTAAATTGTTTTCTAATGCAAAAGTTGACAAGCCTACATTAAGATTAAGATTGCAAAAACGATATTATAAGGGAAGGTAAAATTTAAATACTATCACTTATGATACAATATCGATATCATATACATATTATAATTTATATCAGCCAGACGATATCCTTATAATATCGTTTGGTTGATTGGGTAGAGTAGATTTGATTAAAATTTTTAGAAAATATTCCCGAAAAATATTGAAGGAATAAGACTATTTAAGTATAAAAGCTTTTAAAATTGTAATTTGACTTAGAATACACTTTCGAATTAATATGAAAATTTATTTAAAATTTTTAATTTTAAAAATACATATTAAAATCAGTTAAGTATTTAAATTTTTCATATTCAAATCTATTACAAATTGTTCATCATTCATAACAGATAAAAAAAAAAACAAAATGTAAGCAGAAACATTTACAGCCAACCCCACGATGTCACACGTTAACGTTCGCATAGAAAACAACATTTGAAACAAAAACAAATTTTAGAAATTGTTTTTGTTTAAAATGTAATTTTCTATGCGAACGTTAACGTATGACATCGTGGGATGGGTGATTAAAATCAATTTGTATTAGAATTGACTTGTTAAAACCTTAGATGCATTCTATTTTGAATTACAAAATTATAAATTTCGTTAATCAATTCAATAACAATTATATGTCAGGCATTACTAAACTACTTCTATGTAATGTAGATGGTATGAAGTAGGCATTGAATAATAAGTTGTTAAGTAATTGCAAGTCAATACCAAATGTGTTACCATTTGAATCCGCCAATAGTATTTCCCTATATGTACCAGGATATAAAAACTTTAAGCATTTAACACACCTGAGACAAAAACAACATTAAAAATTTTATATATGGGGATTTCATGTCAAGGGACCCAATTTTTAAATCGATGTCTTCCGATTTAGATAAAATTTGCACCAAGATCCTATCCAAGTCCTTTTGGATAGTATTTAGTTTAGACAGACATTTTCAACAAGATCGGTCAAAAAGTTTCTGAGTTAGAGGGGGTCATTTTGGCCATACAAAAGTTCTTTCTCATCCATGTAATTTATTACTTGGGCAACCAAAAAAAAAGCACTAAAAAAACAGTTTTCAGCTCTTAAAAAAAGCGTTTAAAAACATGAAAATAAGCTGTTAAAATTAAAAAAAAGCAATTTTAACTTGTTTATTTTCCACTTAATTCGTTTAATACGTTGCTATAGTAAATTATAAGTTGACGCAATAATTGACGCAATTTTTCGAAAAGAAAACTATGTCTGTTTGGAGTCAGAAAGTTCTTGTACAAAGAAAAAGTAATTCCTACGTCTGCAGATTGAGTATTTGCTCTGAAGTATATTTTATACGATTGGACTCATAATTCCGCTTGCCTCCTAAAATATCCCCAATATCTTTTAATACCGAAAATTATTCATTTTTTGAATTACAAAATTATAAATTTCGTTAATCAATTCATTAACAATTATATGTCAGGCATTACTAAACTACTTCTATGTAATGTAGATGGTATGAAGTAGTCATTGAATAATAAGTTGTTAAGTAATTGCAAGTCAATACCAAGTTTTTGCTAAGAAGGGGTTTGTGTTACCATTTGAATCCGCCAATAGTATTTCCCTATATGTACCAGGATATAAAAACTTTAAGCATTTAACACACCTGAGACAAAAACAACATTAAAAATTTTATATATGGGGATTTCATGTCAAGGGACCCAATTTTTAAAACGATGTCTTTCGATTTAGATAAAATTTGCACCAAGATCCTATCCAAGTCCTTTTGGATAGTATTTAGTTTAGACAGACATTTTCAACAAGATCGGTCAAAGAGTTTCTGAGTTAGAGGGGGTCAAAGTTTAACATTTTGGCCATAAAAAAGTTCTTTCTCATCCATGTAACTTATTACTTGGGCAACAAAAAAAAGCACTAAAAAAACAGTTTTCAGCTCTTAAAAAAAGCGTTAAAAAACATGAAAATAAGCTGTTAAAATTAAAAAACGCAATTTTAACTTGTTTATTTTCCACTTAATTCGTTTAATACGTTGCTATAGTAAATTATAAGTTGACGCAATAATTGACGCAATTTTTCGAAAAGAAAACTATGTCTGTTTGGAGTCAGCAAGTTCTTGTACAAAGAAAAAGTTCTTCAAGTCCCAAACACTTAACTCTAGCCCCATTTAATCCTTGATCCGTACTTAAAATAATCCGAAAACTATAGTAAAATTTATTAGCTCACGGCTATTTGATATGTAAGTATGTTTAAATACTGTTGATTTTTAAACAAACAAAAAGTTTAATATAAAATTAATAATAACTATCACCTCTCAAACGTTAAAATTATCAAACATTCATACATATGCAAGCGCGTATATGTATAGTAAAAATCCAAATTTCTTTAAATTACCGTTTTTTAAATAAAATTACCTTCCTTCCTTTTGCGGCCAAAAATTACACTAAAAAATGGTAATTACCGTACGGAAGGAGGGTATACTAAGTTTGTCATTCCGTGTGAAAATTTTTAGCCATGTCTGTCTTTCCGTCTGTTCAAAATACGCTCACTTTCGAAAAATTTAAAACAAAAGTTCAATCTTGGTGTCAAATGGCTTCTAGTCATCCTAAGCAGTTTGGGAGTGAAATCCAGCAAAATCCAATCAGTAGGATCATAGTTATCAATCAAAATGTAGAAGCACCACCCTTAAAAATTGACAATTTTGTTACAAAAACTTAAAGGTGCCATAATGTACTTCTAAAACCGTAATAAATATTGCTATCATATTTAAATGTGCTTTCGTAAAGATTGGTCCATAATTTACCATAGGCCCCATATAAAGCCTTCTCCCGGAATACATAAAAAAATTTGGTACGTCGCAGTTTTATAAGGCACTGCAAAATTTCGTGAAGATCGGTCCATAATTTACCCTAGGCCCCATATAAAGCCTACCCTCGGAAAACAGTTTAGTTCGTTAAAAAACGCAATAACTAATGCTATTGTAATGCAATTTGGCACTATAACGCTATAAAATTTCTAGAAGATCGATCCATAATTTTCTATATAATGCCCCATATAATGCTCACTTTAGGAAATTATTTAAATACACCTAAAACCGTAGTAGCTATAGATATTGTAAAATTTGGTCCAATTTTTGTTCATATGGCTACCATGCAATTTTCTGACTATCGGTCCATATTTACCTAAGACCCCATATTAAGCAGCTTTCTGAAAGGCACTTTAAGCGATAAAACAAATTTCACTACTGTATTGAAATTTGTTCCATTTAGTTTTTTAATAGCGGAAATCACCATACAGGATTTCGTGATGATCCGTTCATAATTTATTTTTTTAAAAAAACCTCTTATTTCTGAAAAAAATTTTTTTTCACAAAAGTGCCAACATTTTTAAAAGAAAAAACAAAAACAAGTTGTATAATTAACTCCAATATATATTACATTAACTTTAGACAACTTATATGAATCTAGTGCTAAAGATATTTCAGAATCTAAAAAAAAATTTGGTATCTTTACAAGGAAGTTAACACAATTAAAATAATAAAGAACAGAGAAAATACAAGACCATTTAATAACATGAAAACATCACTTAATATATGTATCCAATATACTGCAAATTTTAAATTGTGCATCTCAAAAAACTTGCAAAAAAAGGGAAAACTTGATAAATGGCAAGGCTGCCATGGAATAATATAAATGTCCCTCCTGAAAATCATTTTAGTTCGGCATATGATACGAATCATGATATTATTCAAGTTAGTTCAAATTGCTAGGAAAAAACAAATTATTATACTGACGTCCGTTTTATTTATAAAGATTATTTAATAATTTTTAGCTCATATATATTCTAACTGTCGGTGGTGTCAAAGATTCGGAACATTCGAATATAGTACTCTAACTTTTTTAATGCATTAGCTTTTAAATGGTTAAATATAGCATAAAAATGATTCTTAAAAATTTCAAATTGATATTTGAAATATTGCATCGTCAATTTCGAATAATTTTTATTTTGGAAAATTTTTTTTAAATTTTTTATGCCGAAAAACTTTGGAGTCGGAGTCGCGAGTTTTTGTGGGTACTACGACTCCGACTCCGGCACAAAAACATCAACTCCGACTCCTCAATTCCGACTCCGACTCCACAGCCCTGTATAGTCCACTCCTAAAATATTTTAACTGTCGGTAGAAGGTATCAAAGATTCCCTACAGAGCAACGAAAGTAAAGGGTGTTTTTGTAAGCCCGATAGAACTTGAAATTGTAAAAAATAACACAAAAAATTAAATTGTAATCAAAATTTTTTTTTATTCGAAAGATCAATACGTGACATTAACATTTGAAAATGATTTCGGGCATATGGGCACCGCGGCTGTTCTTGACGAAGCGCATTCTGGACGTCCAATTTTGGGCCACTTTTTCGAGCACTGCTGGCCGTATGTCACGAATAACACGAACAATGCTGGCTTCCAAGGCGTCAATTGTTGCTGGTTTATCAGCATAAACCAGTGACTTCACGTAGCCCCACAGGAAATAATCGAGAGGTGTCAAATCGCACGACCTTGGAGGCCAATTGACAGGTCCATTTCTCGAAATCAACTTATCGCCAAATTTTGATTTCAATAAGTCGATGGTTGCGTTCGCCGTATGGCACGTAGCGCCATCCTGTTGAAACCACATCTCCTCCGGATCAATGTCATCCATATTTTCAAACAAAAAATCATTGATCATGGTGCGGTAACGATCTCCATTGACCGTAACGCGAGCTCCGGCCTCATTTTTGAAGAAATAAGGTCCGATGATGCCACCAGCGTGAAAACCGCACCAAACGGTGCATTTTTCTGCATGTAATGGAGTCTGTAGGGTCTCTTGTGGATTGGTCTCGCTTCATATGCGGCAATTTTGCTTATTAACAAGCCCGTTAAGCCAAAAATGCGCCTCATCGCTGAACACAATTTTGCGATGAAACAACGGGTCAGTTGCCAACTGCTCTAGAGCCCAATCGGCGAAAGAACGACGCATATAATGGTCTCGTGGCTTCAATTCCTGCACCAGCTGGATCTTATACGGGTGTAGGCCGAGATCTTTGCGCAAAATTTTCCACGTAGTGGACGGACAGAGCCCCAATTCCTGCGACCGATGACGAATCGATAAATTTGGATCTTCTTCCACACTTTCGTTTACAGCGGCGATATTCTCTTCAGTACGCACATTCCTTCGACGTGTTGGTGTTATTGCGTCCTCTAGAGAGTATGTGGTACGAAATCTATCCACAGTTCGACGAATGGCTTGTTCAGATGGACGATTATGTACGCCATAAAAATGACGAAGTCGTCTATAAGTTGCGCGAATCGACGACTGATTTTCAAAGTAAATTTGGATAATTTCGTAGCGTTGTTCAAGCGTGAGTCTATTCATGATGATTTGTCAGAGTATACTGAAACGATAAAAAAAAATATTTCATCAAAATTTAATTTTTTGTGTAACTTTTTACAATTTAAAGTTCTATCTAGCTTAAAAGAACACCCTTTATTTCTTATATATCATACAAAGAATAAATAAAAACCTCATTTAAAAATTCTGTATGTTTTGTATGCATGCACTAGACATTTTTTAAATATTTTTTAACGAACCCAGTAAAAACTTCGCCTACTTTTTTAAAATGAAAAGCTTCTTTCACTCATTATTTAATGGCATTCTTCTATATAACTACTATAATAACTTCTATAACCACTTAGTTTTCAGATGTATGTAGGTACAAAATAATGACTTGCATAAAAATACATTCATTTTGGGACATCTCTTATACAATTCAATGGTTCTTTCAGTAGAATTGGAAGTAGTATTTTTACTTTTTCCTGATTACTTAACACATTTAACAAAAATAATTATAGGTCTGTACGTGTTACAGAACCTAAGGATCATAAGGACTTTATTAAAGGTTCTCTTATAAATAAAAATAAGCCTAACTTTTTTTAATTTTTAATAACTACTTAACATTAAAAGTAACAAAATTAAATACAAATAAAAATAGTTAAACAAGTAAAATAATCACATTTACAATCATTTCCAAAATAAGAACGAAAATCAATTAAAGCAATTTGCTGTGCAATTATTAAATCAATAATTAATATTGGAGAGTATGACAAAAAAAAAAAATAAATAAATAAAAATAAAACAGACATCCAGAACCAACAACAATTAAAATGCTATTATAAAAACAATTTATCATTACTAAAATATAAAGAATTGACTTAAATATAAAAAAAAAAATACTCAAATGCACACGTCCTTTCACACACACACACATACACACACCAACGACTTTAAACCCATATAAATACACAAATACTCATACAAATCATTGTAAACTACAAACACGATTACAAGTGTTAAAATAACATTTACAACAGTCAAGTAAACAGAAGATTAAATCAAATAACAAAAAAGAAAAAACAGAAACGATAACTCAGTAGTGGCGGTGTGGCACTATAAAAGAGGGAGACGGAAATTATAAAAAAACGGAAGATTACACAAATGCATTTACTTACACAGACATACATTGAAGCTTGAAAAATTTACGAACATTTACAAACGTCATGTAGTTTTAAAGCGCTGATTCCTTTAATGTACACTTGTATACACACTTGTATACATATACATAAATATGTATGTATGTGTGCATATGTACCCTGCAAATAATATTGGACTACCTGATCCATTTTGATAAAATGGACTACTCCATGGACTGGTCTAATGTAATGCAAGCATGGACCATGTCATTGTTAAAAAGTGTTTGAAGTGAGACGATATGTCTTCGTTTTTTAACGACATGTTTTCGTTTTTAAACGACTTTAAAACTAATCCTCTTGAGAATACCATGGAGTAGTTTTAACACTACTCCTTTGTAGTACAAAGCTGGGTTTTATGGTCCTGCCCTAGGACATCGTAATGTTAAATAGACCATGTTTTTTCATACGTTTGGGTCACTTTTGGACTGGTCCTTGTTCCTTGTGGGCTACATTTTACACGCGTGCTTGGACTAGTCCTATTATTTGCAAGGTATGCAGTAAGCATTCATGTGGCTGTGTGAGTGCAATTCACGTCTGTATATGAATGATTTGGTGTGTCTGACGAAGAAGTGAATTGAAGTGAACACATCTGCAAATAAAATCAACGATTTTAACTACTGACTCGGCATTTAAACTTACTACGGGAGAATGGTTGAAAATAAAAATTAAATAAGAAAACCAAATAAAAATATGAGTATGCATGCATGTATATTCAAATACAATTCATACCAAAATTTATACAAATTTATTTAAATATATTTAATGAATATTATCCATGCATGTGAGATCTTTTATACATAATTAAAAGAATGTTAAGAATTCTATATATAGCATTAAAGTATTAAAGTAACTGCTTAAAAGTTATTTGATTTATCGTCTTTGTCTTTTATATAAAGTCGGGTTCGCATAATGTAGATCCCATTTAGCTTAAATCCTAACTCTAATGCAAATTTAGATGTTCTTGCTGTATACATAAAACTCTATGCAAATAAAAGTAGTAGCCAAGCCCTGAAGTTCGTTTGTGTGAGCTTTTGAGACAGCCACAAAAAACTCCATACAAAATGCAAGTAGTCCAAGCCCGGCACACGTGGCAATTTCTGCCACATCTATAAGGTATCCACTTAAAAGTAAGCTGGAGCTTATCTAGTTTATCTGTACGTATGAGTAATGTATGCAATATGAGGGATATACCCAGTGTTCGAAAATAAACAGAAGATTATTAAGCGTTCGGCTCACACACCCAGGAATGATATCTATTTTTTTTTTGGTGTTTGTATAAACGAACACAACCCAAAATACCGTTCGTAACTATTTTCAAGAAAGAGCCGAACATTTTAAAGTGTTCTGTTCTTTTATAAAAAACAGAACAATTGTAGTGATACTGTAGACAAACATTATATTTTAATGTTTTTTAATGTTTCTTTTTTTACATTAATAAAGATATTAACACACAAAAAATTTTTGCCACGACCGAAGCACGAACAGCTTGTGTGTGTGTTGTGAATATGTTTTGTTTGTGTGATATTATTTTGCTGTCTTTTCGTATGTGTATATTATTTTTGTAAAATATGTTTGCTTTTTTCTTAGCCAAAAGCACAACAGAAACGAACAATCATAAAGGAGCTAAATCGAACGTAAAGACTTTTGTGGTTTTTTAAAAAACCCTACGGAATTAAGTGTTCTCATCTTTTTGTTGAGTTAGAAAGATGACAAACAGGGAAACGTTATTTTTTTAATGATTTACTACACAATTACTATTAGCGTTTACACTCAAAAGAAAAATCAATCCATCCGAACTCAAATTAATCCGAAGCGATATTAATAGTACGGTGAGTACGGATTTTCTTGAATCAAGTACAGAAAGATTGATTCAAGTACGGATTTTCAATCACAAAATACTTAAATTATCCATATTCAATCCCGTTTCATACTTGAAATAATCCGAAAATGAGATTGAGTAAAGTAAAACCAAGATTGAATCAATATCAAAATACGCTTGATTAAGAATAACAAAATTGTTTTAATCCGAATTCGTACTTAAAATAATCCGAAAATTAGATGGATTTTTGTAAAACTAAGATTGAATCAATCTTAAAATGTGATTGATTCAAGTGTTATAAAGTTGATTTTATCAAGAAATTAGAAAGAAATAGTTATAATGATTGATTTACTTACCCGTATTACACCATACAGAATGATAAAACACCAATATCATGCCCGATATGGATTTTATTTTAGAAATCTTATGCACATATTTAACTAAAAATATAAACTAAATGAGAATCAGGAGTTCAAATTTACTTTTTAACCCTTAATGGTACACATAAGTCTCGCCAGACCTTTTTTCAATATGTATAGAAAATTAAAACATGCGTAGGCCGGAGGGTTAAACACAACAAAAAGTTTAATCTTTTTTTTTACTTGATTTAAGCATTTCGTACTTATTTCAAGAAATTCCGGGATTGATTTTCGAAAGAAACCCCATTTAGGATTGTTTTGAGTACGTTTAAGTGTTATTCGTACTTGAATTTTTAAGTACGACTTGTACTTAAAGTAACCATAAACAACTTGATTTATCCCGAGTGTTTTTCTTTCTGTGTATGTTTAAGTTTTTCGAACACTTGATATAAATAGTTAAGCAATTCACAAAGTGTTCTATTGTGCCATATTGGTTGTAAACAAAATTTTATGAACGTGACATTAATAAAAATATAGCAAATACAACCAATATGACACAAAAGAACAGTCTGTGAATTGCCCAAGTATTTTCAAGAGTTGTGGTACACGGTTTTTATGCAATAAAATCAGATGAACAATTTTTGTTTTATAATAACTTTTTTATTTTATTTGTAACATATTTATAAATCTATTGAAAAAATATTATTCAAAATGGCCACCATTTGGCTTCCAGCAGGACTTAAGTTTAACAAGCCATTTTTTTTCTGCCAATACGCACTACATTCATAGATATATTATCCACTGTTTGAATAGGGGCACGCCTAAGAGATTCCAAATTTGGATGGATTAAAATGCTAGAGTATATGGCCAATGCTCTCGACAAGCAGCAAATGTCGTTGAAAGAGTTTAAAGGGGACAGTTTCACGCTTCAGTGGGGAGTGGGGAGTCGTATATGATGGCGTTAAAAACTTATTTTTTCCTAAAATGGATTGAAAACCTCTGCAGCGATGTACCAATCTGAAGTTTTAAAGAAAGTTGTAAAGCTGTTGTTTGAAAACCAGCACACGATCTTTCGAAAGGACTGTGCGCCAGGGCAAAACCCGTAGAATTGTAGTACAAAAAATGTTTTTAATATTTTTTCAACAGATTATTGGCATACTGAAAGCCCCGATCTAAATCCTTTGGACTCTAAATTGTTGTCGGTGTTAGAGAGCATGGCATGCACTAAACATCATCCGAATTTGGTATCTAAAACGCGGGCCCCTATTCCAGCAGTGGATAATTTTCATGTGGATGTAGTGTTTGCTGAGTAAGATGAATGGCCTGTTAGACTTTGGTCATGCTCGAAGGCAAATACTGGCCATTTTGAATAATATGTTTTTTAATATGTTCCTAAATATGTTACAATTAAAATAGAACAAGGTTGTTTAAACAATTTTATTTCATAATGATTTTGTCGCATAAAAACTGTGTACCAGAACTTATGAAAGTACTAAGTATATTTATAAGTACCAAACATATCTCTTTTATGAAAATTATTAACAAATAGAAACTGGGAATTATCTCCTTTCGTAGGTTACTTTATATTATATTCAACATTTTTTTTTTTTATTTTTCGAATTTATTCTATGAGTTACATTTCAGTTATGTATTTTATAAAGCTTTTTTGTAATAGTTCTATTCCTTAAATTTTTAGGAATGACTTTTATACACCACCAGACTATTATATTGTATTTTCTTATTACATTTTACCTTAGCTATCCTTTGGATAGCAATGAAGTATATAGTATGTACAGAAAAATTTACAATTATTAGACACCAGCAGAATGTAATGCATTTTCTGGCCCGCTACGGCCTTCGTCAGCATTCTTTGTGTCACACTGGATAGTAATACTTTAGAAATTGAATGTATTTAACTCAACTATTTTTAACAAATAGAAACTGGGAATTATCTCCTTTCGTAGGTTACTTTATATTATATTCAACATTTTTTTTTATACATTCTGCTGGTGTCTAATAATTGTAAATTTTTCTGTACTTCATTGCTATCCAAAGGATAGCTAAGGTAAAATGTAACAAGAAAATACAATATAATAGTCTGGTAGTGTGTAAAAGTCATTCCTGAAAAATTTAAGGAATAGAACTAGTACAAAAAGCTTTATAAAATACATAACTGAAATGAAATTCGAAAAATAAAAAAAAATAATGTTGAAGTAAATTATTAACGTCAAATTTGTTGCTTTATCTTACTGCAACCGGCCGCTACCACGTTAAAGGCCTTATGCCGCTAGAAAATTAGGCTACAGTCTGTTGTTTTAGCTCATTGGGTGTGGCTCTATTCGTGTAAGAAGGCTTTTCAGAAGGCAGGCTAGTTGAAATAGTAGACTGAATTGATCAATTTATATCACTTTCTTGTTAAAGTTCATCTAGCATGGCCGTTAGCATATGTAATGAACAGACAAAGATTCAGCTCGAGAAGCTGATTCTATCCTTTGGCTAATGGTGCTCTAGTAGAGAAAGGAGAACGAACGGGAGCCATTGATATTGCTAGCTATCAGCCGGGTGGGGGGATTCTTGTTCTTATCAATCTCTTTTGCCAAATAAGAAAACTTTCCGTTACATAAATATTATTATAGACTCCCTAAATAATATACTGGACCGGGTGTTGATCATATTTATAAAAGATGTAAGTAAGACCCCAGTTATGATCAACGAAATGACGGAATAACTACAAAAAAGTACCTTTACAATTGAAACTTTATATTCTCTTCTTGGTGTACATGAAGAGAGAAATGCCTCTTAACCCTCCCAACCTTTGATCTGAGCGGCGTAATAATTTCTGCTCAAATCCCACTATCACCTACCACATTTCGATCACATCAGTAAGAAAACTTAAAGATTTTAATAATCCATGACGCTAATAAAAAATTAGCAAAATTTATTAAACTTCATTTAGGCTTAAACATAGAAAATTTGAATTATAAGTAACCGCGAAAAGTAAATCGATCACAAACGAAATCGATTTAAAATACTCATGTAAGTTAAAAAAACGATTATAAAAAAAAGCATAATAAATATCAAAACAGAAAAAAATATTTTCTTATCGTTGACTTAGTGTCATATTATGAGATATTTAATTATAGGGTACCAAGAAGCAAAAACGTAACTTATTGTAAATTCTACTATGTATTGATATACATTTCATACGAAACATGTTTCATAACTAACTGAGAACTGAATTGAATGATCATATACATTTGTTCTAAAACATGTTGCGTGTGATATTGTTGTTGCTTCTTTTTTGTTTCCTTATATTTAAGAGTAATTAATATGTGATAGATTTATTTATAGAACACATAATTTTAATTTGACTCACCAAGAAAAATGTTGATTTAAATAGCTGCTGAGGAGGCCTCTTCAAACGCTGGCAACATCGCTGTTATTACTACGATTAATTACTCTTACATACATATGGGTGTTTCATATATGTATATACTTATATTTATGTAGGCTAAATTAATTTAACAAAAATAATTTTAGCAATATAATCAAAAAGGCTAAAATTAAACTTCAATGTGCAATATTTTATAGCTTAACATTTGTGCAATATAGATTTAAGGCAATTTTATAGAATTTTTTAACATTTGTTTTTAGTCTTTAACAGTATTTTATTTTACATGACTCAAGTAGTATATTTTACATGACACAAATATTTTATTTTACAAACACAAAAAAAAGAAATGATTTGATTCTGAATTTAGGGTAAACTTTTGAATAGGGACATTTTGAAATTTTTGTAATTTAAAAATTTGTATTTGATAAAGTAATTTTTCTTTTAAGCACTTTGAAATTTAATTAAAGCTATTAAAATTCATGGTATAGTTACACAATTTGATACTTTTGTTGTTTTTATTATTACGATGCATGTTGGAAAGTTGATGATGTTCGGTTTTTTCACTCGTTGGTAGTTTTGGGGCACAAATTTATATCCTTAAGCTGAAGGACAAAGGATTATTCCATGATTTTAGTTATTTACTTATGTATTTCTGGGATCTTGTATTAATATTTTTTTTTTTCAGGCTTCAATTTCTTAATTTTTTATTTAGATAAAAACTTTTTTCGGATCAACGTGGTTTTACCGCTACTGATGTTTCGTCAGAAGTTTGTAAGTTAAATGATTTCTCTGCTTGCTCAATTTGTTTATGCTTCTTCTGCTTTTGATTTGCCTTTTAGGTATTTTAATTGTTGCTGCGATTTATTGTTTTTTATTAAACAATTAATAAGAAACAAAACAATAGTTGTGGCGATTTTATTAAATGCACTTTGGAGTTTAATTGTTTTAACAAAATTTGTTAAATACAAGGAAATTTTCTTGACACAGTTGTGCAAAAAATTTGTGGTAGAAAAAAAAACGCAACTCCAATTACAAATCCTAAAGACTTGGTTAGGCTTTTGCAGAAGGCGAAAATTATGCAGGTTAATTTAAAAATCTTAAAATTCTTTTCTTTTGCGAGCTAAGTTATTTTGGTTGCAAAACACTTTATAGGAAGAACAAAATTTAATTTTCTACTTTTTTAATAACTTTTATGTGTTCTAACCAAATTCCGGATGAACAAGAAATTCTAATTTGTACAAATCGTAAAAGGAAACCTCGTTAAGTCGTTGTCTAACTTCTAGCTCGGCGATTTAACGAAAATGTCAGACGAAAAAACATGCGTTTTTTATGCATCGCTTCATAAGTGACAAATGCGGTGTAACATGGTAATGCTAACATAGAAGTTATTACAACGAAACACAGCAAATTTTATTACATTCATCAACATTATCAACAGCATTATTTTAATAACGTTAATTTGAAAATTTAAGCAAAACATAAAATAAATATCTAATGATATATATAAATAATAAAATAATAAGAATACTAAAAAAAATATAGTTTACAAATCTAAATTAATTTTTAAGAAAAAAGAAAAACAATAATTTTAAAATCGTACACTACAAACCGCGTAATATTGACCCCTTGGGTGACAATATTATGAGGAATCATATAAATCTCAAGGTCGAAGATCTTTAGCATGATAAGTGCCAATGGTTTTACCCTCTAGATCTTCTAAAATATAATAGTTATTGCCTAGCTTTTCTCTAACTTTTGCCTTAATAAATGATGGAGCTAATTTAGCATTAAATTTTTTCTCAAAATTGCTTTGAGCAAAATTTCTACGGAAAACAAATTGACCTATGTTATAAGAAATTGGTCGAGCTCTCAAATTATATTGGCTTTTGTTCATCTCATACGCTTTAGCAATATTTGCCTGAAGATTTTTGCGAATAATTTGAAGCTGATCATCTCTTTGCAGGTTGAGTGATGGCTCGTCTAACATTTTAAGTTTTCTAAGCAATGCGTAAGAACTGGCATGTGTGATCATTTCTTGACCAAATACAGCATGGTAAGGAGAACATTGTATTGCCTGATGAAAAGAATTTCGTAAGGCACAACTTATGAAACTAAGGTTTTCGTCCCAAAGAGTTTGATTTTTTTTTAAATATGAACGTATTCCAGATATTATTGACCTGTTTACCCTTTCGGAGGCGTTCGACTGTGGAGAATATAAGGCAGTATATGTGTGTTGTATACCTAGGGAAGTGAGGAATGAATTAAATTCATTAGCTTTAAATTGTGAGCCATTATCACTCACTAATACTTCCGGTACACCATAAATATGAAAAATATGCTTTAGTAAGAATTCCTGAATGACAGAAGCCGTAAATTTTTTCAATGGGCATAACCAATGAAATTTGGTCAGATGATCAAGGACAATTAGTATCCCAATATTTCCTTTCTTACTACGTGGATAGGGCCCCAATATATCAACGTATACTCGTTGAAATGGTCTTAATGTTATAGTTGGACTTCCCATATTAGGCCTGGTAATAAAATTAGGAGCTTTGGTTGTCTTACATATTTCACACGCTTTTATGTATTTACGTACATCACGCACTAAGCCTGGCCAATAAAATTTTCTTCGAATAAGCTCTAAAGTTTTTACCATTCCTCCGTGGGCTGCGATTGGGGGATCATGAAACCTGCTAATAAGTGATTGCCGTAATTTTTCCGGTATCCATAATTTCCATGCCTCAGAGTCTTCGTTTTCATCACCACTATAATGACATGTTCTTATATAAACAAAATTATCTATGACCTTTACGTCGGGGAGTTTTATGGGGTTATTATTTATCCTTTGTTTTAAGTCCAGATAATCCTTATCGTTGAAATGAGTGGAGTTTAAATCCAGCTCTGGTTCGATGTATTCCAGACCTGCCACATCTGCACTAGGAATTCGGGACAATGCATCGGGTACGATATTATTTTTACCCTTCCTATGGCTTATAGTGAATCTAAAGCCTTGTAGTTTCCAAACCCACCTAGCTAAGCGTCCTGTTAAATCTTGTTGTTTCATTAGCCAAACTAACGAAGAATGGTCAGTTATAACCTCGAATTCTTGAAGCTCAAGGTAGCAACGAAATTTTTTTATAGCTTCAAGTGCGGCTAAACATTCTCTTTCAGTAACGCTATAATTACGTTGGGCAGTGTTTAATTTCTTGGACATGAAGGCAATAGGTTTCTCTTCACCATTGTCATCATTCTGAACAAGAACAGCACCAATGCCGTAATCGCTGGCATCACAATGCAAGTAAAATTTTTTACTAAAGTCGGGGTTAGATAATACCGGGGCTGAGGTAAGAAGATTCTTAATTTCCTCAAAAGAATTTTGAGCCTCAGGTGTCCAACAAAATTTTCTCTTAGTTGACAAAACTTCAGTGATAGGGAAGACAATAGACGAGAAGTTGTTTATAAAGCGTCGGTACCAACCAGCTAAGCCTAGAAAGCCTCTAACCTGCTTAAGGTTCTTGGGAATTGGCCAATTTTTAATAGATTCTACTTTTTCTGGATCGGTTTTAATACCACCGTTTCCAATTATATAGCCAAGGTAGTTTACTTCCGTAACACAAAACTTTGATTTGGAGATATTAAGCGTTAAGTTTGCTTTTTTAAATTGTTCGGCAATTTTTATGAGAACAGACAAATGGGTGCTGAAATCTTCAGTTACAATAATGAGATCATCTAAATATCCAAACACACAATGGCGTAAATCTGGGGGTATTAATTGATCCATTAAACGACACATTGTAGCGGGAGCATTGCATAACCCGAAGGGCATGACCACAAATTGATACAATGGTCGACCTGGAACGGTAAATGCAGTCAGGGACTTAGCTTCATCGGTCAGTCCTATTTGCCAATACGCATCTTTTAAGTCCAATTTTGATATTAAATTAGCCTTAGGTAAACGTGAAAAAATCCCTTCTATATTCGGCAGGGGGTAAGCATCCTTTATGGTTAGTTCATTGAGTTTCCTAGCATCAAGGCACAGGCGAACTTTATTCGGTTTTACAACCAGCCTCATTGGAGAACTCCAGGGAGAAGAAGAAGGCTCTATGACACCTAAAGATAACATTCTGTCTATTTCATTCGACATTAATTTTTCCACGGCCGGGGATACCGGGTAAAATCTTTGTTTCACTGGCTTTGAGTCATGAACATCAATTGAATGTTTTATCAGGCTAGTACGACCTAATCCCTGTTTTTCAAAATTAGGAAAAAAATCGATTATAGAAGCAAGCTGCTGACGCTGGCTTGGCGTTAAGGGATATTCTAAATTAGAATTTTGTTCTTTTGATTCATAAAAAATTTGAGGGCATTTATTAGATATAACCGAATTAAAACCAGACAGACTAAAAACATTTTGCGGACTTTCCTTTTCAGAAGTATATATAATATTTCCAAAAAGTTCAGGAGCTAAATCAAACAATTTCCAGAAATCTAATCCCAGTATAAGTTTTTGTGTTATAGTTGGTACAATCAAAATTTTCATTCTTCGAACTAGATTCTTAAAAGTAACATCAACGTTTAAAAATCCTATAACTTTTTGCACTCTACCATCGGCAGTTTTTACACATGATTTGAGGGGAACGAATTCCTCAAATTTAGAAAAATCGTTAGAAGCTAAGTCTGAACCAATACAGGAAATGTTTGCTCCAGTATCTAAAAGGCCTAATTCACTAAATGACAAAAATTTAACAGCAGCATAATATCGTTTATCATCTGGATTAGTAAAGATCGAAGATAAAACATATTTTGAAAAAGTTTTCCGATTTTTATAAAATTTGCGTATACGGAGAGTAGAACGTTTTTGTTTTCTTAATTGAGTAGAAGTTAATGAATCACATTCAAAAATGGCTTCCCGTTTCTGTAAATAATTTTGTAACCTGATATGGTAAGGTATAATCAGATGACAACATTTATCAGTATTTTCATTTTGAGGCAAAATTTTAAACAATTTTTTACTTGGTTTGGCAACGGTACTAGTTTCATAACATTTAATATTTTCTAATTTTGGAGGATTTAAGGCCGATTGCGGGAAAAGTTTTGAGCTTGTAAGTTTTTTGAATGATTCAGTGTTTTATTAGCACATTTTTTGCATTGGGGCTTGTAGGTATTTTTTTCACCACATCCATAGCAAAAGATATTGCGTGTTTCTAGGCAATCTTCCCAGTAGTGTCCTGGTTGATCACAGTTCCAGCACTGTAAAGCAAGGTTGGACTGTTGAACAGCATCAATTGAAAATTTAGACGTTTTACCGCCTTCAACAATATCTAATTCATTGGAACCCTCGACTTCTGCAACTTGACGACGCATACCAAGATTAGAATGAGATTTTTGTAGCGTATTTTTACGAAAATAATCTTCTCCAAGCAAATGCTCTCTCATCTGAACTAGTTTACGCAGATGAGCAATCGAATAAATTGGAACATACAATAGTTCATGCCTTATTTCAGGACGGAGATTACGGGTCAAAATTTCTATCAAATCGGATTCGGGAAGCGGGGTTTCAAGTCTATCTAGCATAGCAGAAATGGATTCATAAAAGGATTCAAATGTTTCATTTGATTTCATCTTACGATTCCGAATTTCCTCTTGAATATCAAAGCTAGATTTGAATTCCTTGTACTGATATTTAAGCGCTACACAAAATTCATTCCATTCAATTGTATTAACTTGTTTGTGATAGCGCCAGTACCAGTCACGAGCTTTACCGGCCAATAAAACGTGTAAGTTTTTGCAAATAAGCGTAAAATCATTATTAAAGTTTTCACGGGTTAGACAACGAACACGATATAAAAACTCATCTACACTAACACCATTTGACGAGCCGTCAAATTTTATGTTCCAGTTCTGTATTATGGACGTTATTTTATCAGATCTAATGGCGAAACTTTCATCAAAAGATGAATTACTACGAGAATTTATACGATTATTTTCAACGTTATGATTCGGGTTTTGAGGTCTTGGTAATGGCTGATGAGCTGCATATAAAATATTTGCATTTGAATTTTGTGTTATGGGACAATGATTAGCTTGAACTGGTGACACATTTTGATTTTGAGTTTGAACTGATGAATGATTCGGATTCTGAACTGACGGGACTAAGTTTAAATTTTGCAATAAACGTGACACTGTATTTTCTATCATATAATTAATATGCGAATAATTAATGTTCTGAGAAAATTGATTCAGATCAGAGGTTTGAACTTGATGATTACCACGAGCTGGAGGAGAATTATGAAAAGTAGGATTTGGTGGATTTCTTTGAGGAGTTAATAAAACAGGATGAGAATTACCATCAGGTAAAAAAGTTTGAGTATCATGGAATAAATTTCTAGCTTGACTTCTAGTAAAATGTTTTACATGAGCGTTTGCAGCACCACGTGGTCTACCTCGAGTGTTACCTTTGGTTTTCTCTAGAGTCTGGGACTGAATAGAAACGTCAGTTCTTCTAAGCTCTGATAGAGCACATGGACGTTTGCAATTTGGGCATTCTGAAGAATTGGACAAATAAGTTTCTATACAAGAGCGATGAAATGCGTGATTGCATTCCGAAATTAGCAAGCACTCCTCTCCTTCTGCCATTTTTTCATTGCACACAAGGCAAATCTGCTCATTACTTTCTATAGGAGCAATATTAACAAGCTCTGATACTTGCGTAGGCGGAGGCGATCTTTCCATCATTGTAAAAAAACAAAAACAATCGAGATTCTCACAGCTCAAACCGATATTAGGTTTACAAAAAAAAAAAAAAAATATGAATATTCCCACAGAAATTAATTTGAAACTAAGAATTTTCTTTGTAATTCGAAACGCTGTAAAATTTTTTTTTCCTTAAATTATCATTTACAGAAAAGAAAATAAATTTCATAAAAAAAACTGAATGACAAAATTGGACTCCTTTGAAATTGGTTCAAGTTGGTATGAAATCTAAAATAATTTGTATACTTAAAAAAAATATATATATAACAAAAATAAAAAAAACAAAAAAAAATCTTTAATTATTAAAAAATTAATAAAAAATTTATATCCAATTTCGACACAAAGTTTTGCTCAAAATATTTCAATTAGAAAACCAAATAAAAAAAATAAAAATTAGCAAAATAAAAAATAAATGTTTGTTTATTCAAAGAAAAGTCGATAAAAAAAATTATTTTATTTTAAGTTTCAATTAATAAACTCTTTCCAAACAAAAAAAAAGTTAAGAAATATGGGGAAAAAAATATTTGGTATAAACAAAAAAAAAAATTTACAAGAAAAATAACAAAAATGTATTTACTTTTACAGTGACTAAATTACAAGTTTTCTTACTATTTTGATGTGAACTGAAATGGGTATAGATTTATCGCGTTTTCAATTGTAAAAAGGTATAAAAAGCAAAACATGTCTATATAGTTTAAAAAACAACCAATTATTTAATATTTTTAATTCCAACAAACCGACATACTTATTTTTATTTATAAAAACTAATATTATTGGACAATAAATCGCAGATAGCAAAAATATTGTAAATCCGAATAAATATCAGGATGTCAATACCTCAGTCGAAAATAAAATAAGTAAAGAATTAAGTTTATTAAACTTCCACGAATGCTATACATTTTATATGAAATTCTATCTGTATAGAAAAGGAATTTTATGAAATCTTTGGTTAATATATTCGAACTTTAAACTCCTCAAATAATTAAAAATCCATAAGTTCATAAAATTTATTTATATATCAGACTTCATTTCATTTAAAATAAATAGTATCATGAGTTAATGCAATCTAATTTAAAACAAAAATGAAAAAAAAGAAGTTAGAGCCAAGGAAACTACGTAAGTAACTGTAATGTAACTTAATCAAGTTTTCCTTTCGGCCCCACGTTGGGCGCCAATTTATGTAATGAACAGACAAAGATTCAGCTCGAGAAGCTGATTCTATCCTTTGGCTAATGGTGCTCTAGTAGAGAAAGGAGAACGAACGGGAGCCATTGATATTGCTAGCTATCAGCCGGGTGGGGGGATTCTTGTTCTTATCAATCTCTTTTGCCAAATAAGAAAACTTTCCGTTACATAAATATTATTATAGACTCCCTAAATAATATACTGGACCGGGTGTTGATCATATTTATAAAAGATGTAAGTAAGACCCCAGTTATGATCAACGAAATGACGGAATAACTACAAAAAAGTACCTTTACAATTGAAACTTTATATTCTCTTCTTGGTGTACATGAAGAGAGAAATGCCTCTTAACCCTCCCAACCTTTGATCTGAGCGGCGTAATAATTTCTGCTCAAATCCCACTATCACCTACCACATTTCGATCACATCAGTAAGAAAACTTAAAGATTTTAATAATCCATGACGCTAATAAAAAATTAGCAAAATTTATTAAACTTCATTTAGGCTTAAACATAGAAAATTTGAATTATAAGTAACCGCGAAAAGTAAATCGATCACAAACGAAATCGATTTAAAATACTCATGTAAGTTAAAAAAACGATTATAAAAAAAAGCATAATAAATATCAAAACAGAAAAAAATATTTTCTTATCGTTGACTTAGTGTCATATTATGAGATATTTAATTATAGGGTACCAAGAAGCAAAAACGTAACTTATTGTAAATTCTACTATGTATTGATATACATTTCATACGAAACATGTTTCATAACTAACTGAGAACTGAATTGAATGATCATATACATTTGTTCTAAAACATGTTGCGTGTGATATTGTTGTTGCTTCTTTTTTGTTTCCTTATATTTAAGAGTAATTAATATGTGATAGATTTATTTATAGAACACATAATTTTAATTTGACTCACCAAGAAAAATGTTGATTTAAATAGCTGCTGAGGAGGCCTCTTCAAACGCTGGCAACATCGCTGTTATTACTACGATTAATTACTCTTACATACATATGGGTGTTTCATATATGTATATACTTATATTTATGTAGGCTAAATTAATTTAACAAAAATAATTTTAGCAATATAATCAAAAAGGCTAAAATTAAACTTCAATGTGCAATATTTTATAGCTTAACATTTGTGCAATATAGATTTAAGGCAATTTTATAGAATTTTTTAACATTTGTTTTTAGTCTTTAACAGTATTTTATTTTACATGACTCAAGTAGTATATTTTACATGACACAAATATTTTATTTTACAAACACAAAAAAAAGAAATGATTTGATTCTGAATTTAGGGTAAACTTTTGAATAGGGACATTTTGAAATTTTTGTAATTTAAAAATTTGTATTTGATAAAGTAATTTTTCTTTTAAGCACTTTGAAATTTAATTAAAGCTATTAAAATTCATGGTATAGTTACACAATTTGATACTTTTGTTGTTTTTATTATTACGATGCATGTTGGAAAGTTGATGATGTTCGGTTTTTTCACTCGTTGGTAGTTTTGGGGCACAAATTTATATCCTTAAGCTGAAGGACAAAGGATTATTCCATGATTTTAGTTATTTACTTATGTATTTCTGGGATCTTGTATTAATATTTTTTTTTTTCAGGCTTCAATTTCTTAATTTTTTATTTAGATAAAAACTTTTTTCGGATCAACGTGGTTTTACCGCTACTGATGTTTCGTCAGAAGTTTGTAAGTTAAATGATTTCTCTGCTTGCTCAATTTGTTTATGCTTCTTCTGCTTTTGATTTGCCTTTTAGGTATTTTAATTGTTGCTGCGATTTATTGTTTTTTATTAAACAATTAATAAGAAACAAAACAATAGTTGTGGCGATTTTATTAAATGCACTTTGGAGTTTAATTGTTTTAACAAAATTTGTTAAATACAAGGAAATTTTCTTGACACAGTTGTGCAAAAAATTTGTGGTAGAAAAAAAAACGCAACTCCAATTACAAATCCTAAAGACTTGGTTAGGCTTTTGCAGAAGGCGAAAATTATGCAGGTTAATTTAAAAATCTTAAAATTCTTTTCTTTTGCGAGCTAAGTTATTTTGGTTGCAAAACACTTTATAGGAAGAACAAAATTTAATTTTCTACTTTTTTAATAACTTTTATGTGTTCTAACCAAATTCCGGATGAACAAGAAATTCTAATTTGTACAAATCGTAAAAGGAAACCTCGTTAAGTCGTTGTCTAACTTCTAGCTCGGCGATTTAACGAAAATGTCAGACGAAAAAACATGCGTTTTTTATGCATCGCTTCATAAGTGACAAATGCGGTGTAACATGGTAATGCTAACATAGAAGTTATTACAACGAAACACAGCAAATTTTATTACATTCATCAACATTATCAACAGCATTATTTTAATAACGTTAATTTGAAAATTTAAGCAAAACATAAAATAAATATCTAATGATATATATAAATAATAAAATAATAAGAATACTAAAAAAAATATAGTTTACAAATCTAAATTAATTTTTAAGAAAAAAGAAAAACAATAATTTTAAAATCGTACACTACACATATCAAAAGTCTTATCCTTAAGGTATTTGTGCAAATGCTTTAGCTGAAATAATAGACCGATTTGGACCATTTTCAGTACCAAGCAGATCTGTCGTCTAAAAATTAGTGTAATCAAACTATATTTTCCTAAGTTTTCTACTACGACTTCCATTCAACAGCCAAAAGAAGAGACATTAAAATTGATCATTGATATTTTTTTTATCAATAAACCTGCATCATAAGTTTTCTTAAAACTAAAAGTTTTAAATTTTTTTATTTTATTAAATTAAACTCTAACTTAAAGACAATACAACAAGAAGAAACAAGAAATGTAACATAAAGTTTCTTACTCCTTAGAGCATTAAATAAGTTGCCCAAAATGCTACTGGCTTCTATGTCCTGGCTGGTGCAATGTGCACTGCAGCAGTCACATCTGTAAAGTTTACTTGAAACTTGGCAGTGTATGCATTAAATAAAGGAGTGATTGAGTGTGTGTGTGTGTGTGTGTGTATGGATAAGTGCCTTCAATAGTTTCCTTTCCTTGTTGTAGTTCTTGTTGCATTAGCAACATAACGCGGCATATTTAAAGTTTCCATAATGTGGATGTTGTTTTTTCCTTTTTGTTTTCTTCTTACGAACATCTTCAGTTATTTTGACTGCCACACCAGAAGCAGAGTTGATGAATAAAACATATTTTTAATTTTTTGTTGTTGTTTTTCTTTGGGAAAGAATATATGCAACTCAAATACTAGATGCTGCTATTTGGGCAACGTTTCTGAAAGACAAGGCGAAAATTTGGCAAAAAAATAAAGAGAAATCAGGAAAATGAAGGGTAAGAAAATAGAGAATATGTATGTGAATACAAAAAATGATGTAGTGTTTGTTTAAAGAACAAATATTAAACAATGAAGTCTATTGTTTAGAACTTTTGTTTATGTTGCTGATATTTTGTCTTATTTTCTTTTTGTTTTGTAGAAAAACTTAATATGATGGCAAATTCTTAGGAAAGGAAAACTTATTTAAAAAAAAAAAACAAAATTTTTAAGTTTTCTGTCAGTCCTTAGGTTTAAGTCTGTGTTTGGTTTTGAGTTAAGTCGTTTTTTGTTGCTTTGTAGTTCAGCCAACATGTTGTGATTAATTACAGAGTCATAATGTTGTTTGAGTCTTTTTTTGCTTTAGAAAAACCAAACAATTTTCTGGCTAAACAATTAAAAACAGATTTAATCACTCAAAGTTGAAATTTAAAGAATAATTTTGTGCTTTACTTGTGTGTGAGAAATCCTATTTATACCATTTATCATTACGAGTGGTGAAGAGGGCTACATTAAGTTTGCCATTCTTTGGTATGTAATACCAATAAGAACTCATCTAAGACCCCTCAAAGTTTATATATTTATGTATACATGCTGAGTTTTTTAGATGTTTTTGAGTTGTTTTTAGTTTAGCCATCATGTCCGTCAGGCTGTCCTGCTGTATAAAAGTCGTCACATGCAAACGAGACAACATAAAAAAAGGTTTTGGAGTAAAATTTTGTATAAATCTTTTGGCAACTCAGGATAAAAATTCAGTATAATCGTGTTGGGAGCCAATTTAGACTAAGCTCCCTAAAAATTTTATATATCTAATATGTTAATTATTGAACAACAACATGGATAACAGTAAAAATATATTGTTATTTCCATAAAGAAAATAGAAGTAAATTTGAAGTTCTTGACATATAAAGACGACAACAACATCACTTCGACATAATTTTTTTATTTTTAAATGTTGTGCCGATGTCGACTAAATATTTTTTTTCTTCTGACGTTCAGTTTTTCTTTTTCTTATTAATTTTTATTAAAACAAATTAAACTAAAAAATGTGTTTTTGGCCAAATTAAACTTAAAATATTCATCATGGGGGGATTTTGGTAAAGTAAGGTTGCATTGGCAGTCGGAATTAAGCACGGCTTACGTGAGTCTAGAAACCAATGTTCGAAAATTAACAGAACATTATTTAGCGTACGGATCACACACCAAGAAACGACATCTATTTTTTAGTGTTTGTGTGTGCGAATACAACCCTTAATACCGTTCGTAACAATTTTCAGGAAAGAGCCGAACATTATATAGTGTTCTGTTCTTCGTTTAAAAGCAGAACAATTGTAGTAATACTATAGACAAACATTATATTTTAATGTCCTATAGTGTTTCTTTGTTTACATTGATAAAGAAACGTACAAAGAAAAAATTTAAGCAACGACCGCAGCACGAACCAGTGTTCGAAAATAAACACTAAATATAGCTCCTTAGTGTTCGGTTCGGTAGATTTGTGGAAAACACAAACGCTAATAGTGTTAATGTAGAAAATCATTAAAAAAATAACGTTTCCCTGTTTGTCATCTTTCGAACACAAAAATAATATTGTTTTTATCAAACTCAACAAAAGATGAGAACATTTAATTCCGTTCGGTTTTTTTTTTTTAAATCCACAAACTTCATTGTGTTCGGTTCGGCTCATTAATGTTCGTCCCTTTTGACTGGTAAAAAAACCAAACATTTTTTACAAAAACAAAATACACATGCGAAACAAAAACAAAAAGCCAGCAAAATAATTTTACACAAACAAAACATATATACAAATACACACACAAGCTGTTCATGCCACAACAAACACTATTAGCGTTTGTGTTTTCTACAAACCCAGCGGGAAAACTCAGAAGACCTTCTTACTTCAGGCCTTTTTAAAGGCCTGCTTTAAAGATTTTTTGATTCAATTACTATTCTTATCTAACTGCTAAAGAAGGCCTCATAGAAGGCCTCGGCTCTTTCGTATAAAAGATAAGACACACCTTCCACACTCGCTTCTATGAGAAGGGAGTAGAAAAGAGTAACATTTTTTGTATTGTTTTTTTGCACAAGCAAAAGCAAAATCAATTTTTTTTTGGCCCCGTTACCCTTCTTATGTACCTGCTGAAGAAGCGACAGCGGAAGGCCTTCTCCGCAATGACAACGTGTGTAAAAAAGATATGAGTATGGAATGGAGCAAGAAGGCCTTGTACATCCAAAAGAAGGGGTACAGAGGCCTTCTAGAAGGCCTTCCTACTCCTTCTTTTTCCCGCTGGGAATCTACCGAACCGAACACTAAGGAACGATATTAAGTGTTTATTTTCGAAAACTGCCAGAAACTATTTCCCGTTTTGTTACCGTGTTTCACTGTTGTCGCAATTTTTATACAGGCTATTGTAAGGGACCTCTTGTCGCTGGGCGTGTGCCTGAGGTGAAATCTGCACAGCTGTTATGTGCACTGAGTCCTTCTTTAAATTGTTGTGGGACATTTTTTTCTTGTTTCTTTATTCTATTTGCACCATCTCTGACTAGCAATACTATGAAATTTGTGTGCGATAAGTTGCTTATTCTTCGAGAGAGAAACACAAATTTCATATGTCGACTAAAACGGAGGGAATTCTACTCGATATCGACTGGAAAGCGGCATAGAAAATACCAAGCAAATTAAGTAGTAATCGAAAATTGCCAATGTCGACTAAGAAAATACAATTTTTGTGCCGTTCTTATTGACTTTTTTCGAAATATAGGGCAGGTAATTTAAAATAAATTATATTGCCAACTTTCATGAAAATCGATCTACAATTTACTATATATGTCATATTAAGCTCCCTCCAGAAAATCCCTAAACACTTAATAGAAATAATGATGATAAATTGCAGTGAAATTAAGTCATTAAGACTAAAAATCTAACTACCAAAAAACGACTATTTCACTTAGGATTTATTTGGAAAGTAATGTGGTACACTATAACAAATAAGCTGACTTAAGGCATACCACAATTCTTGCACTAAGGCTTAAAGCAGATATTAATTTTAAAACATATACTATAGCTCATTACTCATTACTTGCTCATTAAGTTACTTTTGTATTAGGCTTAAGAACTTTAAAATGCACCTTTAAAACAAAAACTTATTTTTTAACAGCACCCAGAAAAAGTCAACTACACAGTTACTCGAATTTTTTGCAACTGATATTTAGAATGTCTTGTAAAAAATAAATTAGATTAAAGCTCTCTTAAGTTTTTGAGAGCGGAAAACAATTTAGATTAGTTCCGATATTCTTGACTTGTTAGTTTAAGAAAAAAGGAACTGGACCACATAACCAGCCTATTCCACTTTATCGGCACTTACTCTATCATTCTGTCACTAATTAAACATTCTATTAAAATACTATTTATTTTAGTTTTAGGCCGGCTTTCACAACTTACCGATAGCTTAAGGTTTTATCGGTTTTATAAAAACTGTTCCATTATAACAACTTTACTTTAACCTACCAGGTAGGATGAATCTAAATCTACTTTACCGCTCACTTTGGTTAAAAGAACCGTTTTAATAATTGAACACTTTTTATAAGGCCGGTTAAAGTCTACTTTTAGCTATCGGTAAGTTGTGAAAACGGGCCTTAATGTATGAGATTTAACACTACTTGTTCAGTTTGGTACCGACATGTATTTAGAAACATTTGTTGTAGAAAAACAAAATTTAAAGCTTTTCGATACACTATAAGTATAAAATTTTAATTAATTTCTGTATTAAAATAAACGGTATATTTAATTAACTCATTTATGGTGTTTGAAAATATGCCACACGTACAAAATTCATAAGTGTATATTTGTCTTCTCGTCCACAATAAAAAAACATATAACAAATTTAAATGTGTATGATAACCCAACAAATAGTGTATTGCTTATACAATAAATGTGTATGACCATGTATTGTACCCTTCACCACAGATGGAAATGGTTTATATAAGTTTGTCATTCCGTTTGTAATTTCTACAATATTGACCCTTTAAAGTATAATTATTCTGTGTCCTTATGAGTAGCGTTGTTGATTTAACATTGTCCATCTGTAAGTGTGTCCGCTGAAATGCGGTTTCCGAAGACCCCAGCTATTATGGGGACTAGGCTGTTATAGATATTATTATATATCATATGGTCCGAAATGGTTTGCTATTTATCAGCTAGATAGACACACTTCTCTCTGGTTCTAAGTTTAATTATATACACCATGGTAAATGGTATCATAGATTTGGTATAACCGAATATACCACTCTTACTTTTTTGTTTCAAAGGCGATTTTTATATTTACTCTGCTTGAAATGCTGCCAAATAATTTTCAAATATCCAATTTCTGTTAAAAAAAAATATTTGCTGGGTTATTTCCCTTCTTTAATACAAATTACCTCTCATTTAAACGTGTGTGTGTATATAAAATGTATGTCCAAAAAGTGATTTACGAGTATTTGACTTTTTAACCTGAGGCTAAATATACATAATTAGTCCGAGTATTAGAAAATTTTATTATTTTTGGCATGCCACCCTTTTCACATACACATATTTAGCCCCATATTTATTGAATAAAATGAAAACACTAAAAGTTACACACAAAATCGATTTAATATACGAAATTGCACGTATTTAAATGATATTTTCAAAGCAAGAATATTTAATACGATTCTCGAAGAATAAAAATAATATTTATATCTTTTGATGCAATAAATGGTGTCCAAATTTGAGGTATCATCGGTCAATTGAAATCTCTACAGAGAGATGAGAGAGAATTTTTGGTTGCAACAGGACGGTACCACTTGCCATACAGCAAGAGCAACAATGGAAATATTGAGGGAGAAAATCGGAAATCCCTTTATTTCTGGTAGAGGAGGAGTGAATTGACCAGCAAGATCGTGCGATTTGACACTTTTAAACTATTTAATAGGGGTTTTTTATATTGAAAGTGTACAGCAATAATCCAACAACAGATAAAGAGTTTAAAAACAACATTATCGAGCAGATATCAACCATTGACAACACTTTGTTGAAAAACGTGACTGAGAATTTTGGTAAAAGATTGGGAGACAGACAAGCCCAAGGGGGGGGGGGGATCACTTGACCGACATAATTTTTTATTGTAACACGAAACCTATTTTTAATAAACTGCAAAAAACATATTTTTAATATCTCAAGAAAACAAAAAAAAAACTCTTTTATTATTAAAATGATACCTCAATTTTTTGACTCCCTTTAAAAGCAAAATTTTGTGAAAATATCATCATCCGTTACGATTTTTGACGTATCAAAGATTTTTAAACCATTCAATTATCTCTTGACTTTGACTTGAAATACACCATTTCTTTAGTCAAATATATCTTTATTAAATTTGAAAAAGTCATTTATGTTTATATAAAAGCTCTCTGTGCTAATTTTTCCCGTTGCCTGCAACGGTTTAGTCAGGTTTAAGTGTTTTTCGAATAGTTCTTATATTTTGTATAAGGTTAAGGGGAAACCACAAACCGAATCCCATTAAATTCGAATTGTCCTTAGAATAAATAAACCTTTCACACAAAATTTGTTTAAGTTAAATAAACCTTGATTCCAAGTTTTCGATACTTATGCCGAGAGATCAATTATAAAAACAAAAAAATAGTGGCTTAAAAAAAAATTTAATTGTATGCAAGGTCCTATAAGGATATTTGAGGTCCCTTTTTAAGCATCACATCACAATTTAAATTTAAAAACTTTTAAAAGTTTTACATTTCTTCTTCAAAACTTTTTAATATGTCTATCACACTGTGCGTGCATTTACCCTCTGGTTTCGTTAACAAAATTAACTAAATATTTGTTTATCAAAAATGATGTTTGTGTCCTTAAATAAATATTTCAACAGTCAAATATTAGTTCGGATTTATTTTTGCAATATTTCTGTTACAAAATTTTCCTGAAATTTGTCTTTATCAATTTTTACGATAACATATATTTATTTTGCCACTAGCCAACAAATTAACGAATATGTCACAGATGTACATGAGCGTAAATTTATATACAATTTCTGACAAAGTTTGAAAACTTCCTAAAAATTTTACAAATATATTTTACCAAACAACAACACACAGAAATTTAATTTGGCTTTACAAATTGGGAGTGGTTTAAAAAAGAATTCTCTCTAATTAACAGAAACAAATAGGATGGAAGTTGATGATACGGAATGAAATACTTATTTTGGTGGGTTAAAATAAAAGTGCAAATAAAAATTGTTACAATTATCAATTTTAAATTTTTTTTAGAAACAAAAATATTTGTTTAAGTAAATCTTTGGCCTAATCAGGATTATTATAGAAGAGTTGATTTATCGAAATTCGTTTGTTATTTTCTATGTATGTTGAAATAAACTTGCCAATGGCCTTATACTACATTTACATTAGGCCGAAATCTTGTAGATTTGATTTAAAATCTTCTTCGAAATCTAGTGCGTTTACATTGTACTTTTTTGACATTAGCGAGATTTTGTTTTTATAACACAACAGCTGACTTAAAGTTTTTTCGTTACACACACAAACACAAAAAGAAATATACATTAAAAAATTTGCATTACCTTTTTTTTAATAATCAACGATATTTATTTTATCAATATTATTCGTGTTTTTAATTTTTTTACAATTTTTATAAAAATTTTTAATATTTTTTTTAACAACTTTTGTTTTGTTTTTTTTTTTAAATGTCATTTTTTCTTGTCCAGGGAAATATTTTGTAGTGCTATATTGTAAAAACCATAGTTGCATCATTAAGTACTACTAGATTTTGAGTAGATTTCGTCGAAATCTTGTCACGAAGTAGATTTTGTTTTGTATGGGAAATCTAGTCAAAAACAACTAGATTTGGCTCGAAATCTCGTAAGTACTAGATTTTGCGTAGGTGTAAATGTAGTATTAGGTACTGTTGGAGCCAGGCTAATTTTGTAATATATTTTAGTCGCTGGAGAAGAATGCTATTTAAATTCAGCCAAATCCGTATAGAAATTAAACATTTTTTTAAATTAATATTCTCCGGGGACAAAACATTTGGCGTGATAATATTCATACGGGATTAGCTGAAGCAATTAAGCATAAGTAGATTTTTATGCAAAATGAAGACCAACGTCTTGAGGGTATTCGATATCGGCCACACAAATACGCTAAAGTAATGTTCTTTGACATTAAACTATATTTAGGTAGAGAGCGTTTAGTATCAAAAATGCCCCGGAGAATGCTCTTCCCAAATGGAGGTGTTGGAATCACAGGGGCCACAGGCAATAAGATAAAGAAACAAATTTTTAATAATTTTTATACACTTTATTTTACCTTGGCCGTATACAAATCTCCCCTTGGAAACAGATTTTTGGCGCTAGACTTAAGAACATAATTTCTCCTAAATACTTTCTTTATATAAAAAGCACTTGGTATCGTAAATGGCATAAATGGCATAAATCAGTTTATCATTTAACCAAGCCACCATACAAATGTTTCTAAACAACAAAATTTGGCAAACATGCTTCTTTGACACAAAGAGTATTGAACATTGGCGAAATCGACAAATTCTTTTATTTATAACTCATATTGCAATTTGTGAATATTAGTCATACGTTCAGGTAAACCGAATTAGCTTTTTTTTTAAGTTAATTTGAATTTTTTAAATTGACATTAGCTAAACTTTTTTCTTAAAAAAATAATAATATTTCCTCTGTTTTTTCTTTCTTAATTTTCTTCCGTTTAATAAATAAACAAAGTAGTTAGCAATAAAAAATAGTATTTAGTGGTTTTTTGCTTATTTCATTTTTAAGTATAATTTTTTAACCAATCGCAAACCACTTTCTTAATTAAAAGCTGCTAGTTATTCGTCGTTATTGTGTTTCATACAACGAATTTACTCAGCAAATTTTCACTGACAAATTCGTTGTGTTGGGCTATATTCATCGTTCGTCCCAGTTGTGTTCCTACCATTAGGCCGTAAGGTGGTGTTGAACAGCATGTGGTTGGACTGATACCCATTAATAATATTTAACTAAACTATACCTTTTATATTAAAAAGACAAAAGTAAACAAATAAATCAAAATGTATAAATTGATAATTAAAGCAAATGATACAAAAGTTTTAGAAACACTCAGAAGCAAAAAAAAAAAAAAAAAACAATGCCGATTATGTTAAACCATCGGTATTATTTTGTGACGCCATATAACGCCCCAAAAATTAGTAGTAAAATAAGATCCCAAAAATGTGAAAGTGAAATAGTAGACCTACTTAGTTTAGATATATACAAAAAAAAGTTTACAGGCCAAATTGTGTCCTCCTAGCGTGCAAATAAAACTTAATTAACGTTATTTAAGATTTGGCAGAGAATAATATATCACTTAAGATTATTTTATTAGTCACTGTATAACAGAAATAACAAAATCCTGTTTACCTTAAATTTGAGGAATCATGTGTTAATGAGATACTAATACATTCATATTAAAGAACTTATATCCATGCATATGTGTTAAATGTTTATATGTATTAGAATATGTATGTCTGTTTAAATTACGAAAACGGGAAGTTCATTAATTTTGTGCGTGTGTTTACCCACACACTTGCATACTCACACTAACATACACATTTGTTTAAGTGTAACTACGTATATATATACATTTTGAGTTTCCTTTCAAATATATACACTTATATTAAAATTTGTATATGAGGGCTTCCATAAGACACCATAAAATAAACTTTATATGAGCTTAAATGAATATTTGTTGGTGTTACACATGTTACTATACATTCTAAGTCGCTACTCGTGGTTGTAGAGAAAGACAAATCTTTAAAATTTAAATTATTGCATTCTCTTATGGAACTCCTCATATATTTTTGTATGTAGAAAACGTGTAAGTCTTTAAACGTACTCATGTATTTCGATATTGTATTTAGAACTTTTGTCATTGCTTCAATCATTCAGTGGCCTTAAGCTGTAGTTGTCATTAGAAGTAGATGTGCTTTAATATTAACATTTCCTTATAGAAAAGAACAACAAAAAAAAAATGGTAATAATATTGGTTTTTGTATAATTTTGTATAATTTCTTATTCTTAGAATGTAAATTGATTAATATTTTCTAAACCTGAAATTTTGTGTTCACAAAGAATACGTATTTGGGTATGTATGTATGTGTGAAGCTAAGAAAAAAAGGAAGTAAAATGGCAAAACTTCTGTTATCATTGTTAATGGTCTTAATGACAACCTTAATGAAAGTTGAATTCTAAAGTAAATTAAAGTCTTCAGGCAGTTTTGTTTTTAAGTTGGTTGTAAAGCTTCAATTCTTGTATTGAAAACAACAAAACATTTGAAAAAAGTTTAGGAAGTTGGATGAATTGAAATGATATTTTCTTTGAAGGTAATTTGATTGGAAAGTTTAATAAAGAAGCACAACTGTATAAGTTAAATTATATTTAATTTATTTACTTAAAAAAAAAATAAACTTTATTTGCTCACTTAGAAAATACAACTGGTTTATTTCTTATTTTTAATTACAAAGTAATATAAAGTAAAATAGAATTGCATGGTACTCATAATGACACGCGCAGTTAAATGTTTTTATAACTTCATAGGTTGTTGGCCTGTTTTAACCGTCTGCCGCATTGTCAGCGTTTCTAGTTTGTGGGAAAATTAAAGTAAACTTTTTTTTAAGTTAACATATACTCTTACTGCCTCTTTTTTTCTTATTTATGCCAAAATTAAGATTAGAAAAATATTATTATTTTTACTAGAAGAAATTTTGAATGGAAATTAATCAGATATCCAGGTTAGAAAAAAGAAGAGTTAAAATGATCAAGTAAAAGATGAAAGTCACTCAAGCTTGATACTCTACAACCCACAAATTTTACGAGTAAAATCTATTTGGGCCTCATGGGCAGCTATGGACGCATATGAACATAATTTAGCTTTAAGTTTAATATCCATATAATAGTTCTTAGCGCCGAGTATTGTCTAGATAGATCTAGATGCATCTATATGGGATCTTTATATATACGAAAGGGGCTTTTATAGAACTATTTTGATATTTAACCGAATGATAAACGACGATAACGCCAAATTTTATATCAAAACCAACATTTATAAGAAAGTAACGGCGTTTAAAGCTCTTTCCTGTAAGTGTTATTTGTATGGGAGCTGTGGTCAATTTACAGACTGATCCTAACAGAATTTACTAAAATTATTTTAGTTGTAATAAAATATTTCAGGGCGAAATTTAATCTTAATACCAAGATAGAAATATGGTTTATGGAATCAAGCACCCCCTTTTTGGCAAGAGGTTTGTATTGGGACTACGTGAAATAATGAACCGATTCTAGCGTTTTTCAAAGGCCTTCGTCTTACACAGAAGCATAACATGGCTGAAGTACAGCCAGTCAGCTGGATGGATGGACAATTTTGAATCAGAAGGTGATTCTCATTCGATCGATATATGGTGCAAATGTGATTAAGACTTACGTAGATACCTGTCGTATGACCTTAGTTCGCGGTGGATTTCAATCACTTGGGGACTAATTCTGCTTCTACCAAGAGCCCTCGTGTATGCGGGTAACGATAAACAGGTAGCATTTTTTTGTATAAACCGGTAAAGTTTATAAGTGAAGTAGCAAACCATAGATAAATTACGTTTTTTTGGGTAAATCATCAACCAACACGTGAAGTCTGCAAGTACCCTTATTTTAAGGTACACTATACAGAGACCACACCATATAGTTAATCAGTGTGCTACATCACATGACTCCCGTGGCGCTAGATCACTCATTAAATGTGTAACGCAGTTTACTTTCCCAGCTGAGGTATGACTCAGTCTGTTCAGGGTCAGTTCGAAGGTCTGCTTCTTTTGAAATGAAACACGGGATGTTTTCGTGTATGTTCGCTTACAATCATTTCAACAAAGCTTTATTTACGAATCCTTAGTCTACTTAATATACTTAAATCTACGTTGCTGGTGACTGTCCGAAGCGGCCGGCGGAACGTGTACGGGAACGATTGGTCGGGTGATGGTGACTGGGGTGGACGGCGGGTGTGACTAGCGTGCGGGGTTTCAGGTTGCAGCCTAGGAGCTTGTCTGTTGAAGACAAAGGTTTAGTTATTATGGGTGAGCCAAGCTACGGGTGTTAGTAAGTTGGCTGCCAACGTTATTCAGAGGCACCGGCGGTCGGCTAAATACGAATAACTACTGGTAAGAATACGTTGAATACTTGTTTGTACCCAGTCGGCTACCGAATGAAATTCGGAGGCACCGAAAGTCGGCTGAATACGACTAATTGCTGGTTAAATACGGGTTGGTATTTAGTCGGCTACCGAATGGAATTCGGAGGCACCAGCAGTCGGCTAAACACGACCTACTACTGTTAATACTAACTACCAAGAGTAAATACCGGGGTTAAGGGCAATATCTACTCTGTTTGTTTCTACCAAACTTTGTCTACTTATTCAAAAATAAAATAAACTACACGAGAATTATAAAGTGAAAAAGTTATTTTACTAAACAGTAAGGGTATTCATAGAGGTAAGTAAAATAGGAAGGGTACTTCATAATGTTAGGATAAAATGTATATGTAGGGTAAGTTTGTGACGTCACGTTACAAGGGTGCTCTGGTTATCACGCCAGACTCAAGCAACCCGAAAACTGTAAAATCCCTGCTTTTCGGATGTTTACCGCAACCATATGCTTCATCATAGATTTTTAAGGTCCTAAGAAAGAATATCAACACAACACTAATTCTGTCATGCAGCTCGAGCCTACTACAATTTCTTTGTCCCGAAAAACTCCATGGAAGTAACTCTTTTCAGTGGTAGGGATAAATTCCCATATACCTCTAAACGTTTATTTTAATTTCCTCTAAATATTTCTCTGGTATGTTGTTAATCACACGAATTTTTATTCAAAAAACATTTTTGTTTACGTTTTTAAAGTTTTGTATTATAAACTAAATTTTTCTTAAAATTTGGTTTATGTTTTCATAATTATTGTCAACAGTCAAATGAATTTAGTTTTCTAAAAAGCAAAGATATTAACAATCATGGTACATGAACACATGGTAGACACGTTGGCCCATATGTTTGTCAGCTGTTTACCCCAGTTAGAACCCAATTGTCAAATTTCATGTATATGAGCCAAAATTTGTACATGTGTGTGTTAAATTGTTTTTGTTTTATATGAAGACAATTTTGAAAAGTCTGTTTTCTTATAGAGCAGCATGTCTACACTACCAAATGCGTCCACCTTGTGTTAACGTACTTTGGTTAATACAGGGAAATTTTTTGAATTTTTTTTTTTTTTTTTGAAAAATATGTTTTTGACTTTTGTGCATGATTCCTAGAAAAATACTTTCTTTGCAGTAATTTGAAATTACTCACAAAATTTTGTCTGGCATAAATAACTCTGTGTTGTTACGGCCCTATGCTCCTTATACGAACAACAGGAATAATTATATATGAATATGAAGGACTCTAAAATGAAGTTTAGGGAATTCTGTGGTACCTTAAAAAAAAACATTTTTTTAAACCAAATAACAATTCTATGTTTCTCATTACATCTTTTGGTAGGTATACTCCCTGCTAATCACATAAACATGCTTTAAAAAAAAATCTAACACTACCCTTGAAATATATTTCATAATTCACAAAAATTTAAATCAATCACTATTTACAAAAGTGGTGGGTAGATCCATTTCGACTTAACACCTTGTTTATCTTAACCTCTCTTTGAAATCACATCACACCACACACACTTTAAAAAATATTCCACATTTGTTATTGTTTCTCCTTCTACGATTTTAGCAGCAAATTGAATTGTAGCATGTCGATATATACTTTACTCACACCCGCTGAAATGAGCACAGGACATAAACATTTTAATCCAACATCACTCATAGTTAAAACCATAACCACCTTGTATATCATACTCCAGCTCTAATACACAATACTACTTATTTTATTTTTCCCTTTTTTAATTTTATACAAAAAAAAAAAAATCAAAAAATAAAACGGAAGTACAATTCGAATACAAAGAAAAAAATTACAACAACTCCAATACAACAAGACCATATGCCAACATCAATTAAATTCATTGCCAAACAAAAGACTGTTAGATATTTTTTTTAACATTTTTTTTACTTTAAAGCAAAAAATTACAAAAAAATGAACACATTTGAAAGTAAATGGTCAGAATATTCCGAATGGTCAAATTATTGTAAATTAACATAATATTCTGAATTAAAGAAAAATTGCGATGTTTCGAATTGAAACAATATTTTAGTTAAAGTAAAACAGTTTTAATTTGTCATCACACCTAATGCAAGCATGTATGTTAAAATTGTTCAATTTGATTGTTTTTAAGTCCCCAAATGTCGGCCTACGACAGAGAAGATGATTAAGGGCCATAGAAGACTGGATTTTTACAAATTTTAATTGACAATTTTGTGAGATTCTTGTATATTACATTACCGTACAAGAAATGCACGAATAAAACCAGAAAACAAACTTTTACTAACACAAACCTTCGATATGAAATTAATTTATCATTTGACATTAAACACAATTCTAAAACGTTTATCAAATGCTTGATTTTAACATTTAAATTAAAATTGATAATGATTTGAAAATAAACATTTGACATCAAATGTTTTTCAACTTGATAGACTCCTAAACAACTGAAATTGTTACAGTAACATCACGTGAGCCCTAAAAATAAAATAGGCTTCTTACTTGTTTGATAGGGGAAGGGGAATTTGTACCCCTCACCTTAAGAGCCGCTGCACGCATTTTGTTGAACTTTTGGTAGTAGGATCTTCTGAGCCCTAAAATTGCAATAAAATAGCAGCGGGGGAAGTGGTACCCCCCATAGGACGCCAATGTTTAATACCGCATATCTTAAAAACTGTTGTAGTGAGAATGTTAAAACTTTGTAGAAGTCACTCTTATGCTATACTACACTTTTGAAAATAAAAATAAAGCGGCTAGGCGCAGTGTAGTGAAGCGCACCGGGTTAATATATTTATTTACGTTATGACTAACTAGTTAGCGTTAACCATGTTTTAGGTTATCATTGACTAATAGCACGCAACAGATTAAGCCGTACAGATATATGTTCTGTTGTCGAGTGGAATTAATTAGTTAGAGAGAGAGAGAGGCAAAAATCACATGTACACAAAAGTTTTAGCTAATTTTTTTTCATTTTGCTCTTGATGAACTAATAGAAACTTTAACCAATATATCGGTAAATACTACCGGTCATATAACTAGTAAAATGACCGGTCGTCTTCTTGTAGGTTAACCAATAAATTCAATTTGAATTAGTTCGTTTTATTCTTGAACTGTTTGCTATAAATTGTTGGAGCTGCAGTACAAATTGTAATTTGATTATGGGCCAATTACACCAAGTTCAGTTATAATTAACTATCAGTTTTAACTTTCAAAGACATATAGCTAACTGGAAGTTAAAGTAAAAGTTAGTTTTAACTGAACTTGGTGAAATTTGGGCGTAAATATTAAAAATGTTCTTAAATATCTGACCAGCTATGCTCCTTGCAGGAGCAAAAAGAATATATATAAATATATTTGTAAAAATTTAGAGGTCTTTTATAAAAACTCCGGGCAATCAATGAATAAGTATTATGTTTATTACACTTGACCCTAATTTTGAATTTTCTCTCAAAGAAAATACGTTGGACTACAAGAAAAATTCTTGACAAAAAGTAAAAACAACTGAATTAAGTAAAAACATGTAAATCAATTGAAATAGATAATTATTCAAAGCAAAGTTCGATCAACCAAAATTAAAAAAAAAAAAAAAAAAAAAATACCATTTGGCTTAAAGATTAATGTGTGACTATTGCCAGCCGTCGTCAATGGCGGTGAGTGTTAAAAGGCAAAGATTTCTGAAGAGATAGTTTGGTTAAAATGGAAAAATGTTAAATCAACCTTCCGTGTACGTGGGTTCAATTCCCCGGTCCATCAAGAATGAAAAATTATCAATAAATTTAAAATTCAGTTCATGTTGTAAAATTGCTTTTTTCATAAAAATAATTTAAAGAAAATTAAATTTAATAAACTTTAGCCTGATTAAAATATGAAAAATTTGGATTAAAACCCATTAAAAGTTTAATAAAATAACCATAATACTAAGTATTTGCCAGATTTTTAAAACGAGTTTTTCTAAAGTGGGTCTAATTTCAGAGTTATTTCTATTTGAAAACTAACACTCCAACACTTTTCGTAAAAGTTTACACTTGTTTTTAACGCTGACATCATCGGACCGATGGATATGCTCCGATTGAATGTTTACGTTGTTAATATAGATATTTCTTACCTATAGCAGCGAAGGGCATAGGGAAACAACTAGAAAAGAAACTCGGTTAAAACAAAAAATCTAAAAAATTATAAAATTTTGTAAGTGTAAAGTAACAACACCAAGTTTAACACATTCCTAATTAACACAATTTAAGAGTTAGGATGTTTTGGCAGTTGGGCTAGGTTTTTTCCCTCCGCTTTGCGGTTTATGTTAGAAGCACAATTGGGTCGCACGTGGTAAAACATAGGACATAAGGGCGTACATTTATAAAAGCATGCTCTATTTACCCACAACTCCGCCGTAAACCTGTTCTATTTCCTTTTGAAAATAATATTAGAAAAATCCAAATTTATTAAATTGCTAGCCGACTCGACAACGTTTTTCTGTCGAAATTTCAACGATTTCTTTTTTTTTTTTGTTATAATCTTTATAAATGACAAGATATCAACAAATTGAATTTTAAGATTGATAGTTAAATTGCTGGTTAATTGATGAAGTACAAATCGGTGGAGTCTATTATAAATCAAGATTATATTGTCAAATATCGAACCGAGTTTTTGAATTCTCTGGACTTGTCAGGGTTGTGAGGTTGTGAGGCAACAATGAAATTTTGCACAATATTTCTGAACATATTTTAGATGAACTCGGTCCTTGATTCGGTCAACTGGCAAAAATTCACAGGAAAGTCATTGTAGCCAGTCGAAATACCAACAGGGATTTTTTCACTGCCAATATCTAGTACCTAGTTTAAGTTTCTTGCCGTTCTTCACAAAAATTTTAACTTCAAGCCAGTGTTCGAAAATAAACAGAACATTATTTTGCGTTCGGCTCACACACTCAAGAACGGTATCTATTTTTTAGTGTTTGTGTAGACGAACACAACCCTTAAAACCGTTCGTTACTGTTTTCAGGAAAAAGCCGAACATTATATAGTGCTCTTTCTTCGTTAAAAAACAGAACAGAATTGTAGTGATACTGTTGGCAAACATTATATTTTAATGTTCTATAGTGTTTGTTTTTTACATTGATAAATAAATGGGCAAACAAAAAAATTATAGCAACGACCGCAGCACCACTAGCTTGTGTGTGTATATGTTTTGTTAGTGTTGAATTATTTTGCTTTTTGTTTTTTCGTATGTGTATTTAGTTTTTGTAAAAAATGTTTGTTTTTTTACCAGCCAAAAGGGCGCTACGCACAACAGAAACTAATGAACACTAATGAGCTGAACCGAACACAATGAAGCCTGTAGTTTTTTTAAAAAAACCGAACGGAATTAAATGTTCTCATCTTTTGTTAAGTTGGATAAAAACAGTATTATTTTTGTGTTCGAAAGATGACAAACAGGGAAATGTTATTATTTTTAAGGATTTTATACACAAACACTATTAGAGTTTGTGTTTTCCACAAATCTACCGAACGGAACACTAAGGAGCGATATTTACTCTTTATTTTCGTACAATGCTTCACACAATTCAAGCTCATCGGCTGGTGTTGACCCTGGAAAAACTGGTAACGTTTGGCAAAAATCCCCAGCGTACAGAATCATTGCACCGCCAAAATGGCTCTTATTGTTTCGTAGATCTTTCATTGTTCGGTGCTTCCAATGACTTCTTATGAGCCATCCTAAATTCAATCCAACCAATAAATTTTTCTTGCTGCAAGACTTTTGGCAATTCCAGAGTGTTTGGAAATGTTGCTGAGTGAGCATATAGGCTGCATTCTTGCACAAATAACCAAAGATATACAGAAATGTCTTTGTATGCGAGGTGCCACTTCCACTACTTTAAAGCAGCCCACTTTTTACTGCTGTTTTGTATAGATATCCAAAGAAAAAAGTGTCCCAAGTTCTTAATCATGTAGAAAACACAGTTTTTTTGTTTTTTTTTTTTAAGATCTACTCCAGCCCACTTGTTGACTGATGATAGCAAAACTTCTTGTTCCAAGCTTGGAAACTTTAACTGTTTAACGTTTTCCAGTTATACTGTAATTGCTATTGACGTGTTACTCCTTCTTTTTCAATAAAGCCCAATTTGACAGACATATGTTGTGTTTTAATATACAAACTATTTGAACAAACACTTTTGAGCATTTTTACTTTTACTGTTCTCCAGATATATAAAAATCTATATTGTCTTTGTATGAGATGTGCCACCTTCACTTCTCTAATTCTCTAATCCGTTCAACTTTTTTACAGATATTTTCCATTGATAACCAAGTAATTTTTTTTTTTAATTTTAAAAATTTTACTGTAACCGTTCTCTAGATAAAAATAATACCGACTCCTTGAGCTTTCTCGCTTAAGCCATCACTCAGAAGATTGTGATTTTATATCTGGCTCTCATTCAATGTCGCCATTTTATGATGTTTTAATATATTTTATAAAAAGACGAAATTTGTCGTGAACCCAAAGAGGCTTGCAGAAACCGTTGATTTAAACGATTTTTTTTTATGAAACATATTTTTCAAGACTGTTCTATTAATTTAGTATTACAATTAAAGTTTTTTGCCAACACTGCTAACATTTCTCTCCATTCTCCCTTATATCACTAAATGATTTTTATGTATGTGTTTGCCGATCCCTGGCTTAAACACTTTTCAATAACTAAAGTTGGATTAGTATTGATTGTGGAAAAATTTGCTCATACAAATGACCTACCAAAATTTTGGCGTAATAGTTGCTATACGAAAAAAGACGTTATTAATAAGTTTACTTGGTATTGAAAATATACCAACAAAAAAAGAAAATGACCAACAAGATATTCTTGATCCCTTTATTCATGAATACAAAACCTTCCTAAAAATGTTTCATTAAAGCGTAAAACCAGCCACAAGTGTTCAAAACTACATGAATCTACAAAAAATCAAACCACCTCCTCCCCTTGGCATTCTTTGTGATTTTGAACCCAAAAGAAAAAAAAAATATACTCACCCATACAGTAGTCGCTTTAGAATTTTGATGACTAACAATATGGTAATTTTAATGGCAATGATGACGATGATGTTCACTTTTTTCCTTCGTTTCTCTGTGCTTTTGTATTGAAAGCGATTTTTGTGAAATACAATTGATTTGCATGGGTTTTTATGTGAACATGACATAGACGTTAGATAAATTGTTTGAGTTATTTTTTTAAATTTTTTTTTTGTTAATTTTAGTTTGAGGTGTGTGAAAAAATCCAGACATTAAAAGTAAATAATAACAAAGTAACGTGTTCGATGTAAAATGTTTTTGTCATACAGAAAGCAAATCCACAGACTGGCGCTGATATTGAAAATGATGATGGTAAAGAATAATGAAAGGTTAGAGCTTTTAATAAAATATTTAGATTAGAGTTGAATAAAATTGCAGTGTTTTTTTTTTTTTTGATAGATTGTGGAATTTATTTCTGGAAATAATTAAAGGGTAGTGAAAATTAATTATTATTGGTTAAGGCACTTGACAAAAGCTAATTTAAATGAATCTTGATGTCGAAAATAATATGAGTTGTAAAGTAATATTGAACCAAAATTTTTGGTCTCTAGTTTAAGAGAACAATATGTCTATCTAAATCAGTGTTGCCAGAAGTAGGGGAAAATCCCTGCATGTAGGTATTTTTGATACTAATATAGAAACGTATGGAAAATCGGACACATTAATTTTGAAATAAATGCAAAAATACACTTTTTTTAGTGATATTTTCTTATCCAAAAAATTTTTTTTTTCCTAAAATCGCTTAAAAATATATTTCCAGAGTTGTTTATGGTTTAAAAAGTTGGCGCCACTAATATGTATATATATGTTTTTTCTTAGATATCATTCAATGTTGAAAGTTTTAATTGAATTTAATTAAGAGTATATACATATGGAGATTTCATGTCAAGTGACCCATCTTTGGAAATTGATCTCTTCCGATTTGGATGAAATTTGCACCAATCATTAATGCGCTATCCTATTGGATAGTAGCTTAGACACAAATTTTTTACAAGATCGGCCAAAAAGATTCTGAAAGGTCGGAAAGGTTAATTTTCTCAGCATTAGTTTTATTGTTTAGGTTTTAGAAACACTTACGCACAAATATGAAAAAATTCAAAATAGTGCATATGCTAAAAATTGGTTTTATAATCGTCTAGAGTTAGAAATAACTTTTTTATACATATCCCACACGCAGCCCATTAAACAACCAAAACTACCTTCAAGGAAAAGACATTTAAATTAAAAAAAAAAAATTGAAAAAAATTAAAAAAATAAACAAAAAATATTTTTAAAAGATTGAAGAAGAAGCTATCTAATTTGTTCGGGAAAAATTTTGCTAACACCAATAGGTAATAAGTTATGTGGATGAGAAAGAACACTTGTTACGCCAAAATGTCAAATTTTGCACCCTCTAACTCAGAAACTTTTTCACCGATCTTGCTGAAAATTTGTGTCTTAACTACAATCCAATAGGACTAACCTTGGTTCAAATTTTTACTAAAACAGAAGATATCGATATCAAAAGTTGCGTTACTTGTCATGAAATCCCCCATATATGCATTATTTTTTTTTTAGTTTTGTACTTATTTTTTGCCAAAGCCTTAATACACATATTCGAATAAAATTTATTTTTTATAACTTAAGTTTTTTCTTATATTTTAATGACAATAATGCGTAGGGATTATTGTAGGGGAAATTTATCTAACGTGTAGGGAAAAATCGGATTTTTTTTAGCATGTGTAGGTATTTTTTCGCAAAATCCACTGGCAACACTGATCTAAATATATATATAAGAATTAACATAAATGAAAAATATGTGTCAGTTTGTTTGTTGGCTTATAGACTCTTAAACTAATGAACCGATTTTCCTCAAAATTCATCACTTGAGCCTCGAAAATAAAAAAGGCCCCTTTTTTTTGGTAGGGGCAGGGAAAGTGGTAACCTCCATAGGATGGACTGTTATAGTGAGAATGTTCAAACTTGGTAGGAGTCACTCTTATGGTTAATTACACATTTGAAACTGAAGAACTATTGTAGCGAGAGTCTTCAAACGTGGTTAAAGCCACTATTGTTGTAAACTTTAAATTTCAAAATAAAATGGGCATTTTAGGCGGAGGAGGGCAGTACCCCCATAGAGCGAAAATATTAAATACAGCATATCAGAAAGGTTAGGTATGTAATAAATTTTGATAAAAGCATCCAGTGAGCCCTTAAAATAAAATAGACTACTTACACGAATGTGGTGTAGGGTACCATATGGTCGAGGTTGCCTGACCATACACTCTTACTCGGTTTTTACTGCAAAAGGTTTCTGACGAACGTTTTAATATGTTACAAAATTTTATTTTAGTTCCACATTCAAAAACACCGGGATCAAGTAAAAAATATTTTTTTTAGGCGAAATATAAACTATAAAAAAAATTGACATTCATTTCGCCTTCCCCGTTCTTGTTATCACGAAAAATATAATATAATAGTCTGGTGGTGTATAAAAGTCATTCCTAAAAATTTAAGGAATAGAACTATTACAAAAAAGCTTTATAAAATACATAACTGAAATGTAACTCATAGAAAAATAGTTCCTATAACTACCCAGCGGGAAATTTGTGCCAATTGGTCCAACGGACTGCTCCTGGGAGTTGTGAAAATAGAACAGGTACAAAAAGAAAGAACTCATGACCAGTAAAAGAAGAACCAATCATGTAAGTGGTTTATGAAGAACAAAAATGTAGAAGAAGTAATGAAGTATAGTCTTCACCAGTGGGGTGACACATTTTTTGGGACTTTCTAAAATTTGGTTCTTGAATTTAATTCTAGGACTTGTTTTATTAAAATAATACTACATTGTATTGAAATAATCCTACATTGTAGAAACTGTCACTAAACACGTCCATTGAGAATAGATGTGTGACTAGTCAAATGGTGTCAATTGACCCCCTCCAATAACAACCCCATGTAAAAGTGTTATGTCTTATCCATAGAAAGTGTTAAAACTAGAACCGGTCTGTACCACCAAAGACCTATCACGGGACTACTTTGGTGTCAGTTCGTTTCCCTCTAGGGTAAATTAAGTTTTTGTTAAAATAATTAAAAAAATGTATTCTTAAATTTAATTAAAAAATTATTTATTCTTTTCGCTGTTTTTAAAAAAAGGAACACCTTCATTTATGTTTTTTTTTCTATTAAAACTTCTATTACATTAAAAAATGTTTTATATGTTTTTTTTATCCAGCTACTGCTGTCTTTTATAATGAAATTGAATTTTATGTTGCCAATATTTTTGAAACTCTGCAGCTTTTTTAGGTAATCTCTGTAGTTTTTGTGAGCTAAGCCCGTTAACATTCAATATCCTTTATATATTTAACTTTAACAAAAGGGTGTCTCAAAACTAACGATGGATTCAACTAAAAGATATAATAAAGTTAAGAGTTTTGAATTGCTTTTGTTTTATTGAGTTAAAAAGTAAATATTAACTCCACGGTCCAATTAAATTGGTTGCTGGAGAGTTTGATTTGCTAATCAAGAGGCGAAATCAATTTGGATTTATAAAAGCTCAAAAATTAGATGGCAATGAAACTAGATTTAAAGTTTTTCTTAAAAGTAAAAACAGAATTAATAATATTTTGATTTAACCTTCATAAGGTGATATTTTATCTTATTTACTATTTTTTTAATTTTACAATGTTTCAATTTACAATGTTTCATTTTAAAAATTGTTTTAAATTCAAAAAATCATTTGTCAACTCGTGCGTTACATTCTTATTTCTTTGTGTATATATAAATGCACAATATAAATAACTTAGGGGATAGATCCACATACGGTACTGCAAATATGATCAAAATTCTTTCTAAACATGCACACGGTTTAAAAATCTGTCATATCAATGCTCAAAGTTTGGCGCCTAAAATTGAAGAATTCCGGTACATATTTGAGAACTCCTACATGGATATCGTATGCGTTTCAGAAACATGGTTTCATGCAAGTATCAGTAATCTTTCCGTTTCTCTAAGTGGCTACAATTTAATAAGGGTTGATAGAGTTGGGCGCGCTGGTGGAGTAGCTATTTATATTAGAAGAGGCATATCTTATAATATTAAAAGCACATCTAATGATAGTTCTGTTATTAATGTTAATGGTGATAATAATAATGGTTTGGTGGAATACATCTTAATAGAAGTTATATCTCAACAAAGAAAATTGCTGGTAGGTAGTTTATACAGGCCTAATAACAACATACCAATTGAAAATTTTTTTTCAATTTTGGAGAATTTCACAGCGTTATATAATGATGTTGTCCTTGTTGGTGATTTTAACTGGAACCTTTTAATTGACTCAAGCATTATTGACATCTTGGCACCATTGGGACTTTTTCCAACCAACATAACTACACCTACTCACTTTACCTCGTCCAACAGCACCTTAATTGATCTTCTTTTTGTTAGTAATGTAAGTAATATTATATTATACGATCAACTGTCTGTTCCGTGTTTTTCTAAACACGATTTATTATTTATGACCTATAATTTTCAACTCCAAATCTCACCCTATTCAATAACTTTTCGTGACTTCGAAAATATTAAATACGCCACATTGGAATTAGAACTTCTTAGAATTGATTGGAATGCAATCTATTATATGGTTTCAATAGAGGATAAACTAGCCTTTCTTGAACGTAATATATTATATTTGTTTGATCAAGCTGTTCCATTAAAAACTAAAGTAGTGGGTCAAACAAAAAGACCATGGTTTTCATCAAATATTAAACAAGCTATTAATCAAAGAGACCTTGCATTTTCACGTTGGAAGCGGTTTAGAACCAACGATCTACATGTTGAATATTGTTTGGCGAGAAAAACAGTACACAGAATCATTAAACAGGAAAAATCAAAATTTTACACTAAAAAGTTCTCCTTGGCTCTGGGATCAAAAAAAACATGGAAGGCTGTAAGGGAAATCGGTATCGGTAAATCTGGAAATAATGACCCTGTTATTATTGATCCAGACGTTATTAATGAAAAATTTGTGAATATTCCTATGGTAGAAGCAGATATTGATTTTAACAATCACAACCATGACAATCGTCAACCCCATTATAACTTCTCTTTTGATTGCGTAGACCAGTTTGACGTTATAAGAAGCTGTATGTCAATTAAATCAAATGCAGTTGGCGTGGACGAAATCCACCCAGGATTTTTTAAATTAATTCTCCCAAGAATATTGCCCTTTGTTACACATGTATTTAACACCATAATTACCACCAGTCATTTTCCCTCAAATTGGAAAAAATCTAAAATAATACCAATACCCAAAACTAAAACAGAATATAGGCCAATTGCCATTTTACCCTTTATGTCGAAAATATTTGAGAGGATAATTCACAATCAGATATCGCTTTACGTAAATGATCATAATCTGCTTAATGATAAACAATCTGGGTTTCGGAAAAACCACAGTTGTATAACTGCACTTGTAGATGTTGCGGAAGATATAAGAAGTGGTATAGATGAACGAAAAACAAATATCTTAGTACTTTTGGACCATTCAAAAGCCTTCGATACAGTCGATCATAACGTCCTATGTTACAAACTACAACACATGTTTATGTTTTCTACAGCTGCTACACGTCTGATATCAACATATCTTACCAACAGGCATCAGTATGTTCAAAGTGGTAACAACAAATCAAAACTTCTACCTGTAGCGAGGGGTGTACCGCAGGGGTCAATTATTGGGCCCCTTCTATTTTCGCTTTATGCTGATGACCTTCCGAGTCAACTTACACACTGCAAAGTCAGAATGTATGCTGACGATGTTCAGATTTACATCAGCTGTGATACATCTGAAATTGAACAATGTGTCTTAACTCTGAATACTGAGTTAAAACAAATTTATGAATGGGCTACTGCTAATGGTCTTAGTATAAACCCAAAAAAATCTAAATATCTTGTTATCCAAAAACGAACTACTATAACCGATCATATACCTGATATTTTTCTTAGTAATGAACGTATTGAAAGGGTAAATACAGCAAAAAATCTTGGTATTATTTTTAATAAGAACCTGACATGGTGCAACCATATTAATTATGCATGTGGCCGTACGTATTCCATGCTTAGAACTCTCTGGCAAACGCAGTATTGTACACCTATCAAAATAAGAATACTTCTTGCAAAACCCTATTTATTGCCAATTCTGATGTATGGATGCGAATTATTTGCCAAATGTGATGCCGCAAGTGAAAGAAAATTAAACTCAGTCTTTAAATGTATTGTACGATACGTATATGGCGTAAAAAGGTTTAATTCTGTTTCTCCTTTTACGGTAAAACTTTATGGTATTCAGTTTGATGACCTTCTCAAAACAAGAGTACTGATATTAATGCACAAAATCGTGTTTACTCAACAACCACAACATCTGTATAGCCGCCTTACCATATCTAGCTCTAATAGAGGTAAAAGAATTTTATTGTTTAGACACCAAAGTTTAACATCTGATTGGCAATTTTTCCTTAATGCAATCCGTCTTTGGAATCTACTCCCGCATAATATACAAATAATTAGTAACGCACTGAGCTTTAAAAAAAGCATTCTAAATTTTTTTGCGTGTTAAATTTTTTTTTTTTTTTTTGTGTTATGATTTTTAATATTATCATTTTGTTAATTTTCAATTTAATTTATTATTTAATAATTTTTGTTCTCTTTTAAAATTTTTTCTTTTGTTTTAAAATTTTATCATTTACAAATAACAATTTTTATTTTATTTTTATTTTTAATGTTTCTGCTAAAACAATGTTCTATACTGCAATAAGAGGCTTTAAGTCTTGTGTATAGAATTGGAATAAATAAATAAATAAACTAAAACTAAGGTCTTCGGGTCAAATTTGACCCATTTTGAAATAAAAGTTAAATTTTTTCTAAGAGTGAGTGACTTATATTTCTTATATTTTGTGACTTTTATTTAATTTTAAATGCCAACAACTACGTTAGGTTTTCAGAAAAAAATATTGGCGAAAATAATATTTATAAAAGTTTTTGCACTTAAGGTCTTTGGTTCATATTTGACTGGTAGCAAAATTCTTGAATTTTCGTTAGAAATTTCCAGTTGTTATTTATTTTTTTCACCTCCTGTGACATGCGTTATTTTGAATTTTACAAATAACGCAGGTAAATGTGTATTTGGTATTGATTGGACTGAAGTGGAAACACCAAAATTTCACATTTATTGGTTCTCTAGTTACCTGAATTGTATAGATCAAATAATGTAAATACAGACAGTTTGTGGGATGTTGTGGAAGGAAACCCTTTTTTAGAGCAATCTTGCCGTTGAACAGAGTAAAAAACCTTTCGATTTGACAAAAAGGATACTCGCAGTAAACTCCAAATTTTAGAGAAGTTTTCGCCAATATGTGAGCTATGAAATCTATTGGTTGACAGTTGGTTTGAAATGTCACAGTATGTCTGCAGACAATTGTTTTACATCGTACTAAAGTCGTTGCCAATTATGTCACAAAACAGATACAACCACTTTGTGTTAAATGTACTTTTGTATTCGCAACAAATGTTAACAATAAAATATCAACTTTTAAAACATACTTAATTGAAAAAATATGAGTTTTTATATAAAATTTTTTATTTGGGTAAAATTTGACCCGAAGACCGTTAACTTCAGTAAATTTGAAGACCTTATGAAGGTTAATGTGCTAAGTTCCCAAATCATAGCAGCTTTTACTAGAACACCAGTTAGGCTTGCCAGATAGAAATCGGCAAAAAGCTTGACATTCAAAAGAAAAAGCTTGACTTTCTTGACAATAAACAAATTCGGTTGATTTTTCTTGACAATAAACAAATTCGGTTTAATGAACGTAAACAAATTTATATTGTTGTTCAGTTTGTTATTTTTACAATACTGATGTAATACGCAGCGAAGCTGATTTAACGATGTCCGTCTATCCGTCCCTTGGTTTGCCTGTCCGTGTGTGTGTTGAAATGGGGTTTCTAAAGAATATATTTGTATTGCAATTCGGTCAGATCGGTACACAAATAGCTGAGATATCAGCAACAAATTATAAATGCATCTTATTTCTACACATAAATCTTTAAGAATACTGGTAGTAAAAATAATCTTGTTGTTCTAGGATTTTAAAATATGTTAATAAATAAATAAAAATAAAAAATAACAAAATCGTTCTAAAAATGAACTAGTTATAGACAAATAACTACATAATTCCACCAGAAAGCATGATTTTCGTACAGTTACGCCAATTCTAAATGAGAAAGGAGAACTTAATTTTGCTCAGATATTTCGTTGAATATTTCTCAATCCGAAATTGATTTCTAAAGCAAAAATTGAAACATAAAATTATTAATTATGTAAGAAATGAATGACAAATAAGACTCTGACAATCTTTCTGCTATATAATCCTCAATTATTCTTTAGAATACAAATTCTCACAGCTCTTTCCGACAATTCATTTTAGCTTCAGGCGAAATATAAATAGCGCGATTTATAATTGTTACTTTTTCTGGATTTTTCTTGACAATTTAATGGAAACTTCTTTAAAATTCCGATTTAGCTTGGCAGATTGTATTTGTTCTTGATTCTTGACACATATTGAAAAAGCTTGACAATCAAGCCCGCCTGGCAACCAGGCAACCCTAAAACCAGTAGATGCAAGAAATAGATAGCTTGACGCAGTGCTGGATCATTTAAAAATTATGTGAATACTGACCTGGCACCTTAAAGCGAAACAGAGGTCAACATGGATTTCTATAGCTAATGAAGTACTGGACCACCGAGGTTTGTCATGTTAAGAACTCTACGTCTAGGCTGGCTCTTTCACAGTCCCTTGTCGTATTTTTCCATTACCATATTGTGTAAATTACACCTGTAGTTATGGGCCTGTTAGTATTAATTTTTGACTTTAAACAATCCCATAAAAAGATATCTAATTGTGCAAAACTTTTGATGCAGAGGTACAATCCTTATCAGCCACACGAGAGAGTACACGACAAGGAAATTCCAAATGCAGTAACTAGTGTGTTTACAGTCTGTATGGCATAAGATAACTTTTTTTCAAGGCAAATTCATGCACACGGTGGCAGCAATTCTACATCAATGCAAAAATAACCACATAAACAACAGAGGTTTTTTCATGGCATAAAATTAAACAAACAAATTTGTCATAGAAAGCTGTCGTGAAATAGAATCTTAAAACCTGAAGATGTTGGGAATCTCTAACGAAACGACGGAAGAAAAAATGATGGTATAATATTTTTATTTCTATAAAACACAAGACCTTAATAAGAGTTTTCTAAAAAAAAAAAACATAAGAATAGAATCTTTTATTTTGTGACCTTTTCTTTCTTATGCTCTCACACACTTACTTCTCATGCTCTCAACAATGCTACCATACTTTCTTTTTTATTATGACTTTGTAAATTTTTCCCTAAAGGGGCCTGTCTGTACACGGTCAAGCATTTCTTATCAAGCACTATGGTAGTATTAGTAAAAATGTGTGACCCGACGATGCTGGATGGAAAATCCAAAAATTTTGATATGGCGGCAAATATTAGGTTCAGCACACGTACATGAATGAATTCACCGTGACATCAAGCATTTTGACGGTGTACAGACCCCTTAATGTTGAAGATTCAGTAATTTTTGAACACTTAGTGTTCACGGCTCAATATGCCATCAGTTACTAAGCAAAACATTGTAAAACTAAAAACAAACTGGTTCGAACACCAAAGTCAGAAGGCTTTTCGCATCCACCTGTAGTTAATTTGCCTTGGTTTGGTTTTGAGTGGCCCATATGAGTTTTAAAATCATCCAATTTAAGTAGAAAAAACTGCGCTGTTATGTCACGATATTAAGCACTAGTAACAGTCACTGCTTCGGCAGCCCTTTTCGTAAAAAGTATGGTTCATCTGAAAACCCCCAAACAAACAGTGACACATTTTGGATATATTTATTTTTTTGACAGTAACGTGTAGGGTTTTCGAACCCCAAAAGCAGCAATTTTTCAAAATGTGTATCTTTGCTAATTATAATTTTGCTCGAAAAATCAACATTCACTTGTTAATGCTTTATATGCTTTATATCCTACTTTACAAACACAAATGTTGTGCTAATTTTGGGACAACCTTTATTTTGGATTCTGCTGGTATCATTTTTGTACTCTAAAACAATTGATTTTAGTTTTTGTTAACATAAGCTTTTCATCATCAACATCAGCTGAATAAGACCAAAGAAAAAAATTCAAAAATCAACAACCAAATAACTCGAAACCTCGACACATGTATGGTTGACTTTTTTTATAGCACATCTAAACAAACAATTTCATCATCTTCTTTTTTTTTTTTGTTTTAAATACAGACATAAAATTGAAAAATAAAAAAAATAGTTTTACTTTTAGCCATACAAAGCTGGGGGTATTAAACCTAACATGCAATCCAATTAAGCAAAGCAATATCCTGCGAAAAAAAAATTTTGAGCAAAAAATTCAGAAACTAACAAAAAATATTGCAATATACTATCAATTAAAAGATTGATGTATTGCAACAAAAAAGTGACAATGTAACAAACAAAAATGTTGGTGTTAAAATAGCAAAAAAGAAAATTTGCTAATAAAATATTATCAAAACACCTAAAAGTATGCTTTATATTATATTCCAATTGTACAGAAAAAAGTATGCTCATAAATTACAATAGAACAAATTTTTTAGTTGTGCATACTTAATTAACTTTTTATGGATTCCTTTGTCATAAAATAAAAATTTCAGTAAAAGAAACGTAGTTAAATTAATAAAAATTGTAGATCCCCTACTTTCTTTTAAACAGAATAAAGTTTTAAGATAAATTATTTTTGCAGCTTATTTTGTATGATGAATTTTGACAGTTAAATTGTTTTACTGTAGGTCAACGGCCATCAAGGCGAATTTAACTACAGGTGGTGTCGGAACTACAACAATCCAAAAACAACAGAAACAACAAAGGGTTTTTTGCATTGCATTGTTAGTGTTTACGGCTCGAAATGCCAACCATTCTTAGCAAAGCACGATGATGTTGCTACAGCACCTGTAGTTGAATTCGCCTCGAACGACTATCTAGATTAACGGCATACAATTCACCTCTTAAGCCCTTTTACGCTATAAATCTGATTTAACGACATGTCAAAAAATCAAATTAATTTAAAGTACATATATAATAACGGTGACGATCTGTATTATACTGTACAGTTCTGACTTTAAAGCTTTGTTTTGTGCCAATTATTTTGTAATGAAAACCATTTAATTGTTCTGTATTTAATTTAATTGTATTTGCACTGTAGTCAGTAAAAAAACTTAAAAAGAGATACATTCCCAATTTATCTGACTTTTTTATTTGCTAAAAATTTGCACAATTTTTTTTTTTTTTTTTTGGAAAATTTGAAGGACCTTTATAAACTGAGAAAATTTGCTTTTATGCCAAATTTGTTCTAAGGAACACTTAAGGCTCTAAAACACTCTTTTCGACACTAACTAAATAAACCTATCCCTCGATTTGCACTAAGATGCGTTCCTAAATGTGAATCGAAATGAAAAATTTTTGTATGAAAAATCGTGTAAATCGAAACAAAAAAACAAATGCGATTAAATTTGAAATTTTGTTTCGAAAATTCATTTATTTTAAAGTAAATTAAATTCGATTCGTCTGCATTTAAGACTTGGTCATGAGTGTATGAACTGGCAGCAATAATTTTAGCAAATTTTTCCTGATATTCCAGCCGCAGCTGTAGCAAGCTTGTTTACATATTTTTTTAAGATTATCCAAGGAATGTTCTTACTTAAAATTTTCAAACCAACCATGACTTGACGAAACGATATTTTTTTGTAGATAATAGCTGATCAAAATTTTTCATAAGCTGTCAAAGCTTTATTTGTAATAGCATTGGTATCACTTGCGATCCGCTTTTGAGTTCGATTTTCTATCCAGATAATTTTTGGCTTTTCCATATTTTCAATTGTAATGTCACGAACGTATAAAGTTGTACCCGGGTTCGTTTTAGTTCCAGCTACTACACTTTTAATAATTCTGTTTTCCTCTTTTTTTATAGATCTCATTGTCGCTTCGTGAATGGAAATATAATAAGAAGCTGTTGTTACTCTGTCTCCTTTACATAGTCTATCTAAAATCTGAATTTTGGTTTCTAAAATTATTACTTTTCATTTCGCGTGGTTTTTATTAATATTTTATGACGTGATAAAATATGTTAACTTAAATATACCAAACATATTTTGCATAATGCAACTTCACAAATATTTTTAAATGTTCCACGATACACACCTCTCTGTTTCTGAACACTACTTTCTGAAATTTTTTCTTGAATTTTAGAATTTTTTTTCTAAGAAAAAATGAGGCAGTCCGTATATTTTAATATATTTAGAAATTTTCCTTATAAAAAACTCCCTTTTGTAAAAAATAAAAACAACATGTCAGAAATTGACCCCCATTAAGTAAGAAAGCGCGCCTAAAGGGTCGCCATTAATTTTTAGCCAAAAGTTTTAGTTCGTTTTGTTACCCAGCTCAGTTTTCGAGATATGGGTATAGCTTCCTAAAAATTTTGAAAATTAATAACTTAAAAACTTTTACTCGGAAATTTTTCGAAAAGATATAATATGCTTTTAAAGAATGCATATATGATATGCAACTATCGAGTTACCTTGTTTTTTTTTTTCAAAAAATGCATGGAGTTACCTAGTTTTTACATAAAAATTGGTATTTTTCAGATTTTTGTTGTTTAAATAACTTTTTAATAAGAAACTATATCAAAATTTCGATCTGATAAGTGATAGCAATTGAAACACATTTTCTATTTTTGGTGTTATCACAATTTTCGCAAAAATTAGAGTTACCTAGTTTTTCCATACGGCCACAGAAATATACAAAATACGGAGATTCTTAGTTTCCAAGAAAGTTTTAAACAGAATTTTAAAATCATTCCAACTGAAAATTTTGTAAATATTTTTTAATTTTTATGAAACTTTTTAACTTTTATTTCATATTGTTGTTTTTTTTTTGGTGAAATCGAAATGTTTGAAAAACAAGAAATTAGATTGCAATTTTCAAAAATTTTTAGAAATAATTTTAGTTACAAAACTGCGTAAAAGAATAAATCAGTGGTTGACTCAAACCAACAATAAAATTTGCTAAAATCAACAATAGTATTTTCTACTTCTCGAATCTCAAAGTAAATGGACACTACTCCGTGCTGAAATACAATAGGTGGCATCTCGATTGTAGGATTTTTAGTGTGTTCTACAAATTTTGTGCATAGTTCAAAATGGAGAGGTCAACATAATCTATTGTTCTTAGAGGTAGTCCTTCTGATCAATGAATGTTAAGTAATTTTTGTGTTACAAACAATTGATTGTACCTGTTAGCGGTTAGTAAACCGCCGAGGACAAAATTTCTTAGGGGTTAAATATAGTAACAATAACGGTTATGTAAATTTTGTGTGGTCCTTGTCGCTTCCTATAGGGCAGGGCAAATTGAAAAATTATATCGATATATATCGAATCGATATTTTTTTAGAGTTTTAAATAAAAAATATCGATATATCGAACGTTTTTTGCTGAAACTATTACCAAATTAAAAAATTTAGTATACCTGCATATATATTTATAAACAAACATTATATACATATGTATGTAATTACATTGTTACTTTTTATTTTAAAACATTAAGAAGAACAAAAAATTCAATCAAAACAAAAAATTCATTTATAACAAAACAAAAGGGAAGAATTCAAAAAAACCATATGAAATCTAAAAAAAGTATATTACTTAAATTTAAAATGGAAGTAAATAAGTCATGGAAGTACCAACTTAACTTAAAATTTGAATTGCATCCCCAAAGTGCCAACTTTAACTAGAAATGTTTTTGATTGTTTTAATTAAGCCAGTAATCATCAGATATAGACATCAGGAGCACTCTCTGTTTTATGTGTTCTCCTGTCAATCTGCTTCTTGTATCCAGCACTGCTGCTTATAAATGCCAATCATTTTAGATTTTCATATTAGTTTAAAAAACATATGATGCATATAGTGAAGCCTATTCTTAAAAAAATAGATTGTTTGAAAAAACGGCTAAAATTTAGAGTTTTTAATGAAGACTTTAAAAAATATCGAATTCGATAGTCGTATTTCAATATCGATATATCGATATATCGGTATATAAATATCGGCGATATATATCGATTATTTTTTATTTTATTTATTTTATTTATCACAAGTATTTAATAAAAACTTAATTTATAAAATACTTAAATTCAAATAGTGCGGACTACTAGATCATTGCACCCAGTCTATTTTTTATTTAAATATCGATATTTTGGTATATCGATATTTCTTGCCCATTCCTAACTTCCTAAACAGTATTCATGGAATTATATAATCCAAAACCTCACAACCATATCAGGGGTTCAGCAAGGCTACCTTTTATAGCCACAGAAGGAAGTTTAAGCAGTTCGAGGCGCGTCTATGGAAATAAAAACAAAAGAATTGTTTGAGGTTCTCTGTGCAGAATACAGAGGTTGAAATTACTACATTTCACAGATAATAGTTGCGAAGTATCTGATCGCTTTCTTGGCAGAACATATGTCAATATTTGTGAACTAAGAGAACGTGTTTCACATCGATAAATATGGAAACAGCTTATAAAAACTGCATCTGTGCTGATTTATAGAGCTTTACAAATTTTGTACCCTACATTAAAACATATTTGAATACAATATAACCTTTTTGATCTACAGATGCCTATAGAACACCAATAACCAGCGTTCGAAAATAAACTGAACATTATTAAGCGTTCGGCTCACACACGCAGGAACGATATTTATTTTTTAGTGTTTGTGTAGACGAACACAACCCTTAATACCGTTCGTAACAATTTTCAAGAAATAGCCGAATATTATATAGTGTTCTTTCTTTTCTTCGTTAAAAAACAGAACAATTGTAGTGATATTGTAGACGGACATTATATTTTAATGTTCTATAGTGTTTTTTTTATATCTGAAATGAACAAACAAAAAATTTTAGCAACCACCCCACGAACAGCTTGTATGTGTATTGTACATAAGTTTTGTTTGTGTAAAATTATTTTGCTGGCTTTTTGTTTTTTTTTCGTATGTGTATTTTGTTTTTGTAAAAAATTTTTGGTTTTTTTTTTTAACCAGCCAAAAAGGCGCAAAGCCCAACAGAAACGAACGAACATTAATGAGCTGAACCGAACACAATGAAGTTTCTTGTAAGAAAAGTATAATTTTTGTGTTCGAAAGATGACAATCAGGGAAACGAAATTTTTTTTATGACACAAACACTGTTAGCGTTTGTGTTTTCCACAATTCTACCGAACCGAACACTAAGGAGCGATATTTAGTGTTTATTTTCGAACACTGCCAATAACAGTTCGTAAAAAAGTTAACTTTTTTTTAGGTCCTCGATCCCTATTTTTTCGATGCCATTTTTTAGTTCTCTTTATAATTTTCACTATAGTTAATAGAGGCTCCTTATCACGTTTAGCTTGCAAGATATTCTTTCCTTATATTTGGCTGGAATCCTCGAAAATAACTTGATCATGCAAGAAGTTTTATGAATAACCAGTTCCGGCCTATCTGTTGGATGGCTCTGCAAAAATTTAGGTATTACTATCATCTATATCCTTTTAGAATGCAACTCCAAGAAGTCTTAAGAATCATACTTACAATCCAAGGAGGATAGATATTGATTAGCTGAAATTGGTTAAGTCTTAGAAATTTATTAAGTTTTGATTTTAATTTGCTCTCAGGAAAATGTTTTTATACCGAACAATTAATTTATTAACTTGGATACAACTGCCAATATTTCAGGTATATTAAGCCAACTAAAACACTCTCTTGCAACTATCGCTTACTCTTGTTTTTTTCCGTCTTAACTGTTCATTTCCAAAACAGAAATATATGAAATACATTCCTTAAAATCTTTTTCTATAAAAATATATTTTTAACAAATCATTTACCTATGACCAACTATTATGTCATGTCCTTGGTCACTTAAATACACCTTGAGCAAAAGAAAGATGTGCACATAAGGAACCCCCTACACGCACACAAAACATTAAACACTTAACTTGTAGTTTTCACATCTTAAATATCGGTTTGACATTTACTTTTTTTGTTCTCTATTTTTCTAGTAACTAGTCAATGTCCTTTGAGGAAATATTGTATTTTGTTTTCTTATTCCTCTTTATATTTTTTTTTAAACAGACATGTGCATAGAAGTACAAACATTATTCTCAAGTAATACAAGAGGATTGAAACAAAATTTAAATATTGTTATATTTTCATTTTTTTTTTATATTAAGACCAAAATTTGCATTTAGCAAAATAACAGTAAATAGTTTTAGAGATAGTAGAATTTGTTTTGTCTAAAACTCATCAATAGTTGAATTTCTGTAGCCTGCTTTTAGGAGCTGATACTGTCTGATACATATGATTTCCAACTTTTAGTTTATTTTAAACTTTTTTTCTTTTATTTATTCTTTCCCTTAATGTTCTTGTATTGTTTATTTTAGCTGGTGTACAAATGTTAAATGTACTCTTTTACACATACATGTAAATTATATAAAAATTCATTGCATACTTTTAAGGTACTTTTATTATTTGAAATGTTGCATATTTTAGAGACAATAGCAATTGCATAGCATGTTTTATGTATTCATGTTATGTGAATGCTTAACATTTTTTTTTCTCTTGGATTCCTGTTTAAAATGGCATAAAATTAAATTGTGGCCTTTATATTTTAATATGTTTGTGGGAAGAGTATACAAAATAGTTAAATTTTTTTTTCTTTGTTTTAGAAGGTGGTTACTACCAGAAGTTTGTTAAAAATGTACAAGTAAGAGAAACAAATTAAAAATGTCATTGGTGACAGTTTGTTGTTAAAACTAAGGTTTTGAAAAAGAAGTGTATGTATATAATTATAGGAAATATTTTAATATTTTATTTAGGTTGTTATACAAAATTGTGTTTTGTAAAAGTTTTAATATGGAAACCACTATAAAGCAATTGTAACAAGCTTAGTTTTGAAATTAATTTAGACTAAAGTTCTGTTAGGTAACTTTCTTATTTAAATCTCTATTTGGTAATGGCTGACAAAAGTTTTTATTTTACGAGAGAACTTTCTCATATATCTTCTTCACGTGCAACCATATTTTGGTTAAATTAGGGTATCTTATGAATTAACAACCATATCTCGATTTCTTCCGATTAATGACATTAATATGGTTAAGTGTTTTTGCAGTGTTTAAGTAAGAAAACGATTTTTCGATTATTTATCAAAGTCCATGTTAATTTGACCGCCGGCAACGCCTGGTTTTGAAATGCTAGAAATGAAAATTTTTTGAGAAAAGTTTTAGTTGCCTTCTGCCGTTACCTTACGAAAAGAAGACCATTCTATGGAAATGCTTTTAATTATATTATATAAAAAGTCCAGCAACAATATTATTGCCAATACTAAAAAAGGATTACAGTGGTATTTCGGTTTAACGAAGGATATAAGTGAAAAACCTTAAGTGAGCATCTTCCTAACGCTCTCTAACAATCGCTAGTACTATCGATAGTGTTATTTTTGACTCACACTATCGATGGGTTTCTTTCGCATAACTTGTATGAAACTGAAAACTACGTTTAGTGAAGGGTTACTTCACTAAAGGAATAAAAGTTTGTCATTCCGTTTTTTATTTCCATACAATTGATCTTATATCTTATAAAGTATATATATTATGGGTTCTTATGAGTAGCGAAGTTGATTTAACGATGTCCGTGTGTCCTTATTTTGAAAAGAAAAATACTAGGGTATTCATTTAATCAACCTTTTGCTTTAATCGGTTAATCGCTCGATTAATTAACCGAGGTTTTGGTTTAATCGGTCAATAATCGGTTAATTTTGTTTTTGATCGGTTAACCGATTAATACAGTTTTGTTCATAAATTAAGTAATTTCAATATATAGATATGCAATTATTATTTATTATTTGGAGTTTATTAAAATATAATAGCATACCAAACATAAAAATTCTTGAACTAAAACGAGCAAACAAAAAAATAATTCATAAATATGTGATATGAATTTTTTAATTAATACATAATTGGGGGATTCACAAGGTGTGCTATCAAGTCATATCGTCATAATGTCCTAAATAATATTTTACAATTGCTTTAAATAAATATTGTTGTATTTCAAACAAAATAAAAATAAAAATGCTGTGCTCATTGATTCGTCATAACTGCACAGTAGAAATCTAAATTATAAGCGGTGGCGCACAACAGTCATATCGTCGGCTTAATATGCAAACCTGCTAACTTCCTTTCAGCACATTTTACAGGAGACAAAAAACTTTTTATTTTTTCTATTTGCAGCTTGATAGAAAATTAAAAATACAATTAGTTTTACACATTTCAAGACTTAAATAGAAGAAAAACTACATGCTGGTTGACGAGGCGTATTTTTCTATACCACACGGCATCGAAATCTCAATTTAAGCCTAGTACTCTGTACAAATTTGAGAAAAATGTTGAGAAACATGAATTATTTCACACGAAAATTTTGACATTTATCAATGTTACCTATTATGCGAGTTTGTACAATTTGACGTTTTTGTTTCTAAAAAGTATGCGTCATTGTTTTGCGTATGTAAACAAACCCCACATGTGTTTTACTAAAAATATTTTTAATAAAAAAGTAAGTAAAAATGGATAAAAAAAACTGTTACCGGTTTTGTTATTTTACTTTTTTAACTCTTATTTAATAATCAGTTCCTATCTTTTTTAGTTTTTGCCTAAAATTCTTGTGAAATAAGTGCAGCTTACATTATTTCGCAGTTGTAAAAAGATTTTGCCAGAAACATTTCGGAACTTTTTCACAAAATGAACAGAGTTCAACTCTATTAACATTACTGCATATTATAAGACATAAGACTGCAACTTTATGACTAATCCCCAAAATATGTATTTATAAAAAAATAGACTAAGATAATTTTATTAGTTATTTCAATAGTTAAAGGAGATCTTATAAAATAATCTTTTAGAAAATTAATTTGGTTTAAATGTTTAGGATTAAAGCGTTTCTTTTCTAAACACATACCTTTTGTTTATGAGCCGAAAAAAATAAAATAAAAACACAAAAAAATATGTTATAATACTACAAAAAATTAAAAATTTTATTACATCGGTTAATCGGTTAATCGACTGAAATTAACCGGTTTAATCATTAATCGGAAAAAGCCAATTTGAAATTAACCGATCAGTTAATCGGGTAGTAATTAATCGGTTAACCGATTGACGGTTAACCGAATGAATACCCTATAAAATACACAACTTAGAGTCCAAACACAATGTAACGATAATTTATTGCGGTGCGATTTTTCATACGATTTTGAAGTAAAAAACCGCAGTGCGGAACGGCATAAAATTAAAATCTATTTTATTTTCATTGCGGATTTTCTTTCTCTCTCAACAAGGCGAATTTAATTCGCCTTGTCTCTCAATTTTTGATACTAGTTCTCTTTCTGATGTTGCCATAGTTTTTGAATAATTGGCTATGTTCACAACATTATTGAAAACAAACAACATGATAAAAATGTATGCACAAATAAATTAATAAAAATTTAAACAAAAAATGACATCTTTTTTCGTCGCCGTCTTCCGTTGTATTATGTTTATTTTTCTCTCCCGCAACGAGAAATCGCACCGCACCGCAAACATTGTGTTTAGACTCTTAAACTTATTTTACAAAAAGATATCTAGCCACATCAAAAGGCTTTTTACATATTTTGAGGCACCCTACTGATAGCCTTTTGAATTACCTTTGTGTGCATTTTCTATAACATTCATTTAATTTGAGTGACAAAACGGTCTAGGTTTCTTGGTTCCTATCCCTATTTATAGAAATTTCTTTTCAAATTCGCCTTAACCCTTCGATGAGTGACAGTTCTGAACTTCACGGCCGTGTGAAAAGGTCCCTACGGACCTTTTTTGTAAATCATGTTTTTTTCATATAAAAAATTTTTTTTTTGATTTTTTTTTTTGTTTTTATTGTTTATAACTAAATTCTACATACAAAAATAATTTTTTCAATTTTTTTAAAGGCAAGGAAAGGCACAATATTCTAATTTTATACTACTAGCAATAAACCAGTTCTTAGAATTTTTTGTTCTTAGTATTTTTTGTTCTTAGTATTTTTGTTCTTAGAATTTTTTCTTAGAATTTTTTGTTTTTATCATCATCCCTAATGTCTTTGAGTTTAGGTCTTTGTGTTCAAAACAAGTAAATTATGTGTTGAAACAATAAAAAAATTATAATGATGCCATGCATTTATTAGTGAAATTCAGTACAAGATCCATATGGACCTATTCACACGTCCGCGTACTACTCTCACTAAAACCTCAATAACTCCTAAAGTAATGATCCGATCGGCTTGATTTTTTTCCATTTTTCCAAAAGATGCGCAACAAAATACTCTTGGAATACAGAGTAACTTTGGGGAGGGGGGGGTTGTAGTGGCCGAAGTAGGAGTAATTTCACTCATCGGAGGGTTAAAAGTTTGAATTGGTGTCCATTCATGAGCTTTCATTGTAAATAAGCTCTCATCATCTATGATACGATTCATGGCCAGCCTGCAGCAAAAAAATTTTGTAACAAGGCCCGTATTAGATGTTCGATGATAACTGACTCATTTCTGAGACAGCTGGAATGGCCTTCTTTTCATATTTGACTACTCTCATATGTGCTACGTATTTCTAATTTTTAACTCTTCATTTATTTGCCAACGCATGATAAGATTTTGAAGTATATCTGGCAATTTCTTCTATTCTATTTCTTCAACATAGCTCGAGTTTGGTTGCATTGTATCAAAAATTTTTAACGGCTCGTCGTTTTCTATGAACGGTTTTTTCTATTTTCGAAAGCTTTTACTGTCTTATACACAAATGATTTTTTTAATTTGGGTTTCAAAAAAGTGGCGATATATTTCAAATTTTTTATGAAGATTATTTTCACAAAATTTACAAATCAACTTACGACATTCTAATTCGTTTAATGATTTTTTTTCCACATATTATCAATTTATTGAACTGATCTCTAGCAAAATACTTATAGGGAAAGTGCCGTTACTTATTCCATATTTTGTTTTTATATAACATTTGGTTTTATTTTTGCACTGATGGTTGAAGTTCCGTCCATATTTCATTCCGCATACGTTATATGTTTCTAATAGGATAAAAGGAACCTTCTCACCAAATTTCATTAAAATTGAAAGGGATCGGTCGGGTACCACTCTTGTTCGATTTGACATGAAATTACCCAACTAATTTGGAAGACCCTCAATACTTTTCTTAGTGTTAAAAAATTCGCCTTTTTGATTTTGAAAATAAATTTTTTGCTGGTTTTCTGCCAAGCTTTTTCTTCCTGCCTGGCTGGGACAGGCGCAACAGCTAGTTAATTAATAAATAATAATTAAGGTATTATTGCTTTATTGTTTTCGCAAGAAAATCAAAATAAAAGAACTTACCAGTTCAGTTTTTTATGCACGTGCACATGCAGATTTAGTATCAATGTAATATTTGGGAATACAAAATTTAATATAATTAACAGGACTTGGTTTGCCCAATTTTTATTCTTGATAAATACATTTTTTTAAATATCAAAAAAATTTCGTATGTGTATTTTGTTTTTGTAAAAAATGTTTGGTTTTTTTTACCAGCCAAAAAAAGGGATGAACATTAATGAGCCGAACCGAACACAATGCAGTTTGTGGGTTTTTAAAAGGAACCAAACGGAATTAAATGTTCTAATCTTTTGTTGAGTTGGATAAAAACAGTATTATTTTTGTGTTCGATAGATGACAAACAGGAAAACGTTATATTTTTAATGATTTCCTACACAAACACTATTAGCGTTTATGTTTTCCAAAAATCTACTGAAACGAACACTAAGAAGCGATATTTAGTGTTTATTTTCGAAAACTGGTTTTAGGTGTACTAAACTGTTTTTTTTTAGAGTAGGCTTTATATGGGGCCTATGAGAAACTATAGACCGATCTTCACTCAATTTAACAGTGTGGTTTCTAGTCTAAAATGTAAAACTGTGACTAACCAAATTGTATTACAGTAACACTATTTGTTACTGCTTAGGAGCTCTAAATTGTTTTCCGAGGCTACACGCAGAGAAAAAACATGTTTAAATATGGTCACCTCCAGCAAAACTATTTTTAAAGAAATTTTTAACCATATTTTGTTTAATTTAACCTTTTTTTTGTCACTGCCAACCATATTAGGTTAAACAAGTTCCCTATCAAGAAGCCGCAACCATATTTTGGTTGCCTCTTAGCATGTTATGGTTAAATACGACAATATTTTGTTTTTAAATTAACAATAGTATTTTCCTCTTTTTCAAGAGCAACATGCAATAGTTGAAAACCAACCATGCTATTATAAGTGTTACACATATTTTAGTTATAATTAACCATAATATGGTCGGAGGCAAACATAATATGGTTGTGGCTTCTTGATGGAGGACTATTTTTACCATAATATGGTTGTCGTTGACAATAATATGGTTAAATTAAACATAATACGGTTAAAACCTTTAAACCTAGTATTGTTGGAGGTGACCATATTTAAACATGTTTTTTCTCTGGGTGTAGGCTTTAAATGGGGCCAATGGCAAATTATGAACCGAACCGAAATTTAACAGTACGGTTTCTAGTCATAAAGAACGAATTTTTGGAAAATGTTACATCAATCCATGCATTATACTACAATTTTTGTAATTTTTGTAACAATATTATCAACTTTTTAGGGTGGTGGTTCCACATTAGGATTCTAACTCATTATTGCACTTCAATCCCTAAGAGCTTAGGAAATTGGTTATCTTAAGGCCCCACGAATGATGGAGACTATAAATTGCTATAAATTTATGAAATACAACCAAAATAACACAATAGAACACTTTGTGAATGTAAAGACGTAATAATGTTTTAGGCAAAATTTGTAAACGTTTTCCTAATTGAAAATGTGTGTGCTTGTGAAGAAAATTGTTGCTTTTTTGTGAACACACCATGTAATAATGTTGCTGTCATGGTGAAAATGACCTTAAGGTCAATGATTTGGCGACAAAGTTGTAAAAAGCTGCCAACTAACAGTTTCTGTTTCACTATAAACCACAGGTGACACTGCAATTTAGCGTAAATATGCTAGTCTTTTACACGTTAGAAGCATATTATGTGAATAAACTTTTTAATTTTTCACAAGACAAGACATTCACTGCCGTACGCTTAGAAATGATGCATAAAAAAAATTTGAGACATACTTTCTATAGTTTTTAAGTTTACCAACGAACTGGGCCGACTATCGATAGGTTTTCAGCTCTTTTCATTATTATTCTTTTTTGATGCATTAATAACTGTGTTTGAAACGTATTTTGATATTGTTTTCATTAATTGACCCCCAGTGTTGCCACTTCGATTATAATTACCCATATTTGGGCCTAATTTTAAATTTCGTTGGTAGAGAGTGGGTAATTTCTTTATGAAGTAGGTCAGAGGTAATTTAAAGTTGTGTCTTTTTATTTTGCATGTGAGTCTTTGTTATTTTCCTCTAAACTTAAAACTATAGAGAATTTTATATTCAAACAGTCACTTAAATAAAATCAGGATCTGATTTCAGCGATTAAATTTATATGTACAATTTTGGATATTGTTGATCCCAAAAGCTGCATAGTTTTCGGAACCAAAGTCGCTATGGATATGCGCCAGCTTAGAATTTTATATTTGAATAAATATCATCTTCATAGTGATTTAGGACCCGTAATTTATTAGAAAAAGCATTAAAATTAAAATATAGCCTGGCTGTAGATATGCTGGCAATATTACAAAATGTAATAAATCTTTATCCTGTTACATTCCCTCTTTCTTAACAACTCAAGCCTGCAAGAGTAATCGTATTTTCTTTTGATGTCCCTTCGAAAACTAGTTGACGTCACGTTTTCTGTTGCAAGCTGGAGGTTACTCAATGAAAAAGAGTTAAGTGTTCTTTAAATCGTGAATTCGTTGAACTGGATATTCGTTAAACCTGTATAACACTGTATATAAAACTCCTAAAAGTCTACTATCTAAAATTATATTTTAATTAACAGATATTAAATTCAATTACACATGCAAACATTTCCTAAAGCCTGCTGTAATTCTGTGTCCGTGTGAATACATGTCATAAAATTTTGAGTAAAATGTTTATTTATCATGTAACTGTCATATTTATATTAAAGGCGTCTCGAAACTTTCTAGCTCATAAATGTCATTTACAAAAGTCACTTTAAGTTTTTATTTTTGTATGTTGGCTGGTTTTTAGTTTAGTGTATAAAACATGTTAGTTGAAATTATTACCATGTTGACTGAGTCAGTGTCAGTTCGGTTGTATTTATTTTTAATATTTTTAATATTTTTTTTTTATTTCATTTTAGCCTTGTGCATTTTTCATAACTTTTAGTTTTAATTAAGCTTAAGTTGAATGTTGTTGGTTTTTCACTGCTTTTTTTGTTCATTCTTCTTGTGGTCATGACATGTCAGCCTAATTTATTAAAAAAAAAATAACGAAAGCAGTGAAATAAATCTGTTAAGGACAACAGACAATATTTTGGCTGGGTTAAATATTAGTCGTGTTGGTTTTGGTTTTACTGTTTTTGAACAAAAGTATGTAGTCATTAACGTTTGTTTCACTTTAAATGTTTATTTTGCTTTTAATAAATGTAACACCAAAAACTTTTCACTATTCGCAAAACAAAGTTTTAGTTATGAGTTGGCAAAGTTTATGTTTAATAAAATTTTCAAAAACGATTAACATGGATTTTAGTTTTGTTGGTTAAATACGTGAAATGTTTATTTAAAGGATTTAATTTATGGCTAGTGTCTAAATTAGTAAAACTTATCATTATAAATAAGATATGTGGCAAAAATATTTTCCGCAGCGACAAAAAGTCATATTAGCGCGGCTTAGAGACTTAAGTACTTTAAAACATTTGAAGGTCGGGATGGAGGAAGTAGTTGAAAATACCGTTCCTTCTATTGTGATGGCGGTTTTTTAGTGTAGACTTATATCTAAAGTAACTGTGTTAATCCCTAAAATATAGCAATGTAAGTTTTGATTAAATTTAATTATTTGGCCACAACTCGGCCATTTTGTAACCAATTTGAAAGATTTTTACACCGACATCTTAAGAATAAATTAAGCATTTACCATGCTGATAAAACTTGGAGTCGAGAAGATCTATATTTTGGTCACAACTTTCTTGTATCTGAACCGATTTATCCGAGTTTTTTAGAAAATATATTCTACCAAAGATTTCCGATCTTTTGATATATAAGGCATATCCATAGGTCATATGACAGCCCAAAAATTCTAGTTTGTATATAGTTTCTGATGTTTTCTGTATGCCCACTTCTTTAATCCCACCCACTTTTTTCGAGAGATTGTGTATTGATAACCAACATGATTGGATCTTATTAAGAAACTTTTGGTCTTGCCGTCCTACAGAAAAAAAAAAATTAAAAACGACAACAACAAGGGATTTTTGGGTAAAATTAGAGGTTTTTTGCTCATATCTCCGTCATTAATGCACCGATCTGGCTCAATTTCAATAGCAACCTTAAATAGAGTATATGTAACATAAATATATGACAACCTAGTCCCCATCATTTCAGGGGTCTTCGGAAACCCCATTTCAACATACACACGTTAAGACAGACAGACAGAAAGACAACCGGATTTGAAGTTCTTTTCTCATAAGGAATCAGAATATATATACTTATATAGTGTAGGATCAATATTGCGGAACTTTCAAACGAAATGACAAAGTTATATATGCCCTCTTACCTTCGGTGAAGGGTATAAAAAAGGCGCTTTGAACAGCACAAAATAGTTATTGGGACCTTTATGGCTTACGTTATTTTTGGTTGAAATCAGGAATCGCATGTGCGCATAAAATAGTTAAAAATGGGTTAAACTGGAACCGAATTTTTTAAAATAGCCCTCTCTTAATCTTAAGTCCAAAATCTTTTTCGTACGAATTTCTATAACTTCATCGGAGCGATGATAACTTTTATGTCATTGTTGAAAAACTGCAATATCTCTAAAAATTCGATATTTGGATAGCTTTTTGGACTACCGCAATCATATGCCATGACAAATAACGATAGTTAAAACGTGTGAGTTATCGCTAGGACAAGATCATGATCTTTTTGGTACCTCAATTATCTGGCATTAGTCGTGCTAATATATTGTTTCAACAGAACGGAGCAAACAGCGCAAACTTCATCTTATTTACTCATATATTTGACCAGAAATTTCAAAAGCGCCTATCTATTACTAAGCTGCCTCCGATTTCCCAGGAGAAAATTTCCGTTATCCTCATATTTGCTAGGAAATGTTTGAAAAATAACCCAAGACGTTTAAGGCTATTTGTAACTTTAGATGCTCAGGCGACTCATAGAGCACTATCCCCTTTTCAGATGAAGTCGAAGTTGTTAAGTACTATGTTCCATCTCTGAATAATCTTAGGAAACACGCTATTTTGACTATATGTTGAGGGCCTGGAGGCAAGAAAAGGGCAAGAAGAGGGCGTACTGATTGGTGAATACTGGAGCTCGCAGCATATTTTTTCAGCTCCTGAGCTCTGTTTCAGTATTCCTGCTGGTAACATTAGGGATACGGTAAGATCATGGACTGAATGGGAATCCATTCGTCAATGGTCAAATATTTCTGGACTTCGACAAACTAAAAGATTTGTCTCTTGTTTTGTGCTAAATCACGTAAGTCACTTTTGCTTAAAAATACTGAACGTAGGGTAATTACTGGCCCAATAAATAGGCACTGTGTTCTTAGATACCATTAGTTAATTAAGAGCGTCCAAATTTTAGGTATCATCGGACAATTGAAATCGCTACAAGGTGATCACGAGAAGCTTTTTCTGGCGAAAGATTGATGAGTTAGACGTAGAGGATATGTGGTTTCAGCAGGATGGTGCCACTTGACACAAAGCAAGATAAACAATAGATCTTTTGAAAGAAAAATTCGAAAATGGCATTCTTCTTGATGGATGAGGAGAAATCTGAATCAAAAGATCTGCCCTAAGACTAGGCAGTTACATGGATTTAGCTGAAATGTATGATCCCTTACACGGAAAACTAATTGCCTTATTACGTTGCTTAAATCTGTCATGGTAAATATATTTGCTGAAAAGTGGTACAATGGGTCGCAGTGCTCCTTAATCTAATCCCTTTGTCTTTCATCTTTACTGATGAATCAAAGTGGATTAAACCCCTAGAAATCAACATTCAACGATGGCATAATACAGGCGCAAATTCTGCGGAAAGATGCCAGCCGTAGCAACCATATGGCCCCAGTAAAGTGGTCCTTCATTTCTTATTTTCGATTTTCCAAAATCGTAGCCCAGTTTTGTGTTAAGGGGTAAAATAAAATTTGGTAAAAATATGAGCACGATCGGCTAAAAATTGCCGCGCCGCACGTGCATTGAAGTCTGTGAGAATGAAATTCGGGCTAAATGGAGAGAAAAACGCCCGTAACTACTGAGGAGTTACTCCTAGAGATGTAAAATATATGAGCAACCCCCAATATTTTTGCAACCCCAATAGTTCTCTTAGACAAATTTATTCTCCATCTCTTATCCTTCATATCGTCCCCATACAAAAAATTTAATTTTTTTCGAAAACCGACTTTAAAACAGACGGACGGACATGATTAAAAAAACGGAACCAATTAGGATTTGAGGTCCACTCTAGGCCCCAGTCATATTAAAATATTAAAGGCATCAAATTATCTATTAACTTTTTTTAATTTATTGATATTGAACATATTTTTCTTTTCCTTGTCTGAATTTAAAGTACGGCTACTTAAAAAAAAAACACTTTAAAAAAGCGGATTTTTTTAAAAAGAATTTAATATATATGTCATTTGTTTTTCATTCCTAGCAATAAATTTTTAAATGTATTTACAAAGTTTAGCATAATTTAAAGCTATACTCAAATATGTAAAACTAAAGTATACTTTTAGGTAAACCCATAAAATTTTATGTGAAATTAATTGTTATTATTTGCAATTTTTTTTCTTTTGCTCTAAAAATGTTGGTAGCCTTTTCAAATTCACTATTTGCATACAACAGAATTAAATTAAATTTAAATAATATACGAGTAGCGAATATTTTATCATTAATGTTTGAGGAAGATTAGATATACAAAATAACGTTCATAGTTTTGAATTACAATGCCTGGCTGTAAAATAAAAAAAAACAAATATTTTACTGATTCATTGCTGTAAGTTTTTGGTTTTAATTTTTTTTTTTTTTTTTTCGTAATATATTGTGTTTTTTTGTTGTTAAACCCTTCAATTTATATTGTGAAATCATGTCAATCATGCATTAGCGCGCTAAATTTTTTTTAAATGCATTGAATATCTAATTGCAATTGTCATTAAAAACAATTACAAATTGTTCTCTATGGGCACGCTACTTGGGGTAAAGGGCGAATAAAGTGTTTGAAAAGTTTGTTTAATAGGTAGAGGGTTAACGATTTAAAAGGCCTCTTCAGTTATTAAAAATAATTTAGAAAATGTTTGGCTTTTGGCCTTATCAGGTTTTAAAAACAATTATTGAAAGTTTTTGGTTGATATTTTGCGTAATAGACGGAATTGAAAAAGATAAGTTTAGTAATTCATTTAGTAATATCAGAAAAATATTGTGTTTTATTTCTAAACCTTGATAACGGAAAACGCGGAAAAGCTACACTTCTTTTTGCCCCTCCGAGAAACAATAAAGTCTAGTCTAGTCTATTAATCATATCACACTTTTGTAGAAATATCTTAATTCTAAAAAATGTTTGGTTATTCTTTAAAAGTTGCTTATATTTATCAAGTCCTAAAGGAAACGAACTCCTTTCATTCGGTTCTATGTAAGGAAAGATGTTTAATTTGTTTAGAGTTTAGGACGCTTTGAGAGATTTCGGATTCTAGTTGGTTTACGTGTACTTCCATGGGGATTCCAATCGAAAAAAGCTTTTGTAGTGTCGCTCACTGGTATGCGGAGCGTGTGACCAATCTAATGCCACTAACGATTAATTATCTCGATGTGGATTGGTCGTTGGTATGTCTGCTCCATAGTTTTGTGTTTGAGTTGATGTTATGCAAAAATATTTTTAATGTTCTTTGCAGAAGGCGGTTGATGAATACCTGGATTGTATAAATATCTTTCGATGTGGTGTTTCAAGTTTTACTTGCGTAAAGGACTACTAATTTCACACAAGGGTACAATATGCTTATCCCTGTTTAGTGGACTTCATACGACTGAAAGATGTTCAACTTTATTAATTAGCTCTTTTACTATGACAGATATTTTTCGTACAAGAAAAAAACTACACTCCTTAGTCCTCATCCATATTATGAAACACTTGCTGCAAAAACTTTCTTCAATTCTCTTTAGAAAATGCATTCATGTCCATAGTATAAACATTTTGTTTTTCAGCATTGACTTATTTTCTATGCCTTCTTTCAGTAACAGACTAACAAGAACTGCTTGTACATGAAAGATGCGTTTAAAAAACTGCAGTCGAAACCAAAAACTGTCGAACAAAAAACGAAAATTTGTGTACAATTTTTCGGTTTTTGAGGTGGTTAGACAGTGACTGTTATATTTAATGAATCGGAAGTAAAATCAACAATTTCTAACTGGCCAATGACAAATGAAGAAGTGTAAGAAATGACAGTTTTTCTACTTTGACTGCTGTTTTTTAAACGCTGCATCTTTCCCCTTTCATCAACAAACTTAAATGTTTCACAGCAAATGTTTCATAACATGGACTGTGACTTACGAAAAAAACTCTTAAAACTTTACTGTAGTGTGTTTTTTATATTCGTTAAAGAGTATACCTGCTTGTGTGTTTACATTGTTTTAAACATTTAATTTTAGTTTTAGTGTTTTTTCTTTGACAATTTTAAACTTTATTTATTCATTCAATTGCATTTTGGTAAGAGTATGAGTTACGATGAATGCATGAATGAATGAATGTATTTAGTATTTATTGACTGCCTGCCTCAATTTCTATCATGCATAACCAATGAAATTAGAATCACTTGCATGGCATATCGACAATTGTGCATAATAAAATAGACGAACAGCAAAAACAACAACAACAACACCAACACCAATGTAAATAACAATACACAAAAAACAAAAAACAACAAAAAATTATTTTCAAATGTAACAAATGGTTTCAAATACAACTGCAATCTATTAAAACTGCAATGCAATTTGTTACAATTACAGAAAAAAACATGGATATGCATAAAAAATATCAACACACACACATGTACACTTACAGCCAGAGATAAATAGAAAATAAACAACAACAGCTAGCGTTGATATCATAAAACTTAACACACACACGCTTATAGACCCTCCAAGCATTTTTGGTAGAGAATTTTCTCGTTTGTTTGGGACTATTTTGTCACATAAAGTAGTTTCACAGTATATTTTGCAACAACAAAATAACTAATAATCAATTAATGATCATTGATATTATGCTTTTTTCGCCACTTTAGAGTACTTCACTCATTGTTCATTCACGAGTGAGTATAAATTTATTCATCTATTTATTGGCATCCCTTTAAGTCTTATAATTATAGTACAAAATAAACAATTTGCAGCAATTTAATATGCGTCATACAATAAGAGATTTTTACATTAAACATTAAAATAAAAGGATTAAATAAATTACAGTTTTTAAATATAAGGACATTCAAAAGCGTTTTTACATAAAACTGATAACACATTTTCAAGTTCGTCGGCTTAATATGCAAACCTGCTTAATCAACTTTTTAAGTAAATTGAAATATTGATGCCGCTGGCCCCGTCGACCAGCATGTAGTTTTTCTTCAGTTTGAGTTTTGAAGTGTCTAAAACTAACTATATTTTTTTTGTCTCTGCTGTAAAATGTGTTAAAAGGGAGTTAGCAGGTTTGCGTATTAAGCCAACGAGTTGCTGGTTGGTAGTGTGTTCCAAAGGCGAATACTATGAACGAAAAACTGCCATTTAGATATCAACTTCTTGAATCTTATCGAGATTAGGCTTTAAAAGATACTCGTTTAAATAGATACGTCGGCTCGCCAGTATAGATAATTTTATGCGAAAGAAGAAGACATCGAATATTTAACATGTCGGAAAAACGCACACAAAAGCAAACGTATGTTGAGTATTGAGTTGCCAAAAGTGAACGAAGCATGGCAAATACTTTCCCAGCGGCAGCGTTGATATGATCCGACCAAGTTAGTGAAGATTTTAAAATAATGCCAAGGCTTTTAGTCTTCTTAAAAAATTTCAATTCGCTACGAGTTCAAAATAATATTGGGTTCATTATCAAAGTATTTTTTTGGAACACAAAATTTTAATAAATAACATTTTGTTGTGTGCTGAATTCCCAAATTTTTTCTTAATAAATGCACTGAAATTAAGTTTTGGGGGATAAGCTAGCTGCTTTGTGCGTTACACCGGTTTCTTCGGCCAGATCATCAGGAATCTTTTTCCAAAGACTTTGGAAAAGCTAAAGATATTATACAAATTAAACTGTAAAGCGAATGAGGATTACAAATACTCAAGTCTTATTCGCAACGATATCAAAACTTAAACAAAATACCAACAATAAACTACAATTAATTGAAATTCTCCCAACATTAATTGTAGTTGTAAGTAGGTTAAGAAAAAACAAAATAAAAACAAATTCCTTTATTGTTTCCCAATATAATCAAAATAAAGCAAGTTGCCGGTTCAGTTTTTTAAGCCGGGCACTTGCATATTTATTATCAAAGTAATTTTTGGGAATACAAAAATTAATAAATTTCAGTGTTTTCATCAAGAATAAAAATTGGCAATTAAGCACGACAATCAAAATTTTATTAATTAAATATTGGGTTCAATAGTTATTTGTCTACGGTTGCTAGAAATAACAAGGCACTTAGATTGAGCTGCATTCAGACATAGACCATTTGCCACTGCCAGGCTAAAATTTTCAATAGATAAAAATTCAATCTTGAAAATACTCATCAGTCTTAACAGGTTCACTACATATATGAACCTGAACATCATCGGCGTACCAATGCATTTTACAATTTTACTAGGGATGAGATTTTCATGCACTAAAAAATCGAAAATATGCGCTTAAAATAGGCATAAAAAAACCTAAAATAAAAAAAATTTCCATAAAAAATCGTTTTTAATTTTACTAAAAAACAAAAATATAAAAAATTTAGTCTATTGCTATACAAATATCTTTAAAAAAAAATTAAATAACTAATTAAAGCTCTTGATTGTTTAAATAAATAAGTACTGTTTTATTAAAAGTAAAACTTTGTCTTGTACTTGAAGAACGCCAATGCATTTTGAAAAAATTTATTTTCAGATTCCAGCCTTAATGTTTTTTTGCTAAGCGGATTTTTTTTTTAATTTGTCGGCCAGTCTTGGTAAAATTATTTTAAACCTATTGAAAGCCTTAACCAAAAAAGAAGGATCTTTAGTCGAAATCATGAAAATCTTGTATTTTATATACAAAGTTCCAAAATAATTTATTTATTGATTTAAAATTGTTTTATGAATTTTTATTATAATATGAAAATTAAAAAAAAAAAAAACAATAACAAATTTCAAAATATGCAAAAATATGCATTTTCACCAAAATATGCAACAATATGCAAAAACAAATCGATGCCATTTTAAAGATAATTGGTCGGCATCGTTCTTAGACTATCGACAAAAACATGCATTTGCAAGGAAATCGCATCCCTAGTGATAACTGTTTTGGCAAATCAATTATATATATTGTAAAAAGTAGAGGACCTAATATGGACCCTTAGGGAACACCTGACAACAGTGTGACAGCAGTGATTGTTTGAGCTTAGATACCGATAGTGATTACTATGATATGATGAGATCAGCTGCAGAGGTGGCAAAGTGGATTAATTTAATAAGAACCATGGTATGAATAACCATATCAAATGCCTTGGTGTGATCCACAAGTACTAACAAGGTAACATTTCTGTTATCTATAAAGCCTTCGCCACTCCAATAAACATAGTGTTACAACTACGTTTGGGTACACAGAAAAAAATATCTCAACAAAATTTTTAACAACACAGTTTGATAAAAATAAAATTTTAGGTCAACAAACTTTTTTTTTGATTCAAAGAAAAAATATATCAAATTTACACTTTGCAAAATAGCACTCAATAAAATATATTTAATAATGAAATAATTAAATATTTCTTCATATTCAATAAAAAAAATATTTGAATCAAAGTAAAGACAGTATTTTAACAACTCTTGTCCATTTTAAAATAGCTCATAATTCTCATTTGTTTTACAGTTTTATTTGAATAATATATTTAGTTTTGCCAAAGTCTTTGGAAAAGGTTTCTTGATGATCTGGCCTAAGCAACCAGTGAAATGCGCATAGGAACTTACTTATCCCCGCATAATAAATTTTAGTGTTTTTATAAAAATATAAAAATTGAAAATTAATGACATCATCATTAAAAAATAAAAAATAAAGATTCGATTAACATTTTGTTTGATTTATCCAACATTTTCAACAATTTATTTTAACAAATCAAGTAAACATTTTGTTAAAAAAAAATTATTTTGGGCAACAACTTTTTTTATTGACTCAATAAACTTGGTTGTTGACTAAAAATTTAACAATTATACATACAAACTTTTTTATCAAAACCGCAAAAATCGTCATCGCAGAAAATTCAAAAATTTTTGTAATCAAATATGCGATTTTCGTATTCAAATATGATAATTATATTTTTCTGTGTAGGAAATAAGATTGCATGTTGTTGAATAAAATATTCGACTGAAATTAGCCATCCACATGTTTATGCAAGTATTTGTATTTATTATTTGTATTTGTATTTATGGCAAGCTCCTGAGAAACACAGAGAGAAAAAAATGTGATACGGATATATTAAGTTATGCACTGGCACTATAAAATAATAATAGTTAGGAGAAATATTCAAGTTTGGAATTCTATTAAAATGAACGTTGGGTGCCCCGGTAGCTAGTCTATCAGTGCGCGGGTTCGATTCGCGCCAGAGACTCTGGTCTGTTTCACTACAACGGGCTGACGGTCTAAGTCACTATTGCTCGGTTAATTAAGTTAGAATATAAATTGTAATTGTGTTTGTAACTTATTAAATAAATAAATAGCTCGTTGAGTTGGTCAACATTAAATTTCAAAAAGTCTGTTTTTTTTAAATTTTCCGGTGCCAATATCAGGAATAATTTTTCTTTAAATGTACAGCTGTTATAAATAATTTAGTAACCGTTTAAATATTTTCATTTCTGAATATGAAAAATTCAAAAAACACTTTGCTTTTGTTCAGTCATGTATGAGATAAGCATTTTTTGTACATCAGACAAAGTGTGTCTCTATTTTTTATCTGTTGAAAACATCCCAGGGAAAAAAAGATGTATTAAAGAGGCCTTCTAAAATCTTTTTTTTTTGGTAGACGTAAGGCCTCCCAGCCGCATTCCAACTTTATTTATAATTCAAACGTTGTGTCTCGCATCTACTTTGAATGCTTCTCAAAAACCTTCTAAAAGGTATTAGGAATTAAGCTTTATCTCAGCATAACTGTAATTGCTAATAATGCAAAGTGAATAATCTTAAAACTGTTAATATTGAGTATTTTAAAATAAATTGAAAAGTAATTCATACACATTCCCACATATCAACTAATAGAAAAATGTTGGCACGCATTATCTTAGAACAGAAATTTGAAATTGCAAATTATGTTGGGTAGTCATCAAGGATATTTTTGATGTGAATCACGACCGGTAGGGCCTCCAATGCCAGAAGGGACAAACGAAGAACTACCCCCTGGAGATTAGGGACTGTTTCTTATATTTGGAGCGGCTAATAGACGACCACCTTCTCTGCACCTCCTTTCACAAGGCGACAACAAATGCTGTTGCTGGCCTTCTAAAAGGCTGCCGGTCCGCAATGAGAATCCATCAGCGTCTGTATTCATATTGAGCTGCTGATGGTTAGCACCTCTCTACAGTGGAGCGCCAGTTATAATATCGTCTGGCCGATAGGCATAAACTATTGTCTGAACTTATGGAATCCGCAATGGATGTCTTACTAAAATGGTGCCAGGAATGTTGGCTGGATGTAAATCCTGACAAAACGGAACTGGTACTTTTTACAAGATACGGTATTGCCCAATTTGTTACCACGAATATAAATGGGGTCTCACTTTAAATGTCCGGTAAAGTCAAATATCTTATACTAGTATTGGACAGCAAACAGAACTGAAAGATAAACAGCTTTTCCAGTACTGTTATAGCGGCAACTGCACTATAGTACTGTGAAAGGGGTATTGACCTAAACTGGCGAATCAACCCGAGGAATGTAAACTGGTTATACGAATGTGTCATTAAATCTATTATATTCTACAGCTCAGCTGTTTGGTGGTAATTTTACCTGTTGTGGAAGTTATCGTCGCCAAAATTAAATCTGAGTCCATCGGTACACTTAAAGGTGAATTTATTTTGAAACAAAATTTAAATTTTTTATTCATGAGAAATATAAAAAAAAAGTATCAAAACTTCTCTTTTTACCTTCAAAATGCTTGCAGGGTATACGCACGTATAAGAAAAGTGTTTGTATTGAATTACTACTACCACACACTGCTTTGTAACATCAGTGCAAATGAGTTTTGTCAATAAACAGTGTATTGGTTATATGTGGTTGTAGCACTATTGAAAAACAGATGTCAGGTCTAGAGTTTAACAATTATGAAGGAAACAAAAAGGTTTTGTCTATTAAACTAGTAATTTTTAAGTTGCAAAAGGTGTAACGGCATAGAAGACCAAAGCAAATTGAGAGGTTTTATGCGTAAAATTAAAAAAAAGAAATTTTTAACGAAATTTTAAAACAGGGGATCTATGGTTGTGTGCTCTACCAGTAGAAGTTGTAAATGAGAACAGTGTCAATATGGCGCACTGTAAGAGATTCGTACTCGCATTCTTTCGTCAGATAAAAGAGAAATTATTTTCCGCCTTATAGGCTTTTTAGAAGCAAGATTGTTGGTCTTAATTGATACATTATTTTAATGAACGAAGAGTGCCTCGGTAGGCTAGCTGGTAGCGACCTAGTCTATCAGCGCCGAGGTTGCGGGTTCGATTCCCCCCAGAGACTCTGGTTTCTTTCGTGCAGACAAGCATAGAGCTTCGCGGGATTAGCTAAGGAAATTAAAAAAAAAAAAAAAGATATGCGCTGTCGTTGTCGAGACTTTTTTTTGGTTGCAAGCCGCGAAAAACGTTGAAAGTAAAAAAAAAAATAATTTTTTTTCAGGAGAGTTTTTGAAAGCCGGATTATTTTTTTTTAATATTTTTGTATTCAGATTATCAAAAATAATAATAATAAAAATATTTATGCAAAATATCAAGAAATTTAAATATTAAATCACATGCCAATTTAATGTTAAATTTTTTATTTGTGGAAAACTTTTATTTCCAACGACGCGATGACAGTTAAAACGTTTTTCCACTGCGAAAAGCATCATTTCTAGTGGCTGCTTTGGAGCGATATTTGGAGGTATGCTCATATTGTGTCCTTTAATTCTCAACCTTTTATTTGTATTGCCTCTCCAATTTTCGACACTTACTTATCTTTTTGTACCCTTGTTACACCTACAACTTCTTTTGAGAATTCCGTTCGTAAAATTTGATTGCCAACTTTCAACGTTCTTTCACTGACTGACACTTTCTTATTGTATTTTGAAAATGAAAGGGTGCTTAATTTTGGCTGAATTGGTACATGAACAATGTTAAAGAGTAATGTTAACGGTCTTCTGTAAATAAGAGGTTTTACAAAAAGTGGCATTTACAACGTTATTCGCGGTTTTTTATTCTGTTCTTGAGTTTATGGGTGAAAGAGCGGAGAAGATTGGGGCTTTGTTTTGTAATCCTCACTTTTAAACTTCGTTCATTCGTTGTAGTTGTATTTATATATAATATATAAAAACGAGCAGTGGAAAAATGGCATAAAAATTGCAAAACTAGAATTTTTTAATGTATATACTAATGCAACCTCAAAAATTGCAAGTCTGGACGATGACTTATTTAAAAGGACAGTGGGGCCTGGCATATAATCGAAAAAAATTTCGAACGCTTTTCTTTAAAAAATGGTGCAGCCAAGATATATTACACAGAAAAAATAATTTTCATATTTGAATACGAAAATCGCATATTTGATTACAAAAATTTTTGAATTTTCTGCGATGACGATTTTTGCGGTTTTGATAAAAAAAGTTTGTATGTATAATTGTTAAATTTTTAGTCAACTACCAAGTTTATTGAGTTAATAAAAAAAGTAGTTGCCCAAAATAATTTTTTTCAACAAAATATTTAGTTGATTTGTTAAAATAAATTGTTGAAAATGTTGAATTAATCAAACAAAATGTTAATCGAATCTTTATTCTTTTATTTATTAATGATGATGTCATAAATTTTCAATTTTTATAAAAACACTAAAATTTATTATGCCAGGATCAGCAAGCCTATTCCAAAAACTTTGGCAAAACTAAATATCTTATTCAAATAAAACTGTAAAACAAATGAGAATTATGAGCTTCAAAAAAATATACAAGAGTTGTAAGAATACTGGGTTTACTTTGATTCAAATATTTTTGTGTATTGAACATGAAGAAATAATTAATTATTTCATTGTTAAATATGTTTTATTGAGTGCTATTTTGCAAAGTGTAAATTTGATAAATTTTTTCTTTGAATCCAACAAAAAGTTTGTTGACCTAAAATGTTATTTTTAACAAAATGTGTTGTTAAAAATTTTCTTGAGATATTTTTTTTCTGTGTATAGTGGCCGTTTCTTTATACAGGTCCAAAAACACTGATTAAGAGAAAAATTTTAAAAGAAATCAAGCAAAATATTTACACTTATACTTAAACGATTTGTTGCTTCTTGATATTAGGATTTAAAACAAATGTTTGTTTGAAAGTTTATTACATTTCTACAATTTTTTTTGCTGTTTCTATTAAAATTTTGTTTGATTTTTATTTCAGCAACTTAATGTTGATACACGCGTTTGCAAACTTTTGTGCAAATTATTTGACGCACTTTTTTGTGGTCGTTTTTTTTGCATTAATATTTTTTTTTTTTTTATCGTAAGCAACACTACTTAATATGAACAACAACAAGAGGAAAAAAAAAACACATATGTATAAAAAAGTACAGCAATAAGAAAGAAGATAAAATAGCTTGACGAAGTTTGTTGTAGAAACAGCAACAAAAGAAGGTAAACAAAGATTCACTGTTTTTGTAGAAACAACAACGTAAATTTTTGCTTGCTTCAAGGTTGATACAAAAGAATGAAAAATTCCCGTTTTCTATTTTTAAAATATCGTGTCCCCAGGCACCCCCTTATCTTCATCCTCCAGTTCTTTATCTTCCCTTCACTGCTTGCTGGTTGATACGCGTCATTGCTCGTGGCTTGGTAAGGAAACAAAAAGAGGATGAAACTTTTTGATTGTTTACTAAAATTATTGGTAAGAAATTGATGTAAATTTCAATAAACTTTTTTGTTTGATTCAGCAAAATTATTTGTTTGAACATTTTTGTTAATATCAAAAATAAATTTAAACAATTACCACAATTATTTGTTTGAAAAAATCAAAATTTTTTCAATAAACGAAATGCAAAAAAGGGTTTTTTGAATGAAATATCGTATTTATTTATTTATTTAGTTTTTTTAATTTTTTTTTTTTTTAGGCTCGAGTTCATTAAATTTAATTTTTTAATTAAATTATTTTACTGAAGGAAAGAATTTTGCAACATGAAATTTTTTATTAAAATTTATTGATAATTTTCTTGGCTGAGCTGGGGTTCGAACCTGGGTTGAATTTACATGTTTCAAGAATCACCACATTCTCTCATCAGAATTCTTTGAGTTTATGTTTGTGCTTCAATTTGTACAAATAAAATGTCGACGAACGTGGACAAAAAACATAATAAACAAATGGGGTTCGAACCCCAGCTCAGCCAAGAAAATTATCAATAAATTTTAATAAAAAATTTCATGTTGTAAAATTCTTTCCTTCAGTAAAAATAATTTAATAAAAAAATTAAATTTAATGAACTCGAGCCTTACTAAAAAATTAAAAAAACTAAAAATTAACAGTTCAACTAAAAATCACAATTATTCTATATTTATTTAGACTATGAAATGAAATAATAATACACTTAATAAAAAATTTATTATTTAAAACTACAATAGCCTATCTTTTAACAACACTCGTATAAACGGAAAAAATGAATATACTGATACAGTTTATTAAATTCTCAGTAAACTCTCTTGAGTGGATCCGAATAAGCATTGTATAATCTGAGGTATTTTATAGATATATGGTAGAAGTTTCACGTACGTGTAACGTTGCTGATGTTAGGTAGAACTGAAGCTGTTTTTTTATTAGGGAAACGAATTGGTTGGAGTCTTCAGTAGCTGTGGGATCCAAGGAAGCGATATTGTGAGCAAACTACCAAGTACTAAGCCCCCCTCAGGCCTTGCTTGGTGTATCCTCATTCACTAGTCATGTAACTAGTTAACATTATATGCCTTGAACTACAGGTCATAAACATCACGAATTATAGTTTTTTTTGTTAAGCATAACCAAGCCATATTCAAATACATAAACAATTTCCAACGTTTTTCACTAGATGTTAAATGAGTCTGTGTTTATTATATTAACTCCTAAAGGATGACAACACTATTTCAATAATTTCTTTTGAGATCTAAATTAGAAAATTTGGAAATTGAGGTGTGCTGGGGACATTGTTACGTATTTGGTAGTAATTAATATTTAATAATGTTAGTGCTTATGTTAAACACCTTAAAGTCCTGGAAATAATAAAAGTTTATATTATGGTAAAAAGGCTTGTAATTTTTTCTTCAATTTAAAAAAAAGAAAGTAAATCTTTTTAAAAGTAACGTTTATTAAGCCATAAATGAAATTTAAAATTATTTTATCTTTAAATGAAAAAAAAGGAAATTCTTTATTTTGTAGAAACTTCTAAAATTCCACTGTCTTTTTCAATCCCAAATAGTTTTCTTTGAAAACGGAATTACCTGCTGTTTAAATTGACATAAGAAGAAGAAAAGAAAAAATAATCCAGCATATGTGTTGAAATTAAATGATGTCAGAAGTTAAACTGTGGGAGGTAAATCTATATTCAGCATCAATACTTTTCATTTCTTTTTCTTTATGCCACAACTTTTAAAAAATTTTATGCCAGGATTTTAGTTTTACCACAATAAAAGTGCAATAAAAAAATATATACATTAAACATAACTTAAAATATTGCCTTAAATCTTTAAATAATAACAAAAAAAAATCACAACGAAAGTTTATCGCACAAAAACTCTACAAGAATTGTAATAAAAAAACCAACATAAGAAATCCAAATAAAATAAAATCTTTAGAAAAAAAATTAAAGGATTTTTAAAAACCCGTTAAAAAACAAAAGTAAAAAGAAAAGTTTCACAACCAAAAGATAGATAAAACAAAATCAAATAAAAATATTTTGCGCCAAAAATAATAAAAGAAAAATAGGAAAAAAAGAAGATCAAACCAAAACTCACATACAAGGGTTAAACACTATATCATCGAATTGAAACTACAAGTTGCTGGATAAAACAAAAACAAAATGTTAGATACACAGCTATGAAGAAAAAACACACATATCGGATGTTAGAAACACACTGACACATTTAGTGTAAGTGTATGTTTTTTTTTTTTTTTGTTTTAGAGTATTTGTGTTTTTGTCTATGTTTGTAGTTCATGAAAATCGCATTATTTCCGTTAATGTTTTGGCACGTTTTTACTGCAAAAGTATGCGCATAAATCAGACGACAAACTCAACTCAAACTTTAACTGATGTGTAGTTAAGCCGCTCGCTCGTATGGTTACATTTTGCAAAAGCAACACGGAGTGGAAGGAAAAAAATATCTTTATATTCACAAATGCATACAAATATAAACTCAAGTACATATAGAAATTCGTAGTTTTACATATACTCACTGCTTGTTACTTTAGAAAATACCCAACGGTTCTGATAAATATGCTCGCTTCTACATTGGTATAACACGAACACAGAAGAGCTTTAACAAAAAACTGCCTGGATTACATATTTCATAATTACTTGAACTAGTTAAAACTATTTCATGAAATAGTGGTTGAAAAGTTTTGCTTCATTCGCTTTTTGTTCAGATTCCTAACCACAACCAAGATAACGGGCGTGGATTAATGAGTGAGAAATAAAGACTCTGTTAGATAACAAGCTCTCAAGAAGTCTTAAGTACGATGCACAGTCAGTGTTGCCAATAAAGAATTCGGAAATAACACATGCCTGTGCACGAAATTACACATTTGTAGCAAAATTTCACACACAAATCGAAAAGGTAGCTTTGCTAGAATGAATTCGTCTTGCAAAACATTATCGGCATTCTTTATTTGCAATTAAATCGTAAGGTTTTCAAAAAGAGCAAAGCTTACCAATTGAGTAAGGAAGAACTGGATGAATATATATATAACAAACTTATTTGTTTAAGGTACTTATCGACTACGACGACAAGGCGCAATTTTAAGTTCAAATTTATTTTTTATTTAACGCATTATTGACCACTAAAAGAAGCCCTTAAAATTTGTAGAATTCCTCTTAAAAGGATATTTTAAGGCTTTAATTAAGAAATAAACATTACAAAATTTTCGGCCAGGGTTAGCATTTTCTTAGAATTAGTTCATTGATCAAAACCGATATAAATAAGTAAAAGTATGTTTATCATATTTTAATGTTTGCTTTGAGATTTACATACACACATCAGTTGAAATTTGTATGATATTCATTAAACCATTTGATATACAAAATGATATACAAAATTATCAATAACAATTTTAATTAATTTTCATGTTGTAAAATTTCTTTCTTCTTAAAAATAATTTAATGAAAAATGAAATTTGATTAACTTAAGCCTGATTAAAAAATATTAAAATTTGGATTGAATATGTATATCTGAAGTTATTGTAATTGTTCTAACTCATTGTTTTTCTTAGAAAATTGTATGGAAAGAAATCTATATAGTAGGAGTTACAGTAAATGTGTTCACTTGACACATGCAATTTTGTCTGCATCTGCTTCTTCTATTTGTTTTCTACTTCTGCATACATACGTGCACAAATACATATGTATATATTTTTACATGCATATGTACGAATTTCCTCAAGTGTGTATGCGTCTACACGCAGAGAAAAACATGGTTAAAAAAACATATTATAGTGCCCGCAATGCCAACAAACAAACTATTGTTATTTGTAACATTACTTTTTTCACGATTAATAATATTTTGGTTGTGTTTACCTTCCTTGAAAGTTCAAATATGGTTGATTTTAACAAAATAATGTTTTAATAAAATAAAGTTACTACCATACACTTAAACATATTATTTTACTTTAACCATATTAAAACTTTAACTACTTATAAATGTGGAACCAAACACGTAACAGGAAAAACAAAACGAAATTTGACACTTAATAAACAAATTGCAAAAATGGATGAAATAAAAAACCATAATATGGTTTACTTTAACCTAGTATTGTTAATTCTGAATATATAGTTAGTTTAGTTTAGTTTTGTTCAAATTTTGGAAATTTTTGACCATATTATGGTTAGTTTTGAACATAATATAATTAATTTTCACAATTATTATGGTTAATATTAGGGTATTCATTAATTCGGGTTTTTACTTTAATCGGTTAATCGCTCGATTAATTAATCGAGGTTTTGGTTTAATCGGTTAATAATCGGTTAATTTTGTTATTGATCGGTTAACCGATTAATGAAGTTTTTTTTATAAATAAGGTAATTTCTATGAATAAAAATGAAAAATTATTTGTTATTTGGAGTTTAGTAGTAAAAAAAAAACAGTAACAAATCTTGAACTAAAACGAGCAAAAAAAAATAATTCATATGTAATACATATTTTTTAATTCATACATATTCGGCCACGTTCTGTAAATCGAAATCGTGACATTAAAATCGATGGAGATTTTAAGTTCAATTTTTTAAAAAAAAAACGTAGCTTTTCCTGATTTCAAAATTAGTTTTGGTAAAGATATGTGGTCCTCAAAGTATGAGGTAATGAAAAAGAAATATTTTTATCAATTTTAAACACAGGATAGAATAAAAATTTGTTCGATTTCAATTTCACGTGATTTTGATTTCCAGAACAAGACCGATTATGTATTTATTAAAAAATAAACTGTGAGATCATTTTATTAGTAATTTAAATAGTTTAAGAAAATCTTATAAAATAATCCTTTAAATAAATAATTTGGTTAAAATGTTTTGGATTTAAGCGACTCCTTTCTCAAGTTTTGATAAATTTTGACTTGGAAAAAATTCTTTCACTTATCGTAGATTTTGGAGAAATCGAAAGCAACCCATAATACAGAATATCTAAATTCTCATTCTTTTTTCTGGATTTCTCTAAACATATAAAATCTTCCATTATGCCATTTAAATCCTGCTTTATTTTTTAAAATTTTTAACACTTCTAATTGTTTGGGTTAATTCTGTTGTTGCGTTACTATCGTAAGTTTCTTCTGTTGTCAGGTCATCATCCAACTCATCCTGGCAAAGCTCAACACCGAACATTCTGCAAAAAAGTTCATTTCCGAATTCCTTAATTTCTGTTTTTGTACTATATTTTAAAAATGTATTTATAGAAGGAAATATATTGTTTAAAAAATAGTTCTAAGAACAACTTTTTTGGTGCACTTTTGTAACTTTTTTGGTGAATTTTGGTACGGATAACGTTGTAAAATTGTTCATGGTTGCACTGTAGAATGTATTTAAAAAAAGCGAGTTGCTTTGCAACTGAAGTTTTGGAACTCACCCACAATTAAAAACAAAAAAATATGTTTTAATACTACAAAAATTTATAATTTTTGTTACAACGGTTAATCGGTTAATCGACTGAAATTAACCGGTTTAATCGTTAATCGAAAAAAGCCAATTTTAAATTAACCGATCAGTTAATCGGGTAGTAATTAATCGGTTAACCGATTAACGGTTAACCGAATGAATATCCTAGTTAATATTGACCAAATTGATGGTTAATATTGACTAAAATATGGTTAGTATTGACCAAAATATGGTTAATTTTGACCATATTATGGTTGATTTCGGGAAAAAGTTTGTTGATTTTAACCATACTATAGTCATATTAAAACATTATATGGTAACCTGCAAACATAAACATTGTAAAAATCCAACCATAGTATGTTGCTCTTAGAATATGGTTACCTTCAACCATATTTTTTTTCTGCTTGTAGTAACCCTACATTTCTTAAGTTTTCAAAAAATATTTTGTAATAAAGGTACAGAAGTTTTAAATGTGTATTTCTATAACTGTGTGTTCTTATCGCACCATGGTGAAGGGCATATTAGATTCGGCAGAGCCGAATATTGCTCTCTTATTTATTTTCCATAAAATCTTTACTTCACTCCTCAATTATATTTATTTTGCCTCTCGATAAATTTTAATGCATTCGCTATGTAGAAATGGCTACAAACTTAAGTTTTCTTTTCTTGCCTCATGTTTTAGAAAATTGCAATGCTTTGCTACTGCCACATCAATATTTGCCTTTACATGTTATTATCGTTATTGTTCGTTACTACACCTTCAACACAATTGTCATGTTTGTCAGACAGAATGTTGGTGTAAACTTTAGATAGATTTCTATAATCTTTTTTCTTTTTTTTGTTTCTATTTCTTAGGTTTTGCTCCTTTTGTTTTTCTATGAACAACAAAAAAAAATTTTAAATTTTTTACATACATTTTGCTCATATTTTCTTTTTTACCATCTTATTTGATGCTTATTTAAACTTCTGGATAGATGGATGAACAGTTGGGCATAAAATTGTAGCAAATGGTTTTTTTAATTGATAAGATTTGGTTTGTCGTGCTAAATTCCCAATTTTTATTCTTGATAAAAACACTGAAATTTTTTATTGGAGGATGAGTTTTTTTAATGTTTGAATGGAACTTCACTTCAGTTGTTCTTAAATTGAACATGTTGAAATGGATCTTCTACTGACTTATCAATAATTGAAATGCGCAGTAGTCCAAAAAGAATTTTTAAATTTATTTAAAATTATATAAGATTAACTTATAAGTAGGGGTTGTAGACAGTCTTAGCTGTCAGACGTTGACAAATTGATCCACTCCAGCGAACTTTGTTGGAAGCTTAAAGTGTAACAAGGTACTTCCAAAAAAGAACAACACAAAAAGGTGTGAAGATTTTGGATTAAAAAGGTTAATGTGTCATACACTAAAATATTTTTGAAAATTTTATACATCAACATCAAATTGCAATAATGTACAGAAGGACGTGTTCCTATGTTCACGTCTGTACCGAAGGCAGCGGATTTCCCATCCCTGGTTTATACTTTAAATTTTTTTAAATTTTGTTTAATTTTTATGTATGTATTTTTCGTTGATTTTCTTAGTCTGAATTTGCATGTTTCATCTTTTGGTGATCAACTTCTTTTCAATTCGCCTTTAAAGATGCCAACATGATCACACGCAGCAATCGGTTTCAACTTTTTTCGATTCAAAACAACAACAATTTTATTTACAGCGAATCAAAGAGAAAAAGAAAGAACAAGTTTACATGTAGTCATCGTTGTGCATGTACCTACGCATGAATACACAAAGCGTACTGACCGAGTACAGGCATCTCTGTACCAGAGAACCTATTAACTCTATGCCTGCAAAACAAAGTTCAACTTTGGTAATTTTGACATCGTTATGTACACATTTGATTTGTGCATGTGTGAGTTTTTTATTGAAAGTGCTTTGTTGGCATTTATTGTTGGCGCACGCAATAACACAAACTTCTCTTAGACAAAAGGCAAACATTCTTATGCTTTTGCATTCATATAGCCATTGTCCACTCGATGAGGCAAGGACGAACTAAATTGGTATGAGTACGAGTCGCTTTGTTAAATTAACATTAACAGCAATAACAACAATAACAATAATAGCAACAACAATAGCAACAATACATTGTTGTTAAGAAATTATAAAAAATAAAAACAGCCTTCTATTTCTATGGAAATTATTTGTACCTAGTGCGTTTTCGTTTCATTTCCTACATGAGTAATGATTGTTTGATTTCTGGCTTTTTTGTTTGTATTTTTTTTCTTTACCAAAACAATCATTTTCGCACCGAACGAATGGTATAAAAACAAAGCACGATGTGCATTATTTGAATGACTGCAAACCATCAGCGATTGTGTGCAGTTGCGCAAGTTTGATTGTATGACCGAAAGCGAGTGTATTTGTTGGTATTCATTAAATGCGATTTTTTTGCAATCGCACAAAGCCGTTCTCTGCTCTGTACCAACCCCCTTTCATCGTTCTTTTCTCTCCATAAAACTCAAGAGTTGAACATCAAAAGATGAAACGTGTGAAAGCAGACTTAGGCCCGTTTTCACGACTAACCTATAAAGTTCGAAATAGTAAACGGTACCTTTAGCACTAGTGAGGAATAAAGTTACCTTCAACTATTTTTCGTTTTCACAACTTCTGTATAAAATAAACTTAACATTTTTGAAAATGTGGCAATACTAAAGAAAATACCGATTATTTTTGCCAAAATAAAAATACAAACTGGCAACTACGTACTTTTTTTACATTTACAAAATATACGAATAATTGGAGTTGCCATATATAAAAAATATGTGAATATAATATGGCAATCTCAAATCTAAACCTTACGACAAAAGATAAAGGTAGAACGTTCCTCTCTTTAGCTTATCCTTCACTTTAAGATTAAAGGAAACTTGTGATAATTAAAAGCTCATTATCTGTTCGATAACTTCCTACATTTAGCTATCGTTAAGTCGTGAAAACGGCCCTTATTGTTGTAATTTACAAATTTTTAAGACAAATCGCTGTTTTTAACGGCGGACGGCTGTTTTTCTTGTTTTCAAGTTTTCAATTAAATTCATATATAAAAATATATCTTGGAATTTTAGTAGTCACTGTGTAAATTAAACATTTTGAGATTAAATAAATAGTATTTAATAACGTTTTGGAAAAATAAACAAAGAGCAAATAGTTTTTTTTATGGTTAAAAGTGTTTTCGGTTTATATTTATAGTTGTGCATTTTTAACTCTTTTTCTTTCTCTAGCCTTAATACCAAGTTGTTCGTATACTGGGTTGATTTAAGCGCTGAATCCTGAAACTATCCTATACAAACCATAGCCCAGAAACACAATCGGCGTTCTCTAGGGGAATATGACCAAGGTGTTTAGAACCTTGGCTGATATTCTGGAGCTGTAGCATAAATTGACAGAGTACAGCACGACAAACTTAAAGAAGTTTTAAGAGTTAATAATATTGATAGTAAAGATATCAATTGTATTAAATCATTATATAAGAATCATAATGCTGAACTTCGTTTTGGAGATATTGTGACGGAAAGTATTCTCACCAACAGGGCTGTTCGTCAGCGATGCATCATTTCCCCATTGCTTTTATTCAGAATGTATATTCCAAGAAGCTTTAAATGATTTAAATATCGGAAAAAGGTCAATTAATAATTTTTAAACAATAAATGTTACGCTGATGACACAATATTATTGGCCGATAACCTTAATGACTTACAAAGAGGGTTCTTCTAAGACCAAAATTTCGTGCAATGTATGTAAGACGGATTTTCGAAATTGAAATTTTTGAACTTTTCGAAAACCCGTTTTACATATATTGCACGATTTTTGGTCTTAGAAGACCTCTAGACAAATTTAATGCAGAAAATATTCTCGAACCTTTTAACCATCTAAGGTCCAGTTTTAGTATACTTTTGAGTGTAAGTGAAAAAAGGACAAAAATGACCCTTAAACGAGTGTTACAGGGTTAAGGGTTAAGAAAAGAATCGCCATAAAATTCAAATGCAGACATCTGAAATAGTCTTTTAGCTAGGAAGTACATTTAGGATATTTTTTTGACTTGTACCAAACGCCATTTCAGAAATTAAAAAATTTCAATGCCCGAAATTTCGAAAATCCGTTTTACATACATTTTTTTTTACATTGCATTAACTTTTGGTCTTAGAAGACCCCTAGTAAAATTTGACGCAGAAAATATTCGTGAGTCGTTTTAACCCTATAAAGTGCCGTTTTAGTATACTTTTGTGTGGAAGTTAAAAAAAGGACAAAAATGGGCCGTTTTAAATAAGTTTTAGAGGGTTTAAATATTTTAAGCAAGGAATCGCCATACAATTGTACTGAAGACATCTGAAATAAAATTTTAGCTCAGAAGTACATTTAGTATAATTTTTTTGACTTATACAAAACGCCTTTTTTAAAAATTTTAAAAGTTTAGGGGCCTATATTTCGGGAACCCGAGCTAGCTTTTAAAACCCCTTTGGCAGATTTGCTCTACCAATAATCTAGTTTCATTTCGCGTTGCAAGTATCGAGGCTGGTTTTTTTTTGTTGCACAGTGAAATTTATAAATTTTGAATGTGCGTGCGATATATTAATTTAGTTTTAAGTTTGAAAAACCTTTTTGCATGTAATCGTTTATATTCAAAGTTGGATATGCAATAAAAGAAGAAGTAAATTCCAGAAATATGGCTACTTAGTTGATCGACGATGCAGGATAGTGGCAAACAAATTGTAGACATAACCCCATGGTTCATATTGTTAGCAACCTCTAACCGTAAGGATTTCGGGACAAGCCAGTAAGCTCTGCCATTGCGTAAGAACTGAAGCTTTTTAACCTCTAATACAGAGCAACTTCTATGGATTCTATGGCATGCCGAACTTCCCCGCAATAGAAAGAAAATCAGCCATTTTTATCCTGACTTCTAAGCATCCCCCTTCATCGATTTTGAGTTCTTGAACTTATTGGTTTTCTTGTAATGTCTGCACCTATTTTCCCCGACTATGGCCCGTAAATTCTACAAAAAGAAAGCTAGTCGTGTATTTTAGCCTTATTTTTCTGGTGTAGTACAATAAAATTTTGGTCTAATTTTATTTTCTCGAATTTTTATTTCAATGTTATAAAAAAAAAATCAGTTTTGTCGAAAGTCGAATAGTGAAGTTTTAAAAAATAACCTCCTCATTTATTCCAATCAAATCAAGGGGAATATGCAACGTGATCCCGAAAACTTTTAAACTTCATTAAAGATTCACTTTTTTTTTTTTTTCAAAACAATTTGTAGGTATTAAGTTGCTTTATTTGTTGTCTATTTTTTGCAGGGCCTGCTACAAGCTAAGCAATGTGCTATATTTGTTCCCATCACTTAGTTTTTTTTTTCTCAGCTGCCTTTTGTTTGATGTGAGATTCGAGTGCTGGCATTTTTTGTTATTTCTGTTGATGTGCATTATTATGAGCTTATAAGTGGGCGTATAATTTTCAACAATTTTCTGAATTCATATATGTATTTAACTATATGTTTGTCTCAATATTTGTATGAAGTACGTATTAAAAAAAAAACAACTGCTAAGACACTTTTAGCTGCAGTGGTAGCAGCTGCATGATTTTGCCTTGCAAATTTATTTGTCTTTTTTTTATTTTTCATTTACACACATTTCTATGCCTTAGATTTTTGTATTTGTTTTTCTTAGAAAAACACACACATGCTTAAATTCTTTTGCAAACTGAATTTCTGCCACTTAAGCTTAAACGTATGATCGTTTATGCATGAGTTCCTTTAGGTACATGTGTGCATGAACTGCTCCTTTTAAAGGATTTTCTTTAAATAATTTTTTTTTCCTCTTAAGTTTAAGTTTTTGTTGCTATTGTAGTTATTATTACCATCTCTTACAATTAACAGAGAAATTCTCTTTCACACGTGTTGTCGCAAGTAAATGTGTGTGGCTGAGTGCATGACTATGTTTAGTTCAGTGTTGCCAGAAAATCGCTGACTTATATTCCCAATTATCAAGTAAAAGTCTCCAAAAACCACAATCTTAGAGTTTATATATCCAATTTTGTCTATAAATCTTATTTATTGCAGAAACTGAGACATCAGTTAAGAACTTGAAATGAAGCTTTAAAAAGATTTTAAAGCGTAAAAAGTTTATATAAAGCTAACCTGCTAATACGTTCGCGTCTACCATTTTTTCGTGGATATTTTTATGTATTAACGCTTATGTTTAAGGTTTTATTAAAAAAGAAATTAATATTTTTCATCTTATAGGTTCCAGTTTTGTGTTTCTTAGTTCAATATTATAGAAACTTCAATATGTACCGCATGTAGAAAGGAAAAGTAAAATAAAGAAACAAAATTTCCCGTATTTCCCATTATTTGATACTTTTTTCTCTCTCAAGAACAGGATCATAATTTTCAATATTATATTGGGAGCCCATAACTTAATACGTATAAGATAATGAATGCAGATATATATTTTTTAAAAAAGGTATCAAGAATAGGTAAGATTTTCTGCCCTTAAAGTTCGAAATTCGAAAAAGTACCCAATTCAAATTTGTATTTCTTAGATAAGTTAAGAATGTCATATAACCTTTATTTGTTTCTTAATTGGTTAAAAAGATAAATGTGTTTACAAAAAAGTTTGAAAATACAGGCTTTAATCGTTTTGTCCCCTCAAGGCCCGAATTTCAAAAAAGTTCCAGACAACTACCTGCGTATTGTTTTAATAAGCAGCGATAGGTATTAAATTTTGTTTGTATCTCTTTAACATATTTGGACCCAAATGTAAACTGGAAAGAAATTTATTAAAATAGATTTATTTCAGTAGCTATAAGAAGCTAATCAAACATTTTAAAGAAAAAAATAGAAAAACAAATTCTTTGGTTCGGAAGAAATACGTGAAATTTTTCAAAATATCTTTTTCGATACAGAGTGATTGTATGCATTTCTTACATTTTGCCAACGTAGCAAACAGCAGATGGTAGTTGGCTTTCAAGCTCTTGGGAGATGTGACCAATATTATCTCAGTTATACCTGATTCCCCTAATGAAGGCTTTGCCCGCCTTCCATCATATTTTTCACCGTCTGAATTTCTGAAAAAACTTTTGCATATACTTCGGCGAACCTGGAGCTGCTCCATATTACCTCCGCCAGTCAAGCGATAAAGCCACCAAGCATTAGGGGCTGCATTTGATGCTCAGCGTGTTCGTAAAAGCACCACTGCAACTCTTAGCTGTTCGAAAATACATAGCAAAAACAAATAATGCTCAAACAAATCTAAAACACAAAAATTGCTGATGCCTATTACGTCCAATATTTAATTAAACTGCACAACAAACAAGCATTGGCATAAGCTAATTTTCTTGAGCTTTACAAGCTTATCACATATGCGCTTCAGAGGCTGAGCAGTTGATGTATTTCCGAACAGGCCCTTATCCACAGACAAATCCAGCATTTAGGTAAATATAACCTACAAGAGGAATGTTCATGTCTACTTTTCTTTTTTTATGCAGCATTTTAGAGTATACACATGGTACATACACTATTGGCAATGCATTGCACGAACAAAATTTGTTTGGTTTTTTTTTAACATATTCTTGGCCTAATCCTAGGCATTTCTTTGTTCTAATTTCCCTCACGGTACCAGCTGCACTACAACTGGCTCGGCATGATGCTTGTCGAATTATTGGGTATGCTTATGTGGTCCAACATTTGCTTTTTCAATAAGTTCTTGACCATTTTCAATTCTAACTTTTCTATTCTCCTGCCGATTTTCTTAAGTATACTTCGAGAGCATAAAAATAATCATCGGCACTTGCAATCATGGATTGGCTGGATGACTTCCTTAATATTTTATGGTTGATTCGTCTTTTGAAAGATCTTTGTGGAATGCGCTCCAGTGCTAGAACTTCTTTATTTTCAAATCAGCAAGAGATTGTAATTTAAACATCTTAGACCGGGTTTTTAGGATCTCAGTCAAACGAGACTTAGTTAATCTGAAAACAGATTTGTGCCGCCATTACCAAGTTTTATTTTTACGGAACAGCTTAGTTTTGCTTGAAATGTTGGTCTGTAATGAAATAATAAAAAAAAAATTAAATGTCGCCGGAAAAATCCAAGATTTAGACTACGTTAAACTAAGTTTAAACTTTATCCACGTCTCAAAAACCCAGCCTTATTGAGAGATCCGGAAGCAAACTGATTGTTATAGAAATAAAAAAATTAAAATATTTCCAAAAGCCTGTTTCTAGACACTGTTTGTGAAATAAGATACACATGTGTCTATATTGTTATTGTATATGTATATCCAATGCATTATAATTTGCTAAAATGACATCGATCGATCGACGACGCCCTCCATATAATGTACTGAGCTTATCCGTTTTAAATGTAACTAACTTAATGTATTAACAGTTTGTTGGTTTGTCCTTTTTAGAGAAACAAGATCGCTTGATGAAAACTGATTTCTCGAAAAAGGTGCTACTGGACAGCACCGGGTGCAAAGCTGTTGGTAAGAAATAGTAATTAAGAATTTTGAAAAAAGTTTTCATAAAAGTAAAAAAGGTAATTTATTTTACATCTTGTAAACTAAGATCGATCATAAAAAGCCCCACTTAAAATCAAATTCTTTGTCTTAAATGTTAATGGAAATAAATAATCTGTCAAAATCAGGAATAATTGTAAAACTTAAACAGAATCCTCTTAGAAAACCATGTCATCAAATCAAAACCTTAAAAACCTTTTTTAGAACTTCCCATAATTAATTTTTTTAAGACAACATAAATATTTTGTAAAAATCGCTTCCAACAAAAATATGTCCCTGCTTATATTTTCTATTTCTGTCGCTGCAATTCTCACCTTGTATGCGGGAGGATTTAAAACGGCTACAACGGTAATGGGCACTTGCCATTTATTACACACATACCACAATGTGCGTGGTCCAACACTAAGCTTTTTATATATCGATCGCTTAAGAATCACTTTTTGAGTCGATTTAACGAAGTCCGTCCGTCCGTCTAGTTTCGTTGTCTGTTCATGTAATCTTATGCGCACAGTACTGGTAAAAATTTCGAAGTTAATAATATTAAAATTTTAAACATAAGTTTCAAGTGCCATAAGAACGAATCTTATTGAAAATGGTAAGAATTGGTCAATAATTTCGTATGAAACTCAAAAAAGCTTTTTTCCGTAATAGTGCTATTTGTGATCATAAACTAACTTATCTGTTGGTATTTAGATACAATTTGGTCCAAAAATATCTTATTGCAACACAAATCGTCTAACAATATTTTTTTTGAATCGGTCAATATTCATAGTTCCCATACAAATACTATTCCCTAAAAAAGCTTATATGCCATAACTTGGGGGGCCCTTATATGCCATAACTATTTGCTGCTTGAGAGGAAAACCAAAAATAAAGTTGATTAGACGCACTACAAGACTCAAATTGAAGAAAAACTACATTCTAGTCGACGAGCCATATCTTTCTCTACCACACGGCATCAAAATCTCAATTTACTTAATAGGTGGATTTAGCAGGTTTGAATATTTAGCCGACGAAAAGTTGGTATTGACATAAAAATTGTCATGACAAAATGTTGTGCTAGAAGGTGCAAAATTAACCAAAGGTCCCATATGGACCCCGTTTCTAAAATCACTTTAAGGCAAACAAATCTCATATTGACGAAGATATTTAAATATTAATTGCCATAAAAATCTTTTTGGCCCTGAGTCCCCAATAAGGTATACTCTCGAATAATTGTCCGTAAATACTGTGTGTATTGCATCAAATAGTCCGGCTTGACCGACTATATTTTCCAACCTATTTTGTTTATTTTTTCATTTCGTCCGTTTTCCCTTATATGGCTTATGTAAAGCGGTACTATGTCCCCAAAAAAAAATTATAAAATGCTGAATTTTCGGCCAAATATCTTTGTCTGGCAACACTAGCTTTAAAATATGCTTTGTATGATTTTTGATTGTATTGTGTAAGTATGTGTTAAATAACTGTTTTATTTACAGTGGTATAAATATTTCAAAATGGAGAATTTGTGAAGAAAACATGGTACCTGTGTTAATGGTTTTAAGGTTAAGAGTTCATTGAACTCTAGCAAAGTATAATCATAGGCTGCAAGTCTGTATAAAAAAATGCTACATTTTCCTTGTGTGTTCTTACAATATACCTTAAGAAGCTTAGTGACACTGGTAAGGAACTACAATTTCACCTAAATCCAATTTGGAAACGTTCTTTTTTTAATTTACCTCATTGTGCATCTGCATGTTTATTGTTAAATTTTTCGTTTGTTCTCTTAAGTTTTCTTTATTGTCTTGTTGGAGGAGAATATGCATGTGTGTTAAAGTCTGTGTAAATATATGCTTAAGTGTGTAGACATGTGTTTATGCAATTATGTTAATTTTCAACTGCTTATTGTTTTACAAACTATTGTAAGCCAAACAAAAAAAAAAAGTATAAATAATTTTTTGTTTTTTAATTTTAATGTCTGACAAATAATTTGTTTGTTTGTTTCTCTCTAGCTATTTTTCCTAAATTAGTTTGATAATTAAAAATAACTTTGTTTCTTAGCAAAAATAGCATTAGCTTCGGACGTAGTAGTAGTATTAGATTTTAAACTAGTTTTAAATTTAAGCAAATTTAACTGCTGGGTTAAGAAAGTTAGACAAGTAAATGTTATAGATTGAAATCTTTCTGCGCGATAGACCGTTCTTACTGCCTGTTTTTAGAAAATGAAAACAAGTGAGTGAGTGAGAAATTTTATTGAAAACAACAATAAAAAACGAAAATTGGTTTTTGTTTTCAATATGATTTCGCACTCACACACTTGTTTTCATTTTCTAAAAACAGGCAGTTAACGTATGGTTTAAATAGATAAATAACACTAATACGCCACCTTACGCATACTGCTAGTATAATTAAGTTCCTGCTACTTATCAACAAACGGCGCCACTTGTTTAATACAGTAACAAAAATTTTGATTTATTTGTTTTCTTTAGCATAAATTAGTTACTTATTAGTTATTATACTTTGCACTTTGAGAGGAATTCTTGGCAGAAAGTACAAAAAAAACAGAAGTAAGGAAGAACATGTAACTTAATTAAAAAAGATAATCATTCAAAGCAAATTTCTATCTACCAAGGGTTAAATACAATTTGGTTAAAAGGTTGATGCTTGACTATTGACTGCTAGCAGTCGTCAATGGCAGTGAATGAAACATGTTAGGGTAACCTGTCCGTACAAGCCGGGGTTCAAGCCCCGCGGCAGTCAAGAATGAAAAACTATCAATAAATTTTTATTAATTTCATGTTGTAAAATTCCTTTCTTCATGAAAATAATTTAAAGAAAATTAAATTTGATGCACTTTAGCCTAATTAAAAAATATCAAAATTTGGATTAAAAACCATAAACAGTTCAACAAAAATAACCACAAAACTAATTGCTATTTGGAAAACAAATTTGGAATTGAGGCGTTTTGCACCGATTCATGAAAATAAGTTCGTTTCTATATGAACCCAATAAAAATTTTGCGTTTTGACATGAGCCTTAGGTCAGCTTAAATATTTTTTTTATTTCAATAATATTGTAATTCTACATTTTTGTTTTAAATTTCATAAGTTTTATAGAAAATAATAAACACTTATTTCTTGTTATTCTTCACTTTTCACTAATCCGTATCATATATTTCGAAGTTGTTTATTGAATAGACGGGGAAATTTTTTAATTTTGATCTGAACTATTATAATTGTTACACTCACAATATTCTGTACGTAAAATTAACTGAAATTGTAATATAAAATAAATGAAAGTTCAATTAAAAACCGGTCTACCTATTTTTCATTTATTTTTAACAAAAAGTTCATTTAATTTTTACTGTCAAAAATTCAACACCATATTCCGTAAAATCAAATAAATATTCAGTTATTTTGTAAAATTTTACTGTCAAAAATTCAACACCATATTCAGTAAAAACGATTAAATATTCAGTTATTTATTAAAATTTTACTGTCAAAAAATTGACCCCATATTCAGTAAAAACAATTAAATATTCAGTTATTTTATTAAATTTTCGTTTACTCCACAAAAGAGCCGAATTTCTAAAAAATACCAGACAGACACCTGTCCGCTTGTTTTTCTTATAAGCGAGAGAGGGGGGATATTTTTTGTTTACTTACCCAGTTTCACACGTTTGTTTTACTTTTGTTGTACTGACCACGTTGTTTACAGAAGAACTCTCAATTATAAGACACCAGCAGCATGACCGATATGGCTTCGCAATTATTTTACTTTTAAAATTTGATGTATTTAACTAAATTATTTTAACAAATAGAAAATGGGAATTGCTTACACAAAACAAGCAATTCATTTTTTATAGATAAGTAAAAATTAATTTTTGGTAGTAAAATTATATAAAATAACTGAATATTAAATTAATTATTAATTTGACAGTAAAATGTTATAAAAAACTGCATATTTATTTGTTTTTACGGAATATGTAGTTAATTTTTTGACAATTAATTTATGTAAGATAACTGAATATTGATTTGTTTTTACGGAATTCGCGGTTGAATTTTTGACAGTAAAAATTAAATGAACTTTTCGTTGCTTTAAATTACATTTTTATTTACTTTAACATAAAGAAGAATTTAACTCAATCAACGGACAATATTAACTGCAACTGAAAATCCGTATTAATATGCACTTAGTTTTTTGAATTACTGTTAGAATCAGTTAAAAATAAATTTGCTTGGAATTTTAAATGTTTATTTATTTAAAAATTACTGAACGGAATATTTCTTAAATAAACTACAGTCTGTTACTGTAATAATATTGTGGGTGTATAAATTACAACAAAACAACAATGGCTATATATTTTTTATATGTAGAATAGTATTCAGAAGAAAACAACTTACTCAAGTGGAATTGCTGCACTTTGTTATGAAACTACTCAGTTATGACTTCGAATTTATTTTAAAGAATTTTCGTTTGCAGCAATTTCATTAAAAAAATTTTAATATTTACACAAATATCCTGTTGTTGTCGTCGAACAGCTTGTATAATTTCTGTGGCTTTATTACAAAACATCTTAAGTCGAACTAAGATAGCAAAAAAGTTTAAAAAAAGCTCGGTGAAAAAGTCATTGATATTAAAACATAAAATAAACGAAAATTAAAGAAAAATATCGTTTATAAACCTAAACAAAAATTTGTTTTTATTGAAAATTCGTATGATTAACAACATTTTTTTCAACATTTTAAGCTTGACTTAAGATGTTTAGTCAAAAGGCCACAGATTTATTTGTCCCTTTATCTACAAGCTCAATGCATTTTTTTGTTTTGACATTCTTTCAGAATAGTTAAAGGTTGCCAGATGTTTCAAAAAAGGAAGCTCCATATTACAACAAAAAAACTTAAGTTACGGGTGTTTTTACAACCAAAGTGATGAAAGCGTATATACATTTTCAAAATATCCGGCTAATTAAAAAATTTTAGTATAACCGACTTGAAAAAAAAATACGCTTCCATAGCAGTTTTTTATGCATTTGTCCTGATGTCTTCCACACATAAATATAGTTGTCCTGGAGCCATCTTATAGTAATAATTAGTTTATGAGTCTAACAATGTCCGTCTGTCCGGCTAGTCCGGTTGTTCATTAAAACCATTTGCACACAAACCATCGTTTTATGATGTTATTTAGATTCAATTTGGCGCAGAAACATTATATTGCAACCCAATCCAACTGACCATAGCTTCCATACATATTGCATTCCCAAAAATTTTGTTCAATGTCATTACTAAATGTTGTTATTGATATAAAATTTGGTGTTTGTATCAGAGATCAGCAATGAGTAGTGAAAAAGTGAGTAGAGCTGAATCATGACTCACAATTTCTTGTACTTATACGCACTCATACTTATTGCAATGTTATTCAAGCTCATATTCACTCAAAAGTTTGATTTTATTCATCGTACTCATATTTAGCAACATTTGAAGTAGTTGATTTAGATTCTACTTAACTCAATGTGTATAGGCGGAGCAAAATGCGAAGTGGCGATTTAGCAATTACAGTTTACTAAAGCTATATACATGAAGTGGATGATTTTTCGGCAAATTTATTTGGCAGAGCTAATCATGAAGTTGTGTGTTTGATCTGTTGTGTTTTAAACGGTAAATGGATGAGCTGAATGAGTTGAATCAATGAAAGCAATTTAAGTATTTGTTTCTGAAATTACAAATCAAACTAAGTTCATTTATGAGTATGCGTATGGTGTCTGTTTCGCCAGAACAGTTTTTTTTAATTTTATTTTTCATTTTTTATTATTTATTTAATTTTTGTTGAAATTTGAATTTTTTAATGAATTAATTATTTTAAAGTACTGATAACATTAAATTCTGAAATCTAACGTCAAACAGCTTGGGAAATTATTTCCCAACTGTTATATTGTCAATTGTTAAGAACCATTTTTAAAAAATAAATTTAATTCTAAATTGTAAACGAAAGCAACCGGTAGTGTATTATTTTCGAGTGTGATTTACTATTTAATTTTACTATTAAAACAACCCCAAAAACTTTTATTTCATTTTCGTGAAATCTCCTTAAAAAATACTAAGGAAAAACAGTGTCGTTTAGTTTAAATGATGTCTACGCACTTATACTTACAATTTCATGAGTCACTATGAGTAGCGAAAAAACGATTCATTGCAGATCTCTGGCTTGTAGGTCCAAAATCGATCAAATGTACCATATTAATCCCCTCCCTTATATCACTTGAAGACGAAAAATTCTTATATCTGTAGATGTAAATCACTAGATAATATTCGGCACAAAGAACTCTTATAGAAATCTTAATTTCATAACACAATTTTGCTTTGCAGGGTCCATCCGATTACCCACAGTATTTTTCAGTAAATACTGAAATACTGATCGTGCTCAGCCGAGTATTCTTTCTAATTTGTTTTTTTTTTTATTGTTATAGGTGCAGGCAGCATTTTAAACTTTTGATACATGGAAGAAGTTGAAAGGGGCGAATGAGTATAAAAAATATATTTAATATTACTCATACGCAACGACGCACAATGAAAGATTGTAGAACAAATACATGGGTGGGCCAATTTGTAAAAACAAAAATTTGTCCGTATTGTCCGGAAAAAAAGTTCAGAAACGACATAAAAAAACATTTTCGAGGCGCCCAAATTTAAATTTTTTTACTTCTTCTTAACTTCTATTTTTAAGTTTTTTTTTAGTAGGTAATAAAAAAATCATCTGATATAATTTTTTTTTAATATTACCTTTCCAAGGTGAAATTTTCATCCAAAAAACGATTGCGATAGTAGTTTTTCCAAAGAATTTTTGCTCAGGTTTTGTACGAGTTTTTGTCGAAAACTTTAGCTATTTTGACGCACTAGTTTTTAAGGTTTTTTTTTTTATAGGTAGGTAGGTATGTTAAAAAATTCGCCGATTTAAAATTTTTTAATTGTATCCTATCCAAGGTAATATTGTACGCTTAAAACGATGGCGATATATTTTTAAATATTTTTTTTATCATTTAAATTTGTTTTGCGATATTTTTTCCTTATGCCAGTTTGAATTTTTAGGTTTTGTTTTAGATTTTACTTTGAAAAACTTGGGAAACTTATGATGGAAAGACGCAGCACAGAGCAAAGGCCCAAAGTTTGAGAATTTTAGTTTTAAAGTCGGCATTGGACTACTCTGACACAGAGATCATATCAAAAAATGAGCGCTGAGACCCAGTCTTACTTCTATGGTCAAGTGAATAAACCAAGATTAAGAATATGGGGCTCCCGAATTCGAGAAAAATTGTTGAACATCAGATGGACAATATTTTTTTTTTAAAACGAAGAGCAGGTTGCAGTGAATGTAAATGGCGTTGAATACTGGGCAATTTTGAAAATTATTTTAAGGCTAGAGGCAGATAATAATCGAATTATAGCTCTCCTGGGCTTAACTTTTGGCAAACAACAAACAATTAAACCCAAACTTGAACATTTGCTGATGATACAGCTTTTCTAAACATGCATGAAAACCATCATGAAGCAACTCGATACTTACAGGATTATATATTTAAACTGTGAATTGTGAACTGTGGTTAAAACAATGGAGGATAAAGGTCAATGAGCAAAAATGTGTACATGTAACATTCACCTTGCGTCGGGAATCATGCCCCCCTATTAAAATCAATAACAAAATGTTTCCTCAACATTCGCATGTAAAATATCTCGGTATACATCTGGATCGCCGTTTTACGTAAAAAGCCATATACTGGTAAAATTAGCTCAAATTAAACTAAAAGCCATCCAAATTCATTGGCTTATTGGAAAAAACTCTGTCCTTAGTCTCGATTGCAAACTTCTACTTTACAACTCCATCTTAAAGTCAATCTGGTGCTTTGGTATTCAGTTATGGAACACTGCCTCAGCTTCTAGTATCGAAAAATTCAAAAGCGGCAAAATAAACTTCCTCGAAAAATCACAGCTTAAAAACTCAAATATTCACAAGGACCTCAATGTGCCATTAGTTTAAACTACGATTACGCAATATACAGTAAAATACTTAAAAAGGCTCGAATATGATCCCAACCCACTAGCACGAAATATTTTAAATGATAGCGGCCACACTCGTTTAAGGAGAAGAGACACTGCAGCACTTACACATTTAAATGAGCGATAAACACCTATTTATGTGAACAGATCCCTGTGATAAGGAAAATTTTTGTCTGGCACTGGCAGGACATAAAATAAAGTATTAGGATTTGATTTATTATTGTTAGTTCATATTTAATATATGAAGATTCAATAAATAAATAATAAAAAAAACAATATTGCGTTTTTCTGATATAATCTGGACACCGTGTTCGCACGATTAAGCGGCTGCTGATTTATCATTGGCGTTGCCTTAAGGGTTAGGTGTATACACACAGAAAACAAATTGGTTGGGAAACGGTTGCAGTAATAAAATATTGATCAAGTAACATAATTTATTACTGCAACTATTATAAATTTACCCCCATATTCATAAAAAATATTATTGATATATAAGAGGTTTATTAAACAGATTTCCAAAGGAAATTCGTTTAATAAACCTGTTATTAACCTGAAATATATTTTATGAATAAGGCCTTTATAGTTCTAACTGATTTTGTATTCTCTTGATTATTAAAACGTTGTTCTAACTGAAATATGATTCCTTTAATTCTTTTATTAGTTATGATAACTAATTAATTTAGTTCTAAAAATTAGTACAAATGGTTAGAATCACAACCGAATTTAATACAGGGCAATACTGAATATTGGTCATTGCAATTAATAATTTGCTTTCGTCAATTAATTTTGTAATATAAATGTCAATTCATTTATTGCAGCTAATTATTGATTGTTGGAATAGTTTCAATTCGAGTACAACAAATGAAAATATAATTATTCGGAATTCACAACCAAAAAATAGTTAAAAGCCCCAATTGCTTACTAAATTTTCTGTCAAAACATTTGATAGATTAAAATAATTTTTAATTTAAATTTTAAAATTATCTTTGCAGGCAAAAATGGAAAATGTGCAAAAACTTATTAAATAGGGGTAAGTAATTTACGTATTCTTATAGGTATAAACGTATACACATACATATGTATGTATTATTTTTTTTTATACCCTGCAAATTATATTGGACTACTTGATCCATTTTGATCCTGGGCTGGTCCAATGAAATGCAAGTATGGACCATGTCATTATTAAAAAGAGCTTGCAGTGAAACGACATGTCTTCGTTTTTTAACGACATGTTTTCGTTTTGAAACGATTTCAAAACTAATCCTCTGGAGTATACCATGGAGTTTTAAGACTTCTCCTTTGTAATGCAAGCTGGGTTATATGGTCCTGCCCAAGGACATCGTACTGTAAAATAAGCCATTTTTCCATTCATTGGGGTTACCTTTGGACAAGTCCTTGCCCCTTATGGGCTACATTTGACCGGTTAAAAAAAATATATTGATAACGACAATCAAATCTCTTGTTATCAGGGTTAAGAAAATACACACATCATACACACAATGTACTGTTCAAAAGCCACCAGCACATAATTTTATTTACATAACAAATATACAACCACGATTGTGTTTTGTTTTAATATTTGGTTGCGTACACGGGCATGTGTAGTTCTCGTATTTTAAGATCGAAACACACTTAAACCACACATCAACGATTGCAGCTAAGGTCGTGTTCGTGTATGACAAAAAAAGTGCATGTACGATAGAGGGGTACGATACTTTAAGGTCGTGTATGTTTAAAAAATAAGAACATGAACGATAGACATTTTTGATTGTAGGTTCGAATGTAGCTATACTTTTAGTTCGTGTACGGAAAAAATAAATCCTAAAAAAAAGGATGGGTTTGATCCTAAACATTTAAACCAAATTACTTTTCTAAAAGATTATTTTATAAGATCTCCTTTAACTATTGATATATCCAATAAAATTATCTCAGTTTATTTTTTTATAAATACATATTTGGGGGATTCACAAGGTAGTCATAAAGTCTTATGTCTTAAAATAATTAGAAGAAATATATATCGTCGGCTTAATATGCAAACCGGCTAAATCCACTTTTTATGTAAATTGAGATAGTGTGTAAAACTAACTGTATTTTTAATTTTCTATCAAGCAGCAAATAAGGAAAATAAAAAGCTTTTTGCCTCTTGTAAAATATGCTGAAAGTGAGTTAGCAGGTTTGTATATTAAGCTGACGATATGACTTTAGGATAGGATATTATGACGATATGACTTGATAGCACACCTTGTGTATTAATTAAGAAAATGCATATTACACATTTTTGAATTGTTTTTTTTTTGTTTGCTCGTTTAAGTTCAAGAATTGTTATGTTTGGCATGTTATTGTTTTTTTTACTATTAAACTCCAAATAATAAACAATTAATGCATTTTTATATATTGAAATTACTTAATTTATAAAAAAAACTTGATTAATCGGTTAACCGATCAAAAACAAAATTAACCGATTATAAACCGATTAAACCAAAGCCTCGGTTAATTAATCGAGCGATAAACCGATTAAAGCAAAAGGTCGATTAAATGAATACCCTAGTTGGTACCAACTATGAAAGCTCATAGTCATTGGAACCAATTAACCGAATGGTCAATAAAACAACATAGAAATATTGTAATTTTTCCAAGTTTCAATACTCTGTTAGTATTTTTTTTGCAGCTGCAAACCTTAAGAATCGCTCGTGGACACACTTGAACCCGGCTATGTATTCTAGGGTTAAAGAGAAATTTTGGTATTATTTGGATATTGAAACTTTTTTTTAAGAAATTTGTAGGATATCCATAAATTTGTCTAGTGTTTTAAATTGCCAGAAATTTCACATTAAAAAAAACTACATTTAAACAGACTTGTTAGCATGAACTGTAAATCGTCCTCTTTTAAACCCCATTTTTAATTCCTATTTTAATAATTCCTTAACCATAAAAACTTACTGATTTATTGGCCATATTTAAAACCATTTCCTTTAACTTATTTACTTTACAGAAAGAAAAAAATATTCAATAAAAAAAAAAAAATCCGCAAACAATGTTGCAATAAGGTAATCTATTAATATTTTCCTTTACTTCTATTACTTCTACATTCTTGCAGTAGTCAGGTCTGGTAGAGTCCACACACAAACACTCAGCCGGATATTTATGTATGTGTGAATGTTTGTTTTCAAAAAACTGCGCATATGAGCTTGTCAGTGTGTGTGTGTGTGTGTCTATGGAATTTTTATAAACATTTAACCGCAATAAGGTTTACCACAAATTTTATTACATTTACTTGATGACATTTACAACTATGTATGATGATCAACAATAACAAGGACTAAAACTAGTATTGGATCTACGAGTGACTGTATATGGCAGTTATTTTAGTAAAAAGGGATATACATATATGTATATAGTGGACGGATAGCGAATAACTTTATAAATTCTGAAATTTAGAGAAACAAGTTAAAAACTAATTTAAGTTTTCGAATCGGTCATCATCATTTAATTTTCAGAGAGAATACTTGTCCTTCTTTTAGAAATTATTCCAATGAATTCAATATTTTGTTTTATTTTTCTATGATGAGAGTACCTTCCCCGCTATTTTATTGTTGAAGAGATGGGCAAAAAAGCCATATGCAAGTTCTCGGCTTGTTGTTACAACGTCAACGGTGGTAGTCATAACTTGATGGGTATTTTGTTGCAACTATGGTTTTACGACCCTTATCCTGCCTTCAAATATGCCAATAGTGTGTCAAAAAGGAGATGAATGGAAAAAATACATAAGTATAACAACGGAAAAAAGTAAAATAAAAAAGTAAAATCATAAAATAATGGAAGAAACCAGCCGTTGTTGTTAAGACAAGAAGCAACAAAGTCGCAGTTGTAAACATATTCAACAGTAACAAGCAACAGTGGGGTGAAACTAAGCAAAAATGGTCAGTTGTTAATAGATTTATTTAAAAAATTATAAACAACAGGGGCTAATTCTGGCAATCGTAATCCAATATTTTTTATGACACGAAACCAATTTTTTGCCGTGTTGTGAAAACACAAATAAATGCTTTACAACACTGAAAAGTTATTCGATTCATTTGGTATCGACTTAAATAAAATTGCTTTCGAATCGAAAAAGTATTCGATCGCGACGGCCAGAATTAGTTCCCATGTTTTTTTTTTTGTCATGTGAACTTCGCACCTCATCGTTTGCTACGTTTTTCAACGCAACATTGAACTCCCCAAGAGAAAATGTTCCCTTTTTGTGAAGCACTTACGGTACATTTTTAAAAGTAAGCGCACAATTATGCGCTTTACAATAAAACGTACGGAGATTCATAAATGCAAATGAACGAACTCTTAAACAAATTTATAAAAAAAATAACTTTTAGAGGTTCACTTCATTCCTTGACTACGAAGCAGGCTTGTAAGAGGGCAAGGTAAAGAAAAACTCAAACAACAATTTGAAAATGCTCTAAATAAAGCGCTCTTGTTACAAATATTTATTTTTTCAAAGAGGTCCTATTAAAAAAAGAACTCAAGATGACCGAGTTAGAACCTTTTTCTATTCCTTACCTAGAATTAATACTTTTCGGAAACGGCCTTTATTTGGGATCTACGCTAAACTTATTTCCCTTGTATAGCTAAATATCGTTAGCATACAAAAAAAAAGGTACATCACATGAAGCCGTTTAAGATCATACTTGCATTTTACCCGCTACTTCGTTTGCGCCTCCCGTTCTTTCTTGCACATATGCCAATGTTTATGTTTCTAGTTCTTAATCAGACAGGACGCTGCAATTATAATTTTATGATTCTAAGTTCGTTATGAGAAAAAATTCAAAAAGTACCACATGCAGAACGGACAAGTAAAAGAAAGCAATTTTATTTGCCGTATTTTCCTTTTTTGAACCTTTTTTTCCTGCCATTGAAATATCAAAAATTTTAATAGTGTATTGTGAGCCTTTTATTTAATGCGAATATGTCAGTTAATAAAGAAAAATGTTTTAGAAAAACAAGGTACGATTTTCACCCCCTCAAAGTTCGAATTTCGTAGTACCATTTATATATATATTTATATTTTTTTTTGCGATAAATTACGAAGGTGATATTTCTTTGATTTCTATTTTTATTACTTTAAAAAATAGATAGGGTGACAAAAAGAGTTAAAAAATACTGGTTTGACTAGTTTACTCCTACAAAGGGTCTATATTATTTTAATGAACAACAATAAGTACTAAATTTTTGTTTTGTATTTTTTTTTTAATTTAGGTAGTATGAGGCTTGCAAATTTGCACATTTAACCCTTAAGTCACCCTTGTGTGAAAAACAACACAAAATTAATAATTTTTACACGATAAACAAATTGTTGGGGTACACTTAAGAAACTTCTTGACTTTGTTAGCAATATTAATTAAGTACTGAAAACACTTTTTTTTATTAAAAAATATTTTTTGGATACGAAATAATTCAGAACTTACGTAAGCTACCCCTCGTGTGTGGTTTTCCATACATATGTAGTTTCAATGTAATTTGCACAACAGACAAAATTTTCCGTCGGCAAGTGTGAATATGTTTAATATTTTTGCAAACTGCATGTAATGTTTGTTTTATAAAGTGAGTGATTATATAAGCTTTGTATAGTTCGTTGTTGGTCACCAACGGGATATATACATCATCAATATTACGTACATCATGACTTTGATTACAAACGAACTACGGCGCCACAGAAAAGTGGACAGACATTGCATATGTGTGAAAAACAACACACGAGGGTAACTAACATAAGTTTTTTTGAGGGTGTTTTAAAGGGTTAAGTTTTATTAAGATCGTTTGTATTGGGCTGGGCAAGCAAAGTCATAAAATAAGATCCAATATTTTTAAAATGGACCGAATTACATAAAAGTACGTTACAAATTTCAACTGTGCCTGAATAAAAAGCCTTCAACTCCTATTCAGGAATATCTTTTGTATGAAAACAAAGTACATAAAAATATGGAGCAACTTCAAAAGTCCCCGTCCTTAGGCTATAACTAGATTATTTACTAAATTTAATTTAATTAAAACTTTAATTAAACTTTAAGATATAACTTGAAAAGAGGTATTTTATTTTATTTTTCCAAGTCTAACTCTGGTTTTCAGTTTTTTGAAAATATATTAAAAAAAAACTTAATTTTCCTTAACTTTATCCCACTGTGCAACATACAAGTTGCAGCAAATAACCATGCTACTCAATATGCCAGAATTCATATACATTTACTATATGTATCTATATGTATTGCATGAACATTTTTATGATTGATTGTAAATAACTTTAAACGACAAGTTAGTAGTCATCGATAATAAAATAAAAAAAAAAAAATAAATGGAAATTTTTTTCAAACTGTTTTTGCTGGGGCCACTACTCGGAAGAGTTCAGAAATTTCATAATAAAATACGTGGTTAATATCGTTATGTCGTTGTTGGTGTTGTGGTTATTTTGAATGTATTTGTGGCAAATAGGTTTATTTATATTTATAGAGCCGTCCATAATTTAAAGACTATTTATTTGTTTTTTTTTTTTTTTTTTTTTTGGAGAACAAAGTCCCAAAAATAAAAGAAAAAATGGAACATATAAATTTGAAAGAATTGTAAAATTTTGTTTGAACACACATAATGAATTCCTTTTTATGACAAATTTTTATGCGTGTGTGTAAGAAAGACACTGCTCCTTTTAAAAATATGAAATATTATTTTATGTTAATATTGTTGTATATTTTTAGGAGTAGAAATATTTTTGTTTAACTTTGTAATATTGTAATATTTGTAATATTTTCTTTTTGTTTCTGGTATCCAAATTTTTATTGACTTGATTTGAAAAGACTTTTATGCCAATTTCTTTTTTCCAAATAATATTTTTGCTGGTTGACTGCTAACAAGGCTAAGACGAATCTTGTAAACACTTCAACTTTAGATTATCTTTGAATATATTTATTTAAAGTTGTTGTTGCATTTCTATGAAGCAGTGATCTTGTGCGCATTTTCTTATTTTAGTAGTTTGTTTCATTAAACGAAACGACAAACTTTAATCAATTTTTGTATGAAGAAAATTTAAAGCCAACGGATTTTCCAATGACAACTTTGAATTTAATTTGTGAACGCACTATTTCACTGATCATCTAACTGTTACTTTCCTTTTTTCATCATGGTAAAGTACACGAACCAACAACGTATGCAAATTATAAAAATGTACTACCGAAATTCGGAGTCGGTGACCGCAACTTTAAGAGCGTTAACTCCAATTTTCAGTCGCTGTTTTCGCCCTAGTAGGCAAGCAATAACAAGTTTTGTGCCAAAATTTGAGTCTACATATTCATTGTGTGATGCTGCCGTGCCAGTGAGACAGTGCAAACGATTCAAATCAGTCGATTCCGCGGCGTTCTCAAAAACTGGGCATCGCCAAGACCACTTTATGGCGAATTTTGCGTAAAGATCTTGGTTTACACCCATACAAGATCAAGCTGACTCAATAATTGAAACCGATGGACCATTTGACGCGACGTACGTTCTCCATCCACCAAAATTATCTTCAGTGACGAAGCTCATATTTGAAACAATGGGTTCGTCAATAAGTAAAATATGCCTTATTGGTTTGGTTAAAATCCACATGTGATCATTAATAACTTCCTCATCCACAAAAACTAACTGCTTGGTGCGATTTGCATGCCGGCGGCGTCATTGGTACATATCCTTCATTTCTGGCCTCAAGAAGTCCGTTATTATCTTGCAATAGAGAACAACCACAAAAGAAGTACGGCCTGATGACGCCGCCAGCCCATAAACTGCACTTAACAGCTACTCTTATGGATGAATTTATTGGCTTTTCAATAATCACTCGTGGATTCACATTTGCCCGAATGCAACAATTCTATTTGTTAACGAATCCACTAAAGTAAGAGTGTGCCCCGTCGCTGAATATGATTTTCTTTGTAATGTCAGCATTCACTTCTGTCTGTTCAACCAACAATCTTTACGCGCTGCTCCATTGTGTACCTCTCTCTGCCTGTTTGAATTTGTTAAACATCGAAACAAAGAAATGTCAAACTAAGTTGAGCAAAAAACTTGACGTTAAGGTGTGACTCACAATTTGCATAGTGCATTATGGTTGGACCACCCTTTAGTACTTGTGGTCAACAGCGAAAATGTTTAGTTTTTTTTACTGATTTTTGTTATTTACAAGAGTGTCCATATAAGGACCAGTAGTTCATTTTCAATTTACTTTAATTAATCAGATTTTGACTTCAATCAAATTAATTTTATCACTATACCGACGGCTTAGCGAAATTTATAACATTGATAGTGTTATTCGAAGGTGGAGCTTATTTGCAATCTGTAGGACATTATGGACTTTCCAACACAAAATCTTGCTAGACGAATTATATTTGTATTCCCATCATTTGGTCTTATTAAAAGCTAAAGAATTAACATTTCTTATGATATTTCTTGGAGGTTTTCAATATATTTTCTATGTAAAGTCTGTTTATTGTAGGGCACTCTTATAAATTCAGATTTCGATTAGATTATCAAAAAAAAAATATATATATATATATTGCTTTCCTATGTTTGAAATCAATCATAATAAATTTCAATGTCATTGTAAATTTATTTACTCATTTATTCTTTCATGCTTAAATTTACATTGTTCAAAAATTACAATAGACTTTGTTTTTGTTTCTTTATAGAATTACTGGCTGCATATTTTTATTTTTTTTTTTTTTTTTGGATTTTTTAAATTTATTTTGCATGTCTATTGATCAAAAAGTTAATTTAATAAATTTGTTTCTATTTAAAAATTTTTTTTCATAAGAATAGAGAGATACAAAACAACAAAAATTATATGCTTGCATGACCTAAAAGTAGGCAACAATATTAAAATTGTATATTTTGTTATTTTTGCATTGATTTTCTTTTTTTCTCTTTTTGACAAAATTTATGTTTTATATGATTACTAAATGAAATTTCTTGATTAAGATGTATATTATTGACAAAATAATAATTTTGTTAATTTTAATGGAATATATCGTAAGCGAAAATACAAAAAGGCATAAAAAAAAATTCATAATCGAGTTTTTGATTGATTATTATGAATGCCATTAAACTTAATGTCTTGATAAAATTTTGCACTACTGCGATCAAAAATGACGTTTGTATTAACAGAAAACAAAGGGATGTAACTGAAAGTGTGTTTATTTGATAAAAGCAAAACGATGGAATTACACGTTTTATTTTTCCTTACAAAATATAATGAAATGGTTTTCTTTGAAACTTGAAAGAAGAATTCCATGTTTTTCTTTTTATAGTTTATAGTTTTCATTTTACAAAGCAATTTGCTTCTTCTGTAAATTTATATTTTCGCTAGTTACGCCTTTTTGCATTTTAGCTAACGATACTTTAAGACAAAATGTTTTGTGTTTAAAAATAAGGTTTAAAGTAAAATTAAAATAACTTAAGAATCACAGTTTCCTTCCAAAGCATTTCCAACAGCCCAATCCACTGGAGAACTCTTTAAGAGCGGCTATAGCAACACACAAGTCATCCCTAGCTGAAGTAGACGACTCCATATAGGCATTGAAGAATAACAAAGCTCATGGCATAGATAGCATTTCACTAGAAGGCAACCCTCTAGTCAATACCCCCATACATCTGCCTCTTGTATTGAATTTCTGGAAAAAAGAATGCTTGCTGAAAGAGGGCACTATCGTAAAAATCTCCAAAAAGGGAAACCTGTAAGAGTATGGAAACTGAAGGGAAATCACTCTTCTCAGCATGTTAAACAAAGTAATCATCACAATTCTTCTTGCTATCGTGAAAGAGCCTCACCTTAGACTCCAACAAATGGGCATAAGTCGACGCAAAACTTTCGTTCACCACGTCAACAGTATAAAAATCAAAGCGGAACAGTCTGTAGAATGGAGGTCTCCCTTCGACCTCCTATTTATGGACTTTCAAGAAGCCTTTGATACTTTCGACTACAAAGCTATCTGGAATGCTCTAGAATGCAAAGGCAAACCTCAAAAATCTTCTCACTCATTCAGGCTCTAAACAGGCAAGCCACATGCAAAGTTCTAAATGATTATCAACTGATCGACCAATAAATAGGGCAGTTGGTGTGAGGCAAGGGTGCGCTTGTCTGTTTCACATTGTTTTAGATGTTGTGATTAAAACGCTCTACAATTGTACGTCAACAGATGCCTTAAAAGAATTTTGGAGATCTTTTGACTAGCGACAATATCTTACACGGATCTAAGGGCAGCGACGAGACAATTCCCCCTGGCAATCGAAACCATAACATGCACGTGGGCCTGGCTGGAACATGCATTGCGCAAACAAAAAGACAACCTGACAAGATCTGCGCATGACTGGAATCCAAAGAAAAGCAAAAGAAGGCCCGCCTGGGAGTTATTTGTTATGAACATAGTAAATAAATAGGAAAAATATATCCTAAAAGTATGCAATGAAGCTTAAACCCAAGTTCATTGTTCCTGGCAATTATTGACACAAAATTAATTCGCAAAGTGTAGTATCATAATATCGAAGTACAAATCATTAAGGTCAATCGTTAATTCAGAAATTTTAACAAATTTCGTTCAAGTTGTCCAAAAACAATGCTTTTATTGTTTTTTTGTAACAGATGTTTAGTTTTAATCATAAATATAAGAGAAATTAGAACTGCAAATGTGTTAAGCTCTTAAGTTTTGAATTTCTCACTTAACAATAATTTATTTTGCTTGCATAAAGAAAAAAAAGTTTACTAACTTTGTCTAGGAAGCAAACATGGATAAGAGTTTTGTCAATTCCACTTCAAAAATCACTAGGGTCTTACGATTAAATCTGGCAGAATTAGTTTTAGTACTAAATATAAATTAACTGTCAAAAAGGGTCCCAAAAATTGTCAAGGAGCATCTGAAAAACTCGGCCATTAGGGTGTGCCGTACTTATAGTAGTAATTGTTAATCCGGCGTCGGGGGGTTGTGAACGAAGTTTAAAGCATTGAATTCTAATATTTTCCTTTCATTTTTCGCACAAAAATTTAACTAAACTTTTTCTAAAAGGGAAGTCTAATTCTACTTCAGCAAAAATTTGCATGAAACTATAAATGACCTTTATAACAATTTTATTTAGATTTGAATAAAAATTTTCATAAAATATTTAAAAATATAATAATAATTACTTAATATAGTTGTAGGAAAAATATGCAAACGTGTTCTTAACTCTGGAAAGATAACGTTATTTTTTTGTACTGAAAAGATAACGACACGTCTGAAAGACGTATGCTTGCTCTATCCTTTAAAGGATACCACCGAAAATAATATTGATCAATTTTGTTGTTGAAAACATTTATTTATTCTACTTCTCTTAAAAAAATATAATTTTTAAACAGAAAATTATAATAAAAATAAAACTCAATTAGCATTATCAAAAATTAAAGAGTTTTTATAAAGGACTTCAGTTCGGTTCTAAAAACTTAAATAAATATTTTCTTTGAACTTTGTGTAGATAATGTTATCTGTATTAACTTATATAAACAAAAAAAAAATAATTTGAATAACATTGTGTGCAAGATTTACCAATTTAAGTTTTGTTGTCGCCATATACAGGTATACCGCATTTGACACATACCATTTTGGACATAAGTTTAATTTCTGATGGACAGAAGCCACCGTATTACCTCTTTTTTGATTCACGCTGTTCTCCACTACAACCTCAATCATATTTTACTGCATCTTGAAAAATTTTTTCAATGTTGTCGGTCAAAGTTTTCGATAAAAAAGGAATTTCTAGCATTAAATTTGAAAAATTTTTGGAAATTTCGGCACTGGTCCATTAAACAATTTCCGAAATTATTTCGGTAGTAAAAATATAGAAGCATGAAATTGGGTCGTATAGTGATTTGCATTCCCGAGTTGGTCCTCTTGTCGTACGAACTATATTCATTGAAGAAACTCGGCCATCACTTGACCATTCGATGTAGCCCACTTACTTTTACTTCTTAAAGTGGGTCGAGATATCGTAATAACGCAGCTATCGGAAGAAGTAGTAAAATGTTCAGGTTCTTGAGAATTTTCCTGAATCGGTGGTATATTCTTGTCAGGTTCAAGGATGTCAAAAGCTCATCTTCTGGATCACTTTGAAGACTATCTTCCAATTCGCTCACATTTTCCGGTGAAACCGAGTCCTCCAACACGCCTTTCAAAACAGCGCCAATTTCTGCGTCGTCCAAGCCGCGCTTACAACACATTTTTAAAACAATACCTTAAAATTCAACCAAAATACAAAGTTATTTTCGCTGCAAAAGTAACACTAAAGATAACGATACGTCTCTCAGACATATGTTGTGTTTATTTGTGTTTATTTCTCAAAAAATACATAACTTACAGCATAAAAACTGCCACCACCAACTAGGTGCTGCTAACAACTGAGATTATTGAACGTGAGAAAGTTGTATGTTAACAAATGTGAAAGTAAGAGCACACAATTGAAAATGCGTACGTCTTGCAGACGTACCTTTTCTTTCTAGGGTTAATTAAAAATGTCTGTTATTGCGAAAAAAAATTTTTGTGCTATTATAAACACCAAGTGAAAATGTTGCTGCAATTGTGAACGGAGCTTTAAAGTTTTTTTTTTATCTTAGCTTAATATACCGACTATAAAGTTTTGGTCGATATTGGACAATTTTGCTTATTATATAGATCTGAACTTGAGCAATGATATATATAAGTAGTAAGTGCTGGTTGCTACATCTATCTAATTTTTTTAGTTTTCTTACTTGTACTTCTTTGTTTTTTAGCTGTTCAAGGGGCTTTTTTTCTCTAACAAAATACATTCTTTGTTCTTATATGTCATTTTCATTTCATTACATATCCTTAAAGTTCGCAATAAAACTTTCATATTTCCTATTGCATTGAAAGTAATGCTTTGAAAAGTATATTGTTTTCCATATTTTTAGTATCTACCAAAAAAAAAAAACATCAACACAAAAACTTTGACATTTTCCTACCCCTCAAATAAAATTACCGTACATTTGCACTTAGACAATACATATGTTATACGTATAAAAGTGATTTTAGCAAAACTAAGCTCTTAGCTAAAGTCACAGTATTATAGCTGTAATAACCTTTTTGCGCTTTCGAAATGAAGATAAAAAGGCGCGAAGCTCAGCGTGGTATTAGATGTTCTACTTCTTTTTTGTTCAATTTCTACTTTTTTATTGAACAACATTAACAAGTTTCATGGGAATCATGGGAATGTTGTAAATCAATGTTGAACTTTTATTACAATCGTCAACAGCATACTTTGACTGTGACTAGAGTACAAGTTCCATTAAACAAAAATCGAAATAGAAAAGGGAGAAAATGAACCAAAATGTGAAAAAAAAACAATCACACTAACTGCAATAACACGGAAAAATATAACTACAAATATGACAAAAAAATGTCGAGTCAAATAAAAAAAGAGTACAAGAAGCTACGAGGGTGGAACATAAAAGTTTTAATCCATTTTTACATAGACACGGATACTTTGTGTAAAAGTTAGGTTATTGTTTGGCTAAAAATTATATTCTAGTCTTTGTATAGGAAATTATAAGGGGTGTTCCAAAATTAACGCAAGATTTAAATTTGTTGCCATTTGTGCAGCTAAGTGTTGGCAACCCTAAAAAACAAAAATTCGACAGTTAAGGGTAGTAAAAATGGTGCGTTGCACTATAGAACAATGTGTATTCATTATTGATTAATATAACAAAAAAAAAAAATAAAAGCTTGGCGGCTGCTGCTCGAAAATTTCAAAATATGGTCGGAATAGTGTTTTAACTTCATCAGCTGTGAAGAGAATAATTAAAATTTTCAGGGAGACTGGATCCATTGGAAACGCCAAACGCAGTGGTCGTCCAAAAACAAGCCTTTCAAATGTCACTATCGCAGCAGATTTGCTTACAAGCTTTTCGAAATTTACTGCTGTATAAAAAGTTGTCATATGGTTGTTGCAGTTTTCAACAAACTTCCTTTTTCATTTTTTATTTATTCATTTTTAGTTTTAAGTTTAAGAATTAAAAGTAAAAATCGATGAACAACTACACAGAAAAAAATATCTCATGAAAATTTTTAACAACACAGTTTGTTAAAAATAAAATTTTAGGTCAACAAACTTTTTGTTTGATTCAAAGAAAAAATTAATCAAATTTACACTTTGCAAAATAGCACTCAATAAAACATATTTAACAATGAAATAATTAATTATTTCTTCATATTCAATACACAAAAATATTTGAATCAAAGTAAAGACAGTATTCATACAACTCTTGTATTTTTTTTTGAAGCTCATAATTCTCATTTGTTTTACAGTTTAATTTGAATAAGATATTTAGTTTTTCCAAAGTCTTTGGAAAAGGTTTCCTGATGATCTGGCCTAAGCAACTAGTGAAATGCGCATAGGAACTCACTTATCCCCGCATAATAAATTTTAGTGTTTTTATAAAAATATAAAAATTTTAAATTTATGACATCATCATTAATAAATAAAGAAAAAATAAAGATTCGATTAACATTTTGTTTGATTTATTCAACATTTTCAACAATTTATTTTAACAAATCAAGTAAACATTTTGTTGAAAAAAATTATTTTGGGCAACAACTTTTTTTATTGACTCAATTAACTTGGTGGTTGACTAAAAATTTAACAATTATACATACAATTTTTTTTTTATCAAAACCGCAAAAATCGTCATAGTAGAAAATTCAAACATTTTTGTAATCAAATATGCGATTTTCGTATTCAAATATGAAAATTATTTTTTTCTGTGTATGTGGAAAAACGTAAAAAATTGTTGCGTTGACAACTTTCATTAACTTTTAAGCCTTATACCACGCACTTATAAAAATACTCATCAAGCGGGATGGTAGTTTAAGTCAAATTAAATTTGTATGTGTGATACCAACGACGCTTGATGGAAATTCAAACCAATTTAGATATTACGTCACGTACACGAGCTTGATATCAATAATTTTGATAGTGTATGGTACCCTTTAGAACTAAATTAAAAGCAAGGACATAGGGTTGCAACTTAAACTGAAACCAAGAGACAATAAAAGCAGCTGTGGCATGTCGAAGTTGCAGCTTTAGCGCCAAATAAGTTATCATTTGCATGAAATTCTGATGCAGAAAGATTTTTGTTGTATGAACTGTTGAAGTCAAACCAAACTGTCTCAGAAGAGTTATACCGGCAACAAATCCATTGAAAAAGTTAAGTCAATGAAATACGTCAAGTTAAGTAGTTAGCGAGCGTAGATTAAGGCCACCCTTCTTTTAATCAAGACTTTTTTCTATTGGCTGTCATTTATGTCAATCGCTGCAAGACCACTAATATCTAATATATCGTTTAAATCAAAACTTTAACTGATTATTTTTATAACGTTCTGGCGCCACAAACGGTCCACAACTTTGTTAAAGATATTCTACAGAATATGTTTCCTGAGATCGCTGAAGTGCTTGAATATAACAAATAATATTATAGCAAATAATATTACATTATAATAATTTTTGATATTCTTTACTTAGGCTCGAGTTCATCAAATTTAATTTTCATTAAATTATTTTCACTGAGGAAGGAATTTTACAACTTCGAATTTTTATTAAAATTTATTGATAATTTTTCCTTGGCTGAGCTGGGATTCCTCAGTGAAAATAATTAAATGAAAATTAAATTTTATGAACTCGAGCCTAATTAAAGAATATAAAAAAATTAAAAATTAACAGTTCAACTTAAAATCAAAATTGTTCTTAAAAATAGCTATGGCACGAGCTCTAATGTTTACATTTTTACTTTGATTTGTACAAATAAAATGTCGACGAAAGTGGACAAAAGAAAATCATAATAAACAAATTTATTCAGGGTTTCAAGACAAAGTCTTGACAGAAAGAATACGAAAAAACAGAGGAAAGGAGGCAACATGTAATTTGAAATTTAAAAACGATAATAACAGCAAATTTCGAACCACCTGTACTACTGGTTAAAAGATTGATGTTTGACTGTTGGCTGGCGGGCACCGCAGTGGTGCAGTGGTTAGAACTCAAAGATTTTCCGAAGATAGAATGTGGTGATTTTTGAAACATGTAAAAATCAACCCGGGTTCAAATCCCAGCTCAGCCAAGAAAAATTATCAATAAATTTTATTAAAAATTCCAAGTTGTAAAATTCCTTGCTCAGTGAAAATAATTTAATGAAAATTAAATTTTATGAACTCGAGCCTAATTAAAGACTATAAAAAAAATTTAAAATTAACAGTTCAACTAAAAATCAAAATTGTTATTACATTATAATAATATTTTTTCCCATGAATGAACCCGATACATCTTAAACAAGTATGTCGAATCTTAACTACCCTTCACCATGGTTAGAAATGAACATATATATCTAAATAGATGTGAGTAGGTGAGTTGCAAAACTCGTTCGTTACAAAATTAAAAATACGAGATGACAATTGATTTCTACAGTCCTTTTGGCGCTTTATGAGAGGAAATATAGTGATTGTATCAATGCATGTCCTTGAAAAACATGGAAGAGGACATGCATTGATATAATTTGTATATTTCTTCTAATAAAGCGCCAAAAAAACTATTTTGCATGTATATTTATATGTATATTTATAAATGTCTGCATTCATAAAAATATTTTAAATTTAATAAAGGCTTACAAAACAAATTAAAATCAACATTTGACTTAATAAACGTTTGTTGAGTTTAATAATCGTTTAAAAACACTGGGAAAAGTATTTATCGCTTAATTGCATTAATTATTTGCACATGTTTGCGTGCTTTTAAATGTATTAAAAGTTTAATTATTAGTTAGCAAGTTTAGTTTTAATTGAATTTAAGTATTTTGGTCATAACTCGGCCATTTTTAACCGATTTGACAGATTTATATATCGAAGTGCTTAAGAAGCAATTTACTATATTATTAAGTTATAAAACCAGTACTCGCGAAAATCAATGATCCCCGTAAATGGAGATTTAAAAAAAAAGTTTATATTTCGGTCATAACTTTTTTGTATCTGATTCGATTTTTCCGAAATTTCCAGAAAATATGTTTTACTAAAGATTCCTGATCTTTTGCAGCCGTATTCATGATGTAAATTTGGCATGAAGTAAACACAAATTAAATTCATAATACACTTGCCAAATTCTGGCTAACGATTTGCTAAGCTCTGGGGCCAGATTCTGGCATTCGTGATCGAGTACTTTCTCGATTCGAAAGCAATTTTATTTCAGTCAATACTGAACGAATCGAAATTATTTTTTCAGTATTGTGAAACTCAAATGAATGCTTTACAATAACGAAAAAATAATTCCAATTCGTTCAGTATTGACTGAAATAATTAGATATTAAATTGCTTTCGAATCGAGAAATTACTCGATCACGACTGCCAGAATCTGGCCCCTGGTTAACGAGCTGCCAAACGTTTGCCAACTTTTGAAAAACAGCCGTTTAGTGGTCAACAATTTTGTTTGTTTTTTTTTATCTAGTGTTATTTTTTTATTTTCTATCTTTTTTTAATTTTCAAAACTTTTTAAAATTTTTATATGTATGTGAAGAAAAAAAAAACAAAAAATGACAAAGCTAGCGAAGATTAACACAAAACGTTTTGCATTTCTGAGTAATATAATGTGGCATCATTAAAATTTATTAAGTTGATTTATTAAAAGTTAGCAGATGGAGAAAAGTTTGTTATGAATTAACTCTGTGTTAACGAGCTTCTACACAGAAAGAAAAACACTCGGGATAAATCAAGTTTTTTATGATTACTTTTTATGATAGTACGAGCCGTACTCAAAAATTCCAGTACGAATAACTCCAAAACGTCCTCAAAACAATCCTAAATGGGATAACTTTCAATAATCAATGCCGGAATTTCTTGAAATAAGTAAAAAATTCTTTAATCAAGTAAAAAAAAGTTCCAACTTTTCGTTGTGTTTAATCCTCCGGCTTACGCATGTTTTGATTTCCTATATACATTGAAAAAAGGTCTGGCCAGACTCATGTGTACCACGAAAGGTTAAAAAGTATATTTGAACTCTTGCTTCTCATTTAGTTTATATTTTTGGTTAAATATGTACATAAGATTTCTAAAGTAAAACCCATATGGGGCATGATGTTGATATTTTATCATTCTGTAAGGTGTAAAACGGGTAATCAAAATAATTTTTTATTTGTAATTTCGTTTTCGGTTTTTTTTTAAGCACGAATTCAAGATAAAATCAACTTTATAATACCTGAATCAAGCGCATTTTGAGATTGATTCAATCTAAGTTTTACTTAAATCAATCTCAATTTCGGATTATTTCAAGTACGAAATCGGGATTGATAATTTAAGTATTTTGCGATTGAAAATCCGTAATTAAATCAATCTTTCTGTACTTGATTCCAGAATATCCGTACTCACCCTACTAATAAAACCAATTTGAGTACGAATGGATTGATTTTCTTTTGAGTGTTAGCTCAATCGGCATTCTAGTTAGCAGCTCGTTGTACGTAGTGTACAAGCTCTGGCTAACTTTTTGTTATGAATACTTTAACAATTTTAGGTTTTATAAAAATGTTGATATTGTTTCCGATCCCGCCCACATTTGGTGGGCTGCTGTGTAGTGATAGCCAAGATGGTTGTACCTGTTTGAAAGCTTGGACTTTTGGCGTTCTTCAGATTTACAGAATAAAGATATAAAAAAACAACAACAACAACAACATGGGATTTGTGGAAAAAAATTAGAGATAGTTGTGGTTTTTTTGCTCACATCTCAGACATTTGTAGACCGATCTAGCTGAATTTCAATTAGCATTACTGACATTAATATTCACATACCAACAAAGTCCCTATCATATCTTCGGAAAACCCATTTCAACATACGAACGAACAGATGGACATTCTTACTAGTGTTCTTTTTCCTTCGATTGCAAATTATTGAAACTAAACAATATGAAAACCAACATAGCACTTTTCAAACTGTTCTCGTTACAAACTATTGAAAGTAGTAAAGTAGTTTTTATTTGAAATCTTAACATCTGGAAAAGATATGAATATGGTTATTGCAGTAACAACCCTGCTGTTAGTCTATACTTAAATCAAAACACAAAATTTTCTATTACTAGCGAAACACAAAAATATACTTCAGAACCACATAGACAAACTTTAACACAGTTGGCGGTATCACTGTCAATTCAATTCAAATGTTGGTATGCATATAAACAAAAAAATCTACAAACTGCACTACAATTTTTATTTGAATTTTTTTTCTTATGGTTAAACTACAAATGCTCTCAGTTAACGACGCATACATGTGTTTGTGTAAAGAGATATCTTGATCAATGGTTTATTTACCACATACATATCTGCATGTTTGTCTTACCATAAAGCACCACACTCGTTTTACACTTTTGTTAGAGTGCCAATGAAATAGTTTGCTATTTTAACTTTTTTTTATATGTTAACCCTTTACCAAAGGTGGAAAGGGTAAAATTTTTGAATGGCCTGCCTTTGCTGCTTCCGTTTCGACCATTTTCAAGTCCTATATAAACGACCGTATAAGCCTTACGTAATGCCTTTGTTGTCTCATTACTACATATGTCTAAAACTACACATAACAGTAAGGGCGACAGGACGCATCCTTGTCTTAAGATTAAGAAAAGAGGCGATATATATTCTACTGGTTGGTCGATTGATATGATCGATGCATGATTTATGTGGTTTAAGCCCAGCCTGTTCACACCGATGCACAGTGGTATTTTTTTGGCAAAAAGTCTATTTTTTTACAGTTATTTTTTAGAAATCTAATGATGCAATTCTGTAAAGAACTGTTTCATTAGTAGAAAACCATGATTTGTTTTCGAAAAAAATAAAATTTTGTATAAAAAAGAGTGTGTTAAAGTTATCTAAATATTATGCAACGAAAACTGATGAAAATTTTACTACATTTCAGTTGTTTATACAATAAATATGGTTCAACTACCAATAGTTTTAGAGCATTTGTATTAAAATATAGTATTTTAAATTTAATAGGAAAGAAAAAATATTTAAATTATATATATAGTTTAAGAGATCTGAGCAAATCAAAATGACTCCAAAAAATTTAGCATTTGCAGTTTTCATTAGAAAAAAAATAAGTTAGCTCGGTCTACCTCCGTGTTGGTAATACTACTAAATGAAAGTTTGGAATGTTTTCTTTCATTTTATGTAAAAAAATTCTGCGACTTTTTGCGATCGCTGAACAAACTTATAAATTTTGTGATAAAACTCACGCATTTTTTGTGAATATTTACAATAAACTGCAATGCATATTTACAATAAAAGGTTTTGTATACTTTTAGGCTTTTACTTTTACTTTTACTTTTTAATAACTGATTGACAGCAATATCGAAAAAGTGCATAACAAAACAAAGAAAAACAAAACCATATGATTATTTGAAATAATAATATTTGCCAAAAAAAGTTTAAGAAAATTATTAAACGTAACTAATATTTAAAATGGGTTCATTTTGTGTTTCATATAGTGAATTGTGCAAGGAACTTATAAATTGCAATAATAATGTGGACTTATTAACTGATTTCATAAAAACAAAAAACATGGTGCTAACTATCAAAGAAATTCAAATTGTGAAAAAATCAGTTCAAAAGCGATTTCTTAGTCACTTTTTTAAACGTTGGGCCGAATCTCACAGAAACAAATCATATTTCTTTAAGAAAAATTACACTTGGCTAAAAAGTACGTTTCAAAACAAAATAATTAATGTGTACTTTGAATATAATTAAAAATTTTTAGATATATTTGAAGTATCGCTTGCTGATGAGCAACCTAATTGTTCAACAAAAATGGGAAGGCCAGCTAAGGAATTCGGCGATTGCGCTGATCGTAGTAAAAGGTACAAAGCTGCTGATTTAGCGTCCCAGTACAGCAAACAACATTTAGAAATGGCAAGTGCATTAGCAGGCTCAAATTTAAAATCGCAATCATATATTCCTCCCGCAACTGCGCTGGCGTTGTTACTGGATGCAGAGTTAACAAAGTATCAGTATGAAACTATAAAATATGTTTTGCATAAAGAGGGATACAATATTTTACCTCCGTATGCAAAAGTACTAGATGAGAAGAAAAAGTGTTATCCTAGTGAAGTTAAAATATCAGAAAAAGAAGCCTCAGTAAATTTGCAAAGTTTAATGGATCACACCACTAAGCGTTTATTTGAAAGTTTTTCACACGAAAATATTAATAATATGGTCAATCTAAATTGCACTCTTATGTCAAAGTGGGGTTGCGATGGCTCTTCTGGACATTCAGAGTACAATCAAAGTTTAGTACCTGATGTTACTGACAAGAACCTGCTATTAGTATCGATGGTGCCCTTAAGTTTACGAGCAACCTCTGAACAGGAATACTGGCGTAACAGTAGTCCATCATCAACAAGATATTGTCGTCCAATTTCTTTCGAATTCGCTAAGGAGACTAAAGAAAAAGTCTTAACTGTTGTTGAGAAAATAAAGTCCCAAATTACCGCTTTAGGAAATACGACTGTTATAGTATGCGGCAAACAATTCAATGTAAAACACAATTTAGTGTTCACGATGCTAGATGGCAAAACGGCTCAGACAGTTACAAATACTGCTTCAGCAGCCGTATGCTATATTTGTGAAGCGAAGCCCTCTGAAATGAACAATTTGGATATAATATCAACAAAAACCAATGATAGTGAAGCTTTTAAATTAGGTATTTCATCATTACACGCTCGAATAAAGTTTATGGAGTGCATACTCCATATATCTTATAATATGCCTTTTCAAAAGTGGTCTGCAATTGAATCCAAAAATAAGATATTAAAACAAGAAAACAAACTGCGTATTCAAACAGCATTTAAAGAACGCATGCACTTGCGAGTGGATACTGTACAACAAGGAACTGGGTCGTCGAATGACGGAAATACTTCAAGGCGTTTCTTTTCGAATCCTGCTCTCGTTGCAGATATAACAGGTATTAGTGAAGAACTAATAGATCGCTTCCGAATTATTCTCCAAATAATTACATGTGGGCAAAAAATTGATACGGGGAAGTTTAAGAAATTTTCGTGGGATACTGCTGAGCTATTCGTTCGAAAATACAATTGGTACTTCATGCCAGCTACTGTCCATAAAGTATTGATACATGGAAATGACATAATTGAAGCAGCAGTGCTCCCTATAGGCATGCTCTCCGAGGAAGCGGAAGAAGCACGTAATAAGGATTACAGAAATTATAGATTAATGTTTTCCAGAAAATGTAGTAGAACTGCAACAAATACTGATGTTTTGCATCGTTTGCTTGCATCATCTGATCCCTATATAAGTAGTATAAGACGTCAACCACGTAAACATATTTTGGAACTAGATGATGTAGTAAAAGAAATGATAATTGATGAATAAAAAGTTTAAAATGAGTTTAAAAGTTTACTCATTTTGTTTATACTCAAATAAAATTATTCTTAAATGTGAAGAGTGGGTGGGTAGAGGGCGTGGCCAATTTCGATGAAACTTTATATTTTTCTTAATTGAGCTAAATAAAGGCTCAGAGCAAAATTTCAAAAACTTTGGGCCAAAAAAAAATTTTGGGTTCTATGGGCGGTGGGTGGAGGGCGTGGCCAATTTTGATGAAACTTTATATTTTTCTTAATTGAGCTAAATAAAGGCTCAGAGCAAAATTTCAAAAACTTTGGGCCAAAAAAAAATTTTGGGTTCTATGGGCGGTGGGTGGAGGGCGTGGCCAATTTTGATGAAACTTTATATTTTTCTTAATTGAGCTAAATAAAGGCTCAGAGCAAAATTTTAACATTCTACGAGCACTCCTTATATTTTTTGCCAAACATTGTATGGACAAATCCCTCTGTGCGATGTGTCCCATGTAGGTAATCAGTAAGTCTTTTATGGACGATACTAGCCATGACTTTGTTGATTATGCCTTAAAGTGTTATGTCCCTCCAGCTTTAACATTCTCAGAGGTTACCTTTTTTGGGTATGTTGATTACTAAACCGGGTTTTAAATCATCACAAAGTACATTACGATTCCATAGGTTTTGCATAATTTTACTAGTCAATACGGCGCTTGTATGAAGGTCAGCATTCAAAAGTTCTGGGTTGATATTGTCAGCTCCTAGAGCCTTGTGTTTCTTAAGGGTATGAATCTTATTTACTATTTCTGCAGTTGTGGGAGCTGTAGTCTGTATATCAATTCATACGGAGTGGCTGCTACAGGAACATAAGGAAGCAGGTGTGTGGTTATTTGTTAAAAAGTGCCGCACCCAGACATCGTGCTGGGCAGACTTCGAAGTGATGAGGTCGCCCTTACTGTTCTTTAAAAGTTTAAAAGTAAGGTTTTCCATTAAGTGGTTTCAAAATCTCCAGTCTGGCAATGCAGTCGGCTTTTAAATATCTGTCATTGGAAGCGTCAGTTATTTAATGAGATGTTTGCCTTTTACAAATATGGACCATTTAACAATTAAGAATGCGTAAAAATAGTTTAAACTTACAGCAAAAAAGTGGTGACTCAAACGTGGCCACCTTTTTAGCATTACGGGGTGATTATGGGCGTCATAATCAACCTACTGAACTTCTTGCAAAGATTATAAATAAATTTAAAGGGACTGGAAGCGTAACAGATGTGGTCAGGCATGTGCATCATCACAATGTGCGCCTTACCAAAAATATCGAAAATATTGGAAGAAAAGTTGCCGCAAATTTAGAGTTCTATGACCGTGATAACTGACTTTTTTTGGCCTAGAATTGAAATATATAAGCCGGACGATATGTGTTTTTAACAAGAAGGTGCCACGAGCCACACAAAACGACCGATTTTGGCTGAAAAGTTTTTAGAACGTGTAATTACACATATTGACGACGTTAATTGACTGATTTTGGCTGAAAAGTTTCTATAACGCGTAATTTCACATTTTGGTGACGTTAATTGAACACCAAGATCATGCGATTTTATGCCGCTAGACTTTTTTGTAGGGATACTTCAAAGATCGTGCCTACGCGAATAATACCCAAACGTTGAAGCATTTAGATACCAACATTTGTAAAGTTATCGTCGAGTTACCGCCTGAGATGTGCGAAAAAGTGGTCGGAAACTACCGCAAAAGGATTGACTGCTGCAGCCAATCTAGAGGTGCCAATTTTAATGACATTGCATATCGTACTTAAGGCCAAGTCCTGAGTATGATAATGAAATAAAAGTTTCATCGAAATCATAGCTTTAGGTGTGTTTTTTTAAGTCTAACTTTTAAAACCGAAAAATGGATAGCCCTATAGATATAAGTGCTTTAATAAGAAGTTAATTTGTAGTTGTAAAGTCTTTCTAAATACATATAATTCTTCCATGCCTTCCTTTAAAATTCCAACAATCTGCAATAATTCCATTTTTAACGTTTTAAATGAATAGTTTTCAAACATTTAATTTTGTGTTTTAAAAAAAAAAAATGGAAAAAGCTTAAATTTTTCTCCCAACTCTTATTTGTCTTCATCACTTGTCTACTTGTTGAAAATATATGAACTTCGATTTATAAATAAACTTCAATTTTATTTGCAACAATGTTAAGTTTTAAGTTTTTACAGCTCGTTTTTCTTACGGTGATTTATTGTTACGGAATAATGAAAAAAAAAAAAAAAAAAAAATCTAAACAAATTGTTGTTGTTACTTTTAACAAAGTTCTATTTTGTAACAAATTGCATCAGTTATTGTTGCAACAATATTCAAAAGTTAGATGCAGCAAAAATGCTGGAAAGACAAAGTGACTGGAATAAGGATACTACACCGTTTCGAGTAGAATAAAAAAAATAATTAAAAAAATAACAGATAAAGTCAATACTAATTTTGCAGCATAAGACGATAGGATTTCCATGTCAAAGCCTTTGTTTGTCTTTTTCAAAGTCTTTATTAAATTCTATGTCAAGAACCATGTTCAATTTTGAGTCAAATTGTATATCAAAGTCTTTGCTACAGTCTATGTCAAAGTTTATGAAGACTTCTACGTCAAGGGGTATGTCAGAGCCAATGTCAATATTTTTGTCAATGTCTATATCAAATTCTATGTCAACGTCTTTGTCAAAGTCTATGTTAGAGCTGATGTCAAGGTCTATTTCAAAGTCTGTGTCGATATTTGTTTCAAAGTCTGTGTCAAAGTTTATATCAAAGTCTATGTCATTGTTTATGTCAAGTTTTATGTTAAAGTCTATGTCACAAAATCTATGGCAAAGTCTATGTTACAGTTTATATCAAAGTCTACGTTTAAGTCTATGTCAGAACTGCTGTCAAAGTCTAGGTCGCGGTCTACTTTAAGGTCTATATCAAAGTCTATGGCAAAGCCTGTGCAGATGTCAATGTCAAAGTCTATGTCAGATGTCATAGTCTGTGTCTATATCAAAGTCTTAGGCAAAGTCAGTGTCAAAATCTATGTCACAATTAAAGTCCAAGTCTATGAGAAACTCAATTTCAGAGCTGATGTCAGAGCCGAGTCTATCAGCCATGTCACAGAGTACAATTCCGTTCGAAAACGGAATTCATTCCGTATATTGCTGCTTCATAAAATGACGAACAAATTTTTCAGAATGAAACCATTTTTATTATTATTGAGGTTTTTGTGTTCCTCATGTACTAATTATAATCAATAGTTTTTTACCAAATGTAAATAAAAAACATTTACGGTTGTTTTATTCGTTTTTCCCAACGTTTCGTTCGCTTTTTTCGAATGAAGGGTTATTTTTATTCCATAATAATCTAACGCCAAATAGACAACAATTAAAATCAATTTTAGAATATTTATACTATTACAGTTTAACTTACAAATTAAGGTTAACATTTGTATTGCACTTTTCAACTATTTAATATTATAAACTGGACTACACGACACAGAAATAAATAAATAAAAAAAATACAACACAAACACCGAATAGTAAGTCAAACTTAATGTTAATATCACAGAATTATAACTAATTTCAATAATTTACTATTGCAGTGGAGTATTGCAGTTTTGTATTATCCTTGTCTTCTTTCGTGTTCATTGTATTTTTCATTTTCTCTTGAGAATGTTACGTTCGTTCTCTCTCCGCTCTCTGTCTAATATTTTCGAAGTTTATTTTGTGATTGCATTCTTTTACATGCAGCGATAGTGCCGTCGTTATTTTTCCTTTTTTGACGTCTGTTTTGTGCTCATGAATTCTCGTATCCAACCTTCTTTTTGTTGTTCCAATGTAAACCATATTACTCCTTTCGTTTCCGTCACATTTTATTTCATAAAATACATTATCTATTTTACATATGTCCAGTTTGGTTTTGTTATATGTAAAAAAATGCCTTAGTGTCTTGTTTGATTTATGTGCGATTATTGCTGTTTCTTCTGTGATCAAGTTCGTCAGTGTTTTTTTCTCCGTTTTTGTTTTCATGAATAAACAAATTTGTTTTCTTCAAAACCGGCCGGAATCATTCTGAACGGAATTGTACTCTGTGACATGGCTGTATGTCACTGACTATGTTCAAGTCTATATCTTAATTAATGTCATGGTCTATGTCGAACTCTATGTTAAAGTGTGTATTAAAGTATATATCAGAGTCTATTTAAAAGTCTATTTCAAAGTAATATATCGACCCCTAAAACGCAAAAGGCTCTATCTAATATTTTAAAAGTTTAACAAGAGAAGAAAAAACTATTTAAAATTCTTAATTGATAAGTCGCTTTAAAGCAGTGTCCGAAAACAAACACTAAATATCGCTTCTTAGTGTTCGGTTCGGTAGATTTGTGGAAAACACAAACGCTAATAGTGTTTTTGTGTGGAAAATCATTAAAGAAAATAACGTTTCCCTGTTTGTCATCTTTCAAACACAAAAATAATACAGTTTTTATCCAACTCAACAAAAGATGAGAACATATAATTCCGTTCGGTTATTTAAAACCACAAACTTCATTGTATTCGGTTCGGCTCATTAAAAAAAAACATAAATTTTTAACAAAAACAAAATACACATACGAAAAAAAAAACAAAAACCCAGCAAAATAATTTTACACAAACAAAACACGCACACAAGCTGTTCGTGCTGCGGTCGTTGCTTAAATTGTTTGTTTGTTCATTTCCTTATCAATGTAAGAAAAGAAACATTATAGAACATTAAAACATAATGGTTGTCTACAATATCTTACAATTGTTCTGTTTTTTTTAACGAAGAACAGAACACTATATAATGTTCGGCTCTTTCTGGAACATAGTTACGAACGATATTTAGGGTTGTGTACGTCTTCACAATCACTAAAAAAATAGTTATCGTTCTTGGGTGTGTGAGCCGAACGCTAAATAATGTACTGTTTATTTTCGAACACTGTTTTAAACTGTTCATAAGTTATTTTTCTTGTAAAACCTTGCTGATGTTTTGACAATTGACAATGCTGCACATTATGCAAACTGTTAGTTAGGCTTTTAAGCGTTTACCATATTATTATTTCTTGCTAATAAAATTGCAAATTTTGGTCGAAAGATTTCAATATCTGTGGACATTTGTGTTTATGCAATACTTAAGAATCAATGAAAAAGTACATTTTTAATTTTTGGTTAGTTAGGGCCTTTTGCGTTTCAGGTAACGATATGCCAAAGGCGTTGTCGAAGTCTATATAAAAGTATTAATTTTGTTTTTCTTATGTTTTTGTACAAAAACATTAATATTCGGGGAAAAAAAATTCAATTGTAACTGGAAATGGTGTAGGCTGCGAACGAAAATATCTTGTTGAGAAAATTAAGAGTTTTCTGAATAACAAAAAATTAATTTCATAATAGATGTTGCCACATTTTTAAAAAAAGGAAAAATAAACCACAAACTGACAGCAGAATTATTTTTCTTTTGAAATTTTCCAAAAATAGTTACGTTTGTAACTGCTTAAGTTTTCAAAAACTATTTTTGAATTGATGCATGATGTTATAGATTTTATAACTATTTGCTACTTTCTGCAACACTTTAGTGATGTTGTAGTTTTAGCAAATATGAATTTGTTGCAATATTTACAAGCAGCTTTATTTCTAATTAAAATACTAGCAAAATTTTATATGTCAACATTAGGCATAAATAATTTCATAAATTGGATTTAAAGTAGAAAATCGAATTTGTTTTAGTTTTATATTGCAAAAAGACGTGCTCTTCGTATAAAGAAAAGACTTACGTTTAATATGAAATTCATATAGTCGCATGTAGTAAAATAAATAATTGTTTATGAGTTCATTTCAAATATTTAAGATTCTTGTTTTATGCTGTCGATATTTGAAATTAAAGTAATATTAAATTAATTTAGAAAAAAAGAATTATGTATATACAAAAAGTTTATGACAAAATAAGGGAGTCAAATGATCTATCTTACTATGCCGTTCTTCGTTCTGCGTTCTCCAGATATATAAAAATGAGCCGGTTCCGGTTCTTCTAAGAGCGAGGCAATGAGCGCCAAAGCGTCGAGCGGCAGAGCGGTGAGCGGCAAATTTGAGCAGCAAGTGGTTTATTGTTAAATTGCCATTGTCAAGAGAGGTTTGTTTATTGTTATTACGCGAAAATCGTATTCATATTTATAAGAAATTAATGCGTTTAAGAAAAGAAGAAGATTTGGTGTTCATCCTTAAAATCAAGCAAGGCGACATTACGACGAATTTAACCCTTTATATACAATTTTGCGCCAATTTCCAGACAGATTTTGGCAATAATGCCATATGTCTGTGAAATCCTTTGATTCACTCCATAATTTCTGGGTTATATTTTCATTTTAAAAATTTGGTAATCTGTCTTGCCATAGTAACGGTCGGCTTTGTACAGTTGAAATAATAGGCTCCACATTCACTTTTGCCATGTTAATTCTTTGCCGCTCAGAAAACAGCTAAAAATTAGATCAAGTTTTATTCCTGAGCGGCGCCGCTTAGCCGCTCACATGATGATTATTGCGTGGCCACTTCAGTAGTATTTCCTCTGCTTAAATTGTTTGCCGCTTTTCGCTCTGGATCTCGCCGTTTTGCCGCTCATTGCGTGGCCTCGGCCTAATATGGGCGCTATGGTTTCATTATTTTGAAAAGAAACGCACACTTTATGTACATACATTCTTTGGGGAAGATCGCATCGGACAAAAATTTGGGCGGAGGATGTGGCTTTTGATTTTTACTATTAACATCGTTATGTTAAGTCAAATGGTTATCTAAAATGTTTCACTAATTAAAGCATTTTTCAAATATAAAATCAGTTTCAGTTAAAAATGTAATCAAGTGAGTTAAACGTTTAATCAAGTGAATTAACCCTGAAAGGTTACTTTTCATTTTTGTACATTTGGTTACACAGAAAAAAATAAAAATTGATTTCAATTAAAAAAATTGTGATATTAATTAAAAAATTATTTAAATTTGCACCAGTAAACAAATTAATAGTATCAATTCAACCAGTTAATAGTATTAATTAAACGTTTAATTCACTTGATTAAACGTTTTATTTACTTGATTACATTTTTAACTAAAACTGATTATATTTTTGATTAATGCTTTAATTGGTGAAAAATTTTGAAGAATTTTTTCTGTGTAACTCTTCGTCGAATCTACAAACTTGTTAAAAAAAAATTCTTGCGGAACGATTTTTAAAGTAAAAAATCTACAAAACCTTTTTTAATTAAGCATTTTATTTAAAAATAAACTAAAAGAAAACACAAAAAATAAAGTTCTTCATCCATTTCAAAATTTGATTCGAATTTTAGCACTTTTTTGTGTTTTCAAATAAATTATTTTTTAAAGCTTTCGTCATCAGGAAAAAAGAGCGTTATTTGAAAACATATAAAAAAGTTATATGATTAAATGTAAATGAGCTTCGACGACCAGTGACCGTTTAGGGTTAAACGTTTAATCAAGTAAATTAAACGTTAAATTGATACTGTTAATTTGTTTAATTTAATTAATTTTTTAATTAATATCACACATTTTTTTATTGAAAAAATGTTTTATTAATTCTATGAGTGGGGAGTCAGGTAAAGGCCCAGAATATTTATACTGTATAAGATCTATGATTAATACTGAAGTAACTACAAAGGCAGTAGCAATCTCATATATACCCTTTCCGCTTTTGGTGAAGGGATTAAAAAAAAAAAATAACAGAAAAGCGCCAAGAAAAATTTAAAAATATTTTATAATAAAACAAAGTAGAGTGCTATATTCGGCTGTGCCGAATCTTTGATACCCTCCACCAACAGGTCGAATATTTCAGGAGTGGGATCTATATGAAATCTATTTATAATTAATTTATCAGCATTAAAATTGGTTGCGGTTTAGACCTATATTAAATTATTGACCGACAATCAGAAAGCTTTAGGGTTTTTTTTAGCAATTTTAACTAGCTTGAGTAAAATATAATGATTCGTAACAGTTTAAGTCGAACTTAAATGATGAAATTTATATTGGAGCCATGGTAAGTTATGAGCCAATCATCCCAAAATTCTGCAAAGTGATTTCTGGTATTAAAAAAAATTTAATTTCAATACAGCGCACAGAGGGGTGAACAGTACCAAAGCCGAGGATTAATTCAAAAATAAAGTTAGTTTTTCGTATAAGTATTTGCTACCATATAAAAGAATATAAAATTCAACACGAATAACTGTAAAAATTGTGGATCTATAATGTGAACTTTTTTTGTTATTCGCTGCCAAAGTTGAATAATATTTTATTATTTGGAAATATTTGTTAAAAAGTGAAAATCAAGATATTTTAATTGCGATTTGAGAGAATTGTTTCTTAGAAAACACAATTTTTTTTAAATGAATCCATCAACTCCAGGTATTAAACTAATATATAAATACATATGTATTTGTAAAGAAAAATATTGAGGAAGTATTTTTAATTTTTTTTTTTTAAATTGGGCAAACAAAATTTGTTTTTTCAAGGAAATGTTGATTTTAAAATATGTTTGTGGGAATACTTGGGCAAAATTTTTTATATACAGGGGTGTCATGGAAATCGAAAACGAAAAACGAAAGAATTTTAAAAGTCGTCTTTCAATAAGATTTCTGTAATAAAAAAATTTTATGTCAATTATTATACAGATATTGCTCCATTAAACATAATTCTTTAACAAAAATTGTAAAAATTAGATTAAAAGTTTATTCAAAAGAACTTCCAAATTTTTTCGTTTCACGTTTTCGATTTCCATGACACCCCTGATATTCTTAAAATATGGTATTTCAGCTTGCATAATCAAAAAAAAAATCTTGCCCGTTTTTCCCCATTTGAAAATATTTGAGATTTTGTGAAACACATTAACTTGTTTTTTCTGTTTTATTTCGTTTAAATGATTACACACGTCACAAAATTTCAACAAAGTCAAACAAATCTGACAGCTAATCTTTATGTAAAATTTTCCCCTGAATCCGAATCTGAAGTCAAAAGTAGAACAGTTTTTGAGATATTCCAAAATACCCGTTATTTGTGATTTTAAAAAAGATGATGTGACTGAAATGCAAATATCTTCAAATTATGTACTTCATTCTCTTTAGTGAAAGGCTATAATATTTCTAAAATAACCATGGATTGCTAGTGAAGATTGGTCAAGAAATGACAGAGTTACAGCGGACAAAAGTTCAAGCTTCATTGAAAATTTTATGATTTTGTTCAATTTTGCTCTTTTCAAGTTATTTTTTTAAACCAATGATTAAAAAATGTTAATGTTTTATTGAATGCGACATTACATTATTTTAATATGAACACTTTGCGCCCAACAATACATAGATTGGTACAAAAATTAAAAAGCTACAGAATATTTAATAAATTGTGATAAAAAACTACATAATTTTAATTTACTACAAACAGCACTTGATTTGCTTATTCTGCTAAATATTTCCGATGTTGATAATGATAACATGAAGATTATGATTTTGATGAAGGTGAAGATAATTATGAAGATGATTTTAATTCCATATTTTTTTTTTCCTTGAAAAAAAAAATATATTGTTCGAAAAAATTACATGGATTCTTTTTAAGTTTTTAATTTATTTAATAAAACAAAATTAAAATTCCACTAAAATTTACAATCAGAATCCAAAAAAAAAAACAAAAATTGTTGTCATTAATTGCAGGCTTCCCTGAATTAATCCTCGTTTGGCATATGTTTCACCCCACTGTGCAGCGGTGAAATTAGTTCTAGCGTTTACAGTGAATTTCAGAAGACTGCTAAATATAGGATCTAAGGTAAATTATGGACCGTATATCACAAAATGGCATGACATTTTTCCTAGCTATATAAAGTTAAGTTGGAAGTAATTGTAGCGCAATTTCTATATCTGCTACGATTTAAGAAGTATTTAATTAATTTACCAGAAAGGTCTTTATATGGGGCCTATAGTAAATTATGTACCGATCATCACGCAACTTTACGGTATCATTTCTAGTTTAAAAAATTCAGTTTTATGGGTAAAAATTAGAGACAGTCGTAATTTGTCGCGGATATCTCAGATATTTGTGGACCGATCTGGTCCAATTTTAATTGCAATCTATTCCGGACTTTATAAATACGTATCTTCTTCAAAAAACCCATGTCAACGTTCACACGGAGAGAAAAACCGACGGACGAATAGATGGGGATTGTTAAATCAACTCCGCATGTATTAGATCAATATTTAGATCAAATTTAAAAACTTCTATAAAAAACGAACTAACGTATGGAGGGTATAAATAATATAAACTTTTTTTGTCAATTTAACCGAAATATTAATTGTAAAGAAAAATCAAGCTTTTTCTTTTCAATACCAAGCTTTTTGCCGATTTCGATCTGGCAAGCCTAGTATGCTTGCATATTTGACCTTATTATAGTTTACAAATATGCATTAAAGTATAACACTCTCCTACTAATGTTTTTTTTTTTGGTTTATGGACATAGTTTTCCATATAAATACATATTTGCTACAAATGTAGACTTCGAACCGCCAACGTTAGTTTACAATACTGAGTACATAAAGGTAAAATAGGCAAACAATTAATTAGCAATCAAATAGATTGTTTATATAGGGTGTTTTTTTCAGTGGTATAGAACATCGAATTGAAATAAAACACAAGAAAATCGTTTTAATGACCATCAATTTGGCTTTATTGGAACGATAATTTTATGCCATTAATGTTTAAATATGATTTCAGGCATGTAGCCGCCACGGCTGGCTCGAATAAAGCCAATTCTACAGGTCCAATTTTCAACCACTTTTTCGAGCATATGGGGCCGTATGTCGGCAATAACGCCACGAATGTTGGCTTCCAATTTCCCTAACGTTTCTGGTTTGTTGGCGTAGACGAGCGACTTCACATATGCCCAAAGAAAATAATCCAATGGTGTCAAATCACACGATCTTGGTGGCCAATTGACAGGTCCATTCCGCGAAATTATGCGCTCATCGAATGTTTCCTTCAATAAATCGATTGTGGCGTGCGCTGTGTGGCATGTAGCGCCGTCTTGTTGGAACCACAACTCATCCACATTCATGCCATCCAATTCGGGAACAAAATAGTCGGTTATCATGGCTCTATACCGGTCTCCATTAACGGTAACTGCCTCTCCAGCATATTTCGGAAGAAGTATGGCCCAATGACTCCACCAGCCCATAGAGCACACCAAACAGTCAGTTTTTGTGGATGTAATGGCGTCTCAAGGGTCTCATGTGGATTCTCTTCACTCCAAATGCGCCAATTTTGCTTGTTGACGTAGCCATTCAACCAAAAATGAGCCTCGTCACTGAACAAAATAAACAAAGTAAACTTCGCGAACTGAACCGATATTTTCGAAATAAATTTGCACGATTTGCAAGCGTTGTTCTTTTGTCAACCTGTTCATGATGAAATGGCAAACCAAACTGAACATAAATGACATTAGAGTTGCCAGATTTGACCACAAAATGCCAGTTTTATCTCTATTCGAAAAACAAACCTGTAAAAAAAACACCCTCTATATATGACAAACTCTTAATAAAACACAATATTTCATTGTTAACAAATATTTTATTCAGTACTACAAAATTATTGTTAAAAATATTTTTTTTAAATATTATTTAACAAAAGTATTGTTACGAAAGTTAAATTATCTAAGAATTATTTTTAGTTTTAGTAACGTACGACACAACTGTATTACCGCCTAAAAGTGTACTTAGATGATAACAGTTATTTTAAAATAATTACTACATGAATTTTCCAGTCTTTTCTAGAAATGGTTTCATAGCATAATAAATTGTTATTACAGGGAGGTTCAGGAAAAGTCTAGAAATAATTATTAAATATTAAAAGGGGTGACTCGTGAATAAAGAGATTGAGTTTGTTTTGAGATATTAAACGGTACGGTTTGAAACCAACAATATTGGATAAATTTTGTGAACATAATGATTAATTGTTATAAAGTTTGTTAAGTTGAATAACTGGTGTATTTATTTGAATTTGCAATTAAAAGAATTCAAGCGCGTTTATTAAAGGAAAAACGTAACAGTATTTTTTATATTTACAAATTCTGTTGTTGGTGCCTTTTCAATTAAAAATTTTATTGTGTTAACGAATATGGTATTCAATATGACAATTGTTTTGTTGTAATTTTTTTCTGTGTACTTAAATATTCATTTCATTAAGAAATTATTTTTGTAGTGTGTTTCTTACTTTTGAGTTTGTTACATTTGTTAATTTTTATTTTATTATATTTTCATTAAATTAATATTAATATTAAATTAATCTTCTAAACGAAGATTTTTTTGAATTTGTTGACTCCAGTACTCTAAAAACATTGGGCATTTGTTGGAACGCCTTTTCAGATCATTTTTATTACATTGTTGAACCGATGGAAATATCCGATGCGGCTACTAAGAGAAAAATCTTATCGGTTATTGCAAGGCTGTTTGACCCACTCGGTTGGCTGGGACCTGTCGTGATAATTGCTAAACTTTTGATGCAAGAGCTATGGGAATCAAAATGTGATTGGGATGAAGGGGTTTCAGTACTTATACTTACCAAATGGAATGCTTTTCTTAAGAACCTACCGCTCATTTCTAATCTGAAAATCCCAAGATGGGTAAATTTTTCACCAGAATACCAAATACAAATTCATGGGTTTTGTGATGCCTCAGAAAAGGCGTATTGCGGAGCAATTTACATTAGAACAGAAGATTCAGAAGGCAATACTAAAACTCATTTGTTAGTAGCCAAAACTAAAGTAGCACCAATTAAGAGGACTACTATCCCTAAGCTCGAGTTATGTGGAGCTCTTTTGCTTACTAAGCTAATACAAGCCCAAATATTAAATTTAAATTTTCCGTACGAGCTCTATTTATGGACAGACTCCTCAATTGTGCTTGGCTGGCTACAAAAATCACCGACGAAATTGAAAACGTTTGTGGCGAATCGCATAACGCAAATTCTGAAAGTCACTAACATTTGTGCTTGGAGGCATATTAAAACGGAGCATAACCCAGCTGATTTGGGAACGCGTGGTTGCTCGCCGCAAGAACTTTGTGAAAACCAGCTCTGGTGGAATGGTCCGCCCTGGCTAGACAAACCTACTGCTTTATGGCCAACGCCTCGAACATTTGAACCAACAGATTTGGAAGAAAAAAAGTGTCAAAATTACCATTTAAAAATTAATGACACCGTTGATATTTTAGAAAATTTCTCATCGCTAGATCGAGCGCTTCGAGTAATATCTTACATTTTTCGTTTTATAAATCACGCTCGACAAAAATCTCATGCCACAGCAGAATTTATTACTTCTAATGAAATCGACTTTGCAAAAATACAGCTTATGATTCTTGCTCAAAAACAACATTTTTATCAGGAGTATGAGTATATTAAAGAAAAGAGGCCATTAAGCAGGAAAAGTAGATTGCTGTCTTTAAGTCCTTTTATAGACAAGGACAATCTCCTACGCGTGGGTGGACGCCTAGTCAATTCAGGACTAAGCTATGAAGAACGGCACCCCATAATAATTCCAGAAAAGTCCAGATTTGCTACACTTCTAGTGGATCTTACACATCGAATTCTGCTTCATTCCGAGCACCATATCATGCTCCGAGCGATCAGACAAGGTTTCTACATTCCAAGATTAAAGAACCTGATAAGAAAATGCATTCGGAATTGCAAGTCATGTACTGTATACAAGCATAAGTTTCAGCAGCAGATAATGGCATCCCTCCCCGCAGAACGAGTAAACTTTTCCCTGCCGTTTACATATACTGGCGTCGATTTTGCGGGGCCTTTTAGCATTAAATCATCCCCTTTACGAAATGCCAAAATATTAAAAGGTTATGCAGCTGTATTTGTATGCTTTGCAACTCGAGCGGTTCACCTAGAAGTGTGCTCCGACCTATCCACCGAAGTTTTTCTCGCCTGCTTTGATAGATTTATTGGGCGTCGAGGCCTTCCTAAGACACTATTCTCCGACAACGGACGAAACTTTCTTGGCGCAAACTACGCACTTCTTAAAAGCCATAACGATTTTCTTAAAACAACCGAAATGGCTATGGTCAAAAAGTACGCAACCTGGGGATTTACTTGGTCGTTCATACCACCATACGCCCCTCACATGGGCGGCCTGTGGGAGGCCGCCGTAAAAAGTATGAAGTCCCACTTAAAAAAACTCACCAACAACCTAACATTTACGTTTGAGGAATTTACCACACTGCTTATCAGAATTGAAGCAGTATTAAATTCTAGACCACTGTCACCGCTCACAGAGAACCCGAATGAAATTTTGCCATTAACTCCGGGACACCTCTTACGCGGAGCAGCTATTACAGCGCGACCAGAAGTCCAGGCCGAGATTCCTGTACAAAATATTTCTTCTATGAAACGTTGGGAGAGATTGAAAGCTTTGCAACACCTGTTCGCGAGAAGATGGAAGAATGAATATATAACAGAACTTCAAAGGCGTTTTAAATGGCAACGAGAGAAGGAGAATTTAAAAAAGGACGACATCGTTTTAATTAAAGATGACCTACTACCACCCACCGAGTGGCGCTTAGGACGGGTAACTGAGGTTATATACGGCAAAGATAACAAAGTCAGAGTTGCAGAAATATTTACGTCTAATGGCACGATTAAGCGACCTGTGGTAAAACTATGCCTATTGCCCACTGATGATCGTCTGCCGACAAAACTTACCACTTAAAACCCCTCTGTAACTTAATAATCAAAAAAACCAAATCCACCACAATTCTAATTTCTATGCAAATCCTATTGAATTTCAGTTGCAAATAACATTTATTAACATTGTATGTATACCTTTCCCTTGTTTTTCTTTCGTTTATTAACAATAGATGGATAAGCCACGTTGCTACGTTTGCCGCAGAAATCATCCACTCAAGTATTGCCCTCAATTTAAGGAATGGAGTGTCGAAGTACGACGTTTGACCCTTAAAAATAAAGGTTACTGCCTTAATTGCTTGGCATATGACCATGAACGGACATGGTGTACTTCAAGAAAACGATGCAATTTTGAATATCGGGCAAACGTGTTTTGCAATGCCAAGCATCACACTCTATTACACCGGGAAAATGGGGATCCACTGTCGTCCAGTAACGAAGTACAAAACTGCTGGTTCCCAGAAAGTGACGAAGAAGATGTCCTCCCAATATTTCGTCCTTACTTAAAAATCTCAGCACCAGAAGCAATAGCTAACGCTATTCCACCTTCTCCTAGAAGCTCGGACGTTATTAACGATTCTCCAAGAGATAAATGCTCTAAAACCCAACGTGCACAAGCGGGTTCTCATCCCGCCTTAGTGGACACGGCCACTCAGACTTCTCCTGTAAGAAAGAGGCTAGTCAGTCAAGGTGTCCAAACTAAGGTAGACTCTCAACCACCTGTTCTCGTCGATAAAAAAGATGACAATGGGCCCGAATTTATCGTTCCTGAAAATTCTTCCGTATTCATTCCACCAATTGTACGCATCAACCTGAATTATGGAGGTCAAAAGATGTATACCACGTTTCTATTGGATCCGAAGGCGGATCAGTCTTACATCCAGCTGGAAGTAGCTAAATGGTTCCCCAATTTTAAACCCAACAACGGCGGCCACCCAATGGCTGCTTTATTCGTCTTAGAACCAGCTTTTCCCCATCACCCTGAAGAGCGGGAAAGAGTCTACTTGACTGTCAAATCATGCCCACCTAGCAAAGTCCCAGAACCAATAGTGGACCCCGGTCTACTGCACCATTTTAAAAAATACGAGCCATGGGCACATCCATTTTTCAACACTTGGCGAGAAATTGATGGCGTTCTTAGTAAGGAAATTATTTCCAAAATAATGAAGCCCATATCCGTACACGACGAAACCTTACCACTGGTGCAGCTATCGAAGATGGGATGGGTAATCTCCGGTAACTGGACTGGGTGCCATTGCCATCCTTCCGGGGGAATATGTTGAACCCAGTTCAACAGGTTTTGTATATTATATTTTATATATATGTATTTTCTACTTTTTATTTACTTTTTTTTTCTCTAAGTGTACCTCAATTTGTCTTAATGAATTTGCTTTGATTTAAATATGAATAGATCTCACTCATTTCCATTTTTTGTATTGGAATATCCAATTAGGTTAAGTTTTTTGTTTTTCTTTTTAATAAATCATTGTAAAGTTGAATTTCAAACCCTTCAGAAGCTTACGGCTGGTTTTTCTTTTTTGTTACTTGATACACTAATGTAATCACAGCATAGACCTGTGAAAGTGTTAATACAGAGGTATTAACTCGAGTTCCTCATCCCTTAGGAGGAAATAGATTTGTTGGCCTTGAAACAAGTCATAACGAGCTCTTGGAGCTCAACACTACATTTATATTAGTTAAGTGTTATTTTCTTATTAGCCATTTTACTAACTAACTATTCATTTATCTTTAAAATGATAAAAAATATCTTTTGATAACCAAATATTCTTTGCTGTACAAAAGACTTTGAGAGTTATTTTTTTTTTCTATTTATTTCGTAGTTTAAAATGAAATTGCTGTTGCCATTTTTTTCAACTTCAATAGAACATTTCTCTTTACAGGATTCTGCATCATTTTAATATTATTTTAATACGCTCAAATATGTTTACCTTTTTGTGCATATTTTATTATACGTTTTCTATAAGTTGTTTTAATTTTTTCTTTTTCTTTTTTTTTTTTTGCTTTCTTAGACAATAATAAAAGAAATATATATACTAACTATCATCAAAAAGCTACTTAACTATAATATAGTTGTATAAATTAGAAAAATATGAGAGAAAAACTAACAACAAGAACTAAAGAAAACATTATTAAAAGCATATTTACTACATTAGTTTAGTACTAGAGTTGTTTGTTGTTTTCTTTAGTATTTTTTTTTTTCATACAAAATTTTCCTTTCACTATATTATATTTTCACAGAAAAAGAAAAATTCAAAAAAAAAAGGGAAAATATAAAAAAAACATATTTATGAAACTGTAGAATGTTGTCAGCTTTGAAAATATTTTAATGCAGCAGACACCTTAAGCATATGCAGCAATATTATAATTGCATATTTTTTTTGTTCAGCCATAGAGTATGCTATATTATTGCATAGAAAATAAATTTTCAAGAAAAATTAAAAAAAGCACTGACTGAATTTAATTTTATCACTTAAAAGAACACATATGTAATCACGCACACACATATGTATGCATATACCTGTGAAAAAAACCATAGCATTTTCTTTCCCTTTTTTCCCTTTTCCACTCCTATTTAGAATAGCAGGAGTTCGCTTTTGCACACTACCACGGTTCAATGTACACATTAAACAATACACAACATAAATGATGAATTATGACAAACTGACAAACAATAAATGAAAAAGAAATAAAGAACAAAATAAAAAAAAAAAAAAAACAAAAAGTAAAATGAAGGGAAATGAAAAAAATATAAAGTCTTGTTTTCATCATGCTTACAAAGTAATAATTCCATCATGCATTCGTAATGTTATTGTTGTTTTCATATTGTACAGAACCCGCTATAATTGAAAGTGATGCTTGAAAATTGTTTATATTGTCGGAAACTTAATAAGTTTTTCACTCTTCAAACGGTAACGATGGATAACATTTCAAGTACTAACAATATTAATTCAGTGGTAAATAAGGTCTCACTAATTCGTCTCAAAATATCCAGATTTATAACGATATAAAATACATAATATCCTGGAATTTGATCTTACATAGATTCGGATATTGCATTTGGTGATCAGAAGGCTTTTTAGACAAAAAGGGTTTCTTGAAGATCGATTATGAATATATCCGAAACTTCTACTTCCATTAAAAAAAAATTTGCAAAACTTTTATAAAACAGATCTCGAGTTTAAATGTCCAAAATGTCAAACGTTATAAAACAGAGAATATACTGGAATTTGATCTAACATGGATTCGGATATTGCATTTGGTGATCAGAAGCCTTTTTAGACAAAGAGGGTTTCTTGAACATCGGTTGTGTATATATAAACGATACTTCTACTTCCATTGAAAAAAAAATTAGCAAAAATTGTATAAAACAGAACTCGAGTAGTGAAGCTTGAAACTTATACTATTATCCTTTTTCAGATATATGAAAATCTGTAAATTGTCCTTTTAAAATTCAGCTAGCTTTGACTGAATTTTGTGCGAGAAGTTTTTGATTCTGTCTGGTACCACTACTTAACGTGAAGGAGAACTTTCATATTAAAATTGTTCATACGGGACAAAATCTGCGACAGCCATTTTTTTAATCAAAATTAAATGTGTATATTTACGTTATTTCAATGACCTGTTACAAAGTGTCAAAAACAAAACAGCAAAGAATTCTAATGATGGGAATGTGGTTATTCTCGAAACATGTATATTCGTTCCGAGTTCAATCCCGTGTTCAGGCAAGAACAAAATTATAATTTTTTTTTTTATTAATTTCATGTTGTAAACTGCTTTTATCACACAAAATAATTTAATAAAAATTAAATTTGATTTTTAATTTTTTGTGTAATTTTTTACAATTTCAAGTTGTATCGGGCTTAAAAAACATACACACTCCTTATAAAGACAATATCTGAAGAACGTTTTAGCACGCGTAAAGCCCTAATTATTCGTAAAAAAGCACTTTAAGCCGAAATCCAAGCCGTGGCGAACAATAATATTGTGGTGCAATTTCAGCTTTTTAAGTTTTCAAATGACTACAAATCACATTAAAAAAGTTTTCTAGGATCGGTCAGCAAATAGCCATATATATATGTGTTCCTCTAACTCCCATTGGAGCATAGGGCGCCATCACAAGTTTTCTAGCATTGCAAAAATCAATGAAGCGTTCGCCGTTGTCGTTTCGGGTACCAAGGCCATGCCTGCCCATTACGTGCTTCAGTGATTCGTTATCAGAGCCAACCTTGGCATTTAAATCTCCCATAACGATTACAATATCACCCCGTGGAATGGCATCATAAGTTTTATTAAGCTGGCTGTAAAACGTGTTTTTAACCTCGTCTGTGGCACTTTCTGTGGGAGCATAGCATTGTATCAAAGATATATTTCTTACTCTGGATGCAAAGCGAGCAAGAATAAGTCTGTCCGAGACAGGTTTCCAGGTAACTAAGCTTTTATGTGCATTTGTTGTCATCATTATTCCCACTCCGGATCCGTGTCTGCTGCCCGTTTCCCTCCCGGAATAAATCATAACAGTTTGTGATGTAGTTGACGAGTGTTCTCCAGAGCCTGTCCAGCGGATCTCACTCAAGCCTAAGATGGCAAGGCCGTATCGCTGCATTTCACGTTCAACTTGCATGTACTTGCATACCTGAGTTGATGTTGTCAGTATCTCTTAGCGTTCTTACGTTCCAGTATCCAATCGTAGTCCTTGTTCGATATGCAAAGGTCGTCAACGAGGGTTTCGGTTTTCCATTTAGAGGCTGTTTACTTAGCGATTCGTTAGCAATTTGTGATTCGGGAATGTGGGCTGCTAACCCTCGTCCCCTAGATTGGTGATAGGGCTGCTATCTACGTGTCCAATCCCACGATGCAACCATGTTTCAGCGGTTATCGCTTCTTTCCTGAGACGTCCTTTCGACCATTCAGGATACATGGTTGTGGCGCCTTCTAACTCTGGCTAGCCTTAAAGCGGATGCTACAAAGCCATTGCCCGGGGGGTACTTGGTCTAAGACCGGAAGTAGTTAGCTGCTTGGACAGTTCAACAAAGGAATCGTCCTGGCCACTCCAAGCGAGTGGCAAATCAGAAACTTTCCACCTCTGCGAAAAGTCCCACCCCCCCAAATAAAGTTATTGTTCGACCTATAATTGTCCATAGCAAAAATTGTTTTCCTAATTCTTGATGGACGGTATCAAAGATTCGGCGTAGTCGTATTTAATCTTCTAAATTGTTTTGCTTTTACTTCATCTATCAATTTCGCCAGTATGCATTACGGATACAATTTTATAGATTTTTTTTTGTACACAAATTTCAAAATAAATATAAAAAGAGAGAGTAAAAAAAGTTGTAAAAATAAAAACAGAATTTTCTTATTACAATTTCTAATAGAATTTCGCGTTGAAGTCTTTTTTTTTTTATTTCAAATATTTCTGACATTTTTCCACCTGTATGGGATTTTAAAGGTGTTTTTACTAAAACGTTTATGACTTTGAAATTATTTGTATTTTTCATATTTTTTCCGTTTGCAATTGAGCTTAATTTTTTTGCCGTTTTTTTTTCTCACACTAGAGAGAATGTTTTTGAAATCTTTTTTGTCGTATTTCAATTTTTAAATAATCTGTTGCAATAGATTGTATTGTATTGAAAATGAGAAAATGGGAAAACAGGAAAATATTATTTATAATTTAAGCTGATTAGGTGAATAAGATTGATTGATTTTGAAAAAATGAGTTTTCGTCTTGAAAAATTCTCTGGAGCATAAGGGAGTTTAAAAGAATATTTTAAGGATTTAAATTTTTAATTTTGTTTGCTTTTTATATCAAAAATTTATTTTAAATTATTTGTTGTAATACTTGTTCATATTTCCTTAAAAGTTTTATTCTTTTTGCTGGTTTTTTTTTGACTTCTTTGTTTCGAAAACAGCAAACAAAAAATGAGAAAAGGAAACCCTTATTCAAAATCCTTTTTCATTATTACAAGCAATTGTTTTTAAGCCTTCCTCTTGCAACTTTTTTTTCTTTCTCAGAAAAAAAAAAAAAAAAAATACTATCACTATCTTTTATTATTCAACATAATCATGTTTTTTGTAAAAAGAAAAATATAGTTTTTCGTCCTTTTTATAATTCTGTTTTTTTTTTTAGATTAATAAATAAACAATGAATGTATAAAAAAATTAATACGGAAAAGGCAAGGAAAGAAATTTAAAGAGAGAGAAAAAATAGCAATTGAAAAAAACCAACTTTAACAACAGAACACTTGCAACACCAGCTGGCCTCTAAACAAACAAAAGCCGAAAAGGGTAACAAAAGCAGGCCCAATGTCAAGTAGAAGGAGCTGTGCATTCGTTGTATTCATTCTTTTTGGCGCTTACCGGTACTGTATAAATATTTCAAGTTAAACAACAAAATACAGCAACAATTTTCAGTTGTCAAATGCAAAAATTATGCTTAAGGAAGGAAGTGTTATTTACAAGAGAGAGAAGTCGAATGAAATGTATACTTATATCCTGGAATCTTTCATGTGCGAACGCTGCCATAACCAGGTAACAGTGACCGTCGAAAGGAGATGCCAAACAAAGAAAGAACAACACTCGAGATAAACTAAGTTTTTAATACTTACTGTAAGTACGAGTCGTACTTTAAAATTTAAGTACGAATTACACTAAAACGTTATTAAAACAATCCTAAATGGGATAACATAAGAAAATCAATCACGGAATTTCTTAAAATTATTTTAAAATTCTTAAACCAAGCAAAAAAAGATTGAGCTTTTCGTTGGTAGTGCCACTCTGAGAGTAGAATTACAAAGTAAGCGCTTTAATCTCATATATTTTATTAGTCTTATCTCACAGCATTACTTTCTATATGCCATCATACACGTGTGATTGTCAAGGTCTGTTGTTCAAACTACAACAACACCACACAAGTAAGAAAAAAACGATTTACTTGTTTTGTGTGTAAACAACAACAGAACAAAAAGAAAAACATACATTATTTTCATGTTTAAAAAGTAAAACTAAAATCAAAAGTTCCCATTTAGTTAATATTAATCAAATACAACATGTCGGGCAGGATGCTGGTGATGTATAACTAAAATTCTTTCAGCGAAGGTGTTCAACGGGTAAGTAAATCATAATAATATTCTCGTCCTGTCTGTGGTTCTCTGGGGTAAGTGTTTTAAGTAAGAAGCAATCAAATTTCACTTTCGCATTATTTCAAGTACGAATTCAGAACTAAATCAACTATATAATAGTTGAATCAGGCGCATTTTGTGATTGTTTCAATCTTAGTTTTACTAAAATCAATTTCATTTTCGGATTATTTCAAGTACGAATTCGGGATTAAATATGGATAAGTTAAAAATATAAATATGATTTAAGTACTGGATTGATTATTTTTTTTTAGCATTTTTTGGCCAAATATTTGGCAGTTGAGATTTGCTCAACAGCCAATTTCTAACAATTTTTTTATTTTAAATAAATCTGAATTTTTGAAAGGGTGGATTGATCCTTCTTTTAAGTGTTATGATTTGCTCAACAGCCAACTTCTTACAATACTTTTATTTTAAATAAATCTGAATTTTTGCAAGGAAGGTGTTTTAGAAAAATTTAATTCCTTCAGAAAATTGCAAAAACTATCAAAATCTGACAAAGTGAAAAGAGGGCCAAGGTCTCAATCTTTCTGACTTTTTTCTAGATTTCTGAATTTATTTTTGGTTATTAGTTTTTTACAAATGGCTACAAATGGCATCGACAGTTATTGCGCTACCGACTTTAACATCTTTTCAAATGAGAATTCACACGACACTGTATACTAAAGCGCCCCCGGAGTTTGTAAGGATCATCTTTAGGGTATTTCAACTTCTGGCGTTAGCCTTTTTTCGGCACACCAAGTTCCAAGTTGCAGTGCCTAGATACACAGGACAGCCTCACCGCAAAATACTTTCCTAAGATTTATTTGTCAGGTAAAAACAGTGAGTGCTGGTAACTATAATCACCGGTCGGCGAAAAAAGGCTTAGAGGTGAAATCAGGGCAGTCAATACCTTGGATTCGCCAAAAATCTAAAATTGAAAATTTCAAGAAAACTTTACGATGTTTTGTAGCCCACAGTTTGTAATTTTTATACTTTTCACCGATGGTAAATGTGTATATATATTTTGTGATGTCATTCTGTTGGTTATTACTACAATATTGATCGTAAGTCCTATAAAGTATATATATTCTAGATCAATATGAGTAGCGAAGTGGACTAAACGATGTCCTTCTGACCATCTGTCTATTGAAATGAGTTTTCCTAAATCCCCAGATATTATGGGGGTCTGGTTGTAATATTTTTCTGTTACATCTGCTCCTCATAATTTTTTCATTGAAATAACGTCAGATCGGTCTACAAATGTCCTCGATTTTTTTTTCTTTCATAAAATCCCATGTTGTTGCGGTTTTTTTATTTTACACCCATCACCAAGGTTAACCTTTAAAAGTTTCTTTTATTTAATTTTAGTGCCATTTTGCATTTTTTTACACTGGTAAAGCGAAGTATATTTAACGATGTCCGCCTGTCCTGTTTTTTTCTGTATGTCTGAAGAACGGAAACAGAAAAAGTTACCAAATGAGGTATAAGCATCTTGGTTATCAATAGACAACATTCAAAAAAATATGTTTGGGATTTGACACGTGGGCGTGGCACAAAATAGTATTTATTATATCTTAAGAATGGTAAGAGAAAATAAGTCCAAATTTGGTACACACAGGTGGGTTACAAAATACACAATCTCCCTAAAAAAGAAAGGAAAAAAGGGTGTGGCACCTCCCGTACAAAGACTTAATAAATTTCTATACATTTGGAGAACGGCAAAAGTCAAAGTTTCCAAATTAGGTACAAACATCTTGGTTATCGATGCTCAACATCCGCCAAATGTGGGTGGGATTGGTGACTCGGGCGAGGCGCTTCCCATACAAAGATATTTTAGATTTCTGTATATCTAAATAATGACAAAAGCCAAAGTTTTCAAATTAGGCACAAGCATCTTGGTTATAAGTAGACATCATTTGACACTAAGCTGGGTTATCAAAGCATTATCTCTCAAACATATGGGCAGGATTGGAGAATTGGGCATGGCACATCCCCTACAAAGACATTATAGATTTCTGTATATCTAGAGAACGGCAACAGCTAACGCTTACAAATAAGGCACATGCATCTTGGTTATCAATCTGCAACATCCGACAAAATGTGTGCGTGATAGAAGAAGTGTGCGTGACACAAAATCGATTTATTTATGTATCTAAGGAGCTTTTTTTATAAAACTTTCTGTTCTTATCGCACCATCGTGATACCCTTCGGCATAGCCGAATATAGCACTCTTAATTGTTATTATTGAGAATGTTCTTAAATTGAACAAAAACTGCTTTTCAGTCGTTATCAGTTTTTGCAATAAAGTATTAAACTATTTTAGTTCGTTCTTCTTTAATACACAGAAAAAAGTTTTGCACCAGTAAAAGTATTAATCAAAAATAATATCAGTTTCAATAAAAATTTTAATCAAGTGAATTAAACGTTTAATCAATTGAATTCAACGTTCAATCAAGTGAATTAAACGTTTAATTGATATTATAAATTTGTTTACTTGTGAAAATTGATATTGTCAATTACACGTTTAATACACTTGATTAAAAGTTTAATTCACTTGAATAAACGTTTTATTTACTTGATTAATTTTTTTTTTTAAACTAATTTTATTTTTCATTAATTTATTTACAAAATATTTTTCTGTGTAATGTTATAGCCCAGCTAAACTACTTTATTTATTTTGGGCCACCCTTAAGAAGTTGATATTATACCCAATGTGCATTATTAAATTTAACAATGTTTATGCTAAACTATCAAACCGGATTTATTAAATTGAATTTCTAAATTAAATATTGCCTTAAGATTTCTGCTAAACAAAATATTTTCTTTTAGCTGTAGGGTGTTAATTAAATAAAAAAAAGAAATTTTTTAATAAACAGAAAAGAGCTGAATCCCGTTGATAGTGGGCTTCTGTTAAGGAAACGCGACATTTGCTTATTATACCCTACAACTTTATTGGTATTATACGTTTGTGCTAACATTTGAAACATTAATACATAATGATTAGAGATTCATTTTTTAGTGTATCATAATCACTTTTAGGGTCGTTTGAAGCATGTCCATCTGTCCGTCCATGTACAATTTGCTGTCATTGTACAGGTCGCAGTTTTAAAGATATTGCAATGACGGGTTTGACAGAAACCTTTTCGTTGATTTTTTGTATATGAAAAATTGATCCACTATTTCGCCTATCTTACGCCCACCGAAACGACTCCCGAAAAAGGACTGTTTTACTAGCAAACGTTTAAATGTGAAAATATGCTTACTAAGATCAAAATAAATAACAACAAAGAAAACCTTATAAAAGGTTACCAATAACCAAGAACAACTGAAGCGGTGGGAACTAAAATTCTGAAAAAATATTTTGCATATATTTTAGAGAGCGGGTCACATATTTTTAAACTACATTAAGCTGAAAAGCATTTTATTGGTTAAGGGTACCATGTAGCCGGGCTTGACCGTGTATTATCTCTTGTTTTATAATAAGTTTATTTCTATAGAATTCTCTTTTTGTGTTATTGTTTTAACATTGCTAGTTTTCGCTATTAAACTTAAAACTTTTGTTTTGTGCAATATTTGTTTTTTTTTTTTTTTTTAAAAGCAAAACTCTTCAACTCGGCTGCTGTAGTGTCCTGCTTAAAATAGAGAATTAAAATAGATGCAAAATAAAAAAAGAAATAAAAAATTTAAAACGGAAAGTAGTTTATACAGCTGTTTCCTATGCTTCTTTAATTTCTGTATTGTTTAGACATGTTTTTAGCCCTTGGGTAAACAACAATGGCTCTACTAGCAAGCACTACAACTACAACTATAGCTAAAGCTCGAACATCAGCTAGGAAAACAACATTGCTACTTGGTTGCTTAAACAAAGTAAGACTGCAGCTTTTTCCCAAACTATCGAAAATAAAGCCAAAGTAGTAGTAGTAGTAGCTTCTTCTTGTAATTTCCATTTATTTTTATTTAAATTTCTTTCCTTTCAAAATATTCATGTTTTGCTGTTTTAGCTTTCTTTAAACTGCATAGATTTCTTTTATTCTTATTTCAGGTTTTTTTTTTTAATTTTTTAATTCTGTATAGTGGTGCCATATCTTCAATGCACTTCCAATTTAGTTTGTTTTCTTTTTGTATTTTTGGGTTCAGGGAGCTGGGTTTTGTTGGTTGCTTGTGAAAGTTTTTTTTGAATATCATCAACACTATTGTTTTGTGGTTAAACTAAATGGAATAAAGTATTTTGTTAAGTTTGTTTTTCTTTATTTATTTTGTTGTTTTTTTTTTAAGAATTTTTAATATTTTTAAACCCTCTACCATTACAAGTGTTGGATGAGGGTATACCAAGTTTGTCATTTCATGTGCAACACTGAGAAATATTTATCTAAATTTCGTTTAAATATAGCGCAATAAAGTAATACTGAAAATGGGATTTCGTTAAAGCCCGAATAAAAAAAAATTTTTGTATTTTTTTGATGTTTCAATATAATTTCTCAAAGAAATGTTGTTTTCATTTTCTAAAAACAGGTAGTAAGTTCAAAGCTTCGTTCACAATGGCAGCAATATTTTCACTAAGTGTTCCCAAATAGAGCATTAATTTTTTTCGCCACCACACACGTTTTCAATTAAGATAACGTTTGCATATTTTGCCCAGCACAATATTACGTATTTATTATTATTTTTTAAAATATTTAAAGCTTGACGTTAAATTGTGATTCACAATTAACATCGCGCAATATGGTAGGACTGCAATTATATATCTTGTATACGTTGGTTTTTTAATTTTCTATTCATAACGCACCATGGTGAAAGGTATATAAGATTTGTCATAGCCGATTATAGCACTCTTACTTGTTTTTTTTTTAATATTGTTTTTGTTGTAAGTTTTGTTGGTTTGGGGAATTTTAAAAAGAAAATTTACATAGTTTTAAAGATTAGATTTAAGTTTGTTTTTTGTTGTTGTTTATTTAACAGCAAAAACGAGAAAAAAGAGAATAATAATCTGAGCAGGGAAGCTAAAATTTTAAATTGACTTTAGAATAGATAAAAAGAAAACCAACTCATAAATAAAATATATTTTTTAGAGAGAAACAACAAACTACAACTTTACTTTTTATTTGATCAAATTTAAAGTACAACATTTAAATAAACACTGAGGTTTGTATAACTGATACTTTATTCTTTTAAATAATATTTAATGTTACTCATACGGCAAGGCCTGACGCTTCACAAGGGGTTAAAGGAATATATATATATATTACATTTGTGTCTATATATACCACAGTGCACATTTTTTTACTATACAATATACGACCATTGAAAGAAGATCATATGATTTCAAAAGGGAACTAATCTTTTATTTATACAAATAAATTTTGCTGTTGTTAATAGTTAAGTCTACTTGTTTTTATTTATATTGATAAAATAAATTATTTTCGTCGTAAAGTTTAGTTTATAATTTGGGAAATATTTTTAGCTTTTTGCTTGAAAACACATTTTTAAAATATTTTGCAAAAACTTTGGAATAATGCATTTTTTGCATATAATTACATACACAGAAAAAATTCTTCAAAATTTTTCACCAATTAAAGCATTAATCAAAAATAAAATCAGTTTTAATTAAAAATTTAATCAAGCAAATTAAACGTTTAATCAAGTGAATTAAACGTTTAATAAATACCATTAACTGGTTTAATTGATACTATTAATTTGTTTACTGGTGCAAATTTAATTAATTTTTTAATTAATATCGCAAATTTTTTAATTGAAATCAATTCTTATTTTTTTCTGTGTATGTATTTAGTATTCTTAAGCAATAAAAGCAATAGATTTCTTTACGAAACTATAATATTTTGCATTAACGTCTATGTAGTCTATGTGGGTGAATCTCTTGTTGTCGAAAAATGTTTGCCGTTTCTTGCCTTACTACTAGTGTTGCTAACATTTGGCGACTAAAAAATCGCTAAATTATGAGCCAAAATGTGTACATACCTAGTTTTTTTAGTTTTACTCCGATGTCGGTCCGTTTTGGCCTAAAATGTTTGTAATCTAATGTACTACAGATAAACTTATAAAACTGTAAATTTTCTTACGATTTATGGTACAAAACGGTACTTTTTATCCGATCAAAGCCAATTAGCCCTTGTTCAACATTTAATTTAGTTGCCGATAAAACAAAATTTAACCTATTTTAATTCAACTAGAGTTTAAGTTTGGAAGGCAGCTGAAAGCAATATACACGAATGTGCCATTATCTGATAAATATGACGTGATATGAGAAAACTGAACTCATATTCGGATTCAGCATGCCAACAGAAATCAGGTGGAATGGTTAAAAAAACTTTAAAAATAGTTTTTGAATATCCACCTGTGTAATCATTCTATTATACGGTGCACTCAAGGGAAGGAATCATTAAATGAAGTTTGAAAGTAGAATGAGAATAGTGGCAATAACGGTAACAAGCAGTGTTGCCAAAACTTGGTGACCAAAAATAGCTAAATTTACGGAAAAAAATGGCTAAAAATCTGCTAAAAAATGGCTAAAAGCTTTTTTTTATATAAAAACACATTAAAATTCAATAACAAAACAGAAATAATTTATTTAAAGTTATTTACGATGAAATTGTAAGTTAAGATCAATTTCTTAAATAAGAATAAACGTATATTTAAAAAATTAAATCATCGATAAAATCGATGTCGTTATCTCATAGGAATTACTCGTGCCTATAAGTTTTAAATAACTTGAAGGAAAATCATAATCACGACAACAGTAACCCAACCTTTTGAGTCCAGATCTACAATAAAAAACAAGTAAAAAAGTATAGTCGGTCAACTCCGACTAGATGATTCCCTACACCACATTATAACCTATGTACAAAATTTTATTAAATTATCTGCAAATTTGCGACCTGTACTTTGCGCACAAGGTGTACATGGACAGCCAGCCAGCCAGCCTATTTCTTAAATTTCTTTTAACGATGTTTACTTGGCAAAATACCCTCTCTACTTTAGCATTAGACCATGGAAGTGAGAGCAACTTTATAGTCAATTCTGAAATTTCTAAAAAATTTTTGTTGCCGCCTGCATCTCTTTATTGAAATACTTGCAACCAGAAAAAAACAGCGTTATTTGTGTTGACCCATTTATAAATTTAATATTGGAATACCGTTCCTTTATTTTGAAAGATGTTTCAGCATCATAGTTAATAGCGATTTTCAACAGTTGTAAAAGTTGTGATTTAAATAAAAGGCGTTTAAATTGTTAAAAATGTTTATTTTACTTTTATACATTTTTATAATAAAATAAAAATTATTCTTTTAAAAGAAAAACGACAAATAAAATTTTATGGCTAAGCATTTTGAAAAATGGCTAAAAAAATGGCTAATGGCTAAACTCATTTTTAAATGGCTAAACAGGGTGAAAAATGGCTAAATCTAGCCACTAAATGGCTAAATTGGCAACACTGGTAACAGGTGACATTAAACCACCCCTTTTAAAGCGTTGGTAACAATCTTGAACTGGCTACCGCCGAACATAGGGCCCCTAAGGCATAGACAGATTATAACATCGGACATTCTTGAATCCTTAATGAGATAAATAGGCACTTCGATGTGGGTTACATCACCATAATGATCTACGGATTCCCGCGGATGCAATGCAGATTGATATACACTGACGGGTCTAAAACACAGTATAGTATCAGTTCTGGCATTTACTCCGAGTAATAAATAAGTAAATAAATAAATAAATTAATAAATTGGACTGGAGCATTCTTCTAAGGCTGCAGGATTTTTGCAATTCCATTCAGGCCGAGATAATGGTCATCTTTATAGCCGCAAGGTTTATTCACTATTTATTTATTTTTATTTATTTATTTATTTATTTATTTAATCAATGGACATTATCCTTACTGACTAATAACAATATTGACTTAAAATGAATAAATAACATTATAAATTTTTAAATATAGTAACCAACTTTACAGAGTATATGTAAATAAAAAATTACGAGTTCAGAAAAACAATAATTTTATGCTTTATGGAATTTAAACATAAAGAAAAATCAACAAATTGTGATAAAGAATTAAATTGTCTACATAACCTTGAAAAAGGATCAGCAATTGCGTAATTTACTCTATAAAATTAAACAAAAAGCAGATTATAATGACGAGTATTGCGACCAGGTATATTAAATTTAACAGAATTTAAAAGAAAATCACAAGAAACATTACCATTAATTAGATTAACCATAAAAGATACATTTAGCATTGTACGGCGACTTTTGAGCGATGGTAGTTTTATTAATGCCAGTCTACTAGCATAGGAAGGAAAGTTTGTCGAGTAACTCCAATGAAGATCACGTGAAAAGAATAATAAAAATTGTTTTTGGACAGATTCAATACGAGAATTATGAATGTTGTAATACGGATCCCAAATGACTGACCCATATTCTAAGATAGGTCTAACGAGTGACACGTACAGTTGCTTCGTTATGTATGGATCAGTGGATTCTTTAGCCCAGCGCTTAATAAAGCCAAGAACACCACGAGCTTTATTTACAGTTAATGTAATATGCGAAACAAAGTTTAATTCAGGATCCAGTAAGACTTCAAGATCAAGGAACGAATCAACCAACTCCAGTTGATGACCACCCAAAGCATAATAAACATCAATACAGGTATTTCTATAAAAACGCATACATTTACATTTCATTAGATTTAGCTCCATCATATTATGATTACACCATAAAAAGAAGTTATTAAGATCCGCTTGAAGATAAAAATGATCAGCAAAGCAATTAAAAGAATGGAAAATTTTTACATCATCAGCATACATCAATATATTGGCAAAGTTAATAACGTTGGGCAGATCATTAATAAACAGCGAAAATAAAAGTGGGCCAAGATGACTGCCTTAGGGAACACCGGACGAAACATAAATGTACTTGGATATACAATTATTGAATTGTACTTTTTGCTTTCTACCAACTAAATAAGAACGTAACCAGCTTAAACTTTTACCCGATAAACCTAATAAATCCAATTTAGTAAGAAGAAGTTGATGGTTAACTTTATCAAACGCTTTACTGAAGTCAGTATAAACAGCATCAGTTTGTTTCTTTTGTGTAAATGCAGAATTAATTAAAGTTGTTAAATGAAGTACATTAGTTGTAGTTGAACAGCCTTTCTAAAACCATGCTGGCATGCTGCCAGTAACGACGAGGTGTGATGGCAGAGGAAATCAGTAACTAGTTTTTCAAAAAGTTTTGGAATAGCACTTAATTTGGCTATTCCTCTATAGTTTGTTATATCCGATTTATTACCAGATTTAAATAAAGGTTTTATAAACGAATCTTTCCATAATACGGGAAAATAACCATACATAATCGACGCATTGAACATTAAAGTTAATGGCGTAACTAATGATTCAGCACACTGATTTAAAATACATGTTGGAACAAGATCTGGACCATGACTAAAAGACATCTTAAGCCTTTTTAAGTAAACCAAAATATCATTGCTATTAAAAGCAGGGAAAGAGATTGTCTGGTTTGATGAGAGCACATAGGGATAACCATTACTATCGTCGTATGCAGCATCAGAATAAGTTGTGGCAAAAAAATCAGCAAACATATCACAAATGATCTCCGAATCTCCAGATTCTTGACAACGAAATTTCATAACAGATGGGTATCCATTAGATTTTCTTTTAGCATTGACAAATGCAAAGAACGATATTGGGTCACGAACGAAATTGTTTTTCACCTTATTTATGTATTGATTATATAAAGCACGATTCAGCAGATTATATTCTGAACGACTGACAGAGTATTTTCCATAATCAATAAATGATCCAGACTTTTTGAATTTTTTATAATTTTTATTCTTTAGGTTTTTTAGCCTAGTTAGCTGTTTAGAGTTCCAAGGTGGTCCAACTGGAGTATAAATAGATTGTTTGGGTACACAAATATCAAAAAAGGCGTAAATTTTATTATAAAATATAGAAACCATCATATCAATATCCGAGCTGTTGTTTAAATGAGCAGGAAAGACGCTGCTCCAGCATGTATTTCTTATTAATTGGTTTAAAAGGTTGTTATTAGTCCGTTTGAAACAAAAAACTTTATCAACCTTAAAGGGCTTTAATGTTACTTCCGATGGAATTGAAAAACTTACTTCAATAGTGGGATGATAACGATCTTCAGGCAACGTTATAGGTTCTGAGCGAGTAATAATACAATCATCCGAATTATTTACAAACACCAAATCAAGCAGTTTACCATAGTCATTGTATACGTTATTAATTTGAAAAAGCGATAAACCAAGAATTTCATTCAAGAAGTCTTCATGACAGTTTTTATTTTTGACAGGAATTAAATAAGGCGTATCAGACGTTTGCATCCATGATATCGAGGGCAAGTTGAAGTCACCAACAACAAAAATAAAGTCATCATTATAAACATTTATCATAACAGAATTAATGGCTTGAACATGTTTTAAATAAATAGCACTTTCAGAATCCGGAGGAATGTAGGAACAGGTGAAGTAAATTTTTTTTATTTTTCAATTTAACCACAACAGCAACAAATTCAATACCCAGGGTTTCAGTAACTACAACTTCAGATGGATATAAACAAGAGACAGCAATCATAACTTCACCACCTCTACGTGCATTTCGATTATACCTAAATATTTGGTATTTATTTGACAGAATTTCGGTATTATAAATATCATCATTAAGCCAGGTTTCAGTGAAGATAATTACATCATAGGCGAAGTCATAACTATTAACCAAGAGAGTAGACAATTTGGTATTTAATCCACGAACATTTTGATAAATAATATTTATACACGACGAGGTTACCAGACTAACTATGGTGAGATATCTAAGATACTCACAGTATTACCGATAGTAAAGCGGCCATAATATCTTTTGCGAATGTCTTTATCTTATCGAGAGTTGTTGAAGAATGTAGTATGATTCTGTAGGAGATAAACGGCCATTCGGAGATTACCCTCAAATAAGTCCCAGGGCAAGGGGGCGTACATGGAAACATAGTGGATGACTCATTGGCGCATGCAGCCACAACCTTGAGCCAGAACAGCTCAACTTATCATATACAAATTTCATCTTATTGCCAGTCTGAATGGTTCGATGCAACTATTTGAGGGGTGGGGGTAGTAGTAGTATATACGTGAAGGCCATGTGCACCGCGACCCAAAGGATCTTTTGTGCAGCCCATATGTCTCACCATGTCAAGTTTAGGCTGCGTATAAAGCCCAATACCCTGCTCGGTGGGAGATCAAAGATATCAGTGGGGCCCACTGTTTGCCCCCCGAAAAATTTCCGCCTAGAAGTCCCCAAGGCGGGACAGCAGCAGCGCAGATGTTCCGACGTTTCATCATCCATCCCACAGAATCTGCACAGGGGTGGGGGGTAAAGTAGAGAAAGTCTCGCTCATCATAGATGGAAAAAAGGTCTTAGCGAGCTCTAAAGCTTTCCAAACTTCACCTTAAAAACCTAATTGCAGTTATAACTGACCACTGACATATTGAGAAACTCGCCCATAGGCCATGGCTCCCCCATAATGACCTGTGTATATTAAGAAACATAATGGTTGTAAATTATAGCGCAGATTGATATTGTTACCTTAATTGCTGCAAAAAAAAAAAAAAAAAAAAAAAAAATATTTCAGGCATCCAGTCTTTTAATGCAAGTAGGTTGATCTTCGTGTGATTTTCTTATATAGACAAGACTCCGATAGAAATACGCCGAGTTTAAACGCTTATGCCCCATTTTCTCCACTAAACTAAAAAACTCAGTTTTGAAAATGTTCGAAAGCTCTTTGGGAATTGTGGGATTTTTGTTGAAATTTTAAAATTGTGGTTTGTATTAAGCATACCAAAATCTATTGCAAAATTTCATTTAAAAATGTTAGTTATTTAAGATTTTATTGCATAAATATAAATTAATATTATTAACAAAAACTCAAAAATCCAGTTGTGCGAAAATGTCTTTGACGAATTTTACAATTATTAAAATAATATTTTTTTTAAATCTTGACATAATTCCCTACACATTGATGTATTATATGTCTTTCTTAACCCGAATCGAAGTCCGTACGTAGACCAATTTGCTTCGAGTACACAAAAAAATCAACAATTGGAATCAAAGTTTATTAAAAATTATTGGAGCAGAAATTGAATGTTTACTGAATGTTTACAACACATGACTGTATTATATTAAATAGGTTTTTTGTTTTCGATAAGTACGTCGAGGAATTCCTCACGAGAAAGGGTTTGCGCCTTCAAAAATATTGCACAGTGAACCGCTGAGCTGACTCGGCACCAATGCATTTGTCGAAAGCGTACAGGAGTCTTATATTGAGCATTGTAGAGTTGAATTTATTCGTTATAGTATTTGAAAGACATCTTCTTGTTTAGCTTTGAGTTCCGAAAAACATTTAATACCAAGTCAAAAAAAACTAAGGTAAATGTCTGCATTTTTTTACAATTTAAATCCACCTTATTTAACTAAAATCTTTAATAAATAATACGACTTTTTATATTTTTCATTGAGTAATATTCATACACCTTATTAAACATAAACAGTACTTAACTAAAATACTAAAAAGAATTGTTTACATAAAAATTCCTAACAAATTTCGCTAAACAAGTATATAAAGTTATACCCCTGGCAATATAAAAGCATATTAATCGCATATCTGTATGTCTTATTAGCCTTAACACCTGCCTCAGTTAACTTTATGAGCTTGTCATAAAATCCCCAGCATAAATAAATAGAATCACACAAAGCCAAAAGATACTTAAATGCTAAATAAACTGCAAACTAAACTCTTAGCCAGCATAAAGACTTTAAATGTCAACACAATATTTCAGTCTTAGATCAACTGCAATTCTACGATTGCGGGGGAGCGAGCAGCTTTATTTGTCGCCACAGCCCTTGGCTTCTTAAAAACTTAATAACACCTCAACAATAATAAGAAACTCCCATAAAAAAGATAGACAAAATAAATAAAAAATGAAATGAATAATAAAAAGTAGAAACGTGGAAGAAGAGGAGAAACGCAGCATTACATAGACTTTATGTTGGGTGTCTTGAAAACGTTTTATGGCAAACTTTATGTGCAAGTGTATTGTACGCCAACAGCAGCAGCATCTAGTCCGCTAGCCAAGAATGACATTTTTAAGCAGAGGTTCCCAATACACTGACTGGAAAAAGTATTTGCAAGTATTGCTTTAACAGTCTCTAGAATCCTAATTTTTGGAACCCCTTCTCTAAACCACTAAATGATGAATCAAGATCATGTTAGGAAAATATTAAAGAAAAAAATTAACAACAAGACAAGGAGGAGTGCAACTGACTTGCACAAAAAAAAAAGAACAAACAAATAAATTTTGACTTGAAATTGCAGTTTTATTTTCTTAACTATAAATTTCAACGAAATGAGTTTATCTGTTTACAACTTTAACCACAATTGCCAACGTTTTGAAGTGGCTATTAAATTATGGTTTAAGGATATATTTGGCGCATTTTAAGGCCAATGAAAAGAGTAGTTAGTGTCTTTGCTTATCTTAAAAAATTAAGAAACAGGTTTTAGTGTTTTCTTTGGCTAATTAATATTTTTTTTTTATATAAATGAGTAATTAATAATGTTGGATTTATTTTATCTGAAATTCTAATAATCGAATTTTTGGATTACACTACACAGAAAAAATTCTCCAAAATTTGTCACCAATTAAAGCATTAATCAAAAATATAATCAGTTTTAATTAAAAATTTAATCAAGTTAATTAAACGTTTAATCAAGAGAATTCAACGTTTAATTAATACTATTAACTGGTTTAATTAATACTATTAATTTGTTTACTGGTGCAAATTTAATTAATTTTTTAACAAATTTTTTAATTGCAATCAATTTTTATTTTTTTCTGTGTACCAAAGCAACATTTTGTGTTTTAGTACTCTTTTGGGTAAAACCTACGTCAATTTGAAAAATTACACGCTCTAAGTCAATAAAGCCAAACCAAATTCAATACTAGCTGAAAAATATAAATGACTCTGTAAAGTTTTTCAAGGGTTTCCAGTCCATTTCTCTAAACACTTCAGATTTGGTACTTTATGTGCCCCTCTCAATTTTTCGCTTCTTATGCGATTCAAAGTAGGAAATTTTATTGCATTATTACTAGAGTAGTGTAAAAATGAGTAATGCACTATTATTGCATTAGCACTAAATTATATCGTGAACAATAATCTTAAATACAACTTGAAAATTTTTTGATCACATAACCCAAATAAGCAAGGACCGTTAACATTTTGACATTTAAATCATTATATTATTGTTGTTTTCTGCTTTTGTTTTTTGTTAATTTTGATCACATCCTTTTTGATTTTTATTTGATTGCTTAGTAAATGCAATAGGAAAATTTCAGAAACTCTGTTGAAAACAATTAATAAAGAACTTTTATTTCTGCAAAAAAAAAAAAATAAATGAAAGCAGAGAATAACAATTATACTTTAATTTTTATGATAAATGTTCAAATTGTTACAATCCTTGCCCTTTTTGTGAGATCAAAAAAATTTTCAAGTTTCAAGATTAGCTATACCCGTTGCTTTTTGCTTTCCCCATTGAAATAAAATTATCTAAATTTTTACTGTATGGGAGGTAGAATGCTCACTTCTCCAATCTAGCTAACTTTCTGATAAATATCGTAACTTGATAACCAAGCTAAATTTTTGTACAAAATCTTAATTTTTTTCTGTAACTGTTATCCAGATCACTATTATTTGCACTATCTTTGTATTGGAGAGCCACTCCCACTTCTCCAATTCAGTCCACTTTTTGGCCGATGTTGTGTATTGATAACAAAGTTATTTGTTTTAAATTTGAAAACTTTTCAGAAACCGTTCCCCAGCTATGGACTTATTCATTCATATTATCTTTGTTTGGGAGGTGCCACGCCCACTTGAAATTTTACAAATATTTATAGCCTATGTTAGGTAATTTAACCCATTTTATCCTCTAAATATTTAAATATCCAAAAATCTCTTTTCCTTTGATCTATTCATTGGAGGACTTATTCACTGTCAAAATTCATGTCTCTAACTCAGTCACTTGACTAAGTCATAAATTTTATCCAACATTTGCGTCCTATGGGATACTGCTCTGCTACCCCTATCGACAAAATAAGTAGTCTATTTTATTTTTTGGGTTCACAGGATGACTCTGTGAAAATTTATTGCTCCCCCTGCACCTTCCACCTTTATTTTTATTTTAAAAGGTGTAGTTTACCATAAGAGTGGCTCCTACAAAGCTTATAGGCTTTTAACTTCAGACATGCGGTATTTTATGTTTTTGTTCTATGGGAGGTACAGCTCCTCCTCCGACTACCCTGCCCATTTTTATTTTGAATTTTACAATTTTCCAACCACGTTTGAATACTGTCCGCTATAACAGTACTTTAGTTACGCGATATTATGTATGCTATGGTGGGTATTGGTCTCCCTGCGCGCACCGCCTTTACTTTTATTTTCGAAGATGTAGTTAACCATAAAAGTGACTCCTACCAAGTTTGAACATTCTTTCTAAAACATGTAACGTGACGCTACAAACCTATCCCACATATATACATAATCCTAACATTTTTATCCTTACTTCATGATGTATGAGTAACCGAATACCCTTAACATTTTACTTACCACTATGAATACCCTTACTGTTTACTAAAATAACCTTTTCACTTTATAATTCTCATGTAGTTTATTTTATTTTTGAATAAGTAGACTAAGTTTGCGCAAATAAAACACAGTAGATATTGCCCTTAACCACAGTATATACTCTCGGTAGTGAGTAGTAGCCGTAGTTAGTCGTATTTAGCCGACTGCCGGTGCCTCCGAATTCCATTCGGTAGCCGACTAAATGCAAACTAGTATTCAACGTATTCTTATTAGTAGTGAGTACAAACCAGCACTCAACCCGTAGTTAGTCGTGTTCAGCCGGCTGCCGGTGCCTCCGAATTCCATTCGGTAGCCGACTGAATACAAACCGTATTTAACCGAACCTGATTAACCGAAACCGTATTTAACCGAACCTGATTGAACGAAACCGTATTTAACCGAACCTGATTAACCGAAACCGTGTTAAACCGAACCTGATTAAAAAAACCCGTATTTAACTGAACCTGATTAACCAGAACCGTATTTAGTACGGTATTTAGTATTCTACCCAGTATTTAACAAAACCGTAGTTAACCGAACCTGATTAACCAGAACCGTATCTAACCGAACGCCAAGGCTTCCGAAATCTCTTGGTGTCCGAAGTATTTAAAAGCCGTTTCTAGTATTTCAGACCGTAGTTGGCAGTAGTTAGTTAGTCACACCATGGCCAGATAACCGGCAGCCGTCGACTTTCATTTTAAAGGAAGCAGACCTTCGAATTGACCCTGGACGGACTGAGTCATACCTCAGCTAGGAAAGAAAACTGCGTTACAAACAGTTCTTAAGATCTGCGATATTTAACATTGGCGTCCTATGGGGGTTCCAGTTCCCCTGCTGCTTTCTTGTTTAATAAGAAAATAATGAATTGCAAAGAAAAGTGCACTAAAAGTGTAAAGTTAAAAAACAAATTAAAAAAATATTTACTGTATTTGTCCCAGGGGTATGCATAAGTAGATTTCATGTATATCAAACCATTTGCCATATTGTTTATTTATTGTATCATTGGATAAATCTGTGCGAGCTAAAGTAGTTCGATATTCTATGTGACCCTATACTACTTTTTTTATATTAATAGACGAATACCCTGCAGAAGTTAACATAAAATTCGCGAAACGTCGGGAAAAAATTAAAACAAAAATTTACATTTTTATTTACATAAGCCTCACCAGCTAAATATAAAGAAACAATTATTTAAATATAAATACTTTAAATAGTTTCGTAAGTGTTGCCCTTTTCCATTGTACAATAATTTGGTATTCATGTATAGACTGTAATTCCTTTAACTGAATTCTCTATTCTTTAATTTCATAGATTTAAGAAACTACATTTCTGCATGACATCACTTAAAACAGCTTAAAAAGTCCTTATACTGTCATTAGCTCCCGGAATAATGCGTAAGTAAATGTAGTAACACATTCATATCAACTCATTTAAGAGTGGCGTGGGTAAAAAGTCATTGCCTTTTTTGCATTTTAATATTTGTCTCAGATTTAGACCATGTTGAGGGTTTTTAAAAATAAAAAAAATTTATTGTTGTTATTTTTTTTTTTTTTTTTTTTTGCTAAAATAATATGCTTGTTTAAATTTTGCTTCTAAAACTCATAAGTTTTCTTATATCCAACAACTACAAAATAAAATCATGGGTACACAGAAAAAATTTATTTTCCAGTTTAAGCAAACAATTTGGAATCAAACTATTTTTTGGTTTAAAATCAAATTATATGAATTGTACAAATAATTATGAGAAATAGTTAAATTTGTTTTTGATATTTAAACAAGTTTTCAAATAAATAATTTCTCTGAATCAAACAAAAAAATTCGCTTTATCAAGAAACGACGCGCACCCAACAAACACGGAAGAAAAGACAAAGAGAAGGAGGCGGCGGCTGGCTGGCTTTGGGGCACGACGACAAAAAATTTTTAATAAGAATTAGTTCTAATGTGCTAAATTCCCAATTCTTACCATTGATAAACTGAAATTTATTGTTGGTGGGATAAGCTATTCCTATGGGCATTTCACTGGTTGCTTAGGCCAGATCAGCAGTAAACTTCATCCAAAGATTTTAGAAAAGCCAAGGATATTATTCAAATAAAACTGTAAAGCAAATAAGAATTATAAACACAAAAAAAAATTATTTTGGAATTATTTCGTAGTCACTGTTGCTGTATTCCATATATTGGTTACAGTACAAAGAATCTCAATTATCAGACAAGTAGAATGACTCGATATGGATAGCGTCATCCTTCCACTTTGAAAATTTGAAGTATCATCAATTTTAACTGATATAAATCTAGAATTTTTATTTTTTTGTCAACTTTAAAACCAACCAAAATTGTATAATCTTATTCTTATAGTGTTAATGTGTCTAGAGTAATTTTCGTTACGATATTTTATTATCTTTCTTATTGTTGTAAACTCTTAATGCGTACAAAAACAGATTGTGTGCGTTTTTTGTTGTTGTTAATATTTTTCACAAAAAGTAGTGTCTTACGATCAAAAGAGTAATAGTATAATATAATAATAGTTTAATAGTACGATAGTATAATAGTATAATAGTAAAATAGTATAATAATATAATAGTATAATAGTATAATAGTATAATAGTATAATAGTATAATAGTATAATAGTATAATAGTATAATAGTATAATAGTATAATAGTATAATAGTATAATAGTATAATAGTATAATAGTATAATAGTATAATAGTATAATAGTATAATAGTATAATAGTATAATAGTATAATAGTATAATAGTATAATAGTATAATAGTATAATAGTATAATAGTATAATAGTATAATAGTATAATAGTATAATAGTATAATAGTATAATAGTATAATAGTATAATAGTATAATAGTATAATAGTATAATTATATAATGTTATACTAGTATAGTAGTATAACAGCATAAAAGCATTGAAGTATAACAGTATATTACCATCAAATACTCCCGTCGCACAGTGGGAAATTTTACGAGAAGGCGGTCAAAATTCCATAACTTTTGACTGGATCGGTATTTTTTTATGCGATTTTTTTGGCTCGATAGGTGCGATGTTAGGCTTTAATTTGCGCTATAAAACGTAAAATTCGACTGATAGGAGCAAAAGTTATGGGGAGTTCAAAATGGATTTTCATTTTTTTGTTGAGTTTCGGTGTAAAAGATGAATATTTCAAATATGATTTTTTTATAATTTATTATTATTTCTCTTGTATTTTACAACTGATACTTATTTTTTATTGTCGAACTTAGATCCTGTCAGAAAATGCCAATATTTGGCCCCTGTAAATTTTTTAGTCCCAATATTCACAGGGGCCAAAGGTTGGCTTTTTTGGGAAAGACGAGTTGTTATAAGTATAAAACTGAAAAGGAATATTTTGAAAAATGCCCAAATAGCATTCTTGGCTATCGATAACATTTTAGGTAATTCAACTTTTATTTTTGGTTTGAGATGTATGTGTATTTTATTTTTATATATTAATACAAATGTATACTTAAATCAAAAACAAATTATAATCTATAAACTATTTTAAATTAAACAATATTAGTAAACATTTCTTCTAAATAGCTTTGGGTTTCATTTTCCAGAAGTTGTTTAGCTTCTTGTTAGCATCAGATGAGTTTTCTGAATTACATTGCTTGTATTGTTTCTGACCAGAGCTTCCATCACATCCCCATTTAGAAAATAAAGTGATGCTGCAATTTTTAAGTTTTTTTAAACAGTCAGCATCAAGTGTATTTAATAATCGTTCTGCAGTGTGTTCGAGAAGAGACTGCAATTTTACTTCAGCTGAACTTGAAGTTACACTAATAGCCGTTTGTGAAGGTAAGCACTCTTTGACAGAAACTAAATCTCGATATGCTGGAAAGATTCCACAATTTTTTTCATTGGTTCGCTTTCGCAGTTCTGTATACTGATTTTTTTGTCAGTTTTAAATCCAAAAATAGTGCAAATGCTTCTTCTGGAGTAAATTTTATTTCTTCAGTTGGTGTAGGCATACTTTTTAAAATCCTCTTTGTGCGTTTAGGGCTAGCTTCCACTATTTTTTCAATTATTGCAATTTTTGATTTCTTATTTTGCGTTGGTTGAATTTGATGCAGAAATGAATCCTTTATCATACTATGAGAAATTTCTTCTTTGATATTTACAAGCTTGCGTCTTCGTGATCTTTTACTGCAATTGTCAATTTGTTTTGCGGGCCGACCCACTTTTCCAGTTTCCTTAGCGGTTATTGACAGCTTCTTAAAAATCAGATAATTTGTTAGCCATTTTTCGTTGCGTAAGTAAAACGTTTTCTTGTTTCTAGAACATTTAAGGTACCGTTTTCTTAATGTTAATGAAAAATTTTTAATTTTTATCTTATGAATTTTGATTTCTTGTTCGTTGCATAATTTAAAGAATGGATTATTCATTATGTGTAACACAAAATCTTTTTCATCTTTCTGTTGAAAATATATATCTGCGAGAACTTAATAACTGAACTTAGCCATTGTTTAAACAATAATGAAGGTAAAATTATGAATGCATGCACTTTTATACTCTTGATAGAAGTTTTTTTAAATGATCTTTTGTTACTACTTCTACATAAAAACTTTATTTTAAATACAAATTTAATCTTTTATTAGCATTTCTTTGAAAAATAAAAACCCCTGTTTTCACACTTTTTAAAAGGATAACATACCGGCAATAAATTAACAGGTAACATGTAGGTAATTTTCACGTAAAATATAACTGCGTGCTAGTTTTTTACCATTTACCTGCTCTTTCATTTTTTAAATTAAGTTGCAGTTTTCAGGTAATTAAACTATGTAGTTTATGTTGCGGCTATTTACTAATGTTTAACCTTTTAACTTACTCAGAAATCTAACGTGTTAGTCTATTTATGTCGCCTATTCGTTTTGCAGCATCCGTTCACCCACAATAAGTTCATAACAATGGCAATACCTTTACCTTCTCCAAATTTATTGATAACCTGACGTGCTAGATAATTTATGTGGCCTGAACTGCTTTATTTGTCGAAAATTCTTTAAGATTCACCTTCTTTAATTTCAGTAATGTTTCCTTGCAGGACTTATTTTTTGAACCGAATATCTTACCTTGGGTCACAGAAATTGCTGTAGTTCGCAAGGCCGTATCCAGATGTGTGTACAATGGGGTATAGAAATGTAGGTTAGATTCTGGACTACAAGAGAGTATAGATTTTTTTTTGACGCATTTTGACGCTCAGGACTTATGCTCTATAAAGTAGGAAAAAATTAAATAGTTCTAGAGGTCGCAGAGTTTAATGCTTTAAACTACGTATAGCTAATAAAATAAACAAATACACAAAACTTATTCTGTCAAAAAATCTTAAAAAACAAAAAAGTTATGAGCATTTCAACTTCACAAATTGACTCAGAAATTCAAAACTATAACCAAATATTGAGAAAGTCCATTTCGGACCACCCTGTTCTCAATGAAATAGTTGAAATAGGGTTGAAATTTTTTGGCTCCCGAGGTTCACTAGTATTTACTTTCACATGAATAAAAAAATTTTAAAATTGGAGAACAAAAAAAAAATAATTTTGGCCGCCTTCTCAAAATATGAACCAGTGTGCGTCGTTCCTATAAGGGGCACGGGGACTCTCCAAATACTCTTTGGTCATCGTAACGGTACAAAAACTAAGAAAAACATAAAATTCCCTTGTATTTTTTTAAGGAACAGTATAGAAAGATAGATTATTTATTTGAGTTTTCGTAATATTTTGAGCGTTTGTGACGTTAATGAAATTTTCAAGAAGATATTTCTAACCGATATGTTTTTATTTAAAATTTAATGACTGCGAATAACAATTTTCATAAACTTTTGTAGATTGTTTTTCGTTCTTATTTCTTTACGTAGCTGCCATATGGGTGCGCTTATACCGACCACATACTTAAATCATAAATATCAAAAAATGTGCATGTTTTTATTAAAAATATTAAGTCGGTTCTTAGAGTAACAGTTGTGTGAAGAGTGACATTTTTGTAAAATACGGTTGTTATTGTAACTTGGTTATGCATGTGCGAGTGTCCTTACTTTTGTTGCAAATAAGCCACTCTGTTGCTACTTACTAATGTTGTTTCAGTTTATCAAAATACGTTTTAATGTATGTCTGCAAGAAAAACATTTTTTAAGTATATGGGTATATTTTGTTATTGCTGCAGCTGTTGTTTTTTATATGCCCCAAAAACTTGACTTCCGCTATTCCTCAGTGTAAACTTTTGCCGTTATTTTGAATTTATTGTCAACACTTGAGATGCTGTTTGCCAGATAATTAGTGTTAAAATTAAAAGAAACTTTTGTTTATTTTTCTTTTTGATAACTGTTACAGTTAGTTGCATTTTTAACACTTAAATTTTGTTTCTTTATCCTTTGCTGCCATGCATTTTATTGGTGTCTACAAAAATTTATGACTTTCTTTCAAAAATATTTTTTCAATTTTGGTTATACAATTTTTTTACTCTTAATGCAATATTTATTTTTAAAAGCAGTTTTATGGTTTAGAGTATCTGTGGTTTGAATTTAATAAATTTTAACTGAACCAAAAGCCTTTTAATAACAAAACTTATCTAATGGCTTTTATAAACAATAGAAGAGAAAATGACTTGAAAATTTTAAAAATATGTTGGCTTTATAATTGGAGCACATAAATTTTAGAGGAAGTTATTGTTGCGGGCTTTAGAGTTAGAGTATGATTAATATTTTTTCATTAAATATTAAGTATACGTATAGTAGGTAAGGATGTTGTTTAGAATATTGTAAAATTAATAAATAAAGTTAAATAAATATGCAACTCTTTTAACAATTTAGCCCATTTTTATTTAACTAACTAGAGTTTATGGCTACAAAGTTTCGTAAAAATTTAATTTTTGGCGACCCAGCAATTGAAAGATTTTATATGTAAATGCACGAAAGAAGTTTAAATGATCAAAAACTATTAACAAAAAACTAAATATTTTTAATATATACCGACAGATCTTCCCAAAGTTCAAAACACAGATCGATGTTTTTTTTTTTTTTTGAGAACACATTATAAAAAATAAATAGTCTTGTTTAAGCCGACAATCGAATTTATTTCTTTTATACCCTTCATGACAGGTGGAAAGGGATATCATTCTAGATGTTTTAAAAATTGAATAAATGTTGTCATATAGTGTTCAAAATCAAAATCTTTTGTTAAGCTTCATTCGCGACAATTTCGTTTTCTTTTTCTATCTTATTTCTTCCCAAAGTGTTTCAAATATTTTCCTTTCATTTTTCGAACAAAAATGTTGGGTTTTTTGAAAAGAAGTTTAGTCTACTTGTTTATAAATTTCATGCTGTTTTGAATAGAAATTGTAACAAAATGTTTTACAAGATAATAAAAAAATACGTAATATTGTTGTAGACAACATTTGCGAACGTTTTCATATTTAAAAATTTGTGTGTTTGCAAACTAAATTGTTGCTCTTTGTAAACACCATGTGAAAAAATTGCTGCCATTGTGAGCGATGCTTTAATCAGAAAATTTACTTTTATTTTGTTAAATTTTTTTACTTTTTTCAATATATTTTCTTTGTTTTAATCTATACTAATATTATAAAGCTTGTATTATTCTATGTTTGTAAGAGGTAATCTTCGGAACTGCCCATCCGAATTTAAAAATTTCTTCAACGAAATGAAGCATGTACCCCCTAACGGACATAGGCTATATAAGGTTCCACTAAACCTCCTATTCTTACCTCACTCATGTCTCAAAAACTAAAAGAGGGAGGAAGAATGTAATACTAATCGTTGTTCGTTAGAAAAAAAGCCGATAGGTGTCTGGAACTTTCTAAAATTCGGTCCTTTTAGGAATTAAGTGGGTAAAACCTGAATTTTGGTACTTTTTTGTCGATCCGTGTATCTTTTAAACCAATAAACGTAAAATTAAACATTATTTAACGTTCGAATCTTATCTAAAAACACGAATTTGGTAAATTTAAGAAATTCAATTGTTAAAGGGGTAAAATTCGTACCTTTTGTTGGTACTTTTTTACAAAGTATTTTTTTCTATTCTTTGGCATATACCTATTCATGGGCTCCCACTACAATATTGAAATTTTTGAAACTTCATTAGGGAGAAAAAAAGTACCAAAAAGGGGAAATACGCAAAATTCAATTAAATTTATTTCTTTAGCTTTTTGGTTATACAACTAGTACTTTTTTAATGGTTGTTGATATTGGACCTAGAAATACGAATAAAACATGCAATATCCTGAGTGACTAGACTCTATGGCGGAACTTTTTGGTATTTTTTTGGTCCTAAACTGGGATTTTTTGAATTTTTGTTAGTATTCGACTTAAAACATTAAATTAAATATGCAAGGTCCTGACTGAATGAGAATCTTTAAAGGTACTTTGAAGGTTTGGTACTTTTTCGTTCTTTAACTGGAGGTTTTTTTATTTTCGTTTATATTCGACCTATTAAGATAAAATTAAACATAAAAGGTTCTGAGTGAATACGAATCTGTAAGAGAGGCTTTTTTGCTTTCCGCTTATATTGGACCTAGACACATTAAATTAAACATGCAGTGTCCTGAGTGAATGAGAATCTGCAAGACGGATTATTTGGTACTTTGTATTTCTCTAACTGGTACTTACTAAGGATAGGGTTCAGAGCCGCTAAACCACCTTTATTCAGAAAATATTAATTATCGTTTTAGAAGAGATTTATTAAAGTAATAGTTGCCGTACTCAAAAGAAAGCGAAAGCCATTTTAATACGACGACGCTATTTACCCTTCATTATGCCGCCAGTCTATTTCTCCGTTCGACCGTCCCCTGACCGAATGCGAAAGCGACCAAGAGGGGACATACGGAGAATTGCTGACACTCCGAAAATATCTAACCTATTTTGATGATATTTGAATAAATAGATCAGCGTAATTAAAACAGTCCCCAATTACCCCAAAGAAAGAAGCCCAACGGTTTCAAATCACATGATCATAGCGGCCAATTGACATCACCACCACGTGAGATAATACGGCCATTGAATTCGTCGCGCGAAAGAGCCATTGTTTTGTTAGGTGTGTGGCATGTGGCACCGTCCTGTTGAAACCACATATCGTCCACATTCATATCTACCAATTCGGGCCATAAAAAGTTCGTTATCATCTCACGATGATGCCGCCAGCCCATAAACCGTACCAAACAGTAACTCTTTGTGGGCGCACTGGTTTTTCGACAATCACTCTTGGATTATCATTCGCCGAAATGCGGCAATTCTGCTTATTGGCCTTTCAACACTGAAGATGATTATGTTCAAAAATTGATCATCCACTGTTGCCATTTCTTGCCACCATTCTGACCATTGACGACGTGTGGAATGGTCAAGAGGCTTTAGTAATTGAGTCAATTGTACCTTTTTAGCGTGTAAATGCAAGTTTTTATGCATAATGTTCATCAGCGACGAGCGTTAGAGGTGCAATTGTTGGGTACGACGAAGTGGTGAGGTGGACGGCTCTTTAGCCACACTATCGCGAACAGCAACAATATTTTCTGCAGTACGAGCTGTACGATCATGCACTGGTGTTTTCACATCTCCTACAGACCCGGTTTGCTTAAACTTTTGGACGATTTTTCCGATTGTAGGCCAATTTGGACGATTAAATTGACCGAAAAAATCACGAAGTGCACGATATGCATTTTGATTTGAACGCCCATTTTCATAATAAGCCTGAATAACTTTAAGGCATTGCTCGATTGTGTATCTTTCCATGGCTCAACTTGAGTTAGTCTGAAATTGAGAAATGTCAAATGAAATGTAGAAAAAAACTTGACGTTTAGGTCTGGTTCACATTCAACATCGACCCATAAAATTTAACCAGCCTTTTTATAAAGTTAGTCAAAAATTCATGATGGGTGTGCAACGCCGCGGGAGCGGCAAGTATTTAATAAAAACGTATCGTCGCAGGAATTAAAGAACGCTGTAAAACAAAACATAAAATGTTCACCAGAGCCAAAAAACCTGCATGAAAGAAAGTAGAAAAAAAATTCATATCACAAAAACTATACAACTTAAGAACATGACTTTAAAAACGTATTTTTATTCTTTTCTCGCTTTTTATATTGGCTGTAAACATTTCCTCTCAAGTCTATTACTCCCGCTGATTCTGCGGCTTACAGCAAACGATTTTTTTTTTGCGTAAGTGAATTTTTTTTTTTTTTATCATACAAATATGGGACCGGGACCAATCAACGCAGTATTTTTTTTCTGATAAAAATGATGCAAAAAAACGTATTTTTGATTTTTCGTCAATTACAGCGTGCTTTAATTCTTGCGACGCTATATAAAAATAAATATTTAAAAGCAGATACCTATTTTTTTATTGAGGGATGTTTATTTATCATTCAATACTAACACTAATTACATAAATTTTGTGAAATTTTTTATTTTGCTGTCATTATTCGTAGGGGAGAAAGCCACTTGTTGTGTTGGTTCGGCTACTAATTAACAGAAGCTGCTTTGGATTGGCTATATCAGTGGAGGCTAGGAAGCTTCAGTTTCTAAGCAGAGAGTTTAGTTACTGCGAAAAATTATCCTAGCTCACACAGAAGTATTTGGTAAGAGATTAGGCAATACAGCGGGTGCTCATTTATCTATATCTAAAGAATATTATTTTCTGTTCTTATCGCACAATGGTGAAGGGTATATAAGGTTCGGCATAGGCGAATATAGCACTCATACTTATTTCAAATTGTTGTATTGTGGCCCCATAAAGGTCATGTTAAAAAAGCGCAAACCAAAATAACGTCGAAATACATTGAAAAACGGAGATCATTTCTATGGTTCCATAAAGATATAACAGCAGGGTACCATAAAAGTGATTTTTTGAAGTTTGATGCTGATTTTGTGTGATAATAATTAGAAATTATTTGGGAAAATTATTAAAAATTATCGGGTGATTTTTTAGCTATTATCTTTTTGGCAACACTGGTTTACACAGCTGACGCACGTTTCGCGTTTTGTTTCACTGTCAAACATCTTCAGTTTGGTCTATAATTTAACTATGAATCGTCTTACAAACGAACAACGCTTGCAAATTATTAAATTTTATTATCAAAATGCGATCCACTTTTTTAACGAAAAATTGTGGTCAGCGACGAAGCTCATTTTTGGCTCAATGGGTACGTTTAAAAGCAGAATTGTCGATTTTGGAGTGAAGATCAGCCAGAAGCATTGCAAGAGCTACCAATGCATCCAGAAAAAGTCACAGTTTAGTGCGGTTTATGGGCTGGTGGCATCATTGGACCGTACTTCTTCAAAGATGACGCGAAACGTAACGTAACTGTGAATGGTGAAAGCTACCGTGAGTTGATATCCAACTTTTTTTGCCCAAAATGCAAGAGCTTGACTTGCATGACATGTGGTTTCAACAAGACGGTGCCACATGCCACACAGCACGCTTAACAATGGACTTATTGAGAGGCGAGTTCGGTGAACATTTTATTTCACGTTCGGGACCGGTCAATTGGCCGCCTAGATCGTGCGATTTAACGTCTTTAGACTATTTTTTGTGGGGCTATGCTAAAGCTCATGTCTATACACACATGCCCGCTTCAATTGACGCATTGGAAGACAACATTGAAGCATTTATTCATGAGATACCGGCCGAAATGTTGGAAAGAGTATGCCAAAATTTGACTTAGCGGATGGACCATTTGAGGCGCAGTCACGGTCAACATTTGCATGAAATAATCTACAAACATTAAATTATATGGACCGTACTATCGATTCAAATAAAGATTTCATGCATTTTTTTGAATTGTATGTGTTTTTTTTTAAAAACTTTCCTATAGCTCGTAAAAAATCACCCAATATTAACGCCAGAAAATATCTTTTACTAAGTTGGTAGTAAGAGTGATTTTCCTAGACACACAGAAGGACCTGGGTAAATCGTCTTAGAACTTTATAAAGACCTTAGACATACATAATTTGTTGGAAATAAGACGCATAGTTTTAAGTACAAAAACAAATTTGATTAATCTTTAATTAAAATTTGTAGTTGGTGCAAGTAATACATTTTATTTCCGTGTATGTATTTATTTATCTAGGTAATAACTAAAACTCTAAGCGTATACGTAATTTAAATTTATTTAAAAAATTATTCCTCATACGCTCTAGTACACTTATGTTCTTTTAAAATTTTGCCTAGCATCTGCATATAAATACATTTGTTTAATATGATTTTATAAGCTCTTAATAAAATTTTTTACTCTATCACAAAATCTCCATAAACTCCATATTCGAATGAGGGGTGTAAAATTTTTCGAATGAGGGGTGTAAACTCTTAATAAAATTTTCATTCTATCACAAAATCTCCATAAATTTTACATTTGAATGTGGGTATATTAAGTTTATCATTTCCGTTGTAGCATCTAAAGGGAATTCATCTAAGACTGTATAAAGTATGTATGTATATAATGATTAAACTAAGTCCGTTTCCACGGACCGATAAACAAACCAGCTAGCCAAAAAAAAAAAAATTATATTTTTATAAATTTGGTTTAGCATGGCAAGATATCACGATGCCCTTGGTCTTAAATAATGCCCATACATTATAATTGTAAGACTAGATAGTAAAATGTGAGATTAGTTAAAGATTTGTTCATAATATTTTACAAAATCTCTAAAAAAGACAATTAATTTAAAAAATATTATTTTTCTAGATGAAGCATATCAAAGTTTCGGTACAGCGGAACAAAGTATTTATGCTGTAACTTTGGATACAGCAAGTTGCTGCTGTTACCTGAAAATGTCCTTAAATAATGAAAAAAAAAGAAAAAAAAAACTAAAATGCAAGATGATGCAATAAACACTTTATGTGTGCTTAAAGAGACAACACCAACAGTTAAACGAAAGAAGTTTTCACTAGGGTTAGTTTATGTGGCATTAACAAGTGAATATAACAGACATACGTAGATGGGCCAATATAAAAGTAAAGCAGGAAGATTGTGTGATAAATTTAGGTAAGATTTAGAGATAAGAGTTTAAGCTTAAAGCTACACTGAACGTAAAATCAATTCAGATTAAGTTAAACTAATTAAAAAATATATCATTAAAACAGATACAGATAGTTGAGAAAAGGACAATAATCTGTGTAGCTTATATTATATCAAATGGACTGCCTATTAGAGATGAAGGGACTAAGAGCTGAAATATCCGCTAAGTATCCAACATTGGACATATTTTCAGAGAAATAAGAAGAAGAAATAGAAAAGGCACTCAATTATAAGCAAAAAAAAAAAGACTCAAAAAATAAAAATACTTTCCTTGGCTATTTAAGATATAATTTTAAAACATTTAAATTTTAAATTCACAAAAAGTTGTCACCGTGCAAAATCGGTTCCAAAAAACGATACGACTTGGATAAAAATTTCAAGTTAAAAAAAACCTCACGAAAATACAAATAATAAAAGAAAAACTTAAAAAGTAAAACATGATCCCGTTGACGACTCGAGGTAATAGTTCCCCTAATGGCAACCTCACTAATTAAAAAAGACACCAGGGATGGAAAAACCGCTGCCTTCAGTCTGGACGTAAACAATCTGTAATCACATTGTTTTTTCTTTCGAAAACCAATTTGTTTTTGACAAATATGAAAGAATTACTTATGGCTATAGTTTCTAAAAAAATATACAAATCGAAAAAAGACGTTAATCAGGGATGACTTTCAAACTATAATTTCTTACTTGATTTTTTTTTTAGTTTTTTCCGTTATTTTGACGAAATTTTAATATAAAATGCTCAATAGTTTTGCTCTACAAAACAAATTCTATTTAATCACTAATAGCTGCATAAGTAATTTCGATATCGATAATTATGGTTTGACAATTGAGATTGCTGGCAAGACATCATGAATCGTTTATCGCTTGACCAACGCTTCCAAATTGTGGTAATTTACTTAGAAAAAATAAATCTCTTTGTGAAGTTCATACTTCATCCATTTCACACTTCATCCATTTTACAAAGCTCTTGTTTGGTAAAATGGAGCGTAGACAATCCTGAAGCCGTTAACAAGTCACCATTACATTCATACAAATTGACTATTTGGTGCGACTAAATTCACTATCCTACACAATCGAACGATTCATTCACACGAAAATCAGACAGAATTCTATCCGACATAAAATAAATTTCTTCAAAATCTGCTGTTAATGCCTCAAAATCCTACAAAAAAAAAAAAGATGCAAACTCATATGCCTCAGCTATTTAACAAGAAAATACAACTCTGATTGCATAGAATCTATCATTGTATGAAAATTTGTATAAAAATTTTTAGGTCGGACAGACATGTCATTTTTAAGCCACACTAACATACTTTAAGAGCAAACACGATTTTTTTTTGACAAATCATGCGACTGAAGAAGATAGTGTATCGCCGGTTTTACACGCTCTTCCAAAATGAGAAGGAGTTGCGTTAAGGTTAATGGCGAGCGCTAGAAAGCCATGCAGACTTTATTTTTGTTTCCAAAAATTAATCAGCTAGACATGAACGGCATTTGGTTCCAACAAGACAGCACAATTTTTCATACAACGCGCTAAACAACCGATTTATTGCAAAATTAATTTGCTGACAACTTTATTCCCAGAAGAGGTCCTGTTCACTGGTCCCCTCATTCGTGCGATTAAACGCCTCTTTACTTTGTTAAGTCATTGGCTTATGCCGACCGACAAACCAGCAATTCTAGAAGCATAGAAAGCCAATATTCAAGCCACCATTGACGCCATAAAGCCAGATTTATTAGATTAATTGCTCAAATATTGGCCTGATCCAATGAAACATGAGAGTCGTGTAACGAACCAGGTCCTAGCCGTGCCTTATCTCCCAGAAGAATGTGCTACTTTAAGTTCCGGCCGTGCTCAGGGAAAATGGGAGGATTCTTTATCTTCTTAAAGATAAGGCAGTCCATTACTGTAAAAATAAAAATTAGTAGCAACAAACCTTAAAATCGACTACACACAAAATAGGGAAAAAATATAAAGGAAAAATAAAATTTAAAAATCATAGGGAATGTAAGTGAATTCCGTTTGGAATAGGAACTTGATGGTGTTCGTCCTATCCCTGTCTAAACCCGCCCATAACCGTTGCTATCCAAGGTATATTTTTTTTGGATTAGCCCATTATGCTTTCATAATCACAACTGCCTACATGTTTCACGAAATTATTAAAGAAAACTTAGTGATTCATCTCAAATTCACAATTTATTCAAAACAAATTAATAAATAATAAAGTGTGTTTTAAATTCTTCATTTTTCTTTCTTTTGATAAAACAAAAGAACTAACCGATAAAAATAAAAATAAATATGTATTAAACAAAATTTAACCAATCAAATTAATTTAGAAATTATAAAAAAGCTTAGAATTATATATTAAAACAAGTGGTATAAGAAAATGGATGTTTAAGTGTATATGATAAAGTATGTATAGATAATGTAGTATATATGCATATTTTGGACTATTAATATTATATGCATATTTAACTTAATTCAGATGTCTTATGTATTTAATATAACAAAATAGACTTACCATAAAAACTTCCCACGATGACTGCAGGCCTGAAGTTCGGGGTCTTTATAGTAGTTCCTATATATATATTATTTTAAGTATCTGTATGAATGTCTGTTTAGTATTTAAGCGTATTTTCTGTTACTAGGTATATTTATGTATGTATGTATGGTATTTTGGTGTTTGTTACAGTTTTAATTTATAATTTAATACATTTAAAAAAAAATTGGTTAATTAAAAAAAACAAAATGATTAAGGGTGAATTTAATTTAAAATTAGATTTAAGAAAAATTAATCCTTAATTTAAATTCAAAAGAATTAGGTGAAAGTATAAATAAGGCTATTAATAGTTCTATTATGTCAAGTAAATATATGTATATCAAATAATTATTATGTCTAGTCCATTAAAGTTATGGCAAATCAGATGGTACGGTAAGAATAATGGTAAGCAAAATAGTATGGCAGTAAGATGGAAGAAGGGTAAGAACGATGGTTCAAATGATGCCACATTAGGAATCTAGTTCCGTACGTGAAAAATCGTTCTCCCCTTCGATGAAATCTAGTTGTTTAGTCCGGAAATTTGTCTTGAAGTATTTTGCAAGAAACCAAACTTTTAAGATTAATTGGATTCCGTTTTTATGGGTTTATATTGCGCTTCTACGACCACAATATTAAAATTTATGCGAATACCCAGAGACTGTTGAAATACAAAAACAAAATATACATAATTTCTCACCAAACACATTTAAAATTACAATAAATACCTTTATATTCTTTTCAGATCTGCACCAAATCTTAAAATTATAAAAATATCCCCAATATGTCTCTAATTGCACTTTTAAATTTAAAGATCTTAATAAAATTTATTATTTTTTCAGTTTTATTAAAGCCTTTATCGTTGAAAGGAAAAAAAAAATTCAAATAATGAAATTTCCGAAAAATTTATAAACAAAAATTTCAAAGCCATGTAAGCACAAAAATTTTTCCCTCTTAAAAAAAACAGTTAAGCAAAGTAGAATAAATTATATGAGCTCACAAAACAGAAACAGTATAAGAACGCAAAAGTACGAAAAACTGGTTCTGTAAAGCGATACCACAAGCCCCAAATATATATCCGTCAAATGTCAAAAGGTCATGTCCAGATGTCCTTTGCGTGATAAACCCCCCTATTCCCATTGTCCAAATCCTGTAATTCATAGTTAACATGGCCCACCTTGCGAACAATTCTAGCCCGAACCCCAACAGGAGTCAATTTTGAATTAAAATATTCTATTTTGGAACTCTGTGTGAAATTTCTCCGTATAACCTCCTGTCCGACTTCGTAATCCTTTGTTCGTGATCTTAAATTGTACGTACGTGCGTTTTTCTCATATGCCCTCCGCATGTATTCACGTATTTCGTCCCGTATCACGGAAAAATTGTCCTGTCGTTCCAAACATATATCCGAGTCTGCTAGAAGACCCAATTTCGCCAAGAGTCTGTAGTCTGAACCATGTGTAACCATAGTCTGTCCGAATATTACCTGATATGGTGTCTTACCCAAAGATTGGTGTACGCTATTTCTCAGTGCACAGTTTATACTGCTAATGTACTTATCCCATTCTCGCTGATCCTTTCGTAAATACGACCTCAAAGCTTCATTAATGGAACGGTTTACGCGTTCACTTGCATTAGCCTGAGGACTGTACACGGCAGTTAGCATATGATTCACTCCGTGTTTGCTCAAAAAGTTTTGGAAATCTTTGCATCTGAACTGAGATCCATTATCCGACACCAATACTTCAGGTACACCATAACAGTCAAAAATTTCCGTTTGTAAATAATTCACTATGTCCCTAGAAACAAATTTCCGTAAAGGTTTCAAAAATGAAAATTTAGAAAAATGGTCAAGTACTATCAACATCCCAATATTACCCGCTCTTGTTCTAGGTAACGGTCCTATCAGATCAACATACAGTCTTTGAAATGGTCTGTCAGTTTTAACAAATTGTCCAAGTGGAGGTCTTAGAATAGTCGTTGGTCAATAAAAGTACCGTCTAATGCGCTCTAAGGTCTTTGCAATTCCACCGTGCGAAGATTTTGGAATATCATGCGCCGAATAAATAACACTTTGTCTTAGTCCAGTGGGTACCAATAACTTCCAAGCATCCGATTCATCAGCCGACCCATTCGAAAAAATAGTTCTTTTGTAGATATACCTATCAACAATTTTAAAGTCCGGTAAATTAGAATTTTGAATACCATTACGCAACTCAACATATTCGTCACTGCTAAACTCGTCCGAGTCAAGGTCAATTATCGGAACGTTTTCAATCTCGATTGAATTCACGAATTCTTCACCCTCGTGAGCCCGAGACAATGCATCAGGGACAACATTGTCTTTTCCTTTTCGGTGTTCAATAGAAAAATTAAAACCCTGAAGCTTTAGAGACCACCTAGCCAATCGTCCAGATAAATCGCGTTGATTCATAAGCCACTTTAAGCTCGCGTGATCTGTAACGACTTTGAATTCTTGGCCTTCGATATATGGCCTGAATTTTTTAACTGCCATTAACACTGCCAAGCATTCGAGCTCAGTGATGCTATAGTTCCGCTGCGCCTTGTTCAATTTATGCGACATATATGCAATAGGTTGCTCTAATCCGTTTTCGTCCTCTTGAGCCAATACTGCTCCAACACCAAAAGTGCTGGCGTCGCATTGGAGTACAAAAGGTTTACTATAATTTGGGTGAATCAGTAATGGAGCAGATGTCAATTTAGTTTTCAAATCATTAAAAGCGCCCTGAGCCATGTCAGTCCAAACAAAAATTTTCTTCTTCGTCAATAGTTCTGTCAATGGAAATGTCACAGTAGAATAGTCCCTAATAAATCGTCGGTACCAACCCGTCATCCCTAAAAATCGTCGTAAATGTCGTATTGACCTCGGTACAGGAAAGTCACGTATAGCCCTAACCTTGTCCTCGTCCACTTGTAGTGTCCCGTTTCCAACTACGTAACCTAAGTACTTCACCTTATTCAACGCAAAACAACTTTTCTTTATATTTATAGTTAAGCCTGCTTTTCTTAAATGAGTTGCGACCTCTAATAAATGTGTCAGGTGTTCGTCAAAGTTGTGTGAAACAATCAAAAGGTCATCTAAGTAAACAAATACATGCGTCTTTAAATTGTACGGAATAACAATGTCCATAAGTCGGCACAACGTTTGCGGTGCATTACACAATCCAAACGGCATTCTTGTAAACTGGTACAATGGCCGATTACAGACTGTGAAAGCAGTCTTGGGTTTAGAGCTTTCCTCCAGTTTAATTTGCCAAAAGGCATCTTTCAAATCTATCTTTGAAATGCAATAAACCGGAGGAAGTCTTGCAATATGTCCGTCAATGTTTGGTATCGGGTAAGCGTCCTTTTCTGTCACGGAGTTCAATTTCCTGCTGTCAACACACATTCTCACTTTATCAGGCTTAACTACAACAACTGTTGGTGAAGACCAAGGAGAACCAGGTGCTTCTTCTATAACTCCGAGGGAAAGCATTCGATCTATTTCAGTACACAACAGTTTCTCCACAGCTGGAGAGATTGGGTAATAACGCTGTTTAATAGGCCTTGCGTCACCAGTTCTTATAGAATGCTCAATCACCGATGTGCAACCCAAACCTTCTATCTCGGAGTCTGGAAACATGGAAATAATTTTGTCTAGTCTTTGTTTCTGTTCGTACGTTAATTGTAATGCATCCGGATTGGACCCAATACAGTCAATTTCACCAACGACCGGAGTCGAAATCTTCAGTCCAAAAGAAGTCCAAAAGTCATATCCACAAATTATGTCCTGTTGTATGGTCGGCACTACAATAAACTTCACCAATTTCGTCTGTCCATGGAACGTTATATATAAAGTCACCGTACCTACAACATTTTGCCTTTGACCATCAGCCGTTTTTACGCTACCTTTAATTTTCCGAAAATTACCATTATTCTGAACCTGCAAAGATAAATTTCCACCAATGACACTGGTATTTGCTCCGCTATCTAACAAAGCGAAATAAAATGTCTCAGCAATCTTTAATTTAGCATAAGGCCTATTATCCAAATCCTTCTCAACAAGGGATGAAATAATAGAATTCTTAAATATTTTAAATTGTCGAAAATGTTCTCGGATTCGTTTGATAGATCTTAATTTTCTATTTGAACATGAATTCCCTCCAAAGATTCTGGCACGAGCTTGCTGATATTCTTTTAACCGTACATGGTAAGGTCTCATTAATGGATGCGCTTGGTCAATGTTATTGTCAATAGTAGTCCCAGTAAGATTTAAGTCCGGCTCAATTGTCATGGATGCCCGTTCTATTTCCGACGGACATCCTTTAGTCCGTTTCCCGTCTTGTGTTTACAAGCCACACATGTGGGCTTAAATACGTCCTTAATCCCACAACCATAGCAAAATATCCGTCTGGTTTCCATGCAGTCATAGTACGTATGCCCCAGTTTATCACAGTTCCAACACCTAATATCCCGTTGAACTGCGCAAACCTCATCATCAACATCAATCCTCTCCTCACCAACCTCATCAGCATCCGGTCCCTTGTCTGTCACCTCTGCAACCCGACCACGTGTCAATTTGCGAGACTCGAAATGCAGTTCCTTGACAAATCTCTCATGCTTCTTAACCTCACGCCGAAGTTGAGTAACACTAGAAATTTCCAAGTGAATAAGTTCATGGCGAATTTCACTTCTCAAGTTCCTAAGTATAATTTCACATAAATCGCGATCTAATAGTGGTGATTTTAATTTGTCAGTGAAAGCCGATATTGTGTCCAAGTATTCGTCAAATGTCTCGTTTGGTTTCTGTTTACGACGCCTAATGTCATCCAAAATATCAAAGTCGTTGTAGTCAACTTTATATTTGTCACGTAGAGAGTTCGTCAGTGCACCCCAATCAACATTATCATGTTCCCGATGATAACGCCAAAACCATTCCAGGGCTTTTCCCTCAAATAAACAATGTGCATGATCACTTAAGATCCCATAGTCCCCATTCAAATTCCTAACTGTCAAAATGTTAACACGATAAATGAACTCATCGACTGGCATCTGGTTATCATGGCCACTAAATTTAATTCGCCAGTTACGTATAATATTTAAAATTTTATCAGCAGAGTAGTTATTTTGTGAAAAATTGTTATTTGGTTGTGGAGAAGAGTGGGAATTTGTATTTAATGAAACGTCAGGTATAATATTATTATCCGGAGTATTAATACTCATATTTTGAAACATATTTTGAAATTCATTTCGAATAAAACTTTGCATTTCCACACGAAAAGATTGTAAAGAATTTTCAACGATATGTCTTAACTGAGCATCATCGCCATTTCCAGGCTGTGAATTAGCCGTTTGTCTAGAATTATTAATTTTAGAATTGTCTCGGTTACGAGACGGCCCCTTAGGTCGTGCACCCTGGGATGTGGAAGTCGTATTATCCTGTTCAAAACTAACTGTAAAACTACAGTTTGTCGGTTGGTCAATATTAGACAAGTTCTCTTGGCTTCTAGTTAAAACCATATTTAAACAAGCAAAAGTAAATTAATCAATCTTAAATTTATTTCGCTACTCCATGTGGCAATTGTAAAAATAAGAAAAGCAATTATAAAACAAAATAAAATTCAACTTACACCCCAAAATAAACTCAAAACAAAACAAAGATTGTATTGTAAACATTGAAGTCAGCGCTATAAACAAATTAATATTTAATATAGTAATCCCAACCTCAAAGTCTACAAATAATGTAAAAAGGAAACTTGTAATAAAATTGTGAGTAAATAACCGATCTAATCAGTAATAAAATCTCAAACATTTTAATACAAATAATAATTTTGAAGAAAAATAACCAAATGTAAATACATCAAAATTTCCATGAATGTAATCCTATAATATTAAAAGAACCACATTATCAGATAGAACTTGATATACCGGAAAACCTTTTAATCTCCATATATGAACATAAGGTACCAATTTATAGAAATAGTCCATAACTTACAATCCAAATGTGATCAATATAAATTAAGAAAAGGTTGGAAAAGAAATGAAAAATAGCATATAGTCGAAACCACGGAATAAAAAAAAAATATTATGAAACCTCAGCAAAGATGAAAATCAATTGAAAAGTTTTATCACATAAAAATATGACTAACATTGCTGGGCCCCACGTTGGGCGCCATTTATTTTATGTAACGAACCAGGTCCTAGCCGTGCCTTATCTCCCAGAAAAATGTGCTACTTTAAGTTCCGGCCGTGCTCAGGGAAAATGGGAGGATTCTTTATCTTCTTAAAGATAAGGCAGTCCATTACTGTAAAAATAAAAATTAGTAGCAACAAACCTTAAAATCGACTACACACAAAATAGGGAAAAAATATAAAGGAAAAATAAAATTTAAAAATCATAGGGAATGTAAGTGAATTCCGTTTGGAATAGGAACTTGATGGTGTTCGTCCTATCCCTGTCTAAACCCGCCCATAACCGTTGCTATCCAAGGTATATTTTTTTTGGATTAGCCCATTATGCTTTCATAATCACAACTGCCTACATGTTTCACGAAATTATTAAAGAAAACTTAGTGATTCATCTCAAATTCACAATTTATTCAAAACAAATTAATAAATAATAAAGTGTGTTTTAAATTCTTCATTTTTCTTTCTTTTGATAAAACAAAAGAACTAACCGATAAAAATAAAAATAAATATGTATTAAACAAAATTTAACCAATCAAATTAATTTAGAAATTATAAAAAAGCTTAGAATTATATATTAAAACAAGTGGTATAAGAAAATGGATGTTTAAGTGTATATGATAAAGTATGTATAGATAATGTAGTATATATGCATATTTTGGACTATTAATATTATATGCATATTTAACTTAATTCAGATGTCTTATGTATTTAATATAACAAAATAGACTTACCATAAAAACTTCCCACGATGACTGCAGGCCTGAAGTTCGGGGTCTTTATAGTAGTTCCTATATATATATTATTTTAAGTATCTGTATGAATGTCTGTTTAGTATTTAAGCGTATTTTCTGTTACTAGGTATATTTATGTATGTATGTATGGTATTTTGGTGTTTGTTACAGTTTTAATTTATAATTTAATACATTTAAAAAAAAATTGGTTAATTAAAAAAAACAAAATGATTAAGGGTGAATTTAATTTAAAATTAGATTTAAGAAAAATTAATCCTTAATTTAAATTCAAAAGAATTAGGTTAAAGTATAAATAAGGCTATTAATAGTTCTATTATGTCAAGTAAATATATGTATATCAAATAATTATTATGTCTAGTCCATTAAAGTTATGGCAAATCAGATGGTACGGTAAGAATAATGGTAAGCAAAATAGTATGGCAGTAAGATGGAAGAAGGGTAAGAACGATGGTTCAAATGATGCCACATTAGGAATCTAGTTCCGTACGTGAAAAATCGTTCTCCCCTTCGATGAAATCTAGTTGTTTAGTCCGGAAATTTGTCTTGAAGTATTTTGCAAGAAACCAAACTTTTAAGATTAATTGGATTCCGTTTTTATGGGTTTATATTGCGCTTCTACGACCACAATATTAAAATTTATGCGAATACCCAGAGACTGTTGAAATACAAAAACAAAATATACATAATTTCTCACCAAACACATTTAAAATTACAATAAATACCTTTATATTCTTTTCAGATCTGCACCAAATCTTAAAATTATAAAAATATCCCCAATATGTCTCTAATTGCACTTTTAAATTTAAAGATCTTAATAAAATTTATTATTTTTTCAGTTTTATTAAAGCCTTTATCGTTGAAAGGAAAAAAAAAATTCAAATAATGAAATTTCCGAAAAATTTATAAACAAAAATTTCAAAGCCATGTAAGCACAAAAATTTTTCCCTCTTAAAAAAAACAGTTAAGCAAAGTAGAATAAATTATATGAGCTCACAGTCGTAGCCGCGAGGGACATATGCCAGAATTTATATTTAAAAAATAAATGCAATGAAATTTTCTGCCAGATTTTAATAAAAAAAAATTAAATTTCAGCAATATTTCTATTCATATTTCACATACATACAATATAAAAAATACATTTTTGGGTCTGTTCTCTACAGGCTCCTAAGCCTTAAATTTTCACAGTAATATCCCGATTACCCATCGCCAAACATAGACTTTTAATATTTGTTAATATTCAAGTGTACGGGGAACCTTTTAGACAAAGAAATCTGTCAATATTATCATATCCGTCAATTTTGTTATACATTGTTATATTGACGGATTCCTGCAAAATATCAAAAGAAGTTCATACACTTATAAAATTATTACATTAACTGATTGTGGGTTATTAAATTCGTTTTCCGTACTGTTAAAATTTAATAAAAATGTAGTTATTTTACGAATAATTTTATGTTTTAACATTTATGTTTGTCATTCAAAAAACAAACTACCAAAAAATAATGTTTTTCCGTATTTATTTTGTTATGCAGTTGGATTTTTGTCGGTAAAAATATATTTTTTAAAAGTAAAAACTATTTAATTTCAAGGAATATGCAGTTTGAAAAATAAAAATATTAAAAATGAATGTAAAAATCATTTGTTTTAAATGAAATGTAAATGATCCGTTTTCAAGTGAATTTTAATTTGTTTAAAATGAATTTTCGTTTGAATTTAACTACATAATATTTTGAGTGTACCCACGAGAATATAATATATATTACTTCCTGTTGTTTCTACAAGGAGCATAGGGCCGTAATTAGTTCGTTCCATTCCTTTAGTTTCCCTCCAGCTTTGCAAGCTCTCGTCAATTACACATCAATCTGCCGCCTCTACGCCTGCTACCCTGGGGATTCCATTCGATTGTCTGCTGGGAAAAATCAGAATCATATTTACGAAGTGTGTGACCTATCTTCTTCCATTTGTGTTGACATATTTCTGTTTGTATTGGAATTGTTTCTTAAATACGAGAATTGGAGATTGTATTTGGCCAAAATATTCTCTAATAGGCCATTTACATTACAACGAAATCTAGTTGATTTCATTTGAAATCTTCCTCAAAATCTAGTGCGTTTACATTATACTGATTTGATATTAGCGAGATTTTGTTTTTATAGCAAATCAACTGACTAAAAGTTTTTTTCGTAACACATACAAACACAAAAAGAAATAGACATTAAAAAATTGGCACTACCTTAAATTTATAATCAACATCCGTTTTTTTACCAATTATTTGTCCTTTTTTTATTTTTTACAATTTTCAAAATTTTTTTTTTAAAGTTTTTGTAAATTTTGTTTTTGATGGTAAATCTAGTCAAAACAACTAGATTTGGCTCGAAATCTCGTAAGTACTAGATTTGTGGTTGTAGTGTAAATTGGCTATAAGCAGTTTTCGAAGACAGTTGTTGGTAAAAGCTTGCATAGATTGAACATCAGAGCTGGCGGCATTCCTTGTTTAACACTCATATAGTAGAACTGATTTTACGTTGGAGTTAAAGATTTTTTGCTTCTTTTTTTGCGAAATATTGGACGATTTTCACACGTAAGTCAGCATTCCAAATGCTTGCCTCGCTTTCTTTACACGTGCTTAAAAATATCTGCAACTGAGCCGCCCTGCCTGTCAATTATCCTTCCAAGTTAGCAAGAGGATTCTTCCTCGTCAAGTTATGTGCCACCAATGTGAAAAGGAGTATTATTTTCGGTAAGAACGCGCATTGTTTTCGTTTTACCGATGTTTATTTTTAAGCCATGATCGACAATGTTGCGTAGCTTGTGATCCATACCAGCATGCGAATGTGTGACGAGACAGATATCTTTAGCATAGTGAAGGGCTTCAGTCTATCTTGAAAGCCCCAGGCAATTCCATTTCTTGATGTTGTAGCTTATTGCATACTTATATCTAGCACAATAATATAGAGAAGTGGCAAGAGCACACATCCCTGGAGGACTCCTTTGCCGATGTTGATCTTATCAGATACATCGGAAAGATGGCACCACCAAAAACAATATGCACTACTTGAATGTAGATGGCAACATCAAAAAAAGGACAGCTAAACGACAATGTCCTTACCATAATAAAGATGACATCGCGGTCAAATACCAAAAAGACTACACACAGTGTACAATCAGCTATTCATAGATTTTAGTATTAAAAATAGTAAAATTATTAAATTGTATCCATTAATACAACATGTGAATCTTCTATTTTCTATTTTTATACAGATATTTAAAGCAAATGCGTTTGTTTATTCTCTATAGACTCCTAAACAACTTAACCAATTCTCCGGAAATTTTTGTATATTTTCAAGTGGTCGTGGCCCCTCTCATACAAAAAAAAAAAATATAATTAACAGTATAATTAGAGAACATTAACATTTAAAGTTTCTAAATTCGGAACAAATAGTTTGTTAATCAATAGTTACAAAAACATCTGTCAAAAATCGCGCAGAGTTGCAAAAGTGAATTTGGAATCTCCCATACAAGGACAACATAAATGTCTAAATATTTAACCCTAGAGTACTAACCATATTTTACATACGTTGTAACTAATGATCGTCGATTCGACGATGTATTTTTTAACTGCCTGTAACTTTGGCTTAAAACCAAATATACTTTTTCAATTAATGCTTTTGATCATTGGGGCACCCTATAAATCCATATAAAAAAAAAATTATTTAATTTATATTCCTATAGATAAAAGAAATATTTAATTTTTGTACTAATTCATTTTATGTTGAACATATCAAACAAAAGGACCTAAAAAATATTGTGAAGAAAGCTAAAAACTAAAAAAGAGGCAAAACTTAAAAAAGACATTTTTAGCTTTAAAAAAATAAAATTTTTTTTTTTTTTAAATAACACTTTGAGCAAGAGCCACAAAGCTCAACTTTGTGTTCTCCGCATATGGGACCTAAAAAATATTGTGAAGAAAGCTAAAAACTAAAAAAGAGGCAAAACTTAAAAAAGACATTTTTAGCTTTAAAAAAATAAAATTTTTTTTTTTTTTAAATAACACTTTGAGCAAGAGCCACAAAGCTCAACTTTGTGTTCTCCGCATATGGGTTTTTCGCATATATCACATTTTTATTTTGACATTCGGCATTTTTTCGTATAGGCATGAGTTACACATACTTCATTTGTGTTTTTTTTTTTTGTATTTTCTCCTTAGCTGGTCATTGTTGCCACTATTGTTTGGAGTAACAACATTTGCATATTTGCTCTTAAAACTGAAAAATAAAAGTCACGTCAATACTAACCATCGACGATTCGACGAGTACAAGACCAATAATAGCAATGTTCTAGCAACGCGGTTTAAAAAACGCAATTACACACAGCAAAAAAAAGTAAATCATCTACTAACAGCATACAAAATTTTAGATTGTTAGGCACACCCATTTAAAAGTAAATGAATTGAAAGGGTGCGATGCTCGTCGAAACGTCGATCATTAGTACTCTAGGGTTAAGGACATTTTTTTTATTAATACGATTTCTGTATGACGTGCTAAATTCCCAATTTTTCATATTTGATAGATACACTGAAATTTATTGTTGAGGGAAAGCTAGCTTCTATACGCATTTCACTGGTTGCTTAGGCCAGCTCATCAGGAAACCTTTTCCTAAGATTTTAGAAAAGCTAAAAATATTATACCAATAAAACCCTAAAGCGAATAAGAATTTTAAACACTCAAAGTTTTACTTGTAACAATATCGAAGCTTAAACAAAACACCAACAATAAACAGTGAGTTTATCTTTTCTTACATCCCCGTACAATTGGTTTGGGTTCTTTCCGACTCGAATTGTAGTTGTAAGTGGGTAAAAAGAAAAAACAAAATTAAAAAACAAATTGTTGCATTCTATTGTCTTCGTAAAAAACAACAAAAAAAACCATCCCCCTACAATTGGTTGGGTTCTTTCCGACTCGAATTGTAGTTGTAAGTGGGTAAAAAGAAAAAACAAAATTAAAAAACAAATTGTTTCATTCTATTGTCTTCGTAAGAAAACAACAAAAAAAAACCAATTTGCCAACTCAGTTTTCTGCACGGGCACATGCGAGTATATTATCAAAGTTATTTACGGGAATACAAAATTTATCATTAATACGATTTCTCTATGACGTGCTAAATTCCCTATTTTTCATATTTGATAGATACACTGATATTTTTTTTAAATAACTTAAATTTTACTTAAAGCATGTACATTTCCGTGAAGCCATGTGACTCATCTGCAGAAGTAAAAAAGTAAAAGAATACAAATTTTGTACAAATTGATTTTCTATAGATAAACGAAATAAGTTTTAAAAAATCTCTAAATATTTTATATCAATAGAACTAGCGAAGCGCACCGGGTCAAGCTAATTCTTAATATATATGGGGGATATCATGTCAAGTGACCCCATTTTTAAGTCGATGTCTTCCGATTTGGATGAAATTTGCACCAAGGTTAGTCCTATTGGATAGTTGTTGTTTAGACACAAATTTTCAACAAGATCGGTCAAAAAAAAAGACATAAGCTTTTTTTTGAGCAAAAAAAAAAAAAAAACATTTACACTAAAAAAAAAAATAAAAAAAAGTTTTAAATTAAAAAAAAAAAATTTTTAAATTTTAAAAAAAAAACAAAAAAAAAAAATTTGGTTCAAAAGATTGATCAAATAGCTATCGCAGCCAATAGGTAATAAATAACATGGATAAGAAAGAACACCCGTATGGTCAAAATGTCAAATTTTGGCCCGTCTAACTCAGAAATTGAATGCCTAAACTACTATCCAATAGGACTGGTGCAAATTTCATCCAAATCGGAAGACATCGATTTAAAAATTGGGTCACTTGACATGAAATCCCCCATATGTATAAATTAACAAAGTCCTTAAAACACCACAAAAAACGACATAAAGTCCTTAAAAAAAATCCCCTGAGCAACATTTAGGCAGCAATCAATCAATTATGTATTTAATATAGAAATGGAAATGAAAAACTTTTCTGCTTTTTTATTTTTGCCCCCAACAAGATCTGTCTGTATCTATCGCTAAACTTAAACCAAAAAAAAAAAAAAATATAAATAAAAAATGGTTAAATGTGACAACATTTAAAAAAAAGGCCATAATAAAGTTGACATGTGACATATTGACAATATGACCAATATACAAATAAAGAAAAAAGCATTTGTTTTGTTGTTGATATAATTGACACTTTTCTACTTGACATAAAAATACAAAATAATAAAAAACAAATTCAATGAGTGAACGAAACTTCATTATGGTTCTCTGCTAAATATTGATTATTTTTTTTTTGTTTTTGTCTTTGAAATAAAGGATTCCACGTGATTTGTGTTTGATAAATTGAAAATGAAAATCATTGATTTGGAAAAGAAATCTTTAGCATGAAAGACAGTAAAAAGGGTCTAATTTATTTATTTTTTTTTTTTCTTGAATGAATGAATGATTTGAAATTGAAAATAAGTTAAGTGTTTGTAAGATAAGTTTGTTTGCAGCAGAAGTATTGTAGGTTTTTATTTATTTCTGGTTAAAATTTTTGTCACATACTTTTATTCATATCGCCAGCTTAAATGCAAACGGACGTTACTATGTTTTTATTTTTTTTAGTGGAAAAACAAAAAAACTTTACAAAATCAAGCATTTGAATTTCTTTAAAAAAGTTCCCACTTTTGATCACAGGGTTGTAAAAATGTCAAAAACTCGCATTGGAATTTTTGTGTAGTTACATCCGTTTGCATTTACGGTAACGATATATATTTGGCGTCTATAAAAGATTACTAAATGATTCAATGATGTTTGCTGGCGGTTGACAGGAAGAACTCTTTTCCATTTATTGATAATATTGACAACATCTGGTTTAATAATATGAACATGCATATTTTACAGACTAACAAAATTGGAAAGCCTATTTTTTCGCCACGTGGAAATTACTTTTGTTTATCTCACCGCTCCAGCTGATGAGCTAGATATTATCTTCATCTACCAACCTCGGAGCTGGTTGGGAAAGATAATGTACGCGACAGTTAAGCGGAAATGGCTGTCAAAATGAAGATTGTACAAGAACTTTCAGCAAGTTGTGTTCAAGATGTCCTCCAACACACCGTTCCATATTTGTATATACAGCTTATATGGCCCTCTTTAATTTTAACTTAAATGTTGTAAACCTTTTTAAAACATTTTCGAAACTATTGCTTTGTTTTGTAACTTATAAAAACTTTGCTTTTTTTCTATTATAACATTAATGATCTTATTATTCATAAATATGCATAAACGTTAAAATTCATGTAACTGAAAAGAAACTCATAAATCATCATCAACTTTTAATTAACACAACAAGATTTTGAACATTTCTTCTTTTTCGTATGTTCCATTTTCTAGCTTTTCATAAACTTTTTTGGACGGGTTACAGGTTTTTTCTGGGGCTGGGAGAAAAAAATCACTTAGAAAACATGATTTTAGCATCAACCAAAAGTTGAATAAGTGTGCTTTAATGAGAGTGTGTGTCTGTGTGTGTGTGTGTGTGTGTGTGTAGAAGATATTTCAGCCAATTAGTAATGGTCACGAAACAATAGACAATCACGTGTTGTTGCATAAAAATCTTTTAGTGGTTCCGTTTTTTTTTTGCCATATCGCTGATTTTCAGTCTTAGTGCTTGTTATTGTGGCAGAAAGATGGTTATAGGAAGTAACAACAAAATAGTGTTGAAGTATTGTATTAGGGAGAGTTGAGTCGAACTATTTGATTTTATTTATGCGTCAGAAAATACGAAAATAGTATTTTTAAAGGCTAAAGAAAGTTGTTGGATAGAAGTTATGCTTTCAGTAATCTCCAAATCGCTGCACAAATAAATTTTCAAAATTTTGCTATAATAAGTCAGAGTGTTACACTGATAGAAAAGGCGCCATAACGCTGAAGTATTTTGTCCTCACTACCTACAATGACATGTTTCTTCGTTTTTGAACCCTTGACACGTTTCTTCATTGTGATGACAGCCTTAACACCACTTGACCAAATTGTCATCAGGTGAAATTATGTCTTCAATGGGATGGCACATCGTCATCATAGAAATGATGAATCGAATTAAGTTTAGTAAAAAATGCATTCAGTGCAATGACTCAAAAACATCGGAGAAAGGACTTATTAGGTTCAATTCAAAGACGAACTGTCATTAAGGTCATTGGGCTAAGTCAAAGTGAGAGAATATTATTATTTAATTGCTTGTTACACAAGTTTGTTTCACTTTTGTTGTAATCCGCCCTTAGTTTACATAATCTCAATTAAAAGACACCAGCAGCATGCCCGATATGGTTTTCGTAATCATTCTACTTTGCAAATTTGATGTTTTTAACTAAATAATTTCAACAAATAGAATATGGGAATTTTTGCTTCTTATTTTACTTTTTAAATATGAAAATAATGTTAATAATACCCCTACAGGAAGGCGAACTGACACCAAAGCAGTCTCGTGATAGGACTTTGGTGGTAGAGACCGGTTCTAGTTCTAACATTTTATATGAATAAGACCTATCACTTTCACATGGGGTTGTCATTGGAGGGGGTCAATTGACACAAAATTTACCAGTCACACATCTATTCCCAATGAACGTATTTGGTATTACTTACTACAACGTAGGATTATTTTAATACAATGTAGTATTATTTTACAAAAACAAGTCCTAGAACTAAATTTAAGAACCAAATTTTAGAAAGTGTCAAAAAAATGTGTCACACCACCGGTGGAGACTGTACTGTAATGCATTACTGTTTCTACCTTTTTGTTATTCATATACCAGTTAAATGGTTGGTTCTCCTTTCACTTATCATGAGTTGCTTTTTTTTGTACTTGTTCTATTTTCAAAGATCCCAGGGGCAGTCTGTTGGAACAATTGACACAAATTTCCCACAGGGACATAACATGTGCCATCCAATTGATGTCACTGTAGTCATAACATAGATGACGCATAAAACATGACAACATTTTATGATGAAGTTCTTCGTTGAATTGATGTCACTTTTTGCCTTATTGATGCCATTTGTAATAACATTGATGTCACAATTCTGATGTTAGGTCATCATCAATATGAAGATAAATTTTTCTATGAGTGTATATCTGACGTTGCCAAATCTTTGACACAACAATTATTTTTTTTTGTTTTCTTGGGAAGAAATCTTCATAAAATCTGACATTGCATTTTTTAATTATGTATATAAAACTAAGCTGAGACCAACTTTATCACATTTTTTTATTTTTACGGTTTTTTGTACTAAAGTGATTTTGAGGAGAGGGATTTGTACAGTATAAATTTTAACTTCGTGGTTAAATGTGTTTTACAAGTTAATGATTTTTTTCTTGTGATAAATAAAATTTATTTGTGAGCAATTACAATGATTAAGAATACGAATTAATAATAAAACAAAACGGGAAAGTGAAGAAATTGTAAGTTTGTTGTATGATCGCAGTGCTGCAATCCTCAAAATTAAAGGGAGCCAAGTATTTTGTCTTTTCAATAATTAGAGGACGGAAAGAACATTATTTCATCTTTAAGCTACGGTGCCGAATGTTTATCTCACAGCTTATTTAAATAAATAATGAATTTACATAAAAAAAAATAAAATTTATGTTCCACATTGTATTATAATCCACATTTGAAAAACATTTGAGAATTACAACTTTTTTTCTGTTAGGACCAGCACTCAGGGGATGGCCCCTACTAATGCATTGCATTGTGTTGGAACTAGGCAAATAGGTTGTGGGAAGGAGGACAGAGAGAGTAGTGTTTGTGAACATTCGAGTTAAACTTATTCATGTTGTAAGTGAGAGGGAAGACTTCTGCAGGAAGGTTATTCCACATACGAACCGTCCGGGAAAAAAACCGGAAAAAATTGAAAGCAAGTTGAAAATAAACGCATTTTTAAATTTAAAAATAATTTCCCCTTTTTGTTGAGAATGCTATGATTTTCAAATCGTTTGAAAAAACCTTTGATTTCAAATCATTTTCAATTTCTAATCAAACCTGTTTGTTGGGATTGAATCATAGCGCACAAAAAAAAAAGAAATAAAAATTAATTTCAATTAAAAAAATTTGTGATATTAATTAAAAAATTTAAAAATGTGCACTAGTAAACCAATTAATAGTACACTCACAATATTATTACAGTAACGGACTGTAGTTTATTTAAGAAATATTCCCTTCAGTCATTTTTAAATAAATAAACATTTAAAATTCCAAGCAAATTTATTTTTAACTGATTCTAACAGTTATTCAAAAAACTAAGTGCATATTAATACGGATTTTCAGTTGCAGTTAATATTGTCCGTTGATTGAGTTGAATTCTTCTTTATGTTATGTATGTCATTTAATTTTTACTTTCAAAAATTCAACCGCGAATTCCGTAAAAACAAATGAATATGCAGTTATTTTATAAAATTTTACTGTCAAAAATTCAACACCAGATTCAGTAAAAACAATTAAATATTCAGTTATTTTATATAATTTTACTACCAAAAATTAATTTTTACTTATCTATAAAAAATGAATTGCTTGTTTTGTGTAAGCAATTCCCATTTTCTATTTGTTAAAATAATTTAGTTAAATACATCAAATTGTGTCTTATAATTGTCTTATAATTGAGAGTTCTTCTGTAAACAACGTGGTCAGTACAACAAGAGTAAAACAAACGTGTGTAACTGGGTAAGTAAATAAAAATATTCTCCCTCTCTCGCTTATAAGAAAAACAAGCGGACAGGTGTCTGTCTGGTATTTTTTAGAAATTCGGCTCTTTTGTGGAGTAAACGAAAATTTAATAAAATAACTGAATATTTAATTGTTTTTACTGAATATGGGGTCAATTTTTTGACAGTAAAATTTTAATAAATAACTGAATATTTAATCGTTTTTACTGAATATAGTGTTTAATTTTTGACAGTAAAATTTTTCAAAATAACTAAATATTTATTTGATTTTACGGAATGTGGTGTTGAATTTTTGACAGTAAAAATTAAATGAACTTATTGTTACAAATAAATGAAAAATAGGTAGACCGGTTTTTAATTGAACTTTCATTTATTTTATATTACAATTTCAGTTAATTTTACGTACAGAATATTGTGAGTGTATCAATTAAACGTTTAATTCAATCGATTTAACATTTAATTCACTTGATTAAACGTTTAATTTACTTGATTAAACGTTTAGTTAACTCGATGAAATTTTCAATTGATTGCTGAAATATTTTGGAGAATTTTTTTTCTGTGCTTGCATTAAGCGCCAACTTGTATATAGCTTATGATAAGTTATGGGCCGATAACTATGAAAAATAGAAATACATTTTTAGTTTTATACATTGGCTGGTCCGCCTTTGGGTCCATATTCGTATTCTGTTTTCTACGAAGCCGATTGGGCTTTATTTCAAAACTGCTTCGAAAAACTAGAACTAATATGACACCAAAACTATTGATTTGATTTTACTCAATCGGAAGCAGGAAGGCTGTTGCAGACGACGACTAAAAGGATAAACTTAGCCATGTCGACTCAAAATTACTCAAAAATCCGGAATATTTATGTATATACACTAGCTGTAGTGCTTTAGGTAAAAATTTGTTGGTGCTTCTCAAGGACTTACAACCTGAGCGAACCCTCATTCATCACTGGTCAAAGTGAATAGTATAAAAAGTTCAATAAATCTACAATATTTGCGAACAATAACCGTTTTAAACGAAAATACCTGTAAACTAAAAAAAACTTTAGTTTTCCAAGGACTCATTAAGTTTATGTAACGATCCTTCAAAAATAAAAAAAAGGCAACATCTATGACTTTGTATCCACTAGCACACACATTTATGCAGACATCCTCACAAATGCTTATGTATGTGTGCACAAGAAATGCACTCATTATTAAAATGTTTGCCAATGTGTGCCACAAAATCCGTTGCATGTTTTTCCAAACTGACTCGGAAAACTAAATGCTGTTGCATGTATGAATGTAATTTTCGCAAAAAATGCCAAGTTTATGTTTGTGTGTATGATTTTGGGTAGCAGTAGTTATTAGAGTCAACATGTTTCATAATAGCAAAGCCCACACACACACACTACTTGCAACAAAATCAGTTCAAAACTTTCAGCTATTTTAAAAATCAGAAGAAGAAAAAAAAACATAAAACAAACAAATATTGAGCCCAACACAGTAAATGGCGACATAACAACAATAAAAATTTTGCAACAGGAATGGCAACGCAAGTAAAAAAGTCTATAAACATTTCATTGCATACTTATCGCAAACATTTCATAATAAAAACACTGTTACACTCATACACAAAAGAAAAGAAAAAACAAAATACACCTACACTTAAAAACTAACACATCTACAATTTTGTATCCAAAAACATCTACACTGAATGTTTAGTGAAAAGAGCTTAACTGTCCTACCAGTAAGTGTGTACGTAACTAGCAGTAGGTAGATGGGTGAATGGTATTATGAAAAAAAGTATGTATCGACAAAAATCTCTTTTCCGCACGTTTAAACATGTAGTTGATGTTTGAGTTTAGAAATAGAAAATTTGAAAAATCTGTGCGTAAAAACCTAAATGCGAATGAACCTTCAATTGTGCTGAACAAATAAATGAAATACACACAGTAACTCTTTGCTAGATGGAGGGGAAAAAAATAAGGAATGAATAGTACTCGCATTAAAGGTAAACAGTGAGCAACAAAAGTAATTTGTTTGCTTTAGCATACATACACTTATGGACAATTCTTATAACGAATAATTAAAAATAACAATATATTTTTCTTTATTGAAGCATTCAAATCGCTTTAGATGATAGTAAAGGGAAACTTGTTGATCATAAATTCGTTTAAGTTCTTAAATCCATGCGATTTAATTTCCATAAGATTTAAGAGTCGTCAAATTGGAGATTAAAAACAATTCTAAAACATTATTATAATAATGAAGTTTAGTAAAATTTTAGTTCTTCTTTATGGCAAAAGATCACACACTCTCGAAAAACATTTTAATACGCCAAACGCCGTAAGGAAAACACAATTAAGATACATATTTGTTTAAAAAACAAAGTATTCTTATGGAAATATTTAAACAAACCTGCAGTGCAAAAAATTATCTCAGATGCGACAGAACTCATTCGGAAACTTAAGTTTTTATGCGCCATGTTTTAAAATTTTTTGGTATAACATTTCATTGCGCAAGTAAGAAAACAAATCTGCGTCTCTAGAAAAATTAGAAGATCTAAGGTGTCTCTAGACTTCTTCTTTATCTAAACCACAGCACAGCGTAGGATGGACACTCCAAAGGCCAGTTCTTGTAGACTTTTCAGAAGTTTTACTAGGTATAGGGGTGATCGTCTCTTCAACACTTTCGTAATACAAAGTCATGTTAAGAAGCTCAATAAGATGTTTTTTCATTCTATTGTCTCACAAATTTTCGAGCTAAGTATCAAAGGTAGAAGGTAGAATTGTAGATAAGCAACAGGTTTCATTATTCTCTTAAACCTCAAATCTTTCACTCAGAGATAATGCTTGGCAAGTCGGAAATGTATGGGATTCTGAACTATTCTGTATCTTAATTAATTAATTTTATGTATTTTCTAAAAATGTTTGCTTAAAAAAGCAATAACGTTAGACAATGTAGCAGTGGTTTTGTTTATGGATTTTTTGGGCTTTTCGAAGAATCCCAAAATTTGTAGCAAAATTATATTTATTTTCACTAAAATCATTAAAAAAAAAAAGAAAAATCTTAAAACGTATAAAAACATACACGATTTATCAATCAGAGAACATTTAACTACTATGCTGCAAGGCAAAACGGCTAAAGTTGCTGGTCCACAACAATCCCTCAATGCGTTGATGCATTTGTGCATCTGTCCAAAAATTAGTAGTGAAAAAATGTATTGGCAAGTTAAAAGCAAACCCGTATCGAAAACATGAAGAAGGATTACTTTCTACTTTACCATAATGAAAATCACCTTGCAAAAAGGACAAAAAGCTAATGTACGCATAGAACGCGTGGTGTGGACTTCCAGCTGTAGAATTAGAAGAAACAATTTAATATTCTGTTTGCTATTATGCTTTACTTTTGAATGTGTAATTCCTATTTGTTGTTATGCAAAAAAAAAAGCATTTAAAATTACATTATTTGTTCAAAAAAAACTCTAAAAAAATTATCGTCGTATCGTTAGTAAAATATCGCCGATACCGATCTTTCGGCAAACCTGAAGTGTCGCCGATGTTTCGGTATTCGTTACATCTCTTATTTCTACCGTTTAGAACACGAAAGTACAGTATAGCATACTTATTTTTAAACTCTGTGTATGAGTAATATTGATACCATGGTCCAATTAGTAGGTCTGCGCGAAACGCCTGCTGATTTTTTGCAGAGTTGTGTTTTTTAAGTGCAATTGTTTTTGTGGCAATTTTTTTGACATTTCTACCATTTTTTACACAAACAAATGCTTTTGTTCTTGACATCGATATAATTTTTTACACAAACAAAATGTGTGTTGGTTTTTTTATTGGTGGATTGTTTTAGTGGCGCGCAGACCTACTAAATGGGCCATGATTGATACCCAGCAAAAACTTACATTGCAAAGTAATGAGTTAAAAAGCTAATATAACGACTCTTCACTACTTATACATTGACATTTTAACTCATTATTTTAACACGGTGATGTCATTGGAGGTAAGTACTTACCACCCTCGCTTACAAATAAGGACTTAAATAACTTATTACTCCGATGTCACCAAAATTACAACTAACATGTAGTGTTATTCATTGGATGAATACTTTCAATAAAGTAAAAAAAAAATTTTTTTTTTATTATTTTTTTTAATTATTTTTTTTTTCTATTTTTTCTTATTTTATTTTTTTTTTCTATTTTTTCTTATTTTATTTTACTTATTTTATTTTTTATTTTTTTTTCTGTCTCTGGCAGGATTCGATCGCGCAACCTCGGTGCTGATAGACTAGCTCACTACCAGCTTGTCTACTGGGGCAGTGTAGTTTTTGTATAAAAAAACTATGTTTTTTACTCAATTAAGAGCGCTAATCAACTCATACATAAGTACTTAAGTATCAAATTATATGTCAGTCATTACTAAACTACTTCTATGTAATGCAGATGGTATGAAGTAGTCATTGAAAAGTAAGTTGTTCAGTAATGGCAAGTCATTACCAAGTTTTTGCTGGGTACTTACATATATTGCTCGTACGTACCGACAAAATAAACAAACGCCACTTTGAAAACATTTAAAATTTCTAAAAGCTAATTTTTTTAAGAATTATTTCAAACTGAGAGTTTTCTTTGTGTTTTATAACCTTTCGTCGTTTAATATAAAGTATTTATGGTGGTGGGCAACGTCTTGAGAAGAAACTCTTTCAACAGAATAAAAAAAAAACTTTGTCAAAATGTCATACGTTTGAAGTTCTAACGACAAAGATTTCATGCTAATACATTCAAAGAGTTAGTTTTTTCGGAAAGGATTAAGAAGAATTCAATGAGCACATGCCGTGTTGGCCTAAGCTCATGGTGGTCTTACTACTGGGTGATACACCGCCACTATCTGTGAGAGCACATATTAAGCAATTTAAGTATATAACCCGGCAAAATTGTATACTCGCCCTTCACTAGAAGCTGAAGCTATCAAAGTTTTCTGCAATTTTGAAGAATGAAAAGCAACAGCCGCCTTTTTAAGATCTCTGTCCTTTAGGTTTTTGGTGGGTATCAAAGTTTTGGCACAGGCGAATAAAAGCTCTTTATCTTGTTACATCTTATTTTGCCTACTCGGATCAATTATAATAAAACATTCCAAAAAGTTTCATTAATATGTAAAGGGTGTTTTTTTTTTAGCTGCATGAGAACCTAAAATGATAATACAACAAAGAAATGTTGTTGGAATGTTTTTTTTTTTAATCTGGTAAATAATTGCATGGCATTTTTTTTTTAAATACGATTTCCGGTATATGTTCGCCGCCGCTACGAGTTACTTGGTCCATTCAATCAGTACAATTTTTGATTACTTTTTTCCAATAAATCTGGCGTCAATGGTGACTTGAATATTGGCTTTAATGTTTCAAGAGTTGCTGGTTTGTCGGCATAAGCCAATGACTTAAAGTCAGTGTTCGAAAATTAACACTTAATATCGTTCCTTAGTATTCGGTTCGGAAGATTTGTGGAAAACACAAACGCTAATAGTGTTTGTGTAGAAAATCATTAAAAAAAATAACGTTTTCCTGTTTGTCATCTTTCGAACACAAAAATAATACTGGGTCCAAATCGTCGCAGTCGTGATCGAGTGACTTTGATCGAAATTTTACTTTTTGAGATTATGTCATTCGATAACGAGTAGCCGATCGAATGATTTTACTCGAAATGTCATTCGATAGGTTAAGAGCTTTTGTAAAAACATTTAATTGTTTTTTTACAAACAATTTACACACTTTTTGGGAATAATTATTAGATTTCTTTAACAAATAGCTAATAAAATAATAACATTCAGTTTAGCAATTTTTCGCAAATTATAGTCATAGATAGAAGCGATTTTTGTATTGAAAGTTTTTTGATTCTTTACAGCTTTAACGGTTTTTAATAAATAGTAGACTTTGCTATTATGCCGCTGTTAGCAATTTTTTGCGAATTTCCCTTAATTTAGCAATTTTTTCAATTTCTTATATTTTTATGGACTTTTAATCAATCTTATGTCTTGTTCGAATTATTGAAAATTTTCAAATAAATTTTAGGGCTTGTTTCCAAGTTTGCGATTATTTGCGAATTTTAGCCAATGCTTTCATGCCGCTGTTAGCAAATTTCCGCTAATTTAAAATTTTTAATCGAATTTTTGCCATTCCTTGTAAATTTAGGGACTTCTAATCAATTTAATGACTTGTTTGATATGTTAAAAACTTTCGCGAATTTTCGCTATTTTTGCAAATTTTCTGAATTTGTAAAATGTTTTCCGAATTTTTGCGTTGCTTTGTTGCTCTTTTTGGCAAGCGCCGCCGCTATTAAAGAAGCCACATAAATAAACCGAAGTCCCCTATTTTATAGGGCACTATCAACATTGTTGATTTATATGCGGCGAAAAGTGCATTGCCTTATGCCATTAGTATACAAGCATAAAAATCTATTACATTTTTTAAACAAATTTCGATACGAAGGCTTTCGAATGCCGCAATCCCGTTTTTGATACGTCACGAAGTTTTATTCGATACGAAAGTTCATTCGATCACTTATGCGACGATTTGGGCGCTGTTCTTATCCATCTCAACAATAGATGAGATCATTTAATTCCGCTCGGTCTTTTTTTTTTTAAACCAAAAACTTCATTGTGTTCGGTTCGGCTTATCAATGTTCGTCGCTTTTGGCTGGTTAAAAAAAAACAAAAAAATTCTAAAATTTTTTGTTTGCTCATTTACGCATCAATGTAAAAAAGAACCATTATAGAACATTAAAATATAATAGTTGTCTACAGTATCACTACAATTGTTCTGTTTTTTAACGAAGAACAGAAAAATATATAATGTTCGGCTCTTTCTTGAAAATAGCTACGAACGGTATTAAGCGTTGTGTTCGTCTACACAATCACTAAAAAAATAGATATCGTTTTTGGGTGTGTGATCCGAACGCTAAATAATGTACTGTTTATTTTCGAACACTGCCTTAAATGGCGCCATAAAAAGTAATCCAAATGCTTTAAATCGCACGAACGAGGGGACCAGTAAACCTCTGGAAATAAATTTGTCACCAAATTGATTTTGCAATTGATCGATTGTTAAGTGGGCTATATGAAAAGTTGCGCTGCCTTGTTGAAACCAAATGTCGTTTGGAAACAAGAATTCAGTCAGCATGGTTCGATAGCACCAACGACTCACCGTATGGGCAGCTCCTTCCTCATTTCGAAAAAGAATAAAAGCCGCGCCGAACAGTCAATTTTAATAGATGATTCGTTAACGGCTTGAGGATTGTCTTTGCTCCATATACGGTACTTTTTATTTTTGACGTAGCCATTTAACCAGAAATGAGCTTCGTTAAACGGACGAAGTGCTTTTTGAAGTTTGTGAAGAGTTTTTTTTTAAAGTAAATTCCCACCATTTCGAAGCATTGTTATAGCTTTAAAGGATTCACGATGACTTGGCAAACCTTTCTGAACATATATGTCAACACATCTTAGCTGTCAAAATTTAGTTATCATTCTCGAAAGTTCCGATGCGGCTTAAAAAACACCCGATACATATGACCCCAATCTAAATATAACTACAGCATATTAATAAATTTTTTACACTTATCATTTCCTAGCATTTGTAGTTCACTGTATAAAATCCCCCTCCCCCATTCCCATAGTTCTGCCTATATGATAAATAAATTTTGGCAGCTAAAGGCTCACAACCATTACTTATAGTCCAACATTCAAAAGTCCACACAAAAACAAACACAATCACATCAGCACAAAACACAACAAACAACTCAAGAGACACACAACTTTACATATGGTTTGTTATGTGGTTAAATATTTGGTGCCGGTTCACTCGTGTGTGTTTCATCTGTTTATTCATAGAAATATTAGAGACATATTAGATTTTCTTGTGCGTATGAATGCGTTCGTAAATGTGTTAAAGTGTTGTGCTGTCAAGTGTTCATGTATTAGTATTGTATATCTGTGAGGGTTATAAATTATTTTCATTTTGTGTATTTTATATGAACATAACTACATTTATATTTGGTAAATAAAGTAGGAGTTCCTTTCTAAAGATATCATACCAACAATACTCTTTATACTTTATACTATTTTACAAACTTTTAAAAATTGGTCACAGTAAAAATGTTTTTGTATTTGGTAAAGCTATTAACTCTTGTTTAATCTACTCTAACTGTAACTTACTTACCTTTCTACACCTTCACTCTTGTTATAACCACAAAAGGATTCAAAGAATTTTTGTAGTCATCAATTAGTTTTGTTCGTGAAAGTATGAAAATAAAATTCTTAAAATATTTTCAAACTAATCATTTTCACACGTTTGTTTGTTTGTTTCTTTGTTTTAAGGGTTGGCAAAGACAAGGTAAAATGTCAAGCAGGAAGTGGCAAGTGTTACGTAATTAACAAACAGGAAATCGAAAAATATTATTCATCATTTAGGGTTATGTTATCTTAATTTATAAGAAATTGCTTCGCAACTCTTACTTTGTTATTGTAAACGTGTCTCTTGTGTGGTGCTTAAAAATTTAATGAGAGCAGATTTTTATTCGAACAATTTGTCAGAAATCATTTAAAATCTTTAAATGAATGATTATGTTATTTGTCATTTAAATTGGGAAAGAGGAAAAATGCCTTAAAAGGAAAAAGTGTAGAATTAATATAATCTATATATCTACTCTATATATAACAAGTAAGAAAGTATAGTCGGTCAAGCTCGACCATATGATACCCTACACCACAGTATTTAAAAATACATCATGCCTATGTGTCTATATAAATATGGATTTATCTATGTCTATAAACTTCATTAAAATCGGTTTGAAAGTTTGTGAGAGGCAGAAATTTTTATAAAATTTTTTTTTTATTTTTTTTTTTTTATCAATCAAATTTTAATAAAAATTTTCATGTAGTAAAATTCCTTCCTTCAGTAAAAATAATTTAATGAAAATTAAATTTAATGAACTCAAGCCCAACTAAAAATATCAAAATATAAACTTTTCTAAACTGAGTTTAACACTTTCCAATATTTTTGTTAGTAAGTGGACTCCCCACTTAAATAACTGATCCTCTTGGAAAGGTCAGTTAAAAGGACCTAGCTTAACTATAAGGAATTTGTATAACATTAAGGTAAAATAACAGACTAATTATATTATTTTCAAAACCAAACGGAAGTCTTATTTTGACATAATTTTTACCATATTTCATTTTCCAAAATCTTCTAAATATTGCCAGCTCTACTGAGTTCAGACGGACAGACAGACATCACAAGAATGTCTTAGACTACTACAAGGATTTAAAGCAGAAATATTGTTGGAATGAAATTTATTTTATTTATAATCTGGTAGATAATTTTATGGCATTTATTTTTTAAATATGATTTCCGGCATATCGTGGCCCTTACCGTAAAAATAGCTTAAGCGATATCATTTTCAGTTTTCTTCCTTTTTAATAAATGAATTTATTGGCAACACTTGCATCATCTCCTAAAATGTAATGGTCACATACGGAACTGTTACGATTTTACAGCAAAAACAATTTTAGCTTAAGCGCCCACCTTATACAAAATTTTTATGAAATATGTTTAAAAACCCCTTCTCTATGTTCGCCGCGGCTACGAGTTATTTGGTCCAATCTACTACTTTTTCTTATAAATATGACCTAATGGCGTCAACGATGACTTGAATATTGGCTTCCAATGCTTAAAGGGTTCATGGTTTGTCGGCATAAGCCAATGACTTCACATTGCCCCAAGAAAAGTAATCCAGAGGGGTTAAATTCTGGAAATAAAGTTGCCACCGAATTGATTTTGTAATCAATTGATTGTTAAGCGCGCTGTTTGGCAAGTTGTGCCATCTTTTTGGAACCAAATGTCGCTGATGTTTAGTTGATACATTTTTGGAAAAAAAAATTCAGTCTACATGGCTCGATAGCGCTCTCCAATCACCGTAGCGGCAGCCCTTTGCTCAATTCGAAAGAAATAAGAACCGATGATGCCACCAGAGTGTAAATCACAGCAGACAGTCAATTTTAATGTCTTAAGGATTGCCACCGCTTCAAATACTGTAATTTCGCTTATTAATGTAGCCATTTAATTCGTGTGTATAGACCTAGTAGTAACATGAACGTTAATCCCCTCATTTCAATTCTTGAGGATATCACTATTCAATTTGATTATATTGTTATTATTGGTGACTTTAATAATAATCTTTTAGTTGATAATCCCTTAAAAGATCCTATGCATTTTCTTCATCTTTATCCGGTGAATGACTCTACTCCCACTCACTTTCACGTGTCCTCTAATAGTTTGATTGATCTAGTATTCGTTAACAATAAACCTAAGGTACTTCTTTATGATCAAATCTCAGCTTCAGTCTTTTCTAATCATGATATTCTCTTTCTGACTTATAAACTGTCTACGACTGCTGTGAATAAATATATTTCATATCGCGATTTGCATAATATCGATCACACCGTGTTAAATCAGAATATTGATAACATTTTCTGGGACGAGATATATACAATTGATTGTGTAAATGATCAACTTTCTCTAATCCAGGAGAATGTTCAATTATTATATGACATGTGTGTTCCTATTAAAACTAAGCGGATAAGCGGATTGGTTTACTAACGAAATAATGTCATTAATAGAAAGGCGTGATGCTGCTTACAGTCGATGGAAGAGATTCAAAACTTATGATCTGAAAGCTATTCACAAAGCTGCTCGTAGGGAGGTAACTAAGCGCATTAAACTTGCGAAGTCCACTTACTATCACAGAAAGTTTTCTTCAGCAATGGATATCAAATCCAAATGGAAGGAAATTCGCAAAATTGGAATAGGCCAGAAATCCAATAAAACCTGTAACATGGATGCTGACGTTGACATTCTGAATGACCAATTTATAAATGTAAACGTCCAATCGCCTGCCTGTAACATTTATGATGATATTTGCTTTGTCCCAATACAAAACCCCTTTAGTTTTCGTTGCGTTAATCAGGTTGAAGTTTTAGAATGTTTGTCATCTGTAAAATCAAATGCGGTTGGTTCAGATGATTTAGTTCCCATGTTTTTAAAATGTCTAACACCTAGGCTACTACCCTACTATACATATTTATTCAATTCTGTCCTCACGAAGTCTACTTTTCCCGATGCATGGAAACTATCTAAAATAATCCCTATTCCTTAAACCAACAGCGAATTCAGGCCGATTGCCATTCTTCCGTTCTTATCGAAAGTTTTGGAAAACCTCATGGCAAAACAAATCAATCAGTACTTGGAAAGTAATAATTTTCTATCAGATAGGCAATCTGGTTTCATGAAAGCTAGAAGCTGTACCGTTGCCCTTCTGGATGTGGTTGAAGACCTCAGATCGAAGTTGGATGAAAATTTGGTTGCTTTTCTAGTTCTGCTAGATCATAGTAAAGCATTTGATACGGTAGATCATGCAATATTATTAACAAAGCTTCAAAAACAATTTTATTTTTCGAATACAGCCTGTAACCTAATATATTCGTATCTTATGGAAAGATCTCAACGTGTCCATCTTAATAATAACGTTTCAAATTCTCTGAATGTTAAAAGAGGAGTTCCTCAGGGTTCTGTACTGGGGCCACTCTTATTCTGTATGTACATTAATGACCTACCTAATGTTTTGACTGACAGCAAAGTCCATATGTACGCTGATGATGTGCAGCTCTACATGAGTACCTATATTGAAAATGTTAGTTCTTGTGTAAACTATATTAATTGTGAATTAAACAAAATTGACAGCTGGGCTAATGCCAATGGGCTATCCATCAACCCATCCAAATCTAAATGTATTTTTCTTTCGAAGTCTAATAGATCATTTGAAGTACCGGAAATAAACATCAAGGGAAATAAAATCGAGTACGTTAAAACAGCTGAGAACCTAGGTGTCGTTTTTAACGTTCGGCTAACCTGGTCAAACCATATTAATGTCGTTGTGGGTAGAGTATATAGTATGCTTCGCAACTTGTGGGCAGTAATAGATTCAACACCATTTTCCATACGTAAGCAACTTGCGAAAACATATCTTATTCCTGCCTTATTATACGGTTGTGAAATTTTTGCGAACTGTGACAGTGACGATCAACGTAAACTCAACTTAGCTTATAACAATATTGCAAGATATGTATTTCTTAAAGGACGTCGTGACCACATTTCACTCTACTCGTATCAGATACATATTTCAAATTAAGTTTGAAAACCTTTTGAAACTTAAATGCCTTATTTTTTACACAAGATTATTACTACTAAGCAGCCTATATATTTGTTCAGTAGGATTCAATTTGCTAGATCTAACCGAGGAAGGAAGATTATTCAACAAAGATACAAGAGTCTTTTGTCACATCGACAATTTTTCATTTACACCACAAGTCTTTGGAATTCTCTACCAAATTATATACAAAGCATAGGCAATGCAAATGCGTTTAAAAAGGAGTTATATAATTTTTTTTGCATTATTTAATTTTTCAGTTTTTCTATTTCTTATCACTTACTATCCAGTCTGATGCACTTTTCTATTTCTCTGCTTATTTAATGTTATGTTATTATTTTAATATTACGTTTTTAATTTCCTTAACACAAACTGTGATTATAAGTTTGATCTTATTCCCTAGCACTTTCATTTATAAGATACTTATCTTGTTTTGCTAGGATACAACTAAATAAATAAATATATAATATAAACTGAATTGATTGATAAATGAGCTTCATCACTGTCCTCGGCTAATTTCAAATAGCCCAATCAGCAAAAAAGCGCTGCAAGCGATGGTCCTTTGGCACCAATTCTTACACGAGCTGTCTTTTTACTTTCTTACATCTTTTTTAATAGATTTCAATGGTTTCCAATAAACAGACCAAAACTATTGAATTATTGCTGATGTTTGTGAAAGATCTCCTTTATTGAGTATGCCTAAATTATTTGTCGATTTTGCAATCATTCTTTGTTATCAATTTGATAAAACCAATCTGCAAAAGTTTTTTTAAACTTTTGCTAGCATCATGCCAATTTTCCGAAAAAATTAATCGTCAACAGCGCCAAAAAGGTAAGCCACATTATGCTTTAAACCTTTAAATGGTTTAAGAATTTCTAAGGCAAGGTTGGGAAAATAAATAAGAAGAATTTTGCTCTGTTTATTTCTAAAGTTATTATTTTTTCCATTTACAGAAACACGAATAGTCTGGCAGGAATTGCTATAGGGTCTCAAGCCAATTAGTTAAGTCCTTTAGCAATAGCAAATATACTTAAAAAAAAAAAAATCAATTGTTCTATTCCAATGATAGTTAAACGTAGAAAACTGAAGGTTACTAAACTTAATGCATTGTACTTTAAACTGGATACTTTGTTTTCTAATTGGACTAGTCTTTTAGAAGACGCCATAATTTTCAATATTATTTTTGTGATTATCTCAACTTGGTTATGCTGAAATGTTTCAGTTGACATGCATAAAACATAAAAATTCAAAAACATACATACATACATTTTAAGAATGAATTCATAAATTTTGAACTACTGTTGTTGTTTGTAGTTGTCAAAAAATGTCATCATTCATTGTCTCTTCATGTTGATGATTGTCTAACTGACTGGTTGTGTGATTTAAAACGTTCATATTTCTCTTATTTTCAGTTTAGCTTTTTATGTTTTCGAATGAATGTATGCAAGTAAATAAATGAATGTGTAGCAAATCTAAGCGGCCTTTGGAAAGGCCCTTTTGGTTAAGAATGCATACTTTCAAGAACTCCGGTTTTGGAAAACCGTCACCTTTTTAGATTAGCAGAATAAATTAGAATAAGTTCTATTTGAAAGAAAACCCCTAGTTTATGAAGACTTTTAAAGAAGGGCTGGTTGTAAGGAGTTTTAAAGTATTTCAATATTTTCGTAGAATCATTTAATACGTTAGCACCAGATGGTCGTTCTAATTAGAAGACAAACTTCAATCGAAATCTTATCATTTAGAAGAGAACGAAGTTGGCCTTAGCATAGGCTCAACTTTTGATTGCAAGTACCTCTTGTATGCTTTCAGCCAACATGTATGTAATTTTTGTACGTGTGGGGATGGAGACGCACAAATACAATGAAAAATTGCCATATGAGTTTCATGATTTTTTTCTATTTTGAAAATTTATGAAACATGAAGGAAATCAGTTCCGTTAGAAAGAAATGTTAAAAAAAAAATTTAACTGAGAAAAAATATACAAACCTAATTAGATGCATTAATAAAAGACCGTGGAAGATATATGAATATGGCATACAAAACTACACACAAATATTTTAATTTACACAAGAATACTTAAAAATATACTTTTTCTTTTAAATCCGGCCATTAGTCTTATAAAAAGCACTCTCTCAAAAAACATTTTAATGCGACTTTAGCCTTTACGAATAAAGACATACGGCCACGTTCAGGAAATCTAAGTCACGTGAATATTTTTAAATACATTTTTTAACATCTTTTTCTGATTTCAAAAGCAGTTCAGGTAAATTAAGTGGTCCTCAAAGTATGGGGTATATAAAAGAAAAATTTTTATAAACTTCAAACACAGGTTAGTTTTCAAAACTTGTTCGATTTTAATTTCACAAGAGATCGAATTCCAGAACATGGCCGATTGTGGCAAATTATGATCCAATTTAGTCTGATAACTCTGGAAAACATATTGTGATGATTAGCGTTTAAAAAACTGCAGTCAAAGTAGAAATACTGCCATATCTTCCGCTTCTTAATTTGTCAGTAGTCAAAAAAAAAAAAAAAAAAAAAAAAAACTTGTACTTTTGATTCATTAAATGGGTAATTCCAAAGTGTTGAACGTGACAGTCGTACGCATCAAAAATGCAACAACATTTTAAACAACAAATATTTTTACGTTCTTTTAACCCTTAAATTATAGCACTAAGAAAGCACTATTATCTATGCTAAAGTTTATGGGGGGCGCGATTCTAGGTCAAAGATAATGGCAAAAGAAGTAGCGGTTCGAACGTGAAAAAAATAGAAGTAGTTTTTGTGGCCATGTATAAAAAGTTGTAGTTCAGCGAAACCTGGCACAATTTTTTAGTCAAACTACTTTCAGAATTTTACATAGCAATGTAACATTAAAATGTCTTTGGTTTGGTTCCAAAATCGTCTGTACTATTTTTTGTTTAAGCTAAAATCTGGTTCGATACGTGAAATTTTTTCCACAATAATTTAACTGAATAATGATTAATACAAAATAAAAATTTACCGTTAATTCGAATAACATATTTCTCTTCGAACTCTTCCTTAGATTACAGACCATGTAAGAATTTTTTTTTGGAATAATTTTCATCAAATATCACCTCTTTTAAGGAAGATAATATTAAAGAAAATATACAATAAAACATACTCACAAATAAGAAAGTACGTTTGCACAACTTTGCAGTCTGATTGTTCATCTAAGTGAACAAATTTATGGGTAAATTTATAAAATTAGTAAAATCTAAATATTTCTTCATAACAATTTCGTAAAATAATCAGATTTTAATAACTTTTAAATTTTCGGTCACGGTGGACCATTTGGCGGAAATGCCCAAATGTCAAGTGGTTTCTTGTTCTAAAGTTTTTAGTTTCGACTAAATTCGCATGAGCAAAATGTGAGGGCTTCTGTGTGCCTAGCGGAAGACTTTCTAAAAGTCGACGAAGTTTGGACTCTTGAGATTCCGATCTTTAACAGCTTGGTACTTACTACTACCATCAGTATGTGGGTTTTCTAAAATATCCGAAATGTGCGGCAAAAAGTTCGAATATATTTTGGCAATAGCAAATTTAAATTTTGTGTCATCTCGAGTAAATAATAAAATACCGAATATCAGCTCAATATGCCTAAGCCAAAGCTTGGGGTTTGCCGTTCAAAAGGGTGGTAGCTTGTGTAAACTTGAAGAGGCAACATGTAGATTAGGACTATCTTCAACATTTGGTGTTTGAGTTTGAGTTACTTTTCTTTCCGGAGATGAAATTTTCCACCATTTATTTATAAGCAATTTGATACCTGCAAATCTCGAACCGTGTTGACTTTCTTGTTCAGTAAGATTTGGAAAGACATCATTAATCGTTTAACTTTAAAAAATGCTACCAAATTAAGGAAATTTACTTTGAAAAAAATCTGTTTGTGAAGTTCATAAAGCACTTCGTCCATTTTACGAAGCTCACTTTTGGTTAAATGACTACGTTAGTAAGCCAATTTGCCGTATTAGAAGCGAAGACAATCCTTAATCAATCACCAATTCATCCATTTTCATAGAATCAAGCAAACAATTTTTGATTTTGCAACTATTATTAAAATGATTATATATTAAGATTACTAAAATTTTAACATTGTGAAATTTTTTTTCTTCAATAAATTATACTTTCTATTTTAATTAAACAATTTATCAAAAAACTTTGCCGTTTCAAACAATGTTTTAATTGATTTTATTAAATATAACTCAGGTTTTGACAAATACCCAACAACAATTCAAATTATTTCATTTTAAACGAAAAAATTTATTTCAAACCAACTAAAATGTTAATTAAATCAAAATTATATTTTTAATTTTCATTCAACAAAACAAAGAATTGATTCACATCACATTAATTTAATTTACATTTTTTAATTGATAAAAAACTAATGTATAATATAAAGCGGGTTAATTTTATTCATACACAGAAAAAATTAAATCTTGTCTCTAATCGCCAAATTTATAGCAAATTCATAGAATCAAGAAAACAATTTGTTGATTTTGCACCTATTACCAAAATGATTATATTGAATACTGAAAAGTGTAAAAATTTAATATTTTGAATATTTTTTTTTATAAATGATATTTTTAATTTTAATTAAAACAAGTAAGAGTGCTATATTCGGCTGTGCCGAATCTTATATACCCTTCACCATTGTGCGAGCAGAATACAGAGCAACTAGACAAAACCTAAATAATTTCTACATAAACATACATATATACAATACATAAAACTACATTATAAATTAAATTTAAAAAGTTAAAACTGGTAAATATTTTTTTCAATCGTTTCAGAACATAAAAAAATTAAAAAAAAATTTTCTTTTTGAAAAAACAAGATTCGAACCAGGGACTCACAGTTTCTAACCGAAGCAAACCCCCTAGACAACTGGACCATGAAGGAACGTTTAATGAATATCATTAAAAGTAAATATGATCAGTTTACAGGTACCACGCCCACTTGTTCAATCCCGCCCACATTTTGTGGGATGCTGTGTATCGATAACGTTAAAGTGTGTACCTTATTTGGAAACTTTGGCTCTTGCCGTTCTCAAGATATACAGAAATACAAAAATACAACAACAACAAGGGATTTTTGGGCAAAATCAGAGGCAGTCGTGGTTTTTTGGTCATGTCGCAGCCATTTGTGGACCGATCTTGCTGAATTTCAATAGCAATAAATGGTAGACTATATAAGACATAAATGTAAAATAACCTAGTCGCTATCATGTCTAGAGTATCCGGAAAACACATATCAAACGTAAGACGGGCAGACGGACATCGTTAAATCAACATCTCTCCTCATAAGGACCCAGAATATATACACTTTGTAGGGTCTAAGATCAATATTATAGAAATTACACACGGAATGACAAACTTATATATACCCTTTTCCACCTGTGGTGAAGGGTATAAAATTATCAAAAAACTTTGGCGTTTCAAACAATGTGTTGATTAATTTCGACAATTTGCAACAACAATTTCACAAGTTTAAATTATTTTATTTTAAACGAAATAATTTTTTGTTATTTAATTAATATTTTAATTCAAAATTTATTTCAAAACAACTAAAATGTTAATTAAATCAAAATTATATTTTTAATTTTCTTTCAACAAAAAAAATAATTGATTCAACATAAATTTAAATACTTTTTAATTAATTTTTTAATCGATAAAAAACAACTTATAATTTTTTATGTGTAAATAAAAAATTACAAGCAAATGTATATATCTTTCTCTTTCTAACAAAAATGCCTCAAAAATATGATTAAAATAGTATTTTAACTTTAAAGTTCACATCTCTGGTTGCTTTGTTGGAGCGACTCTCCAATTTGTCCTACAGGCACACAAATAAAATTTTCCTTAAATTCTTTTTATTTAAGTTCACCATGTAATTTAATAACTTTTTATGATTTTGCTTCTAAATTAAAATTCTAAATTTCATTATATTTTTAACTGTATTGCCCAATAAATTTTAATTATACAAATTTCGTATAACTACCAAAATAAATTGCTTAACAAAAAAAAAAAAAAAATCACAGAAAAACACAAACAATAATATTCATAAATTAAGTTTTGGACTAAAATGAAACAATTTGGAAAATTCATACTGAATATTTCGTAAATATATTTAAACAGGCACACATAAAAATACACCCACACACATACATATATTTCAAAATTTTTCTCAAACACTCATTTTAATAAACAATAAAATTCTAATTGTAAATAATGGTGGAAATAAATGCGGTTGAAATTTAATGATTGAAAATTTTTGTGTGTTTTTTGGTCATTTAAAGGCAGTGGACATTTATTTTCCATAGAATTCACTTATTTGTACACAAACCTAACTAAATTGATATGAAATAAATCGTAAACAGAGAACAATAATTGCTGGAAAATTTTATTTTAATTTTTAAAATTTTCCAATCATTTTTTTTTATTATTATTATTTATTCACTTAAATGGGTTAGTACGAGTAATTTAATAAAACCGGATATGAAAATGCAAAAATTAAATAATGTGTATGTATAAGTAAAATCTATGTACGGTTTAAAGCTTTTGAAAAGGAAGTCGGTCAATATTCTAACGGATATAACGAAATATAAAAATGTGTATTATTTAATTTAAGGATAAATAATAAATTTGTAATAATTGCATGATGTATGTTTTAAAATAACCATAATCAATTTGTCTTCTTGAAGTTTGATAACATGTGTAGCTGTCATTATTGAAAACAAAACAACAATAAGTGTTGGAACTTCTTGTATTCGTTGTAAAGGAAAAAAAAAGTTGTACATTGCTTAGTATCCATGGAACAATAAACTTTTAAAATACTTAATCATCTATCGTCGGTTCTTTGTTATGTTATGAAATTGTTTGTATTATTGTGGCATGCAACGCATCTTATTTCATTTTCGATCTGAAGGACATGCGAGTGTTTATGAGAACAGTTGGAAGAGAAATCTTGAGCACTCTACAGAATTATTACACAGCATATAAAATTTGGCAACAACTGTTTTTTATATATGTATAAATATCACACTGGTTCGTCTTAGGGCAGTCTAATCGCATCTGCCCGCTGTAAAAATCTAAACGTAAAGGGTGTCCAAATTTGAGGTATCATCGGTTAATGGAAATCGCTACTGCATGATGAACCGAAGCTTTTTGTGGGAAATGTATGATTTATACTTGTCACACAGCAAGAGAAACATTTTAAAAATCGCATTATTTCTCGTAGAGGAAGAGTGAATTGGGCACCAAGATCGTGCGATTTGACTCCTTTTTTGGGATTTTTTTAAATCGAAAGTGTACAGCAATTATCCCACAACAGTTCAAGAGCTGAAAAACAACTTTATCGAGCAGATATTAACCATTGAAAACAGTTTATTGAAAAACGATATTGAGAAATTTGGTAAAAGATTAAGAGCCTTCCGAGCCAGTAGGGGGTCACTTGACTGATATAACTTTTTATTTTTAACTGGAACCTATTTGTAGTAAACTAAAATAAAAATAAAAGGTTATCCATTTTGCGGTTTGAAAAGTAAACGTATATAAAACACATATAAAATATTTTTTTGCATGATATTTCTTTTTTATTATAAAGTTTGAACGTTAAAATTATGTGTGGAACACTATATCATTTAAATTACCACCACGCGAAGTGTTGCAAGCATACTACAAAAATGGTGATTCTGGCACAGCCATGTATCGTGCTTTACGCAACTACTACTACCAACTACGCAAGCAATTGGCAATATTGTGATGAAATTTGAAGAGACTGGAGCGTTTACAGATATTGTAAGGCCAGTGCATCATCGTTTCGCTCGTTCCGCTGAAAATATCGCTGCTGTAAGTGAAAGTGTTGCCGAAGACCCGAATGTGTCGATTCCTCGTCGTTCTCAGGAATTAGGACTGTATGGTCGTATGATAACCGACTTTTTTTTGCCTGCTATTGAAGAATACGACTTGGAGAATAAGTGGTTTCAACAAGACGGTGCTACATGCCACACAACTCAAGCGAATATGGCTTCATTGCAAGAGACATTTCCTGGCCGTGTAATTTCTCGTCGTGGCCACATCAACTAGCCACCAAGATCGTGCGATTTGACACCATTACACTTTTTTTTTGTAGGGCTACGCGAAAGACCGTGTTTATGCAGATAAACCTTTAACTCTTGAGCACTTAAGAACCAGCATTCGTCAAGTTATGGCTGAGATACCACCCAATATGTGTCAAAAAGTGGTCCAAAATTACCTCAAAAGAATCAATGCTTGCAACACTTCGCGTGGTGTTCATTTAAATGATATAGTGTTTCACACATAATGTCAACGTTCAAACTTTATAATATAAAGGAAATTTCACTTTATAATAAAAAATAAATATCATGAAAAAAAATAGTTTATATGTGTTTTATTTACGTTTACTTTTGAAACCGCAAACTGGATAACCCATATTTTCAATAAATCATAAAAAAACTTTTTTTTATTAAAATTAAAATGATGCCTCAATTTTAGAGACTATTACAATATTTTTTTTTTTTGTGTTTTTTTTTTTTGTTTTTCAGAATTACTTATTAATTTTATCAAATGTGTATTAATCTAAATTTCTGTGGTAAAGAACAGACAATAAAGCTGAGTTGGCAATATTTTGAGAAGACCTCATGACGATAAATCGAAGATGGCAATTGACTGGAATCCTCAAGGCATCAGAAGAAGAGATAAGCCCGCTTATACTTGGAGAAGCGTACTAGACAGCGTTTAAAAAACTGCAGTCAAAGTAAAAAAACTGCCATTTTTTCCACTTCTTCACTTATCAAAAAATTAGGCCCGATAACGCCTCCAATATAAACAACACACCACATAGTTACTTTGAGCGGGGGTGTAATGGCTGTTCTTGTATTATACATGGATTTTCACTTCCCCACAAGCGATAGGTTAGGCAACGCGATAATTATGCTAGAAAAAAAATTAATATATTATTCTAGTCTAATCAAAACAGTGAAACAGTTTCACATGCATTCTATAGGGTACACCTCATACGCATACCCCCCCCCCCCCTATATTTATGAATCTCCATTACAACTCATTGTTCTTTTGGTACAAAAGTATTTAGTGTAATATTACAAAACAACAAAAAACAATTGAATGATGAATGAATTGTGCAAATGATTTTGACACATAGCATTTTCTTCACTAATGATTATTCAGCACACCACTGGCCAAAGAAAACCAAAATGAAATAACGAATGAAAATTACAAAAAAAAAAAAAAAAAAAAATACTAACCAATTTAGAAAAAAATATTTAAACAAATCATTAATTAGATTGAGTTGAATGTAATGGAATATTTATAGAATTTTAATGATAATTAAAAAAAAAGGATTTCTTATGGATTTAAAAGAACATACTGGATGATTTGCATGGCAGCTTGAAAGAAAAACACATTCATGTTTCATAACAGCCGTACGTACGATCTGCGTACTAAAGTGTTATACTACACGTTATTTATTCAAGTTGCTAAAAATAATTTTTCGCATTCAGTTATAAAAATTGGTCTATTGTCCCAGATATTTCAAATAGATAGTCTCGTATACGTTTGTAAAGAAAGATTGCTTTGTGCCGCACAAAGTCCCGGACATTTACAAGAAATTTTAAGAATTCTTGTAGATTTTAAGTCTGTTTGAATGTTTTTTGAAAACCCGAAGATCGGTTGAAGCTGATATCCTTGTTATAAAATAACAGTGATGAACGTTTTTGATTGAAGCTTGTCTACACTTTCCAAACCATGTTGCATTTGTCAATTAAATTTCAACTTTTTTTCACTCCCTAGAGATAATATTTTAAGTTGTAGTGGTGTGGTGTGGTCATCTGTTTGCTAAACAGACAGACTTAACCGGAAAAAAAACATAGAGTGGCCAGATTGCCAGCGGCGCTGGTATGCCCGCTTTTAGCTCGGCTGAAGCTCGCCGGATGGGGTGATTATTGCCGGCAACTGGACCCTGGACACACACACTAGCAAAAAAATCATACCAGCTAATGTTGGTTTTATTAAATTTCTAGGAGCTCAAAGTAGTCCTGCATCTCCCTACCGGTCATACCTACACACAAACGCATTGCCCTCCCACTCGAGAACTTCGTCTCGCCATGACGTCATCTTCAACGACGTCCCAAATCCAACCTGCAAACATTACTCCCCCTACTTACCGCCGCTTATTGTTTAAGTTAGCCAATCATATTAAAAGATAACACTGGGCCACAAATTTCATTTATACATTATAAAAGGTATTTGATTTATTAAAAACTCTTAAATATATTGCATTTACTTCACAAAAACAATTTAGCAAAATTAACTTAGAAAAAGTAGCAAAACGGAATTTACACGAAATAATATTTAGCTGATGTGAACCAAAGTTTATATTTTAATTTGTAGTTAGATTTAAGTTTTTTTTTTGTTGTTTTTATTTTCTAATTTTATTTTTACTTTTCTTTTAAGGACTAGTTTTTCCTCTGGTGGTTAAAATGTTGCCACTGCCTGACCTCCGAGCATTTGCGGATTACAGGAACTGCCGTCCGTCCGTCACGTGTCCTCCCTACTTTCGGTTCAGGGTAAGTCTAGTTCACAACAATCAAAAACTTTACATATATGAATTTTCGTTTTTAATTTTTTTTTTTTTTACTGTTTTCTAGGGTAGGGAAAACTGATTTCACCCTCTGGGCAACTAACCCTACGACTACAGACAGGCCTGAGCTCACCTCTAATCTGACGCGCACCTGGCCTAATATTCAGCCAGGGACTGAATCCACGGGTAACTAAATAATATCGTTTTCCCTATACACCACAAACACATATATATATAAAGGGTGTTTTTTTAAGCCCGATAGAACTTGAAATTGTAAAAAATAACACAAAAAATTAAATTGTAATCAAAATTTTTTTTTATTCGAAAGACCAATACGTGACATTAACATTTGCAAAAATGATTTCGGGCATATGGGCACCGCGGCTGTTCTTGACGAAGCGCATTCTGGACGTCCAATTTTGGGCCACTTTTTCGAGCACTGCTGGCCGTATGTCACGAATAACACGAACAATGCTGGCCTCCAAGGCGTCAATTGTTGCTGGTTTATCAGCATAAACCAGTGACTTCACGTAGCCCCACAGGAAATAATCGAGAGGTGTCAAATCGCACGACCTTGGAGGCCAATTTACAGGTCCACGTAGCGCCATCCTGTTGAAACCACATCTCCTCCGGATCAATGTCATCCATATTTTCAAACAAAAAATCATTGATCATGGTGCGGTAACGATCTCCATTGACCGTAACGCGAGTTCCGGCCTCATTTTTAAAGAAATAAGGTCCGATGATGCCACCAGCGTGAAAACCGCACCAAACGGTGCATTTTTCTGGATGTAATGGAGTCTGTAGGGTCTCTTGTGGATTGGTCTCGCTCCATATGCGGCAATTTTGCTTATTAACAAACCCGTTAAGCCAAAAATGCGCCTCATCGCTGAACACAATTTTGCGATAAAACAACGGGTCAGTTGCCAACTGCTCTAGAGCCCAATCGGCGAAAGAACGACGCATATAATGGTCTCGTGGCTTCAATTCCTGCACCAGCTGGATCTTATACGGGAGTAGGCCGAGATCTTTGCGCAAAATTTTTCACGTAGTGGACGGACAGAGCCCCAATTCCTGCGACCGACGACGAATCGATAAATTTGGATCTTCTTCCACACTTTCGTTTCCAGCGGCGCTATTCTCTTCAGTACGCACATTCCTTCGACGTGTTGGTGTTATTGCATCCTCTAGAGAGTATGTGGTACGAAATCTATCCACAGTTCAACGAATGGCTTGTTCAGATGGACGATTATGTACGCCATAAAAATGACGAAGTCGTCTATAAGTTGCGCGAATCGACGACTGATTTTCAAAGTAAATTTGGATAATTTCGTAGCGTTGTTCAAGCGTGAGTCTATTCATGATGATTTGTCAGAGTATACTGAAACGATAAAAAAAAATATGTCATCAAAATTTAATTTTTTGTGTTACTTTTTACAATTTAAAGTTCTATCTAGCTTAAAAAAACACCCTTTATATACGTTTAATATTTGTTCGTTTCAGTTGTCCGTCTTATCTGTCGATGTCAAACAAATTGGCAGAATACCTGACTTCGGCACGGATGGCGTTGTGCTGAAGAGCTGATGGTTTTGTTCCAACGATGGGTGTGGCAGCGATAATGTGGTGGCTTGATCGTATTATTTATTCTTATATTTTTCTTACTTTTATTTCTAAGGATTCAAATTGTTTTAAATTTCAGTTTAAATCTTGTTTCGTTTCTTTTTAGTTTTAAGCTTTTTTTCTCAATTTAAATTCTAGTTTTAACTTTTATTCTTTCTTTTTTTTATTGCAATTTATTATTTTTGTGTAATCAAATACTTAAGTTTGTAACTTTAAGTTTTATTATTTCCAGTTCTTAAGCTTGCTTCACTTTGAATTTTAGTTATTTAGTTTTATTAACGTTTTCTTTATTGTTATTTAAATTTTTAATTTCATTGTAACATTGTTTATTTTTTTGTGGTTGTGAAACATATCACTTTCAACTTTCTTGACAACAATTGTCCTTTTACTTTTTAATTAGCTGTTGCACGCCCGATCACTTTTGCCACCACTTACCACATCTTTTTTTGCCAAGGAGAAAAAATAAAAAGGGCCGACATTTTGCTCTTTTGCGGCCAAGAAACCTCGGTCGAGCAAAATGTCGGTTCTTGCATTTTTTTCCCTGTCTATATATCAGACAATTTTCAGCAATTAAATTGCAATTGTATGTCTGTTTGTTTGTTTGTTTGTTTACCTTTTTTTTCTTCTTCTTCTCTACTTGTTAATATTTCCCTTTCTCTTTTTACCACCAGCTTTGTCCCTTTCTTGCTATAAATACTGGCGTTGCCAACCAGCCTTACTACTTAACCCTCTAAAGGGTACACACGACAAAGTTGCCGTCCACATTGACTTTGACTCAACCTAAAGTCCAGAAAATTTTCAAAATTATCTATAATTGTTGTCAATCGAGCAGTGTACTTAGTTCTTAAGATTTATTTTAATTCGTTTTTGTCCTTTTGGCCAGCTTTTTGGGTCAAATACTCCTCTGTGAAGCGCTCTCAGTTTTGAAATACTCATTACACCTAAAAGTTCTGTGTGACTTCAAAACCCCTGAGAAAAACACAATGAGAAAAAATTTTCAATTTAAAATTTTTCACAATATGACACTTTTTGTTTCAGACCGTTTTTCTCTACACATTTCAACAAAGTACCGAGACGGGTTTTTTGTATTGATATTTCTTTGGTAGAAATAATTGGCAACAAGGTTCTTAAGAAGAGAAAACATTATCCCTGTTTCACTCTAACTTGACTAGCAATCGCTTTGTTCAAACTTATATCCATTTTTCGATTTTTAAACTAATTTTTTCTTATCAGAAAAATAAAATCTTTAGATCTTCCAGAGATTACAAGCATGTTTATTTGAGCTTAAGTTAAGCAATTATTTTTTTCAACCTTTTTAATATGGCACTTACATCCCGTAAACACATACTCGTACGATATCCTTAAGAGCTTGAAAGCAGCTCATTTTCTAAAACTTGCTGAACTATTAACACAGTTTTTCTTTCTACAGGAAAACAAAAACAATACAAATTAAGACAACGAAATTTTTAAGGCAAAACAATAAGCAAAATGTGCGTCTGTATGTGAAAGTGTGTACTTAAAATCCAAGTTAAGTCATTAAGTAGCCCGGGTGTATATGAATACAACACCAGCAACGAAAACAAAACAAACAAACAAAAAGTTTATTACAAAACTCAACTGTAAACTGAAGCAAGTGCTGAATGAACATTAAATATACTTACAAGTCCCTTAGTATAATCACAACAGCAGCAGAAGAGTAGTATATCACAGACATATCTTTATAACAGTTAAGTGAAATTGAATGGCCAGGACTATTAACTACAAGGACAGTAGCCAACTAGGGCAAAAAATAAATTCAGAAAAAAATGCTGTACTACATACTTGAAGCAAAACAAGCAACAGCTGTTGTTTAACACGCAGGGATACACGCAACAGCCAGTCAAGAATGAAACAATTGCATATGGTGTGGGAGTTGCCTTAAACCTTAAGAAACTCTAATTACACCGTGAACGTGATGATGAGAAGGAGGGCGCAACAGCAGACAATATCAGGTGGTTTTAGTGTCAATTTAGGAGATGTGTGTCTGCTTCAGTTAAATGAATCTGCGCTTAATACTTGTTATGCCCGGGCCATTTTATTAAGAGGCTCGCATTGTTTTTGCTTTACGGTTTTCTTAGGACATCTTACTATTTTCATGGAAAGCCAAATACAATTTGTGGGTTTTTTTATTTGGAATTTATATAATTTTTTATACCCTCCACCACAATTAGTTGTGAAGAGGGTATACTAAGCTTGAAACTTTTTTATTATTCATCTCAGACCCCATAAAGTATATATATTCTGGCTGCTTGAGTAATTCTAAGTCGATTTAGCCATGTCCGTCTGTCTGCCGTCTGTCCGTCTGTTAAAAACACGCTCACTTTCGAAAAACTCAAAAAAAATAAACAGACTAGGTGTCAAATTGCTTGTAGTTATCCTAAGCAGTTTGGGATTGAATTTCAGCAAAATCGGTTCAGTAGGACCAGAGATATGAATCAAAATGTGGAACCACCACCTTCAAAAACTTGATAATTTTGTTACAAAAACTAACATAAATGATGCAAAAATGCACGGAATGACATAAGATTTTGCACAAGTCCGTTTTATTCGACTAGAAATGACACTGAAAAATTTCGCGAAGGTCGGTCCATAATTAACCCTAAGCCCCATATAAACACTACTCCCGGAAAACAGTTTAGTACGCCTAAAACCATAAAAAATAATGCAATCATAACAAATTTTGGCTCGTCACAATTTTATAGGACTATAAATGATACTGTGAAATTTCGTGAAGATCGGTACATAATTTACCCTAGGCCCCATATATGCCCTACTCCCGGAAAACAGTTTAGTCTCCTAAAACCATAATTAATAACAAATCGTCACAGTTTAAGATAATAAGAACAAGTTAGAGTGCTATATTCGGCTGTGCCGAATCTTTGATACCCTCCACCGACAGTTCGAATGTTTAAGGAGTAATATCTGTATGATGTCTTTTTATTATTATTATCTTAAACTGTGACGATTTGTTATTAATTATGGTTTTAGGAGACTAAACTGTTTTCCGGGAGTAGGGCATATATGGGGCCTAGGGTAAATTATGTACCGATCTTCACGAAAGTTCACAGTATCATTTATAGTCCTATAAAATTGTGACGAGCCAAAATTTGTTATGATTGCATTATTTTTTACGGTTTTAGGCGTACTAAACTGTTTTCCGGGAGTAGTGTTTATATGGGGCCTAGGGTAAATTATGGACCGACCTTCGCGAAATTTTACAGTGTAATTTCTAATCGAATAAAACGGACTTGTGCAAAATCTTATGTCATTCCGTGCATTTTTGCATCATTTATGTTAGTTTTTGTAACAAAATTATCAAGTTTTTGAAGGTGGTGGTTCCACATTTTGATTCATAGCTCTGGTCCTACTGAACGAATTTTGCTGAAATTCAATCCCAAACTGCTTAGGATAACTACAAGCAATTTGACACCTAGTCTGTTTATTTTTTTTGAGTTTTTCGAAAGTGAGCGTGTTTTTAACAGACGGACAGACGGACAGAAGGACAGACGGACAGACGGACAGACAGACGGACATGGCTAAATCGACTTAGAATTACTCAAGCAGCCAGAATATATATACTTTATGGGGTCTGAGATGAATAATAAAAAAGTTTCACACGGAATGACAAACTTAGTATACCCTCTTCACAACTAATTGTGGTGGAGGGTATAATAAAAAGACATCATACAGATATTACTCCTTAAACATTCGAACTGTCGGTGGAGGGTATCAAAGATTCGGCACAGCCGAATATAGCACTCTAACTTGTTTTTTGCAAAATTTGTTTTTTTTTAGCATATACTTATAAAGAAATCCAAGAAAAATAAGTTTCAGACTTAAACGGTTGGCAAGAGAAATTCAAAGTGTTAATTAAAAATAGTCTTTTTACACACGTACAATAAGTAAGAAGATAAAATAGGCCAAGCCCGACCGTATGATACCCTACACCCCAGTAGTTAGAGAAAAATTTTGGGAAAGTCTTGCCGAATATTATATAGATATCTTCCTCCACATGAAATTTTTTGGCTTAAAGTGATTTTAAAGAGGGGGTTTAAATATACATAACTTATGTTCAATTCTGGATATACCACCACAAAATTGACAAGACATGGTTACTATCGTTAAAGTAACTGTCGCCAAATTATATGTCGTTACCAATATTTGTAAGGAAGTTTTGGACCATAACTTATGGAACTAAAAGCTTTTTTCGGGAGTCAAATTTTTATAAGAGCTTTGGTCAAACATGGACCGTGTGCAAAAAATTTTTGTTTTTAATATGATTAAAATTGCAATAGAACATGTTTGGACCAAATCTAAATACCAACATAATAAGATGCTTTATGGACACAAAGTCTATATTCCAGAAAGAAGCTTACGTGGGGGCTATGTGAAATTATGGACCAGTTCTCACTTTTTTAACAGTATTGATCCTTGTAACAATTAGAACCCATATGCCAACCAAATTATCTACAAAATTGCGGCCCACACTTAGCGCTTAAGGCTTAAATGCAATTCCAGTCGGACCAACGAACGGACATCGTGAGATTGACTGAAAACGTGATTCTCTTGCGTGAAAAATAAAATTGCGATTTTCTTGAAAACAAGAAGCGTTAGAGCAAAAACATGCTTAATCTGTGATCACTCATATTTTCAGATCAAAATTAAAATTTTCATACTGAAATTCGATTTTTTACAAGAAAAACTAAAATTAGGGAATTTTGGAATACTACAGTCATACAAAAATGCATTCTCAGATTGATGATGCTCTAAAATCAGCATTGTGACATCAATGTTATTACAAATGGCATCAATAAGGCAAAAAGTGACCTTAATCCAATGACGAACCTCATCATAAACTTTTATCATATTTGATACGTCATCTATGCTATGACTATAGTGACATCAATTAGATACCACATTTTGTGTATTATTAACATTATTTTTATGTTTAAAAAACAAAATATAAAGCAAAAATTCCCATATTCTATTTGTTTTAATTATTTAGTTCAATTCATCAAATTTTCAAAGTAGAATGATTACGAAAACCATATCGGGCATGCTGGTGGTGTATAAGTATTTAGATTTCTTCTGTAAACAAAGGGCGATATACAAAAAAAAGTGAAACAAACAAGTGTAACGGGCAAGTAAATAAAAATATAGTCTCACTTTTACTTAGCCCAATCAATAACTCAATTTAATGACAGCTTGCCATTAAATTGAGCCTAATGAGTCCTTTCTCCGATGTTACTGAGTCATCGCACTGATGACTTTTTTTTTTAATTTACTCCGATTCGTTATTTCTGTGATGCCGCTTTTTCAGTCCATTGATGACATAATTTTACCTGATGACAATTTGGCCAAGTGATGTTAAGGCTGACAAATGCATGTTTTTTGTCGAGAGTCTAAGAACAATGTCGACCAATTATATTTCCGAATCATTAAATTTGCGTTAAAATGGCATCGATTTGTTTTTGTGCATATTGTTGCATATTTTGGTGAAAATGCATATTTATGTTTTAAAGGCATATTTTGACATTTTGAGGGATTTTTTTTAATGTTATAAAAAAGTTCTTAAACAAATTTTTAAATACACAAAAAAAACTTTCCAAAAAGATTTTTAAATAATTAATAATCGAGCTTAGCTTTAAATACAATACAATTCAAGATTTTCAAGATTTCGACAAAAAATTCAATAGGTTTAAAATATTTTATCCAAAACTGTTACAAGCTACTTTCTTGGTACACGGGTTACACCACGTTGCAGAGAATTTAGTAGCCAATTCGATATAGTGGCAAATTTAAATGAAATGTATCCACTGCAGCCAGTAGCACCGAATGGGAAGGCCTGGTGATGCTTCAGATTTCTATAAAAAAAAACTTGGAGTAATTTAGGAATGTAAGAAGAGCTTGTTAATGCCGATGATTAAATTAAAAAAGGAAGAGAAATTACGGATATATTGGTGAAGTAATAACTAATTAAGAGGGATTTAGTTTACTTAATACTCACGTCAAATTAATTGATATTGCAGAAAGTAAAATTAACAAAGTGGAGAGAAGAATAGCCCGACAATAAAAAAAAATCCAACACGTTTTGCAAAATAAAAGAAAATTTAAATATTTTTAATCTGATCAGGCATCAAAGTGGGATCACAAAATAAATTTTTTCAAGATGCATTGGCACACTTCAAGTACAAGACAAAGATTTACTTTTGATAAACAAGTTTCTTAATGATATATGAATAGCAATATATTGAACTTTTTATAAATTGGTTTTTAGTAAATTTAATTTTTTAGTGCATGAAAATCGCATCCCTAATGATAAGTATCATGGGATAAGAAACGAAAACACTTGTCTTAGTACTGATGTGAAAATACATCTGCGTTAAGGGCCAAAAAATACACTTGTCAAATGCTTGTCCAACCTGCGAATTCACGTAATATTCGCCGTCATACCTAAATTTTTTGAATTTTCATCAAGCGTTTTCGGTGTCACACATACAAACAGATTTAAACTAATACTACCACAATGCTTGATGAGTATTTTGATCAATGTATTTGGGCCTTTACGACTACTTTTCTATTAGTGTAGTTGGGGTAGAAGAGCACAAACGAGCTTTATCTGTAATCCCTCATATTTTTAGGTCAAAATTAATATTTTCATACTAAAAATTGGATTTTTCTTATAAAAAAATATTATGGCGATATGCTTGAAGACTGCTTGAAGACGTTATAGCAAAAACATGCTTTAATCTGTGATTGCAAATATTTTCAGGTCAAAAGGGGTATTTTCATACTAAAGATGTACTAATGTAAATAGACGCCCTGCAATAAAGCCATAGGAAATAAAGCCATATGGCTTTATTTCCATGTAAGGAATGAAATAAAGCCATACATGGCCTTATTTCCCTTTTAAATTTGTTTCTTTTCATGTATGTAATTGCAATTTATTTAAAAATAGTTTTGTTGGTTTTTCTCTGGGTGTTTATATACAAAATATAAGGAAAACACTTTTGGACGCAAGGATTTTCTCCTCTATGGTATAGCAAAGACCGGCTTCGCTAACTCAAGCTTCTCTGCATAGCCGGCCCACAGTGGGAAATTTTACGAGAAGGCGGTCAAAATTCCATAACTTTTGACTGGATCGGTATTTTTTTATGCGATTTTTTTGCTCGATAGGTGCGATGTTAGGCTTTAATTTGCGCTATAAAACGTAAAATTCGACTGATAGGAGCAAAAGTTATGGGGAGTTCAAAATGCATTTTCATTTTTTTGTTGAGTTTCGGTGTAAAAGTTGAATATTTCAAATATGATTTTTTTATAATTTATCATTATTTCTCTTGTATTTTACAACTGATACTTATTTTTTATTGTCGAACTTAGATCCTGTCAGAAAATGCCAATATTTGGCCCCTGTAAATTTTTTAGTCCCAATATTCACAGGGGCCAAAGGTTGGCGTTTTTGGGAAAGACGAGTTGTTATAAGGATAAAACTGAAAAGGAATATTTTGAAAAATGCCCAAATAGCATTCTTGGCTATCGAAAACATTTAAGGTAATTCAACTTTTATTTTTGGTTTGAGATGTATGTGTATTTTATTTTTATACATTAATACAAATATATACTTAAAACAAAAACAAATTATAATCTATAAACAATTTTAAATTAAACAATATTAGTAAAAATTTCTTCTAAATAGCTTTGGGTTTCATTTTCGAGAAGTTGTTTAGCTTCTTCCTCTAATTCGATTGAGGTTGATTTCCATTTTTGTCGAATACTGGACATATATGGATCTGATGTGCACAACAAAATAGTAATAAGATCTTCATTAGTACAACATCTGGACATTTTTCTTGTGTTATGCTCGCGGAAGAATCTGTAGTCTTTGTTCCTTTTTTCTTGCGCTTCTTCAGATAGATCTCCAATTGGTAGCATATTGTGTTGAACTATTTGTTCCCCATGGTATAAAATTTTATGAACTGTGGTTGTCATATGTCTCCAAGATTATTTTAAATCCAAAAATAGTGCAAATGCTTCTTCTGGAGTAAATTTCATTTCTTCAGTTGGTGTAGGCATACTTTTTAAAATCCTCTTTGTGCGTTTAGGGCTCGCTTCCACTATTTTTTCAATTATTGCAATTTTTGTTTTCTTATTTTGCGTTGGTTGAATTTGATGCAGAAATGAATCCTTTATCATACTATGAGAAATTTCTTCATTGATATTTGCTAGCTTGCGTCTTCGTGATCTTTCACTGCAATTGTCAATTTGTTTTGCGGGCCGACCCACTTTTCCAGTTTCCTTAGCGGTTATTGACAGCTTCTTAAAAATCAGATCATTTGTTAGCCATTTTTCGTTGTGTAAATAAAACTTTTTCTTGTTTCTAGAACATTTCAGGTACCGTTTTCTTAATGTTAATGAAAAATTTTTAATTTTTATCTTATGAATTTTGATTTCTTGTTCGTTGCATAATTTAAAAAATGGATTATTCATTATGTGTAACACAAAATCTTTTTCATCTTTCTGTTGAAAATATATATCTGCGAGAACTTTATAACTGAACTTAGCCATTGTTTAAACAATAATGAAGGTAAAATTATGAATGCATGCACTTTTATACTCTTGATAGAAGTTTTTTTAAATGATCTTTTGTTACTACTTCTTTAAAACATAAAAACCCTTTTTTAAATACAAATTTAATCTTTTATTAGCATTTCTTTGAAACATAAAAAACCCCTGTTTTCACACTTTTTAAAAGGATAACATACCGGCAATAAATTAACAGGTAACATGTAGGTAATTTTCACGTAAAATATAACTGCGTGCTAGTTTTTTGACCATTTACCTGTTCTTCCATTTTTTTTAAATTAATTTGCAATTTTCAGGTAATTAAACTATGTAGTTTATGTTGTGGCTATTTACTTATGTTTAACCTTTTAACTTACTCAGAAATCTAACGTGGTAGTCTATTTATGTCGCCTATTCGTTTTGCAGCATCCGTTCACCCACAATAAGTTCATAACAATGGCAATACCTTTACCTTCTCCAAATTAATTGATAACCTGACGTGCTAGATAATTTATGTGGCCTGAACTGCTTTATTTGTCGAAAATTCTTTAAGATTCACCTTCTTTAATTTCAGTAATTTTTCCTTGCAGGACTTATTTTTTGAACCGAATATCTTACCTTGGGTCACAGAAATTGCTGTAGTTCGCAAGGTCGTATCCAGACGTGCGTACAATGGGGTATAGAAATGTAGGTTAGATTCTGGACTACAAGAGAGTATAGGTTTTTTTTTGACGCATTTTGACGCTCAGGACTTATGCTCTATAAAGTAGGAAATTTCCGGGAAATTTTGACATAAAAAAAAAAAAAAAAATTAAAAAGTTCTAGAGGTCGCAGAGTTTAATGCTTTAAACCACGTATAGCTAATAAAATAAACTAATACACAAAACTTATTCTGTCAAAAAATCTTAAAAAACAAAAAAGTTATGAGCATTTCAACTTCAAAAATTGACTCAGAAATTCAAAACTATAACCAAATATTGAGAAAGTCCATTTCGGACCACCCTGTTCTCAATGAAGTAGTTGAAATAGGGCTTTAATTTTTTGGCTCCCGAGGTTCACTAGTATTTACTTTCACATGAATAAAAAAATTTTAAAATCGGAGAACAAAAAAAAAAATAATTTTGGCCGCCTTCTCAAAATATGAACCAGTGTGCGGCCTTCGCCTGGGCGCAAGGATTTTCTACTCTATGGTACAACAAAGACCGGCTTCGCTAACTAAAGCTTCTCTGCACAGCCGGCCTTCGGCCGGGCGCAAGGATTTTCTCCTCCATGGTATAACAAAGACCGGCTTCGCTAACTAAAGCTTCTCTGCATAGCCGGCCTACGGCCGGGTGCAAGGATTTTCTACTCTATGGTATAACAAACACCGGCTTCGCTAACTAAAGCCACTGTTATGGCGTTATTTCCACTTTGGTTACTAAACGATTATGGTGTTATTGCACTTGGGTGGGGGTAATAAAGCCATATGGCTTTATTTCTCAATTCATTGGGAAATAAAACCATATGGCTTTATTTCCTATGGCTTTATTGCACGGCGCCATGTAAATAACCAAATCGTTAAATTCACAATTGTGTTTCTTTTATTAAATATGCGTCATACCGCCAAATGAAGATTCGTCATTCCGTGCGTAACTTTTTTAATAGTCCTCTTGTCTTTGATTAATTCTAAAGACCCAACCAGAATGTGAATAACGTGACTTAAGCAACTGAGCAAATACATGTAAATAATATGTGTACAACCATATTGAACTTAAGAAAACTTTATATGAAGTTTTATAAAACTGTTATTTGCTTAAGCACTCATTCCGTACGGAATCAATGTTTTTTTATTTTCTTTTTGTTATTTAAAATGCATTTGAGAGGCGTTTTGTTTCTTTTTTGACAGTAACTTAAGTTTGTTTATGCACATTCTGGTTAGGCCTTAAGTCGATTTAGTCATGTCCATCTGTCCGTCCGTCTGTTGAAAACACGCTCACTTCCGTACGACTCAACGGAAAAGAGTTATTTTCATTATTTAATACAATCATTTCACTAAGAAAAGAGATATGAGTAGTCCACTTGCAAACACCGCTAAGTTAAAATAAAAATTCTGAGAAAATCGTTTAAAAAAGTTTTTTAGAAGTGGAATGCCAAGCAATATAGAAAGTTTTGCAAGAACATTGAATATTTAACCAGAAATTGGTTCATAAATTACAATAAACCCTTATGCAGCCCTATCTCGGAAAGCCTTTTGTATGTTATTCTAGAAAAATTTGGCGTATTAAGGTTTATAGGACTGAAAATCACGCTTCTCAAATTCGTGAAGGTCAGTCCTTAATTTCGGCAAGGCCCCAAATAAGGCTCACTCCAGAAATTTTCTAACTCTCATATGAAGGATGCTGGTTTTTATGTTTTAATGCAAGATGTCATAAATATTCATTATTTTTTTTATGGTTGGTATTTTTTTGTATTTGATTTTTCAAATTATTTCTTCAATTGTTTAAATAGCAATTAAAATTATTATAGTATTTTTAAACTCAAATGCTTTATAATTCAATGATTTATGCATAAATATTTATTTATTGAACTGCAGCTATTTATTTATAAATAATTAATTGATTTTTTTTATAAAACTAATGGAATAATTAATTTAAAAAAATCACAAAGAATCAATTGAAAGTTTTTTTTTTGAATTAATAATAATTTTACATAATTTCTGTAGGCGAAATATTGCGTTAAAGTGCAAGTATTTTCTATAATTCTTTTTTATAATTAAACATTTTTTTTTATAATTTAATTCAAAAAATAGTTGAAGCATTGTATTCATTCTTTACAGCTGCTCGAATCTAGAGTAACGCTTTCCTGATTCGTCTTTTTTGCTTTATTTTCTTGCATAATTTTTTTACAGCTTTATAATAATTTTTACATTTGTTTCATTATTAATTAATAATTTAGTTATAAACAAATATACATTTATTTGTACAAGTGTTTGCCTAATGGTCGAAATTCGGCCATAATTTTTTATTTATATATAAGATTTATATTGTCGAAATATTCGGAAACCGGTTTCTAAATAATGTCGAAGAATCGAACACCCTATTTTTTATTATTTGATAATTGAAAAAAACAAATTTTTTGTATTTGTGTTAGTAGCAAATTAGAACGCTTATAACTCTGAAAGTATTGAACAGATTTTAATAAAATATATATTGTGCACTTCTGTAAGTAAATATCTTTTAAATGGTGTATATTTTGTTCAAATCGGTTGACATACAAAGCAGGAAAGTGTTCTTAAATGTTTTGCCTTTGCCGATTTATATATAGATGGATTAAATTCTGTTTTTTATTTATTGCTTGTTTTTTATATTAATTTTTCCTCTCAGTTTTGTTGTGAGCTTCAAGTGTTTTTGGCTTGAATGTTTAAGCATTAACTTTTTATTCAGCATAATCTGTTTTTTTTTTTTTTTTTTTAAATTAACCCTTATGTGCGCGGCAAAAAAAGGTAACTGGGTACGTAGAAAACAATCATTTTCGAACTATATATCCAGTTAAAACGTTGTAAAATATAAATGGGACTGCACGCAGAGACAAAACATGTTTAAATATGTTCACCTCTAACAATACTATTTTTAAAGAAAAAAGTTCTCTTAGAAGCAGGCATGCCAGAAGAATTCAAATTAAAAGTGCTAAATCGACAAAAAAGAAGTGCTAAATTGTTCTACAGTTAAAAACAAAAGTGCTAGTTTTTTAACATTGATTTTTATAAATATAATTAGAATTTTACATGTAAAATCTTTTTAAATATACATTTTATTTAATTTAAAAACGATTTTAATGTTGTTAAAACTAAATTCAATCATGTCATTTTCTTCTTTCGCATATACCTACTCATTTTGGTCCTTGTCAGATTAACCGATTTTTTTACAATATCATCCAATATGTGGCAACACACGTTGTCTAATTTTGAACCTTCTCTTATGCGTATAACTTAACATCACAGTTCTGTTTTCATTCTAGGTCTCAGTTTACTCAAGGCGAATTGATTAGAAGGTAGGGTGGTGGGTATGGTGGATTGTATACGAACTAGATTTTTATGTAAACAAACCTTTTTAACAAGGTGTCATTTAAATGTGCTAAATTCCCATTTCATACTATTGATAAACTTAAATTTATTGTTGATGGGACAAGCTATTCCTATGATCATTTTACTGGTTGCTTAGGCCAGATCGTCAGGAAACTTCATCCAAAGATCCAAAAAGCTAAAGATATTATACAAATAAAACTGTTAAGCGAATAAGAATTATAAGCCCCAGTTTTTCTTGTAACAAACAATATCAAAGCTTAAATAAAAACAACAACAATAAACAGTGAGTTTATCTTTTCTTACAGGCCCGACTTCAATTGGTTGATTTTTTAGAAGCAAAATTTTTGACAATTCGATTACAGAAGCAGTGTTGTTGTCCTTCTACTAAATTGATTTGTTTATAAAAATAAAAGTAACTGTATTTGTTTCTTGTTTGTACACTACAAAGGTGCAAAAAACAGTATGCCCCAAGGTTGCAAAAAAGGTAGCATGTGTATATATATGAATTTTTCTTAAAGAATTGATACTTGGATTGATTATGTGAGTTTTTAAGTAGTTTTAGGATCTAAAAAAGTACTAAAAATGCTTAATAATTACAAAAATGTGCTAAACTAGCACTTAGCACTTTTTTGAAATTCTTAGTGCTAAATCAGAAAAAAATGTGCGAAATCTAGCACTTAAAGTGCTAAACTGGCAAGCCTGCTTAGAAGTCCGCAGCCTTTTATGAGAAGGGAGAAGAGAAGGACTAAGATATTTAGTTTTTTTTTTTTTGCGCGTTATAAAATTAAAATTACATAAAAAAGACAAAAACAGAATACAGAACGGTTAAATGAAAAAGAATAAATTATTTTAGTTGAGTTTAATAAGTTAAAAAGAAGAGTTGTTTTACCTAAAACCAACTGCTAAAAAATGTTAAAAAAAAGTTTAAAAATTAAAAAATAAATGCACAATCAAAACTTAATTGTTTTCTGATTTTTAGTGTAAAAACCATTTTTACCTTAAACCATCTATTAATTATGTAGTTATAAAATATAATAAATATCCATTAAAAGTGCACAATAAACTTTCTATTTCGTTTTTTTTTTTTTTTAATTTTGGCATAAAGTGAAAATTTTCATATCCCATGAATGGTTCTTAGAGCCAATAACTTGAAGCTCTTTTAAAATACATTTCTAAAAGACTCTTTAAAATTACCTTTATTCTAAGGCCTTTTGAAACCCATTCTCATCTCATGAAAGCCTTCTAAAATCCATTAATTTAAATGAATTTCAGAATCTCTGGCGAATGAAAGAGTGGAAGGCGGTTGAAAAAGGATTTCGAGACCTGTGTTTTATCGAGAGATCAGGAATGCACTTATACCCAAGGTGTTACGGTGGAGGATATTGGAGATCATCGTCGCCAGAGTTTGTTCTTTTGTGGTCATGCTTATGAGTGCACGTATGTATTTCAAACGGAGATCTTTGAGAAAGTAATTGATTGGACTTGAAATTTTTCTTTTATTTTTCTCTCTAGACCTTTTAATACAGTGGGTGCTTTAGAGAAAGCCAAACATGCGGTAGAAAGTCAATATGCTGTAGTGGGTGTCTTAGAGGACCTCAATACCACTTTATCGGTATTTGAGAAATATTTATATACCCAGATTTTTCCAAGGTGTTCGTGAAATTTATGATAGTAAGTATAAATCAACCCAATTATGAAAGGAGTTTTTCAATGGTCAAATTGGGAAGAGGGAAAAACTTCCAAAGTGATTTTATTCAAAATTCTGCTTTAAAATCTCTTATGAAACAAATTTTTTATTAATTTTTTTTATTTACATTTTTATCCTCCTTTTTAATTTTACATATTTCTAATTTTTGATTCCAGGTAGTGCCGAGTACCTGACAAAAATCAATAAAAATAACTTCAAACCTCCCGTAAGTGAAAAAGTCAAAGATATTGTCAGGCGACAATGATAATGCGAATTTTTTAAAGCAACTAGTTTTCACTTACGACAACGAGACTCACAATAAGGCCAAAAATTTTGTTATTTTTATTTGTGACCCAGAATTTTGTTTTTCTAAGATGTCTTAGTAACTTTGGATATAAAATTTCATTACATTTAATACATAATTATTTTTATGTTATTAATTTTATTTTTTTTTACTTATTTTAATATTGTTGTGTTTAATAGTTTTAAGTTGTGTTTTTATAATGTAATTAATTATTTCTATTTTGTGTATTAAAAGTATTAAACAAATCGATAAATTGTTAGTTATTTTTTGTTTAGTAAAAGAAGAACTCAGAAAAAAATTATACAAAATATATACTATGTGATTATATGAAATTATTTAATAAAAATTATAAAAACTTTAACAAAAAAAATATCAATTAAAATAAGGAAAATTTAAAAGATTGTCAGGTAAAAACACTTTAATTTCCCAAATCATTTATTTACAAACAAACTAAGTTTTCAATATGAAAACATAGAAATTTTTAACATAAAAAATAAAATCCTTAAGTAGAGGTGAGGTCCTAGAGCAAAACTAATGACTGTTTTCTGTTTTCAGTACCAAAATTCGAAATTTTTCTCAAAAAATTGATTTTACAAATGAAAACATAGATCGCATTTATTTCGTTAACTACAGATGCTAGAACAAAAAGGATGAAAATCTGTGATCATAACCAAAATTCGAAATTTTTCATAAAAAACTTTTTATACTGATGAATTAAAAAACGATCAAAACTTATTTAAAAAAAGAAATTAAAACAAATTTATTTATATTAGTTTTTGTTTTGTTTAAGTTTTCAATGTTAATTGTACGAAAGAAATGTTTTTCGACATTTTGGGTTATGCAGTCAATTCTTAAAGAAACATGACCTTTAGAGACAGTCTCACATTTGAAAATAACCGGGCAGCCCTGGCAAAACAATATTTTAAATCCACAAATTTTATTTGTATTATTATTCTATTTTGTTTCTTGATGTTCCTTTATGTTTTTTAAAAAGAACCTAAAACGTGAATGAATATGTTCCTTATTTAATAACTAATAAAAATAAAGTTGGCTTTTAGTTGGCATTTTAAAATAAGCCTGGCAGCCCTGGAAAATAAATTTTTAAAAAGAAACAAACAATTCACTAAATTAAACCCTACTAATTAGTTCAAGTTAATTTTTATATATGCTCTTAAAATTCATTATAAAGCTCCTTTTAAAACAATTAAAATAATTTATGCTGACGTCATCAACAAAAAAATTTCCAACTTCAAGCGAAAAATCACTGAAATTAGTTTCTTAATACCAGGCTCACAGAATCATTCAAAACACAGTAAGCAGCATATTGCAAATTTTTTTTACAATTTTTTGCAGCATACTTTAGGGATGTTCAAAGTATTTGAGTCTGCCTGTCATTAAAAAACGCATAGGGTGACTCAAATATTTTATATATCCCTAAAGTATGCAGCAAAAAATATTCTTAAAAAAAATTGCAAAATTCTGCTTACTGTGTTTTGAATGATTCTGTGAGCCTGGTATTAAGAAACTAATTTCAGTGATTTTTCGCTTGAAGTTGGAAATTTTTTTGTTGATGACGTCAGCAGAAAAGAACTGAATCAACGAAAGAAATTTTAATTGTTTTAAAGGGAGCTTTTTAATGAATTTTATTTTTAACTAACTAACATAACATAACTAACATTTAACTAACATTTTATATATTTACTAAATAACAACTGTGGTGGTAGGTAAACTTTTTAAAGTGCTTGTTAACAAAAAGTTAAATAGGTCAAAATAAATGTTGAACGAAAAAAATGCTTTAACTATGAAAGTACTTAATCCAGGAGAATAAATTTAAAAAATGGTTATTTTTCTACATCGACTTGCAGGTGTTTGTCAGTTAGTGAAAGTGACGCGTTTTAAAAACACTTTTTTATCCTTTTCAAATGAAAATCTCTTTCCTTCAACTTTCTTATAAATATTAGTATACAAATAGAATTGGCCAAATGTTAAGTTTATTTATTATATGTTGATAGTATGTACAAGGTGGCTAAAAACTTATCAGCCTGAAGAAAGATGCAAAATTTTGCAAATGGTGGTGAATTTGACTTCTGCTTTGACATTTTTGAAGTAAAGAAATACAAAATACATGTTCTTAAGAAAGCGCCGAGGTTGCGGGATCGATTCCCGCTAGAAACTCTGGTTCCTGCAGACAAGCGTAAGGCTTCGCGGGATTAGTTAATTATTAGTTAATAATTATTAGAGAATTGTTAAAAAGAAAAACATAAATAAAATAAAAAAAAAAAATTTTTAAAATAAAATGAAAAAAAAAATTTTTTTCAAAGTATTTATCCAATGAATAATATTCATAGACCTAATGTAATGTTTCATTAAATACATTTTAATGAAACAGTTTTTATTTATTGATCCTTTTTAATCCAATTTTTCTTGGGATTAATGTCAAAATTCATTGGTATTGTGAAGAAAATTCTTTCAGTGTAGAATCGGGGAAATCGGCTATAACCAACGAAAACTTGATTTAGGTAACAATAATATTAAAATGAAATTTTTTTAGCTGTATGTATTAAGTTAATTTTAGTTCGCTTTGAGAAATAATTTTCTGCTTAAACCAAGCCACATGTGTTCACATCACAATAAGACATTTTTGGCTTGAACGAGAATGCTGCAAAATTTTTTGGTTCAAGCCCCATATTTTCTGTTGATTAAGTAAATAATTCTTTACGTGTTATTTGAATACTTTGGCTCTTGCCGTGCTCCAGATATTCAGAGAAAAAAAAACGAATTAAAAAAACAACAACAGCAAGGGATTAATCGGTTAACCTAGAGGCAGTGGTGGTTTTACTTACCCTCTTTTCAAATCTCTCAACTTATTTAAACACAGATGTTTGTCATTTTAAATTAAAATATAATTGTAATTTATTTAGATACTTTTCATGATTCTTACAAAAACTCAACAATTTTTTTTTTTTAAATAAATTTAGAAAGAGTATTGGATTTTTAAATTATAAATTTTTTTTAAAATCTCTTATACTAATATTAACTTAATCCCTATTATTTAAAGCAAATTTTTTTTTTGCAAATTATTAATTTTGTGTTTATTTAAATTGATTAATTGTTACTAAAAAATATTTGAGTTTTTTATAGAAACTGTTGTAATAATTATTAAATTAAACATTAATCTGTATTAAAAATTTAGAAAACAAAAGTTAACAAATAGAATTTATTAAAAAAAAAAACATAACAGCATTTACATACATTTAAATATATTTATTTTATACATAAAATACATACAAAAATTAATAAAAAACAATTTAATTTAAATTAAAGCTTAATTAAGCAATAAAAAATTAAATACAGCAAACAAACAAAACATTACAAAATTTTTAATTAAGTCCAATTAAAAGAGGGGTCGAAATCGGCGTAACGTTTTCCTTAAACGTTTTCGGTTAATAGAAATTTAGGGCTGTTTATAAAACATTATTATTATATTTTTAATAATCTTACAAAAACAATATTATTTATTTGTTTAAAATGCATTATTTTTTTTTATTAATATTAAAAGTTTTTTCTTGATATCCTTTAACTATAATTTGGAAGTGTTTATTATTGTTTAGCTTTTATTTCGAGTTGACTTCTTTTAAGGCTCCTTGTTTGTTCTTCTTGACCTGAGCGTATATAGAAGCTGCCTTATAATCGATCGGTCCGTAGTGTTGACTTTCCAAATCAGCATAGATTAATTCTTCATCGAAACTCAGAGCATTAAGAGGCTAAAGAATTTGAAAAGATAGATTTAGTTTTTTAAGATTTAATTTGGATACACCGAGAGAAAACACCTGTTTCAATATGGTTACCTCATAAGAATATTATTTTTAACGAAAACTTTATATTAAAACATATTATTGTCATTGGTAACCATATTGTGGTTAAATTAGTCCTCCATCAAGAAGCTACAAACATGCTATGATTTTTAAGAACAAAAACATGTTCAACAGTTATATAAGCATACATAGTCATGTTGCTCTTGAAAAAAGGAAAATACTATTTAAAATTTAAGACCAAAGAATTATAAGTGTTAAACAAATTATTGTAATATTTAACTTTAACATGTTTGGAGGCAACCATACAATAGTTGTGGTTTCTTTATGGAGAACTACTTTACCCATAACATTAACCATATATAATACAGATTTTTGTTTTTTTTTAATGGCAACTTATGAAACTAGTGATATGCCTGAATGATTTTTAATATAAAAGTTAGTTGAAATTATATTTGTTAATTTTTTTAGTAGGTTTTTAGTCTTCGATTAGAGGTTTAAAAAAATTTCAAACAAAATAGTTATATATCGTCGCCTTAAATACAAACGGAAGTAACTACACAAAAATTTCGATATTGAGTTTTTGATAGATTTTTGTTCGTTTTATTAAACTTCATGTTTAATTTTTAGCCCCTGTGATCAAAAATGGCCACAATATTAAAAAAATTCGAACGCCAAGAACACCTGTACCCATGTTCTATAACTTTAGTGAGAACTTCTCGCATCGAAAAGATGTCGAATAAAATATTCCATTTTTTCTCGAAAAGTGAGAAAAAACTGTGTCTGTAACTCATGTCGAAAGCTAACAAAAGAGATTACGTCGTTATGTTATAAATGTCCTAAAATTCTACTCGAAGCCGATTTGACATTGCAGACGTTGAGAACGTTTACTAAAATTTAAAATTTTTCAACAATAATGTTAAGTGCGACTTTAATGTTTGTTGTTTGCACACGAGCTTTGAAAAAATTCGTATATTTTATAAAAATTTAAAAAGCAAAATAATTAAACAATGGAAAATGTGCCAAGAACAAAATGTTATAATTATTATTCTTTGCATTTTGCATTGTTTTTTAGTGTTAAAATTTATCCGCCCCGTTTTTATTTGTGAGTTTTTTTGACAGTTCAAAGCGGAAACTCAGTAATAACGGTGGCAGCTGGTCTTAAAATAAACCTTTCCAGAACAAAAACTGTACATGTCAATGTATTTGTTAATGGACATTTTACATTTGCCAACAACCAAATAGAAAGCGCCAACCAATTTTGCTAGCTTCGTAGCGTTATATCCAAAAGTGACGGCTCCAGCGAGGACATTGATTATTATATCTATAGGTCGCGGCTAATTTGGTCATCAAAAAACGGTCTCGAATTCGTCCTACCATTCAAAGCATGTAAAAAAAAACATTTCTAACTCAAATGTAAAATCTTTACTCCTGTATGGCTGTAAATGCCATTGACAGTTTTATGGAGTGATATCCAAAGATGGCAATGCAGCAATGACGTCACAAGGAATGGAGCCCGCAAGGGAACCAAAGAAGACGTCCAGCTCATACATGGAAAAGGCGGGAAGAAGTGGAAAGGGAACAATGACATCTCAAGGAACGACGTGGAATAGGCAGCTAGAACTGGAAAGAGAGCGATGACATCACAAGGAAGGCTTTAGAATGGAACTTGCAAGAGAGCCGTAGAAGACGTCCAGTTCAAACATGACAACACAAGAAACGCTATAGAAAGGAACCCTAAAGGGAGCCGTAGAAAACGTCCAGCTCATATATTGAAAATGAAGGTAGAACTGGAAATAGCACTAATGCGAAAGCTGAAGCGAAGTGAAGATTTTAGCCCAAAACAAGTATTGGCCTCTCAATATTGAGCTCGTGGCGAATAAAGGTGTAGGCTAGATCGCCACTGACCAGAGTTTCCTTTGACACTACGAAAATCAGTAGCCCCAGAAAGCAAGTTAAGTCTTGGAGAGGTTGCTGTTGAATATATGTTTAAGGATCTGGTTGGAGGAATGGTGGGTCTTAACAAATATAGTTGAATTTTTTGTAAAATTTGATAAATTATGCAATGAAACTGTTTCGGAACTAATTTCATTTTATTACCAACATATTCATATTGTTTATTGGCACATAGACTATATTCCGAAATAAAGTTTATATGGGAGCTATGTGAAAATTATGGACCGATTCTCACCATATTCAATAGGCTTCGTTCTTATGGTAATTAAAACGTAAGTACCAAGAATTCAGAAATGGATTTAAAAATAATATTGCATTTGGGGTAATCATGGCCTTTTTTCATACCTTTGCAATATATGAACCCAACTTGTTGCGCTGTTTACATGGATCTAAAGCGTTATAAAGTCCTTAAACAATTTTATAGAAAATACATTGCAGAAATACTCCACTTCACTCCAGAAATCTTTGCACACAAGGTTTAGATGGACAGACAACGCGTTACAACGAACCAGGCAGATGGGCTGATGGATGGACGGACATCTGTTAATCAACACAGAAAATCATTTCGATCAAATATGTTTTTGTAATTGTTTAAAAAAAAAACATAATTTTGCTTATAAATCCACCCTCCGCTTTAACAAAAAAATACTACTTTTATTAAAAGTGACTTTTTAGTTTACTTACGTGCTTTAAATTTCTTGTTAAAAACCTATACACCCAAAAATTATTGTTAGTACAATAGGTTATTGAAGAAGTACTCCAACATACTCCAAAGTTTTATTTAAAGAAAAAAGAAAACATGCAAAAGTTAATAATTTATTAAACTGTCGTGTGTCAACAAACAAACAAACAAGTTAAAAAAAAGTTTATTAAAGATTAAAGGACAAGACAACAAGCAATACAAACAAATAAAACACACAAGTTTTTTAGACAACATTGACAACCAATCAAACATTGAAAATGACATGAAATGAGCAGCATTCAATTTAACGGGTTTCTTCTCTCACAATCTCTTTGGAACTCGTAGCAGAACTGAGAACAAGAATTTGATTTTCATTGGTAAAAGAGTTTTTCACAACATTCGTTTCTCTTCAAACGACAGTTTATAAATTATTAACTTAAATTTTTCTTTTTTCAACGACTTATTTTAAAGGTTTTAAAATAAATTCATTAAAAGGGTTTTAAGAAAAAAATTACCTTTTTGCTTTAGTTCTTATTTTTTTTTTTTTTAATCAGTATTATTTAGAAAGAATTCGTGTTTTTATTTGTGATTTTGTTTGTTTTAAAAGTAATAGGAATTAAAATATATAGGTATTACTGCCTTTGTACGGATCCACAAAGTCTTGCTAAGAAAAATTGAAAAAATAAAAATTAATGTTATAGAAATTTGTTTAATATTTTTTTGTTGATAAGAAAATTTAAAAAAAAAAAATTTACAAACTCTTAAAAGTGTGCTTAGAAGTCATTTGGTGATATGCATAAATCAAAATTGGTGTACAACAGTTTTCACGATGGCAATAAATTCTCTTCTATTGCCATTGTTTCTTAATTTTATTCTTCTTTATTTTGAAATACAGTGAAAACTTACTCATTGTTAGGTCTTACAGCCAAAAAACCATCAAAGGCGGATAATTATCGAAATCCCATGATTTCCCAAATTCCATTTTTAACGCATTAAAGAAAAAATCCCGTAAACTGACATCTACCGTTTCGCATATGGTCTGTGTCCGCCTGCGCCAGCTTTCACTGTTTGTTTATTTGTCATGTGATTTATTTTTAAAAATGAGTGATTTGTGAATATAAATTAACTTTTATGTAGGTTCTAAATCGATTAGTGCTAGCGCGGCTAGTCGAGCACTGGTACTCTTAAATCATAAACAGTGTTTTGAGGCTCTCCCGAGTGAATTTTCAGTAATTGGCCTCTTTCCTTAACTAAAGCCTAGAGACGACCTTGTGGAGCAAAAACCTTAATTTTAGAAGGTACTAGGAAGTCATTTCTTTACAACTCCACCGTTTATGCACCGCTTTTGCTAATTTTCACTACTAATATTCTACTAAGCGAATATACAGGTATGTGTACGAAATCGATTTGAAAACGAAGAGATTTAAGACCGATAATATCATTTTTAGTTTCCTAAAATATTGTTTTTTTATACAATGTCCTCTTATTTTTTGTAAACATATGTATATTCTTTTAAATTTTATATTCAATTGTCCAATTCAAAAGCTCGTAGTAACGTCGTATTCATTGAACAATCGTATACTTTTGTTGTTGCTTATTTTCATACAAAAGTATTTTCTCATAAAACGATTGATTTTTATGTGTTTTGAAAAATGTTGTTTTCATGCCAGTCATGAAAATGTTTGATTTTTTCAATGAATTTTTAGAAATATTTTTTTGAATGTGATAATAACAATTCTCCGAAATGATTTATATATGTATGTTTAATCATTAAAATTATTTTGTAAACGAACGTTATTAAAATTGCCTACCAATTAATATACATACATGTATGACCATTTCACACCAAATTAAAATTCCCATACCTGTGCTCATGTTCTGTAACTTTAGTGAGAACATCTAGCATCGAAAAGATGTGAAACAAAATATTCCATCGTTTCTCGAAAAGTGAAAAAAGTGTGTATGTTAATCATGTTGAAAACTATCAAAATAGATTACGTCGTTACGTTATAAATGTCATCATATTTCACTCGAAATTGTGAAATTGTAGACGTAGAGAACGCCATATTGTTGACGGCGACCAAAATTTTCTAAAATTGAAAAATTTTCAACGACAGCGGCGAAACACCAACCGTCGGCTATACTTAAAATGTTAAAAGCAAAATAATTAAACAATGAAAAAATCAACCAAAAACAAAAAAAATATCTTTTCCGTTGTTTTTATTGAGTTTTAATTAAAGTGTTGCTGAAGTGTTCTCATAGAAAAAAAGTTGACAACATTTCATAAAATAAACAAAACCATAATAAAAGAAAAAAACTTTGTTTACATTTTTTATAGTTTGCTCTTTCTAACATTAACTGTTTCTTTCTATCAATTCTATATCAAATCAATGAATAAAAAAAAATATAGTGCCATAAGGGCTTTACCAATGCCAAGTTTATATTTCGTCATCTCATTATTGGTTTTGCGCATATTATGGTAATTTCATCATGATATGCGCCAAACCAATATTGAGCTGACGATTTGTTAAAAAAAATTTATTTTTTATGAAAAAAAAAGAATTGAAACTCCAAGTTATATTTCTTGCATTTTTTTTTAATCAGTATTATTATTATTATTATTTTTGTTTGTTAAGGATTTATAAGCCTTTATTTGATGTTATTCTATTTTTTTTAATTGTTTTGTTTTTGGTTTCCAGAAATTTAATCTAATACCTTAAAGTAGAAACATAAATAAATAAATATGTACCTAGAAATAAATATATATTAAGTTATATAAATATGTAAATAAATTTAAAGGAATACGCAAGGAAATTTAATAAATAAATAATTAAATAAATAGTGTTTTTAAGTTATTATTTTAAAAATTAAATAAGTCTTCGTCTTCTATTAATGACTATAAAAGAAAAATTTTTTTTAATAATATAATTTAAAAGGAATATTTGGTTAAAACAATCTTTTAAAACCCTGCAAAAACAACAAGCATCAAACCAAAAAATACACACACATAAGCACAAATATGTTTTAGAAGAATTAATTAAAAGTAAATAGACAGAGAGAATGCTGCTTACGTGGCGTTTACATTTGCCAGTACTGGCAAGACAGTAGCAATTCATTCAAACTTTTTCACTAATACATAAACACTTTTACAGCTATTTTGTTTTTGCATTGTTTTGCCAACTAATATGTATATGCATGCTTACTGTCTTGCCAGTACTGACAAATGTAAACGCTGTGTTAATGTTTTCTTTTCTTACAAGCTAACGGTTTTCTCATAAAATTTTTAGTAAGTAAGAAATTTCCTTAGCATATATTTAAGTGTTAGAATAAAATATTGTGTGTGTTTTTTTTTTTTTGATTTGTGTTGTTTTTAAGAATTTCAGTAATACAATTTGTTTGTTTTGCTTACGGTTTTTGATTTTCTTACAAAAATAAACTTATTGCAAACTTAATTTTATTCATAATTTAAATAATAAAATACTCAACTTATTAGTTTTAAGTTTTTTTGTTGGGAAATATACACATATAATACACAGACATAAGGAAAATGTTTATAACATACACAGAGACTTTTGTTTTCATAATTCTTTCTGTTTTTTTTTTTTTATTTACTATTTTTATTTTTAATTTTCTTTAATTTTTATTAATTTAATAATAAACGTTTTGTGAATTTTTCTTTGTTAAACTACTGGCTAAATCTTAAGGCTAAAACTTAGAAAAAAGAAAAACTATTTATAGTTTTCTTACTAGATATTCTAAATTATTTTATATTTTACTGTTTTACTTTTTTTTTTTAATTTATATAATTTATTTGGTTGTTTCAAAATTCTTTGTATTTCAGTTTTATTTCTAACAAAAAAGAAAAAAAAAACTTACAGTCATTTTATTTACTCTTTTTTAAATTTTTTTTCTTTCATAAATAAACAGAAAAAAATATGTTGCTCTTTTTTATTATATATAAAATTTTGGTTTGTGGTTTTTTAAGCCAAGGCTTTCTTAGATTTTGGTTTTGCTTTTTTAAGTTTTATAATTAAAGTCTATTTACAATTAATAAAATATGTTTAAACTAAATCTCTACCTCACCATGGTTTTGAGTTAAAATATATTTAACTTGGCTGGCTGTGTGACTATTGGGTGCCATAATTACCGTTACATTGGGTGAACAAGGAAGAATTTGTTCTTTCTTGTTTTCCCTAACCCCCTCTTTATTATCGTCTTCATCATCATCATTTTCATCTTCACAAAACGAATAGCCCAAGTCTTCGTCCTCATCTTCTTTGGTGGACAATTTCGAGTTTATGTTTTTATTTTGTTCTTGCAAAGTGTGAAAAAGCTCTAATTGATGTAAATTATGTCTACTACCAGCCTGATTGCAAGTCCATAATTCAGGATTAGATTTTGTTAGCATTTCTAAAGCTTCCAAGGAAGCAGCAGGATTAAGTGCAGAAGACACAGCTCGAGGAGCCTGTAGGTTTTTCTCATAGGGCTTGAAAACTTTCTCTAAATCTTTTTCAGTTAAAACACTTGTAGTAGAGTCTTGAAAGACTTTTGTATTTTCCTTTACTTCATTGTTTGGTTTTGTTTTATCTGAAGAAAATTTCAAGGCTTTTTTAGCTAAAAAGTCTGAGGGTTTTGTAGTAGAGTTTGTTTCAATGCTACCAGTTTCTGGAAAATCTTTTTTACTTTTGATTTTTCTACACAAAATGGATACTGTGGGAGATTTAGCTTTGTCCTCATAACGTTTAGGAGAATTAGTACTTAAAATTTGATCAGATTTTGAAGCTACTCTGAAAGGAGCATAGGTCTTCGTAGAGTTAGGAGACTCAAAAAACTCTTCTTGATCAGTCCTACTTTGGGACTTGCTGCTTTTCTCTGCAGCTGTATTATAATTTTCAAAAGATTGATTGATGCTGCCTAAAGTGGTGACTTGGGGGGAGTCAATATTGTAAGGATTTCGGTTTTTATCAACAGTAGTTGCATCATTATCACAACCTCTGTAGATTTTTCCTAAAGTGGTGGCTTTAAGAGAGCCATAAGACTTATAAATATTATCTTGATTTGATCTGTCTTGAAGATTTCCATTATCATCTATACAAATTGAATCATGTTCCCTATTTTCAAGGAGCTTTTCTTGAGTGTGTAGTTTTGTGGAGTTTGATTGATCAGAAAGGCTATCTGCAGTTCTTATGATTCTATCTTCTAAAACTGAAGAGAACTGCCGAGAACAAGAGGCTTTTGGAGAGCTTGAGGTCTTAAAAAAACCGTCTAAATTAGAAGGATTACGACTTGAAGAATCTTGTAAATTTTTAGTTAAATCAGTGGACAGTGTTAAAGAGTTAGTGCACTGAATTCTATCATTAGTATCCCTTAAGGATTGATTTCTACTAATCGGCCTAATAGTACTGTTATCTAAGCTATCTAAAGAGTAGCCTGCCAAAGCGGAGACTTTTGCAGAGTTGGTTGACTTGATACTATCGCTACGTAAACATCTATTTCCTAAGTCTCTCAAATCCATGTAATTTCTTTTTAGAGCGGTGTCTTTTGGGGAGTTTTGCTGAGATTTCTGCTCTCTAGAACCATTAAACTGTTTTCTAGTCATTTTCAATTCATCTTCACTTTGTGTACCATCACTTTCAATAACAGTCTTTAGTAAACTAAGGGCCCTAGGTGAATGAATATAATTTTGTGATTTATCTGTAGGCTCTCTTGCAGATTCGGCTACATTCCCTATAAAAAAGGGCTTAATTGATTTAGCTGAATCTTTTTGTGCTGAGGTTAAAGTTCTGGGCTTGAAAGCTAAATCTTCATATAAGGAATTGGCCTCGGAATCACTTTGAGCTACAAACACATCACTCTCATTTATTTCTCTTTGAAGCGATGCTTTCTCCTCCGAAGTATTTGGAGAATTAAGGAAATCTTGTTGCTGTTTCAAACGCTGAGTTAAATTTGTAAAATCTCCTGAATCCATATACTTTTCCTCATCTTTAAGAAATTTCTCCACAGTATCCACATATTCCCTGACATAATCAATAGAATCCTCACTTTCCTCCGAAGGCTGTATGGGTTTGAAGGTAGCATTCTCGTCGATGTTATAGGGACGAAAAACTAAAGGACCCTGCTTTGCATAAGGTTGACTGCGTGTACTATCTGGAGAGGAAACTTGCATTTCTGAAGCAGTTTGCAAAAATTGTCGTTTAAGGTGTTGCAATTTACACTCTTGTTGGCCAACCACTGTTTGTGTTGGCTGAAAATGAAAACTGTGGTATTTACGTAGTGGTAGTTTAACGGGACGTTCTGTATAACCCAATGTGGCAGTTGTTGTTGATGTGGCACCTTCTAATGTTGGATATATTATGGTGGCATTGGACAAACTTCTATTGCGGCCCGGTCTGACCACCTGTTTAGCATGTCTCTCTTGTTTTGTGTCATTATGCGACGCATCACAATTTAAGCTCTGATGTGGCATGTTAAATGATTGGTCACCCTTGTTCTGATAGTCATGGGCAGCAACAGCGGCATTTACATTACTCTTATTATCGGAAACATGTTCGACGACTTCATTAAATGGTCGGCCATTATCGTCGGTAGTAATGTTACAACTGTTGTTGACAACATTTTTGTGCATTAGCATTTGTTGATGATGTGTGGCGTATTGGTGGCATGATGTTGCTGCTGAGGTGCATGATAGTGATGATGGAGATTGTTCAGCTTTGCTGTATTGTTGTAAGCCAACTTGTTGTTGTTGTGATTTATAAGGGCTGCATGCTGTTGTTGTTGGTGCTGATGATGATTGGGTGTCATTTGTTGTTGCTGTTGCCTTGAACGCGTCCTCGGATTCGGTGCAATAATTGTGGGTTTTATTAGTGCTGATGCTGCCGCTGTTATCGTTGTTGGCGTTAGTAGATTGTCGTCGACATTCGTTGATGTGCTTGATATGTGCGTAGGGGTCGCTGATAGTCTGTCGTCTATGTAATTTCTTATGACAGGCGGGGGCGGAGGCGGCGGCAGGATTTGTTGCTAAAAATGGATTATTTGCAAGGAGTTTGCGTTTGTTTAGCTGGTTAGTTTTTAGTTTTAGTTTGTGTTATTTTTATTATTTTTTTTTTAATTAAATTAATTGTTGCGGTTAGATTTTATAAAACCAAAATAATATTTTACAAAAGCAACATTAACAAAAATAAAATCCATTAAATTAATTTAGTGTTAACATGCACAAGGGGGTTTTTGTTGGTATTGGAGTTGCAAAACACAGACACACACATTTTTACAAATTCCGTGTAATGAAAATAAACAAAAAGAAATTAAAACAAAATTAAATTAGTAAAAATTTAATTGAAAAATAAAATGAAAACAAAAATTTTGTAGATAAAAACAAAGTTTTAAAATAAATTAAATGAAACAAATTTAATTTAAAGGAGTTTAAAGTTAAAAGAGAGCAGCGGAGACTATTGAGAACATTTTGAATAGTCTGGTTGTATTGGTGAAAGGGGAGAGAAGAATAGTAAGCATTTTCTCTTGCCCTCTCACTAATAAACTCAGACTTTCTGAGATAAAACTTTCATAGTGCGCAAATAGATTGGGAAATAAAGTTTTAAAAGGTTAAAGGTTAGAACTCAAAGAATTCTGATGAAAAAATGTGGTGTTTCTTAAAACATGTAAATTCAACCCAGGTTCGATCCCCAGCTCAGCCAGGAAAATTATCAATAAATTTTAATAAAAATTTCATGTTGTAAAAATTCCTTCCTTCAGTAAAAAATTATTTAACTAAAAATATTAAAATTGTATATAAAGAGTTCAACTAAAATCACAATTGTTTTAAATCTTTTTAATATTTATAAATTTATTAATTTTTTTGTAATATTTGCTGCGTTCAATTTCTAAGATTTAAAATTTCTTTTAATAATTAAAACACGACTGCTAAAAATGCTTTCACAACTAAATGGTTAAGTTTGCATCGAAAAAACTTTTAAAATCACCCACATTTCTGAAAGCTTTATAAACGTTAAAGTTTTTGCTTTCAGAGTTTTTCAGTCTTTTTTTCTTTAAATTCAAACGTGTTATTTTTTAGCCTTAAAAGCTTTATAGACTCAATTAGGATTTTAACTTAAATCCGAAATTTTACGAACAGGTTAGCTTTTTTCAAATTAGAAACCTTTTGCAGCAAACTAGATTTTTAAAGCTAATAAGCTACTTTCGTAAGCGCGAAAGCTTTTAAAACGTTAAATATTTTTGGATTCAGCTTTAAAAAGCAGTTAAACTGAAATTTTTGACTTTAAAGCTCTCAACAATTTACGAGTTTGACATTATATTTTAGTTAAAGCTTTCAACGTTGTTTGTTTCTCTTCAAACGTGTTTGGGAAAATTTTAAATATGTTTACAAAAAAGCTTAACAAACTTGATATATAATGCTTACAAGTGTCTCAGTTTTTGAAGTGAGAGTGGATTTTAATTTAAGTGAATTTGATTATAGTGAGAGTGAGTTAGAGTTTTCTAAACTACTAAAAACTTTACAACCATTTAAAGCTTTAGCAAAAAATTTACATTTAATAGTTACTACAGTTAACATGAGTTATGTAACAAAGTTTTTTTACCCTTAAAAGTCGAGCTTTCAAGAACTTAAGACTTTTAATTCGCCTTTAACTTCTACATACGTTAAGCTTTTGTCGGTTTTCTATTTCAGTCTTCTCAAGCTCTAATTTTACTCCCTTAAATCAAAAACTAATTTATATAAAAAGCATTAAATAAAGCTTTTAAGCACATAGTCACACACTCTCTTGTTAACGTGTTCTTCTCTTTTCGAAAAACTTACCTCCAAATGATTGATTATAGCTCCCTGACCATTAAGTCTTTGTTGTTGCTGTTGCTTTTTACATTTAACTCTTCCTCCAGCGCCAGCATTACTGCCGCTAGCACTAACACTGCTCGCAACCGAAAGTGAAGACGAAGAATGAGCATGGGCATGATGGCCCAATTGATATTGTTCAAATTCTTCGGGAGTTGTTATTTCAGGCGCTTGTTGGTGGCGATTACAGCGCTGATTAACAGCCGTTAAAGATGATTTATTATTCCCCCCACCACCGCCGCTGTATAAGGAGGTAGTGGATGACAGAGAAATGGGATCATTACATGTATTATCATTTTGTGAGGACGAAGCAGACTCATATGCCGAGGTCGCCATGGTAGAAGTGGGTGAAGAAGGCCTCTCTAAATTGGAAATATTATTGGAGGTTTGCTGTTGATCATTGACATTCATATAGAGAGGAGTAGGAGGCACTCGTGGCGCCGGCTTTTTGTGCGAAGAATTAAAGTGGGCGGTCACAGCTGTATGAGCCAGTGTTTGATTTTTATGGCCCTTTGGGGTTTTCGGAGTCTTAGGAGTTCTGGGCATTTTTCCAGGTGGTGGTGTCGATCCTGGAGTTTGTGTGGTGGAGGGCAAAGGTGTAACACATTCATACGAAGAATTTGAAATGCCAGAATCACTGCGATATATACTGAGACGTTCGGGTTCAATAAGATTCAAATCCTCCTTAGGCTGGTGTTGGCGTTGGTGATGTTTTTTCTTAGGACCCTGTGATCCTCCAGCAATGCCATACGGCAAGGGATGTAATAGAACAGTAGCTGTTTGGGCGGAACCTGCTAGGCCTTCTGGCAATTCCATATCGCTAACAGCTGCACTATGGACTTGCACGGCATCATTAACATTTTCATAAGCCGGAGGATCATAGAAATTCAAATGATGATTTCTTGCAGGGCCCTTGGGATCAATATCGCCAAGGCTACCACCAGCAAAAGAATGGTGTCGTTTACATTTGTTCGACGTAGAAGATAATAAGGAACCCAATACACCGCCTGTACTGCCAGATCCTGTAGCGCCGTTAAATGAGTGATTTAGATTTAAGGCCGCTGCAGCTGTTGAGGATTTGCTAGTGGGCTTATGTTTGTTGTTATTGCAGTTAAATTTTAGGGAATAAAACCGTTTTTCTTCCAATTTATCGGCAAAAGATTTGCGTTTTCCTTGTCTCTTCATTGAAGCAGTCTGATAGTTTCCTGACTGCAGATCCTCATCCCCGGAGGTATCAAATTTCTTGAAATTGCTAACGGCCAAAAAAGGATTTGTTGCGGATGTCTTTGTTTTTGGATTCTGTTGGGTTTGAGCACGTTCCACCACCGCATAGGCATTAAAATCATGTTCAATTGCATTAATCATGTGTGGTGCGGCGGATGCCAGGCCAGAATTGTTTAGTTTTTGGGCAAATTGCTGGTGCTGCTGCTGGGAGTGGGGATGTTGCTGTTGCTGCTGTTGTTGTTGCTGTTGATAGTATTCGGTGTAGCTTTTGGGAAAGCAATTATTGAGATTATATGTCATTTGATGGGGATTAGAGTTTGATGTCGTTGCTGGACAATTTTGTTGTTGCTGCATTATAGAGTTGTTGCTATTATGAACTATAATACCACCTTCATTTCTGGAACCATTCGCATTTGGCATTAAAGTCTGCATGCCAGACAATGTTGCTGATGAATTTGTGGTGGCTGGATGTTGGGGGTGGCGATTGTATGGCATGGTGCTAAATTGTTGTTGCTGGTGATAATACTGTTGTTGCTGTTGTTGTGTTTCGGTTTCATGTTCATCGTAATAAGTTGCTTGTGTTGATGCTGTAGTTGCTGCTGTTGTATTTTGGCTGATATTTCCATTGAGTCTCTTGGGTCGTGGTACACTGCGCACCACATTTGTGTTGTTATTAAAATTTGTAGGAGTCGTAGGAGTAGTAAACTATTTATTTATGTTTTTTTTTCGTATTGAAGGTAAATATTTGGCGTTTTAACATTTTTTGTGTATTTTAGTATTTTTTTTTTTTATTTTTTTTAATTTTTCAGTGTTTTTTAAGAGTGTGTTTTTAGGGGAATATTTTAAGTCGCACATGGTTTTACATTTTGTTTTGTAAATGTAGCACAAGCATTCAAGCATTAGTTGGTTGTTATAAATTATTAATAATTTGTATAGTTGGGAGCGGGTTACAAATGCACAATAAAATAAACATAAAAAGATATAAAGAAATGGGTTAATTTTTTTTAATTTTTATGTTATTATCATGGTTAATTATGGTTTTAGGGTTAATAACATTTAAATTAGTAAAAATTTTGGTTTTTTGTGGTACAAAAAAAAAACGTGTTCAAAAAGGATACATTAATTTCTTTTTGGTGACTTAGAAGTAAACATTTAGAAAATTATAAATAATTAAGATTTAAAATACACTTTGAAAAGTTTAAATATTTAGTGTAAAGGCCCATTTTATCAATAATTTAGTAAAGGCAATTTTGATCAGATAGTCTATTGATTTTTTTTTTTTTATTTTTGAAACATGAGCTCTTGTGTTATTTCCGGTCGGTCCTACAATTTAAAATGATCTTTTGCACTTGATTAATGTATTCTACAAAATCTCTCAGAAATCTGATTTTATACAACTCGGTTTCGGGGGTTTCTTTGTGATAACACGATAGATAAAGTGATACAAAGAGAATGAGAGAGGATTGAGAATAACCGTATAATGTTAAGAAATGACATTTAAGCGCCAATTAAATTATCTACGATTAGCGATTACTAAACCCAGAATAATTTCTATTCCAGTTAAAAACCGAAATCAGACAAGTTCACAGCAAGGACCATAAATAACAATTATCCAGAAAATGTTAACTCAAAAACTTTCCATATCGGTGTCAACGGAGATCTATTCTGTCATATACCAAGGGATTAATATTAAAGTGCTCTTTCAGAATCTCTTTATAAGGAAAAACAATAGAACTCCTTAAATGAGTTTTATTTTATGACGGCTAAATAAAACTGTCTTTTAAGAGTTTGATTTGAATTTTTATTTTTGCGTTAAAAAAAACTGCTTAAGATGGATTTTTCTGTTTTTAACTCATGTTTTTTTTTTTTACTTTTACAAAAAGAACTTTTTTTTAAATCACTTTTAGCTGTTACGGTCCCTGTTACGGAGGTTTTAGTTTTTAAATTTCAACTGAGTCATCAATTACCGTAGAAGCTCGTCGGAAAGAATATTTATATTGATATGGAAACAAAAAGCAATGCTTGCTGATAACTGATATATTAAATTTATGCTATAGTTTTCTTGGAAAAACGTCTGACCGTAATGCCTTCCCAAGGGGTCCTATATGAGTTTATCAGCCAAGGGATGAGCCTTAAAAAGAGCACATTGACAAGTTTTAATTTTTTATATATCTGAATTTTCTCTATTTGAAGGGAAGAGCCTTAAAGAAAACACATTGACAAGTTTTGATTTTAATATATATATTTGATTTTTCTATATTTAAATATTTTTGTGAGAATTTGGAAGTACCCCAGAGAAAGCACGCAACGTTTCCGGAACCCTATTGAAGTCGACTGTTTAGAATTCTAATTGTCCGAACAACAAAAAAAAAAATCACTTTTAAAAAGAAAATAGTGAAAAATTTTACTCTATAGTGTAGAAATTTTTAATGATATAATTTGCAAGGTAACGTAAAGAAGAATTTTGAAAAAGTAGACTTTTAGGTGGGAGCTTACTCTTTGTTCAAAGACTTTGTTCAAAGAGACGAGCAAAGACGGTGGCAGGTTGCATACAAATAAAAATAAAAAAGAGCAAAACGTTTAAATTGTTGACTAGTCATGAATGTCCTAAATACTGTGAAATTAACTGCACCACTATTTTGTTGGCGACACAAATAGAAAATGATTTTATCTTTGCGACTCTTATAATAAAAACAAGTAAAAAGGTTATATTGGGATGTGACGAATCTTTGTCATTGTATCGAAAAGCCAATTGATCCCCAACTCTTATTGATTCGCGCCAAAATCTTTGATCCGAGTTCGCTGCTTTTTTAATTCAAACAAATTTCATATAGCGGACAATAAGGAAGTGAGGGTGCGAAAAAACCTTTTTGTTCTTGAGTCATGATAAAGATATGATTTGAGCATAACTTTATCAACCTAGTTTGTTTTCTATAGACCCGATCGTACTAAAGCTCCTAATTCGTAGGGCCACTTGTATGGTGGCCAATTCAGCTCATGTTTATGCTCATGTTATGGGTAAATATAAGAGGCAGTCGTCATTTTATGCCAATATATCAGTTAGTTGTGGACCGATCTGGCTCTATTTCAAAAGCAAATATTACGGATTACGGATTAACTTCGCTATTAATAAGGACTCAGAATATATATACTTTATAGCGCCTCAGATCAATATTGTAGAAACAACAATCGAAATGACAAACTTATAGACAGCACTATTACTATCAAATTGCTTATGCGTAAAAAGGCAGAATTAGCTGAACTCAGCTGTACTGTATGAAAAGCTTTCTGAAGTTTTATGTACTGTAGTTTTACGTACGTCCCATTTAAAAAAAAAAAAACTAGAATATTGATTTTAGACCCTATAAAGTATATATATTCTCGGTCCTTATGTGCAGCGAAGTTGATTTAACGATGTCCCATGTTGATATATATATATCTCATATATACTTCGCTTAAGTTTTCTATTGAAATTCAGTCAGATCGACTCAAAAATTACTGAGCTATGAGCAAAAACGACGACTGCCTCTAATGTTATCCATAAGCCCAAGATTTTGTTAGTCGTGCTTAATTCCCAAGTTTTATGCTTGTATATCTGAAGAACGGCGAGGGCCAAAGCTTCTAAATTGGGTACAAGCACCTTGGTTGTCAATACATGGAATGGAGAATTGGGAGTGCACTTCCCATTCAAAGACATTATAAATTTCTGTATATCTGGAGAACGAAAAGAGTTTAAATTTTCAATACACAGCATCCCACTAAATCTGGGTGGGATTAGAGAAGTGGGCGTGGCAAAAAATAGTTTTTTTCTATATCTCAAAAAAAAAAATTTTCAAATTTGATACACATAGCTGTGTTATTAATATGAAACCTCTATAAAAATATGGTCGGGATGGAGAAGTGGGCATGCAACTACCCGTACAAAGACATTATAGATTTATTTGTATTGAGAGAACGGCAAGAGCTAACGTTTTTAAATTAGGTATAATCATCTTGGTTATCAATACACAACATCGGAAAGAATGTGGGCGGGATTAAAGAAGTGGACATGACACAAAATTGCTTTTATTATATCTAAAGAAGGGTATTTATATAACTTTCTGCTGTTATCGCACCATGGTGAAGGGTTTATAAGATTCGGCATAGCCGGATATAGCACTCTTACTTGTTTATTATTGTACTTGTCGTAGTATTGCCACTACCGTTATTCTAAATTCGCCTTGAGTGTACGTGCCGCGCTAGCATAATTTTTTGCTAATCAGTACACAGGAAACATTTTTTTCACCAATTAAAGCATTAATCAAAAATAAAATCAGTTTTAATTAAAAATTTATTAAAATTATTAAAATTTATTAAAAAATTAATTAAACGTTTAATCAATTGAATTTGTGAATTTTTTTTTGCTGGTGCACATTAATAGTATCAATTAAAAGTTTAATTCAATTGATTACATTTTTTAATTAAAACTGATTTAATTTTTGATTAATGTTTTAATGGGTGAAAAATGTTTTTCTGTGTAAAATTTTGCATTTCTCATAGAACAAATTGTTTTTAAGGAACAAGACGTATAGCAAATTGTTAACACATCTAGCCTTAAAAACATATAAAAAAGTTGTAGTAAAACATCCTGGCTTTGTTATTATAGCATAACTTGAGATCTTTTGTTAAAGTAAATTAAAAAAAAAATTAAAATTTGGTGCAAAAAGATTAAAAGCAATTTGAGTAGTAAAACGCTTTAGCTATAAACATTTTAATGTCCTTTCTGTAATTTTGAAACATTTTTAAAGCTTTTCAAAGTTTCTTAAAATTAACAACAAAATTTTATATAAAAAAAAAATGCTTAAAAATAATTGACAAAGTTTACTAAATTATAAACCAAAATTACAAAATTATAAGAATTCATAAAATAATTAATGATAATTCTAAAAGGAGAAGAAAACTTAAACCATAATTATACTAAAATGGAAACCAAAAACAAAATTTTTCGATAAGAAAGAAAGAAAGTTTGCAAAAATATAGAAAATAAATCAAATTCTTGGATTTTTATTTTTCTAAAATTATTACGTTTTAGCCAAAAAAAGCTTTTGCTTAAATAAATAGAAACGATCAACAACAATACACTTGCCTAAGAAAATTTATAAATAAATTTCTTTATATAGAAATTACTTTCAGCTCAAATATTCAAACAGTTACTAAGTTTTTATTTCAATAGAAACAATTACACAAAAAAAAAAAAAAAAAAAAAAAAATATAATTAAACCAAATGAGAATCATAAAAAAATTAAGAAATATTTATTGGTACTAAACATACATTTAGGAAAAGAATAGTATAAAAACGCGTATTTATACATAGACGAGTTTAAAAGAAATCGCTAAAATGCTTTTAAAATAATGAAGTGATAATTAAGAGACAATACAGTATAAAGTAAGATTATATATAGACAGACATTAAGCCATGAGACAATATTTAAATGAGCCAGTTTGAAATGTATAAAGTGATATTGTGAATTTTGGTGAAATGATTTTTGTTTTCGTACTAAATAAATGTCAAAATGTGTGCTAAAGCTTAACTTTAATTTATAAAACGAAAATATATAGATGTATAAACTTTCCGACATTTAGAGAAAAAAGAAAGTGTAAGTGATCGTAAAAAACACGAATGAAAGAAAACAAAAGTGTTAAATACCTTGTTAGGAGCCGTTTGCAGACCATGGAAGGGCAGATTCTCATACTCTCCAGGTTCCGTTAATGGATCCGCCATAGAAGACGACTTCTCTTGTACTGCTATAGAAAATCGTTTAACCAATCCAGCGAATAAAGGCACAAGAATTCAAGGATGATCACAGAACCATACACATATTGTGATGGGGTATGTGTTGGTAGTAGCCAGATGTTTGTTGTAGTTGAATTTTTTTGACAGAGAGTTGTATTGATTATAAAAATATTTTTGATTTTTTAAACAACAGCCAGTTTTTGATAATTATTTTTCAATATGGAGGAAATGAAAATTAAAAAAAGAAATTAAAAATAAGACAAATTGATTAATATATTTAAGGAAATTAAAAAAAAAAATGGAATTAAAATAGAAAAAAAGAAAAACTAAAAGTAACTAAATTGATAAAAATTTAAAAAAAACTTTTCTGTAAAAATTCATTAATTAGCAAAAAGAAGTTCCAGTTATCTGTAAAAATAAGTCTAAATAAGCACGTTCATAAGACGTAACTGTTTTGCAACCATTAAGGCTGAAGCCACATCAACAAAAGGCAAAAACTTTTTGTCTTTTAAGTCAAAGACACAGATGTATGCTGATGCTAGCCCATACAAAATGTCTTATAAAGTTTTTGTCTTAAAAGACAACTGGTATTCAGACAGCAATGCGACAATGTTTTTTGTCTTTTTTAATTTTTTTTTTTTTGACTTGTCTTAATTGGTGTGGGTTACATCATACGAAATCGCGCAATTATGTGCAACGAGGCGCGTTTCAGTCTGTTGTGTCTTAGTCTGTGTGGGTGTGTTGTATCACAGCACATGTATTTTTTGCAGCCAATGTTTTATCGCAGCAAGTCAAAAAGACAATAGTTTCGCAGTTGTTTTGTATGGAGTGGGTTGTCTCCTAAGAACTAATGCTCTGTTGTCGTATTAGTAAAAAAAACTACTTTGAATATTGTTGGTTTGGGTTCAGCCTGAGGCGTTGTCTTAGATCCCATAGTAGAGCAATTCCGCTTAACTCAGCAGTTGCCATATGGACAACCATCATACATTTTTTTTAGCTACTTCAAGCTGATCGAAGAGGGCTATTTATTAGTTTAGCTTAACAATTATTTTCAATTAGCTGCAAATTTTGAATTATATTTATTATATTTATTGTGCCGTTTTTGAGAGGTAAATGTTGGGCTTAACCGCTTTGTAGCAGCTGTTATTTAATTTTAATATTCCTTACAAATATTGCAAACATTTTCCCCTCTTTCGGTAAATTATAAAATGACACCACGATTGCTTTAAATCTACAACTAACAGCCTAAGCTAAATCAGCACGTTAAGCTTTTTTGTCTGTCATAAAAAGTAAGGTTCAATGGGCATGCGTCAAAAGGACGGCTCACTTGGATTCTTATAGCGGTACCTTTGTGATGCCCTGATCCAGCTCATACAAAATGTATGAAACAAGATCAAATAGCGCGACGTTAATGCTTTGAAATTGAATTGACAGAGCATAAACTAGTAAGTTAATACTGTTCATGATAGAGAATCAACCAACGAAGAGATCGTCTTAAACAAAATGTGGCAGAATAAGCGACATACAATTGTTCATGTTATTTAATGTATGCCAAAGGTATGGTTCGACAACCCATTTAAGCAACAATAGCAATCAAGATGGGCTTTTATTTATATGGCATACCGTACACAGAAAAAAATAAAAGTTGATTTCAATTAAAAAATTAATTAAATTTGCACCCGTAAACAAATTAATAGTATCAATTAAACGTTTAATTCAATTGATTGAACATTTAGTTCAATTGATTAATCGTTTAATTCTCTTGATTAAACGTTTAATTCAATTGATTAAACGTTTAATTCAACTGATTAAACATTTAATTCAATTGATTAAACATTTAATTCAATTGATTAAACGTTTAATTCACTTGATTAATTTTTCAATTAAAGCTGATTTTATATTTGATTAATGCTTTCATTTGAGAAAGATTTTGGAGAATTTTTTCTGTTGAGTGATGTTTAACATCATTTCGTGAACAAATGTTAGAACAACTCTGTTTGAACAAGAACAAAACATCGACGCAAGCAGCCTTCATGAGACAAATTCATGCGCGCACAATAAATTGTTAGTTTTTTCATCAAAACGATTGCACGTAATGACGATTTAAGTATTTCATTTCATTTCAGTATAATTATATGATTTATCTTTTGTACTGCGTTGTGATCAATAAATAAATCAAATCAAAGCTGGGCGCTGGAAAACGTTACGTCTAACGCGCTGATTTCTGCTGGTCCGTAAGGCTTTACTACAGTGATGGAAACGTTTTTAAATCCTCGGCACGCTAAGTTAGACAACTAAATTATCCTTGCACTACGTTGACATACGTACAATATCAATTTCTCTTTATTTTACGAATTAATTTTTAAGGTGGCGTTGAAAGCACAACTTAGCTACTTTTTTTTCTTAATTAGAGAGAGGAATGTCAAAAGTAGCATGTATTTTTGACACATCAACCAACGAAAGCAACAAATAAAATACAATGTTGTATTTTTGATATTGTACTTGTGTAGTATCGCCACCATCGTTCACATGAATTTGCCTTGCTGTTATTCATAAAAGACTGTCTAAAACGAAAAGGAAAACAAACCTAACTAAGCTGTCAAACAAATATAATTCTATGAAAATGTAAGTAATAAATGAATTTATCTTGTTATTGTAACTTTACACGAACGGATATTTAAGAGAGTTTCTGTTCCAGTCAATTTTCTATGCTGTTATCACTCAGATGTTGGTTTGTTATTTTTTTTTTTTTTTTTTTTTTTTTTTTGACAAAGCAAATCAAGTAACTTTGTTATTCCTAATACTTTAAAGAAATTCTGTTGCGTAACATATATTTACAATACATATACAAACGTAAATGCCATTGCATGTTTGTTGCCCACCACTGCCTTACAAACTCAATATATCGTTGGTCTCATGTTGAAAGGCCCTCGCTCACATATTTAACAAGAGAAAGTTGAAACATAATAAAAACTGTTTGTATCAAAATGTAAAATTGCTCTTTAAACTATTATTTTTATACTACTGCATTAAATATTCGTAACGAGGTTTGTTTGCGTGCGATGTATTAAAGTCACTAAAAAAACTAAATTTAAAAAAAAAAAATTAATTTAGGGCCTTTATACATGAGACCAACGATATATAAATTTATATTTTCAATATTTTTTTAAGCGACATTATTTTTATATTAAAAATTAATAAAAAATTGTAGTTCACCCTCGATTAACTAAAAATTTCATCAATTCCTTCTTCACCTCTTAATGAATTTTTACAGTTTTTATTCAAATAAAATAATCTTAACCCTTAAAAATTAAGAAATAATACGATAAAAAATCAATTTAAAAAACTTAGATAAATTAAATTTAAATATTTCTGGGTGTTTTTTATTTTATTTATAAAATTTTCTATTAAAAAAACGATCATGCTTTTTTCATCAATATAACAACAATTAAAACAGCGAGGTTAAAAAAAAAAAACAAAACAAACATCAGATAAAAAAAAATAGTACAAAAAATGAACAAAATCATTGATTTAAATCGAATAAGATCTTGTAATAAACTTTTACTGCCGTATTCATAAAAAATAAAATAAGTTTGAAATGTGTTTTAAGGCAAAATTTTCATACAAATTTTTCTTAAAATGCTCTTCAAATCCATTTTAATTTTTTATGAATACTGCAGTTAATCTTAAAATAATTGGGAACTTAAAAATTAAATACTTAAATTTGTAACAAGTAACAACAAGTAATAAAAAATGTTTAAGCAAAAATTTAGTACAATCTTCAAAATAAACGAAATTATTAAATACAAATAGAACAAAATTTTGTAATTAACTTGAGACGTTTAAAATTCAGGATACCTAAAATTTAGTACTAGAGTTCTTTTTTCTTTACAAAACTATAATTATATTCAAGTATAAATTTTATGTGCTGTTTTCACAATACAAGTGATTGAATCTGTAGTAAAATTTATATCAAAAGCACTCAGTTTTTTAAATTTTTTTCATAAAAATTTTACTACACAATCAATTGCTCGTCACCTAAAAACAACACATAAGGGTGATTCAGTCTTATAACGGTTGTCGTTGTCGTTAACGACTGTGTCGTTTTTTGTAAAAGGTAAAGGTAACACACACCCTTTGTTCTTTAATCTACTACAAAAAACGACTAAGTCGTTTACGACAACGACTACCCATTTTCGGTAAAACTGTTCGTTTAATTTATTTTAAGTACAATAAAAACAAAAACTATTTAAATTTTTTGAGAAAACAAAATTTTGAAGTAATTAAAAATATTAAAAAAAAGCTTAAACAAAGTTTTGAAAAACCTTAAGTTTTTAGTACTAAATTTAGTAAAGAATTATTGGAAAGTTTTTATAAAAGTAATAGTAAATCACTTTTTTAGTACACCTTTAAAAAAGTTTTTTTTTTTTTTTTTTTTTTTTTTTTTGTCCGGATTTTAAAGTTTTGTTACAAAATAAAGAAACAGTTTTAGAACTAAATAATTACTTAACGTAAAATAATCGAAAAATGTACATGTTTTGGTTCTAAAAACTTTTCTTGTTTTCTTTTATTTTGTATCAAATGAGAGAACTTTTTAGTACACATATTGAAAAATTATAAAAAACAATTATAATAATTTCCCTTTTTAGAAAAATATTATAAATTTATGAATTTTAAATCATTTTTTTTTGTTATCAATTTTATACATATTTCAGTACAAACGTTAGAAAAACATTTCATCAACCCATAATAATTATTATTATTTTAGTACAAAGGCTCTAATACTTTTTCGATGAGTGTAAGTATTAATCTAACATTTTGAAACAGTGTTTTAAAAATATTTTAAGAACAAAGAAAAAGTTGGACAAGTGTCTTATGTACGTAAGTATCTTTGAAGCATACATGTAATTAAATAATTGCATTAATAATTGTTTAGTACATATGTTATAAAAATATTTCCATATTTTTCGTAAAATTTTTTTGGTTTGAAATTTTAATTAGAAAACAGAAGCCTGAGTTCAAGCAATATAATTGAGTACTATATTAAATAAAAAATGCTGTTGTCTAATTTGTTTTAACGTAATGAATATTTCAGTATAAACATGTAGAAATTTTTAAGTGTAAAAAAAAAATATGGAAATCAACAATAAATTTCAGTGTTTTTATCAAGAATAAAAACTGGGACTTAAGCACGTCAAGCAAAATCTTGTTAATTAAAAATTTTCTAGTACAAAATCAAACAAATTAATAATTTAAAACCAATTTTGCAATATTAATATTAGTAACTTAAAATTGCGTATTTTAGAAAATTAATATAAATAGTAGTTGAGAATTTCCCATATAAGGGAGGTTCCGGCCATAATGCACGATTGTGAGTCAGACCTTAACGTCAAGTTTTTTGCCCAACTTAATTTCATATTTCTTTGTTTCAGTGTTTAAAAAATTCAACCATGGAGGGGTTCACAATTGAGCAGTGCGTTAAGATTGTTAAAGCCTTTTACGAAAAAGGGCTTTCAAATCAAAATGCATTTTGTGCACTTCGTGATTTTGTTTAATCAGCATAATCGACCAAATGTGTCTACAATCGGGAGAATTGCGCGCAAATTTTTAGCAAACTGGGTCTATAGGCAAGTGAAAAGACCAGGGCATGTTCGCCCAGTTCGGTTTATGGGCTGGCGCCGTCAGCGGGGCATATTTCTTTACACTATCACACAAGTCGTACGTATTTTGAAAAAATTGCAACCCTGTCAAACAGGTTGTTATTGTTTTTTTAAATTTTCAAACAATAATTATATCAGAAATGTATTTTCTTCAAAATACGTAAGACTTGTGTGATTGTGTAAAACGGCCTTAAAGAGTACTTTACACTAGCACACAAGTCTTACGTACTATCCGGGAAAAAACAGCCCTGTTATGATAAGTTGTTTTTGTTTTTCAAAGAATTTAAAACAGTATTTAGATCAGGGAAGCGCTTTAGTCAAACTACTTAAACAGCTGAACTAGGTGAAATTGGACGTTAGAAGTAAAATAAACGTTTTTTTTATTTATGGTGTGTGTGAAACGGTAGCAAAGTACTCATGTTAGTAAAATTTGACACTGTTGAGGTGAATAAAATTTCACTAGCCGTAGGGTCTAGTATAAATTTTGACATTAGCGTTGAAATTCTTGAAAATTTTTATTCACCATAGAACTTTGCTACCGTTTCACACACACACTAAAAAATAAATAAAAAATTTTAAAATTTCGTCAATTTAAAAGTTGATTTTTTGTTGTTTTACAGCATACATTGTTAAAATTTTTTTAAAGGAATTTTAATTTTCATAAAGTTTATTACAAAATTTTGCTAATTTTAGTACATTTTTTTTAGTAAGATTTTGAAAACTTTTTAAAAGTTTCGAAATCAAAAAAAAAAAAAAGCTTTAAAAACAAAGAAATAATCACGGAAAATTTAAAAATAGACAGCAAAGCAAGTTAGGGTTTTTTTTTGTTAAAATATTTTTTTAAATAAAATGGATTTTGTTTATAATTATTTATTTTTATCTGCTTACTTGTTTTTGTTGTTGTAGTTTACTTAAACAATAATTATTCTATCACATTTTTTTTTTTGCTTTTGTAATTTAAATAAGTATTTCGCACGATGAAGAATTCAGTATTACTTACACAAAACAAAATTACAACATGAATTATTAAGGAAATTGCATAAAATAACAATAACGAAATTAAATAACATGTAAAATTTAAAAAAAAAAAATGCGCTAAAAAAATTTTGAATTACAACACTGATGGGGGTGAAACGTGTTAAGCTTAAAGAAAATAGTTAAAGCACAAATAAAGTTTTTTAAGGAAAGACATTAATAAAAATGATGTTATCAGCAAAGCTTTTAAATATTTGTAAGTTTTTCATTTGTAGAACCCCTTATGATTTTTAAAAATTTAAATGTAAAAACGCAAGCGGTTTACTTGCAAACAAATTGCATAATTAAGTTCTAAATATGATAAGAAACACAGTAGGAGCGATAGAGAGAGAAAGAGTTAATGAGAGAGCCCAAAACATATTCTAGTGTATTCGTAAGCAAGAAGAATTTTGTTTCATAAAAACTCCTGCCAGAAATTAAAAACATACCCATCTTGATATATTCTTGTAAAATGCAACCGTTAAGCTTTAAATAACTTTTTTAAACTGAAAAGCTGAATTCCCCCATACTAAAAAGCTATTATTTTTCATGATCATGAGTATAGTTTTCGAATTAAATGATTTATTTTGAAATTAAATATTATCACATTAATTGTAGCCTTATTTAAAGTTTTTATTTTTAATACCAACCTTTTTTTATAAAACATTTTTGCTCAAGGCCTCCTTATGGTCTCTCTTTAACTAAACCATTAATTCAATGCTATCGGCTTTAGTTTAAAGATATTAAAGAGAATTTTTTCTTTACTCATGTAATCTCTTTGAACAAGTATATACAATTTTTTAATGGTTTATATCAAAAATAATATTCGAATAATGTTAATATGATTCTTAAAAGTTACATGGATTTAAAAAAGCTTTTGAGAAGGGATAATTTTCTTAAAAAGCTTTAAAAAATTATATGACAATATTGGCTTTTTACAGAATTTTAGATTTTTTTTGTTAAAAGTTGTGATTTTCTAGCTATGCTTGCTGGTTTTAAAAAAACTACATTTTCATTCCAAAAGCTTTATGTGCTCACGAAAATCGTTGAGGTATGGAAAACTTTAAAAAGAAGCTTAATTTTTTCAAACAGTTATAAAATATTATATGACAATATCAGCAGAAAAGCTATAAATATGATTTATTTCAAGTAAAAATTAAATATAATTGTCGCAAAAGTTTAAGAAAAACAATTTATCTTCTAAAAGCTTCAAGAGCTTACGAAAGAAAGCCTTTGAGGTAAGGGAAACTTCAAAAAAATAATTTTTATTAAAAATTTAATAGAATTAACGCGACTCTTTTAGAAAAACAATCGTTAGTTAAACCTTATTTACAAAATTTTTCTAAGCAGACATTTTTATAATAAGCTTTTAGCATTTTTGTAGGAATTTTTTTGAAACAGGTTTTCAAAGGTTTATTTATTAATGTTTGACAATATAAACTTTTTACCTTTGACCTTATTTATTATGGCTTTTTAAAAAGCTTTTTTCAAGTTATAAATAAAAGTTTTTAACTAGATCTTAAGCTTTTTTTCATAACTGAGCTTAAAAACTACTAACAATTTTATTCGAAAGCTTTTGTAACATTTCTAAGATGTTTTTTTTTTAATACAAAATAAGCTTAAAAAAAAAATAGTTATTAAAAGAAGAAGATTGTATCCTTATCATAAAATTGTGTTGTAGAAATTGTTTAAGCCTTTCAGAATAATTCTTAAAAGTAAACTTAAAAAAAGTATTTGTAAAAAGCTTTGCTTAAAATTATAGTTATGATTAAACGAAAGTTTATTCCAGTAAAGTTCTCCCTCTTAAAAAGCTTTTTAAAAACTTTTCTCTAATATACGATTGCTTTAAATACTTTAATAAAAAATGTATAAAACCGAAATGCGTTTTAGGTTTTAAATTAAATTTGAGACTAGATAGATTTTTCTTAGAACATTTTTAAAATTATATAAAGTCCAGAAAAAGTTTCTCCTTACAGAAGCTTCCATTGTAGTTTTATAGTAAACAATGACTTTTATAAGATTGTTTCAAAAAATGCTTTGAAATGAGCAAGCTAGGCAAGACTTAAGGCTTCCAAAAGCTTTTTTAAAAAAACTATGTATATGAAAAAGTTTTTCATGAACTTTAACTTTAAATACATTACAAAAAAAATAAGGCAGTTTTCTTGTTAATAAAACCTTTATAAAGCTTTTTTTGTGCTATCCTTCAAACTTTATACATTTAACGCCCCTAAATTCTACTTGAAAAAACTAAAGGGAATTTCAAAGTTTGTGTTTTAGCTCTGACAATGACATGATTTTATGAATAAATATGAATGAAATAGTCGATCGTAAAAACCAAAAATGATAGTGAAAAACAAAAAAAAAAAAAATTAAATCATATTAAAAACCAAAAATCTTACTTTGAACTTTTTCGATTTTCTGCGGTGTTACATGACTGACTGAATGTTTCAGAGAGGCTACAACCATTCGTGAGATCGGTGGCGGTCTTGGTGGGGGTGTTGGTGCTTTCAATATGCCCCTCAGCTGAGAACGTTGGCTTGGATTTCTCTCTAGCTCTCGGCTGCAGACTATAGTCGATGGTATAGATTGTATAACCGTTGTTATGGACTTGTCTGCGGTTAATATGGCGCTGACAGGGCCTTGTTCTTTTCGTACGTTGCGTTGAGGGCGACTGGTATTTAAGGAAGGCGACATTGAGGTCATGGATACTGGTAATGGGTGTTGTTGTAGTGTTTGTATTGTGGTTTGTGTAGGTGTTTGTTGTTGAGCCTTTGCAGTCATTGTTGTCAGGCCTGTAGTATTTGAGATTGGTAAATCAATATTGTTGTTGTTGTTGCTGTTAAGAGCTGTACTACTTGTGGCTGTTGTTTCTGAGGTGATGGTTGTGATTGTAATTGAACTACTACTTGAGCTTGATTCAGTTTTTGTTGCTGTGGTTTTAACACATTTTTTATAAGTAACTATTTAAGTGTATTTATGCAAAAAAAAAAAAACCAAATGAAAAATGAAATTATAAAAAAAATTAAAGCAAATTATAAATTATCTAAAAGCTAAAAAATTGTTTTATTACCACTGCCACTGCTTCGTATGCCTTTCAATCTATGTTCTGTGGTAAAAGGCGTTTTGGTGCTATGGGCCGTAGACGCATCTGAACGCTTGAAAAATTTTCCACCCAATAAACCCACATGACTTCGTTGACTATCACGACAGCCATCTGATTTAGACGATCTTTTGAAAAACATATTCGTAAAAAATAATTCTACTTTTTTGAAGTTTGAGAGTTTGTTTGTGAGGTGAGGGGCTTCCACTGCTGCTGAGGGATTATCCGGCAATCTTTCTATGGCCTCTACTCTTTCCCCTACTCCTGGTAAATTAAAGCTTTCCAATTCATCGTTATTTGATGCAACCAATTCCATACTGTTCACCACCTCGGCTGGCAAGTCTGTAGAATTGTTTAAATTTATTGTCGAATTTGTTTTCGTTGCTAATGGTTGACATAATGATAATTGCTGTTGTTGCTGTTGTGAATTGTGCTCATTAGCCTCTACCTTAAGTGCTACTAAATCTTGCTGATTTTCATTTTGTTGCTGTTGTACTCTACTTTGACGCCCCAGTGACGAGGATTGTCGGCTAGCATTGAGTAATGTTGTTTGTGTTGTATTCGCTGCACTGTTATTAAGTGTTGACGAAGACACTGAACTGTCATTTACTGTCGAGGCTGTCAAATTAGCCAGTGTTGCAGTCGGTTTTAAAGTCATGCGATTAACGGCTAAATTTTCTTTAGTATCACTGCTGACATGCACCATAACACCAGGTCTCAATGGCCAACGGGGTGGTGATTTGGGTATCTGTGTGCAACGTACACTCAAAGGGGGTGTGTTTACTATATTTGATGTTGGTTTTGTTGCTGTTGGTTGTGAGGGTGTTGTTATTGTAACAGCCACAGCAGATTGTGTTGTTCCAGTGATAGCTGGTGTAATTGTTGTTGTTGGCTGTGTTTCTTGTGTTGTGCTATTTATTATATTGTGTATTTCTGTATTATTTGCATTATTATTGTTGTTAAAAGTGCCACTACTACTTTTGCTACATTGTAATTTTAATGCTGTGGCATTTAAATGTTTTGTAAGTGTTGGCGTTTGTATGGGTGTAATAGTTGCTGTTGGTGGTGGAGGTGGTGGTTGTGTTTGTATGACAATGGGTGTTGCATTAATGTTGACATTATCCTTACACTGTCCGGCCGTAGCCGGCAGTAGCATATTGCTTATAATAGGCACCTTAAGTGTATCAGGCAATACCGTATTGGCAGATAACACTTGTGGCATGTGAGGTTGATATGATAAAACACTGTGCGTTTTTTTTAATAGATTTTTTATTTTTATTAATGCAATGGCATTTTGTTGTAATTCATGATGATGATAATAATGATATTTTCCATTTTCATTGTATTTGTGGTGATGATTTTATGTTTTTATTTTTTATGTAAAAAAAAGCATTTACAACAAGCCACAACATTTTATTATATTTTTTTTTTTAATATACAACATACAGGTTAACATAAGCCAAAAATTTAAATGTTTTGTGCAATAATATTGTATTTTTTGTTTTTAATGAAACGAAATAAAAAGAAAATTGTAAAAGAAATAAATTAAATTTAAATTAAAAAAAATTATTAAAAACAAAAATTGTTGTAAATAATTAAAAAAAAAAAAAATTTTAACTACACAAAAAGCTAGAAGAAAGCTTGAGATTTCAAAGAATTAAGTTCAAAGTTATGACATTGTTCAGATGGAAAAGTAATTGTGCCCAAAGTCTAATTCCACAAAAAACCAAAAAAAATATATATATATATATTCTTAAAAAGTTTAGTTTGTATTAGCCAATTTTATTATCAAATTTTATTTCTTTTTAATTTTGACTTATTTTATTAGTTAATAAATATTATTTTTTACCCAGTTTTTTTTTTTAACTATTTTGATATCTTATCTGGACTTAAGATGTTTTGTCAAAATGGCACAGTTATGTAGATATAAAAGTTATCGTCGCCACAAGCTATGGCACTGAAAGCTATTTCCAGCAGAGATATTTGTATGAATGCTATGGTCAAATACGGACCGATACCAATAAGTTTTTGATTAGGTGGCAATAAATTATTTTTGGTTCATATTTAATCTAAATATCAACATAACAAGATGATTTCAAGTCACAAAAACTCTTTTCCGGAAATAAGTGCGTATCGGGGCTATGTGAATTTACGGACCGAATCTCAGCGCTTTGAATAGGAAATTAGAATTAGAAATCTCATCATATAAATTACCTCAAAAATTGCTATCTTTACTTTGCGCACTTGGTTTACATGGACAGACAACCAGCCAGCCATTAGGCCAGACGGACGGATATCGGTAGATTGATTCAGAAAGTGATACTGATTTGACCAATATACTTAAAAATGGGTCTAGAAAAAACCCAGCCAAAGCTTAAAATGAAGTTGTGTTGTTAGGCGAACTACCCAGCAAACACAATTTATTTATGCAATAAAGTTTTCTGCATATGAACCCTTCCACAGAAAAGCTCTCGTGATGTCAATAAACGCCCTCAAGTTATTAAGATTAAATGTAAGACCTATGTGGTAAATAATTCTTTGAAAAACAAGTTAAGACATTTGGTGGAGTAACTTTACAGAATGTAGACTTTTCTATGGAATGTTATCATGATTTCACAGTGTCATTTCAAATCCTATGAAACTGTGACGTAACAAATTCTATTATAATAGCATTATTAATTATGGTTTTGTGCGTACTTAACTGTTTTCCGTGTGTAGGGTTTTTATGGGGCCTAGGGTTAATTATGGTCAGATCTTCAGCAAATTTAACAGCGTGACTTCCAGTCGAATAAAACGAATTTTTTCAAATTTTTATATCATTCCGTGCATTGTTCAACCATTTACGTTTGTTTTTGTAACAAAATTATCAATTATCTAGGGTGGTGGTTCCACATTTTGATTCATAGCTCCGAACCTAATGAACCGATTTGGCTGTATTTTAATCCCAAACTGCTTAGGATAACTACGAGCAATTTGACATCAAGCTTGCTCATGCATTTAAAATTTTCCGAAAGTGAGCGTGTTTTCAACAGACAGACAGACAGATGGACATGGCTTAAGCGACTTAGAATTTCTCAAGGAACCAGAATATATATCCTGTATGGGGTCTGAGATTATAAGTTAAAAAGTTTCGTACGAAATTATAAGCAACAAATTGTGGTGGTGGGTATAAAAAAAACGATAAACATTTTTAAAATTGTTTTCTTAGTTCAGGGTGTAATAATTTATCCAAAATTTTCTAGAACTCAATGAGAATTGAATTCATTTAATTCTCTTCGGAGTAGTTTCGGCTACATTTCAAAATAATTAATTTCACTATAGGGTTTAGCGTTTTTGTGGCGAAAGTTAGGCGTTTTTAGAAAATGTTATATTGGTTAAGGTACTTTTACACGACATGCATTTTGCAGTGGCTTTATCATATCGTCGGCTAAGAGTGTAAACCTGCTAAATCCACTTTTTAAGAAAATTGAGATTTTAATGCCGAATAGTAGAAAAAGATATGCCTCGTCGACTAGCATGTAGTTTTTCTTCAATTTGAGTCCTGAAGTGTGTCAAATCAACAATATTTTTGGTTTTCCTCTCAAGCAGCAAATAGGAAAAATAAAAAAATTTTTGTCTCCTGTAAAATTTCGTAAAAGGGAGTAAGCAGGTTTACACCCTAAGCCGACGATATGTAAAGTCCATGTGCATTTGCCGCCACAAACAAATGAAATGCAAAACGGCTGATGTCAGATCACGCTCTAATTGGATAATTTTACACTGCAAGTTACCAAATGCGTTATTTATCATGAAATATTTTTCGTATATAATTAATTATTTGAAATGTTTGCTGGATAGGTATTGTTGTCTCATTGACCACTAAATGAAAAAGCATAAGAATATGTGTAAAGTGGTATCAGTATAATTGTACTATCTATGAATTGGATGCTTATGGTCTGGAACTAATCCTTCTATCGGCACAAACGCACTCCACCTAAAAGGGTGTGGGTATAAAAAGTACTGATATTATAACTTACAATTGTTTTTGGATTTCTTTGACTTAAGCATATTTTAGGCAAATTTTTTATACGAAACATATAATCTTTGAAATTTCAAGTTCTCTTTCTTACAATTAGCTTTTAAACAAATTTTCAAAAAAAAAATTACTTTAATTTGTGATCACAACTATTTTAGAAAAATAATTATTAAAATGTTTGCTTACCTGTGTGTAGCACTTATTGATACATCAGTACGATCTTTATATTTTAAACAAAGTTTTAAAATTGTTTAAAAGTTTTTTTCAAGTGTATTCAAATAAATACAATATTAAACGCAAAATGTTGTGAAGGAAGCAATAAATAGATTTTGGTATGATTTTTTTAAATGTTTTTGTTGATTGTTATTTTTTAATTTTTTTTTAACAATTTATTAGCAAAAGTTTTTTTTTTGTTGTTTGAAGTGGTTAATTAATAAATTTGGTTGTTTTTTTTGGTTTTTGTAAACAAGCAAAGAGGTAAAAAAAATATATTAAAGAATTAAATTTAACATGAATATTTATTTAGGTACAAAAACAAAATGGACACAATATAAACACACACACACACAATAATGCATTGCAATAGCCAGTAAAAGCCATTACGTGTTTAACACACACAAATTAGTGGTGGATTTAATTAAAATAGTTAAAATGGGTAATGGAGCGAGTATTTGAAGCAAAATGGAGGTAATGTAATATGTATTTGTTTTGATTTAATAATGTTGTAGTTTGTTTTTGTTTTTTTTTTTAATTTTTTTTTTTAAAGAGCATAAAAGTAAATTTTAATTGTTGATGAAGAGTGAGTAAGTGTTTGTTTTTGTAATAAAATAAACGTGTTGATGTATTTTTCATGTTATTTTTTTAAAGTTTTTCAATACAAATTTTGTTTGTTTATTTATTTTATTTAATTAGTTTTCAAATTCATTTCATTATTTGTTAATTATATTTATTGTTATTTTTAGTTTATTTGTAATTGTTTTAAGGTTGTATGTATAATTATTAATGAAAGTGATTGTAAATGTTTGTGTTAAATTTAAAATTTTTTTTTTAATTTTATAAAAGAATTAAGAAAAAATTTTTTTTTTATTTTTTTAGTGTTTTTAAATTCCAATAGTTGTTGTATTTGTTGTTGTTGTTGTTAATGATAATGTTTGTTTAATAATGTTAAAAGTTATAGTTGTTGTTTATTTTTTTGTTGGTTAGTGATGATTTTTGTTGTTTTAAAAGTTTTTGTTTTTTTTTTTTTGTTTTAATTAAACAAAAATTTATTTGATGAGCCGTTACACAAAACAAAATGCACACAAAAAGCGTTATTTTGTTTTTAAACAAAAAGTTTTATTTTTTTTTTTGTTATTTACAGTTGCAACATACAAGCAGAACATAATAAAAAGCATTTGAAAAAGAGAAAAAAGTATAGATTTTTATATTAAATAAATTGTTGAAAACAAATTTCAAATATTTACAATTGTTAATAAAAATAAAAATAATATCAAATATGTATATTAAAAAATATAAAAAAATGAGAGAAACCTTGATATAGGGAGATGTCAAAAAAAAAAAAAAAAACATATAAATTTAGAAAAGGATGGCAAATTTCTTAAACTAATTTGTTAAATTCTAATCAATTCTTTAAACAGCAAACATTTTGTTTAAATTATTTTTAGGATCCCTAACAAGCGACTTGATAAAGTTTGACTTTTTATTAAAAATTATTTTTTTTACATACAAAACTCGATATTTTGTCAATATCAACTAAAATGCACAGACACCTGTGCTCTTTTTAAAACGTATCTCTCAAATTACTGCTTAAAACACATAGACTATATACTTGTATAATTATTTCCTTGTTTTTTTTTTTTGCTTACTACTTAAAAAAAGAAAACATTTTTTTTATAATTGCTGATATAAATCCATTTAACTTTTTATCCAGCACGTATTAATTAAAATTAATTGCAATCAATTGAATGAATTGCTCATTAATTGGGCGATTAAATTAAAAAAAATAATGTTTCTTTAGTTGCTTTTTTAACTATTTAACGTTATATGGATATGTATGTACAAGGACGTTTAAAATTGTAAGCTTTTTCTAGCTGTATAGAAAGTATAGCCTATTAATAAGACTATACTATACTCTTACTATAGACAATCGATATATCTTTATATACAGCATAAGCAAACGAATATATATATAGGGTTTTTTTAGCTGCATGAGAACTTAATATGATAAAACAAGACAGAAATATTCTTGGGCTGCAATTTTTTTATTATAATCTTGTAGATAATGTGGCATTTATTTTTTAAATGTGATTTATGCATATGTCCGCCGCGGCTATAATCCATTCGATCAGTCCAATTTTATACAACTTTTTCCGATAAATCTGGCCGTATGGCGTCAGTCGTGGCTTGAATATTGGCTTGCTGGTTTGTCTTCATAAGCCCATTATGTACTTAACATAGCTCCATAAAAATAAATCCAGAGGCGCCAAAGCGCACGAATAAGGGGTTCAGTAAGCAGGACCACTTCTAGCAATAAAGCAGTGAAGTAAATGAATTCTTAACAAAGCTCTCTCTAACTACGAACGGAGGTAAGGGGGAATATTAAAGAATAACAAGAACATCAACAACAAATTCAGTAATAAAAGCTGATAGCTACACTGACCAGTTTCATATCCGTTATATTATTTTAAAGTTAGAACTTAAACCTGCTGCGATTGAAGCTCTATTTTTTATTTGGATGGCTCTATTTACAATTTAAGTTTCTACATGGTTCCAGAATATAGGCTTTCTCGGTTCACAAGCTCAATCAGTCTATTAAAGAATTGTTAACTGAATCTCAAACCAAAAACGCGTAGTTAAGACCAAGTTACATTAAATATCGTAGAAACTGTAGTAGAATATCACAGAAACTGTAAAAGGCAAAAATTGAGAGCGCTAATTGAAAGAGCGTAGTCGCGATCGGCAACCTATACTATTACATTTTGCGATTGTATGCGTTGTATGAATTTTAAAATTAATTAATTAAAATAAAAGAGAATCAATGAGAAAAGAGAAAACGCAGCGCCCTGGTTTTGCCGATCGCAGCTTTAGAGCGATACGATATACATATACACAGATAAAATTATTGCTGAATTATTTTCAAACAAACGCTTGTTTGAAAATTTTTTTAATTTCTACAAATTGTTTTACTGATTCAATTAACATTTTTGTTTGATTTTTATTTAACCAACAAAAATGTTGACAACTATTCAAAAACATAAAATACGCGTTATTGGTTTCAAGTTTTCATTATTTTGTATGAAATATTTAACGCTCTTTAACGTGTCGTTTTTTTGCATATTTTTATTTGATCTTAAGCAACACTTCATTATGTGAAACATAAGAACAACAACAAAAAACACATACTTTTTTTGGACGCTTTAAAAAAGTACAACAATAAGAAAGAAGTAAAAAAAAACAAAAACGTTTCATTCTTTTTAAACAACAGAAACAACAACAACATTTAAAAAAAAAACCAAATACATTTTTGGCTAGTTTCAAAGTGGGTAAAAAAGAATCAAAAAACCCCGTTTTCAATTTTTTAAAACTGTTTAGTTAAAAAGGTACATCAAATACAAAAATAGAATGAAGACCAGTCATTCTGCTGCCGTTTTTGGTTACATTTCTTCTTCTTTAGCTGAGGAAAGAAGAAAAACATTGTGTGTATAAACAAGATTTGGTTCAAAATTATACCAACAAGAAAATGTGTCTCAAAGCCAGTCGCCGCTCTGCTCTCCCTTCAACTTCTCCTACAGTGCTTGCTTGCGTGCGCGTCATTACTTGTGCAAAAACTTTTTTGTTTGATTCAGCAAAATAATTTGTTTGAAATTTATATGAATTGCAGTAAACTTTTTTTTTGATTCAGTTAAATTATTTGTTTGAAAAAATCAATGCTTTTTTTTGTCAACAAACGAAATGCAAATAAATTGTTTGAATATGTAAATTTGTTTAAAGGACCGATTTCAGGCAAAAAATGTTTTGATTCTACAAATTTTTTGTTTGAATTGGAAAAATGATTTTTTCTGTGTAGCTCTTTTTTGAAAAAATGTAAGCTAGAACCTTGTTGTCATAAGCAGCGTTGCCGCTCAGGTTACTTTTAACCAAAATTGGTTACTTTTTTTTCAATGTGTACATTTTGGTTAGTTTTACTTAACTGAAAAATAAAAAGAAATTTAGTTTGCACTTTTATTTTTTAAATTTGAACGACTTTGCTTTCAGTTTCTCTTTTAAGTTGAGTGAAGATAACAGCTAATTACAATTTTACTGATCAGCTTTTTTAATTGTCTTTATAAGTTGTGTTCTTGATGGCGTCTAGAAAATAAATTGCTTTAAAATTGCGTGCAGCCTACATCACAGTTTTAAATTTTTATGAATTTTGATAAGCAACTTGATCGTGTGGTTACAGCGTTATAACACTAATTAGCACTACCAATACCCGCTCCGCTTTTCTTGAAATGAATAATTGTACATTGTATTGGCATTCAACATTAATACTATTTTTCATTCACTTTAAAACTATTTTTTATGTAACCGTCAATCAATTAAGCCATATATACTGTAAATTATAATCACTATCTGGGATATCTTTTGCTCTGCTTCTAGCGAGGCAATATAACCTGGTAATGCAAATAGATTTATAGACGAAAATCAGGTTTAGCTTTGTTTAGGATGTGCTAATTCCACTAAAAACTTTGAAAACTTATAAATCTTAGTGTACCTTCCAGACCATCGGTAACCTACTTTAAAAATTTTATAAAAATCGATCCAGAGGTTAAGCTGTCCTATATATAATATTTTTTAACTAAAGTACAAATAAAATAATGTTTTTTTTACATAATATTTTGGTTACTTTATTTTTACATATTGGTTACAAATTTTTGTTGGTCGTGGCAACACTGGCTAAAAATAATGGAGTAAATATTGAGGCTATCAGCTTTCCTATGTTTAAGAAAATAGACTAGCGGGTCTAAATGTCAATTCAAAACGCTAGTCTTTAGTCTAGGCTTTATTACCGTCAATCAGCTAGTCGATAAGTTAAGTCATAACATAAAAATTTGTCGCTTATGTAGTCATTCGACTATTTATGAATATAGTATAACGACTAGTCGATGCTGGTATAGTCAAAAGTATATTAAATCGAATAGTAGATAATATTATCAATGAACTAGTCTGTAACGAAGTCAATCAGACAGTTGATGATAAATCCAAAACAGACATAAAGTAAGACTTGAAAAAAATATGGTCAATTGACTAATCGATTGTATAGGTAAGGGTATATTTAATCGGATAATCGATAGTATCGCTGCGGGAAATCTATTTCAATTGTTATAACTAATCCTGTGACCATTGAACAGAATATTATAATAAAATCGACCGAAGTGTGATAGGTGAAAACAAGACATATCGCTGTACTGGGATCTAAGCATAGCATTCGATATCGATTCGAATATCCTATCGAGAAAACTAACGTATTTATCTGGTTTTGGTTTTGTTCGAGTAAGGAATTAATATAATAATTTTAATATTGATCGATTAATCGAATAAAGGTTTTAAATTGTACAAATTACTCGCATAACTCGCATAACTCGAAGAATTCAAATAATTTTATCCAATGGGAAAAAGAAAACATCTCTATTTGAACTCATACTTTTATTTTATTAATAAACATAAAACGGGAGTTGCCAGCCAGTTATGAAAAACATTTTAAACTTGTCTATAGTCTATTCTAACGACTAGTCGATATTCTAGTCTAAGGACTAGTTTTAGTCAAGTCTAACGAGTAGTCTTAAGTCTAGACGAACAATCATTCTGATCCATAGTCCATTCTTTAGCATTATCTGTTGACTAGGTAAATGTTTATTCTGGCGCTAGTGCAGAACGCCCAAGTGCGTAACGCCCAAAACCAAAAATGTCATAACGCCCAAATCTTGTTATATTGCTCAAAACCCAAAAAAAATAATGACAAAGTGCCCAAATGCTATGTCATATCGCCCAAATAACAAAGTTTGGGCTTTGTGGCATTTTTTGAAAAGTAACCAGATTTATTTGGGTGTTGTGACATTTTCTTAAATATGAATTTTTTAAGTAATTCTATTAATTTAAGTGAAACTGTATAATAAAAACAGTTAGTTTACTTGAAGATTTTGAAACTTCTTTAACAAAACAATCACAATTATTTAGCCTTCACAGAGTGCGGTCGTTTGTAAAAAATAAAAAATGCAATCGGAAAGTGTGGAGTTCGTCAGCGGAAAACGGTGTAATTCCAAATTAATATATTTAACAAATGAAAAACAATTATACAAAAAAAATCGTATTATAAAGGCAAAACATTTTATACATGTTACGCATCCAATTGCAAGGCACGTGCTGAAATTTTAGAGGATGGAACGTGTGTCAAATCACAAAAAAACGCGCATACAAATCACCTCCAGCAGGAAGAAATTTACAAAGAATTGAAAGCATTCGAGGACATTAAAAAACAATGTAGCAATCCTTCTGTTCTTTTGAGCGACACCAATGCCGCGAGTGGTATAAGAAAAGTTTTTAAAAGAGTTTGCGAGAGCTAAGTCGATTTAGAATATTACTCGGCGCGAGGAGGGGGGCGGGTCGCGTTCGCGTCCGACGCGAACAGAGCGGCGCGGCGCGGCGCGCTATCCACCACACTGCTACCTATCCAACGCTATACAATATAATTTTTTGCTATATTTTAACTTATTTCTTAAATGTATATATATTTTTTGTAACTGCAGTAATCAGAGTGCTACCCAAAATCTAGTTTTTACTAGCATGAGGCGAAGCCTTGGAAGACTCTCGTCAAATATATTTTTGAAATCACCCCGAACTCCATTAGATGTCGTTGAATGTTTTATACAGTTGCAAGCACAGTCTGAGTCAAACACTAAATGTCCATACTGCAGACAGGTTGTAGCAGACTCTATTCAAGTATTTTTGTAAGATTAATTTTGTATATTCTTTTTTTTTTGCTATATTTTTTTTTGTATATATGTACATAAAGAAGTAAAATAAAATTGTTGTCGGATATTTCATATTTTTTTTTACTTTTTTGGGCCTTATGACAGTTTTTCTTTTGGGTGTTATGGCGTAGACTATAACTTGAAAAAATATTTCGCCCAAATTCAATGTCATATAGCCCAAATGGCAAAGCAATAAAATTTTTGGGCGTTATGACATTTTTGGTTTTGGGCGTTATGCACTTGGGCGTTCTGCACTAGCGCCGTTTATTCTAGCTATAGTTGATCGACTCGTCATTGTCTATTTTCAAACTTAACCATTTTTTATTTAAAAGCATAGTTTTTTATTTGATCTTTTTTGGACTGGTCTGTGTTTGAATTTCTGTTCATGCCTGTGTCAAATTATATTTTTAATTATTTCCCTAATATTCTATAATACTTTTTTTTTAATCCTTTCTACTATCTCTCTATATCACTGCCTCTCTCACCAAAAAATGTTAATTAATGTATTTTAAATATTATGATTATTAGAATTTATTACATATAATTATTAAATAAACGTAAAATGATAATTATTTTATTATGTTTTTGTTTATTTATTCAATTAAATTAAACTGAATACCTTTTAATTAAAATTAGTATAAATTTAGCTTTTGAAGCAGGTTTTTTTTTAAATACACATCATGCATGAACAATGAGTTTTATATGGGTTTTGCTGATACTGACAGCAGGTTCAATAAAAGGAGGGGTCTGAGAAAAAGTTATTATTAAAACATGCTTTATTAAAAATAAATAGAGTTTAAAGGAGTTGAAGTTTTTTTTTGTTTGGGGTGGGGGGGGGGGGGGATATGATTTAAAATAATTTTATAATGAGTAAAAAGGTAAACAGACAAGTTTTGTTTTGCCAAAGTGCGAAGAATATTTATTTTTTTAAATTTATTTTGATCATTGAAAACTCTTGAAAATCTCTTAAAAGGAAATAAAATAAAACAAAGGAGGTTAAAAAATTTAATTTAAGTTCAGAAAAAAATTAATTGAAATTTTTTAGTTTTAGGACGGATTTAGTTAAATAGGGACAATCTAAAGGGATTTTTCTAAAAGGCTTTGGGAATTTTTTTATAACAAAATTTGTTCAAATTAATTTAACTTTAAATATTAATCAGGACAAAGAAATTCTTAAATAGGTTATAAAAAAAACTTTAGTTCTTGAAAATTTAACTTTTCTCTTTATTTAAGAAAAAAATATTAAAACATTTTCTTAAATATATAAAAAAAAGTCATGCTCCAAAGCCATGCAAAAGCTTTAATTTAAAACAAAAATTTTATTGACAAAAAATCGTGTTCAATTTTGTTAAACTTAAATTAATAAAAATTAAAAACTTAACAGAAATAAAAAAAGCAAAATATTAAAAAAATTCAAAATAAAAGAAAAACTTAAAAAGATTTCAAACAGAAATAAGAAAAAAAAATATAAACTAAAACTAACCCTAAACCATTTAATTATCACTTTAATAATTATAATTCTTAACATAATAAAAATGTTATCAATATTTATAATTGGAATTATTTAGGATTTTTCTAACTCTATGAAAAACTTAAGACAATGTACTTACATTTATCCTGACGTCTACGGCGACGACAAATGCAAATAATAATACAACAAATAATAATGACAGCCAGCAATAGGACCAATATACTGGCCACCAAGATGATTAGTGTTGTTTTATCCCAACGTTGCCACCAACCAAGTTGTTCTAAAGTTTTTTTTTTGGAAAAGAGAAACACAGCATTAGAAAAAAATAATTATACAGAATATTGTAAAATAAACTAATTAACAAAACTTAAAAAAAAAATCATAAAGAAATCCAATTCAGTTTTCTTAACATGCCTTTGCAAATATACACAGGAATTTCTTTAAGTGTATATACAGTAAATTGTGCAAAATATGGCTTATTATTCAAAAGGAAAATTATTATATGAAATAAAGAACTAATAAGGAACTAAAATATGTTTTTGTTCAGTCAAGAGCCTAGTGTAGTCTATGCAGTCCCTTACAGATATCTTATTCGATAGCGTGTGGTCTAGACTTTCGACGAATTTTATATATAAAAAGTCAGTGATCTTGTGCGCAGAAAAAAATAATTTCCGTATTCAAACACAAAATTCATAACATCAAACATTTTTTTATTAAAATCGGACTTATCACAAAACTCGTAAAATCAAACAGCAAAATTGTAATTGTTTTATTAAAAAAAATAAGTATATTTTTTTTATTAAAATAATATGCTATTGATCAAACTTAATGTTTGAAATTCGAAAAATTTTTCAAACAATGTTTTTGTTAAAAACAATAAATCAGTTGTTTGACTTTGCAAAAATTGTCAAATATTTTGTTTTTTGAATCAATAAAATTTTTATTTGAAAATAAAAGAAAATTCAAACATTTAATTGTTTAAAACAAACAATAAAACTCAACCATCTTCTTGTTTAAAAGGAAAAATTAAATGTTTAGATTTTCTTTTATTTTCAAATAAAAATTTTATTGATTCAAAAAATAAAATTATTGACAATTTATGCAGAGTCAAACTAATGTGTAAAAAAATATACATAAATAAACTTTTTTAAAAATACAGTTAATATGTCTAATTTTTATTAGAAAATTTAGATATAAATACTTATGTATATATTTTAATACTAAGTTTAATCAAGCAAAATTATAGAAAATAGCAACAATTTTATGAATTAAAATTTTATTTAAGAAGTTTTACAAATTTAATTTTTTGGATGTCAAAAATATATTAAAAAAAGTAGTAAGAGTATTTTATATACATATTAATTTTAAATAAAAATCAAAACCAAATATAAATACAAATTCAATACAATTATGTTAAAATGTCAAATTTTTTTATTAGACAATTTAGACATAAATGTATATTTTTAGGATGACAAGGGAAACTGAAATAAAAATTACACAAAGAATGCCTGTTGGATTTAGATCCCAATGGGCTATTTATTCCAAAGTCGTCGGTGTTAAGAAAGTATGGAATAACGATCTTGTTCGGATAGAAACTTTTTTTTGTTTCCATAATTTGTCTTGTGAAAAATTTGTAAGCTTAGGTTCATTTTCAATACTTTTCATATTTTGCAACATTTGTTCCAAGTAATTATTTTGTTCGAAAATTTTTTTAAATTGGAACTCGAGAGGCATCATAACACCAACGGATTTACAATTATTATTTAATTCAAAAGATTCAACATTATCAATTAGTTCATTAGCGATCAAGTCTTTTTGCAATTTGAATTCGGATTTAAAATCGTTAAAAAGTGACTTTATTTTACTTAATAAACCAGGAATAGATTTTTCATTAGTTTGTACATTTGTTTCAATAAAATTTAATAATGTATTTAAAAGGTCTTGCATTAGGTTTTGTATACTAGGTATATACTTTTGAACGCGACAAGTTATTGAAGGAATGTAACTTAATGAGAGCATTGTGAATTCCTGATAGTTTATTTTTAGTACAACATTTCGTTCCGTTCATTGGTTCTATATTTTCAAAGCAAAATTTATTTTGATCTGTATCGCATTGCTTATTTTGAGTTTGACTTCTTTTAAGGAGTATAGTAGACGCGTTTGCAGAATCGCCGATTTTATCATTAAAATGCTTAATAATATGTCGTTGATAAGAACGTTTTTGATGAAACTTCTGGAAGCAATTTTCAATAAAACATTCATAAAATGTTTTTGGTTGAAGACCGCATTTGCACAAATGGGTAAATAATTTTTGAGGACAATTAAAGGTGGCTACAGCATAAAAAACACTTTATATTCATTTTTATTTTACCTTAACACTTAACAAATGAATCACTCGCGTATTTTAAAATTGTTCTCTTCAAAGCAAGTCCAACCCTTTTATTTATAAAATTTTTTAGTGTAATTAAAATTTGGCAAAGAAAAAAGTGGTTAATCTTTAGGTATCAATTAACACTTTATCAAACAATGCGTATTACTCAACAAATTTATTACGAATAAAAATGATGTTTTAAATGTATTTATTACCACCAAGGTTGAATACACAAAATTCATTTACCGTTTGTTTTTAAAAAGCAATTTAAAAAGAAAAGGACAACCACAATAACTGATTCAAGCGACGGGCTTAAAATGACAAGTTTTCCAATACCACATGTTAGCTGCATTTCGCCCACCGACACAATTATAATCAAGGTACCTTGATTATAATCTATTCTAAGCATGAATTGTTCTCTTTGCTCAGTATTTTTATTTATTTAACAACAACAAAACATAAAGCAAGCAAGATGAGCATAAAAACTAATAAAAAAAAACAACCTAGGTATTCCAAGCATTGTTTTTGGATGTTGCTTATTGTTAATATGTGCAAACATATGTACAATGTATGTATGTTGTACATACATATATAAAATAATTTTTATTTAGATATGTAAGTATGTGTACAATTTTTGGTACTTGTTGAAGTGTTGCAAACTATTTGAAGCAATGCGATAAAAAAAGAACGAATTTTTGATCTTAAGAGCAAATTATATGCAACTTAATTATCAAAACAGGCTATTTTAACTCTTTAACTAATTGTCAACACTGTTGAAACAAAAAATGTAAAGAAGTATTAAAATCAAACAAAAAATTTGAAAAGACAAATAAAAACATTTATAAATTGGGTTTTGTATTTTAACAAACGATTGTTTGAAAAAAAATTAACCATAATTTTTTCTGTGTGTTTTTTTGTCTTTAATTAAGATCACTATCGACGAATTTAGTATATAAAAAGTCGCTAATGTAATTTGTTTTTACAAGTCTTTAATTAAGATTTCTGACTAAAGTCTAGTATTTGGACTAGTCTTGTCCTAGGCTTTTATATATTCCAGTATATTGACTACTATAAAGTAATTATTCGTTATTGTTGTCTAGGCTTAGGTCCAGTTTAAAATCTTGCCAATCGAGTATTCTGGTGTTTCTATCAGGGTTTGATAAAGTGCAGTGGAAAACAAAAACTGTCGAACAAAAAAAAAAAAAAAAAAAAAAAAAACCAAAATTTGTGTACAACTTTTCCCTTTTTGAGTTTTTTTGACAGCGACTGTTTACATTTAATGAATCAGAAGTACACAGAAAAAATAGAAAATCGACTGTAATTAAAAGATTCGTTCAGACAATTAAATTATTTACTAATTTTGCCCCTGCAAAAGAATTAAAGGAGTTGTGTTTTAGAGTCATGGCACACAAATTTAGTCAATTAAAAAATTAATTGCATAAACCATGAAATACACAACATATACACAAACATTTAAATGTATTTGTTTTGATTAAAAAAATTAATTGCAGCACACAAAAAATTAATTAAATAAATAATGGACACCAATTAATTATTTAACTGAACAATTTTTGGCAAACATTTTTTCTGTGTAAAAGCAACAGCTTTTTTTTGGCCAATAACAAAGGAAGAAGTGGCAGTTTTTCTAATTTGACTGCAGTTTTTTAAACGATGGTTTCTATGTCATCAACTTTGATACGTCCCACGAAGCAGTTTATAACGTTCACCAATATTTTGTCCATTCCGTTGAGCTTTGGGTGTTATAGTTGCTTGTTAATGAATGATTGTGCATCAGAGTCCAACTCCGAATTTCTTAGCGATCACTGTGGGAGTTTTAACTGTACAACACAATGAATGCATAGTAGACAATGGTAATCGGATCGTTGATACATACAGCAGGACAAGGTTGAGTTAAGAAGAAAGTCACTTCTTGACATAGATGGACGGGGGTAGTGCACTCATTTTGCAGTTTCAACTCACACTTAGTGATAGTGCAAAAATATTGCAATCGTTTGTTAATGTTGAGTGATGAATTAAAATTTGCAGCCTCATTAAACATGGGTGATAGTGATGTTAAAAAATTTTGACCTCAAAAAAAAAAAAAAAAATTGTTTGATTAAAAAAAAGCAATCATCAGTTTTTTGCAACTTTTTTTTCTTCACCTATTTTAGTGCAACTAAAAATTTTGCACTAAATTTAAAATCAATGACTTGTTTTTTCACGATTAAAGTCAATAATTATACCGTTATTGACAAAATTTAATTTTGTTTGGCTTATGCATTCCTCAAAAAAAAATCAAAAACTATGCACATACAAAGTTACATTTTTTAAATTTTAGTGAGACAATATTTGTATGCAGCTTTTTTGATTGCAAGTTAAAATTTTGCACTATTTAATGGTAGTTAAAAAATAACAATCATCACTTAAGCTGGTAAGAAAGAGCGCAAACTAATTTTTTTGCTGTTTTATTTAGTGATAGTGCACTGCTGACTTAAATTAATATTTAGTGCACTACCCCCAACTATGCTCCTTGAGACTCTGTCTTAACCTGTCTTCTATTATTCTAAAGCTGAGACATTAAAGTCCCCTTCAAAAATGCTCAAGCTATGCCGATTTGAATTGCATGTGAAGTTTTGTATTATTCTCTGAAAATGTGATAGCTTTGGCTAAACTCAACTGCTTTATACAAAAATTCCTCAAATTTTAATTCTAGAGAAAACTTTGATCGCATATTTGACTTCCTCTTCTGCATATCCATACGGCTAACCTTCTGGATTAATCTTTTTCTCGAATACTTAAAGGTCTTTGTGCATATTCGAGGAGTTCTTTTAATGACAAAGCTTCTCACAAGTGCACGTAATCCACGTATCGCCAGGCCTTTCAGCCATTCGTCACCTGCTGGCATTCAAATTAGTACCAGCTTAACCCTATCGACTGGTCTAAATTTCAGTCTATCGACTGTATCAAATATAAAGCTTATTTTGTAGTCTTGCTTTTCAATAGGCTGTCCTATAGTCTAATCCTTTAACCTGGCTTGTCTAGTCTGATTCCAAATCGTGTTGAAATTCTTGATGGAGACTACCAGCTATTATCAATTGAACTTTACTTGGTCAATAAAGCTACCATAGTTTCGAGACTATCTAATATATCGACTGGTCTTTTTTCTAGTCTATTGAAAATCTAGTCTATCGATTGATCTACAGTATTGTCTATATAATTAACTACAGTGTAGTGTTTTTGCTAGTCTACAGTCTAGTCTATACTTTAGTTTATCAGCTAATATTAAGCCAGCTTATATATTATTTATAGTCAGATATGTCAATTGTCTACGTTGTGTAAAATGTTATTGTGTAAAATTCATGTAAATAATTAGAATTCGTTTACTGCGCTCTAATTTGTTTCATTTTAAATTGTGTTTATTAGGTACTTTAGCTAAATTTATGAAGTGTTTAAATTATATATATATATATATGCAGAGTCATATTAGACATTTGTTTTTTTTTGTTTAAAGAAAATGTATTGCATTACACATTTCCTTTTATACTTGAATAATTTATCAAATATGACAGCATTTTTTCCCCTTTTTGTTCTGATACAGTTAAGGGAATGAAATAAAATACTTTGGTATTTTTAACATTCCAAACAGAAAATCATATGTGTAAAAAGTGATTTCTGTAGCTAAAATATTTTCTTGCATATTCATGTCAGCAGCAAATAAAATAGAAAAGCTACTTTAGCATAGATGTTGATAACCCAGTAAAGCTTTTGGTTTCAAAATGCATATAAAATATTAATGGCTGTATTCATAAAAAATTAATTAAATTTGATGAACTTAAGCCTAATTAAAAATATTAAAAATTTGGATTAAAAATTTTTATTTAATAAAGGCATACAAAACAAATTCAATATGATAATTCTCCTTAATAAACAATTGTTAAATTTATAAATCGTTAATGAGTACAGTTCATTGAAATATATGTCTGGAACGTCTTTAGAGCTACTAACTCGAAAAAAATTTAGTATTTTGGCGGCCGTACAGCGAAACTTTTTTGTTTGTAATTGCGTAAGAGTTCATTTAACTCTTCAAATCTTTAACTGGTAATAAGATACCCGGGTACCTGAACGTGTACAATTTATTTTAAGAAATAAACTTCATACTGAAAAAGAAAGAAATACAATTTAGGTGCAAGAGGCTAATTCTGGCAGTCATGATCGACTACGTTTTCGATTCGAAAGCACTTAAAATTTTTTCAGTCGAAACTAAGCGAATCGAAATTATTTTTTCAGTGTTGTGGAAACTCAAAAAAAAAAATGCTTAACAGCACGGAGAAAATAATTTCGATTCTTTCAGTATTGGCTTAAATAAATCGAAATAAAATTAATTTTGAATCGAAAAAGTATTCGATCACGACTGCCAGAATCAGCCTCCAGATCTTTAGAGCTGTTTGAATACATTGGAAAATTTATCCGATATTTTTTACAACGTTTCCACTTTATATTTAGTGCGAAAATTCTTGTTCTTAACTTCATCTACTTAACTTCCACTTGGGTGCCTGTGTACCTTGCAGCGAAAAAGGCGTGTTTTTTCGCCTTATGTGGGTGATTCTCATTTCAAATGCTTGTTTCGTGACCGTTGAAAGTCTGGTAAAATATTTCATAAAATAAACACATAAATTTGAAAACAAAATCTGCTTAAGCGTAGTTTAAAATGTAATAAATAAATGTACATAAGTTTTTTTTTAATGTTCGACTCTCCATTATGTGTTAAAAACATAGAACGATTTTACTATCTTTATTCAAAATCATGTGTAAGTATTGCTTGCTGTAGGTGTTCCATAATAAGAAACTTTGAGTTTCACAAAATACGAGAGTTAATCTATAACGGTTTCAAAAATTTGCATTTGGTTTTATTATTTTCCACATCAAATATATGAAAAATAATACTTATTATAATTTGTTTAATCATATGTTGCTCTCCGCAGTTCTGTGTCTTGAGCGTTACTCTTCTTTTCCATAAGGTTCATGACTCAGTTTAATTGTTGAAATAACAATAACAACATACACTTAAATAACAGCGTCGTTTTGTTATTTAAAATCTTTTAACGTTTTGTAAAATTGTGTATCATTATTACATTGCAAAAGGTTTCTTTTTTTGGTCATGATTTGTATCCTAAACAATGTATTAAGTGTTATTTAAAATTTTTTAAATTAATTAATGTATAATTAAGAGTTTTAGTGTAAAATTTAGAATTTAATGTTAAAACGGATCGAAGATTTTTGATAACACTCAATACATTATTTAGGATTTTATTATTTAGCCATGATCGATCGATAAAAGCTTTTGCAATATAACAATCTTTCATAAATTCACAAAAATTTAAAATGACTAGCTGACCTCTATTGTTATTAATTAAACATATAAATACCTTGGTATTCATAAGCGCTTAATAAATTTATCAAACATTTATTTTGAAAAATTTTCACAGGAAATATGTTTTGTAAACCTTAATTAAATTAAGATTGTTTTTGAATACAGGCAATAGTTTCTACTGTGAAAAATATAAAATTCTTAAAAAATGTATTGAGCGTTATATTGACAAAATTTTTATATATAATTTCCCCCATATTCATAAAAAAGGTTATTTTTTTCCCAAAAAAATTACGTTTCTAAAACGACTACTCATATTAAAGAAAAAGTTTTACTTTTCTTAAAGGAAATTTTATTGCGGAATTTTTAGTAATTTCAATAAACTGAAACGTTTTTGAGTTGCGCGAATATATGTTGTGCAACCTGTTCCATTTTCGAAATAACGGTATATCTCGAAAACAAGAGCTAACCTAAAAAAAACGGGGTGCACCACTGGATTCAGCGTACCTGAATTATGCTAAAACGTCATGTGGCCAGCTTGTCTAAAAAAAGTGCCAATTTCCAGCACAGTGTAATTTGACTAGTTTTTACCATTGTCGGTCGATTTTGATTAAATTAGTGCTATAAAATCTAGTATAAATCTTTGGAAAACAATGTTTTTTAAAATTGTGATTTTGAACTTTTCCGTGGCATAACGGGTCAAAATTAAAAAAATTTTCATAACTTTTAATTTCCTCCAACGGGTTTTTTACCTTTTTTTAAAAGAGTTTTATAGACTACTATTTAAGAAAGAATTATTCCCAGAAAGTAAAAACTTGTGAAACCAAATGTAACGCTCAGTACACAAAAATGTTAAAAATTCGAACAATATAATTTAATTTCAATCAGATTCCATTGAAAGAGGCGAAACCTTAATATGATTCTAACCTTTTCATAAATTTGACAGTTAAATTCTTAAACTAAAAAAAAAAACAAATTACACTTAAAATGAGAATCACCCATATGCAATTGTTTGCTGGTTGGTTACTTTTTTGCACCCTAAAGAACAATAAGTCTTTTTGTCATTTCTATACACATTTTTTTTCAACACATACATTTAACATAAATATGAACTGTCTAGTCATATTTAGAAATTTCCGTCATTTGTAATACGAAACTATTTGTAAAATGTATGAGTTTTTTGTGATGTTTCTATTAAATATGTAAAAACAAAGTTGAGTGGTAAAAAAAATTAAATGTATTTTTATTAAAAATGTCACTTGTAAAAAAGGTGTCTGTATTTATTAAGAAAGGATACTAAGAAAAGGGAATAAGTGCAGTTGCATATGTTTGTGCTTTAAAAATAGAGTTTTTTGTTAAGTAAAATACAAGTATAAAAAAAAACTTAAAATACTAAACAAAAAAAATGTTAAAAGGACTTTTTGTAAGAGTTATTGATTTATTTTATTTTATTAAAACAATTTTTTTTTAAGATTAAACTTTATTGACTACTTACTTCTAAGGCGCACTGTAGTTTAATTTGGTTTTGTTTCAAGCATTAAGCAATCAAGGTAAGCATAATTTCATGTTTTAAGTGTTAACAATTTCAAAAAGCATTTTAAGGGATTGGAAAAAAGGAAAGTTATAATATTTTAATATCTTAGAGTTTTTTTTTAAAGTTAGCTTAAAACTACTTAAAACTAGAAAATCTCAATGAAATACTATAACCAACACCATTATTAATTACTATGTTTGATCTAAAGGACCAGCTGCAAGGTTTTGAAACAATAATATAAGAAGTATGATTTGTTTTCAGTATAAATTCGCAGAGGAAAACTTTTATATCATTTTCAAAAACAGGCAGTAAAGATATGGTCACACTTAGCAAATATTTGACGTCCGATGCTTAACCACTAGTTAAACTAAACAATTGTTCGATTTTGCAAAACTTTTCTAGTTCCTAGTTTATTTAACAGTGTATAAACTACATTGTTGAGTAGATCAATAAATATTTTTAAAAAGAAAATTAAATGTTGAATGAAAAAGTCATCAAATATTTGTAGAATGTGAACATACTTTAAGACTTATACAATATTTAAGAAGTTAATTATTATTCGGATAACATTTAATCCAAATCATGTAAATTAACCCTCAGATAAAGATAACAAAAATAAATTCTTTCCATAAAAAAATTTCTACAAGTGAAAGAAATGAATTGCAATAAGGAAGAAACCGGAGATATGAAGGTCTTGAAAAAATTCGGTTAACAGGATTCACAGTAAGTCAGGATTTCATGTAAAAGCATTTGTGTCTTTTGTTAAAAGTTAATTTAAATCCATGACATGCTTGACATTCTTATAGTATTTTTCACAAAATTTTATGAAAACTTTACCTTTCCACCAAATGATAAAAAGCGAAGTAGCTGGAAAATAATATAATCTTGATTAAAGTAACACTTAAGGGTAATTTACACTATCACACAAGAATTATTTATTTAAAGGAACAATAATCAGATCAGTACCTTTGTTCTGTAACTTTGGTGAGAACTTCTCGCATCGAAAAGATGTAAAACAAAATATTCCATCGTTTCTCGAAAAGTGAGAAAAAGTGTGTGAGTAACTCATGTGGAAAACTAAATGTCATAATTTATTTCACTATTTAGATGCCGATTAAAATTGAGGACGACACACATATCGTTGACGGCGACCAAAGTTTACTAAAATTGAATTGTCAACGACGGCGGCGAAAATACAACCGTCGACTATAACAAAAACTGTAAAGGGCGACTTAAATATGTGTTGTTTACGAAATGGCTTTAAAAACCTTCGCGCTATTTTTCAAAAATGTTAAAAGCAAAATAATTTAACAATGAAAAAATCTACCATGAAAAAAATACTTGTCTCTTCCGTGCTATTAATTATTGCATGTTTTTTTGTTGAAATTTTTTCTCACCCCATTTTGAGTGAGTGAGTCTTTTTGACAATTCAAAGTGGAAACTTTTTCACAAAAATTTTACGGAAACACTTTTCATTTAATTGGCGAGTACCCTACAAGAAGAGAATCAGCGAGTTGTCACTTTTTTCACGTTGGTGTTAAGAAAATGATAGAATGAAATGACCGAAATCAAATTTTCTGTCATTTCATTCTATCATTTTCTTAACACCAACGTGAAAAAAGTGACAACTCGCTCATTCTCTTCTTGTAGGGTAGTTTCCTTAGGTGACAGCTATAGCTCGCCAAAAATTTTACAGACGCAGTTAAGTGAGAAAAAGTGTTGTTTGTTTTAATTTATGGTATTTTTGTTTCATTTCTCAAGTTTCTCGACGCGGTAGTTATAGAACATAGACACAGATAAGCATTTTCGTCAAAACGTTTAAGAGTTGTGTGACAGTGTAAAACGGCATTTAGTACTATAAATAATTTTCTGACTGTTTGACAATAGTCTGCGTAGTATTAGTGTTCAAATACAATAATATCACCAAAGGAACGTTTTGCCTCTGTCAAAGGAAAAATATACCAAATACCGAGGATGAAGGGTCGACATATACATATGTACTATAAATTAGCTGAATATCCTTATAAAAAACTTATTATCACACTTAAATTATACAGCTAGCATCTTCAATATTAGTAAAGTTTATTCAGAAAATCTTAAATTTGATATTATGGCAGACAATAATTATAAAGATATATAATTTCTAATTTCATAATATTTCTTTGTAAGATGTTTCAGTTAAATTGAAATGTAATCGCTTCCTGGGATACACATTTTTTCAAACATAAGAAATATAATGAAAACAAGACAATATTGTTAGAACCAAGGCGAATTAACTATAGATAGCAATATTTTGCTTAGAAATGTATAACATGTATAACCGTAAACACTAACAATCCAATGCAAAAAACTCTGATATTTCTGTTGTTTCTGGATTGTTGTAGTACTGCCGCCACCTGCAGTGAATTCGCTTTGGTTAGGACAATAAGTGTTAAAAATTAAGAGAATTCAAAAAATCGACAAGAAAATAAATTTTATCTCAATCTTTCTCGGAACCACTGTTGCCAACTTTTTTTGAACTCTTCCCGCCAAATCGGACTTCAAAACCGCTAGAAACCGCTAAATATTTAAATTAGCGGGAATTATTTTAAAAATACCGCTAAAAGCTAAACATTTTCAAAAGTTTTATATAAATCTAGATACATATATTGCTTTTTCAAAGGTATAAGACTTTCAAATTACGTTACATACTAAGGTTTCCAACTTCGCTAGCTATTTTCTTCCCAAAAAAAATTATAGTGATGTATTCGGTTGTGCCGAATCTTTGATACCCTAAAAGTAATTTATAGTCTTATAAATCTATGGCTGACCAAAGTTTATTATAATAGAACACAGATTGAGAGCGTTACGGTTTTCGCGTACTAAAGTTTTTTCGGAGAGAAGGCTTTATATGGGGATAATGGTAGGTTATCGACCGATCGGCACGAAAGTTGACGGTGTAATTTATTGTCATATAAAACTGTGGCAGACAATGTATTATAATAGCGATATTTGTTACCGTTTTAGGCGTACTAAAGTTTTTTTTCGGGAGTGAGCTTTTTATGGGGCCTTGGGTAAATTATGGTCTGATCTTCATGAAAGTTGAGAGTTTGATTTCTAGTCATATAAACTGTTACATAACAAAATTACATTTTTTAATTATTTGTTGCGGGTTTAGGCGTACTTGTTTTCTGTTGCTGTTTTCTGAAAATGGGCTGTATATGGGGCCTATGGTAAATGAGGGACTGATAATTACGAAAATTTACAGTGTGATTTCTAGTCATATATAGCTGTTTTTTGGGAGTGGGCTGTATATTGGGCCTAACGCTAATTATGTTCCGATCTCCACGAAATTTAACAGTATGATTTTTAGTCATATAAGAAATCTTATATCAATATGTGCAATCCGCCACTAATAATAAAATTATTTTTAGGGTGGTTGTTTCACATTTTGATTCATAACTCTTTTCCTACTGAATCGATATTGCTATAGAAAAACTAGAAACAATATGATACCAATATTTATCTTTTCTTTTGAGTTTTTCGAAAGTGAGTGAGTTTTCAACAGACGGATAGACAGACGGACATTGCTAAATCGACCTAGAATTACTCAAGGACCCAGAATATACATACTTTATGGGGTCTTAGATGAATATTGAAACCGTTTTACCCGGAATGACAAACTTAGTATACCCTAATCACAGAAGGTATAACAATTTCTTTATAAAAACGCAAAACAGTTTATAACATTTACGCTACTTTTGGCAAATTTTTGCCGTTTTAAGTTATTAGATAAAATTAGTTTGATGAAAGTTAGTTAAATATATTGCTTGCGATCTATTAAAACAATTTAGATCAATACTTTACCCTTTGTTTCAAAAATTTTAGCAAGCTTAAAGTTGCCCTTCCAAAAAACTAACTGAAAATCGAAAAAAAATGTGACATACAATCTTCAGTTTATTAAAACTGCAAAAGTAAGTAAAACCATGAACATAAACTAGAAATTTTTAGACAGAAAAACAATATAATAAGAAAAAGTATAAAATCTCTCTGTATATTAAAAATTTAAGAAAGGTTTTTATAGCGAAAATGAGCCGTTGAGAGATGTTTGAAAATCTCTAGATTTCCCGCTTACCGCTAAAACCTATTTTTTCCCGCGATTGAGGTTTCAAAAACGCTAGATTTAGCGGGAAAATCTCTAAATTGGCAACAGTGCTCGGAACCATACAAAAACTAGAAGAAGAGAAAGTGTAAGAGAGAAAAAGTGGATGACAAGTAATCTCATTAATTTAAAATAGTGTGTTTATAAAGAGTGAGATCAAAAAAAAACCTTAACACACGTTTTCTCTTAAAACTTATAACCCAAGTATGTATTATTTGATTTTTTTTTTTTTTTTGATCAAGTTACCTTTGCAAAGTATGTCAGTTGTTATTTTAAATGTCAATTTTCTTCATTTGTTGTTAAATTGAGTAAAATGAGTGACGAGAAAGAAGTGCATACTAAAATTATTAAATATTTTCAACAAAACCCAACTTGGTCCTATAAAAAGTTGGCCAAACAATCAATGGTCTGCCGTCAAACTGTTTCCAATGTTATTAAGCGGTATCAAGAGAACTTGTCCTTTGATAAAAAACCTGGTTCGGGTAGAAAGAAAGGTCCACATGATGTTTCTAGGAAAGCAGCCTAGCTAGCTCAGTGCTCGGGCTTTTTGGTACGAAAAGTTAAAGCTAATGCAGGTTTAAAAACATACAAGGTTCAAAAGTTTCTGACAGGAACGCTGCTACAAATTTTGAGGCCAAAAACAGTGCTCGGAAATTGAAGGAAAGTTTTATAAAAAAAATATTCCTGCTGCATAAAGGACGACGAAACGTATGTTCTGGCAAATTTTTCGCAGCTTCCAGGTCAAAATTTTTATGTTGCTAGTGCTCGAGGGAATGTTGAAGAAAAGTTTAGGACCCAAAAACAGACAAAATTTCCCAAAAAGTTGTTGGTATGGCAAGCAATATGCAGTTGCGGCAAAAGGAGCCAAACATTTGTTACAACGGGCTCTTTAAATACCGAAATTTACATCAAGGAATGTTTACAAAAAAGCCTTCTTTCATTCATAAGAAATCATAATGTGTTCACTTATTTTTGGCCTGATTTGACATCTTGTCACTATGATAAGAAAGCTCTTGAGTGGTACAAGAACAAGAGAGGCAAATCCTCCAAACTGCCCGGAGCTAAGGCCAGTGGAGAGATATTGGGCTCTTGTTAAAAGAGAATTGAAGAGCACAAAAAAGGTGTCCAAAAAGTGTAATAAATTTTAAACGAAGTTCCAACAAAGTGACAGAAAGCACTTTAAAAACCTTAATGAAAAGGTTTCCGGAAAAGGTTCAAAAATTCATCACAAGTGATAAGAACTATAAAAGTTGTTTTTTTTTTTGTAATTTTTATAATAATTTCAAACTAATAAAAAAAAAAAATCAAAAATGTTAGTTAAGTAGTTTCTTTTTAATTTACATTTATGTATGTTAAGATGTTTTCGATCTCACAAATATTTTCGAAAATATCTAGCCTTTGCTGCAATAGAGTCATAACTCAAAAAACCAGTTGGAGTTAATCGCCATATAGTTTCTTCGTATTGTGTAGAGAGAAGAACTAAATTTTAAGGTGCTAAAAAAAATTCAAAGTTGAGTAATGACTCAATTGCAGGCTCGATATTTCCTAAAATATAAGTTTTGCTTAACGATAAAAATATTGAAAAATAGAACAAAGCTGCAATGCAGCAATGTTGAAATAAAAGAGGCTGAATCCGAACAAAGATGAAAAAGAGCATTAAAACTGAAATAGAACATTCAAAACATGTTTAAATAAATACCATGCATAGAGAAAAATATTTGGGGGTTTTTAAAGAATATCGTCCCATGAATTGATAATTTTTACCAAAGATAGATACTTATAAGAAAGTGTTTTCTCTCTAATTATGCAATTTACTTTCTCTGTCGTTTAATGTTTTTACGTTTTTATGTGCTCTATTGTATTCGATGCTTTTGCTATGCTTTACCATTTCATTATTTCATTGTCGGTTTTATTGTTGATATAATACTTGTTTTGAAAACACAAGCACTACAAAGCTGTACAGAAAAGCTTTTCGAATGATGCTTGATTTATTTTAGTTCCAGGCATGTTTTGTAAGTTTTTTTTTTTTTGTTATTTATGTTCACACTGAAATACAGTAATTGGAAGTAGTGTAAAATAGGATAAATTACTTTAAAAATATTTTGTGCAGCTCTTTAGTAATACATAATCACAAACGGGCGAGGAAAAAATTTATTTTGTTCGAAGCATAAAAGACGAAAAAGCAGGAAGAGAGAGAATGAGCGAAAATCTAACCACAGCTGTCTAAAAACCTTATTTAATGATTGTTCAAGTCACTAAGATCCCTGTAGAGAATTTCAATAGTGAAACTGTACTTAATTACTTTTGACCTTAGCAAGAGTACTACTGGCAAACTTGAAATCAGACAATACAATACTTTCTGCTACCCAGGAAAAACTTACGTTACCTGGTAAGTAGTCATTACAATTTTCATTATTCTGAATACTTAAATAAGTACTTACTAGTAATGACCTCAGCAACTACTTATTACTTCTATTATTTTTACTACTGAATATTTCCTTACTAATAATCAGCTCAATAACTACTTAATAGTTGTGTTGTTTTCAGTACTGAATATTTACTTACTAGTAACGTACTTAATAACTACTTTTTAGTTCTATTAACTACTAGTAAGTATTTTGTAAGTACTTGCAATACAACTTACTCGTAGCTAAATAATAACTTAATATTTTTGACTTCTAGTTCGAACAAAAATAAGAACTTATTCAGCCGAAAAAAAGGTAGTGTTTATTATTCTCCAACATTACTTGCTAACTTACCAGGTAGGTAAAGTTTTTGCTGGGTATAGACAGCTATCATGTGATTGTCATTAAAAATCCACTTCTGACCTGAGAACAAATCACAAGGTAGTACTAGTTAGACCGTATTTCTAGTCTAAGTTTATAAATACCAGATTTTCGCATGGATAGAATTAGTAGAAAGGGCAATTATATAAATCAAAATGCGCGCATATATATTGTTTCAATAATTTTTTAATTAATAAAAGAAAACACAAGAAGTTTGTGTATAAAATAATTCCAGATTAAAATCATAGTCCCATAGCAAGTCTAAACAGAAATCGGTAGTTTAAAACTAAATAGAGAACAAAAATATGAATAAAAAAGGTCATCTTTAAAACAAAAGTCTGAGTATAAAACGCAAATATGGATTTAAGACGGCAAATAGTTGGTAAAATTGCGATAAATTAAATTTATTGCGACTACGATATATTAAGTATTGACGATAAAATGTGACGGCTTCAAGTTTGAGTTTAAGGCGATATGGGTAATTCCAAAGTGTTGAACGTGACAGTCGTACGCATCAAAAATGCAATAACATTTTAAACAACAAATACTTTTACGTTCTTTTAACCCTTAAATTATAGCACTAAGAAAGCACTATTATATATGCTTAAGTTTATGGGGAGCGCGGTTCTAGGTCAAAGATAATGGCATAAGAAGTAGCGGTTCGAACGTGAAAAAAATAGAAGTAGTTTTTGTGGCCATGTATAAAAAGGGGTGATTCAGCGAAACCTGGCACAATTTTTTAGTCAAACCACTTTCAGAATTTTACGTAGCAATGTAACATTTAAATGTCTTTGGTTTGATTCCAAAATCTTCTATATTTTTTTTGTTTAAGCCAAAATCTGGTTCGATACGTGACATTTCGAACGTGACATTTTTTCCATAATAATTTAACTGAATAATGATTTAAAAAAAAAATAAAAATTTACCGTTAATCCGAATTACATATTTCTCTTCGAACTATTCCTCAGATTACGGATCATGTAAGAAAATTTTTTTGGAATAATTTTCATCAAATATCATCTCTTTTAAGGAAGATAATATTAAAGAAAACATGCAATAAAACATTCTCACAAATAAGAAATTACGTTTGCACAACTTTGCAGTCTGACTGTTCATCTAAGTGAACAAATTTACGGGTAAATTTATAAAATTTGTAAGATCTAAATATTTCTCTATAACAATACCGTAAAATAATCAGCTTTTAATAACTTTTAAGTTTTCGGTCACGGTGGACCTTTTGACGGAAATGCCCATATTTTAAATAAAGTTTCAGGCAGGTTACAAAACTTAAGTGATGCCAGTAACCGCTTACTAAAGCTGCTGTCGATAAAAGAGACAGCCAACGCCAGAAAGAGTCTGTTTGAACCACAGCATTGTCTATTTTAAACATTAAAATATTTCTATTTTTTGATAATAGTGTTAAATATTTTCCAATAAAAAACACCAAAAAGCTAAAAAGTAAAAAAAAAAAATAAAACCTCAATTTTGTTTTTAAAAGGAAGTGTAAGAACACAGCAAAATCAATTTCCTTTTCCTAATACAAACACATAAATAAAATAACAACCAATGCCAAACCAACCAACCATGCTCATGAAAAAAAAAATCAAAACGAAAATACATTAAATTTAAAATCAAGAGAAGAAAAATTTATCGAAGATTTTCAAAGGAAAATATAATTAATTTACAAAATTGAAAATGAAATTTTTTTCTTATATAATCTCAAAATAAAAGCGTCAGCTGCAGTTTGTTACCAAAAAAAAGTAAAAGAAAAAAATAATAATAACAAAGGATGAAGCTAAAAAAGATGGTTACAATATCCTAATCAAAAGCTGCTTTTCGGAGGAAACGTTATTCCGAATGAGAGTGTTAGAAGAAATGAAAATACCAAAAAAAAAAAAGAGAAATCTCGTGGCTAAAACTCGAACAGCACGTGCTAGAATTTCAAAGTCATGGCAGTTTTAAGCAGTAGAAAATACAATGGCCACCACTACAAATGCAATATTGTAGCAGGTCGTGTTGCTGTTTCCTTTTAACGCCTTTCAATACATCCTGTACAAACGACGCATATACTCCATCTACAAAACAAGCGAACTAAAAACACAGTTTTACAGGAAACTGGCCAAAAGCTGCAATAACGTGGTATTCACAACTGAAAAAGTTCACTCTTTAAACTGACACATACACACACACAGATACGTACACACACTCATGCAAACAGATAGACACGCCATAACGTTGTATTGAATTGAAACACAGTCGAAACAAATATTGACAGTAATCAGCTTCCGTTTATTCATTTTCAGATAGAGCATGTTTTAGTTATGTGTATGTATATGTTTGTTTAAATTAAAATTTTGTTTTAGTATTTGGCATTTTTTTTTCTTCAACTCTCTAATTTTTTTTTTTTGTTATTTTTAATACTATTTCAACTTGATTGTGGTTGTTTCATCGCGTTTTTATGGTTCAACAATTCAGTTTTTTCGGTTTTTTTTTTTTTGTTGGCCCGATTTTTTTTTTTTCGCTGTTTGTATTGTTGCTCTTCATGCTCAATATTTAAAGGGCTTGTTTATTCTTTGAACTGGGAGTATTTGGATTTATTCCGTTCTGTCTAAAAAAGATTGAGTTGGTATGGGTTAAGCTAATTTAAACGGCCAACAAAAACTGTTTAACTAAAAGTATTTGCGTTGTTAATTTTGATTAGTTTAAAAACAAATTTTTTTTTTGCTTGTTAAGAATAATCAATGGATTTCGCAAGAGAAAGATTGAAAATAAATTAACATAAAAATATTCACTGCTCAGTGAATTATATCAGAAGGTTTAGAAAATTAGTTGAGGAGTAAAGAAAATTAAAATTTAGCTGAATTTGCATAACTTAAAAGCTATTCAAGCAGAAAAGCTCTTTCAATGAAATAGGATGCCCTTCGATATTACGAATAACTACAAATCATACTCTGTTAGCAATAATCGTTTTTGAAAATATCAAGTTTCCAAAATGTTATTTAACGCTGCCGCTTCTTTAGAAGTTTATCTTTTGCCTTAACTATGGAATGGGCTAAATTTAATGCTGTCATATCGCATAAAGCATAGCCGCTTAAAGCTTACGCTGTCCTGATGATATTTGTGGCCATGTTATTCAAATGGACATATCGCTTGAAGATTGTTATCTTTGGTACGCCATGAGCTTTAAACAACTGCTGCCTTTAGGGCAGCATGTTTTTTTAAAGCAATTGTTCCCTTGAATGTTGCAGTTGCTTAAAGACATGAGTTTTTTCAAACTATCAATCGCTTAAAGCTTGCTCTGTGCTAAAAAAGAATCAGTCGACTTAAGCTTATGATGTGCTTAAGAAATTTATTGCTTCAAGTTCATACTTTTTTAGAAAATCAATTGCTTAAAACTCTTGCAGTTGCCCAGACATCAATCGCTTATAGCTGATAAAGTTCTAAAGATAACAGCTGCTTTAATGTCATTAAACTTTAAAGAAATTAATCGCTTAAAGCTTTTGCTGTTTTCAAGATATCAATCGCTTAGAGATGAAAAAGTTCTAGTAAAAGCTTTTATGTCATGAAGCTTTAAAAAAACCATTCGCTTAAAGCTTAAGCTGTTTTATGGATAGCAGTAGCATAAAGCTGTTGCTGTTCTAAAATCTTATAGCTGATAAAGTTCTAAAGATAACAGCTGCTTTAATGTCATTAAACTTTAAAGAAATTAATCGCTTAAAGCTTTTGCTGTTTTCAAGACATCAATCGCTTAGAGATGAAAAAGTTCTAGTAAAAGCTTTTATGTCATGAAGCTTTAAAAAAACCATTCGCTTAAAGCTTAAGCTGTTTTATGGATAGCAGTAGCTTAAAGCTGTTGCTGTTCTAAAATCTCATTCTGTTTAAAACATATCCATCGCTAAAATCGCATAATGCTTTAAAGACATCTATCCTTAAACGCTTTTGCTGAATTTAGGTAAAGCTATTAAGAAATCAATTGCTTATAGCTTATGCTGTTTTAAAAACACCACTTGTTTAAAGCTTTGGCTATTCTAAAACTGCAATCGCTTAAAGCTGGTGGTTAATGGCTTATAGTTCATGATGTTCTACAGATATTTAACGCGTAAAGTTAAGTTATCCTAAAGAAATCAATCGCCTTAAGCTTAAGTTCATAGCCTTTGCAGCTTAAAGCTTAATATATCTTTAAAACTTTTAGTGTTAAATAAAAGTTGTCTTAAATTAAACATCAAGATTTTTTTTGGTCTAAAGCTCTTTCTTTTATAAAACAACTTTTTGACTTTTTGTATTTAAAATATAAATTCTAAGTAGAAACCGAACGATTGTATAACATTTTGTCCAAAAGCTTAAAACTTAGAACTTCAAGAGCAAATTTATCTTTTCTTTAGAATAAATTGGTAATTTGACCAAAGAATTTTTTTTTTGCCTTAATAGCCTTTTCTTCGTCTAACTTTTATAACGGAACAAAATTACCATTGTCTTGATAAAAAGGAAATAGTGCTAAAAGAAACTGAAGTGAGTTCATTCGTTTTGCATTTTTTTTTACATTTTAGTTTTATTATTGTTTGCGTTTATCTTCGTCACTTAAAAAACCATTCATCACTTAATTTCAATTTCATTCTTACTCTTTTAGTGTCCTTACAGCAATTTAAAGCTAAATACATAAAACAGAAATTTCACATTTATACGTATAAATAAAAGAGAAATAGACACAGATTACGAGTAAGAGAAAAAAATAAGACTTTTAAAAGCCTTTTTTACACAAGCTACTTCTGACAACAATAAACATACGTACACCTTTATAAACCATTTAGAAAGATAATCAATGCACATTTTTTTATTTTAAACTTTTCAGTATATTTTTACAGCACAGTCTATAATCGGCTACTATTTGTATGTTAACTGAGTCTTTTATAGCATCAACTACAGCTGTTCTACTTCTACCACCACCATATTGTTTTTACTGTTCTTGTAGAAAAGTACTGGTACTCTCTTACTAGTTTATTTACTTGTACTTACCGGCAACTTCAATTTCACAGAATGTACCAATACCCGCTGTATTATTCGCCACACAACGATAGGTACGTGCAATTGCATAATCTTCTTTGAGTTCATAATAGCTTTTATCCGGAGATGTTTTATGGTCACCATTGCCCAACCATTCGACAGTGTCATTTTCAGCCTTAATTGACCATGAAAAATCGGCCTGCAAATAAACAGAGAAAAAAATATTGAGTATAAAATTCAATTTAATTTACCATTAAATGCTTCAGAGTTGTATAAACAGAAAAAATATAAAACAGAATATTAAATTGTTGGAAAATACGATAAAATGGTCAAGGAAAGTACAATATTGAGTCAACCTTTAAGAGGTTTTTGTAAAAAATTTAATTTACTGAAGGTTTTTTTAAGTTATTTTCTCAGTATAAAAATTCTAGGAAAAAGTTATAATCGAATATTAAAGGATATCTTAAAGAAGAATTAGATGTTTAAGTTTGATTTAATTTTTCACAATAATACTTTTCAATTCACCTAAATGTATGCAATTTTTTATATTAATATTAATGTTACTACAAAAAAATTTTAGTGAGGAAAGTTTCAAATAGTAGCAATTTTGTATTAATATTATACTACAGTGTTATCATCCTTAAGCGGACACGCACTTTCGACGGACACTGTTCCCTAATTCTAGCAGCTCAAAAAAAAGCATAAAGCTATTTTGAGAGGGTATTCCCCTTGTACGGACATATTTAAATAATTTCTTCCGTGTTAAGTCATGAGAGACTCCACTGTATTTCAATAGCATCAACTGTATCTATTTAACTAATATTTTCAAGATCTCCGGAATGTCTGCTACAAATTAATATTTTAAGGTATGGATAGCACAACGAGTATTTCTACATTATCCCATTAAAGTATGCAATTTCTTGTATTTAAAGTATTGGTAGTTTAAATAAGTTTTATCAGTTTAAAACTACAAAATTGGTGCATTTTTTATAATCGCATTGATTTCTTAGCGTCAACTACAGATGTAAAACTATTATATTTTTAAATCGGGAAAAAATTGGTACTTTTTCTCTTTATGCTAAATTTAGTAAGCAGATTGCATATGGTCAGGATTAAATTAATGGCACCTTTTAAGGGATAAAAATTGTACTTTTTCTCTTTTCGTTTAACTCGATATACATACATACAGAGTTTAGCATATATTAACATACAGTGTACTTTCTGGGATCTAAAACGAGGAAAAGCTAGTACTCTTTTACTTTTGGTACTTTTTCTCTTTTCCAAAAATTTGGCATGGAAAATAATTTTGTCGCATTGCGAGGGCTTAATTACAACGACGTTTTGCTACGCTGGTGATAGTGACGTTAGTCAAGACCGGCAGGGCCTCCCAGAAGGGTCTTAGCAGAATACGAACCAAGAACTACCCCCTTTCTATTACCATCTGCTTCTCCTACTTAGAGCGGTTCATGACTACCCTCTTTCTGCTCTTCTCATCACAAGGCGTCTAAGAATGCGTCCGCTGGCCCTTACCGGTCAACTATAAGGCCTTCTGAGGGCTGTCAGTCTGCAACCAAATCCATTAGCGTCAGTTTTCACATTGAGCGGCTGATGATCTGCGTTTGACTCCCGAGGAGCGGCTGTTATCAATTCGCTTGGCAAATGGGCATAAAATGCAACCCCCTATTCTACCGCCACGAAATGTCCGAAAATTCAAGCCATTTTTATCTGGCTTCATAATCTACGGAGACACAACTACTACAGCGTCGGTGTCAGGTGTTGTCAGCTACGGAGACCCCGTTTAGCAAAGTTGTAGCGCCAAGCTCTGCTACTAATCCTTTAGGCGTTAGGCAAGCTTGGTATAGGGTTCTTCGAAACCAGGTACATCTAAGGCTTACCAGGTCCGGACGGGAGAAAATCCTGTCAAAACTTCATTCTCGGGTGCTGGCTTAACGGTACAGACTTAGTCTGCCGAAAAACCAGTTTCCCAAGTGCCGAATCCTGTGCAAAGAGAACCCCCGAAGAAATATTCGATGCCCAAGAATGCACCTTCCTCAGCCTCTACGGCATCCACAGAGGAAGGCAATCTTGAGCTCAAGTAACCGAAGCAGTGCCAAAACGCAACGGTCAGGACAGGACACCCTTCCTGGGACTAAATTGTCCAAATATATGACTCAGCGGTCGCAGAACAGGTCGGACAGAGATGTGGCTAAAGATCATCCCTTTTGGGCGATCATTTACGGCAACGCCAATGACGGCACCAATTCCTCCAAGAACTAGAAACTGGTCGTCTTCGTTACTGAGTAAGGCGTTGCTAACTGTTTTAGGGCCAATTTCACCATGTGCAGTTAAAACTAACTATCAGTTACTACTGTCAAAAACATATAGTTAGCTGAAAGTTAAAGTAATGGTTAGATTTAACTGAACTTGGTGAAATTGGCAGTTAAGCGGTAACCCTGGACAACCACCGTAATACAAAGATGCCTGTTGGTATCGAGGTCAAATTGAATTGATCATCAAATAAAGAGGTTTTGTAATGAATATGTTAACGTTACTTAGACTTAGTGCATTCGAATTTTTTTTAATTTAATTTCCAAAGTATTGTTATTTTGACACTAAACGATTTAAGCATAACCATATAATCAAGAAAAGCTTAATATTTTTTTTTTGTAAGAATATGTTTTTAATGGCATTACAAAATTGTATTACATATCTGAGAAAACAAAATCTCTTTCCGTTCAAAATTTTGTTTGGTTATTGTCGTCTGATTGGGGTTCTCCCTTGTCTGGACATTTTGTTAAATGTTTTGATAACAAACATTTTTAATAGTCTTACATTTTATTTTATTTTTATTTCTCACCATTTCGTTATAAAAGAGCAAGTAATCAATTGGGCATGTAAGTTTACACATAATATTTTATTTATAAATAAAATTAAACGACCTTTTTTATGCAAATAAAAAATTGTAAACACTTTTATAGTTACGAAAATAAGTGACTAAAAAAAGCCACTGAAACAAGGACAATAAGTATGAAATAACTGGAACTCTACAATAAAGAAATTTAAACCCAAGAAATAGTTTTGGAATATCTTAAAATATTTAAATTTTCTTATATTATTTTATTATTCTATTGCTTTTATTTAGACAATTTTTAAGAGTTTTTAGGGCATAATTTTTGGCTAAAATAATACCTAAGTAATGATTTAAAAGCGAGACAGTAAAATAAACTTAAACAAAAACGTCTAAAAAAGATTTTTTTTAGTCTCCGTAGTAGCTGAACCAAATAATCAGTCAAACACATATAAATAAATAGAAATTGAAAAATCTAGAAAAACAAAGATTTATTTTATTAATATACATACACATATAAATTCACGTGTCTGAATATATAAAACAGCTTTTAGGTAACAAAAATTGTTAAAATTGATATATGGTTTTTGGTTGAACTATAGTTTTTCCTTCCAGTTTACTGATGCAACAAGAACTGCAACACATACATGTATGAGGGCACATATAATACACAAGGATAAAGCAAAAGTTATACAAGGATTTAGTTGAAAAAATCCCGTCCTACATTTATATATATATGTATATAAAACGTGTAAACGTGTTGCAGTATCCAACAAAAAACAAAAGTTGCCTCAAAAAAGAAGAAAAAAAAAAAAATAAGTGGGAAATTAGGAACACTTCGAAACCAATTTTGAAAATGTTTTTTGTGAATTTAAAATGTTTTAAAAAACTCGTAAATTAAAAGACTTTTGAACGTTCTACTAATTAAATTAACTTTTATTGTTTTCTTAAGTTATGTTAAGTTGAATTTTTTTAAGTTTATTTATTTAACCTTCATATACTAAAATATGAACTAAATATAATTAATTAAATCTGATACCATTTTTTCTTTTACGTTCTGCCACTGCCGAACGAAAATTCTCTTATTTACGGTTCCCATTTATATATAGAGGTTTTTAGCGCTCTTATAATCGGATAAGTTCCTCCGTAACCCTTCTGCTTGTTCAAACTTAAGCTAATATTTTTGTTAACGAATACGAAATTAATTTTGAAATTTTCAAACTTAATAGAATTGTTAATTCAATGCGTCATTAAAATTGAAATCCTATTTAATGCAAATTCAATTAAATTCGTAATCCTTACTTCTTCACATTTAACATTCTAAAGTAAGTTTTGAATATTTTGCTTTTTTGCCTAAAGTTTTTATAAAAGCGATACTCAGTGTTTGGTGCAGTGTTGCGAAAAAGCAAATCTAAAATATCGAAACTTTTTTTTAAGGAATCTAATGGCAACTCTGTGTTTTTTTTTTTTGTTGGATTTTACACGATATTTTGTACTTTCTCTTTGGCAAGGCCATTTGCATAAAACACTGAATACCACATATGTATATCTTGCATATCACTAACTAAACTTTTGAAATTGGTATATAAAATAATTAATTGAATTTTAAATATTTTGCTTATATTTACTATAAATTTACTTCTTATTACAAATTTGGATCATTTTGTACAATGTTCGAAATTTCAAACTAATATTTAATATAAATTTACTTCTTGTTTCAAGTTTGGATCATTTTGGACAATGTTCGAAATTTCGAAGTTAAGTTCGAAATTTCAAAATTCTATAAATATAAAATTGCATGTTGTTCTTTTATAAAAATAAAGAATTTTGCATAAAAATTCAATAATTTTCTCGAGTTTTAAGGATTCGAAATTGAAACTCTTAAAATAAATAGAAAAATGTTGCTGACATCTAATATATTTTTTATCAAAAAATCTATATGTGTACTTTATATTGACATAAGCGAAAAAATTTAACAATAGATGAGAATATTTTGGAGTTGAATTGTTTTAAGATATATCCAACCTTAAAAAGAATCAATCAAAATGCTAAGATATACGTACTAAAAGTGATTAAATTTCGGTATTACAAAAAATAATACATAGAACATTAAAAATATGTTATGTATTTAAAATTCTTATGTAAATTTAAAATAAAAGAAATTAAAGGACATACTTAAAAAATCCGAAGTGCATTAGATATTTTAAATAAAATTGACATTGTTTTGAAATTTTATTAGGTCTTCGAATATATGAATAATTGGGAACTGTTCCAATTTAAAATTATACTTCAAAATTTAAATAGTTTAAATTGCGTTGTAAGTAGTTAAAAAAGAATATGTAATAGCGTTATATAATTTCAAAAAGTTATTTAAGTTATATTTTCAATGGGATTAACAGTTTTTAAGGTTTAAAGTGTTTTTATTTTCCCTTTATTTTTTGCTTAAACACGCTACTAAAAGTTTTTATTTAAAAAGTAAATCTCTACTACCACCCCTTTTCCAGCACGCATATTTTCATATGCCCCATTGCACACAATTTTTTAAGCTCCTGTGCTTATACTATACAGAATTTTAACATATATTTCACCTACTGTTTTTTTGTTGCATACTTTCTATCTACTTAACAGGTGCTATTTGTAATCTTTATAGACATTGCATACAATTGCAGAGGTGGAGTAAGCACCACCTTCTACTTTTAATCTGAGTCGTACATAAAAAATCTAACAAAAAACAGCAGAAAGTGTAGGGTTTACACTATTCATATGGAGATAACAAATGATAAACGATGTGTTGCCATGCTGACGTTGGGTCGCTGTGTCGGTCTTTGGGTTTGTCTAAAAATTTGACTGTTTGTTTGCTTGTTTTTATTTTGCACTATTTACTTCAATACAATTCATATGTATGCAATTTTTTATTTATAGTTTTTTTCATGAAAAAGTTTGTAAAAAAATATTTTAAGTTGTTTATTTATATGGTTTTAGTTTCTCTCTTTATTTTGCATTGCGTAAAAAGGAGATTTTTAAATAAAACATTTGTTTTTATTATTTTTACAGTTTATACATATGTAAGTTTTTGTTGTTAAAAAATTTATTGTATAAACCTTACTTACCTCTTCCGGATTACCATATGCTGTGCAAATTAATGTATCCTTATCCTCAATCTCTTGCCTTTCAATTTCACAGCGGGGTTTAACTGGTAATGTAAATAAAATGCAGCAAAAAAGTTAATTAATTAATGAAATGTTATTGTTAAATATAAGAGCAGATAGTTGTTATTCAAATGAATTAATTAAAATAGCTAAATATCTAAAAACTGCGTATATAAATTAAAAAACTAATGACTTTAAGTTCCTTAAGAATAAATATAAAGAGATTGTAAATGTTTGAATAAAGCATAAAAAGTTAAGTACTATTGTACTTTTTTAATACTTTTTAAAATATAAAACTCTGCTGTACTCTCTCGATTCAAAAATAATTTTTCTAATTAGAAGCTTTTCAACTTGTATTTCCTAACTTATAGAAAAAAATTTAATAAACTATTTAAAAAACGTATTATTCAAAAGGCAGGATTTTAAAACTGGTAACTAAAAGGGAAAAGGGTAAGATATTTATTCGAACTTGCTAGGTTTTCAGAGTGATTTACTGTTACATAAGCGGCAATACATATACCAATATACCGTGGAGATTCAAGAATGATTTGTCTTCTAATTTTTGATATTTAATATAAATAAGGTCCTCAATTTAAATTTGGATAATTTTGGACAATGTTCGAAATTTCGAAGTTATGTTCGAAATTTCGCAATTTTATAAATATTAAATATCAAGCTATTTTATTATAAAAATAAAGAATTTTGCAAACAAATTCAATTACATTTTCGAGTTTAAATGATTCGAAATTAAAATTCTTAAATTAATTTCAAAAATCTTGCTGGCATCTGATAGATTTTTAATTAAAAAAATTATATTTTTACTATATGTTAACATATGCGAAGAAATTTAACAATAGATAAGAAATTTTGGAGTTTAATTGTTTTGAAATTTACCAACGTTAAGAGAAACAATCAAAATGTTAAAATATACTTTGTATTCGATTAAAGAAATTGGCCCATAATCATAGTCAAACGCTAAAGTCGGTTTTTTTAAAAAACAACTTCAAAAGAAAAACATTCTTTTAATTATTTTGCTACTATAGTCAAAATTAAAGTATATTTTATATTGAACCGACTTTAACTGGGTGCCACCTCAAATGTAGAAAATTGTTTCATACAACTTACAACAAAATATAAGCAAGGGGCAACTCTAAGCAGCTGACATTGAAAATTAATATATAAAAAAAACACTGCATATCTTGCGGAGTTGAAAATTTTTAACACGCAATATGAATTTATGTAAAAAGCAACAACAAAATTACATAATATTTTGGCTTCGTTTTTGCTTTCAATGTAAATTAGGGACTATACAATGTATTTTGAGTTTCTTTCCAAAAAATATTTCCTCAAAATCATAAATATTTGCAAAATATCGGCCAATATCTTGTAACATAATCATTTTTAACTTTTTGCAAGTACTTTTTTGTTTGGCGAAAAACAGCTGATGCTGTTGTTAAATGAGTTAAAAACAACTTCAGCTGGTTTTAAAATTAACATCGGTTTTAACGTGTAAAGTATGCTTTTACTTGTCTATAGTAGATCAAAAGCATATTTTTAAGAAAAGTTTACTTTATAACTCTTAAAGTATGCTTTGTTTATGACTATAGTTATGGGCCAATGTCTTCCAATTTTGATAAGTATTATGAAAACAAAACAGTGTTGCTAGCTTTAAACAAAAGATACACAGCTAAGTTATTTAAGATAATACCCAAAATTATGGATTCTTACATTACTTCAGAAATCTGATTCGATCGTATAATGCCCGTCTAAGCCCTCGTCATGTTCATGTTAACCATTTGATGCTATTTTACTTAATGACCAAGTATTATATTTTGATCTGAGAAAGTATTTTTTTTTTTAATATGTTTTTCTTTTTCGGCGTATTTAACGTGAATTATTACGAAGATTAACCTACCGAATGCCCAATTTGGTTGTAAAGCCAGATGAACTACCTACTGTGCCGTCTAAATTCAGACGACATCACGGAGGCGGATTTTTCAGATGAGCTTTTGTCTTGGCTCTTATTGTAAAAAAAAAATCAAAAGATTATTTATATACTTTCATAAAGAAAAAAGAGCAGAAAAAAAACTTTATTTAATAAATAAAACTTTGTCTACCCAGAAAGGTCTATTCAAAAGCTTTCGAATGATATCAATGTAAGCAATATAGAATTAGAAATGTAGTTAAAAAACTGCATACATATACAAAAACGTAAGAGGTCCTTTATTCGAACACTATTCGTCTCCAAGACTTTTTCAATTTTTTTATATTTCATAAAAGTGTTGATACGGGTTTATGTTTTAAAATAACATTTCAGTGCTGCCCAGTTACACTGTGATCAAATTTCAATCGCATCCGGCGATTAAACATAATTCGAGTACCCTGAATCCAGTGGTGCTAACCGTTTTTTTATGTTAGCTCTTGTTTTCGAGATACACCGTTATTTTGAAAAGAGAAAATTCAGCAATAATTTCGTCATATCGTGTAAAATTTCGAAATATTGACGACAATTCTTTCCAGTTCTCCTTTGTAGTTTGGGATTGAAATTCAGTAGAAGCTGCTCAGTAGGAAAAGAGTTTTGAAGCCAAATCTTGAGCAACCACCCAAGAATTGATATTTTTGGTAGAAAAATTTACAAAATTAGGCAAACCACCATAGAAATTCTTTAATCAAGCACAGTTTAGGATTAATTTTATCTCAATTTAAATACAGCCAATTCCTTTTCCGGATTATTTTAAGTACGGGGCAGTTGAATAATCCGTTCTTGAGTCAAGCATTATGTACTTGATTTAAAGAAATCCGTACGCCGCTTTGGCTTGATTTCAGTACAGATAGATTAATTTGCTTTTCCAGAGTAGAGCACACTACTACAATTTTCCTACTCTAGGTGAATGAAACCGATTTTAGTTGAACCGATATGATAAAATCATGGTTTTGGTAAAAGTAAATCCAAAGTCTAAACTGAGTATCTGCTAATCGATATTATATTAAACTTTTTTATAGTTTATTGAATTTTAAATGAAATATTCATTTATCGCTTTTAAATAATATCGGCAGATGGTTTTGCTAAGCTATTGACAAAAATATTTAATTTTCACAGTGGTCATTTGACAGAAAAATACATTTTTATATCCTTCAAATAAATGTTTAATTTCGTTGATGTAATTTAACCATAAAGCGTCATTATTTAAACATTTTGGTTTCAATTTTGTGGGTATATTTAAACTTTTATCATAACATTGGCCACCCATACCCTAAAACTCAACCCTCAACTCAACAATTGCCATACTTAAATGATGATAAAGATAAAAGTTATTAAAGGGTTGAGATTATTTGAAAAAAAAAAAAAAAAAAATCATACAACAGCCAGAACATCAGTTACGACAGACCAAAAAAAAAAGTTATATATTGTATTTTAAACCCCTTTTCCATAATCATAACAATCAACACCAAATGTTACCACACAACAGGTTCAAATTCGTAACAGAACAGTCACACAAAGAGCAGGCAGGCAGGCCGACAAACAAAACCGGAAAAAGGACATAATCAAAAATTTAACAGAAAATCCTTTTTCCTCTTGTAGTTACAAAGCATTTTTTTTTCTAATTGTTAACAATATACTAAGTGGTCACATATGGACGAAAATACAAAAGACCACAGAAACTTAAAATATACAAACACTTTTCAAAAATTATTAATAAAGTAGGAAAATGGCATAATAAAAAGGATTTCCTCTTTTTTTTGCTGTTAATGTTATTTTTTTGTTGCTGTTGTTGTTACTTTTGGGGTCCGTCGGTTTATTAATAATACTTACACTGAACATCAATAGTAGTTTCGGCTGAACTGCGTCCATGTTTATTATAAGCCACACAAGTATAACGACCAGTATCATTGCGCATCATGGGCGTATTGATAATCAAGGCATTGCCACGTATAACTGTTTTATCATTGAAACGCCATTCATAAGTGGGTTCTGTGTGCAGGAAGAGAGTGAGTAAAAGGATTATAAGTTTGTAAAAAAAAGGTTTCAAAAAAAACTTTAACAATAATAATAAATAATAAATTTTTGTTAAGAATGAGGGGTAGTTTACAAATATTATAGTACACTAGAATCTCGCATAATCGGTCATCGGAGGGACCATTAAAATGCTTCCGTACAAGAACATTAGATGATTTGCTTACAGAAAGCTGCTGGGAGCTGGCGACAGTGTCCATCAAAAGGATATGTCTGTTAAGGGAGATAACACTGCCCTACAAGAAGAGAATGAGCGAGTTGTAACTTTTTTCACGTTGGTGTTAAGAAAATGATTGAATGAAATGGCCGAAATCAAGTTTTCTGTCATTTCTTTCTATCATTTTCTTAACACCAACGTGAAAAAAGTGACTACTCGCTCATTCACTTCTTGTAGGGTGTATTTGAGAGGTTTTTTTTAATATCAAAACCATAAAAAATGTTTATGTAGGTTCGGTTTTTCTATAAGCATTTAACTAGAGTTTAATAAATCAACACAATTTAAATTTTAAAATGTTAAGTAGAAGATTATTTTGTAAATCTCTTCACTTTTTTATGAGAATTTTTTCTAAGCTTAGAGCTGGAAATTAAAAAAAAATACTGACAATAACGCACCAACTGTTTTTCCATCCAGAAAAGTTTTACGAATTAAATTTGATTGAAGATAAACTTATTGTTGGTACAAAAGCTTTTGTTACACAGCTTTTACGGAGGAAATGAAGAGCTTTATATTTGGGGGATTCACATGGTAGTCATAAAGTTTTAAAGTCATATGTCTAATAATAATACCAAGAAATATATATGACTGCTGTGGGAAACTGCTTATAATTTGGATTAATACTGTACAGTTATGAGTCATGACTCATGACGAATCAATGAACAAAGGATTACAATTTTTATTTTGTTTGAAACAGCAGCAGTATTTTTTTTTTTAAGCAATAGTAAAATATTATTTAGGACATTATGACGATATGACTTAATAGCACACCTTGTGAATCCCCCAATTATAAATTATGGTTTGTAAAAACCTTTATTTTTTTGGTTTCTGGGAAAATGTTTTTTTACTTGTAGTTTATCTTCTTTACTTGAAATCGCAAAAAGCCATCTATTCAGCCAGCTAATAGTTTTTACTGTAAGTATTAATAGAGTCAAGACTTATTTGAAAATATTGATAGTTTAAAATAACCATTGAAATAGTTATATGACACTTAAACTTAATATTTAACGTAGTGGGAAGGTAAGTTTGGTAAGCTTTGCTTCGATAAGTTAAGCTTTCTTCAGTTAAACTTGTGCGTAATATAAACAAATGCCTTTTTATTAATATAAAAAAGGACTCATGTAATAATCTCTAGTTGAAATTGTTTATTCATAACTCTAACCCTGTTCCCTCCCACTCTCGTTAAAAAAACTACATACAAATTATTTAAGACTAAAAAAAATATAAACTTAAAACAGAAAATGTAAAACAAAAACCTCATTCTAAAAAACACATTCCCTTACCCGGATTAGCTCTTGATTTGCATATGACACGTCCTGGTATTGTGTTCTCTTGTACATAAACAACTTCTTCTGATACCGTTGTATTATCGGGTGCATCTGTCACATGAAATGAAAAACAATAATATTTTTTTTTGTTTTAAAAAAAAATATAAAATAAAAGAAAGCTTGCAAAACTACAAGTGACATATATGTCAGGGATTTAAAAAAAATATATATTTTTTAACGATTATCTTGATGTTTTTATTTTTATTTTTTTTGTTTGTTTTCGTTATTTAAAAACTAAAAAAGGGATTTAAAAAGTATGTGGAAAAATCAAAATGAAAAACAACAAAAAACAAAAAAAACTTACATTCAATACTGAAATAAGTGGCACTTTTAATACCCGGACCCACTGTATTGCCTGTAGATACGCATGTATAATTGGCATTATCTCCCTCAATGTCAAATTTGTTGTTTGGCCAATTGGACATATTGAAATGCTAAATGGGGCAAAGATGATACATATATAAAAAAAATTTTATTAAACATATGTATAAATATTGGAAAAATGGAAAAACGATAAATACCAAAAAGTACAAAGAAAATATTTATGCTTGTATGTATGTTATCACAAATGTGTAGCTTTTATAAAAAGCTATGAGTCCACACATGTCTCTAGGCAACAAATTTTAATAACTTTTTATGTATAAGATTTAAGTTCATTAAAATCTTGAGTTTATATTACAAAAAAAAAAAATTTTTAATGTATAAATAAAATAATTTTGTTTCTCTTTTAATAATCTATCAAAAGCTTTTCTCTTAATACTTTCCCTTTTAAAGTATCAAAGTTAAAAGGCCTTTTTTATACAAAATACATAAGGTTTGAAAAGGATTTTTAAAAACTATTTGCTATGAAAATTTGTTAAATGGTTAAGGTCCTAAAAGCTTGAAAATTCCAAAAAGCTTTAGATAAAACTATTCGCATTTTTTCTAGAAAGATGAAAAAAAATCTTTCTTGTTAAAATTTTTTTTTTTTTTGTAAATTTATTGAATAGAGTTCGAAAGCTTTTATTTTAACTAGTCTGTCAGGTTTTTTGATATATGGGTTTTCTTTGAATGAATTACAAATATTTGAGGGTTTTATAAAAAACTTTTTTTGAAAAAGCCTTTATCAAAAAGCATTTTTTTTATTTTAAATAACTACTTATGATTTTTGTATGAAAAACCTTAAATGCGTTTTTCTTAAAAACTAAAAGAGCCAGTGAAAATCTGTAATCACTTCTATTTACCAATAAAAATTTGTTTTTTTTTATGAAAACTATTTCTATCCACAAAAAGTTTTCATATATATAAAATATGCACTTTAAAGATTTTATTGAAAACTATTTGAAGCTGGCTTACAAACAAGCTTTTATTAATAATCTTAATGAACAATTTGTTTTAAAATTTAAAAATAATAAAAACTTTTACTATAAAATTTTTAACTTTCGAAGAACCGCTTTTTATCTGAATTTATAAACTTCCGTATTCATAAAAAAAGTTTGAAATGTGTTTTTAGTAGGGTATTCATTCGGTTAACCGTTAATCGGTTAACCGATTAATTACTACCCGATTAACTGATCGGTTAATTTAAAATTGGCAATTTTCGATTAACGATTAAACCGGTTAATTTCAGTCGATTAACCGATTAACCGATGTAACAAATTTTTTTAGTTTTTTGTAGTATTATAACATCTTTTTTAGTGTTTTCAATTATTTGTTCCGTCTCATATAAAAAAGGTATATTTCTTCGTGCAATACGTTCTTAAAATACAGTACAAAAATAGAAACTAGGGGTTCGGAAAAACATTTTTTGTAGATTGTTCGGAGCTGAGCTTTGGCAGGTCAGATAAGAATCTCCCGATTGTAACACACTATCTTTGACAAAATTAGCCGAAATAATAACATTATGGAAAATGTTATATGTTCAGAGAAATCCTGGAAAAGGACTGAGAAATTAGGTAATCTGTATCATGATACAAAGAAACCAAGATAACGCATTAAAAATGAAATGTTTCTGCGCATCTACGTCACATCAGCGTATAAGTGCAGCTAAAATATAGAAACACAAGCAAACAAACATGTGTATAATATGCTAAAGTGACGTCATATTAAACAGTTGAATTTTGTAAACATGTGCAATGCGTAATCTTGTTTTTATCATTCTTGAATCTGTATTATGGGTTGTTTTCGATTTATCCAACATCTTTGATAACTGAAAGAATTTTTTCCGAGTCAAGTTTTATCAAAACTAAAGAGAAGAATCCTAAATCCTAAACATTTAAGCCAAATTTTATAAGATCTTAAACTATTGAAATAATTAATAAACAAATCTCACAGTTAATTTTTTAATAAATACATAAAAATATTATGTATTAATTATAAAATAGGTGTTTCATATTTATGACTTACTATTTTTTTTGCTCGTTTTAGTTCAAGAATTGTTTTGTTCGTTATATTGTTGTTTTTTTTTACTAATAGACTCCAATAATAAATAATTTTTGCATTTTTGTTAATTGAAATGACCTAATTTAGAACAAAACTTTATTAATCGGTTAACCGATCAATAACAAAATTAACCGATTATTAACCGATTAAACCAAAACCTCGGTTAATTAATCGAGCGATTAACCGATTAAAGCGAAAGCCCGATTAAATGAATACCCTAGTTTTTAGGCAAAATTTTCATACAAATTTTTCTTAAATGCATTTCAAATCCATTTTTAAATTTTTAATATCGCAGTTAGTGTTTAATCTTTTACTAAAAGAAAAAACATAAAATCTTTAATGAAAATATATCTTCCCTAAAACCTTTTAAATAAATTCATGTTATATTGTTTTTAAAGGTTCTAATTTTTTTTTTCTTTTTAAAATTTATGCAATATAAAAGAATTTTCATTGAAACGATATCATTATTTATACTAAATTTTATTTATTTTTTTATTTAAAAGACAATTCAGAAAAACAAAGTAAATAACTAGTATGCCAACTCGAAAGAGCGTTCTCAATTTTTGATTACACTCACTTCACATAAAGGTTCTGTGTTAATTTAACACACCTAAAAATAACAAAAACCAAAACAAAATTAGAAATCTTTTCATATAAAATTTTTCGCAATATATAGTTTTTGTTTAATTTTATGACATAAACACATAATTAAAAAATTTTTGTAACACATTTTGCTTATTTGCTTTGCAAAAAGTTTATATTTTTCACAAATTAAAATTTTGTTATTTTTATTGACACTAATATTTTTCTGTTGTTAATTTTATTAAAGCCGTCAGAGTATCATTTTATAGTATGAAAAAATAAATTAACTTTTATATTAATTAAATATTTTCCGATTTTGTAGAGTAAAAAATAAAAAAAAAAATTTTGTTTTTAGAATTTTATAAATGCAGTCTGTTAAATAAACTGAAAACTGTTCGAATTTAGAAAATTTTGTTTTAGAAATAAAAAAAAAAATTCCACATTCTATTCAATTTTGTGCAACTATGTTTAGTGGAGAAAATACCCTGCAGTTAAAATCGTTTCTATTAAGGTTTGGGACTAGTTTGTTACTAGTTGTTAGGCATCGAAAATGAGAAAGATGATAAAATTTCGACTGCACAGCTCTATATGTGAAGCCGTTTGTTGTAAAAACAAAAACAGCAATGCAAACTTTGGTAAACCTGGTAAACCCTTGGGGAAAAAACTTGTCTCTCTGATATTGATTTAAACAGGATCCACTCTTTTATTGAATCGACCGGGAGGCTGCGTGGGAACACTAGCAGCCAGCTAACATAGGACCCATGGGAGACGGTGTGACATAGTAGCACAACGGGAACTAATTAATGGACCCACGTGAGCTGTGCTTGATCACGGCTGCCAATGGAACCTAACCTAACCAAACCTTGGTAGACCTGATTTACTACTTGTTCGCTGTAGGAACAACAACAACACTACAAAAGCATGTAGATAAAAAACATTTTACGTGTTTGTTTTAGAAACAACAACAATACTACAAGAAGAAAAACGTAAATTTCTTGTTGGTTCTAGAGTAAACAAATGATTTTCATTAAGGAAAATTCCCGAATTCTATTTTAAAAGCTATTTAGTTTAATTCATCAGATTTTATAGCTATTTAGTTAAATTCATCAGATGTAGAATGATGACGAAAAACATATCGGGGCATTGTGCAGGTTTCATATAATTGAGAGTTCCTTCTGTAATGTAAAGGGGAGTTCAACAGAAGCAAAACATGGACAGGAAAATAAATAATGTTTAATAACAATTCTTTCTGTCTCTCTGGTTCCAAGGGTAAGTGGCTCAGAAAAATTATCTAAAAATAATACATGCTATAAAGCAATAATTAAAAATATTGAGGGGAATTGCAAAATTTAGTTTTGCTTTTATTGCAGCACTATACTGAAAATAAAGCAACTAGTTTAAAACTATTATAAAAATTTTGTAAAAATGAACTAGTTCGGCTCCTTTGACAACCTAACCAAATACCATAGTTTGATATATGGAAAAAAATCAAAAGTGCAACTTGTTAAAATAAAAAACCAACCAGTATATTTCTAGCTAAATACTAGTTACTTTATCTGCAGGGTAGTTTTAAACACCAATCCATTTAAAAGAAATCTTTCTGATACAAATATGAGTTATGAACTTTTGACATCTGAGTTATGGACCTTTCAAAGAGTCGACATACTATTTGTTTACTATGCCTGAAAACTTTAAACTTTTATATTTGGTACTTTTACTTAATATATTTTATTTGGCAATCCTTGTTATTTCAAGATTTATAGAATTCAATTTTCTCAATAAATTCAAAGATTTTTTTTATTGTTCTCCCACATTACTTTAATTAATTGTTTTAACTAATTAAAAGTTTTTGCTTTTCATTTAAAAACCCATTAATATTTCATTCAATTTCGTGCATTTATTCAACATAGTTGAAACATTTTCTTACTATTTAAAAAATTTGTTGCCCGCTACATTTCTTCCTCCCGTTTTTTTATTAACTAAAATTTATTACTCAAATTAATCTCAATTGCTATTTTGTTACTCTTGCCTTTAGAATTTTGCTTAAAACTCATTTTTTGTTTTCTTTTTTCTGCTTTAAGTATTTTCCTTGTACTTGGGAATTTACAGAAAAATCTTTGGTTTGTCAATTTGATTCCACTTACCAGCACTGAAAGCATACTTTCAAAGTCACCCGTTGCAGGTGAGGCATCCATGTATTTGTCTTTGACAAAGTAACGTGTATCATTTTTCTCAATCGGTACTCCGTCCTTTAGCCATGAAATCTCACAACGTGGCACACACTCAATGCGACAGGTAAGGTTGGCATTGCGCGATGTATGCAACATACCTGTGTACGGTGACAAATTCTTAATGAAAAATGGTGGTGCATGTACAGCCAAATTGACTGTGGCCATAACACCTTTGCCGCCCTCATTGAACGCATAGCACGAGTAGTTGGTGCGACTGTCCAGACCAACGGGTTCGACAGTCCAATCCTTGGTGACAATATCCTGAAGGGGGCCACGACCACCACGCAACCAGCGGTATCTAGGTGGAGGCATTATGGTTTGAGTATTAAAAGAAAATTTTCCCATTTTACGATAAAAGGAAAGGGTGGCGGTTGATGATGTTGATGATGATGACATTGGGATTGATGTGGCGGTTGTATGGTTGGGTTGTATGTTTTTGTTGTGATTGGTATTGGTGGCAGCAGCATTATTATTTTTATCGTTATTTCCATTTCCAAATCCATGTGTTGGCGTTTGGGTAAGCAATGTTAAGATTTGTGATTGTGGTGAGAATGTGGTCAATGTGAGTAGTGTGCAAAGGGAATTGTTTGTTAAATCAATTAGTGCATGCGTTTCTTTAAGCACATGTTTTGGTTTAACATGAGGATTTTCTTTATGCTCTTGAACAGCAGCAGCAGCAGCAACAACATTATTATATTGTTCTTGCCCACCATGTCCAAGACTAACGAAACCATCAACATTAACATCAACATCCACATCATCATTATGCTTTTGTCCAGCAGTGTCGTCATTATCATTTTCATCATAATCGCCATTTAAAAAAGAATTTTGTTTGTGACGACGATGATGAGCATGATTTTGATTTTGATTGTGTTTGTGCTGGTGCGGATAATGTGAATGTTGATGATTATGATGGTGGTAGAAGTGGTCATGTATTTGTACTTGTTTTAGTTCTTGTTGTTTTAGAAAATGTTCGCCAATTAAAGCTTCATAAGCTTCTTCAATTTCAGAAGCAGTTAAAGCTTGAATGGTAAAGAAGTGAATTTGTTGCAACGATAGTGGTAGTTGTGATGGTAGTGACAATGATGTTGCTGAAGATAATGACGATGAAGATGATTGTGCTTTGTTGCTGGTTAAATTTGATTTTGATATCGTTGTTGAATAATATGTTTGTGAGTTTTGGTATTTTAGATTTTTTTTAGTTAAAGGATTTTGTGTATTGGTTTTAATGTTCGTTTCGTGTACAAACCTATTTGTTTCGGGATAACCAGGATCATCTACTGAGCAAGAGAAGGTAACACTCTTCTTCTTAACAGCAATCAAAGGAAAGTGTGTTAGAGTGGCTGGTCCTGGTTCATAGTGTACCTGTAGGAGAGAAAAGTTGAATTGAAATTAATGTTAAATGTTTTCAAAAAGATACAGAAATACTTAAACGATTTTGAGCAATACTTATAGAAAGCTAGAGACTCAAGAAAAATCTTAATGATTAGGAAATATAGCTGTTTTTATAAAAAACTTTTTAAAAAATCCTCATAAATTGGAATTGCGTTGTTGGTAACTTTATGCACTCTAAAATAATTAAAATTAAAAAAAAATCTAAGCAAATATAAAAAAGATTCAGACTTTAAGAAATCGAATGCTTTATACAATCAAATCTATAGCATTAAAATTTTGAACGTATAATTTAAGGCAGTTGGCATTTTTAAAGTAAAATTTTATTATTAGTTTTAGTTTATAAAAGTCAATTATAAATTTCCTTGTACTTTTCAAACTTAAAAAACGTTTAAAGCTTTAAGCTGTCTATAAAAATAAAGTATCTTAAGCATTTTGGAAATTAAATCCATTCAAAATACAACTACGCCATCAAAAAGGCCTACAGAATTGACTTCAAGGGTTCTCAAAATAGCTGACTATTCTTTTAGTTAGAAATAATATTATTAATTTGCACCTGCTTCGTTTTTGAGCTTTTAAAGGGTTTGAAGCCCATATATTGCGTCATTCTTGCCGTATGGGTGCATTTTATTCGATAGTTGAGTCTTTTATGCAAGAAATTAATGATTTATGTCATTGTTTCCTTAAGATTTACATTAATTTACTTAATAACTGTGCACAACTGACTTTAAGACTTAATTGCTTTGAAAAGCTTTGCCATTTGAGCTTTTGCGGGGCGCCAAAAACTAATATGACTGTGTTGCTTTGAAAAGCTTTATCGTTACACCTTTTGGGTGAAACAAAAATTATATCCTTTTTTGACGCTAGCAAAGATACAATTTTGTCGTTTTTACACAATAAAAAATTTACATTTAAGAAATCATGGCTTTCTTAACTAAATTTTGGAAAAACCTTAACTTAGTCGATATTGCGTTCATGGTATTTTTAACTCAATTTTAGAAAAATCTAAACTTAGTCGATATTGCAATGGCCGTGCGATATGAATAAAACTTTAAATTAGCTTCAAAAATGTATGGTGATAAAAAAGCTTAAAAGCTTTAAAAAGCTTAAAAGCTTTAAAAAGCTTAATTGAAAGTTTTCAGAAAAAACTTTAAGCAACAGCCTGTGTAAAAACTTTTTAATATTATTTTATTTTTTTGTTGATAAACGAACTCAAAACTAATGGTGTTTTCTTTTCTACAAAAAAATACCAAATTTTAAAAGGTGCATGTATAAAATGTCTTGCCTTACATGTAATAATGCAATTTTTTATTTGACGAGAACAAAACACAAAATTGTATCGCCCGGTTTTTAACAGCTGACAAAAATTTTGTTCTTCAATATACATAAAAAAAAATATGTACATAAATCAAAAAGTATGTTCTTCAAAATATAAAAAAAATATACATAAACCCAAATTTGTTAATAGATTGATATTAAATAAATAAATAAATGAACAAAATGAATGACCAAATACCAATTTCTTTAGTTTGTTTTTCATAAATATGTAAACAAGAAAATACCTTTGCCAAATTGCCAATTTATTAACACCAAGCTTTTACGATTTCTTGATTTGACGTTTTTTTCAAAAACAATTTTATAACACCGAATCCATTTAAATTTTATATCACTGACAACCTACCATTAACAATGTAATGCTTTCTTTTGTTTTTACTATAAAATAATAAAAAAATTACTATTAAAACTTAAAATTTTTACTGTCCTGATTACAGGCGATTTTTCCCAAGTTCGTCTGGTAACCCTATATATAAACAGAAGCCATCTTTTTACAGGGCATTATCAACACTCTCGATTTATACGGGGCGTATGACATTTAAGGGTGAATTTTTTTAGAATAAAACACGGTGCCCTTTTAGAGAGCAAAGCATTTTTAAGAAACGAACACCAAATTGCATTTTTTTAAATAAAATGTGACATTTTTTGTAGAAAAGAAAACACCATAAATAAGTTACCCTTAAGCTTTTCTTAAACTGTGTTACTTTAAGAACTAAAAAGAAAATGACTAATCAAAACGGTTTTAAACGCTTTTTGAAACTCTCCAACCATTTTAAAAGCTTTTAATTTTTTTTCGTAATATAACTTTTTAACAAATACATTTTTAAAGAAACTTATACTCGAAATAAAAAACTAACCCCCCTATTCATAAATCAAAAAAGGTTTATCAAAAAATGTACATAGAAAATCCGTTTCATAAACTTTTACAAACCTGTATTATTTTTTATAAATAAGTACGTTATATTTTACCTAGGCTTGTCGGGTTTCTTGAAAGCTGAATTTGAATTTTTTTTGTTAAATCTTTTTTATCTTAAAACATAAAATTAGGTACGTAAAAGTTTTTCACAAGAATTTTTTTTTAATTAAATTTTAATTTTATAATAAAATAGAATGTGGAAGTTATTTCTTTTTAATAATTTTCTTTGTTGTATGAAACATTTCTTTCGATTGTAATTCTATGAGTCAAATTTTAATTTATAAAGTTGTTTACAAAAGTCCTTTTTTCCCAATATTACACATAAACTTTGCTTAAACCAAAAAGATATTCTGGTAGTGTAAAAAATCATTCCGAGTATATGTACTGATCTGTAGCTTCAATGCTAACCAAAGTTTGACTTAAGCAAAAAGTATATGAAAAATTGAGGGAATAGGACTATTGTAAAAAGCTTTATGAATTTAAATTTGACTCATAGAAGCAAATTTGAATGAAATGTTGAACTATTAATAAAATTTTTAATTTATTTCTCTTAAACTTACCAGTAATTCCTTATCTTCACTACGCGGTCCCCAGCCGGCTGCATTGTAACCCTCACAGGAATAATTATAGAAAAAGCCACGTCCTATACTTTCCAATAGCAATTTACTTGGATCAATATGACACAAATCCTCCTGCAAAAAATATTCAAAAACAAATAACAAAATGTTCGCATAAGTTAAGACATTTTTCACAATAAACAAAAGGAAATGGGCCAAACAAAAAAAAAAAAAATAAAAAAAAAGAAAAACTTACTCTAGTCTCCTCACAATCTGGCAATTCCTTAAGCAATGTTGAGTTGGCATACCAACGAACTTTGGTTAAAACCGACGGATTGGCATCTATAATATTACAAAATAAAGTAACATTCGATTCGTCACTTTCTTTGACAGGACCCTCGGGTATCATCAAAACTTCAACAATTGGCACAACTGAATGTAGAAAAAAATGCCTTCGTTATTTTTGTTTTTTTCTTTTTTAAGGATTAGGATAATGTTTTTTTTTTTTTTTTGTGAAATAACAAAATTTAATTTAAAAAATTACTTACATTGTACATCCAAATCAATTTGTTGTTCGGAAACACCTTTACCAATGCTATTCGACAATTGACAGGTGTAATTACCAATATCCTGTTTATCCGTTGAACGTATAACTAAGGCTACATTCTCTGAATTGCCACCTTCATAGCGTTCCGTATCATTAACATTGACCACTTCGCCATTGCGATACCTAAAATGAAGCAGCAGATTAAGGAAATCCATTAAAAAAATAAGCCATAATGAAAAAAAATAAAGAATTTTACACAATTTAATGTATTTTTTAATTTAATGTTGTTGAACAAATATCAATAATAAGTTAACAATTTTTATTGCATACTTTTGTGTGAGTAATTTCTTTTACGGTCACATTTATTGAATACTTTTATTTCTTGCACAGGGCAAACTTAAATACATGCATACATTTGGGTTTGTATAAAATGTCAACGTACTGTTTCAGTAAAATTGTGTATGTGTGTGCTAATTAACACAGTTGTTTATGGCTTTTTCAATATTTCTTTGTTTGCCCACTGTTTTCAATTACAATTTTTTCCTTCGTATATATGTGGAGAATTTTAATTTAAATTCTTTAATAAAAATTAAACAAAAACAAAAATTTTTTTAATAAAAAACGGGTAATAAAGGAGACTGCATATAAAACATTTTTTATGTCCCACCAAAACCTCAAATTTATATACATACATATATAAAATGTACGAAAAGCGGAAGGATACAAACTTCCTTTGGTTTGCAATTGTTTTCCGTACAACTCGGAGCAGTGAAAGCGGCAGCAGTAATAGCTGCAGCAAAAAACCAGCCATGACTTGCACTACAAATTGTAAAATAATGAAAAATACGCACACAATCAAAACAAACAGACAAACAAACAAACATCAAACATGACTGTAAAACGTGCAACATATTTTTTGTGGCATACTTATAGGCGGCTGTCATATGTACAACATGTTTGTTTATATGTATACATAATACCTGTACGTTATAAGTGTTTTTTATGTAAACGCAACTGTCTTCTTATGTACGTTTGTAAATGTGAGTTTGTATTTATTTGTTTGTGCAACTGTTCATGTGCGTTGCAGTTTGTTTGTTCATAGTGCATTTGTTTGTGTCATAAAACATTTTGTATTAAACCTTTATCACTATTTTTTTAGTGCTCTACTTTAAAAAGAAAATTGTTTGAAACTTTGCAGCAGTATTTGCAACAAAGTTTGCTTGATTTATTTTTTAATTAAAGCTGAAAGTTTAGCTTAAAGCTTTTTCGAAGTTAAATGGTGAAAACGTTTTAAATTTTATATATAAAATCTAAAGTTTACTAAAAATACTTTTTGCTTAGTTTTTTTTTTTTAATATTAAAGATTCAAAGAATTTTTTCGACCATTAGATTTTAAGCTAAAAATATTAACTGAAAAACTTTTAACAAGATTTTAATGCCAAAAAACTTTAAAATAATTAAACATAAATTAAAAAAAAATCTTCGAAAAACTTAAATCCATCGCTTTTGGCAAGTCAAAAAACGCATTTTGAGGTTTTAACTCAATTTATTTCTCTCTTTCGTTTGGTATCAATAACTTAAGTCCAGCACAACTGCTTCAAGTCGTAATAATTTGCTTTTTAGGCATTATGTCCATAAAATAAGACAACTAAATAATTTTCAATTTAACATTACGAAAAACCACAGTTTCTAACTGAAGACCATTTTGTCTAACTTCAAAGTTATCTACAAAACTTTTAAAAAGGAAAAACTAATTCAATTAAAAAAAAACTTTTCCAAGCTTTCAGAAAATTTTTTCTGTGTTAAAAAAAAATTTAAAAGCTTTATAATCTGTTACGAGCTCTTATAAAACAAAAGTTCTTAAAAGCTTTTTTAAAGATAACTAAGTCTTTTAAGAAGCTCCTTAAAAGTTCCTAAAAGAATTAAGAAAAGCTTTAAAAGATAAGAAAGAAACTATTAGAATTATTTGAAAAATTAAATTAACTCGTTAAAAAAAGTTCTAATATTTTTTATAACAATCCCAAAACTTTTAGAAATAAGCTTGGGAAACTTTTAAGAAAAAAGCTTATTAAAGCTTTAAGAAATAAGATCTTAAAACATTTATTAATAAAAATGTCTGATTAAACCTAAAAAGAAGTGGGAACGCTTTTGAATTAAAATTTTCCTTATTTATTAGGCTAAAAAAAGCTTTAATTTTAACAAAACTTAAAGATCAAAGGTCAACAGGAAAAAGAAAGACAAAAATGAAAAAAACAAAAAATGAACTTTGGACTTCAAGAAGAATTCTTGACAAAAGTATGAAAAAGCAGAAGTAAGGAAAAAAACATGTAAAATCAATTAAAATGGATAATCATTCAAAAAAAGCATATTTTGATCTACCAAAAGTTAAAATACAATTTGGTTTAAGGATTGATGTTTGACTACTGACGTCAGCAGTGGCCGATAGCTGCGAGTGTATGACGTCAAAACTATCTGAGGAGATCGAGTGGTTGCGATCGAAACATGTCAGGGTAACCTGCTGGCCAGGGTTCGAGCCCGGCTACAGTCAAGAATGAAAAATTATCAATAACAAATTGATTTAATTTTAATGTTGTACAATTCCTTTATTCATAAAAATAATTTAATGAAAATTAAATTTGATGAGCTTGAGCCTAATTAAAATATTAAAAATTTGGATTAAAAACCATAAAAAGTTCAACAAAATAACCACAATACCAATTAAAACTTAAAGATTTTAAATATTCAACATTTTTTATTTTTCGAATTTATTCTATGAGTTAAATTTCAGTTATGTATTTTATAAAGTTGAATATAATATAAAGTAACCTGCGAAAGGAAATAATTCCCAGTTTCGATTTTAAATATTTTTAAATATATTTAAAAATAAGCTTTTAGCTTCACAAAAGTTTTGCACAATTACGGCTTTAAGCACGGGTCTCCACGTAGCATTATTTATTGCGGCAAACGTCAAATGGGATTGCTTCATTAAATTTGCGTCGTAGAGACCGAATACTGCCACGAGTGGCAATCCATTGCGCAATGATTGGTCTTCTGATTGCTTAGCAATCTGCTGTAAAATGAGTTGTCATTTATCTGACATTTCATATTTCTGTACGTTTGTTTATGGCAAAGCAATTCCACGTGTTCTTCAGCAATATAATCATAAATTATTGCGCCGTTATTCTGCCGATGTTTTTCCTTATGCTTAGCAAAAAAAATTGCTACGTGGAGATCCAGCGTAAAGTTTTTGTGGTTTTATTGATTCTCAGATTTCTAAAGCATAATTCTAGGATTTAAAATAATTGTATTAACACTTGAGACCATATGCTTGTTAAAGTTTTCAGAACTTAAAATGACTATAGCTAAATAAACGAAAATACAAAACTAACGTCTAAACACTTTTGAGTATATTTATCGGGTCAGAATCACTTTCTAAGTCGATCTAACGATGTCCTTCCGTCTATCCGACTGGCTAGCTATCAACAAAAACTTTGTATGCAAAGCACAAGCCGCAATTTTGAAGCTTATTTGATGAAATTTGGTTCAAAGGTTTTGATTGTTGTAAGGATAAATGCTATTAAAAATGGTGAGAATCGGTCGATAATTTTACGTATGCCCCAAACAAACTTCTTTCCCGAATAAGGCCATATTGCTAAGACATGAAGTAAAAGGGAACTGCATTGTAAACCAATTTCAAATCATACTGAAATTGAAATTTTCTATTTTTAACCGTCTCATTTTTAATCGTTATCCAATATATTACCTGATTGTGAATATACTCAATACATGGTCCTTTAAAAATCATTATTAGGGTAACACTGAGTTCGTCAAGACCATTTCCTACTAACAAAATTTCATTACGCTCATTTGTTAGGCCTTTATACACATATTCTTATAGATATTTTTTAACAAATATATTAAAATATATGTCTGTGCGTAAAGAAAAAAACAAACATATAAATACTCGTATTTCCAACAATTTCATTTAATACTCATGTTCAACAACTCAGCACTTGTGTGCCAGAGACACGTATCAAAAATAAATAAATTTCTTTTATTATTATTTTTATTTTGCAACACTTGTGTGTGTAAGTGACCTTTTCGATAAACGTTGCTTGGAGCCTTTGGCCAGTGTGTGTGTGTGTATAGGTTTTTATAAACATACATAAATCCCATAAGTTTGTATGTATGAGTGTAATTAATTTTAATTATAGCAATGCAATAAGCCGAATTGCTTGTAAGTTAATGACCTCGTACCACTGCCACAACTACTGCTTCTACTCTCTGTGTATTTTTCGAAAACTCTCTGTTACTTTTGCACATTTTAAAAAATATATCGATATATCAAGCTGCAAGCCAAAATGCCAAATTCAATTCCTTTCTTCCAAGCTCCAAGCTGTATCCAACCGAACTAACGAACCATTACAATCTCATTACAATCGAATTTTATTGTAATTTTCTTGTTTTTTTTATTTTCTCTTTGTAACTTTGTGCGATATTTTATTATTTTTTCCGGAAATGTACAACCGAATAGTAAAAGTCAATGTGTTGTTATTATTTAAGGATACAGTGAAGGATGAAAAAAACAGATGCATAAAAAAATCGAAAATCTAAATCAAAAGAAGGAGAAAATTCAAATTTACAGAGATTAACTAACTTCTAAATACCATTCAGGTGATACGTAAAAAAAGGGTTTTATTTTCGAGTTATTTATTCTACCGAAAATTCTTTTATAAATTTCCTAATTTTTGACGCACTATTGAAGTTTACAAAAAATGCTTAAGTTCATTAAATTTAATTTTCATTAAATTATTTTTATGAAGAAAGGAATTTTACAACATGAAAATTAATTAAAATTGTTATTGATAATCTTTCATTCTTGACCGTGGCCGGGGCTCGAACCCGGGCCGGCAGGTTACCATGACATGTTTCGATCGCAACCACTCGATCTCCTCAGATGGATTTGCCGTCTTACACTCGCAGCCATCGACGACTGCTGACGTCAATAGTCAAACATCAATTCTTAAACCAAATTGTATTTTAACTTTTGGCAGATCGAAATTTGCTTTTTTTTGAATGATTATCCATTTCAATTGATTTTACATGTTTTTTTCCCTACTTCTGTTTTTTCGTACTTTTTGTCAAGAATTCTTCTTGAAGTCCAAAGTACATTTTTTGTTTTTTCTGTTTTGTGTTTCTTTTTCTTGTTGACCTTTTTCAGCACAACTTGAAGGACAAATGAACATATAGAGCTCGTGCCTTAGCTTTAACAATAATTAGTATTGTGGTTATTTTGTTGAACTATTTATGGGTTTTAATCCAAATTCTTAATATTTTAATTAGGCTTAAGTTCATTAAATTATTTTTATGAAGAAAGGAATTTTACAACAGGAAAATTAATTAAAATTGTTATTGATAATCTTTCATTCTTGACCGTGGCATGGATTCGAACCGCGGCCGGCCTAATTTAAAATTTGGATTAAAAACCATAAATAGTTCAACAAAATAACCACAATACTAATTATTGTTTACAAAAAAATATTTTCAAGGTGAGAGTAGATGTACGTATTCGAATTAGTTAATATTTCAATACTTCGTAAAAAAAATTTTGTTTGATTCTTTAGTCCAAAGCTTTTTACTGGTTTTTGCTGTAAGGTGCGGTTTCCTTAAATTTAAATTTTTCGTTGACTTCCGAACGTAATTGCGTTAAAAAATATATAATAAAATCTTTGACAAAATTGACGTGACCACTACTCTAAGCTATAGTTTATTTGTTCTAATGATATAACTAAAAAATATAAAAGTTCTATAATTTTTTTTTGCGGAGCCCCTAAAAATTTGTTATGGAGCCCTAGAAATCCGCGGACCCCACCTAGAAATTGTTGCTATAATCGATCCCAATAAGACTGTTATTCAGTGAGCCTAAACAAACAAATAAAACAAATCTTCTGTAACTTATTTTTCCCCCTGGGGTGGTAGAGATTATCTAAATGATATTTCACCATTTGGAATTACCCTCCTCCGGGGTAAGAATAAGGTGCAGACAATATTAAAAATTCGGCAAAAGTCCAAAATTTACAGATCTCGGGAGATCTTTACTATCTTTTGAAATCGTGACTGACCAGAGATCCTTTCTGGTGCAACGGGAGTCAGTAGCCTACGATGGCATAGCACCGGAATGAATATTAGTTGAGGCCTCCGTTATCTGTCTTTCAGGAAGATGTTTTTTTTTTGGGAAGTTTTGCTTTTTCGTTGAAAAGTTACTTTCGGGGATTACGTGTTGTTTGTGTTTTACTACCTAAAGTTGCGGAATGGGATATCCCGAAAACTCCACTAAAGGGCTAATTTTTCACCATTTGTTGGATAGTTCGTCGGGAGAGTGGATTATCCCTAGGTGCTGTTGCTTTTTTTTAGATACTACAAAAATTTTTCCGAAAGCGGAGGGGTAGCGGAGATAGCTCCAGCTCCTCCTCAACAAGGGACGGGTGTATAATTTTGCCATATAAAGCACTCAAATTGCTGGTGCTAGCAAAATAACTCTTAGCAAAATCGCTGAACTAAATATGTGAAAAAGCGGCCAAAAATTTTTAGTGATTTTGCATTAGAAATATGACCCTTTTTTGGGCAATTTTTCAGCTACTCTCTAATTGTTTTCATATAACTAACTAAACAATAAAAAAGTTTAATAATTTTATTTTTCGCGGACTCCTAGAAAACCGCAGACCCCACCTAGAAAGAGTTGCTAAAATAGATCCAAAAAAAACCCGAAAAAAATTTTTTCCTGAAAGACACAATTTCCGTTAAAAGTATACTTTCAGAGACTTTACCCAATACTCAATAGGTGACATATCATAACGTCTAGTGTCAAAGTGTCCATGGACACTTGTTTTATCATAGAGGAGAAAATCCTTGCGCCCGGCCAAAGGCCGGCTATGCCGAGACGCCTTAGTTAGCGAAGCTGGTATTTGTTATACCGTAGAAAAGAAAATCCTTGCGAAGCTGGTATTTGTTATCCTTTCGCCCGGCCGAAAGCCGGTTATGCTTTCGAGTTTCTAAACATGTTGTGGACTGTTGAGAGTCAACCTCGTATGTTATAAGTCTTACTTTATTTAGAATTAAGCAATCAAAAATTAGGCTGACTCAATTATGCGAGTCAGCACTTTAGGAACTTGCTGACTTTAGTACAGTCAGCATTTTAATTTATAAGAACTAGGTATAAATAGTGGATAAGAATAGTTCTAATAGTGAGTTGTAATTAGCAAGCCAATAAACATCTTCTGCGATCTCCACGGAGCACAACCGGTCAGAAAAATAAAGAGAAACAAAATATAATCTAAAAAAAAAGAGTCTTCTAATATTACAACAGGACATTATACTAGATAGGATCCCTGGTCAGCCGGAATCGCAAGAAATTTTTAAGATCTCAGGAGATCTGTTAATTTTGCATTTTAACCTAATCCCGGGCACTGGATGCACCTGATATGCCACGGAGAATGTAAAACCAAAAGCTGAAATATCCTTAATCTGATCCCTAATTCCCCTGGGTTGAATGACAATTGTGAAATCGGTTTACGTAAATACCTGTGTTGGGACTTAACTTCAATAATTAGCACTTACCAAATGCCCCTAAGTGATTGAAGCATCAACTGCGCACACATTTTGCAATTCGAGTGTATAATCCATCAAAAATTATAAACCCGCCTCTTGCTTAGAAGCCGGAGATATCTTACCTCTACTGCAATTCCGTAATCTGTTGAAAAGCGGCAGCGCCTGTGGCTCCCTACACAGGCCAAAGTTTTTCACAAGGCCTTCCATGAAAATGTAAGGCTATCAACGACTTTGGGTTTAAGCCACAGCCAACAAGTGCTCCCTGATAGTATCTTTTCATAGAAACGCAAGGCTTCCGTAAAGAAAATCATCCTGGAAGTCAGGAAGCATTTGACTTTCGTGGCACCACAGTTAATTACTGAGGTACAACTGTGAATGCTATGAAGTCCACTGGGCATCAAGCAGCTCTGTCATTTGAATGTTTGGTGCATTTCAGGCTAAATTCACCTGTTTTTAAAATGTATGCGATTCCGAAAAATTCCAGTACGTTTAAGCGCCAAGATTAACTAAATAACCAATGTAGAATTCATTAAACCCAGACGATGTAACACCTAGAGAAAGGAATCCTCGAGCTGCTTAAACTACGGTCCCTAAAAGGCGCAGCACATCCCTCGCGGGGGGAATGACTTTGAACAGATAGCTTCTAGTAAAAAGAAAAATCTTGTGGGCACCGGCTATCGACAATCCACGCAGTGGAAAAATAATTCCAAATTAACAATCTCTAACGCCATTTGGTTAAGTGTTATCAATTTTATCAGATATGATAATAATTAAGTGTTAAGATTTTTTAGAAACATAGAAAACTGTTCGCAAATTTTCAATTAAACCATTAATCAAAAATAAAATAATTTTTATTAAAAATTTAATTAAGTGAGTTAAACGTTTACTTGATCAACAACAGTACTGCAAAAAATGTTGGTGCAAATTTAATTATTTTTTAATAAATATCACAAATATTTTAATTGAAATAAATTTGTATTTGTTTCTATAAACAAGAGTTTTGTAAAGTTTTATAAAAAATTAATAGGCCCATTTAATAACCTCCCTCTTTAGAAGATAGTGAGGATATGGGCTTCTCCTCCATAGAGAATAAGCAAGATGTGCTAGAGATAAGAGAGAAGCTAAAAATGTTAGAACAAAATTTTTTTTTTTTTTTTTTTCTCAATATTATTTATTGAATCTTCATACATTTAAATATGAACTAACAATAATTAATCAAATCTTAACCTAATACTTTATTTTATGTCCTGCCAGTGCCAGACAAAAATTTTCTTCATCACGGGTTCTGTTCACTTATCGAGGTGTTTGTCGCTCATCTAATTGGATAAGTGCTGCAGTGTCTCTTCTTCTTAAGCGAGTGTGGCCGCTATCATTTAAAATATTTCGTGCTAGTGGGTTTGGATGCAATTCGAGCCTTTTTAAGTATTTTACTGCATATTTCGTAATCATAGTTTTGACTAATGGAACATTGAGATCCTTGTGAATATTTGAGTTTTTTACATACCAAGGGGCAGCTGTGATTATTCGAAGAATTTTATTTTGGCGTCTTTGAATTTTTTCTATATTAGAGGCCGAGGCAGTGCCCCATAACTGAATACCATAGCACCAGATTGGCTTTAAGATGGAGTTGTAAAGAAGAAGTTTGCAGTCGAGACTAAGGACAGAGTTTCTACCAATAAGCCAATGAATTTGAATGGCTTTTAGTTTCATTTGAGTTAATTTTGCCTCTATATGGCATTTCCACGTTAATCGCCGATCCAGATGTATACCGAGATATTTTACATGCGAATGTTGAGGAATTATTTGATTGTTGATTGTAATATGGGGGCAAGATTCCCGGCGCAAGGTGAATGTTATATGCACGCATTTTTGCTCATTGACCATTATCCTCCATTGTCTTAACCATATTTCTAGTTGAAATATATGATGCTGTAAGTAACGAGATGCTTCATAACGGTTTTCGTGGACGCTTAGAAATGCTGTATCGTCTGCAAATGTTGAAGTTTGGGTGTAGTTGCTTGTTGGCATGTCCGAAGTATAAATTAAATATAATAGAGGGCCCAGGATGCTGCCTTGTGGGACTCCAGCGCCAATGGGCTGAGGTGAACTTAAGAAATTTCCTTCTTTAATAATAAATTGACGACCGACTAAGTAGCTTTCTAGCAGCTTGTGTGTGTTTGCTGGTAAATTTTGCTTCAATTTATGTCAGGGCTGTGGAGTCGTTAAGAAAAAGTTATAACTCCGACTCCGACTCCTTTTGGTGAAATTTTTTAAGCACGACTCCGACTCCGACTCCGACTCCGACTCCTACTCTAACCTAGCATTATTTAAGAGACTAGTTTTTTTTTTTTTACTTTAAACTCTTTTTTAATTTAGTACCTGTTAAATGGTTAAATATAGCAAGAAAATGATTCTGTAAAAATTTCAAATCGATATTTTAATTCTAACGTGCCGCGCATTGAGCTTTAACATACTAGTTACTAACATATGAGTAGGAAAGCTGCAAAATATTTTATTTGGATTTTGGAAAAAATGCAAAAAACATATAGTGCCCGATTAAATAGACCAAATGAGTTGAACCTTTTTTCAATTCTAAAGTGTTATGACATTCTTGACTTATAACTTAACAGTTGAGAAATTTAAACCAACTGAAATATAAAAAAATAATAGATTTAATTTTAGAACGAACGAGTTTTGTTAAGAACTTTCGAAAGAAACGAGTTTTGCTTCAATCTGTATGGGATCATTGAATTTTAGTATATTTTAAAGGTTATATTAATTTATTAATATTATTCAAACAGTGCTAAAAAATGTAAAAATAGTTCTGTAGGGGAGAGATAAACTACACCAATTCACATCTTTTTCAAATAACGTTTTTTTATACTGTTGGAATTTATAGATGTGTGAATTTCCATAAGTCCTATCTAATGTAGCTTTCGAGATAGAAAAGTTGAAAACAACAGCAAGTCCAATTGGCTTAGACGTTAAAGGCATCAAGTGTACTTAGTGTTGTTTACCACAATATTAATAGAGGCAAAGGACAGTCCTTTTTTGTAAATTGTGAAGTGAGGTCTTTTGTTTTTAATAAGCATACATAAATTCAGACACTGTCATTTTGGTCTTGTTTTATTTATTAAGTCAAATCATTCTCAGGAAAATTTAATATAGTTTATTAAAACATGCAGATGCGCCTTCAGTTGTTAGTTCTACAATTTATATAACACATTTTGAAGAGAAATGTAACGTAAAAAAATGTTGTTAGCCTTCTATTATTTTTGGGAAATAGTACCCCTTTTGTTGTTGGACTTGGTGCTGTTTGTCTCAAGGCATGGAACAGTACCATAGAAGGTAACGAACCTTTTAGGACGTAATTTTTTAAGTATATCATCGACATAAAAAAAATATGTTAGGATCATATAAAATATTCGTACAAATGCACATTTTTATAACATAAACATCATTTGCGATTATCAACATGCTTGCGCGGTCTGCTGTAAAGTTTTCAAAATGTGGCTTGATGTAGTTTATCTCCCACCTGCAGAGTTAAAAAAATGTGAATTTTTAAACTGCTAAATTTAAATCTTTTTCTTCAGTGTACTCGCCATTGCATTTTTCCGTTCCTAATTCAAAATTATTATTGTCCAAGACCGAAATTTGAAATTGCAAGTCTTTATTATCTCTCCAATTTTCCCTAAAGTGAGTAGATAAAAGTATTCTCAAATCATTTTTCGGGTTAACCCCCACATTGATGGGAATTATATCTGGAACAATGTCATGTATTTTTCCGAGCTCCTTTTCCTTTTATTCTATTATAATTCACCTTGAAGGTTGGAACTTCAAATGTAGTTCACTTAATGCTTTCACCACAGAAGCTACAGCAGATTTCAAGTCATATTTATGAACATGGCTATTTTTGGCTATATGGCTATATATTTGTTAATATACGATAAATAAAAAACAACATCTTTACAAATTTAATTTTTAAATTCCTTAATTCGGCTCTATTTCATTAACGATACAGAAATTACAGAAATTTGAGGTCACATTAAAACATAGAAAAGGACATGCTTCGATACAATCTATATAACTATTCTTATAAATTGTCAAAATAAGATGCTATCTCAATTTTTTAATTTTTGAAACTCACCTACTCATATGAAAAGTATACTGGTCCTTATTTTCAGACTTCACAATTTCAAAAAGCAGACCCTCTTATGGCCAATTCCACTAATTTATCTAAATATCAATTTATGTTTAAAATTTGTTTTTTTTATGTCAAATAAAAATAAAATTATTAGAAAAATTATATTTAAATATGAATTGATATTTAAAAAGAATTGGAGAAATTGGTCATTAACATTTTTTATTTTAAAAAATATTAGAAAAATTGTAATGCAAAAAAGTCGGAGTCGGAGTCGCTAGTTTTTGTGGGTACTTCGACTCCGACTCCGACTCCGGTACAAAAACCTCAACTCCGACTCCTTAACTCCGACTCCGACTCCGACTCCACAGCCCTGATTTATGTAATAAGCCTTCATGCCAGACTTTATCAAAAGCTTGCGAAACATCGATGAAGAGTGCTGAGCAATATTTTTTTTCTTCAAATGCTTTTCTTATGACATTTACTATTCGATGAGTCTGTTCGATTGTGCTGTGTTTTCTTCGAAATCCGAACTGATGGTTTGGAATACATCTATTTTCACTTAAAATCGGTGTTAATTTTGAAACTAATAATTTCTCAAACAGCTTTGACATATTTGATAATAAGCTAATAGGCCTATATGACTCAACTTTTGTATGATCTTTACCTGGCTTTGGTATCATGGTAACTAAGGAAACCTTCCATTTTTGAGGATAGTATTCAAGGCGTAAAATAGCATTAAAAATAAAAAGAATAATTTTCTTTGCTGTGCGAGGTAGCTCTAAAAGCATTTTATTACTGATTTTATCATTACCAGGTGCCTTCTTAGTGTTTAAGTCACAAATAGCCTGTTCGATTTCTCTTATCTCAAATCTGAGGGGAATAGCTGCTCTAGCAGGAACAGGTGGTAACTCGACCGCAGTATCGTGAGATATATTTGGGGTAAATACGTTTTTTAAATGATTAACAAACAGATTTCCCTTTTCGTTATCATTTCTTGCCCAACTTCCGTTCAAGTTTCTTAATGGTGGCTTAGAGACAACTGGTATTTTTAAATTTTTAGCTGCACGCCATAATGAGTAGTCTGATTGCGGAGTTGCATCAAGTTCCTTAAGATATTTTTGCAGAGAATCCGTTTTCTGTGTCTGTAGTAACTTTCTTAGCCTTCTTGTACACTCTTTTAACAAACTCTTAAGTTGAGGGGATCTGTGCAATTGCCACTCTCTTCGGGCTCTTCTTTTTTCAGACAGGAGACGCTCAACATCTGTGGAATAAATTTTAATGTTTTTAGTTTTTTTTGGGGTAATACTGGAATGTTGTACAGCTAGCTTCAGAAAACTGTCAAAATTAAGAATAGCGCGATCTACGTATTCCGGTGTACTAAGCGGAATATTTTCTGTGCAATGGGTGCTGAGATATTTTTTATATTTTAGCCAATTGATTTGTGTAGCAGGCGTCGCTAAGTAACCAGTTGGAGATACAGTTCTATTGGGGTTCATATCACATTCTATCACATTCAAATCCATTTTAGTAATAGTATTAAATAGAACACGACCCTTTGGTGTTATAAGTCGGGACCCCCAGAAGGTATGTTTAGCGTTATAATCGCCAGCGGCCAGGAAACAGGGTCCTAATGATTTAAAATATTTATAGTATTGGCCTTCTGATATTGAATATCTAGGTGGGGAGTATAACGATGAGATTACGCAAATGTTTGTTGCTTGAAGATAATCTTCACGATGATCACCCATTAGGTAGTGTTTGACTCTGGTTTTTATTAAAATGGCAGAACCTCCACAAGCTCTATCTCGAGGGTCCTTTGTATCATATAGTATATAACCATTTATTTTAAACGTATTTTTTGAGGTCAAATGAGTTTCAGAAACCATCAGACATCAATTTGTTTATTTTTAAGAAAGTATTCTAGTTCATTTTTATGTTGGCGGATGCCGTTTGCGTTCCAAAAACAAATTTTTAAACAGTTCATGGCTTGTTAAGTACAGCTTGCAATAACATCGATTGCATTCTAAGAATTTCCTGCATCATATTACCCATTGTGTTCGTAAAATTATTTACTGTTTGCACTAATGTTTCCATGGTTTTTTCTAAACGACTTAAATTAGAAACTGGAGTTTCATCATTACTTGGCGAGGCACCTTGCATTGGCTCATGGTTTGATTTTAGGACGTTAGCATAAGAGGTTCTGTTATTACTAGACTGGGGGGCTTGAGTTGCATTTGTGATAACTTGATTTGCAACCTGCATTTGAGGGGCATTTGTTTTCGGTCCAACCGTCTGCTTGACGATATTATATACAGGGCATCCTCTATAATTGGCAGTGTGATTACCGCCACAGTTGCTACATTTTTTTACGTTGGGGTCGGTTTTAGACTTATCGCAAGAAACTGTACCGTGTAACTCACCACATACTACGCAAACAGGGGGTAAGTAGCAGTATGCCTTTGTATGGCCAAATTCTTGGCAGTTTAAGCACTGAACAGGTCCATTTTTTTTGTGCGGCTCCTCAATTGTGATTTTTCTGTATAGAATATATTTTAAACTATAAATGGGATGCGTTTCGTTTTTTTTTTAACTTAATGTCGCCGGGCTCTAATTCTACTCGAAATAGTGGTTGTGGATTTTTGTCTCTATTTCTAATATTTACCACGTGTTTTATCTTGAAGCCTTTTTCTTCTAAGAAAGTTTTAATTTCCTCTGGGTCTACGCATGAATCAATTCCCTTAATCACCACCTGGAGACCTTTACTGCTCTTGAGTTGGTATGTATAAAAACTTTTTTTAAGTGTTCAAAACAAGGTGCCAGCGCAAGTAATGAATTATACTTGATGTAGAAAAGGATTACAGTTCGACAGTAATACTAAAGATATGTAATAAGTAGGCAAGGATATCTCAGACCGTCTAGGGCTTGTTTCATTAAAAGTTCCTATGCGATTCATAATGAGTATCAGAAACAATTGAGTAGTAGAAATTCGGCTTTGTTTAAATGAAAAAAAAAATTAAAAGGCGAATTAACATTTAATTGAACTCGGGAACACATCCTTTTACCCAACCAACCAAGTGGCTTCTTTTTTTTGTAAGCTTTCTAGCTGTAAGCCTTTTATCTCAGAGCCGATATAAATATTTTTGTCTTTTATCTATAACAATTTCAGGATTTTCCGTACAGGATATTTAATCCTTAAAAATACAATTTCGTATTTGGTAAGATACCTAAGACCTTTTAACTTAAGAATACTTTTGCTTATTTCGAAAATTCACAATATTTTTCTTCCCCACAGTTATGACTCTCAATAATGCGTGTACTTGCAAAGAAAATTGCTCCTATTTTACGTTTCCTCGTCTGTACATGTACTTTCATTTAATAAACGGATGTATATTTAATACTTAAAGGAAGAAAAGTATTAAAATTATTTCATTTCTTTGTTTTTTTTTCTCTGTTTTACTGCTTTAACGCACACTTTTACTGCTGCCAGAGTAGTGAAGTAAACGCGAACATTTTTAAACTTCAATCTTAATAATATTATGTATATTGCCATAAAATATACGATTTAAAGATAATCTTCCGCTTTCTTCTATAGTCTGCTTAATATTGTTACGCTCTCCCTTTCCCCGGTTTCCTGTACTTTCTATTATCGGTTTTCGTGTTATTGGCCTTGTTAGTATGAAATGCGTTATAATGGCGTTTAAATGGTTACAATGATTTTAATTTAAGCATTTTTTTTGCACTCAACTCCAAAATTTTTCTTTATTTTCTGGTTTATTTTCAATAAAAGCCATCAAAGCTGACGAAATTGTTGGCTTTTTTTTAATGTGGCATATTAAATATATTGCTGTAATAATGTACAAATTTGTAATGATATAATGCAAGTAATGAAGAATAATAAAGCAACAAAGTGTTTAGTGGTCATAAAGTGTAATAAGTTTAAGTTAATAACAATTTTTAATAATGACATTGTCATTTGTCGAAAGGGTACTTTTAAAATTATATTAAAAATTATATTTAACAAGTAAGAAAGTATAGTCGGTCAAGCCCGACCATATGATACCCAGCACCACAGTACTTAAAAACACATCATGCGTATGTGTCCATATTAATATGGATTTCTCTATGTTTAAAAACTTCATTAAAATCGGTTTGAAAGTTTGTGAGAGGCAGAAATTGCCACCTACATCCCCTTGTGGTCCTATTTTTGAAAAACTGTATAGCTTATGTGTCCATATAGATATGGATCCATCTATGTTTTAAATTTCATTAAAATCGGTTTGAAACAAAGTAACGCTAACTAAAGCTTTTTATTTATAAAGCTCTTTTAGTAAATTACCCTTTTTTTCAATAAAATTTTTAAGTTTTAGCTAAAATTTAGGCCATACGAATAGCAGATTTAAACATATTCCGTTTTGGTACAAGTGGTTTTTAAAAGCTTTTTTAATTTCAAAAATTCAGTATGGATCCATTATAAAAAGCTATCTTGAAGGGTTTAGGATATTTGCTCTTAACTTGTAAATTTTAAAGAAACGAAAAAAGCTTTAGTGTTCTTAATTTTAAGCTGTCAAGAATATCTTAAAAAAACAAAAGTACCTAGTCTTTTAACATACGCAAAAGCTTTGTAAAGAGCTTTGGCTTTAAACAAAACTGATTTGCTTGTATTTACAGCATTAATAATTTTAGACTTTTTTGAAAATTTCAAGCGGCATGTATGTCCACATATTAGACTGGCTCATCAAACTCAATTTTTTTTTTGTTGTGTTAGTAATAAAAAGCTTACACGTAAGGTTTGACATAAGTTTGACGATAATCAATTTGATTTTCTTGATGTGTGTTCCCGTACTTAGTTTAAATTTTAATTGAATTCAACAAATTTTCAACCAAGAAAAAGTATCATTTGACAAATAAGAAAACATTTTGCTAGAAGATGGTTGATGATATAAACTTGATATTAAAAAGTAACTACAAGCATTTGTTGCTTAACAAAAGACTAACAATTTTAAATAAAACCAAAGTTAAAAGTTTTTTTGGTAATCTCTAAGATAAATCTTAATCTTCAGTGAATTAAATTATTTATAACTAAGAGCCACTTTTTGGGTTTGAGATTAAAGCTAATTTAATTCTATAATTAGCTTATCTGAGAATTAAGTTAATCTAGTATCAATTGAATTTGATATTTTTGTGTGATGGCTTAAACCATGTAGGGTTACCATACTGAGCACAAATAAATGGCAGCATTTTTTGCAAATTTCAACTTTTTATCGAAACAATATGGATGGTTTCAAAGAAGAAGAGAACATTTAGCGAATTTAATATTGTTTACTATGTAAAAATTGTTTGTGTTTAAAGAAAAAATATATTTAAGAAAAAATATAGAAAGGAAAAGTTATATAAAATTGCTCAGCAGTATATAATTTTTTAAAAAATTATTTTTTTGTTTATATTTTTGCAACAGCTGTTTATGTTAAGCATTTGTATGTTGAAAGTTTAAGTTTAGGCTCTAACCACCAACATTTGCCGCTTGAACTAGCAAAAAAAAGTTTAAAAAATACAACTCAAAAAGTAAATACGGAGGTTAAAGTTAATTTAATCGCTTGTCTCTAACCCAAAAAGTGGCTCTAAAAGTTTATCTTCGAAAGTTTAAACTTTAAAGTTTTTTTAAATTAAATGGAAGCCAGATAGTTAATTTATGTACATATAACACTTTAAAAATTAAAGCTTTTATTCAGCCAATTTTAAGCTCTTTTAATATCAAAGCTTTTTAAATACTCTTATTTAATGATAGCTAATTAAAGCTTTTTTTAGCCAACTTTAAGCATTTAAATTTCAAAGCTTTTTAAATACTCTTATAGCTTTAGATTAATAATAATACTTTTTGGTAAAATCTATGCGTTTTTACCTGAAACCAGATAATACAAGTTTCAAAGATCTTTCAACCCTTGTGTTAATTCATAATCCTAAGGTCCAAAGTTTAGATATATATTTATATGTTGGTCTTTTTTGAGCTTTTAAGCTACTTGATAATAATATTTATTTAAAATTAAAAAAATAAGCTATATTTTAAGCTTTAGTCGGTTTTAATTTACACGAAATAATTATGAACTAAAAGCTTAATTAAAAGAAGTCAAGTTGGTAGCTTAGAAATAATCAAAACTGTTATGTGGAACTAATTTTTAAATTAAAATATCGAAAAGCTTTTTAAATATTCAGTCGTTATGCATTAATATCTAAATTCCAAATCAAATCCATAGACCTTAAATTTTGTGTTCCTCTATGCTTCAGCAATTATATAATAGCCTAAAGTTCTTAAAGCCCAACAAATTCTTTTAGTATTCAAAATATTCTAATCAAAATATTACATGCGATAAAAAGCTTGAGTTCTGTGAAAATCTTTATGATTAGAAATGAATATGTCAAATTAAAAGTTGAGTTCAGTATAAATTTTTTATAACACAAACATTCAAAAATATTGCAAAGTTAAGGAAAAACTTTGGATTCTCTGAATATAAATTGTTTTTGCAGCTTTGAAACTCTTCGAAAATTATATTTTGCAAAGGAAAATTTTAAATAATAGTCTAAGCCCAATCATAATGTGCATAAGCTGGCTTAAGCAGCTGTGCGAATACATGTTAATCATAAGTTTCAAACCATATTGTACTTAAGCAAATTATTTGTTAAGTTTTATGAAACTGATTTTTGCTTAAGCAAAGTGTAAAACTGGTCTCACATTCCGTTCGAAATATGATGTTTTCGACTTTTATTTTTTACATGAATTAGAAAGGCTTTTTGTTAATTTTGGCAGTAGCTTAAGCTAGCTCTTGCATTTTATAGTTGGGCCTTAAAGTATTTTTTTTTTTTTGTTTAACAAAAAACTTAAAGCTTTGATCCAATGTAAGTTAAACTTTTCATATCCTTAGCTTTATTTAAATTTTAATATTAAAAGATCTAAGCACCTATGAATTAAATATTTCTTTAAAGCTTTTTGGATATTTTTTCTAATATAAAAAATTTTTCATATAAAAGCTTCTTCATTATAAAGCGAACAATTCAAATAAAAAACGCTTTATTTTAGCTTTAAAAAAGTTATGTGTTCAATTGGCTTTACAAACTTTAAAATATTATTTTAAATCATTTAATTGTCTTCTTAATTTGCAATTACGTTCAATTTAAATTTCAAATCATTTAGCTTTTAAATTTCTGCAAATCAATCCATCATACTCTACGGTTTCTGTGGAAGGTACCCAAATATTTTGTTTAAATTTCATCACTTTACAAACTTAAATGACAATTATTTGTTTTATTTAAGTTTAATACATACATGTTCTAAAGAATTACTACAAAATTTTCTAATTAAAAACAAATATAACATTTGAGGCAAATATAAAGAGTACCGAAACACATGCAAGCACAAGCATGCTCGAAAACGCACGAACACAGATGATGACGAAAATAGATGACAATGCAATACTAACTAACAATTATTTGCCAAAATGCTAAAGCTGTGATGTTGCTGGTTGTTCCTGTTCCACAAGGATACTGATGGTGCCACCATCACTACAACATATATGCCACTACTACAATTGCTTACTGATGCATGCATTAGCAACAGCAGCTCTCTATTTATAGAATGTTTGTAAGTCCTTACGGAACATGTGCTATGCGTAACTGATAATAACAGCTGTAAACAAAGGCAGGCAACATATATACACACACATTCCGATAAAAGCCCCATGGTTTTAGATTGCTGGTGTGTGTAAGAGAGAACTTCTTCTCCTTGTTCCTGTTTAATTTGTAGATATAAAATAAGTTGTGGTTTGGCAACGTTTTAAATTAATTTAATATTTATTATCATTTAAATATAGCACTGTCAACTAATGTGGTTTTGTTGAGTAACACAAAATACGTATGTACATTCATTTGGGTAAAATTTAAATAATGACAGGGAGGAATTTAAATTATTGGGGCAACCATTGCTATGGGAAAATTTTCTAAATAATAATAAATATAGCCTGGAGTTTTAAAAGTTATTAAAGGAAATTCTTAAGAAAAAAGTTTTCTTTTTTAATCCATTTTCTTTTATTTTTTATTACTTGCTAAACAATTTTACGAAAAATTTAAAATTTTCTTTTACTTAATAATAAAAAACACTCATTAGGAATGTATAGAAAAAAAAACTGCCACATGCACTAATTGAAAATGCCACAAAAAAGCAAATGTGGCAAATGCAACACAACTACCACAAAAAAGGAAAAGTAGAAAAACAACTGCCAATGTGCTGTAAAAGTCAACTACCAAACAATATAAAAAAACAAGCGCAGAGACACACACACACATATACAAACACTTCCCCCAATACCACAGACACCCTTTAATACACTTTACAAACACACTTTTATACTTTTTTCCATGCTTCACTTGTGTGGCAACCACATATCAGCTCAAATTGACAACATTTTTGGGAAATCTTAAGAAAATTGAATTCAAGAAGCAGTCTTTTATACTCAGACGTATTTTCCTTATACCCTAGAAAAGCAGTGCTAAAAACCCTCCTAAAAGTAAGCTGCAAACAACTGTTCATTCATGTGTGAAAAGCCAGTTTGTTAGAGTGTGTGTGTGTGTGTGTGTTAAGGCAAGGGTTCCCAAATTGGAATAGTATAAGACAATATTTTTATTACGAATGTTTTGCTTGAAAGAACAGGTAGGACTTAAAATTTTTTTTTAGGCTTACGATATTGAATTTGATTCTTACATAATCCCCACAAATGAATTATCAATTGATGGATTTCGCTTATTAGACGTTGATAATCGAGTGATTATTCCTATAAATTCTCAAATTCGTTTATTAGTAACAGCAGCTGATGTTCTTCACTCTTAAACAATCCCAGCATTAGGAGTAAAAGTTGATGGAACTCCTGGTCGATTAAATCAAACAATTCCATGGCTTACAAAATATTTAAGTGATGCGTATTCACTAAAGCAAAATAAATTGCAAAAGAAATCTTCAGCCCAATAAAATTCCCCGGGAGTTTTCTCCCTTCTCCCATTTTTCCTATGTAAATTCCCCGGGAGTTTTCTCCCTTCTCCCATTTTTCCTATATAAATTCAATTGTAAAAATGGGAAAAGGGAAAAAACTCCCGGGGAATTTTTATTCATAATTGGGCTGCTTGTCTAGCAGAATCATTGGAGGATCGGCAAATGTATTACCATTTAAAATAAGTTCGCGAGTATATTATATTTATTTAATTCGCCAACTAAACTAATATTTCTATGCTTAAAATAAATAAATCTTAACCCCCTTCTTATACAAAAAAAAAGTTAAAGTTCACATTAGTTAACCAACACATTGAGCTTAGCAAAAGTATATGGATTTTTATGTATTGGTTAACTAATTTGAACTTTAACTTTTTTTGCATACGGGTATACGTATTTAGGCTGGGTTTTTAAAATCTCAGTTAAACCAAACTAAGTTAATTTAAAAACAGATTTGTGCCGCCATTACCAAGTTTGTATAAAAAACGTTGACGGAACAGCTTAGTTTTGCTAAAATGTGGGTATTTAATGAAATAATAAAAAATAATCACATTTCGCAAAAAAATAATCGGGGTTTCGGACTATGTTAACCTAAGTTTATACTTAATCCACATATCAAAACCAAGCCTTAGTGTATAACGAAATTTAAAATTTAAACATACATATATGCCTGTATTCATACAAATATTTCAAGTTTAATAAAGCTTCGTTCACAATCAAAAAAACATTTTCACTTGGTGTTCATAATAGAGCAACAATTTCTTTTGCAACCACACACATTTTGCATTAAGAAACCGTTTGCAAATTTAATCACCCCTATTCTGCGTTTCGATTCGAATCGAAATTTTCTGCGTCTGGCAATTTTGGTATTCTGCGTTTCGATTCCGCTCAGTTTCTTTCGATTGTATGCATTTTGCATTACAATCGGAGCTCCGTTTCTCTCAGTTGTTTTTTTGTTAACGGAGGTTTTTTCTATTTTTGTTTTTTTAAGTAAAAAAGTGAAAAAATGTAAGTAAAAAATTAAAAAATTCAAAAACGATTTAAATACAAATTATTATTATAATTTTTTTGTTTCAGAGTCTAAACACAATGTTTGCGGTGCGGTGCGATTTCTCGTTGCGGTAGAGAAAAATAAACATAATACAACGGAAGCCGGCGACGGAAATAGTTGTCATTTTTTGTTTAAATTTTATTAATTTATTTGTGAATACATTTTTATCATGTTGTTTGTTTTCAATAATGTTGTGAACATAGCCAATTATTCAAAAACTATGGCAACATCAGAAAGAGAACTAGTATCAAAAATTGAGAGACAAGGCGAATTTAATTCGCCTCGTTGAGAGAAAAAGAAAGTCCGCAATGAAAATAAAATAGATTTTAATTTTATGCCGTTCCGCACTGCGGTTTTTTACTTCAAAATCGTATGAAAAATCGCACCGCAGTAAATTATCGTTACGTTGTGTTTGTACTCTTAGACTTAGGCCCGTTTTCACGACTTAACGATAGCTAAATGTAGGAAGTTATCGAACAGATAATGAGTTTTTAATTATCACAAGTTCCCTTTAACCTAAAAGTGAAGGATAAGCTAAAGAGAGGAACGTTCTACCTTTAACTTTTGTCGTAAGGTTTAGATTTGAGATTGCCATATTATATTCACATATTTTTTATATATGGCAACTCCAATTATTCGTATATTTTGTAAATGTAAAAAAAGTACGTAGTTGCCAGTTTGTATTTTTATTTTGGCAAAAATAATCGGTATTTTCTTTAGTATTGCCACTTTTTTAAAAATGTGAAGTTTATTTTATACAGAAGTTGTGAAAACGAAAAATAGTTGAAGGTAACTTTATTCCTCACTAGTGCTAAAGGTAGCGTTAACTATATCGAACTTTAAAGGTAAGTCGTGAAAGCGGGCCTTAGACTTAGAATTTAATTCGCCTTGTCTCTCCATTTTTGATACTACTTAGTTCTCTTTCTGATGTTGCCATAGTTTTTGAATAATTGGCTATGTTCACAACATTATTGAAAACAAACAACATGATAAAAATGTATTCACAAATAAATTAATAAAAATTTAAACAAAAAATGACAAATATTTCCGTCGCCGTCTTCCGTTATGTTATGTTTATTTTTCTCTCCCGCAACGAGAAATCGCACCGCACCGCAAACATTGTGTTTAGACTCTTAAATTGTTATTTTTTGTACTGGAATAAGAGTGTTTTGTTATGTATGTATGCAGGTCAAAAACAACAACTGTCGTTGTTCTCCTCTTCCAACATTAATGCAGCTGCAATAGAATGGAGTCTATTAATCCTTAAATTTTAAATAAAAATGAAACTCACTAAATTATTTCTTTACAAACAGTTTTTATTAACATTTTGTCTTTACATATTTAACCACAACACTTTTATTTTCTACTTTTTTTTAGTTAATTTCAGCTTCACTAGATTATACACACTTATATATTTATGCAAAACTTTTTTTTACCTTTTTCTTTTTTTATTTTATTTCAATATTTTTCTTTTATTAAATTTATAAACAATTTACTTTATTATACACAGAACTTGTTTTATTAAATTTGACATTTGTTTATGAAAATAATAACAGACTTGCTTATTCTGCTGTTTCATTTCCACATTCCACATTGATACAATTGATTTTGTAAACATTGTTATCTTCTTCTTATTCTTTCGATTCCGTTTTTCTGCAGAATACCAATTTTCGATCGTAACGGAACTGAATGCGGAGACGTAATCGAAATGCAGAATAGGGGTGAGTATATATATATATGTTCCTGTAACTCCCATTGGAGCATAGGGCGCCAAACAATATTATGCATTTATTATTATTTTTTTCAACATTTTGTTGAAATTTTCATTCAAAACTAGATAAAATTATTTTAAACGTCAGAAACAATTTCAAACAAATTGTTGCTGTAGTTCTAGTTGACTCAACTTTAGTTACATTTTTAAAAAAATTTTAGTTACATTTTTGTTCTAAAAATGAAAGGCAAATATATGAAAAACTTTAGGAAGAAAAAAGAGAAAAGAAAAAACGAAATTGTTTCTCTGATTGTGAACAAAGCTTTAAGGTTTACAAAACAAACTTATCATGAACATTTTATTAAGTCTTTATCCATATTATGAAACTTTTGCTGCAAAAACTTTCTTTAATTCTCTTTTGAAACTGCATTCGTGTCCTAAGAATAAAAAATTTGTTTTACAGTATTGAGTCTCAATTTCAGACTTACTAAATTTAAACCATGAAAAGATACACAATCGAGCAACGCGTTAGAGTTATTTATGCTTATTATGAAAATGGATGATAAATTTTCCAAGAAAATAATCTTCAGTGATGAGGCACATTTTCACCGCAATGGATTCGCCAATAAGCAGAATTGCTGCATTTGGGCCAATTTTAATACAAGAGAGATTGTCGAACAACCAATGCACCTACAAAGAGTGACTGTTTCGTGCGACATCATCGGGCCGTATTTTTTCCAAAATGAGGCCGGTCAGGCAGTTACTGTGAATGGTGTTCGCTATCGTGAGATGTTAACGAACTTTAAATGGCCCAAATTGGAAGATATGGATGTGCACGATATGTGGTTTTAACAGGATGATGCAACTTGCCACACAGCTAACGAAACAATGGCTCTTTTGCGCGACAAATTCAATTGGAGTGGTGGCGATGTCAATTGGCCGCTAAGATCATGTGATTTGACACCGTTGGACTTCATTGTTTTTTTAGATTACTTGAAAGAAAAGGTGTACGCCGATAAGACAGCAACAATTTTAGAGCTAAAGGATGAGATAATTCGGTACATTTAAGGCATAGAACCTCAATTATGTCTCATCGTCATCGAAAATTTGGACCGTCGGATGGAGGTGTGCCGCCGAGGTCGCGGCGCTTATTTGGCCGATATTTTGTTCCATACATAATTGAGCCATACCAATATTATCATAATAAAAAGAAATGACAAAAATTTCCTAAAAACTTGTGTTTTATTCAAAATCAACATCGGCCCTTAAAAATTTAACCACCCTTTACATGAAACAAATTACACTTTTACATTCGTCTTTCCCCTTTCATCTACAAACCCAAATGTTTCGCAGCAAATGTTTCATAATATGGATTGGTACTAAATAAACGTTTGTTAAATTTAATAATCATTTATGAATGCGAGGGAAAGTAGTCTTAATGCCAATAGGGTTATTGAATTATAAGGAAAATAAAATTTCTGCAAGGAACTGAAATCTTTAATATCACAAAGAAGGAATTCTGAAAGAGTTTGACTGTTTTAAAAATTCAGCATGAGGCAGATGTTCATATATATCCTCCGATTTTTTAGGGTTAGATGGTTTAAAAGTTTTTAACGGCTCTCATACGAAGGCAAGTTGATATTACTTATGTAGTGTTCGAAGCCAGAATAAAAAAAAAACTGCTTTTGTACAAATTTTAGAATGTTCCTGATACTGGGGGTGCCTGACACCCGAGGCGTATTTTACAAAAGGCCTTACTAATGAATCATCAAACTTCTTTCCCCAACGTGTGATAAGCCCTAGGACGCCAATGGTCTTATTGGCAGTCTGCTATATATGTTTTTTTGTTGTTGTTTGCACTCAGGGGATGACTGAATGAATGCACTGCATTGTGTTGAAAGGAGGATAGAGGAAGTAGAACCTGTGGACATTCAACTTGAACTTATTCATATTGAAAGTGAGAGAGGACTTTATCAGGGAGGTTTTACAAATAATCCGGCCAAAAAACGAATTTTCCCTGTATTGCTTTGCACGATGCAGCGGCTAATCGACCACAAAAGGATGAGCTCTTGAGCAAAAACGAGTATAACGAACAATCGTGCAATTTTCGGGAACCAGATGCCTAATTCTATCAGAACACTTCCCATTGAAGTAACAATAAAACATGCAGATGCAACCCATATTGCCAAGGTGCTCAAGGGAGTCAATAGAATTAAATACCCTACTGTCACAAAAGAGAACATTTGACCTCCCATGACTTTAAAGCACCGGCTCACACTTAAGTTTTATATCATTTTCAGTTGGATACAGGTGGCATAAATAGTAAGGAGATCATTAGAGTGAAGTATCTCTTTACACCGTTTTTAAAAACCAAGGCACTTGAATTGTTCTTTCGACTTCAATCATATAAAATTGTATATTCATCATCAAGACATCAAGAAATTCTGATTCCTCACAGTTTATGATTAAGCAACACACCTAAATTGAGTAAAGTCCACTCTTTTTAAATTGATTCTTATTGAGTATATAGTTAAGCTCTAGAATACTGGTTTGCTTTTGAAGAATAACATATGTGTAAATCAAACCATAAGTAAAACATTTTCCACCATCCTAAAGTAAGGAAGACATAGTTGAGCTTCTGTGGCTTAGGAAAATGTTACTTAATCTGTAGACATTAATATTTTCAAATATTTAATACAAGATGTTTAATCATTAATGATAAGTTAAAAGGAATAATACTGGACAAAATAGACTACCTTGAGGGACTCCGATATAGCTTTAAAAATACTTTTACCTTATAATCCGATAATCAGGGCCCAGCTAGCATTTTCACTCGTCTAGGAGTCTATTGGGAATCTCACAAAGAGTGTTTTTGATCGTCGACGAGCTCATTTTATAATTGTAGACGATTCCTAGCACGGGAGAAACTGTTACACGTGCTGATTCGTATGAGAGATTCTTCTATAACGCAGCGAAAGACGCTTATATTAATCGTAAAGGGAACTGTTTGTGATGTATTTGGAGATTATCTAACGAGTCTTTTAAAAAGCATGCCAAGAGTCGTATGAGACTCATGTAGGGATTATTTTATAACTCGTGAAATGCTCAGCCGTATAACTGAGCTACCTAAAAAGGGGTATCACGCGTGTTTTTCATGTTAAAACTTCTAATATTGTTACAATTTAAATTAAAAAAAACCTTTAAGGTTGCGAAAACAAACACTTTCCTGTCGAAAAATCCTTTTTTACAGATCCTTATGTCGGTTTGTTTTATTGAAATTGTATTGAAAATAGAATTTTCATATTTCAAAAACGCTCCTTTTTAGTAATTGCTATATGACTCTTACAGAGAGTCGCAAAAGGTTCATTCCAAGATTAAAAGACGAGCGTGTCAAAAAATTTTTAAAAAAGTGGTAAATAAAAAAAAAATTAGAATTTTTTGTTTCTATTAATCGTCAGATAATCATCAGAAGATTCTTTTAGGACTTGTATATTAAACATATTCGTCTAACAAACAGCCTATGCTAGCTGGGGGTATACCCTGATAATATAACTTAAGGGTGGTCCAACCAAAATGCACGATGTTTATTGTAAATAAAACAAAAAGTTTTCAGAGAATTAGATAAATATTTTTTATTATGATAGATATGACAATTATATATTAAATAAAATAAAAACAAATCGGACAAATGCTCGCCACGGCTTCGGTGGCATACCTCTATCCGATGGTCCATATTTTCAAAGACTCTGAGATATAATTGAGGTTCAATTTCGTCAATGTACCGAACTATCTCATCCATTAGCTCTTGAATTGTTCTTGGCTTATTGACTTTTTCTTTTAAATATACCCAAAGAAAGAAGTCCAACGATGTCAAATTGTAAGATCGTGACGGCCAATTAACATAGCCACGATGTGGGATAACACGGCCATTGAATTTCTCGCGCAAAAGAGATCCTCTCGCGATATCAAACACCATTCACGGTAATTGCTTGGCCGACCTCATTTACGAAGAAGTACGGCCCGATGATGCAGCCGATCTGGACGAGCATGCATAGGTTTTTTAAAATTTCCTACAGAACCGGTTTGCTAAAATTTGCCCCACTATCTTTCCAAAGAGTAAGTCAACGAATTCAATTTAGAATTCAAAATCAATCAAATATAAAAAATGACAAACTTGTACTTTAAAATATTTTGACAAGTAATTTTTACTAAAGAGGTTTTATGAATTTTATAAAGAAATTTAGCCGCTGGCCTAAAAATTACAAATTAATTTTTGAACTGAACTCAAGTTACTAACTTTCTTTAAAGAGTATGCAAATTTTTAAATAGCCTTCGACCTTAAAAAAAAACATTGAGAACCCCGGCTTTTCTGTACATATGCATGTGAGTCACTATCACAAAAAAAAACTTTATAGACAAGTATTGCCATAAACTCATCACTATATGTATATCAATGCAAGTGTATTTGTACAAAATGAAAACAGTGGTTTCAAAACTGAGGTTAATAGTTAGTTCCTTTATAAAATAGAATATGAATATCAGTCAAAATCTTAGCATTCTCATCGGGACTATCTCTAAAATTCTGCATGCTCTTCTTTGTGCCAGTAAGAGATAGAGACAAAGTCAGAGAGCGACACTGAGAGGGGCGAAAGTGTCTTGGCTGATAGTGAAATAACTGACATACAAAAAAAATTTAGAAGAAACGTCTGACAACACTGCTCGTTAGTTTTCTTAAGTCTTAATTATACTACATTGTAAACCAAAATCATCATCATCGTCAAATGTTTTAGTGTCATTCTATTTTTTTGCTTTTTTTTAGTGTTATTTTATTCACTAATGACATAAAAAGGGAATATTTGATGTAAAACAAACAGAGAGTTGTAGTGAATAAAAAAAATTAAAAAATAACTAAATTAAAGTAAATGTGCTTGAACTTTAATAGTTAATAAGCTACGAAATTACTTTTTTTTTTCATTTCCAAAGTTGTTGAAGGGAATCTTTACATAAGCGATTTTGTAAAATTTATGCATAACTTCAGTTTTAAGGCAAAATTTCCATTTAATAAACATTAATCATGTTGAAAATAGTTAGAAATCTGTTGGAAAAGATTTGGCAGACATAAAAGTTTTAAACAAACACTTAAAAGCTTAAGTGAGAAGTTCTTAAAATAATTTTCTGCATATATGTACTTATAAACATAACTTAAGAAAGCTTTTGAGTAAGATTTTTTAATAATAGCTTTTAATAATTTAAATTAAAATTCTGTAAATACTTTGAAGCTTAATGCAAAAGGTTTCACAATGCTTTCATGAAACAGCAGTAAAAATATAAAAAAAAGCTTTTGAATAAAACTTCTCAAAAAAGTGTTAAGTAAAAGCTTTTAATATTTTCCAAGCGGGAAAATGTAATCAATAGGAATCGAAAATGTAATACATATCTTGTATAATATTTGATTCTAGAATTTATTATTCTTAACACGGATTGTAATAAATTATTTTAATGCATCCTGCGAATGAATTAAATAATGCATCTTTTATGATAAAAATTTGTAAACGACATAAAGGCAGCAAAAATAACGAATTTTTATTAAGAAAATATATAAACAACACGAATAATAGTCACGGACAGAAACAATACATTCCTTGTTCTGCAAATGTGGGAATATACGTGGTAATCAATGCCAATTTATTTTGTCTGATAAAATTACCTTCTCGATTCCAATGAATTTCATTACTATTCTTGCGAAAATAATACATTATTTTTTAAGTTATTTATGAAATCAATTCCTCATTTTCCCGCTGGGTTAAATAAACTGATTTTATAAAAATGTTTGTCAACTTTCTCTTAAAAAGGTTTTAAAAAGCTTAAAATGAAAATATTCTCAATGTTTAATATTAAAAAAATTTTTACGATTATAAATAAAATTGGATCCGAAAAAAGCTTTAAAACATTTTTGAGGGACATCTACTTGTAGCAAAAAGCTTCTGAAACCCTTTATAAGACAAAATTTACGTCTTATAAACTGCATGATAAAAATTATGTATAATTATAACCTAATTAATGTAAGCAATCAGATATAAATAAAAGCGTGACAAAAGAACTAACTAAAATTAATTAGTTTAGCTCTTCGATCAGCTGTTAGGTAGAGCACAACATGTTGACTTTAGGTAGCTAAAAATTTGTATGATGAAAAATGGCAACTTTTGAGTTGAGCGGAGTTGCTCAGCTATGCGTTTCTAAGATAAACAATCAACGCTTGCGCAACAGTAACTTCTTATGAACGTGCACATTGTAGATTCAAAAGTTTTCAAAGCTTCAAATAGTAAGCTTTTTTTTTTTTTTTTTAAAGTGTTTATTTAAAGAAAATTCATGTTCTTAAAACTATAAATAAACAAATAGTAATTATAAAAAAAAAATATTATTATACATAGTCCCATAATCGGGCTTTCAAGTTTGTTCAGCATGTTGTGCAAGAGAATAATTAGGTTTATAGGTATTTTATGTTTCAATAATTTGTAAATTAATGCCGGTATCCATATGCTATCGATCGCCTTTTCGAAATCAACCATCAACCATGTTATGGTTAAATATGACAATAATATGTTTTTACATTAACAATAATGTTTTCCTCTTTTCAAAGAGCGACATACTACGGTTGAAAACTAACCATGCTATTATAAGTGTTAAGCATATTTTAGTTATTATTTACCATAACATGTTCGGAGGCAACCATAAAGTAGTTGTGGTTCTTGATAGAGGACTAAGTTAACCAAAATATGGTTTTCGGTCACAAAAATATTTTTAAATCAAACATAATATATTTTAAATTTTCTTTAAAAATAGTTTTGTTGGAGGTAACAATATTTAAACATGTTTTTTCTCTGGGTGTAGTATTATTTTTTCTTTACACAGTGAAATCTTTTCACAATCGTCTGGTAACATGGGGGCTATGAATACACAGGGCTTCTTAAAAGCAGTGGTGGCCAACACACATTCTATGAAATTTATGCTTGTGTGTGTTCAAATATAACAAGAAAGACAAAGAGGACAAACGTAAGCTTTTAAAAGAAAACTGATTGAAAATCTCTACCTATGTTTACTTCGCAAAAGAAGAATTTCTTGCCCCTAATATATGTTTGTAAAAGAAAAAGCTAATTTAAAGAAACTCTTAGCAATGCCAGTGAAAAAGGTTTAACATTTTTTAAACAAGACCTTTTCGAAAAATTTCAATTAAAGATGAAAGTTTATTGATTTCAAAATAATCGTTTTTTAAAGTTATTATGCATTTTTAACAATTTTATAATCTATTTTTGAATTAAAGTCACATACATGTATTCATAAACGATTATTTAATTAAACAATCGATTATTAAGTGAAATTTATATAGAAATTTATTAAGTAAACCTCTTTTAAATTAAAAATATTTGTATGAATACGGCAATAAATTTTTATTTAAAGGACATAGTTAATGCACATGATCATAAATTGAGTGTTTACTCAAAATTTGAATTTGTTTACTTTCTTGAAAAAAATCAACACGTTATATCCATATCTACACGCTGTCAAAATGTCGTGCTATTTTGTCTACTTTTTGGTAATGAAACTGTTGGTTTAAAATTGGTTTTCATATTCCCTTTATATTAAATTAAAAATTGTTTTCCTCATAAATAAATTTTTTTTTTTTTCATTAATTTTTTGTCGACCATTTTTCTGATTCTATTTTCAATATTTCCTATAGTTACCTATAGACAAGCTTTCAAGGACTTTGTTTTATTCTTACTTCGTCGGGATTTTTCATTTTCTTCAGGTTGATTTTTGTTAACATTTTTATAACATTAAAATATGCTTCTATAGAAAATGTTTAAATTTTGAGTTAAAAAGCACTTAATGGTCAAGTGCGATACATAATATAGAATAAACAAGTAATAGTGCTATATTCGGCTGTGCCGATCTTATATACCCTTCACCATTTTGCGAGCAGAATACAGAGCAACAAGACAAAAACTAAATAATTTCTACATAAACATACATATATACAATACATACAACTTCATTATAAATTAAATCTAAAAAGTTAAAACTGTTAAATATTTTTTTAAATCGTTTCAGAACATAAAAAAATTAAAAAAAATTTTCTTTTTGAAAAAACAAGATTCGAAATGAAGGAACGTTTTATGAATATCATTAAAAGTAAATATGATCAGTTTACAGTTCACAACTCAACACAGTTGACAACTGGATTTGAACTTCGCTTTTCATAAGGACCCAGAATACCCAGAACCTTATAGGGTATAGGACCTTCGGTGAAGGGTATAAGAAACAAACTTAATTATAAAAAGAGTAATTTTTGGGATTTCAGTATTTTGGTCATAACTCTGCTATTTCTTAACCGATTTGACAGATTTATATACCGACGTATTAAAGAAGAAATTTTCCAGTTATTTTGGTTATAAAACTTGGACTCGGGAAGATTTATGGTCCCCGAAAATGGGTACGTTTCAAAAAAAAAATTAATATTTTGGTCATAACTTTTTCGTATCTGAACCGATTATCCCCAGTTTTTCAGAAAATATTTTCTATTAAAAATTTCCGATCTTTTGATTTATAAGGCGTAATCATAGGTCATATGACAGTCCAAAAAATCAGGTTTTTATACAATTTTTGATATTTTTTGTACGGGAGGTACCACGCCCACTTGTACAGTCCCGCCCACATTTTGTGGGATGCTGTGTATTGATAACGTTAATGTGTGTACCTAATTTGGAAACTTTGGCTCTTGCCGTTCTCAAGATATACAGAAATAAAAAAAATACAACAACAACAAGGGATTTTTGGGCAAAATCAGAGGCTGTCGTGGTTTTTTAGTCATATCTCAGCCATTTGTGGACCGATCTTGCTGAATTTTAATTTCAAATGGCAGACTATATAAGACATAAATGTAAAACAACCTAGTCGTTATCATGTCTGGAGTATCCGGAAAACACATATCAAACGTAAGACGGACAGACGGACGGACAGACGGACATCGTTAAATCAACATCTCTCCTCATAAGGACCCAGAATATATATACTTTATAGGGTCTAAGATCAATATTATAGAAATTACACACGGAATGACAAACTTATATATACCCTTTTCCACCTGTGGTGAAGGGTATAAAAAAAAATACATTAAATGCCTGTCCCTTAATTTCGAAAAAAAAATTTGTTCGCTTAACTTACATTTAAAACCAAAAGAAATTTTAAAATATTGTTTTTGTTTCAAATGTAAGTTAAGCGAACGAAATTTTCATTCGATATCGGTTTTAAGTCCTTTCGTTTTTTAAATCAACACCACATACTTGTCTAAATAACTTAAGTTTCTATTTTAGCATTCGTAGTGCAGCCGAGCTTTTATCTTAAATTTCATTTGAAAGTTAAATTAAATCTTTATGAAAACCATTAAAACCCAAATATATACACACAGGCTCTTCACACATACATACCTACTGATGAACATGCAAAACGTAAAGATGAAAAAAAAAAAAAAAAAATCTTGCCAAGACACTTGAAAAATTGTGTTATACCTTAAGCATGTTTCTTCATTTAAACACACACTCAAGCACAAGTGTAGAAACATTCATGAATATGTGAGTTCCTGTATATTTAAACACCCGTCCAGCATTTGGGTGAAAATTTTTTGTAAAAATCACCTAAATGAGTCTTATCAAAACACTTCTCACGAATTAACAAATTAAAAAAGGATTCATGTGCTTGCTCGAATAGTGGTTTCAAATTGTTTTTAATTTAAAACTGATTTATTCCTAGAGCGATTGCATCAGGATGAATCATTCATATGATCAAAAAAGAATCAGAGTCCGAATTATGATACAAAATGTTTGCTGGGTATACACATTTGTATCATAATCGAATAATTGCATATGAGCTCATTTTTTGATTCTAAATGATACTCTTGTTTTTAGAAAATGATAGCCGATCGATAAATCACCTCAAAGAATCATTTACGATACAATTTTCCGATTCCTTTTTGAGCATACGAATAAATCATATGTGAATCCTTTTTCAATCGCTCTAGTGATAAATAAATTTTAAATTCGAAACATTTAGAAATCATTATTTGAACATATGAATGAATCCTTTTTCAATCGCTAAAGCGATAAATCAGTTTTAAATCATCAGAAGTGATCTGAAAAGACTCATTTTGGTTATTATTACAGAAAATTATCAGCCAAAATGCTAGCTGGGTATATATATTTTATATTTATGTATATTTTGGCAATAAAGAAATCGTCTATAATTAAAAATAAATATATGTACATAAAAACCATATGAAGTAAATTGAATTAACATTGGAAGCTAAAAAAACAGAGCTTTAAGCTTTTTTGCAGGGCTGTGGAGTCGGAGACGGAGTTGAGGAGTCGGAGTTGAGGTTTTTGTACCGGAGTCGGAGTCGGAGTCGAAGTACCCACAAAAACTAGCGACTCCGACTCCGACTTTTTTGCATTACAATTTTTCTAATATTTTTTAAAATAAAAAATTTTAATGACCAATTTCTCCAATTCTTTTTAAATATCAATTCATATTTAAATATAATTTTTCTAATAATTTTATTTTTATTTGACATAAAAAAAAACAAATTTTAAACATAAATTGATATTTAAATAAATAAGTGGAATTGGCCATAAGAGGGTCTGCTTTTTGAAATTGTGAAGTCTGAAAATAAGGACCAGTATACTTTTCATATTAGTAGGTGAGTTTCAAAAATTAAAAAATTGAGATAACATCTTATTTTGACAATTTATAAGAATAGTTATATAGATTGTATCAAAGCATGTCCTTTTCTATGTTTTAATGTGACCTCAAATTTCTGTAACAAAAACCAGCGGGTTCACTATTTGAATTTCGCCAAGATATCGTTAATGAAATAGAGCCGAATTAAGGAATTTAAAAATTAAATTTGTAAAGATGTTGTTTTTTATTTATCGTATATTAACAAATATATAGCCATATAGCCAAAAATAGCCATGTTCATAAATATGACTTGAAATCTGCTGTAGCTCCTGTGGTGAAAGCATTAAGTGAACTACATTTGAAGTTCCAACCTTCAAGGTGAATTATAATAGAATAAAAGGAAAAGGAACTCGGAAAAATACATGACATTGTTCCAGATATAATTCCCATCAATGTGGGAAAAATGATTTGAGAATACTTTTATCTACTCACTTTAGGGAAAATTGGAGAGATAATAAAGACTTGCAATTTCAAATTTCGGTCTTGGACAATAATAACATTGAATTAGGAACGGAAAAATGCAATGGCGAGTACACTGAAGAAAAAGATTTAAATTTAGCAGTTTAAAAATTCACATTTTTTTAACTCTGCAGGTGGGAGATAAACTACATCAAGCCACATTTTGAAAACTTTACAGCAGACCGCGCAAACATGTTGATAATCGCAAATGATGTTTAAGTTATAAAAATGTGTATTTGTACGAATATTTTATATGATCCTAACATATTTTGTTTATGTCGATGATATACTTAAAAAATTACGTCCTAAAAGGTTCGTTACCTTCTATGGTACTGTTCCATGCCTTGAGACAAACAGCACCAAGTCCAACAACAAAAGGGGTACTATTTCCCAAAAATAATAAAAGGCTAACAACATTTTTTTACATTACGTTTCTCTTCAAAATGTGTTATATAAATTGTAGAACTAACAACTGAAGGCGCATCTGCATGTTTTAATAAACTATATTAAATTTTCCTGAGAATGATTTGACTTAATAAATAAAATGTATATTAAAAACAAAAGGCCTCACTTCACAATTTACAAAAAAGGACTGTCCTTTGCCTCTTTAATATTGTGGTAAACAACACTAAGTACACTTGATGCCTTTAACGTCTAAGCCAATTGGACTTGCTGTTGTTTTCAACTTTTCTATCTCGAAAGCTACATTAGATAGGACTTATGGAAATTCACACATCTATAAATTCCAATAGTATAAAAAACGTTATTTGAAAAAGATGTGAATTGGTGTAGTTTATCTCTCCCCTACAGAACTATTTTTACATTTTTTAGCACTGTTTGCATAATATTAATAAATTAATATAACCTTTAAAATATACTAAAGTTCAATGATCCCATACAGATTGAAGCAAAACTCGTTTCTTCCGAAAGTTCGTAACAAAACTCGTTCGTTCTAAAATTAAATCTATTATTTTTTTATATTTCAGTTGGTTTAAATTTCTCAACTGTTAAGTTATAAGTCAAGAATGTCACAACACTTTAGGATTGAAAAAAGGTTCAACTCATTTGGTCTATTTAATCGGGCACTATATGTTTTTTGCATTTTTTCCAAAATCCAAATAAAATATTTTGCAGCTTTCCTACTCATATGTTAGTAACTAGTATGTTAAAGCTCAATGCGCGGCACGTTAGAATTATAATATCGATTTAAAATTTTTACAGAATCATTTTCTTGCTATATTTAACCATTTAACAGGTACTAAATTAAAAAAGAGTTTAAAGTCAAAAAAAAAAAACTAGTCTCTTAAATAATGCTAGGTTAGAGTAGGAGTCGGAGTCGGAGTCGTGCTTAAAAAATTTCACCAAAAGGAGTCGGAGTCGGAGTTATAACTTTTTCTTAACGACTCCACAGCCCTGCTTTTTTGGCTACAGATATGTATATTTCAGTTTAGGGGAACAAATTAAAACAATTGCAGAGATTTTTATTTTTGTTAGAGCTAAATCTTAAAGAAATTATGGCACACTGTACTGTCTTTGCATATGCTCGTTTTAGAATATATCTAAAAGAATTCTTAACATATACATATACGAATTTGTGTGCGTATTGGTAAACATGTTTGTATAGCTTATATGTTATTTTTGTTCTGAGTACTTGCCATTGACATATACACATTTACACATTTTTACAAACTAATCCATCTTGTTACTCTTCAGTCAGTAACTCTATCTTTAATTTAAGTTTTTTTTCTCGTAATTTCCTACACAATTTTGTTAAGAGCTTAGCATGTATGCAAAAGTTTTTTTTATATATTTTTTTAAGGTATGTTCACACTACAGTCTCTTCCCGGGAAATCGGGTAAGAGAATTGACGAGAATCAACTATTTGCTTAAATCTCAGGACTCAATATGTTTTTACAATTAAAAATATTAAAATTTGGATTAAAAACCATGAAAAGTTCAATACAATAACCATGAACTAATTATTGTTAACAGCTTGGGCACGAGCTTTATGTTTACATTTGCCTTCAAGTTGAGCTTAAAAAGTCAACGGAAAATGGAAAGACAGGAACAGAAAAAACTTAAAAAAATGTACTTTGGACTTCAAGAAGAATTCTTGGCAAAAAGTATTAAAAACAGAAGTGAGGAAGAAAATGTTAATCAATTATAATAGATAATCATTCACAACAAATTTCGATCTACCAAGTGGAATAACATGTGGCGTAAAGATTGATGTTTAACAATTGACTGCCAGCCGTCGTCAATGGCGGTGATTAATTTCATGTTGTTAAAATGCTTTATTCATAAAAATAATTTAATGAAAATTTTATTTGATGAACTTTAGCCTGATTAAATATATTAAAATTTGTATTAAAACCCATGAACAGTTCAATAAAATAACCACATACTACTTATTTTTGTAAATTCTTTAAAAATCTCAAGCATTTTTAGAAAATTGTTCTATATTTTTTTCCTCAAGTGGCAACTTCCAGGGCCCGAAGAAAATCCAAAAATATTTCCTGCTTTCACATAAATTACAAAAGTCCAAGATAAAACCCTACTTCACACACACACACAGGCACTTACAAGTTTGTTGTGTTGGTGGCGGTAAGAGCAGTTGTGCATCTTATACACTTATAAATCCAGCGAAACGTAAAATTAAAATGGTACAACAACTACAACTGCAAATGCAACATCTATACAAATACAATTTGCATTTTTAGCATAGGCTTTAAAAGTTTACATCCCGTCTTTCCCAGTTTTTTTCAATAAAGCCACATACATATATGTTCATTGTATGAGCCAACCATTTGATTGCTTCATGTGATGCACGAATGTGTAGGTGGGTTGCGTATGTGAGTGCATGTATGTGACTTTGTGAGTCCTGTATGCATTTAATCAGTAAGTGTAGTGTGTTTAAGGGAGCGTAAGATTTTATCTGTACTGACACATACATACATACACACACACACACACACGCACACATACACACACACACAAGTTAATACCCACGTACGTACTTGTGCATATTCAAAAAGGTTGTTATATGCATAAAAGTATGTGACAGTTGGCTGCGGTTTGTGTTGTTTTTGGTTTAACGCTGTTGAAGTATTTTTTGCCCCTTTTTAATTTGTGTCTTTTTTTATTTAAATAAAATACAAAGTATAAATGAATCAAGTTTTCTGCATTTTTTTTTTTTTTGTGGAAAATGCATAAATTATTAAAATAATTTTCGTAAGTTTAAAACAAAAGTTTAATTATAAAAATAATGTATTTCAAGCAAAATTGTTTGCAGGTAGATATTTTTATTATAATCAGTTAGACTTAATTTTCATCACGATTTACTTGCTTGGGGGAAGAAGGCATTGTTTTGAATGTTGCAGGCTAAAGGTGTAAAAATGCAAAGTAGTCTTTCTACTCTTTCACTAAAAAAGGGGGCAAAGGGGCACAGACATCTCCATTTAATAATATAATAACGATAAAGCAGTTTAAGTTTTATATAACAAAATAACACGATAAAAAAATATACTTAAACTTTAAAACTTCAAAACAGATGTCTTTAGCACACAAAACACTTTTTATTGCGTCAGAAAAATTTTCATTATAATAAAAAAGCTTAGTGAGACTACTTCGGTAACGCTTTCCAAACTAGCAACAACTTTTTGAAAAAAATTTTCCCTCAAAGCTCTTTTAACAGAAAAGCTGTTTCTTTTAAGAAAACTAAAAATCCTTGTCTAGAAAAGTTGGAATTAAATTCCTCTACAAAAATTTTTCAGTAACGAAGCTTAAAAAAAATTTCTAAGACAAGTTGTAAAACAAGCCTTTTTTCGTTAAAAAAAAAAAACAGAAAGCTCTTGAGAAAAGTGTTTAAAAAATGAAAAAGTTAAGGCAAAAAATATTCTGATTTCAAAGCTTTCAACAAATTTAAAGAAGAGGTATAACAGGAGTTTAAAAGAGGAAAAAAAATACATTCTGAAAAACCTTAGGACGTTTAAGGACATATTCGCTTTTGGAAAAAAGCTTTTAAGAATAAGCTTAGAAAAACTTTTTCAAATAAAACTTAAAAATATTTTTAAAATAAGTCAAGTTAAAGTTTTTTTGGAAACAATTCTTGAAATGTTCATGAGAAGAAAGTCTTAAAAGTTAAAGCAAAAAAATTATAAAAGCCTATTTTAGAAAAACTTAAAAGGCTTTATCAAGATAAGCTAAATTTTTTTTATCAAGACATATGTTTAAAAAGCTTTATCAGGATAATCCTTAAGAGCTTTATTAAAAAAAGCTTCAGATGACTTTTATTTTAAGAAACTAAAAAAGTATATTTTAAAAAGCTCAAAAAAGCATTTATAAAAGTGGATAAAAACAAAATTTTTTGAATTTATTTAAGAAATGCTTTAACAATATAAATATTTTTTTTAAAAGCTTTTAAGCATCTTTTGAAGAAAAACTGTTAAGCCAAACAGAATCATGATATTTCAAACGTTTTTTTTTTTTACTATTTATCTTATTTCGCATAAAAAATATATTTAAAATGCTTTTATTTCCAGAAAAGCTTTTAATTACTTTTCTTAACTAAAAAAAACTATTTTGAAGTGTTTACGAAGTTTTCTTGTGGAAAAGCTTTTTTGTGTTAAAAAAAAAAAAATTTAATACGGCTTTGCAAGAAAAAAGGATAAGCAAAATTTCAGCAAATGCTTTAAATGATTTGTTTAAAAAAAGTCTTCTATCAATGGAAGCTTTTACAAGGAAAGGAAACGTTAGTCTGGTAAATCATTTTTTTTCTTTGAAAAAAAAAAAAAAATAAACAAAAAGTATTTTAAAATAAATTCTCTTATGTAACTTTTGCATCACTTCTTGTTTTTTAACAAAATTTTTATACAATTTTCTCCTGAATTATTTGTAATTAAGCCTTTTTCCGCAAAAACTTTTCCAACAGTTTTTTTAAGCCAGAAATTTATTTTATTTATATATTTTCATTTTTTGCAACTTACCAAACAACATGATCCAATGACGCTGGATTTGCCACATATTCACAATTTAACAATACCGTATCACTAGTATTTACGGTTATTTCTGGGGGACTAACTTTAACCACAGGAGGATCTAAAAAAAAACAAAAAAAAAAAAAAAAAAAACATGTATAAAACCATAATAAACTTTAACACAGAAAACCGCGAGTCAGAAAAAATTATTGTTAACGCAAAAAACTTTTTTTTTTAACATCCTGTGAGTTACATTCAATACTTACACAGCACCTCCAGTGTCAATAATGACTGCATGGGAGCTTCACGATTTATTTGTAAAACAATATTTTCAGCTTGACACACAAATTTAACGTCATTCTCAAAACGTGAAGCATTAAAGATAAGGTCGGACTGTGTGTGATAGGTGCCATCCTCTTTTTCAAACTAAAGAAAAGAAAACAATTGAAATAAAATGGTTTGCAAAAACAAAAAAGTTCGAAAACTTTCAAAGGAAATGACAGAAAAATTTGCGATGATGTTTGCAAATAAAGCAAACAGAATTAATGAAAGTCAAAGGAATTTTGAAAGTAAATGAAATTCTTAAAAAGCTGGAGACTTTTAAGGAATTTTTAAAAGTTAAATAGTTAAAGCTTTTATTCGTTTAAACTTACCGCTCTTGTTCTTATTTCCATTAAATCGTTCTCCTCGGGATCCATTGGCTGAGAAGCATTAAACCAGGTTAAGTTTACAGGAGGACGGGCACCATGGACCTGTTGAACAAAAAAATAGTTTTTTAGATTTTTGTTCAACTAATTATTTTTTTTTTTTTTTTTTTTTTTTAATAATCTAAAAGCTTTTCAGATAAGAGATTTCCATTTCCTTACTTTACAGATTTTTTTAAAACATTTTACTCTTTTTGCGTTTTAGCCAAGGCGAATAATGTTAAGAATAAAGGACACTTTGTAATTCACAGTTTCTGATAACAAAACTCTTCATTATATTCCGTGAATTTGTAAAAACGTCATCAAAGACGTTGAATCACTTTAAAATTGAAATGTAAATATTCAAAAGGAGACCAAAATGTTGTTGAGACCACTGTCTTTGAATTAGAGGCCTGCACAATTCCATTTAATGAAAGATAAAGTTTCCCACTTTAGCTTTTATTAAATTTAATTGATGCAAAATTATCTGCCTGAAATGCAACTCCCTTCCATTCAGAGAACTGCCACTACGACTTGAACTGCAACAAAAAAGCAAACCTTAACTTGCACTAGAGCCTAAAATAAAACCTTAAATTGAACTGAACTATAATTTGCTTTAAGTTTGTCATTTTAGACTTTTCGTCGTCCTTTGGTGATCCATTACTCTAAAATTACCAATATTTTCCCATGTCATGCTTTCTAAAATCAATTCTTCTAACTGTCTGTGTCTAATTTCTTATACAAATTGTTTTAAAAAATTGTCTTACTTATGTCCTCATTTATGACACAAACTCTTTTATTATTAAGTTTATTGTGTTGCTTTTTGGTTCCCCCTTCTCCCTTTAAACTTCACTTAAATGTCTTCACTAAAGTAAAATAAATTGTTTGATAAAGTAAGTGAACAGGAACAAAAAACTAGAATCACAAAATACTTGCTACTTAATTATTGTCAATTACTTGTTAGCACGTACGATGACCAAATCATTGACTTTATCATCAACATTATTGTCATCATCAACATCTTTGTAGTAGTTAGTAGTTGTCGTTATCATTGTGAACTATTGTTGGTCTTCCAGTCATTTATACAGCAACATTGCGACATTAGCAAGTGACAACAATGATGTCATTTACTATTTCAGTTAGTAAAATTGTAGCATAATTTCTATTTACTCAATTTTAATCACTGCTAACTTAATAGTCTTAGTTACTGGGAAAATATTTTTTCTAAGTAATGTCTAATTAAATTGGTTAAAGGTAATAAAAATTAGGTAATTAATATTACTTTTAACTATGGTAATTACCAGTAGAGGAAAAGAGTTGTTTCAGCTAACGATCTTTTACATTGACAAATTGTGCTTGCTCTATTTTTATAGCAAGTGTAACTACTTTTAGTTTACTATTTTCTTTTATTATTAAATTTGTTTAATACTTACATCACAGGTTAAAACAACTTTACTGCCCTGCACCGTATGATGTTCTACACCATTTATGGTCACTGTGGTGGGTCGCACTATAATTGGAGTAAAAGAAGAAAGCAAAAAACACAACATTTTGAAATATTTAAGAAATTATTTTAATTGTAATTATTTTATAAACTAGTTTAAAGTCAATTTCTTCTATATATGTAATAAAATTATTGGTGTTAGTTGTTAGTGATAGAATTTTTTGCTGAGATTAAAATTTAACCAAATCAGTATTATTAAAACTCCAAAGTCATTTAATATGTTTAAATGCAAAAATAGTTAAACCTTCTAGAATTATATAAAATTAAACTTTAATTGAACTTAACTAAATTAAATATTGCTAACAAAAATCAAATTTGTTCTAGCCAGACCGAGAGAGTGATTTCGTACGCTACTACAAAAAAGTAATTTTCACCTTATTTATTACAGCAATCGATTCGAAATGATCAAAGTTTTTCTTAGGATTAAAAAAATTAATTAACAAGGTTTCGTTTTAATGTGCTAAATTCCCATTTCATACTATTGATAAACTGAAATTTATTGTTGATGGCATAAGCTACACTGAAAGAATTTTCTTCACAGATCCAATGGATTTTGACATTAATCCAATGAAAAGTTACATTAAAATTCAACCGATGTAACCCTCCATTGGATTAATGAAGAATGTTAGATTAGCCCCCCGTTAATGAAATGTTTCATAAAATCGATAAAAATTTTAATTTGTTCAATGAAATAAATTCATTAAATTACTGATTAAATTTGGTCATTTTTATGCCAGTATTTTCATAGTTTAATGATTGTTATGGTTATATATTTATGTTTATTTATTTCAGCCATTTTTTTTTAATGTGCGTTTTAAGTTGTTGTGAATTTTTTTATTCCTGTCTCAAATCATCAAGTTAAAATAATTTAAATTCGCTTATATATTTCTGTTACATCATGTTATGTTCTACGTGTAAAAGCTTACTTTTATGTAAATTTTATTTAATTCGCTTCCCAGCCCTGGATGACCATCATCTTGCTTCTTTCCATTTTGCTGGTTTGTACTACTACGTACATTTTGTGTATTTAAATTAACGATTAAAAAAAAGAATGTGAGAATTGTTTGCTCTTGTTGTTTCTTTCTCGTTGTTTGTTTTTGAACCAATTACTAACATTAAGATAAATTCAGTGTATCGTTATCGTTATGAACTTTTTTCATTGATGTTATGAAACATTGAAATTTACAATTTTTTTCATATATTTTCATGTCTATCGCTTAAAATAGAATTAAAAATACGTTTTTACAGCACTTATAAGAAGAAAATATTTTCTAGCTATAAGTATTTTGAAGTTAGAGAACTTTATCTTGTTTTCATTTATTTAGTGACGTTTTTCATGGAAAATATGAAGTTACACTTTTTTTCATTATCTGAAAAATATATGAATACATTAATTAATAGTTCATTTTAATCTTAAAAAACCTATGTATAACAGTTAGTTGATTTTTTTTTTTTTTTTTTTTTTTTTTTTTTTGAAAGAGATATTAAGTTGTCATTAATTAAATGAACAATTTTAACGAAATAACGAAACTCAATTTCGTAGTGTTAATGAAATTGCTTTTTTATGTTTGTAAAATTTCATTGCCGTAATGAAATTTTTCATTGGATTAAAGAAAGAAATTTAATGAAATTGATTCATTAGATTTATGAAGCATAATTTTTTCAGTGTATGCTCATTTTACTGGTTGCTTAGGCTAGGTCGTCAGGAAACTTCATCCAAAGATTTCGGAAAAACTAAAGATATTTTAGAAATAAAACTGTTAAACGAAAAAGAATTATTAGCCCCAGTTTTACTTGTAACAATATCAAAGCTTAAACAAAAACAACAACAATAAACAGTGAGTTTATCTTTTCTTACAGTCCCGACTAAAATTGGTTGATTTTTGTCAATTCTAACTGTAGTACAACTTATGAATTTTTTTCTTTTCTTGTATAGATTTAATTTATTAATGGATAAGTAGTTCAACAAAGCTGTCAGTACAACACTAAGGCCCGTTTTCACAACTTACTGATAGCTAAAAGTAGACTTTAATCGGCCTTTAAAATTTTTTTCATTACTAAAACTTTACTTTAACCTAAAGTGAGCGATTAAGTAAATTAAGGTTCATCCTACCTGGTAGGTTAAAGATAAGTTGTAATAATGAAACACTTTTTATACGGCCGATTAAATCCTACCTTTAGATATCGGTTAGTTGTGAAAACGGGCCTAAGACCACTTTTTCCAGTAGTTATTGTGGAATCTTTCTACTTTATATCTTCCTTCAGCTTTTCGTATTGTGTTGTAAAAATGGTCTGTAGGTTTTAGGTATCTTGAATCGTTAGAGATTTCATTGATCAGGGTGATATTATAGACACGCAAAGAAAAATCATGCTTGTGGTAAACATATTCTAAGATCAACATATTATTAGATTCATGTTTGTAGTCACCATATTACGATTATTATTGAATCATGTTATGATCAAATTTATTCTTAATATTACATCATAATATTTTTCCCTTAATCATATTATTATCCTGTTAATCATACTAAGTTAAGAAGTAATCATATTATTGTCATGTTAATCATAATAAAGTTAGAAGTAATCATATTATGATACAGTGCTGCTGTTACAGCAATTAAAAAAAATTTAATTTTTGCATCGAATTTTTATTTTTGGGCACATTACAATTTGTTTAATGTTACAGTTATTTCCGCTTAATTGAGTTTCTAAAAATGCACGACTTTTGACGCAATTAAACGGGAACTCAATTAAACAGTACTCGGTTAATTGAGTCGCCGACGCAATTAAAACGAAAATTGATTAATTGAGCAAGATGTGCAATAAAGCGAAACACCCATGTGTTGAAAGAAAATATAACTCATTTCTCTATTTATTTTATATAACATTTATTTATAAAACAGAAACATGAAACATGACTTTCTTGCCGCAAAATAATTTTTGTGGAGCAACAACACATTAATTAGAGGGAAACAATTAACCGAAACATTTGCTCTTGTTTTTCGCAATGTGGTCTTATTTTGCGAAATAATTTAGCGGGTGACGCAGTTAAACGGAACCCAACTAAACGGGTATTTTTACATAGACAGTTATACTGAATGATTTCGTTCCATGATTTTTAGTGCAATAAAACGGGAAACTCAATTAAGCGGGGCTCAATTAACCGAAAACAACTGTAATACAATTTCTTTATTTTTTTTAAAATTTTTTTTCATATTGTTTTTTTAATTTGTATTTTTTTTTTTAATTTTTGAACCACTCACTAACAAATAATTCGATGTGCACATGTAAAACAAGTGACACAACTGATGAAAATAATTAGAGCAACAATATTTTGGTTGATTATGATAAATGTATAGAAAGTTATCATGTTATGGCTATTAAATATCATGATATAATTGCGAGTAATATAATATGTTTTGAAAGTTATCATTATTTAGTTGTTGGAAAAATAATTATTTTTCAGTCAACAATACTCAAATTTATAAATGCAATAAACATTGATATGTTTACAGTAACTATAAAATTGCTGATATTAAATAAAAATAACAATTATTTGTGTACATCAACAATATATTGTTACAATAAACAAAGTGTATTTGCCGTAACTATGCCCAACCATATTTTTTCTCTGCGTGTAAACGTCTGATGTTAAAGACTTAAAATTTTGTTGAAGTAAAAAAGTAGTGTACCTTACTACAGACCCATGGGCAATCATGGACCTGTCAATTCAAAATTAAGCTATGAGGTAAAAATTCATATAAGAGTTCCTTGTACCGAATATTATCTAGTCTTAATATATATGAGATTTTTTCGTCGTAAAAGGATTTTAAGGAAGGCCATTTATATTGGACCTATAGTCAATTCTAGACCAACGAGCACATACAAGTTATCGTCGCCAAAATTTATATTCATAACAATATAAATGTACCGTACCGTATTTTGCACATTCTAAAGAAAATAAAGAAACCAAAATTTCTTATTTGTGAATTTGTACACAAACAAAATACGGTACACAATGATTGTGAGTGTACGCGTTCTGTATTTTCATGCCGACCTTTTTCACATGCAGTATCATACTTGAAAAACCCTAAGGCAGCAAACGTGTGGTCAACACAATATGTACGTACGTACTAAAAACATAGAACGCATACGCCAAATGAACACTACATATACTCTAAACAAGATCGGTACACTATCTAAATATTTGTGTTCGTTAGCTCACAATCGTTGTGACCGTATTTGGTTTGTGTACAAAAACACAAAAAGAAGTTTAAGAATTTGTGTTTTCAAAATATACACTACGTTAGTTTACAGTTTTTTTTGAACGCTGCCCTCCACAATGATGATGTGGGTATTATAATAACCCTGCCTTCCTTTAATTTGAGGAAATATACTTTTCAGGTGTTTAAATGACTCTCCATCTTTGCTTATCACCAAATTTCTTATTATGCCTTTTTTGATATGTAGTACTGGCAAAAATAGTTTTTATCTGTCAACTTAAGGCTAAATTGCTTTGTTTTTGCTTCCCGGAATCGCATGTGATTTTACGGGCCAATTTTGTTATAGCAAATTACACGATTTTGCTCTGCTGTGTCCTCACAAAAAAGCCAAAATCGCTCTAGCATAGCTACTACTTTTAAATTGGCACATACATACATTCCACAAATAACGGTCCTACTGAATTCTATTGAGCAAGAATTCATGTTTTCGTAGGTGTTTTTTATATTTGCTACATGAGCTAATGACGCGGACGGATATGGATTTCTATTAAAAGCAACACTTCTTTCAGACTCAGCATTGGAATCAATGAAGAGTATCCAATCCATTGGACTCACATGCAGCTGTAGTTCTTGAAGAACTTTTAGAAGATCATTGCAATAAACTAGTTCTTGATCTAAGAAAAACATTTGAAATAATTGAGAACGCCTTTTTCTAAAAAACAAAATATTTGGGCGTTTTTTTAACACATTCCTCGCTTGTAATCTGGAACCTTAAAATTCGGCCTAAGATTTCGAAGGCTTCAAATCGTGGCCTTAGTTTCCTATTTACAGATACCGCTGTCACTATCGAAATGTCATCAATTCTAATGAAAACAATTGCTTCAATCAACATCAAAACTGGACGTGCTTGATTACATATTTAGATTAAGCATGTCGACATAAATCTAGAATTATACTGAAACCTGGTGGAAAATTACGGCATTCTGTATCGATCGTAATTCTATTTATTTTGTCTTGTTGCTTTGATCGATATCGTATGCCGTAATGAGCCTCCTAAATTGGAGCTGAGTTAGATCCGGAGTTTATTAATTTTTATTTTTCTACTTTAAATTTGTTCAAGTTTTTTTACCTTTTTTTAAGGAAATTCCCATTACATTCAATTTAATTCTAAACATCAAGTGCAATTAGTTGTTAATCTCTTTGGACGTTAGTAAATGTATACTGTTCTTTTCCTAGTTTTAAATCTTTTTTATATTTTGCAATAGTATTCTTTTTGTTACAACTTACCTTGTAAATCCACACTAAACTGATTTTTAATTGTATTTTGTATGGCTGCTGATTCAGCACGACATTCTATACTGTGACCCAAATCGTCACGTGATAATTGCAATGACAATTCTAAGGTTGCTGTAAAGAGACCATCTTTTTCATCATACGAGGGGGAATCTAAATTATTAAAAAAAAACAAAAGTTTAAAATTTAATGAAAAATCTTAACAAAACAAACAAATTTATTAAAGAATTTTAAGATATTAAAATTTTCCTTATTTTATTACTGTAAAAAAGATAATAAATTTTATACAAGCCAAAGCACGCGACCACTAGCTTTTTTGTCTTAATTTAACTGCCTAACCTTTCTTTTCTTAAGTCCCTATATTGCAAAACTTTTTTATTTATTTCCTTAAAATTTTTCTTAACCTTATCGCATCTCCTGCCTGTTGTTCCATTAATTTCAAACAAAAAAATTTATTTAAGGCAATTAAAACAAAACAAAACTTTAACACTTTTTTAAAGCTCCTATACGCTTTTTTTATAGCCAATTATGAACAGGAAATGTTCAAAGTTGTCTACTCAAGTTGTTAATTACCAAAAGGGTTATAAAAAACAAAATACTAAACATTTTCAGAAAAACTTTTTCTACAGCTCACACTTTAATTTAGCTTTAACCGTTTTGTTTCAACTTTTCTTTCTCTTCTTTTTTTTCTTAGAAGGGTTATTCTTAGAAGAAGGTTAAACATCAACACGCAATATTTTAACACTTTTAAGAAAGAAAAAAAAAATTGTGTTTTAAATTAAAAAAAAGTGTTTAAGAACAAAACAAAATGAAATATTCTACTTTTTTTATATCGTGCCTAAAAGATGGCAATAAAGGTGATAAATTCTTAACAAGTGAAAATAGAAACGGGTTAGAGTAGACCACGAGATGATGCTACAGTACAGCATCGTTTAAAATATATGTGCCCACAGATGAAAGTTTAATTTGGTGTATTCGCAATACTAAATCGCACTACTTGTCCTAATGCGCCTAAAAGTAGGCAAAAGTAAGAATGGGGTACGCAAAGAATCTTTTTTATTAACAAATGAGGAGGTTCTTTTCAAAACTGGATGATTCCAAGTTTTTTGCTGGCGTTATCTAAAAAATAAATTAATTTTTAATATTCTTGGCACCATCCAAGAGTTTAAAGCCAGCATATGAGAAGAAGTGAGTGATATAGAGTCTAAAATTCTAAGACTAAAATGAGCATTTCATGTCGAAGCAAAGTTTTTTATACCAACTTTAAGCACAAGTCGTTTTTAAAAGTTCAAGTACAAATAACACTTAAACGTACTTAAAGCAATCCTAAATAGGATTACTTTCGAAAATTAATCCCGGAGTTTCTTAAAATAATTACAAAATTCTTAAACCAATTAAAAACAGTTAAAACTTTTCGTTGGTAGTGCCACTCTGAGAGTAAAATTACAAAGTGAGCGTTTTAATCTCATTTAACTTTTTAAAGTTTGATGCAGACACTACAACAACACCAAACAAGTAGTTAAAAATCGATTTGCTTGCTGTGTGTAGAAACAACAAAAACAACAGAACAAGGCGAAAACACATTATTCTCACGTTTAAAAAGTAAAATTGAGAACTCTTTCTTTTCATTTAGTTTATATTTTCAGTTATATATGTACATTAGGTTTTTTAAGTAAAATGAATGACGCTGGTGTTTTATAAATGAAATTCTGTAAGAAGTAAAACGGATAAGTAAATCAATCGTAATAAAATTCTCCTTCCAAGTTCACTTTTGGTTTATTTTGAGTGCGAATTCGGGATTAAATCAACTTTATAATTCTTAAATCAAGCGAATTTTGAGATTGATTCAATCTTTGTTTTACTTAAGTCAATCTCATTTTCGGAATTTTTCAAGTACGAATTCGGGATTAAATATGGATAAGTTAAGTGTTTCGCGATTGAAAATCCGTACTTGAATCAATCTTTCTGTACTTGATTCAAGAAAATTCGTACTCACCGTAATATTAATATAGCTTCGGATTTAATAGATAAAATGGCATAATCTGTTGTGAGAAATTTCTTCCTAACGAATCATTCATTGGATAATAATAATAAATTAGTGAATGTTTAAGCGCTGGCTTAGTTGAACTAAACTTAAATTTATATGTAGCTTAAACTCAACAGCTGTTAACCAGTATTTCATGTATGATATGTAGTTTAAAAAATAACACGTGGCAGCACTACGATGAATGTTTTCAAATTCATATGATCTGTATTGGTAGAAACTGAACTTGAATTTGAGTATGAACTTTGTCTGCTTAATAAAATAGAGTAGTGTGTTGTTCTTATTCGCTTTGGGACAACAAAAAATGATTAAGACACATAATGGATATTCATTATTCATGATTTAAAAAGGTACGAAAACGCTATGAAGAAAAAACGACATAATTTTTTCTTTTCTCTTGCTAACTCTTTTAAGATTTTTGTCTAAGTTCAAAATCATGTTTGTTAAATGTCTTGTAATTAAATATTTTTTCCTTCTTTAACATCTAAAAATCAATTAAGCTTTTTTTAAAGAGACTTTCTTTTGAATTTTTTATTTTTTGAAGTTATTTAAAGAAATGTAAAATTCTTAAGAATATAAATACTTACGTGTAGTTAATCTCTTATTCCCCCGCCACCAACCCACCGCAGGCTGTGGTCTGGTATTTTTCACTATACAAGTGGCCTTTAAGGTTTGTCTCTCCTGCATGGGTCCAACAATGCTGCCATTTTCTATACGATCTCCCTTCTCATCCAAAATCACAACCTCCGAAGGTGGCACTATTTATAGTTTCATGTTTTTACACAGTAGTTTTTTTTTTAATTTATTTTCAAAATGTGTTTATTTTTTTTCAGTGTTTTAGTGTAGATTTTGAAGTATTTTTTTTAGGTGTTTAGTGTAAATGATGTTGAGATTTTTTTTTTGTGGATTTTGTATAAAAAAAAATAATTAAAATAATATTGTATTAATTTTTCTTTGAATAAAATTTAAAATTATTTTTAAGATTTTTTTTGTTAATATTTGGAAAAAGAGAAATTAATTAAAACTTAAAAATAAAATTAAATTTTAAATAATTTCTTAAATAATTGTGTTATGGAGAAATTTTTCTCTTTGATTAGTTTTGTTTTATTTAAATTTTATTTTTAAATTTTAAAAGTTTTTTTTATTTAAAAAAAAACATAAATTTACCCAGGTTTTCTACGGTATTTTTTATGGTAGTTTTTTATGTTTTATTAATAATTTTTGTTTTTAGCATTTATTTTATAAATAAAAAATTTATTTGTTAAATAATTAGTTTAATTGTTTTTTTATAAAATAATCATACATTCAATGTGTTTTATGACAATGGATGATGTTTTTTTTATTTTTTTGGTGTTTGAGTTTTAGTTTTATTTTAAGAATAAAATATATATATTTTTTTTTTAATTTTTTAGTTGCATAAATCCATGATGATGCGTTGACGAGCGAGCGTTTTTTGGTTTTTTTTTTTTTGTTTTAAAGTATTTTTTTTTGGTAGGAAAAGAGGGGGAATTGTATTAAGAAAACAATCAGTTAAAAATGTTTTATAATGAGTTTGGTTTTTTTGTTTTAATTTTCTTTTTTTAATTTAAGATAATGAATGAATTAGTAAAAAACAAACGGTGGAAAGTTAGTTAAGGTTTTTTAGAACTTTGCAATTTTACAGATTTCAACAAGTCAAAAAAAAAAAAAAAAATTAAAAATTAAAAATTAATGTAAAAATGCATAAAAAAGGGACATATTTACGAAAAAGTTAAAGCAATAAATGAGAGAGCGCTTTCTAAGCTTTACTGAGAGTATTAAAACTGTACAAACTTGCTTATAAAATTGTCATTTTGGTGAACTTAAATGCACATAACGGCAACTTTATACCCACACCAACACAAAATGCCAAATGTGGGTATCATACCTTTGCGTGTAGCCCTATTTTTGTATACCGATCGACTCAGAATCAAATTCTGAACTTGTTTGTGGTTTCCTTATCTAGAACTGGCTTAACCATTTTATGGAATGGAAAGATAATGATTAAATTTACCATAATATGTTTAAAAATGTTTGTTAAAAATAGTTCTGTTAGCGTTGAGTATATTGAAAAATAAGTTTTCTTTGCGTGCTATATAAGAGATAGCTATTGGGACTTAAGTTCGTATTTACGAATGTAAAGAAGCGTTAATAATGAAATTGGGTGTTCTCATTAGGAATTAACGACGAACATTTTGCCTCAAAAAAATGTTCTATTCCAAAAGGATGTCCAGTGGAATCCATTATATTTGGTTTCAGCAGCGTGCAGAATGAAAATATATCAGTTGCGACCCTTCCTTAAATGCATTCCACACGAGAAGTTGGAAATAAAAGTTTGAAATTATTAACAATTAGTTAATATTCGGGCATGTTCTAGAAATCGAAATAAAGTGGAATTGAAATAGAACGAGATTTTGAACTCAATTATTTACAAAATGACTATAGTTTTTCCTGTTTTTAGCAGTGGTTCTTGTAAAGATAATTGGTACTCAAAGTAAGAAGTATATAAAAGGGAATATTTTTATAAACTTTCTTTACAGGCTCATTTTTAAAATTTGTGCGATTTTAGGTCCACTTCATTTCGATTTGTTGAACATGCCCGATTAATTTTCTTTTAATTGAATTTTATTTAAGTTTGGTTCTCCTTTATACAATATCAATGTAGTATACACAAATTTTTTTGGCGTTTTTCTAGACGCATCAGGGTATGCCGCTGTTGCCATAAGGGCTACAAATCAATATGTGATTATATCTGTGGACAACTCCACTAAAGGCCGGTACACACTATCCCACAAAGTATTACGTATTCTTCCCTGATCTAATTATTCTTTGGACATTTTTAAAAAACAATAACAACTTATCATGACAGGGTTGCATTTTTGAAAAATACTTAAGACTTTGTGGGATAGCGTGTAACGGCATTTAATAATAGAAATATGATATAGGATTGAATATAGATAGCATTTTTAAACCCTAACTGTATGTAGCTTAACTTATTGTACTACTATTTCATGGGCAAAATTTTGACCTGTTCCCAAAAACTGAAAATTATTTCTAACAAATAATTGCCAAAGATCATCAAAATTTACATTTCTCGGACCTGATGTGTTTGTTTGTTTTTGTTTGTGACTGTTTCAATCACAAAATTTTTTCTTCGTCTGTGCGGGTTTTTACTTTTTAGATAGGTTGAGTCAGGCTCCGTGGGCAGCCATTGGGAAATAGCTCAGTTGGGTCCTTCAGTGGTCCCTTTCTGATACCCAGCGCCAAAGCCCATCCTAAAGAGCAGTTTCTCAGTAGTCGTTACTACAGAATTCATACAATTCGCCTTCATAATAAAGAGAAGAAGCGACCTTTGTTCTATCCTAGATAAAGCTTTTAAGTAGGCAAACATCGACTTTCATGGAACCTAATAAGAAAGCTTATTCTCCATTCATCATAGCCATATCACAGTCCATGGAAATGGCGAAGGTGGATTCGCAAATTTATCTCATCTACGCAACTCAATAAGACTCGCGCTTGATAAGTGACTTACAGTGAGCCATTTAAAGGCCAACAAATTGATCAATGAATGTGTCATCCATACGACCACCTCGTTTGGCATGCTCATCTGGCAGCCTTGCTATCAGAAAATATATAAAAATATATCCATCGATATGCGAAAATACCTAAACTAGTCAGCCGCCCGCCATAGCCGTGATTTCTGTTTGCAGGACACTACACTACTATACTCCGTAAGATGAAAAGGAATTTTTATATCCAGTTCTTCTATAAAAAACCCCCGTCAACTTTTCAACTTTCCGCGAACCATCAGTATAGGATTTTAGGGACGGTCATAAAAAGTTCTCTCATCTGACAAGACAATACCAAACCGCACCAAAGAAAGCTTTCTGGGTACAGTAGTCCACCCCGTCAGGGACAATCGAATGCTTGATTATCCTGGCGTGGCCATAATCACAATTCGACCAGTTGTGCGCCGCGGTATGGCCGTGATGTCCATCGGGAGCCCGTTTAATAATGTAAACAGCGCCCTCTTGGGTGTGGAACGCATTCATCATATTCATCACCAGCGAGCAGTCTGTGTACCTTTTTAAGCATCGCGCGGTATCTGCCTTTATCCAACACAGTCCACCATACAGCAACCGCGTAAAACAGAGTCGACTAAACTCCAGCCGCAAAGATCTATTTGACGCACCGCGGGCCCATACCCTAGTTTCTGCCAAACGCAGCCCTGCACATATATATAGCAACAACTGCCCTTTCTACTCTCATTTGGACATTTAGTCCCCATGACAGTTTATGGTTCAGAACCACGCACAGATACTTGGTGCTATTAGCGATCTGACGCTCAGTCCCAACCTTTTTTTTTAATTTTTTTTTTTTCAGATAATTTGGAGAGTAAATATTTTTCGTTTATTGCTTTTCTCTGCTAAATTTGAAAGGTTTTATTTGATCAAATAATTTGTGCATAAAACAAATTTCACTTACAGAAATATTTAACATTCAAGACTTAGAAGTTCTCTCAATTAGTGTTTTAATTAAAAAAAAAAAAAAAAGATTGTGTTTTTATTATAATTTCTTACCAATTTTTTTACAAGTAAAAAAGCAAATTAATTTAAAAAGGTCAAACTTAAGGATAAAGTAGCACAAACAAGAAATTATTTAACAATTAAGTTTAAGTAACAATTAAGAAAGAATTGTTATGTTAACAAAACTAAGCAATTAGGAATTGTTTTGTACATATTTACATGCAAAAGTCAAGACAACGCATTTTTTTATAATATATTTTTAAAAATATTTTGGGTTTCATAGGATTTACACATGCTTTTTTTTATATATATATATTTGACATGGAAAATTTGCAGCAAACAATTAACAAATTTTGTCATATTAATTAAAAATTTTGCGTAAAATTAGAAAACACAGGCATATTAAAATATAAAAGCATTAACAAACAAGCCATAACATTAAATTATTATTTTTTTTTTAATTTGATTAATAAAATTTTTTAGCAAAGTGTGTGTGCAAAGTTAAAAAAAAAAAATAGAAAAAATTATAAAACTTACCTAAAACATTCAATTCCACACGATGGCCATTGAAATTATCACATGTTTCAATTGGTATAAAATATGTTGTATCACATAAATAAATATCCTCATCAGAGATTTGTAAATTTCTTATAATTAATCTAAATGGATTTTGTTCAACGGAAACTCTGGAAAATGAAAGAGAGAAAAAACAACAATTAGTTTGCGATAATTAAACAGACATTTTTAAGTCTCTTGGGGCAAGAAAAGAATTTGTTAATAAATTTAATCTGGCGGCTGAGCGTTTTACAGAAACACTATTTTGATTTTTCTCTTAAAGCTTGGGTGTATAATTTATCATAAATTATTTATTATTTTTTTGCCACTTTTAAGTGTTTGTTCTCAAACGGTCCAATACTTTAATTATTGTCATTATTTTTTATATAAATCGGAAAAGGCACATCAATTTAAAACACTTTTTTCCTCTATTTGTCAACCGAAAAATACACCATTTGAAAGGTATTTAATTACAGAAGTGCATAATATATTTGGTTTTATTTTAAGGGGTAAAAAAGAGTAAATTCTGTAGCCTTATATCTTTAAAACTAAAAGAGATACAAAAAAAATTTAATTAGTATCGTTCATTAGCGGGCAGGTGTCTGGTCCTTTTTCGGCCGTTTTGTGGAGTAAGCGGCTATAACCTGTACTTTGAAACATAGAAATTCGCAACTTATTTAAAAAATACAGACATAAATATGGTACTTTTACGAAATTCGAACGTTGAAGGGGTAAAAATCGTACCTATTTTTGTTATAAAAGAGGGTAAATTCAGTAACTTAATATCTCCAAAACTAAAAAAAATTAATATGTGTCGCTGTTCATTAGACAAATAAGCGGACAGGTGTCTGGTACTTTTTTGAAATTCGGTCCTTTTGGGATGTTAACGGGTATATCATGTATTTTGGAACTTCTTTGTCAACCCATCTATCTTTTAAGCCAACAAGCGTAACATTTAAGATTATACCAAATTCGTAACTTATCAAAAAAAAACAAGCATAAATATGGTACTTTTTCGAAATTCGAACGTATAGGGGTTAAAATCTTACTTTTTTGTTGGTACTTTTTTACAAAACGTTTTTCTCCATTAATTGAAGATGACATATACGTATTAAATTATGGGCTGCCACTACAATAGTGAAATTTTTGATACTAAAATGGGGAGAAAAAAATTATCAAAAGGGTGAAACGGGAAATTAAATTTCTTTCTTTTCTTTTTCGTGTTAATTTTATAATATTCTATTATGTTGAACTAAAAAACATAAAATAATAGGTTCAGAGCCCTGAGAAAAAATAAAAAAAAATATTTTGGTACTTTTTGGTTTTTAATCGGGTACTTTTTGAATATTCGTTTTGAATATTGGACCTAGAAACATACATGGTCCTGGTGAATAATGATCTAAAAGGCAAAGCTTTTCGGTTTTGAAAAGTTGGCTCGGATTCCCGAAATATCGGTCCCTAATGCTTTTGAATTTTATGAAAAGGCGTTTGATATAATTAAAAAAATATACTAAATGTACTTCTGAGCTAAAATACTACTTCAGATTTCTTCAGTAGAATTGTATGTCGATTTTTTTCTTAGAATATATTAACCCTTCAACACTTATTTTAAGGGGTAATTTTTGTCCTTTGTTTAACTTCCACACGAAAGTTTACTAAAACGGCACTTTAGAGGGTTAAAATTTTCGTTGAATATTTTTTGAATTAAATTTCACCAGGGGTCTTCTAAGACCAAAAAAATCTTGCAATGTATGTAAAACGGATTTTCGAAATTCCGGGCCTTGAAATTTTTGAATTTTTCGAAACCCCGTTTTACATATGTACATGTGTTTCGTACTTAACAACAAGCTTCCAATGCTTTCTAATCATCATCCTCAAAGGCCTGGGCAGTCTTTGTCTTGTCTTGACCCCTCGAAATTTGAAATCAATGCACCTTATTCAGAAAGAGCTTCACTTGGGGAATCAATTAGTTCAAGTTCGAATTTTATCGAAGTAAGAGAAACTGCGCAGACAAAATGCTTTGTTGGAGCAACATTCGACAGTTTTGAAGCAAAACAAACTTTTTTACACTTTTGCTTTTAATGACGAAGTGAGGATAAACCGTTGATGTTTATTCTATACAATTTAATTCGAGTTATCAAAGACACAAACCTTGTGTGGAAGAAACAGAATTTGCTGTGAATTACAAATTTGAAAATTATAGTTTACAAAAATGTATTAACCAATTTCATAAAATATATTCTGATATAAAAAGTTTACAATAGTTACTAAGTACTACCACATAAACAAGGTGGCGCAAAAATCATCACCCTTTCGAAAGTTGCTATAATTTTTACAAAAGGCGGTAAATGTCAGTATAAAATATACATCACTAAGAAATGGAGCGCGTGTAACGTACGCTTGAATCTTCCCGAATCTTGACGACGAGGAAGACAACTTTTCATTGAAAATCATCAAGTGCGTGGAGGACCAGGGAACTTTTAGGGAACTAAAAAAACAGCGTATTAGCTATAACGCCCACTCAATGTTACTGCATGTTGTGGTGTCTAAGCTGGAAGTAATATCGAGACTTATTTTTTCGAAAACACTTCGGGCCAAATGACTTCGGTAAACGAAGAGTGCTACAAAGCAATGCTTAACGACTTTGTCCTACCTCAACTAGATGAATTTAGACGGAAGAACATGTGAATTTAACAGGATGGAGCAACAGCGCCCACTGCACCACCTAAATTCAAAATAATGAGGGATGTATTTTCCGGTCGCCTAATGTCACTTTTTGGTGATTTGCTCTGGGCGGCAACATCGTTCAGATCTAGCCTATCATTGGAAGTTCTGGCAAGAGTGACGGCTAATGCCATTAATCTGGCTCTTATGATCAATAATTCAGGTAGCGGCCCCTTTGAGAGTAATGAAAAAAAAAAAATTAAACCTCAAGTACACACACAATCCAAAGGCAAAACAAAAGTTTATCCTTTATTAAAAAAAATGTAGTGTCAGAACATCGGGGATAAATTGTTGGCCATTTTCTGTAAAATATAAGTACATATAACAGTTTCTAGGGAGGTTGCTTTGTTAACGTGGGCACACCCAAAAACTAGGCGTGCTGCAAGTAGAGTCCCCAGTGACTCCCTTTTGACACCACCCAACTCGTCAAAAGTAGGAACCCCGCATCAAGCGTGACACCAGGGCAATGGTGGCTAGCGCCATCCCGTTGCGATGAGATATTTCACCGAATTACCGAGTTTCACCCGCGATAACTCCGAGAGTCTTTGTAAGGAGGTTAGTAACTTAATTGTCAAAAGATTCTGGATTGAAGTTAAAAAGTTTTTTTGATGTTTAACTCTTAAATTCATGTGAATATTTGAAATTTTATTAAAATTTATTAAACTAAGTTACTATGAAAATTTTACGTAACAAACATCTGTTAAATTTAATAATCGTTTTTGAATACTTAAACACTTAATTTTTTTTTCAAGAATTTTTTTGCACTTACCTATCTTCAAATTCTTCAGCAACACTGGTGACATTACTATCGTCCAGCAGCATTGCTGCTATACGATTATCACCTTTAAACCAATTTAGTGAATGTAATTCACCACATTTGTCCTTGTTAACAGGACATGGCACTATAACTGTTTTACCCTCCTGTTCGCTAATTATTTGATCTGGAATAGACAACAAAAAAAGTGAATTTAGATAATAATAAAAGTATACAATTATTTAAAGAAATCTTAAAAATAATTGGTTTTTATATACATATATAAGTTTTTAGCATGACTATTTGGCTTGAAGAAGGCAATAAGCCATAAGGGATTGAAAAAGACTTTCTATACTATAAAGTCTTTTCGCCCATGTAACAAAATGTAAGAAATTATTTGTAGAAAATTAAATCTAAAACTAATTTTGTGTAAAACCATATGTTTATTTCCACAAAGATAGTCGGTTAAAATAAACCATTTTTCATTATCCTTTTCCATTTATAAACACTGTTACATGTTTTTGGTTTTGGCTTGCAAGGATGTTAACCCTTAAAATAAAACGGATATCTTTATTTAGTTAGTTTTTGCTTAGTCTTTTTAACTCTGGAATTTATTTTAAAAAGGTCCTTGCTAACTTTATGTTTTATTATGTATCTTGTTTTTATGTGTTTGTGTGTTTTTTTTTTTTTGTAATTTCTTCGGCGAACATTTAAAATGTAGCAGATTTTTTTTCAACTCCAGTGATTTGCATATTTTTTTCGTGAAAATATCTCTTCTTACATATTTATTTATTTATTTATGCTAAACTTGGAACAGGGATAATATTTTAATTTTTTATGCATAAAGATTTTGGGTGAAAGAAGAAGAACAAATATTATTGTTATGTTGTCTTTTTTTATTTAAGGGAAAACATTTTTGTTCACTTCCTGTGCTTTTTCTTACAAAAGAAGAATGTGTAGAGATAATATGTAAATATGGCGTAGGTTGTGTTGGCGACAAATCTATTTTTAAATTGAGTTTTAAGTGGGATTTTCAAGCGATTGTCTTTAAAGGAAAAAAAGGAAAATAAAAAATTTTTATAATAGTAAAACCTTAAAATTGGATATTTATTACTAACTTAAACAAATACCAAAAAAAAAATATTAATAATTTTTAGTGTTATTTGCTTAATTTAAGCATTATTTTAGGAACATAATTGGGTCAGAAGTGATAAGAACGTCGGTAGTAACGCCGTAAATTTCTAAATTCACAATCATTTTGGGAATAAAAATTATTTCATTAATAATTTTATTGTTTATTTTCTTTTAAAAAAATACATATAAGAAAAATTTTTAAATTTCTTTCAAATGGTTGGTAATTTTTTCTCTTTTCATTTTATTTTTAAATATTAAATTTGCAACTACAAAAATAGTTACAACCAGCGTATAAAACAAAATTTTATCTAAGTCGACATATGACGCACAGTCTTGTGTCGTTGGCCAAAAATGGTTAAAGCAGTTCTCTTAAGCTAAAACAACTAATAACCATTTTTTTTAGGAAGACATCCTAAGTAAAACGAGTCTAAACCAATTTTTAAAAAATCTGTAGTAGTTTTTGAGTTTTAGCTCTTAAAAGTCAAACTTTTTGAAAGCTTGGCTCTGGATGGTGCATGCCAAAAAACATACTAATAACAACAATATTTTGGAATAATTAACCAAACTTTTAAAAAGTGTTAAAATGTCTGCCTTTGTTAACAGTGTACGAGTACAACATATCAGTTAACTCAGCGCTCTTCGAGCATTTAAAAATTTACGGATATATGGGAAGGATACGAATCCCTCCACGTATATAAAGCAAAATAACCACCCTTTTATCTAATGTCGTTTATAAGTGAAGCATGTTTAAAACTTCAGTAAGCTAAGCGCTCTTTAAACATTTTTAATTTAAGGATATATGGCAGAGCTGTAAATGAATCATTCATTTTTGAATTTAATTCGTTACGAATTAGCAAATTTTTAAATAATTCTTTTCACACAAAATAATGAATTGAATGAAATTTGAATCAATTCAAACGAATTAGGCAGAAATGAATTTCAATTCGCTTCCAATTCAAATGAATCTGTTAAATGAATTGCAATTTACTTTGACAAATTCAAATGAATCTGTTCAAAGAATTGCAATTCGTTTGCAATTCAAATGAATTTGTTAAAGAGAAATTGCAATTCATTTTACAGATTGGAAAATAAAGGTCAATAAGCAAAAATGCGCATATAACTATAACATTTACCATGCGTCGGGAATCATGCCCCTCTATTAAAATCAATAATCAAATAAAACCTCAAAGTTCAGATGTTAAATATCTTTGTACACATTTAGATCGCCGTTGAACGTGGAAAAGCCATATAGAGGCAAAATTAACTCAATTGAAACTTAAAGCCATCCAAATTCATTGGCTTATTGGAAGAAACTCTGTCCTTAGTCTCGACTGCAAACTTCTACTTTACAACTCCATCTTAAAGCCAATCTGGTGCTATGGAATTCAGTTATGGGCCACTGCCCCGGCCTCTAATATCGAAAAAATGCAAAGGCGCCAAAATAAACTGCTTTGAAGAAACGCAGCTGCCGCTTGGTAGGTTAAAAACTGAAAAATTCACAAGGATCTCAATGTTCGATCAGTTAAAACTATGATTACGAAGTATGCAGTAAAATACGTAAAAAAGCTCGAATTGCATCCGAGTCCACTAACTCGAAATATTTTGAATGATAGCGGCCACACTCGCTTAAGGAGAAGCGATACTGCAGCACGAATTCTTGACAAAAAGTAAGAAAAAACAGAAGTAAGGAAAAACATGTAAAATCAATTAAAATAGATAATCATTCAAAGCAAATTTCGATCTACCAAAGTTTAAAATACAATTTGGTTTAAAGATTGATGTTTGACTATTGACTGCCAGCAGTCGTCGATGGCCCAGCAGCAGTTTAGAATGAAAAATTATCAATAAATTTTAATTAATTTTCATGTTGTAAATAAAATTCCTTCTTCATAAAAATAATTTAATGAAAATTAAATTTGATGAACTTTAGCCTAATTAAAATATTAAAATTTGGATTAGAAAGATATTTTACTCAAAAGTATACTTTGGATCGTTGGTACACCAATAGCAATTAACGCCTTGGAGACGAACGTACAGCCAGAAATGGTCGAAAAGTCCCCAAAAGTGTACATCTAGATTGCGCTTCGGGTCTATCGGGTTAAAAAACACCCTTTTTATGCAGAGCATTGTTTTGAATTATGAGTGCTATGTGAAAAAGTGACCATTAATATGTATCGGCACAAGAGGAATGTTCTCTCAAAAGGACTTAATGCTTTTCTTTAGAACTCTGTTGAGGCTAGAAAACAGTGCCCGTCAAAAGGGGGTGTCCTTAAAAGAAAGGTGTCCGTTAAGGCCGTTTACTCTTCTGTATAGTAATGAGAAAAATTAAAATATCTTATAAAGTCCTGTCCTCATTTCGGTTAACAATTTTTTTTTTGTGCTAGGCCAATTTTAATGGTTTTCTTACTTTTTGCTACTCAAATCTCAAACTTCGGTTTGTAAAAGGTTTCGTTAGGTCAGTTCTGTTGTACGCAGTGGAGATATTTACGTTAACACAGTCGATATGCAACGCATTTATATCGAAGATAATTAAAAATATTCTGGACCGAACGAGTAATAAATGCAAAACTGTTTCGAAAACTCGGTCAAGCTCGGGAACTATTATTAAATGTCAAGAACGCAGGACATTGTGGGAAACCAAAAATTTCATAAACTCCAAGTTATATTGCAAGGAAGAATTAAAGAAAGTCGTAGGATATGCAGAAATAAAGCAGCATGGGCTCGTAATATAAAGTGTCTTACAGCTTATTTGCTGAAATTTTGGAAAACCAAATTTTAACATTTCAAAGTTGACTCTCAAAATGTAAATTACCATGCGTATTACCAGAAAAATGATAAATATGCAATTGCATGTTTTTCCTTGTGCCACCAATGAAGGCAGAAACAATATATTTATCCGTTTTAGAGCTTTTTATGCATTTTGGCATCGATTTGTTAGTGCATATTTTTGCATATTTTACCGTTTGCAGCATTTTTTTTTTTGCATAATTAAGTTAAAAAATCCTTTTTAAAGCATTTTAAAATTTATAGCGTAAAAACAATTGTTCTGCGAATTTTTGGCTTTTCTTTAAATTTAAACATTAAAATTATATCTATTAACAAAAATTAAGGTGAAATTATATACGTTTTTGGCGTTGTGTGTAATGCATAAAAATCTAGATTAATCTTTTAGTATGTGACTCAGAATCTCTTTTTAAAGTGATCTAAAGATGTTCATCCTTCCGTCTGGCTGGTTGTCTGTTCATGCTAACCTTGTGCGCAAAGTATAAGTTGCAATCTTGTTGATAATTTGATCAAATTGGATAAATACATTTTAATTGTACTAAGGACGAAGTGTATGTAAATGGTAAGACTCGGTCTATAATTTCACATCTTCCCCATTAAAACTTCTTTCCAAATTAGACTCTTTGTGTCCGTAAACCATCAAATAATGTTGGCATTAAAATCTAATTCGCTCCAAAATTATTTTACTGCAAAATAAGTTCTTTTTGAGTCAGCTCCCATCTATAAATAACTATGAAGTTAAATATTTAATGTTAACATTTATATCCCTTTAAGACAAAAAATCTCATATAGATGTTAATATCAATATAATATTCGGCATTAATAACATTTATATGAATTTTAACCTCTGCTTATCGTTTCCAAATAGGGCAAAATCTCGAAAATTCGTCTGTAAATACTATGGTGTTTGGGCTTTACCGATTATAATTTTGTTTAATTGTTTTTATTAAAAGGAACTGTTACCAAATTATTGAATATTTTGTTTTCAAATTAACCATATTTGAATTTTTTTGAAATTTTCAAGTTTTTACTGCATATTTAATGTGCATAAAACGCATTTTTTAAAGCATATTTCTGGTTTCACTGCTTATTCTCTTTGTGCATTAAATTGTATTGAATTATCCGATCAGCACCAAAATTTAATAGAATTTAAGTTAAATAAAATTTAAAACATGGCAAGTCAAAATAACATGATTTGGAATTGAGCTGTCGATATATACTTTATATTGATTCTCAGAACAAAAGTTTTGATGTTACACAACGAATCGTAAACTCTTATTTTACAGTTTTAGAGAATAAAATTTAAATTTTTTCGTGATCTGTTTTTTAAAAAAAAGTTTCCATAAGGTTTGCAAACTAAAAAGTTTTTATATATATTTGAAAAGAAGACACATCATTAAATACAGAGATCTGTACATGTACAATTAGATCAATTAAAAACACAAAGAAAAGCATCGTCGAAAAAATGTATATTTTATAAGGCCTTCAATCAGAGTTACTTCCTTGTATCAAACCTATTCTAGAACAAGAAGCACGTCTTACTACAAGTTTAACAAAAAAGAATTATTTCCAGAAAGTACTACACAAAAAGTTAAGCGCACATGAAAATCTTTTGACCGCAAATAAACTCTTAATTCCTTTTTTTCCATCTTGTGGTAAGAAAAACCACACCCTACAGCAGCTACAAATAGGAAAAAGAAATATTTGTAAATATTTTTTCAAATTTTTTCTATGCAGCAAAAAGTTAAGTCTAAGCAATCAACATAAGCAGACAGAACTTTGATTTGCACTTCATTTTGTGACCATTTGTTTCCGTCACTCGAAAACATACACATCTGTATAAACTCTTAAATAATCTCATATACACATACATACATCTATTAGCATAAGATCACGCACACACATATTTTCCTGCCCAAACACACACTTACAAGCAGGCACTATTCTAACTTATATTTCCATTATTTAACACTCATAAGTTTCAATGAAACTTTAGTCCTTTAGAGTTGTTTAACATTTTGAAATCTTTCCATAAAGCCAGAGACTGTCGAACAGCCTTTAAGCATAATAAGAGTGAAGCTGTTGGTTTCCTTCATTCTTCTTTTTTCTATGCTTTTTTTTTTTGCTTAATTTTTTGTTGCATGCTTTTAGGAGAAAGGGTAAAATGTTGAAAAAATAAGGATTTGTGTGGCAGAAACCAAAAATTGGGTGCGGTTTCCTGTTCATAAATTTTCACAAAAATTTTCATTTTCCAACAGACATTCATTTGCTTCATATGTACACATGTGTATGTATATGTTTGTATGTAAGATATGCTTACGACCCGAAGACCTTTTGATATTTCTTGCCAGGGAACAAATGGTCTAACATAGAATTTTCAGTTTTTTTTTTTTTTTTTTTTGATAACATACTAAATAGTTTTTGAAATACAGTCACATACGAGAGAATAAGAATGGTTGTAGGGAGGTGTTGATGGAAAGATGAAAACTTAAACCAAAAAGTTTAAAATAAATTTAATGTTTTATAAGACATAATCAAGGTCAAAAGCTTTTAAATGAAAAGAGCTTTGTAATTTAAGTTTATTCAGCAGAAAAAGGAATGTTTTCTCCTGATCTCTTATCTCTTATCTCCTATTTTTGTGTTCGAAAGATGACAAACAGGTAAACAAATATTTTTTTGCAAGAAATTCAGAAAATATGAAACGGTACATCCTTAGAGGTTCTAATTTTGACTCCGACCGCTGATATTTTTTAGGTCCGACTTCAACTCCGACTCCTACTTTTACCTTGATGCTAAATGTATATAAGATTGGTCCTTTTTTGACTTTAAACTCTTATTTTAATGCAGTACCTTTTTAATGGTTAAATATAAACTAACTATCATAAAATAAATGAAAGTCACTTTTTCATATTGATCTGCGAAATATTGGATTGTCAATTTCGAATAATTTTTATTTTGGAATATATTAGGAAGTTTTTTAAAATTATTTATGCCGAAAAATTTTGTTCTTCGAAGTCGCGAGTTTTTGTGAGCACTTCGACTCCGACTCTGGCACAAAAATCTCAACTCTGACTTCGACTTCACAGCCCTGCTTTATAGTGGAGCTACACATTGGCTATACTTGCAGTAAAAATCTCAAGCATATGTGGGACTTTTTAAAACTAAACATTAAACATTTTTGTATACTAAGACGTATGATTAATATTAATTTAGAGGTTGCTTTTAAAAATTGTTAATAATTCAGGCACTAAAGGTCATAAAGACATAGGTTAAAGTGCAAAACAATGCCAAGGCTTAGAGGAAAATAATTCTAAAAAAGTTTTTTTAATTTGTCGTAAGATATTTGAAAAAATATGATAGAAAACTTAAATTTCCAAAAAAAAAAAAATTTCTTAAATTTTTTCAAAGACCTTTCCAAAGTCTATAAAGCTTATCTAGAAAAAAAAAATATATTTTTAAATATATTGTCATAATAGCATATGATTTCACTACCAAGGGATGTACAGTAAGCCTTAGGATCTGTAACTACATACCTAAAAATGTTTACCTTCCTTTTAAATTATACTAAACAGTTTCCTAACCTTTTTTACCATAAGTAGTGCAAACTTTAAGACGTTGAATCCTTCTACTACCTTGGAAGCCTTATTGATAGACAGGTCGGCTCCAGTGCCGAAATTTCTGCACGCATCAAAATGGCAAGGCAGGCTTTTGGTATGCTGACCAACGTTTTGAAATCTTCAATTGAGGCCGTCAGCGCCAAAGTGGTGTAAGCTTTGATTTTTTATACTCTGACTTATCTACGCCAAATTGATAAAAATGGCGAAAATAAAATAAGAAACTAGTTTATCACTTGTTTTACCAATCACTAACTGAAAACGTTGCAAAAGTTTGTGTTGCATTTATTTATTTTTGCTCTACTTATAATACAAAAGTAGCCACAAGCCACACAAATATGAAATAAATTTAATGTGGCTTACACCACTTTTGAGCTGACGGCCTCAATTATATCGCGAAGAACTCAACTAAAAATCTTCACCTCAAAAGTAAAAGCTGTTCTTCTGTATGACTGTGAAACATGAAATGCCGCTTTGTTTGATGTCCACGCTCTACAAGTTTTAATCAACAACTGCTTTCTTAGACTTCTAACAATATTCTGACCAATTAACATCTCCAACTCTAGACGTTGTGAAATAAGACAACAAATCCCAATATAACGTTAAATTTGTAAACGAAAGTGAAATTGAATAGTTGATACGCTTCAGAGAGATGAAGACGATATTGCCAGGCAGGCAATCGAATGTAATCCCCAGGATCTACTCATACATATAAGCGCCAAATCCATACAGAAATGAAGAAAATTCAAAAAAGCTAGAGAGAAATTAAATCAATCGCATTCAATAGATCCGAATGGAACATGCCTGCTATGCCCTATTTTTTTTATAGAAACAACAAGAACAAATATATATTTAATTCAAATTTTATTTCAAAACAACTAAAATGTTTATTAAATCAAAATTATATTTTTAATTTTCTTTCAACAAAAAAAATAATTGATTCAACATTAATTAAATTTAAATAATTTTTTTTATTGATAAAACTACCAATATTTTTTTCTATGCAGTAAATTTCCAAATTTGTAAACCAGTTTTATCTATTATAATTGATTTACATGTTCTTCCCTGCTTCTGTTTTTAATACTTTTTTTCAAGAATTCTTCTTGAAGTCCAAAGCACATTTTCTTGTTCTTTATGTATTTTTTCTATTTCTGTCCGTCTAGTTGAAAAATAAATTTGATGAACTTTAGCCTGATTAAAAATTTTTAAATTTGTATTAAGAACCATGAACGGTTCAATAAAATAACCACACATCGTCTGCTTAGAGTGTCAACCTGCTAACTCTCTTTTAATAAATTTTACAGGAGAGACAAAAAACTTTTTATTTTTCCTATTTGCTGCCTGAAAGGAAAACCAAAAATATTGTTGATTTGACACACTTCAGGACTCAAATTGAAGAAAAACTACATGCTGAAAGACGAGGCATATCTTTCTCTACCAAACGGCATTAAAATCTCAATTTTCTTAAAAAGCGGATTTAGCAGGTTAACACTCTAAGCCGATGGCATACTAAATATTTTAATATTATATTTAATTGTTTTAAAATTTTAACAAAATTAGAAGAACATATAAAAAACAAAGAATCAACAGAGATTCTTTTTAAGTATTAAGCACCACATTAAAAATTTAAGAATTGTTTGCTTTTGCAAAAACTATATAGATATGGAATTCAAGATGTAGAATTACAATGGTTTCGATCTTATTTAACAAATCGTAGACAATATACAAAAGTTAATAATGTAATATCAAATTCAATAAAAAATGATTTTGGGGTGCTTCAAGGATCCATCTTAGGAGCTCTTCTTTTTATTATATATATAAATGATATGGAAAATACATTAGAGAAATGCGAGATTGTACGACACATTGATTTTTACCGAAGCAGCAAATGAAGAATTATGTTATAAAAACATAAACCAGGATATGCATAATATAAACAGGTGGCTGAAAATGAATAAATTAAAATTAAACGAAGATAAAACCAAGTTAATGGAAATAAATATGAACTCTAATAAAATATTCAAAATAAATAATGTGATAATAGAAAAAGTAAAAAGTATAAAATATCTGGGTTTCTTAATTGACAAAGATTTAAACTTTAAAGAACATATCGAATATGTATGTAGAAAAATTGGCAAAAAAATAGGCTTTTTTAAACGTTTGAGAAATAAGGTAACAATAATAAACGCAATAAACATATATAACACAATGATAAAACCACACTTTGAATATGGATCAAATATATTGTTCACATGCTGTTCAGACCAACAAATAACCAGACTACAAAAACTACAAAATAAGGCGATGCGCACTATCTTAAAATGCAACCGTTACACTTCAATCAGAAATATGTTGGACACATTAAAATGGCTAAATATACAACAAAGGCTGCAGTTAAATACAATATTTTTTATCCAGAAAATGAAAATGGGTAATGCACCTGATTACCTGATCGAACAAATAAGGTTTGTGGGGGAGGTTCAGCCGTATAATCTCAGGAATGCCTTGGATTTTAGACCACAGAGAGCAGATACAAGTGCAATGCAAAAATCACGATTTAGCAAAGGATTAAACCTATACAACATGATGCCGAATGATGTGAAGAATGAATCCAATATAAATCTTTTTAGAAAAAATTTGTAATTGTTAATCAGATTTTCTTATAATATAATTAAAATGTCATTAAAAAGTATTATAAATACTACTAATAAACAAATAAAAAAAAATCTGACAGCAGTAAAATAAGGCAGAAATTTTTGAAAGCAAAACTTTTTGGTGGATATTCAATCAATCCTAAAAACACTTACGAGTTTTTCTTTTGAAGCTTACATATTTTTAATACCATAATTTATATATATAAAAGGATCTTCTTGAAAGAATCAATGGAAGATTTCCAGAATTTCGTTTAGTTTTGGTTTTTGACTTAAAAGTGTATGTCTGTGTAGTTTTTTTTTTTTTTTTTTTTTTTTTTTTTTTATTTTATTAACTGTGTATGACTGTGTATGTTTTTTTTTGTTTTATTTTTTTTTTAAAGATCTGTATGTCTTTATAATTCTATTTCCGTTTCCGTTTAGCACAGCAAATGGCATGTTCTGGCCTGGGTCTTGGTTTATTGCCTTTTTCTCTTCTTTTTTTGCTACACATAATTTTATTTTTCTAGCCTTCATTATCGAGCTCAAAGTCTGAGTAAGTATATTTATGGTTAGTTTGTAAAGTGTCTAAATGTATGTGTTTTTGAAAATTTTGTTTGATTTTTGTTATATGTTGCTTTAGATTTTTTTTCAGGACTTTTTTCCTTATCTTTATATAGATTTTGATTGAGAGTGTGTGTGTATGTGTCTAACTTTTTTCTATTTGGTATTTACGGAAGTCTGTACTGCCACAAACATGTTGTGTGTATTTCGTAGAGAAAAAAAAAAGTTGATTTTATATGCTGTTTGTCAAACAGATCACCTTATGGTCTTTGAAGAATTTAGTATGTTTTTGGTTTTTGTTTTTTTTTTTTTTTTTTTTTTTGTATTGACATTGAATTTTGTATAATTTAGTTTTTGGTTCCTTGCATTTCCTTTTTTCTGTTATCTGTGATTTTCTATTTTTATTTTTTTTTATTTATAATTTATGTATGGCTTATGGCTATTTTGGAAAAGTAAATTAAAGATTTGTTTTCTTTTGCATTTGTTTAAGACTTAAAGCAAACAAATTTTCAAGTTTGAACTCAATTTGTTAAGTTGTTAATGATGATGGCAAATAAATAGTTTAAAATTTAAGCTTTTCGGAATGATAAAAACACATAAGTTTTTGAACAAATTCGATAAAAATGTTTTCGAAAATTTTTAGGCTTTTAGGGTTTTTTACCATTTGATATAAATGGGGGTTTGAGTCGAAGGATTTTGAATAGCACGAGCTGTAGAAAAATATTTTGAAAAAACATGAAACTTTAAAGTAAATAGTTTTTTACTACAAAAATTTATGTTAGTTAAAAGATAACTTAAAGTTTAAAATTTTTAAAAGTTAAAAAGTAGTTTCCACTTGCTTACTACGCATTGACATGATACTTATATTATCCTTAAATTTTTAGGAATGACTTTTATACACTACCAGACTATTATATTAGTGGTATTCACACCGAACTTGTTAATTTGTTACTCGGTAGTTTGTTAATTTGTTAAAGTTGCCAACTGTGAACAACCCCCTTTTTAAAACTTTGTTAGTCTGTTAACTTTCTGCTAATTTATTGTTTTGACACATCTTTTTATTCGAAAATTGCCAAAACACAAATATTTTTTTTAGAAATGTATCACAAATGATTTTTTTATAATATTTATTTAGAAACTGCAACAGCTGATTGTGAGTTACCAACAAACAATTATTTTATCAGGGGGCTGTGTCGTTAATTTGTTAAATGTTAATCCGGTAGCGCGTTAAATATACAAAAAAAAAAATGCGTGTAAAAAAGTAACGATTAACGACTAACAAGCTAACAAGCTCGGTGTGAATACCACTATTGTATTTTTTTGTTACATTTTACCTTAGCTATCCAGTGTAACACAAAGAATGCTGACGAAGGCCGTAGTGGGCCAGAAAATGCATTACATTCTGCTGGTGTCTAATAATTGTAAATTTTTCTGTACATACAATATACTTCATTGCTATAAAAAAGTATTTTAAAAACTCGCTTGAAGCCGACCTTAAATTTTGGGTATAACATTTCATTCTGTCAGTAATAAAAAAAACCTTAGCCTTCTGCTTTAGCTTAACCGCAGCGGGATGGGTAGAGAATAATTCTTCTGGAAATTTTCTTACAACATTTTCGCAAACGATCCAAAGGTCAGTTCTTGTAGACTTATCAGGGCCCAAATCGTCGCACACGTGATCGAATGAACTTTCGTATCGAATAAAACTTCGTGACGTACCAAAAACGGGATTGCGGCATTCGAAAGCTTTCGTATCGAAATTTGTTTAAAAAATGTAATAGATTTTTATGCTTGTATACTAATGGCATAAGGCATTGCACTTTTCGCCGCATATAAATCAACAATGTTGAAAGTGACTTATAAAATAGGTGACTTCGGTTTATTTATGTGGCTTTTTTTATAACGGCGGCGCTTGCTAAAAAGAGCAACAAAGCAACTCAAAAATTGCAAAAATTCGGAAAACATTTTACAAAATCAGAAAATTTGCAAAAATAGCCAAAAATTTGCGAAAGTTTTTAACATATCAAACAAGCCATTAAATTGATTAAAAGTCCCTAAAGGAATGGCAAAAATTCGATAAAAAAATTTAAATTAGCGGAAATTTGCAAACAGCGGCATGAAAGCAAAGTTTAGTATTTATTAAAAATTGTTAAAGCTGTACAGAGTCAGAAAACTTATAGAAAAAATCGCTGCTATAGCAAACATGGTTAAAATTCGCAAATAATCGCAAACTTGGAAACAAACCCTAAAATTTATTTGAAATCGGTTAAAAAAAAACAAAATGTCAACAATTAACAAAAAAATTTTTTGCAAAAATAGCGAAAATTCGCGAAAATTTTTAATAATTCGAACAAGCCATAAAATTGATTAAAAGTCCATAAAAGTATAAGAAATGGAAAAAATTCTGTAAAAATTGCTAAATTAGGGGAAATTCGCAAAAAATTGCTTACAGCGCCATAATAGCAAAGTCTACTATTTATTAAAAATCGTTAAAGCTGTAAAGAATCAAAAAACTTTCAATACAAAAATTGCTTCTATCTATGACTATAATTTGCGAAAAATTCCAAAACTGAATGTTATTATTTTATTTCTTATTGCTGAAAAAAGTTTAATATTAAAATGTTTAGCTATTTGTTAAAGAAATCTAATAATTATTCTCAAAAAGTGTGTAAATTGTTTGTAAAAAACAATTAAATGTTTTTACGAAAGCTCTTAACCTATCGAATGACGTTTCGAGTAAAGTCATTCGATCGACTACTCGTTATCGAATGGCATAATCTCAAAAAGTAAAATTTCGATCAAAGTCACTCGATCACGACTGCGACGATTTGGGCCCAGAACTTTTAATAGGTGTAGCAGAGTCATATTAAGGAGCTCAATAAGATGTTTTTCAATCTATTGTCAAGCTTTCATTCATTGAAATTGGCGACTAAATGTGCCGCCAATTTTTTGACTCTGAATCATTTTGCACCTCAGTTTATTCATTTATTGTGTTTTTTAATAATCTTCGAAGATTGTTAACTTACGGAATAGCGTCAGACATTGTATCAGTGACTTTGCTTATGGATTTTGTGGTCTCTTCGAAGTAACCCACAATTCGTAGAGAAATGATTTTTACAAAATTCTCACAAAATTTAATAAAAGTAAACAGAAAAAAAAACTAAAACTACAAGACATACAAGACTTATCAATGAGAGAACATTTAACATTTTACTATGGTACAAAGGAAAACGGCAAAAGCAATCTCTCCAATAAGTAGTAGTGTAAAATTGCATTCACAAGTTACACAGAACGTGTATACGTTAATAAAGTATGAAGTAGGATTACTTTCTACTTTAGCATGCGTCTTAAGAAAAGGTCAAAAAAGCAACATACACATAGAGCGCGTGGTGTGGACCTCCAGACCACATGTTAAAAAAAATATTTTTGAATTATAAAAGGTTAATTGAACAAATTTCCTATGAAAATTTAATAAATATGGGGTAGAAATTTATAGAAATTATTTATTGTTCTGTTTGATTTTATGCTCTGCTTTTAAATGTGTTATTACTCTAAAGCATTGAAAATTAAATGGTTTTTTCAAAAAAAAAAACTATAAAATAAAGTATCGTCGTATCGCCAGTAAAATATCGCCGATACCGACATATCAGCAAATCCGAAGTATCGCCTATATATCGGTATTCGTTACATCCCTAGTATATATAAATTTGTCTTTCCGTTTGCAACTAACACAATATTGACCCTAGACCCTAAGAACCATATTTACTCTGCATCCTAATGAGAAGAGAAGTTCCAATCCGGTTGACCGTCTGTCCATGTGTATGTTGAAATGGGTTCTGTAGGACCCCATAAATGATGGCGACTAGTTTATTACATTTGTATGACACATATACTCCGTTAAAGTTTTCTATTATAATCCAGCCAGATCGCTCCATAAAAAAACATTTTAAAACACTGTTTCGGCACCGACCAAAACATTTGTCACACTTTGAAACCGATTTAATAAATTCGGAAAAGGCGTAGATAAGCAGCAGATGTTCTTTAGCTGCATAAAAACTTCTCTCAAAAATTATTTGTTGGAACACAATTCGAAATATTTTGAAGCATAGAAAAATTAAGTATAAGAAAAACTATGACCCAGTGTAAAATTTTCCACGGCAAAATGAATTCATGCCCTGTTAAAGCAAAAAACATTTCAGTGTTGACGGTTAAAAAGTTTGATATTAACATTAGCGAAAATTTCTGTCATTATCTTATTTAAGCACAAGTGAGTGACTGCGATTCTCGCAATTAAGTCGAGCGTGTTAAATTAACCACATACTTTAAAAAAAAAACCTTAAACCGTATTTTTTCAACTGGATCAATAACCTTGTATAATTTCTGTAAATTCACATATCGTCGTGCGGAAGTTTATGTGCTCTATCCGCCACTTTACACATTTCGAGTTAAGTATGCCACTTTAGGTTTTCGACCCCAAATTTTTCAAATATGTAATCCGTTTTCGGCTTTCTCATCTAGTTTCTGAGATAAAATTTATGAGAAAGCCGAAAACGGATTACATATTTGAAAAATCAGTAGAGTGTTATTACTGATATTGCCCACAGGATATATTTAAAGTCTTTTTTATATTGTGTTTGACCTAAAAGTCTTTCGAGAGTACATCTGATATGACAACAAGTCGGTAGTGAGAATTGTTTCATGCTAATTTTTGTTTTTGCATGTGTGAAAATTACTATGGCAGAATGTATCGTAGGTAGCATGTTCCTGGCTTTGACCCACAGCCAGTGTGACCAGATCTTGCATTTTTTACAGCTTAATCTGGCATTAGACATCGTCAAAATATGCTAAAAATGATTTTAAAAAATGCTTAAAAAAAATTGATATTTTTTTAATATTTGCTTAAAATTTCATAATTTTTGCAAATTGTATTCGAAACTAGATGAAGTGACTCATTTCTTAAAAAATTGAAAAAATGCCAACAATAATCACAATACTCGGAGCTATTTTTTAAATTCTTTTTTGTTGTAATTTGTTCAATTTGAAAGTCCTTTTCTAGTTTCATATGCATATTAATTTGTTGCGGGTAAATTATGTTTACCAAGTTCGTGGCTTAAACTCGTGTCCAACACCCATTTCAGATTTCTCTGTGAAGAATGTAATCCACACAGTTTAGCAAAAAATGCAAGTCCTGATTGCGTATTTCTATGAAATACATGATATGTTTGCTCCGTTCATAAGCATAATTCATTAAAAAATCTAAGGTTTCCTTAAGGTAAGAAAACGTAATTTCCTTCTTGCTTCTCTAAGGCTTTCAATTAGATACACAATAAAGGTTCATTTATTGAGAAATAAAAGTGTCGTTAGTATTTATTTCCATGTTTGACACATATCTAGATGCTGCTAAAAGAAACCTTTGAATAATTGCCTTTTGGACAAAACCATACGATAATATTGGTCTCCCAATCGATGTTTGATTTCAGTTTACCACATTTGGTGCAAGACATCAATTCTTGCCTTTAAAATTTCTACATATCTTGTCTTCTTCGTTGTGTCTTTTAAGGCTCCACTTTCAATGACACGAAGATATTTTGCTTACATGTAATTAATAATGCTATGCCACCTTTGTAAATAGAACTTGCTCCGGTTTCTCTAGTTTCCCGGCCATTTTTTTCTTAATAACCTTCAAAGATAGATAAAAAAGCGCTGACTACGCAACATTATTTACAGAACCTACAATCTTTGTGCTAATCAAATCATCAAGAAGCTTTCATTGTGTATTGATAACTTCTTCATAATTTTACTATAATTTTCCTATTTCTAAATATTTACCTTCATTCCTTGTCGTATTAACTATTTTTAACCACATTTTTTTTTTCTCTGAGCATAAGCTTTATCTTTCTCTAAGCCTAAGACCTTTCTTTTCTTTCTTTTACTGGGTAAACCAAATATTTATTCTGGTTTTACCTTTTTTTCTAACTTAATTTAAATGTTCTTTATTTTCTCCTCTTTCGCCGTTCTATAATTTATGTATCACAACTTCCAAAACACATTCAATATTCTACCACAAATACCATTAGACATGTGAAATATTCAATTTTTCAAAGTTAAATCTGTAAGTAAAAATAAAAAAAAAAAAAAATATTCTATTCTACATCGACGAAATATACAGGAAGGTGTTAAGAATACCTGGACTATAAGCCAGCTAGCAGCAGCTTCACAGGATTATATATACAAACATATTTGCCAAAGTTGTGGTGTATTAAAAATTTTGGTTGTTCACGTTTGTGTTTTGCAACTGTATTCAATCTGTATTCAATTTTGCAGTTACAATTTTATTTTCAGTTTGTGTTTTCCTTTTTCTTTTTATCAAGCTTTTTTATGATTTTCGTTACAAAATATTTGTGGTTTGTTAGGTTGTCCGTCTTCCTGTTTTTCTTCTCTATCACAGAGTTTTTCTTTATACTTACAATATTGAGGATATTTAAGGATTGGTAATTTTGTGTTAATGTGAGTGTGTGGTTTTTTTTATATACGTTTGTATCAAACGTTTGTATCAAAGTATTGAACTGCAGATTTCATTTCTTTTTCTTTTTTACTGCCGTTGGGGAGATATTCTATTAGTTTGTAATGCAGGGCAAAACATTTGTAAGAAAACTCTTTTAGTAAATGAAGCTGTTTCCGGTTTACTTTTTAGTTAGTGTGTGTCTTCTTTTTTTATGTATGGCATTAGTTTTATGTGCATCATTATCGATAATATTGCCCTTCGTTCGTTGTTTTATTATTTGATTTTTTTTTTGTGCTAAAACATGAGGTTTTCATTTGTATGTGGTTAAATAAATAAGGTTATATTTTATGGAAGAATTTACAAGTATACAACGTAATAAGAAGAAAATTATTAGTAAGGGTATTAAGGTTTTAAATTTAAGGAAAATGATAAAAAAAAAAAGGAAACCACAAAAAAAAAAGATTTTTATAAAATAAAGCCTAAAAGAACACGCTAATAAATGCATATATTTCATGAAATGTTACGTATAAGTGATATTTAATTTGTTCAAATTAAATATTGCTCAAACGTCTTTCATTAGTTGATATTAGGTAAATAATTGAAGAGAAATAAAATTTTACAATCTGAAGCGTCTTCCAAAACGGATTTCAGATCTATGACCGGAATTGTCTGTCATTTGTTCATTCAAATTAAACAAAATAGAATTTGGGAATTTTTCTGTTTTTCTTTTATAAATTGTTTTATATTATACAATTTTAAAAAACTTTAAGCTGCAACGAGGCTCATTCCTGTACGAATTGGAACACCAACAAACCAAATTTGTCGAATTTGCGACAATACCAATCCACACAAGATTCAACAAAGTCCAATGGAGCCTGAATAAGGTACTGTTTGATGTGGTCTAAATTCCTTTTACTACGGCGAGTATAGGTCATTGATTTTCAACTTTTTCAGCCTGAGTTAAAAGACATAAAAGAGTTGTGTTTTTAATAGAGTGCTGCTCAACACTGCCCATGTCAGAATAGACATTCTGCACGAGCGATTTGAGGATATTTTAATCTTTTGTGGAGGAGATGTTAAGTTGCAACCAAGATCATGCGATTTGACCCCAACAGACTTTTTTTTAATCGTAAGTCAGCCAATAAGGCAAAAACCACAGAAGCCCTAAAATTCAATAAAGGTGATTGATGTTATTGCTCAAATTCTGAATGGCTTATGAGGCAAAATAATGGAGAATTTAACACCAAGCTAAACCACAGAGAAGTTAATTGATGTCATACTCCATATTTAGTTTCATCCATAGGCCTTTAAACGTATACAAATTATATTTAATTTAAATTTAAAGATAGAAAGCGCTTAATGAATAAACCTATTATGACGGTTTTATAAGACAAATAACTTAAGAGGGCAATCCAATATTTTTGATCATCAAATGCTTACCGGTAAGTTGGTTTATAGCTGGCTTTATATAAAGTTATTTTATAATCGTTTTTTCTGATACGTTCCACTGTGCAGTAGTTCATTTAAATGTATATTAAGTAACTTATCAGTATACATTTTAACTTAAATTAGGTTAAAAAAACAACTTATTTTGTTAAGAATTTTTTACTTAATTTACTGCCTGTTTTTAGAAAACGTAAACAAGTGAGTGAGTGAGAAATTATATTAAAAACAACAATAAAAAACGAAAATTTGTTTTTGTTTTCAATATAATTTCTCACTCACTCACTCGTTTACGTTTTCTAAAAACAGGCCGTTAGTCTTAAAATATTCGTACGCTAAGGCGTATAATTGTTATTAATTATAAAGTTAAATTAACAAGATATAAATAACTTAAAATCGAATAGCCCTACGCACCCAAAATAAAAAGCAGATAAAAGCTTAGACATTAAGGCAAGTAGTAGGAAAGATAAAAATTATTTTTTTTTGAAAACAGTTTGAAAAAGTTACTAAAAACTATAAAAAGTATTAAGTTTTCTTCACCTCGTTTTATTTCTAAAAGATTTTTTTTCAGCTACAGTATGACCTGATTGAGTTTGTCTGATTTTGGGAATGCCATTTTATTAAGGATATACAAAATAGGCTAAAAAAAACAAGAAAAGGATAATTTCCCATTCATATATTTTTTTTTTTTTTGGTTGCCACAAAAATAAAATGTATCAATTTTTACAATCATTTGCTTCGAAGTCTACCTTAAAAGACAAAATCCCTTTAGACTTTAGTCATAAAATATTTACTGGAAACATCTAAGCTTATCTCCTTTCATAATCCTTAAACAAAGCATGACATTTCAAACACTTTACGTCTATTCTTATTTTTCAAAAACAACTTTTGCTTTTCGTTTAATTTTCACATTCAGGAAAATAGTTAGTGATATCATTACTTCAAACAGCAAAGTTAGAAAAAATAAACTTAATTGAGTTTTCAAACCAGACATTTAATGTAAACTATAAAATATCTCTATTTACCAGTTCAACTGTATATAATAATGACATGGCAATTTATACTTCATCCTTTTAGCAAAACATTTAACATCAATGTAATGATTTTTATAACATTTTTCTTTCTATCTTTGTAACAATATTGTTATTTATTTGTCATTATTTGTTTCACCCCGATTGATATTTTCTCATACGGGTATTAAGGTCATATTGAAGAGTGAAATTTCATAGTTAAAGTAATCAAAGTTTATATGATTGCAGTGGAATTAGAGCAGAAAATATAAAGAAGGAATTGTGTAATAAAAATAATAAATTAATAAGCACATTCGAATTTAAGAGAAAATAAAAACATAAAAGTGGGTTGTGTTAAAGGGGAAAAGATATGACTGAGAAGTTATTTGCAGTTTTAAAATAACTGAAAGGATTTTAATAAACAGCAATTTCTGTAGTTAAATTAAGTTATAAGTATGGTTTTAGACGAATTTAGTTAGTTTTAAAATAAAGTGCCGTATCTTGTTATGATTAAATATTAGGTTTTAAATAATTTGTTTGTTAAACATTCGAAAGTTATTAAAATCTAATTAAATTACGAAAATGATTGTGCAGAAGTGTTGCTAATAATACGACATAAAGTTCCTTTTACTCAGCTCAAAATTAAAAAACCAGCCCATATATCCTTTTTCTTTATTGCAACATAAATATTGTAAAAAAAGCAACTAAGCAAATAAAAGTAACGAAACGCTTCGATCTACAATATTTTGATTATTACAAAACATTTTTTTATACCATTTTATAAAGAATCCCAAAATGTATCATTAGATACTTTCAAAAAGGTTGCAGAAAAGATTGCTTTAGAAAAGATTTTCATTATTTTCAAAATTGTTATAGAAATAAAAAAGCCAGCCATATATCCTTTTTTGAATATATTTATTTTATATTATAAAAAAAAAAATCAGAAAATATTAAAAATCTAAAGAATAGTAAAACCTACCAGGTTTTTTAAGATTAAAGTTTTAAGGAACCTTTATAAAAAATTTGAAAATTTCTAAACAAACAAAAATGAATCACCTAAACAAAAACTTTGCACAACAATGAGAACTTCAAAAAATCTTCAAAACTCAATTTCAATTAATAATAAGGAAGTTAACAACTTGTCCTTTCTTAAAATATTTGACGAACATAACAAAATCTACCCAAAGAAAAATCTTAAAGTTTTCCAACGATTGTAACATTAATTTAATACAAATTTAAAAATCTGTGCAAAAAATTTGTATATTACAAAATTGATTAAATCGTACTTTCAAGAAATCTCTAAGTTTGATATTATGCAACTAAAACTTTCAAAAAAGTTTTCAAATATAGTTGTCCTTAATATAATTTGCTAAAGCTGAAATTTCAACAAAAACCTTGAATGCTCGCCCAATATCCTTTTTTTAATATAATTCTTTTAAACTGATAAAAGATTATCAAAAACTAAAAATGATTAAGTAGGTAGATCGAAATATGAAAAAATCTTACAGAATTAAAAATTTTAACACCATAAATAATAAAAAAAATGGTTTTGAAATTTTTAAACTAAAATATAGCAATATATATATAAAAAAACAAAAAATCTCCAAGTATGATATTATGCTTCAAAAAGGTTGTCAAATATTGTAGTCCTTAATATCATGTGTTGAATTTAAAATTTCAATCAAAAACTTGAATGCTCGACCAATATCCTTTTTTTTTATATAATTCGTTTAAACTAAAAAAACTAAAAAATTATTAAGTAGATCGAAATATAAAAAATTCTTACAGAATTAAAAATTTTAATGCCATAAATAAAAAAACATAAATTGTTTTTAAATTTTTAAAACTAAAAAAAAAATAATAATTTTTTAAAAAAAAAAACAACAAATTTCCAAGTTTGATATTATGCGCCTAAAAATTTCAAAAAGGTTGTCAAATAGAGCAGTTCTTAATATTATTTGTTTAAGTTGAAATATTAACCATAACCTTGAATGCTCGACCAATATCCTTTTTTTATATAATTCGTTCAAACTGAAAAAACTTAAAAATTATAAGGTAGATCGAAATATAAAAAAGTCTTACAGAATTAAAAATTTTAATGCCATAAATAATAAAAAAAAATCTGTTTTTAAATTTTTAAAACTAAAAAAAAATAAAAATTTAAAAAAAAACAACAAATTTCCAAGTTTGATATTATGCACCTAAAAATTTCAAAAAGGTTGTCAAATAGAGTAGTTCTTAATATTATTTGTTTAACTTGAAATATTAACCATAACCTTGAATGCTCGCCCAATATCCTTTTTTTAATATAATTCTTTTAAACTGATAAAAGATTATCAAAAACAAAAAATTATTAAGTAGGTAGATCGAAATATGAAAAATCTTACAGAAATAAAAATTTTAACTCCATAAATAATAAAAAAAATGGTTTTGAAATTTTTAAACTAAAAAAATAGCAATATACATATAAAAAAAACAACAAATCTCCAAGTTTGATATTATGCCTCAAAAAGGTTGTCAAATATTGTAGTCCTTAATATTATGTGTTGAATTTAAAATTTCATTCAAAAACTTAAATGCTCGACCAATATCCTTTTTTTTATTTAATTCGTTCAAACTAAAGATTAAAACTAAAAAAAAATAAAAAATTTAAAAAAAAAAAACAACAAATTTCCAAGTTTGATATTATGCACCTAAAAATTTCAAAAAGGTTGTCAAATAGAGTAGCTCCTAATATTATTTGTTTAAGTTGAAATATTAACCATAACCTTGAATGCTCGCCCAATATCCTTTTTTACATAATTAGTTCAAACTGATAAAAGATGATCAAAAACTAAAAAATTATTAAGTAGATCGAAATATGAAAAAATCTTACAGAATTAAAAATTTTACCACCATAAATAATAAAAAAATATTGTTTTCAAACAGCAGAAAAATAAAACAAACAATCAATCTCCAAGTTTGATATTATGCAACTTAAACTTTCAATAAGATTGTCAAATAGAGTAGTCCTTGATATTATTTGTTAAAGATGAAATTTAAGCCATAACCTTAAATGCTCGCCCAATATCTTTTTTTTATAATTCGTTAAAACCGATAAAAGATCATCAAAAACTAAACAGTTATTGAGTAGATCGATATGTAAAAAAAAATCTTACAGAATTTAAAATTTTAACACCATAAATAATAAAAAAATTTGCTTTTAAAATTTTAAAATCTTTTAGAAAGGTTATAATGAAAACTTCTCTTTTATATGATGGCTCTATTTTTTGATTCCGTTTAAGAACAAGGATGTCTGTTATATATCCTTTTTTTGATTTTTTTTAAAAATTCAAATATTGCTCAATAAGTTATTAAAATAAGTCAGGAAAATCTTTGCTATTTTTAATTGAATGAAAAATTAAAAAGTATACATATACCAACAATCATTGAAATTAAAATTTCAATTAAGAAAAATTTTGAAATTCTGTTAAGCTTTAAGAGAGCAAGTCAAATATACACATATACATTTTGGATATTGCTTAAAACTAATAGAAAATATTAATTAAGGAAAAAATATTAGTAGACGTACAAATGATAGGCAACATACGAATTTTCATCTAAGCAAATTTTTCAACAAAAAACTTTGCAAGAATTATGAATATTTTAAGTCAATTTTAAATAAAACATTCAAAAGGCTTGCAAAATAGGATAGACAATAATACCCTATTATTGCTTTTAGATTCCGTTATCCAACCGGGTAGTCAGCAATATATCCTTTTTTTGGATATTTATTAAAATTTACAAAAACATGTTTAAATAACTAAAGATGTCAGCAATTAAGTAACAAATACATAAATTTGAAGAGCTAAATTAAAATTTGAGACTTTTTTTTAATGAAACTTGTATTAATTAAAAACTTTAGACTGAATGGATAACATGGTATTTCTACAAGTAGATAGATAGAATTACTTTAAATAACTTAAAACAAGCCCTAGTTGCTCGAAACATGTTTATAACAGGAATTAGGAAAGTAAAAATATACATGCATAATATAAGGTCCAGATGGTCAGTGATAAAAGAAGAGAAAAAACTATGTATTACATCCTTAAAGAGTGTCTGAAAATTATGAACACTAAGTGAAAAATTGCGCGCATTGTACGGGATAGCACTGTTCCACAGTCTGGATATTCTAACAACAAACGACTTCTCTATATACATTGTACTAATTCTAGGACATATAATAGCTGAATTACGAGAGGAGCGCGAGAAAGTGGAAAGATTCTGCAAGTATTGCGGGCATCCATATTTTTATATTTTATAAAATAAACAAATAAGCCGGTAATTTACGAATCGTTGAAATACATTCCGAGAAACACTTTCGTCTCAACAAAAACATGAGCCCTCCAATCCAGTCTATATACAAAACGTATAACCCTATTAAAACACCTCCTCAGCTTATCAATATTCGTTATTGTCGTGGCAGTGTAAACCTCCATGACATATATAAAAATTGGCATAATCAAAGATTAAGCTATTAGCCTCCTGATATGGAAAGGTAAAAAGTATCCAAGATACCCTTCTAAGTGTTAAATGATCAGTATCCAATTATTATTTTGTGATTTCAATTAATATCGGGAAAACCTCTTTGGCTGGCTTTCTCGATATTACATAAAAATAATTAGGTTTCATTTGCCGCCACTATTAACAATAGCTCATAATGGTTCAATAGTTAGTTCCCGTTGTGTTACAATATTTCACTGTTTCCCAGACATCCTATATCACATGGCAGGCTACCGGTCGATTTAATAACGAATTAAATCCAGTAAAGTCGATACTTGAGAGACATGTTTTATCTTTAAGGGTTTCTTGGCCCCACAGTTTGAGTGTTTAGTGTACGAATGCTGGACAACGGCAACTTCTACAAAGATCATTATGAGGGAGCATTTTTTCTGATAGGTTAGCATGAAGGCCTTAACTCATGAAGCGTTTTCGAGATAATCACGAAAAAACAGTTTTTTTTGCAGTTAATGAGGCTGTTTCCAATAATCCTGAGAACGGATTTTTTTAATTTTGCAAATTGTACACTGTTACAAAGATATCTTATTCCTCTTTCAGCTAATATCTATACTGTGTTTAGCGGACAAAAATTTACTGAGTTACATACCTGAAAATTGGAATAAAAATTGATTTTTCCTACGCTTTTTAAACTTTTAAACATTTTAAGTCCTACCGTAAAGGCAAAACAATTTTTTATTAATTTTTAAGCCCATATCCTAGAGACAATTTTGTTCCAAACAAATTTGTATCAAAATGGTTATCATCGGATAAAAATAAGAGAGTTGCAATGTTATTAGCAAAAACATCCAATCCCAACAAAGAGTGGTAAAGAAAACGCATTTTCAATGACATGTTTGCTCCTTTTATTACAGGAGACCCATTTAGACTTCAAATAATACTGATATACACATACGGCAAAAAGTCTTGGAATTAAGTAACTATCTTTATGGCTTCTGTTGTTTCCTAAGAACTTACTTACTCCTTTCTGAAAAGAATTCCTCATGTCTTGGAGCGATTGCGATAGAAAAAAAACGTTTGTCCCTGTGTCCGAAAATCCTCTTTCTTTCAAACATGAAGCGAGTAATTTCGAGTTGTCTTTTGACAAGTTTATGTCACGACGTACGCTTTGACTCAGAGTTCGTATTTCTATAGAATTAAAACTCAGATTTAAATCTTCTTCTTCATTATCTAATGTTACTTTTAATGCTGGAGATTTTCGCTTTGGGAATGGAAATCAATAGATTTATATCCGAATAAATAACATCGCCATTTGTCCGCCCTGCACTTTGGTCATGCAGATATAGCAATCAGTCATATGATCAATTAAATCCCTCCATTTAACTGGCTCACCGAATGACAAATACTCCCCCATGCCCTTAACAAATTTAGTTAATTTAAAAAAAAACACGTAGAATAAAATAAAATACGTTTCGAGTCTATGGCTTATTGACAAATCTGGCTAAGTACCGAAAATAACATTTATAAGATTCCAAAAAGATTTTGGCCATCTTTCTTCTGACACTTTTTTTAATAATGTAGACAGACCACAAACAAACTTTGAGTTATCAAGTGATTATTTACATATTTTAATACACAATAGTGGTATTCACACCGAACTTGTTAATTTGTTACTCGGTAGTTTGTTAATTTGTTAAAGTTACCAACTGTGATCGACCCCCTTTTTAAAACTTTGTAAGTCTGGTAACTTTCGTAGTAAAACAGCTGATTTATTGTTCTGACACAATTTATTATTAGAAGATTGCCAAAACACAAATATTTTTTTAGAAATGTATCACAAATTACTTTTTTATTGTATTTATTTAGAAACTGCAATAGCTGATTGTGAGTTACCAACTAACAACTATTTTATCAGGAGTGCCGTGTCGTTAATTTGTTAAATGTAAATCCGGTACCGCGTTAAATATACAAAAACAAAATGCGTGTAAAAAAGTAACGATTAACGACTAACAAACTAACAAGCTCGGTGTGAATACCACTATTATAATTTAGAAATTATAAAAGTTATTAAAACAACAAAAGCGGGATAGCGGCTGACTTCATATACCCGGTGTTGCAATGCAATACTGAAAGGCATATAATTCATAGACAACTTTTCTTAAAGCAATGCCTTAAAAAAGCAACCCCATAAAAAATTTTTGTTTTCAGGCTTAAAGTCCGGTAGCTCAGTAAATCTTTATCCGATAGACACGGTATAGATATCGGCTGAAAGAGAAAGGACATATGTATTTATGCAAAGCTTAAATCTTGTATAGTTCAAAGTTATTTACGGGAATACAAAATTGATCATTAATACGATTTCAGTGTGACGTGCTAAATTCCCAATTTTTCATATTTGATAAATACTCTGAGACACTCAGAGTGTTTAAAATTTTAATTCGCTTTATAGTTTTATTCATATAATATTTTTAGCTTTTCTAAAATCTTAGGAAAAGGTTTCCGGATGAAATGCGCATAGAAGCTAGCTTTCCCTCAACAATAAATTTCAATGTATTTATCAAATATGAAAAATTGGGAATTTAGCACGTCATACCGAAATTCTACAATTCAGTTGAACAGTTCTCGAGTATTTTCGAAATACCTAAAACAACTGCAGAAAAACAAGATTTTCGCATATATCTTAAAAATGCTTTGAGAAAAATAAATGAATGCCATATTCGTAGCATAGTGTATAGTGTAGCATAGTGTTATATACCACGTCGCTTATGTCATAGCTCTAAGAATTTTTGATTGTGCCCTTTGTATAAGCTTGATATTCGAGTTTCTAACCGTTCCTCATAATTGGATACTATATGCCTTTTAATTGGGCTTTTTATTAAAAGAGTTATTATAAATAGAATATATAAAATAAATTTTATATTCCCGAATCAGTTTTTCGGTGATATCTCTTGGAAAACCGTAAGAATGTAAAATGTGTCGTATTTTGTTTTTATTCGCATGGTGAAACTCACTATCACTTATATGTAATATTCTTTTAATCAAATTATTCGCGGTGTTGATAATTATTTTCTTAGGATGTTTAGAAAAATAGTTAATAATTTTATAAAAAATAAAAAATCTCAGAAGATCTGAAATTTTTACAACACGATACTAAAATTATTGTTATGGATGCCAAATGATCCAAGCTTTGGTTAACCAAACTTTCATGCAATTTGTTCTATTAATTGTTACCTCACTCATATATCCTTTTTTTTTTTGATAATTTTTTAACAAAATCGATTAACTTATTTATATAACTTTCTTCTTAATATGTCAACGAGTTGCAAAAAAAGTTAATAATTAGACTTTAATAGAATATAATTATTATCTTGAAATACACTATATTTAACTGTCTAATGGCCATTTTCTCATTAGGCGATTATCTTTTTTCCCAACGAAAAACTGCACATTAAAGAAATTTGGTTTTCTCAATGTCTTATTTGCTTCTATTTTGTCACAATGCTAACCGGCACTCATCTGCCAATTATTTATTTTCCTTTTATTTGACGTACAGATAAATTCAATCAGCTGACTCCCAACTTTTACAGGTATTTTAAGTGGTGTTGCCAACTCAAACCAATGTTTTTTGTCGGTATATTGAGAAACCCAAAATCGTTAACGGACAGTTTATCGGTATAATAAATTAATGTTGACATTAGGTAACAGACAGTTTGTCGATACATTGAGAAAATTGCCACAAGACATTTATAAGACAGAGAAGACACTCTGAGTTATATTAAGTCATATAATATTTCTAAAAATTTATTTTTATTTAATTAATAAATCAATAAGTGTAATAATAACTTAATTGCAATTTTGTGTAAATGTTGTAAAGCAATTTAGTTTTGGTTTTTTCTGTTTTGAAAGGAAAGTTTAAGCCTTAAATCTAAAAAAATGTATATCCTTTACTTTACTTTACTTTACTTTTAAACAAATTAAATATTCAAAATTAGCTTCTTGTTTCCCTTTAAAACCAACAACATCTGTATTCAAATTAATCATCTGTATAGTAATCATAATAATGATGTTTTCCAAAAACAAACCTCTTTCTCTTAATTGATTTTATACCTAAAGCTTTAAATGTCTCTTTATGTTTCTAAATAAAATTTTATGATTATGTTGTATACTTTAAGGTTGTTTATTGCAAATATTAAATATTATTTTTATAGTTTCTGAAAGCCAAAGTAGAAGAGTAACAACGAAATGACATCCATTAGTTTAAGGTAATTAAATTTAGCACAAAAACCCCTAAATTTCCTTAAAGTATCAGGATGAATACGAAGCAGATGATTTTAACCCAAAAAAAGGATATACATTTATTAAAGGTATGGCCACAGGGAAATGTCTCAAAAATGTATATAAAGTTGTATGGTTTGACAGGGGGGAATTAAGGGGTTGGGAGTTTAGGAAGAGGTAAGGAAATATTTTCATAAACTTAATTAATTATAACACTTTTATTAAATTTCTGTATACGAAATATCTGTAACGGCTTTAGGTAACATAATTGTAACCATAATACAGTTGGCCTGTAATTTGATGGTTAAAAAATTAAATTATATTTTTTCAGGTGGTTGGAAACGAAAAAAAATAAGCACTTCTACATACAGAAAACAAGTAAGAAAGTAAAGTCAGTTAAGCCAGAGTATATGATACCCTACACCAGAGTTTTTAGAGAACAATTTTCTAGACTGAACCCTGTTTAGGAACCATAGACAGTCATGGACTCGGCAGAAAACAAAATTATGTTTGAGGTCAGGATTCATATAGAGGTCTCAGAGCTTAATCAAACCAAGTTTCAAAATATAATACATGTAATACATGTATTTATTTTAAAGCTGTTGCGAAATTCTTCGAAAAGTTAAGCGCTATCCAGTTCTGTAACGGATTAAATAAAAAAACTGTTTCCTTCTTAAGGTAACCTAATAAACCCAAGTCAATAGCTCCAGAAATTAATGGGAGTTCACCTACTCAAATTTCAAAAATTTTCGTATTTTCTTTTTTGAGTTGTTCTTTTAAGCTTTGAGCTCTCTTTGTAAGAGTTGTATATGAGGTATTTTCTGATTTCGGTGAGGAGGCTTTTATGGGTTCTGTGGCTGCTTCTGGACCTGTCGAGACCAAATAGCTATTATAGAAGTTATCGTCACCAAATTTTATATCAATACCAACATTTCGAAGCAAGTCATGTCTAAAAAAATAATTTTCGAGTGTAGTATCTGTATGGGAGACAGGTCAAATATGGACTGATTCCAATAAAATTTGGTAATGTGACCTAGCCTGTGACCTAGCCCTCTTTATAAGAGTTGTATATGAGGTATTTTCTGATTTGGGTGAGGAGGCTTTTATGGGTTCTGTGGTTGCTTCTGGACCTGTCGAGACATAAAAGTTATCGTCACCAAATTTTATATCAATGCCAACATTTCGAAGCAAGTCAGGTCTAAAAAAATTATTTTCGAGTGTAATATCAGTATGGGAGACAGGTAAAATATGGCCTGATTCCAATTAAATTTGGTAATGTGACCTAGAAAAATTCAGTAACTGTACTTAGCGCACAAGGCTACCGGATGTCCCGGTAGGATAGCTGGTAGTAAGTTAGTCTTTTAGTAGAGGGGTTGTGGGATCGATTCCCGCCAGAAACTCTGCTCTTCTGCAGACAAGCGTAGAGCTTCGCGGGTTTAGCTTAAACAAAAAAGGAAAAAAAACATAGATAGCCAGCCAGAAAGACATCGGTAGATCGACTCAGGAAGTGATTCCTAGATCGTTTTACTTAAATGATGGTCTAGAACCAATATATTTAGGTATAACTTACATCAGCACAAACGCATAACAATCTATCCTCGATGGTAGTTATCAAAAAAAAAAAAAAAAAAACAAAAATAATAAATAAATAAAAAAAAAATTAAATGTTCATCAGTCGTTTGCTGGTACATAACTTCACCAACACAATTGGTATAGAAGCGTATATTAAGTTTATTTATTCGTGTGTAACATCAATATATATCTATGAAGGACCCCATAAATACAGCTGTATAAATATGTTATAACTGCACGCCGAAATGACTATTAGAAAGTTGCCTTAAAATTAGGATGTCCTGCCAAAGAACTCACTACTTTCTTTATGGAAACCTACTGGGAGCAGAAAAAAAGTGTTCTTCGAAAGGAAGTGTTTGCTTAAGAAAGCTGTGCGCTTAGGCAGAATACAATATATAAAGTTATGCCTCTATTCATAAAAATTTTTAAAATTTAATAAAGGTTTAAAGAACAAATTTACTATGAAAATTACCCCTAATAAACGTTTGTTCAATTTAATAATCGTTTATGAATAGGGGGTTAGTCTGCATCCTTGAGTTATTCAGTAGATGTAGAAAAAGCGTATTGAATCGAACAAATTTATTTTTTATTTTCATATGGGATTCATAAAAAATAAAATAAGTTTGAAATCTGTTTTAAGGCAAAATTTTCATACAAATTTGCATTTCAAATCCATTTTAGTTTTTTATGAATACGGCAGGCAGTAAATATCTAAAATTTGTTTTAACTGAGCTGAGTCATTAAACAAAATAGTGTAAACAACAGGTTTGTTTGTTTGCTTTGAAAATTTTAAATTTTGTATCAACAGAGCAACGTTTGGAAAAAGTTATGCTTTACAACGTCTGCTTTAACCAAGTTTAGCAGAAGTATATTGATTGCTCATTAAAGCTTATACCGAATACATTCCGTTTACTTCAAGATGCGTGAGTAGCTTTATAATGATCAGAAATTGTTAGATTGACACGAACTGCAAAGAACATCCGAAACCACTAAACTAGTGCGAAGGTGATAAATTACAGGCACTACGCTATGAAGAAGGAAGTTTTTCCTCATTTGACGTATGGTATAAACCCTGTTCCATCTGTCAGCTATTTGAATCGAACGAAGCAGAGCGTTCACACTAGCATACGATCCACGGTCTTTACTCTTAACTCTTAAGTAGACACTTAATTTGTTTGGCACAAACTACCACCTAAGCCTAGATGGGAAGGAACACTTGTATTTTGTATGAAGTTTTTGTGGCTATAAAGAAAACTCACACACTCACAATATTATTACAGTAACGGGCTGTAGTTTATTTAAGAAATATTCCGTTCAGTCATTTTTAAATAAATAAACATTTAAAATTCCAAGCAAATTTATTTTTAACTGATTCTAACAGTTATTCAAAAAACTAAGTGCATATTAATACGGATTTTCAGTTGCAGTTAATATTGTCCGTTGATTGAGTTAAATTCTTCTTTATGTTAAAGTAAATAAAAATGTAATTTAAAGCAACGAAAAGTTCATTTAATTTTTACTGTCAAAAATTCAACCGCGAATTCCGTAAAAACAAATCAATATTCAGTTATCTTATATAAATTAATTGTCAAAAAATTAACTACGTATTCCGTAAAAACAAATAAATATGCAGTTATTTTATAAAATTTTACTGTCAAAAATTCAACACCATATTCAGTAAAAACAATTAAATATTCAGTTATTTTATATAATTTTACTACCAAAAATTAATTTTTACTTATCTATAAAAAATGAATTGCTTGTTTTGTGTAAGCAATTCCCATTTTCTATTTGTTAAAATAATTTAGTTAAATACATCAAATTTTAAAAGTAAAATAATTGCGAAGCCATATCGGTCATGCTGCTGGTGTCTTATAATTGAGAGTTCTTCTGTAAACAACGTGGTCAGTACAACAAAAGTAAAACAAACGTGTGTAACTGGGTAAGTAAATAAAAATATTCTCCCTCTCTCGCTTATAAGAAAAACAAGCGGACAGGTGTCTGTCTGATATTTTTTAGAAATTCGGCTCTTTTGTGGAGTAAACGAAAATTTAATAAAATAACTGAATATTTAATTGTTTTTACTGAATATGGGGTCAATTTTTTGACCGTAAAATTTTAATAAATAACTGAATATTTAATCGTTTTTACTGAATATGGTGTTGAATTTTTGACAGTAAAATTTTACAAAATAACTGAATATTTATTTGATTTAACGGAATATGGTGTTGAATATTTGACAGTAAAAATTAAATGAACTTTTTGTTAAAAATAAATGAAAAATAAGTAGACCGGTTTTTAATTGAACTTTCATTTATTTTATATTACAATTTCAGTTAATTTTACGTACAGAATATTGTGAGTGCACTTACACCGCTGAATCCGAATATGAACTTCATTTCATTATCTTTGAACAAAAATAAAAAAATAAAAAATCCGTCGAATATGTTTGAAGATATGCACTTTTATTAAAGTGGCATCATCTTTTTTAAAATCGCCAATAACGGTTATTTTGGAATATCTCGAAAACTGTTCTACTTTTGACCATTCTGACTTCACATTCAGATGCAACGGACAATTTTACAGATTCATTTGGTCACGACTTTCTTGAAAATTTGTGACTCAGTGTAATTTATATATGATATGAATCTTATAAAATTTGCCCACAGTTGGGCCGCAGCACATATATAAAGTAATTTTCTATATTCTTAATTAATATATTTCATGTCTTTCTTGAAGGTAAATACAAAATTCGGAACAGCCAAATAAAGCAGAGGTTAGATAAGGTTCAATGGGCAACCGATACAAGGCCAGTACTTTTGCTTCCTTACAGCGATCTCTTTGTAGTACGCTGAGCTAGTGATAAATATAAGAGCTAGATTCCTCTATAGCTACCATCACTGTAGCCTTAAAATATATTGACTCCCAAATATAAAATTCTGACAAGGTCTTTCAAAATACATTATCCTTATATACCAAAGACCGAGGCATTGGCATAGAAAGTAAAGTATCGTCTCTTTCTTCTTTTCGTAATGGCAGCTTTTATAGTAGTCATTGATTTTAGGCATAGTCTTATTACCCGCGATGTCCGATACCACTGTTCTAATTTGATCTCTTTCAAACACAAGTACCACGTTGGTCTCCCCCGCATAATATTTGGGCCCTAGAATTTTGGCCAAAACGCAAGTCACATTATTTCACTTAACTTGTCTGATTCTAATACTTTAAATTAAAAGATATTTTGTCTTGTTGTATTAGAAACTCATATTCGAAATAAAAATACAAAGGCAGGTGTTCTAACCCAGACATACGGCTTAAGCCTTTCAGTACAACCTACGTTAAATACAGCATTCTTTCTCCTTTTTTAAATACGTAAATGTTACCAACGTAAGGATAAATTAATTTCCCTTTCCCGTTGCACTCGGTATAAAAATGAATGACATGCAACAGCTTGTTATAATATTTAATTTTTATTTTTCATTTATTTCAATTATAGTATAGGTTAAGAGTCCTTGTTTTTACATACAAACACAAAAACACGCACACACATAATTAACCATAAATAAATTTAAGAGTGTATGTGTGAGTTTGTGTTTAAATTCGTTAGTATTAAAGTGTTGGCTGAATGTTTGTATAACACTTAAAACGAAAGAATAAAACACGAGCCTGGCAGTTTTAGGTAATTTAATTATTTTAATGAAATCATCGAAATAAAAAAAAAAATATGTTTGCTATAATAAACTGAAAATGTGGTAGTAGAAATAACAGTTTTTACTTTAGAAAATGAACAGTAGGAAAGAAAAGCTTTCTATTAGATTAAAGAACGAAATCAGGTTGCACGAACTTTATAAAATTTTATAAATAAACTGCTAAAATATGTTTGATAAGACTTCTCCGCTTTTTAGCTGCCACTGTACTTTTTAACTAATTTTTATTTGCCTTCTAATTCAGTTGTTTCTTTTTTTATTTGCCTGCCAAATATAAGTCATAATTTTGTTATGAGGTTGTAAAAAAATTTTACTAGGTAAACATTCGTTGCGTATATAATAAATTTGTATAAAATTTTTGACATTTTTTTTTTTTTGTTAATTAAACACGAAATTTTATTGGTTTACGTTTTCTAGCTGAGAAAATTTTCTAATTGGTGGTAAAAATTGTTTTTGGTTTAGTGTTTTAGATAAGAACTTGTTATAGATATTTTTAATAATAGCATAATTTAGTCTATATCATAAAAGTATTTATTTGAAAATCTATTACATTTGTTTATTTTTCTTGTTTTATGACAGCCATAAAGTATGCAATACAGTTTATTTAATTGATGGTTTATACTTAATACTAATAACAAAATTTGTAAAGCACTTTAAAGTAAAGAGTTTTTTAGGGTTTAAAGTAATTTGTAATAAAGTTAAGTTTGACTGGATATTTTTATAACATCATTTTGTTATGTCTGGCAAGTAAATGAAAACTTGTTCGCTATTTTAACGTGAAAAGACAAATGCTAGAATGAAGTCAAGGGTATACGAATTAATTTCAAAAGTTGTGATTCAGTTCGAAAATTTCACACAGTGTTATACCTTTTTAAGGCACAACCATAATGTGTTTAAATTGGCAACGTAGTCATATCTCAAAAAAATCTATCTTGGCAAAATGCGATTAAAGTTTTCAAAATGTTCCTTTTTATATAGATTTAATAAATTTTATTTTGCTATAACTGTGGTTCAGTTTCAGATCAGAGCAGTTTTAAAATTTTTGATTTTTTGAGATATTACTATGTTACAACAAGGGACCGATATGATTTAAACCATATTGAACTTAAGGAAATATTTTGTTAAGTCTTATGAATCGGTCATTAGCTTAAGCAAAGAAAATATTTTTGGTGCACTTTATGGCCCCTTTTCCAAAAATAATGAATACCCTTAAGTTACATGTAATCATACCTTAATACCTTTAATACTACTTTCCTATTTATTTCTTCTTTTATAATTTAACTTTACTTTAATTTACTTTCATGAACTTTCCTTTAATTTAATAATTATCAAATACTAGCTGTCCCGGCAAACGTCGTTTTGCCATATAACATATTTCTAGTGAAAGAAAGAGGAATAAAGCACCTTATACCATGATCGGCGATGAAAAAAACAATAGTTATTTATTTCTTTTCGTTACATATTCAAAAGTTAAACATAAAAAAGTAATGTATTTGTTATCCTGAAGTATAAAAATCAAACAGATATAGTCAATTTGTATTACGAAGAGCAATTGCGTGTACGATATTTTTTGTCATTCCGTCTTTAGCCAACACAAATAAGCTCGATGGCTTGCCGACGCGAGAACATGCCACGTATAATTGTCCGTGTGAAAAACATGTTGTGCCCAAATCTAAGCCGCAAAAATACATCGTTTGGCCTTGCGACATATGGATTGTTATTGCAAATTCCAATCTAATTGGAAATTTAACGCGTTTGAATTTAATTGGGACGTCTGTGGCAATCATCGGAGTTCGTGCCAGCAAAACATTTTCGTCTCGGAATTTACCATTCAAAATGGTAGCTCCTATAACGTTTTTCATAAATTTTTTAACGACCAATCGTGTACCATTGCAGAGCCGAAGTAGAATAACCGGAGAACAAAATGTTAAAAAAAATACATAAACTTTTCAAATTAATTATGAAGGTATTGGATGTGGGTGCTTTTACCCGTTTACCTTTATTTTACGCCGTAAATGTTAAAATTTATAGCCCTTAGTTCCTTCAAGACTTGAAACTTTCATCGGATAATTAATTAAAAAGACATGGGGAGATGAAGCTTTTACCCCTTTTGCCCTATTTTACGCCCTAATTGTTGGAATTTCAAAAACATGTATATCTTAAAGTTCCTTTAGATACTACAGTTCCTTCCAGATGTTATACTATTTGCCTGCATAATTTTAAGAAAATTGGTTAATTAGTTAAGAAAATATTGGAAGGGGGAGCTTTTACCCGTTTTGCCCTATGATACGCCTTCTAGCGATATGAAATATACATTAAGATCTATTCTGAATGTCATTGTACACATTAGGCATGGTTTGGTAACTTTTCAAGAAACAATAAAACATCATAATATGGATAATGAACCCCATTTTGTTGATATTTGTGTGGGAATAATATATAAGAAAATCTAAATGCTATATCTCCGGAACCACTGTGCCGTTTTCGTGCAAACATCACACAAACCATCTACAGACTATCCCCAAAGTACCCTTTAATTTTGGTTTAAATTGGTCGACCCGTTTTCTCAGTTAGTGGTGACATCAAAGTGTACACTTCTTTTTATATATATAGATTTTGCTTTACTTATTCTTAACATATTTTTCTTGCTCCTAATATTAATATAGGGTAATCTTTAATCGTTATTTCAAATCAGTATAAATATGTTAATCAATGGAGATTTAGGATCACTTATTACTTAGTTATAAAAATGTAGTCGTTGTTCAATTCATAAAAAATTGTTTTATTGAAAAAAGTATTGTTTGGCATTTTTTCAAATAACTAACTAAAGGGCATTTGGTTAATACATACATGAATCACCCAGAGGCTTAGGTCCACCATAAGATTAGGCCATATGGCAGGTGCTCATGTAAATCAATTTTTACGTACAGCGCACTTTTTAAATATTCTTACACTCGATGTTGGATATCATAGTTTCGGCACATCCGAATTAAGCACTTTTATAATATTTTATTTTAATGGAATTAAACTAGCTTTTCCTAACAATTTTTAAAGTTACAACAAACAAGAGTTATATATTCGGCTATGCAAAATATAATATACCCTTTACTACGGTGCGATTAGAACAGAAACTTATTTAAAAACCATTTTTATGTTATTAATATATATTGTCTATTGATAACCAAGGTGCTTGTGTCTAAATAAATTGGAAACTTTGGCTCTTGCCGTTCTCCAAATACACAGAAATGTTAAATGTCTTTGTAGGGGAGTTATCACGCCCACTTATCCAACCCCGCCTATATCTTTAGAGAGATTGTGTATTGATAACCAAGAAGCTTGTATCTAATTTGGAAGCTTTGGCTCTAACTGTTCTCAAAATATACAAAAAATAACAATAACAAAGGATTTATAGGTAAAACTAGGCAGCCGTGGTTCTTTGCTTATGACTAAGCCATTTGTTGAACGACCAGGCTAACTTTCAAGAGCTATGTTCAACAGAGTATAAGTGACATAAATATATACCAACCAACTCCCCATCTTGTCTGAGGTTACAGAAAACCTGTTTAAGCAGACAGACGGACATAAGGACATATGGTCGGACAGACATCGTTATATACACTTCGCAACTCACAAGGACCTAACTATAACATATATTTTAACTTCGGTGAAGGCTATAAAAACCAACTTAAAATGAGGTTTTTATTAAAATAAAATAAAAAAAATTTTTTACATGTTGTTAAAAAATATTAGAAAAAAAACAAGCAATAAAAAGAGCCATAAACTAAAATTTTTTATAACAAATTTTCTAGCGGAAAGGGTAACTTGTTATCAGCTAGAAGTTATAAATGTGCGTGTGTGTGGGTGTGTACTAAAGTCAAAAAATTTCAGCTGGTTTAGGTGTATGACTAACTATTTCTATACATTTTATTGTTGGCAGTGGTTTCACACTTGTATTTATTATTCTCTTTTGAATTATATTTCCTGGCGTCCTTGTCAAGATTTATTTCCATTTTTCTACTTGTTGTTTGTCGTCTAAAACAGAGGTTCGCAAATTGGTTTTAATTAAGGACCAGAATCAAAACAAAAAAAGACTTGATACATAAATAAAGCCTGTCAAGTTTTAATTTGATAGAAACAATTTTAAAATATTAAGGCAGACTAAATATTTTTCATAATTACCTATTACCCTACGTTTCCACATGCAAGTAATTACTTGCAAGTAGTGTATACGTATTATCAACGAAAAATCGAGGAAACAGCCGATTGGCTGAAAGTAAAAAAATTGTGTGAAAGTAAGTGAAAAAGTGTGAGTGTATTGAGTTTTTCGAAATTGCACTTGCATGTGGAAACGGGGGGTTAGTCATCTTTCGAACACAAAAATAATACAGTTTTTATCAAACTCACCAGAAGATGAGAACATTAAATTCGGTTCGGTTTTTTTTAAATGCACACACTTCATTGTGTTCGGTTCGGCTTATTAATGTTCGTCCCTTTTGGCTGGTAAAAAAACAAAAATTTTTTACAAAAACAATATACACATACGAAAAAAAAACAAAAAGCCGGCAAAATAATTTAACACGAGCAAAATTATAAACGCAATTTTTCTTCAATTTTGGTTTATTTTATTATTTAGTAAAAATTATTTTTTTAACCGAGTTTTTTTTTTAAACTTTTTTGCTATCTTATCTCGACTTAAGATGTTTTGTCGAAATGCCGCAGATATTATGATTGGAAAACCACCATTCTATTATTATTGGAAAACTTTATTTACCATTAAATGTTCAAAGGCAACCAAAATATGGTTAATTATTCTTGATGGGAGACTATTTTAAAAATTATATGGTTATGCGTGACAATAACATGGTTAAAGTAACCATAATATGTTTCGCCAAAAAAAAAATAGTTTTGGTGGAGGTGACCCTATAGAATGTCTTCTCTGCAAAAAAAAAAAAAAAAAAAAAAGTTAACGTAGATGAATATTATCTAAAGTCGATTGGCTTAATTCAAGGTGAGCCAAGGACTTTAAACTATAAGCATTTTAAACACACGCTCAGAGGGGTGAACAGTACCAAAAACGAGGATTAATTTAAAAATAAAGTGAGTTTTTCGTATAAGTTTTTGGTACCATATAAAAGTAGATAAAATTCCACACGAATGACTGTAAAAATTGTGGATCTATGTTGTTTACTTTTTTTGTTATTCGCTGCCAAAGTTGAATAATATTTTATAATTTGGAAATATTTGTTAAAAAGTGAAAATCAAGATATTTAAATTGCGATTTGAGAGAATTGTTTCTTAGAAAACACTATTTTTTTTAAATGGATCTATCAACTTCTGGTATTTTATTAATTTATTAATATATGTTTGTAAAGGCAAATATTGAGGAAGTAATTTAATTTTTTTTTTTTTTTAATTGGTCAAAAAAAAAATTAGTTTTTTTAAGGAAATGTTAATTTTCAAAATGTTTGTGAGAATACTTGTGCAAAACTTTTTATATATTCTTAAAATATGGTATTTTAACTTGCATAATCAAAAAAAAAATTCTTGCCTGTTCTTGCCCCATTGGAAAATATTTTAGATTTTTTGAAACACATTAACTTGTCTTTTCTGTTTCGTTTCGTTTAAATGATTACACTACGTCACAAAATTTCAACAAAGTCGTGACCAAATAAATCTGACAACAAATCTTTATATAAAAGTTTCCCATGAATCCGAATATGACGTCAGAATTGTCAAAAGTAGAACAGTTTTTAAGATATTCAAGAAATAACCGTATTTTGTGTTTTTAAAAAAGATGATGTGACTAAAATGCAAATATCTTTAAAAATTTTAAACGGATTATGTATTTCTTTCTTTTTAGCGAAAGGTTATAAAATTTCTAAAATAACCATGGATTGCTAGTGAAGATTGGTCAAGAAATTACAGAGTTACAGGGGCTTTATTGAAAATTTTGCTCTTTTCAAGATAATGTTTTATTGCATGCGACATTAGATTATTTTGACATGAAAATTTTGCGCCCAACAATACATAGATGGCTACAAAAATGAAAAAGCTACAAAAGATTAAGTAAATTATGATAAAAAACTACATAATTTAAATTTACCACAAACAGCACTTGATTTGCTTATTCTGCTAAATATTTCCGATGTTGATGATGATAACATGAAGATTATAATTTTGATGAAGGTGAAGATAATTATGAAGATTATTTTTAATTCCATATTTTAGCAATGAATATGCCTTGTTTCAAAAAAAAAATATTGTTCGAAAAAATTACATTGATTTTTTTTAAGTTTTTAGTTTATTTAATAAAACAAAATTAAAATTCCACTAAAATTTTACAACAAAATTTTTTTTTTTTATTAATCAATATACACAGAATCCAAAAAAAAATTGTTGTCATAAATTACAGGCTTAATCCTCGTTTTGCATATGTTTCATCACCCCACTGTGACACGTCCTAACACAGAAAAAATTGTCAGTAGTTTTTTATCAATTTAAAAATTATTTTATTATTTATGTGATAATTGAATCAATTATTTTTTTTGTTGAAAGATTTTGCTTTAATTAACATTTTAGTTATTTTGAAATAAATTTTGACTTAAAATATTAATTAAATAACAAAAAATCTTTATTAATTTTTTCGTTTAAAATAAAATATTTTAAACTTGTAGAATTGTTGTTCTTGTCAAAACCTGAGCTATATATTTAATTTGTTTAATTAAATTTTAAAATATCGTTTATTGAAAAAAATATATTTAAAATTTAATTCCCATCCCAGTAAAAACTTCGCCTACAAAATAATGTGTTGAGTAATCAGAAAAACATAAGAGCACTACTTACAATTCTACTGAAAGAACCAATGAATTTTACAAGGGATGTCCCAAAATGAACGCATTCAAAAGCAAGTGATTATTTTTTTACTTTAATACATCCAGAAAAAAGTAGTTATAGAAGTTATTATAGATGTAGTTATAGAAGAAAGCTACTTAATAATGAGTTAAAGAAGCTATTCATTTTGAAAAAGTAAGCGAAGTTTTTACTGGGATATTCATAAAAATTTTTTTTGATTTTGATTTTTCAATGAAAATTCGTTTTATAAACCTTTAATAAACCTGAAATGTTTTTTATGAATATGGGGGTGAAATATTTACAATTTGTGGTGCAAAATCCACAAATTGTGTACTTGATTCTCTGAATCTGGTATAAATTTGGTAATTAGAGACAATTTAAATTTTTTTTTTCTAATTTTTTTCTTTGTAGTTTTTGGTTTTATTTAATGAATTTAAATTTTTTTTAAAATTTGTGATTAATTGTAATTACTTAGAATGTTTTGCAGAATGTTCGTTTCTTTGCTATGGACCTTTAGGAAGTCACTCAGGCATCCACAAATATCCGCGGTTCCCTCATTTTGGGAACCGTAGATAAAACGGCAAGCCAAAGCAGACTAAGTGAAAACTTACTTTCGAAAGCAAATGGTTAGTGGCATGAGGGTGTTGAAGGCTACAAAAAAAAAAAATCTCAACTTTATTTTTATTATCGAAATAGAAACATACACGTACTGCGAGCTGTGATCACCAAAGGGCTTAAAAAAACTCCTTGTTTGCTTTACGCACTAAAACTTCAACATATAATTTTCTATATGTTCGTATTAGTGTTTGCGGTAGTGGCAACAAGTCCTTCAGTAGAATATGTAAGAAATAAAATTGTATTTCTTTTATATTTGCCATAGAATTGTGTGGCATAGATGAGGCAGCAAATGTGGCAAAAGTGAAAAAGGCAGCCAAACAGGAAATGTGTGCGTGAGTAAAGTTTAATGTAACAACAACAACAGTGTAAAGAAAATTTCAAAGACTTAAATCAGCTTAAGGCAGACCAGTCTAGAGAGGGAGGGTTGTAAGCAAAAGCAATGAGTTAAAAAATAATCTACAAAACAAAACAAAAAATAATAATCAACAGCAGAAAGTGCTGCGTAAATGTGTGAAATTAATACACTCTCTTTGCGATAGCAGAAATAGGGTAAATAAGGAATGAGCTTCAGCAAATTTGTGAAAGAAAGGAAAGATAAAAATAAAGAAATTTAAAAATCAAAATGTAAGAAAAGATAAACTCGCTGTTTATTGTTGTTGTTTTTGTTTAAGTTTTGATATTGTTACAAGTAAAACTGGTGCTTATAATTCTTATTCGCTTAACAGTTGTATTTGTTTAATTTTTTTTTTTTTTTTTTTTTTTTAATTTTCTAAGCTTATCCCGCGAAGCTCTATGCTTGTCTGCAGGAAAGAAACCAGAGTCTCTGGCGGGAATCGAACCCGCAACCTCGGCGCTGATAGACTAGCTCGCTGCCAGCTAGCCCACCGAGGCTAGTTTTTCTTAAATCTTTGGATGAACTTTCCTTATAATCTGGCCTAAGCAATCATCGAAATGCGCATAGGAATAGCTTATCTTATCAACAATAAATTTCAGTGTTTTTATAAAGAATAAAAATTGGGAAATAAGCGCGACACACAAAATCTTGATAATTAGAACTTTAAAAACATTTTACAAAATGATTTAAGAAGTTGGAGACTGTTTCTATGACTTTGATAAGCACCAGCACCATTTTACTTGATTTGAGTCCTTCTTTACGAAAATATAAAATACTTTGTTATTGCATTAGTAAAGTTTTCCTTTCTTGTTTATTATTGCTTTTATTTGTAAATGTTTGTGTATAAAATATTAACAAGTTCGTTTTCATTTTCCTCACTTACCCTCTACCAAACGTTTCTCTTCTATACGTTTTATCAGTTCTTTTTCTTTAACAGAAGTTTTCCTTTTTTTATATTTTTCTTTTCTTTTTTTTTTTTTTGCAAATGATACATGTATCCTTTAAAACAGTTATGATATGTGGAAAATACTTCTTTTATTTTTGTGCCTGATTTTTTTCCCGCCCCTAGAAAATTTATAACTTTGACTTAGTAATGCAACATAAATATTTGCTTATCATATTGAAAAGTTAAAAAAAACATATCTGGTTGTAACTAATGGAAGAAAACAAAAAACAGTGAAGAAAAAATTTTTTTTTTTAAGGAACAAAAATTAAAGTTGTAATAATAACTAGACATTTTTCACAAAGAATTTTATTTATGTATAATAATTTGTTTTGATTTGCAGGCGTCACATATAAACGAGATACAAATCTCGTACTTAGTTAAACATTTTTTAATGAAATATGGAGAAAAAAGTTGGAAAATATTTAGAGTTGCAAATTAAATGGGTAGAAAATGGAAGACTTAGAAGGCCTTAATAGGAAGAAAATATAAATTCTAATAATTTTTTCAGACTACTGTTTTTTTTTAAACAAAGTTCAAACGAAAATTCATTTAAAAAAGGGATCATTTACATTTCATTTCAAACAAATGATTTTAACATTAATTTTTAAATTTTCTATTTATTAAACTGCATATTCCTTAAAACTGAATTGTTTTTACTTTTAAAAAATATATTTTAACCGACAAAAATCAAACTACATAACAAAATAAATACGAAAAAACATTAGTTTTTTGTAGTTTGTTTTTGGAATAACAAACATAAATGTTAAAAAATAAAATTATTCGTAAAAAACCTATATTTTTATTAAATTTTAACAGTACGGAAAAAGAATTCAATAACCCACAATCAGCTACTGTAATAATTTTATAAAAGTATGAAACAATTTTTTGAAAATTCAGTAAAGAGTGCCTAATAGTAAAAATAAGCCAAATCGGTCCCTTATTTAACCTGGCCACCACATAAGTGCCATCCCGAATTTAGGATTTTGGTACAGTAAAAATTCCATAATTAAAAATTATAATAATTCATAGCAAAAAAACGCATGTGCAAACATACTCATATCACACTAATCTAACTGCATTTTACAAAGCATGCTGTGATTTGAATAAAAAAATAAATAAAAATGGGTGTTATTCAATCCGGATTATAGAGTTGCAATCAATCCGGATTATAGAATACGCACACAGAAAAAATTCTCAAAAATTTTTCACCAATTAAAGCATTAATCAAAAATAAAATCAGTTTTAATTAAAAATTTAATCAAGTGAATTAAACGTTTAATCAAGTGAATTTAACGTTTAATGAATACTATTAACTGGTTTAATTGATACTATTAATTTGTTTACTGGTGCAAATTTAATTAATTTTTTAATTAATATCACAAATTTTTTAATTGAAATCAATTTTTATTTTTTTCTGTGCAATGACTGTATTTTTCAAAGCATGCTTTGATTTGAATAAAAAATATAGATTAAAACGGGTGTTATTCAATCCGGACTATATAGTTGCAATCAATCCGGATTATAGAATACGCAATGAGCTGCAAAATTATGTCCGGATTACCGAATATTCCGGATTAGTGGAGTCCGGATTATCGAATTTACATGTATATGTAAGTAATTTTTTTTTTTCTGTGAGTTATTTTGATACGATTTTCATTATAATGATTCAAAATTACCAAAAAAAAATTCAATATTGTTTTCAATATTATTAAAATAGTGTTCATACACAGAACAAAATAAAAATTGATTTCAATTAAAACATTTGTGATATTAATTAAATTTGCACCAGTAAACGAATTAATAGTATCAATTAAACGTTTAATGCACTGGATTAAACGTTTAATTCACTTGATTAAATTTTTAATTAAAACTGATTATATTTTTGATTAATGCTTTGATTGGTGAAAAATCTTGGAGAATTTTTTCTGTGTACCTTCACACTGCTTTTGTAATACAAATCAAACTTATTCTTTTGTACAGAAAAATTAAAAAGAAACACAAATTCTTTTTTAGCTGCTGTTAGTATTATTGTTGTGAACAGAAATAATGGTGCATTGATTAAAAATTCTTTGTTGTTGCTTAGAAACTTGTAAAATGCCAGCTGTACACAGAAAAAAATAAAAATTGATTTCAATTAAAAAATTTGTGATATTTATTAAAAAATTAATTAAATTTGCACCAGTAAACAAATTAATAGTATCAATTAAACCAGTTAATAGTATTAATTAAACGTTTAATTTACTTGATTAAACGTTTAATTCACTTGATTAAATTTAAAATTAAAACTGATTTTATTTTTGATTAATGCTTTAATTGGTGAAAAATTTTTGAGAATTTTTTTCGGTGTACTCATTTAAGTTTAGAGACTTCTAATGGGTTAAGTAACTCTAAGTCGATTTAGCCCTGTAGATCTATCTTTCTGCTAAAAATCAAAATCTCTTTCTAAGTCGATCTAACGATGCATGATTCAATTTCATTTTCACTCGAATTCGATTTCCAAAACGTGGCCATTTACTTCCTAGTTGCTTTTAAATAGCTTTAATGTATCTGCTCTAAAGGATCAGACAACATTTTACACCAGATATGATCACTAAAAGTTCATTCAGTTGGAACTAAATATTTATAAAAAAAAAATAATATACATGTTTTTCCTCTTCATTATCTTTCACTTTTGTTCTTGTGTCATTAATCTAAATAACGTTGCCTCAATGGCCCAAGGGAATGCTTTTCTTTTACTTGTTTACTATAAGAGTGACTCCTACCAAGTTTGAACATTCTTACTTTAGCAGTTCTTAAGATATGCGATATTTTACATTGGCGTCCTATGTGGTACCCCCACATCTCCTGCTGATATTTTATTTCAATTTCGCGGCTTAGAAGATCCTACTGCAAAAAATTAAGAAAAATTGGTGCAGCGGCTCTGAAGATATGCGATACTAAGTCTTGGCATCCCATGGGGAGTACCCCTTCCCCTGCCCCTATCGCAAAAATAAGTAGCCTATTTAAATTTTGGGGCGCATCAAAATTTTAGTAAAATCGGTTTGGGAGTTTAGGATTCTATAGGCCAACAAACAAACAGATAAACATTTTTAATTTTTATATCTACAAAATGAAAAATTCTATCATTTTGCGAAGCACTCATGGTACATTTAAACAAATAAGCGCGTAATTATGCGCTACGGCAATAATATATTCAGAGATGCAGTAAAGTAAGTAAACGAACTCTTAACAAGTTTTATAAAAAAAAAAAAAATAAAATTTCAAGTGACCACGGCATTCCCTTACTACGAAGCCGGTTAGTATGGGTAAATCTAATAGCTACACTCACCAGTTTTTATATGCGTTGAATAAAGTGCTTTTTGTGTCAAAATTGTATTGCTTCAATGTGGAACTCACCATATAAAATTCATGCCTTCCGTAAGCGAGATGGTAAGCGAAACGCTTACATTTCTCCCTTACAAACCTGCTTCGCTCGACGCACAATTTTTTATTGGGTATGGATTAAAAATTTTTTTTTTTTTTTGACTCGCACCTTCGGGGAATAAAGCCAGGTGCAGCCAATACGTTAACCTAGATGTCAACAGCAGAAAAATCATACGGAAATGTATGCGTATACCCAGGCATGGTGAAAATTTAGAATGGCTTAATTGAAATATTTAGAAAAAGTCGAAACCCCGGAACTAGAGTATATTCTTCTAAAGGTTTGAGATATCTCAATTTGAGTCTGTACTTAGAAATCTATTACATCAGGCTTTTGATATCTAAGCTTAAAGTAAAAAAATGCTTATATGTCGTTTGAAACTCCTACCAATTACATTTAAAATATGTAAGTGTTTAACCATTGTAATATCTTGTTTAGTTTCTGAGATAACTTTACCTGAAGTTTGAAAAATCCAGTTTTTTGCTTTATTTATATTAGCCAACAACTTTGGGCTTACATTCCCAGGTTTTGCCACGACTTTAAAAATAAATAAACACCATCTAAAACTGCTATTCTATTAATGACAAAGTAACAAATCACTAGACACAAATGACAAAAAATTGCTAGGACAGACGACATACGTATGACAGCCTCGAATATTGTTTTAAATTTCTTGACAATTTTATTTAAATTTTCGATATTAACAAGTGCTTCCTTTTATTTAAATATGCCTCCGGCTGTATATGTAAAACAGAAACTACGAACCAGACAACACCAATTTTTTACTACAAATATCTTATGTTATGCTCCCAACAATATGTTTAAAAACGACTATCACTTCATTATAATTTATTAAATGAAATATAATAAAAGAAGCCCTCTTTTCATTACTCCTTTAATAACATAAAGTGTCTGTATATGTTTTTAATTATTATAATATTTATTTTAAAACATAAAATACATTTTGCCTGTAAGTATGCAAACATTATTACATAATGCATACACATGCATACAATGATATTTGTTCGAGCAACATGGTTAATGTAAAAAAGGCAGAGGAAAAAAGGACTTTTAAAGCTATTATTATATATAATTAAATTTTTCCATTAGCATTTAACATTTTAAGAAAAAAAAATGTGCAAATGAAAATATTACACAGACAAAAAAAAACTACAAGGATACTGTGTATAAAAAAGAAAGTATAAAAGTGCAGATTTAATATTTGCTTTGAAATCAGCCCATCAAAAGCAATAATATCCTAGTGTCTTTGTATGCTTCATGTTTAAAAGGAAAATAAAGTGACTACAACCATATCAAAAAAATGCCACCTTAAAGTATGCTTTACAATAATATTATTGCCTGTTATTGTTGTTTTTATAATAAAAATGAAAGAGTATTAAAAAAATTGTGATAGACAATGTTGTCAACACTTAATAGCACTTGTGGTTTAACACAAAAATCACTTTGTTTTAATAACAACTTACACACACACATCCATATGCCATGAAACAAATGTCTATGTATTTTTACAAAAAAAAATAAAAATGTTAATACAATATGTTTGCTTACACATGAGTACTCTTTACCAATATTAACAAACTACCAATGTCTTTTTTTGTTTGTGTTATTAAAATATCAAAGTATTCCTTAATATATTTAACACTTAAAACCACAAGCCTTAAAGTATGCTCTAAAGGAATTACAGAAAACGAGGTAAATGATATGTAAAACTTAATTGAACACAAAAGAAAATTTACCCAAACAAGGTAACAAAAAAAAAAACCACATTCTTCACACCCTCAAAGTCAAACAATAAAGTTTACACACGCTCACAGAAGAAATCTGAAAAATAATTTCTTTGGAAAATATTATGTGTAAGAGCCTTGAAATATGGTAACAAAAATAATATTAATGTTTTCTTTTCTTTTTGATAGCACTGTTTTTAAGTGTTCGTTTAAATTTGAAAAAAAAAGAATACCTGGGGTTGTACTATACTTTTACTTTAATATAGACTGCCCCAAAGCATGCTTTATATAAATTTTTCTTACTTAATTTTCTTCTGAAAAGTTTATTTAAGTTCAAGTTTATTTATATATACTTTTTAAATGTTTTGATTGTTTTTTTTCTTCTTTGATTAAGTTATGTATTTCTTTTGTTAAACTTATGACCCCTGGCTGACCTTTAATATAACAATTGTATAAAAATTTTCACACTTAATAGTAATAAAAAAGTGGGATGAGTTAGCAGAAAATAATATATTAGACCCAGTTGGAATTTAAATTGGTTTTGCCATTTCAAAGTTAATTACGATATTCGATCAAACTTGCGTTATTATACATCTCTAATGCCTTAACTTCTCACGTTTTCGATCCAAAATTTGTTAGTGAATACTTTTTGGCGGTTAAAAATTCTGAAATAAAATCTGTGTATTTATATGAAAAATATTTCTACCAAGTTTGCGTACTTTTACCGTTCTCTAGTTATGCAGAAATCAATTTTATTTTTGTTTTGAAGGTGCCAGGCCTACTTGTCCACTTAAGGTCACTCTTTTCCAAATTTTGTGCATTTATAACCAAACTATTTTCACACAATTTTTACTGTAAGCGTTCACAAGATATAAAATAATTTATAATTTATATGGGTGTATCGCCTACTTCTCTAATGAAGACCACTTTTTGGCGTACATTTGTATTGATAACAAGATATTCGCGCAAAATTGGGATAATAAATTGTTCTCCAGCTATGCAAAATTCTATGTTCTCTTTGTATCGGAGTTGCTACTCCCACTTCTTTTATTCAGTTAAATTTTTGGCAGATGTTGTCTAGTGATAACCAAGTAATTTATTTTAAAATTAGAAACTTTTACTTTATTTCTTCTCCAGAACTATTTATATTGTTTTTGTATGGGAGATGCCAAGCCTACTTGAATCTTGGAAAATACTCTGAAGCTTTCATAATAATCGATTTACATATCGTCGCCTTAAATGTAAACGGACGCAATTATACAAAAATTCGAAATTGAGTTTTTGATTGATTTTTGATGATTTTTTAAACTATTTGTTCACTCAAATTAAGGAAATTTAAACGCCAAGAACAGCTTGTTGGTAGCTATGTCCGTTTGCATTTAAGGTGACAATATAGACTCATTGAAAAGAATTTCGATTAACATTTTATATAGAAAGATGCCTTTGTTTAGCATTTTGTATGCTTAAAAAAATTTATTTTTGGGAAAATTCTCTCAAAATGAGCAATTAACGAAAACGCTCGACAAAAATAAGGCGGAAGTGGTTTTGTTTGTAGGCAAATGGGTTAGAGTAGAAAGAGGCGTTGCCAAATAGACACAAAATGAATTTTCATGTTTGTTATGGGGCATTTATATGATGTCTTTTCAGACATGTCTAGCAAATACGTTTGTTTTATTTGTAGGCAATCGGGGTAGAGAAGAATGAGGGGTTACAAAACAGACATAAAATGAGTTTTCATGTTTTTTTAAACCCCAAAAAAACTAACGTTAGTTACCCTCGTGTGTGGTTTTTCACACATAGGCAATGCCCGTCCACTTTGCTGTGGCGCCATAGTTCGTTTGTAATCAAAGTCATGATTTACGTAACACGAATGATATATTTATCCCGTTGGTGATCAACCACAAACCATACAAAGCTTGTGTGTATTTTATATAATTACCCACTTTATTTAACATGCATTGCATGCAGTTCGCAACAATATCAAAAATAGTCACATTTGCTGCTAGAAAATTTAGTATCTAGTGCCAATTTCATAATAACTACATATGTGTGAAAAACTACACACAAGGGTAACTTACGTAACTTCTGAAATATTTTATTACAAAAAAAAAAATATTTTTTAATCAAAAAATTTGTTAGCAATATCACTTAATTGAGAAGTCAAGAAATTTCGTTAGTGTACCTCAACAATTTTTTTGTTGATCTTGTAAAATTGATTCATTTTGTGTGGTTTTTCACACAAGTGTGCTTTAAAGGTGAATATAATAATTAGATAATTAGACATGAAAACAGTCATGTTAGAAAAAACATGGTGAAAACGCAAAATATTTTTGGTAGCATGTTCAAAAGATGATAAATAAAACAGACATGTCTGAAAGGACATCGTATAAATGACGTCTAACTCTTGGTGGAAAAATTTCAATCAAGAAAGGTTTTGATAACATTTTTTTATTAAAAATAGTTTTTGCTGATTTTTGATAGGAAAAATTTTTGTGGAAAATTTTTAAACAATTACTTTGCTAAAAAAATTTTACGTTGTGCCTTAAACCTGATTCATACTATGCGACATGACGTTGAGAAATATTTTATAAAACAGAAGATTGATGACGAAGGATGTAGAAAATGTTGCACAAAATGTATAATCAAGCCTCATATTGATGTTCCTCTTTAATATGTTTCGTATAATTTTTTAAATTGACTATGAATTTAATAGTTAAACGTTAAGTTGTAGCTTGCGATAAAAAAAAAGTAAAGTCCGAACGTGTATGAGTTTTAAAGGGACACCAAAAGAAAATTGTTGCAGGGTTATGGTGCATAATCTCAAACAGGTATTGCTTTATAAAAATTTTTCCTTGACCATAAATCTAAAATTTGCTAAATCACTTAACAGCTGAGAAATTTCCTCTTGGGTCTATGAGTGAGTCTATCTGTCATAATTTTCACATCAATTGTTATTTTTCTTTTAATTTTTAAATTTCCATCAAAAGTCGTTTAAGAAGTAACAAAAGTTTTTCTGCCATCATTATATCCGCAAAAATAGGAGGTATTGATGGGACAAAATATATATAAGCAAAAAAGGAAAAATAAAAACGAATTGTCATTCCTAAACGTACGAACAGCTAACAAAAAAAAAAAAAAAAAAAAAAAAGAAGGAAGTCTAAATAATGTTTACGAGGTTCTAACATTAAAAACGAAAAGGAATTTTACAAAAACACAAAAAAAAAATAAAAAACATAAAAATATAAACACCTAAAAACTCATCAACAAAAAAAAAGAAAAATCATAAGCACAAATGTATTAACTTATCACACTCCAGAGCTTAGCTGTGCATACTTTAAGAAGGCACCATATTGTTTCATAAAACATTATTTTCTTTTAGCACAAAAGCAAATACATACTACCACATACACAAACTCTCACTATCTTTTAGAAGAGTACATAAATGAAATCAAGGAAACCAACATGAACAGCAAAAAAATTCCCAAAGTGGTCTGCAGGCGTATACAGTCTGTTCTTATTTTCAATTGTTGTTTTTTTTTTCTATTATTTTTCTTTAAATAATTTTTAGCAAATGAACAACAACAACAACGACAGTAATTTCTGATTTTTTTAGATATCAACTTATTTATTTTGTAACCGTGTGACAATGACGCAAATTGCTAACGTGCTGTGTGTATTTATTGTTTAAATATTTGCATATTTTAAGGCTTGTAGAAAAAATGTTTTTTTTACTTATTTTCTTTTCCTATTGAATTTATTTTATTTTTTTTTTCGTTCGTAAATTAACAGTTTAAATTCTAGAATTAGAAAATAAAAATGAAAACATTTATATTTTGGTGGTATGAGAGAAAAACAATATTTGAAACTTTTTTTCCCCCTGATTACATTAACTTTTAATACCATCTCTAGTGTTTTCTATTTTTATTATGAAATTGGGATTTGTAATAATCAAAAGATTATGAAATCGATAAAACTGGATTTTGTTTTTAAATCTTGTTTCTCCTATTTCTATTTGCCTTTACGCTTAAGAAAATTTTAGCAGTAACTTTGTTTGTAAATGAGATGTTTGATGAGTTTTAAAAGTTCTTATAAACATTTTGTTTGAAAGTTGGAAAGCTTAGGATTTTCTGTTGTCGTTGAAATTCTTCTTTAAGGAAATTTATAAAAATTGTTATATCTTTGCTTAAATAAAATGAACATTTTGCATGAATCAAAGCATATTTCTAGGTTTGAGAAAGGTTAGATTGGGCAATCAGTGCTCATCTGAGACACTTAGATCCAATGATCCCTTGTGATAATATGAAATGTTATTAAGCAGAACCCCAACCTTAGAACCAACCTGAACTTTTAACTAAGCTCAAAATGCACTCCATGATAGTACTGGCTATATCGTTTAAAACATCGAAAGTGGTGGATCCCATTTCGGCAATTTTTCACATTTCCCTTCTCATTTTCGCCATCGCAGCTGCGTCAAAATTCAAAGCTCTTTTGATTTCAGAAGCAGTGCATTAGAACGCCCCACCTTAGAAGCAAAAAAAGGGAGCAGTACCCCCTAATATAAACTTTTTTTGCAAGGCGGTTTGCCCACGGGCCCACATTTTCCGTTGCATTTTTGGAATTATAGTCGGATCTTAAAGTATGATAGGTCTAAGCGCAACCAATACTGACGCCAGTTTTTATAAAGATTGGTAAATAATTTATAGATCCCATGTAACTCTTAGTGAGGGGTATCAAAGATTATTTTTGTATAATAAAAATTTAAAATGTTTCTGCGGAAGTTATCGAATTACTTCATTGGCAAAAGTTTAATAGTTTTTTGGGAGCTCTCATTTTTTGACACTAGGGTGGTAGAAACAGAGATCTGGTAATTAAATATTAGAAGAGAAAAAAACTTTGATATATCATACTTTAAGATCCGAGTGCAAATGCCATAGTTATAATGAAAAATTTAAAAAGGAGACCCCTTCTTTCGGCAAAAAAATTTTTTTTCGAAATTGCCTTGCAAAAAACTTTATATTAGGGGAGCACGGATTTTTTTTTAAACGGTCCACTACACATGCCTACCCATAACACAATGTCCCATGATAACAGATGCCAAAAGTGATACATCCTTTTTTGTCATCGATTGCTCTACGGGTATGCCTGTCAACCATGCGGGAACACAGTTGAATGATGAATGATAGCAATATCGAAACTCAATCGCCGGGGTTTTAGATTACAGGAGAGCAACATTACCCTAATGCCTTTTTAATTTAGAGGAACCCGTAGTATAGTGGTAAATCTAGTTGAGGCATCCGCATTATTGTTCCTCAGTACAGAGCTGTGCCCTGGGATCCACATTTTCATGGTGTCAAACCGCTTAAGCCCTTATGACACTACATTTTTAATGCATTGTTCAAGTTTTGGTGAGCAGTACAAATATAATGTAATACAAAAATTTACCAAGTGCAAAGAGTTAAGCTGTATTAAGATAAATGGCAAACTGTCAAAAATTTTACTAAAGTTATCGATAAAAAATGAAGTTATGTCAAAAAAAATGTAAAATTGTTTAACTTAAAATTGACATTTCCAGCTTGAAATATTAAAAGTGTTGCTGAATCAGCGGTTTATGGGCAAATTCAGCGATTTACCGCTTTCTGTTTTTAGGTTTCTCATAAACAAAAAGTTGGCAACATTTAATAAAATAAACAAAACAGGGATGGCTAAGTTGTTTCAATTGTACTTTTTTGTTGATACTTTTTAAACTAAGATTTATAATACCTTTTTTTGGTGTTTTATATGAACATAAATAAAATTAATTTCAACTAAAAAAAATCTTTTAGTACAATTAGGGTAAAAAAGTAAAAGTTTTAAAGGTTGTTGGTACAATTTTAAAAATTCTCAACGCCATCCCTGAAACAAAACCATAACAAGAGAAAAAAAAAACAAAAATCTTTATTTACATTATGTATAGTTAGCTCTTTCTAACATTTACTGTTTCTTTCTATCAATTCTATATCAATTAATGAATAAAAAATGTAGTGTCATAAGGGCTTTAGCCATCTCGTTTTGCGATGAGAGGCAGTCAAGGTCTGTTATCGTTCTTGTGTAGGCGGAATCCAAAGGCATAACGGCCGTACGACTTACATTGTATATATCCACAGAAATTGTTGAAATAGCAAATAAAATGAGTATGTCTACAGCTTCCTTGACCGCAAAGTTTTTCTACCTAGAAAACGAAAGAATATAAAGCGACAGTTGCTGTCTCACTCCTTAATATTTTGTCTGAAGCTCAATTTGTCGTCTAAAAGGATCCCAGCATGTATTGCGCTATTCGCCAGCTTTATTTTGCCATGCTAGGAAAACAAACCATTTAAAATCTACTGCTAATCTTTCTTCTTTTTGGTTTGGATGGGTCTAAAACGTTGGTAAGAGAAGAGTAACACAGCAGGAACTAATTACTGGACCTATGAGAGCTTGATTAGGGCTGCCAATAGAAGCGAGAAAGGAAAAAAAAAATTTTGTTGTGTAAGCTTGCATGTGATGCTGATGCTGGCTGTCGAAGACAATTATAATGTCTTTGTATTGTAAATTTCAACTTCCATCTCAAAAGTGAGCAATAGAGTCTGTATTATAGGGACACGACTATAAAAAAAACTCTTTTAAAATTAGTAAAAAATTATATCTAAAACTTTCGTATTTATTTAGTTCAACAACATAATCAACACATTTCTTACTAATTCTTACTAATTCATTGAGTAAGTTTTGTTTTGGCAGCTGAGTTAGGGGTTTTTCAGCATCTTTCCATTCTTGTTGTTTTCTATGGCCTACGGTGAACTGCTGCTGCTGGGAATACATATGCAATGCTGCGAACGCTATGGAACACCCAACACATCACACCGTTTAATATTGGAATATTACTTGCAAAAACGCATACCATGCCAATTTTACTCTATGGATGCGAACGGTTTGCAAGTTGTGACTCAACAAGCCTGGAAAAACGTGAGAAAACTTTCAATGCTGTATTGAGATATGTTTTTAACCTAAGAAAGTATGATCATATTTCCCAATTTAAAAATAAACCTTATGGCGTTTCTCTGAGTAATCTGTTTAAAATTAAAACCCCAATGCTATTACACAACATAATTTTCAAACATGAACCAGTGTATCTTTTTGACAGAATATCCTTTACGCGTTCAAGAAGCTCACATGATATAATTCATACCAGATATAGAAGTCAGGTTTCCGAGCGTAATTTTTACATCAATTCAATCCGCCTACACAGAAAAAAATATCTCAAGAAAATTTTTAACAACACAGTTTGTTAAAAATAAAATTTAAGTCAACAAACTTTTTGTTTGATTCAAAGAAAAAATTTATCAAATTGACACTTTGCAAAATAGCACTCAATAAAACATATTTAATAATGAAATAATTAAATATTTCTTCATATTCAATATAAAAAAATATTTGAATCAAAGTAAAGACAGTATTTTAACAACTCTTGTCCATTTTTAAATAGCTCATAATTCTCATTTGTTTTACAGTTTTATTTGAATAATATATTTAGTTTTGCCAAAGTCTTTGGAAAAGGTTTCCTGATGATCTGGCCTGAGCAACCAGTGAAATGCGCATAGCAACTTACTTATCCCCGCATAATAAATTTTAGTGTTTTTATAAAAATTAAAAATTTATGACATCATCATTAATAAATAAAAATATAAAGATTCGATTAATGTTTTGTTTGATTTATTTAACATTTCCAACAATTTATTTTAACAAATCAAGTTAACATTTTGTTGGAAAAAATTATTTTGGGCAACAACTTTTTTTATTGACTCAATAAACTTGGTTGTTGACTAAAAATTTAACAATTTAAATACAAACATTTTTATCAATACCGCAAAAACCGTCATCGCAGAAAATTCAAAAATGTTTGTAATCAAATATGCGATTTTCGTATTCAAATGTGAAAATTATTTTTTTCTGTGTATGGAACTCGCTACTAGAGGTCTGCAAGAATAAATAAAAAGCAATTTCAACACACTCATTTGTTTTTTAACTGCAATGAGTCGAGCACACAATCATAACGAAACAAATGAAAGAATAACCAAACACAAAACAAATAAAAACTCATTCAATTCAATCAACTCAAATAAAATGAGTTAAATATTTAAATATAATTTGAATGTTAAATCTGTGGTTTTCACGAATAATCGCGTAAGTCGGTTTTTACCGAAATTGAGATAATGATGTCAAAGTGCTACATTTTGCATTAGGTTTTTATAAGTATTAAGCTTTTTAGAATATAATGTAGTATTTTTAATTTTTTTCTGCTAAAAACAACTTAAGTTAATTGTTTAATAAAATATTTTGCTATTATAACGATTTATGTCGACATACATCGCCAAAAATTGTAAAATTGCTGAATATGTTTCCAAATAAAAAGCATATGTGATGTTATGTTGTTATTCGTGCAAAAAATATGAAAGTATTTGTGCGTTTATTGTTGACTTCTTTAGTTGCAACAACAGCAGATGAGCGGTTGTTTGTAATTTTAAGTGCATACGTTGTGCTATAAGTATCAAAAACTCTGAATATGTCTCCAACTTGTGTGCTAAAAATAACAACGTAAGTCGTCATGTGTGATTAAAATGAAAACATTTATTTTCACAAAAAAGAACTTATGTGGAGATATGATGTTATATTGCACACACTTAATGAGTCAATCAAACATATGCATTTTTAATCCTTTTACAGATTGTGATCCTGTGAGGATTTTTTCATGAAAACTATGTATAATACGTAGAAAGTCACTGTTAAGAGGATAGTGAAGAAAAAAGTTTAAAACAGCATCTACAGAAGCCGCAATTGAAAAAAATAATTGTTTTTGCTCTCCTGAAAAGTTTGGTGTTATAACTTACGCGATTATTTGTGAAAACCACAGAAATATCTGTACCTACACATTATGTATGTATGTGTGAGCTTAACTCTTATAACCCTGCAGTCGGCGTAGCTACCGAATGCCTAGCTATTTCCTTAACTACCAATCATTACCATTAACTACCAGCCTAACTACTAGCAATGCACACGACTAACGATTTTAACATGGGGATGACATTGACGGTAGTCAATTGCCTCCATCTGCATAACCTTTTACTAATGATTTCACTAATCACATGTGATGTGCGATTTTACTGACACTGCTTCTATAGAAAAATAGTTAATGTTTTTCTTGTTGAATTCTCTTTGGAAAAAACTGTGCCGTTATAACGGCACATTTTTTTTCGACACACAAAAAATAAATATAGTGAGAGATTTAAAAGACGAACTCTTGCATTACTTGTGGCAAATGAAGTAGCTAGTCGATTTTTCCTTAGGGAAATACCTAACGATTTTGAGTCAATTTCTACTTTTAAATCTGCAGGGAAATAAAAGAAGCCACAAGCTTACACACATATTATGTCAATGTATTCAAAAAAATGTATGCACATTCAATAATTCAAAAATTATTCGAATGTTTTTTGTAAACTTGCTCTCTCTAACGGGTCATTCCAATGTTTTGTTATTTATGAATGACTCTCAAATTCATTTACAGTAAAAAAGTTTTTTATTCAATTTATTCACTCTCATTTTTGCATACGGTTTACTCTCTTCTTGTCTTTTTGAATGTTTTTTATTTGAATAAATGTTGTGCACTTTGAGTAAAGGCAAACGAGTGAGTTATTCAAAGCAGACCTCTACTCGCTACCACCGACCAATAAATCCATTAGCAACGCCTTGCTTTTTGAGAAAGAATTATATACATTTTTTACACAAATTAATACTGTTGTATCCTTCTTATTATGTTTGTTTTTAATTAATTTAAACTTATTTGTATATTTTTAGAATTTTTTTTTTTCATAACACAATATCATTTTTCATCAATAATGTTTGATTTGTATCTTGTTCTATTGGAAATCAAAAAGATAAAAAAAAAAATTAATTTAACAATGAGAAATCCTCATCTTTTGGCATAATACCCTATGGGATAACAGTGTATATCTTCAAACGCTGTCGGCAGACCAGACTGAAATTTGGTTACAAGAAGTAGTTAGACACTGACTTTGGCAGAAGGTAAAGTATCAAGACTATCATATTCTAAAAGGTTGGGGTTCACTTAAGTTAAGATTTTTTTTAATTCATCTGCTTTTATATTCATTCAATTAGTTGAAGTTCGGCTGGCTGAGTTAAAATTTGGTAAGCCAGAATCAATCATTTATTAGCTGAATTGTAAACTTTTGATAGTTTTAACAAAATTTGTAAAAGTATTTCGATAAATTTGTTGCGTACCAAGCACAATTGCTATTTTTTGGTTAATTTATTGGAATTATTTAGCAGGTTTTAGTTAACATTCTAAAATGTTAAACATGTAAGCTAAACACTTTTTTAAGCAATATATAAGTTGTTTCCATTGTTTTATTTTTAGCCTTTAAAGGTTTTCTAGACTAATAGGTTGGCTGGATTAAAAGTTTGTTACATTTCCTCTAAAATTACTAAAATATTTAATAGCTGAATTACAAATATTTAAAATCTCTTTCGTTGTTAGAAGCTAGTTAAAAAGTTTTAGCACGCTGAATTACAGTTTCGTCAAGCTGAATACACAGAAAAAAATAATTTTCATATTTGAATACGAAAATCGCATATTTGATTACAAAAATTTTTTAATTTTCTGCGATGACGATTTTTGCGGTATTCATAAAAAAGTTTGTATGTATAATTGTTAAATAAAAAAAGTTGTTGCCAAAAAAAATTTTTTTCAACAAAATGTTTACTTGATTTGTTAAAATAAATTGTGGAAAATGTTGAATAAATCAAACAAAATGTTAATCCAATCTTTATTTTTTTATTTATTAATGACGATGTCATAAATTTTCAATTTTTATATTTTTATAAAAACACTAAAATTTATTATGCGGGGATAAGTAAGTTCCTTTGCGCATTTCACTGGTTGCTAAGGCCAGATCATCAGGAAACCTTTTCCAAAGACTTTGGCAAAACTAAATATATTATTCAAATAAAACTGTAAAACAAATGAGAATTATGAGCTATTTAAAAATGGACAAGAGTTGTTAAAATACTTTCTTTACTTTGATTCAAATATTTTTTTTATTGAATATGAAGAAATATTTAATTATTTCATTATTAAATATGTTTTATTGAGTGCTATTTTGCAAAGTGTCAATTTGATAAATTTTTTCTTTGAATCAAACAAAAATTTTGTTGACCTACAATTTTATTTTTACAAACTGTGTTGTTAAAAATTTTCTTGAGATATTTTTTTCTTTATATAGAAACTATTAGCTAAATAGTAAAAATAAAAAAAGATGCAAAATTTTCGTTTTGAGTAGCAAATTTGCTGACTTTAGTGTTAAGCTGCTTAATTGCATAGTAATTATGCGTTTAATCAAAATGAACAGCAGAGTTATTATTTCCTTAGAATAGTTGACTTTATTCAAGCTTAATATATATACACATTCTTTAAGCTGAATTGTAATATTTTAATAGTTTTTACGGCATATTTTTTGAGTGAAGTAAAATACCTCAGCTTTATTAAGTTTAGGCCAGCTGTATTATATCATGATGATATTTTAAAAATAAAAACGTTTTTTTAATTAAACCATGACAGGTGACATGCTCTATAGATAGCTGGACACGAATTCCAAAATATGTATATATACCTCCACTTACGTCTGCTTCGTGTGTTTTACATATACACATATAGAAATATTTCAGTTGGATATTTTTTAATGTAACTTGCTTAGTGTGGGTGTGTTGTATGTATGTCTATGGCTATATGACCAATGTTAATGTCCTTTTTGGTGCAATTAACCATTGACTTTGTTTGTGTATGAAACAAATTTTTGTACAGTTTTGACCCTGTCAAATGCTTAATTTTGTTCATGACTATTTCAACTGTCTGCATGTTATTCTAGTCCTTGAGTTTAATTTAATTCTATATTTAGTTTGGTTTTAGTAGAAGTTTTATTTGGATTTTAATATTTAAAAAGGCTTTTAATGGGTTAGTACGGTCACTGTGGTTACCAAAAAAAAAAACATTATTATAGATGTTTAGGGTAGTTTGTTTGAGCAAATAAAATTGAAAATGTCTGCACGTATACGGTTAAATGATAAAGGACATTTTATCTATTTTGAATTATTGAAATGCAAAATCTTTCCTTTGATTAATATCTGTAGTTAAAGTGTAATATGTATAAATGGCTTTCAGAAAGACGAAGGTTTAAAATGCTTTTTAACATTTGGAAATGTTTATTTTCAATTAAATATTAAATATTTGTTTAGTAATTTGGTCTGTAGGCTTGAGGACAAGTAGACAAGTTATTTTTGACAAGGGCAAGACACTGACTTATGGATTTTTTTTTTTTTTTTTTAAATTAAGAGTTTAATCCAAAAATGTTTTAACGGGAAAAAATAAAACTATCAAATAATAAACTTCTTGCTTAAGGCACATGAGTTTTGTTTGTGCTCGTTAGACACATTTAAGGCGGATCTATTAAATTTTTCCAAAGTAAGTACAAAATGTGTTTTACTTTGTATATTAATAGATATCAAAGCAAGCAAGGATCCTTGGGAGGTCGGGCGGGTGGTCATGTGGGTCTCGACCCTTGGACTAGTCCAGCTCTGGTATTCCAAAAACAGAAATTGGGTTTGCTGGCTGTCCTGACTAAATTTCCTCTATGTATCCTCCATGAACTAAAGGCTGGATCCGCCGTGGTGTCAAACAAACATATAAATTTTCATTTAATGTTGACTCCCTTTGGAAAATTATTGAGAAATATTTGGACCTAAGAGACCATTGCAAAACGATTATTTTATACACACCAAACGAAATGTCTTTGTTTTGAAAAGTTCTTTCTTTCTCAAAAAACTTTTATTGATACAGCCGTTGGGGTGTTGAAAATCCTTTGGCGCCTGTAAGCCGCCTCAATCTAAAGCGAAGATCAAAAATACTTCAACTTCAAGAGGTCATAAAAGAATAGTCCGAACCAACTTTAAAAATCATTTAAGACATTTATTTGTAAAGTTATCGGCTTTAATCTTGCATGTAAATTATGGAGACACAATTTTTAGCCAAATATAAGTCAAGAATAAAGGATCCGAACCAACTTTAAAAATCATTTAAGATATTTATTTGTAAAGTTATCGGCTTTAATCTTGCGTGTAAATTATGGAGACACAATTTTTAGCCAAATATAAGTCAAGAATAAAGGATTGACTAGATTGGAGGGACTCTCTAAGCAAAACAAAAAATTAGCCCTTAAAGTAACAGCAACAGAGTAAACGCCACCAAAGTGTTGGTTGCTGGGTAAGGGTTTCTCTCTCTCTCTTTTCGTTCAAGTCAATTATCTATGATCAAGATTTTGTTGTTGTTGTACTATTCAATTGACACATTTCCTTTTAAATGTCAATTTTTTGTTTGGCATATCCCAGCTTTTATCATAATCGAATCTTTTAGTAATCAGCTTCAAGAGCAAAAAAACGCATACGATCATAAATGATATTATCGTTGTTAGAGACTGGAACCCTATCGATGAATCACCTTAAAGAATCGTTTTTGATACAATTTTCTGAATCCTTCTTGAGCATATAAACAAATCATATGTGAATCCTTTTTCAATCGCTCAAGTGATAAATCAGTTTTAACCCTTCTGCATCCCTTGGATATGTGCCCTTCCTATGATCCTTTGGGTCAATATGACCCAACACTAAAATGTAAACAACATTTCATATTTAAGTATAATAAAAAATAAAAGCGATTCTATTGACTATTTGACTGAAAAAATTATTGATCGATGATTCTGAATGAAGATGAACTCAATTCAATTATATTCAATAGGAAAAAAATTTTAAGGTGGAATTAGACTTGCAATATCGCTTGTTGGGTCATATTGACCCAAAGGATATTAAATGTGTGTAAATCGTGTTTTTAAATGTGGAGGGGGGAGGAAAAATTTAAATTTTATTATTCTAATTTTCATTTAAGTTTATAATTTTCGTCCCTGTAATGGATAAATTAAAGTTTCACGTCCATATCTTATATTTAAAGAGACAAATTTTGCGTTTGAAAACCAAAATTGGGTCAAATTGACCCAAGGAGTGCAGAAGGGTTAAATCATCAAAAGTGTTCTGAAAAGACTAGTTGTGATCACGCAAAATGCAAGCTGGGATAAACGCACATATTTACAATTTGTAAGATTTCACATCAAACAACAGTTTTTTTTCTTTTTCCTTAAATTTATTTTAAAATCTAATTTCTTTTTTAAATTAACATTTTTTATAATTTTCCAACAAATTAACATATGTACATTAAAAAATATTCCAACAAAACGATATTTAAGAAATATAAAAATTATATAGTCTACTTATAGGCTATTTATTTGCTATCTTAAAAAAACATACTTATTAAAAGCAAAAATAAAATTATCCTTTTTATTTTTGTTTCCACAAAAATATGTAAATTACAAATGATGTAAAACCTCTTAAAAAAATTACTTTGAATAAATTAAGTAAAATAAAAATATAAATAAACAAACAAAAAAACTTTCTATTAAAATAACAGCACCAGCAAATACACAATTCAAAGAGCAGGAGAGGGAAAAACTTCATAACGCCCTAAAAAATATGCAACAAATTTTTCATACTTTTACAACTTGCAAAAAAAAAAAAAAATAATGTAATCGCATCAAAACCAACAACCGCCAAACCAAACGACATCACTGTCACCGTCATCCTCTGAACAAGGAATACACATTTGTATCACACACACACACATACAGATACAGATGCAAATGGTAACAACTACTTATTTATTATTATAAATTATAATTCATATTTATGTTTATTTTTGCAACAAAATAACTTTCTCTATTTGTATACTCGTTTATAATTTTGTGCACAATTTTCATTGTTGCTGTTGTTGTTGGGCATTGTTGTTTCAGTTCGTTGTTTATATTCGGTTCTGTGTTACTCTTGCCATAATTTGTTTAAAATTTTTGCTTTTTTTATTCGTTCATTCGTTTTTGCATTGTATTTGTGTTGCGAGGTAAACAAGAAAAAATTACTATAATTTCTTTAAAAATAAATATGAATAAATTCATATGCCATTTTTGTGTTTTGCTTAAAATTACTTGTTACCCCACTACAATAACATTTTGTTGTAATGTTATACTATAATAATGAAAACAACAAAAACGAAATGCTGTATCAAGGATAACTTTTATTTTTTGTTTTTGTATTTTGTTATATTAAATTAGTTTTGTTTGTGTCCTGTCATCTATTTATCCCTTTGAACAAAAAAAAAAAATTAAAAAATAGAGAAAATAGCTACCACGATAAAGTTTTGTTGTAATGTTTATGAAATTCATCCGAAGCCGAAAAAATTGGACAAAAACCATGTGTTTTTTAAAATTTCATGATTTGCTATTGATGACAAGAGAGTTTTTTGTTTTGTTATGGATAAAATTGTTAAGAAAACCTTCAAAATGTTTTAGAGGTTAAATAGAAATAATTATTGTATGAAAAAAAAATTGTTGAATTTTTTCTATAACCGTTATGCTTTTAAACACTAAAAGCAGATATCGCTCATTTGCTACAACAGCGATAATAAACTAGCATAAAATTATGCATGACTTCAGAAAGCCATTTATTCATCTTGAAATATTACCGCCGCACTCTTAAAGTTAGCCTCACAGGTAACACAAGTGTCGCAAAAAACTCAAGATGGTTTTGTGGCATGAAATAAAAAAATTGTTCATAGATCGCAAATAATCAGAAAATAAATAAAATGCCGCGAAGATCTGCAGTCGCGCGAACTTAAAATGTTAGACTGGTTATTGGTAAAGCAATTCGTAAATTAGGAGATGCTTGTCGCATAAAGAAACGGTAAGAGTAGACACTCTCCAAAAAAAAAAATTGAAAATTTCAACGTTGTAAGGCAACATTACTGACAAAAACAATCACACAGCTCTGCTCTTTTCTTTTTGGGAATTTTGCGTTCTAGTCTTTTACACACCGTTTTCACTAGCCATCGCAATGTTTAAACAAAAAATTAGTCTTATGCCCGTGATTTCTACAAAAAGAAAGCAGATCGTTTTCGTACCTAACAGTTATCTTTACCTATTTCAACGTTTATTTGGCCTTCGTGTTTTTACCTTCAGTTTTCCTATAAAATATGGCAGCTTTTACACCATAGATTTCTATGCACGGCTAGATTTATTTGTGTGGAAATTACGGGCATTATTCAAACATTTGTTTGCTCTACGATATCTTACAACACAGCAATTTTATCATAAAATAAATGTCATCTTAATTTTTGTTATTGTTCCCCACATCAAAGAACTAAAATCAATTGTCCTGCCAACGTTTTGTTCTTGTGCACACAAAACAAAAACCCGTAAAGACGGTGTGTTATGGCTTTGGTGCATCTGTCAAGAAAGTAGAATCAGTGTAACTGTATGTGACAAGTTACACAGCAAAACGAGTATAATGCATTCAATTACGCATCGAACGCTCAAAATAGGCTTAGTCTGTATGCAGACGGCTCAGGCCTTTTGGGCATGATTCTTACTTTTTCTTCTTTTAACTCTCATTGTCGTAAAAATAATTCATGGCATGTTGACGACATGTTTTGTTTTTTTTTACATTTTTTGAAATACGAATAAGAAAGCAAAACGTACTGACGGTACATGACACTGTGTACTGTCGTCTCTCTCGCCTATTAAGTAGCAATCATGTCAATTAGACATGTGTGCGTCTCATATGTCTTGAAAAAGGGTGAACCAGGGATAACAATTTAAAAGTTTAAGTTTAATATGTTTAATATTATCGATAAATATATTTATAAAACAGTTGGTTAAAACAAAAAAAAAATTCATTAAACGCACGCCATAAATTTAGAAACGTATACAATTCACAGAAAGAATCAAAAGCATACAACGCAACGACGATTTGATCACGTAATGTGGACTTCCAGCTTTATGGATCAAATCGCAGTGAAAAGAAGATTTTGCACATACTAAATGTTGCAAATTTCTTTTTGGTCTCTTTGTTTCTCGCAAAGATAACAAATAGCTCATATTGTTTTAGCTCTACCCACAGAAAAAATTATGCAAAATTTTTCACCAATTAAAGCATTAATTAAAAATATAATCAGTTTTAATTAAAAACTTAATCAAGTGAATTAAACGTTTAATCAAGTGAATTAAACGTTTAATTAATACTATTAACTGGTTTAATTCATACTATTAATTTGTTTACTGGTGCAAATTTAACTATTTTTTTTAATTAATATCACAAATTTGTTAATTAAAATCAATTTTTATTTTTTTCTGTGCCGTTGTTTTGCTCTTATTTCTACAAAATGAATTAAGTATGGCCTGGAACAGAATGAAATAGTTGTAGTAGTAGCTAAATCTAAATAATGCTTGGTAGTCCAACAATGTTCAAAAATTTCGAATTTTGCAACTGCAACGAATACTACAGTTACGTATTCTGTTGACACTACTTTAAAACTGGCGTTTATAACTTTTGACGGCTTGCAGCGCTATTCGTAAGGTTATAGTTACTACAGAGAATATTCTGTTCCCCTTTGAAATCTTCTGCTGCTACACAAAGTATATTTATTGCCTACCACAGATCCTTAAGCAATATTCTAGTTGAGGGCAAAAGAACCAAATAAACAGAAAAAAATAAAAATTGATTTCAATTAAAAAATTTGTGATATTAATTAAAAAATTAATTAAATTTGCACCAGTAAACAAATTAATAGTATCAATTAAATCAGTTAATAGTATTAATTAAACGTTTAATTCACTTCATTAAAAGTTTAATTCACTTGATTAAATTTTTAATTAAAACTGATTATATTTTTGATTAATGCTTTAATTGGTGAATAATTTTGGAGAATTTTTTCTGTGTAACTTATCCCCTTGAGTTTTACTATCTTTAGATCATTTAAAATTTTAAAACATTTCGCAACAGAAAATGGAGTTCTGTTTGAATCTAAAACAATTATATTAAGAAAGAAACCAAGTTTCTAAAAACTTTTTCATTAAAAACATTTTAAGATTAATCGACTCTGACAGAACCGTTTTTTCACTGAAATAAAAAAACGTTAAAATATTTATTAAATTGTTTTAAACCGGAAATTTGTGTTGATATAAAAAATAAAATTTTTTTTCTATTTTGCCTTTCTTTTGCCAATTATGTAGCGCAAAACACCTGAAAATAAAACTAAAAACGTAACTCAACCTGCATACATGCACTAAAACAAAATGTTGTCATGGTTCGTTGCATATTTTAGGGTGAATTTTTTCATTATTTCTTAGTTTTTGATGTGAGAACGATGCAAACAAATGATATGTTTAAAAAAACATTTTATTAACATCCATAAAAACAATATAACTAGAAATTAAAGAAAAACATAAACATGAACAAAAAAGGTCACAGATGTTTATGTCTCATTTAAATGTATTTTGTATGCAACTCGAGTTCACTGCTGCACCACTGAAAAGGCCTTCTTAAAGGAAGGCAGTGTGGAATGAGTAGAAATTATTAAGAATGCGTTTGCAGACCGTCTGAAAGGCCTGTTGGAAGAGTTGCAATTCTTCCCGCTACTGCGCCATTTGCACTACTACATACGTCTCTTTTGAGACACGTTACGCTTAAGTGCCTTTGGTTAGTAAAGTAATCGAATGCATAAAAAAAGAAAAAGAAGACACAACAAGAAATTATAACAAAACGGATGTGGTAAAAGGTTAATGATATGTAAGAAATTAGCAGGGAGAGAAGTGAAAGGCAAGAAAAGAAAGGTAATCAAAAAACAAAAGATTCAAAATAAAAATAAAATTTTTATCAACACTGCAAAATATTTTCGAGAATTGTTTCATACACTTGTAGCATTTTGTTTCCTAAAAAGAGATTTTCTTGAGTATTTACTAGGGATGCCAATCCTGATTCCGAAAATCCCGGTACTTACACATGTCACTGCAATTTTGAAAAACTCAATGCACTCACGTTTTTTTAATTATACACTCACATTTTTCGCAATGGCAGCTCCAGTGGCAGCAAAAATTGCATGCGAGTGGAAATTTGGCACTTGCTCGCCACTTAATGACAAAACGATGGACAATGTTACCCTCTTAAAAATTTAATGCAAATTTACTGGATTATTGTCAAATTGTAATTAAAGTTTTAACATGATAAGTGTATTATTATGATTAATTTTTTGAAACGCACATTAATAAAAGCAAGTTTGTTAATTATAGAGCATTAATATTGTTAAAATAATACTTATATAAATAAAAGTTAACCATTTCCCCAAAAATGTGCCTATATGATTAACACGGTAACTCCATTTGGTTTTTTGGTACTTTTTTTTAATTTGAGAAGTAAACAAACTATCTCAAGTTGACGCTTCAACGACATTTTGAAAATGAACTCGCAGTGGCATGTGTAAACACAAAAGCCAATGGCATGAGATTCGACTATTCCGAACAATTTTTGTTTGATAATATGTATACAACAGTGGCATACCACTACTTGCATGTGTAAAGGCAGGGTTACCCCATTAGATGATAGGAATCACAATATTGTTTTTTTATATTTACTTGATTAACTCTGGTTATACTGTTATTGAAAGCGAAAGAAAAAAATATATTTAACGTTGTTTTTTTGTTGTTTAAGTTCAATATTAGGCTTCACAAAAAAAAAAAAATAATAATTGATTTCAATTAAAAAATTTGTGACATTAATCAAAAAATTAATTAAATTTGCACCAGTAAACAAATTAATAGTACCAATTAAACCAGTAAATAGTATTAATTAAACGTTTAATTCACTTGATTAAACGTTTAATTCACTTGATTAAATTTTAAAACTGATTATATTTTTGATTAATGCTTTAATTGGTAAAAACTTGTGGAGAATATTTTCTGTGTTGCAACAACACAAATGCAAAAAATCTTTAATGAAATCTAACAGAAACTCTGTATATTTTGTTGTTGGATTTAACAAAAGTTATTTTGCATTTGCACTTTTGCAACACTAATACTGAATTCCGCTCTTATAAAGAAATCTTATTGTCAGAAGTGCTAAAAATAATCGAGGAATAAAATTAATTAAAGAAAAATTGTCTTTTGAAATTTGCAAATGCAAAATGAAAACTTTTTTTCCTACGTACTTAGACGTTTTACTCTTTTTTTCCGAAATATGGACCGATTTCACGAAATTATGATGTGCTAAATTCGCAATTTTTATTCCTGATAATTACACAGAAATGTATTGTTGAGGAATAAGATAGTACCTATCCGCATTTCACTTGTTGTTTAGGTCAGATCATCAGAAAACCTTTCCCAAAGACTTTAGCAGAAGGTATTTATAATTTATTTGATGAATTGATTTTTTCAATAAAATTTAAATTCACATTTCAATTATTCATCTTAATTCGTTAAATAAAATTTTTAACTAAATTTTACAAACAAATCAATTACAATTTTGTTCAATTCAATTACTATTTAAAATTTTCTTAACCCCACACCAGAATAGTGAAGATATACACGGATGTAAAAAGCCACATTTGTATGTGGTTCTGACGTAATTTTGTCGTCATCACACATCACGAACTTGCTATTATGGCCTTGTAGTGACGTCAAAACTACGTCAGAACCACATGCGCATGTGGCTTTTTACATTTCGTATACTGTAGGGTTTATGCATTTGTGCTGAGGTTTGCACTTAATACCTTACCGATCGCCTCAGAATCACTTTCTGCGTCGAATTAACGATGTCCATCCGTCTGGCTGGATAGCTGTCCATGTAAATCTTGTGCGTAAAAAGCAGGTCGGAATTTTGAAGAAATTTGATGCCTAAGCTCTAATTGGCACAAGCACCAAGCCTATTGCAAATGGGTCGAATCGGTCGTCAATATCAAAAGCTTTTTACCTTTAGATGAAGATATCTAAATCATATTGGGCACAAAAAACTTTAACATGAATCTTATCATCATAACATAATTTTGTTTAGGATGGGTTCATGACTGCCCATGGGTCCCAATTGGGGTACACTAGCAAAAATACTCTTAACATACTGTAGTGTAAGGTAACATATGGTCAGGCTTGACCGACTTTACTTTCTTACTTGGTTTTTATTTATTTCGTAAATTTAAGTAATCAATATAATTATTTTGGTAAATTGTGTGAAATCACCAAATTGTTTGCTTGCTACTACGATTTTAGGGATTCAAATATCGGGTGTTTCACAAGAACTTTGTTTTTTAATTGTGGCAACACCAACAACATGATAGTTTTGACATTTAGCTTTTTGACGGATTCGCAGTAGATGCATTGGCAATTGTTGCAATGAATTCAATTTCGCTCGAAAATCGCATTAAAATAATTAAAATCCACTATGAAAATAGTGTTTCTGTTAAAGTTACATTACACACAGCTAATGAAACGATAAATTTATTGCAAACCAAGTTACCCGATCGCATAATTTCAAGAACATCAGCTGTTAACGGCCCAGCCAGATCGTGTGATTTAACACCACTGGATTATTTTTTTTTTTGAGGCTATGTTAAGGACAGAGTCTATACGAAGCAAACCGAATCGATTGCAGCCTTAAAACTCAAAATCCGTGATGTGATTAACGAAATAGATCCGATATTTTGCCAAAAAGTGATTAAAAACTTTGATGAATGAATTGACACCTGTCAGCGTGCTAGTGGTGGACATGTGCCAGATATCATTTTTCAATACAATACAATACAATAAAAATTGAAATCATCTTCATCTAAATATGTTGTTTTAGAAAACAAAGTTCTTGTTAAAAACTCCTTTTTTCCTTTAAAATTCCTAGCATTTGCATTTATACATTCAATATTTCTTCTGTATTCATTGGCTTTTACACAGTTTAATTGTTTTTTTTTTTCTTTCAGAGCTTTTTTAATAATAGCAAGTAAAAGCAACTATGCCGAATCTCTTACGCCCTTTACAATAGTATTGACATACCAATTATTCCCTAGCTAAAATGGTACACAGAAATACATATAAATTAATTTCAATTAAAAAATTTGTTACATTAATTAAGAAATTTATTAAATTTTTACCACAAAGAAAAAATTAAAAACCAACTTCAATTAACTTATTTGATAGAAATTTATACTATTTATTAAATTCCGTTCTTATTTCCCGCCTGCAAACAAATTGTTCATATCAATTAACATATTTGTAAGTTTGATCTTTTCTTGCTATTCAGTTTCAATTAATAGGTTTAATTGAAATTTGACCACCAGCAAAAGAGGCAATATAAAACGTTAACACAAATCAAAATATTTGTTTGCATTCAACACAGTTAATTAAAACAATTAAAAAAATTTTGAAACTTTAAAATTTTTTTGAAGTTTGTGTGTGTGTTTTCATATTTGCAAATATACACACAAACATAATAATTTTTATTTTCAATTAAGGCGAATTAATTGGAACAATTAAAAAAAATGTTTGAAACAGAAAGAACTAATGAATTTTACAAGGGATGTCCCAAAATGAACGCATTCAAAGGAAAGTCATTATTTTTTTTACCCACATGCATCCAGAAAAAAGTAGTTACAGAAGTTGTTAAGGAAGTAGCTATAGAAGAATGCTACTAAATAATGAGTGAAAGAAGCTATTTATTGTGAAAAAGTAGGCGAAGTTTTTACTGGGTAGTATCAATTAAATATTTTTTGAATATTAACCACATTTGCTGCAGTAATGTTGTTGATATAAGTAAGCCACTTGATTTTATTTTTTATTAAAACTGAATTTATTTTTGATTAATGGTTTACTTGTTCTGCGTATGAATACTATCAGGCAAAATATGTGTATAGGCGCTAGTTCTAATAATGGGTCGATGTGGCTGATTTTTAAAAGCTGATTGTTTGAGCTTAACTTTGTCAACCTTGCTGGCTTTGAAGGGACACTATCGTACCAAAATCCTAAATTCGGGAAAACACTTGTATCGGGCCTAGGTTCAAAAATGCCGCGATATGGCTAATTTTCAATATTGGATTATTTTTAAATTTTATAAACATCAGATCTAAATTTGGTCCTCCTAGCAAACTTTCAAAGGATATATGTACCACCTTTTGGTGTTACATCCTCTGGGCAAATCAGTTGGAGTCAATATTTGGAACTCGGCTGAGTTGAAAATACAGACCTCGTGAAAAAGCGGCTGGTCAGAAATTTTATCTGGTACGGTAGAAGCTAGTATACCCAAAAACCACGGCTGACGCCAAGTCTGGGGATCAGGTGGTAGTTGTGAGTTATACCTTAGGTCGCGGAAAGGGATACCAAATAAGTTATTTATAAAGCGATTTTCGCTAATAGGCTTTCACTAAAAAAAATTCAAAAACTACAAAAAGACTTCAAAAAGTTTATGGGTTAAAACTGGAGACTTATGGGTAAGTATGATGTTTTTTCTTGGTAATTTCTAAGCTATTTCTAAAAAGATCCAGCTAAATTTCGGCAGCAAACTCTTCTGGGCTACATGCGATAAAATAAAAAAAAAACGTGGTCTCTATCATCTCTAGGGTCATCGAAAAATCAATTTCAACATACACACGGACAAACGGCTACCGTTAAATAAACTTCGCTATTCACAAGGATACAGAATGTATATATACTTTATAGTATATAAAATAAAATTTTGAAGAAATTACAAACGAAATGACCAACTCATATACATATACCCTTCTGCTGTGAAGGGTATACAAAAATACAAAACAAAGTTTTACGAAAACGGCGAAAAATATCGAATTTGCATACGCTTGTTTTCCTTTTTGCTCTTAAGCTGGGATCACACGATTGCCGCAAATGCACCAATATGACACAATTTTTATTGTGCTTTATTGACGCACAATAATGAAATTGGACCAATAAAATATTCTGAAATCACACGATTGCCCTGTTTTAAACAAATTTCATTGCCGCTAGTTGGTACAAAGCGAAATGGTTACAACAATTGCCACATCACAGTCACACGATTGTTCTTACTTGACAACTGCGAAAACAGCTGTTGTGGTAGCTTTTTTATTTGTTTGAAAATTCTTGTTGGTTTGTAAATTAAATAAAATTAAATATGTATCATATATGTATGTACTTAAACAAATTTTTGTTGAATATTTTTATTTAAATTTTTTAAGAAATTCCAAAAATTAAGTCTGTTCAACAATTTCGTATGTTAAGGTTCGCTCAGAAACTTAAATAAAAATATTCGCACTGAACAGCTAAATATGCTTGTGAACATACATACATATTTTGGTAATAGCAATAATTAAAAAAAACTTTAAATGCATAATAAATAAATAAATATTTATCTTCATTACCTTCTAAAAGAAACACAAAAAAGTAAATTTGTTAAAAAAAGGCAAATATTGGTGCGTATTGTTTTGTTTGATTGCCGCACAAGAACACAATAAATATTGGTGCATTTTTGTTATTTTTATTGACGCGCGGTTGCATAGAAAACAGTCACACGATTGCCGCACCAGGGTTGCATTTGATTGGTAAAAGTAAGTACAATATTGTCCTTGATTGGTACATGAGCCAATTGGTTGTGCAGTCACACGATTGGGGTATTAAAAAGTATGAAAATTGGTGCATTGCGGCAATCGTGTGATCCCAGCTTTAAAAGTGGTAAGTCATGGTTTTAACCAAGATAAATCTCATGAAACAGCAAAAGTATGTATGGTATGTTTATGAGGCAAACAATATCCAACAATGTTAAAATAAAACATATACTATATACATACATCCATATGCACATATCGCTCATTTACTGCAACGTCGTCATAACTCAAGAAATTAAATTTCGGAGATAGCGATGCAGAATTGTTTGCAATGTTTTTCTTAATGTTGTGCATAAAACTCATCTTTATATCTTTTATAATTTCCCCGTTTCTAGAGAATGTTTCTTTTTTTTCTAAGTGGTTCTAAGTTGTGCGAACAAATCAAAACTTTAAGCACGTTTATTTCGCAATGTATTTTATTGAGTTATGTCGACATTGCAGCAAATGAGCGATATGTACAGAAAGTAAATTCAACGAAATTTTCAAAACTTTGTTTTTATATTTAAAATAAAAATGAACAAAAATTTTAGTTATTACTGAAAAAAATTTTTTTTTTGGTGGAAATAAATAAAAAAGGAATTTTGTTTATTTACCACAATGTGTTATAAAGTTAAAATTATGTTTTATATAAAAAAGTTTTTGAAATAAATTCGTGTGAACATAAATTTGTAGGTGTAATTTTACAGAAAGCTTATTCCATTAGCAACTGATTCTCAAGGAAAACTCTGCTACATAAAAAGACGTAACTTCTGTTGTAAATTTTCTTCTTTGCTTCAAAAGTTTTGTAGAAAAAAGACATTATTTGCTGAAAGTTTTGCTTTACTTCTTCAATTTTAAAAAGCAAGAATTGTCTCGAATTGTGCTTGCGAGTATAATTTTTTTTGCCCTGCTTGATGCTATGTTCACATTTGGGTTCTCAAACACGCGTTTGAGCAGCTCGAACGTGATTAAGCTCTAATCACTTCAAAATCGAGATGATTGCCCATACATTGAAGTTATTTGTTAATCACTTCAAATTGACATGATTACAACTAAATCACTTCATAAACCACATAGAATCCACTGAACATACCTCAAACTGAGCATAATGTAGAATCGCCAACATGATCGTGTACAACCGGCCACGATTTCTGCTTAATGTTTTTAGTTTTTTCCTAAAATAATTCATAAATTTTCACAATTTCATCATTAAAATGATTAAAATAATCTTCTGATAACTTTATAAAAGCATTTTTATCCATTTTTAATTTTTTTTTTTTTTTTTTTTCACAATAGAGCGGGGAGGTTTCCCCACAGTGACAGGTACCGCGACCACGTCAGGTCTATTGTACCCACTCCCCTTAGCTGGCCAAAAGTCCCTCCGCTTCCCATAGGAACCCAACCAGGGCCTTTGCCGATATATTACCGATTCGGGACGCACACATTGTACCATGCCCCATTTTTAATACTTTTAATAAATCTAAATTTGTTTGTTGTGTTTTTTTTTCTAAATCATCTGTCAGCTTAATAATCTCAAATGTAATGTGAACGGCTTTGATTAGCTAAATCAAAATTTTGCTTAAACGCGTTTAAAAACCCAAGTGTGAACTTAGCATAAGACTACTAAAATGTAGATGTGTCTTTCTTTCTTAGGAGCGGGAGTATATAGATTGCTCAGCGTAGCTTATCCGGAATATGTTTCACCAATGTCATCGCACGAGGGGTATTTTGTAGGTTCAGAAGTGGTCGGATCGATTAATTCGAGCCCTCTTTAGCACTAACGTCTGCAGCGGCGAAAGCTTTTTTCCGTACGGGCTCGATTTGGATGAATATTATCCAAAAGAGTTAATGTGGTCATGAATGGATCCGTAGATCTCATGAATTGTTATATCTTTAAATAAATTAAATTAGATTTTAAACCGTTTTATATTAAGCGGGAATTCGGAAAAGAAAAACTCTGGCAACATCTAATACAAAGGATATTTTAAAAAACATTTAAATGTTTTAACAAACCTGCAGTATTTCTATTTACTTTTATGGTGATAAAAATGGCCGTGTGACTTACCTAAAATGAGAAAAATAAGAAAAGAATAATTATTAAATATTCACGATTCTTTATTAAAATAAGTAATCGGTACAATGTAGAAATAGAGATCACTTATAAAGCTACGGTCACACTTATTAAATATTTGATCAAATAAGCGTAACCCCTACTTTTGTTAATAGTTAGTGAGATTTAAAATGGTCTAAATATTACAAAATAAACTAATTATACTACTTGACATAGCAAAAAATAGTTTTTTGTAAGATGTGGTATTTTAATCAAAATAAATATTGATATTAAGCGAAATGATTTTTTAGTTTGGTTGTTGGTCCCGTTTTTTTCGTCAAATATTTGATAAGTCTGACCATAGCTTAAGAGTTTGCTTTTAATATATACTTAAACAAATAATATTTAATGATTTTATTAAATAAATTAAGACAAACTTAGAAAACATAAGACTTTTTTTTCAATTTTATGTTTTTTCCCTTCATCACAGGTGGAAAGGATATAAATATATTTATAATCCCGTTTTTATATAAGTTTTATAGTTCCGTTTGTAATTTCTACAATATGTCCCCCACTTCGCTGTCGAGGGTTCAAAACACACATTTTTTTTAATTTTTGGTAACTAAAAAAGAGTTGTTTTATGTAAAATGAACTATTAATTAGTAAAAAAAATTAAGAAATAAGTATCACAACTGTGGTTGTTCATTGAGATAATTTTATTTTTTTACTGTTTTTTTGGGACACCAGCAAAAATACTATGCAGTCTCTGGGTGTAAGTTAAATTTGCATTTTGTACAACCAAACTCAATTTTACTTCCACATTGTCCACAACGGCCACTCTAATCAATTTGGCTTATCATATGGTCAAAGTTATCCATGCGCTATGCCACTTCTTGAGCATTTGTGACAACTTTTTCTCTTATACGAACACGATTATCCGGAATTGTTACAAATTGACTCACGATTGGAGATTCTTCAGCTTTTCTTCGTATGCCGTAAAATTTTGAGGAATTCACCATACCAGCATCCAAAGCATTAGTAAGTAACCCGTACCACACAGAAAAAAATGTTTGCGCCGGTAAAAGAATTAATCAAAAATAAAATCAGTTTTAATTAAATATTTAATCAGGTGAATTAAACTTTTAATCAAATGTATTAAATGTTTAATTGACAATATTTCAATTAAACGTTTAATTCACTTGATTAAAATTTTAATTCACCTGATTAAATATTTAATTAAAACTGATTTTATTTTTGATTAATTCTTTTACTGGCGCAAAACTTTTTTTCTGTGCACTTCTTACCACGAAATTTAATGCGGTAATTATTCATGACATTTTTGAATAGTTCCTTAACAAACAAATTTAGTTCTTTTCAATTCACTTTTTATATGTACGGAAAGTACTAAATTGTTTTAAAAAAATAAAAATTTTCATATAGAGTAAAGCAGAGCAGTAAATAAACACTCACACATTTCTTCAAAAACGGGAAAGTCCCAATTATTTTAAATAATACCCCAGCGGGAAAACTCAGAAGAACTTCTTACTTTAGGCCTTATTAAGGGCCTGCTTGAACCTTTTTATCCATATTCCCTTATATGCGAGGGGAGAAGAATAACATTTTTTGTTTTGTTTTTTAGCACATGCACAAGCAAAAGCAAAATAATTATGTTTTTTTTTTTTTTTGATTCCGTTACCATTCTTATGTAACTGCGAAAAAAGCTAGAGCGGAAGGCCTTCCCCACAATGACAACGTGTGTAAAAAAGATATGAGCAATGTCAATATAAATGCCCATAATATCAAATGTGTGAAATTTCATATAAATTGGACCACGAAATCGGGGGTCATAAATACACTGACATTTAATGTTGAAGGATAAGCTAGTTCTTATGCGCATTTTACGACAAACAAAATCTTATTTTTTTACATTTTAAAAAATAAACCAGAATTTTCTATACAATAATAATAAAAGTGTCAACATTATCTTATTATTATCTTAATTATCATTATGTTAAACAATAAATTCCCATCCTACGCAAAGGCTTCATTATTTATCTCTAATTACCACTAATTTTCAACTGAAATAAAAAATTAAATTACCTTAAGGAAATTCCCGAGTATAAAATAAGGATATCTTATATTATCTAATCATTATATAAAACAGCTAATAAAGGTAACTCACTAATGAAAAGCAACAATAACCGGTTTTTTAGTAACAGGAAACCCTTAAAGTGTGCCAATTAGTTTAGATTTAAAAACAAAAACCATTAAATAAAACAGTTGCTGAGTCCCAAAAACATGATTATACATGTTTTAATTTAACAAACCGCAAACAATCCCCAACTAATTAATTGCTTACTAAAGGTTTTGTTTAAAGTTAAATTAAAATAACATCCTGTTGTTTGTCACACCAACAACAATAAAGTTATATTGTTGTAACAAAATACCTAAAAAAAATTATTTGCAAATAACTAAAAAAAAAACAGCTGTTTTAATTAAGTATTACTCGTGTCCTTTGTTTCCTTTTTTTTTTGGAGTAGTCCGGTTTTTGTATTGGTGTATTTAAATTAATTATTAAAAAGTATAGGACACTTTTATTTTACACCCAAGAACTGGCGTAAACAGTAAAAAATTATAATAATTTCCTGTTTGCCAAGAAAAGACGAGTACTACCACACTTTCCTACCAAAATAGGCTGACAATTCAGAAGAAAGGAAATAAAGTGACAGGACATGACACAAAACATAACGGTGATAAAGGGTGTTAAAAAAAGCAGTACACAGTGGGGTAAAATTTAAAGATGTTGGTTTTTACCGATTGGCATGATGATTTCAATTTGAGACATCCGATTTTTGGATTTTTTAATAACTTTTATAAGCCGGTAAACGGAACGGCTCATACCCCTGACAGACATATAGTTTCAATACCATGGTATGCATACTACAGTAGTATATAAACCACTTTGTTTCATGATTTAATTGCAGTTTAGGTCGACACACATGTAGTATACAATGATAGTATAGTATACAAATCCTATGTCTGTCGGGGGTATAACGAAGCTTTTTTTAACAAAAAACTTTCAAACATATTATGATCAATTTACCCACAAAAAAATAGTGGAGTGTGTTTTGTGTGTTTAAGCTGATGTTTGTAATACAACCTTAAAATATTGGTATACCGTTCGATTCAAAATCACTTTTTGAGTTGATCTTGCGATATCCGTCCGTCCGTGTAGAATCAATGTCTCACTTTTGGACTATTTCTCAAAGTACGAATTCGGGATCAAACCAACTAAGAAATTCTTGAATCAAGCCTAGTTTGAGATAACAATTTTCTCACTTTGACTTAAGTCAATCCCGTTTCCGGATTATTTTAAGTACTGGGCACTAGACAAGCCCGTACATGAATTAAGCATTCAGTTCTTGATTTAAGGATATCCGTACTTTCCGTGCTATTGGCATCGCTTTGGCTTGATTTAAGTATGGATGGATTGATTTTTCTTTCCATCGTATTAACATATCTTTAAAGATAGATTCTATGTCGTGGCAAAATATTGGGTTGGTAGGTTCAGAATCGAACATAGGTCCTATATATTCCCCCTCCCTAAAATTGCTTAATGACAAAAAAATCTCAGAAAAAAAGATATATAAATAATATTCGGCACTAAGGACCTTTACATGAATCTCAACCTTATAACATAATTTTGTTCAGGGAAATCTCTCAAAAATTTGTCAGTAAATTCTGTAGTGTATGTTATCATATGGTCGGGCTTGGCCGACCAAACTTTCCTACTTCTTTTAATCATATTACAGTCCTCCTTGAGACAGCCACAGCCATATAGGAATTTCCACCGTTTATGGCTGCCGTATATTTGAACGCCCGAATGATAGTTTATGTACAACACTATGGTAAAGTGCATATAAGATTTGGCAAAGCTACATATCACCCTAATGATAAGTTCACACTTAGGTTTTTACACGCGTTTAAGCAAATTGTTGATTTAGCTAATCAAAGCCGTTCACATTACATTTGAGATGATTAAGATGACAGATGATTAAGAAAAAAAACACAACAAACAAATTTATATGTCTTTAAAGTATTAAAAATGGATAAAAACACTTTTATAAAATTATCAGAAGATTATTTTTATCATTTTAATGAAGAAATTGTGAAAATTTATGAATTATTTAAGGAAAAAAATAAAAACATTAAGCAGAAATCGAGGCCGGTTGTACACGATCATGTTGGCGATTCTACATTTGAGGTATGTTCAGTGGATTCTATGTGGTTTATGAAGTGATTTAGTTGTAATCATGTCAGTTTGAAGTGATTAACAAATCACTTCAATGTATGGGTAATCATCTCGATTTTGAAGTGATTAGAGCTTTATCACGTTCGAACTGCTTAAACGCGTTTAAGAAGCCAAATGTGAACATACTATAACTTGTTTCTTTTAGCAGTGCTGCGTAAGTAAAAAATCAAATCAATTTTTAAGATCCATATTTTTCCACTTTAAGGCCATTGTGCCGCATAGCTAAGGGTCACTCAAGTTTAGAGACAACGAACAGGGCATTTAACAGAAGACAAATAAGCAAGAAAAAAATGGTAACAAGTATAAGCCTATTCCTCGTCCTTGAACAAGAAAAGCAACAACACTATTATGTTAAAAAAAAACATTGTAGCAAGAATCACAGCAGGTGTTAACAGTACTTGAGTGTTGTTTTATTATATTGTCTTAAGGGATTTAAAACAGAATTATTTGTATATCTCTCTTAAGTTCATTTGGGTGTTTTTTCAGATTTTTGTTTTATTTTTCTTACTTTTTATAAAGCAAGTAAGTTCCTTCCTTTATTTGTATATTTTTTTTTAATTTTTGCTTTATTTTTTTAGAGCTAAATAAAATCTTTTTGTTTTTAAATTATTTTTTTTTTTTCCTGTTAAGTGTCTCAAAAGAAACCTTACAACTTTGGCTATAAAACAAAAGCAAACAAAGCAAAAAAAATTTTTTTTGTTGAACACTGGCAACAAAATGTAGCAAGTAAATGTTGCCTCTTCAACTAACTGCTTGTTAGATGTTGTATGTCGTAAGTATGCATATCAATATGTATGTATATCAATATTATTGTGTGTTTTTTTATACATAAAATTGAAGTACTTAACTGTCATCATGTGTATAAACAAGTAGCTTAAGTATATTGCCAAGTATCAAATTACACTTTCAATTTTTTTTTAATAACATTTTTGTTTAAAACACATACAAGTACAAAAGCATGAATATTTTTATATGTGGAATATGTGGCAAGTTCTCTTTGTACTATGTAGTACTTCAATTTTATACATGAACAATGTGAGTTCAACAAGAGTGGTCATTGCTTAGATTTTATAATTTGTGTAAGGGGGAGATTGTCTGAGAAGTTGTAAGTCGAATAGTTTTTAAAGTGAGACAGAGAAGAACAAGCTTTAGGAATAATAGTTGCCAGATAAAATTGGTAGAAAAATTATGGATTATGTGGAAAAATCGACATTTGAAAATAAGATCTACTTTCGTTGACTTTTGGACACGTTTTGGGTACTTTTTGGGAGTTATTATTGTCTTTGTAATAAAATTAAAAAAAAAAAAAAATAAGGGACTATTTCTTTTTTTTATAAATTATTTTATTGTTTTAAACATTTTTCGAATATGATTCTATGAATCAAATTTTATTTTTAAAACAATTCAAAATAGCTTCATAAATTGAAATTTTAAAAAATTTGAAAGTACATATTTAGAAAATTTAAAAAAACTATAAAAAAATCTCAAAACGTTATAATTTGTTGCCAATAACAACGACTTTAAGTCCGACTTTCAAGAATGTACTTTATAAGATCTAAAGAATTACAAACGAAATGATAACTTTAAATAAATACAATTATTAATAATAATTCCATGCAGTTTTTTCCCTTCTCCCATTTTTCTTTTTTGTAAATTCAATAGCAAAAATGGAAGAAGGTGAAAAGACTACCAGGCAATGTTTTGTTATAATTGGGTTATATATACTTCTTCCACTTATCGTAAAAGTTACGAAAAGCCCAAAAAAATACATCAAACATTTTCATTATATGGCCCCAAATCTTTTAAAGAGACATCTTCCTGCTAAAAGTACCTTTCAAGTACCAATTACATTGTCATAGGTTAAAAAAAAAAATTACAAATAAATAAATTTAAACAAAAATCGTCAAATCATTGAACATTGTGAAGTACGCATTATTGTGTATTAAGACACATACGGACAAAAAGACGCTTAGCGGGAAAACTTAGAAGACCTTCTTACTTCAGGCCTTTAAGAAGGCCTGCTTAAAAATTTGTTTGATTCAATTACTATCTTACTGGTAAAGAATGGCTTATGAAGGCCGAAGGCCTCGGTTCTTTGCTATAAATGATAATATGCACCTTTCACACTCGATTTTAAGAGAAGGAAGTAGAAAAGGAGTTACTACATTTTTTGTATTGCAAATAATAATTTTTTTTTTTTTTTTGATCCCGCTACCATTCTTATGTACCAGCTAACGAAGCGAGAGCTGAAGGCCTAATCCGCAATGACAACGTATGTAAAAAAGATATGAGTATAGAATGAAGCGAGCAGGCCTTGTACATCCAAAAGAAGGGGTACAGAGTTTTTCTAGACGGCATCCGTACTCTTTCTTTTTCCCGCTGGGCGTACAGGGTTTTTACACATACGATATTTTTTTTATAACAAAGCCTTGACATTTTCTTTTTAAAGTCAGCTTTTTTTTGGTTTGCTTTTAACTTTGAGTGGCCATAATAAAAGAGATTTTAAAGAATATAAAAATTTATTACTGTTAGTAAAACTTATTTCCTTATTGTTAAAAATACCCAAAAAACTTTAAGTAAAAGTACAGCTGTCTTTTTTTTATCAAATATGTAAATTTTCCTATTTATTGTAAGAAAATTTTCCTTAAAGTATGCTCTATTTATTAGTTGTTATAATAAAAAAGAACTCGAAGCCAATAAAGTCGTAGTATAAACAAAATAAAATTCTTAAATTAACTGTGACGACTCTTTGAAACACTTCAAAAAGAATTTAAATTTAATTTATTTTGGGTAAAGGAACTTGACATTAAAGCTTTGACTAATTGTAAAAAAATCTTTTAACAATTTTTTTCTAAAATTTCAAAACATCAAACATTTTTTCACAATTTTTTCTTCTAACAGTTGCTTCTTAAATCGAATAAATAGATTTGATATATTTGTTTTTTCCTAATTTCCGCTTTCGTTAAAAATATGTTTCAACATTATGAAGTCAGACAACATTAACAACAACTTCTTTTAAGGTAACATGAGAGTCTTAATACAAAAAAAATGTTACAAGCAAAAAAAAAAAAAAAACAAATTATTGTTTTGTGTGTGTTTTTTTAGGGGGTGATTGGAAAAACAATAGATTCTAAAAATAATTTAAACATTAAAAATTTAAATGAATTTCGCCAGCAGGTGTTAGGGCAAGAAATAAGAGAAAGAGCTGTTTTAATTTATAAAATAAATAAATAAAAGAAAAAAGAAAATTAATAGAAAATTGTGTGGCATTTTTTCTTTTACAACAATGATTACAATTAAAACCACCGGCGGCAAGCCACAACAAAATAAATTTTTTAAATATTAAAATCAAGCTATGGCCATTCAAAATATCTGTTACATTAACACAAATCTCTTAAATATTTATACCGAGTTCTTAACAGACCATCCTTATTCAACTCGTCAAGAGTAACGTTTAACTGCGCTGAAATGACACACTTGAATAAAAGCTTCAACGTAGTATCTTGAACAGTAAACATAAGTTAAGGATAAGATAAAGCCATAAGATTGACCTGAAAATAGCTAAGCTGCCATAACTTTTAAGCAATAGTAGCCAACATCACTACTTAACAGGCTGCCAAAATCGGATTTATCAATTTCAAACTGTTGACGCCGCACCATTTGGGTTTGCGTGATACATTTAATATGATCATGAAAATATTGACAGATTTTTCGCTGTAGTATTTAATTAATCTTCAGATAAATTAAACATTTCAAACTACTCTCAAAATCAGGAAAACTACGGTAATTTTCCATCGATTTTAATTTCACTCGATTTCGATTTGTGTTTCTGTTTGTGTTTTATTTAAATCGAAGTTTATCGAAATTAATGTGCATAGGATTTGTGTTAAGGGATTCGCACATGAAAGATATAAAATTTGAGGTATAATGGGTCAATTTAAAAAGCGCTACAGGGATATTATCCGAAGCTCTTTGTGGCGGAAAATTGATGACTTATGGCCATTTTCTCAATAGGCGATTATTTTTTTCCCAACGAAAAACTGCACATTAAAAAAATTTAATTTTCTCAATGTCTCATTTGCTTCTATTTTGTCGCAATACTAACCGGCACTCATCTGCCAGTTATTTATGTTCCTTTTATTTGACGTACAGATAAGTTCAATCAGCTGACTTCCAACTTTTACATGTATTTTGAGAGATGTTGCCAACTCAAACCAATGTTTTTTGTCGGTATATTGAGAAACCCAAAATCGTTAACGGACAGTTTATCGGTATAATAAATTTATGTTGACATTAAGTAACAGACAATTTGTCGATACATTGAGAAAATGGCCATTAGTCGTAGAGAATATGTAGTTTCAACAGGATGGTGTCACTTGCCGCACGGCAAGATAAACAATAGATCTTTTGAAAGAAAAATTCAAAATCGGATTTTTTTAGCTGAACATGGTCAACCGTTAAAAACAAATCTGAAACACGGCAACAGTATTATCTTTAAGCCGTGCTTACATTGTTTTTAAATTTGAACTGTGTTTTCAGAGATATCGTTGAATTTTTGAAAAAAAAACCATAAATATTGAAAAAAATAAAAAATTTTGTTAATTAAAAATTCATTTTTTTTAACTGAATATGGTCAACCGTTCGTTCGCGAATGGGAAGTTATCTTGCCGCGATGCGAGGGCTTAAGTACAAGAAAGTTTAGAGTCATGGTGGCGGTAGTGACGTTAGTCAAGACCGGCAGGGCCTCCCATGCCAGAAGGGTCTAAGCCGAGTACGAACAAAGAACTACCCCCTGTCTATTAGCGACTATTTCTCCTAGTTGGAGCGGCTAATGACTATGCGTCCGCTGGCCCTCTACGGTCAACTGTTAGGCCTTCTGAAGGCTGTCGGTCCACAATAAAATCCATCAGCGTCTGTTCTCATATTGAGCGGGTGATGTGTCTGCGTCTGTCTCCAGCAGCAGTTATCCTTTCGCCTGGCAGTAAGGCATAAAATGCAAGCCCCAATTCACCCCCTCTCCTGAAATGTCCGAAAATTAACGCCCTGCATATCCGATAAAGGTCTTCATAATCCCCGGAGGCCCTACTACAACGGCGTCGGTATCAGGCTGTAGTGTGTTGAATGCTACTGAGTCCTCGTCTAGTAAAGTGGTAGCGCCAGGCTCTGCTAAATGGTCAGCAACTAGTGCGCAAAAACTCATCCCGGCTATGCCTTCAGGCGGTCGTAAGCAAAGCTTGGTACAGGGTTCTTCGAAACCAGGTACCTCTAAGGCTTCCCAGGTCCAGACGGACAAAAAACCTGTTAAAACCCCTTCCGGGTGCTGGCTTGACCGTACACAGAAAGAAAAACACTCGTGATAAATTAAGTTTTAAAAAAGTCCTTAATGGAATTACTTTCGAAAATCAATCCCGGAATTTCCTAAAATAAGTATAAAAATCTTAAACCATGTAAAAAAAAAATTTAACTTTTCGTTGGTAGTGTCATTCTGAGATTAAAATTACAAAATGAGCGTTTTAATCTCATTTTATTTATCAAAGTTTGCTGTAGATTACTGCAATAACACCACGCAAGTAGTTAAAACACAATTTGCTTGTTGTGTGTAGAAACAACAAAAACAAAAGAACAAGACGAAAACTCATTATTTCAATGTTTAAAAAGTAAAATTTAGAGCTCTGGCTTCTCATTTAGTTTATATTTTCAGTTTTATATGTACATTAAGTTTTTAGAGTAAAAACCATATTGGAAATGACGGTGGTGTCTTATAATTAAAATTTTTTAAGGTGTAAAACAGGTAAGTAGTTCAATCATAATAAAATGCTCCTTCTAATTTTACTTTTGGTTTGTTTCAAGTACGAATTCGGTATTGAATCAACTTTATAGTTCTTGAATCAAGCGCATTCTGAGATTGATTTAATTTTAGCTTTACTTAAATCAATCTCATTTACGGATTATTTTAAGTAAGTCGGGATTGGATATGAATAAGTTAAGTATTTCGCGATTGAAAATTTGTACTTAAATCAATCTTTCTGAACGTGATTCAATTAAATCCGTACTCACCGTGCTATTAATACCACTTCAGATTGATTGGAGTACAAATGGATTGATTTTCCTTTTGAGTGTATGCGTGGGTAAAGCAGAGTTAAACTAATTTTGGACGTATTCAAAGATAAATTTCCACTTTTGCTGTAATGTTGTATATAAGATAATCATCGTATAAAGGGAAATGCTATGGAGTAAGATCAAGCTTATAATTACAGTATATATTATTAAGGGAATTTAAAAAAGAAATAACATTAAAAAAAAAATAACAACTCATGGAGTAGGGTATCAAATAGTCGGCGCAGATGAATTAAGTATTCCTACTTGTTAATTTTAAAAAATTTTGCCAATAAAAATTTAATTTTTTACACTTTTTGTTAAGTACCTACTTCTAAAATTAATCTTCCCCTCTCTGTTTGTCTATCTCTCGCATACTCTTAGTCGATTTAAAATTGATTTTCAAGTACTAATCTTTAAAGTGTTTAACACCTTGAAGTGGGAAAAATTAATTGCTTTATGTTAAACGTTTGATTAGAAATTTTGTTTCTATATATTTTTTCCATTTTATTTGTTCATTTCTGTTTTTTTCAAGCTCATTCCCTTTCCTGATGGCTGATAATTCATCATTGGCATTTATGCAATTGAAATTAATGTCAGGTGTTGCTACAAAAAAAAAAAAAAAAGAAGAAAACACAACAACACATTCACTTCATCTGCCAAATAAAAACATGACTGAATATGAGAAGGACGACTACGATGATGATGCTGTTTAAGTTGGTGGAGGTAACGCTGATGTTGAAGATTAAGTTTTTTTTTTTTTTTCTACATACTTTCAAACGATTATTTTTCCACCACGAATTTTATGGTACTTATGGCATATAAAAAGCCGTACTTTTGCGTTAATAGGATTACACAAAAGCTTAGAGAGTAGAAGCTCTTAAGGAAATTAATTTATGTTAAATGATAAAGAAAATTTCCACCATAATACATAAAAAGAAAGAACTAGGAATTGTGTTTATGTTTATGCCAATTTCGAGAACAACGAACGAAAATGATGAAACAGTAATATATCTGAGAAAAATTATTACGTAAATTCTATTACACAAAATTTAATTAATTTAATTTATGTATATGTTTATGTATAACCGTTTCTTAAATTATTGTTAATAAAAACACACAATAAATTTTCTTAAATTGTTACATTTACTTTTTATCTCCTTAAATTCCTTTATAAATATTTTTTTCTTTTTCCAGGGTAATTTGGTTGATTTAAATTGTTGTACTCGTTCTATCATTTACTTTCCTTTTCTTAAAAGCTCTTCAAATAAATTGTCATTTAGTTTAGTTTTCCTTGTTACTTTTACACTTGACATTTATCCATCCAGCCATCCATCCATGGCTGTTTTCTTTGCTCTCATTTTTGTTACAGTACTTTAGATTTTTTTTTTAATTTCCCACTCTCAAAGTTTTACTCATACATGACATGACAATGTAATGAAGACCCTAAAACACCAACACAAAAAAGTGTTGTCACATATTTTGTGGACTTTTTTTTGAAAGTGGGAGTAAAATTATTTAACAAAAAAGCAGTAAATAATAAATAATAAAAAAGCACTGAAAAAATGTAAAATTGTCTCTTATCACCAAATTCACTGAATCAATCAAACAATTGGTTGATTTTGCACCTATTACAAAAATTTTAATTTAAAATTGTTAATATTTTTTCTTCAATAAATGATATTTTTAATTTTAATTAAAAAAAAACAATGTGTTAATTGATTTAATTAAATATAGCTCAGGTTTTGACAATTCCCAACAGCAATTCTACAAGTTTATATTATTTTATTTTAAACGGAAAAATCAATTAAGAGTTTTTGTTATTAAACCCTCAAATCACCCTCAAAAAAAGTTACGTTAGCTACCCTCGTGTGTGGTTTTCCACACATATGCAATGTCTGTCTACTTTGCTATTTTTACGTTACATTAATTAAGTATATTTCCCATACAAAGTTTATATAAGCACTGACTTTATAAAGCATACATTGCATGCGTTTCGAAATAATATCAAAAATATTTACACTTGCCGGCAGAAAATTTTGTCTCTAGTGCAAATTACATAGAAACTACATATGTGTGGAATACCACACACGAGGGTAACTTACGTTAGTTCAGAAATATTTCGTTACAAAAAAATATTTTTTAATCAAAAAATTTGTCTTCAGTACTTAATTGATATTGCAATTTTTTTGTTTATCGTGTAAAGATGATTAATTTTGTGTGGTTTTCCACACAAGGAAGATTAAAGGGTTAAAAATATTTTAATTAAAAATTTGTTTCAAAACAACTAAAATGTTAATTAGATCAGAATTATATTTTTAATTTTCTTTCAACAAAAAAAAAAAAAATAATGGATTCAATTACCACATTAATTTAATTGAAATACATTTTAAACAATTTTTTATTTGATAAAACACTACTGATAATTTTTTCTGGGAGAAACACAAAGTAGAAAAGATACAAACAAGTCATATATCTTTACCTAAAACGCAAAAGGCCCTAACTAACAGAAAATTTTAAATCAAATTTTTCATCCACAAAAAATGTTGTCATCTTACGACCAACACTAGTGAGTTCATCGACAAAAAACAAAAGGCCCTATCTACAAGAGATTGTATGGTAAACGTTAAAAGGCCTTACTAACAGTTTGCATAATAAGCAACACTGCCAATTACACTGTGCAACAAAAAAAAAAAAAAACCAGCCTCAATACTTGCAACGCGAAATTCAATTAGACTACTGGTAGAGCAAATCTGCCAAAGGGTTTTAAAAGTTAGCTCGGGCTTCAAAACTTCGGGACTTTATGTTTTTGAAAAGGCGTTTGGATTAAGTAAAACAAAATATACTTAATGTTCTTCTGAGCTAAAAAATTATTTCAGATGCCGTCAGTAGAATTTTGTGGTTTAGATGTCCTATAATCGTTGTTAGCAAAAATGGGAAGCGTACTGGGTTAACGAATTAGTTGGGGTCATTCCTGAAACCGAAATGGGACAATTGACTCAAGTTGCCCCTGGTTATGTATTTGATATAAGTGAAAGCTGCTTGATAGCGCCATTGAATTATCGAAAGACAGATTTTTTTTGTAGAACTCGAGGTCTTACCTAGGGATTTAAGCTGTAGGTTCTACGGGCGTAAGCTGCCCCCGATGTAAGCCGGGCTGACGGGCGGTTGAGGTGTCTGGTTAGTATGCTTATTGCAAGAAAGGAATCATGTTTTCCAAGTTATTGTCGTTGCAGAAGCCGTGCCCCATAGCTTGGGGATACCATTAAGGAGAGCACGTTGTAACTGTGGCTTAAAAGCAAAGTCGCGGATGGGTTCTTCTTACGCCAAAGCCCGATTTTTCCCCTACAGGAAAAGTTTGGTCTGTCAGGGGTTCCTGGGTGCTGTTGGTAGTCAACAGCTGCTATTTCAATGCAATTGTAAAAGCAGCGGAGGTTAGCTAGCTTCGGTTATCAAACAAGGGGTGAGTGTATAGGCTTAGAAGGTCTATACACTCGAAGCTGCCACCAGTGTTTTAAAATGAACTCAAACATACACAGGGACATTTGGTAAGTGCTTAATACAAACACACCATATAATCTAATAAGGCCACGTAAATTGAAACCATATTTGAACTTAATTCTATATAAACTTCAGCTAAAGAAAACTGTTTAAACAATTTAGTGGCTGGAAAATATTTTCTGCTTTCTTGTGAATTAAAAAAATTTAATACTTAATATTTAATACAGATTATCAGTATTTAAATGCATCCCTAGACTTAACAATTTTAATGAGAAAACATTTGCTCGTTTAAATTAATCTTTTGTATATAATTTTTTTTTTTTTTTTGCAAAAAGATTAAATCAAATAAATTACAATTACATGCTTATAGCCAGTAAATACTAATAAATACGAAAACAAATTTTTTGTAATTTAATAAAAATTAACAAAACTGAACAACAGTAAAAGCTCTTTAATTACCTTAAGCGAAATCTCTAACATTTAATACCATTGTTTAAAGCTTTTACAGTGCTCAACACAAATTTATACCTAGAATACATTGTAATTAATTGTATAATTGCATTGCGTGTTTTAATAGAAGCGTAAAAATTTACACATTCATTGCCAAATCCTCATATATTCATACATCTGCATAAACTTAATAACTTGCAAACACAAAAATAGTCACCCATATAAAATTGCATAACTTAGGGCGTGTGTACTATTTATATGAAAACAGCTTTAATTTTATTTATACTCTTATTATTTGTTTTTTTTTAAATATTTTTCTGTTTTCGCTTACAATATTTGCAATTATATTTCAATAAAAATTGGCATATTTTAATAAAGTAATTGCTAGGCGCAGGCTTTAGGACTAACGATAATTTATGATATAAAATTTTAAATAAAAAAAAAAAAAAATTTAAAAAATTTTATTAAAAACAAAATAAAAAAAATTGTATAGTGAATCAAATTAAATAAATACAAATAGCAATATAAAAGGATTACGAATTAATTGAATTTTTTGTAGTATAAGAGAGTGTAGTAAAATTCAATAAAAAAAACGACTAAAATATACTTTTAGGCTTAACAATAAACAAAAGAATCTAGCTGTACAATAGAAGGTATTCAAATAGTATTTTTAATACAGTATTTGTTGTTGTATCAGTTTTTGTATCAGTTACACCAAAATAAAATACACAGCAGCAAAAATGAATTTGTAAACAAAATTTACTGAAATAGTTGTATGTGCATTGTACAACTGTTTGCTGATTGTATGTATAGACATAAAAATATTCAATCATGCTACAGAATATAGAATTTAAGTTAACAACAAATTTTGTTTGATGATTTTTCAAAATATTTGTTGTTCTTTTTTTACTTTTTTTTATAAATCCCTATAGTATGCAATAGAAATTAGGTGTGAAAAATGTGGCATAAAACTAAGCATATTGCTTATATAAAGCATATGTTTAGGTTGCACTTAAATAATATTAGAGTTTTTTCTTTTAATAATTTCAAAAATGCTTCACTTCGAAAACAATTTTGTTTAACCTAATTGACTTTTTAGTTGATTACATTAAAACAAACCGTGGCAACTCACTCATTCTCTCAGTATCTTTACGATTACTCATTACTGACCGTTTAGTGTAAGAAATGGGCTTCAATTGAAGTGACATATTAGTGCTGGCTGATCAGTTTATCCGTGAGGCCAACTTAAAGTTAAGTGTAAAATTTTTATCTGGCAAGTTGGTTTTGCAAAATAAAAAACTTTGTAATGAAAATGCACCGTAAACGGTCAGGTTGTATCGTTTTATAAAAGAATTGTACTCAAAATTGATTTTGTGTGATTTTTTTTAGATATGGCAGATATAGAGCGAACAAGAGCTTCCTAAAGAAACTTGATTCCTCTAGTTTAGAGTTTGATGTGGAAAATTATACCGATTACAAAGATAATATTGTTGATAACGAAGAAAGTGAAGGCTGAACATTCCCAGAATATTGAATCTTATCTTTATATGAAATGATAGAACTGCAAGGTGGATGTTAAAATTTCCAAAAATTATCAAACCTTTTATAAAACTAATAATTTTGACCAGAAATTTTCTGTCTTACAAAAACTATAAATCGATTCCCATTTTAAATTATCAGCATCAAGTTGGAAGACAAAATCATCAAAATCGCACGGTCTTCGATGGGCAAGTTGATTTTGTTTTTGTTTTAAATGTAAGCTGAACGGACGAATAAGGCGCTCGTTTTCTAAAAACATCGCATTAGAGATTTGTTTGACAATGTGGTGTCCTTTGAGAAATACTTCATTCCTCTAGAATTTCGGAAAATTTACCAAAACCCGGAAGCCTTTGAAACTAGCGTCCTTCAGTATATATTTCCTCAAAACCAAAAAAATGTGGAATAAAAATCTATGCACTTTGGGATGCCAAGTCTGTAGGACAGTCGATGCTGATAAACAGCCAGACACACCACATGCCAAATTGATACACAATTTTTGAATATCTTACCAAAGGGATTTGCAGGTTTTTAGCACTACTTTATATTTTAATGGAAAATATATATGAAATATGAAAAAAGTATAAGCTTCTTTTAGTACTAATACTTTTTTGTAGGATTTATTAGCTTTTCTTATAGCTTTTGTTTTGTAGCTAAAAAGCATGCAATAAAAGTAAGCAAGGGAATATATTGCATAAAGACAAGTTTATACAATAGAAATTAGACAAGTTTATACAATACTTCTTTTTAAAATATCCTCGTTTGCCATTTTATAATATTCTATAGTATACTTTAAGGTTAGAATATATTTCTTTAGATTTTACAATTGGAGGATTCAGTGAACCGAACCAAGTCATAAAATATAATACATATATGTAATTCAAAACTGGTGCAAAATTCTTCGCAAATTTAACTCTATCCAGTTCTGTAGAGGACTAAATCTTAAAGTGTTTCGTTCCAAAGGTAACGGCAATAAGCTCAAGTCAATGGATTCAGAAATTAATGGCAATTCACTTACTCAAACTGAAAATATTTTCTAATTTTCTTTTTTGACTTGGTTCGCTTCAGCTCTGAAGCCTCTTAGTATTCATAATTTTTCCATATAATTTCTCGTTAATATAGACTTTTTGCAAATAATTGATGGCATATTTCTTGGGTTCGCTATTTGCTTTACTAGATTTCTAGCTAATTAAGCATAAGTTTTTCAGAATTTTTAAAAAAAAATTATATATTAAATATCTTAAATTTATTGTAGCCTACTTTTAAGTCTTTTTCGCTAACCCTTTATTTTATTTTATATTATTATTATTTTTTTTTTTTATTACTTCAATTTATTTTATTTTAATTTAAAAAAATTACTATCTTTTTCTATTTCTTTGGTATTTTCTTATACTTGTTAACATCTGTCCAAATATTTATTCAGTATGAACGATTTTTAATTAACTAAAATATTTTCTTTTTTCATTTTCTTTTATTATTTCTTTTCTTTTTTTCTAGTTTTTATACAAAACATGACTTGTTGCTAAAGCAAGTGTTTTTTCCAAAAAATTTCTTGGAATTTTATTTTCTTATATTTTTGCAGTTTGTTTTCTCTTTAAGGGTCATCAATTGAATATGCAAATTTGTTAAATGAAGAGTAGAAATTTTTATAGAAAATTGTTTTACAAAAAATATTTTATAGAACGCAGTAGATAGTTCGAATAGTTTGCTATGGATATTGTCCATAACACATGTCAACAAAGTAGTAAAAAAGTAATTTTTTGGGAAGGGGTTAATGCAACGAAAAAATAAAAGTTTGAAATTGTTCAATGATGTGTTGATGTTGAGAAAAATTCAACACTATTTTTGTGCGAAAGCATGATATTACAGAAATGTTTAAACTACAAAATAAAAGTTTTTAACCCATATCCTGTTTCATGGGTCAAAATTGCCCAAACAAATTTTATTGCTTATTATTTTCAAAAAGAGGTAATGATTTTTTTTGCAATTTATGTACAATTATTTTTCAACTGAATTGTTTATATATATATATGTATATAAAATATTTAATTTTAATTCTTTTTCGTAATCTCAGGTACCAAAAATGTGACGCATTTTGTAAACATGGGTTAAAATTGCCCAACACTATTAAAAAATACAAAAAACAGCATGTAATAAATGCAAAAAATCGTACCGAAACTTGCATTAAATGCACTTAAATGTATGAACCCCTGTCTTTATTGGGCAAAACTGACTAACAAATAGCAGGTGCGCTTTATTTTTTAGTAGAGATTAGTCCATACAAAATATTCAAACAGTTTTACAGCATGTAGTGTAGTGGATGAACTTTCTATATTGAGAAAAATGTACCCAAAAATGCCAAGGACGTTTTATATTTTACCCTTACGAAATTTTTTGAGAAAAGTAAATGGTGTTTTTCTAAGATCGATAGAACTTACGAAATAGTTAGCTGTCAAACGACATTTTAACTTTATGACATTGATGATCATCAAATTAGGAAAATTAGCATTGAAAATTAGTCATCGATTCACACAACTAACGAGCTCGTGATTTTTAAAGCATGTTTAGAGATGTCGTTATTTTTGGCTCAATGGGTTTGTTAGTAAAACAAATTTGCCGCATATGGAGTGAGACTAATCGCCAACAGACTTTATTATTATTATTTGTTGCTTTTACGCCAAATCGTGGGCGCATAGTACCCGGTCGTGGAGATATTGAAGGGTGTCTTCGCGAAGGCCGAGCTGAAGGCCACCGGACACAGGTCGCAGGTTGTGGATAGTGAACGGCCTGTAGATATAAAGGTTAGCTGTGAATAAGTGCTTTTAGCTCAAATAAGCAGTCACGGACAATCAGCGGGTGAGTGCTTTATGCTTCACCGAGGAGGCGAGTAGGTACCGCCCCAAACTATGCACCTCAACAACCCACCTTCACCCAGCGTGTGTCTCGTAGCGAGCGGCTAAGAACAGACTTTATTACATCTAGAAAAATTCACGATTTTGTGCGGTTTTCACGCTAGTGGCATAATCTGGCCTTATTTCTTTAAAAAAAGGACGTCCGGAATGCGCTTCGTCAAGAGCAGCCGCAGTGTCCAGGTGCCTTTCAAATGTTAATACCAGGTATATATTTTTCTAAAATTGAATTTTATAAAAACTTGCAATTAACCCACTACTTCGTCTCCTTTCATTCGTAGACATATTTTAAATCCAAAGTTTATGTCGTTAAGTTTTAACAAAAAAGTACCCACATTTTCCATCTTATTCGTGTTTATTCTCACAGGATCCAGCACCTATAATTTTATTTTTCTAATTTCAATAATGTAGGATATTAAAAAAGTGCCATAATGGAAAACGAAAAGAAGGAAATCTAATTTCCCGTATTTGCTACTTTTTTCACCCCAATCAAAAATTTTAATATTTTAATCGCAGCCCATAATTTAAAACTTATGTATATGTCAATAAATGAAGTTAAATGTTCTGTTAAAAAAAGTACAAAAAATAAATACAATTTTGACCTCCTTAACGTTTGAATTTTGAAACAGCAACAACTAATATTTGTATTTTTTAGATAAGTTAATAATGTGAGTTTTTTAGTTGAACTGTCGATTTTTTATTTGAAGTTTCGATATTTGGTTAGGCTTGAGTTTATAAAATTTAATTTTCATCAAATTATTTGACTAAAGGATCTCCAGCTCGGCCAAGAAAAAAAATTATCAACAAATTTTAATGAATTTCATGTTGTGAAATTCCTTCCTTCAGTAAAATAATTTAATGAAAAATAATTTTGATAAAAATTTTAAGTTACGAATGTTATATAATTTTTACTTCTATGTTGATAACTTAAAAAGATAGATGGGATGATAAAAAGTACCAAAATACAGGTTTAACATACGCAAAACACTGCCGCATTCTTTTAAGGAATAAAAATCGTCAAATTGTGCAAACTCGCAAGATAGGTATAATTAAATACATGTCGAAATTTTCGTGTGAAAAAATCAATGCTGCTCAACATTTTTCCCAAATTTGAACAGAGTACTTAGCATAACGCGGCATAGATCAGTTTCAGCTTTCCATGTTTGTAATGGCTTGTTTCGCAATATAGTTTGTTTGTTTACGTAATGTAGCTGGATCGGCCAGCTCTAGTTACGTTTTTGGAGTATGTGATAAATACTTGGTTGGTTTCAGACTAAAACTGCTGATTCAATATATGCGAAGGATTTTTCTTAAGCAATTCTTTAGAAAAACTTGAATAGACTGCAGTCGCTTGATGATGTATACCAGGGATTTTACGTTTGTATCAAGAATTTTTAACTTCGTTCATCTTGACATTAACGGTGAGTTCCATACTAATTTAAGTCGGCCGTAGTCTTGACGAGCTTTATTTATGGGGCTGTAGATATCTAATTTGAAGCCATCGCTCTTGTCCAGTATAATTCCTAGATAGCAGAACTACTCCACTTCTTCCTTTTACGTAAAGCGTTTGCCCGTTGTTTACATTTAATGCCATTATTTCAGTTTTGCTGATATATATTTTAAGGCCAACCCGTGATTCTGTTTGCTGGACCATCATCAATTTAGACTGCATATCTAAGAAAGTCTGCCTTAACCTTCGCCTTACCACTCACTCACCCGGGTGACAAACTTTATCTTATTTCTTCAATAGCTTACTAATATTTGCTTTAGTGAAAAGGAAATTTTACTCAGCCACCAAAATGTTAAGTTGTTTTAAAAAACTGCAAAACAGAAAAATTTTTTTTACAAACACTTTTCATCGCCTATAATTATTTGGCTGTTTCACCCGGGTGAGTATCGGTTAATGATGTACATAAAAGTCTTTGGTAAGGCGAGAAGGTTTTTCCTTTTCTGTTGGACTGTTGGTAATTCCTTTTTTGTTGGACTTTGCCTTGTTTGAGTACACAATTAAGCTGAGGAGATAATACGCAGCCTTGGCTTTCACCGGAATAGATTTTAACTCTGCTGCTTAGCTATTTTTAATGGAGGACTCTGTTGGTAGCGTTCGCATAAGGGCCTTGATGAGCCTCATAATTTTTAAAATTACGCCTTTTCTTTCAAGTGTAAAAAACGTCAACGTGTAAATTGAAATGAATATCTTAATTTACTTATGTATGTTTACATTTATGCCTGTATTCATAAAAAATTATTAAACTTAACTTAGATTTAAAGATCAAATTTACTATGAAAATTATCCTTAATAAACTTTGTTAATTTAATAATCGCTTATGAATGCGGGGGTTATTCTTTATTAACTTAAGCCATTTTATAATTATAAGTGTTGATCGACCTTTTTTGATTACTCTAAATAGTTTATATAGTTTCCATTTTGAATTCCAAATTTACTAAATTAACCATAAATTTTTAGTTTTAAATTACAATTACTTACTTCATATTGTAAAATTTTTTCTTTAAATACCATAAGCTTTTTTGAAATAAATGTGTTTAAAAAAAAAATAAAACAAAATTTCAATGCTGACATTTCCTCATAATTTACAAAACTTAAAAGTCATTATTTACATTTCTGCTTATAAAATGTTAGAATTTCTTACCAACCACTAAACTTTAAACGAACTTTTTTTTAAATTTCCATTTTTAGTTCATAATCGTATTTTCATAAACTAACAATAACGTATGGTTTTTATCATACACTTCTTTTAGATATTGCTCTTGTAAACATTTTTTTAATGCTGCTTTTCTTTTTCTTTTTTTTTTTCTTACATCTATATATAAAATATTTGTTGCTATAGTTAGTTTTTTTTATTTTCTTAACTTAATATTCACATGCAACCAACCGTAAGAATTTGATTTTTATTCTTTTTTTTCACTTAAGTTTTTTTTTTTCTTATTGCAAACATCATGTTGTGGGAATAAATATTTGGAGTTTGTATTTTTTTTTTTGCTCCATCTTTTTTGTTAAAAAGTTTCTTTTTTTCAGCTTTTAGTTCTGGTGATTCTTTCAAAGTCTTCTGCTGTTTGTATGCGAAAGTGTTTGGCAAATTTAAAGCTGTATGCAGTGTTGCCAGAGGGTTTTTTTTTCGTAAATATACCTTAAGGCGAAAATTATTTTCCCTAAAAGCTAAAAAGATAAAAGTTCGAAATCTTTTACGCCCTTCACCATAGTATCAAAAAGTCAATTGCTCCCTAGTTCATATTGTATTGGTTCTCCCTGGCTACAAAATTGTTATTCTGAAACATATTTTCATGGGCGAAAAGTCAAATAATCGGCCGATTGGGCTGATTGTTTAAATCATACAAATCTCGTATTTAAAGAATTATTAATTTTATCAACCGTGTTTGTTTTGTATGGAACCTAGATTGTTCAAAAAAAATTGCGAATTTCGACAGTCACCCCCACCCCCTTCCCCTTAAAATTGTTCTATGTATTGTACATACAGTGCTATTTTTCCTTTTTTATGCACAGAAAAAAATATCTCAAGAAAATTTTTAACAACACAGTTTGTTAAAAATAAAATTTGAGGTCAACAAACTTTTTGTTTGATTCAAAGAAAAAATTTATCAAATTTACACTTTGCAAAATAGCACTCAATAAAACATATTTAATAATGAAATAATTGAATATTTCTTCATATTCAATAAAAAAAATATTTGAATCAAAGTAAAGACAGTATTTTAACAACTCTTGTCCATTTTTAAATAGCTCATAATTCTCATTTGTTTTACAGTTTTATTTGAATAATATATTTAGTTTTGCCAAAGTCTTTGGAAAAGGTTTCTTGATGATCTGGCCTTAGCAACCAGTGAAATGCGCATAGGAACTTACTTATCCCCGCATAATAAATTTTAGTGTTTTTATAAAAATATAAAAATTGAAAATTAATGACATCATCATTAATAAATAAAAAAATAAAGATTCGATTAACATTTTGTTTGATTTATTCAACATTTTAAACAATTTATTTTAACAAATCAAGTAAACATTTTGTTGAAAAAAATTATTTTGGGCAACAACTTTTTTTATTGACTCAATAAACTTGGTTGTTGACTAAAAATTTAACAACTATATATACAAACTTTTTTATCAATACCGCAAAAATCGTCATCGCAGAAAATTCAAAAATTTTTGTAATCAAATATGCGATTTTCGTATTCAAATATGAAAATGATTTTTTTCTGTGTGCACAACACAAATTGCTTAGTTTCAAATTAACAGAATTTTTAAAGTTTTAAAAAAAATTTGGGGTTGTTTTGACCTTAAATGCATTTAAAGGTTAATCTCCATTTTAGTACTGTTTTGTCTTCGTATGACTTTAGGTTAAATTCTTCTCCAGCTTCATAAATATCGGCACAAAAATAAACAATACTTTGCTTTACTTAAGAAGTTTTAAATATGTAAAAGTTTGAACTTTTGACCTTCATGATTTTAAGGTTAATGTTTTCACAAATAGAAACTAAGAATTATTCCCTTTCATAAGTTAAGTTTTAAAGGAATAGAACGGTTATATACATTTGAAAAATAAAAAAAATTTGTTTAATCTTTTCCGCTTTTAGTAAAATCTTCAGAGTATCTTTTAAATTATATAGACTATTATATTCTGAATAAGTTTTATTAAATATCCATAACAGTAAGGAAATTGGGCATATTCGCCAAAATATGCACAAAAAATTAAAATTTTCCCGAAAATCGCCAAATTTAAATCGCAGGTACGGAAAAATTAATGGGAGGTATTGACATACATTTTTCATATGTTCGGTCCCTATTATATGCATAATAAATCTCAATGTGAAGATCAATAAATTCTAAAATTTGTTAAAGAATATTTTTAAAAATTATAAAAAAAAAATTTTGAAACTGCTGTTAAATAAATTATTTTTTATTGGTTATAACTGCGAATAGGAAACGGTATCCTACAAAGACAGAAAATACAAGTTAATACAGGTTTTTTTTTTTGGAAAAATGACTCAAATGTTTCTAAAAATATTTTAATCTTGTTCCTTCACTTCTTGTTAAAGTGGCCTGAGACACGTTAAACAAATTTTGTCTTTTATATATCATTAAAACTGATATTACGTAACATTTCGATTCGTTTCATTGGCAAAATTTTTACAAAAACTGAAAAAATTTATTTTTCTTCTTGTAAAAGCACCTTCAAATTTCAGCGTCGTTGTGGCACCAGTTTTATCCTAAAATTTTACACAACGTTTTCTTAAAATTATTTGAACTATTTTACCAGCAATTATTCTGTTATTTATTGAATTTCCTTTACTACGTTTTCGGACGGCCTGTGCCTTGACATTTTTTTCGTTCATAAAATCTTGGAGTATTCTAATAGACCCTAGCATGACAAAACTTTTAGTTCGGAAGGACCTTTATATAGGGCCATGTAGTATTGGCCCGATTTGGCTCATTTTTAACTGCTTAAACTCTTTTGCCCGCATTCATAAAAATTTTTAAAATTTAATTAAGGCTAACAAAACAAATTTTCTATGAAAATTATCCTAAATAAACGTTTGTTAAATTAAATAATCGTTTATGAATACGGGGGCTTATATTTAAGAAACATCTTATCTCGATTTGGTCCTACTGGCTCATATGTTATGGACGCTATTATGCCAAAACCATTATTTTTGGGTAGAAATAAACAGTTATTTTTCTATAGCTAATTAACACACAGAAAAAAATAAAAATTGATTTTAATTAAAAAATTTGTGATATTAATTAAAAAATTAATTAAATTTGCACCAGTAAACAAATTAATAGTATCAATTAAACCAGTTAATTTTATTAATTAAACATTTAATTCACTTGATTAAAAGTTTAATTCACTTGATTAAATTTTTAATTAAAACTGATTATGTTTTTGATTAATGCTTTAATTGGTGAAAAATTTTGGAGAATTTTTTCTGTGCACTATACCAAAAATTCGGCAGAGTTCAAAATAGACAAACCTCTTGATATCGCGGCTGAGCAGAGCTACTTTGTGATACGGCAACAGACTTTATTTTGGCTGAGAATCATTCGGAAATCACGTGGTGGTTGGACCTAAAGTTGCGGTAAGGGAGACCCTAAAATAACCTGCTGAAAGTCTGATATTTTACCACTTGTTTGTACGTTCGGCCCTTGGGACTGATCAGCCCTACGCACTGTTGCTGTTTCCAAATGCAGCGAAGGAAAGTGTATTATTCTGCCGGTTTATACACTTAAAATTGCTACCTGTGTGTGTTGGTTGTGTTGATACACAGTGGCGGTTCGGAAATTCATTGTTTCTTAGCCAGTGCCTAAAAGCAGCTTTAGATTATACCAACAAGGCATGTGGTTAAGTAAATATTTTCCAATCTTACCCTTTTCATTTGAAGTGAAGGGTATAGAAAATAAACAATTAAAAATACCAATTATTTTGTATAATTTATTGTTTTTAAAAGATTTTGCAAAAAGTAACTGCCATATTCGTAAATATATTTTTAAATTTAATAAAGGTTTACGAAACAAATTTTCTATGAAAATTTTACTTGAAAATTTGTTTAATTCAATAATCGTTTATGAATATGGGGGTAAGACTTTGTAAGAAAATTTTGGGCACAGTTGTAAAGTAAAGAAAAAGGTTTTACTTCTAGAAAAAGGACAGCAACGTCTTTCTTGACACTTATAATATAAGAACCTTTAAATTGAAAGAAAATCTTGAATATTGTCCAACTTTTCAAACGCCTCTATTTTAGGAAAGAAAAAAATCTACAAGTAGGAATATTTCGATTATACTGGCAACACTGACTTTGCATGTAGCAACACACGAAGAGAAAAAAGTAATAATAATATGTTTGTAATATTTGTAGTATGTAACATTCCATGAAAGCATTTCCCATGTCTGTTTTATTATTATAAACTTAACATATCCGCAAAAGTTACTATAATTTTTTTGTTTTTTTTTTACTTATATTTTCGCTTAAAAAACTCTTACTGGGAAAACGACCAGAGTAGTTTCTTCTTTAAGTTCTTGTTTTGTATAGAAAAGCCAATAAAAATGAATAAAACAAAAGAAAGATTTAGGAGTTATGTGATGTTTCGTTTAGAAAAGAGTTGCAGGAAAATATTTAATCTCTTAAAATATCCGGTTATAAATTTAGGTTTAAACCATTGTGTGTAAAATAGAATATTTACAATTATTTAAAGTTAGGCAAAACGGTCTTAAGTCAGAAACTGTGGTTAGACGTAAAATCCCTAATTCAAAATTATTTAATTGCCATGTTTAACTGACTTATTGCCTCAAGAGCAAATCATAAATATTGGAAGCTGTGCTAAACAAATGCCGTTGATATCAAACAAAAGCGAGCGAAAAAAAATTGGTTAACCCAATCAAAAAATCAATATGCATATTTTTGACTTTTTGCCTAGCGTCAAAGAATTGAATATGGATTGTCGGTTTATACGCTTGAAAAAGAATATTTTTTAAAACCAAAACTTTTAGGTAACTTTTAGGTTTGAGCAGTATAAAGATCAAATAATGACTCACATTTGGAAAAAAAGCAGTCTGTTTAAAGACAATTGTTGGCAGAACTTGACAATACATTGGATTATTAAAAATATCTACATACACGTAAAGAAAATTCATTTGCTTCTCTAACAAAACAATTTTAAGCGAAAAAGTTCTTAACATATTATGATAACGTCATTCATAATATTGTCACAAGCGGGCATATTATGCTTCTAATTATTCGCTATACTGAAGCGGCTTAAAAACAAATATGGTGTTGATTTTCATGAGCACCTGCACTATGGCATTCTCTCATGGTGGATCTCAACCACTTGGTGATTTAAATATGCACTTACCAAGTGCCCCTATATAATCTTAAAGCTCTTGCCTCACACTGATCGCAATTTGAGTGTATAAACCGACAAACATTAACTTCTCGCTCCTTTTTAAGGAGCTGGAGCTATCTAACCTCCACTGCAATATTGATTCAAAGCAGCTTCTGTTAAATAGCAACAGCACCGTAGAGTAACTTAAACATTGCAGCAGGTGCCCACTCTAAAGTGCTGTCCTACGAATAATTACCCTCCTATTGAACCACAGCCGCCACGTGCTCCCGAAAAGTATTCACTCAAAAAAAGACAAGACAATCCTTATTCAGTCCTCGGGATTCAGCAAGTATTTCTAGGAAACCATACTAATGGAGACTAATGACTCCTGTGGCACCAGATGACAATAAGACTCAAACACTGAGAACTGCAAGAGCCCTGTTATTTCAGATGTTTGTTTTTCGCCCCAGCATACATTTTCAATGTCCAAGCAAAGAATATTGACACAACTGTAAACTGTCATGCTTCTCTAGCCCGCTTTCATATGTCTGTCCTGAGAAACTCCATAGAAGTACGACTATAAAGCAGAAAAGATAAATCTTCCGATACCATTCGGCGGCTTCTCTATGTGCGCTTCAACTGTTTCCAGTTATTCATTTATTGGCAAAATTATCACCTTTCGATCCCGATTTGTCCCGGAGGGTGTAACAACAAATAGTGAGATATACTTAAGATGATTCCTAAGACATCCGGGGAGAGCGGTTTATCAACGACAACATTTTGTGTATAGCGTAATAAGCGCTGTTCACGCGTTAATATATTTGTGATGATTTGTCAGAGTAAACTGATCTTAAATGCAAAAAAGTGAGCACAGGATGCTTAAGTAAGTTCTACAGGGCTTCAATAAAACACCGTTTGTAACTATACTACAATTAAAGGTGATTATACCTTTAACTAATCCTTTTTATGGGTAGTGTTGGTGGTCTCATAATATTTTGTAGTTTTGGGTAATTTTTTTTTTAATTCTACTCATTAAATTTAATTAACTACAATTAAAGTGAAATATTCTTTCCTATTACCTTTTTCAAACTTATCAATTACAATTATAATAATTTATTTTAAAAATAATCCCATTGGAAATTAACGTTTAAACAACATTAAGCTAACAACTTGTAGTAACAAAATTATTGCAGTAATAATTATCAATTCAACAACATCATAATTGTTACAATAGTTAGACAAATGTGTTAAGCTTTATTTTTTTTTAACGGGTTGCATGTAATTAAAATTTATTTTTAATATTTATATTTTGTAAATTGCTCATTAGTTTGCGGATTAACTTAAAACTAATTAAATGAAATTTTGCTTAATATTTACATTTAAATTTTGGTTTTTATACGCACACACTACCAAAGTGTAAGTGGTATAATGCGGTTAATCTGATGTGTGTAACACATTAAAATGTTTGTTCTATTTTCATTTTCTACTAACTATACCGATCGGCTCAAAATCGGTTTCTCAATGATTTCCGTCCGTCGGGCTGGATGTCTACGTAACGCTTGCGTGCAAAAAACAGATCACAATATAGGAGATAATTTAATGAAATTTGGCTTATACGTAAAAATTATCATAAGGACGAAGCATAAGTATTGAAAATATTGAGAATCGGTCTAAAATGTTACACAGCCCCCATAGAAACTTCTTTCTGAAATAGAGTTTTTGTGTCCATAAAAAATATTATAATTAGTACAATGTATATTTAGTTGAACTGTTTATGGGTTTTAATCAAAATTTTGATATTTCAATTAGGCTAAAGTTCATAAAATTTAATTTTCATTAAATTATTTTTATGAAGAAAGGAATTTTACAACATGAAATTAATTAAAATTTTGTTGATGATTTTTCATACTTTACTGCCGAATCGAACCCAGGCTTTTACGGACAGGTTACCCCTACATGTTTCAATTGCAACCACTCAACCTCCTCAAAGGAGATATAACACTCACAGCCATTGACGACTGCTGGCAGGCCATAGTCAAATATCAATCTTTAAACCAAATGATATTTTAACTTCAATTGATTTACATGTTCTTCCTCACTTCTGTTTTCTCGTACTTTTTTCTCAAGAATTCTTCTTGAAATCCAAAGTACATTTTTCTGTTTTTCATTTTTTGTCTTTCTTGTTCCTGTTGACCTTTTTCAGCACAACTTGAACAATAACACTATGCTAGTTGAAAAAACTGACAAGCCGGGCACATGGCGTTTTAACATAATTCGGGGACGCTGAATCCAGTGGGGCCCGCGGTTTTTTCAGATTGGCTCTGGTTTTCGAGATATACCGTTATTTCGAAAATGGAGGAGGTTGCACAACATATATCCGCGTAACTCAAAAACGGTTTAGTTTATTGAAATTACTAAAAAAACCGAAATTCCGCAATAAAATTTCATTTCAGAAAAGTAAAACTCTTTTTCTAATATAAGTAGTCGTTATTGAAACATAATTTTTTTTTGAAAAAAAAAATTAACTTTTTTATCAAAATTTCGAAATTTTTGTTTAATTATTTTCATAAAACGCAATATTTGTATGGGAGCTCCCTAAGGGAAATTCTTAAATTAATGAAAAATTTGTCGACTTTTGTGAATAAAATCAAAAGTTGCAAACAGATTTTAACCATTTATGGCTTATTTTGTTTGTAGCTTCGTTTTTTATAAGTCTGCAGAAAATTAGAAGCCTAGCTGCATTTTAATTTTTTAATTTTTTATGAATTTTTAAAAAACAAAAATTTCGAAATTTTGATAAAAAAAATTAATTTTTTTTTCAAAAAAAAAATTATGTTTCAATAACGACTACTCATATTAGAAAAAGAGTTTTACTTTTCTGAAATGAAATTTTATTGCGGAATTTCGGTTTTTTTTAGTAATTTCAATAAACTTAACCATTTTTGAGTTACGCGAATATATGTTGAGCAACCTCCTCCATTTTCGAAATAACGGTATATCTCGAAAACCAGAGCCAATCTGAAAAAACCGCGGGCACCACTGGATTCAGCGTCCCCGAATTATATTAAAACGCCATGTGCCCGGCTTGTCACGAAAAAAAAGTGTCAATTTCATGCACAGTGTAATTAAAAATAAAAATAACAATAATTAGTATTGTGGTTCATCAAATTTAATTTTCTTTAAATTATTTTTATGAAGAAAGCAATTTTACAACATGAAATTAATTAAAATTATATTAATAATTTTTCTTCAAAGGAATAATTTAATAAAAGTTAAATTTGTTGAACTTTAGCCTTATTGAAATATTAATATTATATTGTAATCTTAATTACATAACCAAATTTTATTTGAAAAGGTTTGTATTTGACTATGGCTCCAATAAAAATATCATTCCCGAAAAAAACTGTTTACCCTTAAGTGTGTACCTGGGCCTGGCCAGGCAGTTTGGACTTTTTCTGTTTTTTCCATATAATTAATAAATATATTAGAGCCAAACTTTATCTGGCTATTTCACGATGTCACTCGAACGCTTTCGTTCGTAAAACAAAAACAGACTTTGAGAATTTGTTTTTCTTATACATGTTATTTGTGCGAACGAAAGCGTTCGAGTGACGTCGTGAAATAGGCAGTATGTATTCTTCAGTGAAAATGTTTTTTACAAGGAAACGAGAAAAACGTGTAAATTGACAATTGACCTAATGAAAAATGTGTGCATATTGTATCCCATAAGAAATCTTTCTTTACTTTTTTTCGAAGAATTATTCTATTTGATAACAAAACATTCCTGCTATAGCCATAAAACTCCATACATATAAAAGTAGTCCCAACCAGGCCCAGAGGTTCGTTAGTGTGAGGTTTTTGTACAGCCAAAAAACAAGTCTATACAAAATACAAGTGATCCTAGTCAGGTGGCAGTTTGTGCCATACTAAAAGGGTGTCTATTAAGAGTAAATTCCTTTCCGTAATTTCCTTATAAATTTTAGTGTTTATTTAAGTTTGTTAATTATTTGACCTTTTTTAATAATAATTTTTAAAATAAATAATTTATTCAAGCTCGAGGTCGGTTTTTTCTTTTAATTCTTTATTTTTCAATACTTCGACATCCTTTGGATGTCATCTTCAGGAATCTTAAAATAAATACAATCAAACATAAATCATATTTCAATATCATTATCATTATAACCCTGCAAATAATAGGACCAGTCCAAACACGCGTGTAAAGAGTAGCCCACAAGGGACTAGGACTAGTCCAAAAGTAACCCAAACGTATGGAAAAAACATGGTCTATTTAACACCACGATGTCCTAGGGCAGGACCATATAACCCAGCTTTGGACTACAAAGGAGTAGTTTTAAAACTACTCCATGGTATACTCAAGAGGATTAGTTTTGAAGTCGTTTTAAAATGAAAGCACGTCGTTAAAAAACGAAGACATGTCGTCTCACTACAAACACTTTTTAACAATGACATGGTCCATGCTTGCATTACATCGGACCAGTCCATGGAGTAGTCCATTTTATCAAAATGGATCAGGTGGTCTAAAATAATTTGCAGGGAATATTAAACAACATAAACATATGTCAACAATAAAAAATTAACACTTACACCGAGTCACAATAATACACAACATTCAGCTTGTAGATCTATTATTGCACTAATTGTAGCTTTTTATTCTTATTTATAATGTGTCTGTAACTTTGAGCGCAGTTATCAGTGTCACTCTAAAAATTAATTATCTTCTGTAACGGTATGTTGATTATGTGTAGTATCTCCAGCATGTTGCCAGAAGTGCAGATTTCTCTGCATTTAGCTGATTTTTCAAATGAAAAATGACGAAGTGAGATTTGCAGTTTTTTGCTGTCAAATTGCAGATTTTTTGAAATTGTAGAAATTGTAAAAAATTGGACTTTTTTATTGAACTTTGTGACTAACTTTTTAAAAGATTTGGTGGCCGATTCACTCGTCCTCTACGAGAAATAATGTGATTTGTTAACTTTTCTTTTAAACGATCCATTGTTTCTATTTCTGTGTGGCAAGTGGAATCATCCTGTTTAAACCACATATCCTCTACGTCGAAATCATAAATTTTCTTCCCAAAAAAAATGTCGACCATCTCCCTGAAGCGACTTTCATTGACCGACGATACCTCAATTTTGGTAACCCCTTTATTTGGCACCAAGAACTCTTTTATATAAATCTGAACCTTATAACATAATTTTGTTTTGGTAGGTCCAAGGTTGCTATTGGGTCTATTATAGGGAAAACTCTCGAAAATGTGTTTGTAAGTACTTTAAACTAATGTAAGTAGAATGCGTCTGGAAGGGCAAGCGCAGAAATGGTCGTGACGAGGAGGAAGAGAAAACTGTGTTTCATTTTCTGTGTCAATGTCCTGGAGCTCAGGACATTAGTGGGAGATAACTGGGATAACCAGCGCTTGTTTGTTTGGCTTGTATATCTAACTTGAAATTAATGATGCTTCTACTCTTCATAAGGAAGAGGAATTGATTGAATGACGCCATAGAGTAACTGCTCTGAAGGATAAGCATTGACGCTGGGTATTACAAAGGGACCACTATAGGACCCAAGTGAGCTGTCTTCTCGACGACTGCCCAAGAAACCTAACCTAACCTTCTTTGGAGTAGGGTATAATATCGTCGGCCTTAACTGCCTTAATTTCCATTATTATTTTTTTTTTTTTGCAACTCTAAATAAATAAAATCTATTTACAACCTTCACATCAAATTCGTAGAAAAATATACAAGCCGTAAAATGAAATAAAAGTGCATGTATGTGCATGTTTTATGAAATGAAAATCCTTATAAATTATTTATAAATATTACATATTAAATATGCATATAAATGAAATTATAATTGTAGTTTTTAAACAAAAACAGAAACTGCATTTGATTTCAAATATAAAAGCTAAAAGTTTTTGCACTAGGGAAAATTTTAATCAACTAATGCTGGAGATGAGTAAACAAACAACCTTAATGCACTTGTTCCAGATTTTAAAAAGTGCTACAATATTTATGAAAAAAAAACTATTTTGAGAAATATTTAAAGCAGTAAAAATAAAAAAGAAGCCTTTAAAAATATTTTGATTTAATCAAAATTTTAGCCAAAGCCTAAAAGCAGGCTATAATTGGAAATAACGTTAACTTTAACTGTCATGGAGATATAATTAAACAAACGTTCAAGTTTGTTAAATTTTCTATTTTTTTTTTTTTTTGTAAAAATAAAACTATTTACACAGAAATGCCACATAAAAACTCATTTAAAATTCTATTTCAAATACAGTAAATATATGTTTGCAGTAAATACATGTCTGTGTAACAAAATTTTTTGTGTTAAACCAACAAATCCACAAATTATTTGTCACTTAAAATATATATTCGGATAAAAAAGTAAAACACTGACATTAGAAAAAAAAACATTTATATATAAAATGTTTATCATTTTAAAAAGCACAACCTCAAACCATATAACATGGTGTTAAAGTTTAGAACAAAATTTTCCAAATAATTATCAACCTCAAAATCCTCATTATTATCAGCATCATCATTATGATTATTTTAAAAATAACAAAACAAAAATAATACCACACTATAACCGTCAACATTAGTACTAATCACAATCATTTATTTAAAAAAAAATAGCAAAAACTTGTTTCATTTGCTCAATTTGTATTTTTCTCTTTAATAAGCAAAGCAATAACTAACGTACACTTAGAAAATTTTTGTTGGCCATCAGTATGTTTTTTTACAAGTCTAGTTCCTGAAACATTCACATAACTTTTCCATCCTTCTTGAACCAAATCTCGTAACAGTTAAAGCCAAGTTTACACTGTCACTCAAATTTTAGGTATTTTGAGGAAAATATCGGGTTTTTCAACAAGAACTTTGTTTTTTAATTGTGGAAACACCAACAACATGATAGTTTTGATGCATTGGCAACCGTTTCAATAATTTCACTTCAGTGAAAACGCAACTGAAATAAAAACTTTTATTAGGTAAGCCAAATTTTTTCGGAAGCCAGATTATGAACCGAAAAAAGGTTAACAAGCCTAAAAAGAAGCAGTGCATGTGTCATGTGCTGTGTGATATTTGAGAAGCAATGCTAATACGCTAGAAGCACCATTTGCAATTATACACTAATATTTTTGCTTAAGTATATTTTTGTCTTTTTGAAGAGGCTGTAACTTTTTAGTAGAGACTTTAAAGACTCAACACAAATTTATCAGTAATCAGCATTATCTCCGCTGCTAAAAGTTTTTTATATGTACGTAGCTGAAATTCTATTGGGAATTTAATACGTTTTGTTAACCAAAATAAGAAATATTCAATAATGTGTCCATAATTAAACAAGAAGTAAGAGCGCTACATTCGGCTATGCCGAATCTTATATACATAGAAAAAATTATGCAAAATTTTTCACCAATTAAAGCATTAATTAAAAATATAATCAATTTTAATTAAAAATTTAATCAAGTGAGTTAAACGTTTAATCAAGTGAATTAAACATTTAATTAATACTATAACTGGTTTAATTGATACTATTAATTTGTTTACTGGTGCAAATTTAATTAATTTTTTAATTAATATCACAAATTTTTTAATTGAAATCAATTTTTATTTTTTTCTGTGTAGCCTTTACCATGGTGCGATGAGAACAGAAAATTATATTAAAACCGTTCTTTAGATCCAAATAAATCTATTTTGTGCCATGACCACTTACCTAATCAGGTCACATGTTGTCTAATGATATACAAGATCCTTGTACGTTATTTAGAAACATTGACTCTTGCCGTTCTCCAGATATTATTAGGCAACTGAAATCTAAATTTTCGGCCACTAGCAGTTCAACGGTTGCCATTCATAATCGACCCATAAGTTTCGCCAATGTCAGTTAAAATTTATTGATGACAAATTAAAGCAGAGCGGGTCTTAAGCTACGGTCAGACTTATCAAATATTTGACGAAAAAACGGGACTAACAACTAAACTAAATATCATTTCGCTTAATATCAATATTTATTTTGATTAAAATACCACATCTTACAAAAAACTGTGTTTTGCTATGTCAAGTAGTATAATTAGTTTATTTTGTAATATTAAGACCATTTTAAATCTCACTAACTATTAACAAAAGTAGGGGTTACGCTTACATATTTGATTAAATATTTAATAAGTGTGACCGTAGCTTTAGTCCTGTAGAGATGTTGAAAAGCTATTTCGCATGTCCGAAATACTCCTTGAACGCCATAAGAAAAGACTTTTTTGCAATGAATTTTTGCTGGTAGCAAAAGTGGATACATTACTGATTTGGTAATGATTTGTAGTTGGTGGGACCAAAAAAGTCTTGCCAGATAATAACCGGGGACCGAATACAATTGAATAGTATGAAAAGATCATTGACCTCCCAGAATAAAGGATCAGACATAAAGTCGTAATATTCCAACTTAAATAAACTCTTCAAGACGAGTTAAAAACTATTGCGAAGTTTCTTCTTCCCACCCTATTTTTAAGACTTTGTCCCATTCGACTTGTTATAGTAACGTTATAAACGTAAATTTTTTTTTTTTTTTTTTTATTCTCAAGTTTTATTCAAGTTTAAAATTTTTCATGTACAAAATTTTCTTATACTAGACCTGCAAAGCTTTAGGCTTGTCCGCAGGAGGTAATATATATAAAAATAATTTACATTACATATTGTTATTTTGATGCATTTTCAAATAATTAAGAAATAAAGAGTTATAGATTAAAGTTCATTGCAAACTAATTAAATGATTCTTTATCAATTTATTTTTTTTTGACTCATTTTTTATATTAATAATATCTGTTGGTATTTTGTTGAGAACTGTTGGCAGCATTACGGTAAGGGTACTTCTCCCGTACTCATTTTTAAAACGGGCTACTTTAAGTCTTCCACGTGCACGTTGCCTTGTGTTATGGCCATGATTAATGCGTTGTATTAAACTGGAGTCATTGGAAAATTCCTTGATTATAGTTGTGTAGTATATATTTTTCACGTTTAGTATATGAAGATCTTTGAAGTGATTTGTTGACGTTTTACAGTGACGATTTTGAATGTTTGTGTTATCTATGTTATTTGGATTGTTTGTTTGTGATATTTGAATTACGTTTCCATAAATTGTGTTTGTTGTGTCGTTAGAGTCTGCGTTTTCTTGTGTTAAATTGTTGTTGTTATAAGTATTTAAAGAGTTATTGAGATTATTACATAAGTTTGGGTTTTTTATATCGTATTGGTGCTTTTTCCATAATATTTTTACTATCCGATTTTGTGTTTTTTGTAGCGTGCTGCTGTATTTAACGTTTCCCCATGCGGCTATTCCATGGCGAATATATGATTCAGCCAAAGAGAAATAGGCTTGACGTAATACATTATAAGTAGAACAGTTACTAAGGTGATATAACATATATGAGGATTGACGGAGTTTTTTTTGTAGGTTCTCAATATGCGTCTTCCATTTGAATTTGTGGTCAACATACACTCCAAGATATTTGTAGGAATAAACCATTTCTATAGTAGTTGAACAATTGTCGTTATAGTTTGTATTTTGAGTTGCTTGTCTATGAAGGCATTCTGTATTATGAAATTTTAATTCTATATGTGAGTGAACTAGGTGAGTAGGTTTGATGTGCATTACTTTTGTCTTGCTTGCGTTAATAATAAGGCCATTGTCGTGGCTCCATTTCGCAGCAATATCTAATTGTCTTTGCATCGTTTTTAAAGCATTTTCTACATTTTTGTTAGCAACAACTATGGCAGTATCATCTGCATATGCAAAAGTTGCTCCTTCTTTCAGGCATTTCATCAATTCGTTTGCGTATATTATGTATAGAATTGGTCCAAGTTTGGATCCTTGTGGCACTCCGCATTCATTTAATACCTTACAACTTAAATTGTTGTTAATTTTAACACGATATGACCTACACTTTAGGTAGTTTTCAAACCATTTTAATGTGATTCCTCTGATACCATTTCTTTCGAGAGCTTGAATCATCTTGCTATGCGATAGTGTGTCAAATGCCTTACTAAAATCAATGTAAAGAACAAGAACATGCATATTTTTGCTTAAGCACTCATTTATGTAGGAAGAGAAGTTTCCTAAAAGCTTATTTATATTTTTTTCTTTTTGGAATCCGTACTGATTAGCCTCAATAATTTTATATTTTTGTAAAAAGTTTCTAAGTCTCCTTACAATAATTTCTTCCAGAATTTTATCTATAACAGATAAGATAGAAATAGGTCTATAATTGTTAACATCTGTTTTTTCTCCACTCTTATATATTGGACGCACTAACGACATTTTAAGTAGGTCTGGTACATCTGCACATTCCAGGCTCCGATTTACTAATTTTGTGATTATTGGGGTCAGATAACTTGCATTTAGCTTGAGGTCTTTTGGGCGTATGTTGTCTGCTCCTGCGCCTTTTCGAGTATTTAGAGACTTAATTATGTAAAAAATTTCCTCCTCCGCAATGTTTTCAATGTATATTGAGTTTTGTACAGTTGTATTGATGTTCTCGATTGTTTTTATATCACATTTGTGTAATATTTTTTTTACATTTGTACTAAAGTTAAACGCAAAATTATTTAAAATATATTTTAAGTTTTCGTTTTTAAAATGTTTTATTATAAAGCTATCGATATTAGTAGTTTTTTTTCCAATTATTTCATTAATTATTTGCCAAGTTGCACGTATATTGTTTCTATTTTCAATAAATTTATTTTTATAATACTTATTTTTTTCATAAATAATTTTCTTGTTTATTATATTTCTAAATGTTTTATATTCTTGTTCATATTTTTTATTCTTGCTATTATTTCGCCATTTTTTAAAAAGTTTATCCCTTATATCACAATATTTTATTATTTCTTGACTAATCCACGGGTTTGTCGATCTTTTTTTGCTTATTTTTTGTTTTGTGGTTGAATTTGTATATATTTGATTAAACGTATCATAAATTTTTTCATAAAGGTTGTTAGTATTTGATGTTTGATTTACTAGCTCATTCCAATTTGTATCTCTTATATATTTGCTTACTTTGTAATTATTATATTGCTGTCCCTGACACATTTCGTATTTATATTCCGATACCTGATTGCTAACATTATCATCAACGCATAAATACAGCGAGTAGTGGTCAGATACTGTTGTTGTTATAATAAAGGCTTGTGCTTTTGTTTTTGCATTGTTTGTTTTTATAAAAATATGATCGATGCATGTGCTTGTGTTTCTTTTTACATCTTCTCGCGTACTCTCATTTACCATACATTGCATTCCATTACTTGTTATCATATTCAAGTAGTTTGTTGTTGTGTTATTTTCTCTTTTTATGTCTATGTTTACATCTCCTACTAATATGATGTTTTGTTTTTTGTTTATACTGTTTATAATATCATCAATTTCAGCGATAAACGATGGAATGTGTTCATGTGGGGGGCGGTAGATGGATAAAAGAGAGGTGATATTGTTGTTTATGTTTAAATCAATTTGTATTATTTCACAAAAGTTGGCATTAACAGAAATATTGGTGAACGCTATGTGTTCTGCAATGTAAACTGCGATACCACCGCCTCTATTTTTCCGATTGATAAATACCGAGTTAAAACCCTTTATACTATAAAAACTATTTTCAATATCTGTTATGTTTGTTTCAACCAATATTATACATTTTAAATTGTTCATTATATTATTTATTGACGTGAGAAAAGATGTGATGTTAAGTCTAAGAGAACGAATATTCATAAATATTAATGAATTGGGATAACTTAGAAAATTTTTGTTTATTTGATTAACACTATTAATCGTTTGTTTTTGATTTTTAAACATTTTTGCATTTAGGTTTAAATTATTATTGAATGTTATAACAAAATAAAAATTGGTCTCTAGTTTGTATTATTAATTGCAGCAATATCTGCTGTATTTTTTATTAAAAATAGTGGAGAGTTTTCGTTTTTACGAGCAAAGATGTTTCCATTACGTATCCAAACGAACCTCCAATTGGCTTCTTTAGCTTTTGTTTTGGCTAACCATAATAGACGACGATTGTTGAATGTTAGCTGGTCGTTGATGTAAATATAGCTGGTTTGATGTTCGGTGTTGCTGATATTATTGGTAATTACAGTTGCATCGACTCTATGTCTCTCAATTTTGCTCATGAACTCAGCCTTTTTTCCAGACGAAGAGAATTCTATTATTGCTTTATCTTTTTGTTTTTTTAAGCGATACGCGTTAATTATATCTCTTTCGGCAATATCAACATTTAAAGACGTTGCAATTTTTCTTACAACGTCATAGGCAGATATTTGTTTGTCTGTGATGTTTTTTATTTCAATATTTCGGCTTATCATATGTTGTTCCAATGAATTAATACGTGTTTCCATGTTTTGAAGTTGTGTTTCTCTTTGCTTATCTTTTTCAGTCAATTCTTTTACTTGATTAACTAGAGTTGTAAGAGTGCTTGTTATTGTTGTTAATGCTGATTGAATTTCATCTTTTATTTGTATGTTGGACGTATTAACATTAACTGAGAGTTGTTCTATTGTCCTCTTAACGTCTTTAAGATCCGATTTAAGTTCTGTGACATCAGTTTGTACAGAACAGAGCTTTGTGTTGACGGAGGTCAATGACATTGATTCTTTAAATTTTTTATTTTGCTCATTTTCCTCGTTCTCATACTCGTCATCGGTTCTTGCCTGCTTTTTATTGTTGTGCTCGTCATAAACAATAGCTTGATAAACGTTATTGGGGGATCGACTTCTAGGCTTGCATATGTGACACTTCCATGAAGTCTTCCTCTCACCATACATTCCAAGATAAGTACTTTCTGAGAGTGGAGAGCATGGAGTAAAATGATAATTAAAATTGCAATTGTAGCACTTAACATAGTTTGTTGTAGTAATTTCTTTTTTGCATTGGTTACAAAAATTGGTTTCACTCATTTTTTCTCTTTGTTTTCTAAAAACACAGTTGTTTTTATATGAATTTTAAAAATTCTTATTTTTTTATGAAATGTTTAAAGTTTTTTTATAAAAATAATAGTTTATAAACGTTCTACTATTTTAATATTTTCACAGAAAGTTATTGGCACTTTATTTATATTTATGATATTTTTTTATTTGTTTTTTTTTTTAATTTTTAGATAGTTTTTTCGGGTTTTTATAGAGCACAGATATAAACTCAACCGTTTGCAATGAAGGTTACTTGCGCAATAGGTATAAATGAATTTAAAAATATTTCAATAGAATCTATATATATAATCTATATTATCAAAAAGTAATTTCAATTTTTGGGAATAGCGGGGAATGTAAGCTGAGATAAACCCACTGTTTATTGTTGATGTGTTTTGTTTAAACTTTGATATTTACAAGTAGAACTGTTGCTATAAGTCTTATACGCTTAACAGTTTTATTTGGTTTAATATCTTTAGTTTTTCTAAAATCTTTATGGATGAAGTTGTCTGATGATCTGGCCTAAGCAACCAGCTAAATGCGCATAGGAATAGCTTATCCCATCAACAATAACTTTCAAGTGTTTTTATCAAGAATAAAAACTGGGAATTAAGCACGAATAACAAAAACTTTTGAAATTAAAATTTTGTATTCCCAAAAATTGAAATTAATTTTTGATAATAAACAGGCGAGTGTACGGCCTAAAACACACTTAATTGACAACATCTTTTGTAAGCTGTTGTTGTTTTTATTTTGTTTTTCTTAACCTACTTACAACTACAATTAATGTTGAGAGAATTTCAACTAATTGTAGCGGGGAATGTAAGATGAGATAAACCCACTGTTTATTGTTGATGTGTTTTGTTTAAACTTTGATATTGTTACAAGTAGAACTGTTGCTATAAGTCTTATCCGCTTAACAGTTTTATTTGGTTTAATATCTTTAGTTTTTCTAAAATCTTTATGGATGAAGTTTCCTGATGATCTGGCCTAAGCAACCAGTGAAATGGGAATAGCTTATCCCATCAACAATAAATTTCAAGTGTTTTTATCAAGAATAAAAACTGGGAATTAAGCACGAATAACAAAAACTTTTGAAATTATATAAACTATTTCTAATTAAAATATTTCAAAACTTGTTTTTGTTTTAAATGTAATTTAAACGAGTCACTTTTGTGCTCGCGTTCTACAAACAGGCAGTTTATCTCGGGGCAAAAACGAGTAGCCATGCACGGAAAACAAGTGGCACAGAATACCACAGAACTGAAAAAAGTGACGTGTGAAAAAGGCCCAAATCAGTTGCGAGGGCAGCTTTCGAAGAAAAAGACAGAAAGCTTTTTTGGTAGTGAAATGGCAATGTGTAGAAACAAGCAGCAACAATCCACACAAATGGCATGATCAAAACAAAAATAACAAAACACAGACCACGTTAAAAAAATGCATTAGTTCAACAAACGTTGTGTTTTGTGCAAAAAAAAATGTATTTATTAATATTTTTTTGTTTTATAATGTTATTTATTTACTTAAATATTATTTAATTGTGTTGTGGTAAACTTAAAAGATCATTTTTACAAAAGCTTTGCAAATAAATCTCAACTAAATAAATTTGTGTTTATTGTATTGTGGCATAAAAGATGATGCAAAGAGAAATGAAAAAGGGCAGCTTTCTTAAAAAGAGACAAAAAAAACGCAAAATCTTCCGTCTCGTAACAGTTCTGTGGTATTCTGTGCAAGTGGTTTATAGAATTGAATCTTCTTGTGTCCATTACGTTTAGTAAAGTTTGCTATAGTCTAACAGCCGTATTCATAAAAACTTATTGAAGATTAATTGACCGTTTTTAAGCAAAAATTTCTAAAGTTGTATTCATAAACGAAAAATAGTCTATTAAACCTTTAATAAACCATTCATAAAGTAAGAAAATTTATTGTTGGATTTGACCTTCTTTAAACCAAAAATAAAATGACATTTTGATAAGTGTTTGCATTTTATGATATTATTTTTGTGAAATATGTTAAAAAATAATGACAAAAATGTTTTATTTATTAATATGGACATATTAAATACATTTGATAATTATTTAAAAAAAATTTTATATGATTTAAATGAATATGTTCAGGGGCAAATGCAGATATTCTCTTTAATTATTTATTAAACAACAAATTGTTCTTCAAAAATATTAAAAAAAAAAAAAATAAAATAAGCAAATCATAATAATAGTGATGTTAATAAAAAGTAAACAAACTTTTTATTCGAATACTTTCTTATCGTATATTTAAAAAAGGTTCAAATAAAAGATTTTATGATAGCTTTCAGCAAAATTTTGTGCAGAAACTAAAATAATATGTAGTTTTATTTGATAAGAATAATTTTGAAGGTCTACAATAAAAAAAATATATAAAAAAAATTTAAATATAGAATATCATGTGAACCGAAGAGAAGTTTCATGCATCACTAACAATAAAATGGCAGCTAAATATAAAGAATGCTGCCATACTTAAACACAAAATCGCTACAAACAGTTAATAGTAAAAAAGCTGGTAATGTACGTTTATGAATACAAATTTTTATAAGAGGTTTATAAGCGTTTAATAGTTATTACATACTATAAGCTTAAAATAAGAACTTTTTATGAATATGGCTGTAAACCTTTAACCCGGCTTATTTTTATTAAATTTCATGGGATTTTTTCCGCCTTAACAACTTTTTGCATCGTTTTTATGGGGAGACTGTTCAAATCTAATTAAATTGTTATAATTTCAAAAGATTTTGTTGTTCGTGCTTAATTTCCAGTTTTTATTATTGATAAAAACACTTGAAATTTATTGTTGATGGGATAAGCTACTCCTATGCGCATTTCACTGGTTGCTTAGGCCAGATCATCAGGAAACTTCATCCATAAAGATTTTAGAAAAACTAAAGATATTAAACCAAATAAAACTGTTAAGCGTATAAGATTCATAGCAACAGTTCTACCTGTAATAATATCAAAGTTTAAACAAAACACATCAACAATAAACAGTGGGTTTATCTCATCTTACCTTCCCCACTACAATTAGTTGAAATTCTCTCAACATTAATTTTAGTTGTAAGTAGGTCAAGAAAAACAAAATAAAAACAACAACAACTTTACAAAAGATGTTGTCAATTAAGTGTTTTTTTAGGCCGTGCACTTGCCTGTTTATTATCAAAAAGTAATTTAAATTTTTGGGAATACAAAATTTTAATTTCAAAAGATTTTGTTGTTCGTGCTTAATTCCCAGTTTTTTTTGTTATAATAAATACCTTTAAAAATGCAATAATAATACATATAAAAAGACATATGAAAGAACTTACATTCCGTACAAGATACAACAACAAAAGCAATTAAAAGAACCTTTAGTACACTGATAAAAGTCGCTGATGTATTTGCAATAAGCACCAGTGTCTTCGTTTTTGACCCCATGCTTTTTCTGATTATTGTGATATCAGCATTACATATACTTGTCCAAATTGTCAATAGGGTCAAAAATTAAAATTATGTCATCAACGGGATGGCACATCGGTGCGTTGACTCAGTAACATCGGAGAAACGACTCATTAAGCTCAATTTAATTACTGTAATAATAAGGTTGGGCTAATTATTAATAATGACGATGTTTGCCAACGGGCGAGAGGTATCTAGCGTATAGCGCTAGATATTATTTAGTTTAATAAGGATTTTTCAAAAATTCTTTGAATTTTCGATAATTTAGGGGCTTTTTGAGTAAAGCGCTAGATATTATTATCTAGTTTAATAACTGTGAAAAACATTGATTTTTGAAAATTTAGGGGCTATATGAGTATAGCTCTAGATGTTTGTATCTAGTTTAATTATGAATTTTAAAATTTAAAAAATTATTTTTATTTTCGAAAATGTAGGAGCTATGAGGTATAGCACTAGATATTATTATCTAGTTTAAGTATAAATTTTAAAAATTCTTTTAACTTTCGAAAATTTAGGGGCTATTTGAGTAGCGCTTAATAATATCTAGTTTAACAATTTGAATAGGACAAATTGAAAATTAAATAATTATTCTGTTTTCCATACTCGAATGGGCCTAACGGAATTAGGGGATTAATTGAATTAAATATAGAGGTTCCTTTTTTAAAATTTACGAGCACTCAGAGATTTGGGATAGTAACATTTTCAAAGTTTAAATTATTGAAGTTTTATTTAATGGGACTTGCTGTAAAAAGACTTGATTTTAACCGATAGTATTCTTCGAAATGATTTCATAGCTATAAATAATTTCAGTGAAATTAAATGGGATAAAATGGGATAAATGGCATTCCAGTATCTTTTTTGTGAAATATGGCAACACTGATTAAAACACTTTAATTTATTTGTCAATAAAATTTTATTTATTTAATTCATTGTACAAATTGTTTAAATTTTAATTTAAATTGTTAATTCAATTGATTTATTTTTTATAATGTTAATATTAACAAAAATTTATTTTATTTAAGATAAAAATTTTCCAATAGATTTTAATTTTAATTTAATTCTGATGTTTTATTAAATTTGGTGTACTTCCTTTTTTGTACTGGACTGTATTCATCCTCAGTATTATAATTTGTGAGTACAATCTTTGCATTAGTGACTTAAAGCCTTTTTACACTTGAGCACATCTTAAGGGAATGCATGGAAGATGTTAAAAATGAAAAAAACTTGTTTACATTTGCAACATCTTTCATCTTTCATCATAAAAATATTTATTTTCGCGTGTAAGAGCGAATAAAAACTAAATAAATGATATTGCTGTCCTGCTCTTTTGTATTTTTTTCTAGTGATGGTATATATTTTTTTAACAAATTATTGGGTTTTTCTAGTGATGACACTAAAATAATCGAAAGATGATGAATGAAACAACATGAAAAAAGAACATCTTTTAAAGATGAAGAAAGATGTTGATTTTCAGCCCTGTACAATTCTTATGGGAAGATGTTATCATCTTTGCGATAAGATGAAAGATGTAAGATGAGAGCAAGTGTAAAAAGCCTATTAAAGAGTTTTAATCACAAAGCAATTGATTGTCGGTTTTCTTTTTCTTTTTGCAGCGGACTGTATTTTTTTTTCCTTATATGTGAGTACAATCTTTGCATTAGTGACTTAGGGAGTTTTAATCACAAAGTAATTGATTGTGGGTTTTCTTTTTGCAGCGGACTGTATAATTTTTTCTTATTTTGTTTTCTTCTTTTGATTCACTTATTAATACACTACAGGGCATTAAGCACAAACAAATCTTTGTTGTTTAATTTGCAGAGAACGCAATGTTGCTGTTTTATACATGTATGTATGTACGCATATTAATACAGAGATTTTGTTTTGATTTTAACTTCAGTAAGAGAACGTAAGAAATATTATGTATGCGAGTTTTTTCAAAGAGATACATAGCAAGTTACAAGAACAAAAAAAATGGATTATGACCGCAAGAATAAAAGTATAAATTGTTAAAGAGTTATGAAGTTAGATGTGTAAATTAAAGAGCTTTTGTTTTAAGTTAGTGTTAGTGATGCTAACTTTATAGAGTACATTTGTGTACTTTTTTGGGTGTCGTGCATGAAACAGTTCAATTGAAAAAATCTACTTTAAATGGGCTAGAGGACCGAAATTAAGCCTTTTAATTGATAAAAAAAACGAGAATCCCTTATCTATACATATATAAATTTTAAGGTTTTTTTTAATACAAATTTGCAAATGAACTCACCTTTTAAAAGTTATTTGTTTAGGTAGGTATACGAAAATTTTTATCCATTCAATTGATCTTCATTTAATTATTTTTCACTTATTTTTTTTATTTTATTAAATTTTTTATATAGCTTATTAATTTTAAACCTTTCTGTGATTTCATTTTTCTTTTTTTACATATTTCTATTCTAAAAATCAGCTATATTTTGCAGTAAATTGACATCTTCTATAACTGCCATTTATTTTATATGTATAGGTATTCAAAATAAACGCATAATTGATTTAAAATTAAACTAATAAAAAACCAAACTTTCCATTTCGCTTTTATTTGCAATATTTACTTTGATTTTGCTCAAAAACTTATTTCCCTTTTTGTGGGAAAAAACTGGCACTCATTCACACACACTCTATTTAACACAAAACACTTTTTTCTTAAGCTCTCTGCCCTTCGTCATTACAACGCGACTCTCTTCAATAACACAAGCAGCATTGCAACAGAGACTGCGCTGCTTTATAACTCTGCTTTACATAAAAAAGATTTAAATACAATTTTTACCAAGAAAAATATAACTTTTTTGTTTAATTTTTTTATGTTACAATGAAATAACAATTAAATTTAATTTATTTATAAAAATTATTAATTTTCTAACATTTTTTCCTATTAATTTTATTAGTTTATTAGAGAGTTAGCACTTAAACGTTCGCGCACAACTAAAATTTCTAGAAACTGAAAGCAAGTGGAAAAGAAAGTCAAACAAAAAGGTAGCAAAAAAAACTCTTTTTGTTTTAGGCTAGTAGCGTTGTCAACTCGGTGCTTTTTGCATTGTTTTTAGTGCTTTTTAAATTTTTCGACGCGAAAAATTTTTTAGTCAGTGCTTGATGCATTTTTTTTATTATTTTGACTGTCAATTTCACCATGTCAAAAACGCTTCTTTCGCAGAAATAAATTTGAAACAATGTTTTAAATTTTTTTTTTTTGTTTCCAATGTAGTTGTGTAAAAAATGAGTTCTTTTGCATTTAATGAAATAGGCAGTTAATGTGTATTTTTATTTTTGGTGGCGATTTGGTACACAATAATAAAATAAGTTTGCAGAAATTCGTTGGCTTTCAATACAAGGCTCCGTTAAGGCAATTTTAAAAATGGGCTGAAATTAAATAGCACGTTACTCAATAGATTATCAGTATCTCGACAATGCTTTTTTTTAATCAAGCCCACTTAAAAAAATGTTTAATAACTATATAAATTATTTTATTTGGTTTAATATCTTTAGTTTTTCTAAAATCTTTATGGATGAAGTTTCCTGATGATCTGGCCTAAGCAACCAGTGAAATGCGCATGGGAATAGCTTATCTTATCAACAATAAATTTCAAGTGTTTTTATCAAGAATAAAAACTGGGAATTAAGCACGAATAACAAAAACTTTTGAAATTAAAAATTTTGTATTCCCAAAAATTGAAATTACTTTTTGATAATAAACAGGCGAGTGCACGGCCTAAAAAACACTTAGTTGACAACATCTTTTGTAAGCTGTTGTTGTTTTTATTTTGTTTTTCTTAACCTACTTACAACTACAATTAATGTTGAGAGAATTTCAACTAATTGTAGCGGGGAATGTAAGATGAGATAAACCCACTGTTTATTGTTGATGTGTTTTGTTTAAACTTTGATATTGTTACAAGTAGAACTGTTGCTATAAGTCTTATACGCTTAACAGTTTTATTTGGATTAATATCTTTAGTTTTTCTAAAATCTTTATGGATGAAGTTTCCTGATGATCTGGCCTAAGCAACCAGTGAAATGCGCATAGGAATAGCTTATCCCATCAACAATAAATTTCAAGTGTTTTTATCAAGAATAAAAGCTGGGAATTAAGCACGAATAACAAAAACTTTTGAAATTATAATCTATATATATAAAAATGAAACGGTCCATGTATATAATCGTATCACCTGAGAACTGCTGGAGCGATTTAGCTGATTTTCAGGAGATGGTTTGTAAAGAAAAATAAATTTAAAAATTCCTGTTAAAATTCGGAAATTTTAAGTTTTTAATATATTGCCTCCTTATAATTTCTCATGTTTATTAATAAGAGACAATTTAAGTACAAACTCGAAGAACTCTTCTTCTATTGTACTTTTTAAATTTGAAAATATTGAACTTCTGATAAAAAATAAATTTTTATAAATGTGTATTTGAATAAAAGGAACTATTAATATTTAAAGCTTCGTTCACAATCAGAGAAACAATTTCGTTTTTTATTCTATCTTTTTTCTACCCAAAGTATTTCAAATATTTTCCTTTCATTTTTAGAACAAAAGCGTAACTAAAATTTTTTTAAAAATATAACTTAAGTTGAGTCAACTGGATCTTCAGCAACAATTTGTATGAAATTGTTTCTGACGTTTAAAATAATTTTATTTAGTTATAAATGAAAATTTTAACAAAATGTTGTAAAAAATATTAATATATGCATAATATTGTTGTGGCTAAAATTTGCAAACGGTTTCTTAATGCAAAATGTGTGTGGTTGCAAAAGAAATTGTTGCTCTATTATGAACACCAAGTGAAAATGTTTTTTTGATTGTGAACGAAGCTTAAATCCTAACAATTAATCGTTACTCTCTTCTTAAAAAGTTTTGCATAGAATTTATAAAATTAAACACACTGTCTACTTTTTACTTCTCATTTTTTAAGTTGAGAAAATTTAAGGCGAAACTCGAAATACTAAAATTTTGAACAAACTGTCCCCTTTTCACTTCTCATTAGTAAATGGTTTCCGCGCGAAGACGGGGCGCTCAGCTAGTATAGAATAAAATCCATCAGCCATGTTCTAGTAACCCGCCTTATACTTAAGACTTAGTCCCATTCGAATAGTTATAGAAACGTTATAAAAGAAAAATTTCTAAAAAAAAATAGTAAGAAATAAATTAAAAAAATATTTAAAAAAGAATAAAGAATTAAATCCATCAGCCATGTCCTGGAATCTGAAATTGAGTAAAATTGAAACTTGAAGAAATTTTGAAAACCATTCTGTATAAAAAAAAACCAAATTTCGAAATTTAGTTTTCGTTCGTTATCGAAAAACAGACAGTTTCAAATACATCATATTTTAAGTACCACTAATCTTCACCAGAATTTTAGTTAAAATGGGAAAAAACTGCGGAAATTTAAAAAAAGATTGAATTCAAAATCCCCCTTGCTTTCAATTTCACTCGATTTTGAGACTCGAGAACATGGTCGTATATTAGACCTTATCATAATCTCAATACGTATTAAACTAAAACTAGAATTCAAACTTAATACTAAGCCAGGACTTCATTTGGAACTTAATCTATTAGAATTCAGAACTAAATCTATAATAGAATTCATAACTGAATCTATAACAGTTTTTAGTAGTAAGTCTAGAATTGAATTAAGTACTAAATCAAGAACTTTATCTAAAACTGTATATAGATTTGAATCATAATGTTATTAAACAGAATGTAGAACTCACAATATTGAATTAAAGCTTGATCTAAGTCTAAAACTTAATACAACCCTGAATCTAGATCTCACACTTAAACTAACTCTCTTACAAGTTAGAATTTTTTATAACTTAATTTAGAAATAAATCTTAAACTAAATCTGGAACTGTCTAGAATTTTTACAACTGAAATTAGAAACGGATTTAGAAAAAATTATAAATTAAATTGATTTCGAACTGCATTTAGGCTTATAAAAAAAACTTAATCTAGCTCTAATTCAAACTAGATCTGAGCTTTAACTAATTCTCGACCTTAGTTTAAGAGATTAACTTTGTTCATATTTAAAGTGTAACTTTTTACAAAAAATAAGAGCATCTTTAATTTATAACATCACAACATTTAATCATTGTCACTAAACTCTTAAGTAAACACAAGTATACTTTTTAGCACTCGATACACACATAAAATGTTTTGTCGTTTATATATATATATAATATATGTACGTGTATGTACGTATATATTTGGATCTGTTGTGTGTGTTACATACATCTTGCATACACTAAAACACACATTTATAATCAACAATTCTGTATAACATTAGTAAATATTAGTAAAACTCTTCAACGGAATACTTTTTATTATACTTAACAACTACAATAGTAGCAACAACAATTACACGAACAAAATGTGTAACAACAACAACAACAAAATTTTCTAACACATATAGAAAAAGTTTCTATATAAAACTAGGTTACACAATTTAGTAAAACAAAGTATAGTACATAAAATTAGGATAAAGACACTAAGTTAAAGCCAAACAAGTGAAAGTATTATATTCGACCGTTCCGAAACTTTTTACCCTTCACAATAGCATTGAAAAGACAATTGCAGCCTAGCTTACATGGTATGGGCGCTATCAAGTCAAGCTCGTTATTTTATAAGCATATTTACAATATATGGGCGCTGTGATGGAAAGGTAAGTGGAGAAGAGGTCTGGTGGAGATTGGGTCGCTGTATAAATACTAGGAACGTATTCGCGACAAGGTTGGGAGGGCATGCGGGGAATAACATCTGTCCCCGTGATTTGTTTAATGTGGTATCGTGGGTTTTTGTAGTTTCCGGTTGTTTTGATTTCCTGTTATTTTTTTTTGTTAGGATACGCTTTTGGCGGGAGGGTTGGAACCTCCTGAGAGTTTAATATGAGCAAGACGGAATCCTCGCCAAGTAAACCGGTCCGTAACAGAATGCATAAACCTTTATTTTGGAAAGGAAAGAGTAGTTATGTGCATGGCAATCTTCACTACTAGTATTTTACTAAGTTTCCTTAAAGTAAATGTGAAAAAAGCAGGGTTTATAAAACTGCAGTCGACACCAAAAAACTATCGAACCAAAAACGAAAATTTGTCTACAGTTGTTCGCTTTTTGATTTGGTTTGACAGCGACTGATAACATTTAATTAATTAGAAGTACAAGCAAAAGTTTTAGTTTAGTTTTGGTTTTAGAAGTGGAAGAAAAAGCAGTTTTTCTACTTTGACCGCAGTTTTTTAAACGCTGAAAAAAAGTTCATAGATTATAAGGATACCTTAAGAACAAAATGATATAGGTATAAATTAGAGGCAGTCTCCGTGGCTTTTTGCCTATATCTCAGCCAATTGCTGACTGATGTTACTGGCTTTCAATAGCAAACTATTGAGCACTATATATGATACAAATATATAAAAACGTAGTCCCTATAATATCTGACGTCTTTGAAAAACCCATTTCAAGCCACACACAGATAGACGGACAGACGGCCATTAATTAATTAACTTCGCTACTTATAAGGACCCCGAAATTATATTTTCTATAATGTGTAAGATTGATATTGTAGAAAGTACAAACGGAGTGAGAAATGTATACGAGGACGGGTCGATAAGTTCATGACTTCTTTATCGTATAATACATAAACAAACAAGAAACAGTGCTATTTTCGGATATGCCCTATTTAGAAACTTTCCGCTGTCTAGATATACAGAAATCTTTAATGTTTTTGTATGGGAGGTGCCACACCCACTTCTCTTCTGCCGCCTTAATTTTTTCGGATGTTGTATATTGATAACCAAGATGATTCTATCTTATTTGGAAACTTTGGCTCTTGCCGCTCTCCAGATATATATAGCAAAAATATTAGAGACAGTCCTGGCTTATTGCTCATATCTCAGCCATTTGTGGACCGATTACGTTGAATTAAATCAATAGCAAACAGTTTCGGACTATATGTGATAGAAACATATATTTACCGAGTACCCATTTTCGGAAAATTAATTTCAACGGACAGACGGACACTCGAACTGACGGACGGAAGTTTTGAGAGGAGTCAACAAGGATATTAAAAAAGTCACGTACTAATTAGCCCGTCCTTTATATACGCTTTCCACATTTGGTAAGCGGTATAAAAATCTAAAAAAGATAAGTAAAAAACTTGATTAGTATAAGAGAGAAGTATAAATTTTTACATTTTTGGTTTTAAAATTTCCGCTTAAATCAAAGTCACTTTAATGTTTGTATTAAGAAATAAATTATCTTAGTGATCTTCAACTTATTTCCCTAAATGTATTTTAATAGTTAAAAATTATTTATATGATATTTTATGTGTGTGCTTATGTGCCACTGTGTGTGTAACTGTGTTAGTTAAGAACATCAAATTCTACCATAAACAATTAGTGAGAAGTCATTAAGAAGTTGCGGGGAAAGCAAAAGCTATGAGACAGATAGTTGTCATGCAAAATAATCATTTTGGTACTAAAATAAAACTGTAAGTCTCACACGAGCTCGACGTTCGTTTGATGGTTTTTCTTTGTTACGCTTCCTTTTCCTGTCTTTTTTTTTGGCCAGAATAAAAGAACTTTCATCTAGATTTTGGGTTGTAACACATTTAAACAACAAATAAGATTCATATTAGTTTGGTTTATGTAAAATCTCATTTTGTAAATATTTTATAGTTTTACTTTAATAATAAAATGAATGAATTGTTGGATTTAAGCACAATTTGTAGTGAATTTGGTTAAAGTTTTCAGAAACGTTTTCGCTGTATTTTCTTAATTTCTTATATCCGTTAGCTATTGTAGAGTACTTATAAGCATAGAAAGAGAGAAATTAAGAGTAAAACCACAAGAATGGAGAAAGTAGAGTCTCCAACTTCTCTGGGTCCACACATAACCTGCAAATATCAAACACTTCAGAGCCCATTGTCACCGCCATCCTGCCTACAATGGTCCTAACGAAGACGACCTTACTCTTGTTCATTAGCGAATTCTAATTGAACAGCCTTATAACCGGCCACAGCGCACGCGATGCTCTGAAGACCATTCTATTCCACCAGACCCGATTTGTTCATCCAAAAAACCAATCCTCATCAAACCCAAATAAATGCCTATTAGAGGCTTGAGTGCCTCCAAACAAGGTCCTCCATTTCCGAGCCCAGTCTCACCAACTCATCAGCCATTTTGTTGCCGGTGGTATTTCGGTGACCGGGTACCTAGCGCAGCCTCACCACATACCCCCATTAGATTTCCCCCAGAGCCCACCTACTATTCTTGTTGTAACTTTACACGTACATACCACATTTTAAGAGATAATATTTTATTTTGTTTAAGCGAGTTATCATTCTAGTTAATGTGAAAGGCTTTATAATTTTGACATTTTTAAGAGCATAGCTTTTAGTTTGTTCAGATCTAGAAATACAATAAACAGTTTGCATAATTAAGGCCTTCTATATTTATATACATTTTATATGATTTAAGTCCAACAAACAATATCACGTTAACCTGGGTCGATAGAGAGTATTTTTTTAAATATTGAACAAATAAAGTTTTAAGTTCTTTTTAAAAATTTTATTTATGTACATAGATACTTATGTATATATCTACATATGAGTAGGTGAGTTGCAAAGCTCGTTCGTTACAAAATTAAAAATACGAGATGACAAATGATTCTAACAGGTATTTTGGCGCTTTATGAGGAAAAATATCCAAACAAATATGCATGTCCTCTTGCATGTTTTCCCAAGGCCATGTATTGATACAATCAGTATATTTCCGCTCATAAAGCGGCAAAAGAATTCTGAGAATCATTTGTCATCTCGTACTTTTAGTTTTCTAACAAAAGAGTTTTGCCACTCACCTACTCACAAATAAAATTTTCCTTTTTACAGCTTTCAGTTTCGTTTTTATCACAATTCCCCTAATTTACAATTGAAAGTTTGTTGTGAAATTTTCTTGCTAACTATCAGCAATCATTTTAATTGCTTTCATCATATATTTCCCTTTATTTATTTCTACTTAAAACCAAAATCTAAATCCCAAAAATTTCTTTATAATTTCTATTTTAATTGTTGAGTTGTTGCATGTGAGATTCTAGGAAATTTGTTTTAATAAAATAAGTTTTCTTGTAAAAATTCTTAAAACAGTAGTCACTTTCAAATCTCAAAACTAATACATTCTCGTTACTTAAAAAAAAACCATTACATTTGCAACAATATTATAGTTATTTTCATACAAACTTGAGGTTTCAACTAGCTGCACTAAATTTTTAACTAAACAGATATCTGTGCCATGTTAAATTTTGCACTTCACATACATTTAACAGAGAGTACACAACTCTCACCTTGCAAACTTAAAGAAAATTATAAAATACAAGCAGAACATTTAATTTAATTAAGGTTATTAAAAAGAAGGGAAACAACAAGAACAACAAAAATCTTACATACATGGAAAATACATTCTAATTAGAATGTTTAAAATGTATCTAATGAAAGGAAGAACACATCCACAAAGCATACCCCGTAGGTCTGATGAGCTTAACAGTAGTTGCAAACTAGAAATGCGGATAAATACATTTTTAAAATTCTTTTTGAATTTCTGAAACTTTCTATAGAAAACTTAAAATTACAATTATCAAGCTTTTAATAAATTTTAAATTTTAATCCCCATTTCTAGTTTGTAACTAGTTTATACCTCATATCTTGTTGTCTTCTTAATCAGTTGAAAGACTTGGATTATGCTGACGACATTTGTCTCCTATCTCATAGGGTTTCTTATAAGCAGGACAAAGATTATAAAGTAATTCAACTAGCCAGTCTCGTTGAACTTCAAGTGAATGTAAGGAAGACTTTCGCAAGGCGTGGACACAACATTTTCGACAGACGCATAATGTTTGAAAATCAGATCTTTAATACGTTGGCACCTTTTGCTACTTGGATAGAAGCAGCCGTTATTATATAACAGTGAAACATGGCTTTTAACTGGCGCAGTTAAATAAAAACTGCAGTCGTTTGTAACTAAATGACTCCGTAATATTGATATTTTAGCCAAAAACTATTACCAATAAAGAGTTATGGAGTATTACTAATGAAGAACCGGTAGACATACAAATAGAGAAACGGAAGTGGAGATGGATTGGTCCTACTTTGAGGTTCAATTACTAAGATGGCTATAGAGTGATATCCATAAGAATCAGAAGATCGGGACGTACGCTCATAATTAATATTGCCAGGATAACTATATCCTGGGAGTCCATTACAACAAATACCTATACAAAAAATTCTTTATAAATATATTGTTGAAACGCTGTGTTCTCACGAAAAGTAAATAACGGGGAAAAAACTCAACTCAAGTTATCGAAAAATGTTCTGCAGAAAATGCAAATAATCTTTTTTAAACAAGCGATTTAAATTAGCTGTAGTATCGTTTGTCTACTTAGGGAAGGAAAAGTGACAGATACATTTTTATTTTATTATTTATTTATTTTAAAAATTAAAGCACAAATAATTGCTATTGTATTTTACTCGTATTTATATTCATACTGTGTTTAAGAGAGTAGTAGGTGTACAAATATGTATGTATATCAGAGATGGAAAGTTTTGAACATAAAATGACACCGAATTTCCAGAAAAAGAGTACTATATTAAGAATAAAAGAATTTAACCTTTGTTATCCTTTTTAATCAGGAAAAATAAAATGGAGACACAATTTTAATGTAGGGCGGCATTTATACGATGTCTTCTCAGATATGTCCGTTTCAATTATTCTCTTTTGAACATGCTACCTAGAGCATTTTGTGTTTTTACGGTGTCCTTCCAAACATGTCTGTTTTCATGCCTAATTGTCTAATCTTCTTAATAGACATATAAAAAAACATAAAATATCATATTAACAAATATGACAACTCTTTTCGTGTCTATTTAGCAATCCCTCTTTCCACCCTCACCCAAACGTGTTTGTTAGACATATCTGAAGAGACACCGTGTTTTCAACATATTTACTGGTGGTGCTAATTCGCATTTAAATCAAGTTCACCTCAAGACCTACTTTTTTTGCTAGATATATCAGGTGATTTGCTCTGCTTTGCTTGATGGTAAACCTGTGCGGCATTAACCAGATTTCATCTGAAACATCTAAGTCTTTTAGGTAATGTGCCCCAAGATACTTCCCTTTTGTTTCTAGTCAATTCTTTCATTACATCGTCTAGAACAATAGCAAAAGTAGAGGCGATAAGGGCGACCTTGTTCCACACATTGTGCAACACTTGCTGGGAACTATTTGAATAATGTTTTCCGATGCACTTTTGCTTTTGAGAGCTTTCCATGTGGCAGTTCGAATTATTGCATCAAATTCTTTCTTGACATCAATGAATTCTAATCGCCATTTCATAGACTGCTCAATAATTATCCTAAGCATATTCACTTAAACAACACAGTTTCTATGTAGGTTTAATCCTGCTTGTACATCGCGTAGTGATGGATTTTATGGAAACATTTGTATTTATATTTACCTTAAGGTTAGGTAGAAATGCGAAGTCACCTTCACATCCTCGCAAAGAGACCAATATAATCCATTGTGACGCTTCTAGCAAAACTGTTTTTATTTTTTTATCTTTAAACATATTATGGTTTCTTCAACTATATTCTTCTTTCTTTTGGAAATGATAACCATATTAGATATTATATATGTTGTATGACAGTTGCCTCCAATCATATTATGGTTTAAAGTAACATAAGTATGTTTACCATCAATAATTGCATGGTTGCTAAACAATGCATCTAAATTATATATAATGTCATGGTAGGCAAAGATTTTTTCTTAACCAATTTATTACCGATATCTAAGGGGGCTCTAATATGTACCAGCTTTGGTCGATTTCCCTTAGTATACCTTACAAATTTTAATCAATATTTAAATTCTAACATACTAATTTAATGCGTTAAAATCCTGCTTTTCATCCATCCCCATATTGACTTTATCATCTCCGTCTTGGTTGATAATGTACCAGTCCTTATCCCTTGTATCGCTTTTTTTTAGTCCCAATAAAATTAGTTTAGTCCAAATAAAATATTATAATTCGCTTTTATATCAGTTTAAATATACGTACAACAGTGTAAGGTAGAAAACGGTACTTTTAACGTTTCGGGGGCATTGTTAATTAATTGTACTTTATTTAAAATACTAAGGTTAATCACGATGATCATTGTGCAAATTTGCAGTGCATGTTATCATTGACCAAGAGCATACCTACCTTTTATTTTTTATGAAAATGTGCTCTTTTTCTAAAAATTTATTCTGGCAACACAAAAAAGATCTGGCAGCACTGTAAAAAATCTGTACTTACTGTACTTGCTTACTTGCTTTACACAAGCAAATTAAAATAAATTTTTTCTTTTTAAATTATTTAATTAAATTCTCTGTTTTATATTAAAACCACTGTTGCCAATTTGACGGTTTTACCGCGATTCTAGCGGTTTTTATGTGCTCATTGCGGCAAAATTTCTGTTTTGACGGTTAGCGGGAAATCTAGCGGTTTTTTTAATATCAATAGAATATAAAATTTTTGTTCTAGGTAATTGAAAATTTAAATTTTTTTTCATAAAATAATTCATAAATTGAATTCGTTTCAGCTATAAAAACATTTTACAAAATTTTTTTTTATTAATTTTTTGATTAGGATTAATTGGAATTCTGTAAAATTATGTTCAGCTAACAAAAATAATTCGTAGTTTCATATTTGATTAAAAACTGGTCGGAAAAAAAGGCGAAAAAAAGAATTTTGTTATGTGATTTTAATTGACTTTAGCGTACTGAATTAAAATCTGGGGTCTAATCACCGCATACGATATCGAGCGAAATTGATCGAAATGTTTTATTTTGGTATCATGACACTCGATATCGACTGAAATGTATCGTAATTTGAGATGATAACAGTCGATATCGAGTAACTAAAGACATTAAATCTCTCCAGTTTCCATCGTATGAAGAAAAATACGATAGTTTACTCGATACGATAGTTTACCCGATATCGAATGCGGTGATTAGACCCTTGGTTTTTTAATAAATGATAAAAATGTGAAACTTTCGTCTTTATAATTTTTTAAACATTTTGAACAAAAATAGTACTATTTTTTTTTTTGCATAAAAACCAAATTTATCATAGCTTACTTCTGAATAGCTCCGAAACAGCTTAAAATATAAAAAAATGTTATTTGGATGATTAAAAGGAAATTTTATTCCTAATCTTTTCAATCATGAATAAAAATCGGACAAATCATTTTCCAGTTATGATGAAATACATATCTATATTAGCTTCACCAGCCCATATTAAAAAACTAGACGTGATAGAAAAAAACTTTAAACGCATTTGAATTTAAAATATTTTACCAACTTTTAGGCACTTTTTAAAAGAAAAATTCTTGTACGTTCCTGGGACTAAAAGAGTCAGAGAAATTAAAAACCTTACTACATATATAATTTTTAAAAAAGTCGTATACCTTTGAAAAGGCACCATATATCATGATTTGAATACACATTTTGCAAAATATTGAGATTTTAGCGATATTTTAAAACTTTTTACGCTAAATACAAAATTTAGCGGCTTCTAGCGGTTTTTGATGTACGATTTGACGGTAAGTCTTCAAAAAAAAGTTGGCAACAATGATTAAAACCTACGAAAATGTTCAATTTATAAGTTTTCTTAAAAAACAATATGGCGCTTAATATGTCAAATTTTATTGTTTACATTTGTTTGCAACTGAGCAAATATGCACTTCTAATTTTGCTCATTTTTTTTTTTTTTTTTTTTTTTTGAAAACGTTGCATTTTTGCACGTATTTCCATCGTTTGCACACTTTGCACTACCCATCGTGTTTTCCCTTATACTACATTTACATTAGGCCGAAATCTTGTAGATTTGATTTACAATCTTCTTCGAAATCTAGTGCGTTTACATTGTACTTTTTTGACATTAGCGAGATTTTGTTTTTATAACACAACAGCTGACTTAAAGTTTTTTCGTTACACACACAAACACAAAAAGAAATATACATTAAAAAATTTGCATTACCTTTTTTTTAATAATCAACGATATTTATTTTATCAATATTATTCGTGTTTTTAATTTTTTTACAATTTTTATAAAAATTTTTAATATTTTTTTTAACAATTTTTGTTTTGTTTTTTTTTAAATGTCATTTTTTCTTGTGCAGGGAAATATTTTTTTAGTGCTATATTGTAAAAACCATAGTTGCATCATTAAGTACTACTAGATTTTGAGTAGATTTCGTCGAAATCTTGTCACGAAGTAGATTTTGTTTTGTATGGGAAATCTAGTCAAAAACAACTAGATTTGGCTCGAAATCTCGTAAGTACTAGATTTTGCGTAGGTGTAAATGTAGTATTACTATAAAAAAAAAGAACATTGGTACTGAACTTTCCATGCCTGATGTGTATGTTACAATAAAGGTAAACATGTGAAAATGTCTGCAACTGTTTATTTTTTTTTATTTTCTAAATTAGTCATTTGTTTTTTCAGGTGTTTTTATGTTTATATTTTATATGTGAGTTAAAAATTACTCAAGTATTTTAATAATTTTAATACCTGCAACACACATACAAACATCCATTCTTACTTTGAGATTCATTTAGCACAATGTGTATTAAAAACTATATCATCTTATTGTTTTAAACTAGAATGTTGCGTGCTAAAAGCAACTTTACATTTTGGATTTAATTTACAGACACTCACTCTCCCCCTTGAACACATTCATGCCACAGATACTCATCTAGTAGAAGCAAAAAAAAAACACACACACACAACCTCATAACTTCGTGTGTGTAATTTCTAATGATTTTAATAAGCTTCTGCTTTTTTTTCTTCTTGTAAATTTTATAAATTTAGTTTTGTGTTTAATTTTGCTTTTAACATTAAAAAACACAGTCTCATCAGCACCTTTTGAAGAAGTAAAATTAAAAAAAAAACTCACACAATCTAAATTTTTACGACAACAACAAAAACAAACAGAAATGTAGCATGTCATCTAATTGTGAGAAAATTTTTTTCTTTGTGTGATATTTAAGGTTTTTCCTTTAATTTGGGAACATAAACAACTTTTTGTTTCTTGATTTATTCTCTTAAAGGGTACGAGTTCATTTATAGAATGTACAATAGAATATAAGTATGCTAATGTAATTATAGTATAACCCCCCCTCCCCACAATTTGTTCTACTTAATATTCTTAATATGTATTACTTTTTGTTATTTGTATTTAAGGGGTCAGTGCTTTTTTTTTTCTTTCTTTGGATGATTAATTGAGTTAGTCGTTGAAATTATGTATCATAAAATTTGATTTATATGACAATAGATTTTAGATCATTTTAATGAATGAATAAATAAATTTATTTAATTTCACTTAAACATGCCAAAAAAGAAGCAGAAATTAATGCAAATGCGAAAACAAAATGGGAAAGAAACGGAAATAATGTTTTAAAAATAATAAATAGAACAACAATGTAAATAAATAACCTTTCCTATGCAAAAAAAAAAAAAAGAAATGGGTGAATAGTTCTTAAAAGGCATATAAACTAATTGTTTTATGTTTTTAATTTATGGTGTTTTCTTTTTTACACAAAAAAAAAATATCACCTTCTGAAAAGGTGTATAAAATATCTAGTCAACCCTGTAATAATGCTATTTGATGTTGGACGTGAGCAAAACACAAGTTATAAAAAAGTAGAATGCCTTGTTTTTAACACCTGACAACAAATTGTTCTTTATTATTATATCTCATTTTTTAATGCTTTTTTGTTATTTTCCGACATTCAGTTTTTTAACCGATTTAGCGATTTCAAATATATTTTTGGGTTCGTTTCAAATTTTGCAATTTTTCGCGAATTTAAGTTCGCGATAGAAGCGATTTTTTCCTGTAAGTTTTCTGATTCTTTAACGATTTTTAATTATTATTAGACTTTGCGATTAGGCCGCTGTTAGCAAATTTTTGCAAATTTCCGCTTATTTAGCCATTTTTACCGAATTTTTGCCATTCCTTATAGTTTTAAGTACATTTAATGAATTGTATGTCAGGTTTGATATATTAAAAATTTTCTCGAATTTTTGCTATTTTGGCAAACTTTTCCGAATATTTGCAATTTTCGCATAGCTTTGTTGCTCTTCGAACAATCGTCGCCGTTATAAAAAAAAATCCCATATATAAACATCATATATCATCTTTTAACATGGCACTACACACTGACTATTTATTTGGGGCGAATAAATCCTTACTTATGACATAAGCAACGGTGATGGTTTCAAAATAAAACATGCTTCCCTTTTAAAGAGCAAAACATTTTTAAGAAACGAACGTCAAGTTTAATTTTTTAAATAAAGTATCACATTTGTTTGTAGAAAAGAAATCATCATAAGACAAAATTTCAATACAATAGTACAATATGTTTAAGTACTTCATGTGTCTTTAAGTGCTTTTCGGACGACCGCTTTATATGGGCTCTATTCCAAAAGTGCATGGTGTTATCTCCAGCCTATCAAAGCTAAATTGGATCTACATTCAGCACTGCAGCATAAGTTATTACAGTTTTCGGCGTACAAAAGTATTTTCCGGACAAACGCAGTAACTAAAATAAGAACAAAAACATAGCAAATCTGCACGAATTGTTTCTTGGTGTATATAAGTTGAAATCTCCTATTGGAACAGCAATCAAAAAAATTTACCCGATCCCGCTCTGAAATTTTTGAAACTGAATTTATGGAGCACTTTAGAAAAAAATATAAAAATATTTCCAAAATTGTGGCTGTTATAGGAAGGCAATTAACCCAAAAAAACCTAAAAGCTTAACTGCCTGTTCAACGATTTCGAACGTAGACGTTCGCATAGAATTTAAAACTGAGTGTTTTTCATATAAAGTTTCTATGCAAATGATAACGTTCGAAATCGTTGAACTCGCAATGTGTTATTTTTTTAAAGACAATTCAGGATAACAACATATATAAACATTATTTATTCAATATTGTCTAAATCAAGTCGTTATTCTTTCAATTTTATGAATTATTATATAGAAATAAAAGCCAAACTCAACTTTAACTATTAGACTTTCTTTCGTGCAACAATTCATAAGAGCCTAAGGCCCGTTTTCACGACTTAGCTTTAAAGTTCGATATAGTTAACGCTACCTTTAGCACTAGTGAGGAATAAAGTTACCTTCAACTATTTTTCGTTTTCACAACTTCTGTATAAAATAAGCTTAACATTTTTAAAAAAGTGGCAATACTAAAGAAAATACCGATTATTTTTGCCAAAATAAAAATACAAACTGGCAACTACGTACTTTTTTTACATTTACAAAATATACGTATAATTGGAGTTGCCATATATAAAAAATATGTGAATATAATATGGCAATCTCAAATCTAAGCCTTACGACAAAAGTTAAAGGTAGAACGTTCCTCTCTTTAGCTTATTCTTCACTTTAAGGTTTAAGAGAACTTGTGATAATTAAAAACTCATTATCTGTTCGATAACTTCCTACATTTAGCTATCGTTAAGTCGTGAAAACGGGCCTAAGTGTTTTTTCGTTAATATCTTTTGAATACAAGAATAAACAACCATTTGTTTTTTTTTACAACTAAGTAAATAAATTCGTTTCTTTGGAATCTGTAGCAAAGTTTTCCAAAAAAAAAAAAAACCGTCTCCTGATTTCAGTGAAGATTCCAAACTTTAAAATGCAGTACTGAAAACATTGAAAAACTGACTTAGGCTGTTATGACTTTTGACCACAAAAATGTTGATGGCTCTGGTGTAATATTTTTACTGAGCGATATTATGGAGACTTACTTTGTGAGAAATGTTTTGTGTGTCAGATTAATAAAAGTGCTAGTTATGAAATTTTTTCTGTTTAAGTAATTTTAAACGCAAGGCTTATATGAGACTAATGGTAAATTCTGGACCTATAATCCCAAATTATTATAAAAAATAAAATTTATTGGCTGCAATTTCTATATCAAAACTAAAATTTATAATAAAGTTATGTTTCTAAAGGGATTTTCCGGAAGTGTTATTTGTATGGGAGCTATGCTCATATGTGGCCCTATTTTCAATATATTTTGTAAGGTGATTTAGGTTGCATATATTTTCAATGAACTTATTCAAAATACACACATGATTAAATTTATTTATCATAAATCATACATACTCAGTACTTTATGTAAAATAAATGAGAAAACAAATCACATGAATAGTTGTGGCAAAAGGTTTTAGCTAAGTGTTTAGTTTTGTTAGTCAGCAAATGGCTCTAAAGTGCACTTTTAATTGTGACACTAAGGCGATGGTTTAAAGTTACGCTTAGAAATTTAAGCTAACAATAAATGCAACGGAATGGAATGGAATGACAAAAACATAAAACAACAAATATGCACGGATTATTTTTAAGTACATAGATTTAGTCTTCCCTCTCACTTTCATCATAAATAAACTAAAATCGAATGTCCACAAGCACTTCTCCCTCTATCCTCCTTCCCATAACCTGTTTTCTATGTTCCAACACAATGGAATGAATTAGTAACAGAAAATTGTCAATTATCAAGCATTTCGCGCTATAATATTTTTTATAAACATGCCATGGCGATAATGCAAATGTTTCCAAAGTGCTTCCAGATTGAGCACAGAAAAAAACCAATTTTCAAAGTGCTTCTAAACAGGGTACTGAAAAATTTTGCTACCCTTGCAAGTCAATGACTACAACAGCGGCAACCAGTTATCCTCAAATAAAATATTAAAAAAGTGTACTCTTCGAGTGAACAAATGTGGATCGAAAACGACTTCGTCTATGATTCAATATTAAGGCCAACTTACACTTATCAAAATTGCTCATCAAGCGCGATGGTAGTATTAATGAAAATGTGACTTCATGTGTGACACCGCCAACGCTTGATGGAAAATCAAATTAATTTAGATTTCAAGGCGAATTCACGTGCACTAGTGAATTCGCCATGATGTCAAGCATTTTGATAGTGTTTGTTGAACTTTAGTGTATATTTTTTTTTTGGGCAAAACGTTTGGCTGAAGCAAAAAAAAAAAAAACTCAGCATTAAAGAAAGAAAAAGCTGTCAATGCTTACTTTAATTATAAAGCTTCGGTACCTACCGCACCGGAGACAGACATATGAAAAACGATGATGAAAGCAACGATGTTTCGGGCTTGAAAACCCACCCATGACAGATGTATTTAAGGGGACTATGTGAAATTATATGCATATCGATTCTTACCATCTTCAACAGCCTTAGTTATTTTGACAATTAAAGCATATATACCGAATTTCTTCAAATTATTTCTTAAACTTCGAGCTGTCCTTTTGGCACAATAATAACATGGACAGACATTAAAGCAACCAGCCAAACGGTTATCGTTTGATCGATTTTTTTAAAGATTTTGATTCTTTTGAAATTGATAGAACACTACGTTATTAACATAACTACGTTATTATTAACTACTTGTTTTTCAAAATTAAATAAAATTTTCGTTTGGGAATTTTTATTCAAACAACAATAAAAAAACCCAAATCAGCTTTTATTTTCAATACAAATTTCTAAACGAAAATTTTTATTTTAGTTTCAAAACAGGCAGATAAGGTGCGAAATGCTTGCACAATTTGGCTTGTTGATTTTTTTTTTTTTTTTAATTAAATGCATTTTAAACTAACATGCTCAAAAAACTTAACATGCTCCTTAAATATTTAATTTCTAATATGACATTCTGGCGTTATTTTTTTTAAATTACTTTTTTTCTGAGTAATCAAAATGTTAAAAGTTGTTTAAACTACAACTTTATATGTCAGTTAGTTAAAGCAAAAAAAAAAAAAATAAAAAATTGAGAGAAGAGAAAAATTTTCAGACCATGTTGGCCCGGAACAACCATGATGTTGTCAAACAACCTAAATTAAGACAGACAGGAGTTTTTTAGAAACTTAAACAAAAATGAAAAAAATTTGGATTTTGTAAAAACAAGTACATGACTAAAAAGACACGAGAAGAGAAGTATGTAAAAAATGTTTAAAGTTTTCCTCAACAAATGACCAAAACATTTGAAATTTAACAAACAAGCAGCTGGAAGAAAAAATTAAATAACAGACAGGATATACTAATGAAGAAAGGAAGTAGGTAAAGAAGAAAAAAAAGAGATAAAAGGAAAAGGGGAAAAAATTAAACAAAGTTTGGTTAGCCAGCAAGATCTAAAGATTTTTAGTTAAAAGAGCTGTTAAACAAGCAGAAGACATAAAAAAAAAATACAAAAAATAATAAAGGGATTTACTTATGACAATCATTCTATGATTTTGTTTACTTTTATTATTGAAAAAAAAAAATAAGTAATTTAATTAATTTCTTTTTATCAAAATCAAAACACATCAATTGTCTACGACGCCACTTAGACTAGTGACTTATAGCAAATTCTTAAGCACTTGAATACAATGGCAGCATATAAATTTGCTTTATTCGAATGACGATCTATCTGCTGGTGCTGTCGTCATAATAATCAAATAACAATGAGTTTTAGTTAGTTATAACAACTACTATTTTTTGTTGCAATTGCAACAATTCGTTTTTGTTTGATTGCCACAAAAACTGCAGCTAAGTGTCTGCTATTGTTGCAGTAGCTTTATGTTGGCAATAATACAACACACAAAAGCTATTCAAAACACCAAAAAAAAAAAAATATATATATATATATATTTTCGCAATTGCTATACACACCCACACTTTATGCATTTAGTATTTTTAGCTGCTACATAATTTTTTATTATTTTAGTAAATGTATATTTTCATAAATATTTTAGTTTCTCAAGTTAAGGGAGTGTTTCGTAAAGAGAATAGAAAATTTGTTTGGGAAAAGTGAAGAAAAGAATTGGAAATTTTTATTAATAGAGAAAATTTATAATATAGCTTTCGGCATATGAACACATAAGTAAGCACGAATTAAGGGAATTCTAAAAATAAATATTTTAGACATATTTTAAGTATTAAAGGCCATATCTCGGCTAGTGTTAACTAAATTGAACTTCTTAAACCGTTAAAGTTTGCACCTTATAAACACAATGCGTCAGCTGGGGCCATTTTTGTGTGGACACCAAAAAGAAGATAGCAATTTTAATACGAAAATATCTGAATAATAGGCTTTGTACACTAATCAACATCTAACATCTACCATCAAAGATGTAGAAAATGTGAAACACTCGTTTACATTGCTCACATCTAACATCTACCATCAAACAAAAATGTCACCATTTTTGAAAAAAAAAATGTTTTGAAAAACAAAAAATGTGTTTTTTTTTTCTACAAAAGTGCCAGAATTTAAAAAGAAAACACAAAAATGTATTGAAGTTCCATTTGTTTAAAAATAAAAAAAATACCTTACAGAAAAACATTGCACAAAAGAGAAAAGTTGGCATATGGTTACGCTGCTTTCCAAAAAAATTTTTGTCAGTGATGCCACAATAATAATAGAACTTATTGCCACTTTTCTAGTGATGACACTAAAGCAGTCATAACCACTCCATAGACTCGCGAGCCAGTCTATAATCGTATTTTTCACACAGACACGGTCGGCAATTCACATGTATACAACAACTTTGTTCGTTTCAAAACATCAGTCTCTGCTCAAGCTTTGTGAAAGCAACACCACGCACGCTTGTTTGGTATTGTTTTGTTTTTTTTTTTCGTTATCAACACAAAAGCACACAGAGCAACAATGTTCAATAATTCTTGGGAACTGATGTTTTTTTTTTAATAAATATTTTATACTAGCTGGCCCGGTTACCCGGCGTTGCACGGGATCCAATAATTTCATTAAAAAAAAAAAAAAATATTGAAATAAAAAAATAAAAAAATTAATAAAAAATATTATATAAAAAAAAATTGTATGGGAGGTACCACGCCTCTTTGTTCAATCTGACCTAATATAGCCTACTTGTCCTTCTGGGTCGACAGTAATATACTGTGAAAATTTCATGAAGATCGGGTCAGTAGTTTAGACGCCTATACGGAACAAATGTATATAAATTCAATTTCATATATATAGATTGTTACACAGTGTACAATGCGGCAGCGACCGCAGCTTCTGTTTGCAACCGCACACAAGCACATTACATCTTTGTGTACGTGCGTTCGGGGCTTGGTTAACACTGCACTAAAGCAGTCATAACCACTCCATAGACTCGCGAGCCAGTCTATAATCGTATTTTTCACACAGACACGGCCGGCAATTCACATGTATACAACAATTTTGTTCGTTTCAAAACATCAGTCTCTGCTCAAGCTTTGTTAAAGCAACACCACGCACGCTTGTTTGGTATTGTTTTTGTTTTTTTTTTCGTACTCAACACAAAAGCACACAGAGCAACAAAGTTTATACTTCTTGGGAACTGATGTTTTTTTTTTAAATAAATATTTTACACTAGCTGGCCCGGTAACCCGGCGTTGAACGGGATCCAATAATTTTATTAAAAAAAAAAAAAAAAAAATTGACAAAAAATTTATATAAAAAAAAAATTGTATGGGAGGTACCACGCCCCTTTATCCAATCTTGACCTTATATAGCATACTTGTCCTTCTTGGTCGACAGTACATACTGTAAAAATTTCATGAAGATCGGGTCAGTAGTTTAGACGCCTATACGGAACAAATATATATACATTCAAATTTATATATAAGATTGTTACACAGTGTACAATTCGGCAGCGACAACAGCTTCTGTTTGCGACCGCACACAAGCACATAATATCTTTGTGTACGTGCGTTCGGGGCTTGGTTAACACTGCACTAAAGTAATCGAAAGATGTTGAATGGAATACAATGAGATAGGAACATATTTTTAAAGATGTTGAAAGATGTTGGTTTTTAGCCCTATGTATTTCTTATGGAAAGATGTTAACATCTTCTCAAATTTTGGAAAATTGATGGTAGATGTTGATCTGTGTAAAAAGGCTATATTGGACATACCCTTAACTTAACCTGGACCTAGGTATCTAACTACGGCCATGTTATTGTCATGGGCAAATAATATTATGGATTAGTTTGTCCTCCACAAGAAACATAATTAGATTGTTGCTTAACAACAATAACATTTTCCACTTTTTGACTTGCAATTAATTATGATCGATAAACAATCATAATATTGTCTAATATATAAATAGCGCTGTGGTACACTCAAAAGAAATATCAATCTATCCGTACTAAAATCGATCCGAGGCGGTATTAATAGCACGGTGAGTATGGATTTTTTTAGATACAGAAAGATAGATTCAAGTACGAATTTTTAATAGCGAAATACTAAACTTATTCATATTCCATCCCGAATTCGTATTTGAAAAAATCCGAAAATGAGATTGATTTAAGTAAAACTAAGATTGAATCAATTTAAAAAAAAACGCTTATACAGTTAATTTAATCCCGAATTGGTACTTGAAATAATCCGAAAATGAGATTGATTTAAGTAAAACTACGATTAAATCAATATCAAAATGCGCTTGATTTAAGAATTATAAAGTTGATTCGATCCCGAATTCGTATTTGAAATAAACCAAAATTCAAATTAGAAGGAGAATTGTATTGTGATTGATTTACTTACAAGTTTTACACCATACAGAATTTCAGTTATAAAACACCAGCTTAATTCCCGATATGGTTTTTACTTTAAAAAATTTAATGTGCATAAATAACTGAAAATATAAACTAAATGAGAAGCAAGAGCTCTCAATTTTACTTTTTAAACATGAAAATAATGTGTTTTCGTCTTGTTCTGTTGTTTTTGTTGTTTTAACACACAACAAGCAAATCGTTTTTTAACTACGTGTGTGATGTTGTTGTAGTGTCTACAAGAAACTTTGATAAGTTAAATGAGATTTAAACGCTCACTTTGTAATTTTACTCTCAGAGTGGCACTACCAACGATAATTTTAATCTTTTTTTTACTTGGTTTAAGAATCTTGTACTTATTTTAAGAAATTTCGGTATGGATTTTCGAAAGTAATCTTATTTAGGATTGTTTTAAAAACGTTTTAGTGTTATTCGTACACAGAAAAAATTCTCCAAAATTTTTCACCAATTAAAGCATTAATCAAAAACATAATCAGTTTTAATTAAAAATTTAATCAAGTGAATTAAACTTTTAATCAAGTGAATTAAACGTTTAATTAATACTATTAACTCGTTTAATTGATACTATTAATTTGTTTACTGGTGCAAATTTAATTTATTTTTTAATTAATATCACAAATTTTTTAATTGAAATCAATTTTTATTTTTTTCTGTGTACTTAAATTTTTGTGTACTACTCGTACTTAAAGTAAATATATAAAAAATTTAAATTGTCCCAAGTGTTTTTCATTCTGTGAAGTTGCAGATTTTAACCAGGTGAGCCCCCTACTGTTAACCCTATTATCAACGAAAAATCGAGGAAACAGGCGCTTAGCTGAAAGTACAAAAATTATGTGAATGTTAGTGAAAAAGTGTGAGTGTATTGAGTTTTTCGAACTTGCACTTGCATGTTGCAACGGGGGGGGGGGGGGTAAATCTAATTCAAGTACGCTGAATTCAATGGTGATAAACCTTTTTCAAACTCTCGCCTAATAAAACGATTATGAGTGACTTGTTGTCGTTCGCTTACGTTATCGATTGACATCGTGGGCCATTCTGTAAATCAATTCAGCTCTTATAATTAAATTTTTCGTTATTTTTTTTTTCAAGGAAACATTTTTTTCGCGATTTTTGAAAAAAAATAAAAGATTTTTCTTAACTTTATTGCACATTTTTCCATACCTTCTTAAATATATACAAAATAATAACATTTTAGTTTCTAGTTGTAGAAATATGTTTTTGTGAAAATGTTTAAATGAGCACAAAGTCAAAACACGGAAGAGTTGCTGGTTCCCCTGACACGATACAGGACTTTTGCCATTCTTGATCTTCCAATATCAAGTCCCAGCTTAAGGCGTGGGCTGTATTCCGAAAGGACAACGCCATAGGCTTAGTGATGTTCTGGATGTCTAATCCTTAAGTGGAGGGTCTTGTCTGCCAACTAATACGCTAATTTGAGAAATAACTCATTTTCAATTTGTTGAATTTTTAACGAGCTGTATAGCATTAATCTTGAAATAACAAGTTTTCAGTTATCATAATATAAAACTAGGAATCCAAGTGAATGGAACTTTTTCAGAAAAATTTTAGACGGAGGATTTTACCAGCAAAGAAGCGATAACCAGAGGATCCATTCTTACCAAGCTAATAGATTTAAAAATCAGACTCCCCTGCAAGCAGAATGCGGTCTCGCTCTATAAGAAATAACAAAAATAAGAGGGAATTCAAAAGAAAACCCGCAATGGTATGATTTGATCCAGCAATACAAAATATTAAGCCATAACATTGAATTCTTTTTATGGAATACCCCAACAGCAAATAAACTGTCTGCCACAAATGTGTGTCATAAAACTCAGTACAAGTGCTCACAAATTGTTGTCTCTATGTGTGTGTGTGTGTGTCTTTTATTTTCAGTTTTATTTGAGTTTGTTTTTTTTCTAATAATCAAATATTGTATAAGTTCAAAATTTTTCTATTTTTATTCCATCAATCAGTTTATTTTTTATATCATCCCTCAGTGATTTTTTTTAAGTATTCAAAATACTTGCTGATTCTAAGTAGTCAAAATGTTGTACTACTTTCGAATTGTATCTTTTTATTTATTCTACTTTTTTTTTTGGTCGATGAGTAAAAAGTATAAAAATAATACTGAAATGCGTGTGGCGCCAGAAGCATTACACTAAGGCGTTTAATAGTTTTTCATTTGAATTTAAATAGACAAAAGTGAATGAAAAGCGGAGATGACATTTTTTATTTTTTTTTTTTTTTTGTTAAAATGGAGTAGTTTGTATAAAAAGCGAAAAGTAATTTAATGGTTTTTTAAAGTGCTAAAGTAACAGATTGTCATAAAATAAACATTTAACTTTTAAGATCCTTTTATGATTAAGAGAAAATGCTAGAGAATTATAATACTTTACTTGATGACATTGCCAAATTTTAGATAACCTCCACGCAAAATCAGAATAGAGAATAACTTAAAAAAGAGAAACTTGGCTTTATTTGGAGCTTAGGTCATGTATAGACGAATCTTTAAAAAAAAATGCAGCATAATTTTTAATTATATAAGACTTGTATGTACTTCTACAGAAAACACTTTCCATACAAACACACTTGTTCCTTATGAACGTAGTTCTGGCTCACACTCTTACGGTTTTTAGGAGAGAAAGGAAAAGAAATGGCATTCTATTTTCCCTTCTCTTCTAAAATCAACACAAACGTTAATTTGATAAAACAGTTTGATTGCCACGGAGCTTAAGAACTTCAAAAAAACTTCACTTCAAAAAAAATTGGTAAGAATAATTTCTATTGTTGGTTAAGATTTTATTTAAAAATACGGCCTACTTCTAAATTTTCTAAGCTTCTAGGTTTTCTCAACTCTATTTCCGAAAAGCTGCAAATATTTTTTCGAACTTTAAAATGTCCTACATCATTTCTCTTGCTTAAGCCCATATGACACTACATTTTTAATGCATTGTTCAAGTTTTGGTGAACAGTACAAATATAATGTAATAGAAAAATTTACCAAGTGCAAAGAGTTCAGCTGTATTAAGATAAATGGCAAACTGTCAACAATTTTTAAAAAGTTATCGATAAAAAATGAAGTTATGTCAAAAAAAATGTAAAATTGTTTAACTTAAAATTGACATTTCAAGCTTGAAATATTAAAAGTGTTGCTGAATCAGCGGTTTATGGGCAAATTCAGCGATTTACCGCTTTTTGTTTTTAGGTTTCTCATAAACAAAAAGTTGGCAACATTTAATAAAATAAACAAAACAGGTATGGCTAAGTTGTTTCAATTGTACTTTTTTGTTGATACTTTTTAAACAAAGATGTATAATACCTTTTTGTGGTATTTTTTATGAACATAAATAAAATTAATTTCAACTAAAAAAATCTTTTAGTACAATTAGGGTAAAAAAGTACAATTTTTAAAGGTTGTTGGTACAATTTTAAAAATTCTCAACGCCATCCCTGAAACAAAACCATAACAAGAGAAAAAAAAACTACAAAACTTTGTTTACATTTTTTATAGTTTGCTCCAGTTTGCTCTTTCTAACATTTACTGTTTCTTTCTATCAATTCTATATCAATTAATGAATAAAAAATGTAGTGTCATAAGGGCTTTATTATTAATAAAAAAAAATATTCATTGTCAAAAAGCACTATGCATATTTTCAGGCTTATCGTAATTTAATAATTCCTTTATTAACCATAAATTATTAGAAAAATTTAAAAAAAAATTTACTATATCTTTTTAGCAAATTTATAATGCCACATTTCCTATTCTAGAAAATACATATTTCAAAAATATTGTTCTCTTTGATTGTACTTACCCACTGCTAGAACATTTGTATATCCTTGTAAGCTATAAATTAACAATGTAAATCCGATTAGTATTGCACGTTGATATCGTGGCAACATGTTGCTGCCGTTTTCTGTTAATGTTATAGAAACAACACGAGTGCTAAAATGTTGAAGCCTAAAAATTCTTTAAGGCAAACGGTGTTAAATGGTTTGGCTGTTGAAGACTGTTGCTGCTAATATGCTCCTTTGGCTGTTTCTGATCCTGCTGCTGTTGCTGCTTTATGTTTGGTGTTGTTATTGTTGGTAAAATATTTCAATGTGCAGTTAAATTTTACAACTCTTACACATGTGAGTGTTTGTTTGGGTGTGCGTGTGTGTTTTGGTGTGTATGCTCAAAAGTATGTCGTTGATTTTAAGTGTTACTGTTAAAAAATGTAAATGTATTCGTATGTGAGTGTGTACTTTCGTTTGTATGTGTTACAATGTCATCAAGTTCTCTTTTTTTCCTTTTGCAGTTGTTTTCTTTTAAGACGGCTTATCTTAATGTTTGTAAATGTATTGTAATGATTGCAGTTGTTCTTGTTGTTCTTTCGTTATGCTCTTTTGTTTTGCTCCTTGAAATGTTTTCATCGAGCTGCTCCGGTTGCTGGCAAGGTTTTCTTAACATTTATTCGGTTGCATATGAGTTAAGTAAAATCAAGTTATGCAAGTTTGCTATGTTTGACTATTTTTTGATGTGTATTATCATAGAAATTTTCTTTCTTTGTTTGAATAACAATTTCTTTTTTTTATAAATTTTTTTAGGTTTTTCCTTTTTTCTGCGTTGAAGTAAAAAGTCTTTCTTGTTTAAGCTTGTAATGTTGTTAATGGCTGCCAATTTTAAATGCATTCATTTTTATTTTATTGCTACTTTTCCTTTAATTTAGCTATAGTTTCTTTTTTTGTCGTTTTTTTCTAATTTGTATACTTAAACTTTAGTTGATTTTTATTTTAAGATTATTTGCTTTTATTAAGAAATGTTCTTTTTTTTTGGCATAAATTCCTTCTTTAATGTAATTTTATAACTTAATTTACATAATCTTTGGTAATAGATTTTCTCTATAAAAAAAACAAAATTCTGTAAATAAAAAGAGAGAAAAGAAGAATAATTAATTCAAATCCTTTTTTTTAAACAATTATGTAAATGAATATTTATTTAAGTTGCTTCATATAAAAAGCTTTTTTAAAAACTGAAATAAAATTGCTAAAAACGGCGTCTTCAACGGTTCAATACTACAAGCTGTGTGACTTCAAAAGTTGAAGAAATAAATAATAATACTTAAGGTCAATTCACCCATGTTTTCCGGACAAAATTTTTAATTTAATAAAAATTAAATTCAATGAACTTTAGTCTGATTAAAATATCAAAAATTTGGAGTACAAACCATAAACAGTTCCATAAATTAACCACAATACTAATTATTATATACAAATTGCAGTATTCATAAAAAATTAAAATGGGTTTGAAATGTATTTTAAGAAAAATTCGTATGAAAATTTTGACTTAACACATTTCAAACTTATTTTATTTTTTATGAATACGGGTGAAAAAAATTAAAAAAATGTATGTATAATAAGTCGCTGAGGTTCTACCTACCACCTTGTAAAACTAAAAGATGGGTGAATCCACCTTTAAATTGTTCAAGAAAATGTTTTTTTTTAAGTGTACCCCAATTTTGTAATTTATGAACTCTTTGGTCCTATAGTTTTTCAAAAAAAATTTCAATTCTTCTAAGGCAATAAACAAAAGGCAAAGCAGTTTTTTGACTTATACGACACTAAAACATTAGTTCTTTTAAACAACCCACACCAAACAAAACAACAGCAAAATTGTCTTTTTGACTTATTGCGACAAACTGACCGAAGCGAACCTCTGTGCACATAATAACGTGAAATAAACGAAAAAAAAACCAAAAAACATTGTCGCATTGCTGTATGATTACAGAGTGCAACAAAATTCGGGTAATCGCCGCCAACCTCAATACTTGCAACGCGATGAAACTGGACTATTGGTAGAGCAAATCTGCCAAAGGGGCTTAAAATGTTAGCTCGGATTCTCGAAATATCGGCCCCCAAAAGTTTTGTTTGATGTTATAGGTTTGTGTTTGATGTCATAGGTTTGTGGAAAAAGACGCGGGAAAATAGATTAACGAATTATATTCCTTGAAAATGGTTGACGAAGTTAACCGAAATATCGGAGAAAATAAATTGTTAAAATAAAATAAAAAGTTGTTTTTATTTTTGTTTTATGATTCAAGACCTTTAGCCGAAGCAAATAAATAATCTCACGTTTTTGAATTTTTTTTAAAAAGGCGTTTGGTATAACGGCTTCTTTTTTTGTTGCACAGTGTTACCGGTTGTCTCTTAAGAAAACCCAGTTTTGGTGTGATAAGACTTTTTTTTGGTGTAGGTTAGCATCAAACAAATGTCTTTGACTTGAAAGACAAATATATTTTGTCTTTTGTTGGTGTGTGTTTAGCCTTAAACTTTATTTTAAGATTTTCTTTAACTATACCTACAAAGCTTTTTTTTTAGTAATTTTTTTAATCAATTAAAAAAAAGCTTTTCGCCATTAAAAAAAACTTTTCTAAACTTTAAAAATAAAGATTTTTTTTTCTTTTTTTCTATAAGTTTTTTTCAAATTTTATTTAAAGAAAAGTTTTTCCAAAGTTTTTACAAAAATTCTTTATAGAAATCATTTAAAAAAATTTTTCTAAGCCTTAAAAAACGTTTCTAATCCTTTTTCGTAAAAAATGGGCTCAACATTTTTTTTTGCTGAAAAACAATTTTTTGAACAATTTTTCAAAATAAAACCTTTTCAAACTTAAAAACAACTTTTTTAAACGTTTTGTCCAGGTTTTCACGCTTTTTAAAATACTCTAAGATTTTAGAAAGCTTTTTAAAAATGTTTTAAACATAAACATTAAATATCGTTCCTTAAGCTTGATTCACCCATGCGTTCCGAACAACATATTTTTGTCCGGACAAATTTTTTTTTTATATTGAGTCTGACGTCTTACTTCTGAGAGGGAGAGAAATTATTTTGTTCGGCAAGTTTGTTCTTGTATTGGTGTAATGGTTAATTGGTTGCCGCTTGTTTTGAAGTTTTACATAAAAGTTGAAATGATTGTTTTTTTACTGAAAAATTATATAAAAAAAAATATATAATAATTAAGCTTCGTTCACAATCAGAAAAACAATTTCGTTTTTTCTTCTATCTTTTTTCTTTCCAAAGTATTTCATATATTTTTCTTTCATTTTTAGAACAAAAATGTAACTAAAATTTTTTTTAGAAATGTAACTAAAGTTGAGTCAACTAGAACTTCAGCAACAATTTGTATGAAATTGTTTCTGACGTTTAAAATACATAGTTTTATTTAGTTTTAAGCCTAGTACTCTGTTCAAATTTGTGAAAAATGTTGAGCAACATTGATTATTCCACACGAAAATTTTGGCATTTATCAATGTTACCAATCTTGCGAGTTTGTACAATTTGACGTTTTTATTCCTTCAAAGTATGCTACATTGTTTCGTGTATGTAAACAAACACCACATGTATTTTACTAAAATTATTTTTTTTAATAAAAAATTTAATAAAAAAAAAGTAAATATGGATAAAAAACTGTTACCGATTGTGTTATTTTAATTTTTTATTTCTTTTTTAATATTAAGTTCATATTTTTTGCTTTTGCTTAAAATTCCACGTGAAATAAAGGCAGCTTACATTATTTCGCAGTTGTAAAAAAATGTTGCCAGAAACATTTCGGAACTTTTTCACAAAATAAACAGAGTACAACTCCATCAACATTATTTCGTAGATATTCCGCACAAGTATGCATATGCATTTTGACAGCATTTCACGTGAAATGTTGAACAGAGTACCAGGCTTTAAATGAAAATTTCAACAAAATGTTGTAAAAAATAATAATAAATTCATAATAATGTTGTCGCTAAAATTTGCAAACGGTTTCTTAATGCAAAAGAAATTGTTGCTCTATAATGAACACCAAGTGAAAATGTGAACGGAGCTTTAAAATTAATAAAGCACTTTGCTTTTTTCTTCCATTTTCTTTAAAACACTCTTTAAAACAATTCAAAATAAGTGGTTTGCTAGTTGTGCAGCCATTTGGTATAATTGTTTACATCTGTTAACCATATGGTAGCTTTGTTTTTCCGGAACAATTTTCCGAAATGGGTGAATCGTTCTGCAAAACAATCTCAGTAAAAAATTATTCTCCGGACAAAAATATTGTTCGGAACGCATGGATGAATCCACCTTTAGTTCAGTTGGGTTCGGTGGATTTGTGGAAAACACAAACACTTATAGTGTTTGTGTAGAAAATCAAAAATTTGCTTAATTTTTTATTAATAGAGATTCCTTTAAGATTTTTTTGCCAAATTTTAAAAATATTTTATGCTTTTTAAGTTTTTTCTAAAATATATGTCTCGTGAAGTCGGGGTTTCATATACATATACAGGCAAAGCCCGGTATAACGAATGAATGTCAGCCCCTTTCGTTAAACAGAGAGATTCGTAATACCGAACTTTTTTTAAATAAAAAACTAGATACATTTAAGTATTAAATCGAGCTGTTTATGTTATTATATTCATGTTTATTAAATTTAATACGTACGTGCATACGTGTTTACATATTGGGACAAATTATTTGTCTTAAAAAATCTGTAATATATAGCTTAGTTAAGACAATATGTTGAAACAGCAAATGTATGCTTACACTCATATGCTTAAAAATAATAACAAATGCCTCTATCAGCGTATTCATTTTCAATTTGATGATTCAATTGATGAATTGAATGAATTGAATTGAAATGATTCAATTTGAGTGCCTCGGTAGGCTAGCTGGTAGCGAGCTAGTCTATGAGCGCCGAGGTTGCGGGTTCGATTCCCGCCAGAGCTTCTGGTTTCTTTCCTGCAGACAAGCATAGAACTTCGCGGGAATAGCTAAGGAAATTAAAAAAAAAAAAAAAAAATATGCGATAAAAGAAAAGATCTTTTTTTTATTTTTTTCAACAGTTTTTGTTTTGATTTTAATTAAAATGTCATATTTTTGTTATGCAGGGAAGTATTTTTTAGTGCTATATGGAAAAAACCATAGTTGCAAAACTAAGTACTACTAGATTTTGAGTAGATTTCGTATGGGAAATCTAGTCAAACACCACTAGATTTGGCTCGAAATCTCGTAAGTACTAGATTTCGTTGTAGTGTAAATTGGCTATTAGAACAAAAATTTAACTAAAATTTTTTTAAAAATGTAACTAAAGTTGAGTCAACTAGAACTTCAGCAACAATTTGTATGAAATTGTTTCTGACGTTTAAAATAAATAGTTTTATTTAGTTTTAACTGAAAATTTCAACAAAATGTTGTAAAAAATAATAATAAATTCATAATATTGTTCTGGCTTAAATTTGCAAACGGTTTCTTAATGCAAAATGTGTGTGGTTGCAAAAGAAATTGTTGCTCTATTGTGAACACCAAGTGAAAATGTTTTTTTGATTGTGAACGGAGCTTTACAATTAATAAATCACTTTGCTTTTTTCTTCCATTTTCTTTAAAACACTCTTTAAAACAATTCAAAATAAGTGGTTTGCTAGTTGTGCAGCCATTTTGTATAATTGTTTACATCTGTAAATCGTTCTGCAAAACAATCTCAGTAACAAATTATTCTCCGGACAAAAATATTGTTCGGAACGCATGGATGAATCCACCTTTAGTTCAGTTGGGTTCGGTGGATTTGTGGAAAACACAAACACTTATTGTGTTTGTGCAGAAAATCAAAAATTTGCTTAAATTTTTATTCATAAAGATTTCTTAAAGATTTGCTTGCCAAATTTTAAAAATATTTTAAGCTTTTTAAGTTTTTTCTAAAATATATGTCCCGTGAAGACAGGGTTTCGTATACATATACAGGCTAAGCCCGGTATAACGAATGAATGTCAGCCCCTTTCGTTAAACAGAGAGATTCGTAATACCGAACTTTTTTTAAAGAAAAAACTAGCTACATTTAAGTATTAAATCGAGCTGTTTATGTTAATTTATTCATATTTATTAAACTTAATACGTGCGTGCATGCGTGTTTACATTTGGGACAAATTATTTGTCTTAAAAATCTGTAATATATTGCTCAGTTAAGACAATATGTTGAAACAGCAAATGTATGCTTACACTCATATGCTTAAAAATAATAACAAATGCCTCTATCAGCGTATTCATATTCAATATGCGATATAAGAAAAAGACTTACAGCTTTTTTACATTCTTCTAAATATTGTTTTTTTTCACTGAATAATGTTCTTTTTCTATTCACCATTTTGCTTTAACAACACTTCAAACAAAACTCTTTTATTATGCTTAAAACTAATCTACAAGTTCTCTTACTTTGCAACAAACAAAAAAAAAGTACATTGAAACAAATGGTGTTGTATCAAATTTTTGGTTTTGCTTTGTTTTTCTTAACCATTCGTTAAACCGGGAGAAAAAAAAGTTGATCGTTCGTTATATGAGGTAGCTAATGAAAAAACTTGCTCATTCGTTTTATCGGATTTTCGTTAAAGTGAGTATTGGTTATATCGAGCTTTGCCTGTACTTGGGATTGTATTAAATACATAAAAAAAATAGTAGTTTATGAAAATAAAATTAAACTTTGTCATTATCAAAAACATTTTCAAAATCAAAAAAACAAAGAAATAATTTAACTTTTTTATAACAAATAAAAATCAAAATTCTTAGTGCAATTTAAAAAAAATTTAAAACAAAGTTTGGCAAATCTTCTTTTTGAATTGGTTTAAAAATCTTTAGTGTGTCAAAATGATTTCTTTGAATTTCCTAAAAGTACCTTCACTGCTAGGTCATTGGGCCAATAAAGCTATGAACTCAGCCGTTCGTTTAAGACCGCTAAACATCCTTAATCTTCAAGAACGTCAAAAAAGCCATAAAGTTGACTGCAAACATCTTGAACCCAAATGTGGCGATCGTTTTAAGCAGAAACCTTGCGATCCTAGTCAACAGAAAATTATACTTAAGCAACCAGCTCCCGAGCCTTTAGCAAAACAAAAACGTTCCATTAAACTTAAACATCCCATGGAATGTTGTGGTGATCCCTGTTTAAATGCTTATCCACGTTTTGACTTATTGTACTACAAACGCTCGGACAAACTAAATCGGCAATACCAACAGACCTGGGCTGAATGTCCAGAACTTTTGAAGAAACCAAAAGTCATATGTTGCTTTGATAAAATCAAACTTCCCAAATTGAAGAAACGGCCACGCCAGCAAAGACCACAAACTGCTTGTAAGCAAATATGTGCTCGTACAAAAGCTAAATGTCCCCGCATAAATTACAGAGGTTGTCGTGAGGCACAAGTACCACCAAAATGTAGACCCACAAGAGCTAAGACACATTGCAAGAAGCGTAATGCACCTTTCCCGGCCTATTCAGAGTGCTCGCGAGCCCTGCCCAGACCAAGACGTTCCATAGAGTGTCGTTGTCTGTTAGCTCCTTCAATGTGTGAGGCATGGGCGTATTATTATTATAAAACTCAAAGAATTAAGAAAATTGGTACTTGTTCAGATTAAATAAAGCTTTTAGAGAAAGTAAAGCTTTCAAATTAAAGCTTTATTTTTACTAAGCATATACGCAAGTTCTTAATATTTTTGATTGTTAGTAAGCTTTTAAGTTTGCCGCAGAAACATACCTTACATAAACAAAATTTCAAAAAAATTCCCCGGAGTTTTCTTCCCTTTTCCCATTTTTTCCTATTTAAATTTCAATTGTAAAAATGGAAAAAGGGAGAAAACTCCCGGGGACTTTGATTAAAAATTTTCTCCCCTTATTTGTATTTGCTGGAAATATGTAATAATAAAAATACTTAATTTTTGGTCAACAAAATCTAGCAGAAAAATGTTTTCCTTTTAGGATAAACACATACAAATGTGTATTTAATAATTGTGTCATCATTTTGGGCCTCATTGGCTTTTGCCAAATATTGAAATTAAGAAAAATAGTTTTGAGAGTAATGAAAGCTTCATAAACGATTACAATTTGTATATTAGAAAAGGACGAATAAATTTTAATTCTTGAACAAATATTTCACAAAAAGTTTTTTTCTTTTAAGGATTTTATACTGCTTAATTCATATTTTTAGATATGTATGTATGCATTTTGAAAGATATTTGTATAGAGGTGTTTTCCTAGAAAAATATGTTTTATTTTTTTTTCTTTTTAAGAAAATCAGCTTAGATACGAATAAAGATATGAATAACAAAAGGATACTTTGACTACATTTCTAAAGAATGGATAAACATTTTGTTTGAATTGTACGATTATTGTATTTCCATCTTTCTTTACTACCTTATAAAATAGAAATAGTCGACGAACAGGAAAAGTCCTACTATTATCTTATTTTGATGAAATTAATATGCCTTTAAGGAATGCTATAAAAGTGTTCGATTTAATTTGGTAAAAATAAAAAAATACGCAGAAGTGAAAACATATTACTGAACTAAAATAAAGAAAACATATTCATGAAAAGTTTTTTTCTAAATCGGCTTAGAATCAATGGCTGATCAAGCCTTCAGCGCTTTGGGTGGGGGGGGAGGGATTACATAGTGGAAGTTCAGTTAGGACAGCCTCCAAACCCAGGCTATAATTTTGGAGTACTAGTGCTGGACTAGCTCAGGAATGTGATGATAACCCCCCCCCCCCCCCCTCCATGGATCGGTGCCATAGAGTTAGGATTTTTTATTTCTTTAACAATTTTTTTTTTTTTGGTTTTCTTATTATACAAACAGGAAAATCTAATAAAGGAAACCTAGCTAGCATTTTAATAGTTAAAGAGTACACAGGAACTCTCTTTAAGAGGGTTTTTGATCGTCGACGAACACATTTCTTATTCGTATAAGACTCCTCGCACTGTAACGCAAGCTTATTCCTCTGTGAGATATTTCTACAACACAGGAAAATACCTTTATATTTATCCTAAAGGGAATTGTTGGAGACTTGTGTTAAGATTATTTTACGAGTCTTTTAGAAAGCAAGTCAAGAATCGTTTGAGACTTATAAAGGGATTATTTTACAACTCGTGAAATTCTCAGCCGTATAACTTAACAACCTTAAGCCACAGATCACACACAGAGGCGTCACGAGACAGAAAATATTGTATTTTTTTTCTGTCTTTTTCTTCGAAAGCTGCCCTTTTTGCATTTTTTGTTTTGATTACGCAATTTGTGTTGATAGTAGCGGCCTGTTTTTACACATTGCCACTTCACTACCAAAAACGTTTTCTTTTTCTTTCTTCGAAAGCTGCCCTCGCAAATGATTTAGGCATTTTTCATACGTCACTTTTTTCATCTCTGTATGCTTTGTGCTTAAGCCCTTATAACACTACATTTTTTTATTCATTGAATTGATATATAATTAATATAAAGAAACAGTAAATGTTGGAAAGAGCAAATAATACAAAATGTTAACAAACATTTTTTTTTAATTTTTGTTTTGTTATGATTTTGTTTATTTTTTTAAATGTTGTCAACTTTTTTTTATTGAGAAACATAAAAATAAAACAATCAAAAAGCGGTAACTCGCTGAATTTTCCAATAAATCGCTGATTTAGCAACACTTTAAATATTTCAAGCTTGAAATATCAAATTTAAGTTAAACAATTTTACATTTTTTTGGCATAACTTCATTTTTTATCGATAAATTTTTTAAAATTACTAACAGTAGTAGTAGTAGAAGTACTAGCAGTAATTTTCTTTATTTTTTCAATAATTCATTACAAACATTTTTATTTTTATATGTATAAAAAAAGAAAATAAATAGGTAAATAAAATAAAAGAAATTTACGTACGGCTTTGACATTGTCGTTAGCCGGAAAAGTAGGCTTAATATGAAGATATAAAATATTCTGTATAAACTATTTTAATGATTAAATTTATTTATTAAAAAATTTCGATAAATTAAAGCGCTGGTAATATACATATCTTGCTAATGTTTCCCAATTATAAAGTTCGCCATTTAGTAATTTTAAAAAATTTTCTTCTGGTATTGCTATGGTATGAGATACTGTTGGGATCTGATGGAATTTAGAACAGGGCAACGGCATATAAAATGCTAAACTGATTCAATTTCTTTTGTATTGTACAAGGAGCATTCTTTATTGCTGCTTCTTGAGAACCTAGCGCCATTTAAATTTATTAAGTCACTTCAAGCTTTAAGAATCAATGTTACATAACTTTGGTCATGCAAAATCATAAAATAAAATTGTCCAGCTGTGGATCTTAGGTTTTTATAAAATGTTTGGCTTTGAGAGGCTCTCAACAGTTAACAGTTTGCTACTTAGCTTAATATAGCTGAACTCTTTGCATTTGGTAAATTTTTCTATTACATTTTATTTGCACTGCTCACCAAAACTTGAACAATGCATAAAAAATATAGTGTCACAACACCTTTGATAAGAGCATCAAGCGTCTTTTTCATGTCACAAGTTCTCATTTTCATAACATTATTACGAAACAAACCTTTAGATCGCGAACTCAACACCACAAGGCTAAAAAATCTTATTTTACAGATCCTTAGGTCGGCTTGATTAAATGAAATTTTCATGTTTAAAAAATGCTCTTATTTAGGTAGCTTAGTAACCGTAGTAACACAATTGCACCGTGTGACGTAGATACGTTTTCAATTTAAAACTAATATTACTTTAGAGAAAGGCACACAATAGCTGGCGCAAAATTAAAAGCGTATCTACATCGTACGCTGACTTAGATGTTATTCTATTTCATACGCCAGTTGCGACCGTATTGTCATAGAAAACGTCCTAAGTTCATACGACGTACGATTCAATTGTGTTCCTACCATTATTATCTAAAGAAAACAAAATATGTATGTTAACGACGGCATTGTGGGTAAGTGCAACGTGTTTTTAAAAATCTGCGGCGTTACGTCCTACGTTCATACGGGGGGTGCTTAATACCATGGTAGAAATTCGAAAATTTGTTTTTGTTTTAAATGTAATTTTCTTTGCGAACGTTAACGTTCGAAATTGACAAACAGGCTGTAAATTTGGTAAGCGTGCTATCTCAAGAAATGGGCCAGTCAATTGGCCGTCTCATTCGTACGATTTAACGCCTCCAGACTTTTTTCATTGGGGCTACGACAAATCATTGATAAGGTGACTACGTTGAAAAAAATCAGAGCCAACAATGAACGCGAAATAGCGGCCGTTACGGCCGAAACGTGTGACCGAGTCATCGAAAATTGAGTCCAACGAAACGACCGATGCTGACGTGCCCCCGGTGGCCTTATGAACGAAGTCGAGTTCCATTTCTAAATTTTTTTGATTGTATTTCAAGTCGATCATAAAATTTTGGAAATACATAAATATGTATCTCGAATGGTTTGCGTTTTATTTAAGCAAACAAATTGTCAAGTCCTTAATGAAAACCCCGTTATTACTTGAAAAAAATGCAAACAAATATGACTCATCAACATCTAAAATCATCATCATTTATGATTAAGAATGTAAATGAAATTTCTTACAAAAAAAGTAATAACAATAAATTGATTGATATTTCATTAGTGTTGTTTGTTGATATTTTTTGTAAATTTATATTTTTTTTTGTATTATATTTTGTATATTTGTAACTATAAAAATCTGAGCAAATAGACCTTTACACAATTTTTATTATGTTTTTTTATTCGAGAAAGGGAGAGATAGAAAGGAAGAATAATAGAATAAAAGTACTTCCGATGGATTCCACACATACTTGTCTATATAATAGTACGAATTGTTAAAAGTGTAATAAATAAAGCTTTGTTGTCAACAATAATTTGTTTTGTAAATGTCTTAAAGAGTTCGACATAAGAGATTTTAGGGAATTTGTTAAAACATATATATTTCAAAGAAGTCCCCTTTATTTCCTAATCTTCTTTCCGTATAAGTAATACGTATGAATGTTCTAACTACATAATAAATTGTTATACATTTTTTTTACTGTTTCCCTTGTTTAAAATAACTTTTTCACATTACACTGAAGTCAGCCAAAGAAATACTAAATTTAATACAAACTATTCACTAAACAAAACGTGACTTTTCATAGTTATTCAGGCTAGGAGAAAAACTTCTCTAAATGATTTAGAGTGACTAGCTGTATGTCTATTTAACTTATAATTTAAGGAAAATTATTTATGTACTACATACTTAAACATATGTATGTATGTATGTATGTATGTTTTATTCAATAGTGGATAAGTTACTATAAGTGCTTTCTCGAAAGTCCAGTAATAAATTTAGTAACATAAAAATTTATTTTTTAAAAAATGTAATTTCTGTTAAGTTCTGCAACAGAAACTTAACAAAAATCAAACGAAAACAAGTAAGAAAGTATAAGCGATCCAGCTCCTCATTATTGAGAACCAGATTTTCGCGAGTGTACCTTATTTGGGTAATGACAAGCCATAACAAAATTATGTTTTGTGGTTAAGTTATATATAAAAGTTCTTTGTGAAGAATATTATTTAGATACTTTTATCTTTATGGTATTATTTAGTAACTTTTATGAAGACCAACTCAAGATTTTGACACGAAATAAAACCAGTCGTCAGTTTACTCTAGCCAAATTGTATGTAAATTCCAAAATATTTATAAGAAATAGAAACTGGGAATTATTTCCTTTCGAAGGTTACTTTATATTATATTGAATAATTTTTTTTATTTTTTGAATTTATTCTATGAGCTAAATTTCAGTTATGTATTTTATAAAGCTTTTTTGTAATAGTTCTATTGAATGTTAAAGCTAGGGCACGAGCTCTATGTATTCATTTGTCCTTCAAGTTGTGCTGAAAAAGGTCAACAAGAAAAAGAAAGACAAAAAAATGAAAAAACAAAAAATGTGCTTTGGACTTCAAGAAAAATTCTTGACAAAAGTACGAAAAAACAAAAGTAAGGAAGAACATGTAAAATCAATTAAAATGGATAATCATTCAAAAAAGCAAACTTCGATCTACTAAAGGTTAAAATACAATTTGGTTTAAGGATTGATGTTTGACTATTGACGTCAGCAGTCGTCGATGGCTGCGAGTGTAAAACGGCAAATCCATCTGAGGAGATCGAGTGGTTGCGATCGAAACATGTCATGGTAACCTGCCGGCCCGGGTTCGAGCCCCGGCCACGGTCAAGAATTAAAGATTATCAATAACAATTTTAATTAATTTTCATGTTGTAAAATTCCTTTATTCATAAAAATAATTTAATGAAAATTAAATTTAATGAACTTGAGCCTAATTAAAATTATTTAAAATTTGGATTGAAGACCATAGATAGTTCAACAAAGTAACCACAATACTAATTATTTATAAGAAAGTTATGGCATTTATGGGAGCTGTGTTCAAAGAGGGACTGATTCCAATAAAGTTTAGTATAATCATGTAGATGCCATTAAAATAAGTTTGGACTGAATTTAATCTAAAAACCAGCATAATAAGATCGTTTTTGGTGACAAAGTCTCTATTTCGGAAATATACTTGAAGGGCACGCTATGCAAAGTTATGCAACAATAAGAACCTATGTACCAAATTTAATCTTGAAAATTGCGACCTTTACTTTACACACAAGGTTTTACATTAATAGCCAGCCTGCAGGACGGACCTCATTAAATCGATTTAAAAAGTTATGCTGACTTGATCGTTATACAAAAAGATGGAACTCTGATCAGCCGAGATCATGACGATCTTCTATGATCTGTTAATTTTGTATTTTTTGTATCGTTTACACACAGAAAAATTATTTTTTCAATTCAAACAAAAAATTTGTAGAATCAAAAAATTTTTTGTCTGAAATCGGTCCTACAAACAAATTCGCATATTCAAACAATTTATTTGCATTTCGTTTATTGAAAAAAAACTCTGATTTTTTCAAACAAATAATTTAACTGAATCAAACAAATAGTTTACTGAAAATCACATAAATTTGAAACAAATAATTTTGCTGAATCAAACAAAAAAGTTTTTGCACAAGCAATGACGCGCACACAAGCAAGCACTGTAGAAGTAGATGATGGCAGGGCAGAGCGGCGCGGCTGGCTTTGAGACACATTTTTTTGTTGGAATAATTTTTGAATCAATTGTCTTGTTTATGCACACAATGTTTTTCTTCTTCACTCACTGTTGCTGTATCCTTTCCTTGGCAGCAGACCGACTCGACATGTGTTTCGTCATCATTTTATTTTGGTATTTGATGTGGGTATTTAACTAAACATTTTTAAAAAATCGAATACGGGATTTTGTTTTTAATTCTTTTTTACCAACTTTGAAACCAACCAAAAATTTATTTTGTTTCTTCTAATGTTGTTGTTGTTTAAAAAGAGTGAAACGTTTTTTTACCTAATAGTGTTTTTGTTTTTTTTTTACTACAAACCTCGCCACGCTATTTTATCATCTTTTTTATTGTTGTACTTTTTTTAAGCGTCCAAAAATAGATTGTATGTGTTTTTTGTTGTTGTTCTTATATTTCACATTAAGAAGTGTTGCTTACGATCAAATAAAAAAATGCAAAGAACGACAACATTAAAGAGCGTTAAATATTTCATACAAAATTATGAAAACTTGAAACCAATAACGCGTATATTATATTTTTGAATAGTTGTCAACATTTCTGTTGGTTTAAATAACAATCAAACAAAAATATTGATTGAATCAGTAAAAAAATTTGTAGATATTAAAAAAATTTTCAAACAAGCGTTTGTTTGGAAATAATTCAGCAATAATTTTTTCTGTGCGCCTGATTTTCTTCAGGAAATGCAACCCCAGAGGTATCCTTAAGATGATCGCTACAGCCTCCCCGTCATATAAAGTAATAGAACCAGATATAATCAGCCACTACTCGCACAAAATCCAGCTACATGACTAGTTGCTTGTCAGTTACTTTTCTTCTCGAGTAACTGCTCTTTAAACACATTATCATCAGCTAAGTGATATGTTCTGTTTTCACCTATCACTATTCGTTCCATTTTATTATAAAACTGTGTTCACTACTGGTCAGGGGATAAGTGCTTTAAAATCAATTGGCACATATTGCGCTCAGGGCTTTTCGTGCTGCGGTCATTGTTTGCCGATTTCATTATCATATATATGTAAAAAAAAGAAACACTATAGAACATTAAAATATAATGTATGTCCACAGAACCACTACAATTGTTCTGTTTTAAAGCAAAGAAAAGAACAGTATACTTTCCTGAAAATAGCTATGAACGTTATTAGGGGTTGTGTATTTATACACAAACACTAAAAATAGGTATCGTTTTGTTTTGTTTTTTTTTTTTTTAATTTCCTAAGCTAATCCCGCGAAGCTCTATGCTTGTCTGCAGGAAAGAAACCAGAGTCTCTGGCGGGAATCGAACCCGCAACCTCGGCCCTGATAGCCTAGCTCGCTACCAGCTAGACTACCGAGGCACTGGTGAGGCAGAGGTGGGTGTGTAAGTCGTACACTAAATAATTTTCTATATATTTCCGAACACTAGTGTAAACAATAAAGAAAACTTTCTTTTTTTAACTGTAGATTCCACTTTGATTTTAAAATCCCGACCATGTTTTTAAAAAAGTTTTTTTTTGCCTCTCCTGAACATTTGTGAGTTAAGAGTTAAGTGAAATATTTAAAAATTTTATTTTATTAAAACATCTTAAGTCTTCCATTACATTTTAATTAAATTTTTTATCCAAATTGTCCAAAGAAAACATTTTTCCCAAAATTTTAATCTTAAGCACTTCTTTTGTTTAAACAAATCTTTAGCTTAAAAAGTATTTTCTACAGTTTTATATGGAATTCTGTTTTTTAAGATTTCACTTGTGATATATTCTTTTTTTTTTGATAACTCTTTTTATTATTTATTTTAGTATCCTTCCTTTTTTTTCCTCCTGTCCAAGTATCCAAAAGTTTTTTCATTAAAATTTCTTCGTCCATTTAGTTGTATGGAAGAAAATAATTAAAATTTTTATTATATTTATGCCGAAATTTAGGAAATAATATTTTTTTTTCTCAAATTTCTTAAGCTTTACTTCTTGGAATTGTTTTATATGCCGTAAAATATTGACAAATTAAATATGATTTAATGAGAAAACGAAAATTCCTTAAATTAGGACCATTATTAAATTACAGCACAACAAGAAGTTAGTGGGAAACCTTGTTTTTGGCATTTGACTTTATGTTAAACCTTTTTTAGACATTAACTGCCTAAAGGCATTATTTGTTGTTTTTTTTTTTTAAGCTTTCATACACATGTTATTAGACTATGTATAGTTTTGCTGCCTTAATGTAGGCTAAATAATTTACTTTAGTTTACGGCAAAACAATATTATTTTATTTTGGGCGTATAAGAACTAGTAAAAAGTTATGTATGTATATGTGACTTTTGTGTATATATTGCTTAGAACATTTCATGAGTTTGCTAAGTTTATGGGCATTCGTTAATAATATTCTCTTTGGCCATACCTAGAGACTACATAAGTTTGTTGATTTCATTAGGGCCGACTAACAAGTTATTGGACAGGTAACATAACTTTTTTCGGCTTAAGTTTGTTGAAGTTAGAAAAATAATATAGAATAATTGAGCTATTTTCTTCCTCATTCATTATACATATAGAGTTTTGGCATTGTTTGCTTTGGTTTTTGCTTAAAATTTATTTAAGGCATTAACACACGAAAATTAATGGAGATTTTTTTTTTTTGGGCGAGAGTTTTATAAAGGCAAATATGCCTTTTAAAAGGCCTTTTGAATAGATCCATGTAGATATAAGAGAAAAAAATGTTTTATAAGAAATGTTTTCACCTAAATATAATTTTGATATTATTTAGAATTGCCAGTTCTTGTATTGAATGAAGAAGGATCTACTAAAACATAATCTTAAAAGTTACTTAACTAATAACGCCTTAAAAATTCTTTACAAAGGGTGGTCCAACCAAAACGCAAGATGTTAATTGTAAATAAATAATTTATTAGTATACAAGAATCTATGAAAATTGTGTGTGAAAAAAATATCAGCCAAACGATCGGCACGGCTTCGGTGGCATAGCTCTATCCGATTATCCGAGGTTCAATGTACACAGAAAAAAATAAAAATTGATTTCAATTAAAAAATTTGTGATATTAATTAAAAAATTAATTAAATTTGCACCAGTAAACAAATTAATAGTATCAATTAAACCAGTTAATAGTATTAATTAAACTTTTAATTCACTTGATTAAAAGTTTAATTCACTTGATTAAATTTTTAATTAAAACTGATTATGTTTTTGATTAATGCTTTACTTGATGAAACATTTTGGAGAATTTTTTCTGTGTAGTTAATGTGCCGAATTTTCTCATCCTCTAGCTCTTGAGTTGTTCTTGGCTTATTGACGTACACTTTTTCATAACAATTGTGATTTTTCATTGAACTGTTGATTTTTAATTGAAGTTTTTGATATTTGAATTAGTCTTAAGTTAATTAAACTAAATTTGCATTAAATTATTTTTAGTGAAAAAGGGAACTAACAACATGAAATGAATTAAAAATTTTTGGATAATTTAATTTTTGACTCAACACGGGATTGAACTCGGGTCGAATTTACTAGTTTCGAGAACAACCGCATTCTCATCATCATAATTCTTTGCCGATCTACCGTTTGCACCACTGCGGCGCCTGCCAGTCTATAGTCAAACATCAATCTTAAACCGATGGTAATGTTGGACCGAAATTTGCTGTAATTGATTATCCATTTGCAATTTTAATTTACATGTTTTTTCGTTACTTCTGTTTTTCGTAATTTTGTCAAAACTTTGTCTCGAAAACTTTCTTACATTTGTTTTTATGTTTTTTCCATTTTGTCTTTTTCCGTTGAACTTTCTTTGTAAAACTTTTTCTTTGAAATATCCCTTAAGAAAGAAGTCCAACGGTTTCAAATCATATGATCGTGACGGCCAATTAACATCGGCCCGACGTGAGATGAGACACTGCCAATTAATTTCTCACGCTTAAGAGGCACCATCCTGTTAAGTCCAAGTCCATATCCTCAATTTCTGGCCACAAGAAGTCCGTTATCATCTCGCGATAGCGAACACTATTCACGGCAACTGCTTTCGAAGAAATACGGTCCGATGACGCCTCCATCCTATTAAGCGCATCAAATAGTCACTCTTTGTGGATGCATCGGCTTTTTAACAATCACTTGTAGATTCTCATTTGCCCAAACGCGGCAATACTGCTTGTTTACGAGTCCACTGAGGTGAAAATGTGCCTCGTCTCTGAATATGAAATGCATTCTGACTTGAACGCCCATTTTCGTAAAAGCCTTCAACAACCTTTACGAGCAGCTAAATTTTGTAACTCTCTTAATGCTTGAATATGCCAAATTAAGTTTGGCCAAAAGCTTGTCGTTAAGGTGTGACTCACAATTAACATCATGCATTATGGTTAGACCACCCTTTATATACACTATCCAAATTAACACCAAAAGAATACCACTTTATTTAAATTCGACCAAATTTCTTCTTCTTAAAAGCCCTTCATATTTAAATTTTAATTTCCTCTTAAATCCTTCCCTGATTTTTTTTTTTTTTTTTTTTTTTTTTTTTTTTTGCCTAAATCGACGTCCTCTTAGAAATTTTTTTTATTATTTTGACCATGTTCATGTAATCAAGGATTTGTTTGTTGCTTATAATAAACAAATAATTTTAAGTACAATATAAAAACCTTGGATATATAAATTTTTTTTGTACTCTTTTGCTTGGCATATTTCAAGGAGAATTTAGCTTCTTGTTTATTTATTTATTTTTTTTTTTTTTGTTCTGTTTACTTTTTTGTGTTAAGCATATTTCTAGGCAAAATTTTATTTTATTTATTTATAGAGCAGTAGGGCGGCTTTTATTTGGTTTTCGAACAAAAGCGATATAAATAAGTAAAAATGTATTTGTATTTTACTAGCTATAACCATAATTTGATGAAATTTTATTTTGTTTCGAGTAAAAACAGTGGGAGATAAATGTTGTCGGCAGGATTTCAAACAGTATTCAGAAATAAAAAATACATTATTTAGCGTTCGGCTCACACACCCAAGAACGATACCTATTTTTTTTTGTGATTGTGTAGACGAACACAATACCGTTCGTAACTATTTTCAAGAAAGAGCCGTCAAAAAACGAAACAATTGTAGTGATAGTGTAGACAAACGTTATATTTTAATGTTCTATAATGTTTCTTTTTTTAAATTGATAAAAAAATAAACAAACAAAAAATTTTAGCATCGACCGCAGCATGAACAGCATGTGTGTGTATTGTGTATATGTTTTGTTTGTGTAAAATTAATTTGCTGGGTTTTTGTTTTTCTTTTCGTATGTGTATTTTGTTTTTGTAAAAAATGTTTGATTTTTTTTAACCAGCCAAAAGCGACGAACATTAATAAGCCGAACCGAACAGAATGAAGTTTGTGGTAAAAAAAAAAACCGAACGGAATTAAATGTTCTCATCTTTTGTTGAGTTGGATAAAAACAGTATTATTTTTTTGGTGTTCGAAAGATGACAAACAGGGAAACGTTATTTTTTTAAATTATTTTCTACACAAACACTATAAGCGTTTGTGTTTTTCCAAAATCTACCGAACTGAACACTAAGGAGCGATATTTAGTGTTTATTTACGAACACTGATTTCAAATGATTGGTTTATTGGGAAAATCTTTTACGGGGATGCCTAAAATAGTTTGGGTTTAGACAGGAGCAATAGAAGTTAAAACCCTGGGGCCAAATAACGGCATTTGATATTGATCGAAATTCCCTCTAAAATTTTATTGTAATTTCGATCGATATCAAATTTGGTAATTTGGCATCTGATATAATTTTAAGAGAAAATGTATTAACAAGGCAAGTATGTTGCTTGAATTGTGTTCAGACTTTACAAATTTTTCTAGAACAAACAAAAAAAGGTTGACCAGTAAATTGGTCAAACTTTATCCATATTTAAAACAATTTTTATCGATTTACTAAGCTTTATTTGTAAAAAGCTAATTGTATAAATATGCAAATAAGAAACATTTTAATAATGTTTAAACTATCAAACTTCCTCAAAAGCGAACATTTTTTTTAATAAAATAAAACTAGTGGTTACGTGTAGGACGTCAAATTCATAATCGGTGTGAACATAATTAGCCTTAGAAACAAAACACTCGGGGAAAAATTAGATCAATTTGAATGCAGTTTTTTAGGAAAAGCTAAATTTAATTAAAGCCTTAAGTACAAAATCTAAACTCCTGCCTATTAAAAAAGTATTTTAATTATAAATTAATTTCTAAATGAAAACAAACCTTGTTCAAAAATAAAAGAAACTTGGGATCTGAGTTCTTTCCCAAACGAAAAGGAACTCAGAAACTATGCATTTTTCTGAGGGCAAAAGTTCTGTTCTAAAAGTAGAGTAGAGTTGTATTTTCTTCTGAAAACAATCTGCCAAAAGAGCAACAATAAGCTGATAATTTGAAAAAACAGTTATCTATTGTCCTGTAAAACGCAGGCGTAACTAACCTTGTGCTTTTTTATAAGTCAAGTATCTAAACCGGAGACAACTATTGAAGTAGAAAACTGATCAAAGTCCTATAATGGTTATATAACAGGCTGTTATATACCCATGGTAGTTTAGGCTTCTGGTAATACGACTGATAAGGTCAATCACAATTATCCCTAACCCTCCTGTTACGGGTATCCCGGTACTCGAGCGAACTTTACCCCACGTCTCCATGCGCTTTCGATTTGAACACGACATGACCATAACGCCGGCTGAGCAACGGTATTAGTTTGTTCACGTTCTTGTATGTGGCGAATACGTGTTGATGTTCATGTTCTGATTGGCCACAATTTTTGTTGTTGTGGCGTTTGCTTGTATAAAGAAAATACATTGTATGGCCAACATCATGGCGCACATGGATGCTACGACGAATGTTTGGGCAACGATGGCAGCACATGGACGAAACATGAACATGAACAGTCTACACGAGCAGAATTCATGTGCGACATGCTGTTCTTACCAAGTTGATGGATAGTGGAGACGGGTAGTTAGAGTCAACTTTCGTTTAAACAATAAATGACACAAAGTTGAGATTCCGCAAGTTCCTTCAGCTAATCATTTTTTTAAGATTTTTATAATGTTGAGTTTTCCTGATTTTATTGGGTTGGCTGTGGGGCCACCGAAAGTCCCTCCTGATACGGGTACCTGATACACTTCACTAGTATGACAACTAATTTTACAGGTATCTCTTACAGAAATTCTATACGTCTCTACTTCCTTTATTAATGTTGTGCAAAAACCTTTTCTGTAGCTAGAATTAGTGGATACAACAAAGATTCTTCATCGTCCGGCATTGTAACCGAGATGATGATGGTTGGATTAATTTCCATGGTAGTTAACTAATTAGTTATCTCAATACTATTATGAAGTAAAAGTTGGACGAAAATGACGATACCAAGAAAGAAAAAAATTGCATAATAGTTGTCAAGATGCTTGACCAAGATTTATTAATTCACCAGGTTGTGTCAATAGCACAGCTGACTATGTTGACTTGTTGGCTAATGTTGTCAAAATATATTTCTTTCTCTCTTGCAACAGTTTCAGGTATGGCCTCTCTTGTTCTTTTTTGACAATGTTAACCAACAACAAACAAATAACAACAAACGCAGTTGTAAATGGCCTGGGCCCAAATCGTCGCAGTCGTGATCGAGTGACTTTGATCGAAATTTTTCTTTTTGAGATTATGCCATTCGATAACGAGTAGTCGATCGAATGACTTTACTCGAAATGTCATTCGATAGGTTAAGAGCTTTCGTAAAAACATTTAATTGTTTTTTTACAAACAATTTACACACTTTTTGTGAATAATTATTAGATTTCTTTAACCAATAGCTAAAAATTTAAGTATTAAACTTTTTTCAGCAATAAGAAATAAAATAATAACATTCAGTTTAGCAATTTTTCGCAAATTATAGTCATAGATAGAAGCGATTTTTGTATTAAAAAATTTTTGATTCTTTACAGCTTTAACGATTTTTAGTAAATAGTAGCCTTTGCTATTATGCCGCTGTTAGCAATTTTTTGCGAATTTCTCCTAATTTAGCAATTTTTTCAATTCCTTATATTTGTATGGACTTTTAATAAATTTTATGGCTTGTTCGAATTATTAAAAATTTTCCCGAATTTTCGCTATTTTTGCAAAAAAAAATTTTTGTTAATTGTTGACATTTTGTTTTTTTTAACCTTTTTTTTTTGCGATTATTTGCGAATTTTAGCCAATAAATACTGACCCCTATTCTGCGTTTCGATTCGGATCGAAATTTTCTCCGTTTTTGGCAACTTTGGTGTTTTGTGCCAATGTTCTGTAACTCCCGCGTTGAAAAACTTTTCGATTGAAATGTGAGAACTGGAAAAAAAATACCATAAGTTGAAACAAACATGTTTTTCTCACTAAACTGTTACTGTATCATTTTTGGTGTGTAATAGCTGTAACGTAAGGAAATTACTCGCCAAAAATGTTTCAGTAACAGTTTAGTGAGAAAAACATGTTTGTTTCAACTTATGGTATTTTTTTTCCAGTTCTCACATTTCAATCGAAAAGTTTTTCAACGCGGGAGTTACAGAACATTGGCACAAAACACCAAAGTTGCCAAAAACGGAGAAAATTTCGATCCGAATCGAAACGCAGAATAGGGGTCACTAGACTTTGCTTTCATGCCGCTGTTTGCAAATTTCCGCTAATTTAAAATTTGTAATCGAATTTTTGCCATTCCTTGTATTTTTAGGGACTTTTAATCAATTTAATGGCTTGTTTGATATGTTAAAAACTTTCGCGAATTTTCGCTATTTTTGCAAATTTTCTGAATTTGTAAAATGTTTTCCGAATTTTTGCAATTTTTGAGTTGCTTTGTTGCTCTTTTTGGCAAGCGCCGCCGTTATAAAAAAAGCCACATAAATAAACCGAAGTCGCCTATTTTATAGGGCACTATCAGCATTGTTGATTTATATGCGGCGAAAAGTGCAATGCCTTATGCCATTAGTATACAAGCATAAAAATCTATTACATATTTTATACAAATTTCGATACGAAAGCTTTCGAAAGCCGCAATCCCGTTTTAGATACGTCACGAAGTTTTATTCGATACGAAAGTTTGGGGCCTGGTAAATCAATTTTACTTCCACTTGACATATAATTTTAGTGTTGTCAACTGTAGAATGAAATATTGTTGTAGATTCTAGCGGTTAAACCTTTTTTAATATTAAAATAAAGAGCACTCTTACTGGTTTCTTCTATGTTATTTTTTTTCTTCTATTAGTTACTTAGGGCTAAAAAATCAGAGCAAGTTAAATTCTCTTTTTGGTTTTAAATGTGTTTTAACCAACAAATCTATACAAATCACTAAACATATAAATTATTTTCAAACACATAAAATTGGGCGTTTAAACTACCAATACAGACCATATGAATTTGATAAGATTTATCGTAGTGCTGCCACATGTTTTTTAACAACACATAATACATGGGACACTGATTTATAGTTGTTGAGTTTAAACTACATATAAATTCAAGTTTAGTTCAACTAAACCAGAGTTTGAGCCATCAGTGATTTTTTAGCCATTAGTATCTTATTTCGTTATTATCTTCAACATCGATCACCAGAAATCCCGCGAAAAATGGGTTAAGTTGAAGTGTCAGTAAATTTTCTTTGTATTTTGAGATCATTAGTATATTAAATTCAACATACTTGAGCGGCAGGTAACTAAATATGTTTTGAGAATGTTACTGAAATACAAAAACAAAATACATATTTGGATTTTAGAAACGTATTTAAAAAAAATTTTGTTAAATACTGACTCTTTCTAGTAGGACGTATATAGATTTGGAGGATCATTAAAGTTTTTATTACATCGGAGAACTAATTTTATCCCTCTTGAAGATCTAGGGATAGAAAGAGAGCTGGTCATAGATCACTTACTGCTTTGAAAAGTAGTTTCAAGGGTAAAAAAATTCACTAATACCTTAAACCCACAAGAAACCTATTAACACTACTACCCTAATATTTTTTCAACATTTGCTCTAGCATACTTTTAGGTACATATCCCTTAATTTTTTTTTCCTTCTGTATTTTTTTCTACTATTTTGCTTATGTATATTTTTCTCTTAGTGTTGTTTGCTTCATTTAATTATACACACATAATGTTTAGTTTTTTCTCTTTGGTTTTATTTTATTTTCTTTTTTATTTTTTTCCTTGCCTTGATTCTTATCCCGTGTCAATGCCTTATGGCTTCTTGTAGACGAAAGTATTTAGTTTGCTTGTTTTCACAAATTGTAATATTGTTATGGTCATTTTATTATTATTATTATGATTTTAGGAGTTTAGACAATTCAGTCATCTGTAAAGAAAAATTAAATGAAGAGAAAATTAGATTTTTTTCAGCTTAATTTTCATGGGGGAAAAAAGAAAAAATGATGAAGATGTTTTGAGAAAAAATAACATATTTTTGTTTTTAAATCCTAGCATTTATGTATTTATTTAAATTATTTATTTATTGTTAGTTTTATGTTTCTTGTAAATTGTCAAACATCCTTAGGGCTTGAACTCGTAATTTGACACTGATTCTCTATAAACTTTCTAGGGATTTTGTTTTTTTTTTTTTTTTAGTTTTTGTTATTAAGTTACAATAAAGTTTAATTGATTTGCCAAGTTTATTTATTACTTTCTTTCAAACATAATTTAATATTTTATGTATAGTAAGTCCTTAGCAAATTATTTTATGTTTTCTTAGAAGTTTAAGAAATTTTCTTTGGACATGGGGAGATGTATTCATGTCTATTTTTGACAGTTGAAGGAAAGTAAATCACAAATAAAAAACAGAGAATTAAAAAATCATATCAAGATAATAATAGTGATAATGGCAAGTGTTTATAACCGGAACAAAAATGTTTTCTCAGATATGTAATTTAAATCAAGAATTTAAAGAATAAAGTTTTATGTAAAAAAAAAACTAAATTTTAAACTCATTTCTTTACATCTGTTTTTTCGTATTCTCTTTAACTTTCATGCTAGTAAAAAAAATTTATGAATTTTTTTGTCTTCCCTAAAAGTATACCTCATATGTTAAACATATTTGGGCTTTGGCAAGTAAACTTAAGAATATAAACATTTTTTTTTACTGTAGAAAGCATAAATATGAAATTATTACTGCATTTTGAAAAAATATGCGTTTTTGTAATGTTTCTTTTTTTTTAGCAACTTTTCATATTTGCATTTATGTCTGGCATGTCTGTATTAATTTTTTATTTTTTTGTTTTTGAAACAATAATACATATGAATTCCATTTTAAGCTATACAACATGTTTTATAATGTTTAATAGGAAAAAAAAAAAAAGTAAAATAACATAAATATTTCTTTTTAGTATTTAAGGGATACTTTTTTAAAAACAAACAAAAAATACTTAAACTAAAATGGACTAAAAGGCGCAACAAACTAACCAGACATGTTAAACAACATTGTATGAAAAGTTATTAAAAAGAAGCAAGCAGTAATCCAGTAAAAACAATTAAGGCTAGAAATTACAAAAATATTATCACAATTCTTAAATAGCAAATATCAAGAATCCGATAAAAAAAAAAACCAGAACAACGTCTTAAAAATTTAAGTCCGCCTCTACTAAGGCTCATGCAAAAAAATTTATGTGAACTTTTTTTGCTTAACGAACACTTCAAGTAAACATTTACTGTTTCGCATAAGGCCGATAATTTTTATAACCCGTCACTCAAAGTAAAAATAAGTTAATTAAAAATAAAAGGTGGTCCAACCATGATGCACAAAGTTAAGTGTGAATCGCACCCTAACGTCAAGTTTTTTGCCCAACTTAATTTGACATTTCTTTGTTCCCGTGTTAGACAAATTCAGCCATAGAGAGGTACACAATTGAACAGAGCGTAAAGATTGTTGAAGCCTTTTATGAAAATCGGCTTTCAAATCAAAATGCATTTTGTGCAATTTGTGTTGTTTTTTTTTTTTGGTCAGCGTAATTCCTTCTTGTTTCATTTTGACATTTTTTTGTGTTGTTAGTGTGAGTTTATTTAAAATAGATAGATAAAAAAAAAGTAATTTAAAGTTAAAAATACAGTAATTTTGACTTAGCTGCACAATCTCCTTTGCACGATTTTTTGTGCAGGTAAATCAAAAATGCAGCTATCTTAAATGCATTTAGCTGCCCTAATGTGCAGGTACACAATTGTGGTTACCGGCACAAAAGTGCAGCTAAAATAAAGTGTTTGATTTAAAAGTGGAATAAAAAATCTTTTTATTAATACAGTTATTCCCGCTTAATTGAGTTTCTAAAAATGCACGACTCTTATCGCAATTAAACAGGACGGGAATTCAATGAATCGCCGACGCAATTAAAAAATAAATTGCTTAATTAATTGAGCAAGATGTGCAATAAAGCGAAACTCCCATGTGTAGATAAAAAATAAAACTCATTTTTTAAACAAAATAAAAATCTGGTACGTCCATACAAACATTTGCTTTTGTTTTTGGCAATGCGGTCTTATTTTGAGAAATAATTAAGCATGTGACGCGATTCAACGGAACTCAACCAAACCGGTATTTTTACATTGACAGTTATACTGAATGAATTCGTTCCCAGATTTTTAGTGTAATAAATCGGGAAACTCAATTAGGCGGGTCACAATTAACCGAAAACAACGTACATAAATTAATATTTTATTAAAATTTTCTTTCAAATAACAGATCATTTTATACATGTATGTATGTTTATTTAATATAAAAGGAACATTAACAAAAACAATGAGAATTCACAAAGAAAATAAAAATTAATGAAAAAAAAAACAAGATAATCGCGATTTATATTTTTATTAACATCTTAAATTGGATATTTATGTGAAAAAGTGGCCACCATATTTTTTCATGTGTGCAGCTAACTTTGATGTTTTGTAAGAAAATATTTTAAAGCTGCCCAAAAAAATGAAAAATATGCAGGTATACAAAATGCACGTAAACAAGGATTTTGAAGAATAATTCCAGAAAATTTGTATTTTGGGCAGTTAAGTCAAAGTGCAGCTAACTCGAATTTTTTGTATGAAAATAATTTTAAAATGCCAAAAATTTTGGGCACTTATCTTAAATGTGCAGGTAAAAAATGTGCACTTAAAAAAGGAATTTGTATGGGATTGTAAAGAATAATGCCAAAAATTATCAATTTTGTGCAGTTAAGTCAAAAGTGCACGTAAACAAAAGGCAGTTAAGTCAAAACTACTGTATATTATTTAATACTTTAATTAATATTATTATTTTACAATAATCACTTTATTTTATTAAACAAACATCCTGTTTTTTTTTTGATTTTTTCTTTTTTTTATTTTTTTGAGAGCTAGTTCAGATAAACTAACGATAATTGTTATCAAAATTGGAGATGATAGTACTTGTCACTTTATTTTATTAAACATAAATTTTTATTTTGTTTTTTTTTTTCTTGGTTTTGATTTTTTTGAGAGCAAGTTCAGTTAAACTAACGATACTAATTTTTCCTGTTTCGCAACATGTTTCAAAATGAAACGACCTGCATCGCTCTCAAAATTTTGTATGGCAAAACATGTTGTTTCAATCATGTTTGGTTTTTGTTATGTTTGTTATGCGGTTTCAATCATGTTTGGGGCGCGAAACAGGAATGGGAGAGCGAAACACGAATATTGCTGTCCATGTGAACACCTGTTTGTGCTGTTTATTGGCTGGCGACGTCATCTAGCCGTACTTCTTCAAAAATGAGGGCGGCCAAGTATTTACCTTGAACGGTGTTCGCTATCGCGAGATGTTAACGGACTTATTGTGGCCAGCAATTGAGGATATGGACCTGGACTATATGTGGTTTCAACAGAATAGTGCCACTTGCCACACAGCCAACGAAAGAGTGGTTCTTTTGCGCGAGAAATTCAATGGCCGTGTTATCTCATGTCACGGCGATGTTAATTAGCCGTCACGATCATATGATTTGACACCGTTGGAATTCTTTGTTTAGGGATATTGAAAAGAAAAAGTGTACATCAATAAGCCAAGAATAATTCAAGAGCTAAAGGATGAGATAATTCGGCAAATTAAGGACGTTGAACCTCGATTATGTCTCAGAGTCATTGCAAATATCGACCAGCGAATAGAGGCATGTCACTGAAGCCTTGGCGAGCATTTGGACTATATTTTGTTTCACACATAATCATCATATATACTTCTATAATAATAAAAAGTATTAAGATAATTCTCTGAAAATTGTTTCTTTATTTACAATTAACATCATTGGTTTTGGTTGGACTACCCTTTATTAGATTTAATTTTAAGTTTATCAAAGTTTTTAGCTTAAGTTTGCTACAACTAAGTTACTCTACCGTCGCACAGTGGGAAATTTTACGAGAAGGCGGTCAAAATTCCATAACTTTTGACTGGATCGGTATTTTTTTATGCGATTTTTTTTGTTCGATAGGTGCGATGTTAGGCTTTAATTTGCGCTATAAAACGTAAAATTCGACTGATGGGACAAAAAGTTATGGGGAGTTCAAAATGCATTTTCATTTTTTTGTTGAGTTTCGGTGTAAAAGTTGAATATTTCAAATATGATTTTTTTATAATTTATCATTATTTCTCTTGTATTTTACAACTGATACTTATTTTTTATTGTCGAACTTAGATCCTGTCAGAAAATGCCAATATTTGGCCCCTATAAATTTTTTAGTCCCAATATTCACAGGGGCCAAAGGTTGGCGTTTTTGGGAAACACGAGTTGTTATAAGGATAAAACTGAAAAGGAATAATTTGAAAAATGCCCAAATAGCATTCTTGGCTATCGATAACATTTAAGGTAATTCAACTTTTATTTTTGGTTTGAGATGTATGTGTATTTTATTTTATTTTATTTTATTGATTCGCTTTCGCTGTTCTGTATACTGATTTTTTGTCCGTTTTAAATCCAAAAATAGTGCAAATGCTTCTTCTGGAGTAAATTTCATTTCTTCAGAAGGTGTAGGCATACTTTTTTAAAATCCTCTTTGTGCGTTTAGGGCTCGCTTCCACTATTTTTTCAATTATTGCAATTTTTGTTTTCTTATTTTGCGTTGGTTGAATTTGATGCAGAAATGAATCCTTTATCATACTATGAGAAATTTCTTTATTGATATTTGCTAGCTTGCGTCTTCGTGATCTTTCCCTGCATTGACAATTTGTTTTGCGGGCCGACCCACTTTTCCAGTTTCCTTAGCAGTTATTCTTAAAAATCAGATAATTTGTTAGCCATTTTTCGTTGCGTAAGTAAAATGTTTTCTTGTTTCTAGAACATTTAAGGTACCGTTTTCTTAATGTTAATGAAAAATTTTTAATTTTTATCTAATGAAAGAATGGATTATTAATTATGTGTAACACAAAATCTTTTTCATCTTTCTGTTGAAAATATATATCTGCGAGAACTTTATAACTGAACTTAGCCATTGTTTAAACAATAATGAAGGTAAAATTATGAATGCATGCACTTTTATACTCTTGATAGAAGTTTTTTTAAATGATCTTTTGTTACTACTTCTTTAAAACATAAAAACCCTTTTTTAAATACAAATTTAATCTTTTATTAGCATTTCTTTGAAACATAAAAGACCCCTGTTTTCACACTTTTTAAAAGGATAACATACCGGCAATAAATTAACAGGTAACATGTAGGTAATTTTCACGTAAAATATAACTGCGTGCTAGTTTTTTGACCATGTACCTGTTCTTCCATTTTTTTAAATTAATTTGCAATTTTCAGGTAATTAAACTATGTAGTTTATGTTGCGGCTATTTACTTATGTTTAACCTTTTAACTTACTCAGAAATCTAACGTGGTAGTCTATTTATGTCGCCTATTCGTTTTGCAGCATCCGTTCACCCACAATAAGTTCATAACAATGGAAATACCTTTACCTTCTCCAAATTAATTGATAACCTGACGTGCTAGATAATTTATGTGGCCTGAACTGCTTTATTTGTCGAAAATTCTTTAAGATTCACCTTCTTTAATTTCAGTAATTTTTCCTTGCAGGACTTATTTTTTGAACCGAATATCTTACCTTGGGTCACAGAAATTGCTGTAGTTCGCAAGGCCGTATCCAGATGTGCGTACAATGGGGTATAGAAATGTAGGTTAGATTCTGGACTACAAGAGAGTATAGGTTTTTTTTTGACGCATTTTGACGCTCAGGACTTATGCTCTATAAAGTAGGAAATTTCCGGGAAATTTTGACATTAAAAAAAAAAAAAAAATTAAATAGTTCTAGAGGTCGCAGAGTTTAATGCTTTAAACCACGTATAGCTAATAAAATAAACTAATCCACAAAACTTATTCTGTCAAAAAATCTTAAAAAACAAAAAAGTTATGAGCATTTCAACTTCAAAAATTGACTCAGAAATTCAAAACTATAACCAAATATTGAGAAAGTCCATTTCGGACCACCCTGTTCTCAATGAAATAGTTGAAATAGGGTTTTAATTTTTTGGCTCCCGAGGTTCACTAGTATTTACTTTCACATGAATAAAAAAATTTTAAAATCGAAGAACAAAAAAAAAATAATTTTGGCCGCCTTCTCAAAATATGAACCAGTGTGCGTCGTGGCTTTGTTTGGTCTCCACAGGTTTTGAACTTAATGCAATCTTGATACCAGCTCATATCTTAATATTTAGGCGGTGGGCAGCTTTGCTCGCAAGCAAATGTTAAGAACGCCCCACTAAGAGCCATTACACAAATTTTCAGTTGCCTGTTTAAATCAGAGGCATTTTAACAAAACATCTTAAGTCGAGATAAGATAGAACAAATTAAAAAAAAAAACTCGATGAAAACATAATTTTTATCAAATAATAAAATTAATCAAAATTAAAGAAAAACTGCGTTTATAATACAAAATTTTAAAAACGTAAACAAAAATGTTTTTTGAATGAAAATTCGCATGTTAAACAAAATTTTTTTTAAAATTTTTAAATTTGACTTTAGATGTTTTGTCAAAATTCCACAGAAATGATTTAATAGCAAGTATTCCGTTCTACTTGTACTGCAACAGAAAATTTCTGGAAGCAGTTAGTTGTAGTCATAACCATAGATAAGTTAAAACTACCAATAAACCTGGCAGTAATTTTAACAAATCAAGCGTTGCTGCTTATCACTTAAATTTTTTTTTTTTTAAATAAAACTTTTATAAAATTTTAAAAATTAAGAAAAAAAAAAATATTATTTAAATTTAAAAATAAACTTTTTAATTAAAAAACATTAAGCAATTAGTTACCGAAAAAAAACTAGGTTAAACAAAAAAAGTGAAGTATACTTTTAGGATATGTATTTCATTTAGTTCTTACTTTAACAAAAAAGAATCAATAATGCAATAAAATTCAACAAAAAAAATATATTTGTTTTTATTAATAAAGTTTGTTAAGTTTCAATACTCTGAGGCTCTTGAGATATACGATTGTTAAGAGTTGGATTTGGAAAAAAGAAATATAAATGATTTTTTAAAAAAAAATTTTATTAAAAAGTTTTATTAAAAATGAATAGAAAAATTTAAGACTAATAGAAAATTGCTTAATAAAACAAAAAACAAATTTTATTTGCTTTTTAAAAGAGATGTATAAATAATGTCGAATTTTCTAAAGTGTACACTACGCCAGAAAATATTTAGAAAAACTAGATTTTTGTAAAACATTTTATAAAAATTGTGTTGATACTTTTTATTTATTCAATGCTAAAATTCGTTTATAAGAATTTGATTTTTCTAATAAAAAAATTAAAACTGAAGCATTCTTTAAAGCATAAGTTAGAAAAGATTGAAAAGTATATAATTAGTTTCACTTTTTTAAAGGCCTTTTAAGTTAAACAAAAACCTAAAAAATTAAAAAATATTTAAGGCCTTACTCAAAGTTGTTTGCTATTTTCTAGTAAAATTTTCACAACTTCAGTATTTTCATTAGTTTTAAAAATAGCTTAGTCCTAAAACTATGCTAAAACCATTTTTTGAAGTATACTTTCCGGCAAAATTTTGTATGAATAAAAGGCCGCGAATAGAGAGTGAAACGCAACCAAACTGCAACTTCTAGTTATTTTTGAGTTTATGCCATAGACTCCTTTAAGAGACCAAACCTAACAGGACCATTTTGAAACCGGTTTAAAACGTATTGGAAATCCGAATCTGAAGCTTTCGTTTCACCTTTTCTCAAAGAAAACCAAAATTACTGTAATCATTTCATCATATTTCGATACAATTAAGGGGTGTGTTGAAAACGATTAAAACTGGTTTCAAATCATTGATTTCAAAAAAGTTTCGCTGCAGCTGCGTTTCGACGTCTGCCCGGGGCCTTAAAACTTATAATATTTTTGCTATTGTTACTGGAACTTAGTTTTTAGACTCATTTGTAATAAATTTGCAAACAAATTTTAATTTTTTTTTTAAAAAAGATTTCACTTAAAAACAAGTAAGAAAGTATAGTCGGTCAAGCCCGACCATATGATACCCAGCACCACAGTACTTAAAAACACATCATGCTTATGTGTCCATATAAATATGGATTTCTCTATGTTTAAAAACTTCATTAAAATCGGTTTGAATGTTTGTGAGAGGCAGAAATTGCCCTCTACATCCCCTTATGGTCCTATTTTTAAAAAACTGTATAGCTTATGTGTCCATATAGATATGGATCTACCTATGTTTTAAATTTCATTAAAATCAGTTTGAGAGTCAATAATTGCCCCTTTCTCCCCTTGTGGTCCTATATTTTTTAAAACTGTATAGCTTATGTGTCCATATAGATATGGATCTATCCATGTTTTAAATTTCATTAAAATCGGTTTGATAGTTTCTGAGAGGAAGAAATTTCCCCCTATCTTCCCTCGTGGTCCTACGATTTGGCCCATTTTCAACCTATGACCCAAATTTTATCAAGTTATCTCCAAAATTGCGATCTGTACTTTGCGCACAAGGTTATATGGACAGCCAGCCGGACGGACATCGTTAGTTCGACTCAGAAAGTGATTCTGAGTAGATCGGTATACTTTAAGGTGGGTCTATGACCACTATTTTAAGGCGCTACACACATCAGCACAAATGCATAATACCCTCTCCACTATTGCGGTGTGGGTATAAAAATAATTCAAAACAATTTAACTTCTGCTTTTGATATAAATCTTAAATACTGTAAATTTTAAGAATTATTAAACACTAGCTGGCCGCCTCGGCTTCGCTCGGTAGCTGATTATTAATGATCGATGGAGCCGTTTTCTGATTTTAGGTAAATCGAAAAAAGTAGGCGGGGAAAAATTGTCTTTTCGTAAAAACCTTAGTTGGACCGTGGTGATCATTAGATCACGTCGAGCCATTAGATCGGTCGAGCCGTTCTAAAGTTATGCGCTAAATAGAAAGAGTGGGCGTAAAAGTAGTAGGTAAATAGTTCTTTCGATGAAAAATTAAAATGGTTTATACGAACATTTGAAAGAAAAATTAGTCAAATCGATGGAGCCGTTTTCTGAAAAAAGTGGGCAGGGCAGAAAGTTGGACCATGGCGATCATTTTAAAGAAAAAATCGGCCAAATCGGTCAAGCCGTTCTCAGTTATTGTTAAATTTGTTAAACATTTATTAATTAAGAAAAAAAACCCTGAAGAAGGCACTCAAGGAAGTGCCGAAATATTGGTTTTTAAATAAACGTTAAAAGTTTTTTATAACAAAAAGACCTTAAGCTCGAAAATTTAGTAATATTTGTTTGTATTGACTTCAAGTGCCTTTTTTTTAAAAAAATTTAAAACAAAATTACGTGTGAGAAATTATATTTAAAACAAAAAGAAGTTTTCGTATTTATTTTTGTTGTTTTCAATATAATTTCTTAAACGAAATTTTGTTTTTACTTTCTGAAAAACTTACCCCTAAAATTATACTTCAAATAATTTTTTTTAACATAAAATTTTTTTAACTATAGAAAAATTACTAATACTAATAACCAATTTTAGCAACTTATTTAAATATAAATTATGTTTAAAATTCGTTTTTCATGTCAAATAAAAATAAAACTATCAGAAAAACTATATTTAAATATTGGTCGAAAGCCCTTGTTGTTAGTACATTTTTCTATTTCTATTTATATTCATAATTAATTATGTATATACATTTTTAAATAAATAAATAAATATATTTAAATATGGATTGATATTTAAAAAGAATTGGTTAAATTGCCTATAAGAGTTTGCTGTAAGATATATGTTGTGCTATAAAACTTTTAAAACTGTTGAAATTTATTAAAATAATAATTTTAATATTTTTCGTATTTTGTTTTATCAGTTAAAAGTCACCTGTTCTTTTATATTATTATGCAAAGAACTTATCTTAAAATAAAGTTCTTTAACATACGAACATACATAGTAATAAAAAAAGAACCTTTTTCCCCAAAAATCTTTTTAAAATCCTCTTAAATTCATAGGGCAAAAAAACAACAACATTTATAAACATTATTATTGTTCTAGCTCGCCTAAAATTATGCAAATATTAAGTTTATTTTTATGACACGAATAAATAAAATGACCACATAAAATGTTGCTTTCCATATAATAAAAGAAATGTTTGTATGATGGTAAACACACAAACTTTGGCAACCATATACTACACATAGACGTATTTAAATTAAATTGTTTACTTAACAACAGTGAATGACATTTATTGGTACCAGGGGACGAATATAATCAAATCTTAAAAAAAAAAACTTTAGCAATTCATATACCCTTTTTGCTTAGCTTTAATTTGTTGTGGTGCTTATTGCTTTAGATTTCTGTAGTTGATGTGAGAAAAAAATTAATAGCTAAGCCCGGAGCGCTTCGCAATCCTCTTTAAAAAAATTTGTAATTTTACTGTTAACTATTTAACTATTTAACTATTTTTTTATCAGGCCAAAGTTCATCAAATTTAATTTTCATTAAATTATTTTTATGAAGAAAAGAATTTAAAAAAATTAAAATCATTAAAATTTATTGATTATTTTTCATTCTTGACTGACCTGGGAAACGAACTCAGGTGTTCACGTACAGGTTACCCTGACATGTTTTAATTGTAACCTCACTTTCTCTGTAGATGAGTTTGCCATCTTAAACAAACTGAGTTTTCATTTTTGTAAGTTATTAATGGTTCTTCACAAAGTAAATTTTTAAAAGTTAGGTAAAAAAGGATTGCATGGTTATTTCTGAAACTCGTCAAAACTGTAAATCGATATAGTTATACGAAAAAAAACCATTATGCAAAGCGTAATTCAAGGTAAATGGCTGAAAACAGAAACGGCCTGATTGGCCTTAAAAAATAAAGACATAAATGCCTACCCGCTCATTTACTATTAACTAATGACGCATTCAGTTACAGAAACAGCGTTCGGCAAGCTCTTATTAAAAAATGAAACATATATTACGGCGGACCTTGTTTTTTTTTTAATACTAAATACAAAAAGATTCAAAATCGTTAAAAAAAATATTTTGAAAACAATTTTTACACAATTCTCTACCCCACTTATTCAGAAATATTTTCAAGTATTTTCGTCACATTTATTAAATTTCATTTGTTCCTTTACTCTGCCTGACAAAATCTGTATTTCCTTGTGCCCGTTATTTATTACGTATATGGTATTTATTCTTAAATGTTTATGAATAATTTTATGTCTTAAATAAAAGAAAACCCCTAAATAATAAAGAAAAAACTGATTAAACCCATGGTCTTACATACATTGTGTGACTTAGGTTAGTTAGTCATAAATTTTGATTAAATAACATATAAAAAACCCGCACAACAAACCAAAATGTATAACAAATAAAATCTTATAAGAAAACATAAATTTGAAGGGTCAGTTTTCAATGCAATAACAAATGTAAAGTCTATAATTCTAGATTTATCACAAAAAGAAAACCAAAAAAAAAAAAAAAAAATGTTAAGACTTAAACGCAATTCCCGAAAAGAATAAATGGCATTCGTGTTTAAAAAGCAATCTTTTTACACCAGCCTTAGATAATAAGGAAATAAATTCAAATTTTTAGATTTTGTAATAAAAAGTCATAAATTTTTCGAAGGTGTTTTAAAAGGGTAACGGATTAGAAATAATTTAAGGCTTTATTATATGCTTTAAACGGCTTAATAAGTTATGTCTTAAAGTAGGCAACAAATATTACGTTTTTCCTTAAAATAATTGCAAAATTCTAAAAGTCGACATCAGATAATACAAATATTATGAAGCGCCTCAATGAATTATTTTAATTTAATTTATTTGAGAAGTTTTTAAAATACTGTCGAACTTCTCTTTAGTGAAATTCTAAAAAATTAAGCTCTTCCCACTACCAATTGACTTTTGAAAATACCGATTTTTACATTTAAATTTAAGTATAATTCGTCATCTTTTTTTGATATTTTTAGTTAGGCTTGAGTTCATCAAATTTAATTTTCATTGAATTATTTTAACTGAAGGAAGGAATTTTTACAACATGAAATTTTATAAAAATTTATTGATAATTTTCTGGGCTGAGCTGGGACTCGAACCCGGGTTGAATTTACATGTTGCAAGAATCACCACATTCTTTCATCAGAATTCTTTGACGTTCTTACCTCTGAACCACTGCGGTGCTGATGAAAGAATGTGTTGATTCTTGAAACATGTAAATTCAACCCGGGTGCGAGGCCCAGCTCAGCCAAGAAAATTATCAATAAAGTTTTTATAAAATTTCATGTTGTAAAAATTCCTTCCTTCAGTTAAAATAATTTAATGAAACAAAAATTTTAAATTTACAGTTCAACTAAAAATCACAATTGTTCTCATAATTTGTTTTCTTTATAATAAATTTCCATGTAAAGAATTTTTCTTTACAATGAACAAATTTATCAAATATTAATTTGACCTTCTTGCATTTTTGTCACCATATTGTCACCTTAACTGCAAACGGAGGTAATAGATTTTTATTTTTTTTTACAGTATGTATAGGCAAAAATTTTTACAAAACACAACGTACAATGTGTTCTGGGCATTTAAGTTTCTTAAATAAAGTCCCCATTTAAAATCGAAGCAGTCTAAAAAGCGTGAACATGTAGTTTTATAAAACGAACAAAAATCAATCAAAAAATCAATATCGAATTATTTGTTAAGCTAAGTCCGTTTGCATTTAAGGTGACGCTAAAATGGATTATTTTAAAACCGTTTTTGTTAGGGGATTCCTAAAGATGAAACCCATATTCGGTAAATGAAAAAAATTACACACCACAGATGGAAGGGTATAAGAATAGAATATTTACATGAGGACCAGCCGTGTTGGTCTAATCTCATGTGGGTCTGAATAACAAGGCGCATACAAAGCGCCCTGAGCACAACTAGCAAACACACTTTGAGTGTACAACTCGGCAGAATAATACACTCGCTCCTTTTTTAGGCGTTGGAGCTATTTAAGCTCGGCTAACAGCATCTGTTGAACAGCAACAAGCAGTTCTTTCTATGCCAGCAGACCTAACTTTCCCACAAGTGATAAAACATCGGCCTTTGAAGCTGACTTTTCAAGAAATTTGTTCCAGCGACTTAGGGCTAAAAAATCAGAGCAAGTTAAACTCTCTTTTTGGTTTAAAATGTGTTCAAACCAACAAATCTATAAATCACTAAACATATAAACCATCTTTAAACGCATAAAATTGAGCGTTTAAACTACCAATACAGACCATATAAATTTGATAAGATTTATCGTAGTGCTGCCACATGTTAATTTTTTAACAACATATAATACATGGGACACTGATTTATAGTTGTCGAGTTTAAACTACATATAAATTAAAGTTTAGTTCAACTTAACCAGCGTTTAAACCATCAGTGATTTATTAGCCATTAGGGTCCAAAAAATGTACACCACTTGATCCCCGATGGTGTATCAAACGTTTGCAATTTTTTTTTAGATAATAAGATTTTGTTTGTCGTGCTTAATTCCCAATTTTTATTTAATAAAAACGCTGAAATTTATTGTTGTAGGATAAGCTAGTTTCTATGCGCATTTTACATTCTCCCAAAAATTTTTAGGAGTAAATGAGAATTGCAAACACTCAAAAAGTCATATTTGCAACGATATCAAAGCTTTAACAAAATACCAACAATAAACAGTGAGTTTATCTTTTCTTACATTCCACACTACAATTGTTTGTTGGAATTCTTCCAAAATTAATTGTTGTTGTAAGTTGGGTAAGAAAAAACAAAATGAAAACAACAACAAATTGCTTTATTGTTTTCGCAAAAAAATCAAAATAACGCAAGTTGCCAGTTTAGTTTTTTAAGCCCTGCACTTGCAAGTTTTTTTATCAAAGTAATTTTTGGGAATACAAAATTTTTAATTAATAATATTTTTTCTGTCGTGCTTAATTCTTTTTTGGTTCTTTTTTTTTTACTTTTTTATTGCTACATCATATGTACTTAACTGCTACTTTTATTGCTACATTTAATTATATTTATAAAGCTCTGTTAGTTGGTTTTATACTTTTATTTTTACACAATTTTACTTTCAAAATCTAAATATAACAAAAGCAATAAAAATGAAATAATTCTGCTACTCTTAATTTTTTCTGCAACGAATACAATCAGGGCTTTAAAAACTGCAGTCGAAAACAAAAGCTGTCGAACAAAAAACGAAAATTTGTGTACAACTTTTCACTTTTTGAGTTGGTTTAACAGCCACTGTTTGCATTTAATGAATTAGAAAAAAAGCAACAGTTTTTTTTGGACAATGATAAATGAAGAAGTGGAAGAAATTGCAGCTTTTCTGCTTTGACTGCAGTTTTTTAAAAGCTGAATAGAACTATTCCTAAGAAAATATGAAAGTAGCAGTAGTACTTAGTAGTCAAAATATTATTACAACTTATTGTCACTGGACCATTTAGTACATTGTTGTTACTATTGCTACTTGTAGTCTAGTTTGTTTTACACTAGATAAGAGTATATATATACTCTACAATGTGTGTTTAATGGAAGGCAAAGTATGGTTTTTGTTTAGCCCTTAAATTATGCTCTCTGCAATTTGTTGTTTACTAATAAGATAGGTTTTTTGTAAAAAGACAATTGTATAAAGCTACGGTCACACTTATTAAATATTTGATCAAATAAGCGTAACCCCTACTTTTGTTAATAGTAAGTGAGATTTAAAATGGTCTTAATATTACAAAATAAACTAATTATACTTCTAGACATAGCAAAAAACAGTTTTTTGTAAGATGTAGTATTTTAATCAAAATAAATATTGATATTAAGCGAAATGATTTTTTAGTTTGGTTGTTGGTCCCGTTTTTTTCGTCAAATATTTGATAAGTCTGACCGTAGCTTAAGTCATAGTTGCCTAATAAAATAACTCGCCTTAAAGTATGGATATGTATATTTAAAAAAAATTTATTCACCATGGACTTTGTGCTTGAAAACAAAATTTGTTTTACAAATTAAATAAAAGCAGTATTTTTACTGTCGTTATTTGTTTGATAATCTTTTTTCTGCCAAAAAAAAAAGTACGTTTGATTTTAATTTAAAGAAAATAAGTTGTAAGCCCTTAAAGCATGCTCTACTTTTTCTCGATACCCCTTTTCTTAGAACTACTTTGAAAATGTTTTTAAACAATATTTATTATTCCTTTGCCAAGCTTTCTTTTTCTCTCCCTATTTAAGAAAAGTGCTGGAATTTATTTGTGGAGCAAAAAATATTTACCATATAAAAATTTTGGGAGAGCTTTTGCTTTCTGTTGCACTACCAAAGTTTTATTTTTTCTTATTTAGTAATGCTAGTGTATATTTTAAGGTGTTAACATATATAAAAGCATATTGCTCTTGGTGTTTCTTTATACTTTTAGTATTTAATATTAAAAACCAACATGTATGCATACTTTCAGGCATTTATTTGTAGGGAAAGCAAGTATATTTCCCTCTTTATAAACAACCTTAGGTTATACAGCAATTTATTTTATATGATATATTTATGATTTTTTTCACAATTTCCTAGTATGTATTTTATTTACTTAACATATTTGCTAGCAACAAATAGAGCTTGATTATTATTTTTTCTCTTCTACAAGGCGGCTGAATACTAGAAAAGCCTAAAAGTATATATTTCTGGTAAATGAAACAAAACTGCGTGGTAAAATTTATAAATACTTGGGCATTTATTTAATATTGTGCTAAAGATTTAATGCAATTTCGTTTTAATATTTATTAATATATTGTTAAAATTAAAATTATTTATTGTTTTAAATGAAGTGTTGATATTTATTACAGGATTTTTTTTTTTTTTGTGCCATTAAATGTTTTATATGACAATTTAAACAATAAATATAAATATTTAATGCAAACTTGAATGTTATTCATAGACAAAGTTTTGCATGAAAATAACATTAATAACGCTTAAAGCCAGTGAAATAATGTAAATATTTAATTGCTATCTCTTTGATGTTGCTATTAAAATCAATATACAGTGTTTTTTTTTACATAGTATACTTTGAGGAGTTGTTCATGGCGGTAAAAAGAATGCAGGAAATTGTGATTCCATTTTTGAGTTATTCGTTTTTTTTTTTTCTTGTAGATATTAAAAAAAAACAATTGATGGCAATTACGCCTTTAAGCTGTAAACATTATAAAATATTTGTATTTGCTGATTGCCTTCTTTAGGGTGTTTACAGTTTTATTAAGATAATAGATATGTATAACATAAGATGAACACAAGTAAGGGCCATTTTTAATACATTCCGACAGTTAAGGGTAGAATTTTATCGCATGTTTAAAAAGTGTTGCATTATTACAACTGACAAGTAATAATGTAAAAATGGAACAATTTTTATACAGCCAATAAGCTCCTTCCTACCTTTCGCTATCGGTAGTTTTTAAAAACTTGCCCAAGAGCAGGGCTGTCAGATATGGCGATTTTTCGCCAAACGTGGCGATTTTGAAACGTGTTTGGCGGTGGGATTTTCCATTTGGCGACCGGCGACTTTTTTTTTGGCGATTTTTGATATAACTGGCGATTTACTTGGCTATTTTAACCCTTTATATTATTGCAGCGATTTTTTAACAGTTTGTAACTTTTTGTTTTCATTACTAACATAAATCTGGCAACTTTTTTCACATGATTTTTGTTTTGTTATCATTTTAAGTAAATTTTATAATCAGTCACTATTTAATTCTAATAGTAGTCTGCAGGTCAAAACACCAGTAATGAAATCAATGAGGCTGTACGATTTTAACTGAATATATGATCTCCATTTTATGTTGTTTAACAAACAAAAAAAAAAAAAAATAAATAAATAAAAAAACTAAACTAAATTTATTTTCGAAGATTTTTTTGTATTTTTTCTCAGTTTTTGGCGTTTTTTGACTGAAATATTATCCTAGCTTTTTTTGTATGCAAAATTAATTAAAAACAAGTTAGAGTGCTATATTCGGCTGTGCCGAATCTTTGATACCCTCCACCGACAGTTCGAATGTTTAAGGAGTAATATCTGTATGATGTCTTTTTATTATTATTATCTTAAACTGTGACGATTTGTTATTAATTATGGTTTTAGGAGACTAAACTGTTTTCCGGGAGTAGGGCATATATGGGGCCTAGGGTAAATTATGTACCGATCTTCACGAAATTTTACAGTGTCATTTCTAGTCGAATAAAACGGACTTGTGCAAAATCGTATGTCATTCCGTGCATTTTTGCATCATTTATGTTAGTTTTTGTAACAAAATTATCAAGTTTTTGAAGGTGGTGGTTCCACATTTTGATTCATAGCTCTGGTCCTACTGAACCGATTTTGTTGAAATTCAACCCCAAACTGCTTAGGATAACTACAAGCAATTTGACACCTAGTTTGTTTATTTCTTTTGAGTTTTTCGAAAGTGAGCGTGTTTTCAACAGACGGACAGACGGACAGACAGACGGACATGGCTAAATCGACTTAGAATTACTCAAGCAGCCAGAATATATATACTTTATGGGGTCTGAGATGAATAATAAAAAAGTTTCAAACGGAATGACAAACTTAGTATACCCTCTTCACAACTAATTGTGGTGGAGGGTATAAGAAAAAAAAAAATTACGAAAACTGAACCAAATTGACGTTTGGCGATTTCCAACATCCGGTTTGGCGATGGAGCTCAAAAAAATCTGACAGCCCTGCCTAAGAGTATTATATTCGACTATACCCTTCGCCATGGTGCGATAAGTAATATAAATACTGTTTAGATTAAAATAAATCTAGTTTGTGGCACGCCCACTTCTTTAATCCCGCTAACATTTTGTCGGATGTTGTGTATTAATATCCAAGATGCTTGTTCCTGATTTGGACACTTTGGCTCTTGCCGTTCTCCAGAGATACAGAAAAAATATAAAGAAAAGAAACAAGAGCGACAAGAGATTTATAAGTGAAATTTGAGGCAGTTGCGGTTTTTTGCTCATATCTCAGCCATAGATGGGGGAAGTGCACTAATTTTGCAGTTTCAACTCACACGTAGTGATAGTGCAAAAATATTGCAATCATTTTGTTGATGTTGAGTGATGAATTGAAAATTTGCAGCCTCACTAAACATGAGTGATAGTGATGTTAAAAAATTTTGCATTCAAAAAAAATAGTTTGATTTAAAAAAAGCAATCATCAGCTTATTGCAATCTTTTTTTTCTTCACTCATTTGAGTGCAACTTGTTATTTCATGATTAAAGCCAATAATTATATCGTTATTGACATAATTAAAAACCATGCACATACAAAGTTACATTTTTTTTAATTTTAGTGAGACAATATTTGTATGCAGCTTTTTTGATTGCATGTCCGAATTTTGCACTATTTGATTTGAGTGCAGATTTTTGCATTGAAATCTGCGTTTAGTGATAGTAAAAAAATTTGCAATATCACTCAAAATTTTTTAGTGGTAGTTAAAAAAGTAACAATCATCACTAAAGCTGGTAAAAAAGAGTGCGAACTACTAATTTCTTTGCAGTTTTATTTAGTGATAGTGCAATGCTGATTTAAATCAATATTTAGTGCACTACCTTCAACTATGATATCAGCCTTTTAAGGACCGATTGGATTGAATTTTAATAGCAAACTTTAACGGAGCATATGTCCCCATCATTTCAGGGTCTTCGGAAAACCAATTTATACGGACAGATGGACGGACGAAAATCGTTAAATCAATTTCGCTTCTCATAAGAAAATATATACTTTAAAGGGTCTAAGATCAATATTGCAGAAATTAAAAGCGGAATGATAAACTTATATATGCCCTATCTACTTGGAGCTGGTATCAACAAAAAGACAGCTACAATTTTAAAGACTAATATGCTCTACAAAATTTTGTATCCCAGACGGACAGACGAAAATCGTTAAATCAACTTCACCCCTTATAAGCAACCAGCAAATATATAATTAATAGGTCTAAGATCAATATTGTAGAAATAACAAACGGAATGACAAACTTACATTTATTTTCTCTTTCCACCTGGAGCTGGATTCACAAAAACATAGGAACAAGTTTAAAGACCAACTTCCTCTACATAGTCTAGTATCCAAATTTGGGTAAAACCCACGGGGGATTTACTGCTTCCCTCAAGTGGAGTAGTTAACTATCTTGAGGATTCTTAACCTCCTAAGGTTACACCTACCAAGGAAAACAGGTCCAGCGAGGCTGGACTTTGGTATTTAATTTTAAAAATTTAATACACCAGTCTAACTGTTGTCTTCGGATTTTTAAAGACCGAATTACTCTTCAGAGCTCCTGTCAATAGCGCCCGGTAACACGGCACCAGTCTGACCATTGGTTGAGGCCTCTGACGACATACTCGCTTTTGTAAAGGGATGCTTTTACCCACGAGAATATTGCTTTTACGATGTGAGTATTTTTCTTGGAAGAAGGTGGGCTTGTCTCTGAGCTGGTGCTGGTAAAGAGCTTAGTTGGTTACAAAACTAAAGGGTTGCAGCGGCTAGGTAAGAGTACCTAGGGCCTAGATTTCGAAAGGGTCCTAAAGATGAGGTACCAGATGAGAGTGCGTTGGAGCTGCGAAGTGGGAGGGACTATTATTTTAAAGTGATGAAGTGTCGATGAAGCGTTTGTAGTGCGAGTTGGGTTGGATAGTGATTAAGACTTGGATTTTGACTGATGAAGGCTCGATAGCCTTGTGGTTGAAGAGGATGACTACCCTCACATAATGTATTTTTCACAGAATGATGTAAATTGACAAAGAGTGCTGTTTTTTCAATAAAATTTGGCCTAGGGGATCACGTGGTGGCTGTGGTTGAAACCCCAAGTTCACGGGGAGAGTGTTTCTGAATTGCAGTGAAAGCTTGTGGAGGGTTCGAGCTGTAAGGACGGTTTACCTATGTCTGCTGTTGCTATTCAACCGATGCTGCTGGATATACCTTAACCCTTAAGTAGGCACCTAATTTGTCTGGATTAAACTGCAACCTAGGCCTGGCTGGGACCACTTGAATTTTGTAAGAAGTTTTTGTGGCTGTCTCAAAAACTCACACAAACAAACTCCAGGGCCTGGCTGGAACTACTTTTATTTGTATGCTGTTTTATGGCTATGGCAAGAACATTTTGTTGTTAACTAGAATAATTTTTTAAAATAAAAGTAAAGAAAGAATTCATGTGTGTTGCGTGTGCTTTTTGAAACATTATGTTTTGATTTTATTTACAACAATACATATATAATAGGGCAGGGCCTGGCCAGGCTCAGGTGGATACAATATGCATAAAAATTTTTTTGGCCAATTTCCACGTCCACGGCTTTTAAATGTAGACTTTTTTCTCGTTTGCTCTTGTTAAAAAACCTTTAATTGAGGAATACATAGGGTATCTTTCTAATATATTTAATAATTATATGAAAAAAAAAACTGGCAGAAAGTCAAAAAATGCCTTGCCAGAGCCAGGTATACAATTAAGGGTTAAGCAGCCCGGCTCCTAAACAAGTAGTTGAGTTTAATGCTTCCTGTATGTGTATGTTACCCAAAGCACACATATGGGCGTTTGGTAAAACCAAGATTTGTTACACAGTGGCCAAGACTAACGCTGAGATAAGGCCCTATGACAGCTGCTCACGTAAATCAAGGCGTATGAAAGTTTTTTTTAAATATATTTTACTATTTGAAAAAATTAAATTGCAAAATGCAAATTTTTATTAGTTGTTTAAGTTTTTGCCATGGATTTGAGTTTTAACATGTATATACTGGGACATTTCTTATGATGGGCAACCAAACGGATTGTAAAAGTTTGCTCGTATTAGGGAAACTTCCTCTCAAAAGAACTCAACGCTTATTTTTAGAACGTTGTTTCCAACAGTGGGAATAGTGGCATCTTAAGAGGTCTATTAATTCAGAGAGATTACACTGTATTCAAACTAATTTATTGACTTATTTACGCTGCTTGTTGTAATATCCTTTTATCTTCACAAAATTTTAATAAAAATTATCTTCTGTTGTTTTAATTTCTACTTTTGCCATTGTACACTTCTGAGCGTTTGCTCAACTAATAGAAACTTTAATATTTAACTTTTATTTAAACCACTAATTTACTGTATTTTTGTTGCATGCCCTAAGGAGTTTAACAAATTTCTCTACTACAATAACTTCATTTGTATAACTTTTAAACAACAAACTAATTACATTGTAAGGCACATATGTATAAAATGTCTAAGATTTAATTGTTTTTTTTTTTGTTTTTAAGTGATTCTACATTTGCTGTTATAACAATCAAGTCTTTTATTTTTTAATAAAAACTAATTGCATTTGAATTGCTTAACACCAACTATCCCTTACACGCTATCGTTTTTTAACAATTTAGTATCAGTTTACTTTCTAAAGACTACTTTCAGGCATATTATATATAGCTTAGATATAATTTTCATAATTTATTAAAGTTTCTCTCAGTTATTTTTCCTTGAAACCTTTATAAAGTTTAAACTTTCTTTTAAGAAATTTATGGTAAACATTGTTAATTTGTTTTGCCATTTGAGCTCATTAAACATATTTAAACATAAATTTATTATCTTTATTTATGTTAATTGCTATACAAAACAATGATGCGAAAAATGTGTATGTATGGGTAAATAATAGATACTTAACACTCTGTACTCCATAGTTTACTAAAAACCATTAAATATAGCTGGACAAATACAGAGAAATTGTAGCGAATGAAGCCAGAAGCTAGAGCATATTTCTTAAATCATTAATAATAAAATAAAAAAAAAAATTTCCTGTTATGGCATAAAAAACTTTCGCCAGCAAAATCAGTATTTGACTTCAGCCACTGAATACTATATAAACAAGTAGTATTAATACAGCATCTTTGTAAATTATTTATTTATATTGCTTCTTTAGTAGTTTTTCTCAAACGTAGCCAAGTTTTTGTTATTATTATTATTTTTTTTTTCCTTTGTGTTGGTGACCTCGCCAGTATAATAATTCTATGGTGGTTTATTATTGTGACCACTTTTTGTAGTTGTGTTTATTTATTTTATACACAAATACAAAGAGAATTTATTAATGTTATTTTATGTGCATGTGTTGGTTTGCTTGTATAGCTAAGTGAGTGAGTGAGCTGCTGCTTTTTGTTAAAGAAATATTTATTTATATTAATTTTTGTGTACGTGTAACCAAGGTAAGATGAAATGAACAAACAAATGCAAAGAAAATTGGTACACTGACAAACGAAACAAAGCAAGTGATAAAATATATTAAATTTGATAAGTTTTGCATACTTATAGGAGTCTTAAAAAAAAGTATATTAAAATCGTATCATCCTCTTCTTGCAGTTAGAAAAACCAAAACTCATAAAAACAAGTACATCGGCCAGGTCCGAGCATATGATAGCCTTTACCACAGTACATACAAACAAATTTTCGAAAGTGCACGCTATTTGGGACCCATAGGCATTTATGAAAAAACAAAATTTTGTTCTGAGCAGGTGCCGTAACATAAAAAACAGTTATTTTTTTATTTTAATTTTTTTGAACAAAAACAACTGTTATTTATGTAAAAATAAAAGTTATTCTTTAAAGAAATGTACGTGTAATAATAATTTAGTTGACTTTAAATCTGTGGTTTTTACGAATAATCGCGTAAGTTATAAAACCAAACTTTTCAGGAGAGCAAAAACAATTATTTTTTTCAATTGCGGCTTCTGTAGATGCTTTTTTAAACTTTTTTCTTTACTATCCTCTTAACAGTGACTTTCTACGTATTATACATAGTTTTCATGAAAAAATCCTCACAGGATTACAATCTGTAAAAGGATTAAAAATGCATATGTTTGATTGACTCATTAAGTGTGTGCAATATAACATCATATCTCCACATAAGTTCTTTTTTGTGAAAATAAATGTTATTATTTTAATCACACATGACGACTTACGTTGTTATTTTTAGCACACAAGTTGGCGACATATTCAGAGTTTTTGATACTTATAGCACAACGTATGGACTTAAAATTACAAAAAACCGCTCATCTGCTGTTGTTGCAACTAAAGAAGTCAACAATAAACGCACATGTACATATAAGTTGTTATTAATAGAAAAATGTTCAAAAAATACTTTCATATTTTTTGCACGAATAACAACATAACATCACATATGCTTTTTATTTGGAAACATATTCAGCAATTTTACAATTTTTGGCGATGTATGTCGACATAAATCGTTACAATAGCAAAATATTTTATTAAACAGTTAACTTAAGTTGTTTTTAGCAGAAAAAAATTAACAATACTACATTATATTCTAAAAAGCTTAATACTTATAAAAACCTTATGCAAAATGTAGCACTTTGACATCATTATCACAATTTCGGTAAAAACCGACTTACGCGATTATTTGTGAAAACCACAGAAATATTTATTTTATATTTATTTTAATGATGATTACACATTAAAATAAACCTTTAAAGTCAACAAAATTATTTTTAAATGTACATTTCTTTAAACACCAACTTTTATTTTCGCTCAATCAAGAAATAACTGCTATTTTTGTTCAGAAAATTAAAAATCAAAAAATAGCTGTTATTTTTGTTTAAAAAATAAAAATCATAAAATAACTGTTAATTTTGATCGAAACAATAAAAATCAAAATTTTAAAAATCAATATATTTTATCGTAAAGAAGTTTATAAGGATCAGTATGGTACACTTGAATCATTTTTCCGACTTTTACTTCTTTATGCTTTGTTTGTTTTAAAATTCCTGTGGTTCTAATTTCTGGAAGTATTTTTTTGTTTTTTTTTTATTTTTACTAGGAAATTTTTTTTATGATTTTTTTGGAATTTTTTTTTTTGTATTTTCACTACAAATTATTTTTTTTCGCTCATTAAAGTAAAAATAAAACGGGAAATCACCGAGTTATTGGTGATGTGTACAATTCGGTCATATGCGTATGAAATGTGATATGCTTGTACAAATTTGGGTCAGTTGATAACTGAAGGTCAAAGTGAAGTGTTCATACGTGTGAAAGATAAAAAAAAAATTACAAACAAACGTAAAAAGCACCTTATCTTTAGATACTAAGGTTAAAATATTAAAAAAACGTAATGAAGGCGTGAGTGGAAATTGTTTAAATATTTAAAAAAACAAACAAGTATCACTGATTTTATGTTAAAGACCAATTAAGTACCTAATAATTAAAAAACTTTTTAAAAGTTTTTCTATGAATTGAATGTGTTTAATTAATTAAGTGTTATTAAATAAAAACTGTTTTGAGTTAAAATAAAGCTTACACAACTTCATTATCTATCACTATTTTATTATAATTTTATAATTTTCTGTAAAAAAAAATGTCCAGAAATTCGAACTGCCAGGTGCACAAGGTGGTTCTAATTTGTTAGATTCTACTCCATTATCTTTGAAGTTAGGCAAACAAGCCTTAAATCAGAAGCTAGTGACCTGAGGGCCAGTTCTGGCAGTCGTGATCCAAATTACTTTTGAATTCGAAAAAAAATATCGTCTGAAAGAATAAAAGTGCAGAATTTTTCATACATTTCTCGAACTTTCGATGTAAAATACAGCTGGAAATTGTGAAAGAAACATTTCACATTATTAAAATGTTTTGAAGAGTTATGAACTATATTATAAGGAATACTTTTTCTGAAGATGACTTAATCAAATTTTTCATAGCTTGGCAGCTAGATGATAAAAATGTTGAAAAAATATATAAAAATTAATAATTTTCATTATTTAAGCAATTTCGAGGCACTAGATAAAGTTTTTTCAGCTGAGTTTGTTAAACACTTTTTTCTCCTAGTCCAAAGCTAAAATTGCGGCGAAGACTGAAAAACAAAATTCAAATTGGTTTGCGGGCATATCCGTGTGAAAAAGAGCATGTTCTTCGATTTAGCCAAAATATACTTGAGGCCATAAAATCCGAATAGCTGCTAAAACTAAAAAAGCTTCAAAAGAATTGCCTTGAAAGTTATAACAATTATAATCAATCGTTTTCTGATTTTATTTGCAGTTTTATTGCATATAATGTGCCACACAAATGATAGAATGCAGTAATAACAACACATGCTGCACGTGTCGCATAAGACTCATTTGTACAGACAATCAGCCAGCCTGCCGGGCAGACATCTTGATATCGATTAAGAAGGTAATTCTGAGTCGATCGGTATACTAAAAGCTGGGTTCAGAACCAATATTTTCACATGAAACAAACGCCAGCAAAATCTTTACATACCCTCTTCTCTATTGTCGTATATGTATATTTAATAATTTAAGTATACATTTAGGCTGCTAGACACAAAAAGATGGATTTTGCTGTGTTAATGGAAATTTTTCCTACAAGTTGTGTCGTATGCTATGAGAATAACAGTGTAATTTTTAAATCCAAAAGTAAAGCATACGTAAGGACTCAAATACATTTCTGAACAATATCTGGAAAAAATTTAAATAACTAAACATATAAATAAAATTCGTTTTAAACAAAAACAAAGCCCAATATAAAATTTAGCATATTTATGAAGGTTTTTATTATTTCTAAACTATTTTCGTAGAACGTTTACTGTTCAACAAGCTCGTATTTAAAGAGAGGTGGGGCGCGGCTAGTCTAGCAATGGTATTATAAAATAACAAATTGGGTTTAAATGCTGCACTTAGGGGTATTTTGCCAATATAGCTGGACATTACTTTTTGTTTTAGCTAATATTGCTTCTGAAAAGCTATTGAGTTCCCCTAAATCGATGAAACTTGGCAGAAATATGTGTTCTGGTCCTAGGCAGGTAAAGCTCAAAAATAAACAAACATTTCCTCCTAGAAGAACTAAACCAACCTCTAAAAATTTAATTTTTTTTATATAATTTTTTCCCATACTTTTGTTTAGCAAATGCAGCTTTAAACGTCGGCGAAAATTAAAAAACCTAAAATTGGAGCCAGGAAATCGTTAAAGTACACCCCCTTTTGTGGGGGGTTACATAAAATAATATTTTCAAACAAAATGTAAATATGAAAAAAAATAAAAATACAACTAAATTCTCTTTAAAAACATTTTAATTTTTTTTTTACAAAAAAGTGAACAAAAAAATCGTTCTTTTAATTTCGAACGAATTTTTTTATCTTAATAAATTATATTGCAATTTAAAAATTTAAAATTAAATTTTTTTAAAAATTTTCATAAATGTCTATTTATATATTCTCTCACAGAAAAAAAATCAGTGTAAAATCTTTAATCGTTTACCCACAAAAAAATATATTGTAAGCCTCTCAAAACCGTAAAAAGTCAGTGAACGCGCATGCAGTTTACTCAACTTTCCTGACTTTAACAGTGTCCCAAAACCACAAATCTCAAGCAAAAGACTTAAAAATTCACTATACGATGCAGAGTTGTCTGGCAATTTTTACATTTCTCAAATTTCATTTTTTGCCTAATGTCTGGCTAGATTGGCAAAAAAAAACCATATATGTGCTGTAACGTCTGAGTTTCCATTATGTGTCCGCCACCTCTGAACTGAATGCTGGATCCACCATTGCTTCTATATCGCTAAAATATCATTAAGACCTTGCACTCAAGTAAGAGTAAATTTCAGTTTTTACCTTTTTATTACCCACTGTTTGATTTTAAATTTGTATGCTTTTATTTATACTTAATAAAAAGTTTCCCTTTCTCTTTTTATCTTCTTCTGCTTTTTGTTTTGCTATAAGTTGGATTTTAGCTGGGTAGAGAGACAAACCCATAAAAATGTCACATTCATCATGGCTTTCACAAGTGTGCAATACTTTTTGTTGTTTTTTTTTTTTTTTCTTTCCCTCTTTTATCTTTCTCTTTCTCACACTTATTTACCTTCGCTAAAATTTTTCTACAGAATTCGTGCTGAACATCAAGGGGTTTCTTTAATTTAATACAAGAGCCAAGTTGATTTTTGGTATAGAATTTGAAAAGAATAAAATTTCTTGAAATGCCTAAAAGCAGGCAGTATTTATATATTGGTAAAAAGGAAAAATTAAAAACAAATATTTGAAAGAAAGTTATTAATTTTGAACATATTTGGCTTTAATGCGAAAAGTGTTCTTTTATTACATTTTTATTTTTTTTAATATCTATAGCCTACTTATAGGATTTTAAAGTAACTGAAAACCTTATTCACAAAAAATTAAACAATTTTCAAAAAAAATTCGCTTGATAAACATTTTATTAGACAAATTTTTTTTATGAATACGGGCTTAAAAAACTGATGCATTTATTAAAAATGTTTGTATCTTTTTTGGCTTTTACAATTCAATATGGGAGGTTTATTGAATTGTTGAATATTTTTGAAAGTATTTTGCAGCCTTAGGGAAGGAATCGAATTTTAGGCCTGCACAAGGTTTCCATTGAGAGTCCTAAGAATTCTGTCTGGTAAACAAAATGGCCTGTCTTAATTATATAATTTAATGTTGCATACTTTTCAGATAAATTTTGTTGAAATAAAACGAAAATGCAGCAAAATTAAGCGTTTTTATATTTAAGTACGACTAGTTTAAGTCTCAGTGAAATTTACATACATAATATATTGTTAAGAATCTGTTTAAAGAATAAAAATAAGGATTGTTGGCTTATGAAATATTTTAATTGTTCTAGTTCATAATATGTAGCATATTTCAAAGGGATTTATGTTATAAAAATAAAACATAATACAATTTTCGCTTAAATTCGTTCCTTTTTAATTCATTAAGACATCAAATAGAATTTTATTAAATAATTTTGGAAAAAAAATTTTATAAGGCTTTAAACTGAAAGTTTGCTATCAAAAGTTGATAAAGGTCTTAAAGTGTTGCATATTTTAAGGGCTTTTATATAGAGATTTTAAGAGGTTTATTATTAATACCTTTTATGTATTATGCCACTTTCTGAAAAGCCTCATTAATGATTAACGTAAGTAAATACTACTTAAAAGGTTGTTAGAAAACTGCTCGCTTTTAGGATATTACAATAGTAAGAAAGTATAGCACACTTTTAGGACAAAATATTTATGATTAAAAAAAATATAGGGAAACTTTGTTTAAAACATTGTTTTTTTACTAAGCCTATATTCACGACATTGCAGACTTTTTTTTTAACAAATAATCGATTTTTTTTTCAAAATAAATTACTTTGAAAAAAATCCTTTCAATTGAAATTACTTAAAAAAAAATCCTATTAAGTTTTGACGATATTTTTATTAGCAATTAAAAAGCAAATGCTACGCTCTAATGTTTTAGTTAATCTAAAAGCCAATATCTTGTATCCCGTTCCAACATGCTTTAACAATATATTTGCAATAATCATAATGTATAGCATGCTTTTAGGGGTTTCCTACAAAATCATAATAAAACGAATTTTTATGGTTCTTTCGACACGAATTAACGAAAAACGAAACGAAAAGTTATTATAAACATAAAAAATACCGCCACATAGCGTAGCCTCTTTAATTTTCCAATAACATTTTCTTAAACACAGCCAAAGCAGGGAAAGAGCGTTAAATATCTGAACACGTTTTTAATAAAATGAAATTTTATGTTTATAACTTTGTTCAAGCTAGAACCCATATACTTATCCAATCAAATATAAAAACGCATGTACATATATACTACAAATAATAATTTATATATGTACAATGTACATATATTTACTTATAACTCATGGATTACAAATACATAAACACGTTTTTGTAAGAAACAAAAGCAAAAACTTTTAATGCATGTGTAACAATATTTTTAAGGAAAAACAGGCAAATGGTATTGTAGAGAGGAAGGGAAAAAGAAAAAAAAAACAGAAAAGTTCAATAAATGTAAGTAAAAGTAAAATCAAAATAAATTTAAGGCATGTGTTAAAAAGCCAAACAAAATTACAAAAGTTGGAGGTGACTTGTTTATGTCTGCTCATAAGACACAAGAAAAAACATCTTATCGAATAGTTTTGTTGTCTAACGTAGTTTGTCAATTTAAACGTGCTAGATTATTTGACATCTACACTTATATTTTTGTTTTGCTGAAATATAAGAAAAATGACTAATAAAAATCTTACAAGTATTGTACAAGTATTGTATGTAACTCAAAAAATGCCCTTCTCGTTTTCTCAACTATTTCTTTGTTTATTATTATTCTTTGCCTATAAGTATGCCACAACAATGCGTGACTTTTTAAGACATTTAGACATTTAAATAAAAGTATGTGTAAGTGTGTTGAGTAGAGTGATATTATTTTTTTTTTTTAACTAACTTTGACATATGACAGACACATACATAGCATACACATTGAAATAAAATAGTTTTTTTTGTTTCGTTTTGTTTAACAACAGCAGCCACAGATATCTAGGGCTGATTTATCTTATAAACAAAAAAAAAAAATTTATATATCAAAATAAACATAACAAATTTTATTGGTTTTTTTCTTTTACATTTCTTTTTTTTCTACTTTGACTAAATTTAAAATTCTTTTTGCTTAATAAATAGGCCTAAAAGTATATGTTTTTGTTGCTGTTGAATCTTATTAACAAAAATATGACATGACATGTGTGAAGTTCATAGGAATTTTTTTTGAAATTTATATTTATAAATATCATAGAATTTGTTTAGAACGTGCAGATTGGAAATATCTTAAGAATTATATTTTTTATGATATAAAAAGCATAAAGCATACTTTTAGGCTGTTGCATAAAATTTTTATTTGAAAGCATTTTTATAACAAGGGCAAATTAAATAAGGATTGTTTTTTTTTGGGAATCTAAAAATATTTGATAAAATGTAGGGATTTTCCAGGAGAGACCTTTGCTAGAACTTCTAACATTCATAAGCTTTCTCTGTTTGCCATGGATGGGCTCTTTTTTGATATTTTAAAGTGTATGCCATTTAGTTATTTGGTTTGTAAGATATCTGGCTACACTTTGTAGTGTATTACGGTATATATTTCGAAACCTTTGGCATTTTAACAACATCATAGTTCTTTTTTTCAGAAAGTTGCTGAGTACTTGCGAATTCTAGGGAAATGTGAGAGACATCTTAAGGAGATTTCACTTGTCTCCTCTTTCAACTCTCTAGCGAAATGAGATTTAGACAATAACTGGATTTAAGCAAAACTAAGAATTAAAAGATTATTTGATATTCCAGCATATCTGGTACCACGGGAGTTGGTAGCCCCTGGGACTTGGGTCTTAGCCTGCCTGTTGGTTGTGGGGTTTTCCGGAATTTCGTGGTGGTTGCGGTTTTAACCCTGAATTGCGGAAAGGAAGATCTTAAAATGTCAGCTTCAAAGGCTGATTTTTTATCTTTAGGGCAAATTTGACCGCCATTGGATCTCTCTAGATGCTGTTGCCATATTAACAGATGCTTCGTTATTGAAAGGCAAAGCGAAAGAAGGGGTAAAGGTGTAATGCCGCCATGTTAAGCACTCAATTTGCTGCCTGTGTAAGTTGACTGCTTTTACACATGGGTACAGTTGGTAAACGCATTCATTGTCAATTGGTGTTAAGACCACAGTTAAATTATCCACTTCGCATTGTAGTATCCTTGTGAAAATTTGTGTTAAAACTTCTTTTTGGTTTTAATTTGGAGGGTTATTCAAATATTTAAGAGCCTTACGATTGTAAGCCTATCTACATTTTTTAACGAAGAAATACAAGCTCAACGCGTAAAGACAATGTAAAAAAATGCCATTCATTTGAAAACATGAGTTAGAAATAAAAATTGGATCATTTACGAGAATAGAGGGCAACTATTTCCAAAATTGAGTTGGAAACAAAAATGCGCTTTGTGTACGCCGTCATTCCCACTTCGAATGCAGCCTGAGACAGTGGCACGGAATGTGCTCAACTGTCGCCAGATTCTCCGGGTCCTTACACAACCCGCACATATCCGAGAAGTCAGTTCCTGCCTTCCTGCCTATCATACAGTGGCTCGAGATAATACCTACTATGGTTCTAACGCAGGCCCTACTCTTGCTCAGCAGCAAATCCGAGTCAGACTTCCTAAGCATCGGCCACAGCATGCGTGATACCCGGCAGTCCGTTTGGATCCACAAGATCTGATTAGTGCCGCTCAGAACCCATTCCCTGATCTTTTCAAAAAAGCCTATTGGAGGTACAACACATACTAAAAGAGCTGAGCTAGCGAATATACACTTACAAAGCTAGTACGCCATACCATTGGGTGATTACATTTTTCCCTTATTAATTTTTTCTTTTATCTCCATAAATAATGTATTGTTTACTTTTGACAATTTATTAATATAAAGTTTTTCATTATTTTATTATTATTATTATTATTATTGTTACTCTCCCCTTGTTGTTTATTATGCATAAATTTTGTTTTTAATATTTATAAATTTTTAATATTGTATTGTTAGTTTGATACTCCAACGTCGCATTTCACACACACTTTGACATAATTTACAAAAAAAAAAAAAAAAAATAAAAGTGTCAATGTATTATAAATAAATATTGTGTGTTTTTTGTTATTGTTGTTGTTGCTTTAAAAGTGTTTAAATCAATAAAGATTATATCGCAATTTTATATATATTTATATAATGTCACGTAAATTTTTGGTTTTGTATTATTTTAAGTGTGAATAAGCAAAATTGTGTTTTTTGAGATGAGTTTAAAAATCGGATAGATTATAGTGTTGGCTCCAATTGTTTTTAATAATTTATAGCATGAATTTAGGATGATTTAAATGCAGGGTAGGGACTTGCATTAAATTCGAATATAAATTAAGACAAATTTTACAGGATTTGCAAAATGATAGAAACAATTGTTTTAAATTGCTGAAAAGGAAAATATATATAAAGAAGGAAAATCTATAGTATGATGTGAGGAAAAAATTTATTGAGGTCTTAATAAAACAATGGAAAGCTCAACTAGAAAATGTCTTTAAAATATGTTTATTTATAATTACTCAAATATTTAAACAATGCGTTTTAATTATTTATACTGAGTTTTAGTTGTTGTGTCTTATTTTCTTAAGCTATTGTGGCTATGATTCGTTTTTGACATTATTCTTTTTATATAGTATTTTTTTTAGTTTCTCATTGTATTTTTCTTTATACCAAAAATGATACACAGGTTTGACACTCTACATTAGAATATATAAGAAGTGGTTTTATATGGGATCTATAAATTAAACCTCATGGTATTATGATTCGTATGCTTTATATAAGAGCTACGGTAAAAATATTGCCCCGATCGTCACACAGTTTTATACAGAAAGAAAACCACTCGAGATAAATTAAATTTGATATACTTACTTTAATTACGTGTCGTACTTAAAAATTTAAGTAGGAATAACACTAAAACGTTCTTAAAACAATCCTAAATGGGATTACTTTCGGAAACCAACCCCGGGTTTTCTTATAATAAGTATAAAATGTATAGACCAAGTAAAAAAAAAGATTGACCGTTAGCCCGACTAAAGTCGCAATTTGACCCTTTTTCATCATCCTGCGACTTTTTGTTGGACATTTTTTTATCACCGACTTTTGCGACTTTTTTAATTTAAACCATTTTTTTATAAAGTTTCTCACAAAAACATAAAGTTTGCAGTAAATTATAAATGTTCTAATATTTTTATAAAAAAAAAAAAAAAAAAAAAAAAATCGTCAAAACAACGTCTTCACAATTTAAAAGCATTTTAAAGATTTTGTTCCTGCGGCAACAATTTTATTAATTTTTTGCAACCTTGCAATGCATAGAATGTATTCAAGAAATTTTTCGCAAACTTTCAAAGAATGGTTTTAGCAAAAAAGCTCTTTAAAATAAAAAATTGTGGTGTTTGCGGTGCTCGTTTTATAAAATTATCTTTAGCCGCCGAGTCAATGAAAGAAGATAACATCGCTGCAGGTTCTTCCAAGAAAATTTTATGATACCATTCGAAAAACTCGGCATTGAAGTATAAATGGCTAAACCTAGACATTGAGTCATAGCGGTTGTTTGCCGTGTTTGTAAACAACTTTTAGTGAACTAGAAAATCATCTTCAGCGAAAATGAAAAACACATTAGGGTGTATCCATGTCAAACCAACATGTCATCTGGCATCATCACCTCCGATTTCAATGAAATTCAACACAAATGTTGAATTTAACAAAACATTAATTTTCAGACCCCAGATTCTTTCGGCTTCCAAAGTTTGACGCCATAAAAGATGTGAAAAATTTTAAAAAATCACAAAAGTCTCTTTACAAAAGGGGAGAGAATTTTTGAACTATGCGAGATAATTTAGTTTTTCGGTATCGTTTTAAAGGTGAAAGTGCAACCTTTGAAATAATATGAATATTGTGTATTTTTAAGAAGTGGTCAAAGATCATTTTTTGGGGTCTTGAGTTCAAAGGTCCATATCTGGAAAAGTATATTTTTCAAAATTCTTAAAAAAATATACGTCAAGTATTTGCAGAAAATTTTAAGGTGGAGACTCGATTGGTGTCAGAGTTATAGACCAGAACGTGATCCTAAGTTGTTTTGTGTTCAAATATCCCTTGTTGTTGTGTAATTTTTATTACTTTTTCCAGTATATCTGAACCAAATTCGGTACAGGTTGTCAATACACAGCATCTCACAACATGTGGGTGGAATTGGAGAAGGGGGCGTGGTACCTTCTTTACAAAAAATATCAAAAATTTTATAAAAACCGGAATTTTTGGACTGTCATATAACCTATGGTAACGCTTTATATATCAAAAGATCGGAAATCTTTAGTAGAAAATATTCTCTGAAAAACTCGGAAAAATCGGTTCAGATACAAAAAATTTTTGATATCTTTTGTACGGGAGGTACCACGTCCAGTTCTCCATTTCCTCCCACATTTTGTGCATTTTGGACCGATCTACACGAAACTCAGCAGTGAAGTTTCCAGTCTTATGAAACTATTAGGGATAGAATTTTATGAAAAAAGCATAATTCGTTACGGTCTTATCCGGACCATTGTGTTATCCGCGATTGGGCTCTGTATGGGCCATGCTATTTCAGCCTGCCTTAATGTGCACTATTTTTAAAACACTTCAATGGGCTTTCAAATGAAAAAATATTGAAATAATTCCATGATTTACAAAAAAAGTTATTCCAGTTTCTTAATGACGCAAAATTCATCAGCCACCCTGTACAAGCTTCTTGGTTATCAATACACAACATCCGACCAAATGTGGGCGGTATTGGAGAAGCGGGCATGGGCTCTATTTGGGGCCTTTAGTTAATTATAGACGCAATTTTTCGGAACTAAGTAGAATTGTAGCTAGTTATATAAAATGACTATCAGCTAAATTTAATTATATTTAGTGCATTCTGGCACAAATTTTTGTTTGTTTTTGTAACAAAAATATCAATTTTTTGGGTGGTTCTTCCACACTAATGTTTAAGCCTCCTTTGGCCATTATACCGGATTTCAAATTCCATACAGATGAGGAGCACTAGAAACAATTTGACACCAACATTGTTCTGTTCTTTTAAGTTGCTCTAAAGTGAGCGTAATAACACAGACGGACAGAAAAAATGAACATAGCTAAATCTACTTAAAATTGGCCAAGAACCTAGAATATATATCTGTGGCATTAGCATTAATTCAGGTATATTTCTTTGTAATATAGATTATTGGCCTAATGAGGCTTTTATATTAACTGCAATAAATTGAAATTGAAAGGAAAGGAAAACATCTTAAGTCGAAATAAGATAGCAAAAAAAGTTTTTAAACAAACTCGGTGAAAAAATCATTTTTATTAAATAATAAAATAAACCAAAATTAAAAAAAATAAACAAAAATGTATTTTGTATGGAAATTTTAAAGTTGAAAAAATGTTGTCAAATAATAAAATAAACCAAAATTAAAGAAAAATTTCGTTTATAATACGAAATTTTAAAAATGTAAACAAAAATGTTTTTTGAATGAAAATTCGCAGGATTAACAACATTTTTTAAACTTTCAAAATTTGACTTAAGATGTTTTTTCAAAATGCCACAGATATACTTTATGGGGTCTAAGATGGATATTCCAAATGTTTCTCACACAATCACAAACTTAGTATACCGTCTTTCACCCCTGGTGGTGGAGGGTACAAAAAATTGCTCAAAAATAAGCTGGCAAACATTGACCATTCTTTTCCTTTATATCAAAAATTATAATCAATGTTGTTTTGTTTATTTAAAACTCAAACAATATAACAAAAGAAACTTTCATTTTTTAAAGGTTTTGCTTTCAAGTTAGTTTTTGTTGTTTTTCTTAAAGAAAATGTTTGTTTTTTGTATGATGATATTTGTGCGGAATAGTGATAGAAGTTTTACGAAACAAAGAAATATTAGATAAAGTTTAACTGCAGATTTTTCTCTGTATTTGTTAAGGACTATTTGCTTGGGGTTTATTTACAAAATAAAAGATAAACAATAAATTCGAAAATATAAAAAAAGTAAAATACAAAAACAACAATATTACACACACACAGACACACACCTGCCAAATAAGAAACAAAAAAAAACTTAAAAAGACTTTATAAGAACTTCTTAAACTTGGTCGCTTGTTTTTAAATTTATATCATAAGAAAGTGTATAGAAAACATTGTCGAACTAGGTCGAAGGCCTTGGCACAAATTCTTAAAGTTTTGTTTCGAAAATATGCTTTAAAAACAATTGTTAAAGACAAGTGTTTGATATCTGTAAAGAAAAGCTTCAAGTAAACATTTCGAGTGACAGTTTCTAAATGAGATTTTTACTTACTAGAAAACTAATTTTTTCAGATTCCAATTGTATTATGTATTATGCAACAGATAAATGTATTGAATGTTCAACCACCTTTTGGTAAACCGATCAACTCAGAATCTTACAATGTCGTTCCGTCCGGCTAAGTGTTCATGTGAACCTTGTGCGCAAAGGTGGCAATTTTAAAGATCATTTAGCAAATATATTATAATTGTCATAAGGCCGCAGCCTTTTGAAAATGGATCTATAATTCTGTATAGCCCATAAAAAGCCCATACTAAAAGTCTTTGTGCCAATAAACAATCTTATTGTGTTGCTATTAAGATCAAAATTAGTCCAAAAATATGTTATTGCAACATTAATAGTTTAGCTAATTTTTTTTTTTTTTTGAAATCGCTTTATATTTGACCATAGGTCATATACAAATGGAGGGCTTAGAGCTGAAGCAAACCAAGTCAACAAATTTGTAAATATTTTAAGTTTGAATAATTGAACTTCTATTGATTTCTGGAACCATTCACATGGGTTTATTACCATTACCCTAGGAACAAAAAACATTTTTTTGATTTAGTCCGTTACAGAACTGGATAAAGTTAAACTTTGCGGAGAATTTCGGACCAGTTTTGAAATATATATGGGGAATTTCATGTCAAATGACCCAATTTTTAAATCGTTGTCTTCCGATTTGAATGAAATTTGCACCCAGGTTAGTGCTATTAGATAGTAGTTTAGACACAAATTTTCAACAAGATCGTTCAAAAAGTTTCTGAGTTAGAGGGGGTCAAAGTTTGACATATTGGCCATACCCTCTTAAGACCCGAACATTAACCCACTGAATTTTTACATTTCTTATATATTTTTTATTCCTTTTGGGGAGCAAATAAGACAACTGTATATTTTTTTTTTTAAATTTTATTTGAATTCTTAGAAATTACTGGTGCACATATGTGTACCTCAGGTTTTAAAATATGAATAATTTCAACGTAAATCCTTAATTTCTTAAAATTTGAACTGAGCCGATTGAGTAAAGGGCTTTTTATTTAAAGTGGTAGAAAAAGAGGTGCACAGGTCTTAACGGTTAGTTATTGAGGAAAAATGTCCAAGCAGTGTGGTTTTTTCAAACTGTTAAATTCAACTGTAAAAATAATGGCTAAAACTTCTAAGCCCTGTCATTTTTTGATATTTTTTGAAGCGCAGTAGCTTAAAACAAGTTATAAAACTGTTTCTATACACATATGTGTACCCATGGTCTGAAGAGGATACAGGTGTTCTTTCTTATCCATGTAACTTATTACCTATTGGTGTTAGCAAAATTTGTCCCAAGTAGCTTTAATAGCTATTCGATCAATTTTTTAAACAATTTTTTTTTCTAAGTATAAATGAATTTACATGTTTCTAGCATTTATTTTTTCCGTCTTAATGGATTTATTTGGCGAGGTTTATATTTTATCTTCTACGTGAGTTAATTTAATTTTGTAAGTTCAATATAAAAAATATCAGAAAATATCAATTGAAAAATAAAAAGGTATCAAAAAGTCTCCTTTATAGATTGTCATCCACTCAGGACCCTGCATGTTTAATTTTATGTTTCTATGTCCAATATTAACAAAAACAAGTAAGAAAGTATAGTCGGTCAAGCCCGACCATATGATACCCAGCACCACAGTACTTAAAAACACATCATGCTTATGTGTCCATGAAAATATGGATTTATCTATGTTTATAAACTTCATTTAAATCGGGTTGAAAGTTTGTGAGAGGCAGAAATTGTCCCCTACCTCCCCTTGTGGTCCTATTTTTTAAAAACTGTATAGCTTATGGGTCCATATAGATATGGATCTATCTAGGTTTTAAATTTCATTAATATCGGCTTAAGAGGCAAAAATTGCCCCTATTTCCCCTCGTGGTCCTATTTTTTAAAAAATGCATACATTTTGTGTCCTTATAGATATGGTTTGATAGTTTCTGAGAGGAAGAAATTTCCCCCCATCTTCCCTCGTGGTCCCTGTGCCAATAAGAACTTATGTTCCAAATTTTATCAAATTATCTGCAAAATTGCGACCTGTACTTTGCGCACAAGGTTACATGGACAGCCAGCCAACCTGCCAGCCGGACGGACATCGTTAGTTCGACTCAGACAGTGATTCTGAGCTGATCGGTATACTTTAAGGTGGGTCTAGGACCAATATGTTAAGGCGTTACAGACATCAGCACAAATGCATTATACCCTCTCCACTATTGTGGTGTGGGTATAATTAATTAAAGTACCAGATGTAGAACGAAAAAGTACCAAAAAGCTCCCTCTTGGACATTCTTATGTTTATTTTTATCTTTGTAGGTCGATTATTAACAAAAATTTAAATGTACCAGATAAAAAACAAAAAGTAACCTGCACCTATAATATTATGTTTCTAAGTTCAATATTATAAAAAATTTAAAAATTATCACATGAAGCACGGAAAAGTAAGAGAAAGAAATTAAATTTCCCATATTTTCCCTTTTTCCCCATAGAGGTTCGATTAACAAACAAAGGAAGAAAGTGCTCTTATCTGTTTTGCCTTTTATACGTAAGATTTATATAGTCGAAATAATCGAAAACCGGTTTTTGAAAAATGTCTTATAATCGACCACCCTATTTTTTTATTATTTGATAATTGAAAAAAAAACAAATTTTTTGTATTTCTGTTAGTAGCAAAATTGAACGCTTATGACAGATTTGAATAAAATATATATTGTGCACTTCTGTAAGTAAATATCTTTCAAATTGTGTATATTTTATTCAAATCGGTTGACATACAGAAAAGGAAAGTGTTCTTAACTGTTTTGCCTTTGCCGATTTATATATAGATAATTGTATAAAACAAGAAGGCTTTAAATTAAATTTAATGTGTTAATTAATAATAAAATAAAAATTTGGAACATAATAAGTGTTTGCAATTTAATTTAGATAGATTTTGGTAATTTCAAAATTTAATTATGGGAAAGTAAACTTCAAGTTCTTTGGCAACACTGTGCCAAGCACGCGTGCCTAAGAAATTGAGAATGTGCCCATTACTGCTCTACACGCTTTATAAGTGTATATTTCAAAGTGACTATTTCATCTACAAAATAGCACAGTTTTATCTCCCATAAGTGGAAACTTTTAGCAGTATAATCCTGTGTTTCTTCTTTAATAATTCATTATTTCAAGTTCCTTTTGTATAATTCAAACTTTACATATTTTTTTTTTTTTTTTTTTGCTAAGTCGTAGATAGAGATATCAGAATGTAACTATGAAAGATTATTTAGCCAACGAAACCAAAACCAACTCCCTTTAATTCTTTTTTAAGCCAAATCACAAATTTTATTTTACTTCTTCCATTTCTTAACATCATTTTTTTAAGGGCAAGTTTTTTTTCTCAATTCATTTTTTTTTTTTTTTTTTTTTTTTTTTGATAAACCACTTATTTACACAATCTTTTTGAAAATAAAATAGACATGATTTTGTTTCTGCTTTTAAAAAAATGTTTGTTAAAAAGGTGGGGGAGTCTTTTTTAAATAAAAAAAAAAAAAAACAAGTGGCAACAAAAAAAAATTATCTTATTTCTATCATCTTTCTTTTAGTTGAGGTCTTTCAAAAAATTTTTCTTTCTTTTTTTTCATTTCTTGTTAAAATTTATGTTGAGAAAATCTTTGTCAAGACAACTGTTAAAAGAAATTTGTTTTAGATCGTCAAAATTACATTAAGTTTTTGCTGAATCTTAAGTTTGGTTTGTTACTTTTATTTGAAAGGGTTTTATTTTTTTTTTTTGAAAAAAAGGGTTTCGGGTTTTCTTTTAACAAATCATTTAATCTTGTGTTTTTGGCTTTTGATTTTTTAATTATGGGAAAATTTATAGTTAATAAAATATATGCCTAAACAAAATGAAAGTTATTTTTATTTTGTAAAAACATTAGCAATTAAAATAAGTTTAATGGTTTTGAGAAAAAAAGATATTTTGTTGAAAATTTAATTGATAGAAAGTGCAAGAGTTTATTTTAATTGAAGACTGATATGATAAGGTTAATTGTTTCCAACTACTGACCAAAAAATGGCTACATATTAAGCAAGAAATGAATGATACTTTTACGATACTTTTTCACTTTTGAGTAGAAAAAAATTATCCACCAAATTGTTTACTTTAAGTACTTAATACTGCCCTTTTCGATTTATGAAACTGTGACTGACAAGAAAAATAAAAATATCCCCTAAAAAAAAATTGGTTAAAACCGATATTTCCTTTATTTTTTTTTTCTTTGTGGTAACCAGAAACGAGCCGATATGAATTTGGTACTTTGGCTATAATTTGTTTGTTTACGAAATAAGTTTAATAATTTAGTACTTTCTTTGGGAAGCCAAAAGCCTTTAGCCAGAGACTTGACAAGCGGTACGTAGGTTTGCCTAATACCTCCCCCTCTGTTTGTCGACCGATTGAAACAAAAATACCCCATTTAAAATATATTTATTTACAGAAGTGCATCATATATATTTTATTACAATCTGAGGGGTAACAAGTGTAAAAAAGGGAAGTTCGGTATCCTAATATCTACAAAAAATTTGTTTGTTTGAAAAATAAGCGGACAGAAGGGTGGTACTTTTTTGAAATTCGGCCCATTTTGGGAACTTCTTTGTCAACCAATCCATCTTTTTAACAAATAAACATAGAAATAAAGATTATAGAAAATTCGTTACTTATCTAAAAAATACAATTATGAACTTGGGATGAAATTTGTACCTATTTTTGTTACTTTTTTTTACAAAATTTTTTCTTCATTCATTGTCATATACATATAATTATGGACTCCAACTATAACATTGAAATTTTTATTACTTCAATGGGGAGAAAAAAAAGTATCAAAAAGGGGAGATACGAAAAAAAAAATTCTTGCTGCATATGGTAATTTGTGAATTTTATATATTACTAAACTAAGACACATTAAATTATAGATGCAGGGTCTTGGGTAAATGAAATCCTACAAGATGGTAAATCGCCAGCTCATTATTGGTTTGGCGCATATCATGTTGAAATTATATTAAAAACACTCAGTTTTAAAAATATTTTCCATTAAAAATTCTATGCGAACGTCTACGTTCGAAATCGTTGAACAGGCAGATAATTGAACATGCAGCGTCCTAAGTGAGCAAGAATCTGGTAATTTTTTTTTTTCGTAAATATTGGACCTAGAAACAAAAAATTTAACATTCAATATTCTGAGTGGATGAGAATCTAAATGAGGGGACTTTTTAGCACTTTTTTGTTCTTCAGCTAGTACTTTTTTAATTGCCGTTAGTATTGAAGCTAGAAACATAAATTTAAATATACAATGTCTTTTTTGAATGAGAATCTATAAGAGGAAACTTCTTGGTACTTATTCAACTGGTACTTTTTGAATTTTCAGTATTATTGGACCAAGAAGCATAAAACTAAACATGCAGAGCCCTAAGTAAATGAGAATCTGTAAGAGGGATATATTTGGTACTTTTTGGTTTTTAAAGTGGTACTTTCTAAATTTGCTATCAATACTTAACCTAGAAACATAAAATTCTTTTGCGGAGTCCAGAGTGATTGAGAAACTATAAGAGGAGACAATTTGGTACTTTTTTGTTTTTTAATTAGTACTTTCTGATTTTTTATCTTATTGAACTAACAAAATTAAAATAAATATGTATTCACGGACTTGAGTAGAAGATAACTTATGGACCGGGGGTTGGTTTCTCGCCAAATCGATCGCCCAATTTTCAGGATAGTATTTAAATCTATATTAAGTTAATTTTCATATAAACTTAAATCGTATTTAAATACAGATTGATTTTTTTAAGTTTTATTTGAAAAGTCTTGTTTAATTAAGATAAAAGTATAGTAGCACTACTAAATACAAAAAAAAAAATATCATAAAAGAGTTTATTTATTTGCAAGGTAGTCTCAAAAAACAGCTGAATTTTATTGCTTTGACTGTTGTTATTGTATTGCTGTCATATTGAGGCCACCTTGCCAAGTTTTTTTTTTTTTTTTTTTTTTTTTTTTTTTTTTTTATTGACAATTAAATATTATCCATTTCATTCTTAAAGCCTCAGTGCCATATAGGCTTTGTAGGACTATATCATTTTGTTAAATACCTTAATTATTATTTACACTATTTATATATATATTTACATACATTTCGCAATAAACTATACATATTTATAATTATAAAATTTTTAGATTATAATAGAAGTGTTTCTAGGTTACCCAACAAGTAAAATTTAAGTTCCCTTTTAAAGGATGATAACACCGATATATTTTTTAATCTTATCGGTAAGTAATTGTATACAATTGGTCCAGCAAACGCAATACGTTGCTTAGTTAAATCAATGCGACATCTTGCAATCTGCAAGTTATTTGCTTGCCTCGTATTTCTTCCTGTTCTTGTGATATTTACGTTGAATTTAACTGATTTTTGATTAAATGCTCTTAAAGCTTTAAATATGTACAATAGCATTTGTTGTTTGTATAGACCTCGGATTGGCAAGATATTAATAGCCTTGTATTTATATAAATGGTAGGTTAAAGACTGTTTTAAGAGCCTTGTTTTGTGCTGATAGCAAACTTTTTAGAGAGGTAGACGTACCACATCCATATATTTGTGGCAAATATGTTAGATTCGAGTGTACAAAAGAATGATAAATCATAAATTTAACTTCAGTGTTATTCCAATGTTCACAAGTTATTCCAATGGAAACTTAAGTTGAATTTAAATGTACCACATTGATGAATTAAGTTTTATATACGTGTTGAGTGAAGAAAAGAATTTTGTTTTTAATACGATTTTAAGCATAAATTTGTTTTTTTTTTTTTTAATTCCCTAAGCTAAACCCCGCGAAGCTCTGCGCTTGTCTGCAGGAAAGAAACCAGAGTCTCTGCGGGAATCGAACCCGCAACCCCGGCGCTGATAGACTAGCTCACTACCAGCTAGGCTACCGGGGCATATCAATCCTAAAAATTGGCCATAAGACAAAAAAAAAAAACAATAGCTCGAAACATGTAAATTCATATATACTTATATCGATGTCTTAATATAATAAGGGCTTAACTCGATTTTTTTTAAATAGCTTTTTTTGTTTATTCTGATAGCTTATGCCACATTTATCTTGATTTAAACATTTTAAAGGGCCGTAGTATAACATTTGTTGGATATTTTTATGTTAAAATTACATTTTTTTAACTTTGTATTACATAACGGCTAAAATTTTAAATTTTTTATACAGGACAGTATTTTTGAGTATAACAGTTGAACATTTTTGATCATACATAATATGTAAATGAGACTTTCCCGTACTATAATACTAACGCTTTGGAAACTAAACTTATGTAATTCTATGATGCAGAATTTAGTTTATTGAATATTTTGAGCAGTTCAAACGTGTTTGTGTTATCCCATAAAGCGTATTGTATTGTATTGGGTACCGGCGTACCCGGGTGCGCATGTTGCGATTATTAAAGTTCAAGCAAACTTTTTGAGTATTAAAAGAGCAAAAAAATAAATCTAGAAGCTGAATTCGCGATCCAGAAGCTTGTTTAAAAATTTTAATTCTTAACAAATTGTTTTCATGTTAATATACTTAGGTGGGTACCATGGTACCCGGGTATTAACACAAGGTTTAAGCCGTATAAGATTCATTGGTTAAATATACTATCCGAGAATATTCAGAATCCGAATGCGACTAACCGGGTAACGTTGTAAAAAAAGTCAAAAATTTTTATAGCATTATTAAGTTTGTTTAAACAAAATAAATTTATATTGGAATATTACTGCATGTAGGGTACTTTTCAAAGCTCTCAAATATTTTGCAAAAGCAATAAAAAGATAATTAAAGAAATAAAACTTAAAAGTGATACAGTTGTCCACTAAAGAATTTTTTTGGCAAAAGAGTTATTATTTAACAACAAATAGCGCCCACTATATTAAAAATAGCTGTCTAATTTTTAACGCTGCTTATAGCCACAGCTTTGGCTATAATTCATCCATACATTTATTGTGAATTGGATTATTAGTTAAGGATATATGATTTTTCCGCCTCTAGATTGGCCCTACTTCCCAAATTGATTCACTAGTTCACTACCAGCTAGACTTTTAGGGTACCCTTAATATATTAAAAATGCATAAATATTTAAATAATCGTTGATGTTTTTCATTTTAAGGTGATTATTTAAAATTTCTGCATACAATACTTTACACGTTTTCTATCATAATTTTCTTAAGTCCTTGTTCTATAAATTTTTAAATTATTTATTTTTAAAATTATTCCTTTTTTTACTCTACATGGAATTAATTTTCCATTCCTCTTTACTGAGCATGAATAAACATTTTCCTTTTTTTTTGCTCTTTATTTTTGAATCTCTGTAAACTTTTTTTTATTTGAAATTGTCATTAACATTACAGTAAACATCACTTTTAAGATGAAATAAGAAAACAAACTTTAAGTGTACATATTAAGCAAAAAAGTAAAAAAAAAAAAACAAATTAACATTCATGACATTACCATAAACACAAGTAAGTACCAGAATTTGGGTACCAACAGCGGGATAAAATTATGGAAAAATTAGTACAAGAAATAGCAAAAATCATCAACATCATCGTCATCTTCTAGTCGTCGCATTTTATATGCCTAACACGCAAAATTGTTTAAGGATAAACGTATTCGTGATGTTTAACTTTAAATAGCTACTCCTACTCTAAAATTCAGGCGTGACTGGATGTTTTAGTATGCGGTTGCGAGCGTATTTCATATATAAATTTCAAAATTCTAAATATGTTAATGAAGCTTATTTCAAAATCCTCTTCAAAAATGCTTAATTTCTTATTCTTTTTTATTTGAGTCGATCGTCGCCTTTGCTATAAGAGAAGAGATACAAAAAACTATATCTGAGAATTTAAACTATAGTCAACTTGCTGATCTACCTAACAACGAAAAACAAGCGTGTTTTTAAATAGAAAAATTATATTTCCGATACATTTTCAATAAAACACACTGTGAAGTTTTCAGTCAAATAAGATGTACCAGCCGGTTGATGTTAAATTCGTGTTCTAAAGCTTTGTTTCGTATTTACTATAAAAAAATAAGAAGCTAAGGTAGCTCAATAACTCATTTCACTTTTTTTTTAATTCACAAAAAAAAAGAGTGAAGTGTTTGTTTTATAAAATACCTGAACAGAAAGAAAAACACTCGGGATAAATAAAGTTTTTTATACTTAATTTAAGTACGAGACGTACTTAAAAATTCAAGTACAAATAACCCTAAACGAACATAAGACAATCCCAAATATGATGGCTTTTGCAAATCAATCCCGGAATTTTTTAAAATAGGTACAAAATACTTAACCCAAGTAAAAAAAGTTTAAACTTTTCGTTGGTAGTGCCACTCTGAGAGTAAAATTACAAAGTTAGCGTTTTAATCTCATTTAGATTATCAAAGTTTGTTGCAGACACTACAACAACACCACACAAGTAGTTAAAAAACGATTTGCGTGTTGTGTGTGGAAACAACAAAAACAACAGAACATGACGAAAACACATTATTTTCATGTTTAAAAAGTAAAATTGAGAACTCTGGATTCTCATTAAGTTTATATTTGTTATATGTACATTAAGTTTTTAAATGAAAACCCATATCGGGAATGATGCTGGTGTTTTAAAATTAAAATTCTCTAAGGCGTAAAACTTGTAAGTAAATCAATCATAATAAAATTCTCCATGTAATTTCACTTTTGGTTTATTTCAAGTAGGAATTCGGGATTAAATCACTTTTATAATTCTTAAATCAAGCGCATTTTGAGATTGATTCAATCTTTGTTTTACTTAAGTCAATCTCATTTTCGGATTTTTTCATGTACGAATTCGGGATTAAATATGGATAAGTTAAGCGATTGAAAAATCCGTACTTGAATCAATCTTTCTGTACTTGATTCAAGAAAATTCTTACTCACCGTACTATTAAAACTACTTTGGATTGATTTAAGTACGGATGGATTCATTTTTCTGTTAAGTATATATAATAAAAGTTTTGATAAAGAGAGAGAGAGAGAGGAGTTGAGTAAGTGAAAAAGATAAATGGTCCAACTGTAATATGAATAAAGGCTCAGTTAGCCGGGAGTAACAGTAACTTAACCTAACCGTAAAAAAGTAAGACCAATCTGTTTCTTACAGATTGAGACGTAATATCTTACCGCTAACTATAATCGTTCTAATTGCTTTACACACAACAAAATGAAGCAGCTGATTTGCAACGTTACTTATACTCCCGGCTCACTGAGCCATAAGCTGGCTTAAGAGGGGAACAGAATAGTCGCTGTAGTACAACTTTACAAATAGCGCTGCAAGCTGTTTTTTTTTTTCTTTTTTTTTTTTTTTGTTAAGTTTTACGAAACTGTTATTTGCTTAAGCTTAAGCACAGTGCGAAACTGATCGTACATTCCGTACTGATTTTGTTTTTATTTTATAAATACATTTGAGAGTCTTTTCGTTTGTCTTGGACTATGCAAGCTTCGACATATTATAGTAGGACCTCTGGTAAAAAATGTAAAATGAATTACTTGATGCAATAAGTAATAAACTTCCTTAGACCAAATATTGTTTCCAAGCAAATCACGACTTTAAGTAGCTACTAAAGAATCTAGTTATGCTAGCATCAGAACTGTCGGGTTAAAATATTCTCTATAATATTCAAAGTATATTTATTCTACATGAGTTATCTTGTACTTGCAATGTTGGCTGATTACTGAACCATATAATTTGCAATTTGTTCCTAAAATACGTTATTTTCAACGAAAATTTGAAAATTTCCGCAAGAGAAGATGAACTTAAAACATCAACTTTGAAAAAACAAGCCAGAGGAAGTTCCATAAGAGAAAGAGACCTAGATTTTCATGAAAAAATTGCATCATGTCGTGTTGGTAGGGAACTCTATATACCATGTGTTTGAGTTTAGTATACCCTATATCATTAAAACGTTGGAGTTTTATGTTAACAAACACTAAAATGATATTGAATCAGGTTTTTGTATGTAAAATAGAAGTAGAAATTTACGATTTCCTTGAGTTAGAATAAAAAAGGAGATTTTTGTAATAAAAACCAGAAAATGTGCAAGAAATTTCGAAGTAGTAGGTCCTAATTTTATGAAGTTTATTTATTATTTGCGAAATAAAATGCAACTCTTGAATTTAAAAAAGACACAGTTTATAGCTACAAGGGACGGCCTCGTTAGGTTCCTTCTTAAAGATCCTTTTCTTAATAACGACTTCAAACGATGCTAGTTTTTTAAAAACCTCTAGAAGGGATCATCGCAAAAATTAAACGTACTGATTTGCGAACTGATCAATATCTAAAGCTTGACGAGCCCATAAATGACGATGTGTTGGAAGGCCATGGACGACCATAATCTAATTTGGTTAGATGGTTGGATATCGTTGTAGTTCACTCTGAGCAAGTAGTCAAGTAAATTTAAAGGACTCCATTCTGACAAGACTGCACCACTCTTCAGATGTATTGTTATTTACAACATAAGAAATGCTTATGTGGTATCACACTCAGGCTATAGCCGTCAGATATATTAGAAGGCCATTTAGGTCTGGACCCAAATATCTCACCAATGTTAAATAGTGTGTAGTTGCCCAGAAACCTGTTTCTTCTGGCAGCTAGGACCAGGCACTTGCAGAGAAGGTGGACAGCCATTTCCTGTATTTTCGCTATCATTGCAACTACTTCAGTGGTCGTTGACATTTAGACCAAATCAACTTGCATGCTTATCTAGCTTTAGATATCCTGTTAATACTGCCATAAAGCTTAATGTAACTCTTAGATGTAGGATTATAAGTTGCATAGTGAATTTTTATTCAAGGGAAGCTCACATAAGCTTGGCCACTCTACATGAAGTTTCAAGTTAATTTTGTCCAAATATTGCCATCTAGCATCAGCCTTTTGAAGATATAACCCGAAGATGGTGTTTATCCAATATGGTGATATAAGAATCAGTAGCCCTCTTCGTGGATTAAGTTTTAATGCAAGTCGCCAAAATTTTGCTATCATAGAGAGCCGCATAGGCGAAAGCGCTTAGGCAGCTTCGGTTTCTCAATCTGAAAACCATTTGCTAAAATTAATGAACAATAATCCAATCTGGAACTAAATGAATCCATAGTCCTCTTCGTGGACCACTTACAGAGGGGGCTAAAAGTTACCCTGCGTGTAAAAATTGAATAACTTTTTTGTTTATTATTTTATTTTTTTCGGATTTTATTCATTGAGCCATGTTTCACGAGAAACGAACCAAACAGGTAGAATTTAACTTTTCCAAGAACGACAGAAGCAATGAGCGTATTAAAATTATTTAGCACCAGAAATGCACCAAACAAACCCGCAATTAATCGTTTAATTTATCGGTTCTGACAACAAGATGCAGGGTCAGACTTGCCACGATCGGGAAGACCAAGAATAGTGCAGAACCAAGATCGTGTACGGGACAGTGTTCAAGAATATTCAGAAATTTCAAAGCGAAGACGTTCTGGGCAAATGGGCATCTCTAGGATATCACATCGACGAATTTCATCACGTCATTAACACATGCATCCATACAAGGTCCTATTGGCCGAACAACTTTTACCAGTTGATTACCATCAAAGACAAATTTGGGATGACCCAATTACCTCAAGAAATTCAGAATTCACTTGGCCAGCACGTTTAATAGGTTAAACTGCTTCTGAGTATTTTCAATGGGGTTATATCAAAGAACTAGTGTATGTTAACTGGGGCTAGTTTACATACACTACATAGAAGCTAAAGCACAACATTGAAGCTGAGATCAGGGCAATAGTCCATTAGCTCGTTTCTGTATTTCTCGCATCGTAAAATTTCTTACATGAAGTGTGAAACAAAAAATTCCATCGTTTCACGATTTATGAGATAAAAGTGTTTCTGTATTTGAATGTGAAAACAGACACAACAAATTCTGTTTATACTGGAATATTTCCAGTAATTAAGTGTCAAATAAAAGCGAAACGTCAACAAAAGAAATATATATAATAAAAAGAGGGCTGCCAGATTTGACGAGTTATCGTCATCTTGACGATTTTTTGTTCCGATATTAACAAAGTGACGTTTTGATGATTTTTTCTAAAAAAGTGACGAAAGCAAAAACAAAATCAAAAATATTTTATAATTTTGTTGTTACATTCTATAGAAATTCATCTTGAATTTTTAAATTTCAAACACTTCTAAATATTTTGTGGCGTTGAAAATTGAAAAAAAAATAATATGAATGTCTGTAGAAAGCAACAACAAGGGCCCAATTCTGCATCGTTGTAAATGGTGGTCATTTATTTGCTATTATTTTTTATAATTAAGAAAAAAAAAATAATAAAAAAATAAACTAACCAGGTTAGAGGCATTTAAGACATCGAATTCGGGTTTAGGTTCGTCAACTAGTGTAACTATCTAATAGAGCCGCATCTGTGAAAGAGTTTAAACAGCTTTTATTTAAGACTCTGGCAATAAAGTTTAAAATTGCCACCTGTTTGTAACTTTTATGTACTTAAAGGCATTACTATATGCATAATATTTATCTAATTTAATTTCTCCATAAAATTTTCGCGCTTATTTTAAAAATTCAAAACTGTTAAATTACCTCCACTCAAACTTAAAAACTTAATATTTGCAAATCTTCTTAAAGCTGTTTAAAACTAAAAAGAAATTTATTTAAATTCACAAAACATATGTTTTCAAACTTCTTGACTTTTTTTTTACCTCACTTCTACGAGATAACAAGTTTAAAATTCTAAAAAATTAAAAACCACCACCAAAAAAAAAATTATTGTTAAAACAGAATAAAAAAACGTCTTTTGTCTGTTATAGTTCTATTTTTGTTGTTGCTTTTGACAAACTCTAAGTCAGGGGTAATTGTAGGGAACTGAACTGTAAGAAAAATAGTCACAAAAAAAAAATAATAATTAAAGGTGAAGGAGCCCTGGCAGTGAAGCGTTACGTCTGCCTTATCGTAATGACTTTTAGACAAGTTTAATTTTACATAAACGAGTGAGTCAATATGTAAATTTTAAGTCCATAGACGTGCGTGTTTTTTGGTCAAGTTTTATTTAAAACTTTTTTAAGGGTGTTTGTTGTACATTTTTATTTTTAGTTTTTCGGTAAATAGTTCTTTCTGTTTTTTCTTTTTGTAAGTGGTTATTTAAGAAAATTTCCGTTACAATTTTTATTAGGTTTTATAAATTTTTAAGGAATTTAAGTTGCGTTTCTTATGGAAATTATAGCGTAATTGTTCTTCAATATAGACAGGTAGTTTAAAATTTCATTTAGAAAAGGAGTTAGAGCATGAATAAATAACGAAATTATTTTAGAGAACCTCAAGAAGAATAATAAAAGATAAAACATACTCTTTCCAATTTCCATATTTGTCCCGCCTTTAAAAAAAATGCTTTTTTCTCTTAAATTAAAAGTTTAAAGCGAAATTTAACTTACAAGATATAATATCGTCACCTAAAATCTAAAAGGCCGCAAGTGACAAAAAATTTCAAATTGACTTTTCGACGGATTATGATGTATTTTGGTTAATTATATTATAATCATCCAAAAAGTCTTATTTGCATTTTTTTACCGCTTACGGACTTTAAGATTTTAGATGACGATATGCTGGGTGTTGCAGAATTTAGTTAAAGTTGGTACATTCTTAATTTCTTTAGAGCTCATTCTTCAAAGTATTAACAACACGTTAATTTCACACTACAAACACTGATTATTATTTTGAGGCCAAGGGCAATAAAAAGCCAAGTTCGGATATCTAGTTCCAAAGTAAACCGTATTCTAGAAAGAGCGTTCTGCATTGTTTGAAGCAAATAGTAATCGGACGAGAAAAATTCTAAACTAAAAAAAGTGTAAGCAAAACTTTGCAACCGCAATTATCTAAATAGTTTGTAAAAGATCTTGAAAAATGTCATCCATGGCGAAATCCCCATTTCTTAACTGCCCCAATTATTTTCCGCACACAATAAAATTGATATAACATATTTAGTATAAGCTTCGTTGTACAATCGATGCGCTTTAGCTGCCGTTTTTTAACCCCATACAAAAAGTTCGTAATTGGTCGTAATATGGGAGCTAAAAAAAAGAAAGCCTAGAATGTTACCGATAATAGCTAAATATTCATGTTAACCAAAATTTCAGGGATGGTCACTGAATTGTACATCTACCGAATATATGATTTTTAGACAGAGTGATACGGCATGACAAACAGTCCGTCAAACTACTGCCTTTCTCAAGAAACAATTTTACTTAAAAATATTCAAATCGAGCGCAGCACTGCCGCGATACGGCCCTCTCCAATGGCTTTAAATTTGCTGAACTTCTAAGACTTGCGGCTAATCAAAGTTCCATCAAATACGCCAGAAATTATTAGTCCCCCTCAAATGGTTGATAAAAAGCATACTGCGGAACCAGATGAGAGCTGTTGTTTAAACTTCAATGACGGGATGGGAAATCTTAAAAATGTTAAATTAGGGGTTGCAATCCCCCCCCCCCCACTCTCATATGTGGGGAGCATCTTAAGAATATTTCATATTCTAATGTTACATTCTCCGGCCCAATGAGGTGCAGTCAATATCTAAATTTTGGCAAAGTTAAAAATCTGCTGACCAGATATCCCACTAGAGTAGTTACGGCACAAGACTAACTATGGTTTGAGGTTCCCGAAGGCACACTTTTTCTTAAAGAACGCTTTTCGCAATGTTAAGATTGCTTTTGCAAGGAGCATAATTTTTCAGAAAATATACTTTTTACACAAAGAGATAACTTTTACGCAAATGATACATTTTTGAGATGGTCAAAATGGGAAATGATGATGAGAAGAGAGAGAAAAATAAGTATGAAAGGGAAGATGGAATGGAAATGGATCAGTGAATTAGTAGAGGATTTGAAGTATACATGATGATGAATTAATAAAGAGTGAAAGCAAAGTATTAGGGAGTCTATTATGCATGTACAAGTAAAAGCACATACAAGACCCATGCATAATAAATAAATGAAATGAATGAATGAATCAACTAATGAATGGATAAATACGTAATTGAATGAAAAAATGAATAAATCAATGAATGAATTAATTAATTTATGAATAAATAAATGAAAGAATGAATGACTGAATAAATAAATTAACGAATGAATGAATAAACGAATAAATAAATAAATTAATTAATGAACAAATAAATGAATAAATGAATAAACTAATAAATAAATAAATTAATAAATGAACAAATGAATGAATAAACTAATGAATAAATGAATGAATAAATGAATAAACGAATAAATGAATAAATAAACAAATTAATTAATGAACAAATAAATGAATAAATGAATAAACTAATAAATGAACAAATGAATGAATAAACTAATAAATAAATAAATAAATGAATAAATGAATAGATGAATAAACGAATAAATCAACAAATTAATAAATGAACAAATAAAAAATAAATGAATAAATGAAGAAATGAATAAATGAATAAATGAATGAATAAATGAATAAATGAATAAATAAATAAATGAATAAATGAAATGAATGAATGAATCAATTAATGAATGGATAAATACGTAATTGAATGAAAAAATGAATAAATCAATGAATGAATTAATTAATTTATGAAAAAATAAATGAAAGAATGAATGACTGAATAAATAAATTAACGAATCAATGAATAAATGAATAAACGAATGAATGACTGAATAAATAAATTAACGAATCAATGAATAAATCAATAAACGAATAAATGAATAAATAAATAAATTAATTAATGAACAAATAAATTAATAAATAAATATACTAATAAATAAATAAATTAATAAATGAACAAATGAATGAATAAACTAATAAATAAATAAATAAATAAATAAATGAATAAATAAATAAATAAAAAAATAAATGAATAAATTAATAGATGAATAAACGAATAAATGAACAAATTAATAAATGAACAAATAAAAAATAAATGAAGAAATGAATAAATGAATAAACGAATAAATGAATAAATAAACAAATTAATAAATGAACAAATAAAAAAATAAATTAATAAATGAATAGCTGAATAAAGAAAAAAGAATAAATAAATAAATTAATTAATGAATGAATTAATAAATGAGTGAATGAATAATTGAATAAACGAATAAAGAATAAATGAATAAATTAATGAATGAATGAATTAATAAATGAATGAATAAACGATTAAATGAATGTATAAAAAAATGAAGGAATGAATGAATGTATGATAAATGAATCGTTGAAAAAATAAATGAATGGATGAACGAATTAATGAATAACTGATTAAGCGAAATAATGAATTAATTAATAAATGAATGAATGGAAGAATGAATTAATGTATCAATGAATGGATGAGTAAATCAATTAATGAATCAATAAGTGAATGAATGAAGAAATTAAAGAATCAATGAAAAAATATATGAATGAAAAAATGAACATATGAATGTATGAACAAACAATGAATGAATGAATTAATGAACGAATGAATGAATGAGCGAATGAAGAAATGAATCAATGAAGAGTAATGAATGACTGAGTCGAACGCAACCTTCACAAGTATGAACCATGAATGTATTATTAAGGAATAGAGAATGAATTAGGAACGGAGAAAGAAAAAGGAATTAAAAAGCTAGAGAAGGATGGAAAAAAGGAGATGACTACTCTTATAAATAACGTACTTTTGTACAAAATAATGCTCTTTCACAGAAAGATAATTTTTTTATAAAAAAATGCATTCAGAGATCTCGTGGAGGTTGGGGTTTGAAACCAATTCGCGAAAAGAGAGATCCTGAAAACCCACTCAAGGGCTTATTGTTTACTACTTGTAGAAAAGATACTGTTAATATTCAACATATGCTGCTGATTATTTTAATGTACCGGAGGTTAAATAGATTCAGCTCCCAAACACAAGGCGAGTGTAGAATTTTGCGGATTGTACACCCAAATTGCTACCTGTGTCTGTTGTTTATTCTTACACAGAGGGGTGGATAGTTTACGCATTGTTCATTCACTTAGTAGCTAAGACCGCCTTGAGATTAGCCCAACACGGCAGGTACTCAGGTAAGTCTTTTCTACTTATTGTTGCCGGATATCACTGTATGCTCATTTAATACAAAAAGTTCTGAGACTTGAAAAAGTAGTCTAAAACTATGTTTCTAGAATAGCATATAGCAAAAACAATTTAACCCGTTTACGTATTTTTAATAACTCCCAACACAGAAAAAAATAAAAACTGATTTCAATTAAAAAATTTGTGATATTAATTAAATTTGCACCAGTAAACAAATTAATAGTATCAATTAAACCAGTTAATAGTATTAATTAAACGTTTAATTCACTTGATTAAACGTTTAATTCACTTGATTAAATTTTTAATTAAAACTGATTATATTTTTGATTAATGCTTTAATTGGTGAAAAATTTTGGAGAATTTTTTCTGTGAACCATTAAAGTCGACCGCAGCTTTTATGTCTCCACAACATTTTCGTATGAGTAACGAAATCTTTAGAACAATTTAAAAAAATAATTTTAACTCTCTGGCCCACAATGTCGACAAGAACATTTCTTTCGCATATTTATATTAGAAACAATAATAAAAAACTTAAAATTGTTTTTGTTTGCAACATAAATATACGAAAGAAATTTACTAATATAAAAACAACATTGTGGGCCAGGCGGTTACTGCCCAGAAATATTTTATCCTTTTAAGCAAAACTAGTTTATTAACAAAATTTTTAACTTTCAAAATTTCATTAAAAATAAACTATTTCAAATAATTCTGCAATAAACGTGTGCATAATATTTAAAATCTTCTCAATTAATTTTAATCGTTGTTGCACCAATATTTATTTAAAAAAAAAAAAAAAAAAAAAACAATTAATAAACAAATATTCGGAGTCACATATTTGTAAATACTTAATAATTTATTTATTTACAAACATTATTTAATGCATAAACCAGATAATTGCTGTAAAATTTCAGTTTCCATTATTTTTTTTCACAATCAATATTTGCATTTTAATAATATTAATAATAGTATTGACAATTGAAATGCATATAAATATTTAATTTGAATAACAAAAGTAGCCAAAGTGGTGTTTGTGATGGTAGTGGATTATTTGTATTTTAATATAAATTTCAGAAATATACATTTGAAAAGAAAAATAAATATTTTTATATATGTACATACATATCTATTAAAAAATGTTGTGGTAAAAACTAAATTTATGACACACACGTAAAAATTTAGATAAAAACACTAAATCAAAAATACAAGTTTGTTTGTAGATTTGTCTATTGACCAGCGACTAGGCGAGTCATCGCTAGAAAACCAAAATTTATTTTCGTATTGAAAATTTTTATTTATTTTTACAAAATTTTTTTTTATGTATTTAATACCAATATAGCACACTGTGTATCTTATAGTGTATTACAAATAGGGCAAGTTTTATTTAAACTTTTTGCGTGTTTCGGTAGATTTGTGGTTAAGTGCTTTAGTTGCATAAAAGAGCATGTATTGCAATTTAGCAAGCAACCTGTTAACTTATATACATATCATTTTTTTTCTATTCACCACTGTTTTCGGTCTTGGTGATAATATCTATTAACTACTATTGTAAAATTTTGCCTTGCTGCTAATATTAGGTAAGCCTTATTCTATTGATCTCTGTGGTAATTTAGAAAATTTTAGCGAAGGACAAGAGGCATTAGGTGACGCTTAAAGGAAAGTTGCCAAGACCTAAACTACGCAGAAATTCATAGAATCAAGCAAACAATTTGTTGATTTTGCACCTATTACCAAAGTGATTATATAGATTACTAAAAATTGTAAAAATTTTAAATTTTTTATAAATTTTTTTTTTTTCAGTAAATGATATTTTTAATTTTAGTTAAAAATATGATCAAAAAACTTTGCCGTTTCAAACAATGTGGTAATTGTTTTAATTAACTATAGCTCAGGTTTTGAGAATTCTCAACAACAATTCTGAAAGGTTAAATTATATTATTTTAAACGAAAAAATCAATTAAGATTTTTTTTATTTAATTAATATTTTAATTCAAATTTCATTTTAAAAAAACTTAAATTTTAATTAAATCAAAATTATATTTTTAATTTTCTTTCAACAGAAAAGTAATTGCTTCAATTATCACATTAATTAAACTGAAATACTTTTTAAGCAAATTTGTGCGATCGAAACATGTCATGGTAACCTGCCGGCCCGGGTTCGAGCCCCGGCCACGGTCAAGAATGAAAGATTATCAATAACAATTTTAATTAATTTTCATGTTGTAAAATTCCTTTCTTCATAAAAATAATTTAATGAAAATTAAGTTTAATGAACTTAAGCCTAATTAAAAATATAAAAAATTTGGATTAAAAACCATAAATAGTTCAACAAAATAACCACAATACTAATTATTGTTAAAGCTAAGGCACGAGCTCTATGTGTTCATTTGTCAACAAGAAAAAGAAAGACAGAAAATGAAAAAACAAAAAATGTACTTTGGACTTCAAGAAAAATTCTTGACAAAAGTACGAAAAAACAGAAGTTAGGAAGAACATGTAAAATCAATTAAAATGGATAATCATTCAAAAAAGCAAACTTCGATCTACTAAAGGTTAAAATACAATTTGGTTTAAGGATTGATGTTTGACTATTGACGTCAGCAGTCGTCGATGGCTGCGAGTGTAAAACGGCAAATCCATCTGAGGAAATCGAGTGGTTGCGATCGAAGCATGTCATGGTAAACTGCCGGCCCGGGTTCGAGCCCCGGCCACGGTCAAGAATGAAAGATTATCAATAACAATTTTAATTAATTTTCATGTTGTAAAATTCCTTTCTTCATAAAAATAATTTAATGAAAATTAAATTTAATGAACTTAAGCCTAATTAAAAATATAACAAATTTTTTAATTAATAAAAAACCGCTTATAATTTTTTCTGTGTATATATAAGGTCACGAGGATCAGGGCGACAAATATAGATGGCTTTACTTTACAAAAACAATAGCAAATAGAATTCGCTAAAGCATTTATCTCTTGAGGCAGCCTAATATCAATTAACAGGGGTTATCGAAATGCCAATTAGACCGTCAACGGTATAGGGAATGCTTTGCAAAAAACACAATCGGACTTCACAAGACACGCAATATACTGGAATGCACAGCAGTTAAAGCCAACAAATGGTGGAAATGCAAGAGTTTTTTCACACTGATCTCAGCATGAAGTTAAAAATGTCAATTTCAAAACTTGTCAATAAAATTTTCGTTCAGAAAGTCTTAGTTTATTGATGATAGCGGAGAGAATAATAGCATGTTCTCTTACCCTCTGTGAAACAGCCTTTAAAAAACTGCAGTCAAAGTAGAAAAACTGCCATTTCTTCCACTTCTTCATTTGTCATTGGCCAAAAAAGAAACTGTTACTTTTATTTCTGATTTATTAATTTTAAACAGTCGCTGTCCAATCAACTCAAAGATCGAAAAGTTCTACACAAATTTTTGTTTTTTGTAAGACAGTTTTTAGTTTCGACTGCAGTTTTTTAAACCCTAATGTGAAAGGCAAAGTTTTCAATAAAGTTTTAGTTTGCACATTCCCGTTTTTTTTTTCATATTTTTTTTAAGCGTATTTCTATGTTTTTTGAAATTTCTGGCCCATATATGTCAGAAAATTTTTGGAACATACATATAATTACTTGCCCTTGTTGTAAATAAATTATAGCTTAACATAAATTTGATTAAAAAAAATTTTCTAATCAGAATTTTTTCAGAGATACTTACAAAATATCTAAAACGATAAGGATTAAAAAAATTTTTGTTAAAAATATAAAAAATTTTCGAAAAAAAAATTTTTTTCCAAATATCTTTATTATAGCAATTAAAAAACGCTTTATGTCTTTACCCCTTATTACCCGCTATATATCAAAAGTTTTTGCTAAACATAGATCACATTTTATTTGTTTAAACGCTTTTAATATGTAAAAAACTGAAACTTGCCAAAAGCATAAGAAAATTGTGGAAAACAAATTTTCTAAATGGGCATATTAAGTACCCAATAAATAATGGAGCTTTTAACGAAGCAGGTTTGTAAAGGAGAAACAAAAAAGTTTCGCTTACCATAGCGCTTACGGAAGACATGAATTTTATATGGGGAGTTCCCACTTTGAAGCAATACATTTTTGATACATAAAGCGTTTTATTCAGCTCATATGAAAAATGTTGGATGTAACGATCAGCTTTACACACTAAAAGATTTTTTACAGTAATTTTTTTTTATTCTCCCTTACAAACCTGCTTCGTAGTAAGGGAATGCCGTGGCACTTGAAATGTTTTTTTTTTTTTTTTTTAAACTTGTTGAGAGTTCTTTCACTTACTTTACTGCATTTCTGTATGTCTTATTGCGTAGCGCATAATTGTGCGCTACCTTTTTTAAATGTACCATTAGTGCTTCGCAAAATGATAAATTTTTTTATTTGGGTATTTCAACTATTTAAATAACCCTTATTCCCTTTACATATCTTTAGTTTTTAATTGATCTAGATCAAAATTTGTTTTAAGAAACGTCGATTATATCGAAGGCGATGGATACTTTTGAAAATATGATTTTAAAATTGCTAATTTCAAAAATATGAGAGCATTGCCAGAAACAAAGATTTTATGAAAGGTATTAGAGCCCCTTAAGTACTTAAGTACCTCTTATTTACCACTGTCTTGCTCAGAAGTTTTCTCATTAAAATTGCTGTGGATATGAAGTTAATCTACCTTTCCTTTACATAAACAGCACAAAATAACCACATGCAATTGTTTTCAATACTTCTATTCAATCTTGGCTAGGTGGAGTGCCATATATGTATAGGGCAAATTATTGGTGGAGTACCATTCAAAAGTCACATTGATTACTGGTGGAGACCATAATAATAATAATAATACGCAAGAGCGAATTCTGGAAGTTTTAGATTTCCTAGACGAAGATTAAGGTTAACCGCTGACTTTGGTAGAGGCTCCTATCTTGTGTTATAGCCTGAAATTAGAACCTGGCAGTGTTGGTAGTTATTAAAACGTGTCATATGGTGTTGGGAAATTTATAACGATGTTTAAAAAAAAGACTTTTTTAATTTAAACTTTTGCTATTTTTGAGTTAGGTATAAAAATATAAAAAGGAAACCTCGTGTACGATGGAATGATGGCTCGTCACGTTAAGGTAAGAGTTCCTATTTTTATAAAAGCTTGGCAAGGAAAACGGAACTGTTGATCCGCAGCATATACGTTTATGTAAGAGTAAAGAGACCACTACACAGAAAAAAATAAAAATTTATTTCAATTAAAAAATTTGCGATATTAATTAAAAATTTAATTAATTTTGCACCAGTTAACAAATTAATAGTATCAATTAAACCAGTTAATAGTATTAATTAAACGTTCAATTCACTTGATTAAACGTTTAATTCACTTGATTAAATTTTTAACTAAAACTGATTATATTTTTGATTACTGCTTTAATTGGTGAAAAATTTTGCAGAATTTTTTCTGTGTAGCCTTCCAGTGAGAACGGGGACGTCACTATAAAAAAATAAAACGACTTAGTAAAACAAAATAATCAGTAAATTCAAATAATTGGGGGATTCACAAGGTGTGCTTTGATGGCACATCGTCTTTGATGTATTGATGTATTTCAAACAAAATAAAAATTTTAATGCTGTGTTCATTGATTCGCCATAACTATACAGTATAATTTTATCCCCTGGTGATGTTTTTTGTTTTGCTTATTTTACACATAAGAAATACATACATGATATGCCGCTTAAATAGGGATATTTGTTTTAAACGAAAAAATTTACTCAACGTACTTAATTTTAATTTTTAATTCTGTTTAATAAAGTGTGTACGTGGGTAAGTGGTCTAAGACGCTGCAATACATTAGGTAAAGGATATTAAAGATTATTATGCTCGCACAGAAAAAATAATTCTAAATTTTCTTTCAATTAAACTATTAATCAAAAATAAAATCAGTTTTAATTAAACATTTAATGAAGTGAATTAAACGTTTACTTATATCAACAACATTACTGCTGAAAATGTTGTTAATATCAAAAAATATTTAACTGATACTATTAATGTTCTAACTGGTGCAATAAAAATTAATTTTTTAACTAGGCTGGGTTTCGGGATCCCAGTTTAACTAGATTTAGTTAATGTGAAAGCAGATTTGTGCCGACATTACCAAGCTTGTATGCAAAATTTTGACGGAACAGATTAGTTTTGCTTATAATGTTGGTCTTCAACGAAATAAAAAAAAATCACTCGCATGTGCCCGTGCAGAAAACTGAATTGGAAAAGGTTTTTTTTTGTTGTTTTCTTACGAAGACAATAGAATGAAACAATTTGTTTTTTAATTTTGTTTTTTCTTTTTACCCACTTATAACTACAATTCGAGTCGGAAAGAACCCAACCAATTGTAGAGGGATGTAAGAAAAGATAAACTCACTGTTTATTGTTGGTGTTTTGTTTGAGCTTTGATATTGTTACTTACGAGTAAGACCTTGAGTGTTTAAAATTCTTATTCGCTTTAGGGTTTTATTCGTATAATATTTTTAGCTTTTCTAAAATCTTAGGAAAAGGTTTCCTGATGAGCTGGCCTAAGCAACCAGTGAAATGCGCATAGAAGCTAGCTTTCCCTCAACAATAAATTTCAGTGTATTTATCAAATATGAAAAATTGGGAATTTAGCACGTCATACAGAAATCGTATTAATGATAAATTTTGTATTCCCGTAAATAACTTTGAAAAAAAATCACATTTTGCCGGAAAAATCCATTTTCAGACTACGTTAAGCTACGTTTAAACGTAATCCACATCTCAAAAACCCGGTCTTAATATCACACATTTTTTAATTCAAATCAATTTTTGTTTAATTCTGTGCGGTGTAGGATCTTCTATATTTATTATAAAAAATTTAAGCACTTTTGTTCTTGAAAAAATCACAAAAATTGACAATTAAAAACAAAAAAAAATTCACACATGTTGCACAGACGTCAATATTAAATAGATAGCGAATTATTTAAAAAAGCAAATCCTAATAAAATTTTGCGCACATATTTTTCCAAATAATTTAAAACAGTTCGCGGTAGTTTCGAAAATGTTTTTGGGGTATTTTTTGATTTTTTTAATTTTTATTGTTTATTTAAGAAATAATTTATTTAAAACTCAAGTTAAATGAAGAAATAGTGGGATATTTTTTTTATCATTAAATTCGTTAAAAAAAATATGTATATATATTTTTTTAAATTTTCTTTCACTTTCATCTGGTCTGAAAATCTATTTAACTTTAGAAATTCTTTTTGATTTTTCACTTTTAAAATTTTTTTATTCGCTTTATCTTATTTAAAATTTATTAATTTTTTTTTTTTTTTGTAAATGACACATTTTTAGTTTTTCACATTTTCGTAAACACAAAATTTCTGTTCCATTTATTTGCGATTTTTTTTTAAATATTTTTTATTCTCTTTTAAACTAAATTTTATATCATTTTTGAAAATATTTTTTTGTTGTGTGTTTCTTGTTTAATGTTGCTGTTTTTGCTATTTTTAAATAAATTTTGTAATATATTTTTTTTTTATTATTTTATATATTTTTGTTGTTATTTTGCTTTCAATTTTGTAACGAGACCATACTTTTAAAAAAATATATATTTTTTTTCCTCAATGAGACATTTTTTTTAAATGCGTTCATTTTATTTAGGTTTTATATTTTAAACATTTTAAAGAAATTTGTTTTAATTATTTTTGATTTATATTAAAAATGAGGTAATAAATTTTAAAATACGACTGGACTGTTTTTAATGCTGTTATCGGCTGTGACGAAGCTTTTATGCCCTTTACCGAAAATAAAAAAAAAAAAAACTTATATTAAATATAAAAATCTGGATTTGAATTTAAGCTTTGGCCAATTATTAAAACAAATTTCATTATTGTACTGAACATTAATTCAAAAATAATTAAAGAAATAAAAAATTAACTGCAATATAAATACAAGCGTGGATTCCAGGGGGGTTGTGACCCCCAAGCTATTCAAGGACTGGTGTTTCTAAATCATAAATTAGTTTTTGACGCTTTCCCGATTGAATTTTGACCTTTCGCCTTTATTAAGACAATAAAACTATGATTAAAACATTAGGTTTTTAGGGTGTTGGTCCACATTTCAATTCACAAATCAGGCCTTTAGTTGCTCTTAATTCCAAAACAAGTAATGTGTACAGTAATATATATATGTAAAGACGGCTAAATAAATTAATTTTTTTTTGACGTTCAAATCGTGTTTAAACGTTTAGATCTTGTTTAAAATCTTTAATAGCGAACTATTTTAAATAGTTTTGATATGAAAAGTTTAAGGCAGCAGGGATTTTTAATTGTTTATATATATGTTAAACACACTTTAGAAAAAATATATTAATTTTCAAATATCTGTAACCAGTTTGATTAAATATTTGTCGGTTTTATTTAAAAAAAACTTCTGTATAACTACTATAAAATTGTCTTCAGTTTTGCAATACACATACATATTTGCCGCTTTAATATAAAGAGCTCATTTTAATTTTTTTTCTTTTTAACTTTAAAAATTGCTTTTTGTTTTGATTACTGAATGGACTATTAAAGCCTTGGACATAATGCTAGCAACAATTTCACTTTATGTCCATACTAGAGCAGCAATATTTGTTCGCAACCACACAGATCTGCAATTAATAAACCGTTTGCAAATTTAGCCCAGAACAATTTTACGTATTAATTTATCTATAAAAACATTTTGCTAAAATTTGCATTTAAATATAAATTGTTGCTGAAGTAGAAGTAGACTCAACTTTAAAAAAAAAAAAAAAACTTTGGTTACATTTTTGTTCGAAAAATTAAAGGAAAATATATGAAATACTTTGGGTAGAAATAAGATAAAAGAAAAAACGAAATTGTTGCTCGCACTGTGAACAAAGCTAAAAAATAAAAAACGTTACATTTTTGTATTTTGTGAAATAATTCTTAAAATATTTGAATAATTTTTAGATTGGGCAAGTATTCTTTGTTAAACAAAGTAACTACAGGGTGGCGTAGCATGAGGTATATAATTATTTATTAATTATTTTATAGGAGTTACAAATAAAATTACACATCATAATCTTACTTAATTAAAAGAGCAATAGTAACTAAGACCTTTAGACCGTTGTAGTCCAACAGACCAGATTCTTTGGCGTTAATCGAACCCGCAACCCTCGCACTAAAAGACTAGCTCACTACCAATAATTTTTGTTAATATTTGGAAAACAGACTTGGAGATTAAAATATAAACAACTGCATTATCGAAAGTGTTATCTTTCAAGCCCACAATCAAATGCTATGAAGCCCTATTTCTACTTAATGGCTGCGTTATCAAGCAAATCTGTTGGATTTGGTCTGCGGAGAATCTAAGAGCTAGTTAACTGGCAACAATAAGATACTGTAAGATACTGTACAGTCTATCGTCCGAAAGGATAACTGAAGCAAATTTTATTTTTGAATGTATATTAATACATATTTCAATTGCTGTAAAGGGCAGTGCACATTGGAGAATATGATGAATTTTTTAGGCCAGCTGTGGGAATCCATCCAACCTTGCGGTTTTAACAAGATAAAGCCACAGACCATTCAGCAATTAAAGCATTAATCAACAATAAAAGCAGTTTTAATTAAAAATTTAATCAATAGAATCAAACGTTTAATCAAATGAAATAAACATTTAATTGATACTATTAATTTGTTTACTGGTTCAAATTGCAGTCAATTTTTAGATTTTTCTGTGTAAGGGATATATCCGGCAAACGTATGTCTCACATTAGCGATTTTAGTTAAAGATATGTTAGCAAGCCAAGAACCATCCCCAAACACCGGAAATTTTTCAAAAAGTTATGAAAGATATGCTAAAAAGTATTTTAGTTTTTCAAGGTTAAAAAAAAATATTCCTTAATGATTAAAAAAATTTATTTAAACACTTTCTATTTATTGAAATTAATTAATTTGATTTGGAATATTATCTCTAAGAGAAGTTGCAAATATAACAATAGTTTATTTTATTTTAAAACTTTTCACCGGACTTAATTTTTGACAAAAAAAAAAACTCAGAGCAAAGCTTATTCATATATTATGATGTGCTGAATTCCCAATATTTATTGATAGATACAGGGAAATTAATTGTTGGGGGAAAAGCTAGTTCCTATGCGAATTTAACTGGTTGCTTGGGCCAGATCATCAGGAAACCATTTAACCATTTTCCAAATACTTTGGAAAAGCTAAGGATATTATACAAATAAAACCTGTAAGCGAATGAAAATTACAAACACTCAAAGACTCATTTGACGCGATATCGACGAAGCTTTGAGAAAAAAATTATTTTTTGAATATAAATGAAAAACACGACTTTAAACAGAATCGATAGCGATTTATTCACTTAGTTTTTTTTTTTTTTTTTTTTTTTTTTTTAAATACAGACTTAATGATGTGAAGAATTGGCTTAAAATTCTTCGATTGCCTTGTGAAAATTTTGTGGGTTTCCTTAAAATTTTTGTAATCTCAAAACTTTTCTTCGTAACAGCAATAATTTAATTTCTAAGCAAATTTGCTGCCTAATAAAATATCCAAACTAAGATCCTTTCATGTTGTGTTTTCTTTTAACAGAATCTTATAGGAAATAATAAATTCAAAATTTCGTAAGTAATTTATCCACATTTTATTTTATTTTTTTATTCAAAACCTCCATAAAATTTGCATTAATGCTTTCATGGAATTTATTTTTTTTTTTTTACTTTTTAAAAACTCTTAAAATTAATTCTTTTGTTTTCAAATATTTTTTTATTATTTCTTACTTCGTATACAATTTTGCTTTTGCCACAAATTCTTTGAAATTTTTTTTGTTTTCTTAACTTGTTTTATTAAAATTTCCGGGTTGCTATTTATTTATTTGTTTTCTTTTTTTTTTTTATTTTATTTTATAAGTTTTATTAAATTTTTTATAACAATCTTTATAAAATTTTACTTTATAACTTTTAGATAAATTTTTAGTTTTGCGTTAATGTTTCGTTAAATATTTATTTTATTCTTGTTCTCCTTTTTTCGGTTTCAATTATTAAAATACTTTCAACAAAATGCCGCAAAAACCAAAAAAAAAAAAGTTAAAATAAATATATCAATCGCGTAACGTATTTAAAATAAAACATACTCTAAGCGTTTTGCTGAGAAAAAAAGACGACAACGTCAAGACCGAGCGCGCATCAAAATTTTTACAACAATTCGGCACAACGTTTGAAATGAAACTGAAATTTTGTGTACGAGTATGTGGTAATAATTGTTAAAAAGCATGTACTAGACGAACGGAGACATTTGGCCAAAACACATACATACACATGCTTAAGACACCGCACAGTCATCATAAACATTTGCACACACAAACACATTTACACACGAAAACTCGCAGATGGCTAAAAAATAAGAAATACCAGAAAGGAAACGAAAAAAAAGTCCACACAAACTTACAAAGAAAAAAAACATGTACATACACATGGAGAAAGAAAATACTCAGCAAAACAAAATTCAAATTAAAGCAACGAACATAAAAATCAACAAAAAAAGAGATTGACTCTACATAAAATCAAGTGTACAAGTGTAAAAAAAGTACCATAAATTGCCGAAAAAAATGAGTCCAAGATATTCAACATTATCTTAAACATCAGCGTCATTCGGACAAACATAAATAGTTCGTATCTCTCTCTTATTGTCCAATGAATTCAAGATATTTTTGAAAATAACAAAAAAAAAAAAAAAAAAAAAACAGCACTTACAAAGAAACGTCCTTATCAACATTTTTTTTATAAACATCATTAACATTTCAACAAACATAAATATACTATTTCGTATTATTGTTGCTTTTGTAAAATATTCAAAATCGAGCAATGCGCCTTTGCCATAAGGCCAAGTTAACACTTCATTTAACCAAAACAAAATTCCAAAAACAACCCTTAAATTACTCGTAAAAGGACTCAGCTGTTTTCTTAGTTTAAAAGCAAAAACAAAAAAACAAATGTTGTTTTTTTCTTGCTCATGCCCTTAAAAAACCCGTTATTTTTGCTTCGTAAACATTTCACTTAAGGCATACAGTTATAAACAATACAGTTTTGCACACATACAGGCACGCAAATGTTGATTAAATATTATCCTGTTTTTTAGCAACTTGTTTTACTTAAGACTTGTTGAAATATTTAAAAAAAAATACTCTTTTGCTTAGCAACTTGTAGACACACAAAAACACATGTTTATACATGTTTATCTACACACGCTCAAATGCTTACGTTTATCCTGTTTAATGGGAGCTTCTTTTGCTAACAAACTTGCTTAGCAACTTTTGCACACACACAAACACACAAATTTTTACGCTTATCCTGTTTTATAGCAACTTGTTTACCATTTTATGTTTATTTCTTTACCTTCTTCTTTAAAATGTTCTCTTTAGCTTAGCAACTTGTTTGTATACACTCAACTTCAACATGCTGCTTTTCTTTTACTACTCTCCTTAATTTTTATTTTATCATATGTTGCTTATTTTGTAGAGTTTTCTTTTAGTTTTGTTGGTCATTAGAACGTCTACAATAATAAAGCAAAATAAATAAATAAAAAAATGAAAACTAATAAAAACAACAAAATAAACACACAACTAGCGCCCACAATACAATATTTATTTTTACCCTACACACTATCTTACGTTATATTGAACATTTGACTTATCAACATTTATTTAATGACAAAAATGATATTGAAAAAAAAATAAATAGAATTTTACCAATGCGTTTAATTGGGACATACATAAATTTAACGGAAAAAACGACATTTTTGTTATTACAACAAAACCTTGTCATTTGCCATAACAAGGTTAAACAAAATAAACATTATTTTTAGTAGAAGCGGCAAAATGCTAGTTGCACAATCTGAAGAGCCTAAAAAATGCTCGCTAACACATAATTGGCAGAAAACTGGCTGGAAAATGTACTTAATCCTGTCGTAAGAGCTAGAGCTGTTTAACCTTAACTAAAAATATAGCTTCTGTTGAACAGTAACAGCTTACAGGGACATCCGCCAGCAGGTCGCATACCCAGCTGGGTGGCGTGCAAAAATGTTATAAAACAAAGCCACCACTTGAACTCCAAAGGGAGCTAACAAGTGTATATCATAAGCAGAAAATTCTGTCCCGTGGTGTCAGTGCTGCCAATTAAGAAATTTTTCCCTTTGTTTAGCCATTAGCCATTTTTCAACCTGTTTTGTGCCGTTTTTCTCGTAAAATAATAATTTTAATGTTCTTATAAAAATTTATAAAATTAAATATATGAATTTGTTTTTCGACCTTTTCATTCCTCGAGCTTGAATGTTATATATAATCTATAAAATTGATAAAAGTAAAATAAACATTTTTCACAATTAAAACTCATTTTATTTAAATCACAACTTTTACAAATGTTGAAAATCGCTACAAACAATAATGATTCCTATGAGATGTCCAATAACGACATCGAATTTTTCGACGATTTAATTTTTTAAATGCTAAAATTTTTTATTTATGTTTATTCTTATGTCACAAATTGATCTCAATTTACAATTTCCATGTAAAAAATTTTCGATGAATAATTTTTGTTTTGTTGTTGAATTTTATTGTGATTTTATTTAAAAAAGTTTTTAGCCATTTTCCCCGTAAATTTAGCCATTTTTGGTCAACAAGTTTTGGCAACACTGCGTGGTATTCATGGATAATACATTGATGAACTTAGATCCATCATATAAAGCTTTATCTATACTTAAATATATTTCACTATAGTGCAGTATGTACAAAGCAAAAGTTGTCACTCGATTTTTATTGATTGTAATTTTTTTTAATTAATGAAAAACTTTAGTTTTGCTTTTGGATTGCGTTTATTTGATGTCTTCATAATGTAAAAAAATGATATTGGCCACAGCCAAAATTGATGACCATACGGGCCCGATTTATGCCATTTTCAATCATTCTTGTCATAAGTTCCTGAGATTGGATCCCGCAATCCTGACGGATATTCTCTTTAAGATTTCAAGAGTCTGAGGATTTTGACATAGGAATCGAGACTTCAAAAATCCTTACAAAAAAAAGTCTGGTTAAATCGGGCGTTATTTCAGGCCTCAGAAGGTCGAAACGACTATTTTTTTTCTTGAGGAGTATAGAGCTCTATTTCTTATGGGCGTGTAATTTGTAGCTGTTTGCTTTACAAATGTCAAGGCAGAACTGATATTTACGGCCATTTGCAAATTTTACAGCATCTTACGATAGGGAGATGCTTTTTGTGTCACATTCTATAACAAAGTACCTATTACTTTTCTTATCTAAAATTATATCAATTTTCCTATTGGGGAAAAATTTGCTGGGAAAGTTTTGAATTTCCCGGATATATTTAAGCAAGAAGTTTCGAAATATGTATTGTTTTAATATTTTTCGTCTTAAATTAATTTTTTTTGATATTAAATAATACTTACTGGCCATTTTTCAATGTCCAAAATATACAAAAATAAAATAAAAAATAATTTTTTAGCCGAAGCAAATGTTTACATCTGAGAAGCTGAATTTTGAAAAAAGCCAATATATAATTTAATTTAAAAAAAAAACTCTTAAAAAGTAATTTTTATAGGGACTTGATGATGGAATAATTGTCCGACAGAATCTTTTATAAACATAATCCTCAAACTTCAAATTTGAAGCAAGTACTAAAAAATAGCTGGCATTTTTCTTAAAATAAAATTCTCTTATTATTATCAAGATTTGTTTTCCGAATTCTTTTGTCATCAAATCTTACGTTGATTTTGGGACAGCCTTTACATGTAGCATGCACTATTAATGGATCCATATCGCAGAAAAGCCTTACTTTATGTGATACATGAATCTATTAAGATTGATCGTGTTTACAATAAATCGAGCTTTTACCTCAAAAATAGCTTAAGTGACATAATTTTGAATATTCGTTTTTTTTTAATAGATGAATTTATTGGCAACACTTGCATCATCTTCTAAAATGTCTCTGTCACATAAGGTACCGTAACGATTATTTAGCAAACCCAATTTTAGTTTAAGCACCAAATTTCATGCAAAATTTTTATGAAATATAAAAAACCTTCTGCTGTACACTTGTGTTTTTGTTGCCTAAGCTTTTTGCTAATACTCATATGCAATATTAATAGAGTAAAGTTTAATTTCTCTTTCTTTCCATTCAAGTCAATATTCTATGTTTTAATTAATAACTGCCTGTTTGTCGATGACGAACGAAAACGACGTTAGTTTAACTTACACTTTAATATTCTATGTTTTATTTAATAACTGCCTGTTTGTCGATGACGAACGAAAACGACGTTAGTTTAACTTACACTCAAAACAAAAGAAAATTTTGAAGTTTTTGTTCGGCATCGGTAAACAGGCAGTAAGTTTTTCTTTCCTTAGTTTCCATTTTGAATCGAAAATGTTTAGATTTTCGTTTTTTTTCTTTTATTCTCTTCTTCCTTTATAAAAATTCAAAATAGTTTTGAGATTATTTTAGATTTTTGTGTACGAAATGACGTAAATTTTTTGCTCATTTTACGCTGACACAATTTTTGTTTTTCTTCGGTGGAATTAGAATTTTTGTTTGTGTTATTTTTCGTATAAAATTTGAAAATAAAATTGAAATAAAAAAAAAAAAAATGTGTTCAAATGGTAAAGAAATATTAAGTGAGGTCATTTTTTGAAATACTGATGAAAAATTTATAGAAATTGAAAAAAAACGATTTAATAAAAAATTTAAAATTTGCATTTGTTGTGAAAAAATTCAGGAAAAACGAATTTAATTAGAAAATATGTAGATAAGGCCAAACAAATTTTCCTGAGATGTTTTAAATGCCTCATTTTGACGACTAATTTAAGGTATTTTTTGCAGGTAAATATCGACTAGAAAGATAAAATTATTCAAAATTTAGGGCTTTGAAATACAAGATTTTGGTTATTTTGCTTTAAGTTTTAAAAACCTGCATCATTGCCCAGATTTTCTTTTCGGCAGAAAGCTACAAAATGCAAATTTGCGTACAAATTTTAACGGAAGTATTAACTTTTTTCCTGGTGGCATTTTCTTAAGATTTAATAAAGAATTCAGTGATATTTCAAAATGCAACCGTGAAGACAAATTGATTTAGTTGGTTTTTATTTATCTGCTTTATAAATTTTCCAAAACAGAATTTATTTATTATTTCTCTACAAAGTAAATGTTGACTTAAAATTCAAACATTTTCCTTGCATATTTTTACTTTATAGATATTTTCAATATTATTTTTCAGCGGAATGTTTGTACTATATTAATGACTAATTATCCGTTTTCAAGTTCAATGGAAACCATATGGTGAAAGAAATTTAACTGCAAAAAAAAAAAAACAAAACAAAAAGAAATGAAAAATATAAATGTATTTCAAAAGAAAAAAAAAACGAATCAGAAAAGCAAAAAACAATCTATGTAAAAAATACGTAAAGGAAATTACCTCTTTGCCTTTTTCTTTTTACAATAAAATATAAAATGGAGAAAAAAACTTTAAATATGAACTTGTATGTAGTCCGCCAAGGTTGACCATTTTAAAACCCTACAAAAACTAAGAGAATGTGAATGAAAGTATACAAAATGACCCAGAACTACTTTTGAAAGAAATTAACCCCCATATTCATAAAAAAACATTACAGGTTTATAAAAGTCTTATGAATGGAATTTTCAATGAAAACACCTTTTATAAATTAAAAAATAGTATCTTACTTAACCTTCACAGAAAAAATGATACCAACTTTAATTAACATATTAGTTAGAAATTTGTACTATTAATTAAATTCCGTACTGGTTTTTCGACTGCAAACAAATTGATCATATCAATTAACATATTTGTAAGTTTGAGCTTTTCCTGCTGTTGAGTCAATCAATTACTTTAATTGAAATGTGACCACCAGCAAAAGAGTCAATATAAAACGTAAACACATCTCAATATTTTTTATTCAATAAACACAGTTAATTGAAACAATTAAAAAAATTGTTTGAAACTTTAACTTACGTTAATTCGTTGTCTACACATCTTTTCTGAATTCGTTACTGATAACGACACTACAGTATAGATTATGAAAAATGTTTAATGATTTGAATGTGTGTTTAAAAGGAATTGTGCATTAAAAAAGAATTAGACTGAACTTTAACAGAACGAAAAATTAACTGAACTTAAACCGAACTACAGCTGGACTAGGACTGAGCTTGATTTGAACTTAAACTGAATTCGAACTGAACAAGAACTGAACTAGAACTGAACTAGAACTGAACTAGAACTGAACTAGAACTGAACTAGAACTGAACTAGAACTGAACTAGAACTGAACTAGAACTGAACTAGAACTGAAGTAGAACTGAACTAAAACTCTACTAGAACTGAACTAGAACTGAACTAGAACTTAACTAGAACTGAACTAGAACTGAACTAGAGCTGAACTAGAACTAGAATTGAACTTGAACCGAACAAAAACTCAACTGGAACTAAACTAACCTAGATCTGAACTAGAACTAAACTGGCACTGAACTAGAATTAAACTAGAACTGAACTAGAACTGAACTAGAATTAAACTACAACTGAACTACAACTGAACGAGAACTGAACTGGAACTGAACTAGAATTAAACTTGAACTGAACTTAAACAAAAATAGAACTAAACTAAGCTTGAATTAAATTAAACTTAATTTGAACTAACCTAGAATATCTATATTTAAAATTTATTTAGCACTAAGCCAGATTAAAGCTTGGTTTTTTTTATAAAATTGTTAAAGAGAGCCTTATTTGAAATAATATACAGTTCTATAATGTAGAAAGAAGAGCAAAAAAAAAAAAAAAATAAATGAACAATGAAACCGTATGCACTCATTTGGTTAAAATAAACAATTTCAAATTATAAAAATAAAGAAAATATTTAGACAAATTGCATATTTATGACCTAAAAGATCGAGTTTTCTTTTTTAAAAACAAAATCTTATAGTACAGTATTTGCAATTTAAAAAAAAGAAACACAAATGTACAAATACATCATTTAATCTTAAAACTGTTTGACTTTTTATCAAATAAAATTTAAAAAAAAAATTTCTTTAAAAAAAAAAAAATTAAATGATTTCATGTCCATGGTTTATTTTTAGTTGTGTTTTCAAATGATATCGATTCTTTCGAAAACTGTAAGAAAATTTTCATTTTGGAATACACATTTTTTGCAATAGTCTTAAATACTATTTTCAAAAGTTTTTTGAAAATCGACATACGCACGGGAAAGCAGTAAAACAAGACAAGGCAAAAAAAAAAGCAAAAAAGAGAAAAGACCGCAAAGCGACACTTGCTGGCCATGTGCCAGCAAATAATGGATGAGATGATGTTAAACTTTGAAATGAAAAAAAAAAAAATAAATTAAAAATTAACAAAAACAAAAACTTAAACAGATACTAAAAATTTATGCGAACATTTCAGGCAAAATTAAAAAGAAACTGAATTTTAAATGTCTACAAAAGTGTTTTTTAAAGAGAATTTGAACGGTTCAGGAATTTCTTTTTTAGATACATGTATTTTGTTATAAATACATTGAGTTAGAATAATGGAATTGGTAGGAAAAATAAACATGTTTCTATACATTTAATGTTTATAAGCAAATGTTGCCAATGCTAAACGCAATTAGTTAATGTTTTTATGTTGCTTTTTTTGAGCATTGGCTTGATGCGCATGGTTGAAAACAGTTTTAAGAGAGTTCGATATTTTAAGAGAGAGGTATTATGAAATAAACGATAACTTAATTAACCCTAAAACGTAAAAAAGTGTTTGTAGTAAATTTAATTGCTTTTATAATATTTAAGGAAAAAAAGTATTTAAAAAAAATTATAATAGTTTTTGACTGACCATGGAAGTGTAATATTAATTTACTTTAATCTTAAAGAAGATCAGCTGTAGAATACTTTATTTAGTTTAAAAATGTCTGAGACTTAATTTTTCATATATCTATTTTTTGTGACATACTGTTTTTAAAATTTTTATTTTAATCAAACAGTTTTGCTATTAAGAGTAACCGTAAAATCAACATGATTTTAAACTTTTTTAAAAACTTATCAAAAGTAATTTTTGGGAATACAAAAATTTTTTTTTTTATCAAGAATAAAAACTGGGAATTAAGCACGAATAACAAAAACTTTTTTAAAAACAATTTTTTATTTAAAAATGAAATCTTGGCAAAATTGACGTATTTGGAAATTACAATTATTGTAAACTTATCTCTTTTATATGTAAATCATTGAATGAACTTAAGTTAATTGCAATCAATTCCGTTGCAATCAAACATTGCACAGCACGTAATTTGGCGCGAAATCTTGGCCAAAAATTAATTTTTTCACTTAATGCTAGGAACACAACTGGAACGAACGACGAATTTCGCCCTACACGCAGGGTTGTTAGTCTTTTTTCTTAAAAAATCGTCAAAAGTTTTTACAAAATTCGTCAAAAAAAAGTCACAAAAATTTAACAAAATCGTCAAAAAATCGTCAGATATTTAAACTTTACAAACCAGAGGCAATTTATTGAAGTGGTTTCTTATTGATTGGTTCAAAAATATAATTTTTAACAAGAAATTCTTTTTATTATAAAAAAAAGTGATGTGGTTACATTTTATTCTATTTATTTCAGCAAGTCTGCTTAGATATTATAAAAAATAAGTAAAAATATATTGAGCATATGAAAACAAATACACAAGAAAAAAATATTCTAATAGAAACATGACCAAAATTTTTTTATTTCATTTATCCATATTCACAAAAATACGAATTTCGCCCTACGCGACGATTTTTTAGTAAAAATTCGCTGAGTAAATTCGTCGTATGAAACACAATAACGACGAATAACTAACAGCTTTACTTATTGTGAAAGTTGTTTGCTGTTTGTGCAAAGAGAGAGATATAGCGTGACCGTATAAAAAAAATTTACTTAAAATCACAAACACTAACAAAAACATAATTAAAAACTATTCTTATAGTTATCTACTTTGTATATTTATTTTAAATGCGATAAAATAACAAAAAACAATTATTAAAGTAAAAAATAACTTTATACTAAATACTTGAAAACTTAAATCAAACATGGTCACCTGGTACTAATTTGTTCGTCGTTCGCCGGCGTATGAAATAGAAATAAATCTATTGCAAAGTCGCTGCCGCGTATGACGAATTTCGCGGCCAAAAAGTCGTCGTTCGTCCTAGTTGTGTTCCTAGCATAATGTTAATGACGTTCGATTAAGAATATATCAAAGCAAATAACTGCATATTAGGGTTTTCGAAAAAAAAAAAAAAAAAAAAAAAAAAAAAAACAGCTGATTTATTGGCAGTCGACGTTGACACTTGCAAGCAACGTTTACAGTGCAACTTGAGAGGTGTAATTTTGATATAAATTAAAACTTTTTTTTTTATCAGTTATTATACAAATAATTATACAAATCGTGCCTAATATGGTGAAGAGAGGGGATAGTAAGTAATTTAAATATACCAAAATATTTTGGTGGATGTTATTGCTTTTGTTTATTAAACATGTAATTCTTACTACTTAACCTTAAATAAATGACTTTTTCCAAAAATATAAACTTCGCATTAGCTTTTAATAATGTTGGTCGTGGACTGCCGTTGTTTTCATTGATATAAAGTGTAATAAAAGAACTCAGAACTTAGTTTTTGTTATTTTACGTTACGATTTTTTTTCAGTTTTTGATTTATATCATTTTCAGACAGCCCCAGCTTAAAATATAGCGAACTTTCTAATGTTTGCGAAAAAAATTAAATGAAAAAAACTGTTGCTGTTTACAATTTAAATATCGATAAAATTGATTTAAATCAGAGTTTAAAAAACTGCAGTCAAAGTAGAAAAACTGCTATTTCTTCCACTTCTTCATTTGTCATGGTCAGGAAAAACTTTTGATTTTACTTCTGATTCATTAAATGTAGACAGTCGCTGTCGAACTAACTCAAAAAGCGAGAAGTTGTACACAAATTTTCTTTTCTTGTTCGACAGTTTTTGGTTTCGACTGCAGTTTTTTAAGCCCTGATTTAAATAATGTTTCAAAACAAGATTTGGCTTCGTTAAAGCAAAATGTACAAAGTTATTATTTTTAAATTTTATGTCAATTTTAATATTTATAAGAGATTTAAATATATTTTTAGGGGTTGCAATTGTATGGGAGCTTTGGTCTAATATGAACCGATATTTAAAAATTTGCTAAGACGATAAAGGTTGTAATTATATATTTTTGGATCAAACCTTATCTCAATACCAACTGAATTAAATGTAACACTGGCACACGAAGTCTTTATACCGGTAAGAAGTTTGTAGGGAGCTATGTCAAATGATGAACTGATTCTCCGATTTTGATAAGCTTCGTCCTTATAACAATTAAAATGTAGGTAACAAATTTCAATCAACTATTTTTTATAATTGGGAACTGAGCTTTGCGCACAAGTTTTACCAGTCAGCCGGACGGACGGAAATTGTAAGATGGACTCAAAAAGTGATTCCGATAGGTATGCGGTCCAAAACCCGTATTTTTATGAGTTACACATATCCACACAAACACCCAATACCCTTTCCACTATTGTGGTGTGGGTAAAAAAAATATTGTTTTAAAAACTACTTAGGCCTTAATATTAAAAAAAAATACTTTTTGATACTGTTGCATCCTTTTGCACCTGTTACTACTTCTGTCTTCCTAATGTTTTTGTAATCCTTAAGAATTTGTAAATAATTAAACAAATTGATTTTATTATTTCCTTCAAATAAGAATAAAAACAAAAACCAAACTTACTTAAGCCACTACCTGACCATTTACTATTAAACCTAGGCAAATTCTCTACTTTTACACCTTTCATCCTATAAATTATAAACAACGTTGATCCTTTTTTCGTTCTGCAAGAAATCCTGTTGATTTTAAAACAAGAACATTTTTTAACGCATACACACACGCACACACATTCCTACACAAAGAGTACTAATGATAGCAACATGGTACAAAAACAAAATCTTGACTTACTAACGTTGTACGCACGATTAAACAAGGCTACAATAAGGAAGAATTAGAAAAAAAGAATAACAGAGGCAGCAGCAGAAGTAAACGACCTTTAATATTAAGACACGACCATCGTACCAAAATATATAAGCGTTGGCACTTGAAATTTTTAGAGTGATAGTAATCGAACAAGAAATCCATACAAAAAGTCAATCCTTCAAAAACATACACAGAGGACAAAACAAAAAAAAAAAAAAAAAAAAAAAAAAAAGCAAAAGAGAAAAGGTGGCAGAAAATATAAAAAAAGAGCAGAGACTGAGAAAGTTTTTATCAGGAATGGAAAATTCAATACTATAGAACTTTTTTTTTGTATTTATTTAAATTAAAAAGTAAAGCTACGGTCGCACTTGTCAAATATTTGACGGGAAAGTAGATAATCATTTCCTTTAATTCCAATATTTATTTTGATTATAATACCACATCTTACAAAAACCAGTTTTTTACTATATCTAGTAGTAAAATTAGAATATGATGTGGATATTAAGACCATGTTAAGTCTCAGTAACTATTAACAAAAGTAGTGGTTACGGTTGTTTGGTGAAATATTTAATAAGTGTGACCGTAGCTTAAGAGACTGAGAAAGTTTTTATCAGCGATGGAAAATTCAATACTATGTATTTTTTTCTGTATTTAAAATGAAAATGATTAAAAATTACAATGGGGTACACGAGTACCCTGGCTTTGTGTGGTATTTTTTGGTTATGCATTCTTCGGTTTAAGTAACTTGAATGCACTTAAGAGGTTATTTTTGATGCCAATAGGATAATAGAAATCAATATACGTATAAACATTGTCATAGTCAATGCTTATTTGCGAATTAGAATAAATGTATTGAAGTCTTAGCGAAATATAATTTCTGGAAGAGCAACTAGGAAAGGTAACCATTATGAAGTGGGAATTCTGAAACAATTTCACTTCCCTTCCTGGGAAAAAAATATCTAAAGGTGTAAAGATTTTTTTTAGGATCCATAGTCATTTTGAAATCTACATTTTCCATCCCCTGGTTAATTTATACATATAACGAAATTCTCTTACAACAATAACAAAAACGTAAAAGTGAGTGTGTGTTTTGTTTTTTTTTTTTTGATAATCAGAAAGAAAAAACAGCTGTTTATCTCTTCTGCCTGTATGAGCAAAAGTCATAAAGATTCTAATACATCTCTTCTCAAATATTTTCCTACAAAAATACACACTGACTTTTCCAGCCACATAAGAAATTTTCAAATTAAATTACATTGAAAGAATTTTGAATTTTAGATACACGGAGTGTGCTGGAGTGTCGACAAATGTTAGAGTACTTAATGTGGGGTTGAGAGTATGTGGTAGGAGTACTAGCAGCAGTCTTTTTTTATCATGAGTATTGAAATGACTTTTTGCTTTATCTCTTTTGTGTTATTGTAAATTGTTTTTTTTACTATAACACCTGTTATATGATGCTTCTTTATTTTGCTTTTTATTTAAAAAAAAAAATATTTATTTTAGGAAGGTCTTTTTGGTTATTTGTCAGTGTATTTGTATTTTTATTTATAACCTACGCCATCATACTTTTAAATACAGAGAGGTATGTAATTATTAAGATAATTAATAAGTTTCTATTGAACCTAGAACAAGGCCAATCAAAAATGGGTAAGTTATAGGCCTTTAGTTTCAACTGGCCCCCAAAATAATGACCTTTTACAATATAACTAAGTGCTTATTTAAATTTAGCTTTTTCAGATTTTAGCTAAGGCAAATTAAGAGCAATTTTTTTTAATTTCAACTTAATCCTGATATCTAATTTTATGGGGGAAAGATCATTTTTTTAACAGTTAAAAAGCCATGGCAATGTCTTGTGACGACAGTTTTAGAACTGGCCATAGATTCGAGTAGATCTTGTATTTATATGGCAGGCTACGAACCGGCCGTAATAACTGCTGATAATAACTTTTAATCTAAATAACATTAAGTTCTATATAAGGATGTCATCTTTTAAACCAATAAACATTGAAATAAAGACTATAAAAAATGTGTAAGTTATCCAAAAAGTACATATATATATTTGGTACTTTTTCGAAATTTTAACATTTAGGGGTGAAAAATCGTACTTCTTCTTGTTACTTTTTTACAAAACATTTTTCTTCATTCATTGACATATACGTATTAAGTTATGGGCTTTCACTACAATATAGAAATTTTTGGTACTTAAAAGGATAGGACAAAAAATGGGAATTACGGGAAATTACAATTCTTACTTTTACCTCTCCGTGTTGCATGTGATAATTTTTGAATTTTCTATAATAATATTAAACTTAGAAACATAAAATTATAGGTGTAAGGTACTGAGTGAATGAGAAACTCTAAAATGAAAATTGTTGGTACTTTTTTTTGTTTTTCAACTGGTACTTTTTTTAATTTTCATTAATATTGGACATACAGAACATCAAATAAAACATGCGAAGTCATAAGTGGATAAGAATCTGTTAGAAGGATCTTTTTAGTACTTTTTTCTTTTGTTCTGGTACTTTTTGGATTTTTATTAATAATGAACCAAGTAGCATAAAATTCAACATACAGAGTCCAGAGTGATTGAGAAATTATAAGAAAAGACTTTTTGGTACTTTTTTGTTTTTCAGTTGGTAATTTCTGATTTTTTTATGATATCAAACTTATAAAATTAAATTAAACATTCACGGACATGAGTTGAAAATAAAATATGGACCGCAGGTAGTTTTCTTGTCCAATCGATTCACTAAGAAGAAAAAGGAAACACAAGTCTAAATCATGTAAATCCATTTATACTTAAATATATTTATGTTTTTTTCATATTTGCATAAATAATACACTAGTTTGATAAAAATATATAAAAACCCAGACCTTCTCATATTTGTTGCACACGTTTTTAATTGTGATGCTATATCGCAAATAGTAAAAATGCCTACACTACTTACATAGGTACTACAAAGTTCTATTAGTTATCTAAGCTTCTTATTAAGTACTAAATGTTACTGGAATTATGATTATAAAGTTTTTACGCAGAAAATTTTTCGAAAAATAGCACTTAATTTCATTGTATACACTTAGCTGCCTAAAGTACTTATCTTGGAACTGCATTAAATCCAACTAAGATTCAAAGTGGCGTGTTGGCACTAAAAAAATTTTTTTTTCACAAAATAATAGCATGACAGCATATTTTTCATGATAAAAACAGCTGATGTCAGAGCGTTTGTCAGAAGAAAATGGAGCACGCTCTTATTGTCAGACGACTATTACGGAAGACATGTTATGAAGGTAGCACACGATATGTACAAATGTATTTTGAAGTAACAAATTTTACAAGTTAGATGTTAAAAACATGTCGTGTGGGGCAGGCTTTATACTACATTTTGGTTTGTTAGTGGTGGGCAGAACTAGAGAATTGTACCTATCTAGAAAAGTGATGAGTATGTTAAATTCAGCAGATAAGAAAATTAAGGCAAATTCGTAGATTTACTTTAGAATATGGTAACTGGAATTTCAAAATAAATTGTTTAATAAAAAAACAAAAAAAAAATCTTATGGTGTTTTCTTTTCTACAAAAAAATGTGACATTTTATTTAAAAAAATGCAATTTGGTGTCTGTTTTTAAAAATTTTGCTCCCGAAAAGGATGAGTTTTTTAGAATAAAACAAGACACCCTTTTCGGGAGCAAAATTTTTAAGAAATAGACACCAATTTCCATTTTTTTAAAATAAAATGTCACCTTTTTTGTAGAAAAGAAAACACCATTAGATTTTAAATTCACACATCACAAGACTTACTTTTCAACTTATTTCTTTTTGTTTGTGAACCAACCCACTCTTCTCTACAATTCAGATCTTGTATGTAGCAATTTTGAATTTAAAGTCCATATTATTCAAGTTTTTATATAAATTTTTTTAACAGTTTTGCAAAATATCTTAAAATTTTAATTGCAAACTTATACGAATATTAAAAGCATAGCCATTTTAGCTACAATGTCGTTGCTTTCTATCTTAAAGTTGTATGTAAGATTAACCTTAAAAATTAAATTTAAAAAAATTTTGACATGTTGCTGTTACTCACCTTGAGTTTCGGAAATTCTGCATTGCCTGAAATAAAGGGGAAAACCAAATATTAAAACGTTTTATCATAAACTTTTATTTACAAAATATTAAAATAACTTAATTTTATAAAAGTGTTAAGTTTTTAATTTTATCATTTAGTCAATCTTTGAAAAAATTTTAATAAAAAAATTAAATTAAAATAAAAAAGTGTTCTATCTCTCCTGAAATTTTTTTAAAATCATAATAACCCTCTAGCATTTTTTATGACGATTTACATACAAATATATATGGGGAATTCACAAGATGTGCTATCAAGTCATATCATCATAAGGTACTAACTAATCTTTATATATAAAATTGTAACGTTACTGACTGACTGACTGACTGATTCATCATCGTACAGCCTAAACGCCTGAAGCTCAACACTTGTCACTCCCCAAATCGATCCACTAAGACGGGATTTTCGGAAATTCGAATGTTTAGTGGGTAAAAAAGGGTAAAACGGAAAAATTCGGTAACCTTATATCTTCAAAACTAAAAGAGATACAAAAAAAATTTAATACCTATCGTTGTTCTTTAGAAAAATAAGCGGACAGGTGTCTGGTACTTTTTTGAAATTCGGCCCTATTAGGGAGTAAACGGGTAAAATCTGAATTTTAGTACTTTTTTGACACCCTATCTATCTTCTGAATCAATAAACATAGAAACAAGGTATATACCACATTCGAAACTTATCAAAAAAATACGAATATGAATTTGGTACTTTTTCGAAATTCGAACATTTAAGGGGTGAAAATCGTAACTATTTTTGGTACTTTTTTTACAAAACATTTTTCTCCATTCATTGACATATTCGTACTAAATTATGGGCTCCCACTTCAATACTGAAATTATTGATACTTTAATGGGGGAAAAAAATAGTACCAAAAAAAGGAAGTACGTGAAATTTGATATTTTTCTTTCGCTTTTTGGTTCTAAAACTGGTATTTTTTTAATTATCGTTAATATTGGACCTTAAAACCTAAGATATATTGCGGAACTTTTTGGTACTTTTTTGTTCTCTATCTGGTACTTTTTGAATTTCCGTTTGTATTGGACCTTAAAGCATAAAATTCAACTTGCAATGTCCTGAGTGGATACGAATCTATGAGGGAACTTTTTGGTACTTTTTTGTTCTTAAACTGGTACTTTTTTGAATTTCTGTAAGTATTGGACCTCGAAATATAAAATTCAAGATGCAAAAAGGATAACACGGGAAATAAACTTTCTTTCATTTGCTTTTGTGTTCTAAATTTTTAAATTTTCTATAATATTGAACTCAGACGCTAACGAAGTAGCAGGTTAAATGCTAGTATTTTATAATTGTTTAAAAAAAAATATTGTTGTGTTTCAAACAAAATAAAAATTTTAATGCTGAGTTCGTTGATTCGTCATAACTATACAGTAGAAATCTAATTTATAAGCGGGTGCCCATAGCAGTCATATATGAGGAGGTCCATAACAAAACGCAATAATTACATTTTTCAAGTTTTTTTGTTTTTTTGATTAAATCTTATTCAACACAGTGAAATCTATATTACCTTTATTAAAAAGCATTTTAAAACTCAATAACTACACTGCCATTCAATATCAATATAACGGTTAAGATCAAAATGCAATAATTACACATCTTTGCAATAAATCGCTACTAAAAATTTTAAAAAATTCAACTTTATAAATAACTCTTAGATAACTGTAAAATGTAATCTATTCAAAGGAAAAAGCAGAAATTCCAACCCTAGTTCAGATCAAAACGCAATATTTTCATACAGTTCAAAGCAAAATGAAATAAATACTATATAATTCGGACCAAAACGCAATAAATCCAAATTTGTTATCTAAATAACTTTAAAACAAACTGTCAGATAAAATAATTTATTTGTGATAAATATTATTTTTTGTAGACAATAATACCTCAATTATTGTTTTTTAAAAATACTATGTGCTACTTACTTAAATTACATTTTGTCGTTTGTCCAAAAAAATGTTTTGGTGTAATTATTGCGTTTTGTTATGGACCTCCTCATATACCCAGCAAAAACTTTGCTAACAAAATAAGCAGAAAAATAATGAGAACTTGACGAACAGACTACTTATTTTTCTACTAGAAGAAGTACTTATTTTTGTTCGAGCTGTCCCAAAAGTAATCCTTTAAAATTTAGCCTATTATAATCTAAAAAATAATATGTTTTTTTTATACTTAAAATTTTTATAAAAATATATAGTTACACAAAGTCAATAAAGTAAAAATTTTTTTATTTTTTTTTAACTTTTTTTTTTTTTTTGTTTTTTTTTAATTATTTTATTTTTATTTTTTCTTATTCTATTTTACTTTATTTTATTTTTTATTTTTTTTTTTCTGTCTCTGGCGGGATTTGATCCCGCAACCTCGGTGCTGGTAGACTAGCTCTCTACCAGCTAGTCTACCGGGGCAATGTAGTTTTTGCATTAAAAAACTATGTTTTATGACTATAATGACATTTTTATTGTCATAATGAAAATATAAATTTTTCTGTATATTTAAGATATAATAATAAAGTTATTATTTAATATATAACTAATAATCCAAAAAGTGGCGAATAAAGCTACAAAGTAATGAATTCTTGAAGTCATTAAAAGTAGGATTGTAAGTAAAGTTTTTGCTGGGTATTGCTTGTAATTATTTTAAGACATATGACTTTACAACTTTATGACTACCTTGTGAATACCCAAATAAAAAAAAAATTATAAACAAATTGCAATTTTAAAAAAAATCCACAAATGCTAAACAGTTGGGAACGATTTGAAAATTATACTATTTAAAAAGTATTTGCTTACAGGAGTGCATTTTTATTGAAATCTAAGGGGGTAAAAAGGGTAGAAACGAGTAATTATAGTAAAATCATATCTCCAAAACTAAAAGAGATACAAAAAATATTGTTAATACTTATCATTGTCCATTGTTTCTTAATTCGTAACATATCTAAAAAATACAAATTTTGTACTTTTTCGAAACTCAAACGTTTAAGGGATAAAAATGGCACCTATTTTTAGTACTCTTTTAACAAAATATTTTTACGTGTTAAGTTATGGGCTCCTACTACAATATTGAAATTTTTCATACTTCAATAGGAAGAAAAAGTATGAAAAAGGGGCAATACGGGAAATTAAATTTACTTTCCAGTGCTGCATGAGGTTTTTTTTTAACTTTTTATAATAAAAGTGAATGAGAACCCGTAGGATGAATAAGTTTGCTCCTTTCTTATTCTTCAACTTTTCCTTTATATGTGACTTAGAAGTATAAAATTAAACATGTATGGTCCTGAGTGAATAGGAATTTGTAAGAGGGAGCTTTTTAGTACTTTTACTTGTAACTTGTCTGATTCTAATACTTTAAATTATAAGATATTATGTCTTGTTGTATTAGAAACTAATATTCGAAATAAATACAAAAAAAATTCTACAATTGGTATGTTTTTAATGATCGCTAATACTGGCCCTAGAAACGGAAAATTAAACATGCAACGTTCTGAGTAAATGAGAATCTGGTACTTTTTAGAATTTTCGTTACTATTCGACCTTGAAACATAAAAATAAACATGTCCTGAGTGGTATTTTTTGAATTTCCCTAAGTATTGGACCTAGAAACATACATTGAAACATTTTCCGTCCTGACTTAATCAAAATCTTTAAGAGGGATCTTTTTGGTATTTTTTTGTTTTGTTTTTTAGCTGGTACTTTTTGCATTTTTTTATTAATAATGAACCTAGAAACATAAAATTCAACATGCAGAGTCCAGAGTGATTGTGAAACTATCAGAGAAGACTTTTTGGTACTTTTGTTTTTTAATTGGTACTTTCTGATTTTTTTTTTATTTAATTGAACTTACAAAATTTAAGTAAACATTTACGGATTTGAGGAAAAGAGAACATATGTAGCGAAGGTTGGGCCCCTGCGAGTATGGAAAGAAGTGCCATTTCTTACTGAAGTTGCTTAGCTTAACCTTCCTTTGGCCAGGCGAAAGGGTTCTTTCGTCCTCTAAGTAGGATGAAAAGCAGCTTAGCTTTCAATAGGTTATTCGGCCTGCGGACACAGGGAAGGGTTGCCTGCCCTGTGTATAAAGAAAAAAGGTTTCACTTGCAATAGTTTATTCGAAAAAATGCAAGGCCGAAAGCCGGTTATGTAATAAACAAATTTTACAGCATGTTCGTCGATTTCGAACGTAAACGTTCGCATAGAAATTTACATTTAAAAGAAAAACAAATTTTCGAATATTGTTTTTGTTTTAAATATAATTTTCTATGCGAACGTTAACGTTCGAAATCGAAGAACAGGCTGTTAGAAGAACAAAAAACCCAACAAAACACCAGCTCACTAAAAATCCCAAAGAAAAAACTTATTGCAAACAGAAATTGTGTAGATCTACAGTCGACTGTGGAAAGAAGTTTATTAAAATACATAAGGAATCTACGCAGAGAAGAAACTAGTTTAAATATGGTCACCTCCAACGAAACTATTTTAAAATAAAACTTTAAACGTAATGTGTTTAATTTAACTATATTATTGTCACCGATAACCATATTATCTAAACATGTTATGGTTTTTTTTTTTGAAGATTTATTTCTGGTCTCGTCTTTCAATTCTTTAAATTTTAATTTAATTTTTTTTCTTATTTTGTTACCTTTAAATTTTCTTACTTATTTCGAATAAAAATTTGAATTTTAAGGAAACTCAAAGTAATTCTGTGATTGCTCATATTAAAGTTAATTTAGTAAGAAAATATTATTAAAACAAATTTAGCCAGAATCCTTCAATATAATAGTAGTTTTTAGCTCTATAACAACTTTTAAAATAACGACAATAACAAAAGCAACAATAGCATCCTTCATCAAATCGGAAAAAGAGAAGGAATGAAGACAGAAAGAACAGCAACAAGAACAACAACAACATCATCAGCGTATAACAATTGGGAAATAAAGTACGTGCTGCATGCATATCCTGAGGCGTTAGAATAGAGTAAATAAACTAAAAATTAGTTCCAAAAGCAAAAAATGAACAAAGAAACAACAAAATAAAGAACAAAAATTCCGCCAGCAGAAAAAAAAATTAATAAAAATAGAATTACAAAACAAACAGGTCTGAGACTTAAACAAAGTTCTGACACACCAACTGTTCCGTCTCCTTCTCATTAGCACCAACTAACGCTCTATTATCAACAATGAAAATAACGGTGCTACATCAACAAGCATCGCATTCCAAAGCAAACAAGTCATCATAATCAATGTCAGTGAAGGTATTATGTCTAGAAAGGAATTGAAAATTAAGGATAATAGAGAACGTTGTTACATTTTCAAAAATACTAGGTGAAAATATATCGTAAGAGTTATTAGAGAGTAAACAAAAGCTGATAACTAAAGATAGAGCGTTTATTTTTAACAATAACAAATTTATACACAGAAAAAAATTCAAAATTGTCTTTAAGCACCAAATTTATAGAATCAAACAAACAATTTGTTTATTTTGCATCTATTACCAAAATGATTATGTTACCAAAATGATTATATTACTAAAAATGGTAAAAATTTAAAATTGCGAAACATTTTTTTTTTTCAATAAATGATATTTTTAATTTAAATTAAAAAATGATCAAAAAACTTTGCTGTTTCAAACAATGTGTTAATTGATTTAATCAAATATAGCTCAGGTTTTCACAATTCCCAACAACAATTCTTTAAGTTTAAACTGTTTTTTTAAACAAAAAAATCAATTAAGATTTTTTATTAATTTATAAATATTTTAATTTAAAGTTTATTTAAAAACAACTGAAATGTTATGTAAATTAATGTTATTTTTTTTATTCAACTAAATAATAACACTGTGCTGGGAATGGACACTTTATTTAGACAAGCTGGGCACTAGGCATTTTCAAATAACTCGGGTACGCTGAATCCAATGGTGCTAGCCGTTTTTTTAGTTTAGCTCTTGATTTCGAGATATGTATACCGTTATTTCGAAAATGGAGGAGGTTGCACAACATATATTCGCGTAACTCAAAAACGGTTTAGTTTATTGAAACAACTAAAAAAAACCGAAATTCCGCAAGCAAAGTAAAATTATTTTTTTTTTAATATGAGCAGTCGTTTTGGAAACATATTTTTTTTTTTTTTTTTTTGAAATTTTTTTTATCAAAATTTCGCAATTTTTGGTTTTTCAAAAATTCATAAAAAATTGGAAAATGCAGCTTGGCTTCTAATTTTTTTGCAGACATATAAAAAACGAAGCTGCAAACAAAACAAGCCATACATGATAAACAGCTGTTAGCAATTTTTGATTTATTCACAAAAGTCGAGCATTTCATAAAACGCAATATTTGTATGGGAGCCCCCCTAAGAACTGGTGATAAGGGGCAAGTATGTTTCGAGAAAATGTTAAGGACAAAAAACTAATTGAGGTCGGTCATACGTCATATCCCACTAGGGGCGACTCCTGGGCATTTATGGGACTTTTTCTTTAATATATTTCTAGTCTGCATTGAACATTTTGTATGGGAGCCCCCTTGAGGAATGGAGATAGCGGGTAGGTATGAAAAAAATAAATAATTGAGATGAAAAATAAAGTGGGGTTGGTCTTTTTTAAAAATCTTTTTAATTGATAAAAAAAAATACTGATAATTTTTTCTGTGTACTTAATAAACCTTTTGCAGCTTTTTCCTGTTAAAGATAAAATGGAAATTGTAAAAGGAGCTAAGAGATAACAAAAGTTAATTAAATGTCATTTTTGTAAAAGAAATGTAAATTTTGTTTCTCTGATCCTAAATATACGCTGCAAGTGTTTTCTTTAACTGCCTGTTTTTAGAAAACGTACACTAGTGAGTGAGTGAAAAATTATATAGAAAACAAAAACAAATTTTCGTTTTTTATTGTTGTTTTTAATGTAATTTCTCACTCACTCACTTGTTTACGTTTTCTAAAAACAGGCAGTAAATGTTAAAACTTCTCATTACGATCAAATTTGTAGCAAAGTAACCGATATAGCGCGGTTATGAGACGGGGTGCTTGTAAAATCGTAACGGCTTATCAAATCAGATTTTACAAGAGTCTTTGATGGAAATAGACATTTGTGATATCTAAACAGGTAAAAGTTCTTTATACGGCTGTGCCGAATTTCTAATACGCTCTGCCGAGAGTAAGCATTTTTTAAGAGTGGGATTTAAATGGGATTTATGCTTTATATGCGATTTATAAAAATCCAGCTTGCAGTATTATAATTCGTTAATAAAGTCTTGCGCCAGAATACGGCTTATATGAGGGCCTGGGGTAAATTATTGACCGATGTCACGAAACTTTGCAAATTTCTTGTCTTATGAAATTATGACAATCCACATTTTACAGCAAAAGCATTATTCGTTACAGTTTTTCTGATTATTATAACTGAAAACAATTTGACACCACAATTTTTCTTTTGTATTCAGTCTTTCGAAAGTAATCGTGATTTTGTTAGACAGCCAAACAGACGGGCATGGTTGATTAGAATTAGAATTACTAAAGGACACAGGGTATATACTTTATAGGATCTTTGATAAATATTAAAATAGTTTCATACGGAATGACAAATAAAGTAAATCGTCTTCACATCTAGTTGTGGATGGTGGAAAAACGCTATTAGTTTTGCATCTAACCATTTTAATTTGTGCCAAAAATAATAAAATATGCTGAATTCGAATCTGTTATTGGTTTTTCTCTATTACGTCATGATTTCGAGATACAAAAAAAAAGGATTTTATTCCTTATCCAAAAAAATAACTGTTTGCTGTAGTTTGCATGCCGGCAGCGTCATTGAGCCATATTTTTTCGTCGACAATAACGATTGTCATTTTACTGTGAATGGTGATCGTTATCGCACCATTATTACCGATTATTTTTGGCCCAAATTGGAAAACATGGATTTGGACGAAATGTGGTTTTAACAGGACGGTGCCACAATGCACATAGCACATGTTAAAAAAAAGTTTTGAAGTCCTTATTGGTATTTATTTTTAGTTGGCAAACTATCAAACAAAATAATGTTGCCGTACTAAGTACCAAGTAAGATTTCAATTGCTTTGCTGTCTGACAAGGCGATAGAGTCTTTGTTGTCATCCGCAATCGATAAATCGTTTAGAAAGTTTTCTGTGTGGCTAATTCAAAATAACGGTTTTTTTTCAAACATTCGGTCTAAAGTTTCCATAAATATGCCTAAAAGTAATCAAACAATTAACTACTAATGTAGAATAAATACAACTTAAAATCAAGTTTGCCAAGCTACAGTTTAGGCATGTTTAATTTAAAAAATAAAAATTAAAATTCTTTATGAATTAAGATCGTCTAATATGAAAACAATGTCCAGCAATTTTAAATCAAAGCTGTAGCCACGTTGACTTTGAGCAAAATTCGTTTCCTTTAATAAAAAGTTATTGAACTCATTATTAGACCCAGAGCTGTGTATTTCTTTTATAAGTTGCAAAACATTAGTTTCTTAGTGTAGGGTGTACAACAAAATTATTTTCTGAGAGAAAAGTTGGAACTGTGTATAAAAAACAACTGCTTTTGTAATACAAAGTTTTGAATTGAGATATCTAAATTTAAAAAAAGTCTTGTAATTAAATATAAATTCTCTGCTCTTCTTTTACTGTGTTCAAGGTTTTCTAATAATACAAAGCTGTTTGGTTTAGATCCAACCCGTTTAGTAAAAATAATAGCTGGTCTTATGAAGGATGAGCAAATTTTAGATTAGGAAGTTAATAAACTGTCACATCTTCGGCTTAATATGCAAACCTGCTAACGCCCTTTCAGTAAATTTTACAAGAGAGGCAAAAAACTTTTTATTTTTCAATCTTAATTTACTTAAAAAGTGGATTTAGCAGGTTTGCATATTAAGCTGACGATATGATGAAATTTCAAAAATGGAGTTGCCAACCTTTGGCATTTACTTAAGGCTAGATTACACTATTATACCTTGTATTAATACATGTCGAAAACTCAAGTGATATGACAAAGTGTGATAGTGTAAATGCAATGTGTCACGAAAATGACAAGTATTATGAACAAAGTTTGACATACCATCCGACTTCATCGTTTTTTGAAAAATTTCGAAACAATAATACTTGTCATTGGATCAGGGTTGCATTTTATTTCATATGTGAGTGTTTATACTTTGTGTGGTGGTGTGAACACAAACTGTCGTGTTAAATTAGATTTTTTGACTGTCGCAACAAAACTCATTAGATTTCTATCTCACAATGTATTATGGAATAAGTAAGACTTGTGAGATAGTGAAAACTATCCTTTAGTAAAAGTGTAGTAAACGCTACACCAATTTAAATTGTAAAAATTTACTATCAAAAGGGTGAAAATTTTAATTTATCACATAATAAAATTCGAGCAGTTTTTCCTCGTTATAAAGCTCCTCTTGAGACCGATTTGTGTGGTCGTAATTGGCTAATCTTGAGATTGGTGACCTCCACTATGAGCTACACAGCCAGTCAAACAATTAAGTAATTGGATGAGAAATTTCTGCCGATTTTAATTGACAATATTCTCTGCATTCAGTTGAATGTAAGTACATCAATTTCCTGTTAGGAACTCTATAGACGCTAGATATATGTAGGTTGAGCAAATTTTAGGTTAGAATGTAAATTTACTTACACACATATTTTTTCGACAAATTCAGTTGTATTGATACTAGTGTAAAGCTGAAATATGGGAATTTATAATTTTCGCAAAATTTTGAACCACATTTTGCAACAAAGCTTCGCTTTTCTCGTCAATGCAGCGACGAATTTCATCTCAGAGCGTCAGTTATATATGGTTTTATTATATATACTTGTATTAATAAATTATTTTTTAAAACAATGAGATTTATAACCCTTTTTTATATAAAAAAAAAATCAAAATTAGTGCGAGCGTTTCTTACGCTCTTAAGGTAGGGTTACACGATTGCCGCAATGCACCAATTATTGGTCTACTTTATGCGCCAATCGTGTAAAGTCACCATTTATTGCTTCATACGGCAACCTTCGACAATATTTTTCTTATTTGCCCCAATCAAATGCAATCCTGATACGGCAACCGTGTAACCACTCGATAGACAATAATGTGGCAATAAAATGCTTTAATTGTGCCAATATTTATTGTTTTCTTGAGCGGCAATCAAAGTTTGCAATACGCGCCAATATTTATTTTTTCTTTAGTCGTGGAAAAGTATATTTGTAAGTAAAATTAATTTAAACTGTTGTAAATATATTACTTATATATACTTGAAGTGTAATTATGGAGTTTGATGACTGTATTATAGAAATAAATGATCCACTGGACCCGGAATTTGTCCATAAGGAAAAAAAGCCAAGTGTAAGTTCGTCTTGGGCCTACAGTACAATAAATGCTTTGATAATGGCTGTAAAAGAGCACCCATGTGTTTGGGAATACTCTTGCTCAGACTACAAAGACCGATACAAGCGAGAGCAGGCATGGCGCGAAATCGAAACTAAATGTCCGGGACATACGGTGGAGGATTGCAAGGCTTAATGGGCAAATGTAAAAACTGCTTTTCAAAATGTGAAAAAGAAAATGAAAACAAAGTCTGGTCAGGGTGCAGAAAACACCCAACCACATTGGCCTCATTGGACTGCAATGCAATTTTACAACCGTCACAGCGCAGCTAAATGTTCGTCTACTGTGTCAACGCTCAACTCAACTCTCTGACCCAAATACTTCTTTTAACACACTTTTTTTCATTTTTCTTTTTATCTAATTCACACAAAATAATTATAGCAGCTGCAATTTTCTTTTTCTTTTGAGAAGATATCATTTTCACTCACTTAAATAAATTTTTTACAGATTTATGTATAGTATTTATTGTATTACCACAGAATATAAAATAAAATTTATGTTAGCAAAACAAAAAATGTAATTAAACACAACAGCTGTTTTTCAGTGTTGCCGCATATTGTAACAATCATGTAACTGGAAGTCGGCAATTATTGCCCCTTAATCGTTGTGCGCCAATTTACGGCAACCAATTTACGGCAAACTGCAGAAAATTTGATTGGGACAATCGTTTTATTGTCCTCCAAATTAGCACAATAAAAATTGTTACAAATTTAGTAGAGACTTTTGTTGACATGTATCAAGTGTGCAATACGGTCTTGGTATTTGTTGTCCTAATTTGCCTTTCACTGCCAAAAAACAATCATTATCTACAAGGCATATCAATCTTGGTACAACTGTACTTTTTTCTAACATTTTAGATTAATGCTACGGCGATTAATTTGTTAAAATTCAAAGATATTAATTTATATCGAAAGCAACTCTTTTAATAATATAGTAAAACCAATTGAAATACTGCTAAGTTTGACACTTCATTTTGAAGTATTTTAGGATCAAAAGGGGACTTTTAGTATAAATGACTTTAAAATTATTCATTGCAAAACTTCTGGTGAAAATATTTTTGAAATCAGCTTTAAAATTCAATTGTCGAAAGATAGTTTAAATAGAAGTGTAGTTTAAAAGCAAATAAACATATTTTTGGCGCTGTGATAGATCTTAAGGCATTTGTTTCCTCTGACAAGTACCGTCGTCGTTGCCTTGAAAGTACAATCTGTTTGAAAGTTGGTACAAAATCAAAATAGCTATTTCCAACCCCTGACACCAACATATTACAACTTTTGGTTAACTTCTCATTCAAAATTCCTAAAGTTTAATTACTTATCTGATTTCTATATAAAAAATTTGATTTCTTTTATTATCCTTTCCGTAATACAACAATTTCTTGGTTAATCTAAAATTAGTTTTATTGGTTCTTTTTTTCATTGTTGCGGAAAATATTTATTTTCCTTCATTTCCGTTTTCTTTTTGTTAAAGTGTTGTCTTCACTTCTTTTGTTGTTTCTGTTTTTTTTTTTTGAACATTTCCACTTTGTGTTGATTTTAATTTTTTTTTCTTCTTTTTTGTATTTTTTATTCATTCATTATTGCGTTTTTTATTTTCGTATGGTTTATTATATTTATCCCTGTGGCCATAATGCTTAATTATTTCATCATTATTATAAGCTTTGAAATGAAACACGTTTAACCAAAAGGTCCTTTACTTTAATATCCTTTTTATATTATTATCTCTTCTTTTTTTTACTACAGTTTGTTGTTCATTATTATTTTTTCTTGTTTGGTCCCGGGTAAGCAATAGTGGTTTTTTTTTTGTATTTCGGAAAAAAAGCGAAAAAGAACTTAATATTATTATTTTTAAAATAGATGTTAAAAACTGTTTATAGTAATTAATGTTAAGGTTAATAAAAGAAATGAAGAAAGCAAATGATACACTCTGCACGGTGGCTTGAAAATAGGTAAGAAAATAAATAAATAGGTTCTTAAAAGCCCGATTTGATAAGTTTGTTTTAAAACAGGCATAAATCTTGTGGTTAAGTTATAGGTCGCATTTTGTAAGATAACTCGCATAGCCCAGTAAAATTTATTAAACACACATCTCGTTTAATTTTACTGTAACTGTTCTGGCAATATACAGAACTACATATTGCCTAAGTACAGAAATCCAGCCCAAGTGTTACCTAATTACTAGTGTTTTTCTTACGGGATTTCCCGGGACAAAAATTCCGGGATCCCGGGAAAAAAATCCCGGGAAATTCGTGCGGGAATTCATGGGGTTTTTTTTTAAATTAATTAAGGCAACTTTACTGCTGATATAATTGTTAATAAATTGTTTCATGAAATTATCCGTTAGGCAAAAAGGTCTTAAGTCAAAAAACGCATTTTGAGCAGCGCAGTCATTTCTTTCACTTCTTCACTTGTCTTTGGACAAAAAAAAAAAAAACTGTTTCTTTTACCTCTGATTAATTAAATGTAAACAGTCGCTGTCAAACCAATTTAAAAAGCGAAAAGTTGTACACAAACTTTCGTTTTTTATCGACAGTTTTTAGTTTCGACTGCAGTTTTTTAAACCCCGAGTTTGAGTATTAGATTGGCTTTAATTAAATTCAGTTCTCTTTTGTTTGGTTTAAATCATAGGATAATAAGTACCAGGTATGTTCATTAAATACATTTTAATGAAATAGGATTCATTGATCCAACGAAGCGCTGCATAAGCTCCTTTTTAATGCAATTTTTCATGGGATTTATGTCAAAATTCATTGGTAATGTGAAGAAAATTCTTTCAGTGTATGACGCCTTTTCTTTCATCTTACCAATAAACTCAAGAATTTCTGCAACAAAAATTTCAAGTCTGGACGATGACTTAGGAAACTAGAAAAGCTGATCCGCAACGTATATGTTTACGTAAGATCACCGAGGCCTTTACACTCCATAGCGCAAACGCATAGTACCCGCTCTACATATTGTGGTGTTAGTGTTAAGATAGTTGGTATTATATGGCAGAAAATCCGAAAAACAACTTACATACATAATTGTGCTACTAATGTCTTTTTTTATGTTTGAAATAAAGGAAAAAACAAATTCAAACGTATTATTATTTCATCTTTTCATTTTCTCCACTGTGCATTCCATAACGATTTTTCGTTTTTGTTGAAAGAAAAAATCAGAAAAGAACTAGCCAAAGGCTAAAAATTAATCAATTTTTAAAAGACAGGTAAAGGAAAATTATATATTTTTTTTTTCAACGAAATAAGAAAAGTAAAGAGAATTTAATTACAAATGCCATTTTTATAAGAAAAATATATCTTAATTAAGTTTTCTTATGTTTTGTTTACAACTTGTATTTTAACGCTACATACATATACTTAAATTTAATTTAATTTTCTTATAAACTTAATTATAAGTAAATTATATTTTTTTTTAAATTTCTTTTTACAAAATTGACCTAAAATATTTGTAAAAACTTCAACATTGGCAAGCCAAATATTTTTTTCTTTTTTTTTTTTTTTTGCTTAGTTGCAATTTACTAATGTTCAATAATATTGATTGAAGCATAACAAATTACAAATTACAAAATTTTTTTTATTTCTTATTTATTTCGAACATTAAATAAGAAAACTCTATTTTCATTCAATGACCTTCAAAAGAAAACAAACTATTTTCGACAAAAAAAAAATTTGAAAAACAAAAACAGAAAAAAAATTTATTTTAAAAACTAAAGGAATGACGTTACCAGAGTTGATATTTTATTAAAACTTCCATTTGATTGCAACCTATTTATGTCGTTTTACTTGAATGAGGAATTCATTACAGTAACTATCTACAAGCAACAAGGATAACTGAAGAAGCCCTGGCATCAACGAAAATAAAAATTGAAGAGAATTTAAAACAAAAAAAAAAAAAAATAAGATCTTTGAGAATCTAAAGGAATGAGTTTTGTACATTCGTACAATACAAGTTTAAGTACAACCCAATGAAGTTGCAATACTAAACTACAAATGTAATTTTCAATATTCAATGGAAAAAACTATAAATAGAACATTTTTGCACAGAGAGATAGATAAGAAAGGAAACAAATTAAAAATGGATAATGCTGTGTGCCATCTAACAAGAGATATAAAAAATGTTGATATACGGCGTGTCCTTAAAGGGTCACTTCCTAGCTAGCATTTGGGTAATACTTTTTGTAAAAATCACCTTAATGAGTATTTTAAGATCAAAAGGGAATCAAAAACAAATGATTTTTTGAGGTGACTCATCGGTTCATCGATTTTTCTTACAATGAAAGTATCAAAGAATCAAAAAATTAGCTCACATAGGGTTATTTTGCTGGTGAAGCTGATTCTTAAAAGATTCAAAATTATATAAAGACCAAAATAAAAATAAAACCAAGAGATTTTTCAATGTCAATATCTTAGTGATTTAATATTGTTCTATTGGGTGTAAAACTAATTCTTAGCTAATCTTCTACACATGGTTTGTGTCTTTAATAACTTATACGACAATGTACACAGAAAAAACCAAAAATTGATTTCAATTAAAAAATTTGTGATATTAATAAAAAAATCAATTAAATTTGCACCAGTAAACAAATTAATAGTATCAATTAAACCAGTTAATAGTATTAATTAAACGTTTAATTCACTTGATTAAAAGTTTAATTCACTTGATTAAATTTTTAATTAAAACTGATTATGTTTTTGATTAATGCTTTAATTGATGAAAAATTTTGGAGAATTTTTTCGGTGTAATGGGTAAGCAACTGTTATCTATATGAGGTATTTTTTTATCTTTAAGTTTTCTGCAGCACGATCCGCTCATTTCGAAAAATTTGTAAGGAAAATCAAAGCTGCCATTTTTAAAAAAAATTTATTAGTTTTACAAGGTGGTAGAACTTCAGCGACTTATTATATGTTGCTTTCTTTTTTGTTGTCAAACCACAAACTTAAAATTATTTCCAAAAATTGTGTGTTAATTATGGATAAAACTTTTACTTCACAAACTCAATCTTTGGATGAAAAAATTAACATATTGGCAACTCAGCTCAAGTTTGTCCAAACAAAATATAAAACTTAATCAATTTAAGCTGACAGTTGTTCGTAAAAAACAGAAATCTATAAAAGTTAAAAAAATGTTGTCCGGACAAAATGTGTCAAGTCTGTTGGAAATTGCGATCTAAATGGTTTTAATTTCGTAGTTGCAATTGCGATCAAATTTGCTTCTTTCTGGGTATCGCAAAGGGACCACGGAAGGAACTTCTCTCGATGGCTGTCCAAGGAACATAACCTAACAATGAATGATAATTACTGTCAGTGTATCCAAGAAAATAAAAGAAGATGCATTCTCGAGCTGGATTTGTTTATTAAAAAAGGATCCAGCTTTTATTATTATTTTAAATATCCTCAGCAATAAAGACATTTATTGATTGTTTAATAGTGAAGAAAGCAAACGTCTACTTCAGGCAAAACTCTAAGAACTATGTTAACGACAGTGTGACGTTTGACTTTCTATCCGGCAGAATCTTTATCATCAAGAAATGGAAGTCAAATCTTCTTATTTGATAGAAATCTCAAAATTATTAATTTTCATTGCTATCACGATTAGTTTACTAACATAAGTTTTTCTGCAATGAGTAGATTTAACTTCGATGCCCAGCATTTTGTAACAGAAAACAAACTGAGCCACTGTTGTAGGACTCTTAGGTCATATTCCAAGCAATACAACCGATTCAGCTATTGTTTTTGATTTTGCTTATTTATTGCACAAAATGTTTACTAATTGTGAATAATTGATTACATTTTACATACTAAATATTTCATATTATTAGTATTATTCACAAAAAATCGCCGGAAATGAAAGAGACATTTAGACCACAAAACGATTATTGAAATTGTGTTCTTAAATATTATTTTCACCCCGTAGTGTAGTACTTACACATTACATATCTCTGAAAAATGTTTACTACTAACACACAAATACACTCGATATAAAGAATATTCGACAAACTTCAAGATTCAAGACATTTTTAACAATCTATGGCATACAATTTTAAGTAGACAGTTGTACAAAGATACTCTCAGAACACACACTAACTGACAAAGTGTAACACATACATTTTTTAAACCAACAAACCCTGCAGTTCCAAGGAATATAAGTAAACTGCTGTTTCAAAGTTTATTCGTTATCAATGAGTTGCTGGAACAATTACAAGAAAATCGAGAAAGAGCGGCCAAACTGAACTTTCTTATTATGAAATTAAAACAAAGATTTACTTATCAGCTATTGCCAGGGTATCACCACAGTTTTTCAGACCTCCTGGGTATGAACGTACACCAACACTGACACAAAAACCCCAACATACATATACACCATGTTTCATGAAAAATGTAAATAAAATTTGAAAAAAGTACAAAGAAAAGAAAAAAATATACAAGAAATGATAGAAATAAAAAGGAAACTTTTGCAATTACAGAAACAACTTGAGCTGGTCATTAAATATTAACCTTGTGAAATGCTGTTGATGACGACTGTTTTTCAACATTTGTTCGACATACACCAGGACAATTACAAACACTACTAACTTTACTAACCATAGAGTGCTTAGTGTTGACTAAAGTTTAGGCAGAGGAGGGAATACTTAAGATAAAGTCAAAGTAAAACGATTTTGTTGCCTTTAAAATACTTAAAACACTCGAGCAGGTTGTCTATTAAAAACTATAGAGAATAAAGTGAAGACACCACAATATCCGTTTCCGTTGGAACATTTTTCAACGATTTAAAAAAAAAAAGTATCGGAGAGTTGGTAGAAACGTGTTGAATACTTAAAAAAAAGTATATTTGGTTTTAATGAGGAGTTTGACAAGGGTATAAATAATGTGACCAACTAATGAAAATGAAATATAAAATAATGACTTTTAATACCCACATCGCAATAGTGGTGCGCTTGTGCTGATGTTTGTTACATCTTAAATTATTAGTTCTAGACTTTGGTTTAGTATCATGATTAATTTGGAATCATTCGTTAAAACGATCCAACGATGTCCGTCCGTCCATTCGGTTGCCACCCTGTTCAAGTACATTTTTTGCGCAAACTACAGGCCGCAATTTTAGATATAATACAAACTTCTTTCCGGAATAAACCCCTAAGCCATGTTACTCTGATGGTGCTTAGACTTAGTTTGTTCAAGCTTATTTTATTACAATCTATATCATCTTACCAAATTTTATTGAAATCGGCTTATATTTGACAATAGCTCCCATACAAATACTATTCCCAAAAATAACTTTTAATGCCATAACTTCCTAATGAATGTTGGAATTGACATAAAAATTGGCAACAACAATAATTACGATAACTACTATGTCATTACTAACGTCAAAAACTAAAAACAACTTTGTTATGCTTCATATAAACGCCTTTCCTAAAATTAATTTAAGCCGAACAAATCTCACAAAGATGAAGATAACTTAATAATATTAGGTTAAAAGAACTTCTACATGAATCTTAACCTCATAGCATAATTTTGTTCCGACGGGTCTATGTTTGCACATGGTCCCCAAACAGGGTACTCCCATCAAATTGTTTTAAAGTACTGTGGTGTAGGATATCAAATGGTCGAGCTTGGCGATGTGTGTCCCTTATAAAAGTTCTACGCAAAGACTGAAGCACTAGCACTGCATAGATTTTACGCAAATTATCTTTCCAGGGTTCAACAAAATTTTTTTAAGTTTCCTTTTGAAAAATCAAATTTATAAAAAATCCCTAAGAATCACTGAATTTTAGAAAAATTTTATTAAAATTCCTGACAAATATCCCTTTAAAAAAGTGATTTTTTTTAAAATTCAACTTAATGTAGGGAACTTTTTAAAAATCCATATAAAATAGTGAATTTTTTTATATATAATTTAGGGAATTTCTGGCAAGTTAAGTTGATTGTAGATATAACTGGCCACTTGTCTAATGAAAACTACGCCCATAGACTAGGGCTCCCAACAATGATCTTTGTTGAAGTTGTAATGACAAACTGGGCTGTGGAGTCGCATTAGAGGTTTTTGTTTTAGGGAATTTCGGACAAGTTACTTTTTGAAAACTTTGTATGAAGAAGATTATTCTTTCAAAATTTCTTATTAAATAACGAATTTTATAAAATTTCCTATAAAAACGAATTTTGACGAATTTCCTATCTAAAAAGGAATTTTAGACAATTTCCTATCTAATAAGGATTTTTTTTTATACAAAAAAAGGTTTAAAAATGTCCTTGAAACAAAATGAATTTTGAAAAAAACATTCTTTACAATAGTAAATTTGGAAAACTCACAAATACTATTAAAATTTTTTGAAATTTCTCATTTAAATTAGTGAATTTTTAAAAAAATTTTCTATAGGGACTTTTTGAAAATTCCCTAAAAAATAAGGAAATTTTTGAAAATTCCCTAAAAAATAGGGCACTTTTGAAAATTTCTCTAAAAAAGGGAACTTTCGAAAATTTCCCTAAAAAACAGGGATGTTTAAAAAAAAATTACCTAAAAAATAGTGAACTTTTAAAAAAAATTCCCTAAAAAATAGGGAAATTTTGAAAATTTTTTATAAAATATAATCTATGTATATTAGAGCGACTCACCAAAAAAAGTGCTCAATGTACCCTCCTAAAAATGAACCTTGGACTTTTTTAAGATACCATTTTAAATATTTCGGCTCCAGCTTTGACCTCTCGTGAGCTGGACCATTTTTAAAAAGAGTCTATTTTAGCATGTTTTGTTAATTTGAGAATCTGTTTCCTTACCAACATATACAAATTGGGTATCATGGGTATGGATAAAAATAGAACTAAAGAAAGAAAAAAAGGAATGATCCACGACTTTTTGGCGGCATATTTTTTTTGCAAATTAAAAAAAAATTTAAGTCGTAGATCATTCCTTTTTTTCTTTCTTTAGTTCTATTTTTATCCATACATGATCTAGAAACTAAATCCGCTAACATATTACAGTTACTACAAAATTGCATTTATATATATTCCAGAGCACCGTGTAAAATGCATCTAATTTGCAAAAAATAATATTATTTACATACAAAGATGATGTACTTGGTAAAAGAAGAAATTTGATGCCCATATTGCTATATTTAAATCGAAGGGTTGCCACCCCATTGCATTTTTGTCAAAACACGAACTAGCGCGAATTTCCAAAAAAGCTGAAACACGTATTTAATTAAATCGACTAAAGATTAAAATATGTTAATTTGGCATTTTTATTACAAGCAACGCCGAACAAAAAATTCATAAACCGTTTTTTTTACAGAAAAACCTTAAAAAAAAGGATATGGATGATCGTCCTTGGACAAATTGTATATACAGTTGGACGCGCCTTAAAAAAACCTTTCTTAAGATTCCCAATTTGTATATGTTGGTAAGGAAACAGATTCTCAAATTAACAAAACATGCAAAAATAGACTCTTTTTAAAAATGGTCCAGCTCACGAGAGGTCAAAGCTGGAGCCGAAATATTTAAAATGGTATCTTAAAAAAGTCCAAGGTTCATTTTTAGGAGGGTACATTGAGCACGAATTTTGCTTCCATACATTTTGAGTCGCTCTAATGTATATATATAAAATTGTAACGTTACTGACTGACTGACTGACTGATTCATCATCGCACAGCCTAAACGCCTGAAGCTAAACACTTGAAATTTAGACCAGAGATTGGTCACTCCCCAAATCGATCTACTAAGACGGGATTTTCGGAAATTCGAATGTTTAGAGGGTAAAAAAGGGTAAAAACGGGAAAATTCGGTAACCTTATATCTTCAAAACTAAAAGAGATACAAAAAAAATGTAATACCTATCGTTGTTCTTTAGAAAAATAAGCGGACAGGTGTCTGTTACTTTTTTGAAATTCGGCCCTATTAGGGAGTAAATTGGTAAAATCTGAATTTTAGTACTTTTTTGACACCCCATCTATCTTTTGAACCAATAAACATAGAAACAAGGTATATACCACATTCGAAACTTATCAAAAAAATACGAATATGAATTTGGTACTTTTTCAGTTAAGGGGTGAAAATCGTAACTATTTTTGGTACTTATTTTACAAAACATTTTTCTTTGAATTTCCGTTTGTATTGGACCTTAAAGCATAAAATTCAACATGCAATGTCCTGAGTGGATACGAATCTATGAGGGAACTTTTTGGTCCTTTTTTGTTTTTTAACTGGTACTTTTTTGAATTTCTGTAAGTACTGGACCTCGAAATATAAAATTCAAGATGCAAAAAGGATAACACGGGAAATAAACTTTCTTTCATTTGCTTTTGTGTTCTAAATTTTTAAATTTTCTATAATATTGAAATCAGACGCTAACGAAGTAGCAGGTTAAATGATAGTATACTTATAAAATACAAAATTTTTATAACTTTCTACAAAAAAGGAAATTTTTTTAAAACTTATAAAATAGCTGATTTTCAAAAATTTCCTATAATCACAGCAAATTCAGGCCTATTTCCTATTTAACTGGGGATTTTGTTCAATGGGGAGGTTTTCGAAATTATTCTTTAAATTAGCAAATTTTCATACATTTTTCTACAAAATTGCTGGTGCACGAGAATACTTTATATAAAAGCGATTTTTCAAAAGATGTTGCTATAAGAAAGCGAATATTTAAACTTTTTCCTTTAAAAGCGCATTATAAAACAGCTAATTTTAAAAAATTGGGATTTTGAAAAAAATTTGTACTTTAGACAATCAGACAAGTCTTACGTATTTTTAAGGAAAATACATCTCCGTCATGAGATGTTGTTATTTTTTTTTTTTTTTTTTTGGAAATATTCAAACAAATATTTGATCAGGGCTAAAATTTTGGCAAAAATACGTAAGAGTTGTGTGATACTGAAAAGTACACTTGAATAGTGAATTTCGAAACCTATTTTTAAGTAGATGGCATAAAACAGCAAATTTTCGAAAGTGTCCTCTAAAGAAGCAAATTTTAGCAAATGTCCGTTACAATTTTAAAAAATGTTCTTAAAAAAAAGTAATATTTTTGATTTATTTACAAAATAATGGGCTTTTGAAAATACCGTGAAAAATATCAACTTTATCATAAAATGTTCCTATAAAAAAGACAATTTTTAAAAATAGTCCTTAAATAGCGAATTATAAAGGAGTAAATTTTCGAAAACTTCCTTAAAATTGCGATTTTTAAAAATTTTATATTATAAATGGGTAATTCCATGTCAAAACGACCAAGAGAGGGACCCGACCACTTTCGATTTTGATAAAATTTGGTGAGAAGGTTCCTTTTATTCTATAAGAAACATATGAACGAAAAAAAATTAAAACAATTTTTTTTCAAAAGTTATGTCATATTCAAAATGTCATAATTTCGCCGAATTAGCTGAAGGTGTTGAGATTATCGAAAACTATTTTAATGTCATTTTAAAGAGAATGCTTGAGGCTACAAACCCAATATTGATTTTTTTTTTAGAAATGTAATATCTGCAAAATATTAAATTTTAAAAACGGACTAAGTCAAAAAATTATGTTTATATTTCTCTGATTTTTTTTTATATAATACCTCAAATTGTTTTTTAAAAATCCTGAAACTTTGAAGGTGGTGTTTTTTTTTTCTTTTTTAAGATTATGATTTTATTTTCTTTCGCAACCTTTAAAATATAATCTTAAAATCGAATTTTAGTATTGTACTTTTGAGCAATAAGTACACTGTGCTAGTTGCAAAGAACAGACAAGCCGGACACCTAGCGTTTTAACCTAATTAGGACACGCTGAATCCATTGGTGCTAACCGTATCTTTAGGTTAGCTCTTGTTTTCAAGATATACCGTTATTTCGAAATGGAAGGAGGTTGCACAGCAGATATTCGCGTAACTCAAATCGGTTTAGTTTCTTGAAATTACAAAAAAAAACCGCAATTCCGAAATAAAAATAAAGTGGGGTTGGTCAAACATTTGACCCATTTAGGAGCATCCTATGCGCTGTACCATACTAATATGGCAGTTTAATAAAATTCTTTAATTTGCCTCCTGCAGCGCGTAGTATCAGTGTTGCCAAAACTTGGTGACCAAAAATGGCTAAATTTACGGAAAAAAAGGCTACAAAATGGCTAAAACTGGGCTAAAAAATGGCTAAAAACTTTTTTTTTTTTTAATAAAAACACATTAAAATTCAATAACAAAACAGAAATAATTCATTTAAAGTTGTTTAATAATTAATAACTTGATAGATATTTAAAAAATTAAATCTATTAGTTTTAAATAACTTGAAGGAAAATCATAATCACGACAACAGTAACCCAACCTTTTGAGTCCAGCAGCCGTATTCTGTAATTCGCTAAAGCTAAATCGCTATCGCTAAATATCTATAAAGTTGATTTAGCGATTTTTAGCTACGAATGCTATTCTGTAATGTGCATTCCTAAATTTGGCAATGCCATAAAAATTTAATACGCTGCAATTTTAGCTTTTAATGTCATCCCTAAAAATTTTAAATTTTGTATTTTCTAAGGCATTTTAGCAATCGCTAAATCTCGATTAAGCTAAGCGAATTACAGAATACGGCTGCAGATCTACAATGAAGAACAAGTACAAAAGTATAGTCGGTCAACCCCAACTAGATGATACCCTTAACCACATTATAACCTATGTACCAAATTTTATTAAATTATCTGCAAATTTGCGACCTGTACTTTGCGCACAAGGTGTACATGGACAGCCAGCCAGCCGGACGGACATCGTTAATTCGACTCAGAAAGTGATTCTGAGTCAATCGGTAAACGTAAAGGTTGGCTAAGTATCAATATTTTAAGGTGTTACAAACATCACCACAAACGCATAGTATCCTCTCCACTATTGTGGTGTTGGTAAAAACAATTTATTGTTACGGTAAAAATATTTACCTAATTAAAAAAATCGAATTAACGGTTGCTTAATGAAACCTATTTCTTAAATTACTTTTAACGATGTTTACTTGGCTAAATACCCTCTCTTATTCAGCATTAGAGCATGGAAGAGAGAGCAACTTTATAGTCAATTCTGAAATTTCTAAAAAAATTTTGTTGCCGTCTGCATCTCTTTATTGAAATACTTTCAACCAGAAAAAACAGCGTTATTTGTGTTGATCCATTTATATATTTAATATTGGAATACTGTTCCTTTATTTTGAAAGATGTTTCATCATCATAGTTTATAAAAGTTGTGATTTAAATTAAAGGCGTTTAAATTGTAAAAAATGTTTAATTTACTTTTATAAATTTTTATAATTAAATAAAAATTATTCTTTTAAAAGAAAAACGACAAATCAAATTTTATGGCTAAACAATTTGAAAAATGGCTAATGGCTAAACTAATTTTTTAATGGCTAAACAGGGTGAAAAATGGTTAAATCTAGCCACTAAATGGCTAAATTGGCAACACTGCGTAGGATGCTCCTAGATGCCCATCTTCGTATGTAAAGTAGTTTTCGAGATATTAAAGAAATAATCTCAACACCTTCAGCTAATTCGGCGAAATTATGACATTTTGAATATGACATAACTTTTGAAACAAAATTTTAAAATTTTTTTTCCTACATATATGTTCTTTATACGATAAAAGGAACCTTTTCACCAAATTTCATTAAAATCGAAATGGTTCGTGTCCCAGTCTTGGTCGATTTGACATCGAATTACCCAAATAACGAATTTTTCAAAACTCCCTTTAACCCATTTAAGCCCAAACAAAAACTACCGGACAAAAAATAAAATATTGTTTATTTTATTATTTAATTCATTACATATAAACAAAAAACAAAAAAATTAAAGAGGTGTACCCAAATTGGCACTACGGTCACTTTAAAAAACAAAAATTTAAAAAAAAATTTTTTTTTTGATGTTATAGAAATTTCTGAAATTTTAGTTTATCAATAAGGCAAACACATATTGAATAATGTCAAAAACTTTGTCATAAGCCGGAAATAATGAAGTGTTCCCAAATTGGCACAGCGGGCGTAAATGGGTTAAATAGAAATTTTCGAAGATGTTCTTGTTAGAATTCAATTTTCGAAAATGTCCTTTATAACAGTAAATTTTAGAGAATGTTCTATGAAATAATGGATTTTTCGAAAATGTTCCTTAAACTAGCGAATATATTGTATGTTACAGCGATATTTCAAAAATCTTTTCTATAAAAACCGCATTTTTCTTATTTCCATAAGGTAGCGAATTTATAAATGTTTTAAAAATAAGTAGGAAATCTTCAAAAATATCTTTAGAAATAGAGAATTTTCTACTAAAATCTATGCAAATTAACGTACTGTGGACAAATTACGGCGTTCGATATTGAACAAAATTTCAATCGATATCGAATGAAGTAATTTGTCACCTGTTTGGAGTATTCGAGCACAAAAACTCTTATGTTGATTATAAAATATATCTCTCGTTTAGTTGGTTGTCTTAAATACTCTTCTACCAACTTTAATTTCTCTTTTTTTTGGTTTCTATCTTAAAGTTCTTGGTGTGTTGTAATCTTTTGAACGAAACCACGATACGTGAAATGTCTCATGTAGTTGATATTAAAGACGAGACATTTTTAACAAAGTCAAAAAGCTTTACAGTTTCACTCTTGTGATTTTTTTTTTACAAATAAACGCAAATACAACACAACCCCTCGAATTTACAAATTTGCTTACACCCATTTACGTGGCAAAGTTGGCTGTCTGTATGTGTGCTTGTGGTGAAAAAACCAGTCATCCTTATTTTGAAGTTTGATGCAGTAGTGCCGAAATGGGGTGCTCGGAGAGGATTCAACTTAGAAAAAATACTTCTTAGACTGTTTTTAAGCAAAACATGTTGGGAACCCCTGATTTTTATGACTACTTTTTGCAAAACTGCTATACATGCAGACACTCCTTCGCCATCTGCTGATGTCTCCGCTATTGTTGAATTTGTAAATTTAAAGCGCCAAAATGAATAAAGTTAACTCCAGGCTTTAACGCATTCATTGAAGGTTCCCTATTTAACCAACTACTCCCCAGTACTAACTAACTTACTTGCTTTATGGCAAAAGATGAAACACGGAGGTGAAGCAGAGCTGAAGCATGGTAGCAGAAGAAAATTACTAAAATTAAAGTTAACGAAGCGCGAATATTTGCAACGTTCTTCCTTCGTGATCCCTAATTTTTCCATCATCTATAGAACAAGATTTTTTTTTTTTTTTGTATATTTTTTTAATCCACAAAAAAGTCGGAAACAAAAAACTGCTTTAGAATAAATAAACTGGTAGACTCCTCTTAATGCTTCGTTGTATGGCAAAGAAACGTCGTACGACTTAAGAAATAGACTAAAGAATAGAACATTTTTCAATGAATGAAATTCAACTTCTTATTCTGCTTGTTACTCTTAACGCGGTTTTTTGTTCACTGCAGTTGGCTTTCATTTTTCAAACAACTGTTCGAATAAAAAACTGCACAAATAAAATTGAACAACAATATAAAAAAAAAGCAAAGGAAATTCCAGAACAACAAGAAAGAAGTGGAAATTGCAACCGAGACAGAAGCTGTTTAGAGCTATTCTCTGAAATTGCAACAAAATGAGGATTAAAAGTTAAATTCTCGTTTTGTGGAAATTGAATTTGAGCTAAAAGGTTAAGAGAAACAAAAAAAAAAAAAAGAAAAAAAAAATCCAACAACAAAGTTGTATAGCGCAACACAAACTGAGGGGGACGTAAAACACCTCGTAAAGTGTTGTGTTTTTGTTAGATTGTATTTTGTATTGTGGCAGAGACTCTTAAAGATGGTAAAAAGTTTAAAAGAAATTTAATTAGGCGAGAAATCGAGGCTTGATTTTTGCGAAGATCCCAGAATACTGTATGAAATAAATAGGCAGGCAGATGTTGATTATATTACACCCAAGCCACTCTTCGATCCTGGCCTTACTGTAAGCATTATAGACAAAATAGTTCAACAGCATGACATCCTGTATACAGATTACATTGTTATATTAAACATAATATGTTTAAAATTTTCTTTAATTATAGTTTTGTTGGAGGTGACCATAAACATGTTTTTTCTCTGCGTGTATGGAACGAAATTTAGCGACTTATATATCAATACTATCTATGCCAGTTTTTGTTAAAAAATTAAAAATTTTTTAGGGTGGTTGTTCCACATTTTGATTCATAACTCTTATCCTGCAAAACCAATTTTGTTGGATTTTAATCGCGTTTTTCCAATAGACAGTCAGACGGAAAGACAGATGGACATACAGCCCAATCATAAATAAAAATTCCCCGGGAGTTTTTTCCCTTTTGCTATTTTTACAATTGAATTAACATGGGAAAAATGAGAGAAGGGAGAAAACTCCCGGGGAGTTTTCATTCATAATTGGGATGATAGCTAAATCGGTTTGAAATAACTTTAAAACCCAGAATATTTGAAAGAAAGCCTGTTTACAAACATTTAAAATTTTTAATAACAAAAAAAATATTAATCCAAAAAAATATTTCAAAGTGACTGCTTGTGTTTGATAAGATGACGTCGCTTTATTCAAAATAATGATGGTGTTTATCAGCGATTCGGCACGGTCGAATGTTGCATTCTCACTTGCTTAGTTTTTTGCTGAGTGTACATCTGTTTTTGTTGTTGTGTTGTTGAAGGTTTTCAATATTTAATGTAAACAATTGTTTTATTATAAAAAAGATAAGAAAAATAAATCCTTAACCAAACTGTCAATCTGAAGGTCATTTAAGAACATCTGCCTAAAAGTATGCATGCAATCATCTACATTAACACAGACACACACACACACATTCTTAGAATTCTATTACAATACAAAGTTGATAACAAAAAAACCTTCTCTTAAAGGTCTTACAGTTAGTTTCCACTTTATTTTATTTGCTTCCACCAACAACTTCATTTATTTCTTTGCCAACATTTACTTGCAAAACAAAACGTAATGAAATCTTATTCTATTTTGGGTTTTTTTTTTTGCACTTTTTAAGAGATTTATCTGCTTTTACTAGTCGTTTGAAACTAAGAAAACTTTTCGATTTGTTTATTATATTTTTTTCTTCTCCCTGCACAATTTCTTTAGCGTTTTATGAAATTAAAACTGAAGTAGTTGCTAAGACATTTGCCATTTTTCTATTCCTTTATTTATTTCTTTTGTTTATTTTGTTTTTAGATTTTCTAAGTTTCTTACACTTTTTTTATAATTTTGCATTAGAATGATGTTAGACATAAACTGAAGTAACAGCAAATCCTAAAAGAAAACAAAATTCTAAGATCATATTAAAATTTAATCTAATATAATTAAATATGATAAGAGTGTTGTAAAATAGTGGATAGTGATGTTCATTTTATTAAAGTGGTAAAGGAGATGAAAAGAAAATGTTCTTTTATATTAGTGGCACAAATAAGTTCTCGCTTGTTTGGCCCTATATTTTTTAATGACAATCAGTGATGCCAGGAGACATTTCATAAAATCCCTACGTGTCTAAAAAATCACTTTTTTCTCTTCATAAAAAAAAAAAATTTTACCCTTTCCCCTATGAAAATTTCTTTAATAACACTTTCTTAACATGTTTTATTTTCTATAAATAAGGGCGACATAGATGTTTTTCCAGAATTTAACCTCAGACACTCCTTTGTGGGTCGGTATGATTTATTGAAAATGTATTGGCAATATAATTTTTATATATATATATTTTAATATACATATATAAAAAAACGCTTGCCGCTCTTGTTTAGGTTGCTCAGTAAAGAAAGCTTTCATACATAATTTTTAATCTTTCTTTTAACCCTGAAAGGTTACTCTTCGTCGAATCGACGAACTTTAAAAAAACTCTAGCAAAACGATTTTTAAAATATAAAAATCAACAAAAACTTATCTAGTTAAGCATTTCATAAAAAAAAAAAATAAACTTAAGTAAAAAATTTCGTCTATCTTAAAATTTAATACGAATTTTAGCAATTTTTTGTTTTCTAATTAATTATTTACAGCTTTCGTAATAAGCTAACGTTGTTGAAAAAAGCATAGTTTAAATACGCATAAAAAAGTTATATGATAAAATGTAAATGAGGGTTAAGAAATAATTGTATTAAAGAAAAAAAAACAAGTTAGAGTGCTATATTCGTCTGTGCCGAATCTTTGATACCCTCCACCGACAGTTCGAATGTTTAAGGAGTAATATCTGTATGATGTCTTTTTATTATTATTATCTTAAACTGTGACGATCTGTTATTAATTATGGTTTTAGGAGACTAAACTGTTTTCCGGGAGTAGGGCATATATGGGGCCTAGGGTAAATTATGTACCGATCTTCACGAAATTTCACAGTATCATTTATAGTCCTATAAAATTGTGACGAGCCAAAATTTGTTATGATTGCATTATTTTTTACGGTTTTAGGCGTACTAAACTGTTTTCCGGGAGTAGTGTTTATATGGGGCTTAGGGTAAATTATGGACCGACCTTCGCGAAATTTTACAGTGTAGTTTATAGTCGAATAAAACGGACTTGTGCAAAATCTTATGTCATTCCGTGCATTTTTGCATCATTTATGTTAGTTTTTGTAACAAAATTATCAAGTTTTTGAAGGTGGTGGTTCCACATTTTGATTCATAGCTCTGGTCCTACTGAACCGATTTTGCTGAAATTCAATCCCAAACTGCTTAGGATAACTACAAGCAATTTGAAACCTAGTTTGTTTATTTCTTTTGAGTTTTTCGAAAGTGAGCGTGTTTTCAACAGACGGACAGACGGACAGACAGACGGACATGGCTAAATCGACTTAGAATTACTCAAGCAGCCAGAATATATATACTTTATGGGGTCTGAGATAAATAATAAAAAAGTTTCACACGGAATGACAAACTTAGTATACCCTCTTCACAACTAATTGTAGTGGAGGGTATAAAAACTATTTTGTATATGAAAATTTTCTTTAAATTAAAAAAAAAAAAATAGCCATCTATAGACACGCTTAAAATACCCTATTAGATTAAACATAACCTAACCTGTTCTCAGCGTTGCCAGAAGATTGGGAACGAAAATCTTCCTTGGCGAAATAAAAATCTTATTTGAAGAGAAAAATCTTTAAATTTTGTATAACAAGCGCAAAATAGTAAAAATTAATAATTATTTCCAACAATATAGGTGCTTTGTATTATAAAACTATTTAAATTAAAATACATACATACATAAACACATAATTGCGGTATTTATACGTTTTAAATCCATTAAAATCTAATAAATAAGATAATAAAAAGGTCCATAAAAATAAAGATTGAACGTAATTAAATGCTTAAATTAGAGCTATAGAAATTCTGGACAAGAAGATTTTAGTTTGGGGGCTATGAAAAACATACATCGTATGAAATCCATGAGAAAATTGCATTTAAAAAAACTTATTGAAAATATACGGATTTTCCTAATTATATTCCTAATGGAATAGATTTAAAAAAATTGTTGGAACACAATTTAAAAGATACTCTTAAGCACTTATGTTTACTTTGTTTAAAAACAATCATAAACATGGAATGTGAAATTTTCAAACTTAAAGCCACTAAGTAACCCCCAAATTAATAAAAAGTATTTTTTATTGAACGTATGCTTATTATTTAAGATTATACGAATTTATTATTTGCTTATATTATTTTAGATGCAAGACTTTGAAAATGTATGTAGTTCCTAATTTTGTACATCGCTTTTTCGCATCTACCACAGCTGAAACGAGTTTTGCGCCTGATTTTTGTAGTTCAGTTGAACTTAGCTCATACGTTTTTTCTATAAGCAAACATAAATTTTTCATCAATATTCCCAAAATTAACAACCGCTAATCTAAGATGCTTTTTTAATATTTTGAATGCCCAAAAATAATGACGCATTTTTGTGTATGCTAGACAATGGTTATAAAGGTGTGCTAAACCAATAGACAACAAGCAGATACAAAACCTTATTGTTTTAAAAATTAATTGTTTAAAAAACTTTAAAAAAATTTTATGTGTTATAATATGTATTTTGTTCGACCATTAATATTTCAAATATTACTAAATTTTCGAGCTTAAGGTACAACAAAAAATAAACTGAAAACTAGGATAGCAAGACATAAATCAGATCAAAAATATAAAAATATATCACAAAAACTTTATCAACTCATTGTGCTAATCCAGATTTTGAAAATACAACTGTTTTAAACACAGAAAATAATTATAAACGTAGATTTATGTTAGAAATGATACAAATTATAAAGTTTCCGACAATTTCAAGAATTAATTTTAAGTCAAACACTGAAAATGTAGCACAAAATTATAGACACTTAATTTATAAAAATAGAAACGGAAGTTAAAAATTTATTTATATTGTAATAGATCAAGTTTGATTTGAAAAATATTTTTTTTTTGTTTTTGAATTAAAAATTTTTTTATTTGTCAGTTATTGTTAAATTTGTTAAAAATTTATATATTAAGAAAAAAAACCCCGAAGAAGGCACTCAAGGAAGTGCCGAAATATTGGTTTTTAAATAAACGTTAAAAGTTTTTTATAAAAAAAAGACCTTAAGCTCGAAAATTTAGTAATATTTTTAATTTTATGTGTTGTGCAAAAGTTAAAAATTTTTATTTTTAAAACTAAAAAATCTTAAGTGTTTACTTTAGTTGGCCAATTTCAAAATTTTAAATATTTTTCTTATTGTTAAGCTTGCTAGGCCCGGAGCTTTAATGTTAATAAAACATCAATTTTATTACAGTTTTTCCCAACGTTTCGTAGAGTATTTTTCTACTTCTTTAGGGGACGTAAAATTTTTTGATTAAATTACATCTTTAAAATATTTGATTTTTTTCCCGACAAATTTTTTGAAAAACGAAAAATAATTAAAAAAAAAATACTTTGCAACCACATCCAATTCTAATATCGCAGTGATCTTAATTTGAGAAAAAAAATCTTCAAATCTTATTTTGGTCAAAAAATCTTCACAAATCAGATAAAATCTTCATTCTGGCAAGACTGCCTGTTGTATTGAAATACATTACGGCTCTAATTGTGTAAAAGGCAACGCAACGTCAAAATTAACATTGAAAGCAAAAACAATGTTAAGAATTTGTCATAATTTTGTTGTTGCTATCTACAGAAATTCATATTGCGTTCTAAAATTTTGAAAGCAACAATTTATGCAGGGTTTAAAAAGTATGAAATATTTTTGATTTTGTTTGGCTTCTAATGTAATTTTTAGCGCTGCGTTTTACACAATTAGCGCCTAAGTCAGTGACGCATCAGAAAATGCCCCTTCTACAGTACTTCACGCCTAACATGAAATGGAAAACAACCATGTACAATTTTTTCTTTTTTAAAATATTAAGTCTACATTTACATTTAAAGACCTGTCCACAAATCTTAAACCTATACAGTTCTGTTACACTCTAGACCATTTTATCCTGCTAGTGACTGTACAAATGGCCCATCACCGTGAACTCTAGTAAATGAAAGAAAAAACTAAACCGAAAATCTCAGAGATGAGATCAACTGCAAAAACAACGGTTGTCTTTACACAATTGGACTCATGGCAATATCTTAATAAAAAAAATTTATAATTTTTCGAAGCACTAATGGTACATTTATAAAAATAACATTTTAAGTGCTACGCCAGTCACTTACTCCGAAACAGGTTTGTAAGGGAGAATACTAAAAAATAACTGTAAAAGAACATTCAGTGTGTTAAGCTGAACGCTACTTTTACCAGTTCTTATATGCGTTTAATAAAACGCTTTTTGTGTCAAAAATGTATTGCTTCAAAGTGAGAACTCGCCATATAAAATAAATGCCTTTCGTAAGCGAGATGGTAAGCGAAACTCTTACATTTTTCCCTTACAAGCCAGCTTCGTTTAAAGCTCAACTTTTTATTTAAATAAATAAATGTTATAATAATCTGGACACCGCCAATTAAGGTGATTTCTTGCTTTCGGGACCCCTTGAAGAGCACACATTCAGTTCGAAAAAACATCTACCAACTTCGACGACCCTGTCAATTAATAACTTGTTTATATGAATATTGTATTAAGTGAAGTTGTTAAACATATGAAAATTGTTAAATTGGTATAAATTGTTTTCGATTTAATTGTTGAAATCGCTCTTGTTATGTCCCCTTAGATTTAGTACAAGACTTCTTTAACATAAGGGACAGTCGATTTAAAACAGTGAACAAGTGAACAACAATTATAAAAACAGAACAAATAAAAAAGAGTTACTAGCATAAGTGGCAAAAACATTGTAAAAAAGTAATAAAAACAATTCTAACATAACAATTATTTGGTAAAAATTATTGTAAATCACAAACAAAATCCATTTCGCACTTGATTATAAAAAGGGTGTTAACTAAAAATTTTTAAAATTTTCAGTAAAAGTAAAACCATTTTTAATTTAACATTAAAGGCATATGGAAAAACATTTTTAAACCAACCGTTTGATTACCAAAAAGTAAAGTAGAAATAAAACTATTACGTGTCTATTTTTTCCAAAAAAAAAGTGTAAAATAAAATTTTGAGTTAATACCCTCTTTATGATCAAGCGCGATATTTAAATCCAAAACAAAAAGTGTAAATTTAAAAAAGTAGTTTTTTAATTAGTCTGGGTTTGAACGCTTCAACTTTTGCTGCTCAATTTCTTTCAGATTCCCTTTTTAAGTTGGAGAAATGTTTACACGCAGCAATCGGTTTCTACTCTTAACGATTGTATATGCTTTAAAGTAACAACAATTTTTTTGACAGCGCAATGCAAATTAAATGAAAAAAATAAAATTTATTTGCAGCCCACTCTGTCACAAAGCGTGCTGACAAGCTCTGCGTACCAGAGAACGGCTTGATGGCTCTATTGAAATGGGTTTTCCGAGGATGTGATGGGGTCTTGCTAGTTATATATTTATGTCACATATAGTCCGGAGCCGTTTCCTATTGTAATTTAGCCTGATCGCTAAACGAATGGCTCAGATATGAGCAAAAAACCACGACTGCCTCCAATTTTACCCATAAGTACCTTGTTGTTGATGTTTTTTAATTGTTTTTTCTGTATAAGTATCTGGAGAACGGCAGGTGCCAAAGCTTACAAATAAGATCAAAGAACGAAAACACACAAAGTTTCCAAATTAAGTACAAGCAACTCGGTTATCAATACACAACGTCACGCGGGGGGCACCTCGTGTATAAAGATGTTACAGATTTCTGTATGCCTGGAAAACGGCCTGAGGCAAGGTTTTGAAATAAGCTACAAATATCTTGGTTATCAATACGAAACATCCGAAAAAATGTGAGCGGGATTGGGAAGTGGGCGTGTCACAAAATAGATCTACTCTTACTTGTTTTATTTCCTATTTTCTACACTTCTCCAATTTGAGGCAAAGAAGATGTTGTCGTTCTTTTTACTCTGTAAACACTGTTTTGCTTCTATTTGTTTATATTGTTTTGTATTTGATTTGATGTATTTCTAACGCCTGTAACTCCTTAAGTACTGAACTTATTTTAATAAAATTTACATTGACACATTCTGCCAAAAAATATAAGGTAAAAGGGATCAAAAGAAATCGACTTGCCTATTAATATAGGTATGTTTAAGGGATGCATGAACAACTTCATTCATAAACATACTGAAATGTTTATACACCGAAATTCCTGCTCGAATAAAATTGAGCCTACTGAACAAACTGTAGATTTATTCATGCTACTGGCAAACACATTTTGTTTTACATCGTTAACACAAAGACGTTGTTTAATGAAACGACTTTTGTCTTACAGTTTTTACTCTTTCTCATTTTTTTTTTTAATACCCAACAGCCATGTTACCACTTTAGTAAATTCATGTTATTTTTTCTCATTGTTGCCACAAGAAATATTGTTTTGACAATAGTGCATTAACTTTTGATATTTTTTGATGAATAATGTGATTCTTGAAACATGCAAATTCAACCTGGGTTAGAGCCCCAGCTCAGCCAAGAAAATTATCAGTAAATTTATATAAAATCTCATGTTGTAAAAATTTCTTCCTTCAGTAAAAATAAATTTAAATAAAAATTTAATTTGATGAGCTCTAGTCTAACTAAAAAAATATCAAAAACTAACTGCATTTACTTTACACATTTGCCAATAAAATATATGCTTACAATCTCTGGCAATTATCTGACAATAGTGAAGAAGGGTTTTCACACGATTGTTAGTAGTCTGACGATATTGTTGACTCACAATTAACTAACAGTGCTTTTTCTTACAACGTTTTTAGACAAAAATTGGCTAATCACACAGTTTCGAAGCGAATCCATACATATTCTTCTTTTATATTCTAATTATGAGGGGTGTGCTGGAAATCGAAAACGTAAAACGCAAGATTTTTGTAACAAAAGAATTTTATGACAAACTAGCTTAACCCGGTGCGCTTCGCTACACTGCTTAAACCACTTCTTCAGTTGAGAGATATTTAATATATGCATCCTATGGAAGGTTTTCCCCCCTGCGCCTTCCCGCTTTATTTTTATTTTCAAAAGTGTAGTATACCATAGGAGTGACTTCTACTAAGTTTGAACATTCTTACTATAACAGTTCTTAAGATATGTGATATTAAACATTGGCGTCCTATGGGGGGTAACATTTCCCCGCTGCTATTTTATTTCAATTTTGGGGTTCAGAAGATCATACTACAAAAAGTTTAATAAAAAGAGTGCAGCGGCTCTAAATTATATTTCTATCTATGAGGGGTACTGCTCCTCCTCTGTCCATTTCTATATTGAAATTTAAAGTTTGCCATAATAGTAGCTTTACCACGTTTGAAGACTCTCCCTTTAATAGCTCTTGAGTTGAGAGATATTTAATATATGCATCCTATGGAAGGCATTTCCACCCTGCGCCTAAAGCGCCTATAACAAAAATTATAAAAACTAGATAAAAAGTGTATTCAAAACAATTTCCAAATTCTTGCGTTTTACGTTTTTGATTTCCAGCACACCCCTCTATATTATATTCTTATAAATTCATCTTTTTGATAGAAAACAAGTTTGCGCGTCGTTTGGTTTTTAAATGTTTTAAACGTTTGCTAGATCAAACATCATTGAACAGTGTCTTAATTACTTTATACAATTATCTTTTTGCAAATAAAGTTTAGCAAATCAATAAAAGTTGATAAAAACTAAGGCCTAAGTTTGAAAAATTATGTGTTCACGCTTTTTTTCGGATTCAAATACTTGATAGGTGTGAATATACCTTTAATGGTGCATATTTTTATTATTGTAGCATAATAGCCCTAAAAAAGCAATGAATATGTTAAATATGCTCTCTGATACGTACCAACCCATTTTCTTCATTCTTTTCTCTCCTTAAAATTCAAAAGTTGAAGCGTGTAAACCCTAACTTATAAAAAAAAACAAACCGTTTTTATTTCAGATTTCCATTTTTTCACAAAGAAGAAAGAAGCTACCAAGTTCTTAAAAAATTTTTAAACACACAAGAAGTTTAAATCACTTTAAGTTTTTATAGTCACAGGATCGATAACGACGAATATAAAAATGAAGTTTTTAAATGTTGCTATTTTATTATTAGCTGTGAAAATTTCCGTTGCAAAATTAAGTCCAATTGAAAACGAAAATGCACTTCATTTTCCAATAAATATCATAAACGAATTAAATCAGAAACTCGATATAAAATGGAATGCAGTGGTCGCTCTAGAATTCAAGCAGGAATTGGAAAATGCCCTGAAATCATTGAGGTTACCAGTGCTGTTAATATCGAAGAAAATTGACACGAATATCAAGATATTATATCGCGACCAGGTTCTCACTATAGTGTCTTTACGACTCTCAACTTTAAATAATGTCTACGATTTGGTCCAAAATCTCTTGAAAGAATCACAATTTACCCATATTTTATGGATTATACCAGAGGCCAGCATGACAGACTTGAGGAGCTTAGCAGGCAGAAATTGGGTTTCTGGCTATACGAATGTTTTGTACTACACAGATGACGGATTATTTACTTACCGACCCGTGCCCAACATAACAATTTATCGTATTACATATCTAACAGAGTATGTCGCAAGAAAAGAAGTACAAGATTTTCAAAATTATCCTTTAAAAGTACCCATTGTAAATGTTCCTCCACGTTCCTATCGTTTTCAAGATCCTTCTGGAAAAATAATTTATTCTGGATATTTATATAAAATTATTCAAATGTTTGCACAATACTATAACTTTCAATTAATAGATATTCAGGATTATTATAACAACTTTGATTACGAAAAACTTAAACAGGCTGCGAACAACAAAACTTTTGATATTGTGCCATTAGGGTTGTTTTTATACGATCGTTTTGCTGGCAGCAGTAGCGACGTAATGTGGAATATGAAAATGCTTGTTATGGTACCTTATCCTACACCCCTGCCACGAACTGAATATTTTATGCATCCCTACACACTTACCACCAGGATTTGTATTCTAATACTGCTGATATTTTGTGTTTTGGCAGTTTCTTTTATTTACTACCGGCAACACTATTCGACTGAAATAGATTTTAGCAAATCTACTTTATATGTTCTGGCCTTGTTAATCTGTCAACATCAGGCAAAATTTAAAATCAAAACATTTATGCAAAAACTAATTTATTTTCTTATGTTTATTAACGGTTTTATATTGACCAATCTGTATTTGGCCAAATTATCCAGTCTATTCATGCAAGATGTTTATGAAGCAAAAATAGAGAAACTGGAAGACTTTAACAAAATTCCACATCAGCTTTTAATAAGACAAACTGAGTACAATTTTATAGAGAAGTTACCACATAAACGAGAACTTGTGACTAAAAAGGCAATAATTGGTAGTCAAGAAGAAATTCAAATGGCCCACCGTGATTTGAATAATTCATACTGTTTTTTAGCTTTAGAAAAAAAAGTGGATTTCGTATTCTTTCAGCAGCGCAATCTAAAAGTTCCTCGCATGTATAAAATCAATGATGCAGTCATGATAATGCAGGAGTATTTTACCGCACGTCGAGACTTACCGTATCTCCAGTTGTTCAATCGTTATTTGAAATATTTAATGGAATCAGGTATTCTGAATAAGTTTTTGGATGAAACAAATTTCGATGGCATTATTAGTGGAGAAATTCGTTTCTTTAGTGATGCTGAAAGCAGCGATGGGATATTATTAGATTTTAATTATTTTCAAGCCCTGTTTAGGTTTTTGACATTCGGTTTGTGTTTATCTTTAATTGTATTTATATTAGAGTTGTTATATGCTAAATATGTAAAGAAGACATGCTCTGGAAATCGTTCTAAGCGAACATTTAAATCAAATGCATGCAAAAAACGATCCTGCTTTGAGACTTTATGAAAATAATCCCTCTTATGTTGATCATACTTTAAGTATCACTTCCCTTTTAATTAAATTTTTTCATTTAAGAAAAATCAACCGAAAATTTATTTATTGGCATAAATTTCACTTGATTTCTAAAAAATTAATCTAATCAAATGCTTAATTTTGTAAACTAAGAAAGTCGTTTAAAATCAAAGGTTTTATTGCATGTGATACCAAAGACCCTGAAAAATGAATTGAGCCAGTTCGGACATGTTGATAAGAGCATTAAACAAAAAATTTTATTATGTGTTCTTCGTGAATACTGCATTCAAGCAACAAATAATTAATTTAAAGTTAAAATTGTAATTAAACATAATTAATTTTAATTAAAATTTTTTTTAACAACTTATAAATTTCCTGACGATGCGGACCACTAGCTTTGGGTTTTCATAAAAAAGACCTTGAGCTTAAATAAAAATTTACGATCTTTGTATGATAAAATGTCAAATCGAACTAATTGTATAGATATATTTTTATTCCTCAATGCTGAATACAACTTAAATTTTTAATCAAAATTTCATTGCACATAAAAAGTTACGAAAAATCTATTGTTATATTGAATACCATAGTCGTCAATACAATTAGCTTTTTAATTAAACTGACACCAAGAACTTAACTTGTAAGTATAAAAAATTGTTAACAATAAACGACTGTTTTCAACAGTAAGTGTATTATAATATTGAATAAAAAATTTGTTTACATTTAAATTTAAATTTTTATTACGAGTTTGTTATATTAACGAAATATTTTATTGCTCTCTAAGATGAATAAGAAGATGCATAATGTTTTTAATAATATTTTGGTGTATTAAAATCTCATCACAAATAACATCAGAACTTTTTTAAGTAACAAATTAAGACAGTAATATTTCAAAAACTACAAGTTATAAAAGACCCGTTACAATTTCTTTATGAATTACTTGAATAATTGTACTCCTTCTTAAAGAGGAAATTATCAAATATAGTGAAAAATTGCACAGAAAAAAATAATTTTCATATTTGAATACGAAAATCGCATATTTGATTACAAAATTTTTGAATTTTCTGCGATGACGATTTTTGCGGTATTGATAAAAAAGTTTGCATGCATAATTGTTAAATTTTTAGTCAACAACTAAGTTTATTGAGTCAATAAAAAAAGTTGTTGCCCAAAATAATTTTTTTCAACAAAATTTTTACTTGATTTGTTAAAATAAATTGTTGAAATTTTGCATAAATCAAACAAAATGTTAATCGAATCTTTATTTTTTTAATTATTAATGATGATGTCATAAATTTTCAATTTTTATTTTTTGTAAAAACACTGATATTTATTATGTGGGGATAAGTAAGTTTCTATGCGCATTTTACTGGTTGCTTAGGCCAGATCATCAGGAAACCTTTTCCAAAGACTTTGGCAAAACTAAATATATTATTCAAGTAAAACTGTAAAACAAATGAGAATTATGAGCTATTTAAAAATGAACAAGAGTTGTTAAAATATTGTCTTTACTTTGATTCAAATATTTTTTTTATTGAATATGAAGAAATATTTAATTAATTCATTATTAAATATATTTTATTGAGTGCTATTTTGCAAAGTGTAAATTGGATAAATGTTTTCTTTGAATCAAACAAAAAGTTTGTTGACCTTAAATTTTAATTTTAACAAACTGTGTTGTTAAAAATTTTCTTGAGATATTTTTTTCTGTGTGTTGGACACTAACGCGAAACTTACTTAAAAATTTCATACACCAGCGCCAAAGAATGGGGGAGGCTTCAGATCTTGTTATATGGAAATGGAGGAAAACAATCAACAATGCCTAACAAATATTTGGCGAAAAAAGCATGACCAGTGACTTGAGTAAACTCTAGCTTTATTTTAAACAATTTCTATTGACTTACTAAACTATATTTGTAAACAGCTAATTGTGTAATGTAATTTAGAAACTGTTAAATGATGTTTTATCTGGCCAAACGTTTTTAAAAGAAAATAGTTTTTAAATTAAACTAGTGGATACGTATACAACGTCAAATATTAAATAGGTGTGAAAATAGCTTTACCAATCCATTTTTGTTTGGCACTGTCTTGATTTAATTTTTAAGTATTACTCTTACGAGTTTACGAGAGATTGATCCCAGCTAGCAGAGGATATTTGTGAGACTATTATGTTTAGTAAACCACTCCTAAAAGAATTTCAACCTGCACTGTTTGACCTTTTATTTCACAAATCAACTTGATGGCAAAGCGCATGGTGGTAAAGGTATTTTATTTCGTAATAGAATAAAACCAGGGTTTAAACAACTGCAGTCGAAACTAAAAACTGTTGAACAAAAAACGAAAATTTGTGTACAAATTTTCGCTTTTTGTGTTGGCTAAACAGCGACTGTTTCCATTTAATGAATTCTAAGTAAAAGCAACAGTTTCTTTTTTGTCAATGACACATGAAAAATTGGAAGAAATGGCAGTTTTTCCACTTAGACTGCAGTTTTTTTAACGCTGAATAAAACGTTATTCCTCATCAAGTTTTTTAAAGGACTATATACGGGCAACGTCACCAAGATATTGCAAACCGGAAAGCATAGATGGGCATTTTTCAGTACCAGTACTTAATCAGTATTTTCCCTTTTTACTGATTACTGAAAACAAAAATCAGTATTCAGTAAATTTTACTGCTTACTGAAAACAGAAATCAGTATTCAGTAAAAACCACTGATTACTGAAAACAAAAATCAGTATTCAGTAAAAAGTTTTGATTTGTGTAAATAAATGCAGTAATCAGTAAATGATTGATAGTAGATACTGTATTTTTTCAAAATGATACGTACAGATTGCGCACTTGCATGAAAAGTGGCATAACACAAAAACTGAATTTCGAGAAAAATAGCTGATTTATATAGCTGAGACTTCGAATTATTTCTTTTTTTTCTTTGCACTTCTATTTTGGAATTTTATAAAAACGAAATATTATTTTTTATAAATTTTTTAATAAGATGTTTTTGATATTTATTCAAATTCCAAAAATATGATACTGGAAATATTAAAGGAATGTAGTTTTCAACTCTTAAATTATATAAGCTTTTCAGTTTTAAAAATTGTGCAAAAACGTTTAAAATATAAACTTAGATGTGAATACATTCTGTGCGTTATGCTGTTCGCTTTTCTAAGCACAAGCATTTCAAAATTTTTGTCACTTAGTTTTTGTCTTTTAGAGCGATTCACATTTGGAATAAATATTTATCCCTTACTTAAATCAACACCGAATTTCTTAAAAGCTTTAATAAAATTTGATCCATTGTCGGTTATTGTATAAACAATTTGGTCAATGGGTATTTTAAATTCTTTATTGATTAAAGAAAAATAAAGAATAATTTTTCACAACAACGGTTTGCATTTAAATATTAGATATAGTTAGATAGATTATTAAATCATTTTATGGTGTAGGTTATAAAATATGCTTATATTTTTTATTTCCATTTCAACAATTTTAAAAAACTCGCCACTAAAAATAATTGCATTAACGCCATTGAGTTCATCTGTTTTCAACAAATGATTTGAAGTTTCACTAAAAAATTTGAAGATCTTGGAAGATCTTCTTCACACAAAAAATCCGGATCTCTGACCGAGTCATCACTATCAAAATCAAAATATTTTTTCACAACAAATTATTATTTAAAAAATTTCAAATATCTTCTACGAAAGAATTTCTGTACCGCTATAACATAAGACTTTTTTATATTTTTATAAGTTGCACTTTTTACAATTGATAATGTAATTAATAGCACCGGGTGGTTAACTTATGCATCAATATTAATTCACAAATTTTATACAAAAAAATTTAAAAAGTATAAAATTTAAATTAACACTAGTTAGTGTTTAAGCCGCTAATCCTTAAGCCCTTATGACACTACATTTTTTATTCATTAATTGATATAGAATTGATAGAAAGAAACAGTAAATGTTAGAAAGAGCAAACTATAAAAAATGTAAACAAAGTTTTTTAGTTTTTTTTTCTCTTGTTATGGTTTTGTTTCAGGGATGGGGTTGAGAATTTTTAAAATTGTACCAACAACCTTAAAAAATTTTACTTTTTTACCCTAATTATACTAAAAGATTTTTTTAGTTGAAATTAATTTTATTTTTGTTCATAAAAAACACCACAAAAAGGTATTATAAATCTTAGTTTAAAAAGTATCAGCAAAAAAGTACAATTGAAACAACTTAGACATCCCTGTTTTGTTTATTTTATTAAATGTTGCCAACTTTTTGTTTATGAGAAACCTAAAAACAGAAAGCGGTAAATCGCTGAATTTGCCCATAAACCGCTGATTCAGCAACACTTTTAATATTTCAAGCTGGAAATGTAAATTTTAAGTTAAACAATTTTACATTTTTTTTTGACATAACTTCATTTTTTATCGATAACTTTAGTAAAATTTTTGACAGTTGCCATTTATCTTAATACAGCTTAACTCTTTGCACTTGGTAAATTTTTGTATTACATTATATTTGTACTGTTCACCAAAACTTGAACAATGCATTAAAAATGTAGTGTCATAAGGGTTTTAGGTTCGGTGGTTCGAATCCGGCTTTGGTAGACAAGATATTTTCTTTTTTATATTTTAAATTTAAAAATTAATTTTTTTTTTAATATTTTAAAAAATAAAAACATAAACTTTTTTTTTCAAAATCAAAATATGAATTTAAATATAAAAAATATTAGTCTAGAAGTAGGTTTTTAAGGCTCTCATCTACAAAGTTGTGGGTTCGACTCTCAGCTCGGTCAGCTGGAAAATTTTTTTTTCATTGCAAATTAAAATAACTCGTTGTTTTAACTATGGTAATACATTTTTTTACCCGATAACATATTTCCCTTAATAATTTAAAAAAGTGAAAACACGCCACTATTCCTACAATGTGTGTATTATTTTTTAAGCAGATAGTATCTACTATCAATCATTTACTGATTACTGCATTTTTTTACAAAAATCAGTAAAATTTACTGAATACTGATTTTTTTTTCCATAATCAGTAAAAAGGGAAAATACTAAAAAAGTACTGGTATTTACTGAAATGTATGCCGGAAAGGTATCCAGCTGTGTAAAACGATAATTAATCGTAAACATGGCTTGGATTTCATTTCATCTGGTCAACCTACATACTGGCCTACTGATCCAAAGAAAATTCCAGACCTTAATAACTTTATAACTGTTTCGAAAAATTAAAGTCGTGATTTAGTTACTGCAGAAATAGCATATGGCCACTCCTCACACCATTCTCCTGTATTATTGAACTACCATATTTATTTAAAAAATTATTGGGTAAATTATAAAAAAGTCATCAGTTGCCATATGGATATGAACCCAGTAATACAAAGTGGTAAAGAGTTAGAAAATGATCTTAGCGTTAGACCACTCAAAAGTAAAATTTCTTCAAAACCAACTATGATAATTTTAAATGCAAAAGTTACGAGACTTATTGCCGAAAAACAAAGAAGTAGACGGGAATCACAGCTACTCAGATATCCAGATACAAAGCAAAGGCTGTAAGCTGCCCAAGTTTTACTTGTATTCATATTAAAACTTAAACAAAGACAACAACAATAAACAGTGAGTTTATCTTTTCTCACAGTCTTATTTTAAGAATTAAAAACTGTAAAATAACCTCTACTCACACTTAAGAACTTACCCACTTACAACTTCATTTAGAGTTGACAAAAAATCAACCAATTGTAGTCGGGACTGTAAGAAAAGATAAACTCGCTGTTTATTGTTGTTGTTTTTGTTTAAGTTTTGATATAGTTACAGGTAAAACTGGGGTTTATAATTCTTATTCGCTTAACAGTTTTATTTTTATAATATCTTTAGTTTTTCTTAAATCTTTGGATGAAGTTTCCTGACGATCTGGCCTAAGCAACCTGTGAAATGCGCATAGGAATAGCTTATCCCATCAACAATAAATATCAGTTTATCAATAGTATGAAATGGGAATTTAGCACATTTAAACGAAACCTTGATAATTAATTCATTATAGTTGACAATTATAAAATTATTATATCGTATACATTTTGAGAAATCTTCATGTAAACCTTCTTTGTCGTTTTTATCCACTCCGACTTTTTGGCATATGCGCCGAACCAATAATGAGCTGATAAGATGACCCACTAAATCACTGATCTTTACTACCACGTGCATATCGAGTTAAAGCTTCCCATGGTCTTTAAGGCGCTTGAGATCGATAAATATTACTGAATTAAAAGATTTTGTATTTAGAGAAACACAAAAAGTTAAAACCTTTAGAACACTTTTCAAAAAAAAAAAAAGTAACCTCCTAACCCTTAATCAGTTTCTTAGCTCGAAAGCTATTTGGTGGCCAAATAGCAGACTTACTTTGTCACCGGCTTAACGTTCATACATATATCAAATGCTTTTCAGCTATTCTACCAACAAATGTTCAACTATTTCGAATAAAGGCGAAATTCACTCATAATTCGAAGTTTAAGTATTGAATATCGGTATCATTATCTCTAGAACTCACAATTATATAGAATATGCTTGACATGGATGAATAATTGCAAAAAGGTTTTGTGCATTCCTGTCTGCTTTGCGACATGCCGAGTTTATTCTAATAATTCAACAAATTTCTTTAAAGTTGCAGACGATAGACTCAAAATATGAAAACTCTTTACTAACAAAACATTCACCACTATTGTCATCATTAGGTGACTCTTTATTTACGGGACCCTCTGTAAATAAGCTTATCAAGTTAATTATTTTACCATGACATCAGGGTCGGAATGTTAAAACATGACCCCTTCCAACCCCGACGACCCTGCCAATTAATAGTTTGTTTATATGAATATTGTTTTCAGTGAAGTTGTTTAACATATGAATATTTTTAAATTGTTATAAATTGTATTCGAATTTAATTGTCCAAGTCGTTCTCGTTATGTCCTATTAGATTTAATTCACGACTTCTTTAACATAAGGGACAGTCGATTTAAAACAGTGAACAAGTCAACAACAATTATAAAAACATAACACATAAAAAAAGAGTTACTACCGTAAGTGGGAAAAACATTGTAAAAACAATCTGTTTCAACTCTTTTCGAGGGTATCTGCTTTAAACTGAAACTTTAGTAAGTGAAGCTAGTGGTTGTTATACCATAGAGGAAGGCCGGCTATGCAGGAAACCTTTAGTTAGCGATTCGGAATTCTTAATTCGGGATTTCAAGTTTCGGTTATATGGCACCAGCCCATAAAAATTTACAAATGCCAATATTTGAAATGTTAAACGCTATTTGAATGATATATGAAATAAATCCCTAAAAATATTATATCTGGGGGGCTTCATCTCAAGTGACGCAACTTTTGAAACCGATGTATGCACTTAATTTTTTGTAGTTAATGGAATGTATAAGTTTTGTAAATTTTCAAATGCTCAGACTTTCATTTTCCTTATTTATGGTTTTCACTTGCTGCATGCTTTTGCCATTCCTTTTTTGGTGTTAGGTTAGGTTAGGTTCCTTGTGCAGCCATCGAAAGATAGCTCACTGGGGTCCTTTGCCCCGCAACCCAGGGCATTGACAAAGAAAGTGAAGCACAGTCTCCTCTTCCTCCTCGTCCTGACAACTTCTACAGTAGTCGTTAAATTCTAGACCCATTCTTCCAGCATGAGTCCTCACCGGCCAGTGCTCAGTTACAACCGATATCACTGTCCTAATCTGGTCCCTGTTGAACCTAAGTAGAGAGCTTGTTCTCCGTTCATCATATCCAGGTCATAGTAGCCTGGATATCGAGCAGGTGGACTCACAAGTCCACCGCATCTGCGCAACTCTATCAGCCCAATTGTGAATAAAAATTCCCCGGGAGTTTTCTCCCTTCTCCCATTTTTCCTATGTTAATTCAATTGTAAAAATGGGAAAAGCGAAAAAACTCCCGGGGAATTTTTATTCATAATTGGGCTGTATAAGACTCGCGCTTGATAAGTGAATTACAGTGAGCGATTGGAAGGCCAACAAATTGATCAATAAATAAGTTATCCATGCGACCACCTTGGTTGGCCAGCCCATCTGCTACCTGATTACCCGGGCACTCTGAGTGCCCCGGTGTCCATATAAGCGTTACCCTTGAATGTTTCGCAATCTCATTCAAAGACATCCGACATTCTATAGTTAATCTAGATGTCGTGTAGACACCCGCTAGAGAAGCAAGGGCAGCCTTGCTGTCAGTTAATATACGTATATCTCCCGATATTCGATGATACCTCAGATACCTAAGATGCAGAAAATATTTTTGCAATTTGAGTCTCCCATTGACAAGCGATATAAAAGCTTGAGCGATGCAATCCGCTCTTCTACTCTGGATAATTCGCGTTCAGCGGCTAATTATACATTTAATACATTTGGTAAGTTTTGGTCAGAAAATCCTTCTGATGAAAAAAAAATTTTTTAACTTTTCAGACAAATATAGGAAATGTTTTATTTGTACCCTTTTCTAATGCGGCTCTTAAAGTTGAAGGTGACATAACTTCAACTGTGTTCAACTCCATTCTTAATAAACTGTAGGGCAAATCACAAGGAATGGACAGAATTTTATATATTATGTTGAAAAAATTACCTTCAAAAGCCTGGTACTCTGTTCAGTATTTTGTGCGAAATGTTTTAAAAGAAAATATAACAAAAATATCTGTGAAATACAAACGACAAAATTTTGATAGAGTTGTACTCTATTTATATTACGGAAAACATGTGAAATGTTTCTAGCAACATTTTTATTTTCCGTGCGAAACAAGTGCAAATTTTTTATTTTGTATTTGTGAAGGGGGGTTTATAACAAACGTTTCAAAAAGAAAATTTTAAAAAAGTGCAAAAATTAATAATAAAATTAATTTTTTTGTTTTTTTACTTTAGAAAATTATTTAAATAAAGTTGTTTTACTTTTTTTAATGACAATTATAAAAACACATGTTTTTTTGTCATAGATGGGGGTAGGGCACTAGTTAAAAATGATTGCAATCATTTTGTTGATGTTGAGTAATGAATTGAAAATAAGCAATCTCACTTAACATGAGTGATTGTAATGTTAAAAAATTTTGCGCTAAAAAATAGTTTGTTTAAGCAAAAGCAATCATCAGTTTATTGCAACTTTTTTTTCTTCACTCATTTGACTAAAAATGTTGCACACAATTTAAAATACAAAACTTGTGTTTTTATGATGAAAGCCAAGAATTATTCATGCATGGTCAACAAAGTTATTGCTAATATAATAAACAAAAGGAATATCTCTCAGAAGGGAACAAGCTGGTTTCCGCTCCAACAAATCCTGCGTCGACCAGGTCAATAGTCTTAGAATTATTGTGGAGCAGTCAGTTGAGTGGATCTCGCCTCTCTATCTCGTATTTGTTGATTTCGAAAAGGCTTTTGATCGCACTGTCATGCAAGGGCGTCCCGACTAAAATAATAAACTTAATTAAGACACTGTACAGCAATGCAACATGCCGCGTATTGCATGAGAAACAACTAAGCAAAAACATCAAAATAAAAACCGGAGTTCGCCAAGGCTGTACGTTATCATCACTCCTCTTGTAGATGTAGTGATGCTAGATGTAGTAATGCAAAAGTCAACAAGTCATAGGAGAGGGATAACATGGGGTTTGCAAGACAGATTAGAAGACCTGGACTATGCAGATGATATATGCTTATTAAGTCATTCTTTTTCCGATATGCAATCAAAGCTAAATCTAGTTAGCGAAACAGTAAAGCTAGCTGGATTGAAGATAAACATCCCCTAAACAAGAACACTTTGGATAAATGCGAACGCAACGCAAAAATTTCTAATATACGGCAAGGAAATTGATGATGTGGAGTCCTTCTGCTATCTAGGCAGTATAATCGACTAATCCGGTGGCTCATCAGCCGATGTGGACGGTCGTATTAATGAGGCACGCAATGCATTTGCCCAACTCAGCGAACGAAAATGGGGTTGGCTTGGACACACTCTCAGCAAGCCATTAGACGATATCACTAAGAAAACCATTGACTGGAACCCCCAGGGAAGTAGGCGCATCGGACGGCCATCACACACCTGGAAACGCCAAATCATAACCGAACTGTCCGAGCTACGACTACATTAGAACGAAGTCAAACATCGCGCTGATGATCGAGATCATTGGAATCAACTTATTGCGGCCCTAAGCTCCCCAGAGGAGTAAAAGGAACAAATATATATGTTTTTGTACAGATTTTTGATTGCAAGTTAAAATTTTGAACTGCATATTTGACTTGGGGCAGATTTTATGCATTGTGATTGAATGCAGTGATAGTGAAAAAATTTGCAATTCCAAAGTGAAAAAAATAACTATCATCACTAAAGCTGGTAAAAAAATAGTAGACTAATTTTTTTGCAGTTTTAATTACTGAGAGTGCAATGTGCAAATCAATATTTATAACACTACCCCCAACTATGGTTTTTCTTTATCTTCGTAAAATAATGTTGTATACTTGTAACTAATAAGATCGTTAAGTTTTGAAAAATCGCGAGATAGATAACATTGATACACGACAAAATTTTCGTGTGAAATAATCAATGTTGCTCAACATTTTTCGCAAGTTTGAATAGAGTACTAGGCTTAACCTGACGAAGAAAATAATTCAACTCTACAATAAAATACGTTCTAAACACAGCCCGCAACAATTAAAAGAAAGTTTTGTAATACCAATATAGAAAGCTGGTGCCAACAGGACATTAGTAAGCTCCTACCTGTCCTATATATAAGCCATACACACAGATAGGAACGAACATTGAACGAATGGTGTAAATGTATTCTTGTTCTTTCATTGCTTGATGCACAACGGCATCACAAAAAGAGATTTTAAAGACGGCAATAACAAAAATTATCTTAACCTAAGCTGTGTCCACACCTATCAAATATTTGCATCCTATACGGAGCTACTGGCTTTATTAAAAATTGTTTGCTTTTTAGAAATTTTTATAGAACAAACATCATATAACAGAGTGTAAACTACATTGTACAATTTTTTTTTTTGCAAATAAAGTTTAGCAAATCAATAAAAATTGTTTAAAATAAAGCTTAAGTCTTATAAATTTAGTGGTCACCCTTTTTCGAATTCAAGTACTTGTTAGGTGTGAACATACCTTTAGCATAAAAGCACTGAAAAAGATTAAATGTTCTCTCTGCTCCGTATCAACCCATTTTCTTCTTTCTTTTCTCTTCATAAAAGTTGAAGCGTGTAAACCCTGACTTATTAAGAAAAACATAACCCGTTTTTTATTTCAGATTTCCATCTTTTCACAAAGAAGTAAGAAGCTACCAAGTTCTTCAAAGTTTTTAAACACACAAGAAGTTAAAATCACTTTAAGTTTTTATAGTCACAGGAACGATAATTAAAAATTTAATTTAAAAAAAAAAAAACGAATATAAAAATGAAGTTTTTAAATTTTGTTATTGTATTAGTAGCTGTAAAATTTTCCGTTGCAAAATTAAGTCCAACTGAAAACGAAAATGCACATAATTTTCCAATTAATATCATAAACGAATTAAATCAGAAACTGGATATAAAATGGAATGCAGTGGTCGCTCTAGAATTCAATCAGGAATTGGAGGAAGTGCTGAAATCGTTGAGTTTACCAGTGCTGTTAATATCGAAGAAATTTGACACGAATATCAAGATATTATATCGCGACCAGGCTCTCACTATAGTGTCTTTACAGCTCTCCACTTTAAATAATGTCTACGATTTGGTCCAAAATCTCTTGAAAGAATCACAATTTACCCATATTTTATGGATTATACCAGAGGCCAGCATGACAGACTTGAGGAGCTTAGCAGGCAGAAATTGGTTCTCTGGCTATACGAATGTTTTGTACAACACAGATGAAGGATTATTTACTTACCGACCAGTGCCCAACATAACAATTTATCGCATTACTCATCTAACAGAGTATGTCGCAAGAAAAGAAGTACAAGATTTTCAAAACTACCCTTTAAAAGTACCCGTTCTTAATATTCCTCCACGTTCGTATCGTTTTCAAGATCCTTCTGGAAAAATAATTAATACTGGATATTTATACAAAATTGTTAAAATGTTTGCGCAATACTATAACTTCCAATTAATAGATATTCAGGATTATTATAACAACTTAGATTACGAGAAACTTAAGCAGGGTGCGAATAACAAAACTTTTGATATTGTGCCTTTAGGAATGTTTTTATACGATCGTTTTGCTGGTAGCAGTAGCGATGTTATGTGGAATATGAAAACGATTGCTTTGGCACCATACCCTATACCTCTGTCTAGAACTGAATATTTTATGCACCCGTACACTCTTTCCACCTGGATTTGTATTCTGCTACTGCTGTTCTTTTGTGTTTTGGCAGTTTCTTTTATTTACTACCGGCAACACTATTCGACTGAAATAGATTTCAGCAAATCTACTTTATATGTTCTGGCCTTGTTAATCTGTCAACATCAGGCAAAATTTAAAATCAAAACATTTATGCAAAAACTAATTTATTTTCTTATGTTCATTAACGGTTTTATATTGACCAATCTGTATTTGGCCAAATTATCCAGTCTATTCATGGAAGATATTTATGAAGCAAAAATTGAGAAACTGGAAGATTTGAACAAAATCCCACAACAATTTTTATTGAGTAAAGTTGTTTACGATTCTGCAGACAAGTTACCAAATATTCGAGATTTGTTGACTAAAAAGGCAAGAAATGTTAGTCAAAACGATATTCTAATAGCACATCGTGAGCTGAATAATTCATACTGCTTCTTAGCTGTAGAAAAGAAAGCGGATTTTGTATTATTTCAGCAGCGTTATCTAAAGACTCCTCGTATGTATAAAATCAATGATGCAGTCACGATAATGCAGGAGTATTTTACCGCACGGCGAGATTTGCCTTATCTCCAGTTATTCAATCGTTATTTGAAATATGCAATGGAATCAGGTATTCTGAATAAGTTTTTGGATGAAACAAATTTCGATGGCATTCTTAGTGGCGAAATTCGTTTCTTTAGTGAATCTAAAAGCAGCGATGGGATATTATTGGATTTTAATTATTTTCAAGCCTTATTTCGATTTTTGATATTCGGTTTGTGTTTATGTTTCATTGTATTTATACTGGAGTTGTTATATGCTCAATATGTAAAGAAGAAATTTTGTGGAAATCGATTTGGAAAAAAATTAAAATCAAATAAATGGTAAAAACCAGGTTTTAAAAAACTGCAGTCAAAACCAAAAACTTTCGAACAAAATACGAAAATTTGTGAACAACTTTTCGCTTTTTGAGTTGATTTGACGGCGACTGTTAACATTTAATGAATCAGAAGTAAAAGCAAAAGTTGTTTTTGGCCAATGACAAATGAAGAAGTGGAAGAAATGGCAGTTTTCCTACTTTGACTGCAGTTTTTTACTGCAGTTTTTAAAAACGTTCGTTTAATCGTATAATTTGTTGTTTTGGTCCAATTTGCTTACAATTTTGGTGAAAAATTAAAATTAAAATTGGTTTTCAAATCGATTTGAAAATCGTTTAAAATAAATTTTATTTGATAATTATGTAAATAGATCATTCTTGGTTAAGGGAATGACTGCTTAGATCGCTTCTTTGCTGAATTAGAATTCATTTAGTTTTAGAAAAGAAATTTTTGAAGGTACACAAATATTCCCTAGCAATTTTGTTCGTGTTTGGATAAATTTGTTTGTGTGTTTCTGAACAATGTATTAAAATTTTGATCACACACTAGGCTGTTGAAATATTGGCATTATTTAACAGGAATGCCATTGATCAAATCACCGTTTGATTTCTTCACCTTTTGAGTCTCTATAATATTATCGTATGGCACGAATACGTTAAGGACTGTTTTGTTCACTGTCTATTAATGACTTTAATTTCGGAAGAACAAGCTCATCTATCATACAGCGACCTCTTTCATGTACAATATCATTCATGATAAAATGCAAATGCAACGAACATATGGTTAGCTTAACACTTACATTTAAAGTTCACTACGAGTTCACTAAATAATACAGAACGCATATGCTAAAATTACGTTATACGTATGATAAAACAAGATCGGTACATTATCTTAGTGTTTGTGTTCGTCAGATCACAATCGTTGTGTACAGTATTTTGTTTGTGTACAAATTCTCAAACACAAAAAGAAGGTTTTGTGTTTTCAAATTTGTTTTTTTCAAACTATTCCTTAGACTCTATATAGTTTACAGTGGCATATATCAAAATTATTGTATATTTAAATTATTTTAAATCTATCCGGGGTGTGCTGAAAATCGGAAACGTAAAACGCAAGAATTTAGAAGTTGTTTTTAATATACTTTGAATCTAATTGGTATAGTTTTTGTTAGAAAATTATGTTTAAAAGAGAAATATTCTTATAATATTTGTCATGAAATTCTTTTATTACAGTATTCCTATTAAAAAACGACTTCTAAAATTCTTGCGTTTTACGTTTTCGATTTCCAGCACACCCCTGTATATATTCCTTAAGAACGACTTAAAAATTATTTATGAAAATTTTTACATAAAATTTTTTATATACTATACTCTAACATTGTTAATCATAAACTTATTTCTACAATTAGAACTATTCTCTATCATATGTAAACATTTTTAAAACTCAAGCCTTTTTATACGTTTATTCTTTATTACTTATTAACACTTAAAATTTTAGACAAAATTTTATTACACAGAAAAAAATTACGACAAATCAATTGTAATATTGAACAACATATTCGTTAATATAATTTGCTTCTACTTATAAATTAAAACTAACTGCGTGTTTAACGATTTCGAAAGTCAACGTTCGCATAGAAAAATTATATTTAAAACAAAAACAAAATTCGACAATTTGTTTTTGTTTTAAATGTAATTATCTATGCGAACGTTTACGTTCGAAATCGATGAGCAGGCTTTAAATTTGTAACTATAAAAAATTATTTTATTTTTTCAATTAAAATTGTTAAAATTAACAATTGTTTTTACAGTAAGTGTGTTATGTTGAATAAAAAATTTGTTAACCGTTAAATAAAAATTTTTATTACGAGTTTGTCATATTAATAAAATATTTTAATATAAAAAAATGCATTTAAAAACTGGTTTTATTAATTTTTTGGTAAACTATATTAAATTAAAAATCACATCACAAATAACATCATAACTTATTTAATCAACAAATTTATTAAAATTGCTTTCGAATCCAAAAATTATTCGATCACGACTGGCAGAATTAGCCCCCAGAGTGCACTAGAAGATTCTAGCTTCAGCACAAAATGGAAACTTGCTACCATATTCAGTAGTATTAAAAACACTAAAATTTAAAATTTCAAATAACTCACTAAATAAAAACCATACTTGCCGTATAGACTGATTAAATTTAGCAACAATCATAAACTCGTTTATTCTTTTAAAGATTTTAAGCCTAAAGTACATTTTTATACCCTCCACCAAAATTTGTTGTGAAGAGGGTATACTGAGTTTGTCATTCCGGGTGAAACTATTTTAATATTCATTTCAGACCCCATAAAGAATATATATTCTGGATCCTTAAGTAATTCTTAGTCGATTTAGCCATGTCCGTCTGTCTGTCCGTCTGTTGAAAGCACGCTCACTTTCGAAAAACTCAAAAGAAATAATCAACCTTAAAGTCAAATTGCTTATAGTTACCCTAAGCAGTTTGGGAATGAAAGCGGTTCAGTAGGATCAGAGCTATGAATCAAAATGTGAAACCACCACCCTAAAAAATTGATAATTTTGTTACAAAAACTAACATAAATGGTGGAAGAATGCACGGAATGTTTTACCCTAGACCCCATATAAACCCTACTCCCGGAAAAGTGTTTAGTGCGCCTAAAACCGTAATTAATATTGCTATCAGAGTACTATTTAATACTTCACAGTTTTTAAGGACTGGAAATCGCACTTATAAATTTCGTGATGATCGGTCCATTATTTACTATAGGCCCCATACAAAGCCCACACTGGTAAATTAATTAAATACGCCTATGGCCAGAAAAAATTTTGCATGCAATTTTGTGATATACGGTCCATAATTTACCTTAAATCCCATATTTAGCAACTTTCTGAAATTCACTGTAAACGCTAAAACTAATTTCACCACTGTATTGAAATTTATTTTTTTTATTACCAGAAATACCTCTGCGGAGTTTTGTAAACTGTTACGAATCATGATATTTTACTCAAGATTGTCGGTCAATAATTTAATGTAGGTCTAAACCGCAAACCAATTTTATTTCTGATGTCTGTTTTAATAAAGATAAATTAATAATAAATAGACATTACATAGATATCACTCCTAAAATATTCGAACTGTCGGTGGAGGATATCAAAGATTCGGCACAGCCGAATATAGCACTCTAAGGGCCATTATTACAACTTACAAATAGTTATTTTTAGGATGCTATCTGACAGATAAATAGTTTTTGGTTATTACAAGTAAACATTTACCTAAAAAGTGACTGATAAGCTAACATCAGGTTTGTCCTCATGGTAACTTTACAAGTGAACTTTAAGAACTTGAAGATGCCATATTTACTGCTGAAGATATGGTAACTTCAATGATGAGCTTAAATTACTCAACTTTTTCAAAAAACACAATTTAACACAAAAAACAAAACAATTTACCATTAAAACCAAAAATAAAGCACAAAAATTTACCTTTGTTTTTAATTAATAAATAAAACAAAACTAAGTCGTTGCCACTACGTATTTTAAACAACCAAAAGTAGTCGGTTTATACTGCAATGTTGCCACAGTATATAAATTACATTTTTTATTTTATCGGACAGTTGTAATAATGGAAAAAACTTATTGGTCACTTTATCGTTCAAGATAGCTATTGTTCACGTTAACTATCAGCAACTTTATCATTAGGTTGTAATAATGGCCCTAACTTGTTTTTAATTTATATTTTTAACCTTATGAAAAACAATTTTTTTAATATAAATCAAACAAATTGTTTAAAACACAATTTATAAAGGTGTTAAATAAGAACATTTTTAAAAAATATTAGAAAATTTTTAAAATTTTTTCATAATTACTTAATATCCTTTGTTTAATACAGGGTTTAAGAAACTGCAGTCGAAACCAAAAACTGTCGTAAAAAATATGAACATTTGTGTTCAACTTTTCGCTTTTTAAGTTGGTTTGACAGCGACTGTTTTTATTTAATGAATTAGAAGTAAAAGCAACATTTTTTTTGCCAATGAAAAATGAAGCTGTGGAAGAAATGGCAGCTTTTCTACAGTTTTTAAAACGCTGGTTTAATGTTTAATTTTAATATTAAATAAATGTATTGAATTTACTTACTATTATCTAAAATATGACTAATAAACTAAAAGCAAATATTACTTTTAAAAATTAAACAATACGCAAGAGGGGAATGTAAGAAAAGATAAACTCACTGTCGTTGCAAATAGGACTTTTTTAATGTGTTTGCAATTCTCATTCACTCTGCAGTTTAAATTGCTAATAAATTTGGCTTCTCTAAAATTTTTGGGGGAATGTTTCCTGGCCTAAGCAACCAGTGAAATAAAGAAACATCCGTGGCCAGTGTCAAATCCTTACAACTGCGACATATGACGACCTATTGAATCACTGATCTTGATCGTCACGTGCATATCGAGTTAAAGCTTACAGCTTTCGATGGTCAAAACCAAAAAAGTTCAAGACGCTTAAGAACGACAAATTGTACTGAGTTAAAAGATTTAGGGTCTTATTTATAAAAAATAAAACTGGTTTAAAAAGGGTTTATGAAAAGGATTTTCTATGAAAATTTAATTAATAAACTCTTTAAAGACCTGTTTTAATTTTTTATAAATAAGGCGGTTAGTATCTAGAGATATACAAAAAGTTTTAACTTAAAGAACATTTTTTGAACCAAATTAACCCAAAATTTGTTTCTGAACCCCAAAGAAATTTGGTGGCCAAATCGCAGACTTACTTTGTCACCAGCTTAACATACATAACTATATCAAATGCTTTTAAACTATGCAAAAAAAAATTTTCAACTATTTTGAATCAAGGCAGGCTTCACTCATTAAAAAAGAAGACTTAAATACGTAACAACTCTCCACTTACTTAACACTTACCACTACAGTCATCACATCGTAGAATTAAAATTTATAAAACCTGGCGACATTCGTTTTGGAGAACTTTTGATACCTGTCGTGACGTCCGTCAAGACCCATTTTCGCAAAAGGACTCGAAATATGAAGTTTGCATTGAAAGACCTGTCTCAATTTTAAAACGTGAAAAGTTCTGTTACACTCTAAGTCATTTTAACCTGTTAGTTATGAACCAAATGGCACATCACCGTAAACTCAAACAAATGATTGGAAATATGAAACCGAAAATCTCAGAAGTCACCAAAGTGACGACAACATCAAAAGCAACGCTTTCCTTTACACAGTTGAACTCACTGTAACGTCATTCTATGTGATTGATAATACTCCAAACACTGTGGGTTCAGGTGACTCTTTATTTTCGGGATCCCTTGTATAATATAAACTCTGTTAACTATTTTGCCATGCCTTGAGGACCCCTACCAACCCCGACAATCCTTCCGATTAATAGATGGTTTATATGAATATTGTATTAAGTAAAGTTGTTAAACATATGAATATTTTTAAATTGTTATAAATTGTATTCGATTTAATTGTTCAAGTCGTTCTCGTTATGTCCCTTTAGATTAAGTACAAGACTTGTTTAACATAAGGGACAGCCGATTTAAAACAGTGAACAACAATTATAAGAACAAAAACATAAAAAGTGTTACTAACAATAAGTTTATATGGGCCAATTATATATAGCACAGAAAAAATTATTAGTAGTTTTTTATCAATTAAAAAGTTGTTTAAAAAGTATTTCTATTTAATTAATGTGAAAATTAAATCAAAATTTTTTTTTTTTTTTTTTTAAGGAAAATTAAAAATATTATTTTGATTTAATTTTAGTTGTTTCTAAATAAATTTTTAATTAAAATATTAATTTAACAACAAAAAATCTTAACTAATTTGTTCATTTAAAATAAAATAATTTAAACTTGTAGAATTGTTTTTGGGAACAGTCAAAACCTGAGCTATATTTAATTAAATCAATAAACATATTGTTTGAACCGGCAGAAACTTTTGACCATTTGTTTAATTAAAATTAAAAGTATCATTTATTGAAAAAAAATATATTCAAAATTTTTAATTTTTAGTAATCTATATAATTATTTTGGCAATAGGTGCAAAATCAACGAAATGTTTGCTTGATTTTATGAATTTGTGATTAGAGACAATGTTTAATTTTTTCGGTGATTTGCATTAATTTATAGATTTAAAATAAAGACCTGCAAGAGTGTATAATAACGCTTGTCTGCAGGAGAACAGTATCTCTGGTGGGAATTGAACCCGCACTGATAGACTAGCTCACGACCAGCTAGCCTACCGGGGCACCCAACTGATATTGTGTGGTTTCGCTTTTGCCAAAATTATCTTAAAAACAAAAACAGTTGTTTAAGGTATAGCATTAAATTTGTCATAACTAGGGAAATTAGAAATATGCCCTGAAAATTTTAATTTAAATATGCAAAAAAAAAATTGCTAATTCGAAAACAAAATATTAAAAAATTTAATAACAGTTCCATTTAATAAAAACAATCTTAAAAGACGAAACACCATAGTATTTACAGACGAATTTTCGAGATTTTATTTGTGCCGAATATTATCTAGATATTAACATCCATATAAGATTTTTTGCCTTAAAGGGATTTGAGGGTCGGTCGTTGTATTGTTTAATAATGTTAACAATTAAAAGGAAGCTAAAGCTATTTATAGATGGGAGTTTTGGGTAAATGTAAACCGATTCGAAAAGTTAAATATTTTTCGGCGAATTTAATCTAAATACCAAAAAGTCTAATTTGGAAAGAAGTTTTAATGGGGGCTATGTAAAATTATAGACCGATTTTCACCACACCCAGAGAAAAAAGATGTTTAAATATGGTCACCTCCAACAAAACTATTATTAAAGAAAATTTTAAACATATTATGGTTAATGTAACCATATTATGTTTGAATCAGTCCTCCATCAAGAAGCTACAACCCAATTATGGCTGCCTCCGATCATGTTATGATCAAAAATAACTAAGACACTTATTTAACACTTATAATAGCATGGTTGGTTTTCAACCATAGCATGTTGCTCTTGAAAAAGAGGAAAATACTATTGTTCATTTTAAAACAAATTTGTGTCATATTTAACCATAACATATTTAGAGGCAACCATAATATGGTTGTGGCTTCTTAATGGAGGACTAATTCAACCATAATATGGTTGTAGATGACAATAATATGGTTTTATTAACAATAATATGTTTACAATTTTCTTTAAAAATAGTTTTGTTGGAGGTGACCATATTTAAACATGTTTTTTCTCTGCGTGCACTAACATGGTCGAAGTACAATTATTATGTATTTACCAAATTTGATGAAATTATCTACAATAATGCAACTTGTACTTTGCGCACAAAATTAATATGGACACTCAACCAGCCACACGGACGGATGGTTATTGATGGATGACTTTAAAAAGTGATTCTAAATTGATCGGTATATATTTGCTTTTTCATTAACTTTTGCTTATTTATAACTATACAAAATTTTAAAGTTTAAAACAAAATTTATCTTTAATGACAACCAGCTTTGTGTTAAAATTTTCCAGTTAAAATAAAGTGCGGATGGCGAAATTAAAGCAACACGTTGGGTATACAGATAGATGTTTAAAAAAGAAAAGGAAAAATTTCACAAAAAAAAAATTTTTTTATTTGCTAAGAAAGCTCTTGTAGAAATCTAAAAAAAATTCAACATGTATCAAAATATGCCTTAAAAAGGCAAAATATGCGCCAAAAACTTAAAAAATGCTGCAAAAAAAGCTCTTTTAACAAAATTATGCAAAAATATGCTGTAACGGGTAAAATATGCAAAAATATGCACTAACAAATTGATGCCAAAATTCATAAAAAGCTCTAAATCGGATAAATATATTGTTTCTGCCTTCATTGTTCGCACAAGAAAAAACATGCAATTGCATATTTATGGTTTCTTTGATTATTATATTTATTCACACAGAAAAAAATACCAATGTAAAATTAAAATGGAAAAATGTTAATTAAGAATCATATTTAGTAAATTTCATATTAATTTTAAATAAAATAACCTTAAATCACGTTTATTTAATATTATTCACTGTTAAAATAAAAAAAAAATATTAAAATATATATAAATATGGATTCAATATTGAATCCATAAAAAACTGTTTTATATTAAAATCAAAAGTTTATCTTGTTAAATTAACATGCATATATACTTAAGTATGTAAATTTTTTTATTTTCATTTTTTAAATATGTTACAAAAAGAAGACAATTCCCGTATTATTTTAATAAAAATTATTTAGGTAAAAAGTACATCAAGTTTTCAAAGTAGAATGATGACAAAAACCATATCGGGCGATTCTGCTGATGCTTCTGTTAACAAAGGAGAATACAAAATAAGTGAAACATGTGTTTGTGTGGTAAATGTTTTGAATTATTCTTAAATAAATGCATATGTTGGCTCTGAAGCTTCTTCACACTGTTATAACACACTCCAACCAATTTCATTTCATATGAAATTGACGTTGTTTCAACTTGAAATAACTTACATTCAACGTGATTCGGATTGTTATTTCAATATAAATTACATTTTGCACTAACTCTACTGCAATGTTAAATTAACATGAATTATAGTTATTTTAAAAGAAAAAAATGTTGGTCGCAAGTTATTGTAAAATCAGGTTGAATTAACATGAAAAACGTATGACGCAAAATCACCCCCGAAAAATTTTACATCAATCTTGTTTTCTACGTTTTTAACTTAATTTTTTTTGTGTGTTGTATATTTTGAAATCACTTTGCTGAACTTCTCAGGACCCTTTACGAAAAAGGAATATATTTTTCTTTAATTTTATGTATTTTTTAACACTTTTGTATTTTTTTTTGTTTTGGAACGTATTCGCATAATATTCATGATTTATTCGCTTGAATTTCGCGAATACGAATCTCATGAAGTAGGCGAATACTCGTCATAACGAATACAAATATTCGTAACATCACAAATTCATAAGTCGTTTGATATTTTTTAGTCCACTTAGGATTATTTTGGTCCCATTTTTAAACAGATTTATGCGACGAGTTAAAGAGAAAATTTACCATTTACATGAGCTATAAAATTTGGACTCGGAAAGTCAAAAAATATTTGTACTCGAATGTCAACCGAAAATACGAATCTATTAAAAAAAAAATATTATACATATTTGTTTTTTTTTTTTGACATAAATCTTTTCCTTCTGGACTGATTTTCCGACTTTTTCGAAAATATATTCTGCTTAAAAATTTGAACAATTCGTGAGGGCCGGAATGCTTAAACATTACCCCTAGCAGGCCCAACGAGCCTAATAACTTGTTTATATGAATATTTTATTAAGTGAAGTTGTTAAATTTATAAATATTGTTATAAATTGTATTCGATTGAATTGTTAAAGTCGCACTCATTATGTCCCATTATATTTATTACAAGACTTCGTTAACATAATGGACAGTCGATTAAGAACAGTGAGCAAGTGAACAACAATTATAAAAACAGAAAACATAAAAAGAGTTAGTAACATAAGTGGGAAGAACATTGTTAAAAAAATAAATAAAAAACGTTAAATAGTAAAAATTGTGAAACCCAAAAAAATAAATTTTTTAATCCAAAGTGTAACTTTAAAAAGGTACCTTTGAAAATAAATAGCAAAATTTTTAATTTATACATGGTTAACACGCTTTTGCTGTTTAATTTCTTTCTAATTTCCATTTAAAGCTTCTAAACTGGCTCAACGCAAAAATCTGTTTCAACTCTTTTCGATCTTATATTTTTTTAAAGCGACAACAATATTATTCACAGGCAGAAGGCCTACTATGCAGATTGTTTCATATGAAACAATCCCCCATTACAGAATTAAAAATTATTTAAAAAACTGCACAAGCTTCCTTAAAGTCGTTGTTGTTATTTCTTGTTTAAAAAAATGGGGAATTAGTAAATTTTAATTTATTTATTTTTATTAAAATTTTAACTTTTTGTTTTTTTCTGTTCAGTCAGGTGCCTTAATTTAACACAGCTGCCAAGGTGCTTCACTGTTTGCAAATTTACTGACAATGCTGACGAAGGGTGTTCACACGATATCAATGTCTTACATTAAACTAACAATGGTTTTTGTAATAACGTTGTAAGACAACAATTGGCAATTCACGCAGTTGTTAGACATTTAAAGGTAATTTTATTGACAATATGGTTAGATCGTACAACCGTCCGTAAATAGCGACTGTACATTACGACAATAACAGAGATATAAATATTTTGAGAAATTACACATGACAAAATTTTCTGAATTTCGCAAAAAAACATAACCTGATTTCTTCTCTAATGAAATAAATTGGCAAAATTTTACTTTTTGATTCTTTTTTAATTGAGTAGACACATCAAAATATAAAACCTTAAAAAAAACTGGTTCTTTGCAAGCTATGCACACAGTTAACAACGAAAACTAAACGAATGGTGTGAATGTTTTCTTGTTCTTTCATTGCTTGCTATACAACGGGATCACAAAAAGAGATTGTAAAGAAGGAAAAAAAATATCTTCACACTTATCAAATATTTGACCTCCTGCATATTGCCGCGGATTTTACAAGAAACTATAAAACATTTGCAAGATCAAACATCCTTTAACACAGTCTAAATTATATTATTAAATTATCTTTTGGCAAAAAATGTTTAGGAAATAAATAGAAATTTTTAAAAACAAAGCTAACGTTTGTTCAATTTAGTAGTGACGCTTTTTTTTAAATTCAAATACTTGTTAGGTGTGAACATTTCTTTAGCAATGCATATTTTATTTTTGTATCTTACAAGTAATGCAAAAGCAATGAATTTTTGAAAAGGAAGCAAAAGTGAATGTGTTTAATCTGCTCTCTGCTTCGTTTCAACCCATTTTCTTTCAAAGCTGAGCATTTAAAGTGGAAACGTGTACACCCAGACTTAATAATTACACACTTAACCGTTTTTATTATTTCAGATTTCCATCTTTTACAAAGTAGAAAGAAGGTGCCTCGTTCTCCAGAATTTTTAAACAAAAGTACTTAAAATCACAACAACTTCTCATTGCCACAGGAAAGAGAATTAAAAAAAAATCTAAAAAAAAAGAACATAAAAATGAAATTTTTAAATCTTGTTATATTATTATTAGCTGTAAAATTTTCCGTTGCAAAATTAACTCTAGCTGAAAATGAAAATGCACTTCATTTTCCAATAAATATTATAAACGAATTAAATCAGAAACTGGATATAAAATGGAATGCAGTGGTCGCTCTAGAATTCAAGCAGGAATTGGAAGATGCCCTGAAATCATTGAGCTTACCAGTGCTGTTAATATCGAAGAAAATTGACACGAATATCAAGATATTATATCGCGACCAGGTTCTCACTATAGTGTCTTTACAACTCTCAACTTTAAATAATGTCTGCGATCTGGTCCAAAATCTCCTGAAAGATTTACAATTTACCCATATTTTATGGATTACACCGGAGGCCACCATGACAGACTTGAGGATCTTAGCAGGCAGAAATTGGTATTCTGGCTATACGAATGTTTTGTACTACACAGATGAAGGATTATTTACTTACCGACCAGTGCCCAACATAACAATTTATCGTATTACACATCTAACAGAGTATGTCGCAAGAAAAGAAGTACAAGACTTTCAAAACTATCCTTTAAAAGTACCCGTTCTAAATATTCCTCCACGTTCGTATCGCTTTCAAGATCGTTATGGAAAAATAATAGAGACTGGATATTTATACAAAATTATTCAAATGTTCGCACAATACCATAACTTCCAATTAATAGATATTCAAGATTATTATAACTTTGATTATGAAAAACTTCAACAAGGTGCGAATAACAAAACTTTTGATATTGTGCCTTTAGGAATGTTTTTATACGATCGTTTTGCTGGCAGCAGTAGCGATGTTATGTGGAATATGAAAACGATTGCTTTGGCACCATACCCTATACCACTGTCTAGAACTGAATATTTTATGCACCCGTACACTCTTTCCACCTGGATTTGTATTCTGCTACTGCTGTTCTTTTGTGTTTTGGCAGTTTCTTTTATTTACTACCGGCAACACTTTACGAATGGAATCGACTTCAGCAAATCCACTCTATATGTTCTGGCCTTGTTAATCTGTCAACATCAAGCAAAATTTAAAATCAAAACTTTTATGCAAAAACTGATTTACTTCCTTATGTTTGTTAAATTAAAAAATTATTAGTCAAAACGAAATTCTTATAGCCCACCGTGAAATGAATGATTCATACTGCTGTTTAGCTGGAGAAATGAAGTCGGATTTCGTATTCTTTCAGCAGCGTTATCTTAAAATTCCTCATGTATAAAATCAACGAGGCAATCTCGATAAGGCAGGAGTATTTTACTGCACGGCGAGACTTGCCGTATCTCCAGTTATTCAACCGTTATTTAAAATATTTAATGGAATCAGGTTTTTTGAAAAAATTTTTGGATGAATCAAACTTTGATGGCATTCTTAGTGGTGAAATTCGTTTCTTTAGTGAATCTAAAAGTAGCGATTTGATATTATTAGATTTTAATTATTTTCAAGCCTTATTTCGCTTTTTGATATTCGGTTTGTGTTTATGTTTCATTGTATTTATAATGGAGTTGTTATATGCTGAATATGTGAAGAAACGATGTTCTGAAAAGCGAATTGGAATTAAACTCGAATCAAACAAATGTTGAAAACAATCCTGCTTTAAAAGTTCATTAAAAAAGTTCATTAAAATTAAAACTCACAGAAAACTTGTCAGTTGACAGTTCTCAAGTGGTAGGGAGCCGTTCTAGTAACCTACATTGACACATTCAATTTGTGTTAGTATAATGCCTGGTGAAGATTAAGTCCCAAATGAATCTTGTTAATATGATAAAATCAATTCTTATAAAGTAATTAAACCAGATAAAATCTATCACCACCCTCACAAAATCTAGTCACATGACAAGTTTTGTTTCAATTACTTTTTCTTCTGGAGTAGCTAAGCTTTAAACACATTAGACCAGTTAATTTATTTGTCTAGTTGTAACCTTTCACAACTCTTTCCTTTTTATTAAAATTTTGTGTTCACTGGTTTCGGGATGAATGCTTTAAGAACAATTGACACAAATTGTCCGCATAGATACTTTAAGCTTCACTTACGCTTACCATAACAATTATTTAAAAAGTGAAAATGGCTGTCGATTTCATTTCACTCGATTTCTTCTTCGATTAGTCTTGCAAACTTATAAAGTCGCTTAAAATCAATGGTTATATTGTATGGGATACCAAGGACCCTAGAGATAAAGCACGAATCAAACATTTTCTAAAGTGTGATCTTCGTAAACACTTTCTTCAACCAATAGATATTTGCAAAATTTGTCCAGCTAGATCCACAATAACAGAAAGCCAATATCATAAAAATTGGAAGGCACTACATTTCGGAGATCGCGGCTTGCAGTCCTAGGATCCTTAAAGGAGACCACATAATAAACTGTCGAATTAGCTGATAGAGTATTACTCCAGGAAGCACTTTAACCCTAAAAGGTTACTCTTCATTTTGGTACATTAAGGTTACTCTTCTTCGAACTTTTTTAAAAAAAATCTTGCGGAACCATTTTTAAAGTAAAAAATTAACAAAAACTGTTTTAGTTAAGCATTTTATTAAAAAATAAACTAAAATAAAACATAAAATGTTTTCATCTATCTCAAAATTTCATACGAACTTTAGCACTCTTTTGTGTTTTCAAATTAATTATTTTTTTAAAGCTTTCGTCATCAGCTAACGTTGTTAAAAAAAGAGCTTAATTTAAACACACATAAAAAAGTTATATGATAAAATGTAAATGAGCTTCGTCGATTCGACGAAGAGTAACCATGCAGGGTTAATACACCAAAAAGAGTATAAACATTATTCACATGTGGCACTGTGTTTGGATGTTTGTAACAATTAGAAAGAAAGATACTGCAAAAGCTTAAAAAATAATTATAAAACTTTTTATCAAAATAAGATTATATTTAATATATTTAATTTAATTTAATTAACAACTATACTCTAACATTACTAATCATAACATTATTTCACAAACCTAATTATATGTTTATTCTTTAAAACCTAAAATTTTAACCAAAATTTTATTGCACATAAAAAAATTACGACAAATCAATTGTTATATTGAAAAAAATGTATGTTAAAAAAAAATTATGTTGTTAATTAAAATAGAAAAAATGTTTTTAACAGTGAGTTGAATAAGAAAAACCTAGAGAATACCATTAAAATATTGATGATAAAGCTGTAAAGAATTCTGATGATGAGAATATCGTTGTTTTTGGAACATGTTAGCTCGACCATGGAAATTGTCAATAAATTTTCATAAATAAATAAAATATTTTTGAAACCCCACCATTTTTTTTATTTTCTAAAAAAGTGTACATAATTTGTTAGAATTAAAATAAGTTGGAACTTGGCAAAGTGACAATTTTTTTATGCAAAATATGTATATTGATTGGTCTAGATTGTCTAGGAAAAGATGCCATGATAATGAATTTTAATTGATATTCTTATGAGTTAAAACCTATTAACAAAATTTCATCAAATTACCTTTAAAATTGCGACCTGTAATTTGCAAACAAGCCTACATGGATAGACGTCCAGCTCGCCGGACTAAGGGACATCGTTAAATCGACTCAGAAAGTGATATTGAGTCGATCGGTAAACTAAGCATCGTCACCAAAAAATTGACAAGAATGGCGCGTTGAACTGACCAAAAATTGCCAACTTAGCAACATCAGTTTTTCAGGTTTCGCTGCTAAAAAGCAGCAACAACAAAATCGATTTGGAGACACTTGGTTAATACCAGGCTTCGTACAATATGTTATATAACATCATGAACAATTATACAATTTTAGGTAGTTCTGGTCAGGGCTGGAGATATGTATGTAATTAGAAATTTTATTATTGGAATGAAAAAAAGAGTGAGTTAATCCACTTTAAAGAAATTATGAACTGCGTGGGTATTTGTTTTTGTTTTTAAATTGTGCCAAAAAAGGATGAATTGTACCAGTGTACCAATAAAGTTTCGATTGTACCAAATTTGGTACAATTGCACCACAAATACCGTCAGTGAAACGTACCTTCTGTATCTTAAAAGTTTATAAGCCAAACCGAATTGTTTTTTGTATAGAAGTATCAATACGATTTATCATTGGGGGAATCACAGGGAAGTCATAAAGTCATATGTGTATAACAAGAAAAAAATATGAGTGCTGTCAGCAACCCTTATAATTTAGATTTCTACTGAATAGTTTTGACAAAACAATACACACAGCCTTATTATTTTATGATTTTTTTTGTTGTATGAGACAAAACAATAATTGATTAAACTATTAGGAAATAATAGGATAATTTTACAATATGACTCGATAGTATGCCTTGTAAATCCCTCAAATCCCGGGATTTTTTGGGATATCGGGATTGGCATTTCTAATAAGTACCTCTGCCTCGTAAAATTTGCGTGTTTTTTATTTCTTTCTAGTTTCAAGGCTTTTTATTTTTTTAACTCGTGGTTGACATTCTTATGGAAATGCCCAAATACAAAATACTTGATGCTCATTGTAGAGTTGTTAATACGAAATGCTAAAAAAACTTGCTTTGATAAGTAAAAAAAAATTTTGTTTTTAATTATTGCTTTTATTTGTAATTGAGTTATTTTCGATATGCCTTAAATTAAGCTGGAAATCAATTATTTCTTTAAATAAATTTCATTTAGACTTCTCTTTTCAACTGAAATACTATTTCAAAAAATATTAACTTACAACTTTTTTCACACATGAAAATTATTTAAAACAAATTCACCGAAATTTATTTCACAGAATTTTAATAAAATACAAACTTCGAAGCATAAAAAATTTAATATAAACCAGAAACCATAGAAAACCTTATAACAAGAAAAGGAAATAAAACTTTTGGACAATCATTAATTTGTTAACAAAAAAAAAAAAAAAAAAAAATAAAAAACATCAACCCAAAACTACCAGGAACATTGGAATTGTTAAAGAGTTGGTCAAAAGGGAATGATTGCAATTTTGTTTCTTCTGAAATTCTCTTTTCCGCCAATACATGGCGAAAATTTTGTTTGCATAATACAACAAAGAACTTTTTATATTATGTGGTGATGTTGCAAACAAAATAAAGCAACAACAAAAATTCCAAACAAACAAACAAAAAAAAAGATGGGGTACAAAAACATTGTTTTCATTTTTAATTAAATAAACAACTCAATAGGGATTTTGTTGGTTTTTTATTGTATTTATTTATATATAAAATAAAAATAACAAAAAACAAAATAGCATAACAACAACGGTAGCAGCAACAAAAACAAAAAAAAAAAAAACAGGATAAATATTTTGTTTTATTTTTATTTGTTTGTTGCATGTTAAACGAACAAATGAACGAAACGAACACAAATAAATGCAGATTGTGATGTGATGTAAATATTGTCTATAATGTTTTGGTATAATTTACCCTCTATGCATAAGAAAAAAATCGCACTATGGGCCTAAAATGCTCTAAAGGTCTGTGAGATCATTTAGGTTAAAATTTTTAAATGCTTCTAACTACATGCAGAGAAAACACATTTTTCTTTGTGGTCAACTTCAATTTAAATAGTTCAAAATAAATAATTTTTACCATATTATTGACACCGCAACCATATTATGGTATAATTAGCTCCCCATCAAGAAGACAAAACCATATTATGGATGGTATACATGTTCGATCGACTTTACCATGAAGAATGTTATTGAAACTCGTTGCAAAGTATCCCAGTAAAAACATCGCTTGCTTTTCCAAAGTGAAAAGCTTCTTGTACTCACTATTTTAGTAGCTTTCTTTTATAACTACTGATTATCTGGATGTATGCAGGTATAAAAATAATGACTTACTTTTGAAGGCGTTCATTTTGGGACATCCCTTGTAAAATTCATTGGTTCTTTCAGTAGAATTGTAAGTACCATTTTTACTTATTTCTAGTTACTCAACAGATTATTTTGTAGGAGAAGTTTTTACTTTGATTTTACTACAAAAAAAATAAAAAATTCTGCTGAACAACTGATCCCTAATCAGAATAAAAAGCTGTCAAAGTTCATAATCAATTGAAAACTATTGAAGGTGAGTTTTGACTTAATTTCGAAATAATGGGCAACAGGACCACAAAAAACTTTGTACGAAAATAAAAAAAAATGCCGGAAATTCGGATCTCTAGTTGGAAACTTAATAGCGTAGACTAACCTGAATAGTGTTGGGTGACCTTTTGTACTTTATTACTTGTGATATATATAAATTGCGCTCTACATCGTTTAGAGTAATCATATTTGAATAAAAATCCTTATCTTGAGAGCACGCTTCTATTGTGATTATAGGAAATACATTTATTTGGACTAATTTCGGAACAAAGATTCCTTTCGAGTAGTAAAAGTTGCGGTAAACCCTTATCAATAATTACCCTACGTCTTCATGCGCTATCGATTTGAACAAGACATGAACATAACGCCTGCAGAGCAACGGTATTAGTTTGTTCATGTTCTTGTATATGGCGAATACGTGTTGAGTCCTGACACCTAGGCCCAGTCGGATACTAGCATTCTAATATTATAAATTGGGTTTGGAGGCTGTCCCGACTAAATTTTTAATACTGCCCTGAACTGAAGGCTGGCTTTCCGCTAAGTTAAATTTTGACCAGCCTTCTAAGACTGTTTTTCAGGATTAAATTGAAAAGCTGATGCGTCCACAAAGGGTAACTGTTTGGTGCGTTTTATAGTCTGGTGACGTCATCAGGCCGTACTTATTTGAAAATGAGGTCGGTCAAGCAGTTACCGTGAAATGATATCGAAATGATAACGGTCTGCTTGTCGCCAGAAATTGAGGATATGAGACTGGACGATATGTGGTTCAAACAGGATGGTGCCACTTGCCACACAGCTAAGAAAAGAATGGAATTTTTGCGCGAGAAATTCAATGGCCGTGTTATCTCACGTCGTGCCGACGTTAATTGGCCATAACGATCATGTGTTTTGACACCGCTCGACTGCTTTCTTTGGGGATATTTAAAAGAAAAAGTATACGTCAATAAGCCAAGAACAATTCAAGAGCTTAAGAAGGAGATTATTCGGCACATTAACGATATTGAACTTCAATTAAGTCTCAGAGTCTATGAAAATATGGACAATCAGAGAGAAAGTTACGCCACCTAAGCCTTGGCAAACATTAAGCTGATATATTGTTTCAGACATCATTGTCATAAAAACTTCTGTAATAATAAAAAAATATTCAACATTTTTTATTTTTCGAATCTATTCCACGAGTCACACTTCAGTTATGTATTTTATAAAGCTTCCCCGTAACAGCCCCACTCCTTAAACTTTTAGGAATGACTTTAATACATAACTGAAGTGTGACTCCTGGAATAGATTCGAAAAATAAAAAATGTTGAATATAATATAAAGTAACCTACGAAAGGAGATAATTCCCAGTTTCTATTTATAATAAAAAAATATTAAAATTATTCTCTGAAAAATTTTTGTTTTATTTACAGTTAATGGTATGAACACAACTGGGACGAACGACAAACTTTGCACAGTACGACGAATTCGTCGGCAAGAATTTGTTGCGTAAATTCGTCAAATGACACACAATAAGTTCGTGAATTCCAGATATTAATGTGACTTGAATTTTTTTTAATTTATAAAAATAAATACTCTGCAATAAATTTTATTAAAATTTCTTTGTAAATTATTTGTTTGTTAACATTTATCAAATCATAGGTTGATCAAATTTCAACAAACAAAAAAACTTTTAATTGGGTGTGTTATAGAATCCGAATCCACTCGAAAGTAGATTACTGGTGTTTTGCATTTCGATTTAGCAAACTCAAATTAGTTTTTGGGCTTGTTTCAAATTTTGAAATTTTTCGCGAACTTCAGCCATGTTCGCGATTTGTTCCTGTAAGATGTCTGATTCTTTAAAGCTTTAACGATTTATAATAAATAGTATACTTTGCTATCATGCCGCTGTTAGCAAATTTTTGTGAATTTCCGCTAATCTTGCAATTTTTAACGAATTTTTTCCAATCCTAATAGTCTAAGGGAATTTTAAACAATTTTGTGGGTCTTTTGAAAAATGAAAAAGTTTCGCGAATTTTCGCTATTTTTGCAAACTTTTTTATGTTATTTCGGATATATTGATTTTTTTTAACTGATTTAGCGATTTCATATAAATTTTTGGGTTTGTTTCAAATTTTGCAGTTTTTCGTGAGTTTTAGCCACGTTCGCGATATAAGCGATTTTTATCTGTAAGGGTTGCGATTTTTTACAACTTTAACGATTTTTTAGAAATATTAGACATTGGCTATTATGCCGCTGTTAGCAAATTTTTGTAAATTTCTGCTAATTTAGCAATTGTTAAAGAATTTTTGCCATTCCTTATAGTTTAAGAGACTTTTAATCACTTTTATGGCATGTTTGAAATATTAAAAATTTTCGCGAATTTTCGCCATTTTTGCAAATTTTAGCCAAGTTCACGATAGAAGCGATTTTTAACTGTGGTTGTTTACAGCTTTCACTATTAAGCTGCGGTTAGCTGTCTCTATCCCAATTTCTTCGTCGTTCGTCTGCGTAAGAAATAGAAATAAACCTATCGCAATATTCGTTACTCAGGATGAATTTCGGTCTACGCAATGATTGTGCGTATTTTCATACACAGAAAAAAATTGAAATTGATTTCAATTAAAAAATTTGTGATATTAATTAAAAAATTAATTAAATTTGCACCAGTAAACAAATTAATAGTATCAATTAAACCAGTTAATAATATTAATTAAAGGTTTAATTCACTTGATTAAATAATTAATTCAGTTGATTAAAATTTTAATTAAAACTGATTATATTTTTGATTAATGCTTTATTTGGTGAAAAATGTGAGAGAATTTTTTCTGTGTTCTATTTCTGACGACAAATATTCGTTGCGAATAATTCGTCGTTCGTCCCAGTTATGTTTCTAGCATAATACCGTGTTCAGATATGTACCTTAATTGAGTTTTACGCAATAAATTACATTATTGAGCTCAATTATCCATATAAAATTGCAATTTAGCTATTTATTTATTTATTGGTATTTTATTGCTCAATTAATAATAAATTGTTATAAATATTGAGTAAAATTAAAATGCGACCCTTTCACAAGTGTGTTTAATGAGCAAAACACAACTTACTAAACAAAGTGTTTTGATATTTGGCAAATGAAATTACAACAAAACAAAGGGGTATCCATTAGGTCTGCGCAAAAGCCTTAGTCAAATTCCTTAAATAAGTCAATTAGTCAATTAGTAAATTCCTTAAATAAATCAAAAGTTGCTTACATTTTGCTTATACATGTACATTTTTGTTTACGTTGAATGTTGAATGTTGTATGTTGTAGTAATATAAATTGAGTTAGCTTAATTGTGTATATGTGAACAGAAAGAAAATTATGTCTTTAACCCTTATGTCAACAGCTACATACCCGGGTATGTTTTAAATTTTTAAAACTTTGTATCTCTTAAAGTGGCTGTCATATCGCTCTCAAACTTCATGATATCCTTACTAAAAGTGTTTCCTAACATATTCTGATGTTTGAATAAAATTGGACAAATCAGACATGGATATGGTTATTTTTTCATTCCTACCCCTCACGTCAACCGTAGTTTAAGTAATAAAGAGCAACTAACATGTTTTTGCTCAAAAGTCACTTAGTGTAAATATTCATACATGAAAGCAAAGAAAAAATGCACAAGTCTTTGCTAAAACAAATGTTATTTTAAGTATTCATGCATTAAAACAATTTAAAATAGGAAAACAATTTAAATAAAATACAAATAAAACGAAAAAACAATAACAACAACATGTGTTTTGCATACCCGGGTATGCTTGCTGTTGACGTAAGTATAATTTTTAACATAAAGGTTAAACTGAATATTGATTCAATTAAAAAGGTATATCTGAACACGGTATAACATTGTTTGTTTTGGTTGGACAGCCCTTTATTAACGAACAGTTTATATTAAATTATTAAAATAAAATTTTTTAAAGAACGGTCATTCATTGCCACAACGAATAAATTCATTGAACAAAAATTTATGAGTTTTTCGTTTTCTCAACGTACATTGTCGTAAAATGTGTGACAATTTTTGTATGAAGATAAGGAAATGAAAAACCAAGTACGCACTTTGATGGATATTTAGTGGTGTTTCAGCCAAAGAGAAGGAAATTAAAGTTTGTCACACGATGATGTTGATGGATGATTTATTTTTGTGTTTTAAGAAAATCCGGTCTTGGATTTTAGACAGTTTTAAAATTATTTACTGATGAACTTGGAAAAATTTTAATAGAATATCAAGTGACTTATTTCTTTATATTTGAAGTAAAAAAAATTGTTTCAGGCAGTTTATATCTAAAAATCTTCTAGCCATTATGATATATTCCGTATTAACCAATCAAATACCCATTGTGCCCCACATCCCAATTCATATGCATGAAAAATGTAAACAAAATCAACACAAATTCAACACATATGGGGTAGAATGTTGTACATACTTATTGGTATGTTTGTATATCGCTTATTTATTTTTGTTTTGCCTTGCTAGAGATCTGTTGCAACTGCAGTGTGCAGCCGTAAAGTGTTTTTAAATAAAAAACGAAATAAAACCGTGCAACAAGCTTATTGTTAGTAAAACCATATACTCACACAAATGTGTGTGTGCATAACAATCATGCCACAACTCCTGCCACATTTAATCAGTAGTACAAAAAAAAAAAACACAACTCGCTATATATAACATGTTTATATGTATGTGAATGTACGTCTATAAACCCATATGTATATTGCGTGTGCAACAACCACAAATTGTATATACTTTTTACGTTTATATTCCACATAAATGTTATCGACTCCACTTTACTTGCAACTAATACAACAACATCTATAGTTTGCAATGGGCTTTGTAAAGGTATCCCAGCAAACAAGCGGTTGTTAGTTCAAATTGAAGATAACTTGTGATTTATGTGCTTTTTCTAAATAACAGGCAAGTGATTGTGTGGTAAAATTTATATGAAAAGCACTCAAAAAAACTGAGTGCTTTTCATATGAATTTGACTAAACAATCACTTAATTGTCATGTTAAAACAGCACATTAATCTATTCTCAAATACAAAGCGTTTGAAAATAAAAGATCGATGGTGGTTATGCTTGCCGGGAAAAGGTATATCGAACAACAAAAAAGTTAAGCGTGTCCCGGCGTTTCGCTGGGTCAAGTCTACGATTCGATACACAGAAAAAAATATCTCAAGAAAATTTTTAAGAACACAGTTTGTTAAAAATAAAATTTTGGGTCAACAAACTTTTTGTTTGATTCAAAGAAAACATTTATCCAATTTACACTTTGCAAAATAGCACTCAATAAAATATATTTAATAATAAAAAAATAATTAATAATAAAAAAAATATTTGAATCAAAGTAAAGACAGTATTTTAACAGTTTTATTTGAATAATATATTTAGTTCCATAGGAACTTACTTATCTCCGCATAATAAATTTTAGTGTTTTTATAAAAACATAAAAATTTAACATTTTTGACATCATCATTAATAAATAAAAAAATAAAGATTCGATTAACATTTTGTTTGATTTATTCAACATTTTCAACAATTTATTTTAACAAATCAATTAAACATTTTGTTGAAAAAAATTATTTTGAGCAACAATTTTTTTTATTGACTCAATAAACTTGGTTGTAGACTAAAAATTTAACAATTATACATACAAACTTTTTTATCAATACCACAAAAACCGTCATCGCAGAAAATTCAAAAATTTTTTTAATCAAATATACGATTTTCGTATTCAAATATGAAAATTATTTTTTTCTGTGTATATATGGATTTGAAGTTAGAAAGTTTCGTATAGAAGGATATTGTAATTTGCTTGTCCCTTTTTCATGCATTTGGACTATCTTAGTATCCCAATATCACAATTCAGCAAAGCTGTTAAGCTCAACACCGCTTTTCCTTATTGACTACAACATAATCAATTATGGAAAGCGGTATTTTTGGTTTTCCTTGAGTGGGACACGGTAAAATCAGTTTTTCATAGTTTTCTACGTAAGTTATCTTAAAAAACTCAATCAAAGGGGAATGTAAGAAAAGATAAAATCACTGTTTGGTATTTTGTTTAAGCTTTGATATTGTTACAAGTAACACTTTGAGTGTTTATTATTCCTATTCGCTTTAAGATTTTATTTGTACAAAATTTTTAGTTTTTCTAAAATCTTTGGAAAAGGCTTCCTGATGATCTGGCCTAAGCAACCAGTGAAATGCGCTTAGAAACTAGCTTTCCCTCAACAATAAATTTTACTGCATTTATCAAATATAGAAAATTGGGAATTTAGCACGTCATTCAAAAATCTTTTAATGAAAAATTTTGTATTCCCAAAAATTCGATTTGGTCTGTCGCACAGTTTAATATTTATAAAAAATGTTGGCAACTAGATTTGTTGTTATTAACTTTGTGTTTGCTGGTATACTACTTAACGCTTTTAAAATATATCGCCTATATATGATAATAGAATATGTGTTGGAAACGCATATGATGTGGTAGATGCCTTTTTACTTACATTTTGGATTATTAAAGAAGGTAATTTTGTTCAGTTTGATTCGCGTTGCAGATTAAAGATCAAATAAAGCCATAATTTTTAATATATAGGATCAAGATAAATTACCTAATTAAACAATGTTTAAGCCAGATAGAAATGTTTGTAATAATATTAAAGTGTACTTATGCTTAAGGTTGAAAATTCTTAAAGGTAAATTTGTTGGTATGTATATAAATAATTGAAGGGAACTACTCCTTAAGTATTGGACTACTCTTAAAGTGCAGGTAACTAAATAAGCATTCAATTTGGAAAAGAGAAATAATGATAATTAGCACTTATAATTATAGCTTCTACTTTTAATATGTACGTGCTAAGATATCTGAAATTTTAAAAAACGTAAAAGAACCAGGGCTCGAATTGTGGGTGAACGTATTGACAATCGTACGAAAGATTAGTCGTCGACGTCGACTTAAATTTTGAATTGTTGTCGCATCAAGTCGACGACTTTATCACTTCGACGTTAATTTGGTATTTTATAAGAATATTGTGTCGACGTCGACTAGTTATCGAATATTTGACAAAAAAAAAAAATACCTTCTCCAATTTTTTATTATTTTTCTTGTTTATCATTAAAGCTCACTTTTTAACTGCTTTAGCTTTTTCAAACAAAAGTGTAAAGTTTGTTTCCAATTTTTAATTTTTAGCGAATTTTTCCTCTGTTTTCTATAAGAAATATTTTTACTGTTTTCTGATTCTCTATAGCTCTATACACAGCAAAAAATAATTTTCATATTTGAATAAGAAAATCGCATATTTGATTACAAACATTTTTGAATTTTCTGCGATGACGATTTTTGCGGTATTGATAAAAATGTTTGTATGTATAATTGTTAAATTTTTAGTCAACAACCAAGTTTATTGAGTCAATAAAAAAATTTTTTCAACAAAATGTTTACTTGATTTGTTAAAATAAATTGTTGAAAAAGTTGAATAAATCAAACAAAATGTTAATCGAATCTTTATTTTTTTATTTATTAATGATGATGTCATAAATTTTCAATTTTTAGTTTTTATAAAAACACTGAAATTTATTATGTGGGGATAAGTAAGTTCCTATGCGCATTTCACTGGTTGCTTAGGCCAGATCATCAGCAAACCTTTTCCAAAGATTTTGGCAAAACTAAATATATTATTCAAATAAAACTGTTAAACAAATGAGAATTATAAGCTATTTAAAGATGGACAAGAGTTGTTAAAATACTGTCTTTACTTCGATTCAAATATTTTTTTTATTGAATATGAAGAAATATTTAATTATTTCATTATTAAATATGTTTTATTGAGTGCTATTTTGCAAAGTGTAAATTTGATAAATTTTTTCTTTGAGTCAAACAAAAAGTTTGTTGACCTAAAATTTTATTTTTAACAAACAGTGTTGTTAAAAATTTTCTTGAGATATTTTTTTCTGTGTAGTCAGCAAATTTTTACGAATTTCCGTTTAATGATCAATTTTCAACAAATTTTTGCCATTCCTTATAGTTTATAGGACTTTTAATCAATTTTATGGCTTGTTTGAAACTATTGTTAGAATTAGATTTTTTTCTTTTTTGTTATTTTACGACATTTGATATTTTTAGCTGATTTAGCGATTTCAAATAAATTTTAGTTTGCGATTTTCGCGAATTCAATCGATGTTCGCGATTTTTTTCTATAAGTTTTCCGATTCTTTGCAACTTTAACGATTTTTAATAAATATTAGACTTTGCTACCATGTCGCTGTTACCAAATTTTTGCGAATTTCCGCTAATTTTGCAATTTTTACCGAATTTTTGCCATCTGTTATGGTTTTAGGGACTTTTAATCAAATTTATGGCTTTTTTGATATATTAAAAATTTTCACAAATTTTCGCTATTTTAGCAAACTTTTCCGAATTTTCGATTTAAATTTACTAACAAAATTTGTGCCCATAACTTCCTTTAAATTGCATTTTTTATTTTAAACGTATTTAATAAATATGTTTACATTTCATTTAAAATTTTTTTGACTTTCATTTGAGTCGTCGCAAAATTTTCTGTCGACTAAAACAGGGACAATTCTACTCGACGTCGACTTAAAAGTGCCTTACAAAATATCAACTGACTGTCAATAGTAATCGATTATTGTCAATAACGACTCAGAAAATACAATTACTGTTCAGGTGCCGTCGGCTTGTGTCGACGTAAAACGGCATTCATATGAACGGAATGGCATCATGACGTACGACTAAAAACGGTTCGTAATATTCCTTAAAATTCACAATAGTTTTTTTAATCCACAACACATTAAACTGTCAAAATAGTTCAACAGCTTAATTGGAATTTACAAACGTAAATATGAAACCAAGATTGTTACTTTATTTAAGTTCGATAGCTAAGAAGATGAAAGAATAATACGGAGGCAGCTGAGGGATCGGAGCAATCCATTAGCACTGCCAAACACAGCGTAAGTTTTACAAACTGCGCTATGCAATATTTAGCAATTAAACAGTGCATTGCAGTTTTGTAAAGCTTCGCCAACTACACTTAGAGAAAAAACAAAACTATTTTGAAAAAAAAAAAAAATAAAACATATGTTTAGCTCAACCATATTATTGTTACCGACAACCATATTATGGTTAAATTTGTTCTCCATCAAGAAGCCACAACCATATTATAGTTGCCTTCAAACATGTTATGGCTAATAAAAGCTATAATATGTTTAACACCTACAAAAGCATGGTTAGTTTTCAACCATGTTGCATGTTGCTCTTGGAAAAGAGGAAAATACTATTGGTAATTTAAAAACAAATTATTGTCATATTTGGCCATAACATGTTTAGAGACAGCCATTATGTGTTTGTAGCTTCTTGATGGAGGATTAATTTAACCATAACATGGTTGTCGGTGACAATAATATAGTTAAATTAAACATTATACGTTTAAAATGATTTTTTTTAAATAGTTTTGTTGGAAGGTACTATATCTAAACATGTTTTTCTCTGCGTGTAGTCCCATAACCAATTGGCTGCAGCTTTTTCTTGCACGCAATAAGAGAGCAAATTGTTGGGCAAGCTTTGGTGTTCCTTCATAAGCTCTGCCGTAACTTCTTTTTTTCTAAATTTAGTTGAAAGGGTGATAGTTAAGAAGATGCTTGTTTGATTTGGTACAATTTCAGTCACGATTAGTTTAGGGACAACACTTGATAAGCTATACCTCTATAGTTTGAAATATCTGGGGCCAGATTCTGGCAGTCGTGATCGAGTACTTTCTCGATTCGAAAGCAATTTAATATCTAATTATATCAGTCAATACTAAACGAATCGGAATTATTTTTTCGTTATTGTAAAGCATTCATTTGAGTTTCACAAAACTGAAAAAATAATTTCGATTCGTTCAGTATCGACTGAAATAAAATTGCTTTCGAATCGAGAAAGTACTCGATCACGAATGTCAGAATTAATAATTTTTTCCAATTATGGTGGATATAACCATTTGAAAGTAGAACATTCTTTAAAGTAGTTTTCGAATTTTGTTTTTGTTTTAAATATAATTTTCTTTGCGAACGTTGACGTTTGAAATCGATACACAGGCAGTTATTGGTTATTGATAAATTGAAACTAATAATATAATAAAAGTATCAATTCATGTAGAGATTTATGTTTTTCCCCCATTGGATAAAGTTATTTGAATTATTCGAATTATTCGAGTAATTCGAACAATTTAAAAACCTTACTCGATTAATCGAATACATTAAAAATTCTAAAATCGATTAATTTCTTACTCGAACCAAACCAAAAGTCAAATAATTGGATACTCTAGCAACCATGGAACCGGCAAAACAAAATTTTCTCATGATTTAAGGATTCATATAAGATTTTTTTTGCCGAAGATTATCTAAATGAGATTTTTTTCCTTAAAGCGACTTAAAAGAGGTGTTTGATATAGGACCTATTGTGAGTACTGGACCTATTAGCACAAATTGGGCTACAGCATTGTGTTTTTTAGGTATGTTTGCAAAATTGTATATCAAAACTAACATTTATACGGAAGTTATGGCATTAAAAACAATTTTCGGGATTGGTTTTTGGGAGCAATTGTCAAATATTAATAAATAAAATATTTTTGGGCCTTAATTAAAATACCATCATATCCAGATGGTTTATGGACACAAAGACTCTATTCTAAATTAAAATTTGTACAGAACCAGACCGAATTAATGAGCCGATCCTCGATAGGATTGATCCTTGTGCTAATAAGTACCAATGTACCAAAATTTTTTTAATCATATCCAAAATTGCGACATGTACTTTGCACACAAAATTTACATGAACAGTCTGCCAGCCAGCCTTCCGGACGAATTGACGTACATCGTTACTCAGTATCACTTCCTGAGTCGATCTGTCTTCAATCAATAATTTCTCCATATTGTGATGTAGGTATAATTATGTTTTTGCTGTTCAAAAGTGCAGCATATGAATGTCAAAGGTTCTTTAACATTGCTCCTCTATAACAGGGGTTTATGTGCCAAATCTAAAGTTTTAGGCAGACCTTGCTTTGTCCCCAAATCAAAAATATATTCATTGTAAAAACCCAACTGCATTTCGTTAACTTCGTGATTAGTTTGGTCAGCATAATCGACCAAATGTGTCTAGAATCGGGAGAATTATGCGTAAATTTCAGCTAACCGGGTCTATAAGAAATGTGAAAACACGTGTAAATGCTCAGGTCGGCCAACCAGTTACGATAAATGGTGTTCCCTATCGCGATGATGATAAGGGACTTCTTGTGACCAGAAATTGAGGAAATGGACCTGGACGATATGCGGTTCCTACAGGATGGTGTCACTTGCCACACAGCCAACAATTGAAAACAATGGCTCTTTTGCCCAAGAAATTCAATGGCCGTGTTATCTCACGTCGTGGCGACGTTAATTGGCCTTCACGATCATGTGATTTGACACCGCTCGACTGCTTTCTTTGGGGATATTTAAAAGAAAAAGTATACGTCAATAAGCCAAGAACAATTCAAGAGCTTAAGAAGGAGATTATTCGGCACATAAACGACACTGACCCTCAATTAAGTCTCAGAGTCGGATAGAGGTATGCCACCGAAGCCTTGGCGAGCATTTGGCCGATATTTTGTTTCAAACATAATTGCCATAGATCCTTCTCTAATTATGAGAAATAGTAAGATAATTCTCAGAAAACTTTTTGTTTTATTTACAATTAACATCGAGCCTTTTAAGTTGGACCACCCTTGAAATTGTTTGATCGGGAGTTTTTGGAACTCAACAATTAAAGTTTCTAGCTTGATTGCTTTTAAAGAAAGTTATTTATCTAATTTTTTCTAAACATTTATAACTTTTCCGTATCAATAATATTGCTATAAAATCAACAGAGAGAAAGCATAGTAAAAAAAAATTTCATTTCCTGGTTTCCATACTTGCAACAACTTATACACATGTCTAATTGTTATTGGTTTAGTTGTGTTTGTAATTGTATTGTTGTAGTAGAGTTCTTGTTAAATGACTTACACTGGGGATTAAACTTCATCATGTTGCTTGTTGTATAAAATTTCTGTTGCCAGCTTTTTATTTTATTTTTTTTATTCATCTTCTTCCGCCACTACTCTAAACAATTGTTTCAATGTTTTGTTTTTCCTTTAATTTTTATTTATTTGTAACCTAGTGTATACATTTATTTACATATGTAAGAGTTAAGGGTTGAACTAGTGTATGTGTGTATTGCAACGAGATTCATTAGCGATATTTCACCAACATTCTGTATAATAAGCAACATCAGCAGTTGCAGCACCAATAGCAACAGTAGAGCTTTAATTTCCTCTCTTACATAAATGAATATTTTTTTCTGCTAGTTAAAGCAAGATTCCTCATTATATGTATGCAACAGTCCCTGGTTTAACTCCTGCTTTTTTTTTAAATTTTACACCAGCAACTCCCTTTCAGTATATTGTATATTTTGTTTAATTCTAGTAGTGTTTTGTGTCTGGGCAAAACAATACAATTGCTAACAAACAATTGATTTTAATTAGAATTCACATAAGGGTTCCCTTGATATTTGGTTTGTATGTATTAAAAAAAAGAAAGATATTTAAATAGTAAAAAATTTATTCCATTTTTCTGTTTCAATAAAATATTCTTAGTAAATGAGCATAATTTATTAGAATTCTAGACAATAGAGTAAATAATTGAAGTCAACAGAAAATATGTGACTGACTGGTAATGCGGCATTGGATGAGTCTGTTGGAACTAACAATTAATTAAAATTAGAAAAAGTATATTATTGTTTTATTTTGAATGTGTTTTTAAAATAAAAGAAGATAGTCTTTAAATAATTTTAACATATATTTTTTTTTTTTAATAAAAAGTCTAAGCAAAATAATAAGTATTCCGTTGCTGTTGACTTGTGTCGATGTCGACTTCAATACTACGATTGATTATCAGAAGTCCATAAAGGTGGGATAAAAAAATTGGGCATACAGAATACACTATTTAACTGCGAAACGTGTTAGTCATTTATAATAAATCATTTTTTCAACATTAAAGCCATAAAACTTGTCTCCAAACGGTATTGAAATTTTAATGAATTCATTTAACTGCTGTTGTATTATAAAAAACTAAAGTTCGGATGCTTTAAAAAAATTTCTTTAGATATCATGATGCTAACTTATGGATATCAATAATTCTATGTTCAACTGTTGTTTAAAAAAAAAATACTGAGAATGTTGCAAATTTCCTTTATAATATAAAATTGTTAGCTTTTGTAATACAATCCCTCATTTGTCCTTTCAAATTAAAAATGCTTACATTACAGAAACTCTCTACAAAAGGTTTTAATATTACCAACAAATATTTCCAATTACGTATTTTTAGGAATTGAAAAAAAAAAAACAAAAAAAAAAAAAACAAAAAAAAAAAAAAAAAAAAAAAACTTTCATATTAGAGAAAACAAGAGTATATTCGGCTATACCGAATCTAAATTACCCTTCACCATGGTGCGACAGGAACAGAAATTTATCTATACATAAATGCATAAATATGTACGGGCTTAACCCGCTGCGCTTTGCAAACACGCGACTACACCAGATTTACAAAAACTGTTTTTTTTTGCGCCGCGCCAATTTCTGCAAGCCTGCCCACTTTTTTGCGGATGTCTTGTATTGGTATCGAGGCTATTTGCACTAAATTTTGCAAGTTTAATTGTTGCTGCTTTATTTTGTATTTGTACGGAATGGTGCCACGCCCACTTATCCAATAACACCCACTTTTTGCCGGATTATATTGACAAGCTAGACATAAAGAAATGTACTTTGTGCCACGCCCACTTCGTTAATCTAGACCATATTTAGTCGGATAATGTGTATTTATCACCAAGATACTTGTACATAATTTGCAAACCTTCCAGATATACAGAAATCTATAATTAAAGTCTCTAAAGGGAAGGTGCCACTCCCACGTCTGAAATACCGATCGTATAATTGATAACCGTGCAATGTGTACCAAATTTTGAAACTTTTTCTTCTACCGTATTTTAGATATAAATTAATTGTTTGTGCCACGCCGACTTCTTCAATCTTGTCTAAATTTTGACGGACCTTGTCTATTAATAACCAAGATGCTTGTCAACTTTGGCTTTTGATATTCTCCAGATGTACTAAAATCTATACTGTTTTTGTATGGGAGGTGGCTACACCCACTTCGAATTTAAAATGTAAAAAAAAAATTCAACACACATAATTAAAAAACCACAACAAGGGATTTTATGGGTAATGCTTAAGGGTGGTCGTGGTTTTTTTTTTTTCATTTCTCAGCCATTTACGGGCCGATCAGGATGAGTTTCAAAAGCAACAAAAACAGTAGCAGTTGTGAAAGAAGTATATAACAACCTAGTCCCCATTGTATCTGGGGTTTTCGAAAAACCCATTTCAACAGACTTTAACTTCGCTACTCGTAAGGACTCAGTATATTAAAACAATATAGTTCCTAAAATCAATAAAAAAGAAATTACAAACGGGATGACAAACTTATATAAACCCTTTTACCTCCGTTGAAGGGTGTTATACCTAATAAAGCTTTAATTCAATATTATTTCAAATATGTTTAAATTGTTCACATATTCAGTAGTATTGTTTAACATGCAATTCATTAAATCAATGATATTGCTGATGATGATGTTGATGATGACGATAATACTGTTGATTATGATGAAAACGATGAATTCAAATGCTCTTGACTTAAAGCTCAGAAAATAAATTAAATCAGAAGAGGGGGAAAAGCAAAGAGCAATTCAACAAAAGCTGAGTGTGTGTTTGCACTACACGCAACAATAAAAATTCAAGAGAAAAACAAAACCATTTAACACACTCAGACAGGATAATTTTGAAAGGAAACAAAAAGTCGGTAATTTTGTAATACAACAGAAGGGGGACTCCAATTTGTTTAAGTAGTTAAAGTTAAGATTGGGCACAAGATTGACAATTGATTTGAGGCTTTCGAAAGTATATTTCTTGCGTGAACAGCTTTCTGCTTAACTTTTCCGTTGAGAAGATATTTTCGTGGATAACTTAGTGGTTTCGGCTTCACCCGAAACTTGCAGGTAGGGAGAACCTGAAAAACGCAATCAAGGCTTTTGTTTCCCCCTTGTGAAAGAGTTCGGACTGAGGGAAGGATCACCCCTGGGTGCTGTTGTTAAGTAACAGATGCTGCTAGCATATTTTCAACTTTCAAATGAATCATTATGAATCGCTTATAAATCTTGTAACAAAGAAAGTCTTAAATGTGTAATCACAAAGCATCGGAGGTTACATAGCTCCAGCTCCCGGCTGTTGCACTCGAATTGCTATCTGTGTGTGCTGGGTGCTCTGAGACTGTAGTACGATTAGATAACGCACTGTTAGACAATCTTTGGCTAAGATTCACAACGGGATAAGGCCTTTTCGGAAACATCAGTAGGTTTTACTTTATAGGTCCTTTGCGAGTCGCTGATGAGGATTATAATGATACTAAAATTGTCGCTTTAGAGCAGACCGCTCCAAAACTACTGCACGTTACTTTTTCTCTCTCTTGATCTCAAACCTACGTGCACTTATATCTTGCATAAAATCAATCTGTCCCGCTTGATATTTCACACAAAACGGTTAAGTTTTCACTTGTTGCTTGATTCGATGTTACCATATTAGTATATTTTTGTGAGATTTTAAAAACAAATATGAAAAATGTTAGAGCATTGCGAAAGTGTAGATGTGATAAAAAAATTATAGAAAAATATTTAGTTTAAATCAAATATTTTTCATTCAGCAGATTTTGGAATACTATTTTTATAAACTTCTTTAATTATAAAAGTTCTTTGGCAACACTTCTTTCATTGATTTCTATTCTCACAAATTCTAATAAATTTTATTTTTGCCATGGTGTGCTTTAGTGTCTATTTTTTGCTTATGCACTATTTCTGTAGAATTTTGTGAAAGACCTTATTTTACTGTTGCTTAAAAATGCCAGTTAAAGTTAGATAGATAAGGTAACGAATATGTGGAGACAATCTCGTGATAAAACTGGTACCATTATGTTAAAGAATAAACAAGATAAGGTTCTACTCGATGTAAACAGCATGATGATTAAGGAAGGATCAAAAACGAAAAAAGTGCAATTGTACTCTTTCCGCTTGACGAGGGCATAAAGGTTCCAATTCAAAATATATAATTAGATCAGATTGTGTCAGCTTTAACTGACTATCACCTCTACTTAACCTCAACAGACATTGTACGACCCTAATATTCTTTACAAAAAAAAAAAATTACTTGCTTTCATGTATGAGTATTTATTAACATATCATCCGAATTTATTTTTTGTTCGTTTGTTAGTAAAATTGAACTGAAACAGTAAGTTTAAGCAAATCAAATGATTTTGTTCTTACAAACACACACTCTTGTTTTTTTTAATATATGCATTTATATACACACACATATTAACAAACATACATTTAAACCAAAGTGGTACATACAATTTAATATGAAGAATAAAAAAGGGGAAAAACATAGAAATTGTTTTTGGTTATAAAATGCAAATCAAAGCCATTTTCTGCAAATACTCGCTTTAATAAAATTACTACTACTGAATTACAAAATGAGATTGTTTGTAAAAGAGATACGTATCTGATGCTTTATTATAAATATATGTACCTTTAAAGAGTAAAACAAAACTAATCGTACGGTTTTTGATATCTTCTATATAAATATATAAAAACGTTTGTACCGTGTATGTGCTCCTAAAACTCAAGAACTGCTGGACCGATTGATACCAAACTTGGACAATAAATTATTTGAGCCGAGAGCCAGGTTGCTCTGAAGTTTAGTCCCGTTAGGTGGCGCTGTTAGCATGCCTTTTAACTTTTTTTTTATTTATGGAACTTTTTGGCTGAAATTCACAAAATATATTTATCAAACGAGAATGAGTTTAATGATAAAATTTTGACCCAGTACATAGCGTTGCGTCAAGTTATTAACAAAATTCTCCAGTATTTAATTTTTGTATTTTTTTTTTTTTTAAATACCGAGCAGCGCCAGGACCAAACAGCTAGCTAGTTAACAATCAGAAAACCTTGTGCAGTGCTGGAAACAGGATGAAACCCCATATGTGTGTTTCACATATGTTTGAAACCTTAGGATGAGATAAGAACTAGACTTACTTATGTATACGAGTGTAAATAAATTTGCATTACTTTTAAACCAACATAGGTCCCATAATTAAACTTTTACAATATCAATAATAGGACACTATAGGCTCATTTCGGTAAAAAAAATAAAAAAAAAGTAAGTAATAAGTAGGGCAACCAAAAAAAAGCACTAAAAAAACAGTTTTAAGCTCTTAAAAAAAGCCTTTAAAAACATGAAAATAAGCTGTTAAAACTTAATTCGTTGTTATAGTAAATTATAAGTTGATGCAATAAATTTTTCGAAAAGAAAACTATGTTTGTTTGGAGTCAGCAAGTTCTTGTAGATAGAAAAAGTTCTTCCTACGTCTACAGATGTTAAGGGAGCATATCTAAAATTGAGTATTTGCTCTGAAGTATATTTTATACGATTGGACTCATAATTCCGCTTGCCTCCCAAAATATCCCCAATATCTTTCAATACCGAAAATCCTTAATTTTTTAATGAAACTGATTTTAATTTTGTATTAACTTCGTCTTCTATATCCCCTGGAACACGGGACATTTTTCTTACGATCCACAACTATGTTCACTTAGAAAACCAATGAAAGATTTTTTGTTTCCAATTTTGTTACAACTTCGAGTAAAACAACAAAATTTGCAGAAATTTACATTATTTGATATACAGAGAAATTCTTAATAGCTAAAACTATATTAAAAAAGCAAAAAATAAGACGTTACTATACCAAAAGCAGAGAGAAGGGGAACTAACAGACGTTTCTTTATACAAAAACTATATTAAAAAAGAAACAGGACGTTACAAAGTGTGATGGTAAAAGACGTTACATACTGAGGAATTTGATCGTAAGAATAGAGCTTTGGAATTTTCGAGAGAAAAGAACTTAAACAAGCAAATATTAAATTAGGTTTAAAAAAAGGCTTAATACTAAAAACATAAACACATACAAATTATACACAACACTATAAAAGGGAAGTTACAGTACTGCTAAGACAGAGTTGCATAAAAATCAAGTAAGAAAGTATAGTCGGTCAAGCCCGACCGTATTATACCCAACACCACAGTATTTAAAAACAAGTTTCGAGAGTGTATGCCTTTATAAATAGGGATCATCTATGTTTTAAATTTCATTAAAATCGGTTTGATGGTTTCTGGTAGGCAGAAATTGCCCCCTATCCCCCTCATAGTCCTATTTTTTTAAAAAATGCATACCTTACGTGTCCACATAAATATGGATCCATCTACATATGTCTTTAATTGCATTAAAATTGGTTGATAGTGAGCACAAAGACCCTCTTCCTGATAGCAGCTTGTATGGAGGCTATATTTAATTATGGACCGCTTCGCCCTTGTGCCAATTAGAACCCACGTACCAAATTTCATTAAATTGTCTTTAAAATTGCGACCTGTACTTTGCGCACGAGGTTACATGGACAGCCAGCCAGCCGGACGGACATCGTTAGATCGACTCAGAAAGTGATTCTGTGTTAACCGGTATACTTAAGGACCAATATTTTAAGGTGTTTCTCACATCAGCACAAATGCATAATACCCTCTCCACTCTTTAGTGTAGCTATAATAACATAAAGAGATAATATAGGTTTTTGGGATGATATTGCTCAAGGGAAGTACAAAATATTACCATAACGTTGAACGATTTTTTTAACCAGAGTTGTTACAGCACAGAAATGGTTGATTTTTTAGTATTTATAAAAAAAGTTGCAAATAAAAAAAATAATAATAACGATTTTTGCAAAATTTTATTAAATAAGTTTTTTTTTTGTATGAAAAATTATCTTAAAATGGCAAAATAAGCAAAAAAAAGCCGATATCGCAAAAATAACTAAAAAAAAGCCGATATTGCCAAAATAAGCAAAAAAAAGCCCTAACAAATATAGCTCATTTTCTTTGTTTTCTTATGATCGGAGTTTGTGTTCAATCAAAATCTTTCTATCTTGTAAACCAAAAAATAAGCATTTGCTTTTTTTTGGTTGCCCTAGTAATAAGTAAGAAAAATTTTGATTTAAATTGGCCATTTCCGGTTTCGCAGATGAAAAAAATTATTTTTTTAAATCGATTTTTTTTTAATTTAAAGACAATCGATTTTCTATAAGAATGATTTACTTGAAATTTTTCTTTTGTTTGATTAGTTTTTAGTTTGAAAAAATAACTTAAAAAAAAAAACATTTTATTGAAAACGCCAACACTTTAGCACCACGTAACTCGACAAATAAACATCATAGAAAAAAATATTTCGCACACTTATTCATTTATAATAGAACTATAGTTATGCCAAATATAAAGGAGTTCCAACAAAAAATTTTTTATTGAGTTGTCCGCTTCACAAATAATGCCCCATATGTAGGTAATCTAGTGTTTTTCTAATCGGATAAGTACTTTGGTAGCTCTGCTCCTTAGGTAGTTGTGGCCAACTTCACATAGAATATTTGAAGCTTAAGTATTTGGGTGGAATTAAAGCTATCTTAAATGGCACATTTATATTTTTTGAATAATTAAATTTTTAAAATTCAAGGGGGTAGCTGTAATTATTCTAAGAAGTTTATACTGGGACTTTTAAATTTTTTCCCCACTAAACACCGAAACACCAGATTGGCTTTAGGTCAGAGTTGCAAAGAAGGAGTTTGCAATCGGGACTAGGGACAGAATTTCTGGCAATTTCTCTTAGTTTCATTTCGCCATTTTGTTGAGAATGCTATGTTGTCCAAATTATTTTCAATCGTTTAACTTTTGAGAAAGGATTTGATTTCAAACCACTTTTAATTTGAAATCAAAGCTCCATGTTTGTTGGACAATAACAAGGCGGTCTTACGGAAACAGCTGCCTAATTTTTGCTGTTATGGGTTTATGTCTTAGGTGTACTCGTATTAAAATTTTTTTTTCTATGTAAAAAAATGCTTTAAGCAAGCAATTCGATATGACCAACAACAGGATGTGTTTTTGAATATTCAAAATTGTTAACACAGAAAAAAATTATCAGTATTTTTTTTATCAATTAAAAAAATTGTCTTAAAATTATTTCAATTTAATTAATGTGATAATTGAATCAATTATTTTTTTTTTAAAGAAAATTAAAAATGTAATTTTGATTTAATTTTAAGTTGTTTTAAAATAAATTTCTAATTAAAATATTAATTAGATAACAAAAATTGTTATTATTTTTTTCGTTTAAAATAAGATAATTTAAACTTGTATACAAGTTTCCCAACAACAATTCTATAGAATTTTTGTTGGAAATTGTCAAAACCTGAGCTATATGTAATTGAAATAATTAACACATTTTTTGAAACGCAAAGTTTTTTGATAAATTTTTTGAATTAAAATTAAAAATATCAATTAATAAGATTTTGTTTGTCGTACTTAATTCCCAATTTTTAGGCCAGATCATCCGGAAACATTCTCCCAAAAAACTTTTTTGAAAAGCCAAATTTAGTAGCAAATAAAACTACAGAGCGAATTAGAATGGCAAACACTCAAAAAGTCCTATTTGCAACGATATCAAACCTGAAATAAAATACCAACAATAAACAGTGAGTTTATCTCTTCTAACATTCCCCACTACAATTTGTTGGAATTCTCCCAACATTAATTGTAGTAAGTGGGTTTCGAAAAAAAATAGAAACAACTTGCTTTATTGTTTTTGCAAGAAAATCAAAATAAAGCAAGTTTCATACCCAGCTAGCAATTTCAATCGTCTAGGAAATACTGGGAGTCCCATGAGGAGCTCCTTTGATCGTCGCTGACCGTATTTTTTAATCGTAGAAGATTCCTCACACGGAAAAAACTGTAACACGGTTGAGATTCTTCCATAGCACAGCGAAAGTTGCTTTTTCAATCGTTGTGGGAATCGTTTAAGACGTGAGTAAAGATTATCTAACGAGTCTTTCATGTCAAGAATCGTATGAGACTAATGTAGATATTATCTTACTAACCGTGAAATGTTCGCCGTAAAATGGTTGAAAATTTGATTTATACAGAGAGTCTTCAAAGGTTCATTCGATGATGGTTCGACGTAAGATAAACAAAGTGTAACATTATTGTTTTTGTACTCTGAAAATAATAATTTAAAGATTTTCTTAAGACTTGCATATTACCAATTTTTACGTACATAAAAATTGGTAAAACCAATTTTGACAGCTCGTTTAATAGTGAAGCTGGCCCCTATTGTTAATAAATAATGGCAATTTAGCTATTGTTTGGTCAATCTAGCGTTTTTTTATTTATAATTTGTGGGTTTTATTGAACAAGAAAGCTATCACTACTGTTCGTGACACAACGTTTGCGCTCTTGCGTAGGTATGGTATATCAGCGTAAAAACTAAGCAAAAGAAAACATTCGGCCTTCAGCTCTTGTTAAGGTACGGCTGTTAAACATTCCAAGATTAAAAACTAAGGTGTCAGAAAATTAATGTTTTATTCAGACTTTGGAGACTGAAAAAATTGGTCACTTTTTAGAAAAAAATCAGCAAATCGGCACTTTGCTAATTTTGGAACAAAATATCGTCGTGAATGCAACATTTCATATCTGTTACTCTGTAAGTACTTAAAGATATAAATACTTTTGTTTAAGTACATTCTCTCAAAATCATTTATATATAATTCAATTTAATTTATATTAAGGTAATGTAAAAGCCAGTCTGTCCTTTTAAGATCTGTCTGACTGTCTGTCTAACTGTCTGTCTGACTGTCTGTTATACATATTTATGTACATGTGCATGTGAAGGTAAACGAAACTTGTACAGATTTGGCAGCATTTAAGATGTTTGCAACGGTATGTGTGTGTGGCTGGGTACTGTGTGCTCTTAAATAAAATCATGAATTAGAAACGGAAGAGTCCTTTAACAACATGAGTGTGTACAATCATTTAATCCTTCATTTACGCGTTTCCATTAAAAAAAAAAAAAAAACATTTTATTTTTAAACTTTCATTTGGTTTTGTTTTTCAATTTATAATTTTGTCTGTCCATACATGTACTTAAAAGTGTTTTGTACTATAGATGTGTATGTATGTCTCAGAGTGTGTTTAGGTGAATGTGTGTATAAATGGTTCTGGAATTTTATGTTGGACTAAATCTTAAAAGCTCAAAATTGTGGTTATTTCTTGTGTGTAAAAGTATTGGATTGTCTGTCTGTCTGTCTCTCAGTCTGTGTAGTTATTTGTTGACTATATCCTTTTACAGGATTTTTTTTTTTTTTTTTTGTTAATTTAAAATTTGTTGTTATTTCTACTGTTTTTCAATCTTGTTGGTTTAACCTTTTGCAAAATAATGATGCACGCATTTTTTCTTTTCCATTTTCATTTAGTTTCAACATCCTTTGGGGAGTTGTTTGCAAAATTAAAAGCGATTAAACTTGTCTGGTTTTCAGCTTATTGTTTTATATTATTATAAAAATAAAAATGTCTTAACAGCATGTTTGCAATCATAAATCCCACATAAGATTAAATGAAGTGAAATTGATTGAAAAAGTGCATTTGCGGAAAATTGCTTACCGGGAGACTTTATCAAAGCATTAAGGCTAAAATTAGATTTCTATCGCCCGTATTCCAAAACGATTTTTATTGAAAATGTATTTATTTTATTTTTTAATGGAAAATTTCATCACTTCTTTTTAAATATCAATTCATATTGAAATATAGTTTTTCATATAAATTTATATTTATTTGAGTGCCCCGGTAGGCTAGCTGGTAGTTAACTAGTCTATCAGCGCCGGGGTTGCGGGTCCGATTCCCACCAGAGACTCTTGTTTCTCTCCTGCAGACAAGCGTAGAGCTTCGCGGGATTAGCTTAGGGAATTAAAAAAAAAAAACATGAAAAACGAATTTTAAACATAAATTGATATTTAAGGGGAATTGGCCATAATAGCTAAAAAAAAACAATTACAAATTATATTCTAAATTTGGAACAGACCAGAGTCTCTGGTAGGAATCGAACCCGCAACTACCAACTAGCCTACCCCGGTGCTCAATGAAAATTTATTTTTAAAACCTTTATTAAATTAAAATTATTTATTTAAAGTATTCAGGTGCAAGGCGTAAAAAAACAAAAAAATTAAATTAATGTATTCATAAATAAATTTTGAGACAAACGGGGCTCCCAAAATAAAATGTTTGGATATGATAGTGATTATAAACTAAGGCTGAACCCACACCAAGAAAGGCAAAGACACTTGTTTCATGCTTCATCACACCAAAAGAAAAACGTCCTATAAAGACAACATAATCAGACAGCAATCCGACAATGTTTTTTGTATTTTTTTCGTTTTTTTTTTTTTTTGACTTGTCTTAATTGATGTGGGTTACATCATAAGAAATCACGCAATTATATGGAACGAAGATCGTTTCAGTCTGTTTTATCTTACTCTGTGTGGGTATGATGAATTAAACCTCATGTTTTTTTGCAACCAATATTCTGGCGCAGTAAGTCAAAAAGACAGTTTTGCGGTTGTTTTGTTTGGTGTGGGTTGTCTGATAAGAGCTAATGTTCTGTTTGCGTATTATTAAAAAAAACTGGGACCAAATTGCCGCATTCGATCGTAATTACAATACAATTAAAATCGAAATTTCTATCGGTATCGAATGCCGTAATCTGGCGTCTTTTGTTAGTGTGGGTTCAGCTTTAATAAAAATAGTTTTCTTCAGCTTGTCCGATCATTTAATAGGAAAAGCAAATAGTTTTAAACTTAAGCATTGATTTGTTGTCACATTTTCCTTTCCGTACCTTAAAAACGTTTTCAGATAAAGCAATTGAAGTTCAGCACAACCAATTGTGATAATCTTAAGGAGAAACTCGAGAGAGGTAGGACTAATATTTTTTAATTGTTACACACCAGCAAAAACGCATTAAAACCGCTCCACTATTGTGGTGGGGGTGTAAAAAAACATGCATTTGTTTGTGTAAATTGTCTTTGAATGTGACAACCGGTAGCTAAATTCGTTACTAGTTAAAAACTGGACTTTATATTTCTAGATGTTACGAGTTAAACCATTATAAAATTTCGACTGAATAGGTTTATACGTGATTAAGTTTGTTGTAGAAACAACAACAGCACTACAACAGTTCGGTAAAAAATTATGTACTAGTGTTGTTGTAGAAACAACAACAACACTACAAGAAAAAAAACATGAATTTTTTTATTTTTTATATGTTTAAATACCAAAATAATTTTAAAAAGAAGAAAAAATTTCCGATTTCTATTTGTTAAAATTTCTAAGGTAGACTGTGTTCAGACGGTTCAAGTCTTATTAACATGATTGCTACTTTATAGGCGAGAGAGACGAGGGGAAAAGAACCGAATACACAAATGCATTGAACGTTTTGTTTTCTCATTTGCTATTTTTTTTTTTTTTTCTTTCTTACTCGTGTTTAAAGGAGTGTTCGAAAATAAACAAGAAATATCGCTCCTTAGTGTTCGGTTCGGTAAATTTGTGGAAAACACAAACGCGAATAGTGTTTGTGTAGTAAATCATTAACAAAATAGCGTTTCCCTGTTTGTCATCTTTCGAACACAAAAATAATACTGTTTTTATCCAACTCAACAAAAGATGAGAGCAAATAATTCCGTTCGGTTTTTTTTAAACCACATACTTCATTGTGTTCGGTTCGGCTCATTAATCTCCTTCCCTTCTGGATGGTAAAAAAAAACCAAAAATTTTTTTCAAAAACAAAAAACACATACAAAAAAAAAACAAACCAGCAAAATAATTTTACACAATACAAGCACAAGCTGTTCGTGCTGCGGTCGTTGCTAAAATTTTTTGTTTGTTAATTTTTTTATCAATGTAAAAAAAAGAAACATTATAGAACATTAAAACATAATGTTTGTCTGCAGTATCACTACAATTGTTCTGTTTTTTAACAAAGAACTGAAGACTATATAATGGTCGGCTCTTTCTTGAAAGTAGTTACGAACGAAGGGTTGTGTTCGTCTACACAAACACTAAAAAAATAGATGTCGTTCCTGGGTTTGTAAACAACTTTTGACGACTTCAAGATGCAAACACTAATGCATCAACAACAAATTGCGGAGACCTTAAGAAGAGCTTAGGCGGTAGTGAATAATTTCACAAATAAAATGTTGCACATGCGCTGCTGAGTGTTGAGACCCTTTTTTGAATTCAAATAAAATTGGTGGCTTGAATTCCATAATGCAATATCCATCGGCCATTCTAAACCTTAATATTCCTTTGCCCTGTTTATTACTGTAAAGTCTAAAAAAAAGAAACCACGATCAAAAAAAAAAAAACTCTAAATTATTACACTTTGAAAGTTTAAAAACTACTTTTTAACACACAATTTTTTTCTCTATCCCTTATTGTTATTGTAGTTTTTTGTTGTTTTTGTTGTCAGTTTACACTTTATTATGACAATGATGCAAAAACCTTTAACAATATTGTGCATAAGTTTTTTCTTTTTGTAATTGTTGTCTTTTACTTACTATCATCCGACCCTTAATATACAAAATAAATGTCCTTTGAAAACCATGAACAAAACCTTACGCGACATTTACTTCCTGGTGTTAAGAGTTTACATACACACTTACACAAATAAGTAAAATATAAAAAAGGAAAGAGCGTGTAAAAACATTAGAAATAGACTTTTGGAGAACAAAAAAATTATCCTTATGTTTTTAAAACATACTGTTAATAAGTCTCTATAAAATACAACCAAGTTTTTCTCAGTTAGGCTGTCTCTTACGGCTGGTTTAGCATTTATTCCTTTATAAGTTTAAAGGGTAAATACGAGGTGTATATTATGGCAACATCTGAAAAAAAAGCAAAATACAGGATAAAACAAGGAAAAAGCAGCAAAAGCAAATGAAAAAGAATAGAAAAATACTTTTTTTGTTGTTAGCTCTTATGACAGGATGCGGATACACTACTTAGCTATTGGCAAGCAATGTTTCCGTTTCCTCTGTTGCAGTTCCAAGTTCTATGTTTTCTATTCTACTCTGTGTTCTTGTTTTGTTTTTCTATAAATAGAAATTTTTTTCCAGTTCCTATCCAGCCTCCAGTGAATGTCTGTTTACTTATTTTTTTGTTGTCTATGGTTTTGTTCCCTCTTCATTTTATTAAACCACCAGAGTGCCTTGTTGGCTTTTAAAGCCAGAGTAGTATTTGTTTTGTTGGATTTAAACTTTTTTCCCTTCTATTTATTTCTACAGTTGTTTTTGTTTAAGTTATTTTTTGCTTACTTCAAGCATGAATCCATGAATATTTGTATCTTGTCATCATTGTGCTGTGAATTATTTTCCATGCAATAAAATAAAGCCAACACAGAGAATTCTTTTTGCGTTCGTGGCGGCTGCTGTAGAGTCATTGCTGTGTAGTTTTGTGTGTCAGTTGAGTTCCTTAATTAAAAGTGACATTTGCCTTGATGATGGCAGTAATGCGTAAAATTGAGACACATATTTCATTTTTCCATTAACGATTATGGTTAATTTTATTTTTTGAGTTAAACTAGATTTAAAGCAATTTATGAGTGGTTGTTTTCTTTTATCTTCCTTCTTGTATATAATGTGGCCAAGGAAGGAAGAATTTAAATAAAAGGTTTGTTGAACTTTCTGATTTTGCAAAGATCATTTTTTGAGCGTCAGTATACCCATACCTGTTAATTTGTATCTTTAAGTTCCGATTTGGTTATGTATAACTCTTTCCCAATACCTGCGTCCACTAGAAACTAAAGTATAAACTAGAGGCTGAACATAAATCTGAACTATAGCCTGATTTAAAACGTAAACTAGAGCTTGAACCTTAACTAGGAATAAATCGTATGAGTCGATTATGTATGGCAATTTAGATGAGTTGTCAAATGGCAACAAAACTTAAAATAACATTTGTATTAGGTATGGCAACTTTTGACTAACGTTAAAAAAACTGCAGTCAAAGTATAAAAATCGCCATTTCTTCCACTTCTTCATTTGTCATTGGTCCAAAAAAAACTGCTGCTTTTACTTCTGATATATTAAATGTAAGCAGTCGCTGGCAAACCAAATTAAAAAGCGAAAAGTTGTACACAAATTTTCGTTTTTTGTCCGACAGCTTATGGTTTCGACTGCAGTTTTTTAAGCTCATGACAGTTCATTAGCTCATAATTGGTTTGGCACATATGCCAAAAAGTTGTAGTTGCGAAAAACGAAAATAAAGGCTTGCATGAAGTTTTCTGAAAATATAGCCGATAGAATGTTTTGTATTTTCACCACTGCTTCTGGCAAATGTTATGAGCAAATATGTTAATTTTATAAACTTGCTTGAATAAAGTTAAAAGTTAATAGTTTTTTATTAAAAGTAAAAGTTATTGTTTTGTGCCGCGTTTTAAGCCACTTTTATGTTTTCAAAAAGTAGCTTTTTGTGCTGCATACGTATACTTACTGCTGTGTATTGAGTTGCCATTTATTGTTGTCATTTTACTTTGCTTTCGCTTTAACTCCTTTTTGTTCTTACGGCAAAAAAGCTAAGCAAGAGTGAAATTTATTTTGTTTCGTTTTAGTATGAGGATTTTGCTGTAATCGCTAGTGGCGTGTAGAGCAAAACAATACTTAAAAAATTTTAAAATAGTTTATATGGAGCTTAATGAATGCTTAATATCTCAGAACCATAAAAAAATTCGTTAAGCTGGTTTTGCATTCAGAAAGGGGGTAACCCTATACCTTACTAATTTTTTTTTAAATGGTCGGTAGGTCAAACCAAGACTGAGCTGACGAGTTGATACCTTGACAAATCGGCAACAGAGTACATGTTCTGTAATTGAACTTTTTTTTTATTATTAATTAAATATTTATTTAATTTAACATTTGTGTATAAGTTTTCTTACTTAGACCCGCAAAGCTTTTTTTACCTTGTCTGCAAGTATTGATACATAACAAAAAGTTCATTGATAAAAATAAGGATAAATAATATTTGAAAAAAGAATATATTTAACTTCTGAGCTAGAACTGAATTAGAACTAAGCTAGAACTGAACTAGAACTGAACTAGAACTAAACTAGAACTGAACTAGAACTGAACTAGAACTGAACTAGAACTGAACTAGAACTGAACTAGAACTGAACTAGAACTGAACTAGAACTGAACTAGAACTGAACTAGAACTGAACTAGAACTGAACTAGCCCTGAACTAGAACTGAACTACAACTGAACTAGAACTGAAGCAGAACTAGAACTGAACTAGAACTGAACTAGAACTGAACTAGAACTGAACTAGAACTGAACTAGAACTGAACTAGAACTTTTTTTTTTTTTTTCAATTCATTTATTATTATAATTATTTTACATTTCAAAATCTTAATTTATTCCCGCGAAGCCATTCGGCTTGTCTGCAGGAAATGCAATAAGGTATTTAAATACAAAAAAAAAAAAAATAAGAAATAAGAAAATTTATATAATAAAAAAAAAACTGAACTATAACTGAACTACAACTGAACTAGAACTGAAGCAGAACTAGAACTGAACTAGAACTGAACTAGAACTGAACTAGAACTGAACTACAACTGAACTAGAACTGAACTAGAACTGAACTAGCACTGAACTACAACTGAACTATTTTTTTTTAAACTAGAATTGAACTAGGACTTAACTGGAACTGAACTAAAATATTGTGTATGCTGGATGGTTTTAATACCACTACGGGAAGTTCTAGAGTAAATAAAGTAAAAATCGGTTATTTAATAAAAATGCAATTGCTACCCGAATATTTATAAAAATTTTGGATTTCCAAACTCTTGTCGAATGCAAAGAAAATCGTCTTTATTCTTGTGATGTTTAAAGTCAATAAAATTCTAAATTTTCTTCTTTTAAAAATAAACTTAACTAAATTAATTTGCATATACATTTGCATTGATTTCTTTTTTTAACTAAATGAGAAAAAAGAAATTTTTTATTATTTATTTATACAACCCCTGTGACCTAAAATTTTCTTAAAAAAAATTCTAAACACTTTGTTTTTTACGAATACGTAACATAATCCAAACTTTATTGTTTGCAAAAATTAAACTTAAATTAAATTATTTTCTTATATGGGCACATAAACAACAACAAAAAAAAAACAGCTTCAAACAATAGCATTTACTTTAATACCTTGAATAAACTTGTATACGTAATGCAATTTTATTTGGATACGAAAATCTGCATATAAAAACGTATGTTTGTATTTGTGCATAAAAGCGGTAAGTTTAAAACAAATACCAATTTTACAACGGTAAATCACAACATGTCATTTACACTCAATGGCAGACACTTATGGGCTAATCTTATGCAAACACAAAACCGTATGAAACCCTGTAAAATTCAAACATTTATCACTAGCACCAGTGCCATCACACCTCTCTTGTTTCTCTGGGCTCCTCGCTACAGGGGGAAGTAACCAATAACGCCATCATCTCTTAGAATGCTACGAAAAGTAGTCATCAAAAACACAAAAGTGGAAAAGAGAAGAGGCAAAAACAAACAAACAAATAAATGCACATTCATTTAAATCATTTAAATATTAACACACACACACACACACGTGTACCTAAATCTATGTACTATGGCTATGTGAATTAAGATATACATACAAACATTTATATATAAAAGCAATTTTGTTGTTGAGAACTTTTAGATTTGTGAGACTGACATGGCGTCAGACAGACAATAACACTTATATGCAGGTATCTAAAACGATTTATCAGTACAATGACACTAACCATACACAATAACAAAATACGAGTACAAAATAAAAAAAAAAAAAATAACACAGCCCATCATCATCATCATCATACTGAAAATGTTAAGGACACAGTGGATTTAATTAATAAAATATTTCTAAAAAATTTAATATCAGGAAATCTAGATAAATGAATATTTTTTACCCACGATAGAGAAAGCTGGAGGGTACATATTGATTAAATTATCTCTTTGTAACACATTCAAGTCATCATCAAAATATCTAAAAAGTTTTTACTCATGATCCTTTTAAAATTTGAAGACGATGTAGTTACGGCCGTCCGCTGTCTACCGGCTAGTTAGGAAGAAACAAATTTGATAAGAACAGTTTCTAGACGACGGATTCGTTTGGTATTGAAAATAAGTTCAATCGGTCTTATATTTTGCCTGGCCCCATAGAATTCAGAATCTGCCGGCTTATGACTTTTGCGCCATTATTTTTTTTTGCTGGTCCTTAGCAGAAAATATCAGTTCTGCTTTTAAATTTGTTAAGTAAACAGTTAAAAAATACACAGAAAAAAATATCTGAAGAAAATTGTTAACCACATTTGTTTGTTAAAAATAAAATTTGAGTTCAACAAACTGAATTCAACAATGAAAATATTTATCAAAATTTTTTTTTTTTTATTTTGGGCATCAACTTTTTTTATTGACTCAATAAACTTTGTTGTTGAATATAAATTCAATAACTATACCTACACTCTCCCCTTTTTATCAATGCCACAAAAATCGTCATTGCAGAAAAATCCAAATTTGTTTTAATCAAATATGCAATTCTCATATTCAAATATGAAAAGTTTTTTTTTTCTGTGTACACGTCAATAAGAAAAAGAGCGCTTTAATCCTCAAGAACGCGGAATAAATTAAAATTTTATTTTATTAAATTTTTTATTTTATATCGATGGTATTGGCGCAGTGTATACAGATCTGTGTGTACTTGAATAAGCATAATTATCGCTTCAGGGGCACTGAAAATCCATTTAAAACACACCATGAGCTTGTACCTGCTCAAGAGCAGGAGGCTTCTCGGGCCTATATATTCTAATACGCAGCGGCCTAAACGACTACTGTGAACGGCAAGCGCTATAAAGTTATACTTAATGGCTTTCTTCTCCTACTTCGACTGGTAATGGAGAAAAGAACGGAGCAACGGCGGATACTGCACGAACTAACGTCGAAATTCTGAGACCTTAATTCCGGGACACCTGGGCCCTGTTTCTTAAAACTACAAGTTAAAAATCTACAAGATGTAAATTTGTTGTGTTTTTTTTAACGTATTTTACTTATAGATTTGTAAGTTGTAGTTCTAGAAGAAGGCCGGCAGGAGCGCTTGCTTTAAATGTTTCTGAATTCTTTCTGTCACGAGTCTATATTAACGTACCTCAGAAGAGATTATCCGTCAGGAATGGGGGAAAATGTCACAAATCTGGCCCGTATCATTAAATCGGCCACTCGGTTGATATCATTTTTACTACATAACCAGAAAACATGTAGAAACAATCCAGACGCAAAACTAAAGTTTTTCATTTAAAAGAATTACAATCAAAGAACATCGGGTGGCAAAGTTTGGGCAACCGAGACTAAAAAGTTCAAATATCGGCAAATTATGCATATTAAAAAACTTTCTGCACAACCGGTTGGACACACATATTACTTTGTATGAGCACCAATGCCAAAATTAAGATTTTATCTTATATTTTAAGATTTTTTGACTAAAATATGATTTGAAGATATTTTTTCTCAAAAGAAAAATTTTTTACAACAAATTAAGTAAACAATGAAATTGAAGGAAGACACGAACAACCGAAATGCGAGTTGTATTGTTGCAATCACTGTGATATATTTAAAGTTTAAATTAATATGTGTTTAAATATTAAAATTATGTTTTATATTTGTATGCTCCTTGGTAGGTACATGTAAAACTTTTTAATGTGATTAAATTCCATATTGTAAGTCTGTATTGTTTATGTGTAGCATTATTGTACTTATTTTATTGTTTAATAATTTTTAAATAGACAATTACCTTAAAAAAGTCGACAAACAATGGACGAAACTTCGGACAAAAAATATTGTAATTAAGAATTAAATTTTATTTACATTGAAGAAATTTAGGCCCTTTTAGCTTGACAAAAATAACATTCGTAAAATCATTACTCTGGCCAAAGGAAAAAATACAACAATGAATATTTTTTATTTTTAGAAATTAAGATTTTTAACTTCAAGCTTGTACAACAAACATAATTTTTTTTAAACAGTCAATTCTTAAAGCAATGAGGTTTTCTATCAGCTTGTTGTCTATTGGTTTTGCACACTTTTGTACCCATTGTCTAGCATACACAATAATGCATCACTATTTCTGGGCATACAAAATATTACAAAAGCATCTAAGATTACCGGTTGCTAATTTTGGGAGTGTTGATGAAAAAAAATTATTTGTAAAAAGAAAAAACGTTTTTTTATAAGGTTTCATATATTAAACAACGAAAAAGTTCATGTATTTAGTACCAAAAGTTAAAATTAATGGAACTTAAGAAGCATTTAGTTTGAAAATTCCACGGTCCATGTTAAACAAAGTATCTATTAAAAGGTGTATCAACATTATTCTAATAATTACTTTCAATTATTTAAGCTTGAGGTCTTTTTATTTATAAAATAAATAAAAAGACATTAATTCTAAAAAGACAGCATTAAGCCATCATTGTCATCAATCTAATCATTATCCAAATTTTGAAGAAGCATCGGTTTTAAACACTGAAACTAACTACAAACGCAGATATATTTTGGAAATGCTACACATAATTAATACACCAACAGCACAGGGAATAAATTTTAAAGCAGACACAAAGCATATAGCGAATAATTATAGGAATTTGATTATTAGGAGATAGAAGATAAGATAAGATATATTAATATAAATATACCTATCACAGCCTTGGAACAAGAGAGTTCACTTTGCAATTAAATTACATGAAAATTATGACCTTCTTGTCCATAAGTCACAATACACATGTAAGTTTGTAAGAATAAAAATAAGGATAATTAAAATGTTTTTATAAGTATGTAAGATAAGAATAAGTATAGTTTAGAAAAATTTTTTTATGTTATAGGAATTTTCTTTAGCCAGAATATTTATTATTATTGTACATACGGTTCTTGAATTAGTTTTATAGATAGGAAATTTTTTCAGTTTATATGAATTGTTATACTTTAGTTATATTTTTTTTTTTTGTTATTATGGTTTTTGAAAAAATTTTTATGACAAATAGGTTTTTGAATTTAATTTATGACAAAAATTTTTTTTCATAATTTTGTTATCGTTTTTTTTGTTATTTTTTTTCAAATTTGTTAATTTCCTGACGATGCTAACCAAAGGTTAGCGAAATATTGAAGATATAAATAAATAAAATATTTTATAAATAAAAAGACCTCAAGCTTAAATAATTGAAAGTAATTATAAATAAAGGTCAAATAAGAAAAAAGAACATTATTCTAATAACTATTCCATTAGGATTATATTTAGGAAAACCCATATACTTTCAATGAACTTTTTTAAATGCAATTTTCTCAAAATGCCTTCGATATAACAACGGTATTAAAAAATATAATATTAAATTGAAAACCCTTAAGACCAAAATTTATATATTTATCTTATTTTAGAATTTAATTACTTTCAATTATTTATTTCTTTTTTTAGATGGACTTTTTACGTTCTTATTTATTGAAACTAAATGGATTTAAAATGTATTTTTTGAAAATATAAATAAAAACAGCAATTTAAGCCTACAATTCAATCTTGTTTCCGAAATAAGAAGTATGTTCTAATAAAAAAATTAATAATTTTTACTTTTTCGCCCTTGCTATAAAAAATTTGAAGATTTTTTCTTCAAAATAATATTTTTTTTCCTTTTTTGCTAAATGAAGATATTCCTTCCAAATCTTCTGGCAACGCTGCTGTATGAGTAATACCACAATTTACAAATATTACTCATACGTAGAGGTGGCCAATTTTTTTGACTATTTTATCCATTTGTATCCGTAGTCTTTGAAGTTTTTAAAAATCTCTGTTTTACAAAGTACAGATAAATGTATATTTTGTTATCTTATGGCTCTAGTTCTGGGATCCGCAAAATCAGGGCGTCGAGTTTTTTCTTTTATTCTCTTTTATTACGTACGTGTGCACACACATTGAAGAGAATTTTATAACATTAACAACAACATATGTAGAATTCATACAACGCATACAATCGCAAAATGTTATAGTATAGGTTGCCGATCGCAGCTCTAGATAAGGACACTTGGAGTTTCCAAAAAGTACCAAATTAGCAAATGAATTTGTTTTTAGCTGTTAAACTTACAATATATAAAAATGTTACGAGTTCTTCTCAAAACATTATTGCAAAGCTGCAAAATATATTTATGTACAAGTTATTTTCAACAGTTATTCGATTGGCAAATATAAACAGTTCCCGTTTGTATACCCATCACTGAAGGTAAAAGGGAATATATATAAGTTTGTTATTCCTTTTGTAATTTCTGCAATATTTATTTCAGACTCCATAAAGTATATACATTTTTTTTGGATCCTTTTGAGAAGGGAAGCTCAAATCCGGTTGGCCGTCTGTCCTTCCGTTTGTTGAAATGGGTTTTTCATAGCCCCTAAATATGATTGGGGCTTGGTTGGTAAAAATATATGTCAGGTATGCTCATTATAATTATGCTATTAAAATTCAGCCAGATCGGTCTATAAATGGCTGAGCAAACTACCAAGACTGCCTCTAATTTTAACCCATCAAATACCTTGATGTTGCTTTTATTTTATTTTTTTTTAAATACACTGCATTTATTTTAATATTTTACACATAACAAACACAGACATACATACAAATGTATATGATTTGCCGCTTATGTAGATAAATTGATATAGCTCTGCCAAACCGCTGAACCGATCTTAATGACAATTTCACAGTATATTACCGATGGTCCGGAAGAAGTTATATTTTTTTAAATCTCAAATGGGCTTGGCACCATAGAAAGCAGTGGAGATTTATGTAAATATGGAGAACGGCAAAAGCTAAAGAAACTAATTTAGTACAAGCATCTTGGTTATCAGTAAGCAACATCCGACAAAATGTGGGCGTGGCACAAAACAGATTTCTCTAAATTTAAACAACGGTAAGAGACACTAAGTTCAAATTTGGTACACAAAGAGATTGCAAGTGTTTGAGTGGCAGTTTTCATAGGTTTCTATATATGGGCATTTCCATTTTGACGTGTCGTGATATTTGTACCACAAAATGTAAAAAAATTAAATGAAGAAGTCAAATTTGTGAAAAAGGTTTTTATGTATACAAAGTAATGAAGTAGCACTATATTCAGAAAAAAAATTACAGCAATCGACGCTAAGGATTTGCAGATATAAGCAAAAATATGTGCTGGCGTGACGTTAAAAAAACGGAAGTGGATTTTGACTTGCATTACAAAAATGAATAAGACTACGAATTAAGCAAGACGGTTTATATAAAACCTTATTTAGTAAACTTTTGACTTATATATATTTATTTTTTAAGCTATAAAATTTAAAAATCTTTGCTCGTTTTAATGTACATATGGTCATTTTCAGCGAAAAGTCTACTTTTTTTAATGTAACGCCAGAATGCAAATAAGGTTGCATTTTAGGACCATGTTGTTCAACCATTATCCCTTTTGTTACTAAATGTAGAGCAAGTTGCGCTTTACACCAAAATATAAAAAAGTAAACTATACATATTAAATTTTTCGAGAAACAATTTAAATTATTTCTGGCGTTACGTTACAAAAAGTAGACTTTTCGCTGGAACTGCCCATATCTGGAAAACGGCAAGAGAGAGGGTTTTCAAATTAGGTACAAGCATTTTGGTAATCAATGGACAACATCTGACATAATTTTTGCAAGCTTGGACAATTAATCGTGGCATAAAATAAATTTTTTTATATCTGCAGAACGGTAAAAGAAAAATTGTCCAAATTTATGTCACTACACAAAATCCGTAAAAAATTGGGTGTTTTTGGATAAGTGAGCGTTATACCTCCCATTCAAATGCAAAAAAAAACAGTAACAGTAAAAGTTACAAAATGTAGTACAAAAAGCTTCGATATCAATAGTTCACATCCGAAAAAAAAATTTTAATATCTGGAGACCAGTCGATGGGGGTTGCACTCTTACTTGTTTAGTCCTTAGTCTGGGGAATTTACCTTAACATATTTTGAATTTATCAGCCAATAACTTTTTTCAGTACAAAAATTCAGTTTCAATCTGTTTTGGTCTCGACTTATTGAAATTCTAAAAAGTACCAGGTTTCTTTATTTTCTTGCAACCCCGTGGTGTATTTAACAGCCGGCTGACAAACAATGAATTTACCGACAGAGTGTGAGAGCAACTAACATACAAACAAGCTGCGTGTTTATAAACTTGCCCCTTTTTAGGAGCTGAAGCTCTCTATCCTCCGCTGCTTTAGGAAATATGCTAGCAGCATATTTAGAGTAGCAACAGCACCTATGGATAATCCATTCGTCAGGCTTAATTCTCCCTTCGCACGACTTTGGGTTTTTTTTTAACGAAACAGCAACTCTCTCCGTAAAGACAATCATCCTGATAAACATAAAGCATTTCCCGCAAAAAGTTTATTGTCGGAATCCTAAACCAAAATGAAGTCAGGGGCCGATCCACTAAGGCTACTGATTACTGTGGGACTAGAAAGGATCTCTGGACAACAGTGATCACAAGGGATCGTACAGATCTCTTAACATCTGTCAATTTTTGTATTTCTGTCGAGTCGCAGGTATTGATGTAACACAATAAGGTATTATATCCTAAGTATTATCCCTAAAGGCCCCTGGAGTATGCTTTTGGAACAGCAAAAAAAATTACTAAAGCCAGCAAAAGGATACCAAATGTTCTTATTTATTTCGTTTTTTTACATTCAAACTTTATACCTTCGCCAATAATGTAAAAGTGTAATGGCCAATTTCACAAATTCATAGTAAAATATAGTTATTCATATAATTTATTTTTTTTTTTTTACCTGAAAAACGAATTTTAAACATTAATCGATATTTAAATAAATATGCGTAATCGGCCATAAGAATGCAACTGACTGTTTAGCTTAACCAGACCCACTGTAAATCACATTTTATATGTTTAATATACATTGTATATGCAACAGTAATTTATTGGATTGTTTGTTTTTTGCCTATAAAAGAATTCCTTTTGCATAAAGTCTGTTGTTAAATGTCGTTGTCGTTGTCGCTGTTGACGTTGGTACTGTTTTGCTTTGGCGGAAACGGAAACATTTTACCTTAAACACTCTTAGTAGTACAAACTACTCGTAGTTGTAGGAATAAACACACTTGTTGTAATTGTTGTTACCAGTAGCAATTGTATTAGGTGAAAATCAAGACACAGCTTGGTGTTTTTGTCCCAATTTGTTATTTTTTTTTTCTTTTTTACACCAGAACTACAAAATCACAAGTAATTGCTGTCAATAAGTGATAATTGCATTAGGGGTTCAATTTAGTTCGTCTGGTTCCTTTTTTTTTATTAGTTTTTCTGTTTTAACTCTAAGTGCCATTATTTTTTACTGTTTTTTTTAAATCTCTGTCTCTGGACAATAGAATTAACCCATTGTGTTGGATATTAGGGGGTAGTTATTTCAATTTAATATGGATTTCTTTTATTGTTTTTCAGTTCATTTTTATCTCTGTTTCATTCAATGCATATCAAAAGCCCAGTTGAGTTTACAGCAACAATCTTCATTAATTTTGCAAAATAGTTAAATGAATGTGATTAACATTCATTACGTTTTCTGATGACATTTTGTAGAAATAAAATAAAACATAAAAAAAATTGCATTGATTTTTATATCTTTGCTCATGCAATTTCAACAAATTTTAGTTGATGTTAAAGTTGGAAAAAAAGAATGAGTTAGCCCAGCAAAAGTTTTAGGAAAAAACTACGAACTACAAACCTTCGTAGACCAACTGTCACACAAAATTAGTAGCAAGCTTTACACTTGAGTAAATATTACCCTGAAACAATTTCAGAAAACACATTTCACACATTGATAATCACTTGGAGTTAGACCCTATTAATAATCACACAGCGTTGCGGGCATTTTATAATCACATCGCATGTCCTGTTAAATTGTTCATTATGGTGGAAAAGGGTATACAAATTGTAGCTCCTTTTAAAGTGCACCTTGTATAGAAAATTTAACAAAGCTTCATGAATATTGTATGCTATTAAAAGTGAATTACGGCTGATGGTTTAAGATGGACTCTATTATCCATGATAAGCTAATTAAAAAAAAAGTTCGTAGCCCGATTTTTGTTTATTAAAGCCCCTCCCAACTTATTCAAAGTTCATGAAGGAACCTTTAACTATTTAGCAGTACACAGCTAATAAACCTATCGGTAGGTTGAATAAACGTCGTTATCATGTGAAAGACCAAATATTAACGGGCACCCATATTTGATGTTCTTAGACAACTATATAAAAAAAAAAAAAAAAAAATGTAAAGCCAAAAGAACGGTGATACCCGATAACTTATTTTAATTCTTTTTGTATTATTTGGGGTACTCACAAGGTAATCATAAAGTTGTAAGGACATATGTCTTAAAATAATTACTAGAAAAATATATGACCACATTGGGCAACCGCTTATAATTTAGATTTCTACTGTACAGTTATGGCGAATCAATGAACACAGCATTAAAATTTTTATTTGGTCTGAAACACAACAATATTTTTTTAAGCAATTGTAAAATATTATTTAGGACATTATGACGATATGACTTGATACAACACCTTGTGAATCCCCCAATTATTTATTAAAAATACAACTAAAAGTTGTATTCTAACTTTCAGTACTGGGTAATAATAATGTGGACCTATAGCCCGTTTTATTCAGACAGACCGGAGACTCTTGTGGAAATCGAATCCACAACCCTCTCGCTCATAAACTGGCTCCCTATCAAGTCTCTGTTTAAACTATGAAACTACTGTGTTTGATGGTGAAAGGAAAACGACAAATGAAAAAGTGTAAAGTGATAAATTTCAAGACAGGACACCAAAAGCACCATTGAATTATGTGTGTAATTCATGAATTTCCTCTTATAAGAACTCAATGCATTTTTTTAGAACGCTGCCAGGGGCCAGTGTTCATCTTAAGGGAGTGTCCGCGTAAGGAATATAACACTGTACCTTGTTTCTTGTACATAAAATTATAACGAGTTAGTTATTGAGAGGATGACAGCGTGGTGTAGTGGTTAAAGTGCTAGCCTTCAAAACCAAGCACTCTAGGTACTATCTCTGGCAGAGGACAACTAATATCCATTAAGGTTTTCGAGTTCTTAGAAATTAAGTGTCTTCAAACCCACTCCAAACAAAACATTTCATCCAAGAAGCCACATGACCACCCCTCTGCCTGAAAAAAGGAATAACATCATGTCAAAGGTCAGGCAGCCGACAAACCCTGGGAATAAAGGTAGGAATCAAGGACATTGCTATTCCAAAGGGCGTTGTTTCTGGGCATCAATAGATGGCAGCCCTATTATCCTATGACCTGCTACAACATACCAATCATCTTCTTAGCTAAAACAACAACCGATGAACAAAACCGATAGAAGGCAAATTACTGTACTGAGTAGATCCATACTCCAAGAACAAGGACAGTTAAATCTTACAAGAGAAGATGCGAAAAAAAGAACAACAGCCAATTGTTTAATGCAAAAAAAAGTTATTTTAAAGAAGAAGGAGAGAGGGAAAACAAAAAGCTTAATTCTGTTAAACCAAACTTTCATTGTAAGGACACGAATGAGTTTCAGAAAAGAATGATAAAGACAAGAACCAGCTTGCCTATCGGGGCGGGGTACCCAAACAATGTTAGTTATCACCCAAATACTAATTAAAACATACAAATCTTTCTGAAAGATTGAACTTATCTTATAGGCTTTTTCTTTTTTAAGAACCTTTGGAAGAACATTAATTAGTTTTGGGTCAAAAAGAGCAATAGCAATTTTAGATCAAAGCAAATTTATTTAAAAAATCAGTAGCCAAATTAATTACCCTATTTCGAAATGTATCCATTTCCAGAAACCACTTTATCTAAAGGCATATCTAAAATTGTTCTGTATGAAATAAGGAACAAATTTTGAATTATTGGCATATTATAGCCTTTCAGCTCTATCTGAAGCAGTGTTGCCAGTGGATTTTTCGAAAAAATACCTACACATGCTAAAAAAAATCCGATTTTTCCCTACACTTTGGAAAGATTTTCCCTACAATAATCCCTACTCATTATTGTCATTAAAATAGAAGAAAAAACATAAATTTTATTCGAAAATTAAGTACAAAACTAAAAAAAAAAATAATACAAATATGGGGGATTTCATGACAAGTGACGCAATTTTTGAAATCGATATCTTCTGGTTTGGTAAATTTTGCACCAAGGTTAGTCCTATTGGATATTTTAGACACAAATTTTCAACAATATCGGTGAAAAAGTTTTTGAGTTGGAGAGTGCAAAATTTGACATTTTGGCCAAACAGTTGTACTTTCTCATCCGCGTAACTTATTACCTATTGGTGTTAGCAAAATTTGTCCCGAACAAATTAGATAGCTTCTTCTTCAATCTTTCGAAAAAAATTTTTTGTTTTTTTAAAAATATTTTAACAAATAGAAACTGGGAATTATTTCCTTTCGTAGGTTACTTTATATTATATTCAACATTTTTTATTTTTCGAATTTATTCTTTAAGCTAAATTTCAGTTAGATATTTTATAAAGGTTTTTTGTAATAGTTCTATTCCTTAAAATATTAAAAATATTTTTTAAATTTTTTTTAATTTAAATGTCTTTTCCTTCAAGGTAGTTTTGGTTGCTTAGTAGGCTGCGACGGTTATAAAAGCAATTTTTAGCATATGCACTATTTTAAATTTTTTCATATTTGTGCGTAAGTGTTTCTAAAACCTAAACAATAAAACTAATGATAAGAAAATTAACCTTTCCGACGGTATGTAACATACCTAACAAGCATTTTATCCTATAAGTAGTTTTGAGCGCACCTCTAACTCAGAATCTTTTTGCCAGATCTTGTTCTAAGCTACTATCCGATAGGACAGTGCATTAATGATTGGTGCAAATTTCATCCAAATCGGAAGACATCAATTTCAAAAGTTGGTTCACTTGACAAGAAATCACCATATGTATGTACTCTTAATTAAATTCAATTAAATCTTTCAACATTGAATGATATCTTAGAAAAAACATATTTACACATATAAGTGTCGCCAACTTTTTAACCCATAAACAACTCTGGAAATATAATTTTAAGCGATTTTAGGAAAAATAAATTTTTTTGGACAAGAAAAAATCACTAAAAAAGTGTATTTCTGCATTTATTTCAAAATTAATGCGACATGACGAAAAATCCCTACATTTTGGAGATTATAAAAAATCTGTCCGATTTTCCCTACGCTTCTATATAAGTATTAAAAATGCCTACATGTAGGGATTTCCCCTACTTCTGGCAACACTGATCTGAAGCAAAATCTTTTACTGGTCTAACAATCAAACTGTAATTGATGGTGAATGGTATTTATTCACTTTTACATATTGTTTTTCCTCTATTTGTTTTTTGTTTTCCGAACTAAAAAACGACCAATTAAATTTTGTTCTGTTTTGGTACTTTTAGCATTTCTTCAATAAATTATTTCTGTGTGTGTAGGTGTATATAAAAATGCAAGTGTGTTATACATACATGCCTATTTGCAAGCACCCAGAAAACATAATTTTAGATTTAAAATGTATTTCTGTGGCATTTTGACAAAACATCTTAAGTCAAATTTTAAAAGTGGAAAAAAATGATTTAAATCATACGAATTTTCATACAAAAAATATTTTTGTTTACGTTTTTAAAATTTTGTATTACAAATGAAATTTTGCTCTAATTTTGGTTTATTTTATTATTTGATAAAAATTTTTCACCGAGTTTTTTTTTTAAACTTGTCTGCTATCTTATCTCGACTTAAGATGTTATGTCAAAATGCCACAGATTAAATCTTTGATATTGATTTTTATACCTAAACTTTCCTCGAATTGATACAGCTAGTTAAAATATTTCTAGCAGTCACCTGATGCCTGTTGCCAGGACCAGTATTGTCATTTCAGTTAAGTGGCTGGAAATTTAAAAAATCACGGACTTATTAAAATAATAATGGGCATCTTAGACGGTGAATATAACTTGTTCTTAAATTCGAAGTAGCAAAACTCAATAACCATTTTGATTTTAAAACTTCTTTAATTTAACTATCCAGTGTTTGCTGGGTATTCAAAACGTAAAACATTGCATGAAATTCATAGAGACAAATACAATGATGTTAATTAGTTGATTGATCCAATTTGTTATTTAATTGTTGTCCTGAATTTGTTTACAGTTGACAATTGATACTAAATAGTGTGAATTAAATTCAACACAGTGAGAAAGAGTTAAATGTTAATGCAATAGGAATGAGTAAAGTAAAGCAAAAAGGGATTTTACTTTAAAGACGTGATTTGCATAATAGTTTCATTGAAAACAAACTCAAATCAAAATTCACACAAATAAATAAGGTATTGGTACTAGTTTACATTAAGAATTTCATCAGATACATCAATTAAAATTAAAAATTTAGGACTTTTGCAAAATACATTTGTATGTATCTAATAAAATAGGTTGTATATAGAATTTGTTATATACAGATATTTTATTGTAAATAGGTTAATTGTTTAAGTATTTAAGTTAATTAATTGCTATGATTTAATGTGATTGTAATTTGATATTGCATATTAAATTGCAAATCACTGGTAAATGTATAAAATCTTGCTTACAATAATGAGTTTAATTTGTTAAAGTGTTGGTGATTAAAATATTGAGATTTAAGTTTTGTGTCAATTGGCTAAGAAATAGATTTGAAATAAAATTAATACTAGTTTATTTTCAAGGTTTCTTCAACCATATGTTTTGGAGGGGTTATGTTAGCAGAGGATACAATTTCAGGGAATTTATTGGAATAATATTTTTTAAGTTCCTGGAAATTTTTAAATGGCAAACTTCTTGAATTTCTTGCTTTTTCTTTTGGACCAATATATATTCCAGTTTTTAGCATGCGTTATTTTCCGATTAAGCCTTTCTGTACGACTCACATTTGATGACACTTTGGCAGCGAGTCACTGTAATGCTAATTAGGTCGTCAACGAACATGTTATCGTAGGGAGTATCTTGTTTGGCCGGGCCGTCTGTAGGCTAGTGTCCAAGGCACCCACTGTCTTGGTCTCAATTAAAGTGTTTCCTTAGAATTTTTCGCAATCTTGAAAGTCGCATTCCATAATTTGCTTTGATGTCATAAAGAGACTAGCCAGAGCTGCAATAGCAGCTTTTCTTTCTAAAAAATATACATATATCTCTCGATAAACGATGATAGTTTTGCAAATTCTCTGCAAGTCTTATGTTCCTGTTCACTGGGCCTCTAGTTCGGGGCTATGTAAAGTCATTGGCTTATGCCGACAAGCCAAAAAAATCTTAAAGCATTGGAAGCCAATACCCAAGACACTATTGATGCCATACGGCCAGATTTATTTAAAAAAGTAGTTTTTAAAAAAGACACTGTTGATGCCATACGGCCAGATTTATTCAAAAAAGTAGTTTTTAAAAAAGACATCATTGATGCCATATGGCCAGAATTATTTAAAAAAGGAGTAAAAAATGGTAGCTAGTAGCCGGCGAACATAACACGTAAATAATATTTAAATATTTTCGCCTGTTAAGCACAGCCTTAAAGGTGTTCGCCGATAAAGAAACCTTAAGCCTTTAACCCTACACCCCTATTAGAACCATTAGTGTAGACGATCAGGGTCATCATCATTGCCAGAAAAAGCCGTTAATAATGCACCGAAACAGAGTTCCGGAGTACAATAGTTCAGTCCTGCCAGGTCACCCGAACAGAAAAGTATAATCCTGCTATGACCATAAATGCCTAAAGGCCCAACCATAATATGCATAACCGTGCTTTACCTGTCAAAAACCATCAAAAAGTCTCTCAGATGTATTAAAAAAACAAACACTAAATCAAAGAACAATTGTTTCTGTACGGAATGTGCGATATGTTTGGCACTTGGCTTAAGCAAATGACAGTTTTATAAAACTTAACAAAAAGTTTCCTTAAGTTCAATATGGTTTGCGTCATGTGATTTAAATGTATTCGCCTATTTGCTTAATGCTAAGTTCACACTTAGGTTTTTAAACGCGTTTAAGCAAAATGTTGATTTAGCTAATCATTACATTTGAGATGATTAAGATGACAGATGCTTAAAAAAAAAACACAACAAATAAATTTGTATTTCTTAAAAGTATTAAAAATGGATAAAAACACTTTTATAAAGTTATCAGAAGATTATTTTAATCATTTTAATAATGAAATTGTGAAAATTTATGAATTATTTAAGGAAAAAAATAAAAACATTAAGCAGAAATCTTGGCCGGTTGTACACGATCATGTTGGCGATTCTACATTTGAGGTATGTTCCGTGGATTCTATGTGATTTATGAAGTGATTTAGCTGTAATCACTGCAATGTATGGGTAATCATCTCGATTTTGAAGTGATTAGAGCTTAATCACGTTTAAACTGCTTAAACGCGTTTAAGAAGCCAAATGTGAACACACTATAAGCCAACTTAAGCACATTATGGTTGTGCCTTCAGTTTTAACGGTTGGTTCATAATTTATAGATGCCAAACAAAGCCCATGCCTGAAAAGTTAAAACTCTTAAGAATTACAATGATTTGTCCCATATACACCCTTAACATTTCACGTTTTTTCTAGAGAATTTTTTTTTTTAACCGAATTAAATTTTCCAAACTAATCACAAAACTGATTACAACTTTTTTTTCATTTTCTTTTTTATTGCAAATTAGAAATTATTAACTTGTTGATTACATTGTATTTATTCAAAACAATATAAATTGTATTATTTAAATTTCGTACATCATAAAAAAAAAAATTAAATAAACAACAAAATAACTTGTTAACATAATTTACCACAACAAACCTTCAAACTTTGCAAATGAAACAATACAATTTTATGCTTTAAATTTATTTGCTTATGCCATGGAGAGGCAACACGCGCATCACTGTATTTTAAAGGAGAACAAAATCCGTTTCAAAATTTCATCTATAAAATTCAATTGATTATACTTGTGTAATTTAATATTCTACAAATCATTAACAAAACAGAATTCCCTTAACAATAAATGCGTAAAATAATACATGAATGTCTGCTGAATATTTATTGGGTTAGGGTAAATGTAAATTCGGGGATTTAAGTATATTTCATATTAAGCCCAATTATGAAAAAAAAAATCCCCGGGAGTTTTCTCCCATCTCTCATTTTTTCTATGTAAATTCAATTGTAAAAATGAGAAAAGGGAAATAACTCCCGGGGAATTTGTATTCATAATTGGGCTGATTGTCATTGCCTTTATTTTATCGTAGAATAGATAACTAAAAAAACCCACGGAAAAGCATAATCAGGATACATTTGTACCTCATTATAATTTTTAATAATTTTAAGCTTTACAGCAAAAACTATTTTCTTTAAAACTCGTTTAATCAAAATCTAACAAATCAATTTAATTTTTTTTATATTTTATACAATTTGTAATTGTTTATTAATTATTATAACAAAAAAATTATTCCAAACTATAAATCAATATACAAACAGTAAACAAAAAAATACCATGCAAACATCAAACCGGGGTACATCTGTACCCCTTGTAATTTTTAACTTCACAAAAAAAAATATTTATTGTAGAATTCTTTAATTAAAAATTTTAAAAAAGTTATTAGATAATTTAATATATTTGATAAAAAAAAAAGATCTTTGAACAGCCTTTTATTTGCACATTAAAAACAAAAAAAACTATTGGGTACACGGGTACCCCGGTAATGTGTTTGCGTAGGTGTCATCTTTGGAAGCTGAACCGAATTTCAAAAATGGACTATGCAACGACTCAAAAAGACTTGAAATTCCTAGATCCGAAGTTGCAATGCTCTATTGGTATTGGTTTTGCAGCTACAAACGTTTAAAGTTGATAGTGGACACACGGGTACCCGGTGTTATTTTTTTTAGCTTAGATAAGGTTCCATGGGCAGCCATTGAAAGACAGCTTAATTGGGTCCTTCATAGGTCCCCAGCGCCAATGCCCATCCTATAGAGCAAATACTTAGATGGCGTCACTGCAAAGTTTTACAAATTTGTCTTCCTAATGAAGAGAAGAAGCGATCTAAGTGCTATCCTAGATAGATCCTGCAAGCAGTCAAACACGAGTTCGCCCATGTATTTTTCCCTGATGCCCTGTATTCCAGACAAAGAAAGTGAAGCACAGTCTCCTCTTTCTCCTCATCATCACAACTTTTACAGTTGTCATTGAATTCCAGACCCATTCTTCTAGCATGAGTCCCCATCGGCCAGTGCCCAGTTACAACATATACCAATTTGGTCCCTATTAAACCTAAGTAGAGAGCTAGTTCTCCGTTCATTATATTCAGGTCATAGTGTCCTGGATATGGAGCAGGTGGACTCATATGTCCACCCCATCTGAGCAATTCTATAAGACTCGCGCTGGAAAAGTGAGCCACTGGAAGGCAAACGAATTGATCAATGAATGCGTCATCCATGCGACCACCTTGTTTGGCTAGCTCATCTGCTATCTGCTTGCCCGGTTATTTCGAGTGCCCTGGTAGCCATATAGGCGTTACCCTTGAATGCTTCGCAATATCGTTCAAATGCATCCGACCTTCTACGGTTAATCTAGATGTCGTGTAGACACCCGCTAGGGAAGCAAAGGCAGCCTTGCTATCAGCAAATATACGTATCTCCCGATGTGCGATAATACCTCAGCCCGTTTGCTGCCAGCCTTATAGCCGAGATAGACACTACATCCATTCGGCAGACGAAAGGAAACTTTTATATCCAGTCCCTCTCTGAAGAAACCTCCACCAGCCCTTTCACCTTTCCTTGAACCATCAGTATATACCCCTAGGGCCGGTCCATGCAAAATAGGCAAACAAAAATACTTTTTTAACAAAAAAAACGTAAACTTTAAAAAACTAATTTGTATATTTAAAAGACCCTCTTTAGCGATTAAAAAGCCTATGTTTCCTTGAGTTGGAATGGTCACTCTTTCTTTGCCCATTCCTTGTAAAAATTGTGGATAATATATCGACTGCTCAATTCCAAAACATGATAAGTCGGAAAAGCGAGTTTTCCAGGAGAAGCTCTTAAAGTTGACGGGATATGCAACATGCAGTTGTTTGCTAAGTAACTTTTTCGGGCATAACTTTGGATTGGGCAAGCCGATTAACACCAAAATTTTACAGAATTTAAGTTCAGCTATATGCAAAAGCAAAAGCTTTGAACAAATTCAAAACAGGCTAAGTCTACTTAGTTTTGATATTTGATGAATCATAACTCAGATTAAGAAGAAAGTGATTCTCATTCGTCTATTCAAATTTTGTTCTAAAACCCATATTAAAAAAGTTATGAAGTCGTTTCGTTTTTTGAAAAATGAGTTGTTGGTGCTTACGGTCAAAGAAGAAACGCGACGATAAAGATGTAAATATCTACACAGAAGAAAAAATGTTGCACCAGTAAAAGCATTATAAGAACTTAAAATCAGTTTTAATTAAGAATTTAATCAAGTGAATTAAACTTTTAATCAAGTGAATTAAACGTTTAATCTAGTGTGTAATATTAATTTGCACCAGTAAACAAATTAATAACATCTAATAAACGTTTAACTCTCTTTATTGAACGTTTAATTCAGTTGATTAAATTTTTATTAAAACTGATTTTATTTTTGATTAATGCGTTTGCTGGTTTTCTGTTTGGATAATAACACAGTGACGAACTTTTGGAATCGGAATGGGAAGAAACACAAAGCAAATGAAATTTGCGTTTTCCATAACAAAATCCTCAAGGCTTTTTTTTAGTTTAGTGCTAGATTTTTTTACACGCATTTGATGTTGTTGGTTTTGGAACGCTGTCTAACAAGAAAAAATCATTAAAAATTTGAAAAAATAATGTTTGTTTATTTTTAAAATCCTGGAAAGTTATGGTCTCTTATTATTTTTGAGGTCGAGATTCCAGTTTTGATATTTATTTTAACCTTTAAGTCACGCTAGATACTGTAAATTGTCATGGAAAAAACGGTGTTTTCAGCTTCATTGTAAATCATATTTTTAGTGTTATGAAATTGTGGATCTTTGTATGTTTCTGGTTTTGGTTCATCGACAGTATCCTCTTCATCGGTAGTCTTCTCTGACCACCAGCACAAATCTCCGAACATAGAATCTAGTTTCTTTTCTCTCTATCAAGTTTCCATGGTTAAAGCTATTCGGTTAAAACGTTCAACTTGCTCATCAGATCAGACATACACAGATCCACAATCTCATATCATTAGAAATAAGTTTTAAAATGAAGCCAAGATCAAACATTTATTTTAAGCCTTAAAAAAAAGTAAAGTCACCGTTTTTGCTATGTCAGTCTACAAGAAGTAGCGGCATCTGGCGTGGGTTTTAGGTAAAAATAAATATCAAAAATGGGGTTTTCGACCCCAAAAACAGTAAGATGTCACAACTTTCCAGAATTATAAAATTAAATAAGCTTATCCAAATCACCAATTTCAAATGTGTGTAAAAAAATCTAGCACTTTACTAAAAAAGCCCTGAGGGCTTTGTTATGAAAAACGTTAAATTTTGCTTTTGCCCTTGCAAAAAACAAATTGAAAAAAAAAATTTTCGCTTTGTTAGCTTTTTCTTGTTGGCTTCGAACTCAGTCCGTACTGAGAAGAGTGCGCCGTTTTTCGTTGGATTTTTTGTCATTGACATAAACTCACTCTTATAGGCTTTTTACACTGATCAGTATCTAACATCTGCCATCAAAGATGTAGAAAATTTGAAACACTCGTTTACTTTGCTCACATCTAACTTCTACCATCAAACAAAAATGTCTCCATATTTGAAAAAAAAGTTTTTTAAATAAAAAATGTTTTTTTCTACAAAAGTGCCAAAATTTAAAAAGAAAACACAGAAATGTATTTGAAGTTCAATTTGTTTAAAAATATAAAAAAACAAGAAAACATTGCAATAAAATATAAAACTAAATAAATGGTAACGCTGCTTTCAAAACCAATTTTTTTTTTGTCAGTGATGCCACAAAATTAATAGAACTTATTGCCACTTTTCTAGTGATGACACATTAAAAAAATCAAAAGATGTAGAATGGAATAAAATGAGATAGGAACATCTTTTAAAGATGTTGAAAGATGTTGGCTTTTAGCCTATGTATTTCTTATGGAAAGATGTTAACATCTTCGTAAATGGTGGCAAAGTGATGGTAGATGTTAGATGTTGTTCAGTGTAATACCCTTTGCACACTTGCATACATTTCTGAGAAACGCATGGAAGATGTTGAAAATGTAAAATACGCGTTCACAATTGAACCATCTACCATTAATAAAAATTTCACCATTTCTGAAAAAAAAACTTTTATTTGTTTAAATACTTTTTTTCTACAAAAGTGGCAACATTATAAAAGATAACAGCAAAATGTATTTCCCAATCATTTTGTTTAATAATTTAAGCAAAATTAAGCAAAATAAGGCTTGCAAAAAAAGAAAAACTTGAGAAATGATAACGCTGCTTTCAAAGCAACTTCCATTTTGTTAGTGATGCCACAATAATAATATAATTTATTGCCACTTTTTTAGTGATGACACTAAAAGAATCGAAAAATGTAAAAGGGATCAAAATGAGATAGTAACATTCTGTAAAGATGTTGAAAAATTTTGATTTTTAGCCCTATGTATTTCTTATGGGAAAATTCCAACATCTTCGCAAATTGATGTTAAATGTTAAATGTTGACAAGTGTGAAAAGGCTATAAAAACGCTATTACCCATAACGTGTTTATTTTGTTTTTCGCTGGCTGTTGTTCGCATTTGCATAAGCTCATTCGTTTTGAAAAATAGCTGAAGTAACTGTTTTTGTGTAAAATGTTTTGAGTACAAATTTTTTAGTCGTGTGCAGACCTTTAGTAAGTACTCTGATGTAGCGTACCATATGGTCGGTCTTGTGCGGGTATACTTACATACTTATTATTTTAAAATTTCATTTAATGCTTATACTTAATTGAACTTCCAAGAAATTACTTTTAAACTTATCCATTACATTAATATATAAGTGCTTATATGTATGTACGAAGCATTTGTAAATGCAATTACATGAGGTGATTATAGTATAAAATATTATCTCGTTATATATCAAAGTCTATATACCATGCAGAGCTACAAGTAAATTAGTATATATGTGCGTATAATTCTTAATAATTCTACATGTGTGTCTAAACGTGTGTACTTTTAAAATTCAGCCTATAATACCGGAAAGATTATCCATGCAGGAAATCATTAAATTATGATTGATATCTAACAAGTTTCCATATGTCTGTATTGTAAGAAAAAAAAAGAAAGAAAATTGAAATAAAGAAACCAAAACGTAAAAACGAATAGATGATAAAGAAGTTGCCTGTTTAAGAATTTTATTAAAGAGAAAAAGAAAAAAAACACTAACACGCACGTATGAATCCATACAATTTCTATTCCCGTACTTAAGTTTAAGGTTAAATAATTTTCCTAAAGTGACAAAAAATGTTTAAGAAAAAGATATATGAGATATAAACCAGCTTAAGTTTTTCTCTTTTTTGCGATTGCCTAATTTAAATTAATAAAAGAGTGAAGAGTGATTGATGAATCAACTAAAATGAAAATTCGACACGATGAAGTTTGATGGAGGGGTTTAGTTTATTTAAAAGCTTAAATAAAAAATACAAAAAAAGCAAAATTATTAATTTAAGTAAATAAAACAAATACTTAATTAAAAGTTAAATGGCTGCAAGAAGTAATAATTCCAATAAAATATAAGGCTTCAAATGGAGCAGGTTTTTAAGGAAGAAAGGTAAAAGTTTCGTTTACCATCTTGTTTATAGAAGAAGTCAATTACTCCGAGCTCTTACTTTGAAGCAATACATTGTTTACAAAAAACGTGCAGTATTCATCATATACAAAAACAATTTAATCTAACTTTCATCTTTCCACACTATATTTTTTGTTGTTAAAGCTATTCTTTAATATTCACCCCTACACGCAGAGAAAAAACATGTTTAAATATGGTCACCTCCACCAATACTAAGTTTAAAGACAATTTTAACCATATTATGTTTAATTTAACCATATTTTGGTCACCGACAACCATATTATGGTTAAATTAGTCCCACATTAAGAAGCCACAACCATATTTTTGTCACCGACAACCATATTATGGTTAAATTAGTCCCACATCAAGAAGCCACAACCATATTATGGTTGCTTCTAAACATTTTATGGTTGAATATGACAATAATTTGTTTTTAAATTAACAATAGTATTTTCCTCTTTTTCAAGAGCAACATGCTATGGTTGAAAACCAACCTTGCTATTATAAGTGTTAAACATATTTTAGTTATTATTAACCATAATATGTTTGGAGGCAACAATAATATGGTTGTTGCTTCTTGATGGAGGACTATTTTTACCATAATATGGTTGTCGTTGACAATAATATGGTTAAATTAAAAATAATATAGTTCAAATTTTCTTAAAACATAGTATTATTGGAGGTGACCATATTTAAACATGTTTTTTCTCTGGGTATACGAAGCTGCTTCGTAGAAAGAAATAGCCGTGGTACTTTAAATGTTATTGTGTTTTTAAATCCATATAAGTTTCTCATTCCGTTTGTAATTACTACAATATTTATCTCAGACCCTATAAAATTTATTATTCTGGATAATTCCGAGTAGCGAAGTTGACTTGAAGATGTCCGTCTGTGCGCCTGACCGTGTGTCCGCCTCTTTGTTGACTAAATTCAACTTAATTAATATACTAAATTCAACTTAATTTGACTATTTCAATCATAACATTTTAATTTAGTCCCTTAAACTGTTTTCCGCCATATTGTTGGTTTGGATCTAAATCAACATTTGGTTTGGTGTTAAGCGATTTCATACGCTCTACACACAAATGCATATATCCACGTAAAATTACATATCTGCGGTTAAGCTTGCTTTTGTTACTTCCTTATGAGTTTTTTTTCGATTTAAATATCCCAGGATGCATTTCTATATTTTCGGTCAGTTCCCTAGAATTTTTTTCCTTTACAATTTTTTCTTAGTTGTTCTACTCTTTGGCCATGCAAATTTTTTTTATGTATCGTGTTGTGTGTTTTATGTCATTTCTTTTTTATAAGCGGTTTAAAAAACAAATGAATTTCATTTATTGTGGTCTTTTGTAAAAATTTTTGTAAATTTCAATTTTTTTTTTGTGGAGGATGTGCAGAAAGTCTCTGATATTCTGTTGATTTTTTCTCGTTTTTTTTCCTTTTTTTTATTAATATGATTGCAGATGAAGGTAGTAAACCGTAAAATAAAGTATTCTTTTTTATATTTTTATTTTGATAAAATGTATGTACATATGTACGTATCTGTTGTATACGTACGAGTTCATTTTAATATTTTAGTATTTATTGTATGACAGGAAAAGGCAGACAGATAAAAAAAAAAAAAAAATAAACACAGAGGAATGTTGTGCAAATTTTGGCTAAAGATGGTCAGTGGATTTAAAAGTCAAAGAAAATACTTAGAGAAAATAGGGGTTTATATGATCTCAGATAATGAAAATATTTTTAAGCCAAAAATTTTTATACACATTACGGTTCCTGCAACCATATTATTGTTATTAAATTTTTAATATTTTTTTTGTTTTAACAGTTTTTTTGTTTAATTTTAAACATATAAATAGTCAATGGACATAGTTTAAGGACGCATGCATTGTATGATTATGGTGGACATGCTAGGGACTATGTCTATCACAATATGATTGCGGTAAAAATAAGTTCGTTTAAATTGCAATCCTAGTGATTAAGATGTACGTTATCATATTGAGCGTTCTGAACAAACTGTTGAGTCAGAAATACTGAAAATATGTTATAAGAAAAGGGTAGTTTTATAAATTAAATTTAAATTAAAAACAAAATTTTTATTTAAATGATTTTGGGCATGAAGAACATAGCTGGCTGTATGTCACGAATAACAGTAACAATATTGATCTTGAACTGTTGATGGCTTATAAGACAGTGACTTACGTAGAGCCACAGGAAGAAATAGATAGGCGTCAAATCGCACGACCTTGGAAGCTCATTGATATTCTGGAAATCACCTTATCGCCAAATCTTTATTTCAATAACTCGAGGCGATATGGCACGTGGCGTCATCCTGCTGAAACCACATTGCTTCCGCATCAATGGAATCCATATTTTCAAACAAAAAATAATTGATCATTTTGGATGAAAGAAATCCCTTGAAATAAGGTCCAATGACACCACCAGTGTAGAAACCGCAGCAAACGGTGTATTTTTCTAGATGCAATGGAGTCTATAGTTTCTCGCCCTGTATGGCAAAAATTAGACCCAACGCTGAACACCAATTTGCGATAAAACATCAATGTCTGCACCCAGAGAAAAAACATTTTTTAATATGGTCACCTCCAACAAAACTATTTTAATAAAAAATTTCGAACATATTATGTTTAATATAACCATATTATTGTCCTTCATTAGACCTTCATTATGAAGCCACAACGATATTATGGTTGACTCCCAACATATCTTTGCTCTTGATTGATTGCAATTCATTAAACCCACACCACAATAGTGGAGAGGGTATTATTACCTTAAAGTATACCGATCGATTTAGAATCACTTTCTGAGTCGAACTAACGATGTCCGTCCGGCTGACTGGCAGGCTGGCTGGCTGGCTGTCCATGTAACCTTGTGCGCAAAGTACAGGTCGCAATTTTGCAGATAATTTGATAAAATTTGGGACATACCCTACAAGAAATGGATGACCAAAACTAAAAAAAAAAAATTTTTTACTAACACACTTGCAACAATTTTACATTAGTTGTACCACTCTAACACATATGTTAGAGTAGAATAACTAAAAACACGACAAAAAATGCCAATTTTTTTTATAAATTTTTGTCATACGCTTTACTGGCTAATATTTGTTAATTGTTTAAATTTAATACTGCAAAATATTTTATTAATTTTTCAAGCCATGAGACATGCTGGAAAGGAGCCCTTTCCCTTAATTTATGTCGGCAGCAAAGAACCTGGAGATGCAGAAAAATATGAGGTTGCAGGTAAGTCACAAATAAAGAAAATCCAAAAGATTTGGTTACGTAAAAATTATAAAAATGCCGATAAAGAAAAACGCGAAGCTGAAGATGCGGAAAAACGTAAACAATATTTGGATGAAGCCAAAAAGATTGTCACATCCGAAGATCCCAGTTGGTCAGCTGCCAAGAAAATTCGCATATTTGAAGTTGTCGAAAATTGACAGAAACGTTAAAATCTAAGGCTGGGTACATCGTTTAAGACGTCAAGGCAAAGGTTTGATTTTTACAACATTACGGATTTTTACAATGTTTGGTACAATTGTTTGGTACACTAAAACCTGTGCCAGAAGGCAAAGCGGTAAGTAAGTTTTGTGAACAATATTGCAAAAACTAATTTTTTTGTTTTAGGCACCAGGTGGACATGAATTGCATGTAGATTACTGGGAATTAACTGATTTGGCTCCTGCTGGGAGTGCTAAACGTATTTTCAATGAATAGGCTCATCCCGATGTTATATTATGATTAGAGGCGAAAACACTTCGAAAATTTTAAAAATGCCTACCGTTGTAAAGCAAGCATTCCGTGCACATTACTTTGACCGTGGGTATTGTGAAGTAACTCCCCCAACATTGGTACAAACTCAAGTAGAAGGTGGTTCTACTTTATTTAAATTATAAAAAAATGTGCCAGTACTGCAAGAAGCCTATCGCCATATACTTGAAGATGTTAACAATACAGTGGCCACTTTAAACATAAAGGGTACAACAGATTCCATGATGAGAAGTGAAATGCTATTAACAGCCCTGATTTGTGATTTGTGGAGCAAATCTTAGATAATTGTATGAAAAATCATAATTTCCGCCAATCATCCCGTTTGCTTAAACAACATCAAGATTCACCTTCTTCGGAAAATTTTGTTACGGTCATGGTGGAATAAACCGTGGTTACGGTCCCTGTTTTATAAAGCTTTTTTGCAATAGTCCAATTCCTTCAATATTTCACTTAGTTTTTGGTTAGGCCAACTTTTGGTTAACATTGATGCTATAGATGTGAACATATACTTAGGAATGATTCTAACTTGCAGTCTACAACTGACATGATATGCTTAACATAAACACTAATATGATGTTAGTTTTCTAATGTTATAACACTGTTGTTAATGCAAATGTTTTAACAACGCTTTTATAACATCATGTTATAACAGCAAATCATGTCAGTTTTAGACGCGGAGTAAAGAAAATACAAGATATTCTGGTAGTGTATAGGATCATTCCTTAGTATATGTACTTATCTATAGCATCAATGTTAACCAAAGGTTGGCTTAAGCAAAAACTTAGTGAAATACATATTGAAGTAATGGGACTTTTGCAAAAAAGCTTTATAAAATTTTAATTAGCCTCATAGAACATAGAACAAAAAATAATTATTTATTTATTTAATTTATTTGTAAAACGAACATATACATATTGCTGTTTATTTTAAATATAGACAAAAATATGTATGCGAATTGAATGAGATGAATTGTGTTTTATTTAAGCTAAAAATACGTCAACAGTGACGAATGTATCCATCAGTACTGACTAGTCAGCTGTGTCCGGTGTATGCATCAGTACTGATTAGGCAGCTGTGCCCGGTTTATACATCAGTACTGATGTTTACAGAGTATAAGAGTAAACAGCTCAGCTATATATTTTATCAACCACAAATTTCAAAGGTTAAAGAGGGATGCAAAATCACACGTATACAAAAGTTTCCATCAGTTTTTTCACGTTGGCCTTAAGAAAATGATAGAAACTTTGTTCTACGCGATGATGGATATTCGCGACAGCAATGCCAGTCATATGATAGGTCAAATGACTGTCACTGTTCTGGTAGGGTATGTTCCTTTTGGCACAAGGACCAAGCCTATTGGCCCGAATCGTAGGGCCACAAGGGAAGATATGGGGAATGTCTGCCTCTCAAAAACTATAGATAGAAATATATTGATATGGAAACCTAAGCTATGCAGTTTTTCAAAAAAAGGACCACAAGGGGTCCTATATACATAAGCATGATGTGTTTTTAAATACTGTGGTGTAGGGTATCGTATGGTCGGGCTTGACCGACTATACTTTCTTACTAGTTTTTAATTTTATTCATTTGAATTGCAATTCATTCATTTGAATTTGAATTCAAAATGAATTTAACTCAAACGAATTGGAAATTAATTGCAATTCACTTTAACAAATTCATTTGAATTGGAAACGAATTGCAATTCATTTTACAGATTCATTCGAATTGAAAACGAATTGCAACACTTTCTACAAATTCATTTGAATTTGAAACGAATTGAAATTCTTTTCTGCATAATTCGTTTGAATTGATTCAAATTTCATTCAATTCTTTTTTGTTGTGAAAAGAATTAATTCAAAGTTAAGCTTATTCATAACGAATTAAAATCAATCTGCTATCAACACAGAACCATTTTTATCAGTAGTGTTTTATTAATTCAAAAAATTGCTTCAAAAGTATTTCAATTTAATTAATCAATTTAAATAAACTTCTTCGAATAATCACAGCTGCCCCTTGGTATGTTAAAAACTCAAATATTCACAAGGATCTCAATGTTCCATTAGTAAAAACTATGATTACAAAATATGCAGTAAAATATTTAAAAAGTCTTGAACAACACCCAAATCCACTAGCTCAAAATATTTTAAACCATGGCGGCCACACTCGCTTAAGAAGAAGAGACACTGTAGCACTTACACAATTAGATGAGCGATAAACACCTATATTTGTGAACAGAACCCGTGATGAAGAAAATTTTTGTCTGGCACTGGCAGGACATAAATAAAGTATTAGGATAAGATTTGATTAATTATTGTTAGTTCATATTTAATATATGAAGATTCAATAAAAAATAATGAGAAAAAAAAATAATTAATGTGATAATTGTATCAATTATGTTTTTTGTTGAAATAAAATTAAAAATATAATTTTGATTTAATTAACATTTTAGTTGTTTCGAAAAAAAAATTTTAATCAAAATATTAATGAGATAACAAAAAATCTTAATTGATTTGTTTTGTTTGAAATAAAATAATTTAATTTTGTAGAATTGTTATTGGGAATTGTCAAAAGCTGAGCTATATTTAATTAAATCAATTAACACATTGTTAAAAACGTAAAAGTTTCTTGATGATTTTTTTTATTAAAATTAAAAAATATCATTTATTCAAAAAAAGACATATTTACAATTTTAAATTTTTAATTGGTGCAAAATTAAGAGATTGTTTGCTTGGTTCTATGAATTTGCTACGAATTTGGTGATTAAAGACAGTTTAGAATTTTTGCTGTGAAGAGAACGTGCAACTGCAGTGATAAATAAAGTCAGGATTCTTTAACAATTCTGTTTTTCACTCTCTTTCTTTTCTACTCGTTTTCTCTCTTTCGCATATTATTACGAATAAGGTAAAAAAGTTTGCTGACGAATACAATCCTCTCCGTATTAAACACTTGCCTTCCTTCTTCTTTTGAAAACTAAAAATTTGAGATTCAAAAGTCGAAGCGTGTTAATCTAGACCAAAGGATTTTCACACACACAACACAGATGTTATCTAGACTAAAGTATAACAATTTTAAAAATATTTTCAGAATTGTGGATTTCAAATATATTGAATCGTTTTGTTTATATCTGCGGCATTTTGATAAAACATCTTAAGTCAAATTAAAAAAGTTGAAAAAAACTGTTGTAAATCATACGAATTTTCATTCAAAAATCATTTTTGTTAACGTTTTTAAAATTTTGTATTAAAAACGAAATTTTTCTTTAATTTTGTTTTATTTTATTATTTGATAAAAATGATTTTTTCACCGAGTTTTTTTTTTAAACTTTTTTTCTATCTTATCTCGATTTAACATGTTTTGTCAAAATGTCACAGATATAATTTCACAAATTTCGTATTTTTATCCTATTTTTTACATATTAACTGCCGTATTCATAAAAAATAAAATAAGTTTAAAATGTGTTTTAAGACAAAATTTTCATACAAATTTTTCTTAAAATGCATTTCAAAACCATTTTAATTTTTTATGAATACGACAGAAATAATTTTAAGATAAATCAAAAAAGTAAATTGAAAGTTGTAAGGGTCACCATTCATATCAACTTAAAATCTTATTATCATTATTTTTATGGATTTCAATTTATATATTACCATTTTTCTTTTACAACTCTAGCTGTAACATTCTTAAGAACTTTTAACTTACTGAAATAACATAAAAATTAATTGCAATCGTAAAATGTATATAAAAATGCGCAGACACACTCACTCTCACAAACGCACTGATGTACTTTTATATGAGGAGTTCCATTAAAAAGAACTCAAGAATTCTACTTCTTAATACTTTTATTTTCTTTTATCGATACATCAGTGAAAAATTAATTAAAACAGAAACAAGTAAGAAAGTATAGTCGGTCCAGCCCGACCAAATGATACCCTATAGCATATTATTTAAAAACATATTTTCAAGAGTGTACCATATCTGGGACCCATGGGCAATCATGGACACGCCAGAACAAAATTATGTTATGCGGTAAAGAATCATGTAAAAGTACTTTGTTCTGAGTATTATTAAGATATCATTATTTATATAAGATTTTAGGATGGGGCTTTTACACAAAAAAAAAAAAAGAAATAATTTTCATATCTTAATACGGAAATCGCATATTTGATTTTTTGAATTTTCTGCGATAACGATTTTTGCGGTATTGATAAAAATGTTGGTACGTATAGTTAAGCCCTTATGACAATTCATTTTTTATTCATTGCATTGATAGAAAGAAACAGTAAATGTTAGAAAGAGCAAACTATAAAAAATGTAAACAAAAGTTTTTTTTTATAAATTTTTATATTGTTCGAATGTGTATTATAAGTCAAATTAAAATCCTCAAAAGCTTTTATACTTTAATATGCTTATTCCTTCAATATTTTCCAAGAATACATTCTATGCACTATCAGAATTTTTCGTTTGTATCAGAAATATAGAAACGAAAAATTCTGATAGTGCATAGAAAATATTCCTGCAAATATTGAAGGAAAAAGCCTATTAAAGTATGAAAGCTTTAGAGGATTGTAATTTGACTTAAAATACACATTCGAATAATATGAAAATTTATATAATAAATGGTTTTATTAAATGTTGTCAACTTTTTGTTTATAAGAAACATAAAAACAAAACAAACAAAATGCGTTAAATGGCTGAATTTGCCACTTAACCGCTGATTCAGCAACACTTTTAATATTTCAAGCTTGAAATTTCAAGTTTATGTTAAACAATTTTACATTTTTGTTGACATAACTTAATTTTTTATCGATAACTTTTTTAAAATTTTTGACAGTTTGCTATTTATCTTAATACAGCTGAACTCTTTGCACTTGGTAAATTTTCCTTTTTCATTATATTTGCACTGTTCACCAAAACCATTTAGTGGCTAGATTTAGCCATTTTTTACCCTGTTAAGCCATTAAAAAATGAGTTTAGCCAGAAGCCAGTTTTTAGCCATTTTTCAACTTGTTTAGTCATAAAAGTTTTTTTTCCGTTTTAATTATTATTTTATAAAAATTTTTAAAAGTCAAATAAACATTTTTAACAATTAAAACGCCTCTAATTTAAATCACAACTTTTACAATGTTGAAAATCGCTATAGGCTATGATGATGAAACATTTTTCAAAAAAAGGAACAGTATTCCAATATTAAATTTATAAATTGGATCAACACAAACGTCGGTGTTTCGGAGGAGCAGGCGGCAACAAAAGTTTTTTTGAAATTTCAGAATTAACTATAAAGTTGCTCTCACTTCCATGGTCTAATCCTAAAGTAGAGAGGGTATTTAGCCAAGTAAATATCGTTAAAAGTAATTTGAGAAATAGATAACATTTAGCTATTTTCTGTATTGGATTTTTTTTAGGATTGACTGAATGAAACAACAAATGCGAGAGAGAACAAGAAATACAATATGTAAACAAACCCTTTTTTCTGATTGACATTTCTCATGTATATTTTTTCTTTGACTAAAACAAAAAAAAAAAAAAAACAAAAAAAAGGAAAAGCTTGGGCAGATGAAAATATTTTGTTTTTGATAAATTTTTTTTTTTTTTTTTTTTTTTTTTTTTTCATTATTTATTTATTGAATCTTCATATATTAAATATGAACTAACAATAATTAATCAAATCTTATCCTAATAATTTATTTTATGTCCTGCCAGTGCCAGACAAAAATTTTCTTCATACGGGTTCTGTTCACAAATATAGGTGTTTATCGCTCATCTAATTGTGTAAGTGCTACAGTGTCTCTTCTTCTTAAGCGAGTGTGGCCACTATCATTTAAAATATTTCGAGTTAGTGGATTAGGGTGCAACTCTAGCCTTTTTAAATATTTTACCGCATACTTCGTAATAATAGTCCTTACCAGTGGCACATTGAGATCCTTGTGGATATTTGAGTTTTTAACATACCAAGGGGCAGCTGTGATTATTCGAAGAAGTTTATTTTGGCGCCTTTGAATTTTTTCACCATAGCACCATATTGGCTTTAAAATAGAGTTGTAAAGTAGTAGTTTGCAATCGAGACTAAGAACAGAATTTCTTCCAATAAGCCAGTTAATTTGAATTGCTGTTAGTTTCATTTGGGTTAATTTTGCTTCTATATGGCATTTCCATGTTAAACGACGATCTAGATGAATACCGAGATATTTGACATGCGATTGTTGAGGCACTAGTTGATTATTGATTTTAATAGGGGGGCAAGTTTCCCGACGCAAGGTGAATGTTATATGTACGCATTTTTGCTCATTGACCTTTATTCTCCATTGTTTTAACCACAGTTCTAGTTGAAATATATGATCCTGCAGGTATCGAGATGCTTCTCGACTGTTCTCGTGTACGCTTAGAAAAGCTGTATCATCAGCAAAAGTTGAGGTTAGGGTGTAATTATTTGTTGGCATGTCCGAGGTATATATAAGGTAAAAAAGTGGGCCCAGGATGCTTCCCTGAGGCACTCCAGCTTCAATTGGCTGAGGAGAACTTAAAAAATCACCTTCTTTAATAATAAATTTTCGACCGACCAAGTAGCTTTCTAGCAGCTTGTGTGTGTTAACTGGTAGGCTTAGCTTCAATTTATGTAACAAGCCTACATGCCAGACTTTATCAAAAGCTTGAGAAACATCGATGAAGAGAGCGGAGCAATATTTTCTTTCTTCAAAGGCTTTTCTTATGGCGTTTACTATTCGATGGGTTTGTTCAATTGTGATATGTTCTCTTCTGAAGCCGAATTGATGGTTAGGTATACACCCATTATCATATAGAATTGGGGTTAATTTTGACGCTAAGAGCTTCTCAAATAGCTTTGATATATTAGACAATAAGCTAATAGGCCTATATGACTCAACTTTTGTGTGATCTTTTCCTGGCTTTGGTATCATCTTTACTAAGGAGACCTTCCATTCTTGAGGGTAGTATTCAAGGCGTAAAATAGCATTAAAAATATACAGAATAATTTTCTTTGCTATGCGAGGTAGCTCCAAAAGCATTTTGTTGCTTATCTTATCAAAACCAGGGGCTTTCTTGGGGTTTAAGTTACAAATAGCCTTTTCGATTTCTCTCATCTCAAATCTTAGGGGAACAGCTGCTCTAGCAGGAACAGGTGGTAACTCGTCCGCTATGTCGTCAGATATGTTTGGGGTAAATACGTTTTTCAAATGATTTACAAACAGGTTTCCTTTCTCATTATCATTTCTTGCCCAACTTCCATTCAGGTTTCTTAATGGTGGTTTCATGATAACTGGCCTTTTTAGATTTCTGGCTGCACGCCATAATGAGTATTCTGATTGTGGTGTTGCATCCAGGTCCTTAAGATATTTTTCCACGGAAGCCGTTTTCCGGGACTGCAGTAATTTTCTTAGCTTTCTTGTGCACTCTTTTAATAAGTTCTTAAGTTGGGGGGATCTGTGCAATTGCCACTCCCTTCTCAATCTCCTTTTTTCATTCAAGAGGCGCTCGACATCTGTAGAATATATATTATTATTATAAGTTTTTTTGAGGGTATTGCAGGAATGTTGAACCGCTAGTTTAATGTAACTGTCAAAATTGGCAATAGAAAGATCCACATTCTCCGGTGTGCTAAGCGGAATATTTTCTGTGCAATGAGTACTGAGATATTTTTTATATTTTAGCCAATTTATTTGTGTAGCTGACGTCGCTATGTAACTAGAGGGAGATACAATTCTATTGGTGTTTGTTATAGTAACAATTGTAGGTGTGTGATCAGAGGATAATTCTAATGAGGCTTCAACGTGAATCGTTTCTGTGGGGATGTTTTTAACCACGCCGAAATCGATGACATCTGGAATTTTTTGTGGATCAGCAGGCCAATATGTTGGTTGTCCGCTCGCGACAACATTTAAATTCATTTTAGAGATTGTATTAAACAAAACACGACCCTTTGGTGTTATAAGTCGTGACCCCCAGAAGGTATGTTTAGCGTTATAATCGCCAGCGGCCAGGAAACAGGGTCCTAGGGATTTATAATATTCACAATATTGGCTTTCTGATATTGAAAATCTAGGTGGAGAGTATAAAGATGAAATTACTATGTTTCGATTAAGCTCTTCAACACGAATATTTGTTGCTTGCAGATAATCCTCACGATGATCACACATTAAGTAGTGTTTGACTCGGGTTTTTATCAAAATGGCAGAACCTCCACAAGCTCTATCTCGAGGGTCCTTGGTATCATATAGTATATAACCATTGATTTTAAACGTATTTCTTGAGGTCAGATGAGTTTCAGAAACCATCATAACATCAATTTGATTATTTTTGAGAAAGTATTCTAGTTCATTTTTATGTTGGCGGATGCCGTTTGCGTTCCAAAAACAAATTTTTAAACAGTTCATGGCTTGTTAAGTACAGCTTGCAATAACATCGATTGCATTCTTAGAATTTCCTGTAACATATTACCCATTGTGTTTGTAAAATTATTTACTGTTTGCACTAATGTTTCCATTGTTTTTTCTAGCCAACTAAGATTAGAAACTGGAGTTTCGTCATTACTTGTCGAAGGGCCTTGCATTGGTACATTGTTTGATTTTAAGACGTTAGCATAAGAAATTCTGTTACTACTAGGCTGGGGGGCCTGATGGTCATTACTGTTTACTTGATTTGTTACCTGAGGGCGATTAGTTTTCGGTCCAACCGACTGCTTGACGATAGTATATACAGGGCATCCTCTATAATTGGCAGTGTGATTGCCACCACAGTTGCTGCATTTTTTTACGTTGGGGTCGGTTTTAGACTTGTCGCAAAGAACTGTACCATGTAATTCGCCACATACTACGCAAACAGGGGGTAAGTAGCAGTATGCCTTAGTATGGCCAAATTCTTGGCAGTTCAGACATTGAACGGGACCACCTCTTTTGTGCGGCTCCTCTATAGTTACTTTTCTGTACAGAATGTATTTTAAGTTATAGATGGGATGCGTTTCATTTTTTTTAAGTTTAACGTCGCCGGGTTCAAACTCCACTCGAAAAAGTGGTTGGGGAATTTTTTCTCTATTTTTAATGTTTAATACATGTTTTACCTTGAAGCCTTTTTCTTCTAGGAATGTTTTTACCTCTTCTGGGTCCACACATGAGTCAATACCCTTAATCACTACCTGAAGGCCTTTACTGCTTTTCAGTTGGTATGTATAAAAATTTTTTTTGAGTGCCTCAAAGTTGCTTACAATTTTTCGAAAATCATTCTCATGATTGATTTGTATTTTTGTTTCGTTTATACTACCACGCTTGATAGCAGCTACGTAAAACGAATTTTCACCAATAACCGATATCAAACTCTTTATGAGCTCATTAGAATTTCGCTCCCTCAGATATATCGGGGGAGGCTTGGACGATTTTATGACGTTTTGTGCTTCAGAGGATTCATCCTCCAGAATTGCAAAACGATTTTGAGAATTTATTTTATCAAAAGATGGTACTTTTGAGGCCGAAGCAACTGCTGCAGAGGTAGGGCTGCGTCCCCGTTTAAGCACTGTTCTGTACCTGTCCATACCAACTTGTACTGTAGGCTTTTGAGAAGTTTTTACTTGAGTTATTGAGTTGTCCATAGCGGCTGTTTTGGGGTTAACCGTTTCATCACTTATTAAAGTTTTTTTTTGCTCTGTGGCAACGCTTGCAGTTAATAAATTTGTTATTGTATTACGATCGACCGTATTTTTAAACAAAGAGGGTGAGAGGGAACGCGTTCGAGTAATAGGTTTAGCCGTTAAATAATTGCTATCATCGATTCTTTTTTCTACGTTTGTTTCGTCAACATTCAATGTAACATACGCATTTCTTTCGTTATGTTTTATTGTTTTTGCATTATATGCATTCATAAGAGTTTTTTTTTATATATTACTGTTTGTTTAATTGTGCTCTTCTTTTTATTTGTTGTTTAAAAACCCCGAGAATAAAAAAAAAGAATAAAGAAAACAAGAAATGTTTTTGCTTAAAATGTATGTATGTATATGTATGTGTGTACATACATATATTTTTGTTAATTGTAATTTTTAATATTTGTATTAAAAATTTTATGTTCACTTATTAAAAATTATTTTAAAGCGTCTATTTATTCGCTGATCTTATATTATTAAAAAAAAATAATATTATTATATCATAAATATACACTTATTTATGTTAAAAAAAAAAACCGTAAGCCGAGTTAAAAAAAAACACGTCTGCATTCAACGAGCACGCACGCGTTTTTGATAAATGAAATGAAGCAGGTGACCCTCATATGGAATTATAAATCATAAATTTTCAATTAAAGAATATACCTCGATGTAATTCGTAATATTTTTCATTATTTGCATTAAATTTTGTTGTATTAAAAAAAATTGTTTGTGAAACCAAAACAAAATGTAAACAAAACAAACAATATTGCCCACTTTTTGTTCCCACAAAAACCGCTCAAAAAAGGCTAAAAATCGCAAAAAGAAGTCAAAAACCGCTACTTTCGATCAAAAACTAAAAAAATTGGCAACAGTGCTAAAATTTAATCTGGAAATGTCAATTTTAAGTTAAAAATTTTTATTTTTTTTTTGACAGTCTTAGGTTATTTATCGATAACACAACATTTTTTAGGATATAATCATACTCTTTACACTTAGCCAGTTTTCCTATGCAAATATATTTGGACTATTCTCCAATATAAAAAAAATACAAAAAATAGCAAGTATCATAACACTTTAAGTAAATATTTTAACCATAACAATAAAATATTTATACCAACAACACAATAGTGGAGAGGATACCATGCGTTTGTGCTGATGCTGGTAACACGTTAAAATATTGGTCCTAGGTCCACCTTTACGCATACCGATTGACTCAGAATCACTTTCTGAGTCGAATTACGATGCTTGTCCGACTGGCTAGCTGGCTGGCTGTCCATGTAAACCTTGTGCGGAAAGTTCAGGTCTCAATTTTGGAGATTATTTGAAAAAATTTGGTACATAGGTTCTACATATAGTTGGGTTTGACCGACTATACTTTCTTACTTGTATTTTATTGTAGATCTGAACTCAAAAGGTAGGGTTAATGTTGTCGTGATTATGATTTACCTTCAAATTTTTTTTATTCCTATGAGATGAACAATAACGACATCGAATTTATCGATGATTTAATTTTTTAAATATCTATTAAAATATTAATTTACGCTTAATCTTATTTAACAAGTTGATCTCAACTTGCAATTTCATCGTAAACAACTTTAAATTAATTATTTCTGTTTTGTTATTGAATTTTAATGTGTTTTTATTTAAAAAAAAAGCTTTAAGCCATTTTTTAGCCCATTTTTAGCTATTTTTCCCGTTAATTTAGCCATTTCTGGTCACCAAATTTTGGCAACACTGTAGCTATGCATATTTCAAATAAGAATTAAAAACACTGAAGTCTAATTTGCAACGATATCATAGCTATTAAAAAATGCACAAGAGTTGCAAAAATAATGTCTTTACTTTGATTTAAATGTTTTTTTATCGAGTGTAAAAAAATATTTATTTATTTCATTATTAAATTTGTTTTATTGAGTGCTATTTTGCAAAGCGCAATTTTGATAAAATTATTCACTGAGTGAAATAAAATGTTAGTTGACCTTAAATTTTATTTTTAGCAAACCTTTGGATCTACCAGGTCAACATTTTGTCATGACATAATAACTATCGCTATTTTATACTATTTTTATGCTTATGCTAATAGTTATAAGAAAGTTATGGCATTTAAAGCTATTTTCTGGAGTAGTGTTTGTATGGGAGCTATGATCAAAAAAGGACCGATTCCGCTAAAATTTGATAAGATGATTTTGATTCCAGTAAAATAAGTTTGAACCAAATTTAATCTAAATATCGAAATAATAGTATGGTTTATGGGCACAAAGACCATATTCCGGAAAGAAGCTTTCATAGCCCATTTTCAATAGGCTTGGTTAGCATATAAGAGCATGTGTGCCAAATTTCATCAAACTATCTCCAAAAATGCGACCTGTAGTTTGCGGTTAAAGTTCACAGGGACAGTTCACGGACATTGTTAAATCGAGTTAGAAACTGATTTTTTGTCTATCGGTATACTTAAAGGAGGATCCTTGGACCATTATTTTAAGATGTTACAAACATCAGCACAAATGCATAATACCCTTTCCGCTATTGTGGTGTGGATATAATGTCACCCTACACTATCTTACGGTTATGTAAAACCCTTTTAACATTGAAAACGGAACAAATTTAATGGGACCTTAGGTTAACTACGGATTTACTGACAAAAATTAAGATTTTTGAAACTTTATAACTCTTTAAATTAATTTAATATATTGAGTTTTTAAACAAAATTATTGCTTCTTGTTATGAAACTCCTCATATAATTCTCCAACTTAAGATTTTGTTTAAAAATATCAATAAAATTGGAAAATAAAATGCAAAGAAGTGCAAAAAGAAATAAAAGCAATACAGGAGATTGTTTCATGATTACAAGGCATCCCCTTCTATACGATAATAAAATGCTGCCTGGAAAGGAGCAAAAAAAGTTTGATGGGCTTCGGTTGGTTGATGGGTATGACGATAACGAGACTGACGATTATAATGATGAGAATGAATGCATGAATGATTAATGCGAAATTAAATGAATGAAATGAGATAAAACATTAATTACAATCGCAAAGATTCTAAAGAAATAACAAATTAATCGCAGTGTTTCTCTGTATTTATTTTACTAAGTTTTCTTTTATATTTTTAGCTGATTGCCTATCAATCTTGAGCCTGGTGTGAAAGGCTCGTGGGTGTTTTTTTTTTTTTTTTTTTTTTTTTTTGTATAATTACAAATAATGGATTAACAAATTACGATTAAGAAACATTTTTGGTTTGAGAAAGTCTTTTGGAAAGGGAAATAATAAGCGTTTATTTAAGCTAAGTAATTTAAGCTGGTTAAAGTTTTATACAAACGGTCGAGTGCTAACAGTTCGACAGTCGATCGCAGACATAATTTGCTTGTTCAACGCCAAATAGTTGAATCAAAAATGTGTCCTTAAAATTTAAAAAAATAAAAAATTAAGGAAAAAAAAAACCATCAAAACATCTAAATTCTATTCGTAGTCAACTTGAATATGTCTAGGAATACGTAGATTTACTTCTTTTTTGAAAAAGGTAAAATTTTAAATATTTCCCGTATTTGGGAAAACATATTCAACTTACTGCTCAATTTAATATTCAAAGGTTTTGTGCTGAATTTGAAAATTTTAATCGAGAACTTGAGAGACGACTTGCAAATATCAACTATCTGATGATCACTTAATGTCATCTATTCGATTGCGCCTTGCTTAAAAGGAATTGTTTGGTTAGTCCAAAACAGTGTTCAAAAATAAACAGAACATTATGTAGCGTTCAGCTCACATACCCAAGCACGATATCTATTTTTTTAGCGTTTGTGTAGACGAACACAACCCTTAATACCGTTCGTGACTTATTCTCAAGAAAGAGCCGAACATTATATAGTGTCCTGTTCTTCTTGAAAAAACAGAACAATTGTAGTGATACTGTAAAAAAACATTATATTTTAATGTTCTATAATGATTCTTTTTACATTGATAAAGAAATTAACAAACTAAGAATTTTAGCAACGATCGCAGCACGAACATCTTGTGTAAATTTTTGGTTTCTTACCATTCAAAAGGGCGCTATTCACAACAGAAACGAACGAACATTAATGAGCAAAACCGAACACAACGAAGTTTGTGGTTTAAAAAAAAGCCGAAGGGAATTTAATGTTCTCATCTTTTTGTTTAGTTGGATAAGAACAGTGTTATTTTTTTGTTCGAATGATGACAAACAGGGAAACGTTTTTTTTTTAATGATTTAGTACACAAACAATATTAGCGTTTATGTTTTTCACAAATCTACCGAACCGAACACTAAGGAACAATAATAATTGCTTATTTTTGAACACTGGTTCAAAATATCCCAAAAAATAGTATCAATTTAACGTTTCGTTCACTTGATTAAATTTTTAATTAAAACAGATTTTATTTTTGATTAATGCTTTAATTGGTAAACAATTTTGAAGAAATTGTTTGTGTGTCACAAACTGTAATTAATCAAATCGTATTTTATTTCTTCAGGATATGTCCTGCCAATGCCGCACGATTACTTTCCTTGTAACAGGTTTTGTTTATGCAGGTATTACAAATTTATAGCTTTGTCTCAAAATAGCGACCTGTACTTTGCGCACAAGGTATACATGGACAGATAACTAGCAAACCGAACGACAGACGGACGGACGGACATGGTTAGATCCATTCAGAAAGTGATTCTAAATCGATCGGTAAAAAAAAATGCCACCTGTGTAGAGGGGATAAAAAATTCTATGATTAAACACCAAAAATTGCTTTGCTTTCTTAGTAGTTTTTTATCATGAATGTCTTGAATGGGGCGCCTCCTGATGCAGTTAAAAACAATCAAGTAAATAAAAAGGTTTTGTTTCTTTCAAAAAGCTTATCGCCTCTTTCAACTCAAACAGAAGTAACTTTACAAGAATTTTAAATCAAGTTTCTTATCGATAATGGCTTGTTTTATCAAACAACTTGTTTACGCAAATTGTAGACCACTGCGATGAAAAACGGCGACTTTATTGAAAAAAAGTTATTCCTAATGATCTTGGAGTTTTTTTGCACCTACTTCGGTGTTTAGTTTAGGTAAGTTCTTTTCCAAACAAAAGATGTGTGTTTCCAGATTAAACACGAATAGGTTTATTGAGTTCTTATTTATAACTGCCTTAGAACTATAAAACATTTGATGATGATGTTGTTACATTAAAACCGCTGTTTTTAAGAACTTAAAGAAGTTCATGGGGCACAAAAGAAAATAAATAAAAGAATCCCTCTCCAAGAGGATAAAAAAAATTTAAATAAAGAGAGCTAATTACACTCACAAAAAACTATCAATCGTTGTTGAACTGGCTTCAACATTCGGAAAAAAACTGTGTTTACGTCCATTTGAACTTATGGTCACAAAATGTTTGATGATGTATTTTTGCCTTTCAACCAGTACACTTTACGCCGTGTAAAGTAAACATAAGTTAAGAATGGGACTATTTGGAACAAAATTGGAAAGCTTCCGCAATTGCAAAAGAAGACGTACTAGAAGGCCGGTTTACTCCTTAATTTTCCCGTTGGTCATATACATACTGTTATATGTATGTTGCGAAAATTAACAATATGTATGTATGTATGTACATATGTATGTATGTATGTATATTATGAATTTTCTCTTCATCTATACAGTATATAATTCACATCTGCTGTTTTATATTCTATTTCAAATGTGTTGTTGCTATAATAAGGACTAAATATATTCAGAAAATGAACGAATATTTCTATAATTTACACATACATCTGTTTCCTATATATTTATTATACAAATAAATGTATACATAAGTAAATAATCATGCATGTGCATGTTTTTATGAATAAATTGAAATTGTTTATGAGCACATTTCGACCAATATAAGGAACTGTTGAATATTGAATTAAATACTTTATGTACTGTTTTGTTTTCTTTCTTATTTTTATAGACTACACCACAGGTGGGAAGGTTAATCATAAGTTGGCTTTTTATGTAAGTTTGTCACACTGTTTGTAATTTGGTCAATCTTTCACTAAGCCCCCCTAAAGTTTGTACATTCATATATGTATATTTAGGATACTTATGAGTGGCAGAGCTGATTAAAAGTAGTCCGCCCATCCCTGCCGGTTTAGCTTGCCGTATGCATGTTTAAATGAGTTGTTTTGAAAGCCCCAGGTTCTATGGAGACAAGGTTGTTTATTTCACATAGAGGCCAGAAAAGGTTTTTATCGGTTTTCAAAAAGCTGAGATATGACTAAAAAAAACACGACTGCCTCTAAATTTTACCCATAAAACTTTACTTCTCAAAGTATTCTTATAATATAGGAACTTTATTCCTTCACTTTCAGATTAGAAAAAACTTAATAGGATCCAGTACCCATGTTCTGTAACTTAAGTGAGAACTTGTCGCATAGAAAAGATGTGAAACAAAATATTCCATCGTTTCTCGAAAAGTGAGAAAAAACTGTCTCTGTTACTCATGTCGAAAACTATCTAAAGAGTTTACGGCGTTACGTTATAAATGTCCTAACATTGCACTTGAAGTCGATGTGCCATTGCTGACGTTGAAAACGCCAGTAACACATATCGTTGACGGCGACCAAAATTTACTTAAATTGAAAACTTTTCAACGACGGTGGCGAAAATACAACTGCCGGCTATACGTAAAAATGTAAAGTGCGACTTTAACGCTTGTTGTTTGCAAACGAGCTTTGAAAAAATTCGTATATTTTATAAAAATGTTTAAAGCAAAATAATTAAACCTTTGTTTAATTATTGTGCCAAGAACATTAATTTAATTATTGTGCCAAGAACAAAATATTGTTATTATTATTCTTTGCATTTTTAATTGTTTTTTAGTGTTAAAATTTTTTCGCGCCCCATTTTTATTCGTGAGTTTATTTAACAGTTCAAAGTGGGAACTTTTCTCACCAAAATTTTACAGACAAAATTTTTTTGTAAATTGGCGAGAAATTTCCTTACGTGACAGCTCGCCAACAAAGTTACAACAGTCACAGGAGAAAAACAGCTGTTTGTTTCAATATATGACATTTTGGTTTCATTTCACACATTTCAATCGAGAAGTTTCTCGACACGAGAGTTTTCAGAACATGGGCACAGGTTGCGAAAATTAACAATATCGGTTCATAAATTAACCTGATTATAGACTTAAAACTATGGTTTTGCTAAAAATGTGGAAATGATTTACATCAGCATCTGCCATATGGGATACTAGGTGACAAAAATTCCGTTTATCTACCGCCACCGTTGGTGATCGACAAACACAGTTTCCAATTTTGAGTGTATAATGCAACAAAATTTATACACTTGCTTCTTGTTTAGGAACTAAAGCTGTCCAACCTTTGTTGCTTACGAAATAGAAAGCAACATCTGTTCGAATAGCAATAGCACTTAAAAATGATTTGTCCTTGTAACTAGTGCCCTTTACAACTGGATAGCTATCCTGGCGATTTATTGCATCCCTGACCGCAATATGAATTTAAACCTTTTCATACTTCCGCAAAGACAATCATCTAGAAAGACATGAAGCATTTCCCGCAAAAAGCGTACTAACAGAGGACTTACCCAACAGTTTGTCTGGCGGCAGTGTCACCGGGAATTCTGGATTCTAAAGGGATCCGCCAATTTTTAACTTCTCTTTTAATTTTCGATAAAAGATATCGCCACAACAGTAAATGTCATGCTGTTCTATTCCATCTACCACATCACTCTATACATCTATAGAACAGACAAGAAAACTCTACTCTATAGTCGTTTTTGTTGCCAGCAGCTACGTCAATTTAGAATCCTTTCGGCTTACAGGTAATGAAAACACCTGTTTTTCCCATTGTTACATCATCAAGAAGTAGGAATCCTCTTGACTGCATCCCCTTGGGCACGTATTATATCTCCGACGGGTTGTTTTGATACAGATTCGCCCAAAACATACGAGAAAGGGGTGCCTAATTTGACACAGATATTTTGTTTATATAAATAATATTTTAAACCGAAAATGAGTGAAGTCGAACTATTTGAAACTAAAAAACAATTATCTCTTCAATTTTATAGTGAAGGGAAGATAAAATTCGGCTAAGCCGAATACAGCATTTTTACTTGCTTTTTCTTTCTCTTGGCTTAAGTTTATATTTATCAAGAATAATTTACTTAGTAAAGCTAAATGATAATGATATTTAAAAAAAAATAAAGAATAATATTTTATAAGGAAAATTTAATGAACAAAAAAGTATTGATAATTGGGAAATAAAATATTATTATTTATAAATATTAAATATTTATGAATAGTAGTTGGGCTAAAGTAACCTTTTCAATAAATAGGAATAAATTATGAGTATTATTTATTAAGGTGTATTTCTTGTATATTTCGATTGAAGACATTTATTTTAAAAATTTTGGGTAACATGGCTATGAATCCTTATTAATGGCAAACAATTTACAAGTTTAACTACTTAAACTTGAATTCCGGAAAAAATAACAAAAAAAAAACTTTTTTCATCAAATAAAGTTTATAAAGAAATAAAGGATTACTAAAAGTAATTTTTGGGAATAAAAAATTTTAATTTTAAATTGAAATAAAGGATTTTAAACAGGGAACAAGTTTTTTCAAGTCAAGTGTACGAATGTGTTATCACAAGGTGGGACAGTATTGCAGCATTTTTTTTTTTTTTTTTTTTTTTGCATAATTTAGTTAAGAGCATTTTAGCAGCATGTTTTACATTTTTAGGGCATATTTTGGCTTTTTGAGGCATATTTTTATACATATCAAATTTTTGTTATTGATACCTACAAGAGCTTTCACAGCAAATAAAAAATAATAATTTTTAATGTGTAGTTTAAAACAAAAACAATTTCCGAAATTTTGTTTTTGTTTTAAATGTAAGTTGAACGGACGAGTAAGGCGCTCGTGTTCTGTAAACCACACATAAATATCTGTATACCCAACGTGTTGCTTATTGAAGTTTTACTCGAAAATTGTAAGACAAAGCAGGTTGTCATTAAAGATAAATTTTAATTTAAAATTTTATATACATACAATCAAAAATTAATGAAAAATCTAACGATAACCATCCGTCCGTCTGGCTGGTTGCCTGTCTATGTAAATTTTGTGCGTACAAGTTGCAATCTTGTTGATAATTTGATAAAATTTTATTAAATACATTTTAATTGTATTAAGGAAAAATTATAATAATTTTACATACTATTCCCTATAAAAACTTCTTTCCAAATTAGACTCTTTGCGTCCGTATACCATCTAATTATGTTGGTATTTAGATTAAATTCGCCCCAAAAATATTTTACTGCAAATTAAATTCTTTGCGAATGAGTTTACATTTGCCCAAAGCTTCCATCGAAAATAGTTTAACATCATTTTTGAATGTTAACATTTATCAACAATTTAGCGACCGTCCCTAAAATCGCTTAAAGAAACAAAATCTCACTGTTATTAAATTGTTAAATACTTTGTTTTAAAATTAAAAGTTTTTGAATTTTTTGGGGCATATTTTTAACAGTTTTTAAAGCATATTTTCAAGTTATTTCTGCACATTAAATGCGCATAAAACTTGGTTTTTAGAGCATATTTGTGGTTTTCCTGGTGATTAATGATATATGAAATTTTGCCGCAGAACTTTGCAACCCGCTTAAGATTTTGTGAAACATTTATTGAATTATTAAAAGATATTCAGTGAATTATGGCCCAACCTGTAGAAATAGTTAATTACAACTAACCTTGTTAAGATTGTTTTTTTTTTTAATGTGTTTATAGCCAAATTTTTTACTTATTGGCCTTTATTATCTAGTTTATATTCAAGTCTCTTAACTATAATCTTTAATAAATATCCAATAACACATAAATGGCCGGCTAAGTACAAACGATTTAACAACAAGTTTTTGCAATTTTTTCTTTAGCTTAAGAAATTTTAGCTGAATCAATTTTTGGAAACTTTATACAGCATCATTGTTTATATTTATATCTTTAATTTATAATATTGTTGATATTAAATTTAAAATTTATTCGCATATTTAAGCATTCAGAAACTTAATACAGTTTAATATTTATAAAAAACTTTGCAGAATAAAACAACACAAGTAAGCCCCCCACATTGGTCTGCCTGTTTTTAAACCACCCATTTTCCCACCCCTAAAAAATTGTTTAACAAAATATTTAAAAAAAAAAACATGTAACACTTATGTTACTTTTATTATTATAAGTTATTTTTTGTTTATAAAATACAAAAAAAAAAACAACAAATTACCAACGTACACAAGCAATTTGTAACAATTTATTATAAATTTTCAGCAACTTTTCAAAACAGTAAAAAAAAAAACATCGAAAAAACATGAAATATATATATTTACAACATTTGAAAATTTGTTGCATATTACTTTTGCTACTAACTGTGTCTATACAGTATGTAACGAAATCATGTTTAACAATTTACACCCATGCATAAAAAATGTAAAGTTAATGTTTTTTAAAGAATGTTTAGTTTTTTTTTTTTGAGGTGGCGGGTGATTTTAAAACAATATAGCAGCCCATATTTTTAGACTTTTATTTCCCCATCTCCCCACTGATGCATGGCTTCTCTTTCCCAATGGGAAATGCCTGAAGTCGTAGTGTATGATAAATAACATGTTGTTTGTTCTTCCTCTTTTTTTTTGTATTTTGATTTGTAAAATTGAAATTTTTTTTATTTGCTAGATAGCAGGTGTTGAAAATTTGCTGCACAGCAAAACATCTTTTGGTTTTTTTGTTGTTGTTGTCCTATATTAAGATTTGGATTATGTATTGCTTGTATTTGAAAATCAAGACGTGTGTTCCAATCAAAATGAAATCTTGTAGTGTGTTTTGATTAGGTATTCAAATAAAAGGAAATTTAGCCAAATCTATAATCAAAAAAATTTATAAAATTTTTTGAATCACAAAATTCGAAAAATCAAGCAAACAAGTTGTAGGTTTTGCATCTAATACTAAAAATGATTATATTGATTACTAAAAATTGTATACATCTAAAATGTGAATTTTTTTTTATAATTAAATCTTTAAGTTTTTTGCCATTTCAAGAAAAAAAGTTATTGAAAAAAATTCTATACGTTATTCAAAAATAAATAAGCAATATTTAATTAAGTAATTGAATTGAGATTCAAAAAAAATTTTTCTTGAATGAATTAAATGGTATAATTGAAATTTGAAATTTAGTTATTTTTTATGTCTGGAATTTTCCCAGCAAAAAAAAAATATTTCAATTAAAACATTTGTGATTTTTAATATTTTTAATTAATTTAATTTTCATTAAATTATTTTTATGAAGAAAGATATTTTACAACATGAAAATTAATTAAAATTCTTATTGAAAATGTTTCATTCTTGACTGTAGCTCGAACCCTGGCCGGCAGGTTACCCTAAGGATAATTAAATTTGATGAACTTAAGCCTAATTACTATATATATACTAACTATCATTTGTGATTTTAATTAGAAAATTAATTAAATTTGTACCAGTCAACCAATTAATAGTATCAATTAAACGTTTAATTTACTTGATTAAATTTTTAATTGAGACTAATTTTATTTTTAATTAATGCTTTAATTGGTGAACATTTTGGAGAATTCTTTTCTGTGTGTGGAAACACTTAAACACATCTAAAACTGTGATAAATTTAGTTTCGTGCGACTTCTGTAATGATCAGTTGAGAAATTACCACAGGTCACATATAAAGCCGCCTTCCAAAAACCACATTATCAGCCTTTAAGGTGTATTAAAGTGCTTTTGTTACATTTAAGTTCCATCAAATATCCCCAAATTTGAGGCGCAATGGTCCAATGCAAGTTACCAAGGTTCTTCTGGTTATTATACAAACTAAAGCTATGGTCACACTTATTAAATATTTGACCAAATAAGCGTAACCCCTACTTTTGTTAATAGTTATTGAGATTTAACACAAAATAAAATAATTATACAACAACACATACCAAGAGCTTGTTTTTTATATGATATAGTATTAAAATCTAAATAAATATTGGAATTGAAGGAAATGATGATTTAGTTTGCTTGTTGGTCACGTTTTTTTTTTTTTTTTTTGTCAAATATTTAATAAGTGTGACCGTAGCTTAACTGCCTGCGTTTCAAAATAAAATAAAAATTTGCGCCTGGGAAAATATATTGAAACAATAATGAAAAAAACTTTCAAATTTGTTATTGTTTTCAATATAAGATTCTAAACGAAAATTTTTATTTTAGTTCGAAAAACAGGTAGTTAGACTTTTTCATATTGTTAACTTTTTTCAAGAGCAAACAAAGAAAAAAACAGTTAGCGCCTTTTGATTCAACTTAGTTGATTTCGTTTAAACCTTCGGTTGCGCCGCTTGTCGAGGGCCTGGCGAAGCAAAATTATGTTATGAGATAAAGATTCATAACAGAGTTCCTTATGCTGAATATAACCTAGATATCTGTATATATACCTAGATTTTTTCACTTAAAGCTAAACGGCGAACATTGGACATACTGTCAATTCTGTTTTAATAAAAGTTATCGTCGTAAAATTTTTTACCAATACCAACATTTATAATGAAGTTTTAACATTTAAAGCTATCAAATATAGACCGATTCTGATAAGAGCACTCTATTACAGAAAGAAGTTTTTAGGAGCTTTATAAAATTGCGCACCGATTCTTGAATTTTTTAACAGGCTTCGTCCTTATGCCGTATGTATCAAATTTTCTTAAAAACTGCAACTGCGCACATGGTTTACACGGCCAGACAACCAGCCAGCTGGATGGACGGACATCGTTCGATCGATACAGATGGTGATACTGAGTCGATCGGATTCCTAAAAGGTGAGCCTTGAGCCAATATTTTAATGTGTTAGACACATCAGCACAAACACATAATAGCCTCTACACTCTTGACGATTTTTCATCACAATAAAATTACATTAATTCCAATAATTTATCAGAATATTCAATGGTATGCATTTTATTTCATACTCTTGTACTTCTCTATTAATTTTTTTATATGTAAATAATCGTATTCATTACACACCAGGAATTAAACCTTGCAATTGACTACAATGAATTTTAAAGATAATAATAAAATTAGCTATTACAGCTTCTAATAAGATCAATAGCGAATTTATGACACACGATGGCAGCAATACAACAACAGCTTCATAAATGCAAGACAACAACCTAATTTTTTCATTACATTGTTAGTGCTTACGGTTTCAAGTGTCAACCATTTGTAACATGGAATCTTTACCCGACAATTTTTTGTCATAAGAAACGTCGAACTTCATATAAAAAAAACTTTGAATATTAAAGTTTTTTTATATAGACTTTGACGTTAAATACAACCAAAAACACTTTGAAAAAGTTGTTACATTGCGAAATATGTATAAGAGAGTTTGATGAAGAGAATATATGACGCAGTTATACATCACTATACATTAAAGAGTAAAATTTTCTCTTCTTAGAGATGTGCACACTTCAACAGCAAACAATTAATATTTAGGTGCCTCTTGTTCTAACTAAAATCAAAAGAACATCAATGACCTCTATTCTGCGTTTCGATTCGGATCGAAATTTTCTCCGTTTTTGGCAACTTTGGTATTCTGTGCCCATATTCTGTAACTCCCGCGTTGAAAAACTTTTCGATTGAAATGTGAGAACTGAAACAAAAATACCATAAATTGAAACAAACCTGTTTTTCTCACTTAACTGTTACTGAAACATTTTTGGCGAGTAATTTCCTTACGTTACAGCTAGGGAATTCATTTAATCGGGTTTTTACTTTAATCGGTTAATCGCTCGATTAATTAATCGAGGTTTTGGTTTAATCGGTTAATAATCGGTTCATTTTGTTATTGATCGGTTAACCGATTAATAATGTTTTTTTTATAAATAAGGTAATTTCTATGAATAAAAATGAAAAATTATTTATTATTTGGAGTTTAGTAGTAAAAAAAACAGTAACAAATCTTGAACTAAAACGAGCAAAAAAAAAAAATAATTCATATGTAATACATATTTTTTAATTCATACATATTCGGCCACGTTCTGTAAATCGAAATCGAGACATTAAAATCGATGGAGATTTTAAGTTCAATTTTTTAAAAAAAAAAACGTAGCTTTTCCTGATTTCAAAATTAGTTTTGGTAAAGATATGTGGTCCTCAAAGTATGAGGTAATGAAAAAGAAATATTTTTATCAATTTTAAACACAGTATAGAATTAAAAATTTGTTCGATTTCAATTTCACGTGATTTTGATTTCCAGAACAAGACCGATTATGTATTTATTAAAAAATAAACTGTGAGATCATTTTATTAGTAATTTAAATAGTTTAAGAAAATCTTATAAAATAATCCTTTAGATAAATAATTTGGTTAAAATGTTTTGGATTTAAGCGACTCCTTTCTCTAGTTTTGATAAATTTTGACTTGGAAAAAATTCTTTCACTTATCGTAGATTTTGGAGAAATCGAAAGCAACCCATAATACAGAATATCCAAATTCTCAGTCTTTTTTCTGGATTTCTCTAAACATATAAAATCTTCCATTATGCCATTTAAATCCTGCTTTATTTTTTAAAATTTTTAACACTTCTAATTGTTTGGGTTAATTCTGTTGTTGCGTTACTATCGTAAGTTTCTTCTGTTGTCAGGTCATCATCTAACTCATCCTGGCAAAGCTCAGCACCGAACATTTTGCAAAAAAGTTCATTTCCGAATTCCTTAATTTCTGTTTTTGTACTGTATATTAAAAATGTATTTATAGAAGGAAATATATTGTATAAAAAATAGTTCCAAGAACAACTTTTTTGGTGCACTTTGGTAACTTTTTTGGTGAATTTTGGTACGGATAACGTTGTAAAATTGTTCATGGTTGCACTGTAGAATGTATTTAAAAAAGCGAGTTGCTTTGCAACCGAAGTTTTGGAACTCACCCACAATTAAAAACAAAAAAAATATGTTTTAATACTACAAAAATTTATAATTTTTGTTACAACGGTTAATCGGTTAATCGACTGAAATTAACCGGTTTAATCGTTAATCGAAAAAAGCCAATTTTAAATTAACCGATCAGTTAATCGGGTAGTAATTAATCGGTTAACCGATTAACGGTTAACCGAATGAATACCCTAGTTACAGCTATTACACACCAAAAACGATACAGTAACAGTTTAGTGAGAAAAACATGTTTGTTTCAATTTATGGTATTTTTGTTTCATTTCTCACATTTTAATCGAAAAGTTTCTCAACGCGGGAGTTACAGAACATTGGCACAAAACACCAAAGTTGCCAAAAACGGAGAAAATTTCGATCCGAATCGAAAAGCAGAATAGGGGTCAATATGTTTTCAGTCTGCTCTTGATTTTTTGTTCTATTGCTGTTTGACACAAACAATCATAAATATCGTTGTATGCATATTGCCCACAATTGTTCTTAAGAATTCTTTTGTCCCAGAATATGTTAAGACTTGTTTCTAGAGTGTAGAAATTACGACATTAAGATAAAATTAGACCTTATAACTTTAGTATACGTATATTTACCTTAAAACACAAACTTTGTAAATGGATTTCATTTTACTGACCTGGAAGTAAAAAAAAAATTATTTGTTAAGATTTAATTTTAAAAAAATTATTTGAAAAGAGATTTATGTAAATTAGACATATTTATTTGGAAAATGGTTTATGTGAATTTAAAATATTCAACAAAATTCTCAGTTCAAACAAAATACCACCAAGATTGTAATTGAAAAGTTTGTAACCAACACAATACCTATCCAGTCAACTCTCGATAATTTAAAATTCACGAGACCAGAGAAAAAGTTCAAATAAGCGAATTCATATCAACAAGAGTTTAAATTATAAAGAGGAAAATATAATAAAATTTAACTAACAAGAGTTTAATTAAAATTCAAGATATTTTATTTTGAACTTTTAGAATTACTATCGAAAAAATCATAGTTCTCAAAGCTAAATACTTCAGAATCAAGCAGAAGTTGTCATACTGGATGTGAGTGCAAAACTTTTGGTGTTTAGTCGGCTCCTCTCACATACAGAGAAGGTTGGTGAACGCCTTGTTTGTCACCCAGTGGCTAAGATCCATCATGAGATTAGCCCTTCATGGCAGGTAATCATATGAATTTTTTTTCACATCCTATTTTCTATTATCTAGAGACTCAAGTTATCGAGAGTCTACTGTATTTTCCTTTACATTATATTACACATTCAGGTAGAAGTATCAAACACAAGATCAAAATTTTTTTTGCAAAAATTTTCTAAAAAAAAATCTAAATACTAATTCAAATTCGTGTTCAAACAAATGTTGAAACATGTCTTAAGCAGATTTAAAAAAAAAACTTTTAACTTATTTTTTCTTCATTTTTATTCTGTTACCATTTACCTGCATTTTTTGCTTTTTACCTTAAGGACATAAAACAAGCTTTCCTCAAGTATTACCTGCTAAGTAACGGTAACAACGAACCAACAAACAAACGAATTGACATAAAAATAATGACAAAATAAATGTCTGTTGACGTAAAATGTGTGTGGGTAAATGTCAGTTTGGGTTTGTTTTTTGCTTATGTTAAATAAGTTTCTTTTTATAAACTTCTAACACCTTTCTTTACCTTTTCGACTTTGGAAAATGACTTTTTCTATAATTTTTCATTACGAAAAATAAATAATTTAGTTGGTTTTGAGCGTCAAAAGTCAAGGTTCTCATTTGCTTTAGCGTGTTATGTACAAAAAAAAAACTCAAAAATATAGAAATAAAAAAATTCTATTAAATAAATTTCAATTTGTTTGTGTGTTTTAAACAGAAAAAATCTGATTTACATTCATACATAATTATGGGTGACTGCTGCAAAGAGAGATGTTAAGCAAAATTGTTTAAACGTCAAGACAATTTGTTTAAAAAAATTTCGATTAGCTAAAGCTTCAATTTGTTGCTTTAACAGTAAGAATCAACCAAAAAAATATAATGACATATAAAATAATAAGTTTGGCTGCGACGAATCCTGAATTTTCTAAACTAAGAATGAGAATTTTTCGGGAATGGACTTTACATGGAATCTGAGATAAATTTTTAAACAATGTTATTCAAATCTGACATCACAACCATGGAGTTCTTCGGAACAGAGATACGGTAGCGGGTTAGAGAATCATGGCTGTTTACTGTTTGTGGCGATATTCTTTCGCGGATATTGAAAAGTTATGAGCTTATAAGGAGTTTGCATACGTAGGATGCGGCAAATATCTGAAATGACAGGGGTCTTTGGGAACTAATGATTTTAATGAGTCCAAAGTTGTAGTCAGTACTTAACTGATGGTGCCTCGGGAGTCCGTACTCCCTGCTTATTGGTGAAGTCTTCGTTAGTACGCTTTTCAAAAAATGCTTTCTGAATCCTGAGGACTCGGAAGATGATCTTGTCCTTCTTTGGAGGAGTACTTTCAGAGAGCACAATATTACTGAGTTTATATATATTATCGTGGGTAAAAACGGGCTGTCATTAATCACAGGAGCCCGCATATGGAGCGAGCACCTGCTACCATATTTAAATCATCCTAAGGTTCTATTTTTATCAATAAAACTGCTGTTAAAAACTGCTTTAAATCATATCAGTAGTGGCGGTTTGATAGCTACAGCTCCTAAACAAGAAGGAGGGTATGATTTTGTTGGTTATACTCTCAATTTGCAACCTGTGTATGAAAAGTTATTATCGCATACACAGAGGCACTTGGTAAATAAATCAGCAAGTTGTGAAGGTCCACCATGAGATTAAGCCATATTCCACCTGCTCATGTAAATCCAAATCACAACCAAATTTAACTTCGAAATGTCGAATATCTTAAAATTATATTGAAGGCAATTCTGAGGGAATACTTTAAGGATACCAGGGCACAACGATTGTCGACATTATCAAATAGCAGATGGGCTTGTCAAACAAAAAAGGAAGAATTGAAAACTACGAATTTGAATTGGCTCTCTGTAAAGCACTTATTCAGTGCGTGTCTTATAGCTTGTGAAGATAAGGTGGACATATGCGTGTCTTATAGCTTGTGAAGATAAGGTGGACATGTGGTGCAACCTGTTTCTTGACTGGGATTCTATGGCCAAGCTTTGATAGAGGGAGAGAAAACTACAGCTGGAGGTCCACGTGATCGCTGCAAAGAATTGCGTTATTTGTATACCTTACTTGCGTTCTACGCTTCAACTAACATGCAACGCTTTTTAGGCGCAATTACTGCTTGTAAAAATAAAATTTTTTCAAACTTACAAAAGTAAGAGTAGACCAGCTTTTCGTATCAAGGCATCCTACACTTTTGTGCATATACATAACTTGATATGGAAAACTAAACAGATTCTACATAGTTGTATAAACCATGTAAAGGTTTAACAGGGACTAGATTGGAACAGTGGCTTCAGCAATTACCGGTCACTGATTCTAAGGGCTTAATGCTTTGCGACCGGGGCTCATATTCAATGAAATCTGTAAGAGTAAGTTTTTTTTTTGTGCAATTTTTTTTTACTACAGAATGGAGTTAATTGAGGAGATGCTATAACAACGAGCTACATGCATGTATGGAGTACTCAGTGCTGACCTTAACCAAGTCAAGAAGGAAAATTTGAAAATATTTAGAGTTTGAGTAAGTAAATTGCCATTAATTTTTGGAGCCATAAACTTGGGTTTATTGCCGTTACACTAAGAACGAAACACTTTTTGATTTAGTCCATTACAGAACTGGACACTGTTAAATTTCGAGGAGACTTTTGCACCTGTTTTGAAATACATATATGTACTATATTTAATAATTTTGTTGGGTTCGGTTCAGCTCTGAGCCCTCTATATGATCTTTAGTAAGAAAGAAAGGACACCCTAACCTTCGATGAAACGATGGTACAAAGCAGGATGCCAGAGGAATATTTTCACTGGAATAAATTTCTTATGTATGCGATTGAGAAAAATGGAAGAATAGTTTAAGAAAAGCTGCCGCAGCTGGATTGTAATTCTTAAAATTTACAAATCGATAGCCAGAAGCCGAAACTATTTCAGGGCTGCCATCTGTCATCAATGGCGGTGAGTGTTAAACGGCAAATTCCTGTGAAAATATTGTGTGGTTACAATCGAAACTTCAGGGCAATCTGGCCGTGGAAACCTGGGTTCGATTCCCAGTTTAGTCTAGAATGAATAGTAAGCTATTCCTATGCGCATTTTACTGGTTGCTCATAGGAATAGCTTATCCCATCAACAATAAATTTCAGTGTTTTAATCAAGAATAAAAATTGGAAATTAAGAACGACTAACAAAATCTTGTAAAATTTTGTATTCTCAAAAATTACATTGATAATTATCAATAAATTTTAATTCATTTCATGTTGTTAAATTCCTTTCTTCAACAATTAATTTTTAGGAGAGAAAATTGTAAAGCTGTCAAAGTTAACAATGTAGTATGGCCACATAAAACCTGCTTCAAGTACCTTGGGATGTACATGGACCGAATACTGACATGGGAAAACCATATCAGAATCAAACGTGATCAACTAAACATCAAGCTTAAAAAATTACACTGGCTTCTTCGCCCTAAGTCCCCACTAAGTGTTGAAAATAAATTAAGAATTTAATAAGCAATTCTCAAACCAATTTGGACGTATGGAATTCAGCTTTGGGGGACAGCCAGTACTTCCAATATAGAAATTTTACAACGTTTTTAATCGAAAACCCCGAAGTTTTTTGAATCTACCATGGTAAGTTACAAATAATATAATACATTACCTTCTCAAAATGCCAAAAACGAAGGATGAAATCAATAGGCTTACTGAAAAATATCTAAAAAGATTAAGTGAACACCCCAAGGTATTAGCCATTTGTCTTTTAGACGAAACTAATGAAATAAGAAGATTGAAGATAATACATATTTTGGATCTTCCACTTAAACATAAATATTTTAATGCTTAATTTAAGTGATATTGTATACTGATATAATATACTATATGTAATTAAATTTTTGTAATAAGATGTTTTAAACAAATTTGCTTAATATCATATGTTGATAGATTGCGAAATAAAAATGAAAAAAAAAAAAAATTATTTAATGAAAATTAAATTCAATAAACGTTAGCCTTATTAAAATATCAAAATTTGAATAAAAAACCATAAACAGTTCACTTAATTAACTACAATACTAATTATTTAAGAAAAAATTAAAAACCAAACCAAATTATCTGTGGCATTTTGCCATCAACATCTTAAGTCAAATTTTAAAAGTTTTGGTTATCATACGAATTTTCATTCAAAAAAATTTTTGTTTACGTTTTTAAAATTTTATTTTATAAACAAAAGTTTTCTTTAATTTTGGTTTATTTTATTATTAAATAAAAATTATTTTTTTACCGAGTTTAAAAAATTGTTTGCTATTTTTTCACGACTTAAGCTGTTTTGTCAAAATGCTGCGGATATACTTGAAGTGGTGTAACAGAAAACCTATTTTTTACTTCATAGAAACAAAGTTGGTCTAATGTTTATGTATCCTCTATCGGTGACTTTTATTTGTGTTTGTTACTTTATAGTTTTATTTCAGTATGTGTGTTTATGTGTTAATGTATGAGTATGAGTGGAGTTTTATGTGTTTTTAGGTTAGTATTATTGTTTAGATACATTTAATGTTTATTATAGGTTTTTGTGGATTCTAATTTCATGTTAGCAAATAATCACACGTATAAATATGTATATAGCTTATAATATGATAATATGACAAAACTCCAAAAAAAAATCGGCTAAAATCTGCTAAATTGTAAAATGAATGAAATGCTAAAAATCTGCTAAGAATAAAACCTAAAATTTTTAATACATAAAACAGTCATAACCACTCCATAGACTCGCGAGGCAGTCTATAATCGTATTTTTCACACAGACACGGTCGGCAATTCACATGTATACAACAACTTTGTTCGTTTCAAAACATTAAGGCCCAACTATAATATGCTTAAGTTGGCTTAAGCAAATGGGCGAATACATGTAAATCATATATGTCAAACCATATTGAACTTAAGGAAACTTTTTGTTAAATTTTATGAATCTGTCATTTGCTTAAGCAAGGTGCGAAACAAATCGCACTTTCCGTACGGAATCAAATGTTTTTTGGTTTTGTTTTTGTGTTTTTAAATGCATTTGAAAAGATTTTTGTTATTTTTTGACAGGAGCTTAAGCATATTATAGTTGGGCCTTTAGTCTATCATCAGTCTCTGCTCAAGCTTTGTGAAAGCAACACCACGCACGCTTGTTTGGTATTGTTTTTGTTTTTTTTTTTCGTAATCAACACAAAAGCACACAGAGCCACAAAGTTCAATACTTCTTGGAAACTGATGTTTTTTTTATTAAATAAATATTTTACACTAGCTGGCCCGGTTACCCGGCGTTGCACGGGATCCAATAATTTTATTAAAAAACAAAAAAAAAATATTGAAATAAAAAAAAAATAATTGATAAAAAAAATGTATATGAAAATAAAAAAATTGTATGGGAGGTACCACGCCCCTTTGTCCAATCTTGACCTAATATAGCATACTTGTCCTTCTTGGTCGACAGTATATACTGTGAAAATTTAATGAAGATCGGGTTAGTAGTTTAGACGCCTAAACGGAACAAAGATATATACATTCCATTTTATATATTAGATTGTTACACAGTGTATAATTCGTCAGCGACCGCAGCTTCTGTTTGCGAGCGCACACAAGCACATAATATCTTTGTGTACGTGCGTTCGGGGCTTTGTTAACAATTATATTAAATTAGCTAAAAAATATGCTAAAATTTAAAAAAAAAACATATGCTAAAAATTTGCTAAATAAAGACAAATTTGATAAAAACTTTAATTTAAAAAAAAATCAGCAAAAGATTTTTGCTTTTCTTAAAAGTTATAATATGCTAAGAAATCTGCTTTTTGGATAAAGACATATGCTAAAAAGCAATTCCCCAACTCAATCTGCTAAATCTAGCAGAAAATATGCTGATATGGTAACACTGATGTCCGTATGTACGAGTCTGCCTAAGTGCATAAACTCTCCTATATACAGTTGCATTAGTGTTTTATTTAAATATGTTAAAAAGTACTTTTTGTTTTTATTTATACTTATGAATGTATATGTACAAAAAGCAGGATTTAGTATCCTTTTATTTTCTAGCTTTTACCTGAATTTTGTTGCTATTTTTTTGCTTTGGTTTATGTAACTGTTTCTAATGTTTTTGTTTTTTGTTAAAAAGAGACTGTTGGGTTCTGGGTATTAGTTTTTTGTTGTTGTAGTCTTTAAATGTATTAAGGTCATTGTTTTTTTTTCAAGCAGGCTTTCTTACACTAGACATGTTAACATGATTTAATGGCTTTTGATACCCTTCACCACAGATAAAATTGGTATATATGGGTTTTTCACTCCATTTGTAATTTCTACTGTATTTATTTTATGGGTTCGATAACTTCAGAAATTTTGCTATAGTAATTCAGACTAATCAGTCCACAAATGGCTGAGATATGAGTAAAAAACCACGACTGCCTTTATTTTTACCTACAAATCCTTTGTTGTTTTTTTGTAATTTTGTTATGTATATCTGCAGATCGGCAAGTGAAAAAGTTGGTAAATTACGTACAAGCATTTTGGTTTTCAATACACAACATCCGACAAAATGTGGGCTGGATTGGAGAAGTAGGCGTGTCACTTCCCATACAAAAACATAATGAAATTCTGTTTATCTAGAAAACGGTAAGAAACAAAGTACAAGCATTTGGGAGTGGAGAAGTGGGCGTGTCACAAAATAGATTTATATTTATAAATATCTAAAGTACGGTAACAGATAACTTCAATACAACTATCAAAACATAACCTCTCAAAAGAAATGGACGGGATTGAAGAACTGGGCTTTGTACCTGTCGTACAAAGACATCGATTTGTGTATATTTGGAAAACAGCTCGAGCAAAAGTCTCCAAATTAGACATAAGCATCTTAAGCTAGGATGAAAAGATTGCCGCAAATGCACCAATATGACACAATTTTGATTGTGCTTTATTGACGCACAATAATGAAATTGCGCCAATAAAATATTCTGAAATCACACGATTACAGATACAAATTTAATTGGTGCTAGTTAGTACAAAGTGATATGGGTACAATAATTGCCGCAGCACAGTCACACGGTTGTTCTAACTTGATAACTGCGAAAACAGCTGGTGAGGTTGCTTTTTCTTGTTTGGAAGTTCTTGTTGGCTGTTCATTAAAAAAAATAGAAATAATAACCGCCTGTTCAACAATTTCTTATGTTATGTTCGCATAGAAAATTTGTATGAAAAACACTCAGTTTTAAAATTTGTTTCATATAAAATTCTATGCGAAGGTTTACGTTCGAAGTTGTTCAAAAGGCAGTAAACGAAGTTAAATTCTATTTTAAAATATATAAAGAATTAAGAATACAAATTAAAAATTTTGTATCGCTTTAGTTGTTTTAAATTTAGAATAAAAATAATATTATTTACCTATCAGTAACTAATCGTTTAATAAAGAGCAATCTCGGCTGTTTTAAGGAGTTTTTTTATTTTTGTTTTTAAGTTAACAAATATTTTCTAGTTTTATTAAATATCTTGAATTAAAATATTCGCTTGGAACAGCTATATGTGCTTCTGAACAAACATATTTTGTTAATAGCAATAATTAAAAAAAAAAATTTAATTGAATAATAAATAACAACACAAAAAACAGTGAATTTATTACAAAAAAAGGCAAATAGTGGCGCGTATTGTATTGTTTGACTGCCGCACAAGAACACAATATTTTATTGACATGCGGTTGCATACACAGAAAAAATTCTCCAAAATTGTTCATAAATTAAAGCATTAATCAAAAACATAATCAGTTGTAATAAAAAATTTAATCAAGTGAATTAAACTTTTAATCAAGTGAATTAAACGTTTAATTAATACTATTAACTGGTTTAATTGATACCATTAATTTGTTTACTGGTGCAAATTTAATTAATTTTTTAATTAATATCACAAATTTTTTAATTGAAATCAATTTTTATTTTTTTCTGTGTAGCAAGCAGTCACACGATTGCCGCACCAGGGTTGCATTTTATTGGTAAAAATAAGCATAATATTGTCCTCGGCTGGTACATGAACCATTTGGTTGTGCAGTCACACGATTGGGATATTAAAAAGTGGGAAAATTAGTGCATTGCGGCAATCGTGTGAACCCAGCTTTAGTTATCAATAATAAAAAGTCTGACAAAATGTGGACAGGGTTAGAGAAGTGAGCGTGGCACATAATAGATTTATTTATATCTAAAGAATGGTATTTATATAACTAACTGTTCTTGTCGCACTATGGTAAAGGGTATATAATAGTCGGCATATAAGAATATAGCACTCGTTTGTAGTACGTTTTTATAATCGTAAATCCTGTAAAGTTTTTTTTTTTTTTTTTTTTCATTATTTATTTATTGAATCTTCATATATTAAATATGAACTAACAATAATTAATCAAATCTTATCCTAATTCTTTATTTTATGTCCTGCCAGTGCAAGACAAAAATTTTCTTCATCACGGGTTCTGTATCACATTAATATATGTGTTTATCGCTCATCTTAATGGGTAAGTGCTGCAGTGTCTCTTCTCCTTAAGCGAGTGTGGCCGCTATCATTTAAAATATTTCGAGCTAGTGGATTTGGGTGCAACTCTAGCCTTTTTAAATATTTTACCGCATACTTCGTAATAATAGTCCTTACCAGTGGCACATTGAGATCCTTGTGGATATTTGAGTTTTTAACATACCAAGGGGCAGCTGTGATTATTCGAAGAAGTTTATTTTGGCGCCTTTGAATTTTTTCGATATTTGAGGCCGAGGCAGTGCCCCATAGTTGAATACCGTAGCACCAGATTGGCTTTAAAATAGAGTTGTAAAGTAGTAGTTTGCAATCGAGACTAAGAACAGAATTTCTTCCAATAAGCCAGTTAATTTGAATTGCTTTTAGTTTCATTTGGGTTAATTTTGCTTCTATATGGCATTTCCATGTTAAACGCCGATCTAGATGAATACCGAGATATTTGACATGCGATTGTTGAGGCACTAGTTGATTATTGATTTTAATAGGGGGGCATGTTTCCCGACGCAAGGTAAATGTAATATGTACGCATTTTTGCTCATTGACCTTTATTCTCCATTGTTTTAACCACAGTTCTAGTTCAAATATATGATCCTGAAGGTATCGAGATGCTTCACGACTGTTCTCGTGTACGCTTAGGAAAGCTGTATCATCAGCAAAAGTTGAGGTTAGGGTGTAATTGTTTGTCGGCATGTCCGAGGTATATATAAGATAAAAAAGTGGGCCCAGGATACTTCCCTGAGGGACTCCAGCTTCAATTGTCTGAGGAGAACTTAAAAAATCACCTTCTTTAATAATAAATTTTCGACCGACCAAGTAGCTTTCTAACAGCTTGTGTGTGTTAACCGGTAGGTTCAGCTTTAATTTATGTAACAAACCTACATGCCAGACTTTATCAAAAGCTTGAGAGACATCGATGAAGAGAGCGGAGCAATATTTTCTTTCTTCAAAGGCTTTTCTTATGGCGTTTACTATCCGATGGGTTTGTTCAATTGTGCTATGTTCTCGTCTGAAACCGAATTGATGGTTAGGTATACACCCATTGTCATTTAAAATTGGGGTTAATTTGGACGCTAAGAGCTTCTCAAACAGCTTTGATATATTAGATAATAAGCTGATAGGCCTATATGACTCAACTTTGGAGTGATCTTTTCCTGGCTTTGGTATCATCGTAACTAATGAGACCTTCCATTTTTGAGGGTAGTATTCAAGTCGTAAAATAGCATTAAAAATTAAAAGAATAATTTTCTTTGCTATGCTGGGTAGCTCCAGAAGCATTTTGTTGCTGATCTTATCAAAACCAGGAGCCTTCTTGGGGTTTAAATCACAAATAGCTTTTTCGATTTCTCTTATCTCAAATCTTAGGGGAACAGCTGCTCTAGCAACAACAGGTGGTAACTCGGCCGCAATATCGTGAGATATGTTTGGGGTAAATACGTTTTTTAAATGATTAACAAACAGATTTCCTTTTTCAACATCATTTCTTGCCCAACTACCATTCAAGTCTCTTAATGGTGGTTTAGAGACAACTGGCCTTTTGAGATTTCTAGCTGCACGCCATAATGAGTAGTCTGATTGTGGGGTTGCATCAAGTTCCTTAAGATATTTTTCCAGAGAAGCCGTTTTCTGAGTCTGCAGTAACTTTCTAAGCTTTTTTGTACACTCTTTTAGTAAGTTCTTAAGTAACGGGGATCTTTGCAATTGCCACTCTCTTCGAGCCCTCCTTTTTTCAGACAAGAGACGCTCGACATCTGTGGAATATATTTTAATATTTTTTGTTTTTTTGGGGGCAATACTGGAATGTTGAACAGCTAGTTTCAGAAAACTGTCAAAATTGGCAATAGAGCGATCTACATACTCCGGTGTACTAAGCGGAATATTTTCTGTGCAATGGGTGCTGAGGTATTTTCTATATTTTAACCAGTTAATTTGCGTAGCTGTCGTCGCTAAGTGACCAGTCGGAGATACAATTCTATTGGGGTTCATTATAGTAACAATTGTAGGTGTATGGTCAGAAGATAATTCTAAGGAAGCTTCAACATGGATCGTTTCTATGGGGATGTTTTTAACCACGCCGAAATCGATAACATCTGGAATTTTTTGATGATCAGTAGGCCAATATGTTGGTTGTCCGCTCGCTACCACATTTAAATCCATTTTAGAAATTGTGTTAAATAAGACACGACCCTTTGGTGTTATAAGTCGTGACCCCCAGAAGGTATGTTTAGCGTTATAATCGCCAGCAGCTAGGAAACAGGGTCCTAATGATTTAAAATATTTACAGTATTGGCTTTCTGATATTGAAAATCTAGGCGGTGAGTATAACGATGAAATTACTAGGTTTCTATTTAATTCCTCAACGCAAATGTTCGTTGCTTGGAGATAATCTTCGCGGTGATCAAACATTAGGTAGTGTTTGACTCGGGTTTTAATTAAAATGGCTGAACCTCCACAAGCTCTATCTCGAGGGTCCTTGGTATCATATAGTGTATAACCATTGATTTTAAACGTATTTCTTGAGGTCAAATGAGTTTCAGAAACCATCATGACATCAATTTGTTTATTTTTTAGAAAGTATTCTAATTCATTTTTATGTTGGCGGATGCCGTTTGCGTTCCAAAAACAGATTTTTAAACAGTTCATGGCTTGTTAAGTACAGCTTGCAATAACATCGATTGCATTCTAAGAATTTCCTGCATCATATTACCCATTGTGTTCGTAAAATTATTAACTGTTTGCACTAATGTTTCCATGGTTTTTTCAAGACGACTTAAATTAGAAACTGGAGTTTCATCATTACTTGTCGAAGCGCCTTGCATTGGCACATGGTTTGATTTAAGGACGTTAGCATACGAGGTTCTGTTATTACTAGGCTGCGGAGCTTGAATGCCATTAGTGTTTACTTGATTTGGTACCTGCATTTGTGGGGGATTAGTTTTCGGTCCAGCCGACTGCTTGACGATAGTATATACAGGGCATCCTCTATAATTGGCAGTGTGATTTCCGCCACAGTTGCTACATTTTTTTACATTGGGGTCATTTTTAGACTTATCGCACTGGACTGTACAATGTAATTCTCCACATACGACGCAAACAGGGGGTAAATAGCAGTATGCCTTAGTATGGCCAAATTCTTGGCAATTAAGACATTGAACGGGACCATTTCTTTTGTGCGGCTCCTCTATAGTTATTCTTCTGTAGAGAATATATTTTAAATTATAAATAGGATGCGTTTCATTTTTTTTAAGCTTAATGTCGCCAGGTTCTAATTCTACCCGAAATAATGGTTGGGGATTTTTTTCCCTGTTTTTAATATTTGTAACGTTTTTTATTTTAAAACCCTTCTCTTCCAAAAAAGTTTTAATTTCATCTGGGTCCACGCATGAGTCTATGCCCTTGATCACTACCTGAAGACCTTTGCTGCTCTTTAGTTGGTATGTGTAAAAGCTTTTTTTAAGGGCTTCGAATTTGTTAGTTAATTTGCGAAAATCATTCTCATGATTAACCTGTATTTTTGTCTCATTTATATTTCCACGCTTGATTGCAGCTACGTAAAACGAATTTTCACCTATTACCGAGATCACGCTCTTTATTAACTCACTTGAGTTTTGCTCCCTTAGATATATCGGGGGTGGCTTAGAAGATTTTATAACGTTTGGTGCTTCCGAGGATTCATCCTCCAGAATTGCAAAACGATTTTGAGAGTTTATTTTATCAAAAGAAGGTACTTTTGAAGCCGAAGCAACTGCTGCAGAGGTAGGGCTGCGACCCCGTTTAAGCACTGTTATGTACCTGTCCATACCAACTTGTACTTGAGGCTTTTGACCACTTTTTACTTGAGATGTTTGCATTGCATCTGTGCTAGAGTTCATGGTACCATTTGTTAATAAGATTGTGTTTGCCGTTGTGGCAACACTTGCAAGTGTGAGGTTTATATTTTTTAACGTATCACCATCAACCGTCTTTGTAAAAAGAGAGGGCGAAAGGGATCGTGTTCTAAAAATTGGTTTAGCCGTTAGGTAGTTACTATTGTTTTCTTTTGGTTTATTTATTACAGCATTGTCTTCGTTAGCATGCACTGTCACATAAACATTTCTATCATTCAGTTTTATTGTTGTTTCATTGTTTTTATTCATGCAATAAATTGTTTTTGTTTTTCACCGTTTAACTGTGCTTTTAATATTTTTGTTATTTATTGTATTTTACAACAACAAAAAAATAAGAACTTTAAACTAAAATGTTTTTGCTCAGAATATGTATGTATACATACACATGTATGAACATTAGTACGTATATATTTTTACTAGTTTTCTTTATTTAATATTTTTTTTCGTATTAATTGTTCACTTTATGTTAAATAATTAAAATAACAAAATATATCATTTAATTTCAAGCGTCCATTCGCTGTTTATATAACAAAATCAAATGTGATTAATTAAAAATTCAAATTGTATGCGGAGTTAAGAATACACGTCTGTATCACAACAGAGCACGAACCGAACTGTAAAGTGCGAGTGAGTTTTAGTGCTTTTTGTTTATAGTTTTTCTAAAGGAAGGTTTTGTTGTTGGATTAAAATAAAATATAATATATTTTTTTTTTTTGTTTAAATGTATGTCAAAAGCCTTAACCTAAATTGTATTTTAATTTAATTAGTTTTATTCTATTCAACTACTTACCATTACTTTTTTAAAAACAATGTAGAGTGCTTTATTCGTCTGTGCCGAATCTTGATACCCTGCAACTACAGTTAGAATATTTCCAGAGTGGGCTTTATATGGGACCTATGGTAAATTATGGGCCGATCTCCGCGAAATTTGGCAAAGTGATTTATAGTCTTACAAAACTATGACTGACTAAAACCTATGTACCAAAGTGTTTTCGAGAGCAGGATTTATTTAAGGCCTAGGTAAATTATGGACCGATCTTCACGAAATTTTGTAATGTGATTGTCATATAGAAAATTTTTGTGCGAAATCTTGTATAAATCTGTGAACTAAGCCACTATTAAATTTGGGTTTTGTAAGAATATTGTCAATTTTTTAGAACGGTTGTTCCACATTGCGATTCATAACTCTTTACCTACTGAAACGGGTTTTCTGAATTGCAATCCCAAACTGCTTAGAAAAACTATAAACGATTTGACACCAATATTGTTCTGTTCTTTTCAGTCATTCGAAAGTGAGCGTGATTTCAACAGACGGACATGGCTTAACCGACTTTTAATTGCTCAAGTTCCCAGAATATGTGTGTATACCTTATAAGGTCTTAAATGAATATTAAAAAATTTCACACGAAATAACAAACTTAGTATAACCTCATCACAACTATTTGTGGTGCAGGTTTAATAAGTTAAACACATAAAAAACTAGCTTTACTAGTTTTAAGAAGGTTGGAACTTTTAAGTACAGATCACTAAGAATGAATTGGCCACACGTCGTGTAAAACTGTTGACTTGTGAGCCTTTACACAGAAAAAATGCTCCAAAATTTTTCACCAATTAAAGCATTAATAAAAAACATAATCAGTTTTAATTAAAAATTTAATCAAGTGAATTAAACTTTTAATCAAGTGAATTAAACGTTTAATTAATACTATTAACTGGTTTAATTGATACTATTAATTTGTTTACTGGTGCAAATTTAATTAATTTTTTAATTAATATCACAAATTTTTTAATTGAAATCAATTTTTATTTTTTTCTGTGTACCCCTGGCTACCCGTAAACCTGATAAAAATTTGTTTTTAAATGCTAAGCGGGTCCTGGTCAGAAGCTGACTGACTTTTTTATGTGAGATAAAAACTTACCAAATATTGTTGGTTTAAGCAAAATGTATGTGAAATATTGGGAAAAAAGGACTTGTGTTAAAAGCTTTATAAATTGAAATTTGACTCATAGAAATACAATCGAAAGAAATGTTTCATATAACAAAACAAAAAAAAATATTAAAAAGAAATAACTCCCACATTCTATTCTATTATAAGTTTAAAATTTAATTTAAAAAAAATACTTGTGAAAAGCTTTTACGTTCTCTTAATTTTAAGTTTTCAGATAAAAAACATTAAGCAACAACAAAAAAACCAAAAAAAAAAAAAAATATTCAGCTTTTAAAAAACCCAACCGCCTAGTGAAAATATAACGGCCTAATTTATAATAAATAAAACAGGTGAATAAAAGGCTTAAGAAACGGATTTTCTATTAAAATTTTTTGATAAACCTTTTATAAACCATTTAATTTTTAATAAAAAAAGGAGTAAGTTCTTTATTTCGAGTATAAGTTTCAAAGAAAATGTATTTGTGATTCAGTTATATATAAAAAAATTAAAGCTTTTATGAGCTTTTAAAATGGTTGAAAAGAGTTATTATTAGATATTTTTTTTTTTTTAATTTTTTAATTAACAAATTAAAAAAGCTTGAGAAAAAAAAATTCCTAGAAAATTCGTAAAAACAAACAAGATGAAGGAGACACCCTTTTATATCCTTCTTCACAATGACTCGTGAATGAGATTTTACTAAGTATGTAATGACGTAGTTAGTACCCAGAAAAATGGATCTGAGGCCCAAGAAGTTTTTCATATTCTGGATAAGCTTGTCATATATTGAACAACAAGCTGTCAGGAAAGATAGAAAAAGAAATGCCATTCTTATTTCCCTTCTATCCTAAAAGCTTTAGGCCCGTTTTCACGACTTACCTTTAAAGTTCGATATAGTTAACGGTACCTTTAGCACTAGTAAGGAATAAAGTTACCTTCAACTATTTTTCGTTTTCACAACTTCTGTATAAAATAAACTTAACATTTTTAAAAAAGTGGCAATACTAAAGAAAATACCGATTATTTTTGCCAAAATAAAAATACGAACTACGTACTTTTTTTACATTTACAAAATATACGTATAATTGGAGTTGCCATATATAAAAAATATGTGAATATAATATGGCAATCTCAAATCTAAACCTTACGACAAAAGTTAAAGGTAGAACGTTCCTCTCTTTAGCTTATCCTTCACTTTTAGGTTAAAGAGAACTTGTGATAATTGAAAACTCATTATCTGTTCGATAACTTCCTACATTTAGCTATCGTTAAGTCGTGAAAACAGGCCTTAGACTTGCTTACTAAAACTTGAAAAAGTGTGAACCTGCACTAAGACTAATTCCAACAGAAGCTTTTTTTAATTGAATTTTGTATTTGTTTAAAGTATCTTGTTAAAAAAAGAAGAATTCGCTGTATACAGTTTTTAGTACAGCAAATTAAAATTAAGTTAACTATTCAAAAATTTGATATTTTAAAGTAAAAGTAACTTTAGTTAATTAGTATAGTGTGGTTATTTTCGTTGAACTTTCTATGGTTTTTAATCCAAATTTTTGGCCCGGCCACAGTCAAAAATGAAGGATTATCAATAACAATTTTAATTAATTTTCATGTTGTGAAATTCCTTTCTTCATGGAAATAATTTAGGGAAAATTGAATTTAATGTACTTAAGCCTAATTGAAAATATTAAAAATTAGTAACTTTAGTTATATTAAAATGCATGTCAAAATAATAAAAAAAAACCAAACCGTACATATGCCCACTGTCAGTTCTTCTTTTAATAAAAAATGCATATTTTTTTAATTTTAAAGCATATTTTAAATTTTTCAAAGCATGTTTTATGCGCCCTAGTTATAAGACGTTTAAACTATATAGCTTAATATGCATCACCCTGTGTAATTGAGAAAAAGTAATAAGATTACAAAAAAACATTTGCGGGCCAAATTTAATCTTAGTAACTACATAATTCGAGAGTTTATGGGCAAAAACACAACCAACTGCTTGTAAGGCCAACTTACATAAGACTATCTTTCGAATATTAAAAAAAATAGACCAAGAATATCTGAAAAATAGAAGAAACATAAGAAGATCTTCCAGGAGAATATGAAAACACGCAATTGACTTTAAAGGATTCCGATAAACATGAATACAAAGTTACTTGGTGCCATATTATGATGCATCGTTACAAAAAGAAAAATATCTGCTGTCTAAGGATTAAAATTAGATCTTAAACAATAATCTTAATCTCAAGCTTTAATATTTAAAGCTTTTAACCAATTCCAATTTAGAAATGTAAAAATGTTACATTATCAAATCTTCCTCATATTTTAAGTGCCATAAAAAAACTAAAATAAATCTACTCTTAAAAATTTTATTAACACAAAATATTTATCTTTTTGTCTGCTTTAAAATATAATACAAAATAAACATCAAGTCCAACAAAACCCTAATCTAATGCAATAAACTATAAGTGATGGAACTCTATAAAGGAGCAAAATAAACATACATAAATCTACCAGAAAGTCCCGCCACCAAAGATCTGACACAATTTTCACTTTGGCCTTAAACCACATACAAAAATGAAAAATATATATAAAAAAAATTTAGAGCAAAACAAGACAAACTTGTGTGAAGTAGCAAAGAAAATTTATATAAGAATGAAGTAGCATAAAATCTAAACAAACTCAGAGTTAAAATTGCAAAGCTTATTTTGGAAAAGCTCGTTTATTTCTGTTCTACAGAGAACAATAGTTTTAATGGTAGTAGTTTTATACATGAACACTAACACAAACACACCCATACATACACTAATACAAAGTTATAAAATAATATAGAAAGTATATGTATATTGCCGCAATGCTTACTACCGTCTAACCGCAATAAACAATAAAATATTACCACCGAAGTGGCCACAAGAATTGCCACATGGCGGAGATTAGCACAATAATAAACAACTTCAAGTGCAGCAATGGCACTTTCATACTAACAAAATATAATACAGAAAAACAACAATAGGAGTTACATAGATGTATACATACAAGTATAAACGCTACACCAATATCTGTATACTAAAACAAATAAAAGTGCTTCTTGTAGGATTGTAGGGTTATTCGAAAAGTTTCGGCTTAAAGTCCGCTTCAAGTTTTAAATTTGTTTCTAGTTCAGATCGTAGTTGAATTTAAGCTTTGAGTTAAACAGGGCGGCGCTATATGGTTTGAATACTTTATAACTTTTTTAGTTATTATTTTTTCTTTGTTTTTTTTAGCATTTTGTAAAGGAGACTTGGAGAATTAATTATGAATCATTACACGATCGAACAAGTAAAAAATAATTGAATTTTATGTTTCAAACCAACAGTCTTTTGTGTTGACACAGCGTGCATATCGTCGTCATTTTAATGTGCGCATTGCACCCACAGCGTCAGCAATAAATCATTTGATTGGAAGTTTTCGTCAACATGGCTCTGTAAGAATCCTTCCTAAAACCAACTAAAAACCAACATTCGAAATGAAATCATGGCCATTACACCAGAAATTTTGCGAAAAGTTATGGAAAATATGCTAAAAAGAGCACGTTTGTGCGAAGCAGAAAATGGACATCACTTACAGTATTTAAAAAAAAAAAATTATAATAATCAAAGATGGTTTTTTTATTCGACCTTTTTTTAATGGAATCTCAAAAGAAATAAATACTCAAGCTCGAGGTCATAGGTTTTTTAATAAATGTTTTTTATTTTATTAATTTAAATAACTCCAATATTCCGATATTCCTTGAATATCATCATCAGGGATAGTTAAACTTGTAATAAAAAATAAAAAATTACACAAAAATTCTTATTAGCTATGTAGTGTTTACTACCATTGTCATGATTGCACTGAGTGCAAATTCTAGTTTCAGGCCAAGTTGAGGTTTTGGTTTAGGTTTTAGTTCAGGATCTAGGTAATATTCGACTTTAGACTCTAGCTAAGATTGTACTCGTAGTTTCAGCTTTAGTTCGGATTTTACTTTCTTGTTCTCTCGTTTAGATTTGACTTTCTTCACTCAACGTCCTGATGGAGAAAATTTTGGAAAACGCGAAGGTTATAAAAACAGTTACAATCAACACCAAGGGCTACATCCTCCTCGCGTATACAGATGATATAGACATTGTAGGGAGGTTTAAACCAGATTTAACCCAGTAAAAACTTTGCCTACAAAATAATGTGTTTATTAATCAGAAAAAACCGTTGAATTTTACAAGGGATGTCCCAAAATGAACGCATTCAAATGCAAATTATTATTTATTTACCTACATACATCCAGAAAGAAGTAGTTATAGAACAAAGCTACTAAATAATGAGTGAAGGAAGCTATTCATTATTTAAAAGTAAGCGACGTTTTTACCGAGATCCTTTTTCAAAAATTGTGTTTAAGCCGTCTAAAATAAGTCTGGTAGTAAATGAGGTCAAGACGAAGATGATGCTGGACAACCGAGAGTGTGGTGTCGTGATGAAGAAAAGGTGAAATTGTTCCGGCAGGCAATGGTAAGGTTAGGGTCGTAGACGAGTTTGTATACCTCGGATCCGTCGTTTACCAAATGAGGGAAGTCATCACTGAATTAAAAATATGTATCGTGTTTAAAAATCGTTGCTTCATCGGACTCGATAAGCAGCTTAAGAACACGGCCCTCTCTTGAAAGACGAAAGTACAATTTACAACACAATAATACTATCTGTGCTTCTAACGGTTGATTTTTATAGAGTGACTCAAGTTTAATTCATAATAAAACAATGAAATATATTTTTAATATCAATGAAACGGGCTTAATAGGAAAGAAAATTTTATAAAATTAATGGTAAAATATGATTTCTGTTATGTGGCCGCCACGGCTGGTGCGTAGAAGACGCAATATGGAACAACAATTTTTAACAATTTTTCGCAGCATTTGCGACCGTATTTCGCTGATAACTCTTCGAATGCTGATTAAATTGTTTGTGGTTTATCGACGATGACAAGTGACAATGGGGTTAAAACACATGATCATGGTGGCCAATTAATTGGGCCATGACGTGAAATAATTTTTTCATCAAAAGTCTCTTTATCAATTGTAGCACCCGCTGTGTGGCATATGGCTCCTTCCTTTTGGAACCACATATCAGCAAGATTAATGCCACGTAATTGAGGAACGAAAAAATCTTCTATAAAGTGGAAGGACGCAACCCCAGTTGCTGAGAATCATCTTCAGTGCTTTCTTGTACAGCACCAACAGCTTCTTCAGTGCGCACTGTTCGGCGCAGTAACAGTCAATATAGTCCGAAAACGATCTATTGTTTTTCGAATTAGCCGCTCTAAAGGACGATTATGTACGCCATAAAATAGAAGAAGTGTACGATGAGTTTGACGAATAGAACAATTATTTTGATTAAAAATTTCAACAATTTGCACGCGTTGCTCTGGTGTTTGTCGATTCATAATGAAATTTCAAAGCAAACTCAACAAAAAAAAAAAAAAAACTATCAACTGTTAAATGGGTGCTTATATAAAGCAATGATGCCAACTCAAACTTGTGACACTCTAAAAAAACACACTTTATATGCGCCGGAGCATAAGTACTTGCGAAAGCAATCTTGTGTGTTTTAGAAAGAAAAAATATAAACTTCGAATTGAGTGTTTGCTACACATGCTGTATACCGTTATAAATGTAGTTAACTGCATCAAAAAACAGCGATTACGTTGCCTAGGACATGTTGCTCAAATAGAAGCGAACGTTCCACCCAGAACAGCGTTAGATTTTAACTACCACGGAATGCGCAGATAAGGAAGAGCGAGACTTCAGTGGAACGTGAATTGAAGGTGTTTCAAACTGAAGGCAACATGTGCAAGACCGAAGTCCTAGAAAATCACTTAGCAGGCCAGGACCAACAGCAGCTTGCAGAGACGGATACGAATGTTATTCAGATTTTACTTTAGATTTTTAATAAGACTAAGTTAAGATTCTAGTTCAGGTTCTAGTTCAATTTCTTATAACGGGCTTAGTTTAGACTTTAGTTCAAGTTCCAATTATTTTTTGTACAGTTTTAGTTAAGTTCCATTGCAGTTTTAGTTCTGTTCTAGTTCAATCCTAATTTAGTTCTGGGTCAGTTCTATTTTTTTATGTGTTTATGTATTAGATCCTCATATATTTAAATATAAACTAATAATAATTAAGCAAATCTTTTTCTTATTCTCAAGTCTACATCCTGCCAATGCCAAACGAAAATTTTCCTTATCACGGTTCCCAATCATATAGGCATTTATTCCTCTTCTGATCGGGTAAGTCCTGCAGTATCTCTTCTCCTTTCCATCTTCAGTCCTTTTTAGTTTTAGTTAAGTTCTAGTGCTTTTCCATCTTAATTCTGGTTTAGTTTCAGCTTAGAACTAACTCAGTTCTAGTTTAGTTCTATTTCAGTGCGAGTTAAATTCTTGTTCAACTCTAGTTAAGTTCTTCTTTCTTGTTTTATTATAGTTCCAATTCATTTCAGGTTATCTTCTTGTTTTTTTCAAATTTCGTTTGAGTTCCAAAAATAGTTTTGCTCAAGTTTTGTTGCGATTTTACTCTGCCCAACAACCCTCGCTTAATGGCCACCGAGTTGCTGCAATCACAAGCCATTCAAGTAAACAACTTTTAACTCAAACCAAAATAAAACAAACAGCTAAACAACCAACGAACCAGCCAACATCATTTGCCACGTTAACAACAATTCTGCCACTTTCATATGAACCTACATTTACATCTACACTCACAACAACAATGACAGGAACAACAATAGCAAACAAACCGAGAGGCCAAAGAACTAAAGCCAGTAAGTTGTTGGTGGCCATAAATCGTAGATGATGGCTTTTTCCTTTTCAGTTTTATTGTTGTTGTTTTTTTTTCCTGAATGCGGTAGAAATTTTGCTAAAGACCAAAAACCATACTGGAAATTGTTATATGAAGCAGCAGCAGCAGCTCCAGTCGAAAAAAACAAACTTAATAATTCTATTGTTTTTTTTTTTCTTTTGCAATTTTATTTTTATGGAATTTATAAAAATCTTTAGCATAAAATAAAGTTCACAATAAGAAAACCAGCAAAAAAAAAAAAAGAAAAACAAATTATTAATAAAATTTTTAATGAAATCATCAAGACTTTATTTCTGCAGAAGATAAGGATAATAATGTTTTATAGAGTTAAAGGGTGTTGTGAAAAGGAATGCTGGTGAAAAATGCAAGGAGTTTATTTAGAATAAATACAAAATTCCTTGAAAAGATGATTTTTTTAAAACTACACGTATGAAATAAATTACAATTGAGCAAATTCACGCATAAGTCTGCCATCAATGGAAAAAATGTATTTCTGATTTTGGCAGTAAAAATATTTAAGTATGGTGGCAACATTATGTTACTTTTAAGTTTTTATTTTTTTTATATTTTTTTAAAAAAATTGATATTTTTTAAAAAATTTGATATTTTATCAAAAGTAATTTTTGGGAATACAAAATTTTAATTTTATAAGATTTTGTTTTTCTGGCAAGTGCACGGCCTAAAAAACTTAACGGGCAACATGCTTTTGCAATTTGTTTTTTGCATTTTGTTTTTTCTTAACCTACTTACAACTACAATTAATGTTGGAAGAATTTCAATCAATTGTAGTGGGGAATGTAAGAAGAGATAAACTCACTGTTTATTGTTGATGTTTTTGTTTAAACTTTGATATTGTAACAAGTTGAACTGTTGCTTATGATTCTTATATGCTTAACAGTTTTATTTGGTTTAATATCTTTAGTTTTTCTAAAATCTTTATGGATGAAGTTTCCTGATGATCTGGCCTAAGCAACCAGTGAAATGCGCATAGGAATAGCTTATCCCATCAACAATAAATTTCAGTGTTTTTATCAAGAATAAAAACTGGGAATTAAGCACGAATAACAAAATCTTTTAAAATTAAAATTTAATATTTTTTAAAAAAATTTGAGTTAAAAAATAAAATAAATTTTTTAAATTTTTAAAACACTTATATTTCTTAATTCAAAAAAGGGTTGTTTTGAATTATTTAAGTTGAAATGTTGGTTTCTAACTTATTATTAGTGATTTCGTTTAGGTGGTGTTTATATTCAAAAATAGCATTTTAACGAGTTCAGTAATTACAATTTTGTGTCTTTCAAATAATTTTAGAGTTCCTATTTTATGCACTGTGATTTCAATTCTTACGTTTCATGTAAAAATACTTACTTTTATACTACAGAAAGTGAGTGTAGTGTCGGTCACGTTTTGAACTGTAGTGTCAGTCACAATTTATTTTACTAATAAATATTGTTTTAAATAACTGACCGCTTTTATTTCAGCATTTTAAATTAGGTTGTTTCTTGAACTTTCGATAAAAACACATATTAAAGTTATTACGAAAGTGCAGAGGAAGATTATTGAAGTTAAAAAACACTCTCGAAAACAACTTCCTTTTGGATGTAGTGTCAGTCACGTTTATATTTTACTAAATAAATGATATTTCAAAATATCCGGGGCTTTTTTTTTCTCTATCGGATAATTGTTGAAACTGCTATAAATTGATAATAAAAAAATATTACTAATCGTATTATAAGACAAAACATAACGCAAATTGTGTCAAACGTAGTGTCAGTCACATATGGAATTGCCCAATTTATTAACTAAAAAAACTGATATTTTTAGTCCTTATAGACTCGGTTTAAAAGTTTTTTAATACGATTTTTCAAGCCCGATAAAAACTTTACGACATCAATACTACACAAATTTTAACTTATTAAAGAGGAAAAATGTAATAAAAGAACTTATGTCAATATGGTTACTTTTCCTCAAATGAAAATATTTGCTAAAGTAACCAAAAAAGATTTAAGAAAACCACAAAAGTATTAAATAAAAAACTACCAACATTTTTCCGCAAATGTAAATATTTAACACTGTAAAAAAATAAAATAAAATAACAACTTATGTGCATTTAAACCTTTTAAGCGATATACTTTGTCAATTAGTCTCATTAAAACAAAATACTTTTAAGTGCTCAAATTTATTTGATAACATAAAGACATTTCTGAATGTTATTTTTGTCAAGCTAATAGGGCCTAAATTTCTTCAATGTAAATAAAATTCAATTTTTAATTACAATATTTTGCTCCCGACGTTTCGTCGATTGTTTGTCGACTTTTTCAAGGGATTGTCTATTTAAAAATTGTAAAACAACAAAATAAGTACAATAATGTAACACATACACAATTTAGACTTACAATATGATATTTAATCACATATAAAAGTCTTAGATGTACCCAGGAGCATACAAAAATAAAATTTTAATATTTAAATAGATCACAGCTCAAGTGATGGCAACAAAATAACCCGCATTTATGTTGTTCGTGTCTTCCTTAAAATTCATTGTTCTCTTAATTTTTTGTTGTATTCTAAGGCTTTCAATTGTGTAAATCTTCCTTTCTTTTTTTCTATATCTAGAATTGAAACATCATCGAACTTAATCGTATGACCAGCCCTACAGATAATATTGGACTACGTGGTCCATTGTGGCTTAAATGGACTACTTACGACATGGTCCAATCTACTGTAATATGGACCATGTTATGAGAAATGAACATGCAGTGCTGCCAACAACTGCATGATGTATACTTTCCTATAGTTTACAGTATTACACATTGGTAGCCCTGATGGTGTCCATTATTAATTGTTTATTTAAAACTGAAAGTTTGTGAAAAAAAGGTAAAAATTAAAAATACCAAGTAAGTTTATTTAATAAAAGCAATAATAGACCACAGGGCACGCCATAAAATGCTTAAACTACCGCTTTAGTGTACTCATTACTGTAATGGCATGGAGATCTTTTAAAACTAACCCACTTTATTACTCCATGGAGTAGTTTGGGGACTACTTCGGTGGGTTATATGGTCCCCTCCTAGGACATCGTAATGTTCAATGGACCACATTTTACCCCTTTATTTGGAGTTATCCTACTCCTTTATGGAGTACTCTTTACATGCATGTATGGGCCAGTCTCGTTATCTGCAGGGAGTATGTAGGATGTGCCCAGTGTACGTTTTGTTGTTCCTATATAAATTAGCTCGCATTGCTGTGTGTCATTCGTATACAATGTTACTTTGTTGTCGTTTATTAATTGGCTCCTTAACTCTAGAAAAAATCGTGCTAAATGTCAAATTGGGTTTGTATGCAAAACAGATTTTTTTTGTTTTTTTTTTTGACGACCGTATGTTATTGTTATCGGTTAACCCAGGTATTTCGTTGCATTCCAGTAAAAAAAAAAACGAAACTGGTTAAAACCGACAACCGTATGTCAACGTGGTTATTCTAAAGATTATTCTTACAGTTGCCCTCTTTCGTGTTAATAAAACTTATCTCCACTTTTTGTAATACCATGTACTCTTTCTTTTTTAAAGTCATAACTCAATTATTTAGTTCAAACTGCAATCATACAAAAGCGCTGAATTTTATAAAGTTCCACAGAACTTTGAGGGTTTATTTTAAGACAATTGTTTGTCTAAAGAAAGACCAAAACTTTAAAATACAATTTAAGTTAGTTAGTGGAAAAAAATATTATGAAATACTGCAATTACGAGAAAAAAAACAAAATATTATTAAAAACATATTTTCTTATAAGAATTTTGCAGGATTTTAGGACGTGCAAATTAATATATTTGCTAAACAAAAAATTGAGTTTTGCAAGAAAAGAAAGATGAAGAAAAGAAATTATAATATAGTTTAACAGAGTTTTTAATTCTTACCCCTCTCAGCCAGTGGCTTGTCAATGATGGGCTAAAGAGTTCAATGATCCATAGCCGTAAGATTCAAATCGTACTGGTTCCTTTTAAAAGAGTCAACTCAAAAATTTTCAACTTACACTTTTTTCAAAAAATAGATGTACAGTGGTCTTACAGTGGCTTGTGTTAGTTTTTGTAACTAAATTATCTATTTTAAGTGTGGTGGTTCTACATTTGGATTTATAACTTTTTTGCTTAATTTTAATCCCAATCTCTTAACGATAACTAGAATCAATTTGACACCAATATTGTGCATTTAATTTGAGTCGTTCGAAAGTGTGTACGATTTCAACAGACGGACAGACACACGGACATGGCTATTTTGCCATTGTATATAGATAGATGTTACATACTTTTAAGCACTGCATTCTAATAACATAATTGTCTTAATACTTTGCCAAAATACAAATTTGTTGGAACTTGTAAAATTTAAAAGGAGTGCCCAGATATCTAAACCAGTTTTGAAGTTTTTAATAAATAAAATGGGCCACCCCTTTTGTCCAAGGGTTTTATTACGTTGTTCAACTGCGTAGTTATTCATATTCAACTCTGCAAGTCTGCTTCGTAACATTCACCCCTATTATGAAAGTCGACATCGACACAAGACGACGGAACCTGAACAGTAATGGTATTTTCTGAGACGTTATTGACAATAATCGATAACTATTGACAGTCAATTGATATTTTCTAAGGCGCTTTTAAGTCGACGTCGAGTAGAATTGTCCCTGTTTTAGTCGACAGGAAATTTTGCGACGACTCAAATGAAAGTTAAAGACAATTTAAATGAAATGTAAACAAATTTATTAAATACGTTTAAAATTAAATATGCAAATTTAAAAGAAGTTATGGGCACAACTTTTATTAGTAAATTTAACGCGAAAATTGCGAATATTCGGAAAAGTTTGCTAAAATAGCAAAAACTCGCCAAAATTTTTAATATAAGAAGATTGACTCAAAGAGCCAAAATTGCGAAAGTTCGGAAAAGTTTGCAAAAATAGCGAAAATTTGCTAAAATTTTCAATATATAAAAAAAGCCATAAAATTGATTAAAAGTCCCTAAAACTATAAGGAATGGTGAAAATTCGGTAAAAATTGCAAAATTAGCGGATATTTGGAAAAATTTGCTAACAGCGACATGATAGCAAAGTCTAACTAATATATATTAAAAATCTATATATAACTTTTTGTTTGACCTTTTTTTTAATTTAATTACTGATTTTACTATTTAAGCTCTTGGTCTTTTTATAAAAAATTTTTAAATTATTTATTTTTTCTCGATATTTCGCTAACCATTGGTTAGCATCTTCAGGAAATTATAATTATTTAAAAATAAAAACTAACAATAACAAAATTATTGAAAAAATTTTCCTGTCACAAATTATTTTCAAAAACCTATTTTGTCATAAAAACAATTTCAAAAACCATAATAACAAAAAATAAAATATAACAAAAGTATAACAATTCATATAAAAAGAAAAAATTTCCTATTTATAAACCTAATTCAAAAACCACATTTGCAATAATAAAAAATATTTTGACTAAAAGAACAATTTATAACATATAACATTTTTGAATAAACCTATCTTTGTCGTACATATTTATAGCATATATGTATTTACACATATAAATATATACATGAAAGTATATATACACATACATATACATATAGCGACACAACATATATACATAAACATGCATATACATAAACATACATACACATACAAACACGTTTATACATATATAAACATATATACACCCATGTATACATACACAAACACATACCTATATATGTATACACATACATGTATATATCTACATACATTTATCTATTTATAAAAAGACAAAAAATAATAAAAAATAAAAAATGTAATGTAGTGTTATCAAATAGTTCATCTCTTAATAACTAAATTTCTATAATTACTAGCTATATTTTAAATTTTTATTCTAAGCATAGTAAACGGATGATTATGAATACTGCTAAAAATTTAATAAATAGAGTACTGACGATTAGTGATAGAATTTTTCACAGGAAGAACATAATTAAAATTAGAAATATACTAAGGGACAACAATTTTCCAAGGAAACTGATTTATAGATTGATTAATCAATATAAGGAGGGAACTAATGATAATACAGGAATAACAATAGAACCAAGAATATATAAATCGTTAACGTATATACCTAACATATCGGAAAGGATTAAAGGATCTAAGATTTTTGACACGGAAAAATATAGAGTGGCATATAGGGCTTACAATACATTGAATAGTTTATATAGCAAGACTAAGGATAGGATTAATAAATGGGATATGTCAAACATTATATACCAAATTCCTTGTAAAGGAAATGATAATGAGAATTGTGACAAGGTTTATATAGGTACAACGAAAAATAAATTAAGGACTAGAGTTGCAGGACATAGATCGGATCAAAAATATAGAAACATTAATTCTAGAAAAACAGCATTATCTCATCATTGTTATGAACAAAATCACTATCCAAATTTTGAAAATGCATCAGTGTTAAACAATGAAACAAACTACAAACGCAGATTTATATTAGAAATGTTACACATAATTAATACACCAATAACACAAAGGATGAACTTCAAAGCAGACACGGAAAATATAGCTAGTAATTATAGAAATTTAGTTATTAAGAGATGAACTATTTGATAACACTACATTACATTTTTTATTATTTTTTGTCTTTTTATAAATAGATAAATGTATGTAGATATATACATGTATGTGTATACATATATAGGTATGTGTTTGTGTATGTATACATGGGTGTATATATGTTTATATATGTATAAACGTGTTTGTATGTGTATGTATGTTTATGTATATGCATGTTTATGTATATATGTTGTGTCGCTATATGTATATGTATGTGTATATATACTTTCATGTATATATTTATATGTGTAAATACATATATGCTATAAATATGTACGACAAAGATAGGTTTATTCAAAAATGTTATATGTTATAAATTGTTCTTTTAGTCAAAATATTTTTTATTATTGCAAATGTGGTTTTTGAATTAGGTTTATAAATAGGAAATTTTTTCTTTTTATATGAATTGTTATACTTTTGTTATATTTTATTTTTTGTTATTATGGTTTTTGAAATTGTTTTTATGACAAAATAGGTTTTTGAAAATAATTTGTGACAGGAAAATTTTTTCAATAATTTTGTTATTGTTAGTTTTTATTTTTAAATAATTATAATTTCCTGAAGATGCTAACCAATGGTTAGCGAAATATCGAGAAAAAATAAATAATTTAAAAATTTTTTATAAAAAGACCAAGAGCTTAAATAGTAAAATCAGTAATTATATTAAAAATCGTTAAAGCTGTTAAGATTCAGAAAACTTATAGGAAAAAATTGCTTCTATCGCGAACATGGCTTAAATTCGCGAAAATTTTTAATATTTCCAACAAGCCATAAAATTGACTAAAAGTCCCTTAAACTATAAGGAAAATATTCGGTGAAAATTGCTAAATTAACGGAAATTCGCAAAATTTGCTAACAGCGGCTTGATAGAAGTCTTATATTTATTAATAAACGTTAAAGCTTTAAAGAATCTGAAAACTAACAGTAAAAATATCTTTTATCGAAAACATGGCAAAAATTCGCGAAAAAATTGAAAACAAACTCTATCTACACTTTATTTGAAATAGCTAAGTCGGTTAAAAAAAAATATGTCGGAAAATAGCATAAATAGCGTTAAAAAGTGAGCTATAACATAAATAATAAAAAAATAATTAGAGATGGAATTTTATTTCAGTCAAATTTTCGATAACTAGTCGACGTCGACACAACATTCTTATAAAATACCAATTTAACGTCGAAGTGATGTAGTCGTCGACTTGATGTGACAACAATTTAAAATTAATGTCGACGTCGACGACGACTTTTATAATAGGGGTGATTCTAAAACAAACCATAAAGAAATTAGCCATTAAAAAAGTTATAAAGGATTCAAACCAGGAAGCTTATTCTGTCCTACTCTTCTAGGTAGCGGAAAAAGATTCGACAATTAGGAATGATATTGAATATAAAGGGTCCGCCAAATAACATTTTTTTTTTTTTTAAATGCTTTAAAAAAAACTACTGAATATTTTCTGAAATTTCTTTTTTTATTTGAAAGTACAATCCTTCCGGTTGATAATGGAAAATAATTTCATTCAAATGGCTGCCTCGGCTGGCCATGCAGTAGCCTACACGATCGGTCCAATTTTTAAGCACATCGATTGTGTGCAGCTGTATTTCACCAATGGCTTAACGAATATTGTCATTTAAAGCGTCAATTGTCTCTGGCTTGTCGGCGTAACACTTATCTTTGACGGCACCCCACAAATAATAGTCCAACGGTGTCAAATCGCAGCTCCGAGGTGGCTAAACGACATCTGCTCTGCGGCTGAAAATGCCATCTTCAGAAACAGGGCGCAAGACATCGAGTGTAGCTTCGGCTGTGTGGCACGTAGCGCCGTCCTGCTGAAACGAAATGTTCCCAATATCCTCCTCTTCAATTTTTCTGAACAAAAATTCGTTCAACATGGCCCGATAACTATCGCCATTGACTGTAACGGCCACTCCTTGCTCATGTTCGAAGAAAAATGGTCCAATTATGACTCTGGACAAAAATCCGCACCAAACAGTGACTCGTTTTGGGTGCATCGGCTTTTCAATGTATGCGTGCGGGTTTTCTGTGCCCCAAATGCGACAATTTTGCTTTTTTACATACCCGCCAAGATCAAAATGAGCTTTATCTGAAAAGATGATTTTTTTTTGGCAAAATCGGCATCTTCTGTAAGTCGATCGAAGGAAGCGAAAACGCATTGGATGGTCAGTTGGCTTCAACTCCTGAACCAATTGGACTTTATATGGCGTCATACCAAGGTCTTTATACAAAATTCGTCTCAATGATGTCTCCGAAATGTTAAATTGTTGAGAACCACGGTGAATTGATGTTGATGTCGCTTCACGCACACTTTCTGCCACAGCAGAAATATTCTCGGGTGTACGCACTGTTTTTGGCTTTTCACGCTTTGATTTATCGATGAGGATGCCAGTTTCTTTCACTTTTTCCACAAGATAACGAACATACGGAGCTGACGGTGCTTCTCTTCTTCCAAAATCCGTACACAATTTTCGCACACATTCTGCAGCTTTACCATGATTTTCAAAGTAATGTCGCAATATTTCCTAGCGTTGTTCAAGCGTATACACAACCAAATTCGTTCAGCGGAAGGATAAAACTAATTATCTGTCAAATCAGACATGAGCTAAGTGTTACCATTCACGAAATAAGCACTAGTTGAAAAAAAACGTTCGATGGCGGACCCGTTATTTGAGTTTTTCGTGCATTGATATAAGATGATAACAGTAACTTCAAATTATCTCTCATTTTATTGTTTTAACATTTTATTTTCTTTGGTTTTTTTTCCAAAATGTATGAAATTTAATGAAAGTATGGTGGCATTGTTTGAAAAATAAAGCAACCCATACACGATTCAATTCAGTTGTCAACTGAGTCGGTTGTTGTCCAAATCAAAGCGTGTATGGCATTGTCAATTGATTAGTTTGACGGTTGTCGAGTTGGTTGAAGAAAAATCAAACGATTTTGAATTATACAAATTGACTACTAAGTCTTTCAATTCGATTTTACTGTGTGTGCTCGAGTCTCTTGATTAGCTGTCAAAATCAATGTTTGTAGTTTTCTTTTGTAAAAAAAAGTTAAGTATTTTAAAAATTTTATTTTATTTAATTAATTTATTTTAAAATTAATTTAAAATCTTGCAATTCAGTTGATGAAGTGTGTGGCTAAGCATCAATTCAGTTGAAAGACTCAGTTGACAACTAAACTGAAGGCCGTAATTATATAAAACGCAACGGAACTCCAGAAAATTACAATGAAAGCGAAAACAGTCATAAATATTTTGTAATTTTGTTGTTCCTTTCTACACAGAAAAAATTATTGCTGAATTATTTTCAAACAAACGCTTGTTTGAAATTTTTTTTAATTTCTACAAATTTTTTTACTGATTCAATTAATATTTTTGTTTGGTTTTTATTTTAGCCAACAGAAATGTTGACAACTATTCAAAAATATAATAAACGCGTTATTGGCTTCTAGTTTTCATAATTTTGTATGAAATATTTAACGCTCTTTATTGTTGTCGTGTTTTTGCATTTTTTTATTTGACCGTAAGCAACACTTCTTTATGTGAAATATAAGAACAACAAAAAAAACACATACAGTCTATTTTTGGACGCTTTGAAAAGGTACAACTATAAGAAAGATGATAAAATAGCGTGGCGAGGTTTGTAGTAAAAAACAACAAAAACAATAATAGGTAAAAAACGTTTCACTCTTTTTAAACAACAACAACATTAGAAGAAACAAAATAAATTTTTTGTTGGTTTCAAAGTTGGTAAAAAAGAATGAAAAACAAAATCCCGTATTCAATTTTTCAAAAATGTTTAGTTAAATACCTACATCAAATAAAGAAATAAAATGATGACGAAAAACATGTCGAGTCGGTCTGCTGCCAAGGAAAGGATACAGAACAGTGAGTGAAGAAGAAAAACATTGTGTGAACAAACAAGACTTGGTGCAAAAATTATTCCAACAAAAAAATGTGTCTCAAAGCCAGCCGGCGCCGCTCTGCTCTGCCTTCATCTACTTCTACAGTGCTTGCTTGTGTGCGCGTCATTACTTGTGCAAAAACTTTTTTGTTTGATTCAGCAAAATTATTTGTTTGCAATTTATATGATTTTCAGTAAACAATTTGTTTGATTCAGTTAAATTATTTGTTTGAAAAAATCAGTGTTTTTTTTCAATAAACGAAATGCAAATAAATTGTTTGAATATGCAAATTTGTTCGTAGGACCGATTTCGGACAAAAAATGTTTTGATTCTACAAATTTTTTGTTTGAATTGGAAAAATAATTTTTTCTGTGTACAGAGATTCACATTTCATTTTAAAATTTCAAACGCCTCAAAACTTGTTGCGCTGTAAATTTTAAAACGGTACATAAAGTTGTGTAGAAAGCAACAACAAAATTACAAAATAAATTTTAAGGGCCGATTTTTAATGTGAACCTAAACGTCAATTTTTATTGTGCATTTAATATGATATTTCTCAATCTCAGACTAACTCAATTTGAACCATGGAAAGATACACAAGCATTATGAAAATGGGCGTCCAAATCAAAATGCATATCGTGGACTCGTGGTTTTTTCGGTCAATTTAAACGTCTGAATGTGCGTACAATCGGAAAAATCGTGCAAAATTTGAGCAAACCGGGTTTGTAGGAGATGTGAAATCACCGGGTCTATGCAATAACTCCCACGAAATAAGTCCCACTTTTAAAAACGAAATAAGTCCCACCAAAAATTGCTTAAAAAAATGAAATAACTCCCACTAAATAAGTCCCACTTTTGAAAGCGAAATAAGTCCCACCAAAATGAAATGATTTAAAAATTTACTTGAAATGAAATAACTCCCACTGAAAATGAAAAAACTCCCCCTTGAACAATATATTTCTTAAATGAATTAAGTCCCACTTTCATAAACGAAATAAGTCCCACTTTTTCAATGGTTAATGCGATTTCAAATAAGAAGTATTTGGCTATTCGTAAAAGGGGTATGAAATAACTCTCACTTTACAAAACGAATTTATTCCCACTCAAAACGAAATAAGTCCCACTTAAAATAAAAACGCGTAACGAAATAAGTCCCATTAATTGACGAAATATGTCCCACTTTTAAAAACGAAATAACTCCCACTTTCAAAACAGCAATTTTTGGTGGGACTTATTTCGTTTTTAAAAGTGGGACTTATTTCGTGGGAGTTATTGCATAGACCCGAAAACACCAGTGGATGCTCGTACAGCTCGTACTGCAGAAAATATTGTTGCTGTTCGCGATAGATAACTGAAGAGCCGTCCACCTCAACTCGCCGTCGTGCCCAATAATTGCATCTCTCACGCTCGTCGTATGCGTAAAGACTTTCATTTACACGCTTACAAGGTGCAATTGACTCAAGAACTAAAACCTGTTGACCATTCCAAACGTCGTCAATGGTCAGAATAGTGGCAAGAAATGGCAACAGTGGATGATCAATTTTCGAAGCAAATCATCTTCAGCGATGAGGCACATTTTCACCTCAGTGGATTCATCAATAAGCAGAATTGCCGCATTTGGGCAAATGATAATCCAAGAGTGATTGTCGAAAAACCAATGCACCTACAAAGAGTGACTGTTTGGTGCGTTTTATGGGTTGGCGGCATCATCGGGCCGTATTTTTTCCAAAATGAGGCTGGTCAGGTGTTCGCTATAGCGAGATGAAAACGAACTTTTTATGCCCGAATTGGAAGATATGGATGTGCCACTTGCCACCCGAAAAATTCAATGGCCGTGTTATCTCACGTGGTGGCGATGTCAATTGGCCGCCAAGATCATGCGATTTGATACCGTTGGACTTCTTTCTTTGGGGTTATTTGAAAGAAAAAGTGTACGTCGATAAGCCAGCAATAATTCAAGAGCTAAAGGATGAGATAATTCGGCACATTAACGGCATAGAACCTCAATTATGCTTCAGCGTCATCAAAAATTTAGACTATCGGATGGACGTGTGCCGCCGAGGTCGCGGCGGCCATTTGGCCGATATTTTGTTCCTTACATAATTGAACCATACCAATATTATCATAATAAAAAGAAATGACAATAATTTCCTAATTAATTTGTGTTTTATTCAAAATCACGGTGATTTAAAATTTAACCACCTTTTATTTATTAGTTTGTTTTTCCTTTGAATGTAATTCTTTGGCGTTGCGTTGCGTTTCATATAATAAAAATGTTCTCAATATAAAATCGATTTTATTTCACGAATGTGGTCTCGACGCAGTTCTGTTTGAACACTTAGTTTAATATAACTAGAAATTGTGATATCAAATTTTATTAGGATTGGTTCGTAAGACCCCGTATAAAGTCCAATCGTGAAATATTTACGTTTTTTGTGGAGGGAATTAAAGATTTCTTACAGCCTATAAAAGCATTGAAGTTATTAAACTTTTAGAAAAAAATATTGCACAAAACTAAAATTGATTTAAGTTTAAAAGAAACTAAGTAAAACTATGTTTTAAATTCATATTCCGTTTTTCGTTCTTTAGTAAAATAAATAGCAGTCCCACATGCATTAAAAACTATTTTTAATCTGCTTCCATTTACTTAAATACGATTTTTTTCTAAAGTACAAAAAGGATTAAAAATTGTTACTCATCATTATAATTGTGATTATTTTTATGGGCCATCACGCTGTACAGAATAAAAAAAAAAATAAAAGGAAAGAGTTGAACAGGAAAAAAAGTGAAAGCATAAAATATTTTATAAAATTCATTTTCTTAATTCCATTTGCTTACATTTCCTCGCTTTTGTTTTAAAAACGAAAATTTCCCATTATTTAATACAGTAAATTCTTATTGTTTCATTTAAAACAATTGTATTTACAGGGATTATTAAAACGAGGGTAGTTTGAAGCATTTCAAATATATCAAACACTTTTAACTAAGTTATTAAAAAAGATTTTTTAACAGTTGCTTTAACCCTCGTTTAGTTTTTATGAACCTTTTTTCTTTCATAAATTTTATTTTTAATAACACTCCCTGATTGTTTTTTTTTTTTTTTGCTTTTTTTTTTTGGAAGTGTGTTAGTGTTTGTGTGATCTCAGTGCCATGTCCTTTTTGACTGAAGTCTACATCCAGCAAGCAGCTGCAAGTATTGTAGCACCAACTATTAAAAACACTTGCGTTAAAATTGTATAATTTTTATGTTGTTTTTTTGAAATATGAATAAATTTTTGTACACTAAACGTTTTTACTTTTAATTGCATATTTATTTTTTTGGAAATATCACTAGAGCACAACCATAATTTATTGCCCTTTTTTCACTAAACGAAAATAAAATAATAACGAAAATTACTGGTAGCAAAAATATGATGTCCTGTTTGACATTGTTGTTCAATTCATTATGCGGCAGTTGTAGAAATATTGCCATATTTCAAAAATTACCGCAAAGGTTTGGAAACAAATAAAAAAAAAATCATTTCAGATCAAAATATATCAGAAAAACGAAGAGCTTAAGGATCAAGAACGTTCCATCATTCAGATGTCACATCATAACGTTATCAATACCCAAAATGATGAAATTGGAAACAAATAAATCGAATGAGAATAAACATCCCCTTATGCAAAAAAAAAAGTTAAAGTTCACATTAGTTAACCAGTACATTAAGCCCATACACTCTTGCTGGTCGTACATGCGTTGATTTATTGAAAAATTTAACATTATAATCATCAATTTGGATTCAGAAAAATTACAGCACAGTTAAAGAAAAATATAGACTAGTTAACATCATTAGAAAAACTTTGAAGAAAAAAATAGAAGCTAGCTTTCCCTCAACAATAAATTTCAGTGTATTTATCAAATATGGAAAATTGGGAATTTAGCACGTCATACAGAAATCTTATTAATGATAAATTTTGTATTCCCGTAAATAACTTTGATAATATACTCGCATGTGCCCGTGCAGAAAACTGAATTGGCAAATTGGTTTTTTTGTTGTTTTCTTACGAAGACAATAGAATGAAACAATTTGTTTTTTAATTTTGTTTTTTCTTTTTACCCACTTATAACTACAATTCGAGTCGAAAAGAACCCAACCAATTGTAGAGGGATGTAAGAAAAGATAAACTCACTGTTTATTGTTGGTGTTTTGTTTAAGCTTTGATATTGTTACTTACGAGTAAGACTTTGAGTTTTTAAAATTCTTATTCGCTGTAGGGTTTTATTCGTATAATATTTTTAGCTTTACTAAAATCTTAGGAAAAGGTTTTCTGATGAGCTGGCCTAAGCAACCAGTGAAATGCGCATAGAAGCTAGCTTTCCCTCAACAATAAATTTCAGTGTATTTATCAAATATGGAAAATTGGGAATTTAGCACGTCATACAGAAATCGGGAAAAAAATATGTTTGTGCTCTTCATTGATGTTTCTCAATCTTTTTATAAAGTTTGGCAGTCTTTATTCATAAGCTGAAGCTAAACTTATACATTAATAATCACAAGCACTTGGAAAATGTTTTTAAAATTTGTTAAAAAAATACTTAAATAAAACAATAATAAGGCCCGTTTTCACGACTTAACGATAGCTAAATGTAGGAAGTTATCGAACAGATAATGAGCTTTTAATTATCACAAGTTCCCTTTAATCTAAAAGTGAAGGATAAGCTAAAGAGAGGAACGTTCTACCTTTAACTTTTGTCGTAAGGTTTAGATTTGAGATTGCCATATTATATTCACATATTTTTTATATATGGCAACTCCAATTATACGTATATTTTGTAAATGTAAAAAAAGTACGTAGTTGCCAGTTCGTATTTTTATTTTGGCAAAAATAATCGGTATTTTCTTTAGTATTGCCACATTTTCAAAAATGTTAAGTTTATTTTATACAGAAGTTTTGAAAACGAAAAATAGTTAAAGGTAACTTTATTCCTCACTAGTGCTAAAGGTACCCTTTACTATTTCGAACTTTATTGGTAACTCGTGAAAACGGGCCTTATTGTTTTTTTGCACAGTGGCTTTTATCGAAAAATTTTTTTCTAAAAAATTTCAAAAAATCAGAAAAAATAGTAGTTATTTGAATCCCACAACCAAATGGGTCCTAAAATTTGTGGAACAAATCAAAGTTTTATACAAAAAAAATTCAAGAAAATCAAAGAGTACAAGCAGTGAAAAAATTTATTTAAAATATTAAATCCCAAGCCCACTGTGCAACATTTTTTTATATTTTTTCTTGAATAGTTTTGTTAAAATTTTCATTCAAAACTAAATAAAATTATTTTAAACGTCAGAAACAATTTCATACAAATTCTTGCTGAAGTTCTAGTTGACTTAATTTAAAAAAAAAAAAACTTTAGTTAGATTTTTGTTTATAAAATGAAAGGAAAATATATGAAAATACTTTGGGAAGAAATAAGATAGAAGAAAAAACGAAATTGTTACTCTGATTGTGAACAAAGCTTTATGTGTGGTTTATAGAACACGAGCTTTTTACTGGTTCGTTCAACTTACATTTAAAACAAAATTTCGAAATTGGACGAGTTAGGCGCTCGTGTTCTATAAACTACACATTATTCTATTTGGACTTATATTGAAAAAGTTATGAGTATATATTTGAACATAGTTTTTTTATGACTCGATTTTTTTTTTTAATATTCGATATCTCTGTAACCTTTAGTAACCATGAAAATTTGCTGAAATGTGCTGTTGCTAAGGAAATCAACACAGTAAAAAAATTAAGGAAATCAAAAAATATTTTTCTCCAAACTGTCCGATTTCACTTGGATTGCCCCATCTATAACATTAACTTAGCGAAGAGAATCATGAGCTCCCATTAAAATCAATAATCAAATATACATCTTGATCGACGTTTAACATGAAAATGCCATATAAGAGGCAAAACTAATCCAAATGAAACTAAAAGTAATGCAAATAAATTTGCTCAAAAAATTCTTCCCTTAGTCCGGATTGTCAATACCTAATTTACAACTGTATCTTTAAGCCAATTTGGTGCTATGGTTTTCAGTTTTGGGGCTCTGCCTCGGCCTCCGATGCAGAAAAAATCCAAAAGCGTAAAACAACATTTTTCGAATTCGCTCTCTGGTATGTATAAAACTCGAGCATTCGCAAAGACCTCGGTGTGACATCAGTAAAAACTATGTTTACAATATATCTCACCAAAATCCACAAGCCCGAAATATTTTAAATGGTCTCGGCCAAATTGGGGTAAGAAGAGAAGAGAGCTAAGAGCCTATGTAAAAGGCATAGATGGGGGTAGTGCACTCATTTTGCAATTTCAACTCACACTTAGTGATAGTGAAAAAATATTGCAATCATTTTGTTGATGTTGAGTGATAAATGAAAATTTGCAGCCTCACTAAACATGAGTGATACTGATTTTAAAAAATTTTGCACTCAAAAAAAAAAAAAAATTGTTTGATTTAAAAAAAAACAATCATCAGCTTATTGCAACTTTTTTTTACTTCACTAATTTAAGTGCAACTTAAATTGTTGCATTAATTTGAAAATTAAAAACTTGTTCTTTCGTGAAGAAATCAAAAGCTATGCACATACAAAGTTACATTTTTTAAATTTTAGTGAGGCCATATTTGTATGCGACTTTTTGGATTGCATGCCCAAATTTTGTACTATTTGAATTGAATGCAGATTTTTGCATTCAATCTGCGTTTAGTGATAGTGAAAAAATTTGCACTATCACAAAATTTTTTTAGTGGTAGTTAAAATAATAACAATCATCACTAAGGCTGGTAAAAAAGAGTTAAAGCTAATTTTTTTGCAGTTTTATTTAGTGATAGTGCACTGCTGATTTAAATCAATATTAAGTGCACTACCCCCAAACTATGGTAAAAGGGAACCCTTCGTAATTGGCAGGACGTAAACTTAAAAATCAGAATAAGATTTGAATAATTCTGTGTCTGTTAATCATTCGAATTTTCATTCAAAAAATATTTTTGTTAACGTTTTTAAATTTTGTATTTTAATTTTGGTTTATTTTATTATTTAATAAAATGATTTTTACACCGAGTTTTTTTTTTAAACAAATTTGATAACTTATCCCGACTTAAGATGTTGTGTCAAAATGCCACAGATATGTCTATAATATTTTAATTAACTTGTCTTAAAAATGTCGTTTATATTTATAATAATAATGTTAATTAACAATATTGCGATTTAAAAAAAAAAAAATAACCTAAATTTTCTAATTTACAACATAAAAATCCACTGAATGAATAATCATTAGGGCGGGTCGATTTTTTATTAAATGGTATAGCAAAAACGTAAATTACATAAAATTCTAAAAAAAATTCTCCGAAGAAAACATGTGTCTAAAAGAAAATCCTTATCCGCGCCTCTCAACTTGAAAATGTATATGCCCGCCTTTGCCAAAACAAAGTGTTTGGAAAAATAGCTTTTTCCAAAAAGAAATCGAATTTTCTGAATAACATTTTTTAGTGAGGTAGAACTTTATATTATTCTAAACTCCAAATTTTTTTATATTAAAAAAATTGTCTCCCAAGTAAAAACAAGTAAGAAAGTATAGTCGGTCAAGCCCGACCATATGATACCCAGCACCACAGTACTTAAAAACACATCATGCTTATGTTTCCATATAAATATGGATTTCTCTATGTTTAAAAACTTCATTAAAATCGGTTTGAAAGTTTGTGAGAGGCAGAAATTGCCCCCAACATTCCCTTGTGGTCCTATTTTTGAAAAACGGTATAGCTTATGTGTCCATATAGATATGGATCTACCTATGTTTTAAATTTCATTAAAATCAGCTTGAGAGGCAAAAATTGCCCCTTTCTCCCCTTGTGGTCCTATATTTTTTAAAACTGTATAGCTTATGTGTCCATATAGATATGGATCTATTCATGTTTTAAATTTCATTAAAATCGGTCTGATAGTTTCTGAGAGGAAGAAATTTCCCCCTATCTTCCCTCGTGGTCCTACGATTTGGCCCATTTTCAATAAGCTTTGTCCTTGTGCCAATAAGAACCTATGACCCAAATTTGATCAAGTTATATCCAAAGTTGCGACCTGTACTTTGCGCACAAGGTTACATGGACAGCCAGCCAGCCAGCCAGCCTGCCAGCCAGCCGGACGGACATCGTTAGTTCGACTCAGAAAGTAGTAAAGTATTAGTGAGTAGATCGGTATACTTTAAGGTGGGTCTAGGACCACTATTTAAAGGCGTTACACACATCAGCACAAATGCATAATACCCTCTCCACTATTGTGGTGTGGGTATAAAAATTTCAAGTCGAGAGGCGCGAATTAGGGTTTGATTTTAGACCCATGGTTTCTTCGTAGAATTTTCTTAGAATTTTATGTAGATTACGTTTTTGCTATACGGTTTTTTTTTTTTTTTTTTTCATCTTTACAAATCAACCCGCCCTTATATTCATAGATACTGCCATCAATATTAGTACAACCAAAACAAATCTTATCAATTCTTTTTTTCACTTGCTTATATTACTAATAAGTATTAGTAATATCGCCATTTTTAAACAAGTAATAAGACATTTCAAATAAATGAAAAAAATATGTCTAAAAAGTACTGTCTCCTTCATTAAAATTGAACTTTCATTTCATATATATATGATATCTTGTTTTCTATTTAATTTCCTTTTTCTATATTGGGAAAAAGAAACAACAGAGTTTTTTATTATCTCTGAAAAAAATGTTTACACTTGAATACTTTTCTAAAAATTTAAGAAAAAAACACATGCATTAACCATATACAAAATCTTTATTATTAATTTTCTTAAAAGAATATGAAACATTGGAAAGTAAAGAAGTAAAACTGCTATATTCGGCCAAGCCGAATCTTTGATACCCTCCTATGAGAATTACAAAACAAAACAGAATTGCCGGATTCATGAAACTAACAACCCCTCGCCAATCTTCTCACGACTAATGAGGCATTTTTCTTCACAAAATTTTGTAGTATGATTTCTTATCATAACTATAAATCGGATTTGTGCAAAGTTTAATGAGAATCGACGCATTCTGTCACTTATTTTCGTTCTTTTTTGTATCAATAATATTAATTTTTTATGGAAGGTTGTTTCACATTTTAATTCAAAGCTGGTTTCCTTCTGAGCCCATTGAACTGGATTTAAGTCCCAAACTGGTTATGAGAACTAACCATAAACAATTTTACATAAAAATTGTTCTTTTCTGTTGAGCGTTTTGAGAGTGAGCGTGTTTTCAACAGTCAGACATACAGATATGGCTAAATCGACCTAGAAGTATTCAAGGACCCAGAATATATATATACACAGGAAGAAAAACACTCGGGATAAATTAATCTCTTTATACTTACTTTAATCACGAGTCGTACTTAAAAACTCAAGTACGAATAACACTCAAAAGTACTTAAATCAATCCTAAATGGGATTACTTTCAAAAATCAATCCCGATATTTCTTGAAATAAGTATAAAATTCTTAAATCAAGTCCAAAAAATATTAAACTTTTCGTTGATATTGCCATTCTGAGAGTAAAATTACAAAATGAGGGTTTTAATCTCATAAAACTTATTAGTCTCATCTCTCAGCATTGCATTCTTTAATGCGTGCGTACGTGTGTGTTGTTCAAAATTTGTTGTACAATTGCAAAAACTCAACACAAGTTCGAACAAAACGATTTGCTTTTTGCTTGTAGTTACAACTAACACAAAGGAACAAGAAGGAAAACATATACATATACATGTATTATTATTTTCATGTTTACCCCTCCGGCTTACGCATGTTTTGATTATCTATACACATTATACAAAGGTCTGGCCAGACTCTTGTGTACCATGAAGGGTTAAAAAGTAAATTTGAAATCTTGCTTCTTATTTAGTTTATATTTTTAGTTAAATATGTACATAAGATTTTTATAGTTAAAACCATATTGGACATGATGTTGGTGTTTTATCATTCTTTTAGGTTTAAAACGGGTTAGTAAATCAATCATAATAATTTTTTCTTTCTAATTTCTTTTTTGGTTTTTTTCAAGCTCGAATTGGAGATAAAATCAACTTTATAATACTTGAATCAAGAGCGTTTTGAGATTGATACAATCTTAGTTTTACTTAAACCAATATAATTTTCGGATTACTTCAAGTACGAAATCGGTATTGAATATGGATAATTTAAGTATTTTGCGATTGAAAATCCGTACTTGAATTATTCCTTTTGTACTTTATTCAAAAAAAACCGTACTCACCGTACAATCAATCCCGCTTCGGATTGATTTGAGAACGTTTGGATTGATTTTTTTTTTGAGTGTACATATATATACATATTTAGGTGAGTACTAACAAAGTTTCATACGTAATGACAAACCTTAATTTACCTTTAGTGGTGTAGGGCATAAAAACAACGATAACAGCACAAAATCCCATTGATGAGGTTTTAAATTTCCAATTTGAACATACGACAGTATCATTTTCTATCATATTTTTTCACATTAACATACATGGCAAATCAGAAGACGGCACAGTGGCCTAATTTTAAATAAAAGTTGTAAAAAATATAAAACTTTCAAGCAATTTTTAAAAAAAAAGAATAAATTTTGGAAGCATTTTAAGCAGTAGACCATCTCGGCAAAGATTAAAATATAGCGTACTTTTTAAGAGGAAAAATCAGGGATAAAATTGGTACTTTGGTACTTTTTCTCCTTTTGATAAATTTGGTATGGAAATTGCCAATGGCCGGTAATAAAATGAAGGGTACTTTTAAAGGGATAAAATTGGTACTTTTTAAGGGGTTAAACGGGATTTAAGTGGTTCTTTTCCTCTATCCAATAAATTTGATATACAGACGGTTAATTATGAACTACATTTCTGGAATCGTGAAGTTAAGTAAAGTTGGTACTCTTGGTACTCTTTCACTTTTGGTACTTTTTTGATTATTGTATCACAAAGCCCCCATAAAAATATTGATTTTTATACGATAAAACGATTTTATACATCAATATCGCGCTTTGCTTTAATAAAAAGGCGCATAAATAAAGATTTGTACACTTTAATTTTTTCGCATTTTTCTTAATTTAGTTGAAACCGAGTGCTAATTTTTTGTCTTGGTCTTTACTATGACAGTCTTTAAAATTCTTCATTTGCTACAATTATTTTTGCTATTACTATAGCTACCGTTTACAGATGTATTCCGAAGCAGTAGCAAAGTCCTTTAATTCGGTTGTAGTAGTCTAATTTTAATGGCTACTGTTGAATGTTGAAAAGAATCAGCTCCAAATTAAGCAATAATAATAAAACATAAGCTACCAATAGGAGAATCATTTAAAACCACAATTGTTTGTTCCTTTTTTAATTAGAGTTTATTTTTAAATTCATATTTCATTTAATATTTTTACAGTTCTACTTTTAAGTAGTCAAAAGTAATTGCCCAAGAAGCCATGAAAGTAGCATATTTGTAGCAATTAGGGTTAAGAAACATTATAAGGCGTTGCAGTTGTTGTTGAAATCGGCGTTTTATTGTAAAAAGGTGTTGTTCGTATAAGAAATTTGTAAAATAATCGCGTTTATGTATATGACCGCGATAAAAATAAATTTTTTGTTTTGCTTTGTATATTTATATGGCTACTTCGTATGCTTATTTATTGCTACTTTATATATTTCTTTATCGCTGCTTCTAAATGTTACCTTACAAGCGACTTAATTGCTTTATCCTTTGATATCTCTGCTAGTGTTTCCGTTAGATATATGCTTTAAATTTGCATGTTTAGCAGTAGCAAATGAAATTTCAAAATGTTTCTACTTGAAAGATTTTACTTCTCTGCTACGACTACAACTAACGCTAAGAATATGTAAAAGTAGAATTGAGGAACTGAAAATATTGCACCAAGTTCTTCATATTTTTTTGTAATAGACTATTTAGTATATTTTTTTTTTCTCCCTAACCTAATCCCGCGAAGCTCTACGCTTGTCTGCAGAAGACCAGAGTCTTTGAGGGGAACCAAACCCACAACCCCGGCACAGATAGACTAGCTCACTACCAGCTAGCCTATCGGGGCACTTATTTGCGTTGCTTCTGCTGCTTGTAGAGCAGTTTTTTTTAAAAATTGCATTGCATTATTACTACTAATAATAACACAGTCCTGCAATATTTTGAAAAAGTCGATACCCTCGGAGAACATTATACTTTTCTAAAGAAATAAGTTGAGCTTAATCCGAATCTGTTCTCAAAATTTCTCCATCACATCATCTCTATACGCGATATCATTGCTAAAAGTTCAAAAAACTCTGCATTTCGCCATATTCGAGTCGTTATACATGCGAATTAATCTTTATTTGTAAAACCTTGTATGAGTATTTCCACAAAAAAGTCTACTTTCTGTAACGTTACTCCACCAGGCATTTTAAATGGTTTATATATTACAATCATATACCCGCTACTTCGTTAGAGTCTCCTTTTTTTTCGTGGACATATTTTTATGTCAAAGTTTTTTTTTGTAGGTTTAAACTTGTTTAAATTCTAGCATTTAACCCGCTACTTTAGTGAGAACCAAAAAGCTAAAGAAAAATATTTTGGGTACTATATTTTTCCCCCATTAAAGTATAAAAAATTTCAGTATTGTAGTGTCAGCCCATAATTTAGTACGAATATGTCAATGAATGGAGGAAAATGTTTTGTAAAAAAAAAGTACCAAAAATAGTTAGATTTTCACCCCTTAAATGTTCGAATTTGGAAAAAGTACCCAATTCTTATTTCTTTATTGGTTCAAAAGATAAATGGGGTGGTAAAAAAGTACTAAAATTCAGATTTTACCCGTTTACTCCCTAATAGGGCCGAATTTCAAAAAAGTACCAGACAACTGTCCGCTTATTTTTCTAAAGAACAACGATAAGTATTACAATTATTTTGCAGCTCTTTTAGTTTTGGAGGTATAAAGTTGCCGAATTTTCCCGTTTTTACCCCCTAAACATTCGAATTTCGAAAAATCCCGTCTTAGTGGATCGATTTTGGGAGTGATTAATCGCTAGTCCAAATTTCAAGTTTCTAGGGTCAGCGGTTTGGGCTGGGCGATGATAAATGAGTCAGTCAGTCACTCACGCAACTCTTTTATATATATATAGATTTATTTTTGTTGTATTTTGGTGTAAAGCCCAATTTAGTGAAAGGGAGTATAAATTTGAACAACATGGGTCTAATATACAATATTTATTGTTTTGTGGAAGTGACCATACGTCTTTTGAAATTCTTTTAAATACAAATTAAGCTTTTGTGATATTTTGTTCCTTCTCTGAGTCTTTCTTCTCCGATTTTTCGCTGTATTCATCGTAATTTCGGCATTTAGAAAAGTTGGCCTGTCACTTTAAAAAAAACTCTAGTCTAGTACAAAGATTTGTACTAAATGTAGTGGTAAGACGAATTTATGCAAACATAAAATTGGAAGCAAATATTTTCAAACTTCTTTATTATTAGTTATTAAAGGCGTACAAAGGTCTGGTTCTTTACCCTGGAAATACTCATATTGTAACATTAGTTTTGATAACGTTTGAATAGAGGTAACAAAATTTATCAAAAAGTAATTTCAATTTTTGGGAATACAAAATTTTAATTTCAAAAGATTTTGTTATTCGTGCTTAATTCCCAGTTTTTATTATTGATAAAATTAAGCACGAATAACAAAATCTTTTGGTAACAAAATTTGTTAGAACTCTTGATAACTATTCATTTTTGCTAGCAAGACCAAAAAATTACATATGCTTATTAATTACGGCTTATACCAACATTAAAATAAGCAACATACTTAAATATCTCCTACTTGTATACTTAAAAAGCAATATTATTTGGCTTTAACACATTGTAATCATTAAAGATTATTTACAAACATCAATATCAAATGTTGGTGTTAGAACATTAATAACATTAATATTTCGCCATATTGTCGTTATAGCTAAAGCTAAAGACAACAAAACTACGCATATAAAAATAAATTTTATTAACAAGGTATACGAGTATTGAAATAAATACATGTAATTGAAGTAGACAGCAGTTGGCATGTGTGTTTGCGTGTACGTATATGTATTCATATTAGTATAAGCTGTGATGACAGTGGGTGGTTTTTATTGAAAGAAATAGCAAAAAGCTAAAAAAAAAAAACAAACAGTTCACCCATAAACAAATATAAAACATGAAGGCTGGAATGAAGAAAAAGAATATAAAACTCTCATTATAATAATGTTTGATAATTGACAGGCAGTAAAGTTTTGAATATATATATGAGTTTGACAAAAAAGTACTTGTGTATACTTGTTGTAACGCAAACAATCCTACAGATATCTACATAAATATGCAACAAACACACATAGTCCCTTGTGTAAAAGTATATGCAGAATATGTGCTTGCAGGGTTTTAATGAGTTTAACTATTAAAATAGCTTAATGTGGCCAACTACTTTTTAATATATTTGTGGTTTTCATGGGCATTCGCGTATGTCTTAAAATCAAAATTTGCAGAAGATCCGAAAAAATATTAAACTATGGGCTAGGGTTTGAACTTGGTTATTACGTTAAAAAATCGAAACTAGTCAATCTTTTTTGAGAAAATTTAAGAACCACACAGAAAAATTTTTTACCAATTAAAGGATTAATCAAATATAAAATTAGTTTTAATTAAAAATTTAATCAAGTGAATTAAATGTTTAATCAAGTTCAATTGAACGTTTAATTGATTGTATTAATTTGTTTACTAGTAAAAATGTAACTAATTTTTTAATTCATATTACAAACTTTTTATTCGAAATCAATTTTTATTTTTTTCTTCTGTGCATGTAAAGGCCGTTGTACACTATCCCACAAAGTCTTTAGTAATTTACGAAAATGCAACCCTGTCATGATAAGTTGTTATTGTTTTTTAAAAATTTTCAAAGAAAAATAAGAGCAGGGGAACCTTTTTGAAAAACACGTAAGACTTTATGGGATAGTGGGTAACGGCCTTAAGCTGTTAATATTAAGCAATATTGCAAAAACATCTCAAAATCGAGAAAATTTATATGCGCTATTGCTCATAAAAACGATGGATATATCCTATTTATATAAATTATCAAATACCGTTCCACCATTAGAATTGGTTAAAAGATTCATGTTTGACTATAAACCGGCAGCAGCTGCAGTAACGCAAATGGCAAAAATACAAAGAAATCTGATGATGGGAATGTTCGACCTGAGTTCGAGCCGGTGTTCGGTCAAGAATGAAAATTATCAAAAAAAAAAAAAATTAATTAATTTTATGTTGAAAATTCCTTCTTTTATAAATATAATTTTATGAAAATTTAATTTGATGAACTTAAGCCTAATTTAAATATCAAAAACTTCAATAGTTCATTTTTTTGAGAAAAGTCCACATAACACCCACTTCCAATTAGTTTCAAGAAACAATTTTTTCCGAGTTTTGCTATAATCGGCCAGAAATCAGGCAAATGCCCAATTACAAGATCTCTGCCAAAATTTTACATTTATTAAGAAGACAAATAAAAGGAATAATGATAGAGTTATAGGAATGGAACAGAATATTTAAGTATAGTTTCGCCTTTCTTATGATAAGTACAAAGATTTTGCTTACCTACAGCTGGTCCCATTAATAAAAACATTTCTTTCAATCTACTTTACGGTAAAGAAAACTTGAAACTTTTTCATTTGTATTTTGTAGATTTTCTATATACACTTAAAAGTAGGGGGTGGAATTCTATGCAAACATTTACAAAATATTTATTCTTTTCTATTTTTTGTTTGAAAAAAGTGCAGGTCACCGATGCTTTTTCCACATTTCGTTAACTAAAACGCAGAAGGGCGTATCTAAAATTTTGAACATTTTACAGAAGAATTAAAAAACTATTCAAATTGATAAATGGCTTTAACTGCTTTTTATTTATTTTTCTTCTATTTTCTTGTAAAACCTACCAGTTGTTTTGACAACAGAAAATGTTTTTTTTTTTTTTTTAATTTGCTAAGCTAATCCCGCGAAGCTCTATGCTTGTCTGCAGGAAAGAAACCAGAGTCTCTGGCGGGAATCGAACCCGCAACCTCGGCGCTGATAGACTAGCTCGCTACCAGCTAGCCTACCGAGGCACTCATATTATGCAAACTGTTATGCAAACTGTTAGTGAGGCCCTTTTGTGTTTATCATATAATCTTTCGTTTTTGCGGACATTTGTGTTGATGCGATACATCAAAATCAATGAAAAAGTCGATTTTTAAGTTTTGTATAGTAAGGGTCTTTTGCGTTACGATATGCTTTATTGGTTTACAGGGGCACGATATGGTTTGTGCGGTTAAGAATTGTGATTTTAACAGAGAAGGTCAACCAAAAATCTTCAAAGATGATTGTTTAAAAGCATTTTATTTTACGAAGATTGTTGTTGAACTTATAAATAACTTGCAAACTTGCAAATAACTTGAAAACGTTTGCAAATAGTAAAATTCATCTAAACACGGAAATTAGGTTCCACACGAGCTAAAGTCGTTAGACCCCGAAAAATTATTTTTTTTTTGTCCTTAATGCCCTAAAAAATACTATCTTCTACATTGAAGTAAACGTGGCTATGAAAAATAAATAGAATGGAAATCATATATTAGGCACAACCAAGCAACTAAATCAATGTTTAAACACAGAAAAAATTCAAAACTGTCTCTAATCACCAAATTCATAGAATCAAGCAACCAATTTGTTGATTTTGCACCTATAACCAAAATGATTATATTGATTACTAAAAATTGTAAAAATTTAAAATTTTAAATATATTTTTTTTTCAATAAATGATATTTTTAATTTTAATTAAAAAAATTATCAAAAAACTTTTCCGTTTCAAACAATTTAAAATAAAATAGTTTAAACTTGTACACTCAAAATATTATGTAGTTGAATTCAAACGAAAATTCATTTTAAACATTCTAAAATTCATTCAAAAAACAGATCATTTACATTTCATTTAAAACAAATGATTTTTATATTTATTTCAAAATTTTTTATTTATTAAACTGCAAATTTCTTAAAATTAAATAGGTTTTTACTTTTAGAAAATATATTTAAACCGACAAAAATCAAACTACATAACAAAATAAATACGGAAAAACATTATTTTTAGGTAGTTTGTTTTTTGAATAACAAACATAAATGTTAAAAATAAAATTATTCGTAAAATAACTATATTTTTTTTTCAATTTTACCAGTACGGAAAACGAATTTAATAACCCACAATCAGTTACTGTAATAATTTTATAAGTGTAGAATTGTTGTTGGGAACAGTCAAAACCTGAGCTTTATTTAATTAAATCAATTAACACATTGTTCGAAACGGCTAAGTTGTTTGATCATCTTTTATTTAATTTAAATTAAAAATAAAATTTATTGAAAGTAATAGATTAAAAATTTTAAATTTTTACAATTTTTAGTAATCCATATAATCATTTTAATAAAAGGTGCAAAATCAACAAATTTTTTGCTTGATTCTATGACAATTTTTAATTTGTTCTGTGTACTATGAACATATCGCACTGGTTCTTCTAAAGTGGGTTAACTCAAAATTTGTAAATTTTCAGTAGAGGCAAAACACTGTTTTCTTTTTAGATGTACTCTTATACTACAAAGGGGGATACATTTGTATTTTAATTTTTTTTTTTTTTTTTTTTTTTTTTTGCAAAATACTAGAGAAATTGATTTTAAATCTTGACAGTGCGTAGCTATGACCACTGTACATCGATTTCTTGCAAGACGTGAAAATTTAAACATTTTAAGTTGACTCTCTTCAGAGGAACGAGTGCAATATGTACATTAGACCGTCTCACCTTACATGAGCAAAAAAAATTTAAAGTTGTACCTCCCTGAAAATTAACTGTGACATGTTTTATGAAGATTCCCAAAATATTTTGGCTCTAGCAATAATTTCCCGTGAGCTAAGCCGCTTCAATAAAGGGTCCAAAAATGGTATTTTTCATGAATAAAAAGTTTGTTAATTTTTTCTTTTGTTCAATGTGTTTTGTCCACTTTCAATTTCCAATACGTTGTTAGAAAGGTGTTGACCACCGCTTGGGATTTTAGTCAAAAATTAACCCTTAACTGTCTATATTACTTTTTTATAACCTTCATTTAGACATCACTAAAAACCCTTTTTATAACAACATAACAAAGCATATATTTGTAAAGGAAACACGAGTGATTAATATATTTAGCTACTATTAAATTAATCCGTTAATGACCAAAATTTTTTAAAGGACATTAAGATATATAAGTATTTTAATTGCGTTTTATTTTTAAAACAATTAAAATATTAATTAAATCAAAAATTTATTTTTAGTTTTTGTTCAATGAAGAATATAATTGATTCAATAAACACCTTAATTAAATTAAAATAGTTTTCTAACAATGTATTTGATTGATAAAAAATTACTGCACATTTTTTCTGTGTAGTCATTGGCATGTTATATGCGACCTGACATGAAGCCATAATATTTTATTATGAAAACTTTAGGCCCCATGCTGCAAGACCAGTTTAAACTATTTTGAAAAGAAAGTTTTTACCTTTCTTGTTTTCCAAACCTTGCCCCATTTAACTTCTTTTTGTTTCGATCGGTGCTTTAGAACAGAGTATCGGATATTGCTTGATTAGCGCTTGGCTTAAGATCTATATCCAGAAAAGTCACAAAAGATCATAGCTAACGATGGCCGATACTTTAAATAAATGTATACAGTAACAGTATTTTACATTAAACGCTTAAAATTGGCAACTTTTTTTAACTATATATTCAATATATCGTTAGCTAAAATGCAAAAAGGCGTAACTACTAAAAATATAATTTTACTGGAGAAGCAAAAAAACTGTCAGAAAAACATGCATTGATAAGTTTTCTATGGAATTCTTTAAACAATTTTCAAAGAAAACCTTTTCCTTATATTTTTTTAGAAAAAAATGTGTAATTACTTCGTTTTGCATTTATAAACTAGACATATTTATAGTTACGTCCCTTTGTGTTTTGTTAATAAAAGCGTAATTTTTGATCGCAGAAGTGTAAAATGTTATCAAGACATGTTGTGTAACAGCATTCATATTAATCAATCAAAAATTTTTTTGCTTGCTAAGCCTTTTTACATTTTAGCTAACGATATGCAAAATAAATGCATTAACAACAAAGCAAATCGATGCCAATTCTTGACGAAAAAAAGTGACATTTTAAATATACATATGACTTAAAAGCTTTGTGCTTAATATTTAAAAATAAAAAATCAGGCATTTGTATATAATTCCGCGCCCTACTTATAATCAAATGAATATATAAAAGCAAGTTTTATAATATTTTTCCTTATTTATTTAGTTTTTTCTTATGCGTGATTTTTAATGATCCGTTATTAGGACCTGAAACAAGCTGATATCATGTATTTACACAATAAGTATAAATTTGTGTTTACGCACAGAACAAATGAAATACTTCACAGCAATTCATACACACACACACACACACATTCAACACAAACTTTAATGAAAGTAACTCAGTAAGCCGGCGGTAAGTATTGAAAGGACCGCAAATGGCAGGTCTCTTTGAAGGCCTCTATACTCTTTTCTTAAGGATTCGTATGATATCCTGCCTTCACACGCAGAGAAAAAACATGGTTAAAGTATGGTTAAAAAAAACATGTTATAACAAACTTTTGTTGGTTTTAACAAAACTTTTTTCAAAACTGATAATATTTTGTTTCTATTTAACAATAAAGTGTTTACCTCCATTGTAACTTCAAATATGGTTGAATTTACCAATATAATGCTTTAATAAAATAAAGCTACAACTATGCACTTAAACATATCATGTTAACCTTAACCATATTATTCTAACAGCAACCATTATAAAAGTGGAACATAGCACCTATCAGGAACAAAAAATTAAATAAAATTATAATTTGACACCTAACAAACAAATTGAAAAAATGAATGAAATAAATAACCATAATATGGTTAACATTGACCATATTTTTGTTAATTTTGACCATAATATGGTTACATTAGTCAACATTTTGGGAAGTTTTGACCATATTACTGTTAATTTTGACCATACTATGGTTAATTTTGAACATAATATGGTTAGTTTTGACCATTTTATGGTTTATTCCGGAAATTTTTTTTATGAGTTTAAGCATACTATGGTCATATTTAAACATAATATGGTAACCTGCAAGCATAAACATTGCTTAAATACAACCATAGTATGTTGATCTTAGAATATGTTTACCTCCTCCAGAAATATAGCTTCCAGAAGGTATCAATTTCTTTTTAAAAGACCTTCCGAAATATTGCACACACATTCGCTGCTCCCTGTTTTAAGAAGGGAGAAACGAAGTAATTTAGTTTTACATTTTTTGTTCTTACCGTTTCCATATGCAAGTGCAATGTCGAAAAACTCAATGCACTCACACTTTTTCACTAACATTCACACAATTTTTGTACTTTCAGCCAATCGGCTTTTTTCTCGATTTTTTGTTGATAATACGTGCAAGTAATTACTTGTTTGTGGAAACGTAGGGCTAGAGACTTTCGTTAATATCTTTTTTGGAAAGGGAAAAGAAGTTGTTAAATTATAATTTAAAAGATTCTGTTATTCGTGCTTAATTCCCAGTTTTTATTATCAATAATAATAATTATCAATAATAAAAACTGGGAATTAAGCACGAATAACAAAATCTTTTGAAATTAAAATTTTGTATTCCCAATAATAATAATTATCAATAATAAAAACTGGGAATTAAGCACGAATAACAAAATCTTTTGAAATTAAAATTTTGTATTCCCAAAAATTTAAATAACTTTTTGATAATAAACAGGCAAGTGCACGGCCTAAAAAAACAGTTAATTGTCAACATCTTTTGTAAAGTTGTTGTTGTTTTTATTTTGTTTTTCTTAACCTACTTACAGCTACAATTAATGTTGAGAGAATTTCAACTAATTGTAGTGGGGAATGTAAGATGAGATAAACCCACTGTTTATTGTTGATGTGTTTTGTTTAAGCTTTGATATTATTACAAGTAGAACTGTGGCTATAAGTCTTATACGCTTAACAGTTTTATTTGGTTTAATATCTTTAGTTTTTCTAAAATCTTTATGGATGAAGTTTCCTGATGATCTGGCCTAAGCAACCAGTGAAATGCGCATAGGAATAGCTTATCCCATCAACAATAAATTTCAAGTGTTTTTATCAAGAATAAAAAATGGGAATTAAGCACGAATAACAGAATCTTTTAAATTAAAATTTTGTATTCCCAAAAATTACTTTTGATAATAGTTGTTAAATTATTATATATTTTGTTTTTGCTCTTATGTAAGCAAATAAGTTGCGGTTAAGCTGGCTCGTTTTTCTTACCAAGCTTTTTTTTTTTTTTTTTATGAATAGCTACTGTTAACTCAACTTGACGTTGCGGTGCGGATGAACCTGATAATTAGGGATGAGATTTTCATGCACTAAAAATTCCAAAATATGCGCATAAAAAATGCACTAAAACTCCAAAATATACATTAAAAAAAAATGCTTCAAAACTGAAAATTTTTAATAAAAAGGCGTTTTTTTAATTTATTTAAAAAAAAAAAAATAACAAATTCAATCTACTGTAATTCAAAGGCACAATATTTTTTAAAATCCAATTGAAATTTTTGTTTAGATAAACAAATAAATACTTTTCATATTATCAATAGTAAACCTTTGTATGTTCGGGAGCAAAAAAAAATTGTACATGGAAAATGATACCTTAACGTCAACCAAAGTTAGAGTCCAAACACAATGTAACGATATTTTATTGCGGTGCGGTTTTTCATACGATTTTGAAGTAAAAAACCGCAGTGCGGAACGGCATAAAATTAAAATCTATTTTATTTTCATTGCGGACTTTTTTTTTCTCTCAACAAAGCGAATTTAATTCGCCTTGTCTCTCAACTTTTGATACTCGTTCTCATTTTGATGTTGCCATAGTTTTTGAATAATTGGCTTTGTTCACACCATTATTGAAAACAAACAACATGATAAAAATGTATTCACAAACAAATTAATAAAAATTTAAACAAAAAATGACAACTATTTCCGTCGCCGTCTTCCGTTGTATTATGTTTATTTTTCTCTCCCGCAACGAGAAATCGCACCGCACCGCAAACATTGTGTTTAGACCCTTAAAGGAGCATACTTGAGGGATGCCAATTCATTTGAAGAATATTAATTTTCTAATTTAGATTCCAGATCAAAAACAGTTGAAATTGGTTTTATTTTTTGAAATCCTTAATTTTCCAAAACATTTGGATTTCTTTTTAATTTGTAAATTTTACTTTCTGCAATATCAATTCATTTGCCTTGAGTTGACTAGAGCGACCTAAGTCCCTCAAATTTAGTTATTGTTACACCAATATATCAGTAGTTGGAGAATACAAATGCTAATTGACTTTTGATGTTATTTAAATTTAATATTTCTTTTACTTTTTTAATTGCATAAGTATCGGCAGCAAAAAGTTCTTTAATAACATTATTAAATTGTTCAAAGTTTTTTGAATAGTTTTCTTCAGCATCTAGCCAGGTTCCCCATCTTATTAATAAGTCAATATTATCGAATTGGCTTCTAATTTCCTCTGAAACTCAGTGTAACCCATGTGCCAAGCAAGTCACATGTGAACAGTTTTGGATAAAATCTTTTAAGTCTATTGGCAGGCTTAACCAGGTAAGGTGCTGCATCGGTTAAAAATAGAAGAATCTTTTGTTGAAATTTTGAAAATCTTATATTTTAAGCAGAGCTTTAAAAAAATTAATTTATTGATTTTAAAATTTTTTTTTGGAGAATTTTTTTTTTTTGTGTATTTGGGAATTTTTTTGTCGAACTTTTTTTATAATATGAGAATTTAAAAATATATCACTCAAAAATGTTAAAATATTCAAATAAAACCAAAATATGCAAAAACAAATCGATGCCATTTTAAGGCAAATTTCATGATTCGGAAAGATAATTGGTCGACATCGATCTTAGACTATCGACAATAAACACGCATTTGCATGGAAATCGCAACGCTACTGATAATCTATATATAAATCGGCTAAGTCAAAACATTTAAGAACACTTTCCTCCTCTGTATGTCAACCGATTTGAAAAAAACACACACCATTTGAAAGATATTTACTTACAGAAGTGCACAATATATATTTTATTAAAATCTGTTCAATATTTTCGGAATAAAAAGCGTTCAAATTAGCTACTAACACATATGTACAAAATACAAAATTTGTTTTTTTCAATTATCAAATAATAAAAAAATAGGGTTCTCGATTATTCGACAATTTTAAGAAACCGGTTTTCGGGAAATTAAATTTCTTTATTTTACTTTTCCGTGCTGCATGTGGTGATTTATTTAACTTAGAAACATAATATTATAGGTGCAGGGTCCTGAGTGAATTAAAACTTATAAGATGAAAAATTAATAAGAACATGTAAGGGGAGCTTTTTGGTACTTTTTCGTTCAACATCTGGTTTTTTGTTTAATTTTCGTTAATATTAGATATAGGAAAAAAATTAAAATGCAATGTCCTGAGTGGAATACAATTTACAAAGGAGATTTTATGATACTTTTTTGTTTTTCAATTGATATTTTCTGATATTTTTAAAAGTATAAGATAGAATATGAACCAGAGCTTGGTCCCTTGCCAAATCGATTCATTAAGATAGAAAAAATGAATGCTCAAAACATGTAAATTCATATATACTTAGATGTAGTATCTTCATATGAACCTTAAAATGTATGGTCGAATTTTGACCATTAGGCGAACACTCGTATTAAGAATTTTATATGATTATGTTAATTGATAAAGCGACGGACTAGACTTTTTTTCAATACTTTTATACGAAACGCCCAAAGAACAAAAGCTGAAACTTATGAATTATATAAATTTTGAAGTAGTTTTAGTAACCGCCAACTTTTAAAGTCTATCGCAATATTCTTCATATTTCCTTTAAAAAGTCCCTCATCTGAAAGCCTTTTTAGAATTCCGGTAAGAAGAAGGGAGTGTGAGAGGGCTAGCTCCAATAACAGCCTGTGTAAAAAATAAATAATAAATTCAATGTGACGGGCTTGTGCCTGTTAAAAGAAGGCCTTCTTAGGCTCTATTACTCATAGTTTTAACCGCTGGGAGGTAATAGAAAAGTAAAATAGGGGTGTATTTATTTGTATAAAGGTGTATGAAAGTTGGCGTTAATTTGTATGTCTTCATGTCATTCTCTTCATATCAATATATTCAGTTGTAAATAAACCGTTAGTTTTTCTGTCATTAAAGCAATACGTGTTTATGCATTTTCTAAGTATATTCTTTCTTTCGCATTTATTTGTGATTTTTTTCAGGTTTTTCTCTAGTTTATAAAAGTGTCTGGGTGTTAATGTTTGCTGACTTTTGTTTGCATGTTTCGAAAGTACTTGTGTGTGTTGTTGGTATTGCGGTTTAAGAGAAAAAGAGGTGTGTTTTTGTGTCTTGGCAAATAATACAACGATTACTGTTTTTTAGGATTTTGTTTAAATTTTTGCCCCCTCTTTAGTTTTGTTTACTAAACTTTAATTTCCGGCTTCTATTTTGATTTGTATCTTCAGTATGGGAAAAAATGAATGAATAAAATGAATGTAACATGTAAGAAACATATCTAATAAGTTTAAGTAGACATGTAAGCTTGTGTAATTAAAACGTGTTGTTGACTATTTATAAGAAATTAACTTTTCATTGATTTGAAGCAAAACTGAATTTTAGAAGAAATTAATTATTTGCTTTTAATATAAACAGCAATGTCCTGGAAATTAAATTTCAATGTAATTGAAATCGAACTAATTTTGTGAAACGACTCTGTTTAGGAAGTTTATACAAATTCTCTTTTTTTATATTCTTCATAATTTGAGTTGAGAAAGGTTATGTTCACGTCTGAGCCGAAGGTAGCAGATTTCCCATCCCTGGTTTCTATTTTGAATGACGATATGCCCTAAGACAAATTGACAAAGGGAGGCGCCACTATCATCATGTATTATATTTTAAATTTTTCCTTAATTTCTATGTTTTTTTTATTGTTGTAACTTAAAATTGGTTCTAAGTCGAGTTGTTTTTTGAAAGCCATTTTGGACGGCTGTTTGTTTTGTACTCGGTTTGTTTTTAATATATGTAATTAGTAAATTCAATTTTTTTTTGGTAGTTTAATTAACTATTGTGCGAATTTTGTATTTTGGCAATAAATAAATGGAAGTTTATAACGTTTTTGGAAAAAACGGGAAAGTGTTTTTATATGGTTAAAGCCTTTATAATACCACCAAGTTGCTTGGATACTTGGTTGATATTTTAGCGCTGAATCCCGAAGCCACCCAATACACTCCACGAAACGTATTGGCGTTTCGCCCGGATCACGCAATCGGCGTTCTCTCGGGGAATATACCAAGGTGTTTGGATCCTTGGCTGGTATTCTGAAGCTGTAGCCCTAATCCACCCCTATATACAGTCCACACTCCACGAAACGTATTGGCGTTTCGTCCGGACCATTACAAGACGTAATCGGCGTTTTTAGTTATCTTTACCAGAACTACTCTACAAAGCTAGAAAACATACGGTATTATTTTAAAAAATTCTACTGAAACTTTTCATCGATTTTAATTTCGATTTTCACAACGTGTTTTTAACATTATTTTCTAATACAATGCAGCCCTACACGTTGCAGCTGGTTGTACAACCGAGTTGAATAAACCAGTTGATCGTTCACTGTAGAGGCTTCAATTTTTCAAACAACTGTTTATAAAACTATATTAAGAAATTTTTTTTATATGTGTTGACTACATGACTTCCGATTGTTTTATATTTAATAATTTAAGACTTGAAGCTTGAATATCAAGGCCCTGTAAAATACATTAAAAAATCAACAATTTTACAATTTTTTTTGTTTGAAATGTATTTGAAGTTTTAGAGATTTTTGTAAGCTAATAGGGCCTAAATTTTTCCATTGTTAATTAAAAACACATTTAATTACATTTTTTTCCCAACGTTTCGTCAATTTTTTGCTGACTTCTTCAGGGGAACATTTTTAAAGTGTGTATATATTACATTAAATAAAATAAAAGTTAACGAAATAATTTTTAATTATTAAATTTGTAATCGGCATTATTTTAATTTTAATTTGTGTGCTATGTATTTCACTTGTAGATTTGTAACTTGTAGTTTTGAGAAGCAGGGCCCAGGTCTTCTTAAAATCGACTTTAATTGTTAAACTTTTTCTTTAAATCGTCTTACAAGTTTATTCATATATCTGCTTGACGTCGAGTTAGAGTTTTATTCGAAGAACTTATTTAAAGGATTTTAGAAGTTTTAGCAAGTAAAGATATTTTGAAGGTTATCAGCGTGCCTTTATTTCAATGTATAATATTAACTCAAATTCAAAAACGCTTACATGTATTATTCTTCTACTTTTACTTGGCCGGCCTTAAGAGAAAAATTATCTTTATTTAAAAAAAAAATTTCTTTATAATAGATTTTTTCCAAAAAGGGACTAAAAAGCGGACTTTTCATTGTTCTAATTTTTTGGAAAAAATGTTGAAAGAAGAAGCTATAAGCAAATATTTAACATTTTATAAAAAAAATCTATTCGGAAATATTTAACAATAAATGTTCAACACAATTTCAAGCGTATATTACCTGTGGTTTACACATGAAAGTACTTTCTTGCAAGTTGAGTATACGTATTATCGACGAAAAATCGAAGAAGCAGCCTGAAAGTACCTAAATTATGTGTGCGTTAGTGAAAAAAGTGTGAGTGTATTGCGACTTTCAAGAAATTTACTTTCATGTGTAAATGGTATGTTAAATATTTTATTTTCAATCACTCATACGCCCTGTCGTCTATTAAACTATTCCATGTGAACATCAAAATGCAAGGTATACTTTTAGGGAGCCCAAGGTAGTATGAGAAATATTTAATAATTAATTATTAAGTATACGTAATGAAGTCGTGTAAAACTTAACAATTTATTTAACCAGGCGCACAGTGGCTCGTTTTGACTTTTTTCGTTGCAAAAATCTTACCTTTTGATGAAATAAAGATATCTTAAAAATTGTAAAAGATATGGAAAGAAGACATTTAGTTGTTACAAACATGTATCAGATAAGTTGCCACGGTTAAAAAGTGCTGCAAAAAAAGCAACCAAATTTGAATGGTATGTTTCCTGTTAGAAAAAAATGTTAAAACTATAATCTGCAATATCTAATCTATTATACCCACCACCATTAATTAATAATGTCATGCAGACAGATATCTCTGCTTATAGATGCTTTTAAACAGGCGGCTAAGTTAATTATCGCATATCGAGGGATATATGTATATTTACTGATGGCAACCCTAGAGGGTGCCTATCAGGCGCGGATTCAGGGGAGAACAGGAAATCCCCCCCCCCCCCTCCCGCCCCATTAATGATAAAAATATGTTTTGTTTATTTCGATAATACAGGAATTACCAATAATAATATTTTTTTTTAAATGTACAAAATTTTTGGAAATTCGAATTTTGTTTTTGTTTTAAATGTAATTTTTTATGCGAACCTTAACGTTCGAAATCGACGAACAGGCTGTTAGTATCTGCAATATTTATTTATATATGCTTATTATTATATTTATTTATAATTATTATTATATACATTAGAATACAACCGTTTTTTGTATCACATTTTCGTCATGGTCGACTTTGAAATTGAAATTTTGAAATATATATGAATCAAAATTCTATTCGCTAACTTTTGACGAAAGCACGGAGTTGTCGGGGAAAAGTAAGATTTCCTTAACTTTAAGATATTTTAACATACAACAAAAAGTTGTTGGGAAAGAATTTATTGGCATTGTTGTAAGAGCATTTGAAGAGGCTTCAAAGGATTTTAATAATGAAGTTGATGTGTCAATTGATGCGAAGGCACTTTTATCAATAGTTCTTAAAGCTTTGACAAATTTTGGTTTTGACCTAAAAAATTACTTAGTGCCATTAATACATAAAGTTGTATCACTTGTTAAAGAAACAACAAAATGTTTAAATATAATCACACCAAGCCAAACGCAACTTAAGCAAAGTATTTGGGAGCCATACTCTCTACATTATGCAAGACAAGATGGGTGGAGCGTCACGACTCAATTTTATACTTTGCAACAAGTGAACATCGTATAGCAGAAGCTTTGGAAAAAATATCCGATTGGAAAGGTAGAGATACTTCATCAAAAGCCTAATATAAAGGAACTCACTAAGTAATTTTGTATTTATTTGCGGAATATAAATTTTAAGTGTGATACTTATTGCAACACAGCCGCTTAGTATCATTTTACAAAAGCACAATATAGATCTTCAAAAAGCCTTATCAAAACTTTAATCTTGTGCCTTGAGGAGAAAAGAATTAAAGCCGAAAAACAATTTAAAGCGATTTTCGAGAAAGTTAAAGTTACTTGCGTTTAAATCGAGGTTCCAATCGAAAAGACAAGATTTGAACGAAATAATCGCATTCAAAATGTTGAAGGTTGCTACCGAGTTGTAGGTTACATTCCTCTTATTGAATTAATTTTAGAAGATCCCAATAGATATCCTAAATGTATTGAACATACCTAAACTTCTACCTCAAAGTGTAATGAATTCATATACAGAAACAAAACTTTTAAAACCACAACTAGCTGATGAGCTGATTATTTTAAATATTATGTTTGATAAAAGAGATAAACACCTACTAACATCTAAACTTGAGCCTCAACTGTTAAATGCATTGGCAACAAACTTGAAAAATATCTAAAAATCTATCAGAAAACGTTTTAGATGCTTTAATAAACTGTGAAGAAGATATCTACCCAAATCTTAGAAAAATATTTCAATTTTTCGTTTCAATGCTCGTCAGTAGAGATGTCATTTTCTACCCTTCGTAAAATAAAAATATGGCTCAGATCAACAACGAAAGAAGATAGACTGTACTATCTAAATTTGTCTCACAATGAAATCATAAATTGCTTATTTAAAAAGATAAATTTATTTTAATTTATATTGAACGGATCTTATATTTTATTTAACCTTATTGTTGAGTTTGTTTTTAATATAATATACACATATTGTTTTTAACCCTAGAAAGATAAGGTACGTTCGCGAGACGTACGCTTTTTTAATTTGGTGCTTTTACTTTCACATTTGTTAACATACAACTTTCTGACGCTCAATTATCTTAGTTGTTAGCAACACCTAGTTCGTAGTGTCAGTTTTATGTTGTTAATTATGTATTTTTTTAGAAATAAACACAAATAAACACAACATATGTCTGAGAGACGTATCGTTACTTTAGTGTTACTTTTGTAGCGAAGATAACTTTGTGTTTTGGTTGAATTTTAAGGTATTGTTTTAAATAATTGTTGTAAGCGCGGCTTGGATGACGGTTTCACCGGAAAATGTGAGCGATGAATAGTGATGCAGAAGATGAGCTTTTGACATCCTTGAGCCTGACGAGAATATACCACCCATTCAGAAGAATCCTCAAGAACCTGAACATTTTACTACTTCTTCCGATAGCTGCGTTATTACGATATCTCGACCCACTTTAAGAAGTAAAAGTAAGTGGGCTACATCGAAGGGTTAAAGTGATGGCCAAGTTTCTTCAATGAATATAGTTCGTAAGGCAAGAGGACCAACTCGGTAATGCAAATCACTGTACGACCCAATTTCATGCTTCGAAATTTTTTACTACCGAAATAATTTCGGAAAGTGTTCAATGGACCAGTGCCGAAATTTTCATAAATTGTTTAATTTTAAGGCAAGAAATTCCTATTTTATCGAAAACTTTGACTAACAACATTGAACAAATTTTACCAGATGCAGTAACCTATGATTGAGGTTGTAGTAGAAAACAGCGTGAATCAAAAAATCCATCAGAAATTAAACTTATCTCCAAAATGGTATGTGTCAAATGCGGTTTACCTGTATGTGGCGACCACAAAATTTAAATTTGTAAATCTTGCACATAATGTTATTCAAATTATATTTTTTTTTTGTTTATATAAGTTAATACAGATAACATTATCTACAAAAAGTACAAAGAAAATATTTATTAAAGTTTTTAGAACCGAACTGAAGTTTTTTATAAAAAGTCTTTAATTTTTGATAATGCTTATTAAATTGTATTTTTAATTTTATTTTTATTATAATTTTCTGTTTAAAAATTATATTTTTTTAAAAGAAATAAATGTTTTCAACAATAAAACTGAAATATTATTTTCGTTAATATCCTTTAAAGGATAGAAACAAGCATACGTCTTTCAGACGTGTCGTTTCTTTTCAGTACAAAGAAATAACGTTATCTTTCTAGGGTTAAAAAAATTTTAAAAACAATTTTTTACGTTTTTTGTATTTTAAAAAATCAAACCCATCCCCCCCCCCCAAAAGGCTCAAGTTGGATCAGTGCCTGGTGCCTATACAAAATCGAGGTAACATGAAGAATATCGTATTTATTTAAAAGAGATTGCATGAATTCGAAGTTAGAACAGAGCACATGGACTACCAAGGTGACCAAATAGCAGATTAGTTTCAAACAATATGGTCTTCTTGATGACAGATTTGTAGATCACTTTATTGGCCTTCTACCAATAGGAAACTTTTTTAGCAGGTATCTTATAGACCTGCAGACCTGCTCAAGGAACCTAAGCTAACAACCAGCTATTTTAAAGATTAAACAATTTTTAGAATAATTTTTAACATAAATTGCCTATTGTTCGAAAATATTCATTATCCCTGAAGAAGTCACACAAAGGCTTGACGAAATATCGGATGAGATAAAATAATTATTTAAATTTGCATTTTAATTCAAATGTTTGTTCTAAGTCAAATACATAACAATTTATAAAGTTGGTATACTCTAATAGTCGTATTCCTTCAACATTTTCTATGCCCTATCAGAATTTTCGTTTGTATATTTTTGTTACGATGCTTACTTTAGCTATCCATTGGCTAGCAATGAAGTAAATTGTACAGAACATTTAAACAACTATTAGATAACAGCAGAAATACACAAATAAAAATTCTGATTCTGCCGAAATTCGTGCGAATTTTCGTTAAAACTCATTATTCCAAAATGATAGAGCAAAAACAAATAAAAATTTGAAAAATTAAGATTTAAAGTTAAGAATATTCAATATAAAATAGTCATGTTTTACGTATTAAGCTGGGATCACACGATTGCCGCAAATGCACCAATATGACACAATTTTTATTGTGCTTTATTGACGCACAATAATGAAATTGGACCAATAAAATATTCTGAAATCACACGATTGCCCTGTTTTAAACAAATTTAATTGCCGCTAGTTGGTACAAAGCGAAATGGTTACAACAATTGCCGCAGCACAGTCACACGATTGTTCTTACTTGACAACTGCGAAAACAGCTGTTGTGGTAGCTTTTTTATTTGTTTGAAAGTTCTTGTTGGTTTGTTAATTAAATTAAAATTAAATATGTATCATATATGTATGTATGTACTTAAACAAATTTTTGTTGAATAGTTTTATTTCAATTTTTTAAGAAATTCCAAAAATTAAGTCTGTTCACAATTTCGTATGTTAAGGTTCGCATAGAAATACCTTAAATAAAAATATTCGCACTGAACAGCTAAATATGCCTATGAGCATACATACATATTTTGTTAATAGCAATAATTAAAATGCATAATAAATAAATAAATATTTATCTTCATTACCTACTAAAAGAAACACAAAAAGTAAATTTATTAAAAAAGGCAAATATTGGTGCGTATTGTGTTGTTTGATTGCCGCACAAGAACACAATAAATATTGGTGCATTTTTGTTATTTTTATTGCCGCGCGGTTGCATAGCAAACAGTCACACGATTGCCGCACCAGGGTTGTATTTGATTGGTAAAAGTAAGCACAATATTGTCCTTGATTGGTACATGAGCCAATTGGTTGTGCAGTCACACGATTGGGGTATTAAAAAGTATGAAAATTGGTGCATTGCGGCAATCGTGTGATCCCAGCTTTAGTTGCTCACCCAGCCAACCAAAAGTACACCGTGTGTATGAGCAATATTAATTAATGCGAATATTAATCATACGTATAGATAGATAAGTTATTTACAAAATATATAATTTCAAATAATTATATTTTTTATTAAAAAAATAGTAAAATAAACAAAATAATTGTTTATTTTTGTTTTTTTTTCAATTTTTCATCGTTTTAATTTAACTAATGGAGGTGGGTTCCATCGATTATGCCGCCTTTTTTATAATCTTAACACTTGCTAGCTTTATATTTATTTAAACAAATTATATGTTTAAACAAAATTTTTTTCATTCAAAGTTTCCCAACTCTCGTAAAGTTTTCTTAACCTCTTTTATTAAATCAAACCCCATTGAACTTTTAAGTACATTATTTCTATGCATGTATGAATTTGAGTAAATTTATTCTACCGCAAACTCATAAATATATATTTTTTTTTTTTTTGTTTATGAATGTGAAAAGTTACACATATGTATGTATTTATAGTTGTTTATAATGTCACGTATCCAACCGCGTAAACCACTATAATTGTGGCATACAAGTAAAAGAAGAAACTAAACTGTCAGCATGTTTAAATTTCAATATGTGTCCCTAAATGAATATTTCACGTACCAGCAGGAAAAAGAAAGCCTTCTAAAAGGCCTCTTTTACTATCAGCAGGCTGTTAAATTTTGCTTGAAATTACAAACTAAATGCTTAGCTTCAAGCTCCATTGCAACTCCGATTATGCTTAAGCATAATTAATGAACTGACAATAACCTAAAGGTGTTCATTCTTTTGTAGTAAAATTTTATGTTTTAATTGAATTAGTGCTGCAAACGTTGCTATACTCGTATTTTTGTTAGACTTTTTACCATTAACCCCACTTTTATACGACAATTTAACCTTTACACACAAAATTAATTATTTTTACACGATAAACAAAAAAATTTTGAGGTACTTTAAAGAAACTTCTTGACTTTGTTAGCAATATCAATTAAGTACTGGAAACACATTTTTTTTAGTAACGAAATATTTTAGAACGGACGTAAGTTACCCTCGTGTGTGGTTTTCCACACACTTGTAGTTTCTATGTAATTTGCACTAGAGACAACCTTTTCTGTCAGCAAGAGTGAATATTTTTGATATTGTTGCAAGCAGTGTATGTTTTATAAAGTGAGTGCTTCAGACTGTCTATTAGGTTTGCTAAAGGCCTTGTCTATTGGCCACTTTCTACACCATTTGCAGATTTGCTTACAAGATCTAGTGGAGAGTGTTTCAAAGAAGATAAAAAGAGCTGTTAACACCTCTTTCCTAAAAATAGAAGGTAATGAAAATCAAGCCTTTATAAAAAAACAAAATAATTGAAAAAGCAAAACAAAAATTAAAGGCCCTTAATTTTCTCTCAACTTCTCCTTCTATATTTCATCACATACATTTCTGTTTAAGTTACAAAGTGTTTGTATGAGTAAATGTGTTCTCGTATTATTTGTTTTCAATACAACATTTGTGTGTGTGTGTATGCGTTTGTGTGAAAATTATTATATTTTAATTATGTGGCATGTGTCATTTACTGTATTGACGTTGGTCTATATGGCCAGGTCTGTTTGATTCTAAGCGTGTGCATTTGTTTATATGTGTTAAATCACTACAATCAAAGATTTGTTAATAAAAACATTTGTAAGCTTTCTTGATACACAGGACATGCTGTTAAAAACAACAATAACAACAATTAATTGTTATGCAAAAACGTGTTGAAGTTATGAATTGGTTTTATTATTATGAATATAGATACAGCTGATATGTCGATTTTTAGTTAAAAAAATTAAAGTAAAAAGAGGGCTTTTGTGTTATAAATTTAAATCCATTTATTTGATTTATGAAAAGAAAGAAAACTGAAGCTTTAAATAATCTTCTTTCTAAAAGTTTGAAGCAAAAATTATAGATTAAGGCTGTTTTCAATAAAGCATAATAAATAATGTTTGTCCAGTGGTCAAAATTCGGCCATAATTATTTATGCAAATTTGATAATATAATATAAATAGAAGTAAATATAAATTAATATGTGTCGAGCATTTGTGTTTTTCGGATTGATTTGGCGAGGTATCAACCTCCGGCCCATAGGTTGTTTCTCACTCAAGTCAGTGAAAGTATAATTAAGTTTGATATGTTTAAAAATATAAAAAATCAGAAAGTATTAATTGAACAACAAAAAAGTAACGAAAAGTCTCCGTTTATAGTTTTTCAATCATATTGGAATCTGCATGTTGAATTTCATGTTCTAGGTTCGGTTTTATAAAAATTCAAAAAGTACCGGAACAAAAAAGTACTAAAAAGATTCCACCAACAGATTCCCATTCACACATATTCTTATTCAATCAAGACCTTGCATGTTTAATTTTATGTCCAATACTAACGGAAATTCAAAAAGTGCCAGATAAAGAACAAAAAAAGCTCTATCTTATAAATTCTTATCGATTCTTATCTTTTATGTTTCTAGGTCCAATATTAATGATAATTAAAAAAGTACCAGTTGTAGATCAAAAAAGCTAACGAAAGTAATTTAATTTCCGTATTGCCCCTTTTTCAATATTACGATATTGAAGTGGGAGACCATTGTTTTGTACTTATGTATGTGTCAATACACGGTGAAAAATGTTTTGTTAAAAAAAGTACCAAACATAGGTATGATTTTTACCCCTTAAACGCTGAAAAAGTACCAAAGTTATATTTGTACTTATATGCTTCACTGAAGGTAAAAGGGTTTGTCATTCCGTTTATATACAGTCACACAGATAATAGTACGTACTCCTTCTAAAATTTAATTTCTGGTCGATATTTTTGCTTGCATTTGCAAGGCATCGACACACTTTCAAAATCAAACTACAAAAAGTTCGGGTCACTTTCCGCTTATTATACTTTTATACTTAAAAATTAATCTGACAGCACAGATAATTATATGCACGATGCCAAACGGTCCTTTCTAAATTAAGCAGATTAAAAGAAAAAATAATATACGGAAAGTGATACAAGCTAAATGTGCAAGCAAATTCTAAAAGACTGCAGAAATTTTATAAAAAAAATTTACTGTTTTATTAAAATAGTTAAGAAAACAAAGGACATTTAGACCGAAATGCGTGAACATATAAAAGAACGATGGGAATAAATTGTTGGACGTGCCAAGTCTACAGTGCAGACTGTAATGAAATATTTGTCTGAGTCTCAATTTCTAGCAAGCAAGCCAAAAACTGGACGTCCACCCAAAATTTCCCCACGAGTTGAGCGATTTAAAAAAAGTATTGTTAGTAAAAATCCTAAAACAACAGCCGCGGAATTCGAAACACTTTGGAAATTACCACAATATTAATGTTCATTCAGAAACAGTGCGAAATGTTCTGCAAAAAAGCGGATTCCAAGAAAAAAAACATTAATTAGGGATACAAACAGAAAAAAACGACTCGACTTCGCACTTAAGTATGCGGACAAATCAATAGTCTTAAATTTAAATAATGAAATAAATATTTGCTTTCATTTAAAAATTTTTAGTTTATATCCTTTTTTTAAATATAACCAATTTCTGGAAAATGTTAGAATTTTTAAGGGGTACGTACTACACAGAAAAAATTCTCCAAAATTTTTTACCAATTAAAGCATTAATCAAAAACATAATCAGTTTTAATTAAAAATTTAATCAAATGAATTAAACTTTTAATCAAGTGAATTAAACGTTTAAATAATACTATTAACTGGTTTAATTGATACTATTAATTTGTTTACTGGTGCAAATTTAATTAATTTTTTAATTAATATCACAAATTTTTTAATTAAAATCAATTTTCATTTTTTTCTGTGTATTATCTGTGTGACAGGTAAAAGGGTTAATATAAGTTTATCAATCCGCTTGTAATTTCTACAATAATGATGTTAGACCCTATATATATTCTGTTTCCTTATAAGTAGCGAAGTTAATTAACGATGTCCGTCTGTCTGTTCGTTGAAATGGGCTTTCCAAAGACCCCAGATGTGATGTGTTGGTAATTATATATTTATGTAGCATATAGTCCGGAACTGTTTGCTATTGAAATTCAGCAAGATTGGTACACAAATGGCTAAGATATTAGCAAAAACTACGACTACCTCTTATTTTACTAAAAAAATCCCGTGTTGTTTTTGTTTTTTTTATTTTATTTTTATGTATATCTGGAGAACGGCAAGAGCCAAAGTTTCCAAATTAGGTGGAAGCATCTTGGTAATTAATGCACAACATCCGACAAAACTTGGGTGAGATTGGACAAGTAGGCTTGGCATACAAAGATATTAAAGGATTTTGTATATCTAGAGAACGGCAAAAGCCAAATTTTCCAAATTAGGGACAAGCATCTTGGTTATCAACTTACAACATCCGACAAAATGTGGGCAGTATTGCACAAGTGGGCTTGGCCCAAAGTGATATAACTTTCTGTTATTTTCCCACCATGGTGAAAGGCATATACGATTCGGCATATCCGAATAAAGCACTCTTACATGTTTTTAGATAAGTTACGAATTTGGTATAATTTTTATTTCTATGTTTATTAGTTAAAAACACAGATGAGGTGACATAGAAGTTCCAAAATACAAGTTACACCCTTTCACTACCCAAAAGGGCCGAATTTCAAAAATTACCTATTCGCATATTTTTTCAAGGAACAACAAATATAAAATTTCTGTTGTGTCGCTTTTGGTTTAGGAGATATAAGGTTACAGACTCTATCCGGTTTTACCCTTTTTTTATTTGCAGACAGGAAAGTGTTTTAACCAGTTTGACCTTTGTCGATATATTTATAGATATTTACGACAACTGTCGTCCTCCTAACTCAAACAACGTGTCTGTTTCAGTCTGAAAGATCTTTTTCCAAATTTATAAAACGATTTTCCCAATTAACAAATCAAGTTAGTATTAACGCAAGTACATGCTGGGACATCCTAGTATCACGGTTTATATAATATCGGGAAAAATAAGTCCTTTATCAACTCGTTTATTTGCAAGCATCATTGAACAGGTTAAATTCTTGTTTTATATAAATATTACAGGATAAATATAACAGAAACTATCAATTATTTTTACAAAATCAAAATCCTGTTGGCACTTTAAACCAAACAAATACAACCTTTGTTTAGTGAAAAGCTGTCAATCAAATGCCAAAGTTAATGTTTAAAATTCTTTAAAACATATTTAGATTATCGACTTTACTAAACATATGCAATTGTTAATGCAAAGGTCACATACATGCTAATTTATGCCTGCATATTGTAATTTTATATTGTTGCACTTTAACATTGTTAATTGTTCTTATACACTAAATGCCTTATTTAACCCCTAAAATAGCTGAAAATTTCTAAAATTAGTCTCTCAACGCAATTGTTTAAGTTTGACTATACACTTATGCTACCTACATTATTCATAATTACAATTATTATCGTTATTAGCATTATAATGAAGAGGTCGTCATCATTATAACTATAACTATACCAACTACAAAAAAAAAAAATAATAGAAATAATAATGACGCTGATGGTCATGATTTCGAAAAGGACAAATACATTTGGAAAATAGTTTTTATACCAAAAAGTTGCCACTTTTTGTTAAGCACGAGTATGATGACAGTGGGAAATGATGGGAAAAAATTGGCAACATTAAAAACAAAGTCAAACTCATTTGTAAATATTATTATAATTGTTGGAACGTGACATAAACTTATTTCCTTTTCCGCTGTTTATTTTTGTTTTATATACATACATATTTTCTAATTTTATTATTCTGTTAGCTGATAACAAACAGTGGGCTTAGTGGAACTAAATATCGCCGAATAACTAAGCTTATTATTCAAAATTCGGCTGCTTTTAACTGAAGACTATATGAGGTGCTATAGATGAGACCATAGACAAAATTATAAGCCAGACTATAGATGAAAGTTTAGGTGAGAGTATAACCAAGGCAATAAAATGTGACTATAAACGAGACCATCGCCCCTTTTTTTAAGGTTGACGTCGACACTAGTCGAGGGCAACGGAACAACAACTGTATTTTCTAGGTCGTTATTGGCAACTTTTGATCAATATTGAGAGTCACTTGGCTTAAAGAAATGTTAGTAAGAAAGTTATTTTAAATTAAAAGAAAATTGTGGACACAAACCTATTTATTATTTTTTTAAATTATTTGTTTAAATAAGTCCACCAAACGTTTACCAAACACCTGAGTTTTAAATATATTTTTTATTTTTTTTAAATAAAATAATAAGAATTGATATATTTGAGACGTCAGGATGAATAATAAGCGCTTAGTTTTTGCTTTTTAATTCAAAAACAAGCCCACTTTATCCCCTAACGTCTTATGTCGTTTTGGAAAACAACCAACCAATTGTAGTAGGGAAAGTAAGAAAAGATAAACTTACTTGTTATTGTTGGTGTTTTGTCTAAACATTGATATCGTTGCAAATAAGACTTAGGTATTTGTAATTCTCATTCGCTTTATAGTTTTATTTGTATAACATCTTTTGCTTTTTTAAAGTCTTTGAAAAAGGTTACCTTATGATCTGGCCAAAGCAACCAGTAAAATTCGCATAGGAACTTGCTTATCCCCCAACAATAAATTTCATTGTGCTTACCAAGAATAAAAATAGGGATTTCAGAACATAATAAAATCTTGTAAATGAATAATGAACAAACTTTTTAATTTGATTTGTTTTTATGTAGATTTATTAAGAAAAAAAACACCAAACATCAGAAGAATAAACAAGTAAGAGTGGTATATTCGGCTGTGCCGAATCTTATATACCCTTCACCATTGTGCGAGCAGAATACAGAGCAATTAAATAATTTTTACATATACATACATATTTACAATACTTAAAACTTCATTATAAATGAAATGTAAATATTTTTTTTAAATCGTTTTTAGAACATAAAAATATTAAAAAAAAATTTATTTTTAAAAAACCAAGATTCGAACCAGGGAACTCACAGTTTCTAACTTAACACACCCCCTAGACAACTGAACCATGAAGGAACGCTGTTTAAATATAATTAAAATGAAATATGGACCGTTTACTGTTTACAACTAGAGAAGAGACGACAACCGGATTTGAACTTCGCTTTTCATAAGGACCCAGAATATATATACTTTATAGGGTGTAGGATTTTCGGTGAAGGGTATAAAAAACAAACGTAATTATAAAAAAAGAGTAATTTTTGGGATTTCAGTATTTTGGTCATAACTCTGCTATTTCTTAACCGATTTGACAGATTTATATACCGACGTGTTAAAGAAGAAATCTTGGACTCGGGAAGATCTATGGTTCCCGACAATGGGTATTTAAAAAAAAAAAATAATTTTTTGGTCATAACTTTTTCGTATCTGAACCGATTTTCCCGAGTTTTTCAGAAAATATTTTCTATTAAAAATTTCCGATCTTTTGATATATAAGGCGTAACAATAGGTCATATTACAGTCAAAAAATTCGGGTTTTTATACAATTTTTAATACTTTTGGTATGGGAGGTACCACGCCCACTTCTCCAGTCCCGCCCAAATTGTGGGATGGTGTGAATTTATAACCTTAATGTTTGTACCTAATTTGAAAACTTTGGTTCTTGCCGTTCTCCAGATATTCAGAAAAAAGTAATAAAAATACAACAACCACAAGGAATTTTTTGGGACAAATTAGAGGCAGTCGTGGTTTTTTGGTCATATCTCAGCCATTGTTAGACCGATCTGGCTGAATTTCAATAGCAAGAAATGGTGGACTATATGTGGCATAAATGTAAAACAACCTAGCCGCTATCATGTCTGGAGTCTCCGGAAAACACATATCAAACGTAAGACGGACAGACGGACAGACGGACAGACGGACGGATATCGTTAAATTAACTTCTCTCCTCATAAGGACCCAGAATATATAGGGTCTAAGATCAATATTGTAGAAATTACAAACGGAATGACAAACTTATATATACCCTTTTCCACCTGTGGTGAAGGGTATAAAAATTAAAGGAGGTAAGTTTTTTTTTGGCAGATTTTTGACAAAAAGTCCACATCGACACAATATTCTTAGAAAATAATAAATTAACGTCGAAATTATGTAGTGGTTGACCTAATGTGACAACAAATTAAAATTGACGTCGAAATCGCCAACGACTTCTATAATAGGGGTAAATAACAGATACATTAGCAACGACACCATAGAATTTGGGGATATTCAAAAGAGTAAAAACCGGCTCAGTTATCGACTTAACTTTTTAAAGTCCTTTTTTAAATTAGTGATTACTATACCCATAGTGACATAAAGCAATTGTTTTTACTTTAGGGGTTATACTTTTCCACACAAAAATGTCGTATAGCATAAAGGATGTTTCAAAGAAGAAGATCGGGGCCAGATTTCAACATACGACTACAATCAAACTGGTATAAATCCGAGATTGGAATACAAAAGTAAAATACATTAGCAGGACTCCCTCAGGGGTCAGTGTTACCAATCCGGAATATTATGTATAATGATGTGTTAGAGCTTAGCATATCCGAGTAGGTCAGTATTATTGAATTTTTCTGAAAATACCATTATAATAGTGAAAGTAACTCAAATAACACCATTCGGATTAAAAAAATCATGGCTCAACATAGTCGTCTTGTGACGAAATTGTATTAACTAGCAGCCTAAAAAAGATTACCAATTTGCATTAGAATAAGAGAAGCTGAGTTTAAAACAGCAAAAAAAACAAGTAAGAAAGTATAATTGGTCAAGCCCGACCACAGTATTTAAAAACACATCATCTTTATGTGTCCATATATATATATATGGATTTATATATATTTAAAAATTTAATTAAAATCGGTTTGATAGTTATTGAGAGGCAGAAATTTCCCCCTATCTTCCCTCGTGATCCTATGATTCAGCCCATTTTAATAGGCTTGGTCCTTGTGCCAATCAGAACCTGTGTCCCAAATTTGATCATATAATCTCCAAAATTGCGATCTATACTTTGCGCACAAGGTTTCATAGACATCGTTAGTTCGACTCAGAAAGTGATTTTGAGTCGATTGGTATACTTTAAGGTATTGTTCCTAGGAACAATATTTTAAGGTGTTACACACATCAGCACAAATGCATAATAAATAAAATGGAAGTTATGATTGATGAAAGTCTCAATTTTAAGAATCATTAAGAGTACGCATTCAACCAAATCCTCAAAAGTGAACAACGTCCTTCGCAGGATTATGACCCACAGATGTTTAATGGATAGAATCAAATGTAGAGCGATTAATAGTGTAATTTGCGGTTTCATTATGGTGCACTGTTGGGTCTTACGTTAATCAAAGATGTTTAACCCTAGAGTACTAACCATATTTTACATACGTTGCAACTAATGATCTACGCTTCGACGAAGTATTTTTTTAACTGTCTATAACTATGGCTTGAAACCAAATATACTTTTTTAATAAATGTTATTAATCATTATGGCACCTTATAAGTCTATATAAAAAACAAGTTTAATATATATTCATATAGATAAACGATTTGTTTTAATTTTCGTATGAATCCATTTAATGTTGCAAATAATTTTGGGATCATAAAAAAGTACCTAAAAATTATTGTAAATAAAGCTGAAAAATTCGAAAAAGTCAAAACTTAAAAAACACATTTTTAGCTTTAAAAAATATATATATTTTTTTAAATACCACCTTGAGCAAGAATCTCAAAGCTCAACTTTGTGCTCTCCGCATATACAAAACCAATAACAGCAATGTTCCAGCAACGCAGTCTAAAAAAACAATTAACACACAGCAATAGTAAATCATCTGCTAACAGCATACAAAATTTGAGAGTATTAGGCACTCCAATTTAAAAGCAAATTAGATAAATGGGAGCGATGCTCGTCGAATCGTCGATCACTAGTACTCTAGGGTTAAAAGGTTTTTTTTTAGATATTTTCAGGGGTGTGCTGGAAATCGCAAACGCAAAACGCAAGAATTTTAAAAGTCGTTTTTTAGTAAGATTTCTTTAATAAAAGAATTTAATGACAAATATTATACAAACATTTCTCTATTAAACAGAATTTTATAACAAAAATTATAAAAATTTAGATTAAAAGTGTATTAAAAACAGCCTCCAAATTCTTGCGTTTTGCGTTTGCGATTTCCAGCACACCCCCCTTTTAGAACTGTTTAATTTCAACAGCACGATGCAACTTGTCTGCTATACAGAATTGTAGCAATAATTTTCTAATAAAACTGAAATAAAGTAACCTCACACTCCTTTGCCCCACAAGGTCTGCTGATCTTTCTACGCCCAATTTGTTTAAGGGGTTTTTACAAGTTAGATGTTTAGAAAACAAAACCAATAATTTACAAGATTTAAAGCAAAAAAATAAGACAGGATTTGAGGAAATTCCTGCTTTAAAAATAATTTTTTTGCACTTGCATTTCGAGCATATTCAATAATTTTTAAAAATCACTTAAAAAGCAACGTAAAGTAATTAATCCATTTTTTACCAAATTTTAAGCAACGTTAAGTAATTAATCAATTTTTTACCGAATTTTAAACAACGTAAAGTAATTAATCCATTTTTTACCGAATTTTAAGCATCAGCTGATCATATTTTAGGCATCACCTGATATTTTTATTTGTAGAGTACGACATTTTACCACAGAGCACACATAGGCGTCACGATACAGAAAATATTGTGTTTTTTTCTGTCTTATTCTTCGAAAGCTGCCCTTTTTGCATTTTTGTTTATATTACGCAATTTGTGTTGATTGCGACGGCCCACAATCCTTTGATGTAGAACAAAATTGTGCTAAAATAGATGGAGTTGACCCAGACTAATAATACTTTACATGGAGGTATTTATGATAATAAACAAAATTTTAAGTTTTGAAAAAATCCCGTCAAAGGATTCATGTACCTCCCATATATCCTTTTTTTAAAATCAAATTCGGCAGCACTTTTTAAGTTTAATGGTTGAAAATTACCAAATCTATCTAAATATAATGTTAAAATTGATGCACCTAATTTTTTATAAATTCTAGCAAGGATTTTTCAACGATACAAACTATTTAAATATTTCAAAATTAAAATATTTCATACAAAAATAATAAAAACAAGTACAATTTGGTGTTCCGGAAAAAGCACAAAAAATTACACTTAAACTTAAAATGTGGTAAATTTTTTTCTTTACATCAATAGTTAGGGCAACAGAGCATATATTCTTTAAAAAAAACTGAAAAAATGGTGCACTCAGTTTTTTTAAATTTAAAGTTAATATTGGCGGTTTTCATATTTTTTGCAAAAACAACCTGCATTTTTTACGGCTAAATAATAATGTCTAAAAACGGTGGAGATTTTCTTGAAGTTAATTTCTTTAGAATGTTAATTAACACAGTACAAAGAAAATAGGATAATTTCATCGTACAGAAAAATATTTATAGCTTAATAACTAAAGTACTAAATTAAAAGAATAATAAATGCGTTTTGGGCCTCTAAAAAAGATCAAATATTTATCTCTAAGCAGTGATGCCAACTTTTTGAGAGCAAAAGGCACTTTAAAATTTAAAAAAAGCACTAAAAAGCACTATTTTGAACAAAAAAAGCGTAAAAAAGCACTAATTCATTTTTACAATTAAATTTAACACAAAACAAGTTGCCTTCGGCTGTGCCGAATATTAAATACCGCCAAAATGTTAAAAAAGGCGACGGCGTAGATGGGGGACAATTTTCATTTAAAATTAAATAATAAATATATGTATTAACATTTGTATATAAAAAATTTTAAATGTATTATTATTATCTTCAATAAAAATAATATTATCCAAATCATTTGGAGTTTGAATTGGCCATAAGACAGTTTAAAAGTATTACAGTGCGAGCCCGATTTTCGTAGCTCGAAAAAATACGGTTTCCGACTGCATGTTTTAAACTTTTTAATACGTTTTTTCTACATGACTCAAAATCGTTGTTTATTTTTCCATTTACAATTCTTAATATTTTTCAAGCCATTTTCTATTTTTGAAACAGTGTCTACATCTTTTTTATTACGATTACTGAATATGTTGTCAACGCTTAAAAGTGCAACGTTTTGTAAAATTTCCAAATTGCTAGGAAGCCTAGCTTTAACCTCGTAAATAAAGTTTTTGGTAAAACAAATGCAACTTTCTTTTTTCACTTTTTTTATCATTTGAAATCTTAAAATCTTTACAGGCTTTCTCAAAATTGTACTCCAAATAGCTAATCTCATCTTAATCATCCTCTATATAACCGAAGTTTTAAAAAATGGTGAAAAAAATAAAAATTTTAAAAAGCATTAAAGGCACTAACGAAAAATTGAAAAAGCACCAAGTTTGTGCTTTTTTTTAGTTTGGCACTAAGGATACAATTTTGGCGTTTTGAGGCATCAAAAAGTACCATAAATAGTGCCAAAAGCACTAAGTTGGCTCACTGATGATGCTTGAGAAAAGCCTAGAAGAGTTTGCGAATGCTACTCAAAACATTAATGCAAATAATACGTAGTTGGTTAAAAAAGTATTCGCTGTGTTTACAGAATAGTAGCAAAATGGTTCAGTGCCAAAAATATATGTAGATTACTTAAAAGGCACTTAAAAGCACTGTGAGAAATTGTTAAAAGCACTATAAATACCCGCTTTTCAAAAACGGGTGTTTAACAAAATTTCGGGTATTGCATAAGCAAAAAAGCACCAAAAAATACCCGAAAGGCACCAAAATGGCAACGCTGTCTCTAAGTTAGAACTAAAATGTACACAGAAAGAAAAACACTCGGGATAAATTGATCTTTTATGCTCACTTTTAGCACGAGGCGTGCTCAAAAAATTGAGTATTGTTCTCAGAGAACTTATAAGTCTAATCTCTCAGCTTTGCATTGTTTTATGCGTGCGTACGTGTGTGTTTTTCAAATTTGTTGTACAATTGCAAAAACACGACACAAGTTCGAACAGAACGATTTGCTTTTTGTTTGTAGTAACAACAAAAACAACAGAACAAGAAGGAAAACATATACATAAATATATATATATGTATTATTTTCATGTTTAACCCTCCGGCTTACGCATGTTTTAATTATTTATACACACTAAGCAAAAGTCTGGCCAGACTCTTGTGTACCATGAAGGGTTAAAAAGTAAATTTGAAATCTTGCTTCTCATTTAGTTTATATTTTTAGTTAAATATGTACATAAGATTTTTAAAGTAAAAACCATATCGGCATTATGTTGGTGTTTTATTATTCTGTAAGGTGTAATACGGGTAAGTAAATCAATCATAATCACTTTTTCTTTCTTGTTTTTTATGTTTTTTTTTTCAAGCACGAATTGGGGATAAAATTAACTTTATCATACTTGAATCAAGCGCATTTTGAGATTGATTCAATCTGAGTTTTACTTAAATCAATCTCATTTTCGGATAACTTCAAGTACGAATTGGGGATTAAATCAACTTTATAATGCTTGAATCAATCGCATTTTGAGATTAATTTGATCCTACTTTTACTTAAATCAATCTCGTTTTCGAATTACTTCAAGTACGAATCCGGGATCAAATATGGATAAAGTGAGAATTTTGGGATTGAATAATCCGTACATGAATCAATCTTTTTGTACTTGATTCAAGAATATCCGTACTCACCGTACTATTGATACCGCTCCGGATTGATTTGAGTACGGATGGATTGATTTTTTTTTTTTTTTGAATGTAGTTAGTTTTTCTTTTGATTCTTAATGCCGGACACTTGGCTTAGAAAATTGAAAATACTTTTTACTCAGGTTTTTTATTTGTCCATCAAAAAATTTTTTTTAGTTACGGCAACACTTTTTTAAGATTCATCCAGAGCATTACTAATACATACTTTAAATAAAGTGTGGGCTCATATTAAAGAAGAATGTCTTATTTACCAAATACTAATTTAAAAATTGTGGTACTTCTTTAAAATAAATTTTTAATAATTTTTTTCCTAGTACATGAGTTAAGTTTAATTTTTTTTGAAAAATTTTATTAAAAATTAGGACAAGTTTAGCGGCCTCGCGGCGAAATGCATTTAACATAATAAAAGATTCTTCCTACATGTAAATTTATTTAGATACGGATACAGCACAGTAATTTTTTTAAACGTTGGAAAAATATTTTTTCACCTTATTTTTGTATATGGAACAAAGCGGCCTGTTTTTATACATTGCCACTTCACTACCAAAAAAAAACGTTTTCTTTCTCTTTCTTCGAAAGCTGCCCTCACGAATGAGTTTTCACACGTCACTTTTTTCATCTCTGTATACTCTGTGCTATTACTCTGTTCGAACGGTGGCATGTCATAGCGTCCAGCACGTTATGACACACCAAAAAGTTGCACAATATCCACGGAAGCTTTTACACTTTTAAAAGTGTCACCATGTCTATCAAAGGCATGTCATAAGGATATTATGACCCTTTCTAGTTTGTTTAAATTGCCTCCATTATTGTCAAGCTGTGGGACGAAAGACTTAAAAAAAATCCTGAATTTTTTTAAGACTCGAATTTCAAAATTCTGAACCCGAAAAAGTTCGGGAGAACTTTATAATTCTAAATTAAAACTACCGAATTTAAAAGACTTGGTGAGCGAAGCCGGTCTTTTTTATACCTAACAGTAGAAAATCCTTGCGCCCTGCCAAAGGCCGCCAATGCAGTGAAGCTTAAGTTAGCGAAGTCGGTGTTTGTTATACCATAAAGAAGAAATTCTTTGTATGGCAAACACCGGCTGCTGACTAAAGCTTCTTCACATAGACGGCTTTCGGCCGGGCACAATGTTATAACAAACACCAGCTTCGCTAACTAAAGTAGACATTGCGAAAGTGAAGTAACACCAAAAAGTTTAACAATGTCCGCGTACCTTATGACAATTTAAAAAGTGCATGCTGGACTGAACGTTATAAGATGCCACCGTTCAAACTTGCTTAGGAACATTGATTATTTCACACGAAAATCTTTCTAGCTCGCGACTTAGCAAAAATTATGTTTATATAAGTTACAAAAATAAGTTTCTTATAATTGTAAATGAAATTGTTTCGCAGGGAATGCAAAAATTTTGCTAGCAACATTTTGTATGTTTTTCGCAATATAATCAGAGTACAACACTTTCAACAATTTTACGTATATATTTCATCTTTAAATTGAGTTTGACATTTCGAATGAAATACTGAACAGAGTACCAGGTTTAATATAAAAAAGAAACAAAATTGTTTTTATGTTGGAGCACTGGTAAAACATAGGTTAATAATAAAATAAATAAAATAATTTATATTAAATAGTTTAAAAAAAGTTATTGGAGCTTAGCACTATTTAGACAATTTAGAACAATTTTCAGACTAAGCTATTGACTAAGCTATGAAGCATTGACAAATTTGCTGGCACTTATTTGCATATCAACCACTGTGCCTTCCTATAAAAGACACTCTTTCCCCTCCCCCCAATTTAAAAGGGGATGTTTTTGTATATTGCTGTGTGTTTAAGTAAAGTATTCGTACATGTAGCAGTTTAGTAATTCTAATTAATCATTGCTACTACGTTTTTCACCCACTCTCTACAGACTAATTTTTTTTCTTTATTATAAGTAGTTGTGGCAACAACTGTTACCGTATAATGAGTCAATACAGCTGATACTACACAACACTATGTAAACTGCATAATAAAGCATACATTTAGGTTAGTTAAACTCACTGGCTGTACAATGCATTAGCAATAGGAGAAAAAAACAAGTACATTAGAAAATTATTAATGGAGCTTACGTGATTTTAATAAAGTTTTGAAAGTTTCATTATATAAAGATGTACAGCTTGATATTAGAATATATTTATGTATCACTTTTTTTAAATTATGTTTTCTAATAGTGTTTTTTTTTTTATTTGTTGTGCCAAAAATTTTAGATTGCAGAGCTTATTAAGTCAATCATAATGAAGTGAATCCTAGAAGCTGAATTAAAGAGCTGTTAGGATTGTTGTTAGAAAATGTCTCCACAAAAAATTTATACTTTATAATCAAATATAATTTTAATAGATTCCTGCTGATTTTAATATACGAAATTACACTTTTTCTTTAAGTTTTTTTTTATTTGTTCCCTTAAACGAATTTAAGTCTATATGTTTGTTACAATTCTCCTGATTTTTTTTTTCTTATTGTATTTAAGCTAAAAGTCTTAATACTATAGAAACAAATCTACCATCTACTTGAATCTTATCTAGACCACCCGCATATAATATAACCAGGAAACAAGACAGCAATAACAACAACAACAATTGTAGTACAAAAATACAAGTCTCTTAAACCGGAAATCACTGATGCACTTTCAAGTGTTTAGGAGTAGGAAACCAAACAAAAACATATAAAAAAAAAGAAAAACAACGACAAAAAAAATGTAAACAAAAAAATATTAAAAATAAACATGCATAATCATGCCTCAAGAAGACATGAAAGGAAAGAAGAGCAATATGTGGAGTAACACAATGTTAACAGTGGGGTGATTAAGAAAAAATTAAATGAAAGAAAAATTATATGACTCTAAACGAATTTTATGGGATAGTCTTGGTAAAGTCTTGACTACACAGAATGAAAAACACTCGGGATAAATAATATTTTTTATATTTATTTTAAGTACGAGTCGTACTGAAAAATTCAAGTACGAATAACAATTAAACGTACTTAAAACCGTCCTAAATGGGATTACTTTCGAAAATCAATCTCGGAATTTTTGAAAATAAGTACAAAATTCTTAAACCAAGTAAAAACAAGTAAAGGCAGAATTGGTCTTAACTTTCTGTTCTGTTACGAATCAGCTGATTTGTTTTTGCTATTAAAGAACCTGTGAAATTGATTAGTTTTTCTGTTCTGTTGCGGTACAATTTGCTAAAATCAAAAACTTGTTAAGCAATTGTAAGTGACAGCAAAATAAATAATAAAAATACATATTTTTGTATATTGAAATAAACTTTTTTTGATTTTAAGATTTCATAGAATTTAATTTCTTAAAGTTTTTGTGCATTTAAGTTATTTAAATAAAACAATGGACAGTGCAAAACTAATAAACTTGTCATAAATGGCTGATAAGTTACTACAGAAAAAGTAACTGTTACAATTTCTTAACAGAACGTCACGTTACAGAACAGAAACAGAAAGTAAAGACTAAGGGTGCGTTCGTAAATGCATCACTGCGTTGCATTAGTGATTTCAAATGCTTATATATTTATCAGTGAAGTTAATGTGTACCAAAAAATTGTGAAAAACTCCATAAAAATAATAGTCACACAATAAAAAAAAAAATATAATTTTTTTTTATCGGCTTTAAAAAAAGTTTGCTTTTCTGATGCAGCGCAGTGATGCATTTACGAACGCACCCTAATTCTGCCTTAAGAGTGATATATTCGGCTATGCCGAATTTTATATACACCATGGTTGGGAAAGAACAGAAGTTTATATATACGCATATCTTAATATATATTTGTTTATGTAGTAGTAACCGCTTAATTGCATTTAATTATTTGCACATGTTTGCGTAATATTAGTAATATTAAGAGACTTTAAGAGAATTATAAATAGAGTAATTTTTGGTATTTCAGTATTTTGGTTATAACTCAGCCATTTCATAACCGATTTGACAGATTTATATACCGATGTGTTTAAGAAAAAATTTACCATTTACTTAGGTGATTTAACTTGTACTTGGAAAGATCCATTGTTGCCGAAAATGGGTATATTTAAAAAAAAAAAAAATTATATTTTGGTCATAACTTTTTGTATCTGAACCGATTTTTTCGAGTATATACGACGAATCCATAGGTCATATTAGAGGCCAAAAATTAAAGCTTTTATGAAAATTTCGATGTTTTGTAGCCCGTTTTGGATTATTTTACTCATAACTTGCCCATTTTTTTGCCGATTTGACAGATTTTTATACCAACGTGTTCAAAAATAAATTTTTCATAGAACTAGGCTATAAAACTTGGACTCTGTAAGAGCTATGGTTGCCGATAATGCGTAATTTAAAGAAAAAAAATTATTTTGGTCATATTTTTTTCGTATCTGAACCGATTTTTTAGAGTTTTTCAGAAAATACTTTCTACTATTATACTTGATATATGAGAGATAACCATATGTCATACGAGAGTCCAAAAATTCAGGTTTTTATACAATTTTTGATATTTTTTGTATGGAAGGTACCACGCCTACTTCTCCAATCCAGCCCATATTTTGTGGACAGCTGTGTATTAATAACCTAAATGTGTGAACCTAATTTGGAAATTTTGCCTTTGGTCGTTCTCCAGATATACAGCAAAAAGTACTAAAAATACAACAATAACAAGGGATTTTTGGAAAAAATTAGAGGTAGTCGTGGTTTTTTGCTCATATCTAAGCCAATTATGCACCGATCTGGCTGAATTTTAATAGCAAAATTACAATGACCATACGTGGTATAAATTTATACCCATCAAGCCCCTATCATATCTGGGTGCTTCGGAAAACCCATTTCAACAGACAGACGGTCAGACGGACAGCCGGATTTGAACTATCCTTGTCATAAGGATCCAGAATATATACACCTTATAGGGTCTTAGTTCAATTTTGTAGAAATTACAAACGGAATGACAAAGTTATATGTACCCCTTTTTTAACCTTCCGTGAAAGGTATAAAAATATGTATTTTGATGATCAATAATACAATAATTTTTACCAAATCCCACCCCATCTCTGATCTCTGATCTGTTATTGTTATTGTTAAAATAGCACTTACAATAGACTCATCAAAATATAATTCTGATTAGGAAAAAAAAAGAATTTCATTCATACTTTCACTAATAATAATTCCAGAATTATTTTAAGAAATGCAAAATATCACAACATTATTTGGCTGCGAATAAGAGATTTAAGAATTGTCCTATATTCAGCTTTCTTTGAGGAATAAGATTTTGTATACCTTATGAGGCAAAATTCGCTAAAAATTAGGAAAACACATTTTAACTTTTAAAGTTACTTCCACTTTGTGAACAATTATTTTGCAACAAATACCTGCTTAGAAATTATGATATATGGGCATTTCCCCAGAATGGTCTACCAGGATGAAAAAATAGAATGTTGATAATCATCGTCTTTTATTGTTTATTATTATTAAAAAAGTCTATGTTGTTATAAAAGAATGGTTTCATAGCATGTCTCAGCTGTTTTACTTGAGGAAATTGCACTGGAAACTGGAAAATTTTATATTTTCTTATATTTTCTACTTCTAAACACATTTTTATATGCTTATTTTACATGCAAAAATATGTTATGTTTACACTCTTTCTTCATAATCTTTTCATTACAATCAATTGTAAATTGAGTATTTAGTTGTTTGTTAAGGAAATTTGAAGACATTAATGGGAAACTGCAATGTGATAATAATAAAAAAACATATGGAAAAATCGTACGTTCGCGACCCGTACGTTCGCGACCGGTACTTAAGCCAATTAAACAAAAACCAAAAGAGATATTTTTTTTGGTAAATACTGCATGGAGACCTACATTAATACACTTTTAAAATAAATTAATCACTTTTGAATATTCCGTTCCATTACGCAGATTTTTACATTTAACTGCTGTCAGCCAAAGTTGACTTCTATTTTGCGTACGTTCGCGACCACATGTTAATAACTATTATTATGAAAACATAAACTCGATGAAACTCATCTTTTGCACTAAACATACAGCTACCCAAATGCTATCGAATCGCAAAAAAAAAAGCTAGGAAAAGTTTTGTTTTCTATATTATTTGTACATCAAAAGCGTACGAACGTACGTTCGGGACCCCAGGAAATGCCCATATGCCATTCGTGTATGAACTTACGAATGGCATATATCATTCGTATATAAGTTGATGCTATCTCTTTTGAAAGACCAAATAATGTCTATATATCAATTAGAAAACGTTAAGCAGGATATGCCAATATACAAGAGACTTTTGACCAAAAACTGTTTATCTGCGACAAAATAAGTCACCAAAGCAAAGAGTATACAAAAGACATAAAAGAAATTATAATTTTAACAACATTAAAAATTCTTCAAATTTTTCAACAAACCATCACACTGTGCATCTCTCCAATAAACTCGTAAGTTTCAATCTAATACAAATACTGTAAAATAAAAATGAAAAGCAGATACATTAAGCTGATATAGAAATGCCATTGTATGCAATTGCAACAATATGTGTAACAACAACATCGATGCTGTTGTTTTTGTTATTATGACTTTGACAACTCGTGTATCTTTTTCCTGTATCTGGTTACAATAAGATACAAACGTAGAGATATTGCACATTATTTACTTTTATACATAACAAGCAATAATATGCTTAAACTCATACACACGCGCATATACACACACATAACATTGTATTAGAAATGTTGTATTGAAAAGCCTCCAGTGATAAATAGATTTTTATATTTGTTTCAGAGAATGTAAGTAACACCAACAAAAAAACAGAAAGATATGTATACTAAGGGCATTCAATTTTAAGTCACTTGTTATCCTTTAAAAAGATGGCAGACATGTTTACAATCTGAGATTGAATGGAAAAATATGAAGGCGTTGGAACAGTGTGAGTCGTGTGGAAATATTTTGCAAGCTTTTTATAGTCAGTTCTAATATTTTATTTATAAACGAATCGATTTTTAACAACTGGTAGAATTTTGGAATATTTTACGCATAAATATTGCAAGGACATCCAAAAATGGGAAACATGCTATTTTTGATATCTCTGTATTTCAATTGAGAAATTTAGAAACGTATTTCTATTAAAATATTTGCTAAGTTAATTTCTACATAAATGTAACATTTCATTAGAAGCTTTTATTAAACAACAATTTAGTTTTGCTTTGTTTTTGGAAAAATTGTCTTCCAGGATCTTTCAGGATTTGTTAGTAAATTTTTGAAACTAAGGCAAGATTTGCCCACTGATTTTGTTTCAGTGCTTAATAAGGAAACGAAGAAATTATATTTTAAAAAAGTACCCAAATTTTTAAAGGTAAAATCTTCTTTTATACCCCTTCATCACAAGTGGAAAAGGTACAGATATTGATCCTAGACCCTTTTAAGTAAAATATGGGTAATTCCATGTCATAACGACCAAGAAAGGGATACGACCCCTTCCGACTTTAATGAAATTTTGTGAGAAGGTTCCTTTTATCTGATAAGGAGCATATATGAACGAAAAAAAATTTTTTCTTTCGCAACCTTTAAAAAATAATCTTAAAAAAGAATTTTAATATAGTAATTTTGAGCTAGTTACAAAAAAAAAAAAAAAACAGACAAGCCGAGCACGCTCTTGTTTTCGAGATATACCGTTATTTCGAAAATGGAGGAGGCTGCCCAACAAATATTCGCGTAACTCAAAAACGGTTTAGCTCATTGAAATAACTAAAAAAACCGAAATTCCGCAATAGAAAATAAAGTGGGGTTGGTCATACATTTTACCCATCTAGGAGCATCCTCCGCGCTTACCATACAAATATGGCGGTTTAATAAAATTCTTTAATTTGGCTCCTGTATTATATTAAAAAAACAGCCAAATAAAATGGCATACAAATCATCTTCGTATGTAAAGTAGTTTTCGAGATATTGAAGAAATAAGCTCAACATATTCGGCTAATTCGGCGAAATTATGACATTTTTATTATGACATAACTTTCGAAAAATTTTTCGTTCATATATGTTCCTTATATGATAAAAGGAACCATCCCACCAAATTTCATTAAAATCGGAAGGGGTCGTGTCCCACTCTTGGTCGTTTTGACATGGAATACCCCATATACATATAATATTTATTAAATGTTCTGGGCCCTTGTGAGAAGAGAAATTTATTTTACGACTTCCGGTAGTACGTGTGTTTATTAAAATAAGGTTTAAACGACTCCAAATTTGATGAGGACTAAGTTGATATATATTTTTGTTAGATATACAGACCTGGCTTTCATTCCGAAATTTGTAACTCCTATAGAGTTTGCTTTTTTTTTAGTAAATTTATTTTAAAAAGCAAAGTACAAAATCACTTCCATTTTCGATCGGAATCGATTTCAAAAGGGTATATAAAATTTGACATAGCCGAACATACCACGTTTTCCTTATAAATGTATAGCACCGAAACACTGTAATTTAATGTTCTAGCAACTTGAAAATTAATAACAAACACTTTCCTATAAAAATACTCAAAACCATCTGGGGTATCAGCTAAAGGGGCAATAACAACATTGCTTGGTTGCTTCAAAGAATTTTTAACAAAATGCAACACACATATAAATGCTACAATGGCATGAGATATGTGTGTGTGTGTTTTTCGTTGTATTAGTGACAACAAACAAAGATGCAACAAGAATCCAACTTATGCTAAGAAGCTAAAGGCTAAATTGCACTGTCAATCAGGAGTTGTTATGAAATCTTAAGAAAGAAAAAATAGTAAAACAAAAAAATATTTTATACGGACTCCTTCAACTCTGTTTATGTATATTTATTGTATGATAAAATGTTTATGAAAAAAAAAATAATGGTAAATAAATATTAATTATAATTAAAATCTATTCAATATTTACTAAAGATAAAATTAAGAGAAGAAAAATAAATGTTTTTATTATTGTGAATTCCAACACTCAGTGGATGACCCTACGAATCCATTGCGTTGTGTTTGAACTACGAAAATTGTTTATTGGAAGAACGATAGAGGGTTGTGCTTATGAACATTTGATTTTAACTTATTCAGGTTGAAAGTGAGAGGAAAGACTTCCGCAAGACGATCATTCCACAAACGAACATTCCGACCAAAGAATGAATTTTCCCTGTAATGCGTTCTACGATGCTCCGGCCAATCGACCACATCATGATGGGCTTTTAAGAATGAACGCGTATAACGAAAAAAAATTTTTTTTTTTTTTTTTTTTTTTAGGGCCGATGTTGATTTTGAATAAAACACAAATTATTCAGGTGATATCTGTCATTTCTTCTTATTATGATAATATTGGTATGGTTCAATTATGTTAGGAACAAAGTATCGGCAAAATGGCCGCCGCGACCTTGGCGGCACATCTCCATCCGATGGTCCAAATTTTCGATGGCGCTGAGGCATAATTGAGGTTCTATGCCGTTAATGTGCCGAATTATCTCATCCTTTAGCTCTTCGATTGTTGCTGGCTTATCGACGTATACCCAGGGCTGCCAGGTACATTTTGTCCTTGTCCCCAAAAAATTAAAAAAATATCCCCAAAAATCCCCAGATTCCCAAATCCCCAAAAAACAAAACCTTAAAAAATTAATATTTTTTGTTTGTTTTTTTTCTGACCAAATTTAAAATTTTTTTTAAAAAAAGGTAAGAAAAATGTTAATAAGAAATCCCCAAAAATCCCCAAATAAAAATTTTTAGTCAAAAAAATCATTTAATTTTGTTTGTAGGGACTGGTTTCTGTATGTTTTCTTAAATCCTTTTTATGCGATTCCAGTGAGGAATTACAAGCAGAACAATATGCTGTTTTTGAAGACGAATGAGCCAGTTTATAAGAATTTAGAGCTTGTTCAATCGGTTAAAGTCATCGTTATAATCAACAATAAAAATACATATATCCAAATTTATTTAGTACTTCGATCCATCATATTGTATTGTATATAATGCATCATAACTACTAACCAATAGCTTAGCATTTTTTTCCCAATCTTTATTATATGATTTTTCATATTTACTTATTTTTGGGGAATACATTCATATTTGCTTCAAAATTGTCTTTAAAAAATCAAAAATTTTATGTGTTTTCAAAGATTTTAGATTCTATTTTAAAATTCTTTTTTTTAAACACTCACTCAAGAAAAATAACAAGTTTATAAAGTACCTTTTACACACTTAATAAAAATGATAATGTTAATTAGGACCCTTTACACTATATAAGAGTAAGATAAAAGTTTTGCTATGTTTATTCATATATAATAAAAAATAATAAAAAAGTGTAAAATCCCCAAAAAATCCCCGAAATCTTTTTTGAAATCCCCAAAAAAATCCCCAATCCCCAAATGACTTTCCTTGTCCTTTTTGTTCACATGAAATCCCCAACTTTGGGGATAAATCCCCAAGTCTGACAACCCTGCGTATACCTTTTCTTTCAAATAACCCCAAAGAAAGAAGTCCAACGGTGTCAAATCACATGATCTTGGCGGCCAATTGACATCGCCACCACGTTTTTCGCGCAAAAGAGCCATTGTTTCGTTAGCTGTGTGGCAAGTGGCACCGTCCAGTTGAATCCACATATCGTCCACATCCATATCTTCCTAGTCGGGCTATAAAGAGTTCGTTATCATCTGACGATAGCGAACAGCATTCACAGTAGCTGCCTTCCCGATGATGCCGCCAGCCCATAAACCGTACCAAACAGTCACTCTTTGTGGGTGCTTTGGTTTTTCGAAAATCACTCTTGGATTATCATTCGCCCAAATGCGGCAATTCTGCTTATTGACGAATCCACTGCGGTGAAAATGTGCCTCATCACTGAAGATGATTTTCTTCGAAAATTTATCATCCACTGTTGCCATTTCTTGCCACTATTCTGACCATTGAAGACGATTGGAATGGTCAACAGGCTTTAGTTCTTGAGTCAATTGCACCTTGTAAGCGTGTAAATGCAAGTCTTTATGCATAATGTTCATCACCGACGATCGTAAGAGGTGCAATTGTTGAGCACGACGACGAGTTGGGGTGCACTATTTTTCCGATTGTACGCACATTTGGACGATTAAGTTTACCGATCATATCACGAAGTGCATGATATGCATTTTGATTTGAACGACCATTTTCATAAAAAGCCATAATAACTTAAACGCGTTGCTTGATTATGTATCCATGGTCCATGGTTCAAATTGAGTTAGTCTGAAAATGAGAAATGTCAAATGAAATGCAGAAAATTGACGTTTAGGTCTGGTTCACATTCAACATCGGCCCTTGAAATTTAAACCCCCCTTTACAACTCTGACAAATATCACAAGCACTTTGTTTTTGTAAAATCATTGTACAATGTGAAAAACAGAAACAAAACGAAAAAGAAACAAAGTTAATAAACCACATTTTGACATCCAACAATTATAATGCTTAAAAAATTTATCAGCTGGACTTTTAAGACCACCTGATATCGCCTTGACAATTTTGTTTCAAATATTTTGGTACTTCACTTCAATTGTATATATTTTTCGAAAAGCCGTTAACACTAAAAAATATTCTAGCACTTAGAGGAAGCGAGGGCATCCACGATTTAGCAAATCCCAATCTAGCAATACTTAATTTTCATTTGCAAACTTTAACGCTTTGGTCTAATAACGCAAACGGAGTAATGCTTTTAAATTTTAAATTTGCAAAAATGTTAAAAAAAATTTTTACATTCCTAAAGCCAAAGCTAGAGCCTTTAAATAATATTAACACCAAGAGTATTACATGTTTACTAGGGTATTCATTCGGTTAACCGTTAATCGGTTAACCGATTAATTACTACCCGATTAACTGATCGGTTCATTTAAAATTGGCAATTTTCGATTAACGATTAAACCGGTTAATTTCAGTCGATTAACCGACGTAACAAGTTTTTTTAGTTTTTGTAGTATTATAACATATTTTTTTGTGTTTTTAATTATTTGCTTCGTCTCATATAAAAAAGGTATATGTTTGGACAATATTTTTTTCCTACAATATATTTCCTTCGAACAATACATTCTTAAAATACAGTACAAAAACAGAAACTAGGGGTTCGGAAATACTTTTTTTGCAGAATGTTCGGTGCTGAGTTTTGCCAGGATGTGTCAGATAATGACGAAGAAACTCTCGATTGTAAGACGAACAATCTTTAACAAAATTAACCGAAAAAATGGCATAATGGAAGATTTTATATGTTGAGCGAAATCCTGGAAAAGGACTGAGAAATTAGATAATCTGTATCATGATACAAAGAACCCAAGATAACGCATTCGGCTTTCAAGTACAGCTTAAGTACAACTGAAATATAGAAATACAAGCAAACAAACATGTGTATAATAAACTAAAGTGACTTCATATTAAACAGTGGCATTTTGTAAACATGTGCAATGCGTAATCTTGTTCTTATCAATCTTGAATCTGTATTATGGGTTGCTTCCGATTTCTCTAACATCTTCGATAAGTAAAAAAATTATTATTTTCCAAAAGATTATTTTATAAGATCTTAAACTATTGAAATAATTAATAAAAAAATCTCACAGTTTATTTTTTAATAAATAAATAAAAACATTATTTATAAATTATAAAATATATTTTTCGTATTTATGAATTACTTTTTTGTTTGCCCGTTTTAGTTCAGGAATTGTTTTGTTCGTTATGTTATTGTTTTTTTTTTTTTTTACTAATAGGCTCCAATAATAAATAATTTTTGCGTTTTTATTAATTGAAATTACTTAATTTATAACGAAACTTTATTAATCGGTTAATCGATCAATAACAAAATTAACCGATTATTAACCGATTAAATCAAAACCTCGGTTAATTGATCGCGCGATTAACCGATTAAAGCAAAAGCCCGATTAAATGAATACCCTAATGTTTACAGTGCAAAGCCTATTTATTGCAAAATTCTTTTTCTACTTCAGTTTTTCTCTTCTCTTCGGTCTTTTGTTTTTATAACGCCATAAAACCAAATACACGTCCGTGAAACATGACAAAACCGTCGTCTTTCATATTAATATTTATACAGCCGCTACCACTACTATGTCATAGTTGACATACTAAAGAATACGTTCATGTTTATTTTCTTGGGTTTTCATATGAAAATTATATACTGTTTTATAAAATTATTCTTAAACAGCAGTAGAAGGCTGTGTTTGTGTGAGTGTTGTTGGTATCTATGTATGTGTTACAGCTATTTATGAAAATATTTATTTATGCTGTTGGCTTTTCATAAAAACCCATAAAATAAGTATTTGTTTTTTCTATTACAAGCGTTCGTAACCTTTTTAATCTTTCACTATTACTAGTCGTATGAATATGAGCTTAAATATGTAAAATGCCTTAAAAAAACGAGTACGAGAAAGAAGTTTTAACCAGACTAAAATTTGCCAAAAAAAAAAAAAAAAAAATTAGCTGGGTTTTGTATTTCCATTTTGTATTGTCTTTTGTGTAATAGGAAAATTTTGTTAACGTCCTTGAAATTTATGACAATATGACTAGAATATATTGTTTTTTCTTAATACTTTAAAGCGTGAGAGGAAATTAAAATATATTAAAAAGTTAAAATAAAGTGAATTTCGGTAAATTATATACGTTAAACGTTTATTTAAATTAGAAATTTAAAATTTTTCAGTATATTGCAAAAAAAGAGGAATTTTTTGCCAAATTTTGAGCGTATTCTGATTATTTTTGTTAATAAGTTCTAAATCATACTAAAAAGCAATATAATTATGCCATTTTGTGTAAAAAATTTAAAAGTCGATTTCTTCGGTAACCAAAGTTCTAGAGCAAAAGCAAATTAAAATCTGGGATAAACTACAACCCAATAAAAATCGTAGCTTTAAACGTATTCACATCCTGCTGCTTGCAAATCTATTAAAAGTTGCTTAAATGGCTCGCAATGATTTTAAAATTTCTTATTGAGTTTGACTACAATTTAAAATTCATCCTTTTTAAACTTAGGCTACGGTCACACTTATTAAATATTTGATCAAATAAGCGTAACCCCTACATTTGCTAATACTTAGTGAGACTAGACATAGCAAAAAACAGTTTTTTGTAAGATGTGGTATTTTAATCAAAATAAATATTGATATTAAGAGAAATGATTCTTTAGTTTGGTTCTTGGTCCCGTTTTTTTCGTCAAATATTTGATAAGCCTGACCGTAGCTTTAGCTGTCCTGGCAACTCTTTGTCTTTTAAAATGTGTTTTGATCACCAATTGATGGGCTTCAACTTTCTGATAACAATCTACTACAACATAAAAGCATAATATAATAACAAACTTGAATCACACTTGCTGCGATACTCAGGTACTTAGAAATCTTATTTAATTTACAATCAAATTATAATCCTTTTTCTTCGACCTTTTTTATTAAATTTAATACTTTATTAAATTATTTAAGCTTAAGGTCACTTTTTTAAAAAATTAATTAAAATGATTTTATTCGATATTTCGATTTCCGTTGGAAATCTTCTTCAGGAAATTTTTTAAAAGAAAATAAAATTTGACAATAAATGGAAAAATAAAATATGGAAGAATAATAGTTTTCCCAACAAATTGATTTGCAAATTAATAAGACAATACAATATAGATAGATCTCCTAATATTGTTGAGATTTCGGCACCACGTATTTATAAGTCATTAACTTATGTACCTGGGTTTTCAGAAAGATTACAAAACTCGAATATATATGATAAAGGGAAATACAGAATGGTACATAAGGTGAATAATAATGTTGGAAGATTATTCACAAAAACTAAGGATAGATTACTAAAGTCAGATAGGTCGAATTTAGTTTATAAGATTCATTGTGGTGGCAATGATAATGAACAATGTAGGAAAATATATGTAGGAACAACTGGGACAAAACTGAAAATTAGATTAGCTGGACATAAACATGACAAAAAATATAGGAATTATAATTCAGCCCATGGAACGGCGTTATCAACTCATTGTAGGGATTTTAATCATTATCCTGATTTTGAAAACACATCAATTTTGAATACGGAAAGTTTTAAGAAACGTAGATATATGTTAGAAAAGTTGCAGATAAATAATGTTCCATTTGAGAAAAGGATTAATTTTAAAAAAGATACTGAGGGCTTAGCTCAAATTTATATACATTTATTGAATTAGCTCAAATTTATATACATTTATTGAATAAAAATAAATAGGTTGATGTAAGGGATAATTATAAATAGGTATTTGTCCTTCATTGTTTATGAAATAAATTTCAGATGGCATAGCTTATTATTGACGGAAAGGGACATTAAAATAGGTTTTAGGCCAAGGCGAATTCATACAAGGTGACCTTGGCTTGCTACGTAAGCAACAGCTGATAACTAACTACATGTCAAAATTATAGGCAGTTACTTTTTTGACATTTCTATTTAAATTCAAATTAAATTTCAAGATTTTTTTTTATAATTTATAAACTAAAAATGAAGCACACAAATGCACGCAAAACTAACAAGCTAGAAAGAAGGAAGTGGAGTACTTCCAGCTTGACGAACATCGTTACATCGACTCAGAAAGTGATTCTGAGAGTATACTTAAGGATTGTCTAAGACCAATATTGAAGGTGTTACAAACATCAACACAAACGAATCCCAGCTAGCATAGGCTGTTTGGTAGGCGATTGTATTTAATATACAACTCCTAAAAGAGTCTTCAGATGATTATCTGTGGAATGCTAACCAAGTCCTAAAACAATCATTTAATAATTATTTCAAGAGTACAAAAACTGTTATGCTACACTTTGTTCATCTTTCGTCAAACCATCATCGAATTAATCTTTTGCGACTAACCGGGTGGTGTTGAATTACCGATCTAAAGATTTGTTTCTTATTTGTTGTATGAACATAAAAAGTTTTGACATGAAAAAGACGTTTGATGCTATTGTTAAAATAGTGCAGTTGTACGGCTGAGCATTTCACGAGTTGTAAAATAACCCCTGCATGAGTCTCATGACATGCGCTCTGAAAGACTCTTGAGATAATCTTTACACACATTTCAAATGCCTCATATAAGCGTCTTTCGCTGTGTGGTATAAGTATCTCACAGAGGAATCAGCTTGTGCAACAGTTTCTCCCGTGCGAGGAATCTTTTACGATTAAAAAATGAGCTCGTCGAAGAAGAAAAACGCTCTTCATGAGATTCCCAGTAGACTCTTAGATAATTAAAAATGCTGGCTGGGAAAATACCCTCTCCACTTTTGTGATGTGGGTATAAACATAACTCTTTTTTTTCATTGAGTTCTTACAACTATGAAATTTTAAACTTTTGCTCGTGCATACAATGAAAGCTTTTAAAAAAAGATTCCATGAGCAAACGGTCTGCTTTATCTGCACTTTTCTTAAATTAGAAAAAAGCAAAACTTCTTGCAAATGAGGTTTTCTAAGCACAAATTTTTAAATTATTGCATTCCACAAAACACGATTTAAAATTAAAAACAAAATGAAAAATGACAGCATATATTTTTGTACACATCTATTGTGTTTACTACAGTGTTGTATAATTTTGACACAAAGTTAAAGTATTTTACAGTGTTGTATCCGTTTTTAAAATAAGACCACCTTGTATGAATTCGCCTTGTTTTAGGCTTTTAATAAATTTAAAATTTTGTTTTCCTTTTTTGTTTGTTTGTCTTTTTGTTTAAAGTTTGTAGAATGGAATTTTAAATTTATTATGATAATTTTGTTTTTTGAAATTTTAAAATTTATTTTTCCATATTTTATTTTTCCATTTATTGTCAAATTTTATTTTCTTTTAAAAATTTTCCTGAAGAAGATTTCCAACGGAAATCGAAATATCGAATAAAAACATTTTAATTAATTTTTTAAAAAAGTGACCTTAAGCTTAAATAATTTAATAAAGTATAAAATTTAATTTACAATCCTAATGTAAACTAAAATATTTTTTTCTTCTTAATTTTAACATTTAAGGTAAATCATTTCATTAAATCATATTTGTAATATGCACATACATACCGTTCTGAAACAAATATTCAAATAAATAAAGATCTGTATGTGTTTATTTGAGTTGCACAAATCCTTGCAAACTGTTAATAACATAATTAAGCCTTTAGAATTTCATTTAGACAAAAAATAATTTCTTCTCTTCATGAAATGTTTCATTTAAATATTTATTTAGAGCTTTAAAAAGTTGTAAAATTTCTAACCTCAATATTTACCTATGCAAATTGTTTTATATATGATTCTTGTGTTTATAATACACAGGCATATTTTTGAATATACAGACATACTATTTAAAGAAATTTATGGTGACGAGGGTTATATGAAAAGTATTTAAAGATGTATTATGATGAATTTTGATGCGACACGCACAGTTTCATACGATTAAACAAAAAAAGGTCACGAATTAGTGCTAAGCCAACTAACTAACCGATTTTCATTTGTAACTTAATTGCAGATAGTTTAGTAACCTTTACCGCAAGTTGTAAATAAGGTATGTAACACTGAGAAATATTTAACGATTATTAACACAAACATTTTAAGTTACTCTAACACTCAATTCACACGGCTTCGCTTTTTGTTTGTTGGCAAACGGTGGAGAGAAGAAAGGTTTAGCAAAAAGACTCGGCTTGTGTTTTTCATCTGATTTTTTAGTTTTTCCTTTAAACTTCTTCTTGTAACGTTTTTTTTCTTATTTTGAAAGTCAGGTTGAAAAAGTAGTGAGTCCTCGATTATTGATAACAGGCGGGACCGGAATTATTCTTGATCATCGATTTTTGTTTCCTTTTTTTATGTAAATATATGTTGTATTGTTATATAAATATTTAAATAATACATATGAGGAAAAAAATAATTTTGGCAGATCATGCTTTCAGTACGTTGGGGAACTTTTTTTTTTTTTTTTTTTTTGATTGTTCAACGAAAAGAGATTAATTTGTTTATAATTTCGGATAACAGAGGTAATGCCGGATAATCAATGCAAAAAAATTATTATTATTTCTCGGTTAATTGATGCTGACGGTTTATCAAATTACGGATAATCAAGGCTCTTCTTCAATAAAAAAAAAGACATGCAACCAAAAATCATCGTATGATCGCAAAGGATTTTTGGAAGTTGCTTCAAAAGGGAATGAAAAAAAATGACGTCGTAAAAGCCATAAAGTGAATTGAGTGTAATACTGTCTATCTCTCTTTCACTCTCTCTCTGCTTATCTGTTTGTTAAATCTACGCTCACTAGTGTCGAAATGTTTCTCAACCCGGTCAAGTAAAATATTTATATTTTATATGTATCCCGGCAATATGTTTTAAAGGTCTGCAATGTACGTAATGGAATAACAGCTCTTTGGACCATAATGTTGGTCTTGAAAAGGCTTTTAAGGACTGCAGATCAAAAAAATAATGGGTGATTTTTTATGAATTACGTTTTTCGTGCTCTGTGAGAAATGTACATCTTTTATTACATCGAAAAATTATGTTAAACGATGAGGCTCATTTCTGGCTAAATGGATACGTAAACAAACAAAACTGCCGCATCTGGGGTGAAGAAAAGCCACATGCCGTACAAGAGTTACCGATGCATCCCGAATAAAACGACAGTTTGGTGTGGTTTATGGGCTGGTGTCATCATCGGTCCATTTTTCTTCAAAGACGACCGTGAAGAAACAACATCATAAACAACATGAAAACAATTTAAATTTATTGATAATTTTACATTCTTGACTGAAGCTGGGCTCGAACCCAGGCGTTTTTACGGACAGGTTACCCTTACATGTTTCAATCGCAACTACTCGATCTCTTCAGAGGGGTTTGTCGTTTAACACTCACAGCCATCGACGACTGCTAGCAGTCAATAGTCAAACATCAATCTTTAAACCAAATTGTATTTAACACTTGGTAGATTGAAATTTGCTTTTTGAATGATTATCCATTTTAATTGGTTTACATGTTCTTCCTTACTTCTGTTTTTCGTACTTTTTGTCAAGAATTCTTCTTGAAGTCCAAAGAAAATTTTTTAATTTTTTGTCTTTCTTTTTCTTGTTGACCTTTCTTAACACAACTTGAAGGACAAATGTAAACATAGCTTTTTAAAAATAGTATTGTGGTTATTTTGTTGAACTGTTAATGGTTTTTTAATCCAAATTTTGATATTTTAATTAGGCTTAAGTTCATTACATAATATTATTTTTATGAAATACCATTCTATTTTTTTATGCAAATGCCATTTTGTATGGCGCTGGCGCGGGTTTCAAAATGGCTTAACTATTTTTTTTATAAAGATGTCAAGATCAATAAAAACCATAAAAAGTCAATTTAAAAAAAGTGAGCTTACGTGGAGCCAAGACGATGTGTCGCTGTTTAGCTAACAACTACAGTTATTCATTATTTTTTTATTATTATTTCAAAGTATTTTTAAGTCTGCTTTCCTAAGTTCATTACAAATATTTGTATTTTATATGGTTTATAACAACCATGATACTAACATATATGCTTAAAAATATATATACGATTAAAGCTGTATATCTGCTGTATTTATGTGTGAGTATACTTACAAAGTTTTAGATATACCATGTGTATTTGTATAAATACACCACAGTTTTATAGAAAGAATGAATTCATACATGCCATGTTTTATAACCATTTAAAAGCTCATACCTGCAATGAAAAGTGGAAAAAAGCACAAAGTTTTTATATTAGTTTTTGAGTTTTGCTTTAGTTTTGTATTATATTTTTTTTAATTTTAATGTTTTGTACTCATATCTGTATCAGTCAGTAACTTGTTAATTAACGCATTATTAACTAAGTAAAGAAGTTTAAAAAATTGTTCTGTTAACAATAACTTAAATAAACTTTAGGGTTGTTTGCAAAAAATAGATAACAAGATAAAGTTTAACCTTTAACAAATATTTAACAGTTAATTTTTTCTAAAAATAACTAAATCAAGCAAAAGTAGGAAATTCGATTAGGCCGAATCGTATATAGCCTTCAATATGGTATTGACAACTAGTCATATTCTCCCAAAATACTCTTTTCGGCAGCATATTTGTATGGGCCCTTTGTTCCTTATAGGAAACACAGGCCATAATAAAATGAAAAAAATATTTGTATGGGCACTAGGTGAATTAATAGGACGATTTGGCTGATTTTTTAAGCTTAACAAATCTCATTAATAAAAAAATTTTTGGCCGCAAGGATTTTCTCCTGTATTGTATAACAAATACTGGTTTCGCTTACTAAAACTTCTTAATTCGGGATTTGATACCGTTAGTTTTAAAATTCGGTATTACATAGAGTTCTGATATTTGGGACGTAAAAATTCGGGATTTTGACATTTCAAGATCTTGAAATTTGGGATTTTGTTACTATCCCCTTCAATGTTGTTGCACTGAAAGTTTTTTCTACATGATGTTTAATTATAGCAAATAAAGGATATCCAAATTGAAGGTATCATCGATCAATGGGAATCGCTACAGGGAGATGATCCGAAGCTTTTTGTGGCGGAAAATTTGTGATTTAGACGTAAAGAATATGTGGTTTCATTAGGATGGTGCCACTTGCCACCCAGCAATAGAAACAATGAATCTTTTGAATGAAAAGTTCGAAAATCGCATTATTTCTTGTAGAAATAGGAGTGAATTGGCCACCATGGCCGTGCGATTTGACACCTTTAGACTATTTTAGGATTTTTTTCAAATCGAAAGTGTACAGTAATAATCCCACAACAGTTCAAGAGCTTTAAAACAATATTATCGAGCAGATATTAACCATTGACAACAGTTTATTGAAAAACATGATTGAGAATTTTCGCAAAAGAATAAGAGTCTGCCGAGCCAGTAGAGAGGTTACTTGACCGACATAATTTTTTAATTTTTCACCGGAAACTATTTGAAATAACCCGAAATAAAAATATTTGTAATATTTTGAAAGAACTCTTTTTATATTAAACTTAAAAGGATCCTCAATAACCTCTATATCTCCGTTAAAAATTCACTTCTCGCAATCTGTAAAGTAGAGTCACAAGGACTCCGTTCCGGCATGGTCTGTTGGTTTATTTTGTATTATACATTAGACCAATGGATTACTAGCCACATGTCTACAATATTTTTTCTGATAAGAAGCAATTATAGATCAATTTGATAACTTTATAGGATACTTTTGGGAGTTTGCTTTACATAGAAATTTTTTAAATATTTTTTAACACGCTCTACGCAATTATGGAACTTATCAACTGAGCAAAACATCTCGAGATTGTTCTTAGCCACAAGCTGAGTTCAAGCACTACCAGTGAGATAATTTTTGGTTTAAGAACGGATTAACAAATTTGTTCCGAAAAAAATTTTTTTCTAAACAAACAAGTTTTCTGCAACACGACTTGTCTTTTTTATATAATTTTTCCAGAAAACCAAAAATCCATTATGAAATTCACACTTGTAGTTATGTGCGTTAACAATGTGTATTATTATTTTTTTTTTTTTTTTGTGTATAAATTCTTTGGATTTTAATCAAAATCTTTTTTACGATTATTATACCCTTCACCACAGGTGGAAAAGGGTATATATAAGTTTGTCATTCCGTTTGTAATTTCTACAATATTGTTCTTATATACCCTATACAATATGTATATTTTTTGTCCTTATGAGGAGAGAAGATTATTTAACGATGTCCGTCTGTCCGTCTTACGTTTGATAGGTGTTTTCCGGAGACTAGACATGAAAGCAACTAGGTTGTTTTACATTTATGTCACATATAGTTTCTTGCTATTGAAATTCAGCAAGATCGGTCCACAAATGGCTGAGATATGACAAAAAAACCACGACTGCCTATGATTTTTCTAAAAAAATCCCTTGCGGTTGTTGTTTTATTTTAATGCGTTTAATTTTATTCACACAAACCCATAAACATGTATGTATGCACATGATATGCCGTTCAAATAAAGAAACAAACTCGTAGACTCAATATATTTTTATTTAACGCTTCCTCAGTAAAAGCGTTCGTAGCCGAGTTCTCTAACTTGGCGCCTAGGACTCTGAAGTTCCAAGTTCGAGTCTTGGTTGCCCCAGTTTTAAAATTTATTTTTTTTTATTATACCCTTCACCACAGTTGATTTTTATTTAATTTGTTTATGTCCTAAAAAACGATATTAAAATTAAAAAAAAGCTTTTCGATATTTTTATTTTATTGGCAATGTTTTATTTTATTTCGGCAAGGTACATACATACATTAAAAGTTGTATGTAATTTAATTAAATCCGTACGTATTGCAAACACATATGTATGTACATGTGTATACATGTATGGGCAAAAGCTGTTTTTGTATATAGGCATTGCTTTCGTAATTGTTTTTGTTTTGTTTTAGAAGCTGTTGCTACGTTGATCTCTTCTTGCATTTTTCTTGGTTGTGGTTTTTTGTGGGTTTTATACCCCTCACCGCAAGTGGTGGATTTTATTTTAATGTGTTTCATTTTACGCATACACATACACATTTATATAGGTACATGATATGCCGCTCAAATAAATAAAACAAACTCGCAGACTCAATATATTTTAATTTAACGCTTCTTCAGTAAAAGCGTTCGTAGCCGAGTTGTCTAACTTCTAGCGTGAGACTCATGAGGTTGCGAGTTCGAGTTTGAAAAATAAATTTTTTTTATTTTTTTTTTTAATTTTTTTATGTTCCAAAGAAACAATTTTAAGATTATAAAATTATAAAACTAATTTCAAACATCAACTTTGACAAAAGAGGAAACGGACTTAGGTACATATAGGGCCTGTTCGGAAATGCATCACTGCGCTGCATCAGAAAAGCAAACTTTTTTTAATGCCGATAAAAAATAATTAAATTTTTTTTTTTATTGTGTGACTATTATTTTTGTGGAGTATTTGATAATTTTTTGATCCACATCTACTTCACTGATGTATAGGTATTTAAGGATTTAAAATCACTGATGCAGCGCAGTGATGCATTTCCGAACAGGCCCATCTACCTTTTTTTGATTTTGTCATATTCTTCGGTATGACGAAATGAAAAGTTGGCGTGGCTCAATTAATATTTGTTTATATGTATCTAAAGAACATTATTTATATACATTTTTGTTCTTACCTCACAATGGTGAAGGGTTTGGGCCGCTTTAGTGTGCTCTGTTAACTCAAAATTTTTTTTTGCTCGCACTTTAAGCGGCCCATACACTTGCAATATTATTGTATGTATATGATATTCGCCATATTATTTCCATTTTGTCCTATATTATGCAATAAGTCGCACAATGATTTCAATCATTCAATAAAAAGGTGAACATAAACTATAGGAATAACATAAACAGCATTGTACAGCACACTTCACTTTCTTTTCGTTGTGCAATAAAAATCAAAAGTCTTTTGATTGTTGCAAAAATATTGTGCCACCTTCGAATATCTCATACACATTGGCGATATAATTGTACAATACGTTAAATTGAACAATTTTATTGCAAGTGTATGAGCCGCTTAAGTGTTATGTTTTTATATTTTCATGTTTGCAGATGGATATGTATAATAAAATGTTTGGTTGTACTAGTTATTATTTTGACTACTCCTGTTAACAAATACACTTCTTCTTTAAACAAACAACTATGACAAGTTGTAAAAAAAAAGAAAAAATTTAAAACTCGCGATTTTAATTTCAAATTTTTTACATGTATTCCAAAATACTTATGTACAACCTTATAAAAGCCACTTTTTGCAAATTATCGTTGACATTACTCTATTACATTGTTCAAACATCATATCATCTAAAATTATGCAAATTAACCTTTTCAAAATACAATACAAAGAGGCAGCCAGTGAAAGCAAGATGTAAGATACTAAAAAAAATTGTACAAAATGGTTTTGTAAATTGGAATAACGTTTTAAAAGCCGCTTTCGTAATGGAAAAAGTTTAAAATGACATCGCGATTCACAGAAAAAAATTTTGCGCCAGTAAAAGAATTAATCAAAAATAAAATCAGTTTTAATTAAATATTTAATCAGGTGAATTAAACTTTTAATCAAGTGAATTAAACGTTTAATTGAAATATTGTCAATTAAACATTTAATACACTTGATTAAAAGTTTAATTCACCTGAATAAATATTAATTTAAAACTGATTTAATTTTTGATTAATTTTTTACTGGCGAAAAAATTTTTTTCTGAGTTGTGGTATGAAACGTTTTTCCACCAAATTATTCTGTCACTTCCAACGTTATTCGCGGCTATACCTCAATTAAATGTTTGTATATAAATTTGAAATTACTTGTTGTTGATTTGTTTTTAAACAATTTCTTTTATTTATTTCAAAATATACATAGGTACACACAATGGCGTTAATTTTTTGGCGGTAAAAATCAACTGAACTGTTGGGACGCTACTAATTACGTTACAAAAGTAACAAGCAGACCTACTTTTCAAATTCCAAGCATCAATTTGTAAGCGCGTATGTAATTTACAATGATGAAATGTGTAGAATAGGCTTCTGAATTCAGAAATCAACACATCATTGAATTTATTTAAAAAAAAACTATACTCAAGGAATTTGTTTGTGATGAAGGATGCTTAAATTATTTCAACGCAATATTTTTTGTATGTACATACATACCTACCTACATACATATGTATGCAGTTTTCACTTTTCTTTACACATGAAAGTTTAATTATCACTTTAGCAATATGTATGTATATTTGCGTTAAACTTAATTTTTTTATTAAAACAATTATTTTGCATCAAATTATCACTTACCTGTATAATAACACTTAATTAAAAAATTTAAATACACATAGTATTTACAAATTACCAAAAATAATTTAAAAAAATATTCACTTTTCAACACACACTTTTGATACAAACACTTTTAATTTAACACTAACACTTTTGTCCACGATTTTCTTGTAAATGGCAATAATAATTTTTGTAATGTTTGAAAGAGCAAACTCATTATTCTTTATTTGGCTGGGTACACACGGTGCAATCTACATGCAATCTCAAAATATCAATACGTTTTGATGTTTGTCTGTGTTCATACGGCTCATGTCTTATTGACATGATTGCTACTTTATAGGCGAGAGGGAAGAGGGGAAAGGAAACGAGTAAACAGATGCATGTACCGTCTTTACGTTTTGCTTTTTCATTCGATTTTTAATTTTGTTATTGTTTTCAATATCATAAAAGCACACATGCAAACGCAACGTTCAAAGAAGAAAAAGGAGGAATCTTGTCAATAAGACATGAGCCGTTTGAACTTAGACTTTATTCAATCTGGAATGAATGAAAAATGAATGAAAATGAATTTAATTTGCTAGATTGCGTAAACGCATTGCCTTGTGTGAACCCAGCATTTCGTTCATATATACAAATACACAAATTTAGTTTACAGTTATTCCTTTTAAATAACCGCATTGTCAACTAAGTGCTTTTTAAGAACTTTGACGTGAAAATTTTTCGAGTTAGTGCTTTTTTATTTTAATATTAATGTAATGCTTTTTAAGTTTTTTTTTTTTTGATAAACCAAATTAATTAAAAGGTACAACTAAAATATAACGTAAAATTTTAATAAGTAAAAATTAAATTTACGATTAATCACGATATGCTGTGTTAATTTTGTTTACATCGTGTTTACTTAATTTTAAACATTTTATTTTTTCTTAACGTTTGTTCAGTGCTACCATTGTAGCATATTTTCTGCTAGATTTAGCAGATTCGAGTTGGGGAATGGCATATTTTTCAAATAAATATGCTTACTGATTTTAAGCATATTTCCCAGTCCAAAATCACATTTTTTAGCAAAATTTTACTTTTACAACAGCAGAATTTTTTTAAATATATTTTTACAAAATAAAATTTTTTTTTGAAATATCTCGCACTTGTTCAACAATAGTATATCAGCTAAAACTTTTTTGAAACAAATCGATGCATTGTATGCCCATCTACCCCTTTTAAAAATATAGTGCTATTTTGTCTACTTTTTGGTAAAACAAACGGAAATCACGACATATTACAGCCCTCCCAATGTCGATTAAGATGCGAAAAACTATTTAATTTCCCCTTTTTTGTTGTTTATAACTGTGAAGTAAAAATTTCGTTTATTGTGAAGGCCATATTCCAAAAATTTCAATATATAAACTTTTAATAAAATGAATTTTGTCGAGAAATTTGACGAGTTTTGCTCTTTTAAAACAAAATATTATTTATGTATAAAGTTCCTCTTTTTTTTAACATATAAAATAATAACATTTCTTGTTTTGATGTTTTGGGTTGTTAATAACCTTTGTATTACAATGCAACCTAAAATCAAATTTAATGTCCTTTTTTAATTAACAAAATGCTTTTATATATTTTTATATTTTTTCACATTTGGTTTTTTCGGTTATACGACGAAAAACTTTTTACAATCTATGTCTTCCTTCAGACTTGCAATTTTGCTGCTGCAATTTTTTTAAATTCTGTCTTGCACTAGTGTCCAGATAATGAAATTATAGGTTTCAAAAATCCTTGTATGTTGTTTTTTTATAATTTATATATATATATATATATATGCAAACACGCCTTCAGCCAACTTCAAGTTGAAAAGGGTGAGGTTTACAAAACAAAACACAGCTGCAGAGTACTTCAAATGGAGTACCCCTTCCTAATCGTCTTACCTATCTCACCCATTAACTCAAGAATTGCTGCAAAAAAAATTGCAAGTCTGGACGATGATTATGTATTTTCTCTTAAAAAAAATACGATTTTCGAGCAAAATTATTGTTTAACTACACGTTTTCCATACGTTTGTCGTTTAAACAAAATACCAAAAAAGCCTTTTTAAAACATCACAAAATTTGTCTGCGCAACGCTGTGTTGTTCTATAATTAGTTTTAACAAATACGTGCTTTTTCCGATCTAAGTGCTTTTCGAAACTTTAAAGTTGACATCGCTGTTAATAATGTTAACTATCCGCTAGAGATGGCAAAGCATTTTTTACAAATTGTGTAAATTTGGTACCACAAATGAACTTTTTGCCATTAAGGGTACCAAATCCTATGTTGCGAATTGTTGTTTGATTTATATTTACATATTTAACAATAAACGAGTAATCAGTATTATTTTATTAGCCTTAATATTAGATAGTTAAGTATTTGAACATATGTATATGTATGTATGTACATATATTCCTAAAAGCTATGTATATTAAACCTCTGCAATATACAGTGTTTATTTTACTTTGAAATGCATACAATAAGAAGTTACATAACATTACGAAAAATGGTAAAATTGCTTATTTGAACTAAGTATATGAAATTTACATCATACATGTTAAAAGAAATAGTACCAAAACATTGTACTAATTGTACCGCCTTACTCTGTATATTTATAGCGATAGTAAATAGCAGTGTTACCAGAATTGAATTTTAAGCTTTCACCTTATTGGTTCAAATTTATTTATTTTAAATTATATAACACCTTATATCAAATTGAACTAAATATCATAAACATATGTAAATAATTTACAAAAAAGCTCTAAATAAATTTAAGTTTTCTTAAATTCACTCTATCCGATTACTTTAAATAAATGGTTATTTGAAATATCATTTATATATGTATGTATATTGTAAAATAGAAAATATAAGTGTAGTTAAAAGTGTCTTACTAAAGTATATCCAAATAAAGCTTTTCCGAAATTCATACAGTAGCTGTTGTGCCATGTTTATTCTGATAACAAATACACAAGAATCTTGAAAATTATTTTGTAGACTCACATACTCAAAAATATTTTTGTATATACTCATACAAAATTAGTTTTTATGCATCGAAAATAGTAGCATAATCAGTTCAAACAACGCCACTACCATTTGCGTATTTTTCAAGTTAAAAAATCCCATATTCTCTGGCAACACTGCTTATTTTGCTCATTATTAACTCTCTTTTCACAACATAAACCATAAAAAAGTATTGAAAAGTACGCATGGAAACAATATTAAAGTCAGGGATGGGAGTCGTAATACATGTATAAAAGGTTATTCCAGGCCAGTTTACACGGCAATACAATGCATTATGACTTTGTAGAATCAAAATATTATGAAATTCTCTCCGTGCTTAAAAGAAAAAAATAAAAGTCTGTTAAATGTATATTTCATGTTTACACAGATGGTATGAGTAAAATCAAAAATAATAACAAAAAAGTAGATGGTTACAGCTTTAAAATTTTTACAAAAACAACATGAAAATTTCCTGAGTTGAATTAAGTTGTTTTTGTAATTGTATAAAAATGCTACCACCTTCAATATATTCTGTTGAAATACACCTCTTGTGTGTTGAAAATAAATACGTTTCTAAAATGGTTTTGAAAAAACCCATTTACCAACCGTTTGTCAGATTTTGTATTCGTATTCACTCTTACTCAAGGCATTTTGCTTTTACATGATATGATTTCTCTCATTCTACATCATGTCGTAATACAATGTAAGCTAGCCTTTAAAAAATGTTTGACTTATACGGGTATTTTTTTGTTTGGTTTTTATAAGGATTAACCCTCCGATGAGTGACAGTTCTGAACTTCACGGCCGTGTGAAATGGTCCCTACTGACCTTTTTTGTAAATCATGTTTAATTCATATAAAAAAATTTTTTTTGATTTTTTTTTTTTTGTTTTTATTGTTTATAACTAAGTTCTACATATATGAACTTTATTGCTTTCAAGGAAAGGCACAATATTCTAATTTTATACTACTAGCAATAAACCAGTTCTTAGAATTTTTTGTTCTTAGTATTTTGTTCTTAGTATTTGTTGTTCTTAGTATTTTTGTTCTTAGAATTTTTTCTTAGAATTTTTCGTTCTTATCATCATCCCTAATGTCTTTGAGTTTAGGTCTTTCTGTTCAGAACAAGTAAATTATGTGTTGAAACAATAAAAAAATTATAATGATGCCCAAAAACATGCATTTATTAGTTAAATTCAGTACAAGGTCCATACGGACCTATTCACACGTCCGCGTACTATTCTCACTAAAACCTCAATAACTCCTAAAGTAATGATCCGATCGGCTTGATTTTTTTTCCAAAAGATGCGCAACAAAATACTCTTGGAATACAGGGTAACTTGGGGGGGGGGGGGTTGTAGTGGCCAAAGTAGGAGTAATTTCAGTTTGAAAAGGCAAAAAAGTCCGTAGGGACCTTCTCACTCATCGGAGGGTTACGCTAATTTGGTAAATTTAGAAATATTGCTATATATCTGTACTAAGACATGTTCCCCCCACTTTACAAGTAAAATTATCGCAATTTTCAAAAGCGAAATTACATAAAAAATGGATTTCCCAACGAGTACCTGATAGTGTATTTATTATAGGAAGGGATCGTAATATTTTGCTCAAACAACTACTTTTTACGATTATTTCGTTCCTAGGTGTTTTTTTTTTTTGCTAAGAAAGACAAAATAGTTTTTATCATAAATGCCTTTTTTTCTTCCTTTTGTGTTGCTGACATACATAAGTTATATAACACAAAAATTAAGTACATTTCTCAACCAAAAAATTAAACAAAAAAATTATTAGTACACAGAAAGAAAAACAATCGGGATAAATCAAGTTTTTTATGATTACTTTAAGTACGAGTTGTACTAAAAAAAGTACGAATAACACTAAAACGTACTCAAAACAATCTTAAATGCGATTACTTTCGAAAATCAAACACGGAATTTCTTGAAATAAGTATAAAATTCTTAAATCAAGTAAAAAAAGATTAAACTTTTCGTTGTGTTTAAACCTCCGGCTTACGCATGTTTTAATTTCCTATACACATTGAAAAAGGTCTGGACAGACTCATGTGTACCACAAAAGGTTAAAAAGTAAATTTGAACTCTTGCTTCTCATTTAGTTTATATTTTTGGTTAAATATGTATAGAAGATTTCTAAAGTAAAAATCGGTCATGATGTTGGTGTTTTATTATTCTGTAAGGTTTAATACGGGTAAAGTTAATCAATCATAATAATTTTTTCTTTCTAGTTTCTTTTGTGGTTTTTTTCAAGCACGAATTCATGATAAAATCAATTTTTTAATACTTAAGTCAATCTCATTTTCGGATTATTTTAAGTACGAAATCGGATTAAAAAAAATTTTATAATTCTTGAATCAAGCGCATTTTGAGATTGATTCAATCTTAGTTTTACTTAAATCAATCTCATTTTCGGATTATTTCAAGTAACAAATCGGGATTGAATATGGATAATTTAAGTACTTTGCGATTGAAAATCCGTACTTGAATCAATCTTTCTGTACTTGATTCAAGAAAATCCGTACTCACCGTACTATTAATACCGCTTCTGATTGATTTGAGTACGGATGGATTGATTTTTATTTTGAGTGTACTCTTCAAGCGATATACAAATTGACAAACAAATTCATCCAAAAATCCACGCTACTAAAATTTCCATTTACCATACCTGATTTTAAAACAGCTCTCCCAATTCTTGCAATAAAAAAACGGTTATGTACAATACGCAAATTTATTTGTTTGGTTACTTACATATGTTTGTGAACTTTTTGCATTTTTTGCAAATATTTAATTTATATCTTTCAGACCAAGGTATATTTATAGCAGGTAGCCGCGAGATTACAACAATTGTATAATAAAACAAACAACAGGGCTTTTTATTGTTGTTATGTGGTACGAACTGTCAAACAACAAAGGGGTTGATAAGAGACAAAAAAGACAAAAAACTTGTTTACTTGTTAACTATACAACATTTGACAGTTCGTATCGCAAAACAACCAAATAAAAAATAAACAGCTGGCTTTCCGAGACTACCTGTTATAAATATACCTTGTTTTAGACCATTCAAAATATTAAGAAATTATATATCACTTTTTCGCGGTCGTTAAAAAAGTTCCCGCACCAAACGCGGTGAAGTTGAACATTTTAGTTTACCCTTCAAGCATCAAGACTAACATACATATACATAAGTATTTATGTAATTGCAAAGTATTTAGTATTTTTTTTTTTAATGTCTTTAATACCTATGAACAAATAAATCTTAAATAGTCGCGGGCAATTTGTTTAGATTTATTAGGATGTAATGTAAAAATATAATAATAAACCATTTTTGTTTTACAGCCTGTTCATTGATTTCGAACGTTTACGTTCGCATAGAAAATTACATTTAAACCAAAAACAAAATTCTAAAATTTTCTATGCGAACGTTAACGCTCGAAATCGTTGATCAGGCCGTTAATTTAAAGTAACATTTAATTTTGTTTGGATTTTTCTAATTTAATTTTTAGTTGTTATGTTAAGTTATGTAAAACAATAAATACTTTAAACTTGAAATTTATTTCATTGAAGCCAAAAACATAGTGATATATGTACATAGATTTTTATTGAATATACTAAGTACATACATTTATACATAATACCTAGCAAATATATTAAATATGTAGCAAATACATACATAGATATGTATGTATGTATAATATGTATAATAAACAAATTAAAAAGGTCACACATGATTTTTATTATCAATAGAAAATGTTCTAAAGCGTAAAAAAAGTTATCCCTTAATGTACATTTAACGTATGTTTGTATGTACATATTGTCAAAGACTATGAAATTATGGTACCCTGTAAATAATAGGACCAGTCCAAACACGCGTGTAAAATGTAGCCCACAAGGGACTAAGACTAGTCCAAAAGTAACCCAAACGTATGGAAAAAAAACATGGTCTATTTTACATTACGATGTCCTAGGGCAGTTCCATATAACCCACCTTTGAACTACAAAGGAGTAGTTTTAAAACTACTCCATGGTATACTCAAGAGGATTAGTTTTGAAGTCGTTTAATGTGTCTGATCTCATGTCGTTTCACTACAAACACTTTTTAACAATGACATGGGCATGCTTGCATTACATCGGACCAGTCCATGGAGTAGTCCATTTTATCAAAATGGGTCATGTGGTCCAATATTATTTGCAGAGGTACATATTATAATATATTATATATTTATGTATATTTCATAAATTTATAAAGATGTTCGATTCACTAAGTACATAGATATAAAATTGATAAAAAACACTCAAAGAACTAAAGAAGCAAAAACTAACAAACATTAATACATATGTACACATTTTGGTTGTTAAAGTGTGTGTGATTTTTTGTTGAAAGCAGTTTTCGGTGTTTTTTTAACTTCATTCTGTTTTGTTTTCAAACAATTTATCTGAAAATAACCTAAGTTAGAGCTCATGTGACCGATTGTTTAAATGTAGGGTAATAATATCTATTGCATTGTTGTCAAACCAAAGACTATAAATATATAAAGAAATTATCAAAAATTTTGATTTTCTTAAAAATAAGGGGTGGAAGTAACAAGAAAGCAAGAACTTCGTGCTCACACTCAGAGAACTAAAGAGAGCAAGAAACCACATGCATTTTAATGCAAACACACTTTTACTGTTTATACCAGCCAAAGTGTGTATGTGTTTTTTTTTCGTTGAAACTGGATTTTGTTGTTTTTTTTAATTCATTTCGTTTTGTTTTCAAACAATTATTGTGCAAATAACCTACGTAAGAAACAATGCGACCGATTGTGTAATTGTAGGGTAAGAATATGTGTTTTATTGTTGCAAAACTGAAACTATATCGGTTCGCACCGAACTCTAATTCAATTTTTTAGACAATTTTATTATGTATGTACTTGTTATAAGTATATTGTATGTTTAAAACGAGTGTTTATTCTTAGGGAGTGTGTGAGGCGATAGGAAAACACTATTGTAAGTCAAATGTGGACACTTCTGAGGTGAATTAAATTTTAATGGGGTCTAGTGGAATTTTTAAAACAACACACAAAATTTTAATTGAAAAAGTCAAATAAAAACCCTTAAAAAATTTTACGAATTTAAAAAATAAAATGAATACCTATAGAGCATCCTGCAAATAAAATTATGTTATGGTATATATTTTCCTAAATTATTCATTATTTTATACAGTACTTTTCAATTATAGTCATTTCCGTTTTAGTCACAGTAGCGATATAATCTTTATTTTTGCGCCATAAGGAAGTTAAATAGAAAGTATTTACGTTGTAGTCCATTTAGCGATATAAGCACATTTAACATATTTTCCATCTATCAGCGACTAGAACAATCAAAAGTAAAGCAAATTATAAGCATTATATCCACATTAACCTAAGTTTTTTTTTAAGTTACAAACCGTATCAAAGAACTAAGAAATGAATAGGTTAATTTTTCTAATCAACTGTCCACTCGATCGGAAATTGGACCACTTGACATTTACTTTCGAGAGAACCTGTGCGTTATGCAACAAAAACGTACAGATTTTAAAAGAACGTAAATCTTTGTACGTGTGTCTGCAAGATAAGTTAAAGCGCTTTTCAACCACTTTAATTCCAAAAATTTACTTTGTGCATATCTACACAAAAATACCTTTAAAACGATATGAGTTTCATTAAAATCGGTGGACGATAAGATACTTAAACATCAACTTGAAAAAAGTTGCTTCCATATTTATATATAAGATATACATATGTTTGGCAACATATTTTTATCCCTAGAAGGATTAACATCTGTAATTTAATTGCGGTTTATTTCGTTGACTTATCTATAAATGTGTTATAATACCGGAGTCCCATGTTTTGAATATACTGTTCTTTATCGTGGTATACAATGAAAAAAAATCTCGCTATTAATTTTACTTATGAGCTCTTCACAAGTGTAATAGTTAAAAATTTTAGCTTTTTATAAATCGATGTTAGTCAATGATTTGAAGGTACAATTTAAATTTTTTCCCATGTGTAATGCTTCCGTAATAATATGAGGATTAGTAAATCACATCTCCATAAACAGTAATCAACATCTCCATCCTGTGCTTATACATACGTATGTATGTACATTAGAATACAACCAAATTTTTGGCATAGTACCACGGAGTCGCCAAGAATGTTTTTGTAATGAAAACACCTGTCTCCCGTCGTTTTGCGAAAAAAAACCTCACGCAGGGAAGCAAATTTCTAAAACCTTCCAAAAAATTTTGAACCGCGATGAATTGTAAACCTTAGGAAAATTTTTATATCTTAAGCAGTGGATAAATTCCAAAATAGCATTTATTTAAAAAAATATTTTCCATAGCACTAAAATAATAATTAAATTTTATTGATTATTAAATGATATAATTTTTTTATTACAATCGAATGAATTTCGTTTGATATTTAAACACAGGCCAAGTCTATATTTTCCCGTTAGTTTAATTACTATTTTAACAAAAAGGACATAAATAGTAAAAGTAGCACACAATTATAATTAACCCTTTAATAAATAAAAAATAGGAAAGAGAAAAATGAAAAAAACGAAGAAAATTTATATATTTTTAATATTGTCCCCGGCAAAGGAAACTACTAAAATAATTTTTCCTAAAACATGACATAACACGCCATAGGAAGTAATATTTTTTCCACCTGAGCAGCGTTGCCAGAAGATTTGGAAAGAAAATGTTCATTTGGCGAAATAAAAATCTTATTTTGAAGAGAAAAATCTTTAAATTTTTTATAACAAGTGCAAAAAAGTAAAAATTAATAATTTTTTCCAAGAACATCGGAACTTTTTATTATAAAAACTATTTTAATTAAAATACATATGTACATACATAAATACATAATTGCGGTATTTATACATTTTAAATCCATTTAATTTCTAATAAATAAGATCGTTAGAAAGTCCATATAAATAAATATTGAAAGTAATTAAATGTTAAAATTAGAGATATAGACATTTTTGGCCAGAAGATTTTCGTTTGGGAGCTATGAAACACATACATCATATGAAATCGTTAGGGTTCTCAATTTAATCTTATAGTTTTTAATACCGTTGTTATATCGAAGGCAATTTGAGAAAATTATTTTTAAAAAAGCTCATTGAAAATATACAGATTTTCCTTATTATATTACTAATGGAATAGGTTTTAAAATAATGTTAAAACACCATTTAAACGATATTCTTAATTCTTTTGTTGTTGAATTGAACTCATTACAGGCCGTAGTCTTCTGATTTAATTCAAACTTGATTCATTCTATTCAGGACATATAATTCACGTTTATGTTTTTTTTTGATATTTTTACCTATTTGAGAGATTATTATTCTAGTATTAGTTTTTTTTTTTGGTACTAAATAAATGAACTTTTTTGTTCTTCGATACTATATGAAACTTTATAAAAATACGTTTTTTCTTTTCAGAAATATTTTTTTTTTTTATCAATATTCCCAAAATTAACAACCGCTAATCTTAGATGCTTTTTTAATATTTTGTATGCCCAGAAATAATGATGCATTTTTGTGATGCTAGACAATGGGTACAAAAGTGTGCAAAACCAATAGACAACAAGCAGATACAAAACCTTATTGTTTTAAAAATTAATTGTTTAAAAAACTTTAAAAAAATTTTATATGTTGTACAAAAGTTAAAAATTTTTATTTATAAAACTAAAAAATCTTGATTTAAGAAAAAAAATCTTCAAATCTGATTGTGGTCAAAAAATCTTCATATATAAGATAAAATCTTCATTCTGGCAACACTGCACCTGAGAGTGACAAATAGTGGGTAAATTTATTTATTTTTATACCCTTCACCACAGGTGGAAAAGGGTTTATATAAGTTTGTCATTCCGTTTGAAATTTCTACAATATTGAATCTTGGTTTTTTAAAAAGAAATTTTTTTTTAAATTTTTATGTTCTAAAAACGATTTTATAAAAATATTTACCAGTTTTTGCTTTTTAAATTTTATTTATAATGAAGTTTTTAGTATTGTAAATATGTATGTATACATATATATGTATATGTAAAAATTATTTAGTTGCTCTGTATTCTGCTCGCACAATGGTGGAGGGTGTATAAGATTCAACATAGCCGAATATAGCACTCTTACTTGTTTTTTTTTATATATTTCAGGTAAATGGAACGTAAATGACAGGCTGCTTTTTTCTATTCCATTAACAATCGAAAGTTATAATTAAGACAAATTAAAGAGTTGTTTTGTTCTTCAGTTTTGTTATGTGGAATAAGAGAAAGAACAACTCAGCATAAAAGTTTATTTTGAGGGACGTTGTTTTAATTAAATTGTTAAAAGAAATATATAATTTATATTCAAATTAAAGGCGTTCAAAATTAATGTTTCTTTTTGTAATAATTATCCTTGTGTTTAAATAAATTTTTATAGACTTTACCGCAGACGAAAGGGGTGTTTGGCTTGTCATACGGTATTTCTACAACAACCATTTAAGACCTCAAGAAGTTGTCGGTGTATAACGTACACTGATAGAAAAATTCTTGTTCATATTGATGATTACATCAGAGTTGTGGAAGCAATATTATTACAAATGGCATCAATGATGCAAAAAGTAACACCAATCCAATGACGAACGTCACTACAAATTTTTGTCATATTTGATGCGTCATCTATGCTGTGACTACAGTGACATCAATTAGTTGCCACATTTTGTGTATTATTAACAACTTCAAGTGACTTATATCAAATAAGGAGAAAAAACTGGTTAAAGGTCAATTGCAATTAAAAATGTAAAATTCTATCTGGAATATTACTTTTTTATTAAAAGCTATCCCAAGATAGGTTTTAAACTTACAAAAATAAAAAATACTATATTTAACATGTACAAATACCCAAAAATTACCTTAGAAGTAAGGGAAGTCGCACTTATACCCCTTGTGCTTTAACTTTTTTAAAATTTCTAAATAAATGAACTTGTATCTAAAAAGAACTCAAGTTATACTCTTAATTTTTAAAATAACATTTTATAAGGAAAAGCTTATATAGTTCTTTGTTACATTTTTGAGTAATAATTAGATTCCAAATCATCATCAGGCTAATCTGTATTTTACCTTCGCTTTCGATTCTTTCCGGAATTTTGTCCATTCTATAGTGAGGAAGTGGTTTGAACAGTTCATGTTTAATTGGTGGTATATAGTAAATAAGATACTGGAGATTCTTGAATTTCTCGAACTTTATTGGTTTAACGCTGATTTATGTAGGAAGTTGTGGGAGTAACTGCTCGTCTTATCCAACATTTCGAGCTTTCGTGTTAACTTTGGCGAAGTTTTCTTGGTCAATCAAAAGATCACATTTTTATGAGCGGTTTCAAGGGTCATCCTTCGCAAAGTGTAACCAATGTCCGAAAATAAAATAAATCAAATACGGCAAAACTGTTTTTTTGAGAACAAGTGATAAAATAAGTCGCCAATTTCAGCTCAGAAATTCACGCACTCGGTCCATGTAAAAAATAATTTTAATACTTAATAGCAAAAGGCGTTAAAGTTCTCATATACCCCTTGTGCTCCAAGCGAAGCAGGAATTTTAATGACAACTGCTAGAATTGGTAGCCATATCTCGCTACCGGATAAGAATCCCACATTCACCTCTTATGCTCTAAACTTCTCTGATTTTCAACTACTTGTTTCATATGTAACCTCAATTTTAGAAAAAAGGCACTTAAACCCCTTGTGCTCTAAGCCCCTCATATAATTTATTTTAAAGTTTGCTTACTGTATTTTTAAAAATTACATATGTACCTAACATTTATGACTTAAATAAATATAAAATATAAAAATTAATTTATACAAAATCATTTTCTTTACAATATTCATTTAAATATCAAATAAAAATGTTATGTTAATAAATGTTAAACGTTAAAAATGGAATTTCAAATTTATTCCAAAACGTATCTTTTTGGGAAAAAGTGTATCTTTTTGGAAACTAAAATGTATCTTTCTCGAAATTTCACTGGCAACACTGATCCAAACATATATTTGTATAAATGAAAATATTATTTTATTTTATTATTTTATTATTTTGTCAAAAGTCCACAGATATTATTACTAAAAAAATGTACCAAAGAAAAAGAGTGATTTTACCCGCATTGCATTTAAAATGCAAGCAGCCCATCAATATCTACAACTGTCACGTAATCTCGTAATGAAATTCTATTTTCTACAGGTTGGCACGTTACGGTTAAGTGACATTACAGTCAGTTAAGCAGTTGCATTGCTTTCCATATAACAGAAACGATCAGCTGTTTACATTACATTTACATTTCTACATTTACGGTCGGCTAACGGGGCCTTTACAAAAGCTATTGCAGAAGTGTAAAAAAACAAGTGTAAGTGCTTTTTCTAAGTCATTTTGGGCAACCAAATATCTAAAAAATCATAATGCTGAAATTTATTTAAGAAAATTTTTTTGCATTAGGAGTCTTGATTCCAGACTCTTGAATGCAAATATAATTTTATTGAGAATAAGTTATTTCATCCTCAATTCAGATGATAAAGAATTTGACAAAACTTTAACATAATACTTAAAAAATATATTAACACAATGAGAATTATAAATTCAATTGATAGTGAAATAAATATATAATAAATTAAAAACAAGAACTCGGCTAGGCCGAGTGTTATATACCCTTCACTATAATTCAAGATAATAACAGAAAGTAATTTATATACTAATGAATTAAAATATATATGTAATTTAAATATATATATTTAATTTATATAGGAATAAATCTATTATGTGCCACGCTCACATCTCAACTCCTGCCTACATTTCGTCAGATGTTGTGTGTTGCACAGAAAATATAATTGCTAATATATTTTCAAACATACGCCTGTTAAAAAATTTTTAAAAATTCTAGAAATTTGTTTGCTATTACTATTTCTAAATATTAATATTTTTTTTTTTAATTTTATTTTAGCAACACAAATGTTGACAGCTATTCAAAAATATGATACACGCGTTTAATAGCCTTATTCCCAGGTCCTGTTTGTTAAAATAAAAATTGTTTAAATATAAAATTAAAAGTTTATTATTTTGTTTTTTTTCTTGGAGATTGAGTTGAGTATTTTTAATAACTTTTTTTAATTGAATTAAAACAAAAATTCAATTAATATTTTAATTAATGCAATCATCTACTTATTTAAATTTGAATACAATTCAATTAACATATTAATTTATTCAATAATATACTTAATTGAATTTAAACAAAAATTTGATTGTTAGTTTGCTTCATTTAATCATCAATCAACTGAATTGATTTAACAAATTAATTCAATTAAAAGTTTGTTTGATTGAATAATTTATGTAATTGAACTAAGCTTGCATTTCAAATACACTGTTTAATTAATTCAATTAAAAATTTAATTGATTTACTGCAAAAATTATATCACTGTTTTAATCAACACAATTATTAAAATAATTAATTTTCTGTATTGTAATCAATTACGTCAGTTATTCATTCAATTAAAATATTGATTTTTTTTAATTACTTTGCTAATTCATTCAATTAAAAGATTGTTTAATATAAATAAATTTTTCAATTATTTTTGTAATTAAAATGTAAAAACTTTTTAATTGGAAAAAAAATCCTTGTTTTGCAATTTTGAGTAATTGGTATAATCATTTCTGTGATAGGTGCAAAATTAAGCAATTTTTTGCTTGTTTCAATTATTTTGGTGATTAAAACCGTTTTTTACTCTCTTCTGTGTAGTATTTCGGCCATTTTGTGCACTTAGTTCATGTCTTTAAATTGAATCAACAACATTTGCCGCTTTGAATGAAAACCCCTCTAGCTATTTGCACCATTTCAGTTTCAAAAATAATATTTCTGGTTTTAAAGTAATTCTTAAATAAATTTTTTATAAATTGGTCATTGAAATTAGTCGATTCATGGCTGTTCTCATTGAAAAATGCACTTCACCATTCACAAAAAATAAACTTCTAAATAGTCATATTTATTTAAATTTTTTTTTTTTTTTTTTAATATAAATAAAAAAAGATCAAAACTATATCTAAACAATTTTCGTTTAATTTTAAATAAACTTAAATTGAATAAATTTTCCCTGCATAACATGTCCTCCATTAACTCTTAACATATTAAATGATTTTGTTGACGTTTTCCAACAAATACATTTTTTTATTGGATTTTTTAAACAAATAAAAGGTTATTTAAACCCCACAAACACAAAGTCAAACCTTTGATATAAAATTACTTTATCATTTGTTTTTAAACACAACTCTCAACCGAAAAAGAAAAATTACATATTAGGTAAAGTGAAATCGCCTTTACAAAACCTTAGTTTCTAATGAAAAAATATAGATTTTTTGTGAGCAAACGGTTATTTACAGTGCGTAAAAATGCGAAGGAAAATAAAACGGCAAAGTGAAAAAATGTTAAGTTTGTTGTTTGATCGGGGTGCTACGCGGAGCCATGACAATCCTCAAAATAAAAGAAAGCCAAAATTTCGTCTTTCCAAGATTTTGAGGATGGATAGAACACTATTATATATTTCAGCAGCACCAATGGTGCCGAATGTTTAGCTGACATTTTATTTAAGTAAATAAATAACGAATTTAAATTGAAAAAAATTTGTTTGCATTTATGTTTCACGTTGAATTCCAATTCACATTTGAAAAAGATTTGAGAATAACGTTTGAAAGCAAGTTGAAAAAAATGCATTTCTCAATTTGAAAATAACTTTCGCTTTTTTGCTGAGAATGCTATAATTTGCAAATCATTTTACAATCATTTTTAAAAATTTGTCGTTTGATAAGAGATTTGATTTCAAATCATTTTCAATTTAAAATCAAACCTCCGTGTTTGTTCGGAAGTCAACTGTCTTTAACAATAAAATAAATATTACATAAAAACGGGTTGCTTTTAAAAAATATATTGTTACGAAAGTAACTTTAGTTAAGAATTAGTTGTAATTATTGGTTAAGAATTAGTTATAATTATTAGTTATCTTGTATTTATTAGTTATCTTGTATTCATAAGTAATTTTATTAGTTTACATCGTTTTTGTTGCCCTCGAAATTACCGTTTAAACTTTAGTGGTGAAATTATGTAAACATAAGTGCTGACGTAAATCAAATTAGAGTGGTGAATAGTAAAGCCTCGAACCTTCGAAAAACATTTTGAATAATCTAGACAACCAAATTGCAGTATAAATACTAGCGGCGACTAGCATAATAAGATCATTCTAAGTCCAGACTTTGTCAATAACGTATAACGTGGAGAAAATTATAGTTGGTTGTGAATAAAAGCTATAAATTACGGTTGTTAAAAAGACTTAGTACTAAATAGAGTTGTGTAAATTGTAAACAGTGTTAAAAGTGTTTGTGTTTTATTTATTTTATTAAAGTTGCAATAAAGAACTCGAAACGGTTTATTATAAAGGAAATAAACCAAAACGGTATTGAAAGGCAATAACGTAACAATATAAAATAATTTGTTAGTAAAAAATTAAAAACAGAAAGGGTAAAGAAATTTTAAATTCGTTGTATGAAAGATATAGAACCAAGACAAACCTGAAACAAAAGAAGAAAATTTGATTTTTTCAAGAATTTGAGGACGTAGAGTATGCACGCTTTTTCATTTTTAGCAGCGGAAATGCTGTTGAAAGTTTAGCTTACTGTTTTATGTAACTAAATAATTAATATTTATTAAAATAATATTAACAACAATAAGAATTTATAAACCGAAAACTATTTTTCATTTATGTTCCACTAAGCTTTACAGTTCACATATGAAAAACATTTAAGAATTACGCTTGAAAGCGAGTTGAATAATAAATGAATTTCTCAATTTGAAAATAATTTCCCGTTTCTTTTTAAAATTCTGTTTTTAAATGAAAATTTAGAAATTATTTTTAAACGTTTGTCGTTCGAGAAAGGTTTGAATTATATTATTATTTTAAAACCAAACCTTCGTGTTTGTTGGGAAATTATAAAAACTGTTAACAAAAACACATAGAAATGTAATGTATGGTAATGTATGTACATTAGGGTCGTTACAAGGTATATGTTAAATTTTTTTTAGGGGCCGTCTGTTGGGGCACCCCTCTAAAATGTGCCTATAGCCTAGAAAATCCGATTGACAAAGCTAAAGCCCAATCGGATAACGCCAACACGTGTCTCACTGAGCATAAATTAGGGAAAAACAACGATTTTTCAGTAAAATTCGTATTTCTTTGTTCTTAATTAATGCTAAATATCTCTTTATCTATTGGTATAAGGAACAAAATTATAAAGATCAAAATTAATAAAAATAGAATTTCCTATAAAACAAGACTCGACTCAAGTTCCTACAATGAATGGTTTCGGTTATAAAGACAAAGAAATACGAATTTTAGTGAAAAATCGCTGTTTTTCCTTAAATTATGCTCAATGAGGCACGTGTTAACGTTATTTGATTAGGCTGATACATTGTCAGTCGGATTTTCTAGGCTATCTACACATTTTAGAGGGGTGTGCTAATGGAAAATTTAACATTGATTTCTTGTAACGACCCTAATGTACATACATATGTGTATGTAAAAGTATTTTCATTTAAAAATATTAACAAAATGTTTTATATTACTTAAAAATTTATTTAAAAACATAAAAACACTATGACAACAAAAGCAATAATAATAAATATTTTTTTATTTAACCGCACATATGGAAAATTGTCTATGAATTGTAAATGTATACATGTGGTAAATGATGTTAAAATTATTTAATTTTCTTAGGGAGGAGCTGCATGTATGTACGTGTTTGTGGTTTTTCATTTTAAACAAAAATGTAGGTCAATAAAAGTGTTTTTTTTTTTAAATTACATGTGGTTTTTGTGACAACAATTTAACAAAATAAATAAGCAAAGAAAAGTTCAATCAGTTTGACCAGGGGGTGTCTTTGATTAAAAAATATAATAAAATTATATGTTTAAAATTACATGTATAGAAATTAAATAAAATTTTAAAGAATTGTGAGTTTTGTTGTCGCCTCAAGGTATGCTATAGATATTGTTAAATACAACAAATTCCGTGTTGAATGAACAAAATGTTGTCCTTGTTATCTCACAAATTTTATGGCACCTAATGTTTAAAAATAACTGCTGGCATTTGGCATCCGCGACTGCGCCTTATGAACGCCATCCTGTCAGTCAACTTTTGCACCACCTTTTCGACAATACCCGGTTTTATTTCGTCAATTGTCTCTAGCGTTCTGCATTCATTGTTACACTTGCACCGGTTTCGGAAAAATGGGCCGATGACGCCTTCGGTATGTAAATGGATTTTTTTTTGGGATATAGAGAGTCAAGAGTCTCATGAGGATTGTGCTATCTCCTAAAAGGAAAATTATGCTTGGTTACATACTGTTTTAGACAGAAGTTAGTCTTATCTTAAAAGATGATTTGACGATAAAAATCTGGTTCAACTTCCAGTTAAATCTCAGCTTATTCACCGAACACACGACGTAATTGAATGATTCTCTTTTATTTCTGCTCCAGTTGGACCTTTTATTAATGTAGGATATTTCCTCAAAATTGTCTAAGTAGTGAACGGACAGAGACCGAGTTCGAGGTCGATTTTGATGAATATTATCCAAAAAAGATGTCGTAATCATTAATCAATCCGTAGTATTGCTTATTAGCTGTTTAGCAGAAAGATTTTGGACACCGTAAACTTGACGAAGAGCTCTGTAAGTTTGGTGAATCAAGTGCGAGTTTGAGATAAGAGTTGATTAGTTGACTTGATTAAAAGTTTAATTCAATTGATCAAACTTTTAATTCACTTGATTAAATTTTTAATTGAAACTGATTTTATTTTTGATTAAGGCTTTTACTGGTGCAAAATTTCCATATTTTAGTAGTTTTGAGCAAAGTAGAAAAACATTTATTAAATTTGTGATGATCTGCTAAACGAGAGAATTTACTCGAATTATACTCACGTGTAAAATTTTTTCCTTTCCTTCTGTAAACTACTAAAATGGTGATGTGACTTTCTTTTTTAGGAGGGCAGTGTAAGTCTTTGCATGCACAGAAAAAAATTTTGCACGAGTAAAAGCATTAATCAAAAATAAAATCAGTTTTAATTAAAAATGTCATCAAGTGAATTAAACGTTTAATCAAGTGAATTAAACTTTGAATCAAGTGTAGTAAACGTTTAAGTGACAATGTTGATTTGCACCAGTAAACAAATTAATAATATCAATTAAACGCTTAGTTCTCTTGATTAAATGTTTAATACACTTTATTACAACTTTAATTCTCTTGATTAAACGTTTAATTCTATTGATTAAATTTTTAATTAAATTATTCTGGCTGTACACTATAAAAGATTTCTTACAGAAAGTCTGGGTTCTCTTCCCCTCTCACCAATTAACTCAGACTTTCTGAAAGAAAACTTTTATAGTGTGAAGCCAGAATTACTAACCACCGCAAAAAGTTAGCAGACTTTTAGCTGCAAAAAGTTTATAGGAACTTTTGTTGTTACTAAAAAAAAGCTCCTGCCTATTTGAAGTCGGTTAAATTTTTCGAAACTATTGCAGATTTTAGAATTTTAAATTGAAAATATGCAAGCTTTTATAGATATAAGCAACAGAAGCCATAAAAAAATTATAAGTGTCTGTGGTTGTTTATTATTATTGCTGTTTTTAGAACCTTTTCTTAAAAAGACCAGTAAAAGCTTTTTGAAACATTTGTTGTTTCTTTCTTCAAAAAGCCTAAAGTACTCCCAAAAAAACAATTGCATTTTTTAAGTTTTCATGATAGTTTCAACTCTCTTGTTTTCAGAACAATTTTTATTGATTAATCGTTCTATTGAAATGATTGTTAGCGATTAATCCGTCACATTTACACCGTTAGAAATATCAATTAAAAAGTGACAATAAAAAAATAAAACAAGCAACGACACATGTTTTACTATAAATATTATTGTGTTAAATAATTACAAACAAAAACCAGTAACTTATTTTTATTATTGTTTAAAAACAAGTAAGTTTTTTCCTGTCCATTACTTCTCAACTTCATTTTATTTTCATTAATGACATAATATTGATCCTTGTAAACATACGGTTTTAATATTGTATTAAATTTCTATCAAAAAGTAGTAAAAAATAAAACTATTTGGCTTATAATCTGTGTGTTCATGAACATATATGAGAGTATGAAAAATGTATATGCTTTTACTTTAATATAGACAGAACATGTCTCGACATTATAATGAACGTGTAACAATGTAAAAAACATCAGTACCATAATGTTGTTTTTTTATTATTATTTTTTTTTTTTGTGCTGGATAAAAACTTTAATCATATGACATAAATAGTGTATGGTTGTGTGGTAATATGATGTAAGTATAATTATGTAATATAACTCTTTACAAAAACACAGATAAAAAAACAGACATTTTTAATTATTGTTTATATACGGAGAATTATTTTTCAATAAAAAAAAGAAGAAAAGAATATATAACAACAAAAAAAGATGTATGAAATGCTTATGCCTTCCAATTGGGGCACAAACAAGTTAGCAGGAATTTATCTCTGTCGCTCACCGCTGACTGTTACGTTCTTACCCTGTTCTTTTGTGATGAAAGATGGACCAAAATGATTCTATCGGCTGATAGAGCACACCAAACAATGAAATTTTCTCGATTTAATGGTGTTTTCACAATGGCTTTAGGATGATAATCTCTTCATATGCGACAATTCTGTTTATTGACATAAGCAGTTAACCAGGAGTATGCAAGGATGAAAGACTAACATACCATGGTTGGATATTAACATGTTTGAGTTTGATCATAATATGGTTAAAATTTGCAATAATTGGGTCGAATTTAAACATAGTTTGGTCTAAATTAACCATAATATGGTCAATATGAATCATAACATTGCCAAAATAAACCTCAATTTTACTCTTCATTTAAGTACATTAAGGTTACTCTTCGTCGAATCGGCATTTTTTTTTGAAAAAAAACCTATAGGAACAATTTTTTAAGTAAATAATCAACAAAAATTTTTATAGTTAAGCATTTTATTAAAAAATAAAATATAAAATTAAGTTTTTATTCTCTCTCAAAATTTGATACAAATTTTAGCAATTTTTTTCTGTTTTCAAATTAATTATTTTTCTTAAAGCTTTCATCATCAGCTAACGTTGTTGAAAGAGAGAGCGCAATTTAAATACAAATAAAAAAAGTGTAAATGAGCTTCATCGATCGACAAACAGTAACCATCCAGGGTTGTCATTTTTTCAGGGTGCTTTTTCAATCAGTGGTTGTAATTTTATTTGGTTTTTTTTTCCTGCTACAACAAATTAAATTATAAATAAATTTCCACTTATATTGCACCTTTTTAAACTTTTCTATAATTGACAGCCAGTTCATTTTCCAGCCTGCAACGACTGGTAATTTAAAATAATTAACTAGAAGAAAAAGAATGTGAGAATTTTAAGCAAGCCAAACAAGTGATTGAAAAGCTTTCAGCTATTGCAGAGAACAAAACAACTATGATATAGATACCATTTTTTTTAATTCCCTAAGCTTATCACGCAAAGCTCTACGCTTGTCTGCAGGAAAGAAACTAGAGTCTCAGGCGATGACAGACTAGCTCACTACCAGCTTGCTTACCGGGGCATTTTTTAACTTTTAAACGTATTATTTTTAAAATTAAACATAAATTTAATTTCATTATTATATTGTTAAATGTAATTATATTTTAAGTTTGAAGGGAGGTAATCATTTAATGATTAAATACAAACAAAATTATATTAATCGTGACAATAACAATAGGAGCATAGGGCCGTAAATTAACTTAGTTCATATATAAAAATAAAAACAATCAGCTGGCCCGATGCATAAACCTGTTTTCATGATAAATTACTAAATCAAACTAACCGAGAACAGGAATCTATATAGATGGGAAAAAGGTAAATACGGAGTATTGGGTAAGAATTGGTAAGTACCCGGGTTTTTACCCAAAAGGTGGGTATAAACGTTGTGTACAAAATTTTACAAAAATTCACTGTTTAATTTAATCAATATAAGATTCACGAATAAAAGCATACCTTTTTCGCAATTTTAAATCAATATGCTCCGGCTTATTGTAGACTAAAGGCCCAACCAGAATGTGAATAACGTGACTTAAGAGACGGAGCAAATATGTACATGTAAATCATATGTGTAAAACCATATTGAACTTAAGGAAACTTTATGTTAAGTTTTTTAAAACTGTCATTTGCTTAAGCAAAGTGCGAAAATAATCGCTCATTCCGTACGGAATCAATGTTTTTTTATTTTCTTTTTGTTATTTTAAATGCATTTGAGAGGCTTTTTGTTTTCTTTTTGACAGTAGCTTAAGTTTGTTTATTCACATTCTGGTTGGGCCTTTATTGCAATTCAAACAGCTTTTTAATATTTAACGACGTTTTTAAAAAACGAAAGGTAATTTAAAATTAAATTAAGTTTATTGACAGTTAATGATTGCCATATGAAATTGTGCTTTATAAATACCCAAATAAATTCCCAAAAAAGGAATATACCAGGTATTTCTCCGGTATTAACCCAGACATCAGGTAAATACCCGGTAGAATCCCGTCTATAGGTATCTACCAAAATTGGTCTGGCAGTAAACGGAGATAAAACCAAGATAATGGTATGTACCACCAGTATGTACCACCAGCTTCCAGTAGACTCGGGCGAACAATGGAAGTTGAAAACCACAACTTAGAGATGGTCAAAAATGTAATCTACCTGGGCGCCACCATAAACAAAACAAACGATATCAGTTTTGATCAAGCAAGCAATTTGAGAACAAATCCACCTCTTGACAGACAACAATTACCTTCTACACGACACTGATATAAGCCGTGCAGTTATATGGTTCTAAAGCATGGGCACTTGGGAAAGCCCTCGTCTGCTTTCCCAAGTATTTGAAGTATTAGAGAGAAACGGCTCCCGCAGAAGGGGAAGACCAAAACTCCGGTGGAAATTGAAGTGGTTGAGGAAGACATCTCGAAATTTGGTGTCACAAATTGGACAAGAAGCGCAAAAGTTCGAAGCGCTTGGAAATCTATTCTACGTTCGGCTGCAGTAGCCAATGTTCCGTAATAGCCGATTAACAGAAGTAACAGAAGACAGGGCTTCTAATTTTTTACATTCTTCGCCCTTAATAAATATTCCCCGTTTTTTTGTGTACAATGCGTTTGGTACAATAAAAATTAACTCAATGTATTGAACATCCATAACTATGAATTTTCTTCATCTGTCTGACAACGTATAGATTCCGAATCAAAGCAACAGCATAATTTTTGAGGCCAAGCTCGAATCAAGCCAATTTCTGAGTCCCTGTTATAACGTGAAGCGGACTCCAGTGAGAGCGTTTAGCATCGATTAAATAAAAAAAGAAACTTCTGGTTGCATTTTTCGGGTGTTTTTCAGCCTATGCTAGATTCAAACGAATAAATTATGTTCGGCAAAAGTTTCTTGTCATAGCCTGGCCCGATCTCAGCAGCTTTTGCGTAACTTCAAAGAATTTATTAATAGTTTTTGAACGTTTTTGTCTTCCTTGTAAATATTATCACATGTAAACGACGGATATTCGGTCGGTAGAATATATGTACTCAGCATAAGCCAGCGTTGCCAGAATGAAGATTTTACCTTATTTTTGAAGATTTTTTGACTAAAATAAGATTTGAAGATCTTTTTTCTCAAATTAAGATTTTTTATTTTTAGAAATAAAAATTCTTAACTTTAAGTTTGTACAACTTACATAATTTCTTGCAGTTTTTTAAACAGTCGGTTTTTAAAACAATGAAGTTTTGTATCAGCTTGTTGTCTATTAGATATGTATACTTTTGTACCCATTGTCTAGCATACACAAAAATTAGCGGTTGTTCATTTTGGGAATATTGATGAAAAAAATTATTTGAAAAAAGAAAATCCGTATTTTTATAAAGTTTAATATATTAAAGAACAAAAAAGTTCATGTATTTAAACTAATGGAACTTAACCCTAGGATAACCGTCTTGGTCTGGCCAGACTAAATTTGTGTTTTGCAATTATTGCAATTTTTCGAATATAGCAAAAAAAACAGGGGCGTCTATAAATGATGTGTGCTGAATCGAATGAAACTAATTTGGATTTGATTGGAGCAAGATTAGTGGGGTGAAATTCTATTTTTATGTAAAAGTCTATGAAATTACCCTCTGGGGCGGACCAAATTTTTTTTTTTGCAATATTTTTCATATAGAACAATATATCAAAAAAACAGAAAGGTAAATTCTATAAATGATATGTTGTGAATTAAATGAATCAAGTTCGAGTTAAATCAGAAAACTTCGGCCCGTTATGAGCTAAGTATAATTTAACTACAAAAACCAAGCGGAAAACTCGTTTCACTCAGTTGCGAAAAAGCAATGTGCAAAATAAGGGACTACATATTCGATGACTTGAATGTAAAATAAAATAATAAAATTATATAATAAATTCGTATACAGGGGTGTCCCTTAAATCGAAAAGGCAAACATTTTAAAAGTAGTTTTTTAATAAGATTTCTGTGATAAATGAATTTTATGACAAATATTTTACAAATATTTTTCTATTAAACAGAAGTTAATAACAAACATTATAAAAATTTGATTAAAAGTGTATATATGTACATTAGTGCTTTACAATGTCTTTTCAAAGGTGTACATTATTTTAATGACAATTCCATTAGGAATATATTTAGGGAAATCCATATAATCCATATATTTTCAAATGCCTTCGATACAACAACGGTATCAAATATAATACTAAATTGAGAACCCTTAAAACTTCATATGATGTATGATCTTCTTGCCCAAAATTTATATATCTCTAATTTTAGAATTTAATTACTTCCAAAGAAACTTCTTTATTTATATGAACTTTTTTACGTTCTTATTTATTAGAAAACAAATGGATTTAAAGTATATTTTTAGAAAGAATTTTATGGAAAATATAACTAAAACACAATTTAAGCCTACAATATAATTTTGTATAAATACCGCAATTATGTATTTCAATTTAAATAGTTTCGACAATAAGAAGTATTTCCTTTTAAAAAATTAATAATTTTTATTCTTTGCCCTTGTTATTAAAAATTTCAAGATTTTCCTCTTCGAAATATGATTTTTTTTGTGGCCATATGAAGATTTTCCTTCCAAATCTTCTGGCAACGCTGGCATAAGCTACAATGAGCAATCGATATTTTTAAGCCAGATTTTTTTTGTAATGATTTTATAATCCTTATAACCGATATGCGCAACATCTTTAATTGGATTTAAGGGGACTGCTCTATAATTCTTATACTCCATACATCATAGCATACCACAATTAAACATATTCTCTAGAGCCCCTTACACTAATATTAAGGACAATAGATACCTAAGGTGCCACTGGTCGCATAATAAACAAGGCCTGTTACACTGTGTAGCCAATTTGGGTGAAATATTTGCCTTATTATCGGACTAATTATTCAAATGATGTTGAGTATCATAAAGTTGGACTTGGCCGAGCTACTTTTTTTGGATATTGGATAAAATTTTAGAGTTCAATATTCGCTACTTAAAAATTTTGATCTTTTCTCACATTAGCTTCAATGAGATTTGTTTAGTAAATTTGTCAATTCTTCAAGCATAAATAATGTGAACAGCTCTATCAAATGTACCTATAATTAAAAATTGCTTCATGATTTGCTATAGTATTATATTTTTTTTTTCTTATTATAAATAATTAAATTATTATTACTAGTTGCTATTGTTGTTGTTGTAAAACATGGTTATTTTTTTTTTGTGATTGTTTTTATTTTATTAAACCTTATAAAGCACGTTATATCTAATTGAATAATTAATAAAACGTAAATGGCATAATGATTTTTAGATTAGACAACAGTTACAAATGTATTATTAATAGTAATAATAGGATATTTAAATAAACTTAACCTCAATGTACATGTGTATGAATGTGAGTCTTTTTTTCATAATAACACTGTGCTACATAGCAAATATGCAGAGGCTTTTATAAATCAAGCAACTTTATTTTGTTTCAGCCTCTAGATAAGAAAAATTACAATAACTTTTTAACATTTTTAGTTTAATTCTTTCTTTAACTAAATGATAATTTAAAGTAACAAATTTAAAAAATTTCTGGGGCCCATTAAAGGCTAGTTTCCAGAGTAATACAATGTACTACGACTTTGTAGAATCAAAATAATATGAAATTCTCTCCGTGCTTGAAAGAAAAAAATAAAAATCTGTTGTAAGTATAGTTCATGTTTACACAGATGGTAAAAGTAAAAACAAAAATAATAACAAAAAAGCAGAGGGTTGCAGTTTTAAATTTTTGCAAACCCAATATGAAAATTTCCTGAGTTGATTTTAGTTGTTTTTGTAATTGTATTAAAATGTCACCACCTTCAATATACTCTGTTAAAATACACCTCTGGTGTGATGAGAATACATAAGTTTCTAAAATGGTTTATACTACATTAACATTAGGCCGAAATCTTGTAGATTTGATTTAAAATCTTCTTCGAAATCTAAATCGGCGCTGATTGGCGACTGTGATCGGCGCACAAGTGGCCGATAAAAATCGGTACATATTAAACAATTTGATTGCTCCACATTGCGCAAAAGAGTGTTCATATTATCGGAGCATCAAGCTTAATTTTGATTGCCCACAGTCAGCACAATTTCGGCACAGATGGTGGCATATTAAAAAATTTTGAACGTTCACACTATCGGCACATGAAATACGACAACAATTGGTACATTGCGTCGATAGTGGGATCTTAGCTTAAGACATCAACAATGAGCTTACGATTTCTGGATTCTACAACTTTAAGATTACTCTTTAAAAAAAAAATGAAGTTATCAGGAAATACTCTTAACAGTTTCTTAATTAAAAGTATATATTATGTACTATGTATATCATTTTTGTATCACCGTGTTATTAATACATTTCTAAATTAAAAAAAATTAACTTTTGTATTTTATTGTTTTATGCAATTGCAAACGTAATTACGGCTTTTTATTTTTGCAATTTTGATTAATCAATATTCAGTTAATGCCATAAGGAATACGTGTTCATGTAATTAAAAAAAGTTTTACATTTGCACACATACATATGTAGATGAAGAGACTAAAAAAAGTACAATTAAACTTTTGAAATATAAAGATGGATCTAAATTCTTTATTAAGATTTATTAATATTAACGTTAAAGTTATTAAAATTTATAAATTATTTTCTTAACGATCGTTTTTCCTTTTTAAATATGTTTTATTTCTCTTATCAGATTTGGTTGTTGTCAAGTAGAAATTTCAGAATTTATTAACATGATATTTTGTATTAATTTTGACGAACTATTGACGATTTTCGAAAAAAAAAATGAACATCAACATAATCATATAATATAACTATTCCATGCAAACAAATAAAAGATATGCCCTAAGGCAATAGTATAGCAATTTCCCCAAATTGTCATCTAGAAGAAAATAATCAAGTAATTTTTTATTGTCTTCCTTTTATAGTTTAGTTCAAATCCCAGCTCAGCCAAGAAAAATTATCAATAAATTTTAATAAAAATTCCAAGTTGTAAAATTCCTTCCCTCAGTGAAAATAATTTAATGAAAATTAAATTTGATGAACTCGAGCCTAATTAAAGAATATCAAAAATTAAAAATTAACAGTTCAACTAAAAATCAAAATAGTTTATGAGAAAATAACAAAATTTTGACAAAAAAAATTTAATTAATTCTTAGCAAACACAGAAATACACCATACAAGTGTATTACTTGGCTGAAAAATATTTTTGCGGCAATAATCGCTTTCGTTTTGTTAACGAAACTTACTTCGAGAAGAAACGCGTCTCGATGCCAATACTTCTAAGCAATACAAAAGTGATTCTGTTAGATGGTAAATTAGCAATATCGCCAGATAACCAATTATAAGAAAATAGGAAAATATTGCAAAAATGTCATAAAAAAAATTTCTTTAACATACACATAAGCACAGGCTTTTATTTTAAATAAAATTGTTTTTATACTTAGATATATAAATATTACGGTAAAAACTCGATTGCACATTCTTGACTTCAAATTGGCTAAGCTTGTTCACGTCTAATGGTCTAAACACTTAGCTTATCTCTTATGTGTTCAAACTTTTAGAAAACTTTCCTATTAAGATAAGTTTTGGCAAACATTTTCTACAAATAGTTTTTTTTTTAACAAATTTCCTATAAAAATAAACTTAAGCAAAATTACTTTTATAAAGTAAATTTAGTGAAAATTATTTTTTATTTCATTAAAAAAGTAAATTTTAGCAACATTTTATCTAAAAAGTAAACTTCGTATTCAAATTTTCTATAAAATGTTAATTTTAGCAAAGTTTTGTATTGAAAGTAAGTTTTAGCCAAATTTCCTACAAAAAGTGAATTCTAACAGATTATTCTATAAATATTCCATAAAAAAGTGATTTTAGCAAAATTTCCTATAAAATTTTGGCAAAATTTTCTATAAAAAGTAAATATTGGTCAAATTTCCTACAAAATGTAAATTTTGGCAAAATTTTCTATTAAAATTAAATGTTATCAAAATTTCCTTTAGAGAGTGAAAAAAAGGGAATTTTAGCAAAATTTCCTAAAAAAATACATTTTAACAAAACTTATATAAAAAGTAAATTTTAACAAAATTTATATAAAATTAAGGTTTTTAAAAAAAAGTAAAATTTCCTATAAATAGTAAATTTTAGTAAAATATCCTACTGAAGGAAATTTTAACAAAATTTCCTATAAAGGAAATTTTAACAAAATTTCCTATAAAAGTATATTTTAACAGAATTTGCTTTAAAAAGTAAATTTTATCAAAAAATTTAATTTTAACAAAATTTATATTAAAACGAAATTTTAACAAAGTTTCTTATAAATAGTAAATATTAGTAAAATTTCCTATAAATAGTAAATATTTAGGAAAATTTCCTATAAATAGTAAAATTTCCTATAAATAGTAAATCTTAGTAAAATTTCCTATAAAAAGTAAAATTTCCTTTAAAAAGTAAATTTTAGTAAAATTTCCTATAAATAAAAAATATTAGTTAAATTTCCTATAAATAGTAAATTTTAGTAAAATTTCCTACAAATAGTAAAATTTCCTATAAATAGTAAATTTTAGTAAAATTTCCTTTAAATAGTAAATTTTAGTAAAATTTCCTATAAATAGTAAATGTTAGTTAAATTTCCTATAAATAGTAAGTTTTAGAAAAATTTCCTACAAATAGCAAAATTTCCTATATATAGTAAATTTTAGTAAAATTTCCTATAAATAGTAAATGTTAGTTAAATTTCCTAGAAATAGTAAATTTTAGTAAAATAAACTATAAATAGTAAATTTTAGTAAAATAACCTATAAATAGTAAATTTTAGTAAAATATCCTATTAAAGGAAATTTTAACAAAATTTCCTATAAAAGTATATTTTAACAAAGTTTCCTATATGAGTAAATTTTAACAAAGTTTCCTATATGAGTAAATTTTAACAAAATTTCCTATAAAAGTAAATTTTAACAAAATCTCCTATAAAAAGTAAATTTTTGCCAAAACTTCCTAAAAAAGTAAATTTTCGGCAATATTTCCTAAAAAAAAGTAAATGTTGGTAACATTTTTTTATAAAAAAGTAAATTTTGGTAATTTTCCTAAAAAAAAGTAAATTTTGGCAAAATTTCCAAAAAAAAAGAAATTAAATTTTGGCAAAATTTCATAAAAAAAGTATGTTTTGGCAAACTTTCCTAAAAAAAGTATGTTTTGGGAAAATTTCCTAAAAACAGTTTTCTTGTGAAGTCTTTTATTTGTTTAGCAAACAAATATTCGGTAATATCAACGCTGATTGTAAACTTAGAATATTAACCAAATAATAAACATTTTCAGAATATTTATTAAGAATTTAAGTACTTTGAACAATTTTATTAGGCTTTGTCTTTTTACTCATTCATAAATAATGGTTTTATAATATTTTGTTTTAAATAGTGTTGCATACTTTGATTGCTCTGATTTTTTACTCTGACTTTTACCGCAGAGTACAAATACGAAAACTTTAACATTACTTGCTTTACTTGTAATAGAAGAATGAATAAAAACTATTTGTATAATTACACAATTACCAAAGTTTTCTATAAGTAATTAAAAATAATACTATGAGCTTATATTTCATCAAAAATACTGATAAAATTAACCTTAAAGTAGGCTTTAATAGAAACCATTATTTAATGCATATGTTCATAACATGTCTAAATGCATTTAAATTATTTTCAAACATTGTTTTTTACTCTGCCTCTTTACAAGTTAAAATTTTTTATAAAACCAAAATATTTTTCAGCAACTGTCTAGACTTGTTGGTATTTCAGACAAATGTTAAAAATTGGAAAATTAGAGGAAAAAAATATTTAAAACAATAAAAAGTACTAAAAGGTTAAAAACTCCGCTAAAAATTTTAGCAAAAAAAGCCAAAGAGCACCAAAACAAGAAGAAACTCATTCAAAAACAAACTCTTGTTATAAACTCTTTATCGTTTCAATTTGTTTTTTGGATTTTTTTTTTTTTTTTTTTGCACAACAACTTTTATTGAAAATTTAATATTATCCTTGTTATAGGTTTTCCTTTTTGTTATTGTTGGTATTAACAATTTTATTTAGGAGATTTTTTTTTATTTTATATTCTTCAATACATTAAAATCAAATTAAACTCCGCTTGTTTAGCAAATTATTTTCCGATAATCAGTTTTATTTCTTTTTAGCGCGCCACAAAGTATGCTTTAGTTTTGTTTTCCTGTTTGTTATGCTCTTTTATTTTTCTTGCCATGTTTTTAGTGTTGTTGCTTGATTTTTAATATTCAACTTGAACTTTGCTTTTATTATGCTGGCAAAAATTTTTAGTTTCGTTTTTTTATTGTTTATTATTCTTATTTTTTCCTTCCTACTTCTCGGAAATTTTAAAGGGGGTGTTAGTGAGTTTTTAAATATAAAGTGGAAGTTAAAAAGGGATTTAAGTTCAAAGTTTGTTTAAACATTTTTGGCAAGATATGACAGACGAGGGTAGATTTGTTTTAAGTGGAATTTTGTAATGATAATACAGAAATTTGGCAAATTTAAATTTTTTTGCTAAAGTCAAGTTTTGCAATTTTGACGATTAATGTATATTAAGATATTAAAATTAGTCACCTTTGCTCTGTAAGTTGTTGTCAATGTCGACATTAATTTTAAATTGTTGCCACATCAAGTCGACCACTACATCACATCGACGTTAATTTTTAATTTTATAAGAATTTTGTGTCGAAGCCGACTATTAATCGCAAATCTGACAAAAAAACCTATCTGTAATTAGTTTTCAGGGTTTAAAAAACTGCAGTCGAAACCAAAAACTGTCGAACAAAAAACGAAAATTTCTGAACAACTTTTCGCTTTTAGAATTTTTTACATTGAATGAATCAGTAGTAAAAGCAACAGTCTTTTGTGACCAATGACAAATAAAGAAGTGGAAGAAATGGCGGTATTTCTACTTTGACTGCAGTTTTTAAACGTTGTTATTCTGCTATTATATTTGCTTTTCATCATTAAAGATAATTGTAAAACGCTTTTTATGGTATTTTCTGAAATTTTGTTTGTAACCGATTTGAAGATCTTAGATAAATTTTCGAGTTCGTTTCCAATTTTGAATTTTTTCGCGAATTTATGCCAAATTCGCGATATTAGTAATATTTACTGTATTGTTTTGGATTCTTTACAGCTTTAACGATTTTTATTAAATAACGCCGCTGTTAGCCAGTTTTTGCGAATTTCCGATTATTTAGCAATTTTTACCGAATTTTTGCCATTCGTTATAGTTTGAGGGACTCTTAAACCATTTTATGGCTTGATTAAGATTAAAAATATTCACGAATTTTTGCTATTTTGGCAACCGTTAACGAATTTTTACAATCTTTGCGTAACTTTGTTGTTCTTTCAGGCAATCGTTGCATATTAAAAATGTTTGCTATTTTAGCAAACTTTTTCGAATTTTTGCAATTTCGCGTTTAATTTACTAAAAAAATTTGTTCCCATAACTTCTTTTAAATTTGTTTATTTGTTATTTTAAACGTATTTAATAAATATGTTTACATTTTATTCTATTTTATTAAAAATTTCTTTAACTTTTATTTAAGTCGTCGCAAAATTGAATTTCTTGGCGACTAAAACAGAGACACTTCTACTCGACGTCGACTCAAAAGCGTCTTAGAAAATATCAAATGACATTCAATACTAATCGATTATTGTCAATAACGACTGTTCCATTGCCGTCGACTTTTATAATAAAGGTTAATATGTTTTTTTTTTTTTTTTTTTGAATAAATTATTGTTTTTTTTTTTTTTTTAAATAGTATAACAAAAAAAAAAAAAAAAAAAAAAGGGTAACATAAATTTTTATTTTTATTTTCCTAAAATTGTTTTCTAGAAATTAAGTTCATAAAACGGATTAGATTGAAATTCCTCTCATTTGCTTTTCTGTGTTTTTCTTCATCACCCCATTTGCTTTCCTAAGTTTCCCTCATCAACTCATTCTCTCTCCTTATCAAGTCCCTCATTCATTTGTATTTTCTACCCTGGGGTTATTCTTTAGGACGTAGTTGTCATTATCAAAACTTTTTTTCTCAATTTGTTTTTAAATGTTTTATATTTCTGTTGTAGTCATTTGATTAAAAGAAAAGTTTTTCTATATTAATAAAATAAATGTTTTTGTTTTTTCTTTTGTTGAAGCATTTTTTTCCATTATTAATTTTTTTTTTTGGTTCAGTTAATACCCGTTAAGTAGATAATCTCTATTTTAAGTGCTTTGGCACGTTTTCATATAAATGCTTAAATGTCGTTAAATTCTACAGCTGAAAATACAATTCAATAAAAATGTTATCAATTAAAAATTAAGTGTTATTTATATGTATGTATATATTTTAATAATTTTGGAAAAGGTTAAACGATAATACGTATTTTATTCCGATAACACTGGTGCCAAGAAGCAATAGGTTTTTTTTTAGCTTAGGACTTATACTTATTACATTAATAGCAAAAATTTTAAGTTTTCTACACGTAGTCTTCTAGATTTTAACTAGTACAAATAAAAAAAATTTTATATAAAAACATAAAAATCTTTATTTTTGCGACATTCACGTTGTATCCAGTAGCAGTAGTCGTCCTTGGCACCTATATTCCATAGTTTTTAGGTCCTGGTAAACAACAGTTCAGCTTTACTTGAAGGTAATTTTAAGGCGAAATTTCGTTTCTTTAGTTTATTCAATTAACTAAACCGTTTTTGAGTGTGTTTTGAATATGTGTTCGAAAATAAACATTTTATACCGCCCTTTAGTGCTCAGTTTGACAGTCAGGTGGAAAATACAAACGCTAATAGTGTTTGTTTAGTAAATTTTTTAAAAAAAATTACATTTCTCTCTTTGTGATCTTCGAACACAGAAATAAAACTGTACTTATCCAACTCAGCAAAAAGATGACAATATTTAACTGCATTTTGTTTTTTTTTTTTTTAACCACAAGCTTCGTTGTGTTCTGTTTAGCACATTAATGTTGGTTCGTTTCAGTTGACTGGTAAAGAAAACCAAAAAAAATTTACAAAAATAAAATACATCTACGAAACAAAATAAAAAGCCTTAAAAAAATGTTACACAAACAAAACATGTACACAATACACACATGATATTCGTGCTGCGGTCGTTGCTTAAATGTTTTGTTTGCTCATCCCTTTAACAATGTTAAAAAAATATACACTAAAGAATATAAAAACCTAACCACAACAATTGTTCTCTTTTATAACGAAGAACAGAACACTATATTATGTTCGTTACTTTCTAACCCAAATTTTAGTAATTTTAATCAGGCTAAAGCTTATCAAAATTAATTTACATTTAATTATTTTTATGAAAAAGGGAATTTTACAACATGAAATTAATTAAAATTTATTTTTAATTTTTTCATCCTTGACTGACCTGGGAATCGAACCCAGGTTTTCACTAATATGTTTCGATTGTAAACACACAATCTCTTCAGAGAGGTTTCTTAAAAATAATAATGAACGGTATAAAGAGTTATGTATTAATACACAAACACTAAAAAAACAAGTAAGAGTGCTATATTCGGCTGTGCCGAATCTTATATACCCTTCACCATTGTGCGAGCAGAATACAGAGCAACTAGACAAATCCTAAATAATTTCTACATAAACATACATATATACAATACATAAAACTTCATTATAAATTAAATTTAAAAAGTTAAAACTGGTAAATATTTCTTTAAATCGTTTCAGAACATAAAAAAATTAAAAAAAAAATTTTTTTTTTGAAAAAAAACAAGATTCGAACCAGGGACTCACAGTTTCTAACCTAAGCAACAACCCTAGACAACTGGACCATGAAGGAACGTTTTATGAATATCATTAAAAGTAAATATGATCAGTTTACAGTTCACAACTCAACACAGTTGACACAGAAACGGACAACTGGATTTGAACTTCGGTTTTCATAAGGACCCAGAATACCCAGAACTTTATATGGTATAGGACTTTCGGTGAAGGGTATAAAAAACAAACTTAATTATAAAAAGAGTAATTTTTGGGATTTCAGTATTTTGGTCATAACTCTGCTATTTCTTAACCGATTTGACAGATTTATATACCGACGTGTTAAAAAAGAAATTTGCCAGTTATTTTGGTTATAAAACTTGGACTCGGGAAGATCTATGGTTCCCGAAAATGGGTATTTTTCAAAAAAAAAAATTAATATTTTGGTCATAACTTTTTCGTATCTGAACCGATTTTCCCGAGTTTTTCAGAAAATATTTTATATTAAAAATTTCCGATCTTTTGATATATAAGGAAGGCGTAACCATAGGTCATATGACAGTCCAAAAAATCAGGTTTTTAGAAAATTTTTGATATTTTTTGTACGGGAGGTACCACGCCCACTTGTTCAATCCCGCCCACATTTTGTGGGATGCTGTGTATTGATAACGTTAATGTGTGTACCCAATTTGGAAACTTTGGCTCTTGCCATTCTCAAGATATACAGAAATAAAAAATACAACAACAAGGGATTTTTGGAAAAAATTGGAGGTAGTCGTCGTTTTTTGCTCATATCTCAGCCATTTTTGGACCGTTCTGGCTGAATTTGAGTAGCAAGAAATGGTGGACTATATGTGACATAAGTCTAAAACAACCTAGCTGCTATCATGTCTGGAGTCTCCGGAAAACACATATCAAACGTAAGACGGACAGACGGACGGACAGACGGACGGATATCGTTAAATCAACTTCTCTCGTCATAAGGACCCAAAATATATATACTTTACAGGGCCTAAGATCAATATTGTAGAAATTACAAACGGAATGACAAACTTATATATACCCTTTTCCATCTGTGGTAAAGGGTATAGAATAGATATCGTTTCTGGGTGTGTGAGCCGTACGCTAAATAATTGTTTTACCCGCAGCGGTGGCCCGCTTGTCAGAAAATAAAGTGTTCGAGCAAAGTGTTATTATCTTTTATTAATATTCCTTTTCGTGGGCCATCGAAAGTTTCCGCTTTTATCTTTCCTTTGCTCAGACCAGGACATTTTCTCGTTGTTTAAGAAAACTGTTGCCTTTTTTTCCCAACCGCCTTAACAAATTGTTTTACACGACCAGCTTAATGCGCAAGAGAGGCATCATTACTTTCTCCTTCTTCTTCTTCCAATGTTATTTATTTATTTATTTATTTATTTATTTATTTAAGTCTATGGATTTAAATCCGTACAGACTATAAATAAATTACAAACAATTTTATAATTTTACATATTCAAAAACAAGATAATACTACGTTTAATGACACTGGCACTTAAAGAAAAGTCAACTAAATTATACATTTCATTAAAATCTTTACAAATTCTCCGAAAAGGATCAGAATTTGCATAGTTTGTTTGAAAGGTCTGAAGATATAATGGTATGTAATTTCGAGTTGATCGCTGAGGAACGTTGAGTTTAACATTATTAAGCAGGAATTCAGAACTTATGTTACCATTAAGCAAATTAACTAAAAACGCAATGTTAACATTTTTCTTCGGCTTACTAGTGATGGTAATTTAACGCGTGCAAGTCTGACAGAGTAAGATGGAAGTACGTCAGAAGGATTCCAAGTTGAGTTTCCCAAGCAGAACAATAAAAATTGTTTTTGGACAGATTCTATTCGGTTTATGTGAACATCATAAACAGGATCCCAGATAATAGAGCCATATTCGATGATAGGTCTTACCAAGGATGTATATAACAGCTTTGTAATCATAGGATCAGTGAACTCCTTAGCCCAACGTTTTATAAAGGCAAGTACACCACGAGCTTTATTTATTGTTGATGTAATGTGTTTTATAAAATCTAATTTTGGATCAAGTAAAACACCAAGATCCAAAATATCTTTAACTAATTCAAGTTGGCAGTCACCCAAAGTATAGATACCCAGAGGATTCCATTTTCTACAAAAGCGCATATGCTTACATTTTGTTAAATTGAGATTCATAATGTTGATATTGCACCAGTTATAAAAATTATCTAAATCATGTTGAAGATTTTTTTGATTTTTTGTAGCTTAAAAAGATTTTTACATCATCGGCATACATTAACACATTACAATTGTGTATTGCACTCGGCAGATCATTTATAAAAAGTGAAAATAAGATTGGACCAACGTGGCTTCCTTGCGGTACTCCAGAATTGACGATGATGCTCCTTGATGTTGTATTATTAAAACGAACACTTTGTTTCCTATAAGTAAGGTATGACTCAAGCCAGCGAAGACTGTTGTTAGTAAAACCCATTATTGATAGTTTTTTAAGAAGAAGGCTATGGTTAACTTTATCAAAAGCTTTGCTGAAGTCTGTGTATATTACGTCTGTTATTTGGGTATTATTGAATCCATTATGTATAATAGTGGTTAGTTGTAGTAGGTTGGTAATTGCTAAACAACCTTTTCTAAAACCATGCTGGAAAGGTGATAGTAATGAAGATGCTTGACGAGAGAGAGAATCAGTTATGCACTTTTCAAAGAGTTTAGGGATAGCACTTAGTTTGGCTATACCTCTATAATTTGCAACATTTGATTTGTTTCCAGACTTAAATAGCGGAATTATATAAGATTCTTTCCAAAGTTGAGGAAAGTAGCCATATCTAATTGAATGGTTAAATAATATTGATAAAGGTGTGACAAAAGCATAAGCACAGTTAGTTAAAATACAGCTTGGAATGCCATCCGGTCCACTAAAGAAAGATGATTTTACACTTTTCAGACTGGTTACTATTTGGGAAGTTATAATTGGAGAAAACGATATTGACTGGTGTTCATCAATCACGTAAGGGTAATTATTGGAGTTGTTGTATTTAGCATCAGAATATGTAGTTGCAAAAAAGTTGGCAAACATGTTACTTATTGTCAAATCATCACGATGCTCAAAACACTAAACGGCAATGTGTCTCTTTTATTCATTCCACTTGGGAATATAGGACTTCCATAAGATGACTCCTTCTGATTCTATCAATTACAATTAATTTTAAATTCATTCCACATTTCATTTATTTCATCCAATTCAGCTAAAACTGTTCTTTACCATATTTTCCGTGGACGTCCAAGACAACGGCTAAACTGTGGGTTCCATGCTAATACATTCCTCGCTATGCTGGTTTAGGCAATGTGTGGCCTCTTTATCTCCATTTTATTCTATGATCTGTCGGTTAAAGGATTTTTCATTCGTCTCTCTCCACAGCTGAGCATTGGAGATAGTATTTACTGGTATATGTTTGCAGTTTTTGTGCTACTTAATTTTTTGTTAGCCACTTTTAAATGCCGTGGAAGAAGATGCATGATTTCTAACTTTTGTTCCCAAAGAATTCAAGGATGATTGCCATAGATTATTTCAATTACCAAACGCCGATAAGTTAAGAACATCAAGTTCTGCTCCTCCATTAACAGACATCTTGCTTCAAAGGTAGTAAAAAGTTTCAACATAATTTATTATGCAGTCGTATATCTTTAAATGGCGCGGGCTATTACTGGTATTATTTCTTTTAACTTTTAGTAAAATTTCGCTGGATAGTGCCACCAGCTTACTAATTTAAGAAAGGCACATAATTCCATGACATTTTCATTTTAATTCCCACCCGAAATTGGATCTTAACTTTTCTAAGAGTCTCCCAATTAGGATATCTTTGCTCTTCACCTAAAATTGTTAAAAAAAAACTAGATTTCTTTTTTAAGTTTACACTATTATTGGCATTAGAAAAAATTTAGCCCTAATCTCTAAAGATAACTCCTGTACAGCATGGCCAGGAGAATTAAATTTGACTTAAACTGACAGACGAACAATGACCCCTAAAACGAAAAAGCATTCAAAACCACAGGTTTATTGTTTATTGTTCAGTTTAAAATCAAACATTTCTAATTTCGCTTTAAACAAGAGATGGAGAAAAACATTTAAAATAAAGAAAACAAAAAAAAAAGTGTTTAAAAAATAAAAAATCACATAAAAAGTTACTTTAAATCAGTGGTGGGCAATAAACATGATGACACTTCCATTTATAAAGCAGCCATAGAACTTAAAGAAACAGTAACAAAAATTACGATTATAATCGTACGGATTAGAGAGGGGGAGAGAGGCAGGGCGAGAGCGAAAAAGGGAGAGAACCAGCATTTTGTTTCTTAGCTTCGCACGTGTGCCGAGAATTTAAGAATGTGGCCATCACTGTTTTAAATACAATGAACATAAACTTATGTTAGACATCAGTTCATATACACAAACACTTGCATTCACACACACACACACACACACACAAATGCTTACACTAAACCTGAAATTGGTAAAAAAATCACGTACTAGAATACACCAAAATACATCAGCAGCAACAAAAACAGCTACGACGTCAACAACAACAACACAATCAGCAGCAAATATTTTTTTACGCAAAAAGCAGGCCAAGCTACCAAAAGGATACTTATACACAAATACATTTAAAGGTATATTGGTTTACGATAAAAAACATGAAATAAAATCATGGCATATAAAAAATGAAATGTACAGAAAAAAAAATCGGAAACTATAGAAAGAATTTTTATAGTTTTTATTGCTTTAACAACAGGGGAGTGCTGGGAGTGACTAAGCCTGTTTTTCCGTAGATCCAAAAGAAAAACCTTAAAAACAAGTAAAAAAAAAATATTTAGTACAAGTAGAGCAACAACGTGACTATATAAATATGAGGAATTAAATTTTTGCACTTGCAAAAAAATAGCACAACAAGAAAATGTCTAAAAAGTATAATGAAATTTAAAGATTTTTAAGATATGATTTTTCTTCTATTTTTTCAGAAATGTTAAAGAATTTTATAGAGGCCTTAAAAGCATAAAGCACAAAATACGAACAAAACGAACAAAATACAGGGTCTTTTAGGTTAAGGTTTATAATAATTGATCGAGCAAAAAGTAAGTAGATCGAGTCACCCTCGAAAAAGGGAGAAAACCTAGTGTCGTTTTCAAAAATGCGAAAAATAACTTTTATCTGTATATTAAGAATTATCGCCCTTTTTTTATACGACGTATAAAGACTTTTCAATTTTCACTTATCCTAAATTCTAGGAACTGACGGACTAAACTCTTCTATGTCTACCCTACACAACCATAATGCGAATAAATATTTAAGAACGTGCTAATTAACTTAAAAACTATTTTCTATGTCGAGTAATTCATATCCGTCTGTATATGAAAAACTTTTTATAGAGATACAGGTCGCATATTCAAAGATAATTTAATGAATTTTCATACATACAACTTTTTTTATTCCAAAGACGATGACGATTTATCGGAAACATTTTTTTTGAAAGCAAGACGACTACTGTGGATGCGCGCGCTACAGAGCCATGATTACCGAATTTTTCCTTCTACAATTGGATGAATTAGGACTGAAGAACATGTGGTTCCAATAGGATGGTGCAACGGCGCACATTGCTAGAGCCACAACCGATATTTTGAAGAAAGCATTTCCGGGTCGTTAGCTCTTTCGTTTTGGAAATTTGCAGATTACCCTATTTAACCGTTCCAGACGTCTTTTAATGGGGTTTTTTAAAGTCGCAGGCTTACGTCAACAAGCCTCAGCATCGTGAAGCCCTAAAGGAGATTATTTGCCAGGAATGCGACAACCTGTCGCCCAAAGTTGTGGCAAGAGGGATAAAAAAAATGCCATAAAACAAGCCGAGAACCTGGCCGATATAATTTAATCAACCTGATGGAATAAATTCTAATGGAATAAATAAAAAAATTTCACAAGCAGAACCAACGTTTTTCATTAAAAAAATTACAGCAAAAGAACATTGGGTTATTACTTTTGCCCCACCTTGTATTTTAGCCCTAGCTGCAGTAGTTAAACTATCTGTTATAAACCTCAAGAAAATCTTACTTTCAAGAAAGAACTCGGCACGAATTTATTTTCTGCAAATCTAAATATTTGTAAAAAAAATTGGGGTCGTAGGATTATAACGGACAGAAACATCTAAAAAGGGTAAATTTTTAAGCCCGATATAACATATATAACGAAAGGGTAAACAGGTAAACCAACTGGCATACTCACTTTTTGACATTTATGTTTAGTATACTCTGGGAAATCATCACGAATATATTCAGGATTAGCAACGCTACCAAATTTTTAAAATCAACTTTTAAAATAAGTCAGCGATTCCGTAACTTAAAAACTTCATCCTGATTACTATGGCGCACAGAAGAATCAGGCTCTGTTTTTGCCTAATGGGTCGTTTAATAATCAAAATAGCTGCATATGTAGTAAAACTAAGCAACAACATACTTTGCAGACTCCATTTCATCCAAAAAAATTACACCGTTTGGTAAGGACTTTATTGTTTCAAAAATTAGACGTCAAAAATGCGCTTCGTCGAGAACAGCTGCGATACACTGAAAGAGTTTTCTTCACAATACCAATGAATTTTTACATTAATCCCATGAAAAATTACATAAAAAAGGAACCTATGCAGCGCTTCGTTGGATCAATGAAACCTGTTTCATTAAAATGTATTTAGTGCAACATTACACTAGATCTATGAATATTATTCATTGGATGAATAAATTGGATGAATACTTTCAAAAAAGTAAAAAAGTTTTTTTTTTTGGTTTTTTTTTTAATAATTACCTAAACTAATCCCGCGAAGCTTTAAAGGAAAACATTTGTTTGTCCATTACTTATTATACTATATGTTGGTAGGTATGTACATATTAATTATGGATTGAAAGATTTTGTTTCATTACTATAATGACATTTTTCATTGTCATAATAAAAATTTTAATTTATGAAAGCGTGATTTTTCGAACTATTTTAATACTTTTAATTATTGAAACTGTAGAGTTTATTGAAGGTTAAAAATATTTTTTTTTTAATTATTGAAACATGTTGCTTTTATGAAAAAATTTTTGATTTCATAAATTTAATGACATATTACATTAAATGTATAAAATAAATAAATCTTACATTTTTTAATTAACAATTAAATTTTTTTTTAAGGAAACTATAATTTTGTATTAATTTATGAAAATAGTTATGTTTGAATATTGTTAATTAAATTAAAATTTTTTGTTTAACTTGGACAAACTTAAGTTTTCATATATCCAATGAAAATTTTTAACGTTATTACGAAATCCATTGAAGCGATTTTTACGAAAATACTTCATTATAACTATAAAATTCCATTTAGACAATGAAAATTTTCATTTAAGCAATGAAAATTTTTTTTATGAGTACGATTCATTAAATATATGAAACATTTTTCTTTCAGTGTACCTGAACGCCCTAAATCATTTTCAAATGTGTATACGATGTTTTTACCTTTCAAATAAAAAAATATTTTCGTAAAAAATTGTAATTCTTTACAATTTACGGCCAATTTCACCAAGTTTAGCTACAACTAACTATCAGTTTTAGCTGCCGAAAACATATTGTTAACTCGAAGTTAAAGTTCTAGTTAGTTTTAACTGAACTTGGAAAAATTGGCCATTAGAGTTTTATCGATTTTTATTAATACCGGTTTTAAACTCTAGTCGCAAAATCACTTTTATTGATAGAAGCATTGTAAATATTTTTCTAGATAAAATAAAGCATAATTTACTTTAACCCATTAACGCCCAAGAGGATACTGCTAGTAAGCAACTATTTCTATTAATTTCTTTAGTATGGATACATTTTTTTTCTGCTTCTTAACAAAAATGGTGTTCCCACAAGGGGACAATGGGCGTTATAGGTATGAAATTTCCCTAGGGGAAAGAGAACTAGCACCAAACTTGTCACGTGACAACTCTTAAACAATGGGAACCGGTACTGCAGCCAAATTTAAAAATTTCAACCATACAAATATGGCCGTTTATTAAAATTCTTAAATTTGGCCCCTACAGCGCCTAGGATAACCCTAGATGGGTCAAATGTATGACCAACCCCACTTTATTTTTGGTCTCAATCATTTATTTCTAACATATCTACCCGCTATCTCTATTCCTTAAGGGGCTCCCATACAAAATGTTCAATGCAGACTACAAATAAATTGAAGAAAAAGTCCCATAAATGCCCAGGAGTCGCCCCTAGTGGGATATAATTTATGACTGACCTCAATTAATTTTTTGTCCTTAACATTTTCTCGAGACATACTTGCCCTTATCACTTCTTAGTGTTTTATAAAATTTTTGAATTAATTTATTAGAAGCTTAGCTGCATTTTTAAATTTTTTATGAGTTTTTAAAAAACAAAAATTTTGAAATTTTGAATCAAAAATTAATTTTTTTAATCCAAATTTTTAATATTTTTAATTAGGCTTAAGTTCATCAAATTTAATTTTCATTAAATTATTTTTATGAAGAAAGGAATTTTACAACACGAAAATTAATTAAAATTGTTATTGATAATCTTTCATTCTTGACCGTGGCCGGGGCTCGAAACCTGGCCGGCAGGTTACCATGACATGTTTCGATCGCAACCATTCGATCTCCTCAGGTGGGTTTGCCATCTTAAACTCGCAGCCATCGACGACTGCTGACCTCAATAGTCAAACATCAATCCTTAAACCAAATTGTATTTTAACCTTTGGTAGATCGAAATTTTCTTTTTTTAATGATTATCCATTTTAATTGATTTTACATGGTTTTCCTTACTTCTGTTTTTTCTGCAAGTGTAAGATGTCAAATCCATCTGAGGAGATCTAGTGGTTGCGATCGAAACATGTCATGGTAACCTGCCGGCCAGGGTTGAAAGATTGCCCACTAGCACAGTGTAATAAACACAAATTTCCCGCAAGTGACCAAGTAAATTAATTTATTTTCACTGTTAAAGTCTCTTGCTTTCACTAATTAAGAAAAGTTTAACGTTATATAACAACAAATGCAGCATTTATGAAATTGTTTGTTCTAAATTTTTTAGGAACTTTAAGGAAATTTGGCTTAAGAAAAAATGGCTAATGGCTTAATTGATTATTTCTTGGCTTAATCTAGCCACTTAATCGCTGAATTGTTAACACTGGTGTGTGTAAACATCGTGCACAAAGTAAAGGCCGCAATTTAAGAGATAATTTAAGAAAATTGTCACAATGAGGAAAGAAACCTTTGACGAAAAGAATTTTTGTGCCTATAAGTTAAATTATAAAGTTGGAATTTGCATTAAATTTGGCGAACAAATATATAATTGCAATCTAAATGACCCTATAAAATTATATGGGAATGGGTTTCTACTCATAACATCTTTTAAAATGTTGGCATTTATATATAATTTGGTGACAATAACTTAAACGACAAGAGCTTTTTTATTGGTCGGCTTTGTGCTTGCAAGTCCAAAATCTACCGTAGGTCCCATATAAGCCCTCTACATAAAATCACTTTAAGACAAAAAGATCTTATATAGATGTAGATATCTACAGAGAAAGAAAAACACTCGGGATAAATTAAGTTTTTTTTACTAACTTTAAATAAGAGTTCAGGAATTTCTTAAAATAAGTACAAAATTTTTAAACCAAGTGAAAAAAACCGAACTTTTCATTGGTAGTGCCACTCTAAGAGTAAAATTACAAAGTGAACGTTTTAATCTCATAAAACCTTTCAGCATTGCATTTTATATGCGTGCATGTGCGTGTCTTTGTCAACCTACAACAAAAAAAAAACGACTTGCTTATTTTGTGTAGAAACAACAAAAACAACAGATCAAGAAGAAAAACATACATATTTTTGATGTTTAAAAAGTCAAAAAAGAAGCAAAAGTTCCCATTTAGTTTATATTTAGTTAAATACATCACTTCTTAAAGTAGAAACCATTTAAGGCATGATGCTGGTGCTTTATAATTGAAACTCTATAGCATGAAAAAAGGGTAAGTAAATCAATCATAATAATATTCTCATATCTGGGGTAAGTGTCTTAGGTTTTTTTTATTTCAAGTACGAACACCGAATACCACAGAACTGTAAAAAGTGACGTGTGAAAAAGGCCCAAATCAGTTGCGAGGGCAGCTTTCGAAGAAAAAGACAGAAAGCTTTTTTTGGTAGTTAAGTGGCAATGTGTAAAAACAGGCAGCAACAATCAACACAAATGGCATGGTCAAAGCAAAAATAACAAAACACAGACCACGTTAAAAAAAAATGCATTAGTTCAACAAACGTTGTGTTTTGTGCAAAAAAAATGTATTTATTAATATTTTTTTGTTTTATAATGTTATTTATTTACTTAAATATTATTTACTTGTGTTGTGGTAAACTTAAAAGTTAGTTTTTACAAAAGCTTTGCAAATAAATCTCAACTAAATAAATTTGTGTTCATTGTATTGCGGCATAAAAAATGATGCAAAGAGAAGTGCAAAAAGGGCAGCTTTCTTAAAAAGAGACACAAAAAACCCAAAATCTTCCGTCTCGTGACAGTTCTGTGGTATTCTGTGCTACAAATTCGGGACTAAATCAACTTTATAGTAATTGAATCAAGCGCATTTTGAGATTGATTCAATCTTAGTTTTACTTCAATCAATCTCATTTTCGGATTATTTCAAGTACGAAATTGGGATTGAATATGGATAATTTAAGTATTTCACGATTGAAAATCCGTACTTGAATCAATCTTTCTATATATAGAAAAAAATAATTTTCATATTTGAATACGAAAATCGCATATTTGATTACAAACATATAAAAAAGTTTGTATGTATAATTGTTAAATTTTTACTCAACAACAACCAAAATTATTGAGTCAATAAAAAAAGTTGTTGCCAAAAATAATTTTTTTCAACAAAATGTTTACTTGATTTGTTAAAATAAATTGTTGAAAATGTTGAATTAATCAAACAAAATGTTTATCGAATCTTTATATTTTTTATTTATTAATGATGATGTTATAAATTTTTATATGTTTATAAAAACACTCACATTTATTACGCGGGGATAAGTAAGTTCCTATGCGCATTTCACTGTTTGCTTAGGCCAGATAATCAGGAAACCTTTTCCAAAGACTTTGGCAAAACTAAATATATTATTCAAATAAAACTGTTAAACAAATGAGAATTATGAGCTGTTTAAAAATGGACAAGAGTTGGTTAAATACTGTCCTTACTTTGATTCAAATATTTTTTTATATTGAATATGAAGAAATATTTAATTATTTCATTATTAAATATGTTTTATTGAGTGCTATTTTGCAAAGTGTAAATTTGATAAATTTTTTCTTTGAATCAAACAATAAGTTTGTTGACCTAAAATTTTATTTTTAACAAACTGTGTTGTTAAAATTTTATTGAGATATTTTTTTCTATGTACTTGATTCAAGAAAATCCGTACTCACCGTACTATTGATACCGCTTCGAATTGATTTTAGTACGGATCGATTGATTTTTCTTTTAAGTGTAGTTAATATTTAGCAAAAAGAATTTTATTAGAATCTTACATAATTTTATTTTTCCGGGTCTATGATTTTCTGTAGGGTATCATGTCTGTAGGGTATCATGCTTATTTTTTGCTAATACGTCTTCCCTTTAATATTTAAAGCTTTTTATGTAAATGCATATAACTAAAAGAAACATACGCTTATACACATTTTAGTGGTCTTGGGGTTAAAAGTTATTTGGCTTTTTTCTTCTTTTAAAAACGTTCTGGACTTTGTACTGCAGTAATTACGTGTTAAGCCATTTAAATTTTTTTTTGTTTCCTAAGGACCATAAACTGACTGCAACAAAATTTGGTAGACTTAAAAAATACTAAAGTAATGTTACAAACTTATTTTCTATAAAAGCAAAATACATGAAAATTTAATAAATTCAATTTGAAATGGATTCAATAAGTCGCAGTGGTTATTGCCCAAAATCTATCTATAACAAATCATAATACATGATTTTATTTCAGTTTTCTGCAGGAATCACAAAAACAAGTTAAACCAATAAGTCAGAAAATATGAAAGAAAACTTTAGATGTTTTTTAAGTGTGTTCTTCTATTGATATTTTAATGGTATTGCTGGACCGACTTTATTTTCTCACTTACCGCCATAGTGAATGGGTTTGTGCTTTTTAGTTTTCGTATACCGATCGGCTAAGAGTCAATTTATAAATTGATTTTACGATATCCGTCCGTCCGTCAGGCTGGTTGATTGTCCGCTCATATCAGTGATGGTAACTCTTTACTACTTAAAATTGGCTCGATAAGTAATAAATGACTTAAAAATGCCTAAACAAGATTTTATTATAAAAAAAACTCACAAATATTAAATTGATCTAGATACTGATACATAATAATTCTAATATATGTATAATGACGATATGCTTAAATCAATCAATCACTTTCTTAGTACAACAAATCAAGCCCAAAATTGAAATATAAAATGTATGAACCAAATAAAACGATCGAAAAAAATAAATTCACAAATAAAACAGTAAGCTTAAAATATTTCTAAGGAAATAGGTATTTTAGTGGAAAAGCATCCCGTGCGTTACTGTCATTATTTCTGAACATTTTGGCGTTTTCAAACCAGTTTTTTTCATTGAAATTGCTAATCCTGATGTCTGAAACTTCTTTAGAACTCCTAACTTCCTTTTCTCTCCATCTCGGTCATGATGCTATCGAATGTAACGTGGAAGAGGTCCGATATATACAGCTTACATTTTGAAGGGTTTCTAGACTTAAGCGGTAAGCAATTTTGTTTTGAATATTAAAAAATTCCTAATCTAATTATTATTAAAAGTTAAAAACACAAAAAAAAAAAAAATAGTTTAGAACTTTGTTACAAACTAAATCAAAGTTATTTTTATTTCACTAACTGTATATTTTCAACTCTTTATTTATTTTTATCTTTATGAGCGGTTGATGTAACGTGTAGTAAACTTTACATGAAAAGCTCTGAGTTTGTATTGTGAATATAGCACATTTAACTTTAAAATTTTAGTAAATTTCTTTTTCTTTTAGATATGTATGTATTTTTGTATTTTAAATTTTATTTACTTGAACGACTTTTTGCATTCCAGATCATTCCTTCAGTGTTTGATTTATTGTCCAAAACAGAACATTTCAAACAACTTAAGTTCCAAGTTGCGTCATTCAAATTCATGTTAGAGCATACTTTTAGGCTTTTAAGTTTATCCGGCTTATGTGACCTGTTTATTTTGTTGTCTATGATTCTTTAGTTTTTTTTCGATTGTTTTAACGTTTTATGGGTCGTGTTTTTTAGAAAATTTTGTATGCACAACATGTTTTCCATGTTATTTGAGCCAAGTCAAAACACAAAACACAAAAAAAAAAAATAAAAAATAAAATTAGACCAAAAATCTTTGTTTTTCTATAAGCAGATAAACGAAATACTTGAAAGAAGAGTCTTTTTTTTTCTTAACTTAGTTGACTTACGGTAAATAAATGTTTTTTGGAAAGTATTTTTATGGCCAATTTAATAATTTTCTGTGCATTTATGGAATATTAATGGATGATGTCGGTGATATCTTGTGAAAATAATAAATCTGTAAAATTACGCCTAAAAATATGTTTTAAGTTTTTTTTTAAGTGTTTAAGGAGATTTTAACTTGGATAATATGAAGATTAAAAGATATATTAGTTTACATACTTAAAATTTGTACTTTAAACTTCACTCAAAACACTCAATAGTTTGCCTTTTGATTTTATATTCTTCCACTTAACACTTTTCTTTTTCCGTATTTATTACAAGTTTATTATACCTATGTCGGTTAACTTAAAACTAAAAGGTGCAAATTTATTGTTGCATTATTATAAAATTTTCAACCATTTATCACATCAACATTTTGGGACTAATTATGTCTGACATAGAAACAGTTTATTACCTAATGACTTAAATAAATGCTTAAGCACTCCTAAAATTATACAATACTTTTTAGTTTCTTCATTTCTTTTAACACGACACAACACGCACTAACATTAATTTCTTAACCTTTAAAGCAGTTAAAACTCCCTGTTCCAGACAAAAGAAATTCAACAATTAGCAACTTTATTGTCGGCTAATGACAGTGGCTTGTGAAGTCAAAACGTAGGGCTAAAATTGTTTAATTTAGACATTCTGTGTTTGAAAAAATAACATACATTTTTTTTGCTTTAGGCTTGCTACATATTGCGTTTTCTAAATATGGAAATAATCATTGAATATCCTATAAGCTGTATAAATTTTAAGACCTTTTAAAATTCTAATACGACGACTTGAAAATCGTCCTTCTGTCTATGTAAAGTATTGTTGTGTAGGCAATTAAGCTGTTATATATATATATTTCCCTTCGATCCTATAAGCAGCTTACAATCTCCAGTGAGATCTTTATCTCTTTCCGACTTTTCTCCTCCTAGCGGCTTCCTTACCAACTTGTCTTTTCCCATGTGTGGGCATCCTCTTCTGCCACTGCCTTGTGGGTTCCACTCAATTGCAGTTCGGGATAGGGGTTCATTAGGGCTTGTATAGCTTGTAATAAATCTAGTTTAATTTTCGTTTTCTAATTTTACATTTGGTGGGTTCGCGTTCAAAGCACACTGTTCAGGTCTCGTGCTGATGCGTTTCAGGACTCTTAACTATGCAATAGTATTGAATTGACGTTTAAATTGTGTATTCCGCTTTTCCTATTTTTCTAAAGTGCTTGTTATTTCAACACATTTACAGTCTGCTCCACGATGTCAACCGCTATCGTTCGTTTGCATATTCAACGACACACAGCTGATTTGCGCCCCACAAACAATTTTTAGCACGGCAAGGCGACCGTTTTGTAGTCTGCTTTGCTCGTAGCACAGAGTTGTATTTTATGGCGTAATGTAATGTTTTGGCGATTTTTATTTATGTGGCTTTACAGCAATTTGACAATTATTAAAAATGGATTATGTTAGAAACGTAAAACCTTACGACGGGTAAGTCGATAGTTAATGGGCCGCTTAAGAGAACGATAATTAGGGACTTGTAGTCGCTCGTTTAAGTTGTCGATCGATATTGTGGGCCAGGCTGTTATTACCCATCCAAATCCTTGATTTATGCTGTTTTCAATAGAGAAGCCACCGGTATTTGGTAGAATATTACCTAAGTAAAAATAGTCTTTCAACTTTTCCATGATTATTTCTTAGTGCTTTTACTTTACTCACATTTATTATTAGTTCAGCTCAGGAAGTGGCTTCTACAATATTTTCCAGCTTCTTGAACCTATCGATGCAGCGATGTGAGATCAAACGAATATCATCTGCATAGTGCAGGTCTTCAAACTGCATCCCTAGACCCCATACTATTTCTCGCTTACCTTCGCAGACTTTTTCATTGAGCACAATATTAAAAACAAAATTCCCTACATTAGCCTTTAAATAAAAAATCTACGTTTGAATTTTTTTCAAAAAAAATCCCTACAAAAAGGGAAAATTTCCTACTATTGGCATCGCTGTTTGTATATCATACCGGATAAACTTTTTCTACTTTAGTCGTACGGAATCACTGTTCATCAGAAAAATTTTTTTACTTTGTACACCGAGAAAAATTATCGCCTGTTGTACAAGGTGCGAAATCAAAACGTTTTGTGCGAAAAGAATTAAAATTTTTTGAAATGTTTTTATTTAAAAAAGTTTTTGAATTAATTTATTTTACCATTTTATTCCTTAAGTGCCGGTTTACACACGTCAAGTATAACTTGTAAAGTCTTGAGTTTTTAGGAGAGAGGGGAAAAGAAATGGCATTCTCTTTTCCCTTGGCCTGCATAATACTCTAACCAACCTCTATATATAATTCCCACCAATTTTATTACCATTCTTTGAACCATTTAAATAAATTTTTATGGTTGGTTCTGGGGAAAACGAACTCATTATTTTCGTAGAGTCCCAAAACATTTTCAAAACTTTTATCGAAACTTTTGTAAGAATTTTAAAAACCATAGCTACAAAAGGAACTTTCTTAGAACTTAGCATGGATTAATATCAGTGTAAAAGTTTTTGTAGGTATTTGCCGCTTCAGAAACGAAGTGAAAGAGTGTCCAAACAGGAAGGAGAGTAAGAGCGAGAAAAAGCTTCGGAAAACTTCTGAAATGAATTTGCTGTACAACAAAGAAGAAAACAAATGGCAAAACTTTTGCAGTTATTTTGGGTTACAGAATATAAAAGCAACAAATGATATATTGTTGCCAGTGGCAAATACACATAGAATACACACACACACACACACACACATAACAAATATAAACACGCATTTTTAAACAGACACACAGGCATACACGAACGTACTTACAGCTACTCCTTATAAACTCTTCTAATCTAGCTGTAATATAAGTTAGTTTTTATTATGTTATTTGTAACTACGAATGCCTGCGTGTGTGCGTAAATGTCTGTTTATTTATTAAGTAGAAAAAAATATTAAGGATTAAGGATTACAGCAACAACTTGACAACAAAATACTCAAAGAAACAAAGGCATTGAAAAGTGTTCGGCAACAATGAAAATAACTATTTTGGTAAAGCAATTAATTATATTTTGGGCCATTTTTAGGTACTTTTAATTCAAAAAGTCTGGATGGAGTTGGTACAGAGGGAGTAAAAGTTTTAAGTAGTTGTTTTATGTGGGACAGCGTTTTTGACACCAAGATTCTACAGTGTTAGGTCCTAAATATCTTTAAACAAATTTTGCATTATATTTTTACTTAACAGCAGCGCACTTACAACTCTTGAGGAAGTTTATAATATATTTTCTTAATACCTTCTTATAGTTTTTGTTTTGAAGCGAATTCGTTTGTTGCTTCTTTTAATTAAAATGATGACTAAAAGTTAAAGTGTTTGCGTGTTTAACACAAATAAATTAGGAAATATTTAACTAAATTTAAATGTCTACCTTCTGCAGAGAAATTAAATAAATACAAACTTTACGTGCCTTTAAGCTTAAGCCGTTTTGCGCGTGTTAGTCATCATTTGATATTTATGTGTATTGCCTTGAAAATTGATGAAGTGTCGATGTTGAAGTTAATCAATTGTGTATTGATGACAGATGGAGAATGTTGATTAAATTGTTTTATGATAAATATGACGTTCGAAAATGTTGACGGGATATATGTATCTATAATTTAAAGGGCTGCATGAACAATTTCATTCATAACCACATTAACATGTTCATTCACTGAAGTTCATGTTCGAACAAAATTTAAATTACAGTAATAATTTAATAATTAAATAACTTAACAAACTGTTGTTTTATTCATTCTACTAGTGAACACATTTTGTTTCTTATCGTTAACACAAAGATGTTGGTTACTGAAATGACTTTTGTTTCACAGTTTTCGCTCTCATCTAATTTTTTGTTATAAATACCAGTGTTGCCACCAACGAAATGGTAAATTACACATGGACCATGCCAAAATTACAAATGAAAATACGAATTACACATGTTATCTTTTTACCCATGTCACAGAAACAAATTTTGATCAAAAGTGGAATTAAAACCATATTTGGCTTCTTCAGAAAACGTAAACCAATTTCAATTTCTGTTTGCAAACAAATAAACAAATATCGTCACCTAAAATGCAAAAGGGCTTAACAACTCTTTTTATTTTTTTAGAGGAGAAGCAAAAAACTTTACAAAATCAACAACAACAAGGTGTAATTGGCGTTTGAATTTCTTTAATAAAGTCGCAATTTTTGATCTAAAATTGTTTGTGATCATAAAGTGAATTAAAACGAACAAAACTCAATCAGAAACCATTATTTCGAATTTTGTTTTGTTGTTAAGCCCTTTTGCATTTTAAGTGACGATATGTTACTTGCATTTCATTTGGGTATGATAAAGGATCTTATGCATCCCTTAAATAGCGTCGACGCAATTTTTCAACGGAATGTTAATTCAGTTCCTCTATCGCTGCAGCATTGGATATGCCGGACATTTTTATATTTTTTACTTATCCAACACAAAAATATTTTTCAAATGTCTCTTTATTGGCTTTTTGTTAACAACAATCGTATCGTTGCTATATTTAATACAAAAAAATAATATTATATAAAATATAAAATATATAAAATAATAAAACAAAAATAAATATTTGCAAAGTAGGAAATAATTTGTCTCCAAATTTGTCTAATAATATTCTGCCTTCAAATTACTATGAAACTAAAATTTTTCAAAATGTAAGAGTGCATGTAGTCGCGAAAATATTCTTGAAACTCCTTAAGTTTTATCTTCCGAGCATTACTTTTAATAAAACAAGATCTAATATTACAAAGTCAATCTTCCAAATATGTTAAAAGGTTCAGACAGGCCTTCAACGTTACCAAATGTATTTAATGGCACGATCATTTTATAAAATAATAACTGGCTCTTCGTCTTTTAGGAACTTAACTTCTGAATTATACTGTCCAAACACAACATTAGTTGTATCTGATGCAAATCCAACTAGATTTTCAAAAAGGAATCCCTTTTTCTATAATTGTGCTTTGAGAAGCTCAAACATTTCTTTTGCAGTCGATGATCCACTCTCTTTGAAATAAAAAAAAAAGAATAATGTACCCAGGATGTTTCGTCGTTATAATAAATTGTGGCAAAAGCATTCTAAATGCCAAATGGTCAGTAGTTAATGATCCAACCATTTTTAGTTCAGCTCTTTTAACGCTTCCATTCTTTTAATTACATTTTCAAGTTTTGCGAAGAATAATAAACCTTTTTACTTCTTGTGAAAAAACAATAACAAAAACCAGTGCAACACAACGTTAAAATATTAAATTACACATGAATTACACATGCAGTCAATTACACATGGGCTACACATGAAAAAATATTTACACATGATATGTGTAATTACACGTGAGGTGGCAACACTGATAAATACTCAACAGCAATGTTGCCAGTTTAGTAAATTTATGTAATTTTTTTCTTTTATGTTTTTTTTTATAACAATATAAGTAATTTTGAATTTTTTAAATAGCTACATTTTTATGTACATACAAGCAAAAGATATTGCTGAAAAATATTTTTGAATTAAATGAATAATTTTGAAAATAAAATTAAATAATTTCGTATGTATTTCGTATGAGCGCCTATCAGCTAGGCTTTAAGTGCCGGGGTTGCGGGTTCGATTCCCGCCAGAGACTCTGGTCTCCTGCGGAAATGCTTTTATGTAAAAGATTCCTAATAGAAAGTTTCTTTTAAAAAAATTTTTTTAGACCGAGCATTTTGTAATATATAATTTTTTGAACGGGCATTTTATCTGACGAAAATTTTTTTCTGCTAAAACTAATCGAATGTTTTTTTTATAAAGAAACGTCTACGACGAGCAATTCTTCAGGAATTGTTCTATACATTCACTGAAAAAAACAGCCGTCGTTGCTGAAATTAAGCCATTTTATTGGCTCCTAGTCATTAACGCAATGAAAATTTTTATTACTAATAGTCAACTGTTCATTGCAGTAATGCAATTTTCATTAATATTATTACACTTTAAAACGGGAATTTTCTTACATTTCGTTGTATAATTAATGACATATATTGCACGATTTTTTGGTCTTTGAAGACCCCTAGTGAAATTTGATGCAGAAAATATTTGTAGAACATTTTAACATTCTAAAGTGCCGTTTTAGTATAGATTTTTGTGAAAGTTAAAAAATTACCCCTTAAAATGAGTGTAAGAGGGTTAATACATATATTCTAAGAAAAGAATCGCTATAAAATTCTACTGAAGACATCTGAAATATTCTTTTAGCTAAGAAGTACATTTAGTATATTTTTTTGACTTGTACCAAATGCCCTTTCAAGATAAAAAAAATTTCAATGCCTGAAATTTAGAAAATCTGTTTTAAATACATCACACGAACTTTTGGTTTTAGAAGACCGCTAGTGAAATTTGATGCAGAAAATATTCGTAAAACATTTTAGCCCTTTAAAGTACCGTTTTAGTATACTTTAGTGTAAAAGTTAGGAAAAAGGACCAAAATAACCCCTTAAAATGAGAGTTAGAGGGTTAATAAATTCTAAGAAAAGAATCGTATGGCGATTCTACTCCAGACATCTGAAATTATTTTTTAGCTCAAAAGTACATTTAATTTTTTTTTTGACTTATACCAAACGCCTTTTCAAAAAATTCAAAAACTTTAGGGGCCCATATTTCGGGAACCCGAGCTAACTTTTCAAAACCCTTTGGCAGATTTGCTAAACTAGAAGTCTACTTTCATTTCGCGTTGCAAGTGTTGAGGCTGGTTTTTTTTTGTAGCACAGTGTAATCCCGACTTGAATCAAACTTTCTGTACTTGATTTTAAGAAAATCCGTGCTTACTGTACTATTGATACCGCTTTTGATGAATAAAAGCACGGATTGATTGATTTTTCTTTTAAGTGCATAAAATCCAATCTTGTGCTACGGTCTTTAGTTATGGGGAACTGTCTCGGCCTTTAATGTTGAAAACTCGCTGACGGATATTTCGCCCTATGAAAATAACGTTTTTTTTTCTGAAAAGATTGGGTGGGTGTTTTTTAATCCCTTACGAGATAATGACTACTAATGAAAATTTCATTACAAAAAGCTTTATTTTTACCGAAAACACTTTGTTGAGATTTCTTCGCTTAAGAATTTTTTTAAAAATTTGTTTGCAATAGAATATTTTTTTAAAGGGGTCTTCCTACAAAAAAAATTCCCAAAGAATTTCTTCTTTTAAAATTCTTCATAGAGGAATCTTTTACCCCCAAGCTTTTTCTACAGAAGATTTTTTCAAAGATTTCTCCAAAAAAAAAACTAATGGCAATTTCTTTTCTAAAAAAAGTATGTTACATTATAAACATGTAACACTTTTTAATTTTACCTATAATCACTCGAAATGTTACTGCGGCTTGGAAGCAATTAATTGCTTGAAAAAAATTAAGACGATAATAATATACATGAATTTTTTTCATTTAAATATGAAAACATTTTGTTTTTAAACAATTATCAAAAAATTATGAGTATTATGAAAAATCTTGGTTATACAAATAAAGTAGTAAGTACCAAAGTTGTAAAACAGGGCAATATTAACAGCTTAATGGTGTTTTCTTTTCTACAAAAAAATGCGACATTTTATTTTAAAAAAATTCAATTTGGTGTCTGTTTCTTAAAAATGTTGCTCCCAAAAAGGGTGGCTTGGCTTGTTTTATTCTAAAAAACTCATCCTTTTCGGGAGATAAATTTTTAAGAAACATACAGCAAAATGCATTTTTTTAAATAAAATGTCACACTTTTTTAAATAAAATGTCACACTTTTTTGTAGAAAAGAAAACACCATAAGTAAAAGTGAGGGTAAAATATACAACATATTTAACATGTTTTTTATCAACATAATCACTAAAGAACTTGAACAATTTTCCCACAAATGTATTTTTGTACAAAAAAAAAAACTCAAAATTGTAGAGCATGAATTATATATGCAACATATATGCCAGAAAATAAATCGCCATAAGTTTAATGTAAAAAGTGTTTATAAAAAACGCTCTATTTCTTTTAGTGCCTACCTGTGGGCACTATTTAAGCTATTTCTCCCATATGTTACTTTTTATACCCTCCACTACAATTAGTTGTGAAGAGGGTATACTAAGTTTGTCATTCCGTGTGAAACTTTTTTATTATTCATCTCAGACCCCATAAAGTATATATATTCTGGCTGCTTGAGTAATTCTAAGTCGATTTAGACATGTCCGTCTGTCCGTCTGTCCGACTGTCCGTCTGTCCGTCTGTCCGTCTGTCCGTCTGTTGAAAACACGCTCACTTTCGAAAAACTCAAAAGAAATAAACAAACTAGGTGTCAAATTGCTTGTAGTTATCCTAAGCAGTTTGGGATTGAATTTCAGCAAAATCGGTTCAGTAGGACCAGAGCTATGAATCAAAATGTGGAACCACCACCTTCAAAAACTTGATAATTTTGTTACAAAAACTAACATAAATGATGCAAAAATGCACGGAATGACATAAGATTTTGCACAAGTCCGTTTTATTCGACTAGAAATTACACTGTAAAATTTCGCGAAGGTCGGTCCATAATTTACCCTAAGCCCCATATAAACACTACTCCCGGAAAACAGTTTAGTACGCCTAAAACCGTAAAAAATAATGCAATCATAACAAATTTTGGCTCGTCACAATTTTATAGGACTATAAATGATACTGTGAAATTTCGTGAAGATCGGTACATAATTTACCCTAGGCCCCATATATGCCCTACTCCCGGAAAACAGTTTAGTCTCCTAAAACCATAATTAATAACAAATCGTCACAGTTTAAGATAATAATAATAAAAAGACATCATACAGATATTACTCCTTAAACATTCGAACTGTCGGTGGAGGGTATCAAAGATTCGGCACAGCCGAATATAGCACTCTAACTTGTTTGACATATTTTTGGATTTTTTTTTTTTAATATTCTTTATTTAAATTAAAACTAACGTTTTGAATTAGTTATTTTTCATCTAAACTATCATTTTGTGTCCTTTTTGATGTTTTCATTTAATACCTTTTCTTTTTTTCACATACTTAAACTTGTCAGTATGTTTTCTCTTCTCAGCAGCAAGTGATTTAAGACCATAAATATTGACCATTTTATAAACTCTAAAATAAACTTAAGCTCATTTACCTTGTCTACGCGTCACAGCAACAAGGATAAAAAATGGACGACCCTTTTTTAATATAACAAATCCTTAGGTCATTAAAAAACATGTTTCCTTGAAAACGAATAGAATAAAAGGAAATATAAACTAAATGAAACCCACTTAAGCCTCTGCTGTTCACAAAAAATAGTTTCCTTAGAGATACAGGGAATTAAGTGAAAGTGAGTGTTCTTTGATATTTGAGTAAAGTAAATTAAATTCAAAAGGTTTTTTGTTTTTGCTTTTTGTATATTCAACAAGTTTTGCTGTTTTAGTTGTCTATCTAATTCTGTTGTTGAACAAATGTTTTTGTCTTTTTTTAACTAACTGCTCGAATTCCCCTTTGCCTTTTCTAACATTTTTGATAATTTAATTAAGATTATTTCGTTTAAAGTTTATTTAATGTGTAACACACAAGGTTGACTGTCCTTTTTTGTGGCTGTTTCCCTTTTTCCTCAGGTTAACCGATATCCTTGTTTCTATGGCCATATTTAAATTTATTTTTTTTATTATATTTTTTGGCGAGGAGAAGAGGTTTTCAATTAAGTTGTATAGAATGTTGTTAGGCTGTCTGCCACTATGGTTTTTCTACAAACTTTTCTCTATACATATATGAGTGTCTACGAACATGAGAGATAGAAGGAGAGAGGATTTTCTGTGTTATCTTTATTATTTTGTAGATAAAAGCCTTTTGCTTTCAATTGCTGTTTTCTCCCCACCTAAAAGTAGGCAATGTTTTACACTCTATTTGAAATCATTATCATAATATTGTTGTAATATGTTTTAGTTGTTTTTGCTGTTATTTTAACCAGAGGGTTATTTGAATTTGAATTGTTTTCCCTGGTCCTCTTTATTCTAATGCTTTTATGCGAGTATTATTTTTTTAGTTAAGGAAAAATAAAAAGTTTTTCAATAAACTGGTATGCTGTGACTTGTTTACAAAAACTGTATACAAAATACTCGAATGAAAAATTTCCAACTTTGAGTGAAAAAAATCTGATAAAAATCTTAAATTTTCCAAGCAAAAGAACAGCAGGAAAAAAGGATCTTTGTATTTGTTAATCATGAATATTAATGTTGTGTAAATTCATATAAATAGAAAACACAGTAAAGCCCTAAGGAGAGAAACAATTAAAAATAATAAAAATTCATTTACAAAAACTTATTGACTACTGAAATCTTAAATTAAAATACTTCAAGTGCATGTATGGGCAAATGCAAAATGAAAATGCAAAAAGAGCGAACGATGTGTATACATACACAAAAACAAAGAGCAAAGAGCATAAAACCAACAAAAGCAAACGTAAACAAACCAATGTAATGGCACACATGCAAAGCTTTCAATGTAGTGGTGCCCATACCTGTTCAAGTGTTTCCCTACCACCTGCACACAAGCTACAAAACAACAACAACCAAAAGGGAAACAAAGTTTTGCATATAGAATGAATTTGGGTAAAGCAAACACAGTTTACATTTTTTTTTATTCTTTTGTGAAAAGAAAAGAATGCTGCAAAGAACTTTTTGTTTTTATAGGTGTAGATATGTGTTGGAAAAATTGAAAAATTAATTGAAAATAAACAAATAGTTTTTTTTTTTTTTGAATTCTAAGCTCTTGAGATAATAATTTGCAAAGTTAAAAAAATCAAGCACTCTTTTTCCACATTAATAAAGATATTGTTGAGCAACTACACTTAGAGGAAAAACTTCCGAGCGGTATGGCAACAATTGCAAAAGGTTTGAATCCAGAATAGATTTCCAAGCACTTCGATTTTCTGCGTTTCTTCTCCAATTTTTGACACCAATTTAAGAGATGTCTTCCTCAACCTGATCGTTCTGCCGGAGTTTTGGTCTTCCCCTTCTGCCTGAACCGTCACTAGGCTCGTATTCAAATGATCTTTTAGCTGGAGCGTCTTCGGTTATTCTTACAATATGACCTAGCCAACGAAATCGCTGCAATTTAATACACTTAATTACGTCGATGTCGGCATGTAGTTCGTACAGGTCTTGGTTCATACAACACCGATATTCTCCGTCAACGCATATGGGTCCATAGATTTTTCATAGAACTTTTCTCTCGAACACTCCAAGTACTGCCTCGTCCGCTTTCGCAAGTACCCATACTTCAGAGCCATATACTAGCACGGCTAGTATCAGTGTCTTGTAGAAGATAATTGTTGTCCCTCGAGAGGTGGCCTTGTTCTTAAATTGCTTGCTTAGTCCAAAGTAGCATCTATTAGCCAGGATTGTTCTTTGTTTTATCTCAAAACTGTTGTTGTTTGTTTTGTTTATGTTGGTACCGAGGTATATAAAATCATTTACTTAGTTGTGGTTTTCACCTTCCACTCTTCGTCCGAGTCTGCTGGTTTTATCTCCGTTTACTGCCAGACACACTTCGGTAGATTTCTTTTCGACGTTCTCAAAGGTTGCAGTTACTGTAACGCAGTTTACTTTCCCAGCTGAGGTATGACTCAGTCTGTCCAGGGTCAATTCGAAGGTCTGCTTCCTTTGAAATGAAACACGGGATGTTTTCGTGTATGTTCGCTTACAATTATTTAACAAAGCTTTATTTACGAAATCTTAATCTACGCTAAATACTTAGAACTATGACGGCTTTTGGCAGATTCGGAGTAGATGTAGACGGGAACGGGTGCTGAGGCAGCGTAATTCCATGCACGTACGGCTGATGATGTAAGGAAACGGCTAGATGTTTTTGGCACGCTGTAAGGCTCGTTCTGTGCGGTCCGTGGGGCAGTGTTAAGTTGCTGATGGTTCGATCTGGCAGAGAAGATGATAATAAACGGGTTTCGGTTATGGTTTGTTAGTATCTAATTCTACGATCGAACCTATGCCGAGTACGGAGCATTTGGTTCGCCCCGCAGTTGGCTTTACACTCGACTAACTACTGCGACTAGTTGGACCAAGCGCTTCGAACACGAGAGGATTTCGCAACCTCGGGTGTTCGGCTAACTATGGCCCCTGATAAGTCGACGGCTGACGGTTGTCTGGCCATGGTGTGATTAACTACGGTGGTAAATACTTCGAACACCACGGGAATGCGGAGGCCGTGGTGTTCTGCTAACTACGGTCTTAAATACTAGACATGACTTAAAAATACTTCGGACACCAAGAGATTTCGGGAGCCTTGGCGTTCGGCTAACTACCTTCTTAGATACTGGAAATGACTTAAAACTACTTCGGACACCAAAGGATTTCGGCGGCCTTGGCGTTCGGCTAAATACGGTTCTGGCTAAGCCGGTTCGGTTTAATACGGTTTTGGTTAATCAGGTTCGGTTAAATACGGGTTCGTTTAATCAGGTTTAATACGGTTTGGTTAAATACTACGGTATGAATGCTGGTTCGTATTCACTACTGGTAAGAATACGTTGACTACTGGTTTGCATTCAGTCGGCTACCGAATGGAATTCGGAGACACCGGCAGTCGGCTGAATACGACTAACTACGGGTTGAATGCTGGTTCGTATTCACTACTGGTAAGAATACGTTGACAACTGGTTTGCATTTGTACGACTAACTACGGGTTAAATACCAACGAAATTCGGGAGCGCTGGTGTTCGGGCAAAATATAATAAATACGGGTTCGGATCAAGTCGGCTACCAACGAAATTCGGAGGCGCTGGCGGTCGGCTCAATACGACTAACTACGGTTACGATTACCAACGAAATTCGGGAGCGCTGGTGTTCGGGCAAAATATAATAAATACGGGTTCGGATCAAGTCGGCTACCAACGAAATTCGGAGGCGCTGGTGGTCGGCTCAATACGACTAACTACGGTTACGAATACCAACGAAATGCGGGAGCGCTGGTGTTCGGGCGAAACGATAAATACGGGTTCGGATCAAGTCGGCTACCAACGAAATTCGGAGGCGCTGGCGGTCGGCTCAATACGACTAACTACGGTTACGAATACCAACGAAATGCGGGAGCGCTGGTGTTCGGGCAAAACGATAACTACGGGTTCGGATCAAGTCGGCTACCAACGAAATTCGGGGGCGCTGGCGGTCGGCTCAATACGACTAACTACGGTTACGAATACCAACGAAATGCGGGAGCGCTGGTGTTCGGGCAAAACGATAAATACGGGTTCGGATCAAGTCGGCTACCAACGAAATTCGGGGGCGCTGGCGGTCGGCTCAATGCGACTAATCTACGGCTACTACTAACTACGGAGAGTAAATACTGGAGTTAAGGGCAATATCTACTCTGTTTGTTCTGAGGCAAACCTTGTCTATTTATTCAAAAATAAAATAAACTAAATGAGAATTATACGGTAAAAAGGTTATGTAGGTAAATAGTAAGGGTATTCATAGTAGTAAGTAAAATAATAAGGGTATTCAAGGTGTTGGGTTTCTTATACTTTATGATGTTAGTATTAAAATGGTAACATTAAATGTTAGTGTAGGGTAAGTTTGTAACGTCACGTTACATTACTGCTCGCAATGTTCGACCTATGATTTCGATATCGTCGGCATAAGCGAGCAGCATGTGTTGCTTGTGTATGGTGTACCAGTCCTATTGACATCTGCTTCTCGTTTCACTTTCCCCAGCAGGATGTTAAAAAGGTTATCTCCTTGTCTAAAACCTCGTTTGGTACTGAATGGCTCGGAGAGGTTCTTTCCGTTTTTAACGGAGAATCTCGTATCATTTAAGGTCATCCTGCAAATCCGTATTATTATTATTATTATTATTAGCTTTGCAGGGATACCAAACTCAGACATGGCTTGAAACATCTTTGAACGAATGGGGCTGTCGAAAGTGGTCTTGTAGTCGACAAATAGATCTTAGGTGTCGATCTGTTTTTCTTGGGTCTTTTTCAGGATTTGGCGTGACTATCTGGTCTATGGTGGACTTGCCAGGTCTGAAGCCACATTGATATGGCCCAATCATTTCACCAACATAAGTTTTTAATCTCTCACACACTACGCTCGACAGTATTTTGTATGCGACGGTAAGAAGACTTATTCCTCTGTAATTGACACATACTGTCTTGTCTCCTTTTTTGTGCACGGGACATAATACTGAGGTTTCAATCATCGGCCAGCTTTTACAAACAAGCTGATGCATACGCCTTATTAGTATAACTCCACCGGACCTAAATAGTTCAGCTGGTAATCTATCCGCTCCTGATGCCTTATTATTCTTCAACCGGGATGCAGCTTTTTTGGCTTCATTCTGGCTAGGCGGTATACACTTAATACCGTCGTCTCGGATACCAACTGTTGGGAAAAATGTTCTTCCCATATCCCCAGAACACTGTCTGTTTCGGTTACCAGATTACCTTCTTCGTCTTTGCAGGAGAATGTGCCTGTACCAAAGCCCCCGTCTGGGGCTTTACTCTTTGGTAAAATTTTCGGACTTCATTCTGACTCCTGTACATCTCGATTATCTCACATTCGCGCTTTTCCAATTCTCTATTTTTCCTGCAGAATAGACGCTTCTCCTCTCTCCTTTTCTCCCGGTCCACTCCTTTGCTTGCAACATTCTTTGCATCTGTTGCATTACGAAACTTTTCGTCGTACCATGGGTTCCTAGAGGATTGCTGGCTTCTGGTACCCAAGGATGGATTTTGCGGCGTATTCCATAGAGTGGGCAATGTTTTGCCATTGTGCTGCAATATTATCGGGCCCTGGAGTGATTTCTTCAAGCAATTGGGTCAATCGTGTGGAGTATGCCATTGCTGCCTGTTCTGTCTTTAGCTTTCCGACATCCAGCTTCCAGCTGACTATGGGTAACAATAGTAACTGGTTTAAGGCAGGTGTAATTATACTATATCGCGGTAGCATATGAATAGTGGGCCCTCAATGTATGAAGAAATCGAAAACTTATCTGTTTAAAAACGAAGCCCGATTTGTTAAGAATTGGCGTACTGCACGAGGTCGCATTAATTTGAGATTGGGTCTGCTTCGGATACCTTGTGGGAAGCAGCGGTTAAAGAATGTTTGCATTTTCTTAAAGACAGCACGTTGGGCGTTTCACAATGAGCAACCATATAGGCAAACCGATTTTACACTTCTGCTCAATAGGATGACTTTTATCTATTTTGATATGTGCGTGGAGTGTTATACTTTTTTCTTCATTCTTTCTTAGAGCCTATCCTTGCGCTGTTTATATGATCAATTTATGACTTTCTTGAACCAAAATCCAGCTTGTTCATTGCGAATGCTTTTCACAATGCGTTTGACAGCCTGTTGTTAATTACATTCGCGATTACTCTTTGTTTACCACAGTGAGAAGGGTGATACCCCTCCAATTTTAACATGGTGTGAGGTCGCTTTTCTTGCAGATCTTTACTATTACTATATCAGTTTTTAGAAAAACTTAACGAAAATGACGAATAAAAAAATTATCAAAAGATTAAGTAAATAAAAAAGAGGGCCACAAATGCGGAATTTACGTCAGAAGGCATATATCTTAAACATGGTTTGTGTGTTTAATATCTTCAATGGTAATTTGGAGAATAAACATCTGGTAGAATAACTCAATAAGCCATAAAAGGAAATGGTGTAAAGAACTTAATTTTTTTCCTGCTTCGAATAAAATTAATAAAAAAAATTATTTTTTTGTATGGGGACCACCTTAATGGTTGCAGATAGACGATAAGTATGCTTAGTTTTTTTCCTGCTTCGAATAAAATTAATTTAAAAAATATAAATATATCTCTATAGGGATATATATGTGACCTTCTCCGAGAGAAGGGACCTAGTCTGTGAAAATGAAGATTTGAGAAAAACGCATTTAATTTCATAATTTTAATGTCTTTCTAATTTTTATCGATTTACCCAAGTTCGTTTTGTACGTTTTTAAAGGGGTAAATAAATTTTTATCAGAAATCTAACTCATTTCATCTTATTTACACGCTTTTAGGTACCAAAATCCACTCTTAAGTCCAAACCCGTTTTTTGACACACTAGGTCCCTTTTCTCGGAGAAGGTCAAATATATGTTCTGTGAAAAGGAAGATATGTAAAAGCAGCTTAAGCAGAGCACAGCTACACAGTATAAAGGGCAAACTCCAGGACGAGTATAACAGTGATGATAATAAGGATAAGCGCAGTGCTCGCAAGGACAAACGCGCTGTACGATGATGAATCAATCAGTCAGCCAGTAACGGTACAATTTTACTTATCTATTAAATGGTTAATATTGGCCATAATATTGTCAATAATATGAACATTATATTTAATTTAATGAAAATTAAATTTAATGAACTTAAGCCTAATTAAAAATATTAAAAATTTGGATTAAAAACCATAAATAGTTCAATAAAATAACCACAATACTAATTATTGTTAAAGCTAAGGCACGAGCTCTATGTGTTCATTTGTCCTTCAAGTTGTGCTGAGAAAGGTCAACAAGAAAAAGAAAGACAAAAATGAAAAAACAAAAAATGTACTTTGGACTTCAAGAAAAATTCTTGACAAAAGTACGAAAAAACAGAAGTAAGGAAGAACATGTAAAATCAATTAAAATGGATAATCATTCAAAAAAGCAAACTTCGATCTACCAAAGGTTAAAATACAATTTGGTTTAAGGATAGATGTTTGACTATTGACGTCAGCAGTCGTCGATGGCTGCGAGTGTAAAACGGCAAATCCATCTGAGGCGATCGAGTGGTTGCGATCGAAACATGTCATGGTAACCTGCCGGCCGCGGTTCGAATCCCGGCCACGGTCAAAAATGAAAGATTATCAATAACAATTTTAATTAATTTTCATGTTTTAAAATTCCTTTCTTCATAGAAATAATTTAATGAAAATGAAATTTAATGAATTTAAGCCTAATTAAAAATATTAAAAATTTGGATTAAAAACCATGAATAGTTCAACAAAATAACCACAATACTAATTATGAACATTATATGGTGAAAATTAACCATAATATCGAATGCTTACCGCAAATACAGCTTAAGCGACATCATTTTCAGTTCTGGTTTTTTTTTTATAAAATTACTTTATTGGCTACACTTGCATTAGCTCCTTAAATGTCATGGTCACATAGGGTTCCCTTACGAATTTAAAGCAAAAACAATTTTAGCTTAAGCGCCAACCTTCATACAAAATTTTTATGAAATATAAAAAACCAGCGTTTAAAAAACTGTAGTCAAAGTAGAAAAACTGTCATTTTTTACACTTCCTTATTTGTCGTTGGCCAAAAAAAAAACTATTGCTTTAACTTCTGATTCATTTAATGTAAACAGTAGCATTAAAACCAACTCAAAAAGCGAAAAGTTGTACAGAAATTTTCGTTGTTTGACAGTTTTTGGTTTCAACTGCAGTTTTTTAGACACTGTAAAAAACCACATTCTCCTGTAAAATTGTGTTATTTTCGCTTAAGCTTTTTTGCGGTAAGGGCTCGATATGTTCAAAAAAAAAAAAAAAACACAATGTGATCACATACAAACATTTTATTGTTACAATCCAGCCATATCATGTCTCCCCTACACGTTGCAACTTGTTGTTCATTTTGACCAAGTCTTACAACTAATTGTTACCCTAGAGGTGTGGTTGAGTAAAAAATCAAAAGAATTTAATTTTTATTCCGCTGGTATATTCAACTCAATTGTACAACCATTTGCAACATGTAGGGGCAGCATTTTATCCAACGATATTTTTTGCGTGCAATCTAGTTTTTATTTTTTTAAATTTTTTATTAGAGCAATTTTTTTATAACTTTTTTCTTAAAAAATAAGTTCGCACGTATTTTTTTAAAACTACTATTGTGTATATAATTGAACATTTTTCAAATAAGCAATAAATTTCTTTACAAAAAAATGATTTCTTTTTGCCATTAACGACAATTTGGAAATTAAGTGAAATACTTCGATAAATTTTGCTAAACTTAGCCGTAAAAAATTGTTATAAAAAATTTAAAATACTTATTTTCCCATGTTTTAGGTAACAATTAAAAAAAAATGTTCATTAAGGTTTTTCGAATGTACGTTCATGTTGTTTTCTGTAGAATATTTTTCAGTATTTTGCTGTTTTTTTTAGTAATTTTGTTGCGATATGTGAAATTTTTTTCGGGCACATGAAAACTTGCCACGCTTATAACCAAAAAAGCTTCTTCATGCATCAAATCTAGCTCATATCCATTAATTATTAAATAAGAACTTGTGTAAATGGCCAAGTTATCACAACAATCATTTGGAACAACAACTAAAAATACTTTTGATTTAATTTAGAACGAAAAGCAAATTCAATTTATGTGTTTTACAAAGTATAACTATTACTATTTTTTTAATTTTTCAAATTTCTTCTAAACAAATGTACTTGCAATGGTAAACCAAACAAAAGTAACCCATGTAACCCGCCTCTATATTCACTACCATCTATTTAAATATTTTCCTTTTTTTTCTTCTCTCTATTCGGTTTTAGTCTAAACGCTTTTCCATACAACATGGACAGATGGCATGTGTTTGTTTGGGAACATAGAGCGAAATAGAAAAAAAAAAAAAAATATAACTATTTTAAATGGAATATTAATGTTGCAAAATGTTGTAATGAATGAATATCATTAGGAAAAAAAATCTATGTAAAAAAAACAGAAAAAAAGGTCTACAAGTACAAACACAAGTGCATTTGTGGAACTACTCAGGCAAACATGTGTTGGGATCCGACCAAAACAAGCACTTTGCAGTTGCTGGTATATAAAAAGAGAAGGTAAGCCAAGGACAGAAAATGAAATCCAAATAAGAAGATTTTAAGCTTGAAAATTTTTGAAAGGTTTAGAAGAAAAATTTATGTTTTTGTTGTCACTTATTGGAAGGTAATCGACTATTCAGGCAATTCAGTTTTTATATAACTTTATATACTTACAGGTTACTTTTAATTTTTTTAAACTATATTTTTTATTTACCTGAAATTAAAAGAGAAAAAATATGCATAAAAATTAATTCTTTTTACAATTGTAACTAAACAAAAAACATAAAAATACATATTCATACAAGTAAACCGTCGGTAAATTTATCTGTGCGTATGAGTAATATTTGCATATGACAGACTACTCATACGCGTCACAATTAGGGATGCAACATCGCTGTGAAAAACATCGATGTTTGAAGACATCGATGTTTTCACGATATGCATCGATGTTAAAAAACATCGGTAAAAAACACGATACATCGATATTTAACATCGATGTTGAAACCTACTTTGCAATTATACTTACGGACTGTTTTAATTCTTCTTTGCTACTGAAAATCTTAATGCCCAACTATAATATACATATGCTTGCATTAGCTTTTGTCAAAAATTAACAAAAAGCCTGTCAAATGCATTCAAAAACACCAAAACAAAGTGCAATCAGTTTCGCATTTTGCTTAAGCAAATGACAGATTCATAAAATTAATCAAAAAGTTTCCATAAGTGCAAAATGGTTTGACATATATGATTTTTATGTATTCGCACAGTTGCTCGAGCCAACTTAAGCAACTTAATACATACATATAGTTATGCAATGCACAGTATGCATGCATGTAAATACTTACATACGTACTTTGTATGGCTATCAGGGGTGTGCTGGAAAACGGAAACGTAAAACGCAAGAATTTGGGAGGACGTTTTTAAAACACTTTTAATAAAATATTTTTATTTTTGTGTTAAAATTCTGTTTAATAGAGAAATATTTATATAATATTTGTCAAAGTTCTTATATTACAGTTCTTATATTACAGAAATTTTATTAAAAACCGACATTTCAAATTCTTGCGTGTAACGTATGCTTTGAAAAACACTTTTTTATATTTTTAAATAAAAGGTTTAATTGAAAAATAGAAATTAAAATTGCTAAAAATATTATAAAAAATATTAAATTAATGAAAATATTAAATGGACGATTTCGATATTTTTTAGTTTTGACGACGATGTATCGCCGATGTATCGTAAATCAAAACATCGATATTAACATCGATGTTTTTGAACGATATATCGATGTTTTCTAACATCGATGTATCGTTTGCATCCCTTGTCACAATGCTTTTGTGTAAAACTTTTATCTAACCCGGGGTTTTCACATGAAAGTACTTTCTTGCAAGTAGAGTATACGTATTATCAATGAAAAATCGAAGAAATAGCCGATTGGATGAAAGTACAAAAATTATGTGTGTGTTAGTGCAAAAGTATAAGTGTATTGCGACTTTAAGAAATTAACTTTCATGTGTAAATGCTAGATAAAAATTTACAAAGACAATCAATTTTCATTACGAAGACCGATATTTTTTGACAGTCTATCTTCACAGAAAAAAATATCAAAAGTTTTTTAGTAATTAAAGAAAATTTGTTGAAACTTTTCTAATATTTTTAACAATTTTTCTTAATTAACATGTTTGTAAATTGTCATATTAACAATTTTTTTCATTTGTAGAAAATTAATAGAAAAAAATAATTTTGTGTCAAAAAATTAAAAATATTAAATAAATGGAATCTAGATTTTCGGTCTAAACTCTTTAAAAAATTATTTTGTTAATTAAAATTGTTGAAACTCGACAAATATTTTTAACAATGAGTTTGTAATATTGAATAAAATATTCGTTAACAATTAAATATAATTTTTTATTGTGAGTTTATCATATTAACAAAATATTTTGTTGCTAACTAAGTTAAAAAATAGGATGCATTTAAAATGTGTTTTTATTAGTTTTTTTTAGCAAAATACATATGCATTAAAAAATAACATCACTAATAACATTGAAATTTATTTATTAACACCTGGATGCACTGGGAGGTTCATACGTCAGCACAAAACGGTATCTTGGCACCTCTATCAGTAATATTTTAAAATCTATAATTTATAAAAGAATCGTTAAAATCTCTTAATATATCATTAAATAGCAACTTCACTTACCGTACACAGAAAAAAATTTTTGCGCCAGTAAAAGAATAAATCAAAAATAAAATCAGTTTTAATTAAATATTTAATCAGGTGAATTAAAATTTTAATCAAGTTAATTAAACGTTTAACTGAAATATTGTCAATTAAACATTTAAAACACTTGATTAAAAGTTTAATTCACCTGATTAAATATTTAATTAAAACTGATTTTATTTTTGATTAATTCTTTTACTGGCGCAAACATTTTTTTCTGTGTATAGATTGATTCAATTTCGCAGTTATCATCATATCGTTTGTTCTTTTAAAGATTTAAGATCGAAAATCCAGATTTTTTTATTTTATATTTTTAATTTTTTGATGCAAAGTAATTTCTTCTATGATATATGTTTGTACATACATACTTATTAATTTTTTACAAATGAAACAAATTGTTAATATGACAATTTACAATGTTAATAAGGAAAATTGTTAAAAATGTAAGAAAAGTTTTAACAAATTTTCCTTAATTACTAAATAACTTTTGATATTTTTTTCTGTGTTATTAAGACATAGAAAGGGGGAGCATTAACACCTCTTGCCCTATTTAACGCCCTAAATAATAAAAATTAAAGGCTATAGTTCCTTCCATATGTCATACTATTTGCTTGCCAAATTTCAAAAAAATCGGTAGATTAGTTAAGAAGATATAGTAATGGAGCTTTTACCCGTTTTGCCCTATTTACCCTATATTCCGAATGTCATTGTACACATAAGACATTACAATACATGGTTTAGTAGCTTTTCAGGTAACTATAAAAACTCATAATATGAAAAATGGTTTGCATTTTGTTGATATTTGTTTGGGAATATATAGAAAGATAAAAATGCCATGTCTTATCTACAGACTATCCCCAACGTTTAATTTTGGTTGAAATCGGTCGAACCGTTTTTGCAGTTAGTTGTGACATCAAAGTGTACACTTCTTTTTTTATATTGGCCTCCTGTAGCAGATCCTGGGATAAGTCTCATTATCCTAGCGAATTTTCGTTGCCTAGATAAAACGGTCTCCATGTTTTTGGTATAGCGGTAGGAAACCTTGCTAATCTTTGATTCATACCTTTCCCCTGGGGTGGCGATTGCCTAGCCTTAGCTATTATGTTATACTTTTTTTTATGGGGTGGTCAGGTGGATTCCTATGTGGATTTTTTGGAGGACTTAATTTTTTAAAACTCGAAAGCCATGTCGAAAATATAAATAGTATTACATGTTGCAAACGAGTCAAAGCGGTCCATAATTTCACCTCACCCCCATGCAAGTACCCTTTCGAATCAAGAATTTTTTTATGATTGTAATTTATAGAATTAAGCTCAAATATTGTCTATCTATAAGACTTGTTTAGTATTCAAAATCCGCAAAATCGACTTAATATTTTGAATGGCTCCCATACAAATTCAAACCAGGCATAAGAATTTTAACACGATAGGGAACAATTGGCTGTTGACTACTCTGAGGAAGGGTGTATAAGATAGCGTGTACCCGAATAAAGCACATTTGCTTGACTTAAATAAATTTTAGACTGCTTTAAGTTAATTTAAATTTTAGATTGTTTTGTAGTTCTAAAAAGACTGGGTCAACTTCCCATTTACTGTTTAACTGCAAACAAAAAGCATAAAAACATTTCATTACAAAACCTCTAAATTTTTATTTACATTTATGTACAATTTTTGCACTAACAAAAGAAAATTGTAAAAAACCAAAAAATATTCTACAATGCATACAAACAAAAAAAGCACATAACTGCAATTTCACTCTCTTCTGTAGAAATAAATACAGCACTTATGGTAGTTATGCCGTTAGTATGTTTACCATTAATATTACTGCAAACATAAATATCTACACATACACATAATGCTAATATGTATGGGTAAGTTTTACTGCAAACATAAAAAAATATTTTACACACACACACACACAATCACACATATGGAAAAACCAAAAAATACGAACTTTTGTAAATGGTTTTTATGGTTTTTTGTTAACTAGTAATGACCATGTTTAAGTGAATATATAAATACACACTAACACAAATAAAGTACTTTAGATATTGGGACAAAGAGTAGAAGGATTATAAAAAAAGCCAAAAACTTTTAAAAATAATTTTGAATAAAATTTTTGTGGGAAGTGCAGATTCAAGTAAATAGTAATATTTGTTATTCCAACCGGATTGCTTAAAAAAATTGTCAAAAGTGGTCCTTTGCAAAGTACAGAAGCCCTAAAATGACAACTAGAAACTTTCAAAAATATTTAACAAGAACCAAGACTGCAATTCATAACTACCGGGTATTTTTTTGTTAGAGACTACTATATACTACATACATATTTTATTAAAATTAAGTCTGTATTTGAATAAACCATTTTAAATTTCATTTTGTTATAAAAATTAACAAAAAGAAAAAATATTGTGCACACATACAAATGTACATACAACAAATCGACTGTTGGTTTTGCTTTTATGGTTTGCATGTTCATTTAAATTAGTTTGAATTTATAATGCAAACATGCAACATTTACCAAAAGTATAAACATTTACTGTATAGATACTATGAATATATAAAACCTTTTTAAAATTTATACACACATGTTAATGTTGGTTTTTCGAAAGAATTTTATGTAAAAATTTTTTTATTAAGTTTGGTAATTTCTAAATAGAAAAAAAATTTAGAAAAATCTGTGGCAACAAGGAAAAGTGCTCAAGTCCACTTGAGCAAAATTTAAGTTTAAGGCACCTTTGCAATCTTCACGTTAAAAAGTGCCCATGGACAAAGTTTCAATTATTTTGTACGATTTTTAAAGAAAGTTATAGGAAAATTACTTCCTGCGTATTTTACTTTTCTTAATTTGCAAAAACATTTGGATTAAAAACTTAAGTTTACTTCCGATCTGTGACATTGGGAATATTAAGGAAAAAAAACTTAAAAAAACTATAGCCGAAGAGAAGTAAAGATTTTATAAGAATTAAAATATAGTTTCAAAAATAATATTTAGGTCCGTTTTAAGGACATACAAGTGAGGAATAAACCCTTAAGGGAAGCGAACTGACACCAAAGTAGTCCCGTGGGGGTAGAGACCGGTTCTAGTTCTAACACTATATATGAATAAGACCTATCACTTTTACATGGGGTTGTCATTGAAGAGCGTTAATTGACACCATTTGACTAGACACACATCTATTCTTAATGAACGTATTTAGTGTTAGTTACTACAATGTAGTATAATTTCAATACAATGTAGTTTTATTTCAAAAAAACAATTCCTAGAACTAAATTTAAGAACAGAATTTTAGAAAGTTCCAAAAAAATGTGTCTTACCACCGGTGAAGACTGTCCTGTAATTTCCCTGCGGGAAATTGGTGTCAATTGGTCCAACAGACTGGTCCCGGGAGTTGTGAAAAAAGAACAGGTACCAAAAGAAAGAACTCATGACCAGTGAAAGGAGAATCAATCATGTAACTGGTTTATGAAGAACAAAAAAGTAGAAAAAGTAATGAATTACAGTACAGTCTTTACCGGTGGTGTGACACATTTTGCGGGACTTTCTGAAAATTTGTTCTTGAATTTAATGCTAGGACTTGTTTTATTGAAAAAATACTACATTTTATTAAAATAAAAGTACATTGTGGTAACTGACACTAAACACGTCCATTGAGAAGAGATGTGTGACTGGTCAAATGATGTCAATTAACCCCCTCCATTGACAACCCCATGTAAAAGTGATATACACTATCCCACAAAGTCTTTAGCAATTTACGAAAATACAACCCTGTCATTACAAGTTGTTATTGTTTTTTAAAAATGTTCAAAGAATAATTAGATCAGGGAAGCATTTTTCAAAAATACGTAAAACTTTGTGGGATAGTGTGTAACGGCCTTTAGCAGCTATGACCTTTAAAAATTAACTTCCGAACTTCCGATAAAAATTATTGGGAAAGTGAAAATAAAATTATAGTGACTGTGTAAATTGAACAAGTGAATAAAAACCAAAATCTATATGCAGTGAAAAACAAAAGTTGAGTGACCAAAGAAAAATTAAAACGCAACTGAATTAAGTGAAAAAAAAAAACAAAAATTGGTGTGTGATGAAATTTAAATGGTATACCTAAAAAACTACATTTTTTTGAGAATTACAGTGGCAGATAAAAGTGACGGTGAAAAATACAACTATTTAACAGGTTCATAGTACTAACCCAATAATAATTCCTACGGTGTACGCAACCAACTGCAACAGTGGAACCTCGCTATTACTAAAGTAACGCATTTAAATACAAATTAAAAAAACCATTTGAAATGCTAAAAGAAAATTATTTAACTAGTAACTATTGCCATTAGAAAACAACCTTTTAGAATTGTGTAAACCGTGAAAGTTTATTTAAAAAATAATGTTTATTAGTCAAGTACTAATTTTTTCTAAAATTATCGAAAAAAAAACTCGTAATTTATAAAATTTCTGGATTTAGAATTATCCGATTAATCGATTAATTTTAAAATTTTATTCGTTTAATCGAACAAAATAAAAATTACTAATATCGATTAATCGTTTAATCGAACAAAAATAAAACCCGATTAATTGAACACCCTACAGACTTATATACATAAAATTTAAAATTCTTACCTTGCTATCTTTTATGACCATTTTTTATTGGACACCAGAAATACCCCTTAATCCCCGTAATAAAATTGTCTAACCAAAACGAAATTATTATGGATATTTCTTCATTTAATGTTTGTTGCTTAACGATTAATATTGTCCAAAGATTAATAAAAATGCTTAAAAACTTTATTTTGCTTAGCTCTTCAATTTTCAAACTAATTACACCTAATAAATTCCCAATAAGTCACGTTCAGTCATTACTCATTCCAATGAATCGAACGCCAAAGGAATCTAGAGTAGTTGTAATGTGTAATCTATCTATTCTGACATACCAAACGACTGTTTGTCTCTCTAAAAGAAGTGTATATCTCCTTTCATACACCTCCAACTCCAAAAACAATTACTTTTTTCTTTGTCATTTTATGGCTCATTCAAAAAGGTATCCGAAGAAACTGTCATTCAATGACCACTTCAAATCTTTAGAGATTAATACTCAAAACAAATAAAATAAAAGGAAAAAACTTGTGCAAAAAAAAAAAACAAATACTTTATTTTACTTTGTGAACAAGCCATTATGCCATCCACACCACACCACACCATACCAATCCAGTTAGTTTCTGTGTCCTACTCTTTGCCGCCTCGTCTAACCAAAAACCATTGAAGTAATCTTGCTAACGACTCTGCAAAACAACCATTTAAACTCTCACAGGATGTACAATACATAAAGAAATTATAATAAAAAAAATAAAGCGAGATTTTAAGAAGAAATGCAAGTAAGAGAAAAGACAGGAAAAGGAAGAGGACAGAGAAGACATTTTAATACTCGTACAATGTTGATGACGATACGTCTGCTGTCATCAATAAAAATAAAAAGTAACAGAAATGGCCATTTGACAAATTTTCTATTTTATTGTTTTTTCCCTTATTTTGTTACACGAAAAATAGGCTAAAACAAACATTTAATTCCCACCAAAACGAAAAGCAAAAATTATTTGAAGAGAAGCAAAAGTAAAAGTTTTCTTGCTTGGAAAAATTTCTGCAATTAAGCGATTTTTTTTTGGCAGTGTCCGTTTTTGTGGATATAATCGCAGAAAAAGCGTAAAGTATTTTCACATGGCTTGACAATTGAGTGTGAATGAAAAGTTAGCATCTGTTTCTTGACAAAAAACAAAAAAGTATTGACATATCTCACGTGATCAAAAAAAGTGTTTATTTTTTTAATTTTTAGGAACAAAAATTTACATGTAATATTCAAATCTTCCCGTTGTTAATATATCGTTTTAGGTTAGGTTAGAAAGGCTAATACGAAGTAAACTTCACGCCCCCACCCAGACACCAATACGGTTCATTGTGGCGCTTAAGGGAAGGAAAGAGTGAAAGCACAAGAAAAGAGGAAGTGGTGGAAGATAAAAACAAATCGGACAAAACAAGCAAAAACAACCCTACTAAACAGAAAATTGCCCTACATGTTTCCAGTCTCCTGCTGCGTATCTAGGTCATTCCCTTAAAGAATCCCGTCAGACTCTCGAGTTCGCAGACCGAGACATCTCCCAATTCGCGCAGAAATCTACTACCCAGCCACCTCAGCCTGCTGTTCTGTAGCCTGGGACAGGGCCACAGAAGAAGGTCCTCAACTGTCTCTAATTCCTCTGGGTCCTCACACAACCTACATATATCCGACAAGTCGAAACGCAACCTCACCGCCTTCCTGCCTATCATTAAGTGGCCCGTGGTTATTCCTGGCATGGTCCTGACTCTACTCCTGCCCAGCAGCGAATCCGAATCGGGCTTCCTTAGCACATATATCGTGTTATTTTGTCTTTTTTTTTAGGTAAAGAAACAGTTGGTTTAAAAATTTATTTTCATATGACCTTAAACGTAAACATAAAATTGTTTTGCTCGTACTGAAAATTTTTAAATATTGAATTAATACCCTCTTTTAATTGACACCCGTCTCTAGTATCTTTACAGAGATAGAAGAAGAGAAAAATTAAGCTCAAATTAAAGTGAACTAGAAATGAACAAGAGTTCAACCGAGAATTGAACTAGCTTTCCCTCGGTGTTGCCAATTAATCAATTTAGTGGCTAAATGAACCCATGTTTTTTCTTGTTAAATTTAGTCATTAAATAGATCTTTATGATGTCCAATTTTTACTAACACCAAACTTGTCACGTGCCAGTTCTAAAGTGGTAGGGAAAGGTTCTAGTTCTTACGCTTCATACCCAGTAAAAACTTCGCCTACAAAATAATGTGTTAAGTAATCAGAAAAACTTAAAAGCACTACTTACAATTCTACTGAAAGAACCAATGAATTTTACAAGGGATGTCAGAAAATGAACGCGTTTAAAAGTAAGTCATTATTTTTTTACCTACATATCTCCAGAAATAAGTAGTTGTAGTAGTTGCTTTATAAGCAGTTATAGAAGAAAGCTACTTAATAATGAGTGGGAGAAGCTAATCATTTTGAAAAAGTAAGCGATGACATGGCGATGTTTTAGGACACTTGTAACGGGTCATTGAAATATACTAAATGGACACATTGAATATCGATTTAAATAATGTTTGTCGCAGATATCCACTAGATATAAAGTAACAGAACCAGAGATAATCAGCCAATACCCGCACAAAATCCAGTCACATCATATTCTGTGTCAATTGCCTTTCCTCTGGAATAACTACACTTTAAACACATTATCACCAGTTAAGTAATGTGTCTTGTTTTCACAGTGCCTTCCTTTTTATTATAATATTGTATTTGTAGTTCACGGGATAAGTTCGTTAGGAACAATTAACACAAATTTCCCACAGGGTTATCTTAAGTAGTTTGGGGTTGAAACATTCGCAATCGGACCACTAAAAAGAAAACAACAGTTCTAGTTATCTTAAGCAGTTTGAGAATAAAAAAGAATCGGCGCATGAAGAGAAGAGTTATGAACCCAAATGTGGACCTTGGAATTTTTTATTTTTGTTATAAAAACTTTTTATAATAATTTAAAACTGGTTGTTTTTTCAGTAAAAGTACTTATTAACCTTCGCCTTGCCAGTATCCACATGGGTGTCTTACTTAAATTTGCTTAAATTATAATTTACTTTTAAAAAATCCGTACTTAACGAACGTCCCATGTTGTGTTTGTGTTTTTGTTTTCAATATTTTTTTTTTTTAGTAATACATGTGCACATAAATATTTATTTATTTTAATGCTTAACAATCTTTTTAATTTTTTGAAACTGAATAAAACTTTATATAACACTAGCATATACCCGCTACTTCGTTAGCGTCTCCTATTTCCTCGTGGACATATTTTTATGCCAAAGTTTATTTTTCTAGGTTTAAACTTGTTTAAATTCTAGCATTTAGCCCGCTTTTTTAGTAGAACCAAAAAGCTAAAGAAAAATATCAAATTTCCCGTATTTCCTTTTTTGGGTACTATATTTTACCTCCATTAAAGTATCAAAAATTTCAGTATTGTAGTGGCAGTCCATAATTTAGTGCGAATATGACAATAAATGGAGGAAAATGTTTTGTAAAAAGTACCAAAAATAGTTACGATTTTCAACCCTTAAATGTTGGAATTTCGAAAAAGTACCAAATTCGTATACGTATTTTTTTGATAAGTTTAGAATGTGGTTAAGTTGGTTAAAGAGATAGATGGGGTACTAAAATTCAGATTTTACCCGTTTACTCCCTAATAGGGCAGCATTTCAAAAAAGTACCAGACACCTGTCCGATTATTTTTCTAAAGAACAACGATAAGTATTACATTTATTTTGCATCTCTTTTAGTTTTGGAGATATAAGGTTACCGAATTTTCCCGTTTTTACCTTTTTTTCCCCCTAAACATTCGAATTCTTAGTGGATCCGTTTGGGGAGTGACCAATCGCTAGTCCAAATTTCAAGTTTCTAGGGTCAGCGGTTGTGGGCTGGGTAACTTGTTTATAAATATATATAGAGTATAGTTTTCATATAAATATGTATGTATGTGATTTCTTTGGTTTGTATTTTAAAAGTTCACTGAATTTTAATAAAGTCTATTAAATTTCACTAACAAAAGAATTTTTGGTATGATAATTAGTATTGTGGTTATTTTGTTGAACTATTTATGGTTTTTAATCCAAATTTTAAATAATTTTAATTAGGCTTAAGTTCATTAAATTTAATTTTCATTAAATTATTTTTATGAAGAAAGGAATTTTACAACATGAAAATCAATTAAAATTGTTATTGATAATCTTTCATTATTGACCGTGGCCGGGGCTCGAACCCAATTTTTGGTATGTACAAAAATAACAGTGTAACAAAATACATATAAAACAAACATACATTAATCAAACAACAGTTTCTTTTTTTCTTCCAAGTGATTAAAGACACAATAGGAAAACGCACTTAAAACTGCAAAATCAAAACAAATAAAAAACACAACGTCCCATCTTCGTTAACTTCGGGATTTATTCAGTCTGTCAAACCAAACACTTCCGAACATGTCGACTGCCAATGTTCTTTGTTGTGTACAACTTTTCGTTTCTTGCTTTTGCCTGGACTACGACTGTTTTCATTTAATTAATCAGAAGTGAAAGCAACAGTTTATTTTTGTCCAATAAAAAATCAAAAAGTGGAATTTTTATTTTGACTGCAGTTTTTAAAGCCCTGCTCTCATTATTTAATTTATCAGAGATCCCATTAAAAGCCTTCTGAAATATTCTCGGTGGAGGGTACCAAAGATTCGGCATAGCTGAATATAGCACATCTACTTATGTTGGTTTCTCTTATAATTTTTTCATACGTTTTATAAAAACAGGCCCCTAATTGCTAATTTTTTTCTTGTCCAAACAAATTTGTTCTAACTTTAGTTTTTTTATTTTTTCGTTTAATGCGAAAAGTTTATATTGCTTTTATGGATTATATTTTTTTTATTTGCTGTGATTTTTCAAAATCGAAGTAGCTCCCTTATGCTAAAATCCTCCTCTCATTTTGTGAAAAGTTTTTCTAAACAAATTGTTTTTGTAGGGCCTAAAGCCAAGAAAAAAAAATGTGCCTTCTTTTTTTTTAACTTTATTTTGTTTGCAGACAATCGGCCATTAATGTTAAAATTGATGTTTTCTCAAACTAAATGACATTTATTAATGTTTTTAATGAATGAATAAAAGAGACAAAAAAAACAAATATATTCGAAGAACTTTGTGAAATTGTAACTGAATGACAATGATGTTGATTGAAGTTGTATGACCATAAAAATAAATTTAATTTTTTATGTAATACTTTGTTAAGACTTTTGGTAAGCGCTTTGTCAATACAATTGCGTTTAAGTCAAATTAATCTAATTAAGAGCTTAAACGAAATAATTGATTGGAAGGTATGTGAGGTGGTATGATGTGGTATTTGGTGTTAGAATGCTTTTGTCCTAAATCGGTCCTGGTTTGCTTCTAATTTAGGTTTTTGTTCACTGCATAATAAAACAAGTAAAAAAGTATATTCGGTGAAGCCGATCTTAATCATCTTAAATGTAATGTGAACCCAAGTGTGAACTTAGTATTACACAGAAAATTTTTGGTCAATCATAAGCCCGGCAAAACAAAATTATGCCATACAGAGTCCTTTGCATCGAATACTATTTAAAGTAAACATAAATATCTTTTTGGGAGAGTTTCTTATATGGGATCTATGGTTAATTTAGGACCTGCAAATACAAAATTTTGTATTTACCTAAATGAGAACTTAAAATTATAAAACAAGGCAGAAATATTGTTGGAATGATTTTTTTTTATAATTATCTGGTAGATAACGTCATGGCTTTTATTTTTTAATATGATTTTCAGCATTTTTCCGCCGTGGCTACGTGCTATATGGCGCCAATGGTGGCATTAATATAAGCTCCCATGCTTCAAGAGTTTCTGGCGTGTCAGCAAAAACCAATGCCCTGAAATAGCCCCATAAAAAAATCCAGTAGTGGTACTCTCTAACTTTTAACGATTACGATTACGATTAGCGTTAATTTTACCTGCACAGTTTATTGCTTGCAATAACAATACAGCAAATTTAGTAACTCAATTTTAAGGCTCCGTGCAATAACTCCCAGGTGCAATAAGTCCCAGTGCAATAACTCCCAATGAATTAAATCCCAAAATAAATGAAATAAGTCCCAAACTGGAAAAAAGAAATAAATCCCAAAAAAATGAAATAAATCTCAACTTTTGACATTGATGAAATAACTTCAAAAAACAGCCCATTGAAAAGAAATGAAATAAATCCCAAAAAAATGAAACAACTTCCAAAGAAATTTATTATAAATGTATTCGTTTTACTTGAATATTTACATATAACGTTAAACAATTTTAAGAAATTGCAAATAATTGATAATGAAATAACTCCCACAAAAAATGAAATAACTCCCACAGCAAATGAAATAACACCGAAGCTCAAAATAAAATGAAATCACTCCCACGTTTATTTTTTCGGGGACTTATTTCATTTGGACTTTATTTCATTATAAAATAACTGCCAGGCAAAAAATATTTCACAATGAAATTACTCCCACATTTGTATGAAAAATTGTTGGGTCTAATTTAATTTTTTTCTTGGGACTTATTGCACCTGGGAGTTATTGCACGGAGCCAATTTTAACAACAAACCTCAACATTTCAATCAAGTGGCATCTTTGTTAACTAATAAGTATACCTAAAGAACCCTGTCATCGAGTGCAAACTACCACTCAAGCGGAACTACTTGAAGTACTTTCGAAACTAACAAAACTCCATTTAGGTTTTGCTAGTCTAGCGAAAATTGCAAAAAATCGGAAAATTTGCAAAAATAGCGAAAATTTTTTATATTACAAGCAAGCCTTAAAATTGATCAAATTCGTTAAAACTATAGAAATAGCAAAAAAATTTTGTATACAAAAGAAACCACTATTAGTGATTTCCATAAGCTGCATCTAAAACTTAATATTTTTAATGATTTTTATAAATACCCAAATAAATTCACAAAAAACAAATTTTTTAATTAAAAAATGAAAACGAACACAGCGACAAATCTTATAACGAAAGTTCTTCAGATCAGCGATGAAAAATATAAGCAAAATAAGAAATATCTTGACTATGAACAATTATCCAACACACCTAACAAATGCATTAATTAATATTGTTCTAAGAAGCAAAAATCTTGACAAAAAGAAAGAATCGCAAACAGAAAGATATTTTTATGAGATAAAATGTGACGGAAACGAAAGGGAAAGGTGTAAAATGGTTTACATTGGAACAACAAAAGGAAAGTGAGAGACGAGAATTCGTGAGCACAAAACAGACGTCAATAAAGGAAAAATAACGACGGCACTATCGCTGCATGTAAAAGAATGAAATCACAAAATGGACTTGACAATATAAAAATATTAGACAGAGAGCGGAGAGCGGAGAGAGAACAAACGTTACACTCTCGAAAGCTTACGAATCCGAGAGAAAATAAAAAATACAATGAACACGAAAGAAGACAAGGATACAAAACTGCAATACTCCGCTGCAATAGTTAATAATTGAAGGGCCATTATTACAACCTAATGATAAAGTTGCTGATAGTTAACGTGAACAATAGATATCTTGAACGATAAAGTGACCAGTAAGTTTTTTCCATTATTACAACTGTCCGATAAAATAAAAAATGTAATTTATTTACTGTGGCAACATTGCAGTATATACCGACTACTTTTAGTTGTTTAAAATACGTAGTGGCAACGACTACGACTACATAAAACTGTCATTGAAGTTACCATATCTTCAGCGGAAAATATGGCATCTTCAACTTCTTAAAGTTCACTTGTAAAGTTACCATGAGGACAAACCTGATGTTAGCTTGTCAGTCACTTTTTAGGTTAATGTTAACTTGTAATAACCAAAAAATATTTATCTGTCAGATAGCATCCTAAAAATAACTATTTGTAAGTTGTAATAATGGCCCTAAATTAGTTATAGTTCTGTGATATTAACATTAAGTTTGACTTATTATTAGGTGTTTGTGTTGTATTTTATTTTTTAATTATTTATTTATTTATTTCTGTGTCGTGTAGTCTAGTTTTAAAAAATGAGTGCAATACAAATGTAAACCCTAATTCGTAAGTTAAACTGTGGTATTATAAATGTTCTAAAATTGATTGTAATTATTATCTATTTGTCGCTAGATCATTATGGAATAAAAATAACCACTGAAGAAGTTCGAAAAAAGCGAACGAAACGTTGGGAAAAAACAAATAGAATTACCATAAATGTTTTTTATTTACATTTGTTAACAAATTATAATTATAATTATAATTATTGATCAGATTTAGCCCGTGAGGAAAACAAAAACCTCAATAATGATAATATTTAATAAGCATTGATCAAAAAACCAAAATAGTAAATGTTTTAATATTATTTTTGCAAAATGTATGAAAATAATGGAACTTTTAAAAAGTTAATGTGGCTTTTATTTACCAAAGTTTTTGTTTTTTTTTTTTTTAAATAAATAACTACGAATTTAAAAATAAACAATAAAAATAGTTTGCCGTTAAGAAAGCTTAAATACCTGACGTTAAAATAGAACATAGCAGTAAACGTTATTGTTAAAAAAGTTATTGAATAAAAGTTACGCTAACTTTGCTGTTAAATTTTTTAACAATTTAAATTATATTAAAATTGAATAGAGAATCGCACTACAGGTATGTTCGTTAGGAAGAGTTGTCATTATTTACCCATGTAATCAAATGTCAAATTAATTTATTTTATTTTTGACGTTATATGGGTTTAAAAATTGAGAACAAAAATTCTAATGATTTTACTTTGCACTTTTTCTATCATGTGTTAGACCTAAATAAGGAAGTACAGAGTACATAAAGTATAAAGAGCAAAAAAAAAAAAAACACGTTACCACATTGTCAACCAATTGTAATAAAGCGATAACGAATTGCTTCAATATTTTGAGAAAAATTGTTGTCAAATTATTAGGAAAACGTTGTTTAATTGAAACCAAAGATGAAGAAAATGCCATTGTTGTCAAATCGACAACTAACTGTTGTCAAATAGATAACGCACTGTTTTTTTTAAATGCGATAAATATATTGAATCTGCCAGAGGAACTTGAGTTGAATTCGCAAACCAAAATAAAAAATTCATTTGTGATCAAAGAGATAAAATTTTAAACATTATTGTTAAGGATTCTTTCATTTTGCACACTTAATAGCAGAAATTGTTTTACAATTTCCCTTTGAATTTTTTATTGTTGTTTTTTTTTATAAAATATGTGAGTATTAATTTAATTTTTAGAATTTTAAATTAATAAAAAATCACAAATCATATGTTTTTAATTGGTTGTGTGTAGAATGGGATTTTATTAACTAGACTGAGAACAATGTGTTGTCGAAATGACAAGTAAATGTTGTCAATACAAAAATGAAAATCACATGTTGTCGCAATGACACCATTATGGTGATAGTATGTTAACAGTTTGTTGTCAAAATGAGACCAAATGGTGCGGAAATGACAACAAGGTGATTAAAAAATATTGATACCATCCGTTGTCGAATTGATCGCAAACGTAGTCGGCTCACTTTTGACAACCGGTGGTGTAAATTTTGGTTTTTTTTAATACCGAATTTTGCCCTCTGTGTAAATGAAAGAAAATTTGTATTATTGGTTTTATTCAAGTTCAGTTTTGGTTCACTTCTGTTTTACTTACTTACTTTTATTAATTTTCTTCAGTACTTCCTTTTTTTCTACAATTTTAATTATTCCTTTTATTTTAAAAATTTTTCACCCTGTAAAAAATTACTAATTTTCCAGACTTCTGTCTATTGTTTTTGATTAAATTGAAACTGTTTTGCTTAAATTGAGGGTGCTGATTACGATGGTGTCATTAGTTTTTTTTCTATCTGCTCTAGTTTTTAAGATAAATTGACATTTTATATTTGCAAAATTTTCACTATTTTTTGTATTATTTGCTTTGTAATAGCGAACGACCCTTAAAAACTTAAAAATATTTTCTGGATAATAAATCCATACAAAAATCTGTTAGAGTAGAGTCACATGCGTGTATCGGCATCTGTGTATCTGTGTCATTTTGACAAAACATCTTGAGTCAAATTTAAAAAGTCAATTCGATAATCCGAACTCCACTAAACCGGAATATTCGGTAATCCGGAAAGAATTTTGCAGCTCATTGCGTATTCTATAATCCGGATTGATTGCAACTCTATAGTCTGGATTGAATAACAAGGAGTAGAAAAACTCTTAATTCTTCATGAATTACGTGATCAAGCCTTAGAAAGAAGTTTAACAAGTTCGCGACAAACAACCGTATTAGATTACATTGTCAAACGAAATTAATATTATTTACTGTTAACTATGTATGTATGTAAATGTTTATTTTTATACACTTCACCGAAGGTAAAAGGTTATATATAACTTTGTCATTCCGTTTGTAATTTCTACAATATTGATCTTAGACCCTATAAAGTATATACATTCTGGATCCTTATGAAAAGGGAAGTTCATATCAGGTTGTCCGTCTGTCTGATGAAATGTGTTTTGCGAAGCCCCCAGAAATTATAGCGGCTTGGTTGGTGTATATTTCTTTCAGGTATTCTTATTTTAATTTTGCTATTGAAATTCAACCAGATCGGTCCAAAAACGGATGAGATATGAGCAAAAAACCACGACTGCCTGTAATTTTTTCCCAAAATCCCTTGCTGTTGTTGTATTTTTATTACTTTTTTCTGTATATCTGGAGAACTAGAAACTGAGAATTTTTGTTATGGTGAATATAGGCCCCTTTTATGGTTCACAACTCAAAAATGTTGATTTGTAAATTTTGTATTATGGTTAACTTTGCTATATGCGGTGAACAAAAACATTTAATTACAACTCAACTGAGTTAAGTTGTGAACCGTAAAACCGGCCATATTTCATTTTAATGATATTCAAACAATGTTCCTTCATAGTTCAGTTGTCTAGGGGCTTGTTAAGGAAAGAAACTTTGAGTCCCCTGGTTCAAATCTTGGTTTTTCAAAAATAATTTTTTATTTTAATTTGTATGTTCTAAAAGCGATTTAAAAAAAATATTTACCAGTTTTTGCTCTTTAAATTAAATTTATAATGAAGTTTTTAGTATTGTCAATATGTATATGTAAAAATTAATTAGTTTTTGCCTAGCTGCTCTGTATTCTGCTCGCACAATTGTGAAGGGTATATAAGATTCTGCACAGCCGAATATCTCTTACTCTTACTGGATTTTATTTTAATTGAACTGTACAAATTAATATTTATGTTTGTTTGTTTAATTTTGCTATGCATTATTATAATTTTTAATAAATACATACGTGCGGTAATCCGGATAATTCGTTACTCCGGAATGGGGTCTGCAATCAATTATCCGGATTCTCGAATATTTACTGTATATCATACGAATTTTCATTCAAAAAACATTTTTGTTTACATTTTTAAAATTGTGTATTATTTACGGAATTTTTCTTTAATTTTGGTTTATTTCATTGTTTGATAAAAATGATTATTTCGCCGACTTTTTTTTAAAAACTTTTTTGCTATCTTATCTCGAGTTAAGTTGTTTTGTCAAAATGCCACAGAAATTATGTTTATTAGTTTTTAAATCTTTTAAAGGTCCCACTTTTTCCCCCATTTTTCAATGGTTCCAAAAACTAGACACTCCAACGGACTATTTTTAGTTAAAATCTATTAAATCTACAAAAAGGGTCCAAAAAGGTTTCTTTTCACATAAACGTATTCTCTTCACATAAACATAAAGTTTTTTTACAAAATTTATTTTCAAAAGTCAATGTGAGTGAATACGTACAAAATGTTCAAGAATATAATCACAACAAACAAAAAAAATTAATATTGAAACCAAATTATTTTGGATTAAGTTGTAAAAGAAAAACTTAAAGTATTTTTTAAAAGTTTTTTAATATCTTTAAAACAAGAAGTGGTAGAAAAACATACACATGGATCGGGTGTTTAGATTTCTGAATATCTACTCAAAAAATTCTTAAGGACCAAACGAAAAACACAAGAATTTCAACATTCTTGCAATAACACAAAGATCAACTCAGCTCAAAAATATTTTTGTGTAAATTAATTATCCTCCAGTTCGAGAAACACTTTGTTTTAAGAAAATAATACATTTCCCAATGCCTTTAAACCTTGAGCTGGTAAGGAAAAGCAAATGACGTCATCTTCATCAGAAACTAAAAATACATAAGGATCAGCTATTTTTATTTCAGAAAATTTAAAACAGCTACATTTTGTTGTGCTGTGTTATCGATTAAACTATTAATACTAACAACAAAACTTCTTTTCTTACAAAACTAAAAATAGCCCTACTCATTCTTGTTAAAGCAATTAAAAAATTCTATAAAACTCAAACTTAAAGCAAAGTCAACTTAAGTGCTTAACGAGCTAACGAATCCTGACACAAAAAAAAAACCTTAAATTACTCAACATTTTCTTAAACACACAAAGAAAAAAACCTCGTCATAAATATGTAAAGAATTTCAATAAATTTCTGATGAAAATTTAATGACACGTTAGCAAGTCGGTAGACCAAAAAGTTGCATTTACTACCACAAAATGTGAAGCTAGCGAAACACCTACATTTAACCTGCAACAAAGTCGGAATGTAAAACAAATAACAAAAAGGACCTTTTAGAGAGGAAAAAAATGTCACCGTAATCATAAACCTTACTTAAAAATCACTTTTGTCATTAATTTTTCATTTGAATGGTGGACAGCTAAAGTTTCACATATTTGAATTTTTTTTCTTTTAAACCCCTAGTGTATTTTTTGTTTTCTTCTCAAAGGAGGGCGGGCGTTAAAAAACTACAACAGCTACAGGAGTTACAATTACAACAATAATAACAACAAAAAATGTGTTGCTCCAATAAGCTTGAAAAATAGTTTTTTAAACGTAAAATTTTCAAAAATAAGAACAGAAAGCGAAACAATACTAATTGTCATGCTGCTAAACTATGAAATATAAAGTAAAACAGAGGAATTTTTTCAAAACTCTAAGCCTATATTCAAAATCAGAGTTCGAAAATAAACAGAATATTATTTAGCGTTCGGCTCACATACCCAGGAACGATATCTATTTTTTTAGTGTTTGAGTAAACGAACACAACCCTTATTACAGACGAACATTATATAGTGTTCTGTTCTTTGTTAAAAAAACAGAACAATTGTAGAGATACTGTAGACAAACATTATATTTTAATGTTCCATAATTTTAGCCACGAACGCAGCACGAACAATTGTGTGTGTATTGTGTATATGTGTTCTTTGTTTAAAATTATTTTACTGGCTTTTTGTTTCCTTTTTCGTATGTGTATTTTCTTTTTTTTTTTTTTAATGTTTGGTTTTTTTTTACCAGCTAAAAGGGACGAACATTATTGCGCTGAACCGAACACAATGAAGTTTGTGGTTTAAAAAAAAAAACCCGAACGGAATTAAATGTTTTTATCTTTTGTTGAGTTGGATAAGAACAGTATTATTTTTGTGTTCGAAAGATGACAAACAGGGAAACATTATTTTTTTAATGATTTCCTACACAAATACTATTAGCGTTTGTGTTTTCTACAAATCTACCGAACCGAACACTAAGGTGAGTTATTTATGGCATTATTCATAAAAAATATTTCAGGTTAATAACAGGTTTATTAAACGAATTTCCTATGGAAAAGTGATTAATAAAGCTCTTATAAATCAGCAATATTTTTTATGAATATGGGGGATAGTGTTTATTTTACAACACTGTTCAAAAGTCTAACACCTAGAAATTACCCATGTTCATATAAACTGATTTATTTTAACCTTTTAACAAGATTTAGAACAGAACTAGGACCTTAGTTAAACGGATGATTTTTGGATGATGAAACGTCGGAACATCTGCTCTGCTGCTGTCCAGCCTTGGGGACTTCTAGGCTGAAATTTTTTGGGGGACAAACAGTGGGCCCGACTGATACTTTTGTTGAACTAACAGAATCTGCCTTATGTACTTTCTTACTTAGGTAGCCAATACAAGGCGCTACCTAACGAAAAATAGATTTCCAGGCGCCTGAACATCCAGGCTACTTCTCCAAATTGTGACACCAAGCTTAGAAATGTCTTCCTTTATTTGGTTTTTCAATCGATGTACCCTTTTGCTTGAGCCGCCAACGGGCTTGTTTTCAGTTAATTTTCTAGCTGGAACACATTTATTCATTCCCACGACCGAAGTATCCGAAATAGTCGGTGTATTTTGATATACCTTACAATGTCAATGTCTGCTTATCGAGTCCTTACCGCAATGATGGCTTAGGCGACATCATTTTCAATTTTGGTTTTTTTTTAATAAATGAATTTATTGGCAACACTTGCATTATCTCGTAAAATGTCTTGGTCAAATAAGGTACCGTTACGATTTTTTTTTAAAATAATAAAAAAACCTTCTCCTGTGAAGTTGTGTTTATGTCGTTAAGCTTTTTTTTTTTTTTGATCAGAAGCCATTTTCTGTAGTTCGCTTAAGCTTAATCTCTATCGCTAAAAACCTATAAAGTTGATTTGGCGATTTTTGGCTACAAATGAAATTCTTTAACGTGTATTGCTTAATTTGCCAATGCCATACAAATTTAATTCGCCGCAATTTTTGCTTTTAATGTCATCAATAAAATGTTTAAATATTGTATTGTTAAAGGCATTTAAGGGATCGAGATTTAGCTTTAGCTAAGCGAATTACAGGCTACACGGCTCGATATAGTTCATACAGCTCGTGATTTAGACGATGCCGATGCTCTCCATCAACGCATATTGGTTCATTGATTTTACTTTTCTTTCGAGTACTCCAAGCGAAATCAGATGAGGCAGCTGATTTCACAAGTGGCCATTTTTTAGAACCATCTAATAGTGCGGATTGTATCAGTATCTTGAAGGGTGGTTTTTGTCTGTCAAAAGGTGGCCTTATTTTGAAATTGCTTACTTAATCCAAAGCAGCATTTGTTGGCCAACATTGTTTTCCGTTTGATCTAGAAACTGATGTTGTTTGTTATGTTTTCGAGCTGACTACCTCAAAGTTGTGGTTTACAGCTTTCACCGTCTGCCCGAGTCTTGCGGACGTCTTGTGCGTTGATAACATCAACTTGGCTTTATCTCCTTTTACTGCCAAGACTACTTTCTTCTTTCGTAGGTTGAAGTTACTTCTCGCCGTGACCAAATCAGAATGTCAATAAAGTCGGCATAGGTGAGTAAGTAGCCCTATTAAGATCTAACAATAATTAGTACAATCTTTAAACTACAAATCAAATATTAGTCCAACTCCAGGAAAGTACAAATGTTTATAATGACCACGACATAGCGGAAAATCGCCTGTTCGTAGCTTTTTTTAGCGCTTGGAGAATAGTGCCTTGCAAGCGGGTTTTTATGATTTTTTAGTTTTAAAATATATTTTGCATAAGCTTTCACAAATCTTTAAAGCTAAATTCACCCATTGTTTTCAAACAATTTTTTTGCCCGGAGAATTTTTTTTTACTTTAAGGGGTTTTCCCAACACGATTAACCCATTTTCTGGAAAAACAAAGCTTTTGAATGAGGCGTATAAATTTTACAAGGTGGTAGAACAGTGACAAATGACTGCAATTTGCTGTATTCGAGAGGACACAAAAGGGAAATGAAAATACTGTTACCCAATAATGACCCATATTCTGAAAAAGGTTTTTAGCTTAACCAGATCTGAGCTTTAGTTTTACTAGAACTAGATTAAATTACACTACAATAGCACCAACAAACCTCAAGCTTACTAGCACTAAACTACAGAATATTTCTGTAAGTAACGTTTGTAAAGGAGTTAATAGTGTATTGAGGTAAGTTTCTTTATGTGTATGCATGTATGTGACTTCCTATAAGACTAAGAGAAAAACGGATATGCTAACAACACCCACAAGTTTTAAACAACAACTTGTAAAAACAAATACAACAACAGCACTTTACTTTTGTGTAATTAACTCAAAAGTGGTGAAGAAGAAAATAATTGTACAAAACTAATGATACGTATATAACGACTTTAAAAAATGTTAGCAGTAATATAAAAATCATAAATACAACAAAAGCAAGTAAAAGTGCTACATTCGGCTGTGACGAATCATTGATGCCCTCCACCGAGAGTTATTTTATTTCAGGAGTGGGCTTCATATGGGAACTGTGATGTCGATAATCGTGAATACCTGTATTTGCGACTTAACTTTACGGTAGATCTCAACCACTTGGTGTCTAAATATTAAGCACTTACCAAATGTCCATGTGTAAGTGAAGGATCATTTGCACATACAGGTAGCAATTTTAATGTATAATTTTCCAAAAGTTATACACCCACCCCATGCTGAGGAGCCGGAGCTATCTGGAATCCAATGCTTTTTTACATAATCCTAGCAGATTCTGTCGAATAGCAACTGCACCTAGGGATACCTCTACGAGCCGAACTTTACCGCAAGACAAAGATTAGTCCTCAACTGGACGTCACCCTACCCCGAAGCACCCCGATAGTATCTCCTTATCAAAAAGGCTGCTCTTCGTTGAACCCTTTTGTTATCCTTTAAGACAGGAAACATTTTTCGAAAAATGGAAATATCACCAATAGTCAGACCGGTGGCTGCACTCACCGGGGACTACTGACTCCCGTGGCTCCATCAGTTTAGTATTGAGGTACATCTTCGAACCCGATGAAGTCCAAATGACTGCAATAAGCTCTGTCTAAGAGCACATCTCTCAGGGGAATTATAAAGGAAGTATGAATTATCGACAAATCTTTATAAAAATTGACCTCAAAGCAATGTAATTTGTTCCGATTTGTAGGCCTATGTCAAATTAATAAGTCTAAGTTAAACTTAAAAATGTATATTATATCCCGTCGCTGATTGTAGTTGTAAATAAAATATCAGGTACGAGATACGCAACTCAGAACAAATATTTTAGTAAAGTATTATGGCAAAAATCAAAATTATATTCCTTGTTGCCGGCGGAACCATATTCCATACCCGTTACTTCAGATGACATTTAAAGTTAGTACCAAAGAAACTTCATATATATAAATTAAAATTAACCAAATTTTGTTGGATCTTTTGACCGCTATCGTTGAATTATCGATGAATTAAAAATTTATTATTTTCAATGCAGCAAAAATTTTTTTTGAACTGGCAATATGTTACCAACATTTGCAGTATAAAACTAATTTTTGATATATGTAGTGTGTACTATAGAGCAAACTTTAAAGATTTTTTCAGCAAAAAATTATTGTTACAACGATAATAAATAAAATACTCGTACATGTCAAATACTACTAAAAGGAGGAAAATGTTAAAATATGAGAATTTTAAAATGTAAAACAATTTTTTATATGGGTGACTCTATAGGAAAAGAAATAGTTTGGTGTATTATTAATAATGTTTAAGACAAATGAGAAAACTATAAGATTTGTCTGGTGTCTTGTAGGAAAAACAAATAAAAATAAAAGGAGTAAATTAAAATTTTCTTTATTTCTCACCCTCATGAAGATAAATAAGTATCAAAGTTTTTAAACGTTCACGTTTGCTCATGACTAAATAATGAGTGGACGTTTCGGTATTCTGCTACTAACAAAGTTCAAATGTTTCAAAAGAAAAAACTCAATTCCAACCCTAATGTATGCAGTGAAATTCTTTCTATGCCCTCATTAAGCCACTTTTTAGCTGTTTAACTAAAAAACAGTAGTATACTACATATATATGTATATTGCCAACCACTGATCCTATCCAATTGTTTAGTAATAAATACCAAAATGTTATTTCTAATATTTTTTAATCCTTTTTGTTGGTCTTTTAATGGAAGCCCCTACACTTAAATTGTTTTGTTTTTCTCTAAAATAAACTCCTTTTTGCTTTTATATTTTTCTTTGCTGTTATTTTTCTGTTTTGTATTATTTGTGTGTCATTATCTGGTGCCCCTAAAGCGTTTGCATTAGTTGACATGATTTTAATGGGTGGCAATTACATGTTTTGTTTAAAAACGTTTCAACAACATGCAATACATGGCAAATTGAAAAATGTAATAAAAAACATATTAAACGTATAATTTTTTAAATATTAATTTTTTTGTACATATATTATGTTTGCTGTTATTTATTTACTTTAGCTCATTTTATTTTAATTTACTCCTTTTTTTAAAGCTTGTCCATTTATTTCACTGCAATAAAAAAATCAGTTTAAATAATGCTAGTAAATGTACAAGGACTCGAAGGATCTTTTAATGTTACAATAACAATTTGTAAAATCATTTTTATAAAGTAAAATGTTAAGTGTCATTTTTGTAATATAAATTTAATTTTAAATTGATTTAAAAAGATTGTTGAAATTGTGAGATGGTTATTTAAAGGGGTTAAGAAAAAGGAACAACGATTACTTTAGAGAAAAAGTAAAGATGTCTCATTTCGATACAAAAGAATTAAAAGCAGAATAAATAATTTTTTTATTAAAATATATAGAAAAGCTGCAATTTAACTCGTTGAATAACTAAATTTTCTTAAATCCTTTGAAATTTTACTTTGAAATTTCAAAAAAAACTCAAGAATATTGCAATAAAAAGTTGTTAAAGTATGTAATAAGTAATATAACGGTCTTAAACTACCTAAGTACACAATTTAAAAAAATTGCTTGTAGCTGAATAGCTAAAAAAATTATGTATAACAGAATAACACATATATATATATATAAATGTAACAATATTACTAAAGGTTTCATTCAGCTAGCTGAATAACTAAAAAATAAAATCCAAATTAACCCAAAGTTATATTCAGCTAGCTGAATAACTTCACTCTTTACAAATTCTACCAAAATTGTTTACAAGTTATAACAATTTATTCATAGCAAGTAATTTAATTGGCTGAAATTCAAAAATGTTCTTATATAAGATAATTAGGATATTTAATTTAAAAATAAGGGTATTTATCTAGCTGAATTTACAATTTAAAGATATTGTCTATAGTTTAATAACGGAAAAATTTTGTATATTATAATAAAAATATAAATACATGTATAAAAAAAAGAAGAAGTATAATTTTAAATTTTATTCAGCTAACTGAATAGCTAATAACCTTAAAATGCCTTTGACTGTATGGTTTTATTATAAGCCGCTTATTAAGTTATCTTAATTTAAAAAACTTTAGCATTTACAAGTATTAAAATGCTTAACTTAGTTTTACAAATCTAATTAATAGTTGAATCCATATTAAGCACATATTTTGACAGCTGAATAAGAGCAATACTATATAATAAAAAAAATCATTAAAATATATATAATTTAGCTAGCTGAATAAAAATCATTAAAAAATATATTATGTAGCTAGCTGAATGAAATTTTGAAGTTAGAAAAAGTAAAATTTAGTTTATAGAAAATAATAAGGCTAGCGGAATTTGACAAAACTTCTTTATTTATAAGTATTAAAATGTTTAACTAATGGCCAACTTCACTAATTCTATTTAAATATCAAATTATATTTATACTATATAAAAACAAATTATAAACATAAATTAATATTTGAATAAATTGGTGAAATTGGCCATAATCTTACGATGTCATTAATTAGCTGAATTTATATTTAGCACATATTTCGACAGCTGAATTATAATATAATGATATAATTATAAAAAAAAAACATTTAAAAATAATTAATTCAGCTAGGTGAATTCAATTATTAATTTGGAAAAATGCAAAAGAAAAATTCAGTTTATACAAAATAGTTATATGTAATGAACAGCCAAGCTAGCAACAGCTAGAACTAAACATATATATAACCTTCTTGTTATTTATGTAATAAGCCCATTATATTATATTCAGCTATATTTATTAATATTTAAATGCAAAATTTTTTATAATTTTTCCAGAAATAATCTAAAAGATTGTTTAAAAGCTTGTTTTAGCTAGCTAACAACACAAAAAGATATACTGTAAGTACTTTAATACTTTTTTAAAATTATATTCAGCAATCTGAATTTAAGTGCAAGCTTGGTAACAAGTAAAAAAATAATTTATTTGTTAATTCAAGGATTGTGTATTGATATAGATGAGAAAAATTTTGTTAAATAATAAAAAAATAATTACCCCCGTATTCACGATTATTAAAACATGCACATTTTAAGATATCGGCAAAATGCACTATTCACCCATCTTTGTACGTGTGACTGCAAAACAAATTAAAACGCTTTTCAAACCATTAAATTTATCTTGTGCTTATCTACGCAAAAATACCTTTAAAACGATATATGCTTCATTAAAATCGGTGGACGATAAGATACTTAAAAATCAACCACAAAAAAATTGTTCCCGTATTTATATATAAGATTAGAAGCTGGAAAACCTCTAGTGCTATTTTCTAAAAAAAATTATTCTAAAAATATGTCATAAATAAAAAAATGGCATTGTCTGCTTAAAATATAAATATGTCCTTAACTACAGGTTGCTACACATACAAATATAAGTTTGCCATAATTTCTACAATATTGACGTTAGATACTATAAAGTATATATGTACACTGATAGAAAAGGCGTCATAACGCTAATGTATTTTGACATCAGTACTATGACAAGTGTCTTCATTTTTGACCCCATGACACTTTTCATCATTGTGATGACAACCTTAACATCACTTGGCCAAAGTGTCATCAGGGTCAAAATGAAATTATGTCATCAATGGGATGATACATCGTCATCACAGAAATGACGAACATGTCCTCAGTACGATGACGCAGTAGCATAGGAGAAAGGACACATTAGCATTAATTTAATGACTATTTGTCATTAAGTAAAAGTCATTGGAATTGGCTTAAGTCAAAGTGTGAGAATATTATTATTTACTTAGCCGTGACAGATGTTCGTTTCACGTATGTTGAGCTACGACATTTGTTTACAGCAGAACTCTCAATAATATGGTTTTATGTATCATTCTACTTTGAAAATTTTATGTTTTTAACTAAATAATTTAAAAAATTGGAATATAGGAATTTTTGCTTCTTATAATACATTGTAATCATGAAAATAACGTTAATAATATAAAAAATGTGGCATCGAATTGATGTCACTATAGTCATAAAATAGATGAGACGTAAAAAATGAAAAAATTGTACGAAGACGTTAGTCATTGGATTGATGTTACTTTTTGCGTCATTGATGCCATTTGTAGTAACATTGATGTCACAATTCTTATGTTAAGGCATCATCAATATGAAGATGAATTTTTCTATCAGTGTATGTAAATTGTATGTCCTTATGAGAAGCGAAATTTATTTAGGTATGAAAGGGACTATGTCATACATTTATATCAAATATAGTCCGGACAAATGCTTTTAAAATTTAACCAGAACGGTCCTTAAAAGGCTGAGGTATTAGCCAAAAATCATAAATCAAAAATAAATCAAAAATTGTTACCCATCAAACTGTACTTTTTAAAATCTCCTTGTAATCAGTGAAGTAAAGTTTTCACTTTCACATTAAGTAAGCTGGTTGTTAAGATTTACAAAATCAGTTTAAAAATCAACATGTGATGAACAAGTTTATACTTTTTTCTTCTACAAATAATTATTTTGGTGCAATAGCTCTAGGGGGATCAAATATGGCTCAAATAATACTGAAATACAAAAAGTATAACTTTTTATTGAAATGTTCCAAATTGGTCCATTATTTCGCCCTGTCCCCCATACAAGACTCTTCTTGAATTTAGAGTTTAAACATGATGAGCTCCAAAAAGGAGCTAGGTTGATAAAATTGAGTTCAAATATTTTCTATATATAAGATTTTTTTGGTTTTAAAAATCAGCGAAATTGCCCTTTTATTTAACATCGGGCCATACAAACATGCTCCCGGAATAAGCCTTTCCACGATAGCGCTCATACTCTATACGAACTAGGAAACAATTGGCTTTTTAGCACTATAGTGAAGAGTATATAAGTTTCGCAACAGCCGAATACATCACTTTTACTTATTTTTTAATACACTTTTCTCACAAAATTCAATTCGTTATATTTACTTCTTGGCATCCAGTAAAACAAACTACGCTTTGCAATCATTTTTCTATTTTCAGAAAAACTCTGTAATAAATTCAATTTACACTTTAGTTGCCACATAAAACCTCATTCTATAGAATGAAGCCTTTGTAAAATTTATTCGATAGTAAAGAATTACCAAAACCTTGTTAAGTTTTATAGAGAAAAGGCTAAGAAAACCAATAGACACTTAGATTTAAAAAAAAGAACGATTTACAAAACCAAAATCCAGCTAAAAAAACATAATTTGATTTTATACACGAACAAAAAGGTTGAAGTCAAAAAGCAAAATCAAATCCAAGAAAATTTATTTATTAAAAAATAAAAAAAAATCTGAAAATGAAAAGCAAGAAAGGGATAAAGAATTTACAAGAAATAGAAAATATTAAAAAAACTCCTCAATAAAATCTTGCAATCTTGTTTGTATGAATGTGCATAGAAACGTCTTTTAAGATTTTACTAAGAAAATAAAAAAGAAATCGAATAAAATATATGGCGGAAGGCAGTTGAGTACAAGACAACTCTGAAAGAAATGTAAGAGACTTTGAGCCAACAAAGCAAATAAATGTTGGAGGAAATATTATTTGACTAAGACAGACAAAATTACAATTGTTGCTAAGAAAAAAGTTGAAAATTAATGTAATAAATTAGTAAACTACCAAATGTTTGTCTGTATTCACTGACCAACACCAATATATTAAGTGCACATGAACACACACACTTCAACATTCTTATACAAAATAAATTTCTAACGGTTTTTATTACGTCTATGAGCTTTTTATGTAGCCATTTTTTGTTAACATTTTGTAGCATATTTATAGGATGTTGACATATTTTCTTATACTGAATGGTGTTTTGTGTATTTTTATGGTTATCTTGTAATATACTTATATATATACAGAGTCTTTTAGGTTAGAGTTTTTTTTTTTTTTTTCTTAAAGTGTTTTGTATATCATTATAAATGTTTTTAGCGACTGAACAAGTGGTAAATAGAGTTTTCTCCAGTGCTTCCAGTTTCCGGATTTACCGGATCATTTTCTCTGGATAATATGGGCACCCTTATATCGATATTATAAAAACCTCTTTATCAATAACATTTAAAAAAAAAAAAATATCAATCAATCAAAATCAACGAAGATTTATAATTTTTGGATTAAAATATTTAAAATATCAATAAGTTTATCCCACCAAAAATAAATTTCAGTTTATAATAGTATGAAATGGGAATTTAGCCCATTTTAATGAAACCTTGTGAATTAAAATTTTGAATCAGAAGAAAATCTTTAAATTTATTAAAAAAAAATATGAAGTTATTTCGTTTTATTTCTTAAAAGCGGTGATTGACGTCATTCTGGATAATTGAAATTATTTTCCGCTTTCCTGGTACGTCAAAATATCCGGGTAAAAAACCAAGTGTATATTAAGTTTTTTGTAATAACAATAAATATATATAAAAGTATATAGTTTTGATTTTTAGGAAGTACTAGGTCGACTTAGCTGTGTCCATTTGTCTGTCTGCTAAAATTGCTTTCACTTTTGTAACGATCAACAAAATAGCCATTTTGATATCGAATTATCGGCCATGTTCTGGAAATCGAACTCAAGTTAAATTTAAATTGATGGAGATATTTATATAATCCATTTTATATTTTTTTACATTAACGTAGCTTTCCCTGATTCAAAGAGTATTTCTGGCAAAGATAAGTAGTCCTAGAAGTATGACGTATTTTATAGAAAATTTCTTCATAAACTTTGAACACATGATGGTTTTCAAAATTGGTTCGGTTTCAATTCGCATTCGAATTCTAGAACATGAATGCAGCCATGTTCTTAAGTTTTTTCAGATCGACTAAAGGAGTTGATAAGGATTAAAACAAACTCGATTTTAAAAGATCCTGTGCATACAATTGTAAGTATTTTTTATTTTTCGCATAAGTATTTATAAGTATATGTGTGTTAATCTATTTTCGCAAAATTTTATTAGACATCTCAGAAAATTAATGACTTTACAATGGAAATTAGACTAGAAAGGAAACCGGTAGAAAAAACCAAACTCAGCAGTCAAAAACCCAAACTTTATAATAATGTTGTGTTGTTATTATAATACGGGCATAGCTTTTTGGGGGAAAAATCGTCGAAATCTCCAACATGACTAACCTAGATAAATCGTCATTGTATAAAACCACAAATTTTTTAATAAGTTATAAAAATTCGTAGTTATTTTTAGTTTCTGTTTCCAATTACATTAAAATATACTAAAAAAAATTCGAAAATAAAAATCTCGCTTTCATTAACTATCAGCCGTGTCACAGATTCCGTTCGGAATCCGTATTTGCCATTCGGTTTGAAATCATTTTTAGTGCAGTGAGCTTATCTTTTCTTACATTCCCCAAAACAATTGGTTAAAATTCTCCCATTTTTTATTGTAGTTGTAAACAGGTTATACAAAAAAATTTAAAAAAATAAACAAATTGTTTTGTGGATTTCGCCAGAAAATCAAAATAAAGAAATTTGCCAGTTCAGTTTTTTAAGCACGGGCACTTGCAAAATTTTTATCAAAGCAATTTTTGGGAATACATAATTTTTCAATTATTAAGATTTTGTTTGTCGTGCTTAATTCCCAATTCCTTGATAAAAACACTGAAATTTATTGTTGGAGGATAAGCATTCCTATGCACATCTCACTGGTTGCTTAGGCCAGATCATCATGAAACCTTTTCCCAAAAACTTTAAAAAAGATAATAGATATTAGATTTAAAATATTTGTTAATTAATCGTCAACTGTCCGCTATTATACCCAAAAATCGTCAAAATAACGATGAATCGTCAAATATGACAGACGTGCTTATGGGTACGGAATTTTAAGAGACTTTTGTTTAATCTGTTTAGTTTGTTTCATGCCAGTTTCCGTTCTAGTCTTTCTTCTATGGCCTGTACAATTGAAATATGTTTTTTGTTTCCCTAATTTATCCGTTAAATTGAAGTCATGATATCGCACTCATATGTTTTGGAATTAAGGGAAGTATACCTTTTATTTTATATATAAGTAGCTCAACCCAGTGCGCTTTGCTACCCCTATTGAAATGAAATTATTTGCATAATTTTATTTTAAACAAATATCAAGTATTGAGAACGAAGTAATTTGAACCAACTTTAGGCAATTCTCCTATTATCCTTCTCCAGATATTAAGACAATTTTATTGTCCTTCTATCGAAGCTTCCACGGTTTTGTTCCAGTTTACTTTGCTTTATGATTAGAGTTTTTCTTTTCCCGGGAAATCGAACAATAAATACCACTTTCCGGGATCCTGGGAAATCCCGCTCAATACAAATTCATGCAAAATATTATTTAATTAAATTTATTTGAACAAATAACATTTCCTGTGATCAATTAAATAAGTTTATAAATGCATTCCACTTTTTTATTTCTGTGGCGCAATGAAAAAGTGCTTAATGGCGCCTAAAGATCTTCGTGTTTAAAAGTACACATAGGCAAAACTTAAATTATTTTGTGGGATTTTTGAAAAAGCTATAGCAAAATGAAATTTTGGTTATCTTTTTTAACGTGCAATAACATTTGGAATAATAAAAACTTCCGATCTGTGAAATTAGGAGAGTTTTGGAATAAAAACTTAAAAAACTATAGCTGTAGAGAATTGATAATTATATTAAATTCGTAGTAAATTGCCAAAAGCAAACTTTATTTAAAGTTTTAATGTGTTCTTCTATAAATCTAAACAAAAACCCTTAAGCACTTATTGCCACAGAATTCATTCAAAGCCAACAGCATTTATATAAAACCAAGAAAGTTTAATGATTTAAACAAATAATTAAAATATATAGGACCTTAGTTCAGAATAAGTATTTACAGAATTGTTTGAAAGCCTATTTCTAATTTTTATCAAGAAGTTTTCAATGAGAAAACACGTTTCCTTTGTACGGATGTTTGCCTTTATAGCCAAAAGGAACATTATATAATCTCTTGACACTTTCAGTTTTCCTTCAAAACTTGTAGTTCCTTTAAAAATTTTTTTTTTTCGAATCGAATAAGCGTTTTCTTTATTAATAACTTTTGTCATCATCTCTTACAGAATCTTACCGAAAAATCTTTTATGCAGCTGCTCTGCATATAAATTCATTAGCTTTTTTGAAGCAAGTGCGAACAACTTTTTTTCGTTTTTATAAAATAAATCAGGGTCTTTAAAAAATTTCAAAAGTCTGTATATTTTTAGTCTTCTGCCTTCAAAATTTCAGAGCATTAAACATTAAACACCTTTCAGATATGAACTAACATCTCTTTGGCGTTTGGATAAATAGTCTTTAGTCAGAAACTATAGTTTTTCGTTATGTTAAATGTTAAATTGAAAAATATATTTTTGGTATATTTCATAGACTTTTTTTCCTCAGAGCAGATGATAACGATAAGAAGCAGTTGTACAAGACTTAAGTGAGTTTATTTATTTTTTATTTTTATTTTTGTTTAATTATATTACCGAGCCCTTAGGGCCTTTTATGGTTAATAAAAGCTACTAATTATCGGTTTAACCAAACAAAAGAGAAAAAATTGTGTTAAAACCAATCAAAAGCTCAAAATGCGTTTTTTTTTTTTTTTTTTTTTTTGACTAAGACTTTTTTGCCTAACGGCTAAGATCTATTTCATGACACAACTTATTTACAATTATACATATCAGCAGTAAAGTTACCATAATTAAACTTAAAAAAAGCCCGGGAATTCCCGCACAAATTTCCCGGGATTCTTTTTCCGAAAAATGTGCGGGATCCCGGAATTTTTGTCCCGGGAAATCCCGTATGAAAAACACAATTTATGATAGATACATACATGTTTTGCACTGACGAACGAAACAATTTGTTTTTCTTTCGAAATCACTGTGTCAATTTCAGAAAAGTGAGCTACGCAGTTTAGGAGCCTATAGGGAACAAATAAAAGCTTTTTAACTTTAATATATACATACAAATATATATCTTTGGCAAAACGGAAAAAATGAAATTTATGTCGCCTTAAGCAAAATTTGTGTTTATAGCACCTTTGTTATCTTGCCCCCATATTCATAAAACACATTTTAGGCTTATTAAATGTACATGAAACGAATTTTCTATAAAAATTTTCTCAATAAACCTTTTATAAATCAACAATTTTTTTTATAAATATGGAAGTTAATGTTTACAGTTTTAATGACATGGTTCCAATTATGGTATACGATTGTTAAAGAATTTATTTCTTAATTAAGTTTTGCTTATTTTTTTCAATGTCCAATAACATATGGAATAAGAGCTAAAGTTTACTTCAGCCTGTGATGGAAGGAATATTTACTAATAAAAACTATAACTGCATAGAAGTGATGATTTTTTTAGAAAAGGAAAGTCAGTTTTCCAAAATTAACTCTAAAGTTTCAAATGGCTTTCCTATAAATCTAAACAATAGACTTAAGCACTTTTTCCTTATTGCCACAGATATATTTATAGAGTAGGTACTAAGTAGGGTATTCATTTAATCGGGTTTTTTCTTTAATCGGTTAATCGCTCGATTAATTAATCGAGGTTTTGGTTTAATCGGTTAATAATCGGTTAATTTTGTTATTGATCGGTTAACCGGTTAATAAAATTTTTTTAGAAATTAAGTAATTTCAATAAATAAAAATTAAAAATTATTTATTATTTGGAGTTTATTAGCAAAAAAAAAAAATAATAGCATAACAATTCTTGAACTAAAACGAGCAAACAAAAAAATAATTTATAACTATGTTAAGCTACGGTCACACTTATTAAATATTTGATCAAATAAGCGTAACCCTTACTTTTGTAAATAGTTAGTGACATTTAAAATGGTCTTAATATTACAAAATAAACTAATTATAATACTAGACATAGCAAAAAACAGTTTTTTGTAAGATGTGGTATTTTAATCAAACTAGATATTGATATTAAGCGAAATGATTTTTTAGTTTGGTTGTTGGTCCCGTTTTTTTCGTCAAATATTTGATAAGTCTGACCGCAGCTTTATACATATTTTAAAATTAACACATGTATGTATTATGTATTAATTAAAAAATAAACTGCGTGATCATTTTATTTCAAAAGTTTAAGCAGATCTTATAGAATAATCTTTTAGAAAAAGAATTGGTTAATTTGGCACTTTTCTTTAGTTTTGATAAAACTTGACATGGAAAAATTCTTTCAATTATCGTAGATGTTGGAGAAATGGAAACCAACCCATAATACAAAATTTCTAATTTCTCAGTCCTTTTACTGGATTTCTCTAAACATATAAAATCTTCCATTATGGCATTAGAGTCCTGTTTTAATTTTTTTAAATTTTAATTGTTTCGGTTAATTTAGTTATCGTGTTACTATCGAGAGTTTCTTCTGTTGGCAGGTCATAATCTAACTTATTATGGCAAAGCTCAGCACCGAGCATTTTGCAAAAAAGTTCATTTCCGAATTCCTTAATTTTTTATTTTGTACTGTATTTTAAGAAAGAGTTTCTTAAAGGAAATATATTGTATGAAAAAATATTTCTAAACACAACTTTTTTGGTGCACTTTGTTTGGTACAGATAACATTGTAAAATTCGACATGATTGCACTGTAGAATGCATTTAAAAAAGCGAGTTGGTTTGCAACTGCCGTTTTGAAACTCACCCATGATTAAAAACACAAAAAATATGGTTTAATACTACAAAAAATCAAAAATTTTGTTACATCGGTTAATCGGTTAATCGACTGAAATTAAACGGTTTAATCGTTAATCGAAAAAAGCCAATTTTAAATTAACCGATCAGTTAATCGGGTAGTAGTTATTGGTTAATCGATTAACGGTTAACCGAATGAATACCCTAGTACTAAGAGTATTTCCATAATGATTAGTTCTACAAGGACTTACATTTTTATTAATGTCCTCTTTTAGCGTATATTTAGCTATCTGTCTTTCAAACAACAAAAAAATTTTGAACGAAGTATTTTTTGTATTTAGTAGATATTTGATTAACTAGACATATTTCAACTTGACAAATGACCATAGTAATTATGATAAACTGTTTGTCTAGGAAGACAATTTCGACAAATTTACTTTATAAAATCAATTTTTTTTTATATAAACACATTATTTACATGGTTAATGTGTTTGGATGTTTTTAAATTTTTCCAGATTTTTACATTATTAAATTCTTTCGAAAATATTTGCTTAAAGAAAAATATTAAGAAGTTTATTAAATTTATGCTTCTATATATTTAAAGACTTAATCACAATAAATATCTCAGGTTCATAACAGGTTTATAAAACAACTTTTATTATTTTTTGTATTTGTATTGTATTCTTCTTTATTTATTTGTTATTTTTCTAAAAACATTACAAAAGTTCATCTTAATTGTACAAATTATTTACAAATAAACAAAGAAATTTTACAGCTTGGTTTTATAAAGAAAAAACCGTCAGCTGGAAGATATAGTGAATTTTTCTTTTTCCTCTTTTTTTCTCTTTTCAAAAATTGAATTCTTCTATCAACATTTTCCTATATTTTAAAGCAACTCTTACAATGTTATAAAGGTTTGACCAACTAGCAACTTCATCACCATTTAGAATATTAATCATTTGTTCTTCTATTAAAAAAGTATTACAGAAGTACCGCCATCTTATTTCCTTTAGCACTGGACAACGTTCCAAAAAGTGTTGTACAGTTTCCTTCTCTTTAAGGTTGCACAAGGGACAATGACAATCATCACCTACGCGGTAAGATGTTCCGTTTAGCCACAAAACACCTCCCCTGACTTTCATAAGTAATGATATTTGGAATTGGTTAAAAAACTCATTACAATACGTTAAACCTTTTGTGAGGTCTAAACAACGATATATTCTATCTTGACTTTGGCGTGCTTCATTTACGTGTGCATGGTATGCGCGGTTTTTCATTTCCTCCATCAAAAGTATGTTGGCATTGTTCCATAGCATTTTGTTCTGTTCAATGTTGTTGTGTTCTACGTTGTGCTGTATTAGCCAGGTTTTAAAATATTTGTACCAATATATATTTTTCATTATTACTTTTGTGGATAACAGGTGGGGTAATCTATGATTTTCATAATCGAAAATAGTTTTTGAAATATATTTTAAGTGCAGAGCAAGCGTGTAGAAGTGTCCTTCTTCTTGATTTGTTTCTAAAGCGGTTACGTAATTTGGTGTGTTGTCTGGTAGTTTAAGGACTCTTTTCGTAAAATATCTGCTCAACTTATTTACACCATCAAAGTTTGAGTATCCTATTGAGTAAACCTTTTATAAATCTAGTTCCATTTTTATGAATAATTTTTGACGTTTTATCCAAAAAAAAAAAATGCCTTATCAAGGAAATTGTTTTAAATTTAAGGAAAACAAATTTGCAAAGAGGCTTATCTCAAGGGCAAATCCGGTTTTCAGTTTAATGGGGAGGCATATACCAGAAATTTTGTCGGAACCGTTTTCAAACCCAATTGGGTTAAAAGTAGGTTTAAATGAAAACAAACAGTAGTTTCTTGTTTTAAATCGATAAGTTTATCATCACCTAAAAGGCAAAAGGCCCTATCTAACATTTTGTAAATATTACAGAGGAAGCAAAAAACTGTTTAATATTATAAGTTGATATGTATATTGCCTTAAACCGTTTATAAACACATTATAATTAATTATTCTTCTAACTTTCTTGTAAAGCCTACCAGTTCTTTTGATTATTAATAATATTGCATATTATGCAACTGTTAGTTAGGTCATTCTTTCGTAGATAGGGCCGTTTGTTTTTTGTCAATGACATCGCTTATGTTTTAATTTTTTGTTAGCTAGGGTCTTTTGCATTTAAGATAACGATATGCATATTTGATTAAAATATTTTGTCAGTATACGAACTATTTTAATCAAATAACAAAATCCATTTTTATTTCTGTCTTTTCGCGAAGCGAATTATGTATGACTTTGTCCACTTGAATAGGTAGTGACTGAAATGAATCGAGAAAGTACTCGATCACGACTGCCAGAATCAGGCCCCAGATCAAAAATATTTGATATTTATTTTATTTTTTGAAAGCTTTAATTTTTTTTGCAAGACATTTTGGAATTTTTTTTTTTTTTTATTTCTTCTCCAGTTGGCTTCTAATTTCCTCTGCAAAGCGGTGTAACCCATTTGTCAAGGAAGTAACTTGTAACAGTTGTGGATAAAATATTTTAAACCTATTGGAAGCATTTACCATGTAAGGTGCTGCATCGGTTAAAAATAGAAGGATCTTTTGTCAAAATCTTAAAAACTTTGTATTTAAAGCAAAGCAAAGAATTTATTTATTTATATAATTTTTTGGAAGGTTCTTTTGTGTACTAAAAAAATTTTTTTAAGAATTTTTTTTATAATATTGAAATTAATTAAAATATTAACTAAATACGTAAATATATGCATTTAAAGCATAAATATGCAAAAATATGTACTTTTACCAAAATATGCAACAATAAGCAAAAACAAATCGATGCAATTTTAACGCAAATTTAGTCCCCTCTAACGGTTCACAACTCAACTCAGTTGAGTTGTCACTACTTAATTTTTGTATTATGGTTTACAACCTTGCTGCGTTGCGGTGAACAAAAACATAACAAAAATTATACCTGATCACAAAAAAATTATACCTGTGATAACGGGTCGACATCGTTCTTAGACAAGCGACAAAAAACATGCATATGCATGGAATTCGCATCTGTAGTTATGACTAAAACAGGAGCCTTGCCTACTAGCGTTTTATAGTAATTTTCGTTGCTCTATAACCCCCTCCTTGTATCCGGGCTTGGTTTTCTCTCGATTTTCCGCACTATATAATTTTTTAGGCCCCTATTACGGTTCACAACTCAACACAGTTGAATTGTAATTTTTTTAATATTTGTATTATGGTTTACAACTTTTCTATATTGCGGCGAACAAAAACATCAAAAAATTACAATTCAACACAACCAGTTTTCTGATTGACAACTCAACTGAGTTGAGTTGTGAACCGTAAAAGGGGCCTTAAACATAAGATTTAGGCTTCCCTCCCCCAGAGGAAAGTTATTTTAATACAATTTCAGCTTCTGGTGTAACATCCTCTGGAGAAATCAACCAGTACATCGATTACGGCATTTTCCAAAATTAACAGATCTTTTTGAGATCGCGGCTAACGACATCCTGTCTGGTACCACGGGAGTCAGTAGATTCCGGATGCACGGCACCCATTTAAATTTTGAGTGAGGCTTCTTCTGGACTCACGTTATTGTTGTGGTTTATACCGAGCGGATCTCCATAGTTGATCTTGTTTTCCAACAGATACTGCTGGATATTTCTAAATTAGCGCAGTTTAGATAGGCCCAGCTTCTTAACAAGGAGCGAGCATATAATTCTGGGGCCAAATTACCGCATTCGATTTCGATCGAAATTACAATACAATTTAAATGGGAATTTTGATCGATATCGAATGCCGTAATTTGGCCCCGGCAGAATTTTACACTCAAAGGTGATACCTGTTAGGCCGAGGCCACGCAATGAGCGGCTAAGCGTCAAGCGTCTGAGCGATGAGCGTCAAAAAATTAAAACATATGAAATACTATTGAAGTGGCCACGAAATGAGCGGCATGCGAGCGAAATTTTTGAGCGGCTAAGCGGCGTCGCTCAGGAATAAAACTTGTTCTAATTTTTAGTTGTTTTCTGAGCGTCAAAGAATAAACATGGCAAAAGTGAATGTGGAGCTTACAATTTCATCTGTACAAAGCCGACCGCTATTATGGCAAGACAGATTACCAAATTTTAAAAATAAAAATATAACCGAAAATTTATTTTTTTGTTTTGTCAATCTAGTGTTAACTGCTTGCAACAGCAAATCAATGGATTTCACATTTGGGTAGATTTGTATATATGTGGTTAATGATGAACACCAAGGCCTGTTCGTTGATTTCGATTAAATATATATATATATTTTATAATTTGTTTTTGTCTTAAATGTAAGTTAAGCGAACGATTTTTTTTTGTTTTTTTTTCTTAATAAACGCATTAAATTCATATGAATACGATTTTCGCGTAATAACATTAAACAATCCACTCTTTACAATAGCATTTTTACAACTAACCGCTCAGAAATGACGCTCAGTAATAAGCCACTTGCCGCTAAAACTTGACGCTTTGACGCTCATCGCTCAGACGCTTGACGCTTAGCCGCTCATTGCGTGGCCTCGGCCTAAGTGTTGTTGACGCTCACACACAGGGTCGGTCACTATTTATCCTAAATGAATTGAATAGAATTATTTCTTATTTATTACATCTATCTCTATTATTTTCACTTTTTGGCACTAAAAACACTTTGCAAATAATGTTTAAGTAATTGTGTTTGTATAGAAATAGAATCAACGAATTAAATAAAATCTTCTGCTGCTAATTTTTATGTCCTTGTGTTTGTGGTAATAAAATATTTTAAAAATTATTATCCTTCGTACTGAAGTTTTTTTTTTTTTTTTTTTTTGTACTTTAGTACGTTAATATTTATAATCATTTCTTACTTTTTATCAAGCTGTGTGCTTTGTACAGTCAAAGTTTGTGTGTGTTTATATTTATTTATATGATCATCCTGTTTTTTATCTTAATTTATATGTCTGTATTTTCCCTATATGGATTAAATCTAAAATTGTTCTCGTTAAGATGTGTGCTTATGTAAAAATTAATCTACAAAATGTTTATAAATGTATGTATGAGTATGTTTAAGTATTTATGTACAAGTGTTTTTTATGGTTTTTATGCGTGTCTGGTGTTAAGTGTGCGTTTGTTTTGAGGTTTCTTTCCTTATTGTTTGCTTTTTTTGTCATTTGACTTTTATGCCATGTATTTAGACAGCTATAAATTTAAGATTGAATTTATTGCATTGGTTTTTAGGTTCAATTTCTTTCCTTTGCTGCCGTTTTGATTTCATTTTTTTCCATTTCCTTTCATTTTTCTATTCATTTTTCAAAATTACAATCTAAAATGCCATTTTGTATTGGTAGAAAAGTGTTTAATGGTGTGTTAATAGATTAATAATAATAACAATTGTTTGAAATTAAGTGTAATTTATGATCAAAGCGGTTGTGGCAAGAGATTAAATGGTAAAAAAAAACATTTAATATTTAATGGATAGAAAACAGTTTATAACTCAAAAAGAATTTTTTCTAGTAATTTTGCTTTATAAATTTAGTTGTTTTTCAAGAAAACTATTTCAGAAATTAAGGATTACATTAGAACGTTAAGACATTAAGTTTTTAATGTGAAAAACAAAGAACGTCAAATTATGGGAGAATATTTTTACCGAATAGAATAAAAGTTATTATTCGAAAAATCGCGGAAAGTTACACAGCCGAAAAATTTGAAAAAATCCGTACAAAAAGGGAAAATTCCCTACAACTGGCATCACTGAGCTAGCCTGTCATCTGGACGGCCGGACAGACGCACATCCTTATATCAATTCAAAATGTGTTTCTGAGCCTTTCTACCTTTAATGGTGTGGTATTAAAAAAAAAACCTTTTTGCTTACACTATTTCAATCAATGACTATGTGAGAATAACCTGCCAAATGCAATTTAAGTTATAAAAGACGCAAACCCTGTGCAGAAGGAACGCCATCTCTGTTGTGAATCTTACATTTTTATGAGTTGCAGTATCAGACAACAGAACGACTATTTAATTTCTGTTGAATAACAAGACCTTTAGACACTATTCCATTAATTTTGTTAACTTAACCTAATAAACCTAATAAGATCTTTGTTTGTTTAAAAAATCGTTTTAATTGTAATAATAAATATAATATTTTATAACTTTATTAAATTTTTGAATTTCATTAAAATTTCTATAAGAAATCTCTTACCAAGCCAGGCAATTAACTATAAAATATCCTTCGAAATTAATTTATTTTAAAATCCATTAGATTTGCTGTTTTTTAAACAAAAAAAAAAAAAAATTTGTTTCTAATAACTTAATCAAATATTAGATGTAAATATTTTCTTGTTCTACAAACTATCTAATATAAAATAATAATCTCAAGCCATACACATTTATATAGTTATATTATGTACTCTCATCTTACGTATGTACTTTTACATTAAAATTTAGGACAATGTATTCAAATTGATACATACATATTTACACACAGTATTAAACGCACACAAGCACATTTTACAAGGACACATATTTTTCATGCATGTCTAACAAGTATTAAACATAGATTTTCTGGAAGCTTAATATTGTAAAGCTGATAACTACCTCTCGTATAAAAATCCCGTCATATGAGAAGATGTACATCTAAAAATAACTTAATAACTACTTATAAAATGTGTATATGTACACTGAAAAAAATCTATGATGTACAATGTACGAAAAATGGTGCTAAGCCAATAAATTATTATAATACTTTAAATTTAATGCAAATACCCTAGAGCCATAGTTCTTTTCTGGCTGATTTAGTTGTTTTAATATGACTAGTGTTTGTCCAGTGGTACCATAATTATTTATGCAAATGAGGGACCAACCTCCGGTCCAAATATTCTTTTCCACTCAAGTCCATGAATGTTTAGCTTAATTGTAAGTTTCAATAATATAACAAAATCAGAAAGTACCAATTGAAAAAACCAAAAAGAACCAAAAATTCTCCTCCTACAGTTTCTGAATCACTCTGAACTCTGCAAATTGAATTTTATGTTTCTTGGTTCAGTATTAATACAATTTCAAAAAGTACCAGTTGAAGAAAGAAAAAGTACCAAAATATCCATTTTACAGATTATCATTCACATATCACCTTGTATTTTTAGTTTTATGTTTCTAGGTTTAATATTAATGAAAACTAGAAGAGTACCAGTTTAAAACGAAAAAGTACCAGAAAGCTCCCCCTTACAGATTCTCATTCACTCAAAACCTAGCATTTAAAATTTTATGTTTCTAGATCCAATATAACGAAAATCAAAAAGTACTAAAATTTTTCAGCTTGTAGGTTTTCATTCACTCGGGACCCTGTACCTATAATTTCATGTTTCTAAGTTCAATATTTTAGAAAACTTGAAAAGTACCCCATTTTTCACCTTTTTGATACTTTTTCTCTCCCCATTGAGGTATCAAAGATGTCAAAATTGTAGTATGAGCCCATAATTTAATATGTATATGTCAATGAATTGAGAAAAATGTTTTGTAAAAAAAGTACCAAAAATATGTACGATTTTCACCACTCAAACATTCGAATTTCGAAAAAGTACCAGATTTATGTATGTATTTTTTTTAGAAAAGTTACGAGTTTGGTATAGTCTTTATTTCTTTGTTTATTGAGTGAAAAAAAGGTTTTACCCGCTTTGACCCCAAAAGTGCCAAATAGCAAAAAAGGACCAGATACTTGTCCCCTTATTTTTCTAACAAACAAAGAAAACTATTATTTTTTTTTTATATCTCTTTTAGTTTTGAAGCTATGAGTTTAAAAAATTTACCCTTCTTCCCCCTTTTAGATTTTAATAATATATTCATTGTGCACTTCTGTAGATAAATACCACAGCTGTTCATTGTTTTCTTCTAAATATTGGCTTTAAATAAATTATTAACAATTTGTAACTGCTTATCAAAAATTAAAATATGGTTAATTTTTTTAATATTTCTTTAAATTAAATATAAATCAGTTTCAAATAATTTACGATAATGTCTTTCAAATTTCATTTTTTCTCTTGGAAGTTAAATTCACTATTATTTCAATTTAAATTATTCAAATAAATATTATAAAAATAAATTCAAATCAATAGAAAAGCACACAAATTTGTTTGAAAAAATTTAATTTAAAAGAAACAAATAAAATAAATTTCTATAAAACTTGTTGAATAAAAAAATTTCAGACTTTGTATGAAAAAATTTTATAATTTAAAAAAAAAAAAAAAAATGCCAAAATATTTTTAATCGTCTTAGTTTTAATGTTTGTATTTTAAAATGGAGCTGCAATTTTTTTACCCCAGTATTTTATTACATTGTCTTCCTCATTTTTCAAGGAAAAATTTCAAAAAAATTAATAGAAATTTTTGTATTTAAAATTTTGTTGTTTGAATATTTTTATTTTCTACCAATTTTGTAAATAAAAATACTAAAACTACAAATCAATTTTTTTTATTTGAATTATATTGATTTGGATATATTCAGCTTAGAAAATTTGAATATAAAATGAATTATAGAAAATTTTTGAGAACCCAAATTATTTAATATTAAAAAATTCAAATAATTTTTGTTTATACAACATTTTAATTAAAAATATCAGAATTTTATTGGATTTTATAAAAAATTAATACCACAAACATTTTAACAAAAAATCTAAAACTAAAATTTTTTTTATTTTCTTTTATAAAATAAAAATTAAAATTAAAAAAAAGTATTTTAATTTTGTATTTAATTCATTTCTTACAGCTATGGTAAATACCTTGAAAATGGTGTAGTTTTTTGGTCAAATCGATTGACAAGCAGAGAAGGAAAGTGTTCTAAACTGTTCTGCCTTGGCCGATTATATATAGATGTTTTTAATAATTTTTTCTGTCATTAGAACTTTAAATGCCGATGAAATTGCATTTTTACCTTAACCAATAATATTTAAGTAACAATTTCATTACAAAGCAATCTACATTAGCACATGGTTATACAGTTTCTTAACTTATTCCTGTTTAAGCGATGGAAAAAAAACTTACAACAAAAAAAAAAAATGTAAAAGATACAAATGTAACAAGTTGAAACTAAATACCGAAAGCAAAAGTTGAATCATTATATGACTTGAAACATCGTCATGTCAAGATGAGTAGCAAACATTAAGAGTTAGTAGTTGGTGTTGCTGTGGTGGTAAGTTTGAATATAAAAAATAATATGTGCATTAGATCACGCTGCAGTAAGAAATGAAACAGAAGTCAACTGATGCTTAACAAGGCGTTGTTGCATCAGGAATGAACACAGCCGCATCAGCCACTAGAAAGCAGCTACTTTGCATAGTCAGTGTAACGGTATGTGAATCCTGTATGTATTAGCTGGTTTGTATGCATAAACAGAGTTGAAGTAAATGCTAGCTTCCTGTTTATATGCTACATAATTTCATATTCTCTTTCTCCTAGGTATATGCTATACTTTTCGCTTTTTTTAAATACATATATCATTATATTTAACCTAAAGACCAGTTTCTACACTTAGCTATATAGCATGGTTTCGCATTTATACTTATTAGGGCATGTCTACGCAATGAGTAAAATGAGTCTGAGCATACATGCGTGTTAACGCGTGTATGCGTTTAAGCAAAATCGTGTTTTACATATTAAATTCATATTGACATGTTGTCAATGGTCTCAAGAAAAACGAGAAAAAATTTAATGTACGAAAATAAAAACTAGCTGGGTGTGTTTTTATAAATAAGACCACATTTGCAAATTCATACATCCATACATACGCACTTAACTCTAGACATTATTAAGTTTACTTACTTACTTACATACATTTTGTATGTATGTATGTTTGTTTGTATGCATATATGTATTCGCATTTACTTGTAAGCTGTTAGCTAAAGGTTTTGTATATGCCTGCGTGTATTCTGTGTTTGTGTATTTTCACGGTATCCTTCCTCGTTGTAAGACATAATATCGATTAAGGATTATGATAATGATTGTGTGCTTAAATTGTAATTGCACACATACACACACACACACATACAGACAACTTAACACACATATAAGCGTAATTTTATCTGCAAATCCACACACATACATCTCGCCAACATTATTATTTTTGGTGGCACAGTGGTAGCGACGAGGGAGATTTCGGCACCGAGCTGTCTAGTACAAAGAACTTACAAAGCAAAATGTACCCTACTCTCAATCAACATGTTTTTTGCATATTTCTAAAACAAGCAATACCTACCAGCTCCAGCTTCACATAGCTGGGTCTTACTTCTGTTTCAAATGGACTGGTTGATTCATATTAGTTTTTGCGGGGTAACTTGTCATGATACCCAGGTACGTTTGGCGTTTTCAACAAAAGTTTTTCAACGAAGTGGCTAATCTACATATCTAAAACTTCTAGAGAACTACTATTATCCAAAAAATGTAGGATTTTAGCAGCCAAACCGCTTAAAAATAGTGTGTGTTTGCGAAAGAGACCAATTTATTATTAACGCCCTTAACTTTTATATGCTCGGGATTGTAAACTTACGTTGGCGTTCGAAAGTCTACATAAGTAGCAAATATGTATTTGTATGGAAAACTATGTCAACATATGAAAAAAAAACACTAGTAAGCAGGCAGAGTGTTATACTTGAATGCATATTTATAAAATATAATAAAGACAAATATGCAAGAAAACACATGCATACACACTGAAAGAATTTTCTTCAGAATAACAATGAATTTTGACATTAATCCCATGAAAAATTGCATTAAAAAGGAACCTATGCAGCGCTTCGTTGTATCAATGAAACCTGTTTCATTAAATTGTATTTAATGAAACCTTACATTAGATCTATGAATGTTATTCATTGGATGAATACTTTCAAAAAAGTAAAAAAATTATATTTTTTTTTAATCAAAGTTGTTCTTATTCAACTTTTTTTTTTTACCAGAGTCGCTGGCGGGATCGATTCCGCAACTTCGGCGCTGATAGACTTTTTTGAATTTTTTTTTTAATTTTTTGAATTTTTTTTTTATTTTTTTAATCAAAGTTGTTCTTATTCATAATAAAAGTTGTTCTTATTATTTTTAACCAGAGTCGCTGGCGGGAATCGATCCCGCAACCTCGGCGCTGATAGACTAGCTCACTACCAGCTAGCCTACTGGGGCAGTCTAGTTTTTGAATAAAAAAACTATGTTTTTTGCCTTTACTCAATTAAGAGCGTAAATTTACCTTTACTCAATTAAGAGCGTAAATATGAGATTAAATTGTCAAAACATAACAACAATAACTACGTTGATTTTTTTTGTTAACGCATAATAAGAAAAGACCACATAAAGAGAGATTTTTGATTTCATAAATTTAATGGCATATTAAATTAGATGTATGAAATAACTAAATCTTACATTTTTTTATTAACAATTAAACATTTTTTTAAGAAAACTATAATTTTGTATTAATTTATGAATATAGTTATGTTTGTATATTGTTTTTTATGTTCCCAATTAAAATTTTTTGTTTAACTTCGACAAACTTAAGTTTTCATATATCCAATGAAAATTTTTAACGTAATTACGAAATCCAATGAATCGATTTTAACGAAAATACTTCATTATAACTACGAAATTCCATTTGGACAAAGAAAATTTTCATTTAACCAGTGAAATTTTTTTTATGAAATAGATTCATTAAATACATGAAGCACAAACGTGCACAAGAAAGCAAAGAGTAAAAAAAGTACTAAATGACATGTTCGACTTGCCGCATTCAAAAAAGTTTGAGTTGAGTAAAAGAGTAATGTAAGTCCCAATACATTTTATATGGTGTCTACATGTGTAGACTATCGGCTAGGAGATGTTCATTTGGAAAAAAAACTGCTCGAAATTGGTTTTTAGGAAGACACTGAAAATTTCGGACCCTGTTGTTGTGTAATTAGTTTTTTACTCAACTTTTTCTGCAAAAGGTTATTTCATAAAGGTTAACTGTGCACCAAGCTACCCGGGTACCTGTTCGAGTTTTATATAGAAATGCAGCCATTGTAAGATTATTTTTCTAGGTTGTTAGAAGCTCTCCTAAAATCTAATTTATCTGTTATAAAAAAAAATATCTGTTGTTTGAGTACTGTGTTTTTGCTAAGCAGAGCTGAAAAAAAAATTCTCAAGCAAGGTGACAACAATTTGCTAATATCAGGAGTTAATAGAACGACAACGCTGAAGACAAAAGTCATATGCTCCTCGCTTGTGTATATGAAATAGGCATTATTGAAAGGCACATCCCAGTAACAAAACGATTCAAAACCGATAATATTGCTTTCAGTATCATTAAAAATTTAATTTAAATACATTTTCATCTTATTATTTGTATATATTCTTCTAAATTTTGAACAGAAACGGATCTTAAAATCGCAAAAAACTCATCACACCTGCTAAAACCGATAATTTTGAAATCAATCGACTTTCATCACATACTTGAATATAAATTGTTAATGTATTTGTAACTCTTAATAGATAGATAAATTAAATAACTTTTCAACAGACAAGATTATTATGACTTCAAATTTCAAAATAAATATTTACGAAAATCATTCTATTAGATAAAATTATTTAAAATTTGACAAGGCCATTTGAAAGTTTAAATTTGAACTATCGGTTATTTAGAACCTGGCAACACTTATGTCATTCTATTCTGTCACAAAATTTAGTATATTATCTCCCCTGAACGAAATGAATCGATTAACGCTTGAGAATCGTTGGGATTTATTGGAAATTTATTTCCAAAACAAAGACAATTGGTCGGAAATTGCACGAAAAAATCCTCTTCTCGGATGAAGATCAATTTTATCTTGGTGGATACGTTAATAAGCAAAATTTCCGTATTCGGGGATCAGAAAACCACCACGTGGTCTTACAGAAGCCAATGCACCCATTACGAGTGACTGTTTGGTGCGGTATCATTGGCCCGTATTTATTTGAAAATAAGGACCAACCATTTCGGTCAATGGAATCACCTATCGCACCATGATAACCGATGTTTTTTTGTACCTGCTCTTCATGGTATTTTTTTAACGATGTTTGATTTCAACAGAATAGTGAAACTTGCCACAATCAATTTATTGCGTCAAACGTTTGATGGCCGTTTAATAAACCGAAATAATGATGTCAATTGGCCGCCAAGAAGCTGCGATTTGTAACCGTTGGACTATTTTCTGTGCCGACATCACAGAGACAATTAAGCATTTGAAGGCCAACATTCGTGATGCCATTGCCGAGCTGCGCTCCCAAAAACACATAAAAGATTACGAAAATCCTATATTCCATTTCTAACCGAAAAATTTTGCTTTACAACAAACACAAAAGTAAATTTGGCAAAATTTCAAACCGTTTTTGTTTTGTTGCATTTTTAAATTTTAACTTTTAAATGGCTTGGGCGTTATATTCTTTAAATTTACTTCCTCTTACACCTATTTTGTTCCACTGTCCAAGCATCATTACCATTAATAAAACTAAGTAAACCTTATTGTTTACCCATCTTTTTTTGTGTGAAGTAAGAACTGCAGAGCAGACACGCAGCATCAGTGCTGCCAGAAAATTATATTAAAACTACAAAGGTATACAATAAGCATTCCGGTTTTGCCAAAGACGCAAAAAAGTGTTTACCTACATAAATCCTTACAAACTTTTAACGAAAATTATTTTTAAAATGAAATTCTTTATTAAAAAAGTTTATAAAAGTTATTAAGACTTTTTTACAAAATTAAAATCGCTAAATTCATAAAAATATTTTTTTTTTTAAGTTTATAAAATAAATTTTCTATGAAAATTTTATTTAAGGCCGTTACACACTATCCCACAATATCTTACGTATTTTTCAAAAATGCTTCCCTGATCTAATTATTCTTTGAACATTTTTAAAAAACAATAACAACTTATCATGACAGGGTTGCATTTTCGTAAATTACTAAAGATGGGACAGTGTGGATAGTGTATAACGGCCTTTAATAAGAACAAAAGGTTGTTTTACTTTTATAAAATTTCGAGTTTTTATTCTCGTCTTTTTTCGTTGTCTAGTACAAAAATGCAAATTTAACAAAAAAAAAAAAAAAAATTAAAAATCTAACCGATTGTTACTACGCCATTGATTTATAGAAGAAAACCCCTACATATACGAATTTTCTCCTGCTTCTGGCAACACTGAGTAGCACAGCAACAAAACACAAGTACGTAGTCCGTTTTGCTGCTAAGCACGTTGGGATCGAAGCCAATGTTAACATGTGGTTTGTTTACATAAAAGCGTAGTTTAACTTTAACTTAAACTTGAGGCAAATAAATTTATTTGTTGTAAATATGTACACATATATGAACAAGCAAAATATTCATTAGTATGAGCGGGGGTTGTTTGTGTGTAAAAGCATTAACACATTGATGAACAGAGAAACAGCTTCAATAGTGAATATTTTAAAATGGTTTTAAGTGAACTACATGTTTAAATTGTAGTTGCATTATTAACAATATTTTAGTGTTAAGATTGATTGGAAAATTAAGAAATACAAATGTAAACACATATATACACACGCATATTTAATCAAGCAATCAGAAACATATAAAAAGATGTATACAGTGAAATAAAATTAAAACAAGTAAACAATTTCGATACCCATTACTAAGGGTTTGGACAAACATCCAAAAGCTACACGTCTACGATATTAAGACAAATCTTCTGCGCTCCATGTTTTATAGTACGTTATGACATTATCTTAATTTCCCTACTATTCAGGGTGAAATTAAAAAGTATTTACTTAAATACATAGGTAAACTAATGGTCCATCCTAACTACCTCGCTCGGGATCTGCTACAGTTCTAAGGTTGCCAGAGGCTTAAAAGAACCGAAACTTTGAGCATAGCAGTAAATAAGCAGTAAATAAGCGGCTATACTGGTAATAGCTTAATAATAATAGTTTGGATTAAGCTTTAAATACACATTGCAAATTTCGCCATGAGAGATTTAATAATAAAGTAAAACTAAGGATTATAATTTTGCCAGAAAAGACTTCATAAGAGATCTGTAATAAATTATGAACACAGTATTATTTTTGGTTGCGGTCTTAGACGTAGGTTCTAGAAGCAGGGTTCATATGGAATGTATTTTAATATTTGGAATACCTGTAGCCTAAATTGCAACTACAGCCTGACTTGAATTATTCAGTATTGGATTTTTATTAGGTTTTCTTTGCTTGGAAAAACAGGCTTTTCTTAAATTATATAAAATGACTCGATTTTACCATTAATGTCTTAAAACTTGGGTGGTCATAAATAAACAAAGTTTATTATTTAAAGCAATTTTTTCGTTATACAAAAGCAGGGCAAGGATTCAACTCTACACAGAAAAAATTATTTTTTCAATTCAAACAAAAAATTTGTAGAATCAAAACATTTTGTCTGAGATCGGTCCTATAAACAAATTTGCATATTCAAACAATTTATTTGCATTTTATATATTGAAAAAAAATACTGATTTTTTCAAACAAATAATTTAACTAAATCAAACAAAAAGTTTACTGAAATTCATATAAATTTCAAACAAATAATTTTGCTGAATCAAACAAAAAATTTTTGCACAAGCAATGATGCGCACACAAGCAAGCACTGTAGGAGAAGATTAAGGCAGAGCAGAGCGCCGGCTGGCTTTGAGACACATTTTTTTGTTGGAATAATTTTTGATTGAAGTCTTGTTTATACACACCATTTTTTTCTTCATCACTCACTGTTGCTGTATCCTTTCCTTTTCTAAAGAAGAAGAAATGTAACCAAAAACGCCAGCAGACCGACTCGATATGTTTTCCGTCATCATTCTATTTTTGTATTTGATGTATTTAACTAAACAGTTTTAAAAAATTTAATACGGGATTTTGTTTTTCATTCTTTGAAACTTTGAAACCAACCAAAAATTTATTTTGGGTTTTATAATGTTGTTGTTGTGTCTGTTGTTTAAAAAGAGTGAAACGTTTTTTTAACTCTATTGTTTTTGTTTTTGTTTTTTTTTTTTGGTACAAGCCTCGTTTCGCTATTTTATCATCTTTCGTATTTCTTTACTTTTTTAAAGCATGCAAAAAAAAAAAAAATTGTATGTGTTTTTTGTTGTTGTTCTTATATTTCACATAAAGAAGTATTGCTTATGATAAAAAAAAAATGCAACAAAACGACAACATTAAAGAGCGTTAAATATTTCATACATTATATTTTTGAAGAGTTGTCAACATTTTTGTTGGTTAAATAAAAATTTAAAAGAAAATATTAATTGAATCAGTAAAAAAATTTGTAGAAATTAAAAAAATTTTCAAGCAATGTTTTTTTTTGTGTATCATCTCCTTATAGTCATATTAGCTTACTTCCTTGTCCACCGAAGATATTTAAAAAGTCACTTTAACGGGGTCGATTTTAATGCCCGAAAGAACCAATGTTGCATGCTAACGCATAAGCGCGACGGATCATGGTAAATATTCAGAATCTCTTGGTCTTCTGGGCATAAGAATAAAGTGCGATGTCTGATAGACAAACATATATTCAAGTTGTCGAAAGAGGCATGGAAGTGCCTTGGGGGGTTTTTTTAAACAGTAAAATATGCTTTATTCCATATAATCTGCCTACCGATTATATATTCTACATCCGGCCGAGAATGGAATAAGAATCTCATGTGTGGGCCGACGCTTCAAAGTCTATTTTGGAGCTTCTCGACCGCGTACAGAGTGCGAAGTTTCTCATTGGTGACAGTAGGGTATCAAATTCTAGACTCCCTTGTGCATCATGGCAGTGTGACTTGTATTTCCCTATTTTATCGTTACTTCTTACAATGGGATGTGTTCTGATGAAATTAGGTATCTGGTTTCCGAAACTTTTACATATGTTCGTAATACATGTTTTCCCTCAATGGCCCATATTTTGTGGTCGATTGGCCGGTACATCGTACAACGCATTACAGCGAAAATTTGTTCTTTGGCTAGATTGTTCGTATGTGAAATTACCGTCTCTTTTAATTTGAACATGAATAAGATCAAAACGAATGCCTATGATCAGTACTCCCTCTATCCTCCTTTCTTTAACCATTTTTTTTAGTTCCAACACAAATGCAATGCGTTAGTTGGGAACATCTCCTGAATGATGATCGTAATAAACAAAATTTTAAATAATCCCTTATTTAAAAGACAGAATATTTTGACATTCTACCAATTGACTAGAGAAAACAGAAAATCAAATGAAAAAAATTGTCTAGCAGCTTTTTAGATGTTGCTTAGGCTTTTGGCAGGGATTGGCAAAAAGTTTTAGTTTTTAAAATCAATTGTAAAATACCCTCAACTAAATAAGGGTACAACACAAATAAGCTGTGACAAGAGAATATGAGATATAAGATGGTGCTATACAAGGAAGTGTTCTTGCAGCTGCTCTCTAATGAAAATACACCTCCGATTTGATCATATCCAAATAACTGACTATTTCCACATTTGCTGATAAAAAAGCTACGCTTAATTCACATGTGCCCGCTTCTCGTCAACTTAATAGCTGTCTCAGGCAAGTCTTAACTTGGTTGAAAATTGGCGAATTCGAGCAAACGAGTTTTATATTAAACAAGCTACTTTTACAATTGGAAGAGAAATTTGTCCAACTGTCACAATTAAAAATGTTATAACACTATAGTCTGATTTTTTTGCATACGCTGGTCAAATTAAAAAGACGAATTACTTGGCATCGACATAGAGAAATCAAGAAAATTCGCTCTAGAATTTATTCGGTAATCAGTGAAGAATCTAAATTTAGCCTAGGCTGTAATATCATCCAGTATAAAGTCGTTCTGAGATGGACTCGGACATATGGTATTCAAATCTAGAATACTGCAGGCTATTGCAGTGTCGATCTGTATAAGCGTGGGTACAATCGAAAGTTTTAAGAACCATGACCTAGCGTCATATAAGAAATGAGAAAATTCATAGGGAGAAATTCCACTTGTAAAGAACAAACACACAAAAAAACAACAAACAAATTTATATTTCTTTAAAGTATTAAAAATGGATAAAAACACTTTTATAAAGTTATCAGAAGATTATTTTAATCATTTTATTGATGAAATTGTGAAAATTTATGAATTATTTAAGGAAAAAAATAAAAACATTAAGCAGAAATCTTGGCCGGTTGTACACTATCATGTTGACGATTCTACATTTGAGGTATGTTCAGTGGATTCTATGTGATTTATGAAGTGATTTAGTTGTAATCATGTCAATATGAAGTGATTAACAAATCACTTCAATGTATGGGTAATCATCTCGATTTTGAAGTGATAAGGGCTTAATCACGTTTGAACTGCTTAAACGCGTTTAAGAAGCCAAATGTGAACATACTATAAGAGCCCGTTCATCGATTTCGAACGAAGACTTCGTTCGCTTAAATTACATTTAAAACAAAAACAAACTACACAGAAAAAATTATTAGTAGTTTTTTATCAATTAAAAAAATTATTTAAAAAGTACTTAAATTTAATTAATGTGATAATTGAAACAATTATTTTTTTTTTTTGTTGAAAGAAAATTAAAATAATAATTTTTATTTAATTACCATTTTAGTTGTTTTGAAATAAATTTTGAATTAAAATAAGAATTAAATAACAAAAAAATTATTTCTTTTAAAATGAAATAATTTAAACTTGTGAAATTGTTGTTGGAAATTTTCAAAATCAATCCATACATTGTTTACAACGGCCAAGTTTTTTGATCATTTTTTTAATTAAAATTAAAAATATCATTTACTGAAAAAAAAAAATAAATATTAAAAATATAAAATTTTTACAATTTTTAGTAATCAATATAATCATTTTGGTTATAGGTGCAAAATCAACAAATGGGTTGCTTGATTCTATGAATTTAGTATAAACTTGGTGATTAGAGAACATTTTTAATTTTTTCTGTGTATAAAATATTGTTTTTGTTTTAAATGTAAGTTAAGTGAACGAATTCTTCATTCGATATCGACGAACAGGCCATAAAAGCGAATAAGTTCTTGAAAAGGCGATCTTCTGCTAGGATGAGGCCTCTATGATTATTAATGCTCTCTTGGAGTGGAGGCGAATTTTAATTTAAACTTTAAAAATTTCATTTATTACTATAAGGACTAAATAAGGTAGACTTTTAAATCAAACCTTGTAGTAATCAATCATGTATATACTGGGTGGCCCAAAAGAAAAAGGTCTATATTTTCATTATTATATCCTACACTACCAAAGGAAAAAGCCTTGGGAGGTATTTGAACAAATATATGTACGTGAACAAGCCAAAAAGCTTACAAATACTATTCGAGAAAAATTTTTAAACATTATCAAAAGCGCGACTTTGAGCGAAGCTAAGAAGGGGCGGCAGTTACTCGACATTATTTTTGACGTCCAAATTAACTTAATTTCCTATTTTTTATTAATAAAGTGTAAAAAAAATAAATTTAATTGGCGCTAATATAAATAAATTTAAGACTTTTCAAATAACTGCATTTCTTTTTGAACACCCTGTATAAATATGCATGTTTATGTATGTGTGTGCCTTTATCATTTCCATTGTTTCCAATAAATTTTAATGGGAAATTCTAAACCGCGTCTTGCATTGAGTTTGAGTATGTGGAAAATAATAAGATACGTATTAACATGATCAACAACTATTCAGAAAAGCGGAAAATATCTCAAATTGATAAATACACAAACGCACACGTAAACTATTTTGCATACAAATGCAAATAGTTACTTGTAAACATGTCTGCCTGTTTATGCCAGTGCGTAAATAAATATTTGAATAATGCACATGATTGAAGAATGATTAAAATTTATACACACCCACACACACACATTAACACAGTTATTCATGTAGATTTACAAATGCTAAAGTTTCATTATGACATCACAGACGACTGCTGATTATCTGGGTTATGAAGGAAATTAAAATGATTTATTGCCAAAGGAATTTCAAAAAAACAATTGAATTCAGTGTACTTTGTATGCGACGACTACTTGCGGGTGTCTTTAATGTGTTTCTAATATACAAAATTTAAAAAGACTTTAAAATTATGAAGAATTATGGCCTGACTATCCACGACTGAAAAGAACTGTTTAATTTTGGTTTCTGTTTTTATTGGACTCTCTGCTTACTACCGCAACTGCGATGATGAATAAGAGGAGGAAAACGTTGAAAACTTTCTCTGTCTTTATCCGGAATTAGCAAGAAGGCGACTGGCTAAAATTGGATCTGTTGCTTTGGATGGAATATACGATATATATGGCATTTAACTGGAATATACTTTGAATTTTCTTAGAAATTTGGGTTTAAATGAGTACTGACTATCATTTCTACATAACCTTTCCTAGCATAAGGCAAAATTCAAATCTATCGGGAATTGAATAGCGTTTTTAGCGGTCGCCTAGATTGAGATAAACTTTTTTTAACTTTTAGATTTTTTTGCAGCCCACAAGAAACAAACATTAAATTGCAAGTTCTATGCAAAAAATTAAAAGTATTTTAAGCTACTAGACCAAGAACTGATTCGACACTAACCTCACATATACTCATAGTAAAAAATTAAGCAGCGATAACAAAACTAATTTTATTAATAAAAACATTTGCACTGTTTGAAAATTTTGAAATCATTGAGGGGAACGCAGAATTCTGTACACTGGAAAGAAAAATCAATCCATCCGTATTCAAATCAATCCGAAGCGGTATTAATAGTACGGTGAGTACGGATTTTCTTGTATCAAGTACAAAAAGACTGATTCAAGTACGGAATTCAATCCCGTATCGTACTTAAAATAATTTAAGTAAACCTAAGATTAAATCAATTTCAAAATGCGCTTGATTCAAGCATTATAACATTGTTTTAATTCGAATTCGTACTTAAAATAATGCGAAAAATAGATTGGTTTAAGTAAAAATAAGATTGAAAAAATCTCAAAATGCAAGTATTATAAAGACTGTTGCCAGTTTGACGGTTTTATCGCGATAATAGCGGTTTTTATGTGACCATCGCAGCAAAATTTCCTTTTTGACGGTTAGCGAGAAATCTAGCGATTTTTTAATATCAATAGAATATAAATTTTTTGTTCTAGATATTTGAATATATAAAATTTTTTCATTAAAAAAGAGATTTCAAGTATCTTTTATTAAATTGAAGTTATAAAGTGAGAAGAAGAAAAATTTTAGTTTTTTGCCGAAATTGAGTTCGTTTCCGCTATAAAAAAAAAATTACATATTTTTTTATTAATTTTTTGATTTGGATTAATTGGTATTCTGTCAAATTATGTTCAGTTTACAAAAATAATTCGTAGTTTTATAGTTGATAATGCTAATAACACTGATCGGAAAAAATAAAATAAAATCAACATTTGTCCACAGCATTTCATGGTTTGTGACTTATTGGACCTTATATTTTTTAAGAGTTTTTTAAAACAATTTCTAAATATCTCCGAAACTGTACAAAATATAAAAAAAAAATTTGCTAAGGATGACTTAAAGGGAATCTTATTCCAAGTCATCTGCTAGTAATTTAATCCAAATCGAAGAAGCCCGCCTTAATTCGGGCGAAATATTATCATTTAATTCTCAATATATCTGGCTTTTTGTACGTTCCCTGGACTAAGAATGCCAGGGAAATTAAAAACCTTAATTTATAATTTTAACCCTTATGTGTGTGGAAAAAAAAACACCTTCTATAGGGTGGATAGGTACCTGGGTACCTTCATGCAAATTGTATGAGAAATCTAATTTTTTGTCTTGTATTGTACAAAAAATCGATGGTTAATGATATAATATTAGAGTTTTACTCGGGTTTTCCCCATTTCATATATTTTTTAAAATCCTACACCCAAAAAAAAAAATTTGTAATATCAGCAACTTTTTTGCTGGGAGGATCTTTGCAGAAAAAGTTGCTAACATTAGCAAAAAAATTGCTAAACTCAGCAAGTTTTTTGCTCAATTTAGCAACTTTTGCTGAATTTAGCAACTTTTTCTGCTAGGATCCTCCAAGTTGCTGATATTACAAACTTTTTTTTTTGGTGTATAATAAATGCCTTATTCTGTGATTCCATTTTGACATTGATTTTGCATAAAGAGTTTCATTCGAAATAATTTTTCACCAAGTAAAGGTGCCTAGTTTTTTAAAAGTGCATTTTTTATTTCCGCAAAATGAATCAAAATATAAGAACACGTTCTAATAGATTTTCGTCAACCGAAATTCGTGAGATGTTGTGTGAATGTGAAAGTGATGAAGACGAATTTTTACCATCTGATATCGACGATGAATACATTCCACCAGCTAACGACGCAGCATCGGAAGGTTCAGATGCTGAGCAGGTGGGATGCATTGAGGCTGCTGAGGATTCATATGATTCAGATGATAGTGAGGAAGAAGAGCCAAACAATGAACTCTGTGGTAAAGATGGCACTGTTTGGGATCTTAAACCTTTTACTGAATCGCAACCAATAAACCGAAACATTTTACGTCAGCGTAGCGGCGCAGCCCTTGGCAGCAATATTTTAACAGCACAGCAAATATTTAAAAGCTTTTTGTCGACCGAAATGTGTGACATAATTTTACGCGAAACAAACCGAAAAGGAAAAAAAATTATTGATGATTACAATCTTAACATGACACAAAAGTTTCCAAAGGTGGCCGACCGGCCAAAAACAAAAATATTCCAACCATTTACAGAAAAAGAACTAGACGCCTTTTTTGGAATTTTAATTTTTTGTGGAGTGCACAAATCTAATAAGGAGCATTTGTCAGAATTATGGAAACCTATTCATCTACCACTGATTCGAGCTGCAATGCCTCTTGATAGATTTAGAATGATGTTGCGTGTCATCAGATTTGACAACGATGCCACTCGTACTTTACGTGCCGCAACTGATAAAGCTGCAGCCATTCGAGATGTTTGGGCAATGCTTAATGACAATTTACGTAGAAATTATAAGCCAGGCGAATGTATAACAGTTGACGAGCAGCTATATGGTTATCGTGGACGAACGCGCTTCACACAATACATGCCGTCTAAGCCTGAGAAGTACGGAATAAAAATATTTTGGGCTTGTGACGCAAGTAATTCCTACCCCTTACAAGGTCAATTATATACAGGTAAACCAACAGAAGGCGAGCGTCAAGCAAATATAGAGGAAAGAACAGTTTTAGATCTTGTTAGCCCATATAAAAACTCCGGAAGAAATGTTACTACAGATAACTTTTTTACATCCTTACAACTGGCTCGAAAACTTAACTCGTGGAATTTAACTCTAGTTGGAACAGTAAGAAAGAACAAAAGATTTCTACCAGCAAATATGCAGCCACATAAAGACAGGTAAGTTTAATTTTACACATAAAAAGAAATGCGTGCATGATACACTGACTATGAAAAATTAAATTAAATTGACAAGCAAATATAATTATTTCAGGCAAATAAATTCCACCAACTTTGCCTTCAGAAATGAGGCAACTTTGTGCTCCTACGTTCCTAAAAAGAAAAAAGCAGTAGTAATTTTATCTACTATGCACACAAAGCCTGTAACAGAACCCACTACAGCTGCTAAACCAGAAATTATAACTTATTACAATCAAACTAAAGGAGGTGTCGACAATATGGATAAGCTATTGGGAGAATATACTTCTAAACGTAGAATATGTCGATGGTCGTTAGCATTATTTTTCAATATTGTCGATGTAGCAGCATTAGCAGCATACATCGTTTACATGGAGTACAATGCCCAATTTATTTCAACTGACCGTCGCAGACTATTTTTGAAAGATTTAAGTTTTGAACTATGTAAGGACAACATTGAACGACGTGCCAAAAATTCAAATGTAATAAAAATCGATTCCACTCGATCAGCAATACAGGTTGTATTGGGGCGAGATATTTCAACAACAGCTGTTACTAATGTAGAAACTCGAGATAAGAATGGCCGTATTGCGGTTGTGGGTAGTTGTTACCTATGCTCTAAGCTTACAAAGAAGCAAAGAAAAACTCGAAAGGCTTGCAAAAATTGCTTCAAGCCTATTTATAACGAGCAATCAATCAATCGTCCCATATGTAACAACTGTTTGGATTAATTTTTCTATGTATTTTATTTATATTTAAATTATAATTTTTTTTGTGTTAAACCTTAAAATAAATTTTTTTATGAAAAATAATTTTTTTTTATCAAAAATAAACCTTGAATAAATTTTTTTTTTATTGTAAAACAATTTTTCTTTTATCAAATAAAGTTTTATTTAATGGTATTTCTAAAAACCAAGTCAAATAATTTAGATTATCACACGTTAGTAAAGCAACTAATTAATTTTTTTCATGTGCCTCCATATAAAACGTATACAGGTACCCAGGTACCTATTCACCCTATTAAGGGTGCAAAAAGCAAATTGATATGCCACGCCCCCCCAACTGATATTGTATATAAACACCTATGAAAATATAATAATAACAAAAAGTTAGGAGTTCTCATGAAATTGTAGAATTTTAGACTAAAATCTTATATAAAAAATTTCGATTTGAAAACGCAATAGGTACACAGGTACCTGTCCACACACATAAGGGTTAATAAAAAGTCGTACACCTTTAAAAATGGAATCTATATCTTGATTTATATATACGTTTTGCAAAATATTGAGATTTTAGCGGGTTTTTGAAACATTTTACGCTAAAAATTAAGCGGCTTCTAGCGGTTTTTGAAGTACGATTTGACGGGATGTCTTCAAAAAAAAAAAAAAAAAAAATGGTAACAAAGATTATAAAGTTGATTTTATCCTGAATTCGTGCTTAAAAAAAAAACAAAAAAGAATTTATAAAAAAAAAAATTATTATTATTGATTTACTTACTCGTATTACTCGTTTTTACTTTAGAAATCGTATGTACATATTTAACCAAAAATATAAACTAAATGAGAAGCAATAGTTCAAATTTACTTTCTAACCCTTCGTGGTACACATGAGTCTGGGGCCAGACCTTTTTTTAATGTGTATAGAAAATCAAAACATGCGTAAGCCGGATGATTAAACACAACGAAAAGTTTAATCTTTTTTTACTTGATTTGAGAATTTTATATTAATTTCGAGAAATTCCGGGATTCCCATTAGGATTGTTTTGAGTACGTTTTAGTGTTATTCGTACTTGAATTTTTGAGTACGACCGAGTGTTTTTCTTTCTATTTACTTGAGGCAAACAACAGAGTGAATACCTGATACATTACCCGATAGGGCACGGTAACTTTTACTATTAAAATTTATAAGAGATGATTAATATGTTGCCTGAAGAACTCCATGTATTGCATTAAATTTAAATTTATTAAATTGACGCTCAATTTCCACTCAAAATAAGTATTTTATATTCATTTGCCCAGCAAACAAGAGCATAAAATACTCTGTATTTTATTTCGCGTACGGCCAATAATGGGAAAACTCTATGAAAAGGAAATCTTGCTGCTTTTTTATTCGCCACCCTTCTTACTTCTGTTGTAGCTAATTGATTTTTAAGGACAAATTTTTTATCCTTGGAAAAAAATCTTTTACATGACTTTCAGAAAAAGAATGTGCTTCCTGTTTTAATTTGACATAACCACAAATATGCTGGCATAAGTACGCATTTATAACATGCTTGAGAGAGCACAAACACTAAACAAACAAGAGCAAAAAAAAAAAATCACTTTCTTTCACACACACACACACACACGCACACTTAATCCTTTTAGTACAGCAGAAAGGAAAAAAATATAAAGAAACAAATTTTAATCCTTACATACATACACACAAACAAACATTCAGCCATAATACAAAATGACACGCATTTAGCGACTTAATTATAATTGTATAATTAAGCCTTAAAACATGCTTATGTGTATGTATGCTTACTTATCCTTACACATACACAAAAGATGTTATACACTTTTTAATGCTAGTGTGTGTGTGTAATTTTGGGAAAAAGCGGAAAGTTAAGAGCAGCGAATAAAAGAAAAAACGCCGTATATTTTGAAGAAAAGTAAGAAATAAAAAAAAAAAAAAATATAAAGAAAATATTGCGTGTTGTTAAAACATTTGCATAAAACTAATTATAAATTCAATTACTGTAAAAAGCTTTATAAAAAATAACTGTAGACATACAATACAAAAAGTACTGACACACAAACACACACGCATTTTTTCGTTTAAGCAAACAGAAGTTTGTGTAATGTGTATTTTAATATATAAAAGTAATACCTTTTAATAATATACTTAAGGAGGGTAGTCTGTAAAGGATTTTTCTTTTAAGAAAAGAATAATCAAAAATTAATTTTTTGTCGACGCAGTCTGTGGTGTGGCAGCTAACGTAACGAATTCCATATTCCACAAAGACAAAGAGATCTAGATGAACAAATGGATCAGGTGAAAGCACTACCTCTACCAACAAAGTTAATCGAAAGCTTATTTATTATATATTGCGTAATCGTCTAAAAGACCAAAGGGTATCAACACAGAGGTTTTTTTTATTTTTTTTATTTTTTAATTTCCTAAGCTAATCCCGCTAAGATCTACTCTTGTCTGCAGGAAAGAAACCAGAGTCCCTGCCGGAAAACGAACCCGCAACCCCGGCGCTTTTAGACTAGCTCTCTACCATCTAGCCTACCGGGGCACTTATGCCGTACTTGTCAGATTGCGGTAAAGGGTATCAGACTTTACTTTAACGAAGCTGATCATCATAGCCAGGATATATTCTTGTGGTACGTTATAAGGGGCTACGAGGTAGTCAACTTAAGATCCTCTACACTGAACTAAAAAAGACAAAAATCTAAACAAGAAAAACAAACAAACTTCTGCTGAGAAAGCGAAGAAACGGAATAAGAATTTTCAAACCTTTTGGCCCTTGAAGGATTTCATCTTTAGCCAATTAACATACAAGTTTTTGAGCAATAAAAACATAAAATTACCCTAAAAAGGGTAACAACGACAAGATAAAGGGAGGTAAAAACCACGATGTACGGAGAACTTTTACAAAAAAGCTGAAGAATTGCTTTTATTTTCCGTCAACTTTCTAAAATTAACAAGCATGGCTAGCATGCCCGCAAGTAAGAATCTATGCTTAAAACTATCGTCTAAGAGGTCAGAATTCCAATATATAAAATCTTGAAGACCAGAAGAAAGTAATTCACTTGGCTACAACCAAGCTCAATCATTAGCTGCAATCTTTTGAAAAAACGTCATTCAACTGTTAAACAATAACTTTTTGCTTTTTACAATAAAGTACTTACTACTTACTTAAATGGCTTTTACAGAACGTTTGTTCCTGTAGCCGAACGAAGAATATTCTTCCATGCGCCTCGATCTTCTGCGCTCCCTCTCCAATTTATTTAACCAAGCTTTGAAATGTCTTCCTCCACCTGATATTTCCATCGGAGTTTTGGTCTTCCTCTTCTGCGTGAACCATCACCAGGCGCGTATTCGAATGCCTTTTTAGCTGGAGCATTTTTTTCCATTCGCACAACATGACCTAGCCAACGCAATCGGTGTAGTTTTTTACGTTTCACAATGTCAATGTCAGCATACAGCTCATGGTTCATACGACACCGATATTCTCCGTCAACGCAGATGGGTCCATAAATTTAACGAAGAATTTTTCTCTCGAATACTCCAAGTACTGCCTCGTCTGCTTTCGCAAGTACCCATGCTTCAGAGCCATACAACAGCACGGGTAGTATCAGTGACTTGTAGAATGTGATTTTTGTCTGTCGAGAGATGGCTTTGCTCTTAAACTGCTTACTTAGTCCAAAGTAGCATCTATTAGCCAGTATAGTTCTTCTTTTAATTTCAAAACTGATGTTGTTCGTTTTGTTTATGGCGGTGCCGAGGTAGATAAAATCGTTGAATATTTCAAAGTTATAGTTTTCAACTTCCACTGTTGGCCCGAGTCTACTGGACGTCCTGTGCGTTGATACCATCAACTTTGTTTTATCTGCGTTTACCACCAGACCCACTTTAGCAGATTCTTTTTCATCTTTTTCAAAGGTGGCAGTCACTGCTCGCTGTGTTCGCAGTGTTTTACAATGAAGTATCTTCTTTTAAACCGTCTAGCGAGGAATCTAGCTAACAAACTAGATCATACCAACCCTCCTTACCAGCCACTTGTTCGAACAATTAAAAAATGAACAGAAAATTACAACACGAAACTGTAACTAATCCAGAGTTTTAACTAAGTAAAACCTCAAGACTTCAGATGAAGTTACAACGTATTTCACTGCACATAACACCTCTGGAAGGTAAGACTAAAATCCTTACATTAGTTCAGAAAGATGTAAGCAGTCAACAATATCTCACAAATGATTCTGATCCATTATGAAGTTTTTGTACCCTCCACCACTAGTGCTGAATAAGAATGTACTACGATAGTTTAAGGAAGATGTACATAGCACGCGTTAATTCGTCGACGTGTGTCGTGCGTTTAAAATCTTAAGCGCATGAAAAATTTCAAGTTACACAACGCGCGTTACAAAAGACGTTCCTGTCAGCTGTTTTGGTTTGTTTACTTATTTTTACATTAAAAACGGATTCGAAAGTATATCAAGATTTTTTTATTTTATTAAATTTATTCTTTTTATATAAATATCGTATGTTTTTTAAGCTCTTTAATTAGTTTTTCTTTCATGATTCATAAATTATTCTTTTTATTGTCAGGTGATTAGTTGTCAAAAATACACAACGCGTTAAAAAGTTCAAAGTTAACCAACTTTCTGGTGCAAACGCGTCAAAATATTTTGCATGTAGCTTGATCTATGAAAAAACACTAGTTTAACTTTTTTTGACAGAAGTCTACAGAGCGCGCGCGCTCTAACGCGTGTTGCGTACTTCTACCTTTAGGTTCCTTGGGCCGCCATCGAAGAGACAGCTCACCAACGCTCATACTACACAGTAAATACTTTAAGGGTGTCAATGCATAATTTAACCAATTCGCCTTCCTAATGAAGAGAAGAAGCACCCTAATCATCCAAACATGCAAATACCCGTCTCCCTAATGTCCCGAATTTCAGGAGACAGAAAATTCAACACAGTTTCCTCTTCCTTCTCGTCATGACAACCTCTGCAGTTGTAGTTGAACTCTAGACATATTCTCCTCGCACGAGTCTCCACCGGCCAGTGCCCAGAGACCATCTGGTCGTTGTTGAACATAAGTAGAGAGCTCGTTCTTCGTTCATCAGAGCTGGTTACCGAGCAGCTGGATGCGCGAGTCCACCCAAAGAGGGTAAAATAAGTTCGTCATTCCGTGTGAAACATTTTAAATATTCCGCATAAAGTATTCTAGTAATTCTAAGTTGATTGAACCAAGTCCGTCCGTCTATCTGTCAGTTTTAATAACGCCCGTTTTCGAATGCCTCAAAAGAATGGAACAATATTGATGTTTAATGGTTTCAAGATCTCCCGTGCTGTTTGGGATTGAAATCCAGCACAATCGGCTTAGTCCGTCCGTCTATCTGTCAGTTTTAATAACAATATTGATGTTTAATGGTTTCAAGATCTCCCGTGCTGTTTGGGATTGAAATCCAGCACAATCGGCTTAGAAGGAAAATAGTTATGAACTCGAATTCATATTAAAAAATTAATATTTTGAGACAAAATCTAACTAAATGGTTACAGAAAGTACCGATTCTCATTAAATTTTGCACAAATTCGTTTGTATGACTAGAAATCATACTGTTAAATTTTGTGAAGATCGGTCCTTAATTGACCGTAGACCCTATATAAATCATTCCCGGAAAACATTTTAGTATGGCTAAAATCGTGAAAAGTAAAGCAATTTTAGTAAAAGTAGGCCTGTCATAGCTTTATAAGACTAGAAATCACGCTGTCAAAATTTGTGAAGATCGGTCAATTATTAACCATAGGCCTCAAATAAAGCCCAAATTGGCCTGTCGTAGTTTTTACGACTGTAAATAACGCTGCCAAATTCTGTGAGGATTGTTGCATCAAAGCGCACTTTTAAAAAAAGGCTTTACGCTTAAAATCTCAACAAATAATAATACAGTGAGGCCAGTTTAAATAAATATTGCTATATAATTTGTAGATTTAAGCCCAATTGTGAAATATTGTTACTCTGAGTAGAGAATAACAAAGATTCGGCGCAGCCGAAAATAGCACTTTTACTTGTTTCTTTTTGTTGTTACATAATTTGTAAAGCAAACTTATAGAAAATTCTAACAACATTTCAACATTTCGGTTTTGTATTAGAATAATTTTGGGAATCATAGTTTTGGCTTTATTAAAAAAAAGGTTTAGAAGCACTTTTAATACTGCTTTTCTTCTACTAACTACATATGTGAGTTCTTTACATATCCACTGGTTAACATGCATACCTTCTTTACTTTATAATTGTAAAAGAAATATAAGATCCTTTCTGTAAACAGCAAACAAAAAAAAGGAAAATAAATAAAAAAAAAAAACGAAACAAGTTGAAAGTATTAATTAGTGCTTTTCGTCTCTCCTTTTATCCATTTTAATATAAAAATACATTATTTTCCTTACCGACTTTCTCCAAAGGCCTTCCAATTTCTCTTATTTATAATTAAAAAGAGGAAAAAAATGAAAATATAAAGTCATTGTGACAGCCTTAAGTGATTTATGATATTTAGCGCAAAATGTTACTAGCACGCCTTAAAATAGGCACCATTTTATCAATTTATACGATTTATTTATGTGTGTACGTGTAACTGAAAACATGCAAAGGCTTTTTTCCTTTTTGTTACGTATATTTCTTTAATTTTGAAATTGTTTTCGTACAAAATTCTGGTATTTGTGACAAGTTAATACAGTTAAAAAAGTGAAGTTAATGATAACAACTGGAAAACAACATTTCAAGATAATTAACATGTTATGAACGTTGTGGGGAGATTTAAAACCTACTTTATGGTGATAACTCTTTTTAAAACTGTAAGAATTTATTCTTATCTTAAGGATTTTTTTTTTCTTTCTACAAAAAAAGTTTTTTCTTACGTTTTCTGTAAAATTGTATAAATTTAAAAAAAAAAATATTTTAAATGCAAGGAATTGTTAAAAATAAGTTTACACTTACTAATTTTAGATTAAATTGAATAGTCGTATAGTCCCTTTTGAACGTACCTGAAATTAAGATATAAGATTGTGTTATTTTATTTGTATACCAGGCATTTAAAGTCGATAAAAGACAAGTAATTTGTTAAGATTTTTATTATTTGTATTTAAAGTATTATTTATTTATTTAACGTATTAGGCTTATAATTAAAAATTATCAGCAAATAATAATTATGGCAATGGCAGCGAAGGGGTTCAGCTCAATGTTTGTACACATTTGTCTTAAATTATATCTTAATTATTTCTGTTTACATTTTTTTTTTATATATATACATGTGCATATTACGTTCAGATATCCTTATGAAGATTAGTAGTTTTAAGGAATTTTATAATAAGTGTTATGTTTTCTATTACCGGATTGGACAATAGGTTCATGGGATCTGTGCACCTGAATAAGGTTTCTCTGGAATTTTTAGTTTTTGGACATTCATATAGGTAGTGATAGGGTGTTGTTGGGAATAATATGTTACAGTTGCAAAAAGGAGTAAAATTGTTATTAAATAATGTTCCGTGGGTAAGTCTGGTATGACCCAAGCGGAGTCGCTCGTATTTGATACGGTCTAATCTACTAACGTTTCTGTCATTGCTTACGACAAAATTATCTATCGAGTTCTGCAAAACATTAGTTCTCCTGTACCAGGAAGAACTACGACTAAGAATGTGATTCCTATTTTGTTGGGTATAGAAGTTATCTACAAATTTATCTATATCTTTACGATTATAATTTTGTGTCATCAATAGTGGTTGTCTTGCAGCCTTTTTGGCAGCATGGTCCGCAAATACATTACCCCGTATTAGACAGTGTCCAGGAACCCTTAAATTTTTAGGAATGACTTTTATACACTACCAGACTATTAAAAATTTAAGGAATAGAACAATTACAAAAACGCTTTATAAAAATACATAACTGAAATGTAACTCATAGAATAAATTCGAAAAATAAAAAATGTTGAATATAATATAAAGTAACCTACGAAAGGAGATAATTCCCAGTTTCTATTTATTTTTTATTATAATTTTTTTAGGATTGTTTTACCTTGTTGGATATCTTGGTATCTTGTCCAGATTCAATTTTTGTTAGGACTTTGGTATATTTTGTTAGCAGATTTGAAATTTATTCATTTATTATTCTTCTTTATTAATACTTGAGCTTAAGGTCACTTTTATTTCAAATAGTGACCCTAAGCTCAAGTATTAATAAAGAAGAATAATATTTAAAAAAAGGTCGAAGAAATTAGAATAAAATTAATTTATTCATTTGAAATAAATAAGTTTTTTGACTTTCCTATAAAAACACCCCTTCTACTTGTCTTAACATATCACTTGTATACAAAAAACTAAAAAAATCAAAAGTGTATTTTTAACCGTTCATAACTTTTTCAAAATTAAAGCTTAAACTCCCACCTATTCAATTTACAAAAATACTAATGCATTCAAAAGTTACAGATTTTTGATCCGAAATTGATTAAAAATGTACCACTGTGTCACGTGCCACCCTGAACTCATCAATTTATATAAGATTATAAGATCAGCGTAAACAACTTAAGCCAGAGACTTGAAATTTTGTATCTAGGCTACCCTCCCAATGTGTAGATAAAACAAGTTAGAGTGCTATATTCAGATGTGCCGAATCTTTGATACTCTCCACCGACAGTTCGAATATTTCAGGAGTGGTATCTATATGGTATCTTTTTATTAGTTATTTGTTTTCTTTATAAAAACAGACATCAGCATTTAAATTGGTTATGGGCGGATCTTCACGAAATTTTACAACGTGATTTCCAGTGGAATTAAACTAATTTTTGCGAAATCTTATATCATTGCATGCATTGTTCCACCATTTGTGTTAGTTTTTGTAACAAAATTATCAATTTTTTAAGGTGGTGGTTCCACATTTTAATTCATAGCTCTGCTCTACAGAACCGATTTTGCTGGTCTTCAATCCAAAACTGCTTAGGATAACTACAAGCAATTTGACACCAAGTTTGTTCTTTTTGTTGAGTTTTTCGAAAGTGAGCGAAACAGACGGACAGAGAGACGAAATCAACTTAGAATTACTCAAGGAGCCAGAATATATATACTTTATGGGGTAATAAAAAAGTTTCACATGGAATGACACACTTAGTATACCATCTTCACAAATAATTGTGGTGGAGGGTATAATAAGAAGAGATTTTTGGAAATTCAATTCTTTATGGGTTAGAAATGTGTTTAAAACAGGTAAAATCCGTAACCTTATATCTCGTGACCCACTGGATAGATGTAAAATTCAAACAAAATCATTTTTTAATTAAAAACAAGTAAGAAAGTATAGTCGGTCAAGCCCGACCATATGATACTCAGCACCACAGTACTTAAAAATATGGAATATGGACTTCTCTATGTTTAAAAACTTCATTAAAATCGGTTTGAAAGTTTGTGAGAGGCAGAAATTGCCCCCTACCTCCCCTTGTGGTCCTATTTTTAAAAAACTGTATGGCTAATGTGTCCATATAGATATGGTTCTATCTATGTTTTAAATTTCATTAAAATCGGTTTGATAGTTTCTACGAAGAAGCAATTTCCCCCTATCTGTCCTCGTGGTCCTACAACTCGGCCCATTTTCGATAGGCTTGGTCCTTGTACCAATAAACCCCTATGTCCCAAATTTTATCAAATATCTCCAAAATTGCGACCTTTACTTTGCGCATAAGGTTACATGGACAACCAGCCTGCCAGCCAGCCGGACATCGTTAGTTCGACTCAGAAAGTGGTTCTGAGTCGATCGGTATACTTCAAGGTGGGTCTAGGACATAGTTAACCAAAACTCTCAATAAATGAAATGCGTCTGTATTGGATAATATAATATTGCCCAGCAAACACAAAACTAAGCATTGCAAATTATATACAAAATATGCCTCAGAATCAGGCAATTTGTTTCACACATATTTAATTGGTCGAGTTTAATTTACAATTAAAACTTAACAAATTAAGTGTATTTAGGGATTATAAATTAAATTTTCCAAATTTAAGATTTTGTAACAATTTCTTATTAGCAAAATATGTTTTTTAATGACAAAACAAAAATTTCTGTCTTCCATCATACCACATATTTTGTTTGCTGGTTTATTTTAAAATTAAGTCAAAGCTGAAAAAAAGTAAGCATCCGCACATGTGCACTCGTTAACACTCAATTAACGACTGAAATCAAACTGAAATAAAAGAGAACAAGCGTCGGTGTGAGTTTTTATTATTGTTTTTGTAGCACAATTGTGCACAGAAAATGAAGATTTGGATTACACTGGTCTAGGACCAATATTTTTAGGCGTTACACACATCAGCACAAATGCATAATACCCTCTCCACTATTGTGGTGTGGGTATAATTAGATTGACATGTGATTGGTAGTTTTTTCAAATTTGTACATTTTGGGGGAAGAAAGTGGGCAAAAATATATTTTTGGTAACACATTAATTTTAAGTAATAAAGATAGAAACAAAAATTTAAATTGTATTTTTCTCTCCTGCTGGTTAGCTTTGCGACACAATAGAAGCAAATAAGATATTTTCGTTCGGAAAAAAGATTGTCCTGTAATGAGAAAACGGCCATAAGACTGTAACTTTTATAATAATTGGTGTACTAAATGGATGCAAGAAATGTTTTTGTTTTAGGACGTCCAAACGGGGGAAAAATTTGTAAAATAAATTACTTTTATGCGAGTTTGTGAGCGGCGATCTTAGAAGATCTGGACATCTAAGTACTAAGGGCTGATTTTTCAGTTTTTTTTTTTTGAAAAGTATGGCAGATGGTGCTTGATTGTGTTTTATTAATTACAGAATTTTCTTTGAATCAATTAATATTTAACCCTAGCTTCTTTACAAGGATACCTTCTTGGCAAAGTAAAATTTTGTGGCAGTAAATCAAGAATAGATCATAAGTCCCATATAGATTTTTTCAAAAATTAGTTTACCGCAAGCAAATCTTGTTTGTATTAACCCTGGATGGTTACTGTTCGTCGTATTGACGAAGCTTATTTACTCTTTATGATATAACTTTTTATGTGTATTCAAATTACGCTCTTTTTTCAACAACGTAAGCTGATGACGAAAACTTTGAAAAGTTAATTAATATGAGAAAACCACAAAGTGTTCAAATTCGTATCGAATTTTGAGAGAAAAAAAGAACTTTAATTTTGTTTTTTTTTTACTTTAAAAATCGTTCCGCTAAAGTTTTTTTTAGATAGTTCGCTGATTCTACGAGGAGTTACCTTAATGTACTAAAATGAAGAGTAACCATCCAGGGTTAAGATTAATTTTAGAAAGAATCTGTACTCAAGCCTTAAATTCATAATATTTTTTGTTTGGTGGTTGTTGCAAGGGAAAAAGATGCGTAAATGATCTGACTGGCCTATATTTTCTTAATTTTTATTAAAATCATGATATCATGCAAGAAATATGAGTCTTCGGGCATAGTTTTTTAACTTTTAAATATCTCCCCATAAGATTTTCTGAATCTAAAATGGTCTTATGCTTTGGAATATTTATATGAGATCAAATACCAAAAATATTAGATACAAAAGCTTATTGCATTTTTCTATTTTACATTCCATGTCCAAACAAGTATTTTTTATTAACCAATTTTACCAAAATTTTTAAGGCATTCTTACCTTTCTTTACACAGACCCTTTTTCTATGCCAAATTTCAACTCAGTTCATTCTCATTTAAAAAAGAAAATAAAAATTGTTGTTAAATTTTTTTTTTTACCGGATATTTTTCCTTATTGCTCCCGCACTGTCAAAATACTCATATTACTCGAACACCAAAAATGCAAATCTGTATATATGTGTTAACTTGTGTGTGTGAGTGCATGTGTGTGATTGCGTGTATTTGTTTGTTTAAGTATTTAATGTGCATTTGCCAACGGAAGTTATTTCAGACATTTTTATTCACTTGGTTTAATCTGGTCAGCCAACACAAGAATTTTTTTTTAACTTTTAATATTTGTTGTTGTTGCATTATTGTTATTGTTGTTTGGGTGCCCTTTTATAACATGGCGGTTTGTTTACCTTTTTGGTAAAAAATGCCTACAAACTTTTGCCAGGCAAAAAAGAAGTACACACACCTCTACACACATAAACAAATGCTTGTATAAGTTTTAGTACAACATAAAGGTGTTTTGGTTTAACTGTAATGTTTGTATAAACGTTACGTGTATGTGGGTCCAGGAGATCGTAAGTTTGTGTAAATGTGTTTTATGTGTGTATAAATTTAAAATCATGATAACGTTTCTGCTGTTAAGCTTTACATGTGAGTTGTGTTCATTCGTTTGTTATACTTGGTGTTGTTGTCATACAGTTCAAGTTGTTGTTGCTGTTTTTATGGTTTTTCTTACAATCTACTGTTGTGAAAATAATAAATTCTCGTTGCACTGTAGGAAAAACAGAAAAGAAAGTGTGGAAAATATGCACTAAACTCAATCCTGTATCTAGTTGAAATTATTGAAACAAAGCTTTGGATTCATTGGCTGCCGTTATTCAGCAGAGCTCATGTGGGTTCAGTTATTAATTCTACTGTGTTAAATTGTGCCACTGTCCCATATTTCTTGGCCACCAGAATTTTTAATTCCTTAGCAATGCGGTTAACTCACTTGAGGAGTAGATTCTAATTTAGTCAGTATCGGAATGAAGGTTCTTTGACAAAAGAATATGAACCTTAAGTCCTCGAATACCGGATAAATACAAAGAACCTCTACAAAGTACATTGGAAGGGAGCCCAATCTTCTGGGCGTGAGCACTAATTTGCAAGTGGCCATTAATAGCCGCAATTGGGTTTTTATGGTAAACAAATCTTGATTCAATTCCCACAAAAATCTGGTATACTTATTCTACTGTTCCAGCATGTTAAGGACCTCTTAAGATTCCAAAGTTTTAAAGTTTTATTACATGAATCCCAAATTTCTGATTTCTATTCTAGAATATTCAATAATATGACAAGAGTTATGAAGAAAGTCAAAATTTGAACCTCAATTGTCACTTTCGTCAAGTAACTTATCTTGTCTAATAATCCAGTGTGCTGAAAACCATATCAATATTTTCTATTAATATGAGAGAACAAAGATTTAACTAGAACCGAAATTAGAAGGGAATACTAGTAAATTGAGGTCATGAATTCTTTTATGGCATATACCTCTGTCCAAAATAACTGACTCTTGGCCTTTTGGTACACCCAAGATTGTCATACTGAGAAACCAAAATTCAGGCAGGTTGCAGATCCATAATTAAATGTCATAGGCGTCATCTAAACCAAGTTTTTTGCCATGATCTCTATGAGCTCTTGAAATTCCATGAACAAGACTTTCCGAAGCATTGAACACTAAAAAAATTATTAGTAGTTTTTTATCAATTAAAAAAATTATTTAAAAAGTTTTGAAATTTAATTAATGTGATTGAATCAATTATTTATTTTTTTTTTTTTTGTTTTGTTTTTAAAAAAACAAAATTAATAATGTAATTTTGATTTAATAAACATTTTAGTTGTTTTGAAATAAATTTTGAATTAAAATTATAATTAAATAACAAAAAATTATTTCGTTTAAAATAAAATAATTTAAACTTGTGAAAGTGTTGTTGGAAATTGTCAAAATCAATCAACACATTGTTTGAAACGGCAAAGTTTTTTGATAATTTTTTTAATTAAAATTTAAAAAAATCATTTACTGAAAAAACAATATTAAAAATATTAAATTTTTACAATTTTTAGTAATCAATATAATCATTTTGGTAATAGGTGGAAAATCTACAAATGGGTTGCCTGATTCTATGAATTTGGTAAAAATTTGATGATTAGAGATAATTTTAAATTTTTCCTGTAAACGGAAGGCTCCCATAACCTTCAAAGACATGATAAGCAGTCATCTATCGAAATTTTGCTTTAAAGGCGAATTTATGAGCACCGCATGGTTGCAAGTTCAAAATTAATGCTTGCCATAAGTGTAGTAAAACTTTAAATATTTGTGTATATACATTTTTTTAATGAGTTTCACTGTACTTTTTGGCCAATAATATAATTTGGATTTTACCAGTTCTCCTATACATGAGAAAATACTATGTTCGTGTATTTTCCAAGCTCTAGAGTATGAGTTCAAATGTGTGTTTAAGTGAGTGTGGCTTTGATAATCGCTTTGATTTTCTATGTGCAGGCATTTAAACTTCGCCATAGGAAGCGGAAGTGCACGAGAAAAACATTTTTTTTTATTATTCTATGCGTAATTTTTATTTGTTGCTAAGTCGTTTTAGGTATTTAAGGAATTTGTTTGCATTAATATTAATTCAAATGAAATTTTTCGTTAGTTTGCTAATAACATGATTTGCTCTTACTACTGAAGGAAGCAAAATTCTGAAAAACAAAATTTAGCTGCACAATAGCCAAACTCTTAATTATAAAAAAAAAATAGAAACATATGAGTAAAGTACCTACTCTTAGTTTTATTTTTAATTTGATATTTTTCATTTTATTCTATTAGCCTTCATAAATTATGCACATTTGTTTTTAAAACAATTTTTCACTTAAATTCAATTTAATTGTGCGTAACTTAAATACGCTTATTGCAATATCCGAGACTTTGTAGTTCAGTGGTTCCCTGTGGCAGTCTAGTGGCCTTTTCACACTTGTCAACATCTAACATTTAACATCAATTTGCGAAGATATTGGAATTTTCCCATAAGAAATACATAGGGCTAAAAATCAAAATTTTTCAACATCTTTACAGAATGTTACTATCTCATTTTGTTCCCTTTTACATTTTTCGATTCTTTTAGTGCCATCACTAGAAAAGTAATAAGTAGTTATTGAGCTGATTATTAGTAAGCAAATATTCAGTAGTGAAAATAACAAAATTAATAAGTAGTTGCTGAGGTCATTACTAGTAAGTACTTATTGAAGTTTTCAGAATAATGGCAATTGCAATGACAACTACTTACCAGGTAACGTATGAAATAACTACCACCTATTACTAATTCTACTATTATTGTGGCATCAGTGACAAAATGTAAGTTGGTTTGAAGCCAGATTTCAATACTTAACTTTAGTGTCTCCGGGAAGACATTTTTTTACAGAATGTTATTATTGTTATTATTATTATTAATATTATTAGATTTTCTTCATTCAATGAATGCACATAGAACAGGAAACATACTGTTAAAGAAATAATTCGTATGCAGATAGTCAAACAATATTAAAAATTATGTATGGGAAATAAAACAAAATTTGCTTTATTACCAATCCTGCCTGAAAACAAAGCAAAATCGATTTGTTTGTCTTATTTCCCATTTAAAATTGAAATAAAGCAAATTTTGCCGTTTGTGGTAATGTACCCGCTCTTATATAATTGGTAAAATTTATAGTGCTTTGTTTACACAAAGGTGTGCAAATGTTGCTTTATTATTATTATTATTACTTCTTAATTATAAAAGTAAGAAAACTATTGATTTTCCCTTTTACGGAATGTTTAAAATCATTACCTCTTAATTATAAAAATAAGAAAACTATTAATCAATATTAAATGCAAAATTTATTTAAAACTGAAATGAGAGATAAAGCCATTTTCTAATATTGCTTATGCAAGCTAAGGCCATGATGGCTTTATCTCCCATTCAAATGAAAAAAATGGCTTTATCTCCCTATTGAATGAGAGAGATAAATCCATCATGGGCTTATCTCACATGGTATTAAAGCACTCATTCTTTCAACAGTGCTACCACGTTTTCAATTAATTTCATACCCTTTGTGAACAGAAAATGAAGAACTAAAGAAAAAAATTTTTCAAAATAAAATGTGAGCTTAAGTTCTCTGCCGACGATTTTATTATTTCTGGTATTCAAGTGAAATTCATTAAGCATTATTGAGCAATAAAAAGTTATAGAATTGGTGAGCACTTTTATCTTTTTCATAAGCTGTTAACTCCGGTTTAATCTAGCAAATAATAAAATAGCAACTTAAATCAATTTTATAATATAAAAATGTAGACTTTAATACACCCCCATTTAATACTCGTGGTGGTGGAGGGTGTAAAAAATACTCTTTTAAATTTCAAAAAATTTTTTAATTTTCTCTATATTGCCGCATTCATAAAAGGAGCCGGAAGCAAAAACCATTTGGAATCTCTGATATAGTAAAATTAATAAACACTGAAAAAAGTATTTCAATAAAAATAAACAAAAATAACAATTTATTAAAAAATTAAAATAGCCACTTAAGTATTATTTATGGCGCGACAACAGTTTTTTTGCAGCAACAACAAAAATGTCCCTCACATACATTCATACTATTTATGTGTTGAACTCATTCACATACTGTCGTACATAATTATAGAAATAAACAGGGTGATGCATAAGTAAAATTTAATGATTAAGTTTCCGGCCCACCTTATTTGAGTATTTCTAAGAAATTAGTGTGAAAAGTGTCATCTTAGACTACTAAAAATTAAAGTCAATTCTCCCCTTTAGGACTTAAGAACATAAAACTTGCATTTATTATTTTTCCTACACTGTTTAATTTGACTTTATCTCAAAATGAATGTTTTAAAGTAGTTCCCTTTCTGCACTTAACGATTCAAGTGTCCAATTCACTAGCTCTGTCGTAAGGCTCCCTACAAGAAATGAATAAGCGAATCATCATAATATTTTTCACGTTAGCGTTAAGAAATAATGATGATTCGCTCATTCATTTCTTGTAGGGTTACGTGTTGTTTCGTTACTTTGTCGTATTGCTAAATATCAAAACTGGAAAACATCAATTCATTGTAGCCACATTGTTAATTTACTTTGAGTAAACTATTTAGGAACATTTACAAATTCCTTTTTAACAAATATTAAACAAATATGAAAAATAAAATTAAAAAAAGACAAATTATTTAATTTAGTTAAAATTTGTAGTTTTTTATTTATTTTTCCTTCTTCTTCAATTTTGCCCATCACATAACATGAACTTGAACCAGGTATGGGAGCTTTAGTTTAAGATGAAATGGAAATATATGTATATTGAAAAGCAATTTTAATTAAAATAGCTTAAAAAATAAATTGAAATAAATCAAACATATCTTTATAATTCAGAAGAATTAAATTTGTGGTGGTGGTTATCACATTCTAACAAGATTTTTACAAATTCACCAAAAAAATCAAACATTTCCAGGCTTGCCATAAATACATAATTTTTTAACACACATACAAATTAGTTCAAGTTGATTTTCTTCGAACTTCGAAGTTCTAAGTATCGTCGTATTCGTTGTATAATCGTAAAATTATATAATATTGTATATTTGTTGCTGGTATATTTTTTATGAAAATTATACGATTGATTTTTATGTATAAATAAAAATGCTTTTATTTTAAACTCTCAAATATCGGCAAAAAGATAGTAAAATACAATTTATTTTCAATACTGGCCTCGAGCTTAAAATAAAAGCATTTTTATTTATACATAAAAATTAATCGTATAATTTTCATAAAAAATATACCAGCAACAAATATACAATATTATATAATTTTACGATTATACACCGAATACGACGATACTTCGAACTTCGAAGTTCGAAGAGAATCAACTTGAACTAATTCTTATGTGTTTTAAAAAATTATGTATTTATGGCTTGTGAATTGCATAAATAATAAAAAACAAAAATTTTGGTTTTTTTTGTTAATGTAAATACACAAAAGAACATACAAAAGAAATTTTTTTCGATATTGTGGGCCAGGCAGTAAATCAAATTATTGTTTACGTATTAACGTATTTCTCTCAGAATCAGTGGTGTCAAAACTTATTGAGAAAAAAATGCTAGACTTTGCTAAAAAAAAATCTTAAATCTTCATTTAAGTAAGGGCCAAGCAAATTTTTTATAATATGCTGCATTTTGTCCTTCAGCTTTTGCGACGAGGTCTCAAATCGCTTTTTACAAAGGCTGGTCAGATGATCGACAGGTGCAACTGAACTGTGCACAGCACATAAACTTAATACCGCATCTGCTGAAAGTTGGTAAAAATTCTTTTTAAAAGGATGCTTTTAAGTTATGACCGTAGCATTTTTGTGCTTTCTTGTTTCTGCATGTTGCTCCAGGGCACTAAATTAAGAAACAATATAGTATTTTCATTTATTTTAGAAGGTTTTTTAATCCGTTTCTTTCACCCATTCTTTTAACTTTAAGTGCTTTAGCCAATCTTTGTGCAACTTTTTGAATAGGTTTTACTAATTTTTTAAAATTTTTTCCTGTATTAATTTAAATATCAGTTTATTTATATCCACATTAATGAGTATTTACAATGTTGCATTTTTTTAGATCTATTTCAATGTTAGAATCTTTCGTTTTTTTTTTATATATGCCTAACGGCAAAGAATTACGACAAACATATTCAGATATGTGATGGAAATCGTTCTAGAAAACGAAAGAATTTAAAATCTACAATATCGTTTTTAGTATGTAAAAAAAAAACGTTTTCTTATACATTTTTTCTAATTTCCTGTCTAGATTCTGGTAAATTTTATATTATATATGTTCTGAACAAAAAAATAAGGACTATAATTCAGAAAGATATTTGAAAATCGATCGAAATTCATTACACCTTTTAAAAGCGATCGTTATTAATTAAATTGGTTTTCATCACATACCGGATTAAATAAAAAGCTGTTTATGCTCAAAGCTTTTGGTTTTCATCACATACCGGATTAAATAAAAAGCTGTTTATGCTCAAAGCTTAAACAATTTAACGATTGTTGGATTATTTTCGACAACAAAGGGCTGTTCGCTGCCCTCAGTTTGAAATAACGTGAACATTGCTGATGCGAAGGCAAGTACAGATAAAAATCCGAGACTTGCAACAAGCGATTTTTTAGGAGTGTTAACTAGCCGGTTCTTGCAAATAATTTGACATAAGTTACATCTATTCTTATGTACGCTTTAATTGCTTAACGTTAAGTTTATTGTCGCAAAATTTTACGTGAATACCAACATTTATAAAAAAGTTATAACATTAAAAGCCTTTTTTGGGAGTGTTATTATAATGGACGGTATGGTAAAATAAGGACCGATTAAAATAAAATTTGGTGAGATAGTTAAGATTGCAGTACGAAATGTTTGGATTCTATTTATTCTCAATACCAGCACAATAAGATGGCTAATGGGTACAAAGACTTTGATCCGAAAAGAAGTTTGTTTGTTGAGAATCGGTCTATGTAAACAATTTGAATTATTCTTATCATTTTTGATAGAATTGGTCCTTATGAGAATTAAAACGCACATACCCAATTTGATTAACTTGTCTCCAAAATTGCGACCTGTGCTTTGCGCACAAGTTTAACATGATCAGCCAGCCAGTCGGATGGACGGAGGGACGGACATTGTACGGTCGATTCAAAAAGTGATACTGAGTCAATCGATATACTAAAAGGTGGGTCTAGGATCAATCTTCTTCAGTGATACCCACATTAACACAAACGATTACACCCGCTCCACTATGGTTGTGAGGGTATAAATAAGTTATTCATTCAACAAATCATAACGTTACTTATGTCCCACCCTGTATATAACGATACATCAGTTTTCTGGCAGCACTCGTACAATCTTTTACAGTTCGTTTTGTATCATCACTAACAACAACAACGTCTTCTCAATACAGCAACTATTTCAATGCAAATATTTATGTTGGCAAATGAAATCGATGGAAATTGATTGCATTAAATTGTTTGAACATAAGAGGACATACAGAAATATAAAAGGACAGTATACGAACGTACGTCCTTCCGCACCACAGTAAAAACAAACAAATACATTTTAAATGAAATGGCAGTTAAAAAGTTATTTTGTGTTAATAAATTTATACAGCAAATAAATGAATAAATAAAAAGTTTATTTTCAATTTTGGGTATTTTTTTTCTTCTGGTGAGAAAAATTTATTACTTTGAATTTGATAAAGTGCAGTAAGTTGGTTAGCAAGAAAATTTAAAATAATTTGGTAGTAATTTTAAGGTTTTTGATACAAAAACCTGGTTGCTTGAATATGACTAAATTGATCTAACAAAAAATTATATAAAAATGGTGGCTTTAAGTTTGAAAGAGTGATTGATTAGACTGAACGAAATTGTCAGATCTGGTAATTATATATCAATATAACAAATCGCTTAAAAATATGGAAATTTCACATCGTTTCCTAAATACGGTCCGTCGCCTCTAACGTGCGAGATATAGCTTATGTGGTAAGAAATTGAAGTAGTTTCAAATCATTACCAGCAGTGAAAAGTGTGTCCATTGCATTAACAGGCCATGCAAAAAGTTTAATCTCAAGACTAAGTAGGCAAATAATGGCTAAAGCCGAATATTCATGGTGCCAAGATAGTGTTCGGTTTTTGCTGAAACCAAAGGTTGTCTTCTATTATAAGCTGCTATAATTGAACCAGACGATCACAGGGAGTGTATGCTGAAGACAATTTATTGGTTTTAAGCGCGGTATCTAGAACATGTCAGTGGATAAAATGTCTTAATTTTCAGTCATGACATCAAGTTTTACAAAAAATGCTTCAAATTTGCAAGAAAACTTCCGTATTTGTAAGCTTTTTAACCCAGATGGGGTTGCAATATATAAGAAGTCTAGAATTTATATTTAAAGTCCAGCCGAATTAATTGAATAATAATAAAAAATCTTACCGAAGTACACTTTAAAATCCGATAATGCAGTTTAATAGAGAACTGTTTCTCTAAGAAAAGTCCGTTATTGGTTTTCGTAAAAAACCAAAATTTTTTCTAAATAAAATTTTAGTGAAGTTCCTCAAATATTTTATCACGAAAACTGGTGCAAATTTTCATGCTATTCAATAGCTTATGAGTGCAAAATATTTTCGCTGCTTACATATTAATGTTGTTTTCACTGAAATACAGTACTTTCTTTTTAACCAAAAAAAATTATTTAGATTGCATATTTAGTTTTGTAATAATTAAAAAAAAAAAAAAAAAAAAAAAAAAAAATTAGCCCCAGCTACCTCCATCTTAATTCTGGAAGATCAAATAAAGGATGAGGTTGTACACAGAAAAAAATTAAAAATTGTCTCTAATCACCTAATTTATACCAGCATTCTTTGCATCTTATAACTAGATAGTGCCAATTGTAAATTTTATGTATTTAACTTAATTATTTTAACAAAAAGAATCTAGGAATTTTTATTTCTCATGGTGATAAATTTTCATATTATTCGAATGTGTATTGTAAGTCAAATTACGATCCTCAAAAGCTTTTATACTTTAATGGTACTATTCCTTCAATATTTTCCAGGAATATTTTCTATGCACTATCAGAAATATACAAACAAAAAAAATTCTGATAGTGCATAGAACGTATTCCTGGAAAATATTGAAGGAATAAGACTATTAAAGTATAAAAGCTTTTAAAGATTGTAATTTGACTTAGAATTCACATTAGAATAATATGAAAATTTATGAAAAAATTTATATTTAAAGGGCGGTGATCGGTGAGCTAGGTCAATTTCGATGCAGTTCCACTTTTTGCTTAATTTAGTCAATATAATACTCGGTGCCAATTTTCACTGAACTAGGACAACTGCTTACACAGAAAAAATTACCCGTAGTTTTTTTTTTAACAATTAAAAAGAAAATTAATAATATATTTTGATTTAATTAACGTTTTAGTTGTTTTAAAACAAATTTTAAATTGAAATTGTTGTTGGGTATTGTCAAAACCTGTTTGTTTGAAACGGCAAAGTTTTCTGATAAATTTATTAATTAAAATTAAAAATATCATTTATTGAAAAACAATTCAAAATGTTTACAATTTTTAGTAATCTGTAAAATCATTTTGGTAATAGGTGCCAAATCAAAAAATTGTAGAAAAATTTCATAAATTTGGAAGTACTCACTCCTAGATACAAAACGAAGTGCAATGAATTTTATACACTTTGTTGTCAATCTTTTAACACAACGTTGTCAAATCGTAAACGCAAAGTGAAAGAAAATTTAAATTTAACACACTTGGTCGACTTAACAGAAAATTCTTAAACACAAAAATTCATTTGCATTGCAACCGAATTCTTTTATGCGAGGAACAATAATGATTTTACATAGACTCCCCAATTTACCAAGGTGGAAGAACATGTTCAAATGCTTCGGTGGGCTCTTTGTATTCACCCAGTTATAAGACTACCTTAAAGTTAGCTCGGAAGACAGGTGCTAATTTTTGTCAAAAACTTGTCATAAAATTTGGCATACATTCATTCTGTTTATTATACATTTTTCTTCTATACCGTCTCTACGGAAAACACCTGTAGTACGGCTAAAATATTATAAGCCATAGTTGCCAGTTTTGTAATAATCAGACATGTAATGTATATTTCTTATATATGTCTACCTCCAAAAAAAAAATCCCTTAAATACGCCTTTAACGATAAAAACTATAATATTTTAATGAAATTTGTCCCATTTTATAACTTTTGAATACGCCTAAAAGACTATTAAGAATAGTACCGATTTTTATGGTGATTGATCCACAATTTACCAAAAGTTCCATATAAAGCCCTTTCTCCGAAAACAGTTTAATACGGCTTTACTGTCATAAAATTGTGCACAAATAAATTTAAATCGCCTAGAAATTAAACTATGATATTCTATAGATATGAATTCTTAATTATCACATTTCCCTTGAGTTCCCGAAAAGTTCTTATTTTTGGAAGTGATCGACGATTAAGCAAATCCATCTATTGCCTTTTTTAAATTGTTAAATATTTAAATATGGATTTGGGGTCTCACAGGCCCTTCATTTTTATTTTTTAGTTTGCTATAATCAATTGATTCCCTCTTACAACAGACCTGTGCTTTTCTGTAGTTTTGTCGGGTTAAAATGCATTTACATAGTTTGATTTGTAGGTAATTTTCGCTTATCCAAAGTTCTGGCACAGGCTGTCCACATTCTAAGGTTGATTTTTTAACGAACATAAAAGTTCGTATTAGAGTAATTAAAGGGTTAGCTGCATTGTGGTTAATCGATTTTTTTTTTTTTTTTGTTTAATCCAAATTTTATTATATTTTCCATCAGGCTTTAGTTCATCGCATTTAAAATTCATTATAGTATTTTAATGAAGGAAAGAATTTTACAATACGAAATGAATAAAAAATTTATTAATAATTTATTGAACTCAGGTCGAACCTACATGTTTCAACAATAACCACATTTTCATCATCAGAGTTCTTTGCTGTTTTACTCTTTTCGCCGCTGCGATGTCTGACAGTCTATTGTCAAACATCAATCTTTTAACCAATTGTATTCTCTTGGTGGATCGAAATTAAGCTGTAATGACTGATCTATTTGGAATTGTTCTGCATGTTTCTATAAAGAGTATTATACAGACTTAGTGATATCCAATTTCTTATAAACAAAATTACAAATACACATCTTGTTCTCAAGGGAATCTAGGGAGACATCCTAGGGATATTTCGCTTTTTGTCGTTATATCCATCAGAGTAATCGGGAGCAGTCAATACCTGAAATGTAAACTGCGACTTACTAAAGATCCTTTATGGTCCCACAAAAGTCAGGCGGGCATAAAACTTCGGCTCCAGCCTGACCATTTCGGAATTTTGGCTGCTGTCAGAGCTCCCTGGGTGCTGTTGCCATTTCAACAGAAGCTACTGACTTTCACAGCAGAGGTTATATAGCTCCGGCTCTAAAACAATAAATTACTGTCTGTGAGTATGTTTATAGCTCTCACACATGGAGGTGGTAGTAGGTGCATTATTCTTAACTACTTACAGGAACTAAATAAATTAAGAGTCATCTTTTGGAAAATATTTTAAAAGATTTTAAATAAAATTGTCTTTTAAAACTTTAAACTTGTCACCATTAGCTTTTATGTATAAAGTGAAACAATTTTAAGCTGTTACTACAAAACTTATTCATATATTTGAATAAATAACTTAGTTACTCTGGTCTCCTCTGAAAAATATTTTATTGGTTTTTTTTTTTGTCTTCCAGTTACTTTAACTAAATTAATTTGCAAAGCCCGCCTAACATCAAACCCTGCTTGCCTTTAATCATATTTGCAATGCAACCTACCTGCTATTATTTTTCTAACTTTGTTAGCGGAATATAATAAAATGGTTTTTTTTTTTTATATTTTTCACATTTTTTTATTTCCATTATTTTCATCTAACACACATATTAAGTTACTTATAGGCTGCATTTCTATGGCAAAACGCTATTTACCGCAAAGTTTTTTAATTATTTTCAGTGCAAATTTTTTATATCATAGAAAAATTCTATAAAAGAAATAAACAAATCCTGAAGCTGCTCATATGTGAGTGTGGTTGAAACAAAAAAAAAAACAAAAAAAAAAAAAAAAAAATCCAAGAACAAGCATTTCTACAGGCATAAAAAGTGGCAAAAATAGACAAAGAGACAGACTGTTAAGTTAGATACTACAACACTGTTGCTGCTTCCATGCATGAGGAGTAAAAAACAAATAAAAAAGGTGGAAAAAACTAAATTAAAAAGAGAAAGAAACTAACACTAGTAAATGCCATTACTTTAGGCACTATGGGTATGTGGATATGAAAAGGTGAGGGAAAAACAATGAAAATGATAGAGATAAAAAAAATTTTTACAGCCGTATTGCGGTATATTCGTTAATATAGTATTTATAAGCGAATATGACCCTAGAAAAAACCATTTCAAGCAGTGATGCCAACAGTAGGGAATTTTCTCTTTTTGTAGGGATTTTTTCGAAAAATTTCAAGCGTAGGGAAAAATGGACAGATGTTTTATTTTAAGGCAAATGTAGGTAATTTTCAAAATTTTATTTCATTTTCAATATATTGTCTAAAACTTCGTAAATATTCGTCTTATTTCCATTTAAAAATTAAATTTTTTCATAAACAATAGCACCAAAGTACAAACGTAGTATTTTTTAACAGAAACTCTATACTATGAGTCCTTACAGCCTGGCAATCTGCAACAATTGCCAAAATAATATACTCAAATATTATTCGAAACCTAATACATAATTTGGAGTTGACGAATATTTTCGTTCGCATTTGTGAACTATTCTTCTATTTTTGCTATTTGCATTCGCACTCACATTCGCTAAAATGAATGCGAATATTAAAAGCGAATATCTAATTAATGAAATTTTTACATAGAAATAAGTTTGTAAAAAAACACACCTTCTTAACCAAGAGAAATAAAACAATATAATATTGAATTTTCAAATAATGTCTAATGAAAACTTTTAAGGATAAGGATAGTTCAGGCGAACTGAAGAAAATATTTTTTTAAAATTTTGCAGAGCCTTCCTTTTTATTTGGTACCAAGTTTACCAAAAGTTCTTACAAATAAGTATTCTTGAAAAAGATTAAGCTCTTCAAAAAGGACAAAAGACGAGGAAACAAAAAATCAAATACGAAGTTTGACTATGTTTCATCTTTAGATTAAAGGATATATAGTGTCGTTTCTGCCAAAAAGAAAAAAAAATTAATTTGTCACACATTGTTATTTTTGAAATTGAATTTTATGCATATTTATTTTAATATTTACAAACTATTTTTTATTACAATATTTACAAACTATTAATAAAAAAGGTACTTATTTGTTTGCCTGTTTTTAAAAACAATAAATTTTTAATGTAGGGAAAAGTGTAGGGAAAACTTTTTTGGTTGTAGTGAAAAATGGGATTTTTTTTTAGACACGTAGGGATTTTTTGAAACTTCTCCTGGCATCACTGATTTCAAGCCTTTTGTAAATAACCGAGTTTTTAAAGTGGATCGAACTTTGGTTAAACCTTTTTTAAAATTGCATTTTTGCTTTGTGTTGATTTTAATTTTTGCGAAAAATTGTCACACAATTAAAACTTAGTTGATTTTTTTTTAAATAGCTTACGAGCTTTACAGTAATCTTTTTTCTTGAAATTATATATTTTTGAATTTCACAAAAAACGACATAAAAACGATCAAAAAAATAAAATTCGCTACTTGAATACTTTTTTAGTCGGCAGTAAAATCGATATCTAAGTTACACTTTTATGTATATTTTGGACTATTTTTAAAAGCTTTTATCTAACTAGCAATGTATGTAACTATTTATGTCTGTTTGTGCGGGTAAAGTTTTGCAACTCAATTTTGAGGCAGATATTTTCTACTGATTGAGCTAAAATTGTGTACACATGTTTAGTTTGAATGACAATTCATGGTTAACTATGTGACGTCATTCTAAATCAAACATGACGGCATACCCAAGAAGACGGCCTAGCAATTTCTAATGTCTTAAAGATGTGGCCAACTGGGTATAAATGAAAGGGCTTGCTAAAAATAACTCGAAAATTAAGTCACGTCACTCTAAAAAAAATATGGCGGACTTCTAAAGCTGGAAACTCAATTTTGAAGCACACAGAAAAAACGAAAAAATTGTCTCTTATCACCAAATTCTTAACAAATTCGTAGAATCAAATAAACAATTTGTTAATTTTGCACCTATTACCAAAATGATTATATAGATTACTAAAAATTGTAAAAATTTAAAAATATTTTTTTTATTTTCAATAAATGATATTTTTAATTTTAAAAATTATCAAAAAATTTTGCGGTTCCTGTTTGAACTTGATTTAATTAAATAAAGCTCAGCTTTTGACAATTCCCAACAACAATTCAACAAGTTTAAATTATTTTAGTTTAAACAAAAAAATCAATTAAAATTTCTTGTTATTTAATAAATATTTTAATTAAAAATTTATTTCAAAGCAACTAAAATGTTAATTAATCAAAATTATATTTTTAATTTTCTTTCAACAAACCAAAAAAAAAATTGATCAGTTATCACATTAATTAAATTGAAATACTTTTTAATAATTTTTAATTGATAAAAAACTACTGATAATTTTTTCTGTGCAGATATTATCAACTGATTGAGCTGCAATTTTGTACACACGTTCAGTTTGGATGACAATGTATGGTTAACTATGTGACGTCATTCTAAGCCAAACATGGAATCACACTTTTTATATCAAGAAAATTGTGCATGATTCTCGTCCAAGCCAAAACTTACTTATTCTAAATAAATGCGTGGCTTGGTTTAAGCATAATGTTTCTTTATTTAAGAAAATTTTACTAAATACGAACGAAATAAGTTAAAATCAAGAAATTATTTTTTTTGTCTTGTTTTAAGAAACGTTATTGATTACCGAAAATTGAAATTGCAACTATACTAACAAAATTGTTAGAAATTAATAACCAAAGAAGTAATCGAAAATATACGTAGTAATTTGGAAAATAGTCGAGTAACTGTCCTGGTTTTGCTAGATCATTCAAAGGCTTTTGACACAGTTGAACACCAAATGCTTCTAATCAAACTTAAAAGAGTGTTTTACTTTTCTTCAACTGCTTCAAAGTTGGTATCATCATACCTGTCTAACAGGCTTCAATCGGGTGCAAATAAGAGAGGTGTTCCACAAGGCTCGATACTTGGTCCACTTCTATATTCGCTATGTGCTAATGATTTAACCAGACAAATTCAGCACACTTGCATACAGATGTATGCAGATGATGTTCAGCTATATCTAAGTTGCTTAAAAATATCAATTCGGCATAAAATCAATGAGGTTAACAACTATATAAAAATAATGCTCAATTGGGCATCAGCTAATGGTTTGCGACTAAATCCCAAAAAGTCTAAGTGTTTAATAATTTGTCAGAGGTCTTTTATTATCAGTGATGAAATAAAAATATATCTTGTAGACTCGAATTGGTTAAATCTGTCAGAAATCTAGGAATTATTTTTAAAAGCTCGCTCACCTGGACTGATCATATTAACCAAGCTTGTGGAAGAACTTATATTATGCTAAGAAGTCTGTGGTCTAGTCATCACTTTACACCACCTAAGATAAGAATGTTGTAAGCTAAAACATACTTAATACCCATACTCCTTTACTCATCGGAAATATTTGCAAGCTGTAGCAGTAATGACAAGAGGAAAATTAATACAACATTTAATAACATAACTCGCTATATTTTTGGTATGAAAAGATTTGAGAGTATGTCTTTGTTCACTAAACGTATCTTTGGTATCTCTCTTGATGATTATCAGGTATGTGATGAAAATCGAACGATTTCAAAACAAACGTTTTTAAAAGGTGTGATAAATTTCGAGGGATTTAAAATCCATTTCTGAACTAAAGTCTTAAGTTTTCGTTCAGAATACACTTCAGTTAACGTATATAATATAAAATTTAAAAGAATAAACACTGAAATAAAAGGAATATGTATTAAAATTCCATTTTAAAAGATACTGAAAACAATATTTTCGGTTTCAAATCGTTTCGTTTTTAAAATCGATTTCCATCACATACCTGTATATGAAGCTGAAAAATCTTGTTTTTTTGCACAAAATTATAACAACTAAAGAGCCCAAGAACAACAAACAACTTATTTGAAAAACTAACATTTACTTCTTCATCCAGAAATAATTTAATCAGAACTTTTAAGTATCGAGATACACCATCTTCTCATCAATTTTTTATTTTCACAATTTTCACAATCTCGGGAACCATCTTCCTACAAACATACAATTCACTAGCAACGCAATAAAGTTAAAAAACTACTAATCGAATACCACCTTTAAAATGTTCATTATGTTACTGCTTAAAATTTAGTATATACATTTTATTATTGATCAATTTGTTTTATATTTTTGATCTTCTTATATGTATTTAGGTTTAAGTCCAAACTTTGTGTAAAATTTTCATTAATATTTAATAACTAATCGGATTCTGTTGACGTTTTTGTAATCATACGAGTTAAGGAAGATGGACTGATTATGCCAAAGCCTCCGATACTAGAGTTGGGGCTGCCAACACCGCTAGGCCGGTTTAATACAGGTGAGTTTCAGTGACTAAATGTTATCAGTTGTCACCTATTTTCCTGAGACGCGTCGGCGTAAGCCTGCACTCAGGATACTCAGTTCTGTACGCCTTCTCACTTTAGCTGTCATGAGACGGGTGCCTGAATAACATTTCCAGGGAACACTTGGTCTAAGACCGGAAGTTGTGAGATGCTTGGGAATTTCAGACAAAGGAATCGCTTCTTGCTATCCCCAAGTGGATAGCAGACAGAGAGCTTTCAACCTCTGTGAAAGACCCCGCCCTATGTTCTTCGTGAACAATTTATTTAAGTATTTTTATGTTACATCGCTGTATCTATATTGTATTTAAATAAATAAAGGACATATATATATATATATAATCGGATTCTAATACTGTAATTTATAAGATACTGTATCTTGTTGTGTTAAAAAGGCACGACATAAATACAAATATAATAATTTTTGTCGTGGACGGCAAAAATAGACGTTTTGTCATGCTTGTTCAAAAATATCTTTGACAATTTGTGGAATTAACATTGTCGTTCATCTCTCTTCGAGGATATCTTTAAGACGTATGTGGGTATAAAAATACAGTTTTAGATAATAAGTTAAGAAATAAATAATAAAGTTTCTAGTATTAGAAATATTTAAAAAAAAACCTAAATCTGCGATAAAAATAAAAACTGAAAATATTTTTTAAACATAACTGCTATTTTTAAAGCACCCTGTTACCAGTGCAAATGTGCTACATAGTTTTAAAAACAAAAATGTCTTCTTTCAATAACTTTTTTAAAATATTAAAATATCTTTATTGCCTAAAAAGTTATAATTTTTACAAGAAAAATAAGCTAAAACGAGCCACTGTGCGACTAGTTAATTAAATTTCTAAGTTTTACCCGATTTGATTACGTATACTTAATAATTAACTATTAAATATTACTCATACTCCCTTGTGCTCCCTTAAAGTATACTTTGCTTTTTGATGTTTACATGAAATATTTTATTAGTAAATGGACGGCAGAGCGTATGAGTGATTGAAAATTAAATATTAGACATACGCTTGAAATTGTGTAAAAAACTTATTGTTAAATATTTCTGATTGCATTTTTTTTATAAAATTTAAACTGCCTGTTTAACAATTTCAAACGTTCGCATAGAATTTTATATGACGAATATTTTAAAAACTGCGTGTTTTTAATATTAATTTCCTTTTCGAACGTTATCGTTCGAAATTGTTGAACAGGCAGTAAATATTTTCTCATAGTTCTTTCTTGCAACAGTTTTGCAAACAATTAGAACATTGAAAAGTCCGTTCTAAGTTTCTTTTTGAACAAAATCTATTATGACACGAAAAGAATTATTAACTAAATATGGCTAGAACCAAGTAAATTTTTTCTTGATTCTCGTCCAAGCCAAAAATTACTTTTTCTAAATATTTGTGGGGCTTAGTTTAAGCAAAATGTTTCCTTATTTAAAAAAAATTTACTAAATACTCACAAAATAAGTTAAAATCAAGAAATAATTTTTAAATTTTGGATTTTCTTTTTTTTAAAAACAAATTGTTTACTTTAGAAAATAAACTTCTTTCCTTGGAAGAACTTTTTTTTTATTTTGGCAGAGACTATCAGTTAAATAGTTGTTTCATTAAGGATTCTTTTGGGTTTGGGTTTTTTGAAATTTGTATGAAGCTTTTGTAAAGCCTAAAAAATGCCTAATTCTATACAATCAGTGGTGGTCTAACCATAATGCGAGATGTTTGTTTTGAGTCACACCTTAAAGTCAAGTGTTTTGCCTTACTTAATGCGTCATTTCTTTGTTTCATTGTTTCATAAATCCAACCATAGAGAGTTACACAATTGAGCAGCGTGTTTAGATTATTAAAGCCTTTTACGAAAATGGGCGTTCAAATAAAAACCCATTTCGTGAGACTTTAAAGTGATTCTTTAAAATGGGAGAGAGAATTTTTATTTTAAGGTTTTCTATTCTTTCCAGCCATAGTGCCATGATAGCTTTTAGAATGCATGCTATGACATGCACGGTAAAAACTAAAAAGAACTATGAAACATTTTTTTTGATGCTTTTTTATTTTTTGCATCCAAAAAAAGACTGCAACAAAAAAACCCAGGCCTGTTACAATGAATGACAATAAGTAGTTGAGGCATTACATTTTTATAGAGTAAAAATACCAACATGAAAGACAGAAAAGGAAAGAAGAGTACTTGGGGAATAGATAGTGAATTGTATGAACAAAATTACTCACTTTGACAATGAGTGACAGCTTCTTTTGTCACTTTTTTTTTTTTTTTTGTTTGCTCATTGCAAAATGCATGAATTCTGTACAAAAGCGAGTAAGTGAATGAGTGATGATGGTGCCGGCAGAAGGGGGTGAATGGAAAAACAAATGAACAGAGTGCCTGTTGGAGTGTTAGTTTTCGTATAAAACTATGTTTATGCCAATGCAGAGTTTGTATTAAAGTTTGAAATTTCCTTGGAAAAAACGCCTTAAATAAAAAGCTTTTTTTTAAAGTAAAATGGCTTATAGAATTTTCCTTTCACTAAAAGGGTTGAAAGGTTCGTTAGCAGGAAAATCATCAAGTTTAGATTTTTTTTTTGTGCCTTTTTTATGGTGTTTAACAAAAAAGTATTTAATTTTCTTATTTTTTTTTGTATTTTGCTCTCTTTTTGGTAATTTAATGGATGACGAAGACTACTACTGATGACTTGTTGACTTCAAATAAAGTGACACATGGTTTGACAGCAAAGCCGTAATTTTTTTGAGGTTTTTTTTGGTAGAAAAATGTTTTCAGAAATAAGTTTTAATTAAAGGATTTTTAAATTAATGTTAACGTTCATGAGTTTGTCTCTAATCTTTATTAAAAGGTTTTAAGCAAATGCCAAATAACTAACTAGGAGCTAACTGGAAAATAATGAAATATAAAATGTTTTCAATGAAACAAATTGTAATATAGTAAAAACTGTAAGGCTTTTCTATATTTCATTTAAACAAGTTTTTTCATTAATTTAGTTTGAACCACTAGTCTTTAATCAACTGTACGTTCTACATAATTTTGAAAAAGCCATTTCATTAGAACTGTTTTTTTTATAGTCTAGTCCAACCATTCAACGACCGAATTCATTTTATTGCCTAGGAAAAATTGTTGAGAAAAAAAAAAATATTAAAACAATAAAACCACTAGACAGACGACTGGCTGACTATACAAATTTGTTAACTTACACACATACACACCCACATTTATATCCACAATCACAAATATTTTCATATTAATTTCACCCACACACACACACACACATAAAAAACCAACTAAAACTACATTCACTTGGCAAAGTAAAATCATGAATTTGGTAAAATAAATTTTGTCTGTAAAAAGTTTAAACATAAAAAGAATGAATAAAAAGAATTTTTTTAACGAATTTATTTTTAAATTTGAAAATTACATATTTCTTTAAAAGTGGAATGATTTCAATATATTATTTATTCAACTGCAAAACTAGATCTGGAAAGCTTGAAGAATTTTTTTTGTAATAAGCAAAAGTTCAGCCCGTTGTAATCGAATCGATCTGGAAACCCTCACACTTATAGACGAGCTAACTACTAAATATCCTACCGAGGCACCCACTTTTTTATTTTTGTAAATACCCTTTCAATCATTCTCATTTATTTAAATTAATACCTAAACAACTGTTCCACGATTTGCAATGGAACAGTATTATCTGATAAATTCGAAACTCTTTCGGAAATAACGCAAATAACGGAAATAACATTGTCCCCTTTGCTTTTCTCTATGTTTATAAATCACCTGCATGCAGAACTAGAAGGTGGGCTCCTTATTGTAAATATGAATGTGAGATTGCTTTTATATGCTGACGATATAGTGTTAATAGCAGATGATGTTAAAGTACTGCAGAAAACGATAAGCAACTTAGAAACTTAGTGCAGCTTTTGGAACCTAGAAGTTAATTTGAAAAAATCAAACATTATGGTATTGATAAATGGGAGACCTTTAGCCAGCAATGAGAAATGGTTATACTTCGGAAGAGAAATAGAAATAATCTAAGAATATTGTTAGCTTAGTATGACTATAACTAGAAAATGTGTTTTCACAAGGCATGTAGAAAAAACGAACAGTGTTGCAAAATCCTGCCACAATTCAACTTGGAGTAGCTTTCTAAGTTAAAAAAGATATCTCATTTGGAACAAAAATTAAACTTTTTAATTTTGCTTGCATTCTTAATTTCCCAAAGTTTACTCCCAACTACGCTCTCTTTTCGAATCTAAAATCAACGATGGCCATTTATTTATGCTTTATATGCTTATTCGATACATAAAACGCTACCTCTTTGAATATCCAGACTCTTGTCTACCGGATCAATTAAGTAGACTGGCATAGGAACATAATATATCCTGGTCGAAATTTTTAAATACGATTGGTGTAGAGTTCAACATAGCATGGTCAACAAACACTACTCTAATGCAATGTAGTGAAAAACAAGCATTCTTTTAAAATTGTTTAGAATAAAAATAATTTTTGTTTTCTAAAACTTAAAATTTAGATCAAGATGATAAAAATTTTTCTTGTATTACGAAGAGTAAAGTTCGGCAATTATGAATGAAAAATGATATTTGACAAATGTTCACCACGAGAACGCTGACCGATGTCGATTCTTTCATAAAAGTTTTTAATCACTTTTTGGAAAAATGGCAGGTCTATTTCGGTAATCACATCACGGATTTTGAGTTTTAAGGCTCCAATCGATTCGATTGGCTCCGCAGAGATCCTGTTCTTAATAAATGATAATAATATTGCCATTATACTAAAATTTTTAATTTAAATTCAATTTACCTCAATTATGTACTTATATTCAACAAAAAAAATCGAAAAACGAATAAACAACTTTCAATTGACAAGGTCACTGTTAGTTTTTTTTTTTTGCTCCGCTCACAGACAGAAAATTTCGAAAATATCTGGCCAGGCCAGGGTTAAGTTAAGTTCTAAATAACATAAAAATATTCAAATATTTCCATTGCTTATTATGGGGTCTTTATAAAAAAATTTCACAATAAAATATTTTGTAAGAAATCAAAAAATCACGACGCGGAGGAGCAAAAAAAATAAAGCCCAAGGGCGGCAAGTCGATTAAAGCCCGCCTTGCTTGAGGAGCTTGCTCCAAATATTTTGCATTGCCGCATATTTTTATTTTTTTTAATTTTACTTGTTTTGTTGACGTCCGGAATTTTAACAGAGAATTTTTTTTTTTTTTTTTTTGAAAACAAGTTTCGATTCTAGACAATTTTCTATGTCATAAGCCATCAAAAATATTATTGCACTAAAAATAAAAATATTGTTGATTCATCAAATCAGCGAGTGTATAGGAAAAAAAAAAAAAAATAAAAGTTATTTAGAAGAAAAACACATAAAACATGTTTTTTTCAAAAGTCTGGCTAAATATCAAACACTGGATTTTCCCTGTTATTTTTATTCCAGCCAGACGAGGGAATTTTTTATTTTTATGTTTGCCTTTTTTTGCAAACGAAAATTTAACTTTTTTATAGTCGGTAGTATTTTGTTTTTCTTTTTTTTTCCAGAAATTTTGCTTTAAAAAATGCTACGTTGAATTTTATTTGCAACTACCTTGAGTAAGATGTTTTATTTTACGTAAGTAAAAATTAAAAAAGCAAGGCAAGCCAGAATATTTGATACCCTACACTAATGAGTACTGTAATATGTTTATCTCAAGTGAATATCATTTGTGACCTAAAGGCAATTATCAAAGAGTTATATCATCTTATATCAATAGATAGCAGCGTCTATATAATAAATTTCATATATTTCATGGTTTATGGTTGGTCTCATGTAGAAAGGCTCTAACTCATGTAATTGAAACTTTACAAGAGAATGTAAAAACATAATTGAAACTGTATACATAATTATAAATAGCAATATGCCAAAAAAATTAACTTTTTCATTTTCAAGCTATGAATGCCGAATGATTTTTAATACTTCGGGGGTAGAGTCAAGTACCCTACTTGCTTATTAGAGTGCCCCTCACTAGTCTTAAAACGGATATTTAGGGTGGCCCTTAAAACTTGGATTTTTTGACTTTTTATGAATTTAACGCATTATTTATTTTAATAGCTACAAAATCAATGCTTTTATGTGTTGAATAGTTATTTTGGGTAGTAATCTTCCATTTTTGGTTTTTGTTGGAATAATACACTGAAAAAAACAAAGTGGCAACAACAAAACTTGGAAGTAAGAAAATACTACTTCTAACATTTAGCGCGGCACAAATTGGGCTGAATATGCTTGCCATGCAACACAGTTATTAGTGACATCAAAATCTAAAATTCTGCGGTGGTGCGTAGCGATCGCATTTTTCATTTAGGAAAATGTAAAAAAAGGCGAAAAAAATGAAAAAAATTTATTTCATTTTATAACTTTTGAAGTAGTAGTGTTATCTTCAAGCACCACCGCAGAATTTTAGATATTTTAGTCATCAACAACTATGTTGTCTCCCATGGCATAATATTTAGCCGAATTTGTGCCGTATTACAAACAGTACAGCCTATTTTCGACAAATTTAATTATTTGATTAAAAAAACAGGGTGAATTTTAAAAAAAACGTAAATTTATGCTACTGAAATTAGTTACACATTAGTTATTAAGAACAAAGACACTGTTTTCACTTTGGGAAACAAAATTCCTTTCCATGTGATAAGTAAATATACTTATATTTCATTTACTATTGTGATAAAGCGGCAGAAGATATTTTAGCCGTCACCTTTGGGTGCTTATTAATTACACAGCCTTACAAAAATATAAAAAGGTTCTGATTTTTAATCGGAATTGAAAAGGAACACATTATCAGTTGCAGGTGTTGCTCAGCTGTTTAAATAGAATGGACAAACTCTTGCATTCTGCAGGAAATTTAAAAAAACAATTTTTGATGAAAATAGAGGCATGCATTGTTGACAGTGCAGTTGACAGTTATAATTGTAAAATTACGCGTAAAATTGCTTGCTAAACCGTTATTTTTGATAATTTTGCATTAAGTTTTTGTGACGAGGTGTAATTGTGGGAAATCACTAAAAACCTCAATTTCGAAAAAAAGTTTCTTTCTACATGAGACCAATGATATGAAATGTATTTGTTTTCAGATGAGACTTGCAGATATTTGTATTGTCTAATTTTACGGACGGAGCTTATATGGAACAAGCGCACAGTGGTCCCAATGACAAATTTAGAGCGAAAAAAACTCGTTTTTTTCGAATGGTGCCAGAGTAGAAAATTTTGTTGATTTTTTAATGACAAGACCCCACCTTACACAACGGTATATATTTTTTTTGGAATATTTGCAATATCATCACTGCTGCATGGATTTAAACATCAGTAATTGCTAAGTTTAATTTTTAATATTGGTTTGATAAATCTTTTCTCTTTTCCAGTAAAGCCTCGTCAAGTTTTTTGGAAGAAGACACGGAGGAGGGACCATCAAGACCCGGACGCACTTCCAAATCGTTTTTAGAATTTTTAAAACGTTTTACACATTTTAACTATACAACAAACACAAATCAATGTGGTGATTCGTACTTGTTAATTAAAAAAAAAAAAAACTATAGTATTACCTATATATATCATTTTTTTACAATATTTTATTGTCAAATTTTTTCATAAATTTTTTCATTCAAATTATTTTTCTTCCAAAATAAACTTCACCTTTTTTAATAAAAAAATTAATCTTTTCCAAAAAATTGTTTCATTTGTTTCGTATTTTTATTAAAGAATAAAAATAGCAAACGAAGAGTACTATATCAACATAAAGTAGTATCAGTGATTATACAGCGGAACAAAATTGAACTTTTCATACCCACACCACAATGGTGGAGAGGGTATTATGCATTTGGTCTGATGTGTGTAACGCCTTAAAATAGTGGTCCTAGACCCACCTTAAAGTATACCGATCTACTCAGAATCACTTTCTGAGTCGAACTTACGATGTCCGTCCGGCTTGATAAAATTTGGGTCATAGGTTCTTATTGGCACAAGGACCAAGCCTATTGAAAATGGGCAAAGGGGTGATAAGGGCAATTTTTGTCTCTCAAACCGATTTTAATGAAATTTAAAACATAGATAGATCCATATCTATATGGACACATAAGCCATACAGTTTTTCAAAAATAGGACCACAAGGGGAGGTAGGGGACAATTTCTGCCTCTCACAAACTTTCAAACCGATTTTAATGAAGTTTTTAAACATAGAGAAATCCATATTTATATGGGCACATAAGCATGATGTGTTTTTAAGTACTGTGGTGCTGGGTATCATATGGTCGGGCTTGACCGACTATACTTTCTTACTTGTTCTATATACGTTACTATACGTTACCAAAGTTAGTGTTGCCTTACATTATGAAAGGTTTTTTTCTGAAATTTTCTTTAATTCTCTATTAAACTTTCATTCGTATCTACAACAGAGGCCACACATTCAATTCATTGAACATTTCTCAAACTCCATAATTTAGTGTCGTTGTCACAATTACTGAAGAGAAGTGTAGATGCACAGAAAACACTCAACGGTTGCGCAATAGTAACGTCTTATGAATGTGCCCAAACATAGTGTTAGGTTTTTTTGGCAGCTTCATAAGGCTTTTTCTCTTCCTTTCTGTTCAGGTAGTTTTCTTTGGTTCAGTAATATTTTACTCTCTGCGTTCGGAGTTTTGTTAACGATTTTGTGTTTGGGCTGACAGGTACATGTTTCACTTATTACGGTGCTTGGCAATATTAAAGCCGATAACCGCTCGATAATGATAATGATTGAGTAATATTAATTAACATGCAAGCTTTGCCTTTCACAACTAAAGTGTGTTTCTTTGTAACAATTAGTATGTGGTTTATTTAACTGCAGCCGTATTCTGTAATTCGCTAAAGCTAAATCTCTATCGCTAAAAATCTATAAAGTTGTTTTAGCGATTTTTGATCACGAATGCAATTCTGTAACGTGCATTGTTAAATATGGCAAGGCCATAAAAATTTAATTCGCCGCTAAAATTGTTAAATTTTTTATTCTCGAAGGTATTTTAGCAATCGATATTTAGCTTTTGCTAAGCGAGTTACAGAATACGGCTGCTGCTCATTATCTTATTGTAATTTCTGATATTTTTAAATCAGGCTTAATTTCATCAAATTTAATTTTCATTAAATTATTTAAATGAAGGAAGGAATTTTACAACATGAAATGACTTTTAGTTTATTGATAATTTTTCATGTTTCGAAAACAAGTGCATTCTTATCTTTAGAATTCTTTGCGGTTTTACCCTTTTCGCCACTGCGACGACTGGCTATCTATAGTCAAACATCAATATTTTAATGGTGTATAAATTTGGGAGCGAGGCTACCTATTAGATGCGGCCGTGCTCGCATCGCTGGGGGGTGTTCAGGTTCCCAATGAAAGGTAATCCAACTAACTGTTTGAACCGCTACAGGAGAACTCAACTTTAGGTAGCATATAAAAAAAAAAAACAAACGCGATACATTAAACCGGGACAGTAGGAAAGCAGTGCAGCTTGAAGATGTTAATTGCCACACCTAGTCTAAACCCTCCCTCCATGCTGTCAAACGTTACACTTTTATTCCTCTCTTCTGTTTTTTTTTTTCAATAATTCTTCTCTTGTACAATAAAGTAAATTTTTGTTTTAATGTTTTCTTCTTTGTCTTTTGTTGCTAAAAACAAAAACTATTTTATTTTAAAAGAGTATAATATTTATACTTATTAAAAGAAAAATATTAATCAAATTAAAATTTAATTTATAAATTTATTAATATTTAAATTACCCATCATTTTTAAATAAGTTTGCTTGTTTGTTTATTCAAACAATTTTCTGTTTGTTTTTTTTTTCCAAAAAATTTTCTAGTTGTCTGAGTGGGAAGCATTTAAAAACTAAAAGGGGGAAAAAAATAATAAAACAGCAGAATTTGCAATGAAAATATCAGCAGTAACAACTTTATACATTTTATATATACAAAAATCATTGAATACCACTCTACATATACCACGTCACCTCCTTTAGACCACCTTTAAAATGGCATCAGCCATACTTAGCCACAATCTGCCAACCGTCTGTTGATTCACAAACGTCAGACGTCTTGACTGCGGTTTTTGATGGCTTAATTTTCTGCTTTTCTCTTTATTTTTGTTTTTGTTTTTCATTTCACTTGTCTTTTTTTTTTTTTTGTTTTTGTGCAATTTTCTGAGCAATAAAGTCAAAAATATTAAAAAAAAAAACAAAAACACGTCAAGAAGTTGAATTTTAAAAATGTTGATTTTTTCTATTTCTCTCCCGCAAAATATGTAAAAAGAAATTTGTAAAGGGATTTATAAGGAAAAACTAGCAACAACATTATTCAAGTCATGGTAGTTTTTTTTTTTTTTTTTGCTTTTATTAAAAAAAAAAGATGAGTTAAAATGCTTGCATTTCTAAGTGCGGCAAAGCAGAGCGACAAAAACAAAAAAGAGCTGAAAAAACAGCTAAAACCACAACTTGACTTGAAAATTTTTGCTGCTTCTGGTGGTTGTTGGTTAATTTTCCAAAAATAAAAGAAAACTTTCATCTTTGCGAGTACTTTTGAAAACTAAATAAGCAGAAAATGAAATACATGTCGAAAAATTAAACAAAGCTAAAACATTAAAATAAAAGAAAAACTTCTAGAAAAAAAAACCAGCACAAATAGACAGAATTATACCACAAACATTAGATCTGTACTTGTTTTTAGTTCTTAATTATTTAAAAAGGAAAAGGAAACTAATAAAAAAGGAATTAGCAAAAAAAATTTACAGTTTTGGTTAACCATGTTTAACGTGTCTATTTTCTGTATTAAATGAGATTTTAGTTAAAATCGGTTAAATTTAAAAGAATTATTAAAAGATTTAATTTTTACAACAAAAAAAAAAAAAAAACTCCCAAATATTTGAAACTAAAATTTTAAAATTTTAAAACTTTAAATTTATACCATTCTCAAAACTACAAAGTTACAAGTTACAAATTTACAAGTAAAATACGTTAAAAAAGTAAACATTTTACAATTTTTGTTTCAAATATATTTTACTTGTAGATTTGTAACTTGTTAGTTTTGTTATATTTAAAGGGTGTCAAAAGGTTTAAAAAGTCTTATTTTCCAAATAAAATTGAAATAGAAAAACACAGAAAATTTTATGAATAATTTGAAAACATAAAGAATGTTTTTAGAAAATGCGAATAAGAAATACTTGCTTGATAAATTTAAGCATTGGTCGCTCAACTAGTATCTGAAGGTATATACGGAAAGCTGTAAATAACGGTTGTTAAAGTGACTAAGTTCTTAATAAATAAATATTATAAATTAAAGCTTTGTGTTTATTTTATTTTATTTAAGTTGCAAGAAAAGAACTCAAGAGGTTTATTACAAAGGAAATAAACCGAAAACAATTGTTACGTTACTGCCTTTTCGATAACGATTTTGTTTATTTCATTTATAAAAAACCGTTTCGAGTTCGTTTATTGCAAAATAAATAAAAGAAATACACCACTTTAATTTATAACACTTATTTATTAAGAACTGAGTCACTTTAACAACCGTAATATACAGCTTTTATTCACAACTCACTATTGTGATCAACACAATCCGGGAAACTTCTGCGGGAATTCCCAGGATTTTTCTATTTCATTATGGCAATTATGATGTAAATTCATACACAGAAAAAATTATCAATAGTTTTTTATTAATTAAAAAAATGGTTTAAAAAGTATTTAAATTTAATTAATGTGATAACTGAGTCGATTTTTTTTTTCTTGAAAGAAAATTAAAAATATATTTTGATTTGATAAAAATTTTAGTTGTTTAAGAACTCAACATTACAAAGTAAGAATTCTGAAACAATTTTACTGTTTATCAAATTCGAGTTGAAAGATTAGTAAGTTTTAAGCAGTTTTCATACGGAGGTAAGTTTGATCTTTGGATTGCAAAGCAGGGTTCGAAGACTGAATAAAAGAAATTGCTTCTATACGGATTCCAGTTTTTTAGAATGTCCCAAACGGCCAAGTTGTATTTCAGAATAGACCTCATTAACGAAATATATAATAATCTTATGACATAGCAATCGTCAACCTTCTTTTCCCAATGTTTGATAAACCATAGGTCACCTTTAACCTTGGTGACTATCTGCGATATAAAAGTAATACACCCAAAAAATATTTTAGTACACAGAAAAAAATAAAAATGGATTTCAATTAAAAAATTTGTAATATTAATGAAAAAATTAATTAAATTTGCACCAGTAAACAAATTAATAGTATCAATTAAACCAGTTAATAGTATTAATTTAACGTTTAATTAACTTGATTAAACGTTAAATTCACTTGATTAAATTTTTAATTAAAACTGATTATATTTTGTAAAAAAAGACTTCCAAAATGAATTAATTAATTATATGTTTTATAAAATGTACTGTATATTGTATGATCGCTAATATCCGAATAACGGATGGGCAAATAAAAGAAGAAGATATTTTTGATTAATGCTTTAATTGGTGAAAAATTTTGGAGAATTTTTTCTGTGTAGTTTTTTATCAATTAAAAAAATTGTTTGAGAAGAATTTTTTGAATTGAATCCATTAATTTTTAAGTTAAAATTATTTTAATATAATTAACATTTTAGTTGTTTTAAAATAAATTTTGAATTAAAATATTAATTAAATAACAAAAAAAATGTTAATTGATTTTTTCGTTTAAAATAATTTAAACTTGTAGAATTGTTGTTGGGAATTGTGAAAACCTGAGCTATATTTAATTAAATCAATTAAAACATTGTTTGAAACGGCAAAGTGTTTTGATAAATTTTTTGATTAAAATTAAAAATATCATTTATTGAAAAAAAAAAAAAAAATATTTCCAATTTTTAGTAATAAATGTAATCATTATATGAATTTGAGCGATTAGAGACAATTTCAAATTTTTTCCGTGTGTCTAATAAGTAAGACAATGTTTAATATTTTATACTCTGAAAAGAGGAGAAATAAAAACGTACTCATTATTTAAAATTTGTTAAAGACCCAAATTTATTTTTTAAAAACGAAAAAGTTGTACTGTAAGAGATTATGATAAAACTGAAAAATTTAGCTTTAAGGAAAATTTAAATACAGCATTTAGTAAAGAAAACCAATTAAGCACTTTCAATCAAAATATTTGTTTTTTAACAAAAGAGATTAAAAGTTTTTGAAGGAAGTGGTGAGAACAATTAGAGTACCCAGAGATGATATAATGTTCTTTTGACTATAAAGGAAAATATCCGTAGAAAGGGAACGTTTTTTTTTTCGTTGACAGGACACTTTCTGTTTGCAATTTGCAATAGGCTGTCAAACTACAGTGAGCAAAAAAATAAACTTGTACACTTGTTAAATTAAAATAAAATAAAACACATATACCGTATTCTCAAAACCCCTTGTATCATTGTATCATTTGTATGTTGTATTAAAATACATAACTCACTATTGGTTGTTAATACAACATACAATAGATACAACGATACAAGGGATTTTGTGAATACGGCAATAGATTAAAGTAAAACCATATTTTAACTTTTATTTTACATTAATTAAAATTTAACATCTATATTTTTATTTTTATTAACGTTAAAAAAAACAAAAATATAAATATGCTAAAATTCAAAAACAAATAAAATAAAAAATTGTACAGCACAAAAAACTTAACGTAACTTTAAAAAAGATTAAAAAGGCTTAATCGGATTTAAATCCGGGCTCTGGGGAGGATGGGGCAAAACTTTTTTGTGTTATAAGGCAATCATTCACTTACGATAACGGCCGAATGCTTTGGATCATTATCTTGCATGAAAACAAAATCATTCCCTAATTCCATTTTTTTGGGCGGATTGTGGCAAATTATTTTTAGGATATTTAAATAATCTATTTTATTCATGATTCACTCGATTAACACAGGGTTACCGACTTCATTAGCACTTATACACCCCCAAACCATAATATTGCCGCCACTGTGCTTAACAGTATGAGAAATATTTCGTGGATTAAGTGCAGACAGGTCCAAATGGAGGTGATGGACGTAAAGCTGTCTGGAGAAAGGAAGGGGAAGCACTTAATCCACGAAATATTTCTCATACTGTTAAGCACGGTGTAGTTAATTGTAAATGTAGTTACAACACGAAACAAAGCGTTGGCCAACCGCTCCAATTTTCGAGCGCCGCCATTTTCGAGATGTTTTTGAGAACCGCAAAAGAAAGCTTCGTAAAAATATTCAGATTTTCTTTAATTATTCCGAAGTTTGTCGCTTGTCTGTCTTTATTTCCCGTACTATTTTTATTGCCAACTTTTCTTGATTTCTTGTCAAAAACTTTTATTTTTTTAACTTTTATTTTTTTTTTTTAAAAAAATCCTTCCACATATCCGCCAACATACGCCAACTTTCCAATCCATTTGTTTTGAAAACTTTATCAAACAAAAATATCTGTATTTATGTGCGTAGTGTAAGTTTTTGTCATTAAAAACAAAGTTATTAACAAAATGCACGAAATCTTGCATGAAAATGGCATAAAATCAACAAAAAAACAAACAATTTGTATTTGCAACAAATTACATGTTTTTCAATTGAAAATGTCAAGATCATGAAAACAAACGTAAAAAACAAAACTTTAATGAAAGGAAATTAAAAATATTCACACAAGCACACATATGCATATGTACATGCACAGACATCTGTAAACATTGAAATTAATGACTGCAAACGGGTGTGTGGGAGTACAAAAAAAAAAAAAACTTAAATGCACACACTCGGGACTATAAAAATTAAGAAAAAGAGAAACTTTCAATGGAAAGAGAAAAAGATGGAATAAATGTAAGAAACATGTATAACGGAAACTAGAGTTAACAGTTTGTATAAACATTTGAATTTAAAAATGTAACAATTATTTATAAGGCGTTTGTATGTGACACAGTAAAAGCAAAATGTAAAGATCGTATAAAAACTATTTAAAATTTATTGCGTTAAGAGAAAAATAAAAGCCAAGGACTTGTTATCACATAGCACTAGTGTTGCCAGATACTTTTTTAAAAAATACCACTGCAGTGAAATAAAAAATCTTATTTTCCCACCACAGTTTTAAAATTTATTTCGAACATGAATTCCTTTTAATTGTATGCCAAAAATTTAATCAATTTGAACCGATTAAATTTATAATTGTTTAAAGATATTTTTTAAGTTTCTGGTTGTTGAGTACTTTAATCCAAAACGTAGAACTTCAAAAAAAAAAAAAATTAAATATGGGCATTTCCACAGAAATGTCAACCGCAGCCAAAAAATTCAAAGTCTATAAAAGTATGTTGTTTTAACAAATTTTTCTAGGGAATCTATCAACTTTCAATAATGTAAACAAATTTTACATTTATTCATAACACACTTTGAAATATTCAACTGCAAAGACGAACAAGTGCAAAAATTCTGTTTTGAACATTTCTATGGCACGTTTTGTTTTGCTTAATGATCTTAATGAGAAACATTATGCATTGACAATTGCTTTTTAAGTCTCGGTTTATATTAAAACAATATAAGAAAAATATAAACGGAACGATGCGATTGCCAGTTACGGCAATTTTTTTCTTTGCTTTACCGTATATTTCGATGTAGCGTGCGATATTGAAAAAGAACATTTGTTATCAGTGCGTCGAGGGTATTTGTACAATGCGCATCAAATATTGGTAACAAACAGATATTTTTGTTGCAAATTTAATAAAAAAAAATTTGCTGGAAAATAATCAGTGCTTTTCTCTTGGTACTTATTTTAAATTTGTAGCGTGCGACATCGTAAGTGTAAAATACATAAATTCAAAAAAAAAATTTTCTAAATATCTTTATTTGCGATGGCCAACAACTAAAAGCAGCAAGAACAGCATATTCTATTAAAAAAAACTTAATTTGAGACTAGCAATACTATTTTCAATTAAGCTAGTTTTTTGTTCTATATTTGTATTTTTCTTTATTGAAGATATTTTTTTAAGTTTAAAATTTTTGTTCAGAAAATAAATATATTGAATGTATTTAAAATAATGTTGAATCATCTTACGCATGTCTTATTACATTAAAAGTAAAAACATAAATATAAAAGTGTGATGGAACAAAATGTCGCATGCAACATGTAGCGTGCGACAGTGATAAAAATTAAATTAAAAATAAACTACACAATATTTTTGAATCAAATAAAAAGCATTATTAAGATACATCAATGCATAACATTTAAAAATTAGTCGCATTTAAATATTTTATCTGGTTTCGCTGAGATCAGTGTTTGAACTGTTTGCCTTAAAGGCGACTTCTGTTTTTGTCGCATGAAAATGCCTTGGTTTTTTTTAATTTTCTTGAAAACGAACAATTGCTTAAAGTCAACCTTAGCACAAATTATAGTGCTAATCAAGAGTTATAAGTTTCGCCTTTTGTTAAAAAAAAATAATGTTTTGGTTTTTGTTTTTTTTCACTTTTAAGGCGTACGAATGTCGCATTCGACATTGGAGAAATGCCCATATATTTATATGAAAAAAAAATCAGTTGCATATTTATAATTTTTATCGTCATCATATTTAAAATACTGCTTTTTTTAGTTTACGGATTTCGTATAACAAATTTGATTTGTGTGCATTTATGTTCATATGTATGTTTGTATTTATCTATTTCAATAGTTTTCATTTAAGAATTGCATATGTGTGTACGTGCATAAATATTAGTTTTGACAGCAGAACTCAGTACACTTCAAAAATAGTGACAGCTTAAAATATTTGCATATGATATTAATGCAAGTAGGTCAAGTTGAAAAGGAATTTATAAAAAAAGTAGAATTTTTAGTTTTGATTTTTTTTTTTTTTGTACGAAATATGAATAAATTAATATTAAAATGAAAAAGAAAAGTAATGAATTACAAAGGTACAATAAAAAAAAGATGCCGCAAATATTTAACAATTTAAGAAATAAAAAAATTCCTTTACTTGGGAATATTTGCTAACTCAAACTTAATTTATTGTTCAAAAGTTTGCAAGAAATTTCCTTATTTTATTTATCAATCATCATAATTTTAATAATTAAGATTTTCAGTTGGTTAAAAAAAATCCTTACAATTGCTACATGCCTTCAACAATTATTCTTTTATCTAGGCAAATCATTGTTTCAAATGCAAAAAAAGAACAATCTCTTGTTTGTACAAAAAAAAAAAAAAAAAAAAAAAAACAAACGCAAACTTCTCCACCACAAAATTGCATTTGAAATAAACTCAAAAATGTGGCTGACCCAAATCCGTAAGCCCACTTAAATGCTCAATTTCAAACAGAGAAATACAGAGCCAAAACTCCATGCAACACAATTGTTGGTTCCATTCGACCAGCGAAAAAAAAGATACACTTCTGTTCGGAGATTTAAATCTACAACAATAACACTCTAATGCCACTGGCATCACAACCACAAGATACATTTGTACAGAAAGAATATAAATCGTTCACTCTAATGCCACAAATTCATATTCATTTTTAAAGGATTTTGTATCGCCATCATAAAATCTAAAAAAAAAATTGTTGTTTTCTAAATAGAAGTAAAAATCAAAAATTCATACATTCTGTTGAATTGTATTTGAATAACGAATATTTTTGCATATGATAAATTTTGTTACTGATGTCACACTTTGCAGCTATTTTTTTTTCTTCTTCTTTGAAGCGTTTCATTAAAAAGCCCCATGAATTTATAAAATGGAAAAGTGCTTTATAAAGAAAAAATTAAAAAAAAAGAAAACGATTATTTTTTATAGAAAATTTTTATGAAATTATTTTTTAAGAAAATCCGTCATGCAAAGGCAAACTATAGAGATTTTCTAGTAAAAAAATTAAACAGAAACTTTTGAGAGAAGTTCTTACATAGAATCTGCATAAGTACTGGTTCACACACTTCAAGTTTTAATGTGCTTAAGTTGGCTTAAGCAAATGTGCGAATAAATGAAAATCATATGAACAATATTTAACTACAGGAAACTTTTTGTTAAGCTTTTTTAAACTCTTGAACCTTTAGTCGTCAAGTCAAGAAAAAGCATTTTCTTTTCCCTTCTCTCCTAAAAGCTCAAGGCTTGACGGCTGAAATCTGAAGAGTGTGAACTAGCACTAAGTTTTTGAAAAGAGAATCTCTTAAAAAATATCTGTGTTTTTCTCTAAAAAGATTATCAAACAAATTCTTTATGATTTTCTATAAAGAGCATCTTCGACGGAATCTAAGTGCTTTTCTCTCAAAGAAATCTAATCTAATTGCTTTTTTTTAACAAAAATCAAACACAAATTCTGTATTCTTCTCTCTAAAGAGTATAGCACGCAGTATTTGTGTAATCTTCTCCAAAAATCTCACGCAAAATCTAAGTGCTTTTTTAAAAATAAAATCTCACACGGAATTGTAAACTTTTCCTTAAAGAAAATCTCAGAAAAAACCCGTTTATTTACCTTTAAAGAAACTCTTGCCATCAAATTGTAAAGTGTTCTCTATAGAAGATTTATTTTCGGTATCTGTGCCCTTTTTTTAATAAGAATCTTGCAAAATACTAAAAATTTTCTCAGTGTTAAGTATGAGTATATATTTATGAGATTTTTTTATTTTAAAACCTGCTAGATTTTCCCAATGGAAACATTTTGCGGAGCCTGTGAGTATCTCTATAGAGAAATTCACTGTAGGATATTGTCTTAAGAAAATCTCAAAGATATTTTTAGTATATCAAATCTCTCATATCTCATTTGCACCATTTTCTTTATAGAAAATCTTTCCTAAAATCTTTAAGGTTTTCTCTTTATAAAATTTCTAACAAAATCTCTTGTTTTTTATTTTATTAAAAATCGTTTGCATCGTCTTATTCTTTCTCTAGAAAAAAATTATCTTGCTAAATCTTTTAGCTATTAAAAATTTTTCCTCTAAAAATATCTCTGATATTTTGCTATAAAAAAATACCTTGATTTGCTCTAAAGAAAATTTCTCGAAAAATCTTTATTTTCATAATAAAAATATCCATTCAGATATTATATCTCTTGCAGAATCTTTAAGATTTTCTATATAGATAAAAAAAACAGATAGATATGAAGAAGGCCACAGCTACCACAGCCCAGAGGACCTTTCGTGCCACATGTGCATCTCACCATGTCAGTTTGAGGCTACGTATAAAACCAATTACCCTGCCTGGTGAAAGATCATACATTTCAGTAAGGCTCATCAGTTGCCCCCACAAAACCTCCGCCTGGTAGTCCCCAAGGCGGCACATCAGCAAAGCAGATGTTTTGACGTTTTGTCATCAACCTCACCAAATCTGCATACATTGTTTAGTACCTATTTCATCACAAATTATAAACTGATAGTATCTAAGACCACAGTGACCCGTAAATTAGCCAACGAGTAATTTAAGTTTTCCATTCTTAAGCCTTGCCACGGGAGAGTTGTAACCCTCTCTTACACTGTCTCAACCCAGAAGTAGACAGACATCCATGTGTGAAGGAATTTAAGTTAAGACTATGATTGTATCGTTCCCTGAATGTGAGCGATAGGGACGCCGAAGAAAGGTTCAGTGCAAATAAATAGATGACGAGTACCCCTGTTTGCCAAGAAGTCAGCCCTTTCGTTGCCAACATGACGCTCATGGCTGGGTACACAACACAACACAAATGCAAATCATTGTGTTTCCCAATATTGTTCAGAGACGTAAAACAGTCTATAACTAACATGGTACTTCACCTCTAAAGAAGATTATGCTCAAAAGAGCGGTCTTGCTATCCGACATCAAAAATAATCTCAAGCCCTTCTCTTTAGGCATTCCAAAGCTCATAGGAGGACAGCGAAGATTTTCGCCTAAAAGATTGTAGGCTGTTCGGCCAAAGGCAAACTCCTTTGGAAACATAACACCCATAATACCCGCCTTGGTATCACCATTCATTTGTTTTAAGCCGTCGGTGTAGTAAAAGTGCCTTAATTTAGGACATAACGATATATCTCGAAAAGTTGATAGAGAAAAATGGAGATTTGATTTGAAATCAGCAACCTCAAATTAGTAAAATTTTTCAATAAAGTTCCATCCCTGAATTTAGTTCCACACAAAAATTCTTATTTTTGAACAAATTTTGATTTATTTTCTAGAGAAAATTTTTAATCAGATCAAATATATTTTAGGTTAATATTATCGTCCACAGAAGTCCCTTCTAAAATTTTTGAAATTTTGTAAAGAAAACAGCTGTTCAAAATCTAAGGGATTTTATAGGGAGATTTTTTTTGTTGTCTTTCTGATTCTGCAAGAATTTTGTGAGATTTTCTGAATGAACTTTTGCTCAGAATTAATGCAATTTGTTCCTGCATGAAATCAGCTGCATAAAAGAGTAGTGATGTTCATCTATAGGAAATCATTTTTATAAAATACTAGAGTAACGCTGCCCGCGTTGCTGGACAATACAAAATAAGTCAAATGACGCGAGCAAGCAGAGCCTTATACCGACAAAATGTAATTCTCATAAGAAAAAAAAAAATACATTTTATATAGGTAAAACACACCATCATATAAGTGCGCGTATAACGCATATTCGTAGAAATTTTTCGATGTTTGAAATGGGTTTGGTTTGTTTCTGTGCTGCTGTCAAGCAATGGGTCCGCCACTAACTGAAGAAATACAATTCCTTTTGGTGGTATTAAGTCAAATTTGCATAAAAAACGTACATTTTAGATTTTTTGATTTTTCGACTTTTATTTTTAGCTTTTCTTTTTCTTCCTTTTTTTTGCAAATATCGCCGTGATAAGGCGAAGAAAACAAAAAAAGAATCATTGAAATCGGTCAAGCAATTATCGAGTTTAAGCGGACTAATCCACAGCAATTAATGGAACAATGTAAAATTTTCATACAAAACACAATTTTCGCTTTTTTCGATTTTTTTTAACCTTTTTTTGGGCTTTTCTGAACTTTCTTTTTCATCATACAAATCGGTCAAGTAGTTCTCGAGTTTTAGCGTGACTAAGACACAGCGTTTGATTTATATATATATAGATTCAGGATTTTTGTTCATTATTTTTTTTTAATTTAAATATAACAATAAATATAAATAAAACAATATTTTCACTTTTTATAAATTTTTTACAACATTTTTGTATTGTATTTCATTATACATATTTGTGTAATCTTTAGCAACAATATGCACACACCCAGCGGTAACTAGAATGAAAAAAGGCCTAATATAAGACCTTATTTAGCTGACACAAGCCCTTTTCGCCGCATTCCATACTTATTTATTTTTTACACAGGTTTTCATTGGGCGCAAGCCCTTCAACACTCCCTTTAATAACAACTTTGATCCCTTCCCAAAGAACAAAGTAGGGAAGGTCACTAAAAAAAAAAAATTTTAAAACTTCCTTTCTACCTTCTTAAAGGTTAGAGAATGTGTACTGAATATTTTGGAAGGTCTTTCAAAAAGAAATTTAAACCTTCTTGAAGGCATAATTTTGAAGGCAGGATACCATACGAAGCGAATCTTAAAGAATGGAGTATAGAGGCCTTCAAAAAGGCCTGCCACTTACGGTCCTTCCAATATTAACCGCTGGGCTATATTTAACTACAACTCTTAACAATAAAAAAAGTATATACAGTAGCGAGCAAAAGTGTATGCAGGTTCAGCATGTTCTGTCTAAAGTATCATAAAATGGTAAATAACACTGTACGACAAATTTTAACTATTGACCTCAAACTGACCACAATCTGCAAATTTTGCTTAAAAAAAAGATATACGTATATTTCAGTTTTCCTAGATCAATTTGTTTCGGATTTTTAAAAGCGATTAAATTTTAAATATGACTCCTGCAATCTTTCACTTTGGGAAGTAGCCCACACCAGTTGACCGAGAAGACAGTTTTTTTTCTAAAATACTTGGTATTGTTATCACATGTAATGTTGAAAAAGTTATCAAAATCTGTTCACGGGTACAAAGCTAATTACGATGTTTTTTTTTTAAATATTGATATAATTTCATATGTTTTTGAGCATGAAGCAAAATAGAGCAACAATATATGAAATTGTATTTTCGAGTTTGTCGTCTATATTAAAGAAACGATTGGTCAACAAATAATCAAGCTGTGAAAAGCTAGAATAAAAAATATTCCAAATGAATTTAAACGGAACTTGATTAAATGTTTGCGCCAACAAATTAGTAATTTATAGTTAGTTGCATTAGAAAACGTGCAAAACTGAGTTTATTGAGTTGCCTTATATTTTTATATCGATATGTTTGTTATTAATCTCTGAACTGACAATCATATTTTTTTTTTTTTTTTTTTTTGTTAATAAAATTTAGAATAATTGATAAAAGTTTCAAAAAATTTGCTGTATAATTATTCTGAACCAGCACTACCGTTTGCTCGCTACTGTACATAAATGTTTGTGTTTCCATATATAAGGGCTCACATCTGTTTCTCTTGTTAAATCTGTATTTACCAAAAAATACCATCATAAAATTTTTTTTGAAAAACAAAATTCTCAAATGTACACAAAAAAAAAAAAAAAAAAACGTATGTAGAACTTGTAGTTTAGTTTAAATCATATTTGTACTTAAAAGCAAATAAATTTTATTTTTTTTGATTAGAAATAGAATTTTATTTTTCTAACATGTGGCCTTTACAAACACCTATTTACAAATACCAACAAATATATTTGTATGTGTTTAAGTGTTTAGAAATTTTCAACTTTCTACACCTACTTTGTATTTGATTTCGTTCTCACAAAGTTTTCAATTCAAAAGTTTTTCTAGAAAAAAAAAAATGATTTAAAAAAAAAAGTTCGATTTGTAAAAGATTTGTTTGTTTCACACCCAAAAAGTATGCAACACATATGCAGCCAGAAATCTACAAATACATGAAAACATGCTTACACTCTCAAATTGTTCTCATCATCACCGTCATCAGCACTCTTTTTGACAAGTGCAAAACTTTTTCTTTTCCCCATTTTAAGTCTTGTTTTTCGTTATTGCAAAAAAAAACACACACAACTGCAACAGCTGAAACTGACATTAGCAACACATATATACATTCATGTGTGTAAGTGTATGTCGCAATCTCTTCTAGTCTTTATGTATTTTTCTATTTGTGATTTTTTTTTTATTATTTGGCAATATGGCAATAAAAGTTTTAGTTTGTGACGTTGTTTTAGTTGCTGGAAATATGAAAAGTTTTTCAAAAAATATGTTCAAATTATCACGTTTTGCATTGGGGAACAAAAATAAAAGTAAAATTGTATGATTTTGAAATGTTTGTGAAATGTTCAGGTGCTTTTCGTTTTTAGCTTTTCATGTGTTTGGCTTGGTTTTTTTTTGGGTGGTGAGGAGGGAGTTTAAGAAAATTAAGCTATTTTAACATTTTATGCTGTTTCAATAACTAAAAAACTAGATTTCGATAATAAATCTCAACATGTAATAATATAGGTAATGTCCTACTATCTAGTGATTTCCATTTTAAGAAATCAATGTCCTCACATAATGGAAATTTTTGGTATTTTAAAATCATAATAAAGTGCATCAAATTTAACTTTCATTTAATTATTTTAATGCCGAAATTAATTTTACAACATCAAATGAAATTAAAATTTATGGATAACTTTTCATTTTTGACTGAACCAGGGCTCGAACTCAGGTCGAATTCACATAACAAAAACTATTTATTTTTTATGAATATTGGTATAGCTCTTTAACTTCAGACAACGCGATTAAAATAAATCTTATCGAAATTCAAATCCCCTAATCGGCAAAGTACACGTCCAGGAAATGAACGCTTTTATTAGTGTTACAATGAATTTCCTTTGTAACAAGCAATCAAATAATTTTGCCGAATAATTAAAGTTTTGTTAGACTGATACTACAAATGGAATTTAATTAAAGGTTGTATCGGTTTTGCGGAAAAAAATAAATTTTGTGATGCTTTTAAATTTGGGTTTCCCAAAAAATGCGTTTTAATCAGTTTGTTCCTTATTTGGAAGGCTGTTGCTTATTCATTAAAATTTTCCTTGGTAAATTTTGCGTTTGATAAAATTTATATATATTGAAATTTCTGAAAAAAGTTGGTTTGGGCGTTTCTTAAAAACAAAAAAAAAAATCTTGAAATAATTTTAAAAAGCTTCAACCAACAATATTCATCAATTTGTATTCGATTAATTCCTAATTCCTAATTCCTAATTCATTAATCATTGTTATTATTACTTGTTTTGCATATCTCTCTCTCTCTCTCTATGCACTGTCTATGGCATGGCCACTTTAAAACTTGCATTGGCTCTTCAGCAACATTTTTTGTTTCTGATATTTTAAGTTTACACTTAAGTAAAGGTTCACATACTTTTGCTTTATAGTTATGACCGGCCTATTATTCCTAAAGAAAAGTAACTTTTGAATTAAATGAAGGTGTTATCCTAGGACGAACAAATAGATTTCCTAGAGTATCATCATCTTTGTTCCTTAATTTAATTATCTTCTTGACGCCTGCAATCCTTTTTGCTTGGTTCTCCGAGCATAAATTGTCTGAATTACCATTTCACTAACCACGATGAACGCTGGATTGTTGAAGAAACAATATCGGCTACTGCCTTAATTTGAGAACTTAGTAGCTATAATTGAAGAAAATGTGGTTAAGTCAGTGTCCTCCTCCTTATAACTTCTTCAGTAGTCATTATAAGCCCGACCCATCTTCATCGCATGGGTCCCTTTCACCCCGTGACCCGTTTTGACCGATATCACCGTTAAAATCTGGTTCCTACAGAGACCAAGCACGCGAGTGTTCCCCACGTCATAGCCAGATCATAGAGTCCTGGCAATCAAGCAGTTGTTCTCCCCCTACCACCTCTCCTTAGCCCTTCTGTACGACTTACGTTCAATGAGAATTTTACAGCGAGTTACTGAAATGCCGATTAGGCTGTCGACGAACATGTCGACCAAGAGGCAGCCGTTTGACCAGCCCGTCTGCAATTTTGTTCCCCAGGTAAACACTGTCCACAGGTAGCTAGGCGAGCATTATCCTTTAATATTCTACAATCGCATTCAGATACATCCGCATTCCACAGTCAACCTTGATGTCGGTAACACACCAGGCAGAGCTGCGATGGCAGCCTTGCTGTCCGTAAATTTCAGCCTGCAAGACGCTGCCATATTTTGGCAGATTGAAGGGAACTGTGAATAAAGTACAGGAAAGGGATTCCAGAGTGCAATAGTCCAGTACCGCCAGGTCACATGTTGCATATAGCGTGATCCTGGAATGACCACGTAAATCAAAGGCCCACCGCCCCAGCCGAGTAGCGTAATTCAGAGCCAGCTATTTATCCATGAGGTCAACTGGCAATGATTTCAACATAGTTAACAACGCCTTTATCGGTGCAGACCGAAGTGATGCATCAACAAAAACAACCTATATAATTTATCAAGCATTCTGCAGCACTATGACCCCATAGCAGAGAACCAGTTTCTCAAAGAACCATTCAACGCCCCTCGGGCCTAAGCCCCGTTTGCTGCTCAGAGACTACTACAGGTGTGTATGGCCACAGTGGCCCCATCAACCGTCGGACGAACGTTGAGTTCCCAACAGAATATCGAGAATAACTCCCAGGTATTTGGCACTATGAGAGATCCCAAGCCAAATGTAATAAACTCTGTACTTGCTGGTGAAAACTTCTAATTCAGTTTTCAATGGATTGACGCCAGAAACTGAGAATTTACAATGCAAATTCCATGCATTGGGACAATATATACCCATGACAGCAATCGCACCCCAGTAAAAACTTTGCTAACTGTTTTAAAATTTACCTGCTTCTTTTACTCATTATTTAGTTGCTTTCTTTAATAACTACTTCTATAACTCCTTATTTTTCAGATGCATGTGATTTATGTTTTCTTTCAGTAGAATTATAAGTAGTGTTCTTACTTTTTTCTAATTACTAAACACATTATTTTGTAGGCGAAGTTTTTAGTGGGCCAGTCATCCTCATACGCGGATGTTAATTCTTCTTCCTTTTTCTGCTGGTATTCTAAAACTCTTGGTAAAACATCTTCAGGCTCATTTTGCTTTTGAATTTGTCTTCTGTGTTCACGTAGTTCTGGCAATCGAATTTGATTTTGTCGAACGATCCAACCTTCTCTCTTTGACTCTTAGTAAACATTAGTTGTTTGACAGGAATCTCCATACCCTTACGAGAAGAGCAGGTGATGTGGACTTTGTTTTAACAAAAACTGTATAACTGTTCGGCCATATAATGAGTGTCGTTGTCCTAGTCAAAAACTAGTCGGTTTTAAAAAATTGGTTTTATGAAATTGGAAAGTGAGACAAATATGACTTTCAATCTGTTTAACGTTGTCATTGTCGTAAATTTTAATTGATATTGGCAAAACTTTAAAACGACTACGGTTACGACTGCGGATACGACTACGACAACGACTCTCGTAATAAGGAATAATTATCACATAATAAATCACATAATAAAATAAAAAGTGGGAAATTTGTTGAGTTATATTTTTATCTGTGGCAAAAATGTGGTTGAAGTAATCAACATATTCTCAAACATTTTCTGTTAAAACTAGTTTTTCGAAATATGTATGTGATTTTTACATGTATCAAAGATTTGGCCCCACATGGCCGTTTTATTTGTTTAAGTTAAAATATTCTTTAAGATATTGCTTAGCTTCAGAAGTTCTATGAGCATATTTCACAGAAAATTCTAGAGTAAAATACGATTTTTTAGTATTTGCTAAATAACAAGTTATGTAAACTTCATTAGTTTATTGGCTGTGTTGTAATCTTAGCGCTAGAGGTTAACATATTCTGTCATACGTTAAAGATAATCATGCGTTAAACTGAGGCATGATTTTAAACTGCTGTACTTTTAAGAAATCATATTTCTAATCATGCCTCACTTTGACTACAGACTCGTTTTTTCGAAAATGGTTATACCTACTGCAGCGACTTGTGTGCATCACGCAAGTTCTACGCAACGACTGAGATGTCTGCAGCACTCAGGTACGGATTCGTGCTACCTAAAAAGAACTAGCAATATTTCCAAAGTGCGTGCGTAAATTTTACTTAGATTATCTTTCTATGGTTAAAGAAATGTGGTCATTCATAACTTCAGGCTCATTAAATAAAAATTGCAATAAAATTAAATCATGTCTCTATTCTCGTCCCTCTTTCCTCTTTACCACATCATCAAGCAAAAAAACTTTTAAAGTGCTAGAAAAAAAACCAACAAAATTATGGCCATAAAAAACATTTTTAAAATTGAAATGTAATCTTGGCAAAGAAGTGGCTGCCAAACTGTAATAAAATGTCTGTAAAATGACTGGCATAAGGAATAAACGCGTAAAAACATAAAATATGTGAAGCAGCAAATAAAAACTGAACTGAACTGGAAAAAAGAAAAACATCTACAATTCAAAATTCATAGTTGTTGTTTTTTTTTTGCAGTTTGTCGCTACTTAGCAATTCAAACTAGAAATGCATATTAGTATGTGAAATTTTTTGTTCCAAAAGAATTGTTGGAATTCTAATGTTTTTCTTTTAAGAATGAGGGTTAGAAAAAAAATATGTTTCTGTCTCAAAAAAACCAAAAAAAAAAAACGGTTTGGCTGGCTGACTGCCGGCTGCCTGTTGTAACAAAATTCCCAGCAATGTTTGTTTATATTACAATTTTCCTTACAAACATTTAGGACAAACATTATAAAAACAACAAACAATACACAACAATTTTGCCAAAAGACAATGTTAAAGAGAGAACAGATTAAATTCCTCCTGCAAATGCGTGTGTAATGCTTTGTTAAAGTTAGTGTATTGGTAATTGTCTGTCTGCCGGTGTGTGTGTGTATTTGTTTGTGTTTTTAAAGTGTATTATAAACAACATGTTAAGCAGACAATCGCTTTTTTCCACTATACTCTTAAACATTTGGTATGTCTATTGCTGTGTTTGTATTTGATAGTGTGTAAAACCTTCACTTCCGTTTTGTAACGGAAGTTGGCTGGCATTTCAATGACGATGACTGCTTGCTGCCGCTGTTTGCCTGCATTTCAATTTAGTTGGAGTGCAAAAAAAAAAAAACGAATGGTTAAAAAAACATATGCTAGAATATCAATTTCTGTTTAAGTTACTATGGGTTGAATGGAAATAGAAAAGTTGATTATCTTCAAAAGTTTTTAAAAAACGAAGCACTTGTATTAAATATTTAAATAAATAATGGCCACTTAAGACTTATTTTGGAAAATATTTGTGTAAAGTCTTTGCAAACTAGTTTGAGATTTCTAACACTACGAGAAAAAGTTAAATGATTTATTCAAACTTCTACAGAAAATATTTTTGTTGAAAAATCATTTTCTACTGAAAGTTTTCCCGAGAAATTTCTGTATTGTTGTAAGAGATTTGTGTTTTAAAACATTTTCTCTCTTTTTGATCTCACAGCTACGTGAAATCTTATTTTTGGATAAAACCAATTCGTCTTCCTTGCGCTTTCATACAAGACGGTTGAAAAGGGTGGGCCAGCCATAATGCCAGATGTTAATTGTGCGTTACACCTTAACGTCAAGTTGTTTGCCCAACTTAATTTGACACTTCCTTGTTTGAGTGTTTGCAAACTTAATCATCAATGCGCCGAATGGTTGGTTGAACGGAAAGAAGTGAATAGACTCTTTACAAAGAAAATCATCTTCAGAGCACCTCAGGCACACTTTCACCCCAGTGGATTCGTTAACAAGCAGAATTTCCGAATTTGCGCAAATGAGAATCCACGAGTGATTGTTGATAAGACGATGCATCTACAAAATGACGTTTGAGGAAATTTTTAGAAAATGATGTGCTTAAAAAATTAATGTTTTAAATAAAATTTGATGAGAATTTAATTTTGTCTCTAAAAAATAGGGCTAAGCTAGTTTTATATATGTGTTGTAAAAAGTAGACGCAACTATATTAAAAAAAAAAAAAAACACGTCGAAGTCCCATAGTGCCATGACGTATGTATTAACTTTTTCCCTACACATGTATGACTGTCTATTGGTATAGTTAGTGTTTGTGTGTACATTAGTTGATTCTGTTTATCTGAACTGTTAATGGTGGCATCATGTCTATTTCTATTGCCACTAGATTTGTGCTTACTTTACTTTACTTTTCTTTTCTTTTTTTTTTTGCTATTTTCTCATCCTTTTTTTGTTTCAATTTTAACTCTCAACCAACTCATGTCTTAATGCTTCAATTCAATTTAATTTCTATTTCTATATTTTCGCTGCCAGTGTCAGGGTAAAACTACAATCAACATGCGAAGACAGCAAAAATTAAAAAAAAGAGAAAAAAAATACAGGAGACATGACAAATACGCAAACACATACAGAGAAAACGATGCTGATGATGATGATGAGACAACGTGATACTTAAGAGATATTTTTGTATACGATTTCCACTTGAACTTTTACAACTTCCCTGTGGCTACAACGCATAAACACTAATATACAAACACATATTTTTTTTTCTTTCAAGCATATAGAAACACACAAATAGAAAGTATACTCAGACATGTTCATAAGATGTCTAAAACATTCATAAGGAACAAATAGTGAATAAAAGGATATGTAAACATGTGCAACGACATAAGCAGGACCAAAAAAAAAAAAAAACAATAAATCTACAAACGAAAAACAAACAAATGTATGAATGTTGAATGTCTTAATTTTGCCAGAATTGTTCAATGTTGTTAATTTTTTTTTTAATGTTGCCACTGCTACTTGAAAATTGTGTCGTTTGCTGTTTTTATTGTTACAGTTGATGTTGCAGTTCTGTTTCCTCATCCTATCAAAAGCACGTCTTAAGTTTTAATCGTTTTCTTATAGTGGCATTTCTTTTCTAATATAACTTATTTTTGTTTTCTGCTTTCACTGGTTGGTGCTTTTTTTGTTTTGCAATTATACGAAGGAAGTTTTAGAAGTCTCTTCCAAGCCTATAAGCTAATATGTGAAAGTGAATGAAAGCTACTGAAAGGCCTGTGCTTAATTAAAAAGTTCGATTTTATTTGACACTTAAATCTTTATCTTCTAAGCCTTCTAATAAAACAGTTGTACCTGATTCAGACTTTGCTACATAACGCTGCAATAGTATTCGTATTTTTCTTTTTGTGTCCTTTCGAAAAATTTTTTTTTTTTTTTGGAACCCACAAGCTACAATATGTTTATTAACTATTAAATTTCAAAAGTTTATACGAAACATATAAAGAGCAACATCCAGTTGTTGCTTGAATTTACATTTCGTGTTGCATTATTTGCTCTGCAAGCGTCTCTACACCCATCGTTACAAATATTTTTTAGAATTGATGAAATATTTCTGTTAGATATGTCGCATAGTGACTTTATATTTTTTGCAGTATACTCCATGATAAACAGTATACTTCTGCATGCTCTGGAACCAATTTGCATCTCTTCCACTCGCTTCACTCTCGTTAAAGTGACATTTAAAAAAGTACAGTCATACTGTGATAATCTGTACTCCGTTAATTCAAAAACCTCAACAATTCGAAATAAATGGCGGTCTCTTGAGAACAATTTGTTAATTCGCAAAAATCCCATACAATTAAATCCCCTCATTTCTTCCTTTTTTGTGATTCAAAGTCAGAGGAGACTCCTCTAACGTTCACTTACACGTAGACTCACACGTAGACAGCCCCTTAAAATTCTAATATGTTTAGGAAATAGTACAGAGGCAATGTTTTTTACATTTTTTTTTTGCCGTTGTTGTTTATTACATATTAATTGCTTGGTTTAAATAAGTTGTAAATTTTTTTCATTTATCTTTTAACTGTAGAATACATAACCAAAAAAAACCTCGCAAACACATAACCCGGGTACATTTGTGCCCCATTATAATTTTTAATAATTTTCAGCTTCACAGCAAAAACTGTTTGATTGAAAACCCATTTAATCAAAATCTAACAAATTAAATTAATAGTTTTTTTATAACTAATAAGATTTAAGATAAGAACCATGTGTAGTGGGGAATGTAAGAAAAGATAAACTCACTGCTTATTGTTGTTTATTACTAGGGCAACCAAAAAAAAAGCACTAAAAAAACAGTTTTAAGCTCTTAAAAAAAGCGTTTAAAAACATGAAAATAAGCTGTTAAAATTTAAAAAAAAGCAATTTAAAATTGTTAATTTTCCACTTAATTCGTTTAATACGTTGTTATTGTAAATTATAAGGTGATGCAATAAATTTTCGAAAAGAAAACTATGTCTGTTTGGAGTCAGCAAGTTCTTGTACATAGAAAAAGTTCTTCCTACGTCTACAGATGTTAAGGGAGCATATTTAAAATTGAGTATTTGCTCTGAAGTATATTTTATACGATTGGACTCATAATTCCGCTTGCCTCCCAAAAAATATGTTCACTTAGAAAACCAATGAAAGATTTTTTGTTTCCAATTTTGTTACAACTTCGTGTAAAACCCCAAAATTTGCAGAAATTAACAGTATTTGATATACAGAGAAATTCTTAATAGCTAAAACTATATTAAAAAAGCAAAAAAATAAGACGTTACTATACCAAAAACAGAGAGAAGGGGAGCTAACAGATGTTACTTTATACAAAAACTATATTTTAAAAGAAATAAGACGTTACAAAGTGTGATGGTAAAAGACGTTACAGACTGAGGAATTTGATCGTAAGAATACAGCTATGGGATTTTAGAGAGAAAAGAACTTAAACAAGCAAATAATAAAATAAGTTTATAAAAAGGCTTGATACTAAAAACATAAACACATAAAAATTATACACAACACTATAAAAAGTACGTTACAGTACCGCTAAGACAGAGTTGCATAAAAATCAAGTAAGAAAGTATAGTCGGTCAAGCCCGACCGTATGATATCCAACACAACAGTATTTAAAAACAAGTTTCGAGAGTGTTTGGCTATATGAATAGGAATCTATCTATGTTTTTACTTACTATAGTTACTGATGGGCAGAAATTTACCCTATCTACCCTCGTGGTCCTTTTTTTTTTTAAATGCATACCTTAATAAAATAAATATGGATCTATCTACATATGTCTTAAATTGCATTAAAATTGGTTTGATAGTGGGCACAAAGACCCTCTTCCGGATAGCAGCTTTTATGGGGGCTATATTAAATTATGGACCGATTCGCCCTTGTGCCAATTAGAACCCATGTACCAAATTTCATTAAATTATCTTTAAAATTGCGACCTGTACTTCGCACACGAGGTTACATGGACAGCCAGCCAGCCGAACAGACATCATTGGATCGACTCAGAAAGTGATTTCATTTGAGTTGATCAGTATACTTTAGGACCAATATTTTAAGGTGTTTCTCACATCAGCACAAATGCATAATACCCTCTCCACTCTTTAGTGCAGCTATAGTAACATACAGAGATAATATAGGTTTTTGGGATGATATTGTTCAAGGGAAGCACAAAATATTACCATAACGTTGAATGATTTTTTTAACCAGAGTTGTTACAGCACAGAAATGGATTTTTTAGTATTTTATAATAATCACGATTTTTGCAAAATATTATTAAATAAGTTTTTTTTGTATGAAAAAAATGAAAAATTATCTTAAAATGACAGAATAAGTAAAAAAAAGCCGATATCGCAAAAATAACTAAAAAACCCGATATTGGCAAAATAAGCAAAAAAAAGCCCTAACAAATATAGCTCATTTTCTTTGTTTTTTTTATGATCGGAATTTGTGTTCAATCAAAATCTTTCTATCTTGTAAACCAAAAAATAAGCATTTGCTTTTTTTTGGTTGCCCTATTTATTACTAATACCTTTGGCTTTTCCAAAATTGTTTGGGAGAATGTTTCCTGTTGATCTGGCCTAAGCAGCTAGTGAAATACGCATAGAAACTAGCTTATCCTCCAACAATAAATTTCAGTGTATTTATCAAGAATAGAAATTGGGAATTAAGCACGACAAACAAAATCTTATTAATAAAAATTTTTTATTCTTAAAAATTACTTTGATAAGAAAAAAATAACTCTTATTTTATATGCTTTATTTTATTTTTTAATAAAATGCTAAGCTAAAAAATATTTGTTTTATTTTTTACTTTAAAAATAGTTCGCCGATTCGAAGACGCATAACCTTAATGTACTAAAATGAAGAGTAACCATCCAGGGTTAAGATTAATTTTAGAAAGAACCTGGGGTCTGATACTGGCAGTCGTGATCGAGTACTTTCTCGATGCAAAAGCAATTTAATATGGTCCCAGGACCAGTCTGTTGGACCAATTGACACAAATTTCCCGCAGGGACCAAACAAAAAAAATATAAATTTAAAGTTTGAGTACAGGAGCCTTATTCTGGCAGTCGCAATCGAGTACTTTCTCGATTCGAAAGCAATTTTATTTCAATCAATACTGAACGAATCGGAATTTTTGTTTTAGTATTGTGAAACTCAAATTAATTCTCTATAACACTGAAAAAATTAGTTCAGTATGGACTGAAATAATTAGATATTAAATTGCTTTCGAATCGAGAAAGTACTCGATCACGACTGCCAGAATAAGGCCCCTGTACTCAAACTTTAAATTTATATTTTTTTTGTTTGGTCCCTGCGGAAAATTTGTGTCAATTGGTCCAACAGACTGGTCCTGGGACTTGTGAAAATAGAACAGGTACAAAAAGAAAGAACTCATGACCAGTGAAAGGAGAATCAATCATGTAACTGGTTTATGAAGAACAAAAAGGTAGAAAAAGTAATGAATTACAGTACAGTCTTTACCGGTGGTGTGACACATTTTTCGGGACTTTCTAAAAATTTGTTCTTGAATTTAATGCTAGGACTTGTTTTATTGAAAAAATACTACATTTTATTAAAATAAAACTACATTGTAATAACTGACACTAAACACGTCCATTGAGAATAGATGTGTAACTGGTCAAATGGTGTCAATTGACCCCCTCCAATGACAACCTTATGTTAAAGTGATAGGTCTTATTCATAGAAAGTGTTAAAACTAGAACCGGTCTCTACCACCAAAGACCTATCACGGAACTACTTTGGTGTCAGTTCGCTTCCCTCTAGGGCTGGTTGTCGCAAGGCAATTTAATGCGTAAATGAACCTATATTTTCTAAATTTTTATAAAAATCATGATATCATGCAATAAATATGAGTTCTTTGGAATAGTTTTTTAACTATTAAATTTCTCTGCATAGGATTTTCTGAATTTAAAACATTCTTATGTTTCGGAATATTTATATGAGGTCAAATACTAAACATATAAAATACAAAAGATTATTGCATTTTTGTATTAATACATTCCATGTCCAAACAAGTATTTTTTCTTAACCAAGTTTCCCCAAATTTTGAAGGCATCATTACCTTCCTTTACCCAGACCCTTTTGCTTTGCCAAATTTCAACTCAGTTCATTCTCATTTAAAAAAGAAAATAAAAATTGTTGTTAAAATTTTTTTTTTCACCGGATATTTTTCCTTATTGCTTCCGCACTGTCAAAATACTCATATTACTCGAGCACCAAAAATGCAAATCTGTATATATATGTTAACTTGTGTGTGTGTGAGTGCATGTGTGTGATTGCGTGTATGTGTTTGTTTAAGTTTTTTATGTGCATTTGCCAACGGAAGTTATTTTAGAAATTTTTATTCACTTGGTTTAATCTGGTCAGCCAACACAAGATTTTTAATATTAATTTTATAATATTTGATACAAGTTTTAATTGTTTATTAATTATTATAATAACAAAAAAATTATGCCAAGCAATAAATCATTAACTTAAATTAGGCAAATATATAACCGGGGTACTATTGTACCCCATTGTCATTTTTACCTTCACAAAAAAAAATTTTTTGTTTTAGAATCCTTTAATTAAAAATTTAGAAAAAGTATTTAGATAATTTAATATATTTAATTAAAAAGATTTTTGAACAGCCTTTTTTTCTAATTTTTTTATATAAAAACTATTAGGTACACGGGTACCCCGGTTATGTGTTTGCGTAGGTGTCATCTTTGGAACCCATTTTCATAAATGGTCAATAAAACGACTCAGCAAGACTTTAATTTTCTAGATCCGTAGTCTCAATATTCTATTAGTATTGGTTTTGCAGCTAGAAACGTTTAAACTTGCTAGTGGGCACAAGGGTACCCGGTTAGGCAGTCTATGGTAAATTCAAACCCCTATTAATCTTATTTTTTTATTTTAATTTTGTTTAATCGAAATATCAATATTTTAACAACTCTTTAGATTCGTAAGCGACAGTCGGTCCCCTTGACTACGAATTATCGCGATTCAACTATATTTAAATGCATTAGTGGCTTTTTCAGCCACCCGAAAACGTTGGCCTGGCAATTTATTCCTGATTTGCGACAACAAAAATAAGTTCTTTGATACCAAATAAGGGCTGCATGGAAGAAGACCAATCAATTCGACATTTTGACTATTCAAATAGGTGGTTGTTTAACACATTGACTGCCACGTCGGACACATATGTGTGACACCTCACTATATGGTTTACGCCACGTCGAACACATATGTCCGACGCGATTTTCATTCTTTCTAGCCATGTCATACAAAAGTGGCTGAAGATAAATAAAATTTTATTGCAGTAATATGATGTGCGGCCCACCATAAAATTTCTGTAAAAATGGTTACGGCGCAGCTCAAAAATTAATTATTTTTTTTTTTTTTTAATTTAATTCATTTTATTATACACAGTTAGAAAAAAAGTAAAAGAAAAATTATTTTACATATTATTCTTATAATGCAAAGACACAAATTAACACGTAATAAGGAAAAACATAGAGCGATAGAGAGTTTTTTTTCCTTTGTCGTACATATATGTCCGACATAGCCTTACATTAAAAAAAAAAAAATCAGGAGGCGCCACGTCGGACACATGCGTGCGGCACTCTTATTTGTAAAACACTCTCTGTTTTTAAGCAGTAAATATAACTGGTAGCATCCTAAATTCCAATATTGACGTTTCCGAAGATAAAACGCAAAAAAATGCTGTGGCCCCCAGCATCTTATTTGCTAAAAGTGCCTTGGCAGTCAATGTGTTAAGCAGATGGGTGAGAACCCGCATTGTCATGAGCCTTCGTGGCCGGTTTTTTTTTCGTATTTTAATATTAATTTTCGGCAAACAAATGGTTTCTCTAAGGGCACAGTTGCCAATTATCTCGTTACTCCTAGGCATTAATATTTTATTTGCTGCGCTCTCGAATCATTTTTATCGGAGAAAGCTTATCTTGAAAGACCCATACAGTGGGTTGCTGTTTTGTGTCGGGCTTATGTGCAAAGATAAAACATACGTCACCTTTGTAGATATTAAAGACTGCTTTCGATACATCGCGTTTTTATATCTTGAAAACTTCTCGGCACCAAGTTGCACGAGCATTGTCTATTATCTAACTAAAACAAATATCAATTTACATTTCTACAAGGTAGACTCATACAAAAATACACGATTTTTTAAAATTGTCACACACATATTTTAGCTCATACATAAGAAATCTGACAATTGGTGTTTATGAGTTTAAATTGTGAAAATGTACCTTGTGCTATATCAAATAGCTTCTTGTCATACTAGTTTTAAGGGTGACTTAATCTAGCGCTATGTCACTTGTCGATCTTGTTTCATTAGCTTCCGCACAATTAGTTTTGAACAACCTTTACGTTTTTCGTCCCTGAGCGAACTGTAGTCACGATTAAATTCGTTATACCAGCATTTTTTAAATGTTTCACCAACACAGTTTGTTAAAAATAAAATATTAGGTCAACAAACTTTTTAATTGATTCAATAAAAAAATTTATCAAAATTACACTTTGCAAAATAGCACTCAATAAAACGTATTTAATAATGAAATAACTAAATATTTCTTCATATTCAAAAAAAAACAGACAGTATTTTTACAACTTTTGTCAATTTTTTTTTTTAACTTTGATATCGTTTCAAATAAGACCTGAGTATTTGTAATTCTCACTCGCTTTACAGTTTTATTTGTATAATATCTTTAGTTCTTCCAAAGTCTTTGGAAAAAAGTTTCCTGATGATCTGGCCTAAACAAGCAGCGAAATGCGCATAGGAACTAGCTTATCACTTAACAATAAATTTTAGTGTATTTATCAAAGAATAAAAATTGGGAATTTAGCACATCATAATTAATAGATAAATAAATTTGTTTGATTTATTCGTCATTTCCAACAATTTATTTTAACAAATCACGTTAACATTTTGTTGAAGAAAATTATTTTGTGCAAGAACTTATTTTATTGACTCAATCAATTTGGTTGTTGACTAAAAATTCAATAACTATATCTACAAACTTGTTTATCAGTACCGCAAAATCGTCATCGCAGAAAATTCAAAAATATTTTTAATCAAATATGCGATTTTCGTATTCAAATATGAATATTATTTTTTTCTGTTTAGGATTTCAAGCCCAATTTGAAAAACTTAGGAGAACTTAAAAGAAATATCAACAAACAACTTTTCTTTCAAGCTTTCTTTGTATAACTTTAAATAATTTTAAAGCGAATAGAATTTTATTTAAAGATTGTGTTTGTGAGTGTATGTATAAATGTATATGCGTATGTTTGTGCTGCAGTTGTTTTAAATTTATACTGGTATGTAATTGTTTATTTCAATGTCCTTGTGCAACTGTTTATGAGACTGTGTGTGTTTTGTTTCGCCGCAAGATGTACTATTTGGTGTCCTTTACCACATTTATTTGTGTCGTTGACATCTGCTTATTTACACTGTTCGTCATTTTTTTTGTGTCTTCTGGCATATTTGTCATTACAAAGAAGTGTAAAAAAAGATGTGAGAAAAACCCAAAATTCATGCGCATCCTTGGCATTACAAAAAATTAAAGGAACGCACGTTAGTTTTGCTTAATAAACCTTTATAAAAAAGTTCATTAAAATTTCCTATAAAAGTTTTAATTCTCATTAAATTTTCTATAAAATTAAAAACTATCACCAAGATTCTTTTATATTGAAAATTTTCTTGAAAATAACATCACTCTTGATCACCACCTTTACCTTGTGTGTTATTATTGTGGGTATTGATATGTATAAGTATCTGTTTGTATATGTACACATCTGTGTCTGCTTCTTTGTATGTTTGTGTCCTTCTTTATAAATTTTCATTTCATTTGTGGTCTTTGTGGTCTTATATAATTCCATTTATTCTGTTTCAGTCTTTTTTTTTAAACAAACAATAGATCTCAATTTGCAATAATATAAATTTATCCAGTTCATACAAAATATTCCGTAATTGCATTGATTGTTACATCTTTATAAGAAAAGGTGGTAATCAATACTAAATTTCACTTAAAGATCCTCATTAAATTAATATATTTTATAAAAATTAAAAAGTTGTTTTTTTAAACATTTAAAAATTAATTTTAAATAAGAAAACATTCTGTACAATTTTCGGAGAATTTTAGCCATATTTTTTTTTAATTTGGATTAAAAACCATAAATAGTTCAACAAAATAACCACAATACAAATCATATTTTTTTATTTAAACCTACACAAGCAGAAATTTCAAAGTGTTTGCAAGCATCGGGATTTGTCCTTAGGCAAAAAAATTAAATACCACACGGCCTAAGGGGACCATAGACGACTACAGGGATTGTGCCAGCCTTTTGACCGTGTATATGCTTTTGGTTTGATTGTTCGCTTTGCTGTAGCGATGGCAGAGTTTGATATCACTGTGTGTAATTTTTTAAGTTATGAAAAAATAACCATATACGCACAACTCTACGTGATAAAAGACCAAAAAAAAAAAGATCCATGTCTCCCAGTTTTGGCCAAAGTCATGCACTTTCTTTTGTGGGCCCCCAAAGATTTGGGGCTTTGAAGTCATTTTTGCAGAAAAGTGATAATTTTTTCAGGCTCATATCTTGCAAACCGTTGGTAATTTTAATTTACCCTCTCCAGCAATTTTTCACTTTTGCGGCTACCTAAACGGTGCTAAGAATCATTCCTAGGAAGTTCATATGTTCTAAAAAGTTGTTAACTGAGATCTTAGGTACAAGTTTGCAGTTGATTGTTGCCTTGAATTTTAAAAGGTTTGCTACCTTTGGACCTGAACAGGGGAAAAAAGGTAAAAAAAAATTTAATTTTTTAAAGTTTTTTGTGATTTTGATCTTGAAGATGAAGTTTTGTCTATATGTTCACATTTTATTGTTCGTTATGGCAAGAGCTACAACTTTGTCTCAGAGGGTAAATCAAAATTCGGAACGGTTTGCCTGAGAAAACTATCACTTTTTTGCAAAAATTACTCCGAGGCCCCAAATCTTTGGGGGCCCATAAAAAAAGTGCATGACTTTGAGCAAAACTGGGAGACACGGGTCATTTTATTTGTCTTTTATCACGTAGGGTTGTCCGTACATGGTTGTTTTTTTTTTGTGTTGCACTGTGTATTTTGACGACGGTGCTAGTTTGTGGTACAATGTGTATGGTACAATTTGTTCAGTTGAGAAAAGTATGCAAAGAATAAACATTAGAGAACATTATACCTTATTATTGAAATATTTTATTAGACACTTTTAACAAAGAAAAAATTTAAAACTGTTTTTAATCACCAAATTCATAGAACTCATCAACCCATTTGTTGATTTTGCACCTATTACCAAAATGATTATATTGATTAATAAACATTTTTAAAAAATTTAATATTTTGATTTTTTTTTTCTCAATAATTCATAATTTTAATTTCAATTAAAAAAAAATATTAAAAACTTTGCCCTTTTAAGTAATGTTTTGATTGATTTTATCAAATGTTACTCAGGATTTGACAATTTCCAAAAACAATTCTAAAAGTTTAACCCCCGTATTCATAAACGATTATTAAGTTTAACAAACGTTTACTAAGGATAATTTTCATAGTAAATTTGTTCTTTAAACCTTTATTAAATTTAAAAAATTATATTTTACACGAAAAAATTAATTAGGATTTTTTGTTATTTAATTAATATTGTAATTCAAAATTTATTTCAAAACAATTAAAATGTTTATTAAATCAAAATTATATATTTAATTTTCTTATTTAATTAAATTTAAATACTTTTTAAACAATTTTTTTAATTGATAAAAAACTACTAATAATTTTTTCTGTGAATAACAAACTTTGTCACTATTCACTGCGAATCTTTTATAAAAACACGAATTTTCTCAATATATTTTTTTTTTTTTTCAAAATTAAAATATTAAATGCGGTGCGTACTAGTGGCAACAACTTATTCGTACAAAATTGTTAAGGCAATAAATATTGCACCAGTATGCTTGTATGGTATATGTTTCGAGCACGTTTCAACATTACTTGCTTGTTTCAGTACGCTGAAGTAGTGAAGACTCTGCTTTAAAGACGAAGACCCGAAAAGACGATTTTTCATGTCCGAAATGCTGCTTGAACTCCTTAAAAACAGAAGTAGATTATTATATATTACTAAACAATACGAGCCAATATGAAAACCCTAAGCTCAAGAAAAAGTACGTTAACCGCTAAATCCAAACCTTTTCTTGATTCGAAATTAAGGTGATTTTAGACGACATGTTTTTAGCAGTTTGCTTGTCAAACCTCCAACTGAAAATGCATACATGTCATGTAAAAGCAAAAAAGTATGCGCAATTACATATGGATTTAACATCTGACAAAATCAACTGAAAGTTATAAAATTTTTTGGCGGGCGCCTTATAAGTCAGACATTGCCTCGACTGACTACCATTTCTTTTCAACCAATGAAAAATGCTTTCACTACAACAAGCTTCATTCCACATCAGTGTATTAAAAATACATACATTGACAGAAATAAATGAAGGGGTCATATCTAACCTGGCTTTTACACATGAAAGTGCAAGTTTAAAAAACTCAATGCATTCACACTTATTTACCAACCCCATCACCCTTTCAAATATGCTTAGATCATAGCACGTATCTTAGTTAATCGCATATCTGTGGTGGCAAAGCCTGACTTAAAAGTAGAACATGCAGGCTTCAGGCAAAATAGATCTTGCATGGACCACATCAACAGCCTTCGCATAATTACTGAGTAGACAGGCAACTAATAACAGTCGAATCTGTATCTGATATTTAAAGATTTCCAACGTGCATTTGACTCACTTTAAAACTCCGCCATATGGAAAGCGATGCAGTGTAAATGAATTCAAGATAAAACAATCAGACTCGTTGAATGTTTGTATATGAATGCAACTTGCTCAGTGCTCCATGAAGGTCTAGTTAGCGAAAACTTAAGCGTTAAAACAAGTGACAGACGAGGGTGTGTCTTATCCCCCTTACTGTTCAATATCGTGCTTAATGTTAGTATGACTCAATCCAAGGCAGGGCTGAAAGACTTACAGAATTTGACTATGCCTTTGACTGTCACACAATCAGCAAGACATGCAACAAATGCAGTACTGATTATAAATACCTCGAAAACGAAATCAATGCGTTTCAATGCAACGATGGAGAAAAAGCTTGAAGACGTCACAACCTTTTGCTTCTTGTGCAGCATTATTGCTACCTCTGTTGGCTGTAGCGAAGACATTCAAAACAGACTGACAAAGGCTAAGCAAGCGTTTTGAATCTTGAATAAGTTCTCGAGGGCAGCTAACGTTGCAGTATCTACAAAAATTAAAGTATTCAATAGCAATGTAAAGTCGGTACTGTTTTATGGCTCGGAGACCTGGAATTTAATGGAATTGCCTTTGCTTTTGCCGAATACCCAAAATATTTTTGGATGCAACAATAACAAATTCAGAGATATGGTGTAAAGCGCAATAACCTCCAATTGACCATAAGATCAAAATACACCAATATACACAGACGTAAGCCAGCCAATGACATCAATAGGAAATCCCTTAATTACAACCGACAGAGAGCTAGAAGAAGGGGAAGACCTAAAAATACATGGAGACGCAAAGTTTAAGCCGAAGTACAAAATGCTGGATTAACCTGAAATAAAGCGAAAAGAGAAGCATCAGATGGAACTCGAAAGAGATCAGTTATTGAAGCCCTATATTTCTTAACCCTTTCCGACCCAGGCTACACATACGTGTAGGTAAATTTAACGTATTTTGAAGAGAGAAGTTTATATATAAATATCTAACTTTTCCTACTTCTTTTAGTCTCTACATGTTATGTGTTATCTCTAAATCGTTGTCTTATAAGTTTTTGCGAAGTTTAGTTTAGTATTTGTGTAAACGCGGGCAAAAAAGATGATCGTGTTTCGCAGTGCGGAAGACAAGATATGAAAGTATCATTATTTTGTTTAAATTACACTAAATATATGAATATTTTGTTATTAGTTTGTAACAAAAGCATCATTCATTTAAATAATATGCAAATATTTTAAAATGCACAAAGAATTTTTGTGTTTTTTGTGAGCACAATGTGTACCTACACATATGTGTAATATGGGTTTCTACTACCTCAATTTTGCGAAAGAAAACTGTGATTAGGTGCAAGCGTTTTTTGAGGACTTTGCCAAATAATTCCTTTATATTTTTTGTGCGGTATTTTACCAGCTTACTACTTTTGGAGCGATTGGCGGAAATGAATGTGCATGGAACAGGCACAATGTAAACAAGTCGTTTGCGGAAACTAACAAGTCATTTTCGCAAGCAAAAAGAAGGATCATTTTTTGAAAATATAGCCCATAAAACAGTAAAAAAAACAAAATTAAAAAAAACAAAATTAATTTAAGTACCCACACAAAGATATAAGTAGAGGGGACACTCTTTTTTTGCCCAGAGGGCCCCAAAAGTCCTGCCCACTCCAAATTTTTTTTCCCGTACAATTACCTATAATTCGAGTACCTACACATAACACTAAGTGGTCGGGGCCGTTTTTTTGGATCCAGGGGGCTCACGGGCCTCAGCCCCCTTAAATTTTAAATTTGTTTTGTTTTTTTTTTCCATTTCCAGAGGGGTAACAAGTTTTTTTTCGTATGCCCCGTAAACTACACTTTGTACACATATGTGTATGTCCTGTTTCTAAGGACTTGGGCTTTTTATGTACATTAAAAATTCATTTTTATGTTATCTTAGGGCGAATTATCATATACAGAAAATTTCATTGAAATCCAAAAACTTTGAAATTGCTTGGGTCGGAAAGGGTTAAAGGAATTTTTAGGATTATATACACATATATCACATTTATTGCAAGATTGAAGTGTTTTGGCGCTTGCAGCAAGTTAATGTCAATTATATATAAAAGTGTAAAAAATAACTATATCATTAATATATGGGGGATTTCATGTCAAGTGACCCAATTTTGAAATCGATGTCTTCCGATTTGAATGAAATTTGCACCAAGGTTAGTCCTATTGGATAGTAGTTTAGACACAAATTTTCAACAAGATCGGTCTAAAAGTTTCTGAGTTAGTGGGGGTCAAAATTTGACATTTTGGCCATACAGGTGTTCTTTCTTATCCATGTAACTTATTACCTATTGGTGTTAGCAAAATTTGTCCCAAGTAGCTTCGATAGCTATTTGATCCATCTTTTGAAAAAAAATTTTTTTGTTTTTTTAAAAAATTTTTTTTATTTTTTTTTTTTAAATTTAAAACTTTTTTTTATTTTTTTTTTAGCGGGTATGTTTTTTTTTTTTTTTTTTTGTTCAAAAGAAAGCTTATGTCTTTTCCTTTAAGGTAGTTTTGGTCCCTTTTTGGGATGCGAGCGGCTTATGTATAAAAAAAAATAATTTCTAACCCTAGACAAGGGTTTTTCAATTTTTAGCATATGCAGTGTTCTTTCTCATCCATTTAACTTATTACCTATTAGTGTTAGCAGAATTTGTCCCAAGTAGCTTCGATAGCTATTTGATCAATATTCTGAAAAATTTTTTTTTTGTTTTTTTAAAACTTTTTTTTTTTAATTTAAAATTTTTTTTTTATATGTAAAATTTTTTTTTTATATTTTTTTTTATCCGGAATGTTTTTTTTTTTTTTTTTTGTTCAAAAGAAAGCTTATGTCTTTTCCTTTAAGGTAGTTTTGGTCCCTTTTTGGGATGCGAGCGGCTTATGTATAAAAAAAAATAATTTCTAACCCTAGACAAGGGTTTTTCAATTTTTAGCATATGCAGTGTTCTTTCTCATCCATTTAACTTATTACCTATTAGTGTTAGCAGAATTTGTCCCAAGTAGCTTCGATAGCTATTTGATCAATATTCTGAAAAATTTTTTTTTTGTTTTTTTAAAACTTTTTTTTTTTAATTTAAAATTTTTTTTTTATATGTAAAATTTTTTTTTTATATTTTTTTTTATCCGGAATGTTTTTTTTTTTTTTTTTGTTCAAAAGAAAGCTTATGTCTTTTCCTTTAAGGTAGTTTTGGTCGCTTTTTGGGATGCGAGTGGCTTATGTATAAAAAAAATTATTTCTAACTCTAGACGAGGGTTTTTAAATTTTTAGCATATGCACTATTTTGAATTTTTTCCTATTTGTGTTTAAGTGTTTCTAAAGCCTTAAAAATAAAACGTTTGCAAAGAAACTAGACAAATTAACCTTTCCGACGGTATGTTACAAACCCAATTATTATTTTATACCTTCGATACTATAATGCCCACAATTTGTTAATCCCAGGAATAAAATCACTTTTTTTCTGTAGAAATGTTGACAAATTAAATTCTTTTTATTAATTTGTAATAATAATTAAATTAATATATAATTATAATAATAATAATTTTTAATAATAATAATAAAAAGATAAAGATAAATAATTTAATAAAATTTATGTAGGAAAAATTAAAAAAATAATTATTTGTCAACATTTCTACAGAAAAAAGTGATTTTATTCCTGGGATTACCATATTGTGGGCATTATAGTATCGAAGGTATAAAATAGTAATTGGGTTTGTAACATACCGTCGGAAAGGTTAATTTGTCTAGTTTCTTTGCAAACGTTTTATTTTTAAGGCTTTAGAAACACTTAAACACAAATAGGAAAAAATTCAAAATAGTGCATATGCTAAAAATTTAAAAACCCTCGTCTAGAGTTAGAAATAATTTTTTTTATACATAAGCCACTCGCATCCCAAAAAGCGACCAAAACTACCTTAAAGGGTAAGACATAAGCTTTCTTTTGAACAAAAAAAAAAAAAAAAAAAACATACCCGCTAAAAAAAAAAATAAAAAAAAGTTTTAAATTTAAAAAAAAAAAATAAAAAAAATTTTTTAAAAAAACAAAAAAAATTTTTTTCAAAAGATGGATCAAATAGCTATCGAAGCTACTTGGGACAAATTTTGCTAACACCAATAGGTAATAAGTTACATGGATAAGAAAGAACACCTGTATGGCCAAAATGTCAAATTTTGACCCCCACTAACTCAGAAACTTTTAGACCGATCTTGTTGAAAATTTGTGTCTAAACTACTATCCAATAGGACTAACCTTGGTGCAAATTTCATCCAAATCGGAAGACATCGATTTCAAAATTGGGTCACTTGACATGAAATCCCCCATATTTTAAGTATATTTAAAAATATGCCTAATATATTTTGTAAATATTCATAAAATAGTCAAGAGATTTTATTTCAAATCATCAATCTCATAATGGCTTATGGTTACAAAGACTCTATACCGGAGAAAGATGTGTATGGGGCTACATGAAACTATAAGCCGATTCTCACAATTTTAATAGGTTTTGTCCTTGTGACATATGTACCAAATTTTAGCAAATTATCACCAAAATTCCGGCGTATGCTATGAGCACAATGGTAACATGAATAAACAATTTAGCAGACAGCCAGCCAGCCAGCCAGACGGATGGACATTATTAGAGCGATTCAGAAAGTAATTCTGAGTCAACCGGTATACTAAAAGGAGAGTCTTTTAGTATACCGGATGTATTAGACGCATCAGCACACAAGCGTTATTTCCTCTCCAGCTATGGCGATGTCGGTATAATAAGTCCTTCCTTGAACTTGCAGACTTACAGTAGAAATCGATTGAAATTACTTTAACTAAAGCAACAATTTTAGAAAATTTTCTTTGAAGAAAATTTTTTTAAATTAAATCTTAAATATCTATATAAAATTTACTTAACCCCCTTTTAATTTATTGTTTTAAAAATTCTGTCTAGTAATAATTCGGCACAATAAGACAGCATGAAAAGCAAAAAAAAAAAAATTAAAAAAATTACATTATTTGATTTAAAATTTCCATTAAGTGATAACAAGACATTTAAGTAAAATATAGAGAAAAGAAATTCATGTAATAAATAAAAACTTGAACGACTAAAACTACAGAGAGCAGCAGCATCAAACTAAAAAAAAAAGAAAATAATATATAAAAAAAAGAAAGCAATATATCTTAAATAACACTCGACAATCTTGTTGTTTCATTTCCTATTGTCTGACAAAAAAATATAGCAAAAAAACGTAAAATAAAATAAAAAGCCTGGCCAAAACTTAAATATTTTCATAGATAATGAACATAAACAAAAGCATACAACATCATTATCGTCTTAATATTTGATGTAAATATTGCTGCAATTTTCGTTGTTGTATGGACGAAGTTGTAAATTGTACACAGAAAAAAATATTATTGAATATTTTCTTTTTTACATTCAAAAGTTCGATAACGCATTAGGGACTCAAAAAAAACGTTATTGTGAAATAAAAGAATAATTCTTAACGAAAAGTGAGACCACAAAATCATTTGTTTCATCGCATTTCAAAAGGCGAAATATTTACACGAGATAGTTTGAATAGTGAGAAATCTTCTGCCAATTAACCAAATAAAGTATCTAGAAAATTGATATAATTTTATGAAACTCTTATTGGTAAAACAAACGAATTTTTCGGCGGTATGAACTAAGTCCCCAATGAACTAACTCCCCAAACCCAAAATGAACTAAGCCCTTAAATTTGGGTATGTCGTTCATTTATGGAAAAAAACTGGAAAATGGAAAAAATATGAGCTAAGCCCCCAAACAGGTGAACCAAGTCCATAAACAGGAAAGAACTAAGACCCCAATTTCACCAAATTTTCACAAGAGTGAAAAAAGTCTTCTAATGAAAGTGAACTAAGTCCCCAAATTAAAAAAAATATAGAACAAAACACCATTTTTTCTTTAGGTATATTTTAACCTACATAATTAAACAAAATATAATTCTTTTAAGTAAAAAATAAAAAAAATCCACTTTTTTATACATATAGCTAATAATTTAATTATACACTTGCATTGAGTCTTCTACGGTCCCTTGCAATAAAATTTTTTCTCATTGCAAATTTAAAAAACATTTAAGAAATGAACTAAGTCCCCAAAAATTAATTTAGGGGTTTAGTTTATTACTACTTTTTGGGGACTTCGTTCATATGTACTAACTCCCCAAAAAATAAAACGAACGATGCCCCAAAAAACGAGAACGAAGTCCCCAAATATCGTTGTGGTTTTTTCACATACAGTCGTTTGGGGGCATAGTTCATTTTGGGTTTGGGAAGTGAGTTCATTGGGGACTTAGTTCATACCGCCGAATTTTTCGTATTACAAACAAAAAATTAATTAGTAAAATAAATGAATTATTCGTATTACAAACAACAAAATAAATTAATGGTATAAAGAAGTATAAAATGTACCCAAATTTCTTGTGTTTAACAAAAGAAATTTTCAACGAGATATTTGTTTTGCTTTTATTTATAGCTAAAATAATCTCAGAAACTTTTTATAAAATGTATGAAAGTTTCCTTAAATAAACACAAAAAATTGATTTCAATTAAAAAATTTGTGATATAAATTAAATAATTATTTAAGTTTTCACCAGTCAACAAATTAATAGTATCAATTAAATATTTTGTTTATAAATACAACATTTTCTGCAGTAATATTATTGATATAAACAAGTAAACGTTAAATTCACTTGATTAATTTTTTTATTAAAACTGATTTTATTATTGATAAATGGCTTAATTGGAAAAAGGGCGAGAATATTTTCTGTGCGAACCAGTGTTGCCAGTGGATTTTTCGAAAAAATCCGATTTTTCACTACGCGTTGAAAAAATTTCCCCTATAAAAATCCCTACGAATTATTATCATTAAAATAAAAGAAAAAACAATAGTTATGAGTAAAAATAAATTTTATTCGAATATGTATATTAAAGCTTTGACATAAAATAATTACAAAACTAAAAAAATAATACATGTGTATGTACTTTTAATGAAATTTAATTAAATCATTCAACATTAGGTGTGATCCCATACTCAGCGTTAGAAGCCTGCGGGATCCAAATCTTACCGAAAACTGTTCATGTACTCAAAGTTTGGTAAGGTGGAGCTTTTAAGAGAAAAATATTCTTCTTCTTGCACGAGTACTTTTTTTTGGGCAAATTTATAAAATTGTTAAATAATCAGCTGTGTCAAAAAAAAAATAAGAAAAAACTGCAAGAAGTTAACCAAAATAAATAAAACAAGAAATATTTAAAAAATAAACAATAGAAAATGTTGAAATTATAAGTAAATTCTTGAAATTTACTTTTATGCACGTTAATGTGTCATTTATGTATTTATTTTAACATACATATTTCATATTAACGTTTTCTTTTGGATCAGAAATTAGGTTTTTATTGTTTCCGTACTTTTGTCTATTAGTGAGAGAAATTTTTGTTTACTCTCATTTAACCGAACTTAACCCAAAAAGTATGGGATCACACCTACATACATATTAGTGCCGCCAACTTTTTAACCCCCAAAAAACTCTAGAAATATATTTTGAAGCTATTTTAGGGGAAACATTTTTTTCAGCCGTTTTGGACAACAAAATATCATTAAAAAAACGGTTTTACTGCATTTATTTTATAAATAATACGAAATGAAGAAAAATCCCTACATTTTGGAGATTATGAAAAATCTGTCCGATTTTCCCTACGCTTCTATTAAAGTATCAAAAATACCTACGCGTAGGGATTTTCCCCTACTTCTGGCAACACTGGTGCGAACGTACATAGTATATATAGAAAACACGAAAGTATGAGTAAAATCGTTAGATTCTTCGAACTAAAGAAAAGCCAAGTTATTTTTTTTATAATGCACAAACATTTTATTAGTTTAACCAAAAGAAGATGCCTTTTTTTCGAAGCAAAATAAAAATTAAGCTTGTTAATTTTTAAATTTGTTCAACCGCAGATTTTCTCAATTTGAAAAATATAGCACAACTTTCGGCAAATGGCACTGTGTTGACAACGATTTCAATATCTTAGGCATTCTTAGAACTGCCCTAAGCGAGGAATCAGCTGGTCCGTTTTTGTTGTTATCTTTTAAAGACAAACTGGCGGCGTTTGTTTGTTTGTTTGCGGAGACAAGTATATTTTGGAGTGAATTCTGGAAGCTCTTCGCCTTCCTATACGAAGGTCTAAGTCGACCGTTCACTTGTGGATGAGGCCCCAAGTTACAGTTGTTGGGGTTTTAGTGTTACCTTCGGCAATCCTTTATAACTAAGAAATTTTAAAGTGTTTTATCTGCTGGAGGACTAAGAAAAAAACTCGAGAATGGCTGGTGGAGTACCATAAAAAAATCAAAACGTTCTACTGGTGGAGACCAAGATACTCTGAAGCGAATTGTGGAAGCTTTTCGTCGTTTTTATACGAAGGTCTATTTCGACCGGGGACTTATGGATGAGGATCCAAGTAAGTCGTGTGATACTCTGGTAATAGAACAAAGTATAGTTAGCCAAAAACATCTTTAAAAAAATAGCTTTAGAATAATTTAAAAACATTTTCGGAGCGAAAAAATACCTTTTTGTTTTAACCATTTTGCGTTTTACAAGTAAACGAGAATCTTCACCATATTTTGGCGTTACAGCCCACTGTTAACCTTAATCTCGTACAATTTTTTCTTCCACTCAGAACTGTCTTGACCTACCTGGCTCCATTAAATAATGTTTGCTTTTCTGTGGTCATCTTCTACTACATTAAGCAATATATTTCTGGGTTTAACCCTGTGTCTTATGTTGTATGTATTACGCACAAAATCGGTGTTCGAAAATAACATTATGTACTGTTCTTTATTGTTCGGTCTAGTAGATTTGTGAACAACTCAAAACCTTAAAGTGTTTGTGTAGTTAATGATTAAAAAAAAACGTAATCTGCTTGTGATCTCCAAAATAAGTTTTAGAAAATAAACAGAACATTATTTGGCGTTCGGCTCACACACCCAGGAACGATATCTATTTTTTTAATGTTTCTGTAGACGAACACAATCCTTAATACCGTTCGTAACTATTTTCAAGAAAGAGCCGAACATTATATAGTGTTCTGTTCTTCGTTAAAAAACATAACAATTGTAGTGATACTGTTGGCAAACATTCTATTTTAATGTTTTGTTTTTTTACATTGATATAAAAATTAGCAAACAAAAAATTTTAGCAACGACCGAAGCACGAACAGCTTGTGTATGTATTGTGTATATGTTTTGTTAAATAATTTTTATGTGTATTTTGTTTTTGTAGAAACTGTTTGATTTTTTTTACTAGCCAAAAACGACGAACATTAATGAGCCGAACCGAACACAATGAATATTTCGGATTTAAAAAAAAAAAACCCAACGGAATTAAATGTTATCATTTTTTGTTAAGTTTGATAAAAACAGTATTATTTTTGGGTTCGAAAGATGACTAACAGGGAAACGTTATTTTTTTATTTTTGTGTTTTCCACAAATCTACCGAACCGAAGACTATTGAGCGATATTTAGGGTTTTTTTTTCAAACATTGCTTCAAATACAAAAATAATAATGTACTTAACCAACTCAACTAAAAGATGAGAACGTTTTATGGCGTTTTGTTACCAAAAACGGCTGATAAAGAAGGCCAGAAAAAAAATTTTACACAATAAACACACAAGCAAGTAAAATTGTTGTTTGCTTATATCTTTATCAATGTAAATAAATATACTATAGAACATAGAAATGAAATGTATGTCAAGAGAAGCGCTACAATTGTTCTGTTTTATAAGGAAGAACACACCATTATATAATATTCGTAACTTTGTTAGAAACAGCTATGGACGTCTTAAAGGGTTGGGTATTAATACACAAACACTAAAAAAATAGCTTTAGTTTTTAGGTGTGTAAGCCGTACGTTAAATAATGATCTGATTATTTTCGAACACTGCCTAAGAAAGGATAAACTCACTGTTTATTGTTGGTGTTTTGATATTGTTACAAGTAAGACTTTGAGTGTTTATAATTCTTATTCGCTTTAGGTTTTTCTTTTTTTGTAATGTTTCAATTTCTTGGTTACTTCTTCTTTGTCTTGTTCCCTCACCATCCCTATTTGGGCCATTTATTGTTTGAATTATTTGACTTTAAAAACTCGCGGCTTCATTTTATCCTCCATCATTAAGCCCCATGTTTCGCAGCTGTATGGAAGTTCAGGTTGAACTCATTTTAAGTACTCGAGGAATCTGTCGGAATTTAAAGAGTTGAAATTGTGCAGGAACGACACTGAAGTATGTTTCGAAGCTGTATTTAGATTACTGGATATATATACATGTTTGGTTTTGTCCTCTTTGATAATAAAAAGACTGCCAACGGTTTCGTTTCTTGCTTTATAAAATAAGAATTTTTTCGAGTTTTATACGAAAATTTTGTAAATTGTACGAAAATAAATATTTTCAATGTACTCTCTTATCTTTCAGCTGCATCATGTTTGTGGCAATTATAAATGTCGGGTTAACCATGTGCAGACATAAATAATCTTACAACTACTACTGCTGCTGATGTTGCTGCCATTGCCACCACCACTAGTGTTGCAAATAGCAGCTTGTAGTGGTAAGAAAGTATGTTCCATGAACTCACAAAAGGTGTTATGAACACCAACTTGAGAGTTTTATAGCAACAGGAAAAAACGAGAAAGAAAAAAAAAGAAAACACCAACATACAAATACTTAAACGAAAACGTAGGAAATCCATCAAAAGTGTCTGTCTCAAAGAAGGTGGTATAAAATATCTCTTAACACTATAGTTCCTATATATATTTCTCAAGTCTTATTTTCTTTTTTCGTTCAAGATTTAAACGTGTTGGATGACAGATAATTTTATATGAAATGAAACGAAATGATGCAGTGGTTCGGGTGAAGGTGTCGGGGTTGTTGGTTATGTTTTCATAGTTTTATTAAAGAAAAACTTATTGTTGGTTAGGGAATGGCAGCTGAGTTCTATGAAGAAAGGATTTTAAATGGAACCTTTTTTTTTCTGTTAAAAAAAATCATTATATAGAAAATTAGATTGTGAGTATAAGAAAATTAGTTTTATAAATAAAGCAATTTGTCGCTAGTAAAACAGAAAAGAAATATTTATTAAAAATTTAAAAGGAGTTTAAGTAGAAAATACATTAAAAGTTCGAATTTTTCAAAAGTAATTTATTATTTTTGGAAGATCCTTTTATTTTTTATGAAAGGCTTCATTTAAAAACAATTTATCAAAAATTTAAACCTTCTTCTTAAGAGGTGGGTCTAAGCAGGGTTAAAAAAAACTGCAGTCAAAACCAAAATCTGCCGAAGAAAATTTATATACAACTTTTCGCTTTTTGAGTTCGTTTGACTGCGACTCTTTATATTTAATGAATCAGCAACAGTTTTTTTTTTTTGCTAATGACAAATAAAAAAGTAGAAGAAGAAGAAGTTTTTCTACTTTGACTGCAGTTTTTTAAACGCTGGGGGTAAGAAGACCATATTTCGAAAATTTGGGATATTTTCAATCATTCAACAATGTGAAATGTTAATCGAAATGTAATCGACTTGCACTGTAAAAGACCAGGGGCCTAACTCTGGCAGTCGTGATCGAGTAATTTCTCGATTTAAAAGCAATTTTTTTTTCTAATTCTTTCAGTCGATACTAAACGTATCGAAATTATTTTTTCAGTATTATTAAACTCAAATTAATGCTTTACAACACTGAAAAACTAATTCCGATTCGTTTAGTATTGACTGAAATAATTAGATATTAAATTGCTTTCGAATCGAGAAAGTACTCGATCACGACTGCCATAATCAGGCCCCAGGGCATATATTTCCCAGGCATTTCCGTGCTGAAAAAACTGTGGCGTTGGGAGCCAATTTTCCCTTTAGTCTTACAAGGTAAAAGTGGTGCAAAATTTGAAGCCCAATAACGTTCAGCAACGTTTACAGTTCATTAAGTTTGTTAAGCAAAACCGCAAAAATTTTGCTGAAAATTAAATTTTCTTAGAAGGAACTAATGATTTATTTTAATCGGTACAAAAACTGTTATAAGAAAAACTTCTAGGTATTTCTTTTTTAAATGAAATTTATGGGCCACATTTTGTTATAGTAAATGTCCTTAACCTTTCACTCAGCAGCAACATACCTGGCTATGTTTTGTATTTTAAAGCCGCTAAATCTTTAAAAGTTATAATCAGAACGATTTGAAATTTAATGATATCCTCATTATAAGTTTTTGCACGACCCTTTTATGTTTGAGTGGAATTGGATAACTGGTCATTTTTATTTACTTTTATCGTATCATTATTATACTATTGTCTTTTATTCAGTTGCTTAAAATAACAAATAAAAAATGACAGATCTTATATCTATAAATTGCGTTTGCTAAAAACTTCTTCAATAGAAATATTCATAGACACAGAATTACCAAAATAAAAAAAACTTAGCAGCACAACAACAAAAATCATGACAACAAAAAAGTCCTTTTACAAAATATATAACCATAGACAGGTATACCGCAGTTGACGTACTTATAATTTTTATGCTGTCTTCATAAAGATTAAAAAATGCTGCTGAAAATGCGTTTACCTTGGCCTGTTTTTAATCATTGAATACTGATATTTAATGGTTTCACCAGGGTTCAGAATTTTTTATGTAAAGTCAATAGCCCCCCCAACTCATACTCAAAATAAAGTACACTTTAAACTTAAACCGGATTTAAATGCATGTGATCACCATTGTTCTAAAGTATACTTTAGAAAAATCCTCTTTATTTTTGACTATGATTATTTTGTTTACGACAATCTTAAAACCAATTTTCAAAAACAGCTGGTGTTTGACTACGACAACGACACTCTTAATAAGGCGTTAAAAACTTTTCTCCAAAGTAACGCCTCATTCATTAAAAAATTTATTAAACCTTTTGTGTTTGTGGAAGGGTACCCGGATAACTTTATGTACTTAAATGGCAATTTTCTATGCTTAGAGAATTTCTCGACCTTCTGAGAACTCATATAAATTTTTAATAAAGGACACTTTTGTTTGTCGGCTTGAGAGGGAGAGGTAGGCAAATTTATATTTTACAACATTAAAAGGGTTAATAAGTACCCGTTTACAATATTTACAAAAAGCACACAAATCAAATTTTTCATACAATTTGTACAGAAGTACCTGGGTACCTTGTCATCCTGTTACAGGTGTTTTTTTGTCACTAACATAAGGGTAAACATCTAATTGACATTCTAAAGAATTTAGTTTTCAGCTTTTTCTAATGCCTTCTTTTACTCATTTATCACAATAAGGCTGACTTCCAAAACGTCAATTGCTTTGTATTAGAACAAAGTATAATGTTTCATAACGCCGCAGTACAATATATATACAATGCAAGCCCTTCCAAACGTCACTGCTAAGTATTAGTAACGCATCAAATAAGTAAAATTGTGTACGAACTTTGTATTAGTACGTATTGGAAGTCAGCCTAATTGTCTTAGTTTCATTGGACGTGCCATTAAGATTCTAAAAAAATATAAAGTCTACAATTACGTCCATATAGTTCGAGACAGATAATGTAATAATCTAACTGGAAAGGACGTTAAGTTGGTGTTCTTATGTGAAAAATATAATGTTTTCTAGTGCGAAGTAGGATAACTATAATTGTGGGATCCAAACTAAGTTTATTTCACCAAACTTATTAGCAGACTTCAAGAAGACTGTAATCGCTGCAATATTGCAGAGTACCCAACTACTTATGAAATGCAGCAAAAGCTATATTATATGAACATGAGACACTCTAAAACATTCAGTAATCAAGCAACATAAGAGTTTGCTAAACACCAATTTTCAATAGAAGAGAAGACAAATCTCCTCCCTAGGATAAGTCCCTGAAATCTTACATACAAACTAAAAAAGGACTTTGCTTTACCATATTTTTACAGGGAAACAATCAAATTTAATTAATGTAAAAAAATTTTATATATTTTTTACAACCTATTTCGACATTTATGAATGCAAAGTCGAACAAATGCAACTTCTCTCATTTGCATATTTCTATTACACGTTTTGTTTTTATAAAAGTTATTAAAGAGAGACATTGAGCATTCACTTTTTCTTTCTTAAATATTTCAAAGGGTACAAGGAGTCAAAAAAAAAAAATATATAAGAAACTATGCGAATGTAAATAACTGTAATTTTGTTCTTTGTTTTATCTAACATGTTGGTGTCACGTGCGATATTGAAAAACATTATTTTTTATCAGTGCGTCGAAAGTAAATGCAAAAAGTTCATCAAATATCGAGAACATATATTTTTAATTAAATTTAAATAAAAGAAACCTTATCAAAAGTAATTTTTGGGAATACAAAATTTTAATTTAAAATATAGCTTATCCCATCAACAATAAATTTCAAGTGTTTTTATCAAGAATAAAAACTGGGAATTAAGCACGAATAACAAAATATTTTAAATATAAAGAAACCTTACTAAAAAATAAGAAGATTTGTGATCTTGGTACTTGTGTGCGACATCGTAAGTGATAAAATATTTAAAAATTTTTTTTATATAGATGATTTCTTTATGTAAATACATATATTTACTTGCAAACACGCGTGTTCACACCTGTATAAACGCACTGGTTCTCTCGAAATATATTGTGTTCCTTAGTTGTAGTCCTTTTTTTAATTAATATTGAGGTCTATTTTTTTATAAAATTATTTATTTTATTTTATACGATATTTCGTAAATCCTTTGTGTGACTTATTCAGGAAAAATAAGCAATTTAAAAGTTTTAATAGTTGTTGGTGAATTACAATATTTGTGATTTAATAGCGAAATGAAAGTAACGAATAAAAGTTTACGTATATAAAAAGCCATTTGTTATTTTTTCTTAAATTTTAGTAGCCCTAATTTAAAAAAAGAATCACATATACATACATATGTAAATATAAACGTACATAGTATGTATGCATACAGATGGATGTTTGCAGCAACAGCGAAGTGGTTGAAATTCGGCCACCGGGCGAACCTAGTACATTTAGTATTTCTGTTTATTTAAAAATATTTTACCTTAAATCGTTTATATTGAATTTCATAAAAAGAGGAACAGAAACCACATTTATATAATTGTGGCAAAAAATTGTCACGTGCGACAGGTCACATTAAAACTTAATTGCAAAAAAGTATTAATAATTTTTGGGTAAAATCAAAACCATTTTTAAGGAAATTAGAGTAAAGATTTTAAAATTGGTTGCATTAAAATATTGCTTCAGTTTTCGTTGAAATCGGCGTTTGATTTGTAAGGCGCGAAAACCACTTCTGTTTTTATCACGTGTGAATGCTTTGTTTATTCGAAATTGCCTTGAAAACGAAAAAATTTATCAATATTAGCAATGGCATCAATTATAGGGCTTATTAAGAGCTTTATGTTAAATTTATTGTCAAAATCAAAATCCGTTTTATTTTAACTTTTTTCGCTTTACACGATTACGTAGGTCGCGTTCGACATGTTGGAAATGCCCATATATGTTTTGCTAGAATTAAGTGTGTAAATACGTGTAACTCACAGTGTACTCTATAGGTTTTTTTGTTTAAAAAAAAAAAAATTCTTTTGAATTAAGAACAATTTTGATTTTTAGTTGAACTGTTAATTTTTAATTTTTGATATTCTTTAATTAGGCTCGAGTTCATCAAATTTAATTTTCATTAAATTATTTTCACTGAGGGAAGGAATTTTACAACTTGGAATTTTTATTAAAATTTATTGATAATTTTTCTTGGCTGAGCTGGGATTTGAACCCGGGTTGATCTTTACATGTTTCAAGAAACACCACTTTCTATCGTCAGAAGATCTCTGTGTTCTACCCACTGCACCACTGCGGTGCCCGTTAGCCAACAGTCAAACATCAATCTTTAACCAGTAGTACTGGTGGTTCGAAATTTGCTGTTATTATCACTTAAATTTCAAATTACATGTTGCCTCCTTTTTCCTCTGTTTTTTCGTATTCTTTCTGTCAAGACTTTGTCTTGAAAACCTGAATACATTTGTTTTATTATGTTTTTTTGTCCACTTTCGTCGACATTTTTATTTGTACAAATTAAAGTACAAATGTAAACATTAGAGCTTGTGCCATAGCTATTTCTAAGAACAATTTTGATTTTTAGTTGAACTGTTAATTTTTAATTTTTGATATTCTTTAATTAGGCTCGAGTTCATCAAATTTAATTTTCATTAAATTATTTTCACTGAGGGAAGGAATTTTACAACTTTGAATTTTTATTAAAATTTATTGATAATTTTTCTTGGCTGAGCTGGGATTTGAACCCGGGTTGATCTTTACATGTTTCAAGAAACACCACTTTCTATCGTCAGAAGATCTCTGTGTTCTACCCACTGCACCACTGCGGTGCCCGTTAGCCAACAGTCAAACATCAATCTTTAACCAGTAGTACTGGTGGTTCGAAATTTGCTGTTATTATCACTTAAATTTCAAATTACATGTTGCCTCCTTTTTCCTCTGTTTTTTTCGTATTCTTTCTGTCAAGACTTTGTCTTGAAAACCTGAATACATTTGTTTTATTATGTTTTTTTGTCCACTTTCGTCGACATTTTTATTTGTACAAATTAAAGTACAAATGTAAACATTAGAGCTTGTGCCATAGCTATTTCTAAGAACAATTTTGATTTTTAGTTGAACTGTTAATTTTTAATTTTTGATATTCTTTAATTAGGCTCGAGTTCATCAAATTTAATTTTCATTAAATTATTTTCACTGAGGGAAGGAATTTTACAACTTTGAATTTTTATTAAAATTTATTGATAATTTTTCTTGGCTGAGCTGGGATTTGAACCCGGGTTGATCTTTACATGTTTCAAGAAACACCACTTTCTATCGTCAGAAGATCTCTGTGTTCTACCCACTGCACCACTGCGGTGCCCGTGAAAATCAGTGAAAATAATTTAATGAAAATTAAATTTGATGAACTCGAGCCTAATTAAAGAATATCAAAAATTAAAAATTAACAGTTTAACTAAAAATCAAAATTGTTCTAAGAAATAGCTATGGCACAAGCTCTAATGTTTACATTTGTACTTTAATTTGTACAAATAAAAATGTCGACGAAAGTGGACAAAAAAACATAATAAAACAAATGTATTCAGGGTTTCAAGACAAAGTCTTGACAGAAAGAATACGAAAAAACAGAGGAAAAAGGAGGCAACATGTAATTTGAAATTTAAGTGATAATAACAGCAAATTTCGAACCACCAGTACTACTGGTTAAAGATTGATGTTTGACTGTTGGCTAACGGGCACCGCAGTGGTGCAGTGGGTAGAACACAGAGATCTTCTGACGATAGAAAGTGGTGTTTCTTGAAACATGTAAAGATCAACCCGGGTTCAAATCCCAGCTCAGCCAAGAAAAATTATCAATAAATTTTAATAAAAATTCAAAGTTGTAAAATTCCTTCCCTCAGTGAAAATAATTTAATGAAAATTAAATTTGATGAACTCGAGCCTAATTAAAGAATATCAAAAATTAAAAATTAACAGTTCAACTAAAAATCAAAATTGTTCTTAGAAATAGCTATGGCACAAGCTCTAATGTTTACATTTGTACTTTAATTTGTACAAATAAAAATGTCGACGAAAGTGGACAAAAAAACATAATAAAACAAATGTATTCAGGTTTTCAAGACAAAGTCTTGACAGAAAGAATACGAAAAAACAGAGGAAAAAGGAGGCAACATGTAATTTGAAATTTAAGTGATAATAACAGCAAATTTCGAACCACCAGTACTACTGGTTAAAGATTGATGTTTGACTGTTGGCTAACGGGCACCGCAGTGGTGCAGTGGGTAGAACACAGAGATCTTCTGACGATAGAAAGTGGTGTTTCTTGAAACATGTAAAGATCAACCCGGGTTCAAATCCCAGCTCAGCCAAGAAAAATTATCAATAAATTTTAATAAAAATTCAAAGTTGTAAAATTCCTTCCCTCAGTGAAAATAATTTAATGAAAATTAAATTTGATGAACTCGAGCCTAATTAAAGAATATCAAAAATTCTTTTGAATTTTTAAAAAAATAGTTTTTAAAATCTAGTTTATATTTTTACTAAATCTCAGTTGCCTTTTTTACTTTTTACTTTATTTCTTCGTAAAATTTTTTTCAATAGCAAATACAGTACTCGATTTCCTTGGCAAAAGCTTTGTGTTTTTCCAACCGTTTTTTTATTTTTTTTTGCAATATGTTCTTAAAGCAAAATACCTGTTTTACAATTTTCCCTTTCTTTTTCTCAATGTACATGTATGATATACATTCCATTCTATAAAAAATATGTCTGATGTCTGCTGGAATGTGTGTGAAATTGAAAAAATCATACAATTTTCAAAAAGAAAATATTGTATTGAATTGCATACGAATCATTGTGTACATATTTCTTATTTGTATTTTTATCTCTATATATTTTGTGTTGCAATTTGTTTAAAAGAAGTATTTTGTTTATTTATCGTTTCTTTATAAAAAAACAAAAATCTTAAGAACAATTGAAATGCGAGGGTGGATTTTGGAAGTTGACTTTGAAGAGCTTTAAAACTGATTTTCACAAAATATGTAAGTTTCGACCATCTAATTAAACCTTGAACCTAAAAAAGGAAAATACTACCCATCCTCTCAGGGATTGATTGTGCACGACGGGAGAAAGTAGCCCTTAAATTTTAAAAATTTTCTTCGATTACACAAACTCTTGCCGGAGATTGGTTGGATACATACATTTGCCGGAGTACTCATACCTTGCTGTTGCATCCTCGTTGGATATAACTTACACAGAAAAAAATGTTGCACCAGTAAACGCATTAATCAAAAATAAAATCAGTTTTAAATAAAAATATAATCAAGTTAATTAAAGGTTTAATCAAGGGAATTAAACGTTTAATTAATTGAATTAAACGTTTAATTGATATTATTAATTTGTTTACTAGTGCAAATTAATATTGTCAATTAAACGTTTAATACACTTGATTAAACACTTAATTCACTTGATTAAACGTTTAATTCACTTGAATAAATTTTAAATAAAAACTGATTTTGTTTTTGATTAATGCGTTTACTGGTGCAAAATTTTTTTCTGTGTAACGAAGACAGAGTCTTAATTAATTTTTTTAGTTAAGGGCTTACTAAATTATTTGTGAATATTGATGATGAAACTTGGTTTGGTGTAGATTTAACTACCAGGCAAGTGAGTGTATATTCCTCTACCTCAGGATTTAAGTAAATTCTCTATGGATAAAGTAAACGCAACAAAAATCTTAATTTATTTATTGGGCTTTAATTGATTGAAAGATCTTAAACATATCCCAGAAATTGAGAGTCTAATACGGTACCTTGAGCACCGTTGGTCGCAGAAACTAGAAATTAGATTATAAATTTGCCACCCCTATCCCTTCGGCGTTGTTTCTTTGCATCTAGAAAAGAATCCTATTTTTGTAACATCGTGACCCTCTAGTAGTACGATTGCAACCAGTATCCCCTAGAAAATCCATATTCGCTGAAATTGAGAGAGTAATACGGTATCCTGAGCACCGTTGGTCCCAGAAACTAAAAATTAGATCATAAATTGCCACCCCTACCGCCTCGGTGATGTTTGAACGCAGCAAGAACAGCATCCTCTTTTTTTAAATGCACCCTCTAGTAGTACGATTGTTGCAATTCCAAATTAGAAAATCCAAATTTGCTTTCCAGTGATCCGATCTTCTCCCAGGAATTATTTGCATGAATCTAAAGGAACACCTACCTCTTGTGGTTGCACGTTTGAGGGTTAAGCAAAGATGTAGCCAAAACCTTAATCGTGCCTGGTGTTTAAATTGCCAGATCCTTAAATGATTTCAGCTAATTTAAGTAACATGAGAATTCTTAGCCATATAAACTGAAAATTAGCTTTCCAATTACCCAACCTTCTCGCTGACATTTTAATGTTCATCTCGAGAATCACCTGCCTCTGGAATATTTTTACCCAAAGTTTGTCCGACTACCCGATTTTATTTTGATTAGCAGCTGGATTAATAATGGATGTTAGTAACGGTTTGTACTAAAATGTATATCCTTCACTAAACGCTATCTTGGGAGCACCATCGAAAAAGGCAATTATTGTAGGTATCATCTGACTGAAATCCATGGAGACCAGTAGACCCTATAACAAGTTGATAATACTCATTCGTGGATACCGGAAACCGGAAATATCTTAAGACAATTAAGGGCGTAGTTTCGAATAACTTTTTCTATAGGATAATGCTTATTAAAAACTGCTTTTTCAGGGATAGCTTAAGATTTTAAACTCCTACTACCGTATTCATAAAAAATTAAAAGGGATTTGAAATGCATTTTAAGAAAAATTTTGCCTTTAAACACATTTTTTTTTTTGTGAATACGGCAGTTAATGTACCAGTATTTCCCCAATTTAAAGGATACGCATTTTCAGAATGTAAGAGTTGTTTTTAGCTTGAATTCCACCCACCTTAAAGAAGGCCATAACGACTATCATGCATATAATTTTGAAAATTATCCAACCCTCGTATATACATTTTTATTTACACACAAACACAAATAAATATCAAATTACTAACTTTTTTACTTGAACGCCTTTTCTTAAGTTTCTTATTCCGATATTTGAATACAAAACTCTTCTTCTTTTGCTGCAACAATTTCTTTTGCTTTTTTTTATATTGTACAATAAGTTTTATTATTTTTTCAACTCCCGGTATATAAAAGTTTAAATAAAATAAAATAGAAAAAAAAAACTATTGTTAAATGCAAGAAAATTGGTATATATTGATAAGCAAAATAAAATGATTGGAAATATAGTTTTGAGGCGTATTAAAGAACTTTTCAAATGTTTTTGTAGCATTCTTCTATATAGATATTTGTTCAAAATTGTTCGCATCATTTTCTTGCAAAGAGAAAGTTCTGGCAAAAAGATGCCAATTTATTTAAACTAATTTTGTTATGTATTTAAATAATGCCAAATAGTTTTTATAGTAGGAAGCAAATTTAATATTCTTTTTCAAAAGAAAAAGAGAACACAAAAGTTTTACTTACCTTATTTTTTTTCTGGAAAACAGTTTCAAGTCACAGGAGACAAACTTTTATAAATCCACAATTATTGAAGGTGAAAATTTCTGAAAAACAAAAATTATACAAATTGTAACAAATTTTGAAGAGTTTAAAATTTTTTTTTTTCTTTTCGTTGATCTTTTAAACTTAATTATTTACAGTTGCAAATATATTAGAAAAAAGTATTATATATTTTTAACATATAAAATTCATATTAATTGAAAGAGGTGGATCTTAGCGAATAGAGAGAAAACTCCTGCAATAGGCCTGTCAACGGCCTTTTGTTAATAATTAAGAGAGCTTTATTTATCTTTGTATAAGTTTTCTAAGCAATCATAGTAAAATAATAATTATTAATCATACGTAGCGTATGCCTTCAAACCAATCAGAAGTTCTTAAAACTAGAATGCTACTCAGCGTGGCCATTTTGGCATTTTTGCAACTAGGTTTAGCATTTTTTTGTCTGATTTAGCTGCACATTTTTCATTTAGCAGTTAGCATTTTTTTTTGCATTTTTCAACTACATATTTAGCATTTTTAGCATTATTTAATTTAAGAATATTCAAGTAATCTTTTTTTGAAAATCTACCACACTGTCTTGTTGAATGCACATACAAATCCCTACTCTTTTGCTATGGAAACTGTACAATTTTTTAAAAGATCTTTCATATCAAATTGTTTTATAAATTGATCAGATTGATCCATTAAATCCATGTTAAGCTGCTTTTTTCCCTCAATTACGATTTTGAAAAATTTTTGGAAACGAAAAGAGATACCATAACTTTTGAAATAGAAAATAAAATATGAATTACATGCCGAAATTTTATAGCTCAATTAATATGTCAACTTTGACAACGATTGCCAAAAAATTTTTATAATTTAACAAATAACTTTTTTTGTGTAGAAAACAGTTTAAAGCAAGGCGAATTCATAAAGGCGACCGCATCAAAAAAAAAAAAAAAACAATAAACAGATGACTCGAAAATGTCACCTGTATGAATTCACCTTGGTTTAAAGACTAATAAATGCAAACTGAACCTTTTAAAGAAGAAATGATTCATTTCACTGTAAAATAAATTACAACTTCGGAACATCAGTGGCAGAAACTATATTCATATGAATTGTTAAATAAGAACTCCACAGTTGATTTCTGGATAAATGTATATGGATATAAAAATGCATTAAATGAAAATCAATTCAGTAAATTACATAGATTCTTTTGCAATGAAGTTCTTGGTTTTGCCATTTAGTAACGCGGAAGTTAAAATAGGTTTTTATTGGTATAAATCTCTTAAAATCGAAAACTCGAAATAGAATGACGTTAAAGACTATGAATTTGCTATTTTAAATTAGGTGTGGTTTAAAATGTTGCGATAGTTTTAAAAAAATTCACGATATCTCGATCGATTCTTCAGAAGTTGAAGAAGAATATTAATTTGATGATGTATTTAATTTATAAAATTAAATTTTTTATAAAACATTTTATAAGTTTTATTGAAATACTAAATAAAAGCCATTTATAGGTCAAGTTCCTTTGATTTTTTGTTATGGTATGGTACCTTTTGTTTAAATACTTGTTATGTACATATAAAGACTAAAATATATTTATTTTATAGTTTTAACAGCCTATTCAACGATTTCGAACGTTAACGTTCGCATAGAAAAATACATTTAAAACAAAAACAAATTGTCGAATATTGTTTTTGTTTTAAATGAAATTTTCTATGCGAACGTTAACGTTCGAAATCGTTGAACAGGCTGTAAGTCTTTTTATGTTTACTAAATATTTTATTGTTATTTTTTAATCAGTTTGTTCTATTGATATGATGTGAGTTTATAGGGAAGAATTATGTAAAATAAATCATATATAAAGGTATATTTACTAAAATAACAAAAAAATAATACAATTTAAATTTTACCATTATTTTTTGGCAGTTTAGGATTTTTTTTTAGCATTTTTAAGCATTATATTAAGTCGATTTAGCTGTAAAATATTTTTGGATATGGCCACAATGATGTTACTCCTCATTTTAGTATGTATATGTATTTGGGTTGCTCTTCGTCGAATCGACGAACTATTAATATTAAAGCTCTAGCGGAACAATTTTTAAAGTAAAAAATCAACAGACAATGTTTAAGTAAAGCAATTTATTAAAAAATAAACGTTTTTCTTCTCTTTAAAAATTTGATACGCATTTTTAATAGTTATTTTTTTAAAGCTGTCGTCATAAGCTAACTTAGAAAAAAAAGAGCGTAGTTTGAATTCACATAAAAAATGTTACATGGTAAAGTGTCTTTTTGTCAAGAATTCTTCTTGAAGTCCATAGTACATTTTTTGTTATTTTTTTAAAATTTTTTTTGTTTTTGTCTTTCTTTTTCCTGTTGACCTTTTTCAGCACAACTTAAATAATTAGTATTGTGGTTATTTTGTTGAACTACACATGGTTTTTAATTCAAATTTTGTTATTTGTTATTTTCATTCAGTTCAGTTCATCAAATTTAATTTTCATTAAATTATTTTTATGAAGAAGGAATTTTACAACATAAAAATTAATTAAAATTTTTTTATAATTTTTATTCTTAACTGCAGCTGGGCTCGAAGCATTTTATTAAAATTTTAAAAATAAAACATACAAAATTAACGTTCTTCTTCTCTCTCAAAATTTGATACGTATATTTATTAATTATTTTTTAAAGCTGTCGTCATTAGCTAACTTATACAAAAAAAGAGCGTACTTTAAATACACATAAAAAATGTAACATGGTAAAGTGTAAATGAGATTCGTCGATTCGACGAACAGCTACCTTCCAGGGTTAAACAAAACAAAAATTCAAATATTTCAACGATATTATTATTAGAATTCTATTTCAGAAGATAATTTGCTAGAGAGTGAGTTAAAATTATCGACTTTTTAAATACGTTTTTGCAGTTTAACACACTTTATTTACAGAAAATATATTTAAAACAGTCCTCGCTCATTCGATGCAGCCTATAAAGATTCGAAGCCCAGTATTCTAGGGAAATATGTATGTGGAGGCTAAGTTTAATAAAGAAAAGATTTTACCCAATGTGAGTATTTATTAATTTAGTTTTAACATAGAAATTATGTCTCCCTGGAATAGAACTGACATTTGTAAAAAAGCATACAGTTGTGTCCAAAATGTTGGTAACAAATGTCGGTCTTCTTTTCGTTCATTCGATCGAAAGATTGCTTACCTAGCATTTACACATGCCACTGCCAGTTCGAAAAACTCAATACACTCACACTTTTTTACTTATACACTCACATTTTTCGCAATGGCAGCTCCAGTGGCAGCAAAAATTGCATGCGAGTGGAAATTTGGCACTTGCATGCCATTAAATGACAAAACGATGAACAATGTTACCCTGTTAAAAATTGAATGAAAATTTACTGGATTATTGTCGAACTGTAATTAAAGTTTTAACTTGATAAATGTATTATTATGATTAATTTTTTGAAACGCGCATTAATAAAAGCAAGTTTGTTAATTTTAGAGCATTAATATTGTTAAAATAATGCTTATATAAATAAATGTAAACCATTTCCCCAAAAATGTGCTTATGTGATTAACTCGGTAACTCTATTTGATTTTTTGATACTTTTTTTTTTAATTTAAGAAGTCAACAAATGATCTCAAGTTGACGCTTCAAAGACATTTTGAAAATGAACTCGCAGTGGCATGTGTACACTCAAAATATTATGTAGTTAAATTCAAACGAAAATTCATTTTAAACAACTTAAAATTCATTAAAAAAACGGATCATTTACATTTCATTTAAAACAAATGATTTTTACATTAATTTAAAATTTTTTATTTATTAAACTGCATATTCCTTAAAATTGAATAGTTTTTACTTTTAAAAAATATATTTTAACCGACAAAAATCAAACTACATAACAAAATAAATACGGAAAAACATTATTTTTTGGTAGTTTGTTTTTTGAATAACAAACATAAATGTTAAAAAATAAAATTATTCGTAAAACAACTATATTTTTATTAAATTTTAACAGTACGGAAAACGAATTCAATAACCCACAATCAGTTACTGTTATAATTTTATAAGTGTAGACACAAAAGCTAATGGCATGAGATTCGACTATTTCGAACAAATTTTCTTTGATAATATGTATACTGTAGTGGCATGCCACTACTTGCATGTGTAAAGGCAGGGTTACTTTGTCATCAAAGACTGCATCCATGACAATGTTGTCAATTTTGCCGTCCATAACAATAATTATTATATGGTTATATATTTCAGGCAATTTTATAGTATAGTTGCAATTTCTGAAACGTATTATATGTATATATTCGACTCTTATAAGCAATCCTTAAGTTGACATCGAAGACTAGATTTACCAGCATTTTTCGGTTTTACTGGTTTGTGCTAATTCGTAAATTTTATATAAGTATTTAAATCAACAATTAGAAAAAAAATAATGGGAGAATTTTAAGCAAAACAAGCAAGTGGTTGAAAAGCTTTTAACTACGGCAGCAGAAAACTTTGTCATCAATAGCTTTTATAAAGAGTCCGCCAAATAAAATTTTTTTTTTATAAAAAAAAAACTACTGAATATTTTCTCAAATTTCTTTTTTTATTTGAAAGTACAATCCTTCCGGTTAATAATGGAAAATAATTTCATTCAAATGGCTGCCTCGGCTGGCCATGCAGTAGCCTACACGATCGTTCCAATTTTTAAGCACATTAACGATTGTGTGCAGCTGTATTTCACCAATGGCTTCACGAATATTGTCCTTTAAAGCGTCAATTTTCTCTGGCTTGTCGCCGTAACACTTATCTTTGACGGCACCCTACAAATAATAGTCCAACGGTGTCAAACCGCAGCTCCGAGGTGGCTTAATGCGATCTTCAAAAACAGGGCGCAAAACATCGAGTGTAGCTTCGGCTTTGTGGCACGTAGCGCCGTCCTGCTGAAACGAAATGTTGCCAATATCCTCCTCTTCAATTTTTCTGAACAAAAGTTCGTTCAACATGGCCCGATAACGATCGCCATTGACTGTAACGGCCACTCCTTGCTCATTTTCGAAGAAAAATGGTCCAGTTATGCCTCTGGACAAAAATCCGCACCAAACAGTGACTCGTTTTGGGTGCATCGGCTTTTCAATGTATGATTGCGGGTTTTCTGTGCCCCAAATGCGACAATTTTACTTTTTTACATACCCGCTAAGATCAAAATGAGCTTCATCTGAAAAGATATTTTTTTTTGGCAAAATCGGCATCTTCTGTAAGTCGATCGCAGGCCCACTTAGCAAAGCGAAAACGCATTGGCTTCAACTCCTGAACCAATTGGACTTTATATGGCGTCATACCAATGTCTTTATGCAAAATTCGTCTCAATGATGTCTCCGAAATGTTCAATTGTTGAGAACGACGGTGAATTGATGTTGATGGCGCTTCACGCACACTTCCTGCCACAGCAGCACTATTCTCGGGTGAACGCACTGTTTTTGGCTTTTCACGCTTTGGTTTATCGATCCTCATCGAGTTTCTTTCACTTTTTTCACAAGATAACGAACATACGGAGCTGACGGTGCTTCTCTTCTTCCAAAATCCGTACGCAATTTTCGCACACATTCTGCAACATTTCCATGATTTTCAAAGTAATGTCGCAATATTTCAAGCGTATACACAACCATATTCGTTGAGCGGAAGGATAAAACTAATTATCTGTCAAATCAGACATGAGCTAAGTGCTACTATTCACGAAATAAGCACTAGTTAAAAAAAAAAACGTTAGATGGCGGACCCGTTACAAGACAACTAATAAGACAATGTCACTCATACTGTCTCACATAGAGTTAGATAAAAGACAAAAGTTAAATGGAAGACAAATTATAAGACTATGTAGCTTATACTGTCGCACACGACTATTTCCTCTAAACTACCTTTAAGTAAATCTAGACGATAGGGGACAAGTCGTGCATACAACATTGATGGCGATAACGATGTCAACAAACAATCGGGCCAACTGGGATATTTTAAATGATTAATTTGGGCGCTTACAAATACAAGTGCCCAAATATGTTGCATTCTTTATGTCGCATTCTAAATTATAAAAAAGGTTGTTAACAATATTCTTAAGCAATTGTCTGAGTTATAAGAACCAGCGATCGAAAGCCACATCAGTCTGACTTAAAGTACAAAAGCCGCTTTAAAAGTTGTGTTCCAATTTGCAAATTTCTGCAGTTTTCTAGAAACAATCGAAAATTAGTTTCAGATTTTGTTATATTCAACAGCACATGTTATATTTTTTTTACTTTAAAGGCGTACAAATGTCGTTTTCTTCACCCGTATTCAACTCACTTCCTTAATACGAGTACTGAACTTTTTTGTGTTAATATTTTATCCTGCTTCTTATAAATTGTCTTTTATTACTTTAAAAAAGAAAACAAAAAAAAAAAAAAATTTTTTTTATTATTTCTCTTTCAGTTTTTCAATTTTGTAATACAAATAATCACTTTATCACCTTTTAGCTTACGTTTTTAATTTTCTTTCTTTTTTTTAATCATGCCAGAAAAAATATAACAATACTTTGAAATGTGGACTTTTATTATACCCTCAAGTCTAAAGTCTAGCTAAAATTACTCGAAAAAAATTCGAAAAAAAAGATAAAACGAGACAATATCAATTTACACCAAGAGTAGTATACAAGATACTTGAAAATAATAGAAAAAAAGAGAAATAGATTGCGAGATTCACAGAAAAAAATAAAAAAAATCTACAACAATATGCGTGTCTGTACAACACACTTAAATACAAAATCTTTAAACACACACACACACACACCCACAGACAAAAAAAAATCAAGAGTCACTGCACTAAATTGCAACTTTGTAAATATAAATACAAAAAAAGTTTATATGTTTTATGTGATGTTATTGCTGTTGTTACTACTGTTGTTAGATGACGCCAAGATATGACAACAAACAACACAATGACAAAAGCAGCAATACTTAGTTTTAACAACAACACCAACAACAAAAACTAACTCCTATACAAATACGCGTACTTCTATGATACAACATTTAAGAGATTTCATACAAAGAAAATAAGATTTGCGAGCAAAAAAAAAAAAAATATATGTGTGTAATTGAAAATAAGAACTACTTTACAAGTGTGTATGTGTGAAGTAAGTTATAATTGTATTGCTGTTTTTGTAGAATGTTGTTACCAGCACAACCGTCTGAGCTAACGGTTTCAAAAAGGGAGTCCGTAACAAAAGTTCTAAGGCCCTGCAAAATAAAATATAAATAGGAAATTCCATGGTTCAATTTATTGCAAAAAAATTTAAGACTATATTCAGGGTAAAACACAACCCATGATCCGACTTATTTGACCCAGCCACCACCAGATGATCTCACTAACAGGCCATAAAAAATGCAGATACTGCTAATGATTGTTTTATAAAAAAACACGAACTTTACTGCCATAGTACGGGGTGGGTAATGTACAAACCGCACCATCAGAGAATATGATAATTCATCTTTAGACAATGGAGATGCCTATGACTCTTCTCGAACTGGTATATCGATTAACATGACCACCCACACAATAGTCTAAGCTCGTTGCGGATATCAACCACAGGTCGCAGTTAAGTGTAAAGTCCGGTAAAACTGTACACTCAATCCCTTGTTTAGCAGCTGGTGTTATCTAGAGTCCGCTGCTTTAGGAATATCCAACAGTTTCTGTTGAATAGCAGCATCAAACAGATAATTCAAGCCCACAAACCGAACCACTTCACTGACTCTCAATGTAATTAAGGAACTTAATATTAGCGTTTCTTTGGATTTTAACCACAGTCAACACTTGAACTCTTTCAATTAAATTCTCTTGGGAAAAGCACAGTTTGTCAATAAGCATTATTCTGTTCAAAACATACTCTATATAAGTAACTAACGCTCCATTCAACACACCGAGGACCAACAGCATCGACTATTCTCTCTATTAAGAAGACTACTAAGTTCTCACTACAACACGCAACACCAACACACAATACGCGCATCCCACAAAGAATGTAATTATTACAGATCTTATCTTTAAGCCAAAGACACCTTAACTCGCGTAAAATACTCACTTCATAAAAAGCAATATTTTCGTGGGAAAAAGTATTCTATTTACGAAAGAGAGTATGCCAAAGAAGACCTCAAGCAATAGTAAGATCGGTGCCGTATCACCAGGGTCTGCTGACTCCCGTGGTACCAGATAGCCATAGGTGGTCTAGTAAGGATCCCACTTTGAACCAAAAATTTGCCGAAATCCTGCAAAATGAGGTGTAAAATTGAAGAAATATAGGTTATTCTACAACTTATAAATATTTTATTCAAGTCTACAGATGTTTTTCGTAAATACAGAAACATTTCGTAAATAGTTATAAAACTTTAACTTTAACCTGTTTAATTTAATTGATTACAAAATAAGTAAAATTTACTAATTATGGAAGTTTAATATTATTAGTTACGAAAAAAACAGAGAAAAGGAAGCAACATGTAATATAAAATTGAAAATGATACGTACAGCGAATTTCGAACCACCAGTACCACTGGTTAAAGATTGATGTTTGACTGTTGGCTGGCAGGCACCTCAGTGGTGCAGAGATTATAACTCAAAGAGTTCTTATGAAAGAATGTGATGATTCTTGAAACATGTAAATTCAAACCAGGATCGAGCACCAGTTCAGCCAAGAAAATTATCAATAAATTTTAATAAAAATTTTATGTTGTAAAATTCCTTTCTTCAGTAAAAGATAATTTACTGAAAATTAAATTTGATGAACTCAAGCCTAACGAAAAATATTGAAAAAGTTTGAAGATTTTTTATTTATTTTAATTAATAAATATAGTTATTTTGAATATCTTTTTTTGTTTTTAAATTGACGAATCATTGTTCAAATAAACTAATAAATTTAGTATATATGAATAAGATATTACAGATTTACTGACCGCATTGGATATCCAATGAAACCCTTTAGAATCAGGCACATTGATGCCCTTTTGAAACTGACATACGACGTCCATCAACTGATATAGCAGGAGCTGCCATAGACTGGTATCCTCAAAGTCAAATTCAGCCTGGGCGACCACATAATTCCTGGAGCCGGTCCATCAGAAAAGACCACGAAGCTGCTCGTCTTACATGGAACGAGATTAAACTATTTACCAGCGATAGAAACAGATCGAGAGAATTCGTTAACGCCCTTTGTTCTCCGTGAACATTTTATTTAAATATTTTATTTTAGATTTTTTTTTTATATCAGTTTTAGATTAATAAAGGACATATTAATACATATATATGTTTAGAATTTTTTCATTTAATTTTGTCTCAGAACGAACGAAATTTCTTCAACTCTACGGCCCCTATTACGGTTCACAACTCAACTCAGTTGAGTTGTCAATCAGACAACTGGTTGTGTAGAATTGTAATTTTTTGATGTTGTTGTTCGCCGCAATATAGAAAAGTTGTAAACCATAATACAAATATCAAAAAATTTCAACTCAACTGAGTTGAGTTGTGAACCGTAATAGGGGCCTACATACCTTTATTCAATTTAGAATCCGTTCGTCATTTTAAAGAATTCTATTCGATTTTACTAAAACAAATAAATAGGAACTGGGAATTATCTCCTTTCGTAGGTTACTTAATATTATATTCAACATTTTTTATTTTTATTTTTCGAATTTATTCTATGAGTTACATTTCAGTTATGTATTTTATAAAGCTTTTTTGTAATAGTTCTATTCCTTAAATTTTTAGGAATGACTTTTATACACTACCAGACTATTATATTGTATTTTATTGTTACTGAAATGTAACTCATAGAATAAATTCGAAAAATAAAAATAAAAAATGTTGAATAAAACAAATAAATAAATTTCAACGAAATTTCTTCAGCTATACATCCATTAAGTTAAAAAAAAAAACATTAAAAAAAAAATTTACACGTTTACGAAAATTCTTCATATCAATTCTCAATGTTACTAAAAAAATTAAAATTCTTAGAAATTATATTAACAAAGTTAAGTTAAGTAAACGGATTAAGTATTCAATTTAACTTCCTTTAAGGATGCTTATTTAAATACTTTTGAATGTTGTTCCCAAAACATTGGGTTTCTACTGGTTTACTACTTTTTTTGTTACCCCATTCTTTTAACAGAATTTTATTCATTTACACAGATTTCAATTACAAAATTATTTAACGAAAACTATTGTGTTGATTTGAAAAAAATGTGTGTAGTTGAATAAATTTTGATTATATTTTAGGAAAAATTGAGTTGATTCAACAACAACTTTTTTATTTGAGGGTTTACTAAATTTTTTGTGTTTTTTTTTACCGATATTGCCGATGATATTTAGTTCAGTGCAGACTCATTAAATCCCAAAAATTCAAAACACCTTGATTGTTAAAATATTTAACGCATTCTTGATATGCATCAACAAATCTTTCCCGGTGGATGTAACACCAAAGGGTATGGAGTCCTCAAGGCACTTTACATACCCCATCTAAGAGGCGCACCATATACCCAGGGCGGCGTTTTTTTTAACTGAAATACAACAAAGAGCTCGCAATGAAGAAACTGAACGCATTGAAGAAATTGTACAGTAGGCAACATCTGAATTAACAGGCAAACATTCAACACAACTTGTTTTGTCGACTACATTCATTTTACAAATAACCAGAAACTGCATATCGTCACCTGAAATACAAAATAGCTTAACACTTTTTATATAAATAATAGATGAAGCAAAAAACTTTACAATATCAATAACAACAAGGCGTACTTGGCGTTTGAATTTCTTTAATAAAGTCGCCATTTTTGATCGCAGGAATCCAAAATTTTGAATTTTTTGATAATACGTTGTTTTGTATTCTAGGTGACGATATGTTTCTTTAAAAAGTGCAGGCTTGCTAAAAATAAATCTACCGATTACAAGCATTTTCGTTGTACGTCAATGAGCGAGCTCCAGATCAGAACTTAACAGAAAAACAATAGTGGAAAATAAAACAAACTATAAGCCCCACCTGGAGACGTCAACTTGAATCTGAAGTAAACCAATGTGGGCTAAGCTGGAGGGAAATTAAACATCTAGCATCAAACCGGATCGAATGGAAAGAGTTCGTTGCGGCCCTTTGTTCCTACTAGGAACCACAGGACATAATATTATATAATATAAGCCCCGGAAGTCTTCAGGCAGTTATTTTTATAATTCTGTGGACAAAAGCGATAACCGCCTAAGTCGACTTAAGAACAATTGAGTTTATATTTGTTTTTATTAAATATTTATGAAATCAATACAACTTTCGTTATAATTTTTTTATCTTAGCATTGTGGGGGTAAGAAGCTTTGATTCTAAATAACTTTTTTCAATGCAATTAATTTTTTCTGAAACGCAAGCCTAAATAAAGTGCCTTTTCTCAAAAACTATTTCGACTTAGGCGATTATTACTTGCGACCACAGAATTGTGTGACCAAGCAGAATGTGCATAAGCAAGCTTAAGCTTTTGTCAAAAATTAAAGAAAAGCCGCTCAAATGCATTAAAAAAATCATCTTTTTCCGTACAATATGTGCGATCATTTTCACACTTTGCTTAAGCAAATTACAGTTTCATAAAACTTAACAAAAAGTTTTCTTAAGTTCAATATGGCTTGACTCATATGATTTACATGTGTTCGCAGCACAGTTGCTTTAGCCAGGTAATGAATATTCTGTTTGGGCCTTTAGAAAGACCGCGCCTGTATGGTGTGATTTAAACTTTCATAAAAGGGCTTTTGAAGAATATTTCAAGCTCTGTAAAAAATTTCTTAAAGGGTTTAGAAGCGAAAATTTTTGGAATCCCTGGATTAAAAGGTTTTTTTTTTGTGTCAGGTAATATTCAATTTGTTGTTAGTGTATGATGAAATGTAACTTTTATACTTTGTTTCACCCAGCAAACACGAAGTCACCCAAAAAAATGCGCACATGTTACTTTTCCCTTGAGAAAGGAAAACTATACCAAACTACAGATAAATAACATCATAATCCCCGAGCACCATCATATAAAATTTCTTGGTATACACCTTGATCGTCGCCTTACCTGGTCTCAACATATTGAATCCAAATCCACACAACTTACACCAGTATTCATAAACGATTATTAAATTTAATGAACGTTTATCAACTAACATTTTCATAGGAAATTTGTTTGTAAATCTTTATTAAATTACAAATATGTTTATGAATACGGCAGTCAAACATAAAACATTTCAGCTGCAGTGGTTCCTTTGTCCCCATTCTGCTCCCAAACTAAACCACAAGGTTGTACTTTACAAAGCTTTTATTAAGCCAATATGGGTTTATGTTATCCAACATTGGAAAACACCTTTTGCTTCTTATAAAGAGAAATTACACAGACAACAAAATAATATTTTACGACTTATTACCGGTGACCTGTGGGATATTAGTAACTAGAATATTCATAAGAACCTTTATATTCCATTTGTTTGCATAGAAATAAAAACCTTTTGCTCCAAAGATCTATGAAAACTGGCAACTCCTCCAAATCCGCTTGCACGAGATCTACTAAATAACAATGGACATATTTGCGCCAAGAAGGTAGCCCAAGTGGTCCTCGTGGAACCCCATGAAAAATTAACACATTATGCAACGAAAAATAGATTTTCTATTGCAACAGCATTAGATCCAGAAATAATATATACTTCATGTTCTTAAATTTAAGATCAACTTTTTATAAAAATGTAGTGGTCTCACGAAATTGCTAAAACAATTACTTTTCCCTATTCAATGTAGTTTCACAAATTAACACACACTCTCACACCATTGCGGAAGCGGAAGTTACAGCTTAAATAATACACAAAACATATTTGTATTTGCTGCATTCTAATATCTGTGTATCTGTGTAAATGTGTAAGTGTATTTGTGTTTTAAAGACACAATATAAATAATGTCTCTGAGTGGAGTTTTTAGTCTAAATAAAATGTTTTATCTCTTATTTGTATTTGTGATATAAAAGGCAATAATGTGGAGGTATGTGTGTGTGTGTGTGTGCGCTTAATTGTCTGCATGAGTAAGAGTATATTCGCAAAATGCTTTTGTTTTTGGAATTTTTATAATTTTGCGAATAATTTTTTAGTGACATTTTTCTAGTCGTTCTATTTTTTTTTTTTTGCTATTGTGTGTGGTATTTGTAATGTAGCAAAAAAATTTCTCTATTTCCGCAGTATTATGCAGAAAATGTGAACGTTGCTTTAAGCACACAAAATATTTCAATTATTTTCTTGGCTGGCTTCTATGCTAAAACAAAGCATATTTTTAGGCGACACTTTTAAATATATAATAAAGCATAGTTTAAATTAAAGTTTAATGAAAAATGATGAAATTTGTAAATTATTTATTTTGAAATCTTTAAAATTTTGTATTTAAATTTCAATTTATGAATTAACAGTTGTTATCTTAATATTTCCTTTACTTATATTTCATATTTTTCATTTCTATTCTTATATATTTTTTTTGTTCAACAGACAGTTAAACACGCCCTTAGGTTTGTTTCTTCAACTTGTTGTATTGTTGTTGAAATTTCTATCATTTCATGTTTTCTGCGATTTCATTTTGTTGAAAGTATGAAATAAAATTCTAGAATTGCGTTTTTTTTTTCTTAGCAATTTAAGCACGCGTGCCAAGAATTAGTAACCACAAAGTCACATTTTAAGACTTCCGTTATTTAAGTGTTCAACTTAATGTGAATGAAGCGAAAGGTCAAGAGGTTTGGAGAAAAATAAATTTAAAGATAGATTAAAAAAAAAATGGAAATAAAAGTTTGTAGCATTAATGAGCAACGTACCCAGCAAAAACTTACATTGCAAAGTAATGAGTTAAAAAGCTAATATAACGACTCTTCACTACTTATACATTGGCATTTTAACTCATTGTTTTAACACGGTGATGTCATTGGAGGCAAGTACTTACCACCCTCGCTTACAAATAGGGAGTTAAATAAGTCATTACCACATTCGCTTACAAATAGGGACTTAAATAACTTATTACTCCGATGTCACCAAAATTACAACTAACATGTAGTGTTATTCATTGGATGAATACTTTCAATAAAGTAAAAAAAAATTTTTTTTTTATTTTTTTTAATTTTTTTTTTTTCTATTTTTTCTTATTTAATTTTACTTATTTTATTGTTTATTTTTTTTTTCTGTCTCTGACAGGATTCGATCGCGCAACCTCGGTGCTGATAGACTAGCTCACTACCAGCTTGTCTACTGGGGCAGTGTAGTTTTTGTATAAAAAAACCATGTTTTTTACTCAATTAAGAGCGCTAATCAACTCATACACAAGTACTTAGGTATCAGATTATATGTCAGCCATTACTAAACTACTTCTATGTTATGCAGATGGTATGAAGTAGTCATTGAAAAGTAAGTTGTTCTGTAATGGCAAGTCATTACCAAGTTTTTGCTGGGTATGTATATGTGATGAAAGTTTTTCCCAAGAAATCGTAGCAATAGAAACAATTTTAATAAAAGTATTGAATTTTATTAGTAAAATTGCATAGAGAATTCGCATAATATATTAAATAAAAAAAAATACAAGAAGAACTTTTCTTGCAATGCATCTTTTCGGTATAATTTTAGGCCAAATTTTTTAAAATATCTGAAATCGTAAATTTTTTTTTAAATGTTTATATTTTTAACCAACGCCCTTTTTTAAGCAGTTTGTTATAACCCAGTAAAAACTTCGCTTACTTTTTCAAACTGAATAGCTTCTTTCTTCTATAACTACTTTTTTCTGGATGTGTGTAGGTAAAAAAATAATGACTTACTTTGCATGCGTTCATTTTAGGACATTTCTTCAAAAATTCATTGGTTCTTTTAGTAGAATTGTAAGCAGTACTTTTATGTTTTTTTGATTACTCAACAAATTATTTTGTGGGCAAAGTTTTTACTGGGAAATTACTTAAAGTTGAATACCAAAAATAAATCCAATTTCGTCAAAAAAAATTTGCATTTAAAAAAGAAAAAAAAGATATATATTGGGAAGTGCCGATGTTTTGATACCCTTTATCGACTTTAAGAATATTTTCGGAGTAGACTTTTAATGGGATCTTTAATTACAAACTTGACCGCATAATATTATTATTTGTTGCGGGTTAAGGCGCATTGAAGTTTACTTTGAAAGTTTGTTTTTTAAATCGTCGTCAAATTTGGCAGAAAAAATTCACTTTTCTGTAACTTGTATTTTGTTCTCGTCATTTTATACATAAACCTTTCCAGAAGGTGATATTTTTTGTATAGAAAAGAATACAAAATAGGAAAATATTTAAAATATAAGTAGTAAATTGTTGTAAGTAAAGGTTGAATAAAATAAAATTTAGAAGTAGGAAATAAAAATTAATTCTCGCTGTTTGCCAACAGCCGACGTTGGTCGTTGTGTATTGTTTAGGATTTCATACTCTGGGAAGCATACAAAAATTTAAGAATTTATACTTTGGACTCAGATTTATTTTTTTTTTTTTTTTTTTTTTAATTTCCTAAGCTAATCCCGCGAAACTCTATGGAGTAACACAACCAATATTTTTCAAAAAAAGTTTCATAAATAGTAAAAAAAATGGGTGAATTAACTGATAAACTGGAGTAGCAAGAAAATTTACCGTCAAAGAAGATCTTCCATGCGCTAAAAAAAATGCGTATTATAAACTGCTGGAACACGATATTACACTGCTTTACAAATTTTTAATTTGAAAAAATACCAAGAACGCCACATGCCTAGATAAGTTAATTGGGACCTCCTGAACATGAAAAACTCTGTATTTTTTTTTCTAAGTACCGTTTTTTTAGGTAACGGTACTTTTGAGTTTTTCGGTGTATGGTCCCACTCAAACCCTTGTGAAGCCCAACCGAAAAGTCCGATCGAGATAAATATCGTTGGAAAGGTAATTGAATGCTTTTTCCGTCGATATGCCGCAAATTTCTATCTGATAAGAAGTGGCTGAGTTATGGCACCAAAAATTCGCCTATTTTTTACGTTTTTTTTTCAAAATGTTTCATTTTTATTTCGATTTTTTTCTATGTTTTAGTAAAGATCTGGCATGTTTTGTTTTTTTACCAAATAGTTTATTTAATTACCAACATTTTAAGCGTAATTTGAAAAAAATTGGATGAAAAATAAAGTTTTAATTAAGGGTTTTTTGAACGACAATATTTTCATCTTCATTGCTCACACACTAAATTCGGCGTAAATTCAAAAAATTTAAATTTAAATGACGAGCGTCTTTTTCGGAGGGATCTTCGCGAATGAGAAACCAACAATAGTCCGGCATCATTTGTTCATCCCACCAGCCTTTGTAACGTCTCTCGATTTCTTCCATTTCCTAAACTGGTAAGCCAGTGTTATTGTCAAAAAAAAAAAAAAAAAAAAAAATAGAGCATAAGCCGTAAAATCGTCAACAGGATATTTTAAGACAAAAAAATTGTTATTATAACGATAAATTGTCAAATCTACGCATGTAACCATGTTCTGTAACTTTGGTGAGACCTTTTCGCATCCAAAAGATTTGAAACAAAATATTCTATTGTTTCTAGAAAAGAGAGAAAAAAGTGTGTCAGTAACTCATGTCGAAAACTATCAAGAGAGATTAGGTCGTTACGTTATTAATGCCATCATATTTCACTCGAAGCCGATGTGAATTTGCAGACGTTGAGAACGCCAGCCCTACATATCGTTGGCGGCGACCAACATTTTCAACGACGGCGACGAAAATACAACCATCAGATATACCAAATAATGTAAAGTTCGACTTTAATGTTTGTTGTTTACAAAATGGCTTTGAAAGCGTTCGTAAATTTTCCAAAAATATTAAAAGCAAAATAATTAAAATTAGAAATCAACCAAGAACAAAATACTTATCTTTCCCTTGTTATTATTCATTGCATTTAAAATTTTTAATAATTTATTTTTGTGCTGAAATTTGTTCTCACCCCATTTTTATTCGTGAGTTTATTTGACTGTTCAAAGTGGGAATTTTCTCACAAAAATTTTACAGACACACTTTTTCTTTATATTGGAGAGTAGTTTCCTTACGTGACAGCTATGACTATCTTAGAATGTTACAAACGCACTTAAGTGAGAAAACAGTTGTTTGTTTCAATTTATGGCATTTTTGTTTTATTTGAAAAGTTTCTCGTTGCGGGAGTTACAGAAAATGGACACTGGTAACACATTTTAGGCCATTTATAATAAAGATTTGTTGTTTTATTTCTAGTTATGAAAAACCTAAGGACTGGGTTTAAATAAATTGTGCATCATATATTTCGCATCAATTTTTAAAAATTCACTCAAATTGAAAAATATTTTAAAGTTGCCTTGAAATGAATGTACGAAAAGTTCAGTACTAAAATGTTAGCACTAGAAGCTTTTGTTTAAAAAAAATTGCACACGAATTGAAAGTGTAAAAAACATTCTGAACTTGTTAAAACCACCCTCAGTAGATATGTATATATAAAAAAAAAACTTGAATACGGAAAATTGTCCCGAAAATGATTTCTAAGCTTCTGTAGGTATTTAAGGACGACCTAGAGATCACTTAAGATGCAGGCAGGTTCTGTCAGAATAAAAAGTAAATGTGACCAGTTTAAGCATCAGTGGCATGTTAAAGAAGAATCCCAAAATGTTAGAGAGGAAAGTCGCCCAAAAAGTGGGGTATTGTGGAATCTTTTTTACACAAGATGACAATGAGTTTCAGACAGGAATGCTGTAAGAATACAAAAGCCTAAAAGCTGGCAAAAAATATAAATAACGATTTTTTGACAAACTCATGACAACAAGACTTTTCACAGTTTACAGGCCAGAAATTCTACATTGTAGACACACGGGGAAACGCGGACGATAAACTCAACACAAAAATGCAATCGAAATTTCCTCTAAAAATTTTTAGTATAGCACACTTGTGCAACTTATGTTAAGAGGAGCAAGTATTTTGCATCGAGTGTCTACTGTCTTTTGACCCAACCAAATCTCTTGCTTTTACCGTAAAGCGGCTTTGAAGTGGTATTTAAATAATAATAAGCGTTTTTGCCTCGAGAAGCGGGTCCAAACAGGCCAAATTGTCCAAAACTAAGCCCAATGGAAATATTCTGGGTTTAAAATCAAAACAGAAATTAACTTTTTATTTTTGGAATTGAATATTTGATAGACAAGTTTTTCAAACGCGATCCTTAATTTCAATAAAATATTATGATTTATTTTATTTTTAAGGTGTTTTAAGTTAATTTTAGGAGGCAAAACTTTTTAGTATTTTAGACCAATCTTCACGAAATGTAGTGGAACGAATTTACGCAAAATTTAATTATAATTGATGCCACTCACTAATGCTTGTTGGATTTTTTAGCGGAAATGTAAATTTTGTATGAAGGTTGTTCCACATCACAATGCGAATGTCTAATTATACCCAGCGGTAACTAGAATTAGTAAAGAGGCCTAATTAAAGGCCTTATTTAGCAGTCACAAGCCCTTCTCGTCGCATTCTATACTTATTTATTTTTTTTACAGGTTGTCATTGGGAGCAAGCCCTTCTTCGCTCCCTTTAATATCAAATTCCATTCCTTCCCAAAGAAGGGAGTAAGGAAGGTCACTGAAAATAAAAAAAAAAAAATAAAACTGAACAACTTTCTTTTTCCCTTCTTAAAGAAGGAAGTAGCGAATGTGTGCTGAATATTTTAGAAGGTTTTTCAAAAAGAAATGTATACCTTCTATAAGGCATTCTTCTAAAGGCAGGATATCATAGGGAGCGAATCTTTTAGAAAGGAGTATAATAGGCCTTCAAAAAGGCCTGCGACTTGCAGTCCTTGCAATTTTTAACGCTGGGTACAGACATCTCATCCAACTTTAATAAGCTTTATTTTCTTAATTTAAATTAAAACAATATTTTATTTTGCTTTTGTGTTCATTTAAAGTCTGTTGCCCCAAAATCCCTGTACATTTTGTACTTGTAATTTCCAGCTACCGGAGGTGGTTTTGTGATAAATTCTCATAAAAATCGCAGACTTACAAAAAAGTTTTCTTTTTGTTCTTAATATTGTAAAATGTTGTCCTGTCTCTTTATTTTTTTTTTTGTTTCAGCAGACAATACAGAGAGACTGCAAATGAGTCCAAAATAATAATATGACTTGTATGACTTGCTTTAATTATTATGGTCACGTTTATGTTTCAGATGTTGTTCACTTCCTTTTTTTTTTGCGGTTAACCATGATGACATAATAATGTCGTCTAGCTAAGAAAATATCATTGAGAATATTTTTTTGGATAAAAGTTCTTAATTTATTTCACGTTTTGTAATGATTTTCAATTTTTACACAATTACAACTGGTAAATGAGAGTATAATAAGTTTGTTATTTTGTATGTAACATTATGCAAGGGCGTATAAAGCTTGTAGTTCAGGAAAGGGGGGTTACAAAGTGAAAATTCAGTCGGGCATCCTCCAAACATAATTTAAGATTAAAGAATACCAGTGCTCGAAAAGCCGAGTGGTTTTCGTCTCCTCCCTTACCCCTCCGCACTTACCCATGAGTAATTCTAATTCGATTTTGAAATCTACGCCTGCCCATCACATAGTTGAACGCTGCATCAAACAATTTTTCATTTCATAATCTACGCAAAAGATTAATAAAAATACGCATACAAACGATAGCGGAATGTTGGTTTTTTTCATAAAACTTGACTCAAATGTTTAGATTTTACGCGAACTAATTTATTCTTGTTTTTCAATATTTTTTTTTTTTTTTTTTTTTTTTTTTTTTTTTTTTTTTTTTTTTTTTTTTTTTCGGCGTGCGTGCTCGTTGAATGCAGACGTGTTTTTTTTAACTCGGCTTACGGTTTTTTTTTTTTTAACATAAATAAGTGTATATTTATGATATAATAATATTATTTTTTTTTTAATAATATAAGATCAGCGAATGAATAGACGCTTTAAAATAATTTTTAATAAGTGAACATAAAATTTTTAATACAAATATTAAAAATTACAATTAACAAAAATATATGTATGTACACACATACATATACGTACATACATTTTAAGCAAAAACATTTCTTGTTTTCTTTATTCTTTTTTTTTATTCTCGGGGTTTTTAAACAACAAATAAAAAGAAGAGCACAATTAAACAAACAGTAATATATAAAAAAAAACTCTTATGAATGCATATAATGCAAAAACAATAAAGCATAACGAAAGAAATGCGTATGTTACATTGAGTGTTGACGAAACAAACGTAGGAAAAAGAATCGATGATAGCAATTATTTAACGGCTAAACCTATTACTCGAACGCGTTCTCTCTCACCCTCTTTGTTTAAAAATACGGTCGATCGTAATACAATAACAAATTTATTAACTGCAAGCGTTGCCACAGAGCAAAAAAAAACTTTAATAAGTGATGAAACGGTTAACCCAAAAACAGCCGCTATGGACAACTCAATAACTCAAGTAAAAACTTCTCAAAAGCCTACAGTACAAGTTGGTATGGACAGGTACATAACAGTGCTTAAACGGGGACGCAGCCCTACCTCTGCAGCAGTTGCTTCGGCCTCAAAAGTACCATCTTTTGATAAAATAAATTCTCAAAATCGTTTTGCAATTCTGGAGGATGAATCCTCTGAAGCACAAAACGTCATAAAATCGTCCAAGCCTCCCCCGATATATCTGAGGGAGCGAAATTCTAATGAGCTCATAAAGAGTTTGATATCGGTTATTGGTGAAAATTCGTTTTACGTAGCTGCTATCAAGCGTGGTAGTATAAACGAAACAAAAATACAAATCAATCATGAGAATGATTTTCGAAAAATTGTAAGCAACTTTGAGGCACTCAAAAAAAATTTTTATACATACCAACTGAAAAGCAGTAAAGGCCTTCAGGTAGTGATTAAGGGTATTGACTCATGTGTGGACCCAGAAGAGGTAAAAACATTCCTTGAAGAAAAAGGCTTCAAGGTAAAACATGTATTAAACATTAAAAATAGAGAAAAAATTCCCCAACCACTTTTTCGAGTGGAGTTTGAACCCGGCGACGTTAAACTTAAAAAAAATGAAACGCATCCCATCTATAACTTAAAATACATTCTGTACAGAAAAGTAACTATAGAGGAGCCGCACAAAAGAGGTGGTCCCGTTCAATGTCTGAACTGCCAAGAATTTGGCCATACTAAGGCATACTGCTACTTACCCCCTGTTTGCGTAGTATGTGGCGAATTACATGGTACAGTTCTTTGCGACAAGTCTAAAACCGACCCCAACGTAAAAAAATGCAGCAACTGTGGTGGCAATCACACTGCCAATTATAGAGGATGCCCTGTATATACTATCGTCAAGCAGTCGGTTGGACCGAAAACTAATCCCTCTCAGGTAACAAATCAAGTAAACAGTAATGACCATCAGGCCCCCCAGCCTAGTAGTAACATAATTTCTTATGCTAACGTCTTAAAATCAAACAATATACCAATGCAAGGCCCTTCGACAAGTAATGACGAAACTCCAGTTTCTAATCTTAGTCGGCTAGAAAAAACAATGGAAACATTAGTGCAAACAGTAAATAATTTTACAAACACAATGGGTAATATGTTACAGGAAATTCTAAGAATGCAATTGATGTTATTGCAAGCTGTACTTAACAAGCCATGAACTGTTTAAAAATTTGTTTTTGGAACGCAAACGGCATCCGCCAACATAAAAATGAACTAGAATACTTTCTCAAAAATAATCAAATTGATGTTATGATGGTTTCTGAAACTCATCTGACCTCAAGAAATACGTTTAAAATCAATGGTTATATACTATATGATACCAAGGACCCTCGAGATAGAGCTTGTGGAGGTTCTGCCATTTTGATAAAAACCCGAGTCAAACACTACTTAATGTGTGATCATCGTGAGGATTATCTGCAAGCAACAAATATTCGTGTTGAAGAGCTTAATCGAAACATAGTAATTTCATCTTTATACTCTCCACCTAGATTTTCAATATCAGAAAGCCAATATTGTGAATATTATAAATCCCTAGGACCCTGTTTCCTGGCCGCTGGCGATTATAACGCTAAACATACCTTCTGGGGGTCACGACTTATAACACCAAAGGGTCGTGTTTTGTTTAATACAATCTCTAAAATGAATTTAAATGTTGTCGCGAGCGGACAACCAACATATTGGCCTGCTGATCCACAAAAAATTCCAGATGTCATCGATTTCGGCGTGGTTAAAAACATCCCCACAGAAACGATTCACGTTGAAGCCTCATTAGAATTATCCTCTGATCACACACCTACAATTGTTACTATAACAAACACCAATAGAATTGTATCTCCCTCTAGTTACATAGCGACGTCAGCTACACAAATAAATTGGCTAAAATATAAAAAATATCTCAGTACTCATTGCACAGAAAATATTCCGCTTAGCACACCGGAGAATGTGGATCTTTCTATTGCCAATTTTGACAGTTATATTAAACTAGCGGTTCAACATTCCTGCAATACCCGCAAAAAAACTTATAATAATAATATATATTCTACAGATGTCGAGCGCCTCTTGAATGAAAAAAGGAGAGTGAGAAGGGAGTGGCAATTGCACAGATCCCCCCAACTTAAGAACTTATTAAAAGAGTGCACAAAAAAGCTAAGAAAATTACTGCAGTCCCGGAAAACGGCTTCCGTGGAAAAATATCTTAAGGACCTGGATGCAACACCACAATCAGAATACTCATTATGGCGTGCAGCCAGAAATCTAAAAAGGCCAGTTATCATGAAACCACCATTAAGAAACCTGAATGGAAGTTGGGCAAGAAATGATAATGAGAAAGGAAACCTGTTTGTAAATCATTTGAAAAACGTATTTACCCCAAACATATCTGACGACATAGCGGACGAGTTACCACCTGTTGCTGCTAGAGCAGCTGTTCCCCTAAGATTTGAGATGAGAGAAATCGAAAAGGCTATTTGTAACTTAAACCCCAAGAAAGCCCCTGGTTTTGATAAGATAAGCAACAAAATGCTTTTGGAGCTACCTCGCATAGCAAAGAAAATTATTCTTTATATTTTTAATGCTATTTTACGCCTTGAATACTACCCTCAAGAATGGAAGGTCTCCTTAGTAAAGATGATACCAAAGCCAGGAAAAGATCACACAAAAGTTGAGTCATATAGGCCTATTAGCTTATTGTCTAATATATCAAAGCTATTTGAGAAGCTCTTAGCGTCAAAATTAACCCCAATTCTAAATGATAATGGGTGTATACCTAACCATCAATTCGGCTTCAGAAGAGAACATAGCACAATTGAACAAACCCATCGAATAGTAAACGCCATAAGAAAAGCCTTTGAAGAAAGAAAATATTGCTCCGCTCTCTTCATCGATGTTTCTCAAGCTTTTGATAAAGTCTGGCATGTAGGCTTGTTACATAAATTGAAGCTAAACCTACCGGTTAACACACACAAGCTGCTAGAAAGCTACTTGGTCGGTCGAAAATTTATTATTAAAGAAGGTGATTTTTTAAGTTCTCCTCAGCCAATTGAAGCTGGAGTGCCTCAGGGAAGCATCCTGGGCCCACTTTTTTACCTTATATATACCTCGGACATGCCAACAAATAATTACACCCTAACCTCAACTTTTGCTGATGATACAGCTTTTCTAGGCGTACACGAGAACAGTCGAGAAGCATCTCGATACCTGCAGGATCATATATTTCAACTAGAACTGTGGTTAAAACAATGGAGAATAAAGGTCAATGAGCAAAAATGCGTACATATAACATTCACCTTGCGTCGGGAAACTTGCCCCCCTATTAAAATCAATAATCAACTAGTGCCTCAACAATCGCATGTCAAATATCTCGGTATTCATCTAGATCGTCGTTTAACATGGAAATGCCATATAGAAGCAAAATTAACCCAAATGAAACTAACAGCAATTCAAATTAACTGGCTTATTGGAAGAAATTCTGTTCTTAGTCTCGATTGCAAACTACTACTTTACAACTCTATTTTAAAGCCAATATGGTGCTACGGTATTCAACTTTGGGGCACTGCCTCGGCTTCAAATATCGAAAAAATTCAAAGGCGCCAAAATAAACTTCTTCGAATAATCACAGCTGCCCCTTGGTATGTTAAAAACTCAAATATCCACAAGGATCTCAATGTGCCACTGGTAAGGACTATTATTACGAAGTATGCGGTAAAATATTTAAAAAGGCTAGAGTTGCACCCTAATCCACTAGCTCGAAATATTTTAAATGATAGTGGCCACACTCGCTTAAGAAGAAGAGACACTGCAGCACTTACCCATTAAGATGAGCGATAGACACCTACATATGTGAACAGAACCCGTATGAAGAAAATTTTTGTCTGGCACTGGCAGGACATAAAATAAATTATTAGGATAAGATTTGATTAATTATTGTTAGTTCATATTTAATATATGAAGATTCAATAAATAAATAATGAAAAAAAAAAAAAAAAAAAAAAAAAAAAAAAAAAATATTTCCGGGAAGTGGTCTTATGTAAGAAGTATGGTCTATTAGGCCATTAATTTTTTGACTCACAGCAATATCCAAGAATCACCTTTGGATAGGGTTAAACCCTAAGCAGCATATTGAAGAGAAAATAAAAAAAAGCAACAATGAATGTGGATTAGAGACACACTTCTAACACCCAAATAATGTAAAGCCTGTCTATGGACTAGAATCCTCAGGGAAGCAGGTCGGTTAGAAGACCAGCCTGTAGACGCAAATAAACGAATTTTCAAATCTGCGAATAAAATTAAGTCAAATATCGTGCTGATTTATCTAGACACCTATGTTATGGCTCTGAGTAACTTAAGATATAAAAGGTGTTTTTTTAAGCTAGATAGAACTTTAAATTGTAAAAAGTAACACAAAAAATTAAATTTTGATGAAATATTTTTTTTATCGTTTCAGTATACTCTGACTCTGACGTTTCAGTACACGCTTGAACAACGCTACGAAATTATCCAAATTTACTTTGAAAATCAGTCGTCGATTCGCGCAACTTATAGACGACAATTTATCGCAAAATTGTGTTCAGCGATGAGGCGCATTTTTGGCTTAACGGGTTTGTTAATAAGCAAAATTGCCGCATATGGAGCGAGACCAATCCACAAGAGACCCTACAGACTCCATTACATCCAGAAAAATGCACCGTTTGGTGCGGTTTTCACGCTGGTGGCATCATCGGACCTTATTTCTTCAAAAATTAGGCCGGAGCTCGCGTTACGGTCAATGGAGATCGTTACCGCACCATGATCAATGATTTTTTGTTTGAAAATATGGATGACATTGATCCGGAGGAGATGTGGTTTCAACAGGATGGCGCTACGTGCCATACGGCGAACGCAACCATCGACTTATGGAAATCAAAATTTGGCGATAAGTTGATTTCGAGAAATGGACCTGTCAATTGGCCTCCAAGGTCGTGCAATTGGACACCTCTCGATTATTTCCTGTGGGGCTACGTGAAGTCACTGGTTTATGCTGATAAACCAGCAACAATTGACGCCTTGGAGGCCAGCATTGTTCGTGTCATTCGTGACATACGGCCAGCAGTGCTCGAAAAAGTGGCCCAAAATTAGACGTCCAGAATGCGCTTCGTCAAGAACAGCCGCGGTGCCCATATGCCCGAAATCATTTTCAAATGTTAATGTCACGTATTGATCTTTCGAATAAAAAAAAATTTTTGATTACAATTTAATTTTTTGTGTTATTTTTTACAATTTCAAGTTCTATCGGGCTTAAAAAAACAACCTTAATTGTTTTAAGTTTTTTATGTAACTTTTTTTGCCACTTTTGTCACAATTCTAACATTTTAAGCGATGTCTGTTATCCTTAACCCATCTGGCTTCGTCTTTAAGCAAAAAGTACACATTCGAATTTTTATATAAATTGTGGCCTTCAGATTTGCAAACTGAACCTAAAAACATATGTATGTCTTCCCTAGAGTCTTATTTAAGAAAATAAAGTTTATTTCTCGGAAATTTCGAATAGCCATCGGTTCATACAACTCTTCTTTCATTCCAGGAAATAACTGCAGACTCGTGTAAAGAAAAATATAAGGCCGAACTTTCTTTCAAGTATAAAAAATCAGCCATGCAGCCCGAAGCCTCGCTCCCGCTGTTTTTAGTATAAGCCATAGTCACCGCGTATCCCTTCATCCAAGAAGCATCCTCTGTTTAACTTCTAACCACAAAGGTACGTAAGCTTAACCCTAGGTCCCTTTCCTATTATCAGAAAGGTAAAGCTTCCGCAAAGACAATCATCCTAAAAGACAGGAAGCATTCTCGAAAGAAGCATTCTAACGGGGGCCTCAACAAATAGTCGGACCGTTGCCCTGCATCTACTGCGGGCTATTGAATCCCGTGGCTTCTGACGGCAAGGTACTTTGGTTAGTACCACGGTCTCAAGAAATCCCGTAGACTTCAGGAGTCCTGTAATTTTTAATCATTGTCGGAACCCAGATATGCCTTCACCTGTTTTTCTTAGGATGATGTTACACCAAAAGTTGAAATATCCTTGCAATGATACCTAAGCCCCCAGGGTGGGGTTCTACTTGAATAATTAATACAATTAAATAAATATTAAGCAAACGAATAATATAACAAATTGTTCTTTAAACCGACACTAGTTCGTGTGGTTTTACGCCGTTAGATTATTTTCTCTGGGAATATTTGTTGAGTCTTTGCAGATAAGCCAGAAACAATCGAGCATTTGAAAACAAATATTGGACGCGTTACAGCAATTTTAAATGTGATTTTTTAAATGTTTCGTAATAATCGAATCCAAACAACGTCAGTAAGAGTTCAAACAGAACTGCGTCAACACTACATTTTCCATACAATTTGACATAAAAATTTACCGTCGAAAGCCATCGTTAAATATATATAGTTTGAAGTTACTGCCGACGATTTGATATTAGCTTGTGAATTTTTGCCTGAAGTTAAAGACTCAGTTCTTAAAAACTTTATTATAAATGAGACAAAACCGGGAGAAATTGCGGGAGAATACATATGTTAAAGGAACTATGTTAATAAATCAGGGTTCAGAAATATTCATGTATGAATACTAAATTTCAACCATTAATGATAAATTGTCCTGAATAATACATGCAAAATTGTTTGTTTTATTCTCGCACTGTAAAATGAATATCTTAGTTTTTTTTATTTTTCGTCACATGCATATGAATATATTTGTTTTTTCTTTCAAGTACATACACGCGTATGTGAATAGTAAGAAGAAATACTAATATATAAGACTTATCGTTTCTCTCATTAATGTTTATAATATAAAGAGTTTCATATATGCATTCATTTTCACTTATTGTCAGGGCTGCCAGACTTGGGGATTTATGCCTAAAGTTGGGGTTTTCATTCGAGCAAAAAGGACAAAGAAAGTCATTTGGGGATTGGAGATTTTTTTGGGGATTTTATGGGGGTTTTGTTATTTACGCTTATTTTTCTTTGTTTCGTTTTTTAAATATCAAAAAAAAAAAAGTAGCACAACTTTTATCTTGCTCTTATTAACAATTAATACAGTGTAAAGGGTTTTTATTAAGATTACCGTTTTTGATGAGCGTGTAAAAGGTACTTTATAAACTAATGTTATTATTCTTGAGTGAGTGTTTAAAAAAAGAAGAATTTAAAAAAAGATTCTAAAACCGTTGACAACACATACAATTTTTAATTTCTTTAAAGACAATTTTCTAGCAAATATATCTTCCCCAAAAATAAGTTAATATGGAAGACAATATAATAAAGTTTGGGAAAAATAATTCTGGGCTATTGGTAAGTACTTATGATGCATCGAATTATTAACCAGCACCAAATTCTTATAAATTGGCTCATTCGTCTATAAAAACAGCATATTGTTCTGCTTGGAATTCCTCATTGGAATCGCATAAAAAGGATTTTAAAAAACATGGCAGTTGCTACAAGCTAATTAAAAAAAATATTTTTACTAAAAGTTTTTATTTGGGGATTTCTTAATTATTATTAATTAATAAAAAAATTTCAAATTTGGACAGAAACAAAAACAAAAAACATTAACTTTTTAAGGTTTTGTTTTTTAATTTTTGGGGATTTTTTCTCTATAAATTTTCGTATTATTTGAATGAGTATTCTAAGTCAAATTACAATCCTCAAAAGCTTTTATACTTTAATAGGCTTATTCCTTCAATATTTTTCCAGGATTTTTTTTCTTAATTTTTGGGGAGAATAAAAAAAGCACCTGGCAGCCCTGCTCATAGTCATGAACAAACATTTTTAATCTCTGTAGTGTTGCCTTTTCCGTGTTTAACAAGACAAAAAATATTTTACTTTATTTGTACAAAAATACATGCAGCGTTGCCGTCGAAATTTTTCTTAAAGTGTCACCTAAAGGGCATTTTGAAGAAAAAAATAAGACCGTTTTTTATAAAAAAACAAAAAAAATTAAAAAACTTAATTTTATTTACTAAAGTTTTAAGATATTCAATAAATAAAAAATATATACACATAAGAAATAGCGAATATGTTTAAGTCGTAAAAAATTTGTCAACAAAAACTGTTAACTACTATACGATGTACAAGAAGGAATGAAGCAAAAGATTTTTTGTCCTTTTAAACACGAATAAACCAACACACAACAAAGATTAACACATTTTTGTTCATAACCATGTGTGAATAGAGAAAGAATATTTGGAACTCTGTGTATGAATGCACGATGAATAAACGAAGCTTAAAAAAAACAATTCTCTCATATAGAAATGTAAGAGAAAAAAATTCCTCTCAATATATCATGTGTTTTGTAGAAAAAAAAAACAATACAAATTCTTTTATACAAGAAGCAATTATTTTTTGTTTGTTTTTAAACACGTGTAAAGCATACACAACACTGATTAAAAATTTTTGTTAACAACCATGAGTAAATGAATAGTTAGTGAATATTTAGAACTCTGTAATAAATTAATCAATTGGACTCATTGTATTTACCAATAAAGCCATGCATAGGGATAAAATATGAGTTACAATTAAACATTCTCGCCCTTTTTTTTAAATCGTATTCTTTTTTAAAAACCCTTAACATCAGAGAATACAACTGAAGGTCTTTTGTATGGTTAAAATCATGCCAGAATTCTAATTGTAAGAGTAGCTTTGTTTTGGGGGCCCTGTAAAATAATGGACTGATTTGGTTTATTTTCAGTACCTTAAAGACCTTATGGACAAGAAATAACTAGACAAAATGTTGTTCTCCTTGCGTGGTGTAGACTCCATTAATGGCAGTTATTTGCTTAAAGCTCTGCTATTTGTAATAAGTTATTGATAATTTTTCTGTCAAACAGAAACGAAAAATTTTCCATTTATATAGTAATTTCAAGAATAGAAGTTTTGTTTGTAAAAATTTTCGGGCATGTTCTAGAAATCGAAATGAATTGGATTTAAAATCGAGCAAATTTTAAAAAGGACCATGAATTAAAAGTTCATCAAAATATTCCATTTTATCTACTTCATTCTTTGAATACCAGTTATTTTTACAATAACAACTTTTAAAAGCAGAATATACGGTCATTTTGTAAAAATTTGAACATAAAAACTCGTTCTATTTCAATTTCGCTTCATTTTAATTTCTAGAACATGCCCTTTTAGCAAGAATTTTTTTTTTTTTTTTCTCCTATTTCAGCCATTTATGACCCGATCTTGCTAAATTTAATTAGTGTAGTTCTTGGAACTATTTGTGATTGAAATATGTTCCTGGCTTATTTTCAGGCTTCAGAATCTCTATTTCAACAACAACATGGACAGACAGACATTGTTTAATCATCTTCCCTTTTCATAAGTTATCTGAAGAAATTACAAACCTTTTTTCAGTTCTGAAGGGTTTAAATAAATAAAATTTCTTTTTAGATTTCTTTAACCTAAATTAAAGGGAAAACCTAAAAAAAACCAACAATTCCACGATGAATAAGCAGAATGTCAAACCAATTACTAAAAAAAAAATTTAATGAAATAAAATTTTTTAAATATTAAAATGCATAAAGGTCAAGTTAAATGGGGAATAAGGTTTAAGTATAAACAATATAAAGGACAAACTACTCAAAATGTCTATGAATATAAAAAGCCTGTCACAAAGTTCTTGTCAATTTGTTTCATATACATACTTAACTATACTTTTCTTTAGTAGCTTTTGTCTTAAGACCTAATTTTCTTTTTTGAGTTCTTCAAAAAAAACAGAAAAAATCCTTTAATACTCATTTTGTTGTAACATTAACCTTGACTACTAAAGCTTTAAGTATCGTCCTGCTATAATATTCTATTTGTGTACCAGCACCAAAAGAATATCTTTCAATTATTTTCTAGCATTATTATCTTGCTTTAATAATGTCCTGTCTTTTATAAAAAAAAGCAAAACAAAAAAAATCTTGTCTATTGTTATTTCCGTTTATAAATATTACACTGAGCTAAAGAAAATTACAAAATTCAAGTGCAAAGTGATACCACTTCATAGCAACGACAAAGATAGCGATGGGTAAATATTAAAAAAGATAGAGGTAGAGGGATAGACAACGTCTAAACTTTTTTAAAGCTTGTACTTAAGAAATGTTCATCGTTTATTTTAAGTGCACTTCAAATGCAACCCCGTTAATAATCTTCATTATCTAATACGATGATGGCATTTGTCAATGAAATCTGTCTTCTGAAACTGAAAGGCAGACACTTTGTCTAGTAAGAAGGGAAAGCACCCTTAGGTTTGTATGCTCTTTACCCCACAAAAAAATGGGAATTATGTATATGGATCAATTTAAAATGTTAGCAGGATATTCCTTTTGCTACTCATTTGGCTGTCTGGCTGCTGTTTAAAATTTACCAAAATAATGAGCAACGAAGCTTTGCAGCTTAAAAGGGCCCAATTTTTTACCCAGCTTCCATACAAATATTCCGCTCCATCCTAGCAAGGGTCTTGGCTCGATTACGACAAATGATTAGGGGATATTATTTGTTTTGCAAATAAAAACTCAATTTGTCTACTATTTGACCTAGACGTTCTTCTTTTTTGTTTTGTTAGGACTAGCACTTAGGGGATGCCCCCTACTAATGCATTGCATTGTATTGGAACTAGAAAAATAGGTTATGGTAAGGAGAATTTCAAGATAGCAGTGCCTGTGATAATTCCACTTATTTATGTTGAAAGTGAAAGGGAAGACCTCAGCTGAAAGGTTATTCTACATACATATGAAGAGTCCGGCCAAAAAACGACCAATCGACCACAAAAGGAAGTCCATCCTTTCGAGAAAAAACGCATATTTCGAACAAACGTTGGGGTTCCAGGAACCTGATCCCTAACTTCATCAGAGCAAATCCCATTGTAGTAACGATATAACAGGTAAATACAACCCACATTACGGCAGTGCTCATGGGAGTCAATAGAATTGGATAATCTGCCGTCACTAATGGGAACATTCGCCCTTTTCTGATTTCGGTCGAGAAGCTCCAAAATGGACTTTGAAGCGCCGGCCAGCACACGAGTGTTATATTTCAGTATTGGTCGGATGTATGTGATATAAATAGTAAGGAGATCAGATGAAGTGATATCTTACAACGTTTTAAGAAACCGTGGCACTTAAATGCTCCTTTCGACACCTGGAACAGAAGTTTTTTCCATCGGACATCACATTGTTTCTTCATGTCCGAACATCAAGACATTCTGGTTCGTCAATAATTATACCACCCATATACACCGATGAAGCACCTTGATCCCTCCCTCACGCATTAATGCGTCAGCATACAACATTGGGTCATTCGGGCATTCCAATCGACCCTATTCGCACGACCCCATTCCGGGATTATGTCAAGGTCATGGCCAAGCATATCATTCATGTTCTGCCTCAAAGCATCAACATGGAATACCATGGTCTATAACCAAATGAGTACGAATGACAAAGATTGCCTTCGTCGGCAAAACCCTACACTCATAAAATTATTACAGTAACTGATTGTGGGTTATTAAATTCGTTTTCCGTACTGTTAAAATTGAATAAATATATAGTTATTTTACGAATAATTTTATTTTTTAACATTTATGTTTGTTGTTCAAAAAACAAACTACCAAAAAATAATGTTTTTCCGTATTTATTTTGTTATGTAGTTCGATTTTTGTCAGTTTAAATATATTTGTTAAAAGTAAAAACTATTCATTTTTAAGGAATGTGTTGTTTAATAAATAAAAAATTTAAAAATGAATGTAAAAATCATTTGTTTTAAATGAAATGTAAATGATCCGTTTTTTTAATTAATTTTAAGTTATATAAAATGAATTTTCGTTTGAATTTAATTACATAATATTTTGAGTGTATCTATTTGGAAGTTTGAAATAGGAGGTCATTTAGAAAAATAAGAAATAGATTAGGAGAAAGAACGGAGATTTTAAATTAATTCCTTATTTAATCCAATCCTTAAAAAAATCTCATCTCCAGCATTTCATTCTTCCCCCTAAGCAGTGACATTACATTTACATTTCCTTTAATTTTATAAATATCTAAAAATCCTTTTGCAACAAAAACCCCACCTTCCATTCCCAAGTGTTAACTGTTTTTTGTATACCCTCCACCAAGTACGAGTGTGAAAAAGATTTTCAAATACGTACGTCACTCCAAAGAAATATTTGTCTAAGACCCTACAAAGTACAGATAGTCCGGACCTCTGAGAAGTTTAAAGACAATTCTGCTAAGTCCGTCAGTCCGTCTCTCTAACAAACTGTTAAGCACGCTCACTTTTGAACAAAGAAAAGGATAATTTTCAAACTGCCAAATACCTGCGGAAAATTTGTGTTAATTGTTCTTAAAGCACTTGTCCCGTGACCAGTGAACAAAATGTTAAAATAAAAAGGAACGAATTGTGGAGGGTGAAAACAAGCCAAATGACCTAACTGGGCGCTGTTTCTCAAAACTACAAGTTACGAATCTACAAGTAAAATACATTAAAAAAGCAACAATTTTACAATTTTTGTTTTTGTTTCAAATGTTTTTTACTTGTAGAATCGAAACTTGTAGTTTTGAGAAACAGCGCTCGGGTGATAATGGGCTTGAAGTGTGGTTAATGCAGAGGAATTGTAATTGGCACACAATTAGATGTGACTAGATTGTGTAAGGGTAGTGGCTAATTCTTTATGGTTTAATTACTTAATTTGAAGGGGATCTATCATATTAACGTGGTTCACTCGGGACAATATCTGCGACAGGCATTATTTTAAAGAATGTGTTCATTTAGGTTATTACAGTGATCTGCTACAAAGTGTCAAAAGTTGCTAATTAACCCCCTCCTAGGACATCACCAAGCTAAAGTGCCAAGTCCCAAGTGTTAGAGGTAGAACCGGTGTCTACACCTTTAGAACTGTCACGTGACAAGTTTGGTTTTATGTCCCATGTGAATCTAAGATCCACTGCAGAAAAATTGTAATAATTTGTGGGGTGTCTCAAAGGTTGGGCCCAGCCTAATCTAAGATTTCACGAGAAAGAAAAAGCAAGTGATTTGTTCAAGATTTTTCCTCAGTTTTCATTTCTTTAGAGTATTTTGTAATTTACATTTAATTAGGGATTTTGCTTAAGCTTCATAGAAATAAAAATAAAACAAAAGTGAACTGCATGCTGAATGTGAAAGCATTTTATTCTATTTCTGCAAATGTTTCTTTTTTTCTTTTTGTGTTTTAGTTTTTTGTCAACCTTACTTTCTTGTTCACCAAATACCAGGATAACACAAATAATTTGCGCAGAAAGAAAATATACTTACAAACGTTTTACACTAAGATAAAGGAATAAAATTCTTAAAAAGCAAAAGAAAAAAAATACAAAGATTTTCTATATAAATTTTCAACATTCATTTTTAAGGGCAATCACCAGACTATAAAAGAAATAAGTCACAGTGGGTAAGAATTAAAAATTGGTACACAGGAAAAATTAATTTCAGATTCACTAAAGCCCTTATGACACTACATTTTTTATTCATTAATTGATATAGAATTGATAGAAAGAAATAGTAAATGTAAGAAAGAGCAAACTATACAAAATGTAAACAAAGTTTTTTATTTTTTTTTTCTCTTGTTATGGTTTTTTTCAGGGATGGCGTTGAGAATTTTTAAAATTGTACCAACAACCTTTAAAAATTGTACTTTTTTACCCTAATTGTAAGTTTAAATTTAATTGTTAGTTAAAATTAATTTTATTTATGTTCATAAAAAACACCACAAAATGGTATTATAAATCTAAGTTAAAAAAGTATCAACAAAAAAGTACAATTGAAACAACTTAGCCATCCCTGTTTTGTTTATTTTATTAAATGCTGCCAACTTTTTGTTTATGAGAAACCTAAAAACAAAAAGCGGTAAATCGCTGAATTTCCCCATAAACCGCTGATTCAGCAACACTTTTAATATTTCAAGCTTGAAATGTCAATTTTAAGTTACACAATTTTACATTTTTTTTGACATAACTTCATTTTTTATCGATAACTTTGATAAAATTTTTGACAGTTTGCCATTTATCTTAATACAGCTTAACTCTTTGCACTTGGTAAATTTTTGTATTACATTATATTTGTACTGTTCACCAAAACTTGAACAATGCATTAAAAATGTAGTGTCATAAGGGCTTAAAGGAATTCAGTGAATTTTTTTAAAACATTAATTGCAATATTTAAATTTTGCCTATCCACTGTTAATAACACACAGTAGCAGAGAATTGAAAAAACAACAAAGTAGCTTAAAATTTGTGCCAGACATGTGCGTATTTCGCTGTAAACCAACAATATGGCAAACATATAGACAAAATCCTTTGCCTTAAATAGAATCCTTGCATATACAACAATGTTATAAGTCTTTTATACGTGCGTGTGTAATTTAGTTTTTTGGTATGTATGCCACTACTTGTCGTCAATTTCGTTATAAATATAAAAATGATTTAAAAGAATCCTTATTTTATATACCCATATATACCAGTATGTGTATAAGTATATATGAAAATTTTTTCTGGTTTTGCAAAGGATTTCTTCAAGACAAGAATACAAACATAAAATGGAACAGAAATCCCTATAAATAATTGTCTATGCACAAAAATGCCAAATAGAATTTAAGGAATTTACTTTATTTTTATTCTCTGGTTACAAATAATCATTCGAAAATTTTTGCGTGGTTGAGGAAGGAAAATTGCAAAATTAAATGTCGCTTGTCTGTTGGAAAAATGAAGAGTATATTTTCAGTAGCATTTGCCTTCTCCTAAGAAAGGGATAAATTAATACTTAAAGATGACGGTTTTGTTATAGGAAAAATAAATGCATAGTAATGCAAACTTTTTTAAGCGAAAATTCCATTATGTTTTTGAAAAAGATTTTTTTTTAAGTGGAACTTATACAGAATTTATGGCCTGAGTACTAACGCTAACTTGGGAATTAAGATGATATGACAACTATAATTCATTGAAAGCTTACGAACTTGTTTCTTCGATTTTAACGGGCAAAAGATGGCTTGTGCGATTAACCGTAGAATGCATAAGCAAAAAAAAAAAAAAAAAAAAAAAATACCACACCAACGCATAACCAGGGTACCCGTGTACCCCATTACAATTTTTGGTCATTAGTCTTACAGAAAAAAATATTTAACTTTAAGACTGTTTACTAAAGATATTTCAATATTAATGAAATTATTTAACATATTTAATTAAACAATCTTTTTCTGTATATAAAAACTTTTGGGTACACGGGTACCCCAGTTATGCGTTTGCCTAGGTGTCATCTTTTCACCACAAGAAGTTGATTTAACGATGTCCGTCTGTCCGTCCTTCTGACCGTCTTACGTTTGATATGCGTTTTCCGGACACTTCAGACATGACAGTGGCTAGGTTGTTTTACATTTATGTCACATATAGTCCACCATTTCTTGCTATAGAAATTCATCAAGATCGGTCCACAAATGGCTGAGATATGACCAAAAAACCCCGACTGTCTCTAATCTAAAAATCCCTTGTGGTTGTGGTTGTGGTTGTTTTTTTTTTTTTTTTTTTTAATTTTACGCATACAAACCTATACAAATTTATGTGTGTACATGATATGCCACTCAAATAAAGAAACAAACTCGTAGACTCCATATATTTTAATTTAACGCTTCTTCAGTAAAAGCTTTCGTAGCCGAGTTGTCTAAGTTCCCGCCTGAGACTCGTGAGCCAGTTCGAATCTGGATTGTCCCAGTTTTTCAAAAATAAATTTTTTTTTATTTTTATTTAATTTTAGTATGTCCTAAAAACGATTTTAAAATTATGAAACGAATTTAAAACATCAGCTTTGACAAAAGACTAAACGGCCCTTTATAAATTTTTTGATTTTGTCACATTCTTCGGCATGACGAAATAAAAAGTTGGCGTGGCTCAACTAATATTAATTTATATCTAAAGAACGTTATTTATATAACTTTTTGTTCTTATCTCACCATGGTGAAGGGTGTATACGATTCGGCATAGCCGAATATAGCACAATTACTTGTTTTTTAAAAAATTTTGTTAAAATTTTCATGCAAAATTAAATAAAATTAAAAGTAAACGTAAAACGTAAGAATTTTAAAAGTCGTTTTTTAATAAGATTTCTGTAATAAAAGAATTTTATGACATATATCATACAAATATTTCTCTATTAAACAGAATTTTATAACAAAAATTATAAAAATTAAATAAAAAGTGTATTAAATAAAAACAGCCTCCAAATTCTTGCGTTTTACGTTTGCGATTTTCAGCACACTCCCCTAAGTCTTGACAAATATTGACAAATATTTTTCTATTAAACAGAATTTTATTACAAGAATTATAAAAATTAGATTCAAAGTTTATAAAAAACAACTTCCAAATTCTTGCGCTTTACGTTTTCGATTTCCAGCACACCCCTGATTATAAGCGTCATTTAGAATTGCATACATTTTGTTGCTGCAGTAGAAGAAAACTCAATTCTTTTGAAAAAAAATTAATTTTTGTTCGAAAAATCAAAGGAAAATATTTGAAGTACTTTGGGAAGAAAGAAGATAGAAGAAAAAAAATATTGTTTCTCACATTGCGAGGAAAGCTTAAAAGAGAATTAATTTCCCGCAATTCTCTTTTTTGATAATTTTGTTTTCTCATTGAAGTAAAAAATATTTTATATTTAGTGGGAACCCATAATTTTATACGTATATGTTTCTGTGCGTAGAACTGCCAACAAGCCGAATCAACACCCTAGCCGAATATTTATGGCGCAGAGATTTTGTTTTGTATTTGGCGGAACTAACAGCCTCCTAGCTTTTATAAGCGGCTGAAATTGTTTACATATGCGACCAGACATAGAGCCGTAATATTCTAAACAAGTTAAATTCTTAAGTCATTCCCGTTTTCGGATTTTTTTAAGTACGGGGCACTTGAATAATCCGTACTTGAGTCAAGCATTCGGTACTTGATTTAAGTAAATCTGTACTCACCGTACTATGGACACCGCTTTGGCTTGATTTAAGTACGAATGGATTAATTTTTCTTTTCAGTGTAAGCACCGCGACCCATTGGACCTTTTATGCAGCCACTTAATACATACCATGACAGATTTAAGCTTCCTTTGAAACTAATTATGCTGCCAGGTGCGATAGAGTTGGATCAATGATAGTTTCCCCGAGAAATTCTTGTCTATGAGTCACCAAGACGGGACAGTTACGGATCAGATATTCAGAAGCCCCATTATCCATTACGCAAAGTCAAAATTATTTAATGATAGCATTACCTTACATAAACTGATTGTATCTTATACCATACTGACCAGTTAATATGTTAGCACAAAATAGCATTTAATTTAGTATAAATAAATGTTAAAATTAAAATAATTTTTTTTTTTTTGGATTTTAACCTTCTCAAAAATTGCCAATAATCAAGATGTGAATTAAAATATTAAATTTTTAAAATTCTTTTTTTTACATTTCATTAAAACACAATCATGGCAAATTATCAGAACAAATTTGGCCACCTATTTAAACAACTTTTTTAACCAACACCATTTGCTCTCACGTCATTTATTTTTACCTCAATAATTTCAAAATCCCCTTTAAAACTGCTTTTATTTTTTATCTTTTAAAATATAGATACATTTATTAACAAAAAAAAATGTACATTTATACTATTTATATGCATGTATATGAATAAATTTCTGAAAAATTGCACTGTGTTAATTGTGCAAGCACATTTGTATGATTACGATACGTAAAACTCTCGTGCCCAACACACACACACCGATTGCAGGCAGGCACACAAAAGTCATTGAAATGAAAAAAGTCTAGTGTATGCAAATTTATTGCATACTTTTTGGAAACAATGGCTTTTTGTGTTATCACAAAGCATCATAAGTAGGTCAGTGGATTAAATGGAAATCACTTAATATACTTGTACACATACCCGTAAAAATACAAACGTTTCAGAAATGTTTTAATTTTTTTTTCATTATTTTATTTTTTAGTTTTTCTACATAAAAATATGAAATAAAAGATTTTTGCTTAATTCGAAAAAAAAAGAAAATATGTAAAATGAAAACTTTTTTGTATAACAAATGGAAGCCTATAAATATGCAGTTTGTTTGCTAACATTGACAAAAATACATTGTGTGTATTTACGGGATATATAATAAAATGTCTGTATGAGTAAAAAATAAATAATTTTTGCAAACAGGAAGCTTATTTTTGAATTTCAAACAAAAAAAGAAAATTTTATTGTGAAATTGAAATATTTTCATATGAAAGATTTTTTAATTAAAAGAAAATAATTTATAACGAATATTTAAGAAAATGTTCAATTTATAGTTCAAGTATTTTAAAAAAAAGTAATTCATACGTGAAATAGACAGATATTATTTTTCAATATACATATGAAGATTTCAATTAAATATGTATATCTTTTACAAGGGAGTTATAAAAAGTTTAAATATTTTATATTTTTGAAATGTATAAATAAACCCAAAAATATTCCTAAATAGTATAATTAGAAATTTCTTGTTTTTAGGTGAACTTACCTCAGCATTTGCAAAATTTTTAGATTTTTTTTTTTTATTTTTATAAATATTTTGCTATCAATTTCTTTACAAAACAATAATTTATAACAATAAAGACAGTTCTACGATCTTGGACGGGATTTCTGATACTCAAAATACTATTACCAAAATAATTTGAATAGATATATAAGAAGTTTTTACCCAGAGAAGACTTTTGAGATGACTTAAGTATAGTTGGAATGTCACAAATTATGTTTCCCTCAGATTTTTGCTAGTTTATTTGCATATATCAGGGTAGAACGAAATAGTAAAAGAAAAAAATTTAATTTTCCCTTTTTGATAATTTTTCTCTTCCCACACGCAGAGAAAAAACATTTTTAAATATGGTCACCTCCAACAAAACTATTTTTAAAGAAAATTTTAAACATATTATGGTTAATATAACCATATTATTTTCATCTACAACAATATTATGGTTGAATTAGTCCTCCATCAAGAATCCACAACCATATTATGGTGTCATAAAGTCATAAGTCTTAAAATAATAACATGAACAAATACGACTGTTGGGAACAACCCCTCATAATTTAGTGTGCTATTTTCATCAGCTGATTTAAACATATATAAAAAATTAAATTAATAAATTAAATGATAGTAAGAAATGATAGAAAACTTGATTTGCTGTCATTTTACATTGTACAATTGAAGAGTAGTTTTATTAGCTTTCTAACTCATTACTTTGCAATGTAAGTTTTTGCTGAATATGTCTTAAAATAAAAACAAGAAAAAATGTGACTGCAATGAGCTAATTTAGATCTCTAGACTAATGAAAACACAAAAAAACAGCTTAAAAGATTAATTATTATGTTAGAACTTTTTAGTTTTTAACACAACGACAATATTGTAGTATATTAGGATATTATGCCAATATAACTTGATAGCATACCATTTAAAACCCCCAAATATATATATTTATTATATTTGGACTAAACCAAAAAACAGTACAGAGAGTACATTTGTGTACTTTTTCGGGTGTCGTGCATGAAACAGTTCAATTGAAAAAATCTACTTTAAATAGCCACATTAAATAGGCTAGAGGACCGAAATTAAGCCTTTTAATTGATAAAAAAAAAACGAGAATCCCTTAAATATATATAAATTTTAAGCTTTTTTTAATACAAATTTGCAAATGAACTCACCTTTTAAAAGTTATTTGTTTAGGTAGGTATACGAAAATTTTTATCTCTTCAATTGATCTTCATTTAATTATTATTATTATTTTTCACTTATCTTTTTTATTTTATTAAATTTTTTATATAGCTTATTAATTTTAAACCTTTTTGTGATTTCATTTTTCATTTTTTTACATATTTCTATTCTAAAAATCAGCTATATTTTGCAGTAAATTGACATCTATAACTGCCATTTATTTTATATGTATAGGTATTCAAAATAAACGCATAATTGATTTAAAATAAACTAATAAAAAACCAAACTTTCCATTTCGCTTTTATTTGCAATATTTACTTTGATTTTGCTCAAAAACTTATTTCCCTTTTTGTGGGAAAAAAACTGGCACTCAACCACACACACTCTATTTAACACAAAACACTTTTTTCTTAAGCTCTCTGCCCTTCGTCATAACAATGCGACTCTCTTCAATAACACAAGCAGCATTGCAACAGAGACTGCGCTGCTTTATAACTCTGCTTTATATGAAAAAAGATTTAAATACAATTTTTACCAAGAAAAACATAACTTTTTTGTTTAATTTTTTTATGTTACAATGAAATAACAATTAAATTTAATTTATTTATAAAAATTATTAATTTTCTAACACTTTTTCCTATTAATTTTATTAGTTTATTAGAGAGTTAGCACATAAACGTTCACGCACAACTAAAATTTCTAGAAACTGAAAGGAAGTGGAAAAGAAAATCAAACAAAAAGGTAGCAAAAAAAAACTTTTTTTGTTTTAGGCTAGTAGCGTTGTCAACTCGGTGCTTTTTGCATTGTTTTTAGTGCTATTTAAATTTTTCGACGCGAAAAATTTTTTAGTCAGTGCTTGATGCATTTTTTTTATTATTTTGACTGTCAATTTCACCATGTCAAAAACGCTTCTTTCGCAGAAATAAATTTGAAACAATGTTTTAAAATTTTTTTTTTTGTTTCCAATGTAGTTGTGTAAAAAATGAGTTCTTTTGCATTTAATGAAATAGGCAGTTAATGTGTATTTTTATTTTTGGTGGCGATTTGGTGCACAATAATAAAATAAGTTTGCAGAAATTCGTTGGCTTTCAATAGAAGGCTCCGTTAAGGCAATTTTAAAAATGGACTGAAATTAAATAGCACGTTACTCAATAGATTATCAGTATCTCGACAATGCTTTTTTTTAATCAAGCCCACTTTAAAAAATGTTTAATAACTATATAAATTATATCTAATTAATATATTTACAAATTTGTTTTTGTTTTAAATGTAATTTAAACGAGTCACTTTTGTGCTCGCGTTCTACAAACAGGCAGTTTATCTCGGGGCAAAAACGAGTAGCCATGCACGGTAAACAAGTGGTTTATAGAATTAAATCTTCTTGTGTGCATTACGTTTAGTAAAGTTTGCTATAGTCTAACAGCCGTGTTCATAAAAACTTATTGATGATTAATTGACCGTTTTTAAGCAAAAATTTCTAAAGTTGTATTCATAAACGAGAAATAGTCTATTGAACCTTCAATAAACCATTCATAAAGTAAGACAATTTATTGTTGGATTTGACCTTCTTTAAACCAAAAATAAAATGACATTTTGATAAGTGTTTGCATATTATGATATTATTTTTGTGAAATATGTTAAAAAAATAATGACAAAAATGTTTTATTTGTTAATATGGACATATTAAATACATTTGATAATTATTTAAAAAAATTTTATATGATTTAAATGAATATGTTCAGGGGCAAATGCAGATATTCTCTTTAATTATTTATTTAACAACAAATTATTCTTCAAAAATATTAAAAAAAAATAAAATAAGCAAATCATAATAATAGTGATGTTAATAAAAAGTACACAAACTTTTTATTCGAATACTTTCTTATCTTATATTTAAAAAAGGTTCAAATAAAAGATTTTATGATAGCTTTCAGCAAAATTTTGTTCAGAAACTAAAATAGTATGTAGTTTTATTCGATAAGAATAATTTTGAAGGCTACAATTAAAAAAATATATAAAAAAAAATTTAAATATAGAATATCATGTGAACCGAATAGAAGTTTCATGCATCACTTACAATAAAATGGCAGCAAAATATAAAGAATGCTGTCATACTTAAACACAAACAGTTAATAGTAAAAAAGCTGGTAATGTACGTTTATGAATAAAAATTTTTATAAGAGGTTTATATGTATATGAAATAAGCACCAGTGTCTTCGTTTTTGACCCCATGCTATTTCTGATTATTGTAATATCAGCATTATCATCACTTGTCCAAATTGTCAATAGGGTCAAAAATTAAAATTATGTCATTAACGGGATGGCACATCGGCATTACAGAAATAACAAATCGGAGTCAGTTTAACAAAAAAAAATATCATCAGTGCGTTGACTCAGTAACATCGGAGAAACAACTCATTAAGCTCAATTTAATTACTGTAATAATTAGGTGGGGCTAAATTTTAATAATGACGATGTCTGCCAACGGGCGAGAGGTATCTAGCGTATAGCGCTAGATATTATTTAGTTTAATAAGGATTTTTCAAAAATTCTTTGAATTTTCGAAAATTTAGGGGCTTTTTGAGTAAAGCGCTAGATATTATTATCTAGTTTAATAACTGTGAAAAACATTGATTTTTGAAAATTTAGGGGCTTTGTGAGTATAGCTCTAGATGTTTGTATCTAGTGTAATTATGAATTTTAAAATTTAAAAAATTGTTTTTATTTTCGAAAATGTAGGGGCTTTGAGGTATAGCACTAGATGTTATTATCTAGTTTAAGTATAAATTTTAAAAATTCTTTTAATTTTCGAAAATTTAGGTTTTGAAAATTTAGGGGCTATTTGAGTAGCGGTAAATAATATCTAGTTTAACAATTTGAATAGGACAAATTGAAAATTAAATAATTATTCTGTTTTCCATACTCGAATGGGCCTAAAGGAATTAGGGAATTAATTGAATTAAATATAGACGTTCCTTTTTTAAAATTTACGAGCACTCAGAGATTTGGGATAGTAACATTTTCAAAGTTTAAATTATTGAAGTTTTATTTAATGGGACTTGCTGTAAAGAGACTTGATTTTTACCGATAGTATCTTTTATGTGAAATATGGCAACACTGATTAAAACACTGTAATTTATTTGTCAATAAAATTTTATTTATTTAATTTATTGCATAAATTGTTTAAATTTTAATTTAAATTGTTAATTCACTTAATTTATTTTTTATAATGTTAATATTAACAAAAATTTATTTTATTTAAGATAAAAATTTTCCAATAGATTTGAATTTTAATTTAATTCTGATGTTTTATTAAATTTGGTGTACTTCCTTTTTTGTACTGGACTGTATTCATCCTCCTTATATGTGAGTACAATCTTTGCATTAGTGAATTAAAGAGTTTTAATCACAAATTGTCGGTTTTCTTTTTCTTTTTGCAGCGGACTGTATTTTTTTTTTCTTATTTTGTTTTCTTCTTTTGATTCACTTTATTAACACACTACAGGTTGTTTAATTTGCAGAGAACGCAATGTAAATACAGAGTACGCAATTTTACCGGCAATTTAGGGGTGGGTACATACCATAAAGTTAAGAGAGCGCACGCTAACAACAAATATAAATATTATGTTGTTGTTATTTTAACGTAAGGAATAATATGTATGCGAGTTTTTTCAAAGAGATACATAGCAAGTTACAAGAACAAAACAAATGGATTATGAGTAAACTTAAAACAAAAGCTCTTTAATTTACACATCTAACTTCATAACTCTTTAACAATTTATACTTTTATTCTTGCGGTCATAATCCATTTGTTTTGTTCTTGTAACTTGCTATGTATCTCTTTGAAAAAACTCGCATACATATTATTCCTTACGTTCTCTTACTCAAGTTAAAATCAAAACAAAATCTCTTTGTTTGTGCGCGGGTAACTTGAGAAGTCGTTAAAATAGCAACAACATACTTAATATTTATATTTGTTGTTAGCGTGCGCTCTCTTAACTTTATGGTATGTACCCACCCCTAAATTGCCGGTAGCCCCGGGTCTTCACGTACCAATATTTATTGCGGCAAACGTCAAATTTCATTGCTCCATAAAATTTGCGACGTATAGACCGCATATTGCCATGAGTGGCAATCCATTTCGCAATGATTGCTCTTCTTATTGCTTGAGCAATTATTGCTTAGCAATATGCTGTCAAATCAGTTGTAATTTATCTGACATTTCATTTCTCTGTACAGTTGTTTTTTGTTTGTGTGTTTATTTATGTAAAAAGCAATCAATAAATATATTATTATATATTATATTTTTTAATAAACGTCAAGATCAATTAAAGCAAACGACGAATTTATTTTTTTGTATATTTTTATTTTTTCAATAGAACAATTCAACTTTTTTTTAACGCAAATAAACAAAAAAGTAATACAAAACACAGCTACGACAATTACAATTAATTATTTTATTAATTTAAAAAAGAAAATTTCACAACCACTTCAGAACACAACATAAAACATTTGTTATAAATATGTACAGCCACAAAACTTTATACGACTACTCGCGGTGAAAACTGCAAATGTATGGCAAAGCAATTTCAAGTGTTCTCCAGCAATAAATTCAGCAATTATTGCTCCAATGCTCTGTCATTGTTCTGCCGACGTTTTTGCTTGTACATAGCAATAAATATTGCAACGTGGAGACATGTATAAAACAGCAACATTGCGTTCTCTGCAAATTAAACAACAAAGATTTGTTTGTGCTTAATTTTAAGCATATGCAGCACTATTTTGAATTTGTTCCTAAAAGACCAGAACTAACTTAAAGGAAAAGACATAAGCTTTCTTTTGAAAAAAAAAAAAAACATCCCCGCTATCGAAGCTACTTGGAACAAATTTTGCTAACAGCAATAGGTAATAAGTAGGGCAACCAAAAAAAAGCAAATGCTTTTTTGGTTTACAAGATAGAAAGATATTGATTGAACACAAATTCCGATCATAACAAAACAAAGAAAATGAGCTATATTTGTTAGGGCTTTTTTTTTGCTTATTTTGGCGATATCGGCTTTTTTTTTACTTATTTTGCCATTTTAAGACAATATTTCATTTTTTTTCATACGAAAAAAACTTATTTAATAAAATTTTGCAAAAATCGTTATTATTATTTTTTATGTGCAACTTTTTTTATAAATACTAAAAAATCAGCCATTTCTTTGCTGTAACAACTCTGGTTAAAAAAATCGTTTAACGTTATGGTAATATTTTGTGCTTCCCTTGAACAATATCATCCCAAAAACCTATATTATCTCTGAATGTTATTATAGCTACACTAAAGAGGGGAGAGGGTATTATGCATTTGTGCTGATGTGAGAAACACCTTAAAAATTGGTCCTAAAGTATACCGATCAACTCAGAATCACTTTCTGAGTCGATCTAACGATGTCCGTCCGGCTGGCTGGCTGTCCATGTAATCTCGTGCGCAAAGTACAGGTCGCAATTTTAAAGATAATTTAATGAAATTTGGTACTTGGGTTCTAATTGGCACAAGGGCGAATCGGTCCATAATTTAATATAGCCCCCATAAAAGCTGCTATCCGGAAGAGGGTCTTTGTGCCCACTATCAAACCAATTTGAATGCAATTTAAGACATATATATGTAGATAGATCCATATTTATATGGACACGTAAGGTATGCATTTTTTAAAAAATTGGACCACGAGGGGAGATAGGGTCAATTTCTGCCCATCACTAACTATTTAACCGATTTTAATGAAATCTAAACATAGACAGATCCATATTCATATAGCCATACACTCTCGAAACTTGATTTTAAATACTGTGGTGTTGGGTATCATACGGTCGGGCTTGACCGACTATACTTTCTTACTTAACTTTTATGCAACTCTGTCTTAGCGGTAGCGTACTTTTTAAAGTGTTGTGTGTAATTGTTATGTGTTTATGTTTTTAGTATTAAGCATTTTTATCAACTTATTTTATTATTTACTTGTTTAAGTTCTTTTCTCTCGAAAATTCCATAGCTGTATTCTTACGATCAAATTTCTCAGTCTGTAACGTCTTTTACCATCATACTTTGTAAAGTCTTATTTCTTTTTAAATATAATTTTTGTATAAAGTAACGTCTGTTAGTTCCCCTTCTCTCTGTTTTTGGTATAGTAAAGTCTTATTTTTGGTTTTTTAATATAGTTTTAGCTATTAAGAATTTCTCTGTATATTAAATATTGTTAATTTCTGCAAACTTTGGGGTTTTACACTAAGTTGTAACAAAATTGGAAACAAAAAATCTTTCATTGGTTTTCTAAGTGAACATAGTTATGGACCGTAAGAAAAATTTCCCGTATTCCAGGGGATAAAGGAGACACAGTTAATACAATATTTAAATCAGTTTCATTAAAAAATGAAGGATTTCGCGTATTAAAAGATATTGGGGATATTTTGGGAGGCAAGCGGAATTATGAGTCCAATCGTATAAAATATACTTCAGAGCAAATACTCAATCTGCAGACGTAGGAAGAACATTTTTTTTGTACAAGAACTTGCTGACTCCAAACAGACATAGTTTTCTTTTCGAAAAATTGCGTCAATTATTGCGTCAACTTATAATTTACTATATCAACGTATTAAACGAATTAAGAGGAAAATAAACAAGTTAAAATTGCTTTTTTTAATTTTAACAGTTTATTTTCATGTTTTTAAACGCTTTTTTTAAGAGCTGAAAACTGTTTTTTTAGTGCTTTTTTTTGTTGCCCAAGTAATAAGTTACATGGATGAGAAAGAACTTTTGTATGGCCAAAATGTTAAACTTTGACCCCCTCTAACTCAGAAACTTTTTGACCGATCTTGTTGAAAATGTCTGTCTAAACTAAATACTATCCAAAAGGACTTGGATAGGATCTTGGTGCAAATTTTATCTAAATCGGAAGACATCGATTTAAAAATTGGGTCCCTTGACATGAAATCCCCATATATAAAATTTTTAATGTTGTTTTTGTCTCAGGTGTGTTAAATGCTTAAAGTTTTTATATCCTGGTACATATAGGGAAATACTATTGGCGGATTCAAATGGTAACACAAACCCCTTCTCAGCAAAAACTTGGTATTGACTTGCAATTACTTAACAACTTATTATTCAATGCCTACTTCATACCATCTACATTACATAGAAGTAGTTTAGTAATGCCTGACATATAATTGTTAATGAATTGATTAACGAAATTTATAATTTTGTAATTCAAAATAGAATGCATCTAAGGTTTTATCAAGTCAATTCTAATACAAATTGATTTTAATCACCCATCCCACGATGTCATACGTTAACGTTCGCATAGAACATTACATTTTAAACAAAAACAATTTCTAAAATTTGTTTTTGTTTCAAATGTTGTTTTCTATGCGAACGTTAACGTGTGACATCGTGGGGTTGGCTGTAAATGCTTCTGCTTACATTTTGTTTTTTTTTTTATCTGTTATGAATGATGAACAATTTGTAATAGATTTGAATATGAAAAATTTAAATACTTAACTGATTTTAATATGTATTTTTAAAATTAAAAATTTTAAATCAATTTTCATATTAATTCGAAAGTGTATTCTAAGTCAAATTACAATTTTAAAAGCTTTTATACTTAAATAGTCTTATTCCTTCAATATTTTTCGGGAATATTTTCTAAAAATTTTAATCAAATCTACTCTACTCAATCAACCAAACGATATTATAAAGATATCGTCTGGCTGATATAAATTGTAATATGTATACGATATCGATATTGTATCATAAGTGATAGTATTTAAATTTTACCTTCCCTTATTATATCGTTTTTGCAATCTTAATCTTAATGTAGGCTTGTCAACTTTTGCCTTAGAAAACAATTTAAATTAAAAACACAAATGGGGGATTCACATGGTGTCATAAAGTTGGGAACAACCCCTCATAATTTAGTGTGCTATTTTGAATTTAAATCAGCTGATTTAAACATATATAAAAAATGAAATTAATAAATTAAATTAGATCTTATCTGACTATTTTCCATTTTTTAGACGCCAAACATCAGAGTCCTAAGCCGATATAATTAGACGCCGCAAGTGTTTTGTTGCATAAATAGCTAGCCGCAGGTTAAATTCGGATATAACCCGGATAAAACTATACCATCAACGGCGTCTACAAAAACTAATGCGGCTCGGTTTAGACGCTCAACGCAGGGGTCTTCTGCTTAATTACGACAGTACAATAAACATAGCAAGCAAAGTTCTGTTAATTAAAACACTTTTTGTTAGCAAAGCAAAGCAACAACAATATTTTTAAACCATTGTAAAATGTTAAAGCATTATGACAATATAACATGATAGCACAACTCTCTTTTTGTTAGCGAGCGTGGTAAGCGTAAGTAAATTAAAATGACAATCTATAAGTACCCTACAAGAAATAAATGAGCGAATCATCATATTTTAAGAAAATGATAGTAAAAAATGATAGAAAACTTGATTTTCTGTCATTTTACATTGTACAATTGAAGAGTAGTTTTATTAGCTTTTTAACTCATTACTTTGCAATGTAAGTTTTTGCTGAATATGTCTTAAAATAAAAACAAGAAAAAATGTGACTGCAATGAGCTAATTTAGATCTCTAGACTAATGAAAACACAAAAAAACAGCTTAAAAGATTAATTATTATTTTAGAACTTTTTAGTTTTTAACACAACGACAATATTGTAGTATATTAGGATATTATGCCAATATAACTTGATAGCATACCATTTAAAACCCCCAAATATATATATTTATTATATTTGGACTGAACCAAAAAACAGTACAGAGAGTACATTTGTGTACTTTTTTGGGTGTCGTGCATGAAACAGTTCAATTGAAAAAATCTACTTTAAATAGCCACATTAAATAGGCTAGAGGACCGAAATTAAGCCTTTTAATTGATAAAAAAAAACGAGAATCCCTTAAATATATATAAATTTTAAGCTTTTTTTAATACAAATTTGCAAATGAACTCACCTTTTAAAAGTTATTTGTTTAGGTAGGTATACGAAAATTTTTATCTCTTCAATTGATCTTCATTTAATTATTATTATTATTTTTCACTTATCTTTTTTATTTTATTAAATTTTTTATATAGCTTATTAATTTTAAACCTTTTTGTGATTTCATTTTTCATTTTTTTTACATATTTCTATTCTAAAAATCAGCTATATTTTGCAGTAAATTGACATCTATAACTGCCATTTATTTTATATGTATAGGTATTCAAAATAAACGCATAATTGATTTAAAATAAACTAATAAAAAACCAAACTTTCCATTTCGCTTTTATTTGCAATATTTACTTTGATTTTGCTCAAAAACTTATTTCCCTTTTTGTGGGAAAAAAACTGGCACTCATACACACACACTCTATTTAACACAAAACACTTTTTTCTTAAGCTCTCTGCCCTTCGTCATAACAATGCGACTCTCTTCAATAACACAAGCAGCATTGCAACAGAGACTGCGCTGCTTTATAACTCTGCTTTATATGAAAAAAGATTTAAATACAATTTTTACCAAGAAAAACATAACTTTTTTGTTAAATTTTTTTATATTACAATGAAATAACAATTAAATTTAATTTATTTATAAAAATTATTAATTTTCTAACACTTTTTCCTATTAATTTTATTAGTTTATTAGAGAGTTAGCACTTAAACGTTCACGCACAACTAAAATTTCTAGAAACTGAAAGGAAGTGGAAAAGAAAATCAAACAAAAAGGTAGCAAAAAAAACTCTTTTTGTTTTAGGCTAGTAGCGTTGTCAACTCTGTGCTTTTTGCATTGTTTTTAGTGCTTTTTAAATTTTTCGACGCGAAAAATTTCTTAGTCAGTGCTTGAAGCATTTTTTTTATTATTTTGACTGTCAATTTCACCATGTCAAAAACGCTTCTTTCGCAGAAATAAATTTGAAACAATGTTTTAAAATTTTTTTTTGTTTCCAATGTAGTTGTGTAAAAAATGAGTTCTTTTGCATTTAATGAAATAGGCAGTTAATGTGTATTTTTATTTTTGGTGGCGATTTGGTACACAATAATAAAATAAGTTTGCAGAAATTCGTTGGCTTTCAATAGAAGGCTCCGTTAAGGCAATTTTAAAAATGGGCTGAAATTAAATAGCACGTTACTCAATAGATTATCAGTATCTCGACAATGCTTTTTTTTAATCAAGCCCACTTAAAAAAATGTTTAATAACTATATAAATTATATCTAATTAATATATTTACAAATTTGTTTTTGTTTTAAATGTAATTTAAATATATTTTTTAACAAATGGAATTTTTGTAAAATATAAAATCATTTATTCCGTTTGTGCACTAATTTCAGTTTCTAATTCATTGAGCATAGGTATGCGTGCTCGAAATTCTGTTTAAAATAGCAACTCAATATTTCTTTTTTTCTTTTGTTTTGTTTTGTTTTGTTTATGAGAAACATAAAAATAAAACGAACAAAAAACCAGTAATGCTAGGAACACAACTGGGACGAATTTCGCCCTGCACGACGAATTTTTGAGTAAATATTCGCTGAGTAAATTCGTCGTATGAAACAATAATTAACAGCTTTACTAATTAAGAAAGTTGTTTGCTGTTTGTGCAAAGAGAGAGAAAAAGTATGACCATATAAAAAAAAATTTAATTAAAAAACACAAACACTAACAAAGACACAATTAAAAACTATTCTTACAGTTTTCTACTTTGTATAATTATTTTAAATGCGATAAAATAATAAAAATTAATTATTAAAGTAAAAAAGTAACTTAATATACTAAAATACTTGAAAACTAAAATCAAACATGGTCACCTGGTAATGATTTGTTCGTCGTTCGTCGGCGTATGAAATAGAAATAAATCTATTGCAAAGTCGCCGCGTATGACGAATTACGGTCGACGCCATGATTGTGTGTATTTTCATATACACAAATATGTTTTATTTTTGGCGACGAATATTCGCAGCAAAAAATTCGTCGTTCGTCCCAGTTGTGTTTCCAGCATAAATCGCTGAATTTGCATAAAAACCGCTGATTCAGCAACACTTTTAATATAAGAAGTTGAAAAATATTAAATATTTTTAATAACAAAATAAGAAAGGCAAGAAACACACGAATGATTAGTGTGATTTTTAACTTCACTCATGTTGTTTTATTATTTGAGTTCATCAAACACACACAATTAGTGTAACAACAATCATTTGGCTACCAAATACATTTGTGCAGACCTCTAGTGTATATATATTCTGGATTCTTATGATTTAATGATGTCCGTCTGTTTGTTGAAATAGAATTTCCGAAGACCCCAGAAATGATGGGGGCATGGTTGGTATATCTTTATATCACATATGCTCGGTTACATTTTGCTATTGAAATTCAGCCTGATGGGTCCACAAATTGCTGATATATGAGCAAAAAGGCTCTAATCCCTTGTTGTTGTTTTTTTTTCTTTTTTTTTATATTTTTTCTGTATATCTGTAGAACGACAAAATCCAACGTTTTTAAATTATGTACAAAAGCATCTTGGCTATCAATAGACAACATCCGACAAAATGTGAGCGGGAGTGGAGAAGTGGGCGTAGACCAAAATCGATTTCTTTATATTTTAAGAACGGAAATAGAAAATTGTACGAATTTGGCTCACATAGCTGGCTTATCAATACACAGCATCTGTATAGAAATAGGGGGGAATGAAGAAGTGGGCGTGGCATCTTTCTTTAAAACCCCAAAAAGAATTATTTATTTCTAGAGAATGGTGTTAATATATAACTATCTGTTCATATCGCATAATGTTATGAAGTAAATAAGATGCGGCATAGCCGAATATAAGACTGTTACTTGTTTTCTATACCCTCTACCACTAGTAGCGTGAGGGTATTCTAAGTCTACTAGTCCGTGTGAAACTTTTTTAATATTCTTTAAAGACCACAAAAAGTTTACAAATTCTGGGTCCATGAGTAAATCTAAGTCGACTTAGCCATGTCTATCTGTCTGACCTTCAGCTGAAATCACGCTCACTTCCGAGCGATTCAACCAAAAAAAAAATATCGTAAGTAGTTCAATAGGAAAAGAGTTATGTTAAAAATTAAATTTAATATTTCTGTTACAAAAACTAACATAAATTGGTGGCAGAATACGCTGACTGTTAATAAATTTTGCACAAACTTGTTTTATATAACTAGAGATCGCACTCATAAATGCCGTAAAGATCAGTCCATAATTTAACATAGGCACGATATAAAGCTTGCTTTCGGGAACAATTAAGTACGCTTAAAATAGTAGTAAAAAATTCTATTATAGTAAAAATTGGCCAGTCATACTTTTATAAGATTAGAAATTTCGTGAAGATCGGTGCATTTTTTTCAAAAGGCCCAATATTAAGCACACTCACGGAAAAGACTTTAATATACAGTGACGAATAATGCTATTCTAGTACTTTTAAAATACAAGAAATCACACTACTGAATTTTGTTAAGATCGATCACGATTGTTCTAAAAATAGCTATGGCACAAACTCTATATGTTTACATTTGTACTTCAAGTTTTACAAATAAAATGTCGACGAAAGTGGACAAAAACATAAAAGGCAATGGACTCAGGTATTCAAGACAAAGTCTTGACAGAAAGAGTACTGAAAACAGAAGAAAAGGAAGAAACATGCAAATAAAATTGAAAAATGATAATTAATTACAAAAATTAAATTTGATGAACTCAAGACTAACTAAATACCAAATTTCGTTTCATAATTTACTTTGGATTCCATTAAAAGAGTACTTTTAAAATAGATTTAAATACGCCTACAACCGCAAAGCATTATTATGCTGTAAAGTCAGTTTAGACAAATGTTAATTCACAATATATAAATCCCATATAAAGTTTTCTCCTAAAATATTCCCAATCTCGATGGAGTGTATTAAAGAATAAACACAGCCGAATTAAGCATTTTGACTTGTTAAATATAAAAATTCCTTTTAATCTCTTGTTTTCATTTAAATTCATATGTTTAATTTATTTGCTCGTTATTTATTAAAACATAATTTTTTAAATTGATTTTTCTTCATTATATATGCACCCTTAAAAGGAATTGCGTCTCCCTAAAAGATATGCTTTAAAATGTTTTCATTTCACTGCTTTCAAACTGTTCACTTTTTTTATTTTCCATACTGTAGCCGTCCATTTGCATATTTTTTATTTGATTTTTTTTTTATTTTCCACTTAAAAATTTAATTCAAATCTGTTTCGTTTTTCTCTTTAATTTTAGAAAATTTGCATTCATTTTTTTATAGATTTTTGTTCAGTCTGTTTTTTTTTTCTCCTAAAAATATGCTAATTTCTACTTTATAGTTTTAATGTCTAACTTCTATTAATTCATTGTTAGAATCTGTTTTATTTTCCTAAGTAGGATTTGCACAAATTAAAAAGTTTTTGTGTGTGATTTCCTTTTTTTATTGTTTAATTAAAAAAAAGTGGAAAAAGCATTTGAAAACGATTTGTTTGTGCTAATAGATTTTTGGTTAGAAGTTTTAATTATGGTTTATGATTTGTTATTACGAGTAGAACTGGAAACGAAATTAATCATTCATATTTGTTAGATAGAGAAAGAGTCGAGTAAAAAAATGCAAATTCAGATTACAAATCTTTTGTAATATAAGAATATAAATAGAAATGTTCCACCGGAACTAGGGTTAAAACATTATAGAGGCAAAAGTATATAAGCTATGGAAACGAAATAATTGTAGCTAAACGATTTTCTTTATTCAATATTTATTATTCGATATTTCACCCAAGCTCTACAACGAAAGAATTATTTACTAAATATGGCTTGAACCCAGAAAATTTTGCATGATTCTCGTCAAAGCCAAAAATTACTTATTCTAAGTAAAAATTACTTTTTCTACATATATGCGTCGTGGTTTGAGCAAAATGTTTTTTTATTAAAGAAAATTTTTCCAAATAAGAACAAAATAAGTTAAAATCAAGAAATTGGCTGGGACGAGAATCATGCAAAACTTAGAAAATAATTCTTTCCGTGTATACAAAAGTTTTCCTGGAGTAGGAGTTTTGGCTCGAAAAAGGCCACTTTTAAAAAATATTTTTTGTTTTTTTATATTTAAATTGTTATAAATTTTTGATTCTAAAATTTGTTCGGCTACATATTAATAAAGGGTGTTTTTTTTAGCTGCATGGTAACTTAAAATGATAATAAAAGAGAGAAATATGGTTGGAATACAAATTTTTTTCTTATAATCTGTTATATTATTTCATATTCATATTTTTTAAATATGATTTCCAGCGAATACGTGTTACACAATCTATTCGCTCAGACCAATTTTTGACTGCATTGCAAGTTGTGCCGACTTTTTGGAAGCAGCTGTCGTTAAAGTTTAACTAATTAATTTTTGGAACCAAAAATTCAGTCAGCATGATTTTTAGCGCTCGGCATTCACTTGCTCATTTCGCAAGAGTGTGTCAGCTGCACCAAGCAGTTAATTTTAATGGATGGGATGGCGATTCTTTAACCGTTGGAGAATTGGCTTTGCTCCACACAGAAAAAAATTCTCCAAAATGTTTCACCAATTAAAGCATTAATAAAAAATTTATCAGTTTCAATTAAAAATTTAGTCAATTGAATTAAACGTTTAATCAAGTGAATAAAACGTTTAATCAAGTTAATTAAGCGTTTAATTGATACTTTTCACTTGTTTACTGGTGCATATTTTATTAATTTCTTAATTAATATCCCAAATTTTTATATTTTGAAATGAATTTTTATTTTTTTCGTTGCAAATACGGGAATTTTGCTTGTCGAGCTGTTCTAGCGTTAAATGAATCATGATGACAGATATATCAACATACTTTGACAGTTTCACAGTGACAGTGGCCGGTGCTAAGATAGTCCGATTCGGAGCCGCTGCTGGGCAGGAGTAGGACCTGCGTCAGGACGATGATAGGTATTATCACGGACCACTGCATGATAGGCAGGATGGCAATGAGGTTGGGATCTGACTTGTCGTATATATGTAGGTTGTGTCTGCACAGTTGACTAACATATTTGTGAGATCCCAGAGGAGTTGGACACAATTGAGTAACATCTGTGTAGCTGTTCCAGGCTACAGAACAGCAGGTTGATAGGGCTAGATAGTATATTCTTGCGCGAACTGGAAGATGTCTCGGTCTGTGGGCTCGAGAATCTGATGGGATTTGTATTGGGAATGACCTGGCTGCGCAGCAAGAGACTGAGGACTGGGTACATGTAGGTCAACTTTCGGTTTAGAAGGATTGCTCTTGCTTGTTCTGCCCGATTTTTATCCTCCACTACTTTCTCTCTTATTGTGCTTTCACTCTTTATTTCTACTATTATTATCTTATTAGAATTCTTTCCCTAGCTAAGAAGTCACAATGGCCTATATTGGTCTCTGGGTGAGGGTGTGAAGTTGACTTCGCAGCCTTTTAACCTAACCTAACCTAACCTTGAAAGTCTCAGCTGTGAAGCCATAACTATCGATATCGAAAGTTCTCGTGCAGCTAAAAAAAAAAACACCCATGGTTATATTGCCAGCTTATCATACATATTGGGAGACTCCTTCAAAGTCATCAGTCGACTTAAGCCTTTAGATAGGAATCCGAAAACTTTCGTAATCCATACCTAAGTATTATGGTAACAAGCAGTAATAAATCTGTGTTTTCAATGGTACTCCGCCAATAATTCGTCTGAGATATAAAGGGTACTCCACTAAGTTAAATTCGAGTATCATTTGGTTTTCCATCAGATAAAAGGTAGGCTCAAACCCGATAGAAAATCACAAAACTGTAACTCGGTACAGTACTGTACATATTAGCCAATGGTAAATGCAATGCAAAATACACGAAAGGCAGACAAACAAAGACAGCCTGGTCTGCTTGCTCTTAAAAGACAAAGGAAATGCGTGCGTGCTACTTCCCTGACCACAGAAGTTTTACAAAATGATATAATTATTAAAAAAAATGGTTACAATCGGTGCATTATTTTATCCAGTTTTAAGAAAATGTGCGCCCTCCAAAAAGCAATTGTAAGCTGTTTTTTTGTGTTTATACACAACTTTCATAAAAATTTAAATTTGTTAAAGTTTATCATCTTTCATAAATTTTTTCGTAAAGTACAATAAATGTTTTTATATCTACGAATAAAATAAAAACTTGTTCAGAAAGCTTCTTGTATTATTTTTACTGTAGAGATCATGTTTTATTAAATTGTTCTATTAAAAATTTAAGCAAATACTTTATCAATTTTACCACAACATAAATTTTTTTTCAAAATTCTTAAAATTATATTTCAAAATAACAAAGCTTAACTCTTTACCTTAGCAACAAAATCACTCATTATTTAAATATGTTATACCCTAAAGGCAATTTTTCAACATTATTCCTTTTACATTTGCGAACATGGTATTACTTATGCAATTATATTATATGCACATAAATATGTCCTCTGCATAAAGGACACTTTTATTCTTCAGTTTCGTTTTTTTTCTTTTTTTGGGAGCAACCACAATGACAGATGTTTAAGACCCTTAATCGCACTTTATGCCGAATAATAAAGTTTTTCGAAAGATGAAAAAAAAGTTGTAATAAATTGGGAGAAAAAAGAAACTCAACAAAGAAAATTTCTAACATTTGATGATGGTTTTTGAATTTGTTCCTATGTTTGTAAGTTATAAGCAATAATGTAATTTCTAAACAATTAAATACATAGAGTTTTATATAAGAGAGTGTTGTATGTGCGTGTGTATAAGTATAAAGTAGTACACTGCAAATAAACTAAAAATCTTTTTTGCATTTTGCATTAAAGGCCTGCATAATTATATTTGAAAATTAAACACACAACAAAAATCAAAAGTGTGTGCAAAACGTTTGCGTACAATCATAATGACAAGTGCCATGCGGTTCTGTTCGTCGCACAATATAAAGTATGTTGTGAAAATACAAGAATCCAAAAGTAATGAATACCCTTCAGCCAGTACTTGTTTCGTTCTAAACCTTTCAATACAGTAAAAACTGTTTACCTATACTCTTAGTATTTAAAAATGACCACGTGCAGTTTGCAAGAATTGATGATGTTTACTTGTCTGTCGTATGTAGCGAACACATCCAAAAAATCTTGGTGGAAATTTTATAAACGACATTAACAAACAAAATATTTCATTGGCACAAATCCCAAGGTTTAATTGAAAAAATAAGGAATGTTGGTATTTCTTGTTCTCACTATTATTGCTGCGTGTATTTTTCATACCTTTGTTAATTTTTGAGAGTACCTATTTTTATACCCAGAATTTCACAATAGTAAATCATTTGTGTTTCGTCCTAAATAGTTTCAATAGATTCCTATATTAAGACTTTCAAGGCCATTAATTTAATGTAAACAAAAGATTATTTATTTTATTTTCAATAAAATCCGACATTTCGTTGGATGGGCAACATTTAGAAAGAAAACCAACGAAACGTCGGATTTAATTGACATTATAAAAAAAAAAAAATGTTATAATTAATATTGTGGTTATTTTGTTAAACCGTTCATAGTTTTTAATCCAAATTTTGTTATTTTAATTAGGCTAAAGTTCATCAAATTTAATTTAGTTAAATTATTTTTATGAAGAAAGGAATTTTATAACATGAAATCAATTAAAATTTATTGATAATTTTTCATTCTTGACAGCCGCGGCAATCGAATCCAGGCTTTCACGGTTGCAATTGAAATATTAAGTGTAACCCAGTGATGCCAGCAGAAATTTCCAAAAATCCCTACGTGTCTAAATGAAAATCCTTTTTTTTTCTCTACAACCAAAAAAATGTTCCCTACAATTTTCCCTACGTATAAATTAATTGTTTTGAGCAAAAGGCTCTAAGTCCACTATTTTAAAAAAATTGAGATTTTAATGCAGTAATGTGCAAATGTAAAAATATATTCACCCCTATTCTGCATTTCGATTACGTCTCCGCATTCAGTTCCGTTACGATCGAAAATTGGTATTCTGCAGAAAAACGGAATCGAAAGAATAAGAAGAAGATAACAATGTTTACAAAATCAATTGTATCAATGTGGAATGGGGAAATGAAACAGCAGAATAAGCAAGTCTGTTATCATTTTCATAAACAAATGTCAAATTTAATAAAACAAGTTCTGTGTATAATAAAGTAAATTGTTTATAAATTTAATAAAAGAAAAATATTGAAATAAAATAAAAAAAGAAAAAGGTAAAAATAAGTTTTGCATAAATATATAAGTGTGTATAATCCAGTGAAGCTGAAATTAACTAAAAAAAGTAGAAAATAAAAGTGTTGTGGTTAAATATGTAAAGACAAAATGTTAATAAAAACTGTTTGTAAAGAAATAATTTAGTGAGTTGCATTTTTATTAAAAATTTAAGGGCAAATGGAGTCTATTGTAGCTGCATTATTGTTGCTCGTATTGCTCCGGTGTTGTTGTTTTTGACCTGCATACATGCATAACAAAACACTCATATTCCAGTACAAAAAATAACAATTTAAAAAAAAAAAATTATATAATAATTTGTATTTAAATCGTTTTTGAATTTTTTATTTTGTACTTACATTTTTTAACTTTTTTACTTAAAAAAACAAAAATAGAAAAAACCTCCGTTAACAAAAAAAAAAAAACGGAGAGAAACGGAGCTCCGATCGTAATGCAGAATACATACAATCGAAAGAAACTGAGCGGAATCAAAACGCAGAATACCAAAATTGCCAGACGGAGAAAATTTCGATTCGAATCGAAACGCAGAATAGGGGTGATTGATTACAAAGAAAACAATTTAAGATATCTCTTTTTTGTCGTTGTTTTGTAGTGATGGGCAAAAGTGCTTAGTCCTATTATCACAAAAAAAATTTCAAAGTCAAAAAAAGCTTTTTTCTAGGATTATATTTATTTTTTAATTTTGCTTCTACGCACATAGAAAACAAACAAAAAATATAAAAAAAAAAAATACCTTTACAGAATTCCAATATTTTAACACAGAAAAAGTTGGATTGCTTTTTGTCTCTCCTATAAAATTTTAAAATATGGACTAAGAGCCATTGCATATTAAGCCAGCGATATAAAAAATCAATTTCAAAATTAGCACTCTGTGGCAAATATAAATTTTTTCTTTTTTACAGAAACGCCTCTATATATCTTTAAATCTAGACGCAGAACATAGTCAAACTTCGTATCTGATTTTTTATTTCCTCATCTTTTGTCCTTTTTAATTAGCTTTATATTATTCAAGAATATTTATTTAAATATTTTTTTTAAATAAGTAAATAAGTAAATAAGTATTTAAAAAAAAGACCTCAAGCTCAACAATTAATTAATACTTAAAATATCTTTCCTTATTCTTAAAAGTTTTCATTAAATTCGAAATTTAATTTTTTTATTTCTCTTAGTTTCGAAAGTGCGATTGTTTTTTTTTTTTTTTTGCAAATTAATTTCAACGTAGAAATTTCATTCATTAAATATTCGCTGTTAATATTCGCAAATATTTTAGCGAATGTAAGTATGGATGCAAATAGCAAAAAAAAAAGGGGCAACGAGGCTGTTAGGACACATAGTATAGGGGATTTTTTTTTAAATACTACATTTGTACTTAAATACTATCTTATGTGAAAAACTTTAATTTGTTTTCTGTGTGTAAATAAAAAATAAGACGAATATTTACGTATTTTTAGGCACTATTGAATATGAGATAATATTTTTAAAATTCCCTTCATTTCCCTTAAAAAAAAAATCTGTCCTTTTTTCCTTACGCTTGAAGTTTTCCGAAAAAATCCCTACAAAAAGGGAAAATTTCCTACTATTGGCATCACTGGTGTAACATGGCCGTGAAAGCCTGGGTTAGATTCCCGCGGCAGTAAAGAATGAAAAATGATCAATAAATTTTAATTGATTTCATGTTGTAAAATTTCTTTCTTCATAAAAATAATTTAACGAAAATTAAATTTGATGAACTTTAGCCTAATTAAAATAACAAAATTTGGATATATGTTTTATTTACATAATAAAACTCTTTCAATTATTTTTTGCAGTGTATAGTAGTTTGTTAGGGAAGCTAATTCCTTGGGTAGCCCATTGTAGCTTCTGGTGCTGCTGATCCTGTATGTAAAACATCTTTTTGTTGTTTGACATCATGTGATGCTTGATTGTAACTAAATGGAATTAAAAAATATTTTTCTATTGCTAGGAAAATTGTTGTATGGGATAACCTGGTAAACAATTTTAAATAAGGTTTTCACAAGTTATCGCGTTTTAAAATCCATATTATGAGATGTTTGAGTTTGATGATCAAAGGGGAAAGAAGAATGGAAAACTGTTGTTTGTTTTGTGTACAAGCAGTTTTTTTTTTTTTTTTTTTTTTTGAGTTTGTTTTTGAGAGGAAGAAGAAAGAGAGACGGTATTCAAAATACTTAAATGATGCAAAACAAATGTTTCATTCTATGATCGCGAATTTAGTTTCAAAAGAGAATTGAAATGTTTCATAATATGGACGAAGACTTATGGCCAATTTTCAGGATTGATATTAAAACACATTTATGATTAAAATCGTTTTAAATACAAAATTCTCATCTTCACTACACACTTAAATAAAACTTAATTCACCGATGTGGTACATTTAAATTCAACTTAAGTTTCCATTGGAATAACTTAGCAAGGTGGTCTCCACATTCAGCTGGTTTTTGAGACTACCTTGCAAATAAATTAACTTTTTTATGATATTTTTTTTTGTATTTAGTAGTGCTACCATACTTTTATCTTAATTAAATAAGGCTTTTCAAATAAAACTCAAAAAATCAATCCGCATTTAAATACTTTTTTTTTTTTTTTTGTATTTTTTTTTGCAATCTATTTTACACGAAATATTAAGCAAAATTATTAATAATTAAATATAACTTATTATATCGAGTTCGACTGAACCCAATAAAAACAAAAGTAATACAATTTGCATTAGTGTTAATTTACTTATAACTACTACTTCCTAAAAGGCAAGTCAAGCACATGGTGCCTTTTTAGTCTTCGAATCTCATTACTGTCATTTAATAGGTTGATCGCTAATATATTAGAATGATAACTAAGCCTTTGCAAGTACCTTTCACTAAAACAATTAATTTCTTTTTTTTACTAATGGTATACCAAGATCGTTATGAATACACCTGTTATTTAAAAACCATGGAGCATTTGATATTAATCGCAATGTTTTTGACTGATACCTTTGTAATATTTCAATGTTCGAATTACTAGTAGTTCCCCATAGTTGAACACCATAAGTCCATACTGGTTTTAGAATTGTTTTGTATATAATTACTTTGTTCTCTAACCTTAATTCTGACTTAGGACCTAGTAGCCAATACATTTTCTTGGTTTTTATATCTAGAAGTTTTCTTTTCGCTTTCACATGTTCATTCCATGTGAGTCTTCTATCTAAATGAAGGCCTAAGTACTTAACACTATTAGATTTCGGAATAACAGTTCCGTTTAACTTTACTTCCGGGCAAATATTTTTTCTCAATGTAAACGTTACATGAACCGATTTTTCTGCATTAACTTTTATATTCCATTTCTTTAACCAATTTCCAATCATATCAAGCTGTCTTTGTACCGTAGCTGATGCTTCATTTGGGGATTTATTAGAAAACAGTATGGCAGTATCATCAGCATACGTTGCCGTGGTCAAACCATCGATAGTGGGCATATCTGAAGTAAAAATTGTATACAGAACTGGACCCAAAACACTTCCCTGTGGAACTCCAGATTTAATACTTCCAAAATTCGAATCTTCATCATTAATATTTACATAGAAGGACCTTTTTAGAAGATAAGATTTGATTAACAAGTAAAACGGTGTAGGAAGAAGTTGTTTGAGTTGTTTGGCACGCCTGAACAATGTCATCGTATAGTTGAGGAAATTACAAAAGCTTTGGAAAGTAAATTATATTGTTCAGCCGTATTTTTAGATATACAGCAGGCATTTGACAAAGTGTGGCATTTAAATACGATTTAAGTTTTTATGAAAATTAACTTAGTATAGATTTAAATGCTTTCCTAAAAATTGGGCATTAATTTCAAATTAAGTTTCTATTGCAATATTTTAACAAGGTGGCCTCAATATCACGACAATACAACAACCAGAGGCAAAGCAATAACAATCAGCTGTTTTCTGAGACCACCTAGTAAATAATTATACTTTTTTATGATATTTTTTTATATTTAGTAGTGCTACCATACTTTTATCTTTTATCTTATTTAAATAAGACTTTTAAGATACAACTGAAAAAATCAATCTGTATTTAAATTTAAAATTAACTTAATTTAGATTTAATTACTATCCTGAAAATTGGGCATTAGTTATTTGAAATGTTTAAAAAACTTGTTAAGAATTGTTAACAAATGATGAACTTATTTTAAGATTTATTGTAACATTGTTTACTGGGTTTAACACATAAGGACGCCTGAGATGTAAATGTATATAGAACAGTATTTTGTAATTCAGGCAAACTACTAAAACTAACGTAAGTTTTAGAGTTCCTTTACATGGCAAAGAAACTGTTATAGATCGAGGCAAGTCAATGGATGGTTGTATGTACGAAAATTTTCCAAAAATTTCCAGTAAAAACACACTTTGCCTCATACACATATCTCAAACCAAAAGCTCATGTTTTTGGCTGGCAACGAAGGAAAAGGGATAAAAAACATTACAGGCTTTTTTGATGGTTCTGACAAAGATGTAGTAGATCCTTGTTTTTTTTTTATCCAGTCTCTACTAAGACGGATGTGGTGGCATCATTTTGGTTTCTTTGCATTTTTTTTCTCTGCTCCGCAACTACATCATCTTGCCACTATTTAAACATCCTTTTTAGTTATTTGTAGGTTTTTATATCCTTTTCCTTACATATTTACGTTTGCCAAAAAATAAAAAACACCCATACCCACTCACTCACTACTCTAACGATAAAACTATAAAACTATAGTCTTCTTGTAGAGACATGCATTATTTTAATAAAGGATTTGCTATATTTCATGATGCCTTTAATATATTTAATATGTAGATTTATTATATCTAATGTTGCCACAAGTGCATATGTAAATATTTTCATAAGTATTAATTAAGTAATGAAATTATTTATATCTTTTACTCAACAAACTAAAAATTACTAAACACACACACACACACACCAATATACATCGATAGCATTAGAAGAATGTAAGGGGGAAAGTATAGCCTAGAGCTGTTACCATAATTGCAGGAATATTGTTAATTTTATATAACAGATTTAAAGGCTACTAAAGTGGTTTATTTCCAAAACAATGTGGCAAAGTTTTGTGGTTTAAGAAAAATATATATAATTTAAAATAGATTCATACTTCTTATTTGCATTCAAATGCAGTACTTAGCAGAGACCCTGTTGGATTTTTAAAGGCTAGCTCAACATTTAGTTGACTTTTTGCCAACAACTGACTTCTAAACTGACCCAGAAAAAATTCTTTAAAATTTTTTACATTTTCAACTTTTTAAAGAGTTGATCAAAAGTAACACAGAAAAAAATTACGACAGATCAATTGTCACATTGAATACCTAATTCGGCAATACACTTATTTAATAATAGAAAAGGCACCAATATCCGAATTTGTAAATACAAAAAAACTTTTGTTAATTCAAATTGTTAATATTCAATAAATATTTTTAACAATGAATTTGTAATATGGAATAAAATATTTGTTGATTTGTTGACAGATATATATTTTTTTAGGAGTTTGTCTAATTAACAAACTTTTTTGTCATTGTTTACGTCTAAACTGAAGGCAACGATGTTTCCAGCCCTGGGGTCTAATTGGATTGAACTTTGACATCTTGCAGCGCCACCGTAAGCAAGAAGTTTATTTTAAGTTCTTATTTGAATTTTTATGTATTTTCGTTAAGTTTATTATATTTTTTTTTTTTTTTTGTTGAGAAAATGAAGCTGTGCTAGAGAAAATTTTTATTATTCATTGTGTAACCGCCTTAGCGTACAAGTCAATCTTCTAAATCGTAGAAATATTTAAAGCTTTAATAAACCGAGTTTTATAACGTTTAAACCAAATAAGGAAAGTGCTTTTATTTGGAGAGACATTTTTTTTGTGTGCGAAAAAATTATCCTCATTTCTTATTCCTCTTTTTCCGAGATTTGTCGTCACTTCTGTAACCAACATCGGACACTTGGGCTTCTGGTGCTGTTACAGTACAACCATATCCAATCCCTAATACAGTCCATACCCTCTGAAGGACGAAAGTGACGTTTTTAGTCATCACAAATACCATAAATACTAATGTTAGAAAAAGACTTCGAACTGGATGCAAAAGAATGTTGTAACATCTTCATAAAACAAAATCTTAACACCAATCAGCTAGAATTTGAAAACTAGAATTAACAAAAGCCCAGTTAAAATCTGGTCCAAATTTTCGTTGACGCTGAGGCATAATTGAGGTTCTATGCCAATAATGTGCCGAATTATCTCATCTTTTAGCTCTTGGAGTGTTGCTGGCTTATCGACATACACCGTTTCTTTCAAATAACCCCAAAGAAAGAAGTCCAAAGGTGTCAAATCGCATGATCTTGGCGGCCAATTGACATCGCCACCACGTGAGATAACACGGCCATTGAATTTGTCGCGCAAAAGAGCCACTGTTTCGTTAGCTGTGTGGCAAGTGGCGCACCGTCTTGTTGAAACTACATATCGTCCTCATCCATATCTTCCAATTCCGGCCATAAATACTTTATGGGGTCTTAGAAGAATATTACAAAAGTTTCAGATGAAATGACGCCCTTAATACATCCTAATTGAGTGCAAGTGGTGAAGGGTAAAATAAATATCAACATTTTTCTTCTTAATCATTCTATAAGCGGGTTTTCAGCAGATAGGCGTAGACCTATTCGCGGAATTAAAATTACTAATGGACTCAGAATACAAGTCCGCATAGAGAAAACTTTGGGAGTTTTATATGAAGAATAACTGCACAATCGAACAACGTACAACAACAATTGTTTTTTTCAGGCAAACGAACCATTGTGTTGAACCGCCGCGGTATCCAGTTTTTATTCGCAATTTGATAATGAGCGATTATTCTCATTTCATATTAAATAGCTACGTCAACAAGGAAAACTGAAGGGTTTGGGCTACGGTTAATCCAAGAGCACTTAAAAAGCGACAACGACACTAACTTAAGTGCGGTGCATCGACTTAAAGGATAATTCACCCATATATTTTGAAAATGATGTTAGTGGTTCAATATCTGTCATCGGTGGCGCTGTTGGACCATAGACACCATCCAGCCTGCAGCTGTCGAAACATTTTAAAATTTCAAGGCCCGGAATTTCGAAAATCGATTTTACATTCATTGCACAAACTTTTGGTCTTAGAAGACCCCTAGTGAAATGTTATGCATTCGTAGAACATTTTAACCCTCTTAAGTGCCGTCTTACTGTAAAAGTTAAAAAAAAGGACAAAAATTACACCTTAAAATGAGTGTTAAAGAGTTAATATATTCTAAGAAAAGAAACGCCATACAATTCTACTGAAGACATCTGAAATAGTCTTTTAGCTCAGAAGTACATTTAGTATATTTTTTTTGACTTGTACCAAACGCCTTTTTCAGAAATTCAAAAATTTCAATGCCCGAAATTTCGAAAGTGCCGTTTTACACACAGTACACATGTTTTGGTCTTCGAAGACCCCTAGTAAAAGTTGATTCAGAAAATGTTCGTGGAACATTTTAAACCTTTAAAGTGCCGTTTTAGTATACTTTTGTGGGGATTAAAAAAAAAGGACAAAAATGACCCCTTAAAATGAGTGTTAGAAGGTTAATATATTACAAGAAAAGAATCGCCATACGATTCTACTGCAGACTTCTAAAATAATTTTTTAGCTCAGAAGTACATTTAGTATATTTTTTTGACTTATACCAAACGCCTTTTCAAAAAATTCAAAAACTTTAGGGGCCCATATTTCGAGAACCAGAGCTAACTTTCCAAAACCCTTTGGCAGATTTGCTCTACCAGTAGTCTACTTTCATTGCGCGTTGCAAGTATTGAGGTTGTTTTTTTTTTTTTTTTTTTTTTTGTTGCACGTGTTATTAAAAATAAGCCAAATCAGTTCATATTTCAACTTGCCCCCATATAAGTTTTCAGATTTTTATTACGACAGCAACCATACAAAACCAGTAAAATTGATACAACTGAACTTTAATATTCTCTATGTAGGCGATTTTTTTGGTTTCAAAGGACAGACAAATCGACCTATTTTACTATCTAGCGCCCATACAAATAAGGACTTTTAAAGCATAGCACTCATATCTTATGCAGTGGTATGGTATGCAGGTGGTATGTCATAGCCGAATAAATTAATTTTACTTGATTTTTCTCTTTTCAACAACTATTCATTGCTTTAGGCAATTTGTATAAATTAAGCAAAAGAAATTTATGCCTACACTATTTGTTTTCCATTTAAATTCCTTTAACTTTTTTACTAAATTAATTACAAAATCAATATAAACACACACACATAAACACATTATCTGTGTGTAGTTGTATGTGTGTGTTTGTCCGTGTTTGTGAAAAGGAGTACAAACAACTAAATAAAATTCCTTTCGAAATTAACAATACAAAACAACACAAATACCATTCAGAAGTAATAACAAAGAAAAGTTAAACAATATTCATACATTTTTCTTCTATTGTTTATCAATGAACAAAATACCAGAATAAAAAAAAATTTTTTGATAATATCAAACAATTATTTACACTAAATGAAGCCAATCGAAGAAAAAGTTTTTAAAAAAAAAAGGATAAAAAACTACAGAAATTTACTGAAAACTTTTGCCTTGAATTTATTTTGTTAAAATAAAAGATAAAAGAGACGAGCACGGGAAGACGAAGAAAAAACACCACGCAGATGCACAACAAGACAACAAACAATTGAGGTAAAAATTATAGTTGAATATCTAACATGGCAGTGGATGGATTTAAAGGATATTCAAGGTATATTTTGTTAAAGCCAACACTTTTAAAAACCTGCCAATAAAAAAGGTCTCATTCGTCAAGCTACAATTAAACAAAAAATGACCAACAATGAAAACATGTAAGAAAAGATAAACTCACTGCTTATTGTTGGTGTTTTGTTTAAGCTTTGCTGTTGTTAAATGTAAGACTTTGAGTGTTTATAATTCTTATTCGCTTAAGGTTTTTATTTGTATAATATTTTTGGCTTTTCTAAAATCTTAGGAAAAGGTTTCCTGAATGCGCATAGAAGCTTGCTTTCCCTCAACAATAAATTTCAGTGTATTTATCAAATATGAAAAATTGGGAATTTAACACGTCATACAGAAATCGTATTAATGATAAATTTTGTACTCCCGTAAATAACTTTGAAAAAAGTTTAAGTTGCAAAAATCCTATACAAACTAACGAGGCACTATTACTTAAAACTGTGGAATAAAAGAGAAACTTAGATTACTGAAAGCTATCTGAATGACATTAGTTATTACAGCAAATGGCGGAAGCGACAAAGACATCCAATCTATAATGAACAGAGCCAAATCGACATTGGGAATATTGAATAACTTCCGGAAATCTAGAAATATATCTACACAAACGAAACTTAGAGCCTAATTGTGTAAAACGCAACGCAACGCCAAAAATTTCATTGAAAGCAAAAACAAATTCAAAAATCTATATATATAAAATTGTAACGTAACTCAATGATTCATCATCGCTAAAAACTTGAAATTTGGACTAGAGATTGGTCACTCCCCATATCGATCCACTAAGACGGGATTTTTGGAAATCCGAATGTTTAGGGGGTAAAAACAAGTAAAAACGGGAAAATTCAGTAACCTTATATCGCAAAAACTAAAAAAGATATAAAAAATGTAGTACTTAACATTGTTCTTCAGAAAAATAAGCGGACAGATGTCTGGTACATTTGTTCAATTCGGCCCTATTAGGGAGTAAACGGGTAAAACCTGAATTTTGGTACTTTTTTGACACCCCATCTATCTTTTGAACCAATAAACATAGAAACAAAGTTTATACTACATTCGAAACATATAAAAAAAATACAAATATGAATTTGATTCTTTTTCGAAGTTCCAACATTTAAGGGATGAAAATCGTAACTATTTTTGGTACTTTTTTTACAAAACATTTTTCTTCATTTATTGACATAATCGAACTAAATTATAGGCTGCCACCACAATACGGAACTTTTTGATACTTTGATGGGGGGGAAAAATAGTACCAAAATGGGAAATACGGGAAATTTAATATCTTTCTTCAGTTTCTTGGTTCTACAACTGGTATTTTTTTAAAATCGTTAATATTGGACCTTAAAATATAAAATTCAACATACAATGTCCTGAGTGGATACGAATCTATGAGGGAACTTTTTTGTTCTTTAACTGGTACTTTTTAAATTTCCGCAAGTATTGGACCTAGAAACATAAAATTCAAGATGCAATGTCCTGAATGGATAAGAATCTATTAGAGGAAAGTTTTTGGAACTTTTATGTTTATTAACTGGTATTTTTAAATTTCCGTTTGTATCTGAGTAAATGAGAATCTGTAAGAGGGCTTAAACAAGTTAAAACCTAGAAAAATAAACTTAAGCATACAAATATGTTCACGAAGAAGAAGGATACGCTATCGAAGTAGCGGGTTAAATGCTAGTATTTTATAATTTTGTTGTTGCTTTCTCTAGGAATTCATATGGAATTTTTAAATTTCAAGCGCTTCATATTTTGTGGCGTTGAAAGTTTTAAAAAACAATATGAATTTCTGTAGAAAGTAGCAACAAAGTTATAAAATGTTTTTGAATTTGTTGTTGCTTTCAATGAAATTTTTGGCATTGCGTTTTACACAATTATGCCCTTAAAGTTTTTAGCAGTAATGTAAAATCTATGCTTTTATAAGGTTGCGAAAGGTGCATGATGTCGAAACGTCAAATGTCTGCGGAACCGACAACCTCTAGAGCCAGCAAATTTAAATAACAAATATAATCCATAATGCTCAAAACGTATTTAAGTACCTACTAGAAACGGAGCTAAGGCAAATCGCGAAAGTTGGAGTGTGATGAAAAGCCTTGCAACAGGCAGAGGTGATGAAAAAATGGTCCGATCGTGAATTGCTTCACATATGGACGGCCACTTTTGGGTTAAAACAGTCGAAGAGATTTGTGACCCTGTCCATTGGCTAGGCAAGAAAGCTACTTCTGCTTGAGAATGGGAAACTTAGGCTACTTGCTGGAGTTTTACGAGGCACTGTGCTCTAAGATCAGTTTTTAATGGGTAATGATGAATCTGTACCAGGCGAAGATATAGGGTTCAACCGAGATTCTGATCAAGAATAAAGGGCTATTAAAGTCTAGATATAAGTATAGGAATAAGAATGGATTTAAGCCTTAACCTTCTTGTACGAAATAAATACCGGATAACTTGAAAGATGAATACGTTACAACGGACTTTTATCGTGCGCAATAATTTTTTAAGTGCTCTTTAAATCGCCAAGTCACCACTTTTATGATCTTTAGAACGCTTTGTCCACTACTTAAGAAAGTTTTGCCGTCAACAAAATGCAATGGTTTTGTAAGACTTCAAGGCTCTACTTATACAACATTGGGAGTGATAATATTGGATTTAGGTCCTTAACTGATGAATGTGCAACTACTAGCTTGGCTACGGATATAATAGATTGCAACGCAACATTTACTTTAGTTTAGTTAAGTTGTCGACTTTTCATAAGGAAATTGACCTCGACAACTAGATTCAAGATCTCAAGAATCCTTTGCCCTTACTCAGCAAAAGGAGTTTCGATAATGTTTTGACATTAGAAAAAGTCCTGGAATCTTTCTGGCCAGTACTATCATAGAGCTAAACTTTAAGGAAATTAAAATGTAATATCTTTTAGAGATCCCTTTATCTGCGGAAGGGTGTCTTAAAACAGTTTGGTGGTTTAATAAGCAAGTAAAAGTCTTCAACAAGTACATTTGAATTCGCAAAAACTCCTGGCTGACTCTAAAAAGCCAAAAACCAAACCTTATTATGAAAAATTCCGGCTACTGTAGTAAATTTCAGGTGTTCATTATAAAATTTGTTACTAAATTTTCCTCCAAAACTTTATACCCACAGCAGTACTAAAAATTTCAACACTTTTTAAAAACAATTTCTTTCCTTTTATCTTAAAAAACTATGAGGAGAGAAAAAACATAAATAAATTGCTTATAAAAAAAAGTAACGCAGATAAGGAAGCATAAAGATAAATAAAGCAAAGAAAAAGAAATATTCTATTAAAAAGTAAAATACAAGAAGAACAACTACAATATAATTGTAATAGATAAAAAAACAACTAAACGGAAGTGTTACCCATACAAATAACAAACAATCTTTATATAATAAAAAAAAAATATATAAAAACTTTTGTTTATAATTTGCACAAAAACAGAAAACAACTTTTAGCCGTGAAATAAAAAAAAGGAAAAACATGGCTACAAATAACCAGAAACAAAGAAAAAAACTTTCAATACGCATTTCGAATTGCAATATATTTACAGCATTTTATTGTTATTGAATGCCAAATGAAACAACGAAACAACAGCAATCCAAACCAAAGTACAACCAATACAAAAGATGAAGAAAAAAAAAATAAAGCACTGACAACGACTTAAAGTCAACCAAAATGTTGTAGAGTCAACAAACCGGAAACCGCAGCCATATTACATTGATTACAACTGGCATAAATACAAAATGGAGACAAACAACAACGACAGCAACACCAAAATTGTACATTAGTGTAAGCTATATGTTACAATGAGTGAACAACGGCGATACTTGCAACAATGTGGCACGACAGTAGTTATTTTTTTTTATTTTTTACGTTGCCTTTGTAGCTGCAGTCATTTGTAGTAGTTTGGTTTGTTTTTCAGCCTTTTTACTAACACAACAATGGCGGCTGCTGCAATAACAAACACTTTTACAACTACAGCAACAACAATAGCAAATAGCGAAATTAAAAACATTACATTAGTGCCAACAATATCAGGATGCTGGTAGCGGCATTAGGCGAAGATTCAAAGTTGATTTCAATAAACCAAAACAAAAGTTTTCGCAAGTAAAACTGTAAAACAATGACTAAAACAATTTTTGCTAAAGTTCGTAGAAAAACAAAGTACTATTTGTTTTATTTTCTGATCATTGTTAGTATATGACCTTAAGAATTCGATAATGGTAAGGAATATATAATTTAAGTTCATCGAAGCATTTGCAACAGTTTACAGTGACGGTGCTTGGCAAATTTTTGCTCCAGCTAAAGAAAAGTTCGATTGGTAAAAAAGAAACAGTTGAAATATTGATGAAGAGATAATCGGCGTTCAATGCTGATACAAATGTGTCTTGAAAATTTCAGCAAAAGAATCATGAATTATAGACCTTCCATAGGGCAAATTTTAGCAAGCCCCTAAATTTAAAAAAACTCTTTAGCAAGCAGAATAACCAATGAGTACTCTAAAAACTATTTAAGCAAAATGCTCAATATATAGCCGTCACGAGGATGGCTCATTAGGATCCTTCAGTAATCCCTTTTTGATACCCTGAGTCAGTAACCACACTGCCGGAAATTTGTGTCAATTGTTCAAAAGGACTGGTCCTGGGATTTGTGAAAATAGAACAAGTTCAACAAGAAAGAACTCATGACCTGTGAAAAGTAGAAAAAGTAATGGATTACAGTACAGTCTTTAACGCTGGTGAGACACATTTTTTTTTGGGCTTTCTAAAATTGGGTTCTTAAATTTAGCTCTAGGTCTTGTTTTATTGAAATAATACTTCATTGTATTAAAGTAAAACTACATTGTAGTAACTTACACTAAGCATGTTCATTGAGAATAGATGTGTGACTGGTCAAACGGTGTCAATTGACCTCCTCAAATGACAACCCCATGTAAAAGTGATAGGTCTTATTCATGTAAAGTGTTAGAACTAAAACCGGTCTCTACCATCAAACACCTATCACGGGACGGGTGTTAGAGCTAGAGTACTTTAACCATTTTGATTACCTGTACCATGCCGTGAGACAAATTCGGTATGGCGAAATATCTGGCAGGGATATTCACATTATTACCGATAACAAGGGGGCCATCAGATTCCTGGAGAATAATTTCATCACATCGAGAATTTTCCAAAAATGCTGGATGTATGGAAACTGTAAGGCGAACTCCTTGGCGCATTCAGGCACTACTTTGAATCAAAACGATTAAAAATATGATAAAAGTGTTTCACTCCCAAGAATAGGAGCTAATTGCACACAAGTTTCAACTTATTGCCGGTCAGAGATGGCTTGATAAAACCACCTGTGGGGAAACCAGGAAAATCTGGCCCATCATAGATAAAAAAAGGACTAGGCGGGCATTACATCTGTCCAGACATCACCTCAGAAACCTTATTGCGGTTATAACTTGTATAACGTATGTATAAGTTGCGGCGACGTAAAGGAAGGAGAGTCAACGGAACATCTTCTTTGTCATTGTCCGGCATGGTCAAAGAACCCTTGGAGACCAACAGGATTCACTCCTTTATTGAATCGAATCGATGGCTGAGTTAGAATATAAGCAGCCAGGTAGGGAACTAATTAATTAACCCACGTGAGCTGGGCTTGGCTACGGCTGCCAATGGAACCTAGCCTAACCTATCGAAAAAAAATATATATATATAGAGTTTTTCCTACGATTCCAGGTTGCAACATAAAAAAATTCTTCCATAATGGTCTTTGGTGTGACATCAACTTGATTCCATTTCAGCTCTACCCCGCCTCCCTCGCTTTGGATTCCACTTGCCATCTTCCATATTAGAAGGCCGTCTCCTTCTTTTATTTTCTTAAGGGTTCCATTCGATAGCCAGTTAAGCAATGTCATAATGTGTAATGATGGTTGAGGATTTCACGCTTCTTATCCATAAAATAAAACAGGACGAACATTTCAAGAATAGAGGGCGTTACTTTGTCTTTACGTGGGCTTGGGAATATTTCCAAACTAACAGCCTGTTCATCGATTTCGAACGTTAACGTTCGCTTGGAAAAATATATTAAAAAAAAAAACGACCAATCACAGCCCACGTGGGTCCAATAACTAGTTCCCGTTGTGTTACAATGTCACACCGTCTTTCCGGATTCCTATGGAGTGGATCCTGTTTAAATCAATATAAGAGAGACAAGTTAAGACTCCAAAGGTTCTTCGACCAAACACTTCAAGTTTTAGATCTCGGAATGGCGAGCAGTGACAGAGAATATGTTCCGTTGACTCTTCCTCCTCCTCGTCGCCACAACTTCTAAATACGTCATTGAAAAAGAGCCTAGCTTTTAGGGCATGGCTCCCAATGGACCAGTGTCCTGTTTTAACCGCAAAAAGGTTTCTGAGGTGATGTTTAGACAGGATCAGCTAGGCTTGCTATACTCATATCGTAATGGCAAATGTGTTTAACACTAATAAGTGAATGAAGTAATTGGTCAAGGTGTTGACAGTATGTTGGCGTTGTAAGCAGTCCGTATTGCCACTTTCCTATTAGTTAATGTGGTAACTGCTTCTAATGTGCCCTTCGCTATTCTATACAAATCTTATCTAATCTAATCCTTTTTATGGCAGCAGCTTTCCGGGCTTAAGACGCTTTTTCCTTTAGCCGTGCTCGCTTGTCACGACGAGCATTCCGTTTGATCATTCGATAATTTTTTCCGCATATAGACATTGTAGCCGTGCTTTCGATTTTTTATATTTTTCGATATCCTTCTTTTTCGATAATACTTTAGCCAGCGGAATGCTCCGCTTAATATTAGAAATTTCTGTCTGCAGGATGCTGCTGTTGTCCGGCAGCCTTAAAGATTCTTTAATATCCAGTTCATAAATGAACAACACACCACATACCTTGCTGCCTATCTCAGAACTATCTATATAGATACTAAGGTTAAATTACAAAGACTGCGTTTTGTCGAACAATCCATACTCCTATGCAGAATGAGTTGTGAATAACGCAAATTAGTCTAGTCTTCAGGGTCTCTTTATACTTTTTGAAGAGCAAAAGGGGAATTATGTTGCACCAAAGGTAATAATATCATAAATAGTTTCAGATAAGTGATTTCCGCTTGTGAGCTAAACCTTTTTGAAAATATTTCCTTTACGAGAGCTTACAACTTTGCAACACTATTTTTTATTATTCTACACTCTTAAAAGGTGTCAAGTTTTTTTGTAAAGTCACACAATTTCTAAGCTTTGAAAACAAATAATTTCCAAACATAAAAGTTACAAGATTCATTCAGAAAGTGTTGTATTTATAGTTAAGTTCATCACATAAAAGTCGCCTTCAACCAACCAAAATGTCCTTGTATTTTATTTTTTTTTTTCATTTACTTAAAAACAACTTTAGAAATTGAGTCTAATATGCTTTTTAAAATACCTCACATTTTTTTCTCCCCTCTTACCTTTTACAAGTGCAAAAAATAGAGTGTAATGAATTTCTCAGGTTGTAAACATTTGAAAATGCTTTATTGTTTATCTTTGTATGCGTGTTCTACTTACTTTGGTCTTCAAAAAGTTAGCATATCTTAAGGGGCTTTTTTCCTTTACGTAACTTTGTCTTTTGTATTTGTTTAAGGGTTTTTGTGTTCTTTGTTGTTGTAATTTCCAGATACGTTTTGTTGTCTGCGTGTTCGAGTATGTCGCTGACAATTGAAACACAAAAGAAAATGTAAAGAAAATCATTTGTAAACTTTATCTGTTAAATGTTTAAAATAAAAAAAAAAAACTTTTGCTGAGTTTTGTTTTTTAGCGAAACCTATTTTTGGGGAAAAATTAATTTGAAATGAAGCAAAACTTTCAAACACTTATGACATCCTTTAGTAAAAGGAAAACTTCAAATTGCGTGTGTATTTAAGGAAAGTATTAAAATATTCATTAAGTTTTTATTGGTATCATTTGTTACTGAGAGTATTTTAATCTCATTAAAGTCTATAAGTTCTCTAATGACTTGTTTCAATAATTAACTAATAATTTATGGATTATAATTTTAACTTACTTTTTAAAACAGCGGCAATATCAAGGGTAAACAAGAGCAGTGGTAACAAGAACTTACCTTAAATAAGAAAAAGATAAAAATTGTTAATAAGACCAGAAATATTAATAATTTAATTTGTTTAAGAAAACTTAAGTCTAATTTTAGGCCTTAGATATAAAATGTTAGAGATGTACAAAAATATACAAATAATATAAGTTTATTCGGCTGTAAGAAAATTTTAGTAGCCCGTACAACTTTTAAGCCCATCTTAAAATTTTACATTAGAATTTTAAGTCAAATCAAATTAAAGTGTGGAAAATTTAATGGAACTTTTATTATTTTTAACGATTTTTGGCGTATGAAAATATTTTCTGGTAATGGGCTTTATATGGTTTATTATAGACCGTTTATAATAAAATTTGGGCGCGTAACTTCTGGTTATATTAAACTTAATTTCAGCAAATTTCATTAAATATCATTATCTGTTTTTATGGGACCAAGAATCGATTACAAAATTTGGTTTAATTTCAAGTCTTAAGAAATTGAACAGCTGGAAATCAACATTCGAAGAGTAATTGGCGAAATACGGCCGTAAAGGCTGCGAAAAGTTGTTGAAAATTGGTGTTCCAGATTGCGCCTTCTATGCGCCAGCCATGCCGGCCACATGGTAGAAATCATATTTAAACATTCATTTAATAAAATTTTCTTTCCAATAAAGCACATTTCATTGATATTAAAAATATATTTCCTTGTTTTATTATGATTTAAACTTGTGTCACTCTATAAAAAACACCCTTTATATACTTATATAATTTTTTTAGTGTTGCAATTAGACTGATAAGTAAGTAGTTGAGAGTAGGTCAAAATTGGCAGGACAGTGGCAGAGGAAGTATTGCACTTTCATTTCACCATCTTCATTATCGCTGCTGTGGCTCTAATCATAGTGACCGGATTCTAGATTCTGTGCATGTCAACCTTTAGGACAATGTCCAGTATGACATGTCCTTTCTGGATATCTATAGTAGCAGTATCGATACTTATTCGCCAAAGTTTCAATTTACAAGAGGACAAAGTTGCCCCCAAGACTTCTAAGTCCAGTGGTGCCGAGTCTAGCAATCCTATCTGCCCTGATGTTCCCTTGTTTATCCCTGTGCCTTGGGACCCATATAATTATAACTTTAAACTGCTCAGCCATATAATTAAGAATTAAGTGAAAGTCAAGGGCTGTCCTTAAGAGTAATGAGCTCAAGACAATAACGGCAGTATAAGTATCCACTGTAGTCGCTGAGACAGCAGGTATTTTAAACTAAGTCCATAGAGTTCTTGATCGCAATTATTTCCACCAGCAAAACATTACTAGAGAGAATTCCCTGCATCTCATTCTGCCTAGAATTCCATGTTGAACGGATTCCAACCTGGTGTTAGCGTTCCGTATCAACGATCACGCACCAACAGTGGGAAACTGCGATCGTTCTTTCAGCTCGAGATTGCTGTATTCATTTCCTAACATTGTTTATATTTCACTTCACTGATGGGTACATTTAAGGCGAATTGCAGGGTTAGTCAAAGACGGAACTGGTACTCTTTACGAGGAAGACTTTAGGCTTCCGAGGTTTAATGGAACTGAGCTTCAGATTTTTCACATTACCAAGTATCTGGGCGTGGTTCTGGTTAGCAAGCTGTCATGGGGACGAATGTCCGGATGAGAGTGGAAAGGGAAATGCGTGTAAAGGTGCAGTCGGCAGAAAATGGAGCATGGGCTCGAGGTGTGTCAATTGGATCTTTGAGGCTGTAGTAAATCCGACTCTGTGTTACACGGTCGTTGTAAGGTGCACTGCACTGGATAAGAGCAGAAAGTACAGAAGTTACATAGACAGGTCGCGTTGATGATCACGGGATCAATGCTATCTAATCCCACCAGGTCGCTGTTTACTATATTAAACTGGCTCCCGGTGGACATCACGGCCACACAAATGGCTCTTGCACAGCGACACGGCTGAATGCGGCACACGGCTCGTCGGTCCGTGACTATGGTCACGCCGGGATAATCAAGTGTTCTATTGTCCCTGATGGAGTGGACTATTGCACCCCGGGGCCTATCTTTGGAGCGGGGTTCGTGACACAACTGGCGCACGACACTTTCCATTAACCGACCCTAGGGGCTTATACTGATGGTTCGAGGAAAGGTGAATAGGTTGGCGGAGGTTTCTTCATAGAGGAACTGAATGTGAAAGTTTCCTTTTGTCTGCCGGATGGATTTAGTGTCTTGCAGGCGAAGATCTCGGCTATAAGGCGGGCGGCAAATTGGACATCCAATTCTGCATAAAATAACTTATCTTTGTCCCACTGTTCATAACTATGAGTACTCACATTTTTATTTGTAAACTTTTAATTGAATTTTAAAGCGTAATCAAAAAATCATAGTATACATTTAGGGGCAGGGGACGTTATTTATTTCACCATAAATCATACAAGCATGTGTTATACAAGTTAATAAATCAAATTAACTTGAACATGAAACTAAAATTTAAATTGTTTTCCACTTTTTGTTTTTTAAAAGAAACTAAAAAATTTATGCAAAACTTTATGTCAAAACAAAAAAAAAAAAAGAAAAAAAAACTATAAAATAATATTGAAAAATAAAATCCTTTAAAACCAGAAAAAAACCCTCATAAAATTTATTAATTCTTTTTTTTCTATTTTCTTTCATTGGTTTTACAATTTTAGTAAATTTTCAAAAAAAAAAACTTGAATTGCATGAGTTTCAAAATTAAGAAAGAAAAAGAGGGAAACAAAACAAAATACATAAACATGTTTCCACCACAAACTGACAGCCATCAATCAATCTTATTTACTGGAAGTAGATGAATTTGAAAATGAGTAGTTAGTTTTCTAAAAGGGAGGGTTTTTCTGCAAAACTGTAAAATACAACAAGTTTAAAAAATACAAAACAACAACAACAACAACACCAATGAATAAACTTAACCAGGCCTGAAATAAGTTTTCATAAATTTTCTAGCCCTACAACAGAGGGAGAAACAATTAATGGTACGGAGGTTTTAAAATGGAAAAACTTAAAAGTTTTGCCATGTGGTAGCGAAAGATTTTAGAAAACTTCTGTTTGCATAATGAACCAATAATATGGGCAGAGTTTTTATTTCTTTGCCTAATTTTCCTTAAATTAACTATATGGGTTTATACTGATGGTTCGAGTAAAGGTGAAAAGGTTGGCGGAGGTTTCTTCATAGAGGAACTGAATGTGAAAGTTTCCTTTCGTCTGCCGGATAGATGTAGTGTCTTGCAGGCGGAGATCTCGGCTATAAGGCGAGCGGCAAATTGGACATCCAGAACACTATGGCCTGGATATGATAAACGGAGAACTAGCTCTCTACCTAGGTTCAACAGGGACCAGATTAGGACAGTGATATCGGTTGTGACTGGGCACTGGCCGGTGGGGACTCATGCTGGAATAATAGGTCTGGAATTCAACGACTACTGTAGAAGTTCTCAAAACGAGGAGGAAGAGGAGACTGTGCTTCACTTTCCTTGTCAATGCCCTAGGTTACGGGGCATCACGGAAAAATACCTAGAGGAACCGGTGTTTGCCTGCTTGGAGGATCTAGCCGGGATTGATAGTTCAGGAAGAGAAAGTTGGGTGTTGGTTAAATAATGATATTTTAACTGGAGAACACAATTTATGATTTTTAGAATGCCAGTTCCCGACTAGCCCAGTGGGCTTTATGACACCCACGATTTAAACACCGCACAGTGAGAAATTTTACGAGAAGGCGGTCAAAAATCCATAACTTTTGACTGGATGGGTATTTTTTTATTTTACAAGGTGAACGAACAAAAATGTGTACATACTTATAACATACCTACTTTGCGTAGAGGATCATGTCCTCCCAATAAAAAAATTAATAATCAAATAATTTCTCAACATTCGCATATAAAATATCTCTTGATCGATGTCTAACATGAAAATTCCATATAGAGGCAAAAACAACCCAAATGAATCTTTAAACAATTTAAATAAATTGGCTCATTGATAGAAATTCAGCCCTTAGTCTGGATTGTAAACATCTACTTTACAACTCTGTCTTAAAGCTAATCTGGTGCTACGTTTTTCAGTTATGGGGCACTGCCTCGGCCTCCAAAGGAAAAAATTTAAAAGTCAAAAGAAACAAAATTCTTCGAACCATGAAATCCTCTCCCTGGTATGTAAAAAACTCTAATATTCAGAAGTACCTCATTGTGCCAACAGAAAAAAGGATGATAGCAAAATATTTAAAAAAATATCTCAAAAGGCTTGAATTGCACTAAAGTCTATTGGCTGAAATATTTTTAATGATCGCCGCCACATTCGCTCAAGAAGAATATTGCAGCACTTATCCGATTAGAAGAGCGCGTTAAGGAGAATTTTTTTCAGCGTTGGCAAGGCTTAGAACAAAGCTATGTTCACACCTTTTAATTATTTCACGTCCTTAACGTATCCACTATTTTTATTTAAAAATTACATGCTTTTGCAAAACTTTGGGTTGATCAAACATCATTTAACATTATCTAAATTTCATTATAGAAAAATATTCTTACAAATAAAGCTTAGTTTATCAAAAGACATTTTTAAAAATAAAGCCAAAGTTTGATCAATTTACTGGTCACGTTTTTTCTGAATTTTTTTCGTTAAATATTTGTTAGGTCTAAACATAGCTTCAGATTTGATAACTTACACAGTGCAATGCATCTAAAGCGCTCTGACTTATGTCCATTGATTTTGATTAAATTGAGAGCGCTATCAACGACGGCATTTGTTTTTTCTCTAGCAGCTTTAGTTTTAAAGATATAGTAGTTTTTGGGGCTATTTATCTACACAAAATTATCTTTCGTATGAGTAAAGACACTTTGGTGACTATATCAGGACATCTATATTGTGCTGCAAGGGATGCTCAAAATTATGTTTTTAATTTAGTCCATCAAACCTTAAAAACTCCATTTTTTCCCCCATTTGCTATCCAGTTGTAAATCCAGGTATAGGGTCCTTAGATGTTTAGAAAACAACTTCACATATTATCTTATTATCTACATACATGGTTAAAATAGTACCAAAAATGAAAATCGTCTTGATGATTACGGGGCTGCCTTCAGATAATTTCGCAGATTTGGGAGTGGCTCTTCTCCTATTTGACCATTGCCGTAAAGGTACAGCGCAGTTTTGGCAAATAGTATTCAGCACCTATTCTTTATCTTGATTGAAAATATTAGTTTTAAAATAATGGGTGATTTTTTAAGCGTAGTTTTCTTTATTGGAATCGATTAATTAGAGTTTGCCATTTACTTTTTAAAAAAAACTTCATGTAAATGATGCCCGCGGCTCCGGTTCAAATGGTCCATTCGTAAGGTCCAATTTTGCACCACTTTTTCGAGCATTTCGGCCTGTATTTCATAAATGACACGTGTTATGTTATACTCTAAGGCTTCAATCGTGTTTGGCTTGTCCACATAGACAAAACGACTTCAATAACACCACAATAAATAGTCAAGAGGCTTTAAATCACATGATCTTGGCGGCCAACTCACAGGGCCATTTCGAGAGACAAACTGCTCACCAAATTCATCCTTCAATATGTCCATTGTTTCACGAGCTGTGTGGCATGTGGCACCGTCTTGTTGAAACCACAAATCAACCAAGTCCAACTCAGCCAATTGGGGCAAAAAAGTCGCGTATCATGGCTCGATATCGTTCGCCGTTGACGGTAACGCTTCTTCCACGGTCGTCTTTGAAGAAAAATGAACCAATGATGCCACCAGCCCATAAACCACACCAAACTGTCGTTTTTTTCGGGATGCATCGGTAACTCTTGTACGGCATTTGCCTGTTCTTCACCCCAGATGCGGCAGTTTTGCTTGTTTACGTATCCATTTAGCCAGCAATGGGCTTCATCGCTGAACACAATTTTTCGATGTAAGAAACGATGGACATTTCTCACAGAGCACGAGTTTTGATAATAACTTTCAACGATTTGCAGTCGTTGCTCGTTTGTAAGTTTCATTTCATGATGAAATGGCAGAGTATACTGAACACTTTTCACTTTCACAGATGTAGCTTGGACACAATTACCAACCAGTTCTGCCCGCCCGAAAAACTTAATTCATAAAAAATCACCCTTTATTTGAAAAATGCATTAAGCCGACTCTATTTTACAGGGTTGTTGTATGGTGGACTCCGACAGATAAAGGCAGGTACCGAGCCATGCTTAAAAAGGTATGATCACTGGATCAATGAGTTCTATACCCACGAGGGCTCTATTTACATCGTTAAATGGGCTCCCGTTGGACATCACGGCCATACAGGTTGAATCGCACAGCTGGTTGACTCATGATTATGGTCACGTCAGGATAATCAAGCATTCGATTGTCCCTGATGGGGTAGACTTCTGCGGGGTACGTAGAATATACGACACACGGTAGTGCGCTGTCAGGTGAAAGAACTTTCCGTGGACCGGCCCTAAGGGTCTATACTAATGGTTCGTGGGAAGGAGGAAGAGTTGGCAGAGGTTTTTTCATAGAGGAACTGGATATAAACGTTTCCTTTCGTCTGCCTGACAGCTGTAGTGGCATGCAGGCGAAAATCTCGGCTATAAGGCGGGCGGCTAACTGGCTTAGGTATTATCGCAAATCGAGGGATATATGTATATTTACTGCTATCAAGGCTGCCATTGCTGTCCTATCCGGTATCGTTACGATATTAACGTAAACTGTAGAATGTCGGATGTCTTTGAATAAGATTGCGAAGCATTCGAAGGTAATGCTTATGTGGAAACCAGGGCATACGGACTGCCCGGGCAACCAGAGAGCAGATAAGCACGCCAAACGAGGTAGTCGTATGGATGACACATGCATTAATCAATTCGTCGGCCTTCCAATGGCTCACTGTAAGGTAATTATCAAGCACTAGTCTTATAGAGTGGCGCAAATTGGATCGATTTGCAAGTCCATCTGCTCCATTGCCAGGGCACTATGGCCTGGCTATGATGAACCTGGGAAAACCGGTGCTATCATGCTTGGTGGATCTATCTAGGATAGAACTACTGTTGCTTCTTCTCTTAATTAGGAAGATGAATTGGTAGGATGGGCATTGGCGCTGGGTATCCCAAAGGGACCACTGAAAAACATAAGTAAGCTGTCTCTCGATGGCTGCCCAAGGAACCTAACCTAACCTATAATACTGTGCAAAGATATAATGACCAAAAACAAAAAAAAAAACTGCCTGGATTAATAATACGAAAGTATTCTAAGGTTTGAAGGAGCGTTCGCAAAATACTAGCTAAACAATAACCTGGGGTTTACACGTGAAAGTACTTTCGTGCAAGTAGACTATAGGTATTATCAACGAAAAATTTAAGAAACAGCCGATTGGCTGAAAGTACAAAAATTATGTGTGTGTTAGTAAAAAAGTGTGAGTGTATTGCAACTTTCAAGAAATTTACTTTCATGTGTAAATGCTAGGTAATAGAGAAAATGGTGAAAATTATAAAATTAATAAATGAAATTAAACAAATGAGTTATCAGCAAATTAAAATGCATAAGGTTCAGCAATTTTATTTAAGCAGCTTTTAAAAAGCTCAATTTTGTTGTTCCGAGTTATAATTGTTAGTTCATATTTCATTATTTAGAGATTCAATAAATAAATTATGAAAAAGAAGAAAACTATTTACAGAATAAAATCAAAATTGATTTCAATTAGGAAATTTGTGATATTAATTAAAAAATTCATTAAATTTGCACCAGTAAACAAAATATTAGTATCAATTAAATATTTGTTGACATTAAAAACATTTTCTGCAGTAATGTTGTTGATATAAGTAAAAACGCTTAATTCACTTGATTAAAGTTTAAATAAAAACTGATTTAATTTTTAAAAAATGGTTTAATTGAAAAAAATTGGCGTGAATTTGTTCTGTTTACGATATTGTAAACCATACAATTTAACTAAAAACTTTGCTCAGAGTATCTTGCTGAAAAAATCTTAATACTTAGTGTTCCAAAAATCAATGTCACCCTGTTTTATTAAGTTAAAGGGCCTTCTTTGCAACAAAAAAAAAAAAAAAAGAATTTAAGCATATGATATCAATCGATTTTCCCTATTATTATTTTTTTTTTGTTACATTATTCGTTTTGTGTTAAATCATGCTTGGCTGTCCTTAACTGGTGTTATTTGTTACTCTTTACTCCCCATCACTGACACATTTCTCGGCTTTAGATTTGCAGCCTTTGGCTAAAAGTAAAACAAAACCAAAATTTCTTTTGAAGGATTTTACATTCTCTCTCCCCTCCCTTCTCTTCCCTTCCCTTCTCTTTGAACACTTTGTGAAAGCTTCAGCCTGAGTATCTCTCTTGCTTTTGGACACTTGAGACTTTAAACATTGTGTTAGTGTAGGAATTTCGTTTTGCTCAAGTGTTTGTACAAGACGAATATTTTATCCTAAATTTTTTATTTTTTTTTTTTTTTCTTTTTGATGGAGAAAAAACAATGAAGGCAAATGTATCCTTAACATGCGTATGGTCTTAAGGTTTGCCTATAGTTGTCCTTTTTAACAAAAAAAAAAAGAAAAAACATTTGTATACCAAGAAAGTTTTCTGTGTAAGAGAGTGAGTGCTTATGTCCTTCTTGCTGGTGCTTGTTAAGTGTATTTCAATATTTGCTTGCTTAGATTTTATTTGCTTGACTTCATTTAGCCCAGTGTAGATGTTTCCTCAGTTAAATGCCTTCCCTAGCTGTTGTAAATGTTTAGCTTGTCTTCTCTGTCTTGGCTACACAACTCGAGCACGTTTGGCCAGATTTGTCAGAGCTAAAACGGACGAGCCAAGAAATACAACATATTTTCAGGCGACAAATTGCTGTGATTTTTATTGTTCTCCTTGTGCCCCTAAATTTTGTTGGTGTGTTAAATTGGTTTTTTGAAGTGGAAGTTTTCTTTTTTTTTTTTTTGTCAAGATTGTTGGATTTGCTTAAAATTAAATTGATTGATTTATTTTTATTTATTTTATTTTCTTGTTACTTTTACAAACGCAAACAGCACTAGAAATAGGAAAGGAATATAAAATATTGTATTAAAAAAAGGGAAGATGTGGTTATATACTTCTTCATATATATTAACAAAATTTGATTTGCTTGTAACTTAAAGAATTTTTTCAAATCTATTGAAATTATAGCCTTAAGGTAGGCTAAAGACATTTTGTGTATGCTTTGATAAATGAGTGACACGAGTGCCTTAGTATAGGTCATAGATTTTATTTAATTTCCAAAAAACTACTTATTGATATGACAGTTTTTAGATGAAATTAAATAATCATTTATTTATTCGGTTAAATATTTTAAAAGAGGGTGTGTTCGATGATTAGGGAAATTTAATTTAAACATCAATGTCATTTCGAACAACAATAAATTCTTTAAACTAAAAAAAGGGTTTGTTAAGGAAAAAGTGCAAAAACTTTAATCGAACATGGCAAATCTTTAAGGCTTGTACCATTTTAATTATATTTTATCTCCTAGTCGTGATTTTGTTAGACCTGAGGCTGATGTAGACCAAACTCGTATCGCCTCAATAGGGTTATCCCGTTATTTAAGATAGAGCTCTTAATAGAAGCAGGAGAAAATAATGAATCTATTTGGCTTATCTTTAATACGCATCAGACTTTTACATAAAAAGTATTTAGGTTTTATTTCTTTTCCCAGGTTTATGTTAATCATATTACAAATGCAACAGAATCTGCCCTCGAGAGTTTGTAGGAATCATCTTAGATATATTTCACCTTTTGGTGATGCATCATCCGGGGAAATCACGTGCAGTCAAAACCTGGGATTCGGCAAAAAATTGACAGATCCGAAGAAATCTATACGGTGTCTTGAGATCTCGGCTGACCAGAGATTCTGTCTGATGCCACGCGAGTCAGGGCACCGCCACGGGGAGTTGGCACCGGACTGGTTCTGGGTTGTAGACTCCGAAAGTATACTACTTTCTGGAAATTTTTTCTATCTTTTAGGAAGCTTGCCCTTTATCGAAGTTTTAAATATTCGTAAAAACATACTTCGGGCATCAGGTGGAAATTGTGATTTACTACCGAAAGTAGCGGAAAGGAGGTCCTGCAAAACCCCCTCAAAGGCCGATTTTTCAAAACTTGTGAGAAAATTCGACTATGCTGCTAGCATATTTCCAGACGATGCGGAGGTTAGATAGTTCCAGCTCCTAAGCAAGTGGCGAGTGAATAGCCTTGCGGGATTACGCACTCAAAGTGCCTCTTGTCTATGCTGGTTGCCTTTACACTCTGGGGCAGTTGGCAAACAAACTGTTCGACACCCAGTGATGAAGATTTATCATGAAATAAGGCCATGTGGCAGGTTCTCATATTAATCTTTTACACAACTGCAATAAAACCTTCCCCCGAGGTTATGTATGGATACATCCTAAGAATATTTCACGTTTTGGTGTAACATCCTACGAAACCAGTTTCACCCAATACTTGGAATTTAGCAGGGTTTAAATTGGCAGATATTTTGAGATCGCGGCTGACTGAGATCCTGAATAGTACCATGGAAGTCAGGATTCCCTGGACCTTCGGTCTTAGCCTGATTGTTGGTTAGAAACATTTCGGGAGCAAGTGGTGGCTGTGCAAGATCTTAAAAAGTAAGTTTTAAAGGCGTATGTTCCACCTTAAGGGAAAGTTCGGCTGCTGGCGGATCTTTCTAGGTGCTGAGCCTATTTAAAAGATGCGACTTGCTTTACAGCAGCTTCCAGCTCTTCCGCAAGGACCAGGCTTATAGTCCCGCAGAAATTTTCACCTGGGTGCGGTTGTTGAACGCATTATTTTCCTTATAGAGGAAAGACCACCAAGAGATAAATTGGTACGGCAGGTACTCATGTAAATCTTTTCGAAGTACATTTAGTATATTTTTTTTTTGACTTATAGCAAACGCCTCTTCCAAACTTTAGGGGCCCATATTTCGGGAACCCGAGCTAACAATTCAAAACCATTTGGCAGATTTGCTCTACTAGTAGTATACTTTCATTTCGCGTTGCAAGTGTTGAGGCTGGCGGCGATGACCCGATTTTTGTTGCACTGTGTTATTTACAAAATGACCGTATTTTTTCTTGGTTTTAAGAGATGTTCTTGTAAAGCTAATTGGTACTCAAAAAATTATATGGATAAAATGGAATATTTTTATGAACTTTCAGCAGAGGGTCGTTTTTAAAATTGGCTCCATTAATCATTTATTTTAAAAATAAATTTTGTATTTATAAGGTTTTGCGGTTTTTTTTTCAGAATTAACTTTATAAAAGTTGGAAAATTTATGACGAAATGATGCCGCACAGTACCAAAAGCCAAAGTTATTCAAGTTTTTTTTTTTTAAAGTCAGCACTAAATAGATACAAAGATCGCATCAAAATTTCTTTCATGTTCAAAATGCAACTAGTGCTTGAACAATTAACCGCTTAATTGCGGCATCCGCATGCTTGAAGAACTCATGCAGTTTGATATTTTGTGAATATTTATATAGTAGGGTATTCATTTGGTTAACCGTTAATCGGTTAACCGATTAATTACTACCCGATAAACTGATCGCTTAACTTAAAATTGTCTATTTTCGATTAACGATTAAGCCGGTTAATTTCAGTCGATTAACCGTTACATAGTTTTTAATTTTTTGTAATATTATAACATATTTTTTGTGTTTTAATTAATTGTTTCGTCACTTATACGTGTTTAGAAAATATTTTTTTACAATATATTTCCTTCTAGCAATACATTCTTAAAATACAGTACAAAAACGGAAAACGGAAACTCTCGACAGTAACGCAAACAATCTTTTAACAGAATTCCCCGAAACAATAAGAAGAGTAAAAAATTTTTAAAAATTAAATCAGGTCTCTAATGGCATAATGGAAGATTTTATATGTTTAGAGAAATCCAAAAAAAAAAGACTAACAGCCGTATTCATAAAAACTCATTGATGATTAATTGACCGTTTTTAAGCAAAAATTGCTGAAGTTGTATTCATAAACGAAAAATAGTCTATTGAACCTTTAATAAACCATTCATAAAGTAAGAAAATTTATTGTTGGATTTGCCCTTCTTTAAACCACAAATAAAATGACATTTTGATAAGTGTTTGCATTTTATGATATTATTTTTGTGAAATATGTTGAAAAATAATGACAAAATGTTTTATTTATTACAACGGACATGTTAAATACATTTTACTATTTTTTTTTTTAATTTTTGACAGCCAATTTAAAGTTATATTGATAATTATTTTAAAAAAATTTATATGATTTAAATGAATATGTTCAAGGGCAAATGCAGATATTCTCTTTAATTATTTATTAAATTATTGAAACTAGTTGTTTTTTTGTTTAAAACAACAAATTATTGGTCAAAATATAAAAAAAAATAAAATAAACAAATCATAATAATAGTGATGTTAATAAAAAGTAAACAAACTTTTTATTCGATTACTTTCTTATCGTATATTTAAAAAAGGTTCAAACAAAAGATTTTATGATAGTTTTTGGCAACATTTTGTTAAGAAACTAAAATAATATGTAGTTTTATTTGATAATAATAATTTTGAAGGTCGACAATTAAAAAAAAATTATAAAAAAAATTTAAATATAGAATATCATGTGAACCAAATAGAAGTTTCGTGCATCACTAAAAACAAAATGGCAGACAAATATAAAGAAAATTGCCATACTTAAACAGAAAATCGCTGCAAACAGTTAATAGTAAAAGAGCTGTTATTGTACGTTTATGAATACAAATTTTTATAAGAGGCTTATAAGACAAAAAGCGTTTAATAGTTATTACATACTATAAGCTTAAAATAAGAACTTTTTATGAATATGGCTGTAAGAAATTAGATATTCTGTATTATGGGCTGCTTCTGATTCCTCCAACACCGACGATAAGTGAAAAATATTTTTCTAAGTCAAGTGTTGTCAAAATTAAAGAAATTTATCGCTTTAATCCTTAATATTTAAACCAAAATTTTTTGTTTCAAAAAATTATTTTATCAGATCTCCTTAAACTATTGAAATAACTAATAAAATGATCCACTGTTTATTTTTTAATAAATCAATATTCAGGGGTGTTCTGGAAATCGAACACGCTAAACGCAAGAATTTAAAAGTTGTTTTTAATACACTTTTAATCAAATTTTTATAATTTATTATAAAATTCTGCTTAATAGAGAAATATTTGTCAATGAAATTCTTTTACTACAGAAACCTTATTAAAAAACGATGTTTAAAGTTCTTGCGTTTTCGATTTCCAGAACAACCCTGATTATGTATTAATTTAAAATACATGTAACATGTTTATGAATTATTTTTTTTTTTGTTTTGCTCGTTTTAGATCAAGAATTATTATGGTTATATTTTTACTAATAAACTCCAAATAATGAATAGCTTATGAATTTTTAGTTATTGAAATTACCTTGTTTATAAAAAAAACTTTATAAATCGAAATCGAAAACCTCGGTTAATTAATCGAGCGATTAACCGATTAAATCAAAAGCCCGATTAAATGAATACCATATTATATAAGCTTGCTTGCAGTATTACAGAAAAATAAATCATGGCGTGACTTGTGTGCCATTTGGGGTCACTTTCAATAACAAAAAAAAATTTATCTTTTTAATGTACTATTCCAAAACCTTTAAGGCTTCTAACAAATAGATCGACGGAGTGCATAACTTTGACCACTTTTAACAACAAAAAAAAAAAATTATTTACAACAAATTTAATTTTTCTCAATTCACTAACGTAAAACCTTTCAGGCTTTCAGCAAATATATGGAAGAATATCGCTGCATTCAATTTCACAAAAAGACTTCCTTCAAACAATTTAAATTTCTTCTTAAAAACAACTTGGCCTTTCTAGCAACATCTTGAGTTTTACCCTCTTTTAAAAAATTTATTTTAACTATTGCTCTTACTGCAGCTTAGTGTCTTAATTAAAATAGCCACAAAAAATCACCTTTCTTTGTCTGTCCGTTTGTCAGTCTACCCATCCATCTTTATGTCTTGCAGTCCGTCCATGCGGTGCCTGTCAAACATCAATTTGTTTTATGGTTGCACACACTTCTGTAACTTAGTTATAGATACTTGTACTCATACTTGTACTTCAACAACTTGTTATCGGAAAATAGTGATAATTATACAATATGTTGGTTTTAACATTTCTACTACAAATTTTCTGTATGTTTAACATTTTTGAGTATGAGTAGTTGTTGTAATATCTTGAAGATAAGTGAATACGTTTACACACCAAAATAAGTATGTAGTTGTCTTAGAAGGTGGTTTGTACAGTGAACAAAATTTGAAAAAAAAACTTCTTATAAATCGCCAATTTATAATAAAAAGTTTTTGCAAAGTCTCGTGTCCTTTAAAATAATAAAGCTTTCCCCAAAATTTCTTAAAAATTAGTAATGTTTTGCAAAATTTTTGAATATATAATTCCTATATTTATCAAAATAAATCAGGGTTTGTTCGACTACTTAAAACTTGTAAACGACTGAACCAAATTGGATACTTCCTTTTGTGGGTTTGTTCAGGGTTAAAAATCGTACTTTTGTTACTTTTTAAAATAAGAATTACGGATCCTATTGTAATATGAATTGTTAAATAAAAATTAAAAACACTCCTTTAACATACAAAAAAGGCAGAGGGGAAAAACTTGGTAAAAATTCGTACCTTTGGTACTTTTTGTAAACAAATTCATTTAAAGTTATTTTGCGTGAACCTTAAACTTTTGTACTTTAGCACAAAGACAGCAAGCAAATTAAGTTCATTTGAGGGGCAAACGGGGTAAAAATGCGTACTTTTGAGACTTCTTGTAAACACGATTTTTTCCTTAAAGAAATATAATAAAATAAAATTAGTTTAGATATAGAAAACTAAATAAAATTTCTCTAAATTTTTCATTGGATAAACCCTTTTCTTTAAACGTTGCTCTAATTTTTACGTGAACGAAGTCAAGTCTAATGTTACAATAAAATAACTAATTTTGTACAAAATTTATTTAAAAAATGTATCAATTTGTTCGCCAAATGTTCATAAAATAAAGCAAACTTATTAATATTTTGCTATAAATTGTTATTTTACGCCAAAATCTTATGTAAAACTTAAAAATGCGGGATTCCTTACAGATGCCGTATCTTTAACATATATGTATGTAGTTTGTGTCTTTAATAACTTAAATGGAATTCTGAAGAGCAAAAATCTGTCATTTATTTTCACTTTCTTACTAAACAAATTTATGTAAATAACACAGTTTTATATCGAAGATGTTGATGATGATGCATTGAGGCCATACTTCATAAAGATTCTTGTGAAACTAAAGAAAGTTTTTCCAATTTTCCGCTCAAGCAGCAATTCCATGATGTTTGCAAGCAATAGGATTCATAGAAAACCAAATAAATTAAAACCAAACGAATTAAAGGCGAGAGAATTAAAAAATGCAAATTTGCATCTCTGAAATACTGCATGAACGCCGGATAATAATAAGTTTTGTAAAGAAGCAGTACTTGCGATGAAAAATATACTCCGGACGGTAATCAAAACTGAAAGAAATCGTATAAAAATCTGGTCCAACATAAATCAACGCTAAGACGAAAATCGATCTCTTTATTTGGTAAGGCCAGAAATATCTCAAGTCGGGCTAAATGTTCACGTCCATACGCACTTAAAAACTATTTCGAAAATTATGGTTAAAAACTTTTTCCTCACATAAGACATAAATCGCGCTGCCCATCAACCCAGTGGCCGATTTTCGTAGAAACCAGTTGCCTGGCAAACTACTTACTACTTCTTTTGGTGGTCTGCTATATGGAAACACTGTCATTCCTTTAGCTGAGAAAACAAGAACGACTGCTACTGTTTCTTTTTTATTTCCTCTTTGGATAGTGTAGACGTTACGATGATACCACTCTCGATCCAGAAATCTCGCAGTTTTAGGGCACACAGAGAAACTTGTCTTATCGCCAATAAATATTCTGGATGGATAATCTTAAATATCAACCGTATTTTGTTCAACGAGATACTTCTGGAAATCTGTGAACTATTTCTGATGCCTTCTTCAGTGACTATAGCTCGTCCTTTACTTATTCCTTCTGCTTTCTTAACATCTAAGCTTAAATGCCGATTCCTAAAACTTTTGGACCATTTTCTTTCAGGATGATCATTTTAAAATGGTGTGGTGCTTCCGTCTTCCTTTATAATCGCTTACTCTGTTTTCAGCAAGTCATTAATTTTTTAACGGAAGTCCACATCTGCCAAGTTCGTGACACAATTTTACTAAGCTTTTCTCTACATCATTTGATAAGACAGTTTGCTGATCCATTTTTCTCGGACATACTGCAACGCAACTAAGTATTAGGGTATTCATTCGGTTAACCGTTAATCGGTTAACCGATTAATTACTACCCGATTAACTGATCGGTTAATTTAAAATTGGCTTTTTTCGATTAACGATTAAACCGGTTAATTTCAGTCGATTAACCGATTAACCGAAGTAACAAAATTTTAAATTTTTTGTAGTATTATCACATATTTTTTGTGTTTTTAATTATTTGTTTTGTCCCATATACAAAAGTTATGTGTTTAGAAAAATATTTTTTCCTTCTAGCTATACATTCTTTAAATACAGTACAACGTCAGGAAATACAGAAAAAGAACTGAGAAATTAGATAATCTGTATTATGGATTGCTTTCGAGATTTCCAACATCTGCGATAAGTGAAAGAATTTTTTCCAAATCGAGTTTTATCGAAACTAAAGCAAAGAATCGCTTAAATCCTAAACATTAAAGCCAAATTATTTTTATAAAAGATAATTTATAAGATCTCCTTAAACTTTTGAAAAATTTATTAATAAAATGATCTCACAGTTTATTTCTTATTAAATACATAATAAATATAAATTATAAAATATGAGGAGGTCCATTTGGATAAACGACAAAATGTTATTTAAGTAAGTAGCACATAATTTTTTTAAAAAACAATTATGAGGTATTATTGTCTACAAAAAATAATATTAATCACAAATTTATTATTTTATCTGACAGTTTGTTTTAAAATTATTTAGATAGCAAATTTGGATTTATTGCGTTTTGGTCCGAATCATAATATTTATTAATGTAATTATTGCGTTTTGTTATGGACCTCCTCAATTTACATAACAAAAGCGAAAGGTATTAACTTAACAAAAATTCCTTACGTTTTACAGTTATCTAAGAGTTACCACCACAGCATAATTTATTTAAAAAGTTGACTTTTTTTAAATTTTTTGTAGCGATTTATTACAAAGATGAGTAATTATTGCATTTTGCTCAGAACCATTATATTTGATATTGAATTGCAGTGTTGTTATTGAGTTTTGGAATACTTTATAATAAAGGTAATATAGATTTCAATGTGTAGAATAGGATTCAATCAAAAAATCAAAAAACTTAAAAAATGTAATTATTGCGTTTTGTTATGGACCTCCTCATATGTATTACATATTTATGAATTCCTTTTTTGCTCATTTAAGTTCAAGAATTGTTTTGTTTGTTTTGTTATAGTTTATTTTACTAATAAATTCCAAATAATAAATAACTTTTGCATTTTTATTTATTGAAATTACTTAATTTATAACAAAACTTTATTAATCGGTTAACCGATCAATAACAAAATTAACCGATTATAAACCGATTAAACCAAAATCTCGGTTAATTAATCGAGCGATTAACCGATTAAAGCAAAACCCCGATTAAATGAATACCCTACTAAGTATGCTGTCCTATGAAGTGGAATAATTATTTTTTAAATTTTTTTACTTTTACTAAAACGTTCAAAAGGCTTTCTAACTTTATAAACTTTATTGGTAAAATAGTTTTCTTAAATAATATTGACTACCGAAAGAATTCAAATACTTGTAATGGAAGACTGTAAATTTTGGCAAAAAAAAACTCATCTTGGTTCAATTTAATAATTACAAACAGAGAATGTAAGAACGTATTTCTTATATATTTAAATTTAAAAAATTGCTGACTTCTGAATCATGACGAAATAAGGCGCCTTTATCCTATTAATAAAAAAAATACGTTTGATTGCTTGTTCCCTATAGACTCCTGACCAATATTTCTGAAGTTTTCACAGTAAATTTCTGATTATTCGGCGCTTACAGGCTTCAAATATTTGTAAATTTTTTGGCAAGCGTGGCACATCTCACACCAAGACAGTAAAAAAAAAAAAATCCCACCCATAAGTTGTGCAAAAACACACCAGAAGATGGCAGTAACAAAAATAGCACGCCAAATACGCCACACTATACGACCAGCTATTTACTTAAGGCCTGCACAATTCCATTCGAACACACATCCAAATCATTGAAAATGTTTTCAAACTCTGTTCTGTAGTGGCGCTGTCTCAAGCAAATGCTGCGTGAACGTTTATTAGAAGGAAACATATGCTTCACAATAGTTGAAGACAAATGAGAAGCGGGCTTAAAACAATACTATCAAAAGTAACCATTGGAAAGAAAAATACACGCAACAGTGAGAGTGAGAATAGCAAATACAAACATTCTTTTTTTAATACGTGCTCATCTCTTTGATAATATTGCAACAAAAATTCTACGTTAAAACAATTCTTTGCGTCATACAAGTCAACAAAGAATTTTTGATAAAATTTCATTGGTTTTAAGAAATTTGAAAAGACAAACGATAAAAATGGTTTTCTTTTTTTAAGCGTAAAACAAAAATTTTTTTTTTGCTAAAATCATTTAAGAATTATTTTCAGTGTAAAACCAGACATATTTCACGTGTAATACACTTGTACTTTACAATAAGTACACCAAACGATTTGACAATCTTATGACACTTGGTGGTGACTTTTAAAGCTAATTAAATTAATTTCTTACGCAAGCCAGTTTGAGTGTATGTGTTTGTTAGTCTCTTAATGTTTCTTCAATTGCATTGCGTGTGTCCTTGTGTTTATCTGGTTCTTTGAAAATATTTGCTTGTTGAAGTGTGTTTTGTATTTTAACTGACCACTTAATGTGTAATTAGAGTGCAATTTGTGTCTAAATCATGAAGAAATCTCCTGTAGACTTTCCATTATCAGTACGTAAAACCTTAAGTTGAAAGTGTAGAAAAACCGCAAAGTAAGTACGCAGGTGATAATTGTTTAAAACATGTGGCCCAGGTAAATTCACAACCAAATGAGTGGAATTAATGGCAATTAAAAATGATTAATTAGCGTCATTTGATATTTCATAAGTTGTTAAGATTTTAGAAAAAAATTTGAGAAAATTTAAGAAATTTAAAAAGACATTAAATTTTGATTTTGGAATTTGTAAATTGACTTTCAAGATTGCATAATTTATTTGGACTTTGTTACTATGTTTAAAGGCTAAGAGGCTAAGACGGCAAGAAACAAAAACAACAATGAAATTCCGGCGACGCAGATAAAAATGGGCAATGGCCGGTAGGGACGGTAGAAACTGCGAATAGAATGGGTCTGGAATTCACTGACTACTGCAGAAGTTGTCATGACGGGGATGAAGAGGATACTGTGTTTCATTTTCCGTGTCAGTATCCTGAAATTCTGCATGTTAGGGAAAGATTCCTGGGGAAATCATTGTTTGTCTGTTTAAGTGATCTATCTACCATAGAACTAAGGCTGCAACTTCTTTTCATTAGTAAAATGAATTGGTTGAAATTAGTAGTGTCAGTTATTGAGTAGCTGCTCTGTGGGATGGGCATTGGCGTTGGATATCACAGTGAGCCCCTGAACCACCCAAGTCAGCTGTCTTTTGGTTGGCTCTCCAACGAAAAGTTTTAAAAGAAAAATATAATTTTTATTAGACTTAAGAAATTAATGGAATGTTCTGCACCACTTATGAAAGGAGTATATAAGTACATTACGTTCTGCACCGATAAAAGTTCCTTAGAATCTCTTGGTATGGCACTTTCCGCTTTCAGCCGAAACTGGCAACATACTTTGAAATCCGCAGATGTGCTAAATATCGCCAGAGCTCTATCTAGTACCACGAGAACCTGCATGTAGCTTATTAGCCCTGGACTGGTTTTTGCGGGTATCTGTTGGATGTCACAATGATATGATGACAAGTTGCCGATGAAAAAATCCTAAATTTCCCGGCTTAGGAGCTTAAACTTTGCTGCTTAGTTCAGATTGTCGCTGCCCCAAAGCTGAAAAAAGGTAAATGATCGTATTTAGGTTTCCACACACGCAGGCATTTAACCACGCATTGTGTCTGCTCAAAGTTAGGGGCAACGTGAGATCGGGCCGAAAGACTTATAACCACGTTTAACTAAAAAATTTTTGTTTGAACTAAAAATTTAAATGAATTTTGGTTGAAGCAAAGTTTAACAGTAAAGACCCAGCATTTTTTTTAGAAGTCCTAAGAGAATTTTAACCCCACCTTTCAAACCGCTTTAACCACCCCCACCATGAACCCATCCCAAAACTCTTTTTGAAATCATTCTTAAAAACTAAATGAATAACTGAAGCGATAATACAAGTTTCCTTGCTTAAACTTACAAACTCTTTTTATAAACCAAGAAAAGAAAAAAGTACCAATTGAAAATAATAGAAAGAAAAATATTCTTACGAGTTTATTGCTTTTAATAATATTTTCCAAATTAATGTAACAAATCTGTTATTAAAACCATTATGCAATTTAATTAGTTTCATAAATCTCAAACAAACAAAAAAAAAAAAAAAAAATGAAAGAAGAAAAAAACTGAAAATTAATTTTCAATTGTGGAAATACTTCAAGAGCAAATAGAAGAAGAAAAAGTTAAAACCCCAGCACTTCAACCAGTTCATTCCACTTCATCAGAGCCAAAGAAATGATGAAAAGAAGTGTAACAGAAAACTATAAAGTACTTTTTTTTCTCCACATTTTTGCTCCAACATAACCCCAAGCTTTTAAAAAATTGCAAGTTGCAACTCATAAATCAATATTTGCAACAAGCAGTTGAAAAAAAAAACATAAAAAGGGGAAACATGAAGAAAAAGTTCTAAGAAAATATTTCATATTTTGTAAAATGTGCACTTAAAGTGTATTTGAACAAGTCATGGGTAAAAGCAGGAGGACCAGCTTTAATGCTCAAACAATTTTGGTTTCAAGCGAAAGGAGAAAAATGAAAAGAAAGTTGTTTTCTTCACAGAGAAAAAAAAAACACAAAAAAAAAGAAACAATCTTTTCAAAAAGAATGTAATGAATAGTGAAAAGTTGAAAGAAAGGAAAATATAAAAATATGAAAACCTGAATATTTATAAAATTTTACGCGTTTTCTTTCCTTCGCCTTTTGAATAGTTTCAATGTAACCTGTTTTTTTTTTAAGAACAGGTACCCTACTTCTTACAAACGTAGGAAATTTGGAAGCGTTTTCAAAATTGTAAAAAAGAAAATTAAAATAACATTCTCGTTGATATAAAAAAAATCGCCTATTTATAAAACTAACAAAAATTGTTAAGGTAAAAATTCACTAAGCAACTATTTTGACAAAACAAATAAGATTAACTAAAAATCGCAAGAATTTGAATATAAAAATTTAATTTTAATTTGTTTTATATAAAAATCGCTAATTAAAAAAATCAACAAAAATCGTTAAGACGAAAAATTTTTAAAAGTTCAAAAAATAAAACCAAAGAATTAAAATGATTCAAAAATCTAAATGAAAAATATGCACATACATATTTTTTTTTTTAAAAATCGCTTATTTCTAAAAATATTTAAAAATCGTCAAGACGAACAGAAGAGTCAAAAATGCAAAAACTATTAAACAAATTAAAAACCAACAATTTTAAGAATTTTAAAAAAAAAACTTTGCATAAATGCTTGTTTGTATTAAAAAAAACTCGCTGAAACCAAAAAAAATCATTTATAGAAACAAATCCAAAAAATTCACTAAATAAATGAAACTCATTAAAAAAAAACTTAATTCAAAAATATTGCGTATTTGAATTTGTATAAACGAAAAATCTCTTATTCAGAAAATTAGCAGAAACCATCAAATCAAAAAATTTTTCAAGAACCTTAGCCAAAACTTTCCTTAATCTGATTGTTTATGTAAAAAACCGCCAATTTAAAAAAATTAGTTAAAATCGCTAAGACAAAAACTTTAGTAACCATAAAAAATTGCTAATATAGAAAAATTAAGAAAAAAAAAAAACGAAAAATTCACCAAATAAATGAAACTCGTCAAAAAAATCGCAATTCAAACATTTTATAAATTTGAATTTTTTGAAACGAAAAATCGGTAATGCAGAAAATTAACAAGAACCGTTAAAACTTAAAATTTTCCAAAATCCTTAGCCAAAACTCTCTTTAATATAAATACAATTTTGTTTATGTTAAAAATCGCTAATTTACAATTCAAGAAAAATCGCTAAGCAGAAAACCAACTTCCCAAGTCTGGAAGATTCAAAAAAAAAAAAAAAAACAAATTCAATGAAAAAAATGTTGCGAAAAATTGCCAAAAATGAAATATTTTATGAATACATTTTTGTTTTCATGGAAAACCGCTACTTTACAAAATCAAAAAAAAAAAAGATTGCTAAGCTTGAAAAATCTTAAAGAAACAGAAAACTTCGACATAGAATTAATAATAATCAAAAAATCTTAAAAAGATAAATTTTAAAAATGTTCATATATATAAATTTTATTTTATTCAACCTTTATTTTAATTGCAATATAATTTATTAAGCTTGAGGTTTTTCCCTGACGAAGATACACATTGCTGTATCGAAATATTGGAATAAAATAAATTTTTATCTAATTTTTTATATAAAAAAGAAAAACCTCAAGCTTAATAAATTATATTGCAATTTTCATATATATTTATAAACAAAAAAATCGCTAATTTAGAAACCCAATGCAAACCGGTTAAGACGAAAAATTTTCCAAGACTCTTAGCAAAAAATCTCTTTAATAATCGCTAATTTAAGAAAATCAATTAAATCACACTTAACAAATACAAATCTCATGAATCGGCATTAAGAATTGTGAATACAGTTTTGTTTATGTCAATATCGCTAAATGTGAAAATCATTTCCAAAATCTGGAAAATTTCCTGCGAATATTTGGTCTAACTGGAATGATGGATCGATAAATACAATTTTTTTTAGATTTGTTGTTTCGACAATAATAACTTTGTAAAATTACACTACGTGACAAAATATCAACAAAGTCGTGACCAAATGAATCTGACAGCTTATCTCTATGTAAAATTTTAAAGTAGAACAGTTTTTGAGATTATCCATAATAACAGTTATTTGTGTTTTTAAAAAAGATGATGTGATTGAAACGTAAATATCTTCAACAATTTTAATTTCTAAAATAACCATGGATTGCTAGTCAAGAAATGACAGAGTTACACGGGACAAAAGTTCAAGCTTCATTAAAAATTTTATGATTTTGTTCAATTTTGCCCTTTTAAAGTTATTTTTTTAAACCAATGATTTACAAATCCTAATGTTTTACTGCATGCATTCGATTATTTTAATATAAACATTCTGCGCTCAACAAGACAGAGATTGGTACAAAAATGACGAAGCTACAGAAGATTTAGTAAATTAACCCCCATAGAAATTCAATAGTTTTAAGCTATTTTTAATATTTATTTTTACTTGAAATTTAGTTTTGTATATTTATTTGTTGTGTTTTTCATTGATTTGATACAAACCGAAGAGTGGGTTAATTCAATTAATCTTCTGTTACTTTGTCATTTCTGTCATATTGTAATAGACTAATGTCGTAAGTGATAAAACTAAAAGAAATTTTATTTTTTGGTTTAAAAAAAAAATAACTTGAAAAGAGCAAAATTGCAAAAAATCATCATATTTATAATGATAATAAATTAATAAATAATAATAATAATTTATAAACCAAAGATCCCTGAAGAAGCTGTCCATTGTGGCAGCGAAATATTGGATAAACTTTAAAAAAATATTTTTTTTTTGCATAACCTGACCTTGAGCTTGATTTAAAAATAAGAAGAAATAATAATAATATTTATAATGAAGTTTGAAATTTTGTCTACTATATCTCTGCCAATCAGACATCATACTTTGGATCTTTTGAGAATTATGCTATAAACGTCTAACCTGTAAGAGCATTGTATAAAATGCAAATAATGAAGTTTGTTTTCAAATCCATTAAAATTCTTGAAAATTCGTCAGTTCAATTACAACAGAATGTTCAAATTACACATAGGTTAATAAGACAAAGCCAAAATTTGTCTATATCTAGATGTCGCCTTGAATTTTCAAAGCATCGTATTTGTTTTGCTGGTCCAAATAAGTACAATGATTTACCAGTTTTTTCAAAAAGCATTGAACTTTGGTCAACATTTAAAAGGGAATTAGAAAAATTTTTGTTAACCGATCTCGAAACACTTCTTGAGTAAAATTTTGTAATTTATCAGGGGTGTCATGGAAATCGAAAACGAAAAACGAAAGAATTTTAAAAGTCGCTTTTCAATAAGATTTCTGTAATAAAAAAATTTTATGACAATTATTATTCAAATATTGCTCCATTAAACATAATTCTTTAACAAAAATTTTAAAATTAGATTAAAAGTTTATTAAAAAGAACTTCCAAATTCTTTCGTTTTACGTTTTCGATTTCCATGACACCCCTTTTAGATATTAAAAATTCTTGATAAAATAAAAAATAGGAAAAAACTGTAAAAAACCAATATTAAAATTTAAATAGTTCAGTTTTTTATGTAAATAATGAATTAACACTAGTTGCCTTTTAGCCTCCTCAATGCCAATATTGGTGCTGAGGCTTTGAAGTATTTTTGTGATATAAAAAAACAAATAAGCTAAAATTTTAAACAATATAACCGAAAAATCTAAATACATTTTTCTTGGCCTAAAAATCGCTTATGTACAAAATCATACAACGAAAATATTTCAAAAAAGCTAAAAATTCACAAAACACTCAGCATAAAATCACAAGACTATAAAATAAAAAAATTTGATTTTGTATCTAATTTTCTATAAACAAAAAATCGAAGAAGAAAAGGACGAAAATAAGATTCCATAATCTGCAAAAATACCCAAATCAAACATACAGCAAACAAAACTCCCATCAATATGCATACGAATTCTGAATGTAAAAATCTCTTAATTGTAAAATCAACAAAAATCAAGGCAGAAAAAAAGATTAATTAATATGCATAATTACCCAAATAAGCAAAAATTTAATAAAAATAAATATCAAAATCACCAAAAAAATTAAAATAACGTCTTTACTTCTTAAGATAATGCATGAAAAACTTTCAATACATATTTGTTTATGTAAAAAAAATCGCTTATTTAAAAAATCAACAAAAATCACTAAGGCGAAAAAATTTAAAAAAACTGGAAAATTTATCAAATTTAACAACAAAAAACTCAAGAACCGAAATAAAATTTTTTGATACAACTTAAGTTTTGTTTAAGTAAAAAATCGCTAGTTCTAAAAATCCAAAAAAAAAAAACGTCAAAACGCAAAACAGTTTTACAAAATCGGCTAAAATCACCAAAAAATATAAAACTAACGTTTAAAATTCTCAAAAATATGCATGAAAACTTTAAAAACATATTTGTTTATGTAAAAAAATCGCTTATTTAAAAAATCAACAAAAATCGCTAAGAAGAAAAAATTTGAAAAAACTGGAAAATTTATCAAATTAATCAAATTTAACAACAAAAAACTCAAGAACGGAAATAAAATTTTTTAATACAACTTTTGTTTTGTTTAAGTAAAAAATCCCTCGTTTAAAAAATAAAAAAAAAACGTCAAGACGAAAACAATTATACGAAATCTGCTAGATTTCCAAAAAAAATATTCAAAAAGCTAGCTAAATCATAAAGAACCGTAATAAAATTCCCTGTATGTTTTGTTGGTAATATACAAAATCGCTAATCCAAATATCAACAGAAATCGCAAAGGCGAAATTAGTTTCAAAAGTTGCAAAATTTATCAAACAAATCTCAGTGAACAACAAAAATCTTAAGAATTTAATGGAAAATACATCTTGAATACAACTTTAGTTTATGTGAAAAATTGCACGTTAAAAAAATTTACCAAAAAAAAAAACGTTAAGACGAAAACAATTTTACAAAATCTGTTAAATTTACCAAAGATATAAGACAACACAATCCTCAAGAATAGGCATGACAAACTCTGAATAAATTTTTTTTATTTAAACAATCGCTAATTTCAAAAATCGCTAAGAGAAAAACAACAAAACTACAAAAAACTACAAAATTTATCAAAAATATCACAATTATCAACAACAACGTCAAGATTTTAAATGAAAAACTTTTAATACACCTTTTGTTTGTTTGTCAAAAATCGTTTTTATTAAAGCTTAAAACAAAATCGCCAAGACGAAAACAGTTTTACAATATCTGATTGATTTAATTAAAACATAAAAAATAGCCAACAAACTTCACATAAATCGGCATGAACAATTTTGAAAACGTTTTCGTTTATATAAAAAAAACGCTAGTTTAAAATATCAAAAACAATCGCTAAGACACAAGACATTTTGCTGCAAAAACCTCGAGAGCCTAAATAAAGTTCCACAGTTTTTTTTTTTTTTTAATACAAAAATGTTTTTTTTTAATAAAGTGCTTTGAATACAAGCTTTTGTTTCTAAAAAATCGCAAATTTTTAAATTCAATAAAAATCGTCAAGACGAAAATATTTTAAAAAATCAGCAAGATTCACCAAATAAATTGAAAAACGTTGAATGCATCTTTGGTTAAGTCTTGATTGGGAACAGTGGCAATTTATCTTAAAGACTATATAACTCCTCAGATTCGTGCTTAATTTTGTCTCGATACTAACATATTTCGTGGGTGTAGGCAGGCTAAAATCGTTTTAATATAAAAGCCCTATCGAAAAATGCTAGTCGTAGCCTATGTCCGAAGTTTTTTGTGTAAAAACCCGGCGAAATCGTAAACTGATTTTTAATAATTTCAATTGGAACCGTTCTTGGCTTGAGTAAAGCTAAACATCGAGTCATCTTTTAAAATGCAGATATTGCTTATCGAACAAAAAAAAAAAAAACGCTATTTTATAGCACCCTATATCAACAACCTTGCCGAACCTTAACTTATTTCCACCTTTTTCTTTTTTAGTAGATGTTTATTCAAGTAAGTGGTTTTATGGATTGATGCCGCATCAGCTGTGGTGCCCAGAAGTATGCAACACAAAACGAAAAATGTAAAATTTTATAAAAAAAAATGTTCTCCCTGTTAAATAAAATGCACTTCCGGTACATCGCCTTTAAAATGCAACCAGCCACATGATTCTTTTCACATTTTGGACACACAATATAAAACGTATTGTCTACTAAAATCCCAGCTGGACTCCACAACTCCCTTCTCTGACCATCTCAAGTTTACATTACACAGATTTCGCTTCTTTTTTTATAATTATGCCGGCTGGTGAAGTATTGTTTCATGCTCAGTTCAGTCTCTTATTCTCTTCGCATTAATATTATGATTTTATGGATTCTTTATTATTTTTTTTTTAACATTTTCTATTTTAATGGAATATTTCCTGTTGCTGTTGCTTTTTGGCGAACGCCAGGCAACGAGCCAGGCAGCCAACGAGTGTTGCGTTGGCTGCTAGACAATTGTCTAGAGTATATAATCATCGACCCCTCAGACTTAAGCAATTATTGGTTTAATATGCTTTTTATAATGTTGAGTAAATACGTACAATATGAAAAAAGCTTAAATTATATGATGGGCAAGTTTAAGTTAAAATATGGAGGCGAAAATACAAAGAGAAAAAATAATATTTATATTAAAAAAGCAATTAAAAGATAGGCAACACTTGAAGTATTTATCATTCAGCGATTTTTCTTTTTCTTCTATTTGTTTGCTCTCTTGTCTAAAAGTAGTCTATGAAAAATGTTAAATTTCAATGCAATCAAAACTAGGCAAAACATTTTCGTTAAGTAGCACTTGTTTTAAAAGCGAAAGAAGAGGAAATTTTATTGCTGAATTCTTAAATATTATTGTTGTTTCTGTTGTTGTATGTAGGTTAGTTGTTTTCGGTTATATTTTTAAGTACTCCTTAAGTTAGGCTATAATTTTAGTTAAAAAAAAAACACACAAATTAAACTTAAAGTAGGCCATGTGGGCAATAAACATTAAATGAAACTTAGAAAAGCAGGTTAAGTAAAAAAGCTTTTTTTTAATCCATTACAAGTGCAAGTATTTAACGAAAAGCTAATATTTGAAAAACTACAATGAATTTTTAAGTAAAACTGAATAAAGGAATTCAGATGAAAACCAATAAAAATAAACTATTTTAATTTGAAATAATTTTTTTTATTTATACTTATTTTTACGAGTGGTACCCTCCATAGGATGCCAATATTAGGTATCTCAAATCCTTAGAACTGTTATAGTGAGAAGGTTCAAACTTTGTTGGAGTCACTCTTATGGTAAGCTACACCTTTGAAAATAAAGGGGGTAGGCGCTGGAAGAGCAATACCCCCATAGGATACATATTATTAACTATCGCGTAAATGAAGAAGTATTATAGCGACAGTCTTCAAACGTGGAAAAAACCACTTTTATGGTAAACTGTTTATTACAAAGTATAAATGGGTGGGGTAGACGGAGGGGGAGGGAAATATTACGTACCGCATATCTAAGATAAAAGTCTTTGTAGGACACACTCTTATGGGAAACTACACTTTTCAAAATAAAAATTAGCGGGCTAGGTGCAGGGTGAGCAAAAAAAAAAATGCAAAAGCTTTCTGCGAACCCGCAAAATAGTATTAACTACTTATTTTGTCGATAGGGAGCAGTACCCCTATAGGACGCAAATGTTGAATCAAATGTATAGCTAAGACAAGGAGCTGATTGCTTAATCATCGCGCAGCCAAAATGGCTGAAGTAAGAGACATGAAATAAGGACAGTGGATAAGTCTCCCAACGAATAGATCCACTAAAAGAGATTTTTGGAAATATATATTTATATAGTTAAAGGGTGAAATGGGTAAAAATCACTTAACATATGCTATAAATGATTATAAAATTCCAAACAAAGGCAATATGAATAACTCCGTATCTAAAGAACGGATACAAAAAAGTTTTCAAATTTAAAACAAGTAACTTAATTATCAATACACAACATCTGCCAAAAAGTGGAGGGTATTGGAGAAGTAGGAGTCCTCCCTACAATAAAAAAGGTAGTATAAATAACAGTGATCCGGAGAACGGTTAGAGTAAAAGAATTAAGATTTTATATAAATATTTATCCCTCCCATACAAAGTGAATATAGATTTATTTATATCTGGAGAACACTCAAGTAGGTAGAATTTTTTAAAATTTGGAACAAATAGTTTGGTTTTCTTCACAAAAAGTTGGCTGGATTTGAAAAATGGTCATGGCACCTTCAATATAAGCACAATATAGGTTTCTGTACATCAGTAGAACGGTAACTATAAAATTATCTTAATTTGGTACTATTTTCTTCGTCATTGATACACAAGATCTGTTAAAAAATTTGTTACTAATTTATATTTCAACTAGCGGACCCGGAGAACTTCACCTCGCCCCAATTTTATTTTTTTTTTTCATTTGGAAAGCCATTAAGGAATAATTTCACACAAAATTTCATACAAAAACTCGATTTCCAATTTTCCGACTTTGCCGGAGGGAAATACGAACAACTGATAAAAAAATTTACAGAAATCAGCCCAGCCGTTCTCATTTTATGAATTACTATACATTTTTTACCCCATTTTTATATATATAGATGGGGAAGCAAAGCACATCGGTTAAAGCTAGTATATAATAAACCCGTCAATCCAAAAATTAGCAAAATTAAGTTGCACGAATCAATAACATGCTTTGAAAGTTAATTTAGAAAATTTAGAAGCGATCAGGTGTGAATCTATTTGTGATGATTTGCCAGCAAATACTGATTATCAGCAAAACTATAAATATGCAATTGCGTGTTTTTCCTTATGCGACCAATGAAGACAGTAACCATTTATTTATACATTTTATAGCTTTTTATGAATTTTGGCACTGATATTTTAGTGCATGTTTTTGCATATTTTACCATTCGCATCATGTGTTTGCATAATTTAGTTAAACGAGATTTTTGCAGCACTTTTTAGGTTTATAGTGCATATTTCACCTTTTTGCAGCATATTCTAATACATGTTTAATTTGTTTAGATACCTTAAAATGCTTTCGCAAGGGATTAAACACAAAAAAAAATTTTGCACCTCTAAAAGCATTAGCCAAAAATAAAATCAGTTTTAATTAAAAATTTTATCAAGTGAATTAAAAGTTTAATCAAGTGAATTAAACTATTAATCAAGTGTATTAAACGTTTTATTGACAATATTAATTTGCACCAGTAAACAAATTAATAATATCAATTAAACGTTTAATTCACTTGATTAAACGTTAGTTCACTTGATTCAAATTTTAATTAAAACAGATTTTATTTTCGATTAATGATTTTACTGGTGCAAAATTTTTTTCTTGTTTTTAAACATAAATGTTATTTTAAGCAATGAAATTTTAAACGTAAGCAAAGATTATGGAACAAAAAATTATATATGTACATAGAAATCTAGCCTCATCATTAAGTATACCGCTCGACTCGGTAAACCTTTGTTATGTGATTTTACGATGCATCCGTCCATCTGGCTGGTTGGCTGTCCATGTAAATCTTGTGCTCAAAGAACAAGTTGCTCTTTGGTAAATTCTTTTTAATTGTACTTAGAACGAAACCTATTGTGAGAATCGGTCTATTATTTCACATAGTCCCATATAAACTTCTTTCCGAAATACACTCTTTGTGCCATAAACCATCTAATTATATTCATATTTAAATTAAATTTATCTCAAAAATATTTAAGTGCAAGAAAATATTTTTTTGGAATCGGTTGACATTTGACGCGTCGGTAAAAAACTTAAACTTCCTTTTAAATGTTAATACTAATAAAAATGTTAGCGAACGTCCCTAAAATCCCTTTAAGAAAAAACGCATGTAAAGGGTGGTAAAATTTTAAGGTCCGATTTTGATTTTGATAAAAACACAAATTATTTGGAAAATTTTTGTTATTTCTTTTTATAATGATAATACTGGTATGGTTCAATTATGTATGGAAGAAAATATCGGCCAAATGTCCGCCGCCACCTCGGCGGCAAACCTCTATCCGATGGTCCAAATTTTCGATGACACAGAGGCATAATTGAGGTTCTATACCGTTAATGTCCCGAATTATCTCATCGTTTAGCTCTTGAATTGCTGCTGGCTTATCGACGTACACCTTTTCTTTCAAATAATCCAAAAGAAAAAAGTCCAAAGGTATCAAATCGCATGATCTTGGCGGCCAATTGACATCGCCACCACGTGATGTAACACGGCCATTGAATTTGTCGCGCAAAAGAGCCATTGTTTCGTTAGCTGTGTGGCAAGTGGCACCGTCTTGTTGAAACCACATATCGTCCACATCCATATCCTCTAATTCGAGCCATAAAAAGTTCGTTATCATCTCCCGATAGCGAACACCATTCACAGTAACTGCCTGACCGGCCTCATTTTGGAAAAAAATTAGGCCCGATGATGCCGCCAGCTCATACACCGCACCAAACAGTCGCTCTTTGTAGGTGTAGGCAATTCTGCTTATTGACGAGTCCACTGAGGTGAAAATGTGCCTCATCACTGAAGATGATTTTCTTCTAAAATTGATCATCCACTGTTGCCATTTCTTGCCACCATTCTGACCATTGACGACATTTGGAATGGTCATGGTTTAAATTGAGTTAGTTTGAAATTGAGAAATATCAAATGGAATGCAGAAAAAACTGGACGTTTAGGTGTGGTTCACATTCAACATCGGCCCTTAAAATTAGACCCGTAAGATGGTTCATCTGTATGGTCAGCCTTATTACGAAGGTCAGTATCATGGCCGATTCCGAAGTCTTAGCTGTTTGAGATGTTTATCGTTAAAACACATAGAAAGTTTGTCGTAATTATGTCGTCAATAATAATAATCAATAATAATACCAATGTTTTAAAACGAGAGGTTTTCGACTACGGCACTTATAATAACACCCAATATTCAGCACAAATAACTCTTTTATGAAATTTTTTTTTGGTAAGCCCATTATTGCCCATAGAAAATTCGCCTTTAACTAATGTGGTGTATGGGTTTTACCCAGCGTTAAAAAAACTGTAGTCAAAGTACAAAAACTGCCACTTCTTCAGTTGTCATTCGCCAGAAAAAAAAAACGCTTGCTTTTTCTTTTGATTCATTTAATATAAACAGTTGCTGTGAATCCAACTCAAAAAGCGAAAAGTTGTACCCAAATATTCGTTTTTTGTTTGACAGTTTTTGGTTTCGACTGCAGTTTTTTAAACCCTGGTTTTACCGATTATAATTTAAGGCTTGTTTTTTTTTAATGCAAGTTTTATTTTATATTTCGTTTTCAAATGGCATATTTTCAAGTTTTTTCTGCATATTTAACGCGCATAAAACACTTTTTTTCTGGTTTCCCTGCTGATTATATATGTCAAAAAGTAAGGGTTTTATTGAGCTCTGAAAAACACCCTTTACCAAAAAACAATATGTATTTTTTGCCAATCTTGGAAAAAATGTTGACTTTTCGGTTCAAAGTTTTATATAATCTTATTATTATTTATGTTAACCTAATAAATAATCGTATTACATTTTTTCTCCGTTTCCCCCCCCCCCCCCCCCATCCCAGAATTTTCGAGCACACTTTTTATGTTTTGGTTAATCATATATTTTTTTTTTGTCTCCCTCATTCACTCGACTAAAATCCAATCAAGGTTTTTTTTATTTGTACTTTCTCTTTTTATTTTATTTAGTACGATTACTAAATCATATCCTTTTTTACATTAATTTTCTATTCTCTATTAGAGAGAAAAATTTGTTTAAAGTTTTTCTATTAAACTTTTAATGCATAAAATAAAAGAAAGAAAAAAAAAAAAAATAAAACTTTTTTTTTATAAATTTTTCACTTTTTTACCACTTCAAATGAAGGTGTGGGTGTTTAAAGAGCTTTAGATAATCAATTATTTTACACTCATTTTATGGGAAATTGTTAAAAAAAAAGAAAGTATGAAGGTAAGTATATGTCTATCTTTATGTGTGTGTGTGTGATTTGCTTTCATTTATGTGCGTTTAAGGATCTTCTATAAAACAGTCCTAAACTCACATTATAAACTAAGCACTTAAATAAACTAACCTTTTTTTACCCCTCGACCCTTCCCCTTCTTCTCTAATTCTTTTACCATCTTTTATAGCCAATTTTATTAGTTTCATCCCCTTTCCTTCTTCTGCTTCTCTTTAAACAAATCAACTTTTTATAAACCGATTAAATGGTGATTTGTACTTTCTGTGTTGGCTTTTTTTATATGAGAAAAGAAAAAAGCTTAACCGAAAAAATCCCATATGGAGGTGCAAAAAAAAGCTAAAAACTTTTATAATTTAAAATTATAACACCAGCCATAAGGAAAACTGTTATTTCTTTCACTTTTTATTGGTTGAATGGCAACAAGAAAGAATTAATAAACTTTAAAAAATATTTATTAAAGAAGAACAAAAAAGTTTAGAAAGCAAAAAACTCCTTAAAGGAAAACTAAAACACTTTATTAAAGTTTAGTGGTTATAAGTAGAGAATAACAGGAAGAAAATGTTAAAATAAATAGCGCTATAAAACTAATTGGTCTTTAGGGAAAAATTTATTATTAAATGTTAACACTTCGTAGCAGCTGTCTGGTCAATTGAAGATGAAAACGGTGGGTTAAATATCTTGAAAACAAAAAATAAAAGTTAAATGTCTGCCCTTTTTCTAAGAATTAAAAAGGTTAATAAGATGTATTACTTCAACAAGCTGGAATAACAATGTTTTTAACAAATTTGTCTGGGAATTAATTTCCCTGAAAAAAGTCCTTTTAATAGCAAATAAGGGTTGGGAGTTCTGTTCCGTTCGTCTTATAGTCTAGGACGTGTTCCTTCTGAATATTTTGTATACCCTACACCTCAGATAGAATAAGTCTAAGTCGAATGTGATTAATGTGATAACGTGCTATGGTGGCCCAAACCCAAGGCGCTCTTCCCACTGGGTAAGTCAACTGCCCCTTCCACCGCCCCCATGTGTAAGATCAGCCAACACAAACAGCTAGACATTTAAGTGTAAACTTTGGCATACAAATCTGCACTTACATTTCATGCCAGACTTTCTATCACCTTCACTACAGTTGGAATGTCTATCTGTAAGTGTACCATTCCGTTTGTTACTTCTTACTGAGAAGTATGGTCGAGCCATGGAGCAAATAATGATTACAAAACACCTAAAGAAGCTGGCCTAACGCCAGTTTGTTAGTGGACAGCACACATGGCTCTAAAAAAATTGGCCTAGTTTCAGTACACTTACAGCCAAAAAAAAAAAAAAAACACCACAATTTTAAGGCGCTTATAAAGTTCTGCAAAAAGCAAACAAATTGAGGTGCGGAAGACTGGAAACTGGTAATATGGTCTGATGAAACTAAAATAAACTATTTTTAGACAGATAGAAAGAGCACTTCTGGCACTGCACTAACGAAACTTTGAAAGCGATTTAAAATGAAGACGGAGTTTGGGCCTATTTTACTTGGTGGTAACTCATTTCATAAGTAAAAATCGATGGTATAATTAAACACGTTATACTGCTTTCACCAAGGAGTAGAGAAAATTATGTAAGATTTTAACAGTGGGTAGATATTGACCACTCTGCATCGATTTCTTGCAAAAATTGAATATGGAAAAATTGTGATTTGTCTCTCTCTAGAGGAACCATTGCGATTTATTAATATATATGTACTAGCTGCCCCGGCAAACGTTGTTTTGCCATATACATAGCTTATTTCTAGTGAAAGAAAGAGAAATAAAGCGCTTTATACCATGATCGGCGATGACAAATAAAACAATATTTATTTATTTCTGTTCGTTACATATTCAAAAGTTAAAAATAAAAAAGTGATGTATTGTTTATCCTGAAGTATGAAAATCAAACGGGGATAAAAAATTTCATTACGAAGAGACATTGCGTGTACGATATTTTCTGTCAGTCCGTCTTTAGCCAACACAAATAAGCTTGATGATAGGAGGGGGTGCGTTTTCCCTTTTTGCTTTATTTTACGCCGTAAATGTTGAAATTTATAGCCTGCAGTTTCTTGAAGATATAAAACTATCATTGTTAATTAAGAAGACATGGGTAGAGGGAGCCTTTACTCTTTTTGTCCTATTTTACGCCCTAATTGTTGGAATTTCCAAAAAATATATATCCTACAGTTCCTTTAAATATTACAGTGTCTGCATGCCAAATTTTAATAAAACCGGTTGATTAGTTAAGAAGATATAAGAAGGGAGAGCGGATACTCCTTTTGCCCTATTTATCACTCTAAATAATAAAAATTACAGGCTATAGTCCCGTCCAGATGTTACACTATTTTCCTGCCAAATTTCAAGAAAATCGGTTGATTAGTTAAGCAGATATTTGGAGGGGGAGCTTTTACCCGTTTTACCTTATTTTACGCCCTCTAGCGATATGAAATATACATTAAAATCTATTCCAAATGTCATTGTACACATTAGACATTACGATACAATGGCTTGGTAACTTTTCAAGTGACAATAAAAAATCATAACATTGAATATAGAGGGCATTTAGTTTTAGGAATATATATGAAAATCTAAATGCCATATCTCAAGAACCACTGGGCCGACTTCGTGCAAACTTCACATAAACCATCTACAGACTATCCTCAAAGTACTCTTAAATTTTGATTTAAATCAGTTTACCCGTTTTTGCAGTTAGTGGTGACATCAAAGTGTACACTTCTTTTTATATATATAGATAAACATATATTTAAAATATTCGAGAATCCCTCAAAAAAGAAAATTTTCCATTGATTTCCTAACAAATATTTTTTTTTTTTAATTCGAAATTTTATGTTTCTTTGGTCTAGTGTCACTCTATTCCCTTAAAAATAAATCCTTAAATTCAAACATTTGCTAATTATTAAATTTCTACTTGCACTACAATTAAACTGCGTCATTATAAAATTCCCTCAACAATTGCTTGGCATGCCTCTCTCAACAAGACTTATAAATAAATTCTTCTGTTGATGGTTCGTTCGTTCGTTCGTTCGTTCATTCATTCCGTTTAATTTCTTTAAACGTCTAAAACAAGCTCTAAACTGTTTTTGAAATACACTCAATAGCGTTGTTCTTAATAAACAACTATACAACTACATTCACAACTACAGACACTCGAACAAATATTAACAAAATATAACCGTTCTTGTGTATGTGTTAACATACCAATGTAGCTGTATGTGTAAAGTACTTGACATATTTTTTACCATTCTTTAGTTTATTTATATTTCTTTTCAATTTTCGCACATTTCCATTGATTAAGTGTAAATACTTGAAATAGAAAAAAAATTTAAAAGAAAAAGAATTTATAAAAAAAAACAATAATAATAAAACAAAAAAAAAATGAAAAAACGAAGTAGCAAAAATGATGTTGAAACCAATTGAACAAATTTTGTGTTGTCTTGGAAAATTAAAAAAAAAAAAAAAATTATAGGAAAGTTAAAAAACTTTAATATGTACTGGAAAAAGGAAAAAAAAATAAAAATTGAATTTAAGACCACAACTCTAAATTATTCGCATTGCTAGCGATATATCAAGGACCCCAAGGCATTAAATATGAAATAAGAAAAATTACCACACAGCCACACGCAACACACTAAAGCTACGGTCAGACTTATCAAATATTTGACGAAAAAAACGGGACCAACAACCAAACTAAAAAATCATTTCGATTAATATCAATATTTATTTTGATTAAAATACCACATTTTACAAAAAACTGGTTTTTTGCTATGTCTAGTAGTATAATTAGTTTATTTTGTAATATTAAGACCCTTTTAAATCTCACTAACTATTAACAAAATTAGGGGTTACGCTTATTTGATCAAATATTTAATAAGTGTGACCGTAGCTTAAGAGACTTTCTTTACGCACTAGGACAGCAAACGAAATAGCAATTTTCAAATACCACGAACAAACATCGATGGCAAGAAAACAATAAATAAATTTTTGTACTAAGTGTATACTTTCAGGCGTAAAGAAGAAACACAGTGGCAGAAAGATTGTACATTTTTCTTATGAGTTTTCTTAAAAAAGCATTTTTCTGGCGAAATTTTCTGTAGTACTGTGAAATGTCTCATCATCGGACACCGAAAAGTTAATTAAAATGTGTTCACACCTGCTTTTATTCTTTTATTAAGATCAACAGCAGGAGTCTGCATAAGGAAGGTGTCTATTAGGAAAGATTCTACTATATACAAAATGCTATCAAAAATCTATAACATAATCAATTTTCAAAAAATGTTCATTTAAAAGTTTTTTCCCAAAATTATCGTAAATTTTTTTTCTAAAAAGCTAAAATTCTTTTTAATTTAAAGCAAAACTTGCAAATTTTTGCCAAAACTTTCTTATGAACAATCAAATTTTTTTCTAATATTTTTTTTTATAGCAAAATTTGCAAAAACAAATATAACAAAAAACAAGTAATTACAGCAAATTTCGATTCATCATTACCATTGGTTGAAGATTGATGTTTGACTATAGACTGGTAGGCGCCGCACACTGGTTCATATTTTGAGAAGGCGGCCAAAATTATTTTTTTTTATGTTCTCCGATTTTAAAATTTTTTATTCATGTGAAAGTAAATACTAGTGAACCTCGGGAGCCAAAAAATTTCAACCCTATTTCAACTATTTCATTGAGAACAGGGTGGTCCGAAATGGACTTTCTCAATATTTGGTTATAGTTTTGAATTTCTGAGTCAATTTTTGAAGTTGAAATGCTCATAACTTTTTTGTTTTTTAAGATTTTTTGACAGAATAAGTTTTGTGTATTAGTTAATTTTATTAGCTATACGTGGTTTAAAGCATTAAACTCTGCGACCTCTAGAACTATTTAATTTTTTTTTTTTTTTTAATGTCAAAATTTCCCGGAAATTTCCTACTTTATAGAGCATAAGTCCTGAGCGTCAAAATGCGTCAAAAAAAAATCTATACTCTCTTGTAGTCCAGAATCTAACCTACATTTCTATACCCCATTGTACACACATCTGGATACGGCCTTGCGAACTACAGCAATTTCTGTGACCCAAGGTAAGATATTCGGTTCAAAAAATAAGTCCTGCAAGGAAACATTACTGAAATTAAAGAAGGTGAATCTTAAAGAATTTTCGACAAATAAAGCAGTTCAGGCCACAAAAATTATCTAGCACGTCAGGTTATCAATTAATTTGGAGAAGGTAAAGGTATTGCCATTGTTATGAACTTATTGTGGGTGAACGGTTGCTGCAAAACGAATAGCCGACATAAATAGACTACCACGTTAGATTTCTGAGTAAGTTAAAAGGTTAAACATAAGTAAATAGCCGCAACATAAACTACATAGTTTAATTACCTGAAAATTGCAAATTAATTTAAAAAAATGGAGGAGCAGGTAAATGGTAAAAAAACTAGCACGCAGTTATATTTTACGTGAAAATTACCTACATGTTACCTGTTAATTTATTGCCGGTATGTTATCCTTTTAAAAAGTGTGAAAACAGGGGTTTTTTATGTTTCAAAGAAATGCTAATAAAAGATTAAATTTGTATTTAAAAAAGGGTTTTTATGTTTCAAAGAAGTGGTAACAAAATATCATTTAAAAAAACTTCTATCAAGAGTACAAAAATGCATGCATTCATAATTTAACCTTTATTATTGTTTAAACAATGGCTATGTTCAGTAATAAAGTTCTCGCAGATATATATTTTCAACAGAAAGATGAAAAAGATTTTGTGTTACACATAATGAATAATCCATTCTTTAAATTAGGGAACGAACAAGAAATCAAAATTCATAAGATAAAAATTAAAAATTTTTCATTTACATTAAGAAAACGGTAATGTTCTAGAAACAAGAAAACATTTTACTTACGCAACGAAAAATGGCTAACAAATGATCTGATTTTTAAGAAGCTGTCAATAACCGCTAAGGAAACTGGAAAAGTGGGTCGGCCCGCAAAACAAATTGACAATTGCAATAAAAGATCACGAAGACGCAAGCTTGCAAATATCAATGAAGAAATTTCTCATAGTATGATAAAGGATTCATTTCTGCATCAAATTCAACCAACGCAAAATAAGAAAACAAAAATTGCAATAATTAAAAAAATAGTGGAGGCTAGCGCTAAACGCACAAAGAGGATTTTAAAAAGTATGCCTACACCAACTGAAGAAATGAAATTTACTCCAGAAGAAGCATTTGCACTATTTTTGGATTTAAAACTAACAAAAAATCAGTATACAGAACTGCGAAAGCGAACCAATGAAAAAAATTGTGGAATCTTTCCAGGATATCGAGATTTAGTTTTTGTCAAAAAAGAGTGCTTACCTTCACTAACGGCTATTAGTGTAACTTTAAGTTCAGCAGAAGTAAAATTGCAGGCTCTTCTCGAACACACTGCAGAACGATTATTAAATACACTTGATGCTGACTGTTTAAAAAAACTTAAAAATTGCAGCATCGCTTTATTTTCTAAATGGGGATGTGATGGAAGCTCTGGTCAGAAACAATACAAGCAATGTAATTCAGAAAACTCATCTGATGCTAACAAGAAGCTAAGCAACTTCTGGAAAATGAAACCCAAAGCTATTTAGAAGAAATTTTTACTAATATTGTTTAATTTTAAAATTGTTTATAGATTATAATTTGTTTTTGATTTAAGTATACATTTGTATTAATATATAAAAATAAAATACACATACATCACAAACCAAAAATAAAAGTTGAATTACCTAACATGTTATCGATAGCAAAGAATGCTATTTGGGCATTTTTCAAAATATTCCTTTTCAGTTTTATCCTTATAAAAACTCGTCTCGTCCCAAAAAAGCCAACCTTTGGCACCTGTGAATATTGGGACTAAAAAATTTACAGGGGCCAAATATTAGCATTTTCTGACAGGATCTAAGTTCGACAATAAAAAATAAGTATCAGTTGTAAAATACAAGAGAAATAATGATAAATTATAAAAAAATCATATTTGAAATATTCAACTTTTACACCGAAACTCAACAAAAAAATGAAAATGCATTTTGAACTCCCCATAACTTTTGCTCCTATCAGTCGAATTTTACGTTTTATAGCGCAAATGAAAGCCTAACATCGCACCTATCGAGCAAAAAAAATCGCAGAAAAAAATACCGATCCAGTCAAAAGTTATGGAATTTTGACCGCCTTCTCGTAAAATTTCCCACTGTGCGCCGCAGTGGTGCAAATGGTATAACGGCAAATAATTCTAATGATTTGAATGTGGTTGTTCTCGAAACAAGTAAATTCGAGCCGATTTGAATCCCGTGTTGGGTCAAGAATAAAATTCTCAAAAAAATTTTAATTCATTTCATGTTTTAAATTCCTTCCTGCACTAAAAATAATATAATGAAAAATTAATGAACTTAGGCCTAATTAAAATACAAAAATCTTTAATTTTTTCAAACTTAAAAAAACCAGTAAAAATCCCTCATAACTTTCATTTAATTTTCTGAACAATTTTTTTTTTTAAGGACATTTTTCGAAAAATTTTTTATAAAATAAGAAAATCTAATCAAATATTTCTATTAAATAGCAAATTTCACTGTTAAATTTTCTACAAAATGGATGAATTTTTGCAAAAACGCTACCTTTCGATAGCCTGAAGCGCAAGGAGTCAAATGTTACTCCCGACAAGAGAGTCGAATCAATGACAAAATCTGGCGTCAGATGGCATTATCGGCCCATTTGTCTTTAAATCTTTAAAAACAGGCAAATGATTAGTGATTTTGTTCTTATTCCTTATGTCATTGCAAATCCTCAGGAGGAGAAATGATTCTAAGATGGCGCAACATGCCATACAGCGCGTGAAATCATCACTTTGTTAAGCCAACTATCGGGTGACCGAATTATCTCAAGAAATTAACCTGTGAATTAGCCAGCTTGTTCGTCTGATCTGACACTGTTGTGGGGGTACGTCAATTCTCTGGCCTAACATGAACATTAAGAAGCCCACATTCGAGGCACTATTGATGAATTAAAACCGCGTTAGCTTGAAACACAATTTCTATTAAGTAACAAAAAGAAATAATGTGTCTTCAAACTTCCTATCAAAAAGAAAGGTTTTGCACACAGTTTTCTATAAAAACTCTGAAATTAATTGAGGAAAAGCTAGTTTCTATGCGCATTTCACTGGTTGCTTTCCTGATGATCTGGATCGGGAAACATTCTCCGAATTTTTTATTTTTTTTAGAAAAGCCAAAGATATTTGCAAATAAAATTGCAGAGTGAATAAGAATTGCAAACAATCAAAAAGTCTTGCAACGATATCAAAGCTTAGACAAAACACCAACAATTAACAGTGAGTTTATCTTTTCTTATAATAAATAAACTTTTTTTTATAAATTTTTTTTAAGAAAATTTTCAGTAAATTTTATTAAATGAAACCACTGTTCTACACAAAAAAAACTTAAAATATCAACAAATTTTTAAGCATTTTTTTTCTCCTTTTACTGTTCTAATTTCGACGAAAAATAACGCAATTCCAACAAAATATAACAAAAACCAAAAATAGCACCAAAACAAAACTACAGATACAACACTTGCAATTAAAAAAAAAAACGCTTGTAATCGTACAACAATGCCTCTTAACATTTGACAATGACACGCACTTGCCACAAACACATCCAGAACCTCAAACCCTCACAAACATTCGAATATTGACAGAAATACGCAAGAGAAAACAATTGAAATTTCTATGGAAAAAACCTAAACATATCGAACACATATTTTTTTTGTAAAAAGAAAACTTTTTTGCGGCAGAATAAAAAAAAAAAAAAACGAACGAACAAAAAACAGATCTTGTTTTTTCTTTTTCTTCTTAAAAAACAGTGTTAAATATACAAGCAGCCATCATTTTTAAGGCAACAAAAACATGCCAGTAGTGTGTGAGAAGAGAAAAAATTCAGCAACAAACGAACGCAATTTTCGAACAGCAACAACAGCAAATGTTGCTGTTATAAGTTGCCTTGAGTTTCTGTCAATTACATTACCAAAAAAGAAAAATAATACGAAAGTATGAATGCAGCAATAGTAACAAACGAAAACAGCCAAGAATATTAAAAATTTAAAAAAAAAGAATATTGGAAAAAAAATAATAGAAAGATACGAGCTTATAAGGACTGAGAAAAGACATTTTGATATGACATATTTAAAAACAATATATAGAAAATTGTGGGGAATGTAAGATGAGATAAACCAACTGTTTATTGTTGATGTGTTTTGTTTAAACTTTGATATTGTTACAAGTAGAACTTGTTGCTATAAGTCTTATACGCTTAACAGTTTTATTTGGTTTAATATCTTTAGTTTTTCTAAAATCTTTATGGATGAAGTTTCCTGATGATCTGGCCTAAGCAACCAGTGAAATGCGCATAGGAATAGCTTATCCCATCAACAATAAATTTCAAGTGTTTTTATCAATAATAAAAACTGAGAATTAAGCACGAATAACAAAATCTTTTGAAATTATATAGAAATTTTTTAGATTTTATGCTGTTACAAATACGATCTACAAATTAGATATAATAAATTTTAAATTTAATAAAAGTGTTAAGCCAATATGACACTACATTTTTAATGCATTGTTCAAGTTTTGGTGAACAGTACAAATATAATGTAATAGAAAAATTTACCAAGTGCAAAGAGTTCAGCTGTATTAAGATAAATGGCAAACTGTCAACAATTTTTAAAAAGTTATCGATAAAAAATTAAGTTATGTCAAAAAAAATGTAAAATTGTTTAACTTAAATTTGACATTTCAAGCTTGAAATATGAAAAGTGTTGCTGAATCAGCGGTTTATGGGCAAATTCAGCGATTTACCGCTTTTTGTTTTTAGGTTTCTCATAAACAAAAAGTTGGCAGCATTTAATAAAATAAACAAAACAGGGATGGCTAAGTTGTTTCAATTGTTCTTTTTTGTTGATACTTTTTTAACTAAGATTTATAATACCTTTTGTGGTGTTTTTTATGAACATAATTGAAATTAATTTCAACTAAAAAAAATCTTTTAGTACAATTAGGGTAAAAAACTATAATTTTTAAAGGTTGTTGGTACAATATTAAAAATTCTCAACGCCATCCCTGAAACAAAAACATAACATACATATAGTTTGCTCTTTCTTACATTTACTGTTTCTTTCTATCAATTCTATATCAATTAATGAATAAAAAATGTAGTGTCATAAGGGCTTTACGAAAGTAACTTTAGTTATTTTGTATTGATTAGTTATTAAGTATTTGTAAGTACTTTTATTAGTTTTAATTGTTATAACAATCAATGTACAGATGTAATGTTAACATTGTTGTGCATAATTGTACTTCAACCCTTCTGTAAATACTAGAATCTTCGTTATTACTTTATCTTAATTTATTGCAACGCCTAAAAGTATGCCTTAGTTTATGATGCCTAATAACTCAATAAATTCAGCCTTATAGATAGTAACTATAGATAAATAAGGTTAATTAACAAAATAGCAAACTTTCTAGAGCCATCTAGACGTTACTAGTATCATCTACACGTCTGGGCTAGAGTATAAATAGAATCGCAAGAGATGGCATAAGATCATCTAAGTTCAAACTTTGTGAATATAAGAGCGCATCACGTGGAGAAAATTATAAACATTGAAGTGTGAATAAAAGCAGTATATTACGGTTGTCAGTTTGTGACTAAATAATGTTGTGTAAACAATAAATAAGTGTTATAAATTAAAGTTTTGAGTTTATTTAATTTTATTAAAGTGCAATAAAGAACTCGAAACGGTTTATTATAAAGGAAATAAACCGAAAACGTTATTGAAAGGCAGTAACGTAACAATTGTTTACATAAAAAATTTTCTATGAAAATTTTCCTTAATAAACGTTAATTAAATTTTATAATCGTTTTTGTATACAGGGGTTACAAATTATGGCCCCTATTACGGCTCACAACTCAACTCAGTTTCTTAATTTTTGTATTATGGTTTACAACTTTGCTATATTGCGGTAAACAAAAACATAACAAAAATTACAGCTGATCACAACCAGCTGTCTTAATTACAACTCAACTGCGTTGAGTTGTGAACGTAAACCCTTAGCCGGTTGTACTAAAACAGAACAGAAATTGAACCACTGATGGTCTAGCTCACTAACAACAACACCCTGTTTTTAGTTTTTAAGCATAAATATCTAGATTCCTGCGGATGTTAATTGGTTAACTTTCGTTTCTAGCAATTATCTGGCATCTTCTGGAACTCAAAATCACGTGAAATTTAAGTCCAACAAATTTTAAAGACTCTCCTGTGCTCAAAGTTAAAAAAAATATTACCTTTTATATAATTCATACTTTGAGGACCACTTTTCTCTACGTAAACTTCTTTTAAATTACGTAAACTTCTTTTTAAAAATTCACTTGAAAATCCTCATCGATTTCCATTTCACGTGATTTCCAATTCCAGAACAAGGCCTATACCGTCATGCGCATGGTTGCGTATGAGCAATAAATAACTTTATATGAATTATATATTTCACAAACGCAATTAGTTGGAATTTTTATTAATTTCCAATCATGATTTTCTTGCAAAAACAATAAAGCAGGTTGTTTTTGTTTTTGTTTTTATTTTGTTTTTCTCTTAACCAACTAACAACTACAATTAATGTTGGGAGAATTCCAACCAACTGTAGTGAGAACTGTAAGAAAATATAAACTCACTGTTTATTGTTTGAGCTTTGATATTGTTTCAAGTAAAACTGGGGTTTCTAATTCTTATTCGCTCAACAGTTTTATTTGCTTAATATCTTTAGTTTTTCTAAAATCTTTGGATGAAGTTTCCTGACGATTGAGCCTAAGTAACCATTGAAATACGCATAGGAATGACTTATCCCATCAACAAAAAATTTTAGTGTTTTTATCAAGAATAAAAAATGGGCACGACAAACAAAATCTTATTAATTAATTTTTAACAATTTTATTGCAATCAGTGATTCCAGAAGTTAGGAAAATCCCATATCATTGGACAGATTTTTAATACCATATCACTTCACACTCAGTTTTTCAAAACCACATAATTCTTGTCTTATGTTGATCATGAACGGGTTAATTTAATAGTATTAAAATACATAAATAAAACGTGTTTCCTGCACAAAGATATGCTTTTTGTGGTTATAAAATGGGTTTTTTGTGATGTCTACATGAATTTTATAAAAAAAGTAAGATGGGGAGTTACGGGTTAATGCTTGACTAAAATCTCAAGCGGTGGTCAACACCTTTCTAACGACATATTAAAAATAAAACTCGGACAAAAAATAGTTAAGTTATTAAAATTTTCAATAAAATCGAAATTAAAGTCATCAAAAAACTGACATAAAAATATCGCTTTCTCGAGTCTGTGTTAGATTTTTAAAATGTTTTAATGCAGAATCAAAGAATTTCTAAATATCTTTTATATTTGGTCATGCATTGTACAAAAAATAATATACCGAAATTTTTATTTATGCAAAATACCAGTTTTAGACCCTTTTTTGACGTGGTTTAGCTCACAGGAATCTTCAGTAAACATGTTAAACTTAGCTTTGAGGGGGGTACATCCACAGCTTTTTTTTATGCAAATATGTATAAGGTTAGTCGATCTATAGTACATGGTTAAGAAAAAAAAAACTCCAACAAAAAAAAAAACAATTTTTATTCATATCCGGATATGACAAATGTAGAAATACCCTTTTCCAATTAGATTTATTCCTTTGATTTGTCTGTTTCTTAAAGGTGTGTGCCAAGGAGCAAAATATTGTTACGAAATTTTAGTTATGAGTTATCGCTTTAGTTTAAATTGTTATGAAGTAGTACAAAATTCGTTACGCCTTGAAATAGACTTTAGATTTTGATTTTGATGTTAACCCTTCTTTAGTGAGGGAAATTTCCATCAGACCATTTATTGAAAAAGAAAACGCACACAAACTAGCGTACTACTGCAAATTGGTTTCTGCTGACATCATTTCTCATGACCATTCTATACATTGGAAGAAGAAGCAGAACATTGAAGTTTATTGGTTATGTCTCGTTACTCCGCTGTTTGTTAAATTAGAGAAAACTTGCATACTTCGTGGTATTTTTTTTAAAGCTAATTTAAAGATTTTTTGTCAAATAAAAGTGGGTATGAGAGGAAAAAAGGATTGTTTTTAGTTTAGATTGTTTTTGACAGCCGAATTTGAAATTTCCATCATACTCAAGGTATATTTACACAAGGTAAACTCGTTGGCCCATATGTTTGTCAGCTGTTTACCCATAGTTGGAACCACAACGTCAAATTGCGTGTATATGAGCCAAAATTTGTACATGTGTGCGTTAAATTGTTTTTGTTTTATATGAAGACAATTTTGACAATATGGTTCCTTTTATAAAGCAAAATGTCTACACTCCCAAATGAGTCTACCTTGTGTAAATATACCTTGATCATATTTTTTTTTATCTTTTTTTTACTATTTATTTATAATGAATTTTTTTTAATATTTTTTCCTTCATAAATAAATAACATCTCTGTGATTAATTTTACAAAAAAAAAAAAAAAAATCATGCAAAGAAGGAATCGACTAGAATGATTCTTGAATCTACTTAAATGGTTGTGAACTATAAATCAGGGACCGTAACTGTTATGACTTTTATCGAAAAAGTCAAGAAAAAAAGTTATTTTTTAACTTTTATTTTTTAAGGCAGAAATAAAAGTTATTTCTTAAATTAAAAGTTATTTTTGACTTTTATTATTTTACTCAAAAAATAAAAGTTATTTTTTAACTTTTAATTTTTTAAGGCAAAAATAAAAGTCTTGAATTAAGTATTGCATAGTAATACGCTAGATTTATTGCCTTCAATTTATAGGTAATAATAATTGATGTATATTACAGAAGTCTATTAAAATTATTGTTATTATTATTATATTTGTTCAGCTGTTTAATTTTACCATCAAAATTGGTTTTAAGTTTTCTTCAGATAAATTATATCTCAAATCCCCCAAAACCAATTCGAGTGCTGAAAATTACCTTTCTACACTGAATTGAGTTGCAGGTACAGAATGTACAATAAGTGCGATTGAACGTTATCATTTGTTATCAGTTCAACAATTCTATATTAAACTCACATTGAAAGAAATATACTGAAAGAATTAACAGTGATGCAGTTGAAATTGTGATAACGGATGTTTTATCATTTATAGCATTGAAAGCAATAAAACTAGCGTATTACTATGCAATATTTAATTCATGACTTTTATTTTTGCCTTAAAATATTAAAAGTTAAAAAATAACTTTTATTTTTTGATTAAAATAATAAAAGTCAAAAATAACTGTTAATTTTTGCCTTAAAAAATAAAAGTCAAAATTAAAAGTTATTTTTTGACTTTTATCAAAAAAGGCACAAATTTAAAAGTCATACAAAAATTTGCATGTACATCACCTATGTATCATAATAATAAGATCCAAAATTTTCTACGATCATTTTTTATGTGTGCTTTTTTGATGTACATTTTTAAAAATAACAGTTATTTTCTGTCCCTGCTATAAATACTTGATAGCTTATATTGTTCAGTTTTTTAGTAACAACAGTTTTATAAAGTAAAAAATCAAGAATATCATACTACCAATGCAAATATCTATGAAGACATAGGTTTTTGTTTTTTTTTATAGAAACTACTAATGATATTTTTCCAGTTTTACCTTCATAACGTGGCTATTAGTGTCAAAAAAGAGAACAAAAAAGCAACAATCCATAATTAAGATCCAACTTACCTAGAAAGAAAAATAAAAGGAAGAGAAAATTAGTAGTACTAAGCCATATTTATAATGATAGCAATATTTTGACTGGGAGTTTATAAAGAAAGCAACAAGATTTTTTCACAAGCACACAAATTTTTTGTCAAATCAAACATTTGCAAATGTTGCCCAATTTATTAGACGTATAAATTAAAATTCTTTAAACAAACTGCTTAAATTTTCTTAAAAAGCCTACAAAAATTATTGATAACTTAATTAGCAATTTAATGCAAATTTTTCCTATAATTAGACATAATTTTTTGAAAAATTTTTATTCGAAAAACTAATGCAATTGTTTTTGCTTTAATTGTAAATTAAAATTAAGTTTAAACTTTTTTTACACAGAAAAATCTTAAACAAATTTTAAGCTACATACATATCGACCCCTTGTTACAAAATGATCTTAAAGGGTACTTTACACTATCACATATGTCTTGCGTATTTGGAAAAAAGTACAATGCTGTCATTATAAGCTGTTATTGTTTTTTTTTTTTTTAAATTTCAAACAAAAATAAGATAAATAAAGTACCCTTGAGTTAATAACACTTGATTGAGTAAAGTACCGTTAATTGATATTTTGAAAAAAGAAAATTCTTTGATTGAAATTTAAATTTTAAGGACCTTTCCATGATCTCTAATCAGTAAAATGTCGAATTTTTTTGAGGTTACTCCGATTGAAGCGGTTACTCCGATTGAAATAAAATTCCATGCGCTAATTTAAAACTTGTATTCGAAATTATGTTCAGGATTTGGGATATACAGACATATTAGGAGCATCACTATAGGCTCCGCAAGTAGGGCACCTCTGATATTACAAACATTAAAATTAATCCAAAATTCTTAATCTTAATCTCTTAGGAAATTTTTTTGCAAAACTTATGTCACATATATGTGACAAATGTTTTTTTTTTATTCCCAAGTTTCTACAGAAAACGCAATAGATTGTTGAATGGCGATCCTGTTAATTTAAAAGTTATTCAATAAACAAATAAATAATGAGAAAAACATTTTCGACAACAACAAAAGCATGTCCCATTAAAAACTTTATTTATCATTTTATAAATATCTTACCCCACCTTTAGTGATTACTGTCCTTGTAAGTATATTTATTTGTTTCATACTTTCTATTGAGTTCGCCTAAAAGTATGCCAACATAGAAAAATGAAATAAAAACACCACAAAGAGCTGCGTAAGTGTTTAGTTTATAAAAAAAAAAAACAAAAAAAAAACACACTTACACACATAAGCGCATTCATGTACAAATACACAAAGTTTGTCGTCCGTTATTTAAGTAACATGAAATAACGGTTTTTTATAATACTCATATGTATGTATGTGTCTTTACACATGGGTGTACAAGTGTGTTACAAAAAGTGTTTTGTAACATTCAATATAACATTTTGTTGACGTTTATTTTCTTGTACTTTTTTTTCTTTTTTTTTTAGAAGAAATAACAACAAACGTTTAATGTTTTGTTTGAGGTTGTTGTGCTTTGATGTGTTTTGTTGTTGTTTTACACAGCCATTATAAAATTTTTGTTATTATTATTTGTGTTATGTTATTCCTTTTTTTGTTGTTCATACAAAAGAGTAGGACCTGGAAAAACTAACAATGAAAGTGAAATATAAACGTTTTTAACAATAAAATAATTTTTTTTAGCTGAAAACTCATTTTCTTTTATAAATGTAAAGTGTTTTGAAAACTGCTATAAAGAAATTAATTTTTACAAATCTATACAAGTTTTTTTTTTGTCAGCAGTTTTAGGTTTGTGAAATAATTGACTGACAAGGACCCCGTTAATAAGCGAAGCATTTGCGAAAAACGCTGAATTTAAAGCAAATTAAAGTTCTTTATTCGTTTATGCCGAATCTGAAAATTTTCAGGTCAATAAGAACGATACTAATCAGTGTTGCCATAACTGTTTGATGGGAATAGGGTTAAAGTAATTTTTTGATTATTTACAAAATAATGCTTTATTTATATATTATGTCTTGTGGCTCCTTAAAGGAACAAAGAGCCACCTTTCCTTTCTTTACACATACAAAATACTTTTAATTTTTTAAAACCTTAAAGATTAAACTGTTTTGATTTGATCAAAATGCTTGACTTCTTTTGTGCTTTCCTATATTTATTTTTGAAATTGTTAATATTCATTTTGTTTATTTTCCTATCTGTATTAAAAAACTACAATGCATAAATTATTTTTTTTCAGTATTTTTTTTTTGTCATCTTTCATAATATCAAAACTAATTGAAGCCTACTTTAAGGTCTGCACTTTATGTTTATCCATTTCTTTACTAATGAATATTTATGCAAGTTTTTTTCTCTCTCTTTCTGTCTATTCAAACAAATCTATTTCTCTTAATATCAATCTAGCAAAAAAAAAAAAAAATGAAAAATGAAGAAAAAATATAAAAATTTATGTATTTTTCAATCAAGTTGAAAATTGTCAATAAATGTTTCGATGAAATAACTTTCTTTTCCTCTCTTTTTTTCCATCTCTGTTCTATGATATTATTCTAAGCAAATTTTTTTTTTTTTTTGTGAAGAGAGCCAAGAATGAATTTAAAATTTGTCTTTAATAATTCATAAATATTGTTTAATGAATATTTAGGAAAAAATGATTCTGCAAATAATGTTTATTTTATAAACAATATGAAATGAATTGAAATGTTAAGGAAAAATAAACTTAACTTAACATTTATATTCAAATTTTAGTCAATTGTAAATTAATCCCAGCAAACAATTGCAAGATATCTTTGAAAAGAATATATATATCTGTCGTATTTTGACAAAACATCTTAAGTCGAATTTAAAAAATTGAAAAAAATATTGTTAAAAATGCGAATTTTTACTCAAAAATCATTTTTGTTTACGTTTTTAAAATTTTTTGTTTTAACCGAAATTTTTCTTTAATTTTGGTTTATTTTATTGTTCAATAAAAATGATTTTTTCGCTGAGTTTTTTTTTTAAACTTTTTTGCTATCTTATCCCGGGATTTCTTCTCACACAGATATAAATATAAAAGAACCCTTTCAGGAAGCATGTCTGAGTTGATAAGGGACGCCTCTGGAGGTTAGGGATAGCGGAGAAGCCTTCCGTCGTATTGAATTTTTAAATATCAAATGCTGCATATCTTGAGGCGTGGAAAATTTTAAAACGCAATTTCACTTTCTGTAGAAAGCAACAACAACATTTTAAAAAATGTTTGACATTGTTTTTGCTTTCAATGTAGTTTTTGGCGTTGCGTCGTGTTTTACACAATTAGGGCCTTAGTTTTTGAAATTCATTTGGAATGAATTTCTATGCAAACGTTAACATTCGAAACCGCTTACTTCGGTTTGTTAATAATTTTATTCGAGTCAAAATCAGCGGCAGCCCCAGGCTGTTATAATAACTTAAGAACATGGAGTTACTCAAGGACCCTGCATATATTTACTTTACGGCGCCTTAGATTGATATTTATTGGTGTTTAATATAGAATGACAAACTTAATATACCTCCCTTAACCACTTGCGGCAGTGTAGAATATAATATATATAATTATCTTGATACAACACAGGAAAATTGCTAGGTTTTTATCTTTAGAATAGAGACAGAGAGAGAGAGAAAAAGAGAGAGAGATCTGGTTTATATATTCCTCAATACCATAGTATAATAAGTACCAGGTAGGTTCATAAGGGAGAGTTGTCATTATTAACCCATGTAATGTCAAATTTATTAATTTGATTTTGGATGCTTGTTTTAATTTTTTCAATTATTTTCTTTTGTTTTACGTTATATGGGTTTTTAAATTGAGAACAAAAATTCTAATGACTAAACCTTGTACTTATTCTACTATGCTCAATACGAATTCGTTTGTTTCCGTGTATGTCAAACAAACTTCATATTAATTTGTTTGCTGAGATTTTATTTCAATTTATTTTTTTTTTTTTTTTATAGAATATAATGAAAAAGCAATTTAGTTAGAGACAAAAACAGAGCATAAATGAATATGGATTTGAATAAAATGAAAAATTATATTTGATATTGGCACGGGGGGTCATAATTGAAATGAAATGTTGTCTATAGAAAATATCAAAATTGTTTAAAATAAATGAAGTTAAGACAAATGATATCAAGTTTGAAAAATGGAAATATTTTGAATTACACATAAAAATACTACAGACATTTTTGAAGTATTTGTTAGAAAAAAAAAAAAATGTTTCATAATATTTCAACAAAAGGCAATTGCATATTAACTTCTGTCTTTATTGAACTTTTATATACCATCTATTAGTAGTGGTGAAAGTTGGTACATTAAGTTTGTCATGACATGTGAAACTTTTTTAATGCTTATCAAAGACAATTTAAAGTATGCACATTTGGACTATAACTTTTTCACACATTTTGCGAATATTAAAAACGGCATAGTATAGTCGTGTTGAACATTAAAAGTTTTTAATAAAAATTATGATAATTTTTTCGGATTGTTAAAAAAGTTCACTCAGGGATCGGGTTGAAGTTTGAAAACAAAAATTTTTCTCTCACGGAAATTTAAAAAAAATGTTTTGTTACAAAAACTAACATAAATTCGTTTCGGAATAACGATTATCATTAAATTTTAAGCAAAAGAGTAGAAATTATACAACTAATGTGCTGTTTTTACAACACAATTAATTGAACGTGTAGTAAAATAAAACAACTCAGTTAATTGCAGAAATCGAAATAATAGCCGGAACACCCCAACTGCTTCCAACTTTTAGAACTTTTGAGACTCTTAGGCCAGTTTCCACAACTTAGCGACAGCTAAAGGTAGAATATTACCGGCCGTATAAAAACTGCTCCATTATAACAACTTTAGCCTTAACTGAGCGATAACTAAAGGAAGGTTAATCCTACCTGATAGGTAAAAGTAAAATTGTAATAATGGAAGCCTTATTATACGGTCGATAAAATCTTACTTTTAGCTATCGGAAAGTTGCTAAAACGGGCCTTGAACATTACATCAATTATTTTTCAATTACATTTTTAAAATTTCCATAAAATTATTAAAAAAAAAAAAACATGTTTGGATTAAAAGTACCTATAATGCAAATGGTTTACTTTTTTAGTCCCTCAAACTTTGTAAGCTATACCTGCTACTTTATGCTTTTGTATTTGCATATTTAGTAAAAAAAAACCGTGTTAAAAAAGTACCACAAGTGCGAATTCTTAAATTTTTGGGCCCATTTAAGTTAAAATTTTTTATAAACATGTATGTCCCTGGTAAAGGTTTAAGCATAACATTAAACAAACTATTCTTATTTTGCGGACTAAATAGGTTAAATAAAAAGTACCCAAAAGTCACCAATTTGCCTCCCTTTTACCCTCTGAAAACCCGATATTGAATGTTTGTGATACTACTATGGAAATTTATGCAAAAAAAAGGAATTTTTAATTTAGGAACGCAAGGTCATATAAAAAACGTGTTTAGAAAAAGTACGAATTTTTACCCCTTTTTTGTCCCTTTAAGTTAAAATTTTTTAAATCTATTTCCGGGGTACTAGTTTAAGCAGTAAAATAAACTTTTCAATTTTAGCAGTCTCAATTGGGTGGATTGAAAAGTACTCGAAATTCCCTTTTTTACCGCATGAAAGGCCTAATTTCAAAATGTTTGTTTAATGTAACATGCCAACATAGCTATAGAAATTCATACAAACAGAATTTTTAGTTCAAAATCGGAAAATTATTGGAAAAAAACGTGTCTACAAAAAGTACGCTCTTTTCCATTTTTGCCCTTTTTGGTTAAAATTTTCCAAATCTATATCCTTTCTGGTAGTTTGAGTCAAAAACTGGAAAAAAGTTTTAAAATTTTGCAGTTTTAATGGCGATGGTTAAAAAAAAAACCTAAAATTCCCCTCTTTACCCACTTTTACCCCCTTAGGTTAGGTTAGGTTCCACTGGCAGCCTCAGTTAATCACAGCTCACGTCGGTCCAGCAATTAGTTTCCGTTGTGTTTCCATGTTACACCGTCTCTCAATGTCCCTACGTTACCCGACTGTTGACATTCTTACCCAGCCATCCGGTTGATTTAATGCAGGGATGGATCTTGTTCAAATAAATGTTAGAGCGACATGTTTTGTCGATGAGGATTCTTTGACCAAACAGTTTGAGTCTAACGTCGCCGAATGCCGAGCAGTGACAGGGAAGATGTTCCGTTGACTCGTCCTTTTCCTCGTCGCCACAACTTTTGCATGGCTCATTGTAAGGGATCCTCAGCCTTTGGGCATATTTTCCAGTAGGCCAGTGGCCAGTTATAACCGCAATTAGGTTTCTGAGGTGAAGTCTGGACAGCCTTAATGCTCACCGTATCCTCTTTTCTTCTATGATGGGCCAGATTTTCATAGTTTCCCCATATGTAGTTTAATCAAACCACCTCTGATTGGCAATAAGATGAAATTTGTTTGCAATAAGCTGCTTACTCCTTGAGAGCGAAACATGTCTATCATAAGTCGAACCACTACGACTCAAGGTGGTTCCTGCGTTTGCCAACGAGTCAGCTTTACAGTCTCCATGAATGCCGCTATGTCTAAAGACCCAATTTAGGATAGCCACTGAATGTCTCGTTATTTTCTCCAGAGACATCCGGCATTCTCGGACAATTTTCTATATGATAAACACACTCTCCAGGGATCTTATGGCCGCTTTACTATCTATCATAATGTGAATATCCCTGCCAGATATCTCACCATACCGAATGTGCCTCGCGGCCTGAAAGACATTGCAGCGATCCGACTACCTAAGAGGAATGCTCCAGTTTAATTTCTTTGAGTAAATTCCAGAACCGACACCATGCATTGTTTTGGACCTGACGGTGAATATAAGTATCGCGCCCGCGGGAATTTAAGGCCATACTATCCAATATTCTTACGGTGAAGCCAGGATCAAAGAATGACTCAGGTGTGACACAATCAACGTCCGTTTGGCAATTTCTATTATACATGATTCTTGCATGTCCAAAGTTTTAATCTCTTCATGCTGTGATGGCCCTTAGTATTTTTGCTGCTTTTGCAGCCAACTTTTTTGGCAAAATGTCTGGTCGTAACCAGTTCAAGATCGTAAACAGTGCCTTAGAAGGGGTGGTTCGCATAACACCTGTTACCATTATTGCCAACATTCTCATAATACGCTCAAACCTAGGTTAATGGTTACTCTCCTTAAGAGCCGACCACCAAACTGCTGCGCCGTAAAATAAAGAGGGTTGACCCTCTTAAAACTCGATTTTTCAAATTTGCTTTTTTGCGACATGTCCACGTACCACGAAAAAATTTTTGGATTTAGGATGAAGGGTTACTTTAAAATAAGTCGGTTCCATTTTTGCCCTTTTTTTGGCCATTTTGTTCTTTACTGGTCCTAAGTTGCGGAAAATATATAGCTTTTAGCAATTGTGCTTTAACATTCTGTCTTGGTACCAAACTTCATCAAAATCGGTTTAGCAGTTTGGGCGTGATTGCGGACCAAACAAACCAACTTCTCCATCCTATTTAAAATGTATATATGAGGATTGTAGGGCCAATTTTATTTATATGTCCTATTATGAACCTGGTGAATTAAAGATTTTGAAGGTTTGTAAAAATTAAATCCATTTATTTGGCAAAAGTTGTAGAATTTCCTATCTTCCCATTGTGCCTTTCTATTGCCTTCGCCTTCTTAAATTCAAAATCATGCCTGTCAAGTTTAAACCCAGTTTAAGCTTCAAATTTCTCTTTCTCCAATGCAAATAGGCTACGAAGTTTTACTGTTTCATAATAATTAGCAATTTTTTAAAAATTTACGCCACTGTGCAAATTTAGGTTAGTATTTAACCAATATTTTTTACTCTTTCTGCTCAGCATTAACATTTAATTTCTTTGTAAACTTCAACATCTCTTACAACCATTTTACATCACATTGTGGTGACTTGCACTGCAACAACTTTTTAGCATTGATTCTATGCCATTTCTAACTGCAATCAAATGTCATCATTCTTTTAAATCACCTCCCCTCATTTCCCTTTTTCATCCCTTTGACAGCTACAAACATCAATGGCAGTTGCCTGAAATAGTTTGCATTTTCTTCATTTTGTTTTGTCTGTTTGGGAGCAGCATCTTGATAAATGTATTTTTAAAGAGACCTAAAAGATTATTCTAGTGCCCTGCTGCTGCAGTCAATTTCTCCTGCTTTTAGCCAACACTTTTTCTTTTAACTTTTGTCTACAGAAAAACTCTCTGGAATTTTATAATAAATTTTCTGCCAGACATTTTCGAAATATTTAGGTGTGCTAAAATTTATCTCTATTCCCACACACATTCATTTAGTTTTTGGGGTGTTAAGTTGTTGTACTTAATTTTTCTTTTTTCACCTTAAACATTTCCCAAAAGACATAAATTGAAAATGAAAATGAATTTAAGATGTATAATGACTACTTGGCTTATTTCATTTAGTTGGGGCTTTTGTGTGAGGCTTGCTGGACGATCTGCAGGTTAAACTGCAGTGTCAATATTGCAAAACACCTTGACTTTGTCGGAAGAAAAGAATTTATGTTTGAGCGAGTAAAATATTTAAGTAGATCCTTTTTGTGTGCTTAACTATTGTTTAAAAAAAAAATCTTTTGATTAAGAAAGAATTTTATATTAAAGAGATGACTTTTTTCAGAGATTTAAAGGCACATTTGTTTCTTCAAAGCTGTGCACAGTATGGTATAATCAATAATTTCAGAATATAAGTCTACTATTTGTGAAAGTAGGTGCACAAAATATCATAATAAAAAGAACGAATTTTAATGAGTGAAAATATTTCTTAACCGGTTATAATGTGTTTAAAGCAAGGACCGGAAAACGTTTTTTTTTTATGTTTTTTAAAAAATATTTATCATTGGTGTTCGAAAAATATTTTAAACTGTACAAAAAACAAAAAAAGAAAAAAATATTTTGTTTGATATTGTTTCTTTAAGTTCAAAATAATAAAGTTCTCAAAAAAAAGTTTTAATTTTTTCGTACAAAATAAAATTTTTTCCCATCAGTTAAAAAAAAATAAAAAACAAACTCAAAAAAGATATTTATTTTTTCAGTACAATATTATTTTGTACATGAAAAGAAAAAAACCGAAAACTTAAAATTGAACATGACAAAGATAAAAATTATGAGATAAGATTATAAAGATATGAATATTATTTCTTTACGCTGCTTAGCTATTTTTATTGTTTTTTTTAACCGATTTAGCGATTTCAAATAAATTTTAGAGTTTGTTTCTGATGTTGATTTTTTCGTGAATTTTTGCCATGTTCGCGATAGAAGCGATTTTTTCATGTAAGTTTCTGGTTCTTTACAGCTTTAACGATTTATAATAAATAGTAGACTCTGCTATCATGCCGCTGTTAGCAAATTTTTGCGAATTTCCGCTAATTTCCCAATTTTTTCCGAATTTTTGCCATTCCTTATAGTTTTAGGGACTTCCAATCCATTTTATGTATTGTTTGAAATATTAAAAATTTTCGCAAATTTTCGCTATTTTAGCAAACTTTTGCGAATTTTTGCAACATTTAATTTACTAATAAAATTTGTGCCCATAACTTCTTTTAAATTTGCATTTTCATATTATAAATTTAATTAAAATTCACAATTTAAACTACAAAATTTGAGTTCTCAATGTAAGTTTCTAAAAACAAAAAAAAAAAATATTTTTCTTTAAAACGTTTTTTTAAAAACTTTATTGTTTTTTAACTTTAAAGAACATTTCAAAAAAAATATTTTTTTTTTTTTTTTTTTTTTGTACGGATGAAAATATTTTTTGAACACCAATGATAAATATTTTTTCATGTACAAAATACATATTGTACTTAAAAAAAAAATATCTTTTTTTGTGTTTGTTATATTTTTTTTAAACTGATAGAAAAAAAAATTTATTTTGTACGCATGAGTTTTGAATTTTTCAAATGAAAAACTTAAATTTTAAGTTTTCGGTTCTTAATTTCTGATGCCTGGTTTAAAGTGTAGTTGCTCCATAGGAAAGGTAATTGATATAAAACTCCTCATGTGACTGGATTTTGTGCGGGTAGTGAGAGATTAAATCTGATTTTATTACTTTATATAAAAGGGATCTATTATATAAACATGGTTCACACGGGACAATATCTGCGACAGGCATTTTATTAACCTAAATTGATTGTGTCCATTGAGGTTATTTCAGTTACCTGTTACAAACTCTCAAAAAGGTGTCAATTAACCCCCTTCAAGGACATCGCCATATTAAAGCGACAAATCCACTTTATAAAAAGCGTTAGAACTAGAACCGGTTCCTTCCACTTTACAACTGTCACGTGACAAGTTTTGTGCTAGTTCCCTTTCTCCTAATTAAATATTACAAAGGCTGATGTAAACATATTTTCTGATAATCAGAAAGCAATTTGGACGTTCTCAGCCTATGAGGTTAAGTATCAGGCTGTATTAGACTGTAGGAAACCATAACCAAATTTTCTCTTAGCGATAGACTGAAAGCAAATCCCCACTCGAGGATTACTGGTAATAAAAAAGCTAATAAACTTAACCTGACTTAAGCGAGCTAGATAGTCCCACTCGACCACATGTAACAATGGTACAGGGGGTAGGGCCACAAAAATCGTACGGGGTAAGCCAAACGAAAGAAGAATAAAAAAGAGGAGGAAAGTATGAGCTTATATTGTTGGTACCCTGACTCTCAAGATTTCGGGCATAACTGCACCAATTTAGATGAGCGGAGTCTGACGAATGTACAGAATTTGAAGAGAATAGCAAAACATTGGAACACTTTATACGCAATTGGCGAGCCTTTGTCGATATTAGATCTAAGCAACTTCATAGCATCCCCCTTTCGTTCTAACGCTACCAAACCTGAATCTTAATTAGCGGTTTTAGTATTTATATTCTCTTACATCGGATAAAAACAAACGTTTTTAAATGGCAGATAAATTGGGCGAAAAATTCTTAGTGGGAAAAAGTAGGAGTACGGATGCCCTCTGAATGGCCTGAAGTAAGTAAGTCTCCTGAGTTTTCCTGCTGGGCAATTGACACCGACAACGCTGGATAAAAAATCAAATTACGTACTTAAATCAGCAATTCTTAATTGCATAAGCGATATATTAAACGTTAAAATCGATAAAACATATTCAGTAAAAGATTGAAAGTTTTTTAAATACAAAAAGTTTGACCACAACAAGATGTTTGTGTGAATATTAAATAAATAAATAAATACTTTTTTCAAATGTTTGTTAAAACGTAAGTATTATTTATTTGGGCCTTAATCAATGACACATGTTATTAAAGACACAAACCATGGGTAAGGGATATGCCTTCAGTTTTGTATAAGTATTTAAATTGTGAGGGAATTTCCTCGAAATTCGTACTCTAGGGTCAAACAAAAGTTAAAATAAAATTAATAATAATTTTTTAAGGTTTTTTCAACAGGTTCAAGAAATCATTTAAATCGATTTCCATTAACAGAATTTTTAATATCCGTAACATTTTTACCCTAAAAGCTGTAGAACTTTTTCCAACGATCATAAAGGTCCTTGCCTACAAGCTAATGATTACTTCACGCAAAATCGTAAAAGTAATTAAGCAGTTAAATTTTTACAATCACTTTCGTAGCTTGACTACACTTTGCATAAGTACCTAAAAGTATGCTTCATCTTTTTGTAACATAACAAATTATTAAGATATCTGAAATATTCGGTATTTTTTCATATAAAACTTTATGCAATTAACTGCTACCGTAACTTTAATTTCATATGAAATGTATTTCCTTCAAGTGGATCATCATTTAAGTAACAATAACTTAAACGACTTTATATAATTTGCAGCCACAAAAAAAAAATAAGAGCAAAACAAAAAATCATAATGATCAAAATAAAGTTGAGGAAGGATGAATAAAAATTGTTCTTTTATTATTATGAGTAATTGCCCTCATGTTTAACAAACATTTGTCCTTAATTCTCAATCGTTTTAATGTTTTTGTGCGGGGTGGTGTTTATGGATGCAATTGTGAGATTGTGTGGGTTGAAGCTTAAATGTGTTTGTGTATGTCTAAAAGATCATGGCATCATGAATTTTTATTTTATGTTCTTATTATTGTTGCTTGTCATTATTATAATATAATTTTTGGTATAATTTACCAACACATCCAGCCACCATTAACCAGCAACTATATACCTAAAAGTATGCTACATATACATTTACTTTAAACGTTGGTTGTTTTTATCATAATTTCAGAGGTTCCCTATGCTTTTACCCCAGAAACTCCAATGGAACGGTTATTTTTGATGGACGTGACAATGATTTAAAAAAAACTGAACAGTACAGAATATAGCGTGAAATTGCACTTTGGATTTGCAAGGCTATCTACATGCAATGCCCAAGAAATTTACAAATCCATACTTTACTGAGGGTGACATCTAGTCTGTGAGCATGGACAAAGTGCGTTAAGAGAAAATTTTCCCAAAAAATTAGTAAAGGGTGGTTAAATTATAAGGGCCGATGTTGAATGTGAACCACACCTAAACGCCAAGTTTTCTTCCGAATTTTATTTGACATTTCTCTATTTCAGACTTACTCAATTTGAACCATGGAGAGATACACAATCCAACAACGTGTTAAAGTTATCCAGACTTATTATGAAAATGGATGATAAATTTCGAAGAAAATCATCTTCAGTGATGAGGCACATTTTCACCTCAGTGGATTTGTCGATAAGCAGAATTTCCGCATTTGGGCGAATAATAATGCAAGAGTTATTGTCGAAAAACCAATGCACCCACAAAGAGTGACTGTTTGGTGCGGTTTATGGGCTGGCGGCATCATCGGGCCGTATTTTTTCCAAAATGAGGCCGGTCAGGCAGTTACTGTGAATGGTGTTCGCTATCGTGAGATGATAACGAACTTTGTATGGCCCGAATTGGAAGATATGGATGTGGACGATATGTGGTTTCAGCAGGACGGTGCCACTTGCCACACAGCTAACGAAACAATGGCTCTTTTGCGCAACAAATTCAATGGCCGTGTTATCTCACGTAATGGCGATGTCAATTGGCCGCCAAGATCATGTGATTTGACACCGTTGGACTTTTTTCTTTGGGGTTATTTGAAAGAAAAGGTGTACTTCGATAAGCCAGCAACAATTCAAGAGCTAAAGGATGAGATAATTCGGCACATTAACGGCATAGAACCTCCATTATGCCTCAGGGTCATCGAAAATTTGGACCATCGGATGGAGGTGTGCCGCCGTGGTTGCGTCGCCCATTTGGCCGATATTTTGTTCCATACATAATTGAGTAATACCAATATATCATAATAAAATAAAATTACAATAATTTCCTAAATAGTTTGAGTTTTATTCAAAATCAACATCGGCCCTTGAAATTTAACCACCCTTTATATGGAAGATCCAAATCGAACAAATTCTTAATTTCCTAAAACAAACCGATCTAAAAAAACAACTATCTTTCAGTAAAAGTTTGATTATAATCAATTCTGCCCCCGCGAGAAGAGCCTATATAACGGAGATTAAGTAAGTATGTCATGCTCTTTTAAGAAACTTTGTAAGATTGTAGTTACTAGAAGAACAGATTTGAGAGAGACCCTTAAGTAGCTGTTACTAATTGTATGGACTCTAAGGAATCATGGAAATAAAGAATTTCATTATTTATAGAAGTTTTAGCTGGCACCTCAAAACTAAAAGGAAAAACCGTAACAGCAAGAAAGCAGATCTTCATTTAAACCACGGTCTGTACATGAAGTACAAAGCTAATGTGTTCAAGAACAAGCGAGTCTTAATGGAAAATATTCACAAAGAGAAAGTAAAGCGACAATATAGCAATTTGTTGGCAAAACAAGCTGAGACCAGAAGCCCAAGGGAGCGTTAAGCCCGTAAGTGACGAGAAAAGGGTATTGCCTACAATAAATTCAGTATACTAGTGTTTGCCTATTGGTCAAAATTCGGCCATAATTATTTATGCAAATATGAAGAAAACATTCATATAAGTGTATATGAATTAAATTGTTCGGAGCAGCTGTTTTCTTTCTAAGTAGATCGATTTGTCGAAGGACCAACCTCCGGTCAATATATTATATTTAAGTAAGTTTAAAAATATAAAAAAAATATCAGAAACTACCAATTGAAAACCAAAAAAGTATCAAAAAGTCTCCTCTTATAGTTTCTCAATCACTCTGGACACTGCATTATGAATTTTATGTTCTAGTTTTAGTCCAAGTTTAATAAACTGCAGTCAAGTAGAAAAACTGCCATTTCTTTCACTTCTTTATTTGTCATTGGCAAAAACAACTGTTGCTTTTACTTCTGATTCATTCAATGTAAACAGTCGATTTCAAGCCAACTTGAAAAGCTAAAAGTATTACACAAATTTTAGTTGTTTGTTAGACAGTTTGTGGTTTCAACTGCAATTCTTTAAACCCTGGTATAAAAATTCCAAAAGTATCAGTCTTACAGATTCTCATATTAACGGAAATTCAAAAAGTGACAGTTGAAGAACAAAAAAGTACCAAATAGTTCCTTCTTATGAATTTTAACCCACTTAGGACATTGCATGTTTAATTTTATGTTTCTAGGTCCAATATTAGCGAAAATCAACCAGTTGTAGAAAAAAAGAAGTACCTAAAATCTCCCCCTTACAGATTCTTACCATTCTTTATTCTAACCATGCATACAAAATTCAAAAAGTACCACATGCAGCACGGAAAATTAAATTTCTCGTATTCCCCCTTTTTGAAATTTTTTTTCTCCCAACATTAAAGTATCAAAAAGTTCAATATTGTACTTGTAGCCCATAATTTAATACGGAACGAGTTTGGTATAATCTTTATTTCCATGCTTATTGGTTTAAAAGATAGATGGGGAGATTAAGAAGTCCCAAAAGGCCGAATTTCAAAAAGTACCGGAACATGTCCTGCCTATTTTTTCGAATTAACAACGATAAGTTTTAAATATTTTTTTGTATCTCATTTAGTTAAGAGGGGTTATGTTTAGGAGATCTGGAAATTTTTGAAGATCGGCATGGCTAGATACATTTTTAAGCGCCTGTCATAGATCGCTGATTGTAGGACTTTCACCAAAATATAATTGGCTCATTGCCATATTTTTAACTCAGCTGACGTGCTCTTTCTATGCGCAAACATCAGCAGATAGTTTCAGTATTAAAAATTGTGCACAAGATTGTCGTAGGAACAGAATTTCCACACCTGGAAATTTAAATAGGCATAATTTTAAAACGTAAATTGCAAAACAAAACACGCTTTTTTACATGGATTCTACAATGGAACCCTGTAGAATTTTACATTGTTTTTTTTTGTCTCAAAGTGCACTCCCTGGGAGCTTGTAGGGATCCTCTTAATGATATTTCACCATCTGCTGTTACATCAACTGAGAAAATCGGATGCTGTCAATTCCTGGAATTCGGCACAAATCCAAAAAAGACAGATCTCAAGAGACCTCTACCATCTCTGGCGATTGCGTCTGACCAGAGATACTATGTGGTAAAACGGGAGAAAATGACCCCGGGTGAGTTTCCACTGAACTTATTATTGGTTGGGACCTCCTAGAGTATTCTTCTTGCGGAATTTGCTTTCTGTCTTTCAAGAAGATTGTCTTTGTGGAAAGTTGCGCTTTTATAATGAAAATATACTTTTGGGCAGGGTTAAAAAAACTGAAGTCGAAAACAAAAACTGTCGAACAAAAAACGAAAATTTGGGTATAACTTTTCGCTTTTTGAGTTGTTTTGACAGCGACAGTTTACATTAAATGAATCAGAAGTAAAGGCAATTTTTTTTTTTTTTGAAAATGAGACAAATGTAGAAGTTGAAGAAATTATAGTTTTTCTACTTCGACTGCAGTTTTTTAATAACTGCTTTTGGGTATCGCGTAGTGATTGTAGTTTAATACCTTAATTCGCTGGGAGGAAGATCCTAAAAGTGTCACCTGATTTCGCACCACTTGTAGGAGACTTCAACTTGAAAGAGGATCATCCAAAGTGATGTTGCGACTCAGCAGATGCTCCTAGAAGACTTTATAATCTTGCCGTATACCAAATTGTTGATAGCTCTTAAGCTCAGAGGTTGGTTGGTTAAAGCATTGTTTGTCAGCAAGTGGTTAATATCCACTATGTCACTTCCTTAAGATGCATGCCCAACATAAGAAGATCGCAAATTTAAGACACAAAAACTATTTTGGACCACAAAGGATCCCTCAAATTTAAATTTGGGAACCATTCGCCTTAATTTATAGCCTTAATGAGTTGTTGAGCTAAAGACACAATGACGAAAGATGCTCCTGTCTCTATTTTTATATAAATTGGCATAGGTCCTGGTACATTTGCAGCCAGGATATTCCATTGAGATGTGCGTTTGTTGGTTAGTTATTTGTTATCTTTTTACGAGAGTGTGCATTTAGCAAGTGTGTATGTGTCTGTGTTTATATGTGAAACTAGTGTGTTTGTGTAATTCTTATTGTATGCGCGTAAAAAAAAAATATTTAATGTTTCATCATTATTATAAGGTTTTTATGACCAGTTTTTTTTTTCTTTCCTTTTTCTTTTATTTGTGGTTGTTAGAGCTTTTCATTTTGATGAGTCTGTTTTAATAGACAACAAAGCGAAAAGCAGGAAAAAGAATAAAATTCGGAATTAAATAAACAAATGGCCAATGCGTGACTTGAGAAAGATAATTTGCGAAAAATTAAATTACTTTATTAAATTTAGAAGAACAATTTTAAAAAGGATATTTAACTAAGTTTCATTTCTTATTCTCTTTCTATTATTTTTTGTATAATTGCTTCCAAGAAATTGTGGCCATCAACCTCAGACCTCATGTTGCAAATGTTTAAACTAAAGACAATGTTTAAATAGAATGTAAATGACAAAATCTGGTGTTAAACTAAGAAAAGAAAGCAAAAAAAAAATATTCTTACATACCAAAAATATTTAAAACACAACATACTTTTAGGAGTCATTGTCTCTTTTTTTTTGTATTCCTAGACAAATCTTAATGGAATGTAGGTCATTTAAAAGGATTTCTAAGAAATGAAAACTAAAAAAATGTTATCACAAGATTTGAAAAGTTTAAATGTTTTTTCGCCAAATGTTATATCTAATATCTAAGATAACTGCAATTTATTTAAAAGAATTCCTAAATAAATCTTTGCATTTAATACCAGAAAAATCTTTATTTTATTTTGTTTCTTTTTTGTTGTATTTAATTTATAAATGTTAAAAGCTTTTTAGATTTTCCTATTTTTCTTATTTGATGTTTATAAGAATCTAAATAGAAACTATGTATGCATGTAGTTATAAGCCCTAAAAGAAAAATCTCATTTTAAAATTTAGTTTAAGTATTAGAGCAAACACAGACAACAAAATACACAACAGAAATATAAGAATAATATACACATTCTTATATAAATCTAGGAAAGACTCAAAGAACACTAGGATGAAATCGAAAAAGGCAAGTTTTAACAATTTAAGCCATAAAAATAAATTCTCTTAACAAGTTTGCATCAATAAAAAAAAAACGTTTAAAAATTATCAACAAATTAAAAGTTTAAGCGTTTTGAACTTTTAGCTAATTTTTTTTAAAATGTGTTAAATTAAAAAAAAAGCCGAGTTTCCCGAGCAAAAAAAAAACAATTAAAATCTTATATGTATATAAAAAAGATCTCAATAATGCTGTAAAATGTCGAAATCCCAAATTAAATTTCCAAGGCCTTAATCGTGCTTAAACTCCCTTCACAAATTAAATGCACATTCTTATATAAATCTAGGAAAGACTCAAAGAACACTAGGATGAAATTGAAAAAGGCAAGTTTAAACAATTTAAGCCATAAAAATAAATTCTCTTAACAAGTTTGCATCAATAAAAAAAAAACGTTTCAAAATTATCAACAAATTAAAAGTTTAAACGTTTTGAACTTTTAGCTAATTTTTTTTCAAATGTGTTAAATTAAATTTCCAAGGCCTTTATCGTGCTTAAACTCCCTTCACAGACTTTTTTTGTATATATTTTTTTTTTACATTGCAAGATGACTTCATCTTCAACTCATTATTGGTTTGACCTACCGACCATTTTTAAAAATTAAGTTAGGTTCTGAATCCAAAAACAGTTTTACGAACATTTTTATGGTTTCTGAATATTAAGCATTCATTTTGCTACGTATCAGCTATTTTAGAGTAGATTTAGTATTGTTGCAAATTCCTTAAACAAAAACGTAAAATTAATTTGACTCTTTCTTTGCTTAATTGCCGTAATAAAAAAAAGAAGTTAAAGCAACAGCAAAATAAAATTTCAACAACTCAATACACAGCAGTAAGTATACGTATGCAGCACAAAAAGCTACTTGTTAGAAAAAAGTTTAGTACTTTTCGCATGCGACACAAAACAATAATTTTCACCTTGAATAAAATTCTATTGACATATAAGTTCGTTCATCAACGTTCACAAAAATCTAAATTTTTCATGAAAACATATGCCAGAATCAGTGGTTAAAATACAAAAAAAAAAAAATCTATCGGGGTTTTTTCAGAAAACTTCATGTAAACCTTAATTGTCTTTTTTCTCTATTACGACTTTTTGGTATATGCGCCAAACCAATTATAAGCTGACGAGATGGCATATCAGTACCTTACTTTTTCCGAGTATAGGCTTAATATGGGGACTATGGTATATTTTGGACGGATCTTAACGAAAATTGGCACTGATTTGTTGTCTTATACAACTGCATCAAGCCAAATTTTATTACAACAGCATTATTCGATACAGTTGTTGGTTAACTAAATAGGAGGCTTATTCTGGCAGTCGTGATCGAGCAATTTTTCGATTCAAAAGCAATTTCTTATCTAAAATTTTTTAATTGAAATTATTTTTTTTAGTGTTGTGAAAGTTTCGTGCAGTATCGACTGAAAGAATTGGAATAAAATTGCTTGCAAATCGAAAAAGTATTCGATCACGACTACCAGACTTTGGCCCCAGTTTAGTAAACTAAAAACTGTTTCCAAGCGTAGGCTTTCTTTGGATCACATATGGTTAATTATGTACCGATGTTCATGAAATTGTGTAATAGGATTTCTGGTCATAAAAAACGAATTTGGCCAGTATCTTATGTCAGTGCGACCATTCCGCCACTATTTGTGCAAGTTTTTTTTTTTTTTAATTTATCTATTTTTTGGGTGGTGGTTCTACATTTAGACTCACTTTTATTCTACTGAACCGATTTTGCTGAACTTCAATCCCAATATTTTTCCGATTACTAGAATTAATTCGACACCAATATTGTTCATTTCATTTCAACAGACGGATGGACGGACAGACAGAGATGGCTTAATCAACTTAAAATTACTCAACGACCCAGAATACATATACTTTGTTGAGTTTAAGATGAATATTAAAAAATGTTCACACGAAATTACAAACTAAGTATAATTGCTTTCATCGTTTTTATCGCCCACTGTTAAAATCTTACATCATTTTCTCTACTATTTCGGCAAAAAAAAAAAAATACAGTTGTATCCCTCTTCTTGATAAAAAAAGGTGTTTCTCCAGAGTAAACTAAAGAGAAATATGTTGAGTTGTGCTAGTGTTTATTAGGGTATTCATTTAATCGGACTTTTGCTTTAATCGGTTAATCGCTCGATTAATTAACCGAGGTTTTGGTTTAATCGGTTAATAATCGGTTAATTTTGTTATTGATCGGTTAACCGATTAATAAAGTTTTGGTATAAGTTAAGTAATTTCAATAAATAAATATGCAAAAATTATTTTTTATTAGAGTTTATTAGTAAAACTAAAACAATAACATAACGAACAAAACCATTCTCGAATTAAAACGAGCAAATAAAAAAGTAATTCATAAATATGAAAAACATATTTTATATTTTACACATAATATTTTTATGTATTTTTTAAAAAATAAACTATGAGATTTTTTTTATTAATTATTTCAATAGTTAAAGATCTTATAAAAAAATATTTTGGAAAAATAATTTGGTTTAAATGTTTAGGATTTAAGCGATTCTTTTCTTTAGTTTTGATAAAACTTGACTTGGAAAAAATTCTTTCACTTATCGAAGATGTTGGAGAAATCGGAAGCAACCCATAATACAGAATTAAGAATGATAAAATCAAGATAACGCATTGCACATGTTTACAAAACTTAACTGTTTAATATGAGGTCACTTTAGCATATTATACACATGTTTGTTTGCTTGTGTTTCTATATTTCAGCCGTACTTATACTTGATGTGACGTAGATGCGCAGAAACATTTAATTTTTAAAAGCTGAATGAGTTATCTTGGTTTCTTTGTATCATGATACAGATAACCTTATTTCTCAGTCCTTTTTCAGGATTTCTCTCAACATATCTTATGCCATTATTTCGGCTAATTTTGTTAAAGATTGCTTGTTTTACAATCGAGAGTGTCTTCTATTTTCAGGTCATTATCTGACTCATCCTGGCAAAGCTCAGCACCGAACATTCTGCAATAAATGTATTTCCGGACCCCTAGTTTCTGTTTTGTACGAGTGTATTGCTCGAAGGAAATATATTGTATGAAAAAATATTTTCCAAACATATACCTTTTTTATATCGAAGCAAATAATTAAAAACAGAAAAAAATATGTTATAATACTAAAAAAATTAAAAAATTTTGCTACATCGGTTAATCGACTGAAATTAACCGGTTTAATCGTTAATCGAAAATTGCCAATTTTAAATTAACCGATCAGTTAATCGGGTGGTAATTAATCGGTTAACCGATTAACGGATAACCGAATGGATACCCTAGTGTTTATGTCACAACGAATTACTTTACTGACGTTCTATTTTGTGTTGTCTCCTTTTAGTTCTTATAGGTAAGTCTACTGTGCTCTTATATTTCGTTTCGTTTCTATATTAATGAAATGACACCATTTTATAAATGTAAAAATTTCACATGAAGGGGAACAACTCAAAAAACTTGTTATTTTTCGATAATCACTGAAAATATTAGAAAAACCACTACCGTTGTATACTTCTTACTCGTATTTCTTTACAATGTCATAATTCTCTTTAACTTTCATTGAAAATATTAAAAAAAGCAGTTGTTTGAATCTACTGAAAATTTGTATCTCGAACGTTTACGTTCGCACAAATAACATATAAAACAAAAACAAAATTCTAAAAATTGTTTTTGTTTTGTAAGTATATTTGTGCGAACGTAAACGTTCGAGTGACATCGTTAAAATAGGCAGTAAATTTTGAGTTGACTCTCTTAGGGCCATTATTACAGCTTACAAATAGTTATTTTTAGGATGCTATCTGACAGATAAATAGTTTTTTGTTATTACAAGTTAACATTAACCTAAAAAGTGACTGATAAGCTAACATCAGGTTTGTCCTCATGGTAACTTTACATGTGAACTTTAAGAACTTGAAGATGCCATATTTTCTGCTGAAGATATGGTAACTTCAATGATAGTCTTAAATTACTCAACTTTTTCAAAAAACACAATTTAACACAAAAAACAAAACAATTTACCATTAAAACCAAAAATAAAGCACAAACATTTACTTTTGTTTTTAATTAATAAATAAAACAAAACTAAGTCGTTGCCACTACGTATTTTAAACAACCAAAAGTAGTCGGTATATACTGCAATGTTGCCACAGTATTTAAATTACATTTTTTATTTTATCGGACAGTTGTAATAATGGAAAAAACTTATTGGTCACTTTATCGTTCAAGATAGCTATTGTTCACGTTAACTATCAGCAACTTTATCATCAGGTTGTAATAATGGCCCTTAAGAGGAACCAGTGCGATATGGTCACCTACAACCAAACTATATTCAACGAAAAAATCAAATACTATGGCTTCTTCAAACAGAATTATATATTAATGTTATGTGTTGTGTTCTGTAATTTTTACTATTTTTAAATATATTTTTACTAGCTCTTTGGTCCCGGCTCTGCTCGGGATTATTTAAATAAAAATAAAAAATTAAATACTGGAGAATTTTGTTAATAACTTGACCCCAGCGCTATCTACCATCAATAAAAAAAATTTTAATATCACGACAACAGCGCCACCAGTCGGGACCATCAGTAAAAGTAGACCTTTCCAACGCATATACTCGGTTGAAAATCGGTTGAGTGGTTCTCGAGTTATAAAATCACGAACTTAGGACAAATTATTTTTATAAATATAGATATTCTTATTATATCGAGCACTTACCGCAAAAAAAAGCTTAAACGACATAATTTTAATTTTTTTTTTTTTTTTGTAATAAATGGCTTTACTGGCAACACTTGCATCATCTCCGATTTTATAGCAAAAATAATTTTATCTCAGGCGAAAAAAGAAAAACCTTCTCCTGTAAAATTTAGCTGTTGTCGCTTAAGCTTTTTTTGCGGTTATGGCTCGATATATTATTTTAGATGCATTTTCTTCTTTGATTAGACAGAAAATTAAAATAAAAAAATTCATAAAACACAATATTTGACTGTTAACAAATATTCTGTTCAGTATTACAAACTAATTGTGAAAAATATTTTTTGAATTTTAACAATTTTAATTAACAAAAGTATATTTGATATTAACAAATTCTGTTATTGGTGCCTTTTCAATTAAAAAATTAATTGTATTGACGAATATGCTATTCAATTTGACAAATGATTTGTCGTAATTTTTTTCTGTGTATGAAGTCGAAATGGAATAATCGACCAAATTTTTAACATTTAAAATAGACTTTATGCTTATGCCAAAATTAAAGTGTTTGGTCTTAGTTTGTCTCTCTGGAGAAGTAACAATAAAGCTACGGTCGCACATAACCCATATTTGAAGTCCCACACACACTCAGATTTATGATTTTAAAATTTTTTAATTTTGCATAAACTTTTTTAGATTAAGCAGTGACTATATATTATACCACAATGATAATCAGAAATATTGTTCAGAAAATAAACAAAATAATGTTTAGAGTAGAATAATTTAGTGGTCACGTTTTTTCGTCAAATATTTGTTAAGTGTGAACGATAACTTTGTCGATATAATAAAAGTTCGATCAATTACCAATATACTTAAGTTGGGAGGTTTTTAGGTGGCTGCAAATTTTTGTAAATAACGGTCGAATGTCCACATTTGTTACAGCAAACAAATTTTGAATCACTTCCTTAAACGATTAAGGCAACCGTCTTAATTTCGGAAAATTAAAACAGCATTAAATGTTTTTGTCTTTAATAGCATTCAAGTTTTCACGTTTTTATTACAAGTTTTTTACGTTTTTAATACACGTTTTTTTTAATTTTGTTAAACGTAAAATTGCATGTATTATAATGATTCATTATTGTTTGCGGATTAACAAGTCTTTTCTTATTAATTTCGCTTAAACAATTTAAGCTGCCTTTTTACCATATAACTTGCTTTTATACGTGATTTATAATTATTTTACATCCATTAAACCCAATTACTATCAGACAGTTAACAGCCTTAAAAAACAAGAGACCAAAAAGGGTAGAATTTTGTGAGATCATCCACTTTTTTTATTAAGACATTATTGTACTTTAAAAAAAAAACGAATGATATGAAATAAACTTAATGCATATAAAAGTATGAAAGGAAATCCAAGGACATAGTAAATTAAGTCTTACTAGCGCCATGTTTTTCTTTTTTTGTTGAGATTTCTGCTTGAAAAATAAGTTCTTGTATATTTAAAAATAGCTTTATTTAAATACACCGTGGAATATCTCATGACCGGATACCGAAAGGACCATTAAAATGTGTTTGTACAGAAGGATATTCTCTTACAAGTTACCAGAAAGCAGTGTCTGTTCAAAGGGAGTGTTCACTTAGTAAAGTTTACTTTTTAAATTTATTTATTTTTTGTGCAAGCGGTAACTCTGAAATTTCGCAGCTGTCACATATCGCTCAGTATTGGTTTGGCGCATATGCGAAAAAGTGATTGAAGGTTTACCTGAAGTTTTTTGAAAATATACTAGATGGAATTTTTTGTATTTTCTACACTGCTTCTGGCATATATTTTGAAGAAAAATTTAATTTTTTGTGAGCGTTCATTAAAGAACTTAGCAGTTAATAGTATTTTATTGAAAGCGAATATTATTGGCTTGTGTCGCATACGCCACTTTTCTAATTTTATTTATAAAAAGTAGCTTTTTGTGCTGCATACTCCTGTGTATTGAGTTGCTGACATTTTATTTTGCTTTTGCTTTCAATATTTTTTTGCGGCAATGAAGCAAATCAAGATTAACATTAATTTTCTTGTCGTCATTTTATTTTGTTTACGCTTTTACTTTTGGTTTTTCTTACTGCAATGAAGCAAAGCAAGAGAGAAATTTATTTTGTACGTTTTTGTATGGGGAATTTGCAGCATTCGCCAAACAGTGGCGTGTAGAGCAAAACAATACTTTAAAAACTCTAAGATAGTTGATATAAGGCAAAATTAATGATTAATATCTCAGAAACCATAAAAAATTTCGTGAAATAGGTTTTGGACCCAGAAAGGAGGTTTCCATATATATATACCCCATACCTTACCTTTTTTTTTTTTTTTGAAAATGGTCGGTAGGTCAAACCAATAATGAGCTGACGATATTTTTATTACGATTATTGAAAATTGAGCGCTTTACCAAAGAACAACGCGTTGTAATTGAGAAAGCGAAAAAGTGCATTCTTACTGGAACACCCTTTATAAGGTCCCAAGTCAGAAAAAAACTTCATGTTCTTGGCACTAAAACTAGTGTTGACCAGTGTAATAATTTAAATATTAATTAGTATTTTTTTTTTTTGTTTGCATGTTTTTAGTAAATTTTTTCGAACAAATGCCCTGATGGTTACACTCGTTTTATGCTTGTATGCTTAAAGTAAATAATTACTAAAAATTAATAATTAAAAATACTATTTTATGTTCTTTAAATAAACGATTTAAAAATTGTGTTGAAATACAGAGGGAAAATTAACCCATTATGGAACAAGGCACATTGTAAAATAGAGATTTTAAAAATACTTGTTAATTTTGGTATAAAAGCACGTATGTCTTTACAATTTTTACCTTGTTAACTAAAGAGCGAAATGAGGCGATAATATCCGTACTTTGCGTTAGAATTAGCGAGAAATATTTTGAATATTTTTCTTTAATATATAAATACTATCGGATCGGGGAATCGAAATGTTCTCGCTTATATTAATTAAACTGATATCAGTCGGAATTAATACTATCTTTATAATTATTATTCTTAATAAATTACTCAAACTTAAGGTCACTTTTTTAAAAAAATTAATTAAAATATTTTAATTTTTATTTTTAATATTTCGATTTCCGTTGGAAATCTTCTTCAGGAAATTTTTATAATCTATATATAAATCGGCAAAGGCAAAACAGTTAAGAACACCTTTCTGCTCTGTATGTCAACCGATTTGAACAAAATATACACCATTTGAAAGATATTTACTTACAGAAGTGCACAATATATATTTTTTTAAAATCTGTTTAATACTTTCAGAGTTATAAGCGTTCTAATTTGCTACTAACACAAATACAAAAAAATTTGTTTTTTCAATTATCAAATAATAAAAAATAGGGAGTTCGATTATTCGATATTTTTTAGAAACCGGTTTTCGAATATTTCGACAATATAAATCTTATATATAAATCGACACAGGCAAACCAGTTAAATATATTATATTTTCTTCGTATTAAAAAAAATATGGCCGAATTTCGACCATTAGGCAAACACTCGTAAAATTAAATTTGACAATAAATGGAAAAATAAGAACATGGAAAAATAAATTTTAAAAATTTCAATTAACAAAATTATCATAAGAAATTAAAAATTCCATTCGACAAACTTTAAACAGAAAGACAAACAAACAAACAAAAAGGAAAAACAAAATTTTAAATATATTCAAAGTCTAAAACCTATTTTAATGTCATTTTCCGTCAAAATCTATTTTCATTAAATAAAAGTTCACCAACTGAGCTATGCCATCTGAAATTTATTTAACAAACAATCAAAGACAAATACCTACATATTTATAATTATCCCTTTTATCAACCTATTTATTTTTATTCAATAAATGTCTATAAATCTGAGCTAATCCCTCAGTATCTTTTTTAAAAATTAATTCTTTTCTCAAATGGAACATTATTAATCAGCAACATTTCTAACATATATCTACGTTTCATAAAACTTTCCGTATTCAAAATTGATGTGCTTTCAAAATCAGGATAATGATTAAAATCCCTACAATGGGTTGATAACGCCGTTCCATGGGCTGAATTATAATTCCTATATTTTTGGTCATGTTTATGTCCTGCTAATCTAATTTTAAGTTTTGTCCCAGTTGTTCCTACATATATTTTCCTACATTGTTCATTATCTTTGCCACTGGGACAAAAATTAAAAATTAGATTAGCAGGACATAAACATGACCAAAAATTTAATACGGAAAGTTTTATGAAACGTAGATATGTATATGTTAGAAATGTTGCAGATTAATAATGTTCCATTTGAGAAAAGAATTAATTTTTAAAAAAGATACTGAGGGATTAGCACAGATTTATAGACATTTATTGAATAAAAATAAATAGGTTGATGGAAGGGATAATTATAAATAGGTATTTGTCTTTGATTTTTTGTTAAATAAATTTCAGATGGCAAAGCTCAGTTGGTGAACTATTATTAAATGAAAATAACTTTTGACGGAAAAGGACATTAAAATAGGTTTTAGGCTTTGAATATATTTAAAATTTTGTTTTTCCTTTTTGTTTGTCTTTCTGTCAAATTTAATTTTATTATAAAAATTTCCTGAAGAAGATTTCCAACGGAAATCGAAATATTGAAAATAAAAATTAAAATATTTTAATTAATTTTTTAAAAAAGTGACTTTAAGTTTGAGTAATTTATTAAGAATAATATTTAATAAAAAAGGTCAAAGAAATAGAATTATAATATCTTTATAATTTTCAAAATGCTTTAAAAAATGTTTTTTAAACAAATATTTTCTTAAAAATTTTTGGAAGCAGTTATTTTCGTATGAACAAACACAAGGCGAATTTATTACAGGTGGTCTTAAAAGCCCTGCTGATATTAGCTATAATCACTGTTGGATGTCAAAATTTTGTTTATTCTCTTTTATTATCTGTGTTTCTGTTTTGTTTTATTTCTGTTTTTGACATTGTACAATGATTTTACAAAAACAAATTGCTTGTGGTTTTTGTACGAGTTGTACTTGTTGTAGTACCGAGATTACCTGGGATGAATTCGCCTTGAACAAACATAAACAACATTTTTTGGAACGTCATGTTCCCTTAAATGTTCAAAAAAGTCATTGTACGATTTTAATGTTTTAATGCACAAAAAACACTTAAAATCCATATTAACTTTAAAATTATTTTTTCTAGAAACTATTGGAACAGAAATTTCTTAAATATGTATGTATGTATATCAAAAAACTTATATATATTTTTTATTTACAAAAACCAACAAAAAAGAAGCAAATAAACACACAACAAAAAAAAAAAAAAAAAGAACACAGACATACATATGACTTAATATAAATACAATATTCTTTAAAACTAATGTAGCAACCAAATCAAATCTTTACTAACATACACTTTATTGATGTAACATACATATGTACATACATACCACAAACAGGAATAACGGTATACCTACTTAAAAAAAACTTTTTTGTTTCACAACAAAACAACAGCCGCGGACGATGCTTAATAAACGAGATCACTTTGAATACTAAATAATGATTTTGTTTCTTTTTTTGTCTTTTGTTTTATTTAAGCTAGTGATGCAAGGGAGATTTACGGGTATTTGCATATTAGTGGCTATTTAATGTTTTAAACTATTCGCTTTTTAATAAAGGCTATTTTATTTATACAAAAATACTTTTAAATGTTTATAAAGTTTATTTTCTTTATATTTGGATGTTTATTTTTTAGTCAAGTTCAGTAAGCGTCAATAAGTATGTACATATAAAATTATTTAGTATTCATATATTTGTACTCGACATAACATATTACACAGCACTTAAGGCCTAACCATTATATGCATAGCCTTGCTTAACCTACTGTCAAAAATTAACAAAAAGTCTCTCAAATGTATTAAAAAAAAAACAAAAACAAAATAAAAAAACATTTGATTCCGTACGGAATGTGCGATTAGATTCGCACCTTGCTTAAGCAAATGACAGTTTCATTAAACTTAGCAGAAAGTTTCCTTAAGTTCAATATGATTTGCCTCATATAATTAACATGTATTCGAACATTTGCTTAAGCCAACCTAAGCACATTATAGTTGGGCCTTTAAGCAGAAAATGATAACACACAAACAAACATTTTAGTTTATGAGTTTTAATTAAAAAAATTAATTGCAATAAAACGATTTTTGGCAAAAATTTTTTCTGTGATATCTTGAAAACAACTGTTTATTCTATTTTTTTTTTCTAATATTATTTCGACTAAATATATGCTTTATAAATTAAATGGAGTGAAATTCTAGATTCCTTATGAAAGTTATTACACAATGGTTTAATATTTCAATAATTGCATTAACCATAATTTACTTACACATGCAAATTTAAATAATAATATGTACGAATTAAATTAATGGTTAGAGGAGAGAAAAAAGGATTTAAAAAAATGTATGTTAAATATAAATTAAATTAAATTGAAGTTTAAGCAAACCACAAAAAAAATTTAACGCTTGATTTTCCCCATAGCTATGTACAGCATTGCATACAGCAACAAAAAAGGTAAAAGGCCTTAAAGAGAGAGGACCTTTTTGCAAATGTTGAAAATCTACAGTATGGAATTATCTAGTCATATAAAACTAATGTGCGCTAATTTTTTAATTATGTATTTAAATTCGTATTTCAGCAATATTTTAGTTAAATTAAAGAATTGTTAAAGAATCACTATCAATATTGGTACTTTATCCCAAACTGCTTTAGAGAAGTTGACACAGTTTGACAGAAAAACATTTGAAAATGAACGTGTGCAGAATAGAAAGATACACAGACATACAGACTACTGGCAGATCTTAGTCTACTTATGGCCAATTTCACCAATTCTATTTAAATATCAAATCATTTTTAAATATATGGGGTATTCACAAGGTGTGCTATCATGTTATATTGCAGTGTTGCAAAACTGAAATTTTGAAATGGTACTCAACTTCAACTTAAAGAGTGCTTTTCCCACCAAATGGTACTTTTTGGTGAAAAAAAACCACCATTAATGAAAATAAAAGGAACAAAAAATATTTTATTGAGAAATTTATAGTTTTTTTTTTATTTTTCATCAAAGTTGAGAAATATGGAGTAAATGGATAGTTGGTAAATAACGGTTTACCTGGACAAACTCAAAGAAAACAATACAATTTTTGTATATGCTTTTCTCAATAAATAGATCTATCAATAAAATGACGATCCGTTACCTTGCTTTCGAGATAATGTGTTTGAAAGCTGACAAAATTATCTAAACATTGTCTGTTTCTTAACACTGAAAATCTGTCAACTTTGAAGGGCTATATCTATCTATATATCTGAACTCAAAAGCTGATTGTAAAAAGAGAAGCACATGTATTTGAAATCGTTGGACATTTTCCTTTCAAATAGGTTTATTCAATATTTTTGAGGAGTGCCTGAAATTTGTGATCATTGCAACTGTGCGTCGGCAATTTTGTACTGAAAAATTGAGTTGGTAACTAAAGGTTAATAACAATGGTATTGTACTATTACTTTTCCCGGAAACAATATTTTCTAAAGTGAAGCTGCTTAAAATCTCTAATAAAATGGCTTTGCAGTTTCTTTCAATTTATAAACAATTTCCATGTTTAATTTGCATGTTTCTATAAATATGTCAAATCGAGATCCACAAAAAATATCATTTAAATATAAATGATTTACATTTAAATTGTAATTTTCCACTAACATTTTATCAAATGCATCCCTTTGTATAAGTTTTCTTGCAACTTGTAAGAACAAATATCTCATTCTGAATAGCAAAATATAAATCCTGGCGTCCTCGCTTTGCATTTCAATATTAACGTCGTTAATTATTTTTTTATTCACAACAACATAAATTTTGGAACAAACACATGATTACCAAAGTCTGCTATCGAAATGATCACATCACAGTTAAAAGTTAAAAAGCGCCAAGGATAAAAAAGTACTAAAAACAACGCGGGGGTACTGCGGTATTTTCAATAAGAAAAAGTACTGAAAAAAGTACTAAAGTACTGAATTTTTCAACACTGTTATATTGTCATAGTGCTCTAACATTTTACAATGGTTTACAAATATTGTTGCTGCTTTCTAAACCAAAGTGTCTTAAATAAATAGAAATTTGCTTGCTATGTTTTTTTGTGCTGTCGTTATTAATCCGAAGAGACCTGCGCTGAATGGCTGAGCCGAGCCGCATAAGTTTTTGTAAGCCGTCGCCGTTGATGGTAAAATTTTATCCGGCTAACATCAGAATGTAAGCTGAGGCGAGCAATTTTTGCAAAACATCACTTACGGCGTCAAATTAGATTGGCTTAGGACTCTGCTGTTTGGAAAACAAACAAAATAAAATTTATTTCTGATTTGCGTGTGAAAAATGGAAAATAGTCAGGTAAGATCTTATGTAATTTATTAATTCATGGATTAGAATTAAAAATATTTTTATTTTTGGTAAATATTTATTTTTTAAATATGTTTTAAATCAGCTGATTTAAATTCAAAATAGCACTCTGAATTGTGAAAGGTTGTTCACAACAGTCGTATTTTTTCATGTTATTATTTTAAGACATATGACTTTATGACACCTTGTGGATCCCCCAATAGTTTTTCATATAATATTATAATTAGCATTGTGGTTATTTTTGTTGAACTGTTTATCGTTTTTAATCCAAATTTTGATATTTTAATTAGGCTAAAGTTCATCAAATTTAATTTTTATTTAATTATTTTTATGAAGAAAGGAATTTCACAATATGATAATTTTTTCATTCTTGACTGCCGCGAAGCTAGAACCCAGGCTTTCACGTACAGGTTACCCTTACATGTTTCAATCGTAACCACTCAATTTCTTCAAAGGGTTTTGCCGTTTAACACTAACAGCCATTGACGACTGCTGGCAGTCAATAGTCAAACATCAATATTTAAACCAAATTGTATTTAACCTTTGGTAGATCGAAATTTGCTTTGAATAATTATCTATTACATGTTCTTCCTTACTTTTATATTTTCGTACTTTTTTTAAGAATTCTTCTCGAAGTCCAAAGTACATTATTTTTGTCTTTCTTTTTTCTTGTTGACCTTTTTCAGCACAACTTGAAGGACAAATGTAAACATAGAGCCCGTGCCTTAGCTTTTTAACAATAATTAGTATTGTGTTTTTTTTTTTTTTTTGTTGAACTGTTTATGGGTTTTAATCCAAATTTTGATATTATAATTAGGCTTAAGTTCATCAAATTATTTTTATGAAGAAAGGAATTTTACTTCATAAAAATAAATAATTGAAAATTAAATTTTAATATCAAAATTTATAATATGTATTATTTAATTTTGTTTGACATGAAAAACGAATTTTAAACATATATTGATATTTAAATAAATTGGTGAAATCGGCCATTAGAATCTTAGAATTACTTTAAAGCTTTAAAAAGGCCCTCTGAAATTGTTCTTAATAAAACCTTTTTATACCATTAGGGAATAACTCCAGAACTTTTGATTATGTCATAAATAATTAATTAATAATAAAAATTAAGTATTTATTTTATTAAAATAAATAAAAACCTGTTGCGAGATAAAAAAAACTTGTTAAATACAATAAAAAACTGAATTAATGAAATGTTAATAAAATTAATCAATAAAAACTATAATGATATTGTTACTCATCCCCGAAAGCAAGGGCTATCAAATAAATATCGTAGCATTTAGTACGATATCGAAAATGGAAAGTTTTGAAAAATTTTGTTTAAATTTAAGAAATTTTATATATAATTTCTAAGTATATATATAATTTCTAAGTTGGTTGAATTCCGAATTCTTACCTGAAATAATCCGACAGTAGGATTAGATTGATATTAACCTAAAAACTTACTCCAAAGAAGCAGAGATAGGGAAGAATTTTATAATTATTTACTTTACTTAGTCGTTTATACATGTTTGTTGCACTTTTTTTGTATTACGCCCTTTGTTCACAGAATAACTCGCAATTAAAAGATATCAGCATTATGTCCGATATGGTTTTCGTAATCAATCTATTTTGAAAATTTTATGCATTTAACTTAAAAATTTTAACAAATAGAATATGGGAATTTTTGCCTCTTGTTTAACTTTTGAAATATGTAGAGTTGTTGTTGCTTCTACAAGAAACTTTTACAAACACACGCGCATGAACACATATTGGTTTTCGAAAGTTATCCCATTTTGGATTGTTTTAAGTATTTTTTAGTGTTTTTCGTACTTAAATTTTTTTGTACGAGTCGTAGTAAATATATGTAGAACAAACTTAAATTTTGTACGGGTTTTGTTTTTCTGCGTTTGCATATGCATCATCAGACAGACTACCATTATAGTACTCTTACGTTGCTTTCATTTTACACCAAAGTACAAAAATAGTATTTACCAACACTCTTTTATCAATATCACATATTTTACCAAGAAAATACATATTTTTCGCCTACAATAAATAGTTACCTACAAATATTAACAGCTGCAACAACTTTAGGAGTCCACTGCCTGCCAGAACACTCCCCCTTTTTTTATTCAAAGTCGCCTATAAAACGTTTTAAGCATAGATAAATGTAACTGTAGCAGATTTTTCCATAGTAGTCCTTACAAAGACTGTCAATTTAAGTATCATCAAATATTCATTGAATATTTAAACATTTGTAAAAGTATTAAATGGTCATAAAAAATAATATATTAACAAACAAACATAACAAATTCTGTTCCATATATTTATGCGATATAAAATATTCGTTTGACTTGAAAAAAATATACATATGCGTTTTAAATTTTTATAGAAAAAAAAAATTATTTTGACATGGTCAACATTTATAGAAATTAATGGCAGTAGTACAGTGCAATTTTGAAAAATACATAGTTGAAAATATTTAGAATATATAAATGTATGTAAGTATGTCTAAAGTTTTTAAATGTACTGGGACTGTATTTTGCAGTCGCCTTAAAACCCCATAAATAACTAATTTTATAACTTTTAATTAAAATGAAAAGTATGAAAAATGTTCAAATTGTAAAAAGGCAGTACACAGAAAGAAAAAACTTGTACTAAATAAAAGTATTTTCCACTTACTTTAAGTGCAAGTTGTACCTTAAAATTTCGCATTGCTTTCTATATGCGTGCATACGCGTGTGTTATTAATAGTTTGTAGCAGCAACAAAAACACTACAAAAGAAGTTAAAAACGATTTGCTTGTTTTGTGTAGAAACCACAACAACATCACTACAAGTTGAAAAACTTACATTATTTTCATGTTTAAAATGTAAAAAAAAGCAAAAATTCCCATATTATATTTGTTAAAATTATATATGTAGTTAAATACCAAATATTTGTTAAAATTATATATGTAGTTAAATACCAAAAATTTTCAAAGTAGAATGAGTACGAAAACGGTATCGGGCATGCTGCTGGTGTTTTATAATTGAGAATTGTTGTGTAAAAAAATGGGTTAATACAACAACAGTGAAATAAACATGTGTAACGGGTGAGTAATTAATAACATTCTCTTTTTCTCTCTTTTTCATTTTGTTTCTCTGGGGTAAGTGTTTAGGTTACAGCCGTACCTAAACAAGAGCGGAAAGCGTTTTCAAGCTTTCAAAAATTCTCATGCCCATACAATTTGTATGAAGCATCTCTAAATAGCGCGGCGTCAACGCTTTGCAATTGGAAAATCCGATTTTGACAGCGCGTTTAATAGTGAAGTGTGCCGCTATTGGTAATAAATAATGGCAATTTCGCTATTTTTTTGTCAATCTAGGGATTTTTTTCTCTTCTTTTTATTTCTATTATGTGGGTTCTATTAAACAAGAAAGTTAACACTACTGTTTGTGACACAACGTTGACGCTCTTGTTTAGGTATGGCATATCAGCGTAAAAGCTAAGCGGAAGAAAACGTTCCGCCTTCCGCTCTTGTTTAGGTACGGCTGTTAGAATCAAAGTCACTTTCGGATTAATTCAATTGGGAATTCTCGATTAAACCAGCTTAGAAATTCTCGAATTTCTCGTTCCATGTGAACCCTTCAGCAGTAAGTTTTTGTATTATTGCCGTGCGCTATGCTATTTTTGAACGTCCTCAGCGGCGAAAAACATAGAGTTTATATTGCAGTACTGCCTTTGCTCGTTGTGGGATCTCAGTGTATGTCTTATTCATCCAAACTTTCGTATTTAATTGGATATTGGTTGGTTGTGCGAAACAGACGAAGTTTCTTATAATACGCCTTATACATGTGTTGCTGAAAAGCTGAAGACGTCGTACGTTATTTTTGGATAAGCCACAGGCCTTGCGGCCATAAAGAAGCGTAAGCTTTACACATCGTATTTTAGTTATCTCGATAAGTCAGAAGAGTTTCACAAACCCAAGAATAACTTGCTCAAAATGTTTTTAAGTAGCAAAGTTCTTCTAAAATCAAGAAATTAGGGTACCAAACGATATTTGATAATGCCAAATTTTGTCTAAACAAAGCTTCATTTGTTGGAAATTTGGCTTTACTTTTTCAATTTGAAACAAAGTGCAGCTAAATTATATCGATTGCTTATTAAAGCTAAAGCGCTTATGACACTACATTTTTAATGCATTGCTCAAGTTTTGGTGAACAGTACAAATATAATGTAATACAAAAATTTACCAAGTGCAAAGAGTTAAGCTGTATTAAGATAAATGGCAAACCGTCAAAAATTTTACTAAAGTTATCGATAAAAAATGAAGTAAAATGTAAAATTGTTTAACTTAAAATTGACATTTCAAGCTTGAGATAATAAAAGTGCTGCTGAATCAGCGGCTTATGGGCAAATTCAGCGATTCACCGCTTTTTGTTTTTAGGTTTCTCATAAACAAAAAGTTGGCAACATTTAATAAAATAAACAAAACAGGGATGGCTAAGTTGTTTCAATTGTACTTTTTTGTTGATACTTTTTAAACAAAGATTTATAACACCTTTTTGTGGTGTTTTTTATGAACATAAATAAAATTAATTTCAACTAAAAAAAATCTTTTAGTACAATTAGGGTAAAAAAGTACAATTTTTAAAGGTTGTTGGTACAATTTTAAAAATTCTTAACGTCATCCCTGAAACAAAAGCATAACAAGAGAAAAAAAAAACTAAAAAAATTGGTTTACATTATTTATAGTTCGCTCTTTCTAACATTTACTGTTTCTTTCTATTAATTCTATATCAATAAATGAATAAAAAATGTAGTGTCATAAGGTCTTAATACGGAATATGTTCATCGATTTGAAAGTACAAGAAATGTTAACTTTAGACTCGATAGACAATGTCCGCCCAGGACAGTTAAAAAAAATCGAAGATTGAATCATTACTACATGCAAATTTTTGTCAAACTCAAATATAGGACGTGCAGACTTTATCCAAATGATGCTTGAATACCATCGAAGAAAGTAATTTTTTCATCAAATTATTACTAATTAGTGTTCGTCTAATGGTCAAAATTCGACCATAAATTTTTATGTACACATGAAGAAAACAGTACATCTAAGTAAAGATGTATTTACATATTTCGAGCATTTATTTATTCCGTTTTAGTAGATCGGTTTGGCGAGGGACCAACCTCCGGTTTATATTTTATCTTCGACGTGAGTTAATTTAATTTCAATATAAAAAGTATCAGAAAATATCAATTGAAAAACCAAAAAAAATTTTTTATAGATTGTCATCCACTCAGGACATTGCATGTTTAATATTAACGAAAATTAATCAAAGTACCAGATGATGAAAACGAAGGTACCAAAGAAAACTCCCCTTACTAATTCTTATTCACGCAGGTCCATGCATGTTTAATTTTATCATTATAGGTCGAATGTTAACAAAATTTCAAAAAGTACCTGTTGAAAAACAAAAAGTACCAACATTTCTCATCTTATAGGTTTTATTTCACTCAAAACCCTGCACTAATATTATGTTTTTAAGTTCAATATTATAGAAAACTTAAAAATTATCACATGCAGCAAAAAAAAAGAAATTTTTATTTTTCTCCTTTTTCTGCTCATTGAGGTTCGGTTGAAAAAGAGAGGAAAAAAGCGTTTTTTACTGTTATGCCTCTGCCGATTTATACATAAGATTTATAAAGTCGAAGACAGGTTTCTAAAAATGTTGAATAATCGACCACCCTATTTTATTATTTATTTGATAATTGAAAAAAAATTTATTTTTGCATATGTGTTCTGCATATGTGTTAGTAGTAAATTTGAATACTTATAACTCTGAAAATATTGAACAGATTTAATGAAACATATATTGTGAAAATATGTTTTAAACACCATTTAAATCGGTTGAAATGCTGAGAAGGAAAGTGTTCTTTACTGTTTTGCCTTGGCCGATTTATATATAGATACTAAAAACAGGATCATGTACGATATGCCTTGCCATCCAGCCGAATCAATTCCAAAACCGAATATAAATGGTATGAAGGTGATTCCTAGTATTTGGTAGGACCGGATAGAATCCATCTATTTTGTGATTCGATAGCGGGCAGGACAATTAGAGGGGACTTGTTTGTAGCGAGCATTATTAAGAAGTTTGAAGCTAGTATTGGCCGAAAAAATTTTAGAATACACGACCAAATATAAGTAATTTTCCTCCCAGTTTAATACTTGACACGTCCGACTCTATTTGTATCAACGCCACAATAGTTTAGAGCGTTTTATGCGCTTGTGCTTATGTTTGCCGCACCTTAAAATATTGATCCCACCTTTAAGTATAGCGATCGATTCGAATCACTTTTTTAGTCCATTTACCGGTGAATGTCTCGCAGTCCATGTAAACTCCGTGAGCAAAGAAAACGTCGCAAGTTTTGAGATCATTTGATGAAATTTGGTACATAGCTTCTAATTGTCACAAGGACCAAGACTATTGAATATGATGAAAATCGTTTCACAATTTCTCTATACTTTATTACACCCAGAGAAAAGACATGTTAAGATATGATCAAAAAATTTTAAAATTTTTGTTTTTTTTTAATGTTTTTTACTTGTAGATTTCTAACTTCTAGTTTTGAGAAACAGGGCCCTGTACTTTGCGCACAAAGCAACATTGACAGAAAATCAGCCAGCCATCCAGTCGGACTGAAGGAAGGACGGACATCTTAAGATCGACTCAGAAAATAATTCTGGGGGCGAATTTAAGAAAAAATTTAATGAAATTTCGTACATACGTTTAAATTGTTATAAAAAAACCAAGATTATTAAAAATGGTGAGAATCGGTCCATATTTTCATTTAGCCCACGTACAAACTTTATTCAGAAATAGTCTTTGTGGAATTTTTTTAAATTAAATCAAATAAATTTGCCAAAAATTCTATTTAATTACGGAACAAATTAACTATAAAATCGTAAAATGTTCGGTAAAGTTTCTATAAAATTGTTCATTTTTAGCAATGTTCTTCTTAACACAGTTAAGTTTCTGAAAAGTTCCTTTAAAATGATACATTTTTTTTGCAATATTTTCTAAAAAAACAGGTAATTTTTGGCAGAATTTCCTATAAATTATTGAATTTTTTCCAAATTTCCTATAAAGTAGTACATTTTTTCCAAATTTTTCTAAAAACGGTAAAAATCCGTTAAATTAACAACAAAGTAGTAAAGTTTTTGCAAAATTTTCTATACAACAACAAATTTTAAGTAACAGTTATCTATTATTAAAATTTTTTGTTACAATAAGTACAAAAAAAAAAAAAAAAAAAAAAAATCGCTTATAAATAGCAATTTTTTAAGTAAATTGAATTTGTTTTTTTACAAACATTACTATGATACCCCTTAAAGTAGCTTATAATTAATTTTAAAATAAGTCGCCTAAAAGTATACTTCAAAACAATTTATTAATTATACATTTCAAAAACATGACCTTTTTAAATTGTCATGCCATTTACAGACCTATAAAACGATCTGAAATGAAAAATATATTATTATTAACTTAATAACGATGGCATGTTGCTGACAAGATTTTGCAATTCAGAAAAAAAATTTAAATTTCAAAAAAAAAACTCAACTAAACATTCATTTATAAAATAGTTTGTCTATATGACAATAAAGCAATCAGAAAAAGAACTAGACTAAATAAACAAAAACTTTAGTTTTGAATTCGTATCGATTACATTGATTATGGGTTTTGAATGTTGGTTGGATGGAATAAGCAACACAAAATGCAGACAAAAATCCTTTTTTTTTCGCTTAAAAACAAATTGTTCAAAATGTTCAATGTTGTTGTTTTCGTAAATTATAGCAAAAAATATTGTGGGCGTTTTCGGTACAAATTTGTGGGGCGTTTAACAACAATTATGTACAGAGTAGAGAGACGAGTGAGTGGTTGTGCAAATGAATAGAATTCGAGTTGAAAAGTAAAGTTGAGTTCAATATCATTTTATTTCCTCGAGTTAAAGTTTGCGTGTCAGTATTTTGTACAAAATGTTCATTTTCTATTAGTTCTAAATGGAAAAAGTTAAAGGAATTTAGTTTGTTATTTACTTTTTTTTTTTAAATCTTTTAGTTAACAATTCGTATAATTTTTGTTATTTTCAGCCCATTTGCAAAAGTTTTGTATTTGCCAATTTGTTAAAGGGAAGTAATAACAATTGTTAGAAAGTATTCTTAGTTGTTGGGGGAAAGGGTCTTTCACAAAGGTGCACTTGTGCGGAAAGCGATCTGTCGGCTGTCCATTTGGGGATGACAAGAAGCTTTTCTTTTGTCCTGAATTTCCCAAGCAGCTCAGTGGTTCCAGATCACACCAATTATCCCCTGGTAAAGTAGTTTTGGCTTCAGTTTTCTTTAGAGGAACTTTTGAAAAAAGATTTTTTGTAATAATCTTTAGACATATTTAAGAAATATCTCTGCCGAATTTTCCTCTTATGTAGGTCATATGTTATGGTCGCTATTGTGCTTAACGCACAGTGCTCCGGTAGGCTAGCTGGTAGTGAGCTAGTCTATCAATGCCAGGGTTGCGGGTTCGAATCCTGCCAAAGACTTTGGTTTCTTTTCTGCAGAGAAGCGTAGAGCTTTGCGGGATTAGCTTAGGGAATAAAAAAAAATTAATTTGCGGAAGATTAAAGTAGTTATTTATCTATAAATCGATCTATTCGTAACCGATTTTGTTTACTTTAAATAAAAGTAAAGAAATAAAGTTCATTGATTGTCAGAAGACTTTATCTCCATCATTTTTGGACCGATCTAGCTAAATTTAAAAAATAATAATCTAACGATACAAATATATAACAACCAAGTCTCCATCATATCTGGGGTCTTCGAAAACCCTTTTTCAACATACACATGGAAAGACGCACCGACGGACATCATTAAATCAACTTCGCTACTCATAAGGACCCATAATATATACTATCTATGTAGATTATAAGATCTAAGATCAATATTGTAAAATTTACAAACGAAATGACAAACTTACATATCGTTACCTATAACGTAAAAAGTCCTAACAAACCATAATTAATAATCGACATTTTCACTGATCTGATGTATTGCATCAACACAAATGTTCACTAATAGGAATCTTTCGACCAAAATTAAATTTTTATCAACAAAATCCAAACGAACCTTTCTACAAAAGATTATATGATAAACGCTAAAAGACCTCACTTACAGTTTGCATAATATGCAAGATTGACAGTTGTCAAAACAACAAGCAGTTTAAATGAACCAAATACTCTGATCAAAATACTTTCAAGCATTGTGGTTTTTTTTTGTGAAAATGTGTTTGTATGTGTATAACCGACGATGCTGGATGGAAAATCAAAAAATTTTGTTAGGAAGGCGAATATTGCGTCCATTATACGTACACGAGCAAATTTGGCCATTTAGAAGAAAAATAAAACAAAAATAAACTTTAAAGAGTTCAAAGGCCCAAATACACTTATCCAAATACTCGTCAAGCATTGTGGAATAAAATCGACTGCATGACAAGCATTTGACAAGTGTATTTGGCCCTTAAGGCAATCTATCAATTTATCATTTTTAGGGCCATTATTACAACATAATGATAAAGTTGCTGATAGTTAACGTGAACAATAGCTATCTTGAACGATAAAGTGACCAATAAGTTTTTTCCATTATTACAACTGTCCGATAAAATAAAAAATGTAATTTATATACTGTGGCAACATTGCAGTATATACCGACTACTTTTGGTTGTTTAAAATACGTAGTGGCAACGACTTAGTTTTGTTTTATTTATTAATTAAAAACAAAAGTAAATTTTTGTGCTTTATTTTTGGTTTTAATGGTAAATTGTTTTGTTTTTTATGTTAAATTGTGTTTTTTGAAAAAGTTGAGTAATTTAAGACTATCATTGAAGTTACCATATCTTCAGCAGAAAATATGGCATCTTCATGTTCTCAAAGTTCACTTGTAAAGTTACCATGAGGACAAACCTGATGTTAGCTTATCAGTCACTTTTTAGGTTAATGTTAACTTGTAATAACCAAAAACTATTTATCTGTCAGATAGCATCCTAAAAATAACTATTTGTAAGTTGTAATAATGGCCCTTAATAGTTTTTGCTTCTCCTGTAACATTTTAAACGTGCTAGATAGGGCCTTTTGCATTATTTTAGTTAAGAAAGTGTATAACTGCCCTACCTTAATAAGAGCGTCAAGCGTTTTTTATAACCAGCCAAGCGATTTGTCAAATTAAGACTTCGCGTTCTAAAGGGTTGTTATGTATAAACAGCATGAAAATCACGCTTGACGCTCTTATTTTGGTAGTTCAATAATTTACAGCCTGGCCCACAATGTCGACAAGAACATTACTTTCGTATATTTTTATTGAATACTAAATTTGATAGAAACATTTTCAAAACATTTTTAAAATTTTGAGACAAATTTGCTGTTTCATAGAAAATTTTCCGTAAGAAAACTTTTTTTGAGATCTATTTAATGAAAAAAAAATATTGGCTTAAAAATTTATTATTTTAAAAAAACGTTAAGAGAATTATTCCGTAAAACGCAACGCACAAAAATTTCATTGAAAGCAAAAACAAATTCAAAAATATTTTATAATTTTGTTGTGGCTTTCTATAGAAATTCATATTTTGTTTTAAAAATTTTCAACGCCACAACAATTTTTTTCGCAACCGCACACATTTTGAAATAAAGAATCGTTTGCAAATTTTGTCCTAATCAAATTTACGTATTTATTATTAACTTTTTTTAATATTTTGTTAAAATTTTCATTCAAAATTTAATAAAATTATTATAAACGTCATTTTCAATTTCATACAAATTGTTGCTGAAGTTAAATTAGACTCAACTTTTAAAAAAAAAAAAACTTTAGTTACATTTTTGTTTGAAAAATGAAAGGAAAATATATGAAATACTTTGTGAAGAAATAAGATGGAAGAAACACGAAATTGTTGCTCCCATTGTGAACAACGCTTAATATTATAGGAAGTGTTTGCGATTAAAAAATTCAATAAGATTTTTTGTAGGCATCAACAACAAAATTAGAAAATATTTTTGTATTGATTTTTGCTTCCAATGAATTTTTAGGCGTTGTGTTGTGTTTTATGGAGTCAGGCCCTCCTTACATTTCTAATCAACAGTTTTATCAATAATTTCTCTAGTACAGTTGATTTTATATATGCCTTAGGACATCTTTACAGTTTCTCTTGGATCGAATATTCTTTTTCTTTTCCTTTTTTTTTTGTTGTAGTTGTAATTAACTTTAGCCATAGGGTATTACAAATTCGCCTAGCTAAATGTCTGTAAAACTCCAGCGTGCTCTTATGTATTTTCATTTCGATATTCTTTTTGTTGTGTGTGTGTGTTTTTTAAGCTCTCTATCACAAAAGGTGGTGCATATATACTTTGTCATTCCATATGTAACACCAAAAAGATATTCATATAAGATCCTAAATACATACGTACGGCCTTAAGGCCGAGTCACATAGAATCCCTTGTACTTTTTACGTCACTTTTTTCAACTGACAACTTAGTTGATATACAAGTTTTCTTATGATCTTTGCTCCAAGTCGTACGTCTCCGTTTATTCAAAGTGCTAAGGTTCCGCAACGTTTCACTTTTTACGTACGTCAAGTTATTGAAAGCTATCAGTTTGTTTTTTGATTTGCTATAATGTAATTTTTTGTGTTGTATGTCAGCAAAAATAAAATAAGCAACTTTGTAATCTCCATGTTAAAAAGTACCCATGGACAAAGTTTCAATTATTTTGAACGATATTTTAGGAAGTTATAGGAAAATTGTTTTGTATATTTTTTATTTAAGCACTTTTTCCTCATTGCCACAGATAAGAAATATTTGTTCTGATGATTACATTACTGAATTTCCGACTGTTAAGCAGCTTTGGGTAAAAAATGGTGAAAAAAGTTAAAAAAAAAAACTTAAATTTTTCTCGATATATTTTAGCAATTTTGAGCCACTAGAGTAGTTTTTTCGGGTTAGTTTGTTTTGTAATATTTTTTTTAAGCCTATAGTTACAATTGTGCTGAAGACAAGAAAACAAAATTTCAATTAGTTTCGGAGATATATCGAAAAAAAACTTTGCTTACTTTTTCAAAATGAATAGCTTTTTTCTCTTACTATGAAGTAGTTTTACGTATGTATTTTGTTTTTGTAAAAAATTATTTGGTTGCTTTTACAAGCCAAAAGGGTCTTTTTTTCGTTGAAAAATAATTAAAAAAAACTTATAACTTATTATACTCCCTTATTATCTGCTAGTATCTGCTTGTGCAAAGCATCGGAAAACAGATATGTTACTCTCCTTTTCTTTTATCCACTCACATTCACGTTCCTACAAAAGATAACAATATCAACTAACATCAGAAAGACTAGACCACTCCAAAATACGCACTCACTTTAGTAAACACTAACAGCCGTATTTATTATGAATATTTGGCATGGAGTTAGCACAAAGTTTATTCATAATATATTTACCAAGCTCTGGCTAACGATTTGCTAAACTCTTGTTAACGAGCTGCCAAACGCTTGCCAACTTTTAGAAAACAGCTGTTTAAGTAAAGGAATTTTTTTGATTTTTTTTTTTTTTAATTTAATCTTTTTTTATTTTAATTTTAAAAACTTTCTAAAATTGTTAAATGTGGAGGAAAAGACAAAAAAATGACAAAACCAGCGATGAATAATGCACAACGTGTTACATTTTTGAAAAATATATTGTGGCATCATTAAAATTCAGAGTTGATTTATTAAAAGTTAGCAGATGGAGAAAAGTTCGTTATGAATTAACTCTGTGCTAATAAGCTGCTAGGCTTAATCGGTATTCTAGTTAGCAGCTCGTTGTACGTAGTGTACAAACTGTGGCTAACTTTTTGGTATTTTTTCACATATAACAATTTTAAAAAGTTTTTAAAATTAAAATAAAATAAAAAAAAAGATAAAAAAATAAATTAAAGAGTAATTTAAATAAAACCCACCAAATCGTTTAACATAAAACAGCTGTTTTCACAAGTTGGCAAACGTTTGGCAGCTCGATAACAAGAGCTTAGCAAATCGTTAGCCAGAGTTTGGAAAGTGTATTATAAATAAACTTTGTGCTAACTTCATGCCAAATTTTCATTATGAATACGGCTGTAAATGTTTAAGCTTGAACAGGAAAATATTGATTTTTTGCAAAAACACAAGCATGTCCACCTTATTTGGTTTAAATCAGTTCCTTCTGTAGTTCCTGTAGTTCCTGTGGTTCTAATTTCTGGAAGTGTTTTTTTTTTTTTTGTTTTTATTTGGATCAGTTGATAACTGAAGGTCAAAGTGAAGCGTTCATATGTGTGAAAGATGAAATGTTATTAATTAAAAACTGTTTTGAGTTAAAATAAAGCTTACACAACTATTCATTATCCATCACTATTTCATTATAATTTTATTATTTTCTGAAAAAAAATGTCCAGAAATTCGAATTTTTCATAAATTCGAACTGCCCGATGCACAAAGTGGTTCTAATTTGTGAGATTCTACTGTACACAGAAAAAATTTTTCAAAATTGTTCACTAATTAAAGGATTAATCAAAAATGAAATCAATTTTAAATATTTTAACATTATACATTGGAATATGATACTATGGCCAAATGATTCGTTTGTGGTGTTTGCTTAATAAACGCGAATGGTGTCATTATGTAAAGGGTGTTTAAATTTTAAGGGCCCATGTTGAATGTGAACCACACCTAAACGTCAAGTTTTTTCTGCATTTCATTTGACATTTCTCATATTCAGACTAACTCAATTTGAACCATGGAAATATACACAAACGAGCAACGCGTTAAATTTATTCAGGTTTATTATGAAAATGGGCGTTCAAATCAAAATGCATATCGTGCACTTCGTGATTTTTTCAATCAATTTTATCGTCCAAATGTGCGTACAATCAGAAAAATCGTGCAAAAATTTGAGAAAACCGGATCTTAAGGAAATGTGAAAACACCAGTGCATGCTCGTAAAGCTCGTACTGCAGAAAATATTGCTGCTGTTCGCGATAGTGTGGCTGAAGAGCCGTCGACCTCAACTCGTCGTCGTTCCCAACTGTTGCACCTTTACGCTCGTCGTTGATAAATATTATATAAGGACTTGCATTTAGAAGCTTACAAGTTGCAATTGACTCAAGAACTAAAGCCTCTTGACCATTCCAAACGTCGTCAATGGTCAAAATGGTGACAAAAAATGACAACAGTGGATGATAAATTTTCGAAGAAAATCATCTTCAGTGCACAGAAAAAATTTTTACCAAAATTTTTTCAAATAAATCAGTAATGCTGTTTTAAACAATTTTTTTAATTGTTCCAATTAATTTGCCTTAATTGAAAACAACAATTATAATGTTTGTGTGTTTATTTGCAAATATGAAAACATACACACAAACTTCAAAATATTTTAAATTCTCAAACAACTTTTTAATTGTTTCAATTAACTGTGTTGATTGAAAAAAATATTTTGATTTGTGTTAACGTTTTATATGGCCTCTTTTGCTGGTGGTCAAATTTCAATTAAACCTATTGATTGAAACTGTACAGCAAGAAAAGCTCAAACTCACAAATGCGTTAATTGATATGATCAATTTGTTTGCAGGCGGAAAATCAGTAAAGAATTTAATTAATAGTACAAATTTCTAGCAAATACGTTAATTGAAGTTGGTTTATAATTTTTTCTGTGTGATGAGGCACATTTTCACCCCAGTAGATTCGTCAATAAGCAGAATTGCCGCATTTTGGCGAATGATAATCCAAAAGTGATTGTCGAAAAATCAATGCACCCACAAAGAGTGACTATTTGGTGCAGTTTATGGGCTGGCGGCATTATCGGGACTAATTTTTTTCCAAAATGAGTCCGGTCAGGCAGTTACTGTGAATGGTGTTCGCTAATGTGAGATGATAACAAACTTTTTATGGCCCGAATTGGAAGATATGGATGTAGACGATATGTGGTTTGAACAGGACAAATTCAATGGCCGTGTTATCGCACGTGGTGGTGATGTAAATTGGCCGTCCAGATCATGTGATTTGATACCGTTGGACTTCTTTCTTTGGAGTAATTTGAAAGAAAAAGTGTACGTCGACAAGCCAGCAGCAATTCAGGAGCTAAAGGATGAGATAATCCGGCACATTTACGGCATAGAACCTCAATTATACCTCAGCGTCATTGAAAATTTGGACCATCGGATGGAGGTGTGCCGTCGAGGTCGCGGCGTCCATTTGGCCGATATTTTGTTCCATATATAATTAAACCATATCAATATTATCAAAATAAAAAGAAATGACAATAATTTCCTAAATAATTTGAGTTTTATTCAAAATCAACATCGGCCCTTAAAATTTAACCACCCTTTATATGAAATCCCATTAAATGTAAATCTTTCCTTTGACGTTATAATTTTTAAGTGTATTTTTTCTATTATTGTTGTTTAACAGTTTAAAATTTTTAATAAATAGTTATGCTTTCGTCAAAAAAAAATTTACTGTTTTTTTTTCTTGATTGTACTGTTTTTTTTTAATCAGTGTACTGTTTTTCCGAGCTTCAAATCTAGCTGCCCTAGCTCAGACATATACCGATGAAACGCAAACATGAGTTTCCTGCATGCTGGTTTCAATGCAACGGACTTCGAATACGTTTCAAGCCGCTTTCAAAATCGTCACGTTATGTGCGGGCTCCCAAAAATATCTATGGCATAAATATAAAAAACCTAGAAGTGGCAGATTCGTTGAAGTAACGTTTCACCGTCTCTTTTGGACCTAATTCTTGATAGAGGCTATTAAAAATTCGATACAGACGGATACAAAATTCTAACTTGTTTTCATTTTGCTATACTCTTTGTTTGTAGATGTGTGTATGTGTGTGAGTGAATTGTTTTTATTTTTCTTTTGTTTTTGTTGGTTATATATCCTAAACATGCAACTGCAATCTTTTTATTGTTGTTATACTTTTATTCTATATTTTTTATACTTTTTGTTGTTGTTTAAATGTTCTTTGTAATTTGTTAAACAAAAGAGTCGATGTTGTTTTTCTTTGTTTTACTTTAGAGTCGGTTTGCAACAGGGGGAAAGAAGCAAAATAAAACGGGAGGGCAAAATTAGAAAATTGTTCAGTTTTTTCGTTTAATTTTTTTTATTGTTTACACTAACGATATTGATAATTGAAGGCGTTACTTTTCCTTTAACTACTATTTTGTGTTTTTTACCCATTTTTCGGAACCTTAAATATCTGTATGTGAATAGTTTGTTTCTGTTGCCCCCACCGCCTCTGCACAAAGTAATTAATAACAGACTAGAATAGTTTAAAAACTAAAATTATATACAGTTTTTTGCAATTAATTGCTGGTTTAAATCATGTCTGATAGAAAAAAGTTGCTTTTGGCTTAAAGTTTTAAAGTTTTTTTTATTATTTTTTGTTTATGAAAGTTAAGAAAATTAAAGCATACTTTATGGGTTTAAGTTTTTTGTATTAAAAAAAGCATACTTTAAAGAGCTTAAATATGAAAATTTTTAAAAGCTTTTATTAAATGGCGTATGCTTAGAGAAATTTAAATATACAGGGTGCTTAAAAGAAACGAAAGGGTTTAAATGGTCTGTAACTTGACTATTTTCCGATGTTTTTCATAAAAATTTTCGGACCATTTTGGAACTTACGGGACTCTATTTTAAAGGAATAAAGAATTTTTAAAATTTATTAAGTACACCTTTTTCTTGTAAGCCACCCTGTATTAAAATATTTTTTTTTTTTATTTTACTCTGTAAAAATTAAAAACTTGAAAATATTGTTGGCATTGAAATTCAAAAATATTAAAATATTATAATGGCTTAGCTCAAGGTACGTTTACACAAGGTAGACTCATTTGAGAGACCAATACAAAAAAAAAACCCCCCAACACGTCAAAATTGTCTCTATATAATACAAAAACAATTATTTTTATATATTTTATATTTTGGCTCGTTCATACGAAACTTGACAATTGGGGTTTATGTACCTTGGCTTAGCTTTTCTATAAATATTGTGAAAGATATAAGTAAAATTGTCTACACTATTTTAGCGGGCGGTAAAAATGGTACAACCTCCTTTAAAAAGCATTTAAAAAAAGCCCTTCCCTTCCTTTCTTAAACATTCGATTACTATTTTTATCTGCCTTTTCAAAACTCTATGGTAGTTCTGAGCGGGTATTCCTCCTCTGTATAAAAAAAAAATGTTTCTCTTTGACAGTTGAAGAATATATTAATTTCCCAAAAAATTATTACTTTTAGCAATAAATAAATCATTTTTTCTCTACTAGTGATAATTTGATTGATTTTTGACATTCGTGTTTTTTTTATTTTTATTCGTATGATAAAGACCTCCGCTCATAGAATAAACAATAGCTGTTGCAACATTTTTCAGACAACATCATTAGTTTTCGTATAATTTTTCGATTTTTTTGTGCAAAAACTTTAACTACATCAAATCAAAAACAGTAGTTCCAAATGAAATCTACAACAAGAAATAGCAGCAAAAGCAAAAAAGATTAAAAATTAGGGGTTTTTGATATATTTTTCTTGAGAATGCTGTAATCCCTAATCTTCTTGGAAAAACATTTTTATGTAAGACAATTGAAATTCTTATGTGGTTGTAGTTTTAAATGTAGTCTAACTTCAATATATGTAAGCACTACTTGCAAAAATAATTTGCCCCCTTTTTCTGATGTTACGCGTGTTACAGGGAGAGCGTTCCGTATCGCTTGAAATAATACGTAGTTGAATGGGGCGTACAGTTGAGGCAAAACCTAAAATCTAGGTGCTATTTTCTAAATAGTTTTAAGGTGAGCATGCCACATATAATAAAGAATTTTCATAACGACTTTATGCCTGGTCGCATATTCGAAGCGTTTTTCGGCCAAAGTACATTTTGTACAGGTCCTCTCTAAGGGTGGTCCAACCATAATGCGCGATATGTAAATTGTAAGTCACATCCTATAGTCAAGTTTTTTTGCCCAACTTTATTTGACACTTCTTTGCTTCAGTGTTTGACAAATTAAACTATGGAATGGTTCACAGCTCGTTAAAATGGTTGAAGCTTTTTACGAAAATAGGCGTTCAAATCAAAATGAAAGAAACAGCAAATCAGCTTCAGCGACGGGGCACACTTTCACCTCAGTGGATTTGTTAACAATCAACATTGCCATATTTGGGCACATGAGAATCCACTATTGAATGTTGAAAAGCCGCTGCGTCAACAAAGAGTGACTATTTGGTGCGGTTTAGGGGCTGGCGGCTTCATCGGGCCGTACTTTTCTGAAAATAAGGTCGGCCAAACCGTTCCCGTGAATGGTGTTCGCTATCGCGAGATGATGACGGACTTCTTCTGGCCAGGAATTGAGGATATGGACCTTGACGATATGTGGCTCCAATAGGATGGGGCGCTTGCCACACAGCCAACGAAAAAATTGCTCGTTTGCGCGAGAAATTCAATGGACGTGTTATCTCACGTCATGGCGATGTTAATTGGCCGTCACGATCATGTGATTTGACACCGTTGGACTTCTTTCTTTGGGAGTATCTTAAAGAAAAAGTGTACGTCAATAAGTCAAGAACATTTCAAGAGCTAAAAGATAAGATAAATCGGCCCATTAACGACATTGAATCTAAATTATGTTTCAGAATCATTGAAAATATGGAACATCGGATAGATAAATGCCACCGAAGCCCAGACGATCATTTTGCCGATATTTTGTCATACAGCAATCTTATTAATAATAAATTTTGTATTCCCAAAAATAACCTTGATAAATCCACAACAGTTGAGCAAAGTCGATGGATTTTTGCGAATTGTCTTTGTTAATGCAGACTAGTCAAATCAATCCATTATTTCACACATTTAAAAACTATTTCTCGTTTTGGTTTTTGGACAAACCCGAAGTGTCCTACTTCTATACCTAACAGAGCCTTTTTAAATTAAAAACTTAACAGCGAATACAGAACATTCCCATAAATGCTGTTAAGGAACTCCAGAGTTTTACAGATCCCCATTTGGGAATTGTTGCTTAAAGCTACAGAACAAGTTTACAATATAAAAGTCTCTATACACTATTCAAGATGGCAGACTTTAAAGTTAATTAAACCCAGACCCCTACACAAAAAAAAATTAAAGATTGTCTCTAATCACCAAATTTATACAAAATTCATAGAATCTAGCAAACAATTTGTTGATTTTGTACCAATTACTGTAGGGGTATGAAAATACTTTGTTATATTATACAAACATTAAAGTTTTAATTTTTATAAAATAAGTTTTTTTAGTCATTTTGTTTTTGAATAATTTTCTTTAAGATTTTGAATTTAAAATAAATTTTCAACGATTGACTTTGGGATGTTAGTTTAAATAAATTGTTTACCATTGAAATATCAAAAGTTTTTATTTTAATTTAAAATATAAGAATATAATAAATTCATCTATAAATCGCTATCTATCAAAAACTTTATGTTATTATTTTTATCAAAAATAAATAGGCGACTGGAAGAATAATTAATATTTCCACTGTTCGTCGCTGCAATCAGGGCTGTGGAGTCGGAGTCGGAGTTGAAGAGTCGGAGTTGAGGTTTTTGTACCGGAGTCGGAGTCGGAGTCGAAGTACCCACAAAAACTAGCGACTCCGACTCCGACTTTTTTGCATCAAAATTTTTCCAATATTTTTCAAAATAAAAAAATTTTAACGACCAATTTCTCCAAATTTTTTTTAAATATCAATTCATATTTAAATATAATTTTTCTTTTAATTTTTTTTATTTGACATACGAAAACAAATTTTAAACATAAATTAATATTTAAATAAATAAATGGAATTGGCCATAAGAGAGTCTGCTTTTTGAAATTGTGAAATCAGAAAATAAGGACCAGTATACTTTTTATATCAAAAATTAAAAAATTGAGATAACATCTTATTTTGACAATTTATAAGAATAGTTATATAGATTGTATCGAAGCATGTTCACTATTTGAATTTCGCCAAGATATTGTTAATGAAATGGAGCCGTATTAAGGAATTTAAAAATTAAATTTGTAAAGATGTTGCTTTTTATTTATCGTATATTAACAAATATTTTTGTAGCCATGTTCATGAATATGACTTGAAATCAGCTGTAGCTCCTGTGGTGAAAGCATTAAGTGAACTACATTTAAAGTTTCAACCTTCAAGGTGAATTATAATAGAATAAAAGGAAAAGGAACTCGGAAAAATACATGACATTGTTCCAGATATAATTCCCATCAATGTGGGGGTTAACCCTAAAAATGATTTGAGAATACTTTTATCTACTCACTTTAGGGAAAATTGCAGAGATAATAAAGACTTGCAATTTCAAATTTCGGTCTTAGACAATAATAATATTGAATTAGGAACGGAAAAATGCAATTGCGAGTTCTTGATGCCTTTTACGTCTAATTGGACTTGGTGTTTTTTTAACTTTTCTATCTCGAAAGCTACATTAGATAGGACTTATGGAAATTCACACATCTATAAATTCCAACAGTATAAAAAACGTTTTTTTAAATTGGTGTAGTTTATCTCTCCTACAGAACTATTTTTAAATTTTTTAGCACTGTTAGCATAATTTTAATAAATTGGTGTAGTTTATCTCTCCCCTACAGAACTATTTTTACATTTTCTAGCACTGTTTGCATAATTTTAATAAATTAATATAACCTTTAAAATGTACTAAAGTTCAATGCTCCCAAACGGATTGAACCAAAACTCGTTTCTTTCGAAAGTTCGTAACAAAACTCGTTCGTTGCAAAATTAAATCCATTATTTTTCTATATTTCAGTTGGTTTAAATTGCTAAAATGTTGAGTTATAAGTCAAGAATGTCATAACACTTTAGAATTAAAAAAATTCAACTCATTTGGTCTATTGAATCGGGCGGTATATGTTTTCACATTTTTTCCAAAATCCAAATAAAATATTTTGCAGCTTTCCTACTCAAATGTTAGTAACTAGTAGGTTAAAGCTCAATGCGCGGCACGTTAGAATTAAAATATCGATTTGAAATTTTTACAGAATCATTTTCTTGCTATATTTAACCATTTAACGGGTACTAAATTAAAAAAGAGTTTAAAGTCAAATAAAAACTAGTCTCTTAAATAATGCTAGGTTAGAGTAGGAGTCGGAGTTGGAGTCGGAGTCGGAGTCGGAGTCGGAGTCGTACTTAAAAAATTTCAGCAAAAGGAGTCCGAGTCGGAGTTATAACTATTTCTTAACGACTCTACAGCCCTGCAACAGTGGATCATTTTAGTTGGTGAATTTTCATCAGAAAATGAACAAGGCTGTTCGCACTTTTTAGCTTGATTACCAAACTTGTAGTGAAAACGACATAACCAGTTCCTATTTAGCGAACGAACACGAGTGCGTGAGCTACTTCTGCTATATCTTCTATAAAACGGACGTGAAGTCCGGGTTTCTAATTCCCTTTTAAGAGAAATAACTTCCAGCGTCAATTTATTTATATTTTCACAAATTTTGTACAATTTGTTCAATATTGGAAGTTTTAGGAGGTTGTCTGAAACTACAAATTTCTCCATTGTAAATAACTTCCCACAATCTATCAGCCAATTGAATTAATTCGTTATGATCATTAATATTAGATCCAGTTAAAGCAACGTTTAGTTAATTTTGGAAGTTTACGTAGCCAAATTTTTGTTAAAACATCTGGGCTAAAATTAGAGCCAGCAAGAAAGGCTAACGATCTATAAAACTCCGATGGCTTTCTATCTCTCATATTACTATCAGAAAGTATTTTGTCTAATTTAGAAGTTTCACTTAAGGAATGGCGTTCAATCCAAATTTTTTTAAGATTAAGATAAAAACTTTTGATATTACAATTGTAAACAATTTATTTAAATTAACATCCCAAAGTCAATCGTAGAAAATTTATTTTAAATTCAAAATCTTAAAGAAAATTTTTCAAAAACAAAATGATTAAAAAACCTTATTTTATAAAAATTAAAACTTAAATGTTTGTATAATATTACAAAGTACTTTTATATCCCTACAATTACCAAAATGATTATATAGATAACTTCAAATTGTAAAAACGTAAAATTGTGAATATTTTTTTTTCAATAAAGGGTATTTTTGATTTCAATTAAAAAAATTATCAAAAAACTTTGCCGTTTCAAACAATGTGTTTATAATTTTAATTAAATATAGCTCAGGTTTTGACAATTCCCAACAACAATTCTACAAGTTTAAATTATTTTATTTTAAACGAAAAATCAATTAAGATTTTTTGTTATTAAATAATTATTTCAATTAAAAATTTATTTCAAAACAACTAAAATGTTAATTAAATCCAAATTATATTTTTAATCCTCTTTCAAAAAAATAATAATTGATTAAATTTTCACATTAATTAAATTTAAAACAATTTTTTTAATTGATAAGAAACTACTGATGTAAGTTTAAATTATTTTATTTTAAACGAAAAATCAATTAAGTTTTTTTATTATTTAATTAATATTTTTATTAAAAATTTATTTCAAAACAACTTAAATGTTAATTAAATCCAAATTATATTTTTAATTTTCTTTCAAAAAAATAATAATTGATTAAATTTTAACATTAATTAAATTTAAAACAATTTTTTTAATTGATAAGAAACTACTGATGCAAGTTAATATTATTTTATTTTAAACGAAAAATCAATTAAGATTTTTTGTTATTAAATTAATATTTCAATTAAAAATTCATTTCAAAACAACTAAAATGTTAATTAAATCCAAATTATATTTTTAATTTTCTTTCAAAAAAATAATAATTGATTAAATTTTCACATTAATTAAATTTAACACAATTTTTTTAATTGATAAGAAACTACTGATGCAAGTTAATATTATTTTATTTTAAACGAAAAATCAATTAAGATTTTTTGTTATTAAATTAATATTTAAATTAAAAATTTATTTCAAAACAACTAAAATGTTATTTAAATCCAAATTATATTTTTAATTATTTTTCAACAAAAAAAAAAAAATAATTGATTCAATTATCACAGTAATTAAATTTTAAAAAAAATTTTTAACTGATAAAAAGCTACTGATAATTTTTTTCTGTGTAGAATTTTAATAAATCGAAAGAAAAGTTTATATTTAAAGAAAATTTCTGCACCTCCCTCATATAAATATGTGTATGTGTGTTACCATGCATGTGTATGTTAGCCAGCATTTCAACGTTCATTAATCAAGCGGAAATTATGGTATAGAGGGTGTCAGCATGAAAATCCTGATTAGTTTTCTTTACTTCTATTCAAACCCTGCCTAATGTCTTTGACTACTTGCAATTTTTTTTTTTTTTCATTTATAGTTTTTGTCTGTTTATGTTTGTTGTGAGATTTAGTGGAAATAGCAAAAATTTATACATGATTATCCACTCACTTTTTCACTAACACATGAACATGGTTGATTTATGTGCATTAGGGGTGCTACCAAAATCGAATTATGGCAAATAATTCCTGGAGCGTAAAATACTAACTTAACTCATTTTAAATACCAAGAACATTTTATACAGTGTTATTTCTCTAATCGGATACCTTTTTTATGCGGACACCCATTTTGACGACCACTGTTGCCTGGTACCGGCAGTTTCCATAAGGAGAGTAAAAAGTTGGTTTAAAAAGAACATAAATGTACCCCTGCAGGGGTAAAGGGATCATCTTAAGGGTAATATTTCACCTTTTGGTGTTGCAAAGATCAAAAATTAATGTGTTCTTGACGTTTTCTTGATTTCTCAAGACCATAGGCTCACCATGATTTTTCACTCTTGTGGGATGTTTTGTGAGATAGTAAAATGGGTATTTGTATTGATATTGATGGGATGATAAAGAGTAAGTACTCTGTTAGTAGAGACTAAGGCCGAGGGACTGGTTATAGAGCAGTGAAAACTCTGAAATAGAAAAAAAGGTGAATGGCTGAGGTATGAAAGTGCGTAAGTGGTTGTTTGTAGTGAGTTTGTTTTGACTATTACAGTGCGCTCGGGATAACGTCAACACCCCATTTCGTCAACATCCCAAACGTCGTAAAAACATTACATTAATAAAACTTTCAACATTCTGTTTAGGAAAACTTTTGTCACTTAAACGAAATTGTTAAGCTCTAATACAAACCTTGAACATGTTTTGGGCTAGTCTAATATGCATCTCAGTTTTCAAGTGTGTGTATTTGTGTTAGTAGCCAAATTTTGCTGTACTCTTTTTTTCTAGTTCACAATTTTTTGTTTTTTTTTTTTCTTGTTTTGACAAGCATTAAAATTGATTATTATTACACAAAATTTTGTATTTCAAATACTAAAAAATCACGTTATTGTTACACAATATATAATGCCTAAAAGCATGCTTTCATTTTATTACTCAGTAAAGACCGCAGGGCTAGACTTTACTATATTATCTTGTAAGGTTTACAAAAAAAGTAAGACAAAGCTTTAAAAGTTTATAAATTAAAAAAAAAAATCGAAGTAATTAAGCCAACTTTAAAGGTCCATACAAAAATGAATCTTAACAAACATAACAATAAAGAAGCATTTATTGTAATTGAAAAAAAATATTTAATTTTAAATGCCTTAAAAACAAACTTTCAACAAATAAGCAAAGATCAATAATATAGAAAAACATTTTTAACAAACTACTTCCTGATAAATACAAAAAATGTAAAACCAAATTTGTTGCATATTTTTACTTAATTTTATGTATATCTGTTGTTCAATAATACCTTTTTAAGAATTTCAAGAATTAAAACATATTTTACAGTTATATGTGGCTTTCAATATCTGTTGCATAGTTTAGGGATTTAAATGAAAATCAATATTTTGTTAAAATTGCTGGCAAAATAAATATGCTTTACTTTAAATATATATATTTAATAAAAAAAAAACATTGCATATGTTAAGCATTTTTTAAAATTTTTTTATACATGTTTTTTAAATTCTTTAAAGAAAATGCTTTAAAGTGGAAAGAGGTTTAAGCAAAAAGTCAAGAATATAAAAAGAAAATAATTTTCAATAATAAGTTTAAAGAATTTAAGAATTTATTTAATAATAATCTGCAAAACATTATTCTTAAGGATAAAACTTAGATTTACGAAACAAAATTGAATCTGCAGCATATTTTTAGGATAAACATTATTTCAAAACTAATTGCATATTTAAGGGGTTTACATTTTTTTTAAACAAGAACACTATTTTAAATACTTTAAAATAAAACTCAGATCACAGTTTAACATCACAATTGGATTTTCTTTTTCTACATAAAACTAGAGTTTAAAGAAATCCAGACTTTTCAAACAACCCCCGTTTTTAAATAAATATTGTATTTATTCATTTTAGGAACTATTTTTTTAAATAAAAATTTCCTGAATGTATCTCGAGTACGTTAACGAAAAAAGTGAAATAAATACAATTCAAGTGAACTCTGTTAAAAGTATATAAAAATTTGCTGAATACGAAATCAAATCATTGAAGTATATAAAAATATGCTGAATACGAAATCAAATCATTGAATATTGTTGAATCATTGAAAAACAATCCAATAAATCAATGAACTTGAAAAAAATACAGCATTATTAAGAATTTAAACTTTAAAGCAGGAAACGTAAAAGCGTTAATGCATATTTTGGTTCATAAGTCTTTTTTTACTAGAGCGCATAAGGGGATTTTTAACTCTAAGCTGCCAAGGAAATCTCAAAGCAGTTTACTATAACAATAGTGTGTTTCCAAAAGACGGAGCCAGAATATTTATTAAGTCTTATAAAATTATTTCTTGAAATGCCAAACTAGATAATTGACTTTTACCATTTCTTGTGGAGGAGTATGCACAAAATTTGAAACTACTGCTTAGTTTTTTAAAACCGGTCAAGTAGTTTAGTAATTCGAATTATAACAAAAATGTCTAGATATAGAAAAATTATAGCAAAAAAAAAATCCTTATTGCTGTTATCATACAACTTTCCCTTTAAAAGCATTTTTAATCCTCCGACTAGTAACACCTTTGCAATAAACAAATATTCTTTTTTTCCACTTCAAACAATTGAAGGCACACCCGCCCTCAATATTCCATCCTGTTTTGCTCTAGCATTTTATGAGTGCCACTTTAGTTTGGTATTCAAGTGTAAATTGAAACGTTTTACACTATACAAAAGGCCACCAACAAAACAAACAATAGTCTACTCGATTGCTTGGAAGGAAGAACTGACTGGCCACAGAAATGTCACACTACACATAATATTAGTTAAGACATTGAATAGTTAAACCAAAGCTATTGTATAAAGGTGTTTTCTTAGATGGTTGTTATAGCCACCTAAAAGTATGCTTCTATCTGCTTTCTATCTTTATTTTAAGTTTTAGGCGAAACTAGAAAAAAAGGAATGAAAACGAAAAAATAAATATTGTCTTAAGTTTTCTTTTCTTATTTTTTTCTTTTTTCGACTTTGATCACTTTGATGGTAAAACAGGTAAAATGTTAACGACAAAATTGTTGGTTAGAGTAAAACTGTCAGGTGCTTGGTTGGTTGGTCAGACAGTTACAATTTTTCCCAAGAAAAATTAAAACTAAACAATAATATTTGTTTTGTAAGTAACACAAGCAAAAGACACTAAAAAATATTAAAGTAAAAGTAGAAAGAAACGTTAATGCCATGATTTGATATGTAATCGAGACACGTACAAGGATTTAGCAGGGAATTGTTCTTTAATAGCTGAGTTCGGTAGTGGGAAGCAGAACCAAGTTATGTCTTAAGAAAACAAAAAAGGATCATTTGTTAAAAAGGATTAGGAGTTTTAAATAGACGTATTAAAAGTTTGCTTAAACATTGTAATAAAGACAAATGGAAGAAGAGAAGTTAAAGTTTTCTATATTCAAGAAAAGAAAGTATAAAGCATACTTTAAGGGAGTAATTAGAAAAAAGAAAAAGGGCTTAGGCAAAAACAATGCAGTCTTATGTTTAACAAAAAAGAGCCTAAATATGCTTCCGATTTCGGGATCTAACGATTTTCGAAATATCGAATTACAACAAAAAGAATGTTGCTATGCATAAATTGTAGTGTGCTAGACGACTCCGCAAATTGTTCCAGAACGAATCTTAAGACAAAGTATTCGGTATGCATAAAAGTAGTCTTTAAATTACAATAACACACGTTAAAGCGTCAAAATTTTTACAAATTTGTGATAACTTCCTACAAAGAATTATAGCAGGCTTTTAGGGACAGGTTACCCTTACATGTTTCGATTGCAACCACTTAATCTCTTCAGAGGGGTTTGCCGTTTAACACTCGCAGCCATCGACGACTGCTGGCAGTCAATAGTCAAACATCAATCTTTAAACCAAATTGTATTTAACCTTTGGTAGCTCGAAATTTGCTTTGAATGATTATCTATTTAAATTGATTTTACATGTTCTTCCTTACTTCTGTTTTTTCGTACTTTTTGTCAAGAATTCTTCTTGAAGACCAAAGTACATTTTTTTTATTTTTTTTTTCAATCGTCGTCGATGGCTGCGAATGTTAAACGGCAAACCCCTCTGAAGAGATTGAGTTGTTGCAATCGAAACATGTAAGGATAACCTGTCCCTAAAAGCCTGCGTTCGAGCCCAGCAGCAGTTAAGAATGAAAAATTATCAATAAATTTTAATTAATTTTCATGTTGTAAAATTCCTTCATCATAAAATTGATTTGCTTAAAATTTAATTTAATGAGCTTAAGCCTAATAAAAACATCAAAATTATAGAAAATTTTATATTTCAAATACTTAAAAATCGCGATTTTGTTATACAATATCTCACGCCTAAAAGAACGCTTTAATTTTATTACTAAATAAAGACCGCAGAGTTAGACTGTCATAAATTAGCATGTAAGTTTAACAAAAAAAAAGTGAGAGAAAGCTTTAAAAGCTTTCATATACATATCAAAAAAAAAAGAGTCGAAATAATAAATAAGGAGGTTAAAGTTGGCTTGAACATTTCACATTAATTAAAAAATATTTCCATTAAATTTTTGAAAAGAATTTTATGTAACAAATTTTTCAACGCAAGTTGAAGCGATTTACAAAATAACCCCTTTAAAATTCCATGCAAAAATTTATTTTAACATAATAATAAAGAATTCCATACAAATTTATATTAAATAAATAAAAGTATTATATATTTCATATTTTTTTAAAAACAAAATTCCAACCAATAAACAAAAATCAATAAAAAAAAACTTTTTCAATCACTACTTCATGATAAACTCTACAAAAAATTCAAAGCTAAATTTGTTGCATATTTTTACTTAATTTTTTATATCTGTTGTTTTTTAGTTATATTTTTTTAACTTAAAGAGTTCCAAGAATTATAGCACATTTGTATGTTATGAATGGTTTTTATTATTTGTTGCATAGTTTAGGGATTTAAACGAAAATCAATATTTTGTTAAAATTGAATGCAAAATAAATATGCTTTACTTTAAGTAATTATTTATTTATTAAAAAAAAAAAAAAACATTGCACAGGTTAAGACTTTTTTTTTAAATTTTTTAAACATGCCTTTTTTAATTTTTTAAAAGAAAATATTTTCAAATTGGAACAAGGGATGAGCAAACACATAAGAATATAAAAAAATTGTCACGTTTAAAAAAACCTTTTGAATAAGTAAGAAAAAAATATATGGGCATTTCCCCAGAATGGTACGTTCGCGACCCGTACGTTCGCGACCGCTACATAAGCCAATTAAACAAAAACCAAAAGAGATATTTTATTTTGTAAATACTGTATGGAGACCTTCATTAATACACTTTTGAAATAAATTAATCACTTTTGAATATTCCGTTTCATTACGCAGATTTTTACATTTCACTACGTCAGCCAAAGTTGACTTCTATTTTGCGTACGTTCGTGACCACATGTTTATAACTATCATTATGAAAACTTAAACTCGATGAAATCCATCTTTTGCACTAAACATACATCTACCCAAATGCTATCGAATCGGAAAAAAATGCTAGGAAAAGTTTTGTTTTCTATATTATTTGTACATCAAAAGCGTACGAACGTACGTTCGCGACCCCAGGAAATGCCCATATATAACAAAAATTCAAGAATTATGGCGTATTTTTGGGCTGTAATGTTTATTTAAAATTTAATGTATAATTTTAGGCTGTAGAACATAATTATTTTATAGAAAATTATTGTATTATATTTGTGTTAAAATACCTGAAACAAACCGTTGTAAATCTAAATTTGTTTTCATAAATTTTGCATAAAATATTTAATTTTGGCTCAGAAATATTGTTCAGGTTCACACAAGTGGAACCCCTCGGTCTACAAAATAATACAAGATTTCTTTGAAATGTTTTGGACGGGAAGGAGCTTTGCTCTTTTACATAGAAGAATTTTAGGCAATTGAAATATTTAAAAAAAAAAAATTTTAAATTTCTAAGGTACACCAAAGTTTTTTAAGTTATATATTAAAACTAAATTTATATTGCCTTAAAGTCCCTGAAAACCAAAAAAAAAGGTATTTCAAAATAAAAAAAAAAAATTTAATTTTCGCAAAAAAACCTGTTGGCTGTGATATAATTGGAATAGAGTTGTAATTTTTTCGTTGCCGAGGTTCACTGAAATTTACGTTTAAATGAGAGACATAACTGTATAAACGGTTACCATAAAAAAAAAATAATTATGGCTGCCTTCTAAAAATATGGTCCACAGTGCGCCGCCAGAATTAACGACCATATTTGGCTCGATTTTTGGCAAAGAAGTATTAAATGGTTAAATCGGGGGCTCTTGCCGGCCATTGAATATTATCAAATCGATAGAAAAGGCGAATTCAAAAAAATAAATTATAATTTAATTGAAAATTATTCGTCAAGGTCAATAAATATTCCTTTCCTAGTAAGATTAGTTAAAAATGTCTTAATTGCTTGTATAACTTCTTCGGGTTTAAAATATGCTACAAATTATTTCTGCTTGAATGTGTTAGGTTAAAAGCAAACATTATATAAGCATACTTTTAGGGTTATTACTAGCGATTTTCTATGTAAACATTTATGGATAAACTTTTAAGAAATATAAAAAAAAATTAAAAAAAACTTATAACAATTATGTTTATACATAAATTTGTTTTAAGAATTTAGAAAACAAATAAAATAGTTGATTAAGGCCTTAAGGCTTTCAAACACATCAACAAAAAAATTGTTACAATAAACAGGATAATAATAAAAAAATTTATTTAAAAGGAATGAAAAGAGCATTAGCTAAAATTTATTATTTTAATAATAAAATCTTCAAAACTTTAGTTTGTGCTAACCAACTGATTTTTAAACTTAATAATCAGATATGTAAACCAATTTCAATTTGTTAAAATTTTATTTTTAAAATAGTCCTAAAAGCAAAAACTCCTGTAGCGCCTGAAAACATACTCCAGTTATTACCCCTTAGTATCTGAATTTCTGTTTGGAATTTTCAAGTTCAAAGAAAACTTAAATTTTCCTTTAACACCCCCTAAGTCATTCACTTTTTCATGCTCTTGTTAAACAATACAAATATTTTTGTATTATACTTTAAGGCATATTCAATAAAATGAAAATAATTTTGTAAAATATTCCAAAAATGTTTGATATACTGTGTGTTAAAATAGAAATGTATTCATAAAAATGTTGTCTAAATATACCACAGTACAAATATAACAAAAATCTAGATGATACTATTGCTTTTAAAGCATACTTTTGGGCAACTTCAAATATATTTTTTTTTTTTGTGTTTAAAACAAAACAAAATTGAAAAATTTCAAAGGCCATATGGAATTCATTTACCCCTAATTGTTGCAATAGATTTCCTTGATTTTTTAGCATTAAGTAAATTTTAATTGTTACATTTTTCAATAGACAAACACATATTTTCCTTATTTACAAAAAAAAAACCATTACAAAATTTTCATTAAAAATCACAGCATACTTTTGAGAGAAATTGTGGTAAATAATAAAAACTAAACGTTAATTTTTTTAATTTAATTTCATGACAATGTGTTGAAAACATTTAAAATTTACCAAACGCTGAAAAAATCATCATAATGTGAACGTACATACATTTTAAAATATATCCATATGTATGTACGATATATTTTGTGGCATTCAACACAATATTAATTAAAAAGAACAGCATATTTTTTGTAGCTTTACATTGGTTTTTATATATTTTTTTTTACTATATTTTAAATAAAAAGTCACTTTATATATATTTAAAATTAAGAGTTATAAATGAAAAGTGCTGCAAAAAATAAACATATATTAAAGGCTTTAAATTTAAAGCAAATATGTTGCCTACTTTCAGGTTTCTTTTTTAGGTTTTTTAACTGATTTAAAATCATTTGTTTTTTATTTATTTTTTTTTTGTGGTTCTTTAGCATAAAGAATAAATATTGTTAAATATATTGCCTAGGGGCAGAAAATATACAACTGGACTAGATCTCAGAATGTGGAGAATCTTATAAATGCGGCAAGAAAAAGAGAGTTTTTTGCTCAGATTGTAAACGATGCATGCGATCAAATTTAATGTAAAATAATCGTTTAACTTTTGAAATGTAAATTTTGTAATATTATGAACGCTAACGTTCGAAAACCGAATATATAAATAAAGAAGAAATATATTGCCTGCTTTAAGGTGTTAGTAAATAGTTCTTAATCCTTAAAGACTGACTTATTTTTCACCAAAATCCATTAACAATCCTTTTAATCGAAAACACACGAGCTATTATTCTAACAAAATAATTTTATCTTCTTATTTTTTATCTATTATAGAAACCTTAAAATTAGCACAATTAATGTAGCATACTTTTAGTAAAATAGTCTTGTAATGTCTAAAGTTCAAAGTTTATTTTTCCAAGTTTTTCCTAATTTACATTTTTTTAAACGCTTTGTTGTGCGCACACAAAATTACCTAGAATTTGATAAATTATTGCCTACCTAAGGGCGCTACTATTAATTTCACGATAAAATCCAAACTGCAATGGTTTGACCTTTAAAGGCATTCAAGTAAAAATGGTAGTTAAAATGCATTACTTGTTTTTATACCAAGCGAAGGAGTTAACCAAAACTAAAGGTAATTTATATTACTAGACAAAATTTAAAGCATATGCTAAAGGCTTATAAATTTTTTTGGAAGAGAAATTGTAAATTATTGCTTAAAGAAATGTGCTTAAAATTTGATATAATAAAAGAAATATAATAGAAATATCTAAGCTGTAATGTATCTTAATCAAAAATTAAACTAAGGTAATAAAAAAACATGAATTATTTTATATCTTAACTTAAAATAAAAATTTTATCAAGCTTTTAGCTTTTTTTCTCACATTTATTACACAATAATTAAAAGAATTTTTCTCGGAATTAAGAAATTTCTTTTAAAAATTAAATAAAAAAAAACAGAAAATAAACATTTTTTTTATTTCAACCATTTTAAATCACTAAGCAACACCTTAAAACAAAGTATTGCATACTAATAGGCTGAACAAAATATTTTTGCAACACTTTAAGCATTTTGTCAGTTTGTAACAACAAGTTAGCAAATTATTAGAAAGCTTTGCTAGAAATATCAAGAACAACAAATTTCTATTTGTTACATTTTTTATACATATAAATATTAAAAAAAAAAAACTAAAAGTAGTTACTTGACTTTAAAGTTAAATTTATCACAAACTCTGCTTGGCCACAAACGTAATTATTTTTAGGGAAGTTTCTTTAACTTCTAAGCAGCTGTTGCAAATTGTTATAAATACGAAATTTTAGGAAAAACTAAACTACAACAATTAAACAGACATACATTTAGGAGAAATTTTAGCAAACTTTAAAACTTTGAATATACAAATTGCTATAGTTAAACAAACATACCTAATTTAAGTTTGTAAAACAAAAATTAAATTTAAAGCAATTTTGGTTATAAAAAATATTTAACAATTTTATTAATATATAGAACAAAAAAAATGCTATCTATAAAATTCTTTTAAAAAATTATCTAGAGTGTTTTAAAAGTCATACTGCGTTCATTTGTTAACATTTATTATAAGTGAACTCTGGCAAATCATTGTGATTAGGTTTACGTCAAAACAACGCTATACATTATCAAAATTTTCGTTGAAAATCAGTCACTGAATTTTTATCGCAAAAATGTCGATGAGTCTAAGTTTTGGTAAGAAAGAAACTGCCGCATATGAAGTTAGACCAATTCACAACAGACCCCATTACATCAGGAAAATGCACAGATTGGTGTGCTTTTCACAAGTGTGACACTATCGGACCTTTTTTATTTGTTTAAAAATGTTGCCGGAGCCAGCGTTTCAGTTAAAGGAGATGGTTACCGCACCATGATCAATGATTTTTTGTTTATAAATATGGACGACACTGATCTAGGTGGGATATTCGGCCATGTTCTCACTATCGTACACAGAAAAAATTATCCAAAATTTTTCACCAATTAAAGCATTAATCAAAAATATAATCAGTTTTAATTAAAAATTTAATCAAGTGAATTACACGTTTAATCAAGTGAATTAAACGTTTAATTAATACTATTAACTGGCTTAATTAATACTATTAATTTGTTTACTGGTGCAAATTTAATTAATTTTTTAATTAATATCACAAATTTTTTAATAGAAATCAATTTTTATTTTTTTCTGTGTATGATTTAAAGTCACAACACCCTGATTTATCTTATAGTGTTCTGAAACTCTTTCGTTTTGCTAGCGATCTGGAAAAGTTTCTTAAAAATATTGTAGTCCCCTTAAGCATACCTTTGCAGTTTGAAATAGCCAAATTTCTTGCGATTGCGATTTACAGAACAGCGTTTATCTGATTTTAAGTCAAAATCGCAAATGTTAAGCGTTTTGAGATTGTTAAAACATGCCAGGTTGATTTAACCAAAATGAGGCCAAAATTTTCCAAAATTTCGCTATAAATTCATTTAAAAAATAGACCTGTAAATAGGCCTCCAAGGTCGTAAAATTGGACACCTCGTGATTATTTCCTGAAGGGGCTACGAAGAGTGCCGGAGTAATTCTGATAAGCCAGCAATAATTGACGCCTTGGAGGCAAACATTATTCATGTTAATCTCGTGACGTACGTCCAGCAATACTCGTAAAAGTGGCCTTAAATCGGACATCAAGAATATTTTTCTTCAAGATCAGCCAAAACCATTTTCAACTGTTAATGCCTTGTATTGAATTTTTTTATAAAAATATTTAATTTTATGTTTTATTTTTTACAATTTCAAAATCTATTGCGCTAAATCTATTGCCCTTTATAAATTTTTCTTAATCACTTTCTACTTAAAAACAAAAATTTGGATAATTATGCCTTTTTTAGCGTTGTTTCAAAAATAGTTTAGAGGTGGGTGCACCGGTAGGCTAGTTGGTAGTGAGCAAGTCTATCAGTGTTAGTGTTGCGAGTTCGATTCCCGCCAGATACTCTGTTCTATTTCCCTACAACGGGCTGAGGAAAATTAAGTCTATAAAAATTTCAGAAAACATGCATTGATAATCGTCCATGGAATTCTTCAAACAATTTTAAAAGAGGAAAATTAAAAAAATGAAAATTAAATTTGATGAACTTTAGCCTAATTGAAAATATCAAAATTTGAATTAGAAGACAATATTATAATATTTTGTTAAAAAAAAAGGGTTATTACGTTATTTTGCATTTATAAAATAAATCCGCTTCTAGTTACGTCCCTTTGTTTTAGGTCAATAAAAGCGTAATTTTTGATCGCAGAAGAGTAAAATTTTGTCAAGACATGGCTTTGCTAATTACGAACCAATCAAAAGCACGATTAATTTTTTGTTAGTTACGCCTCTTTGCATTTTAGCTAACGATATGTCTGTGGTTTTCACGAATAATCGCGTAAGTTATAAAACCAAACTTTTCAGGAGAGCAAAAACAATTATTTTTTTCAATTGCGGCTTCTGTAGATGCTTTTTTAAACTTTTTTCTTTACTATCCTCTTAACAGTGACTTTCTACGTATTATAAATAGTTTTCATGAAAAAATCCTCTCAGGATCACAATCTGTAAAAGGATTAAATATGCATATGTTTGATTGCCTCATTAAGTGTGTGCAATATAACATCATATCTCCACATAAGTTCTTTTTTGTGAAAATAAATGTTATCATTTTAATCACACATGACGACTTACGTTGTTATTTTTAGCACACAAGTTGGCTACATATTCAGAGTTTTGGATACTTATAGCACAACGTATGGACTTAAAATTACAAACAACCGCTCATCTGCTGTTGTTGCAACTAAAGAAGTCAACAATAAACGCACATGTACATATAAGTTGTTATTAATAGAAAAATTTTCCAAAAATACTTTCATATTTTTTGCACGAATACCAACATAACATCACATATGCTTTTTATTTGGAAACATATTCAGCAATTTTACAATTTTTGGCGATGTATGTCGACATAAATCGTTATAATAGCAAAATATTTTATTAAACAGTTAACTTAAGTTGTTTTTAGCAGAAAAAAATTAATAATACTACATTATATTCTAAAAAGCTTAATACTTATAAAAACCTAATGCAAAATGTAGCACTTTGTTATCATTATCGCAATTTCGGTAAAAACCGACTTACGCGATTATTCGTGAAAACCACAGATGTATGTCCAACTTCTACAAAAACTGAATTACTCTTGAATAATTGAATTAATGAATATTGCTTGGTAAATTTTAAGCAAAAAATCAAATTTTTGTAGCAAAAATACTGTAAACAACTTCTGTCCTTTGCAAACAGTAAAAGTCATGTTTTGACATAACATGACAACTGCATTTCCATGAAGAAAAATAATAATTGTCCTTGTTATTGGAATTTTGATTAGATACTATTGAATTATAGAAGAATACATGTCATATAAAAGTAGCAATTAAATCAGGGCTGCCAAATACTTTTTTTCCTTGTCCCCAAAAAATTAAAAAAATGCCCCCAAAAATCCCCAAATTAAGAAACAAAAACTAAAAAAGTAAATATTTTTTTTTTATTTTGTTTTTTTTTTCTGACCAAATTTTAATTTTTTTTAAAAAAAATCGTAAGAAATCCCCAAAAATCCCCAAATAAAATAAATTTTTTAGAAAAAAAATTATTATTTTATTTTGTTTGTAGGGACTGGGTTCGGCATGTTTTTTTAATCCTTTTTATGCGATTCCAGTGAGGAATTACAAGCAGAACAATATGCTGTTATTGAAGGCGACTGAGCCAATTTATAAGAATTTGGAGCTTGTTCAATCGGTTTTAGTCATCCTTATAATCAACAATAAAAATACATATATACTTCATTTATTTAATAGTTCGATGCATCATATCTACTAACCAAAAGCACAGCATTCTTTTTCCTAAACTTTATTATATTGCCTTTCATTTTTACTTATATTTGGGAAAGACATATGTACATATTGGCTTGAAAATTGTCTTTAAAAAATCAAACATTTTATGTGCTTTCATCGGTTTTAGATTCTATTTTTAAATTCTTTTTTTTTAACACTCACTAAAGAAAAATAACATAAGATTATATAGTACCTTTTACACAGTTAACGAAAATGGTAATCTTAATAAGGACCTTCTAAACCGTATAAGTTGTTGATAAGAGTTAGATAAAAGTTTTGCCATTTTTTTTCGTATTTTATATACGAAACAAAGAAAAATAAGCTTAGATAATAAAATTAGGGAAAATAATTAGTATTGTGGTTATTTTGTTAACTATTTATGGTTTTTAATCCAAATTTTTAATATTTTTATAATTAGGCTTAAGTTCATTAAATCTAATTTTCATTAAATTATTTTTATGAAGAAAGGAATTTTACAACATGAAAATTAATTAAAATTGTTATTGATAATCTTTCATTTTTGACCGTGGCCGGGATTCGAACCGCGGCCGGCAGGTTACCATGACATGTTTCGATTTCGATTAAATTTAATGAGCTTAAGCCTAATTTAAATATTAAAAATTTGGATTAAAAACCATAAATAGTTCAACAAAAATAACCACAATACTAATTATTGCTAAAGCTAAGGCACGAGCTCTATGTGTTCATTTGTCCTTCAAGTTGTGTGAGAAAGGTCAACAAGAAAAAGAAAGACAAAAATAAAAAAAAAAAAAAATGTACTTTGGACTTCAAGAAAAATTCTTGACAAAAGTACAAAAAACAGAAGTAAGCAAAAAACATGTAAAATCTATTAAGACGGATAATCATTCAAAAAAGCAAATTTCGATCTACCAAAGGTTAAAATACAATTTGGTTTAATAATTGATGTTTGACTATTGACGTCAGCAGTCGTCGATGGCTGCGAGTGTAAAACGGCAAATCCATCTGAGGAGATCGAGTGGTTGCGATCGAAACATGTCATGTTAACCTGCCGGCCGCGGTTCGAATCCCGGCCACGGTCAAAAATGAAAGATTATCAATAACAATTTTATTTAATTTTCATGTTGTAAAATTCCGTTCTTCATAGAAATAATTTAAGAAGGGAAAATATATTAAAAGAGTGTAAATCCCCAAAAAACACCCGAATTTTTTTTTTAAATCCCCAAATGAATTTCTTTGTCCTTTTTGCTCGCATCAAATCCCCAACTTTGGGGATAAATGCCCAAGTCTGACAGCCCTGAATTAAATAAATAAATTTTTCCAGCTGAACACTTTCAATCAGAGAATACATATATACATGATTCACTCTCTGCAAAGGAATGATGGCATTTAATGTTGTGTACTTTTAGGCAGTTGTTGTAAATTGTAAAGCAAAATAAAAAAGCAGAATTGCTGTATTCGGTAATGCTAACTGCCTATTTCACGATGTCACTCGAACGTCTACGTTCGCACAAATAACATATAAAACAAAAACAAATTTTTGAGTTTTGTTTTTGTTTTATATGTTATTTGTGCGAACGTAAACGTTCGAGTGACATCGTGAAATAGGCAGTAAATCTTTTATACAACCTACCAAGAATTACAATAATATTTTGAAAGATTATAGAATCTTGGCTGCACTTTGCTACAGGTGGCCAATTAATTAGCAGTCAAATAATTATTTTTTTTGTAATTTTATGAGCAAGAATTAAAGTCTTACTCCTATGGATTTGTTTAATAAACCTTTTTTAAATCAAAGATGTTTTTTTATGAATATGGGGTTATATTGCAGCATAAAACTTATAAATCAGTAAATTAGAAATTATAACAAAAATTACAATTATTAAAAATACATAATTAAAGAAAATTAAGAAACTAAACTAAAGTAATTTATAATAAGTTTTTTAAAACCCAATAAGCACTCAAAAATTAAATTTCGAGTGCTTGAAATTTAACTGGAAATAAACTTGAGTTCAAACGTATTTTTAACTGTTATTCAAGCTTAAAAATATTTTAATAATATTTACTTGATTTCAAATTCCCATTTTACTGGAGAATGCTATTCACACAGAAAAAAATACCAATGTAAAATTAACATGGCGAAATGTTGATTGAGAATCATAGTAAATTTCTGCAAAAGTATGCCCTTTATTAAAATTTATCAGCATTTCATATTAATTTTGGTTGAAAATTGTCAAGCCTTTATTGGAAACCTCTTTATCTAAGCTTATAACTAAAATAACAATAAATCACTGGGACAAATACAAAATCGTTAATTTTGGTTTTGAATAAGAAATATTTAGGAGTAGAAGTCTGTGAAGAACGTGAATTTTTTGGTTAAATGGTCCACATTTCAGTTCATAGTTTTCTTTCTACTGAACTGATCTAGTTGGTTTGAAGTCCCCAAACTGCTCAGGAGAACTAGAAACATTTTACGCCAAAATTAAATGTCTATAGAAACAAGCTTATCCCCCAACAATAAATTCCATAATTTAGCAAATAGTGAATAGTGGTTTCTTTAAACTAAGTGTTTGAAAAGTAGGCCTGTGTTCCCAAACAGTCATGGCAAAATTTACTTTCTAAAATTTAAAAATTTTTTTGTTCAGTTCAATTGACATCATTTTAAATTTACATTTTGGTTATTTATTTTGTTCAGGGACCGTAACGGTTATAAGTGATATCAAAAAAGTTATTTTTTAACAGTTATTTTAAGAATTAAAAAAAAAAACTCAATCTTTAACAGTTATTTTTCAACGTAAAAATAAAAGGTCGAATAAACTCTTAAAAATGGAGTTTTATTGTGCCATCAAAAAATAAAACTCATTTAGGAGTTTTATTTTTTCTGTCTAAAATAAAACTCATTTTTGGAGTTTTATTTTTTCCGTCAAAAAATAAAACTCGTTTGAGTTTGAGTTTTATTTTTTCCGTCTCGTTTGAGTTTAATTTTTTGCATATTAATACAATTTGTTTTGCACTAAGTTCATTGCAAAAATCTGATTTTTTTCAATTAATTAATTTGTTTTTGACATTTAAAAATATTTTCAAGCAAATAAATTTTCAATTATCAAACACCAGCAGATTGGTCCGCTATATTTTCGTTAATTTGGCAACTTTTGTTTCTTTTTTGAATTAAGTTATGTTTTACTCAAAGTGAAATAAGTACAAGGTATGTTGACTGCGGAGAGTTATCATATACGCTTGTTGTAATATTATGGGTTTTAAAATTAAGAACAAAAGAGTTTTATTTATGAAGGCGAAATGAGTTTTATTTAAGACGAAAAAATACTCGTAAAATAAGTTTTACTTTATACGGAAAAAATAAAAGTCCTCAAATGAGTTTTACTTTAGACGGATAAAATAAAACTCCACAGATAAGTTTTATTTTAGACGGAAAAGATAAAACTCCTGAAATGAGTTTTATTTTAGACGGAAAAAAAATAAATAAAAAAAAAAAAAAAATTTTAAGAAACGCTTTTCTTTACCTTAATATATTGATCAGTTGTGAACACAGAATAAATATGAATACTAAAAAAATCGACTAAAAGTCAAAAAATAACAACATTTCAAACAACATAAACTTTTAAATCAAAATTGAAAAAAACTCACACATCCCTTAAAGAAAAGCGAGGGGCGCCCATACCAACCTGAACTTAAAAAAAAAAAACATGACTGCCGTGAGTACATTTTAATATTTCAGACCGAAAGAAATACAACCTATCATGTTTAAAGCTACCAATATTCAATAATTGAGCATTTTGTTTCATAACAACGCGCCCCACGCTTTTCTTTAAGGGATGTGTGAGTTTTTTTCAATTTTGATTTAAAAGTTTATGTTGTTTGAAATGTTGTTATTTTTTGACTTTTAGTCGATTTTTTTAGTATTCATATTTATTCTGTGTTCACAACTGATCAATATATTAAGGTAAAGAAAAGCGTTTCTTAAAATTTTTTTTTTTTTTTATTTATTTTTTACTTTTTAGTAACGAATAGATTTAATTAATGCATTACAATTTCCATGGTAAATAAGACAATTTTTTTACATGTTTTGTATTTTATATTCATATAATAAAAAAAAAAAAATTTATATTCATATAATAAAACTTTACACACGTGGATTAGTATCTGCCCCCCTAGATTTAATCCTAGCTACGCCCATGTGTTCGTGTATTATCATCGGAAATATGTATGCCTGCAAAGTTTCATCCATTTGCATTGAGTAGAAGGCATTCAAAAAATCATTTTATCAAAAAAAAAATTTTTGCCCCACCCCCCCCCCCCCTAGATTTTATCCTGGTGAATGCCTGGAAAGTTTTATCCATTTGCATTGAGTATAAGGCAGTCAAAAAAGCATTTTACCAAAAAAAAAAATTTTGCCCCCTAGATTTTATCCTGGCTACGCCCATGTATTCGTGTATTGTCATCGGAAATATGTATGCCTGCAAAGTTTCATCCATTTGCATTGATTAGAAGGCAGTAAAAAAAGCATTTTACCAAAAGAAAAAATTTTGCCTCCCCCCCCCTAGATTTTATCCTGGCTACGCCCATGTATGTATGCCTGGAAAGTTTCATCCATCTGCATTGAGTAAAAGGCGGTTAAATTAACGTTACAAGATTTGATTTTCCGAAATGAAGCTAAAGAAAAGGTTTTAACCCCCCTCCCCTAGATTTTATCCTGGCCACGCCCATGGATTCATGTATTGTCATCGGGAATATGTATGCCTGCAAAGTTTCATCCATTTGCATTGAGTGTAAGGCGGTTAAATTAACGTTACAAGATTTGATTTTCCGAAGTGAAGCTAAGGAAAAGGTTTTAACAAATTTTACCCGCCCCCCCCCTAGATTTTATCCTGGCTACACCCATGTATTCGTGTACTGTCATCGGAAATATGTATGCCTGCAAAGTTTCATCCATTTGCATTGAGTAAAAGACGGTCAAAAAAGCATTTTACTAAAAACAAAAAAATTTTTGACTCCCCACCCACCCCATAGATTTTATCATGGCTACGCCCATGTATTCGTGTATTGTCATCGGGAATATGTATGCCTGCAAAGTTTCATCCATTTGCATTGAGTATAAGGCGGTTAAATTAACGTTACAAGACAAAACTCCTAAAATGAGTTTTATTTTTGACGGAAAACATAAAACTCTTTTATTTTAAGATCACTACAGATTCTGAAAGAGCTCGTCAGTTCGAATCTATTGGTATATGACACTATAAGTCTCCGTTGGCGCTAACATGAAGAGTTTTTATGTTAAAATTTTCCGGATAACTGTTATTTACGGTCCCTGATTTTTTTAGTAAAAAATGTTAAAAATAAATGTGTTTGAACAATATTTTTTTAAAATTTCTTAAAAATAGATTAATTTTACTTAATCTCCTTACACTTTAGTCGATTCCATTTTAATTAACTTTTAATTAAATAAAGCCATTGTGACCTATTTAAGAGTTTAAATAAAACTCATTGATTATGATTTAAACAAGTAAATAAAACACATTTTTTAATCAATTATTTCAATAAATTTGTATTCTTTTGGCAAAAATGTTTTAAATAAAACATTCTTTGTTGCCTAATTTAAGGTTTTTGCTTAAACACTCAAACAGCCACTCACATAAACATTTATAAAAAAAATTTGTTTAAATATTCAAATTTTGTTAAAAATTTAATGAAATTTTTTTTGTATCAAAACAAAACTTTTTTACCTTTGCTTAGTTCAAATAGTTTTTAAATTGCTTAAGGCTCTTAATTTACATTTAATACCGGTTTTATTGTTTGGCCTACTTCAGGGGGTTTTGCAAACTTTTATTAGCGAGAGAGCCTGGGACAAAAACAAATTTTTTATTAAATACTTAGATTTAAACTAATTGATATATTTACATAAAAAAAAAAAATAAACAATTTTATAATCCTTAAAAAATATTTGAATTTTATCTTTAGATATCGTCACAAAAAATCCAAAAGACGGTAAGCTAAAAAAAAATATAAATAAAACGAATTTATGATTAATTTAGTTGTATTTATTTTAATAACTGTTATCATCGATCAACAATTAAAAAGTCAATTTTGAATTTTATGTCGTTTACGGTCTTTGTTGGATTCAAGGTGACGATATACCTAAAAATACAAATATTTTTAAAGACTATAATATTGTTTATAATATTTTTTAGCATAAATGTTGTTGTTTAGTTTTAGGCTTTTTGAAATATATATTAAAGTTTGTAAATAAGTTAAGTAATTGAAGAAATTAAAGATTAAAATTAAATACATAAATAAAACGGGTTTGGAATCAAAATCGTAAAAAGAATCAAGGGAATGTGCTAAAAATTTAATATTTCTTAAATTGTTTTGCAAAATTATATCCAGAGCATTTTCAAAAGACTAGAGAAGAAACACTTCATAAGGTAATGTTTTTTATTTAAAGCTCAGTTAGGTGTTATCTGTCTCTTTCCATTCCAGTGATGTTCTTTGGTTGATTTTAAACCCTTTAATTACCTCTGGAACATGACGCCTTAACAAATGCTTTCAATTAATTTCTTTCAGTAATCAATCGCTTAATTTTACCCCCACAAATCGTTAAGCTTCCTCTTGATTTTTCGTTTTATACCGTTCCGCCGGGTCTTCTAAATCCCTAAGGACTATAATCGTTAGGTTATCTCGTACTATTATTCGTTAGGTTTCACATGGTGTGCCCCAGCCACTTCGATTGCCGACGGCCTATTTGACGTTGTTGTTTAAGACATTGATTTTTATGCGACAATATAACTACGATATCTCTATTTATTTACTTGGCTTACCAAACGTCTGCCTAAGGTAAATTCACATTTAACAAATATTTGACGAAAAAATTTGGAAAAAACGTGACCCTAAATTGATCATCGAAGAAATTTTTGTTTATTCACAAAACTTTATTTCTGCAAAAAACATCATAGAATGTAATTAATTTAAGATGTTAAGCTTCCCTAATAGCAAGAGAAATTGGACATATTCGATAGTTTAATTTCTTTTTAATAAAATTTTTTAAAAAAATAAAAAAAACATGAAAGGCTGTCTACTTTAAGGAGCCAAAAATTCATAGTTATAAGTGCTGCAAGCATATCAAAATATTGACGATATAAATGTCTTATATCATTAACAATTGTAAGTGCTTACAAAAATATTTTGAATAGATATTTAAAAGGTTCTTCAATAAACTTTTTAGACATATATATGGATATGGATATATTGATACTCTTGATACCGCATATACGTAAATTTTAGTTTTCTGTTTTAAAATAAAGTTTCCTACAAAAAACAAAACTATACAATTTAAATAAATCTTTATATAATTTGGCAAAGTCAAAACAGTTAAGCACACTTTCCTCCTTTGTGTGTCAACCGATTTGATCAAAAAAATACACCATTTGAAAGGTATTTACTTACAGAAGTAAACAATGTATATTTTATTAAAAAAAAGAGTAAAAACGAGTAAATTTGGTGACCTCAGATTTGTAAAACTATAAGGAATCCAAAAAAAATTTAATACGGGTGTCTGGTACTTTTTTTGCAATTCGTCCCTTTTGGGGAGGTGACGGCTATAACCTGTATTTTGGTACTTCTTTGTCACTGCATTTATCTTTTAAACCAATAAACTTAGAAATAAAGATTATACTAAATTCGTAACCTACCAAAAAAATATAAATAAAGATATGGTGCTCTTTCGAAATCCGAAACTTTAAGGCATGAATAGCGTACATATTTTGGTACTTTATTGTAAAAAACATTGTTCTCTATGTATTGAAATATACGTATTAGATAATAGGCTAATAACATAAAATTAAACATGCAATTTTCTGATTGGATGAGAATCTATAAGAGGCAACTTTTTGGTACTCTTTTTGTTCTTCATCTGGTACTTTTTTTGTTCTTCAACTGGTACTTTTTGAATTTTTGTTAGTATTAAACATGCATGGTTTCGAGTGAATAAGAACCTGGAGGTGGATCTTTTTGGTACTTTTTCGTTCTTTATTTGGTACTTTTTGAATTTTTATTAATACAGAACCTAGAAAAATAAAATTCAACATGCAGAGTTCAGAGAGATTAAGGAACTATATACAAGATAAGTTTTTGGTACGTTTTTGTTTTTAATTGGTACCTTCTGATTTGTTAATACTATTGTGCATAAAGTAATAAATTAAACATTTACGGATTGGAGTGAAAGAGAACATATGGACTGGAGGTTAGTTAGTCCCTCGCCAAATCGATTCACTAAAGAAAAAACAAATGCTGGAAACATGGTAATTCATGTATACTTATACGTATGTTTTCTTAATATTTTCATACATAATTATGGTCGAATCTCGACCACTGGACAAACTCTAGTTTATATAAATGCAGAAAAATTAAGCTTAAGGTAATTTAATCTATATTTAAATTTGTTTAATAAATCACAGTTAACTTATATATTTGTAAAAAAACTACAGCCTATATTGTGGCTGATTTGCAATACATTAACTGCCGTATTCATAAAAAATAAAATAAGTTTAAAATGTGTTTTAAGGCAAAATTTTCATAAAATTTTTTCTTAAAACACAATTCAAATCTATTTTAATTTTTTATGAATACGGCAGTAAAAGTTTGATGTTTTAGGGGGCCTTTAAAATAAATTAACACACAATTGTCGTTAGTTTATTGTTATTCAAAAAATTAATTACTTAGTTATAATTATATTTGAGTTCATTTAATTTAAAAATCTGTAGCACAAATTTTGTTGCATATTTTGAGAACAAAACAATATTTGTTAATAAAATCCAATATATTTTTGTTTTTTTTTTTTTTTTTTTGCCAACATTATTAAATCAAGTGACTTTTGAATTTAACCACAAAATATTTCTGCACAAAAACTGCAGCCTACATTGTAGCTATATCTTTGAAATATCTATTTTTTAAAGTATTTAAAATAAAATTAATCAAAATGGTTGGTTATGTTTTTCTCAAATAACGTATTATATAATTTAATTAAAAGTTATTTTATTAAAATAGTTTCTAACATACATGGCGTATGTATTCAAAGGTTGCTTTTTATGCCAAAAAACTATTGCCTAGTTTAGAGAGCTATAATTTGTTTTTTTCATACAAACATACATACATTAAACTAAATGTTCCTTATTATTGCTTAATAGATCCCAGTTGAACCAAAACTATTCATTTTCAGAAAAAAAAAATTATATTTGCAAAAAAAATGTGGCCTATATTTCAGCTTTTATGCAGTTGACTTAAATTTGTCAGTTTTTAAGAGTTATTTTTTGATTAAATGTATTAATTGTTATTTAAACATACATTCTTCATTGAAATAATTTGTTTTGGAAATATTTTCCATTTACAAAATATTTGGCATTTTTTTTTATTTTTTATTTTCCTTGTTTGTTGATTTTGTCCGGCATTAGGTCATGAGTTTAAACAAATTTTTAAATTGAAAAAATTTACCTATTTTGTTTTAAAATTTCATTTTATTTTCCAATATTTCAGTCAACATTGTTGACCATCTTTAGTGGCTCTATATAAAAATACAATACAATACGCAAATACACAAATTATTAAAAATAAAATATTTAAACAAAATATGTTTATATATTTTTTTTTTTAATGCCGAACAAAATCAACAAATAAGGGAACTAAAGGTTCACTATTTACAACTTTAAACAATTTATAAAATGTTTAAATATGTAGTCTACTTTAGGGGGAGATGTATTTCACGAAGAGATTATTTTAAAAACTTGATTATTCCACTTTCGACAAAAATGGTTTATAATTTTTTTGTTTGTTTGAAAACATTGAAATGAAAACTTTGCAAAAATTTAATTGGGGAAAAACTCTATAGCTACAACAGAAAAGAAAAAATGTAAAGGCATGATTTCGCCAAAAATAGATTATTTCAGTTCAAAATGACATTCATAAAAAACTATTTTCTCAAATTGTGCAAAAAATACAAAAAGTGGAATAGTTAAGTTTTGAAAAGAACCTAATCAAATTATAAAGGCTGTTTAATGTTGCTTATTTAATGGCCAGCTAAGGTGGACTTGTTATTTGCCAAGTGTAAGAAGTTTATTCTCAAAAAATATTTTTTACCAAAATTAAACTCTGTTGTAATATTCAGTAGATTCGATTTACAATAATTAATTTATTGTAGGTCATTTAAGAATTAAATGTATTTGTTTAAACGGAATTTTATAATCACTTCTATTTTATTCTATAAGGAATTAAAATTCCCCTGCAGTTTTTTTCCTTCCCCCTTTTTATTTAAATTCAATTGTAAAAATGAAAAAATAGGAAAAATTTCCTCTTGAATATTTTACCGATTTAATAACTAAATTAGTTTAAAAAAAAAATAAGATGTACATATTGTTTAATAAAATATATAATAAAAATTATTGCCTACTTAAAGGAGCTATTAATAAAACCAAACCAATCAAGTTTACTGTTAACTCATAGATTGTTTTTTTTTTTTTTAAGTACTATTATACGAAACTTAATATACTCTTGTTTCTACTAAAAAAAAATAGAAGGCACAATACATTTATTAAAAATACTATTGCCTGTGTCTTATAATTGAATCTGTAAATCTTCGTACAATCTATGAACTTTTTTTTACTTTCACCCTAAATAGACTTAGTGGAGAACTATTAGAGAACCTAAACAAAATTTGCTTATAAATGATCGAGTCATAGACAAATAACTATTCTTTTTCTACCCAAAAATGTGTGAAACCGATCTATTATTTCACAAAGCGTCCAAACAGAAATGCCCCCGGAATAAGGATTTCGACACGATAGTGCCCATAACGTATGATCTGAGGAACAATTAGCTTTTCAAAACTATAGCGAAGGGTATGTAAGATTTGGCACAGCCAAATCTTGTTTTAGGTTATTATTTTTTTTGAATTAAACGTACACAATTTAAACAAAAGTTATTGGATGAAATATTTCTAACATATTTATAGGCCTTTTTAACTATTAACTATTTTAAATACACATCACTTTGCCTTTAAAAGAGTACTATTAATAAACTAATAGCTGTTTATTTCCACTTTATTTAAAGCAAGTCGATGCCTCATAAAAAAAGTTAAATGTTAGCCACAATATATGTTTGCTTAAAAAACTATAGCCTACATTTCAGCTGATTTAGAATTTAATTAAAACTTTGGCATATGTTTATACATATCGCACACTAAATCATAAACAGGCACAACTCGCACACTAAATCATAAGCAGGAACAACTCAAAATCATTTTTTTCATAAACCAGTTTACCAGTCAAATCTATAGCGCCCACGAAAATTTCGTTCGCGTTATTGTCTTCTTTAAATTTTCCTCTTTAACATTTGTGCAAATCAATTTGATAAAAAAAATTGTAAACATGTTTTTAAAGAAAATTTCGGTCTCTTCTTAAAATTTATGAATTTTGAGTGCCTATTTATGATTAAGTGAGCGATATGAAGTTTTTGTTTTAACTAAACCAACTAAAGCATATTTTTTGGGTCATTTTATTTTTTTGTTATTTCAAATTCAAAAACAAATAATTAATAACTTTCAAGTTAAAAAAATGTTGCCTACATTGCAGCTGTTTCAAGCGAACACTGAATGCATATTTTTTTTGTGTATTTAAGGTCATTTAAAGAGTAATAAATTTATTTTTAGGGCATTATAAGAAAAAACAAACTTCATTTTTGTGTATACATACTAATAAAGAAAACAAAAAAAAAAATAATAAAGCACAAATGTTTTTAAAAAGAAATGTGTAAATAGTGCTGCCTGCTTTAAGGAGGTTTGTTGTAAAATTTTGTTAAATTTTTTAAAATAAAATATTAAATCTTAAATTTAAGTTAAAATATTATTCAAATTTAAACACATACTTTGTACAATAAATTTTCGCCTTAAAGCATGCACCTTTTCTTTTGCAATGGGAAACTTAGTTTGATGTATTTTTAATTTTTTTATTTTTAAATATTAATCATACGACACAAAGAACCGATTTATTTCAAGTTTATTTTTTAGATTTATTATTATTAATTATACGCAACTACCATCTAGATTTAGTTTTCATTCTCGAATTTCAATAAAATTTTTTGCTTAATTTAAAAACGTCTTAAATTTATTTTTTTCCAATTAACTATTAATTAACTATTATTTATTGAGATTTTTTTCTACAAAACTCTTCCCTAACTTGAATTTTTTTTTTTAAAGCATAGAGAGATATTTATTTGCTTCTGGCATAGAATTTGATATAATTTCGTGTGTTTTTATGCACTTTGAAAAAGACTATAAATTTATTAAACTTTTTTTAATATATGGGCCAAATGAGCACATATTTCTATAGATTTTTTCAGGCCATAAGAAATATGTTAGGAAAAAAATTTTTCTGTAATTTTTTTTTTTACTTTTCAAGTAATAAAAATCGCTTTATGTATCACACGCGTGCGAAAAAAAAACCTGCGAAAGATTTTTCAAAATTTCGAGTGAATGTTGTGAGCGCTTTTAGAGTTCGTTTGCAACTGAATTTAAATGAAACACAATTTCTGCATTCAGATTTTCATTCCAATAGCAAATTGTTCTTCTATTTTTTTTTATCTTCATCACAAAAGTGCAAAATTCAACTCTATTTGCTTCAACTATTCGAGCCACAGGAATGACAAGGAACAGTAGGATTTGTTTCGATAACTGACACAAAACTTTAACTTCAGACACATTTTCCATATTTGCTTTAAACTATAAATTAAATTAAATAAAACATAAAATTCTCTTAATTTTCCTTAAAAAAATCCTAGAAAACATTTTGAAACTAATTTATTACATTATTTCAAATAAATTCCTTCAAATCAAATGCATTTTTCCCTTTTGCAACAATGTTTTGTTATTTTTTGTTGTTATAATAATCTCATGTTGTTATTGTTATTTAGGAGGGTGCCGCTGTTTTGTTTCATTTCCACTGGAATTATGGAGAGCATAAGAATCTTTCCAAGAGCACATGTTGTATACTTTGTTCTCTGTATAAACAAATGAAAAAGCTTTCGGGTCTGAAAGCTTTTCAGTTGAATTTAAGAGTTCAAAGTGCTATGAAAAGCTTAACAGGGTTCGGAAATATCTAAAAGAAAGTAAATTTTTCGAAAAAAAAACTCTTGCCAAAATTTCATTTTATTTTTTTTATATCTAAGGAAGTGTTTAACATAAATACGAAATTTTGATCTTAATTTATTAAGGAGAGTGTCGAGTTAAGATTAGTAATGCAATGAGCTTTTTTCGATTTAGAAACTTTTATAAAGCGAAAACTAAAATAGAAAAATTTTTAAGTTGGACTAGTTATTAACTTTTTCAGATTCATAAACTTTTGCGTATATTTTAAAGCAAAAACTTGCAACAATGTTGAACGAAAACTTAAGCGAGGGGAACAATTCATTCATTATAGTTATCATAAGCGCCGCACTAACTAATGATTTTTTGGTCGACAGGTTTTACTTTTCTAACGTAATCCATTTATTTATTGTCAAATAACTATATTGTGACATCATCAACTCCACAAATAAAATGCGGAACCACCTTGTAAAAATTCTTTGTATTAGGGGTGCACGGCGCACTTTTTTTTTTTTTTTTTTTTTTTTTTTGTAATATGGTACACTCTAATTTCTACCTGTGGAGAAGGGGATTAAAATGTGAGTTTGATGTGTGGCCATGCCGACTTCACGAAAAAAAAATAACAATAAAAGTCCATTTTTAGCTAAATATTTATGATTTATTTGAAAACTGAACTTAAAGAAATTTTAAGAAACATGGTTTTGAATACAAGCCCTCTGTATGAAAAACGTTTGCCTTAAAATATCTCAAAATTCCATTAAATTTTCTTGGTAATTACTTTTTGTAATTGCGCTAAATTATTTCCAGCGTTTAATTATTTCTAACAGTTAATTTCCCTTTAATTTGTATGATTTTCTTTGTAAATCTTTACAAATATGTAACTCATTTTACTAAACAAAAACATGCTCTTAAAATCTAACAAAAACAAAACTTTGAATTAATTTGTTAAACTCTCTCTCTCTCTCTCTATCTCTCTTTTCATACTCAAATTCTTCTAACTGTTATTTACATATTTCCTTAACAAAAATGCAACTTTGTTTATTTTGCCGTTTCATTCCTTACAACTTCCAGCCGAGAGACCAGACCCTACCTACCTCAATATGCTGTGGCATGTACACGATTTTCAAAAGAAAAAAAAAAAATTCCAATTCAACATGCCATCACATTTCCAATAGGATTTGCGTGTGCTCTAGTTTTACAGTTTTGTCGTTTTTTTCTTAACTGTTTGTTTTTGTTTTGTCTCATGTACATACTCAACACTCAAATTGACACTTTACCCAAATGTCAAAATGCAATTCCAGGCACGACGGATTTTCTTTTTGTAGGGAAAGTAGAAGAAATAGAAGTAAAACCTATTTTACGACCATAACTCAACTAAAAAGAAATAACGAAAAGAGAGTTTTTGTATAAAGATAGAGAAAAACAGAAATAAATTAAAGACATGGTTGGCTGAAAACAAGAGAAAATAAGTAACTGTTCAAGCCGATTTAAATACGAACCTACAAAATAGCAAAACAAGGAAAAAAGCCGGCCGGTTTTTTAACGAGAATGTAGTGAAATAAAAAAAAAACCGGATGATGTGACAAGAAAATGAAAATGCACTATTAGAGGGCAAAATGGGTAAAGTACTTTTTGTATTTTATTTATAATTTTATTACGGCCACCACTATTTGCATTAATACAATAAGAGCGCAACGGAAGAAAATGAAAGAGTGTCGGAAGGCAAATAAATTTAAACTATTATATAAAAGAATTTGTCACCGAAATTTTCTAGCCCATTTTATTTTTTTCAAATCATTCATCAAAAACAAAATCAGTTTTAATTTAAAGCTTAATCAAGCGTATTAACCCAGCTACCCTAAGCTGTTTGTTTGACGATTATGTTTAGTATACAATTCCCAAAAGAACCTTCTGATGATTATCTGATGAGTATCAAAAACAAGAACATCTAAATTTTTTTTTTTTATTTATTACTTTTTTATAAATTTTTTGACACGCTCGATTATACGACTGATCATTTCACGAGTTGTAAAAAAATCCCTACATGAGTATCATACGACTCTTGGCATGCTTTTGAAAGACTCGTTAGATAATCTCTACATACATCACAAACGATTCCCTTTATGGTAAATATAAGCGTGTTTCGCCGCCGTATGGAGGAATCTGTCATACGAATAAGCGATAAGAACAAGTTATCGTCATACAACTGTTTTTCGGTTTTTTTTTAAGATTTCGTCATACAAGTTTTTTTCAGTTTATTTATTGAAAACAATTTGTTATGTAAGTAAAAATTTTTTTTAACTGAAGCAAATTTAATGGCCATTTTCTCAATGTATCGACAAACTGTCTGTTACTTAATGTAAACATAAGTTTATTATACCGATAAACTGTCCGTTAACGATTTTGGGTTTCTCAATATACCGCCAAAAAACATTGTTTTCAGCTGGCAACACCTCTCAAAATACATGTAAAAGTTGGGAGTCAGCTGATTGAATTTATCTGTACGTCAAATAAAAGGAAAATAAATAATTGGCAGATGAGTGCCGGTTAGCATTGCTACAAAATAAAAGCAAATGAGACATTGAGAAAACCAAATTTCTTCAATGTGCAGTTTTTCGTTGGGAAAAAACATAATCGCCTAATGAGAAAATGGCCATAAGAGAGTTATTAAAGAAATAAAATCGAAATTGTCACCCGGGTGGTAATAAAATTAAAGCAATTAAAATGTTAAAAAAAAAAATTGAGACTTAAATTTGAAAAACGACTTTTTTGTGCGACTTTTTGTTTTTTAAACGACTTTTTTAAAATCCTCAACGGTAACCCTGACTGCAGCGTGTAATTTTGAAGGCTGAGCATATGAATATGCATACGATTATAACTTAAGAAAATGCCACCACTTAACGACGCTCGAAAAAATATGCGCTTGGGTTTTTGTCGAACTCACATGACGTGAAATCGTCGTTTTTTTCAGATGAAAAAAAAAAATATTTAGAAATTATTTTTTTTTTATTATCTCCGATTCGTAATACACAGTACAAATTGTTCGAACTCGTTTCTTTCGAATCGAAATACGCAGTAACCCCCCAGGTCGCAATTTTGGAGATTTTTTGACCAAAATCGGCACATAGCTTCTTATTGGCCCATTGAAAATGGGCTGAATCGTGTGACCACGAGGGAAGATAGGGGGCAATTTCTGCATCCCCGAAACTATTTAACAGATTTTAATTAATTTTAAATCATGGAGAGAAACATACTGCTATGGACACATAAGCTATGCAGTTTTTCAAGAATAGGACCAATAGGGGAGGTAGAGGTCGATTTCTTCCTCTCACAAACTTCCAAACCGATTTTAATAAAATGTATAAAAATAGATAGAGCCAAATTTGTATAGACACATAAGCATGATGTGTTTTTAAATACTGTAGTGGTTGGACTTGACCTTCTTCTTACTTGTTTTATAGTAGAGTCCTATTCGTGTGACGCAAATTTTGAAGGCATTTTTTTACTTTGTTTAAAAAATTTTTTATAAAAACAAAACCAATGTATATTTTGAAAAAAAAAAACATTTGTTTTGTAGAAGCTATAACCTTTGGAAAAAATTGTGTTACATCAATGCCCATTAATGAGGTCTGCAAAATTCTATAGCCCTGCAAAATTCAGGAAGGAATTTTGTTTGTCTTGGTCAAACGGCCAAGCTGAAATCGAGTGAAATTAAAATCGAATGAAATGTTCACTTTAAATATTTTAAAAATAGAATTTTTAATAGACTTTACGGTAAAAACAAGTGACACTTAAATTATGAAGTATATAAAAAGAATAATATTAATTAGCTTTCCAACCAGCATCGTTTTCAAAATTTTAATATCTAACCGAATTCGATTTCCAGAACAAAGCCGAAAAACTTTTTAATCAAAAAGGAAAATGTGTTTTGTATGCACGTATGTGCCTCGAAAAAAAATATAAACAACTTTAGAAAGCTTATCAAAAATAAATAAATATAAATAGACTTTGGTTGGTCAGCAACTACAACAATCTTATTTACTTATTTATTTTTTTGTAAAAAATTAAAAGATTTAAAAACCAGAGCGACTTACCCTTAATTTGAGGTCAATTCTCGCTTTTGCCAGTTTTTTTTTTTTTTTTTTTCTTTTTTAACTTTTATGGTGGTAATCCAAAATTTCTTTATATTTTTAAAATTTGTTAAAGCATCAATTCTTTATAACAACATATAAAACCGCTGCCCCCTGTAGTAGCGCCTATTTAAGGAAAGCCATTTTAGATTAAGAAATTGTAAGAAATACAATTTGCTTTACCTATTTAGTGATCTTTATTAGTTCCAAAATTGTTATATTTTACAAATAATTAAGCCAAATTTGTTAGTGCTTCTAAGAGTTTTTCTTAGTTAAAGTATAACACATTTTATATCGATAATATCTGCTGCACTTTAACCCAACTCAACTCTGGGCAAAACCTTTTTGATACATTTCTCGAAGTTCTTTGAAAGATGTTGATCTTACTGAACATTCAGTTTGTGCTAAACTGCCACATGTTACCGCTGAGCCCGTTGACGCATTTAGAAAATAAGTATCCGAACCGCCAAGATTTCTAGATTTAGTTTCCGAAGGCTTAGAGACTAACTCACTTTTGGATTGACTTGCTAAGGTAGAGTTCTTTGTTAAAGACTCAGTAGCCAATCCCTTACTCGCCTTTTCGAAACTACCGATTCGTTTGCGTAAACTTTGTATTAACAGAAATTGTTTCTGTTGTATGTCACCCATTTCGGCATGATGTTGCTTTAATACGGGTAAGTTTTCGCCATGAAACTGATTCAGAGCATCATCTTCTGTAAAAAGCCAGCTCTCTAAATCTTTTAAGAGTTTATTACGTTCTCCTGGAGCTGCTTGTATTATCTGACTTATGCGAAATTTTAAACGGGCCACTTGAGTGCTGAGATTAAAAACAGAAGTTTGCAAGGCTTCGTGTTCACTTTCCAATCGCCTTACATAGGCTATTTGTTGAATATTTCGCATAGTGGGATGCCAGGCATACGGCTTGTTTTGATCTTTACCTGAGGCTTGTTCTTTTAAGCTGAGCGCTTGCATTCCCGTATCAGCCTCTGCGTGCGTTTCCTTATCCTCTTCACCTTTAGCACAGCAAAGCATTTTTAGAAAAATATTAAAATAATATTGTAAATAAACTGCTTATATTTGTTTTATAAACAGTATTATAAAATATATTTTTCTAAATTTAACAAAAAGATTTTCAGTGGAAAATATTTTTTTCTAAAGTTTTTTGTTAATTTGGAAAATTTAGAATATTTATTAAAAAATTTTGAATGTAAAATAAAAGTTACTTGAAATACTAAACTTCAAAAAATGTTTTGAACATTTTTATAGCAAAGTACTTTCGATAATAAAATTAGAAATATTTATCGATTTCGAATAAGAAAGTATTATCGGGCAGACTCACCTATTAAAAGAAAAAAAAACATAAGAAACATTTTCAAATTTACATAAAACTCATGGTCCCAAAATAGATAGAGCTTCTAACTCAATAAAAACTTCGCCTACAAGATAATTTGTTTAGTAATCAGAAAAAACTAAAAGCACCACTTACACAGAAAAAAAATTTTGCGCCAGTAAAAGAATTAATCAAAAATAAAATCAGTTTTAATTAAATATTTAATCAGGTGAATTAAACTTTTAATCAAGTGAATTAAACGTTTAATTGAAATATTGTAAATTAAACATTTCATACACTTGATTAAAAGTTTAATTCACCTAATCAAATATTTAATTAAAACTGATTTTATTTTTGATTTATTCTTTTACTGGCGCACAAATTTTTTTCTGTGTACAATTCTACTGAAAGAACCGATGAATTTTTCAAGAGATGTCCCAAAATGAATGCATTCAAATGTAAGTCATTATTTTTTACCTGCATACATCCAGAAAAAATTTTTTATAAAAGTAGTTATAGAAGAAAGCTACTTAATAATGAGTGAAAGAAGCTATTCATTTTTAAAAAGGTAAGCGAAGTTTTTACTGGGAATTAGTGTTTTCAATTTCGGTTAACCGATTACCCGAAAACCCGGTTTTTGGGCATATTTCCGGTTTTTAGAAACCGGATTTTCCCACCCGGTTAACCGTTTTTTTTTTATATCTGTAGAAATCGTTAATTTTCCTTATTAAACTGTTGTGCGCAATATTGCAGTTAATAAGTTTCCAAGTGATACCGTGTCATCATTGGAATTTAAAGCAATTTTAAAATTTGTGTTCAACACAACTGGAAAATCAAATAGCAGTTTCGCACAAACCCTACTACTTTGTCTACATGAGAGGATTTCCAAAGAAGAAATATGACCCTAAATACACTATTTTTATGTTTACATAATGGTTGTTTTCCGAAATTTTCCGAATATATAAAATATTCGTCAAAGTCTACTACTAAAGACTTTGCTATGCAACAACAAAAGAGACAATTTGTTATTGAACAAAATTAAACAATTAAAAATGAATTAGACTCTAAAGATTTTCAATTTTATTAAATTCCGAAAGTTAAGAGGAATAACTAAACTTGACGTTAAAATCTATTCAATACTTAAGTAATAAGTGCAAACGTGTTAATCTCAATAACCTTAAAGATTACTTCGAATATTTGGAAAAATTTAACAAGAGCACGGAAAAATTAAATATGCTATACACAGCAAAAATTATTTTTCCAATTCAAACAAAAAATTTGTAGAATCAAAACATTTTTTGTCTGAAATCGGTCCTACAAACAAATTCGCATATTCAAACAATTTATTTGCATTTCGTTTATTGAAAAAAAACACTGATTTTTTCAAACAAATAATTTAACTGAATCAAACAAATAGTTTACTGAAAATCATATAAATTTCAAACAAATAATTTTGCTGAATCAAACAAAAAAGTTTTTGCACAAGCAATGACGCGCACACAAGCAAGCACTGTAGAAGTAGATGAAGGCAGAGCAGAGCGGCGCCGGCTGGCTTTGAGACACATTTTTTTGTTGGAATAATTTTTGCACCATTTCACTCACTGTTCTGTATCCTTTCCTTGGCAGCAGACCGACTCGACATGTTTTTCGTCATCATTTTATTTCTTTTATTTGATGTAGGTATTTAACTAAACATTTTTGAAAAATTGAATACGGGATTTTGTTTTTCATTCTTTTTTACCAACTTTGAAACCAACAAAAAATTTATTTTGTTTCTTCTAATGTTGTTGTTGTTTAAAAAGAGTAAAACGTTTATTACCTATTATTGTTTTTGTTGTTTTTACTACAAACCTCGCCACAATATTTTATCATCTTTCTTATAGTTGTACCTTTTCAAAGCGTCCAAAAATAGACTATGTGTTTTTTTTTTTGTTGTTCTTATATGTCACATAAAAAAGTGTTGCTTACGGTCAAATAAAAAAATGCAAAAACACGACAACAATAAAGAGCGTTAAATATTTCATACAAAGTTATGAAAACTAGAGGCCAATAACGCGTTTATTATATTTTTGAATAGTTGTCAACATTTCTGTTGGCTAAAATAAAAATCAAACAAAAATATTAATTGAATCAGTAAAAAAATTTGTAGAAATTAAAAAAAATTTCAAACAAGCGTTTGTTTGAAAATAATTCAGCAATAATTTTTTCTGTGTATTAAGCTCTTCTTACTATTAATCCAACATTGACTGTCAGTGAAAGAGTCGGTATCATCTTTAATTAAAACTACATTGAAAAACAGAATGTCTCCTAAACATTTTAATTGTGTTTTGTTTTTGAAACATTACATTAAAAAAAAAATTCATAAAATTCACATTTGGTCTTAATAAATTTCTTTTAGTCACTAATTTTGTTTTTCTTACCACAAAGAACAAATTTTGTGTAACAAATGCTATTTTTTTACCTTATTTTTGTTGTTTTTTTAAATTAAAATGAAGTGTTTTTTACGTTTAATTTATTTTGTTATTTAATGGAGGGTTAACTGATTAACCGGTTTTTACGAGTTCGGGTTACCGAAAAACCGGTTTTCAAAACAGTCGGTTTTTTGAAAACACTAGTGGGAATATAAGATATATTCGAATGCAAGGCAGTTAGAATGATTTCAGAAGAAAGTATTTAAATAGAAATGGTCCAGCTATGGATCTGCTGTTATAAAACTGTATGCGAACATCTGAAATTGAATAAAAGTTGTTTGGGCTTAACTTCATACGAGATATATCTTTTACCAGGGAAACCGGAAATATGCCCCAAAAAAACAGAACTTGCTTATTTGAAAACAAAACATTCCACAACTGAATAATATTGGCATACACAGAAAAAAGTCGCACGAGTACGAGTCATACTCAAGTAAGAATAACACTAAAAGCCACTTAAAACAATTCAAAATGACACAAATTTCCAAAATCAACATGCGTGCATACGCGTGTGTTTGTAAAAGTTTATTGCAGAGACAACAACAACACTACAAAAGAAGCTAAAAACCAATTGCTACAAGAAGAAAAATATGTTTAAAAATTAATATAAGATGCAAAAATTCCCAAATACTATTTGTTAAAATTATTTGTTAAAAACATCTAATTAATCCAAATTTTTAATATTTTTAATTAGGCTTAAGTTTAGTTTTCATTAAATTATTTTTATGAAGAAAGGAATTTTACAACATGAAAATTAATTAAAATTGTTATGGATAATCTTTCATTCTTGACCGTGGCTGGGGCTGGGGCTCGAACTCTGAACGGCAGGTTACCATGGATTTCAAAGTAGACAGCCTTTGAAAACCATATCAGGCATATTGCTGGTGTCTTATAACACTATTCAACAAAAAAAAAAAAAAAACAGCCTAAATAGTTGCAATGCGAAATGAAACTAGAATATTGGTAGAGTAAATCTGCCAAAGAGTTTTGAAAAGTTAGCTCGGGCTTCCGAAATTTCGGCCCTTGAAATTTTTGAATTTATGGAAAGGCGTTTGGAATATTTCAGGTGTCTTCAGAACAATTGTATGGCGATTTTTTTCTCAGAATTTATTAACCCTCTAAATCTCATTTTAAGGGGTTATTTTTGTCCTTTATTCTACTTTCACACAAAAGTATACCTAAACGGAACTTTAGAGGGTTAAAATGTTCTAGAAATATTTTTTTTAATCAAATTTCACGAGGGGGTTCTAAGACCAAAAGTGCGTGCAACATGCATATGTTAAATGCTTAATAAAGGAAAATTGAAAAGTAGCATATATTTTTATTTTTCACAAAAGCAGTGGTAATTAAGTGACAACAGTGAAAATATTTCTGAGCTAAATGGTATATTAGGATTTATACAAAACAATCTTACGGCATTTTTGTAAGGAAAGTTAGCTCTTAATTTTATGGGGTCTTATTTGTCCAGTTAAAAAAGAAAAATCAAAATTTTACCATAAATACTTACTTAAATTTTCATAGAACATTTTAACCCTCTAAAGTGCCGTTTTAGTATACTTTTGTGTATACAAAAAATCTTATAGCATTTTTTTAGAAAAATTAACCCTATATTTGTATCTTATGGGGTCTCAGTTGTCCTGTTTAAAAAAAAAATACTTAAAATTTTACAATAAAAATGCATTATACATATGTTCTTCTTATATTTTGCAAAACAATCTAAACTAATTTTTTTCCGTAAAAAAATTTGAAAAAATATTCATAGACACATCTGAAATAATTTTTTAGCTCAGAGGTACATTTAGTATATTTTTTTTTTTTTTTACTTATTTCGAACGCATTTTCAAAAAAATCAAAAAATTCAAGGGGCGAAATTTTTAAAAACTTTTTTGCAGATTTGCTCTACCAGTAGTCTCGTTTCAGTTCGCGTTGCAAGTATTGTGGCTGGCGGCGATGACCTGAATTTTGTTGCATTGTGTAATTGAGAGTTCTTCTGTAAACAAAAGCAGGAATACAACAAAAATGCAACAAACATGTATAACGGGTAAGTAAATTATATTTCTGTTTTTCTCTAGTTCTCTGGGTTATGTGTTAAGCTAAGACTCACTCTCATTTTCGGATTATTTCGAGAACGAATTCGGGATTAAACCAATTTAGAATTTATTGATTTAAGTACGGGTGGACTTATTTTTTTTTTTTTTGTTTATAATAAGTAGGGACGAGATTTTCATGCACTAAAAATGAAAAAATATGCATTAAAAAAATAAAAAATATGCACTTAATAGGTACTTAGAAATTTCCAAAAAAAAAAATAGTTTTTTTTAACTTTATTAAAAGGTGCAATATTTTTTAAAACTTATGGTGTTTTCTTTTCTACAAAAAAGTGTGACATTTTATTTAAAAAAAATGCATTTTGGCGTCTATTTTTTAAAAATTTTTCTCCCGAAAAGGATGAGTTTTTTAGAATAAAACAAGCCACCCTTTTCGGGAGCAAATTTTTTAAGAAACAGGCACCAAATTGCATTTTTTTAAATAAAATGTCGCATTTTTTTGTAGAAAAGAAAACACCATTAATTAAAATTACTAATTCAAACGTTTGTTTGCATAAACAAGTAAATACTTTTTTATATTATCAAAAGTAAACCTATTCGGACGCAAAAAAACTTTTCTACTTGGAAAATAATCTCTTAACGTCAACCGAAGTTATAGGAGCATACTTGAAGGATGCCAAATAATTTATAGAATATACATATGGGGGATTTCATGTCAAGTGACCCAATTTTTAAATCGATGTCTTCCGATTTGGATGAAATTTTTTGCATATGCAGCACTATCTTGAATTTTTTCCTAAAAGACCAGAACTAACTTAAAGGAAAAGACATACGCTTTCTTTTGAGCAAAACAAAAAAAAATTATTTAGTCTATATTCTTCGACCTTTTAATTTTATTTCTTCTTATTTTTAAATCAAGCTCAAGGTCAGGTTATGCAAAAAAATATTTATTTAAAGTTTATCCAATATTTCGCTGCCACAATGGACAGCTTCTTCAGGGATCTTTGCTTAATAAATTTCAAACAAATTTTTAAAAAACAAAATTTAAATTAAATAACAATAATTGTCAACATGATTTAAAAATAAGAAGAAAAAAAAAAAAAAAAATTTAAAAAGATTGATTAAATAGCTGTCGAAGCTACTTGGGACAAATTTTGCTAACACCAAAACGTAATAAGTTACTTGGATGAGAAAGAACACCTGTATGGCCAAAATGTCAAACTTTTACGCCCTCTAACGCAGAAACTTTTTGTCCGATCTTGTTGAAAATTTGTGTCTAAACTACTATCCATGCATTTGCATTGCAATCACATTCCTAATAATAAGCAAATAAATAAGACAAGTATTCAAGTTATTCGTGCCGAATAGTATCAAGTTATAAAAAACTATCAGCACAATTCTGTGGTTTTCGCGAATAATCGCGTAAGTCGGTTTTTACCGAAATTGAGATAATGATGTCAAAGTGCTAGATTTTGCATTAGGTTTTTATAAGTATTAAGCTTTTTAGAATATAATGTAGTATTATTAATTTTTTTCTGCTAAAAACAACTTAAGTTACTGTTTTATAAAATATTTTGCTATTATAACGATTTATGTCGACATACATCGCCAAAAATTGTAAAATTGCTGAATATGTTTCCAAATAAAAAGCATATGTGATGTTATGTTGTTATTCGTGCAAAAAATATGAAAGTATTTTTTGAAAATTTTTCTATTAACAACAACTTATATGTACATGTGCGTTTATTGTTGACTTCTTTAGTTGCAAAAACAGCAGATGAGCGGTTGTTTGTAATTTTAAGTCCATACGTTGTGCTATAAGTATCCAAAACTCTGAATATGTAGCCAACTTGTGTGCTAAAAATAACAACGTAAGTCGTCATGTGTGATTAAAATGATAACATTTATTTTCACAAGAAAGAACTTATGTGGAGATATGATGTTATATTGCACACACTTAATGAGGCAATCAAACATATGCATATTTAATCCTTTTACAGATTGTGATCCTGTGAGGATTTTTTCATGAAAACTATGTATAATACGTAGAAAGTCACTGTTAAGAGGATAGTAAAGAAAAAAGTTTAAAAAAGCCTCTACAGAAGCCGCAATTGAAAAAAGTAATTGTTTTTGATCTCCTGAAAAGTTTGGTTTTATAACTTACGCGATTATTCGTGAAAACCACAGAATTATGAACAAAAATTCCCCGGGAATTTTTTTTCCTTTTACCATTTTTACAATTGAATTAGCATAGGAAAATATGGGAGAAGGGTAAAATCTCCAGGGGAATTTTTATTCATAATTGGGCTATATATAAGATTTTTTCGCCTTAAAGTCATTTTATGGAGGCAGGCTTTATATGCGTCAATTTTGGACCGACTATTGCAAAACTTTGCCATGACATACACTCACAATATTCTGTACGTAAAATTAACTGAAATTGTAATATAAAATAAATGAAAGTTCAATTAAAAACCGGTCTACCTATTTTTCATTTATTTTTAACAAAAAGTTCATTTAATTTTTACTGTCAAAAATTCAACACCATATTCCGTAAAATCAAATAAATATTCAGTTATTTTGTAAAATTTTACTGTCAAAAATTCAACACCATATTCAGTAAAAACGATTAAATATTCAGTTATTTATTAAAATTTTACTGTCAAAAAATTGACCCCATATGCAGTAAAAACAATTAAATATTCAGTTATTTTATTAAATTTTCGTTTACTCCATAAAAGAGCCGAATTTCTAAAAAATACCAGACAGACACCTGTCCGTTTGTTTTTCTTATAAGCGAGAGAGGGAGAATATTTTTATTTTCTTACCCATTTACACACGTTTGTTTTACTTTTGTTGTACTGACCACGTTGTTTACAGAAGAACTCTCAATTATAAGACACCAGCAGCATGACCGATATGGCTTCGCAATTATTTTACTTTTAAAATTTGATGTATTTAACTAAATTATTTTAACAAATAGAAAATGGGAATTGCTTACACAAAACAAGCAATTCATTTTTTATAGATAAGTAAAAATTAATTTTTAGTAGTAAAATTATATAAAATAACTGAATATTTAATTGTTTTTACTGAATATGGTGTTGAATTTTTGACAGTAAAATTTTATAAAATAACTGCATATTTATTTGTTTTTACGGAATGTGTAGTTAATTTTTTGACAACTAATTTATATAAGATAACTGAATATTGATTTGTTTTTACGGAATTCGCGGTTGAATTTTTGACAGTAAAAATTAAATGAACTTTTCGTTGCTTTAAATTACATTTTTATTTACTTTAACATAAAGAAGAATTTAACTCAATCAACGGACAATATTAACTGCAACTGAAAATCCGTATTAATATGCACTTAGTTTTTTGAATAACTGTTAGAATCAGTTAAAAATAAATTTTCTTGGAATTTTAAATGTTTATTTATTTCAAAATGACTGAACGGAATATTTTTTAAATAAACTACAGTCCGTTACTGTAATAATATTGTGAGTGTAGGAGCTATTATTAAAGTTATTGCAGCCAAATATGTCAATAATAACATTTATAAGGAAGCATTGAAAGGTATTTGTGGGAGTGGCGTTTGTGTGGGAGTCAAAAATAAATTTTGATAATGCGTTTGTCTAATAAAATGTTTTTGGGCCGAATTAAAATTTTATATGGGCATTTCCCCAAAATGGTCTACCAGGATGAAAAAACAAAATGTTGATAATCATCGTCTTTTATTGTTTATTATTATAAAAAAATCTATGTTGTTATAAAAGAATGGTTTCATAGCATGTCTCAGCTGTTTTACTTGAGGAAATTGCACTGGAAACTGGAAAATTCTATATTTTCTTATATTTTCTACTTCTAAAGACATTTTTATGTACTTATTTTACATGCAAAAAATATGTTATGTTTACACTCTTTCTTCATAATCTCTCCATTACAATCAATTGTAAATTGAGTATTAAGTTGCTTGTTAAGGAAATTTGAAGATATTTATAGGAATCTGCATGGTGATAATAATAAAAAAACATATGGAAGAATCGTACGTTCGCGACCCGTACGTTCGCGACCGGTACATAAGCCAATTAAACAAAAACCAAAAGAGATATTTTTTTTGGTAAATACTGCATGGAGACCTTCATTAATACACTTTTGAAATAAATTAATCACTTTTGAATATTCCGTTCCATTACGCAGATTTTTACATTTTACTACTGTCAGCCAAAGTTGACTTCTATTTTGCGTACGTTCGCGACCACATGTTTATAATTATTATTGTGAAAACTTAAACTCGATGAAATCCATCTTTTGCACTAAACATACATCTACCCAAATGCTATCGAATCGCAAAAAAAATGCTAGGAAAAGTTTTGTTTTCTATATTATTTGTACATCAAAAGCGTACGAACGTACGTTCGCGACCCCAGGAAATGCCCATATGCATATTTTCAAGTTTTTACCGCTTTTTTAATGCGAATTAAAAAAATTTTTTTAGATCATATTTCCGATTTCCCTGGTCATTATTAACCATAACATGGTTATGGCTAAAATAGTTGTACGAGTAGAAGAGGTTACCATTAAGAATGCAAAGCAATGTTTAGAGTTTTTAATAGACTGTGATCTTGAGAACACTTTTTATAAAATTCCAATCTTTATTTTACTTTTAAAATTGAATTTTGTACATACAAACAAACAACATTAAATCTCGACTCGGATTGGATTGAATTCATATTTACAACTCTTAAAAATTCACTTTCTTGCCAACCCAATTTTTCGATAGTTTTTTTTTTATTTTGGCTGAATCATTTAAACGTTTACAATTTATCTACCCCTCCAAAACGGTAGCACCGATCGTTAATCAAATTCTTTTATAAAATTTTATACACAAAAGATATTTCACACACAATACCCAACCATTCAAATCTATTCAAACATTTCATTCTCAAAAAAAAAAAAAAAAAAAACACAATACACGTTCCAATCCAAGATGTGTCAATGACCTTTTTGGGAAAAGGATGTTTTTTGAAACCATCTAAACTGATGAAGATTATAATGATTGCCAAACTAAATGAGTGTGAGACAAGCCTGCTTAACGCAAAATATTTTATTTCAAACCAGTTTCATTTTATGTCTTTTTCTTCTTTTCGCTGGGCTTGTCTCATATTTTTGCCATAAAATAGTTGTTTAGATTCATTCCAGCGCAAAAAAAAACTCAAAATGTTATTCCCATGTTGTATTTAGAAGTGTTGCGAATGCGCAAATATTGAATTAAACGTGTTTAGGGGATGATTTACCAGTTTTTAGATTCATAAATTTATTTTGTAAGGAGTTGGCAAAAAAGATCTTTGGGTTTCCTTGTATTTTTTTTTTTTTTTTTTTTGTTTATAATCTTTTAACATGCGCTCTTAACATGTTTTCATTTGCTCTTGATTTCTTCCTTAAACAATATTTTGTTCGTTTTAAATTCTTGTGGCATCTACATCTGCTTTTGTGTTGCAGGCTTCCTTTAGCCGTTTGTTTGCTAGCTCTTACCCTTATAAAAGGCCTTAGGTAGTCTGTCCGTCCGTTCTCTTTATTATTGTTTTATTGGTCATTGTTTAGTGTTGTCGTAGTTATTGCAGCAGCTCAAGTATGATTAATGTTGTGTGAGTGAGTTTTACGTGTTATTCATTATTCTCCCTTGCTGCCTGGGTCTTGGCGCATGCGTTTAGCCGTTGATTGAAACAAACCAGAACAGCTCAAATATGGGATAATAAAGATTGTGCTGTTACGCTTGTAAAATTAACGTTTTTTTTACAGATGCGGGTTTTTATGATTTAGACACATTCGTATGCTCGACATCTGGCCATAAATAGGGGGAAATTCGTTTTTAGTTTATATTCTTTATTCTTATTTGTCAAAGCAATTTTATAAGATTTTTGCCAATAATGGTGTAAGATGTTTGTAGTTTATGAATTTGGAATGTGGACTTTTTCATTTCGCTTGCAACATTTTGAGATGTTGTTCTATGAAGCTACAGTTTGTTTAAGGACAAGTCAACAATATAGTTTAGAATAGGTTGCTTGGGCAGCGATCCAAAAAGCAGCGCACTTGCGTGTTTCAGTGGTCCCTATGTGATACGCAGCGCCAATGCCCATTCTACAAAGCAATTACTAGGCTTCACTGAAGAATTCCCAAGAATTCCCAAGTATCTCTCTCTAATGTCTTGAGCTCGACGACATTAACAGAGAAAATTAAATAGTAAATACTATGTTAAGGGGTCTGTACACGGTCATACATACATATAAAGAAGAAAATAGGTAAGCCACATTTCGCTCCATAGCTCCTTTATGAACATGCCGATTTTTCAGAACTTGAATCCCACACAATTCAAATACTACAAAAAAATGTTTAGCATAAAAAGTAATTAGTAATTTGTCAGTATTCTATATATGGGCAAGGCCACGAAAAATGAAACCACATAGATTTTTTTTTGTGTCACAAAGCCAAAATTTGTTTTACATTTGAAATGTCAAATATCTGTAGAATATGGCAGCACTATATGCCAGTGCAAAATTTGTGTCTGCTTAGACATTTTACATTATTTTCATAACAGGCACGTGCAAGGCGTAGTTGAAAAATAAAGCAATGTCGGCGAAAAAGGTAAATTTTGTTGTTATTTTTTTGTACTTTAGGCAGATGATTACTTTTTTTGGATAGAATATAAATCAAACTATTGATTAGAAAGAAAATTTGTGTACAGAGCTTGATTTTTGGACCAATTAGGGCTTAAAGTAATCAGCCGCAAATAAATGGTGACGTTACTGACAAATTTTTATAAAATGTTTTTTTGTGCATTAACTAATTAGAAAAGAGGTTGGATAAGCTGATTTTTTTGAGTATTTTTAAAGTACTTTCATAATCAATGCTTAAATGAAGCATTATTTGCATATAGCAGGACATTTTTGCAAAAAAAAATTGCGTGATGTTACTGACGGTTTTTTTTTAAATTTTTATTCTACTTTTTTGCTTAATAATTTGGTATTTAATTGCTAGACTCCGATTTCTGGTGCACAAAGAGACAAGCGGTTTGTTGAAAAGCTAAAAGAAAGCAACAAATACGACGAGTACAAAAAGAAAAAGCCGAAGCAATGAAAAAATTGAGAGCTAACAGAAAATAGGAAGAAAAACTAATGCCAATAAGTGAATTTGGAAAGGCGATTTCTATGCGCCGTGCTGCTGGCCGCGAAAGAAGCAAAAATATCGACAGAAATTAAAACAATCAGCTAAAAACACACAAATTGATACGAATCCAAGCTGCAGCCTTAGCGAAATCGTTCAGAAAAGCTACAGGTGCTCACAAACATTAGGAAAAGCTGCGAAAAAGTTATCGAGTGCTTTTCCGGCTTCACCACGCAAGAAAACAGCGGTATTGACGCTCATCGTTGCGAATTTGGAGGAAGTTGAAAAACAAAATTTAGTCAGTGTTGTAACAAAAGCTAAGCCCAACAACCAACCAGTCACCAGTCAGCTTCCAAAGGAAATTTAAATTTTTTTCGAACGCGACGATATCTCTCAAGTTTCGCTAATAGCTCGACAAATAAAAATTTTTTTTTTTTTGTGATATTTTATGTTTATTTATGTTAAAAAAAACTACAACTGAAGTGATGCTTTAATTTTGCAACAATTAACAAGACTGAAATTAATAAAGACTTTTTTATTTTCCGATAATAATGTGTTTTTATTTTACAGAGTGTCCTGGCTTTAGTTCAAAATACTGACACAAAATTTTTATCACCATTCACTTCGACATTTTCTGTTACTCTATCATACAAAGATCAGCTCTAAAGGGCAAGCCCGATTTACTAAAATTTTTTTTTATAAGATTAGTGCGAAAGTGGTTTTGTCTTAATATCTCCCCCGGGTTGCATTCGCTAATTTTTACACAAACGTTCAGTAACCTCCAGACACACTTCCAAAATCCGGTGACGTTACTGACGGCTTAAACGAGCGTAACGTTACTGACGGTGGCCTTGCCCATATTCTATTATATATATTTTTATAAAGATGTCAATTCTGATGATATTTCGGACTGATTTAAAAGACAATGGTGCTTAAAGTACTCTAAAATAATAAGTTGCAAAGTTTCTTCAACGTCACGACTTATTAATCACCTTTAAGTAGTCCACAAGCTTGACATAAATATAATCCAAGTTAAACTTGATTCTGTTTTTAAGAGACTGCAAATAATACTTTACTAAAATATACTGCCAAAAATAAATCATTGGGTGAAATATTAGCCTTTTGTGTTGCCAAGAACGGAATGCCCGTTAATCCCGTTAAACATATCTTCATGCTTAAAACTACAACATACCGGCAGAATCATTGATATGGGAAAATTCATCGGCTTTATTTATAAAATTACCAAGAACTTAAAACAAAATTGAAGGAATCAAACAACATCATGGAAGGTTTTAAATTGCGATCGAAGAATTGACAGATATTTGATACAAAAAGCACGTTCATATTACTATTCGTTACTATAATGCTAAAAAATAAATAATTTGAAATATATCATTCTGCCTAAGAGGTTTTGTTTGAAACTTTTCAAAAATATGGTCGAAGTCTACTGATTCATATAGACATGCTTAACCACCAACAAATTAAAACTCATTTAAAATAAATTTTTGAGAATATTTCAAATAATAAATTTATTAAATTCCTATAACTTTTTAAAACCAAAGTTTTAGTAATAAATTTCTGTAAATAAATAAAAATTATTCAAAATAAAGCTTAAGTTTGATCAATTTACTGGTCTCGCTATTTTTGGATTTTATCGTCAAATATTTGTTAGGTCTGAACCAGTTATGCCAATGGTGGGGAGAAGAGGACAGATTTTTTATTTAAATTGAAATTTAAAATTTATTTTTTGTTTATTTAAATGTAGGGAGATTTCAAAATATAATCTCGTTTTCAATATATTGTGTAAAAATACGTAAAGACTCGCATTATTTTCATTTGAAAATTAAAATTTTGCATATACAATGGCATTTAATTACAAATTTAGTATTTTTTAACAGAAACCTACACTATGAATCCTGAAGCCTGGCTATCTTCAACAATTGCCAAAACGATGTACGTATATATAAGGGGGCGTCAATCGTTCGCGATCGCATTTGCGAATTATTTACTAATTCTTGTTATTTGCATTCGCACGCACTTTCATAATTAATAAAATTTCTACATAGAAAGTAATTTTGTACCGAAAATAAGACACAACTTCTAAACTAACAGAATTAAAATCATACAATATCGAATTTTTTAAAAAAAATTTTAATGAATACTTTGAAGAATAAGATGGATATATTTTTAAAATTAAAATTAATAAAGTAAATAATTTTTTAAAATTCTACAGACAATTCCCTTATATTTGGTAACAAGTTTGCTAAAAAAATATTAGATGCTTATATTAAAAAAAATATTTTAAAATAAATATTCTTAAAAAATGTTAAGTCCTTTAAAAAGGCAAAAGATGAGGAAATGAAAAATCAAGCACGCACTGTGACTTAGTTTTGTCTCTAGATTAAAGTATATATAGTGGCGTTTCTGCTTAAACAATAAAATTTTAACGTAGGGAAAAGGGGATTTTTTTAGACACGTAGTGATTTTTTAAAATTTTTGCTGGCATCACTGGTCTGAACATACCTTAAGACATACTACATATCTATGTATTTTGTTGGTTCCCTACACAGAAAAAATTCTCGAAAATTGTTCACCAATTAAAGCATGAATCAAAAATATAATCGGTTTTAATTAAAAATTTAATCAAGTGAATTAAACTTTTAATCAAGTGAATTAAACGTTTAATTAATACTATTAACTGGTTTAATTGATACTATTAATTTGTTTACTGGTGCAAATTTAATTAATTTTTTAGTTAATATCACACATTTTTTAATTGAAATTAATTTTTATTTTTTTCTGAGTACCTTCGTGAACTGTTTTGTTTTTATTTAAATTAACTTTTTTTACAAAAACTAATTTGATTTTTGTATTTTTATGTTTTCGAATTAAAACCGGTTAACCGGTTTTTTAATGCTTAACCGAAAACAGGTTTTGTAAAATATCAGCAGAATATTCGAAAACCGGTTTTTGAAAAAAGTCGAATAAGCGATCTCCCTAATATCGAATGACGTAATTTGACTTACGATTTAAGAGAAAACTATCTTTTGTTTGATCGTTTTAATGGCTTAATAAATCATATTTAATGCATTAAGCTAAAGATTTATGGTTAAACTTCTGCTTAATTTCATAGAATATCAGCTAAAGGCATTGCTAACTTGTAGCCTATAATCTAAAAAATACTTTAATGACTAACAAAACATTCCGGTTTTCGGTTTTCATATCCACTCACACATCGTATTAATTATCGGAAACACTATGAAGTTTATATATTTTCCAGATGCTTGAATACGAAATTTAAACGAAACTTTTCTTTCAATTATAAAGGGGATTTTGTATGAATTAAGTTTTTCAGGCTGGCAGCAATGGTTGGTAATTGTGTCCAAACTACATCTGTGAAAGTGAAACATGGAGAAACTCACAAACGAGCAACGACTGCAAATCGTTGAAATTTATTATCAAAATTCGTGCTCTGTGAGAAATGTCCATCGTTTGTTACATCGAAAAATTGTGTTTAGAGATGAGGCTCATTTCTGGCTAAATGGACACGTAAAAAAACTGCCGCATCTGGGGTGAAGAACAGCCAAATGCCGTGCAAGAGTTACCGATGCATCCCGAAAAAAAACCACAGTTTGATGTGGTTTATGGGTTGGTGGCATCATCGGTCCATTTTTCTTCAAAGACGACTGTGGAAGAAACGTTACCGTCAACGGCAAACGATATCGAGCCATGATACGCGACTTTTCTTTGCCCCAATCGCTGAGTTGGACTTGCTTGATATGTGGTTTCAACAAGACGGTGCCACATGCTACACAGCTCGGGAAACAATGGACATATTGAAGGATGAATTTGGTGAGCAGTTCATCTCACGAAATGGCCCTGTCAGTTGGCCGCCAAGATCATGTGATTTGACGCCTCTTGACTATTTCTTGTGGTGTTATTGAAGTCGTTTTGTCTATGTGGACAAGCCAAACACGATTGAAGCCTTAGAGTATAACAAACACGTGTTTTTCATGGAATATAGGCTGCAATGCTCGAAAAAGTGGTGCAAAATTGGATCTTACGAATGGACCATTTCAATCGGAGACGCGGGCATCATTTACATGAGGCTTTTTTTTAAGTAAATGGCAGAGACCAATTTATCGATTCCAATAAAAATTTTGAATGTATGTTGCAATTTTGAGTGTTTTATTAGATTTTTAAAAAAGAGGTTTTTGTGTAACTGCACTAGATCGGCCTACTAGATCGCAAAACGCTTAAGATTTGCAATTTTGAGTTGAAATCGCATAATGGGTGTTCTCCAAATTGCAAGAAGTCTGACGACTTCAAATTGAAAAAGTATGCTCAAGGGAAATAGTATATTTTTAAGAAACTATGACAGTTCGCAAGCAGAACGCACGAGTTTCAGAACACCATAACATAAATCTGGCGTTTTGCGATTTCAAATCGCGCAATTGTCAAAAAAATGGACGATATGTAATCATTATTTTCTAGAAACAATGTTACATATTAAAACTATTTTAATGCGGTAGATTATATAACGGGATTAGAATTACACTAAAAATTCATAAATGATTCGATTGTCATACAAAATGCTAGACATTAAGAAAAAAATTCATATATCCATAAATATTTTTAAAAGAAATTTCTTTCTTATAAAGAATAATTGCTTATAAGAAAAAACTACATATATGAAACAATTTTTTGGTATCAAAGTAATTTTTGTGGGAATACAAAATTTTAATTCCCAAGCATGTTGTTTTTGTTTTCATTTTGTTTTTTCTTAATCTACTTAAGGCTAGATTACACTACTTACACTTTGTATTAATACATGTCCAAAATTCAAGTAATATGACAAAGTGTGATGGTGTGAATGCAATGTGTCACGAAAATGACAAGTGTTATGAAAAAAGTTTGACATCCCATACGACTTCATCGTTTTTTGAAAAATTTCTAAAGCCCTTATGACACTACATTTTTAATGCATTGTTCAAGTTTTGGTGAACAGTACAAATATAATGTAATAGAAAAATTTACCAAGTGCAAAGAGTTCAGCTGTATTAAGATAAATGGCAAACTGTCAACAATTTTAAAAAAGCTATCGATAAAAAATGAAGTTATGTCAAAAAAATGTAAAATTGTTTAACTTTAAATTGACATTTCAAGCTTGAAATATTAAAAGTGTTGCTGAATCAGCGGTTTATGGGCAAATTCAGCGATTAACCGCTTTTTGTTTTTAGGTTTCTCATAAACAAAAAGTTGGCAACATTTAATAAAATAAACAAAACAGGGATGGCTAAGTTGTTTCAATTGTACTTTTTTGTTGATACTTTTTAAACAAAGATTTGTAATACCTTTTTGTGGTGTTTTTTATGAACATAAATAAAATTAATTTCAACTAAAAAAATCTTTTAGTACAATTTTAAAAATTCTCAACGCCATCCCTGAAACAAAACCATAACAAGAGAAAAAAACTAAAAAACTTTGTTTACATTTTTTATAGTTGGCTCTTACTAACGTTTACTGTTTCTTTCTATCAATTCTATATCAATTAATGAATAAAAAATGTAGTGTCATAAGGATTTAACCAATAATACTTTTCATTGGATCCGGGTTGCATTTTATTTTATATGTGAGTGTTTATACTTTGTGTGATGGTGTGAACACAAACTGTCGTGTTAAATTAGATTTTTTGACAGTCGCAACAAAACTCATACGATTTCTATCTCACAATGTATTATGGAAAACGTAAGACTTGTGAGATAGTGAAAACTAGCCTTTAGTTATACAATTAATGTTGGAAGAATTCCAACTAATTGTAGTGGAGAATGTAAGAAAAGATAAGCTCACTGTTTATTGTTGTTGTTTTTGTTTAAGTTTTGATATTGTTACAAATAAAACTGTTGCTTATAATTCTTATTCGCTTAACGGTTATATTTGTCTAATATCTTTAGTTTTTCTAAAATCTTAAGATGAAGTTTCCTGACGATCTGAGCTAACCAACCAGTGAAATTCTCATTGGAATAACTTATCCTTTCAGCAATCAATTTCAGTGTTTTTAGCAAGAATAAAAATTGGGGATTAAGCACGTCAAACAAATTCTAGTATATTAAAAATTTTATGGAATTTTTAAAGTTGCTTATATGCAATATCTACTGTATTAATGAAGTGATAATGGGTATCAAAGATAAAGGATTTCTATGTATGTATGGATTTTAAAGATCTGGTTCATAATTGATTACAGCACAAAAAAAATATTCTTAAGATATTTTCTTTAATTTAATTATCCTAATGTATCTCGTGTAATTAAAAAAAATAACTTTTTAAAGATTTATGTTTTATTATAACAAAACTTCAATATCTTTCATATTTATTTGGTTGTATTTTTGTATTAATTTCTTATATTGTTTTTTTTTTTAACATAAACTTTAAGTATAAAATATATTTAATTTAATAATGATTAAAAGAAAAAAAAAATTAAATACTAATAACTTTGGCACCCTTAAAGTAAAAAAAATCTAAATATATAGATAAAAAGAAATTGGTTTTCTTTTGGTTTTTTTTAATTCTTCTTCAAAACAAATTAAATTAAAAGCTAATTTATGAAAAAGGATAATAATAATAAAATTTTTAATATTAAATTAAAGTAAAAGAATCTTAAAAATAAAATAATTTTTAATCCTTTAAATTATAATTTAATAATTTAAGAAAAATAAAGGAATTCAAAAAAGTTTAAATAAAATGAGTTTAAATGGAAGATGTTTGGCAAAGGAAATTAAAAATTAGGGAAATTCAGACGATTTTTTTACAAACGAAGCGCTTCTTGCATAAATACAAGAATATAAAAAGGTTTTAGGGATTTTGTTTTTTAAGATTTTTAAGAGTTTTTTTTATTAGAACTTTTAATAACGTGTAAGCGTTTTTTACAAGGCGATTTCAAATGAATTTGCAACGCTTTGAAAATTCAATGATCTGTAAAAAGTAAATCTAAAGTTTAACTTTAATTGAAAACTATTTGAAAATAAAAATGTTGCGTTTCCCTTTTTTTTCTTCAAACATCTTTTTTGAATAAATCTTTTTGCATTAAGAACTACTTCTTACAAAATAAGATTTATTTAAAAATACATATTTAACACAAATTTCTCACTAATATTTGAGCCGATTTAAAATTGTTAATATACTAGATAAAAAAAATTATTATAATCTCTGATTTCCTTAGTTTTTGTTTTAAAAAACCAGTTTAAACAAAAATAATTCTTGTATAAAAATCACAAAAATATCTAAATGTATGGCACTTTTTGTTCAAAAATATTTTTTGTTTTTTTTTTAATTCAGTTTTTTGCCTATCTCTCCCCACTGTTATCCATCGTCTCTCACTTGCTTTCATTGTGACCATTTGGCATTGCTTGTGTCATTTGTGTTTGCACCAATAACATGAGTATTTTGTTCATTAAATTGTCTGCCTCACTATCCTCCATACTGTTCAGTTTGGCCGATATGAAACCACAGAATTTTGAATTTAAAACTTCACGCACCGTCTGAGGCGGTGGCATAATATCACCCATACCGGTCATTAGACCAGCTGCAGCCAAGCCATTGGCCTGATTTTGTTGGGCCCTTAAGTGGCGATGCTGTTGCAGCATTTGGCCGTCATAATCATCTTCATCCTCCTCCTCATCATCATCCTCCCCAGTACTTTGTAGATGTTTACGTTTGCGTTTATTGTTTGAGCCATTGGCATTTGTCGAAGGCGAATTATTGGAGTTTAATATCAAGGGATAAGGGAAATCAGCATCAATAGCTTCCAATTCTTCTACCTCATCAGAACCCTGATGACTTAAGGCTGTATTGCGTACGGAGGAATTTTCATCTTCACCGCTACGCATAGAGGAATTGTCCAAGTCATCATAGGTATTATTTTGATTACTGGAATCATTGCGTGTTGAGGACACACGGCTGTCATTGTGTTGAGAATTTTGATGGGCTGGTGGTATATTAACAGCTGTATTATTGCCACCACCATTTGTTAAAGCTGTATTGGCGTTAGGATTGGTATTTTGATTGGAGAGATCCAATTCGGGTTTGACGAAATAATAGTAATCATCCCCACTAACATTTAGAGAAGAGGAACATTTGGAGAGATTTAGAGCCGAATCATTGAATGATGAGTGTAAGGAATTGACTTTGTAATTCGTTTTGCTGGAGTTATTATTGTTATTAGCGATATTGTTGTTAACGGTGGCTGTCATGTGATGAGCCAAGGCGCTAAGATTTAGACCTAATGCGCCATTGTGTTCAGCAGCATGAGAACCACCTCTGTAAAGAAAAGAAAAAAGAAGAAAATAGTTGTTAAAAACAAAATTAACTTTTTATTAATTTAAAGAACGTATAAAAATTTTGAAGGACCAAATAAATTAGTAAAAAATATTTCTCAAATCGGTCGAAATCCCATATAGTTAAAACTTTATTATAAGAATAACCTGCCTGCTTTTGAGATTAAAATAAAAATTTCCGTTTAAAAATTTATATTAAAAAAAAACAACAAGTTTATGTTTTTTTTATTGTTGTTTTAATGTAAACTACCAAAAATTTAATTTTTAAAAACGATTCGAAGGACCATTTTGATCAATTTTGAAACTTTTCAAAACGAACTGGCTGTGCTACATGGCTTTATTACATTTTAAAATTATTTTAAAACAAACAAGTCAACTGAATAACAACACAACAACTAGGGATGAATTCGAAGGTCCATAAAATACCCTAGGAATTAGTCAATATTTGAGGAACTAATAATATTTCGAAAACCCAAAAACATATATATCATTTCAAAACTTTACAAAATCTGTTTTTTTTCTAAACAAAATTGGAAAAAATATGTTTTCTACATATAATACCAACATTACTTCTGCTGAAAACAAAGGTGTCCATAAATGAAAATAAACTCTTTGACAGTTTTAGTCGTTATTATAAAACTTTTAGAAAAAATTCAAAAAATAAAAAAATGTTTCATTCAAAAAACTATAATTTTTAAGAAATAACTACAACAAAATACAAAATTTATTTTCAAAATTGATTTTTAAAAAAATGCACACTGAGTGATCTAAATAGTGTTGAGTTTTTATTTTACAAAAATTTTCTCTAATATTTTATCATCGTATAATTTTTTATTATAAAATTTCTGTGCTTGTAAAATTTTAAAAAAATACAAAATTTCTCAAAAATAAATATCAATTTTTGCAAGATTTTACCAAAATTTAAATTAAATCTAAAGTTTTTTTTATATATAGAATTTAAGCACTTTGATGTTTAGAAAAAATAGAAATTTTTTTTATAAAATTTGTTGCTTTTAGTCAAATATTTATATTGGAAACTTAAAACATTATAAATTTCGAATTTTTGTAAACTCTCCACAAGTCTCCACTTTTGTTTCAGCTGTATATTTTGAATATTTTAAATCGGGAAATAATTTTTAAAATATTTTTAAAATTTTAAATTCCTCAAAAAAAAATTTCAATTTATTGCAAGATATTTTGAAAAATTTAATCAAATAAAAAAAATTTTTATATTTAGAATTTAAGCACTTTGATTTTAAGAAAAATCGGCCTTTTTTTACATAAAACTTGTTGCTTTTAGTCAAGTATCTAGATTGGAAACTTCAAACATTACAAATTTCGAGTTTTTGTAAACTCTCCACAAGTCTGCACTTTCTATGTGCTGATATTTTGAAAACTTTAAATCGGCAAATTAATTAAGATAATTGTTTATATAAACAATAAAGAAATTTGTTATATTTTTTTAATTCATTAACCAAAATTTAAAAATTTACTGCAATCTACAAAATTTTCTTTAAGAACTGGTATTTTTTTTTTAATGCAGAATAGTTCTACCTTACAAAATATCTTCGCATACTTGGCCTAAAAGTTGTAAGGAGTTCCTAAATAAACAGTATTTCATAAAAATTATTTAAAACTGTCTTGATATTTCCTGTTAACAACCAGTTCAAAAATTCATTTGTGGCCAAACATTTCAGGATTATTATTTGCTTAATGTACATGTGTTTTAAATGGTTTTTTTTTACCAAACAAAAAATCTTTATTTTTAAAACAAGTCTGTCCTGAAAATTTAAAAAATCCTCACATCTGCTCTACAAATGTTCGTGTTAAACACGCATTCTCAAACATTTACGCAGATACACACACACACAAATACGATAATATTAATAAGAGCTGTTCGCATTGAAATTGTAATCAGAGAACTCTTGAGAGTTTACATTTTTTCAGGTTTAAAATATGTATTTCAAAACTATTAATGAGAGTATGTGGATGCATTTCATGCATTCCTGTCTTTGTTGGTGCTACGCATGCGTGCCTTTCGTTACACTGTGGAGCTCTCTACATTTCTTTCTATTCCTTTACAAGTCTATGCCAGAGCTAATAAAAGAAAATTATTTGAAATTCGATATTTTGATACCAAATTAAAGTAAAAGAAGAAAAAGGAAATGTTTTTAAATAAATAAATTTATGTATTAAAGTGTTTCTTTTAATGTTATTTTTAAATGGGGAGGATGTTTAATGGTCTTTGTTTAAAAGAAAACTATGGGAAACTTTGGAAAATGCTACAATTTTGTTTGCGAACAGAAATTCATTGCTTTATGGGTTCACCTTAGGGACTTGTAAGGATTTATATTATTAAGGATGTAAAAAAGAAAACTATTTTTTAGAATTAAAAATGTTTCTAGTTTTGAATGGAAAATTTCATAAATTTGAGGGAACTAATAGGAAATTTTTTTTTTTTTTGCTAAACATCTGTAAGTAATAAAAACGGCCTGTAAAATATTAAAACAAATTAAAAAAATTTTTAGTTGTTGCAAATAATTTTTAAAAACTTTTAATTAATTTTTGTTTTAAATTGTTTAAAACATCTAAATTTTTATTAGTGGAGACTAAAATTGTATAACATTAAACCAAAACCCAATACTATACAAATATTTTCCTAGCAAAAAAATAACGAAATGTTCAAAACTTTTAAATTGGAGACTTTTAGATAGTTTCTAGATTTCTGAAAATGCCTTTAAGCTACAGAAAAAGTGCATTATTAAAAATTATTTTTTAAATAACTATTTTTATAAAAAAAAATCATTAAAATAAGTCTGGAAATCGTTAAAATGGAAACTTGTGGAGATCTTCAAACTGAGCCTTGGAGCAAAACAAATTTTATAAAAATTATAATTTAAAAAAAAATCTTAAGAGAAATATAATTTTTTTTCAAAAAAAAAAAATATTTTTTTAGAAAAGTGTCAAATTAAAAAAGTGGAGACTTTAAAAAAATTCCAATTTGTTTGCTAAATGAAGACCAATATTTTATTTTTTAAATTAAAAACTGAGTAAATATTTTAAGTATTGGCTAAAAAAATATTTAGGAAAGCCTACAAAAAATGAAAAAAAGTCTTGCGGGCTGTTACAAAATTATTTTTTTTTTTATTAATTAACAAATTTTAAAAATTCAAATTTTCCTAGAACGTAGTATTTTGTATATACTTTAAAGCGACAAAGTGGAGAGTTTAAAAGATTTTTACTTATAATAAAAACTTAGATTATAAAAGAGAATGAATTTAAATATTTAAATTTCTTTAGCTAAGACTCTTAAGTTTATTATTAAAAACTATGCTCAAACATAAGAATTTACAAAGTGGAGACTTGAAAAATGTTTCGAAATCAACCACGTTTAAAATAATTTTAATTTAATATCTAATCTATAGAAAGCAAACTTCAATAGCACTAAAAGCACATTTGAAAAATTTTTAAATTGGTTTAAAAGCCTAATATTTTCAAAAAAGAGTCTTGTGGAGAGATTTTAAAATATCTAACTTTCTTCAAGTTTAAAATCAAGAAACTGTAATTTATACACAGCAAACTTCAATTCCATTAAAAGCGCATTTGAAAATGTATAAAATCTGTTTAAAAGCCTAACATTTTCCAAGAAGAGACTTGTGGAGAGATTTTAGAAAAATCTAACTTTTTCCCAGTTTGAAATCAAGAAACTGTAATTTTGTAAAGTTTTAATAATTTTTATTATTAACTGAAATATTTTAATTTTCATAAGTTTAAATTTTAAAACCAAAAAATTTCATATATCTAAAACTCTGAAAGTCAAAACCGTGTAGAGTTTTAGAAATTACTATTTAAATTAAGTTTTTATTAGTGTAAATCATGTAAATTTTATTTAAATAAATATTTCACTTTAGTTATAATATTCTTTAATTTAAGTATGTTCCAAAAAGTTAGTTTTCTTTAAAGTGGAGACTTGTGGAGAGTTTTATAAGTTTAATATTTTAAATGTTTTGAAGATATAAATCCACAATAAATGAAATATTTTATATTCAAAACGCTTATTAATAACAAAATATTAAGATTTCAATTGAATGTTAAGAAAGCACAAAAAAATTCTAAATTTAAAGAATTTTGTTGCTTGATATCTACTGCAATACAAAAAAAATTAAAAAAATATGTTAAAACAAGTTTTAACAATTAATGTTTTTTCAAGTTTAAAAAAAAACTCAAATTTGTTTCGAATACTTAACATTTTTTTTAAGCCAAAAAAATAAGAATAATTTATAATTTAATTCTTATTTGACCTGTACTAGAAGTTTAATTTTAAACGAGTGTTTGCCTAATGGTCGAAATTCGGCCATATTTTTTTTTTAATACGATAAAAATATAGTATATTTATCTGGTTTGCCTGTGTCGATTTATATTTTCGAAATATGCGAAAACCGGTTTCTAAAAAATATCGAATAATCGAACACCCTATTTCTTATTATTTGATAATTGAAAAAACCATATTTTTTGTATATGTGTTAGTAGCAAATTAAAACGCTTATAACTCTGAAAGTATAATAAAATATATAATGTGCACTTTTGTAAGTAAATATCTTTCAAATGGTGTATATTTTGTTCAAATCGGTTGAAATACAGAGGAGAAAAGTGTTCTGAACTATTTTGGCTTTGCCGATTTATATATACACAGAAAAAAATAAAAATTCATTTCAATTAAAAAATTTCTGATATTAATTAAAAAATTAATTAAATTTGCACCAGTAAACAAATTAATAGTATCAATTAAACCAGTTAATAGTATTAATTAAACGTTTAATTCACTTGATTAAATTTTTAATTAAAACTGATTTTATTTTTGATTAATGCTTTAATTGGTGAAAAATTTTGGAGAATTTTTTCTGTGTAGACTTGGAGAAATCAGTAATTTTTTTAGGGGAGACAATAAAATTATTTTTTAGGCAACAATTATACTTTGTTTTCTTTATTTTATATTTAAAACATGTTGAGTATATCTGTTTTTACAAACTGGAGACTTGTGAAGAGTTTGCGGATTTTGGTATTCTAACGATTTTAAGTTAAAAATTTTTAACACTTAAGAAAATAAAATCAAACTATGTTTAGAAAACTTCATATTTTTAAGGTGGAGACTTGTGGAGAGTTTCAGAATTTTAGTATTTAAATGATTTAAAGTCAAGAAATTATTTAATATTTTAAATAATTTAAATATTTATTTGTTTATAAATTTGAATTTTTTAAAATTTTAAAACTTTCCACTAAGCCCACCATACATGACGTGTTTTTTACATCTGACTATTGAGGGAATTATAAGCAGGCTGAAGTTTACGTTTGTTACCGAATATTATAAACCTTCTGTAAAACAACAATAATTTTGAAAGAGATTTAAATGTGAATAATACGTGAATTGAAAAGTTGTCAACATGTCGTGTATGGCGGGCTTTATTAAAACTTCAATTAAAAAAAAATAAATAGAAAATTTCCAAATTGGTTCTATTTTTTCAAAATTATTTTCCTCTGTCTTCAGTTATTTATACCTTTAAAAATGTTCAGAAAAATTTAGTTTTTTAGAATGGAGACTTGTGCACAGAGTTTCAGTATTTTAGTATTATAACGATTTAGAGTCAAGGGTCTATAATTTTTAGATATAATATAATATTTAGAAGCTTAAATAAATAGTTTAAAAATTTTAAAATATTTAAAAGTACAAAAAAAGTACAAATTGTAGAGATTTGAAACTTAATGTACATAAAATCTTTTCGTAAGCATATTAAAAAAAATTAATAATTGTGACCACTGCGATAAATATAAAGGGACATAATTTAACATTATATTGAATTTCCCAAACCTGCTTTCTTTTAATTTAATAGTCTATGGAATCACCTATATTGTAAAACGGTTTTTTAAACATCCCCACTTTAAACAAGCCTTAAATATTTGCATTCCAAATTCTTAGAACAAACTCTCAAAGACCCAGATTAACTTGAAAAAATCTCTTATCAATTTAAAATTCTTGGGAAGAAAAACAAAAACAATTCTAAACAATTTGACGTTTTATCACTAAAACCGTTCTTGACCAATAATTTTTTTTTTTTTGCTCGTGTTAAAAAACAAAATGTTTTATTTATAATGGGACAAAAAAAAACCACAAAATAAATTAAATTGTTCTACGACTTTAAGAATTCCTCAAAAAAAAAAAAAAAAATAAATCTGAAAACTAAACAAATAAAAACGTCAATGTGCATTTTGCTGGTGTTAAAAGTAAAAACCTTATCAACGTTTTTTAAATGAAATAAAATATTTTTAACACATTCGTCCGTTGTTTCGTATTTATACGGTTGATTTTGAACACAAATACAATAAAAACCTTGTTTAAATAATTAAAACTTGACAATATGGAAATGAATGGACGGACGGGACCATGTTTGTATGTGAAGTGTGTGAATACAGGCAAATATGAACTTTTGTTGATACCAGAAAATCAGAATAAAGAATTGAACTAAACGAAAAAAATTTTTTTTTTTAATAACAACTAACAGTAATAATGCAAATTTGTTGTGAATTAAATAAAATTTAAAAAAAAATTCTTTGTTACAGTAGAAAGAAACAACTACATAAATAAATAAAAAATTTTAAAACCATGATTCATTTACACCAAACTCAAATCAAATAACAAAGTTGTATACTGCACAATAAAGTGATTCGGCCCAATACAAAAAAATGTTCAGCCAGTCACCCCCTACAATTAAAGATTAGTTGAAATTTTTTTTAATTTCTTGCCTTGGTGGCTTTTAAATCCATCATCAACTTTTGGGCGCCACTTATGCTATATCGGATCCTTCCCCCCCAATATCCAATTTATTGCACGGCGCAATGAAGCCCTTGTTAAACTTAATATGTTTGGCTTTTAATATACCCACTTGTATGCTACCGCCACACCCACACTACTCTCAGGCGAGTTCAACCATAATTTATCGCGGAAACCTCCAGATTACTGCAGCGTTTTTCAGGCGGCGATACTTTCGTTTAAGGAAGCTGTAGACTGGCTTAATTTTCCCTGCTTTGTCAAGAACTACTAAGTATATTTACACTGGTAGCCGTGTCAGCGTTATAGCCTTGAAGTACCCCTCCCTGATAAGTTGGCTGCTGAGTTGACTGCACAGATTGACATCAGCATCATGTGGGTCCCAGGAATATATTGGCGAATATTAGGGCGCCTGACCTTTCTAGACTTGGCGGGTTACACTGGATTTGATAGTTGTTGGGGTACCTCTGCTCTCCTGCAAACTGGAACTTCGGCGATCGGCTATTGAAGAAATTGCTAGCGATAAATAGGCCGCGAACACTGGATGCAGGATTGCCAGGCAATTGTGGCCCGCATGGATGACGGGCGTACCATGTCTCTACTATCGATGGCTTAAAGGAACGAATTTTGGTATCTGTTATCACGGGATAGTGTCTTATAGGTAGGGAGCCAGACACTATGAATACTGTCGCAGCTGTAATGACTGTCCTGCAGTGGCGAGAATGCGATTGATCGAAATGGGCTACGCCACTTTTGAGGGATTGTATTATATTTCTGGCTTAAAAGTGTAGTGCATTATGAACTTCCTTAGAAGTTCGAGATGGTTTTACGGTTTGGGTTCTGTTTAGTGGAACTCCATGGTATTATAAAAAAAATATTGGGTCTAAGTGTGACAGATGAGTACTGACTGCCATTTGTACGCAACCCAATACGAAACCATGTGCAGGGAGGCTCGAAGGTCACAGAAATGAAACGAAAATTTAATTTTAAGAAACTTAAACAAATTCGATCGGAATTGCAACACTACGGAATTAAAACCATCGAAATGTATAACAGTTATATGTAGAAAATTAAAGCTCTGAAAGGTTATTTCGTAAGTTCTAAGCTTGTAAGCGACTGTAGAAGAGCACCAGATGTAATTATAAGGAATTGCTGTTAACCTCTGGGAGCATGTATGGAGACATCCTAGGGATATATTATTTTTGGGTGTTAAATCCTTCGGGGAAATCAGGTGCGGTAAATACATGTAATTCGAAAGAGTTTAAAATTAATAAATCCCTTGAGATCGCGGTTCACCAAAGGAGTCCTGAGACCCTGAAACCTCGAATTTACTCTGGCTATTGTTTGAGGCCAGTGGGATTTAAAAGCTGATTTTCAACCTTGAGGGGAAGTTTGGCTGCTAATGGATCTCCCTAGGTTCTGCTTATCAACAGATGCTGCTTTTTTCAAAACCGCAGAGGACGTTAGATAGTTCCAGCTCACTCCTAAACAAGAAAAAGTGCATAAATTTGCTGAATAATACACCCTAATTGCTACCTGTTGGTGTTAGGTTAGGCCAGCGCGGCATTTACTGGTGTCAATCCTTCGTAATGGGACACTACAACATCGTGGGTAATGAAATGGCGGACAAACATGACTGCTAAGTCTCAGCAATGAATTGTACGGCAGGTATAGCTTGCATTAAACCTAAGTATGTCTGCCATTTGGGGAAGATAACAGAATGGACCCTTCACACAACTAACCATGCATCAAAAAGCAGGAGGGATTGCAAAGTATTATGAATGTTGTAGCCGGGACAGGAGATGTTTAGGATCCATAAAAGATGTAATAAGAGATCGCTGTATGATTGGGAAATTGCCAATGATATAGGAAGCAGGATATCTGAAGGATATGTGTCCTCACTGATGAGATAAAGACAGTTAAGCAAATTTGATGTAAGAAAAAAGTAGCAGAAATGGCTAGGCAGTCGCTTTTTGAGCAAACAAGGCGAGGTCTCAATGGGCAAAGGCTGCTATGCAAAGTAACATTCATCTTCTTGAGTTTTCTTTAAACATTATATATTCTTTTTTATGCGTTTATCAATGAAGGGATTTTAAATGGAATCTAAGGGTCTTAAGGTAAAGATGTTAAGTGTAAAATTTACGCCAACCTTTTTAAGCTACTTCCTTATATGCCAACCTTTCTAAGCTACTTCCTTATGGTAAATGGTTTTCAATATTCTTTTTAAAAACCTTTAATTTTTTTATTTTCATCTTTCACTTTATTCTATATTTCTCTTTATTTTTATTATTTAAAACCGCTATAATGAGATTCATTTTAAAAATTTATCAATATATTCTGAATCGTGGTTTATTTCATTTTGCATTTACTTTTTTGCTTCTTGCCTGATGTCTGATCGCAAGTGTTGTTGAAAATTTAAAATTAAAATATGTATGTATCAAGGGTTTGCAGAACCGATATCCCACCAAAGCAATCCTTTAATTATTAAAAAAAGCAAAATAATTTTTACCCATCCTTAATTTTATAAAAATTTTAAATTTCGTGAATACAAAAAAGAATAAACATATCGCACGTGATCATAAGGAGGGTATGAAAGGCATATGAAAAATTTTTTTTAAGCCAACCGTTTGATTTCCAAAAGGGAGACAAAATATCGGTTATATATGAATATTACTTGTTAAGTTGAACCCTCTTTGTTATTAACTGCGATATGTTTCTCATATGACCAATGCACAAGCTCTATCGTATGGCTTATCGTTTAAAAAATTGAAAAAATTCACCGAACAAATCGAACATTTCCTGGCCTGGTATATACAAATCCATCGTTTAATCGGAAAACACTTTTGTATGAAAATTACCAACAACAAATATACAATATTGTATAAGACAAATACGAGTTTGTGAATTGGACAATAGTTTTTGATGTAAGTGATTATTATGCTTTTTTATTAGCTTTTTTTATTACGCGAGATGCAGATATTCTAAATTTGTTAGGAAACTGTGGGGTAATCTACGGGAAATCAAATTTTTCAAACCTTGTTGAGTAGTTAAAGTTCGGTACTCTTCTTACCTGAAAACACAACACTACTCCTGTTAATTTAACAAAAAGTTTCTAAAAGTTCGATATGGTTTGCCTCGTATGATTTAAATGTATTCGCACATTTGCGTAAGCCAACTTAAGCACATTATGGTTGGGCCTTAAATTATACTGATTATAAAAGAGTCCAAATCGTTCTAATAAACAAATCCCAAATTACCCAAAAAATTTTTCATTAAATTTTCGCCTTGCTAACTCTTCTCAAGTGGCTCAACTACCTATAGCAACTACTGTAAAAACATTTCAGAATTGTGTGATCTCTGATCATAACTGTTTTTCCACGACAATTTCCCTTTTTCTAGCTCCCCATTGTTCGAATAAAGAGTAGACGACTGCTAGAGTACATGTGCATCTGTCCGTCCTTGTCCAGCTTTAACAGTTTCGCTTTTATTAAGGGGAGTAAAATGATTAAGTTCGTTTTGATTTCTGTTTTAAATATTTTGGTCCAATTCCGTTTGGCTTGAACACAGAGTAAGTTAAGTGCCTCAGAATGTGTGCGTGTGTGTGAAATAATTTATTTTGTTTATTTTTGTTTTTGCATGCAAACAAATATCGCGTACATTCGGCTAAGTACTCAATTCAGAATGAGCTCTTCTTATTTGGCCATTGTTGTTATTGTAGAATTTATTGAGTGTGAGTGAGTGTAAGTGTATTTTCTCTGAAGCTGTTGCTGCTATTTATTATTATTTTTGCCGCGTCTCTTATCAGCCTTAAACCGTTTTATATTTTGTACACTTATTTACGCCATTTAAATGTGGTTGAGATCATGTTGTTGTAATTATTATGGTTATTGTTGTTGTAGGTACATACATTGTACTCTACATTGTTTGTTAGCCGATGCTGATGAGATGCTGACTGAGTATTATTGTAGACCCTACTAAATAACCACCGAGCAAAGTTGCCAGATAATGTTGGCAAAAAAAGCTTTAACATTTTTTTTTTAAAAATCATTACAGGTAAAGAATTTTCATGTATCATGTAAATCATGTAAACAGTCCTTATGCACCTTTAACACTTTTCTACAGGTCTTGAGATTTTTGATCTAACAGAATCCAATTACTTTTAGTCTGATTATCAAATCAAGTAGAAAATCTTTACTTAAATTTTAGACTCAATGGAATTTTAGAAAATAAACCAAATATATTTTTAAAAAATCCCTCAAGTTAGAAAATTACCTTTAGATACCAAAATTTTAAAAAAGGTACTTATAGTCAGGAAAACTACAAATATGCAGTAAACATTATAAAATATGCTCTAAAAAATGTTAAAATATGCCTTCAAAAAGCAAAAATGGCTTCGTTGCTAACAAAAAATTCGACAACTTAATAATATATGTATATTTGAACTATTTCATAAACAGGTAAGAACAGTCACACCACTGACAAATTTGCGGGTGTCTCCCTATTTACCAGCCATGGGTAGTAATAGACGCACGACAACAAAATTTGTTACCCCTATCGGAAATAATTTTTCCCCTTTTCATATATTTGCGATCATGAAAAACTCCCATGAAAAAAGGTAATTCAAAGGAGAATAATAACGTGAAAAAATGTTAACGGGAATAAATTCCCCTTATCGTGAAAAGTTTTTTCCCTCGTAATTTGTTCTTCTCACTTTATTTTTGCTAGGGACAGAACATGTATGTCAGTGGTCCCTCCTATAAATCGAATATTAAGGTCTAGATCCGTTAATAAGGCACAAACCGATATATTGGTCAACAAAATTCAAAACAACAGGTTGAATGCCGTCGGTTTTGTGAAGCTTTCGAAAGACGTGGTGGCAGAATTTTGGAAAATATTTTACTACATAAAATTTAAAAAGTGCAAAAAACTAACGTTGCAATTAACCTATCCCTTGAATACTAATTATTTAGCTTTATTATTTAAACTTTTCTTTAATATATATTTTACATTCACTGGAACTGATAGCGTGAAAAATTTTTCACATGAGATTTACGATTGCTTTTCTCCCTTCGAGGGGAATGACAGTTTCATGGGAACAAAAATTCTACTTGTTATTTACGATAGGGGTGATTATCTAGATATCTAATTCTATATGAGATTTGTTCTAATGTAATTTTTTTCGTTTGAAATAAATTATGTTTGCGCTAAATTAAATCTAAATAATAACAAAATAAGATGGTTAATGACCACAAAGACTCTATTCCGGAAAGATGTTTGTATGATGACTATGTGAAATTATAGACCGATTGTTCGGATAACGACTAAAGCATATATATATACTAAACATCATCAAACTGTATCCAAAACTGCGATCTATATTTTGGCTACAAGATTTACATGGACAGACAACCAGCCAGCCAACCGGACGGACATCCCACAGTTTTGTCAGGGTGGCCAATTTAACGTGTGAAAATGGAACAACGTATGAATGCATAGGCTGGGCATGCCTTAAGTATTTTTAAGATATGCCCAATGGTTTAGAAGATACAGCTCTTTTAAAATGTATTAACACATGAGTTTTTGGATGGTCTTTATAATGAAATCGGGTCGTTGATGTAACCCCTTATTTATAAAAAAAAAATAAACCCGGTTTATAAAGGGGTTTTAAATCAACCTTTTATAAACCTGTTTTTTTTTTTAAATAGAAAATAAATTTGTCTTCGTCCACATTATGAAGCATTTTCATTTGAGTTTGATGTTGAAAGGGGAAAGACGAATGCAAACGTGTAGTTTGTTTCGTGTACAAGTTTTTGAGTTTTGTGAGTTTTTTTTGTAGGAAGAAGAAGAAAAAGAGAAGGCATACAAAGTACTTAAGTGCTGCAAGACCAATGTTTTATTTTCATTCAACTTGAGAAAATCCTACATAAAATTCAGATTTTCAATCTGAAATTGAGAAAATATCAAAATAATTTCAAATTGAAATTCTCCGATTCATTAGGAATTTTCTCAATTTCAAATTTAAATTCTCGATTTCATTTGGAATTTTCTTCAGGAAGAGATATTTGCTCCAAAAATTTTTAAACATAACGAAAACTCAGCAAATCTGGCAACTTCGCTACGGGGATTATAATAAAAATTCATACACCATCATCATGATGATGTTGACGATTGTGATGGTACAGTTTTCGTTGTCGTCGTCAACCTCAATTAATTTAAACGGAAATTTTTGTTGTAGTTTATATCAATTTTTTTTCAGTTGGCTGTATAGTTGAAACTGACAGTTGCTTTTTTTTATTTTTTATTTCGGGGGTATTATTTTTCCAACAGCATCATCATCTCATCTACACATTTTTGTATTTGTTTTTTGCTCTTTATTTAGGTTTGTTGATTGTGAGCTGGATTTATTAAGCCAAATCAAATGAAGGTTATTATATTCAAAATAAATTGAAATGGATTTTTCGCTTTACGGTACTTTTTTGTTATTGTTTCCTTTCCAAAAATTTCCATAGAAAACCACAAAAATAACCAACGCGGTCGAAAGAATTATGGGGGTAGAGAAATTTACATATTTTTAAATTAAATATTTACAGGTTTTGAAAATTTCAAGGATTTCTTATGTGGCTATTAGAAGAAAATTTATTTTTGATGCAAAAAAAAAAAAACAATTAAGAGTGAAATGGGTCCACTTGAAAAAATAAAGAAATTTGGGTTTTGATAAACCATTAATAATGACAACCTTCGAGGGAATTTTGAATATCATTTTGTGGTACATAATTTAAAAAGTCTCCACTTGTATAAAAATTAAATGATTTTGGGTTTTGATAAAAAAAAATTAAGTGTGACAATCTTCAAGGAAATGCTAAACGTAATTTTGAGGTAAATTTAAAAGTCTCCACTTGTAAAAAATTAAAGGCATTTGGGTTTTGATAGAAAAAATAATCAAGAAACGCAATCTTCAAGGAAATATTAAAAAGTCACCACTTGTAAAAAATTAAATAAATTTGGGATTTTATAAAAAAAAATAAGAGTGACAAACTTCAAGAAAATGTTAAAAGTTATTTTGAAATAATTTAAAAATTTTCCACTTGTAAAATATTGTAGGAGTTTGGGTTTTGATAAAAGAAATCAAGAAAGACAACCTTCAATAAAATGTTAAATGTCATATTGAGGAAATTGAAAAGTCTCACCTTGTAAAAAATTAAAGGCATTTGGGTTTTGATAGAAAAAATATTTAAGAAAGGCAATCTTCAAGGAAATTTTAAATGTCATTTAGGTTACATAATTTAAAAAGTCTCCACTTGAAAAGGAAAAAAACATAATTTGTTTCTTATTTACTTTAATTCTCGTAGACGAATGTAAATATTAATTTTTTTTTTTTTTTTTTTTTTTTTTGACCAAGATAAATGAATCTGTTCTAACTGTGAATTGTGGTTTGTTTTTTGAAAATTCTTTCGATTTCACTTCAAAATTTCAAAAACTTATATACAAATTTCATAATTTTGAAATTTCTTTACAAGTCTTCTAATTTGTATTTAAATAATGTTTTTCAAAAAAAAAATTTTTGTTCAATGGCGGAAAAGTGGCGGTCGTTGTGTTTTGCTCATATCTCAGCAATTTGGGGACCGTTCTGGCTGAGTTTCAAAAACAAATTGCTCCAAATATATGTGAAACAGGAATGCATTTTGAGTTTTTTTTTTATTTTAGGCCAAATGGACGCTTTGAAATGGCCAAAATGCCTTTGAAAGAATTAAAATTTTTGTAGAATATATTTGAGTATCAGCATGGCAACCAAGACAGATTTACTAATAAAAGTTAAGAGTTTATTCTCTAAGGGTAAATAAACTACACAAGCGGTTTGATAACAACAGCAATATGTGTGTGTGAACGTAAAGAATTTTTGATTTTCGTACAAACATGCTTTGTTCATATCTTTCATCAAACCACTTTTGTGGTTTATTTGGTCCTTACAAACAAAAAAATGTTAAAAATAATACTAAAATTGGAAACAGTGTACAACAGAGCCATAAGACATTCAAAAGTGCTACAAATGGCACAATTGTGCCAGATTTTGCATTACTGATGTAAAATAAATATATATTAACCTAGTCCCTGTTATATTCGGGGTCTTCGAAAAATACGTTTCAACAGACGGATAGAAGGACATCGTTAAGTCAACTTGGCTTCTCTAAGGACAAACGTAATGTAGACCCTTTCCACATGTGGTCAAGACTTTCAAAATTACAAGTATTTTAATTAAATTATATAAAAATATCAAAAAGTAATTTCATAAAAATGTATAAAAATGTGTAAGCTAACTTGGAGATTTTTAAAAATTGCTTAAATTTTTGCGATATATTCTATATAAAAATTATATTTTACCTTATCTTATATAAATTTAAAACTATTTTACGCATGATATGTTACCAAACCAAAGTCTCAACTTTTGAAAATTTTATATACCTATTTCAACAAATTTCGTTAAAAATATAAACAAAATATATTTCGCAAATAGTTTTGGCAAAAAATATCTAGTCTCCACTAATAAAATATTGAAAAAACTACCTATTTATTAAATAAAACAAGAAAAAATAACAAATATTTGCTATAATTCAAAAAATCTTATTAAGTTACAAACATTTCCGTTAACCCTGAAAACTCAGGGCAAGCCAAACACAAAACTGATCTTTACGAAGCCATGTTTATTAAATCAAAACGAAAAAAAAATGTAGAAAAACCATCACGACTCGCAGATGTGGCAATAAAAACGAATTTAAACAATTCTGCCACAAAGATTGTGTAATTGTGCTGCCATAGTTGTTGTACATATATAAAAATTTATAATAGAATGATGGTTAAATTAAATATGTACAAACAAAAGGGGGATGAATGAATTGAACGGATGGATGTCGGGAATTTAAAAATTTAAGTTGTTGACTGATTCTTTAGTTTGTTTGTTGGTTGGTTGTTGTTCAAATGGATGAATGAGTGGTTGGACGTTTCGTTTTTAAATGATCATTATTATTTTAGTTCATTATTCTCTCTTCACTTTAATAAAAAAAAAAATTATTATAATTATTTAGTATAAAAATTACTGAGCAGATATCGTTGGTGATAATATGCTTCAGTATAAAGAAGATCATCATTTAAACGAACTTATTCACGTCATAACTGGGCGTAAACCATTTTGTCAATTTCTTTTTATTTTTCAGTATTTTCAAAAGTATTTTGTGTTAAGTGCTTTAGCAATAATAATAACAGCAACAATATGGTCGTAAATAAAATCATTTTAATTTTTCACAACCACATACAGACTTATGCACTAAATCAAGAGGATTTATTAGATAATTGTGACTCATTTTAGCTTATCTAGTTTAATTTAGGTACTTAATTTATAAAAAAAAATCAGCTTAAAATTAAATATATAAAAAATGATGAAATTGCGAATAGTTTTTAAAAAATCTACTTAAATGTTGGAAAATATTACAAAAAAAATAGAACGTAAACAGTTTTATTAAATTTTTTTATAGATAAGAAATTAGTAAAACTTTTTCTTAGTGGAGACCTTAATTTTTCTCTTGTTTTAAAGACAATTTTCAATTTTCTTTTCTTTACAATGAAAATTTTCTTGGAAAGTCTAAGATTGCAGAAGTGGAGACTTTTGGAGAGTTTTTAAAGTTTGACTATATAAGCTAAATTTTTGGCAGTATTAAAAAAAGAAAGGTAAAAATTATCGAGAAAAATGTTTAACATATTTTCTTGTATCCTTCAAGCTGAAAATTAAACCAAATAAATTTTTGGTAAAACTTTTAAATTCTAATTTTGAGTTAGTTACTTTAATTTAGTTTCGGTCTTAATTCCAATAAAATTTTCTTTGCTTTCCAGTAAAATGTTTTTTCAACAAGCTTAGTAAAAAAAACTTAAATGATTTCCGAGAGTGGGCTTTAAATAGGGCCTATGCTAAATTAAAGACCGATCTTCACGAAATTTGGTATTGCGAATTTTAGTCTAATTAACTTATGACAGACCAAACTTGTTACGGTTTTAGTCTTACTGAAGTTTTTTTCCGAGAGTGGGTTTTCAATGGGCCGATTGTAAATTATGAACCGATCTACACGAAATTTATTGGTAAGATTTCTAGTCACGAATTTGGTAAAAATTGAATAACAATCGCTGCATTTTGCAGCAATTTATTTTAGGTTTTGTAACAAAATTATTAATTTTTAAGGTGGTTATTTTGGTTTATAGCTATTTTTCTACTTAAACTTTGTGCTGCATTTCAATCCCAATTTGCTAAGCAGAATTATAAACAACTCAACACCAACATTATTTTTTTCTGTTGAGTCATGAGGAAGTGAGCATGATTGTACCAGACGAACAGGAAGATGTATATAAGGGCTCCCAGCAAAATTACCCTAAATACAATCGCCCAAAGCAATGTGTGAAAAATTGCTTAAAAAAGACTTGTAACGTAAACGAAAAATGGCCCAAAAATAATAATGGAAATTATATCCAAAAATGGTGTAAAAAGGCCAAAAAAATTTTATATTCTAATTTCAAAAAAGTAGTACCAAGTTTTATAATTATCATTCCTTATAAAGGGCATAATAAACCAGACAAATGGCTTGGCAAACATGTCAAAATTTTACTTTTGTATAAATATTTTGTGTTGTTAATTGGGGTGTTTGCTGTTTGGACAAATATTTGAAGCAATGTATGTAGAAATATTAAAATTTTTTAATATTTGGCAGACATGTTGGATATTTGTCAAACTTTTTGTGGTGTCTAATTCTAAATGTATTTATATCAGCGAAAACTTTGCAGAGTGAAGACATTGAAGAAGAAGCATTAAAATAATTTTAAATAGTAAATTCAATTGTTTTAGCAGCTCGTCGTTTTAATCACTTTTTACAGTAAATTCTTTGCCTTTATTTTATTGAAAACAAAACAAAATAGAAATGAATGTTTGTACGGTAGAATATTTGTGTTGTTTATTGGCAAACACCAAACGGAAACAATGTGTGTGTTTGCCAAACATTTTGTGTGGTTTATTATGCCCTTAAAATTCTTTCATCGGAAACACTACCGAAAAGTGTAAAATTGAAATGCAGTGTAATTTTAATAAAACGAACCTGAAAACGATTTTTAAATATTTTGTTATAGCCACTGGTTCGTTGAAATACGAAAAACTTCGTTATAACTTAAGTCTTTTTACCCAAGTTCTATTTTACACGAAAATACTGAAAATTAACGCTGTTTAAGAAGCAAATAAAAAATGTAACACTTTTATTTTATTTAGACTTCGTTGTCTTGCCACTGGACTTGACCATTTTACCTAAAAATATCGAGCCCTAACCGCGAAAATAACGTAACCGATATAATTTTAAATTTTCTTTTTTTCGTTTTCTTTAATAAACGACTTGATTGGCAACACTTGCATCATCTCCTAAAATGTCATGGTAACATAAGGTACCGTTACGATTTTATAGCAAGAACAATTTTATCGTAAGCGACAAAATTTATATAAAATAAAATAAGAAAACTCTCTGCTGTAAAATTTGATTTTTGGCGCTAACGTTATTTTCGCGGTTAGGACTCGATATGTTAAACATGCTATATTCGGCTGTGCCGAATCTTTGATACCCTCTACCAACAGTTAGAATATTTCAGGAGTGGGCTTTATATAATATCTATGGTATATTATAAACCGATCTTCACAAAATTTGACAGAGCGATTTCTTGTCTTCTAAAACCGTAACAGACCGAATTTCATTACAACAACTTTATTCGTTACGGTGTTACAAGTGCTAAACATTTTTCGAGAGGGAGGTTTATATGTGACCTATGATCAGTGTTGCCAGTGGATTTTTCGAAAAAATACCTACACATGCTAAAAACATCCGATTTTTCCCTACACGTTAAAAAAATTTCCCCTACAAAAATCCCTACGCATTATTGTCGTTATAAAAAATAAATTTTTTTTGAATATGTATATTAAAGCTTTGACAAAAAATAAGTGCAAAACTTAAAAAAAATATGGTACATATCGCACTTGTTCAACAATACTGTATTAACTCAAAATTTCAAAATTTTCAGTAGAAGCAAAACAAATTTTGGAAATATGGAAGGCATATTAAAAGGATTTTTTAACGAACCGTTTCTTAACCAAAAGGTACTCAAAATAGATCGATATTTTTACAGCGGGTAGATATGAATAATAACTGTAGATTTTTTCCAAAAAGTGAAAAACTAATAATTTTCAGTTAATACAGTATTGTTGAATAGGTACGATATGTATGTACTTTTAAAAATTTAATCAAATGATATCTTAGAAAAAAAATATACATACATATTAGTGTCGCCAACTTTTTAAACCACAAGCAACTCTGAAAATATTTTCAAGCGATTTTAGTGAAAAAAATTTTTTTCTACTGCTTTGGACAAGCAAATATCACTAACAAAACGTTTTTCTGAATTTCTTTTATAAATAATGCCATATGACGAAAAATCCCTACATTTTGGTGATTATAAAAATCTGTCCGATTTTCCCTACGCCTCTATTTTAGTATCAAAAATACCTACATGTAGGGATTTTCCCCTACTTCTGGCAACACTGCCTATGATAAATTAAGGACCGATCTTCACAAAACTTAATAGTGTTATTTCCAGCGTTTAAAAAGCTGCAGTTGAGATAGTAAAAGTCATAAGATAATGCTGTAACTTCGACATCTTCATTTGTCATTGGACAAAAATAAACTGTTGGCTTTACTTCTGATTCATTAAATGAACACAGTCGCAGTGAAGACAAAAGCAAAACACGAAATGTTGTACACGACAAAGAACATCGGCAGTCGACATGTTCGGAAGTGTTTGGTTTGACCAGTGATGTTAACTTTTATTTTTTCATTACCGTACGGCCCTCTAAAAATTACCGTTTTTGAGAAGAAATTACCGTACGCAAAGATTTTAAATCAAAACATTAATGTGTTGTTTCCAAATGACAGGCGATTGATTGTGTAGTAAAATTTATATGAAAAGCACTCAGTCTATCGCCTGTCATTTGTTAACGCACATAAAAGCATGGTTTACAAACCACTTATTTAAATTTAAAATGTATTTTCAGAAAAATCTGAAAGTAAATTTTTGTCTTAAATACATTTTTAACCAAAATTATTGTATTTTTTATGAATAAGGTAGTAAAATAGTTTTGAATTTGATTCGTACTTAAAATTATCTGAAAATTATAACATTGCGGCTATTTCGTATGTTTAAGAATTGTTGATTTTAAAACAAATAAAAAGTTAAATATAAAATTAATATGCACAATAGTAATTAAATTTTTCTTATTTTCCACTTATCACATAATGTTCTTAATTTTTTTGTTATACCATTTGTCTATGTATTTTAAAATTGAAAATCACCTATTAAAAGTTAAAATTTTAAACCCTACATATGTAAAGAAATATATTTATACCAAAAATCCAAATTTATTTAAATTACCGTACTTTAAATAAAATTACCTTGCTACCTTTTGCGGCCCAAAATTACCCTAAAAAAGGGTTATTACCGTACGGTTAACATCACTGGGTTTGACAGACCAAAACTTTTAAAAAATCCAGTAGTTATCGAAGATGGGACGTTGTGTTTGTGTTTTTATTTTCCATATTTTTTTTTTAAATACATGCGTTCATAAAAACATAAATATGTACATAAGTACATATTTATTATTTTTAAGCTTAACAAATCTTTTTAATTTTTTGAAATTAAATAAAACTGTAAATAACATCATCGCTTTCATATATATACAATGAAAACAACGTCCCATCTTCGTTAACTTCGGGATTTATTAAAAGTTTCAATCTGTCAAACCAAACACTTTCTAACATGACGACTGCCAATGTTCTTTGTTGTGTACAACATTTCGTTTTTTGCTTTTGCCTTCACTGCGACTGTTTTCATTTAATGAATCAGAAGTAAAAGCAACGGTTTATTTTTGTTCATTGAAAAATCAAAAAGTGGAAGAAAAAGCAATTTTTTCATTTTGACTGTAGTTTTTTAAACCCTGGTTATTTCTAGTCATATAAATCTGTGACAGATTATCATACATTATTCGTTAAGGTTTTAGGAGTACCAAAGTTTTAACGAGAATGGGCTTTTTATGGTATCCATGGTAAATTAAGGACTAAACTTTACGAAATTTGCCTGTTTGATTTCTACTCAAGACTGCGACAGACCGAAATTTATTGCAATAGCTGTATTCGTTAGGATTTAAGGCGTAGTAACGTGTCTTTCGAGAGTGAGCTTTATACGGGGCCTGTGGTAAATTATGGGCCGATCTTCACGAAATTTTGTGATATTTGGTCATATAGAACGAATTTGTGCAAATTCTTATATCAATATGAATTATTTTCTAAAATATTATTTTATAAGGTCTCCTTAAATTAAAATAACTAATTTTTGACAAAACATCTTAAGTCGAGATAAGATAGCAAAAAAGTTTAAAAAAAAACTCGGTGAAAAATCATTTTTATTAAATAATAAAATAAACTAATATTAAAAAAAAAAATCGTTTATAATACGAAATTTTAAAAACGTAAACAAAAATCTTATTTGAATGAAAATTCGTACGATTAACAACATTTTTTTTAACTTTTTGAATTTGACTTAAGATGTTTTGTCAAAATGGCACAGATGTATGTATGTATTAATTTTTTTTTAATCGTATAGCAAAAACGTAAACTACATAAAATTCTAAAAAATCTCCGAAGGAACCATGTATCTAAAATAAAATCCTAATCCGCGCATCTCGACTTGCCAAAAAAATAATTGTTTGAAAAATAGCTTTTTCCAAAAAGAAATTGAATTTTCTGAATAAAATTGTTTAGTAAGGTTGTTCTTTTGCACTTAATACTTTTCTACACTAAAAATTTTTTTTTTTACTTAAAAAAATATTCACCCAAGTAAACAACGTTTCAAGTCGAGAGGCGCGGATTAGGGTTTGATTTTAAGCCCATGGTTTCTTCGGAGAGTTTTCTTAGAATTTTATGTAGATTACGTTTTTGCTGTACGATTTAAAATTTCTTTTTCATCCATACAAATCATCCCGCCCTAATGTACCATTTTTTTTTTTTTTTTTGTTTTTTTTAACTTATAACTCCAAATAATAAATAAATTATGCATTTTTATTATTTTTTGAAATTTCTTAATTTATAAAAAAAAAACTTTATTAATCGGTTAACGTATCAATAACAAAATTAGTCGATTATTAACCGAATAAACCAAAACCTCCGGCTATTAATCGCGCGATTAAGCGATTAAATCAAAAGCTGGTAGTGAGCTAGTCTATCAGCGCCGAGGTTGAGGGTTCGATTCCCGCCAGAGACTTTGGTTTCTTTCCTGCAGACAAGCGTAGAGCTTCGCGGGATTAGCTTAGGGAATTAAAAATAAAAAAAAAAAAAAAATGAATGCCCTACTATACACTCAGAAAAAAATTCAAAAACACCAGAAAACTTTATTTTAATTGAAAGTATTAATAAATACTCCAGTAATTCATAAAAGTTTAGCCGATTTCTATAAAATGCCGTCCATATTTAATAATATGTATACTAGTTGGCTCCTGAAAGTCAATAGTTAATAATTTCTTTAATATGTATTTTCAGGGACCGAAAATAACAGTTATTTTGAAATTTTAAAACAAAAAAACCATATGCATACATTGAAGTAAATGTCGAAAAACTGATTCAATTGACACCGCAATATTAAAAATAAATTTTCGGGAGTCTACCCTTTTTGGCACCCATGGGCAGTTATCATTGTCGTAAAAAGGGGGAGGGGGTGTGTAACCCACCCAGACCCGCATCTATCCACCCAAGACCTTTTCCCTTGTTTTAATCGTTGTTTTCCTTTGACTTTTTTGAGGGTGTATTGATCTTTTCAATAGCCGATTTAATATCCCTTAATGCATTTCTTTTATACACATAATATTAAATTCAAAATTAAAAAGAAAATCCATCCAAACAGTTACAAACTTTTACAAGTGGTCTTATTACCACTTTCTATTAAATATAAATATGTATTTAATAAATTAATTTAAATTTTTAATATTAAAAATAAAATAGTCGAATATAAAATAACTTAAGAAGAGATAAACATATTTTGTATAAAAAATATAAAAATAACGTATGAATAACTTTTACAATAAAAATTGAGATTTTAGTATAAAATTTATTTATATTTGTGGCAAAAAGAAAAAATTGGTAAAGTTGGATTGAGCAAAATTTATTGTGCCATCAGTGTTGCCAGAAGTAGGGGAAAATCCCTACATGTAGGTATTTTTGATACTAAAATAGAAGCGTAGGGAAAATCGGACAGATTTTTTATATTCTCCAAATTATTTATGAAAAAATGCATAACAAAGTTTTTTTTAGTGATATTTTCTTGTCTTAAAGGTTGAAAAAGTTTCTTTTTTCTAAAATCGCTTAAAAATATATTTCCAGAGTTGTTTGATGTATGTATGTATTTGTTTTTTCTAAAATATTCCCAGTTGGCCACGCCTTTAAGACATCCTCGAAGACGGATGCATGACAATGTTAATTCCTGCACGACATGTGAGGGTCAGCGGTAACAAATCGTCAACAAAATTTTCGAACAAGTGTCGCCTACTTTGTCGAGAACGACTACACGCATGACAATCTCGTCTATTTTGACGTCCACGACAAAAATTATTATATGGAATTTTAATTTCTTTTATATCTTTTATATTCGACAGTGAAGTATTAACTGCATGTAATCCATTTTCCAGCACGCGAATAACTTCATCAGCATTTTTCAATTTTACTGGTAAGAGTTAATTTGTAAATTTTTTGTAGGTATTTAAATCAAAAATTAAAAAAAAAAGAATATGAGAATTTTAAGAAAACCAAGCAAGCGATTAAAAAGCTTCCAAGAAAACTTTGTCGTCAATAGCATTTATACAAGAAAACTTATAAGACAGTGTCGCTCATACTGTCCCACATAAACCTAAATAGAAGACAACTTATAAGACAACGTCGCTCAAACTTTCGTGGACGACGGTTTTCTGTACATTGTCTTCTAGAAAACCTGAACGACAGCGGACAAGTCGTTCATACAGCATTGACGACGATGTTGTTTACGACAATCTAGCCAATTGGGTAATTAAAAGTACACACATGTGTATGTATTATTTTTTTTTATTTTAAGTACAAATTTGTACTTATTTTCTGTCAAAGCTTTAATATATCTTCGAATACATCTGCGAATAAAATTTATTTTTTATAAATAATGTTTTTTTCTTCTTTTTCAATGACAATAATGCGTAGGAATTTTTGTAGGGGAAATTTTTTGAACTTGAAGGGAAAAATCGGATTTTTTTTAGCATGTGTAGGTATTTTTTCGAAAATCCACTGGCAACACTGGGTGCCATTAACCTTTGAGATCTTCACGTTCAAAAGTACACATGAGCAAAGCTTCAATTATTTTGTACAAGACTTTTGAAATATTTAGGAACAAAAACTTAAAACCTATAACCGCAGATAAGTGATGGTAAAGTTAGAATAGAAGTACATTTTCAAAAATCACCTTTAAAGTTTAATATTCCTTTCCTACAAAACTAAAAAATAGACTAAGGAACTTATGTCTTTTTGCCTGTCCAGGTAGACTTTTCAACTTAAAAACACTAGTTGCCTTTATTTTTTTAAATACTTTGTTTTTGTAACGTTGAGTGCAAACTGAATTTTTGTGATATATTTTTAAGTGTTGTTTAAAAAAAAAAAAAAAAAGTTTTTATTTTATCTTTTTGGAAGAAATGAGGTTTATATCTTTGGCAATAAATAATAATGGCTTAGGTTGACATAAGTGCTTTTTCATTTTATTACATATTCTTTTCTTCTTCTTTAAGTTTCAAGTATAAAATGTCATTATTAATAAAATTATACGCATTTATATTTTTATTTAGTCAACAAAACACACAATTTATTTAGAGAAAACCCTTCATATCTCATAACACGAAATTTCGACTTAAGCCATTATTATTCATTGCCACAGATACATATATACTAATGGTCGTTTTTGAAACTAATATCACTAAATTACAAAAGTTATTAACGTTTGTTCAATACCAACAGTTTTAAAGAAGTTATGACATTAAAACCTATTTTCGGGAGTAGTATTTGTGTGGAATTATGGTCAAATATGAATCGAATTCCATAAAATCGATGAGTATACTACAAGATGGAACTAATATTTCTATGTTTTACATAGATGAGTACAAACGCATTATACCACCCTCTCTACGTTTGTCGGTGTATGGTATAAAAACTGAATTGCATAAAGCATCAAATTATTTTTGATTCTGTCGACCTTTGATTTCCAATAAAAATGTATAGATTTATATGGAGGGTTCAGTGCTGAAGCGAACCAAGTCAAAGAAGAAAATTTTAAAATATTTTGAATTTATTAAGTGAACTGCCATTAATATCTGTAGCCATTGACTTCGGTTTATAAAGAAAGAAACACTTTTTCATTTAGTCCGCTAATGAAATAAAAGTCTAGAATACAACACACTATTTAAGTACCATTTTCAAAAGTTATTATTTTCCCATCTCTGTGGTAGGAAGAGAGAGTTGGGAGAATGAAGACAGAGTTTTCACTCAAAGAGAACTACTTTTGTAAATTATTTGAGTTGTATTTTGAAAAGGCTCAAATAAATAAAAAATATTTTCTTAACAGATTTTTTTTTTTTTTGTGGAACTTTAATAGGTCTTTAAAAATAACAGTGGCCAAAAGTAATAAATTTTTTTTTCAATTATTTAACAAACCATTTGCAAAAATAATTAAAACAGTTAAGTTTAATTTAAAGCCAGTTTTATGAACATAAGTATTATCTGAAACCGGTAATTATAAATACATTTTTTCAAACGAATTGCTATTAAATTTTCTTATTCTATTAATTACTTAAAAAATTTTTTTTTATTTTCACAGTTAAATTATATTAAATGAAAGAGTAATAAAAATTTTTTGCACTTACTTTCTCTCTCGTATAACATCTCTTAGAAAATCCATGGCATCGTATAAACTCCATTTCGGCTTGAAGTTACTACCCATCAATTTGACATGGGCCAATTCACGACGATAGGATTCTCTTAGAGATTTAAACGCACGCGCCACACGCCTGCCGGGCGCACTAAACTCTTTGCCAATCTGTTCCCAGGCACGATTTTTCTCCTCTTCGGCACCCTTGAAATTGGGCAAACGTGAATCCCATAAAATTGGATTATCATGGACCATCTGGATGAGTTTAAGTTTATCGGAGGCATTGCGTCGTACCACTGCAAGTAAATCGAGGGTAAATAAAAATGTTTCTTTAGTTATTAAAGAAGGATTGGAGGAAGTATAAGATTTGCTAGGAAGGTTTTGAGGGGGTGGGAGAATAGGTGGTGGGGGATTTTTTAATGATTTAGGTAATTTCTTATTGAAACTGCGGGTTAAAGGTCTTTTAAGAAGTTTCGAATAACTAGGTATTCTCTTGGATGTTAACGCACATTTTTTTATTTTATGTTGCTGCTGTTGTTGCTGTTGGTGATTTTGTTGTTGTAACAACGGAGACTGGGTATTAGTATCGGATACTGGATGTTTGGGTTTAAGATCCAAAGCCAATGCTATAGCGGCGGCTGAGGCGGCGGCGCTAGCACTCATCTCTCTAGAGGATCGCTGTTGCTGCTGATAAGCCAAATCAAAATTACTGCTGGTCGTCGAGGTTGGTGGAGAATTTAAGGAATCTGGTAAACTTTTTACACTCATCAATAAATTTAAATTATTTATTTTGCACTTTTTACTTTTCTTTGATTTCTTTTTTGTCCAATTTTTTTTTAATTTTAATTGTTTATTTTATTTTTATTTTTTACAATAGGTAGGTAAGTTAATTAAATGTTTTATTTATGATCACTGATCTTTAGACTTTGAACTTATTTTAAGAATTTTAAATTCTGATATTTTTTTTTGTCCAATTTCCCGTTGTATTTTTTTTTTTTAATTGGTTTCAACACTGGGCTGAAATCACTTTTTCCTCTGTTTCAGGTCTGGTTTACTTACTACCCTCTCACGACCAAGTTTAAAAACCAACTAAAAGCCATTGTCGTTGAAGACCAACCACCCCAGTCAGAGCCCGCATTTAAACGCACACACTCAATCACATTTAGCAGCAATGACAACAACCACACTAAATCTACAAATACAAAAATTAAAAACATTTTCAAACCATAACAAAAACAACAAACGGCAAAAAAATATTCGTCTTAGACACAAAATAATTTTAATAGAGGCAACACATTTACTTACATGCGATACACACACATTCGCACTCAAAACGATCATAAACTCAAATATGTACCTACATAGAACCAAATAAAACCAAGAAAAGTCACTGCTGCCATTAATTTACAAACAGGGATAAAATTTTAGGTAAAAATGTACTTTCGCAGTAAATAAAATCATGAGCCTTTAATTAGAGTTTTCAAGAAATCCCCTTACCCATTTAAAGAAAATCCATAAATCAATCCAAGTTTTAATAACAAGTACTAAATAGTTTCATATATTTACTTGAATTTTGTTACAATAACTCGTGCTTCTTAACTCCGCACCAACATCAAAAACCCAAAATCGTACCAACCCAAACTTTCAATAACAATTTTTAATCACTCATTTCCCATCACTGATCTGTTGCCATACAATTACATTTTAACTTTGTCTAAAATAATCACACAAAAAACAACAACATCAATATCACCATCAAGTACATTAAATCCACACAAGCACTCAAACTCAACAACAATACAACCCGACTCAGTCAACAACGCTTCTTCAGCCAAATGAGCAGAAAATATCACAAACAAAAATACCAAACAAAATAAAAAATCACGCTTAAAAACCCCGTAATACAAAACACACAACAACACTAAAATAACAACAACCACATACTACTTGTCTTATTTGTGTGTGACATACAAACAACCTAACAAATTTTAATTATCAAAACAAAAAGAAAACCCCTCTTTAATTTGGTTTTTATTTCTTTTTCTGGTGTAAAAACAATTTAACGGTTTTGAGCCTTGTTCTAGTGAGCTCTTTTTCTCTCGCACGGAATTTTTATGCTCTGAGACACTCAATCATAAAAAATGATTAACAATTTAGCGTTTTTTAAGCAAAAACAAATGTTTATTGGTAAAGATTTGTAATTTAAAGATACATACGCGGCTGCCAGGTTTAACGACTTATCGACATTTTGACGACTTTTGAGTGCACACGATTTTTCAAATGAAATTTTGTATTAACATTAAAAATTTTTATATGTAATTATTTCGTATTTTTGAATAACTTCTAGGATAATTTTGTTTATTTGTTTATAAGCGGTTTGATCTAGTAATCGATCCATTTTCAACAATTTTTTAAGCACTGAAACAGAATTTCTGATAAGTAAAATTGGTGTTCGATACCTCTCAGTTCATGTGGCACACAATTTTCGTACCTTTTATGAATGGTTACATTTCTGCTTCGCGTCACGGGTCTAATTGTAAATATACATATGACATCCTGAATAATACAAGACAACCAAAGCCATCTGTTGGCAAGATTCAAGATTTAACTTATACATACATATGTAGGTACTATCAAAATGTTTCAAAAATGTTCCTATTTGGGGTTATTAAAAAACTGGATTTTTCATAGGTATTTAAAAGCGCTTGCCGCTCGTATTTAAGACGGTCTGCAAAATAAGTTAAAACTTGCATTTATAGTCAATACGAATGAGAATAGCTGTTTTATTTTTAGATATTTTTTTTGTGACAACAGATATGCATTTGAGATATTTTTTTGGTTATTTCAAAATGTATTAACAAAGTGACCTCAGTACTACAACAATGAAACAATAGAAAAAACAACAGGCATTTTCTTGCTAGAATTTAGACGGCAAATGTCAAAATGCCTTATTAAAAAAAGAAAATAAACAAAACGTCACACACGAAGAAAATCACTGCAAACAGCTGCGGTTGTGAGTGCACTTTATTAGTACATTCTGGTTTATTTCAATTTAAACAAACGGATGGTAGCTAAACTTTTTTAAAAACTAACAAAAGTAAGTGTTGTTTTACAATGACAAATTTTGTGACTATTGTGACGATAAGTCATGTTAACGATATTTACGACTTTTGTTTCTCGCAATATTCGCCGATTTTCGACACATTTCATTTGACAGCTATGGATACATACACAGAAGGACTAAAGTCTACATTCAACTAAATAACTTACGATTTTTGGGAATTGGTAAAAAGCTATCCTTAAAATTTGGCGGAACACATGGAAAAATGTTGCAAAGGGAGTGTCCACGCAAGAACCATACCACGGGCATTGCATGTGCATGGCATAGATGAATGTAAAAGCTACTTATATCTGCCAAAAAAAAAAAAAAACACACAGTCCGTCTTGAATTTGCTAAAACAAATTAATAAGGATACGAAACGAGTTTGGAAATGAATCTTATTTACTAGCAAGAGTAAATACAATGTTTTTGGAAGCGATGACCATTCCAAATTTTGGGGAAAACCTAACAAAGTCTTATTTCCAAAGAATATTATACCCACATCGAAACATATAGGAATCAGCATTATAGTTTGGGGATCCATGGCATCTTCTAGATGTGGTAACTTCGTTTTTATTGCTAGCACAATGGACTAATATCTCATAAGAACATTTTATTTATTTATTTTTATACATTCATTCCCAGCAAGCAATGATCCCAGGCATACACCGTATTTAACATATCTGGGATGTTTCAGAAAAAAAATATAAAATCAGCAGCACTGGTTGCCTCAAAACTGCTTTAAACAGAGCTTGGCCAGAAACAACTCCGACAATCACAGGCAATTTAGCAAAGCCACTGCCTCGACATTTACAAGCTGTGATCGATGCTTAGGGTGGACCAGCCTTATATTATGTTTGGTAGATAGGTTTTAATAATTACAAGGACCAAGCCTATCAGTCCATAATTTTACATAACTTCCATACAAGGTTTTTTCTGAAAACATTTTTGTGCCCATAAAATCATACCATTTGCGGTATTGACTATTGTTAAAAATGCCCTCGTATGGCAGAATTCAACTTTTTAACCTGATCTAAAACATATTCAATCCAGATTGATATGCGTAATATTTAGGCTTTAAAGTGGCAAATTAGTACCCTTTTTTCATGAAATTTATATCTACACATGTCCGTTTTGATTCGTTAGTAACACCTTTGAGAAATTGTTCATTAAAACCAAAAACAAATTTTTAAATTATTTTTTGTTTAAAATGTTAGTTAAACAAGTCATTTTTGCGCTCGCGTTCTAAAAACCGGCAGTAAGAATGTACTTAAACTTGTATGCCTGTATTCAAAAAAATATTTTAAATTTAATAAAGGTTTACAAAATAAGTTTTGTATGAAAATTTTCGTTAATAAACGTTTGTTAATTTAATAATCGTTTATGAAAGCTTAACGTGGACAGACAGAAATATTAAAATGTTTAAAACATCTTACAAATAATCTTAAAACTGAATTTATTAGTTATTAATTGATTAATTGATTAATAATCTGGAAAACATTGCAAAAAAAGCACAAATTATAAGTGTTTAATTTGAATTAAATATGTATAGAGTTGAAAGTCTCACACAATGCACGATGTAAATAATAAAGCGCTTATTTTTATAGTTTTCACTGCATTAGCATGACTTAAATCATCGTTAATTCATTTTTGTTTTGTTCTGTTCCTTCACTCTCACTTTTTTTAAAAATCGTAATAAGCTTCATTTAATGTAAATGTAAACAAAAAATCACATGCATGGCTGCCAGATGTGATGATTAATTGCACTTGTACGATTTTTTATTTTTTTGTAATTTGACGATTTTTTTCTGAAAAGTGACGATTTAATTAAATCTTTTTACATAATTTTTTTGTTTAATTATGAATGATCTTATGATAAACCTTCGACCTACCAAATTTTTTATGTACATCGTTTACTAATATCCACCCCATTGTTACTGCATGTTTATTGACACGTTTTCGTCAAACAAATTTTTTTTATCAAAGTTTTTTTTGGGATTCAAAAAATTAATTAACAAGGTTTCGTTTAAATGTGCTAAATTCCCATTTCATATTTTTTTTAATTTTTTAAAAGAAAACAATTTGTTCAGTGAGTAAAAGTTCCTACGGCATGTTATTTAGTAGATAGAAATCGTCCCTATTAGTTTTTCCGACACAGTATGTATTGAAGGGATTCACAACGGATGGCATTGGTTTCCGAGTGTGTGCCGTTGGGCGCATAACCCTTCTTAATCTAACCTAACCTTGTATGTATTTATATAATTTTTTAACAACTGTTTTATCTCGGTATATTTTAAATAATTATGTATGCATAACATGCATATGAATTTGAATAGCAATCAAAATAAAATACGAATTACAGCCTCGCCCACAATGTCGACCGCTGCATTTTTATGGCTTAATTTACATATTTTGCCGACTTTTATTTTCAAACCAGCGTTTAATTTGTGGAATAGATGATGTGGCAATATAGTCATTTGACAATGAATAAACGCATTACGTTGGAAACATAAAACCTGACAACCGATAAGCAGCGTTGCAACGACCAAAAAAAATTTGTAACCAAAATGCAAAAATAAAGTAACCAAAAGCGAAAAAAGTAACCAAAATTATTTGTATCAAAAGTGCTATGTATTTTATTCGCACTTCAGCTTAAAAATTGTATGTCTAAAAAGTTTCAGTTTACAAATTGTGTATCTTGTGTTTGTTTGTATATTGTAGGCCTATAAACCGTTCGACCGATTTTTTTAAAGTTTTGACAGTATATTACCGATGGTCTGGGAAGAACAATATGCTATATAACTTTTCGAAATTTTTAAGTGTAAGTGTTTTGAGCTAGAGCTTTCAACCTTTTTTATAAAGAGCTCGTACAAGTAAAACTTTAAAAGTCTTGCTATGCGTAATGGTATCAAAGTGCAAAATTGAGTTAAATTATTCGGTAGATCTTTTATAAATAGATGCTTTTGCCCGGTGGAAATATTATTATTTTAAACGGGATTGGATCTGAAGGGCCTTCGACCTTATCGCTTATCTAGAAAAGTGTTTCAGTTATACCTTTGAAGCATTAAGAATAGCAGATAATGGCCACATATACTTCAAAGTATAAACCTTATATGGTTAACAGATTATCAATGTTAAAGTTTAAGCTTCTAAAAAAATAATTTTTAAGTAGATAAAAAAAGAATTGGTTTTATATGCACAAATACCATACAAAATTTTAAGGGTCAACAAAGCAGGTAGTTCTTGTTCCAAAACAAAAAATTGGTTATTTTTGGGTTGAAAAAAAGTAACCAAAATAGAAAAAAAGTACATAAGTACACAAGTACACATTGAAAGAAAAAGTGACCAATTTTGGTTAAAAGTAACCAAAACGGCAACGCTGCCGATAAGTCGATAGTCAGTGGGATGCTTATGAGAACGATAGTGAGTGATTTTTGTTGCTCTCTTAAGTTGTCGATTGTAACCAAAAGGTAAAAACTAAGTTACCAAATGCGAAAAAAGTAACCAAAATGTTTACGTATTAAAAATACTACTTAATTAATTTGTCTTTCAGGTTAAAAATGTTTCTTTATATGCATATTGTGTTCCTATTCTGATAGACCAATTTTTATAAAGTTTTGACAGTTGTAAGAATCAATAAACTATCCATCTAAATTATGAGTTATATCATTTATAGATATATGTAGATGTGGAACTAGTAAGAATCATATTCACTTTAGGTACATATTTAATGTATTTAAGTTTGACCTCTGTAGCATTAATATATGCATGATTATGATTAAGTTATAGTTATGGCTTCTAGAAAAATCATTATTAAGTAGATGAAAGAAAGTTTTGGTGTAAGATGCACCAATACCATACACAACTACTAGGGTCCTGAAAAGCGGAGCGGGTAATGCTAGTACTAAAACAAAAAAATGGTTATTTTTATGCTGAACAAAAGTAGCCAAAATGAAAAAATTATAGGAGTACACATTGGAAAACAAGTAACATATTTTAGTTAAAAGTCACCAAAACGGCAACGATGATCGTGGGTTATCCTGTTAATATATCAGTTTTTTTTTAAACGAAAATAACGATTTTTAAATATTTTTTCTCAAAAAATTAACGATTCTTAGTCACAAATTTATCTGGCAGCCCTGCGGTTGCACTCCTACATGCATTACTTTATTTTGTTGTTCTTATTGTTAAAAAAATTCTTATTTTTATTTTTTTTTAAATTTTTTTAGCCTTGAGTTACTTTTTTTGTCTTGCTTTAGTAAATTTGTTTTATCGTTTTGGGCAAGTTTTGCTCAAATTAAACTAATGAGACAATGAATTTTAATTTACATTTCCTTTCCAACGTGTTGTTGTAATTTTGTGCAGGCCGTTAATTGTTATTGAGAGAGAATTTGTTTTTGCCGTAAACTTTTTATGGCGAAAAGAAGACATATTAAGAGATTTTGTTTTGTTTTGCTTAAAAGAGGTTTTTTTTTTATAAGCCTCAACGTTTTTTCTAGCCTAGTTTAACGCAGAAATTGAGTTTAAATTTCCCCTTACTTTTTTTCTGTTGAAATATGTAGTACATACTTATGTGCATATGTACGTATGTAAATTATATTCGGTAAGAACGAGTGAGTTAAGCTACGGTCACACTTATCAAATATTTGACGAAAAAAACGTGACCAACACGCAAACTAATATATAATTTTCTTTAATTCCAATATTTATTTTGATTATAATACCACAGCGTAATAACAACAGTTTTTTGCCATTTCTAGAGAAATAATTTGTTTTATTTTGTGATGTTAAGACTATGTTAAATCTCACTAATTATTAACAAAAGAAGTGGTTATGCTTATTTGGTCAAATATTTAATAAGTGTGAACGCAGCTTAAGTGTATTACTTGATAAGCTATGGGCATTAACAACATCGTTTTCAGCTGAACTCTATTTATGGCATTCGATATCGATCGAAATGTGCATTTAAACTGTATTTCGATTGATTTCGAATGCTGTAATTTGGCCCGTGCTGGTTTTGTATCCATAAGCCTTACCGTTTTGGGTATTTTAACCAAAACTGGTTACGTTTTATTCAACGTGTAAGTAGGTACTTGTGTACTTTCAATACCCACACTACAATTAGGGTTGCCAGTCTTGAAATCAGAGAAGTCAACACATCCCCTTTTACAATGTGGCAAGTGAAAGGCATACAGCGTCGACCCTTACCAACAAACTTCGTCTGTCTTTCACTTGTTACATTGTAAAAGGGGACTACATAATCCTAAGAACACAATTGCACCATATGAACGTAGTAGCGTACGACGTAGATACGTTGTCAAGTTAAAACGTATAAAATTTTATACAAAGGCACACAATAGCTGGAGTAGATGTTAAAGCGTATCTACGTCGTACGTAGACATAGATCTAATTATATTTCATACGACGCGACGGTTACGACAGTATTGTCATTAGAATAATATGTAAGTAAATAAAGAATTTGAATAAATTTAAAATTTTTGAATATTAGAAACTGGGAATTATTTCCTTCCGAAGGTTACTTTTATATTATATTCAACATTTTTCATTTTTCGAATTTATTCTATGAGCTAAATTTCAGTTATGTATTTTATAAAGCTTTTTTGTAATAGTTCTATTCCTTCAATTTTTCAGAAATGACTTTATACACTACCAGACTATTATATTGTATTTTCTTGGTACATTTTACCTTAGCTTTCCTTTGGAAAGCAATGAGGTATATTTTATGTACAGAAAAATTTACAATTGTTAGACACCAGCAGAATGTAATGCATTTTCTGGCCCGCTACGGCCTTCTTCAGCATTCTTTATGTCTCACTGGATAGTGTTGCTTTATAAATTGAATGTATTTAACTCAACTATTTTAACAAATAGAAACTGGGAATTATTTCCTTCCGAAGGTTACTTTTATATTATATTCAACATTTTTCATTTTTCGAATTTATTCTATGAGCTAAATTTCAGTTATGTATTTTATAAAGCTTTTTTGTAATAGTTCTATTCCTTCAATTTTTCAGAAATGACTTTATACACTACCAGACTATTATATTATATTATATTTTTCTGTACATAAAATATACCTCATTGCTTTCCAAAGGAAAGCTAAGGTAAAATGTACCAAGAAAATACAATATAATAGTCTGGTAGTGTATAAAGTCATTTCTGAAAAATTGAAGGAATAGAACTATTACAAAAAAGCTTTATAAAATACATAACTGAAATTTAGCTCATAGAATAAATTCGAAAAATGAAAAATGTTGAATATAATATAAAAGTAACCTTCGGAAGGAAATAATTCCCAGTTTCTATTTGTTAAAAAAGTTGAGTTAAATACATTCAATTTATAAAGCAACACTATCCAGTGAGACATAAAGAATGCTGAAGAAGGCCGTAGCGGGCCAGAAAATGCATTACATTCTGCTGGTGTCTAACAATTGTAAATTTTTCTGTACATAAAATATACCTCATTGCTTTCCAAAGGAAAGCTAAGGTAAAATGTACCAAGAAAATACAATATAATAGTCTGGTAGTGTATAAAGTCATTTCTGAAAAATTGAAGGAATAGAACTATTACAAAAAAGCTTTATAAAATACATAACTGAAATTTAGCTCATAGAATAAATTTTTGAATATTATTATCAAAAGGAAACGAAATATACCTATACGTTTACGACGGCAATGTGGGTAAGTGAAACGTGTTTCTAAAAATTTACAGCGTTACGTCCTACGTTCATACGACGTACGTTAATAAATAGCTACATATCGTTGTTCGTAAGTTATTGTGTTCTATAAATGTTTATTTTACATATATTATAGAATACAATAATTTACGAACAACGATATGTAGCTATTTATTTACGATACCAACCAGAAGTGTTGAATGCGAACATTGGTTTCTTCAGCAGCATATGCTTGGAAAAAAATTAGGTATCGATTATCAGAAGTTATTAATTTGTTTTAGAAGCTTTTTAAAATTTAAGTTTTAATACATAATACTTTTCCCTATTACTTTCAAAGAATACTGTTTTATTTTGTAATGAGTTTAATTTTCTTCATGAATTATTTTTTTTAATACTTATACATAAACATTTAATTATAATTATATGAATTTTAAAAATTGGCTTTTATATACATATGAAATCCCGAACCGTCCCGGGATCCCTTTTTTTTAATTAGAAATCCCGAAAACCTGGTTCTATTTGGCATCCCTAATAATAACTAAGAGCAAACTATAACCAGGGCTGGGCAGTATTTGAAATACATGTATTTGAAATACGTATTTAAAATACAAATACGTATTTTGTATTTGTATTTTAAATACATGACGTGCAAGTATTTTGTATTTTGTATTTTAAATACATATCCAGCAAGTATTTTGTATTTTGTATTTTAAATACATACAATAAATATAAGTAGTTTGTATTTTAAATACATAAAAAAATGGGAGTATTTTGTATTTTAAAAACATAGTTTACAAAATATATTCTGTCAGTTTATTGATGGTTGATTGCATTTTAATCTACCAAAATATAAAAAAATATGGTGTCACTTTTCATCTTTCGTGAAAAAAGTTTCCGCACCGAAAGCGTTGAAGTTTTGTTTTTATTTTTTATTTTCATCATTGAATCAGTGGCTCTTGTCTTAAATAAGTTGGTTTTTGTTTAAAATTATATATAATCTTCAACATTAAACCATTTTTCATAAGTCTAATGCAAAATCAAAAGGGTTTCAATTTCCAAAAATAAAATTTACACATAATATGGAGTTTTAGGAATCGCTTACGCTTTTCACCGAATCAGCTTAAAAAACAGTTTTTTATTATCAGAACAAAATTCCCCACATGGCGCTGGAGTGGTATTTTGCACTCAAAAAAAAGTTATAAACTTAATGTACATGACGTGGAAGTATTTTGTATTTTGTATTTGAAATACGTACAATAAATGGAAGTATTTTGTATTTTGTATTTTAAATACATACAGGATGTGTAAGTATTTTGTATTTTGTATTTTAAATACATAACCTGAAAGTATTTTGTATTTTGTATTTTAAATACATGACCAGCAAGTATTTTGTATTTTGTATTTTAAATACCGCAAACCATGTATTTTGCCCAACACTGACTATAACGCATTCAACATCAGCATAAAAAATCAAACAGAACAATAAATTGTCTTTTAATTCTTAAGCTGGAGACTTTTTGACATTTTTTCAAGACGCATGCTAAAGTAGAAAGTAATCCTACTTCATTCTACGCGTTTACTTCGAACGGACCACAAAAACCATAAGCAAACCCACTGCTACAATGACTGACGCTATTCCGCTAGTTAACAGTGTTCGAACATTATTAGAAAATATGATAAATGAATAAACTGAGATGCAGACAAGATCAGAGTCCCAAAAATAACTATGTAACTTTCTTTGTGGCCAATTTCAATGAATGAAAGATTTGAGACACAAGGATCTTAAATTTCAAAGACAATAGATTTAAAAAAACGCCTTATTGATCTACTTAAAATGACACTGCATTCCGAAAGTGTTGAAGATATGGTCACCCTAGAAAAAGTTCTGATAAATCTACAAGAACTGACCTTTGGGGCGTTTGTGAAAATCGTATAAGAACATTTTGGGAAGGATTATCCTTGGTCCATCATACGCTGTAGTTCAGCTTTAGAAAAAGCCTACATAGACATACCTTAGATCTTCTAGAAAGACATATCTGCGTTTTTACTGGCGCAATAAAATTTTACATTCAAAATTTAAAAACATGGCGCAGAAATATCTAAGTTTAGAAATTAATTCTGTCGCATCTGAGAGACAATTTTCCACTGCAGGTCTGCCTTAAAAGGATTCGCGAAATCGTCTTTGTCTGCAGGTAGGATATAATGTATGACAGACCTCAATAAGTTTTTTGTCCTTAGCATTTTCTCGAGACATACTTGCCCTTTATCATCACTTCTTAGGGGTGCTCCCATACAAATATTTTATGCAATTCTTAAATTAATTAAAATTGTTCGTCTTTTGCGAATAAAATCAAAAGTGGAAAACTGATTATCTGGAAAAAATTTGAAGCCAAGTTGCATTTGCCAATTTTTAATGAATTTTTAACAAACAAAAATTTCGAAATGATGCTAAGAAATAATTTTTTTTTTTTTTTGCCAAAAATAAATTTTCTTTTTTAAACGAGTGCGCATATTAGAAAAAAGTTTAACTATGCTTAAAGATTATTTTATTGTGGGTTTTCCGTTTTTTTAGTATTTTCAATAAACTAAGCCGCTTTTGAGTTACACAAATGTATGTATGTTGTGCAACCTCCTCCATTTTCGAAATAACGGTATATCACGAAAACAAGAGATAACCTTAAAAATGGTTAGCAACATTGGATTCGGCGTACCCGAAAACGCCTGGTGCCCGGCTTTTCTCAAAAAAAAGTGCCAAATTCTAGCACCGTGTTATTATTGAAGTACTTTATCCAAATTTGATTTTATTTTAAATCAGGCTCAAGTTCATCAAATTGAATTTTGATTAAATTATTTCCATGAAGGAAGAAACTAATTATTGAAGTACTTTACAAGTAAAGTCCACTTGTAATTTCAAACAATTTTAAATAAAGCACAATATTTTTAAACATATAACTAGTACCAAATATGTAAGTCACTGTAATAGTACGGCACTAACAATGTCTTAAGAGTAAAAAAAAAAGTATAATTGTACCGTGATTTCCATCCCTGACCTAAATCTTTTATCGAGAGAACAATATTGTAAATATACTTTTTTCACCCCTCTGTTCATAGTGGCATCCAAAAAATCAGACCATGGTTTATTCAAAACTACAATTGAGTCGTATGGCTTAAAATATTCAGCAACATGTCGTTATTGTCCTCTGCGTTTTTTTAGCGTTTTCAACATTGGAGACAAAAAAATTTTATCCGCCAGATTGTTAGTTATAGTGGCATTTGGAAAAGATATTTACAATAAATTTTTTATGCAGACGAATAAATTTTAAATAACGGAAATGACTTCTTAAAGTAATATAATGTATCATACTCATAATAGTTAAACTGAATGATAATGAGGGAGGGAAAAAGAAAAAACCAAAAACAAGAGAAATGTAGAACAAAAATATTTTAGAAGTGCTTATGACCAACCAGTCAGAGATGGAATTTAAGATAAGATGTGTAAAGTGTGTAAGGTACCTACTTTGGGATATATTTAAAAAAAAAAATATTTCGAGTTTCCAAACAATTATTTACTGCAGGGGCTCTTTCAAGTATGTATGTACTAGAGATTTATGTATGCCGAACAAGTTGTTTTTTCTCGTACCTTTGCGACCTATAACCTTCTCTGAAATAACGCGCCAGACAAGTTTGAATGGTCAATCTACATAATCTTAGTTTTGCCTCCGTAGTTGTCAAAATGCTCCTATCAGTAGTAGCGGAAGAGAGATCGAACAACACAATTTTTACCTGAAAAATGAAATCAGAAAGTACCAGTATTTCGTTGCATTTCTTCTTAAGCCACGTGAGCGAAATTTTTTTGAAATTTTCTAGTTTTGTTTTTATGGTTGAAAATAACATTTTCCATTCAATGGCATTCTCATCTAGGCAACTCTGTATGAAAAAAAAAATTAAAGCCATTTCAAAAACCTCGTAAGCGCTATACGAAATGATATTTGCAAGCAAAATATAAAGTTTTTTTACCTTCACGTTTGGCATTTCGTTTGTTATTTCTAAAAAAGTAATCTTAAACCCTATAAAGTATATATATTCTGGGTCCTCCGCTACTCAAAGTTCATTTAACGATGTCCGTCTTTCCATGTGTAAGCTGAAATGGATTTTCCAAAGACGACAGAAATAATGGGGACTAGAATGTTATATAATAATAACACAAATACTCCGTTAAAGTTTGCTTTTGAATGTCAGCCAGATTGGTTCATAAATGACTGTGATATGAGCAAAAAACCACGACTGCCTCTAATTTCACCCATAAATCCCTTGTTGCTGCTTCTTTATTCTTTTTTTCTGTATATTTGGAAAACGGCAAGAAACAAAGATTGGTTATCAATAAACAATATCCAAAAAAATGTCGGAGGGATTGGAGAAATGGGCGTGGCAATTCTTATACAAAGACTTTATAGATTTTTGTATATCTGGAGAACGGCAAGAGCTAAAGTTTCCAAATAAAGTAGCAGCATCTGGGTTATCAATACACAACATCCTTCAAAATGTAATCGGGATTAGAGAAGTGGGCGTGGCACGAAAAAGATTTTCTTATATCTTAAGAACGTACATAGCCGAATATAGTCTCTTACTTGTTATATTAAAAGTTAGAAATGTAAAGTCTCACATACCAATTTTTTTTTTTGTTTTTGATAAGAAAAAAAATATCGGAGCATTTTTTGTCCTGAAACAGCGATACTTTCGTCGAGTATTTCAAAACCTATATATCCTTAAACGCACAAATGTTCCTCTAGTCAAATGCCAAAGCTCTATCTCGATATATAAACATGGTTATTGGGCCCTAAGGGGTTAGCAAGTGCCGATGATTGCGGTTTATTTAAATTCTTAAATTTGGCCCCTGCAGTGCCTACGATGCCCCTTGATGATTCAATTACATGACCAACCCCACTTTATTTTTTATCTCAATCATTTCTTTCTAACACACCTACCCGCTATCTCAATTTCTTAAGGGGGCTCCCATACAAAATGTTCAATGCAGACTAGAAATATATTTAAGAAAAAGTGCCATAAATGCCCCGGACTTGCCCCTAGTGGGATAACATGTATGACCGTCTTCAATAAGTGTTTTGTCCTTAACATTATCTCGAGACATACTTGCCCCTATCTCCACTTCTTCGGGGTGCTCCTATACAGATATTGCGTTTTATGAAATTCTTAAATTAATAAAAATTTTTCGACTTTTGTGAATAAAATCAAAAGTTGCTAACAGATTTTAATCAATTATGGCTTGTTTTGTTTGCAATTTCGTTTTTTATACGTCTGGAAAAAATTAGAAGCCTAGCTACATTTTCCAATTTTTATGAATCTTTAAAAAACAAAAATTTTGAAATTTTGATAAAAAAAATTATTTTTTTCCAAAAAAAAAAAAAAAAATATGTTTCTAAAACGAGTGCGCATATAAAAAAAAGATTAACCTTACTTAAATGAAATTATTGCGGAATTCCGGTTGTTTTAGTTTTTTCAATAAGCTAAAGCATTTTTGAGTTACCCTAACATATGTTGTGCAACCTCCTCCATTTTTGAAATAACGGTATATCTCGAAAACTGGAGCTAAGCTCAAAAAACGGCTAGCACCACTGAATTCAGCGTACGCCTATTAGGTTAAAACGACAAGTGCCCAGCTAGTCTGTTTTTTTAAACTAGCACAGTGTTATTATCAAAACTAATAAAATTAAACAAAAATCTAAATTTAATTTAATATGAAAAAAACGTAAGTGCAAAATTTGCCTACAGTTAGCCGGGAGTAACAGTAGCGTTGCAAATCAGCTGCTTCTTTTTGTTGTATGAAAAGCAATTAGAACGATTATAGTTAGCAGTAAGATGTTACGTCTCAATCTGTAAGAAATAGATTGGTCTCACTTTTTTACGCTAAGGTTAAGTTACTGTTACTCTCGGCTAACTGAGCCTTTACTTCTTAAGCTACGGTCACACTTATGAAAAATTTTACCAAATAAGCATAACCACTACTTTTGTTAATAGTTAGTGAGACTTAACATTTCTAGGCGAAGCAAAAGACGTGTATTTTGTAAGATGTGGTATAATAATCAAAATAATAATTAACTTGGGCATCAATTTTGAGCTATGTAATCGGGCAGTATTTACATTTGTACTTATATATATACATTTTTATTATTTTTTTTTTTTTTTTGTTAATTTTATATGTTAATTATAGTGCCTATTATGAACTAAATTCGATTTTCGACAGCAGTCGAATTAGCTGATCGAACGAATTTTCATTTGGTATTATGGCGCGCATTCGATAAAAATTTACTATTGTGATTTTGTTAATTCACAGTAGTACATTTTCGATCAGCTGTCACTTAAAACAAAAAAATTTTTGTTTACAAATTTAAAAAATAAAATTAAAGTTAAACGGGGCCACGGCGGAATTATGGTTGTTTTCAAAAATTTCAAATAATTTTTTAGATGCTGAACTTTGCTGCAAATCATTTGGTCAAAAAAGAATTTTGTTCCATTAGGAATATGAGAGTTTCCAATTGTTGTTTACGACGTTGGACTTGCATAAAATGAACAAAACTGATAAAGAATATGGTATTTGGTATACGAACACAAAAAAATTTACAAATAGTTACATTTTCAACAAGTTTTTTACATTTATTTGCACCGTCGAAAGCAAATTTGTTTATGTTGAAAAATTTGATGCACAACGAAATTTTCGACAGTGCTGCCAACTCATAATACCAAATTAACATTTGATAGTCGATGTTCGATAGCCAGCGAAAATCGTTTATCGAATGTAACTCATAATAGGGGCCTATATGTTTTTTTTTTTAAATTTTTTTCTATTGTGAGGAAAAACCAGAACAATTACTGAGCTTCCTAAACAAGTGCGGCAAGCCTTAAACCTGAAAATTCTATTTAAAATACAACTTCAATAAAACAAACCGATATATCGATTTGTCAATTAAACTTTTCCATCCGGGTCGTGTGTAATTCGCATTCTTAAGGTTTGTTTCGTATAAACTTTATTCAAATAAGAAGTTTTGACATACCAAAAACGCTTGCCGCTCTTATTTAGGTAGCTCACTTAGACACTGAGTCGAAATCATAGACCCATAGACCCATAAATAGCCAAAGAAGTTTAACTTTTTAATTGACTTTTTAGTCCTTCGTTCTCTCTGTGTTATCATGCTTCTGGTGATAGGAGTGAGATTAGCCAAAATAATTTCAGCTACCAGTTGTTTTAAAAGAATGTACAAAAAACCTTTACCAAAACAAACGAACTAAAGTCTTTTGGAGTGTTCCTGATCAAAACAAATATAATCTTTTGAAAATATAATCTTTTGAAATCTTGAAATAAAATGCTAGAGAAACGTAAATCTTTAGTAGATAATAAAGATCTTGAACAATTCGGGTACGCTGAATGCAGTGGTGCTAGCCGTTTTTTAGGTTAGCTCTGGTTTTCGAGATATACCGTTTTTTTTTCGAAAATGGTTTTGTTTATTGAAAAAATCTAACAAAACCGAAATTCCGCAATAAGATTTCCTTTAAGAAAGCTAAAACTTTTTTCTAATATGCGCAGTCGTTTTAGAAACATATTTTTTTTTAATCAAAATTTCGTAATTTTTGTTCTCTAAAAATTTATATAAATTGCACAATGCAGCTATGCTACGTATAAAAAAAGAAGCTGCAAACAAAACAAGCCATAAATGATAAAAATCTATTAGCAACTTTTGATTTTATTCACAAATTTTAATTATCTCAAGAATTTCAAAAAACGCAATATTTGTATGGGAGCCCCCCTAAGAAGTGGAGCCCCTTATCGGCAGTATGTCTCGAGAGAATGTTAATGACAAAAAATTATTTGAGGTCAGTCATAGATTATATCCCGCTAGGGGCGACTCCTGGGCAGCCTAGATGCATTTTGCAATTTGTTATAAATTTTTAAAAAACAAAAATTTTGAAACTTAGAAAAAATTTTTACTTTTCTTAAAGTAAATTCAATTGCGGAGTTTCGGTTTTTTAGTAATTTTAATAAACTAAACCGTTTTTGAGTTACGTGAATATATGTTGTGCAACCTCCTCTATTTTCGAAATAATGGTATATCTCGAAAACAAGAGCTAACCTAAAAAAACGGTTAGCACCATTGGATTCAGCGTACCCGAGTTATATTAAAACGCCATGTGCCCGGCTTGTCTATTTTTTCAACTAGCACAGTGTTTTTATTTTCAGTTTGTATTTTGCAGTATCTTTGCGACCAATAACCTGCATCTGAAAACCTGAAAGGAAGTGCCTAAGAAGTTTGTAAGGTCTATCGACATGATAGTTCGTTAATCAATACTGATAATCAATTATGAACTGTAAAATGTGTTGGAAGAAACTCTACCAAATTATTTCTCTGCGACCAATATTTGTTTCGGTCATTTTTGATTGTAGGAAGATCAGTTCACACAATTATCATTTGCAAGATGTTTTGAGGAAAAGGACAAGAGAATTTTCCTAATTTGTTGGGGCGTCTCACTAATCGATAACCTGTTTCAAAAACTCATGACAGTAGACAGATAAGCCGCTTAAAATAATTTCTTACGGGTGAAATAAAGTTAAAGTTTTTGTGCCAGAGAACTTTATCACGATCAGACAAAAATATAGTTCCTTTACAGGTCTGTGCAAGCCAGTGTAACAAGTGACAGTAGATGGATAGATTAAATGCAATTAGCTATTGGATGTCTTAGATAAAAGCGCCGAATAACCTTGACTCGTGAATGAACAAAATAGTTCTACGGAGTATTACTCGTGCTTCTTCTTGGATCAGAGAACAAAACATCCGAATAATCCAAATTTCGTCAAAAGTTTACCTATAAATATGAGCCCCCTAATTTTTGTTTTACCCCTTTTGAAATAGAAGACTTTCAAACCAGACAGAAGAAGCTTGTTGATAAGGATGCGACGCTGTATGCTTTACACACTTTACTTTTTTTTCTTTCTCGCCAACAAAACTCGCCTATCTGCCTTTCAACTTATGTATTATAAAAGAGGTCCATGCACTATGACCCTAGAAGTAATTATAAACATTTCTCTTCTCTTTCCCAAAAATCCCTTTCATATCATCACTGGTAACATCAATTGACTCATTGAAAGGAATTTAGCTGCAGAATATTTTGTACAGGGTCAGTAAGTATTACACAACACAGTAGTAAATGCACAACAAATATTCAAAATATTTTGCTTTTAAGTTGATGAATACATAATTTTTAACTTCGTTAAAAATTCATAAACAAACATACATGCATGTTTACATACATATCTTTTGAAACATTTTAAGAACATGTTATAGATATAAGACAATTAAAATACAATAAATTTTTTGTGACAAAAGTCTATTTCCGTTTTGCCTTAACATTCTGATTTTGTTTATTTTCAATTCTATTTAAACTGATTTCTTTACAGTTTCCTCCTTTTTAAGTTCAAAGTTTAATTGTTGTTTATCGTATTGGTGTTTTGCTTTACTGGACCTTCCGAAGAATTAAAAAATAAAAACAAAAAATTAAAAATTATCATTTTATCGTATGCTTACACACATTTTTATAGAGGCGACGACACTCATTTAGAAATGTGAAATAAATGAGCGGCTCATGAATGCAGTTTTTATTAGGCATACTCTTAGATTCATAAGGGACATTAGGGGGTTCCTTAAAGGTTAGAATTAACAAATTGTGAGGGAAAATTTTCTTAAGTCTGGGTTCACACTATGAAGTTTTCAGTCAAAAAGCCTGAGCTTGTTGTGTGGGCGAGGAAAGAATAGAACAGGGTTAATACATTCACGTACTTGGAAATTCATTTAAGTTTTAAGATTCGTAGATATTTATCTGCTGCAGGCTGTGCCTTTTACACGTTTTCTATTCTTATTCATATTATTTTCAGGACATATCTTTTTCTTTGTTTAAACTGTCAAAAACAGAAAAATTTGGTTTAAGCCTGTCAAAAATACAATTTCATTAAAAAATAAAATTCGATGTCTAGAGACGAATGAACGTTTAAAAGAGAATTAAGAAAATTTAAGAATTTAAATTTATTATGATAATTTTGTTTTTTGAAATTTTAAAATTAATTTCTCCATATTTTATTTTTCCATTTATTGTCAAATTTTATTTTAAAAAATTTTCTGAAGAAGATTTCCAACGGAAATCGAAATATCGAATAAAAACATTTTAATTAATTTTTTAAAAAAAGTGACCTTAAGCTTAAATAATTTAATAAAGTATAAAAAGAAAAATTTCATAATGTGAACCAATACTAGGTTTCTAACTCATTTGCAAGTTATTGCTCTAGAAAATAGAGGACGAGAAAAAGAATTAACTTGAGAATCTCTTAGATGAAAGCTTTTCATAGCAGCACCAATCTAAAAGGCTAAAATGTTGAATGATTTTGCTGCGAAGATCTAGTAGAATTAAAGAAAGGATTATGTGGGCTATAAAAGCATTCTTTAAAATCTGACCCACAGTCTGGCCCACGATCTCGACCGCTATCGCTCAATTTCCAACGACAAACAGCTGTTTTGTGCCCAACTTATAATTTTTAGCTCGACAAATCGAACGTCATTGCAAGTGAACGGTAACGTAATAGTTTTCATATAAATTTGCGCCCCAATAAGAAATATTATGTGACCACAAATGTCAAAATCAGTCACTTGTGTTGTGGTTGTCAACAGAGGCATTTTGTAGGAATATAGTTAAGGAAATTATTTCTTGAAACACCAACATTTCTAGAATTATATTTTTTTTAAACAACACCACTTAAGCTACGGTCACACTTATTAAATATTTGACCAAATAAGCATAACCACTACTTTTGTTAATAGCTAGTGAGCTTTAAAATGGTCTTAATATCATAAGATAAAACTAATTATGCTGCTAGGCAAAACAAAAAACTGTTTTTTGTAAGATGTGGTATTAAAATCAAAATAAACATTGGAATTAAAGGAAATTATATGTTGGTTTTCTTGTTTTCCACGTTTTTTTCTTCAAGTATTTGCCAAGCGTGACCGTAGTTTTATGTAAGTATATAGTTTTATAAGATATTTTTTCACAAAATTCTATTCTATATTTTTTCTTTACTGCTTTGATTTGTAAACTGCTTTGTTTGTAGAAAAGAGTCGTATTTTTATGGCTTAATTTAGATGTTTTGGCGATTATTTTTTTTAAACAAGCGTTTTATTTGTGAAATAATGGATGTGGCAATATAGTTTTTTGTTAATGAATAGATGGGGTACGTTAGAAACGTAAAACCTTACGACCGACAAGTCGGTAGTTAGTAGGGCCCTTATGAGAACGATATTGAATAACTTGTTCTTGCTCGCTTCAGTTATTGATCGTCATCGTGGGCCAGACGGTTAGTTTAAATATGTTTATATCCTTTTAGACTCTACCTCGTCGACTTGTGCAATGTTCAGCTTTCAAAAAGATTAAACTAGTAGGTCCGCCTATGTTTAGTTCCTGTGAACTGCGAATTATAATTCCATATTCATGTATAGACCAAGTACAAATTGAACTTTACCAAATGTTCCGTTACTTGAGGAAATTTATTATTTATAAAAAAAAAACGCTTAGGTGATTTTCGGAAGTTGGATGCATTTACAGGCATTATATGGGAGTAAAGGGCAGCTACACAGGAATAATTGAAAACTGTCTCTAATCATCAAATTCATAGAATCCAGCAAACAATTTGTTGATTTTGCATTACCAACATGAGTACAAATATAGATATCCATATTAATAAAATGAGACTAACTAATAAAGATAAGTTTATATTGGGCAGAGTAAAGGAAAGAGATAGATTTTTGAGATCTAATAGGGATATTATTATCTTAAATGCAGACAAAGGGAATACAACGGTGGCAATGAATAGAGTTGGTTATGAGTTGGGAATTAATGATATATATTATAAGGCATGATTCAAATTATAGGAGATTGGATAAGGACCCTACTAATAAACTTTAGTTCAGGAACTTTTTAATAATGACAAAATTACAATCACAGAAAGGAATAAGCTTAAAACTAATACGGCAATGGCACCTAGGCTATACGGTCTTCCAAAAATTTATAAAATGGATTTTCCATTGAGGCCAATATGTTCAATGATAAATTCTCCATCATATGAACTATGTAAATAAGGACTTATTCTTACGTATTCTTAAATTTTGTATAATAGATAGTAGATATTTTTAATTCAATAATCATATATATAATCAAATGAAAGGACTTCCTATGGGTTCGCCAGCTTCTCCGATTGTAGCAGTTATAGTTATGGAAAGGTTATTAGATATATGTGTTGAAAAATTAATTATAAAACGGAAGATTTTGACAAACATGTTGACGATTTATTTTGTATAATTTCTGAATCAGGAATAGAGCAAATGTTAGATATTTTTAACTCATTTCATATAGATATTAAATTTACAATTGAAAGGGAATCTAATTCAAGAATATCATATTTGGATACTTTGATAATTGGAAGATGAAATAGGGTAATAATAGATTGGTATCAAAAACCAACATCTTCTGGTAGAATTATTTATTATTTCTCGAAACATCCAAAGAGAATTAGGCCCTAGTTCATTAAATTTAATTTTCATTAAATTATTTTTATAAAGAAAGGAATTTTACAACATGAAAATCAATTAAAATTGTTATTGATAATCTTTCATCATTGACCGTGGCCGGGGCTCGAACCCGGGCCGGCAGGTTACCATGACATGTTTCGATCGCAACCACTCGATCTCCTCAGATGGATTTGCCGTTTTACACTCGCAGCCATAGACGACTGCTGACGTCAATAGTCAAACATCAATCCTTAAACCAAATTGTATTTTAACCTTTGGTAGATCGAAGTTTGCTTTTTTGAATGATTATCCATTTCAATTGATTCTACATGTTCTTCCTTACTTCTGTTTTTTCGTACTTTTGTCAAGAATTTTTCCTGAAGTCTAAAGTACATTTTTTGTATTTTCATTTTTTGTCTTTCCCTTTCCTGTTGACCTTTTTCAGTACAACTTGAAAGACAAGTGAATACATAGAGCTCGTGCCCTAGCTTTAACAATAATTAGTATTGTGGTTATTTTGTTGAACTATTTATGGTTTTTAATCCAAATTTTCAATAATTTTAATTAGGCCCTAGTTCATTAAATTTAATTTTCATTAAATTATTTTTATAAAGAAAGGAATTTTACAACATGAAAATCAATTAAAATTGTTATTGATAATCTTTCATCATTGACCGTGGCCGGGGCTCGAACCCGGGCCGGCAGGTTACCATGACATGTTTCGATCGCAACCACTCGATCTCCTCAGATGGATTTGCCGTTTTACACTCGCAGCCATAGACGACTGCTGACGTCAATAGTCAAACATCAATCCTTAAACCAAATTGTATTTTAACCTTTGGTAGATCGAAGTTTGCTTTTTTGAATGATTATCCATTTCAATTGATTCTACATGTTCTTCCTTACTTCTGTTTTTTCGTACTTTTGTCAAGAATTTTTCCTGAAGTCTAAAGTACATTTTTTGTATTTTCATTTTTTGTCTTTCCCTTTCCTGTTGACCTTTTTCAGTACAACTTGAAAGACAAGTGAATACATAGAGCTCGTGCCCTAGCTTTAACAATAATTAGTATTGTGGTTATTTTGTTGAACTATTTATGGTTTTTAATCCAAATTTTCAATAATTTTAATTAGGCCCTAGTTCATTAAATTTAATTTTCATTTAATTATTTTTATAAAGAAAGGAATTTTACAACATGAAAATCAATTAAAATTGTTATTGATAATCTTTCATCATTGACCGTGGCCGGGGCTCGAACCCGGGCCGGCAGGTTACCATGACATGTTTCGATCGCAACCACTCGATCTCCTCAGATGGATTTGCCGTTTTACACTCGCAGCCATAGACGACTGCTGACGTCAATAGTCAAACATCAATCCTTAAACCAAATTGTATTTTAACCTTTGGTAGATCGAAGTTTGCTTTTTTGAATGATTATCCATTTCAATTGATTCTACATGTTCTTCCTTACTTCTGTTTTTTCGTACTTTTGTCAAGAATTTTTCCTGAAGTCTAAAGTACATTTTTTGTATTTTCATTTTTTGTCTTTCCCTTTCCTGTTGACCTTTTTCAGTACAACTTGAAAGACAAGTGAATACATAGAGCTCGTGCCCTAGCTTTAACAATAATTAGTATTGTGGTTATTTTGTTGAACTATTTATGGTTTTTAATCCAAATTTTCAATAATTTTAATTAGGCCCTAGTTCATTAAATTTAATTTTCATTAAATTATTTTTATAAAGAAAGGAATTTTACAACATGAAAATCAATTAAAATTGTTATTGATAATCTTTCATCATTGACCGTGGCCGGGGCTCGAACCCGGGCCGGCAGGTTACCATGACATGTTTCGATCGCAACCACTCGATCTCCTCAGATGGATTTGCCGTTTTACACTCGCAGCCATAGACGACTGCTGACGTCAATAGTCAAACATCAATCCTTAAACCAAATTGTATTTTAACCTTTGGTAGATCGAAGTTTGCTTTTTTGAATGATTATCCATTTCAATTGATTCTACATGTTCTTCCTTACTTCTGTTTTTTCGTACTTTTGTCAAGAATTTTTCCTGAAGTCTAAAGTACATTTTTTGTATTTTCATTTTTTGTCTTTCCCTTTCCTGTTGACCTTTTTCAGTACAACTTGAAAGACAAGTGAATACATAGAGCTCGTGCCCTAGCTTTAACAATAATTAGTATTGTGGTTATTTTGTTGAACTATTTATGGTTTTTAATCCAAATTTTCAATAATTTTAATTAGGCCCTAGTTCATTAAATTTAATTTTCATTAAATTATTTTTATAAAGAAAGGAATTTTACAACATGAAAATCAATTAAAATTGTTATTGATAATCTTTCATCATTGACCGTGGCCGGGGCTCGAACCCGGGCCGGCAGGTTACCATGACATGTTTCGATCGCAACCACTCGATCTCCTCAGATGGATTTGCCGTTTTACACTCGCAGCCATAGACGACTGCTGACGTCAATAGTCAAACATCAATCCTTAAACCAAATTGTATTTTAACCTTTGGTAGATCGAAGTTTGCTTTTTTGAATGATTATCCATTTCAATTGATTCTACATGTTCTTCCTTACTTCTGTTTTTTCGTACTTTTGTCAAGAATTTTTCCTGAAGTCTAAAGTACATTTTTTGTATTTTCATTTTTTGTCTTTCCCTTTCCTGTTGACCTTTTTCAGTACAACTTGAAAGACAAGTGAATACATAGAGCTCGTGCCCTAGCTTTAACAATAATTAGTATTGTGGTTATTTTGTTGAACTATTTATGGTTTTTAATCCAAATTTTCAATAATTTTAATTAGGCCCTAGTTCATTAAATTTAATTTTCATTAAATTATTTTTATAAAGAAAGGAATTTTACAACATGAAAATCAATTAAAATTGTTATTGATAATCTTTCATCATTGACCGTGGCCGGGGCTCGAACCCGGGCCGGCAGGTTACCATGACATGTTTCGATCGCAACCACTCGATCTCCTCAGATGGATTTGCCGTTTTAACCTGCCGGCCCGGGTTCGAGCCCCGGCCACGGTCAATGATGAAAGATTATCAATAACAATTTTAATTGATTTTCATGTTGTAAAATTCCTTTCTTTATAAAAATAATTTAATGAAAATTAAATTTAATGAACTAGGGCCTAATTAAAATTATTGAAAATTTGGATTAAAAACCATAAATAGTTCAACAAAATAACCACAATACTAATTATTGTTAAAGCTAGGGCACGAGCTCTATGTATTCACTTGTCTTTCAAGTTGTACTGAAAAAGGTCAACAGGAAAGGGAAAGACAAAAAATGAAAATACAAAAAATGTACTTTAGACTTCAGGAAAAATTCTTGACAAAAGTACGAAAAAACAGAAGTAAGGAAGAACATGTAGAATCAATTGAAATGGATAATCATTCAAAAAAGCAAACTTCGATCTACCAAAGGTTAAAATACAATTTGGTTTAAGGATTGATGTTTGACTATTGACGTCAGCAGTCGTCTATGGCTGCGAGTGTAAAACGGCAAATCCATCTGAGGAGATCGAGTGGTTGCGATCGAAACATGTCATGGTAACCTGCCGGCCCGGGTTCGAGCCCCGGCCACGGTCAATGATGAAAGATTATCAATAACAATTTTAATTGATTTTCATGTTGTAAAATTCCTTTCTTTATAAAAATAATTAAATGAAAATTAAATTTAATGAACTAGGGCCTAATTAAAATTATTGAAAATTTGGATTAAAAACCATAAATAGTTCAACAAAATAACCACAATACTAATTATTGTTAAAGCTAGGGCACGAGCTCTATGTATTCACTTGTCTTTCAAGTTGTACTGAAAAAGGTCAACAGGAAAGGGAAAGACAAAAAATGAAAATACAAAAAATGTACTTTAGACTTCAGGAAAAATTCTTGACAAAAGTACGAAAAAACAGAAGTAAGGAAGAACATGTAGAATCAATTGAAATGGATAATCATTCAAAAAAGCAAACTTCGATCTACCAAAGGTTAAAATACAATTTGGTTTAAGGATTGATGTTTGACTATTGACGTCAGCAGTCGTCTATGGCTGCGAGTGTAAAACGGCAAATCCATCTGAGGAGATCGAGTGGTTGCGATCGAAACAAGTCATGGTAACCTGCCGGCCCGGGTTCGAGCCCCGGCCACGGTCAATGATGAAAGATTATCAATAACAATTTTAATTGATTTTCATGTTGTAAAATTCCTTTCTTTATAAAAATAATTTAATGAAAATTAAATTTAATGAACTAGGGCCTAATTAAAATTATTGAAAATTTGGATTAAAAACCATAAATAGTTCAACAAAATAACCACAATACTAATTATCCAAAGAGAATATTATTATTACAGCTTAAAGTTTTATAGAAAGAGTTCTAAAAATAAGTGAATTAGAATTTAGCTTTCTTAAACAATTAACAGATTTATTAATACAACATAATAATTGTAGAATAAATAACCGAAATAGTATTACAGAACAGAGGACTTATAAGTCGGTAACATATATACCAAAATTTTCAGAAAAATTAGAAAAATCAAATATATATGATAGCAAAATATGCAAAATAGCTCATAAATCTTTTAACACAGTAGGTAAACTATTTACTAAAATGAAAGACAAAATAAAGAAGATGGATATGTCAAATATTGTTAATAAAATACCATTGAAGGGTAATGAAGGTGGACAGTGTTATAAGGTATATATAGGTACAACAAAAAATAAACTAAAAGCTAGGATAGCAGGACATAAATCAGATCAAAAATATAGAAATAGCTATATAACAAAAAAACAGCTTTATCAAGAAAGGTTCCGACAATGTAGAATGTAGAACAAAATTTAAAATTTTATTTATATTGTAATAGATCAAGTTTTATTTGAAAAATATTCACCCTTATTGTGTTTGGCGTATTTTAAATACGCCTACGACTGTTTGGTAATAGAATAACGATAACGTGAACTTTTTTCCTTTAATCTATTACCAAACAGTCGTAGGCGTATTTAAAATACGCCAAACACAATTAGGGTGATTTTTTTGTTTTTGAATTAAAATTTTTTAATTTGTCAGTTATTGTTAAATTTGTTATAATTTGTTAAAAATGTATAAATTATGAAAGAAAAAAACCCTGAAAAAGGCACTAAAGAAAGTGCCGAAATGTTGGTTTTAAATAAACGTTAAAAGTTTTTTATAAAAAAAAAAACCTTAAGCTCGAAAATTTATTAATAATTTAAATAATAAAGGTCGAACACAATACATCCCAGCAAAAACTTTGCTTACAAAATAAGCAGAAAAATAATGAGAACTTGACGAACAGACTACTTATTTTTCTACAAGAAGAAGTACTTATTTTTGTTCGAGATGTCCCAAAAGTAATCCTTTATAATTCAGCCTATTATAATCTAAAAAATAATATGTTTTTTTTATACTTAAAATTTTTATAAAAATATATAGTTACACAAAGTCAATAAAGTAAAAATTTTTTTATTATTTTTTAATTTTTTTTTTTGTTTTTTTTTTAATTATTTTATTTTTATTTTTTCTTATTCTATTTTACTTTATTTAATTTTTTATTTTTTTTTCTGTCTCTGGCGGGATTTGATCCCGCAACCTCGGTGCTGATAGACTAGCTCTCTACCAGCTAGTCTACCGGGGCAGTGTAGTTTTTGCATTAAAAAACTATGTTTTATGACTATAATGACATTTTTATTGTCATAATGAAAATACAAATTTTTCTGTATATTTAAGATATAATAATAAAGTTATTATTTAATATATAACTAATAATCCAAAAAGTGGCGAATAAAGCTACAAAGTAATGAATTCTTGAAGTCATTAAAAGTAGGATTGTAAGTAAAGTTTTTGCTGGGATATAATATAAATTGTAAATATTTAAAATTGGGAATATACCTTTTTTCAATAAATGATATTATTAATTTTAATTAAAAAAGGATCAAAAAAGCTTGCCTTTTCAAACAATGTGTTAATTGATTTAATTAAATATAGCCCAGGTTTTGACAATTCCCAACAGCAATTCTGAAAGTATCAATTATTTTATGTTAAACGAAAAAATCAATTTAGATTTTATTTAAAAATTTATTTGAAAACAACTAAAATGTTAATTAAATAAAAATAATATTTTTAATTTTCTTTCAACAAAAAAATAATTGATTCAACTATCACATTAATTAAAATGAAATATTTTTTAAACCTTTTTTAATTGAAAAAAAACTACTGATAATTTTTCTATATATCATGCAATACTCTAAATATTTTCTTTCAATTACAATTTAAAATTTTTAAAAGACATTGAACTTTTTTTTAAAATAAAACACAAGTTTAATGGAATGACCAAAATTATGGACATTTGTTATTTATGACATATGTCCTCTGCGACTGCGTCACTTTGAACGCCATCCTCTTAGTTCAATTTTGCATCACTTTTTTAAGCATACCCAGCCACACTTTGCCGAAAGCGCGTCGAATGGTGGTTTCTAAATAGTCAACCGTTGCTGCACAAAACTAGTCCGCACAAAAACTAGTCCAAAGGTGTCAAGTCACACGAACCAATGGCCAATTCACAGGTTAATTTCTTTAAAAAATTTGGTCACCAAACGTTTGGCTCAACAAAGTTATGGTTTTTTTTTTTTTTTTTTTATTTTTTTTTTATTTTTTTTTTTTTATTTTTTTTTTATTTTTTTTTTTTAATTTCCTAAGCTAATCCCGCGAAGCTCTATGCTTGTCTGCAGGAAAGAAACCAGAGTCTCTGGCGGGAATCGAACCCGCAACCTCGGCTCGCTACCAGCTAGCCTACCGAGGCACTCACGCACTGTATGGCAAGTTGCGCCGTTTGTGGAAACAATATCCGCGTTAAATGATTTACAATGAATTAAAAATTACGAATCTTTTGCCTGTAGCGTTGGCCCTTCAAGGTAATGTTGGCATTACCTTGCCAGCGTCGGATCGATAAATTCAAGTCCTCTGTCACACTCAGGCTACAGCGGCGATGGCTACTACTGTACGTACGGTACGGGTTCGTTTGAAATGAATGTTATCCAAAAGAGTAAATGAGGTCATGAATCGATATATAGTATTGCGTATTAGTCGCTCAGATGGAAGATTATGTGCACCGTAAACTTTACGAAGTCCTCTATAAGTTTAGAAAGGGATCAACAATTCAAAAAAATTTGCCCTTATAAAATTTGGCAAGTTCACAATATTCCCTTTTAAATGTACTTTTGCATTTTACCTTTAAGGGATACACTTTTTGAAGGTACTTTGTACATTTTTACAACCACAACTGTTTATTGCAGTGATTGAATAATGTTTCTTAAAAAAAAAAACAGTAGAACTATGTTATAATTAATTTTATTGCACTTTATATGTAAGTATTTTCTAAACTTCAAATCAGTTTAAATATCATGACATTTATATTTTTCATATTGCAGTACTCCAGACAAACTTCAAGTTAAATTGGTCGATTGGGTTTTATCTCCCATAAAAAGTTACAAAAAAAAAAATATTACAAAAAATGTGAACATTTTACTGGTTTTACGCAGAGGCAAAAAGTGACCAGAGTTAAGTGTTTTCACAAAAAACGTGTACGAGAATCGTAAAAAATTCAAACTCCGACAAAATCTCGTTATTCTAACAAAAATATGCTGATGGTTTAAAAAAAAAAATGATTTGCTTCTGCAATATTTCGAGTTTTTGAAATTATCTTAAGAGTATTTTAGTTTTTAAAGTTGTTATCATAAAAAACTTTAATATGCTTCAATTCTTAAGCTGGCCTCTCCATTAAGAACTAAAAATTTGCTCTGTTCGCTTGTAATCAGACCTTCCCATACTTAAAGTTCTATAAAGTCAGTACGTATGTATGATTGTAATTGTGTAAGTGAAAAAGAATAAAATTTACATAAAACATTCGTAAATATATTTGAAAAATGACAAAGACGTCGTCGACTATGACATTTGGAATCCATATGTTGACATCGCACAGTGGCAAAAAACTTAAAAAAGGAGGTAACAAATATAGAGAAAAAGAAATGGCATTGTCTGTAAAAATATTTTGAGAAAACAAAGAAACTAGTAAATTATAACTTTTGTAAAACTGAACCTATTTTAATCATATTTTGTTTTAAGTAATTTACGGTTAAAACCCCAAGAAAAGGCTAAAAAACCTTAGGAATTTTAAATGCGACAGGGGTTGCTATTCGGGAAAATTTTACTGCAAATATTAAAAAATGAACATTTCTCTTCAAAGTCTTTGACAAAAATTTAAGATTTTGTTACATCAAATAATACTTAAGGCCACATGCTTCCCATAGGAGCAAAAAAATAAATAATACTTACCCCCGGAGATTGTAGGGATATATCTTGGGGATTCTTAACCACCCGGTGTTACATCCTCTGGGAAAATAGGCGCAGACAAAACAGGGCACAGCAGGGTAACATTGCCAGCCCTTCCTTCTTCGGGAAGATCGTGAGTTATCACAACAATTATGTAAGGCTCCTTCGAGAAACACGTTGTAGCTGTGGTTTGTATTTAAAATCGCGTGAAGAGAGATTTTAAAAAGTCAGCATTAAAGGCTATTTGGCTATCCTTTATAAAAAGTTCGGCCTGCTGGCTGATCTTTCTTGATGTTGCCAGTAATCAACAGAAGATGTTTTGAGGTAGAGCTTGGAATGCCCCAGCTTCTATGCAAAGAAACAGCGTACTGGTTTCTGCCAAAAAACCATACGCTAAGTAGGGCACGTACATCTACGCCAATTAAGTTCACCGGGGGTTGAGAGTACTATGGGGTAAGGTCGACTAAGCTAAGGTAAGGAAATATTTTAAAACGAATTATATCGTCTGAACAAATTTAAAACTACTTAGTTTCTTCCTTTTAATTCTCAATAAATGCTAACCTCTTTTTTCAAACTATTCTTTTCGTGAATAAAGAAAACTTTTTATACGTTCCCTAGAATTGAAAAAGTCCGGGAAATTAGAAACCTTTATTGTGACTTTCTCTTCTTTTTTTGTTATATTTTACACAGAAAAAGATAAGGCAGACAAAACATACAAAGTACTTACTCCTAACGTTCACCCCTATTAAGCGGACACCTCCCGTAAGCGAACAATTTTTTAAGTCCAAAAAAATCTTTTGATTTTTCTTGAACTTTTCCCTTTTGAGCGGGCAACCCACCCATCACCATACGCTGACTTTTTGCATACAAAATGGTATTTAATTTTCCCATAACCAGACTGCCGAGATTACAGTTGCCTGCTTCGATATTTCCACTAAACAAAATACAACACTGTAACACTGTTTTCCTTATTCTTACAGCATTGCTTAAGCAATATATAACACGTGTGTGTTTAAAGGGGGATTTCCTAAAAACGAACAAGAACATCTACCATCAATTTGCGAAAATATTAACATCTTCCCTTAAGAAATGCATGGTGCCCAAAAATATCTTTCATCTTTTTTACAAGATCTTACAATCTTATTGTATTCCGTTCTACATCTTTCGACTATTTCAGTATCATCAATATATGTCAATATATGTCAATAGTGGCAATAAAATCTATTATTATTGTGGCATCACTGGCAAAATGATATTTGTTTTAAAAGCAGCGTTAGTGCCGGTTCACACACGTCAAGTTTGACTTGTCAAGTCTTGAGTTTTTAGAAGAGAGGGGAAAAGAAATGGCATTCTCTTTTTCCTTCTCTCCTAAAAGCTCAAGACTCAAGAATTCCGTTCGAAATCATTTTTGGTGCTTCGGATTCCAATAGTTTTCAGCAATCAGAAAAATTTAGCTTAAACGATTTTTATGTAACCCATTTGGCAGCATCAGTATTTATCACTGTGTAGTATGGCAACGAGTTCATTTAAAAATACAAAAAAAAAAACAGCTGTTAACAAAATGTTTATACAAACATATTTATGGCAAAGTCTTCGTTCGAAATCGACGAACAGGCCATTACATTTGAATTTTTATTTATGGATAGAAAAGTGATAAACTTGAAAATATGTGAAATTTAGAAAGTAAATATGCCGTGTGTACCAATAATTGATGCACTGGAAGAAAATTGTTATTGTTTTAAATTTTGCTTTGTTCATTTCAGTTTTCTTTTGTTATATGTGTTGCCGGTATGTCAATTTTGGCATATTAAAAAAAAAAATAGATATGGCAATTCTTCATAAATCCATTACGAAAATTTTGTTTTCTTGTAAAAGTTTTTGTAAAGAGTTAAAAATATTTGTAAAATATAGATTATTTTGTGTTTTGTTCTAAAAAATATACCTTTTGGTGGCGTAGGATATAAAAGTAATGAAGGTTGGTTCTAAATAGCGAGTGAATGAGGTGAAGAGAGATATTCATTTGGGTCCATTCCGTTTTACCTGATGGACTTTAATCCTAAAAAATGTGTACGAAAATGAGAAAAAATGTTACACCATAAAATATTATTCTTTCCTTTTTAGTCGTTCAGAAAACCAAGGCTTAACCGACTTCAATATATTTTTACAAATTTAGACCACTGTGCATGATTTTCTCATTTATTCATTCTAACCAATTTTCACAAACAAAATACTGCAGTAAGATTTTGTTTGAAAATTCTAAAATTATTTTGTGGCTCTTTTACCATTTTAACAATCATCTACGATATCAGTTTATTTGAAATGAGAGAAAAAATCGGAAAATAAAAATATTATTGCTTATGAAATTTAACAATTGAAAGGTTCTTCAACATTTCTGTACTCAAAATGTTTTTTTTTATTAGTTACGTTTGGCCAGTCTTTAAAATATTTTATGATTCAAATACACAAAGAGTCAGTCATGTCAAAATGTGTTTGTTATGGAAGTTTATGAAATTGTTGAATAAAATTTTACAAAGTTGCAGATAAGAATTTATTTTTAGGTTTGGTGTTAAATAAATGGCTTGTGTTCAAATATTTTTTCTTATTTTTTACTTAACAAAAATTTTGGAATAAAGAGTGCTTTTTGAATATGTATGTACATAATAAAAAAAAAAACATAAATAAGGAAAGTAAGCAATATCAAATTTGAAAGATAGAAAAGTTCAATACGAGGTCACGAGTATAAAACTCGACTTTAATCGTAAGGCTAGATGTTTGAAACTATATTTAAATCATTTTCAACGCCACCATCTTTATGTCGAAAGGTCATAAATTTATTTTAAATAAAAAACTTAAAATATCTTAATTATATTCTTTCGTTTCAAGTTTATAAGGGCCGGAGATCAGAATAACTTTGTGTCAAAATAATATTTTTTGTTGTAGTGGGTCCGCAATGGACCATCAATCCTAGCAAAACTTTTGTTGAATATTATATTTATGTTTTATAGCTTTCGACACAGGTGTAAATGGTATCTACAAGTTGGCGCCAAAGTTATCACCCGATGTTCTTTGACTGTATTTTTTTAATAAATGAAAAACTTAAGTTTTGTTTTAGATTGTGTTTAATTGTTGTAAAATTTTATTTATGTAGTAGTAGAACGAAAAGGATATCGGCCAAGTATCCGACGCCAAAATGGATGACCATACATTTAATGGCTGTTTCCATCACTCTTGGCATAGCTTCCGGCGATAGTTTCCTGCATTCCTGACGAATAATTCTCTTTAAGGACTTAAAGAGTCTGAGAGTCGTCTAGAATGGTTAGATCAAGCTTGCCCGTATTGGACGACCTGGAAATGCAGCCCTCAGAATTTCGGATGTAGATCCCAATTCGTCCAGTTGAGGTAGGACAAAGTCCTTGATCATGTAGCTTTGAGCGGGTATATGAAATTTTATCAAAGTCTGTGGCTTATTCTGGGAGTCGTGATCGAATACTTTTTCGATACAAAGGAATTTTCTTTCTAATTCTAAAGCTTCGTACAGACGATGGTCAGATCTTACAATTTTGTCATTTTTCTGACAATGGTGTCATTGTCAGATGCATTAATTTAACACATCTGCCAAATGAAAATAGCGTACAATGTTCACACAGTTGCAAGACATTTTTAGTCAATTTAAATGTCAACATTGTAAGATCTGACCACCGTCTGTACGAAGCTTTACAGTTGATACTGAACGAATCGAAAAAATAATTTAGATTCGACAGAAAGAGTTAGAAATAAAATTGCTTTCCAACAGAAAAAGTATTCGATCACGACTGCCAGAATTAGGCCCCTGGACTTAAGTAATGCTTAATCCGACCACAACTGATAGTTCTTGCACGAAAATTTAAAATATATTTTTTTGAAGATTTAAAAAATTTTACAATAAGTTTCCTTTTTAATGTGAAGCCTTGTTTCATATTTAAAATGGGGACTTACATACACACATACATATGAGGAGCCGCAGAACAAAACGTACTTTTTCACACATTTAAAATTTTTGGGAAATTGAGGTTTATTTTTTTCGACCCCTTAAAAAACTGTATGAACCTGGAAATGGAAACAAGTTTTTGGCTTACCAAAAGATGAATCAAACTGCCGTAAGTCAACACATTAAATGTCAAGGATGTTTAATATCAAACCAATTTTATATCGAAAAAAGTACGTTTTGTTAAAATAAAATGAAAAAAGTACGTTTTGTTTAAAAAAATATTTAAATTTTCTAAAAATTCTTGTAATTCTTCCATGTTTTAATTATACTATTGTATTAATTATTTTTTTCATAACACTCATTCATCAAACAATAGTTAAATTATTGCAATTATTGGTGGCTTTTCTTAAAAACTCGTCGAACAAATACAAATTTACATAAAAACAAAAGCAAAGTTTAAAAAATAGTTTTATTTTATCATAAATTTCTAAAATGAAATAAAACTGAGAATTTTGAAGCGTTTCTCTCTCTTTAAAAAACGGTAAATTGTATGATAAACACAAAACTAATTTCCTAAACCTTGTTTTTGTTTTAATGAAAATTTTCCCTTTTTCGAAGCGTTTTCAAGAATAGTCACCATTATTAAACAGTTAATTTTAATGAAAATGAAATGACATAAATAAACGTCAAACAAATTAAGCATATTAAGAAATGGTTTGTTATTAAAACAATTACACGAAGAAATGGCAAAAACAATGAAAAAAGCACGTTTTGAAAAAAAAAAATTAAAAAAGTACGTTTTGTAATGCACCAATTTTTTAAGAACCCATTTCCTTGGTAAAAAAAAAGAAACAAATATGCTAACTAGATTTTTTCTTAAAGATTTCAACCCAAATATTATAAAAATATCAAAAAACCAATTTGTCAAAAAATGCGAAAAAGTACGTTTTGTTCTGCGGCTCCTCATATATACTTATATCATTGCGAAATAATTTTCCATTTATGGGGTTTTAGTTCATTTTTGATTTGTGGGTTTTTTCATATTCTGGGGACTTCTTTTATTTTTAAAATTCTGGTTTAAATTCATAATGAAAAAAAATTCCTAAGGACTTAGTTCATTTTTGTTTTCGTGGCTTCGCTCATTAGGGACTTAGTTCGTAGCGCAATATATGTAATGATGCCAATTTTTTTTAATAAATCGTCTTTTGCCAGCTTTTATATACATACTTTATACACTAAACAAAATTTTGGTTTTCTATAAAAACTATACTTACTAGAGTATGAAAATAAAACCTGCAGAAAGTACCAACCAATAACTGCAATTTCTCAAATTCCAAAACTTAACACCACAACTCACAAGCCCAAGCCCGTATATTTTTGAACTGATTTCATTATTCCTACTTAATTTACACACTTAAATAAACATTAAATAAAAACTCTTATCAAAAGAGGATTTCAAAAGTACACAAAAACATTATTATCCCCCCTCATAATAAAGTACTTAAAATTTTTTTGTGTTTAGTATGTAAAACAGTAGACCATATTGTAGCAGTTATCATAAATGACCGTAATGAGTCATATTTTACTTAAATAATTTTTTTTTTGTAAACAGCTCGTCGTAGAAAATAGCGAGTGAGAGATGGAGAGCGACAATGATAATGAAATAAAAACAAAAAAAAAAACAATGATAATAAAAACAACCACAAAAACATTGTAATAAATAGAGAAACCCATAAAATAAGAAGAAGAAGAAAAAAACACAAATAAACGCAGGGATTTTTTTTTAATATCCAAATAATGACGAAAATTTCCAATTGGCCTGCTGCAGAAAATGCAGGTAGTGAAAGTAGGATTTTTCAGTAGAGAAAAAGAGTGGGAGAGAGAGAAGGAAACAAAGCAAAAAATATGCTCATATGATAATGAATTTGCTCAAATGAAAATGAATATGCTTGTATTATTATGTTGTTATATTTTGAAGTTTGTTTTTGTTTCAAATGTAAATTAAAGAAAAGAAAAACAGGCCAGTAACTGTGTTATTATTATAGTTGGCTTAGAGATTTTTGTTGATTTTGATTTTTAGCAAAGTTTCCCTATAGCGTTTGGACGAAATTATGACGTCTTTAGGAGAATTCCTGGGGTCCAATAAAAATGAAAAGTAAAACATTTTAAGGTGAAGATGCGTCAAATTATGTTATTATTTACAACAAACAATATTCTGAAGTTTGTGAGTTCCTTAATGTTTACATTTAAAAATCAGGTATTGTCACGATTTTACGACGATTATATCCTCTGTTGGGAAGCATATATAGGAAAAATAATCTACTTACGGGCAATTTCACGAAGTTTATTTCCAGTTAACAATATGTTTTTGACAGCTATAAGTGATAGTTAATTATAGCTGAACTTGACCGAAAGTATAATATAATGTATTGTTTACTTCTATGTCGCTAAAAGTTTTTTTTAGGTGTATGATCTGAACATTAACGTCTACCCAATTTTTAAATAAAGGCGTTAATAAATGCGTGCTTACTTTTAGGAATTTCAGAAAATCCAAATGAGAAGGAAATAATTGGCCGTGTGGAATCTGTGATACGACTTAAAATTATTTAACCATTAGAAATTTTATAGTAAACAAGTAAGAAAGTATAGTCGGTCAAGCCCGGCCATATGATACCCTACACCACAGTATTTTCAAAGACATCATGCTTATGTGACCATATAAGTATGGATTTATTTGAGTGCCCCGGTAGGCTAGCAGGAGGTGAGCTAGTCTATCAGCGCCGGGGTTGCGGGTTTCTTTTCTGCAGACAAGCGTAGAGCTTCGCGGGATTAGCTTAGGAACTAAAAAAGAAAAAAAAAGGATTAAAAATAGGAGTTTTATATAAAAAAAAAATATGTTTATAAACTTCATTAAAATCGGTTTAAAAGTTTGTGAAAAGCAGAAAATGCCCCCTATCTCCCCTTATGGTCCTATTTTTGAAAAACTGAATAGCTTATGTGTCCGTAGAAATATTTTTATATCTATGATAAAAATTTCATTAAAATCGGTTTAATAGTTTCTGAGAGGCAGAAGTTTACCCCCTATCTTCCCTTGAGGTCCTACGATTCGACCCATTTTCAATAGGCTCCAAAATTGAGACCTGTACTTTGCGCACAAGGTTACATGGACAGCCAGCCAGCCAGCCGGATGGACATGGTTATTTCGACTCAGAAAGTCATAGGAATGGTAAAAGTCTTATCCCAGGGGACTTTTGTTAGGGGGATAGGTGAAATAAGGAATCGATTTGGCTCATTAACAACACTAAACAAATCTATCGTGAACAAATTTTTTTTTTACCCAAATTCACCTTTCTAAATTTTGCGGCGTGTTTGCAATAGACAGACAAATATAGCTAGATATTTATATACTTTATAGGGTATCCAATGATTATTTCTAAGTGTTTTAAACGTAATGAAAAAATCATTAAACCCTACATCATTTTGTTGTTGGTATACAAATTAAAAACAATTGCAAGATAGATACAGTGGAATTGATTGACTATAGCAAAAAACACTAGTGGGTTTCGGTGGGTTCGTGGGAAGACTCAAATTATGTTCACAAAAGAAATTGTCCCGGAAAATCTGTATATGCTCAGAAGGCCGTTCCTTGAGGTTAGAACTCAGAATGGTATTGTAGGATGTCGTGGCCTAAATATAAAGAGCTGCGCGTTTCAACTTCAAGCCAAACCAAAGATGGCAAAGAACTAGGATTTTCTTAAAAAGGGAATTGAATTTAATGAGATTAAATGGACCTAAACCATGCTAATGGTACACACAGAGGAAAAACATGGTTGTAGTATTGTTAAAAAAAATATAATGGTCCCCGTAATGGCAACAAACAAACTATTGTTACTTTTAAAATGACTTTTTCACGATTAATAATATTTTGTTTCTATTTTACACTAAAGTGTTTACCACCCTTGAAACTTCAAATATGGTTGAATTTAACAATATAATGTTTTAATAAAATAAAGCTATAACCATATACTTAAAGATATTATGGTTACCTTTACCATACTATTGTCACGGCAAACATATTATGGTTAAATTTATTATGGTTGCCTCCAAACATTTAATGGTTAATATGTAACAACAATAATATGTTTGAAATTATATTTATTTAAAATTTTGTATGCTGACCGTTAAATTTAAAATAATATGTTTACAACAACAATATTATGGTGGTTTCGTTCTCTACAATAGTTGAGTGCTTTTCAAATACATACTTGCTTGGTGTGCTTAAAATTCTCATTTATTTTATTTTAGTTATTAAATAAAATATAAAAATTGAGTACTGTTCTATGTCTATGAGTCTATGAACCAGTAAAACAGAAGAAGTGTTAATGAAGGTCATCAAAGGCTGGAAATTTATTTTAATATGATTACTTTTAAATAGAAGAAGAACCTAACACGTAACAGGAAAAAAACGAAACTTGACACTTAATAAACAAATTGAAAAAATGGATGAAATAATAACCCTTACAAGGTTAACTTTGAATATAGTATTATTTATTCTGACCATAATATGGTTACTATTGACTAAAATATGGTTAATTTTGAACAAATTATGGTTAATTTCGACCACATTATGGTTAATTTCAGATAATTTTTGTTCAATTTAACTATATTATGGTCATATTTAGCCATAAAATGGGAACTTGCAAGCATAAACATTGTTAAAATCCAACCAAAGTATGCTGCTTTTAGAATATGGTTAACTACAACCATATTTTTTTCTGCGTGTAGGATTCGTTTCTAGATATTGCAGTCTCATTAACAACATCGCTATTTACATTGATATGAAATGTCTTTTAAGGGCAAAAACTAGAAAGGAGGTGTTCGAACTCATAGGTATGACAGTTCGAAAATGTAACCACAACTGCTACGGAGTAAAGATTGCAGAAAAAAGTTTGAATTACCGCTGCTGCTAATAGAAAAATACAGATTCACACAGAAAAAAATACCAATGTAAAATTAACATGGAAAAATGTTGATTGAGAATCATAGTAAATTTCTGCAAAAGTATGCCCTTTATTTAAATTTATCATTATTTCATATTAATTTTAAATAAAATAACCTTAAATCACGCTTATTTAATATTTTTCACTGTTAAAATAAAAAAAAATATATATTAAAATATAAATAAATATGGATTCAATATTGAATCCATAAAAAGCTGTTTTATATTAAAATCAAAAGTTTATCTTGTTAAATTAACATGCATACATACTTAAGTATGTACATTTTTTATTTTCATTTTTAAAATATGCATACATACATACATAGACAATTCCCGTATTCTTTTAATTAAAATTATTTAGTTAAATAGTACATCAAGTTTTCAAAGTAGAATGATGACGAAAACCATATTGGGCGATTCTGCTGATGCTTCTGTTATCAAAGGAGAATACAAAATAAGTGAAACATGCGTTACAGGGGTAAGTGTTTTGAATTAGTCTTAAATAAATGCATATGTTGTCTCTGAAGCTTCTTCACACTGTTATAACACACTCAAACCAATTTGATTCTACATGAAATTCACGTTGTTTCAACTTGAAATAACTTTCATTCAACGTGATTCGGATTGTTATTTCAATGTAAATTACATTTTGCTCTAACTTTACTGCAATGTTAAATTAACATGAATAAAAGTTATTTTAAAAGAAAAAAAATGTTGTTCGCAGTTATTGTAAAACCAGGTTGAATTAACATGAAAAACGTATAAAGCAAAATCACCACCCAAAAATTTTAAATCAACCTTGTTTTCTACGTTTTTAACTTGATTTTTTTCTGTGTGTTCGAGCACACTGGCGGTACTAACCTAGGAGACCCTGAGTTACTAAATAGACCAATAAAATTAATCACCTTACTGCAGCCGTATTTTGTAATTCGCTAAAGCAAAAAATCTATAAGGTCTATTTAGCCATTTTTGGCTACGAATGCAATACTGTAACGTGGATTGCTAAATTTGCCAATGCTATAAAAATTTAAATCGCCGCAATTTTAGCTTTAAATGTCATCGCTAAAATGTTTATATTTTGTATTCTCTAAGGCATTTTAGCCATCTAGATTTAGCTTAAGCTAAGCGATTTACAGATTACGGCTGCTGGTCAGCTAAAAAAACCACATTAGGAGATTTCAGATTTGCTCCAGATCAAAAATCCGAAACGAGGCGGAATTATGAGGGCATGTAGCTAATATCGGCTGTGGAGCTAGACTATAAGCTTTCTTACTGCCTGTTTTCAGAAAACGTAAACAAGTGAGTGAGTGAGAAATTATATTGAAAACAACAATAAAAACCAAAAATTTGTTTTTGTTTTCAATATAATTTCTCACTCACTCACTTGTTTACGTTTTCTAAAAACAGGCAGTTAATCTGATAAACAAGAAAAGTTACTTGCTAGTGGTTTGAATAAACTGGCAGCATAGTAAAGTTGCTACAGACGAAATATCTAGTAAAATGATTATTAAAGAATTACCAATTTCAAATTATCATATAACTCTTTAAAAAGCACTCATGTGAAACATCTTGACAAATATTCCTGCCACTCTCATTTCGTAGCTTCGTTTCCAAAACATTATAGTTCTATCCCACTGTGCGCGTTGTACTGCTAAAGAAATAAGCTGTCTTACATTATTCTAGCCCATCTTATAGGCTTGGCTTGTATGAATTTAAAACAAAAATTTTGTCATTTTATTTGTTTTAATGACTGTTAACCCTTTTCCTTTTCAAAAAAAAAAAAAAAAAAAAAAAAACACCATCTAATTTTTATGTAAACATTTTGATATTCTCACCAATTTTTTTTTTTTTTTAAATCCGATAAAATTTTAATGATAACAAATTTACACAAGCACACATTTGTGCTGATGTTTTTCATTCAAATTAATAATATAAAGTGATACACAGCCAAGAAAAAATAGCTTATCTGTCGAATTTCATAAGGTCATAAATAAACCATCTACAATAAAATGTTATTAAAAGAACCACAGCAAATTAAATCAATATTGACAAAGGTAACAAACATATAAGCTGAAAGAGTTTATTTTTTTCTTCAAATATTTATTTGGCTATAAACTGTTAAAAAGACGATAGATGACACCATCAGTTAGTTCTAAATACAAAATTTAAAACCCAACCCAATTTAAATGACAAATCAAGCAACAACACCAAAATACTGTTACGACATAATTCTGTATGATCAATTCTTTCCAAAAAGTTTAAGAAATATATTTTTTTTTAAATTCTTGAACAAATTACTTTTTAGAAGAAATAGCAAAAAAGTAGTTTTTTGAATCTGTCACTCTTTTAATGTAAGTTTTCCGTTATAGACAGCTGCAAAAACGGCGAATCCCAAATAAAAACATACAAACAAATCATCACAGCAAAAGATACGGAATAACAAAAATTTAAAAAAAAATCCAACAAATAAAGACTATAACAAAGATACTCATAACAACGCCAATAGCAATTAACCCATAAAATACAACAACTACCAAATAGACTTGAAAACAAACAAAAATGAAAGCCAAACAGTCAGTGAACCAGCCAACGTGTGATGATACAAATATCAGTATATCGATGATACTAAAGACCCTTGACAGAAAGTACAAAACCAACAACAGCAACAGCAAAAACCAATTGACAATAACAACTGATAAAAAAAAACACAAGCATATACAACACCAAGACAAAATCGCTGTTTACAAAACCCTGCTCATTACATACGTACCAGTGTGACCAGATCAAAAAATGTTGTTCGGCTAAATTTAAAATTTATCTCCAAGTCTCCAAAAATGAATTTAATCGTTTAAGAGATATTTTTAATGCTTTCGCGGGCCATTGTTTCGAATATGAAGTCAGTGAACACAATATTATAATAAAAAGGAACGAATTGTGATAGGTAAAAACAAGATATATTACTTTACTAGTGATAAGTGTAGTTACTCCTCAGGAAAGGTAATTGACAGAAACCTAGTCATGTGACTGGGTTTTGTGCCGATAATTGCTGATGCTATCTGGTTTTATTACTTTATATGACGGGTGTCTATCATATTAACTTGGTTCAGTCGCGACAATATCTGCGTCAGGCATTATGATAACAAAGTGTCAATAAGTTGCCAATTAGCCCCCTCCTAGAACATCACAATATTAAAATGACAAGTTTTCTATAAATAAAGTGGTAGAACTAGAACAGGTCCATACTACATAAGAACTGTCTCGTGACAAGTTTGGTGTTAGTTCCCTTTCGCCTAGAGTATCTATTCACAGAAAAAATTAAAAATTGTCTCTAATCACCAAATTTATACCAAATTTATAGAATCAAGCAACCCATTTGTTTATTTTGCACCTATATTACCAAAATTAATCATTTTTACTAAAAATTGTAAAATTTAATGTTTTGAATATTTGTTTTTTCAATAAAATTTTTTTAATTTTAATTAAAAAAATTAACAAAAAACTTTGCCGTTTCAAACAATGTGTTGATTGGTTTTGACAATTTCCAACAACAATTTCACAAGTTTAAATTATTTTATTTTAAACGAAATAATTTTTGGTTATTTAATTATTTTTTTATTTAAAAATTTATTTTAAAACAACAAAATGTTGTTTAAACCAAAATTATATTTTTAATTTTCTTTCAACAAAAAAATAATTGATTCGATTATCAAATTAATTAAATTTAAATAATTTTTTAATTGAAAAAAAATTACTAATAATTTGTGATATTCTTTAATTCAATTTTATTTAATCAAATTTAATTTTCATTAAATTATTTTCACTGAGGAAGGAGGAAAGAATCCGAAAAAACAGAGGAAAGGAGGCAACATGTAATTTGAAATTTAAAAATTATAATTACAGCAAATTTCGAACCACCAGTACTACTGGTTAAAAGATTGATGTTTGACTGTTGGCTGGTGGGCACCGCAGTGGTGCAGTGGTTAGAACTCAAAGATTTTCTGAAGATAGAATGTGGTGATTCTTGAAACATGTAAAAATCAACCCGGGTTCAAATCCCAGCTTAGCCAAAGAAAAATTTTAATAAAAATTCCAAGTTGTAAAATTCCTTCCTTAGTGAAAATAATTTAATGAAAATTAAATTTGATGAGCTCAAGCCTAATTAAAAAATATCAAAAATTAAAAATTAACAGTTCAACTAAAAATCAAAATTGTTCTATTACTAAAAATTTTTTCTGTGTTGGTAATGGCGTTGCCAGTTATCGAAATATTTAGCACAAAGTTTTCGATCTTACATAGAGTCGGCTGGCTTTTGTCAAACAAATACTTCATTCTTTAACGAAATAAATAAAATTTTACTAAGAGCACAGGTAGGTTTTGAGAGGTTTTTCAAGTCTACTAGATACAGGTATGTCCGAGGGCGAGTCAATAAGTCCGTGAATTTTTTGAATGAAGTACAGGTTTTGGATATTTTCCAACGTAGTATCCGTTTTGCTCTATATACATTGTCCAACGTTTCTCCACCTTTTTTATTATCATCAGAATAGATATTTATTTTGTAAGATGATTTCATCGTTGGAGTCAAATCTCTTTCCGCCAAACCTTTTCTTTAGTTTTGAAATCAAGAAATAATCACTCGGGGCTTAATCCGGGGAAAAGATAGGGCGGCCGAGAAAGCGGCTCATAACTCATGGATTTTTGGCATAAAATGCTCTCACGAAATTAGGTTCGTTCCATTTTATCCTAAACAAACGAGAAATTCTGCTTATAATAACTGTCAAACACAAACGAAATGGCTATATTAAGAGATGACTGTTGACAAAAACCGTGTTTTCCTTTCAGTTAAGAGGCGGGAAATTAAATAAGTTACGGCCTTACTGACCTGCCCTTGTATATGTATACACTCACAATATTATTTTAGTAACGGGCTGTAATTTATTTAAGATGTATTCCGTTCCGTCATTTTTAAATAAATAAGCTTTTTAAATTCCAAGCAAATTTATTTTTAACTGATTCTAACATTTTTAAAAAAACTAAGTGCACATTAAAACCGATTTTCAGTTGAATTTAATATTGTCCGTTGATTAAGTTAAAGTCTACTGTATGTAAAATTAAATGAAAATGTAATTTAAAATAGCGAAAAGTTGATTCAATTATTACTGTCGAAAATTCAACCGCGAGTTCCGTAAAAACAAATGCATTTTTAGTCATTTTGCATTATTTAACTACCCAAAAATACATTTTTAGTTATCTATAAAATAAAACGATTTGCTTGTTGTGTGTAAAAAATTCCCATATTCTATTTGTCAAAATTATTTAGTCATCAAATTTTTAAAGTAAAATAATTGCGAAAACCATATCCATAACCAAAACGGGGTAAGTAACAAAAAATACTTTCTCTCATTAGAAAAACAAGCGGACTGGAGTCTGGAATTTTTTTAAGAAATTCGGCTCTTCTAACTGAAAATTCATTTGTTTTTACGGAATATGGAGTTGAATTTTCAACAGTAAAAATTGAAATTAACTTTTCTTTTAAAATAAATGAAAAATTAGTAGACCCGTTTTTAACTAGATTTTCATTTATTTTATTTTACAATTTCCGTTAATTTTACGTACAGAATATTGTGAGTGTACATTAGAGTTTGCTAAAAAGCGTAAAAATGTAAAACCACGGATTCGGGTTTAAAATTATTAAAACCGGTCGGTTTCGGTCTTCGGTTTTTAAAATATCAAAGTTAAATTTCATACATAAATAAATATATTTTTTTTGTATGAAATACAATTTGTTTATTTGTTTTAATTCAGGTACTTTTATTAGCCCTCAAGTGTACACCTGGACCTGGTCGGACATTTTTTACTTTTGTCCAGTTTTTTTTTTATATTAAGTATACTAGAATATTCGCAATAAAAGTGTATTTTTACAAAAAAAAAAAAAAATTTGAAAAATTGTAAACACCGTGGGCGTGGCAACTGGCCAAATGAAAATTTTTTGCATATTGTATCTACCTGGGCCTGGCCATAAATAAAATAAAATCAAAATGAAACGTATCAAAAAGCATACGCAACACATAAGAATACTTTTTTTACTGTTTTTTCGAAGAATTATTCTATTTCCCAACAAAATGTTCCTGCTATAGCCAGAAAAACTCCATACAAAATACTAGTGGTCCCAGCCAGGCCCAGGTAGTAGTTTGTGCCACACAAATTAGTCTACTTAAGAGTTAAAAAGGTAACATTTGGTCTTCTTAGTACTTATTTTGAATTTTAACAATCTTTAAGTACCTTGCCATTGTTGCAGGCTGTTATGTATAAAATGTTTGTATATGAAGTTCGAGCGAGTATTATGCATTATTTGCAATTTCATTAAGCATAAATATATTGTTAAAGTAAAAGCAAAAAACCGAGTTGTTTTGTTGTCGGTTTTCGGTTTAGTTTTTGGGCATTTAAAACCGCGGTTTCGATTTCGGTTAAAGCCGAACAGCAATCCCTAGTGTACATATTAATAAATTATCGGAAAATACCTGGTGACCTCAACGTAAACCAAAACGTTGCTCCATTCTCATTTGTATCCCATTTTATCGGCTTTTTGAACTAACATAATTTTATAAAAGTTGTCTAATATCGAGTCAATTAATAAGGCAACTAAGTTTTATTGGGAAAACTACCCTTCGCAACACTTATTTCTCAAACAAACTGGCAACTCTTTATTTTTAAAATACTTATAGCCTATTTCCGATGTGCGAAAGAATTCTTTCTTTCGTACAAATACATTTAAAACAAAAACAAAATTTTTAGAATTGTTTTTGTTTAAAATGTATTTGTACGAAAGAAAGAATTCTTTCGCACATCGGAAATAAGCAGTTAAAGTACTATACGTTTTCATTTGTGAATGTATTTGTATTCGCTAGCAATCCACGCACTTTAAAATAAAAACCCAACAGCGACTTCACTTACGTTTTTCATTTGCTGCCACAGTCTTTGTTGCTGCTGTCGAAACCATATTTTTTCTTTCAGAAAAACAAAAATCTAGACTGTTTTCTTTATTTCTGTCTTCTTTGCTAAGTTTTAAATTATTTTGTTTATGGTTTTTGTTTCTTAAGTTTTTACACAAAATATGTCATCGTATGTTTAACACATGTATGAGTATGTTCTTTGTATCGAATTGTTGGGCGTGTGTGTGTGTATGAAAAACTCATATCATGGTTCAATTCTTCCTTTGGCTGATTTCTTTTAAGCTGAACGCAGCTACTTACACTTTATCTATCTTAATGTTTTAAATGTTTGTTATGTATGCCGTTATTGGGTAAGGGCTAAAATTCGGATTTAATGAAAAATAATTTTCTTAATTAAGTTGAAATTGAGAGTGTTCAACGGAATTCGTCGATAGTTTTTGATATTGAACTTTTAAAGTATTACTATAAAATTGAATCGATCCACTGATTAAAAATTAAATGATCAATCGAATATGAAGGCGGTTCAATAAGTTAGTGACTTTTTAAATGTTCCGCCTCTTCATTGAAAGGGCAACACCACTCCTGTCAACAGGCATCTGTCAGTTGATTCTTGTCAACATTTCAATAAGTTTCTTCATATAGAATGTGTTTGATAGCTATTGATAGTAAACTACCACGTGATTTGAAGATAAAATAGAAACAAGACAGTTTCGTGTGCTTTCCATGCCAAAATAAGGTTACGAATTGCTCTTACATTCTCCATATTCTCCGGACTTAGCCCCAAGCTAATAGTCCTTTTTTTAAAACCTGAAGAATTAGCTCGGCGCAATTTTTTTTTAATTAAACCTTTTATTTAAAATAAAATCAGCTTTATCTAAAAATTTAATCAAGTAAATTAAACGCTTACTTATTTCAATCAACAACATTACTATTAAATGTTGTAAACAACAGTGTTCGAAAATAAACAGAACATTATTTAGCGTTCGACTCACACACCCAGGAACGATATCTATTTTTTAATGTTTGCGTTCGGAACTATTTTCAAGAAAGAGCCGAACATTATATAGTGTTCTGTTCTGTTCTTCGTTAAAAAAACATAACAATTGTAGTTATTCTGTAGACAAACATTAAATGTTAATGTTATATAATATTTTTTTTACATTGATAAAGAAATGAACAAACACAAAGTTTTAGCAACGACCGCAGCACAAACAGCTTGTGTGTGTATTGTGTTTATGTTTTATTTGTGTAAAATTATTTTGCTGGCTTTTTGTTTTTTTTTTCGTATTTGTATTTTATTTTTGTAAAAAAGTTTTGGGTTTTTAACCAGCCAAAAGGGATGAACATTCATTAACTGAACCGAACTTTGTAATTTTTTAAGACAAACCGAACGGAATTAAATGTTCTCATCTTTTGTTGAGTTGGATAAAAACAGTAATAATTTTTGTGTTCGAAAGCTGACAAAAAGAGAAACGTTATTTTTTTTAATGATTAACAACACAAACACTATTAGCGTTTGTGTTTCCCATAAATCTACCGAACCGAACAGTAAGGAGCGATATTTAGTGTTTATTTTTGAACACTGGTTAATATCAAAAAATTTTTTAGTTGATACTATAAACTTGTTTACTGGTGCAAATTAAAATAATTTTTTAATTAATACCACAAACTTTTTAAATGAATTAAATTTTTATTTATTTCTGTGTTCCAAAACTCCAATTCGCTTGTATCGCTTGTAGCAAAAAAAGGAAAACAATATTTTTATTAACAAACTAATTGCGAATAAGCAATGATATGCAAATAAAGTATTTTCCCAACAAGCTGGCAGAAAAAGCAAATAAAGGTTCCCAATTTTCCATTTATTCTCATTCCCTGGAACATAAAAAATTGACCCTTGTTTCTTGGGAATATCCGAAATAAAGTTACATAATCTTTGCAAAATTAAATTGCTTTTTTTATTATTTATGCTAAAAAACAAATTTTTTTAGGGGTTTTTTAAATCGAAAGTGTACAGCAAGATTCCACAACAGCTCAAGAGCATAAAAATAACGTTATCGAGTAGACAAAAGTTTATTGAAAAACGTGATAGAGAATTTTGGTAAAAGATTGGGAGCCTGCCAAACCTGTAGATGGGGCCCCCATCACTTGACGTCAACCTAAACTGAAACAAAAATATTTTTAATATCTCAAGAACAAAAAAAATTTTTATTAAAATTAAAATGATACCTAAATTTTTGGACGCCCTTTACTTTGTAAATAAATTCCTAAAAATGTCCGTCTTAAAATTAACACAAAAAAAGCTTCAAAGCTCTCAGATAATTTTTTTTTGAAATTTTTCCTAAGCCCCAGATGTCTGTGAACTAAAAATTCCTTGACGAAATTACTATTTATCGCACCCAATTATTCCTAACGCATAAAGTAAATTCTTACAAAGATATTACTGTCAATAGTTTCATTGTTGTTATTACTCTTTTAAAATACACATACAAATGGAGACAGTGTGTATTTTTGTTCCACTATCTGACCATTTGGTCTCTATTCACCCTTTTTTTGTGTTTATTTACAACACTATCGCTATTTATTCTACGATATGAGTACGAGTGTTTTTGAAAGTAAAATATAAAATGCTAAATAGTTGCTGACAAACAATAAACTCTAGAACCATAATCCAAACAAGTTTATAGACTGTTGAAGAGTTTGAAAAAAAAAGAAAAATTCAAATTTTGACCTTAACTTAGCTGAAAGGGTAAAAAATCAAAGAAATCGAAAGTAGATTTGTTTTAGTAGTTTAATAAGGAAAAAATGGTTTAAGTTTGAAAAGCAAAGTAGTTTAAATGAGGAAGTTAAAGTAAATACTTGAATAGAGTTTACTAGGAAAGGGTGTTCTAGTAAAGAGGTACATTTAGCGTAGTCTATTGAATTTCTTCTTTGCCTTAGTTTCAGTTTAACAGATATCCCTTATAAACAATGATCCATTTTAAATCGTTAATTTATTTTTTTACAAATTTGTCTATGGACATCATATCCTTACAGACAGTTAAATAATATAATAACATATGCAGCCCAATTATGAATAAAAATTCCCAGGGAGTTTTCTCCCTTCTCCCATTTTTCCTATGTAAATTCAATTGTAAAAATGGGGAAAGGGAAAAACCTCCCGGGGAATTTGTATTCATAATTGGGCTGATAGTTAATTCAAATAAAATACAAAATTATTGATTGTTTAACAAGACCTTTGCATTTAAAGAAAAATCTACAACTTTATAAAATTTATTAAATTAACTGCATATCCTTCTAAATGGATCAGCATTTGCGTTATTTGTTCTGAAGTATTTAGTTGATAGCAACTCAAAGTGTCGAGATAGACGATGAGCAACATTAAATGAAATGTTCTCGAGCAGGAAATCAGAACAAATATAACCATTAATTAAATTTAATATAAACGACACATTCAACATAGTCCTTCGGCTTTTAAGAGTTGGAAGTTTGATAAAATCAAGACGGCTTTTGTATGACGGATGATCTAATGGGTTCCACTGTAGACCACGCAGTCAGAATAACAAAAATTGCTTTTGTACAGTTTCAATGTAATTGTTGTGAAACAAATATTTAGGATCCCAAAATATAGATGCATATTCTAGGACAGGTCTCACGAGCAAAACATAAAGTTTCTTTGTACATATGGGTCTTTAAATTCTTCAGCCCATAGTTTGATAAAACAAAGAATGCTGTATTTATAGTTATGGAAATATGCTTATTAAAATTCAAAGTTATGCACTGAGTCGTGGGTTATTGTGCTGGTAGGTCCAGAATTGACATGAGTCCCGTACAAAATTTTATATGTTCGGACTTGATCGACATTATTTTAATACTTATTGTGACCTACTAAACTTCTTTCTGATCAATTTATAAAGAGCAAATTTATTATTGTTCTTTTTGGATAAGAATGCCATATAAAAATCGGTTCATAATTAATACTATTTCGGAATTGGCCTAGACCCACATAAATCGTTATGAAGAGATAAAATTATTACAAATCTCATCATTATTAACTTTTGTAGAAACTTTAACGACTAAATAAAATATTGTCCCGATGGCTCCAAATTTGATCTTAGCTCTCATATAAGATATGGGTTGGATTAGGTTCCTCAAGCAGCCATCCAGAAGATAGTTCACTTGATTTCTTTAGTGGTTCCAATAGGTATCACAGCATATTTCAACCAACTCGTTTTCCTAATGAAAAGAAGAAGCAAGCATGTTTATATTTAAGATAGACCATACAAACAGGCAAACACTGGTTTTCCCAGGCATCTTCCCCAAATGTCCAGCATTTCAGGACATTGACATAGAAAATGAAGAACAATTACCTCTTCCTGCTCGTCATGACAAGACCTACAGTAGGCATTTCATTACAGCTCCCATCCGACAGTGTCTAGTTGTCAGCGAGATCACTGTACAGATTTGTTGTCTGTCAGGTAAACCTCATTAGAGAGCATGTCTCCCGTTTATTATAGCAAGAAAATAAACGCCTTGAAGCAGCAGTGGCTTGCAATGAGCCAATGGAAAGCTAACGATTTAATCAGCAAATCTGTCATCCAAACCACCACTTCGTTTGGCAATGCCTTATTTTTTTCTCATTACTTAATTTACTTTCTTTTTAAGATATTGTTCATTCTGCTGTTAACCTAGATGTCGTATAGACACCTCCTAGAGCTTTAACGGCAGCCATATACGATAATCTCTTCGAAACGTCTGTATAAAACCTTAAGGTGGATTCATCTCAAAGCTCGATTCTCCCATTCGTTTCGAACAATATTTTTGTCCGAAGAATAATTTTTTACTGAGGGTGTTCTGCAGAATGATTCACCACCCATTTTGGCAAATTTGTCCGGAAAAAGCTACCATATTGTTAACAGATGTAAACAATTATAAAAAATGGTAGCACAACTAGCAAACTACTGATATTGGATTGTTTTCTAAAAGTGTGTTAAAGAAAATCGAAGAAAAAAGGAAAGTTATATTATTATTTTTATTTATAATAATTTTTTTATTTAATTATTCAGCAAAAAAACAATTGTTTTAATTAAACTTTTATGTACGAATTGAAAAAAGTCCCATCTCAGTGCATTTTGTACTTGCCGAACAAAAGAATTTCTCTCTCTTTTAAAATTAAGACGTCAAACTTAATATAAAAATTTAGTATAATTTTTATCGACCTTATCTATAATTATGTTGTTTTTTCTTAGAATTATCTAAGTCAGGCTTTCAAGGTCACAGTAAATGAAAAATAAAAAATAAAAAATTTCTACGGACAAAAATATTGTTCGGAACGAATGGAAGAATCGAGCTTTGAGACCCAACTATAATATGCTTAAGCTACTGTCAAAAATTAACAAAAAGCCTCCCAAAAGCATTTAAAAAAAACAAAAATAAAATCAAAAAATATTTTATTCCGTACGGAAAGTGCGATCTGTTTCGCATCTTGGTTAAGCAAATGCAAATTTCATAATATTAACCAAAAAGTTTTCTTTAATTCCATATGGTTTGACACATATGAATCACATGTATTCGCACAATTGCTTAAGCCAACTTAAGCATATTATAGTTAAGCCTTTAGATTTGTTCTTTTCTCCTCGTATAAGATATGTTATAAGCATAAATAATCCACTAAATTTCTTGGGAAAAGGGGTATAATCGGTTTTAGTTTTCATATTCCTAAAAATCGCTTTAATCCTTTTATTCATTTTTTTATTCCTTCACTGTAAATTATAAAAAAAAGCATTTTTACACCAATTACTTATTTTACATATAATATTCCAAAAAATTAAAAAAAGAAATTAGCAATAACATTTTACTTCAATTAGTTTGTTCATGGTTTAATATAAATTTTTTATATAAGTTTTTTTATAATCAGGCTTTAATTCATCAAATTTAATTTTCATTTAATTATTTTTAAAAAAGGAAGGAAATTTACAACTTGAAATTCATTTAAATTTATTGATAATTCATCATTTTTTATTTATCGAATTTATTCTATGAGTTACATTTCAGTTATGTATTTTATAAAGCTTTTTTGTAATAGTTCCATTCCTTAAATTTTTAGGAATGACTTTTATACACTACCAGACTATTATATTGTATTTTCTTGTTACATTTTACCTTAGCTATCCTTTGGATAGCAATGAAGTATATTGTATGTACAGAAAAATTTACAATTATCAGACACCAGCAGAATGTAATGCATTTTCTGGCCCGCTACGGCCTTCGTCAGCAATCTTTGTGTCACACTGGATAGTGATACTTTATAAATTGAAACTAATAGAAACTTGGAATTATCTCCTTTCGTAGGTTACTTTATATTACACAGAAAAAATTATTGCTAAAATATTTTCAAACAAACGCTGGTTTCAAAAATTTTTTAATTTCTACAAATTTTTTTAACTGTTTCAATTAATATTTTTGCTTGATTTTTTATTGTATCTACAAAAATGTTGACAACCGTTAAAACATAAAATATACGCTTTATTGGTTTCAAGTTTTCATAATTTTGTATGAAATATTTAACGCTCTTTAATGTAGTCGTTTTTTTGCAATTTTTTATTTGATCGTAAGCCACACTACTTTATGTAAAATAAATGAGCAAAAACAAAAAACACATGCAGTCTATTTTTGTACGCCTTAAAAAAGTACAACAATAAGAAAGATGATAAAATAGCGTGACGAGAAACAACAACATCATAAGAAACAAAATTTATTTTTGGTTGTTTTCAAAGTTGGTAAAATAAGAATGAATAGAAATCCCGTTTTCTATTTTTTAAATTTTGTCAGTTAAATACATAAAGTTTTTGCAGTATAATGATGACGGAAACCATATCGGGTCGTTCTGCTGCAGTTTTTAGTTGAGATTGCTTCTTCTTAACCCAAGGAAAGGATAATACCAACGGTGAATGTGTGCAACTAAGCTATAACGAGAGAGAGACATCGACTGCTTTCAGTGCAAAAAGAAAAAACTTTTTTGTTTGATTTCAGTAAATGATTTGCTTTTAATTTTTAAGAATTTCAGTCAATTTTTTGTTTGACTCAGCTAAATTATTTGTTTGAAAAAATCAGGGTTTTTTTTTCAATAAACGAAATGCAAAATAAATGGTTTGAATATGCAAATTTGTTTGTAGGTCCTGTTTTAAACAAAAAACGTTTTGATCCGGCAAATTTTTTGTTTGAATTGAAAAAATAATTTTCTGTATATTCATAATTTTTTTTATTTTTCGAATTTATTCTATGAATAAATTCGAAAAATAAAAAATGATGAATATGTATAATATAAAGTAACCTAGGAAAGGAGATAATTCCCAGTTTCTATTTATTGATAATTTTCATTCTTGACTGAACCAGGGCTCGAACTCGGATCGAATTTACTTGTTTCGAGACCAACCACGTTCTCATCATCAGAATTCTTTGCAGTTTTACCCTTTTCACCATTAATCTTTTAACCAATGTACAGTAGGTAATTCGACCCGAAATCTTGGCAAAAAATAATATTTTACACTATAAGTTTCAATTAAACCCAAAACTGATTTTGTCTGCATGACTTATACGTCGTGCGTGAATTTCAAAAAAAATGTATCCGTTAGTTTTCGAGATATTCTGCTTGTTTATTATGTTGGCAAGCCTTAATGTTTCAAATAAATTCCAAATTTCAGCCATATCGTTCAAAAACTTTGGCTGAAATTAATAATGGCCTAAAAAGTAGCTTAAACTACCCAGTGTGCCATGATATTCTCTTGATCTTTTTTCAATTTATTTACAAAAATTTTCCAAAATTTAATTTTATGTGATGGTATTTCATATGATGTTCAAATAGCTTAGACAAAGAAAGAAGAATAATCTCATGTTCTTCCAAGAAAAAGGAAATGTAGATGGAATCAAAAAAGTGTTAACATTATGGACAAGAATATGAAAAGATGTACCTTAGAAACCGAATAGGAATCATGTCTTTACCTGTATACATCTTTGGACTTGACTTTGAAAAAATAAATCACTCTTACTTAGAATTTTTTAATATAGATTCTCTTTCTTGCGCAGGAGTCTACTCAGGAATTTGTTAATTAAATTCAGTTAAAATAAATTTCAAAAGAAATTGTTGATACTATAGAAAAACATGTCCAGAAATCTCGTTTTACAACTAAAAAAGACTCTAAAGATAAAAACATACATATTTTATATTATCCCAAGGAAGTTACTCATTAACATTATTGTTATGCCCACATCCTCTGCCACCACATTATCTTACGCACACTGCCACAACTGAAACGATAACGCTTCAATTTAAACCAATTATCAAAAAAAAAAGCCTACAATAATTGTTCTTAAACTAAATTCCAACTCTTGGCGAACTGTGTGCAACTTAAACATTGAAACTGACTCATCGTTTGCGTTTTCATTAGACCCTAAAAATTTTGAAAAAATAAAACCATTTAGAAGCATTTAAGTTTCTGCTCGAAAATAAAACTCTGGACTGGTGGATTAAAGTTGCGAGTGAGTATGGGTGTAAGTATATAAGTTGGCTGCATCGCAAAAATTGAAAATAATCATAAATTTATGAACAAAAATAAAGACTGATAAATAGTCTGAAAGAGAGTTCAATTCAAAGCACCACCAATAACAAAAGAATGGTACTAGTTCTTTTTACATTAAACATTAAAAGTGCCAGAGACTATATGTTGAGTGACATTTTAACAAATTTTACAGTTTGTTTCATAATTTAAGAAGCGGTTATTATAATTTTTTTGGGAGTTTTGTGAAAATAAAATTATTTTATAGTTTTAAACGTTAAGTTGCACGCACATGGCTGCGTCTTTTCTTGGAGACCCAGTGAAGGGTATAAAAATAAAGAAATTCAGTCTGCATGACCAATCGATGTGCTTCAACACTTAAAGGAATGAAGCAAAACTTCACTTAAATTTGTTGGCCCAAAATTCGATATATTCAAATCAAAAAATCAACTTTGTGAGAATAATTAACGGATGATTTTCCTCCAAAAAGCCACATTAAGACGTAATTGCTGAATTTTAAGTTATACAGCCAATTTTCACCAAAATTGTTAAATTGAATCAAAAAAATGCTGTTTTAAACAATTTGTTTTATTGTTCCAATTAATTTAAGATAAAAATTATAATGTTTGTGCTTATATTTGCAAATATGAAAACGTAGACACAAACTTCAAAATATTTTAAGGTTTCAAACAAATTTTTAACTGTTTCTATTAACTGTGTTGTTTGAAAAAAATATTTTGATTTGTGTTTACGTTGTATATAACCTCTTTTGTTAGTGGTCACATTTCAATTAAACCTATTGATTGAAACTGAACAGCAAGAAAAGCTCAAACTTACAAATATGTTTTTTGACATAATCAATTTGTTTGCAGGCGAAAAATAAGTTCGGAATTCAATTAATAGTACAAATTTCTAACAAATACGTTAATTGAAGTTGGTTTTTATTTTTTTTGTGTTATTCAGATTTCAGTTGAGCTTTTAGTTTAAGTTTCACTTATGTTTTTAGCTTCGGTTCTAGTTTAGATTTTTGTTCCACAGAAAAAAATGAAACCCGTTATTAAGTTATTGAAATACATTTAAAAAACCAAGAACAATTGTGATTTTAAGTTGAACTGTTAATTTTTAATTTTGATATTTTTTTCAATTTTCTTAACTAACATGTTAGTAAAGTGTCGCCTTCGGGGGTGGAAAGAACAGTGCACGAGAATAAAACTTATTAAGTTAGTTGCCTATTCTACAACTTACGGAAGCACAGCTGGGTGCTACCCGTGGCGTCCACAGGTTGCATATAGTGGAAGTTGCCGTAGATATACGGAGCAGCTTCAAATGCAGTCGCGGACAATCAGCGGTTCTCAGATGGTTTCCGAAGGGCACACCGGACTACTAAGAATTTCTGAGTGCCTACGATACTTGGAATGTCAAGCCGAGTGATTGTCGCCTTTAAATAACCAAAAGCCACGGACACATATAGTCTTATGTGGCTCGGTCGGATAATCGAGTTGTATTTAGTAGTGAAAATAATTGAAATAATCCATGTGAATTAAAATATAAAACCTTGTCAACACAAATTTTTAAATAATAAATACCATGCCTTAACTTTAGGTTATCTAAGCCGCCTGAGCTCGCTGAAAAATCGTCCTACCCTGTCATCTTGTCTGCTTTTTTCATAACTTTTCTATTTGCTAAAAAAAAAAGAGTTGTATTAATAAAATTGTTTTATACATTATTTTGGTTTAAATATTGCCGGATCCATTGAAGGTATTAGAAATGCATTGTTTTATCTTCTCCTTATTTTTTTAATGTCGCATATTATTGATTGAAATCAATCTGAAGCGGTATCAACAGTTCGATAAGTATGGATTTTCTTAAATAAAGTACAGAAAGATTGATTCAAGTAAGAAATATTGAAGTGCGAAATACTTAACTTGTCCATATTTAATAGCAAATTCGTACTTGAAATAATCCAAAAATCAAATTGATTTAAGTAAAACTAAGATTGAATCAATCTTAAAATGCGCTTGATTCAAGTAGTATAAAGTTGATTCAATCCCGAATTCGTACACGAAATAAGCCATTAGTGAAATTAGAAGGAGAACTATTATGATTGATTTACATAAACGTTTTACACCTTACACCAAAGATGCCCAGTAGTGGCTGATATCAGCAAATTAAACTCACACGTATACTTACGCTCTTTTGTTTGATCGTCAATCAACCAATAGGAAATCAGCATGTTGAGTGGGAGAGACAAACTACACTTGCAGAACTTCTGTGTCTTATTTTACATTTTAATCGTCATCGAGACTGCTGTGAGTTAACACATAAATTGAAATTATTGCGTTTTATTAATGATGTCAGTCGAAAATTATTTTATGTTACCAAATGCTTTTGATGACATGCAATGTCTTATTTGTCATAAGACATTTAAAAAAACTAAGAAATATAATTTAAAAAAACATTTTGAAGATGTTCATAAAGCCATGAATTATTTGCAGGGGGAAGAAAAAGAAAAACAATTTAAAATTTATAAGAAAATTTTTATTGAAAAGTTGAAGGAATGGGTAAATCAATATAAAGAAAATGATGAAGATATGGCGGAGGAGAATTTAAAAATGGGTTTATCTAACTTAATAAGTTTATATATTGTAAAAAAATGAAGGCCATTTTATATTGAATTATATTTGCTCAAAAAAACGCTATAAGCTGAATTCTTCTAGTTTGAGAAATATACTTTTATTGCGTAACTGCAATAAGAGTATCAACTTAGAAGATTTTATTACTTTTTAATTGCAAATTGAACAATGATTAATTAAGGGAAAATTTATAAACACTTCGAAGAATCTTTTTATTTCGAAATATATCATACTATCCAGATGTCCGCATATATAAATTATATATGTATGTATTATAGATATATATATACCTATCAATACATTCATCAAGAGTATTACTAAAATAAATATATTCACCAAGAGTATTACTAAAATATGTACATTCATTAATTTTACATTTCCCTTTTGTTAAACAAAGAAACAGAAAAAAATGACAACACCCGCCACATATGTGCTTTCGTCGCAATCTCGTTGACGACTAAATAAAATGAATAGCAAATTGATTTCTTCCAGTGTTATTTCGTCACTCTCACCAATACTACTACCTTGGGCATCAATGCCTTACACCAGTGATGTCAATTGTGGTTGTATTGCTTTACATTAGTATTAGTGAATAAAGAGACAAGTATTCTTAATAAAGATTAAAAAATACGTAAGCATCCGCCGCATGTGCACCCGTCGCTTGATAATCGACGACTAATTGTGTACAATTGTGTACTCTCGTGGACTAAATGAAAGAGCGTAAGAATGCGTTGAAAGAGCGTAAGAATGCGTGTGAAGAATGTGTGTGAATTAATTTGCACAATTGTGCAAGGCGCTGACATCCCTGCCTTACACGCACTTTGAATGCAATGCTGAGAGATGAGACTTATAAGTTACATGAGATTAAAACTCACATTTTAAAATTTAACTCTCAGAGTGGCACTACCAACGAAAAGCTTAATCTTTTTTTACTTGGCTTAAGAATTTTCGAAAGTAGTCCCATTTAGGATTGTTTTAAGTACATTTTAGTGTTATTCGTACTTGAATTTTTGAGTACGACTCGGACTTAAAGAAAGTATAAAAAACTTAGTTTATCCCGATTTTTTTTTCTGTGTATGTTCTATATTGTATATTGATACTATTAATTTGTTCAGTGGAGCAAATTAATTTTTAAAATAATATCACCAATTTTTTAAATTGAAATAAATTTTTATATGTTTCTGTGTTATTTTAAAACATCTTTACTTTCCCTTAAATTTTAAAACAAAGTGTTTCATTTGATTAATAACCAACCATTCATGCATGTCCACATATTCGTAGATATCGCATGTAACTAGATGTGTGTTTGTGTCCGTCTGCATTCGTATTTGTAAAAGAGAAAAAAAACCTTAAATGTTTGACTTCAATACATGAAATTGTTTAAAAACAAACCAAAATGTATCTCAATCTTTTAACGCATCTGGTAAATTTCATAACTGTTGTGCCATCAACATACCTACGAAGGGGGAATGTAAAGTTATAGTATAAACTGACCAATAGACAGTTATAAGACAATTTTTTTAAAGTCTTAAACAAATTTATGCATTTAAATTTAAAAAAAAAATCGATTAGCTAAAATGTAATAAAAAAGCATTTTTTTATTTTCTATTGTAAAAAATTCGCCCCTTTTCAGTTTATGTGGAAAGAATTTTTGGACATCCTTCGTACATGAGAAGAGCAGTTCCAGTGTGTTGGTTGCAATCAGCCCTAACATTTATGCTTTTTGTTTTAATTTTTTTGCCATATTTTCTTGACTTTCAGCAAATTCTTATGTGAACTTACGTACAAACATGTATTTATTTACATATTGTTTAATACATAGCCAGCAGCGTTGCCGTAGAAAAACTTCAAAAAGGGACTCAAAAAAGGGATTTTCCAAAAAAAAAATGAGGGGCATTTTAAAGAAAAAAAGGGGTCAACAAAAAAGATATTTTTTTAAGTTTAAGTTAAAAGAACAAAGAATTTGAACAATAAATTGAATACATAAGAAAAATTAAAGTTATATATAAAAGGCAAATTTTCGTAGAAAATCCGTTTCACTTACCTTCTATAAGCCTGTTTTTCAAAGAAGGTTTTTTTTATAATTTAGGCCGATAACACTAGTTTACAAAATGAAATTTTTTTCATGTACATTTGATGAGATGTGATTTTTCTTTTGTATTTTCTTCCGCTGAATTCAAAAATCAAGGTTAAATTTTTTTTCATGGAACAGTTTTTGAGATATGGTCATTTTCTAATTTTTTCGACCTTTTTTCACTTGACAAATTATATATCGAGCTAGATATGTCCTATTGGGTCCAAATGGAAGGTATTGAGATGACGAACAAATATGTATAACTGGATCTTTGATTGGTAAAGCGGTTTAAAATATATTGATGAAAATATGGTACATTTTCAAAAAAATCATATTTTACAGTGCTTCTGTGCCGATGGAAAAGTACAAATCGTCGAAAAAACATCTGGTTTCTCTTCACGTACGTCAAGATGATACTTCTACGCAAGAACTAACACCAACCAGAAGCAAATCGACCGAAAAATGACAAAGGTATAAGCTATTGAGTGAAACAATCCAAATCCCATATTTTTCGAAAATTTTATTTTTTTCTACAGTTTATTGGGTTTCAAACGATTTTAATACATTTTTGACTTTTTTGTGTGTTAAAAATAGTTGAGGCTCTTGCTTTGTCTTCGGTTGCTTTTGGGATCCGTTTCTCTAGTGCAAAACCATACATAGTCTCCCAACATGGCTGCATCCCAAAATCCTTGATAGCGCCGCTCAATGGTCTTAACTTGTTGGTGAAATCTCTCGCCGTGTTTGTCACTTACGTCACCAGGATTGTCCGGAAAGAAATCTAAATGCGAATGTAAGAAATGGATTTTGAGAGACATATTTACACCTGTAAGAAATAAATAAAATCGTAAAAACAATACAATAGAAAACAAGCAGGAATGAAATTGAATAATGGCACTTCGTACCCATCTTCTTGTAGTTCTTCAGTAAATCCGTAATAATTCCCTCGTAGTTAGAGCTTTTATTGTTCCCAAGAAAATTGGCAACAACCCGCTGAAATGACTTCCAGGCCTCGTTTTCAACGGGAGTTAAATATTTTGGAAAATCGGTCTTTTTTAGCAATTTCTTTATGTGTGGACCATCGAAGACGCCTTCCTTGATTTTTATTAAAGAAAGCTGCGGGAAAAGGGTTTTCAAATAGGAAAATACTTGGCCTTCCTTGTCTAAGGCCTTCACAAAATTTTTAATGAGGCCAAGTTTAATGTGCAACGCTGGAAGGATTATATTTTCTTTTTTGACAAGAGGCACGTATTTAATATTGTCTTTGTCCACTGTTACGTTCTCCCTTTCTGGCCAGTGTTTTCTTCTATAATGATGTTCACGAGCACGACTATCCCACAGGCAAAGAAAGCAGCAATATTTTGTATATCCACCCTGCATTCCACACAACATGCCGACGACTTTGAGATCGGAACATATTTTCCAGTTGTGATGCTCATATTGAATGTATTTTAGCAAACTGGCCATTGTGGCGTATGATTCTTTAGTGTTGATGGCATGAGTAGGGATGCAAACGATACATCGATGTTTTCTAAATCAGTTATAAGCATCGATATTAACATCGATGTTTTGATGGACGATATATCGGCGATACATCGGCATCAAAACTAAAAAACATCGACATCGTCCATTTAATATTTTCATTTATTTAAATTTTTTTTAATAATATTTTAACCATTTTTAATTTAAATTTTTTTAATTTTTTCAACTAAACCTTAGTTTAAAAATATAAAAAGTTTATTTCAAAGCATAGCAGTACAAAGTAGGCACGGCACGTACATATGTAGATATGTACATACTATGCATTGCATAGCTTTATGTAATAAGGGGTAGCCCCTTTTACAATTTAAAGAAATGTTAAAACAATTTTGGAGACTGCAAGTGTAAAGGCCTAACTATAATATGCGTCAAATCATATTGTACTGAAGAAAACTTTCTGTTAAGTTTTATAAATCTGTAATTTCCTTAAGCAAGGTGTGAAACTGATTGCACGTTCTGTACGGAATCAAATGTTTTTTATTTTGTTTTTGTATTTTTAAATGCATTTGACAGGTTTTTTGTTAATTTTTAACTGAAGTTTAAGCAATCTTATGGATATTATAGTTGGGCCTTAAGATTTTCAGTACCAAAGACGAATTTGAGCAGCCCGTAAGTATAGCTGTAAAGTAGTTTATAACATCGATGTTGAAACATCGATGTATCGTATTTTTTACCGATGTTTTTTAGTATCGATGCTTATCGTGGAAACATCGACGTTTTGAAACATCGATGTTTTTTAGAACGATGTTGCATCCCTAGGCATGAGCGATGGGGATAGAAGGTTTTTCATTTCCAATATGCAGTAGAACTGCTTTCAAACTCTCCTTACTACCGTCAATGAACAAGCGCCACTCATTTGGATCATAACGCTCTTCGAGTTGCTCAAACAATGCAGGAATATCGTTGCAGTAGCATATGTTGTTTTCCTTCTTAAAATGTTGTGAGTAAGGTTTATCACGGTTTCTGTAACATGTTCCATTTACTCCCGCAGCCAAACAGTTCTTTTGCTTCAGGCGAGATGCAAGTAACTCCGCTTTTTCCTTTGACAGGTCGAGATATCTCACCAAATCATTCAGTTCAGGCTGCGTAAAATAATGCGATTGCTACTCCTGTTGAAATTCATTATCACTGCTTGTGTCTGTTTCTTGTGATGATTCCAAAAATTGAATCGTTGAATCGGGGCACTTAGGATGAGGAAATTCATCTGAATGTGGAACTGGAAGCGAAACAGATGCTACTGTCGCATAAACCCATTTGGCACTCTTTCCAAAACCAGTGGATTTGCTCAGGCAAAAGTAACAATCAACAGAATGGCAGAGCGGCTCTCTCCATATCATCGGTACACCGAATTTCATGTGACGTCTAGTTCCGAAAAAAAATTCACTTTATCACTAATTGAATTGTTTATACATATAAATTTAATCTTACTGCGATGAACCAGAAGCCCACGCGGCAAGAGTGATATGGCACGATAAACAAACATTATTTGGTGTCCATTGCTCATGAAAAGTTGCAGGTGCTATTCCAAAATATTGCAGATAATTCTGTTGTAATGAATCGGTGAATCTACGTCTATTTGGTTGGGCGACAAATTTTCCACATACGTAACAAAAATTATTTGGATTGTTTACGCACTCGAATTCTCGATTTCTTTTAGGCATTTTGGTGAACACAAATAAATATAATTTCAATCAAATTTATACTACGTTTTATACAAGCTGTCAAAACAAAATGCATACCACTGATGCAAGCCGCCGCTCAAAAATGTATTAAAATCGTTTAAACCCAATAAATTGTAGAAAAAAATAAAATTTTCGAAAAATATGGTATTTGGATTGTTTCACTCAATAGCTTATACCTTTGTCATTTTTCGGTCGATTTTCTTCTGGTTGGTGTTAGTTCTTGCGCAAAAGTATCATCTTGACGTACGTGAAGAGAAACCAGATGTTTTTTCGACGATTTGTACTTTTCCATCGGCACAGAAGCACTGTAAAATATGATTTTTTTGAAAATGTACCATATTTTCATCAATATATTTTAAACCGCTTTACCAATCAAAGATCCAGTTATACATATTTGTTCGTCATCTCAATACCTTCCATTTGGTACCAAGAACGACCCAATAGGACATATCTAGCTCGATATATAATTTGTCAAGTAAAAAAAGGTCGAAAAAATGAAAAAATGACCATATCTCAAAAACTGTTCCATAAAAAACCTTAACCTTGATTTTTGAATTCAGCGGAAGAAAATACATAAGAAAAATCACATCTCATTAAATGTACATTTTCAGTGTAAACCAGTGTAATATTTAAATTCGATTAAATTTGCAAACTGTGCAAATGGGAAAACTTGCGTAACTTATTTCATGAAGCCCCTTTTTAACTTTTGAGCAATATTAAACAATTAATGTCAGTTTGTTAAAATAAACGACAATAACAAAAAAAAAAAAAAAATAAATAAAAATAAAGTACGAACGTAATATATGAGTCCTAACAGTAAAGTTTGTCTTAAGAAAGTCCCAAAACCTAATTATTCAGACTATTCGAAAAAGTAATTCTTTGTGATTTGTTAATTTTTTTAAAAAAACGACGCACATTGGGTACAATCGCAAGAAAATTTTTAATAAATCTGAATCTCCTAAGCTACTGGTCACAACGCAGAAACCTCAGATCAAATCCGTCAACAGAGTTCTACAGAGGCACCACCATTAGTTTTTCATTACTGATATTTTTCTCGAGCATACTTACCCTTTATCTTCATTGCTTAAGGGGGCTTCCATACAAAGTTGAAACTTTAAAATTGGCACCAATGCCCCTATAGGCGGGTCATATGTATGGTCAACCCAGTTTGTTTCTAACATACTTACCCTTTATCACTATTCCTTAAATAAACTAAAATTGCTTTATGTACACAGAAAAAAATTTTAGGTAGTTTTTTAATTTTAATTAATGTGATAATTGACTCATTTATTTTTTTTTTTTTTGTTGGAATAAAATTAAAAAATAATTTTGAATTAATTAACATTTTAGTTGTTTTGAAATTTTTAATTCTAATAATAATTAAATAACAAAATATCTTAATTGATTTTTTTGTTTAAAGTTAAATTATTTAAACTTGTAGAATTGTTGTTGGAAATTGTCAAAACCCGAGGCGTTTCAAACAATGTGTTAATTATTTCAATTAAATTAACTAAGTAACACATTGCTTGAAACGGCAAAGTTTTTAATCCCCTTGAAGGAAGCGAACTGACACCGAAGTGGTCCCGTTATAGGTCTTTGGTGGCAGAGACTGGTTCTAGTTCTAACACTTTATATGAATAAGACATATCACTTTTACATGGGGTTGTCGTTGGAGAGGGTCAATTGACACCATTTGACCAGTCACAGGTCTATTCTTCATGAACGTACTTAGTGTCAGTTACCAAAATGAAGTATTATTTCAATACAATGTAGTATTATTTCAATAAAACAAGTCCCAGAATTAAATTCAAGAACCAAATTATAGAAAGTACCAAAAAATGTGTCACAGCACCGGTGAAGACTGTTTTGAAATTCATTACTTTTTCTACTTTTTTGTTCTTCATAAACCAGTTAAGGGATTGGTTCCTCTTTCACTGGTCATGAGTCCTTTCTTTTTGTATTTACTTGTTCTATTTTCACAAATTTCCCGCAGGGTCGTTTTTTTAAATCAAAGTAACAATATCATTTATTGAAAAAACAAAATATTCACAATTTTAATTTTTTTAAATTTTTAGTAATCTATATACACTCTAAAACTTTGTCACGAATTTACGATCATATTTTATCTTAATTCCTGTTGAAAAATTCTTGTTGTCTAAAATTACATCGATTTTGTTGCTAAAACAGATAAACGCGCTAGAAAGAAACATAATATGTCTAATTTTAAACAGAAATACTAATTCCATATTAAAATTGTTTATTTTTAAACAAACAGTGTTTAAAAATATGTCCAATATGCCTAAATAACATGAAAATGTTTAATTTTAAGCAAATCTGTGCAAAAAAACCGCAATTTATGTATTACAGAGGCTTTATTATCAAGAAGAAGCATTCAAAAGTTTTTATTTGCCTAAGCACATGGCGTCATATTTTCTCTGAGGAAAAAATAAAATTTAGTTGTGATTTAAGTATTAAAAAATATTAATAATTGGTTTTCCATGAAGCTAAAGCGATATACTTAAGTTATTTTATAAAAATTAATCAGATAATATTGTTAAAAAGTAAACAAATGTTAGTATGTCAAATTTGTGAAAAAAAGTTTCAAAGTTTAAGAACATATCATTTGCATTTGTACACACATAAAGATGAAAAAAGCAATGCATTTAAGTGTTTGTATTCCAAATGCGGAAAATATTTTACTAATTATAATTCGTATGCAGTGCATTTCACACGGTATCATACTTCTAAAGTGCACAGAAAAAATTTGGAGTCACATATTCAGATAAGGTGCTTAGTGAATTTTTGTTATTTTACTGGAAAGGGTGTAAATGAAATTTACTCCCACGTATTAAAACATTTTCCCACTAGTAATAAAATTCCCTTAATTTGGAACCACGAAACGCAATGGATGTCGATGTTGATGTTAATTGTAAGAAGCAATTTTTATTGTCAATTCATCATAAAAATAAACTTACCGCCAGCGAAGAAGAAACAGTTAAAAAGTACATGAATGATTGTTCTACAATTCAAAGAAACTTTTTTAACAATTCAGAGCAACCTCCAAACGTCAAAGACATTCTGAACAATTGGCCAATGATTTTTCGAAAAGACTGTCTTTACTGTCACTTTAGTAAAGTAATGGAGCTGGACGTTGATGTATTTAAAAACAACTTTTATACATCTTCCGATAAAATAAAAAATGTTTTCGGTCTTCAGCATAACGCTGAAGAAAAATTAATAATAAAAGCAATTTGGAAATTTTTCCAGGAGAAAGATGCTCTTATCTTCAAAGAATACAAGGTTGGCCCAATTTCCTTAAAGTTATTACTTTAAAACTTTTATATATAATTTATTTTTTTTTAATTTTCAGTTTGGTTCAACACTTGATGAGGTTAAAGATGATATACATGAATTAACTCCGTTGGTGACTATGGTTGGTATGTACAATTATCACTAAAAAATGATCGCCTATAATAATTTTAAATTTGTTTATTTATTTACTATAAATGTAGAAACGTCAATAGAAGAAAAATCCACAGCCTATATTTGGTTTGAAAAGGAGATTACGTCGATGGCAGATAATTTTAGTTTGTTGGATCTTGTTTTGCAATTACTTTGTTACTATTATATATTTAACATCGTCTCTCCCAAAGATATATCTCAAACCTTTGAATTCCTAATGCGATATTTTTTTAGATTTTATCCTTCGCAAATGAGAGGCAAAAAACTTCATATAAATAATTTAAGAAAAATTTATTCTTTAATACACAAGCTAGATAAAATTGTCTAAAAACTGTGAATGTAGTGAATAAGAGCAAACTTTGTTCACTTTATTTGAATTAAATCTTTTACTTTAATTTTAATATCTGTTTTTTTAAGCTGACAATATTTACTTTTGTACCTAGGAATAATTTTAAAATACAAACTGTCCACTCATAAAAATAGGATAACAGTTTCTTTCTCATAAATATTTTAAAAGAAAAGTATATTAAAAAACTTAAAATTTTTTAATTAATTTTTATTAACAAATCGCAAAAAACTGTTATTCAGTTTTAAATTTAAAAAAACTTTATGAAAATTAATTAAAGTTTATTTTTCTTATTCTTTTTTATAAATATAATTAAAGGCAAATATAATTTTGAATAATAATATGTACATATGTATTTTTATTTAAGGAAACATGATTAAAATCAAACGTATATGTATATACGTAAAAAGGGGGAAAACTACACACAATGTGTTTAAAAGAATTGGACATTTTTTGTTCAATGTTAAACATATTTTGTTCAAAAATCAACAAAATGTTTAAATAAAGGAGCTGTGTAATTTTCGATCGATAATATTCGGTAAAGTGTTGCCTACTAATATTGACCTAATTTTCAACAAAACTGGTTTAGAGTGTAATCATTTTGGTAGTAGGTGCAAAATCAACAAATGGGTTGCTTGATTCTATGAATTTGGTATGAATTTGGTATGAATTTGGTCATTAAAAACATTTTTAAATTTCTGTGTATCTAGTAGCTTATTACAAAGTTTCATTCATTTTAATCTGTCAATATTTGCGCAAGTTACAAGCTTTACAAAGTTTACCTAACCCAAAGTGGTCGCATTTGAAACCCTGTATCCCGCCTTGTATTCCAATAGGGTGGTCACAATCAATTTTTCTTAAAGCTTATGTCCTTCTCTACGACTCGTTCATACATCATTTTGCGATCCGATCAGTAGTTTAGGAGATTCAGATTTATTATCACTTTTTTTGCGATTGACCCCACTGTGCGACGATAAGCAAAAAAACATTTATTAAATGTACAATTGAACAGTACCAGTTTATGAGCCAAAATTATAAGGCGAATTAACAAATGTTAAATATAATAAATATGGCTTTATAAATTTTGTTATTTATCTTGCTTTCTAAAATTATGTCTTTAATTTCGGACACAATAATAAAGTAATGTTTATCTTTTATTATCCAGGCTCTAAAATTTTAAAATTTCGTGATTAAATTTCGAAATGGGTCTAAAAGTAGCATTAATTGATTTAAAATGATAAAAAGTGTACATTAAAATAAGGATACAAAAAGTGGCAAGGGCCTTTAAAAAGGGTAAAATTTACACTTTAGGATCACAACGGCAACACTGATAGTCAGCATATGTATATTAATATATTTTGTTGTATTTACTGTTTCTCTCTGTTGCTTTAATTGTTGCTAGTTTTCGCCTTTTAGTTGCTGTTGACGATGACAGTGGTAGTTGAGAGTACACAAGTAGCATGTTGTATATCAGGTGTTTTTTTTAGAGGCAGAGGAATTTAAATTGATATAAAATAATTACTTTTGATAATAAACTGGCAAGTGCACGGCCTAAAAAAACAACCTGGCAGCATGCTTTTGCAAGTTGTTTTTTGCATTTTGTTTTTTCTTAACATACTTACAACTACAATTAATGTTGGAAGAATTCCAATCAATTGTAGTGGGGAATGTAAGAAGAGATAAACTCACTGTTTATTGTTGATGTTTTTGTTTAAACTTTGATATTTGTACAAGTAGAGCTGTTGCTTATGATTCTTATACGCTTAACAGTTTAATTTGGTTTAATATCTTTAGTTTTTCCAAAATCTTTATGGATGAAGTTTCCTGATGATCTGGCCTAAGCAACCAGTGAAATGCGCATAGGAATAGCTTATCCCATCAACAATAAATTTCAAGTGTTTTTATCAAGAATAAAAACTGGGAATTAAGCACGAATAACAAAATCTTTTAAATTAAAATTTTGTATTCCCAAAAATTACTTTTGATAATAGAAAAAACATTTTTAATATCTATTAAGTTGGCTTTATTCTTTAAATTTTTTTAATGGCATTATATAGTTTATCTTGAGGTCTATATTTAACACACCTCTCGCTGTAACTTTCCTAGGTGAAAGGGAACCAACACCCTACTTGTCACGCGATAGTTCTAACGTGGTAGGGACCGGTTCTAGCTCAAACACTTTATATGAAGGGGACTTGTCACTTTAGCATGGCGAAGTCCAAGGAGAGGGTTAATTGGCACCTTTTTGACACTTTGTAACCGGTCATTGAAATAACCTAAATTGACACATTCAATTTCGGTTAAAATAATGCCTTCCGGATATATTGTCCCGGGTGAACCATGTTGATATTATAGATTCCCTTCATACAAAGTAATAGAACAAGATACAATTAGCTAATACCCGCACAAAATCCAGTCACATGACTAGTTTTGTGTCAATTTCCTTTCCTTTGGAGTAACGACACGTTAAACACATTATCACCAGTTAAGTTATATCCCTACAAGAAGAGAATGAGCGAGTTGTGAATTTTTTCACGTTGGTGTTAAGATAATGATAGAATGTTATGACCGAAATCAAGTTCTTTGTCAATTCTTTCTATCATTTTCTTAAAACCAACGTGAAAAAAGTGACTACTCGCTCATTCACTTCTTGTCGGGAAGTCTTGTTTTCACCCATCACAATTCGTTCCTTTTTATTTATTATAATATAGTGTTCACTGGTCACGGGTTAAGTGCTTTACGAGCAACTGGCCAGCGTAAAAAAAACTGCAGTCAAAGTAGAAAAACTACAACTTCTTCTACTTCTTCATTTTTCATTAGCAAAAAAAACTTATGTTTTTACTTCTGATTCATTAAATGTAAACAGTCGGTGGCAAACCAACTCAAAAAGCAAAAAGTTGTACAAAAATTCTCCTTTTTTGTTTGACGGTTTTTGGTTTTGACTGCAGTTTTTAAACCCTGCAATTGACAAAAATTTCCCGCAGGGTTAGTCTGAATTTTAGCAATAACGAGTCGAATACTCGCTGAGGAGTGCTCGATTGTTGGTTGCTTCTCTGCTTAGAGTTAAGAGTTTAGAGAAGAGAATATAATCTAATTGCGTCAAATCACATAAAGTATGTGGCCAGGTAAAAAATTATTCGTTCGCTGAATATTTCTTTCAGTTTATTGAGTGTGTTATGCGCTGTGTGGCATGTGACACAAATCTGCTGAAACCACATGTGCGCATTTGCCTTTACCACTGACCATTGACTATAAAGATCAGACCACAACAGTTCATTCTGCCTATAAAGTGCACTAAACAGCGTTCGAACGTTCGATTACACTGCGGAACAGTCATTTTAACTAATTTGAGGTCGCTGAATTCAAACCTAGTCTCCATTTTTCTCTATCAGCTCTAATTTTCGATATACCATTATGTCCAAAATTAAGGCACTTTCACTGCATATATTGAAATAACTTGAAAACGGTTGACCTTCAGCCCGTTGTAGTGAAACAGACCAGAGTCACTGGCGGGAATCGAACCCGCAACCCCCGCACTGATAGACTAGCTCACTAGCCTACCCAAAATTAAAAAAAAAAACAATTTTTTGTTCTTAAAAAATGCATAAAAAATAAACATGCGACAAAAATTACAGTTTTGGTCTAAAAACATTTAGCTTTCGAATGAAATGAGGTTTATTTTATTGTAATCGGTGTACAACTTTTGATTTTATTTACAATTTACAGAGAAAACTTAACACACTTAAAACTTAACACACTTAAAACTTAACACACTTAAAACTTAAACATATTCATTCGACCAAAAGTGTACTTTCTCTCTAAATAATGTATCCAAATGAAATTGCCCGATTTCTCAAATTAAACAAAGATATTAAAAATAAATTTAACAATCTGTCTGTCTATTCATGACTAATTGCCCAACCAAACTTCAGCTGTCGCAGAACGCTGTGCTGAGAGTTTTAAGTTTTCGGTCTCTTAAAAAAGCACCCGATAGGATTTTATAGGAAGTGGCTTTGTTATGTAGTGGTGTGATAAAATATTGTTATGCTAAACCAGCATAAATTTGTTGACAATCGCGTTTATCGTTTTATTTAACGTATTGCGTTTAAATGACGACAATCAATTGTCCATTGGATAGTGGCCTCTTAAAACCGTTGACAAAAGGCACTAAAGATACGTTTTTATTTTGGCACTCTACACTTTGTAATAATTTTTGTTCAATTTTGGTTCTTACTTTGCTTTAGTTTAAGGTTTGTTAAGGATAAATTCTAGTTTCAAGTCTAGTTCTTGTAAAAATTTTAGTTTATATTTTTCTTCAGGTTGTAGTTTAGGTTTTAATTTAGGCTCATATGGGGATTGTAGAACAGGTGTTACATTCAGAGAAAAAACCTTTTTCAATATGGTCGCCTGAGACAAAACTATGTTTAGTAAACATTTGTAAGCAAATTATTTTACAGTAACCACATTATGGTTAAATTTGGAAAAAAAAGAGTTCCTCTGGGTGTAATTTAGATTTTGTAATAACATCTCGATTTTATTTAACTCAGCTTATAGGCTGGGGAATGAAATTTTTGAACTTCGGAAAAATTAAGGGGAAACTGAAGTTATGCTCAAAGCTTCCTTTTGTGGTTATAAACGACATTAGCTTCCATTCTTTGAAAACCTAATGCGGTGCTCTTGATAGATATAAAACCCAAAACATAAGCTTGAATGCAAGTCCTTATTGTGACCTTAAGCTTTATTTCCATCGGCCTAAGAGTATAGAAAATCCAGAATTGTTTCCATTTTTTTCCAAAATCTCCCACTGTGTGAAGTTGTTAAGCATACTGTACTTTATAATTTTTTGAAACGAATTTTCTTAAAAACCGTTAGCCTTAGAAAAAAACTACACGAATATTTATTATAAGTATTTTTTTAACTAATGTTGCCGTTAGCGAGATTTTTACAAAACCCCGTTTTCATGACCTTTGACCCTGCGTAACATTTTTTTAGCGGCCCATGCATCGACTTGGATTTCTGGGATGTTGTTAAGAACCACAAGCTTCGTGCAAAAATTCAGGGTTCTTAAAACATACCGAAGTTTGTAATATTTTTGTCTTTATTCCCCGAACTATTATTTAAGTACGTTGTTCAATGGTTTAAATCTCGATTTTCAATTTTCCTAGTTTTCTTGAAAAAATAAACCTTAGTTTCTCTTCAGACACCCTATAACTAAGTTTTATTTTAGAATTCCTGTCGTAGCTCGTTTAACAGTCGACTCTTGACACTTTTTTAACAATCATGACACACTCTTTAGCAGTTGCAGTTCAATTGAATTTCCCATTTAAAAGCGTCATATGTTCAAGTAGTGGCAAAACAAGGAACTTTAATACTTCGTACAAGAATTAATATTTAGTTCAATGAAAATTAAAAATTATCATGATCATCATCATCATCATACTTTGAAGCACTCTATAGTGTGCCAGTGAGTGGTTGGTTGTAGTGCAGACTGTGCTGTTGATAATGGTGGTGGATGAATTGGGTTTTATCGCTTAATTCCTCAACAAACGTTAATAAATTTATGACGATAATGATGATGATAATGTGATAAAGATAAACATCATAATGATCTTATTGTTGCCGCTGATTGTGGCAATAACATTTTGTTTGGGGGGTTTTATTTTTGTATACATATTTTCTTTAAATTGATAATGATGATTGTTACCATTATAAAATTAATGTTTGTCTCTTATTTAAAAAGTTGGTTGGTTGTTTATTGGAAAATTTTGTGAAGTCATGAGGAAACTTCAATTGAATTTTAAGGTTTTGCGATTAATAAGTTTCTTCTAATTGAGAAAACAAAACAGGGCTAATTTAAGTTTCAAGTATCATATGGAATTGTAAATGTTAAACTATTCAACAGAGTTTGTTGGATATTATGAAAACATTTATAAATTGGCATTAAGTTAAGTAGAATAGCTTTTATTTTTTCAAAAACGTCTGAAAGTTTTTTTGAGTAAAATGACATTTAAGTTGAGAGTTTTCTAATTTCTTTACAAGCAGCTTGATTTTAAATTTAAAAGTACATAAGTTGAATTAAATAAGTATCAGCTCATAAATCCAGTGCAAATCGTGCACAATACATTTTCTTTTTTTCTTTCCATTTGAGGAATTCCCAAATTCAATACAATGCAAAAATCACTTGTAATATAGCTTTATTTATGGCCTTAAATTTTCATTTCAAATTAAACGGTGATCTTATTCAAAGACATTTTAAATTCCACCTTCTAAAAGGCAAAATAAACCACACAAATTGTTTGGCAAACATGTCAAAATTTTACGTTTGTACAAATTTGTTGTATTGTTAATGCTGGTGTTTGCTGTTTGGACACACATTTTAAGCAATGTTTGCAGATATATTAAAAGTTTTTATTATTTGGCTGAAATGTTGGATATTTGTCAAACATTTTGTGGTGTCTAGTGCTTAATTAACATATTAGCGAACACTTTGAAGAGTGAAGACGTTGAAGAAGAAGCTTAAAAGTCATTTTCAGTCGTAAATACTTATACTAAATACTAAGCAGCATTGTTTGCCACAAAATAGCCCGTCGCTTAAGCTACTCTTTACTTCAAATTTATTTTCTATTCTGCTCCGTTTTCAGCATTAATTCAAAACAAAACAAAAATGAAAAATTAATGTTTTTACGAAATATGCTTGCGCTTTTGATTTTATTTTTGCACTTAAGTCAAACTCATTTACCGACAATTGAGAATTATATATTCGATTGTGGCGAATCTTTATTACCCTTCGCCAAAAATAAGTATTTTTATGGGATTTAAACTATAGATATCGGCTCAAAGTTATTAATACTGTGAAAAAAGCAATGAAATAAAATAAAACAACTCTCTCATGTAGAATTTGATTTTTGGCGCTTACGTTATTTTCGCATACGCATACGCGTGTGTTTTTCCAAGTTTGTTGTAGACACAAAAACAACACTACAAAAAGAAAACGAAACATTTTTTTCATGTTTAAAAAGTAAAATAAGAAGCAAAAATTCCCGAATTTTATTTGTTTAAATTATTTAGTTAAATACATAAATTTTTCAAAGTAGAAGTATGACGAAAACCATATCGAACATGCTGCTGGTGTCTTATAATTGAAAGTTCTTCCGTAAACAAATGTGAAACATTTGAGAGAAATATATGTGTAAGCGGGTAAGTATTATTTATAAATAAAATAAAAATTATTATCTGGTTCTCACTGTAGTAAGGCTTAGTTCAAAATTTAAATCTTACTTTCGGATTTCTTCAAGTACGAATTTGAGAATTAAGATTCGTTCTAGCAGTACTATTGAAACTATTGAACTTAGATAGATTGATTTTTCTTGTCAGTGTACAACGGAATAATTTTTTTTTTGGGCTTAAAAGTTTTAAAGTTTACAAAAAATGCTTATATTTGGCAGTTTTATATTTCTTGCGGATGCCTTTTTTTAATAGCTCATCGATCATCATGATCGATTCGATTATAGAACATCTTGTTTCATTCAGACGGTCGCGTCTAGATTCAAGTGAAAGAAGTTTTCCTTTATTTTATCTATTTTAGGTTTTTTAGAATATTTAGTCTATATTCTTCGACCTTTTAATTTTATTTCTTCTTATTTTAAAATCAAGCTCAAGGTCAGGTTATGCAAAAAAAAAAAAAAAAAATATATTTATTTTAAGTTTATCCAATATTTCGCTTCCACAATGGACAGCTTCTTCAGGGATCTTTGGTTTATAAATTTCAAACAAATTTTTTAAAAAACAAAATTTAAATTAAACAACAATAATTGTCAACATGAAAAAATAATACACAGGAAACAAAACTATTCTATCACATTTTTGAAACTGATTCAATTTCCTATCTTATTCTTATAAATTAAATGTTTGTAATTTTGAGCTACATTGTCTGTATCGGTTTTAAAATTAATTCTTCGTTCTATTGGTGTGTTGATTATTTGTAGCATTTCTAGCATAAAGCGTCGTTTGTAGTTTGCTTCTGTATTTAAAACTGTTGTATTTTCGAAATCTGGTGTATGATTAAAATTGGCACAATGTGTAGACAATGCAGTTTTTTGAGAAGATGTATTTTTGTATTTTTAATCAGATCTATGTCCTGCTAGTCTAGTTTTTAATTTGTTTTTCGTAGTACCTATATATACCTTACTACATATTTCATTATCCTTACCCTTGCAAGGAATTTTGTAAATAATATTAAATCTATCTAATTTCTCTGTTCTATCTTTCATTTTACTAAATAATCTATCTAATGTATTATATGTCTTATGAGCCATCCTATAATTATTGATGTCATAAATATTAGAGTTTTCCTGTCGTTCAGAAATTACTGGTACATAAGTTAAAGACTTATAAATCTTAGGTTCAGTAACCGTACTCCTACCACCTTCCCTATGTCCTTTGTACTGTCCAATCAATTTACAGATCAATTCTCCTGGGAAATTATTATTATAAATTTCTCAATAAGTATAGCAGATTCTTTTCCTGTTGAATTCATTGAAAGTTGATACAAAATGATTTTAAATACTCTCTAAATCAATTTTAAAATAAAACTTATTTACTATAAATGAAAGAAGGCAAACATTTTTCCGACCTATTATAAGACAGTTTTTTAAATTCACAAAATTCAACCTTAATCGGACCATTTTGTAACCCTTTTTTTGTTGCTTTCTTATAAAATAGTTTCAAAGTCATTTTAATTTGAGTTGATGTTCTTCTTTTCATAAATTTCGAAATAAATTTCGAAAACTACTTTTTTCTTCATTTAACTTTTTCAAAACTTTTCTCCGAATTCCCAATTTATATTCAGAATTTTTTTGAAAAAGTTGCATAATTTGTCCACATTACAATTTTAATAGAAACTATTTGACTTTGACATTAGATTCACTTAAAAAATAAAGTTATTAAATAAAATTGTTTGTTCGTGTTATTTTTTGTCTTTTTTTTTCTTAACATCAACATGATTTCCAGCTTTCCAACTTTTTCATCAGAACATTGCTAGAATTCTGGAACAGAAAAAAAAGTTCGAATATTTTATTTTCTAAATGATGTTGATATTTCATGTTTCATGCAACACTGAGTTTGTTGTAACGGCATCTTTCGCTCATACACACACACACACACACACACACAAAAACTTGCTTACCACCCGGAATTTTTAACCTCCATTTTTTATGCTCGTCTTCGACGTTGTTGTCACCATCTTCTATTTCAACATTTATTGTAATCATCGTGATTATCATCATCTTGTTAGTTTAAAATTGCTTTAATGTTGTTAGTTTTTATTAGGGAAAGGTTAGGGGGATTCCATAGAAGATCTTTAAATTTTGCTAGAGTCTTCTTTAGGCTCTTAAGTGGTGTAGAGAATTTTCTTTCTTGTTTTTAATGTTTTTTATAACAACAAAAGTTCCAAAACAATGTCCAGTCTAAAAATGTCCATAAATAAATACTAGAGTTGTTAACCGATTTAGAATAATTCGATTAATCGATCAAAAACAACCAAACTCTTGTTCGAATAATTTTAAAATGGCGGTTTCCGAATAACGAATAAATCGATTAATTTATGTCGATTAATCGAACAATTTTTTTATTAAAAAATAAATAAAATAAAAGCTTAGAATTTGATTTATTCTCATACGTTTTTAGTGATTTTATACAAAATGTAGGAAAGTTAATAAATATTGTAGCCATAGCCCTGACTGTAATAAATCTCAATTTTTATTAAGCAAAAATCCTGTTGAGTACTCATAGTATTTCAAAAATGCATTTTATGTTCTTACTAGCTGTTTGGTCCCGGCGCTACTCGGGATTTTCTAAATAAAAATAAAAAAGTAACTACTGGAGAATTTTGTAAAAAACTTGACGCCAGCGCTATTTAAATATCACGTCAACAGCGCCACCTATTGTCAGTTTTTTTGTAAACCAAAGTAGACCTTTCCAACGCATGCACTCGTTTGAAAATCTGTTGAGTGGTTCTTGAGTTATAAAATCACGAACATAGGACAACTTATTTTTATATATATAGATAGATTGAACAAATCTTTGACAAAAAATTGTTTCAACTGTTTTCTTTTTAAATCAAACGTTAAAAAAAACTTCATGAAAGGGGGTTTTTGAATTTTGGGTGAAAATAAACAAAAAGCTTAAAAAAATAAGGAATTGATTTACATATATAAATCATATCATGAAAGTAGAAAATGTTGTTGTTGTTTTATCCTTTTTTTAATTATATATATTTTTACCATTTGCGTAAGTGTCACATTGAAAACGATGTACAAGATAATCCGACGACATCAAAAAAATGTCGAACTTGATCCAATGAAAAAATACATAAAAAGAGACAGCGGTTGCTCTATAGAAGAACTTGTATGCAAAAGTTTAGCTCAAGATAAGAGGGGAAGAGAACAAGCTGTTCATCTCTCCTCTCTCACCCATAAACTCAGACTTTCTGAAAGAAAACTTTCATAGTGTGAACCCAGACTAAGCCCAGTTAACGATCTGATGCATTTGAGATTGCAAATTTAAGCAATTAAAAATATTTCCTATTTCTCTGTTTTAAATGTTCATTTATTAATGTTATCAAAAATAATGATTATCAAAACTTTAATGCGAAAAATTGAGGAATTTCAATTTAAAATTTTATGTTAATTAACTAAAGGTAATTTACACTATCACACACGTCTAACGTACTCCAAATTACATACTTTGCGTGATGGAAATCTTATGAGTTTTGTTCGGACTCTCAAAAAATCTTTTTTAACATCACAGTTTGCATCACACTATGACACATGAAATGAAAATTGTATTTGCTTTTGTTAAAATTCAACCGTGAGCAAAGGAAAAGTATTATTGTTTAGAAAAATTTTAAAAAACAATGAAGTAATATGGGATGTGGAAATTTTTCGTAATACTTTTCATCACACTTTTACATATAACTTAATTTTTGACATTTCCTAAAACAAAGAAAAGTAGCGAAGAGTACACCTAATTAATTTCTTTTAATGGAAAAACGTTTCATGTCCAGAAACGCGATGAAAACCAGAGTTCGAAAATAAACCGAACATTACTTAGCGTACAGTTTACATACCCAGACACGATATCAATTTTGTTGTTGTTTGTAAATACACAAACACAATCTTTAATAACGTTCATAACTATTTTCAAGAAAATAACCAACATTATGAAGTGTTCTGTTTTTCGTTATAAAACAGTATAATTGTCGTGGTTCTGTAGAAATACAATATATTTTTATATTTTGTAGTGTTTTTTTTTTAGACACGCTTCTCATTACCAAAGCACACATAGCCTGTGTGTGTATTGTGTACATGATTTGTTAGTGTAAAAAATTTTTGTTGGCCTTTTGTTAGTACAGTATTATTTTTGTGTACGAAGATCACAAACTGAGAAACGTTTTTTAAGGTATTTACCACAAAAACACTATTAGCGTTTGTGTTTTCCTTCCACATTTTTACCGTAAAGAACACTAAAGAACAGTATATAATGTTAATTTGTGAACACTGGTTAAAGCGTTTTTCCACCACGAAAATCATTATGACTAGTGGTTTTTAAACGATATTCTACATTTTACGATAAGTGTTTACTTTAAAGGTTTTTCCACATTACCTGTCTTGGAGCATTTTTCGGAGGTATGCTCTTATTTTTTTGTTTTAATTGTATTTATTTCTGCTATTTCTCAGCCTTTTATTCTCATTGTCTTTGCGATTTTCCACATAAACATCTATTTTTGTACCTCTGGTTCTTCTCTGGCAACTTACAACTCTCTTCCCCTGACTGACCCTTTGTAATTGGATTTTGACGGCGATAAGGTGCATAATTTTTGGATTATTTGCAGTTTTAGCAATGTAAAACAGTTATTTTAACGTTAAACGGCAAACAACTGCAGCCGGATTCTATAGTCTATACAAAATTTAAAAATTTTAGCGATGACATTAAAAGCTAAAATTGCGGCGAATTAAATTTGTATGACACTGCCAAATTTAAAAACGCACGTTTCAGTATTGCATTCTTAGCAGAGAATCGCTAAATCAACTTTATAGATTTTTAGCGATAGAGATTTAGCTTTAGCGAATTACGAAAAACGGAAACAGGTCTTGCAAAATAAGTCTATTAGATTGTTATCCGCGGCTTTGATTCAATTGTTGTTCCCTATTGGTTAGAGAAGTTCCAATTGTCACATTTGCTGTCCAAGATTATTTGTTTAGTTTTATGTTTAAGATTATGTAAAATTCAAATTTATAAAGCTTTTTTGCCATAGTCCAATTCTCTAAATATTTCGCATACTTTTTTTTTCTTAAGTCAACCTTTGGTTAACATTTATCCATTGAACACATTCGAAACATAAAAATGTTTAATATAAAAAAAATAATTTATAAAAATAAATAATTCTCACATTCTATTTGCTATAAAAATTGTTTTTTAGAACACAATTTAAAATATCTTAACTTGTTCTTATGAAAACCCCCATTTATTTAATAATTTTTGTTGACTCCACGAGTGGTAAATGGAGGTATATTAGGTTTGCTATTACGTTTGTAATACAAGTTATTATTTTTAGATTCTTGAGTAATTTAAAAACACGCTCTTGAACAATCCTAAGAGGTTTTAAATTAAAAGGCAAGAGACCCAAATTTAGACTGAACCACTTAAAAACTTATTAGGCAATTCATAAAGTGTTCTATTTTGTTATATTATCATTATTATAGCATATGCAACCAATTTGATACAATATAAGATTTTGTGAATTACCATTATATTTTTATTTTTTTTTTAAGACATTTTTTACTATTTAGAACCAAAATTTATTAATGTTTTTAATATATTCTCGAAATACATTGTTATTCCTGTTAGTAAAGTTTTACCATCCCACTCAGGTGGGCGCAGCATTACAAAACCTGGGTTTCATGCATTTACACAAAAAAATAATGGGTTAACCCCCATTCCATTTTTTCAATTATTATTTCGCGCATTATGACAACAAGGTTCTATTTGCCCCTAGACTACATGTAAGATAGAACCTTGTTGTCCTAAGGTCGTGATTTTTTTTAATTATTTGTGTATGTTCCCAAATGGAAACATTGGGCGCTAGTGAGTTAAATCTCTGGCGAAGTGTAGTATCATTAAAATTATACAAAAAGTCGTTCTTTTTCTTAAGAAATTATACCAATAACTTGATCGATAATAGGTTCATAATTTATAATAGGTTCCAAATAAAGCCCACTCCGGAAAAACAATTTTAATACAACTTTCTTAATTATTCTTAAGTTATAAGCACCTTGATGAAACTGCCTCCGACTTATTTGGTCAAATGATCTGCCATTTAGTCGAGTACTTTGTTTCTTCCTTTGCCTCAGGTTTCAAGTGATGAACCTTAGTATGTCTCATTTAAGGTAGAAGTACATAACACGCGTTAATTCGTCGACGTTTGTTGTTGGTTTAAAAACTTTATGTGCGTTCGTTTACTTTTCCAGTAAAATCCCAGTAAAATCTAGTAGGTGAGTAATATGAAAATCTTACAAATTTATGTGTACGCGAACTCATTTCAGTAAAATCCAGTACAAATTTGTACAAATTTTGGAGTAAACGAACGCAGCTATTAACTCATAAAAAAATTTTCAAGTTACACAACGCGCGTCACAAAAGCCATTCCTGTCAGCTGTTTTTTATTTGTTTACTTATTTGTGCATTGAAAACGGATTTGAAAGTATATCAACATTTTATTATTTTTTTGAATTTATTCTTTCTATATAAATATTGTATGTTTTTTAAGCTCTTTAAAACGTTTTTCTTTCACGATTTACAAATTTGTTAAAATATTTTTTTTATTGTCAGCTGATTACTTGTCAAAAATACACAACGCGTTAAATAGTTCAAAGTTAACCAACTTTCTGGCGCAAACGCATCAAACTATTTTGCATGTAGCTTGTTCTATGAAAATACACTAGTTTAACTTTTTTTTAACTTTATGTACTTCTACCTTTATGGTAACGAATCGACACAAAAACTCGGCTTTACCGCGGTGGTACATTACCATACACTCTACTGAAACACTTTCACGATGCTGCCTTTGTTCTGTTGTGCGCAAACACGGCACCTATATTTCGCACAGCTTTCTTATCTTCATATTTTCGGTCAATATGCGATGCTAAAACTTTTCATATTCGTACGGCCTGCCTCATTTGAACTTTCGGGCTTGGCTTTAAAATTTATTGGACGGAAAGCTTTCAAATGAAACTATTTCTTTAGTTACACAAAGATGAAATTTTTATCATGTTTTTTAATTTATTGCGATCGTTAATTTTTGATTGCTCCAAAAGAAAAAAATAATGCTTAATAACGTAGTACCTCTGAACTTTAAACATATGTTTGGAAACGTTGCCACTTTTTACCAAAGTAGTTTTTTGCACTATTGTGGGGTGCATAAGTAACGTTATAATTTAATAAGTGAATACATTTTTGTTTGCGTTTTTTTTTTTTTTTTTTTTAATTAAAAGACTCAGTAAAGAAAAAAGGAACAAAGTTGTTCAAGTTTATTTTGAAAGTCAGCATTCGATTATTTACACACAAAAATTATATCGAATAATGAGTGATTAGGTCCATTTTAAACTCAATGTTCACGTAAATTAAAAAAAATTTCAGAATATGTTGCACCCAAAAAAAAAAAAAATAATTGTTGAACATCAAATGCGTCCAATTGATTGCCCATGTTTTTTTAGATTATATTTTTTACAAAAACTAAGAACAAGTAGCGGTTAATGTGAATAACTTTAAATACCGGGCAATGATTGAACATATTTTTAGGCCCGAGGTAGTGAACAATCCAGAATTCTGGTTCCAAAAAGATGGAACCACAGCTCAAATAGCTCTTCATCATGCGCGAAATCGTTGGTGATCGCATATTTTGTTTAGAAAAAACACTTTCGAACTTTGTGCTAATCGACTTACAACCAGCTATGGGACCAGAGCTGCCAGATAAATTTGTGACGAAATTGTCAGTTTCCTGAGAAAAAATAGAAAAATCGTTTTTATCGTTTCGAAAAATCGTCAAAAAAAAAATCGGACATCTTAAAATTTATTTTTTTCTAAACAATTTTTGTTCAATTTTTATAAAAAAAAAAACATTCAAACAAAAACATAATTACTTCATACCCAGCTAGCATTTTCAACCGTGTAAGAGCTACTGGGAGTTTCATGAAGAGCGTCTTTGATCGTCGATGACCGCATTTTTTAATTGTAGAAGATTCCTCACACAGGAAAAACTGTAACACGAGTGAAATTCTTCCATAGCACAGCGAAAGAAAGTTGTGGGAATCGTTTAAGACGTGGGTAAAAATAATCTAACGAGACTTTCATGTCAAGAATCGTATGAGACTCATGTAGATATTCTCTTAGAACTCGTGAAACGCTTGCCGTATAATTGTTAAAAATATGATTTATACAGAGAGTCGTAAAAAGTTCATTCGACGATGGTTTGACAAAAGATAAACAAAGGTTACATTGTTGTTTTTGTACTTTTAAAATAATCAAGAAAACACCGATTTTGACAGCTCGTTTAATAGGGAAGTTTGCCGCTATTGTAAATTAATAATGACAACTTAGCTATTTTTTGGTCAATCTAGCGTTGTTATCTCTATTTTTATTTTTAATTTGTGGGTTTTGTTAAACAAGAAAGCTATCACTACCGTTTGTGACACAAGCTAAGCGAAAGAAAACGTTCCGCCTTCCGCTCTTGTTAAGGTACGGCTGTTAAACATTCCAATATTAAAAAACGAAACAGTCAGAAAATGTAATGTTTTATTTGAAGACTGAAAAAAACCATCAAATCGGCACTTTACTAATTTCGGAACAAAAAATCGTCAAAATGACGACAAATCGTCAAATCTGGCAGCCCTATATGGGACCGCTATAAACTCCCACTTCCACATAATACTCACATTACTTTTGGCACAAAAAAGTTTAAAGTGTCTAGAAAATTGTATGTCAGATTTTAAAAAAATTAGTTTACAATTTAACACAGGTCACACCAAAAAAGTTAATTTTCGAAAAATTCTAATTCTTAATGAAGGGTATTAAAGCTTCGACGTAGCCGAGTATGGCATTCTCACTGGTTTCTTTTGGTTGTTGCTCTACTTCTTAGTTAATACTATTTAATAAATCTAAACATTACCATTTACGAGTGCACCATAAAGGTAAATATTCTTTAACTTTATAAAAAGCGAAAAAACAGAAGTAAAAACTTTAAAAAACTGAAATGAAAACTACAAAAAATTTTCTACAAAATGGGAAAAAGAAAATTAAATTTTTTTCTCGGCAAATGATGATGATGAAAAGACATCATTTGCAAGTAAAAGAAAGAATGAATGCAAAAAGGAAAAAAAAGCTGGGAGAAAACTAAAACAGAAAAACCAAAAGAAAATGTGATGAACATGAAACTTTTGGTCTAACAAAAACCCTTAGGAAATATTTTTACAACAAAAATAAGAAATCTTATTCCTGCTTGTGAGAGTGAACTAGTGTGTGTGTGTGCATTTTCAAGAATATTTCATTAGTGCAACAAATATCTACTTTTGTGCTCTATATTTCTATCTAGGTAGACGGATATCTGTCAAAGTTGTTAAAAAGTTAAACATAAAATTACTTAGTACGTACTACGTACATACAAAACATATTACTTTATTATTAAAAACAAACAAAAAGAAAATGTTGTTACATTTGTTTAATTTAAGAAAAACGTTACAAAAATTACAAAAAAAAAAAAAAACAGAAATTATAAATTCTATAAACGAATGTACTTTTTTTTAAAAAACATCAGAAAAACTCGTTTGAAAGTAACTTCAGTTTCAGAGAATATGTTTCAATATTTGATAGTTTTTCCAAAGTAAAAAGTTACCAAGGAATTATTTAATTGCTGTTCAGGATGTCATGTGAAAAAACGTCATTAATGTTGAAAAAAATCTTAGTTTATTTTGTTTTGCAAAAAACTCGACATACATTTCTTAAATACTTTTTCCAAAGTATTAAACGAAAAAAATAACGAATCCTTGTTTTTTATCCTTCGAACAGAAAAATAATACTGTTCTTATCCAACTCAACAAAAGATGAGAACATTTAATTCCGTTCGGTTTTTTTAAACCACAAACTTCATTCTGTTCGGTTTAGCTCATTACCCAGCAAAAACTTTGCTTACAAAATAAGTAGAAAAATAATGAGAACTTGACGAACAGACTACTTATTTTTCTACTAGAAGAAGTACTTATTTTTGTTCGAGATGTCCCAAAAGTAATCCCTTATAATTTAGCCTATTATAATCTAAAAAATAATATGTTTTTTTTATACTTAAAATTTTTATAAAAATATATATGTAGTTACACAAAGTCAATAAAGTAAAAAATTTTTTATTTTTTTTTAATTTTTTTTTTTGTTTTTTTTTTTAATTATTTTATTTTTATTTTTTCTTATTCTATTTTACTTTTTTTTATTTTTTATTTTTTTTTTCTGTCTCTGGCGGGATTTGATCCCGCAACCTCGGTGATGATAGACTAGCTCTCTACCAGCTAGTCTACCGGGGCAGCGTAGTTTTTGCATTAAAAAACTATGTTTTATGACTATAATGACATTTTTATTGTCATAATGAAAATACAAATTTTTCTGTATATTTAAGATATAATAAAGTTATTATTTAATATATAACTAATAATCCAAAAAGTGGCGAATAAAGCTACAAAGTAATGAATTCTTGAAGTCATTAAAAGTAGGATTGTAAGTAAAGTTTTTGCTGGGTAGTGTTCGTTTGTTCCTGTTGTTCCGTTTTGGCTGGTAAAAAAACCAAACGTTTTTAACAAACACAAAATACACATACGAAAAAAAAACAAAAAGCCAGCAAAATAATTTTACACAAACAAAACATATACACAATCCACACACAAGCTGTTAGAGCCGCGGTAGTTGCTACAATTTTTTGTTTGTTCATTTCTTTATCGATGTAAAAAAAGAAACATTAAAATAAATATGTTTGTCTACACTATGACTACAATTGTTCTATTTTTTAACAAAGAACAGAACACAATATAATGTTCGGCTCTTTCTTAAAAATAGTAACGAGCTGTATTACGGGTTATGTTCGTCTACACAACCACTTAAATAATAATCACCACTGTCACAGAAATCAATTCCGATCGGAAGTGGAAAAGATTTCGGATCTTGCTTCACATAAAACGAAAGCACTTTCGATCGGAATTGGTTTCTGTTAAATGCCTGAATGTTCTGCTTATTTTCGAAAACTGGACAAAAGTACATTTTTGTATTTTTTTTTCCTCGGCTGCTGGATTATTTGGGGCGTATTTCTTTAAAAATAAGACTACTAAAGGGTGTCCCAAAATAAACGTAAGATTTGAATTTGTCGCCATTTGTGCAATAAAGTGTTTTCAGCCCTAAAAAAATTCTAATCTTGCATTAAATTTGGGATACCCTTTATAATCAGTGTTGCCAGAAGTGGGGAACAATTCCTACATGTAGGTTATTTTTCACCGAAATATTAGCGTAGGCAAAACTGAACATATTGCAACTTTGAATATTGAATTTCGGGATTTTGACGATTTTTAATTTGCAATTAAGTTTATATACGAGGGCGGTCCCAAAATAAGCCGACTTCACATTAAGATGGCGGCAGTAGTTTGATAAAAATACTTTGATGAAATATGGCAGTATTATGAAACATATCGAGTCCTAACCGCGAAAAAAACGTAAGCGGCATCATGTTAAATTTTCGTTTTTTTTAATTATTTACTTTACTGACAACACTTATATCATCTCCTACAATGTCATGGTCACATAAGGTACACTCACAATATTATTACAGTAACGGACTGTAGTTTATTTAAGAAATATTCCGTTCAGTCATTTTTAAATAAATAAACATTTAAAATTCCAAGCAAATTTATTTTTAACTGATTCTAACAGTTATTCAAAAAACTAAGTGCATATTAATACGGATTTTCAGTTGCAGTTAATATTGTCCGTTGATTGAGTTAAATTCTTCTTTATGTTAAAGTAAATAAAAATGTAATTTAAAGCAACGAAAAGTTCATTTAATTTTTACTGTCAAAAATTCAACCGCGAATTCTGTAAAAACAAATAAATATTCAGTTATCTTATATAAATTAATTGTCAAAAAATTAACTACATATTCCGTAAAAACAAATAAATATGCAGTTTTTTTTTTATAAAATTTTACTGTCAAAAATTCAACACCATATTCAGTAAAAACAATTAAATATTCAGTTATTTTATATAATTTTACTACCAAAAATTAATTTTTACTTATCTATAAAAAATGAATTGCTTGTGTTGTGTAAGCAATTCCTATTTTCTATTTGTTAAAATAATTTAGTTAAATACATCAAATTTTAAAAGTAAAATAATTGCGAAGCCATATCGGTCATGCTGCTGGTGTCTTATAATTGAGAGTTCTTCTGTAAACAACGTGGTCAGTACAACAAAAGTAAAACAAACGTGTGTAACTGGGTAAGTAAATACAAATATTCTCCCTCTCTCGCTTATAAGAAAAACATGCGGACAAGTGACTGTCTGGTATTTTTTAGAAATTCGGCTCTTTTGTGGAGTAAACGAAAATTTAATAAAATAACTGAATATTTAATTGTTTTTACTGAATATAGGGTCAATTTTTTGACAGTAAAATTTTAATAAATAACTGAATATTTAATCGTTTTTACTGAATATGGTGTTTAATTTTTGACAGTAAAATTTCACAAAATAACTGAATATTTATTTGATTTTACGGAATATGGTGTTGAATTTTTGACAGTAAAAATTAAATGAACTTTTTGTTAAAAATAAATGAAAAATAGGTAGACCGGTTTTTAATTGAACTTTCATTTATTTTATATTACAATTTCTGTTAATTTTACGTACAGAATATTGTGAGTGTACGGCTACGATTTTATAGCAAGAACAATTTTATCGTAAGTACCAAATTTCATACAAAATTATGTGAAATAAAAAAACCATCTCCTGTAAAATTTGATTTTTGGCGCTTACGTTATTTTCGCGGTTAGGGTTCGATGTGCTGAAGGGTGTTTAGTATTTTTTTTGTGGGCCCTTAAAAACAAACAGTTTTAGTGAATTTGTAAACATGGGAAAAATTTGTCTGCACCTTCCCTTACGACCAAAAAATTAAGGGTGAAATATTATCAAAGATGGTGTACAAGCTGCCAACACAAATACAGTACTTTTGGACAATGTAGGTGTCCTTTCCAGAAATGGTTAAGAAAATCAACAAAATGTTATTGGATGATTATCGGGTAAAAATTCGAGAGCTGAAATGATACGCATGGCTCATTCACCACAACAATGCTCTAGTTCACACACCCACTACTGCGTTGACCAAAATCACTGAATTTAAGTTACAGCTGCTTTATTACTTTATCAACTTATTAATCAGATTTGGATCTCCCGGACTTTTTTTTAATTCCCAACTGCAAAAAATTTGCCGCCAACGAAAAGATGGGATCTGCCATTAATCACTCTTTTAAGCAAAAATAGTTCTTTTTATAAAACGGGTACTGAAGATTTTGAATTACGTTGAAAAACAGTGTATCGAGCTAAACGGAGCTTATGTTGTTATTGTATTAATTTATCGTTGAAGTATCAAAGATTTAATACAAAAAGAATTGATAGCAATCGTTTGTGAACTGCTGAAAGGGCTGAAAGGGTTAAGGAACCCCTAAAACTTTTTTAACTTTATTAATAAGATTTTGTTTGTTGTGCTAAATTCCTAATTAACGTTCTTGATAAATACACTGATTGCTCAGACCAGATCATTAGGAAACCTTTTCCTAAAGACTTTTGGAAAGCTAAGGACATAAAGCAAATTAAACTGCAGAGTGAATGAGAATTACAAACACTGAAGTCATACTTGCAACGATATCAATACTTATACAAAATACAAACAATAAACAGTGAAAATTGCTGGGATATTCCCAACATTCATTGTAGTTGTAAGTGGGTTAAGAAAAAACGAATTACTTGAGTATTTGTAATTCTCATTTCTGCAGTTTTTTTTTTTGTTTTTTTTTTTTTTTTTTTAATAATAACTTCAGCTTTTCAAAAGTCTTTGGGAAAAGGTTTCCAGATGATTTGGCCTAAGCAACCAGAAAAATGCGCACAGGAACGTGCTTATCCTCCAACTTAAAATTTCAGTGTATTTATCAAGAATGAATATTGGGAATTTAGCAAAACAAACAAAATATTTAATTTAATTTCTTGTAAGTGCACTGTGTAAGTGCAACAAAATTCGGGTCATCGCCGCTAGCCTCAACACTTGCAACGCGAAATGAGAGTAGACTACTAGTGGAGCAAATCTGCCAAAGGGTTTTGAAAAGTTACCTCGGGTTCCCGAAATATGGGCCCCTAAAGTTTTTGAATTTTTTGAAAAGGCGTTTGGTATTGGTCAAAAAAATATACTAAATGTTCTTCTGAGCTAAAAAATAACTTTAGAAGTCTGCAGTAGAATCATATGTCGATTCTTTTCTTAGTATTTATTAACCCTCTAACTCTCATTTTAAGGTGACATTTTTGTCCTTTTTCCCAACTCTTACACAAAAGTATACTAAAACACCACTTAAGAGGGTTAAAATATTCCACAAATATTTTCTGCATCAAGTTTCACTAGGGGTCTTCTAAGACCAAAAGTTCGTGCAATGTATATAGAACGGGTTTTCAAGAAATTCAAAAATTTCAAGGCCCGGAATATCGAAAATCCGTTTTACATACATTGTACGAACTTTTGGTCTTAGAAGACCCCTAGTGAAATTTTATGCAGAAAATATTCGTAGAATATTTTAACCTTCTAAAATGCCATCAAAAATGCCAAAGTAAAAAAAAGAACAAAAATTACCCCTTAAAATGAGTGTTAGAGGGTAAATATATCTTAAGAAAAGAATCGCCATACGATTCTACTGCAGACATCTGAAATATTTTTTTACCTCAGAAGTACATTTAGTATATTTTTATTACTTTTCAAAAAATTCAAAAGTTATTGGGGTCCCATATTTCGAGGACCCGAGCTAACTTTTCAAAACCCTTTGGCAGATTTGCTCTACCAATATTCTAGTTTCATTTCGCGTTACAAGTATTGAGGCTGGTTTTTTTGTTGCGCAGTGTTATTATACATCCAAAACTCCAGAGAAATCTTTTTTTAAAAAAAAGTGTTACACTTTGCTTTTAAACTGACCAAGTGAAAACAAAAGGCATACATATTAAATGGGAGTTTCATTAAATAACCTCCAGGAGTTAAAAGTCTCTTTACTTCGTTCCATTACTAAACCATGTCATCGACAAAAAGAAGAAAAAACAATTGGAAAATGAATTGTGTTTGTTTAAAACCAAAATGACCCATGTTAGAACAACAAAACGAACAAAAGCAAAAATCAACAACAAATATTTCACTTTTCCGTATTTTCTTTAAAACTGTATAATAAAAAAGAAAGAAAATATTTTCACTTCCTGTTCTATTGTGTTTCGGTCTGTGCAAAAATGCTTCATAAAAACGAAATAAGAAAATGTTTTTCTTTCGTTTATTTAACACAAAACTAAAACTCACAGTTACATCAAATGACAATAGTGATGGGAATAAGTTTAAAGCAACGACAACATATACCGAAAGAGCCCATAAGATATTTACGTTTCATTAAAAACGTAACAGCAGATCAAATAACGTATGGTAAATAAAATACGAACAAGTCCAACACTGTTGTTAAAAAAAGTCACATGACACTTGCAAAAAAAATATATACGGTAAATTTAACTGTGCAATATATTTATTAAAAAAAAACTAAGATTGGTCTGGTAAGTTAATAATTAGTTTTAAAAATGTCACTAAACGAGCTCAACCGTCGCAAACTAATTTGTAAATTTTGTGAAGAAAATGCAAATAAAACTAAAAGTGAAATTTTTAGCCATTTTAAAGACATGGGTTTCAAAAAAACGTTTATCTACAAGACAATAAACTTGTATAAGAATAACGAATCGATCGAAAGAAAATGTGGATCGGGTCGGAAATGTAGTTTGCAAGACTCTAAAGTTCGGTCCAAACTAAAACTTGAGACAACAGGTTGCAGTGCAAAGTCATATCGCCAATTGGGTAAGAAATATAATTGTGATAAAAATACAATAAAGAAATATTTAGAATCGATGGGAGTCGAGAAAAAGAAGAAAAAAACCGCACCATTTACCACTGAAAGACAACAAAAAGTTATTAAATGCAGACTACGCGAGCTGTCCAGAAATTACTTTTCTTGCTCATCAGTATACAAATGCGTGATGGATGATGAGTCATATTTTACCGTCGAAGGCAATGAATGGCAGCCAAAATATTATTTTGAGTCTTCCAGTCGCAAAGCACCTGAAAGAGCTAAATTTATACGGAAGACAAAGTTTCCAGGTAAAGTTCTGTTGTGGTTAGCCATAAGCGAACGTGGCATCAGTGAACCAGTTTTTTTTAAAGGTGGTTTAGCTGTGAATGCCCAAGTTTATAATGAAAAATGTGTACCAGCACTTAGCAATTTTATCGAAAAATACCACAGAAAAGAAAAAATAATTTTTTGGCCGGATTTGGCTTCTTCACATTACGCGAAGTCCACAATAGAGAACTTGAAGGATAAAAAAATTGAATTTGTGCCAAAGGAAATGAACCCCCCAAATGTTCCACAATTGCGACCCATTGAAACTTTTTGGGCTAATTTAAAAAGAAAAGTATACGAAAACGGATACAGAGCCAAAAATGTTGATTCCTTAGTTTTAAAAATAAAAAAGGAGCTGAAAACCATTAATACAGAGGGCATTCAGAGGTCAATGAGTGAACTACCAAAGAAAATCAGGAAAGCAAATCGCAATGGAGCCAATTTTTTTCTGTAAATTTTATCTTACATATAATCATTAAAAATAAATATTACTGAACTTAAAATAATTCTTTTTAATGTGTTTTTTCTCAATTTTATAATTGTTCGTATTTTATTCACCATACGTTAGAATGAAGTTTATATGAAGGTAGTGGAATGTGTGTTAAAATGTGAGTACAATACTTTTATTTCAACGAATATTTAGCTAACAATAAAGTTTGAGAAGACAGAAACTGGTCAAATTTAAACGATTTTTTTGGAGAGTGGAATCTAGTAAATCTTTAACTGTAAATCAAGAGAGCTGCCGTCAGGACGATAACATCAAAAGATCCAGGACAAAAATCCAGTTTAGGGCAAAAATTGTAGTGTGCAGAACCCATAATGTCCAGTAAGCTCCATTACCATGGCCTCCGTCTATGGTCAGGCTCTATAAATTTTGAAATTCTTTTCTGTAATTTAAACAAAAAGAATTACAAATGCTGTATTTGGCCCCGCCGAGTCTTTGGTATGCTCCAGCAATAAATATAATTTTTTGGGAGAAGACTTTTTTAAAGAGATCTGCTGCTTATAGTTAATTCTAAAGTGCATTTATACGATGTCTTTTCAGACATGTCCAACAAACACGTTTGTTTTGTTTTTTGGCGAGTGGGTTAAGAAAAAAAGAAAGAGGGGTTGCCAAACAGACACGAAATGAATTTTTCATATTTGTTAATATGAGTTTTCACGTTTTTTAATATGTTTAGACAATGAGACATGAAAACAGACATGTCTGAAAAGACATCATGTAAATGCCCTTTTAGATCTATGCAAGGTGGCGCAAAAGTTGTCAATCAATGTTCTTTCACTAAATTTTTTTCAATAATTGAGAAATTTTGAACTGTGTAAATTTAGCGTTTAAATTTGTTTTGCCATTAAATAGAAAAAATGATAACGACCAAGAGGCCGCCGCCAGAATTTATGATCATATGGGCCGGATTTTTGGCATTTTCCATCACTCCGCTCTGAACTTCCGGCGAAAAGTTCCCGCAACCCTGAAGGATACTCTCTTGAAACAGTTAAGAGCCAAGCGCTTGTTGACATAGATTCGTGACTTGACGAAATCTTATGAAAAGAAGTCTAGAACGGTAAAATCGGGCGATCTATCCGGCCTGTGCAAATCACCAAAACGAAAGATTGTTGGAACCACATGTTTCCATTTCCGTAACTATTATGGTAAAAAAAATAAGGCCCGATGATGCCTGCAGCCAAAACACTAAACCATACGGTAACTTTGAGCGGGGATAAAGGCCAGTCGGATGGAATACGCGGATTTTCGGTGCCCCAGAAGCGATAATTTTGTTTCTTCACTTACCTTTATAGATGGCTATATATTTACATATGTATAAATTGATTCCTATGGCTCTAGGGTAAAAAAGGTGTTTGGCCTGCTAAAGACTTTATTAAGACTCTTTTACTGGACTCCAATTGTGTAGGCGGGACGTCTTCTCCTCCCGCTTCCTTTACAAAACAGTGGCCTATCCAGATTCCTTTTTTTTTGGGCTATTTCAACTCGAATGGGCGTTTGTCTGACTACTTCCTGAAACTCTTTGATTGATAAGACTTTCGTCGAAAATATTTTTATAATCTTCCGCAATGTTATTTATGAGTAAACTGCTTCTTAGTCATCCTTAATGTTTTGACCAAGTCCTTTAACTATTTTGCAAATTGGTCAAACTGTATGCACATTTCAAAAATATTATACACATACAGGTTGCAAAAATGCTTTTACATACATATGTATGTAAATAGTTTATCTCTGTATATCTCTGTATTTGTAAGTTTACCTTACATTTTCCTCAGTATCAAAACATTTTAGTCCAAAATATGCTTGCGCGTGTGTGTGTTATATATTTCCATGTAACCCTTTATGTTTTTTTTACCCTCCACCATCTTGGGTGGCAAATAGGGTATATTAAGTTCATTATTCCGTGTGTAACACCAAGAACTCGTAAGCTATATATATTTATTTAGCAGTGTTCGCTAGGTGCAAAAAACACGCTGAATTCCTAAAGGCTCGATGGCAAATAACACTGTGCAAAAAAAAAAAAAACAAGGGTTTTGAAAAGTTAGTTCGGGTTTTCGAAATTTTGGCCCTTAAATTTTTTGAAAAGGCATTTAAAATAAGTCAAAAAAATATACTTATTGTACTTCTGAGCTAAAAAATTATTTCAGATGTCTTCAGTAGAATTGTGTGGCGATTTTTTTCTTAAAATATTTAACCCTCTAACTCTCATTTTAAGGGGTCATTTTTGTCCTTTTTTCCAACTCTCACACAAAAGTATACTAAAACGACACTTTTTAGAGTTAAAATGTTCTACGAATATTTTCTGGGAAATTTCACTAGGGGTCTTCGAAGACCAAAAGTTGGTGCAATGTATGTAAAATGCTTAATAAAGAAAAATTGAAAAGTAGCATATTTATTTTTCACAAAATCAGTGGTAATTAAGTCAATGCAGTGTAAAGTTTCCGAGCTAAATGGTATTATAGGATTTGAATAGTTTTTAAGATAGTTTTTTTTTCCTTGCCTGACCAGGGGATTGAACTCGGGTCGAATTTACATATTTCGGGAATAACCACATTCTCATCGCAAAAATTCTTTGCAGTATTATCCTTTCCGCCGCCGCAACGGCTGGCAATCTTAAGTCTAACATCAATCTCTTAACCAATTGATTATTTGTTTTCAATTTATTTACATGTCTATTTGTCTTTTTGACAATAATGAGCCCAATTTACTTTCTGCTATAAATTTTAAGCAAAAGCTTTTCAGAATATTCAAGTCCAGATAATGTTAAATATACTCTGCAGGTTTAACTAAAATCGGAAAATATTAACTACAAAATCGTGAAGGTCAAAGCTTAAATTTTGACATGTTCGTAATTTCTAAAAGAAAGATATCATAATGCTGTATATTTTCGTGCCGATCTTTATAAATTTAGAGAAACTTTTACCCTAAATACATACGAAGACAAAACAATGCAAAAATGGAAATAAAACCTTAAATTCACAAAATTACCCCGAACTTTGTAAACCAGTTAACGCTATTCTATGACAATAGATAGAACAAGTCTATGGAGTGGGCGCCCTGCGCCTTGATAATTTTTTCCTCCATACAATCTTGGAGCACTTTAGTGTAAAATATAAAAATATTGGTTTTCTAGGACCAATTTTCAGTACACCGATCGCCCGAAAGACTTTCTTAGTCACTCTAACGATTGTGGGCAGTCCTTCCGGCTACCAGGTCCTCCGTCCTTGTGAACCTTGGACGCAAAGTACAGGTCGCAATAAATAGCAAATTTGATGAAATGCGGCAAGTACGTTTTAATTGCCACAGGGATCAAGCCTATTGAACATGTTGAAATATGACCCATAATTGCACATAGGCCCCAAACAAACTTCTTTCCAAAAGAGTCTTTGTGTAAATAAAACATCTTATAATGTTGGTATTTATGTTAAATTTCGCTCGAAAATATCTTATTGCAATCTTAATAGTCTTAACAAAATTGTTTTGAATCAGCCCATAAAATAGCCCTCGTATTGATATTGATCCCGAAAAAAACTTAAAAGTCCATTACTTTCTTATAAATGTTGGGAATAATATAAAATTTGGCGATCACAATAGTTATATGTTGGTGTTTTGGTGGGTTCAGTATTAAGCATAGGTCCCATATGAACTAACTCTCAAAAGCCTTATGACCAATTAGTCCCATACATAGGGTTGCCAGATACCAAAAGTCATATAACTGGACAATAGAAAAACTCACCTGGATTTAGAAAAAATAACTGGACAATTTGAAAATGCACTAAGCTAAAGGGTGGTTAAATTGTAAGTGCCGATGTTGAATGTGAACCACACCTAAACGCCAAGTTTTTTCCGAATTTTATTTGACATTTCTCTATTTCAGACTTACTCAATTTGAACCATGGAGAGATACACAATCCAACAACGTGTTAAAGTTATCCAGACTTATTATGAAAATGGATGATAAATTTCGAAGAAAATCATCTTCAGTGATGAGGCACATTTTCACCTCAGTGGATTTGTCGATAAGCAGAATTTCCGCATTTGGGCGAATAATAATCCAAGAGTGATTGTCGAAAAACCAATGCACCCACAAAGAGTGACTGTTTGGTGCGGTTTATGGGCTGGCGGCATCATCGGGCCGTATTTTTTCCAAAATGAGGCAGTTACTGTGAATGGTGTTCGCCATCGTGAGATGATAACGAACTTTTTATGGCCCGAATTGGAAGATATGGATGCGGACGATATGTGGTTTCAGCAGGATGGTGCCACTTGCCACACAGCTAACGAAACAATGGCTCTTTTGCGCAACAAATTCAATGGCCGTGTTATCTCACGTAATGGCGAAGTCAATTGGCCGCCAAGATCATGTGATTTGACACCGTTGGACTTTTTTCTTTGGGGTTATTTGAAAGAAAAGGTGTACGTCGATAAGCCAGCAACAATTCAAGAGCTAAAGGATGAGATAATTCGGCACATTAACGGCATAGAACCTCCATTATGCCTCAGGGTCATCGAAAATTTGGACCATCGGATGGAGGTGTGCCGCCGTGGTGGCGGCGCCCATTTGGCCGATATTTTGTTCCATACATAATTGAGTAATACCAATATATCATAATAATAAAATTACAATAATTTCCTAAATAGTTTGTGTTTTATTCAAAATCAACATCGGCCCTTGAAATTTAACCACCCTTTATAATAAAAAGTCAAATTTTACTTCAGATTTTATTTTGCAATAAAAATAATTTAAAAAGGAAGGAAAATTATTATCAGGGCGAATTCATTGGCAGCGATAAGCCTGCTGACTTTGACAGTGTGAATTAATTTGTTGTGGTTTCATGGATTTCATGGATTTAAAATACGCCTACGACTGTTTATTTATAGATTAAAAAGAACGTGAACTTATTTTCTTTAATCTATAACCAAACAGTCGTAGGCGTATTTTTAATACGCCAAACACGATAAGGGTAAATATTTTATTTATAAATAGTTGACATTTCGAGCTGTAAGCACCAATGATGCATTGCAAAAAACATCTGTTGTTTCTGTGGTTATTGTATTGTTGTAGTATTGCCCACCGTATATCTTAATTCGACTTGGTATATATTAATTTAAATCAAATAAAAAAGTACATAAACAGCCATGTTATGGATCGAGTGAAGCTGAAATCCATGAAGATTTTCAGTTAAATTTTTGTTTAAGTTACCGTCGTTTTTTTATTTTATGATAAGTACTAATAAAGATAAGCTTGAACTCATAGTATGAAGTACATAAAGCAAAATTATTTAGTGAACTGTAAACACTGGAACGTTTTCAAAGTTTGTTCGATTTTGATTTCATTCGAATTCGATTTACCGAACATGGCTGATAACTTTTTTGTTTAGCCACATATATATATATTTTTTTTATTGTTATTTGAAGTAATTAATAACTCTAATAATTTAGTTGTAAGCAAAAATTTTTGAAACATTTTGCAACTTTCATCAAAATTTAGTATTAATATAATTGTAGCCTTTATTTGGTCAAAGGAATGGTTTCTTGCCAGTAAAGATTATTAAAAATAACTTAAGTCCTTGTACAAAAAGTATGCTAGTTGGCATGCCTAACAAACGAGATCAATTTATATAAATTTTGTACGTTATTTTTATCGTATTTTTGAAAAACTGGACCATATCTTAATAATTGGAATGTCTGTCGGCAAATTATAAATTTTTTCCTTACAATTTTTTCTTAGTATAGGATTTTGTTTTATACAATAATAAAAATAATTAATAAAAAAGTAATTTTTCAAAATTAAATAAAGTTTCTTAACTGGATAAATTGCTTTTTAGCTGGAACCTGGACAACACCAAAAAAAACTGGACAATCCAGGTCATTCCAGGCCGTCTGGCAACCCTACCCATACATGTCTATAATCGGCATAAGAAACTCTTACGTGAATCGAAAGCTGATAACTCTTGTATGTTCGTTTTGTATGGTCCTAAATTGACCATGGGGCTTATAGAGGTGAAATTTGTGGTGTAGGGTTTCATTTGCTCGGACTTTAACCAACTATGCTTTCCTTCTTATATTTTTTCTTGCAAAATCCTTATTTTTATATTGAACACGACGACTGAATGATGATTGTGTACTGGGAATGAGTGAGTGAACGTAAGCATGAATGTGTAAGTGAATCTTTTTGTATTCACTTATGTGAAATGGCATGTAGGGGAATGTGTTACTAAAATGTTTCTGTTACTGTTACGGTTTGTACAATTGGTGGGATAACCTTGTAACCTTTACATGACTAAATTCAATACATATGATTGTAAATGTATGTACATACTTAAACACATGCATATTCATTTGATGGGTGTTGTGCAAAAGGTGAGAAGTGATACATTCATACATTTTTGTATTGTCCAACGTTGTAGTGGCACGTACACCAACTAGTAGAAGAGTCTTGTTTTAACAATCTGTTATTACTTGTGCTACAACAAATATTTCAAAATGCTTGAGAGTTATTTTATCAGCTTGTGTGTTTTTTCTGGTTTTTTCTTTTATATAGTTTCGATATTTTTCTACTTCTTGCACCACAACATCAAATATTGCAATCATTTACATTTTTGGGTACAGGAAAGGTAAAAATTAGATTGAAAGGGTGCCTAATTGTAGGCTGCAAAAAAAAAAACAGCGAAAGGAAATGCAGCCACATATATTCAATCAACAAATTCTAATTTTCTTATCTAAAATCCTAATTATTGTTTTATTTACTTTCTTTATTTTCCTATAGGACTTTTGGCAAATTCTGAGTATACCAAATAAATAAATTATTTTGTTTTCTTCGATCGGCTCAGAGATTTTATAATTAACTAATTTTTATCTGTGGCATTTTGAAAAAATATTATAGGGCAAATTTCAAAAATTGAAAAACAGTTGTTCTTCATACGAATTTTCATTCATTTTTCTTTAATTTTGGTTTATTTTATTATTTGATAAAAAGTTTTTTTTTAAATTTTTTGCTATCTTATCTCGACTTAAGATGTTTTGTAAAAATGCCACAGATAAATACAAGCACATAATTAATATTTTTCGTGATCAAACGAGATAAAAACAGGTTCCAAAGGTACCTTCTTTTTAGACGGTTAGATGAGCTAGATTTATTTTAGATAATTTCGGACATTCTTTATCAAAATTTGGCTTAGCCATTTCGAAGTTCAGTCGAACCATATTAGTATTGATATTAGTTCTGGCTAGCCCATTTACTTTAACGTTTCGTTGTATGTATCTGTGCTTAGAAACACAGAAGATTTTGATGCTTAATTTCTCTGCCTTTTTGCTTACAATCAAAATCTAATTTCATTGTAATTAGAACATGATGAAGTCCAGAAAAAGCTTATTTTAGTCAATCCATAAGTATAGATGCAATGATTTCTGTCTGTTTGGGAAACAGTGTAGTTAGCTGCAAGTCTGCGCCAAATATTATAGGTAGAGCTTTCCATTTCTTTTGTGGCTAAGAGCCATCCTTGTGCAAGTTTATGCTCTTTCTTTTGCTTTGTATACCATTATTTCAGAATCTCGATGTAATTTTAGGGTATTGAAATGAACATTTTGCATGACGACCGAAAATGATTGATCCATATTCTTGTTGCAGATTAATGTATGGATAACCTTGCAATATCCGCAGGTTCTTCCACGCCATTATAAAGTGAAGTTAATGCGAAATAACGAGTTTGTCTCGTTCTTAACAGTGGATTAAGGATAGTATTAAGTGCATACACACCTTGGTGCCATGCGAAGGATACTCGTGACAGCCATCGAAGCCACTTCCTACACTTTTCTTAGCATTTATAGGTTAAAACTTTGCCAAAACTAGCCACTATGTAATTTTGCCATTTATGAGAATTGGATTGGACGGATTACCTTCGATCTTAAGCCCTAATACTTGCCAATGGGCTTTTCGCAGGTGTTGTGAGCTATTTTCGCCATCCTTACACATTTAATGATATTCTGTCGGAAACACAATTTAATGTTAGGATTGGTTTAAAGGTACATATTTTGCGTCATTTGTAAGATTAATCTGGATATTGTAATGAATCAAAAGTCAGTTATTTTATGCTTTCCAATAAAAGGAATTAGTTTCCTCTTTCACGAATTTACTTCGTGTTTTCGTATTTCAGCTTACTGTTGATGTCTTAGACTAGTTTGTAGAATGTCCATGGTATCGCTAAGTCACAAGCATGTAGCATAAGCAATAGCACTGCAACCAATTGACTCCAATGACATTATGTGCAGATAAAGAGCCAGGTTCATTGGGAGTAGTAAGAGAACTTCCCATTTTGCAGTTTCTTCACAACAAATTGCGCGATGATAAAGCAATCTTAAGAAAAAATACTCCGCCTTAGTACAAGTAGATTAAAAATCCATGTTTATAGCCTATTATTCACTGTAGGATTTTAATATTAGTAAAAAATGCGTTTACCAGCTGTTCATGTGTGTAAGCGCAAGTAACACATTGTGGCAGAATTTTGTTCGCGCTCCCTGTTTATGAGCTAAACATAACCTCTGCTACTTTTTGGTATGCTAGCAGAAGCTGTTAAATAGCAACTGCAGCTAGGGAAATCCGTTAGCAGGCCGAACTTACCAATAAATGGTGAAAAATTAGCCCATGAAGCTGACATTTTTATGATCACCTTTCCCGCGACTTTGTCTTTAAACCACAACCACTACGTGACATTCGAGCGGCCTTCACCAATAGTCAGTCCGGTGCCATGTCTCCGGGGGTAACTGACTACCGTGTTACCAGATATGATATCGGGTCAGCCACGACCTCAAGAGATCTGTCAATTTGAAATTCTGCCGAATTCCAAGCAAAGGAAATTCTACCCAAAAGGTGGAATATCGTTTAAGTGTATACCCCCGAGGGGACAGAAAATTAACAATATTGTACACAGAAAAATATAAAAATTGATTTCAATCAAAAAATTTGTGATATTAATTAAAAAATTAATTAAATTTGTACCAGTAAACAAATTAATAGTATCAATTAAACCAGTTAATAGTATTAATTAAACGTTTAATTCACTTGATTAAAAGTTAAATTCACTTGATTAAATTTTTAATTAAAAATGATTATGTTTTTGATTAATGCTTTAATTGGTAAAAAATTTTGGAGAATTTTTTCTGTGTATTCCCTAAACGAAAAAAGGAACAATTGCTCATAAAAAGCATTTTCAGTTGAAATAACTGTTTATATGTATGTTGATGCTGTAGAAAATAGTTTGTCCAAATGTCTGTAAAAGACCATGAAATTGGTCTATTATCGTATCTAGAATTCTACCTGGAATTGGTGCATTCCCAATAACAAACAATATAAATACAAAAGAATCGTCATTTTTGCTTATTTTATATGGCTACGAATCTCTTCAAACCTTAAAACCATTAAATTTATCTTAATTCGAAATTATATTGTTAAAAAATTGGGACAAAATTAGTTTATATGACTATTAATTGTCCCACATAAGGTCTGCTAGGTGCAGTTTTTATAAGGATCAGTACATAATTGGTTCTCACTTCCATACGAAACTAGCTTCCTAGCGGAGGATATCGAAGATTCGCCATACCCTAATAGAGTTTTCATGATTTTATTTCACCTCCTCTACTGCAAGCTCTATCATGCTTCCAATAGGACGACAAACATATAAATAAAAAGGACCCCTTACATACTTTCGATTTATTTCAAAAATAGTAACAACATTTTTGCGGTGGTTATGAAAAGAAGAAATTTGTTTGGTCAAAAAGAGACAATTGATTTTTTTTTTACTTATTGCACACCTGAAAATCCATCTTGCTGAGTTTTCAAAGCAATTTTTTTAGACTACTTCTGATCTGTATAATTTGTAAGAAGTTGTTTTTAAAAACATCTTATGTCAAGGGAAAATGTATAGCAACAAACAGACGGATAGACGAAAATTGCTTAACCCTTAGAGTACGAAGCTCGATTTTTGACATAAAGTACGGAGTGGGGTCACTAAGGTCCCCCAAAGAAAAATTAGCTTTTGTTGCTTATATGTTAGCATAAAATGACTAAAAATATTATTTTAAAAGTAAAGGTGTATACAAGAGCTTTCCCGTATACACCTGCATAATGTACAAATATGATGTTTTCACATCAGCGGCTGCCCAAATTTTAATACCATATCTTCCCGGCTTAGATTTTATGTATTGCCGAAATGGGCATTTGCCGCGAAACGTTACTAATTGTTCATCGATAGTTATTTCACCAAAAGGGTTGAATGACTTTCGGCAATTATCTACAAAATGATCCCACACTTCTCTAATGGCAGCTAGCTTATCAGTCTCTTTCCGTGCTTCTCTTGTAGTTTTATCATCAAATCTTATATACCTAGACAATGCAATAAATCTATCACGAGACATAGATGCAGTAAATATATTTCTCCGAATGGATTCGTCAGTACTACACATTTCTTTTACATTTTCCCTTCTACAATGTAGCGCTCCAGCTGGTATAAGTACTCCAAGAAATGCATCTAATTCACATTCAGTTACCAGTTTCCAATTTTTTGGCTTCTGGTGATGTTCTTTATTATAATTTTCAAACACTCTTTTGGCTTCTTCGTTAGTATGAAGACAGATTTTCTTTTTGATAGCTGGTGTTATAAGATGGTTGAATATTTCAACAGTTTCGCTAGCGTCACTCATGTTACTAGTTACTCCTGGTTTAAAGTTCACAATATTGCATGCTAACCTACGCGTTTGTGGAAATGGCTTCAAAGACCAAACTCTGCCAGACTTAGCGGTGCAATATTCAGCATTCAAAGGAAAAGCGACATCATTTTCATCTACGTCAATATCCGGAAGAATATCTTCTACTTGTTCTTGTTCTTCTTCCTCAATCTCGTCTTCAGTTTTACTATCATCATCATAATTACTAGGTATGTAATCAGAGTTGTCACTGTCCCAATCTAATTCTATATCAATAGGATCCTCTTCACTGTCATTTATAAAGTCTTCTATCGCTCGCTGGGATAGTTTTCTTTTGTAGTTTTCCATTTTTGGTCCTAAAAAAACAACGAAAATTTGTAACATAAAGTACGACGTGGGGTAACTTGGGTACCCCAAACGAAAAATTTACCTTCTAATTACAAACAGATTGATATTTTAATGCAACTTATAAGTTTTTATATAGTGTTCAAAATAAAATTGGACTACCTAAAAGGAAAAAGACAGAAAATAAGTATTTGCGAAGTTATTAAAGAAAAACTAAGATTGGGGGACCTAAGGTCCCCCACTCCGTACTCTAAGGGTTAATCAGGATTGCTTTACATATATGCAAGGTGGAGCAAAATAAAACAAAACTTAAGTTTTGCTTTTGAATTGTGTTTAGTTGATTTCTAAACCTTTTTTTAATATTTATTGGTAAATGACCTACGCCAGAATTGCCCGATTTATTGCATTTTCCATCACCCTTGACGGAACCTTGAGGACTTTGCGAGTTTGAGGCTTGCTGGCATTGATTCGTGACTTAAAAAAAGCCAACAAAAAGCCACTGTCATCTTCTTCATTGGCTCGACAGTCCTAGCTTGATTTTGGGCTCTCTAAGTATCAACTAGATAGCAGATGAGCTTCATTGATACATTCGTTGGCCTTCCAACAGCTCACTGTAAGTCTCTTATCAAGCGCGGGTGTTATAGAGTTGCGCAGATAGGATGGATTTGCGAATCCACCTGCTAGACATCCTCTGGAGAACTAGCTCTCTAATTAGGTTCATACACAGAAAAAAATACAAATTGATTTCAATTAAAAAATTTGTGATATTAATTAAAAAATTAATTTAATTTGCACCAGTAAACAAATTAATAGTATCAATTAAACCAGTTAATAGTATTGATTAAACGTTTAATTCACTTGATTAAACGTTTAATTCACTTGATTACATTTTTACTTAAAACTGATTATATTTTTGATTAATGCTTTAATTGGTGAAAAATTTTGGAGAATTTTTTCTGTGTAGGGACTAGATTAGAACAGTGGTCTCAGTTGTGACTGGGCACTGGCCTGTGGAAACTAATGCGAGGATAATGGGTCTGGAATTTAATGAGTTCTGCAGAAGTTGTCATGACGAGGAGAAAGAGGAAACTGTGTTTAATTTTCTATGTCAATGTCTAGGTATTCGGGGCACTAGGGAAAACCGGTGTTTGCCTACTTGGAGGATCAATCTAGTATAAATCAAAGGTCGTTTTTTTCTCTTGATTACGAAGACGAGTTGGTTGAATTTTGCACTGATGCCTACTGAGTAGCTGCTCTGTAGAATGGGCATAAGTTCTGGGTATCGCAAAGGGATAACTGAAGGACTCAAGTGAGCTGTCTCTCGAAAACTGCTCAAGAAACATTACCTAAGTACAGTGTTGAAAAATTCAGTACTTTTTCTTATTAAAAATACCGCAGTACCTTCACGTTGTTTTCAGTACTTTTGTATCCTTTAAGTTTTTTTACTCTTAACTTTTTAACTGAGATATGATCATTTCGATAGCAGGCTTTGGTCATCATGTGTTTGTTGCAAAATTTATGTTGTTGTATTTTAAAAGTAATTACGACAATTAGTATTGTGGTTATTTTGTTGAACAATGTATGGTTTTTAATCCAAATTTTCAATTTTTTTTAATTAGGCTTAAGTTCATCAAATTTAATTTTTAATAAATTATTTTTATGAAGAAAGGAATTTTACAACATGAAAATTAATTAATATTGTTATTGATAATCTTTCATTCTTGAAAATAATTTAATGAAAATTAAATTTGATGAACTTAAGCCTAATTAAAAATATTGAAAATTTGGATTAAAAAATAATTAACGACGTTAATATTGAAATGCAAAGCGTGGATATTTAAAGAAACATGCAATTTAAGTGAAATGGTTTATAAAGTAAAAGAAAATGCGAAATAATTATATTCGATAATTTGCGAAACAATAAAAACTAAATTTTGTTTTGAAAAAAAATCCTTAAAACTGATAATCAGCTTCACTCCAGAAAATATTGTTTCCGGAAAAATCAATATCATAATACTGTTGGTATTAATGTTATTTACAAACGATAACGAAAACTATAATAACACCAATTCCGTGTTCTAGTGGATCTTTCAGAAATAACGCATTTCAGAACTGAATGTGTTTAAATTTCTTGGAAAAATATAGCCAATATAAGAAACAAAACTAATGTTTGCTGACATTTCGCATATTGCTTTTGGTATTTTATCGATACTACATTTCTGAGCATCAATTGAACGCACAGTTTCAAATTAAAAATAATGTAGAAAGCCAAGGAAGAAATCATTTACACGTAGAAACTGTTGCAAGTTTGATAAAAACTAAAGATCTATTAAAATCCACTGGTAGTTGCTGTTGTAGTCATAATATTTTTTATGTCATCTAAAAGTAAATTTGCTTTATCTTATAACACTGAATTAAAAGCTTTATTTTTAAACATTAATGTTTAAAAATTTTTTAAGAACTACGTTCTAAGTATGTCCTATATGTAAAACTCTGAATAATGTAACTTTGCAAAAGTTAAAATAAAAATATAAATCTCTCTATATATATATTTAAAAAGAAGTGTACACTTTGATGTCACCACTAACTGCGGAAACGGTTCGACCGATTTCAACTTCAGGATACGTTGGGGATAGTCTGTAGATCGTTTATGCTAAGTTTGCACGAAATCGGGCCAGGGGTTCCGGAGATATGGCATTTAGATTTTCCTATATATTCCCATACAAATATCAGCAATATGGTCTCCATTTTGAACTCCTCCGAAACAGCTAGACAGATTTTCATGAAATTTTTTTATGTGCATTTCTTAGGTATGATAATAGGTCGTAAAGTATATTTCATACCCATAGAGAGCGTAAAATAGGGCAAGAGGGGCAAAAGCTCCCCCTTCCTATATCTGCTTAACTAGTCAACGGGTTTTCTTAAAATTTGGCATGCATGTAACATGTGAAAGGAAATAGGGATAATGGTGCGAAATAGGGCATTAGAGGCAAAAGCTTCGCCTCTCTATATGTTCTTAACTAATCAACCCATTTTCTTGAAATTTCGCAGGCAAATAGTGTTACAGCTGGAAAGAACTAAAGCTTATATTTTTTATTATTTAGGGCGTGAAATAGGGCAAAAAGGGTAAAAACTTCCCCTACCTATATCTTTTTAACTATTCAACCGGTTTTTTTTTTAATTTGGTATGCAGATAAAACAACGTTTGCCGGGTCAGCTAGTACCAGTATAAATTTATGTTGACAAAAAAAATTTTAATTTATTTACTTATTCATAAATAAATATATGAACTATTTTAAATATTTTTTTAGAAAATACCTTAAGTGGCTCATACACTTGCAATATAACTGTTCAATTTTAGCGCCAATGTGTATGTGCTTCGAAGGTGACACAATATATTGGCAGGAATTGAAATCTGAGAAGAAGTACAATATTCTGTGAAATGTGTTGGTAAAAATGTACTATGTTGTTTTGCTTTAAAGGCAGGTTTTTTTTTATAAGCGTTGCGCCATATTTTTATTAAAACCATTGTGCCACTTTTTGAAAAATATAGGACAATATAGAAATAATATGGCGAATAACATATACAATAATATTGTAAATGGATAGGGCGCTTGAGGCTTATGTATAACAGAAATATTATTTACATGTGTACCTAAAATATAAATACTGTTTGCTATTAAATACTTAGATAAATGAATTCCAATTAAATATTTTTGCTCCTTTTATTTTCATAAATTATTGTTTTTTTTAACCAAAAGTACCATTTGGTGGGAAAAATACTCTTTTAGTTGAAGTTCAGTACCATTTCAAAATTTCAATTTTGCAACACTGCCTTGGTATCAACTTCCAGGAGATTCGGTTTCCTACGTGGATTGTCCAGTTTTGCATCGTCATTTACTGTGTTTTTCCAAGTTCTTTTTGGACGACCCTAAATTCGTAAGCAATATACGTATGTTTCCTGCAAATAATTTTTTTTAGCAATTTCATCTTTTGCCATTCGAACATCATGTCCTTTTCACGGTAGCCTTTATAGTAATTTGTTGTCTTCTGCTTTTAAGTCTTTAGGTTCAACAATGCCCTCGTTATAAAGTTGTCGGAAAGGCTACTGCTTCTATAATTCTTCTTAAATGTGTCCGTTCAAATGCATTTTTTCTTCTTTCATCTTTTTTGTGCTTCCTACGTTTCAGCAGCATTAGTAATACCTGACCTTATAATGGTCTTTCATAATTTCAGCTTTGCTTTCTTCGTAAATTTGGATTATTCCAATGGCTTATACAGGGTAAAAAAGGCTTTGTTTTCAGCTTGATTTCTGGCGTTTCGTGTAGTCCAAAACGTTTAAATCGGTTGATTTTGCCGGCCAAAACGAAAACTTTAGCAACCTGGTGAAGCCGTCAGGAAATAGGAAAAATTATTCCATGTTCTTGAGGAGTACTGCGCATCATTTCTTATTGACGAGTGTTTTGTATCTCTTTGCTTCAGGAATGGCAAAGGAGAACTGAAATTTACAGTTATTTTCAAAAATTATGGCATCTTCTAAAAGGTTGATGACCATTGCGCCATCTCTTAGGTGTTAGGTTAGGTTGGTCCCTTGGACCGTGTTGGTCCCTTGCGTTGCCACATTATGCGATAACTCCTACTCGTAATGGTTAGTTCGATGTGATGATACCCAGAGTACCCCACACCCTCTTGGCGAATGCTTGGAGTCTTAATAGTCTAATTCCAGAAATTTCCCCTAGATCTTCGAAGAATGATCTCCCAGACAGTTCGCTCTGGAGCGTATGAGTGCTGGACAGTGGCCGCCCCGTCTCTTTTTCCCCTGGTACCCCACAGAATCTACAATAGTCACTAGTCAGTTGACCCGCCCTTTTGCGTATACTGCCGTCCAACAGTGACCCGTTATAAAGCCTACCAGAAGCCTACAGTCCCCTCTCGGTAGCGACAGAAGAATTTTCCCCACATAGCCCTGGAAACGATCAGATTTCCCGAGTATGGTGGAGTCTATATCCCTCTTAATGTTACGAATTGGAACTGGAATGCCAATCACTCTGTCGTTACCTTATACGCCCTGGTGGCCGCGAACCCAGTAAATGTGTGCCCTTCTGTTGGCACTGAGTCTATCTTTTGAGTCCTTACAGTCCTGGACGATCGAAGAGTGTGTATATTGAGCGGATATCGCCTTAATCGCCGCCTGAAGGTCTATAAAGAAGTTTACCTCCTTAGTGTGTGTACTATATAAGATTTGAAGTGAATATTGCAAAGATTAGAATTAGAAATTCAACTTTTCCAACAGAAGATGAAGGTGATAAAAAAATATGCTTAAAATTATGATTGAAGTTATCGTTAAGATAAATATAACTTGTACATTTTATTGAAGATTATAAAAAGCACTGGTCGATTAGCATTGTTATTTTTTGTGCACCAATTTCTCTTTCTTTTCAAAAGCTTCCTTTTACATTTCGTATTATTATTTTCAAGGGCCTAAAATTGCTTCACACGGTCTTGGTATTTTATTTGCTTTACAACATAAATTTGTCCTGTACTCGCAAACAAATGCAATACGAATTCAACAGCAGCAGCCGAAGCAGGATCCGTATTAACAACAAAAAAACATTGTTAAAACCAATGTTGTCATTTGTTAAGTTATTGGTTTGGACATTTTGCAAATTACTTATTTAACAATGCGTAAAAGTACAGCCAGGGTCAGAGTCAGTCATCTTCTACTTCTACATGCAAACTGCATGCAATCTCTCTGATACTTTTTCTCTGTATGTTGGTGTGTTCTTTACTTCTCTAGATGTTGTTATGTTTTGTTTGTCACAAGACTTGTTGTAGTTGGTGTTGTTTAAAAAAGTTCTTGCCTGTGTGTACCATCAACCAACGCCTGTCTACCTTTTTTCATCTGCGTTTATAGATGAGTGTGTGGCTTCAAAAGCCACATCATCTCGTTGTCATGTCATCAGGTGGCAACACTTTACTTTGGCAGTTTGTCATTCAATTTGTCCATGCTGTCTTTAGCCATGTAAAAAGTATGTCAGTCATACAGCCAAACCTAAAAGGCAACCAACAAATTTTTTTTTTCAAACCCATCAAGCAACCAAACATCCATTCATCTATATATCTATCTATATCTTTGTATGTATGTATATGCATATTCATTTATGCATCCATCTATCTAGTTAGTCAGTTAGTGTGTCAGGAAAATATCAAGTAAGTTTTTTTTAATGCCCCTCTCAACCGGAATAAAATTTTATTTGCAACACAAAATATATTTTTTTACAGTGATTATATAGTTAGTTTTGTAAGGTTTCGAAAATTTGTAATAATGTTGCTTACAGGTCAACCTGAATAAGTTCAACAAAACCCAATTTTCTAGCGTGGCTATAACAGATTATTGCCTGATCCTGTCGATTTGTTTTATACGAATTTTATAGACGAGACATTTTTTTTATAAAGTAGGACCTTTTATTTAGGTCAGCCTGTTAGAAAGACACACACATAAAATCGCTCTAAGCCAAAAACCTCTGAAAAAATGTAAGCCCACAGTGGGAATTGACCCTACAAAGTAAAAAGTTCTAAATGGGGTTTCCTATGACCCCAGCTATGCAGGGGACTATGCTGTTATAAACTTATATCACACATTGTCCGAAATAGATTTGTATGGAAATTCGGCCACAAATGGCTGAGATATAAGCAAACCCCTCAAACTTTTTTTTTATAAATATCTTATAAATATCTTAAAATTGAAAATAAGCTAAATCGGTTTATTATTTCAAACAGGACTTATACAAGCGTCCTCCTTATTTCAAAAGTTTGATGCAAAATCGTCCGTGCTTTATAAGCTTAAGAACCATTGGACTTATTTACTTTTCTATAAAAAGCAATTTAATAGTTTAACTGCCCATAGTGCAGTTAACTTGTTTTACTTCTTTAATTTTCTTTCTTTTGTTCCCTTCTCCCACTTTTTTCAAGCTGTCCATTAAATGGGTTTGCTTAGAATTAACATCTTTATAGAAAATTATTGTATGTTTTTGATAACAAATCGAAAATTTGAAAATTGTACACTCTATCCATTCTCAACTATTTGTGCTGAAAAGAGAAAAATAAACTTTGGTGTCTATTGTGGTTTTGTGTTTTTTTTTTTTTTGGTCCTTGTTAAAGTTTTTTACTCTATTTTTTTTCTATGTCTTCGCATAAGAACCCTGAGTTAATGGAAATTGTCTTCGTTTTAATTAGAAATTTTCTGGAAAAACATCAAGCATGTGTTTTTATTCCAAGGTAATTATAACAATTTGACATTTTTGGAAATTGAAATAATTGAATGGAGTGGTTTTTTTGTTAATTGTTTTTCCTGCAGAGAACTATTGGTAAGAAAAGTATACCAGATGTCCAAGGGCGAACGTTGAATGAAAAAATTTTTTAGGCTTAGTTGCCTTTAGTGGTAAGAAAATGAAGAAATTCTTTAAATAAAAAAATTTGCTATTTTATAGGAAATATTACGAAACATTTGCTATTTTAGATCAAACTTTGTAAAAATTTTTTTAAATGCTACTATTTTATAGGAAATTTTAACAAAATTTTGCTAATTTATAGGAGTTTTTTTTAAAAAGTTGCCATTTTATTGGAAACTTTGTAGAAATTTTGCATTTAAAAATCGGTTATTTTATAGGATTTTTATAAATATATAAATAATTTATTATTTTATAAGAAACTTTGAAGAAATTTTGCATTTAATAGGAAATTTTGTTTTTTTATAGGATATTTTATAAAAATGTTGCTATTTTATAGGAAACTTTGTGGAAATTTTGCATTTTATAGAAAAGTAAAAAAAATTTTGTTTTTAAAGAAACTCTTTTAAGTATGTTACTATTTTATTAAAAATTTTGAAAAATTTTATTTTTTTTAAAAAAATTTGGCTATTTTAAAAGAAATTTTGCAAAAATGTTGTTTTTTATAAGATTTTTTTTTTACAAATTTTGCTAATTTTTAGAAAATTTTGTAAAAATTTTGTTGTTTTATAAGAAATTTTGTAAAAATATTGCTATTTCATAGGAATTTTGAAATGTCTACAAAATATTTAATACAAATTTGGCTATTTTATAGGAAATTTTGTAGAAATTTTGCATTTTATAGAAAATTTAAAAAAAATTTGCTTTTTTTATAAAATTTTTTTTTAAAAATTTTATTATTTTATAGTAAACTTTGTAAAAATGTTTTTATTTTACTAGATTTTTTTTTATTTTATAGGAAATTTTGTAAAAATTTGGCTTTTTTAAGGAAATCTTGTAAAAAATGTTTTTGTTTTATAGTAAAATGTAATGAATTGTTTTCAAAATATTTTCCTTTTTTGGAAATCTTCTAATATTTTTTATATGTAGTTTTGTGAAAAATTTTGCTATATATTTTTTTATAGGAAATCTTTTTAATTTTATAGGCCATTTTATAAAAATATTGCTATTATATAAGAAATTTGTAAATATGTTGTCATCCTTTAGGAAATATTGAAAAATTTTGATTTTTTATAGGAAAATGTTTTAAAATATTTTTATTTTATAGGACATTTAATAGAAATATAGCTATTTTATAAGAAATTTTGTAAAAATTTTGCTATATTATAGGAAAGTCTGAAAAGATTTTCTTATTTTATAGGAAATTTTGAAAAATTTTCTTATTTTACAGGACATATTGTAAAAATTAGAGAAAACTTTGTAAAATGTTTGCTTTTTTTAGGAATTTTTTAAAATTTCTATTTTATAGAAAATCCCGCGAAAAATTGTTTTTATTTTAAAGAAAGTGTTATGAAACCTTTTTGGAAAGAATTTTTTATAGAAAGTTTTTGAAAATTTTGTATTTTTAATATTTATACTGCCGATTTTTTAAAAATCCTACGAAAATTTGCTTTTTTTTTAAACTTACACAAAATTTATTTTAATGGGTAATCTTTCCAAAAGTTAACTATTTTATAGGAGAATTTTGCTATGTTTAAACATTTGCTTTAAACACTTGGGCATGTTGCTATTCTTTTTTAAATATTATTACTGTATTAAAAATTTTGCAATCCTTTGCTAAAAGAAAATGATTCATTGTAGGGAGTTTAACGAAAAATTTGCTATTAATTTATGAAAATTTAGCGAAAAAACATAATAAGGAACTCAGTTCATATCAAGATCGCAACCAACTTTCAATGAGCGAGGACCGCTGCTTATAGTTTTTGCACCAAAATGTATAAAGCCATCCGACTGTGAATTATAGGGAATTTAGCTATTTATTTTTTAAATGTGGCGAAAAAAATTGCTATGCTTAGGACATTTTGCTAAGAATTTGCTATTCATTTGAAAACTTTGCGAAAAAATCTTTCACAACATTTGCTCTTTTAAATAAAATTTTGCAAAAATATTTTATGAAAAATTTTGCGAAACATTTTCTATTTAATTGGAAATATTAAAAAAAATTTGCTATGTTAAAGAAAATTTTGCATGTTAATTAATATTTTCTAAACAATTTTAGCAAAAATTTTTCATTTCCTTAAAAAAATTTCCAAAAAAATTTTAATTTTATAGAAAATTTAACAAGATTTTACCAAAAAATTTTGAAATTATGAAAAGGAATGTAGATTTTTATAGTTAATATCTGTACAAAATCTCATTAAAGTTTCTTCATAAATCTAAAAGTTCGCCATATATCCTTTTTTTCAGATAAAATTAAAAATGCACTCTTATTTGAAATTAAGCTTTGTTTTAGTTTGTTTACAAGTTCTCTCACTATTTCGATTTATTTCACATAATTGTTTTTGCAATTTTAATAAAGTAACACTTTTTGAGTTTATTAGTAACTAGAAATTTATTTCTTCAAAATTATTCTAAAGAAGTATTTTTTAATTTAGAAAAAAAGCTTAACAACAACTTATTATTTTGTTGTTTGTTCTCTTTTTTAATTCCTGCAACAAAATTTAAGCAGCAACATGGCAATCCGTTTTAATTACGTTCTTTACGTTTTTTAGGAAACTGGTTTCCTATAAATCTTAATTAAGGACTAAGAAATCTAATAGGAAATGTGTTTAAAAGATTTCTTGCTGTTTTTGTTTTTTTTTTTTTTTTTTACCTTTCCTTGCCCTACAACGCTGCCGTGTCGAGTTTAATGAATAACAAACATTAAATCAAAGTTCTTTCCAAATACTTTTTAACTTCTTTTGACATTTAACATAATTTTACTTCAAAGTTTCTTGTAGTTCTACAAACGCACATACAACGACTGTTCCTCAATTACCTTTACAAGCAGGCAATTAGTCAGGTAGAAAAAAATTATACAAAAAAAAAAAAAAAAATAGTAAAAATTCTTTTAAGTTGTAATTAATTTTGATTTTACAACTTTATAAAAAAAAAAATATTCTGCGTAAACATCAAGAAAAATAAAACTAATAAACAAATTAGAAAAGTAAATATTTTTCAAATGAAAGGAGATTTTGTGGATGAGAGAATGAATGAAAGGATACAACTATGTTAATAAGTACTTATTGAGGAATCATAAAAAATGTGAATTAAATGATTTTAATCACAATTTAAATTCATGGAGTTTTTAAAAGAATGTCATTAAATAAAGGATGTCCCAAAATGAAAGCAAGATTTGAATTTTTTTGCCATTTGTGCAGAAAAGTGCTGGCAGCAATAAAAAAAATTCGACAGCTGACAGTTTAGGGTTAGTAAAAATGGAGCGTTCAACGATAGAGCAATGTGTTTTTATTATTGAACAATATTTCAATATTAATTAAAGCTTGGCGGCTGCAGTTCGATAATTTCATTCAAAATGTTGTAGAAATTGTGTTCGTCATCTGTGAAGAGATTAATTTTAAAATACAGGGAGACTGGATCTGCTTCGATATTGACATATGAACGGCTTGTTTTTGGACGACAAATGTGTTTGGCGTCTCCAACGGATCCAGTCTCCCTAAATTTTTCAATCAAATTCTTTACAGTTGACGAAGTTAAAACACTTTTCCTACCGTATTTTGAAATTTTCGAACTGCAGCTGCCATGCTTTCGTTATTTTTGTAGATGGGTAAAATACAACAAGACAAGACAATGCAAAGCTATATAGAACCAATTTAAAAAAAGACCTATTAAAGATGAAAGAGTATTGTGCAAAAAATAAAGAATGAATGCGGAAATATCAAAAAAGCATGTTGGAGCTGATTAAGAAATTAGTATAATCATTTAGTTTATATTCTTCGACCTTTTAATTGTATTTCTTCTTATTTTTAATTCAAGCTCAAGGTCAGGTTATGTAAAAAATATTTATTTAAAGCTTATCCAATATTTCGCTGCCACAATGGACAGCTTCTTCAGGGATCTTTGGTTTATAAATTTCAAACAAATTTTTAAAAAACAAACAAAATTTAAATTAAATAACAATAATTGTCAACATGAAAAAAAAATAAACAACAACTTCTATGGCTCCCAAATTATATGGAGTTCCAAAAGTCCATAAGGAATCATTTCCTTTAAGACCAATTTGTTCGAGCATCAATGCTCCATCTCATGAACTTAGCAGATATATTACAGGAATTCTTAGAAAGATAACAGAAAATTCAGTATATAATGTTAAGAATTCATTACAATTTAAAGATAGGATTAAAAACGTCAAGATAGAAAAAGAGGAGAAGATAATTTCGTTAGATGTAATCTCATTATTCCCTAGTATTCCTATAGATGTAGCCTTAAGTATTATAGAAAGAAAATGGAATATAATTAGGGAACATACGGCTATTGAGAAAGAATTATTTTTAAGAATTCTCAAATTTTGCATAGATGATAGTAGATATTTTCAATATAATAACAAAATATATTCTCAACAAAAAGGATTACCTATGGGTTCTCCAGCTTCTCCAGTTGTAGCAGATATAGTTATGGAGGAGCTTCTTGATACTTGTATTAGAGGATTAACTATTAAACCAAAAATTATAACAAAATATGTAGATGACCTATTTTGTATTATTTCAGAATGTGAAATGGAAAACATGTTAAACATATTTAACTCCTTTCACCAGGATATTAAATTTACAATTGAAAAGGAATGTGATCTAAAACTTCCATATTTAGACACATTAATTATAAGAAAGGGGAATAAGTTATTAGTAGATTGGTACCAGAAACCAATTTCTTCGGGAAGAATTATTAATTATTATTCCAAACATCCGAGAAGAATTATTATGAATACTGCCAAAAATCTTATAGATAAAGTTTTAAATATTAGCGATATAGTTTTTCATAGAAGAAACAAAATAAAAATTAAAAATATTTTAGAAGATAATAATTTCCCAAGAGAATTGATCTGTAAATTGATTGGACAGTACAAAGGACATAGGGAAAGTGGTAGGAGTACGGTTACTGAACCTAAGATTTATAAGTCTTTAACATATGTACCGGTAATTTCTGAACGACTGGAAAACTCTAATATTTATGACATCAATAATTATAGGATGGCTCATAAGACATATAATACATTAGATAGATTATTTAGTAAAATGAAAGATAGAACAGAGAAATTAGATAGATTTAATATTATTTACAAAATTCCTTGCAAGGGTAAGGATAATGAAATATGTAGTAAGGTATATATAGGTACTACGAAAAACAAATTAAAAACTAGACTAGCAGGACATAGATCTGATCAAAAATACAAAAATACATCTTCTCAAAAAACTGCATTGTCTACACATTGTGCCAATTTTAATCATACACCAGATTTTGAAAATACAACAGTTTTAAATACAGAAACAAACTACAAACGACGCTTTATGCTAGAAATGCTACAAATAATCAACACACCAATAGAACGAAGAATTAATTTTAAAACCGATACAGACAATGTAGCTCAAAATTACAGACATTTAATTTATAAGAATAAGATAGGAAATTGAATAAGTTTCAAAAATGTAATAGAATAATTTTGTTTCCTGTGTATTATTTTTTCATGTTGACAATTATTGTTATTTAATTTAAATTTTGTTTGTTTTTTAAAAATTTGTTTGAAATTTATAAACCAAAGATCCCTGAAGAAGCTGTCCATTGTGGCAGCGAAATATTGGATAAGCTTTAAATAAATATTTTTTACATAACCTGACCTTGAGCTTGAATTAAAAATAAGAAGAAATTAGTATAATCTATAGATAATATTTGACACAGTTATTGCATGCATGCATAGTGGTCTTAATAAAAAATAAAATGTTGCAAGTTCAGCTCCATATTTCAATTCTACGCGACGCTCAACGACTTTCAGCTTTTTCATATGGGGATTTCCATGTCAACTTACGTGACATTTGTACGCCTTCAGAGAAGTAGGGATTTGGCTAAAATATTGGTCAGTGTTTCATTTAGAGGGTAATTAATTTGAAAAATGTCACATTTGGAACCTTGTTGTCCAAAATATCGAGCAAAATAGGTGCATCTCGTACGTGACATAAGACTTTGAAGTGATTTTTTATATATATACGAAGTGTGGCCGGTGTTTTTTTTTTCTTCTAAATTTCTTACGTTATACCAAATATTTTGCCTTTATAATCCGTAATTTCGAAAAAAAATTTATAATGAACAAAATTTTATATCGTTCGTGACTTGTGCAAAAATTCAGACTTAACAGTAAATAACGTATTACACTGAGAAAAAAGGCATCATAACGGTGATGTAATTTAACGTCAGTACTATGACAAGTGTCTTCCTTTTTGACCCCATGACATTTTGACGAATCGGAGTCAGTTTAATAGAAAATGTCATCAGTGCGATGACTCAGTAACATCGTAGAAAGAACTTATTAGGCTCAATTTAATGACAAAATGTCATCAAATTGAGTCATTAGGATTGACTTTAAGCCAAAGTTGAAGAATATTTTTATTTACTTAAGGCCCAACTATAATATGCTTGAGTTGGCTAAAGCAAATGGGCGAATACATGTAAATCATATATGTCAAACCATATTGAACTTAAGGAAACTTAAGCATATTATAGTTGGGCCTTTACCCTTTACACATGCTTGTTTCACTTTAGTACCACCCTTTGTTTACAGAAGAACTCTCAATTATAAGACACCAGCAGCATGGCCGACAAGGTTTTCGTAATCATTCTACTTTGAAAATTTGATGTTTTTAACTAAAAAATTAAAACAAATAGAATATGGGAATTTTTGCATCTTAATTTACTTTTTAACCCTTGTGTGAATAACCAACTTTACCCACATTGCTTAGAACCCAGGGTACCCGGGTACCAATATTCTATAATGTATTAATAATCCATATTTTTATGAAATAAAATTAAATTTTTAAACTTTTTAAAAGCGTATTAAATTATATTAATATTAAAATGTTATTTTTGTTAACTTTGTATTGCATAACGGCTAAAATTTTAAATTTTTTATATAGGACATTATTTTTCAGTATAACAGTTAAACATTTTTGGTCATACATGATATGTAAATAGGGTTTTTCCCGGGATTTCCCGTCCAATTATTTTATTTCCCGTTTTCCCAGGATTTTTCTTGCGGGATCCCGGGAAATAAAAAATTCCTCATAATTTCATAATTTTATAATTTATACTTTGAAATTAAGTTTTCTATTCTTTAAAAATTAGCATCTGTGAATGGGTTGTGGATTATATAAATTACAAGAAGTGAGTTCATGTATTTAAATCAATATCTCCTGATGCAATAAATCTACTAAAAGCAGAATGGGCAGTGCAACAGTTGATAATTATTACATTTAGTGAAGTGAAGAGTTAATAAAGTACATTAATTCAAAATAAGATGCAGGCAGTAAAATTTCATTGTCCATGAACAAGTCTTAAAAATGGGAGATAACTAAACATATCGCTCCTTTATTGCAACATAGGGCATGTTCGTAAATGCATCACTGCGCTGCACTAGTGATTTCAAATGTTTATATAAATATCAGTGAAGTAGATGTGGACCAAAAAATTGTCAAATACTACACAAAAAAAATACACAATAAAACAGATTATATTAATAATTGTTTTTATCGGCATTAAAAAAAATTTGCTTTTCTGATGCAGCGCAGTGATGCATTAACGAACATGCCCATAGTCATATCTACAAAAACAAACGATCTTGGCAAAATGCGATTAAAGTTTTAAAAATGTACCGATTTAAAGATATATTTTGCTATAACTTCGGTTCAGTTTGAGATATAATACGAGAAGGTATGAAGGAAAACTTTGCTAAAGTTACCTCAAATTTTGAGATATGACTATGATGCAATGAAGGAGCGATATGTTTATTAGGTGATGAACACAAATTACCCGTGAAGTGCGGGGAAACCGAAATAAAATAACATTTTGGAAACTCGTGTAAGATACTACAACATACAACTTGAAAAACACATTGTCCTAAAGATTACAAATGGAACTATTGAAATGAAAAGGTTGGTAAGAAGCAGTCCGGTTGATGCTTTTTTGCATCAACCTTGACATACAACTGACTGATATAGACGTTGTTTATAAAAAAGAAAAAATTGCTTCTGATTGTGAATCCGAAGCATGCTACAACGGTGCACTTTTAACTATTTGTCCAACCTAGGTAAAAAATGAACGAAATTTTTAGGAAACATGATAATTAGTAAATAAAATCAGGAATATACTTTTTGCCGACTTACTAAGCGCTTCGAGTGTGGCAGAAAGTTATTTCCTTAGCCGTTAAAAAATGTTATATATTTCTTTAAAATATTTTATCTATTTTATAAATTAACTTTTTGATCTCATATCTTGAGTACTTTAATTTTTATTTTGTTTTTATTATTGTTTTATGAATTAAATTGTTATGTTTATGTTTTTCTTACAGTTTATGTTTTTTTCATTAATTAATAACAAAATTTACTTTGTATTATTTATATGGAGCGGGATCCCGAGATCCCGGGAAATTTTTTAAATTAATCGAAAGGTCTTGTTTAACAATTTTAATTCTTAATATATTTTGTTCATGTTAATATGGTACCCACCATGATACCCGGGTATTAACACAAGGGTTAAACATTAAAATAATGTTTATGATACAAAAAAAAATTGTATGATTACATTCTTCATTGGATTAATGTCACTTTTTGCCTCAATGATGCCATTTGTAATAAGATTGATTGATGTCACAATTCAATATAAAAATGCATTTTTCTATGAGTGTAGTCTAATGATATTAAAAAAATCATAACATTTTTCTTTTAGGTTTTCATCCACAATTAAGATGTACAACAGTAACATTTGTTGCCCTGGAAATGCCCATCTATAAATAATTTTAAGATTAAGAGACAAAAATCGTTTTCATTAAATCTGACTATTTTAAAAACAATCTAAATATTTAACAAAGCGATTATACCAGGGATTTTTCTAGTTTTTTGTTTTAAGGTCTTTCAAAAGGTTGTATCTCTTTTGTAGCTTTGTATACATTTAAAATTAAGCAAATATTCATTATTTTATTATTTTTAAAATTCTTACAGCATTTATTTAGGATGCAACAAATTCTTTTTCGGCAGTTGCCTCAACTCAACTTAAACACGCAAATCGTTATTTAACAAACAAAAAATCGCATTTGAACAGGTATTTTAAATTATTTTATGGTCATTGGACTAAAATTTTTTTATTTTACTTTTAAACCCCTGCTTTTTTGTTTTGTTTTGTGACACAAATCACAAACCACAATATACAAATGATATCTTACAAATAATAGTTATTAAAACGGCTGATTTTTATAAAAACTCTATCGAACAAAAAAAGAATATTGAGGGAGAAAAATTAGAAAATAAATTGACTAAACAAACGTGTATTGTTATTGCTGCTACTGCTATTTTTAGATGGTTTTTGGGAAAAATTTGCGTGTAAATAACCACATAGAAGACCTATTACCACATCATTATATGACCACAGGGATCAAATACAATTCCGAAAACACTACTCAAACTAAACCGTTAACTAATGCTCTCAACAAACAAACACAAACATGCACAAGCAAACACATACAAACTAACAGAGCAGAAATCAGGAAGGAACTTTGACGGCAATTGTTAAAAAAGGGCCAGTTGATGGTACTTTAGTAACTAGTGAAGAATTTACAAGCAGGGAGTTTTAAACCAGTGTTTGAAAATAAACACAACCTTTAATATCGTTCGTAGTTATTTTCAAGATAGAGCTGAACATTATATAGTGTTCTGTTCTTTGTTAAAAACAGAACAATTGTAGTGATACTGTCGACAAACAGTATATTTTAATGTTCTATAATGTTTCTTTTTTAAAATTGATAGAGAAATGACCAAAAAAAAAAGTTTTAGCAACGACTGCAGCACGAACAGCTTGTGTGTGTATTGTGTATTTGTTTTGCTTGTGAAAAATTATTTTACATGGTTTTTTTTCTTATGTGTATTTTATTTTTGTAAAAAATGTTTGGTTTTTTACCAGCGAAAAGGGCGCTAAGAACAACAGAAACGAATGAACATTAATGAGTTGAACCGAACACAATAAAGTTTGTGGTTTTTTTAAAGAAACCGAATGGAAATAAATGTTCTCATTATATTATATTTGTGTTCGAAAGATGACAAACAGGGAAACGTTATTTTTTTAATGATTTTTTAAACAAACACTATTAGCGTTTGTGTTTTCCTTAAATCTACCGAACCGCACACTAAGGAGCGGTATCAAATGTTTATTTTCGAACACTGCTTTAACCAATAATAATGTTTGGTAATCAGAAGTAGAAATGTGCCAAACTTATTGGTTTAATGAGATCACAATTGATAACACTATGCAACTTGGAAAAACTGACAAGCGTAGCGTGTAATTTCTTAAAAGTTCGGTGCTCGGTAAAGTTCGGTATTATATTCGCCGAACACCAAACTTTTGCCGAACATAATTTTTTGCCAAACCTCGTAACAAAACGCGAACTTTCGGTCGGACATATTAAACACATTAAAACCCAGACGTTGTTATAACCTAAGAATTGAAAAAGGGCAATAGATGTCTCCAGAAATAGCAGTAATGTCGATCGGATCGCCTCTTTCATGTTCTATGGGTATGATAGCGTAAGAATTGATTTACTGTCAGACTCAATTTTCTTGGAGCATTTTTCAGAATTAACGTCCCAACCCAGCTGATGTTTATTTCGTACTTTTCTTATTTTAGTTGTACAGACACTTAAACATTTGCCCAAAACTTGACCATCTCTTATGCCAGAAAACAAACAGGACACATTAAATACAAACGCATTTTAAGCAAAGTGTATAATAATGCAAATGCGTCTACCCTGCAAGCATTAGAAGGATTTTTAAAAGATGGAAATGACTGATCGTTACGTCTTTTCCACTTCTATAGGAAAGTAAGCAAGATTTCACAAAAAATACATTTTAATCGTTGTTTGATCTTAAGAGTGTTGTCTTCTTCATTTTCTTTTTTGTTCTTTCAAACGAAAAAAGAAAAAATAGCAGTTGTTTTATGTAAAAAAAAACTATGTGCAGACTCTTTAGACAAGACAACTCTGGAAAATGATGCAAGGACCTTAATGTAAATATCAGTGCTCGAAAAAAAACAGTACATTATTTAGCGTTCGGCTCACACAACGAGGAACAATATCTAATTTTTTTAATGTTTGTGTAGACGAACAAAGCCCTTAATACCGTTCGTAACTTTTTTCAAGAAAGAGCCGAACATTATATAGTGTTCTGTTCTTGTTTGGCTTTTTGACCAGCCAAAAAGGCGCTTAGCACAACAGAAACGATGGAACATAAATGAGCTAAACCGAACACAATATAGGTGTTTTTGGTTTAAAAAAACCGAACGGATTAAATGTTCTCATCTTTTTTTTTTATTCGAAAGGATAAGAACAGTACTATTTTTGTGTTCAAAAGTTGACAAACAGAGAAACATTATTTTTTTAAATTATTTTCTACACAAACACTATTAGCGTTTGTGTTTTCAACAAATCTACCACGCCGAACACTAAAAAGCGATATTTTGTGTTTATTTTTGAACACTGGTTAATATTACTTGTAAAGTACAAAGTGGCCCAAAATCATCACCCAATCGGAAGATGTTAAAATTTTGACAAATGGCAGTAAATGTCAGTTCTGCTTTGAAATGTGTGAAGTAAACAGATACAAAATACGCGTCAATAAGATTTGGAGCGCGGAAAAATTGTGTCGATTTTTTTTTTCAAAACAATTTATCGTGATATAAGCGCATCGTATCCTTCTCTGTGGATTGGTGAATAAGCCTAATTAACTTTTCTGGTGCATCGAAATCTACATAACATTCGCGCAAAGTTAATGCATGGTATGGTGTTAATGCTGGAGGCTTCAACGCGCCAATGAAGAGACATGAATAACGATTTTCTCCTACCTTAATTGGACGAATTGGAACTGGAAAAATTTTGTTCTAATGGGATTAAGCAAAGGCGTATATTGCACGATCTTTAACCCAAATTTTGAAGTCTCCTTTTCCCGCTCGCTCTTGCTAGCTAGATCTTCCGATCTTTTACAGGGGTTTATTAAAGCCTCTGGCTCTAGAAGTCCTCAAACAGAATATCCCTCAGGAGTACGGGAACCTTTTGCTGGAAGAACTGGAAGTATACATCAAATTAACACAATGCAAAGCAAAACTAACGTTTTTCATTTATTTAAAAACAACATCAGGGCTTTGTTTCTCAAAACTAGAAGTTACAAATCTACAAGTAAAATATATTTAAGAAAATAACAAAAATTGTAAAACTGTTGCTTTTTTTTAATGTATTTTACTTGTAGATTTGTAACTTTTAGTTTTGAGAAACAGGGCCGAGGTGGAGTGTATACGATTAGCATAATGGGCTATCCATTTAGTGGTTTCAATACCGCCAGTCTGGCAACGCTGTCAGCTATTAAATATCTGACATCTGGGCCGTATTTGTTCGAAAATACTGATTGTAAAACCGTTGGCTGTAATTCAGAGCTCTATGGCCGTATGATAGCCAACTTTCTCTTGTTCTGCAATTGAAGATAATGACCTGGACGATATGTGGTTTCACTAAGACGGTGCCACGAGCCACACAACACCATCGATTTAAGTTTAATTGAATAAGAAGATCACGTAGTTTTGACTACAAAGATCAAGCGATTTGACGCCGTTACATTTGTTTTTGTGCGGTTACGTCAAAGACCGCATCTACGCGGATAATCCCCTAAGCTTGGAGGATCATTACTTTTAAAATAATACAACATTTTTATGTAAAAAAAAGAAATAAATATCGAAAAAAATGGGAGTCGAAATTTTTTTATCTAGTTAACATATTTTAGACACTTCTGATTTAATAATTTTTGCTCCTTCTCAGAGACAAAAAAAACCAAGAGTCTTATTTGTCTAGAAGAGTGTTCTTCAAGTCCCTACACATACAAAAATTTTGCCATAAATTGTTCAATTAAATAATTAATTAGTGTACATTAATTTTTTGTTTGCTGCAATTAATTGTTTTTATCAAAACACATAAATTTAAATGTTCGTGTATTTATTTGTTTATGCAATTACTTTTTTAATTGACTAAATTTGTGTGGCATGACTCGGAAATACTAATCCTTTAATTGTTATGATTAATTCGTTTGCAGGAGCAAAATTAGTCAAATATTTAATTGTCTGAACGAATTGTTGTAAAGCGACTTTTTATAGTTTGATAATATTACTGATGATGATTTTAATGGAATGTCGACTTATTTATTTTCCAAACATCAGCGATAGCAAATGGTTGCAGGGCATTTGTGTGTGTGTGTGTGTGTGTGTGTATGTGAGTGAGAACAAGTGTATAAGTACAAGCATGTATTTAGTCCATAACAAAAACCGGAAGTACACCACCAAAAGCATCATTAAGTCAATTTGTGACAAGGAAAAGTTGCAATTTAATGGCTTAAACATACTGGTACCAAATAACAAAAAATAAAAAAATAAACAGGACCAGCAGCACTAAAAACAACTGTTCCAAACGTTGTTAGCTCGTCTGTTTGTTTGTTTATTTGTTTGTTGACTGAAGATTGTATGGGGAATTTGGGCAGTATTTTTAACAAATGAAAAAAAAACTTAAATTTTTTGTAACAACCAACATGCAAACAATCAAAAAAGTACACAAATTGTAATTTATAGAGAATTCTAATTTCAATGATAATTAAGAACTCTCGTATGTTTATTTTTTTTTTTAACATTTGTTCCCGAAACTTTCCATATACTTATGTAAGTTATTTTGTATGTGTTTGGTTAGATCAGTTTTGTGGTTTTCCAAAAACTTTTATTTGTTGATATTTCTAAACTACAACTACTGCTGCTATTTGTTCGTTTGGCCATTAACACATTTTATCATTTTTTAATCTTTTGTGTCTCCCTTAAGTTTTGATGTATGTGCGTCTGTGTCGTTGTGTATGTTGAAGTGGTATTTTGAAAGAGCTCCTTATATTTTATAGGACTAATGGAGGCACTTTCGTATAAATGATATTAACACTTTGTTAATGGTCAAAAGCCTTATTGTTTTATATTGCCGGAGACATAACGTTACAGTGGTGTTAAAAGGTTTAAAAAGCAGTTAAGCAGAAGCTCTTTTCTAAAAAGAATTTAGGTTTTCGTTTTCCTAATAACTATTTCAAGCATAATTGTCTGTGTTTAAATAATTACCTCTAATATTTAACTATATCTTTTTTTTTTTTGCCGTAAATTTAAAGTTTGAAGGCGAAAGTTGTATTAAGGCTTTAATATTTGTAGGCAAGAAACTTAAAAAAGCATGCGGAGTAAATGCTTTTTTAAGAGTTTCGCTTACAAAAATTCAAGTGTTTTCGCAGGCACTCTCAAATGTATTTAAGAAAACAAAAAGCAAATCAAAAACCATTGGATTGCGTACGGAATGTGCGATCAGTTTCGCACTTTACTGAAGCAAATTACAGTTTCGTAAAACTTAACAAAAAGTGTCCTTAAGTTCAAAATCTTGGTTTCTATTCTATTTCTTTTAATAGCTTCTTAACCTCAATTCAACTTAAATGCGATCAGCATTTGTGTTGACAGTATGGATGAAACGATTGCCATTAAATTTTATATTCAGAAATCTAAAACAGACAATTCACACGAGGACTTTTTCGACGTCTCTTTTTGTTTGGTTGGCAAACGGTGTAGAAAAGAAAGAGGGGTAAACAAAAAGCCTCGGTTTGTGTTGTTCATTTATTTTCTTCTTGTTACGTTTTATTCCTTTTCTTACTCTGAAGTGTCAGGTTGAAAGCACCCTAAGACCTTGATTATCCTGGATAATAAATTTTTCCCAGTTAACTGAGTAACAATTTTAAGTAGTTTCTTGTTTGTTTGTTATCAAATTATACACAAATATTGTTGTACCTACAAACATATTTATAAAATAACAAAATCATTCAAGGATTCAATGCAAAGACTTACATATGAATGCAAATGTTTATGTCCTCGTCGATATTATGAAACATTTGCTGCAAAAACTTTCTTCAATTCACTTTTGAAACTGCAGTCGTGTCCACAGAATGAAACATTGTTTTTGCAGCACTTAAGTATTGTGTATGCCTTCTCTCTTTCTTCTTCTTCCTCTCAATAACAAACTCACCAAAACTGTTTGTACACGAAACAAAGTACACTTTTTCATTTGTTTTTCCTCTTTAATCATTAAACTCAACTGTTTCGCAGTAAATGTTTGCATTATATGGACGAGGTCTAAATAATATGAGTAAAAAAGTAATTTTGGCAGAACATTCTTCTAGTAGGTTGCGAGGGAATTACCCTTCTTCGTTTATTCACATTTTTTTAATTGTTTAAAAGTAAACGAAAAAAGAAAATTGGTTTTTAACTTCGGATAACAGAGAGTGATCGTGGCAAAAAGAATTTAAATCGATGGAAAAAAATCTTTGAATTTTCCTGATAACTGACGTTTCCAGTTAATCAAATTACGGACAATCGAGGCCCTACAGTAAATAAGAAAAGACATGCAACTAAAAATCATCGTATGAACGAAAAGGAATTTTCTAAGTTAAAGCAACAAAGCGAATTAAGGAAAAAACGTCGTAAAAGACCTCGTACAAACTAAATTACTTGGGCTTTTACCTTCATAAAAGTTTATAAAATTGAGCTTATTTGGGTTTATTGATCTTGTGCAATTAGGTGGAATAAATTTGGCTAAGATTTTGCAAGAAAAGCTTTTGCTTCGGATGAATCTAAGCGTACTAAGAACGATAGCCGGTTCTTATAGAGATGGTGTAATACTGATTGTGCCATTGTAATAACTAAAGCAAATCTTGGGCTTAAAATTAACAGATCTCCAATACGACAATAACTGATTATTGCTGAGGATGCTTTGGCGAAAGTGTTTTGGCTGGGGTTAAGTAAAAAATCGCAAAGAGAGTGGATCTTAAAATGTGTGATCTTAAGCAGTGCATTGGAGGTAAGATAATTTCTTCAGGGATCATGTGGTGACTGCGTCTAAGAACAAAATCGCAAGGAGGGCAATTTTAAAAATGTTGTAAAGGAGCTGGGCTTTGACAGTTAGCCAAAGCGAAGTTTGAACAGCTGGCGAATGTTTCTGTATGATGTTGATATTCAAGAGAATCCGGAATTGAATTGTATGTTAAATAGCTACAGCTCTCAAGCAAAAGGTAAGTGCGTTTTAATCACAATTATTTACATGGTAAAATTAGCATCTGTAGGAATTTGTTCACAAAAGACTATCGTTTATAAGGGTTACTATTGCATACATTTGTCTAACCGCAATTTGCAGCAAACTGTTAAAGAATAGTCAATATTTTATAGAGCATGAGAACGTAGAGAGTATTTTCTTAAGTTTATATAGTAATTTGAAATTGGGGAGAAGGAAGGATATTACAGTACCTGAAGTACTTGTAGTTATGTCTTACTTGGAGAAAAGTTTTCAAAGTGAGTTTTCCTCATGTCGTACGAAGTTTCTATTCAAACAAGATTTCCGTTTTCGTAAGAACATTGTCATGTAATCTTACTGTTAAAGAAAAAAAGTGTTTCAAAGAGATAAAAAGGCCCAAATAATGTTTATGATCAAATCAAAATTAAAGACATAAACTTAACTATTTATATGTTTGTATTTAGGTAACTATCAGGCATACATTTCAAGAAATTCCTAAAGATCATGGTATTCAGCCAGAAAAGCGTATGTCGATATGGATATATTCTTAGTGCTCCTATTTGCACAATTTGCGATTCTATCACATAACTAACTTAAACATGTGTTATCTTCTAGCTTGAAAAGAGCTATATAACCTTCATTGCCATTCCTCTGATAGGAACCAATTGTACATACAAAGTCCTTTTTGAAAATCAAACTTCGTCACTAGATTGACGGCAAAAAAACATACATAACTCTACATCTTCAACATCAACCTCTGCTTTATTTTGGTTAAAATTATTGCTACTACATGATCCCTAAGATTGCTCTTACAAACACCAGTGCAGAGCTTGTTCTAAACTGATCTCCTGTACTCAGAGATCTGCGAATTTCAATCCCCGCATAAACACTGCCAATTTGGCACTACCAATTTCTTCAGTGCCAGACGGAGGAGGCTATCTTCTGACGCATATGCATACCTGAAAAATGGCAATCAGAACGAAGATTTCTTTGGCATTGATCGAGCAAAAGTTGTTGAAACATTGAGGAAATCGAACAGTGGCAACAACTTTTTTTTAGTACTGCCTTATATTTATTCCTTACTAGCTGCCCGCCCGGCTTTGCTCGGTAGCTATTTTCTAATGAGAAGTGAAAAGGATCCAGTTTGTTAAAAAAAATTAGTTCATTAAATATAATTTTCATTAAATTATTTTTTACTGAAGGAAGGAATTTTAGAACATGAAATATTTATTAAAATTTATTGATAATTTTCTTGGCTGAGCTGGGGCTCGAACCTGGGTTGAATTTACATGTTTCAAGAACCAATACAGCAAGCTGGCAGCCACCGCAGTGGTGCAGAGGTTAGAGCTCAAAGAATTATGATGAAAGAATGTGGTGATTTTTCACACATGTAAATTCAACCCAGGTTCGAGCCCCAGCTCAGCCAAGAAAATTATCAATAAATTTTAATAAAAATTTCATGTTGTAAAATTCCTTCCTTCAGTAAAAAATAATTTAATGAGAATTAAATTTGATGAACTAACTATATTGAAATTAAAAATATTGAAATTAAAAATTAACAGTTCAACTAAAATCACAAAAATCAAGTTCTTTCAGAACCTACTCTCATAAAATGATGTCGGTAAATTCGAACGAAAAATCATTATAGATTATAGATATTACTATTCCAACACTAACTAAATAATAAAATCTTATTTATAACAAACATAATTCACAACAAATAATTACGCCAAATCCCACTGTCATCTATTTCTTTTCCTGCCCCAAATTTCTCTCTATCTATGACAATTTCTGTTCAATGCACATCCCTGTATTTGCTTTAATTCATAATATAAGTGGTTTCCATTTGTGGTTCTTGCACAGGCAAACCCAACTTCTAATCATTTTGAGGCTGAAATTGTTGCTGTTGTCAGAGGCAGTGCAAATTTATGTGTTTGTTTTTTCTTCTTTTTGTTCTTGCAAATATCCTTTAACACATATAAAACCCATATAATATTGATACATTTTAAGTTTAACCGCATATTTTAGACTTGGTCTGTTGTTTTAAATGGTGACGTCTCAAAACTGTCTAAATATTGCACAGTTGGATAGTTTGTGGTTTTAAGGAAATGTCATTCTCGTTTGTATGGATATAAATTTATTTTAACAGAATTTATATTGTTCAGAAAAAAAAAATAATAAGACTGTTGGGAAATTAATTGCCAACACACAAGGAGGAAAAAAATCTAAAGTCTACTGTTAGGGGAGAGCACTAACTAATTGTGCCATTATTAAATTATGTTTATGAGAGATTAGAGAAATTTGTGTAAACAATTTTGTGGTATATATATTTTTATTGGAATGTGTTAAGATAAAAGATCATTGAGGTTTAAAGAAAGAATCATAATAGTTTTTATAGTATGATTTTAGGGTTGATAGAGTATTTTTTATACTTTTTATTAGAAAGAAAAATAATTTTCCATAGTATGCTTTTTTGGTTTAATTTTTTTTATAGTTTTTAAGGTTAACTTGCAATTAAGAGTTTTTTTTATCTATGCAGTTTGTTTTTAGGTTAATTAAGTACATCTTGCTTATATTTTTTTTTCTTCAGTTAATAATTTTGTTTTTATGGCTGCCATACGTTTGTTTTTCACCACCGAGAACACAGAGGCAACACGAAACGGAAGATATTGTGTTTTTTTCCGTCTCTTTCTTTGAAAGCTGTCCTTTTTGCATTTCTCTTTGCATCATCTTTTATGCCGCATTAAGATGTATATAAAAATTTATTTAGTTGAGAATTATATGCAAAACTGTTGTAAAAATTAGCATTTAAGCTTACCAAAACACAAGTAAATAATATAATAAAACAATATTACTAAATTAAGTTTTTTGCACAAAACAAAATGTTTGTTAAACTAAAAGTTTTGTTTAACATGATTTGTGTTTTGTTATTTTTGTTTTGATTACGAAATATGTGTTAGTTGTAGCGGACTGTTTGAAGTTTTCAATTCATCAAAACTCTTTTGTTGAATAGAGAAATATTGATTTAAAGTGCTTTTTATCAGAAAGCCAATAAATTTTTCAAATAATATTTTTAAGCCAGTATTTTATTTTAGCAAGGCCATTTAAAGCTCTCATTTTTCATAAATTTTAGCATATTTTCGAAAAATTTAAGAATGTTATTAAAAAAAAAACCACTCCTTAAGTCCTTGTTCATATTTTGAAACATATGCTGAAGAAACTTTCTTAAATTTTGTTTTGAAACTGCATTTATGTCCAAAAAATAAAACTTCTTTTTGGCAGCATTTTAAAGTATTTTGAATTATTTTCCTCTTTCTTTCTTCTTCCTTTCTATGAAAAACTTTGAAAAACAACTTGTACACAACACAAAGTACACTCTTCCAATCGAACTCAAATTCGCAGCAAATGTTTCGTAATATGGACGAGCACTAAATGAAATTTGTTAAATTCTTGTCATGAATATTAGACCTCTTAATTATTTATTTTTATTCCTACTCTTCAGTAACCATTTAGTAGTTAATAAATACCTCAAGCCAGTCATTATTACTTTTCCAACTATATTCCCACTTCCAAACTTCTAGGCAACCAAAAAAAAAAAAAAAAAGACACCTTCATTAGCTTAAACACTTTTCGTAACAACTCTTCTAAAAACTCATATCATTAGCAAGTTGTTGCAAGTTGAATTATTGCATAATAAGTCTCAAGTATACAATTTGTCAAATTGTAAGTACATTGTGAAATATACTTTTTTTGGTCTTTCTGTGCAAATTATACCTCAAACTGTTGCCAACAAATTAAAAAAGTTTTCTATAAGTATATATTTTCTTCTTCTGTTTCCTTCATTTACCCTTCCAATTGGAATGGAATTTTGCATACACCGCAAACATTTTGTGAAAAATATTTTCAAATAAAATTATTTGCATCAATACTACGACGGCAAAAGCAAATTGTCTTTTATGAAGTCAATCATTCAAAACTGCAGGCAAGATGGAATAAAAATAATTTCCTTGACTTTTTTTCTGGTGACATTTTAACTCTTCTATTTTTCCTGACTTCCATTCTCTTACACCATAAAGAATAATTTTGTGGGTACTTTTTTCAGTAAGATGTAAATCCCTTAAGGATTTATGTTAGTATTGTTGTTGTTGGTAGCATTAACAAAAGTTTAAACAGCTGTATGCAGTAGAAAGAGACAGGCCAGGGAGTCTTAAACAACAACTTTTTAGTTTAAGATAAATAGATCGATGTAGGAGGCAAAAGCACGGCGAACCATTGGATTTTTTTTGTAGCCAAAGTATTTATCAAGACAGATCTAGGACATGTACGATGCCAATCATTCTGCTAGGCGAGGAAGCATAAATTTTGGTGAGGTCCAGAATGGGTTCCCCAAGACGCTTATGGCTATTATACCCTGAGTCGGGTCAGTTAAAGGGCAGATGTTCAGATACCTTATCATCTATCTCTCAGAATTTGGATTAGTTGGTTGAGATTACCCAATATAAACTGCTGGTATCAGAGACCACAGTGCCTTGTGAAGTAAGTGCATTCTGTTAATTTTTTTTTTACGAGGAAAAGTTATCATCGTGGTTTACCAAGTGATAAAGTGACATATTTTTAGTTTGCCTAACTCGAGAAATATTTGCTCATGGCCGATTTAATTCCTGTTCGGACCATGATTTAATCGCCTCCCTTATATGCAACCAGCATGAACACCAAAACAGTGCCTAGGACCTAGGAATAGGCGGCGAGTGCAATTATTTGGCAAACAATCTGACCTTTCTTTACCCGCTTGCCCTAACGTAACGTTAAGCTGTTTTGTTTCCCTAGATCATTCAGAGAAGAAATACAGTCCATGACCACCATAGAGTTACCCTCATAAGTAGATATCGGTCTAAAAGCAGCATGACTATCCGATATTACAAAGCGCTCGAGTTTCTTCCTAAACATTCCCTGGCGCATTAAAGAATAACGTAAGTTTACAACCGGAAAATCGAGGGTGTTTTAACCATAGGAAGGCCCATTTGGAAATTTGGACAAATATATAGGCATCTCAGAGCCATTAGTGTGTTTTGAACCATCGGAGAACCACACTTCATCTGCAACCCGACCCATTAAATTAAAAAAAACCTCCTCTCCCCTAGAAAAAGAGGATTGCAATCATGGCAAAGGTCGTGCCACCGCCATCTCCTGAGATAAAAGGTAGAGTTCAAAGATTAGCAAATTTTTTCCACGATACACAATACACGAAGAGCGCTGTTTCTAGGCAACAACAGAAGGCAGCCTCATTATCCTAGGACAAGCTATTGGCATGCATAATTTACTTAATTATCAAGGTTAATCCAACAAATAGAGCAATATATGTATCTGAGGCTGACTATTTCGCATGTTGAATTCGATGGAACATATTCAGGATAAGCTTCGATGATTAATCGTTGTGATTAAGGTTTATACTGGAGATATAGAGCAGCATTGTTTGCCCCAAAATAGCTCGTTGTGCTCTTTACTCCAAATTCATGTTCATTCTTTTATATTTCACCTGCGCTTTGAACATTAAGCGAGCAAAATTGCCGCAGCCCTAACAGCGTCTGCCATCTACATTCATTGAAAACGAAGCAAAAATTAAAAATTAATGTTTGCACGAAATATGTTTGTGTTGTTTATTGGCGAACACAAAACGAAAATAAAGCGTGTGTTTGCCAAGCAGTTTGCGTGGTTTATTTTTCCCTTAAGTTCAAATAAATAACATAGGCAAATATTTAAAGACAAAAACCATACATAAAATATCTGCCGTTACTCATTTTTAAGTTATACAACCAACTGAGCTCCAAACAGAATGTCATTGAGCAGTTAAAGGACTTGCTTTCCATTTGCGTTAATGGTCATTGCCAAAGACTAGGAGTTAATCCAAAAGATAAAGATAACACTATGTTCGTTGGAAAAACAGACAAGCCGGTCACATGGCGTTTTAACATAACTCGGGTACGATGAATCCAGTGGTGCTCCAAATTCATGTTCTTTCTTTTATATTTCACCTGCGCTTTGAACATTAAGCGAGCAAAATTGCCGCAGCCCTAACAGCGTCTGCCATCTACATTCATTGAAAACGAAACAAAAATTAATTTCGAAAATGGAGGAGGTTGCACAACATATATTCGCGTAACTCAAAACCGGCTTAGTTTATTGAAATTACTTAAAAAAAAAAAACTAAAAAAAGTCCGCAATAAAATTGTCATTAAGAAAAGTAAAAAGTAAAAAAAAAAATTCAATATTTTCTTAATTCTTAAATTTGGCCTCATGCAGCGCCAAGGATGCCCCTAGATGGGTCGAATGTATGACCAACCCCACTTTATTTTTCATCCTAATCATTTATTTCTAACATACCTACCCGCTATCTCCATTATTTAAGGGTGCTCCCATACAAAATGTTCATTGCAGACTAGAAATATATTGAAAATAAGTCCCATAAATGCCCAGGAGTCGCCCCTAGTAAGATAAAATGTATGACCGACCTGAATTAGTTTTTTGTCCATAACATTTTCTCGAGACATACTTGCCTTTTACCACCACTTTTTATGGGGGCTCCCATTTAAATATTGCGTTTTATGAAATTCTTAAATTGATTAAAATTGTTCGACTTTTGTGAACAAAATCAAAAGTTGGTAACAGATTTTAATCAATTATGGCTTGTTTTGTTTGCAGCTTCGTTTTTAATATGTCTGCAAAAAATATAAAGCCTAGCTGCATAAATTTCGATAAAATTTTGATAAAAAAAATTAATTAAAAAAAAAAAAAAATTGTTTCAAAAACGACTGCTCATATTAGAAAAGTTTTACTTTTCTTAAAGAATTTCAATTAACTAAACCGTTTTCGAGTTACGCGAATGTATGTTGTGCAACCTCCTCCATTTTCGAAATAACGGTATATCTCGAAAACAAGAGCCAATCTAAAAAAAACGGTGATCACCACTGGATTCAGCGTACCCGAATTAGGTTAAAACGCCAGGTGCCCAGCTAGTCTCAAAAAAAGTGTCAGTTTCCGATCCAGACAGCTATCTTGATAATATACTTCTAAATTTTCAAAATCACATTTGACTTTACTATTTAACAACCACTGCCTTCTACTGCATGACTTAATTTCTTTTGTAGTTATTGCTGGTAACTAGCAAGAACTCGTTTAGACTTTTAAATGTTGTTGTTACCAGCGACTAGGCAGGCATCATCATCATTGGCAACTTCACGGTTGTGTTTATAAAACTTTCTGACATTTTATTTTCTCTTTGTTGTTGCTACAGTTGTTCTAGTTTTTGTTGTTGCTGTTTTTGCTGCTGTTGTCGTTGTTTAGCCTATGGGTTCTACAGTAGTAAAGAGTCACCAAGTATTGCAAATTGTTTGTAATTGTATGACAAGTTACACGAGTATTAAAATTTTATTTTTTGCAGTTTTTTTCTTGTTTTTTTTTTTTTTTTTTTTTTTTGTTAAGTTACTTTATAATATTTTGTGTATTTTTTTGTTAAGTAACCCTTGTAACAAGTGTTTTTTTTTACTAAATGTTTATTTTATTTTTGGTATTACAAGAAGTTTAAATGAATAATTTTTTTTTTTTTTTACTTGCTGTAATAAACTGTTTAGTTTGGAGTGGAGGGGCTGTATTGTAATTTACAAAGTTTGTTATTTTTACACAAAGCTGTTAGTTTTGTGGAGAATTTTAATAAATTAGTAACAGAATTTTAAATAGCGATTTGAAGGACTTTGGCTGATGTTTTAGAGGTCATTAACATCTTTAGGAGAGAAGAAGATTTGTTTCTTTAAGAAAATCCTAATACTTGTGTTTAAGATTTAATTTGTCAAAATTTTATAAAAATATATATGGGGCATTACACGGCAAATCGGATGGTGAACAAAAGTGTTTTCTTTAATTTCCCCATTTTTATGATATTTTCTTCATCTTTATAAGATTTGCTTGCCATTAAGTGATTTTATGGTGGCACTTTATATGGGACCCAATGTTAATTTTGGACCTAGCAGCACAATATTTCGTCATGACAGGTATCGTAATGGTTTTTTTGTATATATTTATACGGCAGTTATGGCATTAAGATCTTTTTTCGGGAGTAGTATACGTATGGGAGCTATGGTGTAGTATCGACCAATTCCAATAAAATTTGGTAGGTGATTTAGATGGCAAGCAACTAAGTTTGAAGCATATTAAATCTTAAAACCAATATAAAAAGATGGTTGATGGACTAAAAGACTGTATTCCGGAAAGAAGCTTGTATGGGGGCAATGTGAAATTATAGACCGATTCTCGTCATTTTCAATAGGCTTGGTCCTTGTGACAATTAAAACATATGTTCCAATTTCATTAAATTATCTGCAGAATGGGGACCTGTAATCTGCGCACAAGGCTAATATGGACAGCAGTTATACTTAAAGGTGGGTCAATATTTTTAGGATCAATATTTTAAGGTATTACACAAATCAACACAGAAAAAATTTTCACCAAAATTTTTTTAATTAATTCAAAATTTTTAAACAATTTTAAATAAAGTTTTAAACAATTTTTTTAATTGTTCCAATTAATTTGCCTTAATTGAAAACAAAAAATATAATGTTTGTGTGTTTATTTGCAAATATGAAAACATACACACAAACTTCAAAATATTTTAAATTCTCAAACAATTTTTTAATTGTTTCAATAACCTGTGTTGATTGAAAAAAATATTTTGATTTACGTGTTTACGTTTTATATAGCATCTTTTACTGGTGGTCAAATTTCAATTAAACCTATTGATTGAAACTGAACAGCAAGAAAAGCTCAAACTTACAAATGCGTTAATTGATATGATCAATTTGTTTGCAGGAGGAAAATCAGTAAAGAATTTAATTAATACTACAAATTTCTAACAAATTCGTTAATTAAAGTTGGTTTTTAATTTTTTCTGTGAACAGAAAGGCACAATACCCTTCCACCATTGTGGTGTGGGTATAAATATAATATGAATTAAAATTTATAATGAATTTCTATACCGTACGGTGTTCAAGTGTCATTCGAATTTAGCAAGACCGTCTAAGAAATTCACTAAGAATTATCAATGTAGATTATTTGATAAGATACTAACGAAACTATATTATTAGTACAGTACTTTTTGTTTATAGTCACTACCGTTTTTAGTCACATTAGCGATATAGTCCATTTTATGCCGCTATAAGTAAATTTAACAGAAAGTAATATCGTTATAGTCCATTTAGCGAAATAAGCATTTATAAACATTTGTCATTTATTCCATCTATTAGCGGCTAGCAAAAGCAAAAGTAAAAGTATAGCAAATTATTACCCAGTAAAAACTTCGCCTACTTTTTTAAAATGAATAGCTTCTTTCACTCATTATTTAGTAGATTTTTTCTATATAACTACTATAATTGTATGTAGGTATAAAATAATGACTTACATTTAAATGCGTTCATTTTTTAAAATTCATTGGTTCTTTCAGTAGAATTGGAAGCAGTATTTGTACTTTTACTTAACACATTATTTTCTAGGCGAAGTTTTTACTGGTAGCATAGGCACATTAGCAAAATGTACAAAATTTTTTTTAGTTTTCGACACCACAAATCGTAAGAAATAAGAAATAAGTCGGTTAACTTTTGTCCACAACTCTTTGATAACAGGGATAAAATATCTGATTATTTAATTTTACTATTTTTTGTTGTTGCAAACACAGAAAAAAATCCCAGTTAAAACAGGTTTAATTTTGATTTTTTTTTTTATATTACTACCAGCAACAGAAATAGTTTAGTTAACTTTCATGTAAATATAAATACGATCTACAATATTTCGTTTTCAATTTAATGAAAAATTACAAATTTCCAAAATATAGACATTTGACCTTGTCGTGTTCGATTTTGACCAAATTTTCAGAATATAGTCCTTAAAGTTTTTGTCTTGAAAATCTGAATGGCTTTAATTGGTACTGCAAAAAATCTTCCTGGAAATACATAAAAATAAAAACGTTGTCTTTTCCAAGTCTTTGAGATTCCAAAAACACCCCAAAAATGTTGTCCACTTTTGATATCACCTTAGGATAAGGTTAATGTCATCCAAAAAAAAACCTTTGTCCACATCTCACAACTTTGACACTTAAGAGTAAAGAAATTACATATATAAAATTCGAAAATCTTTTTAGTGTGTGCTTGAATTTCTCGGTCAAGTAATAAATGACACATTAGTGGTCTGGGGCATTATTTACTACTAGGCTGGTTCTTAAACGAATTTGGATTTCCATACCTTTTTGAAAACATAATTTTGTTACTTAATTTCGATTATTTTATCATCTGCAATAAAACTTTTACATCATGTTAAAATGTAACAAAAACTAAAACAGTCAGCGTTAAAAAAACTGCAGTCAAAGTAGAAAAACTGCCATTTCTGCCGCTTCTTCATTTGTCGTTGGCAAAAAAAAAAAAAAAACTGTTGCTTTTACTGTTGATTCATTAAATATATAAACAGTCGCAGTCAAACCAACTCAAAAAGCAAAATGTTTTACACACATTTTCGTTTTTTTGTTTGACAGTTTTTGGTTTCGACTGCAGTTTTTTAAACCCTGAAAACAGTGATTTTTTCGCATTGTATTCACTATTCAGGATTTCAGTCGCTTTGAGAAACCTCCAAATCTTTTTTTATACACCCAAAATATGCTAGTTCTTAGTTTTTTGGTTATTCCCATATTTCTAGAAGGTGAGACCTTAAATGTGACACTTTTTCGCCCTATTAATGAACAACCACTCCAATACAACACATCATTTTAGTATTGGGTACCAAAAAATTTATCAGCAAATTATTAATATTTAATTCCTTAATCTTTAGACTTTATAAAAAGGGCGTAAAAATTCTTGCACTATTTAAATATTTAATGTCTACCAATTTTAACTTGTTGTTCGGTACTCATCAACTCATAATAGTTTTAATAAATTTATATTGGCAACTTTTAACATTTTTTTTGCCATTTCACCCACTTACACTAACACACTTTCGCATACTAACACACATATAGTTGCAAATATTTGCAAGTATAAGTTTGCATTTTATATACACTTCCTTTTAATATATGCTCTTTTTTTATAAATTGCAAATTATGTGCATTAGGGTGGCGCTAATTTAAAAGGTGTTAAAGGGATGTGCTGGAGTTACAGATTGCTAAATAAGCAAGTAAGAATGATACATTCGGCTTTACTGAATCTTTAGAAACCTTCAACAAGAATTATATTTTTTCGGTGGTCGAATGGGACATGTGAAAAATTATAAATCAAACTTTTTACGTCACATATTCTACTCGCGGTCGAATGGGACATTTAATTAATTAAAAATTAAACTCCATACATTACATATTCTACTAGAATTTAATTAATGTGTTCTATTCAATAGAGTTTAGGGCATTTTAAAGTATATTTCGAGAGTGTAGCGTGCTTAGATAATTCTCAGCAGTGAAACATTTACTAAAGCTTACGAAAACAATCTGCCCTAATCCCTGACATCTTGATATAAATCATAGCTATAACTTGATTATTGTTCGCGACTTTTCTGGTAACTGTGATACTAATTTTACTTGGTTTGCCGAATCCTTAAAAAAATCAGCCAATTTTAAGTTTCAGACTAACTTGAGGCATTGGCAGCACCTGAGGAAGGCCAATAGTTAGTCGGGTATTTCTTAAGTATCGGTTGATTATATGATAATCATAAAATAATTTATTTGAAAAAAGCAAGATTTTGATCTTAATAAATCTTTAAACGTTTTGAGAGCTACCCTAATGTGCATGAGTGTGAAATTGTATGATTAAAACAACTACAATACGAGCTTAAAAGCAACAATCCTCCATTATGAATATACAAGTGTACTCCTAATAGATGGGCAATCTGAAAAGTTTTTTTTACTTTTCTACTGTATTCAGCCCCATTCCTTTTTCACTTCTCTCCAACAAACTTAATACTTTGCAAGGTAGACTTTTCGTATGCAATAGGGGTCAACCGCATAGTTTTTGTTATTGAGCTTTTTATAAAGGACGTTCGAATTTTATTTATAAAAAGATCAATAAAAAAACAATAAGGTAGACCCCTATTGCATAACAAAAGTCTACTTTGCAAAGTATTGAGTTTGTTGGAGAGAAGTGAATTTAATTTATACAATTTTAATCCTGAGTGTTTAAAAAAGTGCAAAGAGAGTATAAGAATAATAATGTACAGACCGAATTGATATACATTTTTTCCAAATCTCTTGTTTACTTAATGGATTCTACACCAAAAACATTCTTTCTGTTGAGTCTGTTAGCGTTTTTTAACAGACAGACGAACAAGGCAAAATATCCCTATATATAGCATAACAAAACTTAAAATAATTTAAAGTCCCTTATGGAATAAATATTTCTTGGTGTTATGCACAGACTGACAAACTAAACGTCAAACTACAGGTGACATAAACTTAGTGCCATAGCCGTTACTACGATCACAGAAACCAAAATTCATTTGGTTTTTAAGCTTATGGCGTAATTGTAAGTCACCTAAAATATAATACAGTATTGCCCCTAAGCTGTTTTGTATGGTTATGCTTATGTCACGTCTAATTTGAGCTTTAATATGTTTATTTAAACGCACCAATAGTGGTTGTGAAAATTTTATACTCGGAGTTCTTAAAAAAATAATCTTTCAACTACTTTTCACCGTTTGTCATCATCAGTGCGGAGTTAGAAATGTAATGTGGATTTTAAAAAACTTTTCCGTTAGCCTCTCTATAGCTAAACACATACTCACGTACGCACTCATTTCCTGGCAATATAGAAAATGCAAGAGTAAATATAAACATTATTGAGCAAAGAGCAAAATCGAAACAACAACAACAACAAGAAGTAAAAAAAAAGTAAAGCAAAATATAAACTTTTAAACATTTTTTATTTTTCCTTAAGTTTTTGAGAGAAAAAAAAAACAAAACTTTAACCCTTTTTTGTTATTGTTGTCGTTTTCTTTTTATTATTCAAGAACATGAAAGTTGCATCATGGAATAAGAAATTCTTTTTAATGGTTTGTTACAAGTGCATCAGGTGCTCTTTGCATTTTATGAATGTGTCTTTTTGCCTTCTTTTCACCCAAAACACGTTCAAATTGAGCGTTGACAGTTTGTGTTTCTGCTTCTGTTTCCTTGTAGATGGTGACGTAAGTTTCTTTTCTTTCCTCCATCCATACTTTTTGAGAGGTTTTTTTTAACTATTTGGCTTTAAACTTTATTTGGTAAAAGATTGTGGTTTTTTTATTGCTTATTTAAAGAAGCTATATTTATGCTTTATATGCAGTAAAAAACGGTAAAATTTTTTGCACGTTTGACACGTTAATGTTTGAAACCAGCCCCCAAATAGCGTTACAAGACGAAAAAATAAAAAATAACAGAAAAAAGTTGTAACCATTAAATATTATGATCTTGGGCAGGGAAGGAGCTGAATGAGGATTTTCTTAACGATAATTTGTCGAAATCAAAATATACTTTAGGAAAATTTTTTAAATGAATATTTTTGATAACAAAATTTTTCTTAAGCTAGTTTTCGATTACAAAATTTTTTTTTTTAAAAAATATTCGATGACAAAATTTTCTTTTTGATAAAGAATATTTTCGATAACAAAATTTTTTTAAGAAAATCTTTAATAACAAAATTTTTTTCAAGAAAGTCTTTGATAGGAAAATTTTTTTCAGAAAATCTTCGATAACAAAATTTTCTTAAGAAACATGTTTCGATAAAGAAACTTTTTAGCATCAAAATTTTTTTAAAAATAATGTTTCGTTTCGGTAGCAAAATTTTCCTTAACAGTAGGTAAATTCTTCGAGCTAGTTTGGGAATAATTTTAAAACTAACTCCTACGGATTTCGTTCTAGATTTGTATCTGCAAGATCGGGGCTGAAACTGAGCCAGTTGATAGTTTGTAGGTGACATAAAAACTGTCACGTTGTTTGATAAACCTTTTGAAGTGAGCACAACAGACTGGGAAGAATGCTACTGTGACTTGATAAAATACGAAGAAGGTCTTTAAAAATCCAGTTAAAACTTCGCCTAGGCGTTATAAAGCTGATGTATTTTGAAATCAGTACTATGCCAAGTGTCTTTGTTTGTAACCCCATGACACTTTTCATCATTGTTATGTAAGCCTTAACCTAACTTGGCCAAATTTTCATCAGGTGAAATTATGTCATCAATTAGATGACACATTGGCATCATAGAAATAACGAATCGGAGTCAGTTTAATAGAAAATCAGTGCGATAGCTCAGTAACATCGGAGAAAGGACTCATTGGGCTCAATTAAATGAAAAAAAAATATCATCAAATTGAGTCGTTTGGATTGACTTTAAGTCATAAGGAGAGAATCTTGTTATTTACAGGGTGGCGCAGAATGAGCTATATGGTTTGCATTTTTTATTTAATTTTTTTATTATTATTCTTTCTTTGTTTTTTAGCATTTTGTGAAGGAGACTTGGGGAATTAATTATGACTCATTACACGATCGAACAACGTACAAAAATAATTGAATTTTATTTTTCAAGCCAACAGTCTATTGTGCTGCACAAGCGGTTTTAACTGGCCTCAACGTTTACCAGTTTTAACAGCTCCTGACAGTTTTCTTTGGCGATATTTCAAAGAAAGAATGTACGTTCATAAACCAAGGACCATACTCCAACTAAAAACCAACATTCAAAATGAAATCATGACCATTACAAACGAAATTTTGCGAAAAGTTATTGAAAATATGCTTAAAAGAGCACGTACTTGCAAAGCAGAAAATAGACATCACTTAGAGGATATCATTTTTCAAAGCTAATGACAAAAATTTTCCCAATAACATACTGTACTTAAAATATAAAAGTTATAAACCATTTAAAGTATATAGCTCAGTCTGCGCCACCCTGTACTAACCCGTTACACATGTTTGTTTCACCTTTATTTACAGAAGAACTCTTAATTATAAGACACCAGCAGCATGCCGGATATGGTTTTCGTAATCCTTCTACTTTTATGTATTTAACTAAACAATTTAAACAAATAGAATATGTCAAATATTACTACTTTTTCGAGCATAAGGTCTTTTTGTTATAAAGAACTTTTAACGTTTATTTAAAAACCAATATTTCGGCACTTCCTTGAGTGCCTTCTTCAGGGTTTTTTTCTTAATTTATAAATTTTTAACAAATTATAACAAAAACAAAATACATATTATATGCAAATAGAATATGAAAATGTTTGCTTCTTAATTTGCTTTTTAAACATGAAAATAGAGATAATAATACACAAAATGTAGCATCGCATTGATCTCACTGTAGTCATAGCATAGATGACGCATAAATTATGACAAAATTGTATGATTACGTTCGTCATTTGATTGATGTTACTTTTCGCCTCATTGATGCCAGTTATAATAATATTGATGTTACAATTCTGATAATAGGGCGTCATCAATATGAAGATGCATTTTTCTTAAAGCTCACAAAATAATGTGTTGGTAATCAGAAAAAAGCAAAAAGACAACTTACAATTCTACTGTCAGACCAAATGAATTTTACAGGGTATTCCCCAAACTGAACGCATTTATAATTAACTAAATGGTACTTGAAAATTAAGGTACTATTTCTATACCTAACATAGATGGGGGTAGTGCACTTTCAACTCACACTTAGTGATAGTGCAAAAATATTGCAATCATTTTGTTGATGTTGAGTGACGAATTGAAAATTTGCAGCCTCACTAAACCTGAGTGATTGTGATGTTAAAATATTTTGCACTAAAAAAAAAAAAAATAGTTTGATTAAAAAAAAGCAATCATCAATCAGTCCATTGCAACTTTTTTTTTCTTCACTCATTTGAGTGCACCTCAAATTGTTGCACTCAATTTAAAATCAAAAACTGTTTTTTTCATGATTAAATCAAATAATTATACCGTTATTGAACATATTTCATTTTGTTTAATATTCTTTGCTTATGTATATTCTCCAAAAAAAATCAAAAGCCATGCACATGAAAAGTAACATTTTTTAAATTTTAGTGATACAATATTTGTATGCAGCTTTTTTGATTGCATGTCCAAATTTTGCACTATTTGAATTGAGTGTAGATTTTTGCATTCAATCTGCGTTTAGTGAAAGTGAAAAAATTTGCAATATCACTAAAAAAAATTTTTGCGGTAGTTAAAAAATAACAATCATCACTAAAGCTGTTAAAAAATAGTGCAAACTAATTTCTTTCCAGTTTTATTTAGCGCCCTATGCTCCAATGGGAGTTAAAGGAACAAATATTAATATATATATATATTTATTTAGTGATAGTGCATTGTTGATTAAAATCAATATTTAGTGCACTACCCCCAACTATGATACCCACATGCATCCGAAAAGAAAGTTGTCCAAAATCCATTTTCATTAAAAAAATATTTCTTTTTTTATCAGTCTTGTAACGCAAACAGTAGCGAAGAAAAATACTAAATAATGAGTGAAAGAGGCTATTCATTTTGAAAAAGTAAGCAAAGTTTTTACTGGCATATAAATCGAGCGATCTTAATCGAACGAGATAAATAAATTTACTTTATATTTAAGATATCTTTGTGAATAGTCTCGCCTTTCTCAAAATCTAAAGTTAATTAGTTGGAAAAACGAAACACCTTGTTATAAACTAATAGACATCGGTTCAGGATAGTTTGGCTTCCAAGTAAGAAATCAACATGTTTGATGTATGTTCAAGAACCGCCCCATCAATGAAATAAGTAAGTTGTTAAAATGTCGAATTTGTTGGAGGATTTTTCTCTATAGTTGACTGACGCTATGTCCTTTCTTCGACTCTTAGCGTACAAAGAAACTTTTGGTTTTAGAAAGACTGTGCCATTGAATGCCTGTCTAAGCTTTTTGGAAGAAGAGGAAGTAAAATAATGTTAACTCCTTCTTAACGACTACTCAGCTCTACAGAGAAAAGCACTTGCAAAGTCCTTTTGGTTTTGTAAAGGCCAAAAACTTAACAAAGTAATAGAAATTTTGTCCTGTACCATTTATGTCTCAGTAAGTTAGACTTTCAAGTGTTCTGGCTAGTTTAGGCCGCCCATTAAGCCTAGCATAAGCTTGTTATCGATAAATTTCATTTAAGAGAACTCTTCAAACCCTTAAATTACACCTCTGGTTTTATGCCTTTAGTATGATGCTACTGTTTTGTTAGCAACAAAAAGTGCTCTCCTGTTTTATTTGAAGGTATCCGTATCTTGTCTAGTTAAGCCATTAAGAAAAAGTAGAAGTATGAATGAAGTCTTGTATATAAAAAATATATACTAAAATATATCGATGATTTAAAATCGTAACTAAACTTTGTAACTTTATGTACTTTGTTGTAAACGTACATTAAATTTTACTACATAAAAAGCTACAAAAACAAATATGATGTTATTTACCCTTTACTTACAGCTTTAAGAATAACAGCACATAAACAGAGACACCCACCAGATAAAATAAAAAGTTTAACATTTTTTATACGCCAAAAGCAAAACGAATATTTTTTTTGGGTTGTAAAGTCAGTAAGTTGGTAGAAAGTGTTAGAAAAATGTGTCTCTTTTTGAAAAATTGTGCAGCTAAAGGTGATGGCAAAGCTATAATAAACAAACTAACAGCACAAACAACTAACGACAAACTCACACACTAACGTGTTCGTGCTGCTTAGCAGCAGCACATTTGCAAGCGACAGCCCTTTAATGGTAATTTGTTGGCATTTCCGGTATTTGGCGGAAGTTCATTTTTACGTTTACTGTATATTTATTTTATTTTGGTTTTATTTTTCGTTGTTGTATTCGTAGAGACATAATTGTGCAAGATAATGTGTGTTATGGGAACACAGGTTATGGAGGCATATTTGAAACTTCCTTTTGGAAATTTTGTTTTTACCCAGATGCAAAAGATAGTGATAATATGGCAACGAAAGGTGAAACAAATAACACAAAGTTTATAATATTATAAAGGAAAACTTAATGAAATTCATAATAATTAAGTGAATTAAATTTCAGTTTTTCCAGAAAAGAATTAAAGTAAAATTTTAGCTTCTTAAAGCTAGTTAGTTATATAACAGAAAATTGGTAAGACATTGAAAAAGATAAGATAGTAACATAAACAGGAAGTCCATATTTTACTGTGGCTGTTATATAAAACCCGCTTTTTAAAACCACTTTAACCCTTAACTAGACACTTAATTTGTGGGTACAAACTGCCACCTGGGCCTGGCTGGGACCACGTGTATTCTATACGGAGTTTTTTGTGGCCTTAGAAAAAAATTACACTAACGAAACACCTGGGCCTGGCTGGGACTTCTTTTACACGTGTGGAGTTTTTTGGCTAAAGCAGGAACATTTTGTTGTCAAATAGCATAATTCTTCGAAAATATGGAAAAGAAAGAGTTCTTATGTATTGCATATGCTTTTTGATATGTTTCGTGTTGATTTTATTTACAACAGAACATATATAATAGGGCAGGGCCTAGCCAGGCCCAGGTCCAGGTGGATACAATATGCACAAAATTTTCATTTGGCCAATTGCCACGCCCACGGTGTTTAATTTTACACTTTTTGCTCATCTGATTGAGGAATACAAAAAGTTTCGTTCTAATATATTTAATAATTATATGAAAAAAAAACTAGAAAAAACTCAAAAAATTCCTGGCCAGGCCCAGGCATACACTTAGGGGTTAATACGCCTCTTAACCCGTTACAGATAGTATTTTTATCCTCACCGCAATAGTGGAGAGGGAATTATGCGCTTGTGCTGATGTGTGTAACACGAAAAAATGTTAGTTATAGACCCACCTTTTAGTATACTGATTAACTTAGCATCAACCTAGCGAGGTCCGTCCGTCCGGCTGGCTTGTTGATTGTCTGTCCACGTTAACCTTGTGCGCAAGGTAAAGTTGGAAATTCTTAAAATAATTTGATTAAATTTGGTGCATACGTTGTCATAAGGATGAAACCTCTTGAAGATGGTAAAAATCGATCCATAATTTCTCATATCCCCGATACAAACTTGTGTTTGAATTGAGTCTTTATAATTATATTGGTACTTTAATAAAATTTGTTCCAAAATTTTTTAAAAATCGGTTTTTATTTGACCATAGCATCCATACAAATATCACTCCCGATACGACTTTAGTATTAAAAAGTGCATACGGTCGGACACTAATACATAATTGTAAAAACCTTATTTAAAAAAAAGCATTTTTAGACTTAAACAATAAAAAAAACAAGTTAAAGAGATATATTCGGCTATGCCGAATATTTAACATAATATGATTTCTAGTCATATAAAACTGTGACTGCCAAAAATTTATTATCATAGCATTATTCGATAAGGTTTCTGAAGTACTAAAATGTTTTTCCAGAATGGGCTTCATATGCGACCTATGGTAACCCAGTAAACAATTTTAATGTTTCTGGAACCAAGAAAAGTTCATGAGTGATGGCCATTACAAACTACTAAGAAGCTGCAGAAGAGCAAATACCATTGAAGTGAATTTTTAATTTAAGTAAAAAAAAAAGATGAAATAACTAAGCGTTATCCCTTGTAGGTAAGCAGGTTGTAAGTGAATAATAAAAGTCGTTATTTTAAAGAAAAAATTCACGAATAGTGTTCTTAGTGCTTCTGTTATTTCCTTAAATGGAAGCAGGTTGTATTGCAATGATTTAAAATGGTTTTACGATCATTCCCGAAATATTAACGAACATAAAAATTATATTTTTTTCATAACGCAATCAGTCATTAAATTGTATTTTTAGCACAGATAGAAAAAAAGTAGTGCTTTCAAGTGGGAATTCGCCACATAAGAATCATGCTTCTTATAAACACGTTTGGGGTATTGTGCTTCCCCCCCCCCCCCTTACTAACCTGCATACCAGTAAGCTCAATTTTTAACAGTGTATTGTTTAGTTATATGAAGCTATGACGGACGAAATTTTATTACAATAGCGTTATTCGTTACGGTTCTACGCATACTTAAATTGGTAAATTATGAACCGATCTTCACGAAATTTTGTGGTATGATTTATGCTCATTTTTGTAACGAAACTAATAATCTAGGGTGGTGCTTCCGCATTTGGATTAATAACTCTTATTCTACTGAACCGATTTCTAAACTGCTTAGGATAAATTTAAACAATTTGACACCAATAATGTTCTTTTCTTTTGAAGTTTTCGAAAGTGACAGTTAACAGACATGCTTGAATCGTCTTAAAATAACTTAAGAGCCCAGAATATATATACACCCAGATAAAAATATGTTTAAATATAGTCACCTCCAACAAAACTATTTTTAAAGAAAATTTTGTTTAATTTAACCATATTATTGTCACCCACAACCATATTATGGTTAAATTAGTCATCCATCAAGAAGCCACAACCATATTATGATTGCCTCCGAATATGTTATGGTTAATCATGACTTAAATATGTCTATCACTTAAAATAGAATGGTTGGTTGGTTTTCAACCACAACATGTTGCTCTTTGAAAAGAGGAAAATACAAATTATTGTCTTATTTAACTAGAACACGTTTCGAGGCAACCAAAATATGGTTGTGGACTTGTGATGAATGACTAATTTAATATTAAAATGGTTGTGGGTGACAATAATATGGTTAAATTAAATTAAAAATAGTTTTATTGGAGGTTATCATATTAAAATATGTTTTTTCTCTGCGTGTTCTTTATGTGGTCTGCACTGAATATTGAAAAGTTTCCCACGGAATGACAAACTAAGCATACCATCTTCAAAACTAATTATGGAAATTATTAAACATAAATACAGACATCTGGCCTCTTGAAGAAAGGTTTAAGCTATTTTGATGTGTACTTAAAATTCAAAGGCAGAGTTACCTTAAACTCAAATTGCCATTATGTTAATTCCAAGTTCACACGAAGATAAAGAGGAGCCTTTTCTAAAATTCATCGGTCTACCTAGATCATCATATAGGAAAGCGAAAACTGCCAGAATCCGCTTCCGAGTATTATTGTCTCCAACAGGGGTTACTGTGTTTAACTGTAAAACTTCTGATTGATATATGAATTTTATATGGTTCTCCACCAAGTCAACGCTGAAAAGTTACTTTAAAAACGATTGCATTGAGTTATGGCTGAAAACTGTACTGTAACTCGGCACAGTTATATGTCGCCAGGTCATTAGCCAATGCGAAAATCAAAAGCAAAGCGAATGAAAAGCAGACAAACGAAGTCGACATGGCTGCCTTTAAAAAATGATGAAAATGATGGTGGAGCTACTTCCCCGCTCATGGCAGTTTAACGAATGAAGTTTAAACTATTATCGACGTGCTACACTTAACCACTATGTTTATTATAACTTAGTTAAATTTTGCATAACGTTTGCTGGATCGAACAGCGTTTAACAATGATTCATAATATTACATAAAGTTTTTTCATAAACAAAATTTTGTTGAAAAAAAGCTAAAGGTTCATCAATTTAGTGGTCACGTTTTTTCGGATTTTTTCGTCAAAACACTAAATACACATAAAATTCTGCATGAAAGCGTGAAATCTAAACATAATAAATAAATAAATATATTTAGATATATATTTTTATGAGATTGGTTATACAACCATTCTTCTGAAGCAAAGCGTCTATAAACATAAGTTTGCAGGGGGTTACTTGAAATTTCCCGATAAACTTTTGGGTACTGCATTGCGTATACTTGTGTTCATAGTTGGGGGTAGTGCACTAAATATTGATTTAAATCAGCATTGCACTATCACTAAATAAAACTGCAAAGAAATTAGTTTGCACTCTTTTTTACCAGCTTTAGTGATGATTGTTATTTTTTAACTACCACTAAAAAATTTTGAGTGATATTGCAAATTTTTTCACTATCACTAAACGCGGATTTGAATGCAAAAATCTGCACTCAAATCAAATAGTGCAAAATTCGGACATGCAATCAAAAAAGCTGCATACAAATATTGTCTCACTAAAATTTAAAAAATTTAACTTTGTATGTGAATGTTTTTTGATTTCTTTTGAGGATATACATAAGTAAAAAACATTAAACTAAATGATATTTTGTCAATAACGGTATAATTATTGGCTTTAGTCATGAAAAAACAAGTTTTTAATTTAAAAATTAGTGCACCAATTTAAGTTGCACTCAAATGAGTGAAGAAAAAAAAGTTGCAATAAGCTGATGATTGCTTTATTTTAAATCAAACTACTTTTTTTTGAGTGCAAAATTTTTTAACATCACTATCACTCATGTTTAGTGAGGCTGCAAATTTTCAATTCATCACTTAACATCAACAAAATGATTGCAATATTTTTGCACTATCACTAAGTGTGAGTTGAAACTGCAAAATGAATGCACTACCCCCATCTATGCTTGTGTTAAGCTCATGCTTCTTAAACATCATTTAATTTGGTCAACGGGCGATGAGCCCAACGACAATTTTTCGCTGAACACATGCCGTTTTCTTGGCTACCTCTGCGCCGAGAGCTATACATTGACAACCATACCAGTTGATGCAACTTCTGCCTACTCATGATACTAAAGAACCAGCTGTCATTTCTTAGACTATATTTTTTGTCACCATTGGTTATTTTTTTCCCCCAGTATCCTTTAAATTCTAACAATACTGTGAGTTTACCCAATTCGCCAATGGAAGGGTCCCGATGTGGGGTTCGCTAGGTTTTAGATTCTAAATAATAAAATTTTTAACTCGCTTTTATTTCTTTTGAAATTTTATACAAATTTTAATAAATTCCCTATTAACAGAAACTATTTGAGAAATTTTAAATAAATTGCAGTCTAAGACATGATATCATTTTTCTTTATGTCCCCCACTTTAGGAACCACTTTCGACAATTATTTTAAGTTTTAACTATAAAATTTTTCGCAAGTATTGTAAAACATTTTTTGTGCTTAAATTTTCTTAGGTTTTTGTAGATTACTTGCTAAAATATTTGCAGTTACTTAAAAAATCTCTATAATTCATTTTAAAACCCTCTTGATAACGGTCTCCAAAAGGACACACAGCCAAGCACTCGAACATTTTATAATAACGCTTTTAAGTTCTTTAGTTTAGGAAAGTGTTTTAAATTAAAGGTTCTCAGCAATCCTTTTATTTTTGTATGTGTCTGTGTGTGTGTTTGTACAAAATTATATCCATTGTATCCTTTTTGTTGGTGTATAGATGAGTTTAGTTTCCTTTTCAACAACTTTTCAATTATCTTATAATTGTTCCGTGGCATGTTAGTTTCTTTGACTATGACCTTTTTCAAGTTATTGTTTGCTTTTTCTTAGTGCTTTTCCTTTTTCAATTATTTTCTTTAATTTTGTTTGGGTTGTAAAGGATTTTGGAAAATAATCCTTATTTTCATCCTACTTAAGAAACATTTTTAACAATTGGGTTGATGGTTAAAAGTTTCCAGTTTTCTGTTATTTTACTTGTATAATTTGTAGCACAATCGCACAGTTTTGGACTCTTCCATTCTCTGTGGCTTCTGCGTTTCTTTAATAAATTGTGGAGGAGTAATTTTATGTAGTTTCCTTATCCATAATTTTGTTGTTTTTTTTTTGCGCAGTAATTTGCTCTTGAGTCTTGTGTATTTAGAAGAATTTTACAAATATTTTTTTGGGGTTCATTGTAAAATAATACTTTCTAATAATCGTCTTAATTTAGCGTGTTAAGTGGGTGTTTGTAAAAATAGTTACAAGATAAAGGAAACAAAATAAAAAGTTTTGTAATAAATGTAAAATTAATGTTGCCACAAAAAGTTTTGTATTTTTTTAGTTTTATTTTTATGACCGATTTAAATAAGAAATGGAAATGTTTTTACTCCCATTTTATTGATTTTGAAGTTTCCAAAACCCAAAGATGTATAGTAACATGGTGACATTGAAGACTCTAGATCCGTAAACTCAAGAGGAGAACTTCGAGTAACTTCGGGTTACAGACAGATTTTCCCCATAACATAGGGTTACGGCCTGCAGGCGATTGTTTTTTGTATTCTGTTGCTGCTTAACAGCAACTGCTATGCATTGAAGATTGAATAGTTCTATGTCCTAAGCAATGAGTAAAAACAGTAACACACCAAGACTCCCATCTGTTTGTAGGTGTCCATACAACTAGAGCTAGGAACACATTGATTTGCAAAAGCAAAGGCTTTTGGGTGCAATGTAATGGGAATAGTACATCTGTCTATGCAGCTTTAGAAAGTGTCAACAGATCCTTTTTGCGGTATATCCTGGAGAAAAGAGGAATGCCTAATTCTAAATTCCATTGCAAAGTTATACACCGTGACATGTTATCCAAATCATTTGATGTTTCAAACGGTGTAAGAAAAGGGTGTATACTATCGCTTCTTCTTTTTGTACGCGTCTTTGATTAGGTCATTTGAAGTTCCATACAAGGCAGAAAAGGTATACAATGGAATTTATTAACACAACGTGAAGATGTTGAAAATGCCGACGATATATGTTTACTTAGCCAGAAATTACGTGATATTCAAGAGAACACTACAGCACTCAATACAAATGCCGCAGCTGCAGGACTTAAGATCAAATTCAAAAACGAAATTCATGAATGGGGGGTACTGTGCTATATGGAATCCAAATCTTAATATAGAAAGCGATTTCTTTAAGAATATTGACAACTTTAATTATCTTGGTAGCGTTGTTGGTAACACGAGCGAAGCTGAATTGGATGTAATGTGAAGAATAAATAAAGCCAAAGGGATGTTTGGCATGTTTAATAATATTTGGCGGTCAAGTCAAATAAGAACGCACACAAAGCTAAGACTTTTTAATTCTAACGTTAAATCTGTTTTCTACAACGCATCCGAAACTTGGAAAAGTACAAGAAATACCGAAACAATTCTTTATATATGTATAAATTCCCATAAAAAAATAAGTTAAAAGAAATTAAAAAATTAAAATATTATCGGAATTCATTCAGTATTAGTGATACAATAGTGCAAATGCAAAATATCGTAGTTTTTTTGTAAAATCCAACAACAAAACACACAGAGATTTCGTTATATTTTATAAAAGTGTTACGATATTTCTGTGGTTTTCATGGGCAACCGCGTATGTCTTAAAACAAATTTTTCAAGAAAGCGGAAAAACAATTCTAGATCAAACTATGGGCTAGGTATTGCACTTTTTAAACTTTGTCATTACGTTAAAAAATCGGAATTTATCCATCTTTTTTTTAATAATTTTTAGAAACATTAAAAATTAGGCAATATGGCATCAACATCTCAAAATCGGGAAAATGGACATACGCATGAGAACCACAGATTTTAAATTTGCTCTTTTGCAAGCCTCATATTGAACTCCGCTATTTGATTTACGTTAAGAAAAATTGTAAAAAGCAGCAAAATAAAAATTCGATACAAAATGACAGTCATGAAAGGTGCTGTATCATAATATGATTGCTTCTAAATTTATAATAATTAACATGATGATAATATGATTACTTCTTAGCTTATTATGATAAACATGATAATAATATGACTAATATGACTATAATATTATCACTTTTTAACTTATTATATTTAACATGACAATAATATGATTAGTTCTGAACTTGGTATGATTAACAGATTAATAATATGATTAACCCACTTACACCCGCTGTGCCAATTTGGGAACACTTCATTATTTCCGGCTTATGACAAAGTTTTTGACATTATTCAATATATGTTTACCTTATTGATAAACTAAAATTTCAGAAATTTCTATAACATCAAAAAAAATTTTTTTTTAAATTTTTTTTTTTAGTGACCGTAGTGCCAATTTGGGTACACCTCTTTAATTCCAAAAAAAAAAAAAAAAAAAATTTTTTTTTTGTTTTTTGTTTATATGTAATGAATTAAATAATAAAATAAACAATATTTTATTTTTTGTCCGGTAGTTTTTGTTTGGGCTTAAATGGGTTAAGGGAAACATATTATAATGTAATATTACCAGTATATTTTGTCATAATATGATTCAATAATAATTTTAATATGGTGACTACAATCATGAATCTTATCATAATATGTTGCTCTTAGAATATGTTTACCACAACCATGTTTTTTCTTTGCGTGCTCTTACTGGAATCAGACGATTGTGTTTTATTTCATAATTTCAAACGCTTGCAAAAACGAGAGAGATGGAAAAATTCTGAATTTATTTTCATCGAGCTTACTCTACAGAATGAGGAACAATGTCTATTTTCGCATTCGTTCAATGATCTAAATGTCAAGAACCTTCTCCTTATTATTGCTAAGAAATTTTAAGTCGTTCCGTCATTTGGGATAGCCATAGTATTTGGAGAATTCGTTCTTTAAGAAAACAAGTTAGAGTGCTATATTCGGCTGTGCCGAATCTTTGATACCCTCCACCGACAGTTCGAATGTTTAAGGAGTAATATCTGTATGATGTCTTTTTATTATTATTATCTTAAACTGTGACGATTTGTTATTAATAATGGTTTTAGGAGACTAAACTGTTTTCCGGGAGTAGGGCATATATGGGGCCTAGGGTAAATTATGTACCGATATTCACGAAATTTCACAGTATCATTTATAGTCCTATAAAATTGTGACGAGCCAAAATTTGTTATGATTGCATTATTTTTTACGGTTTTAGGCGTACTAAACTGTTTTCCGGGAGTAGTGTTTATATGGGGCTTAGGGTAAATTATGGACCGACCTTCGCGAAATTTTACAGTGTCATTTCTAGTCGAATAAAACGGACTTGTGCAAAATCTTATGTCAGTCCGTGCATTTTTGCATTATTTATGTTAGTTTTTGTAACAAAATTATCAAGTTTTTGAAGGTGGTGGTTCCACATTTTGATTCATAGCTCTGGTCCTACTAAACCGATTTTGCTGAAATTCAATCCCAAACTGCTTAGGATAACTACAAGCAATTTGACACCTAGTTTGTTTATTTCTTTTGAGTTTTTCGAAAGTGAGCGTGTTTTCAACAGACGGACAGACGGACAGACGGACATGGCTAAATCGACTTAGAATTACTCAAGCAGCCAGAATATATATACTTTATGGGGTCTGAGATGAATAATAAAAAAGTTTCACACGGAATGACAAACTTAGTATACCCTCTTCACAACTTATTGTACCCTCCACCACAACTTATTGTGGTGGAAAGTATAAAAATGCTAGACAGATACTTCTAATGGGTGATTTTTTAAGAGCTATAGAAAAGTTTAAAAAAAACACATAAAATTTAGAAAAATGCAGGAAACCTTTATTTGAATCGATAGTACGGTCCATAAAATTTAATGTTTGAAGATTATTAATGTTGACCGTGACTGCGCCTCAAATGGTCCATCCGCTTAGTCCAATTTTGGCATACTCTTTCCAACATTTCAGCCGGAATCTCATGAATAAATGTTGTCTTCCAATGCATCAATTGAAGCGGGCATGTGTGTATAAACATGAGCTTTAACATAGCCCCACAAAAAACAGTCTAAACGTGAAATGAAATGTTCGCCGAACTCGCCTCTCAATAAGTCCATTGTTAAACATGCTGTGTGGCATGTGGCACCGTCTTGTTGAAACCGCATGTCATGCAAGTGAAGCTCTTGCATTTTGGGCAAAAAAAGTTGGATACCATCGCTGAACACAATTTTTCTATAAAAAAGTGGATCGCATTTTGATAATAAAATTCAATAATTTGCAAGCGTTGTTAGTTTGTAAGACGATTCATGGTTAAATTATAGACCAAACTGAAGATGTTTGACAGTGAAACAAACCACGAAACGTGCGTCAGCTGTTTAAACCATTGTTGCCAAAAAGATATAGCTAAAAAATCACCCGATATTAGAAGTACCATCTTTCATTAGACATTTTTTTTAAAACTGATGTCAGTGTAGGTGAAGGTCCTACCAACTTGCTGTTTGGTTAGAGAATTTTTTAAGCGCCCAACGCTAGATGTACATGCTAGATTTTTTTGCTGGAGTAATTCCTCGCTTAGGGAATTTTGTATTCACTTTTGTTGAATCTTTAGATAAAAAAAACCACGTTGGTTATCATCTTTCCTTAATTCAAAGAAACTATTGAAAAGTGTGTGATCACCCATATTGGTCCAGAATTTGCTTAGAACTGAAACCGTGCCCGTACCAAGTTCAACAGCTTCTTTTGATTCCTAGAAATCTCTGTCTTAATACTCATTTTTTCATTTCTTGCTTGCCTAACCTAAAGAATGAATTTATAAAGCAGAGTTTCCCACAAGTTTCTAAGAAAATATTTTTTTCCCAAAACGCACACTAAAATAAAAAATCAAGCCACTTAAATCAAGCCAAAGCAGTGACAATAGTACGGTAAGTAAGGATATCCTTAAATCAAGTTTGAAATTTTTGATTCAGATAAAAAATTCAAGTGCTTCGTACGTTAAATAATCCGAAAATGGTCTTGACTTATGTAAGTTACGTGAGATTTTTATTCCTGAACTCGTACTTGAATTAATCCGAAAACGAGATTGACTCTAACCTAAGCACTTACCCCCAGAGAACCAGAGACAGAAAGATATATTTTTATTTACTTGCTCCTTACACATGTTTGTTTCACTTTTGTTGTAAGCCGACCTTTGTTTTCTAAAGTCTCTGAAGAACTTTGCTGTCCGATAGGATTTTCGTAATAATTCAACTCAGAATATTTTATGTTTCTAACAAAATATTTTTTTAACAAATAGAATTTGGGAATTTTAATTTAGGCTTAAATATTTTCAGCCGTATTTATAAAATCTTATTGATGATCAATTGATTGTTTTTAAGCAAAAATTGCTAAAGTTGTATTTAGAAACGAAATAGTCTATTGAACCTTTAATAAATCATTCATAAAGTAAGAAAATTTATTGTTGGATTTGCCCTACTTTAAACCAAAAATAAAATGACATTTTGAATGACAAAATGTTTTATTTATTACAACGAACATGTTAGATACATTTGACTAATGTTTTTTTATTTCAGACAGCCAATTTAAAGTTATATTGATAATTATTTAAGAAAAATTTATATGATTTAAATGAATATGTTCAGGGGCAAATGCAGATATTCTCTTTAATTATTTATTAAATTATTGCAACTAGTTGTTTTTTTTTCGGTTTAAAACAACAAATTGTTGTTCAAAAATATAAAAAAAAAATAAAATAAACAATTCATAATAATAGTGATGTTAATAAAAAGTAAACAAACTTATTATTTGAATACTTTCTTATCGTATATTTAAAAAAGGTTCAAATAAAAGATTTTATGATAGCTTTCAGCAAAATTTTGTTCAGAAACTAAAATGATATGTAGTTTTATTTGATAAGAATAATTTTGAAGGTCTACAATTAAAAATTATATAAAAAAAAATTTAAATATAGAATACCATGTGAATAGAGTTTTTTTTTCCCCGGACTTTTTTGATTCCCGGGAAAGCGGGAAATTTTTTTAAATTTCCCGGGATCCCGGGATCCCGCTCCATATAAAAAATACAAAGAAAATATTGTTATTAATTATGTGTAGTTTATAGAACACGAGCGCCTTACTCGTCCGTTCAACTTACATTTAAAACAAAAACAAATTTCGATATTTTGTTTTTGTTTTAAATGTAAGTTGAACGGACGAGTAAGGCGCTCGTGTTCTATAAACCACACATTATTGAAAAAAACTTTTATAAAAAACGTAAGGGAGCTTGTTTACAAAGAAAGTAAATGAAATGGTTCAATGCTAAAAAATTAATTGAAGATTGAAATAGGAACTTGAATTATTATTACCTCACGCCTTTATTCCCTATTATTATGCTTTTATTCAGTATTATTATGCTCTGGATACAAGATAAAAAGATAACATAAACATACCAATTTAATTCATAAAACAATAATAAAAACAAAATTAAAATTAAGGTACTCAAGATATGAAATCAAAAAGTTAATTAATAAAATAGATAAAATATTTTAAAGAAATACAAAAATTTTTTAATGGCTTAAGAAATAACTTTCTAACACACTCAAAGCGCTTAGTAAGTCGTCAAAAAGTATATTCCTGATCTTATTTACTAATTATCATGTTTCCAAAATATTTCGTTCATTTTTACCGAGGTTGGACAAATAGTTAAAAGTGCACCGTTGTAGCATGTTCGGATTCACAATCAGAAGCAATTTTTTCTTTTTTATAAACAACGTCTTATCAGTCAAATGTATGTCAAGGTTGATGCAAAAATAGTATCAACCGGACTGCTTCTTACAAACCTTTTCATTTCAATAGGTCCATTTGTAATCTTTAAGACAATGTCTTTTTCAAGTTGTTATTGTAGTATCTTACACGAGTTTTCAAAATGTTATTTTATTTCGGTTTCCCCGCAATTCACGGGTATATAAACCAACACAAATTGAAATTGAAAATTTGTGTTTATCACCTAATAAACATATCGCTCCTTCATTGCATCATAGTCATATCTCAAAATTTTAAGTAACTTTAGCAAAGTTTTCTTCATACCTTCTCGTATTATATCTCAAACTAAACCGAAGTTATAGCAAAATATATCTTAAAATCGGTACATTTTGAAAACTTTAATCGGATTTTGCCAAGATCGTTTGTTTTTGTAGATATGACTATGTTGCAATAAAGGAGCGATATGTTTAGGTATCTCCTATTTTTAAGACTTGTTCATGGACAATGAAACTTTACTGCCTGCATCTTATTTTGAATTAATGTACTTTATTAACTCTTCACTTCACCAAATGTAATAATTATCAACTGTTGTACTGCCCATTCTGCTTTTAGTAGATTTATTGCATCAGGAGACATTGATTTAAATCCATGTACTCACTTCTTGTAATTGATCTAATCAACAACCCATCCACAGATGCTAGTTTTTAGATAACAGAAAACTAAATTTCAAAGTATAAATAGCTATTTTCTGAAATTATGAGGAATTTTTTATTTCCCGGGATCCCGCATGAAAAATCCCGGGAAAACGGGAAATGAAATAATTGAAATTCCCGGGAATTCCCGGGACGGGAAATCCCGGGAAAAAACCCTACATGTGAACCGAATAGACGTTTCATGCATCACTAACAATAAAATGGCAGCAAAATATAAAGAATGCTGCCATACTTAAACACAAAATCGCTACAAACAGTTAATAGTAAAAAAGCTGGTAATGTACGTTTACGAATAAAAATTTTTATAAGAGGTTTATAAGACAAAAAGCATTTAATAGTTATTACATACTATAAGCTTAAAATAAGAACTTTTGGTGAATATGGCTGTAAACCTTTAACCCGGATTATTTTTATTAAATTTCATGGGATTTTTTCTGCCTTAACAACTTTTTGCATCGTTTTTATGGGGAGACTGTTCAAATCTAATTAAATGTTATAATAAATACCTTTAAAAATGCAATAATAATACATATAAAAAGACATATGAAAGAACTTACATTCCGTACAAGATACAACAACAAAAGCAATTAAAAGAACGTTTAGTACACTGATAAAAGGCGCTGATGTATATGAAATAAGCCCCAGTGTCTTCGTTTTTGACCCCATGCTTGGCCAAATTGTCAATAGGGTCAAAAATTAAAATTATGTCATCAACGGGATGGCACATCGGAATTACAGAAATAACAAATCGGAGTCAGTTTAAAAAAAAAATATCATCAGTGCGTTGACTCAGTAACATCGGAGAAACGACTCATTAAGCTTAATTTAATTACTGTAATAATTAGGTGGGGCTAATTATTGATAATGACGATCTTTGCCAACGGGCGAGAGGTATCTAACAAGATGTGAGTATAGCGCTAGATATTATCTAGTTTAATAAGGATTTTTCAAAAATTCTTTGAATTTTCGAAAATTTAGGGGCTTTTTGAGTAAAGCGCTAGATATTATTATCTAGTTAAATAACTGTGAAAAACATTGATTTTTGAAAATTTAGGGGCTATTTGAGTAAAGCTCTAGATGTTTGTATCTAGTTTAATTATGAATTTTAAAATTTAAAAAATTGTTTTTATTTTCGAAAATGTAGGGGCTATGAAGTATAGCACTAGATCTTATTATCTAGTTTAAGTATAAATTTTAAAAATTCTTTAAATTTTCGAAAATTTAGGGGCTACATGAGTATAGCGCTAGATGTTATTATCTAGTTTAATTATGGAAAAAAATTGTTTTTATTTTCGAAAAAGTAGGAGCTATATGAGTATAGCACAAGATGTTATTACCTAGTTTAAGTATGAATTTTAAAAGTTCTTTTAATTTTCGAAAATTTAGGGGTTGAAAATTTAGTCTAGTTTAATAGTTTGAATAGGACAAATTGAAAATTAAATAATTATTCTGTTTTCCATACTCGATTGGACCTAACGAATTAGGGGATTGATCCTTTTTTAAAATTGACGAGCACTCAGAGATTTGGGATAATAACATTTTCAAGGTTTAAATTATTGAAGTTTTATTTAATGGGACTTGCTGTAAAGAGACTTGATTTTAACCGATACTATTCTTCGAAATGATTTCATAGCTATAAATAATGTCAGCGAAATTAAATGGGATAAAATGGGATTCCAGTATCTTTTTTGTGAAATATGGCAACACTGATTAAAACACTGTAACTTATTTGTCAATAAAATTTTATTTATTTAATTTATTGTACAAATTGTTTAAATTTTAATTTAAATTTTTAATTCAATTGACTTATTTTTTGTAATATTAATATTAACAAAAATTTATTTTATTTAAGATAAAAATTTTCCAATAGATTTGAATTTTAATTTAATTCTGATGTTTTATTAAATTTGGTGTACTTCCTTTTTTGTACTGGACTGTACTTATCCTCAGTATTATAATGTGTGAGTACAATCTTTGTATTAGTGACTTAAAGAGTTTTAATCACAAAGCAATTGATTTTGGGTTTTCTTTTTGCAGCGGACTGTATAATTTTTTCTTATTTTGTTTTCTTCTTTTGATTCACTTTATTAATACACTACAGGGCATTAATCACAAACAAATCTTTGTTGTTTAATAATCAGAGAACGCAATGTTGCTGTGTAATACATGTATGTATGTACGCATGTAAATACAGAGTACGCAATTTTACCGGCAATTTAGTTGTGGGTACATACCATACAGTTAAGAGAGCGCACGCTAACAACAAATATAAATATTAAGTATGTTGTTGCTATTTTAACGACTGTTCAAGTTACCTGCGCACAAACAAAGAGATTTTGTTTTGATTTTAACTTGAGTAAGAGAACGTAAGCAATAATATGTATGCGAGTTTTTTCACAGAGATACATAGCAAGCAGTGTGACCATATTAGCTTTTTTCGAGCTAAATTTAGCTTTATTTTTTTGGATTTAGCTTGATATATTTCATTTAGCTTTAAGCTTTTTTTTAAGCTTTTTTAAAAAATGAATTTGGCTTTTTCTAGCCTTTTTTTCTATTTGTATTCCAATGATTTTATGATATGTACCTAATAAAAAAAGAAAGTTCAATAAAATAAAGATATATTGGTAACCTTATAAACTAGTCTCAAACAGCTAAAATCTGGCATCACAGAAACAATAAGTCAGCAAGTAATTCTTTAAAGTTAAACAAGGTGGTAGTAGGAGATTTGCAGTTATTTTTTCACTATTGTTTTTGACAGCTTGATGATCTACACACATATATGAAAACAATGCGATGTTTCAATATCTGCTATAATCTGTTTTGAAATGTACTTTTGTACACATTTTGTTTTCTTCTTTTATTGTGAACCACATGTAACTGTTTTTTCGAATTTGGCTTCTTAAATTCATACTTTATACCTACCTATTAAATTAAAAAATTAATAAAAAGGAAAATGGAAAGGTCAGTAGTATTAATATAAAACTATAAGTAAGGTGTATTATTTTTAATTACTTATACATATAGATTCTTAAAAAGAAATGAGTCGAATGATAAGCAAATTGTGCATAGCTGTAGTAGTGATACCGAAGATGAATTTTCACCTAGTACTAGCAAAAAGTAGTTTTAATATTGAAAAGTAAAGTATAAGGAATTAAGTATCGTTTTATATTCTAGAAAATACACGCAAAAATTGAGAAAAAGCTGGTTCAATGGTTCGAGACTTTCGAAGTGGATTGTTGAAGTAAATGACAAACAGGTAAAATGTAAATACTGTCATTGTACATTGAAATCAAAATTAAGTAACCTGTTAACGCATGGGAAGACAAGTAAGCATGTAGCTGCTGCATCACCTTTCAAGACCAAAAATCAAAAAACATTAGAGTTTCAAACTTCAAGTAGCTGTACGAAGAAAAAAGAAGCTGAGTTGTCTGATGCATTGTTCGTGGCGGTGCATACTTCTATTAGGTCTGTAGATCACATGGTAAAGATGCACAAAAATATTTTCAATGACAGCAAACCGGCGGTGGCAATGTCTTTGGGGCGAACGAAATGTACCGCTATCATTACTTCTATTTTGGCACCACATTTCAAGCAATTGTTGACAGACTACATTAAGGGAAGTCATAATTGTCTTATAATAGACGAGTCAACCGATATTACTGTGGAAAAACATTTAGGTGTAGTAATTCGGTACTACAGTAAGTCATTAAAGCATATCGTAAATACATTTTTACATTTGTATGCTCTAGAAGAAGCAACAGCTCTCGGAATTTCTTCAGCTATCTTAAAAATTTTAAATGCTTTTAATCTAGATATAAAATATATGGTAGGCTTAGGAACAGACAACGCAAAAGTTATGACCGGGGTGAACCGTGGTGTTATCGCAAATTTAAAAGAAAAAAACGATAAAATTGTATTAGTTCCTTGCGTTTGTCATTCGATACAATTATCTGTTTCACATGCGTCCAAAAGTTTGCCGTCCGAAATTGAATATTTAGTGGCAGAAACATATAATTGGTTTTCAAAATCAAGTTTAAGACAAAAGAACTATAAAATCATATATGCAGCAATTAATTGTGATATGCAGCCACTTAAGTTAGTAAGAGCTTGTGACACTAGATGGCTGTCAATAGAAACAGCTGTAAATCGAATTGAAAACCAATGGTTAGAACTAAAAACCCATTTTGAAATTGCAGCTGTTTCTGAGTCGTGTCATCAAGCTAAAATTTTGAAAAAATTGTATAATGAAAAGAATTTACTTTATTAAAAGTTTTTGAAACCGTTACTATCAGATGTTCAAAAAGTAAACAAAATGTTTGAAAGCAACGACGCAGATCCCACATTATTGCTTTCAGAAGTTTATTTATTATTGAAAGATCTTGCAAATCAAATTATTTTGAAAACTGAACATTTTGATCCGTTAAAATCTGATTTGGAAGATTTTTTAACTCCAATACCTTATTTTAATTATAGTTTTGAACAATATCTGATTTCGAAAAGACAAATAATAGATTCTGAAACAGAAAAAGATATAAGATGTACTTGCCAAAATTTTATTAAACAATTAATATATCAATTACGCCAACGTTTGCCAAACAATATTTCATCACTGCAACAAACAAACTTCTTTTCTTTAGAAAATAGTCTCAAGAAAATAAAATGTACTTTGTATGAGAATTTTAAAGAAGAAATGACAATTTTAAAACTAGATGAAATTTCTGATTTAGAATTACAGTGGAAAAATTAAATTGTTACGAGTGGCCTAATCAAAATTCAACAATAGAATTTTGGATCAATGTTTTTGAGTATAAGAATGCATTAAATGAAAACCCCTTTAGGGAATTATCTATTTTTGTGATGAAATTTTTAGTTTTGCCTTTCAGTAACGCTGAAGTTGAGCGCGTATTCAGCGGAATGAATCTCATAAAAACGAAAATTAGAAACAGATTTACTTTAAATACAGTAAATTCACTTCTCTATATAAGATGTGGCTTAAAAAGAATAAATAAATGTTGTCATAATTTTAAAATAACAAATGATCTCATAAAAAATTTTGATAAATCTATTTATACAAATAATAGTGATTTTTTGTCGAACTCTTTAGAGGAAGACGAATATTCATTTGAGGAAATATTTAACATGTAGTCAAATATTTATCAAGTTTATTCGTTTGCTTGTTAAAAAGTATTTTTTGGAATTAAAAATTTTTAAATCTAGTAAATATACTCATAATTTGTGCAAACGAAGAATCCAAATCTTATAGGATTCCAAATTTTATCTATACTATACTTTATATTAACCGATGCCTTTAAATTTATTCCTTTTTGTATATTAGCTTTAAGAGCTTTTTTATATATGTTCACCATTGTACAAAGATACATACATACGTTCATGTGATATCACTTTTTATATGTTAATTTTATATTTTTTGTTTTTACTTTATTTTTATATATATCAACCAAAGTAGTTTTAAATTGCTATCAATTTTATTTTAGTCTTAAGACTTTTCTTAACTTTATTTTCTTTGTGGTTAACTTATGCTGGCATAAGAATTACAAAAAATTATTTTATAATCATTATTATTATACGAGCATACATACATGAATATGTGTTTGAATTTAATGCTCATCAAGATATTTTTGTTCCATAACTATACATAGTTTGATTTGGTTACTGATTAAAAACATATTTTACTTAAATTTTGACTAAAAAAAAGGTTTTTACATAGTATGTGTTATTTATAATACGAATAATGAATTAATATTATTAAAAAGCAATATAAAAATTTAGCTTTATTTTTTGGCTTTTATTTATTTATTTTTAGCCTTTTTTAGCTCTATTTTTAACCTGATTTAGCTCTATATTTTTTTAAAATCTGGTCACACTGATAGCAAGTTACAAGAACAAAACAAATGGATTATGTTTTGAGTTTAATGCTTTAAACACATTCGAGACAGCAAGCTACCGACTTCAATTTGTCAAAACTAGAGTACATGTGTGCATATGGAAATGATTATTTTCACGACGACACGGATACATGGCTGCAGGTTGTTGTCTGTTTGTTGTTGTTTGTCGTTGTAGTCAAATTAAACTAATTTCTATTTTTGTCCACTACAAAACAGAAAAAGTGCTGCTAATATAAAAAAAATATTTAAAAAATAAGTGCTTAATTTTTTTTTTTTTTTTTTTGTTTAACAGAAAAGAATCGGCTTGAAACAAGAATATTAAGTCGGCTTAACACCAAATTGTTATTTATATAATTTTTGTTTATATCCTTGAAATAAGTTCTATGGGAAGATGTTTTTCGCGCCAACGTTTCTAGTTCAGGAGTTATAGGTCGTAAAAGTTTCAAAATACTTTATCCATATCTCTTTAGGTAAAAAATGAATCTATAAAATATGGGAATCATTGGAAAATTCTTAAAGTGTGTTCCCCATGGCGTTTATGGCACACCGATTAACCAATTAAGAGCCAATTTTATATATTTATACTCCGTGGCTGACTTTTATTACAAAATTGGCCTTATCTTTATATCATGTCGATATAACAATAATTATTTAACCCTAAGATATTTGCTTAATAAAGTTTTTCTGAATTGCGGTTTTTCGGCGTTGCAGAACACTTATTATTTATGTACATATTACAATAATTCCATCATGAATAAAAATTCCCAGGGAGTTTTTTCCCTTTTCCTAATTTTACAATTGAATTAACACAGGAAAAATGAGAGAAGAGAGAAAACTCCCGGGAATTTTCATTCATAATTGGGATGAATATGTAAGAAGTACATAAATTATTACCAGATATATATTTTTAATCAAACTTTTAAATAAATTGACTAATTTTCCAAAATAAAATATTTTAAAGCTTAATAAATTTAAAATTTTATATGATGAAGTTACTAATAATATGGTAAAGATTAAAGATTAAGTGTTCTTCCCTAAAGATATTATGTTTTAATAAATATGTATATTGACAAAATTTAAGTTTTGTAGAAAAATCTTTCAAGAAATATTTATTTTTAAAATTGGCCCTTAACGGGCTAAATAATACCACACCTTTTTAGGCGTTACGTCCTACGTTCGTACGACAACGACTTAATTGTGTTCCTAGCATTACAGTGAATTCGATTTTTAACTGCTTGTTACTTGGGTTTTAGGTGTCTTAACACTGCCACCGGTTAACAAGAAAATTAGTTGAAGAGATACGGGCCAGATTGCCTTTGCAAAATAAGGGTTTTATCGAATTTTAAAAGTTATATGATGCCTTTATCTACAGAATTTAAGTCCAATGCCGAAATGTTATTTAACTGCGTGGCAATTAAATGACTCACTTTATGCAATGGCTAATATCGAATCTGCATTAGATCCTTGGACTGAACTTAAATCATATATTAGATGCTGTCAATGTTTAGCCTTTGGAGGCATTAGCAAATATGTCTGTAAAAATGTTCCTATTCAAAAGCAAAAGTGGAGCACATTTAGAATATGAAATTGAAGAAATACCTCGTCTGTGGGCAGAATTAGACAAAATATATGTAGATAAGTAAGTGCTTGATTTTTTCATATAAAAATCTTTTTTTGATGAAAAAAAGAAGTGATCACTCTTCAAAACAGATGATATAAATTATAATATGTATATGATATCGATATTGTATTATAAGTGATAGTATTTAAATTGTACCTTCCCTTATAATATCGTTTTTGCAATCTTAATCTTAATGTAGGTTAGTCAACTTTTGCATTAGAAACCAATTAAAACAAAAAACAGTTGGTTGATTCACATGGTGTCATAAAATCATACGTCTTAAAATAATAACATGAAAAAATACGACTGTTGTGAACAACCCCTCATAATTTAGTGTGCTATTTTGAATTAAAATCAGCGGATTTAAAAGAAATATAAAAAATTAAATTAATAAATTAAATTAGATATTATCTGATTATTTTCCATTTTTTAGGCGCCAAAAATCAGAGTCCTAAGCCGATGTAATTAGACGCCGCAAGTGTTTTGTTGCAAAAATAGCTAGCCGCAGGTTAAATTCGGATATTAGCCGGATAAAACTATACCATCAACGGCGACCGCTACAAAAACTTATGCGGCTCAGTTTAGCCGCTCAACGCAGGGGTCTTCTGCTTAATTACGACAGTACAATAAACATAGCAAGCAAAGTTCTATTAATTTAAACACTTTTTGTTAGCAAGGCAACAACAATATTTTTAAACCATTTTAAAATGTTAAAGCATTAAGGCAATATAACATGATAGCACACCTTGTGAATACCCCAAATATGTTTGACACATTAAGTTTTATTAATGCCAATAAGAAGTACCTATTTATTAGCGAATGTGGTAATAACTTATTAAACTCCCTGTTTGTAAGCGAGCGTGGTAAGTAAGTTTAAATGACAATCTATAAGTACCCTACAAGAAATTTTAAGAAAATGATAGAAAATTTGATTTTCTGCAATTTAACATTGTACAATTGAAGAGTAGTTTTATTAGCTTTTTAACTCATTACTTTGCAATGTAAGTTTTTGCTGAGTATGTCTTAAAATAAAAACAAGAAAAAATGTGACTACAATGAGCTAAATTAGATCTCTAGACTAATGAAAACACAAAAAAACAGCTTAAAAGATTAATTATTATTTTAAAACTTTTTAGTTTTTAACACAACGACAATATTGTAGTACTTATATGAGGATATTATGCCAATATAACTTGATAGCATACCATTTAAAACCTCCAAATATATATATTAATTATATTTGGACTGAACCAAAAAACAGTAAAGAGAGTACATTTGTGTCCTTTTTTGGGTGTCGTGCATGAAACAGTTCAATTGAAAAAATCTACTTTAAATAGCCACATTAAATGGGCTAGAGGACCGAAATTAAGCCTTTTAATTGATAAAAAAAAACGAGAATCCCTTATCTATATATAAATTTTAAGCTTTTTTTAATACAAATTTGCAAATGAACTCACCTTTTAAAAGTTGTTTAGGTAGGTATACGAAAATTTTTATCTGTTCAATTGATCTTCATTTAATTATCATTATTATTTTTCACTTACCTTTTTTATTTTATTAAATTTTTTATATAGCTTATTAATTTTACACATTTTTGTGATTTCATTTTTCTTTTTTTTTATATACCTATTTCTATTCTAAAAATCAGCTATATTTTGCAGTAAATTGACATCTTCTATAACTGCCATTTATTTTATATGTATAGGTATTCAAAATAAACGCATAATTGATTTAAAATAAACTAATAAAAAACCAAACTTTCCATTTCGCTTTTATTTGCAATATTTACTTTGATTTTGCGCAAAAACTTATTTCCCTTTTTGTAGGAAAAAACTGGCACTCATGCACACACACTCTATTTAACACAAAACACTTTTTTCATAAGCTCTCTGCCCTTCGTCATAACAACGCGACTCTCTTCAATAACACAAGCAGCATTGCAACAGAGACTGCGCTGCTTTATAACTCTGCTTTATATGAAAACAGATTTAAATACAATTTTTACCAAGAAAAACATAACTTGTTTGTTTAATTTTTTTATGTTACAATGAAATAACAATTAAATTTAATTTATTTATAAAACTTATTAATTTTCTAACACTTTTTCCTATTAATTTTATTAGTTTATTAGAGAGTTAGCACTTAAACGTTCACGCACAACTAAAATTTCTAGAAACTGAAAGGAAGTGGAAAAGAAAATCAAACAAGAAGGTAGCAAAAAAAACTCTTTTTGTTTTAGGCTAGTAGCGTTGTCAACTCGGTGCTTTTTGCATTGTTTTAAGTGCTTTTTAAATTTTTCGCCGCGAAGAATTTTTTAGTCAGTGCTTGATGCATTTTTTTATTTTTTTACTGTCAATTTCACCATGTCAAAAACGCTTCTTTCGCAGAAATAAATTTGAAACAATATTTTAAGAATTTTTTTTTGTTTCTAATGTAGTTGTGTAAACAATGAGTTATTTTGCATGTAATGAAATAGGCAGTTAATGTGTATTTTTATTTTTGGTGGCGATTTGGAACACAATAATAAAATAAGTTTGCAGAAATTCGTTGGCTTTCAATAGAAGGCTCCGTTAAGGCAATTTTAAAAATGGGCTGAAATTAAAAAACACGTTACTCAATAGATTATCAATATCTCGGCAATGCTTTTTTTAATCAAGCCCACTTAAAAAAATGTTTAATAACTATATAAATAATTTCTAATTAATATATTTAAAAAATTGTTTTTGTTTTAAATGTAATTCAAACGAGTCACTTTTGTGCTCGCGTTCTACAAACAGGCAGTTTATCTCTGGGCAAAAACGAGTAGCCATGCACGGTAAACAAGTGGTTTATAGAATTAAATCTGTGTCCATTACGTTTAGTAAAGTTTGCTATAGTCTAACAGCCGTATTCATAAAAATTTATTGATGATTAATTGACCGTTTTTAAGCAAAAATTTCTAAAGTTGTATTCATAAACGAAAAATAGTCTATTGAACCTTTAATAAACCATTCATAAAAAAATAATGACAAAAATGTTTTATTTATTAAGATGGACATATTAAATACATTTGATAATTATTTAAAAAAATTTTATATGATTTAAATGAAAATGTTCAGGGGCAAATGCAGATATTCTCTTTAATTACACTACGTGACAATTTTTTGACCAAATGAATTTTACACCTAATCTTTATGTAAAATTTTCCACTGAATCCGAATATGAAGTCAGAATTGTCAAAAGTAGAACAGTTTTTAAGATATTCTACAATAACCGTTATTTGTGTTTTTAAAAAAGATGATGTTACTGAAATGCAAATATCTTAAAAAATTTTAAACGAATTATGTATTTCTTTCTTTTTAGTAAAAGGTTATAAAATTTCTAAAATAATCAGGATTCCTTGTGAAGATTGGTCAATAAATTACAGAGTTACAGGGGACAAAAGTTCAAGCTTCATTAAAAATTTTTTGATTTTGTTCAATTTTGCTCTTTTCAAGTTATTTTTTTTAAACCAATGATTTAAAAATCCTAATGTTTTATTGCATGCGACATTAGATTATTTATATATGAACATTTTGCTCCCAACAAGACATAGATTGGTACAAAAATGACAAAGCTACAGAAGATTTAGTAAATTAACCCACATAGAAATTTTTAATATTTATTGTTACTAAAAATTTAGCTTTGTACATTTATTTGTTGTGGGTTAATTCAATTAATCTTCTGTAACTTTATCATTTTTGCACCGATCTGGATCCTATTGGGCACAAAATGTTCGTATTGAAATAGGCTAAAAATTAATTTTTTGAATATTTGCATTTCAATCACAGCATCTTTTTTTAAAAACACAAATAACGGTTATTTTAGAATATCTCAAAAACTGTTCTACTTTTGACAATTCTGACTTCATATTCGGATTCAGCGGAAAATTTTACATAAAGATTAGCTGTCAGATTCATTTGGTCACGACTTTGTTGAAATTTTGTCACGTAGTGTTATTTATTAGATTATTGCAACTAGTTGTTATTTTGTTTAAAACAACAAATTGTTGTTTAAAAATATTAAAAAAAAATAAAATAAGCAAATCATAATAATAGTGATGTTAATAAAAAGTAAACAAACTTATTATTCGAATACTTTCTTATCGTATATTTAAAAAAGGTTCAAACAAAAGATTTTATCCCTGCTTTCGGCAACCTTTTTTTCAGAAACTAATATCATATCTAGTTTTATTTGATAAGAATAATTTTAAATTAAAAAAAAATTATAAAAAAAATTTTTAATATTTTTATAATTAGGCTTAAGTTCATTAAATCTAATTTTCATTAAATTATTTTTATGAAGAAAGGAATTTTACAACATGAAAATTAATTAAAATTGTTATTGTTAATCTTTCATTACCACAATACTAATTATTGTTAAAGCTAAGGCACGAGCTCTATGTGTTCATTTGTCCTTCAAGTTGTGCTGAAAAAGGTGCACAGGAAAAAGAAAGACAAAAAGAAAAAACAAAAAATGTACTTTGGACTTCAAGAAAAATTCTTGACGAAAGTACGAAAAAACAGAAGTAAAGAAAAAACATCTAAAATCAATTAAAATGGATAATCATTCAAAAAAGCAAACTTCGATCTACCAAAGGTTAAAATACAATTTGGTTTAAGGATTGATGTTTGACTATTGACGTCAGCAGTCGTCGATTGATGCGAGTGTAAAACGGCAAATCCATCTGAGGAGATCGAATGGTTGCGATCGAAACATGTCATGGTAACCTGCCGGCCTGGGTTCGAGCCCCGGCCACGGTCAAGAATGAAAGATTATCAATAACAATTTTAATTAATTTTCATGTTGTAAAATTCCTTTCTTCATAAAAATAATTTAATGAAAATTAAATTTAATGAACTTAAGCCTAACTAAAAATATTAAAAATTTGGATTAAAAACCATGAATAGTTCAACAAAATAACCACAATACTAATTATTATAAAAAAAATTTAAATATAGAATATCATGTGAACCGAATAGAAGTTGCATGCATCACTAACAATAAAATGGCAGCAAAATATAAAGAAAGTTGCCATACTTAAACACAAAATCGCTACAAACAGTTAATAGTAAAAAAGCTGTTATTGTACGTTTATGAATACAAATTTTTATAAGAGGTTTATAAAACAAAAAGCGTTTAATAGTTATTACATATTTTAAGCTTAAAATAAGAAATTTTTATGAATAACTATGGCTGTTTTTTTCTAGACGAGAGAAACCCCATTAGAAGTACTTTTAATGTAAAAAGCTTAAAATGAAATCCTAGCAGTAAAGTCAGCTAGATGGCTTTTTTAGTTTTAATCTCGATATTTGCACAAGAACCACTACAAAGTCATCTGCCTTTAATTGTTGGGTAATTCTTTGCTATCTAGAACTTAAAGGGTACGGGCGGACTCTGCATCGGCACTAGAGGGCTTAGTGCCGAAGATATTTACAAAGTCGTGCAAGTGTGAACAAGTTTAAGGAAAAATATTAAGTAGAATTTGGTAACTACACATGTTTAAGCATTAGATTCACTACAATTTCCTTTATAACATTAGTTCTTATTTAAAACATTTTGAAAGGCTTTTAACTTACATAGTAATTCATTTTTTTTTTTTTCTTAAATGTTTATGACATTCTTTTTTCATTACATCTCACTTTAGATTTTTGTACTTTAACAAATAATATTCCCATAGTCTCCGTTCAAGAAAAAAAAACAAAAAATAAATGTTATTGCCATCTTTTGTACCTCTGGGGTCTTTTTTATAATTTTCGAAATATATTCATACGATTACACATGTAAGAGAGAGGGAGAGGATGTGAGTGTCTGTATTTTTGTAACGAAATGAATGCGTAAACTGAAAATCACTGTATTAATTCCAGGAACTTGTTGAAACTGATGATTGCTGAAGTTTTTAATAATTTAACTGACATTTTCACATATTTTGTGAACTCTCACACACACGCACACACATGAGTTAAAAATGTTTTTAATTATTTGTGCTGGTGTGTTGGCATGCTGCGATTTGTTTTTTGTACTTTTAAAAATTGATGTATTATAACTGGAGTATATCAGTTTGGTATTCGAGTGGTAACAAATTTGGAGTGCACCGGTAGGCTAGCTGGTAGTGAGCTAGTCCATCAGCGCCGGGGTTGCGGGTTCGATTCCCGCTTAGCTTAGGAAATTAAAAAAAAAATGTATATTGTTTATCGTTTAAATGAACTTCGCTTTTAAGATTTTATCGCTTTAATTGTGTCCCAGCTTGTGCAATTAAAGTTTGCTATTTTCAATTACAGAGATTGTGCTGAGCATAAGCACTCGCTTTTATGTATATCCTGCAATTACGCATCACAATACGATGTACTTTAATACACTGCTTTAATATAAACATTATATAATCGTCGTTTTAAATTTACAAACAAAAACTACACAAACATTTTTTTATCGAAACTGAATTTGCAAAATTTTAACTAAACATTGAGTGCATGCATGCACTATTGATTGATTTTATATAGTTTTTATTTACGGTGTAGATGAAATAAGGCAATTTTCAATAAAAGCACCGTATGTGCATATAAGCGATTTTTATAGATGAATTTCACTTTTCTTCTTATTCTTCTTTATTCCTTTGACAACAGTTTTACATGTACATTATGCATAATAATTACATTTAATACAATACACATGTTAAATGCCCAATGCGGATAGTGTATTGTAGAGAACCCTAAGCTAATTGTTCTGAACGAGTCACTATGGGAAGCAGAGCTGAGTACCCACGGACGCGTCACAGGTTGCGGATAGTAAAACGCCCTGCAGATATGTTAGGTAGCCGCTTTATGCAGTCGTTAAAATTCAGCGATTTCGAGAGTAGAGTTTCAGAGGGAGTCCGTCTGCGCTAAGTTCCGAAGTGATGGGGCGAGTCATTGGCGCCACTTAATAACCAACGCCTACCGTAGTTCGCTACTAGCTTTAGTGCATCTACAAGCGGGTCGTCAGTTCTTGCATCAAGCGGCGCGCTATATAAACGTGTTCCAGGACTGGATCCCCAAAATACCAATACGGTACCACAAACGTATTGCGGTTGCTTAGGGTTTGTTAACCGGCCAGAAAGCCTAATCACCCAAGGAAGGGCATTTCTCGTTTAAAACGATAAATATCTACAATATAAAAAACAAAATATGAATTAAATTTAATTTTGTTTAATATTCCTGCAGAATAACCCCGAAAATGAAAGTGAAATCTAGTGGAGTGGCAGAAAACTAAGAACACTTCGCAAAGTAATTATTTTTATGTCAATGAGCGAGAGATTTTTTGAAGATTATGGTGCAATTTTTTGCAAAAAAAAGTTTCATCTAACGGTGCTTTTTAAACCGAGAAAGCACATTTTTATACCATCCCATCTGCGTGTTGACAATAAAAGGCAAGTTCTTTAACTTGCAGAGACGAAGTAGCTTCTGTTGAATCGCATAAGTGCTTGGGAATGAATTGAGATTTTGATGCCCTGTGGTAGAGAATGATGCGCCTCGTTGACCAGCATGTAGTTTTTCTTCAACTTGAGTCTTGAAATATGAAGTTTTTTGTCTCTTCTGTAAATGTAGCCACATAAAGGATAATAATGGACTTATTATTCGTTTAATCGAATAAATTAGAAATGCCAAATATTGATTAATCGTTTCATTGAACAAAAATAAAACCTGATTAATTGAACACCCTAATACATAGTGAAACCTTTAGCAAAAATACATGAATATACAAACCAATATCTTTACATATTTTAATTGCTGGCCAAAATGTTGATTTATGACTTCTTTTTACTGGACCAAATTTTTTTAAATCTTAATTTTGAGGAAGCTAATTACAAACTTATATCAAAATTATTTGCTTCCCAATTTCCTTGAAAAAACGACCTTGTTTTCTAAAGACAAATTGACTGAATCAAGAATCTTAAACGAACCCGTATTTTAAGTGTAAACTTTAAGGGTCTAAAAAGATAATCTTTGGGAGTCGCAAATTTAACATATCCTTCTTCTGCATGTCCATAAAAGTCAAATCTCTGGACAAAGCTAAGATTTGAAGATTCCTAAAGAAAGTTAAAAAGGTTTAAGCCATACCCCAAACCCCTTGATTTGGATTATATCATGTCCATAAGAACCTTTAATCGAGATTAAATCATCTGTGTTATAATAAATTATTTATTCGTAAATCTGTATTTGGCGCAATATTCTTTAAAGTGAACTCTTATTTCCAAATAAGAACTTCGTAATGACCCTACAAGTCGCCTAAACCTTTTCATTCATTTGACTCATTTTTTTTTTTATCAACTTTTTTATTTGTTCAGATTTTCGTAACCCCCATTGGTATTGTTTGTTACACGTTTCCTGTTGTTTTTTTTTAATATAAACAAATAAGAAAACAAAACCTTAAGGAAAGGAAAAAATAAATATTTTTTTATTCATTTTAATGATTTACAAATGTTAAACACAACACAACACAGCAATTTTTAAGGACATGAGACGATGACATTACCCCAACATCGTTGACGTGCTGGCTGTCGTTGATAAAATGTTACAAAGTGCTCGGATCAGAGATGTTTTTCTCATTTGACTTAACGTTGTTGCAAATGACAATTGATTTTAATGTATTATTTATAAAAAAAAGAAGACAAAAAAGTCAAGTTTCCTTTATTGTTTCAAATAAGATGAAAACGTATGGGAGTTTTTGTACTTTGCCAAAGATTGTAATGAAAACAGGGACTTAAAGGATACTTTTATTGACAGAAATTAGTGATATTTTTGGCTTTAGATGGGGCTACAAAATATTGGGGGACAGAATTAGGACTGATTGTTTTGAAGTCAGAAGTTTAACATGATTTTAACGTTGTTATAGATATGTGTCGGATTTATAAGCAATGCTTAAAAAAATATGCATTTGGGCTTAGAGACAAAGCTTGTCTTTGCTTGTGCTTGTCTTTGACAACTAATACTGGCGCCGTTTTGTTTAGGGGGAAAAAAGTAAAATTTAAAAGCATCATTTATTTAACAAGTTGTATACGGCCGTGATGATTTTATAAAAGTCACCAGGACTATTTTAAAGGAAAGCTTAGTTATAAAACGACGCTTAACCAACAATAATTCACAGGCAACCCAGTCAGCAAAATGGAGGTTGTGTCTGCAATACAATCGCTATGAAATAGAAAAGCATGTGGCCTCGATAAAATCCGGTCCGAAATTTTGAAACTAATAGATGACGAAAACATCCAACTTTTTATAGAGACTGGCTGAAATCGACATTCATCAACATTCCAAAGAAAAGCCACATAAAGCCGTGCAGTGATAAAAGGCTTAAAAGTCTAATGAGCCACGCCCTTAGAATTTTCCTTAGAATAATTCACTCCCGTATTTATAAAAAATTCAACATCTACTCGAAAAAAATATTTCAAGAATCCATTTCTACTGTTCGTAAGTGGCATGTTCGTTTACAACATCAGATACGCCGATGATACTACTTTAATGGCTGATAGTATGTCTAGACTGCAATATTTACTGACTAAAAATTAATATTAAAAAAAACATAATAAATGGTTATAAAACACAAAAAAAAAACACAGAGAAACTTAAACATCTTTAAATAAATATTGAACTGTAATACTGACATAGAAGTGTAGTCTTCTCAAAACGGAATCACCTCCAAGACTCTGCTTGATTTTTCATTATATGCGAGATACCACGCTAACCAACCAAACCCTTATTTAGTTGACCTGTGCGTATGAGTAATATTTGTGAGTATCAGAATGGGGGATTAAATCAAACACTTGTGCATAAAATAAGTATTAATACCAAAAGTTTAATTTCGAGGGGAAATTTGTATGGGGCCATTTTTTGAAACCAAATTTTATCTTCGTAAGCATTCAATCGCGCTTTAGACGGATTATGATCTAGCCTTATGAATATGGCTAGATCATCTTAGAATTCCGCAAGGATCTAGAATAAACCATTTATTAAATTATATAGTGACATAATTAAAGAAATTCTGTATAAAAGTAGAGCCATTTAATGCTATTAGTCAAAATAAAAGTAATATTAAAAAATATAGTTCTAACACAAAATATATCGTATCTTAACTCTATGAACACCCTGCAAAACCGAGATGTTTTATTGTTATAGGTAATTAAAAAAATCGCAAATTTCCAAGATTCAAAAATAATTTCTTTCTTATAAATTTCTTTATCAATCATTATAAAGCGCACATTTCAGCACTCTTAGCTAAAAATCATGCTTTGTGAGTTATGACACTTGTTAAGTAAATGAGCGATATATACTTAATAACCTATGATTATTTCGATGTGCTACAAACGGAATGACAAATATCTTTTTGGTGGAAGTTTCTTGTTTTTATTTTTATATAATACTTTATTGTTATCAAAGGCTTCTCTGCAATATCGAGTTATTACCGCAAAAAAAGTTTGAGTAACAAAAACAAAGGCCTATACTCATCGAAAAGATGCGACCGTGAATAGAATATAATAAAATCTCGTGTGTGGGCCGGTGCTTCAAAGCCTATTTCGGAGCAGGAGAGCGCGAAGGTTCTTTTTGATGACAGAAGGATATCCAATTCAATTGACTCCCTTGAGCAACGTCGAAATGTGGGCTGCATTTGTCTGTTTTATCGTTTCTACCAGGGCTGTGGAGTCAGAGTTGAGGCTTTGTACCAGAGTCGTAGTCGGAGGAAAAACACCCACAAAAAAATCGCGACTCCAACTCCAAAATTTTTCGACATAAAAAATTTTAAAAGTTTTCTAATACATATTTGCCAAAGTTAAAATTCTTCGAAATTTGCTATGCAATATTCAAATCAGTATTCAAAAATAAACAGAACATTATTTAGCGTTCGGCTCACACAGCCAGAAACAATATATATCTTATAAGTGTTTGTGTAGACGAACAGAACCCTTAATATCGTTCCTAACTATTTTCAAGAAAGAGCCGAATATTATATGAGGAGCCGCAGAACAAAACGTACTTTTCGCATTTTTTGACAAATTGGTTTTTTGATATTTTTATAATATTTGGGTTGAAATCTTTAAGAAAAAATCTAGTAAGCATATTTGTTTCTTTTTTTTACCAAGGAAATGGGTTCTTAAAAAATTGGTTCATTACAAAACGTACTTTTTTAATATTTTTTTTTTCAAAACGTGTTTTTTTCATTGTTTTTGCCATTTCTTCGTATAATTGTTTTAATAACATAACATTTCTTAATATGCTTAATTTGTTTGACGTTTATTTATGTCATTTCATTTTCTTTAAAATTAACTGTTAAATAATGGCGACTATTCTTGAAAACGCTTCGAAAAAGTGAAAATTTTCAATAAAACATAAACTAAGCTTAGGAAATTAGTTTTGTGTTTATCATACAATTCACCGTTTTTTAAAGAGAGAGAGAAACGCGTCAAAATTCTCACGTTTATTTAATTTTAGAAAGTTATGATAAACAAAAACTATTTTTTAAACTTTGCTTTTGTTTTAATGTAAATTTGTATTCGTTCGACGAGTTTTCAAGAATAGCCACCAATAATTGCAATAATTTAACTATTGTTTGATGAATGAGTGTTATGAAAAAAATAATTAATACAATAGTATAATTAAAACATGGAAGAATTACAAGAATTTTTAGAAAATTTAAATATTTTTTTAAACAAAACGTACTTTTTTTATTTTATTTTAACAAAACGTACTTTTTTCGATATAAAATTGGTTTGATATTAAACATCCTTGACATTTAATGTGTTGACTTACTGCAGTTTGATTCATCTTTTGGTAAGCCAAAAACTTGTTTCCATTTCCAGGTTCATACAGTTTTTTAAGGGGTCAAAAGAAATAAACCTCAATTTCCCAAACATTTTAAATGTGTGAAAAAGTACGTTTTGTTCTGCGGCTCCTCATATAGTGTATATAGTTTAACAAAAAACAGAAAAATTTTAGTGATACTGTAGACAAACAGTTTATTTTAATGTTCTATAATGTTTCTTTTTTTACATTGATAAAGAAATGAACAAGCAAAAAAAGTTTAGCAGCAACCGCAGCACGAACAGCTAGTGTGTGTGTATTTTGTATATATTTTGTTTGTGTAAAATTCTTTTGCTGGCTTTCTGTTTTTTTTTCGTTTGTGTATTTTATTTTCGTAAAAAATGTTTGGTTTTTTTTACCAGCCAAAAGCGCGCTAATCTCAACAGAAACGAACAAACACTAATGAGCTGAACCAAAGAAAATGAAGTTTGTGGTTAAAAAAAACCGCACGGAATTAAACGTTCTCATCTTTTGTTGAGTTTGATAAGAACAGTATTATTTTTGTGTTCGACAGATGACAAATAGGGAAACGTTAATTTTTTAATGATTTACTACACAAACACTATTACTGCTTCTGTTTTCCACAAATCTACCGAACACTAAGGAGCGATATATGTTATTTATTTTCTGATTTAATTACAGAATAATTTTCTTGCTATATTTAACCATTTAAAAGGTATTTTTTGCATTAATAAAAGAGTTTAAAGTCAAATAAGGACATTTAGCATCAATGTAAGAGTAGAAATCGGAGTTGGAGTCGGACTTAGAAAATTTCAGCGGTTGGAGTCGGAGTCGGAATTATAATAATTTTTTGACGACTCCGCAGCCCTGGTTTCTACAGTGGAATATGTTTTGATGAAACTAGGGAACTGGTTCCTGAAAGCCGTACGTTTGTTTGTAATACACGTTTTTCCTCAAGAGAGCATAATTTTGTGGTCGATGGGCCGGTGCATTGTACAACACTCTACCGGGAAAATTCGTTTTTTTGCTGGACTGCTCAAGTGTTTCCTCACACTTTCAACATGAATAAATTCAAGTCGAATGTTTTTAGCACTACTGCCTTTATCCCCCTTTCTATAATCTATTTTCTTATTTCCAGCACAATTAATGCAATGCATTAGTAGGGGTCATACCCTGAGTGCTGATCCCAACAAAAAAAAAAAAGAATTGTCCTTCATCAAGAAGCCACAACCATATTATGGTTGCCTCTAAACAAATTATTTTTAATCTTTAAATAGATTCAAAAAATTACTGAATTGAATGGTACTTTAAAAAAGGGAGTTCTGGGACTTTTTTTTGGTGTTAGACTCGGTTTTTAAGATGTTGTAGCTCATTTCGATTTCCTGAGTTATTTCAGAGCATTTTCGATTCAAACTCTCTTGTTAGGTAGATTAAATATTTTGTCTACTATGCGCACCTTTCTGACGGAACTGCTTGCAGCCCTGCTTGAAAAATAAGAAAGAAAGAGAAAGTGTGATCACTTTTCTCTTTATTTTAGCCGAAGACGTGGCGAAACAACAATGCGGGAATTTCAAAAGTATTTTTCCCGAGAAAATTTTTTCGGAAGAAAACATTAATTACTACATTTTACTATAAAATATGAAGCTTTTTTACTTAGGAAATGGTCGTGTGGTCTTTCTACGAATTAAAATTTATAAACGGAAGCTTTTTTTAATATAGTCGAGAAATTTATTTTTGAATAATTTCTTAATAACTAAAGAAAAAATAAAGTAATTTAGATTAAAATGAAAATGTGTATCAAAAACTTTAGTTTCCTTTAACCATTTCTTAAGATTTCCCTCACCACTTGCCTTGTCACTCATATTTGCGTCAGTTTACAATGATCCCGCACAAAAAATCGCTATTTATAATATTTATGGATATCCATAAACTTGATGGTTGCTCTTTTTTGCAAAACCATTTTTTCTATGTCTTCTCCACTTCTCCGTTCCCCTTTTAGTTTTCTTTACCTTTCTTTTGAATGAATTGTTGTTACTGTGACTGCTCTCAAAGGTGGTGCTGGCAGAGAAGATTGTTCACAAGAATTGTATACAAATTCAGTAAACACTCAACAATTTTCAATTGAACATTCATCTCAGCAGACGCTGTTATTGCTGATGTTTTTGTTGTTATTAATATGCATTGAATCTTCCTCGATGGCATTTCAAAAGTTATAAATATTTAGTAGATTCCAGTGGGACATTTTGCTACCTTTTTTTTTGCTGTCTTTCCCTTTTTTTATTTACATATACAATTGCATTTACAACCGCTGCTGTGACTGTGTTGTGATTGAAGGACAAGGGGCGAAAAGAAAATATAAAAAAAGGGAGAAATGTTAAACAAACAATTGTTAAGTACGTTAAAAGGGAGCAAGGAAAATAAATACTCTGGAATATTCCCTGTTGGGGGTCTTTAGGTTGGATATAAAAGTTATGATTTTTTTAATGTTTGTATGTGAACGCCAATGGTTTGATTAAAAATTAAAATCGTTTGTCGTTACAAAACTTGTTTAGAATTCTGCAAATAATCCTTAAAGTATGCAAAAACTTTTTTTATTTGCTTATTGATGGACTTAATTTTCTTTATTAATAGCTGCGCTCGTTTACCCCAAAATTTGTACAAATTTGTACTGGATTTTACTGAAATGCGTTCGCGTACACATAAATTTGTAAATTTTCATGTAACTCACCTACTGGATTTTACTGGGATTCTACTGGAAAAGTAAACGAACGCACATAATAAGTGTAACAAATCCCGAGAAAAAATTGTAAGGAACTAAACATAAAATAATATTTTTTGTCATTTACTCGTGTGGTACCCAAGCTCCTTGATTGTGCTGCTCGCAAGCGTTTTGATACAATTTGTATGGATTAATAACTCCAATTCTTCATCAACGAAATTTTTTGACTGAACTTGGTTCTTTGCTATCCTCGTCGAAACTACTACTTCTGAACCGCACACAAAATCTTTAGCTCATTCAAATCGAAGGACCATTTTGTAGTATAAGATAAGTTGCAGGTGTATGCGAATAAGGCAAAAGCCACAGCGGTCCTCAAAGCCAACATAACCCATGCCACCTTTATTTTGAAAGATGTTTCATGATTTTAGTTTATAGCGATTTTCCATATTTGTAAAAGTTGTGATTGAAATTAAGGGCGTTTAAATTGTTAAAAATGTTTGTTTTACTTTTATTTTAATAAAATAAAAATTATTCTTTAAAAAGAAAAACGACAAATAAAATTTTATGGCTAAACAATTTGAAAAATGGCTAAAAAAATGGCTAATGGCTAAACTCATTTTTTAACGGCTAAACAGGGTGAAAAATGGCTACATCTAGCCACTAAATGGCTAAATTGGTAACGCTGTATTCCACACACAATGGCAGCAATAGGTCTTTTAAAAGATGATACAGCACACACTTTGTCTTATTTAAATTTAAAGATAGAAATCGCTTAATAAAAGACCCTTTAGTTCGCACACATAATTTTCTCCTAACCAATTTGCAAACAAAAACTTAAAGTTAATCTTTAGGTGCTCATAAAAACCTTTAAATTGTTTTTAAATTATCGAACAAAATGTTCATAAAACAAACAAAATTATATAATGCAAAACTTTTCAACAATTTTTTTTTTTTTTAAATATAAAAATAAAACTTTATGCTGAAATAACAAAATTGTTTTTAAATACTTTTCATAAATATTTAAGCAACATTTTCGTAATTGTCTCATTTTGTTCAACTCATTTACTTTGATTATCTAATCACCTGTTAAAACTCCATTCACCAGAGAAAAAAAAAAAATCTAACTAACTCAGCTTAATTTCGCTGTATTTTTCTATAACCTGGCAGTTATGTATGTAAGTTTAGTTCAGTTCCACGTATCCATATAGCCAGCACCTAAATGACTCTCTGTCTGTCTGTCTGTCTGTCTGTCTGTTTGTCTAACTATCTATTCTTCTTGTTAAAATTCCATTAAAAGTTTTTGTTAAGCTTGCAGTAACATGTTTTTGGTATGTGAGTTGGTAATTTGCTAACAAAAACCATTTAACATCATTAAAGTTTTTCAGTGTAAATGTGTGCACATAAGTATGTGTATGTTTGTTTGTATAGAGAGTGTTTTTTTTCTATTTGATTCCCAATTATTATCCTTAAATATCAGGTATAAACAAACATACACGTTTAGTCTAAAATAAAAAAAAATCCTTATACGTAGGAATTTAATCACATGTTAGTTGTTATTTTTATATTTTACGCTACAAGTACTAGAGTTAAACTCCTTCATATTCGTTTTATGATAAAAAGGAAACTATAACGTTGTTGGTTAAAAAAAAGCAAGTTATATATATAAAATACGCCAATGTTATTCTACTCAAAAAGTATATAGAACCACTAATTATCACGTTTTTTTTTTCTATTTTGTTGCTTTTGACTTTTTGAGATTTGGTGAGTGTGTTTAGTTTGAGGTCTTGGTTGGTTGAAAAACTTAATTTCAAAATATTTCTTTTTGATTATTATTATTTAATTAAGCTTAAGGTCCTTTTTTTATATATAATAAATTTATTAAACCAATATTTCGGCACTCCGTTGTGTGCCTTCTTCAGGGTTTTTTCTTAAATTTTTGACAAAAAAAAAAAAAAAAAAAAAAAAAAAAAAGTCTATTTATATTTCTTTTTGAGATAATTATTTTCTAAAAGCTCTTTTAAGAATCTTTTTAATAGATATTAGTGGCAAAATTTTGCAAACGATGAAACGGCCCATTGTTTAACATGCACAGAAAAGCCTCATAAGAATGGGATCGTGCGAAAATATTAAGTTGTAATTGTAGCTGCATGCAATGAAAAATGTGTTCCTATATCTGTGCCAATCTGGAAATGTAGCTTGGGTGGAATATTGTAGTGTTGAGGAATTCTCGGTTTTGTTGTAGTTTGATGCGGGGAGTTTGTGCTTTAACTCTGTATATTATCGTATTACCGGCCTGGCCAACTTATCGGCTATTTAAGTAACACGGTACCCAGCATAGCCTCACAACATACCACCCTAAGATTTCCTTTAGATCTCTTCTACAATCATGCACTAGATTTGAATTTGAAAATATCCCATAAATGCACTAAAAGCCATCAAATATCTGTGGTCACAAGCAATAACCGCCTAAGTCGAAATAGTTTTTGAGAAAAGGCACTTTATATTTATGATTGTGTTTCTGAAAAAAATTAATTGCATTAGAAAAATAGTAATTCAGAATCAAAGTTTCTTACCCTTACTATGCTAAGATAAAAAAAAATTATAACGAAAGTTTTTTTATTTTAATATTTAATAAAAACGAATATAAACTCAAGTGTTTCTTAAGTCGACTTAGGCAGATATAAAGTGACCATCGAGCTCCCAGCAATTTTACCTTTAATCAATTCTACGACCTTCAAAATCCCTAGAATATCCGCTAAATATGTACTGCAGTCGTCAGACAGCCTATAAGGCCTTCCAATATCTATTTACTCAAGGTAGACCCCTGCACCCGTGCACCGTGCATTTTATCCACGAGCCATCAGTAGAAATAGCAAATCCCTCATACAATCTGCCCTGATCTGACCAGCTCTCCCTAAACGGTAATTCCACCCTCGGCAAATGCCCAACGTCAGCCCCAGTTCACACGTATTCCAAGGACCCGGCAAGGTCCGCCAATGTCTGTTTTAAGTTTTGACTCTTTTTTAGTTTTTAGTTTTCCTCACAATATTTTTTAGGTCCTTTTTTTTTTTGATTCCCAAAATATGTGCAACATAAAATAAATTAGTACAAAAATTAAATATTTCGTTTACCGATAGGAATTAATATTAAATAATTTTTTTTATATAGACTTACTAGCTTAACCCGGTGCGCTTCGCTACACTGCTTAAACCACTTCTTCAGTTGAGAGATATTTAATATATGCATCCTATGGAAGGTTTTCCCCCTGCGCCTTCCCGCTTTATTTTTATTTTCAAAAGTGTAGTATACCATAGGAGTGACTTCTACTAAGTTTGAACATTCTTACTATAACAGTTCTTAAGATATGTGATATTAAACATTGGCGTCCTATGGGGGGTAACATTTCCCCGCTGCTATTTTATTTCAATTTTGGGATTCAGAAGATCATACTACAAAAAGTTTAATAAAAAGAGTGCAGCGGCTCTAAATTATATTTCTATCTATGAGGGGTACTGCTCCTCCTCTGTCCATTTCTATATTGAAATTTAAAGTTTGCCATAATAGTAGCTTTAACCACGTTTGAAGACTCTCCCTTTAATAGTTCTTGAGTTGAGAGATATTTAATATATGCATCCTATGGAAGGTATTTCCCCCCTGCGCCTTCCCGCTTTATTTTTATTTTCAAAAGTGTAGTATACCATAAGTGTGACTTCTACAAAGTTTGAACATTCTAACTTTAATAGTTTTTAAGATATCCGATATTAAACATTGGCGTCCTATGGGGGGTAACACTTCCCCCGCTGTTATTGTGTTTAAATTTTTGGGCTCAGAACATCCTACTACCAAAAGTTCAACAAATTGCTTGCAGCGGCTCTTATTAATATTGCTATCTATGAGGGGTACTGCTCCTCCTCTGTCTACCCCGCCCATTTGTATATTGAAATTTATAGTTTACCATAGTAGTAGCTGTAACCATGTTTGAAGACTCTCCCTTTAATAGTTCTTCTGTTGAAGTATATTTAATTTATGCATCCTATGGAAGGTATTTCCCCTCTGCGCCTTCCCGCTTTATTTTTATTTTCAAAAGTGTTGTATACCATAAGAGAGACTTCTGCAAAGTTTGAACATTCTCACTATAAAAGTTCTTAAGATATGCGATATTAACCATTGGCGTCCTATGGTGGGTACCACTTCCCCCGCTGCTATTTTATTTCAATTTTGGGGCCCTGAAGATCCTACTACCAAAAGTTCAACAAAATGCGTGCAGCGGCTCTTAATTATATTTCTATCTGTGAGGGGTAATGCTCCTTCCCTGTCAACCCCGCCCATTTTTATATTGAAATTTATATTTTACCATAATGGTAGCTTTAACCACGTTTGAAGACTGCCCCTTTAATAGTTCTTCAGTGGAGCGATATTTAATATATGCATCCTATGGGAGGTATTTCCCCCCCTGCGCCTACCCGCTTTATTGTTATTTCCAAAAGTGTTGTATACCATAAGAGTGACTTCTAGAAAGTTTGAACATTCTCACTATTACAGTTCTTTAGATATGCGATGTTAAACATTGGCGTCCTATGGGGGATTCCACTTCCCCCGCTGCTATTTTATTTTAATTTTGGGGCTCAGAAGATCTTACTACCAAAAGTTCTGCATAATGCGTGCTGCGGATCTTAATATATGCGATAATTAATATTGGCATCCTATGGGGGATACCAATTCCCCTGCCCCTATCGAAAAAATAAGTAGCCTATTTTATTTTTAGGTCTCACGTGATGTATCTGTAAAAATTTCAGGAAAATCGGTTCAGTAGTTTAGGAGTCTATAAGCCAACAAACAAACAAACAAACAAACACACATACAAACATTTTTCATTTTTATATATATAGATAAGCTGCCCCAATGATCAATAGCATTTATTGAAAAAGTATATTTGGTTTTAAGCCAAAGTTATAGACAGTAAAAAAATACATCGTCGAATCGACGATCATTAGTTACAACGTATGTAAAATATGGTTAGTACTCTAGGGTTAAGCCACCTACCGCGAATTTTCCCAGTCCTAGTTCCACCAGTCTAAGAAGACTTCTGACTTCCGTTCCCATCACATACTGCTTAATAGGTAGAAGATATTCAATAATATCCAAAGCCTCTTGAGAAGTACTTTTCATGGCCCCTGTCATGCCGGTTGAAGCACAAGGCAGAAGGTTACTTCGACTTGCCAGCAACAGTGCCTACCACCAAACACAATGGCGGCCTGAGTCCCCAGTTCCTACCAATTGATGATCTGCAAACATAGAAAGTATTGAGACCAGTGTTCGAAAATAAACACTAAATATCGCTCCTTAATGTTCGGCTCTGTAGATTTGTGGAAAACACAAACGCTAATAGTGTGTGTGTAGTAAATCATTAAAAAACATAACGTTTCCCTGTTTGTCATCTTTTGAACACAAGTATTATACTGTTCTTATCCAACTAAACAAAAAGAGGAGAACATTTAATTCCGTTCGGTTTCTTTTAAAAACCACAAGCTTCATTGTCTTCGGCTCAGCTCATTAATGTTCGTTCGTTTCTGTTGTGCGTAGCGCCCTTTTGGCTGGTAAAACAAATTAATCATATTTTACAAAAACAAAATACGCATACAAAAAAAAAAAACAAAAAGCCAGCAAAATAATTTTGCACAAAAAAAAAAATAAACACAATACACACAGAAGCTGTACGTGCTGCAGTCGTTGCAAAAATTTATTGTTTGTTCATTTATTTATCAATGTAAAAAGAGAAATATTAAAGAACATTAAAATATAATGTTTGTCTACAGTACCACTACAATTGTTCTGTCTTTTACCGAAGAACAGAATACTATATAATGTTCGGCGCTTTCTTGAAAATAGTTACGAACGTTATTAAGGGTTGTGTTCGTCTACTCAAACACTTCAATAATAGATATCGTTCCCGGGTGTGTGAGCCGAAAGCTAAATTATTTTCTGTTTATTTACGAACACTGATTGAGACCCCTCTTAAATATATGCTATATTATATAAAAGTCAGAACAAGTGAAAGAAAAAGTACAAATTATTTAACAGAAAAAGAGCTGTCACAAAAACCTTTGTAAAACAAAGATCCATAATATTTAGTTGTCCATGTCTTGCATGTCAAAACAGAGTAGACAATAAAACAAAACTGCATTTACAGATTTAAAAAAAATATTTAAAACTAAATATTTAAGCAAGTTTTTTCGCTCTCCTGCAAAATTTATCAAATTAGACTTGGGTTTGGCTCATTTATGATGTTTCACAAATTGATCGATTGATTTGATCTTCTTCAAAATTGTTATGCCGCTTCAAGGGCTTAAAGTAGGTCCCAATATTTTTTTCATTATAAAGTTCAACGTTTTAGTGCAAATCGAAATTGAAATCTGTGCTTTGACACAGCAATAAAAGCAATAAAGTACTTAATAATATTCTGAAGTCGATGGCTACCTTAAAAGGCTAAATTGGCAACATGAACTCAATAATCATTCTCGGCGCTCTGAATAACACTAGACAAATGTTGGCACTTAAATGGTAACGAATCTAAAAGTCGTCCTAATATATCACTTTTCCTTTAAAATTCCTCATATTTCTATACGCTTTTTGTTGCTCCCACAAACAAATTCTATTCTAACCCCTCGATATCAAACATGTGTCAAATTATAGTGTATTGTTTCAACACTGAACTAGAAAAAATCCAAGAACAAAACCAAACGAGAGAAAAAATTATAATTATGTTCTGTATTTTAGCGAAAAATTGTGAAAAATTGCTATTTTCAAATGAGATTCCCCTAAAAAAAAAAACAAAACAAAACAAAAAAACTTTTGCAAAGGGTGATTTTTAAGTCCGAAAGAACTTACAAATAGATTGGCTTTTAAACGAACAGTAATACTGCGCTCAGCTTTAATTGAAATGTGACCACCAGCAAAAGAGGCTATATTAAACGTAAACACGAATCAAACTATTTTTTTCAAACAACACAGTTAATTGAAACAATTAAAAAAATTCTTTGAAACTTCGAAATATTTTGAAGTTTGTGTGTATGTTTTCAAATTTGTAAATATACACACAAACATTGTAATTTTTTTTTTCAATTAAGGCAAATTAATTGTAACAATTAAAAAAATTATTTAAAACAGCATTACTGATTAAATTGATAAAATTTTGGTGAAAATTTTTTCTGAGTATGAATAGATTCACGCTCAGAAGAAAATGAAAATTTATTTTAATTGAAAAATTTGTGATATTAATTAAAAAATGAAATGAATTTGCAACAGCAAACAAACTAATAGTATCAATTAAATATTTTTTGATATCAACAACATTTTCTGCAGCAATGTTGTTGGTATAAGTAAACTTTTAATTCACTTGATTAAATTTTTAATTAAAACTGATATTATATTTGATTAAGGGTTAATTTGAAAATAAATTGGAAAACATTTTTTCTTTGTGCTTGAACAACACCAAGTCGATGTTTTATCGCAAAAAATTTTGCTTAGCGACAAGGCTTGTTTTTGGCTTACAGGGTTCGTTAATGAGCAAAATTGCCGCATATGGAGTGATTCCAATCCACAAAAGAGAAAACAGACTTCATTGCATTAAAAAATGTACCGTTTGGTGCGACACCATCATCGGACCTTATATAGCCTGTGGAGCTACGTCAAGTCACTGGCTTATGCTGATATTTGCTGCTTTGATTGTCAATGCTCGAAAAAGTGGTCTAAATTGGTCCTTCGTAATGCGCTTCGTCAAGAATTAACCCGATGCCCACATGCCGAAAATGAATTTCAAATGTTAATGCCACGAAGTTTTCCTTTAAATAAAAAAAAATGTTGGAATATTGTGTTATTTTTATAATTCAAATTCTTTCGGCCTTGAAAACGCACCCTTTGTTTGCAGAGAAGAGCTCGTGTATATAGATTTAGCTGCTTGCCATGTTAGAAAACTTTATAAACATTTTTCCTTTTTTTTTTTTTTTTTTTTTTTTTTTTTTTGTTTCAACATTTTTGTTTCTGATCGAAAACAAACTTTGTGGTTGTAAATGAAAAATTAGTTTTCTAAATGTTCACTAGTGAGTTTAAAAAAAAAAAAGTGATATAAAAGATATATAAAATAAAAAATAATTTCTATTATTATTGGTTCGTAGGTGTGTTCAGCGAGAATTTGGGTCATAAAATGCATAAAACTATTAAAAAATTAAAGCTCGTGTTGAGGTTGTCGAATATGAGAGATAATTAACACAATTTCATTGTGGTAAATTATGGAGTAATAATAATTAATATGAGACGAGTATAAATTTAATGGGATGATGTAAAAGATATAGAAAAGTAATTTTAGTTTATAGAAATCTGCTAAACTTTCACTTAAGGATGTTTTTACATTGAAATAAATGTAGATTGTTAAACACTTGAAAAACCTGAAGGAGTTTTGGAAAGTTGGTTAAAATTAAATTAAGATAAACTCTTACGTCTAAATAATTATGGTTAGTAATGCTTTTACGTTTTTACATTTTTTAAACGCGTTGATTAACATATTTCCTTGAAATAAAGCTTGCGCTGAAGCGTTTTCCGAGAGTGTGCTTTATATGGGGCTTATCTAAATTATGTACCTATCTATGAAAAAATGTGCAAAACATATGCTAATCAATATGTGTATTCCGCTACTTTAATGTTAGTTTTGTAACATAACTCTTATCCTACCAAACCGAGTTTAATGGATTTCAATCCGAAGGTGCTTAGGATAACTAAAAACAATTTGAAAGCAATATTCTTCTTTGCTATTGAGTCGATCAAAATAGAGCCTGATTTCAGCAGACGGACAGACAGACGGACATGTTTAAATCGACTTGAATTTATTCAAGGGCTCAGAATATATATATGTACTTTATGGAACCTTAGATGAACATTATAATAGTTTCACATGGAATAACAAACTAGTGTACGCTCTTCACAGCAAGTTGTGGAGTCTATAACAATTTAAACAAAAAATGTATTCATTTATAAGATCATTGACGTTACTTATACGCCACCCTATAGAATTTCAAAATCCAAGATTTAATTTTTTTATTAGTATGTCCTTAAAACATACATATCGTTACCTAAAACGCAAAAGGCCCTTTCTAACATTTTGAAAATTTTACAAGAGAAGCAAAAACCATTTAAAATGCTTAATTTATAAGTCGCTATTAGCTGTTTAAAAATTATTTTTCTTCAATATTTCTTGTAAAATCAAACAGTTGTTTTGATACTTGACATTGTTGCATATTATGCAAACTGTTAGTTAGGCCTTTTACTGTTTACCATATTATCTTTTGTAAATAGGGCCTTTTGTTTTTTTTCCAACAAACTCGCTAATGTTGGTCAAAAGATTCCAACATTGTTTGTGGACATTTGTGTTGATACAAAACATTCGATTAGTTAGATCCTTATGCATTTTAGGTGAAGATATTTACAACAACCGTAGTGTATGCAACTGTTTTGGCTAGAAATTTTTCTACGGCTTTAGTGAAATTGCAATTATGTTTATAGATTACATTAAAATAAATTCTCTTTTTTAAATTTGTTTTAATGAATTATTTTAAAAATCCCTAAAATTATGCTAAGTCCTTTAGGCTCGTTTTTACAACTTACCGAAGGCTAAAGACAGGATTTTATCGGCCGTATAAAAACTGTTTCATCAGTACAACTCTACCAGCTACAATGAACCTTCCTTTAGATTATCGCTCACTTAAGGTTAATGAAAAGTTGTAATCAGTGTTCGAAAATAAACACTAAATATCGCTCCTTAGTTTTCGGTTCAGTACATTTGTGAAAAACACAAATAACTGTTTCCTGTTTGTCATCTTCGAGACAAAAATAACACTATTCTTATCTGACTCAACAAAAAGACGAGAACATTTCATTCGGTTCGGTTTTGGCTTAAAACCACAAACTTCATTGTGTTCGGTACGGCTCATTAATGTTCGTCCCATTTGGCTTGTAAAAAAAAACCAAAAATTTTTTACAAAAATAAAAAACCAGCAAAATAATTTTACACAAACAAAACATATACGCAATACACACGCAAGCTGTTTGTGCTCCGGACGTTGCTTAAATATTTTGCTTGTTCATTTCTTTATCAATGTAAAAAAACCTTTATAGAACATTAAAATATAATGTTTGTATCAGTGTTCGAAAATAAACACTAAATATCGCTCGTTAGTGCTCGGTTCGGTAGATTTCTGGAAAACACAAACGCTTTATTTTTATAATATCTTTAGTTTTTCTCAGTTCTTTGGATGAAGTTTCCTGACCATCTGGCCTAAGCAACCGTTGAAATGGGCATAGGAATAGCTTATCCCATCAACAATATATTTCAGTTTATCAATAGTATGATATGAGAATTTAGCACATATAAACGAAACCGTGTTTAAGAATCTATCTGTTTTTACTATTTTATATAATTACTACAATATAACTAAAAGAAATCAATATAGCTGCAGCCTAAAATTATGCAAAACCTTTCAGACGATTCTTTTATTTTAAAATTTAATTTAATTTTGCCTTAAAATCTTTTTTATTGAAATTTCTTGTAATACAGTGTAATAAATAGTAATTTATACAGTATAAAAATCCAGGATTTCTTTTTTATTTGCATTAAATAAATTATAAAACATCCATAAAGTATGCAATTTAATTTTCTTATTTTGTTTTTATTTATAAAATAAACAAAAATAATTTTTTGTAAATAGCTATCAAACGTAAACCTAAATTTCCACAACACTTTGTAGATTATTGTAAATATAAATTAAAACAAATCCATGGCAAATTCCTAAAAGTATACTTTATTTTATAACTTCTTGGAAAATCCCTCAAAATAAAGCATAAAATAAATTTGATTACTTTTCATTTATTCATTTATTTTATATATATATATATATGTAATAGTTGTTTTTTAAGCACTTAACACTTAAATTTTGTGGGCTACAAAATAATACCTACATTTGGTTTAACAATTTCTTACATATAATTTTTATTGTCTACTTTTAGGCTTTTCAAAAAATTCTCTACTTTCAAGCTAAACTGTAATATTATTGTTTATTTACTCTATACAAATACAGCAAGAGCATTTCTTAAGGCAAACAGAAAAGAACAGGGAAAGAAACCAGAAAACCTATAAAATGGAAAATGAATCTTTTCATAAAAAAAAGTTTAGAAACTTAAACCACTCTACTTTAAATAAGTCTCCGTATAGTAACGGAAATGAAACTATGTCTATGTTCTAACTTCATACAACTGTTGCCAACTTTTGTAAAAACAAATACACTCTCACACTTACACTTGCACTTACAATACTGTAACACAAACGGTTGTTGCTCCTTAGAGTAGGCATTATATTTATGTTTATTGCTTAAGCTTTAAGTGAAAGGTGTGAAGTTTTAATTTTTTTTTTTTCAGTTTTCTCCTGTAAATTTTCTTTCGAGGGTGTATTTTCGTTAAAGAAAACGACACCAATTGCTTTTCTAGTTTATGGTGATAAAGACTAAACAATTTATGTACAAAACAACTTTTGTGAGTTGAGTACATTTTTGTTGTTCTTAATAAAGTTGTGTCTATTTCTGCAATTCAAGAGTAAAAACTTAAATTTTTTATTGTCTTTGGAAAAGTTGAAACCAACAAACAAACAAACGTTCATCGTCTCTACCTGTAAGAGCTTTACACCTACAGAAAAAATTGCTTTCATTATTTCTATTTCTTAACGAGTTTTTTTTTATAGTTTACTTAACAACTTCCTGCCTCCTGTGAAAGAAAAATATCTATTATTTATTGCAACATCCGCTCTGTTTTTGAATTGTTGCTAAGTCGTTGTATTTTAATTAAATTCATTTGAAATGCGTAGAGTATTTTTTTATTTTTTGCTGTTGCTAGAAAAGGCCAAGGGGATGTTGTTTGCAGGGCAAACTTTTCAAGCTTTTCGTTAAAAAAAATTAGCTTTGACACATTTTGATACATGGGCAATTAATTTCTTAATAAAAATATTGGTACATCCTAGAATTGTAAAGTTTTTGGTAAATTTTGAGCATCATTCATTATGAATTATTAACATTGATTCCTTAAAGCCGGTAAGTGGCGCTTGGTGCCGTTTACAACTTTATCTTGATCTGCGTCAAACTGTGATCATCATCATCAGCAGACATTATTTCACTTTATGCACTTCTTCGCCATGGGCCTCTTAGCCGACCTTCGCAGCGTGCACTCTGTGGATTCTAATGCAGTGATTGTCGGACTATATTAAAAGATTCATTTCTCAACTCTTGTCCGATCCGTCTCCATTTCCTGTCCGGTGTTTCCTGTTTCATAGGTGTTTGTCTACATCATTGGCATAGTAGCTCAGCATTTAATATCCAATTGACTGGCCACCATATGCACAATATATGCCATAAGCAGCAACTGATAAATGCTTGCAGTTTCGTGGTTGATTCTACAGATACAAGCCAAGTTTCGCGACCGTATAGCAGCACAGATTTCACAATGTCGCTAAAGATTCTAATTTTTGCTCCATTTGAGAATTGTTTGCAACGCAATATTTTCCGCATGCTGGCTAACGTTCCTTTCGCTTTATCGAGCCTTTCCTCCGAGTCTCATTTGGAGCACCATTAGGTCTGATTTAGCTGCATAGATATGTGAATTAATGTATCTCCTCGATTTTCACACCCCTGGAAACAAATGTTCTGGATTTGAATTGATTTTATCTTCTGGGCACTGATTTGGGGTTCTGCAAGTCCTTTGGTTTAGACTGCATTTGTCTTTTGTTGGTTGAAATAACTGCGATATCATTCATATATGCCACAACATTAAGGTGCTCCATGTTTATCCAATGACATTGAATAGCCCTATTTGGGACGCCATCTATACTCATTTGCAACAGTTCATCCATGACAATTTTGTCGGTTACACTTTTCTAGCGAGTGCGTTTCATATCCTTTAATGGTTTAGGCGATCGAAGGCATGTTTGAAGTCAACGAAAAGCTAAGTCTTAGGCCGAGGCCACGCAATGAGCGGCTAGGCGTCAAGCGTCTGAGCGATGAGCGTCAAAGCGTCAAGTTTGAGCGGCAAGTGGCTTATTACTGAGCGTCATTTCTGAGCGGTTAGTTGTTAAAATGCTATTGTAAAGAGTGGATTGTTTAATGTTATTACGCGAAAATCGTATTCATATGAATTTAATGCGTTTATTAAGAAAAAAAAAACAATTTACGGCCTGTTCGTCGTTACATTTAAAACAAAAACAAATTATAATATATATATATATATTAATCGAAATCGACGAACAGGCCTTGGTGTTCATCATTAACCATATATATACAAATCTACCCAAATGTAAAATCCATTGATTTGCTGTTGCAAGCAGTTAACACTAGATTGACAAAACAAAAAAATAAATTTTCGGTTATATTTTTATTTTTAAAATTTGGTAATCTGTCTTGCCATAATAGCGGTCGGCTTTGTACAGATGAAATTGTAAGCTCCACATTCACTTTTGCCATGCTTATTCTTTGACGCTCAGAAAACAACTAAAAATTAGAACAAGTTTTATTCCTGAGCGACGCTCGCATGCCGCTCATTTCGTGGCCACTTCAATAGTATTTCATATGTTTTAATTTTTTGACGCTCATCGCTCAGCCGTTTGACGCTTAGCCGCTCATTGCGTGGCCTCGGCCTTAGGCTATAGAAATTCGTTGATTCGAGAGTTCTATTGACGGTCCACAACGAACCTAAAGTCGTCTGTTCCTTAGGTTAGGGGCGGCTTATCATAAGTTATTCTCCGAAATTTTAATTGTTATTAACACCGTAGAAAACTCAAAAAATATTTATAAAATATTGGAACAAAGTTAATTTGTTTATTGGTAACTTTTGAAATGAATTTTTTTAAATTTTTTTGGCAATTAATAGATTTAGCGTCAATATGGCTGCACATCTTTTTTGGACAACAAACGAACTCCGTCAATTTTGGGTAGTCTCTTCTGAGCCGTATCAAGTGCAAAATAACTTAACGGTATTTGTAAATTAAGGGTCTTGGAAAAATCAAAATGCTGCTACCAAAAGTTGGGTCGAGATCATATACCGAAAACTTTAAATCCCAAATACTAATTCCCGAATCGCTTACTAAAGTTTTTTCTCCCGTATTGTGTAACCAGCACCGGTTTCGCTAATTAAAGTTTCTCGGCATAAATAGCCTTCGGCTTTTCTAAATAAAGCTTCTCAGTTCGGGATTTAATGTCGGAATTTTTAAATTTAGGATTCCAAAATTCAGCATTATTGAATTCGGGATCTTGAGATTCGACATTTTGACACTTCGGGAATGGTATTCATTTTTTTATATACCGTCTCCTTAAATATAAACGAAGGTAACTACACTTTTATTTTAATTTTGTTTGTTTTATTTTTAAAAAAGAATTTACTAAAAAATAACAATAATAAATTTTAAAATGATTTGTATGCATATTCATGCATTTTTTTGCATATTCTTAAGCATATTTATCTGTTTTTTGCGTTTTGTTGGTTACTTATTTCTCAATTTTCTTAATTTATAAAACTTTTCTTAGTAATTTGTAATGCTTTCTAGTTAAAAGAGTAAAATAAAAAATTTAGTTTAAAATTAAATATACTGCGACGATTTATAAAATTTGATTTAACTCCTAAATGTATGCTATAAATTGCACAGAAGGTTCTTAAAGTATGCGCGTAATTTGAGCAATTAACTAAGTAATTATTTTGACATCTTCGAAAAAAGCCTAGAACAATGGTACTCGTTTTTTTTTAAACTTAACAATCTGTTTAGGGAGTAAAAATTCTTATTTCACTGATGCAAATTTAAGGAAATTATTAAAGAAATAAAACCGAAATGGTCACCCAGGTGGGGATTGGTAAGGCGAAGTTTAAAGTATAACCACGATTTGTGTGCAATTAGGGGCTATTTGTCATATTCTATAAGTGACTTTTACTGTTGCCTTTACAAAATAGTAAAATCTATATTGTGCTTATATTGGAGATGCCATGGCCACTTTTTCAAACCAGCAAATTTTTCTGCAGATGTTTTGTATAGAAAACTAATCGATTTGTTTTAAATTTGAAAACATTTACTGTAACCATTATAACCATTGGCCATGTTCTGTAGCTCTCGCGTCGAGAAACTTTTCGATTGAAATGTGTGAAATGAAACAAAAATTGCATATATTGAAACAAATAGCTGTTTTTCTCACTGAAATGTGCCTTTAACTTTTTTTGGCGTGTACTTTCTGTCACGTTAGGAAATTACACGCCAAGAAATTTTACAGACAAACTTTTTCTGTGAGAAAGTTCCAGCTTTGAACTGTCAAATAAACTCACGTATAAAAATTTTAACACTAAAAAACAATTAAAAAGGGAAAATGCAAAGAATAGTAATAATAATATTTTTTTTGTTTAATTATTTTGCTTTTAACATTTTTATAAAATAAAACGAATTTTTTCAAAGCTCGTTTGCAAACAACAAACATAAAAGTCGCACTTTACATTATTTGGTAAAGCCGATGGTTGTATTTTCGCCGCCGTCGTTGAAAATTTTTCAATTTTATTTAATTTTGGTTGCCGTCAACGATATGTGTGAGTGGCGTTCTCAACGCTTGCAATGTCACATCGGCTTTGAGTGCAATGTTATAGCATTTATAGCGTAACGCCGTAATCTCTTTTGGTTGACTTCGACATGGGCTACAGACACACTTTTTTCTTGCTTTTCGAGAAACGATGGAATATTTTGTTTCACATATTTTCGATGCGAGAAGCTCTCAGTAAAGTTACAGAACATGGGTACAGATATACTTACTGTATACTGTATTGTCTGTGTAGGGTGGACTGCTTCTCAGATCACTACTTAGTAGGTGGCAGTCTTCGATGAAAAGTTGCAGCTATTCGGAATCCAGAATCCACTGAACGGAAGTACGATGTGAATATTACATAATCATAGTCTTTGTACACCAAAATTAAGCTTGGAGATTTTTCTTTTAAATTATTTTCTTAAAAGTGAAGAAAATCGTGGTTTTTGGCAAAGTTATGAAGAAAACCTAAAAAACAAGGCCGGAAAAAATTCGACTTGAACGACCTCTTCCGATAAATCTGAAAAAAATCTCAAAAATACTTTACCCTATCAGCTTTTAATTTTGCTTGAGCACCCATGAAAATCCAAAAAAACTTTGCACAATGTACCAATTTTTGTCGTATTTTATGTACCGATAGTGTGAACGGTTAGTATTTTTTAATATGCGACAATCTGTGCCGAAATTGTGCTGACTGTGCACAATCAAAACTAATCTTGTTGCGCCGATAATGTGAACACTCTTTTGCACAATGTGGAGCAATCAAATTGTTTACTATGTACCGATTTTTATCGGCCACTTGCGCGCCAATCATAGTCGCCAATCAGCGCCGATACAAGGGATGGCAAAACGAAATTTTTAAATTGCACCAACTGGCTATTAAAGTTTTACTTTTTTTCCCTTAATTGTACCAAAATTACATTTGTTTTATCTATCATTTTTTTACTAAAACGTTAAATAGTACATTTGTACTCTTAAATGAAAGAAAACAATTCGCTTTAACCAAAACGATGTTGCCATCCCTGGTTTGAAACTATGTCCGAGTTTAGACGAGCGAACATTTGGAAGGAAAACATCTGGAATTTTCTTTTGTTTTTTCATTTGCGGTCACATAGACGAACATGTTGCCGGAAACATTCTGTTAATATTGTTGTTTTTTTCTCAAAAAGCAAGGTAAATGTCAACAAAGAAAATGAGAACAAAGCGTGTCGCCGAGTACCGAACACAAAAACCATTCTCTCTTCCCCACCCGTAATTTGCGAACAAACAAAATGTTTCCCTTCCAGATGTTTCCCTGTCTAAATGGGCACTATCTGTTAACAAAACAACAATTACAAAAAAAATTCGGTAAGTTTGAATAAAATTGAATACATTTTTTATTAAATATTATTATTTAAAATTGTTTGGAAACATAATGGAATATTCAGACGAAGAATTTTTCGAATTTCTAAAGTAAAATTATGTGTGCCAACAAGCAAATAAACAAAAACATATGATTTAATTTGCCCAAATAGCACGATAGTGTGACTGCATTGTACCCATTATTGTCGCAATTGAGTTTTGGCCGATATGAACCGAAATAAATTGTCACAATGTGCGACGATAATGGGACCACCCAAGAATAAATTGTGCAATGTTTTTAAATGTGTGCCGATATAGCACGATAAAAGTCGTCACAGATTGTGCTATTTGCGCCGATAGTGGGATCTTAGCTTTAGGCGTAACATTTATCTAAGAACTTGAAAGTTCTATACAGTGGGGTTTAAATACAGTTATGCATAACTATTTCCACATTACACAGAAAAAAATTTCTCAAGAAAATTTTTAACAACACAGTTTGTTAAAAATAAAATTTTAGGTCAACAAACTTTTTGTTTGATTCAAAGAAAAAATTTATCAAGTTTACACTTTGCAAAATAGCACTCAATAAAATATATTTAATAATGAAATAATTAAATATTTCTTCATATTCAATAAAAAAAATATTTGAATCAAAGTAAAGACAGTATTTTAACAACTCTTGTCCATTTTTAAATATCTCATAATTCTCATTTGTTTTACAATTTTATTTGAATAATATATTTAATTTTGCCAAAGTCTTTGGAAAAGTTTTCTTGATGATCTGGCCTAAGCAACTAGTGAAATGCGCATAGGAACTTACTTATCCCCGCAAAATAAATTTTAGTGTTTTTATAAAAATATAAAAATTGAAAATTAATGACATCATCATTAATAAATAAAAAAATAAAGATTCGATTAACATTTTGTTTGATTTATTCAACATTTTCAACAATTTATTTTAACAAATCAACAACAACTTTTTTTATTGACTCAATAAACTTGGCTGTTGAGTAAAAATTTAACAATTATACATACAAACTTTTTTATCAATACCGCAAAAATCGTCATCGCAGAAAAATTTTTGTAATCAAATATGCGATTTTCGTATTCAAATATGAAATTTATTTTTTTCTGTGTAAATTTGTACTAGAAAATTTTGTACAGTGATTTTTACACTAGAAATACAAAATACAACTAATAAATAAAACTAATTCTAAACTAAAGTTACTTTCGTGACAATATCTTGATGTGTTTTTCTTAGCTGCTCTGGTCAACCGAATCATTCTAATAAACAAAACGAGAAGAGTAAACTAACTTTCATTTGAAAATATTAAAAATTTAATTTTTATACAAACATTTTTCTATCGTTTTGTTTTATAAAATTATTTTCTTAGTGATTTTCTGGAGTTAGTATAGTCGGAATTTTTTTATGCATTCATCATTAAAAAAAGGCGTTTATTTTAAAATCGAAACCGAAACGAAAAAAAAGTTTTATATGAAAACAATTAAAATTTTATATTTATTTCAAGTTTTTTTTTTCATATATACTCTTCTTAACGTTTATTGTTTTTATTAAGTGAGCCCCTCTTAAAAATCTTTAGAATATATCTAAATAACAAAGTCATTTATTACTTTTTTCCATTAAAACACCCTTTGAATAAAATACAGCCATAAAATATGCAATTGATTTTCAACAAAAATCATTTATCCTTTAAAGGATACTAGAGAATTGTATTGACACATCACAATCATAAAAACTGAAAATATTTTTCTCTTTTTCTTATAGAATTTTTGACGATGATATAATACTACAACAGAACAATAATGGTGCCTGTTTTACTCGCTTTACCCAGACCAAAAGTACACTTTGAGATTAGTTGTTAACATTCAATGACAGCTGTCACATCAAAACTAATAAAAATTGAAAAATAACAACCAACGAATATCCAAAAACTATGCAACATGTGCTTTTTCATTTTAAATATACACTTACTATAGGGATGTATTGTTAATACATGAGTATGTATGGATGCATGTACGTATGTGCATATATGGATATGTATGCAAAGTATGTAATAATGTCCTTGCAACGAAAATATAAAACAACTAACAACAAAATGCAACTCATTTATAAACACATACTGGCTACCAACAGCTTCGACATACAACCAAAAAAAAAATGACAACATGCAACAATCAGTCTTTAAATTCCAATAACAATACATCATCTAATTTTTTTTCACATTTTTAGTTGCAATGAAAAACTTTTGAAGGGAAATTTCCTAGCGAAAGAGCAAAATAAAAAATTACCAACAAAAATATTGTGTGAACTATGTGCTGCATGCAAAAACATGAAAGATTTTGTTAAACAAAAGGGACTTTATGTTGGATGCAAATGATGTGTTCGAATCAACAACAATATAGATACTACTTGAGCAAATGTCAGAGATGGGATAAGTAGAGTGCGAAAAGTGTAATTTGTATCCAATCAACAAAAATATATAAAACTAGGATTTATGACAATTATGTGTGGAACAAAATATCGGCCAAATGCTCGCCACGGCTTCGGTGGCAAACATCTATCCGTTGGTCGAAATTTTCAATGACTCTGAGAAAAAGTTGAGTTTTAATGTCGTTAATGTGCCGAATTATCTTATCCTTTAGATCTTGAATTGATCTTGGCTTATTGATGTACACTTTTTCTTTTAAATATCCCCAAAGAAAGAAGTCCAACGGTGTCAAATCACAAGATCGTGACAGCCAATTTATACCACCATGACGTAAAATAACACGGCCATTGTATTTCCCGCGCAAAAGAGCCATTGTTTCGTTGGCTGTGTGGCAACTGGCACCATCCTGTTGGAATCACACATCGTCCAGCTCCATATCCTCAATTTCTGGCCACAAGAAGTCCGCTATAGCGAACACCATTCACGGTAAATGCTTAGCCGACCTTATTTTTGAAGATAGCGCAGCCAGCCCATTAGCCGCACCAAACAGTCACTCTTTGTGGGTTCTATTCCCTACAGACCCGGCTTGCTGAACTTTGTGCAAAATTCTCCCGATTGTGAACTTATTTGGTCGATTATGCTGACCAAAAAAAAATCACGATGTGCACGAAATGCATTTTGATTTGAACGCCCATTTTCGTAAAAGGCTAAAACAATCTTAATGCGCCGCTTAAATGTGTAACACTCCCTGGTTGAATTTGTCAAACAATAAAACAAAGAAAGGGCAAAAAACTTGACGTTAAGGTGTGACTACAATAAACATCGTGTATTATGGTTGTAGCACCCTTTATTTTATGAGATTGGATGAGAGATCATGATTTTATTTCATTTTATGCAATTGACACTCCGGAATATTTACAAAAAAAAAAAAACAAGGGCCTTAGAACTACGCAAAAGTCTGGGGTACAGAAATTGATTAGATTCGCGGAATAACCCTGCAGATAGAATTTGGCTAGAAATATTATTTTCCTGTTACACCATGTTTCAATTTTTAAATTTCCCTTTGTTTACATAACTATAAGAAACTAAGCAGAATGCCCCGATATGGTTTGCGTCATCAATCTACATTGAAGAATTTAATGTATTTAACTTAATAATTTTAACAAAAAGAATACGGGAATTAACCTTCTCTTAATTTATTTTTTAAACATGAAAATAGTTTGTCAACTTTAAAACCAACCAAATGTGTACATTTTTCTTTTTGTAGTGTTTTTGTTGTACAACAGAGGAATAGCATATCCCATCAACAATAAATTTCAGTTTATCAAAAGTAAAGGGTGTTTTTTATAGAGTGATACAAGTTTAAATCATAATAAAACATAGTAATATATTTTTGATATAAATGAAACGGTCTTTATTGGATAGAACATTAATGCTTAAAAATGATTTCGGTCACGTGGCCGCCACGGCTGGCGCGTAGAAAGCGCATGCTAGAAAACCAATTTTCGCAAACTTTTCGTATTCTGACCATCATCTTTTTTGAAGACATATGGGCCAATGACTCCGCCAGCCCATAAAGCGCGCGATACGGTAATTTTCTGCGGATGTAATGGTGTTTGACAAAAGCTTGTGGATTCTCATTACTCCAAATGCGACAATTCAGCTTCAACAATTCAACCAGAAATGGGCTTCATCGGAAAATAAAATTTTGAATGGAAATTCAAATTCAATAACAATAACAATATGTGCTTCAGCCCATTCGCCGAGTTATTTTGATTAAAAATTTCAACAATTTGCACGCGTTGCGCTGGTGTAAGTCGATCCATAATGAAATGTCAAAGCAAACTAAACAAAAAGCAACTATCAGCTGTTAAATGGGTGGTCAAATAAAGCAGTAATGCCAACTCAAAGTTGTATCACTCCAACAAAACACCCTCTATGAAATGGGAATTAAGCACATTTTAACGAAACCTTGTTAGTTAATTTTTTGAATCCCAAGAAAAATTATGATAACTAATATACATGTGGCAGTGTAAATAAAACTGAACTGGCAAAATAAAATAAAATAAAGTAATTTGTTTTATTTTTGTTTTTTCTTTACCCACTTACAACTACATCTAGAGTTGACAAAAAATCAACCAATTGTAGTCGGGACTGTAAGAAAAGATAAACTCACTGTTTATTGTTGTTGGTTTTGTTTAAGCTTTGATATAGCTACAAGTAAAACTGGGGCTTATAATTCTTATTCGCTTAGCAGTTTTATTTTTATAATATCTTTAGTTTTTCTAAAATCTTTGGATGAAGTTTCCTGATGATTTGGCCTAAGCGTCCAGTGAAATGCGCATAGAGTAAATTTAATTAAGATGAGGTTTGTATATCTTTTTTAAAAAATATATAATTTTTTTTTTATTTATTATTTTTAATATTTCTTTTCAAAAGTTTTTAAAGAACTGAATTATATTTTTTAGTTTACAATAACAATTTGTAAAATACAAAATATGTAATAGAGATATTCATTAAATATGTTACAACATTCATTAAACATATAACTATAGGAATAGATTATCCCATCAACAATAAATTGCAGTTTATCAATTGTATGAAATGAAACTTAGAACATTTAAACGAAACCTTGTTAATTAATTTTTTGAATCCCAAGAAAAACTTAAGACTTAAAACTTTTTTTTTGTTGTTGCTAAAACGAACAAGTATTAAATCGTCTTTTACCAACCTTCGTAGTGTTGTTATTGCATCAAAAACAAGCGGCGACACGTATAAAGCTGCGCACCCGAAATATCATAATTTTAATTATTTTTCGAAGACTTACAACTAATAAACTAGTCCAAACCTTTCTAGAAACGATTATAGCTGCAGGGAAGGTTCTGGCATTATTTGCCCCGTTATGTAATTTGCCCCATTAAAAGTTTAATTTCGTTTAGAAATTTTCTGCCATAAATAGGATATCGGCTTAATACCACGGTTTGGCATTTAATGTGGGGCAAATCAGTCTAATATGTTTCTGTTCTTTTAAGTGGCGCCACTTAAATCAGCCATATTCAGTATTTTGATTTTGTTTTGGCCTGTGAACTTTCAAAAAATGTTAGCACGGCCAACAATTAGAAAAAATTGTTTTCCACAGCCGAATATATCTGTGGCTTGGTGCTAAAAGAGCCAGTGTCAATATTTTGTTGTTTTGAGTTAATCGTTGCATAAGGTGTCTTTTATTATTCGCTTTTATTTTGCTTAAACAATCAAGTTCTAATTTAACCCAGAACAGCTTCATAAAGGCTTTGCTAGCCAATTTTACTAAGAACTCTTCTATTAAAAAAAACTTAAGTTGAAATTTTCTCAAAAGTTAATATTTTGACATTGGCCCTTTTAGCACCAAGCCACAGATATAAAGCCTGCTTTTGAAGCTCTAATTTTTCTGAAGTTTCTGTATTTTATAGTCAGTTTTAACATAATTCTAAAACTAGTTGCAGTACTTACTTAGTGCATCTTTCATTTTAACAACTTAAAAATTTTTCAATAGTCCATCTCTGTTTAAAATAAAAAAAAAAAATTGAAACATGCATAACAAATCAATGCATACAACTGCAGCAGCACTTCCATAACAATGCAAAAATCCTAAAAATTTATAGAGTTGAAAATAGTTGGTTAAAGGATTAAAAAAACGTAATAACACTATATTCGGCTGGGTCGAATATTGGATATCCTTCACTAAGAATTATAACTTTTCAGAATGGATTTATAGGAATCTATGATAAATAATAAACACATTTTTTAAACCATTTAACATCACAACTTTTCTTTGTATAAAACTAAAACGTGTGCTAAATTTCGAGGACAGTATTATTTAGCCTTTTGGAATTTTAAGAATGGGCTTTAAATGGAGCCTTTTGTAAATTATGGACTGATCATGACAACATTTGCTAGTGCATAAGAAATAAATGCGATAAAATGTCACAACAAAAAAATATCAGCATTCGTTAAGGTTTTAGGCGCACACCTAGTTCAAAAGTGACTCACCTCTAAATTGTCATATTTCGGGCTTATATGCTTAAATTTGGCACAATACACTTGGTTATCTATAAAAAAAAGTGTATTTTGTTGTTGTTAACTGTTACTAAAAAACGGTTATATCTTTCTTTATGTTTCAATTGGTATACAATTGCAATTCATAAAAGTGTCTAAATAGTCTTAATTCGAGTTGTGACACTTTTGATAAAATAAATCATTGTTGGACTCTATATTCATTAGACTTGTGTCAGTTTAGAATTTGGCAAAAGTGCCAAAACTTAAAAAGAGTTCAGTTGAAGTGACATAACTCAAAATAGTTCGGTCACTTGCGCAAATAGTACATCATCAAAAATGACACAACTAAATATGGTTCATTATCTAGTGTATAAATATTAAAAAAAAAACTTTTTAAATTATAATCTGTATGGATTTTCTACTAAATGGTCCAAAGATTTATTTTTAACTATTTTTTAATTTTTTTTTTTTTTTTTTTTTGACAAAAACAGGTTTTTCGATTTCTGAAAAATTAAGTTTTTTTAATTTAGCCACTTTTGAGCCATATGTTTAATGATGGACCAACCAATTTGATTTCACAACTCAGCACTTTTACTTTGTACGGCAGGAAAATATAATCAGTATCGTTCTTCACTTACCTCGGTACAATTATTTCTTGCAGTGGTGGTCGTAGTGAAGACATAAAAGCACGTCTAAACTAAAAGCTAAAGCTGCCTACGGTGTTCTCTCCTCGGCTTGGCAATCTACCTCTATATCTAGAGGCGCTAAAATAAAAAGCTTAAATGCCAACGTAAAGCCTTTGCTTCTCTATACATGTGAAACGTAGAAAACATCCAATCGTGAATTGCAAATAATGCAGTCGTTTGTGAATCGTTGCCTTCGTAGAATTCTCTGTATATTCTGGCCTAATTCAATAATTAAGGATACATAAAGAAACCAATAAAAGTTTATTATTAAAAGTAAATACTGGATAAACAAAATTTAAATATTAATTTTGTAAGGAGGTTTGTCCACATTAACCTTAACCGATTGTGCTGGATTTCAACCTTTTGGAAAAAATCATTCTTTTTTGTTGAGTTGTTCAGAAGGAAGCATGTGTAGACGCTCATGGCTAAATTGATTGAAGATAACTTAAGCTCCCTAAAAATAAGAATCTTAATAATGTTACAAACGGTATAATGAACTTAATACACCCCGATTCACCACTCGCCATAAACAAGTGATAAAAAGTATGAAACAAAACCTAAAAAAAAAAGTTCATTCAACACTGCAACATTCGTATTCGTACAAAATGAAACAAAATATGTTGGCGGCAATGTTAGTTGTAGCAATTTTCTGCAGAAGTGCCACCAGCAGCATCCATAAGTATCAGCTGTAGTAGCAACAACATTTGTTGGCAACAAACAACATACATTTAGCAAAAAAAACACGAAGACAGGAACTGGAAGAGGGCTGCAGCTTAACTACAGTATTAGCTGCTATTTTCTGTAAACAATACCTAGATAGTATTGTGTGTACATTCTCGGAATGTTTGAATGTATGAGTGCCGAAAGAATATCAAAATTGAAGTGCAAGTGTCAGTCACTTTTCATGTGTAGTCTGTTGGTAATATCTGATTGTGGATCCAGGCTAGAAGGAGGGTTTGTTGGGCTGTAACTGTAAAAGCCTACAAAATATGTTAATATTTTGGATGACTGGTTAAAAGGCAGGCACGTATTTTACAAGTTTCGCCTTACTGTTGCCCAGTTTTTAGTCTTGCTTAACGTTTGCTAACTCTAGAATTTCGTATTCAACAACTATCGTAACTTGTGATTCTTTTCATTTGTCAATCTTTTTGTGTTTGTGACGGTGTGTTGGAGCAATTTAAGTTGATAGGAGTATTGTGATTACGAAACAGGTAAGTAGGAGTTGTCAAAGTGTATGTAACATTAGAAAAATTATAATTTTATTTAATCAATTAAATTAATTTATAAGAAAACGAAAGATGGTTTTCCAATCTAGGATAGACCTTGTCTCTACGAATTTTTTTTTTTTTTTTTTTTTTTTTTGAGAAATTATAGACGTTTCAACACTCGAAACCGAGCTAGATCCAGAGAAACCTGGCTTATTTTGAATTTGTTTCTATAGATCGATGATTTTTCTTAAGATACATTTGGGCTATTAACAAGGTGTGCTATCATGTTATGTCGTCATAATGTCCTAAATAATGTTTTACAATTGTTCAAAAAAAATATTGTTGTGTTTGAAACAAAATACAAATTTTAATGCTGTGTTCATTATTTCGTCGCAACTGTACATTAGAAATCTAAATTATAAGCGCTTGCCCACTGCAGTCATATTTATTTCTTGTAATTATTTTAAAACATATGACTTTACAACTTTATGACTACCTTGTGAATAGCCCAATTGTTCTTGAGATCTTTAAAACTAAAGACTTTTTTTATTAGGGACCAAATAATGGCATAGGGCATTGATCAAGATTATAAAACAATTTAAAGGGAAATTTTGCTCGATATCGAATTGCATTACAAGGCCCTGAAAAGAATAAAAAGTTATACTTTTACCGTCGCTTGAAAAGAATTTGAATCCAGAGTTTTGAATTTTGCCATAGTCTGTAGCCAATTTATACTCCTTCGAGATGGTTTTTAAATCCTTTTTCGGGTCAAGGGCTTCTTTTATCTCCGTTTAATTTCAAGTTGATAATTTTTTAAGGTATGCCTGCGTAGTTCTGCTCAAGATTAACGCTAGTACTTTCCATAGTCAATCTTACGTCACGATGGGTAAGAACATGCTAATCCTTGAGCCTTCATGGGGGAAAACCTAGCACATAAATTCATGCCTGGAACTATGAATCCCTTATATCGGAACTGCAACCATCTAACCTGCACTGCAAAGCAGCTTCGGTTAAATGGCAAAAACACACAGGAATGAATTCACTAAAATGCACTGTAATTCAGAGTATCTGAAATTGACTTGATTAATTTTCTGCCTTAAAAAGGATGAGCAGTTCTTTTATCGCAGAATCCATGTGCCGTCAAAAATTTAAAAAAAGATCTTAGGTAAAGATGGTCGAGTTTTGAATCAATATTTTATAATATGTTCTTGAATTTGTAACAATATTTTACTAAAAATGCATAAAATGACCCACATTTTTTTAATTTTTACACCCAATAATTCTAGAGAACTTTTGTGGTATTACATGAAAGCTAAAGTCCAAATAATAAATAAAATTAAGGAAGAATTTTTGTCCTAGAATTTGTGGTCTGCCACCAAAAACCTCTGTGTATTATTGCCAAACAGAAAAGAGGAGTTTTTTCATAAGCCAGCCAGTCATATCTCGCTGACTATGGTATTTTTCCATAAGTGTCAATGTAAATTTTGCAGATTTTTTTGTTCTGGCAGATTGTCGTATTCCGTTCCTTTTATTTTTTGTCTAACAAAAATTTATCCCTTTTATTTTGTCTCAGTTCAATTTACTTATACATTTAATTTCCAAGAGTTAAACGTTTAAGGAATAGCCTCGTTTAAAATCAGAAACAAAAGACGAAAATTAACTAAAACAAATTCACTTCAGTAAGTCTGGGGTCTAATCACCGCATACGATATCGAGCAAAATTTATCGAAATTTTTTATTTTGGTATCATGGCACTCGATATCTAATGAAATGTATCGTAATTTGAGATGATAAATCGAATGCTATCGATTACCCAAAGACATTATATCTCTCGAGTTTTCATTCAATACGTCAGTCGATACGAAAGTTTACTTAATATCGATTGCGATGATTACACTCCTGACTGTTTTTACACATCAGGGCGCGCTAAGACAACAAATCTTCTGAGAAACTTAGAAAAAGGGTATCCGAAATGCAACTTTCCTACAACAAATTACTCTTTTTGATCATTTATTTGTTTAATTTCCAAAAAAAAAAAAAACATACAATATTCATGCTCACGTTTTTCTTTCTAATCCCATAATTTTTTTTCTAGTTAGAGTGTTTTTGCTATTGCAATTGTTGCAGTACTTTAGTATGAATGTTGTGTATATTTATGCAGCTGATTGTTGAACACGAGATGTGATGTATTTCCACTGTAAAACTGACATCTAGCGAATTCCAATATACATTTTACAACAGCTCGAGATTTTGTTTTTTTTCACTACTACACTTGTCATTTCATTTACTACACAGCGTGTAGTACACACTTGAATGTATTCATGTTTTGTATTATTTATTTCCTATTTTTTTATTTCTTTTTTTTTTTGCTTCGTCTCTGATGTGTCTTTCTTGCTAGCGATGTTGTTGTATTAACAAAATTCTTTAGTTTTACAGATATCAGTTGAAATCTGTAAGTTTGCAAATTAGTTATCAGCATACAAATAATAGTAAAAAAGAAGTTGTTTTCACTTACAAACAGTGGAATCTCCTTGAAGAGGTCAGATAAGATTAGAAGTGTTGACAGGTCAATTTCAGATCTCTCTTGGATTTAAGCGTATCATAAAAGTGGAATATTTTATGCTAAATTTCGACTTCAATCATGCGACAATTTTTAGTCATTCGTTTTTTGTTCTAATCTAACTGATGATAAACTTTTGGTTTCAGTTTTAGCTTTTAATAATGTTTAAACGTTATTAAGTGAACATTTTAAGCCCAGGGATTCTATGTTTCTTATATGGTTCGAATTATAGATTCTGGCCTTTAATTGGACTGCAATCGCAGGCCTCTTTTTGGTCAAACTTTCATCAATCTTTGGCTCTTATAAAAGCCAATATTTTCCTTAATTATTAGTATGAATGCAGACATTTCTTGAGGAATGCATGACTTTAATCGTAGGTATTTAAGCAGACAATCTAAAAATTATTTTTTAGATTTCATTGTATCAACTTCGAATGGCAGTTTTGAAATGCTTATAATCAAGGCGAATTCATGTAAACGGTGGTGGCAACACTACTACAAGAACAACAACAAAAACCACAAAATTGTAATTAATTTGTTGCTTTCGGTGGTCGGTATGTCAAAAACACAAGCAACTCTTGACACTCCTCTCTCTAAGTAAGAAAAAAAAAATAACTTAGCTGTGCTTTCAACGCCACCTGAAAAACGAATTCGCCTTGCTTATACTTTCTTTAATTTTTACAGTTTTTAGTTTTATTTGATAATGCCACCATAACCAAGAACCTGTAGATGATTTAGATGCGCTGTATAAAATTTTTTTTTATACGGCTGAGAGCGCAATCTCGGTTTTTTTAATTCATGATCTGAGACTTCTCGTCGATGTAATACATAATTGGAAATCTCCAAAACATCGCTGAGGCGCATTCTAAAATTAAATCTGAGAAAGTCTAGCGAAGCACAACAAGGCTACAATATCAATATAGTATGTGGAATAACCTTCCTGCCTTCCCTCTCACTTTCAATATGAATAAGTTCAAGTTGAATGTCCACAAGCACTACTCCCTCTATCCTCCTTCACATAACCGAATTTCCTAGTTCCAACACAATACAATGCATTAATGGGGGTCATCATCTGCTGTTCCTAATAAAAAAAAATATCAGTCAGTCGAATCTTGCCTACACTATATGTCAGTATACAATATATTTGGTAATATTTTTTTATTAAGACAACAGAGTTTATCTATATATAAATCGGCAAAAGAGAAACAGTTTATAACACTTTCTTCCTCTGTTTGCCCAACGACCAGAAGAAAAAAAACACCATTTTAAAGGCATCTACTTTTAATAAAATCTGTTCAATATTTTCGGAGTTATCAGCGCTTAAGTTTGCTACTAACACAAAAAAAATGATCCAAAATTGTTCTCCAATTAAAGCATTAATTAATAAATATAATCGGTTTTAATTAAAAATTTAATCAAGTGAAGTAAACGTTTAATCAAGTGAATTAATCGTTTAATTAATATTATTAACTGGTTTAATTGATACTATTAATTTGTTTACTGGTGCAAATTTAATTAATTTTTTAATTAATATCACAAACTTTTAAATCAATTTTTATTTTTTTCTATGTAACACATACGCAAAACACATGAATAAAATTGTTTTTTTCGAAAAAAGTTTTTTCGATAAAATGATCTACATATATCGATGCCTTACTTCCTCAAACTCGTAACTTAAAAAATACGGTTATGACTTTTTCATATCAAACGACTGTTGTTTTTGTGTTCTAATATTGCAACAACTTATTATTTCAATACAATATACATAGATGTAATCTATTCTTTAATAATTCCATTTTAACTTTAACCCAAACACCAAAGTATACAAATATGAAACATTTTTTTTCTCTCCTGAAAAGTTGTATTTTTTTAAGGTAGAAGGTTAAGAAAGTAAGGCATCGATATATATACATAAGAGTTTGTGCCGTGTATGTGCTTCTAACCCTCAAGAACAGCTGGACCGATTGACACCAGACTTGGACGATAAGTTAGGTTTCCTAAAGTTTCATCCCGATAGGTGGCGCTGTTGTCGTGATATTTAAATTTTTTTTTTAATTTATGGTACGATTTGGCTGAAATTCACAAAATATATTTATTAAACGAAAATAAGTTTCCTGATAAAACTTTAACCCGGTAAATAACGCTGGGGTCAAGTATTTAACAAAATTCTCCACCTTCCGCCATTGTTTGTCAACCGAGCCTCAATGGGAGAAAACAGTAGTAAAACAAGGGGAAAACGGAAAATTAAATTTCTTTCTTTTACTTTTCCGTGCGGCAGGCATTTGGTAAAAGTTTTGAATTTTCTATAATATTGAACTTAGAAACATGAAATTATTGGTGCAGGTCCTTGAGTGAATTAGAACCTATAAGATGAAAAATGTTGGTGCTTTTTTGTTCTTCAAATGGTACTTTTTGAATTTTTGTTAATATTGGACCTATAAGGATAAAATTAAACATGCATGGTCCTGATTGAAAAGGAATAAGTAAGGGGATCTTTTTGGTACTTTTTCGTTCTAAATCTGGTACTTTAATTAATTTTCGTCAATATAAGACAAAGAAACATGCAATTAAACATGCAATGTTCTGAGTAAATGAGAATCTATAAGAGGAGACTTCTTTATACATATTTTTTGTTTTTCAATTGGTACTTTCTATTGTTTTTACTAATCTACTAGTTAAGAAAATTCTTTGTTCAGTTTCCGACTTTTATTATATTTCTTTCTTAAAAATAATCGTTACTCAAACTTTAGCTTTAACCGACAATCCTTGGCCATTCTTTGATTTCATAGTTATTCCTGATTTAGTCAATATTGAACCCATATATAACTTCAATTCTGAATCATTTTTAAACGATTTTTGCTTAAGCTTTTTATAGTTTCCTATACGCTAAGAAAACATACATTTATATTATGATTGCCTGCGACATTAAATCGTTAATAACAACAACATGTTTACCAATAAAAATAGCATAGTTGTTTTTTAACCAGATCATTTTTCTCTTAGAAAAGAGGATAATTTTATTATTTACTTAAAACTTTACAATTAATAGTGGTAAACATATTCCTGTTATTATTAACCTAATTGACTTATTCAATCATATAATGGTTGTGTGTGATAATAATTTGTTGAAAGTAATAATAATACGTTTAAAAGTTGTATGTGGTTATGAAAAAAAGCTTGCTTTATTGTTAGCACCAAGTGAAAATGTTGCTGCCATTGTGAACGAAGCTTATGTGTGAAAACATTATTAAGTGCAATCGTAGGTCTATTCTTAATTTGGCCTTTACAGTCTAGTCTTTATTTTCAGCTTAGATTTAATCGTAGGTCCTTAAATTGTGTCCTATTATCCCTGGCTTTATATCTTTGTACAGTTCATAAAAATTTACGATATTAGGCCTTAATTTAGTCCCTGTTAAGCAGCAATTATATCGTCACCTTAAATGCAAACGGACGAAACTACATTTTTATATTTTGTATTGGAAGCAAAAAACTTAACATAAACAATTATACCAAAGTGCTCTTGGCTATGGAATTTCTTTTATAAAATTACTATTTTTGATCGCAGGGGTCTAAAAATTTACGTAGTTTGATAAAACGAACCAAACCTCATCAAAAACCTTATCTCGATCTATCAAAGTTATTTTTGGAAATACAAAATTTATTATTAAAAAGATTTCTCTATGACGGACAATACTTTGATGTGGAACAAAATTGTGCAAAAATAGAAGGAGTTGACCCAGACTAATAATATTTTGCATTGAGGTATATATGATAATAATAAACAAAATTTCAAGCTTTGAAAAAATTCCGTCAAACGATTTATGTACGGGAGGTATCCTTTTTTTAAAAAAATTCAATTTGGCAACACTTTTTATGTTGAATTGTTGAAAATTACCAAATCTTACCAATGCCCGTAATTTTTACAAAAAAAAATTAAGCTGTGTATAGGAATCTATGGTGTAAAAGCTGCCATATTTTAAAAGAAAACTGAAGGTTAAAACAGGTTGAAAAGAAGTTGGTTGAAATAGGTTAATTTTACTACGAATACGACCAGCTTTATTTTTGTAGAAATTACGGGCATAAATATAATGTTAAAATTGATGTACTTAATTTTTTATAAATTCTAGCGAGGATTTTTGTATTTAAAAATATGATACAAACAATTCAAATATTTCATAATCAAAATATTTCATACAAAAATATAAAAAACAAGTACAATTTGGTGTTCCGGAAAAACCACAAAAATGACACTTTAACTCAAAATGTGATACATTTTTTTCTTTACATCAATAGTAAAAGAAACGGAGCATATATTCTTTAAAAAAAAACTGAAAAAATGGTGCACTCAGTTTTTTTAAATTTAAAGTAAATATTGACGATTTTCATATTTAGACACTTTCTTGAAGTTAATTTCTTAAGAACGTTAAGTTTTAAACACAATACAAAGAAAATAGGATAATTTTATCGTACAGAAAAATATTTATAGCTTCTAATCTAAAGTACTTTTTTATTTTATTTTATGAAACAGACCTCAAGCCGAAAAATATAAACATAACACATTTAAGTACTAAATTATAAAAAATAATAAATGCGTTTTGGGCCTCAAAAAAGATCATATATCTCTAAGCTAGAACTAAAACGTGATTATTTTCTTTTTTGATTTAAAATGGCGGACAATTGGCTTATTAACCGGCAGAGAAAATTTAAAAAAGTATTCACTCAGTTTTTTTAATTGTCCATCAAAACCGGCAGAGAAAATTTAAAAAAGTATTCACTCAGTTTTTTATTTGTCCATCAAAAAATTTTTTTTTAGTTACGGCAACACTTTTTTAAGATTCATCCAGAGCATTACTAATACATACTTTAAATAAAGTGTGCACTCATATCAAAGAAGAAAGTCTTTTTTACCAAATACTAACTTAAAAATTGTGGTACTTATTAAAAATAAATTTTTAATAATTTTTTTCCTAGTACATGAATTAAGTTTAATTTTTTTATGTAAAACTTTATCAAAAATTAGGACAAGTTTAGCGACCTCTAGCAGTGGCGAAACGCATTAAACATAAAAAAGGGTTATTCTTAAATGTAATTTATTTAGATACGAATACAGTACAGTAATTTTTTTAAACATTGTAAAAACATTGTTTCACCTTATTTTTGTATATGGAACAAAGTACTGTTTGACGTGCTAAATTCCCAAATTTTATTTTCGATTAATATACTGAAATTTATTATTGAGGGAAGGCTAGTTTCTATGGAAATATGCAAAAATAATACCAACACCGAAAACAAACAATGACTTTCGACCAATTGCAATACTTCCTTATTTATCAAAAGTCTTTGAAAGGTTACGACATAATCAAATAAGCAAATATATAAATGAAAATAACCTACTTACAAAAAGGCAGTCAGGATTTCGCCCTGGGCATAGTTGTATAACCGCCTTAATTGATGTATCTGAAGAAATACGTGAAAATATTGATGATGGCAAAGTCTCGTTTCTTGTTCTTCTAGATCACTCAAAGGCATTCGATATGGTAGACCATGAAATTCTCTGCTGGAAGTTACACAGAATGTTCAATTTTACCGCGGCTTCTGTTGGTTTAATGTCTTCTTACTTGACGAATCGTAAGCAGTCAGTATTCTTAAACAACAAAACCTCACAAATGCTGCCAGTCCCAAAGGGTGTACCCCAAGGATCAATTCTCGGACCCTTACTGTTTGCTCTTTACGTCAATGATCTACCTACTCAATTACAATATTGCAATGCCCATTTGTACGCGGATGATGTCCAACTTTATATTAGTAGTAGCCTTAGTAACATAGGTGAATGTGTTGAAAAGTTAAATATAGAACTTAAACGTGTCCAGGTTTGGGCAAATGCGAATGGTTTGTGTCTTAACCCACAGAAATCTAAGTGTCTTGTAATAACTAAGAAAACAATAAAGTTGCCTTTTGAACCAAGGATAATGCTTGACACTCAAAAAATTGATTTTGTAACATCTGCTAAAAACCTTGGTATTGTATTTAATAACACACTTACGTGGTCAGACCACATACACTTTGCAGCTGGGAAGACATACGCAAAGCTAAGGACCCTATGGAACACTCAACATATAACCCCACTTAATATACGTATTTTGCTGGCAAAAACATATCTTATGCCATCATTGTTATATGGCTGTGAAATATATGCAAGTTGTGATTCTGCCAGCCGTAAAAAACTGACAAATACGTACAATGCAATTTTGAGATATGTGTTCAATTTGCGGAAATATGACCGGATTTCTGAATATATGACAAATGTCACATTATTTAATCTAATGAAAATAAGAACCTTAATGCTTCTACACAAGATTATCAACACTCTTGAACCAGTCTATCTGTTTGATAAAATCTTATTTACACAATCAGGAAGGTCAAAAGACATTATTCATATAAGATATCGAACTTTAGTATCTGAGCGGCAATTTTACGTCCATGCAATCCGTCTTTGGAACTCGTTAACACCGACCACACAGTTTATACGCAACGCACTACACTTTAAAAAAGAATTGCTAAAGCATTATATATGATTTACTCTGTCAAATTAAATATTTCTATTGTGTTTTATATTAATTAATTTTGTTAATAATAATTATCAGTATTTATGTAACAATTTTAAATGAACACTTACACTATGCTAGTTGAAAAAACTGACAAGCCGGGCACATGGCGTTTTAACATAATTCGGGGACGCTGAATCCAGTGGTGCCCGCGGTTTTTTCAGATTGGCTCTGGTTTTCGAGATATACCGTTATTTCGAAAATGGAGGAGGTTGCACAACATATATTCGCGTAACTCAAAAACGGTTTAGTTTATTGAAATTAGTAAAAAAACCGAAATTCCGCAATAAAATTTCATTTCAGAAAAGTAAAATTCTTTTTTTAATATGAGTAGTCGTTATTGAAACATAATTTTTTTTTGAAAAAAAAATTAATTTTTTTATCAAAATTTCGAAATTTTTGTTTTTTAAAAACTCATACAAAATTAAAAAATGCAGCTAGGCTTCTAATTTTTTGCAGACTTATAAAAAACGAAGCTACAAACAAAACCAGCCATAAATGATTAAAATCTGTTTGCAACTTTTGATTTTATTCACAAAAGTCGACAAATTTTAATTAATTTAAGAATTTCATAAAACGCAATATTTGTATGGGAGCCCCCTAAGGGAAATTCTTAAATTAATGAAAAATTTGTCGACTTTTGTGAATAAAATCAAAAGTTGCAAGCAGATTTTAATCATTTATGGCTTATTTTGTTTGTAGCTTCGTTTTTTATAAGTCTGCAAAAAATTAGAAGCCTAGCTGCATTTTTTAATTTTTTATGAATTTTTAAAAAACAAAAATTTCGAAAAAAAAATTAATTTTTTTTTTCAAAAAAAAATTATGTTTCAATAACGACTACTCATATTAGAAAAAGAGTTTTACTTTTCTGAAATGAAATTTTATTGCGGAATTTCGGTTTTTTTAGTAATTTCAATAAAATAAACCGTTTTTGAGTTACGCGAATATATGTTGAGCAACCTCCTCCTGTTTCGAAATAACGGTATATCTCGAAAACCAGAGCCAATCTGAAAAAACCGCGGGCACCACTGGATTCAGCGTCCCCGAATTATGTTAAAACGCCATGTGCCCGGCTTGTCACGAAAAAAAAGTGTCAATTTCATGCACAGTGTTATTGTTAACGTCATGTTTCTATACAATTTAAAAATCCATTACTATAACTATAAGATTTTAAATCTTGTTGTATTGGAAATCAAATAAATAAATAAATAAATTTCACTGGTTGCTTAGGCCAGATCATCAGGAAACCTTTTTCCAAAGATTTTAGAAGAGCTTAAAATATTATACACAGGGTTTAAAAAGCTGCAGTCAAAATCAAAAGATTGCTTTTTCTTCCACTTTCTGATTTTTTATTAGACAAAAATAAACCATTGCTTTTACTTCTGATTCATTAAATGAAAACAGTTGTAGTGCAGGATAAAGCAAAAAACGAAAAGTTGTAAACAACAAAGAACATCGGCATTCGACATGTTCGGAAAAGTTTTGTTTGACAGATTGAAATTTTTATTAAATCCCGAAGTTAACAAAGATGGGATGTTGTGTTCATTGTATGTATGTATATGAAAGCGATAATGTTATTTAAAGTTTTATTTAATTTAAAAAATTAAAAAGATTTGTTAAGCTTAAAAATAAATAAATATGAATGTACATATTTATGTACGCATGTATTATTAAAAAAAATATGGAAAACAAAAACACAAACACAACGTCCCATCTTCGTTAACTACGGGATTTTTTAACAGTTTCATTCTGTCAAACCAAGCACTTCCGAACATGTCGACTGCCTATGGTCTTTGTCATGTAGAATCAGAAGTAAAGGCAACAGTTTATTTTTGTCCAATGACAAATTAAGATGTCGAAATTACAGCACAATCATATGACTTTTCCTATCTCAACTGCAGCTTTTTAAACGCTGATTATACATATAAACTGTTACGCGAATAAGAATTATAAACACTCAAAGTTTTACCTTTAACAATTCCAAAGCTTAAACAAAACACCAACAACAAACAGTGAGTTTATCTTTTCTTACATTCCCCTACAATTGGTTGGCTTTTTCCGACTTGAATTGTAGTTGTAAGTTGGTAAAAAAAAAAAACATTAAATTAAAAAACAAATTGCTTAATTTTATTGTTTTCGTAAGAAAAAAAAAATAGTTTCCTATTTGCTTTTTTTTTTTGCACGAGCACATGCAAATTTATTATCTCGAATTGTTGTGTATTTACGTCCGTTTGCATTTAAGTTGACAATATGTCTTTATTCACTCAATATTAATATTTTAATTCTTTATATAGTTACAATGCAATTATAAGTCTTTGTTTTTTGCTCAGTTGTTTATATCGTAAAAAGAGCAATTGTTCCGTTTTATTTGATTTTTACTGTAACACATTCAAACATGTGTTGCTACGTACTTGTTTCTACTCACACAGTGTGTGTACTTAACACACCAAAATTCCTCGTATTTTTTTACAGATAGAAGAATAGTGCTCTATTCACTTATATAACTTAACATTAATTCATGCAGTTGCATGCAAAAACGAAGTAAGACTACAAAGGATGTTAAAAAATCTTATAAATTAAAAAAACAATATTTTTAAGCTAAAATAGAATGTGGGAATTATTTCTCTTTCATAAATAATTTTAATTATATTTAACATTTCTTTTGAATGTGCTTCTATGTTTTAGACCTCATTTACAATTTCATACAAATTGTTGCTGAAGTAGAAGTAGACTCAATATTTTAGCTAAAAATTTAAAAAAAATTTGATTTCTTCAGTTAAGTTAGTTCTGGTCTTTTAGGAACAAATTCAAAATAGTGCTGCATATGCTTAAAATTAAGCACAAACAAATCTTTGTTGTTTAATTTGCAGAGAACGCAATGTTGCTGTTTTATACATGTATGTATGTACGCATGTAAATACAGAGTACGCAATTTTACGCTGGGTCTCCACGTTGCAATATTTATTGCTAAGTACAAGCAAAAACGTCGGCAGAACAATGACAGAGCATTGGAGAAATAATTGCTGAATTTATTGCTGGAGAACACTTGAAATTGCTTTGCCATAAATTTGCAGTTTTCACCGCGAGTAGTCGTATAAAGTTTTGTGGCTGTACATATTTATAACAAATGTTTTATGTTGTGTTTTGAAGTGGTTGTGAAATTTTCTTTTTTAAATTAATAAAATAATTAATTGTAATTGTCGTAGCTGTGTTTTGTATTACTTTTTTGTTTATTTGCGTTAAAAAAAAGTTGAATTGTTCTATTGAAAAAATAAAAATATACAAAAAAAAAAATTCGTCGTTTGCTTTTGTTGATCTTGACGTTTATTAAAAAATATAATATATAAATATATATTTATTGATTGCTTTTTACATAAATAAACACACAAACAAAAAACAACTGTACAGAGAAATGAAATGTCAGATAAATTACAACTGATTTGACAGCATATTGCTAAGCAATAATTGCTCAAGCAATAAGAAGAGCAATCATAGCGCAATGGATTGCCACTCATGGCAATATGCGGTCTATACGTCGCAAATTTTATGGAGCAATGAAATTTGACGTTTGCCGCAATAAATATGGCTACGTGAAGACCCGGGGCTACCGGCAATTTAGGGGTGGGTACATACCATAAAGTTAAGAGAGCGCACGCTAACAACAACAAATATAAATAATAAGTATGTTGTTGCTATTTTAACGACTTCTCAAGTTACCCGCGCACAAACAAAGAGATTTTGTTTTGATTTTAACTTGAGTAAGAGAACGTAAGGAATAATATGTATGCGAGTTTTTTCAAAGAGATACATAGCAAGTTACAAGAACAAAACAAATGGATTATGACCGCAAGAATAAAAGTATAAATTGTTAAAGAGTTATGAAGTTAGATGTGTAAATTAAAGAGCTTTTGTTTTAAGTTTACTCATAATCCATTTGTTTTGTTCTTGTAACTTGCTATGTATCTCTTTAAAAAAACTCGCATACATATTATTCCTTACGTTAAAATAACAACAACATAATATTTATATTTGTTGTTAGCGTGCGCTCTCTTAACTTTATGGTATGTACCCACCACTAAATTGCCGGTAAAATTGCGTACTCTGTATTTACATGCGTACATACATACATGTATAAAACAGCAACATTGCGTTCTCTGCAAATTAAACAACCTGTAGTGTGTTAATAAAGTGAATCAAAAGAAGAAAACAAAATAAGAAAAAATTATACAGTCCGCTGCAAAAAGAAAACCCACAATCAATTGCTTTGTGATTAAAACTCCCTAAGTCACTAATGCAAAGATTGTACTCACATATAAGGAAAAAAAATACAGTCCGCTGCAAAAAGAAAAAGAAAACCGTCAATTTGTGATTAAAACTCTTTAATTCACTAATGCAAAGATTGTACTCACACATTATAATACTGAGGATGAATACAGTCCAGTACAAAAAAGGAAGTACACCAAATTTAATAAAACATCAGAATTAAATTAAAATTCAAATCTATTGGAAAATTTTTATCTTAAATAAAATAAATTTTTGTTAATATTAACATTATAAAAAATAAATCAATTGAATTAACAATTTAAATTAAAATTTAAACAATTTGTGCAATAAATTAAATAAATAAAATTTTATTGACAAATAAATTACAGTGTTTTAATCAGTGTTGCCATATTTCTATATTTAATTCAATTAATCCCCTAATTCCGTTAGGCCCATTCGAGTATGGAAAACAGAATAATTATTTAATTTTCAATTTGTCCTATTCAAATTGTTAAACTAGATATTATTTAGCGCTACTCAAATAGCCCCTAAATTTTCAACCTCTAAATTTTCGAAAATTAAAAGAATTTTTAAAATTCATACTTAGACTAGATAATAACATCTAGCGCTGTACTCATATAGCCCCTAAATTTTCGAAAATTAAAAGAATTTTTAAAATTTATACTTAAACTAGATAATAACATCTAGTGCTATACCTCAAAGCCCCTACATTTTCGAAAATAAAAACAATTTTTTATATTTTAAAATTCATAATTACACTAGATACAAACATCTAGAGCTATACTCACAAAGCCCCTAAATTTTCAAAAATCAATGTTTTTCACAGTTATTAAACTAGATAATAATATCTAGCGCTTTACTCAAAAAGCCCCTAAATTTTCGAAAATTCAAAGAATTTTTGAAAAATCCTTATTAAACTAAATAATATCTAGCGCTATACGCTAGATACCTCTCGCCCGTTGGCAAACATCGTCATTATTAAAATTTAGCCCCACCTAATTATTACAGTAATTAAATTGAGCTTAATGAGTCGTTTCTCCGATGTTACTGAGTCAACGCACTGATGATATTTTTTTTGTTAAACTGACTCCGATTTGTTATTTCTGTAATGCCGATGTGCCATCCCGTTAATGACATAATGCCATTTAATTGTAAGTGATGCATGAAACTTCTATTCGGTTCACATGATATTCTATATTTAAATTTTTTTTTATATATTTTTTTAATTGTAGACCTTCAAAATTATTCTTATCGAATAAAACTACATACTATTTTAGTTTCTGAACAAAATTTTGCTGAAAGCTATCATAAAATCTTTTATTTGAACCTTTTTTAAATATACGATAAGAAAGTATTCGAATAAAAAGTTTGTTTACTTTTTATTAACATCACTATTATTATGATTTGCTTATTTTATTTTTTTTAACATTTTTGAAGAACAATTTGTTGTTTAATAAATAATTAAAGAGAATATCTGCATTTGCCCCTGAACATATTCATTTAAATCATATAAAAATTTTTTAAATAATTATCAAATGTATTTAATATGTCCATATTAATAAATAAAACATTTTTGTCATTATTTTTTTAACATATTTCACAAAAATAATATCATAATATGCAAACACTTATCAAAATGTCATTTTATTTTTGGTTTAAAGAAGCTCAAATCCAACAATAAATTTTCTTACTTTATGAATGGTTTATTGAAGGTTCAATAGACTATTTCTCGTTTATGAATAAAACTTTAGAAATTTTTGATAAAAAACGGTCAATTAATCTTCAATAAGTTTTTATGAACACGGCTGTTAGACTATAGCAAACTTTACTAAACGTAATGGACACAAGAAGATTTAATTCTATAAACCACTTGTTTACCGTGCATGGCTACTCGTTTTTGCCCCGAGATGAACTGCCTGTTTGTAGAACGCGAGCACAAAAGTGACTCGTTTAAATTACATTTAAAACAAAAACAAATTTGTAAATATATTAATTAGATATAATTTATATAGTTATTAAACATTTTTTTAAGTGGGCTCGATTAAAAAAAGCATTGTCGAGATACTGATAATCTATTGAGTAACGTGCTATTTAATTTCAGCCCATTTTTAAAATTGCCTTAACGGAGCCTTCTATTGAAAGCCAACGAATTTCTGCAAACTTATTTTATTATTGTGTACCAAATCGCCACCAAAAATAAAAATACACATTAACTGCCTATTTCATTAAATGCAAAAGAACTCATTTTTTACACAACTACCTACATTGGAAACAAAAAAAAAATTTTAAAACATTGTTTCAAATTTATTTCTGCGAAAGAAGCGTTTTTGACATGGTGAAATTGACAGTCAAAATAATAAAAAAAATGCATCAAGCACTGACTTAAAAATTTTTCGCGTCGAAAAATTTAAAAAGCACTAAAAACAATGCAAAAAGCACCGAGTTGACAACGCTACTAGCCTAAAACAAAAAGAGTTTTTTTTGCTACCTTTTTGTTTGATTTTCTTTTCCACTTCCTTTCAGTTTCTAGAAATTTTAGTTGTGCGTGAACGTTTAAGTGCCAACTCTCTAATAAACTAATAAAATTAATAGGAAAAAGTGTTAGAAAATTAATAATTATTATAAATAAATTAAATTTAATTGTTATTTCATTGTAACATAAAAAAATTAAACAAACAAGTTATGTTTTTCTTGGTAAAAATTGTATTTAAATCTTTTTTCATATAAAGCAGAGTTATAAAGCAGCGCAGTCTCTGTTGCAATGCTGCTTGTGTTATTGAAGAGAGTCGCGTTGTTATGACGAAGAGCAGAGAGCTTAAGAAAAAAGTGTTTTGTGTTAAATAGAGTGTGTGTGTATGAGTGCCAGTTTTTTTTCCACAAAAAGGGAAATAAGTTTTTGAGCAAAATCAAAGTAAATATTGCAAATAAAAGCGAAATGGAAAGTTTGGTTTTTTATTAGTTTATTTTAAATCCATTATGCGTTTATTTTGAATACCTATACATATAAAATAAATGGCAGTTATAGAAGATGTCAATTTACTGCACAATATAGCTGATTTTTAGAATAGAAATATGTAAAAAAAAAGAAAAATGAAATCACAAAAAGGTTTAAAATTAATAAGCTATATAAAAAATTTAATAAAATAAAAAAGATAAGTGAAAAATAATAATAATAATTAAATGAAGATCAATTGAAGAGATAAAAATTTTCGTATACCTCCTAAACAAATAACTTTTAAAAGGTGAGTTCATTTGCAAATTTGTATTAAAAAAAGCTTAAAATTTATATATATTTAAGGGATTCTCGTTTTTTTTTATCAATTAAAAGGCTTAATTTCGGTCCTCTAGCCCATTTAATGTGGCTATTTAAAGTAGATTTTTTCAATTGAACTGTTTCATGCACGACACCCAAAAAAGTACACAAATGTACTCTCTGTACTGTTTTTTGGTTCAGTCCAAATATAATAAATATATATATTTGGGGGTTTTAAATGGTATGCTATCAAGTTATATTGGCATAATATCCTAATATACTACAATATTGTCGTTGTGTTAAAAACTAAAAAGTTCTAAAATAATAATTAATCTTTTAAGCTGTTTTTGTTAGTCTAGAGATCTACATTAGCTCATTGCAGTCACATTTTTTCTTGTTTTTATTTTAAGACATACTCAGCAAAAACTTACATTGCAAAGTAATGAGTTAAAAAGCTAATAAAACTACTCTTCAATTGTACAATGTAAAATGACAGACAATCAAGTTTTCTATCATTTCTTACTATCATTTTCTTAAAATATGATGATTCGCTCATTTATTTCTTGTAGGGTACTTATAGATTGTCATTTTAACTTACTTACGCTTACCACGCTCGCTCACAAATAGGGAGTTAAATAAGTTATTACCACATTCGCTAATCAATAGGTAGTTCTCATTGGCATCAATAAAACTCAATGTGTCACACATATTTGGGTTATTCACAAGGTGTGCTATCATGTTATATTGTCATAATGCTCTAACATTTTACAATGGTTTAAAAATATTGTTGTTGCTTTGCTTTGCTAACAAAAAGTGTTTTAATTAACAGAACTTTGCTTGCTATGTTTATTGTACTGTCGTAATTAAGCAGAAGACCCCTGCGTTGAGCGTCTAAACCGAGCCGCATTAGTTTTTGTAGCGGTCGCCGTTGGTGGTATAGTTTTATCCGGGTTATATCCGAATTTAACCTGCGGCTAGCTATTTTTGCAACAAAACACTTGCGGCGTCTAATTATATCGGCTTAGGACTCTGATGTTTGGCGTCTAAAAAATGGAAAATAGTCAGATAAGATCTAATTTAATTTATTAATTTAATTTTTTATATATGTTTAAATCAGCTGATTTTAATTCAAAATAGCACACTAAATTATGAGGGGTTGTTCCCAACTTTATGACACCATGTGAATCCCCCATTTGTGTTTTTAATTTAAATTGTTTTCTAATGCAAAAGTTGACAAGCCTACATTAAGATTAAGATTGCAAAAACGATATTATAAGGGAAGGTAAGATTTAAATACTTTCACTTATGATACAATATCGATATCATATACATATTATAATTTATATCAGCCAGACGATATCCTTATAATATCGTTTGGTTGATTGGATAGAGTAGATTTGATTAAAATTTTTAGAAAATATTCCCGAAAAATATTGAAGGAATAAGACTATTTAAGTATAAAAGCTTTTAAAATTGTAATTTGACTTAGAATACACTTTCGAATTAATACGAAAATTTTTTTAAAATTTTTAATTTTAAAAATACATATTAAAATCAGTTAAGTATTTAAATTTTTCATATTCAAATCTATTACAAATTGTTCATCATTCATAACAGATAAAAAAAAAAACAAAATGTAAGCAGAAACATTTACAGCCAACCCCACGATGTCACACGTTAACGTTCGCATAGAAAACAACATTTGAAACAAAAACAAATTTTAGAAATTGTTTTTGTTTAAAATGTAATTTTCTATGCGAACGTTAACGTATGACATCGTGGGATGGGTGATTAAAATCAATTTGTATTAGAATTGACTTGTTAAAACCTTAGATGCATTCTATTTTGAATTACAAAATTATAAATTTCGTTAATCAATTCATTATCAATTATATGTCAGGCATTACTAAACTACTTCTATGTAATGTAGATGGTATGAAGTAGTCATTGAATAATAAGTTCTTCAGTAATTGCAAGTCAATACCAAGTTTTTGCTGAGAAGGGGTTTGTGTTACCATTTGAATCCGCCAATAGTATTTCCATATATGTACCAGGATATAAAAACTTTAAGCATTTAACACACCTGAGACCCAATTTTTAAATCGATGTCTTCCGATTTAGATAAAATTTGCACCAAGATCCTATCCAAGTCCTTTTGGATAGTATTTAGTTTAGACAGACATTTTCAACAAGATCGGTCAAAAAGTTTCTGAGTTAGAGGGGGTCAAAGTTTAACATTTTGGCCATACAAAAGTTCTTTCTCATCCATGTAACTTATTACTTGGGCAACAAAACAAAGCACTAAAAAACAGTTTTCAGCTCTTAAAAAAAGCGTTTAAAAACATGAAAAAAAAGCTGTTAAAATTAAAAAAAGCAATTTTAACTTGTTTATTTTCCACTTAATTCGTTTAGTACGTTGCTATAGTAAATTATAAGTTCTTGTACAAAGAAAAAGTAATTCCTACGTCTGCAGATTGAGTATTTGCTCTGAAGTATATTTTATACGATTGGACTCATAATTCCGCTTGCCTCCCAAAATATCCCCAATATCTTTTAATACGCGAAATCCTTCATTTTTTAATGAAACTGATTTAAATATTGTATTAACTGTGTCTCCTTTATCCCCTGGAATACGGGAAATTTTTCTTACGGTCCATAACTATGTTCACTTAGAAAACCAATGAAAGATTTTTTGTTTCCAATTTTGTTACAACTTCGTGTGAAACCCCAAAGTTTGCAGAAATTAACAATATTTAATATACAGAGAAATTCTTAATAGCTAAAACTATATTAAAAAAGCAAAAAATAAGACTTTACTATACCAAAAACAGAGAGAAGGGGAACTAACAGACGTTACTTTATACAAAAATTATATTTAAAAAGAAATAAGACTTTACAAAGTATGATGGTAAAAGACGTTACAGACTGAGAAATTTGATCTTAACCCTAGAGTACGAACCATATTTTACGTACGTTGTAACTAATGATCGTCGATTCGACGATGTATTTTTTAACTGCCTATAACTGTGGCTTAAAAGCAAATATACTTTTTCAATAAATGTTATTATTCATTATGGCACCTAATAAGTTTATATAAGAAAATAATTTTATTTTAATTCATATAGATAAACGAAATATTTAATTTTAGAACTTTTTTATTTTATGTTGCACATATTTTTGGAATCATAAAAAATTACCTATAAAATATTGTTAGGAAAACTGAAAAACTAAAAAAGAATCAAAACTTAAAAAAGACATTTTTGTCTTTAAAAAAAATAAAAAAATTTTTTTTTTAAATAACACTTTGAGCCAGAGTCACAAAGTTAAACTTTGTGCTCTCCGCATATGGGTTTTTCGCATATATCACTTTTTGATTTTGACATTCGTCATTTTTTCGTATGGGCATGATCTACACATACTTCATTTGTGTTCGTTTTTATTTTCTCCTAAGCTGGACATTGGTGCCACTATTGTTTGAAGTAACAACATTTGCAATATTTGCTCACAAAGTTGAAAAATAAAAGTCACGTTAATACTAACCATCGACGATTCGACGAGTACAAAACCAATAAAAGCAATGTTCCAGCAACGCAATTCAAAAAACACAATTACACACAGCAAAAGTAAATCATCTACTAACAGCATACAAAATTTGAGAGTGTTAGACACACCCATTTAAAAGTAAATTAATTAAAAGGAAGCGATGCTCGTCGAAACGTCGATCATTAGTACTCTAGGGTTAAGAGAGAAAAGAACTTAAACAAGTAAATAATAAAATAAGTTGATAAAAAGGCTTAATACTAAAAACATAAACAGATAACAATTACACACAACACTTTAAAAAGTACGCTACCGCTAAGACAGAGTTGCATAAAAGTTAAGTAAGAAAGTAAAGTCGGTCAAGCCCGACCGTATGATACCCAACACCACAGTATTTAAAATCAAGTTTCGAGAGTGTATGGCTATATGAATATGGATCTGTCTATGTTTTAGATTTCATTAAAATCGGTTAAATAGTTACTGATGGGCAGAAATTGACCCTATCTCCCCTCGTGGTCCAATTTTTTAAAAAATGCATACCTTACGTGTCCATATAAATATGGATCTATCTACATATATATGTCTTAAATTGCATTCAAATTGGTTTGATAGTGGGCACAAAGACCCTCTTCCGGATAGCAGCTTTTATGGGGGCTATATTAAATTATGGACCGATTCGCCCTTGTGCCAATTAGAACCCAAGTACCAAATTTCATTAAATTATCTTTAAAATTGCGACCTGTACTTTGCGCACGAGATTACATGGACAGCCAGCCAGCCGGACGGACATCGTTAGATCGACTCAGAAAGTGATTCTGAGTTGATCGGTATACTTTAGGACCAATTTTTAAGGTGTTTCTCACATCAGCACAAATGCATAATACCCTCTCCCCTCTTTAGTGTAGCTATAATAACATTCATAGATAATATAGGTTTTTGGGATGATATTGTTCAAGGGAAGCACAAAATATTACCATAACGTTAAACGATTTTTTTAACCAGAGTTGTTACAGCAAAGAAATGGCTGATTTTTTAGTATTTATAAAAAAAAGTTGCACACAAAAAATAATAATAACGATTTTTGCAAAATTTTATTAAATAAGTTTTTTTTCGTATGAAAAAAATGAAAAATTGTCTTAAAATGGCAAAATAAGTAAAAAAAAAGCCGATATCGCCAAAATAACTAAAAAAAACCGATATTGCCAAAATAAGCAAAAAAAAAGCCCTAACAAATATAGCTCATTTTCTTTGTTTTGTTATGATCGGAATTTGTGTTCAATCAATATCTTTCTATCTTGTAAACCAAAAAAGCATTTGCTTTTTTTTGGTTGCCCTACTTATTACCTATTGCTGTTAGCAAAATTTGTTCCAAGTAGCTTCGATAGCGGGGATGTTTTTTTTTTTTTGCTCAAAAGAAAGCTTATGTCTTTTCCTTTAAGAGAAACGTAAATGTACACAGTGAAAATACTCACTTATACGTAAGTTTATATGTTTGCTTTTTAAGTACCATTTTAGTCTGCCTTCGTATGGGAAATATATACATATCTATGTTTTTTCATGCATTTTCCCATTTATAGTTTTGTTTTTCATTTGGTTGGGTATGGATTCAATTGCATATGTGTGGCTTTGTAAAGTTTCTTGTTTTGATTGACGAGTGTTGTTTACTGTTTATTGTTGTTGCTGATGATGTTCTAGTTGTTAATGTTGTTGCTTTGGTCTTTTTTTTTTTTCTTTTTTGCTATTCCTTGTAGTTGTTGTATGTCAAATCAATACATATACTACTTTTCATTACAAAATTTCTTCAATTGTATATTTTCGAGTACAAAGCAACCTGCAAGCATTTAAAAGATTTTTGATAGGTTGAAACCGGGTGACACTTTTTCTTCACTTTTGGACGATTAAAAAAATACATTTAATACTTTATAAAAACAAAAAGCATTGTAATCGTATTTTCATCATCTGATTCGATTGTTTTCGTCACCTCTGGGCGATGTGATATGAAGAAAATAAAAATTAATTAAAATTTGTTTAAGCTTGTATTAATTAACTTTTGTTAATACAGATATAATTAGTTTTGTGGTTATTTTATTGAATTGTTGATATTTTAATTAGGCTTAAGTTCATCAAATTAAATTTTTATTTAATCATTTGTATGAAGAAAGGAATTTTACAACATGAAATTAATTAAAATTTATTGATAATTTTCATTCTTGACTGAGGTGATATATGAAAAAAAACTCTCAAGAAACGTTTGAAGATGAAGAGTTAGAGGCATGAAGATTTTTGTGGACCTCCAAAAAAACTCGCGCAATCATTAGGAGTCACTCAAGCAGATACTTTACACAAAAAAACTTCTCCAAAATTTTTTACCAATTAAGAGCACTAATGAAATATAAAATCAGTTTTTATTAAAAATTTAATCAAGTGAACTAAGATTTTAATCAAGAGAATTAAACGTTTAATTAAGTAAATTGAACGTTTAATTGATACTATTAATTTGTTTACTGGTGCAAATTAAATTAGTTTTTTGATAAATATCACAAATTTTTTTAATTCAAATTATACCTCGAGTTAAAGACGAGAAAAGTTGGAACACGATTTTGCTGGTCCGAAATGTGGATGATACCAGACAAAGAAGTCGGTTTTGCGACGAATCATTACTGGTGATGCAAAACTGATCCATTTCAACAACTCGAAATGCAAAGCCTGGACTACACGATGCGATTCAATGCCAAAGTCGAATTTCTACTACTCCAAGGTGACGTTCTCTCTTTGATGGGACCAGTAGAGTCTCATCTACTCTATACTGCCAAAATTGGAACAGACGACCAAAGGAGGCCGGTACCGAATACAATTGTTTCGTTTGAATTGAGCAGTGACCGATAACTGCAAGGAATACGCGATCAAACATAAAACCATTATATTCCATCATGGCAACGCTGGGCTACAAATTACAAGAACAGTAAAAAACTTCTTTTGTGTCCTCTTTGTGTCATCGGAAAGCGTATCTTTCAAGTCTCAAAGACAATACTTTTACCACGAAAGCCTTCTCGACAGAAGCTTAGAGCTATGTTTGTTTGATAATAAAATTGGCAATGGTTTGATTGGAATACAAATCTTTTTTTAAACTTAAGCGATATCAAATGCTTGCTGGGAAAAATTTCTATCGTTCTATTACACAAGCTTAGTATATCACTGTAGTGCCTGTATAAATTTTGTTGCTACTATAAATGTTGTTGCTATTACTGTTGTTCGTATTAATGTAACTTTTGTTTATTTATTTGTTGTTTCTGCTATTGTTGTTGTTTTTGCTGTTTACTTGTGTAAGTAAGTCCATTCATTACCACTGATTTGTTGTTTTAGCAGAGAGCTTTTGTTGAATTGTTTATGACTCTTTTAATGTAGAAGTTTTACAATCGTACAAGCAAATATTTTGATGGAGGTGCAGCAGTAGTATTGATTGCTTAAAGTGCAAAAAGGGAATAATTTGCGTATTTGTGTTTTTCTTATGCTCCACTACATGTTTTGTTGTTAATTTTAGGCAGCATTTTAATAGCAGGGTTAGAATGCGGGTGAACATTTTATTTGCAATGATTTCAACTTGTTGTCGTTAATATTTATAACTATTTTCTAGCTTAAATAACTTAAATCTTTAAATATTGTTTTAATTAATTTAGCAGACGAGGGAAATTTGAAAGAATAATGAATAAAACTGCGAATCTTCTCTTAAACATTTTAAAAGATAAAATAATTTTTAGAGAATTTTCTACATACTTTTTTAAACAGTCTTTGAGATAAAACATTAAAAGAAAAAAAATCCTTTAAAACAAGATAAACGGTTACAACAGACCGTGTGAATCTTTAATATAAACAACTGTTTTTTACAGCGGAAAATTATTAAGCACAAAGAAAAAAGTGAGTTTAAAATAATTTTACAGAAATATCTATCAGAAACTTGAAATTTTTTGTAAACACAGAAAAAATTTTGCACCAATAAAAGCATTAATCAAAAATAAAATCAGTTTTAATTAAAAAATTTAATCAAGTGGATAAAACGTTTTATCAAGTGAATAAAACGTTTAATCAAATAAATTAAACGTTTAATTGATATTATAAATTTTTTTACTGGTGCAAATTTTTTTATTTTTTGATTAATGCTTTTACTGGTGCAAATTTTTTTTCTGTGAACTAATAACACTGTGGCTGTCCGCCAAAGGTTCTGATAGTTGATCTTTTATAATTTCGGCCCATGGAATCGAAGGGCGCTTACGAAAGGAATGACATTCAAGGCCAAGAAATCGAATGGCGTTTAGTCAGATTAGCTCGGGATTTCAAGATATTGTCATTTTAATTTTGTATATTTTTTTTAATTCCCTATTATTCATTAAGTTACGATTTCGTATTCAAATTATGTGAACAGATAGCGGGTTTATTCTTATGTTTGCATAATATAAGATACAATATATTAATTTCAAAAGATTTTGTTATTCGTGCTTAATTCCCAGTTTTTATTATTGATAAAAACAACGATTCTGAACGATTCAACAACGATCTGAATAAAACCTTAATGCAGTAGGAAAAATATGGCCAAAATTTAAAAAAATTATTTAAAAAAAAAAACTTAAATAAAAAATGCTGCAAGACCGGCATAACTCAAAAAAATCCATTTCGAGATAAACGCATTTAAAGTTTTTGATATGCTCTAACTACTTAGAAAAAAAGAAGACACATTCTCATCAAACTGGGAAAGTATAAAAGATATTAAGTTGAATTTAATACACAATATAAAGAAAAACATTTTTTTTTGAGTTATGCCGGTCTTGCAGCAAATGAGCGATATGTATATTAGGAAGACCGTTTAAATCAAAAGTTGAATTTCTTTAGCTCTCACCCTCCGATTTTGTGGGTATTGATAAAAAGCAACGCCGAAAAACCGGCGAAGGCTAAGCCGTCCCTCACGCCCACCAAAGTTTGAGAAAAATTATATTTATACATGAAACCTGACTTTTATGTTTCATAACTTAGAAAATATTAATTTTGTAGAATGGTTGTTAACAAGTTTTTCCTTAATCTCTTATTAAACAAAATCAAATGAAAAATATCGAACAAGCCACTAAAAATAATCAAATTTTTAATATATTAAAAAAACGCATATTCTATAAATCACGTATCTTTAATTTTGTTGATAAACATTTTTATTATTTATTTAAAAAAAAAAAAAACTGACCAGACGGGCACTTGGCGTTTTAACCTAATTCGAGTATGCTAAATACAGTGATGCCAACCGTTTTTTAATGTTAGCTCTTGTTTTTGAGATATACCGTTATTTCGCAAATGGAGAATGCTGCTTAACTTAAAAACGGGTTTGTGTATTTAATAAACTAAAATTACCTTTAAGAATAATGAAAGGGTTTTCTAACATGCGCAGTCGTTTTAGAAACATAATTTTTTTTTTAGCAAAAAAAATAACCACAATACTAATTATTAAAAAAATGATTTTTAGCAAAATTTCAAAAGTATTGTTTTTTAAAAAGTCATAAAAAATTGGAAAATAACTGAATTTTATTGCTTTTAATTTTTTTTAAGCATTTAAAGAAGTTGCAAACAAAAAAAGTCATAAGTGATTAAAATCTGTTTACAACTTTTGATTTTATTTACAAAAGACGAAAAATTTGCATTAAACTTAAGAATTTCATAAAATATGAGCCTCCCTAAATGGTGGTGATAAAGGGCAAGTATGTCTCGAGAAAATGTTAAGGACAAAAAACTAATTGAGGCCGGTTATACATTTTATACCCATAGGGGCGACTCCTTGGCAATTAAAGGGCTTATTCCTCCACATATTCCTAGTCTGTATTGAAAATTTTGAATCGGAGCCTGCTTAAAGAATAGAGATAGCGGGTAGGAATGTTAAAAAAAAAATGATGAGGATAAAAAATACATATGACCCATCTAGGGCATAATTTCATTAGACCGCCACATTTTTGTGGGAGCCCCCCTAAGTAGTGGAGATATATGTCAAGTATGTTTTAAGAAAATGTTAGGCACAAAAACCGTGGAGATATATGTCAAGTATGTTTTAAGAAAATGTTAGGCACAAAAACCGAATGAAGGTCCATCATGTACTTTATACCCCTAAGAGCGATTCATTGGCACTTATACGGCTTTTTCTTCAATATATTTCTAGTCTGTATTGAAAATTTTGTATGGGAGCCCCCTTAAAGAACATAGATAGCGGGATATGCGTTTGACAATTTTTTTTTGTAAGCAAACGCACACAAACACAAATATTGAAGCTGAATTGACGTGTGTAGGAAAAAATAGTTCCAAAGAAAAAATTCGCATCAACGCGGCTGTTTGCTTTTTATTTTACTTAGGTTTTGTTAAATATAAGATTTAGAGAAAACTTGTTAAGACAAAAGTTGTTGGAAACTTCAATAATAGCCACTTCTTAGGAAACGATTTTTATGTAAAATTAATATTTACCAAGTTATGTGGCATAAAATTTGGACTTTACGATTTTTCTCAAACTTTGGCTAGCGTGAGGGACGATTGTCCGAAAATTTTTTTGGCGTCGTTTTTTAGCAATACCCACCGAATTGAGAGCATGGAAAAATAGAAAACAAATATGCTCCATACAGTTAACGACCACCCTAATGTATATAGTATGAGTAACCATTTTATGATCAAATAATTTGCATATGAGACCAGCCCTTAATGCATAACGTACGCAAAAACCAAAATTAAAACGGTAATACCTCGATGAACGCAATGCGATTCAGAACCTTTGGCCAAAAAAAAGATCAAAATTCAAACATTGTGTATTTGTTTAGTTTACCTGTACGTATAAGAACTATTTGCAAGATGCGATATGGTAGATATATGATTTCCTCCATTTATAAAACCAAGCACTCTTCATTTCAAATAAGGACTTTTATCAAATTATGTTGCTTTTGCTCATTTAATATGGCTGCTTTGTGCCAAATGTTTTATTTTGTGGCGGACATTTTATATTGACTAGATTATATAATAAACTGATTTCAATCATTTCTGATACCAAACGTATCTCATATCTACATCTTGCTTAAAGCTTTATTTCGAGAGGACATTTGTCAGGAAGCTACGTGAAATAATGATCGATTTGTATATAAAAAAAGTATGTAGGTCGCATTATCTTGCTTTAGCATATCTTGCATGAACGCTATTATGCTAAAAGTCTTTTCCCGGAGGAATATTTGTATGGGAACAAGGTGAGGTAGTGGGCTAATTTAGCCCATTTTTAATATGAATAAGCAAATCTATCGTCTAGTATTCATTATTAATAAATTCTTAAATCTTCTACTTTTATCAGAAGCTGTATATGCTTATTGGATGGGTTTTCCCGAAACCTGGATAATTAGACCATTCCTATAGTGAAGTTAATTTGAATATGGGCATTTCTCCAATGTCGAATGCGACATTCGTACGCCTTAAAAGTGAAAAAAACATATACCAAAACATTAATTTTATTTTGACAAAAGGCTTATAGCTCTTGATAAGCACTATAATTTGTGCTTAGGTTGATTTTGAGCAATTGTTCGTTTTCAAGAAAATTAAAAAAACCCAAGGCATTTGCATGCGACAAAAACAGAAGTTGTTTTTACGGCAAACAGTTCAAACACTGATTTCAGCGAAACCTGATAAATTATTTATTGCGACTAATTTTAAAATATTATGCATTGATGTATCTTAATAATGGTTTTTATTTAATACAAAAATATTGTGGAGTTTATTTTTTATTTAATTTTAATCACTGTCGCACGCTACATGTTGCTTGCGACATATTGTTCCATCATACTTTTATGTTTATGTTTTTACTTTTTATGTAATTAGACATGCGTAAGATGATTCTACATTATTTCAAATTCATTCAATATATTCATTTTCTCAACAAACGTTATAAAATTATAAAGAAAAATACAAATCCAAATTTATAATATTTTTAATTAGGCTTATGTTCATCAAATTTAATTTTCATTAAATTATTTTTATGAAGAAATGGATTTTACAACATGAAAATTAATTGAAATTGTTATTAATAATCTTTCATTTTTGACCGTGGCCGGGGCTCGAAACGCGGCCGGGAGATTACAATGACATTTTAATTAATTTTCATGTTGTAAAATTCCTTTCTTCATAAAAATAATTTAATGAAAATTAAATTTGATGAACTTAAGCCTAATTAAAAATATTAAAAATTGGGATTAAAAACCATAAATAGTTCAACAAAATAACCACAATACTAAAACTATCTTAACTGAAAATAGTACTGCTAGTCTCAAATAAAGTTTTTTTTAATGGAATAAGCTGTCCTTGATGCCCATCGCAAATAAAGATATTTTAGGAAAAAAAATTTTTTGAATTTATGCATTTTACACTTACGATGTCGCACGCTACAAACTTAAAATAAGTATTAAGAAAAAAGCACTGATAGTTTTCCAGCAAAATTTTTTTAATTAAATTTGCAATAAAATTATCTGTTTGTTACTAATATTTGAAACGCATTGTGCAAATACCCTCGACGCACTGATAACAAATGTTCTTTTTCAATGTCGCACGCTACATTGAAATATACGGTAAAGCAAAGAAAAAATTTGCCGTAACTGGCAAACGCATGCTTCCTTTTACATTTTTTCTTTATTGTTTGAATATAAACTGAGATTTAAAAAGCAATTGTCAATGCAAAATGTTTCTCATTAAGATCATTTAGCAAAACAAAACGTGCAATAGAAATGTTCAAAACAGAACTTTTTCACTTGTTCGACTTTGCATTTGAATATTTCAAAGTGTATTATGAATAAATGTAAAATTTGGTTAAATCATTGAGAGTTGATAGATTTCCTATAAAAAATATGTTAAAACAACATACTTTTATAGACTTTGAATTATTTAGCTGCGGTTGACATTTCTGTGGAAATGCCCATATGAGCTTTGTTAAATCGTGAAACGATTTTCACTGGTTCTAATACGATGTGTTCTTCGATGTAAAAGTCTTTAGTATTAAATTTCATCAGAAAGTGATTTTAAGTCGATTGAAATCAGGTGGTTTCTTGTCGAAAATAGCAGAGAATCGCACAGATTTTTAAAATTTTCTAAACTGTAGGTTGTTTTTTTTAATTGCATATATATTTTGTAGAAGAAAAGCTTTAAAAAAACGTTGTTGTCCTTTCGCGAAGATACAATTTTTTGTATGTACTTAAAGTTTTCTTTTACTAGGCCAATTTAGGGATGCATGTAGGAATAACTTTTAGCTCTGGTTCATATTTTCCAAAATTTTTTGTGGCAACACAAATCCTTTTATTTTTTTATGTATCTCCGAAAAGAAGACCGAATTTTATTGACTGTGATATATAATATGTCGAACTTAATTTTTTCGTGTAAAATAAATAGACTCAAAATAACTTTTACATAAAATAATAATTTTTTCTATGAAAATAAGAAGGCGCCTTTAGTTATGCTATATTATTTTGAAAATAAAATAAAATAATTTTTTTATGAGGTATTTTTTATTGTTAAACCCCCGTATTCATAAACGATTATTAGTTTAACAATCGTTTATTAAGTCAAATTTTCATAGAAAATTTGTTTTCTAACCCCAAGAAAATATTTTTCATATTTTTGTCAAAGCCGTTTTGTTTATTTTTGTTTGCTATTGACCAAGTTTGAAGCACTTATAACCCAATTTCTCAGTAACAAAGAGAAAATTAAAATTCATTTACATTTAAACATTTTATCTGTATAAATATTATATTTTCTTAAAAGCATTTGTATTAACCATTAACCTTGAACTTTGAAAGACTCGTTAAACTTTATAAGCCAACTGAGATATAAATAAATTGAATAAAACCGAATGTTGCAAAAAAAAAAGAAAAAAAAAAACACAAAAAAGCAGCCAACAATTGGCTTTCATATCAGAAGAAAATTAAAAAGAAGTAAGAAGGTAAAGTCGGGCAAGCCCGACTCTATGATACCTTACACCATAGTATTAAGAGACAAATTTGCGAGAGAGCATCCAATGGTAGCTGTAAGGTGTCAATTAACCCCTTCCAATGGCAACTCCATGTAAAAGTGATAGGTCTCATTTATGTAAAGTGTTTAGAGCTAGGACCGGTCTCTACCACCAAAGAACCTATCACGAAACTACTTAAGTGTCAGTTCACTTCCTTAAGGGCGTTCTGGCAATAAGCTTGTACTATGTGAAACTATGGATCGATATTTTACATTTTTTATATGACAATTAGAACCTACAAGTGAACTTAAGCTTATCAAATTATCTCAAAAATTGTAATCCGTACTTTGCGCCCAAGGTTTTTACATGGACAGCCAGCCAAGAAGTCGGACGGGCGGACGTATTTAGATAGATTCGTATTTGTATACTAAAAAGTGGGGTCTAGGGCTAATATTTTAAAGAGTTGCATACATCAGCGCAAAATAATAGTACCCTTCCCATAACTCAATTAAAATTAACAACAATGGCAACTCCTTGAGATTCATACTGATATTTTTACGGCAACACTTAGCACCAGTGCTCGAAAATAAGCACTAAATATTGCTCCTAAGTGTTCGGTTTGGTAGATTTTTGGAAAATACAAGCGCTAATAGTGTTTGTGTAGAAAATCATAAAAAAAAAATAACTTCTTCCTTTTTGCCAACTTTCAAACTCAAAAATAATACTGTTCTTTCCAACTAAACAAAAAGATGAGAACATTTTGGTTTAAAAAAAAAAACACAATTTTCATTGTGTTCGGTTCAGCTTTTAACGTTCAGTCCTTTCTGTTGTGCGTAGCGCCCTTTTGGCTGGTAAAAAAAAACTAAAAATTTTTTGCAAACACAAAATACACATACGAAAACAAACAAAAAGCCAGCAAAAAAATTTTACACAAACAAAACATATACACAATACACACACAAGCTGTTCCTGGTGCGGTCGTTGCTAAAATTTGTTGTTTATTTTTTTCTTTATCAATGTACAAAAAAAAAAAAACATTATGAACATTTAAATACAATGTTTGTCTACAGTATCACTACAATTGTTCTGTTTTTTAACGATGAATATATCGTCGGTTGACAAGTAAAACTCACTAAGTGTAGTCAGACCAGTTTAGAGATATTGAGGTTTTAATGTTCAATTTTGTGTAAAAAATCTATTATACCTACATAAGATCGATGCGATTTTGCAGAGTAAATTAAAAAATAGTTTCTTTATTATAATTGCTTTTAAATTTTCGGTCTAACTACAAACGTTTTCAAGACAATACAAAATAAAACCCTTATTGATCAAATCTGCACTTAGTGAGTTTTACTTGTCAACCGACGATATAATATATAATATTCGGCTCTTTTTGAAAATAGTTACGAACGGATCAAGGTTGTGTTCGTTTACACAATCACTAAAAAATAGATATCGATCTTGGGTGTGTTCGCCGAACGCTAAATAATGTACTGTTTATTTTCGAACACTGCTTAGAACAAACACTTCTTCTTTGTATACCCTTCACCGAAGGTAAAAGGGTATATATAGGTTTGTCATTCCGCTTGTAGTTCCTACAATATTGGCTTATACCCTATAAAGTATATATATTATAGGTCCTTATGAGGAGCGAAGTTGATTTAACGATGTCCGTCTGTCCGTGTGTTCCTTTTAATGCGTTTTCCGAAGATCCCGGATACAGTTCGGAATTGTTTGCTATTGAAATTCAGCCTGAACGCTCGACGACTGCCTCTTTATTTAGAAAATGTCAATAACACTAAAACTATTTTAAAGTGATATTTATTAAAAAAAAAATAGTATAGGTGTATTTTTTTTTTTCCTTTATACATAAAACCAACGTTGTGCTTTTTTAACAGATTCTGTTACCTCTTAAAATTAATGGATACGTTTGGTTGAGTGCGTGTATGCAAAAAAATGCGTGGCTTAAATTTTCAATTAATATGCAACCGAAAATTGGAACTTTTTTTTAACATATTTTGTATTATGTTACTGGAACTCTTGTTTTGTTTTGTATTGAGTTCAGCAGCAGGTTGGTTGCATCTTTTTAAATTCCCTAACAACTTGAAACTATTTGGTTGTATATTGATGTTCATTTTTTCAAAATACGGTTATTTTCTAGATAAGAAAAATATAAAATGAAAAAATATGAATAAAATGCTAAAATGATTAAAGCAAAATGATAATGACAGTAAAATCTTGGTAAATGGGATAAAATTAATGTTAGAAGAACTTGCTTATATCCATCACCAATAACCAATGAACAAAGTGATTTTATTAGTCCTTCTTAAGATATACATACATACCGCACTTGATCAACAAAAGTGTATTAACTAAAATTTTTTTTTTAAATATCTTGCTTTATTTTTTACTTTTAAGTTATGAAACGGTTAGTTTAACAATTCTTTTTCATAATTTTTGAATTGATACCACCTTGATGATTAAGTGTAAAGTAAAAACTATTGGAAAATTCGTCATGAAAACAATAATGCAAAAAGTAAAACAGTCTTATTCAATTTTTTAAATTTCTATTTCGTGTTACATTACTGAAAGGTACACGGTGAGACTAAAGGGGAGGAAAACAACTGAGTAGGCTATTCCCAAACTCCCTTACATAATCATACCCCCACCACTTTAGTCTTAATTAACGTTCCGTGCATTTTAAAACACAAAGAACACAATAAGTTTAAAATATTTTCAAAGAAAATTTCAATTATTAGAAATTACAAATATTTTGAAATTTAAGCGTTTTTAGTTTACTTGTACGTATGAGTAATATTTGCAAATTTTTAATATTACTCATACGTTTTAAAAACCAAACCCTTTTCGTGCAAATCGAGTTTTTTACATGTTTTTCAAATCCAATTGCGCAATTGTAAATTTGTATTCTCAATAATCCATAGGGCACTGCTACACGTTCAATATCTATTGTGATATTTGCACCGCGATACAATTTAATGGATTGATTGATGCAGCACGTATGCCAATTTTTCAATATTTATCGCTTAGGTTCATATTTACATGAATTGTGTGCTGTGGTGTTTAGTCGAAGTTAAAAAATGCCACGAGAAAACCAAAAACAGCATGTTTAACTACCTTGATGGCTTTTTCGACAAAGCACAAACATTGCAAAAATGTTAAAAGTGGGATACTATGCATACGTACTAGGGTGTTCAATTATTCGGGTTTTATTTTTGTTCGATTAAACGATTAATCGATATTTAACATTTTTAACTTATTCGATTTAACGAATAAAATTTTAAAATTAATCGATTAATCGAATAATTCTTAATCCAGACATTTTATAAATTACGAGATTTTTTTCGATAATCTTAGAAAAAATTAGTACTTGAGTTAATAAACATTCTTTTTTAAAAAAACTTGTCAATGTAGCTCGAAATTGTTGCATCACTTTCGGGCACTTAGATCTCAAAAGTGTCAATAGAACTTCGGATTTTTTGAAACTTTTCGCGGACATTACATTCTTTGCTATGCTTCAGCAAAAAAATTCCTCTAGAGAACCGTTCGAAGTATCCTGTTTAAAATATTTATTCAATGACCACTTGTAGCTCCCTTTGATTTTGTTGGTGAAGCATCTTCTTCAAGTACTATGTTATAGTCACTGTGTAAGTGGTAAGTAAGTGGGAAGTTGTTAAAGAACATTTACGTTAAAACATTTTTTGACACCTGTTACATTTAGAATTATTAAATTTATCCTTCGTACAATATTTTTAAGCCAAACTCATTCATAAGAGAGAAACGAATGAACTATTTTTTAAAAAATATGGGCGTGCTCTAGAAATCGAATTGAAGTGGATTTAAAATATAGCAAATTTTAAAAACGACCCTGTAATTAAAGTTAATAAAAATATTGCATTTTATCTACTTCAGTCTTTAAGTATCTATAATTTTTGCAATAACAACACTTTAAACCACGAGAAACTACTGTAATTTTTTAAATAGAATTTGAATTTAAATTACCGTTCGATTTCAATCTCACTTCATTTCGATTTCTACCCGATAAATTAATAGAAAACTTTGTCGTTTTTTCCTGCGTGAAATGATTTATTAAACTGTGTTGAAAAAATGTAACAAAAACATAAGCTAAATTACTCACTAAAGATGACTTTTTTTATTTTAATTTTAACGAACACATACATTGGTTTTTGTTTATTCGACTTAAAACTTTAAAAAAAATATTTGAATTTTTTGAAATTATTATTTGACAGAAATACTATATATATTATTATTATTCGATTAATTGGTATAAATTCTTCGATTAATCCTTTAATCAAAATAAGCAATTTTAAATTATTCGAACAATTAATCGTCTAAAATTGTCCGATTAATCGAACAAGAATTCATCGACTGAACACCCTAACACGTACCCAATAGGGTTATCGAACGGATAGTATTCAACCGTTTTTAACCGGTTATTTTAGCTTTGCCCAAGACGAATATTTTAAAATGTCTATTTTTCGGATATCGATTAAACCGGTTTTAATAAAATAAACCGGTTATTTTTGTAATGTGTAATTTATATACGTTTCCTTACTTTTGTTATAAATGTACCCGTAATTTAAGTATTTTTCTAATTGAATATTGTGCAAACTTAAATTTTTATGCAGACTGTCAAAACAAAATGTGACAAAAGTGAAAAAACATTATAAGCAATGTGAATATAAATCGCTTATAAAAGCGTGTGTTCTTGTAAAAAAAAACCAGTATTCTAAATATTATATGTATTTTTATAAAGATGTCATCTCTGGTAATATTTCGAACTGATTTAAAAGACAATGTCGCCTAAAAGGACCTTAAACGATAAGTTGCAAAGGTTCTTCAAAGTCACGACTTATTAATAACCTAAAATTTTACAAGCTTGACATAAATATACGCCAAGTAAAACTTGACTCTGTTGCAAGTAGTTCTCAAGTGACTGCAAATAATACTTTAATAAAATATACTACCAAAAATTACAGAAAAACTTTTAAGGCCAAAATACATTGATCAAAATACTCACCAAGCATTGTGGTAGTATTAGTGAAAATGAGTTTGTATGTGTGACACCGACAAAGCTTGATGAAAAATCAAAAAATTTAGATATGACGGCGAATATTACGTCCAGCACACGTACACGTTGAATTCGCCGGCTGGACAAGCATTTAACAAATGTGTATTTGGGCCTTTAAACTGCTGAAAACAACAACATATCAGAGGAATCAATTAAAATTTGCATTTTGCATTATAACTGAATCTTTTAGGCATCAGCTTTACGATTAAAACAATCGTATATGAGCTTATTTTTCGATCATAAATGATACTCGTGTTGTCAGAAAATGGTATCCTACCCATGAATTACCACAAACAACCATGAATTTAAAATTCAAAACATTTAGAAATCCTTATCTGAACATATGAGTGAGTCATATATGAATCATTTTTCAATCGCTCAAGTGATAAATAAGTTTTTAATCATCAAAAGTGATCTAAGAAGACTTATTTAAGCGATTTTTACTAAAAATTATCACCCAGCTAGCATTTGGGAAAACAGTTTTTGTAAAAATCACCTAAATGAGTCTCCTCAGATCACTTTTGATGCTTTACAGCTGATTTATCACTTGAGCAATCGTACACAGAAAAAATTAAAAATTTTCTCTGATCATCAAATTCATAGAATCAAGCAAACAATTTGTTGATTTTTTACCTATTACCAAAATTATTATATAGATTACTACATTTTGTAAAAATTTTAAATTGTGAATAGTTTTTTCCAATAAATATTATTTTTTATTTAAATAAAAAAAACTATCAAAAAACTTTGCCGTTTCAAACAATGTGTTGATTGATTTTATAAAATATAGCTCAGATTTTGATAGTTCCCCACAACAATTCTTCAAGTTCAAATTAATTTATTTAAAACGAAAAAATCAATTATTTTTATAATATATAAGTTAAAAATTTATTCCAAAACAAATAATATGTTAATTAAATCAATGTTATATTTTTAAACAAAAAAAAAAAAAAAATTATTAAATTTTTACATTAATTAAATTTAAACACTTTAAACAATTTTTTTAATTGATAAAAAACTACTGACAATTTTTTCTTTATAAGTATTTAGTTAACTTGTACGTATGAGTAATATTTGCAAATTTTGAATATAACTCATACGTTTTAAAAAACCCAATACATTTCGTGTAAATCGGGTTCGTCAGATGTTTTTTAAATCCAATTTCACAATTGAAGCAAAGCCGCTGTAAAAGCCACTTTTTGCAAAATCTGTTTTTAGCAAATTATCGTTAACATTACTCTCTTACATTGTTTAAACATCATCTCTTCAAATGCAATACAAAGAGACAGCCAGTGAAAGAACTTTGTAAGTTACTTAAAAAAAATAATACAAACTAATGATTTTGCAACTTGGAATAACGTTTTAAAAGCCGCTTGCTTAGTAAAAAAAACGTTTTAAATGACATCGCGATTGTACATAGGAAACGTTTTTCCACTAAAAATTAAAAAAATAATTTATAAAAAATTATAAATTATAATTCCTTGATATTTTCCATACAAGTTTTTAATAACATTAATTTTGATTAATGCCTTTTTTCTCTCCTAAAAAATAGCTATTTTGTAACTTACAAAGTTATTCGCGGCTGTGTCATAAATGACTCATTAAGAAGAATCGCGGGTAAGGTACCCATTTCTTCCGACAAAAACGTCATTTATGATCAAAAAATGAGCGCATATTCTGGTTTTTAATCGCGCTGAAGGGTCAAAAAAGTCTTGAATATGATTAAGTTCTGGTGGAACATAGAGCCACTGCAAATATTTTTCATTGTTTTTTATTAATCATCATAAGTTTAAGGCTGTGTTCTTTATCCACTATTGCTTGTCATACTTAGTTCTTGACGTAGTAATGAGCAGCTCCATATCCAGGCAGCATGGTATTACCAAGGGCCTCAACGACTATCTTAATTTCATGGATTATGGGGACAACATCTGTCTTCTATCCTACTACTTTTCTAGCAACTCCATATTTAATCATTTTTAACTCGTATGGCTAAAGCAGGCTTGCAAATTAACATCGGTGAAACGAAGCCAATGCGCCTAAGCACATCCTGCTCTACGAAATTTAAGTTTTCGGGGTTTCCCATTGAAGACGTTGAAACCTTTTGCTATCTTTCTCCACAAGTGGAAGCAGCAAACAAGACATACAGAACAGTCTTTGCAAGTTAATTTTGGATCTAACAAAATATTTCAAAGTACACCAAAGTCAGAGTATTTAACAGCAACGTGAAATCCGTGCGTCTCTAATGTTGTGAAATGTTGAATACATCTAATCACGAAGTGAGCAGAAAGCAAGTATTTGTAAATCTGTACCTCAGGCGCACACTCACGTTAAGTGTTCGAAAACAAGCACTAAATATCGCTCCTTAGTGTCCGGTTCGGTAGATTTGTGGAAAACACAAACGCTGATAATGTTTGTGTAAGCAATCATTAAAAAAAAATAACGTTTCCCTGTTTGTCATCTTTCGAACACAAAAGTAATACTGTTCTTATCCAACTAAACAAAAAGATGAGAACATTTAATTCCGTTCGGGTTTTTAAAAAAACCACAAACTTTATCGTGTTCGGCTCAGCTGATTAATATTCGATCGTTTCTGTTGTGCGTAGCGCCTTTTTGGCTGGTAATAAAAAAATCAAACATTGCTTCGGCCTCAAAAGTACCATCTTTTGATAAAATAAATTCTCAAAATCGTTTTGCAATTTTGGAGGATGAATCCTCTGAAGCACAAAACGTCATAAAATCGGCCAAGCCTCCCCCGATATATCTGAGGGAGCGAAATTCTAATGAGCTCATAAAGAGTTTGATATCGGTTATTGGTGAAAATTCGTTTTACGTAGCTGCTATCAAGCGTGGTAGTATAAACGAAACAAAAATACAAATCAATCATGAGAATGATTTTCGAAAAATTGTAAGCAACTTTGAGGCACTCAAAAAAAATTTTTATACATACCAACTGAAAAGCAGTAAAGGCCTTCAGGTAGTGATTAAGGGTATTGACTCATGTGTGGACCCAGAAGAGGTAAAAACATTCCTTGAAGAAAAAGGCTTCAAGGTAAAACATGTATTAAACATTAAAAATAGAGAAAAAATTCCCCAACCACTTTTTCGAGTGGAGTTTGAACCCGGCGACGTTAAACTTAAAAAAAATGAAACGCATCCCATCTATAACTTAAAATACATTCTGTACAGAAAAGTAACTATAGAGGAGCCGCACAAAAGAGGTGGTCCCGTTCAATGTCTGAACTGCCAAGAATTTGGCCATACTAAGGCATACTGCTACTTACCCCCTGTTTGCGTAGTATGTGGCGAATTACATGGTACAGTTCTTTGCGACAAGTCTAAAACCGACCCCAACGTAAAAAAATGCAGCAACTGTGGTGGCAATCACACTGCCAATTATAGAGGATGCCCTGTATATACTATCGTCAAGCAGTCGGTTGGACCGAAAACTAATCCCCCTCAGGTAACAAATCAAGTAAACAGTAATGACCATCAGGCCCCCCAGCCTAGTAGTAACATAATTTCTTATGCTAACGTCTTAAAATCAAACAATATACCAATGCAAGGCCCTTCGACAAGTAATGACGAAACTCCAGTTTCTAATCTTAGTCGGCTAGAAAAAACAATGGAAACATTAGTGCAAACAGTAAATAATTTTACAAACACAATGGGTAATATGTTACAGGAAATTCTAAGAATGCAATCGATGTTATTGCAAGCTGTACTTAACAAGCCATGAACTGTTTAAAAATTTGTTTTTGGAACGCAAACGGCATCCGCCAACATAAAAATGAACTAGAATACTTTCTCAAAAATAATCAAATTGATGTTATGATGGTTTCTGAAACTCATCTGACCTCAAGAAATACGTTTAAAATCAATGGTTATATACTATATGATACCAAGGACCCTCGAGATAGAGCTTGTGGAGGTTCTGCCATTTTGATAAAAACCCGAGTCAAACACTACTTAATGTGTGATCATCGTGAGGATTATCTGCAAGCAACAAATATTCGTGTTGAAGAGCTTAATCGAAACATAGTAATTTCATCTTTATACTCTCCACCTAGATTTTCAATATCAGAAAGCCAATATTGTGAATATTATAAATCCCTAGGACCCTGTTTCCTGGCCGCTGGCGATTATAACGCTAAACATACCTTCTGGGGGTCACGACTTATAACACCAAAGGGTCGTGTTTTGTTTAATACAATCTCTAAAATGAATTTAAATGTTGTCGCGAGCGGACAACCAACATATTGGCCTGCTGATCCACAAAAAATTCCAGATGTCATCGATTTCGGCGTGGTTAAAAACATCCCCACAGAAACGATTCACGTTGAAGCCTCATTAGAATTATCCTCTGATCACACACCTACAATTGTTACTATAACAAACACCAATAGAATTGTATCTCCCTCTAGTTACATAGCGACGTCAGCTACACAAATAAATTGGCTAAAATATAAAAAATATCTCAGTACTCATTGCACAGAAAATATTCCGCTTAGCACACCGGAGAATGTGGATCTTTCTATTGCCAATTTTGACAGTTATATTAAACTAGCGGTTCAACATTCCTGCAATACCCGCAAAAAAACTTATAATAATAATATATATTCTACAGATGTCGAGCGCCTCTTGAATGAAAAAAGGAGAGTGAGAAGGGAGTGGCAATTGCACAGATCCCCCCAACTTAATAACTTATTAAAAGAGTGCACAAAAAAGCTAAGAAAATTACTGCAGTCCCGGAAAACGGCTTCCGTGGAAAAATATCTTAAGGACCTGGATGCAACACCACAATCAGAATACTCATTATGGCGTGCAGCCAGAAATCTAAAAAGGCCAGTTATCATGAAACCACCATTAAGAAACCTGAATGGAAGTTGGGCAAGAAATGATAATGAGAAAGGAAACCTGTTTGTAAATCATTTGAAAAACGTATTTACCCCAAACATATCTGACGACATAGCGGAAGAGTTACCACCTGTTGCTGCTAGAGCAGCTGTTCCCCTAAGATTTGAGATGAGAGAAATCGAAAAGGCTATTTGTAACTTAAACCCCAAGAAAGCCCCTGGTTTTGATAAGATAAGCAACAAAATGCTTTTGGAGCTACCTCGCATAGCAAAAAAAATTATTCTTTATATTTTTAATGCTATTTTACGCCTTGAATACTACCCTCAAGAATGGAAGGTCTCCTTAGTAAAGATGATACCAAAGCCAGGAAAAGATCACACAAAAGTTGAGTCATATAGGCCTATTAGCTTATTGTCTAATATATCAAAGCTATTTGAGAAGCTCTTAGCGTCAAAATTAACCCCAATTCTAAATGATAATGGGTGTATACCTAACCATCAATTCGGCTTCAGAAGAGAACATAGCACAATTGAACAAACCCATCGAATAGTAAACGCCATAAGAAAAGCCTTTGAAGAAAGAAAATATTGCTCCGCTCTCTTCATCGATGTTTCTCAAGCTTTTGATAAAGTCTGGCATGTAGGCTTGTTACATAAATTGAAGCTAAACCTATCGGTTAACACACACAAGCTGCTAGAAAGCTATTTGGTCGGTCGAAAATTTATTATTAAAGAAGGTGATTTTTTAAGTTCTCCTCAGCCAATTGAAGCTGCAGTGCCTCAGGGAAGCATCCTGGGCCCACTTTTTTACCTTATATATACCTCGGACATGCCAACAAATAATTACACCCTAACCTCAACTTTTGCTGATGATACAGCTTTTCTAAGCGTACACGAGAACAGTCGAGAAGCATCTCGATACCTGCAGGATCATATATTTCAACTAGAACTGTGGTTAAAACAATGGAGAATAAAGGTCAATGAGCAAAAATGCGTACATATAACATTCACCTTGCGTCGGGAAACTTGCCCCCCTATTAAAATCAATAATCAACTAGTGCCTCAACAATCGCATGTCAAATATCTCGGTATTCATCTAGATCGTCGTTTAACATGGAAATGCCATATAGAAGCAAAATTAACCCAAATGAAACTAACAGCAATTCAAATTAACTGGCTTATTGGAAGAAATTCTGTTCTTAGTCTCGATTGCAAACTACTACTTTACAACTCTATTTTAAAGCCAATATGGTGCTACGGTATTCAACTTTGGGGCACTGCCTCGGCTTCAAATATCGAAAAAATTCAAAGGCGCCAAAATAAACTTCTTCGAATAATCACAGCTGCCCCTTGGTATGTTAAAAACTCAAATATCCACAAGGATCTCAATGTGCCACTGGTAAGGACTATTATTACGAAGTATGCGGTAAAATATTTAAAAAGGCTAGAGTTGCACCCTAATCCACTAGCTCGAAATATTTTAAATGATAGTGGCCACACTCGCTTAAGAAGAAGAGACACTGCAGCACTTACCCATTAAGATGAGCGATAGACACATACATATGTGAACAGAACCCGTATGAAGAAAATTTTTGTCTGGCACTGGCAGGACATAAAATAAATTATTAGGATAAGATTTGATTAATTATTGTTAGTTCATATTTAATATATGAAGATTCAATAAATAAATAATGAAAAAAAAAAAAAAAAAAAAAAAAAAAAAAAATTTTTTACAAAAACAAAATACACATATGAAAAAAAAACAAAGAAATAATTTTACACCAACAAAACATATACACAATACACACACAAGCTGTTTGCTGCTAAATTTTCTTTATCATTGTAAAAAAACGAAACATTATAGACCATTAAAATAAAATGTTTGTCTACAGTATCACTAGAATTGTTCTGTTTTTTAACGAATAACAGAACACTAAATAATGTCCGGCTCTTTCTTGAAAATAGTTACGAACAGTATTAAGGGTTGTGTTCATCTACACAAACACTAAAAAATAGATATCGTTCCTTGGTGTTTGAGCCGAACGCTAAATAATGTTCTGTTTATTTTCAAGCACTGCTCAGGAAATTCTGGCCAACCACAATTTCAAATCAAGATCTGTCGAACTGAAATAATCGAGTTCCTTTGAATGTGACTACACCTTGCCGCATATTTGGTAGGTTTGGACATGCATGGCGAAAGCCTGGAGATAATATAACTAGGCAAGCCGTCTTATTAAGCCTGCAAGGTTCCAGGAGAGAAGAGCGAGAACATGGTATATTCTGGAACGAGATGAAACTAATGGCGATTGAAGAAAATTAGGTTTTATCTAAAAAAGGAAGTTTTAAGTATCTAAAAAGTATAAAAGAATTAATTCTGCGTCTTTAAACTATGGAGGAATTTTCGCACATTCTTAGTCTTCGAAATTAAAATCTTCATTCTGAAAACTATCTAAACTAATTTTCTTATTTTTATTTTTTTTTATTTTATTAATAATAATATTTCCATTTAAAACAGATCTGTCTGTATTTAAAAACCTACAACTCTTTTGCGAATTATTTTCATATTTTTCTAACTATTGACATTCTCTTTATAGCACTCATATCTGTTGGTGAGTGATCCTGAAGGAAAAAAGAATGCGTGTGTGTATGTTTATAAACATATGGTACATTCCACGCCAAATCGGATGGTTTAAAAAATTTTTTTTTTTTTATTTCCCCAATTTGGTGATATTTTTTTACTCATTAAAAAAGACTATACTGGAAAATTCTGCCATTTTTGCACAATCGTTTTTATTGGTTTTTTTATTTTTAACTTTATAAAAAGTGGTCCAAATTTTTTTTTTTAAATATTAAAATATATATTAAATATATTTTAGATGTTTTTTATAAAAAAAATCCAAATGCTTATGATTAAGATTGTTGGATTTGAAGTTTAAAATCGTTCGAAAATGAGTGTCTCCATCGACTTTGTTAAAATGTATAGTTTCAAACTTCTATCCATGTAATATTCTTAAGCACGGCCGGGTAGAGAGCCATGCATGACTTTTATCTATATATATATAAAAAAGTTTGTGCCGTGTATGTGGCCCTAAAACTCAAGAACCGCTTGGACAATAACTTATTTTAGTCGGAAGCCAGGTTTCTCTTAAGTTTAATCTTGAAAGGTGGTGCCTGTAGTCTTGATATTTAAATTTTTTTTTTTTTTTTTTTTGTGTACGATTTGGCTGAAATTCACAAAATATATTTATTAAACAAAAATAAGTTTTCTGATCAAATTTGGCCCGGTAGATAGCGATGAGGTCAAGTTTTTTTCTAAATACTTCAGTATTTAATTTTTTATTAAGAAAATCCCGAGTAGCGCCGGGACCAAACAGCTAGTATTTAATATATTTAAATTTTAAAAAATCGAAAATTGGTATCTCACATGAAATTTTTTTTTCAAAATTTAAAAAAAAACGGAAAAAAAATAGTATATATCAGTGGCCATCGATCCTGTCCGGGCTTAAAAACTCTTATCCTACTTTGCCGATTTTCTGGATTTCAATCTTAAGCCGACTAGAATAACTAGAAGCAATTTGACACCAACATTATTGTCTTCTTTTAAGTTTTTCTAAAGTGAACGTGTTTTCAACAGATGCACGGATGGACATAAGGACAGACAGGTGGGTATGGGTAAATCGACTTAGAAATTCTGAAGTAGCCAGAATATATATACTTTATAAGATCTGAGACGGATAATTTAAATGTTTCACACGGAAAGACAAACCTAGCATACCCTCATTCACCACTTATGGTGGTGGATGGTATATATAGTAAAAAGAGTTATTGAACGAGTTATCAAAAAAATGTTAAAATATATAAGAAAGGTCCTTTGAGGTGTAGTAAATTGTGCAAAATCAAAAAAAAATTTAAAACCTTCCGATTTGGCGCGGAATCCACCATATACCATTTCCTAAGTATTTGTGGTAGTTGCAAAAAAAGCCAACAAACTAATACGAATACCACTTGTATAGTTCAGTTATTATGCACATTTCCTGATTTCTTTTTTTCCTTTTTTTTTGCTCAAATTTATGTGTGAGAGTTCAAATATGCATAAGTATTATGGTATATGTGTATGGGAGCATGCAGTTTTTTTTGGTTAGTTTTATCTTTAGATGCGAATTTGGTAAGTGTTGCATGCATACGTATTTTCATATTTGATTAACTCATCGTTTTCTACTGGTTTTATGGCAGAAGGCGGAGAAAAAAAATATATATTTCTTTTATATTCTAGTTTTATTTTATGGTAATAGTTTTCTAGCGAGGTTATCTTCAGCATGTGTGTGTGTGTGTGTGTATCTATGTATGTTGTTTACTATCATTCTCACAAGTGTTAGATACTTGACACACCTTTACCATTCTACTGATTATTTATGTATGATGTGTTTTTTCTGGTGTTGTACTTGAAGTTATGATTTTTTCCACATTTATTTTTGTATCATTTTAAATTCAGATGCTTAATATAAAAAAAAAAAATATTAAGCCCTTTTTATGCCACGTTACACTTAAAGGATTGAGGGGGAAATGTGAGTTAAAGAAGATGAATCTTAAGTTTGTTTTTACCTAAAACTAGAGTTATTTGTTAATTCTTTATTAGCATCCTTTTACTAGCAGCGTATGACCATTTGTCACTGTCTTAAACTAATATTGCCAAATTATATTATTTTAATTTAACCTGTACTTGTTAGTATAACATTAGCCATTCCTCTTTTCTTTTATCGAAAGCAAAATATTTAACTTCTTCTATAAAAACCCTTCTACGTAAATGATCTTTTTAAATCTTCAAGTGATGAAATTAGAATGAGTTTGAAGTGTCTATTAATTTTTGGTGCTACATGGAAATGAAACTTTATATATTTGCTAAAATAGTTTTAAAAACTAACAAAGTAGGTATACAAATGCTTTTTTGAAAAAAGAAATGATGATAAGTTGTTATTTCTAAACACTTTTAAAGCTAAGCTTCTAATAACTTTTGTAATTTCTACCACTATTGATCTTAGAGCCTGTTAAGTATATACTGTGAGCGTCAAAATAAAGTGTACAGCTAGTTTTCCAATGTAAAAAGTTTTGTAAGTTGTAAAAAAAGTAATATATCTACTTTGTCAAATTTGATCAGACTTCAAGCTTGCTGTCATCTGTGAAAAATACGTTGCTCCAAAAATTGAAAGCAAGTTGGACAAAAAAAAAACGTGCTAAAAGGTGGAAATAAGAAATTCAACGGAAAAAATACAGTATCTATAGTGAAGCTTGATAGTGTTGGCTTTTGTAATATGTTATAAAACAGATGGATCAGCCCAATAGTCGCTCGATATCAACTCAACTAAACATTTGGGAACATTTGGACAGACAAATAAAAAAAAACATAAGCAGCAAGCACTCTCTGAAGAAAATTCTGCAGGAAGAGTAGCCAAAATTGTCTACTGCGCTATCTTTAAAATCGGTGGAATCGATGCCAAAGAAACTAGAAGCCGTCCTAAAAGCAAAAAAAAATCAAACAAAGTATTAGCCACTTCACTTTTATTAGTATTTTAAAACTGTACACTTTTTTTTGACGCCTTAAAAACGGAGTAAATTTGTTTTTTATTGTACTGGTTTTGTTGTTTTTGAAGTATTTTCAATTTTTTATTTTAATTTGTAATAACATTGTCCAAAGTTTTGTTAATGATAAAAAACTTCTAGAAATTTGAATTCTTTTTTACTATTTATTTTGACGCTGACAGTACATATCGTTACTTTAATATAGAAAAGCCCTAACTAACATTTTCCTTACTTTACAGGAGAAGGAAAAGACTTAATAAAAATTGTAGTATCGTAGTTGCGATTTTTTTTAAACGCAGTTTTTTATTAAATTGTTTAAAGAGTTTAATAAAAAACTGCGTTTAAAAAAAATCGCGACTGCAAGAATATAATTTTTATTAAGTTTTTTCCTTCTCCTGTAAAGTACGGAAAATGTTAGTTAGGGCTTTTATATATTAAAGTAACGATATATTCTTGGTCCTTATGAGGAGCGAAGTTGATTTAACGATGTGTGTCTGTTCGTTGAAATTTGTTTTCCTCAGACCCCATATATGATGTAGGCTAGATTGTTATACATTTATGTCCCATATAGTCCGGAATTGTTTGGTATTCAAATTCAGCCAGATCAGTCCATAAATCAGCGTTTAAAAAACTGCAGTCTAAGTAGAAAAACTGCCATTTCTTCCACTTCTTCATTTGTATTTGGTCAAAAAAACTGTTGTTTTTACTTCAGATTCATTTAATTAAACAGTCGCTGTCAAACCAACTCAAAAAGCGAAAAGTTGCCCGTCTGTTTTTTTTTGTTTTTTTTTTTGTTTGTTTTTTTTTATACATTTTTTCGGTTTATTAAACATAACAAATACTGACATGTAAAGGGAAGTTGCTTCTACGATATCCGTCTGTCCGTCTATTCTTCTGTATATCTGGAGAACGGAAAAATACGAAAAGTTTCCAACATCTAACATAATGTTGGCGGTAGTGGAAGCGGGCATGTGTGTATAGACATGAGTTTTAACATAGCCCTACAAAAAATAGTCTAAAGGCGTTAAATCGCACGATCTAGGCGGCCAATTGACCGGTCCCGAACGTGAAATAAAATGTTCACCGAACTCGCCTCTCAATAAGTCCATTGTTAAGCGTGCTGTGTGGCATGTGGCACCGTCTTGTTGAAACCACATGTCATGCATTTTGGGCAAAAAAAAGTTGGATATCATCTCACGGTAGTTCTCACCATTCACAGTTACGTTACGATTCGCATCATCTTTGAAGAAGTACGGTTCAATGATGCCACCAGCCCATAAACCGCACCAAACTGTGACTTTTTCTGGATGCATTGGTAGCTCTTGCAATGTTTCTGGCTGATCTTCACTCCAAAATCGACAATTCAGCTAATTAACGTATCCATTGAGCCAAAAATGAGCTTCGTCGCTGAACACAATTTTTCGATAAAAAAGTAGATCGCATTTTGATAATAAAATTCAATAATTTGCAAGCGTTGTTCGTTTGTAAGACGATTCATGGTTAAATTATAGACCAAACTGAAGATGTTTGACAGTGAAACAAAACACGAAACGTGCGTCAGCTGTTTAAACCAGTGTTGCCAAAAAGATATTAGCTAAAAAATCACCCGATATATGAGTTTTCAACGAAAAAACACAAAACAAAAAAAGTTTTACAACAACAAAACATGTTAAAGCAAACGACATGTTTAGAAATTTGTAAGCCGATTATGGCCAATAGGCTAGGCTACTGAAATTTAATAACAAAATTAAAATTAAATTAAATTAAAAGTAAGCCTCGAAAAATATATGCTTCCCGAAAATACTCGTCGAAATACTCGAAAAAAAAAGTTGTCAAAAGTCCCAAAAATAAATTTGAAAAAGAATTGGAAATCGGCGAATTTTTTTTAACATACCCACTAAAAAAAGCTTAAAAATTACGCGTAAAAAAATACATTTTTCTACAAAAACTCGTCCAAAACCTGCTATCGCAATCGTTTTTAGCGTTCAATTTCACCTTGAAAGGTAATATTTAAAAAGAAATTTAAATTAGCTGATTTTTTTATTACCTTTTAAAAAACCTTAAAACTAAAAGTTGCGAAAAAGTCAATAAATTTGGGAGGCTCGAATATGATTTCTTTGATATATAGTTGTGAATTTTTTTCCTCATGCTGAAAGCTATCGAAAAATTGATGGCCCAATATCGTAAAATTTTTGTCCTTTTAAATCGGCCTGATACACACACAGGTTATTCTTGCTATGGTCGTGCAATTTGCCGTGCAACTTTAAAAATATGAATCTCTCACTATTCGTTAATGACTTTAAAAAAGTAACTAATTTTTGATTTCTTATTCATGAGCAAGTTCAACAATGAGTAAATAGTAACGCTCTTATATGAAAAATTCTGAGCTCTGATATTAATTTAAAGGTAAGATATTGGGTGCCTAACAACCTGGCGTCTAGAGATATCGTCGGTAGAGTTGTGTCGTTTCTTGGCGTTCATGTCTCTTTTTTTGTTATGCTCTTTTATTCCATTATATTAATCACAAAGATTTTTAATTTCTACTAAAACTGAAAAATAAATTTGATTTGTTTTGATCCGAAAATTTTTATGTATGAAAACAAAAGACAAAATTTAGTTAACAAACGTTAAAGTTATTAAAGTTTCCCCAGGCCAATAACGTGCCTCAGGTAGTACTGGGATACTATCGATATTTATCGATAGTTCAGATTTGACTATCGATACCATCGATATTACTATCGACTGAATGGTAGTTCTTGTGCATGAAATCTTTAACAATTTTTTTTATCAGGCTACAGTTCGTTTTATTATCACTTTATTGAACGTATGAGACAGACGTATTTATGTACGCACGTTATTTCAGTTTTTGAAAAACTGTGATACTGATAAGAACCTTTCTGAAGGAACCGAAGTAGGGACTATAAGATATTTTATTGCAACTTAAGATAATTTTCTAAATTGGTTTTGATTCTCAACCCAAAACGTAATCAATCTAGCGGACTTATCCTCTAATGGTCGTTCATTGTTTTGTCCCATGCTCGAAATGGCATTTGCATTTGCCTTTGCATTTTTTGTTTTACAACATTACAAAAATATTTGACATTCCAGTCCCCATGTAAACATATACAAATTTCGACATAAAGACATTTAATTAGTAGAAAAAAATCACAGCTAAGCAATCCATAACACCTGCCATTCTTGTTGTTTGTATTCGTTGCTGTAATTCAGCGCGCAACAATAATAGCAAGTAAAAACTTGCAGCAAAAAACTGTGTGTGCATAGCTGCTGTTACATGTCTTCATAGCTGTATTTTAAAAAATAATAATATCGATATGGATATTTTTCCTATCGATATTTTCGATATTTTAAGACTATCGATAACATCGATAGTTTCCCAGCACTAGTCTCAGTTCACTTGAATAAATATTGCTGTATTAACTTGTATATGAGGTTTTGTCTACGTAGGATGCCGTTTACCAATTCGCAGGTATGATTTAAAAATAAATCATTTTTTAACGGCAATTTCAAAACTCCATTTCAATTTATCAATTTAATTTTTTTTTTTTTGTCTTAGTATACTGAAAAAAATTCAAACACAGTTCATTTGTTTGAAGGCAAATCTAACAGTTATCCCTATCGAAAGTTCTATACGTCTTAAAAAACACCCTTTATATGGGTTTCTTAATTTTCCAACTAAATTTATATTAATGATACATCAAACACAATTTTAAAATTCCCATATCAGCGCTTAAATGTAAAAAAAGGAAATATTTATTGATGTAGTATCATCATCAAAAAGCTTTTCGTCAAGTCAGAGAATTTAATTTTGATTTTGTGCAACTTCATATGGATTCGATTTATACAACTTATTGTTACATTTTTATTGAAAGAATTATTATTTTTTATAAATGAAATTTATCAATGAAACTTAATATCATCATTATTTATTAATTTTTTGAACACTGAGAGAAAAAATGTTATACTGTGAAGAAAAAAACTTATGATATAATGCAAAATTCACACACTAACACTTTCATGTTTTATTCATATCGAATTTAAAATATGAATGAAGCCCACGTGATCAAAATTTCGATTTCGATTGCTTGAAGATTTTTTTATTTATTTTAAAATTTGTTTTTGTCTTAAATGTTAGTTAGGCGAAGATTCGTTTGAAATCGAGAAAAGGCACTTAAAAAACTTTTCTTCTCTCATATTCGTCGTCTTGAGTTGCAATTTGTGTTGCAGCAATTCTTTATATTAATGGTGGGAGAGGTAAGAAGATTTGGAAAAAGTTCTCAGTTTCATGTACTCTGCAATTCTGTATTGTTGTGTAAATCTCACACTTTTCAACTTGAAATTGGTTGTATGTGTATTTCCATTTATATATAAAATACAAAAAAAAAAAAACAAAAACAAAATAAAAATAAAAATACAAAATTGCAACCGCAAAATTTCATAAAAAATTGCAGCAAAAAAAATTTTAAGCCTGGGCTATGATTTATTCAATTGACAAGATAATTTGCGATTAAGTAGAGAATCTAACGAATATTGTCCCACCAAATTAAATAATTTTCTTACTCCTTAAGACTAAAACAATGGCCAATTGGGTACTCCTACAAAATTTCACTACCTATGTGAGTTCTTCGTATGTGAACGTGTATAATCGCCTATCAATTCCTTTGATATTCATAAATATACAATCAATTTAAATAATAATATCATCGATATCATCACCACGACCATCAACTGCAGCCAACACATTAATTATCACATCACCATTGTCCTTGTCATCCTCGTTTTAAGCCTGTATAAAATTTTTAGTGTGTTTCAGTTTTTGTTTCTTTCTTTTCTATGTGTTCGTTAATTTTTCGTATTAATCGTAACATTTTTATCGCTTATAATGTACAGAATTCATTGGTATCGTTTTGCGGAAATTTATGCAAAAATAATAATTGCAAAATAATGAATAAAAATTGTTTCGTCGTACACGCGTATTTTTATTTTTTTGCTTTTATTGCAACAATCTTTTTTTATGATGGTTAAATATAAAAAAAATAAGTAGACATGTTTAATGAACATAAATTGTATGAGTTATATGAGCAAATTGTGTTTTAATAGAATTCAATAATTGTTTAAAAATAATGATTTTTTTTTTAAATTTAAAACTCTATTAACAAAAATGTACTCGAAACGCTCAAAGAAACCCCAAAAAAACGGAGAACACAATAATATGAGAGTCGCCTAGTAGTTAAGCAAGTTTTTTAATGTTTGGTGGCACATGCAGCTTAAGGAATGGTAAGCTCGTTGGAATCGCCATTAAAGTTGGTATATAATTTCATGATAGAACCTTAATTTTGTCAGCGATTCCAATAACAAGCTGCTTGGGTTTTTCGTAAGAAATCGTGTCGCAAACGTCGGACAGACAGACTACATATCTTTTGGGGCCTTAAGTAAATTTTTTTTTTGATGTAACACACGTCGTGACAAACTTGGTATACTATCATTTATAACCTATAATGCTGCAGTGTATAAAAAAAGTTATTAATAAATTTATTTTTCGAAAATATATTTGTGTGCATTCGACACAGTCCAATCCAAGGCGAATTCAACTTCAGGTGGTGTCGATACTACAACAATACAAAAACAAAAGAAACCACATAGGGTTTTCTGCATTGCATTTTAAGTGTTTATGGCTAGAAATATCAAACATTCCTAAAAAAAAACTCTAACAAATCAAAACAAATTGCTGCGAACTGTCAAAATCAGATGGCACCACCCTTAGTTAAATTCGCATTGGTATAATCGAATTTAAGTAAGAAATTTCCTAAAAACAAAACAACCAAATACAATTTCAAAGAAATTACAGCTCAAGGAACTCAATTACTTTTGGTCATTTTTTAAACAAATTCTTTGATGAAATAAATATTTTATTGCTATTCGTAATAACTGGCGAAATTAAGCAAACAATACCATCTGCCTTTAACCACAACAATTTACCTGACTGACATTTGTAAATTCAACAAGGTTGATTTTTTTTAATAATTTTGCAATACTCAATATATTTATTTTTTGCCACAATTGCAATTTTTTACGGGCTGCTTAAATAAACAAAATAGCAAAAATGACAGCAAGAACGACAGCACAGTAGGAGATTTTTGAAAAAAAAAAATATTAACGGCCTGTTTTTAGAAAACGTAAACAAGTGAGTGAGTGAGAAATTACATTAAAAACAAAAACAAATTTTCATTTTGTATTGTTGTTTTCAATATAATTTCTCACTCTCTCTCTTGTTTACGTTTTCTAAAAACAGGCAGTAAGAGTAAAGTCGGTCAAGTACGAACATTTATAAATGAGTATTTTATGCTGATTATCATATAGATGTATTAGATTTTTTGTAGTATTTTCAATTGTTTTTGGTTTTTGTTACAAGAACACACGCTTTTATAAGCGATTTATATATTCACATTGCTTATAATCTTTTTGACTTTTGTTACATTTTGTTTTGACAGTCTTCATAAAAAGTTTGAGTTTGCACAATATTCAATTAGAAAAATACTTAAATTACGGGTACATTTATAACAAAAGTAAGGAAAATGTATATAAATTACACATTACAAAAATAAACGGTTTATTTTACCAAAAAACAAGTTTATTCGATATTCGAAAAATACACCCAGAGAAAAAATATGTTTAAATATGGTCACCTCCAACAAAACTATTTTTAAAGAAAATTTTAAACATATTAGATTTATTTAACATTATTATTGTCACCGACAACCATATTATGGTTGAATTAGTCCTTCATCAAGAAGCCACAACCATATTGTGGTTGCCTCCAAACATGTTATGGTCAAAAATAACTAAAACATGCTTAACACTTATAATAGCATGGTTGGTTTTCAACCATAGCATGTTGCTCTTGAAAAAGAGGAAAATACTATTGTTAATTTATAAACAAATTATTGTCATTTTTAACCATAAGTCTGCTTTCACACGTTTCATCTTTTGATGCTCAACTCTTATGTTTTTAGGTGAGAGAAGAAAGAAGAAAGGGGGTTAGTACGGAGATGCCTGTACTCGGTCAGTACGCTTTGTGTTTTATTCGTTGGTATATGCGCAACGATGGCTGCATGTAATTTTTTTCTTTTCTTTTTCTCTTTGATTCGCTATTAATAAAATTGTTCTTGTTTTGAACCGAAAAAAGTTGAAAACGATTGCTGCGTGTGATTATATTGGCATCTTTAAAAGGGAATTGAAAAGAAGTTGAGCATCAAAAGATGAAACGTGTAAATTTAGACTAACATGTTAAGAGGCAACCATAATATGGTTGTGGCTTCTTGATGGTGGACTAATTCAACCATAATATGGCTGTAGATGACAATAATATGGTTGTATTAACCATAACATGTTTAAATTTTTTTTTAAAAATGGTTTTGTTGGAGGTGACCATATTTTAACATGTTTTTTCTCTGCGTGTAGACATTTAAAAATATTCGACTTGGGCGAAACTAAAATAACCGGTTAAAAACGGTTGGATATTATTCGTTCGATCTCCCGAAATGATACTGCATATAGAGTACTTTTTGTACCTAATTTTTAACGAACTTTTAGCAGATATCAATGGCTATTTATTTATTTTTGCATTAGACCATTAGTTTGGTAAAATTGTTCTTATAAAATAACATACATCGAAAAATCGCTGGCAAAATGCAGGTGTTGTCATCCGATTGTATAACAACTTTCATTGTGATCGACATATCATTTACTTAAGGTCCTAATAATGCCCCATTCTGAAAATTAAACGCCAAAAGATAGTGATGTTGTTTTAAAATTTCGTCCAACTTTGTTTGATATGACTGGAATTATTTTATTAATTTTCACGATGATTAATTCAAAATTTACTATAGGTCCCATACAAAGAGCACCACTACTTAAGTCTACCCCCAAATAATATAAGTTTCCGGTGGAGCGTGCCCAAGATTCGGAACAGCCGAATATTGCATTTTTACTTGATTTTTATAAATTCCTTAAAAAGTGTGATGCATGTGTTACACACAGGATGGCAGGATATTGCATATGTGTATGATTGGTTAAACTTTTTTCCTTTATTTCTTTTTTTATATTTTTTGTATTGTATACAGACCATTAAAATTATGACATGATTATACATGCACTTCTACAATATAATCCATTGCCTTTTATTCTTTCCTATTGTTATAAAAATATTGGTGAATTTATATTTGTTTGTATGCATATGTGTTTGGGCGAATATGTAAGAGAGTGTGTATTTTACTGTTGTTTGTTATTTCGTTTTTAAAGGTTGGCCTACCGGAGTTAAAGGACACACACACACACAAAAGCTTGTTATTTTGTCATTATTATTCATTCAATACAATTTTGTGCGTGCTGTTAATTTTTTTATTATTTTTTTTGCCATATTTTTTTATCTGTTAAATTTTTTGTACAAATAACGGTTTATCATTTAATTATTATACATGTATAAGTTTGTTAAGTTCGGTTTTTCTTATTTTTTAAAACAACAAAAAAAAATTATATTGAATATAATATTTTTTTCTGCAAATATTAAACACATAAATATACTTCTGCAGGCAAAGTTGTGCAACTTTTGTATGAAAAAAAAAACTGCATCAATTGTGTTTCATAAGAAAATTAAGGATAAATACAGAAATATTGGCGATAACGAGAACAAAATATTGTGATTACTAAAGGTTATGCAAAGTTACATTACGTCAGTGCTTTTTATGATTTAAGAGACAATTATAGCAATTGTTCAATTTTTTAGAAAGAACATCGTGTCACTAGTATTTTTTCTTTTTTTTTTTTTTTTTTTTTTTTAAGGCCACTGCCACACTGAAGTTATCAGATAATGCCAAATACCACGTCCCGGACCAATACGGCAGCAACTGCGCTATATTGTTGTAAAAAGGCTATTGGCCTAAACTGGGGAATCAAACCAAGGAATGTATACTGGATATAAAAATGTGTCAAACCCATCTTTTTGAATGGACGCTCGGCGAAATAATTGGCCATTTTCGCTGGTATTTTTCAAAATAATAGTGGGGTTAAGTTTATTTTCTATATTTAATACTTTTTTATATCAGAAATATCAGAGCCGAACTGGATCTTTCTGGCTTATTTCATATAAACGCTTTTGTGGGAAAATTGCCCCAGGAGTATGTATTAAAGTATTTTAACGATATTTAACCTTATGGTATTGAATCGTCTGTAAAAATCAGGTACAGTCAATACCTGGAACTCGGCAGAATTCAATATTGACCGAGATCACGGCTGCCTAGAGTTTCTATTTGGTAGCACGTGGTGGTTGTGATTGATACCTAAAATCAAAAGTTCGGCCTGTGGGTGGATCTCTCTAGGTGTTTTTCGACAGATGCTGCTGGCTATTCTAAAAGCAGCGTATTTTTTATATCTCCGGCTTCTAAATTCTGCCGAATTGTACACTTAAAATTGATATGTGTGTGTTGGAGGCGCTAACACACAAGGGCGGCCTGTAAACGCATTATTTGTCTCCCAGTGGTTAGACCACAATGAGAGTAGGCTGTAAGGCAGGTGCTCATGTAAATCTACCCACATCTGTGCCAAAACCACACCCAGCGAAAAAACATGTTTTAAAAAATGGGCACACTACAATGGTCACCTCCAACAAAACTATTTTTAAAGAAAATTGTAAACATAAGGTGATTAATTTAACCACATTATTGTCACCGGCAACCATATTATGGTTGAATAAGTCATCCATCAAGAAGCCTCCAAAAATTGTATGGTTATTAATAACTAAACTATGTTAAACACTTATAATTACATGGTTGGTTTTCAACCATAGCATGTTGCTCTTAAAAAATAGGAAAATACTATTGTTAATTTAAAAACAAATAATTGTCGTTTTTAACCATAACATGTTTAGAGGTAACCATAGTATGATTATGGCTTCATGATGAAGGACTAATTCAACCATAGTATGGTTGTCGGTGACAATAATATGTTGAAATTAATAACATTGTGTTTAAAATTTTTTTTAAAAATAGTGTTGTTGGAGGTAACCATATTTAAACATGTTTTTTCTCTGCATTAAATTGGGAAGAAAAAGTTTTTTCTATCATTCTATATTCTACACATTATGCCCTTTGTGGACCAATCTGACTAAAATCTAAAAGAAAACCATTCCGAAATATATGTAATATAAATAAATAACAACGACGGGGACTAGCGTCATCCTTGTGGTCCATGTGACATCCATTTAAATCATTTAACAGACGGACTTCGTTAAATCAACTTCCCTACTCATAAGGGCCCAGAATATTTATGGCTTACACTAAAATACCTTAGAAATTACAAAGGATATATCATGTGGTGAGGAGTATAATAAATATGTGAAAATTTTCTAAAATAAGTCAAATCAATATAATTCTTGACAAACTGAAGCTGAATTAAGCTTTAATTTGAAGCTAAAAGCCAAAACAAATAACGATATTCCTAAATCGAAAACATAATCGAATTTTGATGATTAGATATCACTAGGGATGCGATTGACATGCAAATGCATGTTTTTTGTCGATAGTCTAAGAACAATGCCGACCAATTATCTATCCGAATTATTAAATTTGCGTTAAAATGGCATCGATTTGTCTTTGCATATTGTTGCATATATTGGTGAAAATGCTTATTTTTGCATATTTAGGTTTTGAATGCATATTTTGACATGTTTTAGGAATTCTTTTTTTAAAATTCTTAAATAAATTATCAAAGTTATTTACGGGAATACAAAATTCCCAATTTTTCATATTTGATAAATACACTGAAATTTATTGTTGAGGGAAAGCTAGCTTCTATGCGCATTTCACTGGTTGCTTAGGCCAGCTCATCAGGAAACCTTTTCCTAAGATTAAAGAAAAGCTTAAAATATTATAGGAATAAAACCCCAAAGCGAATAAGAATTTTAAACACTTAAAGTCTTACTTGTAAGTAAAAATATCAAAGCTTAAACAAAACACCAACAATAAACACTGAGTTTATCTTTTCTTACATTCCCCTACAATTGGTTGGGTTCTTTCCGACTCGAATTGTAGTTGCAAGTGGGTAAAAAGAAATAAATTTTTAAAAGCACAAAAAAATTTCCAAAAATATTTTTTTAATTATAAATACATTATTTTCGAGCTTTGCTTTAAATACAAGATTTTCTAGATTTCAACAAAAGATGCTTCTATTTTAAGCCGATGCAGCACCTTACATGGTTAAGGATTCAATGGGTTTCAAATATTTTATCCAAAACTGTTACAAGGAACTTGCTTGGCACATAGGTTATACTGCGTTGCAGAGAATTTTGAAGATATTGCAATTTTTAATGTATCCCTTGATTTCCCTTCTACCGCAGCCAGTAGTAGCAAAACGGGGCCTGGCTAGATGCTTCAGAATTCTATTCAAAAAACTTTGAGGAATTTAAGAATGTTAGAAGATACCGATAATTATGCAACGAAAAAAGTAAAAAAAAAATATTTAATTAAAATAACATCAGAAGTCAATTAGCATTTCTTCGGCTTAATATGCAAGCCTGCTAAATCCACTTTTTAAGTAAATTTTGATTTTGGTACGGTGTGGTAGAGAAAGATACGCCTCGTCGACCAGCATGAAGTTTTTCTTCAATCTGAGTCTTGAAGTGTGTAAAACCAACTATATTTTAGGTTTTTCCCTCAAGCTGCACATACAAAATATAAAAAGTTTTTTTTTATCTCCTGTAAAATTTACTAAAAGGTAGTTAGCAGCTTTGCATATAAAGCCGACGATTTGTATTATCCAATTACGGGTATATTAGTGAAACAATAACTAATTAGGAGGGATTTGGTTCACTTAATATCCAAATCAAATTATTTGATGTTGCAGAAAGTAAAATTAACAATATGGAAGGAAGAATAGCCCGAAAAATTACAAAAAATGGAAAATGTTTTGCAAAAAAAAAAAAAAAAAAGATTTCAAAAAATAAATTTTAAATATTTTTGTTAACAAGGTTTTGTTTAAATGTGCTACATTTCCATTTCATACTATTGATAAACTGAAATTTATTGTTGAAGGGATAAGCTATTCCTATGCGCATTTCACTGGTTGCTTAGGCCAGATCGTCAGGAAACTTCATCCAAAGATTTTAGAAAAACTAAAGATATTAAACCAAATAAAACTGTTAAACGTATAAAAATCATAAGCAACAGCTCTACTTGTAACAATATCAAAGCTTAAACAAAAACAACAACAATAAACAGTGAGTTTATCTTTTCTTACAGTCCCGGCTACAATTAGTTGATTTGTTGTCAACTCTTAATGTAGTTGTAAGTGGGAAAAGAAAAAACAAAAATAAAAACAAATTACTTTATTTTATTTTGCCAGTTCAGTTTTATTTACACTGCCACATGCATATTAGTTATCAAAGTTTTTTTTGGGATTCAAAAATTTAATTTACAAGGGTTCGTTTAAATGTGCTACATTCCCATTTCATACTATTGATAAACTGAAATTTATTGTTGAAGGGATAAGCTATTCCAATCTGATCTGAAATCAAATTGGGATCTGAAAATAAATTTTTTTAAGATGCATTTGCATTCTTCGAAAACAAGACAAAGTTTTACTTTTAATAAAACAGTACATATTTATTTAAACAAACAGAAATTTTAATTAGTTATTTAAGTTTTAAAAAGATATTTGAATAACAAGAGACAGAATTTTTTATTTTTAGTTTGTAGTAAAATTAAAAATCAATTTTTATGAACATATTTTAGGTTTTTAGTGCATATTTTTCATTTTTTTAGTGCATATTTGAGATTTTTGAGTGCATGTTTTAAGCGCATATTTTCGATTTTTTAGTGCATGAAAATCTCATCCCTAGATATCACGCTGCGAAATTTTTTAAATGATCAGTCCATATTAAGTATGTCTTCCATGGAAATAGTACTGAACATCTTTATAATGGTGAAATTTGGTTGAATTGAGCTTAATGTAACTATAAATGAAATGAACAGTTTATTATCCCATACAGAGTCCTACTCCAAAAAATTTTAGTTCCTTGTAGGTTGTAGTAGTTCCTTGTAGGGTGTAGTAAAGATCCAGTACAACCAAATATATCATTCTCATTTTTTTCCAAATTCTCTACCGTGCAACATCGTGTTTGTGGTACATATTTAAGAGTATAATAGTTTGCAGATTAAATTTAATGGTCAAAATATGATGCATATTCATAAAACAATAGTGTTTTGGTGTTGCCACATCTCATATAATTTATGAACATTTCATTACAATTGCACTTTTTACAATGCATTTAAATTAATAAGTGTATTCCGATATGAATTTAAAATGTAAGGACTCGTATATTGGTTTGTCATATTGTTTGGAAACATGAGTAAATACAACCTGCCAGTTGATAATTTGCTGATGTGTTCTTTTTTAAAACGATGTACATTTACATTAAAAAGTAACAAATTCTGCGAATGTGTTTAATGTGTTTAATGCATAAAAACTCCATACGTAGACATGAGAGCAAGGGTTCCTCATTTCCTGGGCAAAAAAAAAAATAGTAGGAATTGCTTTCATCTTTATCAAAAAATTTGAATATAATAAACGAGAGGTTCGTATTACTTTTGATTCGCTTAAGATATGATACTTAACAGAAGTCGTCAACTTTTTCTTTTGCCCATAAAATTATTGGCATTATATTTTAAAAAACTTTTGTGCATGTAACTGTTTGGTGTGGTATTGACGCTGGAAATGTCATCGGTCCTTATTTTTTCGAAAACACCGCAGGACAAATGGCTGCAGTGAATAACACGCCTTGTTGAACAGCTTTCTTTTACGCCAAGTAAAAGAATTGGGACTGAAAATATGTGATGATGAGAGTGTGGTTATTCTCGAAACGTAAATTTTATTTATTTATTTATTTTGTTTAATTTCATGCTCTAAGCCCAGTGGGCCAAATAGCAGCCGTTAATACATGTTGACAATATGTTTTTAAAATATTACATTCATTTATCTTAATTGCTACTCAGAATATTTTCTCGGCATTAATGAATAATTATTGTTCCATTATAAACTCATATTCATTTCATGCTTAATTCAAAAAAAAAATCGAAACAACAATTATAATCCGAATACCAGAATCTTACCGCCCAAAAAATTTCTCTCCATGCTAATACAGCTACAAGGTCCAGCAACGAAATTATATCAGCCACAAAATTTAAAAAAAAAACTGATTTTCAACTATTTGTCTAATTCCTAAAAAGGTACTCAAATTGTACCACAGTTCCAAATAATGTCCGCTCACTATTAGGGATAAATGCTTTCCACAATCTGGCTACCTTGACCACAAAATATCTACTCATAATTACCATAGAATAAACAGGATATATTAACTGTGATGATCTAATCGAATTCCCAAGAATAATTCAACCCGAGTTCGAGCCTCAGCTCAGCCAAGAATAAAAATTATCAACAAATTTTAATTAATTTCATGTTATTAAATTACCTCCTGTAGTAAAAATAATTTAACAAAATTTCAAATTAAAAATCGACAGTTCAATTAAAAAAATCACAAATGTTCTAATAATAAATTAATAATAATAATAATAATGGTTAATAAATTAACCAGGCAAATTTTCCTTAGTGAATGTAACACGAAGACTTCTGACCCCTCAAGATGCCTTAACTACGCCCCCTAAGAGGGGCAGCATATCCCCCGGGGGGATTTCTTTTGTAACATAAGGATCAACTAGTTCTCTTGTGTTTCAAGATATCTTATCCATTTTTGTATTAAAGACTGCAAAAAATTTTCCGTTATAAAAATTTCGAGAATCTCAAATATACTTTTCTCAGAAGATTTCAAGTTTTTTTCTTCCATTAAAACCCCTAATTAGTTTGCTCTTCAATTAATACGTGCTGGCAGATCCTCTCCCCCAAGCATGTTAAACACACATACATACAAATAAAATTCATGATTTAACAAAACCCTTATGATGAATGAATAAATAAAATAAAGTGCATAAATTTTCGTATGTACTCGTATGAATCTATAACCGAAACTATGTTTATAATCTTGTGTCGCTTATATTTGTACGCCGACTTCACTGTGTATGTGTTTTGTATTGCATTTAACTGCTGCATACTATCAGAACTACCTGTCGTAATAAGCGGAAGTAATTATGATTACTTACAGTAAATTGACCAAATTTAATTGTTTTTATTTTTGTGCGCAAAATACTTTTTATCAACAATTTTCAGCATTTAAATTTCCATAGCAAAGTGTTTTTAAATAGCGGCTTCAGTACATTATTTTCACCAGCCTCCCGCTCTCAATTTAATGTATGTGTTTAATTTTATAATATTTATGGTTAAAGTTATTAAATTATATTAAAAGCATAAATACAACGAGCAATACATGCATAAGTAAAGTATTTATGCTTAAATGCAAAACACATGCAACATTATAAACATGTGTGTGTATATGTGTGTGTGTGTGCTTTGGCTGTGGCATGAATAAATGATGAATGTTAAAATCATGCTGAAATGAATGGTAATTGAAACAATGATAAAAAAAATTATACTAAAATCATTAAACTTAAAAGTTTTATTTTGCTTTTAAGTTTTTAAAGGTCAAAGTGTTTTAAATTTAAACAATGGGACGATTTGGCTTCTTACTGAACAAAATTGTATTCACAATTTACTGAGAAAACTGAATATCGATTTCCATACAAAAATAAAAAACGTTCATGACACACACATATTTAAAATGTTATTTTTATATGGAAATCGAATTGTGAATAAAATCAAAAGTTGTGCACCGATTATAATGAAATAAACCTCATTTCATTCGAAATTATGTTAAGATTAATGTTTTTAGATGTTAACCTGTGGTTTTTGTCGCATTTTTATTTTTTATGAATTTTTAAAGAACAAAAAATTGGTTTTTTTCAAAATTTTCCTTTTTTTCTTCAAAAATTCAACGACCATTCTGAAACAACAACGCAAATTTAAAAACAATGTAAGCACGGATTTCTTTGTTAACTAAATATGGTCAACCGTTTTCAAGTAATTCCAGTATATGTAGAGAAAGTGCCTTAATTTTGGACATAACGGTATATCTCGAAAAGAAGAGCTGATAGAGAAAAATGGAGATTAGATTTGAAATCAGCGACCTCAAATTAGTAAAAATTCCAGACCGCACAAAAAAAGTTAAAATTAGTTCCCTTGTGTAATTACACAGAAAAAAGTAAAAACTAATTTCAATTAAAAAATTTGTGATATTAATTAAAAAATTAATTAAATTTGCACCAGTAAACAAATTAATAGTATCAATTAAACCAGTTAATAGTATTAATTAAACGTTTAATTCACTTGATTAAAAGTTTAATTCACTTGATTATATTTTTAATTAAAACCGATTATATTTTTGATTAATGCTTTAATTGGTGAAAAATTTTCAAGAATTTTTTCTGTGTAATGTTTTTATATTGTAACCAAGCCTGAAATATTCTTACTGTTGGTGATTAACTTGATTACATTTTAGTTAAAACATAAAAATTTTTGATTAATGCTTTAATTGGTGAACAATTTTGGAGAATTTTTTCTGTGCAGTCCTATTCCTTCGGTATTTCACATACTTTTGCTGTAACCAACCTTTGGCTAGCAATGAAGCTTCTGACAGAATTATTCCTAAATGCACATATCTGGAACCTGTTTCATTCGATATATAGTTAAAATCTTAAAAATCGGATTAAAAATTATTAAGCGACATCGTTTTTAAATTTCCTAAGTTGAGCACCTGCAGCTCAAAACTTCTTAAAAGTAAAATGAAGCATTATTTTCTTTCATATTATCTGAAAATCTTTTATTCTGAATTAAAATGGCTCTTTTGCTTTAAAAAGCATTTTGTCTTTAAAAAAAAATGAAGTTAATGTAAATAAGAGTTTATAGTTCTTTCTTGCTGTTTATATCTATTTATCTTTTCTACTTTTACATTTATCCAATTAAAAATGTTTTATCCCATTTTACTTTGTATCTTAATGTTATTTTTTCAATCCTTTGCTATTGAAAACAAATAAAATGATATCTTTAACATTAGAAACCAACGAAACCTCAGGAAAAACAAACAAATATGGAACATACAACATTTGGTCTATGTTTTGATACTGTTGTTTTTGCTACATGAAGCGCGAAATCAAAAACTCTTCACAGTTGAAAGTATCCAGAAAAAGCAAAAACAAAAAAAATTAATAGACAAAGTGTTTTGAAAGAATGATATTTTGGTGGTTTTTATTTTATTTCTTATTTAAATTTTTTTTTATTTTAACAAATCATTTAAAAATAGTTTAATGTTAAGCAGGATAGAAAAGTATTTTAAAACAGACAAGAAAAAAAACTGGGAGATTAAGGAGTTGGATAGGAATTGTTTTCATCAAATGGCTGTACTGGTTTCTAAACTGGTTGGAAAAGATCATCCGATTTACTATATATACCAGAAAAAAGGTAACAATTATATTAAATTGGTGTTTAACTTATTTGTAATCACTTTTAAATGTACACAGAAAAAATTTTTTAGGCCAGTAAAAGAATTAATCAAAAATAAAATCAGTTTTTATAAAATATTTAATCAGGTAAATTAAACTTTTAATCAAGTGAATTAAACTTTTAATTGAAATATTGTCAATTAAACATTTTATACACTTGATTAAAAAGTTTAATTCACCTTATTAAATATTTAACTAAAACTGATTTTATTTTTGATTAATTCTTTTACTGGCCTAAAAAAATTTTTTCTGTGTACATATGTATGTCAAGAAAGTATCAGACATGATCTAACACGTACTTAAAAAATCACAAGAAGGTTTTGTATCAGCCATTACAGCAGCCTTAGAGCAATAGAGATCTCCTCTACACTTAGGTTAGGTTAGATAAGAGTATGACCAGAGACCAATATAATCCATTGTGACGCCTTAGTTGTTGAAAGGATTCTAATAAGAAAGCAATAGGAAAAGTAAAGAGTAAGAGAAGCTGAACTTAAAATTTATCGATTTCTCGAGGGCATTCGAAACTCTCAATCATAACGGCACATGGAGGCCTTTGTCCTGTAGAGACTACGTACCTTTACGATAATGTCCCTCATAAAAAATGTATATGCCAAGGCAACGTTACTGGTATATCAATATAGACCAGAGATTTGATGAAACCCCACAAAAAGTAGTCCAAAATTGTTAAATCACAAGAACGAGTTGGCCAATTCACAGGTTCATTTTCTGAGATAATTCAGTCACCAAATGTTTGGCTCAACAAAGTGTTGATTTTACGCGATCTATAGCATGTTGCGCCATCTTGTTGGAACCAATTCTCCTCCAAATGATTTGCAATGCCATGAGAAATAAAAAAACCACAAGTCATTTGCCTAAAGTGTTTGCCATTTACGGTACTGTTGACACCGGTTTCAGATTTTCCGACCGCAATTTTCTATTGAGGATTATGCTCTCTCTAAAAACGAAAACTCTGCTTGTTCATATACCCGTTAAGACAGAAATAAGTCTCATCGCTGAAGATAATTTGACGATTAAAATCTAGTTCACCGAACACACGACCCAATCGATGGATGGCTGGTTTTAATTTGTTCACCAGTTAGATCTTATATTGACAGAGACACCGACATGCTGAGAACGGTGTCGGATCAATAAATTCGCGTCCCCTGTCATACTCATGTCTACAGCGGCGATGGCTTCTTCTGTACGCACGTTACTGGCCCGTTTTGAAAGAATATTATCTAAAGAGTTAATGTTGTCATAAACCGATCTTCAATATTGCGTAAAATCTTCTCAGATGGACGACTATTCGAACCGTAAACTTGACAAAGTCCTTTATAAGTTTGGCGAACAGAATTTCCAAAATTTGTAAATGTTGTACTGGTGGAAGAAAGTTTTTGCATGGTGATTTGCAAAAGTTCATAAACTGAGAAAAAGTAAAATACACCTCGTTACTATGACAACTAGTTTTACAGTTATCCCTATCGGAATTTCAGTACGTTAAAAAAACATCGTTTATTACATAACGATTAGAAGTAGTGTTCGAAAATTAGCCGAACATTATTTAGCGTATGGTACACACACCCAGAAACAATATCTATATTCTTAGTGTTTGTGTATTAGTACACAGCCCATAATACCGTTTATTACTATTATGTAGCGTACTGTTTTTCATTATATAGCAGAACAATTGTATTCATTTTTTAACGTACATCATATTTTAGTGTTTTTTTTACATTGACATAAACTTAAGCAACACTTCTAACTAGTATTGTTGTTGTTGATTGGCAATTTGCACGAACACAGCACGAATAGCCTGTGTATGTATTGTGTACAAATTTTTTGTTGGCTGTCTGTTCTATTTTTTTTTTTTTTTTTTTTTTTCATTAAAAACACATATGTATTTTTTTGCAAAATTTTTTTTTTGAAAAGAGCGCTAAGCACAACTGAAACGAACAAACATTCATGTGCTGAACCAAACACAACGAAGTTTGTAGTTTTTTACGAAATCCCGAACGCAATTAAATGTTCTTATCTTAATGTTTAGTTGGATTAGTACAGTATAACTTTTGTGTACGAAGATCACAAACAAAGAAACGTTTTTTTTAAGTATTTACTACAAAAACCCTAGTTCTAAGCGTTTGTGTTTTCGATATTTCTATTTGATTGGAGTTTGCAGGGACTACTCTGGGTATTGAAAGGGGACGACCTAAAGACCCAACTGAGCAGTCTTTTTGCTTTTTGGATTACTTCCCAAGGAACCTAACCTTTATATTGATTGACCTTAATATAGGCTTTTCAAAATTAAAAAAATCTGATTTCAAACAGAAAAATACAATCTTAAACTGTCTAAACTAAAGAGTCCATAGATTTTGTCTACATCTCATCTATCTCAAATTATTCCTTAAAACCAAAACTCGTTAAGTGATGCAGTCATTAAGAATTTTGTTTCTTTTCCATCATGCAATATCTCCTCAGGACGATTTTCTCTTAGGATTTATTATCCTTTATAACCCTTTATCCTTTATATATATATTATAACCTTAAACCCAAATTTGCTGTTAGAGGCTTAAATACTAGAAAACTTATCTCAAAATTAACATTTCTTATCACAATTTCATTCCAACATTAAAAATTCCCATGTTCCAACTAACCCTTTTGTATATTCTTTTATAGTTTTGGGAATTCCTTCAAGTAGCACTTTAATTAGTTTATGTTGTGGGAGTTTTACTATTCCTTTTCTTATTTAGGAAACAGCAAAAAATTAAAAAAAAAAAATAGGAAAAATAGCACAACACAATACCACAAATAGTAAAAACATTTATAAGAACACAAGATATTTTCTTTTTGTTTGTAATTCTTTCATGTTTTTGGCCACAAAAAATGATATAAACTACAAATTTAATGTAATACAATTGCAGTACAGTAGAGCAAAGGTATAAAAAATAAACTTCGGTTGTCTTACCCCACGTTTCCACATGCAAGTAATTACTTGCAAGTAGTGTATACGTATTAATATCGAAAATCAGAAGAAATGTCAAAAAAAACACAACAATTTTTTGAGTGGCTACACAGCACAGTGCAAGTTCATTTTTAAAATGTCGTCAACAAGTAAACTTCTAGCAAAAATTGCCGTATTAAACGAATTAAAAAAATTAAAAAGCGAATGTGAAAAAAAAATGTGGAAAAAAAAAGGTTTTGGGTGTCTGTTTTCTGTCCATCTTGATGAAAAAATTATGTTTATTTTATAAAATATGTGACTACAGTATTTTTTTTTCAAAATGCTTAAAATTCATGATTAAAATTACCATTTAGATGCGTTGTTGTATAGTTGTGCTTTTTTTTATTAGTTATTTTTTATAAATACACAGAAAATCCGCTATAAACATAACTTTTATTTTACTAAGTACTAGAAGATTGATACAAAAGTCATCCACGGCAACACTGTTTCTTCATTTGTCATTTTACTTGCGACAAGTGTCAAAAATTTACTTGCAAGCAAATTCTGTTGCAAGTTGAGCTGCAAGTACGAAAAATGTGATGGTGTTAGTAAAAAAGTGTGAGTGTATTAAGTTTTTCGAACTTGTACTTGCATGTGGAAACGCTAGGTTAATTGGACATAAAGTTTGTCGTTGACCTTAATAATTTTTAATTTGCACGACAATGTTTACTTTGTTTACAAGATAAGGGCGAAAATTGTCCTTAAGCCCAAATTTTTATTTGACAAAGAATTTGGAAATTAAAAAATCCGTGAAAAATCTATTTCCTTTATATAATTAAATCTTTGTCGAAAATTATTTCGTACAGAATTTTTTTTTTTATTTATTACTTAGTTTTCCCGGAGGGTTTTGCTAGCCCCCCTTGAAATAAAATTAGTAAAAGTTATTTAAAGCAGATCTCGTTTACTGATAACAAAGCAATGTGTACCAAATTTAGATACTTCTACTATTATTCTATATTGTCCTTGAAAGGGAAGTGCCTCGGTCACTTTTTCAGTTAAGCCACTACTTGACAGATTTTTTGTATTGATAATTGAACTATTTGTTCCAAATTTGGAAACTGTTACTTTAACCGTTCTGTATAAAGCTTGTAAATATCCCTTTACAAAAATCTTGAAATACACACTATTTTAAATTAAAAATTTCCAATAATGTAATCATTTTTTTTTTTTTTTTGTTTTTTGTCCCACTGTTCACAATTACATAGAATATAAATAGTAAAAAAAAAAATACTCACAAATGCTGTCATGTTCATTTGTAATGAGCAAAAATGTTGTTTTTGTGTCGTTTATTACGTTTTTTTTTTTCGTTACATTTCTTCATTTTCGTTGTAATAGAGAGATTATTTTTCTCTAGGAAATACATTTGAAACAAAACACACAAACATCAGAAGATAAAACATCAAAATAAGAAGAAAGAAGAAAAAATGTTAATGTTATTAAAAATAACAACTGAACATCCAAAGTAAATATTTACAAACAGGGGAATTCTTAAGGACACCCAACATATGGAGTTAATTATACAATAATATTAAATGCGGGTAATTACAATTAAGCAAATTCGTAACGGAACAAAAAATGTTTCAGAAAGCGTATAAAATCTTTAAAAAAAATTTCAAGCTATGTATATAAAATATTTTATAAAATTAAGTTTTTAGCAGAATCGACATTTATTTCCGGTTTGTTGACATTAAAGCAATTTTAAAAAATGGAAACTTTGACCAACAAGCAATTTATCAAATTATTAAACTAAAAAGCATTAATGTTAATTCTAGTAACTTTTACGAGCATTAAATTTATTTCGATACAAAGATTTTGCAACGGCTAAGGCGGATTAAAGCAATTTTCGGAGTTATCTATTATGGATTAATTCTGGGGCCTAATTCTGGCAGTCGTGATCGAGTACTTTCTCAATTCGAAAGTAATTTTATTTCAGTCGATACTAAACGAATCTAAATTATTTTTTCAGTATTGTGAAGCTCAAATTAATGCTTTATAACACTGAACAAATAATTCCGACTCGTTCAGTATTGACTGAAATAATTAGATATTTAATTGCTTTCAAATCGAGAAAGTACCCGATCACGACTGCCAGAATCAGGCCCCTGTACTAATTCAACCGAAATTTTGTAAAAACGTTTTCCTTTATTTTGGTCAAAGTCTTTTTCCACAAATCTTTTGTATTGGGGCGAAGCAAATTCGTTAGAACTACGATATACTAATAACTTTAATGCCTTTTTTTGTTAACGTGTGAAGGCTAGGATGAAAACATGGCTATTTCTGATCAATTTCAAAAGGTTTTGTCTCTGGGCAAACAAACAGCTTAACACGCGGCTTATACACTTATCACAAGTGGCTACTAATTTCAAAAGGGCCAGTCCGTCCCTATACTAAAGGAGTGAATTTTCCAAATTTCGTAAAATAATTTTGAAAATTGCATCGTGTATCCTGACAATTTTATAATAATTTGTATGTGATCTTGCTTATATAATGCAACTTTGCCTAAAAAAGATCATCTACGAAATTTCATCAAATCAGTTTGAAATACTTATCAGAAATATGTCTTAAATAAGAGCCATAATTTTTTGTGCACATTTTCAACTGAAATTTTGTAAAGTCGTTGTATTTACACTAAGCGACAATGCGAATTTGTGGACCGAATTCTATAAGCTGCGATAGACTGAGTCTAAGGCCGGAAAACCCCTACATATAAATTTAAAAGTTATCGAAAATTTAAAATTTCGATCAGGTCCTCAAACACAAGCTTTAATATCGAAGTTAGGAGAACATTTATAGAGAGGCTACACAAAAAAAAAACGCTCGAGAGAAATTAAGTTTTTTACACTTACTTTAAGTGCGAATAACACAAAAGCGTACTTTAAATCCTAGATGGGATTACTTTCGCAAACCAATCCCGGAATTTCTTAAAATAAATATAAAATTCTTAAGCCAAGTAAAAAAAATTGAACTATTAGAAAGTGGGCGTTTTAATATAATATACTAACTTATTAGTCTTAACTCTAAGCATTGCATTAACTATATATACGTGTTGTAGAAACTACAACAACACCACACAAGTAGGTAAAAATGATTTGCTTGTTTTGTGTAGAAACAACAAAACAAGAAAAATTTAAATAAAAAGCAATAGTTCCCATTTAGTTTATATTTAGTTATACAAGTACATAAAATGTTGAGGTTGGAAGCGGGCATGATGCTGGTGTTTTATAATTAAAATTCTGTAAGATGTCAAACGGGTTATTTAATCAATCATAATAATATATCCTTCTTCTTACCTAAAATACACAGAAAAAATTCTCGAAAATTGTTCACCAATTAAAGCATTAATCAAAAATATAATCGGTTTTAATTAAAAATTTAATCAAGTGAATTAAACTTTTAATCAAGTGAATTAAACGTTTAATTAATACTATGAACTGGTTTAATTGATACTATTAATTTGTTTACTGGTGCAAATTTAATTAATTTTTTAATTTATATCACAAATTTTTTAATTGAAATTAATTTTTATTTTTTTCTGTGTACTTACCTTAGATAATAAGGGACATCTAATGTAAGTATTTTAGGTTAGAATCAATCTTATTTCACTTTCGGATTATTTCAAGTATGAACTCGTGATTAAAGCAATTTAATGATACCTGAAACAAGCGCACTTCAATCTTAGTTCTGTTAAAGAGACGCTCGCTCCCACTTGCTTCCAAGACATAACAGGAAAGAATGATTTTGGCGTCAAATCAGTTCAGTATAAAAAAAGTTTATATCCAAATGTGGACAATTCTTTATGAAAACTTAAAAATTAGTTTCTATTGTTATTAAAGGAACAAATAGTCTATTGTTATTTCAAAAATTTCTTTTTGGAAAAGTTCCTATAAAAAAAGCATATTTTTTGCAAAATTCCCGATAAAATACCAAACTATACGCAAAATTTCCCGAAAGTTCTAAATTTTCAAATTTCTAATCTTTCAAAAGATACGCTAGCATAGATCCCAGGATTCAATGGCTCTATAGCAGCCACATTGCAGACGAGGTAGCTAAACGGTGATGTCTGTTGCGTGATATGTTTCTAGACTAATTGGCATTTTGGACACTTATGCAACGTTAGTCGTACAGAAAAACTCAATTGAGTAGCCAGATAAAAATACAAGCTTTTTGGGAAAATACCACGGCGCTACTTAGGATTGGTAGGGACCAAATTAAAACATGTGTTGAAAAGATAAACCTGAGCACCTGCCGTGTTGGCCTATTCTTAGGATGGTCTTAATGGCTGGGTAACAAACAATTCATTTATCAAACTCCCATGTGTGTAGAAGCAACCAATACACATTTTAAGTGTATAATCCGGCAGAATTATACTTTCGCCAGTTGCTTATGAGCTAGAACTATATAGCGTCCGCTACCTTCGAATAGAAGGCAGCATCTATTGAATAGCAACAGCACCTAGCGAAATCCGCTCAGAGGCCAAACTCTCCCACAAGTGGTGAAAAATCAGCAAACGAAGTAGGTTTTTTAAGATATTCCTTCCCGCAACTTTCGGTCTAAGCCACAACCACCCCGTGATCCCTGAAAGTGCCACAGTCTAGTATCGTGCCGCCAGAGGCGACTAACTCTTGTGGTACCAGATAGGATCGATTGTCAGCCGCGATCTTCAGAGATCTGTCAGTTTTGGTTTCTGCCGAATTCCAGGTATTGGCTGCACCTAATTTTCCCAGAGGATGTAACAGCAAAAAGAAATATTCTTTAAATTTTTCCCTAATATCCCTGGGGGACCAAATTAGAACAGAGAACCCCTGCAATTAAACTCAGCCTGCAGAACAATGACTATATCAGTTATTTCGAGTAATTTGTTGAAAAAAACCCATGCAATAAGAGTGAGCTTGGAGTACAATTGCTACTCCAGACGTTGCCATAGTGAAGAGGAGTTAAATATAGATCAAGGCGAATTAGCTACAGGTGGTGTCGTAACGGCATCTGATTTTGACAGTTCGAGCTTATTTGTTTTGATTTGTTAGTGTTTTGCTGAAAATGGTTGACATTTCGAGCTATAATCACTAACAATACAATGCAAAAAACCCTATGTTGTTTCTGTTATTTTTAGATTGTTGTAGTTCCGACACCACCTGTAGTTGAATTCGCCCTTGATATAGATTTAACTTTATCTATCAATGCTCTGATCTAAGGGCTAATAGTATAAAGTATTTAAGGACACCAACATTTCACAGTTACGATGTTCTGTTCGAGGTAGTCCATTCTTTTTTTTCAGCAGGAAAGCATAAAAGTCAGAAACTGCAGTGTTGCATATCTAGCGCTAATGCAAGTCCAGCTCTAAAAATAACAAGTCTTTTACAAATTTTGGCATTAAATTAAAAATTTTTAGCAAATTTTCCATATTTAATCTGTCATATACAAATGACATAAAATTTATGTATGTATGTATGTGTATGTATTACAAATCTATAATTTTTTTTTTTTTTTTATTTTGTCAACCGAATTTTTTCCCCAATAAAAATATCAAAACTTCTTTTACTTGTTTAACACGAAATCAAGACTTTATTGTAAAACTTTGGAATAAAAATTTTGAAAAGTATCTAACTTATATTCTCAGTATGTAATAAATAAATGAACAAGAATGTCCCAGCAAATCCATGGAGATTAATATCCTGTAAATGAAGTGATTCAAAAGAAATTATTAGAAAAGTTTTTAAGAAAATACCTTAGAGTATTTAAATAATAGATGTATGCAGCCATAAAAAAACCAAGTAAGTATGTATTTGTAAATATAAATTTAGTTAGCAAAAAGAAATTTAACTTTTTTTTCTTTTTCTTTTAACCGAAAGAATTTTTTTATCAACAAATGTCAATATGTTTGTTTCAGAAGGGCTTTATTGAAGGACAGAATTTAGTTAAAGTAAAAGAATTATGATGAATCCGCACAGAACACGGAATGCCCTGCACAAATAAAGCATTAAATTTTAACTATTAAGAGCAATATATCAGCAACTTCGGCTAAAAAGAGATATTTTTAAACATTTTATAAAAAAAAATTCGATTCTCGGTTCGATTCCCAGGTCAGACAAGAATAAAAAATTATCAATAAATTTTAATTAATGTCATCTTGTAAGATTCCTTAATTTTATTAAAAAATTTCAATGAAAATTAAATTTGATGAACTTTAGCCAAATTAAAAATATTAAAATTTGGAATAATAACCATAAATAATTCAATAAAATAACCACATACTAATTTAAATTATTATAACAATTTTTAAATACGTATTTAAGTTTAAAACAAGTTAGAGTCATATATTCGGCTGTAATAACCTTACCGACAGTTAGAATATTTTGGAAGTGGGCTTTATATGGGATCAATAAATTACTAACCAATCTTTATAAAAAACTGCCATCGGTATTATAATTTGTTGCAGCTTAGAGCTTTGACGACTCATCAGTAGGTTTAATGCTTTAATTGCTATTCATATAAGTTAATTTGAAATAATTTGAATAGAATATTATGATTCAAAACAGTTTTAATCGTACTTAAATGATTTTTAGGAAGGGAAATTATATTGGCCCATGGCTAATTATAGAACAATCATCAAAAAATTCGGTGGAAAAATGTGTGGTATTAAAAAACCTTAATTAGACTAAATTTTAATTCGGTAGTAAAATTTATGTAAGAGTTTTATACGCTATAATGTACTTTTCCGAAGGCTGCTCTATATAGGACCAATGGTAAATTATGTATCAATTACCACAAAAATGCATAATGTTTTTTCCGACCATATAAAGCTAAATTGGCCAAACATTTACCACAATATCTAGAATCGCTACGGTCTTAGGCGTATTTAAATGATTTCCCCGAGTGGGCTTTATATAAATGTACAAATTATTGCCCGATTTTTACGACATTTGACAGTGTGATTTCCAGTCTAATCAAACGATGACAGATCACATTTTACTGTTATAACACTATTCGGTATAGTTTTAGACGTACTAAGTGTTTTCCGAGAGTGGACTTTATATTAAGCCCATGGTAAATTTTGGACCGATATTTACGAAATTAAACCGTGTGATATTATTTGACTGCTACAGACAAAATTTCATTATAATAGCATTATTTGATACGGTTTTAGGCGTTCTCAAGTGAGTGGGCTTTATATGGGTCCTATGGTAAATTACCGCCTTCATATACAACGGATTTGTGCAACATCTGATATCAAACCGTGTATTCTGCCAATATTTATGTTAGAGTTTGCAACAAAATCATCAATTTTTTAGGGTTGTTTTTCCACATTTGGATTCATAGCCCTTATCCTACTAGGTTAGGTTAGGTTCCATGGGCAGCCATCAAAAGACAGCTCACTTGGGTCCCCAATTGGTCCCTTTGTGATACCCGGCGCCAATGCCCATCCCTTGGAGCAGTTACTCAGATGGCGTCACTGCAAGTTCCAACCACTTCGTCTTCCTAGTGAAGAGAAGGAGCGATTTTAGTTCCATCCCGGACAGATCCCCCAAACAGGAAAACACCGGTCCCCCCAGGTATTCTTCCCTAATGCCCCGCAGTCCAGGGCAATGGCAAAGGAAGTGAAGCACAGTCTCCTCTTCCTCCTCGTTCTGACAACTCCTACAGTAGTCGTTAAATTCCAGACCCATTCTTCCAGCATGAGTCCCCACAGGCCAGTGTCCAGTCAAAACCGATGTCACCGTCCTAATCTGGTTCCTGCTGAACCCAAGTAGAGAGCCAGTTCTCCGTTCATCATATCCAGGCCAAAGGATCCTGGATATCAATCATCTGCAATTCTATAAGACTCGCGCCCGATGAGTAATTTACAGTGAGCCATTGGAAGACCAACAAATTGATCGATGAATCCGTCATCCATGCGACCACCTTGTCTGGCCAGCCCATCTGCTAATAGATTGCCCGGGCACTCCGAGTGACCAGGTATCCATATAAGCGTTACCCTTGAATGTTTCGCAATCTCATCCAAGGACATCCGACATTCTACAGTCAACCTAGATGCCGTGTAGACACCCGCCAGGGAAGCAAGGGCAGTCTTGCTGTCAGTTAATATACGTATATCTCCCGATATGCGATGATACCTCAGCCAGTTTGCCGCCCGCTTTATAGCCGAGATTTCCGCCTGCATGACACTACATCCATCCGGCAGACGAAAGGAAACCTTCACATCCAGTTCCTCTATGAAGAAACCTCCACCAACCCTCTCACCTTTCCTCGAACCATCAGTATAGACCCCTAGGGTCGGTTCGCGGGAAGTATCAATCCTACTAAGCCGGTTTCCCTGGATTTTGATTCCAAACTGCCTGCAGAAACAATTTGGCAACAAAATTGTTCTTTTCTTTTGAGCAGTTTGAAAGTGAGAGTGTTTTCAACAGGTGGACAGACAGACAGACAGAAATGGCTATACAGGGTTTCATTATTCGAGAAGCGGACAAAAACAAAAATATTTTGCCGAAACTTTTTGTATACAGTAGATAAGAATGCGTCTGCGTCTAGGGCAACCAAAAATAAGCACTAAAAAAACAGTTTTAAGCTCTTAAAAAAAGCGTTTAAAAACATGAAAATAAGCTGTTAAAATAAAAAAAAAAAAGCAATTAAAATTTATGGTTTATTTTCCACTTTATTCGTTGAATGCGTTGTTACAGTAAATTATAAATTGATTCGATAAATTTTCGAAAAGAAACCCCTGTCTATTTGAAGTCAGCACGCTTTTGTACATAGAAAAAGTTCTTTCTACGTCTACAGATGTTAAGGGAGCATATTTAAAATTGAGTATTTGCTCTGAGGTATATTTTATACGATTGAACTCGCAATGCCGCTTGCCTCCCAGTATATCCACAATATCTTTTAGTACCGAAAATCCTTCATTTTTTAATAAAACAGATTCAAATTTTTTATTCACTTTGTCGCCTATATCCCCTGGAACACCGGAAATTTTTCTTACGGTGTCCATAACTATATTCACTTGGGAAACCAATGAAAGATTTTTTGTTTCCAATTTGGTTACTACTTCGTGTAAAAACCCAAAATTTACAGAAATGAACAATATTTGGTTGCGCAAATTATTTTCATTCATTAAAGCCTGGCATATACGCACTGCTGAAGAATCTGTAGAGTTTAAATTTGAAAAAATTTCTACGAAATTATCAAAATATTTGGCATAATAATTTACAGTCATTATCCACGTCCCCCATCGAGTTATCACTGGTTGTGGAGGTAGTGGTATATCTGGTGCTGTTTCTCGTAAGATTTGAACCCTTGCAGGAGATTTAAGGAACGTTTTTTTAGCATTTGAAATAAATTTGTCTACATTTGAGTAGTATTCTCTTATATGTTCACAAACTCTGTGAACTCCATGTGCAAGACAGGTTACGTGAGTTATATGTGGGTAAAATACAGCAATGGCCTTTGCAGCTTTCACCATATATGGTGCGGCATCACTTACAAAAAGAAAAATTTTCTGTTTATCTAGGTCAAATTCTTTCATTGAATCATCAAACAAACGTGCAATAGTGGAATGATTGACTTTTTCTAATACAGCTGTTTTTATTAAAAATCTTTTTTCTGAAATATTTTCATCCACATGCAGTATACCCACAACAACGTTTGCCACAAATCTGTTCGACGCATCGGTGGTCTCGTCTATAGAGACCCAAATAAAATGTTTTTGTATTTCTTCCTTTATTTTGTTAACTGTAGATTCATAAACTATTTTTGTATATTTGTTTCGAAGAGACGATTCAGATGGAATATGGAATGATGTATAGTTTTGAAGATAATGTTGTACTTTTAAATGTCGAATTTTGTATAATGGTATATCTGCTGATACAAAGGCTTCACAGAGATCAATGCAAAATTTATCGGCGGCCGATGAACTTGTAGAACTTTGTAGAAAAGTTTGTTGTAAATTTTTTTTTGATTCTCTTTCTTTTAGATCTTTGTGCTTTTTTGAATCCAGGTGTTGTTTTATGTTGTAATTTTTATCAACAGATAAAGGTTTTGAGCACACGTTACCCACTAAAGCTGATCCATCAGTTTTTAAATATGGATACTGTTTGACTAGCTTGCTCAAGTAAACCGATTTGCTTTCCTTGACTTTAGGCATTTTCTAAATAATAAAACAATAAACCAATTTTAACAAAGGTTTTAATAAATTAAAAAAAATTTATACTTACATCCAAAACGCAGAGGCTATGAAGGTAATTTTATCTGTTTTTAAACTAAGACAACTTTAAAAAGTTTTAAAAATGTTATGCTTTCAACAATTCAATGAAATTTTTAAAATGTAAATTTGTTGACAGTAAAAACTTGGCTACTTTGATTTAAACGTTTTTTTTTTCAACCAGAGTTGTAGCAGCACAAAAAGTAAGGCGATTTCATGAATTCGCCTTGACAAAAAAGTGAATTTGTTAGTACAAATAAAAAAAGTTGCCACATCAAAAAAAAAAAAAAACAACGATTTTTGCAAAAATTTATTAAATAATTTTTTTTTCGTATGAAAAAAATGAAAAATTATCTTAAAATGACAAAATAAGTAAAAAAAAGCCGATATCGCAAAAATAACTAAAAAAAAGCCGATATTGCCAAAAAAAGCAAAAAAAAACCCTAACAAATATAGCTCATTTTCTTTGTTTTTTTATGATCGGAATTTCTGTTCAATCAAAATCTTTCTATCTTGTAAACAAAAAAAAAAGCAATTGCTTATTTTTGGTTGCCCTACTAATTAGCTTAGGAAATTAAAAAAAAAAAAAAAATAAAAATAAAAAAAAAATTAAACAAACAAATTAAGATCAGTGATTTTTATAGGAAACCGTTTGATCTTTTTAATTAGAAAAAAAATTGGAAAAAATGTTTATCTTAGAAACAGGGAGCAACCGATTTAAATTCAAATTTTTCTAACTTATAGTGTTTTCACATCTAAAGTTAAAACCTGGTTTTAACATTAAAACTATTTACAGCTGATTTTGCGTTCACATTACAAGTTTTATTAAATCAGGTTTTAACTCACAGTTTGTCTAATAATTTTTTGCAAAATAAAATTCATTTCTTGTAGAATTAAGTAAATTTGTATAAGAAAAGAATGAAGTGAATGCTTGGGAATAAAAAAATTTTATATAAAAAATAAATTTTAGAATATTTCATCGGTTTGACGTTTTTTTATTTTTTAAAATTTATTTATTTTTATTGAGCGCCATCCCAGCTAGCATTTGGGTAATAATTTTTTGTTTATATTACCTAAATGAGTCTTCTTAGATCCCATTTGATGACGAAAAACTGATTTATCACTTGAGCGATTGAAAGAGTTCATATATCGTTACTTATAACGCAAAAGGCCATTACTTACCAAAAATTAAAAATCGTGTTTATCATTGATTCTGATGTATTGCATCAACACAAATGTACGCAAAATTTGGAAATTTTGGAATCTTCAGACAAAAATTAGCGATTTTATAAACAAACAACCAAATCTACAAAAGATTAAAGGCCTTATTTACGAGAACCTGATAACTTTTGTTTAAAATAAAATATTTTTATATAATCAATGGGCACTTTTATCAGAGAAAAAAAATTATTTAAAATATAATTAAAAGCTACATGTGTATTTACGATTAATTACGATTATTTACGATTATTTACGATTAAGAACTGAGACGAAAAAAAATAACTAATGATTATAAAAACTACCATTAAAATGCTCAAAAAAGAATCAGAAAATTGCATCACGAATAATTCTTTGAGGTGATAAATCGGTAGTGTAGCATTTTCTCACAACAAGAGTATAATTTTTGATCGAAAAATGCGGTTATGTGAAGCTGATTCCTAACAGATTCGATTGTGATATAAAATGCTTGCTAGGACTAAACACTATCAGGGCCCAAATCGTCGCAGTCGTGATCGTGTGACTTTGATCGAAATTTTACTTTTTCAGATTATGTCATTCGATAACGAGTAGTCGATCGAATGGCTTTACTCGAAATGTCATTCGATAGGTTAAGAGCTTTCGTAAAAACATTTAATTGTTTTTTTACAAACAATTTACACACTTTTTGGGAATAATTATTAGATTTCTTTAACAAAAAGCTAAAAATTTCAATATTAAACTTTTTTCAGCAATAAGAAATAAAATAATAACATTCACTTTTGCAATTTTTCGCAAATTATAGTCATAGATAGAAGCGATTTTTGTATTGAAAGTTTTTTGATTCTTTACAGCTTTAACGATAAATAGTAGACTTTGCTATTATGCCGCTGTTCGCGAATTTCAGCCACGTTCGCGATTTGTTGCTGTAAGTTGTCTTATTCTTTACAGCTTTAACAATTTATAATAAATAGAAGAATTTGCTTTCATGCCTCTGTTAGCAATTTTTTGCGAATTTCCGCTAATTTAGCAATTTTTTAACGAATTTTTTCCATTCCTAATAGTCGAAGGGACTTTTAATAAATTTAATGGGTTCTTTGAAATATGAAAAATTTTCGCGAATTCTCGCCATTTTTGCAAACTCTTTTATGTTAGTATCGGGTATTTTGATTATTCAACTAATTTAGCGATTTTAAATAAATTTTTGCGTTTGTTTCAATTTTGCAATTTTTGTGAATTTTAGCCGTGTTCGCGATTTAAGCGGTTTTTATCTGCAAGGGTTGTGATTATTTACAGCTTTAACGATTTTTAAAAATATTAGACATTGCTATTATGCCGCTGTTAGAAAATTTTGGCGAATTTCCCCTAATTTAGCAATTTTTACAGAATTTTTTCCATTCCTTATACTTTTATGGACTTTTAATCAATTTTATGGCTTGTTCGAATTATTAAAAATTTTCGCGAATTTTGGCTATTTTTGCAAAAAAAATTTTTTTTTAATTGTTGACATTTTGTTTTTTTAACCGATTTCAAATAAATTTTAGGGTTTGTTTCCAAGTTTGCGATTATTTGCGAATTTTAGCCATGTTCGCTATAGCAGCGATTTTTTCTGTAAGTTTTCTGATTCTGTTTTAATAAATACTAGACTTTGCTTTCATGCCGCTGTTTGCAAATTTCCGCTAATTTAAAATTTTTAATCGAATTTTTACCATTCCTTGTAATTTTAGAGACTTTTAATCAATTTACTAGCTTGTTTGATATGTTAAAAACTTTCGCGAATTTTCGCTATTTTTGCAAATTTTCTGAATGTGTAAAATGTTTTCCGAATTTTAGCAATTTTTGAGTTGCTTTGTTGCTCTTTTTGGCAAGCGCCGCCGTTATAAAAAAAGCCACATAAATAAACCGAATTCACCTATTTTATAAGGCACTTTCAACATTGTTGATTTATATGCGGCGAAAAGTGCAATGCCTTATGCCATTAGTATACAAGCATAAAAATCTATTACATTTTTTAAACAAATTTCGATACGAAAGCTTTCGAATGCCGCAATCCCGTTTTTGATAAGTCACGAAGTTTTATTCGATACGAAAGTTCATTCGATCACGTTTGCGACGATTTGGGCCCAGCTGTTTTCAATCTTTTTAACTTGGTAGCACTGAATTTAGTACAACTAAAACATGGTTGTGTTTCATAAAATCTACTTAAAACCAAATCAAAAAAGGTTTTAAGTTGGTTTTAACAAAATTATTTTGTATGGTAAAACCAGGTTTTAATGATTGGTTTTATCGTTAAAACCAAAATTTGTGTTAAAACCTTAAGTGTGAAAACACTATTAGACCGATTTTTTTTACAAATTAGTCTAGATTGTTCGCATTATACTGCAAAAGCTTAAAAAATGGATCTACGTACATTCAAATGTTGTGTAAATTTCAATTCACGCTTAACGCACTTCAAAGCCGCAAGTGATTATTTTGGAATTTAGTGGGAAGCCTCGCCAGTCCAAGCGGTTCGTATGTTAGGTATTTTTGAAATTAATGTATATCACACTTCAAAGTGTTTATAGTATTATTTATACTCTAATTTCGGATTTCGGTTTTGCTGAATTTCAAGCCCAAACTGATTAAGAGAACTAGAAACAATATGGTTGCTCATTACGAGATCGCCTTCTCACTTTATCTGCAATACAGATGGGTGTCTTTGCGATATTTCAAGAAGACAATTAATACAAGACCAGAAGTCGTGAGCTGCTTGGAAAGTTCGGACAGCGGAATCGCTTCTTGCTACCCCCAAGTGGATATCAGACAGAGAGATTTCAATTCTTACGAAAAACACCGCCCATCAAAACAAGGCAAGGATACAATTTAAAAAAAGAAGTAGTGAAAATTGTTGCTAAATTCGTATAACTGATTTGTAAAATTCAGATTTATTTTGAAAATTTTGCAGAAAATTTAGAAAATGTATTTAGAATTTTTTTAATTCTTTGCTATTTATTAGAATTTTGCAAAAGTCTGCTTTTTAGTCTTCAAAAATGAACTGTTTGCAATCAAATATTCAAAATAATTGCTGTCCATAGTAAAATTGCAAACTTTTTCCACAAGCCGACTAAACTCAATGCATTACTGCAGGGTGCCATGATGTTAGTGTGGAAAAAAGTTTTCTATTCCATAGCAGCAATTAGAAGCGTTGGTTTTTCTATAAAAGAATGTTTTTCCTTTTGTAGCTTTTTTGAAGGTTACTCGTATATTGGAAGGTTTCGTTGAGGATTCCGACAAAAAAAAATCAAGGGTTGTGGTTAAATTTTAAAATAAAAGTAACTAAATATATATGACAGCTAACATATGTATGTGGACGTTCATGTTTTAAAGGAAATTCTAAAGTTTTTAAATAAAAAATGTAGTAAATGTCATCTGGTTAATACTTTTCGTTAAGTTGGGTATTTATGAAGTGTCCACTGGGAGTTGAAAAAAATGCCAACTTTTGATTTTCTTTCTATTGAGTTTTCAACTAATCATTATCAGCCCCCCAAACTTAACACAGCAACAAAAAGAGTATTTGATGCAATAAAGTTTTTTAGTAACTTTTTTTGTTGCGTAGTCTGTAGGGCTTTACACTGAAAACGGTTTGATATCCTGTAAAATAGCAGCGTCTGTTTTAGATTGGTTTTTTGAAAAAGGTTTTTTATTTTAAATATTTATTTGTTTCGGTTTTTTGTTTGTTTTTTAACAGGTAAATGTTTTGTTAATTTAACTTTGTAGTGGTTTTGTTTGCATTGATTGCCTTTTGTTATTTTTAATTTTTTGTCGAGTTAAATTTGAGGTCTTCACACTTTGTAATTAAATTTTTTTTGCTCGATATTTATTTATTTGCTTATTTTTTTTCATTTTATAACTAAATCCATCCAACAGACATTTGCTAAATTACAAACAAATTATACCCTTTTAGAGTTTTTATGTGGGTTTAGGACAAAAAAAAAAGCAAAAATATCCACAATGGACAAAAACCGAGAAAAACAAACTTTAATTGGCAAACAACCGCCAACAGTAAAATCAATTTGGTTGCACAAAATAAATAAGCAAAGCACGAACAAATTTTACTTTTCTGTACAAAGGGTTTAATTATTTATTTTATGGTTGGTGCTGATTTTTTATTGAAAAAAATCTTTATTGATCAACATTTTAATTAAAGTTCTTGTTTGAAGAAGTCATGAAGTTTTCCAGCAAAATTATTAAAGATTTCCGTTAAAAATACACCGTAAATTTCAAGCTCTTCTCCCTTTTTACACAAATTCAAAACCTTAACACAGTAGACTAAGGCGAATTCATACTGGTGACATGAGAGAGAGAGATTTATAATAGATATCCCCTTTTTTGTATGTAGGTAAAGATATTCTTAATGTCAAACGCCATATAAAAAAAAAATTGTCAGCCAGCATATCTCTGGTAAATTGGCTTTGCTATAGATCTGTAAAATTTTATATAACTCAGACTAGCGTTTTGAAACTGGTGTCTTTTTTAAATTTTCTTCTCAAACGATTAATAAATTAAATACCGTTCGGATTCTAGTTATGACCGCAAGGAAACAATTTTTGATCACCACTGTACAACCAACTTAAATTCGTATGAAGTCCAAAATGCGCTTAAAATAAATTAATCAAAAAACTAACTGCAGGCACAAGAGCTATTTCATTAGGGCCAGTTATTTTCTTGCCAGCCCATAACAGCTGTGCTCCAAATTATAGTTGGCCTGTTTCTAATACAATTTAACACTAGTAGAGGTAGTCGAGGCCAAAAAAAATATACGTGTAGCTGTGTTTTGAAAGATCTCATTGAAATTTGGTTCTAGGGGTGGGGGGGGGCTTTAAAATTTCATGGCAAATATTTTTGAGAACCACATTAACCCATTAACTCCCCTTCATAACGTTAATTTTTGACCCTATTCTAACAAATAATAAAAAACACCCCTATCAAGGGCGGCGGCAGGGATTTACCATATAAATTATAGTATTTTGGAAATCTATGCACATTTTCGTAAACGGTAATGTATAATCTGTCTACTTCCCCACTTTTCATTGTAGACTAAATGAATGAAACGGGCATACAGAACCCAGCCGATGCATCGCGATGGGCGTATTTTTATTGACTCTTGAGTTTGGCTCTTAAGCTTTGCTGCTTGGGTTAAGTTTTGTGCTTTTGTGTGTTCTGACATATGTAGTAAAATTTTATGGCCAACAGTTTTGTTGAACATTTGATACCCGCCCTCGCACTTTGTAGGGGTGGTTCTTACTATTTATTAAAAAGTACTTAAAATCACCGTTTCGCAGTGGTATAAGAGGGTTAAGGTGTTTCACAAAAATATTTGACGTGAAATTTTGAACAAAGTTGCTGAGCATACACATAATTTCATATGCCGATATACCACACTCTCAGCCCAAAGAGGTGAAACAAAATTCCGATGTGATCTTTTTGAAAACCTAGACACACGTATATTTTTTTTTTGGCCTGCTCTACTAGAATCCATTGCCAGAACCCTGATATTTTGGAAAACTTCGAAATCGTTGTAAAGTGTTACGTAACTCACCCGAAAAAGAATATTTCAAATACCAATAAAACAAAGTAAAGGTTAAAAATAAGCCTGTAACTCGACATCCTTAAGATCACCCTTCCTGATATTTTGAGGTCAATATTTAGTTCAGCGTTTATCAGTTTGATTCTATTGGCTTCCGTTGTTCCAGACTTAACATTGGCCAGAAATGCTTAAGGTATATATCAACCAAGCATAAATAGATAAAAAAGCAGTCCCGTTGAACCCCAAGACTTAAGAAATACATATAGCTCAACCGATTGCAAGTACTTATTATCAGAAAGGTAATGCTTCCACAAAGACATTCGTCCTGGCAGACGAGAAGCATTTCTCGCAAGACGCATACCAAAGGAGGCCGCAACCAATAGTCCGAGCGGTGCTTTGCTCACAGTGGGGCTACTGACTCCCATGGCACCAGATAGATAGGATCTCTGAGCCTTCAGTCTATACGATATGTGGTTTCAACAGGATGGTAAGTGCCACTTGCCACACAGCCAACGAAACAATGGCCTTTTTGCGTGAGAAGTCGAGTTATCTCACGTCGTGGCGGTGTTAATTGGCCGTCACGATTATGTGATTTGCCTCCGTTTGACTATTTTCTTTTCGGAGATATCTATAAGAAGAATTGTACTTTAATAAGCCAAGAATAATTCAAGAGCTAAAGGATAAGATAATTCCGCACATTAACGACATTGAACCTCAATTCTAATTTGTTCCCCCTTAGCTAAATTCATAAGAAAATCAGTTTATGTATAAAAACAACATTTCCCATATTACTCCCAATACGTAAAAATTGTATTGCTTCCATCTGTCTGCAGACAAATCTATTTTTCGAATTTAAAGTATTACAACATTTTTAATATATCAGTTTTTAAGAAAGGAGCACGCTGCATTTAAAAAATAAACTGCGGCTATTTAAATTGTTTTTTTTTTTTTTATTTTAATTCTTAAGTTACATAACACAGAAAAAGTTATAAGTAGTTTTTTAACAATTGAAAAAATTATTTAAAAAGTTTCTTAATTTAATTAATGTGATAATCGAATCATTTATTTTTTTTTTTTTTTTTTTTTTTTTTTTTAAAGAAAATTAAAAAAAAATATAATTTTGATTTAATCAACATTTTAGTTGATTTGAATTAAAATAATAATTAAATAAAAAAAATTATTTCGTTTAAAATAAAATAATTTAAATTTGTGAAATTATTGTTGGAAATTGTCGAAATCAATCCACACATTGTTTGAAACGGCAAAGTTTTTTAAATATTTTAAAAATATCATTTATTGAAAAAAAAATATTCAAAATATTAAATTTTTAAAATTTTTAGTAATCAATATAATCATTTTGGTAATAGGTGCAAAATCAACAAATGGGTTGCTTGATTGTATGAATTTGTTATAAATTTGGTGATTAGAGACAAGTTTTAATTTTGTCTGTGTAAGCGAGCCCTGAGGGCCTCTTCTGCTTAATAAAAGCTACTTACTAAATAACAAACTTCAATAATTACAAGAAACAATATACCACCTGAACGTTTAAAGTTTTTTCGCATACGTCAGTCTACAGAAAACCTACGCTTCGAATTGTATGGCTCTAACTTAGTTGGCTCTTCAAATAATTCCGCTTAAGGTAACGGTCAAAAATTAAGAGTTGACATCTTAAACATCTTGCTCTCTGCGCTTTCTGAATGATCCATAGCCCCCACATAATTCTTAAAGGTTCCTTGCCAATAACCAGAATTCCTGGCGGCATTTATTTCTCGGCGTATCAGAAGCCCTGAATGATAATCCTAACCAGATATCGGCTCGCTTTTAGATAGGATAAAAATAAATTTCGGGACGGTACATATATGAAAGCATAATCAATTTTTATCGACGTAGTTTTGTAAAGTCATTTATATTTTAAGAAGAATTTTGTCACACTTCTGATCTTTTTATGAGAGGGAAAGCATAACCATAGAAATCATTTGTAGGGAGACTTGCACAAGTAATTTTACAATTATCGTTTATTTCAAAAATCTCCACCCGGAAGCCAAAAAATTATTATATATCAAACTATTTTAAGAATTGTAATCTGTACCGTGATAAAAAGTATTATTACAAAATATTCAGGCATATGATTTGAGGTTTCAGGCAATCTTGCCTATATTTTTTTTCATTTTAAGCGGATTTCTCTATTTTTGTTAAAAAAAAACTTCTATATTTCTTGCCTTTTTAAATTACTTAAAATTTTCTTTTTAACACTATTTTTATAAACTTCCAAATCCCTGAAACACCTTCTTTCATTTCAACCCAATAAAACCGTTATTTTAATCAAAAAAATCTAATAATCAAATTCATGCACACCGCTTTTGTACGTATTTCCTTATTATTTTAATACAAAGTTTATGACATCAAAATAGAAAATAAATTTTTAATCAATTCCGGTTAAAGACAATAAATTTATATGATATTTTCTGTGTGTACGTTCCTCTGATTTCTTCTATTTAATTTTTTCCATTTTTATTACCGATTCTTTTGTCTTTGTTGCAAACATTTTATGGCATTTTTTATTACCAACTGCAAAAAACAACTATTAAATGCCGTCAGACATATTGAAATCTCTTTGCCTTTTATGATTGAAAGACTTCTTCCACACTTTTGTTTTAGCAGTTGTCTTCTTTTCTGTTCTTGCAGGGTAAAAAAAAAACTAAAAAGTAGCAAATCATCAAGCAAAAATAGTAAAAAAAAAAAAAAACTTGACGAAGAAAACTATATTTATATTAAAATAAAAAGCGATAAAAAAAAATCATACAAATCAAACTATACGAAATCTATCAAGTAAAAAAATAGTTTTATTATATGAAAAACTTTTACGCCCCCATGGCTAAAAACCCAATAAGTTTTTAGGATATTAAAGTTTGAACAAAAATAAAATAATAAAAATCTATGAGAAACTTTGGGTACGTCAAATTAATGAAGGGGATTAAAAGAGACTAGATAAGAGAGCTACAGATGAATTAAGATTATAATATTCTATACAACGAAACATTCTTTTGTAAGGGACTACATGCTACTATGCTTCAAAAAATCTTCGATAAAGCTCCTTATATTATGTATTTTATACATCAAATTAATTAATGTATAATCAAATTATCTTTCTTACCATTATGTATATAAACCTTTTTACTGGCATTAAATGTACATATACATAAATATTTGAACCTTAATTGCATAATTAGCAAACAAAGGCCCGTGTTAACAACCATCCGATAGCTAACGATAGGAATTTATCGGCCGTATAAAAAGTGTTACATTATTGCAACTTTACTTAAGCCTACCCGGTACCACTTAAGGTTAAAGAAAACTTGTAATAATGTAATACTTTTGATACGGCCTATAACAACCAACCTTAAGCTATCGGTAATATGTGAAAACGGGCCTTAGTGTCCTTGGAATATTTTTTTTTTTTTTTTCGTAATTGACTCAAGATTCAAACGGTGCTTAAACGAAAAATTTTGAAAGCAATTAAATATTATGATAAATTATGACAAAATTAAACTGCAGAGAGAAAAAATAATTTTCATATTTGAATACGAAAATCGCATATTAGTTTACAAAAATTTTTCAATTTTCTGCGATGACGATTTTTGCGGTATTGATAAAAAAAAGTTTGTAGGTATAATTATTGAATTTTTAGTTAACAACCAAGTTTATTGAGTCAATAAAAAAAGTTATAGCCCAAGATAATTTTATTCAACAAAATGTTAACGTGATTTGTTAAAATAAATTGTTGGAAATGTTAAATAAATCAAACAAAATGTTAATCGAATCTTTATTTATTTATTAATTATGATGAGCTAAATTCCTAATTTTTATTCTTTGATAAATACACTAAAATTAATTGTGGAGGAAGAAGCTAGTTCCTATTCACATTTCTCTGGTTGCTTAGAACTGATCATCAGCAAACCTTTTTCGAAAGACTTTGAAAAAACTAAATATATTATTCAACTAAAACTGTAAAGCGAATGAGAATTATGAGCTAAAAAATGGAAAAAAGTTGTAAAATCACTATCTTTACGTTTTTCAAATAGTTTTTTTATTGAATATGAAAAAATATTTAATTATTTCATTATTAAATATGTTTTATTGAGTGCTTTTTTGCAAACTGTAATTTTGATAAGTTTTTTCATTGAATCAAATAAATAGTTTGTTGACCTATTATTGAATATGAAAAAATATTTAATTATTTCATTATTAAATATGTTTTATTGAGTGCTTTTTTGCAAACTGTAATTTTGATAAGTTTTTTCATTGAATCAAATAAATAGTTTGTTGACCTAAAATTTTATTTTTAACAAACTGTGTTGTTAAACATTTTCTTAAGATATTTTTTTCTGTGTGGTCTGAAAAAAAATAGTCAGGTATCTTTCCGCTGCGTCTTGTGTTAAATAGCCACCTGATTCCGAATATTCCGTTCCCCTTATAGCTAACCATGTTTAAGGGAGGCTCTTTTCTATTTTTTTTTTTTTACAAATTTTTAATATTTTCTACATTTTTATAAGTATTTTACTAAATTTTTTTAAAACTTTTTTGGCTCCAACGCCTTTACCCCATTATGAGTTACATTCGACAAATAATTGTCGCTTAGTTGACACCAATGTCGGAAAATTTATTGAGGGACGAATATTTTAACAAAGACAGTAAAGCTTACAACGCTGCAAAAAAATTTAAAAACTTGCTGAAAATTGAATCATTTGTTATTAATAAGATTTATCTATGACGTGCTAAATTCCCAATTTTTATTTTTTATAAATACAGTGAAATTTATTGTTGAGGGAAAGTTAGTTTCTAAGCGCATTTCACTGGTTACTTAGGCCAGATCATTAGGAAACGTTTTTCCAAAGATCAACTATTGGAGTAGCTCGTTTTAATGTTAAACAAAACAAAATATTTTATAATTTGTTTTAAATGTAAGTCAAGCGAACGAAATCTTCGTTCGGAAATAGATAAACAGGCAGTAACAGTTCTTCAGATGTGCAGAAATCCCCTTTGTGCCACACCCACTTATACCACTTTTTGACTGATATTGCGTACTGAAGCAATTTATCTATCCCGCCTATTTTTTTAGAGAGGTTGTGTATTGATAACCCAGCTAGGTGCACCAAATTTTGACAATTTTTCTCCCACCATTCTCCAGATACAAAGAAATCAATTTTGTGCCACGCTCACTTTTAAAATCCCGCCCAGAATTTATATTGAAAACAAATTTATATCTCCAGATGTACAGAAATAAATATTGGGAGGTGCCGCGTTATCAGCAATATATTGTTAAAGTTTTATAAAGATCGGTTCAGCGGTTACGGAGATTAACTCTTACAAACCAACACACATACTTTACCTCTTTGTTGTATTAGTATAAATAAAATAAATAAAATTTTATAATATTAATAAATTTTCCCATTATTAACGCCGTTTTAGCTTAAAATATATATTCTATTTAATATGCCTTTCAAACTGTAGTGTTCATCAAATCTATGACCAAAAAAACAATCAACAATATGAATTTGCCAGAGACAAAACCAGTAACTGCTTTTTTTCACTTAAGCCGCAAAACGGAATAATGATCCCAATTTTTTTTTTTATTCAGTGGAACTTTTTTAAAAAAAAATATCGGGAAAATTAAAATAAATCAAATAATCTTTATTATTTTTCTGAAAACAACAAATTAAGTCTATGAATTATACGAATCAACGAATTTCCATTTATTATGATTTTGTCTTAAGGGATTTCAACTTTCTTTGACCAAATAAAATCAAGCAGTAGAAAAAACAAATTCGAAATATGAAATAAAACAGTCGAACTTACAAACAGAAAAATTATTAAACAAATAGAACAGGTCGTGGTGGGAAGGGAAGGGGCAAATTATTTTATTCTATTCTATTCTTTCTTTCGTTTCACTATAATTGTACATGTTTAACAAGATTTGTTTCCCAACGGTCAACATTAATAACGAAATGATGAAAAGGAAATTGTTATTACAAGTTGCCCTTAACAGGGAACACGAGGCAAAGAGAACTTCACAAGAATCCTAACAAGAGAATTAAGACAATTAGGTTAGAGGAGAAATAGCAGTAAAAAGCATAAAATGCTTAAATCTAGTTTTATGTAAATCTTGCTTATTACTGAAAATTATAAGAAGTTTGTTAAACAAGATATTAGTTAAGGTTTTGCAAATATCCTTGAGTTTAAATGCCAAAGGAAGCTTACGAGAAATTAAACAGGTCACAAAGGGACAGTAAAAATACGTAAAAAATTACGGGTTTCGCCTATACCAAAATGTTGATACCTTCGGCCAAGAGCAAAAACATCAAAAGAACCTCTGAGCCTTTTAAAATGTAACATTTTAGTTCAATGTCATTTGAAATTCATTTGTGATAAGCTTTATGGCAATAACACTCCTTAAAGAGATGTTATAGGGCTTTTAAAAATAGGCTTTTTATGAAAATGATCCAAATCTTATATAATTTTTAATCAAAATTTTATCATAAAAGTCATATTGAGTGCCTCGGTAGGCTAGCTGTTAGTTAGCTAGTCTATCAGTGCCGAGGTTGCAGCTTCGATTTCCGCCAGAGACTCTGGTTCCTGCAGACAAGCGTGGAGCTTCACGGGATTAGCATAGGGACAAAAAAATATGAAACTTAACCCATAATTTGCTTTGTGTCCCTAATTTTGAGCCGTTTGTCTTAAAAAAGTACCATATTGTGCCGTTTACCCTCTTTTGTCAAAATTAAAGAAAAATAAAAAAGTACCAACCACCGGCCAACTGTTTCTTTTTTAAAGGGCAGAATACTTTAAAACTTTTATTCTGCCAAAAATTAAAACAAAAAGTTTAAAGGTATAAAGTGATCAGTATACCCGCTTAGGGGGTTAACATTTGAATTTTTAAAAATTTATATTTAGGCAAGCCTTAATGAGAAGGTGACATTAATATTGTTGTTTTCGCCTCATTCAATAGATCCGGGGGAAAATTTTATTTTCAAATTATTAACATTTTTGTGTCTTGAGTGTTACATTTGCTTTTATGGTTGTTCTGTGAATGATTTTTACGAAAATTATAGTCAACAAAATGTGATTATAAGGCTTCAAAACACTTTATAACTACTCTTTAAAAAAAATTTTATATAAACGTAGGTGAATATTAAGGCTCTAATTGTGTAAAACGCAAACGCAACGTCAAAAATTGCATTGAAAGCAAAAACAAAATCAAAAATATTTTATAATTTGGTTGTTGTCTTCTACAGAAATTCATCTTGAATTTTTAAATTTCAAACGCTGCATATCTTGTGGCGTTGAAAATTTTAATACGCAAAATGAATTTCTGTAGAAAGCAACAACCAAGTTATGACAAATTTTTGACATTGTTTTTGCTTTCAATGTTATTCTTGGCGTTGCGTTGCGTTTTCCACAATTAGGGCCTAAAAGTTTTGATCCTTTTTTAATTTTGACTAGGGGTCACAGGGAAACTTCAAACTTTGAGTTTTTATATGGAAAATCAAATAAAACTAATTTGATCAAAATCGTCCGATAATTTTTATGTCAATACCAGCATTTAAAAGGTAGTTATGGAATTAAAAGCTATTTCGGATGTGTATTTGTGCGGGAGCTATGGCCAAATATAGACCGATACCAATAATATTTGATAAGAAGATTAAGATTGCAACAAAATAAGTTTGGACAAAATTTATTTGATATACCAATATAAGAAGATGGCTTATATTCACATAGACTCAATTCCGTAAAGAAGCTTGTATGTACGCTTAGTGAAATTAATGACCGATTTTCTCATTTTCAATAGGTTGTGACAATTAGAACCTACCAAATTTCAACAAATTGTCTCCAAAGTTGCGACCTGTACTTTACACACAAAGTAAACATGGACATCCAACCTGCCCGCCCGGACGGACGGACATCGTTAGATCGATTTAAAAATTAATTCTAAGTCGAATAAAAACATGAACATTTAAAAAAACATAAATATCGTTTCTGCACTTCTGCTGGTGCTTACTTTTTTCAGCCGTTCTTTGTCAACGCACAATACAGCTTTGTATGGATTTCATTTTTTTTTTCCTAATACAAATGTAATTTATAACAACTAAGGGGTATAATCTTCGATGCATTACATACATAGAATCCTAAATACTACGCTAATTTCATAAAAATTTGAATAATATTCAAGACATTTTTTAGGATACCATCAGTTGTACTTTAATTTATCCTCTACCCAAGTTGCAAGTTCCTGTTACGAGTAGTTTAAGCAGACTTCACAAAAAGAAATTGGTAGATTATAAAAAAGTTAAATTATATAAAATCGTATTATATTGTTACGTGTTTCCTTTAATAAACGCGTTTGAGTTCTTTTAATTGCAAATCCAAATAAATACACACACTTATTCAACTTAACAAACTTTATTACAATTATTTTGTTCACAATTGTTAGTTACGAAAAGAACCGTCTAATGTCTCCAAATAAAACTAAAAAACTATTTTCATGAGTCACCCCTTTTTATATTTCATAATTATTTCTAGATTTTTCCTGAACCTCCCTGTAATAACTATTTATTATGTTATAAAACCATTTCTAAAGGGTAGTTAAATTGTAAGGGCCGATGTTAAATGTGAACCACACCTAAACGCCAAGTTTTTTTCCGAATTTTATTTGACATTTCTCTACTTCAGACTTACTCAATTTGAACCATGGAGAGATACACAATCCAACAACGTGTTAAAGTTATCCAGACTTATTATGAAAATGGGCGTTTAAATGAAAATGCATATCGTGCACTTCGTGATTTTTTTGGTCAATTTGATCGTCCAAATGTGCGTACAATCGCAAAAATCGTGGAAAAATTCGAGCAAACCGGGTCTGTAGAAGATGTGAGAACACCAGTGCATGCTCGTACAGCTCGTACTGCAGAAAATATTGCTGCTGTTCGCGATAGTGTGGCTGAAGAGCCGTCCACCTCGACTCGTCGTCGTGCCCAACAATTGCACCTCTCACGCTCGTCGTTGATGAACATTATGCATAAAGACTTGCATTTACACGCTTACAAGGTGCAATTGGCTCAAGAACTAAAGCCTCTTGACCATTCCAAACGTCGTGAATGGGCAGAATGGTGGCAAGAAATGGCAACAGTGGATGATCAATTTTCGAAGAAAATTATCTTCAGTGATGAGGCACATTTTCACATCAGTGGATTCGTCAATAAACAGAATTGCCGCATTTGGGCGAATGAGAATCCAAGAGTGATTGTCGAAAAACCAATACACCCACAAAAAGTGACTGTTTGGTGCGGTTTATGGGCTGGCGGCATCATCGGGCCGTATTTTTTCCAAAATGAGGCCGGTCAGGCAGTTACTGTGAATGGTGTTTGCTATCGTGAGATGATAACGAACTTTTTATGGCCCGAATTGGAAGATATGGATGTGGACGATATGTGGTTTCAGCAGGACGGTGCCACTTGCCACACAGCTAACGAAACAATGGCTCTTTTGCGCAACAAATTCAATGGCCGTGTTATCTCACGTAATGGCGATGTCAATTGGCCGCCAAGATCATGTGATTTGACACCGTTGGACTTTTTTCTTTGGGGTTATTTGAAAGAAAAGGTGTACGTCGATAAGCCAGCAACAATTCAAGAGCTAAAGGATGAGATAATTCGGCACATTAACGGCATAGAACCTCCATTATGCCTCAGGGTCATCGAAAATTTGGACCATCGGATGGAGGTGTGCCGCCGTGGTCGCGGCGCCCATTTGGCCGATATTTTGTTCCATACATAATTGAGTAATACCAATATATCATAATAAAATAAAATTACAATAATTTCCTAAATAGTTTGTGTTTTATTCAAAATCAACATCGGCCCTTGAAATCTAACCACCTTTTAGAAATGACTGGGAAATTCATGTAGGAATTATTTTAAAATAACCATTGTGTTGAAAATTATACATGACAATTTTAAGTAACTAATATGACTTAAAACTATAACTTACAAGATAACTTATAACTATAAATAATTCTTAGATAATTTAACTTTCGTAACAATATTTAATAAAATGTATTTTTTCTAATACTTCGAGTACAAAAGACATATTTGGAACGAATTTTTACGAGTGCCATTTATTGCTGGGTCTCTGCTTATTGAACCAACTTCATATTTTTGTGCGTCCTTAATTACATTTTACTTTAGTTCTATATTTCACGTTTAAGACTATGAAAAAAAAATGGGCCTACATTAACGAAATTTGTATGGAGTTAAGTCAATATGATAGTTACCTCTGCACTTTTTTTGCAGGAAAAAATAAATGCTAAGGCGACGATTTTCACTCGTTGGGTGAAGATTCATCTGGAACTATAATTTTGACTGCTACAAATTCCAGCATTGAAAATTTCTTTTAGAAACTACAAACAGGTTGACATCGAATCTGCGATTTTTCTTACGTAACACGATGAAAGACAGATTTAAATATTAGTTCCGGTAGCACAGAGTATAAAAAGAAATTTAATTTTTCACGAACACATAATTAGAAAAATTACTGAGCAGTATTAAAGAAGATAATAGTTAAAAAGAAAAAAGCTTATTAAAGGCATAATTCCTTAACGTTAACTTTTATTTTTCTTCTTAAAGGCAGATTCTTTAAAGATTAAAAGTTGAATAGATACAACAATAAAAGCTTGGCGCTACCGCTACTTAATTCACAAACTTTTGTAAAATATTCCATTTTATAAGGCGACCAGATTTTTAAAATAAAAATAAAGGACATAAAGAAAAAAAGTAAAAAATTTATTTAACTTCAAGATTTTTTACATATTTTACAGACAAATTTACATTCACATGTTTATATATCGTTACTTTAATATATAAAAGCCCTAACTAACATTTTCCGTACTTTACAGTAGAAGGAAAAAACTTTATAAAAATTATATTCTTGCAGTCGCGATTTTTTTTAAACGCAGTTTTTTATTAAACTCTCTAAACAATTTAATAAAAAACTGCGTTTAAAAAAAATCGCAACTACGATACTACAATTTTTATTAAGTCTTTTCCTTCTCCTGTAAAGTAAGGAAAATGTTAGTTAGGGCTTTTCTATATTAAAGTAACGATATGTAAAGTTAATTAAAAAAAATAACATACCTATATAAAAATTTAAATTTACTTATTAATAAGAAAAATTAGTTTAAAAAAAAAAAAATAACGAAACTTAAAAATTCATTACACTAACTTATTCAAAATGTCATACTGCAAGTGTATGAGAGTTCAGTAGGAGTCAAAACAGAACAAGCATGTCACAATATTTTCCATTCGATTTGACAGACAAAACCGGTTACCGCTGTGAAATAAAATTATTTTAATTTATAAAAATAAAAACAAATATTGATCATGCGTTTAAAAATAAAGATGACAGATTCTGGAAAAAGATGACAAAAAAAGGACACACATTTTCTACAAAGAAAAAATATCTCAAGAAAATTTTTAGCAACACAGTTTGTTAAAAATAAAATTGTAGGTCAACAAACTATTTATTTGATTCAATGAAAAAATTTATCAAAATTACAGTTTGCAAAAAAGCACGCAATAAAACATATTTAATAGTGAAATAATTAAATATATCTTAATATTCAATATAAAAATATTTAAACCAAAGTAAAAACAGTGATTTTACAACTTTTTTCCATATTTAGCTCATAATTCTCATTCGCTTTACAGTTTTAGTTGAATAATATATTTAGTTTTTCCAAAGTCTTTCGAAAAAAGGTTCCTGATGATCTGTCCTAAGCAACCAGAGAAATCTGAATAGGAACTAGCTTTTTCCCCCACAATAAATTTTATTGTATTTAACAAAGAATAAAAATTAGGAATTTAGCACATCATAATTAATAAATAAATATAGATTCGATAAAAATTTTGTTTAATTTATTCAATATTTCCAACAATTTATTTTAACATATCACGTAAACATATTGTTAAATAAAATTATCTTGGGCAACACCTTTTTTATTGACTCAATAAACTTGGTTGTTGACTAAAAATTCAATAATTGTATCTACAAACTTTTATATCAATACCCCAAAAATCGTCGTCAGAAAATTCGAAAATTTGTGTAATCAAATATGCGATGTTCGTATTTAAATATGCGTTTTTCGTATCTAAATATGAGAATTATTTTTTTCTGTATAGATGACAGCCAGTTTAAATAGATGATTGTCCTCTAAAAATGAGTACGTATGGTCATCTTATTTTTATCAATTCTTAAGTCTTCTTTTAAATTATGTCGCAGTTACATTTTTTTTTTTTTTTAACATAGAAAGAAAAATATATACAGAGATTTCTTCGTCAATAATTTAATATGGCGTTTTTTCATATCAATCACAATTTCTTTAAGAAGCGCTACATAAAATCAGCATCAGCTGTTAAAATCTTGTTTGTGCAAAATTATGACCAAAAATTTATGAAGAAAAAGAATTCATAAAAAAGTTAAATAAAGTTAAAAGTAGGGGCAGGAGTTTTATGCAAATGCATGTTTTTTATCGACTGCATTATGACCGAAAGTAGGAGGAACCTATTTTTTTAAACCTAAATAAAAGAGGCAAGCGTTTTTAGATGTCAAAAATTATCTTGCTAATACAACTTTATTTAAACTAACCAAAGTGACAATTTATCAAGTTGGCATTTCCAACTGCCAGTGTTTTTATCGCGTTTCATAGTTTTATCTGTTACAAATTGATTGGAAATGGGAAGTTTTATTATTTAAGAACGCTTGTCTCACCTATTCAGCGCAATTGGAGAAAAAGGGACAATTCGCTGCATATTGTATTAAAACAATTAGTTGTTCAGCTAGACCAATTTGTACAACAAGCTGTCCCATTAGACATTTTCAAGCATTCGATTTAAAGCAGCAAAAAATTGAATATAAGTAAAAGGAATTGAAATCCTTGTAAAATTTAAAGCAAAATTAAGAGATATTTTTTTATTTATTTATTTATAAAATTTTTTTAATAAAAAGCCCTTCATGTGGCTAATAGATATTACAGTGGTAACTTAATACTGCACTTGTTCAACAATAGAGTATTAACACGAAATTTTTATTTTTTCATTTTTTGGAAAAAATAGACACGTCATATTCATAAAATATTGTGCTATTTGGTAATGAAACGATTGGTTATAAAATTCTGTTTCATATGCCTTTAACGTAAAATTAAAAATAGTTTTGCTTCTAATGAAAATTTTTCAATTTTGAATTAATACAGTATTGTTGAACAACTGTGACATGTAGATTAAAATTTTTTGTTTCAAAATTATTATAATAACAACTTTTATACATTTTCAATAATTTTAATAACTCCACTTCATTAACTGAGACACATGGGTCTGCAATCAAATCTGCTTCAATAATAATAACAACTTTTAACTACATAAATAGAAATTAAAAAATATGGAAATACTTACCGACCTGGCACTAGGTTGATTGCCCAAAATACACATTTATGTTTATTAAGGTGGTTTGAAAAGTTGAATCAGTCACCCCCTATGATTTAAAATTAGTTGAAAAAAATTCCAGAATTTTTTTTAACATATGGCAGGCATATCGTTTTTAATGGCGTGTCTATGGCTTCAGTTTTGCCTTTGGTGACATTTTAATCCGACATTAAACTCTGGGCTATTTGTGCCATTTAGGATCCTTTCCCCATTTTTTAGAATTTTTTGCACATACATTTTACACTTAACCATTTCCATCAACATACAAAACAAAGAAAATTATATCAGTCAAGGTCTAGCGCTAACATTCAATGAAGTTTTTAGAACTTTGAAAAGAATTTTGCGTACCCTCCAAAATTTAACACTTTTCGTTTTTTATATACACCGCAGTTCAAAATCCATATCGCATATCGTTGCTTATGGATTGACTGTTACTTAATTATGGCTTATGCCTTCTTCCTAATCCGGCATGTAATATCAAGCGACACTTATGCCATAAACTCACCATGACATTAAAATTTATATTACTTATGTTACTTATGTTATTAATTGCCGATAAATATTCTACAAAAGGAATTGTGAAAAAAATGTTTGAAAAAAAAGTTATATGCATTAGATATTAAAATTTTTGCCAGTTTTTACCGAAAAGTATTTTCATTTCCCCCAAATCCAAAACATAAGCTAGAATACAAGTCCTTAATTGGAACCTAGCAATAAACCCTCAAAGATACCATAATGAGTACATTACTATAATGCTGGGTACAGACAGTGCAATCTACACCAATGCAATCTCAAAATATCAAAACGTTTTGATGTTGATGAAATCTCGAATGAATGAAAATGAAAAATAGATTGCGTAAATGCATTGCATAGTGTGTACCCAGCATAAGAAGTGAAGATAAAATCAAGGACACACTGGCAGAAAGCGGTGAGGAGAGGATTTTTAAGAAAATTATCTTTGAATTTTTTTTTTGTTGTTTTTTACATTTTCTGAATAAAAATTAAATTTTTTTAATTAAATACTTAATATTAAATAAATACACGTATGTATTCCCAAAAATTACTTTGTCTGGGTTCATACTATTAAAGTTTTATTTCAGAAATTGTGAGTTTTTGATAAGAAGGGAAAGAATAATAGCATGTTCTCTTCCCTTCTCACCAATAAACTTCGAGCCTCTGAAAGAAAACTTTCATATTGTGAACCCAGACTTTGATAATAAATTTGCAAGTGCCCGTCCATAAAAAACTGAACTGGCAAGTTGTTTTATTTTGATTTTCTTGCGAAAGCAACAAAGCAAATTTTTTTTTTAGTTTTATTTTTCTTAACCTGCTTACAAAAACATTAAATATTGGGAGAATTGCAAGCAATTGTAGTGGGGAATGTAAGAAAAGATAAACTCACTGTTTATGTCGTTGCAAATAAGACTTTTCGAGTGTTTTGATATTTTTCATATTTCCGTATTTTTCATATTTAATATCTTTAGATTTTCTAAAGTTTTTGGGCATAGCAATCACTGAAATTCGAATAGGGATAAGCTTATCCTCCAACAATAAATTTGAGTGTATTTATCAAAAATTAAAATTGGGAATTATTCTTAAAATAAACTTTCAGGTTTCTACAAGTTTTAAAAAAAAAAAAATTCTTTTTGACAATTCGTTAAATGAACTTGTGTTACTTCCCCGATTTTTGATATTTTACCGCACTTTCTATTTTTATCAATTTATTCATGGATTAAAATACTCAATTAGCCTTTTCCTGTAAACCCATGATAAAAAAGAAAAAGTTTTTAAATAATTTGTTAGGATATTTCAGACTCGAGCAATTTTGATTGCAAATAACGTTAAAGCCCGTTATACACTATCCCACAAAGTCTTTAGTAATTTACGAAAATGCAACCCTGTCATGATAAGTTGTTATTGTTTTTTAAAAATGTTCAAAGAATAATTAGATCGGGGAAGCATTTTTGAAAAATACGTAAGACTAGTGTGTAACAGCCTTTAGGAAGAGCTGCAATTCTTACGAAATCCGGTATTTGTATCATTCAATAAACAGAATTTAAAAATGTGTGAGTTTATTTGGGACATCTACGTTCGCATACTTTGATAACACTCGTAGGATACGAATAAGTCTAAGATTTCTTTGGGAACTGGAATCACTTAAGCAATTATTTTAATTTTTGGGCCAAATTTTATTATTTAAAGACCATGATGTTTTATTCGCAAACTCATATTTTCCTAGAATAAATGCATTTAATTCCAGCCCCTAGTCGTAAGTCTTTTTTTAACTGAAAAAGCTAAATTTTGTGTGCGAATATAAATTGGCAAAGCAAAAACGACAATAAAAAAAAAACACAAAAGCAAGAGTAACAATCACAAATTCAAATCAGTCTGTGTACGCAGTAATAAATTGAAAAGTTAAATGGAGACGGAAAAGAAAAATTATTTGAAGTGTAAAATATACAGAAAATGTGTATTTAGCGCAGAAACAAAAAAAAAAGGATTTAAGAATGCAGAAATTGGTTCCAATTTTGGTTTATATGAGCGTTTGAAAAACTGCAGTCGAAACCAAAAACTGTCAACCAGAAAACGAAAATTTTTGTACAACTTTTTGCTTTTTGAGTTGGTTTGACAGCGACTGTTTACATTTAATGAATCGGAAGTAAGAGTAACTGTTGTTTTTTGGCCAATGACAAAAAAAGAAGTGGAAGAAATGTCAGTTTTTCTACTATGACTGCAGTTTTTTTTTAGCGCTGGTTTATATTAAAGCTGTAGTTGACTATGGACCAAGTCTTAGAAAGTTTGATATCATCGTTTCTAGTTATACGAGTTCATGTATTTTAAAATCAAAAGTATTTTTTATGGACAAATATGGACAAACTCTCAGTATCATTCTTCATCATATGAAACTTACTTGGTCTGAATATTGGAACGAAAGCTATTTTCAGAAGTGAACGCTATACGAGAGCTGCAGTAGTGAAATTCATACTTTTACGTGAAAGTTATTTGTCCACAATTTGACTTAAAATTAAAATAATTTAAAAAAAATTTTAGCAAAATTTCGGTAGTGGATTTTATTTGGCCTATGTGCCAATCAAAAATGAAAAAATTTTGTTTCCATACTAAAATTTTTAAGAAGTAAAGAGTGGTCTAACCATAATGCACTATGTTAATTGTCCCACCTTTACGTTAAGTTTTTTGCTCAACCTAATTTGTCATTTCTTTGTTTGAATGTTTGGCAAATTCAACCATTGAAAGCAGGTTTACTGTTCGCACCACTAAAGTCGCAATTGGAACATTTTTTTGCGGCCTGCGTCTTTTTGTGTAAAATTTATTTATCACCGACTTTTACGACTTTTTTAATCTTGTTGCGCCCTTTTACGAACGACTGGGAATTCGCGCACGATTCTCCCGATTGTGGACACATGTGGTCAATTAGGCTGACGAAAAAATCACGAAGTGCACGAAATGCATTTTGATTTGAACGAATATTTTCGTAAAAGGTTTCAACAATCTCAACGTGCTGCTCCAGTGTGTACATCTCCATGGTTTTTCAAACACGGAAACAAAGAAATCTCAAATTAAGTTGGGCAAAAAACTTGATGTTAAGGTGTGACTCATAATTAACATAGTGCATTATGGTTGGAGCACCCTTTGCATAAATGTATTTAAATTATTTAATATCACTCACAGATTGTTCATTAAAACGGTTTAAGAGTTTGACAAAAATTTGCTAATTGCACAATTTTGAGTTACCAAAAATTTAACGTCTACAACTAATTTTCAAACTTTTATGGGTACATACATATTTACAAATGCCAAAGGCATTATATAAACTAAAATGCAATTATAATGCCATAAAGTACACAAAAGAGATTTCATTGATATTTTACTTTGAAGTAGCCAATCAAAAGATATTGGAAATCACATTACGTTTTTTTTTTGCATTTTTTTCTTTGAAAGGACTTTGTAATGATAATAGTATAGAAATAGATGAAGTTTAACTGCAAATAATATATAAATGACTATAATAAAAGCACAACCAATAGAAAAGATAATATGCAGGGCTGGTTTTCATATGCAAAAAAAAAAATAAATATATAAAAAGATTGTACTCTTTTACAAAAAAAAAGTGCTTTAAAGAAAAACATCACTTTAGTGCATATATCCATATGAAAAACATTTTTTTTTATTTTAAGTTCTCCGCAGTCATTTGACTCTGGAGTCCCACAAGGCAGCACTAAATTATACTTAATATATACTTTGGACATGTCAACAGCTTTTCTTAGCGTACACAAAAACCACTAGGAAGCATCCCGTTACTTACAGTATCAAATATTTGAACTGGAAAAGTGGTTTAAACAATGGAGGATAATGCTAAGTTCACACTTATGCGCCCCATACACGGTTCAATTCAGTTGTCAACTGAGTCTTTCAACTGAGTCTTTCAACTCTGTTGACAACTTCATCAACTGAATTGAAAGATTTTAAATTTATTTTAACCCTCTAATGCCAAGTTTTAGAATAAATGGGAATATATTATGAAAACTATTTTTTTAGGGTATTTTTGGGCCTCTGAATTCAAAAAATTCATCGATGAGTCGTTTATGTTCCAGGTGAGAAAACATCTAGGAGTGCCTTGAGGCACCCTTGGGTATCTAGTAATAAAAACACATTTAAATTTTGAGAATACTGTTTGTTAGTTTGTATTGAAAATAAAAAGTAATGAAACAAATTAAAAATATTTGATTTTGTTTATGATAATTAAAAAAAACAATTTTATTATTTGAGCATCATGAATAAATGAAGTTTGCACTTTGAACAAAAGCATTGTGTTCGAGATTGTCTACAATGCTTTAAGAGCTTTAAGGAGCTTTCGAAGCTTCTACAAATATTTTTCTAGATCTTTAAGCAATTGTTAAAGAATGGAATTTAATAAAAATTAGTTATATATTGGGCGTCAGTATAAATTTTGTAAAGCATGCCTTGAGGCACTCTTAAGGCGCATATAGACGACATGTTTTTGTCATCTGACATGTCAAATTTTCAAGTCACATGTAATTGTGTATGTCTGTCAAAATCGCTGTTTTACATAAGCTTTATAATATTCGGTCACAAACGTACATGTAATTTGCTTCTGACATTGTCTCTGTTTTTTTCGCATTGTTATTGCAGAAACCAAAGTAGTGCTCGGTTTCAAAATAACTTGCTGCCGCCATGAAAAGTTTTATTTGCGCCGTAAAATAGTTCAGCCATCTTAACATTTTTTTCTTTTAATTCAAAGATACCAATTTAGGATTTTATAATAAAACGGTTTTTATATATATATTCACATAAATTCTATTCAATGGTAAGATGATCAAACATATCTCGTTATTGTAAAAAATTAACTTCAGCCGGCTAATGATTCCGTCAATAGTGGACGCCGCTGCCGGTTTCTTGCCGGCATAGCTTTCTGATGTCAGATGGTTTGTCAGAAGAAAATAGAGCACGCTCTAATTGAAATTTTGTCAGATGACTTTGCGTCTGACTTTTACAGAAGCAAAGTTAAAAAGGTAACACACGACATGTACGTGTTTTGCAGTGGAAAATTTGGCATGTCAGATGACAAAAACATGTCGTGTACGGTCGCCTTTAGGCATTAGAAATTAATGAAATAAAAGACAATTTTTAAAATACTTAACAACAAAAATTAATTTTGACAGCTGATCAAGAGACGGGTACAAACAGTACAATCGAATTGAAATACTTAGCAGTCAACTTGAAAAAATCAAAATCTTTTGATTTTTCTTCAACCAACTCGACAACCGTCAACTAATCAATTGACAAAGCCATACACGCTTTGATTTGGACAACAACCGACTCAGTTGACAATTGAATTGAATCGTGTATGGGCTGCTTTAGGTTTTTAAACGCTTTTAAGCTAGGGATCGGCAAATTGAAAAATTATATCGATATATATCGAATTGATATTTTTTTAGAGTATCGATATTTATTATTTAAAAAATATCGATGTATCGATATATCGAACGTTTTTTGCTGAAACTATTACCAAATAAAAAAATTTAGTATACCTTAGTACATACATACATATTTATGAACAAACATAATACATGTAATCACATTGTTACTTTTTATTTAAAAAAATTAATAAGAAAAAAAAATTCAATCAAAACAAAAAACTCAATTATACCAAAAACAAAAGGGAAGAATACAAAAAAACCATATGAAATCTAAAAAAAAGTATATTACGAAAATTTTAAATAGAAGTAAATAAGTCATGGAAGTACATACCAACTTACCTTAAAATTTGAATTGTACCCCAAAAGTACCAACTTTAACTAGAAATGTTTTTGATTGTTTTAGTTAAACCAGTAATCGTCAGATTTGGACATCAGGAGCACTCTTTGTTTCATGTGCTCTCCTGTCAATCTGCTTGTTGTATCCGGCACTGCTTCTTATAAATGCCAATCGTTTTAGATCTTCATATTAGTTTAAAAAACATATGATGCATGCAGTGATGCCAATTCTTAAGAAACCATATTGTTTGAAAAACGGCTAAAATTGTGAGTTTTTAACGAAGACTGACTTTAAAAAATATCGAATTCGATAGTCGTATTTCAATATCGATATATCGATATATCGGTATTTTCAATATCGGCGATATATATCGATAATTTTTTATTTAAATATCGATATTTCCTAGTTTAAGCAAAATGTTGATTTAGCTAATCAAAACCGTTCACATTACATTTGAGATGATTAAGATGACAGATGATTAAGAAAAAAAACACAACAAACAAATTTATATTTCTTTAAAGTATTAGAAATGGATAAAAACACTTTTATAAAGTTATTAGAAGATTATTTTAATCATTTTAATGATGAAATTGTGAAAATGTATGAATTATTTAAGAAAAAAAATAAAAACATTAAGCCGAAATCTTGGCCGGTTGTACACGATCATGTTGGCGATTCTACATTTGAGGTATGTTGAGTGGATTCTATGTGATTTATGAAGTGATTTAGTTGTAATCATGTCAATTTGAAGTGATTAACAAACCACTTCAATGTATGGGTAATCATCGCGACTTTGAAGTGATTAGAGCTTAATCACGTTCGAACTGCTTAAACGCGTTTAAAAAGCCAAATGTGAACATACTATAAAGGTCAATGAGCAGAAATGACTACACATAACATTCACTTTGCGTCAGAAATCATGACTTCCTATTCAAATCAATTATTAAATAATATTTCAACTTTGCGTTGCTAATTGGAACCGGCGAAACGCGACATTTGTATTGATTTTTATTTAATTTGTTCCGAGATTCATAATTTAAGCTGAAGAAATACATTTAACTTGATAGACTTGATAACGGATAATTTTCTTTTCGATCTTTAAAAGAAGCTAAAGATTTCTTTTGAATAACAATTTGTCTTAAGGGCACTATTCGCTGATTTTGAATCTTAAATCCATATCGAAAATTTTTTTTTTAACAAACTTCAAAAAATCAGAAAAATTAGTAGATAGTTATTTAAATCCCACAACATGATGGGTCTTAAAATTTGTGGAGAATATCAAAGTTTTATAAAAGAAAAATTCAAGAAAATCAATGAGAAGTGGAGAAAATTTATTTAAAATATTAAATCTCGAAAATCGCATCCAAGCCCACTGTGCAAAATTTTTTTATAATTTTTCTTGGAAAATAGACAAAAAAGAAAAAATACAATAAAATAATAATTTTATTTGGACCAATATTTAAAAAGTTATAAGTACATATTTATTTGAACATAGTTTTCTTATAACTCGATTTTTTTTAATATTCGATATCTCTGTAACCATTAGCCAAAAAAAATCTGAAAACTTTCTGAAATTTGTTAAAAATACAGGAAATCAAATAATATTTTTCTCCAAACTGTCCGATTTCACTTGGATTGCCCCATATGTATTTGCATTAGACTTAAACGGGAAATACCCTTTTTATACCCTTCACCACAGGTGCAAAAGGGTATATATTAGTTTGTCATTCCGTTTGTAATTTTAACAATATTGATCTTAGGCCCTGTAAAGTATATAACGATTAACGATATCCGTCCGTCTGTCCGTCTTACGTTTGATATGTGTTTTCCGGAGACTCCAGAAATGATAGCGGCTAGGTTGTTTTTGACTTATGTCACATATAGTCCACCATTTCTTGCTATTGAAATTCAGCCAGAACGGTCCAAAAATGGCTGAGATATGAGCAAAAAACGACGACTACCTCCAATTTTTTCCAAAAATCCCTTGTTGTTGTTGTATTTTTTTATTTCTGTATATCTTGAGAACGGCAAGAGCCAAAGTTTCCAAATTGGGTACACACATTAACGTTATCAATACACAGCATCCCACAAAATGTGGGCGGGATTTAACAAGTGGGCGTGGTACCTCCCGTACAAAAAATATCAAAAATTGTATAAAAACCTGATTTTTTGGACTGTCATATGACCTATGGTTACGCCTTATATATCAAAAGATCGGAAATTTTTAATATAAAATATTTTCTGCAAAACTCGGGAAAATCGGTTCAGATACGAAAAAGTTATGACCAAAATATTAATTTTTTTTTGAAAAATACCCATTTTCGGGAACCATAGATCTTCCTGAGTCCAAGTTTTATAACCAAAATAACTGGCAAATTTCTTCTTTAACACGTCGGTATATAAATCTGTCAAATCGGTTAAGAAATAGCAGAGTTATGACCAAAATACTGAAATCCCAAAAATTACTCTTTTTATAATTAAGTTTTTTTTTTATACCCTTCACCGAAAGTCCTATACCCTATAAAGTTCTGGGTATTCTGGGTCCTTATGAAAACCGAAGTTCAAATCCAGTTGTCCGTTTCTGTGTCAACTGTGTTGAGTTGTGAACTGTAAACTGATCATATTTACTTTTAATGATATTCATAAAACGTTCCTTCATGGTCCAGTTGTCTAGGGGGTTTGCTTAGGTTAGAAACTGTGAGTCCCTGGTTCGAATCTTGTTTTTTTTTTTTTTAAGAAAATTTTTTTTTTAATTTTTTTATGTTCTGAAACGATTTAAAAAAATATTTACCAGTTTTAACTTTTTAAATTTAATTTATAATGAAGTTTTATGTATTGTATATATGTATGTTTATGTAGAAATTATTTAGGTTTTGTCTAGTTGCTCTGTATTCTGCTCGCACAATGGTGAAGGGTATATAAGATTCGGCACAGCCGAATATAGCACTCTTACTTGTTTGTTTTAGTTTTGTACAAAAATTTGTATGTTAACGATGCAAATCGAAGCACTAACAACGCAACTTCGAAGCCATTTGACGCAAGTTGAAACAAAAATGACGTACTTTAAAATCTCAGAAATTTAAAAATGCATCTTCGAAACTACGCAAACCGAAGCGCCGCAAACCGGGATATTGGTGTATATAAAGATTCAATAAAAAAAATAATGAAAAAAAACTATGTCTACATGTATTATGCGTTTGGGCCGATGTTTGCAGTATTTCTAAATATTGGTTATAGACCAATCTTTTTGTATACCTATTGACTAAGAATCACATATTGAATCAATCAAAGGATGTCCGTCCGGCTGGCAGCCAGCTGCCCATGTAAACTTTGTGCGCAAAATACAGGTCGCAATTTTAGACATAATTTGATGAACGTCGGTATTATTATTGTTGAATATATTGAGAATCGGTCCATAAACTCACAGATCCCCCTTTTTTCTAAAAACTTGTAAAATATGCAAAAATTTATTTTTAAGAAAAACGTAAGAAAAACTTGCCCTAAATATATGAATTTATTTTATAATAGAATATCCATAATATTAGTGCTTTTAAAGTTGCTGCTCCAAAATTTTCATTGACATGCGATTTGTTATCTAGAATATTGTCCCCAAATTCACGTAGTAATTTTATGATTTTCTAAAAACCAAAACCCTTTATTGTCAGCAAAAAGCAACAAAAGTTACAATCAGAAATATAAATGTCAAAAACAGCCATTAAAATGTGGAAATAACTATTGTAAAATCAAGCGGAAGTCACTTTTGTGTTTCTAAAAATCCTTTTTTCTTTTTTTGGTTTTGTTCATTACTAAAATTCAGTCTGACATGATGTTTCCCTTTTTAAGGTAACTGATAGTAAATTTTCAATTTAACATTCAAATTCTTCTCATCAGTATTAGTTTTTTCAAGATTATATTGAGTTCAGTGGACCTTTTTAGCATTTTGTTTAAGAAAGAAATAAAAAAAAGCTAACTATAAACTTTTTGGCAAAAGTTTTTAGTTTATGGAAAATTATTTTTATGGCCATTCGTTTGTTAATATTCTGTGTGAAGAGTAACGCAGACACATATTTTTTTTAAAGAAATATTGTTAGAACAAGGTGGGGAAAAAGTAATCACCCAATGTTCCTTTGCTGTAATTTTTTTTTTTTAATGAAAAACTTTGGTTCTGCTTGTGAACTTTGTTTATTTAATCCATCAGAATTTATTCCATCAAGTTGAGAAAATGATATCGGCCAACTGCCGCCGCCAGAGTTTATGACTATACAGGCTCGTTTTATGGAATTTCCATCTTGCCAGAACTACAGGCGAAAGGTTCTAACATTCTTGGCGAATATTATCCTTAAGAATCTGTGACTAGTTGACGCAAGCCCGCGACTTCAAAAAAAAAACCCCATAAAAAGAAGTCTGGAACTGTTAAATCTAGCCGGCCAGAGCAAATCACCAAAACGAGAGATTAAGCGACCCGGAAATGGATGCTTAACAATTTCGCTTTCTTTCGGAGTAACCTGATTCATGGCTTGTCGATTTATAGTCTGCGTTTGTTTTCTTTACAAATGTCAAAACCGCATTGAAATTTGGCGCCATTTGCAAAAGTTTTAGAGTTTTATAATATGGTGATTACTTTTGCCCCACCTTGTATAATTTTTTTTACAAAAATGCACACGTTAGCATTCATACATAGAAAATGACTAGAACAGAAAGAGAGAGAGAGAGAGAGAGCGAGAAAAAACTAACTCAGCTGTTAAATTATCTAAACTCTATGATCGTGTTAGTAAGATATGTGTTTAAGTTGTTGTTGTAACTTCACAAGTATGCAACTTCGAGCAAGGGTTTTTTGTTTGTTTTAAGAGAGTTTCTACTCTATTTGTTTGCCTTTGGCTTTGGATTTCCAACTTCCCCTACTCTCAGATCCGTAGACATTATGAAGTTTGACGTTTATTATGACAAAAAATTGTCAGGTGAAGACCCCATGCTATAGCTGTTGTTTAAAGCTATAAAGTTATTACAAAAGAGGGCTGAATTCGCTTTCCCCCTTCAGATAATATTGGACTACGTGGTCGATTGTGGCTTTAATGGACTACTTACAACATGGTCCAATCTACTGTAAAATGGACCATGTTATAAGAAATTAACATGCAGCGCTGCCAACAGCTGCATGATGTATACTTTTCTATAGTTTACAGTATTACACATTGGTAGCCCTGATGGTTTCCATTATTTATTGTTTATTTGAGAGTGAAAGTTTGTGAAATTTGTGAAAAAAAGGTAAAAAAATAAAAATACCAAGTAAATATATAACAGCAATAATAGATTACAGTGCACGCCATAAATGGCGATTACTAAAAAATGAAAAATGCTTAAACTATCCCTTACGTGTACTCCATAATGTAGTGACATGGAGTACTTTTAAAACTAACCCACTTTAGTACTCCATGGAATAGTTTAGGGACTACTTCGGTGGGTTATATGGTCCTCTCCTAGGACATCGTAATGTTAAATGGATCACCTTTTGCCCATATATTTGGAGTAGTTTTGGAGTACTCCTACTCCTTTATGAACTACTCTTTACATGCATGTATGTACTAGTCTCGTTATCTGCAGGGCCTGTATGTAAAAAATTGCCACAAATTTGTATCCTTTTACTTTATCTCTTGTGGTCGCTATGCTAAAAATACTTTCTTGGAGGGAATTTTTATATGTGAAATAATTGAACAATGTGGATAGTTTTTAATATAGAACAAAGTTTGTATGCAAAAATTATTTTAGATAAATTTTCTTATGAGTTTATCCCCTATACACATGGGATTGTTAAAGTCATATTCTGGTTTAAATAACAACCCGAATTGAGCCATTTTTTAAAACACAATCAAAATAATGTTTACTCCATTTGAAAAACTTTAATTTCAGTCTTCTTGAAGACAAGATTATGAAGCCGAACTACTTCCTCCGAAGATCTTTGCCGTTTGATAACCTTAAGCTAAAGGACCCCTAAACGGTTTTCTTGGAGCTTTTGGCTGAGGAATAATAGTGGCAGCTAGGAGACAGTGACACATGGTAACACAACGGGAACTAATTACTGGACCCACGTGCGGTATACTAAATTGTCAATCGATTGAATGAATTTTAAATTAGGGAGTCGCAAATTTCATCTCGTGACATAAAAATCTTCCACAACCGTGAAAAGCTGAATCAAGTCTCTTGATTTCGGAAGAAACCTAATCAATTAATCGTGTCCTTGAGGATTTCAAAGGTTCACTAACGTTCTTCACCGTATTGATCCTTTGTGTTCGGTTCGGTAGATTTGTGGAAAACGCAAACGCTAATAGTGTTTGTGTAGTAAATCATTAAAAAAAAATAACGTTCCTCTGTTAGTTATCTGTCGAACACAAAAATTATACTGTTCTTATCTAACCTAAAAAAAAGATGAGAACATTTAATTCCGTTCGGGTTTTTTAAACCACAAACTGCATTGTGTTAGGTTCAGCTCATTAGCGTTCGTTCGTTTCTGTTGTACTTAACGCCCTTTTGGCAGGTAAAAAAAAAAATCAAACATTTTTTACAAAAAAAAAAAAAAAAACACAAACGAACAAATTAAAGAAGCAAGCAAAATAATTTTACACAAACAAAACATATACACAATACACACGCAAGTTTTTCGTGCTGCGGTCGTTGCTTTAATTATTTGCTTGTTATTTCTTTATCAATGTAAAAAAAGAAACATTATAGAACACAAAAATATAATGTTTTTCTACAATATCAGAACACTTTATAATGTTCGGCTCTTTTTTGAAAATAAAGAACGGTATTAAGGATTGTATTCCTGGCTATGTGAGTCGAACGCTAAATATTGTTGTGCTTATTTTCGAACACTTATTAGTAGACTGTGTGATATTGAAAACGGATCAAAGAACCAAAACAAGCGTTTTGCACGAAAAAGGCAAGACCAGATGATCTAAGTCAAAGTATATTTGTATTGGTAAAGGCCAGTTTACACGGTAATACAATGTATTACTACTTTGTAGAATCAAAATATTATGAAATTCTCTCCGTGTTTAAAAGAAAAAAATAAAAATCTTTTGTAAGTATAATTCATGTTTACACGGATGGTGTAAGTAAAATCAAAATTAATAACAAAAAAACAGATGGTTGCAGTTTTAAATTTTTACAAAAACGACATGAAAATTTCCTAAGTTGATTTTAGTTGTTTTTATAATTGTATAAAAATGCTACCACCTTCAATATACTCCGTTAAAATACACCTCTGGTGTGATGAGAATACATAAGTTTCTAAAATGGTTTAGAAAAAAAGCATTTACCGACTGCTTGTCAGATTTTGTATTCGTATTCTCTCTTACTCAATACATTTTGCTTTGACATTATAAGATTTTTCTCATTCTACATAATTTTTTGCAATGTCATAATACATTGTATTACCGTGTAAACTGGCCTTAACGGGTCAAAATCATCTACAAATGCTCACCGAAATAAAATTTTGAAAATCCCCAAAAGCTTATTTGGAATTACGAATTTTCTTTTTGAAATTGCAGATATCAAAATTTTAATATTTTTTTTGCAAATAATTAAAACGTTAAAATGGTAATTATTCAATACAAAAATTACATTATTTTAATGAAAAAACATTATATCGCACCTTTATTGCAACCTAGTCATATCTTAAACAAAAAAAAATCAAACTTGGAAAATGCGATGAAAGTTTTCAAAATGAACCTTTTTATACTTTTACATATAGAGAAGGTATTGAGAAGCAGTTTTGCTTAAGTAACTTAAAATTTTTGACTTTTGAGATATGACTATGTTGCAATAAAGGAGCGATATAGTGACCTGCTTATGGAAACTTGGCAAGTCTTTCATGCCTTTACTTCCACTTACATTCTAATTACAAAACTTTAACTCATTAAATTCTAGCAAAGCTGAAAATATCCTTTTTATTTTTTTTAACTTTAAGAGTTACGTAGGGTATTTTAAGTGTTAAACTTAACTTTTATTCATGTATTCTAACTTATTTTTAATAGGTTATATAAAAAGCTGTTACTAATATAACATCATATAATATATGCTTTTATATGCCTTATACGCTCCCAACCTCATTTTTTCTAACTTGTACTATTTACTTTTCTAAGTGGCATTTTGGCAGTAAAAAGCCGTTATAATTGCACACAATATGTGTGTTGCACTTTTCCGTACCAAAAAAAAAAAAAATAAATAAATTCAATCTTATTACGTTCAAATTGCAACAACTCTCATACACATTTTTTGTACTTATTGGAAAGAAAACGAGTGTGAAACAGGGATGGAAATCATGGTACAATTGTATTTTGTATAACGATCCACTAAGTTAACCTGACTCAGACTATGCGACATGTCGCACAGAAATATTTCATTCAACGGAAGTTTTTATCAAAGGGTGATATTAAAGAATTTGATTTAATTTGAACATAAGACTTATGTGTTGTTTCCAGATGACAAGCAATTGATTGTGTAGTAAAATTTATGTGAAAAGCACTCAAAAAACTGAGTGACAATCAAAACTGCCTGTCACCTGGAAACAGCACATTAAACTCGATTCACCCATGTTTCCCGAACAATAATTTTGGCCGGACAAAATTTTTTTATATTGAGTATGAGGTATGTTTAGACCTAACAAATATTTGACGAAAAAATCCAAAAAAAAAGCGTGACCAGTAAATTGATCCAAGTTTTGCTTTATTTTTTACAATTTCTTTTGATCTACTAAACTCTTTTTCTAAAGAAATAATTGTATAATATAATTTAGAAACTGTTAAATGATGTTTCATCTGGCCAAGCGTTTTGCCAAAGAAAATAATTTTTTAATAAAACAAGCGGTTACGTGTAGGACGTAAAATATTTAAAAAGTGTGAAAATAGCTTTACTTTTTAAATAGATAGAAATTATTTTGTTCGGAAAGTTTTTTCTTGAATTGGTTTAATTTAATTGTTATTCAGAACAAAATGAACTGAGATGCCACTTTTTCAATTTGTACATAAAAGTTGAATTGAGCTGCCATATCATATGGTATTTTCACAGTTAAGCTTCGTTCACAATCAAAAAAACATTTTCATTTGGTGTTCATAATAGAGCAACCATTTCTTTTGCAACCACACACATTTTGCATTAAGAAACCGTTTGCAAATTTTACCCACAACAATATTATACATTTATTATTATTTTTTAAAACATTTTGTTAAAATTTTCATTCAAAACTAAATAAAATTATTTTACACGTCAGAAACAATTTCATATAAATTGCTGCTGAAGTTCTAGTTGACTCAACTTTAGTTACATTTTTAAAAAAATTTTAGTTACATTTTTGTTCTAAAAATGAAAGAAAAAAATATGAACTACTTTGGGAAGAAAAAAGATAGAAGAAAAAACGAAATTGTTTCTCTGATTGTGAACGAAGCTTTATACTACAAAAATTGGTTTTTTGCTGAATTATTTAATGAAAAAAACATAATTTCAATTAAAAAATAAAATTACTTTCCTTTAACACAAGTAAAGAAAACAATTAAATGTATGTAGTTTGCTAGTTGTGCTGCCATTTTGTATAATTGTTTACATCTGTAAACAATATGGTAGCTTAGTTGTCGGGACAAATTTTTGCGAACTGGGTGAATCGTTCTGCAGAACACTCTCGGTGAAAAAATTATTCTACGGACAAAAATATTGTTTGGAACGCATGGATGAATCCACCTTTAGCGTTCAAACAGAACTGCGTCGTAAAAAGCCGTCGTGAAATAAAATCTTATTTTGTTTTGAAAACTTTTTCTAATCCTTTCACATATAGACAGTTATTCTCCCAACAATGCTACCACACTTTCATTAAATTTCATACATTTTGTAAGCAGAAAATGAAAAATAAAAGAAAATAAAATATTAAACCAATTAAATGAGAGAGAATTTGAAATTACTGCCGACGTGGGTTGAAGGATTTTTGCCTTAAGTTGAAGACTCAATTCTGTTTTAAAACTTAAACGTCAAATTGAAGCTTGCAACAAAAAACGTTACGTTTGAACGTTTACGAGTTTTCGAAGGGACATCTACAAAAAAAATATATTGTTGCAGGATAGTGTCGCAAAACAGGTATAATAATCACGTTTTGATTCGATATAACGATGTCCATCCGTCCGGACGGCAGGCTAGCTGTCTATGTAAACCTTGTGCACAAAGTGCAAGTCATAACTTTGGAGATAATTTGATGAAACTTTTTACGTGCGTCTAAATTGCCATAAAAACCAAGACTTTTGAAAATTTCAACAGTCAATTCTGGATAAAATTTTATGTCAAAAATAATATTTATAAGGAAGTTATAACATTAAAAGCTATTTTTGGGAGTGGTATTTGTGCGGAAGCTTTGACAAAATATTTACCGATTCCAATAAAATTTGCTAAAATGATTTAGTTTGCAATTAAACATTTTTAAATCTGAATATCAACAAAAAAAGCTGGTTTATTGGAACGAAAACTCTTTCATAAAGAAGTTTCTTTGGGTGACCGGTACTTGCCAATTTCAATTGGCTCTATCCAATTGGAACATATGTACCAAATTTAATTGAAGTATATCCAAGCTGCCTGTACTTTCCCATATAGTTCACATTGACCGACAAACAGCCGGCCAGCAGTAAAGATTGGCTTAAGGGTAAAGGTAAAGATTGGCTTAAGGGTAAACCAATATTTTTCTGCGATTCTGCAAGAGGGGACCAAAAAAATAAACGTGTATGATCACTTTAAAAGTTTACGTCATCTGGTCATTTTATCGAGAGTTAAAGCTTCACCTTTTTGAGAGTTCTTACAACGAATCAGCATAGAACATAATTGTTACTCTTAAATTTTTAGTATATGAAAAGTTTAGAAGGTTTATGCAGAATCCCACGAGGCACCATGTGGATCTTTTTTGTGTTTTTATTTTTTGAAAAACAGCCAAAATGTACATTCAAAAAAAACTAAACATTTTCCTGATGAATGATGAGTTTTTAAAGGATTTTGGCAACTATTTCAAAATGTGTGGTTAGAAAACTATATATTACTCATTGTCAGCTAACGTGCAAACTGCGGTCATTCTATGTTCAACATTGTTAAGCCTTAATTAACAAAAATTTAGGGTTACAAAATTGAAAAAAAAAAATTGTGTTTTCAAAGTTCCTTTGAAAATTTGTAGGGATCGTTTTAAATTCTCCTTCTGGTGTTCCATCCTCCCTGGAAATTAGGTACAATACCTGGAATCTGGCTAAGATCCAGACTAGACAGATCTCAGGAGATATTCACGATATCTTGCGATTGAGGCTGACCAGATATTATATCTGGTATCACGGAAATCAGTAGCCCCCTGTAGCGAGGCCTCCGTTAGTGCGCGTCTTGCAGAAAATTTTTTCTGTCTTTCAAAAGGGGTGTCTTTGCGGAAGTTTCGGTTTTTCGTTGAAAAGCTACTTTCAAGGATTGCGTGGCAGTTGGGGCTTACTACCCGAAGCCGCGAAAAGGGATATCTTGAAAATCCCAATAAAGTGTAGGTCACCACTTGTACGAAAGTTCGGCCTGAGGTGCGATTATCGCTAGGTGATGTTTTTATTTAAAAGATACTGCTAGAATTTTTCTAAAAGCAGTGGAGGTTAGATAGCTTTAGCTCCTAAATAAGGAGCTAGCGTATTATCTTGCCGGATTATTCACTTAAACTTTTACATGGGTGTGTTGGTTGCGCTCACACGCGGGGATGGTTCGTAAGTGTATTGACAGTCACCCATTGGTTAATATCCACCCTAAAATGAGCCCTAGGACAGATGTCCATTTCAATATTTTTAAAAGCTAAAGTAAAAAAAGCCATTTTCCATCCCTGGTGTGAAAAGAAAAAAGTGACTCTTTTTTCTCGACTCCCTGCTTAATAAAAAAGAAATATTTCTCTAAAGCCTTCGCCTTGTGCTTTCAATGTGTCTAAGAAGCTGTAAAGAACTTTTACATTTGAATGGAGTAAACTAAAAATAAAATATAGTGTGAAAATACAAATGTTTTAGAAAAATTACAAAAAGGCTGAACTCGTAAATATTGAAATGTGTGTTGCATAATGTTATTGCTTCAGCAAAGTGGGCAACAATTTCTTTTATTTTCATGGATTCTTTTTCGCTTTTTACGTTGTAACTTAAATTATGTTCATATTGAACAAATATTTGTTGTACTATGCGCACAGTGGGAAATTTTTGTCGTTTTTGATCAAAAAACTTTAACTTTTAAACTTTAGGAGATAAATTCGTCACATTTTTAACGTCGCTCTAAATACTTTTGAATTGGCTTGTTTATTTTCATTTCAGTTTTAAATTTTGCAAACCTGTTTAATAGTTAATGGACCAATAATACATATAACAATGTGAAAATTCTGTTTTAAGCCCATATGACACTACATTTTTAATGCATTGTTCAAGTTTTGGTGAACAGTACAAATATAATGTAATAGAAAAATTTACCAAGTGCAAAGAGTTCAGCTGTATTAAGATAAATGGCAAACTGTCAACAATTTTTAAAAAGTTATCGATAAAAAATGAAGTTATGTCAAAAAAAATGTAAAATTGTTTAACTTTAAATTGACATTTCAAGCTTGAAATATTAAAAGTGTTGCTGAATCAGCGGTTTATGGGCAAATTCAGCGATTTACCGCTTTTTGTTTTTAGGTTTCTCATAAACAAAAAGTTGGCAACATTTAATAAAATAAACAAAACAGGGATGGCTAAGTTGTTTCAATTGTACTTTTTTGTTGATACTTTTTAAACAAAGATGTATAATACATTTTTGTGGTATTTTTTATGAACATAAATAAAATTAATTTCAACTAAAAAAATCTTTTAGTACAATTAGGGTAAAAAAGTACAATTTTTAAAGGTTGTTGGTACAATTTTAAAAATTCTCAACGCCATCCCTGAAACAAAACCATAACAAGAGAAAAAAAAAACTACAAAACTTTGTTTACATTTTTTATAGTTTGCTCCAGTTTGCTCTTTCTAACATTTACTGTTTCTTTCTATCAATTCTATATCAATTAATGAATAAAAAATGTAGTGTCATAAGGGCTTTAGAGAGGTCTAGCCCGATCACATGGTAACCTACACCACAGGAAAATTTTAGAGTGTGACCCTATTTGGGAAATATTGGAAATCATAAATCTACCAAAAAAAAATTATCTTATGAAGTTTAGATTTTCATATGTATGAGAATTTTTGGTCTAAAAATGGCTTTAAGGTCAAGGTCTATTTTCCTACCATCACAAAGTTTTGCTATGACATCGTAGCTATTATAAATGATATTTTTACGGTATTATGCATTGAAAGCTATTTTGGTTAGTGATTTTTTATAGGTACTGTGGTTAATATGGTTCAATTCCAATAATATGTGCTAGTATTTAATCTAAATACTAGCATATTAATTTTGTTTATGAGTAAAATTTTTGACCGGCACAAACCATTTTTTACAGGCTTCGCCCTAATGATCATTATGTACCAAATTTTCTTAAATTATCTTTAAAATTGCGACCTGTATTTTTCATAGACAGACAAGCAGCCAGAAAGACATTGTAAAGGTTTCTATACACGGTCAAAATACTTGACATCATAGCGAATTCATTCGTGAATGTGTGCTTGACGTAATATTCCCCTGCAAATAATAGTACCAGTCTAAACACGCGTGTAAAGAGTAGCCCGCAGGGGACTAGGACTAGTCCAAAAGTAACCCAAACGTATGGAAAAAACATGGTCTATTTAACATTACGATGTCCTAGGGCAGGACCATATAACCCAGCTTTGGACTACAAAGGAGTAGTTTTTAAACTACTCCATTGTATACACAAGAGGGTTAGTTTTAACTTCGTGTAAAAACGAAAACATGTCGTTAAAAAACGATTTGCTATTTATTAAATTATTTTTCTTCTGCAGATCAAAATAATCTATACACATTTTTAGCCATCTAGAAAAAACTCGATTTTGGGAAATTTAAAGAGTTTTTATGGGAATTCGTTATTTATTTAATAATTTTTTTATACCCATTTCCAAAAAGAAGGAATGTTATTATATTTATGGACCTCGCAATAAAAGACAATGGATATGGATAATAACAAAAATAATCACAAATACTTTTTTATGCAAAAAGTTCTCAAAAATCGCCGAATTCGGTCCCTATTCGTCGCAAAATAAGGTTTTTAGCACGATATGACGCACACAACAAAAAAAAAACTGCAAACCAGTCTACATTTAACTGTTGCACCGGAAAAAAGTCTCCATATGACTGTTCGACCGGAATAAGACTTCTTAAAAACGAAAGCGGTCTAAACTCAAGCCACTTTATTTGGCAAATATTCTTTCTTTATAGAAAGATTGTTTGCTATTGTAAATGGATCGGATCAATCTATTACTTGACCTAGCGTCATATAAATGCCCCTCAAAACAAAACTTTTGGTGCAACAGCGTCCACAGTAATTTGGCGTAAAAACTGGACTAAGTCTGTCATTTAGGGAGTAAGATGAAATAATAAACAAACGTATTTAACGTATTCCAAAAGAAAAAAAATTATAAAAAATGTATGACCCAGTTTTTTCAAGGAAGCTTGATAATTTTAAGGACATAATAAGTAAAATATGGTCCTAAAAAAAGTTTAATCTGTGATTATTATTTGTTTTCTTTTTTGCACTAAAAATTCACAAAAAATCGATAAAAATGCTCTATCCTTTTTCAATAAGTTTGTTTACACTATAAGACATGTCACAGAACGCAATTCTGATAGAAAGTAGTTTAAATTCCGAAAGTCGGGTCTTTAGACCACCTTCTGACTCGGCAAGCTAGTTGCACAAGTCAGTTTTTAATTTTCTTTTGAACTTACTTTTATGTTCACACTCAGCAATTTATAATTTTCCAAAGGCCCCTTACAAACCGTACTTTTAAAATAGGCTTTAATAAGCAACGAATAATACAACTGTGAGGTCAGCATTTATAAATTTTAGATAAAGCGAAAAATTCTTACTCTGGGTGGAGGGTATCAAAGATTTGGTACAGCCGAATTTAGTTCTTTTACTTATTTCTTAAACACATCGTGGGCCAGGCAGTTAAAGAATTTTGAAATACCTTGCCATTGTTCTAGGCTGTTATGTATAAAGTTTTTTTAAATGAAGTACGAGTATTATGTATAACTTACACTTTCTTTTGGCATAAATATATTTTTAAAGTAAAAGCTAAAACAGAGGATTTTTGGTCGGTTTTCGGTTTCGGTTTTGTAGGTTTAAAACCACGGTTTCGATTTCAGTCAAAGCCGAACAGCAATCCCTAGATTCAAAGTGTATTAAAAACAACTTCCAAATTCTTGCGTCTTGAGTTTTCAATTTCCAGAACATCCCTGAAAAATAAGTTTTAGAACTTTAAAAATTTTTACGCGTACAATATGGTAACTATTTCAATTAAAACTTTTTTTGGGTTTAATTTAAATTCATTTTTTATTCGAGTTTTATTTAAAATTTTTTGGCACCACATTAATTATGAATATTTAAAAAGTATATTCCTAATATTAGAAAACTTAAATTTAATAATAATGTTTTAACAAATAGTCTTTTGGAAGGAACTTATTATCTAAAACTCTTAGAGTTAATGGAAAACATAATGCAAATTTTCAATATTTATAATACTAATAATATTTAAAAATAAAGAGTACTTATAAAAGTTATTGTGAGTGAATTCTAAATTTAAATAAATGTTTACTAAAAAACTATTATAAAATATATAATTTAAAATTTTATCGTGCAGAACTATAAAAATATGTTAAGTGTTGCATCAAATGATGTTTTAAAAATAAATTGATTTGATCTTATATTCCAAATATTGGTGCAGCAGTAGAGGGCTAAAAGTAGGTCCCAATTTTTTTTTTCATTATTCTGAGAATGAAATGCAACGTTCAGTTTGAAATTGAAATTTGCAAAAAAAAAAATTTGTGACGCTCCACTGTAGCATACCTTTCTTAAGAAAGTAACTTAAAATTTTCCTCGAAAAAATAAAATTTATTTTAGCTTGAAAAAATAAAAATCCATAACTTTCTGACTTTTATAACAAAAGGAATGATTATTATGGTCGCTGTTTAAATCTCTTCCCGATTGACTGTTTCGAATTAACTACTTTTTTTTAAAAAACATTTTTTTATAGAAAAAAAAATAAATGGTACTAAAGTATTTTTATAATTTTAAAAATCGTTACTCATATTTAGAAATACAATAATAAGGGCCATTTTTACAAAGTAAAAATAGTTATTTTTAGGATGCTTTCTGACAGATAACTGATTTTTGGATATTATAAGTTAACAATAACCTTAAAAGTGACTGATAAACAGGTTCACCATCATGGTAACTTTACAAGTGAATTTAAAGAATTTGAAGCTGCCATATTTTCAGCTGAAGATATGGTAACTTTCATTACAGGCTTATGTCATATTAAATTATTTAAACTTTTTAAAAATTTAACACAAAAAACCAAAGAATTTTTCATAAAAAACAAAAATGATGCACCAAAAAATGATTTCTGATTTCAATTGAAAAAATAAACAAAAGTAAGTCGTTGCCACTACGTTTTTAAAACAACCAAAAGTAGTAGATATTTAGTGCAATATTGTCACAGTATATAAATTACATATTTCATTTTATCGGAAAGTTGTAGTAATGGATAAATGTTATTGGTCACTTTATCGTTCTCGATAGCTATTGTTCAAGTTAACTATCTGGAACTTTATCATTAAGTTGCAATAATGGCCCTAAAGGATTAAATCCCTTAGAAAATGCCTTTAAAGGCCATCTAACACATTTTTATATGGCTGAAACAGGTCGAAATTTTTGTTTAACTTCATATTCAAAAATTGCTTAAAAAAGACAATTTTACGATTTATTTTTACGTTAATTTTTAAAACCAAAAGTTTCAAATTTGAACCAAATTTCCTCAATTTTTTACACCAAATTATTTGCGGTACATTATCGTAATTCAATCATTGAGTTGCGGAAATTTTCGTTTATACGGGATCAGGGCTGTCAGATTTTTTTTAAGCTTCATCGCCAAACCGGATGTCAGAAATCGCCAAACGTCAATTTTGTTCAGTTTTCGGAAATTTTTTTTTTTTCTTCAATTAAATTTTGCATTCAAAAAAGCTAGTATTATATTTCAGTCAAAAATCGCCAAAAACTCAGAAAAATACAAAAAAGTCGCCGAAAGTAAATTTTGTTTAGTCTCTGTTATTTTTTTTTTTAATAACATAAAATGGAAATCATATATTCAGTTAAAAAAAAACTAAAAAAAAGTCTATAAGATGGTATTCTTCAGCTCGATCAATTTCATTACTGGTGTTTTGACCTGCATACATGCTATTAGAATTAAATAGTGACCGAATATAAAATTCACTTATGGCCATTTTCTCAATGTACCGACAAACTGTCTGTTACTGAATGTCAACATAAATTAATTAGACCGATAAACTGTCTGTTTACAATTTTGGGTTTCTCAATATACCGACAAAAAACATTGTTTTCAGTTGGCAACACCTCTCAAAATACATGTAAAAGTTGGGAGTCAGCTGATTGAATTTATCTGTTCGGCAAATAAAAGGGAAATAAATAATTGGCAGATGAGTGGCGATAAGTTCTGCGACAGGATAGAGGCAAATGAGACATTGAGAAAACCGAATTTCTTTAATGTGCAGTTTTTCGTTGGGAAAAAAGATAATCATGTAATGAGACAACTGCCATTAAAATGATAACAAAACAAAACTCATGCGAAAAAAGTTGCCAGATTTTTAAGTAATTTGTAATGATAACAAAAAATTACCAGCTGTTAAAAAATCGCTCAAATAATAAAAATGGTAAAAATACCCAAGTAATCGCCAGTTATATTAAAAATCGTCAAAAAAAAAAAAAAAAAGTCGGCAGTCGCCAAATGGAAAATCCCACCGCCAAACACTGACAGCCCTGTGCGGAATGGAGTTCTTAATGAGAGCATTTACTTAAAGTGGGCTAATTTCCGCAACATTTATTTTTTACGTTTTCGCCTTAAATAAAGGCTGTGACTAGTTAATTAACTATCATATAACGATTTCAAATATCCAAAAAGGAAATTTGCCAATTGATTTAATTTTTAGTTGCATAAATTTTAAATTGCACCGCCCAAAAATACTTTTAGGTAATACTGTATTACTTTTTTACAATTGTGAAATCCGATAAAAATTTTTTTTGGCAATTTTTTTTTAACATAAGATAAAAAAATATCGCTAATTTGCTGCAACAACGTCATAACTCAAAAATATTGGCTTAAAATATTGACTTAATATCACTAATGCATAGTGAATCAGATGTTTTATAAAGTGATAATTATTTCACATTAAGAAATTGTTGCCTCACCTTTTAAGCGACGAATAAAATTTTCTTTTTCCATTAGGTTGTGTATAAACTTAAAAGGTTTTAAAGCCGTTTTCTGTTAAACGAATATTTTTAGCCATGACGATGTTGCAGTAAACGGGCGATATATCGATCTTACGTTACATTTTCTGCTTCAAATTTGAAAAATTTTAAAAAAAATATTAAAAAACCTAAATTTTTTATAATCAATTCACCTTAAATACTTTTCTTTAACTTACTTCTCCGCTATCAACATTAAAATTTTATTCATTAGCTCATTGGCCACAGTCTCGTTAAGGGTATTCAAACGAGCCGCTAAAAATTCCCCGAATTTTGTATATAGAATTTCCCTGGCCGTTGGCCTGGGATACGAGCTATGTGCCTGTTGATTGCGTTGCGTTGGCTGACGATCATTATTTGCCCCGCCTACATTGTTAGTTTCCTTGTTGAGACTTTGCAGGGAGGTAGCAATCGATAGACGATCATCCAGCATATCAACATCATCCGGATCATCGTCCAAATCTGAACAGTCTCTTTCATCAATGACTAGATTTTGGGTGGAGGAATTTAGATTTTTAGAACTTAATAAAAGCTTAGCAGAAGTTTCCTTGGATCTGGTGGCTAAAGATTTTTGTGTGTCTTTGATTTTACCATTGGAATTGGTATCCAAAGAAATCGTTTCATCTAAAGAATCGGGTTCGTCTTTAATATATATAGAAGGTGAAGAGGAACAAGAGCGTATGGTTAGTGATCGGGCTCGGGAAAGGGGTCGTGAAGGTTGCGAAGGAAAATTGTTGCCTGTTGCGTTAAGTTTTTGTAAAGCTGCCAAAGTCGTGGGCGTTAAATTGAGTATGACATCAGGTTGTAGTGGAGTAGTGGCTATAGTGGTCATGTTTAAAGGTAAATTGGCTAGATTCAAGGGCGGCAATAGGGAAGTGGAGTTGCCATTATGTGTAGCTGTAGAAGGTGGGGGGATTATCGGCATTGTTGGTGCTGCAGGCAAAATACCTGACGCTGTTGTTGTCAATGGGGGTGTAGTAGATTGATTTTGTGGATTATTGGGATCATTCGGAGCAAAGTATTGGTACTCATCTATACCGGTTGAAGTGTTATTATTTGTAGTATTTAAATTGGGTGGCATTATATCATTGGATTTAGCTCGTTCACGGGATCTTTAAGAAAAATAAGCAATAAAGAAAATTAAATATTTTTTATTTTCAAAAAGAATATATTTTAAAACATACTTTCTTTCCCTTATCACCTCCTTAAGGAAAGCCATTTCATCATAATACTCCCATTTGGATTTAAATCGGCTACCCAGCATTTTCTCATGATTTAGTTCCCTTCTAAATATTTCCCTTAACGAAGTGAAAGTTCTTTGCACTCTTTCGCCATTAACGCTAAATATCCGCCCCAATTCATTCCATTTTAAGGCCTTTTTCTTATCCGATCTTTTGTAGTGAGGCAGACGACAGTCCCATAATATGGGATTTATTTTTACCAATTCAATTAAACGTCTCTTTTCGATTTGATGGCGCGTAAAAGCCATCTCTTAACAATTTAAATCTTTGGTGGTACTCTGTTTCTTTTCAAATGCAGTTAACTGGTTTTGTTAACTCTTATTTTTGTGTGTGTTTACAATGAGCGTTTTTTAAGATGAAAACACTCATTTAGTTAACACTCTCTCTCTCTTTCTGTACTTTTAACTGGTTTTTATTACTGTTGACTCTTTGCAGTAGTCGTTTGTATGTATGCGTGTGTGCGAGTTGAAAGAGTGTTAACTGCTTTTTACTGCCAAGTTTTTTTTTATCTTTGTGGTTGTTTGCTGCTGCCGTTACAGCTACCATACCAACTGTTTTTGTTAGATGTAGAATTATTTGTTGTTGTTGCTATTCTCATTTAACATGGCGCATGTCCGTTTCCGGTTTTAGTTGGTTGTATTTATCTGCAAGTATACAAACACATTTAAGATGATTGTTTTTTTTTTATTAACTTATTGTTGCTGTGTTGTTAACTGATGCTGTTAAAGATGGTAAGGGTACTAATTTGCAAATTTTGTTAGTATACTTTAGATAAATTTTGACTTGTTATAAAAACGAGCTAATAAATTAATGTGTTTTATTAGATAAATTGAAAAAAAACAAGGAAATTTTGAATTAAGATTATTAATAGAGTGGAATGTGATTAAAAGTAGCTGGACCTCTTTAAAGAAAAATTAGGTAAAAAATTTTAAGTTTTTAGTAAAAAAAATTTCAAGCCAAGACAAACGTGTAATCATCCATTATAGTCAGTTTGTAATCTGAAGCTGAATTCGTAAGTATTAAGGTTTAAGTAGACTTCATTACGAGTTGTTATGAGACTAGTTTGAAAAATACAACTTTTGTACGGATTAAAAGAAGTAAAATAATAAGACAGGGGATGGTATATTGACTGGACAGTTATAGCTGCCCAAAGTTGTTAATATATTAACAAATATGGATTATTTTTCAAAAGTTTTAAATTCCATTAAGTTTGATTTTTTTTTCAATAAATTTTCTTAGATTGCAGATTTCAACTGAAAATACTTTAAGTAAGTAATAAATTGGTGTAATTGAATCGTTATATATCGGACCAAAGGTCCCATTCAAAGACTACTTCAGAAAATCACATTTTTGGTAGATTTACGTATGTTTGTAAGTCACTTTAAAGTGTTGGTAATGGCTATATTTTGTTCCAGGGATTTCCCGACCAGGGAATTCCCGAGATTTTCAATTGTTTTCAATCCCCGCTTTCCCGGGAATTCATTTTTAAGAAAAACTTCTTTAAAACTTTTGTAAATCTATGTGAAACTCGTGTCTTTAGTGGTTTTTAACACGATATTAAAATTTGTTGCAGTTTAAGTCTTATAAAGCAAATTTTTGATAATGGGCTTTTTATGGGCCTACCGTCACGAAATTGTATTTCTTACATTATTCGTTACGCTTTTAGCCAAACTAACATGATTTCCGAGAGTGATCTTATTATGGGAAGAAGGTAAATTATGGACTGGCATTCACAAAATTTTTTGACGATCCATCTTTCTTTTTCGCTGCTTTAAAAAGTTCCCGCATTCAATGATTTATAATTTGTATATTACTAAATTTAACTTTCTCGCAATTTTAAATAGCTAAATAATATCGTTACACTTTGATGATGTTTTCGTATTCTGTTGCTGGATTTAGCAGAAGAGCTACGATTTTTATAATTTGCTCTATCTGAACTCCGCTAATGTAAAGAAAAAAAATTATTTGTAAGTTTTTAAAAATTGCATTTATTGTGGAACGATTTTCTGCCAAAATGACCAGCAAACACAATTTTCAATGAAAAACTAGTCTTAAACAGGGCAAGAAACATCATGCAATTGCATGTTTGCTGTGGTTACTCTGAGACCCAACTAAAAAACATATTTGCGAATCACAAAAATTCTAGTAAAATGGCATCAATTTATTAGTGCATATTTTGCTTTAAATTCATGTTTTTGCATATTTGGTTATTATGGCTTATTTTTCGACATATTTAGAAATTTTTTTAATAGAAAATTGGTTTTTACTTTATTTTTTGGTCAACAATTAGTTAAGAGGTATCATGCTTTAGCCCATTTTTCGCCGGCCGGTGATTATAATCACCAGCACTCATACTTTTGTTTTTTGTTGCAATTTCTTTTTTATGTCAGTTACTCAAAATCTTATTTCCTTATTATATTGTCAGTTTACTTGGTGCGGCGAAAAATGGGTAAATAGCTCGATTTTTCAATGATTAAATTTTTAATACCGAAAAATTTTGGAGTCGGAGTCGCAAGTTTTAGGGTTCTTCGACTCCAACTCTGACTCCGATACAAAAACCTCAACTCCGACTACGACTCCACAGCCCTGGCTTAATTCATTGATAACCCAGGTTAAATTCGTTGATGTCGCCGTCATTAAAGTAAGATAAGTAGAAGGTCAAATCGGCGAAAAAATAAAAACCAAACTTGATGCAGTCTTAAAAAAGAATTCTGGACTTAATAAAAATTGGTAATATTTTAAATTTACCTTTAAATTAGACTCCAGCTGACCACTTTTAAATATGCACCTTTTATATTCGGAAATGACGAACGGCCATTTTCTAAGACCAAATAGAATGAGTTTAAGTTTTGATAACTTAAAAAAAAATTATTACATATATATAAATCTTAACCTTAAGTTTTGCTATTTTTTTGCATTTTTTAAGACTTAATTAAATAAGTTATGGTTACATAAATCAATTTTAAATGCATATATTTCCTTTAACTTTTGCATATTCTGCGATTTTGAGTGCATAAACTCATTGCCCTGGTCATAACCCTACAGTTACTGCTGATGATGGTGTTTTTTTTTTTTTTTTTTTTTTTTTTTTTTGACACCGTTTCTATCTTGAAAGCCGTCTATACACAGAACAAATTCTCCAAAATTGTTCACCAATTAAAGCATTAATCAAAAACATAATCAGTTTTAATTAAAAATTTAATAAAGTGAATTAAACTTTTAATCAAGTGAATTAAACGTTTAATTAATACTATTAACTGGTTTAATTGATACTATTAATTTGTTTACTGGTGCAAATTTAATTAATTTTTTAATTAATATTACAAATTTTTTAATTGAAATCAATTTTTATTTTTTTCTGTGTAACATTATTTCTTAACATCATTTGATAGCTAATGAAGTAAGGCCCGTTTTCACAACTTACCGATAGCTAAAAGTAGACTTTAACCGGCATCATTCTTAAAACTTTACTTTAACCTTAAGTGAGCGATAAAGTGAATTAAGGTTCATCCTACCTGATAGGTTAAAGTAAAGTTGTAATAATGGAACACTTTTTATACTGCCGATAAAATCCTACCTTTAGCTATCGGTTAGTTGTGAAAACGGGCCTTATAGTAATATCCTAAATGTCATGACAAAATTTTGTGGTTTCAGATTCAATATTTGTCATAAGTTTTAATAAAGATCACCTTTAGCCTTTAAAAAAACATTTAGTACAAAAAAATATCGTACAAATATTGATAACTTAATTTTAACTAAATAACCAACATGTAAAAGTACTATGCGAAATCGTATATACCCACCACCATGGTGAGATAAAATCAAAAATTTATTGTTTATTAGATATCCATTAATCTATTTTGTAACACGCACTTTTTTCCAATCCCGCCCACATTTAGTCGGATTTTGTCTATATTTTGCATTTATAACCAATTAGCTTGTATCTAACTTGAAAACTTTAGCTCCTGCCGTTCTCGTAATATGGGCAGTTCCAGCGAAAAAGTCTACTTTTTGTAACGTAACGCCAGAAGTAATTCAAATTGTTTCTCAAAAAATTGTATATGTATAGTTTACTTTTTTATATTTTAGTGTAAAGCGCAACTAGCTCTACATTTAGTAACAAAAGGGATAACGGTTGAACAACATGGTCCTTAAATACAACCTTATTCGCATTCTGGCGTCATCTTCCTTAAAAGAGGTGATATTTGATTAAAATTATTCCAAAAAAATTTTATTACATGGTTTGTAATCTAAGGAAGAGTTCGAAGAGAAATATGTTATTCGGATTAACGGTAAATTTTTATTTTTTTTAATCATTATTCAGTAAAATTATTATGGAAAAAATGTCACGTTCGAAATGTCAAGTATCGAACCAGATTTTGGCTTAAACAAAAAAAAAAATATAGAAGATTTTGGAATCAAACCAAAGACAGTTAAATGTTACATTGCTACGTAAAATTCTAAAAGTAGTTTGACTAAAAAATTGTGCCAGGCTTCGCTGAATTACGCCTTTTTATACATGGGCACAAAAACTACTTCTATTTTTTTCACGTTCGAACCGCTACTTCTTTTGCCATTATCTTTGACCTAGAATCGCGTCCCCCATAAACTTTAGCGTAAATAATAATGCTTTCTTAGTGCTTTAATTTAAGGGTTAAAAGAACGTTAAAATATTTGTTGTTTAAAATGTTATTGCATTATTGATGCGTACGACTGTCACGTTCAACACTTTGAAATTACCCATATAAGACTTCCATAAATCACTTTAGGCCACATAAAGATGAAATATAATTTTAGTTTTGTTTGACAACGAATTTTAAACATAAATTGATATGTATTGAAATAAATTCTTCTAGAATAACAGACTAAGTCTCTATAACGCACTTAAATTCTTAAAAAATGTAAGTAGCAAGACTCGTTATAGTCTCTTCTAAAACTACAAATGTGACTTTAGTCTCTTACAAAAAAAAACCCTAAATAGGGCTCTCACAGAAATTGTTCTCTATTAAAAAAAACACATAAATGTTACGGTATCGACAAGGCGAATTCATGTATCCGGTGGCGGCGAAAATACATAAATTACAACAATAAAAAAACAACATTATATTTGATCGAAACGTCAAAAAACATAAGCAAATCTTGAATTTTTTTTCTCAAGTAAGACAAAAACAGCTCAGCTGTGTTTTCACCGCCAACTGAAAAGTTTATTCGCCTTAGGCATCGGTTAATGAAATACCAAATACCTATGTCATTAAATTACCACAATTGTCTTTGTGTTTTCAAGTTGTGTATGATAACAAAGGATGTCCTATCCTTTTCACCTATTATAGGTTCTATTTTGCTTTTGTTGTAGGGTGTGGTGCGGTATAGACGGGTTTAGCCCAATAAACCTTTAAGTTAATTTTACTACTATTTTTCAATGTTTGGTGCAAAAAAATGGAAATTATAGCAACATTTTAATCACCTAAGATTGGTATTGTTTTCAAAATTTATTTATTTTTAATGTCACTTTCAATTTGAAAAACACTATTAATTCAAACAAAATTTCTGCATCGTAAAATATTAAATAAATAGAAGCCCAAAAAGAATAGAGTCACACATGCCAGTATGCAAACGTTGTTTTCTGATTCTCATTTTTTTAAATTTGTTTGCAAATTCGTACATTCTTACCAAAATAATTTTTAAGTAAAATTTTTTTTTTTTTGTTTTATCTGTGAAATTTTCTTTTTGATTTTGGTAAAAAGTTTCCTTTTTATTTTTGCCGAACAAACACTTTTCTTTACGAGATCACAATTAAGACTTCCACACAACATTCAACCACAATTTACTCAATTTAAAACAAAAATAGCAATAGCAATCAGCTTGCTACCAACAACAGTAGTTGTAGTGGTACATATGTACGATTGTAGTAGCAGCAGCCAAATAACAACAACAACAACAATCAGTGGCAGCATTAAAAAACAAGCAAAACAAAAAAAGTACTCAAAACACAATTTAAACTTTGTTGCTGATGTAAATTAAACAATCTTTGGATACACTAAATAATAACATCAACAGTATTCAGCAGCCAGCAGAAACGGAAAACACAAAAACACTAAACACCGACCAAAACATACCAACACACTGAAACTAATAAATAAACTAAAAAAATACAACAAATAGGCAGGCAAGCCTCAGCATCCCAGCAAGCATTTTTTTGAAAGTTTTATTTACATTCGAGTTGTTTCTGAATCTCGACCGTTTTATGCTATGTTCACACTTGGGTTCATAATCGCGTTTAAGCAACTCGAACGTGATTAATCTCTAACATAGATGGGAGTAGTGCATTCATTTTGCAGTTTCAACTCACACTTAGTGATAGTGCAAAAATATTGCAATCATTTTGTTGATGTTGAGTGATGAATTGAAAATTTGCAGCCTCACTAAACATGAGTGATAGTGAAGTAAAAAAATTTTGCACTCAAAAAAAAAAGTAGTTTGATTTAAAATAAAGCAATCATCAGCTGATTGCAACTTTTTTTTCTTCACTCATTTGAGTGCAACTTAAATTGTTGCACTAATTTTAAAATTAAAAACTTGTTTTTTCTTGAATAAAGCCAATAATTTTACCGTTATTGACAAAATATCATTTTGTTTAATGTTTTTTACTTATGTATATCCTCAAAAGAAATCAAAAAACATGCACATACAAAGTTACATTTTTTAAATTTTAGTGAGACAATATTTGTATGCAGCTTTTTTGATTGCATGTCCGAATTTTGCACTATTTGATTTGAGTGCAGATTTTTGCATTCAAATCTGCGTTTAATGATAGTGAAAAAATTTGCAATATCACTCAAAATTTTTTAGTGGTAGTTAAAAAATAACAATCATCACTAAAGCTGGTAAAAAAGAGTGCAAACTAATTTCTTTGCAGTTTTATTTAGTGATAGTGCAATGCTGATTTAAATCAATATTTAGTGCACTACCCCCAACTATGATCTCTAATCACATCAAAATCGAGATCATTAGCCATACATTGAAGTGATTTGTTAATCACTTCAAATTGACATGATTACAACAAAATCACTTCATTTATCACTCTAAACTCTAAATCCTCTAAACATACCTCAAACTGAATATAATAAAAGAATCGGCCACCATGAATGTACCCCTCCCTCATGTATACAACCGACAACGATTTTTTCTTAATGTTTTAATTAAGACCTTAAATAATTCATAACTTTTTACAATTTCATCATGAATATGTTTAAAATAATCTTCTGATAACTTTTTATATAAATATAAATTTGTTTGTTGTGGTTTTTTCTTAATCAACTGTCATCTTATTCATCTAAAATGCAATGTGAACGGCTTTGATTAACTTAGTCAACATTTTGCTTAAACGCGTTTAAAAACCCAAGTGTGAACATAGAATATAATAATCATTTATGCACTCTTTTTTTTTTACGAAAATTATTGTTCTTTTGTGAGAAAATGGTACCCCACTCGCGACTCTTCTGAATAATCTTTTATGTCTCGCGTTTCTGATTATCATTTGGTTCATCATCTGCATAATTTATTTATTATTGCGCAAATTCTGTAAATTTTGTTTTTGTTCTTAAACAAGTCACTTTCTACGCATTCGTGGGAATCACTTCCGTGTCTCTGTTTAGGTGCACAACTAGTCAATCAGCGGGTCAATCTGGCAGTCGTGATTGAATACTTTTTCGATTCGAAAGAAAATTTATTTCTAATTATTTTAGCCGATACTTAACGAATTGAAATTACTTGTTCAGTGTTGTGAAAATTCAAATAAAAGTTTTTACAACACGGAAAAAAATTATTTAAATTCGTTTAGTTTCATTGCCAGTTATAAAAGACTCAGTTGGGTAATTTTTGCTTAAACTATTATTCACATGCTGACTGGGATGCAAGCAGTACTTGGTAATTATTATTTTTGTTTTCGAATAGCAGTATTAGTGTGTATCTCTGAAAGTGAATTTGAGTACAAGTGTTTGTATGACGTATTTAATAAAAACAACAATAAATGCAAAACCAAAACCAAAACAATAAGTTTAACAAGAGATACATAGATAGTACCTAATAGGTACTAAGGGTAATGACAACAACAGCATAAAAGACAACAATAGCATCAACAACAAAAGCCGAAAAACAGCAACTTTATAAATTAATAACAACCAAAAGATAAAGAGAGAATAAGTGCAAATTTTTAAACAGAAAGTCTGCTAGTAAATCTTTAAAATTAAGAGAGAGAAAGCTAACAAACAAAGTAAATCTTTTTTTTTTTTTTTTTTTGAGTGGGAATTTATTAAGTGTATGAATAAACCAAAATTTATATTAAATAGCAAAATTATCAAACAATAATACAGACGAATATGAAAATTATTTTTAATAAAAATAAACAACAACGATAAAAAAATGTTTATTCCCATCACAGTTGTCTGATAAGGGGATTTATCCCCAAATCGGGGATGTTATTTTGGAATTTGGAGATTGTGTTGGGAATATTTTTTTTTTAATTTTGGGAATTTTTTAAGATTTTTCTTTTTATAAAATTTTATTAATGGCAACAAAAAGAATGTTTGAAATAAAACTTTATGTTTGACAAATCTGTTACTAACTAATGACATTAAAGCAAAAAAAATATTTTTTTTAAGTCTTAAAAGTTTATTGTAGCAAATGTTAAAGCGTTTCCCAACAAATCTTAATTTTCAAGCCTTAAAAAACTTTTCTATACTGGGCCCTAAATTATTCGTGATTCGGTTAACCAGCAACATCAATTATTCGGAAAATAAAAAAATTTATTTGCTTTGTTGTAGATTTTTGTAATTATAATTAGTTCGCTTTACCAAAAAAAATAATTTTTTTAAGTCTTAAAAGTTTATTGTAGCAAATGTTAAAGCGTTTCCCAACAAATCTTAATTTTCAAGCCTTAAAAAACTTTTCTATACTGGGCCCTAAATTATTCGCGATTCGATTAACCAGCAACATCAATTATTCGGAAAATAAAAAAATTTATTTGCATCGAATTGTATTTTTTTTTTTTTCTTTTACAACTCTTTTTTTCGTTTTAATGGACATTTAAATTTCGTTATGGCGGAACAACCGGGGCTCTACAGAAAGTCCTACACAGTATTAAATACGTCTATTGTTCACTCTTTTCTACCAAAATTACATATTTATTTCCTCATATTATTTAAACATGTACAAAATCCTTGAATAACTTCATTATTATATAAATGTACGTATTTACTTACATACACATGGGCATTTCCAGTGAAAAGTCTACTTTTTGTAACGTAACGCCAGCGAGCAAATAATCTTGTATTTTAGTCTCATGTTATTCAAATATCCCTTTTTAGTTGCGCTTTACACCAAAATACAAAAAAGTAAATTATACATACACAATTTTTTTCAATTACTTGCTGGCGTTACGTTAAAAAGTAGACTTTTGCTGGAAATGCTTATATGCACAACGCTCAATCTGATCTTATTGACACGTGTCGCATTGAGGTTAAAGTTACGAAAAAAGCTGGTTTTTAAAAAATAGTCCTTGTTTTTCTTCCTTAAAATCTATTATTTTTAATTTTATTATTATTAATTTTGATTTTATTGATTTTTTTTGCTAAAACTGAGGTTGTGGTGAATATCCTCATATACAAATTTCCATGCAAAGTCTTATAATCAATTATATCTGTTTCAAATATATTTTACTAGCTGTTTGGTTCCGGCGCTGCTCGTGATTTTCTAAATAGAAAAAAATTAAATACTGGAGAATTTTGTGAATAACTGACCTCAGCGCTATCAGCGACAACTATCGGGAGTTTTTTTTATAAGCCATCAGTGAAAGTAGACCTTTCCAATGCATGTACTCGTTTGAAAATCAGTTGAGTGGTTCTTGAGTTATAAAATGACGAACATAGGACAACTTATTCTTATATATATTGATTTATTCTGTTGTTGAATAGTGTTTAAATAATTTGTATTTATCTTAATTTTTAATTGTATGTTATAATGTTATAATTATAAAAAAATAACATTTTATGGTGGTATGTAATAGATTACATACGGTAGCTCTTGAAGAGTCCGGAAAAAGATGCCTACATACAGATTAGGCTTGGCAGAAGAATTAACTTTACACATTCTCTTATGCGTATAACTGAACATAACAGTTCTGTTTTCATTCTAGTTCTCAGCAAGGTCCATCCAATAGGTCTTTGGTTCAATATGAGGTGGCCTCGCTGAACTTTCTGAATAGTTGATGGGTTTTTGTCCAAATGTCTGAGAAAATATTAATTTGCTTCTCTAAAGCCGGACCAGAAAATCAGACTTCGCTCTTAGCATCACATACAAATTTAGAAATAGCAAATAATTGCAATTGATATTCCGGAATAAGTATAAAAGACAAAAGTGCCAGAATTCCAACGAGCATTACTGAGTGCTGGCAGTGCTCTAATTTTATTATACGGAAAAAATTAATTTTTAAAGGTATTTAAAAGCTTTGGCCAATTCATATAAATAAGTCTTTTAACTTTTTCAAACATTTTTTCACAAATAACATTTATTAAAATTTAATGATAATTTAAATGGCTATATGATATTATAAAAAAAATAATTGCGTTTGATGCGAAAACTTTTATGTGATTTAAAAAAAAAATATTCTCTATTCAAAAATGGCATATTTCCTATTTGCAAAAATTGTAAAAAAGTTATATGCCTAATATGTATGCATTTTTCTTGATACACTTAAAGAATCGACACTTTGCTTGAATTGATTATGTGAGTTTTTAAATGGTTTTGGGATCTAAAAAAAAGTGCTGAAAATGCTAAATAATTATAAAAATGTTCTTAACTGGCACTTAGCACTTTTTTCGAAATTCTAAGTGCTAATTCAGAAAAAAATATGCTAAATCTAGCACTAAAAGTGCCAAACTGGCAAGCCTGATACAGATACAACTTGTAATAAAAAAGTTTACTCCTTTTAAATAATGTGAATTTTTGGGGATAAAGTTTGAAAAATAGCTGACAACCCTGATTCCCAAAGTACTAAATGAGAACAATTTTGTTTACACTAATATACCCACATGCAATTAAGAACAAAAAAATTATATGATTTGCTGTCATTCTTGCCAGATTAAAGAAATTACGAATTTTTTGCTTAACTATTTTTTTTTTTTTGGAAATTAGCAGGTTTTTTTATCCACAACCAGTACAAAGGATGGTTTTAAGGCCCAATAAAAAGTTGTTGTTATTTCGCGAAGCACTAATCAAATATGATAGAATACAATATTACCCCATGCGCTTGATTTCCAGTTAGATGACGTAGTTTGTGATTGGCAAGGGCTGCCAGGTATTAAAGTCCCTAAGGTTCACGAATTTGTTTCTATAAGAAATGTATTAAGTTAATAAGAGCTGCCAGTTAAATATTATTAGAAAGATAACGTTAATTTTTTTTGTACTGAAAAGATAACGACACGTCTGAAAGACGTATGCTTGTTTCTATCCTTTAAAGGATATCACCGAAAATAATATTGATTAATTTTATTGTTGAAAACATTTATTTATTCAATTTTTTTTTTTTTTTTAATATAATTTTTGAACAGAAAATTGTAATAAAACTAAAATTCAATTAGCATTATCAAAAATTAAAGAGTTTTTACAAAGAACACAGAAAAAATTCTCCAAAACTTTTCACCAATTAAAGCATTAATCAAAAATAAAATCAGTTTTAATTAAAAATTTAATCAAGTGAATTAAACGTTTAATCAAGTAAATTAAACGTTTAATTAATACTATTAACTGGTTTAATTGATACTATTAATTTGTTTACTGGTGCAAACTTAATTAATTTTTTAATTAATATCACAAATTTTTTAATTGAAATCAATTTTTATTTTTTTCTGTGAACTTTAGTTCGGTTCTAAGAATTTAAATAAATATCTGTATTAACTTATATAAACAAACAAAAATTAATCTGAATAACATTGTGTGCAAGATTTACAAATTTAAATTTGTAGCGATACGTCTCTCAGACATATGTTGTGTTTATTTGTGTTTATTTCTCAAAAAATACATAAATTACAACATAAAAACTGCCACCACCAACTAGGTGCTGGTAACAACTAACAACGCAGGCGTACCTTATCTTTCTAGGGATAATTAGAATGCAGTAACGTTTCAAAGTTTTTAAGTTACAAAAAGGAATATTTTTAGGAACTGTTTTTAAAGGCTCGTTTTCAAAATTTGTTCGGTTTTATATCCACTTCCTAAACTTGTAATACCAAATTTTTTCTTATGTTTCAATCTACATGCAAGCTAGTAGTGTAGGGTATAATATGGTCTAACTTGCTCAACTACACAAGTTTTCTGTATTCAGAAATTTTTCTTTTCTTCTACATAACACTCAATCTGGCAACTTTTATAAATTTCTTTGGTTTTCTGATTTTGTTGGACTAGTCAGTGAGTCAGTCAGTCAGTCAATCATTTGTTTATTGGGTCGGTCGTTTGGCTGTTGATTTTTTCCCATTGTTGGTGGATTCTGCATTTAAATGAATATGAATGAATGGATGAATGATGATATACAAAGTGGCTGATGATGATGCTGCCGTGGCTACTGCTGTTAAACTGTTGCTGTTGTTGAACTGTAGTTGCTCTTATTGTTATTGTTGTTATAAAAATTATTTAATTGTTGTTGGTTTTGCTGATATGATATATGAACTAACTCACAATCAGTTGTTGTAGATTTCATTTATTTCTTTCTACTTCTTTTTTTTTTTTTTTTTTGCTTTTTTATTAACAACAATAAAATTCAATTTATTTCAATTAACCAAACAACCAACAAATAGCAACCAACAATTTTTGTATATTCAACACTCATTCACATAAAATCACTCACGTTATCTGTAATACAAAAAATACATACATAAAAAAACTTTGTAGATACAATTGTTTTTATCTATGTATGTAGATGCCTAAATACGAATAGGTGATTTATTTTTAAGTGATATTCTATTGAAAAGGAGGATATCAGATATCGTCACTAGATAAATTTTGTTTAAAAGATTTGTTACAATTTGACACCAAAATTGTTTTATTATTTTAATTTATTATTAATTTATTATTATTATTAATTAATTTAATAACTCTGTGCTAGTTCAAATAACTGTCAAGCGAGACAACCAGAGGTTTAATACAATTCAAGTACGCTGACTCCAGTGGTGCTAACCGTTTTTTAGCTTAGTTCTTGTTTTCGAGATATACCGTTATTTCGAAAATAGAAGAGGTTGCACAACATATATTCGCGTAACTCAAAAACGACTGTTCTTATTTCGGAATTTCGCTTTTTTTAATAAATTCAATAAACCAAAACCAAACTGTCGAACAAAAAACGAAAATTTGTGTAAAACTTTTCGCTTTTTGAGTTGGTTTGACATCGAAGAAACTGCAGTTTTTAAAAACCTTTGAGTAAGTCTTAACATTTTTCTGATCTGCGCAGTCGTCTTAAAAATATAATTTTTTTGCCAAATATGCTTTCAAAATGCTTTAGTGTCCATATTATGAAATTCTAGTCTTGTAATTTTTGTATTTTAATCTTCTTTCCTCTTCTCGCTATTATATTATATATATATGTAAAAAAGAATTTATGTACCTACAGCCAACTTAAAGTGGAAAAGTGTGAGAATTACAAAACAAAGCAGAATTGCAGAGTACATGAAACTGATAAACTCTCCGACTAAACGGCAAAATTTGGAAATCAATTCACGGAGTTTTTGACATAAATTTAAGTTTTTTAACCCATCAACTACAACTTTGTTGATGTTAAGGCGAACTATATTTTTGAAACAATCAAAAACTATAGTACTGATTTTTTGGATTTTAATGTTCTTAAACATATTTTGATTCTAATGTTCAAACACAGATTTCAAATAATTCAAATTTACTACATCTAATAGCCCATTTACATCGCATCGAAATCTAGTACTTACGAGTTTCCGAGCAAAATCTAGTTTTTTTTTGACTAGACTTCCTAAACACCCAGAGAAAAAACATGTTTTAATATGGTCACCTCCAACAAAACTTTTTTTAAGAAAATAACGTAAGCCCCAAAAATCAAATTTTACAGGAGAGAGTTTTTTTTATTTTATTTCATATAAATTTTGTATGAAATTTGTCGCTTACGATAAAATTGTTCTTGCTATAAAATCGTAACGGTACCTTATGTGTCCATGACATTTTAGGAGATAATGCAAGTGTTGCCACTAAAGTCAGTTATAAAAAAAAAACGAAAATTGAAAATGATGTCGCTTACGTTATATTCGCGGTTAGGGCTCGATATTATGTTTATTTTAACCATATTATTGTCACCGAAAACCATTTTATGGCTAATTAGTCCTTCATCAAGAAGCCACAACCATAGTATGCTAAATTTAAAAGTATAGAAAATTAATTACATTGATCCAAACTTTAAAAAACAGAACGATCAGAGCTACTTTTTGAAGGTTGCAGGTGCACGAGAAATTTTTTTTAAAAGGTTTTTGTAAAAGAGTGGCACGATTTGGCTTATTCTCCGTACCATAGAAATCCTATAAGTTCTTCAAGTTAAAACGCCAAGGTCTGCTATAGTTGGGCTTTTTCAAAAATAGATTTATATAATTTCGATTTTTGATTTGTGCACACCTAGTTAAGACTTATTCCCGTAAGAAATTTGTACGATGACTGAATTGGATAACGAACCAATTTTTAAGCCTACTATCAATTTTACATTCCATTTTTTAACACATCGAACTAATTAGCGAAGATTTTTTAAAGCAGAAAAACAGTTATGTATAACAAGTTAGTGTTCCGTACCGTATTTTGCCAAGAGCAGTACACGTACACATTCTAAACAAAAATATAAAATTTTTTTTTTTTTTTTTTTTCTCAATATTATTTATTGAATCTTCATACATTTAAATATGAACTAACAATAATTAATCAAATCTTAACCTAATACTTTATTTTATGTCCTGCCAGTGCCAGACAATAATTTTCTTCATCACGGGTTCTGTTCACTTATCTAGGTGTTTGTCGCTCATCTAATTGGATAAGTGCTGCAGTGTCTCTTCTTCTTAAGCAAGTGTGGCCGCTATCATTTAAAATATTTCGTGCTAGTGGGTTTGGATGCAATTCGAGCCTTTTTAAGTATTTTACTGCATATTTCGTAATCATAGTTTTGACTAATGGAACATTGAGATCCCTGTGAATATTTGGGTTTTTTACAAACCAAGGGGCAGCTGTGATTATTCGAAGAATTTTATTTTGGCGCCTTTGAATTCTATATTAGAGGCCGAGGCCTCTAATATATTTTTTTGTGTTTGTGAATTACTATAAAAACAAAATACGGTAGACAACGTTTGTGAGCTGACGAATACAAATACTAAGATAACGTTTCTTGTTTAGCGTACATGTAGTGTCCTTTTAGCGAACGCATTCTGAGACACCTTTTACTGTTGCAATATCATTCATGACATACCCTATTACAGCAAACGATTGGTCAGCGCAACACGTTTATTAAAAGTTCACTATACAGAACGAGATAGTTTTGTAACGCATATTGCTTGTGTACAGATTTACAAGCATAATAAGAAGTTTTAGAATTGGTTTTTTCAAAAAGACAATACGTTAGTGTACAGTATTTTTCGAAATCTGTACAAATTTACATATATTGGCGGACCTTGAGATATTCCCCCCCCCCCCCCCCTTCTTAAGGATTTTGGCTTAGATACGCTACAAGGAATAAACTAAGCAACGGAAATTAGCCCTAAAAACGACGAATTATTAACATTGAAAAATACTGTTACATGTGAAGAAGGAACGCAAAATTTAAATTTTTAACAAGTATGGAAATCCGCCAAGCCCGACTGTCAGATAGCCTATACCACAAAGGTAATTATGGAATTATCAGGTCAATTATGGACTTATCTCAACAAAATTGGTAAGATTATTTATGTTTATGCACATGACATATTATAACATTATATTAAAATTTTTGATAGATTAATACAAATTAAAAAGATTTCCATCGGCACAAAATTATGTGTAATATAAATGTACGTATGTAAGCATGTAAATATTTTCTTTAACATTTTAACAAAAAGAAAAAAGCACCAAAATTGTTTGCCTGAAATAGTGAAAAGTTCCCTTACAAAATTTATCTTAACAAAGCCCGCAGCATTTCGTACATAATGTCAAACAAATAATTTTTTAATTCAATTTAATAAAACCAACAATAAACAAAATTGTTCTATAAATTAAGAACACAAAAAAAAGAAAAAAATACACACATATACAAAAGTTCGAATAAATATTCGTTGATTGTTGAAATACTTACACATTTTCAATCGCTCACACTCTCTAAACAATTTAACAAATTTGTCTTAATTTTTCCCAAACAAAAAGCAACAAAAAACCCCAACAACAAATCTCTGTCTGTCACTTGTATTTGTTAGATGTGCATAAATTGTTTTAGATATTTTTGCTTTTTGTTTTTTTATTTTTTATTTTTGCTGTTTTTAACACCAATTTAGAACTCAACCAAACTGAACTAAAATGCAAAGTCAATCTAAAGAAATGTGATGCGTTACGTTGCGCTCGTTCGTTCGCTTTTCTTTTTGCTTAATCTGGTTATTTTTGTTGTTGTATTATTTGCATTCAACGGATGCTGTATATTAATGTTGATGCTGTTGTTGTGTTTTTGTATCTTTTATTATTCTTATTGTAGTTTTTGTTGTTATTATCTTTGTATCTGTTTATTAATGTATCTGTGTGAGTTTTGTTACAACTATTCACTCAAATACTGACAATTTGGTCTCTCATTTAACTTAACTCTTCTCACAAGCTCTTGATAACATTTTAACTCATTTTGTTTTGAGTTTTTGTTAAAAGTAGTATTTGGCGCTCTTAAATTGTTAAATAAATTTATTTAAAGGGGACTATTTATTTGCAGTAAATTTTACTACGAATTGAGTACTTGAGAATTTTGCGTTATCGCACAGTTTGTAGACATTTGTTTTATAAAAAATTTCCTTAAAATTTCAAAGCAATATTTTTTTCATTAATGTAGGTATGTAAATTTCATATTTTAAGAATATCATACCAACTTTTTATTTGTTACAATGTTACATTACAAAAAAACCATTTTCCCAAAAAATTTCTTAAAAATTTTATGCAAGAACTTTAATAATAAACAGATACAATTAAAAACAAGTAAGAAAGTATAGTCGGCAAAGCCCGACAATATGATACTCTACATCACAGTATTTAGAGACATATTTTTGAGAGTCGACCGTATTTTGGACCCATGGGCAATCATGAACCCTCCAGAACAAAATTATGTTTTGAGCTTAAGATTCATATGAGGTTTTTTTGTTTAATATTATCAAGATAAAGTGTACATTCGTAAATGCAGTTGTTGCGCATCAGTTGCGCATTAGTAAAGTTGAATGTTCGTAAATGCATAACTTGTAAGAAACTTGGCATTACTCTCATACGTCAAAAGTTTTTGATGCAGTGATGCCGCAGCTCTGCTGCAAATGTTGGCAATTATTGCATCAGTTAATTTTCTGATGCAATAACTTTTAGCATAAAAGAAATCGATATATTTTTCTTTTTTGATGCTTTTTCTTGTAATTTATAAGAAAACAATCACTTTTTGGTTCAATATTTTCAATAAATTTTGCCATCGCTAATGTTGATAAAATGTTTCTATTATCTTATGTTCGCTTATAAAACTTTTAAAATTTAGCTCGTTTTCAAAAATTCAAACTTTGCACAGATGTTGTGCAGTAAAAAAGCATCAGCATCACAAGCGCAACTGGTGATCACGCATCAGCAACAAAATTTTGCATCACTGCAACAGTGATGCACAGTTTTGATACATTTACGAACGTACCCAAATACAACCAAATACGATTTTATATGGCACATATGGGCAACTTTAGACCTACCAGTACAAAATAACATATTAGCTCATGTGTGCTGGAAATCGAAAACGTAAAACGCAAGAATTTGGAGGCTGTTTTTAATACACTTTTAATATAATTTCTGACATTTTTGTTATCAAATTCTGTTTATTAGAGATATATATTTATATAAAATTCTTTAATAACAGAAATCTTATTTAAAAACGACTTATTAGATTCTTGCGTTTTACGTTTTCGATTTCCAGCACACCCCTGAATATCTGTGGTATTTTGACAAAACACCTTAAGTTGAAAAAATGTTGTTAATAATACGGATTTTCATTCAAGAAACATTTTTGTTAACGTTTTTAAAATTTTGTATTATTAACAAAATTTTTTTGTTTATTTTATTATTTAATAAAAATGATTTTTTCACCAATTTTTTTGTAATAACTTTTTTCGTATCTTATCTCGACTTAAGATATTTTGTCAAAATGCCACAGATATAAGATAAGGAAGTTGGGACACTTAACGCTTTTTTCGGGAATGGGCTTTGTATTGGAGCGATGGTCAAATATAAAATGATTTTAAAAAAATTTGGTAAGACTATTTATGTTACAATAAAATATTTTTGAGCTAAATTTAATCTAAATACCATTATTATAAGATTGTTATTGTTCATGAAAACTATTATAGTAAGAAGTTTGTATGGGGGCTATGAAAAATTATGTACCGATTCTCACCATTCTAAATAGGCTTCGTCCTTATGACAGTTGACACCTATATACTAAATTTCATTAAATTATCTTTAAAATTGCAACCTGTACTTTGTACAAAAAATTACATGAACGGACAACCAGCCAATCGGATGGACGGATGGACATCGTTAGATCGTCTGAGAAATTGATTCTGAAGCGTTGTGCGCAAAATACACGTCCCAATTTAGAGATAATTTGCTGAAATTTGCTACAGAGATTTTAATTGTCACAAGCCTGTTGAAAATGGTAAGAATCGGTCTATAATTCCAGATAGCCCCCATACAATCTTCCGCCGATAAACCATCTTATTGAACTTAGGTGAATCTAATCATCTCATTAAATTTTATTGAAATTGGTCCGGAACTGACCACAGCTCTCATACAAATACTACTATAAATGTTAATATTGACAAAAAAAAATTGGCGACAGTAATTTTTACGATAGCCACTATGTCATGACAAAATTATATGCTGGTGGGTACAATATAAGCCCACTGCAAAAATGTAAGCACTTTACTTTACTTATTTGTATAATGTTCATTCGGTACTGAATTGGCCCATTTTCATTGGCTTATTTCAATAGGTCATACACAAAAATCCGCCTAAAATTATGGTTTCAACATGAACTTTTATTAAATTCTATTTTTTTTTTTTTTAAGTGTAAAAATTTTATTTTATTTTCCTATCACCTAAATCCAAAAATAAAAATAATTTTAAATACTTTTCTTAACAAAACTCATTTGGATTTAAACTAAGTGTAAAGAAAAATATTGTTCAATTAATTGTTTGAGATAAAACTCACAAATTGTTTCTTATTTTATCATAAGCTCTATTTAAGATTTCAGCTGTTTTTGTCCATCCGCTTAAACGATTGTTTTCTGTCTGTCTCTTAGTACGGCCATCATGAATAAATACATCATTATCTGTGGCCAAAGCAGCTTTAAATGGTCATAATTAAATGAACATAATGTCTGCTGTATGCAAAGTAAATGAAAGCTTTTAATGACATATTTATACAAAGATACAAATTGGTTTTGAGATTAATTAAAATTTTTATAAGTACATATGTATGTATTTGTAGATGTATGTATGAACATAAATGCAACAAAACTTTATTTAAAGGTGTGTTATAAACAATGCTTAAATCGGCTGTGTCGAATTTTTGATACCCTTTTATCAAAATATGTTATACTTCTTTGGAGTGGACTTTACATGGGGTTTGTGATAAATCATTATAAAATCTTTATAAAATCAGACATTTTCAAAGATAAGTAATACGCATCAAATTTTTAACCATATATCATTATACCATTTTTGTTAAAAAAAAAAACATCTCTGAAAGTATTAAGTAACTACTTTTGAGTATTGAGTACTCAAAAGAACACATGATACTCGGTAGCTTGACAGCCCTAGTGCGCTTCATATTGATTCTATGCTTAATTATAAAGCGTTTACCATAAACTTTTAACTCATATAGAAAAAAATGTATGTTAAATTTTATGATAATACAGTATAGTCGCTCATAAAAAGACGTCAAAGACACCAAAGAACAAAATACGAGGGGGATGTCCTCTTAAAACCCAATGCTTTCCTAATCGATCGCTGACGGTACCAGGAAACAGTATCCATCTAAAGGCGTGTCCGCTTAAGAAAGGTTTTATTAAGGGAGACTATTCTGTGCCTACAGCCTGCCACCAATTTTATAGAAGTTTTTGGTATTTTGTAGCGCTAATATTAAATCAAATCATGGCTTCGCTCATCTAAGTGGACAGGTCAAAATTGGGTCAATAATTCTTTTCGTAAAGAACCGATATGACTGTGTTTTAATACCAAACTGCAAACAATTGTACACCAAAATCCTTTAGTGCTCTTAATTCGCTTAGTTGAGAACGAAATATTAATAGACTTTTATGTCTTAATCGAATTAGAATTAGTCAAGGCCCATAATTAATATACACTTATGCTAAAAAGTTAGACAAATATATTTTTTTTTTTTTTTGTGATACACACGGAGTGTCAAACTTAATATACCCACATTCACCGCTGTGGGGGGTATAAAAATACTCATTTGAAATTAGGGGTGTTATTTTTAGAGGCATATAACTTTTTTCAAAATCAAACAAAACAAATTCAATGGATGACCAACATTTTGGCCTTATTATCTGACAAATTTTATGGCATTTAAAATTTAGAAATAATTTCAGACATATGGCCCCCATGACTGCGTCTTATGAACGCCATCCAATTTTCCAATTTGGCGCCCGGTTTTATTTCGTATTTCGTAGTGCATCGAATGTTGGCTTCTTAACGATCAATCGTTCTCCGCTTATCATCATGGACCAGAGATTTGGCGTACCCACACAAAAAGTAGTCCAAAAGTGTTAAATCACACGAACGAGGTGGCCAATTCACAGATCAATTTCTTGAGAGTTCGGTCACCAAACGTTTGCCTCAACATAGTGCACAGAAAAAATTCTCCAAAATTTTTTTTACCAATTAAAGCATAAATCAAAAATAAAATCAGTTTTAATTAAAAACTTAATCAGGTGAATTAAAAGTTTAATCAAGTGAATTTAACGTTTAATTAAGTGAATTAAGCGTTGAATTGATACTATTAATTTGTTTACTGGTGCAAATTTAATTAATTTTTTAATTAATATCGCAAGTTTTTTAATTAAAATCAATTTTTTATTTTTTTCTGTGTGATGACATGTTGCGCCATCTTATTGAAACCATTTGTTTTCCAAATGATTTGCAATTACATGAGGAAAAACATAATGAATCATTTGCATGTAGCGTTCGCCATTCACTGTAATGTTAGAAGCGATTTTGGATTTTCAGACCGCACCAAAAAGCGATTTTTTGGGATGTAATGAAGTCACAAAAAAAAAATTAAAAATTAATTTCAATTATAAACTTTGTGATAATAGAGGCCTACTAGCCTCTATAAAGCCTTATTTGGCGCTGAGAAAAAATAAAATTTTTTTGTTTAAAATGTAATGAAAAAATAAAGACACAAAATTGAAAAAAAAAATTAAAAAATTAATTAAATTTGAACTAGTAAACAAATAAATAGTATCAATTAAATGTTTAATTAACTTAAAATACATTTTTAATTTAAACTAATTTTATTTTTGATTAATGCTCTAATTGGTAATATATTTTGGAGAATTTTTTCTGTGAGTATCAAGAGTCTAATAAGGATTCTGCTCTCTACAAAAACAACAACTGGATTTTATACTCGTTACGCCAGAAATTATCCTTTTATATGAAGATAATATGATAATAAAAATCTGGTTCAACTGCCAAATGATTCTCACCGAATTTTGAAAATAAATTTACACGATCTGTAAACGCAATTCATTATTATAACAGCTACTTTTACAGTTATCCCTATCGAAGTTCTATACGTCTAAAAAAACACCCTTTATATCATAAGCCAAAGAGTCCAATAAAATCCGATCTAGAGTTTTACATGCACAGAAAAAATAAGGGAGCTAAAATAACTTACAATATTTTTTATCGCAAATAAAAAAATTATTTGATTAAAAAATTGTTTAACTTACAAATAAATTAGTCAAAAATCCTTCTTTTAAAAAAAGCAACTAACAAAAATATTTGATAAAAATTTAATGAATTTTCAATTAGTTTTGAAAACAAAATTTTTGAAACAGATTCTCTTTTTGTCTCACTAAAAAAACTAGGTGTCTAAAATTGTCTACAACTTGTTGAATTTCCAAAAAAAAATAAAATTGTCAAAAATCATGTCTTGGAAAAAAGTAACCAACAAATTATTTTATCAGTTCTAGATTTGTCTTGACAAATATCTACAATTGTTGAAAACATTTTTTAATATTGCTACAAGTACCATCATATTGTTGTTACTACGTTCATTTCCGTTACTCTGTTAAGGGCATTATGATGGTATTCGAGAAAATGTCGCCTGTAGAAATCTGTACTGATTCACTACTGGCACACTCACCAGTACTAATGACTTATTTTACCTAAGACAGTGTTATTTACTACACAGAAAAAAAAATTTCATATTTGAATAAGAAAATTGCATATTTAATTAAGAAATTTTGCCTAGGAGTTGCCGATCCGCTAAGGAGATGAAGTTTAAGACCAACCTCCATTATCCTTTCGTCCTTAACATTTTCTCAACTTGCCCTTAACTCCACTCCTTAGGGGGGCTCCCATAAAAATGGAAAAAGTAGGCATGGCACATTCCATAAGAATACACTTAAAATTTCTGTATATCTGTAGAACAGTTACTATAAAAGCATTAAAATTCAGTACAAGATGATTTGTTATCAACACACGAGATCTCTCTTGAAAATAGTTTACTAATTTAATTTCGATAGGGGTAGCAAAGCGCACTAGTCTATAATAAAAAAAAAAATAAATAATTTACAACCTGCGTTTATTTTATTCTTTAATATGACAAAAATCTTTATTTGTTGAAAACTTAAAATTTATTTGCTTGGATCCGAGATTTGTGTTGTAAAATACGAATTTTATTTTTATCTGTGTAGAATATTTACATACATGTAATTCTTACCCAAGGAAATATTTTATTTAAATTTATTAAAATATAAAACCTGTTTAGCTTATAATTTTATTAACAATAAAAAAATAGAACATATATAAGAATTTCTTAAAAAAAAAAAAAAAAACAATGCTAATCCATTAGACTGACTTCAGCTGTTGCAATATTGTATTGGTCCGACAGAACATCCAAAGAACTATTTGTTGCTATATTTGTAATCAAATCATGATCAGCCACTTGCTGTTTCCCAAAACTTTAGAGAAAGAAAAAGAGTTTTAGAAAATTTTTTAATTTAAATCATAAATATTTAAAAGCAATATAATTAAAAACATGGTCGGTGTATCCGACCTTATGATACCCTACACCAATTGTATTTATTTTTTTTTTTTTTGTGAAATTTCCGAAGACATTTTGATAGAATTATGGCTTTGCATCGGCTTTTTCAAAATTTAATTTCATGGTTTCAATTACTTCTGATGTATTTAAATAAGTTTTTAAGATAATTTTGGAAATCCCTTTGCTTTGCATTGAGAAAATAATCATTGTTTTTTATTAAAACAGCACCGCAGGAAAAGCGTTCAATCTGGCGTTATTTGTTCTAGAAATTTTGTTTAATATATGTTAAGTTCGCTGTTTTGTCTTGCTGAGACTACAATATAATATTAATATAATCAAAAATGTGTAAAAAAGGTAACGCCACGTGAAAATATCGTAATTCGTTGAAGTTTGTCGTATTTTCAATTGCATTTTCAATGAGAATGACTTTTAGTGTCGGTTCACACACGTCAAGATTGACTCGTCAAATCTTGAGTTTGCAGAAGAGAGGGGAAAAGAAATGATATTCTCTCTCTACTTTTAGGAGAGAAGCTAAAAGTTCTTAAAAGAGAGGGCATCAGAGATGGTATTCTCTTTCCCCTTCTCTTCTAAAAGCTCAAGACTTGACGAGTCAAGCTTGACGCGTGTGAACCGGCTTCATTTGACATCGCCAGATCAAATTCCGCCTTAAAAAAAGGTATGTAAAATTCAGTACTAATGTATTTATCAAGATAGAAAATATCGTAATACATCCCTACCGTTAATAGCAACTTTTCCCTTTAACACACTTTTTAACTAGTAATTAAAGAAAATTTTTTGAAACTATTTTAAGATTGTTATATTTTCAATGTTTTTCAGTTTTTATTTCTAATTAACGCTTTAGTTTTAGGTTTCTTTTCCGGTAGATCATTTGTAAGTTAACTGAATAAAATTTAAAACTGATTTTTAGCAATTGAATTTAGCGGTGATACAAAAGTAAAAAAAAATATGCAGCGGTTCTCATGTAGCATTCTTGCTTTGTTGGACAAACGCCTTGCATGCATATTTATTGGGTAACACAGTGCTATTAAATTATACCAAAAATATCTGCCGGACCTTTTTCACAGTTTACATGGACACAATGATTACCGATGATGGCTTTAGGAATTTTGTTTTATTTTATAGATATATTTAATCAAATACGATGGTGTAGGCTACAAAAACTTGACTTACCATTTCCTTATATAGTGAAAAATATTTGAACTGCTTGCAATACTGATAAATACAAACAGACCCTGACATAAAGTAAGCAAATAAATTAAGTCCAAAATATTAAAAAATATTTATAAGTTTATCAAAACACTTACATTTAGGGCAGTAAATAAATCTGGTATGAAAATAAAAAATGTATGAATATCTAGAGTCCTTTCCAGAAAATACGATAGTATTTCAAAAAACCATGACACACCCATGAAGACAAAAAGGCGGAAATACAGGGTGAATCTAAAAAAAAATAAATTAAAAAAATAAAATGTAATTAATATACTAAATATTAGAATTTGAAAAAATTTTTGGAAGTGGACTTTATATATAGAGAGAAAAACTCGTACTAAATTTAAGTTTTTTCTTTTTTACTTTACTACGATTCGTACTCAAAAATTTAAGTACGGTAACACTTAAAAGTACTTAAAACAATCCAAAATGGGATAACTTTCGAAAACCAATATGCGTACATACGAGTGTGTTTATAACAGTTTGTTGTAGATACAACAACAACAACACTAAAAGAAGAAAAGCATAGTTTATTTTCAGGTCTAAAAAGTAAAGTAAGTCTGGGATCACACTATGAAAGTTTTCTTTCAGAAATTCTGAGTTTATTGGTGAGAGGGGAAGAGAACATGCTTTTCTTCTCTCCTCTCTCACCCATAAACTCAGACTTTCTGAAAGATAAATTTCGTAGTGTGAACCCAGACTAAGAAGCAATGATTCCCATATTCTTTTTTTAAAATTATTAAGTTAAATACATCAAATTTTTAAAGTTTAATGATTAAGGAAACCATATTGGGCATGCTGCTGGTGTCTTATAACTGAGAATTCTTCTGCAAACAAAGGGTGGAATACAACAAAAGTAAAATAAACATGGGTAACGAGTAAGTAAAATAAAAATATTCTCTCTGGTTCTGTGGGGTAAGGCTTAGAATCAATCTAATCTCGATTTCGGATTATTTCAACTACGTATCGATATTAAACCATCTTAAAAATTCTTTAATCAAGCAGAGTTTGAGCTTAATTTTATCTCACTTTTAATTAAGTAAATCCTGTTTTCGGATTATTTTAAGTACGAATTCGGGACTTAATATGGATAAGTTAAGTATTTCTCACTTTAATCGGCTTGATTAAAGTGCGGATTAAAGTGCGGATGGCTTGATTCCTTTTTTCAGTGTATAGAATCTTTGATCAATTATGAACCAATCTTTATAAAATCTGACATCAAAATTTCTGGTCAAATAAAACCAATGTTCCTCTAATGATGAGAAATTTGTTTTTCTCGAAACAGCGTTGTAAGTTCAACTCTGAATTTATTTCATGGTGTAAAAGTCCTTCGTTTATTTAAATAATTTAATGAAAGTTAAATTTGATGAGCTAGAGGGTAATTTAAAATAAAACCAAGTTTGGATTAAAAATCATAAACAGTTCGATTAATCGCAAATTAGCTTATTTATGTTATTTTCATTAGGATTTTTCTACTGGACCAATGGTAAATTATGGCCGGGTCATAGAAAAATTTGGTATTCATCGCCCTATCGAAAGCTGCTAAGCTCAGCGTTTCAAAAACTGCAGTCAAAGTAGAAAAACTGCCATTTGTTCCACTTCTTCATTTGTCATTGGCCAAAAAAAAAACTGTTGCTTTCACTTCTGATTCATTTAATGTAAACAGACGCTGTCAAACCACCTCAAAAAGCGAAAAGTTGTACACAAATTTTCGTTTTTTGTTCGACAGTTTTTGGTTTCGACTGCAGTTTCTTAAACCCTGGCTAAACTTGTTTGCCAATGGCGGTAAAAGTCTGTTCTACTTTGACATTTGTAAAGTAAACAGAAACAAAATACACATGTAAACTACCTAAAAGCATCCTGAATCTCGACGACGAGGAAGACACATTATCATAGAAAATAATCATGAGCAACGAAGCCTATTTTCATTACAGTGGATACATGAATAAGCAGAATAATCGCTTCTATAGCACCGAAAATCCGTATATAACATTCGAAGAGCCATTTCACCCGCTTAACGTAACTGTAAGGTGTGGGGCTTATGTTGGAGGCGTTTTCGAGCCTTATTACTCCGAAAACACCTTGGACCAAACGACTTCAATGAACGGCGAGTGTTAAAGAGCCATACTCAACGACTTTCTCCAACCTCAACTAGACGAATTTGGACTGGAAAGTATGTGGTTGCAACAGAATGGAGCAACGGTGCATACTGCACGATGTACATCCGAAAGTCTGCGGGATGCATCTCCGGGACGCCTAATCTATTGTTTTGGTGATTTTCACTTGCCAGCAAGATAGCCCGGTTTAACATTCGCCTTGCCAATACCCACTAGGGTAACTATTTCGACTCTATTTCTTTAATTACTTTCTTAAATTTGCTTCAGCTAAAAGGAATTTTTTACAAAATGTTAGTTCTTTAGAAATCAATTGTAGTGGGGAATGTAAGAAAAGATTAACTCATTGTTTATTGTTGGTATTTTGTTTAAGCTTTAATATCGTTCCAAATAAGACTTTCGAAGTGTTTGCAATTCTCATTCACTCTACAGTTTTGTTTCCTAATAAATTCGGCTTTTCTAAAATTTTTCTGGGGAATGTTTTCTAATGATCTGGCCTAAGCTATAGCAAATTATGGAACGATACTTATTTTATTAAAAACTAAAATTTTCTACAATAATTGTTCATAGTTCTCTAATTGAATCATCTTCTTAATATCAATTAAATGTGTTTAAAATCAAAACAACCAAAATGAACTTTTCTATAAATAAGTTCCACATGACTTTTAATTATAAAATCACATTTTTTTTATCATTAAATAAAAATTGGGAATTAAGCACAACGAACAAAATCTTATTAATTAAAAATTCGTTGCAAAGAAGACTTTTTGAGCGTTTGCAATTCTCTTCCCTCTGCAGTTTTGTTTCCAAATATCTTTGGCTTTTCTAAAATTTTTTGGGAGAATGTTTCCTGATGATCTGGCCTAAGTAACCAATGAAATGCGTATAGAAACTAGCTTATCTTACAACAATTAAGTTCAGTGTTTTTATCAAAAAATTACTTTGATAATATTAAATATTGGAACATAATTCTAAAACTACCTTTTTTTATGGGAATTTTTCACACAGCTTGAGTATCTAGTGACATCTCGTTCATGAACCAGCAAAAACCGTATCAATTTAATATACATCGTCATGCACAATATCAATACAACAATATGGGGTATATAATAATATATAACAGCAGACCAGCGTTTAGCTAAACAAAAAAAAAAAAGGAAAATACTATAATTTTTTACTCGTACAAGTTATATCGCATTGCAAAGTTTAAATCACTTACTAGAGACCCCGCAATTTCCGTGTTCTATGCCCGGTTTCAAAGACTCTTCTATATCCAGGGATTGAACCACAAAAACCATCAATGTTGCTAAAAATGGCACAAGAAAACCACATTTAAAATATTTCCGAAATAACGATGGAGCATTAAAGCCGGTCAAGGTGACAAAAGTATCGTAACTTATGATACTAATCCATATTAGACTGCCAATCGTTGCAAAGTAAATCAAATAACCTGAAAATTGAAAATAAATAAAGACATATCGTCACCCTAAAGGCAAACGGACGTAACTAATTTTTTAATTTTTCACAGGAAAAGTAAAAAACTTTACAAAAACAATTGAATTTCTTAACTATAGTCGCCATTTTTGATCGCAAGGGTCCTACCCCCGTATTCGGAAATGACTATTAAATTGAACAAACGTTTATTCAGGAAAGTTTTCATAGAAAATTTGTTTTGTAAACCTTTATTAAGCTCAAAATTTTTTTATGAGTTCAGGCATTAAAATTTGCGTGAACATGTAGTTTGATAAAAGTTTGATCCAACAGAAACTCGATTTCGAAATTTTGTGTAGTTACGTCCATTTACATTTAAGGTGACGATATATCGATTATTTTTTTAGTAATAATCAAAAGTAAAAACTAACCCATACTTATGCATTCTATTTCATCAATGTCTTCTGCAAATAAATTCATATAACTTATTAGAGCATAACTCACAGTCAAATATATCAGATACATAACGAAACACTTGCTATGACAATTTTGCAATTCGGGCAGACAACAATAAAGAAATATGGTTGCAACTAAAAAAGGAATGGAACAAACCAAAGCTGAAAATATTACAAATTATTAAGTTGTAAAGTAGAATTGAAAAATATTGGTAGTTTCAAGAAGATCCTAGAAATGTTGTTAATTTATTATTAAGGATGCCATTAGTTATATCTTGTTCGAGAAACATAGACATCTGGCAACGATTTTTATTTAATAACCTTTCAAAATGTAAATCATTCGTTAAACTGCTCAACGTGGTAAAAAATCTGGTAGGCTATTTGCACTGATCCTCATCTAACATCCCATAAGAAATGCATACGGTTAAAAATTAAAATTTTTTACAAGATGTTTCTATCTGGTTTTATTCCATTCTACATCTTTCGATTTTTTTAGTGTCATCACTAGAATAGTGTTATTACCATATGCGCTCAATTTATAATAACCTCACTTTCATACTCATTATTTGGTGTAGACCATTAAACTTAGGAACGGGTTCTGAAAGGTTTTGCCTTCTTAGAAGCAAGCTCTTGAGTTGTGTGATAGCCTAATATTTACATATAATTTAATAGGTTTTAGAACAAAAACAGATTACGTAGTTTTGACTTAACTGCCTTTTGTTTAAGTGCACTTTTGACTTAACTGCACAAAATTTAAAATTTTTGGCATTATTGTTTTAAATCCCATACAAATTCCTTTTTTAAGTGCACTTTCTATACCTGCACATTTAAGATAAATGCACAAAATTTTTGGCATTTCAAAATTATTTTTATACAAAAAATTCAAGTTAGCTGCACTTTGACTTAACTGCCCAAAATATATATTTTCTGTAATTGATGTTGTTGTTTTTGTTTGGCTTAAGGTCATATGGGCATTTCCACAGAAATGTCAACCGCAGCCAAATAATTCAAAGTCTATAAAAGTATGTTGTTTTAACATATTTTTATAGGGAATCTATCAACTCTCAATGATTTAAACAAATTTTACATTTATTCATAATACACTTTGAAATATTCAAATGCAAAGTCGAACAAGTGAAAAAGTTCTGTTTTGAACATTTCTATTGCACGTTTTGTTTTGCTAAATGATCTTAATCAGAAACATTATGCATTGACAATTGCTTTTTAAATCTCAGTTTATATTCAAACAATAAAGAAAAAATGTAAACGGAAGGATGCGATTGCCAGTTACGGCAAATTTTTTCTTTGCTTTACCGTGTTTTTCGATGTAGCGTGCGACATTGAAAAAGAACATTTGTTATCAGTGCGTCGAGGGTATTTGCACAATGCGTTTCAAATATTAGTAACAAACAGATATTATTATTGTAAATTTAATTAAAAAAATTTTCCTGGAAAATAATCAGTGCTCTTTTCTTGGTACTTATTTAAAGTTTGTGGCGTGCGACATCGTTAGTGTAAAATGCATAAAATGCATAAATTCAAAAATTTTTTTTTCCTAAAATATCTTTATTTGCGATGGCCAACAACTTCAAGCATCAAGGACAGCTTATTCCATTAAAAAAAACTTTATTTGAGACTAGCAATACTATTTTCAGTTAAGATAGTTTTTGTTCTATATTTGTATTTTTCAATAATTAGTATTGTGGTTATTTTGTTGAACTATTTATGGTTTTTAATCCCAATTTTTAATATTTTTAATTAGGCTTAAGTTCATCAAATTTAATTTTCATTAAATTATTTTTATGAAGAAAGGAATTTTACAACATGAAAATTAATTAAAATGTCATGGTAACCTGCCGGTCGCGTTTCGAGCCCCGGCCACGGTCAAAAATGAAAGATTATCAATAACAATTTTAATTAATTTTTATGTTGTAAAATTCATTTCTTCATGAAAATAATTTAATGAAAATTAAACTTGATGAACTTAAGCCTAATTAAAAATATTAAAAATTTGGATTTGTATTTTTCTTTATAATTTTATAACTTTTGTTGAGAAAATGAATATATTGAATGAATTTAAAACAATGTAGAATCATCTTACGCATGTCTAATTACATAAAAAGTAAAAACATAAACATAAAAGAATGATGGAACAATATGTCGCATGCAACATGTAGCGTGCGACAGTGATTAAAATTAAATAAAAAATAAACTCCACAATATTTTTGAATTAAATAAAAACCATTATTAAGATACATCAATGCATAATATTTGAAAATTAGTCGCATTAAAATATTTTATCAGGTTTCGCTGAAATCAGTGTTTGAACTGTTCGCCGTAAGAACAACTTCTGTTTTTGTCGCATGCAAATGCCTTGGGTTTTTTTTTCTTGAAAACGAACAATTGCTCAAAGTCAACCTAAGCACAAATTATAGTGCTAATCAAGAGCTATAAGTTTCGCCTTTTGTCAAAATCAAATTAATGTTTTGGTATATGTTTTTTTCACTTTTAAGGCGTACGAATGTCGCATTCGACATTGGAGAAAAGCCCATATACAAATTAAAATAAAAAAATTCCACAAATTTTTGTATTTTTAATTTTGTTTTTTATTTTTCATTCGATATTTCGACCATACATCGATGGTCATCTTCAGGGGATTTAAAACACTGTCAAATTAAAAATTACAAAAAAGTTGATACGCCTCACTGTTTGTCATATTTTCATCAACTCTGTAATTATTCTTCAAAATCCTTGCCTATGTGCATTTTGTATACCTGCATATTTATCATATTTTTAGGCAGCTTTAAAATATTTTCATATAAAACATCAAAGTTAGCTGCACAAATAAAAAAGTACTTTTTCATATAAATATTAAATTTTATTAAATTTTAATAATATATCAATTTATTAATAGAAACGATTTTTATTCTTCTTTTAAACAATTTACTTTAGCTGCACTTTTATGCAGCAAACGACAATTATATACCTGCACATTTAGGCAGCTAAATGCATTTAAGATAAGAGCACTTTCGATTTATCTGCACAAAAAAACGTGCAAAGGAGATTGTGCAGCTAAGTCAAAATTACTGTATTATTAAAACTTAAGGCATTACTCGACTTAAATTCATGTCAACTACAAGAAAAATCTCCAGAATAGTTAGATAGACATGACTCACAAATTTGTTAAAGATTTTATAGGTACCTGCCATTACCCACAGTGCTCCTAACACCGATTAAGATTCACTCTGACTACAAGAAGAATCTCGAAAATGTGAACCCTAATACACAGGTGAAAATGTTACTACATGATTATTGGGTTTTTTTTACTTAAAAAGGTCAGACCTTTACGAATAATAGGATATTTACCTAACTCCGGTAGCCTCTAACCCCGTAAGTCTTTATCAAATGTATATTAGCTAGGGTTTCTAATTTCCCGGACATTTTCAATTCCCGGGAAACGAAACAAAAAAAAATCTTATTCCGGGAATCCCGGGATTTTTTGAATAGAACCATGATTTCATTAAAAATAAGTTCAAGACAAAAGTTTTTACTTTTTTAAAAGAATATACACATATACAACAGTCTAAAAAAATTAGCTTTATTAATTCCACAGAAAACCAAAAAAATTGTTTCATTCATATGTACATGCATATTATATATGTATGTATGTATATAATTATCTATTTTTTTTTTTGAGATCACGAATTATTTAAACTTATTAGTAGTTATTATTAATAGCAACTTGGTAAAATTAATTTTCTTTTAAGAAAAAAATTTTTAGTATTATTAAAGCATTTAAACCTCATCAGAGATTCTATTTCTAATCCTTGTTGATATGTTTATTGCCTGCTACCGAAAACGTGCTCTTGCTCTCTACAGACGTTGGTGTTATAGTAAGAAGCGCATCATACAAAGATTATTAATTTGTTGGCCTGTTACCTGTGACTTCATAGACGTCAAATTCTTTTTTTTTTAATTTTTTCACGCTTTTGTATTTTCTTTACATTTAGTTTTTTATAATTTGTAGATGGTTCTGGTGTTGGTGATGGTGTATCGTGAGCATTTTTATTTTCTACTTCAAGAAGCTTTTTAGATATTTCATCAGCAATTAAAAAGACCGTTGATTTATTGGCGTTAAAAAAAAATAGTTCAATTTGTAGGTAGTTTTTACTAATTTAAGTAAATAATATATTTTTATTAATCGTTTTTGATTTTAACGATGCTAATAAATTAAAGCTTCAAAAAATTTAATTTAAAATTCCCGAAAATTCCCGGAAAAAATTTCCCGCAATTATTTTAAAAAAATGTCCCGGGATTCCCGGGAATTCTTTCCCGCGTAGAAACTCTAATATTAGCCGATTTAAATTTCAAATTTTTCCGAACAAAATTGGTAACGTCCCAGCAAAAACTTTACTTACAATCCTACTTTTAATGACTAAAGAATTCATTACTTTGTAGCTTTATTCGCCACTTTTTGGATTATTAGTTATATACTAAATAATAACTTTATTATTATATCTTAAATATACAGAAAAATTTGTATTTTCATTATGACAATAAAAATGTCATTATAGTCATAAAACATAGTTTTTTAATGCAAAAACTACACTGCCCCGCTAGACTAGCTGGTAGAGAGCTAGTCTATCAGCACCGAGGTTGCGGGATCAAATCCCGCCAGAGACAGAAAAAAAAAATAAAAAATAAAATAAAGTAAAATAGAATAAGAAAAAATAAAAATAAAATAATTAAAAAAAAAAACAAAAAAAACAAAAATTAAAAAAAAAATAAAAAAATTTTTACTTTATTGACTTTGTGTAACTATATATTTTTATAAAAATTTTAAGTATAAAAAAAACATATTATTTTTTAGATTATAATAGGCTAAATTATAAAGGATTACTTTTGGGACATCTCGAACAAAAATAAGTACTTCTTCTAGTAGAAAAATAAGTAGTCTGTTCGTCAAGTTCTCATTATTTTTCTGCTTATTTTGTAAGCAAAGTTTTTGCTGGGGTTTAAAGAGAAGTCGAGAGTTATTAAACGCTTGAATTGCTTTTTTTTTGCTCTTTTGAGAAAGAATCTGAAAAAAAAACGGCAAGGCAAAATATGAATTGCTCTAAGAAAGTACATTATATAAGCAGGGATCAGAAGATTATTTGGTATTGTGGAATCGAAGATTTTGGGCCAGACCGCTATATTAAGACCGAGACAATTAGTATGTTCTCCAGTTTATTTTTTTAATTTAAGTTTATTTATATTGTATTTTATTTTATTTCAAGTCAAAAAAAAAGCAAATTAATAGCGCACGTTAAAAGTTGCCCAACTTTTATTCTTTACGTTAACGGGACGTTCGATATGGGACAAAGCTCATAGGTAAACATGGGGTCTAACTACCCCATAATATATCGAAATTTTGTATTTTGGTATCATGACATTCGATGTCGAGTAACCAAAGACATAACATCTCACGAGTTTTCATTCGATACGTCGATACGATAGCATACTCGATATCGAATGCTGTGATAAGACCCCTGTATATCACCTTCTTCTTCTTCTGTCATCCTTCTCTCCCACTGGAGCATAGGTCGTCTACTATTCTTCTGTATCTGACTCTGTTATTGGTCTCGATAGTGATGTCATTCCAGCTATAACTTGCGGCAAGCAATTCGTCGTCCATAATTCTCCGACATAAACTTGTGTGTACACCAGTTCGTCGACTACCTTGCGGATTCCATCGTAATGCTTGTCGGGCGGTGTTACTATTGGGTCTACGAAGAGTGTGACCAATCCGATGCCACATTATTATTATTATTTATTTATTTAATGATTTTCTAATACAAGAAGATACATTATCTAATAGTTAAAGGATTATAATATCTTATATTTGTATGGCAACCCACAGATCACTATTGCTTATACGATTGGGCCACCATATATCAACTTAGTTCTCAGTTGAAAAAAGCGACGTATTAAGTACAAAAGATTCTATTGGACTCGTCCTTAATGCTTTGTACTTGGTGAGATCGAGAGTTCGTTTAGCCAAATAAGCTTTTGTCAGATGTCGTAATTACTGCTCTAGTGCTACAAGATATTATAAGCTATTTTCACTTTAGTCGAAAGTACTAACTAGCTTACAAGATTAGAAACACATTTAAAACGGAATGCATCTTATGCCAAAAAACGAGCAAATACATGGCTAACGCTGACGAATATTTTCACAGAAACTTTTTTCTACTACCAATATTTATGTAAAAAATAATCTTTAACTTACCCCAATTTTTCAAAAGATGCAGGAAATAATTTTCATTGTAGCGACCGCATATATTGGGAATAAATACCGATCCTTTTAGCAAAATGCCATCAACAATCTTTTCCACATCTTGCCAATCAAAACAATAATTATTTGGACCATGAAAAACGTTTACAGAATGCTCGAGTATGGTGCCGTTCTAAAAACAAATACATTTTAAATACACAGTAAGTAATACATTTTTGATACCCTTCACTGGAATCAACTGACTTATAGTTTGGGAAGCAGAGCTTTCAAGATAAAAAAAATTAGCTTTTTTTATCCAAATTTGTGACCATAAAATTATTCATATCACCTGCGTCCCTTTGAACGTCTAAAATCAAGATAAATTTAAATGTCATGATATTAGGCATAATTAAGCTTCTTATGACAAGACAACTTTGTGAAAATTTTTCATAATTTACCATACCTCCTAAATAAAGCCCTCTCCCGAAAAAGGGGGTATTTATACGATGTCTGTTTTATTTATTTTCTTTTGGAAAGCTTCCCAAAACCGTTTGTATTTACACGATATCTTTTCAAACATATCTGTTTTCATGTATAATTTTCCAATCTTTTTTTTTATACATATTGAAAAACATGAAAAATTATATTAAAAAACACGAAAACTTGTTTCTTGTCTGTCTGGCAGCCCCTCTTTCTTTTCTAACCCGATTGGCTTAGGGAATTAAAAAAAAAAAAAAAAAAAAAAAAAAAAAAAAACATCGTGTAAACGCCCCCAAAGACTTTAATATTTTTAAGTTTTAGTATAATTTAGTTTTATTTGATTAGGAAACACGTTATAAAATTTTGTGAGGATGGATCCTTTATTTACAATAGCTCCTGTTTAAAGTTATCTCTTTAAAAAAAAAACACACAATTTGGCACTAGTTATTGATATATGCTAAGAAAAAAATTTGTTTTCCTTTAATATTTCCTTTAGGAAACACAAGGCTTTAACAAAATAAAATATTGCCAACCTAAACTATTTGTTGCAATAACTATCGCTTCTTCCCAAAATTGATCAATTAATGCAAGCACTTTTCTCACGGTTCTGCCAGGTATTGTTTGGTCTTCTTCGTTGTCTACTTCCTTGTGGGCTCCATTCCAAGCCCGTTGAGGTTACGCTTTCATTTGGATTTTTCAAGATATGTCCTATCCAGTTCCACTTTTTGTGTTTTAGTTGTATGTCAATGGGTCCTCACTGGGCTCCAGAGGTTTTCGTTGGTTATGATGTTAGACCAAAATATTCCACATATTATGCGAAGGTTCTCGCTTATAAAAGTTTAAAGTCATTACCTGGTCGCTTCACTATACTTTTTCACTTTCGTATAAAAGCTTCTATTTGACGTATGCGTTGGAAATGCTTAGAAATTATGATGTTAATTCAGATCAGTTCATTATTTACCGTAGGTCTCGTTAAAATAACATTTTAAATATTTACGTTAATTCGTGCATACACAAGTTTTATATCGGGCGCTTTTTTAAGCTGCATGATAACTATCAATATAGATAGCTATAGTTTGCAACTGAGAATGTCAAACTGCGTTGACATTTCTGTTCAGTAGGGTTTGGCAAGTCATCATGAATCGTTTAATGCTAAAACAAGGGTTTTTAATTGTGGAAATTTACTTTAAAAAAAAAATAAATCTGTTCACGAAGTTCATAGAGCACTTCGTCTATTTTACGGTCAACATAATCGGCCTAGTAAGCAAGCAATTCGTGCAGTAATTGAAAACTATCAACAAGGCAGAGAATTGCGAATTGTATTGAAGAAGACGCCGAAATATCGAATCGTCGTCGCTCTCAACTTGATGGTCTTAGACAGCTCGTGCAAGAATTCATTTGCTTTGCATTTTTACTAATTGGTCTCATTTACGAAGATAAACATTTTTATCTAAGAATTTCTGATTAAATAGCTAAATACGTCAATAAGCAAAATTGCCATATTTGGGGCGAAGACAATCGTCAAGACGTTAACGCATCAGCATTACATCAATTAAAATTTAATGTTTGGGCACGCTGGCGGCCACATCAGTCCTTATATCTTTCGTTTTCTATATTTATCTTTAAACTTTTTCTTGTTACGTTTTATTCTTGCCTACTTTAAAGTGTGTGGTTAAAACTACAGTGAAACCTCGATTATCGAAAACAGATGGGACCGGGAGCATTCTTGATAATAAATTTTTTTTGTGTGTTTCTTATTTTTTGTAAATATAAAATGTTTTCAAATAGAATCTGTGAATTTATTTCTCATTGTGAGTAACATTTATTATATAAATTTTCATATTAATCGAATGTGTATTCTAAGTCAAATCACAATTTAAAAAGCTTTTATACTTTAATAGAAAATATTCCTGGAAAATATTAAAGGGATGAGAATATTGAAGTATAAAAGCTTTATAAATTGTAATTTGACTAAGGCCCGTTTTCAAAACCTTCTGATAGCTAAAGGTAGGATGTTATCGGCCGTATAGAAAATGTTCCATTATAACAACTTTACTTTAACCTACCAGGTAGGTTTAACCTTAATTTATATTATCGCTCACTTTAGGTTAAAGTAAAGTTTTAATAATGGAACACTTCTTATAAGGCCGGTCAAAGTCTACTTTTAGCTATCGGTAAGTTGTGAAAACGGGCCTTAGAATACACATTCGCTTATATTATAAATGTATTCTTATGTAAATATTTAAATATGAGGAAAAAAATAATTTTTGCAGAACATGTTTCTAGTATGTTGGGAAATTCTCTATCTTTGTTTGCTTAAATTTTTTTTATTGTTCAAAAGTAAACGAAAAAAGGATAATTTGTTTAAAATTTCGGATAACAGAGGTAATGCCGGTTAATTGATGCGGCCGGTTAATCGAATTACGGATAATAGAGGCCCTACTGTAAATTAAAAACATGCAACAAAAAATCATCGTATAAACGCAAAGGGATCTTGGAAGTTGCTTCAAAAGGGAATCAAGAAAGAACTTCGTCGTAAAAGCCCTAATGTAAATTGGGTGATAGTTGCATGTTTCATTTGAAAAACACAAAATTTGTCAAAGTAAACTTTGCGTGTGCAAAAGTAAAGGAAGTTTTACGATAAAATTGAAAAGACTCTGCCAAAGTAAACTTTGCGTGTGAGAAAGGGGTCTAAATACACGTGTTCTCAATTTTCACTTTATTGGGTTAGCTTGTTCTAATACTCTCATTTCGAAGACCAGCAATATTTGCCGGTGTTCTAAGTATAATTTTTCCCCTTATTCATAAAAAATATTTTTTTAATAACTATAGATATGTATAATGATACATACATATATAACATTTAAAAAAGATCATCAAACAGATTACTATTTGTGACGTCATTTAAATTTATTTGCTTTGAAAACGTCTGATATACAAAATTCTTAACCGCATTACTCTGACTCTTAAATGCGACACGTAATTGGAATTAAATGAAAACAAAACAAAACAAAAACGAATATGATTAATTTCTTGAAAACCTTTTAAAATATTTTGTTTACTGGTAATTAAATATACTATCTTATTTCCTTTATATATTGCACATTACCTCAAATATACTCCATTTTTCGTTCGATTCTATTTCCATTCTCAATGGATACGTATAAGCACAGGGTTGTTTAAATCTGACATTAAAATATTGAACTAAATCTTCCGTTATTTCGTGACCACTTTTCAAGGTGATGTAACGTTCAAAACTTGGCTGCAATTCCTCGTCCTCATAATAATAACTTAAGGATACGGCATTGCATATATTTATACAAGGATCGGGACAAATACAGCCGCGTTTATGTTGCGCAACATTAACTATTGTGCCATTACTTAAAAGTATATAGTCATAATTAGCCACTGAGTTCGAATCGATTTCAGTTTCGTTTATCCAAGTTAATTCAACAGTATTTTCAAATTTACAATTTGCAATATCGCTTCGGCATTTTGTTATCAAAATTAGGAAAATTGTTATAAAAATTTTAAATGCTTTAAAAAAACTCATTTGTAAGAGTTGAGAGATAAACACTGACTGCAACTGGAATCGTAAGAAAGAATATATAATATTATATTTACTATTTTTATTAATTATAAATTATTATTAAACAGAAAAAACCACAGAAGAGAGAGAGAGTAGATGATCACAACGCATCAGATATGAAAAACCATCAATATTTATATTATAATTAAAAATCTTTAAAGAAAATAAATATCTTAAGCTCTCGTTACTCTAACGTAAACGTATATGTTGTCGGATCTGCTGTTCTGTTTTCCTTACCAGCCGTTTGCATAAATAGTTACTCTTGCGAAAACATGACGTTTTGTTGCTCATGAACCAATTCGCTAAAGGTTAATCTCTATCGCTAAAAAACTATAAAGTTGATTTAGCGATTTTTGGCTATGAATGCACTTCTGTAATATGCATTGCAAAATTTTGCAATGCCATTAAAATTTAATTCGCCGTAATTTTAGCTTTTAATGTCATCGCTAAAATTTTAAATTTTGTTTTCTTATTGTCATTTTAGCGGTCGAGATTAAGCTTTAGCTAAGCGAACTGTTTATGTATCAGCTGTTAAAGATCTTTTGTTTCTGTTTATTGACGGAGCGATCATTCTATTGACGCACATAACTTTTTTTATGTGGTCATACAAAACGTTTAAATAATGTTAGCCGAAATTTATGACAAGTCTTTGTTGGGAATATCGTAACAAATTTTCTGTTTTTTAAGCCTTTTAAACATCATATGACACGTATTATTCGTAACTACCAATGATTGAAGTCGAACGCAAGCCAAACGTGTCGGCAACATTTACGCCTGAGTTACGTGGCGGTAAATAAACATAAAAGAAAGCTATATATGCATGGCTGTGCCGAGTATTAATCTTATCCGCTAACGCGAATTGTTGAGTACATTTTTTCGTGTAAAACACATTTTCTATTTAAGCGGCAAATCATGTATGTATGTATTAGTTATGTTTAAAATATGCAAAAAAAAAGTTATACACATTAAAATAAAAAAGAAAAAACATGTAATAATAGTGGTATATTCGGATATGCCGAATCTTATATATCACTTCTCCAATCCCGCTTAATTTTTAGAGAGTTTGTATAATGATATCCCAGGTATGTGTACCAATTTTGGACAGTTTTTCTCTTACCGTACTTCAAGTAAAAATAAACATTAAATAAAAAAGTTGATTAAACCTCTGCCTTCTCATTAGACGAAAGAACCAGCTGCTATTTTTTAGACAAGATTTTAGCTACCACTGGGTAATTTATTTCCCCAGTACTCTCCAAATTCCAATAACCCTGCAAATAATATTGGACTACTTGATCTATTTTAGATAAAATGAACTGCTAACAACTTGGTCCAATGTAATGCAATCATGGACTATGTCATTGTTAAAAAAGAGTTTGTAGCTAAACGACATGTTTTCGTTTTTAAACGACTTGTTTTAGTTTTAATACGATTTCAAAAGTAATCCTCTTGAGTATACCATGGAGTAGCTTCAAAACTAATTCACTGGGAGTTTGTATGAACATGGAGTAGTTTTAAGACAACTCCGTTGTAATGCAAAGCTGGATTAAATGGTCCAGCCCTAGGACATCATAATGCTAAATATGCAATGTCTTTTTAATACATCTGGGTTAGCTTTGGGTAAGTCCTTGTCCCTTATTGTTTGCAGGGAAGACGGTGTGCTTCCCAAATTAGCCAATGGGAGGGTGCCGATGGAGGAACTAGCAAACTCCTAACGCGATTATGAACTACTAAAGCCACTGTAACATTTCATGATAGAAAGGATTATTTGGATTGAATTGTATGTTGATTAGAATACGATTTTATGATTTAGAGTGAATTTTGATTTTAAGATTTTTTAACCACTTTAGTCCTTAACAAACGATCACAAACTTTTTTTCTTGAAGTGAACCAAGTTTGAAACGAATATCTGATTTTTAAAAAGAATTTTATGCTAATGGATAATTTCCAGAGGGTCGTTTGAGTAGAAGACAAATACGATCGTTATAAAATAGTTAACAATGGCGGACCAACTTGAAGATGTAAGCAACGGATTTTATTAACATTTCTAAGTTTTTCGAAGAAGCATCAAATAGGCACTTACAATTAAGACTACATAAGTAAAAGCGCTTGGTTTGTAATCTAAAGTGGTACAAAATCAAAATTTCTTAGAAGTAAATCTACCATTTCTAAGCAGCTGTATCGATAAATGTGAAGTTTTACATATAATAAGCAGAGGTGTATTTTAGTTAAGATTTTTAAGGACGTATTGAGTATCCTTCTAGTGCCTAAACATGGACTCAAAAATAGAGCACGTCAGACATGGAAACATTTTAAAATGCTGGTAATTTTTTGTTTATCATCAATCAGTTAGGAAAGCGTGCTATACAGAATGGACTTATGAATTGACCTCAGTAGCGCAGCTGTACGCAATGTTTTTCTTTGTGGTTTAACGTTACGTGTCTTTTTTTTTTTTTTTTTTTTTGTTTACTTGCATTTTTTTGTAAAAGCATTTTGACATTTTTCTTCACAATTCTAGCAAGAAAATGCCTGTTGTTATTTCTATTGTTAAATTACTGGAGTCACGTTATTAATACATTTTGGTCCTAAATCTCGAAGACAGACTAATAGATTTTAATCTCACACCGATATGCGAACAAATATAAAAAAAAACAGTCATTATCGCTAGAGCTTTTATGCAGAAAGGATTGGTTATCGCTTCTTGAGTGTTGCCGTTTTCTGATGTTTTTATATTTTTTTTTATAATACAAAATTTGTCACGAAACCTAGACCTCCAGGCCAATTTAGTATTAAATACAAGTGTTTTGACAATACTACTTACATTGATCTATATTCTAACTTATACTATTCAAATATTTCTATGCATGTGTTTGCCGATCTCTGCTACACAGCTACTCTATTTAAGAGATAAAAACTACCGTTATCTTTCTCTATTTACAACTTGTAAATTCCAAGATTCGAATATACGATGATAGTTTTACTTTAATTTGTGGACTAAACTTGGCAATAAAACTTTATACATGATCGGGTAATTCACTTCAGGAAAAACCTTTACAAATGAAATACCAATTAGTCGTTTTTTTTTTGTTGTGTTTTTTTAATTCCTTTTTAAATTAAATGTTATTTACAAGAGTATTAAAAATGTTTTATTACAATTTTCTTTGCTTTTTTTAAAATAAATACAATATCACCTTAAATACTTGTTGGCAATTCTGAAAATATATATAAGTTAATAAATTATTAAACAATTTTTGGTTTAAAAAAGGTTTCTTAGGCTGGGTTTTTGAGATCTCAGTCAAACTAGTTTTAGTTAATATGAAAACAGATTTGTGCTGTTGTACAAAATTTGGACGGAACGATTGGGTTTTGCTTAAAATGTTGGTCTTAAATAAACTAATAAAAATATTACATTTCGCCGGAAAACTCCGAGTTTCGGACTACATTAAACTAAGTTTAAACTTAATTCACATCTTAAAAACCCGGCCTAAAAACCTTTATATCACTTTAATTTATTTTTCTTAATACATACATTTTCTTGATTTTCTTTAAAACAGAGGGTCTGCAAATGAACGCCAAAAATACAAAGAAACCCTGAAATGATTAATTGCAAGTTAGAATCCAAAATTCGGCTGTGATTAATACCCTCCACAAAACAAAAACCCTAAAATTGATTTATTATATAGAAAGACAAGGCGTTATTATGGACATGGTAGCAATAATATTACCAGAACTACGACAGTAAAAAAACCGAGATTTTTTACTTTACATTGTAAGTGATTTCGGCTCGATATGTCAACCATTTGTAAACAAAATTTTTTTAAACCAAAACAAATTAGTTCGAACCAGGGCTGTGGAGTCGGAGTTATAGAGGCGGAGGTTTTTGTACCCGAGTCGAAGTTGGCATAAAAAATTTTCTAATATTATCCAAAATAAAACAATTCTTAGAGGGGCTGCTTTAAAATTTTTAAGTCAGAAAATAAGGACCACTCTACTGTACATATGTAAATTACTATATTTAAGATCAATGCGGCACGTGTTAGAATAAAAACAATTTACCATATGTGTACTTTTATTAACATTGGTGGAGTGCAGATATATATAGAATTTTAATAATTTTTTTTTTTTTAACAACAACAAATTTTCAAACTCACGTGAAATGCATTAAAAAGATCCAGTGCCAAATAAATGAAGTATTCTTGAGCCCCAAAAGCCATACGAAAGAAATAAGAAAGAATATCTAAAGACCAAGAAATTCCCATAAAAAGGAAAATGCGAAAAAATAGAACAAATCTGAAAGGAAAATAATTATAAAAATGTTTTATGTAAGTACATAATTAAAAAGTTAACAAATTAGAATAATAAATCTAACAAACCCTTTTCCGGAATGGACTTTCAATATTTGTGCTAAATTTTATCTCGCTACCAATCTTTTTGCAACAGATTGGAAAGTAAAAGATAAAAAATAGCACTACTTGAGGTATCATTTAAACAAAAAAGTGGATCAATTGACCAAAATTATTATATGTATATAAAAAATTAAACTATGTTATCTAAAAAGTCTGGTGTTAATTACGGCATTCGATGTCGATCAAAATCACAATGGAACTATGTACTATAAAAATTTCGATCGATAGCGAAGGCTCCTGGATTTTTTTACTATTAATTCAAAAGTATATTCATATTAAACTGGACCTTATACAATCTGTGTAGCAAATTTATTAGAAGGAGCAGAACGATACATTTTTCCCTTTTCTGCATCTTATAGCCTTTTCACACTTCTCAACATTTAACATTTAACATCAATTTGCGAAGATGTTGGAATTTTCCCATAAGAAATACATATGGCTAAAAATCAAAATTTTTCCAACATCTTTACAGAATGTTTCTATCTCATTTTGTTCCCTTTAACATTTTTCGATTCTTTTAGTGTCATCACTAGAAAAGTGGCAAAAAAAAATTCTGTTATTATTGTGGCATCACTGACAAAATGGAAGTTGCTTTGAAAGCAGCGTTACCATTTCTCAAGTTTTTTCCTTTTTTGCAAGCCCTATTTTGCTTAATTTTGCTAACATTATTAAACAAAATGAATTAGAAATAAATGTTGATATTATCTTTTATAGTATTTAAAAAAATAAAAGTTTTTTTCAGATATGGTGACGTTTTTTATTGATAGTAGATGCTAAATGTTTCAAGTGTGAACGCGTATTTCATATTTTCAACATCTTCCATGCGGTCCCCCGAAATGTATGCAAGTGTACAAAGGGTATTAAACAGTCCCTATATCTTTATCTGGGCCAAATGTTATCTTTACACCAAATTTATCGAAAAGAGAAAAAGTACCAAAGGTAAAAGAGTACCAAAAGTACCAGCTTTTTATCATTTTAGGCCCCTGTAAAGTTCACTGTATGTAAATGTATGATTTAATGTTTATTTATAATGTTTATTCAGTTGAGAAAAATTACCAATTATATCCCGCTTTCTCCCCTTAAAGTAACTAAACAAGATTGATACATATATTGATTGCCATTTAAGGCATAAAATGGAACCTTAAAAAATTTCAGAACTAAACTTTTAATCTACATAAATTTTAGAATTAAATAATAATTACCTTTCTAGCAAAGGTTCCGGTCCATGGCCGAATAAGGAAAGCAATTCCTCATTGTGCTTCTTCTTAAAGATCACAATCCAAATATAGAGTGTCAGACTGTATATGAAAACAAATATGCACGGAATATAATAGTAAATCACAGCGGACCAACGTAAAGCTGTAAAAAATGCAATTAATTAAAGAAATATTTATTAATTAATTAAAAAAAAACAACTTAATCAAATAATTACTGTTAACAGCACACATAGACGCTGCTATGCCTGGCTTCCAAGTTTCTGGAAGCCCTGAAATTTGAGCCAAAAATGTTAACAATGTCATTAACATTGGAACGAACAAGCCAATAAGGCAATAACTGGCAAATGATGGTTGATTATCGGTCATATTTGTTAGAGATTTCCAAGTGTCATAACTAAGAATACAAGTCCATGTTAGATAACCAGTAATCGTATAATAAACAGCTAAACCTGAAATAATAGAAAAACTTAAAATATATATATATCGATGGAGAGCTAAAAGGATGTCTATACAAGACAATTTCTTGTCATAATAAATGTCAAACTTTAAATATAAAAAAACGGTGGAAAAAATAGAATTTTTTCTATATAAATTTTGAAGTGAAATTTTCTATATGACAAAAACTTGTCTCGTATAGACATTACATAATATACCATTTATTTACTTACCAAATACCTGACACGATAGATTTTCTAAATTTATTCCCGAAATGGTATAGAAACAAATCAGCGTATATGAGAGACTCACAAACGAGAGATACATTATGAAACATTTACTTCTGCCTCCATGGGAGTCAGTTATATTATAATAACATATAACTGTTACTATTAGGAATGGTATTGAAAATGCCATGGCTGTTATAGTTTAAAAAAAAAGAAAAATAACAATAAAATTTTTATTAACTTGTTCCTTAAAAACTGACCCCATATTTTAAACCAGGGTATTTCGATGGTTTCTCCACAAACTACTGGATTTATAAGAAATTGATAGTCCTTGTCTAGGATATCAATGTCAAAACAGTATTCAGTTATTGTAAGATTGCGTTGAACGTGGTGGCGCAAAAGCATGCTATTCTGAAAAAAATTAAAGAATTTATAATTATAGATTCCGGAGAATTCTGTGACGAATTTAAAGTGAAATATTTTGGTGGTGGACAAAATAAGGAATATATTTTATTACATTTTCAGAAAGATAAATAGCTGCACTGAAAGAAAAATGCTTCATATATTTAATGAATCGTTTTCATAAATAAAATTTCACTGGTTAAATGAAAATTTTCATTGTCCAAATGGAATTTCGTAGTTATAATGAAGTATTTTCGTTAAAATCGATTCATTGGATTTCGTAATTACGTTTAAAATTTTTCATTGGATATATGAAAGCTAAAGTTTGTCCAAGTTAAACAAAAAATTTTATTTGGGAACAAAAAAATCAGTATACAAACATAACTATATTCATATTCATATTTTTTTATAAAAGCAACATATTTCAATAATTGCCTTTATAAATTTAAATTTTCATTATGACAATAAAAATGTCATTGTAGTAATGAAACAAAAACTTTAAATCCACTTTCAATCAACGTCTCATATTTACGCTCTTAATTGAGTAAAAAACATAGTTTTTTTTGTCCAAAAACTACACTGCCCGCGTAGGCTAGCTGGTAGTGAGCTAGTCTATCAGCACCGAGGTTGCGCGATCGATTCCCGCCAGAGACAGAAAAAAAATTAGATAAAAAAAAAAAATTATATAAAAAAACAAAAATAAATAAAAAAAAAAATAAAATAAAAAAAAATTGTTTTTACTTTATTGAAAGTATTCATCCAATGAATAATATTCATAGATCTAATGTAATGTTTCATTAAATACATTCTAATGAAACAGGTTTTATTGATCCAACGAAGCACTAAATAAATATTAAAATAAATAAAGGACATATATATATAACGAAGCACTGCATAGGTTCCTTTTTAATGCAATTTTTCATGGGATTAATGTCAAAATTCATTGGTATTGCTAAGAAACTTCTTTCAGTGTGGCACGGACATTATTTTTTATTTCAAAAGCTTTTCAGAGTTCTTATTGTATATTGCAGATTATCAAATTACTAAATCTTGATCCTTTCTTTGTAAAACAAGGAATATACATACAAAAATTACTTTTTTAGGCAGGATTAATCAGAACATTAGCATAGCCACAACTGAAGTATGTAGGTGTCCAAATTTGAGGTATCAATGTACAATAGAAATCGCTACATGAAGATGATCCGATGCTTTTTGTGGCGGAAAATTGATGCTTTAGAAATATGGTTTCAACAGGATGGTATCACTTGCTACACAGCAAGAGAAACAATGGAACTTGTGCAAAAAAGTTCAAATTCGCATTATATTTCCTAGAGAAGGAGTAAATTGGCCACCAATATCGTGCGATTTGACACCTTTAGACGGTTTTTGTGAGGTTTTTAAATCGAAAGTGTACAGCAATAATCTCACAATAGTTCAAGAGCTTAAAAACAAGATTATCGAGCCAAAATCAACCATTGACAACAGTTTAATGAAAAATATGATTGAGACTTTTGGTTACAGATTGGGAGCCTGCCGAGCCAGTAGGAGGGGTCACTTGACCGACAAAATATTTCAGTTTTAACCGGAACCTATTTGTAATAAACTGAAATAAATTTTTTTTTTATAAATCTTAAAAAACTCTTTTTTTATTTAAAAATCATACTTTTATTTTGGACACCCTTTATATTACAAATGTGATATTAGCAAGGTCTTTACCCACACCACAATAGCCACAATAGTAGATAGGGCGTTATGCGTTTTTGCCGATGTTAACACCTTAAAATATTGGTTCTAGGCACACCTTTTAATATACCGAGCAAAATTACTTTTTGAATCGATCTAACGTAGTCTGTCTATCTGGCTGGATGGCAGGAAACTTTACAAAAATCTAAACCTCATAACATAAATCTGGCGGATCCTAAATACGGTGCACACTAGAAAATTTGCGCCTAAATTCTCTGGTGTATGTTATCATATGGTCGGGCTTTACGGACTATACTTTCTTACTTGTTTCTTTTTATAAGTGTTCGAGTGGCATCAATTTGTCGTGCCAGGCGATTGTGCGTGATATAAATATTGGAAAAAAAAGCGTACTTAAGCATTAGTTAAAAATCGCCCACGCACACAGCTTTAGTTTTTTTCAAGTATCTTTTCTTACACTTTGTTTTACGTGTTCAAATAACAAATAATAACAAAAAACCAATTTTTGTGCTTTACCAAGATTCCAAATTGGAATTACCGATAAAAAAGTAATATTTAATTATAGAAAATAAATATAAATAAACAAAAAATTTTATGCATTTAACAGAAACATGATAAAAATAAAAAAAAATAATATTTTTTTATAATTAATCATTAAAGTACATTTTTTTAAAAACCACAAACTACACTCCAACGTAAAAAAAAAGAATTCTATTAGTACAGCAATAAGAAATTACCTCATATAAAGTCCACTCACTATATGGCTCCAATTCCGGCGACATCATATAACCCTGTTCAATATCACAAACTTTTCCATAGATAGGATGAAAATCTTTAATTAAGTGTTTTTTCTTCACTAAGCCACCGCGATATGTGACAATTTTACCGAACCCAAAATTAACACATTCCGATTTGTAACTTTCATAAAATTTTTCCATTTCATCGGAACAAAATGGCAGACACTGTTTTACGGCACAAATACAACCACGCTTATGAGTGCGAATTTTTTTGGATTTTGGTTCATTAATAAGGATTGCATAGTTGTAGTCCCGTACGAATTGGGGCGGTATAAGCGTGTCATTGTTATATAAATATGAACCATTCGGTAAAAGAGGAGATTCCGATAAGTCCACCGTATATATAAAAGGACAATCTTTTGTAAAATCACTTCTCGTTTGATATGCAATTAGTAAAATAAGTAAAACGTTTAAAGTTGGAAATTTTGAAAACATTTGAAATTAATTTTTATTTTTTTTTTCTTAATTTTTTTTTTTTTAATTTTAATCTTTAAACACTTTCATTAAGAGAGACTGTAATAAACTGATTTATTAAACTATGAAATTTATAAGCAAAGCGATTATGAGTGCTTCCCCGAAGACATTGTGGCGAAATATTTATAAATTCACCGGACTCTCTGTGGTTCAATTTGAAAACATTATTCGCCTTGTAAGCATAACATGGTGTTTTATGAAATAGTGTTATATACTAAACCATTTCTCCCCGGTTCGAGAAAAAGTTCGGGCCAAAATTGGTTTTATTTAGAGCATGGCCTTAAGTGGCTGCAAGATTATTAAATATATAAATAACTGTAATCGGTCAAGCCAGGCCAAAACATGCACCTGTTTGAGACTTTGCGGCATAACCCGGCAACAATATTCATATTTTCATATGGTGTCCCTGTGAACACTCATATACGTTTAGACGTTACGTTTTCTGTTGCAACCTTCAAGCAATATTTTGAATCTTTAATTCAAATTTTAATATTCAATTTATAATATTTTAACGAAACAAAATTTATAGGGAACATCAAATTGTTGCATGATTTTAGATTTCGTGCAACATGTTTACCCCGCAAGCGTCTTTACATCATTCGTCATAGTGTGAAACAGAAAATACTCTCTATCTTTACACCAGAGGTAATAAACATGATTATAACTAAATCACAGAATTCCCTTTTAAGTTTTTAGAATATAAGTGGGGAAAAATCTTTTCTAAGATGGGATAAAATTTAAAATCTCTTTTAAAAAAGACCTGAGCGTGATAAAAGAAAACTGAAGGCAGACATGCGTTCAATGTACTTACATTTATTTATTTTCCATAAGTGGACAAAAACGAGGATTTAATCGCCATAAACCCCGATAACGAAAGAGCAAAATTTTATTCAAATCTGAATATTTTTAGAAATATCTGTTTTATTTTTTTTAATCCAAATTTTGATATTTTAATTAGGCTAAAGTTCATCAAATTTAATTTTCATTAAATTATTTTTATGAAGAAGGAATTTAACAACATGAAAATTTATTGATAATTTTTCATTCTTAATTGCTGCTGGGCTTGAACCCAGGCTTTTACGGACAGGTTACCCTTACATGTTTCGATTGCAACCACTTAATCTCTTCAGAGGGGTTTGCCGTTTAACACTTGCAGCCATCGACGACTGCTGGCAGTCAATAGTCAAACATCAATCTTTAAACCAAACTGTATTTTACCTTTGGTATATCGAAATTTGCTTTGAATGATTATATATTTTAATTGATTTTACATGTTCTTTCTTACTTCTGTTTTTTCGTACATTTTGTCAAGAATTTTTCTTGAAGTCCAAAGTACATTTTTTTGTCTTTTTTTCTTGTTGACCTTTCTTAGCACAACTTGAAGGACAAATGTAAACATAGAGCTCGTGCCTTAGCTTTAACAATAATTAGTATTAATTTTTTGATATTCTTTAATTAGGCTTGAGTTCATCAAATTTAATTTTCATTAAATTATTTTCACTGAGGAAAGGAATTTTACAACTTGGAATTTTTATTAAAATTTATTGATAATTTTTCTTGGCTGAGCTGGGATTTGAACCCGGGTTGATCTTTACATGTTTCAAGAAACACCACTTTCTATCGTCAGAAGATCTTTGTGTTCTACCCACTGCACCACTGCGGTGCCCGTTAGCCAACAGTCAAACATCAATCTTTAACCAGTAGTACTGGTGGTTCGAAATTAGCTGTTATTATCACTTAAATTTCAAATTACATGTTGCCTCCTTTTTCCTCTGTTTTTTCGTATTCTTACTGTCAAGACTTTGTCTTGAAAACCTTAATACATTTGTTTATTATGTTTTCCCTGTCCACTTTCGTCGACATTTTTATTTGTACAAATTAAAGTACAAATGTAAACATTAGAGCGTGTGCCATAGCTATTCCCAAGAACAATTTTGATTTTTAGTTGAACTGTTAATTAGTATTGTGGTTATTTTGTTGAATAAAAATAATTTAATGAAAATTAAATTTGATGAACTTTATTTAGTTAGCCTAATTAAAATATCAAAATTTTGATTAAAAACCATAAATAGTTCAACAAATTTTAATTCAACTACAAATAACTACAGTATGTACTAATTATCTGCTTTATATTTTTTTTTAATCCCCCAAAGTGCTATTTGAAGCAAAATTTTATCAAAATCGGACTTTTTGCTTGGAACGCAGAAAAAATTGTTTGCCAATTAAAGCATTAATCAAAAACTAAATCAGTTTTTATTAAAAACTTTTATCAATAAATTAAACGTTTAATTGATACTATTAATTTTCACCAGTAAACAAATTCACTTGATTAAACGTTTAATTCACTGGATTAAAGGTTTAATTTATTTGCTTACATTTTTAATTAAAACTGATTTTATTTTTGATAAATGATTTAATTGGTGAAAAAATTGTTTTCCGTGAAATGTCTCTTAATATCCATACGAAAATAATGGAGTGTGTTTGATTGGAACTTTTAAAAAACTATTATCTCAATACCGCAAATCACATTAGAGAAAGGCGCTTTCTGAAATCGTTATTCAATCCGTTAACGATGCTTAAGAATCTTAAAAACTCTTCTCCAAAAATTAAGATATTGTGCCCTATTCTAAAGGAAATAATATTTTTTAAAGCCCATACAATATTTTTTATTCATAAAAATTAAAGATTGTCTATGACGTTTCACAGCATTCTATTTTATTTTATTGCGGTTTAAAGATTCAAAACTACAAAATCTGTAATAGAATTAAAAAAAAGAGTTCTCAGTTTTCTTCAGACTCTTGCTTAGATCGGATCTAGCAACGTTTGTACGCTTTTATTCACAATAGCTTAACGAAAACGTGTTTACAGTTATTTCTAGATATTAATCATTTAATGACGTCTTTAAGGATTTTTAAAATAAATAATGACTTTTAAATATTCGCTAATAATAATATTGTGTATATTAATGAGAAAACACATTTTTAATTGTGCACAAAATCAAAGTGATATAGGAAGTATAGCAGAATTATACAACTTTTCGGCGGCCAATGAATCTCTTATTACTGCCCAGGGCTTAATAAATAAATCTGAACTCTCCAGTAAAACGGATTTAGGAAATAAAACAGATTTATATCATGTTCAAAATAAGAATTTACTAACTAAAGCGAGAGAACAAGGTAAAGTCGGCAGTGTAGCTGATTTATATTATTTTCCTTCAACCTCTATACACAACAATAGATCTACTACGGATAAAAAAAATGTGAGCAGAACTTCATTAGCGAAAAATAAAACTAATTTCTACCTACCAAAGCCTTCAAATATTGTAGATATTGGGGAATTATATTACTTCTCTTCACCCCAGGTAATGGGTATGTTCAATTGCTCCTTTGACAATACCATAAATATTACCAGTTACCCAAAGCTCCCTAACGGTTCCTACGTCTACGATAATCATACTACAATACCAGATAATCTAGTGGGCAATTATGATTATCAAATTCAATATGATGGTTCCAAACTTTCGGTCCCTCTACATAAACGTGCTTGTATTTGTCGCCTAAAGCCATGCATTACATTGTGCTCTGACAGCATAATTGAGTTTTACCAAAATGCTGTAGCAGATGGAATTGATGAGGAATTCTTGAAATTATTTTTCATTCCAATGACACTCAGCAACAAAACTGTTGTTAGCCGAAATATTGTTAAAGATTTTGCTCACATTGTGTTGGATGACTTTTGTGTACAAAACTATAGACTCTCACCGGAAAAGGATAAGCAGTTGGGTTGGACTTTGTTAGAGGTAGGAAAAGCTTTTTCAGTTTTTTATAGTGAATTTGAAATTTATAATTTTTTTTTTTTTTTCTTTTAGAATGGCAATTTAGTGCGCCACAGTGACCAACAGCAACTGAATAAGACCGAATACTGTTTTGAATTGTATATAGATCAATTATACAATAACACATATTACTTAATCAATCCTTTGAACTGTGCCAAGCTAGGAGAAGAATTAACACTAACAGGAGAGATAATTTACTGGAGTAAGTTTAAGTTAAAATATAATGTGAAGAATCTTTGAAACCCTCCACCAAAAATCGGAATGACTTTATTGTTTTAGATCATGTGAACTGTGTTGACAGAAAAAAAGTCAAAAGAAAAAAATGTTTGATATGCAAATAATTTTCAATTTTGTACCGATCCATAGACAGACATATCGCACTGGTTCCTCTTAAGATCGAAATTTTTAAATTTTCACTTTTTGCAAGACATCGACACGCAGTGGTCATATCTACCAACTGTAAAAATCTCACATGATTTTCTCTACTCTTCCGCAAAAAATACAGTTGTATCCCACTTCTTAATATAAATGCCCAACTTGGCGGTTCTCTTACCACCAAATCGGCACACTGCACCCACTTACACCCCCGTTTCTGGAAAGTTACACCCAATGAGTTAATTAAATACCGGATTTTCTGGCCCATTTGTTTACTTTTTGCTTAAAAGCTGGAGCCATTTAACCTAGACTACATTTTACAAGGTCATCCGTCAGCAGACGAAATTTTCCTAGGTAACAGGCAAAAATCAACCTTATTAATCAGAAATCAAGCCCAGACACCACGTGATCTGCGAAAGATTCTCACTAGTAACCTACCTTACTTCCTTGGTGGTACTAAATGCCAAACTCCTAAAGATGCTAACGCACAACTCCCCGGCGGAGACCGATCCATATTTAATTTGTTATCATATTTTTTCTAATAACTTATCTTCAATTTAAAAATGGGCACATATAATAAATATATTCTAGACCCTTGAGTAATTCTAAGTCGATCCGTCTGTTTAAATCACGTTACATCTCACAATAATGAACTCCCAAACTCCTAAAAACGCAACTAATTTTAATACTCCCAGTAAAAACTTCGCTTACTTTTTCAAAATGAATAGCTTCCTTCACTAATTATTAAGTAGCTTTCTTCTACAACGACTTTTATAGCTACTTCTATAACTATTTCTTTCTGGATGTATGTAGGTAAAAACATAATGACTTGCATTTGAATGCTTTCATTTTGGGACATCCCTTGTAAAATTCATCAGTTTTTTCAGTAGAATTGTAAGTAGTGCTTTCAGTTTTTTCTGATTACTAAACACATTATTTTGTAATCGAGGTTTTTACTGGGCTGGATTGTCAGTTTTTAAAAAGATTGTTTCATTATTTACTTTTTTGTACATATTTATTGCCGGCAATTTATGTTACAATAATTGTAAGTCAATTTTCGTTGACAATTATTGCTAACATAAAACGTCAAATTTGGTTGTCCATTGAAAAAAGAGGCAAAATGAAAAAAAAAATGGAAGCAAATTGTTTGGTAAAGAATGTAAGTTTGTGTAATGGTAGCAAATTATAGTTGAAGTAAATTAATTAAATAATTTAAAAAATAAAATTGCAAAAATTATTTTTGTTAATATAATTTTGTTCTCTCTTTGAACAATGAAAAAATAAATTGCAAAACGTATTTTGATTTTTAGAAGGATGTCTTCAAAGCTTAAGTTTTTTTAAGAGTCCAAAATGAGTTTTAAAGTGATAGTGAAGGAAAAAGCAGGAAATGGTCATACAACTTTTAAAAGAGCTGCAATTTCTTAATGAAGTGAAACTTGTCTTCATTCTGAAAAGAGTAGCAAACCAAAAAACCAAGCCAAAATAAATAAAAGTATGCACAAAAAAAGGAAATGTCAAAACCAACCAAGAATATCTCGTGTGAACAGCATGTTATTCTCGTGTGTTATGCGATTTGGCATAGCCGAATATGTAGAACTTTTACTTGTTTCTCCTCATTTCAACTATTTTTATTGATTATCATGTTCATCCTTACTTCTGTTTTTTCGTACTTTTTCTCGAAAAATTATCAATAACTTATAATTAATTTAATGAAAATTAAGCCGATTTTGCATTATGAGTTTTAAAGTTTATGTTCCTTGTTCACTGCTAATGATGGTGGTGGAGGGTAAAAAAAACTAAATTTAGTCAACGGTTTCTTTCAGCCCAAGTATGTTCTATACCCTTTTTCCTTTTAACCATTATCGCTTATTGTTGTCTACCCGAATTGCGTAATGTTCATGGTAAATGTTTTTTGAGCTATCTTACCTGCTTAACTACATCTTATAGTATAATAAGTTATATAAACCTCTCACAACAGTTATTTCAACAGACTTTCGGTCCAATGCCTTGTCTCCTGATGGGTAGGTACATTTTTAATAGTACTTAATGCCCTGCAAACGTTTTAATCCCTCTTTCTTTTCTTAGGATATTTAAACCACTATATGCAATTATCTCAATACACTTGGTTGGGTATTCTTTGTTTTGATACATGGAAATCACTGAGTGATTTGACCTATAAGTCTTCATACCATAAATATGCGATGTATGGTTATCATTTGCCGCTTTTAATGACATTTCTTACATTTTTGGCTCAAAATTCTAAATTAGATGACGCCTTGAAGCCGGGTATTAATGAATACAGATGTGGCTTAGAAGGTAATTAATGGCTGTTTGTACTTCTAAATTGATAATTAAATCTTTTTAATTTTCAGTTAATAAATGGGGTGCTTCTATATATCTTTATGGACCCTGTTTGATTGTTTTGATTTGTTGTTTGATATTTTTTATTTTAACTTCAAAAATAATCAATGAAAATGATAAAGATGCTATTAAAGTCAAAGAACTACAGCATGAATGTCCTAAAGCTCGGTAAGTAAGCCTTGAAAGAAATTTTAATTTAGAATACGATTTAAGAATAAAAAAAAATAAAACTCAATTTTAATGTTAAGAACACATTCCACTAAGGCTGGGTTTTTGAGATCTCAGTTTAACTAGTTTTAGTGAAGATTTGTGCGACCATTTCCATCTTTGAATACAAAATTTTGACAGGACAGCTTAAGCTACGGTCAGACTTATCAAATATTTGACGAAAAAAACGGGACCAACAACCAAACTAAAAAATCATTTCGCTTAATATCAATATTTATTTTGATTAAAATACCACATCTTACAAAAAACTGTTTTTTGCTATGTCTAGTAGTATAATTAGTTTATTTTGTAATATTAAGACCATTTTAAATCTCACTAACTATTAACAAAAGTAGTGGTTACGCTTATTTGATCAAATATTTAATAAGTGTGACCGTAGCTTTAGTTTTGCTTAAAATGTTGGTCTTTAACGAAATAATAAAAAAAATCACATTTTGCCAGAAAAATCCAAGTTTCAGACTACGTTAAACTAAGTTTAAACTTAATCCACATCTAAAATCTCTATAATTTTAGTTACACTTTGTACCTACGGTTGTTCCTAATGATGGGATTATCATGGTTTTTAGATATTATGTCTTACATTCTCAATATGTTCTATATGGAAAATTTATCTAGAGTTATAGATAATATAAATTCATTACAGGTATGTTAAAATTTTAAATACTCCAAAAAAAAAAATTGAAGCTTTCTACTGTCCTTATTTCTAGGGATTGTATATTTTTGTCAACTTTATTGGGCGAAGAAGGGTTCGAGATATTATAAGAAAACGGTATGTTTTTAAATTGCTATGAAAAAATGTTAAATAAAATTATTATTTTTATTTTTAGATTTTTCAATGCGGAAAGGTTATATTAGTAAAATAGCTTGTAATAGATCAAAAATATTTGCTGGAAAAAATATGTAAAAAATTTTAATAATCTTATAAGAAATTTTTTTATTATGGAAAATTTTATATTCCGTTGCTTTATTCGATTTTTGGGAAAAAATTCTTATACTAACTTAAACACTAACATAATTTAAATCTTCCGAGTCCATGGCCAAATACGTGAAACCAAAGCTTTCCTAATGACGAGCACGATATCTAATTCTGCGCACAGTCTTATAATGATAACCATCATCAGCCAATTCAGCACTTTTAACTTCCACACTATCAGCTGCAGGGGCTTCCCCAGCTGGAGCCAAATCTTCATAAGCCGGAGCAGTTTCATCTGCATCACCAGCCTCACGTCTGTGACGTCTATATTTCAAACGTCTAACGGTCCTATAACGATAACCATTATCACCCAAAATAGTTTTTAGATCCGGTGCCAAATCAACATCGACGGGAGGCAAATAATCTATGCTGGGTTGTTCAATTTCGCTAACGTCACGACGATGGCGAGAACGGAATTTCAATTTACGCACGGTCTTATAGCGATAACCGTCATCAGCTCATCTAGTTTCAGCATTCTCTTCGACAGGAGGTAAATACTCTTGAATCGATTCATCTATAGGTGGCAAGTATTCCTGAGAAATATCGCGTCTGTGACGAGCACGATATTTCAATTTACGTATGGTTTTATATCGATAACCATCCTCGGCTAATTTAGCAGATTCGTCGGCTTCTTTGGGCTGCGGGGGTAAATATTCGTTGGATGGCTCAGCAGCATAAATTGTGTCCGATTGGGCAGAGGTAAAAACCGCAAGGGTTAAAACGAATACACCAACGAAAAGTTTCTAGGGGAAAAACAGATGCAAAATATTATTAAATTTACATATTTAAAAATTTCTAATTGTTAAAGCTATATTATAAATTTTTTGAAAACTAAAAATATCGCACACTAACTTATAAAGCGGCACAAATCCAAATTTATCAAAATAGGTTTTTTCTTACAAACCAGTTCACGAATCAAATCTATAGCGACCACGGTAAAAGTTTCTTAAACTTTTCTTCTTTAATATTTGGATTAAAAAATTCTAACCATGTTTTTAAAGCTAGTTTTATGCTTTTTCTTAGCATTTTTGAGTTGTGCCTGATTATGATTTCGTGTGTGATATGTTCTTTGGGATTCTTCAGGGGGCAAATTATGCATTCGATATTAAACGATATTTCCATATGAATTGTATCATTATTTCGACGGGTCTCGAATGCCGTTATTTGCCTTAGGTTTTGTGACAACAAAGAAAACGGAAACTTTAAGAAGCTTTTGTTTAAAAAACAAAGTATTTTTAAACTTTTAGAAAATGGGTCTGCATAAGTTTGAATAAATAATAAATAAATATAAAACTTGATTTTCTATCATTTCTCCCATTATTTTCTTAACACCAACGTGAAAACAATGATGATTCGCTTATTCATTTCTTGTAGGGTATATAACATAAAAAGTCTTATTGATTAAAGTTCTATAAAATTTCTGCGCAAATCTTTAATAAAAAATTCTATTACTACTTAAACTCTTTGTCTAAAATTTTAAGACATGGCTTTTCTTTTTAATATCAGTTTTCCTAGTACCAGTGTGGAAAAGCTTTTTGTTTCAATAAATTCTTTTAAGCGGCTTATACACTTGCAATAAATTTTGTTCAATTTTACGTATTGTACAACTATATCGCCAATGTGTATATATTCAAAGGTGGCAAAATATATTGGCAACAATCAAAAGACTTTGGATTTTTATTACACAACGAAAAGAAAGTGAAAGGTGTTGGCAACATTGTACAATGCTGTTTATGTTATTCCTATAGGTTATGTTCTCCTTTTTATTGAAATAATGAAACCATTGTGCGACTTATTACATAATAGTTATAGGAAAAAATTAAAATAGTATGGCGAATATCATATTCAATAATATTGCAAGTGTATGGGCCGCTTTAGATTTAAGGCTTTAAAAAACTTAATTAAATTAATGCTTTAAAAACCAAAACTTTTATCAATTAAGTAAATTTCATGCTCAAGCTAACTTTTTAAAATTAAAAGTTGCGTTGAAAAATAAGTGGATAAAAGTTTTTAAATCTAAGTTTGATTTTTCGTAAAAGCTTGTGTTTATACTTAAACAAAAAAAAACACTTTTTTAAAAGGATTTTTTAAGTATCGCTTATAAAAAAAAAAAACAAAAGTTGATAATTTTAAGGAAAAATCTCTTTAAAAAACATATAATTAAAATAGTTTCGATATTTATTTTCATAAAACTAGTTTGTCAATAGTTCTACAATAAAAGAGTATTCTTCTACAATAAAAGAGTATTTTTTGCTTCATTCGAGAGCATAAGCCTTCCGTAAACTTAATACTATTGCTTTTGTAAAATTCAGACGCGAAGTCGTGCTTACAAAACGGTGCGGTATACTACGGGTAGAGCAACGTTCGCCTAACTCGGCATTAAAGCGTGCTCTTCTTTCTTCTGACAAACCATCTGTCTTCAGCTGTTTTTGCTATGAAAAAACTTGTTGTCAGGACTCTTTGCGGTGAGGAAGCAGGCAGCGCCGGCCCTTTATTGCCGGAATTATTAGCCAGCTGAAGATGTTATTTTATAATATCGCTATACATATGAATGTTTTTTTAACCTTTTAATATCAATTATTTATGTATGTACATTAGAGTGGGTCAATTTGTAAGCATTAAAAAAAATTCACCAAGCGGTTGTCAAAATCGTAATCTACGACGAATTCTAAGAAGGTTTGCCAAAGAAACCATGGGTCTAAAATCAAAATCGAGCTTCCCGTTTTAAAAGAGAAACTTTTCTTTTCGTTTATACTAAATTACAAAGAGGTAATGTTTGTTTGTTTGTTTACAGGAGGTAAACTTCGTAACCGCTAAACCGATCTTTATGAAACTATTACAGTACATTATTAATGGTCTGGGAGGTGCTATAGGATATATATTTTTTTGACATTTTAAGTGGGCGGGGAATCTCCCATACAAAGACATTAAAGATTTATGTTTATCTGTAGAACGACAAGAGCTAAAGTTTCCAAATTTGGTACGAATATCTTGGTTATCAGTACACAACATCTGACAAAATCTTGGCGGATTGGAAAATTTTTTCAATAAAATTTTAGTATATTTTAACAAAATATAAAATTCGAAAAGAGAATTCTGTTGTTAAAAACGCACAGAAAAAATTCTCCAAAATTGTTCACCAATTAAAGCATTAATCAAAAATAAAATCAGTTTTAATTAAAAATTTAATCAAGTGAATTAAACGTTTTATCAAGTGAATTAAACTTTTAATAAATACTATTAACTGGTTTAATTGATACTATTAATTTGCTTACTGGTGCAAATTTAATTAATTTTTTAATTAATATCACAAATTTTTTAATTGAAATCAATTTTTATTTTTTTCTGTGCGGGAAGCTCGATTTAGATTTTAGATCCATGGTTTCTTGGGCAAACCTTCTTAGAATTCGTCGTAGATTACGATTTTGACAACTGCTTTGTCGAGAAAAAAATTGACCCACTTTAATGTACATACATTCGAATTTAAAGAAAGTTGTCAGGTCAGATGTAGAAAACATTTCGTGTTTGAGGGGCTTTAAAAGCTAATGAAAATGGTGTTTAAAAGTCTAATGGCCATTTTCTCAATGTATCGAAATTCTGCCAGTTAGTCATCGTGCAGACTTGCAACTTTTGCTGTACGGCAAATAAGCGAGAAGCAAAAAAATTGTCAGATGATTGCCGGTTAGCTTTGCCGCAGAATTTTCTTTAATGTGCAGAGTTTCGTTGGGAATAAAGATAAACGTCTAATGACAAAATAGCCAAAACTAAAATATTATTTTTTTAAGTTTGTCCATATTATGAAACATTTGCTGCGAAACATTTGAGTTTGTTGATGAAAGGGGAAACACGAATGGAAAAGTGTAATTTGTTTCATGTACAAGCAGTTTTTGTAAGTTTGTTATTGAAAGAAAAAGAGAAGGCATAGAAAACGACTTTTAATTCTTTGGACACGAATGCAGTTTCAATAGAGAACTAAAGCAAGTTTTTGCAGCAAATGTTTCATAATATGGATGAGGACTTTAGCAAATAACTTTTTTAAGGAAAAAGTTACTAAAAAAGATTGACTTAAATCTTTTTAATTAAAAAATTTGACGATAATTTTTTTTTATTAAAAGGGTTAATTAAAACATTTTTTAATGGAAACGTTTAAAAAAACTAATGAAAGTTTAAGTAAAATTTTTTTATGTTAAAGTTAAACTAAAAAATTTTTATAGAGAAGTTTAACATAAAATTTTTTATGGAAAAGTTTGACGAAAAACTTTTTATGAAATGAAAAACTTTTTTATGAAAACTTAAGCAAGGAAATTTAAAAAGAAACTTTTTTTTAATTGACTTCAAATTCATCAGAATTCAGTTATACTTAAAAGCTTCTGTTTTAGAAAAAGCTTTTGAAGAATTTCAGGAGCGCAAGCTCTTGCTAAAAATATTTGATCTTGCAAGCTCTTAATAAAAATATTCCATCAAGGTAAACTACATTTACATATAATTTTTTTGTACGATTTTATCAATAAACCTTTAAAGATTTCTTTATTTTATCTAAACTTTTATTTTTCATATTTAAAGATAGAAAAACTTTTCTTAAAATGAATCATTCCTTTTTTATAAGTTGTTATATTGTTCACTGCCTGTTCTATATGGAAAATGTTTGTAAAAGGGCGAGTTCCAAAACGTTAGTTGCATGATAACTCACTTTTTTTAATGAATTTTACAAACCAACCGTGTAAAATTTTACAATTTTATCTATCCCAAAGTGCTCCAAAAAAGTTATCAATGCGTATACAAAGGCAAACTGTGCATCCTAAAACTCAATGATAAATGTTTGCCTTTGACTGCAAAATTTTTTGATGTTTTGGAACTCAGCGAAACTGAGTGAGTGCTTGGGCCTGTTCGTAAATGCATCACTGCTGTGCATGCAAGTTTGCTGATCATCTTTTAAAGCAGAGGGCATTTCTTTTTCTACTTGTAATTGACAGTTGCTTGTGAGGCATCTGCTTTAGCAAAATATTTTAAGGCATTTAAATTTTCATTTGCAGCGCAGTGCTGCATTTACGAACATGCCCATTTTCATAGAAATTGTATACACGAACGTTAACGTTCGACATTGTTAAGCAGGTCGTTTAACATCTTATTAAATGCACTTTTTTAAGTCAAATTTAAATTTTTAAAGCTTTCTAGCGATAGGCATATTTATTTAATAATACACATACTTTTCGCTTAAGCTTAATTTCGGTTAAAATTAAAGCTTCAGACATGTTAATATATTTAGGAATATTCTCTAAACACTACCAGAATATCTTCTATTTTTCTGTTAGATGTTTCACTTTAGCTACCTTATGTTTTAGAAATGTGTTTTTTATTTGCACAATTATCTCCTTATTTTTCACATCACTTTATATTTTAACTTAAAACATTTAGTATAGATCTTGTTTAAACTCAAATGTCCTTTAATACACTAGGAGTACATTTTTAATTTAATTAAAACGTTCTAAATTTTTACAATTACTATTTACCAACAACTTATTAAAACTTTTCCAAAAAAGCTTTTATTTTTCTTCAACAAAAATCTCCACAAAAAAAAATAAATAAAAGTCCACAAGAACTTTGCCAAAATTAAATATTCAACTTACCATCTTTTCTTTTTTTTTTTTTTTTTTGTGTGAAGGATTTGAATGTTGCAATAAAACTGTTAGAGTGTATGAAATTTTATTTAAAATTATTTACTTTTTCTACTGTTTGGCTTTTAGGCCACTGATGTTTTATTTGAGTTTGTTAACAGTATTTATACCAAAAAATCTTCTAACCATTTTGTTAACTAGACTGAATTTTGTTTTTTTGTTATATAAAAATTTATGTTTACTCTCATATACAAATATAAGTGGGTTACCAAACACTTAATAAAATTTTCAAGTGCTTTCATAGCCGAAAAAAAATTATATAATTTTTTTTTTTATTTGTTGTTTCTCTGTATCTTCTTTAGTTTTTTTGTTTTTCTAGTTCTACCGCAAATGAAAGCCAGAATAGAAAATTACATAATTTTGTCTTTTTTTCTATACCCTACATTGGCACAAGTGGTGAATGAAAGTATAACAAGTTAATCATTCCGAACATTTTAGAACATTTTGTCTAGTACATGATTCAGACTATGCGCCATGTCGTACAGAAATATTGCATGAAATAGAAGATTAAGGGCAAAGGGTGTAGAGATGTTTGCGGGGTAAAAAATGTCGCACGAAATGTAAAATCAAGCAAAAAATTAAAATTTTAGTTTGTTGATTGCAACAAAAAGCTAAACGTCTGAACGTATATGAATTTTTTAAGGGAGATCAAAAAAAAATCCGAATAATATTGCAGTGACCTGTCGCATTGTCTAAAAGAGGTTTAAGACCCTTGTCAAAAGCTAAGCCGACTTAGTTATGCTTGTATAGAATTTGTACTGAATGAAAACGTTTGTGGACATTAAAACTCTTTTTTTGGTGGAGGGGTTAGTACAATCATTGTCCTATGCTCATTTAAAAAAAAAACCTTTTTGTAATACAAACTATTTAGAGGATGTTTACCCCCCCAAAAATACTTTATTGTACGCCTTTGTTTGTCACAACTGCTCATGTCTTGCTGCGATCGATTGCGTCAAATGTTTTCTCAAAGTCAATGCAAGTCAAATATAAAGTTGAGTTAAATTGTTAACACTGCTCTTTTATGAGACAAAGACTGGTTATCTGATCGAAGCAAGATCTGTTTATACTAAAACAAGCTTGTTCTGTTCTGAATTGGCCGTCGATGGCGAAAATAATGCTATTAAAAATTATTTTAAAGACTAATCCAGCCAACGCACGATGTTAATTGTAAATAAAACAAAAAGAATAATCTTAATTTGTTTTAATAATTTAGTAGGATCTATGACAACTATGTATAAAACAAAATATCGGCCAAATTCTCGCCACAGCTTTGGTGGCAAAACTCTATCCGCTGGTCCATATTTTGAATGACTCTGAGACATAATTGAGGTTCAATGTCGTTAATGTACCGAATTAATTCATCCTTTAGCTGTTGAATTATTCTTAGCTTATTAAAGTAAAGTTTTTCTTTTAAATATCCCCAAAGAAAGAAGTCCAACGGTGTCAAATCACATGACGGTGGCGGCCAATTAACATCGCCACGACGTGAAATAACACGGCCATTGAATTTCTCGTGCATAAGAGCCATTGTTTCGTTGGCTGTGTGGCAAGTGGCACTATCCGGTTGGATCCACATGTCGTCCAGGTCCATATTCTCAATTTCTGGCCACAAGAAGTCCGTTATTATCCCGCGAAAGCGAACACCATTCACGGCAATGGCCGACCTTATTTTTGAATAATTACGGCCCGAAGACGCCGCAAGCCCAAAACCCGCACCAAACAGTTACTCTTCGTGAACGCATCGGCTTTTTAACATTCACTTGTGAATTCTCATTTCCCTAATTGCGGCAATTCTGCTTGTTATCGAATCCACTGAGTTGGAAAAGGGTGTGCACAAAATTACTTTTGATTTGAACGCCCATTTTCGTAAAAGGCTTTAACAATCTCCATGGTTGAATTTGTCAAACTCTGAAACAAAGAAATGTCAAATTAAGTTCGGCATAAAACTTGACGTTATGGTGTGACTCACAATTAAAATCTTGCATTATGGTTTATTAAAAATGTGGCATGCCGTTGGTGTAAGTGCAATCCCTCTCCAATTTCTACATCCCCTTTCTTTGGGACTTTGACTTTTAAGATTTTTTCTATTCATCAGGAAATTATTCAGTCAGCTATATTTTTTTTAGCACATGGCTTAATAAAATGTCCATTCTCGAAATGAACTTAAAATCATTAAAAGGGAAACCGGAAATATGCTCTAAAAAAAGTGCGGTAAAAACCTTAAAATATGCCCTAAAAAGTGTTAAAAATATGCCAAAAAAAAAAAAAAATTACTTATGTACCTACATATTTGTGAACCAAATATTTAACAATTTAACAAAATTTTCATTTAAAAGAAAAACAAGTCTAAAATATAATCATGAATTTGGAAAAGGGCTCAGAAACAAAAATACAAAGTGTAAAAATATTCTTAAAAAAGGGTCTTCTAATTGGCGGCATGAAATAACTCCCCACGAAATAACTCCCAAAAAAAAAAATGAAATAACTCCCCAAAAAAATATACAGGAAACAACAACAACGTTTTTTGGGGACTTATTTCATTTTTTTAGGGACTTATTTCTTTATTTATTTAAGGGAGTTATTTCAAATGAAATAACTCCCCAAAAATCTGAAATGAAAAAGGTCCCTAAAATATTTTGGGGACTTATTTCATTTTATAATTTATTCCAAAGTCGTCAAAAATGCAAATAATGTCCCGTTATAATATATAAACAAAACTTGTTTTAATGAATGGTCATTAAAAATAATTGTTACTAGGCAGTTAGTTTTAGAAATAATTTTGCTGTATAAGGTGCATTAATAAGAAAAAAAAAATATTAAAAATAAATTTTGAAATAATAAGTGGTTACAGAAAACATAGCAAATTGTTATACGTTGTAGATCAAAAAATGATCTATATTAAAAAATCAGTTTTTGGGGATTTATTTCGTTTCAAGAATTGGGGACTTATTTCAAATGAAATAACTCCCCGATTTTTGGGGATTTCTTTCATTTTGATTTAGGGAGTTACTTCATTTCGTTGGGGTTTTATTTCATTTTAAAATTGGGGGTTTATTTCATATTAAATAAGACCCCAAAAATTGGGGACTTATTTCATTTTATTTTTGGGGAGTTATTTCGTGGGGAGTTATTTCATGCCGCCCTTCTAATTTTACAACTACAACATCAGTACACACAAAAAACCTGAATATCTCTTAAGCCATTTCACTTTTTGAAGAAGATTTTTTTCCTAAAATTGTAAGCCTCTGTTTATGTTATAATAATAAAACATAAAATTTTTTAAGTAATATTTGAAGTAAAAAATGGTCATTAGAGTTTCCGGAGATCTTAAGTTGTCTTCTTATTTTGTGGTTTTAAATGGAGGGTATCGAATATTCGACACAACCGATTATAGTATTTCTAACTATTTTTAAATATTATTTTATTAAAAATACTTTAAATAACTTCAACATGAAATTCATTTTTTTTTATTTTTTATTTTTTTTTTTTAAACGCTTTTCAATATTTTTGTTTAGAAGCCACTTGAACAAAATTTTTATTTGACAACATTTTATACACAACAACAACTTACATAGAGTTTATCATCGTATTCATTTTAAGTGTTTTAAATAATTTTTTTTATAATTTTTAATTTGTTACAAGTTGTTCTGGAGCAAACAGTTCTTTTAAAGGAAATTAATTTAGATTATTATTATGTCATTTTTGTTTAAATATAATTTCAAGTGATAAAAGCTTTTTTAAGATTTGAATTTTTTTTTACATAAAGATGTAATTCCTACTTCAAATCAAACAATTTAAACTTAACACCAGATTTATTGAAAAAAAATCGATTTAATTTTTGTCAATTAATCTTTCAGAAAAGAATCAAATTTTTGTTTATTTTTTATTGGCCTAGTAGGAAAGACAAGCTAATTTAGAAAATTTAAATGCTTAAGTTTTTCGTATATCGTGTCGAAACAATAAACCTACACAATTGCATTTGAACACAAATTCAAATCATGTAAAATGTTTCAAACTCAATACTGTAGAGTCGCTGTCACAAACAAATACTGAAGTATAGACGACGAATTAAGTGGGAAATAGAATAGTCGCTGTAGTACAACGTTACGAATAGTGCTGCAAGCTGTCAAAAGTTAAAAACAACAGTTTCAAAATAGTGTCAACAGAATACGTAGTTGTAGTATACGTTGCAGTGGAAATTTAAATTAAAGTGAATTAGAAATTTTGAAATTTGTTGTGCTATAGAGCACCCGTCAGCTTCAGCTTCTACTACAACTTATTTATTCTGTTTAGAGCAAAAAGCACATACTTTACTATAGGAAAAGTGAGGGTATACAACATTTCTGTCAGAGAGAGAGATCGATAGTGGAAGTAATTCCGTAATTTGCTTCTCTAAAAAAGGAAAATATAATTTTAAAAAGCTAAAACAAATTCGACTGGAGTTGCAACTACGGAATTAAAACTATTACTATCGAATTATGTGGCAGGCAAGATACTGTCAAAAGTGTTCAAGGGAATAAAATATACACGCAGCGATTATAGTGAGAACAATAAACACACACATTTTTAAATGTAAGTTTGGGATATGTGGAAACAGATTTACATGAGCACCTGTCATATGGTCTAATCTCATGGTGTATTTTAACTACTGGGTGACAATTTATACGTTTACCAAATGCCCCAGTGTGTGCACGGATACTTCACACACAGGTAGCAATTTTGAATGTACAATCCGACAAAAATAATACACTCGCTTCTTGTTTAAGAGCTGGTGCTATCTAATCTCCACTGCTATATTACAAATTCAGCAGCTTCTGTCAAATAGGAACAGCATTTAGGTATGATTTGTCCTCGCAGCTAGTTCCCTCCACAAGTGAATAGCTTTCCTGACGATTCATTTCATCCCTCCCTGCGTTTTTGGGTTTGAGAGGAAGCATTTCCCGCAATAAGCACACTAATGGAGACCTCAACCAACAGTTAGACCGAAGCCTACTCACCACAGCGAGAAAGCACTTTAGTGAAACCTTGGACTCAAGATATCAGGGGACTTCAAGATCCCTGCCATTTTGGATGTTTGTCTTATCCCAGGTATGCCTGCACTTGATTTTCCTGGGAGAATGTTACACCAAAACATTAAATATTCTTGAGAGGATCCCTACACCTTCTAGAGGAAGTTTGGGATATGTTTGTACGAAAAAATGTTTATCTTTTCTTTGATAATATTGCATCAAAAATTAATGGTATACAGAAGTCCGCTACATACGACAGATAAGTAAACATCACAAATTCTCGCAAGCCGCACGAGGTAATTTTCAAATACTAGGAGTACAGGTTAAATGTTTTTTAATGTATTGAAAGGTTTTGAAAGAAGCATGTACTGTCTGGAACGTATTTCCTTGAATTTTTTACCCTTACAACACTATTTAAGTCAGTGTTGGAAAATAAACACTAAATATCGCTCCTTAGTGTTCGGTTCGGTAGATTTGTGGAAAACAAAAACGCTTATAGTGTTTGTGTAGTAAATCATTAAAAAAAATAACGTTTCCCTGTTTGTCATCTTTCGAACGCAAAAACGATACTGTTTTTATCCAACTCAACAAAAGATGAGAACATTGAATTCCATTCGGTTTTTTTTAACCACAAACTTTATTGTGTTAGGTTCAGCTCATTAATGTTCGTTCGTTTCTGTTGTGATAAGCGCCCTTTTGGCTGGTAAAGAAAAACCCAACATATTTTCAGAAACAAAATACACATACGAAAAAAAAAACAAAAAACAACGTAAAAAAAGAAACATTATAGAACATTAAAATATAATGTTTGTCTACAGTATCACTACAATTGTTCTGTTTTTTAACGAAGAACAGAACACTATATAATGTTCGACTCTTTCTTGAAAATAGTTACGAACGGTAGTAAGGGTTGTGTTCCTCTACACAAACACCAAAAAATTGATATCATTCCTGGGTGTGTGAGCTGAACGCAAAAGGATGTTCTGTTCATTTTCTAACACTGATTTCAATTGTGCGACGAACAGTACCGCATATCATTTGTTATTCAGATTGTACACACATATGATTTTTGCTGTGTGTTTAATTTTCAAATACATTTATATTTCTGGGGATCAGAATGGTGTTTTCTATTAATACAGATAAGAAATAATCTTCCACTTTTATCATTTTAGTCGGTTTTTCATATGCAGAAATTCACATAAATAGTAGAGTAATCCAATTTAAAAGTTCATTCTCAATATTTCCCTTAAGCTTTTAATCCACTTTATTTTAGAAATTTAGTTAATTTAGGTAGCCATTTCACTCACTACACTAAAATTGGATTAAATCACATCAGCATAATTGAATGATCCACCATTAGATGTTCAAATACAAATTAACGAATACTTAATAACCACAATAATAGCATGAAGTAATACCAACAACGAATGTGACGATGCCAACAAAAAAATTTTGTAATAATAACAATAACGACATTTATTCATTTACTTTAAAAAACATTTTTAACAATCATCATCACTTTTTAATTATTTATGTATCGGATAGTGATTTGTGATTTTCACATTATCAACACTTCGTTAAACATTTGAGAACACTGAATATATAATAGTGTATGGGTATGTAACTACAATATTCAATACACAGACACGTTTACACTGTTTACTTTACATTTGCGAAAAAAGGAGATAGCAGTCTAAAAATGGCCTTAAAGTAAAGCTTCGTACAGACGGCAGTTAGATCATACAATAATGTAAGGTCTGGCAATGTATTGACAATATACTGCCAAAGAAACATTTTGCTGTTATAATGGACTGTCAATGCTTTTTCTGACAACGTTGTTAAACAAAAATTGCCCGTTCAGACGGTTGTAATATTGTTAGATCTGACCACCGTCTGTACAAACCTTAAGACTAATTGTTTTGCGAAATAAGTAAACCGAAATTGGATAAGACAATAGGCCATGTTCTGACAATCGTACGATTTGAAATCGCAAAACGCCAAATTTATTTAATTGTGTTCTGAAACTCGTGCGTTTAGCTTGTGATCTGTCATAGTTTTTTAAAAATACTCAAGTATGCTCAACTTTTGCAATTTGAAGTCGCCAAACTTCTTGCAATTGCAATTTGCAGAACATTTTTTATGCGATATCAAATCAGAATCACCAATGTTAAGCATTTTGCGATTGTCAGAACATGCCTGTATATTACTTGAGTTACCACAGAGTACGAAACATCTGGAACTAGTAATTCTAGCAATTCAGTGCTGACAATTAAGCCATTTATAGCCTTTTTATACAGATTAACATCTACCATCAATTTGCGAAGATGTTAACATCTTTCCATAAGAAATACAAACGGATAAGAACCAACATCTTATTTTTTTATTTAAAAAACATTTTTTTTTTTTAATGACACTATTTTTGTTGGGTGGTAGATGTGAGCAATGTAAATGAGTGTTTCACATTTTCAACATCTTTAATGGTAGATGTTAGATGTTGATCCGTGTAAAAAGCCTATTAGTTGCTTATTTTAGACATTTTCCATCTGGTTTGTTAACGAATTTTTCAAGAGCGATTTTAGTGGGCGAAAAGACAGATAAAAGTTTTGTTTTATTTTTGCTCTTTTCTTAAATTAAAAATTTGTAATTATATAAGATAAGATTATATTATTCGACTCTCCGCAACCTATTAAAAGTCCCACTAGGAAAGTCAAAATAAAAAATATCACCTTCTGAAAAGGTACATGTATAAAATGTCTTGCCAACCCTGTAAGAACAAAACACAATTTATGAAAAAGCGAAATGCCCTGGTTTTAACACCTGACAAAAAGTTGTGTTCTTCATTATTATGGCGGATATTTTAACGCTTTTTATGCTATTTTTACCAATTTAACGATTTCAAATAAAGTTTAGGGTTTATTTCCAATTTTTGCGAATTTAAGCCATGTTTGCGATTGAAGCGATTTTTCCTGTAAACTTTCATATTCTCTTCAGCTTTAACGATTTTTAATAAATATAAGACTTTGCCATCATGCCGCTGGTAGCAAATTTGTTTGAATTTCCGTTAATTTAGCAATTTTTCCCGAATTTTTGCCACTCCTTATAGTTTTAAGGACCTTAAATCAATTTTATGGCTTTTCCGAAGTTTTTTAATTTTTTAATTTATATTTGCAATAAAAACTGAAGTTTCCTATTTTGCAGGGCATTATCAACACTGTCCCTTTATACAGGGAGAAATGTGCAATCCCTTACGACATTAGTATGGGTGACTTTTTTAGAATAAAACATGCTACCCTTTTAGCTAGCAAAACATCAAATTTTAAAATAAATTGTCACGTTTTTTGTGCAGAAAAGAAAACAACATTAATTAAACAGACTAGAAATTAGTCGGTTATTATATTGCCCACATAATAGTCTAAACCCCGTTTTCGCAACTTTCCGATAGTTAAAGGTAGGTTTTTATCGGCCGCATAAAAAATGTTCCATTATTACAACTTTACTTTAAAATACCAAGTAGGATGCACATTCTTTTCAATTTTCGCTCACTTAAGGTTTAAGTAAAGTTGTGACAATGAATCACTTTTTATACAAATCCTACCTTTAGCTATCGGTGAGTTGGAAAAACGGCCCTAAGACTGTATGTCATGAAGCCTATTTTATCGCAAATCATATTTTTATTGTTTTCGCTATAGAGATTATTGGTCCATTTAGCATTATTAATAATTATTTGTTTTGACAAATTTGCAATTTTTTAGTTTGGAAATTTCCAAATTAGACCAGAAAAGTTTAAAATAGATGAGAATATATTTGACACTTTAGTGCATATCAGAATTTTGATTTTTAAAATGTTTTAAATTTTTTTTTAATTTTAAAGAACTTTTCTACCAGACCTCCTACATGCAAATCGTTAATCCAGAAAGGACACAAGTTTTTGTTTCGAATACCAATGTATGTATGTATGCATAAATACGGCATTCGTTCACGAAGTATTGATGATGGCATGATAAAATATGTTTAAAATGTTTATAGATGCTACAAAATAAACACACATAGCCATACACAAATACATCCCAGCGGGAAAACTCAGAAGACCTTCTTACTTCAGGCCTTTTTAAAGGCCTGCTTAAAAGATTTTTTGATTCAATTACTATTCTTATCTAACTGCTAAAGAAGGCCTCATAGAAGGCCTCGGCTCTTTCGTATAAAAGATAAGATACACCTTCCACACTCACTTCTATGAGAAGGAAGTAACATTTCTTGTATTGTTTTTTTGCACAAGCAAAAGCAAAATCAATTTTTTTTTTGGTCCCGTTACCCTTCTTATGTACCTGCTGAAGAAGCGAGAGCGGAAGGCCTTCCCCGCAATGACAACGTGTGTAAAAAAGATATGAGTATGGAATGGAGCAAGAAGGCCTTGTACATCCAAAAGAAGGGGTACAGAGGCCTTTTAGAAGGCCTTCCTACTCCTTCTTTTTCCCGCTGGAATATTGCAAACCCATGCACACAAACGAATGTATTCAAAACAACTACAATCACAGCGCAAAGGGAATTTAAAATCGGGGAATGTACGCAATTTTAATGCGTTGTGTGAGTGGTAACTGGTTGGAATTCAATAGAATTTTTGTGTTGAGTTTTTAATTATACTTCCACGCAAATACACCCACACAGTTACAGAATATTCATCAATTCCCTTTGGAATTGTTAGCGAATAAAAGGGAACCTCAAAATTATGTTGTCTACTACTGCCAGAGTTTCCTGCGATTTTTTTATTTGCATACAGGAGCTACAATATAATGCAAATTTCAGTAAGTTGTGGATTAAGTGACAAAACGTTTTTATTATTGCATGTATTCTCTTGAACGTTTATATCGCTCTAAACAAAAAGATGGCAAAATCTTTTAGATTGCTAATAAAAGGATGATGTAATTTTGAGATAGTTTTGGAAAATTATTTTTGATTGAAAATCTTTAAACACTCAAAGAAAGCAGCAGAAATTGGATTAGTTTTTTCAAATCGTGGTGACAGGCCAATCCAGTAAAGCAGTTTGCTTTTCCCCTTATAAATAATTGGGTGAAATCTTAACTTATATTTAAATTTTTCGTTATTCGACTGGGCAATCGTAAAACGAATGAAAGATTTGGCCACAGCTCTAGCATTTATATTGTGTCTTATATCTTACGTTCCGTATTATATGTAGTTACCTTAATATATAAGTGTAGCTATTTCCTAATTGTCTTCAATTGCTGCATTCATATGATACCTGGTACCTGGATTTTTTGAATTCTTAATTTCTGTTACCTGCTAACATATTTCTCAGCTTTCCTAGCACAAACTCTTAAGTGATCTAAGCTACCGAGATCTTTTGCAAATATAAGTGAACCAAGAGATTCCTTTACATTATTCCGATTAAGATCGTTTTACTTGTTCTCATTCAAAAGCTACGAAACATGAGCATTCATTGCTATCATTTCCGGGAAATAGTTGTCAAAGCTTTATTTTGACATTTGTAGACGTTCTATCATTTGCACGAGTTTATCGAAATCGTTTTCTATTTTTCCAAGCTACTACGCGAACTAAATTTTGTCAACTTTAGCATTTGACAAAGTATCGTCTTTGCCTTTCAGAATAGGGTAACAAATGGAAGTGATATATTTGTCTGTGCTATGTTACCTTCTTATCTTTAATTGTATTGACTTTGAAGAGAAAATCGTGGACGTCATCCGAGTCATTCTAGGATGTTCTCCTGCCGGCCTCGGAATTAAAACTTTGGTTGTGAAAAGAGTTATTTTATTGCTAGCAGTTTTCTTATTTACGCTAGAATTATTGGGATTTAGTAGCTTATTTTATGGGTTAGAATTTCTGCCAACGTTTTCTATTAGAGAATGTTTTACGTTTGAAAATTTAACATTGAATGCATTGTGGTTTGAGGTTAAGACACGTTTTTATCTTAACGTTAAAATGCTCAAATTAACAAAACATGCAAAAATAGACCCTTTTTCAAAATGGTCCAGCTCACGAGAGGTCAAAGCTTTAGCCTAAATATTTAAAATGTCATCCTAAAAAAGTTCAAGGTTCATTTTTAGGAGGGTACATCGAGCACGTTTTTTGGTGAGTCGCTCTAATGTACATATTTAAATGTATTTTTGACATTTACAAAGATTTTACCATTTTAGGTATTTTTCCGAATATATACAATTTGAAATAATCTTCAGGATGAAAATCGGTCCTTAGGAGATATTATTTTCTTTGGTCAACGTTCATAAAATTAAACATATGTGCATACTAATATTTAAATAAAATAATTTTTTTTTAATATTGAAGCAAAACACAAACTTCAAGCAACCCATTCAAAAACATTCACTCGTTTTTATTCACACATTTTTTGAGTCAACACTGGAAAACCTAGTTTCTACTAGTCAGTAAAAAGCAGTGTTCGAAAATAAACAGTACATTATTTAGCGTTCGGCTCACACACCCAAGAACGATATCTATTTTTAGTGATTGTGTAGACGAACACAACTCTTTTTACCGTTCGTTACCTCTTTTAAAAATTATTCTGTTATTTAAAATTATTTTGCTGGCTTTTTGTTTTTTTTTCGTATGTGCATTTTGTTTTTCCAAAAAAAATTTTGGTATTTTTTACCAGCCAAAAGGGGCGAACATTAATGAGCCCAACCGAACACAATGAAGTTTGTGGATTTAAAAAAAAAACCGAACGGAATTAAATGTTCTCATCTTTTGTTGAGTTTGATAAAAACAGTATTATTTTTTGTGTTCGAAAGATGACTAACAGGGAAACGTTATTTTTTTTTTAATGATTTTTTACACAAACACTATTAGCGCTTGTATTTTCCGCACATCTACCGAACCGAACACTAATGAGCGATATTTAGTGTTTATTTTCGAACACTGGTATAAAGTACTAGCTTTAACTCAAATATTTATTCACCTCAAACCTAGTTTATACTTCAAAATTTAAAGTTTAGCTATAGCTACCTTTCTATTCACGCGACCCAATGCGCTGTACTATGACAGTTTTATACTACTACTTTACGTTCTTGCACTAATACTTACAATACTTATACTAAGACTTTCAAGTCTTATACCAATACTTTCTAGTCTTATACTTAGAACTTCAACTCTTACTGATACTTTCAAGTCTTAAACTTATACTAAGACTTTTAAGTCATATACCTTCCAGTCTTATACAAATACTTTTAAATCTTATACCAATACCTTCTAGTCTTATACTAAACCCTTGAAGACTTACGAAAACGTTCAATTCTTATATTAATATTTTCAAGTCTTATGCTTAGACTTTCAAGTCTTATACCAACCCTTTCTAGTTTGAATAAACTTTTAAAAACCTTCGTGTACTTCGATGGAATGTTCGCTTTATCAGTAGACATACTGCCTGTTTTTAGAAAACGTAATCAAGTGAGTGAGTGAGAAATTATATTGAAAACAAAAACAAATTTTTGCTTTTTATTGTTGTTATCAATAAAATTTCTCACTCACTCACTTTTTTACGTTTTCTAAATACAGGCAGATAAGCAAGCATACAATCCTTTAACAGCTGATATGTAAAAACGGAGAAAAATTTTAATTTTATCAGGTTCGTCCGCAACGCAACGTTACATTTACGTAAGAGTACCTATTAATACATAAGCTTGGTGAAGAAAACAGGGTATCAGCTGATCTGCAACGTATACGTTTACGTAATAGTAATGAGACCTTATACTAAGTCTTATACTGAGACTTTTAAGTCTTTTTAAAAGAAAATTAAGTCTTTATCTAAAACTTTTAATCAAGGATATGTTTTGAATGAATTCCGATATTTAAAATATTCTCGGATGTGCGAAGTTGATTTAACTATGTCCGTCTGTCCGTCTGTCTGATGATGGGGGCTGGCTTGGTAAATATTTATGTCACATATACTACGTTAAAGTCTGCTATTGAAATTCAGCCTGATCCGTCCATAAACAATAAGCTACGACTGCCTCTAAGAAAAGCAAGAGACAAAGTTTCCAAATTCGGTACAGGCATCTTTTAATCAATACACAAACTATCTAAAAATATCGGCGGAATTGGATAAGTAGGCGTGGTACCTTCCTTACAAGCACATCATAGATTTCTGTATATCTGAAGAACGATAAGAGCCAAAGTTATCAAATTAGGTATACAAGCATCTTGGTTATCAATACCAATTTATTATATTTATTTATTTATATCTAAAGAACGGTATTTATTTAACTTTCTCTTCTTATAGCACTTTAGTGAAGGGCATATAAGATTCGGCATAGCCAAATATTCTCTTACTCTTACTTGTTTTCTCTGCAATTCCTAAAGTTTTTGTTAAATTTTTATTGTTGCCAATTACAAAACATAATACATTTGGGAGTTTGAAACCAAAATTATATTCAAAATGTATGCAAACTGGAATATCTGAAAAGGGATGTTGTAGCATGTGGAATAAACATTAATCTGTAAACATTTTCGCAGATTATTAATTATGAATTAGTGTTTTTGTTTTTCTCCATTTTTCTGCTTTTATTTTACTTTTTTCGCAAACATCAACAAAATTTCCAATCAATTAAATAATTGAGTTCGATATGTATTTAGAACAAATCGAATGAGTGTATCTGTGAATACATTTAGTTAGAGTATCTGTGTCTGTGTACTTATAAATCCCTAGTGGCTTTGGATAAACATACATACTTACTTGTAGATTCATCTGCTACTTTTGAAATTGTTTTATTTTATTAATTTATGTTTTCATAAAACATTAGTTACATTAGTGTTTTAAACATAATTAAAAGGTGCTCTTTAGGATTTTTTTTTTATTCATTCAGATATGTTAAGGTTGAAATAATTATGGGATTTATTGAACTATAATTAATTTAAATAAAATACATATTTTTTTCTTTTAGAAATTATTACTCTATATTACTGTTACTTAAATGTTGAAGAAACCATTGAAAGCTTATTGAGCTGGAAATATATTTTTTTTAAATTTTAAGATTTATGGAAAATTTTGCGCGAATAAATGTAAAATTGACTTTTAATCAGAAATAATCAAATGACGCAAATAAATGAATAATGAATAAAATAATTTTTGGTATTTTTTAATTCATTGCAAACTTAAAAGTTTAACGTATTTTTTATTTAATATCAAATGTTACATCAAAACTTTCTTCGACTTTTATTGAGAAATCTAGAAGAAATTCCTTTTTTGCTTAGATTGCCATTTTTTTTTTTTTTTGTTACAATTTTTAACGAATTAGGATTACAAGTCATTATGAATTCATATTCATAAAATTTAAAAAAAAAATTATTGATGGTTCTCATTTTTAGTGTTAATTTTGTGTTTTTTTTTTTATCTTTACCAATTTAATTATATATTAAAAATATTAAAAAGAAAAATTCAATTTTCATTAAATTATTTTTATGAAGAAAGGAATTTTACAACATGAAAATTAATTAAAATTGTTATTGATAATCTTTCATTCTTGACCGTGGCCGGGGCTCGAACCCGGGCCGGCAGGTTACCATGACATGAGTCGATCGCAACCACTCGATCTCCTCAGATGGATTTGCCGTTTTACACTCGCAGCCATCGACGACTGCTGACGTCAATAGTCAAACATCAATCCTTAAACCAAATTGTATTTTAACCTTTGGTAGATCGAAGTTTGCTTTTTTGAATGATTATCCATTTTAATTGATTTTACATGTTCTTCCTTACTTCTGTTTTTTCGTACTTTTTGTCAAGAATTTTTCTTGAAGTCCAAAGTACATTTTTTGTTTTTTCATTTTTTTGTCCTTCTTTTTCTTGTTGACCTTTTTCAGCACAACTTGAAGGACAAATGAACACATAGAGCTCGTGCCTTAGCTTTAACAATAATTAGTATTGTGGTTATTTTGTTGAACTATCCTCATTTTGGCTCATATACACGCAAGTATATACATACCTAAATATACAGTCCACTAATTTCTCCCTGGTCTCCGCACTCTTATTCATGGCACGAGCTCTATGTGTTCATTTGTCCTTCAAGTTGTGCTGGTCAACAAGAAAAAGAAGGACAAAAAAATGAAAAAACAAAAAATGTACTTTGGACTTCAAGAAAAATTTTTTTTTTTTGCTGTCCTAAAATTAATGAAAATTATATATAAAATTTTGTCTATGTAACGCTCAATACATTATTGTACGAATTTCATATTTTCACAATACAAACTATATATTAAATTTATAACAATTGAGGGGCATAATCTTTAATGTACACTTATATTTTTATATTCATTTAAAAAATTTTTGATAACGCTTAATAAATTTTTTAGGATATAAACCATTCTCCATCGATGTAATCTTTTGCAATACCTATATAACAATATTTCAAAAACTCCCAAAACTTTTAAACATTTACGGCCAATTTCCCCAAGTGCAATTCTTAGCTGATGAACTGTCAAAAATATATTGTTAACTGGAAGTTAAAGTAATAGTAAGTTTTAATTGATCTTGGTGAAAATGGCCGTTAAAATGTTAAAATGGCACTGTAATATGGTGTAATGTGTTTCAACAATTAACCAGAGTGATTAAGCATAGTAAAAAAGAACAACGCTCAATACAAAAAGCTGAGGACAGCAACAAATGATTAAACAAATTATAATAAGTATTATTTTTCAATATATGATGTGTAAATTAATAAAACCAAGCGCAAGGTTTATAAAACCGTTATAAATTTACTGTCGTACTATGGGAAATTTATAGTTCTTAATGTAGAACTGCGTCAGTAAACAAAACAAGCATTGGAAATAAGAATGACATCAGACGAACCCTAGATTATTTAAGTTCGGAACCTACATTATTTTAGCAAAATAATTTCAAAAAAGTATGTTTTGAAAGGATTAACAAATGGCTTTATATGGAAGAAAGAAAACTTAAGTGTAGAACTTTACCTTATTGTCTTGAAATTGAAACATTATTCTGTTTCTTAAAAAAAAAATTAACATTTTAACAAGTTATGTTAATTCTTAAATAAAAATATAACACAATTATATTCAAGTTAAAACTACTTTTAATTTCATCCTAAAAGTATGCATACAGTACAATATAAACTTGTTTTTGACAGTTATTATATTTCTTTGTTGCATAACGTGGTTGGTAGTGGTGTGGTGTGGGCAGCGATGCCAGTTTAGCGCAAAGCTCGCTTTTTCTCTTAGCGTGTTTTTAGTCAAGTCAAAAAAAAATCGTTTAAATTCATACTTAAATTGTCTGAATAACATAAAGCTTTATCACATAAATATAAATAAGCTTAATTACATATTTTTGATTGAGATCGACAGCTTTGAAAATTCTGTTAATGAAAATACTTTTCTTAAGCTGTTTTCATTTGATTTAAACCAGTCACCTCCAGCTAGGGTTGCCATCCGTCCTCTTTTCCCCGGACACCGTCCTCTTTTTTTGGGTATCCGGGGCAGTCCTACTTCTTTTTCATTAAGTGTCCGGGGTTGTCCGGCTTTTTACACCTTCATTGTAAATTTGTTCCTGGATTTAAATCACAGTTCACAAAATTCATTAAAAAAAAAGATTTAGGTGCTCGGGTTTTTTTAAGATTGGTATGATTTAATTTTTGGGGACGTAACGTGACAAAAAGAGTATATTTCTTTGAATGTGCCCAAAATGGAGCTTCCAAAAAAAATGGAACAAATAAGCAATAGCAACCTTATCAATGTCGTTACTTTTGTTCAAATAAATACTTATTGCTCAAATGATTACATTAAAATTTTATTTTAAGATTCTTTTTGGAAAGAAAAAAAAATCATATCTTAAAAAAAGCACATCCCTCAAAGTTTTAGGATTTTTAAAAAACAATTTGAAGTATTATATGAAAAGAAAAAATCAGCAAAAAAATATGGTTTTGACTTAGTCCATTTTTAAAATTTGATATTTTGCATATACATTTTTTTCAATATATTTATTGTAGCCTCAAGTATTCTCTTTAAACTGACAAAAATCATCTTCGTATGTAAAGTAGTTTTCGAGATATTAAAAGAATAAACTCAACACATTCGGCTTATTCGGCGATATTATGACAATTTGAATATGACATAACTTTTAAAAAAAAATTAAAAAATTGTTTTTCGTTGATATGTGTTCTTTATGGGATCAAATAAACCCTCTCGCCAAATTGCATTCAAATCAAAAGGGGTCGAGTCCCACTCTTGGTCGACTTGACATGGAATTACCCAAATTAAGTTTTTGTGTGCCGTCGTTAATTTTATTAATATTAAGTTGTTTAGAAAGTGTCCTCTTTTTTCGAACAAATTTCCTACATTTTTTATTCTGGCGTCCTCTTTTTCTCAAAATAGAAATGGCAAGCCTAACTCCAGCTCATATGCCCAATGGGCAAGCTTTTACAAAAGAGCTTTTGTGCTTTCACACCGACACGAGTACAACAAGCAATCACACAACAATGCTTGCTGTTTTTTTTTTTATTTTTCGTGTAAAAAAAAACACCGATCAGTCGATGTTACTTTCAGTGCTGCCGCAACGAATACAATTTTTACAACCAAAATTTTTGAAGAAGTAACCAAATGTAAAAAAATATAACCAAATTTAAAATGCTTTTTATTAATTGAGAAAATCATTGTAATACATTGTAACACAAAGGTTATTTGCACTTTATAGTAAAACAATAATTATAAATCAAGAAAACAAAACAAGAAATGCAATTCTTTAACATATTAAAAAAATAACGTGAAACTTAATTAAAAGTTTTTATTTGTTTGAGACTTTTTTCGTAAAAAATTTTTTTTTATTTTTTGGCGCCCTATGCTCCTCCAATAAGAGTTAGAGGAATATATAAAAAAAATAAATTAAATATTTTTTCATATGCCAGTTATAAATAACAAAAATGGATAATAGTTTTCCGCTTTTTAGCTGTTATTGGCAGGACTGTCAAATGTGGCGATTTCTTAATCCTTTTGTCGATGGAAATTTACGTTTGGCGATATGGCGATTATTTTGGCGAAATTTAAGACGATTGGCGATATGCGAAATGCATTTTATGTAAATATTTTCTAATTTACATACATATATCTAAAATATTATAAAAACTTTTTTCTGTTTTGTGTAAATTTTTTTTTAAATTTATAATTCTTATTATAAAAAAATGTTTCAAAATTGTTCTTATATATCATAACGTACATTCAATGGGGAAAAAGTATATGACTGACGGTCAAAAGTTTTTTTTTACCAAATAATTATCTTAAAAAACATTAAATAAATATACATACCGACAAGTTATACACAGTAAAATTTCAAATTTCTTTAAACTTACTGCCATTTCTTACATAAAATTCCATAAATTTTAAAATTATATTGATAAATCAATGTAATTTTAAAAAATCTTTAAAATTCCTACGTGTATTTTCAAATGTGTATATAAATATACTTCTGGAAATAACCTAAATTCAGAACCTTAAACTTATTTTCAAGTTTTTAAAAACACTGAAGCGACTTTTGTGTAATTTTTCAGTAATTTTCTAAAATCGATTCCGGATGATTTTATGCACTTCCTACTTTAAGTACTAATTATCTTTACTTCTCTTAAAATCAAGAAAAACTTCATTTGTTAACGATTTCAGATCATGGCGTTTTTAATATAAAAATCACAAATGGCAATATTTTCTTAGCAAAAATCCAAAAAACATTTTTTGGTTGCTGTTTTAAAAGGGATTTTAAAAAACTTCCGTTCATTGGTAACAAATAATGAAAAATTCGTAGTACACAGTACTAATTATTTGAGCTCGTAAATAATTTTACCAAGAAATACATATTCGTTCGTAATTATTATTGTTTTAGAAAAAAAAACCAAAATCAAAAAAAATATTCACATCTCCACATTGAAAAAAAATATAACCAATTTTGGTTAGAAATAACCAAAAACGGCAGCTCTGGTTACTTTGCCCAATGAGCAACATGTACACTAAAAAACATTTACTGAAAAAAAGAGCTTTCAAAGCTCTCTAACCCAAACTCAAGTATCGATGTATGCGTGCTTGGCTGTAACTGATTTAAACTATAGTTATTTAATCTTATTATAGATTAGAAAAGTATTTTTCTGTAAGCTTATTTTATGATAAGAGTATAGTAATATTATCGCAAGGGATCAGTTTTCATTATTAAACAATTATTAATAAGCCTTTTATTATAGTAACCACAACACTTTTCTATGCTTAAGGCTTATGTTAGTAAGTTTGCTACAAATTCTTTCTATATAGTTTTCGTTTGTTGGGCTATAACAATTCAAAATATTAAATACAAACGGTCTTGTGGCCAGAAAACGAGTCAGATGGCTTAAATGAAAGTACATACATATTTTTTTATTAATATTAAGAAGGTTCTTATTCATAATTTAAATCATTCTTATTGTTAAAAATGAAATACTACCCCCTTTTCCACAAGACTTAGGGCTAATAAATCAGTGCAAGTTAAACTCTCTTTTTGGTTTAAAATGTGTTTAAGCCAGCAAATCTATAATTCTGTAAACATTATTATTTTTTTTTGCACTACATATAATATATGGGGTACTGATTTACGGCCGTTAAGTTTAGTCTTCATATAAATTTGAGTTTAGTTAAGTTAAACCTTCATTGATTTATAAGCCATTAATAATATTGTTGTAAAATTTTGCGCACTACAGTTTGCTAAGACAAAAAATTAAAATTCGTAAGAGTCTTCAATTTTTCATTGGCCTGCAGCAAATTTTAATATTGTGGTGGCATTTAGTAGGATTAAACATCTAAAGACGCGAGTCCTACACAGATTTAGTAGAATTTTAAAAAAGTTTTTCTTTAAAATCGGAAGTTGAAAAACCCGGGAATTTCCTGGAAGGGAAATCCCGGCGACAAACTCTAAACAGAATACAAAGTAAGTTCTGAATTGCTTTATTAAGCTGTAAGTGAAAAAGTGTCTTTCGTTGTGTTTCTTACTTTTTATAAAAGTTACAAGAAAAGAACTCTAGAGGTTTATTCTAAAAAAAATAAATAAACAACGTTATTAAAAGGCAGTAACAAAACAATTGCTGCAGGCTTTTATTAAATTAAAATAATAATAAATTGATGTCCGTAGAAATTATTTTGTGAGGTTTAAGAGATGAGCGTTTATTATTTAGTCATTTTAATTTAAATCATCTGCTGCATTAACAGCTATAATCAAACAAATTAAATTCAATTTAATTGTAAGCACCGTGAGACGACAACTTTAAAACGAACAATTTTTGCATAAAAAATTTGGTATTCGATATATCTTTTATTAAATGTTGTTTTTGTAAACGCGATAGATATTACGAAAGGGTCAGCTTTCACACGAACTGTCATACTGCTCTCACTTTTTAACATTTATGATCAGTATACTCTGGCACGTCATTATGAATAGTTCTGTACTTTCTCTTACACTTTTTTTTTTATTTTTCTTAACTGCTATTTGCTTTTTTAATTTTTTTTTTTTTAAAGGAAATTTTGTAAATATTTCTTATTTGATAGAAAATTTATTGAAAATCTCTAATTAATTAAGAATAAATAGAAAGAAAACTTTGTTAAAATTTCCTATTTTATAAAAAACTTTGTTAAAATGGAAATTTTTGAAAACGGAATCCAAGTTCTACCAATACTCATCATATAAATGCATTTCAAGTCAATTGAAAAAATTTAGTTTTTTTTAATCCCACTGTATTTCCCGCCGTCATCTCTTTTGACTTGCCATATTTATAATTTTATAAATTTATTATTATTATTTTTATTATTTTTTAGATAATAAGCAAAACTATTAAATTGTGGTTGTTTGTTTAAATTTCAACACTAACAAGCATTTGTGGTTTGCACAGGTTTTTGTTATAAAAATTAATTTAAAACATTAAAAAACAACAAACAGCAAAACATATTTTGATTACAATTATATATCTGAAAATGAGTAACTATTAAATAGAAAACAATATCAAACCCCCTAAAGGAAATAAAGTTTGAAATATAATTAACTGCGAAAATAATTCGAAATCCAAAGTTTTTGGCTTAAATTTTAAAATATAAAGGAGAACCCGAGCTCCAAACTTTACCGACAACGACTTCGTGCAGTATTAGCAAATTTTAAAAAAATCATGTCTCTGTATAGAGATCGGATTTACATGATCCCACATCTCTCTTTTCCCAAGCGACCTTTTTTGATTTTTAACTACACCCACAATTATTTTGAAAAACTTAAAATTTTAATTGCAATTTTACAAAACAACTATTTGGGCATAAAATTAAATTGAGGTTGGCTTTACAACTAAAGTATCTAAAAAAAAATTAAAACTCTCAAACTGCCCACATTTACATTTTAAATACATATTCAAAAATGAAAATAATGTTATAAATTTAATAAATGACCATTTTATACTAATATAAACACAACTTTGACTTTAATACAATTAAATGCTTGAAAGGAAGTAAATATTAGATTCTTTTACAGCTTTTGAGATTCTTAACAAAGATAATAAGTAATAATTTCAAAATTGAAACTTCATTCAAACTCAAGTTTCAGCAAAGGAAAATGTTTATAATATAATGTAGGTATAATGCCTTAAATGCAAATTAGGGGCGACCATTAAAAAAAAAAGAATTTTCTGTTTTCAGGAAATGTTAGTAGTATCTGATTTGGCTGGGAAATTCCTATTAAATGTGCTCTTAAGGATAAATTTTACTTTTTAGAAAACTTTTCTAAAAGTTTTTAATTTTTAAGTACATTTTATTTAAAGTAATAATTTTTACCCAAATTTGGTATCTACAGGAAATTTTGCTAAAATTTGCTATTTATAGGGAATTTTACCAAAATTTGCCATTTATAGGAAATTTGACTAATTTAGAAGAAATATTTATAAAAAATTTAGTCTAAATTTTGCAAAAATTTGCTATCTATACTATATATTGCCAAAATTTGCTATTTATTAGAAATTTTCCAATGTATGCTATTAATAAGAAAATATTTCCTATTTTGGGTATTACTAATTATTTATAAAAAATTTTGCCAGTATTTGCTTTTTATAGGAAATTTTGATATCTATACAATTTCCCAAATATAGCAAATTTTGCCAATATTTGCTATTTATAGGAAATTTTGCCAATATTGCTATTTATAGGAAATTTTGCCAATATTGCTATTTATAGGAAATTTTGTTTAAATATTCTATTTATAGGTAATTTTGCCAGTATTTACTATTTATAGGAAATTTTGCCATAATTTACTATTTAAAGGATATTTTACAAAATAATTTTATTTATGGGAAATTTTGCAAAAATTTGCTACTTATAGTAAATTTTGCCAAAACTTACAAATTATAGGAAATTTTGCCAAAATTTCTTATGTATAGGAGAATTTGCCATAATTCGCTATTTATAGGATATTTTACAAAAAAAGTTTATTAATATGAAGTTTTGCAAAAATTTGCTACTTATAGGAAATTTTGCCAAAACTTAGATATTATAGGAAATTTTGCCAAATTTTTTTTATGTATAGGAGAATTTGCCATAGCTAGTTTTTTTTATGTATAGGAGAATTTTCCAAGTTTTGCTATTGATAGAAAATGTTGCCAATATATGCTATTAAAAGGAATTTTTGCAAAAATTTACTATTTGTTGGAAATTGGTTCTAGTTCTAACACTTCATGTGAATGGAACCTATCACTTTTGCATGGGGTTGTCATTGAAGGGGACCAATTGACACCTAACGGCCACCATTTGACAAGTCACTAGTCTATTCTCAATGAACGTGCTTAGTGTTAGTTACTTTAGTGCTTGTCTTAGGTATTATTTTAATAAAACAAGTTCTAGAACTAAATTCAAGAACCAAATTTTAGTCCAAAAAAAGTGTCACACCCCTGGTGAATACTGTACCTGTTATAAAATAAAGCTAAATAAAACAAACATTAATAAAAATTGTTCATTATATTTATTAAAATATCAAAAAAAAACCCGTTTTAATTAATTCAATACTTGTTCTACCTTTTGTAATTTGCTTTTTATAGGAATTTTTGCCATAACTTGCTTTTTATAGAAAATTTCACCTAAATTACCTATTTATAGAAAATCGTGCTAATATTTGCTATTTATAAAAAAAAAGATTAAATTTTTTTTTACAATTTGAATTACAAGATATAATCAAGGGTCCCCCTTAATTACAACTATCGACAATGTTTAAGTGTATGCTGAAAGATGCCTCCAACTCACTGAGATTCTTAATTGTTTGTATATGAAATTAAATTGATTATGACGATAACGGTAATGACAAAAATGTTACTTACAATGATGATGATATTACTTAACAAAATTATTACTCAGCCCAACAGTTCTTGAAATTGTAGCTTAATTAAAATTTTTAGTTCATTTGGATAGCTACAGCATACAAAGGACCCCCGTTAATTTGCCCAGAAAAATGTATACTGTGCCAAGTAAAAAAAAGGACATTCACAGATGGAATCAAAAATATTTCATATTTCTCTGGCTTATTGCAAATACAGCAATCAATATCCAATACCCAGTCTGCTCACATGTCCTCCGACAGTTACCGCGTAACTCGATGTTAGCCTCAAAATATCCATTCAGAGATAATATTTGAAGAAACAGTACTTTTCGCTTATAGTCACATCTTTTAGTTGCAGACAAATATTGACTATATCGCTAATGTGACTATAAGCCTAAATCACATATATGCCACTTGGAGGCATATAACCGAATTGGAATTTAATCAATTTGAGTGAAGATAGAAAATAAAAAAATTCATATAAATTACACCGACATCAGGCTTTACACTTTACAAATCCCCTTTTCGGTATCCCAAGCATTCACTTTTATTAATTTAAATAGTAACCTGCCGTATTAAAAATAAATTAGCCGATTACTCACGCAATAAACAGCTGGGCTTAAATGACTTTCTACCAAGGTTGGCAACCGAAATGAATTTTGGTGTTGGTATCAATATTAAATTATTTTTTATATCGGCATCGGTATACCGGTACAGAAACTATTATACCTTAAAAGGTATGCCGGTTTTACAATTTAATTAACCAAACCAAATCAAACAAGAATAATAAACGAAATCATAAAAGGGGTCTAAGCGACTAAGATGACACAGTTTTTCCATAGTGGCAATTATCAAAAAGATTTTTCTCTAAATTATCGTGTGACTTCTATAATTTTAAAAATATAAATTTTGCAAAGAAGAAACAAATTAAAACTTTCACTTTTTCTATCAATGCCGGTTTTAAACTATTTGTTATTTCGGTATTGCTATCAATTTCAGTATTCCATTCTAAAGGCTAGTTTACACTTTCACACAAGTCTTAAGTATTCCACAACACTTTGAGAGATAGAAATCTAATGAGTTTTGTTGCATCTGTCAAAAAATCTAATTTAACATTACAGTTTGTATTCACACTGTCACACATGAACATGCTTCTGTTGAAATGAACCCTAATCAAATGGATGAAGTTTCCTGACGATCTGGCTAAGGCAAGCTGTGAAATGCGCTTAGGAATAGCTTATCCCATCAACAATTAATTTCAGTTTATCAATAGTGTAAAATGGGAATTTTGCACATTTTAACGAAACCTTGGTTATTAATTTTTTTAATCCCAGTTTTAGTTCAACTGTGATACATTAACAATAACCTGTGATATTAAATTACTTTTTTATTTTTATTTTTTATTAATTTTAAACAACTTCGTGTTTTATGATGTAAAACTTGTGTGTTTTTATTATAAAATGTAAATTTAACAAAGATTAAATATTTAATAAACTGAAAATCCCTGATGAAGTTGGAAAATACCAACGAAACGTAGGATGAAAATATAAATAAATAATCTTTTATTTAAATACAAATGACCTTGAAAGCCTTTTTAGATTAAATCTAAGAAAATAATAATAAAGAATTTTGCACATTTAAACGAAACCTTGGTTATTAATTTTTTGAATCCCAAGAAAAACTTTGAAAAGTATTATTGTTTAGAACATTTTCAAAAAACCGATGAAGTCGTATGGGATGTCGAATTTTATTTTATGATAATTGTAATTTTTATAACACATTGCATTCACACTTTTACATATTACTCGAGTTTTTGACATGTATATATACAAAGTATAAAGTGCAAACTAGCCTTAAACGGCATTTAAGCGGTCTCGGTTATTAGGGTAGTCAACATGATCACACAAGTCGTACGTATTTTGAGGAAAATACAACTCTGGCAGGAAAAGCTGTTATTGTTTTTTGAAAACTTTCAAGCAATAATTAGATCAGGGAAGTATTATCGTCAAAATACGTACCTCTTGTATTGCCTTCTTAATCCCATTTGTATAACGCTATCGGTTACCAGCCTTGTTTTCTACAAACACATCATTATGAATATGCTGATGTGTATGTTTCTCGTACTCTCTCTTGAGTTCTTTGGGCTTTTCATCATAATTGTTGGGTAGTTGTCGAAGTTGTTGTCATTATTATGTTAATATAACTCATTACATTAAAAGCATGGCAAATACACTTATAAAATGCATAAAACACAACATTTTAAACTCTTACTTTATACAGTGCAAAGTTATTTTTGTTATTTTTTTGTCCTTTTTTATCCTTTATACCTTTGCTACTCTCATCTACTTGCCATTAACACACAGCCACACAAACAACATGCAATAATAACAATAATAAATATGGACCACAAATATAAAATATGAAATATTATACAAATATAAAAGTCAGACAGACTAAAATTGTTTAAAATTTCATTTTCGCCTCAGTGACCATACGAGTACAATTGCTGGAAAATGTAAAGATTCTTTGAATAGCATAACATTTCAATTTTATAAAATAAAAGAAAATAAATCTAAATATTTTTAATTAACTGAAAATAAATTGTGCAAGTAAATAATAAAATTTAAAGTTAAACTAGAGCAACACAATTAAAAAATATGTATAAAAAAAATGTATATAATATATATATATTTTCTTAGAAAAAATCGTATGTAACTTTTTTTTTAATTTGTTGAAAATTTTAAATTTTAAATTTGCTTTAAGAAAACTTCTTGTAAAATATCTCTTGTTCATTTTCAACACCAAAAACGGTTCTTATTCGGAAAAAAAGTTTCCCGGAATTCCCTGGAAAATTATTATTTAAAATCGTGGGAATTTTAAGAAAATAACTTTCGGGAATTATTCTTCAAAGTCTTTGAACTAAATTTAAGGTTAGGGATACCACTTTTACATTACAGAAATTAAAAGGCAAACAGATAACATTTTTAGGCTAGTGAAGAAAAAAGTAGAGTGCGTCACGCATACAGTGTCGCCCCCTAACCAACAAACTGTCTGTCTATTAATTCTCTGTAATGTAAAAGCGGTCGTCTAAATGGTGAAACTGACTGTAACTGGTCAACACAAATACCCAATTTAGATACTTTTTGGCCAGACTTAGACAAAGACTAGAACATATTTTCCAGCATAATTAAATAAAATGTTTATGCAAGAGAGAGTTTTCTATACCCTTCACCATGGTACGATCAGAACAGTGAGTTGTAAAAATACCACTGCCAACAAAATCGCCCAAACGAAAAATGGCCCAAAAATAAACACTTCATTAGTATGACAGCTAGTTTAACAGTTATCCCTATAGAAAGTTCTATATTTCAATATCGCTAAAATTTGTATGCATGTTGAAATCATACAGAATAATAAGTTGAGAAATACTGACACTCCCTATGTTTTTTATTTCTCTTATCTTCAACTTGGTTAAAGACATTAATAACAAAATTATGATCATTAAAATAAGTTGAGAAATACTGACACTCCCTATGTTTTTTATTTCTCTTATCTTCAACTTAGTTAAAGACATTAATAACAAAATTATGATCATTAAATTTAAGTTTTTGAACTGACGTCTAGATAAACAACACGTTTTTTTATTCATTTTATCCGCTCCTATTCCTCTTATTGTTAGTTATATTGTTAATATTAATATGTACTATTATTGAGCCCATAAAGCTGTACAAAAGTTCCGTAAATAAACGATAATAAGTGTTTACATTGTATAAGGAACCTTCCTTCCTACTATTTTCGCAACTTTTAAAGTTCGCAAAAAAAAGATAAAAAAAAAATATTGTCTCTATATGGGATGGACCTCCAGTCTGCTCTAAACCTGCTCACTTTAAACTGTAGTACCATAAAAATTGATGTTAAAAATAATGCTTATGAAAGATTGCAGCTCTAGATGTTCTTTAAATTTACATAAATTTTACTCCTTATAGGGGGATAATTTTCTCATTACTTCCAATAAGTACTCAGTTTGTATGGGGTTAACTTTCGCCTCTGCTTTTATTAAAGCGATTTAAAACATGTTAGTATTCTTTAAATGATTAGAAAGGTTAAAAGCTCCAACTTGTACACAGAAAGAAAAATCCCGTTATAAATTAAGTTTTTTTATGCATACTTACTTCTGTGAACTGAACTTCTCGTTGGAAGTGCCGTTTTGAGAGTAAAATTACAAAGAGAGCTTTATAATCTGAAATAACTTATTAGTATCTTTTCTCAGCATTGCATTCTTTATGTGTTTGTCAAAGTTTGCAACACCACCACACAAGTAGGAAAAACGATTTGCTTGTTTTGTGTAGAAACAGCAAAAACAACAGAACAAGAAGAAAAACACAATATTTTTAAGTTTCAAAAGTAAAATAAACAGCAAAAGTTCCTATTTAGTTTATATTTTTAGTTAAATATGTGCATCAAATTTTAAAACTAGAAAACATGTCGGGCATAATGCTGGTGGTGGTTAGTAGATCAATTATAATAATATTCTCCTTCTGGGATTAGTGTTTTAGATAAGATTCAATCTAATTTTAATTTCGGATTACTTCAAGTACGAATTGGGTATAAAATTAACTTTATAATACTTGAATCAAGCGCATTTTGAGAATTATTCGATCTTAGTTTTACGTAAATCAATTTAATTTTCGAATTATTTCAAATTATGAATTCGGGATTAAATATGGATAAGTTAAGTATTTCGCAATTGATTAATCCGTACTTGAATCAATCTTTCTGTACTTGATTCAAGAAAACTCGTACTTACCGTACTATTGGTACCGCTTCGGATTGATTTAAGTACGGATGGATTGATTTAGCTTTTTCTTTCTTGTTTTAAAACAATTGTACTAATTTTATTTCACCGGGATAAGTTGGTAATGTTGTAAACTTTGGCGACGTCATTTTAAAATTTCGTGCTGGTAGGTCCAGAATTGGCCATACGTGCAAAATAAACCACCTCTTTAAAATTACATTAAGACCACAAAACCTCATATACACATGTAGATGTACTATATATATCCAAATAATATTCGGCACAAGGAACTTTTAAATAAATTTTATTCTGAAAACATAACTTTATTTCAAGGGGTCTATTATTGCCTGAGGGTCCTAAATATGGATAGTGATTTCAAGCGAAATGCCTAAATATAAAGTTTAAATTTAAATGATAGTAGAACAGAGTTTAAGGAAGGGATTAGTGTTTTTCATACGGGACCCCGTACATTTTTCGGGAAAGAAATTCCGGGAAATTTGTGCGGGAATTCGCGGGATTTTTCTTAATTTAATTATGACAACTTTTAGCCATTAGGCAAAAAGGTCTAAGCCGAAAGAAACTCATATTTTAGTTTTTGATCGGCTTTAACTTAATTTTTTGTCTATTGTTTGGTTTAAACAACTTTAGTCGACCACAATTTCTTCTTATCGTTATCATCTGCTCTTAGGAAAAAAGTTAACGAAATACACCAAATATATATTTTTCCATTTAACATAACGAAAAACTACAGTTTTTGACTTAAGACAGTTTAGCCAAACGCAAAAGAGATGTTAATTCATAACCGATAAGTTAAGCAATGTTTAATGCTTTAAAATTTGGAAAGAAGAATAGTAAAAATGTCCAGAATTTTTATTTGTTTAAAGACCCAGATTTATTTTTTAAATACGAAAAAAATTTGTTGGTACTTGCTTCAAAAAAGTTAATGATTTTAAATGCAGAGCATTAAAGATTTTTAGGATTTGATTTTGTGAGAGATGATGACAATTGTTATTAATTAAGAAAACGCTTATTCGATTTGCAGAAATAATTTTTTTAAAAAAGGAAGTACAAGTTTTGGAGGAAGAGCCAACAAAATAGAAATTGTCTAGAGATTATATAATGTTCCTTTGACTAAAAAGGCAAACATCCCTAGAAAGGAAACGTGTTTTGTCATTGAAATCTTCTTGATAAAAATTAGAAATAGGCTTTCAAACGATTCTATAAATAATTTAACTTTTTTGGTTTTATATAAATGCTATTGGCTTTGAATTTATTATGTGGCAATATGTTAAGCACAGTCTATTTGTTTAGTTTTATAAGAGAACAATATAAAGCTTTAAAGCTGGCTTTTGGAAATTTTATCAGAATTTAATATTATCATCAGTTCTCTGCGGCTATAGTGTTTTAAGTTTTTATTCCTAAACACTCCTAATGTCACAGATCGGAAGTTTTTATTTTTTTGCACATTGAAAAAAGATAACCACAAAGTCATTTTTCTAATCCTACAAAATAATTGAAATTTTTCCCATGAAGATCTTAAGGTGCGGTGCCATTAAGCACTTCTTCCTTTTTGCCACAGAAATTTGAGAAAGTTGAATGCGTTTATAAACTTATTTAATTGATCTCAAGAAATGCTATTTGTTCAAATAATTAAAATTAAATAATTTTTTGCATCGATTTGTATTAAGCGGGATTTCGCGGGATCCCGGGAAATTTAAAAATAAATCCCGCTTTCCCGGGAAATGAAAAAGTCCGGGAAAAGAAAACTCTATAAGGTATACATGGTATAGAAAAAAAATAGAAAAGATGAAAAACATGAAATTTTACATCGTTGAACAATTATCTGGAAAAGTCAAATGAAGGATTTGTTTTATTTCTATGAAGGGGAAAAGCTAAAAGAACAATGATCAATTTGTCCGAAATGAAAGTTTAAAGTTATTATGAAAGGTATATATAGTAATAATTAACGGTTTCAATAAATAATTTATTTTTGTTTTTTTTTTTTCTTTTCAAACATTTTTATTTTGTAACGTAAATTCGTAAAATTTAAAAATATAACATTTTTCTGTTAATTACAACTAATTTTTAAAACTATTTAAGGCTTATTACTACACATAATTAAATTATTTTACAAAACTCTAGAACATATTTAACAGGGAATAGGTTAACAACCCGAGTTGTAACGTTTTATATTAAATGTTTTTTTACAAATTGTGACACATATGTACAAAAAATAAAAGTTAAAATTTTTTAAATATTTTACAAATATCACAATGGTAAATTTTAAAAAAGTTATTAAAGTGAAATAACAAAATTCACATCTAGGTCACAATTTAGTTTTTAATTTAAATTGTTTCAAATAAATATTAAAACATTTCGATTTGATTTTGACCTTTGAGATGTAAAATTGACATGGTATTGCTTAAATTGTAAATGTATTTTAATTTCTAAAAAAAAAAAAATAGTTTAATAAAAACGTATTAACAACTTTGAAAATAAAATTTATATTGACAGTTTACTTTAATTTACATGTATCAGATTTTTTTCAATTATATCAAGTAGGGAAGGATATCATACTGGCATTTTTACAGAACAAAACAAAAATATTTCAAATTAGAGAAAGTTTTTTAAGAAAAAAAATTACAAGGCCAAGTATGTATTCTGAAGAGAACAATTTTTTTAAATTATTAGAAATTTTTTTACTAAAAAATTCCCTCGAGAAACCATTCTCAGAATATGAAAAATTCTCTTAAAAAAAACTTTTCCATAGTATAAAAAATTATCCTAGAGAAAATATTCTTACCAGAATATGGAATTTTTTTTGAAGAAAACTTTTTTAATTTAAAAATAATTTTCCCGAGAAAATATTCTCAAAACCTAAAAAACATTTTTAAATAAAGCATTTTCAAAATATAAAAATTTTTTCACAGGGACTTTCCCAGAATATGAAAATATTTTATAAGCGTAAATTTTTTCTAGGGATAATTTTTACAGAACATCAGAACTTTCTCTAGAGAAAACTCACCAAATGAATATGCAAGGCGAATTCACTTTTAAGGTGCCGTTGAAAAAACATCTGAGCTACTTTTTTTACTTACCGCCAATTTCACCAAGTTCAGTTTAAACTAATTTCACTTTAACTTCCAGTTAACAATATGTTTTGACAGCTATAACTGATAGTTAATTATAACTGAACTTGGTGAAATTGGGGAAAACCTCAAGGTTTATTAATTTTATCAGGTGGCGGTGATGGCCTAGTTCGGGGCGTTTGCTTTGGTTTAAAATTTGTTGTTTACAATTGGTTGACATTTCCAGCAATAAACACAAGCAATGCAATGCAAAAAAAACTTGCTTTCAACAACAGAAACCTCTTTTGTTTTTGTATTGTTGTAATTTTGCTGCCACCGTTGAACATAATACATAAAGCGAAATCACTTTTTAGGTGGCGCTTAAAACACAGCTGAGCCACTTTTTTCTTACTTAACAGCATCATACACTATCAAAATGCTTGATCAAGGCGTTTTTTATCCTGATTGCGAATTTGCCTTGAAAACTAAATGGGTTTTATTTTCTATTAAGCACTGTCTGTGTCACACATACAATCACATTTTGACTAATACTACCATAGCGCTTGATAAGTAATTTTGATAAGTGTAGAGAGAGAAAGCAACAATAAAAATACAATGTTGTCTTTCTATTGTTGTACTTCATAAAGTATTGTCACCACCGGATACATGAATCCTTAATAACACACCTTGGAAATTTTTCTCAAAAATGCAAAATATTGCAATAAAGCTAGAAAAAGAGACGGAAGCTTTGATAGGCTATTTTTCCCTTTAAAGGTTTAATACTTAATTTTTTTGCAAATTTTGTTTTAAATTGTAAACTGTTAAATTGGTTTTTGCTTAAATAAAAGAACAAAACATGACTTTTTTAATTAAATTAAATAACTGTCATTTGATTGTTGATATTATTTTTTTAATGTTTAACAATAAATGACAATTGAAAATGGTATAAAAATTTTTTAATCTCCCTTGACAGTAAGCGAAAACCAGGAAATATCCTTACATAATAAAAAATGGAAAAGATTTAGTTCTCTTTAAAACAAAACTAAAAATTAAAAACATATTTACAACAAAAAATTTTTAAAACTATAGTTAATTATTTAAAAACTTAAACTTATTTAAACTATATATGTACATAAAAACGAACAGCCTTATTTATAAAAAATAAAACATGTTAATAAAGGGTTTATTGAACGGATTTTCTATGAAAATCCATTTTATTAACCCTTTATTAATCGGTTTAATTTTTTATAAATTAGGCCGTAAATATTTTATTGACTAAAACTAAAATGAGAAAATTTGCAGGGCAAATTAAACTTTTTTCGCTTTCTTACTAAGTTTTGTTATACCCCTAATAAAATTTCTTCTGTTTTCAGTACTTTTTCAAATAATTTTCTTACATCTTTTCCGATTTACCATTTTCAATTTTCAAATCCGGTTCATAGGCTTTATTTGTGTATTGCATTTTAATAGCTGCGTCTGCATGATTCCTATTTCTGGAAATTTGTGTGGAGTGCCTTATGCCATAAGCAAAATATATAAAATAGCCTATGACCACCCATATTATAAATCTAATCCAGGTATGCAAATCCAATTGAAACATTAAATATAAATTGGCAAAAATACTCAAGCAGGGTATTAAAGGCACCAGGGGTACCTTAAAGGTTAAATCAATTGTGGACACTGGTTGACAACCAATAACCACTGTTATAACTATTAACACAGCTCCTACCACACTTAAAGCTATGTTACTATCAGTGCTACCAAATTCAAATACTTTATCTAAGCTGCACCATAAAATACAGATGACACCAAAAAGTACCACACCAATTTTTGTTATTGAAGAACTTAAAACATTCGGTACGCGGTAGGAATTGCCATTGAAAATTTGTTTTAACGCTTTGGAAAAAGAAAAGGTAATATCTTTTTTCATATCCTCGTCCTGGTAGCGTAGAACTAAAACACAAATGGCTACTATACTGTAGGCTAAGAGAGTGCCAATGGACATCATGTCGATAAGTTGGTCCAAATCGAATATTAAGGCCATAATAGCTGAAAAGGTTAAAATATTAATAAATCAAAATAAAGCAATTGTCAACAGCAAGAACCAAAAGTACTGAAGTGTTTAAATGTTTTGTATCAGTTACAAAATTTTAGCTTGAAGCGGGCAAATTTTCTGGAGAAAATCTTTCCGTAAGGTGGCTATATTTTTCTATAGAAAATTTTGCTGTAATGTGGCTAAATTTTCTAAGCAAATTATGCCGCAATGTGGCATATTTTCTAAAGCAAATTGTGGCTATATTTTCCATAGAATATCTTGCCGCAATGTGGATATATTTTCTTAAGAAAATCTTGCCGCAATGTGGATATATTTTCTTAACAAAATCTTGCCGCAATGTGGATATATTTTCTTAAGAAAATCTTGCCGCAATGTGGATATATTTTCTTAACAAAATCTTGCCGCAATGTGGATATATTTTCTTAAGAAAATCTCGCCGCAATGTGGCTATATTTTCTTAACAAAATCTTGCGCAATGTAAATATGTATAAGTATTTTCTTAAGAAAATCTTGCCGAAATTGTGGCTATATTTTCCATAGAATATCTTGCCGCAATGTGGATATATTTTCTTAAGAAAATCTTGCCGCAATGTAAATATATTTTTTTAAGAAAATCTTGCCGCAATGTGGATATATTTTTTTAAGAAAATCTTGCCGCAATGTGGATATATTTTCTTAAGAAAATCTCGCCGCAATGTGGCTATATTTTCTTAACAAAATCTTGCCGCAATGTCAATATAAGTATTTTCTTAAGAAAATCTTGCCGAAATGTGGGTATATTTTCTTAACAAAATCGTGCCGCAATGTGGATATATTTTCTTAAGAAAATCTTGCCGCAATGTGAATATATTTTCTTAAGAAAATCTTGCCGCAATGTGGATATATTTTCTTAAGAAAATCTCGCCGCAATGTGGATATATTTTCTTAAGAAAATCTCGCCGCAACGTGGCTATATTTTCTTAACAAAATCTTGCCGCAATGTAAATATATTTTAATGAAAATCTTGCCGCAATGTGGATATATTTTCTTAAGAAAATCTTGCCGCAATGTAGATATATTTTCTTAAGAAAATCTCGCCACAATGTGGCTATATTTTCTTAACAAAATCTTGCCGCAATGTAAATATAAGTATTTTCTTAAGAAAATCTTGCCGCAATGTGAATATATTTTCTTAAGAAAATCTCGCCGCAATGTGGATATATTTTCTTAAGAAAATCTAGGTCGCAATGTGGCTATATTTTCTTAACAAAATCTTGCCGCAATGTAAATATAAGTATTTTCTTAAGAAAATCTTGCCGCAATGTGAATATATTTTAATGAAAATCTTGCCGCAATGTGAATATATTTTCTTAAGAAAATCTTGCCGCAATGTGAATATATTTTTTTAAGAAAATCTTGCCGCAATGTGGATATATTTTCTTAAGAAAATCTCGCCGCAATGTGGATATATTTTCTTAAGAAAATCTCGCCGCAATGTGGCTATATTTTCTTAACAAAATCTTGCCGATATGTAAATATAAGTATTTTCTTAAAAAAATCTTGCTGCAATGTCAATATATTTTCTTAAGAAAATCTTGCCGCAATGTGAATATATTTTTTTAAGAAAACCTTGCCGCAATGTGGATATATTTTCTTAAGAAAATCTCGCCGCAATGTGGCTATATTTTCTTAACAAAATCTTGCCGCAATGTAAATATAAGTATTTTCTTAAAAAAATCTTGCTGCAATGTGAATATATTTTCTTAAGAAAATCTTGCCGCAATGTGAATATGTTTTCTTAAGAAAATCTTGCCGCAATGTAAATATATTTTTTTAAGAAAACCTTGCCGCAATGTGGATATATTTTCTTAAGAAAATCTCGCCGCAATGTGGCTATATTTTCTTAACAAAATCTTGCCGCAATGTAAATATAAGTATTTTCTTAAGAAAATCTTGCCGCAATGTTTTTTTTTTTTTTTTTTTTTTTTTTTTTTAATCGTATTTATTTATTGAATCTTCATAAAATATATGAACTAACAATAATTAATCAAATCTTAATCTAATAATACTTAAGTTTGCGTCCTGCCAATGCCAGACGACAGTACCCTTATAAATGGTTCACATTGGTGTTAAGAGCTCTTCGGATCGGATAAGTGCTGCAGTGTCTCTTCTCCTTAAGCGAGTGTGACCTCCTTCATTTAAAATGTTTCGAGCTAATGGGTTTGGGTGCGATTCGAGCCTTTTTAAGTATTTATTTGTATATTTTGTGATCATCGATTTTACTGGAGGTACATCGAGGTCTTTGTGAATATTCGAGTTTTTTACATACCAGGGAGCGGACGTAACGATACGAAGGATTTTGTTTTGACGCCTTTGTATTTTCTCTATGTTGGAGGCCGAGGCAGTGCCCCATAGCTGGATACCATAGCACCATATTGGCTTTAAGATAGAGTTGTAAAGTAGCAGTTTACAATCTATACTAAGGGTCGAGTTTCTTCCAATGAGCCAATTTATTTGAATTGCTTTTAGTTTCATTTGAGTTAACTTTGCCTCTATATGACATTTCCACGTTAAACGTCGATCTAAATGTATACCGAGATATTTTACATTCGAATGTTGTGGAATTATTTGATTATTGATTTTAACGGGGGGGCATGACTCTCTACGTAAAGTAAATGTTATGTGTATGCATTTTTGTACGTTCACCTTTATTTTCCATTGTTTTAACCATTTTTCCAATTGTAATATATGGTCCTGTAGGTATCTAGATGCTTCGTAGCGGTTTTCGTGGATACTTAGAAATGCTGTGTCATCAGCAAAAGTTGATGTGTGGGTGTAGTTGTTGGTTGGCATGTCTGAAGTATATATCAAATACAATATTGGCCCTAAATTACTTCCCTGTGGGACTCCAGCATTGATCGGTTGGGTTGAACTTAAAAAATCTCCTTCTTTTATAACAAACTTTCGACCGACTAAGTAATTTTCTAAAAGTTTATGTGTGTTTACGGGTAAATTTAGCTTCAATTTATGTATTAAGCCTTCATGCCAGACTTTGTCGAAGGCTTGAGAAACATCAATGAAGAGTGCAGAACAATATTTTTTTTCTTCAAAAGTTTTTCTAATGACGTTTACTAGTCTGTGAGTTTGTTCGATTGTGCTATGTTTCTTTCTAAATCCAAATTGATGATTTGGTATACGATCATTTTCGTCCAATATCGGAATTAATTTAGAAACTAACAGTTTCTCAAACAGCTTTGATATGTTAGATAATAAGCTAATAGGCCTATATGACTCAGCTCTTGTGTGATCTTTCCCTGGCTTAGGTATCATAATAACTAGTGAGACCTTCCATTCTGAAGGGTAGTATTCTGTTCGTAAAATTGCATTAAAAATTAAAAGGATTAATTTTATTGCTATACGGGGAAGCTCGATAATCATTTTGTTACTTATTTTATCGTAACCAGGTGCTTTCTTTGGATTTAAATCAGCAATAGCCTTTACAACTTCTTTTATCCTAAATCTTAGGGGTATAGCTGTTCCGCTGGTGACAGGTGGCAACTCGACTATTGTGTCGTTTGGTAAATTAGGGGTAAATACATTTTTTAGGTGTTCAACAAACAGGTTTCCTTTTTCAACATCATTTCTTGCCCAGCTTCCATTTGAGTTTCGCAACGGGGATCTGGAAATAACCGGCCTTTTTAGATTTTTAGTTGCACGCCATAGTGAGTAGTCAGATTGTGGAGTTGCGTCAAGTTCATTAAGATATTTTTCCAGAGATGCTGTTTTCTGGGACTGCAGTAACTTTCTAAGTTTTTTTGTGCATTCTTTCAATAGATTTTTAAGCTGAGGCGATCTGTGGAGTTGCCATTCTCTTCGAACTCTTCTTTTTTCAACCAAAAGTCGCTCGACATCTGCAAAATATATTTGGTTATACCTTGTTTGTTTAGGGGGTATGGTGGAATGTTCAACAGCTTGCTTGAGATTTCTGTTAATATTGGCAATAGAGAGGTCTATATCTTCTGGTGTGCGTAGCAATATATTTTCTGTGCAGTGGGTACTTATATATCTTTTGTATTTTTGCCAATTTATCCGCGGGGCAGCTGTTGATAAATAAGCAGTTTTATTAGGGTTCATTATAGTAACTATAGTGGGTGTGTGATCAGAAGATAATTCAAGGGAAGCTTCTACACAAATCATTTCCATCGGGATGTTTTTAACCACGCCAAAATCGATGACGTCTGGGATTTTCTGCTGGTCAGTAGGCCAGTAGGTGGGTTGTCCGCTCGCTATCACATTTAGACCCATTTTGGAAATTGTATTATATAAAACTCGACCCTTTGGTGTTATAAGACGTGACCCCCAGTAGGTGTGTTTAGCGTTGTAATCACCAGCAGCCAGAAAACAGGGGCCTAGTGCTTTATAATATTTATAATATTGGCTTTCTGCTATTGTATACCTAGGTGGACAGTATAATGATGAAATTACTAAGTTTCGATTAAACTCTTCAATACAAATGTTTGTTGCTTGAAGGTAGTCTTCACGAGTGCCACACATGAGGAAATGCTTGATTCGAGCTCTTATTAAAATGGCCGAACCCCCGCAAGCTCTACCCCGAGGGTCCTTTGTATCATATAGTATATAGCCATTGATTTGAAACGTATTCCTTGAGGTCAAATGAGTTTCAGAAACCATCATAACATCAATTTGTTTATTTTTAAGAAAGTATTCTAGTTCATTTTTATGTTGGCGGATGCCGTTTGCGTTCCAAAAACAAATTTTTAGACAGTTCATGGCTTTTTGAGTACAGCTTGCAATAGCATAGATTGCATTCTTAACATTTCCTGCATCATATTGCCCATAGTGTGCGTAAAATTGTTGACAGTTTGCACTAGAGTTTCAATAGTTGATTCTAGACGATTTAAGTTAAAAACAGGAGTTTGGTCATTAGGCTGTGTGTTTAAAGTTGGATTATTTGGAAAAACGTTTTGCACGGGCATACAATTTGCTTTTAATACATTGGCATATGAGGCACTGTTATTACTAGGAAGTGGTACTGAAATCGAGTTAGTTATAGGTATATTCGTTACCTGCGCCTGAGGGGGATTTGATTTTTGTCCAGCTGAACGCTTAACGATTGAATATACAGGGCAACCTCTATAGTTTGCAGTGTGATTACCGCCACAGTTGCTGCATTTCTTTACGTTGGAGTCATTTTTAGACTTGTCGCACTGAACTGTGCAATGTAGTTCTCCACAAACGACACATACGGGGGGTAGTTTACAATAAGCTTTGGTGTGGCCAAATTCTTGGCAATTTAAGCATTGAATGGGACCATTTCTCTTGTGCGGCTCCTCTATCGTAATTTTTCTGTGTAGGATATATCTTATATTATAAATGGGGTGAGTTTCATTTTTCTTTAGTTTTATGTCGCCGGGTTCTAACTCCACTCGAAATAGTGGTTGGGGTATCTTTTCTCTATTTTTGATATTATTAATATTTTTTATTTTAAAGCCCTTGTCTTCTAGGAATGATTTTATCTCATCTGTGTCCACACAAGAGTCAATGCCTTTAATTACTACCTGGAGTCCTTTGCTACTCTTTAGTTGATAAGTATAAAAACTTTTTCTAAGAGTTTCAAAATTGGTGACAACTTTGCGAAAATCATTTTCATGGTTGACTTGAATTTTTGTTTCGTTAATGTTTCCGCGCTTAATTGCAGTTACATAAAAAGAGTTTTCGCCTATCAAGGAGATCAAACTCTTTATGAGTTCGTTGGAGTTTTGCTCTCTGAGATAAATTGGTGGTGGTTTAGAGGATTTTTTCACCTCTGGTTGATCGGAAATTTCATCGTCTAAAATTGAAAATCGATTTTGGGAACTTAACCTTTCAGTTACCCCATCTTTAAGTACTTTTGGAGCCGAAGCTACTGCTGAAGAGGTAGGGCTACGGCCCCGTTTGAGCACTGTTATGTATCTGTCAATACCAACTTGCACCTTGGGCTTTTGACAATTTTTTACTTGTGGTTCTGGGTTTTCCATATTATTTGATATAGGGTTAATTGTTTCATCACTTAATGGGATTGTTTTTGCCGCTGCGGTAACACTTGCAGGTAGCCGTTTAATATTTGTTATTGTATTGCAGTCAACCGTATTTGTAAATAGAGAGGGTGAGAGGGATCGCGTTCGAGTGATAGGTTTAGCCGTTAGGTAATTGCAATCATGAATTCTTTTTATTTTTTCTGCATTGTTTTCGTTAGCATTAACTATTACATATGCATTTCTTTCACTTTGTCTTATTATATTTTCATTATTCAAATTCATACAATTTACTGTTTTTATATGTATATATTTTTGCTTTATTTATCTTTATTTAATTTTTCGTTTTAATTGTTCACTTTTATGTTAAGTAATTTAAATAAAAAATATCATATATTTTCCAGCGTCCATTCGCTTAGTATTTATTTTCCAAAATCAAATTTAATTAATAATAAATTAAAATCGTATGCGGGGTTGAAAATACACGTCCGTTTCACAACAAAGCACAAACACGAACTGCCGCAATGTGGATATATTTTCTTAAGAAAATCTCGCCGCAATGTGGATATATTTTCTTAAGAAAATCTCGCCGCAATGTGGCTATATTTTCTTAACAAAATCTTGCCGCAATGTAAATATAAGTATTTTCTTAAAAAAATCTTGCCGCAATGTGGATATATTTTCTTAAGAAAATCGTGCCGCAGTATATAATGTTTATATAATATAATGTTTATACAAGAAATGGTATGCTATACAAATTATTGATATAATATAAACTTACAAGCAAATAAGCCCGATAAAACAGTGGCGAATAAAGGTGTCTTGGTGCGATCATTTACTTTAGATAAACGCTTGAAGAGAATTCCATCATTTCCCATGGCATATAAGATACGAGGCAATGGGAAAATGGTACCCAGCAAACTGGTACACAAAGCAAATATGGCACCAATTGTAACAATCCATTTCACAGTAATCCAACCAACAGCTTCAAAAGCAGCTGGAAAAGGAGCATCACGATCTTGTTCATAGTAAGGTATTATCATAGTCAATACAGTGGAGACACCAAAATAAGATAAAAAGATAATAATCAAGGAAATAACTATGGCCAAGGGAATATTGCGTTTGGGATTTTTAGCCTCCTCTCCAGTGGTGGCCACACAATCGAAACCAACAAAACCATAAAAACATTTTGCTGCACCAGCCATGACACCAGCAAAACCGTAAGGCATAAAACCACCTGTACCAAAACCGGGTGGTACTTTTTCTTGTGGAATGGACCAGTTTGATGCGTCAGCTGTTGAAATGGTTATAACAAATATAAATATGGAAATTAGATTTAAGAGCACACTTACCATTGATACTGCCGGCTATAATAACAATTAAAATAGTGATAATATTAACACATGTGAAAATATTGTTGAGAAAAGTTGATTCCTTAACACCAAAAGACAGTAAAGCTGTCAGAAGTAATACCATACCAAAGGCCAAGAAATCTGGATAATCACCCAAGAAACCAACATTAATAGGTAGGGCTTCGGTTAAGGTTTTAGACATATTTTTATCTATTAACGAATCTATATAACCACTTAAACCTCTAGCCACTGAAGCGGTGCCTATAAAAAAAGTGTTAGGAATTCAATGTATTATTTACTTTCTACCCAAATATATAAAATTTTATTACCTATGACATATTCCAGCACCAAATTCCAACCAATAGTAAAAGCTACAAACTCTCCTACAGTCACATAACTGTACACGTACGCACTTCCCGCTTTTGGTACTCTGGCAGCAAATTCTGCATAACATATACCAGCAAAGGCTGAGGCAACAGCTGCTATTAAAAATGAGAGAGTAACAGCCGGACCGGCAATATTATATGCCACTGAACCAGCCAGTACATATACACCCAACCCCAAAGTGCTACCTACTCCAAGAGCCGTTAAATCGAATAAATTTAATACTCGAGCCAATTTCGATTCCGTTTCTATAACATCGTCGGTTTTCCGCCTTGTTAACGCATTCCAAAGGTTGACCATTTTTAAAGATTTGATGTGACAGTATTAGTAAAACTGAAAGGGGGATAAAAATTCAGAGGTTACGAAAAGTTTTAAAATCGATTTTATCAATTTTCTATAAAAAATAAAGACATATTGTGGCGATATTTTCTATAGAAAATATAAATGCTAAGACAAGGTGTTCTATAGAAAATAAAGAAATAGTACGGAAAGATTTTTTATAGAAAATTTAGCCACATTGCGGAAAGATTATCTAAAGAAAATGTAGCAACATTGCGGCAAGATTTTCTATGGAAAATGTAGCCAAATTGCGGCAAGATTTTCTATAGAAATTATAGCCGCAAGATTTTCTAAAGAAAATAAAGATTTTGATTCAAGGTTTTCCATAGATACGGCAAGACTTTCTATAGGCAAGAAAGTTCAAATAATCCATAGCATAGATTGTTTTTTTTTTATTATAAGTCAATTACGAACAAAAAACATAAGTAATCAAAGCAACATTTATCAATATTTTAAAGTTCAAAAGTTTTACATATCCTAAAGAAATTTTTCTATATGTTAATTACTAGAAAAATGGCTAAATTCCAAAAAAAATTAGGAAAATAACTAAATTGGCAACACTGATATGGACCGTTAAAAATTATGATTACAAAATATTTCGTAAAAACGTGCTTTATTTACAATTAAAACCAGACAAAATGTTTATAATATGTACAAAGTATTACAAACATTTTATTGAGTTAATCTAGATAACACATCATTTTAAACACATTTAACTGGTTTAAGTTGTTTAAACAGTAAAATAAAACAAAAAAAAAAACATTATTGTCAATAAAAACGAAAAACAAAAATTAAGGTCGTTTTCAGAGAATTAGGGTTAACTCCAACAAAACAATTAAGAGTGCTATATTCGGCTGAGCCGAATCTTAGATGAACATAAAACATTTTTAACATAGAATGACAAACTAAGTACCATATTTTACCACCAGCTGGGGAGCTAATTGATATAAATTACGTATCGTCACCTAAAATGCAAAGTTTTTGATTGCAGGGATCTTAAATTTTTTGTGAACATGAAGTTCAATAAAACGAACAATAAATCAATCAAATACACTATTTCGAATTTTTTTTTTTTTTTTTGTTGCGCCCTTTTGCATTTTAGATGACGATATAGAAGGAATTTTCGATAATAAATTAAAGGAAATTTTTAGTTTTATGCAATTCTTAACTCCTTTTTTTAATTTTTAACATTTCGTTTCCATTTTTCAAACAATTTATTATACCCTCCATGCCGTTTTAAAATTTTAAAATTTGATTGTATAATAGCAATACATATTTATAAAAAAAAAACTAAATAAAATTAAATTAAAATAAGCTTTTATTTATTATATAGTTATAATTGATAAATTCAAATTCATAGGTCGAAAGTGTGATGTATTTTATCTCGCGCGAAAAAGAAATTAACATATTTTATAATACTTTATCAGGATTTAGTATTCATTTCTTTTTAATGGTCATACATGTACCGATAAAACCATAAATACACAAATTATATTTCCACTTGACATTTAAAAAAAAAACTAATAAATAATCGCAAGAATTATTTGAAAGAATTAAAAAATTATTGGTCATAAAGTTAAAAGTTTGTTGAACGTTTTTTCTCAAAACGTCATTGAACTGAACGTTGTTTTAATGTTTATTAATATTCATTTTTTTTTTAATTCAAAACAATTAAATTATTGTAAATTTTGTGAAAGAGTTTTAAAGTTAGAGTTTAATAGAATTAAGACGTTTGTTTAACTGCCATTTTCTTTACGAATTAGGTTTTGTTTTCAAAATTTTAGTTGTATGTTGTTCTCACAATCAACTTTTTATACCCTCCACCACTAGTGGTGAGTTGGGGTATACTAAGTTTGTCATTCCGTGTGAAAGTGTTTTAATATAATAAATAACCAAAATAAGGTTACATTGACTTACTTTTTTTTCATTATGACCATAATAGTGTTAATTTTTACCAAATTTTGACCATATTATGGTTAATTTTGACCATAATATGGTTAATTTTTCAACAAATTATGTTTTACTTTGACCATATTTTTTTAAATTGTTAGTTTAGGTCAAATTATGGTTAATTTCGTACAAATTATGATTAATTTTATTTATACTGTTTCCATGTTTAACCATAATATGGCTAACTGCAAACATTGAGATTGCTAAAATTCAACCATAGTATGTTACTCTTAGAATATTTTTTTCAAAGATAATCTCTATTATAACTGATTAAAAATAATTAAAAAGTTGCCGTCTTTTATTCAATGCACTAAAATAATCAATATTATTTCAAATTATTTGCAACTCTTGGAATTTTTACTGAACCCAATAAACGTGTGCTTGACATAAATGTTGACAATTTTATCAATATTTCTTTAAATACAAAAGCGATAAATGTTTTACAAATTTATGTTCGTAATATTGACGTAGTAAAAGATTATTTGCCCGTACATATTCTGAAAAAAAACACTTCCAATCAATTAAATTAAATCGCTATTAAGGTATTATAAAACAGAAAGAAATTTTCATGATTTCTAACAAGATTATTTTGAAGTACATACTTCAAAATTTCAAAACCCGTGATGTTTGTAGATATAATCAAATTTTTTATATGTCAAGTCAAGGCAGCACTTTTTACCCATACATTAAAGTTTAATTATATATTGCGAAAGTATTTTTGAGATATTGAGTGCAAACTCTAGGTAAAATGAGGAGATATCAATCATAACTATGGTGACCATCGTTCTGTATTATACAGAAAAGTACTGTATTTTAGAGCTTTATTCTGAGTAAATAAATTTTTATTAAAAGTCCTTTAATTATTCTTTAAAATAACTAACGCCCAATTTTACCAAGTTCAGTTATAATTAGCTATAAGTTATAACTGTCAAAAACATATTGGTAACTGGAAGTTAAATTAAAATTTAGTTTTAACTGAACTTGGTGAAAATGGCCGTAAGAGAGATATATTTCAAATGTATCTGACTTTTTTTATGACTGAAAGCTTGAACAATTTTTCTTTCATTCTCGAAAATCTTAGAATATTTACTTGGAAAAGCCTAAACAGATGGTTTGTCAAATTTTTTATAATGAGCCCTCCAGGCTAAAAATTTGCCTAAAAACTTATTTCAGATTTTTGGTTTTTGTTAAATTATTTCTTGGAATGTATTAATTAACGAATATCTTTATCTAAGATCGTTAAACTGCCATTGGCGGCAAGGCAGCTAGCGGGCCTTTATCGTTCTTCTTTAAAGGAAAGCAGGCCGATTATGTTTCTCTGCTTTTCGTGCGTTTTGCGTTTTATCTCGCACTGGCAAATGGCTGTACTGAAATACAGTTTTTAACCTCACTTTCGTTCGTCAAATGATGTACTGGTGGATAACCATTTAAAGAAAAGATTGATTCTGGAAGTTCTCGCCTTGCTGTTAGTCAAAATTCCAAAAAACAGAAGATCATTAATATTCTTTTTTTATTTTCGACAAATCTCTTCTTGATACTTTTTATCGAGGCTATGGAGTCATCAAAAAATAGTTCTAGCTCCAACCGATGGAGTCCGACTCTGACTCCAACTCCGACTACTACTCTAACCTTGATGCTAAATGTACATGAGACCTGTTCCTATTTGACTTTAAACTCTTTTTTTTTTAATGCAGTCCCTTCTAAATGGATAAATATTGCAATAAACTTATTCTATAAAAATTAAATCGATAATACTTTAATTCCAACACGTGCCGCATTGAGCTTTAATATAGTTATTTATGTAAAGTAGACTTATTTTCTGACTTAAACATTTTTAAAGCAGACTCTCTTAAAAACTTTTTATTTTGAAACATATTAGAGTTTTTTAAATATTTTAAACCGAAAAATTTGGAGTCGGATTCGCTAGTTTTTGTGGGTACTTCGAATCCGGTATAAAAGCCTCAACTCCGACTCCACAGACCTGCTTTTAAAGACTTTTTTCATTTTAAAATAAACACAGGTATTTTTTTTAAAGCGCTGCATTTTTAATAATCGGTATAATAATATCCCTGCAAATAATAGGACTAGTCCAAACACGCGTGTAAATGTGGCCCACAAGGGACTAGGACTAGTCCAAAAGTAACCCAAACGTATGGAAAAAACATGGTCAATTTAACATTACGATGTCCTTGGGCAGGACCATATAGCCCAGCTTTGGACTACGAAGGAGTAGTCTTAAAACTACTCCATGGTATACTCAAGAGAATTAGTTTTGAAGTCGTTTAAAAACGAAAACATGTCGTTAAAAAACGAAGACATATCGTCCCACTACAAACACTTTCAAACAATGACATAGTCCATGCTTGCATTACATTGGACCAGTCCATGGATTAGTCCATTTTATCAAAATGGTTCAGGTAGTCCAATATTATTTGCAGGGATGTCACAGCTGACAAATTTCAGAGTTGCCACTTGTACAAAAAAATTTCTCTAAATTTAAAAAGTGCTCTCTTATTTAGACACACTTTACCACTCCCGAAAATAGCTAAAATTCCCGTTACTTATAAATGTTTTTATTGATATTAAATTTGGCAACGAAACTTATATAATAGCTACTATGTCATAACTAATTATGTATGTTCTAGTAGGTCCGATATAAACCCCTCTCCAAAATTTCTTTAAGACAAAGAAATCTCAAACAGGTGTGGATATATCGATAATATTCAGCACAAAGAAAAATTTGCTTTAATGTGATTTTAGGAAGGGAGTTTATATGGGACAAATAATTAATTTTGAAACTACCAGCACACCATTTTGCCATGACATAGTGGCTATCGTAGAAGTTATTGTCGCCAATTTGTATGTCAATGCCAACATTAATAAGGAATTTATGGCATTAAAAGTTTTTTTTTCGGGAGTAGTATTTAGACCGATTTCAATATTCAATATATTGCAACAAAATAAGTTAAGACCAAATTTAATCTAAATTCCAACATAATAAAATGTCTTTTGTGCACAAAGACTCTATTTAAGAAAGAAGATTGTATGAGGCTTAGGTAAAATTATTGACCGATTCTGCTCATTTCTCTTGTGACAATCTATGTACCCAATCTTCGAAATTGCAACCTGTATCGTTGCGATCCTGTGCCAACCGTAACGCATAATACTCTCTCCACTATTCTAGTGAGGGTATACAAATGTTCAGTCAGGCTAAATTTTTAAGATCTCGGTTAAACTAGGTTTAGTTAATCTGAAACCAGATTTGTGCTGCTATTACTAAGTTTGTTTACAAAATTTTGGTCCTTTCACACATCACATTTCGCTGGAAAAATCCGAGTTTGGTAGATTTGTGGAAAACACAAGCGCAAGTAGTGTTTGTGTAGAAAATCATAAAAAAAATAACGTTTCCCTGTTAGTCATCTTCCGAACACAAAAATAATACTGTTTTATCAAACTCAACCAAAGATGAGAATATTTAATTCCGTTCGGTTTTTTTTTTAATCCACAAACTTCATTGTGTTCGGTTCGGCTCATTAATGTTCGTCCCTTTTGGCTGGTAAAAAAACCAAAAATTTTTTACAAAAACAAAATACACATACGAAAAAAACAACAAAAAGCTAACAAAATAATTTTTCACAAACAAAACATATACACAATACAAACACAAGCTGTTCGTGGTGCGGTCGTTGCTAAAATTTTTGGTTTGTTCATTTTTGTATCAATGTAAAAAAAGAAACTTTAAAGAACAATCAAATATAATGTTTGTCTACAGTATCACTACAATTGTTCTGTTTTTTAACGAACAACAGAACAATATATAATGTTCGGCTCTTTCTTGAAAATAGTCACGAACGGCACTAAGGGTTGTGTTCGTCTACACAATCACTAAAAAATAAATATCGTTCTTGGGTGTGTGAGCCGAACGCTAAATAATGTACTGTTTATTTTCCAACACTGGCTTAAACCTTATCCACATCTCAATCTCAATCCCGGCATCAGTGCATTAATTTGATCGTTAGGGAACTTTAAAACATTTGTACGGAAATTTTAAGTAGATATTTGTTTGTTATATATGTATGTATCTATAAATATTATAATAATTTTTTATACATTTTTCAAAACAATTTCTTTCACTGGATTTTTTTTTTAACCAAAAAGCCCTATTTTTAACCAAATTGTGTACCAATTTTTTATCAGTTACAAAATCTTTGCCATAAATTAAACTTTAGTAAGTTAATTTTATAACTTTTTTTATAAATCTTTTTAACAACGTAAAATTTTTTTATGTCATTTAAAGGGGATTTTTTTAACACATTTTGTATTGTATTGTTGTAATAAATTTGTTATTTTTATTATTTACACTTTAAATAAAAGTTTCTCTTTTAAACAGTTTTAATAACAAAAAAACATTTAAAATTTAATATTTTTTTCAATATAAATGGTTACAAAACATTTTTTTTTCTTTGTTACAAAAATTTTTTTTAAAAAACTCCTTAAACCATTTCCAAAAAATCACCTTTTTTAAATTGTTTTTTTTTTTTTTTTTTTTTTTTTTTGAAATTGAACTCGAATTGTAATTTGCGAAAATGGCCAAATTGTATAAAACTTTCTTCTTCCCCAATTAAAAAAAAAACGAACGTATTAAATTCAATTCTTAAGACAGCAATCGTATCCGTACCGCACGCAACACGATCTAAACTTGTTCTGATCGCCTTTACAACAATTCCGTTAACATTAAAGTTTTTCAAAACTCAAACTCTCCATGAAAAACAGTCAACAAAATCTGAAATCTACGTATTTTTGTTTAGTTCCAATATTGCTCGATTATTTCTGGTATTAACTAAGTTACCAACTACGAAATAAATAATGTTTTAAAGAGAAGAGCGTTAAAAAATGAGAGTCTTTAGATGAGAGAGTTTGTTAATAATTTGTTTTAAAGTTCTAAACCTAATTGTTGTTGTGTCAAGTAATACAACAATTAAAATTATAATTACAGAAAAGCCGTAAACTATGAATAACATATTTATTGCTGTTTTAGACTGATGATGGACGGCACCAATATTAAATTGTATAACATTTGTGGTTAAAATAATAGCTGATATACATGTGATGGTAGATTTTTTTTTTAAACATTTAATGTCACTATAAAATTTGAGTCGTCGAAAAAAATACTGAAAATTTATATTTGAAGTATACAAAATAATTAATATTCGCTGTTAAATAATTTTAGAAAAACTTATTTTATTACACATACCAGTGTTCCAAAGTACACAGTACATTATTTAGCGTTCGGCTCACACAACCAAGAACGATATCTATCTTTTTGAACTGATTGTGCAGACGAACACAACCCTTAATACCGTTCGTAACTATTTTCAAGAAAGAGACGAACATTAAGTAGTGTTCTGTTCTTCGTTAAAAAAAAAACAGAACAATTGTATAATGTTTCTTTTTTTACATTGATAAAGAAATGAACAAACAAAAAATTTTAGCAACGAAGGCACCACAAACAGCTTGTGTGTGTATTGGGTACATAGATGGGGGTAGTGCACTAATTTTACAGTTTCAACTCACAGTTAGTGATATTGCACTAAATATTGCACTTAGTTTGTTGATGTTGAATTGAAAATTTGCAGCTTCACTAACCATGAGTGATAGTGATGTTAAAAAATTTTGCACTAAAAATAAAATAGTTTGATTTAAAAAAAAGCAATCATCAGTTTATTGCAACTTTTTTTTCTACATTCATTTGAATGCAACTAAAAATGTTGCACTAAATTTAAAATCAAAAACTTGTTTTTTCATGATTAAAACCAATAACTATACCGTTAATGACAATATTTCAGTTTATTTAATGTTCTTTGCTTATGCATATCCTCCAAAAAAATCAAGAGCCATGCACATACAAAGTTACATTTTTTTAAATTGTAGTGATACAATATTTGTATGCAGTTTTTTTGGTTGCAAGTCCAAATTTTGCACTATTTGAATTGAGTGCAGATTTTTTGCATTCAATCTGCGTTTAGTGATAGTGAAAAAATTTGCAATATCACAAAATTTTTTTAGTAGTGGTTAAAAAAAAAAAACAATCATCACTAAAGCTGGTAAAAAAGAGTGCAAAATTATTGTTTTGCAATTTTATTTAGTGATAGTGCACAAATGGTTTATATCAAAATGTAGTGCACTACCCCCAACTATGTTTGTTTGTATGTTTTGTTAAATTATTTGGTTGGCTTTTTGTTTTTTTTTTTGATCGTATGTGTATTTTGTTTTTTAAAAAATGTTTGGTTTTTTTGCCAGCTAATAGGGACGAACATTAATGAGCCGAACCGAACACAATGAAGTTTGTGGATTTAAAAAAAACCGAACGGAATTAAATGTTTTCATCTTTTGTTAAGTTAGATAAATAACAGTACTATTTTTGTTTTCGAAAGATGACTAACAAGGAAACGTTATTTTTTATGATTTTCTACACAAACACTATTAGCATTTGTATTTTCCACAAATCTACCGAACCGAACACTAATTAACATTAATATGTTTATTTTCGAACACTGATACATATATACGTGTAACCCAGAAATGTTTTTAGAATGCAATAGATTCAGTTGCATTCATTATTAACTGCTTTGCATAAGGCTTAGAAACTTTAAGTTAAACCTATCCAGAATCCAAAATAATTCGTTATATTTTTCCGAAAAAGAGTTTAATGTGAGAGCTACGATCATTTTACATAAACAAAATTTTGTAAAATCGCTTATATATTTATAAAATTTACTTGTGCCGGGTCAACGCGAGACTATTTGTATGGGACCAAAACGAAATTATGATACAAATTTGACTTATTTATTAAATTAAAAAAGTGGGCGTGGCACTTCCTGCAGAAAGACAAGAGCCAAAGATTCCAAATTAGCTAAAATCTTCTTGATTATAAGAAGACAACATCCGGCAAAGTGTGGGCATGGTTGAAGGGCGTGGCACAAAATAGATTATTTTTATCTAAAGAATGGTAAGAGAAAAATTGTCCAAATTCTAAACACATAGCTGGGTTATCAAAACACAACATCTCTAAAAAAAATGGGCTCGACTAGGGAAGTGTGCGTGACACCTACCGTGCAAGGACATTATAGATTTCTGTATATCCAAAGAACGACAATAGCCAACGTTTTCAAATAAGAAACAAGCAACTTTGGCATCAATACACAACATCCGACTAAAGTAAGCGTGGCACAAAATAAATTTATTTATATGTATATTAACACCAGTACATATGTATGGCTGACTTCCAAAACGTCAATTGCTTTGTTTTAGAACAAAGTATAATGTTTCATAACGCCGCAGTACAATATATATACAATGCAAACCCTTCCAAAACGTCACTGCTAAGTATTAGTAACGTATCAAAAAAGCAATTAGAGCATCGGTTTTAAAGTTGCAATACAGATTTATTTTAAAAGTATTATGCATTGCATCACTTACATTTCAAAACGTTTTAATAAACAAAACACATAGTTGCATTGTTTCGGTACTATGTACATGTACATTGTTAAAATACAGTAGTAAAATTGTGTACGAACTTTGTATTAGTACGTTTTGGAAGTCAGCCTATATAACTTTCTGTTCTTATCGTACAATGATGAAGGGTACATAAAAGTCGGCTTAGCCAAACATAGTACTCTTACTTGTTTTTTTCCTTTAACGATCAACTTTGTTTAGCTATCCTTTAAATGATAGTAAAGAAGTTAATTGCATGTTAAACGTTTTACAGTCGGCGACAAACATCATCATGTAAATTTTATGTGTTTTAAATAAACAATAAAAATAAAAAGAGTTTGGCAATTTACAGCAAGCCAAGCAAATTGTCAAATTACAAAATATTGAAGGAATAAGACTATTAAAGTATGAAAGCTTTTGAGGGTTGTAATTTGACTTAGAATACACATTCGAATAATATGAAAATTTATTTAAAGCTTAAGGTTACTTTTATATGTGTATGTCTAAGGAATCGATCCACTAAGAGAGCATTTTTCGAAATTCAAATGTTTAGGGGTAAAAAAAGGTAAAAACGGGAAAATTCGCTAACCTTATATCTCCAAAACTAAAAGAGATGCAAAACAAATGTAATACTTATCGTTGTTCTTTAGAAAAATAAGCGGACAGGTGTCTGGTACTTTTTTGAAATTCGGCCCTATTAGGGAGTAAACGGGTAAAATCTGAATTTTAGTACTTTTTTGCCACCCCATCTATCTTTTGAACCAATAAACATAGAAACAAAGTTAATAACACATTCAAAATTTATCAAAAAAAATACGTATACGAACTTGGTACTTTTTCGAAATTCGAACATTTAAGGGGTGAAAATCGTAACTATTTTTGGTACTTTGGTACTTACTACTTCGTACTAAATTATGGGCTGCCACTACAATACTGAAATTTTTGATACTTTAATGGGGAAATACGGGAAATTTGATATTTTTCTTTAGCTTTTTAGTTCTACTAAAGTAGCGGGTTAAATGTCAGAATTTTAACAAGTTTAAACCTAGAAAAATAAACTTTGGCATAAAAATATGTCCACGAAGAAAAAGAAGACGCTAACGAAGTAGCGGGTATATGCTAGTAATATATATAATAACCTAATTTAAAACTCATCAAGGGATAATCTATTTGAAGTAAAACACGGGCATATTGACAACTTTAAATAGAATTCCCTTTCAATAAGGTTGAGGAATAAATATTTAAAAAAATCAAATTAAATAGCAAAATGCCTATGCCTCCGGAAATTCGATTAAATCTTATAAAAATTTAAACAATAAATATTCTTATTAAAAATAAAATTTTCTTAGAAACAATAATAAATTCATTTTAAGCCAAAGTTACTTATTTTACAAGACTTATAAATGATTACCCTTCGTCCAGCCCAGCAATCCTTAAAAATAAACCAAAACTAAAAAAAAAAGATGTTATTGTAAAACCAAACGTCAATAATGCCCAGCTACGAGGAGTAGTATGTACATAAATACATTCTGTTTTGCTTTTTAAAAACACTTAATTGTGACGCTATATTTTAGCTCTCGTCTGTTCTTAATTTCCCTTTTCCCCGCCAGTAAGGTGAATTTATTAAAACTACGAAATTGCATATGTATGTATAGTACACTCATAATATTCTCGATTTATAAATAATTTCATGATTTTAAGTTTAAAATATCTGCCCTAACCGCGATAATACCATAAGCGACATCATTTTTAATTTTTGTGTTTTTTAATAAATGACTTTATTGGCAACACTTGCATCATCTCCTAAAATGTCGTGGTCACATAAAGTACCGTTACGATTTTATAGCAAGAACAATTTTATCGTAAGCGACAAATTTCATACATTTATATGAAATAAAAAGAGCTATCTCCTGTAAAATTTTGGCGCTTACGTTACGTTTACTCTTTTGTGTATTTTTTTACATAGAATATAAGAATATCAAAATTTTATTTGTCAAAGATTTTAATCAAAAATCAATTCATCAAAGTCACTTTGTTAAAACAAATGACCGAGCTTGTTGTATCGATAATTTATGACAATCTAATACAAATTCTGATAAAATATTTTGCACCATTTTTGTTCTATATAATGAACAATGGGACTAATGGTCACAAAAGGTAGCTGTCAAAAAAAATATTTTAAAACACTTGTTAATTTTAAACAATCATATCTAAAAATCAATAAATTCTGAGTTATTCTGTTTTTTAAGAATAATTTATCAAGATTGTGAAATTGTTATAATTTGAAGTATAAATGTTAAAATAAATTGGATTTTTCCGTTCCTTGTTTTTAGCATTTTGGATTATTTTTAATATTATTAATTTTATCAATTAAAAGTAATGAATTTTATACAACTACAAATTCATTCTAGCTTAATATACCAAACAATTAAAACTAAAATCTTTAGTACGTTGTAATAAAATATACCAGAGTTCTTGGCGGGAATCAAACACATAAGCCTCGCACTGATAGACTTATTCATTACCCACCAAGAATTACAGAATACAAGATTATGCCCCCGGCAGGTGTTGCCAAGTCTAAAAGCCTCTTAGATTAGCGAATTCTTTTTTATAAAAAATTTACCTACTTTATATTTAACAACAACTATCTTGAGTTTGCCAGCTAAAAATTATTGGTCAATGGGAATAGAGTTTGCGTGACGTCATTGAAACCTCCGGCGTGCGCAAAATATTTCAACTAAATTTTTGGAATGTCTTAGGCTGTGTTTTTGCGATCTCAGTTAAACTAGGTTTAGTTAATCTGAAAATAGATTTGTACCGCCATTACCAAGTTTGTACACAAAATTTTGACAGAAAAGCTTAATTTTACTTGAAATGTTGGCCTTTAATGAAATATTAAAAAAAAATCACATTTCGCCGGGAAAATTCGAGTTTCAGACTACGTTAAACTAAATTTAAACTTAATCTATATCTCAAAAATCCGGTCTTAAACTTTAATGTCTATGATTCTTGCTACCAACTAGCCTAAAGCTAAGATCACACTATCGGTGTAATATAAGAATTTTCGATGAATTCATGTCACGATAATATGAAGGCACGCAATCTTTTAATATCACAGTGCAATACGAAAAAAATAACCATATACGGACACCACTACGTGATAAAAGACAAAAAAAAGAAAAAAAACCCGTGTCTCCCAGTTTTGCCCGAAATCATGCACTTTTTTCACAAGGCTCCACAAGGGTTTGAGTGGGACCATACACCGAAAAACATAAAAGTACCGTTATCTTAAAAACGGTACTTAGAAAAAAAATTACAGCGTTTTTCGTGTTCAGGAGTTCCCAATTAACTTATCTAGGCATGTGGCGTTCTTGGTATTTTTCTAAATTAAAAATTTTTAAAGCAGTGTAATCAATCAAAAACTTGATTTTCAAATTTTTTGTTATTACGCCCTTTTGCATTGTAGGTGACGATATGTAAACAATGACTTTATTAAGTGTGCCGAATCTCAGATAATCTCGATAAAGAAGATCAATTATACTCTTATTAAATTACAACGAATAAAGACAAAACAAGTGAGAGTGCTTTATTCTCACTGAAGTGTTAAAAATCGTACTAAAACTCTCAATTCGGGACAACTTTTGTGTGGTACCAATAATAGGCTGATACTAAATAAGGAGGTTTCCCAAACGTCAGTTAAAAAGCAACTATACAGAAGTCTCGCATTCTAAAATACAACCGTGTAAATGTTACCATATTTTCCGTTCTAAAGTGCACCAACAAAGTTATCGATGCGAAGTACACAACATGCAAACAGTGCACCGTAAAACATGAGGATACTTTTTTAACTTTGACTGCAAAGTAAAAGCCATATTCTTAATTGTAAAAGAAATATCTGAGCACAATTTGGTTCTTCTGGCTCAATTTTTATAGGCGCTTTTGGCTAAAAATCATTATTTTGGAAGAAAAAGGGAGTTATTTGCCTATAACTTGCTTATTTAAAAAGCGAATCCGATAATTTTTACTACCAGTATTCTAATTTCTTAGCTTATTTAAGGTCAAAACAAATAAACTTTAAATAAATCTAAACCAAAAAAAGCATACAATACTGTGTTAAATGTTGTTAAATCAAAGTACAAATCAATTCAAGCCGAAAATAAAAAAAAAATAATTCTTTAAAATTTTCCACTTGCAAGTAAATACTTTAATTAAAACTTGAATTTTGTTTGTTTACCAAAATCGATATGCACTGATCTGACAAAAAAAAAAAACAAATTATTTCAAAAACAAACATTCCTATTAAAACTGGCCTTAAACAAGATCAATGACTTCTTAAAAAAGCAATATATATGTTTTAGGTTTGTTTAAAAATAAACTTTATCTTTTACGTATCGAAAAGTAACAAATTTTTTAATTCAAAGCGATTAAATACGAGTACAAACTAGACAATTCACAAGTACATACAACTGGCAAGTAAAATAGCAACAAAAACAATTTAATTTTTATTAGTTAATATATTTAAAATATATTTAAAAAAAAGTAATGCTAAACTCCTAGCACGTGAGATTTGTCTAAAATAAAATAAAATTGTGTTTAAAGAACAATTTTATTAATACAATAAAAATAAAATGTACATTGTCAATAAATTAAACGCAAAATAACCTGTAATGAAACTTTAAGTGTTTGAAAATTAGTTGTTGTTCTTTGTTCAAATACATATGTATATTAAATCATAATAAAATTATTTTACTTAGCAAACTTTCAAATAAATTAAAATCCATTAATTTAACATTTCTAACGATTTGTTGTTAAACAAAATTATTAATCGGTTTTTACGAATAAATAACAATAAACAACATACATAAATATGTACATATTTACTTATATAAATATTTATTTACGAAAATTTTCACACCAGTTGGCAGATAAATAAATATTTACAAAATTTTTGACGTCAAAATTTGTTGTCATAAAAAAAACTAAATCTAAACAATTAAATTAAATCAATTGTTGGCCACAAGCAGGCATTTCATAAAAGTATGTGTGTTTGTATGTCTAATGCAGATGTCAGGTTATTTAAAATTAAATTAACAATTTTGTAGTAATTTTGAAAGTGCTAATAAAGAAATAATCGATTATTGTTAACAATATTAAATAAACAAACAAAAAATTTGAAATCAATCTAGAAATCTAAAGAGTTAACACATAATAGCTGTATAGTGGAGCTAAAAACAGAAAAAACTTTTTGTTTCATAGCTTAAATAAATTAAATTAATATAGTCGGTCGTGCCCAAGCATATGATACCCTATACCACTTTAATGTATAAAGACGATTGGGATAATTATCAGCTTTTTGTCCCTAACATAGCGTTTACATTTGCCAGTACTGGCAAGACAGTAGCAATACATGCAAACTTTTTTACTAATACATGCACACTTTTCCAACTGTCTTGTCTACTGTCTAGAAAATTTTGCAGACAGTAAAATTGGACAGTGATTTGAAGTTTAAGAAAAAAATTAACATAGTTTGCTTTGATTTTTTACGTTTTAGTTAAGTGCTATATTTGTTCACACAATAATGCTATTTTAAGTTATTTTTAAATTTGTTTAGTTCATATAAAACATGTTTTAGCTGGACTTCCACTGCAACACTTACGTTTGGCATATTTTTAAAAGTGAACTGTCTTAACTACTGTCTGGACGCCTACGTCACAAAGACAGTTAGTAGTGTCTTTGGCAACTAATATGTATTTTATTACTGTCTGGCCAGTACTGTCAAATGTAAACGCTGTGTAAACGATTACATATGTACTTGGTTACCGCAATTTATGTTTTATAAAGTCGAGGGAAATATTTTAAAAAAACCAAATAAATAAAATGACAATTTGTACTTTTAACTGTGGTTTAAGGGCGCGGCGAACGTGGGATAAGCAAATGCGAGAGCTAAAAATCAAATTGAATTTTTATACCCACACCACAATCATAGCTGTCAGATAGAATTGGTTATAGATCGTTAAATTTTGGGAAAAAAATTGTCAATGGACTTATTAATTAATCTTTATAAAAACGGACGTCAGTATTAAAATTGGTTGCGGTTCAGACCTACATATAGCGTTTTATAGTTTTGAAGTGGTTTTCAGTAGGCTGCTTCATATGGGACATAAGGTAAATTATGGACCAATTATTAAAAAATTAAATGGTATTTATTTCTGGCCATATGAAGGTAAATTGGACAAAATGTTTAAGTTTATCTCAAAACAGAATAAAGTAGTTGTAGTAGTAGCTGAAACTGACGAATGCTCTGTAGCGCAACAAAGTTCAAAATTTCGAATTTTGCGCTTCAACTGCAACGACTACTGCAACTACGTATTCTACTGTGAAAATGCCGTTTTTAACTTTTGACAGATTGCAGCGCTATTCGTAACTTTGTACCACAGCGACTATTTTGTTCCCCACTTATGTTGCGTTGCACGTGTTTCTCTCACTTTTATTGTGTTCCCCTCCCCCACCCAAACGAACTCTCATGCCTGCAGTATTGTAAAAACTTGTTGACCAAAAATTCAATAGCAACACAAAAATAATTCATTAAAATTAATTTTTTACAATGAAATTGTAAATTGAGATCTATTTGTAACATAAGAATAAACGTAAATTAAATATTTTAGCTATTATTATTACTGATTACTCTAAAAAGTTTATAAGTTTCCTTTATACAGGCTTTCTTGCCTTGAAAGCCTTCATATTTTAAATATTTTAGCATTTAAAAAAATAAATCATCGATAAATTCGATGACCTTATAAATCATCGCATAGGAATCACTATTAGTTTTAAATATTTTAAAGGTAAATCATAATCATGACAACATATACCCAGTGATTCTAAGTATATTTTAAGCTGTTACAACACAAATGCATAATTCCCTCTCCACTATTGTGGTATGGATATACATATTTTATTGTTATGGTAAAAATATTAACTTAATTGTTAAAATCAAATATACGGTTGCTAAATGTAGCCTATTCCTCAAATTACTTTTAACGATGTATACTTAGTAGGGTTTTTTTCCGGGATTTCCCGTCCCGGGAATTCCCGGGAATTTCAATTATTTTATTTCCCGTTTGCCCGGGATTTTTCTTGCGGGATCCCGGGAAATAAAAAATTCCTCATAATAGCTATTTATTAGTTTTCTATTCTCTAAAAATTAGCATCTGTGGATGGGTTGTGGATTAGATCAATTACAAGAAGTGAGTACATGTATTTAAATCAATGTCTCCTGATGCAATAAATCTACTAAAAGCAGAATGGGCAGTGCAACAGTTGATAATTATTACATTTAGTGAAGTGAAGAGTTAATAAAGTACATTAACTCAAAATAAGATGCAGGCAGTAAAGTTTCATTGTCCATGAACAAGTCTTAAAAATAGGAGATACCTAAATATATCGCTCCTTTATTGCAACAAAGTCATATCTACAAAAACAAACGATCTTGGCAAAAAGCGATTAAAGTTTTCCAAATGTACCGATTTAAAGATATATTTTGCTACAACTTCGGTTCAGTTTGAGATATAATACGAGAAGGTATGAAGGAAAACTTTGCTAAAGTTACTTCAAATTTTGAGATATGACTATGATGCAATGAAGGAGCGATATGTTTATTAGGTGATAAACACAAATTCCCAATTTCAATTTTAATTTGTGTTGGTTTATTTACCCGTGAAATGCGGGGAAACCGAAATAAAATAACATTTTGGAAACTCCTGTAAGATACTTAAACATACAACTTGAAAATCACATTGTCCTAAAGATTACAAATGGACCTATTGAAATGAAAAGGTTTGTAAGAAGCAGTCCGGTTGATGCTGTTAACCTTGGCATATATTTGACTAATATAGACGTTGTTTATAAAAAAGAAAAAATTGCTTCTGATTGTGAATCCGAAGCATGCTACAACGGTGCACTTTTAACTATTTGTCCAACCTCGGTAAAAAAAATGAACGAAATTTTTCGGAAACATGGTATTAGTAAATAAAATCAAGAATATACTTTTTGACGACTTACAAAGCGCTTTGAGTGTGTCAGAAAGTTATTTCCTAAGCCATTAAAAAATGTTATATTTTTCTTTAAAGTATTTTACCTATTTTATTAATTAACTTTTTGACCTTATATTTATCTTGAGTACCTCAATTTTTATTTTGTTTTTATTATTGTTTTTTGAATTAAATTGTTATGTTTATGTTATATTGTTATCTTGTATCCAGAGCATAATAATACTGAATAAAAGCATAATAATAGGGAATAATGGCGTGAGTTTTCTTACGTTTTTTTATAAAAGTTTTTTTCATTAATAAATAACAAAATTTACTTTGTATTATTTATATATAGCGGGATCCCGGGATCCCGGAAAATTTGAAAAAATTTCCCGCTTTCCCGGGAATCGAAAAAGTCCGGGAAAAAAACTCTAATACTTAGCTAAATGAGAGCAATAAGTTAGTAAATTCTGGGGGCAAATTATGGCATTCGATATCGATCGAAATTTTCATTTAAATTTTATCGATATCGAATGCCGTAATTTACAACCTGAAATTTCTAAAAAAAAATGTTGTTGCCCGCCCGCATCTCTATATTGAAATACTTCCGACCAGAAAGAACAGGTGTTGTTTGTGATGATCCATTTTATAAATTTAGTATTGAAATACTAATACTTTATTTTGAAAGACATTTCATCATCATCGTTTATGGCGATTTTCAACATTTGTAAAAGTTGTAATTTAAATAAAATGCGTTTTAATTGTTTAAAATGTTTATTTTATAAATTTTTATAAGAAAATAAAAATTATTTTTTAAAAGAAAAACGCTGAAAAATGGCTGAAATGGCAAATAGCTAAACACATTTTTTTAAATGGCTAAATCTAGTCACTAAATGGCTAAATTGGCAACACTGCATGCCTGATTTGATTTTCGTCATCATATTATTAAAATTAAGAACTCAGAACCGTGTTAAATTTTTGTAGTATCCAAGGTGCCCCACTTTGAGAACCCATGGCGCCTCTCCAGATAATACTAAAAACACCTTATCCAAAACTTAAGCTCGACTACAACTGTTTTATTGCACCTCAAATCTTATTCAATACTTTAACTCAACTACAACTGTTTAATTGCCACCTCAAATTTTATTTCAATCGGACATACCGCTAAGAAAATCCAGAATTATTTAAATTTTTCTAAAATCTCCAACTGTGGGCGAACTTGTTTAGATCGGCTCAGAATGTGATTTTTATTCAATCGCGATAGGGTGTGTATAAAATGTAATAAAACTGTAATAAATGTGTTTTCAGTGATAATTTTCATGGATAAATTTTAATATTCCTCAATTTGTTAACGGCTTTATTTTTGTATAACCTTGTGCTAGAATAGGTTAGTACCTTATTGTAATTTATCTTTTTTACAACAAAATTTAATGAAATGATTCAGAAGATTTTCCCAAATTTTAAAGAAACAACACAAAAAAACCATAATTTCGTTTTCTTCAAGTCTAATTGACTCGTCTTCAATTTGTAGACAGTCTGTAGTGTTTATTTTATAATCTTATCGCTTTTATATGTACTTAAATTTACAATAGCTATTAAATTAGTAGTTCTTTTAAATTATTTCAATGTAAAACAAATTAAACTGAAAAGAATAATTGATATTTCACTTGCGTCTATATAAAAAGTACCGTGCCAATTTATGGCAACTTAAATGATTGCTATATTTACCAAAGATAACTGAGGTATTTTAAAAACTTTAAACTAAACCGCACGTGGTGGAAAGATAACGATGAAACTTATATACATACATTTTCTAAAAACAATCTCTTAATAATCCATACTAAGTAAGAAAGACTAATATGGGGAATTATTCGGTCTTATTATGAGTGTCGTAGTCGAAAAGCAGTCGTTTTGAAAAATTGGTATTGGTTATGATTATCGTAAACGACACAAAAACGTCAAACTTTTTTTGGCTTTTGCATTGTCATTGTCGTAAATTTTATTTGATATCGACAACAATTTTAAACGACTACGACTTCGACCACGACAACGACACTCGTAATAAAGCCGATTAACTTGCTGTAGTAATATATTTATTAATTAGCCAAAATTCATTCCTAACTCCTTTGTATAAATTTGAATTTAATAAAAATTGCATTAAGACATTTTTTTAACATATTGAAGGTAACGCTTTAAGTGTAAGCTTTGTGTGGGTGTATATGTAATTCAAAGTAAGAACCCTTTCGGTTATTATACACGAGCAAAGGAACTAGCGCTTATTCCCCCTTTGGCATCAACAAGACTGCGAACATTCTGCAGTAATTAAACAAAGTGTTTTTTGCCATTTTTATTTTCAGTACTGTTTTTGTTGTTGTTGTTTGAATCCTTGTATTTTTGCAACAATAGTAAAAATTTTACAGTGTCGCGATTTCGAATAAGTTTTAATAAAAAACAAGTTAGAGTGCTATATTCGGCTGTGACGAATCTTTGATACCCTCCACCGATCTATATCTATTGGACCTAACTATAGGATCTATAAATTATTGACCGACAATCAGAAAGTTTTGTGCTTTTTTAGCAATTTTAACTAGCTTCTGTAAAATATCATGATTCGTAACAGTTTAAGCCAAAGGTTTAAGAGATTTATATTGAATCCATGGTAAGTTATGAACCAATCATCCCAAAATTCCGCAGAGTGATTTCTGGTATTAAAAAACCTAAATTTCAATACAGTGGTAAAATTAGTGTAAGCGTTTACAGTGAATTTCAGAGGGCAGCTAAGTATTTGATCTTAGGTATATTATGACCATATATCACAAAATTGCATGTCATTTCTAGTCCTATAAAACTGTAACGTGCCAAATTGATAGCAGTATTAATTATGGTTTTAGGCGTACTAAACTGTTTTCTGAGAGTAGGGTTTATATGGGGCCTAGGGTAAATTATGGACCGATCTTCACGAAATTTCACAGTGTCATTTCTAGTCCTATAAAACTGTGACGTCCCAAATTTTGTTATGACAGCATTATTAATTACAGTTTTAGGCGCACTAAACTGTTTTCCGGGAGAAGGGTTTATATTGGGCCTAGGGTAAATTATGGACCGATCTTCACAAAATTTTTCAGTGTGATTTCCAGTCGGATAAAACGATTTTTTGCAAAATCTTTTATCATTCCGAGCATTGTTCCACTATTTATGTTAGTTTTTGTAACAAACTTATAAATTTTTTAAAGTGGTGGTTCCACATTTTGATTCATAGCACTGATCCTACTGAACTTTCTGCTGATTTTTCTGTATTTTAATCCCAAACTGCTTAGGATAACTACAAGCAATTTGACACCGTTTGTTCATTTCTTTTGAGTATTTAGAAAGTGAGCGTGTTTTCAACAGACGGACAGACCGACAAACGGTCAAAAGGACAGACAGACGGCTATGGCTAAATCGACTTTGAATAACGTAAGGAGCCCGAATATATATACATACTTTATGGGGTCTGAGATGAATAAAAAAAAGTTTCACACGGAATGACAAACCTAGTATACCCTCTTCACAACTAATTGTGGTGGAAAGTATAAAAAATTTTTTTAATAAAAAGTTTTTCTTTCCACCGTGACCGAAAATTTAAAAGTTATTAAAATCTGATTATTTTACGATATTGTTATGGAGAAATATTTAGATTTTACTAATTTTATAAATTTACCCATAAATTTGTTCACTTAGATGAACAATCAGACTGCAAAGTTGTGCAAACGTAATTTCTTATTTGTGAGTATGTTTTATTGTATATTTTCTTTAATATTATCTTCCTTAAAAGAGGTGATATTTGATGAAAATTATTCCAAAAAAATTTCTTACATGGTCTGTAATCTAAGGAAGAGTTCGAAGAGAAATATGTTATTCGAATTAACGGTAAATTTTTATTTTGTATTAATCATTATTCAGTTAAATTATTGTGAAAAATATTTCACGTTCGAATTGTCACGTATCGAACCAGATTTTGGCTTAAACAAAAAATAGTACAGACGAGTTTGGAACCAAACCAAAGACATTTTAATGTTACATTGCTATGTAAAATTCTGAAAGTAGTTTGACTAAAAAATTGTGCCAGGTTACGCTGAATTACAACTTTTTATACATGGCCACAAAAACTACTTCTATTTTTTTCACGTTCGAACCGCTACTTCTTTTGCCATTATCTTTGACCTAGAATCGCGTCCCCCATAAACTTTAGCATAGATAATAGTGCTTTCTTAGTGCTATAATTTAAGGGTTAAAAGAACGTAAAAATATTTGTTGTTTAAAATGTTGTTGCATTTTTGATGCGTACGACGGTCACGTTCAACACTTTGGAATTACCCATATATCGAGCCCTAACCGCGAATATAAAGTAAGCGACATCATTTTCAATTTAATAAATGACTTTATTGGCAACACTTGCATCATCTCCTAAAATGTTATGGTCATATAAGGTACCGTTACGATTTTATATCAAGAGCAATTTTATAGTAACCGACAAATTTCATACAAAATTTAAAAAACTAGAGTACAAGTGGCAGAAGCAACGAAATTAGTCTATTTTACAATGTACACTAGGCTGCCAGTTATTTTTCAAAGTTTGAAATAAAATTAAAATATCAACGTATCAATTTTTTTTCTCATGTAACGCCTATACTTAAGTAAATGAAATCACCCATATAAACATATGATTAAATCCATGGGTTTTTGTTATTTTTTTTTAATTCAGAAGATATTAGAGATAGAAAAAAAATTTGTGAGCAAAAGTTGTTCTTCTGAGTTTGATCTATAACTTTTACTGACAATTTTTTTTTGTAAAATAAATAGTAACGAAGTTATTGACAATCAAAGTCAAAAATTAGGTATTTTGCAAATTTTTTGGGGTCAGGGGCACCCTATCCCCTCATGCGATTGAGCTCAAATTTTCAAGGGACTATTTTTTTGGAAATTCGAATGGGGCTTGGCGTGAAACAAATTTCTTCAAAAAATTTTACACGCAGAGAAAAAACATTTTTCAATATGGTCACCTCCAACAAAACTATTTTTAACGAAAATTTTTAAACATATGATAGATAATTTAACCATATTATTGTTTAATCGGTTTATATTTTCGCTACTACTACTACTATTACTGCTACCTTCATATTATCGTAGCAGAGTTTTTTATTTTTTTTTTCTACTGCCACATTTACTGCTAAAAAGCTGTTAGTATAGTAACAGTCAGTATAAATTACAAAAACAGCAAAAAAATAAAGCAAAAGATGTAGCAAACAAGGAGCAAGCAATAAAGTACAAGTTTATAAAAACAAAAAAAATACTTTAATTAAAATCGTTACGAACTTCTGATACAGACAACAAATTATTAACATTTAAATACCGAATTTAGCAACAACAATAACAATTTATTTCACAATTTCCTTTAATACTGGCTGAGTCAGAGCACTGGACACAAATTACATTAATCGATATCGATCGATATTTCTATTTAAGTTGTATTGTTATTTCGATCGATATCAAAATCCCTCAATAAAGCCCCTGGTGTTAATTTTTATTTTTAACTAATTTATTGCTAATTTAATTTTTTTCTACTTAAAAGCGAGCTTGTAAATATTTAAAATGAAGCTATAAATGAAAAAGCAGCAAAAAATTTGATTTTTAACTGATGTTCTATTGTTACTTTATGTTTTGTTATTATTGCTCAGTTTCGAAATTCCTTTTTTAACATTTAGCAATAGTACTAAAAAATAAACAGCTACGAAATAGTTTAAATCTAGTAGTAGTACAAATTGAAGACGAGCTTAATCAGTGGTAAATGTTGGATTTGAAACAGTCATTTTCAATAGTAGCTGTAGAAAAACGTCGACTTTTATATTTATATTTTGTTTAGTATAGGAAATAAATTAAGTTTTGTCTGACACAATTAAAACAAAAAGATTAACCAACCTAAAAGAGAATTAACTAATACCAAAACCAAATTTAAATTCACAACTGTTTATAAGTTTTGCTAGATACTTAGAAACTAGTCTTAACTATCTTCCACATTTTCCCATTTTTTCAGTATTAAGCCAACACACACATACTAGTTTGGCTATTGCCTATGTGGCCACCAAAATATTTTTTAAGTGTTATACCCAGATATGGTCACTATCGGGGCATTAATAAGATGTCTTTTTAAACATGTCGGTTTTATTCATTCTGTTTTGAACGTGCTACCAAAAACCTTTTGCATTTTCACATTGTCTTTCAAAACATGTCTGTTTTCATGTCTTATCTATTTGTCTAATTGTCTTCTTATGGTAGAGAAAATTCCACTACGAATAATTTATTGTCTACGTACACTGGCCCAAATTACTGATCGCAATGTTGACCTTTATTTTTACCTAATGAAGATTTTTTATGAGATTGCTTTTTCTCTAATTTGCTCCACTGTTAGTACCAGCCACTTCAGCAGTTAAACAAATGAATGAGGCAGTAGCATCGGCAGCATTGAGTTCAGTTTAAATAAATAAAATTGTTGATGAAATATTGTTTGTTTGCACAACTGGTTGTATTCTATGGCTGGGTTACAAGCAAGGCAAGTAGTTGAAAATGTCTCAATAAAATGCCACTGTATTTCTGCTAGAACTCATTGAAAAATAATTCTTTAAACTGGTAAGCAAAAAAAAAACAAACAACTAGATTTTCAGTTACGCTGAAAACACACTGTGCGCTCAAGTGTTGTGACTCCTTTTGCCAGTTATTGCATTTTATAGGCAGCATTGCACACTCAAAAGAGCGTATTAAAATTATATTTTTGCTAGCCTTATTTTCATATTGTTTTATTTTCTCAAAAATCCTTCAGCCGGGGAGTTGAGTAACAGCAGAAAAACGCGTCCTTTTTAATTTTTATTGTTAAAAATTGCACTGGAAATTGTGTACTTTTCCCGCCATTTATATTTTTTTTATAAATACAAATTGTAAAAGCTTTTAACAATATGGGGTAGTTAAGTTATTTCAATGAGTTAAATAAGTTTTAAATATTTTCTTAAGCAAAAAAAATTAATAAATTAAAGCAATTAAAGAAATTCGTTTATTTAAAATTGAAAAAGCAAAGAGGAAATGAAATTGATTTTAGTAACATTTTGGTTTAATACCTATTGAAAAACTGTTTGGATAAAAGTATTTAAAAGTATAAACCGTTGAGTAAATAAATTTTAATAAAATTGTAAAAAAAAAATGCAAACAAACAACCGCACACAGGGCCGATTGTACAAATAATGATAAAAAAAAAGTTCTGGCTTAATTAAAAATAATGGCGTAAGATCTAAATTTTAAGAAAATGGGCTTCAACTAGAACCGTAGAAATTAATACTATATATGTATATATGCCATTAAGGAAAAATGCTCATATCTAGTTTTTGAGTCTCCTCAAGATGATATTAGATTTTTAGAATTAACTTTGAAAAACATAGGAAATTTATGATGGAAAGACACAGCACAGAACAAAGAACCAAAATTGTTTAATTTAATTTGGAAAATCAGCATTCTATTTTTCAGCCACAAAGATCATAGCGAATAATTAGCAATAAGCCTCATTTTCCCCTAATGGTCACGTCAATAAAAATCCAAGAATAATTGCAGAACATTATATACGCCCACTTAAATGCAAATTATGTTGTGGAATATGTTCAGAATAGATCATTAGAACATATATTTTTTTGGAAACGACGAACAAGTTGCGGTTAATGTGAATGGCATTCATCAATATTGAATATTGAATATTTTTTAAGGCCCAAAGTAGAGAACAATCCAAAATTGTGCTCTCACAGCTCGTCCAACTGTTGTTACTTAATCGCCACCCTATCTATATCACACTGGTTCCTCTTAAGGGGGTAAGGTTAAAATTTATAAATTTTCAATAGGTACAAGCCGAAGGTAAAAGGCTATATGTATATAAGTTTGTCATTCCGTTTGTTATTTCTACAATATTAATCTAGCTTACCGGCCGGTTTTGGTGTTTTCTTTATAACTTTGCCAAAAACCAAGATTTTCTTCGCTCTTAAGGAAACAATTTAAAAGAAAAATGTCAAAGCTTAATTTTTGACCACGTGTAGAATAACATTCCATTTTATTAATTGTTAAGAATCTGCATAACCTCTTCCAAAAAATATGAAAAAATCTCAAAAAGATTTGACTCTCTTAGCTTTTAGATTCATCGTAGCCCAAATCCTGCAGTTTTGCTTGTTGCCGTAGCCATATAATAGAAAATGGTCCTAATCGCTTGTTACACTATGCCATCCCTTGTTACGGAAAAAATTCGTTCAGCTGGTTTGCAAAATATTCGTAGAACATATTATGCATACTAATTGTAAAATTTTTAAGTATTTTTTTAATCAGGACAAATAAAATAGAAATAAAGGGTTAATTTTTCTAACAAAAAAATGCCATACATTTTTTTTTTATAAATCCTAATAGAACATTTACTTCGGAATACTTTACGCTGTTTTGACATAATTACCACTGCTTTTGTGAAAAATTTCCTTTTTCAATTTTCCTTTATTCACTTTACTTAATTACACGAACTTTTGGTCTTCGATGACCCACAGTGAAAATGGATGCAGAACAAAAATTAACCCTTGAAACTAGAGTTAGAGACATCTGAAATAATTTTTTAGCTGAGAAGTACATTTAGTATATATTTTTTTTTAACTTATTCCAAACAGCTTTTAAAAAAATCCAAAAACTTCAAGGGCCGAAAATTCGAAAATCCGAGCTAACTTTCCAAAACCCTTTGGCAGATTTGCGGCAAAAGTGCACTTTACGGGGCGTACGAAAAAAAAAAAAAAAAATTGGACCCCCTCTGGAATAAAAAAAGAAAAAAACCAAAATTAAAATTTAAGGGGGCTGAGGCCCCTGGGACCCCATGGATCAAAAAAAGCGGCCCGCCCACTAAGTGGTATGTGTGGGTACTCAAATTAAAGGTAATTGTGTAAAAAATACGAAATTAATAAAATTTAGGTCGAGCGGGACTTCTGAGTCCCTCTGGGGGGTAAACAAATTGCCCCTCCCACCCTTATAACTATGTGTGGGTACTCGAATGAAAGGTATTTTGCTTACGATTGTAAATATTTTGTTTTTATTTGGCTTTTTTAATGTTGTATAAAAATCGAGGGATTTTTTTATTTTTTTGTAACTAAAGCTTTTCTGTATAGCCGGCCTTCGGCCGGGCGCAAGGATTTTCTCCTTTATGGTATAACAAAGACCGGCTTCGCTAACTAAAGCTTTTCTGTATAGCCGGCCTTCGGCCGGGCGCAAGGATTTTCTCCTCTATGGTATAACAAAGACCGGCTTCGCTAACTAAAGCTTTTCTCTATAGCCGGCCTTCGGCCGGTCGCAAGGATTTTCTCCTCTATGGTATAACAAAGACCGGCTTCGCTAACTCAAGCTTCTCTGTATAGCCGGCCTTCGGCCGGACGCAAGGATTTTCTCCTCTATGGTATAACAAAGACCGCTTTCGCTAACTTAAACTTCTCTGCATACCTATAAAAGATACATAAATTAACCTAGAGAGGAAAATATTAAACGAATACAAAAACAAAATACATATTGGCAATCGTGAGCAAATTACCTTTAATTTGAGTACCCACACAGATATACATAAGTGTTATGGGGGGAAACTTTTTTTGCCCCAGAGGGCCCTTGAAGTGCCGCCCACCAAAAATTTTATTATTTTCGTTTTTGTTGCACAATTACCTTTAATTTGAGTACCCACACATACCATTCAGTGGGCGGGGCGGTTTTTTGGACCCAGGGGTCCCCACGGGCCTCAGCCCCCTTAAATATTAATTTTGGTTTATTTTTCTTAATTCTGGATCGGGTGGCATATTTTTTTTTTCGTACGCCCCGTAAAGTGCACTTCAGCCCAGATTTGCTCTAGTTTCATTTTGCGTTGCAAGTATTGAAGCTGGCGGCGACGACCCGAATTTTGTTGCACTGTGTTATTAATTTGTGTAAAAAATGGACAAAGAAAAAAAAATTATTTAACATGAAATACTTTTTATATTAAATGAAACTGTTTGCTGAAAAAATTTACTTGCATTAAATTTAATATTTCATATCCCACTGTGTAGCGTTTATGCAAATTTTAGAATAAATTAAAACTCTATTCTAATCTAACACTTCAATTGATTGTTACAAACTAACTTACTTGACAGAAATTTTTAGAATTTTTACACTTTAGCCAATTTATAATTAATAATTCTTTTAACAAAATATACATACAATTTTAAATCAAATTTTTATCCCTTTTTTATCTTTGTCTTCTTTGCATAAGTTCTATTAATTTATTTCACAAGCATTTTTTATTATTTTACAAGTTATGTGTATTTAACGAATTTAATCTTGCAAGGGGTAGTCACTTTCAAACATTTTTTAATTCAAATATTTTTTTTTAATTAATCCAATAAGAATAAAAACAATAAAGCAGCATATTAAAGAAAAATATTTATAAAAAGCAAACAATAAAAAGAAACTCCAAAAAAAAAAATAATAGTTACGTACTATTTGAACAAAACAAAAAAGTTGAAATAAAAATATTAAAAATTGTAACTGTAAATAAGAATTACTAGAGTTGTATTTTAATTTAATGCAAAGTAAATAAAAGATATGTACATATAAATAAAAAAGATTAATTGTAATAAAGAAAAAGTGCAAAGCAAAGTTATTATAGTTACAGAGAGAGAAACAGTTTACGTTAATCAAATTATTGCTTCATTTTACTTTAAAGGTAAATTATATGTAATTTCTAATTTCTTTTTGAAATTTTAATATTTTCTTGCCAACGTCAGAGCTGTTAAACAATGATTACTCATCGTTATGTTACTAATCATAATAATACACATAATTATTTTGTTTTTAAATAAAAAGTAATTAATGAAATACGATTTCATTCAGTTTCGCCCATATACCTACGACTACAAATAGTTTAAAAGCAATCACGATTACTGAAGAATACTGTAAAAAGTCAAAAGTAGGTTTACAAAGTCCAAAAATAATCTTACTTTTTCAAAGAAAATAACGCAGGTCAGCGATAAACACGGTTTTACATCTTCTTATATATTACTTAGGGTGACCGTTAAAATCAAAAGTTGGATTTCTTTTTGATAACTTTGTGATCGAAATCGATTAATAATCATGTATAAATTCTTTCTACGAAATTTTCTTATCATTTCGATTACATATTTCAAAAAAAAATAATCTAATTGATAACTAATTTAATATAACGGTAATTTATTAGTTATGATTAACACTAATTTTTTTATACAATAACTATTTTGTCATGCCGTCATTCGTTAATAATTGTGTTCTATAAAATGGGGTCTCCACCTAAGATAAGATATAGGAATTTTAAATCAGCAAACATCAAATTCAATCGCAGAGAGTATTTTTTACGTGTGGATTCTCAAATAGTGTTACTGCCTGTTTTTAGAACGCGAGCGCAAAAGGAACTTTTTTAACTAACGTTTAAAACCTTATTTCAAAATTAGTTTTTGTCTTAAATGTTATTTCAACGAGTCACTTTTGCGCTCGCGTTCGAAAAACAGGCAGTAAGTATTTATATTATAATGAATTGCAATATATTGTATTGAGCTTGAACAACTTGAATATAATTGCAGAACCAAAAATTTACAAATCACTAACATATATTCCTAAAATATCGGAACGTTTAGAAAAGTCGAAAATATTCGACACAAAGACATGTAAAATAGCACATAAATCATATAATACAATTGGTAAATTATTCACTAAAACTAAAGATAAAGTACATAAACTAGAATTTCGAGTCACAAATCAAATCAAAAGTTCATGGATATTTCATCACAAAAGACAGCATTAACAGCCCACTGTGCCAGTTTAAATCACTCTCCGGACTTTGAGAATGTATCAGTTTTAAACACAGAAAAAAATTATAAGCGACGTTTAATGCTAGAAATGTTGAAAATCATTAAAGTACCAGAATTGTTAAGAATTAATTTTAATTCGGACACGGAAAATGTAGCACAAAATTATAGACATTTAGTTTATAAAAACAAAACAGGAAATTTAAAAATGTTTTATAATGTAATAGATTATTTGTATAAAAATTTTTCTTAATTGTAAATAATTTTTTCTATGTGACAATTGTTATTATTTTTTCATTATTTTATAAACGTTATTTTAATTGTTTAATTATTTCGCTGACGATGATACACATTGCTGTATCGAAATATTGGAATTATAAAATAAATGTTATCAAATTTTTTATATAAAAAAGAAAAACCTCAAGCTCAATAAATTATATTGCAATTTAATAAATAAAGGTTGAATAAAATAAAATCTTTTTATAATAAATGTTATGACACAGTTGTTATGAGAAATTTCATAACAACTATCTTACAAGATGAGCTGTCAAAAATACACATACATATAAAACAACAATAAAACACTATCATTAAAATGTTTAATTTTTAAGTGCAGAAATCTTGTGAAAAAGGCTTAAAAAAACTATATTTTAAGCTAAAAAAAAGAAAAAACTTAAAAAAAGAATAAAAACATATTCACTGTACGAGAATCAGTCAATTATGAAGTCTTATAAGATTAACATAAATACATGTCCCCTTGTTTAAGATTAAGATTAACATGAAGAAATGTGTTCTCTCATTATGTCGACATTCTATCAGTTAGCGCAATTATTAGTTTTATCAGATATTATCTCAGTTGCAGACCCAGTGTAATATAGACTTAAAATAACATAATCGTAATCAAGAAATACGTAGAAAACTTCTTTCTATACGATTATCTTATCATTACTATTATTTAAAAAAAATAATCTAATTGATTACTAATCGTAATTTAACTGCTATGATACTGTCGTTCGTGACTTATAGCGTTCTATAATAAAAACAAAAATGATGACATAGAACTTAATATTTTTCGAACGGCAATAATCCAATCATTTGTTAGTTTTAAATGTCAAATATATATACATAAATCGCACTAGTTTGTTTAAAATGTTCAGATGATGTTAAAAACAAGATAAATGAAATATTTTTCTTATGAGTACTCGTACTTATGCTTAAGCCAGTCTGTATCGAATCGCTGCTGACGTATTTAGGGTTAACGAAGGTACCTGTAATGACGACTTACTTACCGAGTGCATACAATACATCTACTAACGCGATGTACACGATTTTCTAGACCATAGCTGAATCTATCTAACCTCTATAGCAAAGCTGCTTTGCTAAAGAACAGCGACAGTATAAATGGATATCCGACAGCACATCGAACTTCATATAGGTGGAAGGGGAAGAATTCAACTATATACCCGTCGTTTTAAGGATCTCTTCACCTGGGCCCTGTTTCTCAAAACTACAAGTTACAAATCTACAAGTAAAATACATTAAAAATTTTACAGTTTTTGTTTTCGTTTCAAATGTATTTTACTTATAGATTTTTGACTTTTAGTTTTGAGAAACAGGGCCCTGGTCTTTAAAATGCCTCCCCAATGTTGTTATTTCTAGCTATATAAAGCTAAATTGCACGAAATTTTACCAAAATATTATCATTTGGTACGGTTTTAGTCGTATTTAAATTACTTTCCAAAGTGGGCTTTATATCCGGCCTATGGTAAATTATGGACCGATCTTCACGAAATTTACAAAGTTTCGCGGAGTGATTTCTTACCTTATGAAATAACAATAGAATAATTTTTTATGGTTTTAAGAATACAAATTTGTTTTCCGAGAGTGAGCTTTATATGGGGTTATGGTAAATTATATATCGATCTTAACGGAATTTAGCAAAATGATTTATAATTTTATTCAAATATGACATGACGGTTTTACGCGAACCAAAGTGTTTTCAGAAAGTGGGCTTAATATGGAGCCTATGGTAAATTATGTAACGACCTTCACAAAACTCAGTAGTATGATTTCTTGTCATCTAAAACGATATTAATAGAGAATCGGTACATTCCGTCACCTATTTTTGTTGGATTTTGTTGCAAGAATATCCATTTTTAGGGAGATGGAACATTTGGGCGTATAACTCCTTTCCTACGAATTCGATTAAGCTGAATTCAATCGCAAACTGATAAGGAGAACTAGAAACAACTTGATGCCTAAATTGTTCTTTTCTTTAGAGTCTTCCAAAAGTTAGCGCGTTTTCCGCAGACGAACAGACAGACGGACATCGCTTAATTAACTTAGAATTATGTACTCAAGGACCCAGAATATGTATAGTAAGTACATACACTTTAAGAAGTCTTATTGAGATTAATACTAAAAATGTTTCACACGGAATGACAAACTTTATACACCCTCATTCACCACTAGTGGTGGAGAATATTAAGAACTCGTTTTGTTTGCCATAAAACTGTAGGAGAAAATAATATTAAAAAATTTTTGCCGCGCAATTATTTTTTACGTAAAATGAAGTATTGCGTAAGTTAGGTTTAAATGAGCTAAATTGTAATTTTTTTTTTTTAGCAAGAACCATTACAGTTTTTACAAAATTAGTATATAGTTGCTACGCTACTGGTAATAAGTAGGGTGTTATATTAATTGGGTTTTATTTTTGTTCGATTAAACGATTAATCGTTATTTGGCATTTTTAACTTATAAGATTAAACGAATAAAATTAATCGATTAATCGAATAATTTTAAATCCAGAAATTTTATAAATTACGAGATTTTTTTTCGATAATTTTAGAAAAAATTAGTACTTGAGTAAATAAACATTTTTTTAAATAAAACTTGATAATGTAGCTCCAAATTGTTGCTTTACTTTCGGGCACTTAGATTTTTAAAGAGTCAATATAACTTTGAATTTTTTGACGTCTGCTATGCTTCTGCAATAATTTCCTCTAGAAAATTGATCGAAGAATCTTGTTCAAAATATTTATTAATTGGACCATTTGTAGCCTCCTTTAATTTTATTGGTGGAGCATCTTCTTCAAGTACTTTGGTATATTCACTGTGTAAGTGGTAAATTAGTTAAGTTGTAGAAGAAGATTTACGTTAATACATTTTTGGACACCTGTTATATTTAGCATTATTCTAATATCCATCGTACAATATTTTGTTAAAAAATACGGGCGTGTTCTACAAATCGAAATGAAGTGGATTTAAAATCGAACAAATTTTAAAATCGACCCTGTAATGAAAGTTCATAAAAATATTCCATTTTATCTGCTTCATTCTTTAAGTATCTATTATTATTGCAAGAACAACATTCTATTTATCGGTATAAATTCCTCGATTAATCCTTGAATCGAAATTAGCAGTTTTAAATTATTCGAACGATTAATCGTCTAAAATTGTTCGATTAATCGAACAAGAATTAATCGACTGAACACCCTAGTAATAAGTAACCAACCAGTTGCTAGGTAACTACTATGTACTCATTATTAAAGCAACTTAAATTTAATTCATAAATACCAACCACATCTCCTATTAAATACATAGTTTATTCATTATTTATTTATAAAACAAAAGACTTACAAATATGTATGTATGTTGAATTAAAAATCATTTCACTAAGATCTATTTGAAAATAACAATTATGGAATTATTGTTTTCAGTTTGATGCTCAGCTGGATTTATTTTGAGTATCTTTTATAATTATTTAATATTTTCTAGAGAATTTTTATTGTCCAACTCTAAAACTATAAATTTTTTAATGTTATCGTATGTAAAATAAGCTAATTGTTCATTAGTCATTTGAATTGAACCAAGGTAAACTAGGTGAAGGTTGTGGGAATAGGAATGATGTTTAAAATGGTAGGTAAACATTTTTGTAATTTACATTTGTAGTTTTACAATTTTAAGTACACAACATTATGTTAATATAAAATCATAAAAATTTAACAATTTGTAATGGAATTAATGTTATAAAGAAACTCATTAAGCAAGACAAAGGTATATAGCGTTACCGATAACACAAATGGCCCTAACTAACCCAAAATTTAAAATCTACTTTTTCATTGATTCAGATGTATGGCATCAACACAAACGTCCACAAAAAGTAGCGATTTTATGAACAAAAAACAAACGGCTTTATCTAAAAAGGCGATTATATGATGAAAATTGTCAATTGTCAAAACAACTAAAAAGGTTTTACTGGCAAACAATTTATTTATTGAAGAAAAATAAACTATAAACAGGTAAAGAAAATTTATTATTTTAAACAGTTTTTTTGCTTCTCCTGTAAAATATTCAAAATGCTAGATATGGCCGTTTTTATTTTAGGTAACGATACACACATATATATTACACTTTATCATAAAGAGGGTATTAACATAAAATTTCAAAAGTTTCCGGTAAAGCAAATCAATTTTTAATTTAATATTAAAGGCATATGAAAAAGAGTTTTTAAGCCAACCGTTTTATTACCAAAAAGTAGACAAAATAGCACAATATTTTTACAGCAGGTAGATATGAAAATTGCGTGTCGATTTCGTCCGAAAGATAAAACAAATAAAATTGTTGAGTTGATACCACTCTCTTTATGTTCAAGTGCGATATATATGTTCATATTGACAGATGTTTTAAAACAGAATTCTAGCGTAAAGCGCTCAATAAGTAACTTACTATGGAAATTCATCAAAAATTGTAATTAAATACATACATGCTACACAAAACTTGCGGCAATGCAAGATCGTCTACATAACACTTTCGCGAGATTTTTCGATAATCGTTCTTCAGTTTGATCGATTAAAGATACAGGATGACGCATAAGTAACGTTTGATTAATTAATTGAATTACTTTTTTCCTTCTGATTTCATTAACCATTGGCATTTATTAAAATTTAGATTATAGCTTGGAAATATGTTTTAAAGATAACATCTTACAAATGGTTCCCACTGTTTGCTTCTACCTGACGTGCTTTTTACAGAGCATTTTCCGCAACTTCGCTTAGAATTTCATATCCCAGCGCCCTGACTTCTTCTTGGATATTCGCCTTAGGCTGTTGAAAGGTCCTTGGTTTACTGGCATACACCTTACCCTTTAGGTAACCCCAAAGAAAAAAATAGCCAGTTAAAATCAGAAAAACGCGATATTAGTCGATCGCAAAAGATTTGGCGCAGAATCCATAGTTGGACGAGCTGTGGCCCCATCTTGTTGGAACCACAATTATGGATTGTTCTCTACCTCGGTCATTAAACAATTTTCAATAATTGCCCGTCATGGAATGCTATTTACATTAAAAAATATGAACAAAAAAATATGTGTAAGATACAGTGGGTGCATTTGATGTTCAACAATTATTCTTAGATTATGGGTATCCATTGAAGTGAAGTTGGGCTTCATCGCTAAATATTCAATACGATCTTTGTGTCTGAATAATCGAATGCTGACTTTCAAAACAAAAATAAAATATTATAATTTTAGTTCTTTGTTCTGTGCGGAGTCTTTTCATCATTAACTTACCAAGTTTTTCAAATTTAAATCTGAAAAAGACAAACCAAAAAAACGTAAACAAAAAATTTATTCGTTTATTATGTCATAACGTTTTTATAAAATAGTCTTTGTATATCACTTTTATGTGAACAGTGACAGACTACATTATTGGCACAGGCAGCACTTTCAACTTCACGGTTGATTTAGGAGCCTTGTTAAAGTGATCTTTAAATAACAAATATCTCTCCTATATAGAATGATAAACTTTCCACAAAATAAATTTATTTTATTTCAATTTTATAACAATGTTAAAAGTAAAAAACAAGCAAAAAGCATTTTATTTTATTGAACAAAATTATTGGCACACGTATAAAATACTAGTTATTTGCGAATATTTATATTTAGTTGCTTATCCTTTTTCTTCTATAACTGTCTCTAGTCTATTTAGCACAGAACTCACTAACTTTTTCTTAATATCTGCCCCAATATTTTTTTCATTTGCGAACATTGCCTGATTCAGCTCATTCATTTTCGTTAATGCTCCAACTACATATTCCCAAAAAATTCTCGAATGGATTGATATCTGAGGATTGAAGCGGATGTGGCAGAACATGCCAAACATTATATGCAAGCAACACACGCACAATAAGAGCCGAATGCTTATCGTGTTGGAAAGTGAACGATGATAGTATACTTTTCGGCATTTTTTCAGGTTTTTTTTAAATATTGAAATACTTTTACATAATGCCGTCAATGAACGCCAGTTTACCCACCCCATCAGCGGACATGCAGCTCCACACAATCTCCCCTCCACCACCATGTTTAACATTTGCAGCAAGGTTTTGTTTTTCTACGTAGCTCTCCCAAAGATCGTTTGGCTTACGCAAATATTCTTTGGCGTACGCTTCGTTTTGTTGATTAAGGTCTATCAACAAGACAATTGTATTTCGCCTCATGTACAATTTTTGATACTCGTTCTCTTTCTGATGTTGCCATAGTTTTTGAATAGTTGGCTATGTTCACAACATTATTGAAAACAAACAACATGATAGAAATGTATGCACAAATAAATTAATAAAAATTTAAACAAAAAGGACAACTATTTCCGTCGCCGTCTTCCGTTGTATTATGTTTATTTTTCTCTCCCGCAACGAGAAATCGCACCGCATCGCAAACATTGTGTTTAGACTCTATGGCTGTAACTTATTTAAAAACACAACTTAAGCTTACTTTGTATTTTTATATTTTTTTAAATAAAACTTGAAAAAATATTTATAAATGTCTTCAGGCATAAAATAAGTTTGCCCTGTAATGATTATAAAAATGTTTTAAAATATTTATTTTATTTGTAAGAGCCTGTCCACATTATGAAAAATTTACTGGAAGCATTTAAGTTTGAGGATGAAAGGGAAAAGGCGAATGGAAAAGTCTTTGTTTCATGTACATGCATTTTTTGTGAGTTTGTTATTTATATGCAGAAGAGGAAAGAGGGAAGGTATTCAAAATACTTAATATGCTTCAAAACAAAAGTTTCATTGTATTGAAACGAAAAGTTTCATAATGTGGACAGGCGCTAACCATTACCCACTACTGAAAACTCATCAATTATTAAATAAGTAATTGCCACAACAGTGCTTTAAATATTTTAATAATTTTCCTACTTGAATTTCTAATTTTTTTATCCAAAAATCATTACTAACGCCTCAGCGACTATAAATTTTAATTAAAACTTGATTTAACAAATTTTTATAAATAAAAAAACCAAAATAAAAATAATATTTTTAATAGCAATAGACTAAAAAATAAAATGTATTTGTGGTTAATGTGTTGATTTTGAAATGAAAATAATATCATTAAATATAATTTTATTTTATTGAAATTAAATACACATAAATAGATATTTATGATTATTTTCATTCTTTCTTTTTTTAAATTATTTTGTGGTTTTATTTAGAAATTTTTATATTTAATTGATACATTTGGTTAAATAACAAACACTTGTACAAATAAAGTTATTTGATTCATTAAATTTATATTTACTTAGCCCGGTGTGCTTCGCTATTCCCATTGACTTAAAATAAGAAAATTTGTATAACCTTCACTACAGGTGGAAAGGGTATATATACACTTTTTTTTACTTGAATAGGACATCCATTTTAAAGTTTTATTTAAGGTTATTCTATAAAATGCATTGCATATACATACATATGTGTATATTGAACAAGTTGTTTTGCTGTAATATTTAGATCAGTGCAATTACTCGCTCTGGGAATAAAAATGTATATTGTAAATGTACCGTTAGAGTTTTTTTTCTTTTAATATTGATGAAAACCTTGCATTTTTGTTGGCAATTCCCAACCGGATCTATGAGGCCATTCTTTAAAATAGGGGCTCCACTTATACATATTAGTTGTAATTTTTAATATTTAAAATTTAATAAAATGAAAATATAAATAAATATTTTTTTTAATAAAAAAATGTTTTCTAGGGTACGTCCTATTCAAAAGGCGCAGAATTTAAGGCGTTTTTGTCACTAATTGTACCAGAAATATTATATTAAAAAAGGAACTGATTTTATCAAATTAATTTATTTTATAATTTCTGCAGACAAAAGCAGAAAAAAAATCCAAATGTGTAGCGTTGTTGATTTAACGATATCCGTCAGTTTATCTGTCTATGGGTCTGTTATAATAGGTTTTCCGAAGACCCCAAATATAATGGGGACTAGGTTTTTATATACATATACTTATATATCAGACAGATCGGCCGATAAATGCCTGAAAAAGTCAATCAGCGCCGGGGTTGCGGGTTCGATTCCCGCCAGAGACACTGGTTTCTTTCCTGCAGACCAGCGAAGAGCTTCGCGGGACTAGCTTAGGAAATTAAATAAAAAAATAAAAAAAAACCTGGCCCTATAGTTAACGTTCGAAATCGTTGAACAGTCTGTAAGGAAAAAATAAGATAGAAGAAAAAACTAAATTGTTGCTACCGTTTTAAGCAAAGCTTAACTGTTATCGTTCTCCATATTCAAACATTTATAGAAATATATGTATATGGTCTTTGTACCACTTCTCTAACCCAGCCTTAAATATAGGTACCAAGCTTCGTACCTTTTACTGTAACCATTTTCCAGATATCTTCAAGGTCTCAGAACATTACAAGGGCTCAAAATATGTTTGGAAGTGGTGTAAATGTTTTTTAATGTTCACACGGTATTTGATTATTTGTTTTCATAAATTCAAGGATATAGAGAAGGTCTTATAAGAATGAAGGAAGATATTCTTTATACGAATGCCCTTATTCCTGCAGTGTCATAAATATTTTGAATTAAGAACTAATCATAAATAAGTCATAAGTCGACGGTATTGTCAAAGAAATTATTATTTTTTTTAATCCGCACTTACAAAATATTGAACTAAGAAACAGGCGGACAAAGTTTTCTTCTTGATATGACAAAAGGAAGTATGCATTTTTTACCCTTAAGCTCTTGATTTGGCTACGTTTTGGCAACAGATGTTATCGAAAGTATCGACAACGCGCCGTTGACGTTTTCATACCTTTCGTTCGCATTTTTTGAATGGGTTTATTGCTTTATGTAGAATCTCGCTTTATTAAACACATTATTTAATATTTTAAAAGGTACCCTAAGAATAGGTATTGAAGTAGAAAAAAAATATTAAAATATTAAATATTAAAATGTAGTCGGGACTGTAAGAAAAGATAAACTCACTGTTTATTGATGTTGTTTTTGTTTAAGCTTTGGTATTGTTGCAAGTATAACTGGGGCTTATAATTCTTATTCGCTTAACAGTTGTTGGGTATAATATCTTTAGTTTTTCTAAAATCTTTGGATGGAGTATCCTGACGATCTGGCCTAAGTAACCAGTGAAATGCGCATAGGAATAGCTTATCAAATCAACAATAAATTTTAGTTTATCAATAATATGAAATGGGAATTTAGCACGAAACCTTGTTAATTAAAATCTGTTGTTTGCAGAACCTAATTTTTCTTCAGCTGATTAATAAAAACTGTCAACAGATTGTCAGCTGTTACTTTGACAACTATACATGATTTTTAAAATTTAAAATTTAATCGTCCCAACAGAAATAATCATTGAACAGCAGTATGTTCGCTATATGATAAAAATAAAACACTTTTCGTAAAAAAAATTGTTATTGTTGCCCAGTTGTTGTCATTTGTTCGGAGGCAAAATATAAAAAAAAAAATAGCTTTTATTTAAGGGATTGAACGTTTTAAGGATTTCTTTCATTTCTTTCATTATTTGATCAATTTAAGTCAACTTATTACCAAATAGAAAACCTAAAATTGTTAAAGAGATTGTTATTATTTTTATATGGAAAATAACCGCACATTCAATTTGTTTATTTTCAATTTTATACTTCAATTATTGTCCAGTGGTTTGTCACCAAAAAAAAAAACAAAAACATAAATAAAATAAAATGCATACAACATTTTATAATCAAAATTGATGCTATCAACATTTGTTTAGACACTTTTTTAAATAAGGCATATTTACGGTAAATAACGGGGTCTAAATTATGACAAACAATTTTACCAACAAAAAAAATGATTGAATAAATAAATGTGAAAACAAAAATCATGATTTTGTGGTTTAGTTTTATTGATAACAATCAATCCCTCACTCACTCATTTGCTGATATTTAGAATTTTTAATTAAAATTATATTTAGCAGACAAATTGTGTAAAACACGTAGAAGTGTGAAACTAATGAATTAAGCCACAAGAAAGAGGACCTTTAATTGCGTCTATATTCTACGTTAAGGGAGACAATAAAACTTTCATACATCTCTTGACCAACAGTAAAATGTCAGTTATTAAATTAATGGCTGCTACTCCGTCCTGTTTTCGGGGTCAAGTAAAAATAACGCTTCCTTAATACATGCAAGTAGTGGCATGCCACTGTTGTATACATATTATCAAAAAAAAATTTCGAAATAGTCGAATCTCATGTGTTTCAAAAAATTAATGATAAAAATACATTAAACAAGTTAAAATTACAATTTGACAATAATAAAATAAATTTGCATTCAATTTTAAACAAGGTAACATTGGTTTTTGTTTTGGCATTTAATGGCATGCAAGTGCCAGATTTCCACTCACATGCAAATTTTGCTGCCACTGAAGATGCCATTGAGAAAAATGTGAGTGTATAAGCAAAACATCGTGAGTGTACTAAGTTTTTCGAACTGGCAGTGGCATGTGTAAATGCTAACTAAGTGACACTTAAATGGGCAAGCAAACCACACAAATGGTTTGACAAATACACTATACATTACTCGATTCAAACATTAATTTTTCAGCTTTATTATACCCTCCACCACAATTAGTTGTGAAGAGGGTAAACTAAGTTTGTCATTCCGTGTGAAACTTTTTTATTATTCATCTCAGACCCCATAAAGTATATATATTCTGGCTGCTTGAGTAATTCTAAGTCGATTTAGCCATGTCCGTCTGTCCGTCTGTTGAAAACACGCTCACTTTCGAAAAACTCAAAAGAAATAAACCAACTAGGTGTCAAATTGCTTGTAGTTATCCTAAGCAGTTTGGGATTGAATTTCAGCAAAATCGGTTCAGTAGGACCAGAGCTATGAACCAAAATGTGGAACCACCACCTTCAAAAACTTGATAATTTTGTTACAAAAACTAACATAAATGATGCAAAAATGCACGGAATGACATAAGATTTTGCACAAGTCCGTTTTATTCGACTAGAAATTACACTGTAAAATTTCGCGAAGGTCGGACCATAATTTACCCTAAGCCCCATATAAACACTACTCCCGGAAAGCAGTTTAGTACGCCTAAAACCGTAAAAAATAATGCAATCATAACAAATTTTGGCTCGTCACAATTTTATAGGACTATAAATGATACTGTGAAATTTCGTGAAGATCGGTACATAATTTACCCTAGGCCCCATATATGCCCTACTCCCGGAAAACAGTTTAGTCTCCTAAAACCATAATTAATAACAGATAAGATAAAGATAATTAAGATAATAATAATAATAATAAAAAGACATCATACAGATATTACTCCTTAAACATTCGAACTGTCGGTGGAGGGTATCAAAGATTCGGCACAGCCGAATATAGCACTCTAACTTGTTTTTGATATTAATGGTTTTAACATTTTAATAAACTTTATTAAACAAAATATTTCTCGGCCATTATTTATTCTTTTTTTTCTACTTCTTTACTCTTTAAAGCATACACCACAATAAACAATGCAAACGGTTTGCACAAACATGAAATTTTGGTTTGTTTGTCAAGCCGCTTATTTGGCACTTAAGTCTGTCTTCATTGGAACCAATCTTGCCCTTCATGTATGTTTTTTCTTAACTAAAATAGTAGCGTAGCGAAATCGGACTGGTTTTTAAAATGTATTATTTGTTGGTACATACTTTTTTCTGTTTCGCAATGACTATTAATTAATAAATCTCAGGTCAGCAGGAATTGATTTACGAGGGGATTGCTTTTCACACGGGCAGCTTTACGTGGCCGCGAAGACAGAACATCTAACGTGGTGTATAAGGAGGTTATTTATTTAAGTACAAAACAGATTAAAAAAAAATTGAAAACAATAAATTTTTTTTAAAAAATAGCTTTTCTTAAAACTTATGAAATTTGATGTCAAATTCTAATCATAGAAAATTTTAAATGGTAACTTCTAAATTTTAATCACATGTATGTATGAATGTACACCTATGCAATTAATTTAAATAATTGTCTTAATTTAAATGTGTCACACCTCCAAACGAAATTGTGAATTGAATTTTTTAACTGTCTTCAAAAATTAACAAAATATTGTGTATCTGTCTGTGACGAGATTTCCTCATCTTTCGCACAATTTAAGCAAATATGTGATAATAAAAGTTATTTTTAACATAGAATTTTTTATTTAAGTTTCATAAAACACAATGCTAATTAAAACACAAAAAAAAACGTTGATGACGAAAAAAATTTACAAGTCTACCAAACACGAGTGAGTACTGCCATCTGGCACCTGATGTAAAATGTAGACTGCATTCGCTAACAAACTAAGCTGAAATTATTTAAATTTTAAATGCCACCGGTCTGGCTTTAAAACAGACAAAAGAATCCGGAATAAAAACAAAATGGACATATAATAAAAAAAAAATTAAAACAAATTTTTTTAAGGAAGTATTTAAAACTGATGCATTTAAATGTACGATTAGGCTAAAATAGCATTTCAAAGTGAAAAGATTTTAAAATGGTATAAACTAGAAACAATTAACTTGAGTAAATTGCTACTGATCACACTCATTTCTCTGTCAATGTTTTCATTTGAAATATAATGCAGATTCTACAAAATGTCAACATATTAAGCGAAAGGCCATCCACGTGCTTAAAATTAATATCTTATTAATTGTTGTGCTTTAAATTTATATGGCTGAGCTTTCTTTCTCTCACACTGCCAGGGTGTTATTTCAAATTGCACAACGCCTTTTCCAAAATCATCGGTCAACCCAAGCCTTTGTAAAGGAAGGCAATAACTTTCAGATATAGAACTTGTGGTAAAATTCAGTCCAATTAAACTTCATATTGCCAGAAAAAATGTAATCAGCACGCTGTAATAAATTTCACTTCTAAATCGAAACTTGCTGTTTAGTTTTTTTTAACCAAAAATCACTCAACAGAATTTTGTGATGATTGGTCCAAAATTTACCATGTGTCTAATATAAATTCTCCTCTCAAAAATAATTTTAGGTCGGCTTAAACTGTTACGAATCATGATATTTTACTCAAATTTGTTCAAATTAAGTTTAATATAACTAGAAATAAAAGCATAAAGCATTCTGATTGTCGGTCAATAATGTAACATATGTTTAAATACGGACGTCCGTTTTATAAAGATTAATTAATAATTTATAGACCTGTTAGAGCCCACGCCTGAAATATTCTTACTGTCGGAATGGGTAGCAAAGATTCGGCACCGCCGAATATATCACTCTTACTTGTTTAAGTAAAATTCGTTTTTAGTTTTAGTAAATTATTTATTTATAGCTTAAGAATGCCAAAAGTGAATTTCAGCAAGTTTTTGGGAAAAAAATCAGTAATAAGATTTTATTTCTGCCAAATAAAATTATAAAAGTTTGCTCTTCGCATATAACAAATTTACTATTGTCAAATCGTTTATTAGTTTTGGAAAAACTAATGCTTTATGTGCACGAAGACTCTATTCCGGAATGAAGCTTGTAAGGGGTCCATGTGAAATTATTGACCGATTCTTGCCATCGTCAATAGGTTCCTTGTGACAATTGGAACCTACATATGTACCAATTAATCAAACTATCTCAAAACTTACGACCTAGACCTTGCCAAGGTTTACATATGCAGCCATCTAGCCGGACAGACGGATATTGTTAGATCGTTTCAAAAAGCGGGTTACAATTATGGTGGATACAATAACAATATTATTTAAATAAAGAAGTCATAATTCTAAACCTAGTTTATGTAAAAACGCAACATGTCTATTGTATTCATAACAAAACAAGTTTATTTATTATGGATCGGATCAAAACGCAATAGTTCCAAATTTGTGTTTTAAATAACTTAAAAACTGACAGACAAATTAATTCATTTATTGTTTCAGTATTAGTAAACTATTTTACCACAACAAGTCTTTAAAAACAAGTAAGAGTGATATATTCGGCTATGCCGAATCTTATATACCCTTCAATATGGTGCGAAAATAAAAGAAAGTGGTATAATACATAATGTTTTTTATATATAAATAAAACTATTGTACCATGCCCACTTCTACAATCCTGCCCACATTTTGTCGGATGTTGTGTATATATAATTAAGCTGCTTGTACCTAGTTTAGAGTTTTTATATCTTGCCATTCTTCGAAATCTATAATGTATTTGTATGGGAGGTGCGACGCCCAATTCTTCAATTCCACCCATATTTTTAGAGAGTGTGTGTATTTTAACAATTTCTCTCTTACCGTTATTTAGATATTAATAAATCTTTTTTGTGCTACGCCCACTTCTTCGCTCCAGCCTACATTTTGTCGGCTGGTTTCTATTGATATCCGAGATGATTGTACCTAGTTCGGAAACTTTGGTACTTACCGTTCAGTAAATATACAAAAATGTAAAATGTCTTTGTATGGGAAGTGCCACACCCACATCACCTTAAATCTGCGCCAAATAAAACTTGACTCCGTTTTAAAAGATACTGCAATTAATACTTTACTAAAAAATGCTGCCAAAAAGGGTTGAAATATAAGCCCGTTGTGTTGCCGATAAAGGAATAACGGAATCATAGATTTAGGAAAAACTCACCAGTTTTATTTATTAAAACACTTAGAGCTCAAAACAAAATTGAAGAAATCAAACAAAGTTATGGAAGGTTCTTAACAATGGTCAACGAATCGACAGATAAACAAAAATATGTTCATATTACTATTCGTTTCTATAATGCTGAAACAAAATCGTTTAAAATATAAAGTCTTGGCTAAGAGTTTTTTGTAATTTTTCAAAAATATGGTTGAAGTCTACTGATGCATGCGTAAACACCAAAAAAATAAAATTTATTTAAAATAAATTTAGGAGAATATCTTAAATCTTCATATTAATTCGAATGTGTATTCTAAGTCAAATTACAATTTATAAAGTCTTACTCCTTAATAGTCTTATTCCTTCAATATTTTCCAGAAATATTTTCTATGCACAATGAGAATTTTTGTTTGTATATTTCTGTTACGAGGCTTACTTTAGCTATCCTTTGGCTAGCAATGAAGTAAATTGTATAGAAAATTGTTACAACAATTAGATACCAGAAGAATTTAATGCATTTTCTTGCCCGCTGAGACCTTAGAATACACATTCCATTTAATATGAAAATTTATATAATAAATGTTTCTCACCATGAGAAATAAATTCTCAGATTCTATTTGAGAATATCTCAAATAATAAATTTATTTAATTTTAAACCGAAGTTCTTTAAAACTTCTAAAGGGCAAAATAAACCACACAAATTGCTTGGCAACCATGTCAAAATTTTACGTTTGTACAAATATTTTGTGTTGTTAATTGGGGTGTTTGCTGTTTGAACAAACATTTGAAGCATGTTTGTAGAAACTTTTCGTGGTATCTATTGCTTTGCAGAGTGAAGTCTTTGATAAAGAAGCACAACAATTATTTTCAGTCGTTTTGTAGCAAACAGATCGTTGTTTTACCCGCTCTTTACTCAAAATCGTTTCCTTAATTTTATATTTTTCCTCCGTTTTAAACAAATAGCAACAAAATTGCCGCAGCACTATCGTCATTTGCATTCACTGAAAACAAAACCAAAGATTAATTAACGAACTATGATTGTACGAAATTTGGCTATATTCTTTATTGGGGAACATTAAACGGAAACAAAGTGTGTGTTTGCCAAGCCATTTGCTTGGTTTATTTTGACCTTTAGTCTTAACTATGAATTTTGTTGGTTGTTTACCTTTGTAAAATGTTTTGTTTTCATTCAAATTAACTTTTTATTTCCAAAACTAATTTGAATTTTGTGTTTTTATTTATTCAAATAGAACCGGCTAACCGAATATTTTGTAAATGATTAACCGGAAACAAGTTTTTGTTCGAAAACCGGTTTTTGTAAAAAGCCGAACAATCGATCCAATTGATAATGAAGATGCTTGTACCTAATTTGGACACTTTTGCTCTTTCCGTTCTTCAGATATGCAGACGGACATCAACTGCGCTTAACATGTTTGTATTTGTTATGTGTAAAAACCAGAGTTCCGAATATTCATTCACTATTCACTCATGGTCACGAATAAAAAAATTTATACACTGTTGTGTGCTTTTTATTCGTGTTTAAAAACACAAAAAAACTTTTGCTATATTTATTCTTGTATAAAAGTATTTTCATTGTTTTTTGTTTTTACAAAACACATGAGATTATAAGAGAAATTTTTCTTTTTATATATTTGTACATGTGAGATTTGTTTTTTTTAAACTTCTTTTGTTCGTCTTGCATTCAGACATACTTCCAAATATTCGCTTGGTATTTACATCATAATCTCTGTTGTGTTTTGCTTTATTCGTGTTTAAAAACTCAAAAAATCTCTTGCTGTATTTGTTCTTGTATTTGTATTGTTTTTTGTTTCTACTAAAAACATGAATTTAACATTGAAAAAGAAAAAAAAACAAATTATGTATAAGCAATTAGTGTTTTTATTTCTTTTTTTAGAAAGGAAAATTTAGCAAAATTTGGAGAAAACAATTTTTTTAAGTAAAACTACTGCACGTAAAAGAAACAAAAAAAATGATATGTAATTTATTATACATACCTATGTATATTTTTTTTACTAAAGCTTTAAAAGAACATAACGCAACACTTTTAAAATAAATAATTTTTTAAAAAAAGTTAAAATTAAATATTAAAATTTGTACTTAAATTTAGATAAAAAAAAATCAAAATCAAATTTGCACTGTTGTCATATTTTCAATTGTTTAAAATAAAGTTGCAAGTATTTTTATTTTCTTAACGATAAAAGCAACATGAATAAACATGAATGAAAAAACAATTTTATCATGTACAAAGTAAGGCTACAAATACTATTAAACAAAAACAAAGGATGCAAGAGATTTTTGTGTTTTTAAACACGAATAAAGCAAAACACAACGATTAGCCTATGATTATCCACATACGCGCATATGTACAAACTAGAAAATAAAAAACAATTTTATGCATGTGCTTAAAAATAAAAAAAATTCTTAGCTATTCATTTAACAGTGCGAAAATAAAACAAAAAATTTTGCAAGCAATATTCATGTCAGTTTATCATGTATGTTGGATTTTTAGTATGCATACATGAATATTTTCGAACCCTGGTAAAAACGCAAAAAAAAAGTCGAAAAATAAAAAAAAAACCATACAATGTATGTAAATACATATAAACCTTGTTACTTTTGGTTATGGGTATAAAAAAAAACAACAACATGGGAATTTATGAAAAAAAATTTGAGGTAGTCGTGGTTTTTTTGCTCATGTCTCAGCCATTTGTGGATCGATCTGGCTGAATTTTAATAAACTTGTCCGGACTATATATGATATAATTATATATTAACCGAGTCCCTATTATATCTGGGGACTTAAGAAAACCAATTTTAACGGACACACGGACGACAATACAAACAGACGGTCCTCTTGTTATAAGGAGCTGGTAGCGAGCTAGTCTATCAGCGCCGAGGTTGCGGGTTCGATTCCCGCCAGAGACTCTGGTTTCTTTCCTGCAGACAAGCATAGAGCTTCGCGGGATTAGCTTAGGAAAGTAAAAAAAAAAAAAAAAAAAAAAAAAAAAAAAATATTGATGAACTTACAAACGGAATGACAAAGTTATAGATACCCTTTTACCTTCGGTGAAGGGTATAAAAATAAACCCTTTTCACCTGTGGGTCCTTATATATATGTACATCGTTCTGGCTTTAACTTATTTTTCCAAAAAATTTTTAAAATTGAATTAGTGCGTTTTGGTATGAACCTCCTTACTTCAAACATCTGGTTAGAACTGATTTCTAGTATTTCTAAAGCCAAATGGTAATTTACACTATCACACAAGTCTTACGTATTCCATAATACTTTGTGAGATATTCACACTATCCCACATAAGATAATAATTTTATTTGCCTTTGTTTAAATACAAGCCTGGTCACGTGAAAAGAATTATTGTTTAGAAAAATTTCGAGAAACGGTGAAGTCTAAGGGGATGTCAAATTTTTTCGTTATACATACTTGTCATTTTTATAACACATTGCATTCACACTATCACACTTTTACATATGACTTGAGTTGCATGGCTCAATACATATTATAATGCATATTATAATAGTGTAAAGTATCCTTAAATATTAAGTTAATTTGAAATACCAACAAAAAAAATGGAGTTTGTTCTAATATATTTTTTATACCCTGTACCACCAGTGGTAAATGAGGGTATACTTAGTTTGTCATTTCGTGTGAAACTTTTTATATATTCATCTTAGACCCCAAGAATAAATATAAAAGTAGGTATAAATATTCTGGGTCCTGAGTAATTCTAAGTCGTTAAAGACATCACGCTCACATTCGATCGACTCAAAAGAAAAGAACAATATTGGTGTTAAATGGTTTCTAGTTCCCCTAAGCCGTTTTGGATTGAAGTCTAGCAAAATCTGTTCAATAGGATAAGAGTTCTTAACTCAAGATGTGGAACAACAACCCTATAAAATTGATAATTTTGTTACAAATTATGATATAATGCACGGATTGATATAAGATTTTCGTTTTATATGACTAGAAATGATACTACTAGGACTAATATTTGATAAGTAGAGATTAATTGATACTAACTACCTAAAATAAAACACCACCTTAAAAATTATAGCATATAATTAAAAAAACTTTAACGTAATATTTTCTTTGTAAGTAAAGACAATTTTTAAATATTTTAACAATTTTGTTTTTTATAACGCACACTTTTTTGTAAAACTTCAATTAGGTAAATATACTAAAAAATGTATTTAGTTATTCTTTAAATTTTTCAATATAAAGCTTAATTCTTTGTTTTAAATTTTACATCATTTTACTTGATCATTTATTTTTTTTTTTAACACTTTTGAAATTTTAATACTTTTAAAATAAATATAACCTTTTTAAGAACCCGTTTTTAAACACTTTGTTAAACTTGGCTTTCAGAAAGGTAACTGAATACATCAGAAATAAAACACAGCCGTAATTTCATTATTTTAAATAAAGATTTTAAAATTTAAAAGTGCAACAAGATATAAAGTGTATATATTGTTTATATTATAAACAAACACTTGTTTCTTGCTCTCACAAAAAAAAAAAGCTTAAGCTTTGAACCGTTAAAAAAGAAAAAGTTCACAAAAGTAACACCCGACGTTGAACTTTTATGGATCAGTTATAAACAGTAATAACTTATTTTACGGATGGAAATCATGGAACAATTGTGCTTTTATTGGCACATTTTAAGCCCTGTTGGTACCGTGGTACTACCGCGGTTTACTTGGTACAATTTAAGAACCTTCACGTTTTATTATATGGCAACTTTAATTTTGTTTTGTTCCCTTTTATGACCATTTTTTTCTTCTTTTTAATTGTTAGCTTTTGTTTTAACGTTGTTCTAATAGATATTTTTGTTAACTTGATGTATTTTAATGTTCGTTAGCACTTGTTGCCAACTTCACGTTTGTTATAATTTTATGCAATGTTCGAAAATAAACACTAAGGCCCTAATTATATAAAACGCAACGCAACGCCAAAGAATTACATTGAAAGCAAAAACAAATTCATAAATATTTTGTAATTTTGTTTTTGCTTTCTACAAAAATTCATGTACCGTTTTAAAATTTTCAACCTTAATTAATGAGACATTTGAAATTTAAAAAGGCAATGTGAGTTTCTGCAGAAAGCAACAACAAAACTACAAAATATTCATGACTTTATGTAATTCTTTGACGTTGAGTTGCGTTTTACATAATTAGTTCCTAAATATCGCTCCATATTGTTCGGTTTGGTAGATTTGTGGAAAAATCATTAAAAAAAATAACGTTTCCTGGTTGCCATCTTTTAAACACAAAAATAGTACTGTCTTATCCAACTCAACAAAAAGATGAGAACATTTAATTCCGTTGGGTTTTTTTAACCACAAACTTTATTGTGTTCGGTTCAGCTCATTAGTGTTTGTTCGTTTCTGTTGTTTTTAGCGCCTTTTTGGCTGGTAAAAAAAAACAAACATTTTTTACAAAAACAAAATACACAAACTTTATTGTGTTCGGTTCAGCTCATTAGTGTTCGTTCGTTTCTGTTGTTCTAAGCGCTTTTTTGGCTGGTAAAAAAAAAACAAACATTTTTTACAAAAACAAAATACACATTCGAAAAAAGCAACAAGCCAGCAAAATTATTTTACACAAACAAAACATATGTATACACAATGCACACACAAGCTGTTCGTGCTGCGGTCGTTGCTAAGAAAGTAACATTACAGAACATTAAAATATAATGTTTGTCTACAGTATCACTGCAATTGTTCTGTTTTTTTTTCACAGAACAGAACACTATATAATGTTCGGCTCTTTCTTGAAAAATAGATATCGTTCCTGGGTGTGTGAGCTGAACGCTAAATAATGTTCTGTTTATTTTTGCACACTAATTTTATGTGGTGTAAAAGACCGATTACTAAAGGTAGAACTTTATTGGCCGTATAAAAAGTGTTTAATTATTATAATTTAACTTTAACCTCCCAGGTAGGATTAACTTCCTTCAACTTATCGCTTACTTGAGGTTAAAGTAAAATTGTAATAATGAAACACTTTTTATATGGCCGATAAAATCCAAAATTTAGGTACCGGTAAATTCAGAAAACGGGCCTAAAATTAATAAATTCTTGAAAACAAAAAGTATCTTCTTTAAATTAACAAACAAATTATCTATAATGCAGGTCAAGTAAGCAATTCAAGCCGCATGTGTTAATATTTCAGGAATTTCCTAACTGTTATACACATTATTGTTAAGCTTGTTTTTTTAATAAATATTAAAAATTGGTACCGTCATGTCCTAAAAAGTACATTGTGTTAGTAGTTGGTACCGAAATATAAAAGCTATTTTCCATCCCTGTTGTATTTATATTTTATGGCTCTCGTTAATAAGAAAACCTTTTAGAGAGTGATGAGTTGCCAAGTTTGTGGTTTAAAATTTCTCAAATAGCAGTAATTTTCATTTTCAGTTCGAAATTGTTGCACAGGCAGTTAGAATAAATACAGCGCGTTTAAAAAAATTTAAAGGAAAAAACTAGCCTTAATATAACATTTTTTATAAAGTGGCAAATAAAATCTAGAACCAAGGCGAATTCATGTAAACGGTGGTGTCGATACTACAACAAGTAACAACACCAAAAACACAACAATGTATTTTTTTGTTGCTTTCGTTGATCCATATGTCAAAATCACAAGGAACTTTTGACATTTCTCTAATTAAGAAAAAAAAGTAGCACAGCTGTGCTTTCAACGCCACCTGGAAACTGAATTCGCCTTGTCTAGAACTTTAAGCTTTTTTATTAAACCAGATTTAGATCCTACTATTGACATTTATTTGTATTTTTGTCACAATTCTGCCAATTAACAACTTAAAATTGTTTAATCTTTTTTAGATTTTGAAAGTAATTCCGCTTTGGTGTACAAATTAGTTATTTTTCCAAACTCGATTATCTGAATACATACTGCAATTTATTTTAAAAAAATGTGTACTTTATGTGTTTTCCTATAGTCCTCGTCCATATTATGAAGCATTTGCTGCAAAAACTTTCTTCAATTCTCTTTCTCTCAATAACAAACTTTTCCATACGCCCCTTCCCCCTCTCACCAACAAACTCAAATGTTTTGCAGTAAACGTTTTATAGTATGGACGGGGTTAGCGATTCCTATATATTACAAAATTTTCAGGAAATGGATATACATATAAAGAAAATATGGTCAGTTTTATGTATTGACCTATTCGAACAAAGACTGGTGGAGTTATTTATATTAAAATTTTAACGCGCATTAAAATTATATCGTTTCTAAAAAAAACTATTTAAAACCAAAATTTTGATGTTAAACAAATCATATTGGTGCAAAGTTATTTTGCAAATTATTTCTAAAAATCAAATAATATGAAAATGAAAATTTTTAACTTATTTCTTGTTTTAAAAAATTTCGGATTTCAACCAAAAAACAACGACATGAACTTAAAGTTAAAAAAGTATCAAGAGGCGATTCGATAATCTAAAAAAATATAGCCGATTTTAGAACGAGATATTTGAAAATTAATATTTACAAAATGTGTAATGGGCATTATTCAAAAATTTGGTTTAAAACTTTCATGGAAACTAAAACTCTTGGTATTTAACATTTTCTTATACTGTAGAATAGATTGTTTATGAGCCCGAAGTTGTCCTTAGAATAAATAAAGTAAGATTTCTTGTTTTTTAATTTTTAAAGTTATTATTTCTAAAAGTTTTTTTAAAAGAAAGAAAAATTTTGAGTTTTCAGTAAGGAGAGTATATGGAGTCAGATAAATTGGGAATATATCTCTTCTAGTTATTTTATTAAATACAGTATACATTTTCACAAACATGTTGCTGTTTTTGTTGTCAAACTTCATTTGTCGTTTATTTTCCCCTTAAGATCTTTATAATCCGAATTACCAGTTTTAATACTGGTAAGCAATATACACAATTTGTAAGTTTCCTCGCCTGATTTCCCCATTTTTTACACATCTTTTTTATAATGGCAGCCAATTTTAGTATATTACTAATTTTAATATAAATGTTTTAATTTAAATTCTCTGTTTTTTCGCTTTTATTAAAAATGAGCAAATTAGTTTTTAACGAGCAAACATTTTTATTTAAAAAAAGCTTTGTCTTAGTTTCTTAACTGCTATTTCAAGTTCTCCCTCTTCCATATTGAATGTGTTTTGAATGCAAATTAAAATTAAATGTTTGAATATGCCAAAGAGTTTAATTACGACTTAGTAAATGAACTTGGGTTAAACAAAGACTTATAAATTAAAAAATGATTAAGAACGAATTACGGTGATTTCTAAACTGAAGTGTTCGTGTATTTAACTATTCCTGAGACCCTCTGGAATAGTTAAATACTTTAAAAGAAATTACTCAAGAAAGTATAAACAGTCCAGCCCGACCATATGATAGCCAATAACACTTGCAAGTTATATTAGACTGCCTTTCAAGAAGGGGCCAATAGGAAATTGTGAGCCTAACGCAATAAAATGTTTCATGTTAAGATTAATGTTAACGCTATTTCTAGCGAGGTACGATTCAGGGTTGTTAGCAGGGCTGTGGAGTCGGAGTTGAGGTTTTTGTACCAGAGTCGGAATGGAAGTACCCACAAAAACTCGAGTGGTCTCAGAAATGGATAGTGAATAGATTTCATGACGAGCTGGGGAGTATCGCTGGATGTAATCTAGTCGATCTATTGGGGCTTATCAGGAAAAAAGGACGGTTAATTCTGTTGAGAGGACTGTAGGGGGAGTTGAGTTCTATCTACAGTCTACTTACTATCTTAAATCTATCTGTCAATTCTTTTCTTCTTAACTTCTCTCTTTCTTCTGCACCGCATTGGTCCCCGATTGGAGGTGTGCTCTTGCTCTCATACCCCTTCTGAACGTAACCTTGGCTTTGTACAACTAAAGAAGATCAATTCAATTTGAAACAAGTAAGAGTGCTATATTCGTCTGTGCTGAAACATTGATACCCTCCACCGGCAGTTAAATTATTTCAGGCGTGGGACCTATATGGAATCTATAAATGAATAATTATCTTTGTAAAAACGGACGTCACTATTAAAACTGGTTACGGCTAAGACCTACATATGTTAAATTATAAACCGACACTCAGAGAGCTTTATGCTTTTTATCTAGTCATATAAAACTTAATTTAAACAAATTTGGTTAAAATTATTTTCGATATACATAGTAGTGAAATTTTGTATAGAGTTTTATAGTTTAAACGTGGTTTTCAGAAGTCTGCTTAATATGAGACCTAGGGTAAATTATGGACCTACTATAACGAAATTGCACGGTTTTACTTCTGGCCATATGAAGCTAAATTGGACCAAATATTAACACAACATCTATACCTTCTACGGTTTTAGGCAAATTGAAATAGCTTCCCAGAGTGTGGTCATTATATGGGGCCTATGTTAAATTATGCACCTTACGATATTTTATACTGTGCTTTAAAACCTTATGAAACTCTGAAAGACCAAATTCTACTACAAAAGCATTACTCGTAGCAGTTTTGGGCGTTCTGAACTGTTTTCCGAGACAAGGCTTTATATGGGGCCGATGGTAAATCACATCGTTAAATCAACTTCTCTCCTCATAAGGACCCAAAATATATATACTTTATAGGGTCTAAGATCAATATTGTAGAAATTACAAACGGAATGACAAACTAATATATACCCTTTTCCACCTGTGGTGAAGGGTATAAAACCCAACAACAATTAGAGTTTCTTTGTGTTTTAAATAAAAATTAGGATTAAAAACCTGCAGTTTTAAAAGCAGGAAGTCTATACAAAAAGAATTCTCTTGAACAAAGTTTTGTAATTTAATATTTTCTTAAGGACGTTGAAGTATTACAAAAGGTAATTTCTTTTAAAAAGGTTTTAGATTACAAATTTTAAATAGTAATCTCATATATACACATATTTTTAAACGGGGATTTACAAACAAAGTGATTAATTTAAGTAAAAAATTTTTTTGGAGCTTACCTGCGTGTAACACCAGTTCTCAGCAACTGGTGTATTTACTTCCGGTAAAGGCGGTGAAGGTACGCGACTAACCGCCATTGTACTACTGGATGCGTTAAAGTTAGATGTCACTCTAGCAGTTTGACTTGCCTGACATTCATTCACCGGCAATCTAAAAAAAAGATTTAAGAAAAGTTAACAAATTAACAAATATGAATATAAAAAAAAAACAATTAAATAAAATATAATAATACATAATAAATTTTTAATAAATAGTTTAAAAAAAAATTATCAAACAAAATTCTCTTAATAACTAAAATTTGCACTATTGAGGTTATTGTTATATTTTTTTAATTTAAACCTTCATTTAAATTTAGTTTTCCCTAAAACCACTTTTTATATGCTAAATTTTCAGATATTTTTATAGTAAAAATACCGATTTTTTCTTTATTGGCATTAAATTCTCTAATTTTATTTCTCACCTCCGCTGATAAACCAAATCCTTATATTACGATCAAATTCTACTTTAATTAAATTAAAATACGATGATGATGAGTTTGACGAAATTTAACAGTATGATTTCTAGTCATTTAAAACTAATTTGTGAAAAATCTTATATCAATCCGTGCATTAACCATCATTTATATTGATTTTTGTTACAAAATTATCCATTTTTTATATCGGTGGTTCCACATTTGGATTCATAACTCCCCTATAAAAAAAGGAGCTTCCAACGAAGCAGGTTTGTAAGGAAAAAACGTAAAAGTTTCGCTTACCATATCGCTTACGGAAGACATGAATTTTATATGGCGAGTTCCCACTTTGAAGCAATACATTTTTGACGCATCGATACCAACTCTTGGTACACTAAACGTGTAAAAGAATTTGAAAAACGGGCCAGAAAGGACTTAATTGAAAAAATTTCGGGTTTAGTACATTTTCATGGCAATTTTTTTTTTTTTTTGAAAAGTGCAAAAAGCGCTTAAAATATTTTTTAAGATAAAATACCAACAATTTTAAACAAAAAATTGAGACACAACTACAGCTTTAAGAAGCTTTAACATCTATTTATAATTGGTCATTGTTTAATATAATTTGCAGTACTTAGTGAACCTTGTATTCACTCCATGAATCATTATGATCACATAGATAGTAATTTATACATATATTTATTCAGAATTAATATTTAAGCATAACTCGACAGGTATTTCGCAGCATGAACAATAACTTTTAACTTTTTTGAGACTATATTTAATATCAATTAAATGCCCTTAACGATATTTTATTTTTTTATAAATTCATGACACTCAAAGTCCCTTAAGTTGAGTGTTTTAGTACGGATATATCGATATGGGTAGTTCCACAGAAACGTCTAATTGTTTCTCAAAGAATAATGGAAATATTATTTACTTTTTTGCATTTTGGTGTAAAGCGCAACTAGCTTTACATTTAGTGAAAGAGAGGAAACATTTGAACAACATGGTTCTAAAATACAAGACTAATTGCTTGGTGTCGAAAATTGACAAAAAGTATACTTTTCTGTGGAAATACCCATATACATATTTAAAGCAAAACTAGAAAATGAATTAATGGATTGTAAGTTATTAAATTTTTACAAATATGCATCCCTTTTTCCATGTTTTTCCATTCGCACTTTTTTAAATTTTTAAGCACAGTTTAACCGTTCGATATTGCCAGAAAAAACAAAAAAATATATAATCATATGAAACTTAAAGCAAAAACGGGATAAAAGGCCTAAATAGAAATAACAAAAAAGGCCAAAATTTAGTTAAGGGCTAAAAAAATTTTCGCGTTGCAGTTACCAAAATGGGCTGAATATAGAGAAAAGGGATAAGTTGGCATCACTGGTTCAATGTAACGATCAGGGGCCTAATTCTGGCAGTCGTGATCGAGTAATTTCTCGATTCGAAAGCAATTTTATTTCAGTCGATACTGAACGAATCGAAATTATTTTTTCTTTTTTGTGAAACTCAAATTAATGCTTTACAACCCTGAAAAAATAATTCCGATTCGTTCAGTATTGACTGAAATAATTAGATATTGAATTGCTTTCGAATCGAGAAAGTACTCGATCACGACTGCCAGAATCAGGCCCCAGCTTTACACACTGAAATTGTTGTTGTTACCGTTATTCTTTAATATGCTCCCTTGCAAACCTGCTTCGTAGTAAGGGTATGTCGTGGCTCTTGAAATGTTATACTTTTTTAATTTGTTAAGAATCTGTTCACGTACCTTACTTCATTTTTGTATTTCTTATTGCGTAGCGCATAAATGTGCGCTTACTTTTTAAAATTTACTTTTAGAACTTCGCAAAACAAGAAAATTTTTATTGGGTCTTTTCCTACTGAACCGATTTTGCTGGATTTCAATCTCAAACTGCTTAGGTTAACTAAAAACACTTTTACTTTAACACTAGTTATCAATACGCAACATCTGACTAAAACTGGGTGGGATTGAAGAAGTGGGCGTGGCACAAAATATATTTCTTTATATCTAGATAACGGTAGGAGAAAAAAAGACAAAATTTGGTGCACATAGCTGGATTATCAATATGCAACATCATTAAAAAAAATGGGCGGGATTGGAAAAGTGGACAAAGAAATGGATTTCTGTATATGTGGAAAACGGCTAGAGCCAAAGTTTCCATATTAGGGACCCGACTATACTTTTTTACTTGTTTCCATTGAATTTAAATAGGAAAAATAGGAGAAATAAAAAACTTCCGGGGAATTTTAATTCATAATTGGGTTGATTATTTACCAGCAATAATTTCTCTTTTTTGAACTCTTTTTGTAAACAACTCGGCTAAGTTTGAAAAGAATACATTAAGAAATGAATTTTTGACCAATTTTTAGTAAAACACGTAAGACGTTTTTTTAACGGTTTAGATCAAAAATTGTTTGAATTTGGTGCCCTCTACTGTAAACAAAAAGCGAAAATGATGAACTCTAATTGCAAAATTATTTAAGGTTCTTTACAAAAATGTATATTACATATGTAAATATTCTTAGCACTTTACCCAGCTAGCATTTGGGTGATTGTAAAAATCACCTAAATGATTCTTTTCAGATCAGTTTTGATGATTAAAAACTGATTTATCACTTGAGTGATTGAAAAAGGATTCATATATGATTCATTGATATGTAAAAAAAATGAATTTTTAATATTTTGAATTTTTGTTTTTGCCAAACAAATAAGAAGCTTGGCTAGAAAATAAGTCCAAAAATTATTGACAATTTATGAACATAAATGTCAGTTGCAAATTGTTTCTTCTCTTCTTTGTGAAAAACCGACAACTTTTGTTTGGTGTAAAATAAAGCCATAATGGAGCTGATCTTATAGGAGAAAAACTAAACAACATGAGAATTAAAAAATGATAGGAAATATAATCAAAAACGATTGAAAATGAGACGAAAACGATTCAATAATGATTATAAAAACTAACATTAAAATTATCAAAAAGGAATCAAAAAATTGTATCACAAATGATTCTTTCAGGTGATTCATCAGTAGGGTACCATTTTCTCGCAACGAGAGTATCATTTATGATTGAAAAATGAGCTAATGTACGGGTATTTTAATCTTGAAGCTGATTCCTAAATGATTAGATTATGATACTAAATGCTAGCTGGGAACAACACAATAATTCGAAATCGAGGTTTATGAAAGAAATTGAAACGTCAAGAAAACTTTGTTATTATTGTTGTTGTAAGTTTTTTTTTTCTTCTCCTCTAAAAATATTAAAATCCGTTTGCATATAAATGGACGATTATACTTAGATAAATATTGTAGAAACTAAAAACGGAGACAAACTTATACAGGGTATAAGAGGATATTAAGTCAAAATTTTTTTTTCACTTTTTGAAAAAAATCTAACCGCCGTAAAAATATCGTGCTATTTTTTATTCTTTACTTTAGTTAATTTAAAAATTGTTTTGCAATGTGCGACATATGAAAGGCTATAAGTGATGAATGGTATAAAATAGGAAAAATTAATTTATTCTTTCATTTCACGTTTAAGCTTACAGCCCAAGCAAAAATGTTAACCAATTTTTTTTATACCAAGCTTAAAAGAAAATTCGAATTACATATTTTCATCTTGTTTAGTTTACTACTATTTTATTTCTTTTTTCCCAATTTAAACAGTCGGTAAATACTTCAAAAACGTTGACCCAACGATGAACCCACCATCATCATGCCCGGCGGTGGAGCTTGAGGCTTTTTAGCATGCACTTGAGCAGCCACTCCTGGTATGGTGTTACAGCCCACGCAAATGTGTAAAGTTTCATGTATAAAAATGTCACAATCAATGCAATAGATTTGCGAACATGACTCACAGCGATATACAGTTTTATCGGAAGCTTCTGAAAGAGGCTTTTGACAGGCATAACAAACAGCAGCTTGGAAGTTGTACTCTAATTCGGTAAAATGTTGTACGGGAAATAGATGATGATATGAACGTGCCAAATGGGGAGCAGAAACTAATGTGAGACCACAGGTTTGACATTCAACGGGCAACTCGCAATATTTGCTAAAACATTGAGGACAATGGAAACCTACCGAAGTAAGTTTACTGGGCTCTTCGGTGTTTTCTATGTGACACATGCACATAGACAACGGCGGATCTTTGCCCTCATCCTGTTTGGCGTGAGGAAAGCCCATTTTAATTAGAGAATTTTCCTGAACCTCTGCAGCTGGTGGCGGATCGACATGGGATAATAGTTGGTCGCGGTAGTGGCTGTCATCTAAAACAGCACCATACGTTCCATTCGTTTGTGTAGTTAAATAGCGGCAGACATGAATTTCAGCCGATAAGGAAATGACTGAACACCTTATACCTTCTTGTTTAAGAGTTTCTATGGTTTGGGTAATATCAATGGGATCACAAGTGGTCAAAGAACCCATAATGATTAAAATTTCTCGAGAAGCATGAGAAGGCACTACTTTTAAAGTTTTCATAGCCAAATCTAAGCCATTTTGTAAAGAGGGCTCGCCGACGAGATTAGCCTTTTTCAAACTAAAAGAAAATAAGAGAAAAAAAATGTAGTTACAAAGATGTATTTGTATATAGAATAAGACCGGAAATACCCTTCCAAAGCCTTAAGATGTAATTTAGCTGTTCCCGTTAGGTCGGTTATTTTTTCCGCACGTTTGCTTTTGAGCACTATTAAACCCATTTGACTTATAGGATTTTGATCAAAAAATTCTTCAATAAACAATTCCAAAAGCTTTAAACAAATAAAAAAAACGGTTTCTTTATTTAAATCTAGTAAGGATATTTATAGAGTTTACCTTAAGAGTGCACAAAAGGCGGGTGGGTTTTAAATCCGGCACAGACATAGATTCCGAGCAATCTAATATTAAATACATATGACGCATCATACCCAGTTTGTTTTGCATAGTCTTTTGTTGTTGCCGTTTCCGTTTGGCCTTTTGTATAAGCTCTGCAATGGCACCATCCAGTAAGCCATCGTCATCTTCCTTAATAGCCTCCCTGATTTCAAAGATTTGCAATATATACAATACATTTTAGGTTAGTTTTTCTTACTTTAAATTTTTTTGTATTCTTTTAAATATTTACCATGTCTTTTCGTAGCCTGTCTCCCAGCGATACTCTTTTGGATCCTCCTCTTCGCCACGATCCATTTTGAGATAATTTTTCACAATCTATTCGGTTAGTTGAGAAAAAATCTAAATTTGTTTGCAAGAATAAAATATGTTTAGAAGTTCTTCTAGTTTTTAACATGTATTCATTTTGAATTGATATTCCACTAAGAATACAACCCTGTTCGTAAAGTGGTGAATTAGAAAATTGTCTTGCTTAATAACAACACGCACGCTGATTGGTTGAAAAACTGCTTCCATTTTGAGGCGAACGGAAGATTTGTTCATTTGCTTTCGTTGTGTGTAGTTCTTTGCATTTTAGCTCAAGAATTAATATAAATTAGTGATTTTTTAACAAATATCTTAAAAATGAGATGCATTAATTAATAAATTATAAAACAACATCACGGTAGCATTAAAATATAGATAAAAAATTATTATAAACAAAAAGTTGCCAAAGAAATCGCCTAAAATAAAAAGATACAAAAAGGAAAGTGTCTTGCAAGGAAAGAAAACGACGCACTGGTGACTGAAACGAAAAGAATTTTTACCATATAAAATAAACTTTATTAGAATTAAAATAAAGTAAATTGAAATTCAGTGCATTTAAAGGTAATGTATTAAAAAATATTAGAAACAAAATTGATTATTAACTAATTAATACACATCTAAAACAACGTCATTCGTAAACATTGAAATTTACGCTTATATAGAGAATATAACTTGCAAATATGTAGTTTACTTTTAGTTGTATATTTTGCTGTAAACTTGTAAACTTTTATTTTCCCTTTCGATGGTTTTAAATAAAGATTATTTGCTAATCTTGTATTTTTATAATTTTGGCGCCGCTTTTTACTAGGAGCTCCCTGTAATTGCTTCATGCACAATTTTTTTCATTTTTCCTATACAATATGCTTTATTCCTATTTCTTTACGTTTTGCTTTTCATATTTATTTTGTTTTTATATGTTCATATTCGTAGTTTTTTTTTTTTGCATAGAATATGAATGTGAAAAGAAATAAATATATAGTGTTGCATTCATACAGAACTGTACCAAATTCGTATTGATATATAAGCTTCTTATTGGGTCAGACAATTCACATTTAATGGCTAGCAAGTTTTCAATGGTTTACGTAGATGTAACGGATTGTTAATTTTAAATCAGCTCAGCCTTTTTTTTTTTATTATTTTAAAATGCTGATTAAATGTACCAAAATCGTTAAAAAGCCTTTGGTCGATAAAACAAACGTATGTATTTATAAAATACATAATTTAGTTTTGGATACATTTACTCCCTTATGCAAAAAAATTTTAAGTTCACATTAGATAAGTTTAATGTGTTAGTTAACTAATGTGAACTTTAACTAACCTACACCTACCTTACAATTTCCAAAATTGTCCGAATTGTTCTTTTTGTAACAATTATCAACTTTAACTAACCTACACCTACCTTACAATTTCCAAAATTGTCCGAATTGTTCTTTTTGTAAGCAATTATCAACATGGTACAGAACATATTTCTTCTATATCTTTGGCATTATAACAAAACATCTTAAGACAAATTAAACAATTTAAAAAAAATGTTGTTAATCATACGAATTTTCATTAAAAAATCATTTTCTTTACTGTGGGGTATTCCACCCCTTAAACTTCATTGAGCCACAAATTATCTGCAATTATAAACTCTGTTTTAATTTCACAACTCAAAAATCATTTTTGTCAACGCTTTTAAAATTTTGTATTATACACGAAATTTTTCTTTTATTTAATTTTTTGATAAAAATGATTTCTTCACCGATTATTTTTTTAAAAACTTTTTTGCTATCTTATCTCGACTCAAGATGTTTTGTCAAAATGCCACAGATATTCTTTTTATGCTGCTTCAAGAATCGTTGTGAGGAATATTCTCAAATGTATTTAAAAAAATAGGAATATAATTTCTATCTCTGATTGTTGAATGACACTCATTCTTAAAAAATGTGTACATATGTATGAAAATATCTGAGTATGGCTTAAAACATTTTCGAATTTTTTCAGAAACTAATTTGCTAATTTTTTATATAAATAACATGGTCGGGCGAGAAATAACACCAACCGAAATTGGTAAACACTCTAAATTAATAAAAAGTAAGTATAAATTATTTAATTATATTAAAACTTATACTTATAAATTTCTTTAAAAACCCTAAAGATGCCCAAGAGGAAATGGCTTCATTGGATGTTTTAGTATGCGGCCGTTGTTTAACAGTATTTCACTTTGTGGAAGAGTTTAAACAACATAAATTAAAGCCTTGTTATAAAGAATACAACAATGTGCGGGAATGTAATGATACAAAACCGAAAATTTGGGCTTTTTTGTTGTGGAAGGCTACACAACTTAATAATAATAAAGATAACAATATTGCTAGTCCAAATTCCTGGGCTCTGTATCAGACATGGGTTAAAATGGAAGAAACTTTAAGGGAGACATGGATCGTAGCCGGTCGTACCATACAATCTTTTGCTAAAGTATCACAAGGTAATTTACAAGAAATGCCTGTAAAAATAACAAAAACTGTGGTAAATAACAGTGCTGAGAGTGCATCACCAGGAAGAAGTAAGTTCTTTAAATGTATTTAAATGTAAAGGTGATCATTTTGGATTATTATTATTATTTTTTTTTTTTTTTTTTTCTAATTTTTAGAACCTTTAGCTCAAACTAAACCACAAGTAGCTAATTTAAAACCTCCTAATAAAATCATACCATCCAGTAATAATTCAACAGCTGATTCGGAAAATGAATTATCTCCTATGAAATCTCCTTTAGCTGGTAATAAAACGCAAAATATTATCAAGAAGCCTATAACAACGCCACAATTACCAACTAACAAGTTATTGCCAGCTACTACAACAGCAAATGCGCCAGCTAAACCTTTAACGTTAGTATAGAACTGTTTAATGAAATTTCAAATTCATTTTTTCTTTTCTTATTTATAGACGCCGTGCTAAACGTTCCCTACCGAACAGTGAAGAAGTTGTTGAGGAAAATGTTGAAAAAATTGTTGCCAAACGTTTTAATCCAAGACGACGCATGCATGAATATTTGGTTAAATGGGAAAATCGTACTTTAGAACAAAATACTTGGGAACCCGCTTTACATTTAGAAGATGTCCCACATCTTTTGGAGACATTCGAAAAACAATTGGCACGCCAAAAGGAAACACGAGCCGCTATGCAAGCCAAGCAAGCTGCGGCAGCAGCTGCTAATGCACCTAAACCCCTAGAAGTAAATAAATCTTTAGAAACCGGTAAAATTATATATTGCTTTTATTTTTAAAATTAATTAATAATATTTAAAAAAAATAATTTAGAAGCCAACAAACTTCAATTGGCGTCTCCCTCCGAAAGACCACAACGTTCTTCAAAAACTAAAGCTATGGATCAAGTAAAACAATGGGTGGCAGGTGCTAATAGTTCAGCTGCAAATTCTCCAAATTCGGAATTAACTCAACACCAGGAAAATGAAAAAGATTGGTCCATGAATACCAGTACCAGTTCAAATCGTCCTTTGGGTGGCATTAAACGTAAACTTGACGACTCAGATTATAATGACTCAAATGCAAGTGATATACCACCCTCCACCACAAATACCATGGAAGACTTTGAAGAAAATTTAATACCACTTAATACTCTAAAGAAAATGAAATACGGGAATGCTGTTTCGGTAGAGGTTAAAACAAAAATTGATAATGTAAGTGAAAAATTATTTAAATTATTTGGAGTATAAATAAGTCTTCGCAGAAATTAGGAGCGTTATTAGATAAAGATTTTCCATTTAAGTAGAAGGACTTTAATATAACTTTTAAGCAATAAATAGAATAAGCATAGTTGTTTGATTGTGGAGATCTTATTGTCACCCCGTTATTAAATAGTTTATGTTAATATATTTAATTTTTTTTTAGAACAAACAAATTAAAGTTAATGGCACGACCACAGGACGGACAGAGGGTCTACCACATTCTGCCGAGGTAATTATAACCCAAGATTCAAATGCTTCCGGTGTTGTTAAGAGACCAGGATTTAATGGCAGTACTATGGTAAGCTAATAAAAAAGGCTTTCTTAACTTGCAAAAAAATATGTCATGTAACCACAAAACATGCATTTTACATATTTGAATATTTTTTTGGTGGCATATGGTTTTTGTTGTTGTTGCAACTGCTAAAACTATAAAATTTTAATTTTGGAGGCATTGCAATCATTCCCAAGCCTAGAGCAACAGCTACAGTGGTCTTATAATTATTCGTGGATATAGAACCTTCCTACCTACCAATTTTCTGAACAGATAAACACTTCATTTAACAACTTGTTAGGGCAAAAAATTTTAATTTAAAACGCAGAATTTGACATAGCAAATTTGTGCTAACTTTTTTGTAATAACATATTTTCCTGAAAATTATAAATTTGCTTTGGCTAAGAAAAAATTCGATTAGAACACACTTTTTAATACAATATTATTATTTATATTTTTACAGAACCAAAAATCTGAAGCTCAAATACGGGTTTTATCCAAAGGTGAAACTGCTGTTTCTAGTTCGGGTATTGTGCGCGTTGGTTCTGTACCCGAAGCCAGTGCTACAACTTTCTCATTACCAGCAACACAAACAACCGTTGTAGCAGAAAACAAACCACAACTTCAAACAAGAACACAACATGTTCGCACCATTAGCACAGCGACTGGAGGACGTTCAACACCTATTCAAGCCGGTAGACAAGTGGTGCAACAACAAATTGTTCGCACACCCGGTGGTACAACCATACAGCGTAAAACTGTTCCAGTCGGAGCTTCGACACCTGTACAACGATCCGGCATGCAATCACGCACTGTTACCCAAACATCACCATCATCTGGACGAATGATTATACCACGTCAAAGTTCCACGGGTATAGCTACCAACAATCAACGAGTTGTACAACAAAGTAAAGCCGTAACACCAGAACAAAAAATATTGCAGTTATCCAAATCGGGTGACCTAAAGGTTACCAAGAAGGTGATGACTCGTGACGATGTTGTAGCTCAAAGACAACAACATCAACAGCAGCAACAACGACAAAGACAACAGTCCCAAGTACACATACAAAAGGTGCAGCAGCTAACAGGACCAGCTCAACGAAGTACGCCTATGGGTCAAAGAAAACCACCACAACAGCATGTACAGCAACAAATTGTTCAACAGCAGGAAGAAGAACCACCACATCAAGCTCAATTGTGTCCTATAACTGGCAACATAATCGGGCAAGATGATCATCAACAACAGCAAACACAAAGCGGAGTTCTACAAACTCAGTTGGTATCAGAACATCATCAGCAACAACAGCAACTACACACTTTACTGCAACAAGAACAGCAGCAACAATTGCACGATATAGATCCCAACATGTTGCTAACCCAAGATCAAATGTTGACCAACGAAGATGGTACGCCATTGCTAGTGACTGGAGAAGATGGCACCGTTTATCAAGTAGCTGGCAAAAATGCTGAAGGTCAAACAATTCTTGTAACTCAAGGCCCCGATGGTGAGCAACAATTTGCTTATGTTGCTGCCGCTGAGGGTGAAAATGAGAATCAAGTACTTACACTGGACAATGCTGTAGCCGAAGCGGTAGCTCAACTACCAGCCGAACAACAAGCTGAAGCTCTGGCAGCAGCGGCCGGTGATGGCAGCGGAGGCCAGTATTTGGTTAAGACCACACAAGAGGATGGTACTACTCAAGTGGTAACAATGACAGAGGCAGAATTAGCACAACATCAGGCATTGGCAGCAGCCCAGCAACAGCAGCAACAGATTGCAGTGCAAGCAGCCAATGCTCAGCCAGGCGCCACCAGCCAATTGTGTATACAAACAGGAGATGGTTCCGACGGTCAGGAAGCGAATATACCAGCTGAAGTTGTTCAAGCTGATTTACCATCACCGGGTAAGTTAAAAGAACATTACTTCATAACGTTATCTATATCTTGCAAAAGGTTTTTCTTAAAGTTATGTGTCAATAAAAAAAAGTTATGTGTTCTATGGATTATAATAGAAAATAAGCCTCTAACAATTTTAGAGAAAATAAGAATTTTACTTAACGCTTTTATTTTTTTTTTTTTGTCTTTATCAGGTGGTACACGGCGCGTGGTTTTGTTATTGCAAGATGGATCATTTATGATGACCGAAATGCATGATGATGAATTCAAGGCCCTAAACATTGCAGCCTAAGGCTTATATTAATGTGTAAACGAATTTTCTCCTCCACTTCACAAGAAACCCTCGCTTTAAATATTCTATAAACGGGCAAACAATGTAATTTAATTAATACTTTCGATAGAAGAAGAAACATACATATATTTAGAATTTAAATATAAATACATAAACGTTTAATAATACGTTTTTATTAATCTATCACTGGTTTAAATTTTATATAGAAGACAGATAACAAAAATCAATATGTAAATTATTCATTTTATTTTTTGTTTTGTTAAGTTATTTACCTTTTTAGTTTCTAATTTTTTTAACTAATACTTACTTTAATTTTAAACATTTTTTGAAAAACTGTCGGTAGATATTTTCCGTTATCCAATTCAATGGATATATCAATAATAATATATTATAATGTCAAATATTTACAAGAACAAAATAAAATACATGATAAAAAAAAAATACAGTTAAATTTAATATTAAATTCTTCAAAACTATTACCATAAACACACAAAATTAACCTAAATTAATATAAAATCAATTAATTTATAAGTTAATATATTAATTATTATTTTTCAAATAAAAAGAATATTTTTTATTGAAAAAATATTTATTTACAATTAAAATAAAAATACATAAATAGATTTAAACTGAAAAAAATATGAAAACAACTGATTTAATACCAAATTTGGATTCTTATTAAAAAATAAGCTAGGCTGAAACTTGAAGCTAATAAAAGTTTTCCAAAAATTAAAAATAAATGAAATTTTGATCATTTATTAGTTAAATTTATGCCCCTAAATATTACTGGGGGGCTACTCTCTATTGCGATGCGAAAGAAAATTGTAGCAAATCTAGCGGTTGGTATTCTTTAATACGTTTGCGCATGTCTTTCGCATCTTTTAATTTTTTTTTTTTTTTTCGTAAATCTTAATTTTATTTAAATAAACCAATTTCAAATATTTTTACACACTTTGGCATTTCATTACTGTAAATCTGCGCCATCTTTAATTTTTATTGCCACTTGCTTCATTTTCAGAAAATTTTGCGAAAGTGATAGAGAGTACCAAGTTGGAATTTAGCTTTCGCATCGAAATTGTTTTCGCATCGCAATAGAGAGTAGACCCCCTGTTTGCAACTTAAAGCTATGTCCACATTTTGTGTATTTGTCATGTGGAATTTCACTTTTCTACCCACATGTGATTTCACGTGTATGTCAAAATTTAAGGTTTATAATTTACATGTTCACATGTTGGTATGTAAAGTACATTTGACATAACCTATCATAACTAGGGAAACGGAGAATACAGGGAAGTAATTCTGGCAATCGTAATCGAATACTTTTTCGAAATAAGTATCGACTGAAAGAATTAGAAATAAAATTACTTTCGAATCGAAAAAATATTCGATCACGACTGCCAGAATTAGCCCCAGTTTTAAGCGAATGCGAATAATCTAATTAAGGTCCCTATTACGGTTCACAACTCGTTAACAGCCCCCTTAGCATCAGGGCAAAGCGCTGTTGTATGTTAGTTGCTTAGTCTACGCACGCCGTCACTGCGTAGACTGTCCTATTGAACGTGCATACTCGTGGAAACAAAAATAAAGTCGACTGCCTCCTGTAATGAAACCAAGCACCCCTTCATGTGGTATTAACATCACCAGCCGAACGAAGGAGGAGAAGGCACAGATAAATAAAAATAAGGTTTGCGGATTAAAGGTTATGGGATACACTCTGTTTGTCCCGCCTACAAAGGACAAGATAAGAACGTGTATACTGGCGAAGAATGAATTGAATTTTCTCATATCTCATTCTTTCAGGTGCGGTGACTTGACCGTCGTAAATGGAGAAGCCAAAGGTAAGTGCACTCTTACACTGGCTTCGGTGTATATGCCGTACGGCAATAGATCCGCCTGATGCAGAAGTGCGGAAATTGACGGCATATGCAAGGAGGGGTGTTATCCATGTATTGGGCTGGGATGCCAATACACATCATAGTTAATAGGGGAGCGCTTGTTATAACTACTAACAATCTTATTATCTGTATTATGGGTAACACCCGACGTTCAGAAGCAGTAATAGATCTGACATTAGTAATCCGCGACGAACTTGTTGTAGACTGGAGGGTCGAAGAACCTTTACATTGAATTTTGGCCTGTCTGGAGTTGCTCCGTTTAGGAACCAGAGGGGACTCCTTTACCGAAAGGGTCCGAACTGGGTTGGCGCAACGGGCCCTAGGAGATTGCTGCGGACTGATTTGGAAGGTGTTGTGAACAGGTTCACTCATCTGCTAAGGGAGAGCTATGAGCTTTCCCGCCCGGTTAAATTTTTGGGTAGACGTTAACGGCCCAAATGGTGCACAAGGGAACTTCAGGTTCAAAGGTCGACGGTTGGGAGACTGTTTAATAGGGCCAAGTTCACGGGAGCACCGGGTGATTGGAACACCTACAGGGTGCATTTCAACAGGTATATGAACATGTGCCCAGTTTTCTGCCGCGCAGGCAAGCCATTCCCATTACGAATCCTGTCAGATTTTCGAACCCGCAGCCCGAGAAATCTCCTTATTCGCGCAGGAATCTGCTACCCAGTCAACTCCGCCTGCTGTTCTTTAGCCTGTGACAGTGGCACATAAAGTGCTCAACTGTCTCCAACTCCTATGGGTCCTCACCCAACCTACATATATCCGAAAAGTCAGTTTCCATTCCTGCCATCCTGCCTATCAAACAGTGGCCCGTGATAATACCTGTCATAATCCTGGCGCATGCCCTACTCTTGCCCAGCAGCACATCCAATTTTGACATACTAAGCACCGGCCACACAGTGCGCGATACCCGGCAGTCCATCCGATTCCGCCTGATCCAATTAGTCCCGCTCATAACCCATACCATAATTCTTCCAAAGTAGAAGCCCATTGGAGTCCTGACCGCATGCAAACAGTCAGGATTCTCCATTTCCGAGCCCAGACTCGCAAAATAATCAGCTATCTCGTTGCCAGTGATGTTGCAGTGACTCGGTACCCAGCACAGGTTCACACATTATTCCCTAATATCTCTCCTAGAGCGCACCTGCAATCATCCACTAACCTGGAGTTCACATAACAGCCCATAAAGACCCTAAGAGCCGCCTGGCTGTCCACTACATATATAGTGACCTCCGAGCTCCTAGCAATGTTGCTCCCTACCAATTCCACGGCCCTAAGAATTCCCAGAACTTCCACCTGAAATACATTGCAGTCGTCAGGAAGTCTATATGACTAAATCCTCACTGAAAACCCCCGCACCCGTGCCCTACATCTTCTAGCCATCAGTGAAAATAGCAAATCCTCTATACAATCTGCTCCGACCTAGACGGCAATATTACCTCTGGAATACGCCCAAAATCGACATAATCCATAGAGCATAAGGGTCATAACCACCAGCGCTAATTTTCCCAAGATCCGCGAGTGTCCCTCCATGAAATTTCCTGTCAGTCCTAACTCCCTAAGTCTAATAATGCTGGCTGCCATTTCCATCACATACTGATCTATAGGCAGAAGATGTGGAATAACATCCAAGGCCACCTGAAGCGTACTTTTCATGGCCCCTGGTCCCTCCGACTAGCCAGTCTCAAAGCCTGTCACCAAAGACAGCATCCAAACGTAAGATTGGGTCTAACCACCGAAGTGTACAGCCATCCCACCACTGACGGCTGGAGTTCCCTTAGTCTCTCCTGAGTATTCCTCTTCCAGAACAGCTTATTGTCTAGAAAAACTCTTAAGTACTTAGCAATATCAGAGAGCCTAAGCTCTACTCCCCCTAGTACCGGCAGCCTAAAATTCTCCACCTTGTACCTCCTGTGGTAAAAGTTCGCCCAGCGCCACTTGCATGACTTCGCTAATTGTCGGCAGAAACTTGCCCGTTGCTAATGTAACTACACCATCCACGTAGGCAACGACCTTCTGACCTAACCTGTCAAAAAGTCCTAGAACGACATTGACAGTCAAGAACCACAATAAGTTAGAGCGAACTCCTCCCTGTGGGGTTCCCCTAGTCACAAGTTTCCTAAAGCGCTCGTTTCCCCAGTCCGAGTGAATAACTCTGATGCTTAGCAGCAACCAAGAATCCTTTAATTATTAAAGGCTCGTTCTATATAACCCACCACATCATAAAGCGCACTATCAACAGACCTTCCCTTAAGATAGGCGTGTTGAGCGCCACTGATGATGCCGGCGTCAATCTTCGTCCTCAGATGAAGATCAATCAGTCTTTCTAATGTCTTCAAAAGAAAAGACGATAGGCTGATATGATTCCCAACATATTCGGGCTCTCCCGCATAAGCTATATATTCCTTTTATTTTTGCATTGCAACACTGTGTCTTTAAGTAAGCCTGCACATAGAACAAACATTTCTATGTATATGTATATCTTCGGAATCGTACTGATGAGAATTAAAGAATTTACTGCAGATTACGGAACAGGATAAATCTGTGATTAGGAAGGCTCGTCGAAAAAATGGCGAGAGTTTGTTCAATCTGTCTGATAATAGTCAGTTGTGGAATAGAGTCGTAGGTTGGGATTAGTTTACATGAAGTTTTCTGAAAATATGCCCAAAAGGTTTTTTCGTATTTTCACCAATGCTGCCGGCATATCGTTCATTTGCTGCAAGAAATTCATCTTTATATCTTTTATACTTTCCCAGTTTGAAGAGAATGTGTCTTCTTTTTTTTAAAGTAGTTAGAGCAAATCAAAAACTTTAAATGCGTTTATCTCGAAATGGATTTTTTTGAGTTATGCCGGTCTTGCAGCAAATTAGCGATATGTTTTGAAGTAAAATGTAAATTTTTGTGAACACTCATGAACGATCTTAGAAGTTAATAGCATTTAATTAAAAGTGAAAATTATTGTTGTGTGACGCACATTTTTCGAAATTTATTTTTAAATGTAGCTTTTATGCCCTTTACATATGATTTAAGGGTATAATAAACCACACAAATGGCTTGGTAAACATGTCAAAATTTTACGTTTGTACAAATATTTTGTGTTGTTAATTGGGGTGTTTGCTGTTTGGACAAACATTTAAGCAATGTTTGTAGAAATATTAAAAATTTATAATATTTGGCAGACTTTTTGTGGCGTCTAATGCTAAATGTATGCATTTTGCAGAGAGAAGACGTTTAAAAGAAGCATTAATATAATTTGAATTAACTTTTTTGACACCTTTCAAACATTTGTGATATAAAAGAAACTGTTTTACCTTGGTCATGAACAGGTATGGGCACCACTACATTGAAAGCTTTGCATGTGTGGCATTGTATTGGTTTGTTTACGTTTGCATTTGCTGGTTTTATGCTCTTTGTTTTTTGTGCACTCGTAAAACTGCTCTGAGTGGAGAAGCAGCCCGCGCTTTTTGTCATTATTTCTTAAGGACAAACAGGTCGTTCTTGTTTGTCTGCTTTTCGTGCGTTTTGCGTTGTCACCCCGCATTGGTTAGTGGTTCGGCGTCGTATAACAGTACCGAGTTACAGTTTTTGCGATTTCCACATTAACTATATGCAATCGTGTTTAACCTCAATGTTTTCATGTGTTGTCTAAATTAACTCAATGTGACTGGTGGAGAACCATATATAACTCAGATGTCTTACTGGTGGAGTACCAAGGAAATAACTCAGAAGTTTACTGGTGGAGACCAAAATACTCTGGAGCGGATTCTGGAAGCTCTCGCCTTCCTATACGAAGGTTTAGGTCGAACGAGGTTTTGTGGTTGAAGCTCCAAAAATTGTGTGATACCCTGGCATTATAACTTAAATAGTTCGCCAAAAACTTTTAGTTTTAAGCAAAATCAAAAAAAAAATGTTTTTTGTGTATGTATACACATCGTTCGCTCTTTTTGCATTTACCCATACATGGTCATGAAGGTGGAAGATGATTTTCCTCTCGGCAAAACTAAGATCCTTTCCTTTCGGCATTTTAATTAGATAAATAATAGAAAAATACCTTGAAAATGTATCTTATTTTGAACGAAAATATGATTGAAACTTATAAACGAAGCAAATCCACATAAAATGTAGAAATTTATAACAATATTTGCAAGGCTATGATTTTCCTAAAAAGCAAAATACTTTTGTGAGTATTAATTAGAGGGTCAAAATAGTTTTAATGCCAGGAAATTATAAGTTTTTGTAATTTTATTACCATATTTACGTTGTAACACAAATCACCTATGTAATATGTACATGGACTATTTTCTCAAAAATTTAACAACTTGTACTTCATTTTGAGGAATGTTTTTAAACTTTATGGGGTAAAAAATATGCACATTTGCAGTTAAAGGAAAGTATTGTTTCTGTTCGTAACAATTATTCGTGTTTTTTTGTTCTGTTCGTGACAATTATTCATGTTTTAAAGAATTATTTAATTCATTTGCAATATACATTAAAATAATTTATAACAATCCTAGGACATGTTCTGTGTTAGGAGTAATGAGTTCTGGAATCAAATATTAATTAAGATATGTATTACATTTTCGTTTCCTATTGACTACATGTTCCTGCTGGGTAGTGTCTCTTATTAAAGAGTAGCTACTGAACCTTTGTTCTTATTTTATTGTATTATTTTTAAAAACTTGGATAATAGGGTTCAAATAATAAATAAAACTATTATTCGCATATCGCACTAGATCATAAAGAGGGTATTAACTCAAAATTTTCAGTAGAAGAAAAACAATTTTTAATTTAATATGTATTAACCAGGGACCGAAAATAACAGTTATATTCGAATTTTAAAATAAAAAAAGCATATGGAAGTAAATGGCGAAAAACTGATTCAAGTATACCATATTGATCCTTATGAACTTTTCAATGATAAAATATAAAATATATATATTTGAATTTTTATTTTTTCGATCAAAGTAAGGAGTTAATTTTAGATTTTTATTTTTTTGAACAAAAATAACTGTTATTTTTTGATTTTTATTTTTTCTATCAAAAATAACAGTTATTTTTTTATTTTTAATTTTTTGAACAAAAATAACAGCTATTTTTTGATTTTTATTTTTTTGAGCAATATATAAAATGTAGATACGAATATAACGTGTTGTATTTTTCAAGGACTTAATAGCTTTAACTTTTATTCAATAAAAATTGCGAATAATTTTATATTTTATATTTAAAATTTTTATTTTTAAAAATTTATGATAACTATTATGGGTATCAAATAAAAGTATTTCTCAAACATAACTACAATTAATATTCGATAGATATATTACTAATTATTTTTAATAGTTATGAATAAGAAATAACACAACAGTTATAACTAATTTTAGTGTGTATGTATATATGTACATATATATATGAACATGCATAATCTGCAAAAATAAAACAATTAATATCAAGAAAATATTCAAAATAATTATTATCGTAAATAAAAACAATAAAAATCTTTAGTAATAGTTATCTGTAAGAGAAATAAATATTTATCGATCATAAAAGTTATGAGCCAATATAAATAGATATTAATTGGATATAATAGTTATGTTTAACAAATATTTATTTTCATTATACATAATAATTATGAGCAATTTTTTTAGAATATTTCTTAAAAGTGGGTAATTTTTTGGTACCTGAAAAATTAGCATAATTATTATTTAGGGTCCTTGGTATTTTTTTTTTTTTTTTTTTTAAGTGAAAAAATAAAAATTTTGAGTTAATACCCTCTTTATGATCAAGCGCGATATATTAATTTCTTTTTTATATATAGGTTTATATAACTTCAATTCAATATGTAACAAATACAATACAAATATTATCTTTTCAGAAATTTAGCTATAAAAAATCCCACTGTATCCGTTTTATTATTGTTTGCTGGACCAAATCGTTGTAACATTTTGCAATCAGACTCGTTTAAGCCCTCACACGGCCATGCAGGTCCACCATAAACAGGGGTGGAAGGCTGTAAACACAATTCCGGAAATTTTTTCAAAGCCCAAGCCACAATTTTCTCATTTTCCTCTATATTAACCGTACAAGTACTATAAACCAATGTACCACTCGGTTTCAATAAAGGCACCGCATTAGAAAATAGTTTTCTTTGAACTTTAGCATAAGATTCTAGCATCTTCGGTGTCATATTACTCGATAGCATGGGTCTATTACCCAAAGCACTACAAGGTGCATCCAATAAAATACGATTAAACGATTGTGATTTAAATGGTGGTTTGAAATCTTCACTATTATGTGTCATGGACTCGTTATAGGCTTTTGTGGAATCAAAGGCATAAGCTTTAATAGATTGCAATTTATTTTTTATGATTTTTTCTTTGACAAGTTTAATTTTTGTCTCAGTCTTATCTAAAGCTATAATTAGTCCTTGGTCGTTTACCAATTCTGCTAAATGTGTAGTTTTATTGCCAGGAGCAGAACACATATCAAGAATTACCTCATCTTTTTGTGGGTTAAGCACTCTACCACAAACAATAGATGGAAGATTTTGAAGTAGAACTTTTGAACTACTTAAATCTCCTATTGAAGGCACACCCGAAATGGTATTAAGCATTTTAACAGCTATACCCTGCATTGGGCCCTCAGTTCTATAGATTTGATAGCGCTGCTTAAGAACTTTGCCTTGTCCTAAATATAACTTTTCTTGGGATTCAAAACGTGTATTTAAACCTTTTTTACATTTTTGTGTCAAATCAGCATACACATTTACCAAATCGCCCTCTTTAGTACCAGATTCCATGGCTAAGACTCCTATGGCATAAATATGAGCTCCTCTTAATACGGCCGCACCACAGCAAGTGTCCACAATAATTTCTTTTTGTTGCTCATTAGGTTTTGGTGAAATTTCTGTTGGTCCTATGCATAATATTTCGGGTAAATCTACTAACGTGTAAACTTTTGGTGGCTGTGTATAACGTTTCTTCAATATGTTTTCAACTTCATTTTTAAATGATTCCATGGAATATATGAGTAGATTAACGCGATAGGTTGTGGTAATAGGAGTACGGCAAAGCCAAGGTAATAGATTTTCTATTAAAATTAACTAAAGATTTAGAATGTATTATTATAACTATTACAAATTGAAGATTTATAGATAAAACCAAGGCACATTCAAATGTACCTTAGATTAAACTTTGAAAACTAAAAAAAAAATATCTAAAAGAATTTCCAAAATTCGCGCGATTGGTTTTGAAAATAAGATAAATAAAAAAGTTTAAATGGGTCTTAAATAAAAAAAATTTGTTAGGTATACATACATAGATTAAAAAATTACATTTTTATTCTTTTTTAGACCAAATATGTATATTGTTTACGTTCGCTCTAGAGATAAATTTTTTAGGTTTTAATTCAATTTAAGATATTAATTTCAGTTTCAATTAAAATTAACGGCTAAATAACGTTCACGATTTCGTTTTAAATACATCCCTGCATTTATTTGTATTCATTGTTTCTTTTACTTTAACATTTAATCACAATTTCTTTTGTGCTGACATTTTCTTGTCATATTGTGGTGTGTCTTGCATTGTTTTACGGAAAGAAAACATTAATTTCCACGTCCAAAGAAAACTCGAATAAAAATTAAATAAAAACTTGTAAATATAGCAGACAAAATTGGCAAACTTAAAAACGAAAAAATACTTACATTCCCTTTACAAATTTGTGATTCAACAAGTGGATAACGTAGAAAAGGTGATTTTGGATAAAACATTTTTTTGATGGTGTGTGTAAGCTGTATAACAGAATAGAATAAAAGTGAAAATAATTTTTTTATAAGACGCCATATTTATTTTGTTCCTGTGAAATTCACCATTCTAACAACAAACCGGTGTGCTATTTTAAAGAGATCTGGCAGCTCCATATAATATATCTCTATAATACTGTTTCGTTTTGCCTTTATTGTCGAAACACGACGTGGCAGCTTTTCTTTTAAAAATGTATTAAAGCTATGGTCATCTCTTTCTCTCTTACAGATTTAGCAAGTCAATACGCATTTAATGTATTTTGTGTGTAATGTTTTGTCATTGTCGGTTTGCTAATTTTTTCATTGTACAAGTTAATTCGTTGCTCTCCCGTTTTTAAATAATTTTACCTGTTTTTCGTAATTATTCTGCACAAATTTGTGTAAATTTTATTTAAACAATCGGTGCGTATACATGTTTATTTTCAATTGTTAACAGTTTAGTTAGAAAGTGTTAAATTTCAAAAAAAACATGGCAAACAAATTTTTGTGAATATTTTTTTGATGGCATGTGGTGAATTTATTATTTTTTTTTCGTATACGAAGTAACTATTGTTTTCTCTTTTTAATAAAATTTTTTGTTGAAAAAACAAACGATGATGCCATATGAATTAAAAATTTTACTTGCATTTTTATTAATTTAACAGGTGTAATTTTTTTATTTTCCATTTCAAGAATTAAATTGTTTAAATCAATTGTTTTGTAGTTGAAGCTGTAATCTACGGTAAATGCTGGAGTATTATAAATTTTAATTACATATATGATATATATGTTTCTCTAATACGGCATCACTGTATTTTAATTGTTTCGTTTTCTCTTTGTATTCATTGTCGTCATTTTCACCATTGTTTCCTGATTGCAGAAATAAGTTATTTGTTTAAAAGAAAAAAAGTAAAGGTCTTTTAATGTAACAAATTTATAAAAAAAAGTTAAATATATATTTTAAACATTGAAATTAACCAAGTGCAAAAAAAATTGCATTGTATAAAAGGGTTTCATTGTATTTGTTCGGTTTTTTTGTTTAAAAATTTAGGTTTTCGATAGCGATTTTTCTTAAAAAAAAAAAAACAAGTGCAATTAAACTTTAATATACCTTTTATGTATTGTTCTGCTCGAAAATTTTTGTGCAAGTAAAAAAAGCCTTAAACGAATGGAAAAAAATTACGTCGCCGTCATCATAATTGTGGTGAATTAACAATTTTCTTCGGCAAAATTGTTGTTTGTGTCACAACTTTTTTTAAATCTCCGTTTAACTATTTTTTCACCACACTATTAAGTAGTTTCTTTTTTCGTATTCGTGTGACGTAGGGTGGTGCTGTTGGCAAAAAAGTTGAAAAAAATTACTTCAATTATTAGTAATTCAAAAAATATTTTTGTTTTAATTTATAGAAAATATAAATAAACGGTAAAGTGTGTAAAAGTTAATAAAATATTAAATTGTGATACATATAGCGTAAAGAAAATTTCAATTAAATTTGGGTGGCGGCGTCGTCTATATTGAGTTGATACATTTTGTTCAAGCTACGCAGGCAACAAAGTTTCATAAAAAATTAAAAAAAAAAATTATTAAATTAAAACCTATATTTTAAGTATTATTCATAATTTATTTCAATTAGCACATTGCTGACTCACTGAACACATTTTCGTACTAGTATTCTTTAAAATAACCCCTTTTTACTACTGTTCTTTTTCCCTTCCATCCAGTACTATTTGTCAATGTACACTTGAATTGAGCAAATGTTATTTTCATGCTTAGATACTATTTATCTTGTTTAATCTATTTATGTTGTTTCCATTTGTATTTAATTTCCTTTTTTATCTTAAAGGTACATTTTATTATTACATATTAGTTTTCTTTGGAAAATGTTTAAATTATATGTAGATATTCATTCATTTTTTAAATCCTTGTTTAACAAAATAAAATCAATAATCTTATCATAAAATTGTAAACCATCTGTCATTCTTCCAGATTTTTTTTCTTTATGTAAAAAAGTTTTTGTGATTAAGCGCCACTTTTATTTCGTTCTTTTCCAGAAATAAGACTCGGCAAATTTTGGCAGATAGGATAGGGAAAGTTTATGGCTCCAGCTGGAAGCCTACATACATATATTTTTCGGTACATTCCTATTAAATTTTTTAAAAAGGTAGTAAGGTACGCATACAGTGGCCGACAAAAGTCTACATACGACCCTCATTTCTTCCACCTGACGAGACCAAAAGCATTGTGAAGAAAAGTAATGATGCAGGTTTGTTTGAAATCTGGTTTTATTAATAAAAAACGAAAAAAACAACTTACTTCAATATACACTTTAAAAAATATTTACAAAAAACGAAAAAATAGCAATGACAAAAGTCTACATACGGCTTGTAAGATAACATAAAAATCTTCATTGAAACATTAAATAATATTTTTATTATTAAATTTAGTATTTGGTTGGGCCACCATTGGCATCTTTAACAGCCTGTAAGCGTCTGGGCATTGAATTAACTAAATGTTCCAATTCAATCGGCGTAATTCTTAGCCATTTTTCTTTCAGCATCTTTTTCAACATTGGAGCGCTAGTAATATGATGCTTTCTGATTTTACGTTCCAAAATCTTTCAAACGTGTTAAATGACATTTAAGCCCGGGCTTTGAGGTGGTGTGTGCAATTGTCGGGGAGCATAGTAAAGCAGCCATTCTTTTACAACTTGAGCGTTGTGTTTCGTGTCGTTATCTTGTTGGAAAATCCAACTCTCACCAAGATCTAATTTATTGACCGATGCTCCCAGATTTTGTTCTAAAATAGACTTATATTGAAACCGATCCATATTACCTTCGACAAATAAAAGATTTCCTACACCAGATGCAGCGACAGCATCCCAAACCATCACGTTGCCACCCCCATGCTTAACAGTAGGTACTAAGTGCTTCGGATTCATCGCTGTATTAGCTTTTCTCCAAACTTTCGCTTTCCCATCACTTCCAAAAATATTGTATTTTGACTCATCTCTAAACAAAACTCGTTTCCAGAAGTCAAATCCTTTGCCAAATGAATTTTGGCGAATTCCAAGCGGTTTTCGGTTTTTTTTTCGCTTATAAGGGGTTTTTTGGGCGGAGTTCTGCTGTAGAAACCATTATTATTTAGGGTTCTTTGAATTGTTCGTGGATGCAGAACCGTATTTGATCTTATTGTTAGCTCTTGGGCCAGCGTTGTGGCATTCACTTTTGGATTTTTTTTCCCACTTCTTTTATTATAAAGCTGACATCTCTGCGACTAAGCTTTTAAGGGCGACCACTATGCGGTTTATTTTCAATAGAACCAGTGTTTTTAAAATTATTAAATACAGTTTGAACTGTTGCTTTACTTAAATTCAACAGTTTTGATATTTCCCTGAACGATTTTTTCTCGTTTCTATATTTTACGACTTAGTTTCTCACATCAGTTAAAATTTCTTTTCGCGAGGCCGCTGTTACAATTGAATTATGCTGGAAACTGTCCAGAATACAACCGAATGCAATTGATTTGAAATGTAAAACATGCAGAAAAGTAAATTTAAAGAAAATAACGGTACTTAGCCGTTATCATCCAGCAGCAAGAAAAACACAAAGCATGACATGTTTGCCGTATGTAGACTTTTGTCAATGCTATTTTTTCGTTTTTTGTAAATATTTTTTAAAGTGTATATTGAAGTATGTTATTTTTTTCGTTTTCTATTAATAAAACCAGATTTCAAACAAACCTGCATCATTACTTTTTTTCATAGTGCTTTTGGTCTCGTCAGGTGGAAGAAATGAGGGTCGTATGTAGACTTTTGTCGGCCACTGTACGTATTTAGGTATGCATAATGATTGAATACCTATTAAAGTTTTTTTGTGTGTTTAAAATAGTCGTTCTCTTAAAAATCTATTTAAATTATAGGAATTAAATAAAACCAAAAATGTATTAATATGGTAGCAGTTTACAATAATATCTTAACGAAAAGTTTTCACTATGGGATAAAAAATTTTATGGAATCTGGTAATTCTTGCAGTCGTGATCGAATACTTTTTCGATTCGAAAGCAATTTTATTTCTAATTCTTTCAGTCGATACTGATCGAATCGAAATTATTATTTTTTAATGTTGTAAAATCTTAAATAAATGCTTTACAAAACTGAAAAAGTAAAACCTATCGATTCGTTCAGTATCGACTGAATAATGACAGCCTGTTCATCGATTTCGAACGTTTACGTTTGCATAAAAAATTATATTCAAAACAAAAACAAAATTCTAAAATTTGTTCATATTTTAAATGTAATTTTCTAAAATTTGTTTTTATTTTAAATGTAATTTTCTATGCGAAAGTTGACGTTCGAAATCGTAAAACATGCAGTTAGAAAAAAAATTGTTTTCGAATCGAAAAAGAATTCGACCACGACTGCCTGAATAAGACCCCTGTACCTCAATTCTGTAACTTTTTTATTTTAACTACCGAAATCGTTAAGTAACGAGAAATCTCGGTCACCTTAACGAATTTGTTATTCTCTATTTTAAGTTAACAAATGTATTCGATAAGAAAAAATAACGACAAATATCGGTAAAAATGTAAGAACGTCAAAGTTAAAATTTTTAAAATTAATAAAAAATATAAAATAAATTTGCTTGTAAAAAATTTATTTTAACAAAACATGAATGAAAAAGTGTAAATATTGATTATATTTCTAAACAAATATGTTGGTTTAAAATCTTTTTATACATAGGGAAAAAGTTCGAGGTGCCTTAACCACTCTAGCACAACATTCTGCTCTTACTTTTTATATCCACACTACTGTATCTGAAGAGGATATTATGTGTTTGTGCAAATGTGTGTAACACATTTAAATATAGATTCTGAACCCACCTTTTAGTATAACGATTGACTCAAAATCAATTTCCGAATCCATCTAACGAGGTCCGTCCTTCTATCAGGCTGGCTGGTTGTCTGTCCAAGATAACTTTGTGCGCAAATTACAGGTCGAATTTCGGAAATAATTTTATAAAATTTGGCACATATGATTTTATTGCCGCAAGCGGAGAAGCGGCTATTTATTTTTCATAGCCCACATGCAAACTTCTTTCCGGAATAGGGTTTTTTGCCCATTAACCATCTTGTTTTATAGACATTTTGGTTTAATTAGGTCCAAAAATATTTGGTTGCAACCTACATAAATCAGCAATATTAGAATCCGTCCATATTTGACCACAGCTCCCATACGAATACACTTAAAATAAGTTACCTTAATAATAGCTTCAATGTTATCTCATAGTAGTTATATTTAGTAGTAGATATTTAGATAATATTTGGCACAAAAATCTCTTATGTGAATCTTAACCTCACAACATACTCTTTTTGCGGACACATGATCGCCCAAATACTGTTATGTAGGGTCGGGCTTTATCGAATATACTTTTTTCCTTTTTTTGTGTAAAAAATTGGCTTCTTTACTCTATATTTTTAATCTTTCAACAGTATATTTATTATCGTTATTATTTAACAAGAACTTGTTTTGTATCGTTAGCTACCGACATTGTTTGCCGATAAAAATTGTTAAAATTTCATTACAGAATAGTTCTTAACGACAATTATCGTTAGCTAACGAATTTTGACTACATAACGACAATTTTTTGTCGTTAAAAAGTTACAGAATTTCAGTACTGGGGCCTAATTCTGGCAGTCGTGATCGAGTTATTTCTCGATTCGAATGCAATTTTATCTCAGTCGATACTGAACGAATCAAAATTATTTTTTCAGTATTGTGAAACTCAAATTAATGCTTTACAATACTGAAAAAATAATTCCAATTCGTTCAGTATTGACTGAAATAATTAGATTTTAAATTGCTTTCGAATCGAGAAATTACTCGATCACGACTGCCAGAATCAGGCCCCTGAATTAGGTATTTACTTTTGAGGGTATTTAAAATTTAAATGTTGATGAAATTTTCATTATTGAGTTGTACCTATTTAATTTTTATTAATAAAATTTTTTAAGTGATAGGTATCTAATATTTGTATGTAGTCTCAAAAAGTTAGTTGTAAAATATAGTGATAACCTTGTAATTGCATAGTTTGATTACATTGTTTAGACCATTGTGCCATGTCAAGGCATTGTCAAGGCACATTACATATGTCAGGACATGAGTTAAGTCGAATCGAATTCGCCGTATTACATAGGATTACAACCTTGCCACCAAGGTTGCATTTTTGTGGCACCTACCTGTGAAGTAGTGGCAACTACAGCCAACTTCACGTAACGTCCTGGTTCCGGCATTTTCGTATGTTTCTTTTGCAATCGTAAAGTCGGGGAATAAAGAAGTGACCATCAAAAATCTTGGGCATCGACAAAAGAAGTCGACTGTGGAAATTACCCTGATCTCTTAGTGGCCAAAGGATAAAAGTTCAACAAAAACACAGAAGGAAAGTAATTGCTAGAGGGACTGTCGAACAGAAAAAAGGAGTACAACGACCGTTTCCGAAACAGTGCCAACTATAGTGGAGTGAAACATTTCTACCCCCACACAAAGTAACAACACGAGATTTGCTCACAACAAAATATACCACCACATGAACGCGCCAGGAAATTATGGACTTCACAAATAAGCGTGGCAAATTAAGTTTTTAATGCAAGTGCAATACAACACCTACAAACTCGTGTCACCGACCTAATTACAGCCAAAGAAATCCGGCGTAAACTAAAACAATCTCGAACCACGATAAAAGTCCGGCCATAACAACTGCAACAGCTTCGCTCCAACGACAACAAAAACAACAACTGGCACAACATCAACTATAATCAAGGCCATAACCATAACGTCAGTCTCAACAATAACAGCGCAACAACAACAAAAACAACAGCTCCGGCCACAGCAGCAACAATAAATACGGCCACCACACTCCGAATAGCTACGGAACCCAACTGGTACGGTAATCACAGCATCAACACCTTCAACAGAAAGCCCGACTAAAGGACCAGCATAACAACTAGGTTACACAACAGCATACCGCTGGGCGGCATGCAACCACCTTGACAGGACAACACAGCGTGGGACACCAGATAAGTGTTTTTTTTTGTATTTTGTTTAATCGTGTCTTGGACAACCACTATATTATAACGTGGTGCATTTTATTTTGTTGTTTAAAACAAAAATTAAATGAATTTTCAAATTTGTGGCAAATCCTTAAGGGGGTAATTAGACTTGTACCCCAACTAAACATTGATACATTTTGATCGGGTAATTTAAATCCGGATACTCGGATTAAACCGTAAAGTTAATATTTTTTTTTAATTGCAACTATATTAAAGAATATACCCCCCCCAAATAAACGGTGCTCAAACTGGGGAATATAATATTGAATCAAACCCCCATCTGGGGATAAAAATAAAAGTTAACCTAAAGTTAATGTGTCGAAACTACGCTGGAAAAAGAAAGGGGGAACCAAACCCAGTCGAAATTTTTTTTTCTGTAAATGATAATATAAGTAATATAAACCCGCACCACATTTAAATTTTGTTAAAATTTTGATAATCTGAAATTAAAAGAACAAACCACAACTACACGTTAAAAAATTAGAAAGTTTAAAAATTATTATAGATTCTGATCGGTACAATATAATCCCGAACCACCGTTAAATTTTGTTAGAATTTTGATAATCGGGAATTAAAAGAACAGCCCACAACTAAACGGTTAAAAATAAAAAAAAAAAAAATCTAAAACTATTGTTAATTTTGATCGGTAATATAAAACCGAACTCACTTCGAAAATTTTAAATATTAGCATTCTAAAATCAGTCACCGAATCAAATTTAAATGAATTTAAGCCTGAGTCGTCCGAATGTGATGTCGAATTAAAGTAGAGTATACTTTGATCCGTCGTTTTTTCAATAATTTTAATTTTTAGGCGAATCTCCGGTGGCAAGATTTAATGGCCATTCCTAACCAAGCTTAAATTGATTTAGGCTTGAATGTTGATAAAACTTAAATATATTTGAATCCTTTATTTATATTTTTTTTTGTATTTTGTTTTTTAATTTTTATAAAATTAGCCATAAACCCCATACCCTGTATCGAACGTAAAATAGATTCTTTGATTTTTTTTATCGCTGTAAAATTTTGAAATACCTTTTTTATAACGGTTGAATTCCCTTAACTTTGATACTTTATTGAAGTAGAACTTAAATCATGCCATTTGTAAAACTTGAACAAAAGTAATTTTGAAATGTTTAGAATAAACCTTAATTAGAGTATACACCTGTAGTGTAAAGTACTTCGATAATTAAGTTGTAAAGTTTTACCCCGATTTTTAATGAACCAATGCGACGTCTGAAGGAGGGACAATTTTAGGACAGGGTCTAGATTAATTAGTTTCCGCCGTTATTAGCGCTAATATAGGTGTTTGAATGAGTGTTAGCTAAAATTTTCTCTCTAACGAGGTTGTATTATACTTTTGTGGCAATATTTGTAGGCCCATAAAGTCTACTACGAAAACATAATCGGGTATATGTATAGAAATATAACATGCTAATAAATATAAGCATTGATTAATTACCAATTAAGTATTTTTTTTTGAGCATTATTGTAAATAAAATTTTGAGCTTGGATTGTTGAAATTTACACACAATGAAAGACGGTTTTATTTTGAAAATGGAAGTGTGAAGGGGTTAAGGTAGGTATTTGGTGGTGAAAATTTTCTTTAGGGGTAGCTATAACTTGCGGCTATTACGCTACCATGGTCGAGCATCAGGATGGATGCTGAGGGAGGGCCAGCCAGGGATTTAATTACATCTAAATCCCCGAAACAAAAAGGTATTGTATCCCGTGTTTGGTTTCTGTGCGTTTCGGTTTTATTTTGTTTGCGCCCCGTTTTTCTATTTTTTATTTAGGCAATACACTGGTACATAAAATAATGTTTTATGCACGTTCATTTGCAACGAACACCCGCCCATGCCCGACGAGTCATAGCCCGGCTGAAAATTGGTTAGTTACCAGTGTGACAAATGGACAGTGCACGCGAACCGTGCGTGTGGCAACGGCCACGAACGCATTGAATCGTGACAGTATATATTATTTTTGGCGCCCAACGTGGGGCACGAATGGAAATTTAATCGTGTTACATTTTGAAATATCGTGCGTTTGTTAAAATTCGAAATCTTTTGTAGTGAAAACATTTTTTTTGATCGTTTGGCGGTACTTAATCGACTTTTCGTAAGTTCAGGACTGATGGTACATCGGTTTATTCGCGACGACGAGTGCGGTTAGGGAAGTTTGTCGATGACTATAAGTCTTAGTAATTGGGATTTGAACGGGATTACTAAACGCGATAGGATTCGGGAACTTTTGCCAGGGCGGAAAGTAGCGTATGCTCCGTGGGTTTGTACTTCAAGTCCGCGACGCGACGTTAACTTGTATCCATGACAACGGTCATGCAGAACCAACATTCGCAAACCGAACGATGGGTAACAATACCTTTGTTTTTATATTTACTTGTCTTTTCACCATCCAAATACCAACCCAACACTGAAATTTTTGTAATTTGTTTATTTTTTTTTAGCAAATTTTGTGGTTTCTAGATTTGAGAACGATTTCAATTTTATTTGCAGTTGTTCTTGCGAAGATAATCACATAAACTTGAATTTAAAAACTTTATTTGAACTTTTATGTTATGGGTCAAAATTCTAAATTTCCAATAATCTTATTTTGAATTTTCTTTTTAATTTCCATTTAGCTGGTTAACTATTAGCTTTTTATTTTACCATACATTCGTTTTGATTTTTAGGCTATATTTTTTTTTTGTTAAAAATTAAATTTTCCGGAATTGACTATCATTTTGGTTGAAATTTTCTTTGATTACTTTTTATTTTGATTTCGATTGTCAAAATTTGCAGAGTTACCATCGGGTCAAAATTACTTTGGCGATTTTTCGATTTTTTTTTGCTACGATTTTAGTGTTATACCAGTTTGGTGTGATTAAATCTGAAACTTAAATCTTTCAGCATATGTGGCAAAACTCTAAATCAACAAACTTTCATTGTTTTTGCTAAAATACGTTTTCTTTTGGGTTTTAACTTTTAAAGCACACGTTTCAGCTGGAATTTTTATAAATTTGGATTGGACTATCGTTCGTTGAAATTCCGTCTGAGTGTTTTTATTCGAAATTTTAAGAGTTGCCAGTTGGCGAGAATTGTTTGGCAATAACGCTCTATTTTTTTTTATGATTTTATTTGTAAAAATTCTAAAGTAATTATAATTAAAAATAATAAGAACAATTTGAAATTGCTTTCTGTGATTTTATTCTTTAATTTCTATTGGCTATCATTACCACATACGATTTTCTTGATTCTTTAGGCTTTAATTTTTTTTATTTACATTTTTTCTGGACAAAATTATCACTTTGGATTAAATTTTTCGGGGACTACTTTTTGTTTGATTTCGGGTGGCAAAGTTTTAGGAGTTGCCATCAGGTTACAATTTCTATTGGCAATTCTTTGATAGTTTGGCTAATATTCCAGTACGAATTAGAAGTTTAGTGCGTTTTCAAGTTTTTAGTTGAATTTTCCGGCATAATTCGATTTGGTTGAGTTTACGATTTAATTTAAATTTTTGAGTTTCAGCTTTTACAAACTTTATAAATGTGAAAGTTTTTTTTTGTGCTTGACATTTGGTGCAACTAATTTTGTTAGTTGTATACGCACTAGATACAGCGGTAGCGCGGCGTATATATAGATATTGGTTTTTACGATTTATTGAGAATAATTTTGGGGGACGTTTCGGTCGCGACATTTTATAGAGTTTTTGGGAACGTTTTTTTAAGCATTTTGAGAATACATTTTGGGGAAGTTTGATAAAACTTGGGAAGTTTGGTCAGATTAATGGTAAGGACCCGTAGTGGATTAAATACAACCAACACAATGGGACCAGGCGACCTAGCAGCGGGGTTTACAACCACCACTACTTCGTCAGCGATGGCATTGGCAACTACGATAACCACGTCAGCTATTGTTCACTCACAGCCTTATCAATTATTTACGACGCAAGCTACAGGTATAGCCATGGGAGAAGCTGGCCAAAACATTTCTGTTAGACAGGAGGAAACCGAGCAAAACACCTCAACGGCAAACGCATCTCTAAACAGCACCATAACCTCTCCAGAGTTTAGTAGCATCACAGCCATCGGAGTTCAAAGGGAATTTAGAGGAGCGAACACTAATCAGCTGAGGCCAGAAAGGTTAAGAGAGCCGCTAAGAGCAGCAGAAGGGTTGAGGCAAATAGAAATTCGTAGATCTGTGGACGCTAGGATAGAGGAGTTGATACCGGCGATAGTACAAGCGACAGTAAGCGCGATGTCACAGGCAAGTGCAGCGGGAGGAGCCCAAGTAAATCAGAGCCTTGAGGCGCAGAGGTCAGTTAACCATCGACAGTCTTGTACGTATCATCAACCACCACCACCGAGAAGGAATTCAGTGAACAATTACCACCCCAGTATACCCCAACCACCGCGTCATAATTACCCAGATAATCGTTATCAAGTTCCACCAACTCACGTTAACAGGAATAATTTACCAGTTTTTGAGAACCAACTACCACGTTTTAGTGAGCCACCACCACAAGTGTATGCACCGCGGAATCAACGTAACAATTATGGAGAGTCATTTAACAGGATCGATAAATGGGGATTGCAATTTGACGGTACGACAAAAACACCGAGCGTCGAGGATTTTGTGTTCAGAGTTGAGACACTTCAGGCGGATTACGGTTGTTCTTGGGCGGAAGTCATTCGTAGTTTTCACCATTTGTTAAGTGGACCAGCATTAGATTGGCTATGGGATTATAGGCGGATGAATACGACGTTAAGTGACTGGCCAACCCTTAAGAACGCCTTAATTAAATATTTTCACCGATACGGAAGCGACTTCGATATTCAACGGAAAATTCTTGACAGGAGGCAACAACCATTGGAATCCGTTGATGATTTTTGCAATGCAGTTATTCGTTTGAGAAACCAACAGACCAACCCCATGTTAGAACAGGACTTAGTAGAGATTTTGAAAAATAATTTGAGACCAGCTTTGTCACAACTTTTGTTTGCAGTGCGACCATTTGGATTGAGTCAATTTAGAACTGAAGGGAGAAGAGCAGAGAGTTTATTGAACAACCAGCGAATTAGTAACCCGAGATATCAAGGGAAACACGTAAACGAACTAGATATGGAGGGAGAAATATTGGAAAGCGAAATGTCTGTTAGCGCATTAACAAACCCAGTTCGCAAACTTGTGTGCTGGAATTGTAAGGCCGAAGGACATATGTTTATGGATTGCCCGTCGGAGCGTAGAAGATTATTTTGTTTCAAGTGTGGTTACGATAACACGGTGACTCCTAAATGTCCAGTCTGTCAGGGAAACAGGGTGGCGAACAATCCTCGTACTGGGATGGAGGGTCGTTCGAGAAATGTAGCAACCCAGGCTCAACAAACATCGAGTACACCACCGACGAATCAGTCGAACCCTACCTTGTAACAGAAATTTTACCAACAACAGTCGCAGCAGAAACGCAAACCGATCTTACAACAGTCCCTAGTTCTACAGAAGATTTAACAACCACTAAACCAATTGATATTTTGATTAAAGAACAACCAATCTTACTTGACCATACCACCAAAGTCGACATTAACCCTAGAAAGCCATACCACATACGATTGCAGGAATACGAAGCAGCAAGAGAAAGAATTTTTGGAACACCATCTAGACGAATTATTAAGACCAGACAGCGTTATAAGGAACGGAAACAGATACGTAAAGAAATAGCCTCGGCTAACTTAATTGAAAACTCGGATAGGAGGATTTATACCACCATCTCTATTAATGGCGTTAAAGTACAAGGTCTGCTTGACAGCGGTGCAACAGTTTCTTGCTTAGGTGAAGGATGCCTTGATGTCGTTGAAGAAGCTAAACTTGTGATACATCCTTATATTTCGAAAATTTTCACTGCTGATGGCAGAGCAAACCAGATTATAGGGCGTGTAAGGGCGTTGATAGAATTTAATGGGCGTTCAGAATACGTAAATTTTTACCTTGTTCCTTCCTTAAAACAAAAACTTTTCTTAGGCGTAGATTTTTTGAGATTGTTTAATGTATTCAGATTTGAGATTAATAGTATAACAACGGATAACGGCGAGTTGCAGGATGATTCTTCAGCCGATTTTCCGAGTAGACACACTTTAACACCTGAACGAAAACATATTTTGGACAAAGCCATTCAAGAATTCCCTTCATTTGCGCAAAAAGGTCTCGGTAAAACATCGTTGGAAACGCATAGTATAGACACCGGAACAGCTATTCCCATCAAAGAAAAATATTATCCAATTTCACCAGCGGTACAACAGCTCATGTATGCTGAACTGGACCGCATGATTTCTCTAGGCGTTATAGAACCAAGTGAAAGTCCTTGGAACAATAGGGTCACGGTCGTTCAAAAAGGGGAAAAGGTACGGATATGTCTAGATGCGCGAAGGCTGAATGATGTCACCATAAAGGATGCATATCCTCTACCCAATATTGAAGGTTTATTGAGCAGACTGGGAGATACCCATTTCATTTCTAGTGTTGATTTAAAGGACGCGTTTTGGCAGATACCGCTAGCAGTCTCCAGTAGGGAAAAGACGGCGTTCACGGTACCTGGAAGGCCTTTGTACCATTTTAAGGTAATGCCGTTTGGGTTGTGCAATGCAGCTCAGCGGTTATGCCGTTTAATGGACAAAGTCATCCCTGCGCGCCTTCGCGAGCGTGTTTTCGTCTACTTGGATGATCTGTTAGTTGTATCTGCTACATTCGCGGAACACATTGATCTTCTAAGGGAAGTAGCGATTTGTTTGTCTAGCGCCGGTTTAACAATTAACGTGGAAAAATCCAAATTTTGTTGCAAGGAACTTAAATATTTAGGATATATCGTGGGGGGAGGAATTCTCAGGCCAGACCCGGACAAGATCTCGGCAATACAAAATTTTAGCTATCCAACTACACCAAAGCAAGTTAGGAGTTTTATGGGAACCACTGGATGGTACCGACGTTTCATAAACGACTACGCGACAATAACAGCTCCAATTTCAGAAACACTTAAGAAAACAAAAAAATTTGAATTTACTGCGGAAGCAAAGCTAGCGTTTGACCAATTAATCCACTGCCTTAGTACAAGTCCCGTTTTAAGTCATCCTGACTTTTCGAAAACTTTTTATATACAGTGCGATGCGTCTGACGTTGGGATCGGGGCAGTTATATTTCAAGAAGACCCTGAAGGGGGCGAACATCCAATCGCTTATTATTCTAGAAAATTAACTTCAGCTCAGAAAAATTATTCTGTAACTGAGCGTGAATGCTTAGCGGTAGTGTCAGCCATTCAGAGATTTCGTCCATACATCGAGCTGATGCAGTTTGTAGTGATCACTGATCACTCAAGCCTTAAATGGCTCATGTCTCAGAAAGACCTTAGCGGCAGATTGGCGCGATGGAGCCTACAACTACAGTCTTTTAGCTTTCAAATTCAGCACCGGAAAGGTTCACAGAATGTTGTACCTGACGCGTTATCGCGATACACCGTAGATGCGTTAGATAATTTTGGCTCATTTTTAGTTGATTTAAATTCACCAGAGTTTTGCTCTGATGATTATAAGGAATTAATCCGTATCGTGCAGGAGGAAAAATCTAGTTTACCCGATATTAAAGTTATTGACAATCTTGTATACAAAAGGACAAATGTATATAATGGCGACGTTTTGTTAGAAGATCATGCCTGGAAGTTATGGATGCCTGCCTCGTTAACCGAAAGCATAATTGAAAAAGCACATAGCCCACCCAGTATGGCTCATGGGGGCATTGCAAAAACAATTAGAAGAATTCGAGAATACTTTTATTGGCCTCATTTGAACATCCAAGTTCGAAACTTTGTAAATCGTTGTGACGTATGCAAGGAATGCAAACCAGCTAACACTATTCTCAAACCACCAATGGGGAAAGAAGCAGACGCAACCAGACCTTTTCAGCGGATTTTTATAGATTTTTTGGGACCATACGTTCGTTCAAAGCGTGGTAATTGTTATATTTTTATTGTATTGGATTATGTGACCAAGTTCGTACTATTGAAGGCAATGTCTAAAGCAAATGCTCGCAATGTAGTAGATTTTCTAGTTAAAGAAGTGTTCTATAAATTTGGGTGTCCAGAAACCATAGTTTCCGATAACGGACCACAATTTGTGGGTAAGGAGTTTGCGGCATTAATGGAAACCTTTGATATAAATCATTGTAAGACAGGAGTATATGCACCTCAAGCAAATGCGTCAGAGCGCGTTAATCAATCGATTTTGTCAGCGATTCGGTCGTATTTGGGTGAAAACCACAACGAATGGGATCTACATCTCTGCGAAATAGAATGCGCTCTTCGGTCAGCCGTACATTCTGCTATAGGCATGACTCCCTACTTTGCGTTGTTTGGCACTAACATGATTACTCATGCATCGGCATACAAGATAGCCAGAAAAGTAAACGTTGTTGATGAACCTGACATCAGATTTGAGAACCGACATGACTTTATGGAAATCGTTCGCGATAAGCTGAAAGAAGGATTACACAAAAGCTACGAGGCTAACGCGAAAAGATACAACATACGAGCGAGGATTGCTAAGTTTAAAGTGGGACAGGAGGTATTCCGCCGAAACTTTCAGTTGTCGGATTTTGCTAAACAGATATCAGCGAAACTGTGTCGGAAATTTCTCAAGTGTAGGATTGTTCGAATGGTTGGCAACAGCCTGTATGAGATTGAGACTTTACAGGGGAAACCATTGGGAGTATTCCACGCCAAGGATTTAAAGGCATAGCTTGACGGTTCACTTTTATCATATTCGCAATATGATTGCGAATATGATAAAACTGATCAACACCGGGAAGGTGTGTGGTGTGCCATGTCAAGGCATTGTCAAGGCACATTACATATGTCAGGACATGAGTTAAGTCGAATCGAATTCGCCGTATTACATAGGATTACAACCTTGCCACCAAGGTTGCATTTTTGTGGCACCTACCTGTGAAGTAGTGGCAACTACAGCCAACTTCACGTAACGTCCTGGTTCCGGCATTTTCGTATGTTTCTTTTGCAATCGTAAAGTCGGGGAATAAAGAAGTGACCATCAAAAATCTTGGGCATCGACAAAAGAAGTCGACTGTGGAAATTACCCTGATCTCTTAGTGGCCAAAGGATAAAAGTTCAACAAAAACACAGAAGGAAAGTAATTGCTAGAGGGACTGTCGAACAGAAAAAAGGAGTACAACGACCGTTTCCGAAACAGTGCCAACTATAGTGGAGTGAAACATTTCTACCCCCACACAAAGTAACAACACGAGATTTGCTCACAACAAAATATACCACCACATGAACGCGCCAGGAAATTATGGACTTCACAAATAAGCGTGGCAAATTAAGTTTTTAATGCAAGTGCAATACAACACCTACAAACTCGTGTCACCGACCTAATTACAGCCAAAGAAATCCGGCGTAAACTAAAACAATCTCGAACCACGATAAAAGTCCGGCCATAACAACTGCAACAGCTTCGCTCCAACGACAACAAAAACAACAACTGGCACAACATCAACTATAATCAAGGCCATAACCATAACGTCAGTCTCAACAATAACAGCGCAACAACAACAAAAACAACAGCTCCGGCCACAGCAGCAACAATAAATACGGCCACCACACTCCGAATAGCTACGGAACCCAACTGGTACGGTAATCACAGCATCAACACCTTCAACAGAAAGCCCGACTAAAGGACCAGCATAACAACTAGGTTACACAACAGCATACCGCTGGGCGGCATGCAACCACCTTGACAGGACAACACAGCGTGGGACACCAGATAAGTGTTTTTTTTTGTATTTTGTTTAATCGTGTCTTGGACAACCACTATATTATAACGTGGTGCATTTTATTTTGTTGTTTAAAACAAAAATTAAATGAATTTTCAAATTTGTGGCAAATCCTTAAGGGGGTAATTAGACTTGTACCCCAACTAAACATTGATACATTTTGATCGGGTAATTTAAATCCGGATACTCGGATTAAACCGTAAAGTTAATATTTTTTTTTAATTGCAACTATATTAAAGAATATACCCCCCCCAAATAAACGGTGCTCAAACTGGGGAATATAATATTGAATCAAACCCCCATCTGGGGATAAAAATAAAAGTTAACCTAAAGTTAATGTGTCGAAACTACGCTGGAAAAAGAAAGGGGGAACCAAACCCAGTCGAAATTTTTTTTTCTGTAAATGATAATATAAGTAATATAAACCCGCACCACATTTAAATTTTGTTAAAATTTTGATAATCTGAAATTAAAAGAACAAACCACAACTACACGTTAAAAAATTAGAAAGTTTAAAAATTATTATAGATTCTGATCGGTACAATATAATCCCGAACCACCGTTAAATTTTGTTAGAATTTTGATAATCGGGAATTAAAAGAACAGCCCACAACTAAACGGTTAAAAATAAAAAAAAAAAAAATCTAAAACTATTGTTAATTTTGATCGGTAATATAAAACCGAACTCACTTCGAAAATTTTAAATATTAGCATTCTAAAATCAGTCACCGAATCAAATTTAAATGAATTTAAGCCTGAGTCGTCCGAATGTGATGTCGAATTAAAGTAGAGTATACTTTGATCCGTCGTTTTTTCAATAATTTTAATTTTTAGGCGAATCTCCGGTGGCAAGATTTAATGGCCATTCCTAACCAAGCTTAAATTGATTTAGGCTTGAATGTTGATAAAACTTAAATATATTTGAATCCTTTATTTATATTTTTTTTTGTATTTTGTTTTTTAATTTTTATAAAATTAGCCATAAACCCCATACCCTGTATCGAACGTAAAATAGATTCTTTGATTTTTTTTATCGCTGTAAAATTTTGAAATACCTTTTTTATAACGGTTGAATTCCCTTAACTTTGATACTTTATTGAAGTAGAACTTAAATCATGCCATTTGTAAAACTTGAACAAAAGTAATTTTGAAATGTTTAGAATAAACCTTAATTAGAGTATACACCTGTAGTGTAAAGTACTTCGATAATTAAGTTGTAAAGTTTTACCCCGATTTTTAATGAACCAATGCGACGTCTGAAGGAGGGACAATTTTAGGACAGGGTCTAGATTAATTAGTTTCCGCCGTTATTAGCGCTAATATAGGTGTTTGAATGAGTGTTAGCTAAAATTTTCTCTCTAACGAGGTTGTATTATACTTTTGTGGCAATATTTGTAGGCCCATAAAGTCTACTACGAAAACATAATCGGGTATATGTATAGAAATATAACATGCTAATAAATATAAGCATTGATTAATTACCAATTAAGTATTTTTTTTTGAGCATTATTGTAAATAAAATTTTGAGCTTGGATTGTTGAAATTTACACACAATGAAAGACGGTTTTATTTTGAAAATGGAAGTGTGAAGGGGTTAAGGTAGGTATTTGGTGGTGAAAATTTTCTTTAGGGGTAGCTATAACTTGCGGCTATTACGCTACCATGGTCGAGCATCAGGATGGATGCTGAGGGAGGGCCAGCCAGGGATTTAATTACATCTAAATCCCCGAAACAAAAAGGTATTGTATCCCGTGTTTGGTTTCTGTGCGTTTCGGTTTTATTTTGTTTGCGCCCCGTTTTTCTATTTTTTATTTAGGCAATACACTGGTACATAAAATAATGTTTTATGCACGTTCATTTGCAACGAACACCCGCCCATGCCCGACGAGTCATAGCCCGGCTGAAAATTGGTTAGTTACCAGTGTGACAAATGGACAGTGCACGCGAACCGTGCGTGTGGCAACGGCCACGAACGCATTGAATCGTGACACCATGTTGGTTAATGATACCTATAACGCTAAGTGCTTTTCTAATTGATAATTATCACTGCACACTGTAAATATCTTACATTTCCCCGTTTTATATTATTTTATTTTTCACCTAGTGGAAAAGATTTATTTTTTTCTAATGGGAACTAGACGGTAATATTTTACATCCAAATAAAAAAGATTACTTAACTGCTCCACACCCTAGCACAAGTTTAGTAAAATCTTTCAAACCGCATAGAAATGTCCCGTCTAAAATAAAAAGCCGTTAAGATACATTTAAACCACCGTAAGATTACAAATTTGTCAAGTAATTAACAAGTTTCATTAAACATACGTAAATTGTTAATATACATACATAGTAAGCAATAAGTTATTATGTACAGTGATGAACTTAAGTATAGGCACAACAACCAAGTTGCATTTAAAGATTACATTAAAAGCGAATTAATATTTTTTATATTAATATTACTATTAATCTATTACAGGCTGCTCTATATTTTTAGCCTCTAGCAGTTTTATTCGTGTAGAAAGATAAGGTAGTCCGTTGGCAGATAAAAAGTACAAAAAGCTCTAAAATACAATGGACAAAAGTATAGGCACACTTTTTTTTCGCATCTATCCCTTTATTTAAATTTTAGTGTTTGGCATAGTCCACCCTCTTCTTTGGATTAATAGTAGATATCCATAGTTTGTGGGTAGCCGCACGTGAGTTACACCCAGCTTTATGTAATATTCTCCGAATAGTTTTTAAATGTACATCATTGCCAAAATCTTGTTTTATCTCTGCGGCAACCTGAGATGTTATTTTTGTGATCCACACAGCGACTTGCATTTTCAAAGTTTGCTTCGCCTTTGAACCGATTTACAATGGTCCGTATGGTAAAACGGCTACGTTAGATGAGATTTGGTACTTAGAGTACAATTTTGAGAAGGCCTGTAAAGATTTTAAGATTTCAAATGATAAAAAAAAGTGATAAAAGAAACTTGCGTTCATTGTACCAAAAACTTTATTTACGAAACGTTGCACTTTTTTAGCGTTGACAACATATTAAGTAATCGTAATAAAAATGATGTATTTGTTTTCGGTTAACATTTTTTTAACCCTTTCATCCCCGAATTTTTTTGAGCAGTTCAAAAAAATTTTTTTTAAGATATTTAAGTTCGTACATGCCTAGATATGAAATAATAAAAAATTTAAAGTTCTAACTATCCTGGTTAAGGATATATAAGATGTTGCCTATAGGCAACATTGGGCAGTTGTGGGTAAACTTTAAACACATGTTAAAGATATTTGATAATTTATTTATTGCAACTTTTTTATATTTTATGTATGATATCATACAAAACAATTTGTTTGTGGGTTACAGCATAAATATACTCTGCATTTGCTGCACTTCGAACGTGGAAAGCCTATGTGACATATCTTGCATCGTCCTTTCGATCCCAATTCAACCCAGTGGCTAGTTTATATTTTATTTTTTACGGGTTCGGCTACATAAGATCTTGTTCGAGAGCTTGCGCTATCGGGTGGTGATGAAATTGGTGATGGTGGAGAATTTAGTGATGATAGAGCTGGTGAATATGGAACGGTGGTTAATTTTATATAGCTCCATCAACATAGAAGCAAGATCTACTCCGACCATATTTTTTGTTATAGCAATCAACTATTTGCCATTCTACTATTATTTTCATGTTCATCATCAACAATCCCTTCAATCAAATCAGCCACCAATTCGTATTCGTTCATGCTTTGTTTTGTTTCCTCTATTTAATTCCCAAATATGTGAACTCCAGGCTACTGGATGATTGCAGGAGGGCTTTAGGAGAAATCTTAGTGAATTATGTGGTGAGACTGTGCTGGGTACCGGGTCACTGCAACATCACCGGCAACGAGATAGCTGATGAGTTGGCGAGACTGGGCTCGGAAATCGAGGATCCTGACAGTTTGCAGGCGGTCAGTCCTCCAATGCGGTTCTACTTTGGAAGAATAAGGGAATTGGCTCTGAGCGGGACTTATAGGGTCTGGCGGAGACGAACATACTGCCGGGTATCGCGCACGCTGTGACCGGTGCTTAGTAGGTCAAATTCAGAAGCGCTGCTGGGCAAGAGTAGGGCCTGATATTATCACAAGCCACTGATAGGCAGGATGGCGGTAGGAATGGGAACTGACCTGTCGGATACATGTAGTTTGTGTGATTATCCAGAGGAGTTAGAGCACTTGCTGTGCCACTGTCTCAGGCTACAGATCAGCAGGTTGAGGTGACTGGGTGGCAGATTCCTACGCGAATGAGGAGATGTCTCGGGCAGCGGGCTCGAGAATCGGATTTGTAATGGGAATAACCTGGCTGCGCGGCAGAAGACTGAGGACTGGGCACATGTAAGGCAGTTTTCTGTTTAGTAGGGTTGTGGTTGTATTGTGCAGTCCAATTTCTTATCTTCCACAACTTCCTCTTTTCCTGTGCTTTCACTTTTTACTTCTTCTATTCTTTCATACTAGAATTCTTTTACTTACTAAGGCGTCACAATGGACCATATTGGTCTCTGGGTGAGGGTGTGAAGTTTACTTTCTAACCTTACTAACCTAACCTAAATTGCCTAAAATGCATAATTTTCGACGGCTTCATCTTCACATTCTTCAGCAGAATCATCCTAATCAAAATTAATAATTTTTTTCTATTTTTAACTTTGTCAAACCCATTGCACTCATTTCTAGTGAACAAGATATTCTGATGTAAATTATGAACATAATGGACCAATGTTGCCTATAGGCAACATTGTTTTAAAAAAAATACTGAGGACAAAGCTACAACTTTTTTCTTGTGTTTGTTGTTTATTATCATTAACTAATTTGTTTTAAATAGCAAATTGCACTTTTTACACAAATATTTTTTTTAATATCAATTTCTTTAGTTTTTTTAAAAACACCCTTTTTCCAAATAATTTGTAATACGTATGGTCGCTTAAACAAACAGTTCCCAAATGAACACCATCAAAGCTTATTGTATTAAATTCTGCACACACATTGCTAAGATGCATTTTTACTAAGAACAGAAAACCGTTATAAGAAAAAATGAAATTTTCGGGAGTTATGCCCATTTGATTACAATGTTGCCTATAGGCAACAACGGGGCTGAAAGGGTTAAAGATGTAGACACTGTTTAAAAAAAAAGTTTTTTTTTTTTTTTTTCTCAATATTATTTATTGAATCTTCATACATTTAAATATGAACTAACAATAATTAATCAAATCTTAACCTAATACTTTATTTTATGTCCTGCCAGTGCCAGACAAAAATTTTCTTCATCACGGGTTCTGTTCACTTATCGAGGTGTTTGTCGCTCATCTAATTGGATAAGTGCTGCAGTGTCTCTTCTTCTTAAGCGAGTGTGGCCGCTATCATTTAAAATATTTCGTGCTAGTGGGTTTGGATGCAATTCGAGCCTTTTTAAGTATTTTACTGCATATTTCGTAATCATAGTTTTGACTAATGGAACATTGAGATCCTTGTGAATATTTGAGTTTTTTACATACCAAGGGGCAGCTGTGATTATTCGAAGAATTTTATTTTGGCGTCTTTGAATTTTTTCTATATTAGAGGCCGAGGCAGTGCCCCATAACTGAATACCATAGCACCAGATTGGCTTTAAGATGGAGTTGTAAAGAAGAAGTTTGCAGTCGAGACTAAGGACAGAGTTTCTACCAATAAGCCAATGAATTTGAATGGCTTTTAGTTTCATTTGAGTTAATTTTGCCTCTATATGGCATTTCCACGTTAATCGCCGATCCAGATGTATACCGAGATATTTTACATGCGAATGTTGAGGAATTATTTGATTGTTGATTGTAATATGGGGGCAAGATTCCCGGCGCAAGGTGAATGTTATATGCACGCATTTTTGCTCATTGACCATTATTCTCCATTGTCTTAACCATATTTCTAGTTGAAATATATGATGCTGTAAGTAACGAGATGCTTCATAACGGTTTTCGTGGACGCTTAGAAATGCTGTATCGTCTGCAAATGTTGAAGTTTGGGTGTAGTTGCTTGTTGGCATGTCCGAAGTATAAATTAAATATAATAGAGGGCCCAGGATGCTGCCTTGTGGGACTCCAGCGCCAATGGGCTGAGGTGAACTTAAGAAATTTCCTTCTTTAATAATAAATTGACGACCGACTAAGTAGCTTTCTAGCAGCTTGTGTGTGTTTGCTGGTAAATTTTGCTTCAATTTATGTAATAAGCCTTCATGCCAGACTTTATCAAAAGCTTGCGAAACATCGATGAAGAGTGCTGAGCAGTATTTTTTTTCTTCAAATGCTTTTCTTATGACATTTACTATTCGATGAGTCTGTTCGATTGTGCTGTGTTTTCTTCGAAATCCGAACTGATGGTTTGGAATACATCTATTTTCACTTAAAATCGGTGTTAATTTTGAAACTAATAATTTCTCAAATAGCTTTGACATATTTGATAATAAGCTAATAGGCCTATATGACTCAACTTTTGTATGATCTTTAGTCTTGGGCTTAATCGTTCATTTGGGTGACTTGTCAATAGAGTTCATTTAAAAAAAGTGAACTAGTTCGTTCTTCCAGTTCAGTAGTTCACTTTTAGTCAGTCAGTCTTTTGAGCCAGCTGTATATTTCGTCAGTCAGTTCATTTAAGTCAGTTCATGTATGTAGTTTAAAGGTTCATTTACTTCAGTTGCTTGTTTTGATTTCTTATTCTGTTGTTGTTTATTTTTGTGTGTGTCAAGCTTTGAAAAAATTAATAAAAATTTAAATACTTAAAAAAACTTATTTAAATTTTTAATAAATATTTAAATATAATAAATATAATGTAATAAATATAAATTTTTGATCAAGTTCAAAAACACAATTGTGAATTTTTTATAAAATTTCTTTTCTTTGTTTTTCAACAAATAAATTTGACATTCCTCATTTTACAAAAACAAAATGCATAGTATTTTTCATGTTCTTTACCGAATTGATAGAAAAGAGACAACAATATTATTAGTTTCTATATGTTATAATATACTTGTTTCTTCTACTCATTGCCAGATTACTAAAATATGTTCATAATATAATCAGGGCTGCCATATTAAGAGATGTCTCGCCACATGTGGCAATTTTCAAACATTTTGACTACACTGCGATTTATAAAATATATGGCGATTTTTTTATTATTAAAAAGATTTCCGTATGACGTGCTAAATTTCCAATTATTATTTTTGATAAATACACTGAAATTAGATAAGCTATTAATTTATTTTAAGACTCTTATACTATGTTTCCACTATCAGCTTGTTGTCAACTTGTTTTGAGCAAAACGTGTCAGAGTGCTTCCATTATGTAAAACTGGTTTTGGTTTTCGATATCAATTTGGCATTAATAATGTTTACAAACATGAAAGCAAAATATATTTTTGTAAAATAATAAATATTTTCTTATTTGTTTTTTAATACACATTAAACATATAATTTAATAAGTCTTGTTATTTTGGTAAATCTGTAATTTTTTTCGAAATTGTTAATCACCAATAATGGAAAACTCTGCTGAGTTTTTTCATGGTTTTCGACATTTTTTGGAGCAAAACTAGTATTTATTTGAGTTTTTCGAACATGAAAACTGTATGGGAAAACAAGTAGCAGAACACTTGTTTTGCTGCAAATGTAGTTTTGTGGCCCAAAAAATGTAAAGCGGCCCATACACTTGCAATATTATTGTATATGATATTCGCCATATCATTTCCATTTTGTCCTATATTTTACAATAAGTCGCACAATAGTTTCATTCATTCAATAAAAAGGCGAACATAACCTATAGGAATAATATAAACAGCATTGTATAATGTTGCCAACACACTTCTCTTTCTTTTCGTTGTGCAATAAAAATCAAGTCTTTTGATTGTTGCCAATATATTGTTCCACCTTCGAATATCACATACACATTGGCGATATAATTGTACTATACGTAAAATTTAACAATTTTATTCTAAGTGTATGAGCCGCTTAAGTGAAATACTATTACATAATGGAAACACTCTGACACGTTTTGCTCAAAATAAGCACCCCTACCTCAAACAACTACTCCCATGAAAATATTCCTATATTTTTTTTATTTCGTATTGTGAATAATTCCTATAACAAATTTTATGGGAACGAATTCCCAAACTAAAAACATGTAGGGAACATGTAAGTTTTAATTTGTATTTTAAGGTAGGGCTCAATTAAATTACTTTTTTCTTTTATTGAAGGAGTATTAATAAGAAAAATTAAGATAAACATTATTCATTATTTATTTTATCATATAATTATTAGTGTTTTATTTTGTATATTTTTCTTTCAGAATACAAGCACTGACAATTTATTCACAATAGAGACATTTGTTTATAAAGCACTGACAAATAATGCACAATATAAATTTTTACTCCCAAAATATTTGCGATGACAAAAAATTGTCAGGTGAAAACGCTATGTTAATGCCGACAAAATCACCTCAACAATAAATTTCAGCATGTCCTACGGAAATCTTAAGCGGCCCATAGACACATACTGCTGACACCTACTGCCGATGAATCCTTCGTATACGTGTGTGATTGATATTTTACTACACACCTATCAATCATCATTTTAAAATAAATGTCATATCGTGAAATTCAAGAGAACCCCTACTTTCTTCACACGTTTTTTTCTCAGAAACTATTTTAAATTTGTTTTAATTTAAATTGAAAGAAAAATATATCATAAAATTAATAATTTTTTTTATTGTTCATTGAACAACTGTCAGCAGTATGAGTTCATTTTGAAATCAAACCTATTTTGGTTTTTCATACTGCATTGTCTGTGTGACGCATACATAAATAAAAATTTCAAATTTACAAACAAATGCTGATTGCATGAGCATGAGAAGTATGTGTCTATGTGACCCTTTATTAATAATACAAAATATTTTATAAATTGCCGAAAAAATCGCAGCTAGACATCTCTAAGTATGGCAGCCTTGATTTTATTATGAAAATGTTTAAAGCTATCTGGCAATGAGTAAAAGAAACAATATAATGTTAAACATAGAGACACTAATACTATTGTTGTTTCTTTTCAATCAGTGCGGTAAAGAATAGAAATCAAGTGGACAAGCAACTGAAGTAAATGAACCTGTGAACTAAATGAATTGAACTAAATGAATTGAACTAAATGAACCCTCTCAAAAGACTGCTGACGCAAAAGACAAAGAAATCAAGTGGACAAGCAACTGAAGTAAATGAACCTGTGAACTAAATGAATTGAACTAAATGAATTGAACTAAATGAACCCTCTCAAAAGACTGCTGACGCAAAAGACAAAGTGACGAAAAGTGAACTGTTGAACTAAAAGGAACTGTCAGACTGAATGACAGTTCAACGTTCATCTGACTGACTAGTTCAATTGAACTAGTTCGTTCATGAACTACCCAACTCTAATGATCTTTACCTGGCTTTGGTATCATGGTAACTAAGGAAACCTTCCATTTTTGAGGATAGTATTCAAGGCGTAAAATAGCATTAAAAATAAAAAGAATAATTTTCTTTGCTGTGCGAGGTAGCTCTAAAAGCATTTTATTACTGATTTTATCAATACCAGGTGCCTTCTTAGTGTTTAAGTCACAAATAGCCTGTTCGATTTCTCTTATCTCAAATCTGAGGGGAATAGCTGCTCTAGCAGGAACAGGTGGTAACTCGACCGCCGTATCGTGAGATATATTTGGGGTAAATACGTTTTTTAAATGATTAACAAACAGATTTCCCTTTTCGTTATCATTTCTTGCCCAACTTCCGTTCAAGTTTCTTAATGGTGGCTTAGAGACAACTGGTCTTTTTAAATTTTTAGCTGCACGCCATAATGAGTAGTCTGATTGCTGAGTTGCATCAAGTTCCTTAAGATATTTTTGCAGAGAATCCGTTTTCTGTGTCTGTAGTAACTTTCTTAGCCTTCTTGTACACTCTTTTAACAAACTCTTAAGTTGAGGGGATCTGTGCAATTGCCACTCTCTTCGAGCTCTTCTTTTTTCAGACAGGAGACGCTCAACATCTGTGGAATAAATTTTAGTATTTTTAGTTTTTTTTGGGGTAATATTGGAATGTTGTACAGCTAGCTTCAGAAAACTGTCAAAATTAATAATAGCGCGATCTACGTATTCCGGTGTACTAAGCGGAATATTTTCTGTGCAATGGGTGCTGAGATATTTTTTATATTTTAGCCAATTGATTTGTGTAGCTGGCGTCGCTAAGTAACCAGTTGGAGATACAGTTCTATTGGGGTTCATTAAAGTAACAATTGTTGGTGTGTGGTCGGAAGATAATTCTAAGGAAGCTTCAACATAAATCGTTTCTAAGGGGATGTTTTTAACCACGCCAAAATCGATGACATCTGGTATTTTTTGCTGATCAGTAGGCCAATATGTTGGTTGTCCGCTCGCTATCACATTCAAATCCATTTTAGTAATAGTATTAAATAGAACACGACCCTTTGGTGTTATAAGTCGGGACCCCCAGAAGGTATGTTTAGCGTTATAATCGCCAGCGGCCAGGAAACAGGGTCCTAATGATTTAAAATATTTATAATATTGGCCTTCTGATATTGAATATCTAGGTGGGGAGTATAACGATGAGATTACTACGTTTCTATTTAATTCTTCAACGCAAATGTTTGTTGCTTGGAGATAATCTTCACGATGATCACCCATTAGGTAGTGTTTGACTCTGGTTTTTATTAAAATGGCAGAACCTCCACAAGCTCTATCTCGAGGGTCCTTTGTATCATATAGTATATATCCATTTATTTTAAACGTATTTTTTGAGGTCAAATGAGTTTCAGAAACCATCATGACATCAATTTGTTTATTTTTAAGAAAGTATTCTAGTTCATTTTTATGTTGGCGGATGCCGTTTGCGTTCCAAAAACAAATTTTTATACAGTTCATGGCTTGTTAAGTACAGCTTGCAATAACATCGATTGCATTCTTAGAATTTCCTGCATCATATTACCCATTGTGTTTGTAAAATTATTAACTGTTTGCACTAATGTTTCCATGGTTTTTTCTAAACGACTTAAATTAGAAACTGGAGTTTCATCATTACTTGGCGAGGCACCTTGCATTGGCTCATGTTTTGATTTTAGGACGTTAGCATAAGAGGTTCTGTTATTACTAGACTGGGGGGCTTGAATTGCATTTGTGATAACTTGATTTGCAACCTGCATTTGAGGGGCATTTGTTTTCGGTCCAACCGTCTGCTTGACGATATTATATACAGGGCATCCTCTATAATTGGCAGTGTGATTACCGCCACAGTTGCTACATTTTTTTACGTTGGGGTCGGTTTTAGACTTATCGCAAGAAACTGTACCGTGTAACTCACCACATACTACGCAAACAGGGGGTAAGTAGCAGTATGCCTTTGTATGGCCAAATTCTTGGCAGTTTAAGCACTGAACAGGTCCATTTTTTTTGTGCGGCTCCTCAATTGTGATTTTTCTGTGTAGAATATATTTTAAACTATAAATGGGATGCGTTTCGTTTTTTTTTAACTTAATGTCGCCGGGCTCTAATTCTACTCGAAATAGTGGTTGTGGATTTTTGTCTCTATTTCTAATATTTACCACGTGTTTAATCTTGAAGCCTTTTTCTTCTAAGAAAGTTTTAATTTCCTCTGGGTCTACACATGAATCAATTCCCTTGATCACCACCTGGAGACCTTTACTGCTCTTGAGTTGGTATGTATAAAAACTTTTTTTAAGTGCCTCAAATTTGTTAATAATTTTGCGAAAATCATTTTCATGATTCACTTGGATTTTCGTTTCATTTATGCTACCTCGCTTTATTGCGGCTACATAAAACGAATTTTCACCAATCAACGAAATTAAACTCTTTATTAGATCATTTGAGTTATGCTCCCTAAGATATATCGGGGGAGGCTTGGACGATCTTATGACGTTTGGTGCTTCAAACGATTCATCCTCCAGAATTGCAAAGCGATTTTGGGAATTTATTTTGTCAAAAGATGGCACTTTTGATGCCGAAGCAACAGCTGAAGAGGTAGGGCTGCGACCCCGCTTGAGGACTGTTATATACCTGTCCATACCAACTTGGACTTGAGGCTTTTGGCAACTTTTTACAGGGGGGTTTTCCATTGCATTTGAGTTTTGGTTCATGGTATCATTTCCCACTAAATTTATTTTTGACGACGCGGCAATACTTGTTGGCCTGGCAACACTTGTTTCAAGGTCTAGTTTTAGTTTTTTTAATGAGTCACTATCCACCGTTTGTGTAAATAAAGAGGGTGAGAGGGAACGAGTACGAAAGATTGGCTTAGCCGTTAGGTAGTTAATATTGTTTTGTCTTGTTTTATTTATTTCAACATTATTTTCGTTGGCATGCACTGTCACATAAGCATTTCTATCATTTAATTTTATTGTTGTTACATTGTTTTTACTCATGCAAGAAATTGTTTTTGTTTTTCACCGTTTTACTGTGCTTTTAATGTTTTTATTATTTATTGTATTTTACAACAACGCCAAAAATAAGAAATTTAAACTAAAATGTTTGTGCACAGAATATGTATACATACACATGTATGAACATTCATACGTACATATGTATATATTTTTGCTTTATTTATCTTTATTTAATTTTCGTTTTAATTGTTCACTTTTATGTTAAATAATTTAAATAAAAAATATCATATATTTTCTAGCGTCCATTCGCTTAGTATTTATATTCCAAAATCAAATTTAATTAATAATAAATTAAAATCGTATGCGGGGTTGAAAATACACGTCCGTTTCACAACAAAGCACAAACTGAACTCAAAAAAAAGTGGCTTGAAAAATATTAGGAATTGTGAATGGAAAAATAAACAAAGATTTTGAGTCATGTAGAAATAACGTATTGAAAAGATAAAAAACATGAAGTCGGACACCGTACAAAAGAACACAAAGACTTAAAAAACAAAAAAAAAGAGCCGTAACTTGGTATAAGCAAAATGCTTTTATAACGAGCGTCGTGTAACCTGCCAATTTTCATGCGATTTAGTTTTCAAACGCACGACGCTCGGCGCCAAAAAACCGCGTGTTGTGCACTTCTACCTCTAGTGCTATTGCAAAAAGGTTTGAGAGAGTACAAACATAAATTTTTTTTTAATTTTTATACATATTTACTTCAAAACTGTTTTATGGCCAATTCAAACTCAGCTAATCATGATCCAAATGATTTGGATGATATTATTTTTATTGAAGATAATATGAATACATTTAAAAATGTTTATATACAAATGTAAATATATTTATTATTTTATTAATTAAAATGGTCACCCCAACCCCCCCATCAACGCCGTCGCCGTCGTTTAAGAACTTTTTGTACTTTTTATCTGCCAACGGACAAACTCATCTTTCTATACGAATAAAACTGCTATTAATAGTAATTTTAATAAAAAAAATATTCATTCTGCTTTAAATACAATCTTTTAATGCTAAATGGCTGTTGTGCCTATACTTAAGTCCATCACTGTAGGTTTACTTTGTTTATTCTTCAAATAAAAGTGTAGAATTATTGGAGCATAGTAATAACGAAATGCAATTGAGTTAAAAGCTCCTGCTACTTCTGTCATTTTCTTTTATAGGTATATAGGTACTTTCTTTGTTATTGAAAACAATTTAATTCTTGCAATTGGCTTGTTTTATATCTGCTGCAATCGTTAATACATATGAGCTTTTCCATGAGTAAAAATACAAAAACCTTGAAACTTTTTTTTTTATGTTAAAGAAAGCAAAAAGCACTCAAACTTTACTATGCAGAGGGGCTGATAATTTTTTAAGAGCAAACCATAACATTTTAAACTGACTATCACTTGCCCTGCCTTTACACATGCAAGTAGTTACTTGCAAGATGGATATACGTATTAACATCGAAAATGTCGAAATAGTGGAATGCCATACAAGTTGCATGAATGTTTACACAGCCAAGTGGAAGTTCCTTATAAATCGGAGTTACCAAGTGCGAAACAGAGCTTGATTTCTAAATAAACAGTTGGCATTAATAATCACACTATGCTAGTTGAAAAAACAGACAAGCCGGGCGTTTTAACATAATTCGGGTACGCTGAATCCAGTGGTGCCCGGCGTTTTTTTAGATTGGTTTTCGAGATATACCGTTATTTCAAAAATGGAGGAGGTTGCACAACATATGTTCGCGTAACTCAAAAACGGTTTAGTTTATTGCAATTACCAAAAAAACCGAAATTCCGCAATAAAATTTCCTTAAGAAAAGTAAAACTTTTTCTAATATGAACAGTCGTTTTTGAAACATAATTTTAATGTCTCTAGACAGGTCAAATGTATGAACGACCCCACTTTATTTTTTATCTCAATCATTTATTTCTAACATACCTCTTAAGATCCATAAGGAAAGCTTTCAAAATTTGTTGTTTTTAAATCCACTTAATTTTGATTTATAGAACATGCCCGATATTTATTTTTCTTTTTATTTATTTATTGATTTTTTTAGTGTGCATAATAAAAATTTTATAAGCTTTAAACGGACACGCATGATTGCACTACAAATCCAACTATATGCATCATCTTATTTTGCTGGTATTAAGATTAAATTTGGCGCAAACTAATGATTCTCCCGAAAATAGCTTTTAGTGTGGTATCTTCCTTATAAATGATGGTATATACAAATTTGCGACAAAAACTTTTACGCTAGCTATTATGTACAGCTGCGGTCAAAAAATAGCACCAGGATATAGAAAAAAGTTCTTCGTTAGATATTTGTAAATAGGTCAAACTGATTTCATTGAATACTTGTCATAAGATACTTACAGGACTGTCAAACAATCTATATAATAAAAATGAAATGTTGTCTGTTGCCGATCGCATAACTTGAGAACGGCTTGATCGATTTGGACGATTTTTTCTTTAAAATGATCGCCATGGTCCAACTTAGGTTTATACGTAAAGAAAATTTTGCCCAGCCCACTTTTTTCGATTTACCTAAAATCAGAAAACGGCTCCGTCGATTTGACTAATTTTTTTTCAAATGTTCGTGTTAATCCATTTTAAGTTTTCATCGAAAGAAACATTTACCACGCCTACTTTTACGCCCACTTTTTCTATTTTTTTGACCGATTTGGACGATTTTTTTCTTTAAAATGGTCGCCATGGTCCAACTTAGGTTTTTAAGGAAAGAAAATATTTCCCCGCCCACTTTTAAGCCCACTTTTTTCGATTTAACTAAAATCAGAGAACGGCTCCATCGATCGTTAGTAATCAGCTACCGAGCGAAGCCGGGACGGCCAGCTAGTATTTAATAAAAAGCAATTGATTTGGTTTTTTATTTGATATAAAATTTTTAACTTTTTCAAAACAACTTAAAAAACACTCTGTCAAAATAGCACTACAGCTCTCATTCTATTAAAAATAAATAATTAAAATAAAAATAAATTAAAGATTTTGAATTCAACGTTTTTGCATCGATTTCACCAGATTTGTCACCTCTCCTTCGAAATTCTATTCAAAATTTACTGAACTGCCACCCAAAGGGTGGGATACCCCTTCTTTATATCTGTCCATAAGTTCTCGATTGGATTTAGAACTTTGGATTGGGAACTGAGCTGGCCATTCTATAACGTTTATTTTATTGTCCTGAAACTACTTTTTGGCAAGTTTGGTGGTCATTGTCTTGCTGAAACACCCAACCAAGCGGCATTTTCTTAGAAACATATGGTAGCATTACTTCGTGCAGGATATAAACTTATAGTGTCTTATCCATGATTGTTCTGATCCAATATATGGGTCCTACTCCATAGTAGGAAAAGCACCCCCATACCATAATGCTTGAACCACCATGTTTAACGGTTTTCGTTGTGAATTTTGGATTGAATTCAGCGTTAGGGGGTCTTCTGACGTAAGAACGCGATCCTTTGCCTCCAATTAAAACAACCTTTGATTCATCTGTCCAAAGAACATTGCTCCACTTTTTAGCTGGTCATTCCAAATGAGTTCTAGCAAACTCCAAACGTTTTGCAACATGCTTACGTGAGAGCAGGGGCACTTTTCGGGGACTACAGGTATTCAAGTTGTTGTCTCGCAATCTCCGACGAATAGTTTCAACACTTGCGGTGTCACTTAGCTCTTTTTAACCTCTGCATCTGGCATAAACGGAGTCTTCTTTCATTGTCTGACCAAACGCTTAATCATTAATGGTGGCAAAACTTTCTTGCCACTCATCTTCTTTTACTTTAGTTTTGTTGTTTTCTGGAGGGTTTTAAAAACTGCAGTCGAAACCAAAAATTGTCCAACAAAAAACGAACATTTGTGTTCAACTTTTCGCTTTTCGAGTTGGTTTTATAGCGACTGGTTACATTCAATGAATCAGAATTAAAAGCAACGATGAAAGGAAATAAACAGTAATTTTTCTGAGATTAATATATAAATTATTATTTATTTACAAGCCCAGATGATGATACTCAAAGAGTATCGAAATATCGGCAATTATTAAACTAAAATAAAATTTATTTTCAATACTGGCCTCGAGCTTGAAATAAAAGAATTTTTATTTATATGTATGTATGTGAAAAGGTCGAAAAAACAACTTGAATTAATTTATCAATTTTTAAATTGAAAATCGCTTTTCAAAAGTTAAAATTACATATATGTATACCAAAAATCCAAATTTTTTTAAATTACCTTATTTTAAATAAAATTACCTTGCTACCTTTTGCGGCCCAAATTTACCCTAAAAAGGGTAATTACCGTACGGTTAAAATCACTGGTTAAAACTAAGAATTATAACATATGTATTCTTAAGTTTCTTGTTCAATTAAAGTAACAATATCCATAATCATTTTTTCTTTAGAATGCACTTGTACTTGTACAATTAACATTTTATAACAAAAAACTTTATGAAAGAAACTTAAATGTCTGACTGACCATTGACTGACTGAATAAATTAATATACTTACACTTAATATAATTATGTATGCAAACAAACCAGAGTATGTAGTGTATACATTAGGGTAATAACTTTTTTTGGACAAAATTTTTTAGGCGATTTTGGCCAAAAAAGTTTCCGCACCAAATGCAATTTCTAAAGCTCCTCAAAAAAAAATTTTTTTAATATTAGGGTTTAATGAAATAAATTTTAAGTTTAAAGTTCAAGTTGATTTACATAATGGAAAAATATCTTGTGCAACTTTTACCTGCAAATGTATTTTTTTCTGAAAATTATCACTGTTTCATATAATATCCGCCAAGCAACTCATCTATCACAAGAGTCATAATATCGCGATTTTTTTGCGCCCTTCTTCCGTTCAAATGGAGAGATCTTGTTATATTCATGAAAATGCTTAAAATTTTGTTATTAAATGTTAATTTTGTATACTTAGAAGAAAAATTGAAATTCAAAACATACATCATTTCTTAATTGTTTTTCATGGTCTATACGGCTATCCGATGAAGAATTTTGATATTCGCAAGAATTGCAAAAAGTTATTACCCTCGTATACATAAATACTCACCAGCGTTGTCAACTTTAAAATTTGAAAACTGAGAAATAACGCACCATTTTAAGAAAAACGCACCAACTTGTTATTTAAAATGTTTATTTAGTTAATTTAGCATTAAAAGTATAATTTTTGTATTGAAAAAAAAAATTTGCAATAAAACAGTCTTTTCAGTTTAGAGTTTTGAAAAAAAAAGAAAAAACTTAACAAAAAAAAAAAAAAAAACTAAACAATTCATTCCTAATGAGAATTAGAATTTAAACTCGAAACTGAGAAAATTCCAAATCAAATTTAGAATTTCCTTTTAAAATTGAGAAAATTCCAATTGAAATTGAGAGTATCAACTTGAAATTAAGAAAATTCCAAATGAAATTGAGAAAATTCCAGTTTGCCTTCAGGGGCTATTGACCTTAAGTATCCCGTTCTAGTATTTATTCAGCAGATCTCTGTTCCCTAAAATTTTAGGTGATGATGCAAGTGTTGCCAATGAATTCATTTATTTAAAAAAGCGAAAAATCAAATTTTTTTTAAGATAGTAAGATTTCAAATTTAACCCAACGGTTCTAATTTTATAATACATTTTTCCTCTAAATTAAAAATTTTGTATTCTTATTTTAATTGCAGATAAATTAATTAGATCGGGTAGAGCTTTCAAATTACCGAATAATTTTACGTCCCGGTAATTTGAATACAGGACATCTAACACTAGCTTTGAATTAATAGTTACAACAAAAGTTAAAAACTTTTTTTACAAATAAGAAAAACACTACATTACGCTCTAAAACAACAGCAGACGCAAATATGGGGAATGTCTTTGCAAATTTATTTAAAGGTCTTTTTGGCAAAAAGGAAATGAGAATATTGATGGTCGGTTTAGATGCCGCTGGTAAAACCACAATTTTGTACAAACTCAAATTAGGCGAAATTGTAACAACGATACCTACCATTGGTAAGTAGTTTTTTTTTTCTATAAATATATGCGATAATAACTAATGTAAAAAAAATATTTTAAGGTTTCAACGTCGAGACTGTAGAATACAAGAATATTAGCTTTACAGTGTGGGATGTGGGCGGTCAAGACAAAATTCGTCCATTGTGGAGGCATTACTTCCAAAATACACAAGTAAGTATTTTATAAAAAAAAAAATACTTTTACCAACTATTTTTTATTTTTATTTTCAATTCAATAAGCCTAATAGGCCAAAGTAGCATCATTAGTACACGTTAAACGATACTTTATTGATTTTTTTTAATGTTTTAGGGTCTCATTTTCGTCGTTGACAGCAATGACAGAGAACGTATAGGTGAAGCGAGAGAAGAACTAATGCGTATGTTAGCTGAAGATGAGCTCAGAGATGCTGTTTTACTTATATTCGCTAACAAACAGGTATGTTAACTTTTTTTATAAATATTTTAAAATAATAGAATTCATGTTTTGTTATTGCAAACCTTTTACATCTTGTAACTTTGGTTTATTTTCATAAATTTAAAACACGACAATAACAAAACGCATACATTTTAAATTAGCTATGTTTACATCATCTTCAAAACTAACAACTGTAGCTAGCATATTTGGCGACTTCTCGAGTTTGCTTTTAATAAAGTATAAACATTTTCTAAATAAAAAATAGAAATTATCAAAAAGACTGGAAATATTAAAAAAAATCGATTTCTTTACAATACAGAAGGTCGCTAACACTTAGATGCTTAAAAGCATAGTGCATATACATACATATATAAATGGGTATTAAATTTAATATAAACCGTGAATTCCGCTAATATAAAATACACCATGTATAGTGGTATAGAAAAGTCTTATTTATTTATTTTTCACTAAATAAAAAAAATATTCATGAGGCTGCTTATCATTTACAGAGTTCTATGTCACTATATATATAATCATTCAGTTCTATGACACTATATGTAACCATTTTTAAAGAGGTGTAATCATTTTATTTAATTTATCCTAAAAAGTGCTGAAAACTCAAACAATAAGTCATTTATCATATTGGACTTGATCATAAAGGGGGATCATAACTTAAAATTTTTATTTTTTCACTTTTTGGAAAAAAAAAATCGACACATAATATTCATATCTACCGCTATAAAAATATCGTGCTGTTTTATTTACTTAAAAGTTATTTTTCATATGCCTTTAACATTATTTAATAATATTACTAGGTTCACCCGGTGGCCGAAATTCGACCACTTGACATTTACTGTAAAAATATGTATGTATATGTAATTAGGGCAACTAAAAATTAAGAAAAAAATAACAAATGGCTTCCCTTACATTTATTTCGCCATAAAATTATTAAAAATAAGTGACTTCAACCAAGGACGACTACAGTGCAGCAACACAATATATGTAAATATTTCGAGAGATACTGGTGTGTATCAGAGAATGATAAAAAGTACCCATAAGAAAAATATACAGAGGTATTTACCCACGCTTTTCGTTATTGTGTATACACATATTTATAACACAAATAATAACAACAGTTATGGTTGTGCGTTGCAAAAAGTATGGTTATTACTTATATTTATGCACGGCAATATCTTCACGCACCCATATTCAGTAAACAAAAATACATGAATATTATGCAGATATTATTTAATACCAATGAATGTGTTTTGGTTATCTACCATACATATGAAATATCCATGTTTAAAAAAATACCTTCAGTACATTTGGCACTTCTGAGTAAAAATGAAAAAAAATGCTTTTTTTTAGCAAAAATGTGCTTTGATCACTAGGTAGGTATGGGACTATGTAAATATTTTTAATGATACATAAAATAAATTTGTCCGTAACATTAGCAGTACCTATGTAAAACTACACATAAGATATAAATTTTTATATAAAAAAAAAATAGGACCACGAGGGAAGCTCGGGGGTATTTTCTGCCTCTCCAAAACTATCCAACAGATTTTAATGAAATTTAAAACATAGATAGATGTTTATTTATTTGGACTAGAGTTGTGTCGTTCCGGAACGACCTAGTTCCATTGAACGATTCCCTAAAAGGAACGGTGCGGACTTTTTCAATAGTTCCTTTTTTATCGTTCCTCGTTCCGCAATTGCAATCCGTTGAATCCTCACATGTATTTCTGTAGGTTAATTTTTTGTGTGTTGATCAGTGTTGCCGACTTTTGTGTATTTAGATCGTGACACATAAAAAATTTCTAATTAAATCAATTACTGATGTGATTCAAAGCAATATATTTTAGCAATATACAACTCGTTCTCCACCAGCAACGGCATTATGCGCAGATTAAAACAGGATTAAAACAGTTATTATTTTTTTACAAACATTTAAGAAATTATATAATTATTATTAATGTAGTCGTTACGCCACAACATGACAACAAACAATAACAAATATTTGTTTATTGACGTTTTTACGAACGACAAAGAAGTTTTATCGTTCCTCGTTCATTCATTGTTCAAAGTTAAAAACAGGAACGATGAACGAAAGGAACGACCTAGTTCCTTTGATCTTACGGATCGGTCGGAACGATACCACAAAAGGAACGATTTTGCCCAACTCTAATTTGGACACAGTAGCTATGTATTTTTTTTATTTTTTTTTTTTTTTTTTTTTTAAACTATGACCGCGAGGAGCAATAACCATGTACGTTTTGGATCGAATAATAAAAAAAAAAATTGTTAAACAGCAATTTTGACACACATGCACAATAACAAGTGACCTGAAAAGTTGACAAGTCAGATTTAAAATACATGCCGTGTACATGTATCGTAAGCAAACGCTATAACAAACTGAATTAAATTTTTTTTTAATTGATAGGTAAAATGAGAAAATTTTTAATACATTTTGCTTTAAAAAAATTTTTAAGATCGAAGTTTTAAGTCAGTTTAAAAAATAGAAAATTAATTAGTATGGATATTTAATATGTTTTAAATTTATTTACAGCCAACACCATTTATTGTGACTAAATGTTAATAGAAAAATTTGCGCTTAGTTTTTTAAAAAGCATTAAAATTATCTTGATATTTTTCTGAATAACAACACAAAAATATTTTGCCTAGTTCCAAAATTTTTAAAATTGCTTTTACCATCTCTGCTTTTTCTCTCGCTCTGTATACTATTTACGTTATACATACGTTAATACACATATTATTGCAGATAGCTAACAGAAATTTTATTTATATCAGCATCAGGGCTGTGGAGTCGTCCGAAAAAAGTACTAACTCCGACTCCAAAGGCTGAAATTTTTTAAGTGCGACTCCGACTCCTACCATAATCTTGATGCTAAATGTATATGAAACTGAGTGATGTTAATTTTTATTTTTTCATTACCGTACGGCCTTCTAAAAATTACCGTTTTTAGAAGAAATTACCGTACGCAAACATTAATGTGCTGTTTCCAAATAACAGACGATTGATTATGTAGTAAAAATTATATGAAAAGCACTCAGTCCATCGCCTGTGATTTGGAAACAGCACATAAGAGCAGTATTAGGTTAGGTTAGGTTCCATGGGCAGCCATCAGAAGACAGCTCACTTGGGTCCTCAATTGGTCCCTTTGTGATACCCGGCGCCAATGCCCATCCATTGGAGCAGTTACTCAGATGGTGTCACTGCAAGTTCCAACCACTTCGTCTTCCTAATGAAGAGAAGGAGCGATTTTAGTTCCATCCCAGACAGATCCCCTAAACAGGAAAACACCGGTCCCCCCAGGTATTTTTCCCTTATGCCCCGCAGTCCAGGGCAGTGACAGAGGAAGTGAAGCACAGTCTCCTCTTCCTCCTCGTTCTGACAACTCCTACAATAGTCGTTGAATTCCAGACCCATTCTTCCAGCATGAGTCCCCACCGGCCAGTGTCCAGTTAAAACTGATATCACCAACCTAATCTGGTTCCTGCTGAACCCAAGTAGAGAGCCAGTTCTCCGTTTATCATATCCAGGCCAAAGGATCCTGGATATCAAGCAGGTGGACTCACAGGTCCACCGCATCTGCGCTATTCTATAAGAATCGCGCTCGATGAGTAATTTACAGTGAGCTATTGGAAGACCAACAAATTGATCGATGAATACGTCATCCATGCGACCACCCTGTCTAGCCAGCCCATCTGCCACTAGATTGCCTGGGCACTCAGAGTGACCAGGTATCCATATAAGCGTTACCCTTGAATGTTTCGCAATCTCATTCAAAGACATCCGACATTCTGCAGTCAACCTAGATGTCGAGTAGACACCCGCCAAAGAAGCAAGGGCAGCCTTGCTGTCAGTAAATATACGTATATCTCCCGATATGCGATGATACCTCAGCCAGTTTGCCGCCCGCCTTATAGCCGAGATTTCCGCCTGCAGGACACTACATCCATCCGGCAGACGAAAGGAAACCTTCACATCCAGTTCCTCTATGAAGAAACCTCCGCCAGCCCTCTCACCTTTCCTCGAACCATCGGTATAGACCCCCAGGGTCGGTTCCCGGAAAGTATCCAAGGGCACGTTTCCGTGCGCCACTTGTGTAACAAACCCCGCACCAAAGAACGGTACCGGAGTGCAGTAGTCCACTCCGTCAGGGACAATCGTACTTCTGATTATCCTGGCGTGTCCATAGTCACGGGTCGACCAGCCGCCAGCCGCGTGCAGCCGTGTCGCCGAGCAAAGAGCCAACTGTTTGGCCGCTAAATCCACCGGAAGCCAGTTCAAAATCGTAAACAGCGCCTTCGTGGGAGTAGATCGCATAGATCCCGTGATCATCAACGCGACAAGTCTGTATACTTTCTCAAGCATCCCGCGGTGTATGCCCTTTTCCAGTGCAGTCCACCATACAACGACCCCATAGTACAGGGTCGGCTTTACCACTGCCTCAAAGATCCAATTGACACACCTCGGGCTCATACCCCAGTTTCTGCCTATTGCACCCCTGCACGCATATATGGCAACTATTGCCTTCTCCACTCTCATCCGGACATTTAGTCCCCATGACAGCCTGCTATCCAGAACCACGCCCAGATACTTGGCACTGCGAGATATCTGAAGCTCAGTTCCGTTTAACCTCGGAAGCTTAAATTCCTCGGTCCTATACTTCCTCGTAAAGAGTACCAGTTCCGTCTTAGACGGATTTACACCCAGACCGCATGATGCACTCCAGGTGCTTAGTACCCTCAGGGCAGCCTCCATACACTGGGACATTACGCCCAAATGCTTCCCTGTTATAGCCACTGACACATCATCAGCATACGCCACTGCCTTGATCCTCATATTGTCCAACTTTGTCAACATGGTGTTCATAGTCAGGTTCCACAATAGTGGGGATAGAACTCCACCCTGGGGAGTACCCCTGTTCACCAGCCTCTGAACACTGGTTTCACCTATTGTAGAGCAAATGACCCTATTCCTCAGTAGATTGTCAACAAATCTACATATGCCAACGTCGATCCCCAGATTCCCCATGGACGTCACAATAGAGTCCGGGTTGACGTTGTTGAAGGCCCCCTCAATATCGAGGAAGGCCACAAGTGTGTACTCCTTGAATTCGAGCGATCTCTCAATTGTTCCAACCAGAGAGTGAAGAGCCGTCTCAACAGACCTGCCCTTCGTATAGGCATGTTGAGAGGCAGAGAGTAAACCCCTTGGGATGGTCATCCTCAAGTGCACATCGATAACCCTCTCAAGAGTCTTAAGAAGAAAGGATGCAAGACTGATCGGTCTGTAGTCCTTCGGCTCGGTGTGAGAAGCCTTACCCCCCTTGGGTATAAAGACCACTCTACACAGGGTCCATTTCACAGGGAGATACGAAAATCTAGCGCATCCCCTATATATGGCCAGCAACCAGGGTATTATCAGGGTCGAATTCCTCTGCAGGTCCGCCGGAATTATACCATCCATACCCGGAGATTTATATGGGCTAAAGCTATCGATGGCCCATTTAATCCTGTCATAGTCCAGTGGAATGGACATAGGAGTGGAAGTCGCCTCCCACGCTGGATCCCGTGTACCCCATTGGGAGTTTCCAGGAAAGTGAGTATCAATTAACACCTCCAGTGTTTCTTGACTATTCGTAGTCCAACTACCATCCGATTTCCGGACGTAGGTCGGAACAACCGGGCTCGAAGCCATTACCTTACGTAAACGGTTCGTCTCAGAGGATCCTTCCACGCCGCTACAGAAGTTCCTCCAAGCAGTCCTTTTCGCAGATCTAACCAAGTTTCTAAACCTATTCAATGATGACTTATAGTCCGCCCAGTTGCCTCGGCGCTTTGCCACATTGAACAATCTACGACAGTCAATTCTCGCCTGCGCAATGTCAGGATCCCACCATGGTGGCCGGTTCCTGCCCCTACGCACCCTTGGCCTACACGCCAGGGAAGTCGCCAACTGCAGTGAGTTCGAAAGCAGATCCACTGCCGCATCGATCCCTCCGATATCATCAACCCTAGGAGGGTCAGGTAGAGACCGGACCAGAGAGGAGTATTGAATCCCCCAGTTCGTCCGTCTCCTGTTCAATATAGACATCGATCCTGAAGACCTAAGCCCTAGACTAAATTCCACATATCTGTGATCAGAGAGCGAACAGTCATTCGACACCATCCAGCTCTCGATCATATCGATGTGGTTTATACTAACTAGCGTGACATCAAGAACCTCACACCTATTTGCAACAACAAACGTAGGCTCACAGCCCCTATTTACTACTCCTAAATTATAGTTAATAATAAAGGAAAATAGTGACTCACCTCTTACATTCGTGTCCGTACTACCCCATATAGTGTGGTGCGCATTAGCATCGGCACAGATGATAACCGGAGTTCCAGTGCCCGCGGCCTTTATAACTGCATCACGGATGAGCCCATTGGGTGGGTCCTGCCCGTGGTCGTGCGCCATGTACGCTGAGACCATCCAGACTATACCGTCCGGTGTCTCAAGAGCAACAGTTGTAGTATCTTCATCACTGTAATCAGAAAGAATGAAAATATTCAACGAGTTTTTAGCTAAGACACAAGATCTTATGTTACCTGTACCTTTCGCAAATAATAGCTTATAGCCTTTGAGGTTGAGTCCGCAAACCCGATCCTTGTGAATCCAGGGTTCTTGGACCATCACGAGCTCCTCCCCTCTTTCCACTACACGGAGGAGCAATGCAGCAGATGCTGCTTTAGAGTGGTGGAGGTTTATCTGTAGCACCTTCACCATGATCCATTTTGGCGACCACTGTGATGTTGACGTCCTCCTGGTCAGACTCCAGCAGCACGTCCTCATCAACCATGTCTCCCAAGTGATCAAAGAAGTCACCCACCAATCCTGAGACAGACTGGGTATCCTCCTTGTCACTTGAGCCCACGGCATCGTCGCAAGCCATGCCTTCCACAGGTTGCTCGGCCTCACTTACCGACGGAGCCGGATTGCCCTTGTTGTCACTTCGGTAGACACGGAGCAAGATCGTACCAAAACCATAGTAGAGCTTGCCCTGCCTCTCCCTCAGTGGCTCCAAGGATTGCTGGTTAACAACCACAATCGCCGTCCTTGAGGACCCTTCAGCAGCTGAAACCTTCACTACTTTCCAGTCATGTGTGGGCAGTTGAGGGTTGCAGCACTGAATGATCTTCAAGATCTCCGCAGGTTCCGATGGTTCGGCGGGGATGGTGGCAATCGATCGCGGCCTCCGTGGTATCTCTCCAACTAGCACCACGTCGAGCCTGGCACCTTCCCAAACCTCTCCTAGTAATTGGATGGCCTGCTTTAAGAGTAGCGCTGAGCGCTCATCCGCGCAAGCCATCAGCTTCACGTGACCCTGGTACCAGCCAGCGTCATCGCATTGGGGGGGTGGCCCTGGATTCTCCCTGAGGATCGTCCAGAACACACCCATAAGTTTCTGTTTCACCAGATCCCACTTGGTATGAGAAATGGCACCGTTATCAACACTATTGTCGATGATGGCACGCACCAGGTGACCTTTGGCCACCTCGCTAAAAGATTTGTTCATCGGTTTCGATGAAATTTTGGGACGTTTCGTCCCCGGTTGCTGTTTCACGGCTGCAGCTTCCTCCTCCGAACGTTGCCGTTTAGGCATTGTCACCTTTCCAGGGACAGGAGGGGTAGCACTTGGCAGCCCAGCTATGTGGGCTTTTGCCCATGCCAATGAAGCTTTTTGCTCATTGGTGAGATCTTCCGCTTTCTTGGAGCCGAGAAGATCGATGAAACGCAAGGCAGCACGCCTTGTGTTTGATGCCCTCTTTCTAGGGGGTTTTGTGCCAGGGGACTTTCTACGGTCGCCGCATTTGGCGGGGGGAGGTGCAACTTTGGGATTGGATGTCTTCATCGCCATCCCTTCTTGCACAATGGACACATGGGAGGCTGCATTGTTAGGCGACTTAGTCATACCCAACTTTGCAGCACCCGAAGCAGGGGTTTTATCCGTTCCAATGACGGAAAGGGCTTGTGCGGCTTTTGAGGTACTTGGAGCGAAGTTCAGGGGTACCTCGCCGCAGTTTTTGGAGCAGCCGCCTTCTGGTCGAGCTGCCTTACCACTTCCGATCAGCCTGGGCCGATCTTTATTGGTTGCCTGGGCTGTTACAGCCCCTGGCTTTTTCGTTGTTCTGTCAATCGTTGTCCTTATTCTTGCCTGTCCGTCATCAGTTTCCGTCAATTGTTTTTGTTGTGTTTGTTGTTGTTTGGAGTTTGAGTTCATTTTGATTTTGGTCCCACGAGTGTAGGGGAATTGAGAGGTCCACCACGTCATAGCCCCCATTAACGCGGTAAGGGCGTGGTCTATTTGCTGAGGTGCCCAGGTATCAGCAAAGCTCCGTGATAATACAGTCGGTAACCCCTGACTGCAAACCAACCGATAGGCACGGGTCGCATAACACCTCGGTTTAGGGGATGGATAACTTTTCGTCGCCAAGGCCTTTAAGTTCACTGCCTTCACCTCGGGAGTCGTCAGTTGCTGGCGGAATACCCGGGCCAAGACACGAACCACAGCCAAGACTTAAGCCACCACATCGCTTCAAGATTGTTATCCATAATAGTGGTGGAGAGCAGTATTCATAAACCATTTATTTAAATTTTAAATGTGTTTTAAGAAAAAATTTGATTAGAAATTTTTGTTTAAAATACATTTTAATATTGTTGATTTTTAAACAAACAAAATATTTAATATAAAATTAATAATAACTATACAAGCATAACTTCAGTTTTCTTAATTGGACTTATCGCTGTTACGAAAACATTTGCAAAAACATTATGTTCTTAATTTTTTGTTATAAAATTGATCTATTTTTAAATTTAAAATCACCTCTCAAACGTTAAAATTATCAAACATATTCATACATAAGCATGTATATTAGCGTGGCCGTTAGTTGTATGGAGAACTTTTTTTTTTTATTTCTTATACTCTCCCCCTCCAAATCGGTTCAGTTTTATGTAAAAAAAAATACAAAAAAATTTCGTAGCGATAAGTTGTGTTTTAGGGGGGGCGTCCGTCCCTCAAAGTTTGCCATCAAGCCATTTATTCAAATGTAATTTGTTTGCATATGACTATCTTCTTAAAACAACATTTTACAAGAATATGATATATGGCAATATTTTAGCTCCTCTAGTCAACAACATAAGCCTCTAAGAAAGTTTTTTGCTAAAATCAATATTTTAGAAAATAATTAAGAAAATAAAAACAAAATACCAAACATTTTATATACGTTTTATATATATAAAAGGGGGATTTAATGTCAAGTGACCCAATTTTGAAATAGATGTCTTTCGATTTAAATGAAATTTACACCAATTTTAGTACTGTTAGATAGTAGCTTAACACAAATTTTCAACAAGATCGGTCAAAAAGTTTCTGAGTTAGAGGGGGTCAAAGTTTGACATTTTGGCCATACAGGTGTTTCTTTCTCATCCATGTAACTTATTACCTATTGGTGTAAGCAAAATTTGTCCCAAGTAGCTTAGATAGCTTTTTGATCAAACTTTTTAAAAAAAATTTTTTTGTTTTTTTAAAAAATTTTATTAATTTTTTTTTTAAATTTAACACTTGGCTAAAAAAAAATAAAAAAAAAAGTTTTAAATTTAAAAAAAAATATTAAAAAATTTAAAAAAAAAAACAAAAAAATATTTTTAAAAAAGATTGATAAAATAGCTATCTAAGCTACTTGGGACAAATTTTGCTTACACCAATAGGTAATAAGTTATATGGATGAGAAAGAACACCTGTATGGCCAAAATGTCAAACTTTGACCCCCTCTAACTCAGAAACTTTTTGACCGATCTTGTTGAAAATTTGTGTCTAAGCTACTATCTAACAGTACTAAAATTGGTGTAAATTTCATTTAAATCGAAAGACATCTATTTCAAAATTGGGTCACTTGACATTAAATCCCCCTTTTATATATATAAAACGTATATAAAATGTTTGGTATTTTGTTTTTATTTTCTTAATTATTTTCTAAAATATTGATTTTAGCAAAAAACTTTCTTAGAGGCTTATGTTGTTGACTAGAAGAGCTAAAATATTGCCATATATCATATTCTTGTAAAATGTTGTTTTTAGAAGATAGTCATATCGAGCCTTTGCTGCAATAGAGTCATAACTCAAAAAACTACATTTTTGCGCTAATGCATTTAATTCTTTAATTCCCGGAGGAACATAGGGCCGCCTACAAGCTAATAATGTGGACTAAATCGCCATATCGTTTCTTCATATTGTGTAAAAATTTCATACAAATATGTTATATACTCAACTCTAGAGAGAAGAATTAAATTTTAGGGTGCTAGAAAATTCAAAGTTAAGATATGACTCTATTGCAGCAAAGGCTCGATATGCAAACAAATTACATTTGAATGAATGGCTTGATGGCAAACTTTGAGGGACGGACGCCCCCCCTAAAACACAACTTATCGCTACAAAATTTTTTTGTATTTTTTTTTACATAAAACTGAACCGATTTAGGGGGGGAGAATATAAGAAATCAAAATAAAAAAAATAACGGCCACCCTAATGTATATGTATATTAAAAATTCAAATTTCTTTAAATTACGGTTTTTTTAAATAAAATTACCTTGCGACCTTTTGCGGCCCAAAATTACCCTTAAAGGTACATAATTACCGTACGGAATGAGGGTATACTAAGTTTGTCATTCCATGTGAAACTTTTTTATTATGCATCTAATACCCCTGGTTTCTTGAGTAATTCTAAGTCGATTTTGCCATGTCTTTCTGTCCGTTTGTCCAAAATACGCTCACTTTCAAAAAACTTAAAACAAAAGTTCAATCTTGGTGTCAAGTTGCTTCTAGTTATCCTATCCTTATTTTGTTACAAAAAATTACGTAGAAGGTGCCATAATGTACTTCTAAAACTGTAATAAATATTGCTATCATAAATAAATGTGCTTTTGTAAAGATTGGTCCATATTTTACCATAGGCCCCATATAAAGCCTTCTCCCGGAAAGCAGTTTAGTACGCATAAAAACGTAATAAATATCGCTATCATAATAAAATTTGGTACATCACAGTTTTATAAGACACTGCAAAATTTCGTGAAGATTGGTCCATAATTTTCTATATAATGCCCCATATAATGCTCACTCTAGGAAATTATTTTAATACACCTAAAACCGTAGCAACTATAGATATTGTAAAATTTGGTCCAATTTTGGTTTATATGGGTAGAAATAATACCATGCAATTTTCTGATGATCGGTCGATATTTACCTTAGATCCCAAATTAAGCAGCGTACTGAAAAACACTTTAAGCGCTAAAACAAATTTCACTACTGTATTGAAATTTGTTCCATGTAGATATTTAATAACGGCAATCACTATACAGGATTTCGTGATGATCAGTCCATAATTTATTTTTTTAAAAAAAACCTCTTATTTCTGAAAAAAAAAACTTTTTTTTTACAAAAGTGCCAAAATTTTTAAAAGAAAGAACAAAAACAAGTAAGGCTTTTTATATTACTGTTAAATAATTAAATGAAAAAAAGTATATAGAATTCATTTTATTTTTATTTAAAAATATATAAAAATTAAATCTTAAAATGTTTTTATTTTGAATACGCGAAAATTTTCAATATTTTGCTCTTTCTATTAATTATGTTCCTTCTTCAATATCACTCAAATAGACTAAATTTGCCACAATAGCTAATAATTGCGAAATACTTAATTGGTAACTTCTTATTACATAAAAAGGTGCAATATCTTTGACGTGTTTAAGAAAGTCGTTATCAAAATCGAACTTTTTTAACAGACCATTAAAAAGTGCAAAAAAAAATTTAAATAATTAACTCAAAGATCTATTACATTAACTTCAGAAAATTTATATGATATGATATTTAAAGATATTTCAGAATCTAAAAAAAAATTGGGATCTTTACTAGAAAGTTAACACAATTAAAATAATAAAGAACAGAGAAAATACAAGACCATTTAATGACATGAAAACATTACTTAATATTTGTATCCAATATACTGCAAATTTGAAATTATGTATTTATAAAAAACTTGAAAAAACTTTGTTTAAACATAAAACTTTTTTGCATCTCAAAAAACTTGCAAAAAAAAGGGAAAACTTGATAAATGACATGGCTGTCATGGGATAATATAAATGTCCCTCCTGAAAATCATTTTAGTTCGGCATAAACTGTTACGAATCATGATATATTATTTAAGTTAGTTTAAATTGCTAGGAAAAAGCATAAAACTTTCTGATTGTCGTATCTACAATTGGTTCGAACCGGAACCAATTTTTATACTGACATCAGTTTTATAAAGATTATTTAATAATTTATAGCTCTCATATATTCTAAGTGTCGGTGGAGGGTGCCAAAGATTCGGAACATCCGAATATAGACCTCTAACTTGTTTAATGCATTAGTTTTTAAATGGTTAAATATAGCATGAAAATGATTCTTAAAAATTTCAAATCAATATTTGAAATATTGCATGAAAATGATTCTTAAAAATTTCAAATCAATATTTGAAATATTGCATCGTAAATTTCGAATAATTTTTATTTTGCAAAATTTTTTTAAAATTTTTTATGCCGAAAAACTTTGGAGTCGGAGTCGCGAGTTTTTGTGGGTACTACGACTCCGACTCCGGCACAAAAACCTCAACTCCGACTCCTCAACTCCGACTCCACAGCCCTGATCAGCATGTAAATTCAAAAAGAAGAATGAATATACAAATACACATTGGCAGCGTATACCTATACATATTCAACTTTAGCTTTTATGGGTAGTGGTATGTATGTGTATGGTTTTGATCTTTACCCATGCATGTCCATACACGTTTTCTCACTAATATTGAAAGAGTACTTAAAATGATACTTCCCAGCGGGAAAAAGAAGGAGTAGGAAGGCCTTCTAGAAGGCCTCTGTACCCCTTCTTTTGGATGCACAAGGCCTTCTTGCTCCATTCCATACTCATATCTTTTTAACACACGTTGTCATTGCAAATATTAAAAATAAAATATTGTATTTTAAATAAGACATGCTAAAAATTCTTTAATACAAAAAACTTTTTACTACATAAATATCTTTTGCCAATATGTGTTCTTCAAAATTTTCTACTTTTATTTTGAATTTTTTCTCTCTTTGAATTATGTTTAAGCATTGGCTTAGACGCTTTTTTCTATTTTATTACATGACAGACTTTTTATTTTCAATTAATTGATAAGGTTTTTGTTATAGATAAGGAAAGCAAACAAAAATATATACATACAATAAATATATAAAAACTAAATATGTAATTATGTTTTGTTTGTTAACTGGCTACAAAAACTAATAATAAATTGGTAATATACTAATGAAATAAGTAAAGAAAGCATACATGTATGTGATGAATCGTTTTTCGCAGGTGTAAGGAATTGCAACGGATTTTAAAATCCATTCCTAAAATAATTTCTTATTTTTTTTTTTTTTTTTTTTTTTTTTTTTTTTTTTTTTGAAATACAGTTCACATATAATATAAAATTTAAAAGAATATAAACAGGACGAAAATGTATTATGAATCAAATTTAAAAGATACTGAAAACGACGTTATCGATTTCAAATGGTTTTGTTTTCAAAATCGTTTTTCATCACACAGCTGATAGTATTATCAATTATTTAATTAGCCCAATTATGAATGAAAATTCCCCGGGAGTTTTCTCCCTTCTTCCATTTTTCCTTAAATTCAGTTGTAAAAATGGGAAAAGGGAAAAAACTCCCGGGGAATTTGTTTTCGTAATTAGGCTCAATATATTTGTCCAACTTGTGGTTATCGCTTTTTCATTTAAATGATTTATTTAGTATTTAAATTAAATCTATGCGAATATAATAAAGAGCTAATCTGTGTATGTTTGTTTGTAGAAGGTAATCTCCGCAACAATTCATCGGATATCGAAAATGTTGTTTCCAATATTTTTTAATAGTCCTTAAGGATGGACATAGGCTTTATATCATTGAAATTTCAAGTGGGCGTAGCACATCCCATACAAAGACAACTTATATTTCTGTATATCTAGAGAATGGCAAGAACCTTATGAGAAATTCAGTTTTGATAACCCAGATATGTGTACCAAACTTGGACTCTATCTCTTACAGATCTTTAGATATAGATAAATCACTTCTTCAATCTTACCCAAATTTTGTCGGATTTTGTATATTACTTACCAAGATGCTAGTACCTAATTCACGAAACTTACAAAAACTTACTTGCATACAGAAATCTACTTTTAGTTCTATCTACACCTACTTCTTCCATCTCGCCCACATATTGTCGGATGTAATGTATTGTTGCTTGTATAAGTTGATTGTACCTAATTTGGAAACTGGCTCTTGACATTCTCCAGATATACAGAAATCTATAATTTCTTTGTATGAAAGGTGCCACGACCTTTTCTCTTCAAATGTATTTTTTAAGTTTTGATGACGTTGCAGCAAATTAGCGATACATAGAAGGGAAGTTACGACACGCCCTTTTGCCGATACGATACCGATAACGATACTCAAAATAAAATATCGCCGATATCGATACGCATATTGAATTTGAATTCAAGTTAAAACTAACGAAACTCAAGTAGAGTAATTGTTTTATTGTACAAAATTACGGTGTAAGAGATTATAAATATTTAAAATTTAATAAGATTTAAAAAACATAGAATTAAATTTAAATTCATGATAAAAAATTAACAAAACATTAACACAGCCGTATTCATAATGAATATTTGGCATGAAGTTAGCACAAAGTTTATTCATAATGTACTTACCAAGCTCTGCCTAACGATTTGCTAAACTCTTGTTAACGAGCTGCCAATCGCTTGCCAGCATTTGTAAAACAGCTGTTTTATTATTTTTATTATTTTAATTTTAATTTTAAAAACTTTTTAAAATTGTTCAATGTTGAGGAAAAGACAAAAAACAAGTTAGAGTGCTATATTCGGCTGTGCCGAATCTTTGATACCCTCCACCGACAGTTCGAATGTTTAAGGAGTAATATCTGTATGATGTCTTTTTATTATTATTATCTTAAACTGTGACGATTTGTTATTAATTATGGTTTTAGGAGACTAAACTGTTTTCCGGGAGTAGGGCATATATGGGGCCTAGGGTAAATTATGTACCGATCTTCACGAAATTTCACAGTATCATTTATAGTCCTATAAAATTGTGACGAGCCAAAATTTGTTATGATTGCATTATTTTTTACGGTTTTAGGCGTACTAAACTGTTTTCCGGGAGTAGTGTTTATATGGGGCTTAGGGTAAATTATGGACCGACCTTCGCGAAATGTCATTTCTAGTCGAATAAAACGGACTTGTGCAAAATCTTATGTCATTCCGTGCATTTTTCCATCATTTATGTTAGTTTTTGTAACAAAATTATCAAGTTTTTGAAGGTGGTGGTTCCACATTTTGATTCATAGCTCTGGTCCTACTGAACCGATTTTGCTGAAATTCAATCCCAAACTGCTTAGGATAACTAAAAGCAATTTGACACCTAGTTTGTTTATTTCTTTTGAGTTTTCGAAAGTGAGCGTGTTTTCAACAGACGGACAGACAGACGGACATGGCTAAATCGACTTACAATTACTCAAGCAGCCAGAATATATATACTTTATGGGGTCTGAGATGAATAATAAAAAAGTTTCACACGGAATGACAAACTTAGTATACCCTCTTCACAACTAATTGTGGTGGAGGGTATAAAAATACAAAACCAGTGAGGATTAATGCACAACGTGGTGCATTTTTGAGAAATATAATGTGGCATCATTAAAATTCACAGTTGATTTATTAAAAGTAAGCAGATGGAGAAAAGTTCGTTATGAATTAACTCTGTGCTAACAAGCTGCTAGGCTTAATCGGTATTCTAGTTAGCAGCTCTTTGTACGTAGTGTACAAGCTGTGACTACAAATAGATATCTTGTCTTGTTCGTACCTAACAGTTATCTTTACCTATCCGGTAAAACTATTTTGGCAATTTCAACGTTTTTTTCTTTAAGTTTTCTGTTAAAATGCGGCAACATTTGTTTTTTTTTTATTAATTTTTTTAATTAACTGTAAAAAATCGATGGTGTAAAATACACTACAGTTTAACCAGTAGGTAAGACATGCGTATTAAAATTATGAAAAATTCGTAACACCATAGATGTCTATATACAGCTAGATAGATATCTATTTGTAGAAATTATGGGCATAAGAAATTGACATTAGTAAGATTTTTGTTCAAAAAAACAAAGTACATATTATAAACTTTTGCGTCTCTAGAAATTAAAAAGATTTATGGTATCTTTCGACATCTTCTTTAGCAAAATCACAGCATAGGATGGAAAGAGGTTCATCCTTCTCGGATTCTCTTATACATTTTTTCACAAGCGCTCAAAAGACCAGTTCTTTTAGACTTATCAGAACTTGTACCCCCTGTAGGGGTGACCGTTTTTCCAACACTTTCAGAATGCAGAGGCAAGTCTATTCCACATCTCCGTTGATTCAGTTATTAGATAAAACAACTTCATTATTCTGTTTTGATTTTATGCTCTACTTTTTAATGTGTTATTTGCTTTAGCTGCTATGCAAAAAAATAAGCATAGAAAATTAACCCATTAACGCCCTCTGTACTATAAATAGTACACCACTTGAAAATGACATAAAAATCTCCTCATGCGATTTTTTACTCTGGCAACGTTTTTAATCTGTCAGTAAGAGTATATGCAATATGAATGAAGCGAATTATTATCAAAGCAATCAAATAATAGTACGGGTAATCCCCGTTTTGTTCAAGCGTTATTTTTTAGTGTTGGCGTGTTAGTGTTTATTTAGTTTATTTTATAAAATTTGCCTTTGCAAAATACCAAAAAGGAATTTTTTAACATATAACACCATAAGTTATTAAAAACATCACGTAATAGTTAAAGTAATCTTAAGTTGCTCGTGCTGTAATATAAAAAGTGTTGCTGTACTAAATTTAGTACACTGGTCGCTTGAGGTAAGAAAATTTAGTGTAGTGAAACTTTTATTGTTCTTTCCAGTTAAAGTTTTTTTCGTTTTTTTTTTTCAATTAGATACTTTTTATGAAAATTTTTTAAATTAGAGACTTTGAAAGCATAGAAAATGGCAAACCGACGTGTTTTTACGAGCAATAAAAACTATTTTGGCTTAGAAGAAGCAATACATGACATTATCAACCAATATAGTGATGATGATGCTGCTTTCGACGTGTTCATGCTTCCACCTGATCCAGCTGTTATCACCGATGAAGAGGAGGGTGGAGACGACGACTTGTATGGAAACAAAATACCTCGGGATGTTCCCGGTAATATAGAAGTTGTTACTATAAAAAATGCATCGACCGTTGAAGAACAATGGAGTAGCGATGATGACGAGCCCCTCACAACATTCGCATCATCTACTTCACGGAATGTTCCAAAGAGAATAAGAGTTGAAACTGGTGAAGAATTGCCAACTTGGAGAAAATGTAAGCCTTTTTATTCAGTTTTTCAGTCCTCTCCAGACCAAACTTTTGTTGAAGAACGGCGTGCTAATGTTTCGGATATCCTAAAAGACATGACCCCAGTGAAAATATTTGAGCTTCTTGTTGACGATGAAGTGCTTGAGCTTATTGCATCAGAAAGCACAATATATGCCGGACAAAACAATAGGCACGACAATATTTTTACCAAAGAGGAACTCCGTAAATTCTTGGGCATACTTATATTTACCGGATATCATAAACTACCCAGGGAAAGGTCATATTGGAGTGTAGATGAAGATCTAGGTGAAGCATTGGTTTCTGATTGCATGTCACGAAACAGATTCTTGGAAATTAAAAGAAACCTGCATTTTGCAGATAACTCTATGGCATCGAGCTCTACTGATAAGATGTTCAAAATACGTCCACTTTGTGATATTTTACAAGACAAGTTTTGTCAATTCGGAATGTTACATGAGAACTTATCGATTGATGAATCCATGGTAAAGTACTTTGGTCACCATTCTGCCAAACAATTTATAATGGGTAAACCTGTGCGATACGGATATCGTAATTGGGCATTGACCAGCTTTGATGGTTATTGTTATACATTTGATGTTTATTGCGGAAAAACATCTGAGGCTACCACCGATCCTCTGGGATCTCGCGTTGTGAAGGGTTTACTATCAAGAGCTCCAATAAATCCAAAAGAACACGTCGTTTATTTTGATAACTTTTTTACCAATTACAACCTGCTTGTAGATCTAAAGAGCCTTGGATACAGAGCTACTGGAACCTTACGCGAAAACAGGACGAAACGATGTCCATTGATTTCATCAAAGGATATGCGTAAAAAGTCTAGAGCTGAATACGACCATAGGTTTGATAAGACAAATGAAATTCTAATGGTTAGGTGGAAAGATAATAATGTTTGCACGATTGGAACTAATTTCGATACTGTAGAGCCATTAGGTAAAGTTAAAAGATGGTGTTCCACGAGAAAACAAAAAGTTGATGTAGATATACCTCACGTTTTCCAAAGTTATAATAAAGGGATGGGAGGAGTAGATCAAATGGATCAGTCTATAAGTCTGTACCGAATTGCAGTAAAAGGAAAAAAGTGGTGGTGGGTCTTATTTACATACGTAGTGGACATGAGCATTTCAAACGCATGGAGATTATACTGCATTACAAATCCTGATGAACGCATGGATCAACTATCGTTTCGTAGGCATATAGCACGCTCCTATTTGAGTGAGAAAAAAAACAATAAAACTAGGCCATCGTCATCTAGAATTGAAGGAGAAGAAAGAAAAAACAATGGTCATAACCCCCAAAAAATACCAAGCCAACTTAGATGTATTGTATGCTCTAATCGAGTTAAAACATCATGTGAAAAGTGCCTGAAAACGCTATGTATGGAAAGAGGATGTTTTGCTAAATACCACTCCTAAGCGCCCATTGTACTAAACTTAGTACATCCTTAAAAACACAACTTTGAATTCTTTTTTGTTTGTTTTTCTTTTATAGTATGTTAATAATAGTGTTTTAACACAGAAATAAAAAGTTGAATCAGTAAAATTGTTTACGCTTTTCATTTGGGCGTTAATGGGTTAAATTATTTATTTAAAAATACTCAAAAAAAAGTATAAAAATAATCGACTATCGACAGCAATCTATATCGCCGATACCGACATATCGGAAAATCTGAAGTATCGCCAATATATCGGTATTCGTTACTTCCCTAATAGATAGCGTGCCAATTTTTTTTTTTTTTTTTTTTTTTTTTTTTTTTTTTTTTTTTTTTTTTTTTACTTCTACTTCAAATTTTAGTATAACTATGCACGAAAAAAACTCTGAACTTCTCTACTTATTTTTTGAAGCAGTGAAGTGTTTTATAGAGCAGGATTTACCTTCACTACATATTCCTACTTGTCTTATTTTGGTTAAACAAAAGAAATTTTTTTTTTTTTGCTATTATTTTTTGTATTTTTAAAAATCGATATTTTTTGAATTTTAATAATTACCACTTACTAATTATTGTTCTTAATCTTAATTATATAATTTTAGGATCTGCCAAATGCAATGAATGCAGCCGAAATCACTGATAAACTCGGTCTTCATTCACTAAGAAACCGCAATTGGTATATTCAGGCGACGTGTGCAACAAGCGGAGATGGTCTCTATGAGGGTCTTGATTGGTTGTCCAATCAACTTAAGAATGCTAATCGCTAAATATACAAAATCGTCGTCGTATACATATTTTCTTTAACTTAGTATCCGCAGCAGTAAAATAAATTTAAACAAAAAAAAAAAAAATAATGATAAAAAATAAAGAAAAATCAACCACAACAAATCAACAACAAATAATAATAATTCAAAATATATATAACATTCAAAGCATAAGAAATAATTTTGATTTAAATAATAAAAGATTAAAATCCAGAAAACATAAATAAAGTTAATAAAATAAAAAAAAACCAAACCAACCATAAAAACACATTTCTATAAAATTCAGTAAAGAGACTTTTTAACAACAGCAAAAATTCTCTTAATTTATTAAGACAGTTGTAAAGAATTAAGATAAAATAATAACAACAACAAACCACTCTTTCTATTTCTAGGCTAAAAATAACAACCACAAAAAGAAGACGAAAGAAAAATAAACCCGTCATCTTTCTAATAAATTAATGTTTACAATAAAAAAATAACTGAAAGGATTGTATGTTAAAAAAAAACTCCATTTAACTAAAAATTACGGGATTAAAAACAAACTACCCACAATTTTCTAAGTTTAATTTTATGGTCTAAATTCATTTTTTTTTTTTTATTTAAATATACGTACATATATTTAAAAATAATATTGTAATATTTTATTCTAAATTAAGTTTTGTCTTATTTTTTTCTTCTTCAACTTGGTTTAATTTAATTTGTGCTCTTATTTCTTCGCTTTTTTTCTCTGTTCAATGTCAGTATTTATTTATTGTTTTTTCTTTTTAATGCAAAATGTAACAAACAATATTTTTTAATTTGCTACAAACAAAAAGAAAACAATTAATAAAATAACATCAAACAACATTCTACAACCAACCAACTACTACAACACATAATTTATATTTAAATATAATTAAAAATAAAAAAACAAATTAAATTTAAATAAAAAAAAATGTGTAATAAAAAATAATTAAATTTTTGTTTTTGATAAAATACTTGTAATACCCAATAAATGCATTGCAAGTTGAGGTCCACACCACGCGTTTTCGAGAGAAGCAAAACAACTTTTAATTTAATATTAAAGCATATGAACAAGAATTTTTAAACCAACTATTTCATTACCAAAAAGTAGACAATAGCACTATATTTTCAAAAAAAAGTGAAGAAATATAAATTTTTCGTTAATACATACATACTTACATATTCGATATTATATATATCTCACTGGTTCCTCAAAAGAGAGTCAACTCAAAATTTACAAATTTTTAGTATAGGCTAAAAACTTTTTTAATATTTACAATGAAAGTTGAAAACAATTATGGCATTGTAAGAAGTTCATATACAACGGTAGTTGTTTTTGTAATTTTTTTGGAATTATCGGAAAATAAGTTTTTTGAGTTGTTCCCCTCTATGTGAAAATTGTTGATTTTTATAGTGGTGTCATTTCATAAATATAGAAACAAAACGAAATATAACAGCACAATAAACTTGCCTATAGCAACTAAAAAGAGACACCACAAAATAGAACATCATCAAAGTAAACATTTGTGACATAAACACTAGCACAACTTAAAATACTTATCTTTAGTTGAAACAAAACTGATATGAATTCAGCTTACATTTGGGGACAACTAAAAAAAATATTTCTCTTTAGTTGACTCTGGAGGAGCTAATTTTATATCAAGGAGAGGACTACAACTGTATTTTTTTTCTGCGTAAGAGTAGAGAAAATATTAAAAAATGTTGATTAACTAGTGCGGTATCTGTGCCCACAAGCATTAACAGCTTAAGTCGAGTTGTGACAAATTTGACTTATTTCTTTTTACTTCTCGCTTTCTAATTGCTGTTTCATTAAAAATTTAATTAAAAATCTAAAAAAATTGCGGTTCTGTATATCTGGAGAGCGGCAAGAGTCAACGTTTTCAAATTAAGTACACGCATCTTGGTTATCAATACACAACATACGACAAAATATGGGCGGGATTGAAAAGTGGGCGTGGTCCATAATAGATTTATTTATGTATGTCTAAAGAACGGTAGTGAAAATTTTTTGATATGTAGCTGGGTTATTAATACATAATCTCTCTGAAAAATGGTTCAATTATCTTAGTTATTAATATACAATATGAACAAAGTGTGAGCGGGATTGGGTAGGTGGAAGTGGCACAAGTCATGCAAGGAGATGACAGATTTCTGTATACCTGTAGAACGGCAAGAACCAAAGTTTCCAAATTAGGTACAAGCATTTTGGTTATCAATCCACAAGTTCCGTCAAAATGTGGGAGGGATAAGTAAAGTGGGCGTGGCACGAAACAGATTTATTTATATATAAAGAGCTTGTTTATCAGTACAAAACCTCTAAAAACATGGGCGGGATGGGACAAGTGGGCGTGGAACCTCCCATACAAGGACATTATAGATTTCTGTACATCTATAGAACGGCAAAAGCTAGTTTCCAAATAAGGAACAAGCATCTTGGTTAGCAATATGCAACATACGACAAAATCTGCGCAATATCTAAAGAACGGTAAGAGAAAAATTGTCCAAATTTGGTACACTTAGCTGGGCTATGAATCCACAACATATGTCAAAAGTGGGTGGGAGTGAATAAGTGGGTATGCCAACTCGCATACAAAGATAAAAGTAATTTCTGTTCTGTGAATTCTACTGAAGACATCTGCAAAAAGTATTTTAGCTCAGGGGGCTACCGCGTATTTCGATTCGAAAAGCAAAATTTTTCGAAAGCAATTTCCGATTCAAAAGTTAAACCGTACTGCGTAACTCGCTCGAAAGGATGACAGAGTTGTATTTATAAACAAATGGGAAATTTGATTAAAAGTTGGTAGCACTGCTATTAAAATACCAAAATGGACGAAAATAACCCACAACAAAACAAATAATAAATACTATTCAATGTAAGGAAAATATTATAATTCTGTTTTTTAATAAAGATTTATTGTATTTCCCCGTGGTTTGAAGAGTCAACAGAAAAAACCAACTATTACTTTATACTGCTTTTGTTTGCAAGTGTAATTTTTATTTATTTTTTTTTTTAATTTCAAGACCACAAATATTAAAACATTTTCAATAATAACTAACGTAAACATTTATTTAATATCAATTATAATGGTATAAGGTTTAATTTGTTTGTTTTACACTATTATTTATCTTGAACTTTGTCATTTGCACTTTGTCACTAACAAAATAGCTTTCGAACAATTTCCTAACGCTTTTTACATAACTGACGCTTGTTTTCGTAATACGGAGTTGGAGTTTCGAAAGGGATTTTTATGGTTCGTAATAAAGAGTTGCCGTTACGGAAGGAATTTTTTGTTTTCGAAAAGGTATAAACAACTTCCGTTCATTCGCAACAAATAGTACGAAAATCGTAATACACAGTACAAATTGTTCGATCTCGTAAATTATTTCTTTCGAATCGAAATACGCGGTAACCCACCAAACGCCTTTTCAAAAAATTTAAAAACTTTAGGGGCCCATATTTCGGGAACCCGAGCTTACTTTTCAAAACCCATTGGCAGATTTGCTCTACGAATAGTCTTGTTTCATTTCGCGTTGCAAGATTGAGGCTAGCGGCGATGACCCGAGTTTTGTTGCACAGTGTTATAAACACTACCCTACAAGAAAGCATGACCACCCAATAAACACGAAGTCTAACCTTTGATATGAAATTAATTTTTCATTTGACTTACAAGTTTAAAGTTTAAACACAATTCGCAAACTTTTTTCAAATGTTTGATTTTAACATTAGAATTTAAATTGATAATGATTTGAAAATAAACATTTGACATCAAATGTTTTATAAATTTGATGTCAAAATGGTATTAAATGTTAAATTCAAAGCGAAAAATAAATGTGAACATTAAAAATGGCGATCAGTTAAATTTTTACTTCGTGGTTAAATGTGTTTAACCAGTGAACGATTTATTTCTTGTTAACCCTTAAATGTATAGAATTTTGCTTTCTAATATTTATAGTAAAATTTATTAAAAAATCGTATTTTGCAAATCTGCTACACTATGTATGTATTGGATATTTTATAACGGACATATATATCATTATAGACAAGAACTTTCTGAGCTCAGATTCGGTCAAATTCAAAGGTTTCATTACGTTTATTTGCACAGAATAGGGATTCGATTCTTCTACGTAAGCAATAATTAAGAAAATGGAGTAGAACTGGTTTTTGGAATAAGCGGCCGTTTGCTAGATTTCGCAGCTAATATGAGCCATACAAATTTGTACTCGAAAAGAATTTTTTTAATAAAAATTTTAATTTAAAAATGAAAATTTAAAAAAAAAATATTATTTTATCAGTACGGACTAGTCAGCTTTGCCCGGTATATACATGACTAGTCAGCTGGGTCCGATTTATACATCACTACTGATCTGTAAAGAGTATAAGAGTAAACAGCTCAGATATATGTTTTATCAACCACAAAATTCATAGGTTAAAGAAGGATGCAAAATCACACGTAAACAAAAGTTTCCATCAGTTTTTTCACGTTTGCCTTAAGAAAATTATAGAAACTTTGTTCTACGCGATGATGGGTATTCGCATCAGCAATGCCAGTCATATGACAGGTCAAATGACTGTCACTGTTCTTGTAGCCCTACAAGAAGTGAATGAGCGAGTAAGCACTTTTTTCACGTTGGTGTTAAGCAAATGATAGAAAGAAGTTACGGAAAACTTAGTTTCGGTCATTTTATTCTATCATTTTCTTAACACCAACGTGAAAAAGGGACTTACTCGCTCATTCACTTCTTGTAGGGAGGGTAGTGAAGATATTGCTGCCTATTGTGAACGCAGCTCTAAACTTTAAATTGGGGACATAAGCCAAAAGAGTTATCTGGCAACACTACATCGGATGACATTATTGTGGTGAATTTTTCTGTATGTTTTTTCACTTGAAGTGCAAGGAAAAAATTTTGTAAAAAATAATTAAATAAATAAAATAATACTAAATATTATTCAAAAGATAAGCAAAAATGTCTGCTAAACAAAACTCTAAAAAAAGTAAATGGTCTTTGGACTTTAATACCAAGTAAGTTGAAATTGTGTTGTGCTCTTTTTACAGTAAGCAGATATTTATACATTTTTTAATTTCTTTAATTAAAAAATAGTAAATCAAATGATTTACCCGCACCTCCAGGTTATAATGCTAATGCTCTAGTCAATCAAACCGAAATAGTAAGAGATCAACGTTTGGTTATAAAGAAGTCCTGGGATTTGGCTTTGGGACCTTTAAAACAGGTTGGTCGTGTTTAAAAAGAACAAATATTAAAAATGTATATATTTTTCTATATATATTTTTCTTTTAGATACCTATGAATTTATTTATAATGTACATGTCCGGCAATACGATTTCCATCTTTCCTATTATGATGATTGGCATGATGTTAATAAGACCCATTAAAGCCATGTTCTCAACTCAAGTCACCTCCAAAATGGCCGAAGGAGCTCAAGGTACCGGCCAAAGACTTGTTTACTTCTTAGGCAATTTAGCTAACGTAGCAGTAGCTCTGTACAAGTGCAATAGTATGGGTCTGCTGCCAACGCATGCATCCGATTGGTTGGCATTTGTAGAACCTCAAACGCGCATTGAATATTATGGTGGTGGCGTTTCATTTATTTAAAATTCTTAAGCATTTAATTTAGTAAACAAACCCCTATAATAATGTTTAATAAAATTTAAGTATTTACAGATTCGCTACTTGTGATTTTAATTTTCTTTTAAATATTTTGAAATAAATATACCTAGGTGTTTTAAATTACAATATAATTAGGGTTTCCAAGTCGATTGTACTAAACTCGTATGAATACCATTCCAAATTCCAAGCACTTTAATGGGAGCTTTTATATTGATTTACATTATTAATTATAATTATTTTTTTATCGGCATTAAAAAAAGTTTGCTTTTCTGATGCAGCGCAGTAATGCATTTACGAACATTATTTCATATTACCGACTATGAAAATTTGCGTTGCAAACCCTAATTAATGTATGTATGTACATACATATATATATATATATTTATATATCGATACATCGAAGTTCATCAAAAAGGGTATTAACTCAAAATGTTTATTTTTCCCTTTTTCGCAAAAATCGTAAGTGGTGAAAACATAAATAGATGAAAAATTCAAAGGATTTAAAATGTAAAAAATATGATGTCTTTCTTAATTAGACAGGCTTTATTCTCATGATGAAACTGATAAAACTGTCAAGTTTATAGCTTGAGACTTCAATTATTTATTCGTATAACTATAATAAAAAATTATATATCTACATAAGTTTATCCAATAAATAAAAGTACCAAAATACTAAACAAAAAAATTAAAACTCATTTATGAATACATATTGAATAAAAAATTTTTTTTCAAATCAAACAAATTTGTAAACGATTACAACTATTCAATTATAACAAAAATAATAAAATTTTTCTAAAGTATCTCGCATTGTTCAGATTAATAATATTATTCGATAATCTTCTTGGCTTCTTTCTTCACATCATGCAAAAGCTGCTCGGCTGGATTTCTGAAAAAATAAAGCCAAAAAATATGTATTTGTTTATTATTATTAAGTTAGGTTGAATGATATTCTAGCACTTCAAGAAATTTCACTTTAAGGTCTTTTACAAAAAAATTATTAAATTTAAAATTGTACTTTTTTCAAACAATTTCAGAAATATTAAACTATGTGTATTTTTAAAACCCCATGTTCCTAAAAAAAATTTTAGTTTTCAATTTTTTTTATAGAAAATTGGTTTAATAAAACGTTTATACATGGGTGTTCTGGAAATCGAAAACGCAAAACGGAAGAATTTTAAACGTCGTTTTTTAATAAGATTTACAAATATTTATCTATGAAACAGAATATCATAACAAAAATTATAAAAATTTGATTAAAAGTGTATTAAAAACAACTTCCAATTTCTTGCGTTTTCGATTCCAGAACACCCCTGATAAACATAAAACATTTTACTGCAGACATTTTTAATACAAGTTCGAAATTATTCAGTTGTATTTCGACTTTTTCAGTTACTATTTATTTATGGATGGTTTGACCTATTTATTTTTTAAAATTTTTTTTTAGGAATTTGTAAATACATATACTACATATCAAAGAAATTTTAAGTTATAATTTATCTTATATTTAAAAAAGACTGAACTTTCAAAATTTTATTTTAGCACTTTCGAAATTTTCAAATATAGTTTAGAACTAATTTGCTTCCAAAACTTTTATTTATATTTTAGAAACTAGAAAAACTATTTATATTATAAAAAATTTACTTAGGAATACTTTGAATTTGTATTCAGAATGTGTTAAAAGTATCTTTTTTAAAGTCTAAAGTTTCCAATGTTCCATTTTTACAATAGTTTTAGAAATTAGTTTTTCTCACCATTGAAGGATCAAACATTTTAATATTATAGTGGGATCCCAATAATTTAATACGTATACACAAATAAGTACATTTTTTCACCCCTTAAACGTTAAAGTACCAAATTTATATTTCTATTTTTAATAAAATTATGAATTTGATATATGTAAATGTTTATTGGTTTAAATGGTAGATTGGGTGACATAAAAGTTCCAAAATACGGGTCTTAACGTTACAATTTTTAAGTAATATTTTAATTTTTATGTAATTGCTCTAGTGGAAGCAATATACAAATATGTAATCCACCATGCTCGATAAAAACTCCGTTTTTTGAACCTGCAATTTTTCCAACTCAAACAACATTAAACAAATGGGCAACACACATTATTTGAGGCCTTACGAAAGTTCCGGATTGTATAGATATGTATATGTATTTAGTAAGATACCGACACCAAAAAAAAAAGAATTAAGCAAGTTTATTGCCTAATCGAACCCCCTATTATGTTTTCCCAGTTTTCCCATTTTTTCAAAACAGTGTTGCAAATTAAGCCATTTAGTGTGGCTAGATTAAGTCCTTTTTTCATCTAGCTTAGCCATGAAATAATCAATTTTTAAAATTTTAATACCAAAAAATGTTATACGGGCATGTTCTAACAATCGCAAAACGCTTTAAATTTGCGATTCTGACTAGAATTCGCATAATTAATGTTCTGTAAATCGAATCGCAAGATGTTTAACGACTTCAAATTGCAAAAGTATGCTCAAGGGAAGTAGAATAGTAGTAGGAAACTATGGCAGATCGCAAGCAAAACGCACTAGATTCAGAACACCACAAAATAAATCTAGCGATTTCAAATCGTGCTATTGCCAGATGGCCGATAAATGCAGGGAAAAAATTATGGAAATTTCGATCGATATCGGATGCCGTAATTTGCCAGCATTAGTTGTGTTGTAGCATTAAACAAATTTCATCAATAATTTGAGCTTTTCGTTATTAAAATCTTTTTCTTATGGTTTAGCCACTATTTAGCCATGTTTTACTAAAAATTTAGCCATTTTTAATAGTCACTGCCTGGGTAGTTTCAAAATGTTTATTCTTATTTGTAGCCCCAGGGTCTGGCCAGGCCCTGCACTTTAATATATAGACTGTAATAAATGAAATCAAAACGCAGAAAAAAACACAAAACATAAAAATTCTTTCTTTACTTTTATTTCAAGAATTTTGCTAGTTGACAACAAAATGTTCTTGCGATAAAACTCGATACAAAATACCCGAAAGTTGGTTTATGTCGGTTCACTTTAGTGTTTGATTAAGATACGTTATTACTAAAATTTGATTACATAAATTGTTCTAAAATATTAACAAGAACTTTTATTATTTCTTGAGCAATAATCTCGTGTTCCATTTTTACGTGTTTCAATTCATGAAATTTAGTTTGATTTGAGACAGAATTTTGAATTCCTTAAAATCTTTAAAAACTGGAATTTATTTTTCTTTGCATTTATTTAAAATTTTTTTAGCAATACTGGTCCAAATTGCCCCGAAAAATAATTAAAATAGCCATAATTAATTGAGTATATACATATATATTTTTTTTAAATCAGGAAATAATCAAACTATGTATTATTATTATAAAATGTTTGTGTTTTGTTTAAAACTTTAATTTTTTTGAAAAGACCTTAAAGAATACATGTCTTATAGTTATAGAAGAAATTAAATAAAATAATAAAATTGGGAATAAAAAATTGAGGTTTGATTTGTTTTTTTGTTTAAATTTAACAATAGTAAATTTGCAAAATTATTACTTTTTACGATGCTCATCAGCCATCTCCTTAATTTTATCAATTATTTTGCTGGGTTCATCAACTCGTGGAACCTAAAATATAGACATAATTGTTATTTTTTTTTAACTCTTTGAAATAATTAATAAATTACCTCATAGTTTTGGCTGATGTAAATACCAGTGTAAATACCAGCACTAAATGTTATCTGTAAATGAAATTTGTAAGTAAGTTTTTAAATAAAAGTAATAAATTACATATAAATTGTTTTTGTGTAAAATATACATAGTTGAAATAAGAGAATCAATTTATTACATATAGCACTGGCTCCTCTAAAGAGAGTCAACTCAAAATTTCAGCAGAGGCAAAAAACTTTTTTTTTAATATTTACAATGAAAGTTGAAAACAATTATGGCATTGTGAAGAAATACGAGCAAAAAGTATACGACGGTTTTTTTTTTTTGTAATTTTTTCAGGGATTATCGAAAAATAACAAGTTTTTTGAGTTGTTCGCCCTTAATGAGAAATTTGTTAAATTATATAGTTTTGTCATTTCAAGTTATGCTAGTGCTGTTTAGATCAAATAAGCCGTTGTGACAAAAACACTAGTACATTTAAAAATATTTCTCTTTAGTTGAAACAAAACTGATAAGCTTACTTTTGGGGACAACCCAAAATATGTCTGTTTAGTTCTATAAAATCAAGAAGAGGGATACAACTGCATTTGGAAGAAAGGAGTAGAGAAAATGATGTAAGTTTTTACAGTAGGTAGATATAACCACTGTACATCAATTTCATGCAAAAATGAAAATTGAAAAATTTTGAGTTGAGTCTTTTTAGGGAAACCAGTGCAATATGTATAACAATTCAAATTGATTTTATATATCAAAAAAATGTAAGTACAAAAGAATTAAGAATTTAAGAAGTTTAAAATGAATTTTGAAAATGAAACGATTTATTATGTTCTTTATTAAATCGATGATTGTACTCAATATTTTACAAAAAATTAACAATAAGATTAAACAATAAAGTCACATTTGTGCAATCCTTTGAAACAATTTAGATACTTGTTGATGCAAATCGAGTGATTTTCGTTTGAAAGGTTGAAAGTAAAAACACAAAAGTTTAGGTATGGAATGAAAACCGATCAATGTCAAAACAATAGTTTTTAAAATCGAGCGTTTTTAAAATCGATTTCTTAATTATAGTCTTAACGTATTTGTTCAAAATACAGTTTAATTAACAAACATAGTAAATTTTGAAGAATATAGACAGGCGATAAGAGTAGTATGTATAGGAAAACAAAACTGAAACCCATAGTACAAAAGTACCAGGTATGTTAATTAGGGACAGTTGTCATTATTTAACCCATATAATGTCAAATTAATTTATTTGATTTTTGACGCTTGTTTAAATTTATTTCTTCATTTTCTTTTGTTTGACGTTATATGAGTTTTAAAATTGAGAACAAAATTTCTTATGACTATACCTTGTACTTATTCTACCAAGCTGAAAACGATATTTTCGGTTTCAAATCGTTTCGTTTTTGAATTAGATTTCCATCACATACCTGGTAATCTTCAAAAAATTAATTCTTATATATATGTTCCTCTTATTTGCTGTCTTTCTTTATTCGTCTTATTTTATATTGTTGATATTTTTTCAACTGCATTAAGAAAAAATTAACTCAGCTCAAATTTAAAATCAATCGATTTTCATTACATACTTGACTAAGAAGTAGGGTGTGGCGAATATTTGTGTTCGCACTAGCGAACTTTTTGCTTATTTTTCTATTTCATTCGCATTTGCATTCGCTACAATGAATGCGAATATTCAAATCGAATATCTAATGATGGCAATATCATTAACATCTAAAAACCTATTAAGAAAACAAATTTTAATTTGTCTAATATTATCGGAATATACGCTTAAGCTCGATTTACCCATGCGTTCCGAACAATATTTTTGTTCGGAGAATAATTTTTTTACAGAGAGTGTTCTGCAAAACGATTCGCCCATTTCGGAAAATTTGTCCGGACAAACAGATGTAAACGATTATACTAAGTGACAGCATAGTTAGCAAACTACATATTAATTTTTTTTATAACAGTATGTTAAAGAAAATGGACGAAAGAAGAAAATTAATTTTATTATTTGTAATTGCATTGCATGAACCCATTTACTTGCAAAACAAATTTATCAAAAAATGTTGAAAGTAAAAAAGAATAGCAGTTCGAAAAATATTACAGCAAAGAAGAAGTACCAAACTTATATTTGTATTCTTTAGATAAGTTTCGAATGTGATATAGCTTTATTTCTATATTAATTGGTTTAAAAGATAGATAGGGTGGCAAAAAAGTGCCAAAATACAGGTTTTATCCGTTTACTCTCTAAAAGGGCAGAATTTCAAAAAAAGTAACAGAGCTCCAGGAAGAAGCAGTTCAATGCTCGATTAAAGCACTTCGAAAACAGACAAATATAAAGGATTATTTTAAATAACTTGAATATGTTTTACGTTTTTTAAGTTTATTATTATTAGATTTGTTCTTCACTATGTAGTCATTTAATTGAAAATGATATGAAGTATGTATTTATTTTTTGTTTGAGTTATGAATGGAAATAAACGAAATTACTTTGTTTTAATTAAATATTATTAATAAAATATATTAAAAAAACTTCGGAATTTAACGAATTTTTCGATATAACGAAAGGGCCTGGCAATATATAATTCGTTTAACCGGGATACCACGGTATATATATAGCAGTGATGTAGATGTTGACCAAAAAATTGCCAAATACTCCACAAAAATAATAGTCACATAATCTAAAAAGTTATAATTATTTTTTGTCGGCATTAAAAAAAGTTTTCTTTTACCCTAACTGGGTTTTCGGAAATCCCATTTCAAATAAAACATGGACAGGCAAACCAAATGGAGAGATAGACATCGTTTAATAATTGTAAAAATTAGGGATGTGACGATACGCCTTTTGACGATTATATAGCGATACTCAAAAGGAAATAGAGATACCGATACGGATACAATAGGTATTTAAATTCAAGATAAAATTAACAAAACTGTAGTAGAGTTATTTTCTTATTTTACAAAATTACTGTGTAAGAGATTTTAAATATTTAAAATTGATAATAAGGTGAAAAAATTATTTTTATCAAATCCAAAATTAAAGAAAAATTGCGTTTATACCCAGCAAAAAAAAATGGAAGTCATACTTTAAAAACTGTATCTTAATTACATCCAAAGTAGCTAATGCTACTTTTCAGCTTTAAAGAAGTAGTTTTGAAGTACAAATATAAAATAAGATTTTAAATTGCACCTTTGTTCTTAAATAATTGCATAGAATGTAGTTGGCCCGGAAATTTTTAAAAATGATTGCTTTTCTAAATATGATTTGTTTGTTCTGGAAATTAACTGAATTTTTTATTTGCGTTTCTAGAGCTTGTTTTTATATTTATCCCTATAAAAGTGATGCTTTTTAATTAATTAAAGGGGTTATAAATGTTTAAAAGCGATAAAGTTGCATTTTAAAATCGCTGCATTAATAGGTATCACTTCTTAAATGGACAATTTCTTTACTATTGCAGCACTACTTTTGATTAGCATCTTAAGAGTTATTTAAGTATACATTTTCCCCCCTACTTATAAATGACATTCAAATATCGGAACTGTAAAAGTACTAGAAACGTGGAATATATGCAGTTAATAGCAGTTAAATTCATAGCTTCTTCACCCGAATTTGAAGTACTTTGGGTTTGCGAGTTGTGGTGATTTAATAACATCTTTTTCCACTCTTTTTTTGCTGGGTAATACAAAATTTTAAAAACGTAAACAAAAATGTTTTTTGAATGAAAATTCGTATGATTAACATTTTTTTCAACTTTTTAAATTTGACTAAAGATATTTTGTCAAAATGCCACAGATATAAAGCATTAGCTGTGTTCATTTACTAAAAATTGTTACAAATTTGTAACAATTGTTACTTGTAAATTTACTTTTATCATTGAGTTGCAACATTTACTTGTAACAATTCTTACAAATTTGTAACAATTTTTAGTAAATGAACACAGCTATTGTGATAATAGCGTAATCTATGATTATAGCAATCCACTTGAAATATTTCAAAACTCTACAGTCTCCCTTTTGGTCACTCGCAACTCCTTTTAAATCAGAAGTGGGCACAATTAAAACTGTGCTTGTATTGATGTTTATTAGTATTAGTGAGATGGCAGAATTACCCACCAAACACAAAGCCAAGCGTTTGAAATATAATGGTGCATTATATTTCTTTATTTAATATTTTACGCATTTGAAGTAAAATAAAACATTTTTTTAATAGTTCAAAAAATTAAAAACCATATTCATTAATGTAAAACAAAGGTTCAATTAAAAATGAATTAGTTAAAAAAAAATAAAAAAATACTAAATGAAAATAAAAGAATGTATGCTTGATGGAGCATACCGGAGCAAAGAAAGGGAAGAACTTTTAAATAAATGTAAATACATTTATTTAGGAAAAATAAAAGAATGGTTGCTAGCATTTGACCGTACGAAAGAAGAGTTAGAAACCAAAAAACAAATAAAATTGGAAATATAAAACTTAATAAGAACTGATTATTTTTTGAAGCGCATTTTTTACAAAATATGTACGAATTCATCCACATTTATGCTCTTATGACAGTTTCGTAATTTCATGTGCATTCGTTGCTGTCTCATTCAAAATGAACTTATTTAAAAAAAACACGTGTGTTTGCTGGGTAAATTCTCTTGAAAAAAAATACAAAAAAAAAATAAGAAAATGTGTCTCATCAAAAACAAAACTAAAGAGGCTAAGAATACGTGTGAAATCTCTCAGCACAATTGTGCTATGGAGCGCCCACCATTGTTTTAAATTAAAGTTACCTTTTGAATCAAAATCTTGCAAAAAAAAAACAAAGCTATAACAAATATGCAAAAAAGTTTAGTATTTTAACACAATTTTAATGGCAGAAAAAAAACAAATCTCTTAAAACTTAACTACAAAAGAATTATATAATTAAACTAATTTGTTCCACATAACAAATTAAATTTTTGGATTGATTCGCAGAAAACAAAGAAACAACAAAAACAAAACAGATGTGGAATATTAACAATAAAAGTGAAATCATAACACCAAAAATAAAACGTCAAAGGTACAAAATCATAAAAAAGCGAAAAGATAGATTTAACATTAATGACACTTGCAAATTAAATAATGTTATAAAAAACTGCACAAATCACGGAATCTGTTATTATTCTAATCATATTTTTTACTTTATTTAAATAAAAAATGTAAGATATACCTATTTGCTTACCAAAAATTTCAGCATATCGTAAACGCCAGACCCGTCGACTGCCAGTTTGAAGAGTTTTATAAAAACTGAGACACAAAGAAAAAAAGTCTACAAAAATTCTCACACACACACACGCGCGCACACTTGTTCAACAATAACAATATTGCTGTCAAAACAAGAGCTTTTATAATCGATTTGTTGTTTTTTTTTTTCAAAGTAAAAAAAAGTGACTCTTAAATAAGAATTTTAAAGAGCCATGTAAGACACAAATGGCATTTCCAGCGTTTTCAGTTTTGGGGATTTGTCCCCAAATGGTGTATTTTTTTTGGAAAGTCATCGTCCATACTTGCAATTTCGTTGTAAGAATTCTTGAGTTTATTGTTGTGAGACGATTGGGAGGGGAACTTAGTTTCATGTACTCAGCAATTCTGTTCTGTATTTCCCACACTTTTCAACTTGAAGTTGACTGTAGGTGTTGGTGTATTTGTATTTATATATAAAATATGAAAATTAGAAGATAAAAATACAAAAAATTGCAAGACTAAAATTATATAATCTGGACACTTATGCAATTCCAAAACAGAATTTTAAAAAATTGCAGCAACCAAATTGCAAGTCTGGATGATGACTAAGTGGGGTACAGATTTCTTGAAAATTCCCTGGGGATTTTTTTTGGGGGAAAAAGCACTTTTTCGCTGGGGAATTTGGGGATAATATAATAATACAGATGCAATTTGTGTAATTACATACTCGATTGGTCAAGATTTAGGTACAAATTTAAGTCTTTTGTCCATAATAAATTTGCATTTGAATGCAGTATGAGTTATTAGAATAAATACACACTTGAAGAATAATTTATTTTGCTGTGACAAATTTATTCCATCTTCACAAATGGTAGGTAGCACTTTACATTACAAAAAAGTCCGATCTTAGACGAGCGAACATTTGAAGAGAAAACATCTGGATTCTCTTTTGTTGTTTCATTCGCGATCACACAGACGAGCATGTTGCCGGAAACATTCTGTTAATATTATTGTTTTTTTCTTAAAAAACCAAGGAAATGTCAACAAAGAAATTGAGAACAAAGCGTGTCGCCGAGTACCGAACACAGAAACAATTCTCTTCTCTTCACCCGTAATTTGCTAGCAAACAAAATGTTTCCCTTCCAAATTTTTCCCTGTCTAAATGGCCACCAACATGTTAAACAAAATTGCATTGGCTGATGAATCATAAGATTTTGATTTTTACGTTTTTAAAAAAATAATCATTGATGCATAATTATTTTTCTTGAGCGTTTTTTACGCTACTCTTTTTATAATAATTTTTATGTAGATATGTTCTTTGAACTCAAAGCAAAATAAGTTTTAATAATATTATTTTATTTTTAAGGATCAGAGGGGATTTTTTGGGATAAGAAAAATCACAAATTGGGGATAAGGTTTAAAATAAAACTGGGAACCCTGGGCTTTTCTTTCAAAATAGATATTGAATTTTAATTGTATTCAATAGATACACGCACCTTTTTTTTTGAAAATCTAAAATGTAAAATTTTTTTATATCTATGAAAAAGAAGGTAAAATAAAATAAGTTACAAATCTATTTAAAAATAAATTAAAAAAGATAGCTTTTTCTTTTCTGATATTTTTCACAAAGCACAAATAAAGAATACCTAGGTAATTTATTTATTTTTACTATTTTTTTTTTTTTTTTTTGTTATATTAGATAATCACTAAATTTATAGAATTAACTTTTCAATAATTACATACATATGTATGTACCTATATTTTCACAAGTTGTTTTTAATTTTTTAAAAAAAAAAAAATTCTTAATTTTTTTAATTGTAGTAATGTGATTGAAATAAATAATTTCACTTTTATTCACAATATTTTTTTTTTATTTTTTGTATAGTATAGGACAAAATCAATTCATTTACTCATTAGACTCAATTTTTTACTGAAACATTGTTTCTAATTCTTTTAGATCAACTAGTGATGATCGTTCTAGTTTGCTTGGTGCCGTCGTCCATTCGTTTAAATTTATATTTGTTTAGACAAAAATTACTATAATATTATGTATATTCTGATGTCTTACAACAGTGTAAGAAAAATATATTTTAAATGTAACGAACGAATTATTGTACTTTTTATAATAAGGCTGTAAACACAGTTAAGCGGTATTAAAACGTAAATGATGATTGATAAGCACTTAATATACGTACTTATAATAATTGATTGTTTTATATATAGGTAAGCCCGAAATTCTGAATTTGACGTCTTCTAAGTATATTTGAGTTTATGTCATTTGCAGACTCTTCAGTTATTTATTCCAAGGTAACCTACCTTGCACGATTTTCTATATTCATAAATATTAAAATGCAGAAACCCTAAAAAAAATTGTAGTTATTATGATGTAAATCTTAATTCTGATCTCAAAGTTTAATTAAAAACAATGTACATACCTTCTTTATCTTAATAAACATTTTTATATATTATTTTAAATAATTTGAACTAAATAAAAATATTTTCAAAATAGTACAGGTTTTTAAGGTTATTGGTACAATTAAAAAATTCTCAGTGCCGTCCCTGGTGTAAATTCATTGTGTTTATCTATGCCTTTTGATTTCTCTGCATTGACATTTCTCTTTCCACAGTCATTCTAAATAAAAAACAGCTGCGATTGCATACATATTTTGGGAAATAAAACAGATAAAAACAATTGAAAACTAAAATACGTCTCGAAGAGAAATCGTTTTGTAAATAAATAAAAATCTTTTACTTTTTGTTTATTTTAAAACCAAAATAATAAGACAATGGATGAACAACAAAAAAACGAAGGTGATTTGTGCTTTATTTTGTTTGCTTAATATCAGATGTAAATAAATTTTTACATTTATAAAATAATTAAATTTATCTGCGACTTTTAGAATATAGTACATGTAATAGTGGGTCGGCAAATATTACAGACCTAAATGATGATTGTTTAGAATGCATATTCGAAAGAATACAAGATATACCCAACCAAATACAAATTGCCAAAAGTTGCAGACGTTTTCGCAGCATTATAGTGGGACTGTGGAAACGTCAACCTGAATACAAAATACTAGCCTTTAACGAACTGCCAACTGTGTTACCAAATTATGAAGATTTTGAATATTTTCTAAAAGCTATGAAGAATGAGTTTTACACTTTACGCATAATTGACGAGTGTTTAAATGTTTTTCTTAAGGAAATGGAAGAGTGCGGCATTGATTGTTTTACAGCCATAGAACGTTGTGAGTTTCAAGATGATATTATGGACTGTTATCCTCAGGATGAAGATATGGAGTCCTTAACAAAATTAGTGCCTAATTTAAAGTATCTGCACATAACGGTGCCCATTACTGGAAACTATTTGACAAATCTGAAATATTTGGAAGAGTTACACCTATACGATGAACAGACAAAGGTGTACGAAATGCAGGAAAAATATCTTAAAGATATTTTATTGAATCTAAAATATTTAAAAGTTTTAGATATGCGCACATTTGAAGTATCACATTTACAGTTGATGCCCGAAATATCGGCATGTCTTAATTTGCAGGAACTAAAGCTAAATTTAAATTCATTAAAACCAGTGCTGGAACACGTACTTAAATTGCCACGCCTTAAACATTTACAGGTACTACTGGATCAGGATATTGATGTTTCAGGCATACAAAACATCGATACATTTGATTATAAAATCTACGAAACTAAAGAATATTATCATATATTACGCGAAAAAGGTGCTCTATTACAGGGTCTGGCAATTGATTTTCACTTTTTACCTGTTAGCGAGACATGGCTTTCCGACTTTCTTTATTTAAATCCTTCGAATCTTAAATTGTTGGCCTTATGTAATTATGATTTTAAAGCCCACGAAGAACGTCTATGCTGTCCTTTTAATCATTTAGAAATTTTATGTCTCAGACATGCTCAAAATCTGGAAGCTTTGATGATATTAGAAATTTTGCATTTATGTCCCAAACTAAAACATTTGGATGTAAGTTACTGCCTAAATTTGGATGCCTCGTTATTAAAATCTCTGTCGAAATATTTACAAAGAGAGAAACGTTCATCGTCGCTGTGTGTCTATTATCGCATGTCAGGCTTGGAGGAAGAAATTGAAAAAGTAAGTACATACATATAAAGTCTTCAAATTTTATTTTCCCAGCTAGCATTTTCAATCGTCTAGGAGTATACTGGGAATCTCACAAAGAGTGTTTTTGGTCGTCGACGAGCTCATTTACACGTGCTGATTCGTATGAGAGATTCTTCCATAACGCAGCGAAAGACGCTTATATTAATCATAAAGGGAATTGTTTATGATGCATGTAGAGATTATCTAAAGAGTCTCAAAAAGCATGAGTCGTAAGAGATTCATGTAGGGATTATCTTACAACTCGTGAAATGCTCAGCCGTATAACTGCTACATAAAAAGGGACATCAAGCATAATTTGCATACAATTTATATGAAACAAACCTTAAGGTCGCGAAATCAACACCATCCTGTCGGAAAATCCTTTTTACAGATCCTTAGGTGTTTGTTTGTGCTTCCAATATTGGCATCTTTACCTGCAGCTGTTGCTGCACAAGCCATGAAGTTTCACTTTTGTACTTTTTTTATTTAATGTTCAGCAAAATATTTTTCTATGTAAGGTTGGAATGATTATCTGACGAGTAACAAAAACATCTAAATTTTAATACCCTTAACCACAGGTGGAAAAGGGTATACATATATAAGTTTGTCATTCCTTTTGTAATTTCTACAATATTGATCTTAGACCTTATAAAGTATATATAGTTTTGGTCCTTATGAGGAGAGAAGTTGATTTAACGATGTCCGCCTGTCCGTCTTACGTTTGATAGGTGTTTTCCGGAGACTCCGGACATGAAAGCGGCTAGGTTGTTTAACATTTATGTCACATATAGTCCACCATTTCTTGCTTTTGAAATTCCACGACAAAAAAAAATCCCTAGTGGTTGTTGTTGTTTTGTTGTTTTATTTTATGCACACAAACCCATAAATACTTATGTATGCACATGATATGCCGCTCAAATAAAGAAACAAACTCGCAGACTCAATATATTTAATTTTAACGCTTCTTCAGTAAAAGCGTTCGTAGTCTAGTTGTCTAACTTCTCGCCTGAGACACATGAGTCATGAGGTTGCGAGTTCGAGTTAAAAAAAATAAATTTTTTTAATTTTTATTTAATTTTTTTATGTTCTAAAAAACGATTTTAAGATTATAAAATGAATTTCAAACATCAACTTTGGCAAAAGAGGAAACGGACTTAGGTACATACATACATACCTTTTTTTGATTTTTTAATATTCTTCGGTATGACGAAATGAAAAGTTGACGTGGCTCAATTAATATTTATTTATAGTAGTAGTAGTAGCAGTAAGAATTCTTTATTCAATGATGTTTTTTTTTTCAAATTACATTATAAAACTTAAAAGAATGTACGGCGTTGACTAGGTTAGGTTAGGTTAGGTTAGGTTAGGTTAGGTTAGGTTAGGTTAGGTTAAGAAGGGTTATGCGCCCAAGGGCACACCTCCACTCGGAGACCAATATGGTCCATTGTGAATCCCTTCAATTAAAATAAAGAGAGAAAAATCAAGAAAGATAGAAAGTTAGATAATTAGAAGATTCCGCGTAGAACTATTGCCCTCTCTACAGTCCCCTCAACAGAAACAACCGCACTATTTCCCTGACAAACCCCAGTAGATCAGCCGGACTACATCCAGCGATGCACCCCAGTTCGTCGTGAAACCTATCTCCTAGCCACTTCTGCCTGAGACCCTGCATCCTGGGACAATGGCACAGTACATGCTCGATCGTCTCCAGCTCCTCTGAATCATCGCGCAATCTGCAGAAGTCCGGTATGGCGTTGTCCCATCTGCCCGCAAAAGCCCTGACAGGACAATGACCCGTCAAGAACCCTATAAGCGTTCCAAGACTACCCCTATCCAATCCCAGTAGAACCCTGGTTGCCCCCGCGTCAAATCTTGGCCATAGTGCCCTGGACACCCTGCAATCCGTTCTGTCCCTCCAGGATCGGTTAACGTCATCCACTCCAAATTTCCCTATCCGGGAACTCCACTGGTGGTGTTGCACCGAAGTCCAGGGTCATAGTCTTATGATCCGAAATTCCCTCGAGAATACTACCCTGATTAAGCAGACCCATCTCGTTCAAAATTCTCGTGTGATCATCTCGCCTACGTCTAACTAAGGAAGTCTAAGTAAGTTCCTAGCAGCCACACTCCTCACATAATGCTCAATAGGGGACAGATATAGTAGGACCGGCGTTGACTATGTCGTTAGCCGGAAAAGAGAGTTTATAAGCATATCCATATACATATATACATATTTTTAGTTTTTGTGTTTGTAAAAATTAATTGCTGTTTTCAATAAGGTTTTTCTATAAGCCAAAGCATTGATTATATATTTAACTAGTTTTTCCCTAATATCTTCACCATTTAAAATTCCAATCAGCTCATTTTCTGTAATTGTTATTATTTGGAACCAATATTGCCGAAAATTATTAAATATAGGACACCTTCCAATGAAATGTTATATATCTTCAATCTCCTTTTTATTACACAATGAACAATATTTTACAGCTTTCCTTGAGAAATAGGAACCATTTAGTTCTATTAGATCACATCAAGCCTTGAATTCCCACATGATATTCATCTGATAATTGTTGCCGTGAAAATATAAGTGTGCCACTGTAGTATCAATTCTACTGTAAAACGATTGTGTTTGACTTGCTCGAGTCAATCGACTTTGGTGATATTTATTTTCTAAACAATATAAAAAGAGTGTTTTTCACTCCATTCCCTTACAGTAGTATTTGTTGACCATGATATGTTGAACTCTAAACCGAACGTATTTAAACATTTCACCCAGGATATAGTTTGTTCCAATGCCTGTCTACTTAATTGATACGGTAGACGAGAGTCTTGATATTCGAAGAGGGTGCGTTATATGTATCGCATATGAAGATTAAGCATAATAAATGGCCATCGTTGATTCCAGATTCGAGAAGGAGGGCGTAGTTTGGAGTAAATTTTTCAGAATGCGTTTTATGAAATATCTTTGCAGTTTATCCACCTCATCAAAGTGAGAATGTCCCCATACTTGGGCACCGTATGATTGAACTGACCTGCAGACAGCATTAAAAAGGTGCATTTTTGTTCCAAATGCGATATCTCTTTTACTTAAAAAGCTACTCCATGTTGAATTGAGGCAGGATTTCGCAACATTGTTCCTTTTTTCAACATGCCTTGTAAAAACACATTTTGGAGTTATTATCATACCAAGGTAACAATATTCCGAGACTATTTCAATTTCTCTCCTTAAGTAAAACCATTTCTCATTACTGGCTAAACGTCCGCTATTTTTAAATATCATAATTTTTGATTTTCCCAAATTTACTTCTAGATTCCAATAACAACAGTAAGTTTCTAAGTTGTTTATAATTTCCTGCAGTACTTTAACATCATTTGCTATTAGCACTATATCGTTAGCATATAAAAGCAATCTCACATTCATATTTCCAATGAGGAGCCCCCCTCCTAGTTCTTCATGCAGGTCATTCACATGCAGGGAGAAAAGCAAAGGGGACAATAGACACCTTTGTTTAACTCCCGAGACAGTTTCAAATTTATCAGATAATTCTGTTCCATTCTTAACCGTGGAACAAGTGTTCAGGTATAAATTTTCAATAAAACGAACCATTTTCGTTGACACCCCTATGGCATGTAGTTTGAACATTAGTGACTTTCTTACAACTTTATCAAAGGCAGCAGTGAAGTCGACAAAAAACGCGTAGACTTTTTTTTTCTGTCTACTATATTCGTTGATAATATTTTGTTGATATACCCAGCTATACATCCTTTCTGTTACTACACCTATTAAGATTATTGCAATACAATTCATAAAGGAAATGCCTCTATAATTGCTTGGCTGGTTTATATCACCCTTTTTAAAAATTGGAAAGATTACACTGGTTGTAAACGATTCATCTACCTTCATTTTGTCAAATAGTTTATTATATGCGTTTGTCATTTCTAAAATAAGTTCATGTGGTGCATTCTTAAAAAATTCATATGGGATCCTATCTTCCCCTGGGGCTTTGTTGAGTTTGACTTTTGAGAGTAATTGAAGAACTTCAGTTGGTTCTATATTTCGATCCAAAAAGTAATCTGCTTGATACAAGGCTGCATAATGTATATCATTTGCTGTTTGAAGTGGATTTACTAAAGTCATGAAATAGTTTTGAAATTCGGATGTCGATATGTTGGGTACTTCATAAAAATCTTTATTTCTTATTTCATTCGCTAATTTCCACCATGATTTACTGTCTTTAACTTCATTAAGTTTATTCTCCAGCTCTCTGTAGTAGTTCTCCTTTCTTTCTTTACATATACTTTTAAACATTTGATTTGCCTTCAGATACTTGTTTTTAGTTTCAGGATCCATATTTTCTTTATAATCTTTTAGTAGCTTAAATGAAAGATTTCTCGCTTTAAAACATTTCCAGTCGAACCATTTGTTTGTTGCCGTGAAGACTCTGTTATATGTATTATTTTTGTTTGCAGATTGGTATATAACGTTATTAACGTCATTCAGTTCAAGCATATCCTTTTGTTCTTTTATTATTATTAAATTATTTATTACTTTTTGGTTGTATTGTGCACCCATATCATCTTTCCATTGTAGTTTAGGCAGAAGTTGCTGCGGTTTAGTGGGACTATTTTTGATTGGTACTTTTAGGTCTAAAATTACTGGCATATGATCGGACCATATTTGGCCACAAACAGTAAAACTATTTATCATTCCGATAATGTCTTGTGAAACAGCGCATATGTCATTTACTGTAGTTCTCCAATACACATTAAGATCTCCAAGAATTACCGTATTTCTTGGATTGTTTTCGCTGCAATGTCTCTCTAATACATAAAACTCATTTTTCCAATCAGCTCCTCTAATGTATAGAGGTAGTATTAAAATTTCCAAACCATTCGCATTAATTATTATTGTATCCACTTTTGGCTGTAAATGAACACCTTATTACTGATTGATTTATACTTTTATTTATGCCATACATGCATACCCCTATTGTTCTACCGAATTTACTATTTCGGACATCTGGTTTCCAAAACGTATTTATGTTTGTAAAATATTTTTTAAATTGTTCAATTTTCTCTTCAACAATATGAGTTTCCAATAAAATTACAATATCAAAAAAATTAATGAAGTTAAAAAAATGGGTTTGTACTTGCTTATTCTCTAATCCGTTAATATTATATGAAAGTATTTTTATTTGTTTAAATTTAAGATCGCTTTCTGTTTTATCAATGCTTTGACCTTTATTTGAATAATTATTATTAGTGCAGTTTTAAATGTAAAACCGTGTGAGACGTGTTTTTTTTTTTTTTGTTTTTTTTTTTTTATTATTGTTCCTCTTTACCCTGAAGATGAGATCCAGTGGATCTCGAAATATTGGAAACATTTTTTAAATAAATAAAAAAATAAAAAAACTGACCTTGAGCTCCACTAATTATTCACATTAAAATTATTAGTTTTGTTAAAAAATTTTAGTTTTTTTAATTTATTTTTGTTAGTAGGCTGTTATAGTTTATATCAATTTCAGCTGCAGCATCACCATAAATCTCCTTGAGTGCGCCTTCAGCTCCCTCTTTGTCGCATATTAGCATTTTGTTGACGTCCCAGCGAAGCCATCGGTCGCCTACTTTAGTTCTGTCATTACGCACCAGTATTCGCTTATTTTTATCGTGTTTTAATATTTCTTTTTTGAGTTCCAGCACACCCTTTTTCGTTTGTAATCGGTCGCTATTCAAGTCTTGTTCGATGTAAATGGGAACATGTGTCAAGTTCTTGGTGTGTTTTAATATCTCTTACACCATTTTTTCGGATTTCAACTCAACCTTTACCGTTATCTTATTTTCGCCACTTTCGAATCGTTTTTTTGTTGATTCAATTTCTATTTTTGTTTTAATTTTCAAGTTTTTTTCGACAGCATTATAAAGTGCCTTTTGACAATCAATACCTTTTATTATAATGTTCTTTTTCTTAATGGAATCTTCAAGAAATATCATTCGACGGTTAGTATTCGCTCTATCATCTTCTAACATTTGTATTCCTTCACGTAGAACTTGATTTTCTACTGAAAGTTCATTCTGTTTATACGATACAGCATAAATTTTATTGTTAATTTTTTCAATATCTTCTTTAGTCGGTAAAGATTTTAGTTTTTCATCGATAGTTTTTGCAATAGATCCTTGAATTAATGCCATTAGATGCCATTTTCCCCACAGTTTCCCTTCCTCCTGAAACTTCTAAAGAACATTATTTATATAAATTTTAGTTCTTACCTGACGAAAGTGAAGGGTAAATAAGATTCGGCAAAGCCGAATATAGCACACTTACTTGTTTTTATTTATTACTTTTTTATTTATTTTTTGACACGCTCGTCTTTTAATCTTGGAATGAAACTTTTTCGACTATCTGTAAGAGTCATATAAAAATTAAGTACAAAAGGTGATTCTAGCCGACTAGAATTGCCTCTCATTTAACGCACAACAGTTGCAACGTTCACTCCTTCTTCTTAGTCATCGAAATAAACTCAACATACATATAAATACATACGACCAATGGTCAAATGTATATAGTCATTGACCATAGGTACCATATAAATCCCTTTCCAAAATCACTTTAAGACAAACAATTTTCAAATAGCTTATAATATTCGGCATAATGAACTTTAAAATGAATCTCAACCTCATAACATAATTTTGTATATCTCGAAAACAAGAGCTAACCTAAAAAAAAACGGTGGGCACCATTGGATTCAGCGTACCCGAATTATTTTTTACTTTAACTGGTTACGATAACCAAAATAAAATATATCTAACGATAATGGTTAAAACTAACCAAACTCAAATAAAAGGAATTTCCCCATAACCTTAAAAAAAAAAATAAATAATAACCATTATTTTTGGTCCCTGCTATTTTCCTTGAAAAATATAGCAACAGCATCTTATTTTAATTGCAAGGAGCGAGTTTTGGATTAAACTATTCTACAATAAGCAAGTTTTGTTTGTTGCAAATTATTTGAGTAAAAAGGGATAATTGATCAATATTAAAAAAAAAAATTATTTTAATGAATATAACGTAACAAAACTAAAAATTATAATTCAATTTAAAATTGGATTCTGAATTAAACATTCATTGATTCATATTCTTAAATCTTCATTTTCCCCAAAATTTTAATTTTCTGCTTTATTTTTATTTTCTTTATTTATTAATAAGCGTTCTAAGTTCCCAATTTTTATTCTAAGTATATACACTAAAAATTATTTTTGGGGAATAAGCGAGTTCCTATGCCCATTTAACTGGTTGCTTAGGCAAGATCATCAGAAAACCCTTTTCCAAACACTTTCGAAAAGCTAAAGATATTATACAAATAAAAGGCTGACTTCCTAAACGTATATTAACAATGTATCAATACAGTATTTAAACCGAGTTGATACATTGTGTAGTAACTTTTTTAATACGTTGCATATTAATACTTTGCAACACTGAAATCGTATAGGAACATTTATATGCATTGTATCATTCATAATAAAGCGAACAATGGGGGAAGAACATATTTTATTGGAAAATGTCTTAAGGCCCAACCATAATGTGCTTAAGTTGGCTTTAGCAAATGTACGAATACATGTAAATCATATGAGGCAAACCATATTGAACTTAAGGAAACTTTTTGTTAAATTTTATGAAACTGTCATTTGCTGAAGCAAATGTTTTTTGATTTTATTTTTGTTTTTTTTTTAATACATTTGAGAGACTTTTTGTTAATTTTTGACAGTAGGTTAAGCAAGGCTATGCATATTATGGTTGGGCCTTTAGATTTGTGCGAACAGGGAAACTCCAGCCTCAAAATTGCTGTAAACATTATAAAAAGAAAACATAAAAATTATGCGTCCATTTTTTACTGTAATAAAAAGAAAAAATAATACTGAATAGAGAAATATAATAAACTATAACAAAAAAATGCTTACTTATCTTCCTGCGTCGCCATCGTATTTTGTCTTGCATTCGCTTTGCATCTACTTTTATTTGGATGCCTTTGTTGCTTTTCCTTGCGTATTAACTACAACAGTGTTGCAAAAGGGAACAAAATACATTGTAAAAATTTTCATGGTTGCATTTACGAACACGCTGCAATGTATTACTACAAAGCAACATGCGTTTAGGAAGTCAGCCAAACTGTAAAGCGAATGAAAATTACAAATACTCAAAGCTGTTTTGCAACGAAATCAAAGCTTAGACAAAACCAACAATAAACAGTAAGTTTATCTTTTCTTTCTTACCTTTAATACTACAATTGGTTGGCTTTTTTTTATTTTCTTCATTGGTCACGTTTTCTCCAAAATATCACGGTAAAACTTAAATCTTTCTATTCCTCGCCAGTGTACATTTGGTTTTTGAAGAAGTTTGTCCACGTCAACCAACTTATTTGTGTTAACAGTATAAGACAATCGTCTTGGCTTCATAATTGCTTGTGTCATCCTTTTTTTAACTGCTTTTGGAAACTGCACTAGTAACTGTTGACCGATAGTGCTCCTCTCCCTTTTTCGATAATAATTCGTTGGCTTGGGTCAGCCCACCTGTTGCTTTGAACACAGCTAAACCCTCAGCTTTGAACTTCACGTTCAAATGTACACATGGGCAGAGTTTTTATTATTTTGTAAGATTTTTTAGGAAGGTATAGCAAAATGACTTATAACCAAGGTTCGAACTTTTATGCAATTAAAATCGCGTTTTATGCGCATAAAAAATTCACTAAAAATTGAAATATATGCGCTAAAAATCGAAAAAATATGCACTTGAAATTTTTTTTAGCACATTTATTAGTGATAAAAAAAAATGTATAAAAATAACAAGAAGAACAAAATATCATAAAAAACGTAAAAATTCAGTCTCATAAACGTATGTAATACCCCTGACAGACATATAGTTTCAATACCATGGTATGCATACTACAGTAGTATATAAACCATCAAAATACCACTTTGTTTCATGATTTAATTGTAGTTTAGGTTGACACACATGTAGTATACCATGATAGTATGGTATACAAATCCTATGTCTGTCAGGGGTATAAGGCACAATAACCACAAATGTAGAAGTTAAAATAAAATAAAACGCAAAAATATAAAGAAAAGCCAAAAGTAAAACAATCATGTAACTTAAGTCACTTGTTAGATAGATATTTGAACCTTCATATAAAATGAATTAAGAACATAGATATTTTTAATATATGCAAAAGTAAAGTTTACTGCATTTTTTAAGTAAAGAAAACGGAAGTTATAGGTGCATGATTAAATGCTGAAAGTTCCTTTGTGGTATATACATTTTCACTACGCTGTTTTCGTAAAGATTAAGATTAATAAATATGCCAGCAGTTTGTTTTATTGTTTTAAATCCTTCATTTAAAAAAAAAAACTTTATTAAGTTAAATACGAATTTGTTTACTAAAGTTACCACAGCTTAATTCTTATTTGTGGCAATCTCAATTAACTTACTAAGTTTGCTTGGATTGGATTTCTCATTTCACAATAGTACCCATAATTTATAGACACAAACATTATCTGAGCTTTGGTATATTTGGTAAATTTAAAATGTTTTTATTGATACTGCATCACTATTGTTGAATCCTTCCACCATATCTTTGAATTGGTAAAATATTTCAGCATAATTGCTTTGAACCACGTTCCCCACCTGGTTGTTAAAGGCTGTGGAGGAAGACATAAATTGGAATACTTCTCTTTATATGCGGCAACACACGAAGGTGCTGTATAAAATATTTTTTCCCATAAGAAATCAATGAATAAATATAATCGAAGTTGTCTCTTATCTCTTTTGCAACATGGTGCATTGCAAACAAGCAATTAAAACATGTTTTGATTTTCAAAATATGCAATGTGAGCAAAATATGCATTCAAAGCAAAAGATGCAAAAATATGTGCTAAAAAATCGATGCATTTGCATAGAAATCCGGGCCTTACCTATTACTTATCTTTTTTTTCAACATTTTGAATAAAAACTTATGTAGGTTTACTTCCGATCTGACTTAAGGAATATTTAGTAATAAAAACATAAAAAAACTATAACCGCAGAAAAGTGATATTTATATTATAGTAGGAGTAAATTTTTAAACTATTTAATTTTATTTTATTATTATCTTAAAATAGTTTTCAGATGTTATTCATATTTCCATCATTTGATATTTGCTTTACATGATAGCGTGCATATACAATAGCAAAAAAAAGCGAATAGTTCGCAGATGTGAAACCAAATTTTTGATGCAGGTCTAATTTGTATATCAGTATTTTTTTTTAATATGTATTTTTTCAAGGGTTTTTTAATTTTACCAATTTTTTCTAATTTTATTTCCATTTGTTATTATTTTTTCAATAAAAGGTGTACATTTACTTAACGAGCAGAAACTTGAAACGAAAGATCAAATTAAAAATTTACAAAATTTTTCTTCCAATTACTGATATTAGATATCACGCCCGTCATATACTAACCTTGTCCCCATCGTATCTGGGATTTTCGGAAAACCCATTTCAGCGGTCAGACGGACATCGTTAAATCAACTTTGCTACTCATAATTACCTATATTATACACACAGTCACTAAAGTTTAAATACACACTCAAAATTTGGAGTTTCAGGAAAACGTGATAGCCAATACGTGTCGTATTTACATTAGCCAAAATGTGGTATCTAATTTGTTTTTGTGGAATGAGTCAAGCTACGGAAAAAATATGAAAAGCCGTACTAACAGTGTACTTTCGGCAACATAAAATTCTCACGACTCGTCTGCACAAATTAAAGCTAAAACTGGTGTTTCGGCAAGTGTAAGTACAGTGCAGTGTGTAATTTCGAAGGTTTAACATCTAGAGCAATTAAAACTTAAGAAAAAACAACACTTAACGATGCTCGAAAAAATATGCGCTTGGGTTTTTGTCAAACTCACATGACGTGGAATAACGAGTGGCATCGTGTCATTGTTTTCAGATGAAAAACTTTAATTTAGAAGGCCCTGATGTCTTTAATTATTATTTTCACGATCTCCGAATAGAGGATCATCAATTGTATCGTTTGCATAACAAAGTGGGACGGGTTATGGTGTGGGGAGCCATATCCTATTATGGTACCTGCGAACTGAAATTTTTGTCCAGCACCATAAACGCTAATTGCTATATTATATTGCAACAAGAAGCGCTTCCTCACTTTCAGGATATTTTTGGAAGCTTACAGTAGACATTACAGCATGACAATGCAACAATTCATAATGCCCGGGTGGTTAAGTCATGGCTACGCGATCAAAATGTTAATATGCTTGACTAGCCTCCTTACTCGCCGAACCTTAACATAATTGAAAATGTTTGGGGGTGGCTAGCTCGTAAAGTGTATAGTACTGGAAAACAGTATACTACCAAAAAGAAACTTATTGAAGACATAAAAGTGTCTTGGTCGACCATTTGGCTCGATTACATAAAAATTTTATGATTCAAATCCTAACCGAATTAACGAAACAATCTGTAAAAGCCGACGCTCTACGCGTTATGGAAAAGCCTTTAAAATTACCAAATTTTTATCAAATTTTAACAAAATTAAAAATTTTTATTGCAACCAATACGTTAACTGTTTTTTTATAGTAGGTTCCTATTCATGTGACGCAAATTTTGAAGGCATTTTTTTTTACTTGTTACCAAATTTTTTATAAAAACAAAACCAGTGTATAACATAATTAACATCTAAATTACCTTTAAATAGAAATAAAAATTAAGTTCGTAAAATTTTTTTGTAGTTGCTATAACCTTTTGAAAAACTTGTGTTAAGTTGTCCTATTCATGTGGCAGGGAGTATATCGTTACCTTAATATAAAAAGGCCCCAACTCATTATTTTTGGAAATCCGTTTTTTTATTGATTCTTGTAGAATGGTTGCTAATACACATTCTATTAAAATTTCAAGCAAATAATATTAAAATTAAAGAAGTTATAAACAGAACACAAAAAGCCCTAACTCATACACACAATTTTTCTAAAGAAAAAAAGCCCTAACTCATACACACAATTTTTCGAATCTGTATTTCAATCTAAATTCCTCGTTTAATTTTAATAAAGATGTTTTTTGACAATGTTTGTGTAGCTATATTATTTCAGCTTTTATTAAGTTTTTTCCTTCTCCTGTAAAAAGTGTTTTTGATGAGTTGGGGCCTTTTTATATTAAGGTAACGATATGTTAATAATTTTGTTGAAGTTAAGTAATAAAGTTGTTGTTGACAATTTATTTATGTTTACTGCAATAATATTGAATTTATGATTTTTTTAAATACAAAAATGTCTGTGAAAGAAATATAAAAACGGCTATAGTTTTTTTCTACCCTCGGTGAATGTAGGGAGACATCCTAGGGATATTTTACCTTTCGGTGTTCATCCTCCGAGGAAATCAGGCGCAGTCCGTACCTGAAATTCGACACAACTCAAAATTTAAAGATCCCTTGGGATCGCGACTTATCAGATTTCTTATTTCATACCACATGAGGTCCTGGAACCTCGGATTTGGCCTGAATATAAGTAAGGGGGTCTACTCTCAATTGCGATGCGAAAACAATTTCGATGCTAAAATTTCGAGAGCTAAAATTTAAAATGAAGGTGTTTTTAGTGATTTTCCAATTTTGACAATTAGTTTATAATAACACATCCTTTTTTGTTCGTGTTTTTCTACTTTTGGTACAAATTTATTTATTTTCGGCGATGTATGGACTTTTTTCGACTTCTTAAATTTTTGCGACTTTTTTCTCTAACCTTGGTCGGTGTTCGTTGAACTCCGAGTTCCATTGCTGCTTTTATTTTAATTTAAGCTCTCTTTAATACGATTTCTGTATGACGTGCTAAATTCCCAATTTTTCACATTTGATAAATACACTGAAATTTATTGTTTTTTTTTAATAATAAAACTCAAATTTTAATTTTAGATTTAAGAAAAGTGTTTTCAAGAATAATATTTTTTTTTTCTTTTAAAACACTGAATTCAATTAGCACTTTATTTTTTAACAATTACGACTCACACTGTAGAAATTATTCTCATATTTATATTACTTATTTGTTTTTTAGAATTTTGCCTTTTGGACTTCTCAAAAATGTTTACAATTACGTAATGATTTTCCTCCTGGTTCCGATATTGGCTTAAGTTATGTACAACGTGGTTTTGCTTTTTATTTTTGAAATGAAAACGAAAAATTAATCAATAAAATGAGATGATTTTATTACGACATAAAAAAAAGTTACGACAACAATGGAAATTTTTTAATGAATCCTATTAAAATAAGAATTTTTTTTTAAAAACACAAAAGGTATGTATGTTTAAAAATGTGTTGAAGTTATGTTATAAAGCAGTTGTTAGCGATTTATTTGTGTTTACTGTATTGAGATTGAATTTAAAATTTTTTAAAATACAAACATTTCTGCAAATGAAAATGAAAATTTTAAAATATTTTCGATTTCACTATATTTTATTTAGTAACTTTATTTAAATTGAAAATGTTTGAAATGTTAGTTTAAAAATCAAAAATTCTTAAATGTCATTGGAATTTTAAAGAAATTACTTACTATAATTGAGATGGCTCCACTCCAATTTAATGAATTTAAGGGAGTTATAGATAATCGCTATATTTTTACCTTATATTTCCTTTAAAGAAATATAAGGACTCTTCACTTTTACGACATTCTGCGTTTCCGGGAGCATATTAAGTTTTTCTCAATTCATGTTAGGTTTCGCGAAATAAAAAATAACTCATATCATCATTGTTTCCATAAGCTCAGGGATTTGAGGCTTCCAAAAGAAGTTATAAACCACATTTAAAAATGATGACTATTATATTAAACATTCTTCCATGTTCTGAAAATCAAATTCAAATGAAATTAAAATCTTTTAAAACCAAAAAATTTCGATAAATTATAAAATAATTGATAAATTATAGAATAATTGATTGAATTGTTCGATTTTAATTCCACTTGATTTTAATTTATAATTTTGCCCATCCTAAATATGTCGAACATCACACCATCATTCAAAAATCGTTAATATAGTTTTCAAATGTTTGTATATTGAAGACTGCGAAAAATTCTCAAAGTTTCTCATCTTGAAAATTCCAGAGAATTTCACAATTGAAGGGAGCTTATTGTGAAAACATCACATGCCACAAACAACAAACATGTTTTATTTACAATTATTTTTCTATAGAATTTTTATTATATTTGTGTATAAACTTAAACTTTAAATTTAATTTAATATTAAATACAATAATTATACATGGAGTATTTTCCTTATTTTCTAAACCTATAAATAATTTAATTAATTTTACTATTTATAATCAATGCACTACTATATCCCTTTGAATGACAAAATCCCAAGTATCTTTCCAACGTAGTTTAATAACATCATCGGCTGTTAATTTCCCCAAACCATAGCTTAGCGGTAAAAAACGTACATAAACAAAGATAACTGCCACAAACCAACATATAACACCCAGGCGATAAGATCGTACTAACCATAGAGCTGTGCCAAAATGACGTCGTAACAAATAATCAATGTGTTCAAAAACATAGCACAATAGTTGCAGTTTAAATAGAAATGCCGGAAAATAATGGTGCAAAAATAGTGTACGTTCCATAAAGAAATAAGGCAGATAATGTATTAAATAGCCAACGAAAAATATATGACCAACAGAAATAAATTTCTGCCATTCCAACTCATCGATATCGTAACATAAACGTCTCCGCCGTAGAATATAAAATAAACACAATACCATATAAAATAAAACACCTACAGTGCTGGTATACCATATCAGAATGTTGCCCAACAAATGAATTTGTCCATTTGACTTTGTGTCCAACCAGTAGGCTATACCCTTGGAGAGTAAAGGCCATTCCAAGGGATTCGAACTGTACATATGAGCCTGAATTTGTGGACCATTCCATAACATTTTTGATTGCAGCTCAAAAAATTTATCCAAAAATGTAAGCGTTGTTGGTTTTGTAGGCAGCATTTCAGCAGCCAATAGTTGCTTTTCACGTTCACGTTCGTCGTGTACTGAAAATAAGTATTTTTTTATTATTTTATAATTAGGAAAGGAATTTTAATAAATTTTAAAATAGTTAAGATTAGAAAAAAGAGCGTCTAATCGATTAATCAAAGATCTTCATTATTAGATTTATATATAATCCATTATTTGATAAATAAAAATTTAATTAATAAAATTTCTAAGTGTCATAGTGTGCAACATGGGAGGATCGTTTCACATGGCTTTTCATGCACCTCAAGTGATAAAACGTTATGCTATTTACCACAAAAGTTCTATTTTTCTCAATTTTTAATAATTCTTATACATATGTATAACCAATTATTCGATTTATCAGAATAGCAGACAAAACACGTTGCGTGTAAATTCTAGGTTAAAAACGATTGCATATGACTAATGATTACAATCGCAAAAACTGTAACTCGGTACAGTTGTGCGACGCCAAGCCTTGAGCCAATGCAAGGTAAAACGCAAAACTCACGAAAAGTGAGCTGCTACTCCGCCTAGAGTTATATTACTAAGAGTTCTCTACCTGCAATAAATATGGCAGTGCTGGAATTTAAATACTATTTTTTATATTAGACCAAAATTGACTAAGTATGTATGTTGATTAATATAAAGAATTATGTCCTGCAGTACCTTAATAAATAAAAGTTTTGCTTTTTAATAATCAATATATAACAGCATGGAAAGTGAGCTTTGTAGCCCCGCATTGTCGTGAACGCTATATTCATTTTAATTTTTTTTTTTTTTTAATTTACTAATACATATTGTAATTTTATTGAAATTAAGGCTGAGAAACTGCTTGCTTTTAATGCCCTTAATTTCTACAAAAAGAAATCTAGCTGTGCATAGAAATCTATGGTGTATAAGCTGCCATATATTTTAAAGGAAAACTGAAGGTATAACCACGTAGGCCAAATAAACGTTGAAATAGGTACGAACACGACCTGCTTTCTTTTTGTAGAAATTACGGGCATAAAAGTACGAAATTTAGAGATTTAAAAAAACAGTAAACTAAAGTGTTCCCTTAAGTCTGTTTTTAGTTCATAATGGTGTAAAAATGTTCATTTTGAATTTCTCTTATAGCTACAGAGTATAAAAACAAAATTAACGTCAGCTCAAAGATCACGAAGGTATAGAGACAAACTAATTTTCGATAAGGAATGTAACGAAGTATTATATAAAAGGAAGCATAAAGAAAGGTATATTTAAACCGACACTACCATATTATTTCGATTTCGATTTTTGTTTTTACTCAGTAACACGAATTTTTAGAAATGCCAAAATAAAGAAAAGGGAATATGTTAATGTCCATATATTTTTGCTTTGTGGCGTTTAGGACAGAATTTCTGGTGGTTGTTTATCAAAAGTATGTACATATGTACATAAAAAATAGCTTACGGAAAAAGTAAAATCATAACGCAGGCAGTGCCGGGTTTAAGCAAGTAAAATAAAAATCAGAAAAAAAGTTTAAAATCTCCCTTTAATCCCAAATCAGATAAATTTTATAAATATCTAGTGCAATTTTTGATATTTGATTTAGGCTAAAGTTCATTAAAATATCAAAATTTGGATTAAAACCCATAAACAGTTCAACAAAATAACCACAATACTAATAATCTAGTGCAATTTTATTTTACATTTATACATATTTTATGTTGAATATTTCTATAAGCAACATTATAAGAATTATGTATTATTTTTCATCAACACATGCATATAAGAACTCGATACTCTTGAGCAACCGACAATCAACTGTGTATATGAAAAGCAAGAGGTGCCGGCCGCTGGGCCTTATGTAATCTGAATACCAAATTTACCAATGAGAGAAAAAGTACCAAATTTTTTCGGTTCTTATATCAAAAAAAGTACCCTATATTTTTATCTAGGCCATATTCTATCTCTATACCAAATTTTATTGAAAAGAGAAAAAGTACCAAAGGTGAAAGAATACCAAAAGTATCAGTTTTTTCTCAATTTATAAAGCTACATGTATGTTAATGTAGGTTATAATCTATATGTATACCAAATTTATCGAGAATAGAAAAATTACCAATTTTATCCCGTTCTAACCCCTTTAACATTACCAATTTTATCCCCTAAAAAGGATCTTAATTTTTAATCTGGACCATATGCAATCTGTATACCAAATTTGTCAAAAATAGAAAAAGCACCAAAGTATGTACAGATTTTCCCCTTTTGACCTCTTAAAAAGTACCCTATTTTAGAATATGCGCCATATGCTATCCGTCTACCATATTTCATCCAAATTCATTAAGCGGGTTTTGTGTGATTGAGCAACAAACTAACAAACATCTGACCATACACTGCCGTATTAAATTTTTTTTAAATTTTATAAAGGTTTACCAAACAAATTTTTTATGAAAAATTTACTTAATAAACATCTGTTAAATTCAACAATCGTTAATATAAGTAGGATAGTCGTGTTTTAAATAAAAGTACACACATTAAGTATTATTAATGATTTTTATTTAACAAACTTAATTACATACATGGTATAACTATACTATGCCAGTTGAAAAAACTGTCACGCGGGGACCTGGTGGGTGCTAAACTTTTTTTAGGTTAGCTTTTGTTTTTGAGATATACTATTATTTTGAAAATGGAGGAGGTTGCACAACTTATATTCGCGTAACTCAAAAACGGTTTAGTTAATTGAATAAACTAACAAAACCGGGAACCCAAACATTTTCTTAAAACATACTTGCCCTTTATCTCCACCCCTTAGGGGCTTCCATAAAAAATGGCGTTTTATGAAATTCTTAAAACTAATTAAAATTTTGTAAATAAAATCTAAAGTTGTAGACAGATTTTAATAATTTTTTTATACTTGTAGAAAAAAACATAGTTGCATTTGTCAATTTTTTATGCCGTTTTAAAATCAAAAATTTCGGAATTTTGCTAATAAATTATTTTTTTGCCAAAAAAAAATCATGTTTCTAAAACGACTGCGCAGATTGATAAAAGCTTAGCCTTGCTTTAAGGTAATTTTATTGAATTTTTTTAGTTTATTCAATAAACGAAAACGTTTTTGAAATAACATTTTCGAAATAACAGTTTATCTCTAAAAAACAATAGCTTCACCTAAAAAACGGCTAGCATAAATAGATTCAGCGTCCCAAACTAAGTTAAACTGCCAGGTGCCCCGCTTGGGAAAAAGTGAAAATGGCTTCGATAAGCCAGCTGTTTATTGTTTGCTTCCATGTGCTAATGTATGAAGTGTATTGAAGTTAGTATAATATGAACGTCACTATGGTATATTATGATTGTCAAACTGCACATAAAAAATACACAAAATGTATTTGTTGCAATACCTGCAGGTGGCCTGTAGTAAATATGTATACCATGCAAAATTATTTACAAAATAAAATTTAAAATTAACATAAAACAATATTATAAAAATAAAATCAATTTAAAACTCGAGTTGATCGCCACACCAATCATTGGCAAAAAGGACATGTAAGAACATCGACAAAAAAGCTAGTTATTTACAGATAAACTCATATCCTGCATTTTGTGGGATCAACTCGTATTATGAGTTGCTTATGCCTATTGCAACAACCAAGGTTCATGGGAAACAAAACTGCGCAATAATAAAACTACGTGACAGTTTTTTGACCAAATGAATCTGACACCTAATCTTAATGTAAAATTAAATCCGAATATGAAGTCAGAATTATCAAAAGTAGAACAGTTTTTGAGATATTCCAAAATAGCCCTTATTTGTGTTTTTATAAAAGATGAAGTGACTGAAATTCAAATATCTTCAGAAGTTTTAAACGGATTATGTATTTCTTTCTTTTGAGTGAAAGGTTATACAATTTCTAAAATAACCATGGATAAAATTTCAAACTTCATTATTAATTTGGTGATTTTTTGCTTATTTATTTTATTTTTTTTTAAACCAAACAATAAGTTTTATCACTTACGACATTAGCCTATTTCAATACGAACATTTTGTGCCCAACAGGATTTCAGATCGGTGCAAAAATGACAAAGTTACAGAAGGTTAATTGAGTTAACCCACTTTTCGATTTGTATCAAATCAAAAGAAAACAACAAATAAATATACAAAGCTAAATTTTTAGAAACAGCAATTAAAACTATTGAATTTCTATGTGGGTTAATTTACTAAATCTTCTGTAGCTTTGTCATTTTTGTACCAATCTATGTCTTGGTACAAAATCATATTAAAATAATTGAGCAAAATCATCATATTTTTTATAAAGTTTGAACTTTTGTCCACTGTAACTCTGTCATTTGTTGACTAATTTTCACAAACGACCCACGGTTATTTTAGTAATTTTATTATCTTTCACTAACAAAAAAGAAATACATAATCCGTTTAAAATTTTTGAAGTTATTTGTCACATCATATTTTCTAAAAACACAAATAACTGTTTGGAATATCTCAAAAACTGTTCTACACTTTTGACTTCATATTCGGATTCAGCGGACAATTTTACATAAAGATTATTAGATGTCAGATTCATTTGGTCACGACTTTGTTGGAAATTTGTGACACAGTGTAATCTACTATTTCTTTTTATTACCGCTTGTTCGCTTGTTTTTTTTTTTTTAATATAAATATACAACGGTTGGAGCGATTTTTAGATGGACTTAGGGTCGAAACATATTGTTACCAGTAAATAGGAATTCTTAAACTGTACGGTCGGATTAAAAGTGCCTATTAAAAACCATCCAGTTTCTCATTTTTTCAAAGAACTTCATGTTGCATAATTTTTATGTTCATAAAGGAATCTTAAGTTTTATAATTCCATTAGTCTTGAAATTTGCCTATACAAAATTTGTCTTGATATTAAATATTTCCAAAAGCAAACAAATGTTGGCTTTGAACTTGGAAGCCTTCATAAAACCTTACCTTTTGTATATCGATGCTCTTCAACATTCCATATAGCATCTTTATTATCTGTAACACGATCCGCAGCAACTTCATGCTGATTGAAACCCCAACCTGGCAACTGGCGTCCAGTGAATCTCAAAGCTGCTCCAGTTGAAACATGTATTAAACGCACCTCGGATTTTATAGCATGCCAAATTGGACCCTCCTATTTATTAATAAAAAGGGAAAAAATATAATTTAAAATTCCATTCAGCACAATTAATAACATTCTCACCGTATCTTTGTTTAAAATATGAACTTTCCACAGAATTTCTCCTATCATATTGATTTCATAGTCAATATAACATGAAACTTCTTGGCATTGCGGCGTCATGGGCGCTGCTACATCATGTGAATTTAAAGCTCGACTCGTTATACCATGCACCAATTGTATAATATCACCATGCCGTATAGCATCAGGTTGATCTCCAACTACCAAATCGTCACGTTTAGGTCGTTTTACAATCCACCAATTGTTGACATCTTTAAAAGAATAGCATGTTACCTGTTGTTGATGCGAAGAACCACGTTTGTCGGGATAACGTACAGGATACACGTGAGCATGTGAATGTAGCCAACATGTGCGGCCATGTGTATGCCTAAGCGTGATTTGTGAACCATGAGCCACTTTTATAGGTTGTCCTTTAGTAATCGAAGCTAAGCCGCCTTCTAAAGAAGCCTGAAAGGCACTCGTCATAACACTATCATGCGGACCAGCACGATACAGAGTATTTAAGTGTATATAGAATATGCTCAAATAGATGCAAATCGGTATAACAGTGAACATAAGAAATTGCACCGCTGTTTGTAAAATTAAATGAAAAGCTGGAAAAGGGATGTTTCAAAAGTTTACTTTAAAAATTTTAATTGAAAAAAGAGTTTTGAAGTTTTTTTTATCAACTTATTTCAAGTTGGAAAGTAATATTTTTTAAATACTTTCGAATAAAACTCAGGCATGTGATGAAAATCGATCGATTTCAAAACAATTGTTTTTAAAATGTGTGATGAATTTTAAGCGATTTTTAAATCCATTTCTAAATTAAAGGCTTTATATTATGTTAAAAATACAAGCGGTTTTCACCCTTTGTATTAAGTGTAAAACTTTGCTTTACTTAATACGATTTTATACTACAAAGCGTGAGTGTCTTTGTCGTATGTATTGTAATTAATGAATTTGCTGAGTGAGAGAGAAAAAGACAGATAGGTTTTCGTCAACTGTTTTATTCTGGGTTATTTAACAAACGTGCTTACTACAGCAGTGTTGTAAGTAAGTCTTAGTACTTTAACTTAATTAATAAGATTAGCAAGGTCAACAAGAGACTTTACTAGCAAGGGTGAAAACCACTACAGAGTAATTACCATATTTAATATAAAATTTTAAATAACATATACAGAAAATAAGAGGATAATATATAATAAATCAATGTTTAAAGATACTGAAACCGATAGTATCAGTTTTAAATCGATCCATTTTCAAAATCGATTTCTATCACATACCTGAATTATAATAAAATTTTTTGGAAATTATTTCTTTCTTCTTCCAATATTTTTTTGGTAACATTGAACTGAAAGCTCAGCGAAACTAAAATTAGGCCAAAACTGTATAACTTCACCAGAAAAAATATTAAAAGCCGTGATTTCGTCAAAAGTAGATTATTCCAGTTCAAAATGACATTCCTAAAAAACTTTTTTCTAAAATTGTGCAAAAACACAAAAAGTGTAATAGTCAAGTTTTGAAAGGAACCTCCTTATTTCAATAGCGTAAGTTTATTGATATAATTATATCATTAGGATCTCTCAGTTGGTTATTTCAGTTTAAAATTACAAACTTAACTTTTAAAGATATTCAAACATTTTTTATAATGGGGTTTTTCTATGAAATTGTCAGAAAATTAAAATCTTTCTTTTACATTACTTTCGAACTAACGATTTCGAAATATTTCTTTCTTTACACCTTTCATATTTCGTTTAATGGGGTAAAACATTTTTACCGTGAACCCTTATGAATATTTTTTCTGTTTTTTGAGATTTTCAATAGCTTTTCTTCCAGTTGAATTATTCTTTGGACTTAAAATATGTGGAACGTATAATGGTTTGTAATTTCCCTAATTTAAAGATATACATGTATAAAGTATCAGGTTAACTACTTCGAACATAAAACTAAAAAATGGTCGACATTTTTAAAAATAGATCTCTCAAAAATCAAATGACTTCCCGTTAAGATTGTGAAACATTTGCGCATGATGGTGAATGGGGAAAGAAAAATGGAAAAGAGCACTTTGTTTCATGTTCGTGCATTATTTGTGAGTTATTAAGAGAGGGAAGGCTTGGAAACAAAAGATTCATTGTATGTATACGAATGCAGTTTAAAATAGTTTCGAAGCAAATATTTTATATCAGAAAACATAGAAATATTTTTGAGTACAATTAAAAAAATCAGTTAAATGGCCGAATCGCACTTTATACATATATACATACATACATGTTTTTCGGGAGAATAGGTTATGGGGTCTAAGGAAAAAAATTTTTAATCCTTCTCTTATTCTAAAACTTCTTTGCTTATAAATAACTTTCTACAAAAGTGGTGGTTTAAACATGGCCACTTTTCGAGCAATTGGCAAGACTATAAAGATATTGGAAGAAACTGGAAGCGTTACAGATTTGGTTAGGCCTCTGCATCATCGAAATGTTCGCACTGCCGCAATTATCGCTTCTGTTAGTGTAAGTGTGGCGGATAACCGACTTTTTGTTTGGGCTGCAATTGAAGATTATTAACTGGAGATATGTAGTTTGAACAAGACGGTGTCGCGAGTCATACAACGACCTATTTTGGCTTTATTGTGTGGGAAGTTTCCAGTACAAGTAATTTCACCTTTTCGCGACGTCAATTGGCCACCAAGATTATTGCGATTTGACGTCGCATGACTTTTATTGCGGAGCCGAGATACTACCCGAAATGTGCAAAGAAGTGGTCTAAAGGACCTCAAAAGGATCGACCGCTGAACCAATCTACATAGTGGCATTATAATAAAATAAAAGTTTACTCGAAATCATATCTTATGTGTGTTTTATGTATCTCTACTTTTGAAATAAAACCTGCACAGATATAGGTATCTGTTCGAACAAGTTTCTGTGTGTTTTCTAAAGTGGATGCGTAGTGTTTCTGATATAAGTGGATATTGATATTTTTTTTAAAAAGTGAATGTGATTTGATGAAAAAAAAATGAAAGTAACATATCTGTTTATATCTGTTTCGCAAAAGCAGATACTAGTAAATACTGACAGAATACAATAAGTTACTTATTGTACGATGCCGTTATTTTCAATTATTTCTCAACGAAAAAGAGCCGACCCTTTGGCTGGTAAAATAAACATTTTTTTATAAAAACAAAATACATACAAATTTATGTTGTTATTTTTTTCAATAATTTTTGCGTGATTGTGTTTCGGGCAAAAAAAGGCGAACAAAAAAAATTTACAAAAACAAAACTGGTCGTAAAAATGTGCGTGTTTGTTTTGTTTGGAACGCGAAAATAACCGATTTTACTTTTTTTTTCAATATTAAATAAACTTATCGGTCGATTACGGAACACAACTTCTGTTGTGTTTCCAGTTCCCAAATTTATATTACGTATGTCAACTGTCAACCAACAGCTTGTTATTTCTGTTGCTATATTGATATTGGCAACCATAAACTTGAAGTTGCTGCTAATATTTTTTAAAGAAGGGCTAATATTTTTTAAAGACAACAAAGCTAATTAGTATATTTTTTATAATAGCTCGTGATTTTCTAAATAAAAATAAAAAATGAAATACTGGAGAATTTTGTTAATAACTTGACCCAAGCGCTATCTACTATCAATAAAAAAAATTAAATATCACGACAACAGCGCCTATGCGGAGTTTTTTTTATAAACCATCAGTGAAAGTGGACCTTTCCAACGCATGTACTCGTTTGAAAATCGGTTGAGTGGTTCTCGAATTATAAAATGACGAACATAGGACAACTTATTATAGATATTTCTTTAATTTTACATTAAAAAATTTTAAAAATAACAACTCGAACGTGGAAGCGTATCGCAGAAAAATTTAACAGTTTTGGCAACGGGTGTGGGTACATTTAAAGGCAAAATTTAAGAAAAAATGTCGCACAATAAAAAATATTTACCGGCAGAGGACCGTAGAGAAAATAAGTTGGGCCCTGATTGAACAGGATGCCGCCAAGCTTTTACAAATGGAGCTGGCAGTAAATCAAAAAGAACAGTATTTGGAGCAAACTTAGCTGAAGTTATGGAAAAGGAAACTGAGCTCCAAAATACTAACGAGCTGCAATAACAAATGGTAGAGGCTTTTATATATCTCTTAAATAGGGTCTATGAGATGCCACGTTTGCAGCCTCCTCTTGATCTGAGAAAAATGGGTACAAGAACTAATCATATTTTTTGATTTTATTTTATTTAACTTTTTATTCCCTTTGAACCACATTTTTTGATTCGTTTTGTTCAATTCGTTATATGTTTTTATTTTTAGTTGTCAAACTGTCAAAATAGCTATATCTATAACTTTTTGGCAACTAAGCAAAGTTGCCGTACCTACTAACAATTTAAATGTCAGTTTCGTTACATGCGTCCATGTGAATAATGTGCGCACTGCATTTTTAAAGATAATTTGATGAAATTAATATAAGGTCAAAACCTATACAAATTGTAAGAATCAGTATATTTTAACATACATATGTATGTAGCTAAACACATTGGGCACAAATAGTTTTGATATACATACATACATATGTAAATTAAATCTGTCTACAAACTGGTTTTCCTGTGGGATCATACTTCCCTTTTGCGGCTTAAATTGTCTTATAGGTTATCACATCGACAATAAGTTTTTCTCAAGAACTTATGTTAGCTCGAATGTCAGCACAATATAAATCTTTAACGGCTTTGTTTATTAATTGATAATATTTAAGTTTAATAAAAGGTTTATAAAACGATTTTTTTATCTAAATCTAATGGTGTTTTCTTTTCTACCAAAAAATGTGACATTTTATTTAAAAAAAATGCAATTTGGTGTCTGTTTCCGAAAAGGATGAGTTTTTTAGAATAAAACAAGCCACCCATTTCGGGAGCAAAATTTTTCAAAAACAGACACCAAATTGCATTTTTTTTAAATAAAATGTCACATTTTTTTGTAGAAAAGAAAACACCATAAATTAAATACTTTCTATATAATTTAAGCGATTTATTAAAAATAAGTGATGATAAATTAATTGGTAAATAAGCAAATTTACTTACTCGTTTTTGTGGCATCGTATATTAAATTCCATAAATAGCGCAAAATTAAATAACCAGCCAAACAGAAAGTCAGAAATCCCACATACTTCACGCACATGGCACATGTTAGCAAGCAGGAAGCAGCCAATCCATACACCAACCAACCGATTTGGGGAAATTGCGATTTTTGGAATTTTAATAGAAAATATAAGCCAATCGAACAGAAGAATAATAGCATAGATTCCATTAGAACAAAACGTGACTGGGTGAGCAAAGCATTATCAAAAACGATTAAAAGACCGCCCAGTAAAGAACACCACTTAGAAATGTCAGCTTCTAGTAACACATGATAAACAGTACTGGGCAAGAGACTGCCACACAATGCCGGTACGAAACGTAACCAAAATATGGGTATATTTTCACCATATTCCGAACCAATATGGGCAACCGAAAAATTCCCATTAAATCCTATTAATTGAGCTACCGAGCCAATAATCTGCTTACCCAAAGGAGGATGCTGATCAAAAAAGAAAATATTTTTTATATAATGGCTAATAAATTTGCCATAGTGCAGTTCGTCGAAAACCACTTTACGTGGATAGGACAGTTTATAGAAACGCGTTAAAAAGCCCAACACAAATAGAGTCCAAGCAAATAAATCCAAATTTACTTGCAAAACAAATTTATCCGACTGCAAACTAACATTTAATTGGTTCTGTTGTTTTTCCGGTGTTATAGATCCCGTATGTTCTTTTTCTCTATAAGAGTAGGAAGGAGAACTTGATATTGATCTCCTCAGACTAGACTCTTTCGATATAGTTGATGCGGAGTCTCTAAAGAGTGGCTGGCAAGTGGGTAATGCGGCTGTGGTTGTTGCATTTAAGCAACAATTTATATCACGACAACAATTTACTATGGGTGTAAAGTTGCCATTGCATAAGTTGTGTATTGTGGTGGTAAATGCTGTTGATGTGGCTGTAGCTGCAGCTAGAGCTAAACTGCTGTTAGCAGAGTACGTAACATAATTTTTCTTGCTTTCAAGTTTGTTGCTTTCTCTGCCCGATTGAAGTCTTTCGTTTTTATCATTATGAGACGCTGTCGTAGGCTCTGCTGCAGCATTTATTAACTGATCTTTGTCATTAAAATGTTTTGATTTGTTTTTAGACAGTTTACGTCGTTGTAATGTATTATTTGAATATGTAGACATGATCTTTTTTCTTAAGTATTGTAATTAAAGTAAATTTGGTAATCATTAAAAGTTAAATTAGAAAACTTTTTATTTTACACATAATTTTGCTTTTGTTTTTGCTAAAAATATCTTAATTTGTTTCACACTTTCACCATTAAGAATTCATTTGGTGATTATTATAATTTTTTAAAAACTGGTTTTTTCACATAGATTTCTGGTGGTTTTTTTTTTTTTGTATTATTGTTTTATATTCATTTGTTTTATAATTTTGTAACATATATTTTTCATAAATATAATTTTATATTTAAATTCTTCCATCCAACGCCACGTCTTATTGGTTTCGTACTAAAGCATTAATACCACAAACTATTTTTATACAATTTTGTATTGAAATACTCGGATACACTCTGCACACACTCTCCTCCTAAATCTCCAACTTAAAGACATTGATTTTTCCCTCAGCTCTTAGTAAAACTCTCACTCCAAACTGTTTGTAAATGTTGTCTTGTTTTAGCCGCTTTTTCATGCTGGTCGTTGGTTGCTTGTTGTCATTGTTGTTTTTGGATTCTACTAAGTACCTTGTGTTAAAATATCACGACTTTTTTCTTTTTGTATTAAGAGTTGTTCTACTAAATTTCAAGATTGTTCAACGTCTGTCCAGCTAACCAGTAATCTGCACGTCTTTCACCTTGTCTTCCCATGTATGGAATGCGGTATTTTCTGTTAGCTATTTTCTCTATATTTTGTATTAATATTTCATGAATCAGTTTGTAACAGCTGTATGCGTAGAGTGTATGTATATAATATAATTTTTAACCTATATTAATGTTATGTACAGGTATGCACATACTCTTATGTTGTACTAACACCAAGTACCCTTTTTTCATAAGCAATAAATTCTCTTTTAAAATGTTTATGTATAAAGAAAAAACTCTCTTAAAATTTTGTGGTTGAGATGTGCAGTGTTTTATTTGTAAACACCTGTTAGTCACGTTTAGATGAGGTTGGGTAGCATAAACCGTTATTTAATCTATGTTTACTTTGAATGCTATGGTCAAAACATTTTATTTTTATAAACCAGAGCTTATTGTTTTTGCCTTAATTTCTCAAAATAAATAATGCAGTTTACTACATGCATACATACATATGTATGTAGTAATAATGTGATTTAAATATTATAGACACTAGGCGATCCCTGCAGGAAATGCCATTAGTAATTCAGTACTGTTTCACTATTGACACAGTCACCAGACTTATTTTACCCCAAGCAATGTTATTTACAATAGACATTTAACATGTGCGTGTCATTGGAAATCTACTACTGACGTTGGTACTACTGACAAGGTACTGACTAGGTAGTTTCTTTGGGAATAACTGTTAAAAAAATTCTGTACCTATTGACTGCTTAGCATAAAACAAAAACAAACTATTGACGACTTCGTTGACAATGTCCCTAGAAATGCACTATAACTGTTGTCTGTAACATAACTCTACTCGCCCAACAAAGCAAACTTGTCGACATTTTATTTGGTGCAATTGTCGCTACAGAATAGAGTGGTGACATAGAGATATATTGCTCTACGCTGACTACAGGGATGTAATATTTATGTAGTATGTATGTATGCCATCATTTTTAAAATTTTCTGGAATGGTGCGAAATTTTACAAATTTTGGAGGTTTCAGTTTTAAGGTACCAACAGTATTTTGCAAATAAAAACGAAACTGTTTGACATTATTGATTATTTTCTTTCCAGGCAAGTTTTCGACAAAAGGTACGTGAAGCGAGTAAAGCTATTATAAAAAAAAACTTAGTATTTCACTTGGTCGGCCCTAATATTTAAAAAAGGGCAGGTAGAAATACAACAAAATATTTAAGATATTGCAGCGACATAGTGGGCGGACATACATAATTTTAAATAAAATTTTTGGCAAACCAAAAACTCATCAATGTCAATAAAGTCTGAAAACCTTAAGAAAGATTTGAGTTTAAAATTATGACTTTTCCAGACTTTCTCCATCATCGAAAACGCATAAATAAAATTAAAAATTAATTCTCGTGTTAAGAAGTAAAATGTGCTTAATTGAACAAAATAAAATCCGAGTGGTTTGTTTTATATAGGATCTTTTCAGACAGCTTAAAATAAATCGTTAACTATTCCTTTTGTTTCAAAATGTTTGTTATCGCTGCTAGTTCTAAAAACTTGCGCACTTGTTGCCTGTTAGACAAGATTTTGAAAAAAGTTGCTATTTTTATTCTTTAATAAAAATACGAAACAAATAAAACAATTTTTGGAAAAGATTAATTTTTTATTAAAAAAGGTGAAGTTTATTTTGGAAGAAAAATAATTTGAATGAAAAAATTTATGAAAAAATTTGACAATAAAATATTGTAAAAATGTTATATATATAGATACAAGGTATATTTACACAAGGTAGACTCGTTAGCGGACAGACATAAACCCCAATTGTCAAATTCGTGTGTATGAGACAAAATTTGTTCATGTGTGCGTTAATTTTTTTTTGTTTTATATGAAGACAACTTTGACAAGTCGGGTATTTTTATAGAGCAGTATGTCTACACGCCCAAATGAGTCTACCTTGTGTTAATGTACCTTGTATAGATATAATAATATAGTTTTTTTTTTTTTTAATTAACAAGTACGAATCACCACACTACCCCTTTTCCAGCGAAAGCGATACTTTTACGAATGGAATTATTGGGTGTACGTGATGTTAACGAAAATTCAATGTCATTAAGGTTTTCATTCTCCATATAAGCTGAGAAATTCAAGTCTAGTTTTAAACAATATTCTGTATTAAATAAAGACCACTTCTGCTTCATTATGTTAAATATTTTGTAATGGTTTTGTTGACGGTCGTTGGTATATTTTTTTTTTTTTTGCTTCATGCTTGTATTTTAAATTAAAATAATCTGCTTAAGTTCGATAATGTTATTGAAAGAATGCTGAAAAACTGCATCAAATTTTGAAAAAAGAATTCATGACTCGAATTCAACTTCTTAAACTATAGTTTGAGAAAAAGTTATATACATTCATACATATTTATGCATGTATGTATGTTCGATTAACGCTAGTTATGTAGTAATATGTACATACATATGTTTATCCACTCCATTTAGGATTTTTTATTTGTAAAAATAGGCCTGTTTATTTATGCACCTTACTTGTAGAAAATCGTTCCAAGTTTGTAAAAATAAAATTTTCAAAATTTTTCTCTCAATTACATAGTTAAAAAAAATAATGGTATAAACATAACTGGCACGAACGACGTACTTCGCATAGCACGACGTATTCGTCGGTCAGAATTCATTGCGTAAATTCGACAAATGAGATACAATATGTGCGTAAAGAACTGGTCTTAATGTCATTTAAAATTGTTTTGAATTTCTAAAAATTAACACCTTGGACGCAACATTATGTCGGCTTTTTTTTATTCTGTAATTATTTCATTGTTATCCATTTTTAAACAGCACCACGTTTTTTTTAAATTTTTTGTAAATAAAATTTTATTATTTGTTTGATGACATTTATCAAATCAAAGTGTGACCATTAAAAAAAAATTCTAATAAAAAAATAAATATAGATATCGACACCTAAAATGCAAAATGCCCTATCTATCTAACATTTTGAAAATTTTACAGGAGTAGGAAAAAAACTATTTAAAATGGTAAATTGATAAATTTCCTTCAACTGTTTATAATTTAATTTTCTTGTAAAACCTACCAGTTGTTTTGACAATTGACAATGTTGCATATAATGCAAACTGTTAGTAAGGTCTTTTAGCGTTTATCATATCATCTTTTGTAGGTAGGGCTTTTTTTTTTGTTAATAAAATCGATAATTTTAGTTTTAAAATTCCAAAATTTTTTTGTGGTGTGAAAAAGTCGATTTTTAATTTTTGGTTAGTAATTGGCTTTTTGCGTTTTAGGTAACGATATATATATATATATTGGTTCCTTTAGTTCCTATAAGGAGCATAGGGCCTCAACGTAACGATATATAATTTCATTTTAAATAAACATTTACATTATTTACTAAAATACTTAAGAAATTCAAATAAATAGCAGTCACCCTGTGCTAATCTATTCGTTTGCGTAAGAAATGGAAGTAAATCTATCGTGGAGTTCGTTATGCCCGACGACTTTTGGTCCAAGCAATAATTGTGTATATTTTCATATACACCAATGTGTTCTATTTCTGACGAAGAATATTCGTTGCTAACAATTCGTCGTTCGTCCTAGTTGTGTTTCTAGCATAAGAGTGCTAGACTATGAACCAACCGTGGTAAAAACTGACCTCAGTATTATAATTCGTTGTGGTTTAAGGCGTATTCCAAATCTATGCTTTATATGGGACACATGCTATATTATGGGCCGATCATCACAAAGTTTTACGATTTTATTTCTAGTCACATAAAACTTATCTCAACCTTATTTAAATTAAATTTTTTGATTCTTCTCAGTTTAAGGCGTATTAAAGTGATTTTCAGGAGGGGATTTTATGTTGGACATATCGCACTTGATTATAAACAGGGTATTAACTCAACATTTTTATATTTTCACTTTTTGAAAAAAATCTAACGTTTTTAAAAATATCGTGCTATTATGTCTACTTTTTGGTAACGAAACGGTTGGTTAAAAAATCATTTTTCATAGCCTTTAATGTTAAATTAAATAGTTTTGCTTCTACTGAAAATAAAATTTTTTAAATAATAGTATTGGTAATATTAGCAGCTATAACTACCGGATGCAATAGTAGCTCCAACGTTGACTTGACCGTTACTGCTTAAATAACGTTAAAAACTAATTACCGCTATTGATACCAATGCCAAAATTGTTTTTAGAGTAAAATACAGGTTACGTACACCGCTTCCCTTAATACTGGTTTAAAGTCGGTATTACGGTTACGGTATTAAGAAATAAGTTAAATTTTGCAACGATCAGAAACAGTTAAGAGCTTATATGAAACTAAACTTTATTTTTTTAAAGGGTTCTTATAAAGTATATGTGTATGCTTAGAAAAATGCAATTCAATTTAAAGTAAAACGATCTTAAATAAATATGAACATAATACATAATTCTAATAAACATATGTATGTATGCATGTATGTATGTATACTATATACTATAAATATGAGATACAAGTTTGTTTGTTTGTCTGTTCGGCATTCACGCACAAACTGCTAAACCGATTTGTGGTACGAAGATATAATATTATTATTATTTTTACCGAAAGTTGGGGAGCAAAACTGGGACCTTTTTTTTTGAAGTATGTAATTCTTCTCATTAATGGAAAATTTTTGTTTATGTTATGTGTGGTTTATAGAACACGAGCGCAAGACTCGTCCGTTCAACTTACATTTTAAACAAAAACAAATTTTCGAAATTTATTTTTGTTTTAAATGTAAGTTTTACCACACATCAGGGTTACCGTTTGAAAAATTTTTATCCGAACAAAATTGTCTTCAAAAACTACCAAAATCCTTTAAAACCGACCAAATTTTTGAAAAATTAAAAACAATTGTATCGTCATAAAAAATGCAAAAGAGCCTATCATAATTTTTAAAACTTTTTAAGTAGCGATACGAACCTTAATAAAAAGCAAACTATTTAGATTACAAAAACAGTTTTTTCAGGATAGCGTAATGTGTTAACGATATTAACCAGAAAGTCCCGTTGTAATAATCACCATAATTGCCTTATTATTAAATGAAGTTAGGCTCTTTTGCATTTTATATGACGATATGTATGTATGTATATGTATTTTTGATATAAAGTATAATTTTTATTGGATAAAGCTTTTAATAATAAAAACAAAAAAGTTAGTCTGGGTTCACACTTTGAAAGTTTTCTTTCAGAAAGTCTGTGTTTATTGGTGAGAGGGGAGAGAAGAATAGCCTGTTCTCTTCCTCGCTTACCTATAAAGTCACCCTTTCTGAAAGAAAACTTTCAAAGTGTAAACCCAGACTAAAGCTATGTTCACACCTATTATATATTTGACGTCCTACACGTTACCCCTAGTTTTATTAAACATTTTTTTACTTTTGCAAAACGTTTGGCTAGAGCAAACATCATTCAGCAGTTTTTAAATTACATTATACAATTATCTTTTTATAAAAACAGTTTAGTAAATCAATAGAAATGGTTAAAAATAAAGCTAAAGTTTAATCAATTTACTGGTCACGCTTAAATTTTACAAAATGTATATAAAAATTCAATTAATAACGCTTATAAACTATAATAATTCATTGAACGTATGAACTAACACATGTAGAAAAAACCTAAAAATAATACAAAAAAAAAAATTTTGTGTTTGGTAAAAAAGCTATGAGATTTGCAATTGTCTGCTTTCCGTTCAATGTTCTTAAGTTTTTAAAATAAGTATATGTTGCAGATTTTCAAAAACCGACCAAAATAAGGTTTGGCCTACCAAATCAAATTTTGTCGGAAAAGACCATGTTCGGCAACCCTGCCACACATTAAGTTATATAGCTACATACATGTCACAAAAAAGTACAATTAAAAAGTCCTCTTTTTAGGGGGTAAAAGTCGTTGGTACCGGTTTCGGATTTAAAGACAAATGGGCCGATGACGCCTTCGACAGGTAAGCCGCATCAAACTTCGAGTTTTTCGGGATGTAATCAAGAGTTTCATGAGAAAAATTATGCTTGTTTACATACCCGTTAAGCCAGAAATGAGCCTCCTCGCAAACTTGTCGAATTTTGGAAACAAATTTTCACGATTAGTAAACGTTGTTATAGTGAAAGCCTTTGCGTAGTGATTTACCAAAGTTTACTCAATACAATATAACACTCTTCATTAGTATGACAACAAGTTTTAGTATCCCTATTGGAAGTTTTATACGTCTAAAAAAAGCACCCTTTATGTTATTTAGTACAAAACGGTAATTTTAGTTTTCTTTAATATAGCTACTTTAAATTTGAAAAGTTGGTTAATTTTTACAAGAAAAACTAATTATTAAAGTCGGCGATATAATATCCAATTCAGTTGTACGATTTGACAAAAAAAATCCTGTGTGCTCATAAAGAATGACAGTGTGGCTCAAAAATTAATTGAGTGATAGATTTTTTGACAAGTCTGTCTAACTTGCAAATGTTTATGAAATTTTTTTGCCGTTTTTATTTTTAGTTGCATAATAGAAGAAAAAGGGGTAAAAAGAAAATTTTTACTCATATTATAATATAATTAAGATTTAAAAAAACGTATAAAACGACTTGAATAATTTGTAGCAAATATAATAATTATAGGGGAGAATAAAACCATTGACAGCGTTAAAATGCCCTAAAATATGTATATATTAATTTATTATTTACATTTTTGAGATTTCTTGCTATATTTTTACAAATTTGGGTATGATCACATGTATATATTCAAGTCCATGATAGTTTGATCCCAAGCAACGCCGGGTTTTAAACACTAGTAACAAATAAATACCTTCTTATATAAACAAAACACAAGTGGTTTTATTTTTACGCTTATGATGCATTAGATCGTTTTATGTTTAAATTGTAAAAACACACTCAAAGTATAAACGGTGACCAAAAATAGTTAACGCAGATTGTGCGTTTAATGTTGTGTATCTCACATTACACATTAGCGTTGTGAAAAAGTAATTATTCAAAACTAAGCTTACATATCGAGCCATAACCGCAGAAAAAGCTTAAGTGACAAAAATACAATTTTACAGGAGAAGGTTTTTTTTATTATAAAAAAAAGAAAACATACTAGAAATGGCGCTTGAGCTAAAATTGTTTTTGCTATAAAATCGCAACGTAGTTTATTAAAAAAAAACGAAAATTGAAAATGATGTCGCATGAACTATTTCTGCGGTTATGGCTCGATATGTTTTGGTTGTGTGTCGCTAACAAAGCAAGTTAAAATGTACAAACATATGCATTTCTAACACTTGTGCTAATATGTTTATTAACTACGGCTGCAACACTGTTATTGTTTTGTTACTTACCTTTGTACAATAAGGTTGTTCGAAAAAAAAGTTGAGCCAGTCACCACTTAGGATTAAGATTAGTTGAAAAAATTACAAAAAAAGTTTTTTAAATTTTTTTGTATACTGCGTCGCCATTTATAGTGCGATCATCACATATTGCTAGGGTTTTTCAATTATTATATTTCCCGCTTTTCCGGGATCCCGGGAAATAAAAAATTGCTCATACGGGCATGTTCTGAAAATCACGTGATTTCAAATCACGTATTTTTGAAATTACGAGCATGATTTTGTGGTGTTCTGAAAGTCATAACGTTTTTGTGTTTCTCGGTGTGCTTTCGACAATTGAAGATCACACCAAAACACACAAAAACGGGACAATAAAATATCAAACGTGTGATTTTAGTAAGCACATGTGATTTGAAACCACGTGATTTTAGTAAAAATGATTTGCAGAACAGGACTGATAGTTTCTGAAAACAGCTATTTTTACTCTGAAATGTAGTTTTCTTTTCTCTAAAAATTAGCATCTGTGGATGGGTTGTCGATTAGATAAATTACAAGAAGTGAGTACATACGTAAATCAATATCTCCTGATGCAATAAATCTATTAAAAGCAGAATGGGCATAAATTTAGTGAAGTGAAGAGTTGATAAAGAACATAAATTCAAAATAAGATGCAGGCAGTAAATTCTCATTGCCCATGGGCAAGTCTTAAAAATAGGAGATACCTAAACATATCGCTCCTTTATTGCAACATAGTCATATCTACACAAAAATCGAGCTTGGCAATATACCCAGGAAGTGCGGGGAAACCGAAATAAATAATAAGGAAACTCCCCTCTTTTTATGTTTTATAAAATTAATAAATGTTTTGTTTTTGGTTAAGTATTTTTATGTGTTTTTTATATTAAAAAAATGAATTGTTTATGGTTATTTTTTTTTTGTTTTATGATTTTTTATGCGATTTTGGTCAAATTTTTACACCAACATTCGAAGTTATGCGGTTTTTTAACATTTCGGAACGAATCATACATTTTGTGCGAAAATGGAGTCTTTTTATGCGGATTTCCTTTATGCGGTTTTCTTTGGAACGCATCTACCGCATAAAAACAGACCTAAGTGTATTTAGATGTATTTTGTTCCAAACTTATGTTATTGTCTATTTTAAGGTATTACATCTGCACAAATGCATAATAAGCTCTCCACTATAGTAGTGTGGGTATAAAATAAGCGTAAATAAAACAGGAACTTAAAAAATTTTTTGACATTAAACGGCGGTTTTTACAAGCTGGCAAACGTTTGGCAGCTCGTTAACAAGAAATTAGCAAATCGTTAATTCAAATTTGGTACGTGTATTATGAATAAACTTTGTGCTAACTTAAAGCCAACTCTTCGTTATGTATACCGTCGTAGATTTCTAAAACCCAAACCACCCTTACTTAAGTGCGAGGACTTTCGAATACCTAACCTTACCTTATTTGGGATCACAAGTTATCAAGTCAAGAGCATTAGGGAATTAGCTTTATTTAACTTTTCCTAAAACAACTTTCTGCAATTATTAAAAAAATATACATTTTTTGTAAGTAATTTTATTTTATATTGAATATTTTTATTAATTAATGTTTTATAGAATCTTTTTGAATAACATTTTAAATATTTTCTTTTAAAACTAATTATGAAGATAGCAAATTTTTATTTTTTATCTTCTTCAAAATCTGAAGATTCATTTATAAAATACATTAGATGAAAAGATTGTTGTTTATAGCGACTATAATTAAAGAAAAACTAAAAAATGATATTATGAAAATTTTTAACAAAATTAAAATATTAAACAAAATTTTACAAGAAAGTGGATAAAATTTTAAACCGATAGTAGGAATAAATAGAAAGTTAAGAAAAATAAAAAAAGGACAAACAAAAAAAAAAACCAATGACTAAATATCTTTAATAGAGATTTCTTCTCTCCTATCATTGCTAAGCTTCTATTCATTGTGAGTTTGTTGTAAAGAGAATACCACTCCTAGTGGTAGCTAATCCATGTCGTCATCGTCATCGTCCGATATGGTATACTTCTTTTGGGAACGTTTGCGTCTTGTTTGCTTTTTACTGGTAGAAGCACTTACTGTTGGAGCTGACGATGCTAAGGGTGTGGGGGTTGATGGTGTACTTGCTATGGTTTTATTAAGCTTCAATTTCATTTTAACTGCTGCTGCTGAAGTCGACGCGATTTCTTCATCATCTGAATTATCTTGACCCGAATTATCCTCGTTATCTGAATTATCCGAAGGATTAGCACCACCTTCCCCAGTGGTTGATGAATTTTGCGAGGATTGTGCCTGTATGCGTTGTTTGGCATTTACAAATACTTTTTCCAACTCTATGGAATCCAAATAGATTAAAGAATTCTCTTCATTATAAATTTGTGCATTTTGACAAAGTTGCACAAAATCCTTTTGTAAATCATCCAAATCAGCATATTTACAATCTTCTATACGTTGTAAGATTTTCTTTATGTCGACCGGTCGCTTAATGATTTCATAATAATCTGGCAATCGTGTTCTTGAGGGAAGCTTCATAAACGGTTCGGAAATTATGCGTCCATCCTCATGGGTGTATTTAATAACAGCCGACATGATTTTACTCATTTGTTTCTTAAGCTTTTTGTCGATGTTTTGACGACGTCTTCTTTTTATCGTTTGACCCACCACGGAATCATCGTCCGAATCGTCTTTACGATTTTTACGTTTACGTCGTTTACGCTTGGCTTCTTCCTCCTCATCCTCATCATCAAATTCAGCACCATCATCAATAGCTCGTAATAATTCTTTTTCCGTAAGACTATCAGTATAATCGACTTCCTTGCGTTGACGAGAACCACGACCTAAAGATGAATAGAAAAACAAAATAATTAAATTTTACTCCAATAAATAATATAGATCTTATCTACCCAAAATAATGTCCTCTTCATAGGTGTGCCAACGTTCTACCTCTTCATCATCCTTGGTCAACCAATCTGGCAATTCAGATTCATCTATTAAACGTTCTCTGCCTGGATGTAAACGTTCATCCTCTTTCTTACGTTCAACGTCCATCTTTTTAAACAATTCTATTTCCTCTTCACTACGGCCAATCATCATATTGACCATTTCATCATCGGGCACTTCGTTTTCTTCCTCTTCATCGGCATCATCAGCATGCAAAATTGTTTGCAAGAATTGTTGTCGTTCACTGCCCGTAGACTTTTGATCGAACATACCTGCTTGAATAACCTTTTCGTCCATATTCAACTTATAACGAGCTGCGGCCAAAATACGTTCTTCCACTGAATTAACGGTCATAAGACGCAATACACGAACCTCATTACGCTGACCAATACGATGCGCACGATCTTGAGCTTGTAAATCTTGATGAGGATTCCAATCGGAATCGAAAATAACCACAGTATCAGCTGTTTGTAAATTTAAACCTAAACCACCGGCACGAGTAGACAGCAAAAAGACAAAGTAGTCGGAACCCTTGGCATTAAATTTACGCAAAAGTTCACCGCGATCTTCTGCCTTAGTGGTACCATCTAAACGTAAGTAACCAAATTGACGCCAACCCAAGTAATCCTCAATAATAGTCATACATTGGGTCATTTGACAGAAAAGCAATACTCTGTGATTGGTGGCTTTAAGTTTTGGTAAGATACGATCCAGTAATTCAAATTTACCCGATACCCTGTATAGATCGGGTCCCGAAACCATGCCATGCACTCCAGTGTGATCACTAAACTTCTCTTCAATATGTTGGAACATAAATGGATGATTACAAAGTTTACGTAGCTGGACAATAGTGTTCATAAGAGCCTTAGCACCGCCTTTACCTTGTTTACCTTTTTCGGAACCATCGGTAAGCAGAACACCCTTGCTTTGCATATGCTTGTAAAGCACTCTCTGCAAGCCAGACATGTCACACTTAATAATGTATTCCACTTTGTCGGGCAATTGATGTTCGACTTCCTTTTTCAAACGTCTAAGCAAGAAGGGGCGCAAAACTTTATGCAGACGTCTGATAATCAAAATAGTTTCTTCTTCATTCAATTCTACCTTTTCACCGGTTGTGGCAAAGGGAGCATTAAACCATTGTTCAAAAGTGGAACATGATTTAAAAATAGAGGGTAGCAAGAAATTCAATAGAGCCCACAATTCGGGCAACTTATTTTGCAATGGGGTACCTGTCAACAGTAAACGATAGGGTGCTATATAATGGGTATTTAAAACCTGGGTAAGTTTGCAGTGATGATTTTTCATACGATGACCTTCATCAATAATCATATATTTCCATTGAATTTTGGCTAAAACGCCTTTATCTTTAATAACATATTCATATGTAGTAAGTAAAACATTAAATTTGGTGGCTCGCATTTGATTTTGCAAAAGTCTACGACCCTGTGGCGAACCCTTATAACTGACAACTGCTACAGAAGGAGCCCATTTCTCAAATTCTAAAACCCAATTGGGCAGAGTTGAAAGTGGAACAATAATCAAAAATGGACCCATAACCTTTTTGCGATCCATTAAATAGGTAACTAAAGAAATAGTTTGAATTGTTTTACCCAAACCCATTTCATCGGCCAAGATGCCGTTTAGATTGTTGTTATACAACGACACCAACCACTCCAAACCTTTCAATTGGTATTCTTTCAATTGACCATTAACCAAAATACTGGATTGTTCAGTGACTTTCTCATGTATAGTATGGGCGATACTGTAGTATGTTTGCTCCTCTGTACGATATTCATCATCTTCTACTTTAACCTTTTTAATAAAAGCTGTAGGATCTTCAATAATTTGATCATCATTCTTTTCTCCTTCCTCTTTAATTTTGCCCTCTTCCTCTTCTTCTGTTTCTTTCTCATTATTCTTGGCCTCTTCATCTTCGTTATTAGAGTTATCATCATCTTCCGCCCAATCCCAGCCGGGGTGTTGCTCCAACCATCTATGCAAATGTTTCAATAAAGGACCGTCCTCTCCAAACAATTTCTTGCCGGTACTTTGTTCTACTACATTGACATGTAAATCTGCCGCTACGCTGCTATCATCAATATTTATATATTCTCCACTCATTAACAGCTCCTTCTTGTATTGCAGCAAACGTCTATGTTCTTCCTCTTTTTTCTTCATTTGATCGTCTTTGTGCTGTTTGACCATCTGTGTTAGATTGCAAATATATTCATCGGTTTGCGAAAGCAAGAATGCTAAACGTTTATCTTTCTTTTGATCAATAAGTTTACGATAACCTTCTTCATCTTCGGCCATCAAACGACGCATTCGTTCCTTTTCTATACGTTCTTGCTCTTTCTTCTGCTCACGCTCGGCATTAGCATGATGGTTCATAATGGCCTTATTCATTCTAGCCAATTGAGCCTTATTATTACGATGATATTCTTTGAAATCTTTGCCATGTTGTAAAACAGCAGCCAGAAATTCTTGATGTTTTTGTCTGCGTTTACGTTCAGCTTCAAGTTTTTGCTGTTTCTCGAGTTTCTCTGTTGCACGAGCTTCACGTAACCCTTGTCTTTTAGTTCTCTTGTAAGCTTTAATATTTACAGCCGTTTCTAAAGTAGTATCGCGTCTAGTGCATTGAACAATTTCTGTCCTTAATTGTCTTTGAAAGTTTAGAACTCTTAACGCTCGTAGTTCAATAGCTGCTTGTAGTCTTAGATCTTCTGGCATAGTTGCCGGTAAACGTTGCAGTTCCTGCATACGCAAAGCTATCCTAGAAGCAATACGATTTTCTCTTTCCTGCAACAAAACAATAGGATCTAAACCTTGTGGTTTTGCCACTGTCGTTATACGATTAGGTTTAGGCATTGGTTGTTGTGGTGGGGGTGCGCCGGGTTTAGGAACGCCTTGGGGAGGCATGCCAGCGGAACCTGGTGGACGTATACCCTGAGCTGCCATAGTGGCTGGCATAGGTGATGATATGGGCGGTTGTCCTCCAGCCATCATTGGAGGTCCTGGGGGTTTGCCACCATTTGGCATTTGATGCATATCTTGTGGAGTTGGTGGTGGTCCTGGTTGAGGACCACCTATCTGACCTATTTGTGCGGGTGGCATTTGCTGTTGTGGTTGCTGTACATGAGGTGGTGGCTGCATTTTACCCACTCCCGGTGGTTGCCCATAAGGTGAAGCTGGTGGTGTAGGGCATTGTGGAGGGGTGCCAGTCTGACCAGGCTGCTGAGGTCCTGGTGGCCCTTGCGCTGGTCCGGGAACTCCAGGATGTCCTGGTATTGTAGGTCCAGGTGGACCTTGTTGCTGCTGTTGTTGTTGTGCCGCCTGTTGAAATGCTTGTTGCATCTGCATGGAAATGGGTTTATTACGTGCCAAAAGTCTGTATGCTGTTATTTGTGTTCTTAACATATTAATCTGATTGCTAGTTAAATGTTGATGCTTTGAGGTTGCGCGAATTGCGAGAAGTTGAGTATATCGAGGATCTTCTTGAAGACCTTTCTCTTCCATTGTGTCAATAGCTCTTTGCAAAGCATGTAGGTTTTCCTGCCCGGCACGTTCAGGAGGACCAGGCGGGCCTTGTCCTGGACCAGTTGGGGGACCCTAAAAAGGTTTAAAAATAATGTGATGAAAAAAATTTGATTTCAAAGTTATTGATATTTGTTTACTTTCTATCAGTTTAAATTTCATTAAGAAATTTAAATAAGCCGAGTTTTGAAGTTATAGTTTTTTTTTTTTGCCTAGCTTATTTTAAATAAATTTCTTGTAACAATCTTAAAAGCCTTAAAGGAAGCACTTCACATTTGATCCTTTTTCATTATTTTACAACGCTTACAACTACAATTAATGTAGGAAGAATTCCAACCAATTGTAGTGGGGAATGTAAGAAAAGATAAACTCACTGCTTGTTGCTGGTATTTTGTTTAAGCTTTGATATTGTTGCAGACAAAAATTATGAGCGTTTGTAATTCTCATTCACTCTACAGTTTTGTTTGCATATCTAATGTTTTTAGCTTTTCTTAAGTTTTTAGGGTAAAGGTTTTCTGATGATCTGGCCTAAGCAACTAGTACTTTCTATCAGTTTAAATTTCATTAAGAAATTTAAATAAGCCGAGTTTTGAAGTTATAGTTTTTTTTTTTTGCCTAGCTTATTTTAAATAAATTTCTTGTAACAATCTTAAAAGCCTTAAAGGAAGCACTTCACATTTGATCCTTTTTCATTATTTTACAACGCTTACAACTACAATTAATGTAGGAAGAATTCCAACCAATTGTAGTAGGGAATGTAAGAAAAGATAAACTCACTGCTTGTTGCTGGTATTTTGTTTAAGCTTTGATATTGTTGCTTATCCTCCAGCAATAAATTTCAGTGCATTTATTAAAAATGCAAATTAGGAATTAAGCACGAAAAACAAAATCTTATTAATTAAAAATTATATATTCCCAAAAATTACTTTGATAATAACAGGCAAATGTTTTATATTTTAATAATTTTTAGCAATTGACAAACGGTTTGTACACTGAAAGAATTACATGCCGAACGTTTCGTAGCTACTTTTTTTGTACTACATATTTACAAAAGTTTCGCATATACATAATACGAAAAAAGTATACTCTAGCATTTCTTAGTTTTTTTAAAGTAACGAATTTGTTCGGAGTTTTGTTTTTCGTTAATATTAAAAAATTGTGTATGTTTTACAAAAAAAGAACACCTGCTGTTATTTTTACTGAGACTAAGAAAATATTTTATAACAAATTAATTTTGTTTAATACAAGATTGATTTTAATTTGTTTATTTTTAATTTTTTTTATATAATAAAATATTTTAACAAAATATTATACATTACATTACTTTAACAGTCAATCCCACGATGTCACACGTTAACGTTGGCATAGAAAATCACATTTAAAACAAAAACAATTTCTAAAATTTGTTTTTGTTTTAAATGTTATTTTCTATGCGAACCAAGGTACATATATTTACACAAGGTAAACTCGCTGGCCCATATGTTTGTCAGCTGTTTACCCCCAGTTGGAACCCAAACGTCAAATTTCGTGTATATGAGCCAAAATTTGTACATGTCCCAGTTAAAATGGACCTATGGGCAAAAAATGAGTTTTGGAGAATAAAGATTTTTAAGTTGACACGTTAATTTTGAAACGCCTGAACGCTTTTATAGCTCGAAACCCGTTATCAGGGGTTTTGGGTGTCGCTGCGTACGAATCTGGTATTGGATTTTGGAAATTCAAAATGGCGGATCCTATATGGTTGAATATTTTTTGTAATGTTATTGGATTTATCAAAAAGTAATTTCAATTTTTGGGAATAAAAAATTTTAATTTCAAAAGATTTTGTTATTCGTGCTTAATTCCCAGTTTTTATTATTGATAAAAACACTTGAAATTTATTGTTGATGGGATAAGCTATTCCTATGCGCATTTCACTGGTTGCTTAGGCCAGATCATCAGGAAACTTCATCCATAAAGATTTTAGAAAAACTAAAGATATTAAACCAAATAAAACTGTTAAGCGTATAAGACTTATAGCAACAGTTCTACTTGTAATAATATCAAAGCTTAAACAAAACACATCAACAATAAACAGTGGGTTTATCTCATCTTACATTCCCCACTACAATTAGTTGAAATTCTCTCAACATTAATTGTAGTTGTAAGTAGGTTAAGAAAAACAAAATAAAAACAACAACAACTTACAAAAGATGTTGTCAATTAAGTGTTTTTTAGGCCGTGCACTTGCCTGTTTATTATCAAAAAGTAATTTCAATTTTTGGGAATAAAAAATTTTAATTTCAAAAGATTTTGTTATTTGTGCTTAATTCCCAGTTTTTTTTATTGATAAAAACACTTGAAATTTATTGTTGATGGGATAAGCTATTCCTATGCGCATTTCACTGGTTGCTTAGGCCAGATCATCAGGAAACTTCATCCATAAAGATTTTAGAAAAACTAAAGATATTAAACCAAATAAAACTGTTAAGCGTATAAGACTTATAGCAACAGTTCTACTTGTAATAATATCAAAGCTTAAACAAAACACATCAACAATAAACAGTGGGTTTATCTCATCTTACATTCCCCACTACAATTAGTTGAAACTCTCTCAATTCTCGCATAGGAATAGCTTATCCCATCAACAATAAATTTCAAGTGTTTTTATCAATAATAAAAACTGGGAATTAAGCACGAATAACAAAATCTTTTGAAGTTATTTGATTTGTTTAAACAAATGGATTTTATGGCTTGAAACTCGTTACCTGGTTGTTTTTGGGGTCGAAGATTACGACCCTGGTATTAGATTTTGAAAATTCAAAATTGCGGATTCAATGTGGTGGACTTTTTTTTGTAAGTTTAAATAACTAATTTGATTTTTGTGTTTTTATTTATATGAATTAAACCGGTTAGCCGATTATTTTTTAAATTCTTAAACGATAACCGGTTTATTAAAAATAGCAACTATTGGGAATAACATAAAACTGGTTTTTGAAAAAGTCGAATAACCGATCTCCCTAATATCTATTCACACAATTATGTAAAGAGAATTTGCATGTTTGTTGGTTTTACCCTGAAATGGTAATCTATGAAACAACTGAACCGATTTTTATGAAATTCTATTAACTTTGCATTGACATATAAAGTTATTTTTTAGAAAATATATACACATGTTTCCCTGTAGGAAGTCAAACACATTTTTAAGTAACTTCAAACTGTTTTTTTTAATAACCACATCTAGTTGATTAAGTGACTTTTTCCCTTGTCGACGTCTCATTATTTTAACATAGGCATGTCATAGGCTGTAGTCAATTGGTTATCTCTGCATGACTTGTAAATTGACAACTAATTACTTATTTTTCAACCAATTGGTAGTTAATTAATAGTATAGTCGGTGTATAATAAATTATTTAAATTTTAAATAATTTTTGTCAAAAAAATATGTACATACTTTGAATACCACTTAACTTTACAATAAATTACAACTCTTAAAAACCAGAAAAACTACAGTCATTTTATAAAGAAATGAAATCAAAATCTCGTTCGATTTCAATTCCATTTCATTTCTAGAACATGTCCGTATATTATTGTTTGAAATTTGATAGGAACAATATGAAAACCGGTAAATCATCTCCTGCTAGTTTAGCTAGAAACTTGAAAATTAAAAAAAAAGTTAAATTACGTATATGTATATTTCATATTTCTATCACGATTAAAAAATGGCAACTAAATAGTATTAGAACATTTTGTTTATACAAAGAAACGATGTTTGTTTTTTTTTTAATTATCTATGGAGATTCACACAGCAAAAAAAAGTTGTAGATAACATATATTTTAATACAGGGACGTACAAAAACATTTTCTTAATAAGGCAACAAAAGAGGCTTAGAGTTCAAGATAACCAAATTATGGTTTACAACTTTGCTTTATTGCGGTGAACAAAAACATAACAAAAATTACAACTGATCACAACCAGTTGTCTTGATAACACCTTAACTGAGTTGAGTTGTGAACCGTAATAGGGGCCTTCATTTCCTAAAAACCGGCAGTAACATTTTCTAAAAACAGGCAGTTAATCATCAAAAAATTTATAAAAGTACATACCTGGTATTTTTTTGATTTATATAAATTTTAAAGATTATTGCCGGACAGAAACTGTATTGCCAGACGGACGATTGCATTCACTGTCGGCTTACGAATAATGCTTTACCTTCTAAATTTGCACTAGATGGACGCTGTTTACGTCAATAAATTTAGGTTTTGTATTCTGTCAAAGTTGAAACCTAGAAAAATAATTTAGGTTGGAAATCTTGGGCCGAGAGTGTTTGAATGATGCGAATATCTAAAAAAAGGTCATCAGTACTTCTTCTATTGAGCGCGTAAAAAATCAAGTAGGTTTTTTGAAATTTCACTACCAGTGCATGTTGGATTATTTATAACAATTGTCTATTCCTGATATGTTCACCTTATTATAATATTCATACTGCAAACAAGATACATACGTCCCTGATTTTGTTTGTTTCTTCTCTGTAATCTCAAGCTATAGGTCTGTCTATCTGTCTAATATACATATACATACAAAAGAAATAAGAAAAAAGCAATAGAGCATAGACATTACCACAGAGAAGTATAGACTTTTGTAAAAAGACAAAAATAAAAATAACAGAATACGATGTTAATAAACCAGTTTCGAATAAAAAAACGACTTTTTAATTTAAAACTTGTCAGTGTTTACAAAACATCCAACAGTAACAGTAGCAACAATTAACATCAAGTGAGTTTAATTAACAAAATATTTAATAAAAAAAACTTTATAGGAAAATTAATTTAATTTTTTTTAAAGAATGGCCTCCAAAGAACTTATTAATGAACTATACGATTTCATTTATCCATTGGCCATTAAGGCCGGAGAAATTCTAATGGAAGGTTATAATTTAAATACGAAAAAAGTGGATATTAAAACGGATTTTTATGATGTAGTAACCGATTATGATAATCGTATTGAAGATTTCTTATGGTCTGAAATATTGAAAAAATATCCTAATCATAAATTTATTGGTGAAGAAGATACGGCTAAAAATAATAATATAACGAAAGAGTTAACAGATGCACCCACTTGGATAATAGATCCTATAGATGGTACTTCAAATTTTATAGCCAAAATACCACATACATGTGTTTCAATTGGCTTAACAATTAATAAGGAAATTGTTTTGGGTATTGTCAATGTGGCACCGCAAAACAAAATCTATACCACAAAGTTGGGCCAAGGAGCATTTTGTAATGGCCAACCTATTTCCGTTAGCAAATGTGAGAAGGTATTTTGTTTATCTGTATTTTTTAAATTTATTAACTGTTTGATGTTAATAATAATTATTTAGATGAATGATGCTAATGTTAGTTATGAAGTATCGTTATTACATGCCAAAAGAATACGTAATAAACATATTAAACGTATATATTATATAGCTGCTCAAGCAAGAAGGTGAGTTATAAATTTTAATTTTTTTATCATTAAATAAATAATCATAATAAATATCATTAATAAATAATAATAATAAGTTAATGGCGTTATTAAGGTAATAAGAGCATGTGATTTAAATATTAAAATTATAACGAAATTTTTTAAAACTATTTCTTTAGCCGAAAAGGTAATTGCAAAAAACTAAAAAGGTTGTTCACGTCACTTAACAACAACCACATGTCTATTTGTATATGCGGTTGTTGTTATGTTTTTTCAATAACCCTGCGGCCACACGATCAAGTTGTTCTTGATACTCTTTTACATATACTGCTTGTCAAAATTTACAAAAATTGAAAGCTGTGACGTAGGCTGCACTCAATTTATAAGCAATTTACTTTCAAGATGTCGTAAAAAAAAACAATTTATAAAGACTAACATGTAATCAGCTGTTAAATTGATAGTAACATTGCCAAACAAATGGAGAGGTGAAATTGAAAGCAATCTCGTGGTCAATTTAAAAAGTGTGAGTGTGTTAGTAAAAAAGTGAGAGTGTATTGCAAATTGAAAGGAATTGAAAGGCAAAACTTGATCGTGTGGCCACCAAGTAAACAATAACATTTGACATATTATGCGCCATATCGTCTTTTAAGGAAACTTATAAATTGAACATTTTCGTGGGTTTTAATATAAAAAAGAGAATTTAATTTAAATTAATTAAAAAGAAAAATTTTATTTTAATTTGCTTGTGTATAATTGTAAACAAATGCAGATTTTTTCCAGTGCTGCCAGAAGTTTTTAGTGTTGCCAGAATAAATTTTTAGAAAAATAGTACATTTGCACAAAAAATAAAAGTGGTATGCTCACGATCAATGATAATATGCACTACAAATTAACATATTGCAAATATGCACAATGACCATCGTGATTACTCTTATTAATTGATTTTGAAGAGTATTCTTTTGGAAGAGTATATATTTGCTCATTTTTTAAGAACACTTTTATTAAATAGTTTTTTCTGATCTTGTTTATTTTAAGAAATATGTATGAATAACAGAAATTAGATTTATGTAATATATTCAGCCTAGAGTTTTTTTTTGTCCCGGACTTTTTCGATTCCCGGGAAAGCGGGAAGTTTTTTCAAATTTCCCGGGCCCGCTCCATATAAACAATACAAAGTAAATTTTGTTATTAATTAATAAAAAAAACTTTTATAAAAAAACGTAAGGGAACTCACGCCTTTATTCCCTATTATTATGATTTTATGCAGTCTTATTATGCTCTGGATACAAGATAATAAGATAACATAAACATAACAATTTAATTCATAAAACAATAATAAAAACAAAATAAAAATTGAGGCACTCAAGATATAAGATCAAAAAGTTAATTAATAAAATATATAAAATACTTTAAAGAAATATATAACATTTTTTGATGGCTTAGGAAATAACTTTCTGACACACTCAAAGCGCTTTGTAAGTCGTCAAAAAGTATATTCTTGATTTTATTTACTAATACCAAGTTTCCGAAAAATTTCGTTAATTTTTTACCGAGGTTGGACAAATAGTTAAAAGTGCACCGTTGTAGCATGCTTCGGATTCACAATCAGAATACATTTTTTCTTTTTTATAAACAACGTCTATATCAGTCAAATGTATGTCAAGGTTGATGCAAAAATAGCATCAACCGGACTGCTTCTTACAAACCTTTTCATTTCAATAGGTCCATTTGTAATCTTTAGGGCAATGTGTTTTTCAAGTGGTATGTTGTAGTATCTTACACGAGTTTCCAAAATGTTATTTTATTTCGGTTTCCCCGCATTTCACGGGTATATATATATATATATGATTTCCTTTAACTCCTACTGGAGCATAGGGCGTCCACTACGGCTGACTTCCAACGAACACGGTTTTGTGCAAGATTTCTAAGTTGACTCCAGCTCAAATTTAGAGACCTCATTTCATCCTCTGTAGATCTTCTCCAGGTTATACGAGGTCGACCGACTCCACGGGTTCCATTGAAGGGCATGCTTCGCTATGTTGTTATCATCCCTTCTCAACGTATGGCCAATCCAGTTCCACTTTCTACGTCTTATTTCAATGGCAACTTCAACTTGATTAGTTCTTCGTAGTAATTCGTCGTTTGAAATTGTTCTTGGCCAAAATATGCGAAGAATACGTCTCAGACAGCGATTAACAAATATTTGTAGGCGGTTGGTTAGCTGGTATATAAACGGGTATATAAACCAACACAAATTGAAATTGGGAATTTGTGTTTATCACCTAATAAACATATCGCTCCTTCATTGCATCATAGTCATAACTCAAAATTTGAAGTAACTTTAGCAAAGTTTTCCTTCATACCTTCTCGTATTATATCTCAAACTGAACCGAATTTATAGCAAAATATATCTTTAAATCGGTACATTTTGAAAACTTTAATCGCATTTTGCCAAGATCGTTTGTTTTTGTAGATATGACTTTGTTGCAATAAAGGAGCGATATGTTTAGGTATCTCCTATTTTTAAGACTTGTTCATGGACAATGAAACTTTACTGCCTGCATCTTATTTTGAATTAATGTACTTTATTAACTCTTCACTTCACTAAATGTAGTAATTATCAACTGTTGCACTGCCCATTCTGCTTTTAGTGGATTTATTGCATCAGGAGACATTGATTTGAATACATGTACTCACTTCTTGTAATTGATCTAATCCACAACCCACCCACAGATGCTAATTTTTAGAGAATAGAAAACTAAATTTCAAAGTATAAATAGCTGAGGCATTTTTTATTTCCCGGGATCCAGCAAGAAAAATCCCGGGAAAACGGGAAATAAAATAATTGAAATTCCCGGGACGGGAATAAAATAATTGAAATTCCCTAATTCAGCCTTATTTCGAATCTTTTACTTAAATTTATAATTATCGTAGTCAAAAACTAATTGTTTCTAAAAATTGGAATTTCAATTTTCAATTTCATGTTTAGAAGATGTCCGTATATTATGGTTTGAAATTCGATAGGAACAAGATAAAAACCGGTAAATCATCTCGTGCGAGTTTAGCTAGAAACCTACATATTTCAAAAAAACGTTCAATTACGTATATGTATGTATATTTCATATTTCTATCACGATTAAAAAAATGGCAACTAAATAGTACTAGAACATTTTGTTTATACATAAAAACAATGTTTTTAAAAATTGGAATTTTAATTGTCGTAAACGACATAAATACGACAAACTTTCTATGTGTTTTACATTGTCGTTGTCATAAATCAAAATCAAAATTATGCCAAATGCAGTTTGCTATTAAATTTTAAGAGGCTTTAGTATAAAAAATGTTGCATCTTTTAATTAAAAATTGCACTTGAACTTTTTTACTAGTGTTTTATTTTATTGAGTCTTTTCTTCCTTTGTAAACAGACAAAATACGAGTTACGCCTTTAAAAGATTAGAAAATTGATTTAGCAGCAGTGTAGAAAGCTTTAAGGTTTAATGCAATGTTCTAAATATTGAATCCTACTTACATCCCTATATAATGTTTTGGCTCTTGATATCTGGCTCAAAAGCTCGTTGGAAAAAGCATGAAAGAATTTTAGAAAAATCTTCAATTTTAAAGAAAAAATGTAGCGGCCAGCACTAATAAATATGTGTCCACTTCTTTAAAATAATTAACTTAATCATCGCAATATAAATATCGCTTTTGAAAATCTATTATGTCTGATGACAACCCGATTTTATAAACATATTTCAAGTACATATACCACTTTTGAGCTCGTGGCCCTAATAACGGTAAGACAAACAAGATTAATGTTCATGAACCTCACTATTTTAATGAAGATGAGCTATTTATACACTCTATTAGCGCATTGTATTATTTATAAAATTATTTTATATTTAAATTAAATAATCCTAAGGGCTTTATTAAAATACGTATGCACATAATACTAGCTTTACCCGCTCCTCTTTGCTTAACCTTCTTAAATATTTAAAACTACCTCTCCTCGTGGTCCTATTTTTTTTTAAATATATAGCTTATGTATCCATCTAAACAGCTATACGATGGTTACAAAGAGGCAAAAATTGCCCCCTACCTCACCTGGTGATCAGCCTTATTTCGGTTGTCGTTATCGTCATCGACAGTGTCGTTTTTTGTAATAGATAAAAGTGACACACAGCCTGTGTTCTTTAATCTTCTACAAAAAACGGCACTGTCGATGACAACAACAACAGGAATAAGGCTGAATAATCCTTAACCTCATTTATCGATAGTGATATTATAATTATATAGTATATTAAAATTTTTTTACTTTGAACTATCGTTTAGTACAATATTAAAAGATTGGCATAACAATCGTGATTTTCAGATTTTATTGATCCAAACGTAATAGTAGATTAGAGTTTATAATACACTCTTCAAAAATTATAATATTTAGACATACTACTACTTTTAGAAGGTCTTATAGGCTTCCCGACGACTGAAGTGTGTTTTGGGCGGAGATTCAGGGGATCTTGAAGGTCGTAGAATGGATAAAGGGTAACATTACTGGGAGCTCGTAGGTTATTATGTATGTGGACAGCCAGGCGGCTCTTAGGTTCTTGTGAATTCTAGGCTGTGGAATGATTGTAGAAAGTCATGAAATGGCCGATGAGATGCAAACGGAGCTCGGAAATGGAGGATCAGGACTGTGTGGAAACAGCCAGACCTCCAATGGGCTTTTACTTGGTGAAGATTAGGGAATGGGTTCTGAACGGGAACAATCGGGCCTTGGGGAGTATAACGTACTGTAGAGTATCAAGGCATTATGACCGGCCTTTCTACCTAAGCTTACCTACCTACTAAGTCTAAGGCAGGGGTTTGACGAAAAAGGTTTTCAACTTCTTAATACTGCATTAATCAGGAAACAAATCAATCTAATTATTTTCTTTAAAAACACTTTTGCAGTCTTTAGCCATTGTAAATAAAAAGAAGATACAAACTTATTAATAGAGTACATATGTATGTTAAAACCTCTTAAATTGCAAATTATAAAATAATCATACGCTATATTTTTTTATAAAGTTATACATTGGTATCCCGGTTTAACGTATAATCAGTTGAACGAATTCGTTATTTAACGTTCGGTCATATTTTTTCCATTGAGTACCTTATATTACGAACAAACTCTATATAACGAATTTTTCCAAAAAAAATTTGAAAAGAAAAATAGAATGAATGAATGCAAACATATTTGCATCCATTCTCTTTTGTTTTTGTATAATTTTTACCATATTTTAAGAGCAATTTTACTGAAAACAACGAGTTAAGAGAAGTATTTTCTTTTCTTTTCTTTGTACGTTACAAAGTCATTTTTACTTTTGTTTACAAAACAAATGTTTGTTTTCTGTTTCAAAGTTCATTTTTACTCATTTCATTTCATTTTAGTTTTGTTCTCCACTATGTACTCATTTTATTGAAAATGCCATGAAGTATTTATTATACCCACACCACAATAGTGGAGAGGGTATTATGCATTTGTGTTGCTGTGTGTAACACCTTAAAATATTGGTGCTAGACCCACCTTAAAGTATACCGATCAACTTAGAATAACTTTCAGAGTCAAACTAACGATATAAGTCCGGCTGGCTGTCCATGTAACCTTCTGCGCAAAGTACAGGTCGCCATTTTGGAGATAATTTGATAAAATTTGGGACATAGGTTCTTATTTGCACAAGGACCAATCCTAATGAAAATGGGCCGGATCATAGGACCACGAGGGAAGATAGGGGAAAATGTCTGCATCTCAGAAAATATCAACCCGATTTTAATGATATTTAAATCTAAGATAGAAACATATTTATATGGACACATAAACTATGCAGTTTTTTTAAAATAGGACCACAAGGGGAGGTAAGGTGCAATTTCTGCCTCTCACAAACTTTCAAACCGATTTTAATGAAGTTTATAAACATAGATAAATGCATATTAATATGGACACATAAGCATGATGTGTTTTTAAATACTGTGGTGTAGGGTGGAAATAAACGAATTTACTTTGTTTTATTAAAATATTATTGTTTGATTAATAAAAATGTAGTTATATTTCTAGCAAAATTTTTTATTTCGTAACTATATTTAAATTTTTTACAGGTTACTATCATATTCATGTGTTGTAGATGCCCTATGTATGGTAGCAGCTGGTAATTTAGATGCTTTTCACATCGAAGATATGTATCCCTGGGATTGTGCTGCTGGTTATTTACTTATTACAGAAGCCGGTGGTGTGATAACACATCCTTATGGTGGCAAATTTGATATAATGAAACCAGATCTTATATGTGCCGGTACAGAAAAATTACGGTTTGAAATCGAAAAACTAATACGTATGGCTGATAAACAAAAATCAGTGGGAGGAGATGAAATTTAATTCTAACTTGTATACAATTAAAAAATTTGCTGTTTGTAAGATATTTAATTTTAGTTTTCGTTGGGTTATTTTAACCATGGTGTAATTATTAGAAGGTGGCCTCTATAAGCCAGCTGGTTATTGATTGCTTGTGATTGTCAATCTACGAAGTAGGTATATTATGCATGTCGCTATGGTATTTTATGATTGTCAAACTAGATATGAAAAAATACATAAGATTTATTTGTTGTAATACCGAAGCCACCATAAGTAAATACACCATGGTTTAAATTGTACTTAAAAAATTATTTTATTTTTTCTATTGCCTGAAGTTGTTCATACGAAATTGGAGTACATGTATACATACATAATTGCAATAATTTTTTTTTTGCGGTAATTGTTTATTATATTCTACATTTAATAAAAGTTTATTACGACTGTTGGAATATTTAAAAAAAAAGCTTTTATTTTTTTGTTTTTTTTTTTTTTTTAAGAGAGTAAGAGTGTTATTATACAAAAAGAGATTTCGGCATTTGTTTTTTTTTAATTCTCTTTAAAAAGGGTTGCTATATAATTTAAAATAGGTTTGATAAAAAGGTCTTACAACTAATGACCAGGGAAACCGTAAATATGGGAATTTCTTGTATTATAAAAGAGAATTAGTCAGAATAAATTAAACTTCAGAGTTCAAGGCTTTTCTTAGAGATGCCGGGCTACAAAGTTGTAGTTCACGTTTTTATCAGTTTTGTTTTATACTTAAAGGCCCAAATACACTGATTAAAATACTCATCAAGTATTGTGGTAGTATTAGTGAAAATGTGTATGTTTGTGTTACACCGACGATCGCAAGTGCGTAAAATTTTGTATTTTTACACAAAAGTTAATAAAGGAAACTAATTTCAAAAAACAAAAATGCCGGTTATTAAACAAAAAATTAATGTTATATTATTTTTTTTAAAATGTGTAACGTCACGTCATATTGTGGATAATTTCCATGCATGGACATATGTAATTTATTTTAAATTTACCTACATTCAATTATAGTTTTTGCAGATGGAATCAGGGGTGCCAGATGATTTTGATTTATTTAAAAAAAAAATCGGCACTATCGGCTCTGTAGTAGTGTAGTGCTACTTAATTACTTTGCAAATATAAAATAACATTTTTACAAATTTGACTTCTTCATTTCATTTTCTTATGTTGGGCATTGCTACTAAAAATGTATTATGTAATGCAAAGAAAATAATCTCTGAATCAGTGTAGTAAATAAATTTTATAAGTTTGTATTAATATTGTAGCCATTTTTAGAAGTGAAGAGTTGGCATCACTGATGTACATTAGGGGTATAACTTTTTCACATTGTTTGCGAATATCAAAAACGGCATAGTATAGTCGTGTAGAACATTAAAAGTTAATTAATAAAAAATATGATAATTTTTTCGGATTGTTAAGAAGTTCACGCAGGGATCGGGTTGAAGTTTGAAAACAACCATTTTTATCTCACGGAAATTTTAAAAAATATACACCTGATATTTGTATATACATATTCCTATACGTATCCCTTAAATGCATTTTTGGAATTTATCCACTGATTTAGATTTAAAAATTTTCCTACGGGTTACAATTCATCGTGGTTCAAAATTTCTTGGAAGGTTTTAGAAATTTGCTTCCCTGCGTGAGGTTTTTTTTTCGGAAAACGACAGGAAGCAGGTGTTTTCATTACTAAAACATTCTTGGCCACTCCGTGGTACTATGCCAAAAATTTGGTTAAAGCCCTAATGTACATACATACATACATTTAATTTTCACTCTAAAACTGTAAGCTAACACAGGTTGTCATTAAAGATAAATTTTATTTTAAACAGTCAAATTTTATACATAAGCAAAAACTATGTAAACAGCAATTATATACATGGAAATCTAGACCCATCTTCTAGTATACCGATCGACTCAGAATCACTTTTTAAAGTGACAACGATGTCCATCCGTCCGTCTGGCTGGTTGTCTGTCCATGTTAACCTCGTGCGCAAAGTACATGTGGCAATTTTGTAGATAATTTAAAAAAATTTGGAAAATAAGTTTTAATTGTACTAAGAACGAAGCCTATGGTGAAAATCGGTAAAAAATTTCACATAGTCCCATACAAACTTCTTTCCAAAATAAACTCTTTGTGCTATAAACCATTCAATTATGCTCGTATTTAGATTAAATTTGCCTCAAAAATATTTTACTGTAAATTAAATTGTTTTTTTGAATCGGTTCACATTTGACCATAGCTCTCTCTCAGCTGAAAACAGCTTGAAATTCCTTTGTAAAATTAATACATATTAATATAAAATTTAGCGACCGTCCCTAAAAAATCTCATATAGATTGCGAATCTAGATAGTTAGCCTTATTATCGTGGTCGATTTCGAAGTCTTATGGCTAATAAATCACTGATGGCTTAAACGCTGGTTTAGTTGAACTAAACTTTAATTTATATGTAGTTTAAGCTCAACAACTATAAATCAGTGTCCCATGTATTATGTATTGTTAAAAAATAACGTGGCAGCACTACGATAAATCTTATCAAATTCATATGGTCTGTATTGGTAGTTTAAACTTTAAACGCCCAATTTTATGCGTTTAAAGATGGTTAATATGTTTAGTGATTTATAGATTTGTTGTTTTAAACACATTATAAACCAAAAACAGAGTTTAACTTGCTCTGATTTTTTAGCCCTTAGTCGTTGGAAATGTTTGTCGTTATCATTTAAGTTTTACGACAACAACAATGTAAAATACATGGTAAGTTTTTCGTATTTCAGTCGTTTACGTAAATAATAATACCAATTTCTATAAACGACTGGTTTTCCACTATGAAAACGACACTCATTATAACACCGAATATTCGACATAAATAACTCTTATATAAAATTTAAGCATAAGATAACTTTGTTTTGGCTTATAAATAGGGTGCAATCGCGAAAACTCGTCTGTAAATACTGTGGTTTTGTAGGCCTGTTTTTTTTAAATGCAAATACAGTTGAACTTTATAAGTCGAACTTCTGTAAGTCGAAAATTCTTTAAGTCGAAGGGAATCTCTTGGAAATAGCGGTAGACAGGCCAATTCACATGATTTTGTTTCTATAACTTGAATTCTTGAACTTCTTTATCATGAATTTTTCTATAACTCAAAGTAAAATATTTGCACCACGCGTGGCCACACTTCCACAAGTAGAACTTTTTTCCAAAAATTGTTTGCCATCTTAAATTTTTGTTTAATGTAAAACTAATTAACACTTAAAATATGACATTTATCTTTAGTTAAATAAAATTTGATAAATCTTAATTCAATAATTCAAAATTTTTCAAATTTAGCGTGTAAACACTTATCAAATCACACAATATTTCATTAAATGAAATCTTTAAATATGTACATATGTATTTGTACGAAATAAAATTAAACAACATGAATACCGAACGAATTTAATTGTTTGTTGTGCATTTATTACAAATTCTCTAACTCGAAGTTTCTGTAAGTAGAATTTTTCTGTCGGGATAATGGAGTTTCGAGTTATAGAAGTTCAACTGTATAATTAAATTGTTGAATATTTTGTAAAGACTCATATGTGGAAATCGATATTTTATTTTTGAAAAGTTTAATAATAATACATGATTAAAACATCGATCCTGCCAAAAGCTGCTTTTCTGAAACTGCTAAACTCCGGCTTTTAATTAAGGTGTATGTATGTATGTACATTAAGGGTGTAACTTTTTTACTTTTTTTTCAAATGTGTATCAAAATTGCCCTAGCATAGTCGAATAGACCACCGAAAATAATTTTAAGATAAAGATATTACTTTTTCTCAGTTGTCAAAACAGTTCATTCCCATAACGCGGTAAAGTTTGGAAATCAGATTTTTTATTTTTATTATTATTTCTAATTTTTGTTATCAATATATCAACCTAGCTCGCATCTGTATTTTAAATTTGCTATAAAAAATATATATAAAAAAGTAATGTAATTTATTTTTATTTAATATTCAAATAATATTATTAATATAAAAGTTTTTATAATAATATCACATAAGGGCGATAGAAGAAGCATCGTGAACACTCGGTGTATATACCACAGTGAAATTAACATAAAAGGAAAGTACGTATATTAACCTAAAACATATTTCGGAACTTGTTATATGGATCTACTTATTAGATATCGATTTATTAATAAAAAATATAAAACACAAAAAATGTTTCTACTTATGTTTGTATGTCTATGAAACCATCCAACTGATGTGCTCCAAACCGGAAAGACAATTTTGTGAAGATGGTTTTAGGCTATATATATTTTCAAAACTATAACCAAGGGGAGCTAGCTATGCTTTTTATAAAATAGAGGTTACCGTCGCCAATTTGTATATCAATACCAACATTTTTAAAGAAGTTATGACATTAGGAGCTATTTTCGGGAGTAATATTTATATAAGGCTATGGCAAATATGGACCGAACATAATCGTCTGATTCTCACCATTGCCAATAGGATTGGTCCTTGTGATAATTATTTTTTTTTTAATTTCCTAAGCTAATCCCCTCGAAGCTCTACGCTTGCAGGAAAGGAACCAGAGTCTCTGGCGGGAATCGAACCCGCAACCCCAGCGAAGATAGACTAGCTCACAGCTAGCCTACCGGGGTACTCAAAATTAGAACATATGTACCAAATTATGTCCAAATTGTAACCTGTACTTTGCGTACAAGTTTTCCATGGAAAGCCAGCCGTTCGGACATCGTTACATCGGTTCAAAAAGCTATTCTGAGTTGATCGGTATATTAAAATTTGTGTCTAGGACCAACACACACCTGTAGAAATTCATAATACCCTTTTCACTATTGTGGTGGGGTAAACAAATGAATTAGGTACACATTTTTTATTTTTTTTTTTTTTTAATTAAAATGTCGACGAAAGTGGACAAAAAAACATAATAAACAAATGTATTAAGGTTTTCAAGACAAAGTCTTGACAGAAAGAATACGAAAAAACAGAGGAAAGGAGGCAACATATAATTTGAAATTTAAAAATGATAGTAATAACAGCAAATTTCGAACCAGCAGTACTACTGGTTAAAAGATTGGTGTTTGACTGTTGGCTGGCGGGAACGCAGTGGTTAGAACTCAAAGATTTTCTGAAGATAGAATGTGGTGATTCCTGAAACATATAAAAATCAACCCGGGTTCAAATCCTAGCTCAGCCAAAGAAAAGTTATAAATAAATTTTAATAAAAATTCCAAGTTGTAAAATTCCTTCCTCAGTGAAAATTAAATTTGATGATTAAATTAAAGCATATTAAAAAATAAAAAATTTATTTTTTATAAAATATTTTAAACTTGGCAACTCTTTTTATTAGTAAAACAATAAATTATCTAAAGTTCGAGTCATTGTACAATCATAGAAGCAAGCCTCGAAGAGCCATCTGAATAATTTTTTTATTTGTTTGTTTCGAGATAAGATCCAGGGTTCCCAGTTTTGTTTTATACCTTATCCCCGATTTGCGGATTTTCATTCCCAAAAATTTGCAAAAAATCTATTTTAATCACCAAAAATTCCCAGTTTCTTAAAAATAAAATAATATTATCTTAAAGAAAAAATATGCATAAATTTTTTTATTTCCATATGTGTAATATTTATAAAACTAATTTTATTTATCTTTGAGTTAAAATTATCTACATACACATGTATATTTGTATATAAAAAGAGTAATGGAAAAAGGCACAAGCAAAAAAATAATGATGTATCAATGAACCAAAATCTTCTAATTCATCAGCCAATGCAATTTTGTTGTACATGTTGTTTGTATTAAAAAGTGTTAGCATTTGAGAAGATGGAATAAATTTGTCACAGCAGACTAAATTACATATTTTATAAGTGTGTATTTTGTCTAAAAAGAACTTCTAATAACTCATACTGTATTCTGTTGCGAATTTTGGTTGTATTCATTTTAGAAAAGTCACGTTCAAGACAAGCATATTTAAAACTATTTCAACAAGCTCTTGAAAATTTTTCGAACCACCAGCGACATGGTATGAAAAAACTTTGGACCTAAAATTATGTACTTAAATTTGTACCTCACATCATGACAAAACCGGTCTTGCTATTCAACAAATCGTCAGCTAATTATTACTTTGAACTACCGACCATTTTTAAAAAACTTGTTAGGTATTGAGAACATATATATATTTTTAATATACCCTTCTAAATCCAAAACCTGTTTTACGAAATTTTGCATGGTTTCTGAGATATTAAGCAATAATTTTGCTCCATATCAACTAGTATTGCTTTGCTCTACACGCTACTGTTTGGCGAATGCTGCAAATTCCTCATACAAAAACGTAAAAAATAAATTTAACTGTTGATTTGCTTCATTGCCGTACGAAAACCAAGTAGTTAAAGCGAAATAAAAAATAAAATGACAGCAAGAAAATAAATTTTACTCTTGCTTCGCTTCATTGCCGTAAGAAAAAGTATTAAAAGCAAAATTAAATGTCAACAAAAAGCTACTTTTTAGAAATGAATTTAGAAAATTGGCGTATGCGGCACAAAACAATAATTTTCAATTTCAAAAAATACTATTACCTTCTAAGTTCGTTCATGGACTTTACCATTAGTAGTGGTAAAAATATAAAAAAATTCTATCGGGTATATTTTTAGAAAACCAAACCAATAATGAGCTGACGAAATGGCATTTAAATTAATTAAAAAAATTCACCTGGAAATTTTCACAAAATTGTATCCATCCCCAATTACAAAAAATCCCCTAATTGGTGATAAATCCCTAAAACTGAAAACGCTGATATGATTGGTCTAGTGTTGTTGAAGTTTTAACAACACGCACACACACACACTTAAATAACTTGCGTTTTTTTTATTTTTCTTTTATTACACTTGGCTGCTGTCTAACAGTTCCCATCACATAACAACAATGTTGTACATTTGTTATAATCTTTCGGCTACCTTCTATTATTGTACCATGGTGCGAGTAGAAAAATTATTTAACAGATTCTCTTGCATACGATTTAATAAGTACTCATTTGTTTTTTTAGTTTATGCAAAGTTCTCGCTTAATCAACATTGGGATACGTAAGGAAAAATAAAATATCTCTGCCTAAATAAAAATTTAACTCACAAGAATAATATTTAAAATGTCCTCTCCAAGTAAAGAAGAATTAAAAAAATATTACGATGTTGCCTTAAACTTGGTAATGAAATGTGGACCTATAATGCGTGAGGGTTATTTAAAATCAGAATCAACTTTTGAAGTAAAATCAGCCTTTTATGATTTGGTGACCGTTTACGATAAACAAATAGAAGAAATTTTAATATCGGGTTTACAGGCCGAGTTTCCCAAATCCAAAGTTATTGGTGAAGAAGAATCAGCTGCAAATAAACGTTTAGCTGAATTAACAAATGCTCCTACATGGATCATAGATCCCATTGATGGTACTACAAATTTTATTAATCGTATACCACATTGTTGTATATCTGTGGGTTTGGCCATCAACAAACAATTGGTAGTGGGTGTTGTTTATAATCCCATTGCTGACGAAATGTATTCAGCTTGGAAGGGTCATGGTGCATATTTGAATGGTCAACCAATTTCGGTTTCAAAAAATTGTACTTCGGTAAGTAGTTTGTACTTAAGTGTTTGTGTGTGTATCTTAATATAAAAAAAAACATATCGCTTTTTGTTTGTGGGTTTTTTTTGACAATTGATAAATATTTTCTTATAATAATAATTAAAAGTACAAGTAGAGTGCTAAAATAAGTAAATATGTGTTAGATTTTTTTTTTTTTTTTTTGTTAAATCATTTAAATCAACAACAACGATTGTTCATTCACTTTAATCTATATTATATGCATTGATGTAAACAAAGATTGTTTGTATTTTGTTATACGAAGTAGAATAACTAGACTAGTTGAATAAATTTATGAAATTTTTTTATTTAAATTTATGGTTAGAAAAGTATACAAGTTGTTGATATTTTCAACAAAGTGCAATATATAACACGCAAAGTCTGTATCTTCAGTAAAATAAAAAAGAATTATCAAAATATTTCAAAAAAGTAAAAGATTCAAGGTATTTGTAAAAACGAAGTCCACATTTTTATTATTTTATTTATATGTGTATTATAAAAAAACTAGTTATTCTAGAGATAAAAATTCAGGGTATGCGATTAAGGTAACCTATAAATATATCCAGGTCTAATTAAACTTCATAGGAATTTTAAATTTAACCTCCGTATTCTGTACTTTGTGATAGTGGCAAACTTATAACAAAACAAGTAAGAAAGAATAGTTGGTCAAACCCGACCATATGATACCCTACACCACAGTATATAAAACAATTTTTGCTAGTGTTCCCTATTTGGGCCACATGGGCAATCATGGACCCGCCTAAACAAAATTATGTTATGAGGTTAAGATTTATTTAAAAGTCATTGCGCCGTATATAATTTAGATATCTTCATTTTTATATTTTAGGAAAAGGGCTTATATATGACCTATGGTTAATTTTAGACCTACCAAGATTACATTTTGTCATGACATAGTAGCTATCGTAAAAGGTATTATCGACAATTTGTATGTTTATACCAACATTTATAAGTAAGTTATGGTGTTAAGAGCTATTTTCGGCAGTAGTATTTGTATGGGAGCTATCGCTAAATATCGACCGATTCCAATAATAATAAATTTGTACTACATATAATCTAAATACCAACATAAAAATATGGTTAATGGTCTCAAAGACCCTATTCCGGAAGAAGCTTGTATGTATGAGGGCTATGTGAAATTATGGACCCATGCTCCCTATTTTCAAAAAACTTCGTCCTTGTGCCAATTAGAAATTATGTACCAAATTTTATCAAATTATCTCCAAAATTGCGACGTGTACTTTGCGTACAAGGTTTACATGGATAGCCGGACGGACAGCCAGCCGGGCGGACATTGTTAATTTTACTCAGAAATTGATTCTGAGTCGATCGGTTATATATATTTTAAGGTGTTACAAATTTAGCACAAATGCATAATACCCTCTCCACTATTTGGTGTGGGTGTAAATATAATTAACAGTTTTCTAACAAAAAACTTTTAACATATTCTTAAAATTAGCGAGGTTATATCCCAAGCAATTATTTTTTTTTTTTTAATATAATAATAATTCCAAATTTTTTTAATTTAAAAAAGTAGAGCACAATGGTACAATGTAACACCAAAGGGAAACTTTAAACTTTTTTAAACATTCAATATTTCACCTACAAGCAAGTTTAGCTACATATTTCTAATTGATGATAACCTTCTTATCGTCCTGATATTGTGTGTGTAGTGAGTTTAAGGTTTGTATTAAAAAATCGGTATAAAATCTCAATTTAAAGTGATTTTTCAATTAGGGATATACAAACAATAAGTACAACAAAATAGCACATGTTCTAATTTAGAAAAGGTTTTACCAAAAACTTATTAAAGGTTTAAACTAATTTTTTATTAAAACTTTCTCTTGAACCAGGGAGGTAATACATTTTCAATAATACAAAATCTTCTATATATTATACACCTAATTATGTTTTGAAATTAATGTACTTAAATTGAAAAATACGTTTCAATTACAGATTAAGAATGCAGTTGTTGGCTATGAAATTTCATTGATACATGTTCCAGCTGTAAGAGATAAAAACGTTAAACGTTTATGCAAATTGGCTTCAAATGGAACAGGGTGAGTTGACCAAAAACTTAGTTTCTTCAGTTCAAACTGAAAGATTGTAACATGAATTTTTTTTTTATTTTCTTTAAAAATATTTACTTTTAGCACTCGGGGTTGTGGCAGTGCTGCCTTAACTTTATGTTATGTGGCCAAAGGTAGTTTTCAATGTTTTCATGTCGAGGATTTACAGCCCTGGGATATAGCTGCTGGTGCAGTTATATTAACAGAAGCTGGTGGCGTTATAACCCATACAAGTGGGACACCTTTTAATATTATGAAACCAGACTTGATTTGTGCTTCTACTCAGGAATTACTACAGGAAGTAAAACAGCTTATTGAGGAGGCTGATGCTCTAACTCATTTTGAATTTAAATAAATTTTTAGGAATTTGTGTTGTATAAAGATATTTAATAAAACAAACAAAAAATAAATAGATCAAAAATATTACTTACATTTGGAGGCATGCCATGAGTTTGAAAACCCATAGGTGGCATGTTAGGGCCTTGTGGTGGCATTTGCATACCCATGTGTGGAGCTAAAAATTCAAATTTAAAGTTAAATTTCTAAAAAACTTGTTAAACATGAATAGTAAATAAATTAATTACCCATGCCTTGATGATGCGGTGGCATATGATGAACCTGGGGTCCGGGTGGACCCTGACCCGGAGGCCCATTTAAATGAGGTGGGGGTGGCCCTCCCTGTGAGCCAGGTTGTTGCTGAGGCATACCATGAGGTGGGCCACCGTGCGGTGGTGGGCCATGACCCATAGGTCCTGTTGGGGGACCTCCTTGTTGTCCAGGAGGACCATGCTGACCAGGTGGAGGTGGACCATGCTGATTTACAACACCGTGTTGTTGTGTAGGCATTGGGCCATGCTGAGGACCACCATGAGGTGGACCATGTGGCGGTCCATGTTGCATTGGGTGACCATATGGTCCTCCGGGATGTCCCGGAGGAGGCGGACCATGTTGACCGGCACCCGGAGGAGGTCCTTGCATATGAGGCGGTACATGTGGAGGACCTTTATGACCCTGTGGTCCTGGTGGGCCCGATGGCACCACCTGGCCTGGTGGTCCACCCGGTCCCTGTTGTGGTGCATGTGGATATGGGCTATGCGGCGAGGGTGATGGTGCTGGACTTTGTGATGGTGGTCCCATGGGACTCGGAGCCTGAGGCGGCGGCATTGGACTATTCGCCGGTGAAGGCGAAGTCATTTTTTTACTTTTTCTTATTGTTCAAACTTGTAATTAATCAAGTGTAAGAAAATATTTTTCTGCTAATAAAATCTTTATTATACACTTTGTAGCTTACACACAACCACACCAAAGCCGCTTTGTATTTATCTGACAACTCACTTTAATTTCCTTTTTTGTGGAATTATATCATGAAATTTTCTTTAAATTCTTTTTTTATTTAACTAAATTTTAATTCAATAAATTTTTATTGTGTTAAATTTAGTTTTTCTTTAGAAAATTATAATTTTCTCAAAAAAGCAAAAAGAGTAACACTTTAACACTTTTCATACGACGCGACACATACAAAAAAAGTCACAATGGCCGCCATGGTTGTAAATAAATAGCATGTTTTTTATTAATCCGATGTGGCAGCGCTTTGCGGTTAAGTGTCCGGGGATGCCAGCACATTTTTATTATTAATGTAATAAGGGATACTATCAGCCCAACTATGAATTAAAATTCCCCGGGAGTTTTTTCCCTTTTCCCATTTTTACAACTTCATGTTGTTGCTTCATATAATTTTTCTTACACCATAATTTTAGCATCAATGCCTGTTATATGTTGAATTACTTACTTCTACTTTTTTAACTTAAACGTCTGGTAAAATTTATATGAAAGCACTCAGTTGTGTGAGTGTTTTCCATACAAATTTTACTACATGTTCAATAACTTGTGTTGTGAAAACAGCACATTAAACAAAATGTTTGCAACCTAATGGCAAAAACACAATTATGTCCAATGAACGTGGAACGTAGCGGCTTAAGTTTCAAAAGCCCACTGCACTTACCTACAATGCCGTCTAAGCGTATTTTGTTTTCTTTTTTTAATTAAGCTTTATTTTGATTAATCAAAATGTTGATTGACCGAATAATCGTACTCCCCTAATTATTGAAGTTTATTATTATACAAAGCGAATTCAACTAAAGGTGGTGCCGGAACTACAGCAATCTAAAAACAACGGAAACAAAATAGGGGGTTTTGCATTGCATTGTTAGTGTTTACATTTCCAAATGTCAACAATTCCTAACAAAACACTAACAAATCCAAACAAATTGGTTCGAACTGTCTAAATTAGATGGTGTTTCGACACCACCTGTGGTTGAATTAGCCTTGATATTATATAAGAAAAAGAATAACGCTTCTTATTATTGGGGGCGACGAATAAAGGTTAGCTAATGCAAATAGTCAAATTAAATTTTGCGAATGCGAGTACCTACAATATGTTTAAAATTCATATGTCAATAAATTTTTATTTATGTTAAATTATAATGCAAATATATATGTATTAAATATATGTATGTACGCCTATTCAAAGTATATACATACAAAATATGTAAAAGTTTTACATACATTTATACATAGATAGTTTTCAAAAATAAGGTTCAGCACAATAAAACAGAAATAGCTTAAAAAAAAACTTAATCCCGTAATCAAATTTTAATACAAGACAAAATAATTAAAAATTGCAATTACTATAATTACATTTAATGAGCACTCACGATTTTTTTTGACAAATCGTACGACTGAATAGATAGTGTATCGCCGGCTTTACTAGCATTAATAAAATTCATAAATAAATTAACTTGTATCGCAATTAGTTTTTAAGTTATTTAGAAACAAATCAAGGTCCAATAGGTCTGCGCAAGAAGCCAGTTGTTTATTTTGTTTATTTCTTAATGATGTCAAAAGTTGTTTACATTTTGCGTATGCATGTGTACAAGGTATATTTATAGCAGGTAGTCTCGGAAAGCCAGCTGTTTATTTTTTATTTGCTTGTTTTGTGGTACGAACTGTCAAATGTTGTATAGTAAACATATAAACAAGTTTTTTGTCTCTATCTTTTGTCTTTTTTGTCTCTTATCAACCCCTTTGCCTTTTGACAGTTCGTACCACATAACAACAATAAAAAGCCATGTTGTTTGTTTTATTGTACAATTGTTGTAATCCCGCGGCTACCTGCTATAAATATACCTTGCATGTGTATTTATGTTAACGTTTTTTGTTTTTTGCCACACATACAAAAAAATCAAGGTCCATCCAATACAAAGATGCCCAGTAGTGGCTGATATCAGCAAATTAAACTCACACGTATACTTACGCTCTTTTGCTTGATCGTCAATCAACCAATAGGAAATCAGCATGTTGAGTGGGAGAGACAAACTACACTTGCAGAACTTCTGTGTCTTATTTTACATTTTAATCGTCATCGAGACTGCTGTGAGTTAACACATAAATTGAAATTATTGCGATTTATTAATGATGTTAGTGGAAAATTATTTTATGTTACAAAATGCTTTTGATGACATGCAATGTCTTATTTGTCATAAGACATTTAAAAAAACTAAGAAATAAAATTTAAAAAAACATTTTGAAGATGTTCACAAAGACATAAATTATTTGCAGGGGGAAGAAAAAGAAAAACAATTCAAAATTTATAAGAAAATTTTTTTTGAAAAGTTGAAGGAATGGGTAAATCAATATAAAGAAAATGATGAAGATATGGTGGAGGAGAATTTAAAAATGGGTTTATCTAACTTAATAAGTTTATATATTATTAATTGAGGGAAAATTTATAAACACTTCGAAGAATCTTTTTATTTCGAAATATATCATACTATCCAGATGTCCGCATATATAAATTATATATGTATGTATTATAGATATATATATATACCTATCAATACATTCATCAAGAGTATTACTAAAATAAATACATTCACCAAGAGTATTACTAAAATATGTACATTCATTAATTTTACATTTCCCTTTTGTTAAACAAAGAAAGAAAAAAAAATTACAACACCCGCCACACATGTGCTTTCGTCGCAATCTCGTTGACAACTAAATAAAATGAATAGCAAATTGATTTCTTCCAGTGTTATTTCGTCACTCTCACCAATACTACTACCTTGGGCATCAATGATCCAATAGGACATGTATACAGAACACTTTATTTCCTTATGTTTTCCCTATGTAGTAGTGAGCTTTTGAATTTTGCTCAAAGAAAATGCCTGTTTTTTTTTTTGTATTGTTAGGCCTTTAAACCAATTTGGAATTGTTCATTTTGTTATAAGCCTCCTTAAATTTACATGGATTTGCAAAATAGTCCCCTTTTACAATCTAGCAAGTGAAAGGCAGACAGATGAAGTTTGTTTTCGAGAGAGGAAAAAAGTAAAGTGTGTCACGCATACAGCGTCGCCCCATTACCAACAAACTTCGTCTGTCTGCCTTTTATTTGTGACATTGTAAAAGAGGACTAAAGGTAGAAGTACACAACACGCGTTAGAGCGCGCGCGCTCTGTAAAATTCTGTCAAAAAATATTAAACTAGTGTGTTTTCATAGATCAAGCTACATGCAAAATATTTTCAGAAAGTTGGTTAACTTTGAACTTTTTAACGCGTTGTGTATTTTTGATAAGTAATCAGCTGACAATAAAAAGAATAATTTAACAAATTTATGAATCATGAAAGAAAAACTTATTGAATAGCTTAAAAAACATACAATATTTATATAAAAAAATAAATTCAATAAAATAAAAAAATCTTGATATACTTTTGAATCCGTTTTCAATGTACAAATAAGTAAACAAATAAAAAACATCTGATATAAATGGCTTTTTTAACGCGCGTTGTGTAACTTGCAATTTTTCATGCGCTACAGTTTATAAACGCGCGACACACATCGATGAACTAGCGCGTGTTATGTACTTCTACCTTAATAAGGGGGCATTTATAAGATGTATCGCCAGACATGTCTGTTTTTAACATTCTTTTTTGAACATGCTTCCAAAAACCTTTTGTCTTTTTACGATGTCTGATGGTATAAAATACATTTATGTACATACAAATTAAAAACATGAAAATTCATATTAGCAAACATGAAAACTCATTTCGTGTCTGTTTGGCAACATCTCTTTCTTCTCTACCCCGATCGCCAACAAACAAAACAAAGGCGCTTGTTCGAAATGTCTGCAAAGACACCGGTTAAACTCCCTCAAAGGGGACTATTTTCCAAATCCATGTTAAGAATTTGTTTTTAAATTTTCAAAAGTTTGTACGAAAATATTTTCAAAGTGTGATCTCCTTACTATTTATAACACCTATATCCGACCGCGTATGGAATACAACTCTCATGTGTGAGCCGGTGCTTCAAAGTTTATTTTGGAGGTTCTCGACAGTGTGCAGGAGAGGGCGAAGGTTCTCATTGGTGACGGTAGGGTATCCAATTCTACTGACTCCCTGGAGCACCGTCGCAATGTGGGTTGTATTTGCCTGTTTTATCGTTACTATAATGGGATGTGTTCTGGCGAAATTAGGGATCTGGTTCCCGAAACCCGTACGTTTACTCGTAATACACGTTTTTCCTCAAGAGCCCATTCTTATGTGGTCGATTGACAGGTGAATCGTACAACGCATTACAGATAGAATTCGTTCTTTGCCGGATTGTTCGTATGTGGAAAAACCTTCCTGCAAGTCTTCCCTTTCACTTACAACATGATTAGGTTAAAATCGAATGTTCACAAACACTACTCCCTCTATCCTCCTTCCCACTCCTCAGCGGTGGTCCTAACAGAAAAAAAAAAGTATTTTAGAAAATAAGGGGATTATATAGTTTCATATTTAAATAAACAAAACTATGTAATATTTTATTCCCCAAAAGCTTAAAACTTTATCTGGTAACCTTTTTTGTATGCCGACACGTCATAACCGTTTCATAAGTTTCCCCTTTTTCGGTTTGTTGTCATTTTTTTAGCTGTGACATTTCTCCCCTCTTTCTTGACCGTTTCACTTGACAGATTATTAAAACGAAAAAATAAGAAAAATATATTGGACAGCCGACAATTTTTTGCATATTTTTAAGAAAAAATTAATTAAAATCCAATAAAAATAGAGAAACCAAGAAAAATTTTCTTTCAACAAGAACTAAGCAATTAATATTAAGAAGAAAATGGGTTAGTATAGGGAAAAAAATAATTTAAAAAAAGACATAAGTGCAAACAACGAAGAAAAAAGTGACGTAGTGAGTCAACATTTAAGACCAAAAGGATAAATATTGTTTTCTTGCTTTTCCATTGACAGGAGGAGTATTAAGTTATTTTCGTGGATTGCTGGGATCACGGGAAATGCGTATATTGATTTTGGGTTTAGATGGTGCTGGCAAGACAACAATATTGTATAGACTACAAGTGGGTGAAGTGGTGACCACTATACCTACGATTGGTTTTAATGTGGAACAGGTGACATATAAAAATTTAAAATTTCAAGTATGGGATTTGGGTGGTCAAACAAGTATAAGGTAAGAAAAATGAAAAAAAAAAAAATTAAACAAACATTATTAAATGATTTGTAATTTGCATAGGCCCTACTGGCGTTGTTATTATAGCAATACAGATGCTATAATCTATGTAGTGGATTCAGCAGATCGTGATAGAATAGGCATTTCCAAAGACGAGCTATTGTATATGTTAAGGGTATTTTAAATTTGCATTCCTATAAAGTTTAAATATTTAAATAGTAATTTTTTCCATTGAATTTATTTTATAGGAGGAAGAACTTGCCGGTGCCGTTTTGGTAGTGTTAGCCAATAAGCAAGATATGGATGGCTGTATGACTGTGGCAGAAGTTCATCATGCCTTAGGCTTGGAAAATTTAAAAAATCGTACTTTCCAAATTTTTAAAACATCTGCGACCAAAGGTGAAGGTCTTGACCAAGCTATGGATTGGCTTTCTAATACTTTACAAAGTCGTAAATAGTCGTATTTACTTAACTTAAGTCTTTTCCTATCATACAAATCCCCCCAACAAAAAACTACTTTTCGTATTCAAGTATGTCAAAGAACAATTTTTTTCGTTTTCATTTTTAATCCCTACTCCTTAACGTTTCCTTCTGTATTTTTTGTTTGTAATTTTAAGTAATTATAAATATGCAATTAAAAACAAAAAACATAAACAAATTTATAACACAATTGTCTTGGTCTTGTGTCCTTTCTGTTATGGCGAAACAGTTACACGAAAAAGAACTTCCCTATTTTTCCTCCCTCTTTAAGATTTTAGGTTATGCCCATATTCTTAACAAAAGTATTTAATAGATTTTTTTTTATACTTAAATTTAGAAAAAGAGTAACATAATACAATAAATGTAATCAGCCCAATTATGAATAAAAATTCCCCGGGAGTTTTCTCCCTTCTCCCATTTTTCCTATGTTAATTCAATTGTAAAAATGGGAAAAGGGAAAAAACTCCCCGGGAATTTTTATTCATAATTGGGCTGAATATTAGATTAATTTTAAAATAATTAACCAGATTTTCTTTGAGGTGTAATTGAGATAAACCTTAGAGGTGCAAAATAATCAACACGTACTTAACTTAATGAAAAAACATAGCCTCCACTGGAGTTATACAATAATACATTTCGAAAGAACCCAGTTTTCAAGTGAAATATAAATTGAAATATGTATATTAGGATTTTAAATTGCAAAGTGCAAAACAAAATGAAAAAGCTGTTTTTTTCACTAAATTGTTTTCTAAAAACAAATTAGCAAAAACATATGTAAATATATGTTAATGTACAGTCTAAAAGTACATTTTATGTTTCTTTTTTTTTATCAAATTTTGCTCTTTATTACATACATATTCATTTTTATATTTATTAAATTTTTCTCACAAAACAGAACAAAAATGTACATCGTTACCAATTTTTTGTGGGAAATTACAGCTTAATGCATTTTGTTGCTGTGGTCTTGTAAGCCATGCTTTATGTTCTACATCTGCAAGATCTGCTCAATCGAGAATAAAAAATGGTAAATAAGTAAGAAAAGAGAAAGCAAACTCTTTTACTCTTTTGCAGGACCATTTGCACCAAACACAATTTTTGCTATTATGCTGTGAATAAGTAAATCTTTTCAATGCGTTTTAGTTTGAGACTGCTAATGCAACTCTCTATAGGTGAGCCGACTGGCTGGTTGTCTTTGAAAGATTTGATTAGGGCAGTACCGTTTTTTTTTCTTTTTATTCCTCTTTATATTTTTTTTTAGATTGGTTAAGATAAACTGGTTCGTCGAGTTACGGTTTAACTCGAATTCATTTCAAGCAACATTATTTTTTCTTTTTATTTCTTGGACTGGGATTGCAGATTCAAAAAATTCTTTTACTTAATTGCATATGAATAAAAAGAATTCTTTAAACATAAAATTTTTTAATACTTACGCAAAAACTCTAAACTAAAAATAAACATTACATTTTATTTAGATGCAACATAAGAAGCAGATCTCTGTAGTAAACAAACAAAAACAATCGTTTTTTAAATTTCTTTCATATTCTTTTAAGATATTGTTTACCATTCAGGCAAACCAAATCGTCGAACCCTCTTTTCCTGCGTATCTAAATCCATTCGTATTTTTTGTCGCATATAAAATATGGGACAATCACGATTGGAGCATAATACTTCTTCATGAAGCGAACCTTGGCATCTTTGGCATTCTGTCCATAATCGTGCAAATTTTTCTTCCATTTGTCGTTTGGCCACCACTTCTTTCATATACAACTCACCCATTTTAGGTTCACAATGTGGACATAAAGGTTCATTTTCATAGCCTTTAGGCATTAGTGATTTACAACCCAAACAAGACGATTTTTTCGTCATAAAACCAGCTAAACCACCAACTTTTGAAGTGACCACAGTGCGAGTGCGTGTATGTTCTCCCTCTAAAGTGTAAAGATATACAAATTATGACAAGAAAATGTAGTCTAATTTTTAAATACTCACTTAATAAAATTGATTCAGCTTTGTCACCTAAAATAGGTTCGAATATTCTTAGCAGTGGTTTGGACAATTGTTGTTCCAAATAGTAGTTAGCATCTATCGGTACACTATTTTCTAATACATATAATGGATCTTCAGCTTTAGCATATGCTGGAGTATTCTTCGCTGCTGCGCATATAACATAGGGAACACGATCTCCCAATTTGGGAGCTGTTCCCGGATCTCTTTTTTTCATTTTTGCTGCCAGCTCAACGTGAGCCTGTTTGGCAGCGTAGTCGGTTTTGGCCAATTCCTTTGTTATAACCAACTGGGAAATATCTATACGATTACATAATAAATCGGATATTACTTGCTTTACATACTCCACAGCACCATCGGGGTTTCTTTCAATTAGTAGTTTTTGCAAACACGTGTTCATTAAATTTGCTACCAGGGGAGAATTATCTCTTCTCACCGTCTCGATACCTTTACAGTCCATTTTGTCGTAGGTTTCAGGTCGTGTAAAGTATAAGCCAGCATATCTTTTCTTATTGATTAACAAGTAAGGATAATAAACTTTTTCGAATTCCAGTTTTATGGGACTTACAAACTTAGCCGACACCAAATCGGCTGCCTCCTTTCCCAATTCCATACTTCTTTCAAGGGATTTAACGCCAAAATTCACCATTACAGAATCAGTATCACCATATATAACCACTGCATCATTTTCGTAACCATTAGCTCGTGTATAGTGAGATTCTACTTCATTTTTAGTAAGCTCTATCATCGTACGACCATATGATGTAACCGATCCTGATATTTCCAAGCAAGGCAATTTTCCTACTTGGGCTCCCGTAAAGCCGTATACAGAATTCGCCGAAATTTTCAAAGCCAACTGTCTGCCATCTAACACTTTTCGTTTGAAGGGATCTGTTTCGACTTTCAAATCATTTTTGGCCCTTTTACGTGCGGCTAGTAAGGATTCTAAAATTTCAGGTAACAAACCTCTACGTACTGTAGCTTTGACGAATGTATTGTTGGATGGAGTTCTTTCGTAGTCGTCTTCTTTGAGGCCCAATTTATCTTTCAGGCTTGGTTGCAAGAGAGTAGTATAACATAAATTATGAGCCATCATTATACTGGGATATAGAGAAGCAAAATCAAGTGTTGATATGGGATCAGCATAATAACCACGTTTAGGTTCTATAACAGTGGCGCCCTCATACTGTTCATCTGAGCCTTGTGACGAATACGAAGGCATTATGAAACCTTTTGTTTTGGATTTGCGTAATAATTGAGACAACACCTTTATCTGTTGACCTCTTGTTAAAAGAGATTCTAAAGTAACACCAGTCACCCTGGCCATTTCCATATAGTTGACAATTGACATGAGTTTATCTAGCAATCTAAGAGGCAAATAGGCATCTTTAAGACAATACATAGCCAAACGTCTACGGGTCTGTTCATCGCCGTTTTGCAAGTCCGTAATAATGCTGTGATGAACATCATCCTTTTGTTCTTGTAAAAACTGATAGCTCACTGCATTCAGAGTATACGATCTAAGTTTATAATCTCTTAGTAGAACAAATAGCAAATCAAATGGCACTCTGCCCTCAAAATTTACATATTTATTTTCTCTTCGACCCATTTGTTTGGACTGCAGAACTTGTTCTTTTATAACCGAACGTATATTTTTGATTCTTCCCAAGTATTCAAAGTTTTTGACCTTTAAATGAGCTGCGCGGTTTAATAGATAAGGTATGTCGAAATTATTTATATTATAGCCTGTTAAAATATCTGGGTCCACTTCTCTTACAAAATTAGACCATTTATCTAACAATTCCTTTTCAGTATCAAAACATAAAACCTGGCTACCCACTATAGGAGCACAAATTTTAAGTGTAAAAACATTGCGTATAAAAGGTTCGGGATCTCCTTGTCTAATGACCATATTAGCGATTTGTATAACAGGATCCATTTTAGGTTCAGGAAATATGCCTTTGCGACCAGCGCATTCTATATCGAAAGACAAAATACGAAAAGGAGCCACTTTACTCCATTCCCCTTCAGGCTCGTGCGATATAAATTTATCAAAAGCCACATCAACTTCCAACTGGCAACGACTTTCGGGCAAGGGTTTGGTATTACGTCCTCTCTGACGCCAGGTTCCTGGAGGCAATTCAATCCAATTGCAACCAACAACATTACAGTCTACCATAAAGCGTATATCAAAGTCAATGTTACTTTCAAAGGCACGGCAATCTTGAAAATCGAATTCATTGTAAATAACCTCTTTTTTCAAAAGACGGGAAGCAGCAGCTACAAATTTTGGCAAAGACAAAATAATTTTAATATATTTTTGTTTTATATCACCCTGATAGCCATAAATATTTAAACGTTCTATTAATTCTACACTTAAGACAGCTTCCTGAACGTTATCTTTGTTTCCGCCACGAATATCAGCTAAAACTTTTTTATCCAAAGCAGCTCTTAATTCGTGACAATGTTTTTGTTCAAAACCCTTAGGAGCGGCCAAATAAAAATATGGGCAAAAACCATGAACATGACAACACACCGAATTACCCTCCATGGTTATACCATACATGCGCATGACCGGTACTGGACCCAGGCGAGCACCCGGCATTCCGGGCAAGGGAAACCCGATATAATTCTCAACATCGATTTGTTGAAAAATTAAAGCATCTGTTTCACAATCTAACTCGGGAGGATCTACTCGTGACCATTTAACGGAGGTTTGTTGATTTTCGGGACCCTCGCCCAATAACTGGCTCATATCCATGTCCGTGTCATTGTTGAAATCAAGTTCGAAACCAACAGCCATTTCGTCGTCGTCATCATCGAAGTTTCTTTAACAAAGAATAATGCTTACAGCCTACAAAACGAAATTAATAAAAACTAGCTTACCTTGGCTTTTTCGGCTGACCGTTTGTTGTGGTGCCGTTTGTGGATGAAACAGCTCCACCAAATTTTCGTTTAACAGAATTACTCATTGGTTTTGAAATGCCTTTTTACAAGTTTTAAATATTCAATTTAAAATACTTGTAGCTTCCTTCTTTATTCTAATAATTTTTTCGCAAATAACGAAATAAAAAACTTATGCGCGGCTAAAAAAATTGCAAACTTATTAAATTATAACGTCTCTGTTAAAAATAAAACACATGTTTCTGATAGAAGCTAGGTAGCACTTATATCATAGCCAAAGATGCCAGACTTGTATAACGATTCTGTTTAAATAAATCACAATAGTAGGGGATATATATATTACACTACAAGAGAACAACCGGTAATTTTACTAGTTATATGACCGGTAGTGTTGGCCGATATATTGTTTAAAGTTTCTGTTAGTTTATTAAGAGCGAAATAAAAAAATTAACCAAAACTCTTATGAACATGTGATTTTGCCTCTCTCTCTTAATGGCGTTTGTTATATCATAGGAAAGATTCGAGATTTAAAGTTTTGGGCATATAACCCCAACCCAAATAAGTATGCATGATTAAAACTACTTTGTAGGAATTATAAAATTAAAATGTGAATATAAAAATTGGGTGATTTTTCATCATTTTTCGTCTACGTTGTGCGATTTTATACACATTGCTTTAGGCGATTTCGCTTTGGTTCAGGAATAATGCGATTTTAGAACTTTTTCTAGTTAAATGGGTTTGATATGCCCAAAATGTATTATTTTTTTAAGGAAACTGCTGGTGTTATTAACGGTAGACAACCTTGAAAAGAAGGAGAGAATTTTTTTTTATTTTTTTTAAATTTATTGAAAATATTTATATTGTTGCATTGAAATTAAGAAGTCTTTGGTTCGTATCAATTTTGCACACACACGCATATGAACATGTGCATCGCATAGTCCATGAAGATTTCTGTTGTTGAAAATCAGACAAATTAAGGTAGAATATAAATTCAATTTTAGGGAATTTAAAATTTTGTTGCTTCGTATAGTACACAATTGAGCAACTCGAAGAGTTTAAATTCTCAAATTCTTCAATTCCAACGATATGTACAGAGCTAGAAAAAAACTTTTTTATTTTTGGAGAATCCTAAATCTAATAATAACTATGTACAATGTACATTGTACATAGTATATAAAATCTTAAAATATTTATTTTTGAATAAGGCAAATATTTTTAATTATTAATGCATATATGTACATATGCCAACCTGGGTAAAGCAAAAGTACAAAAAAGGTTTTTTAAAGCAGGCTTATTCATTAAACTATTTCATACCTAGTTTAGCAAATTGTTATTACATAATTACAAAAAAGTCTTTTTTTATTACAATAAATATATAGCTCAGGTTTAAATGACTACGGAGAGAGTAGTTGCACTTTTTAGAAAACCACGAATTAAAGAAAGAAATCAAAATTCTTTTCTTGTCTTGACTTATATGATTTAAAATTTACAAGTTCTAGTGGTAATACCACAAGTATAACGATAATACTATTGTAAATCCAAAATGTATTAACAAAGTGACCTCAGTACTACAACAATGAAACAATAGAAAAAACAAGTTAGAGTGCTATATTCGTCTGTGCCGAATCTTTGATACCCTCAACCCACAGTTCGAATATTTCAGAAGTGATATTAATTTACCTTTATAAAAACAGACATCAGCATTAAAATTGGTTGCGGTCATCACGAAATTTTTTGTGCTATTTCTAGTCCAATAAAACTGTGAAGTATTAAATTTTATTCTGATAGCACTGTTTTTCGGGAGAAGGGTTTATATGGGGCCTAGGGTAAATTATAGACCGATCTTCACGAAATTTTACAGTATCATTTTTAGTTCCATAAAACTGTTACGTGCCAAATTTTGTTATGATAGCATTATTAATTACGGGTTTAGGCGTACTAAACTGTTTTCCGGGAGTAGGGTTGATATGGGGCCTAGGGTAAATTATGGACCAATCTTCACAAAATCTTACAGTGTGATTTTAAGTAGAATAAAACGAACTTTTGCAAAATCTCATATCATTCCGTGCATTGTTCCACTATTTATGTTAGTTTTTGTAACAAAATTATCAATTTTTTAAAGCGGTGGTTTTGATTCATAGCTCTGATCCTACTAAACCGATTTTGCTGGATTTCAATCCCAAACTGCTTAAGATAACTACAAGCAATTTGACACCCAGTTTATTTATTTCTTTTGAGTTTTTCGAAAGTGTGCGTGTTTTCAACAGACGGATTGACTGACAGACGGACATGGCTAAATCGACTTAGAATTACTCAAGGATCCAGAATATATATACTTTATGGGGTCTGAGATGAGTAATAAAAAAGTTTCACACGGAATGACAAAATTAGTATACCCTCTATACAACTTATTGTGGAGGAGGGTATAACAACAGGCATGTTGTTTCTAGAATCGAGACGGAAAATATCAAAATGCCTTATTAAAAAAAGTAAATAAAGAAAAACAAAAGACACCTACGTCACACACGAAAAAAATCACTGCAAACAGCTGCGCTTGTGAGGTCACTTTATTAGTACATTCTGTGTAAATCAATTCTTTAATTTATTCTTTATGCTCCACCTAGCGGAATATTTGTCAACATTGCAAAATGTCACCATAAATGTCATTGTAAGAAAATTTACTGCTTTTAGAAAAGTTTTTCTTCGGAGCGATGTAAAAAACTTGATTTTTGTAAAAAAAATCATCATAAAACAGTAAAAAAAATATTGTTAACTACTAATAGCAAACGTGAAATAAAAGTGTGCACTTAATTTAGGAGTTAAAATCATTAGGCAGAAAAATGTTTTAAAGTGAGAAAATTGAAAAAAATCGTGCAAGGGTACGTAATAAATTAAAAAAAGAGGAGGTGGGTGAATCACCACTTGCACCATAAAATATCCTCGAAACGAGTTGCAAAAAAAGTTTTTTGTGACTATTGAATAATCAAAAAAAGAAATTTCTTAAAATAAATTTGAAATTTAATAAATGTTTAAGAAATCACAGACCATGTATCAAAGTGCTTGCAATGCAGCGACGACCGGGTCTTGTGCCCCCAACGCAGAGGCTGAACGTGAAGCCGAACGTCTGGGTGCCTTAATGGCTCAGCAACCACCAAGTGCACCCATTGAACCTGACTACAGCGGTTTTGACATTGTCAAAGCCACTCAGTATGGTGCTACAGCAAGAGTAAAAGAATTAGTCGAATCCGGTTGGGATGTTAATCAGCCGGATAGTGAAACGGTCACATTATTGCATTGGGCTGCAATTAATAATCGTCGCGATATTATAAAGTACTTCTTGGAAAAGGGTGCTGTAGTTGATGCATTGGGTGGTGAACTTAATGCAACACCTCTGCATTGGGCAACAAGACAAGGTCATTTAGGTGCTGTTGTATTACTAATTGCTGCTGGAGCTGATCCGCGTATACGCGATGCCGAGGGTTGTTCGTGCATACATATAGCTGCACAATTTGCACATACAGCATTGGTGGCGTATTTTATTGCCAAGGGAGTTGATCCAGATTTACAGGATCGTGGTGGTATGACTGCGTTAATGTGGGCTGCCTGGAAGGTAAGATTGCGATTTGTAGATTTAAGTAATACGTTAGGTATATGTAATAACAATATACCAATTTTCTAGTTGTGGAATAGAAACGGTTATATTTTACAAATTTAAAAATGTTTCAAAGAATTTATTTGCTGACAAGCATTAGGTACCAGTTGAATGTTTTTAATAACATCCCATTTTGAAGTAATGCGTTTTTTGGCCATTAAGGCTTCTTGTCACAATATTAACTTCTTAAGAAAAAAAATTTTAATTCACCGTTAAGCTTAAATTATCATATTATGAAATGGTCAAAAATCGTTTAGGATAAATTTACAAATTTAAAAAAAGGAACTTTGTTCATAGAAAATTAAGTAAACATTAAATAATAATATGGACAAACAAAAACAAAACTTAATATACAATAAAAAAATATATAAAGATAATTTAGAGAATCACATTAATTAAGAGAAGGTCCTTTATATATACATTTCACATATTAAAATAGTGTTTTTGATTAAAATTATATAAAAAATGTCTGTATTTTAGCTACCTATATTTTATTAAATAATTTTTATAATAATATGGATAATTGATTTTTTTTGTATTGCCTCTTTTAATCCGTTGAAAAAAATCAATATTATAATTTGATTCAGCAATACAAAATATTAATCCATAATATGGGTAATATTTTTATTTATTTATTTATTTTTATTTATTTCAATACATTGGAAGCCTTAAAGGCCAATTATACATGTATTGTTAGATTAATATCTATGTTATATATATGTATGTTAAAGATTTAACTATGAAATAGAACTGTGTTGAGATACAATGTAACTTAAAACTACTTTACAAAAAAAGAAAAAAAAAATATATAAGTACTTCATAAGTGGCTCCCCAACCACACAAAACTGCAAAAAAATTAATTTAGATAACCATAAAAATTTCCATAAATCCTGTATACCAGAAATCAAATCAGGTAAAAAACTAAGAAAGAATAATAATACAGACCTAATTAAAAGCATTTTTTTAAAAGTGAGGTAGGAGTATGAAAACCGTCGTAGATTAGGTGGTAAATTGTTCCAAACACGACAGACTCTTATCTTAAAAGAATGTTCATAAATTGAAAGATGTATCCGAGGTATCTCAAGTTGTATATTACGCGTTGAGTGAATAAATGTAAATTCATCGACAAGAAAAATAGGCTGTCTTAATTTCATGATTTTGTAAAAATATAGTAAAAGACGTAAATGTAGAAATTCATGAAATTCGCAACCCAAAAATTCAGAGACAAGCTCAGTCACTCGATCATGATCACGAATACGAACATTAAATACATAACGAACAACTTTTCTAACAATCCTCTCAAGGAGGTCCAAATTACCAGAAAATGTTCCGGAAAAAACTTCCAAACAGTAGTTAATTTTAGACATTAGTAAGGCATGAGCCAAACGATATCTCACATATCTTGGTGTATATGCTTTCAAGGCATACAATCTTCTCAAAATAAAAGAAACTTGATTTGATATAGAATTAATATGATTTGCAAAATTAAGATTTGAATCAACAATTATACCAAGGCATTTAAGTGAATCAACATAACTAATTAATTGATTATTAATACGAATTCTGGGATAATTCAAAATCTGATTAGGTAAACGAAAGAATATTGCCTTAGTTTTAGTTGAATTTATTTCCAAATAATTAAAATGCATCCAATTTAGAACAGTATTAATATGATTATTTAAACGGATCTCAGACATTATATTTGTTTCAGAATCCATTTTATATACAAAATGTCATCCGCAAAAACATACGATTTACAAAACTCACTATCCATAAGTGGAATGCAATCATTTAAATAAGCTAGAAAGAGTATTGGGCCTAAAACAGAACCTTGTGGCACACCGGATGTAACACTACCAACATTAGAACTTAATCCCCCAAAAGATACAAACTGAGATCTATCATTAAGATAAGAGTATATCAACTTGCACGAAGATTTCGAAAAATTGAATTTATCCTGAAGCTTTTTAATAAGAACATTATGGTTTATTCGATCAAACGCTTTAGTAAGATCAAGAGAAACCATAACATATTTTAAATAGTTCTTTTTCGGTGATAACTGTTTCTTTACTAAATTACTATTAAGATAGCTTTAAATAAACGATTGCAGGGCACTGATGTCGGAAGTATGCAGAGATATTCCCTTGCAATTTCGTGTTTGTTAGTATTCGATTGCAAAAAATTGTTTTTTTTTTACATAAAATTGATTTTTGATTGGAGTCCAAATTAAATGGTAAAAAAAGTACATACATTTAGTCATCTTTAGAAAAATTTGTGTTAATGCGAAAAGAAAACAATAGGTAAGAGTTTTTTTTCAATATAAATTTATTGCAGGTAATAGGTATAAAATTTACCATTTACTTTTGTAATAAAAGTTGGACTCAGGAAGTTCTATGGTTTCCGAAAATAGGTATTTAAAAATAATTTATTTTGGTCAAAACTTTTTTTTATTTGAACCGATTTTTCCTAGAATGTTCTACTAAAGATTTTCGATCCCTTGAAGAAATGATACAACCATCGTTTTAAGCGTAAAAAAATAATTATTATGAAAGCAAAAATTAACTAATGTGCTGTTTTCACTACACGTGCAGTCACTTGTGTTATGAAAACAGCAAATTATTCTTTTTCCTCTCATAATAATTATTTTTTAATCGACATTTTTCAGATTCTATTTTCAATATTTTAGTTACCTATAGACAGGCTTTCAAGGTCTTTGTTTTAAATTCCTACGTTTCGCCGGGATTTCCGATTTCCTCAGGGATTGATTTTTATTATAGGTAAATCCTCTTTATTTTTTTTGCCCTAAACATTTTCACTTAAATTGACAATAATATTTTCTCCCCAAAAATAGTCTCTGGTTTAGTCAAAAAGATTATTACTAAAATTCGCTTAAAAAAATATTAACACTTTTTTAATTTTTTAGGTTTGTGCTTTGGATCCTGTACGTTTACTTCTGACCTTAGGTGCTAATCCCGCCATGGTGGATTATACACATGGTAATACTGCCTTACACTGGGCAATTTTGGCACGTAATGCCACAGCGATTAATACTTTAGTTTTAAAATCCAAAGCTTCCTTGGACGTACCCAATTTGAGGGGTGAAACGCCACTAACAATGCTCGAGTCACAATCCGGTGCCGTTTGGATAAGTGCAAAGGTTATGGAACGCATAAAGGATGCCTCCTTATCATCGCAACAAAGAAGATCTCTCATAACCCGTGTTAAACATGACAAACGATTGCGTTGGTGGTCAATGGTAGCTTGCCCTTTTACTGCCTTCTATTTGGCCGGTGTTATATTCACCTTAAATACATTGTACATTATAAAGTTCTTTTTATTGGGTTGTCTCTACGCTGTATTTCATACTTTAGGAAAAGCTTTATTTGATGATCATTTAATGGCATTACTGCCATTGAGTGTGTATTGTGCTACGAAAGCTTGGTTTTATATAACATGGTTTGTGTATGTTCTCGATGCGGTTTCGTTTGGTACAACAATTTTGTTCTTAATATGCTCTGGAGGCTTGTGGTTATGTTTTATAAAGTCTTGGAGGGGCGATCCCGGTATAATACAACCAACACAAGAACAAAGATTTAAGGTTAATTAGTAATTTCAAAACTTGTGTTTTTAAGAAACTGGCAATTATTTTTTATCTTCTATTAGACTATTGTGGAATTGTCGGAACGTGGTGGTGTTGGGTTTGAGCCTTCCTCCTTTTGTTCGGGCTGTTTGGTCCGACGTCCTATTCGTTCAAAACATTGCAGTGTTTGCGATCGTTGTGTAGCCCGTTTCGATCATCATTGTCCCTGGGTTGGCAATTGTATTGGCTTAAATAATCATACCTACTTTATGGGTTTTCTCTGGATGCTATTGATTATGTGCGGTTGGATGATTTATGGTGGTTCTTGCTATTATATGAATAGTTGTAATGTTCATTTTGATGGTAAGTATGGAAATTTGTACATATGTTAATTTAATTATTATCAAAAATCCTCTTGATAAGAAAAAGCTAAATATTTTTTCATTAAAAATTTTTTTTTCACCGAACACAAAAAAAATTTTCACCGAAAATTGTTTTAATTAGGAATGTAAATATACGCCTTTCTGATGATACGATACCGATACTGAAAAATAATTCGGAGATACCGATACGAATATAAAACTTGAACTCAAGTTAATGTTAACAAATCTCAAATAAAGTCATTTTTTTATGCAAAATAACAGCATAATTTATATATATATATTTATGTGATGGAAAACGATTTTGAAAATAACACTTCAAAAATTAATTTCTAATACAAAAAGAAAAAGAGTCCTGCATAGTTTATTTAAAAGTTTTTATTATATATGTTAATTTAACTGTTTTGAACATAAAGTTAAGAGTATAATTCAAAAATGTATTTTACAATCGCTCGAAACTCCAGCTAAAAACGATCGGTTTGAACAAATTTAAAAATTGGGCTACCATGGTTTAGTTGTAAAAAAATCCAAATAATTGCATTAAAAACTAATAACTAAATATGCTAACTTTCCGGCACTCATACAGTATAAGCAGGCTGTACATTGTAATCAAAATTTGTAATAACATGTTTTGAAGAGCTAGGTTTTGACTGAAATTAATCTCTGTGCTATGGTGCAAACAAAACGGTTAAGAATTAACAGCCTGTTCATCGATTTCGAACGTTGACGTTCGCATATAAAATTATATTTGAAACAAAAACAAAATTCTAAAATTTGTCCTGCTCTTTGATGATTTATTTCTCTATTAGTTGTTACTAGAGTTTTTTTTCCCGGACTTTTTCGATTCCCGGGAAATTTTTTTAAATTTCCCGGGATCCCGCTCCATATAAATAATACAAAGTAAATTTTGGTATTAATTAATGAAAAAAACTTTTATAAAAAAAAACGTAAGGGAACTTGTTTACAAAGAAAGTAAATGAAATGGTTCAATACTAAAAAATTAATTGAAGATTGAAATAGGAACTTGAATTATTATTACCTCACGCCTTTATTCCCTATTACATATTATGCTTTTATTCAGTATTATTATGCTCTGGATAATTCATAAAACAATAATAAAAACAAAATAAAAATTGAGGCACTCAAGATATGAAATAAAGAAGTTAATTAATAAAATAGATAAAATACTTTAAAGAAATATATAACATTTTTTAATGGCTTAGGAAATAACTTTCTGATACACTCAAAGCGCTTTGTAAGTCGTCAAAAAGTATATTCCTGATTTTATTTACTAATTATCATGTTTCCGAAAAATTTCGTAAATTTTTTACCGAGGTTGGACAAATAGTTAAAAGTGCACCGTTGTAGCATGCTTCAGATTCACAATCAGAAGCAATTTTTTCTTTTTTATAAGCAACATCTATATCAGTCAAATGTATGTCAAGGTTGATGCAAAAATAGCATTAACCGGACTGCTTCGTACAAACCTCTTCATTTCAATAGGTCCATTTATAATCTTTAGGACAATGTGTTTTTCAAGTTGTATGTTGTAGTATCTTACACAAGTTTTCAAAATGTTATTTTATTTCGGTTTTCCCGCACTTCACGGGTATATAAACCAACACAAATTTAAATTGAAAATTTGTGTTTATCACCTAATAAACATATCGCTCCTTCATTGCATCATAGTCATATCTCAAAATTTGAAGTAACTTTAGCAAAGTTTTCCTTCATACCTTCTCGTATTATATCTCAAACTGAACCGAAGTTATAGCAAAATATATCTTTAAATCGGTACATTTTGAAAACTTTAATCGCATTTTGCCAAGATCGTTTGTTTTTGTAGATATGACTATATTGCAATAAAGGAGCGATATGTTTAGGTATCTCCTATTTTTAAGAATTGTTCATGGACAATGAAACTTTACTGCCTGCATCTTATTTTGAGTTAATGTACTTTATTAACTCTTCACTTCACTAAATGTAATAATTATCAACTGTTGCACTGCCCATTCTGCTTTTAGTAGATTTATTGCATCAGGAGACATTGATTTAAATACATGTACTCACTTCTTGTAATTGATCTAATCCACAACCCATCCACAGATGCTAATTTTTAGAGAATAGAAAACTAAATTTCAAAGTATAAATAGCTATTTTCTAAAATTATGAGGAATTTTTTATTTCCCGGGATCCCGCAAGAAAAATCCCGGGAAAACGGGAAATAAAATAATGGAAATTCCCGGGAATTCCCGGGACGGGAAATCCCTGGAAAAGACCCTAGTTGTTACGCAAAAAATCATTAAAAATCAAATTGTTTCTTCACAAAACCCTAAAAAATATTTTCAAAAATATCGTCGTATCGAAAGTAAAATATCGCCGATATCGATATGTCCATAAGTATTGCCGATATATCGGTATTCGTTGTATCCGTCGTATCGAAAATAAAATATCGCCGATATCGATATATCCATAAGTATCGCCGATATATCGGTATCGGTTTTCGTTGTAAAAAAAGCGTTGAAAAAGATGTTATTAAATCACCACAACTCGCAAACCCGAAGTTCTTCAAATTCGGGTGAAGAAGCTATGAATTTAACATAAGCATGTCATTGGAAAAATGTTGTTCATTTTCTACTACTTTTAACTGCATATATTCCACGTTTCTAGTACTTTTACAGTTCCGATATTTGAATGTCATTTATAAGTAAGGGAAAAAATGTATACTTAAATAACTCTTAAGATGCTAATCAAAAGTAGTGCTGCAATAGTAATGAAATTGTCCATTAAGGAAGTGATATTAATGCAGTGATTTTGAAATGCAACTTTTTCGCTTTTAAACATTTAAAACCCCTTTAATTAATTAAAAAGCATCACTTTTATAGGAATAAATATAAAAACAAGCTCTAGAAACGCAAATAAAAAATTCAGTTAATTTCCAGAACAAACAAATATTTTTTAGAAATGCAATCCTTTTTAAAAATTTCCGGGCCAACTACATTCTATGCAATTATTTAGGAACAAAGGTGCAATTTAAAATCTTATTTCACATTTGTAAAGGGTGTTTTTTTAAGCCCGATAGAACTTGAAATTGTAAAAAATAACACAAAAAATTAAATTGTAATCAAAATTTTTTTTTTATTCGAAAGATCAATACGTGACATTAACATTTGAAAATGATTTCGGGCATATGGGCACCGCGGCTGTTCTTGACGAAGCGCATTCTGGACGTCCAATTTTGGGCCACTTTTTCGAGCACTGCTGGCCGTATGTCACGAATAGCACGAACAATGCTGGCCTCCAAGGCGTCAATTGTTGCTGGTTTATCAGCATAAACCAGTGACTTCACGTTGCCCCACAGGAAATAATCGAGAGGTGTCAAATCGCACGACCTTGGAGGCTAATTGACAGGTCCATTTCTCGAAATCAACTTGCGCGAAATCAAGTTGCGCGAATCGACGACTGATTTTCAAAGTAAATTTGGATAATTTCGTAGCGTTGTTCAAGCGTGAGTCTATTCATGATGATTTGTCAGAGTATACTGAAACGATAAAAAAAAATATTTCATCAAAATTTAATTTTTTGTGTTACTTTTTACAATTTAAAGTTCTTTCTAGCTTAAAAAAACACACTTTACTTCAAAACTACTTCTTTAAAGCTGAAAAGTAGCATTAGCTACTTTGGATGTAATTAAGATGCAGTTTTTAAAGTATGACTTCCATTTTTTTTGCTGGGTAGTTTTAATATAAATTTATTATTAAAAATTACTTCTACAAAAAAAATTTATTCCAAAAAAAAAAAAAAAAAAAAAAAAAAAACAAAAAATTTACACAATTATTTTCATCAAAAAAAAAAAAAAAAAAAAAAATAAATAAATTAACGGAAATTATTGTCACAAACAAAAATTTGATAGATTGATTGATTCTTTTAACCAAAAAGTTTTCATCGAAAATTTTAATAAATTAAAAAAATTGCCGGAAATTCTTTCTAGACAAATTTTTTTTACCAAATTAAATTTCGCTAAAAAATCCAACGTAAATTCTTAAAAAAAAATATACTGAAAACTCCTTTTTTCCAAAAAAAAAATTTTACCCATAAAGTTAAATAATTGTTTACTATGGTAAAATAATAATTCTTTTTACAAAAAAAAAAAAAAATAATCAAAAAATTTTTTTCACCAAAACTTCAACCCATATTTAATTTTTCTCATAAAAATAAATATTTTTTGCCACAAAAAATGTTCTGTTAAAATGGTTTTAAACAAGAAATATTTAACGAAAATTATTTTCACAAAAAAATGTCTACTGTAAATTCTTTTTACAAAAAAAAAAAATGGTCACCCTAAATTCTTTTCAGATAAAAATTTTGATTAAAAATTCTTTTCACAAAAAAACTTTTGGCGAAAAATTTTAATGATAATTTATACAGAAAATTAACCAAACCGAAAATTAATTTAAACAACAAATTTTTACCGTAATTTATTTTTCACACATTTTTTTAAAATTCTTTTTACTTTTTAAAAATAAATTCTTTTTAATTTTTTTTTTCAATTAATCTTAACAATTAGTAAATATTTTCCTAAATTTCCTTTTCAAATACAGATTTTCTTGCCGCATTGCGTGCTATTGGTAATTGTAATGCTTGGATCGGCTGGGTCATGACCAACGCCCTGCTTCACATGTCTTGGGTTATTTTACTAACCATATGTCAAACATATCAAGTTATATGTTTAGGCATGACCACAAACGAACGCATGAATCGTGGCAGATATCGACATTTTCAGGCACGCAATGGTCAATCGCCATTTACCCGTGGTGCCTTTAATAATTTAGTTGATTTCTTAGAGTGCACCTGTTTTGGATTGGTAAAACCTAAACGTATTGATTGGATGAACTACTATGATTATGATGTGCAGGCAAATAAGACTATAGAACAAGAACCGTTGCTGCGCAATGGAGAAGAGTCGCAGGCAGCATCTCATAATTATCAGTATGTGTAGGACAAGTCGAATCGGGATGCGATGACGCGCAAGGCACCCATAGCTGATGTTTAAATCAGAGAAAATCACATTAAATCAAGGTAATAATTTTTTTTTTAATTTTATTTTATATAATATTTTATTATATATAACTTTTTTTAGTTATATATAATTACGTTTAAATATTTATTAGATGTGGTCATTTTAAGCTTTCTCTTTTGGTGTATGTACGTATTCGTATTTGTTTCCCTTCTTAAAAAAAATAATATTTACTGCCTGGCCCACGAAGTCGACAAGAACATTTCTTTCTTATATTTATATTGAAAACAATAATAAAAAACAAAAATTTGTTATTGTTTTAAATGTATATATGGGCATTTCCGTCAAAAGGTCCACCGTGACCGAAAATTTAAAAGTTATTAAAAGCTTATTATTTTACGATATTGTTATAGAAAAATATTAAGATTTTACTAATTTTATAAATTCCCTCATAAATTCGTTCACTAAGACAAACAATCAGACTGCAAAGTTGTGCAAACGTAATTTTTTATTTGTGAGAATGTTTTATTGCATGTTTTTTATTTAATATTATCTTCCTTAAAAGAGGTGATATTTGATGAAAATTATTCCAAAAAAATTTTCTTACATGGTCTGTAATCTAAGGAAGAGTTCGAAGAGAAATATGTTATTCGGATTACCGGTAAATTTATATTTTTTTTAATCATTAATCAGTTAAATTATTGTGGAAAAAATGTCACGTTCGAAATGTCACGTATCGAACCAGATTTTGGCTTAAACCAAAAAAAATACAGAAGATTTTGAAATCAAACCAAAGACAATTTAAATGTTACATTGCTACGTAAAATTCTGAAAGTAGTTTGACTAAAAAATTGTGCCAGGTTTCGCTGAATTACGCCTTTTTATACATGGCCACAAAAACTACTTCTATTTTTTTCACGTTCGAACCGCTACTTCTTTTGCCATTATCTTTGACCTAGAATGGCGCCCCCCATAAACTTTAGCATAGATAATAGTGCTTTCTTAGTGCTATAATTTAAGAGTTAAAATAACGTAAAAATATTTGTTGTTTAAAATGTTATTGCATTTTTGATGCGTACGACTGTCACGTTCAACACTTTGGAATTACCCATATGCGAAAGAAATTTTCGTTTCGTTATTGTGGGCCAGGCTGTTAAACTTTAAAATAACAGCAACAAACAAAGCTTTTTTACACAAGAAAATAAAAGTATTTATTTAAAGAGTATTAATTAAAATGTGCTAATATTTTCCAATAAAGTTCTATTGTTTTTGTTTTTTTACAAAGTGCTGCTCCAGTTATTTTTTGTATACTTATTTAGAAAGAAAAAGCCATATTTTTTTACGTTGTAAATGTAATTTAAACCACCTTATAAAAAAACATATGATAAATTCAATATTAAGCGAAATAATGCAAAAAATAAATTTAAAAGTTTTTGTATTGAAACTAAAAGTTACCAAAATAATCGTCATCGCAAACCGATTCTTTATATTATAAATACATATATAGAAAATGTTAAAATTATTATGTACAATTTTCAAAGTTTTTTATAACTCTGTCTTTTTTACCAACTTCCTTCTTTTTTTTATTACACAACCCATAAAAAAGACATGTAAATTATTTTTCTTAGTTTTAAGTTAAGCAAACCTAATTAAGAATTCAAAACTTTAACTGTCGTATTCATAAATAACTAAAATGGATTTGAAATCCTTTTTAAAGAAAAGTTGTATGGCAGTTAAGTTTTAAAATACATTTGAGATATATATTTTTTTTATGAATACGGCAAAAACTCTTTATGTTTATTATAAAGGATAAATAGTTATAATTTATTTTAAAAAACCCAAGCTACTTAATAGGAATTGTATTTAATTTTCCACGATAACAAAATAAAAGAAATTTGAGCTGAATATTAGTTATTGGGAAATTTTTTATTCTCAATAATAAACTTTTAACACGTTTATTTCGAAATGTAAATTTTTGAGTTATGACGACGTTTCAGCAAATGAGCGATATATTGTTTAAATTAATTAAAACATTTTTATTTATACAATTATTTTAAAGTTTTGGGCGCTTTTTTATTAGATCTAAAAAATAATACCCTGTGGTGGTCATTTTCTGTTTCGCGCCTACGTGCATTTTTTAATATCTTTTCCATAAATTTTTGCAAAATTTTGGATCTAATGGCCATGATTTCATTTCGAATGTTGATATTTGCATATGTACACTCTTTCTCTAAAATATTCCCAAAAAAACTGTCAGTAGCTGTTAAATCAAGTAAACGTGTGTTCGCCGAATATGCTACTTACCAAAGCTATTGAATAACCTGCAAAATGTGCTGTGGCTTCATCTTGTTGAAATCCCAAGGTTGTATGGTATTCCGCAATTGATCCAACAAAATTTTCAAACATCGTTCGATATGCACTACCGTTGACAGAGATTTAAACACAAATTTAATTTTCGAAGTCCAAATCCTTCAGTTTTGCTTGTTGACGTAGTCATTAAAAAGTAAATAAACTTTATCGCTCATCAACAAATTGTCTATACAATGACGGTTTGGTTTGAAAAATAATATTCAAAAATACTGAAAAATAAATAAAAATAATAATTAAAAAAGGGGTTAAGAATTCAAACCATAAAGCTTATTTTGCGGCACCCTAAATTATATTCCTTAAAAAATCTTATGGTTTTATAGAGAAAAAAATCTTGTTATAACTGACAAGATTAATGTTTTTTTAAGAATTAAATGTTTGTATTGACAACAATATTTTTCCTATATAGAGGAAATTGATTATATAATCAGGGCGCAAGTTTTTAAATTTCGTTTGATATCATATGTGTTAATTTGCACCAGACCTGCCAAATAAATCTATTCTATCGAAAATCGAATTAAATTCGTATTTTGCTTCTGTTATAAATCGAAAATTATATTAGCGTAATTCGCAGTTAGTAGTACATTTTAGATGCACAAGGAATTTAAACCACAAAGTGGGAGCGCCTTTTTTGCGGTAAATAAATGTACATAGTTTACCAAAGTTTGTGGTATAGAACTTTAACAACAATGTGGTAAATAACAGTTTAATGCATTTTGTTTTTGTGGTCTGGTAAACCCTGGTATATTTACTATATCCACAAGATCTGCTAGATCTACAATCTTAGTTTACTAAGAAGCGTGGATTCCGATATTGTCTCTATTGAACTATTATTTTTGTCTTATTATCGAAAATAAGTAAAATCTTTTTATTAAGTTACCAATAACTCGATTTTTTTCAATAGAAAAAATCTTGATCGATACACGTAGTTTTGTTATTGCAGAAAATCTTCTTAACACAATTTTTTTCTATTTAGAAAGTATTTATCTAAAAAAAAACTTGTTACTAACGATAGCAATTTTCCAATTTTCCTTTCTTTGTTGTCGATAACTTGATTTCTTTCAAGGGCGGATCCAGCCATTAGTTTAGGTGGAGTCACATAGTGAAAATTAAGTCCCAATTTATAATTTTAGAATAAAATTGCTCGAGTAGCCTAGATGGAACATGACCACTCTGGGAACCGCGCTTTATTACTCCTTTAGCGAAAGTCTTGTTATCAATAGCGAGTTATCGAGAGAAATTATTAAAGACCAAATTTTTCGCTAAAAAGAAAAAGCAAAAAATATAATTTTTCTGATTTCATTTTACAAACCACAGATTTGCTAGTGTTAGATTTTTCGTTAATTAACAGATATTTTTCTCCAAGGAGGCAATTGTGTTAAGATGACATAAATTTTTATTTGTTATCGATAACTGTGTATTTACCCTGTAGCGAATTTATTGAAAATATAAAGTATTTGTTTACATAGGTATGAAGAATAATTTCTCCGTAGTCAAAATTTATTATCGATAACATAATTTTTCCTTATCAAGAGAACATTTTGCTCTAAGTAATATGTGAGTAATTGCTTTATAGAGAATTAATTTTTTATAACTGAAAAGTTTGGTCATCCATAGCATAATTCGTTTTATGAAAGAAATGGTTTTCGATCGATTTTTAATTTCTGTTCGAATTTAACAAAAAAATTTCCAACCAAAATTTCTTTACTAAGAGCTTAATATAATTAACGTTTAAACAAACATATTTCCCAAAACAAAACCATAGTATAAAACAACAAGCAGCTCATTATTAAATTTATATTTACAAACACTGATGTTATCTTTACATAATTTATTGGTATAATATTAAAAGAAAAAAAAAAAAAACGAAATTGAAACACCAAAAATATTACAAAATTTTTTAAAACTAAATTGTTACAAATATATCGAAAAATTTTTTAATAATGAAAATAATCAGTTCATATTTAAATAAAAAATTAATCATTTAAGCAAAAGAAATTCAATAATAATTTTGCACTTAAGTCTAGTCATAACTTAATTATTAATAACTAATTTAATAATACTAAAATAACAGCACACACGTTTTCTAATAAACTTTTATTTTTTACCAAAAATTTTAAGCGAAATAAAAACAATTTAAATTAAACTCAAATTATCTTATATAATTGTTTATATTAAAAAAAATTAAAACGAAGAAAAATGTTACTTAAAATTGCATTTAACAATACAACAAATAATAATAATAAATATACGAAAAATAATTGTAATATATACATTTCAAACCAAATAAAATTAATAAAAAAAAAAAAACAAATTTCTTAACTACAGAGTTAAGTAATTTTTTTTTAATTAAATAAGTTAAAAACTGTTTAGTTTTCATATTTGTCTCTTAATTGCTTTAACCACTGCTCAACAAAAATTTTCGTTAATTTTGCTATATATACACCACAAACATAAATCTTCAAAAGTCATCCATCTTATTAAAAATATTGTGACTGATTTTGTTAAAAAATATGTACTGATTTTTGGATTGTTAGTTTTGAACAAACTTGAACTGTAATGAGTAACTTAAACATGAAAATTAACTAGAGTCTAAAATAATTAGGGAGTTTATAACCAAACACATGCACATTTATGTACAAAATATTCATTTTAATTCTCAAAAGTCTTTTTAGTTTTGACATTAAAATTTCTACAAAACTTAACAGAATTCTTCTTTAAATAAAGGTTTTATTTAGTTTCTTTGAGAAAATATGCGGAAAAAACTTATCGATATAAAAAGATTTTCTCTGTTAAAGTAAATCTGTAAAAAATCGGTGAGCAATAATGAAAAGTTTTTCTGCAGATCCATATACATATTGTGTTATCGCTTGCAAGATTTTTTGAATAGAACAGAAACTGTGTATTTAATAACAAGATTTTTGGAATAGAACAACAATTTTGTTTCAAGATTTTCCATACAGAACAAAAATCGTAATATCGACAAAAGATTTTCACGATAAAATAAAAAATTGTGTTATCGATAAAATGGTTATAAAATCGAAAATGTTTTATCTTTAACCAGATATTTCTGTATGGACGGATCAAAAATCGTGTTATAAGTAACAAAATTTTGTTTTCTGTAAATAGCAAAAATTATGTTATGGATAACGAGATTTTTTTTCGATAAGTTTTCCTGTATATAAATATAATTGTCTTATTATTTTAGTTTTGTTGTTGAAGCTGAACTATTTTCTATCGTAGACATTTTATGTCTATTTTTTGCTATAAAAAAAATTTGTTGTCTATAAAGGATTTTGTTATCGATAACTAGATTTGCTAAAGATATGTAGAACATTCTGTAGTTTATTATTTAATATGTAGAGCATTTGATATTGAAAACCCGATATTGTTTTATAAATCGTTATCCAAAAAATTTACTATTAATCATATTATAATTAAGATCTCAAATACTTTCAATAATCCAAATATTTGTAAAAAAACTTTCTAATATCAACAATATTCAATCTTGCAAAATATTAAATATAAAGTTATTATTGAGTGAATTTTAATTTGCGCTATTTTTATTCATTACCAAACAGAGCCATAAAACACGTTACAAAATATTTTTTTTTTGATATTCAACTATTTTACATGATCCAAATTTTTTTGTATTTTTAAAAATTATTCCATTTTAAGCTTATAAAAAAACAAAAAAAAAAAAAAAAAAAAAAAACAAGTAATTTTCACAATATTTTCTAAATGAAACTTATCAAGTCCATAAAAAACTGATAACAAAAAAAACTTGAAAACTTCAATTGTGAAAATGCTGCTCTAAATGTTTTTTGCATTAATTACCTCAAAAGCCTGTTTATAGTTTTATATAAAAATTTATTTGTATAAATATTTTATTTTTGTGTGGTATTTATTATTAAAACTAAAAAAAAATAATTTAAGCAATACACATGATAAATTTATGAAAATTATAAATTTATTATAAAGATAATATGAAATATTTAAAAGAAATACATACAATAATTAAATTGTTTAATTAATATTATAAACAAAAATAACTTTCTTTGTACTATTTGTGTGTAAATGTCATTTAAAACTTAATAACAATTTATAAGTAACGAAATATAAAAATGTGTAAATGGAAACAAAAAAATTAAATAAAAAAAAAAAATTAGACAAAATTCTAAAATTGAACGTAATCGAACATTAACATTACAAAAAACATTAAGAACACCTTACTAAATTATTAACGATTAAAATATGAATACCATATTATAAAGTCAAAGATCAAAAAAGAAATCACAAGAAAACATACAAAAATTCGATCAATAATAAAATATAAAATAAATAAAAAGAAACAAACGAACACTTAAATAAAAATTATTAAATTAAAAGCATTTTTACTTATTTTAGACGAAGAATATGGTTGGTCATAAACTCTTTTCTTCGCTTTGTTCTGATTTACTTTGATAAGAAGCAAATGATTTGGCTTTGAACGGCGAATAGTCATGTTCAGCCATTTTCTGGAAATAAAATTCGAGTGAAATTAAAATTGAACAAATTTTGTAAACGACCTCGTTTTAAAAGTTTATTCCCTTTTATATAACTTATACTTTGAGGACCACTTATACATAGAGTTTTTTTCCCGGACTTTTCCGTTTCCCGGGAAAGCGGGAATTTTTTTTAAATTTCCCGGGATCCCGGGATCCCGCTCCATATAAATAATACAAAGTAAATTTTGTTATTAATAAATGAAAAAAACTTTTATAAAAAAACGCAAGGGAACTTGTTGACAAAGAAACTAAAATAAATGGTTCAATACTAAAAACCCAGAAAAAAAATTCGCTTACTTTTTCAAAATGAATAGTTTCTTTAACTCATTATTTAGCAGCTTTCTTCTATAACTACATCTATAACAGCCTCTATAACTACTTTTTTCTGAATGTATTTAAGTAAAAAAATAATGACTTGCTTTTGAATAATTCATTGGTTCTTTCAGTAGAATTGTAAGTAGTGCTCTTATGTTTTTCTGATTACTCAACACATTATTTTGTAGGCGAAGTTTTTACTGGGAAATTAATTGAAGATTGAAATAGGAACTTGAATTATTATTACCTCACGCCTTTATTCCCTATTATCATGCTTTTATTCAGTATTATTATGCTCTGGATACAAGATAAAAAGATAACATACACATAACAATTTAATTCATAAAACAATAATAAAAACAAAATAAAAATTTAGGTACTCAAGATATGAGATCAAAAAGTTAATTAATAAAATAGATAAAATATTTTAAAGAAATATATAACATTTTTTAACGGCTTAGGAAATAACTTTCTGACACACTCAAAGCGCTTAGTAAGTCTTCAAAAAGTATATTCCTGATTTTATTTACTAATTATCATGTTTCCGAAAAATTTCGTTCATTTTTTACCCAGGTTGGACAAATAGTTAAAAGTGCACCGTTGTAGCATGCTTCGGATTCACAATCAGAAGCAATTTTTTCTTTTTTATAAACAACGTCTATATCAGTCAAATGTATGTCAAGGTTTATGCAAAAAAAGCATCAACCGGACTGCTTCTTACAAACCTTTTCATTTCAATAGATCCATTTGTAATCTTTAGGATAATGTGTTTTTCAAGTTGTATGTTGTAGTATCTTAGACGAGTTTCCAAAATGTTATTTTATTTCGGTTTCCCCGCACTTCATGGGTATATAAACCAACACAAATTGAAATTGAAAATTTGTGTTTATCACCTAATAAACATATCGCTCGTTCATTGCATCATAGTCATATCTCAAACTGAACCGAAGTTATAGCAAAATATATCTTTAAGTCGGTACATTTTGAAAACTTTAATCGCATTTTGTCAAGATCGTTTGTTTTTGTAGATATTACTATGTTGCAATAAAGGAGCGATATGTTTAGTTACCTCCTTAGTTACTTGTTCATGGACAATGAAACTTTACTGCCTGCATCTTATTTTGAGTTAATGTACTTTATTAACTCTTCACTTCACTAAATGTAATAATTATCAACTGTTGCACTGCCCATTCTGCTTTTAGTAGATTTATTGCATCAGGAGACATTGATTTACGTATGTACTCACTTCTTGTAATTGATCTAATCCACAACCCATCCACAGATGCTAATTTTTAGAGAATAGAAAACTAAATTTCAAAGTTTAAATAGCTATTTTCTGAAATTATGAGGAATTTTTTATTTCCCGGGATCCCGCAAGAAAAATCCCGGGAAAACGGGAAAACCCTACTTATACATCTCTAAATAATCACCACGATTCCTCTAATTTTACCCATTAATCCCTTTTTTTGTATATCTGGAGAACGGCAAGAGCCAAAGTTGCCAAATTAGTTACAAGCATTTCATTGCTAATGCCTTTAAGTTGTTAAATGGACTTGAGTTTCAATACTCAAATATATTAATGCTCATGGGCTTATTTACATAAAACGAAATTCATTTTCGAGTAACTTATTCTATTTTCTTCCACTTTAATGTGAGGAATTTTTCTATATAGAAACTTTATATATATATATAGAAAAGTTGTTTTCCTTTTTTCTTCTTCCGATATTGTTTGATTGTTTACCATGTTTAGAAACAACAAATTTACCACAACCCGCTTTTTGAAAAATCGCCCAAATTAATTCCGGACGCCGATTATTGGCCGATAAGCAATTTTTGACCGATACCGAAGCCGATTAATCGGTCGGACACTAGTTATTGCTCTATTATATTCTAAGAAAAGGGCCGAAGTAGACAAAGGTTTATGTATTAAAGAATTTAGAGTAAAAGTTCCTTTCATGATGCTCATCCCATATGATCATCATGTAGGAATATTTGGAGTATTTCATCACTTGGTGGTCATGGTCGGTGAAAATAGGTGCAGCTAATACCTTGCACGGTAGTGCGAAATTGGCAGGTTTACCTTATATAACAGTAAATGCTAGTTTACACTATCACACAAGTCTTACGTATTCCATACTACTTTGTGAGATAGAAATCTAATGAGTTTTGTTGCGACTGTCAAAAAATCTAATTCAATATTACAGTTTCTGTTCACACTATCACACATGAACATACTTTTGTTAAAATGCAACCCTGATCGAATGAAAAGCATTATTGTTTTAAAAAGTTTTAAAAAACGTTGAAGTCATATGGGATGTCAAATTGTTTTCGTAATACTTGAGTTTTTGACATGTATTTTTACAAAGTATAATAGTGTAAACTAGCCTTAAGGGATGTCGTAAAAGTCATCATTGAATGCTAATTTCCTACCCATTGTGGAGAAGTTCGGTGGATCTCCTTAGCTAATGTTTCTAATCAACAGACTCTGCTATTAGCATTGGTGGTATGATAGTTTAAGCTCCTCAAAAAGGGGTAAGGGTACGGCTTAAAAGTTGCTACCTACCTAACATTATAGTGTAAATTAGTTTGGCTAGGTCGACCTACGTATGTACATAAATCTTAGTCTTAAGAACTTAAGAACAGAACTTTGACAACTAACTTAAGTAACTACTATCGCGTTTAAGTTTTAATGATTATCATTGGACTTTTTTAATGCGTGAATGCTATAGAATGTCGGCTATTTCAATTTTGCTATGTATTATTTTGCCTTGTATCTCGTTTAAAAAAAAAGTAGTCCAACTGGATTAACTTTGCGCTGTATGATAGATGGTTTACTCTTACAAGGGCACAAAAGAGCCTGAATCTAACATAAATCTTGCTTTCTCCTTTTGAAATGAAACACAGTTTTGTATTTTAATTTTTACCTTTCTCCATGCATTTCAATTATTACTCTTTTATTCATTTTCTTTTTGTGTTTTTCTTAATCAATTTTAAGATTATTACAAATACTCGTAGACAAATAAAAAAAAAAATACTTTTTTTTCATACAGATATTTTATAAAAAATTTTAAATAGTTTCTTAAAAAAATTAAAGCCAAACTTAAAATTGATTTCAGTTTTAGAAAGGGCGTAGGATAAGTATTTAGTTTAATACAAATATAGTTAGTTCTTTTTTTTTGTTTAATTTTTTGGTACTTAATAACTAATTTAAGCCTATGATATATATTTTTTATTTAGCATTATTTTTTTAATATATTTATCAAAAAATTTTCTTTTGCCGTTTATAACGTTTTATATGAAAAATATGTGGATTCACATTTGGACATTTTTGCAACTAATAATTCGGTAAAAATACTTTTAACAGTTTAAAGAGCTTTTCAATGACTTTTATAATATTTCCTCATGATTTATTTATATATATATATACATATATTTTTTTTATATAGGTGGGTTTCTTTTATTGTGGAAATATTAAACACCAAAATATGTATTTACAATACTGGATGGTTTAAGGTTGATCGTTTAATTCCTTTTTCTAAAATGTTATTCTAACAGGTGTGTTCCAGGTTGAAAACGCAATCTAAACGTCAAAAACAGCTCTTTATCAGCTGTAAAAAAAAATTATACATATTTTGTTTTCTGGATTGTATCAAAAATTATTCCTAAAAAATAATTTTTTTACATAGAAGTGCCAATTAGTAGGTCTGCGCGCAACTACAACAATCCAACAATAGAAAAAACAACACGCATTTTATTTGTGTAAAAAATGATAAAGATGTCAAGAACAAAAGCAATTGTTTGTGTAAAAAATGGTAAAAACGCCAAAAACAATTGCCCGTAAAAAACAGGGGCCTGATGCTGGCAGTTGTGATCGAGTACATTCTCAATTCGAAAGCAATTTAATATCTAATTATTTCAGTCAATACTGAACGAATCGCAATTATTTTTTTGCTGCTGTAAAGCATTTATCTGAGTTTCACAATACTGAAAAAATAATTTCGATTCGTTCAGTATCGACTGAAATAAAATTGCTTTCGAATCGAGAAATAACTCGTTCACGACTGCCAGCATTAGGCCCCAGAACTCTGCAAAAAATCAGCAGGCGTTTCGAGCAGATTCACTAATTGGACCATGGTTGAAATTTTTTATTTAGTAAAAAATATTTGTTTTGGATTAATATTTGTGTGAAAGTATATTAATATGTATATATATTTATTTTTTTATTAAATTGAAGAAAGAACATTTCGAGCTTCTATAATTGAAAACGAATAAAAACATGTGAATTGCAAAACACCAAAAATGCTAAAATAATCCACTTTCGAGTGAATTCGGATTCTAGAACGCACCTGTAAAAAACTATTTTATTTTGTTAAATAATTCTATAAGGATTTAGAATTATAATCTGAATATAAGGTTTCGATTTAAACGTATTTGAACGAATCTTTTGCGCCGCTAACCCTAATATTCGAAATATCGGAAGAAAAACATTTTTTAGTCACTGGTCTACGTAAGTCAATCGTAAGAATAACAATTTTTCCCAATATACAAAATGGACAGAATTTTTATTGAAAGTATTTCACTGGGTTAGTCGAGCATTTCCATGCGTAAAGGCAAAATACATTGTCAAATTGCTTTGGCCCCCTTCCCTGATCTGAAGGCTTGGCTCCGCCATTGCCACCAAGCTCTTGAACTTGAGCTTGACTTCAAGATCTAAATTGTTTGGTTTTTTATCCAGCATCGTATCAGTGAAACAAATTATTACTGATACAACCATAGTGCTTGATGTGAATTTGACAAATGTATTTGGTGCTACTCTCTATTGCGATTCGAAAGAAAATGGTATCAAATCTAGTGATTGGTACTCTTTAATGCGTTTGCGGATCTGTCTTTGGCATCTTTTTATTCTTTTCTTATCGGAAAGCTGCACTTTTTATTTTATTTAAATTTTTAAATTTAAAATTTTAACATATTTTGACATTTCATTACTGTCAATTTGCGCCATCTTTTTAATTGTTATTGCCAGTATTGCATAATTTTCAAAAAATTTGGCGTAAGTGATAAGGAGTACCAAATTGGCATAAAGGTTTCGTTTTGAAATTGAATTCGCAACGCCATAGAGGGTAGCCCCCTAGGTGAAATCATTGCCGCTTTAAAACAATTAGGCCTGTTTGTCTGCCTACTCGAATTTTACGTTTCACTACCGCATTAGTTAACGGTTTGGCATCGCATATTTGTACTGTATACGGATATTGAGTACAGCGTAAGTTTTGTTTTACATACTAAATTTTTGGAATTTACCTGATAAACTACCAACAAAAAACCTACAATTGACTTTGCTAGGAATATTACTTTGGCATTAGGCAAAAGGTCTTAAGTCAGAAACTGTAGTTTTTCGTAATAATAAATTAAAAATTATATATTTGGTGTATTTCATAGACTTTTTCCTAAAGGGCAGATAATAACTTAAGTCTAGCAGATGTGCTTGACTTAAGTTGTTAAACCAAACAAAATGAGAACAAAAAATTTAATTAAACACAATCAAAAACTCAAAATACGTTTTTTGATTTAAGAACTTTTTGCCTAACGGCAAAGATACCTTACCTTTATTTGAATATTGTTGACTCAAAACTTTGCATACTGGAATGTAATATTCTAAAATTTTACAAAATAGGTTTCAATTCAAACAAAATTGAATGAAATGTTTCAAACTAATTTTTCAGGGCTTTCTTAAATTAAAAATATCTAAACCTTTTGGGGGAAAAAGTTTCTTCAGTATCTGGTCTTTATCATTGTGGTGTTTAATATTCAAGTCGATTCACCGACTAAACAATCATATTTTAATTTGGTGTTTTTTATATATTGTAACCTTTAGCAAAAATAGTTTATATACTATAAATATATTTATACTTATCTACAGCTATAACTTGTCAAAGCTTGGTCTTTTTATATTTTCAAAATAATTAAAGTATTTTTAAAGCATATTTTTGTAATTTAAGTCAAGGCTAATAAAGCTTATATTTTAACTTGATTTTTAATTTCCCCAAGCTCTATAAACTGTTAAAATATAAGAGTTTTATTAAATAAGGGTAATTGAGGTAAGAAACTGATCGAGAACAAATCAAGAAATAAAAAAAAAAATGATGTAAATAACCGAACTTAGATTTTGTAACCAATGGCTAGTGGAAATATTAATTATGGATTTATCTTAACAACAAGAGGGTCTTAAAAGTTTTTGACTGTGTTTTTTTTACTTAACACATGGTATTATCTTAAAAACCAAGAAGTCATTGATCTTTGCTGCATTATGGACTGAATCTGTTTTGTTTTGATATTTTATTATTTTTTTTTTGATTAACTTAGGAATAAAGACCTTATCAGATGTACCGGTGTCTCAACAGTGCTAAAATAATTTCATTCAGTCCAAATTTATTTCGACAAGCCAATTTTATATCGCTTATTTGATCTAATTCATGTTGCGGTATCGGCACTTTGATTACGGTTCAAAACACAGTGGTCCCTAAATTAGATTCCGGTATATTTAATAAGGAATCTTTCTTATTTGGCAGTTTTTACAAATTTTAATAAATATAGGGTGATTTTATTGTGCCTAAAAGAAAATTGTGTTTATCACATTCGTAATCAGTAAGTTTGAAATTTCGACTTTTAAACTTATAAGACTTTTAAAGATCCCTAGATCATTTGTGATTTACACGGAAACCGTTAATATGCAATTGCATGTTTTTTCTTGTACGACCAATAAAGCCCCCCATTCATTATACAATTTTATTGTATAAGTATGTTATTTGCCATATTATTTCCATTTTGCCCTATATAATGCAATAAGTGGTACAATGGTTTCAATTAAAATATGGCGCAACTTTCCTTAAAAAAAACATAACCTTTAACAACATTGTACAATGTTGCCAACACTTTTCACAGAATTTTGCACTTCATTTGGTTGTGCAATAAAAATCAAAAGTCGTTTGATTGTTGTCCATATATTGTGCCCCTTCGAATATCACATCCACATTGGCGATATAAGTGTACAATACGAAAAATTAAACAATTATATTGCAAGTGCATGGGCCGCTAAAAGGCACGAATAATATATTTATTCGTTTTAGAATTTTGGCATCGACTTGTTTGTGCATAAATTACAACAATTTTCTGCATATTTCAGTTTAAAAAGAATTTTTGTAAAATTTTTTAAAGGTTATATCGCATAATTTTCCATTTTGAAGCATATTTTGATACTTGTTTTTGTTTTGAATGCTAACAAGATTTTTATCATCGTAACAAAAAATTAAATATTTAAAATTCTGGTTAATAATTCTGTTTTAAATATCTACCAGTTTACCCAAACTGTTGCTTTTTTTCGCCATCTACATGTCATTTTCATTCTATAACTCTAAGCCGAAGCTAGATGCTATCAAAGATAAATGTTATTCCAAACGTTCAAATTTAATACATACATATGTAAGTAAAAATTTAGGTCTAAGAAATTATAAAAATCTATTAGTATGTATAGCGATTAACTCTCTTAACGCTCTGTCTTTATACAAACTAAAAAGTGAATTCAGGTTCAACTATAATATGCACAAGCTAGCTAAAGCAACTGTGCGAATACATGTTAATCATAAGTGTGAAACCATTTTGAACTAAAGGAGACTTTTTGCTAAGTTTTATAAAACTGTCATTTGCTTAAGTCTGGTTTCACACTATGAAAGTTTTCTTTCAGAAAGCCTAGGTTTATTGGTGAGAGGGGAAGAGAACATGCTTTTCTTCTTTCCTCTCTCACCCATAAACTCAGACTATCTGAAAGAAAACTTTCCTAGTGTGAACCCAGACTAAGCAAAGTGCGAAACTGATCGCACATTCCGCACGGAATAAAATGTTTTTTAATTTGGTTTTGTTTTTCCTAAAATGCATTTTTTGTTAATTTTTGACAGTAGCTTAAGCCAGCTCATGCATATTATCGTTGGGCCTTTCGCTATTCAATAGTTTATTGCGATGCCAAAGAAAAATGGCAGTAAATCTAGTGTATGGTACTTTTTAATGCATTTGCCTTTTGCAAATCATCACTTATTTTATATAAATTTAAAAAAAAAGAATACTAAAGCGGATTCATTTTCTTTATATATTTTTTTTACACATTTTGACATTTCATTACTATAAATCTGCGCAATTTAATTTTTATTGCCAGTGTTGCTTCATTTAAAAAAAAAACTTTGGGAAAGGGTTTGCGAAAGCGAATAATATAAATAAGCTATTTTCCGTTTTTATGGGGCTTATTTTATATATACACATCTTTTTTTAGAGCATATTTCTGGTTTCCCTGGTGATTACTTTATAAACACTATTTTTTTAATGCTTTAAAGAACGTTGTTAAAAAATTGGGTTCTTTTCCTCGTAATATAATTGAAATTGTAATTATAAAAATTTTGAGTTAATATACTCTTTTTGATCAAGTGTGTTTTGTAATATTATCCCTTATGAAATTTAATTTAGATTGCATAAATCTCAAATTACAGTTTAAAACTCAACTGAATTCGAATTTAACAACTTAAGTTTACAACTGCTGGTAATGAGTGGTAAATGTTTTTTACTTTTGTAAACCGCACTAACATAGGGTTGTGAACAATAGAGTTTTCCCCCGCACTTTTTGTATACCCGAGAAAGCGGGAAATAAAAATCAAATTCCCGGTATCCCGGGATTCCCGCCCAAAACTTTTTATTTATTTATTTACATATTATTTCAATGAAAATTAAATTTCTTACTAGCTAGTATTTTAGGGTGGACCGATTTGTAAGGACAAAAATTTGTCGATATTGTGCCATCGATTTTTCGATAGCTTTTGCATGCGGAAAAAAAGTTCCACTACGACATATCAAGAAACATCATTTTGAGGCGCCAAAATTTTAATTTTTCTACTTTTTCTCAACTTTAATTTTAAAGGTTTTTTTTTAGTAGATAATAAAAAAATCAGCTGATTTTTTTTTAACTCGGAAAGGTAAAAAAATTAAATCAGGCCATTTTTTATTACCTACTAAAAAACCTTTGTTAAATTCATAGCTTATTCTGCGGATATGATCAAAATTTGCATAATTAGGCTAAAACTATTGAAGTCTTTGGGGGATATTATTTCTGGAAGGTCGAAAAGGAAAGGAAAGCTCAACATTACGAAATAGGAATTTTAAAACAAAGTCACCGTTTAATAAATTCAGCATTAAGGAGAAATACCATTAATCAGCAGTGGTGTATTAAGGTATACTAAACTTGCCATTCCATGTGAATCTTTTTAATATTTAACCATTTGGTTGTCAAATAGTTTCTAGTACTCCTGGGCAGTTTGGTATTGAATTTCAGCATAATCGTTTTAGTAGGAAAATAATTATGAACGCAGATGTGAATCATCCTCCCTAAAAAAAATGTACAAAAACTAACATAGGTGGCGGAATGCATCGATTGTTATGGTCGGTCCATAATTTACCTAAGGTCCCATCTAAGGACCACTCTCGGAAATCATATTAGTATGGCTAAAAGCGTAACAAGTATTTAATGCTTTTGTTGTAAAATTTGGCATAATCTTCTTTCATAAGACTCGAAAAAACACCACTAGATTTTGTAAAGATCGAGTGTTAATTTAGCATACGTCCCATATAAAACACACTTTCGAAAAACACGTTTACTACGCCATTAACCGCAAAACTTAAAAATATTGTTGTAAAATTTAGCCCACTCATTACAATTTGCTAAGACAAGAAATAAAGTTTGTCAAGATATTTTTATTTTACCAAAGGCTCTATATAGAGCCCATTCTCAGAAATCAGCTTAATAAGCCTTATAGCCTTATTCATAAAAAATATTTCAGGTTAATAACAGATTTCCATAGGAAATTCGTTTAATAAACCTGTTATAAATCAATAAAAAATATTTCAGGTTAATAATCCATAGGAAATTCGTTTATTAAACCTCTTATAAATCAATAATATTTTTTATGAATATGGTGGTTAATCTGCAGCAAATTTTAATATTGTGGTGAAATTTAGTTGGATAAAACAACATAAGAAACGAGTCCCACCACATAGCTTTACTAAAGTTTTAAAAAAAGTTTTACTTCAAAATTTCCCGGGAGTCCTGCAATTAAAGCAGAAATTGAAAACAAACAAACTGTAATACAAAACTGCAAAATTTCAACGGAACTAGAGTTGAGTTGTAAACCATAATAGGAGCATAAAAATGTTCGTATTAAAGCCCGTGTTAGAAATGGTTATATTAGGTCCATAATTGACCGTCGGTTTCATATAAAATTATATTTTCACTTTTATGATAAATGTGATAATAGTTCATTATTCATGTTCACTGTATCTAGTGATAATGCAAAAATAATACACAATTCATTATCCCCCGTATTCATAAACGATTATTAAATTTAACAAACGTTTATTAAGAAGAATTTTCATAGAAAAGTTGGTTTTCAAACCTTTATTAAATTTAAAATATTTTTAAGATTGCAGGCTATGTGTTTAAATAATAAACATCTGCATGAAACTTAATAATTATGTTCATGAAACCTTCATCATAGTTTTGTATTCAGTTTGTATTCAGTAAGATGAATAACTATGACATGTAAGCAATGAACACTCGATATTTAAGAGACGAGTAAGATGAAGTTAGAAAAACATATTGATTTAAAAGTCCGTTGGGCTTTCCCTTCTTTATTTTATCAGTTACTTTTTAGATGAAACTGAATTTGAAAAAAAATTTGAATTCCTTACCAGAGACTAAAAAAATTTTCTTGGCTTACTTATGTTATACTTGAATCTGAATCATTTTAAGCACTTAAATAAAAAAAAAAATAATTAAATAAAAAAAATTTTACATAATATATATATAAAAAAAAGAAAATAAAAATATGCATTTGGTGGTAAAATTAAAACTTTATTATCTTTTGATTTTCAGAATTGATTTTTTTCGCATTTAAGTTTAAAACTTAATATTAAAAATTTTTTATCAATTAAATTTAAAAAAAGTATTTAGATAAATTAAAAAATATTATAAGTTAAAAATTAAAAAAAAAACTGAAGTTAATTTAATATTACTTTGTTTTTAATTAAAAACATACACAAGTTAAAAAAATGTGTTAAAACAAAAATATTTATATTAAATAAAGACTCTTTTTTTCTAATTTAAAGCCGTTTACTTAAACAGAAAAAACAGGCTGCAAAAATAATTAAATATTGTCGTTTAATTAAAATGTTTATTTAAAAACTCTCTTATACCTTTAGGCGGGTTTTTATTATAATTAAGGATTTCTTGTATTTAAAGGTTTATTTTTTTTGTATTAATTAATATGTGAATGAGGGCAGGGAAGTAGTATTTAGTAGATTTTTTAGGTTATGTTTTTTTTAATTTTCTTTTTCGTATTTTACTTAGGTTGTATTTAAAAATATCTTGCTTTTCTTTTTATTATTATTATTATTATATATATTGTTTTTTTAGATATTATTTGTTAAAAAATATATAAATTTTTAATTTTTTTTTTTTGTATTAATAATTTTATTATTTTTTTTTTATTGCAAATATATAAATTTTTGCTTATGTTTTTTATTTCTTATAAAATTAAAAGGGTTTTTGGTTTAATAACCATTATATAAGTATTTATGTATATATAATATATGTAAACAAATACATACATATGTAGTTTACTGTCTGTTTATTATTTTTATATATAAAGTTTTTTTATTTTAAATTTAAATACATGTAGAAAAATTTAATTTTTTTTAATGATTTTTTAGAGTTGTGTTTTCTTAATAAAAATTCAAAGTTAAAACTTAAGCCCCCTTATTCATAAAAAATAAAACAGGTTTAAAAAAGGTTTACTAAACAAATTTTCATAGAAAACTCGTTTCAGAAACCTTTTGTATAATGTTTAATTTTTTATGAATAAGTACGAAAATATTAAAAAATGTTTGGGTAAATTTGAAAATTTTTGTTAACTTTTTTGTACAATACTCACAATAAAATTCAAAAAATGTTCTATTGTGTCATGTTGGTTGCATTTGCTATACTTTTATGACATTCACATTCATTAAATACAACTAATATGACACAATAGAACACTTTGTGAATTGCCCAGTTGAGTTTTAAACCAAAATCCGATTTTTTTTTATTAAAAAAAAAAGTTTTAAAAAATGACAATTTTAGCTTAATTCTTAGTTAAGTTGTATTTAAAAACTCGAAACCGGGGGAAACAATTCAGTTCGAAAAAAATTAATTTCAAACTTTTCTTAATTTAATTTCTCCATTAGCCCACTTTTTCCAGTTTTGTTAATTAAGCTACTTTTAATATCGAAGAAATTATTAAACTTTGACAAAAAAAAAAAAAAAAAAAAAAACAAAAAATATAATATAATACATCTTCTTTTTTATTTGCTAATTCGTTCTTCGAATTTTAGCAACATATTATTTAATCATTAACATATTTCAAAAAATTTAAGCTTCGGCAAAACATCTCCATTTCTTGCTTCAATCAGATCATCTGCCCTTATCTCTGATACCAGTCCATACTTCAATACCCCATGTTGTTTCATTTCTCCCTCTAGCAGCTTTTCCTTCAATATTCCCTCGTGTAATCGCTTGTAACAGCTAATATTTTGGGTTTCTCATAAAATGTCTCAGGTATGATGTCTTTCTTTTCTTTATACTAATTAAAAAAACTCACTTTGTTAGCGTCTACCTTTTCTTTCGTGAATATATTTATATGCAAAAAATTATCAGGTGTGTTCTAGGTTTCGACTTGTATTGAAAACGCAAATTTTTTTGAAACCGCATAACTCATAAATTGGTGTTATCAAATCCACAACTTACACAACACACAAGTTGAAGTTTTTGGATAAGTTAAACTATTTTTTTGTGTTAATATTTGTGTGATAATATATATTTTTTGATTAAATTGAATAAACAACATTTATGTTAAAAATGTTATCTCACATATAAGAATAAAAGTCGATTCGTTTTACTTTCACCAACTCTAATTGAAAACAAATAAAAACATGTGGATGAGAATTGCAGAACACCAAAAATGGGTTCTAGGTTTTTTAAAAAAAAGTACCAACATTTTCATCTTTTACTTTCTCATTCACTCAGGACCCCGCACATATTATTTTGTTTCTTTTGTTTGATTTTGTGGTATTCCGAAAATCACACTGTTTTTGTGATTTTCTGAACAGGTCTGTTATGTTGAAGTATCAAAAATTTCAATATTGTATTAGGAGCACATAATTTAATACGTATGTATCTCAACTTTTTTGTAAAAACTTTCAAATTTTTAAAAACTACCAAATTTTATATGTTTTTTTTTTGATATGTTAAGAATATTTCGTTACCTAAAACGCAAAACGCCCTATCCAACATTTTGAAAATTTTACAGGAGAAGCAAATTACTACTAAAAATGTTAATCAATAAATTGCCTTAAATTGTTTATAATTTATTTTTCTTAAATTTTTCTTGTAAAACCTACCAGTTGTTTCGACAATTGACAATGTTGCATATTATGCAAACTGTTAGTAAGGCCTTTCAGCGCGTATCATATAATCTTTTGTAGATAGGGCCGTTTGTTTTTTGTTAATAAAATCTGTAATTTTGGTTGAAAGATTATAAAATTTTATGTGGACATTAGTGTTGATGCAATTCATCAGATTTGTTGAAAAAGTCGATTTTTAATTTTTTGTTAGTTAGGGCCTTTTGCGTTTTAGGTAACGATTTATATATTTTTTATTTTTATGTACACCGTCGTTTAGTCCCCAAAAGGACCGAGTTTAAAAAAAGTACCAGACACCTGTCCGCATATTTTTTTAATGAACAACGATAAGTATTAATTTTTTTGTAGCTCTTTTAGTTAAGGAGATATGAGGTTAGCGAGTTTACACGTTTTTAAAATTTTTTACGCCATAAACATTCGAACTTCCAAAAATCGATTTTAATCGATTTGGCGAGAGACCAGCCTCCGGTCTTATTTCAATTGTGTTATTAGCTGTTAAGCCTGCCAGGCAGGAAGAAAAATTCTCCTCCCACAAGCCAATAATCCAAAATTCGGCTACTTACGTTATGCATGCCAATTTTCAAAAAGCTCTGGATAGACAAAAAAAAAAAAAAAAAAAGAGGAACACATAAATAAGGAAATTATAGATATGCATAAAATAAATTTCTTCGATATATTAAAAATTTCAAAATTATATTTTAAACCATAAATGAATGGTTTTGTTTAAAGTTTTTTGGGTTTTAATAGAATTTCAGTACTCAATACTTAATGTTAAAATTTTATGTTTCACAATTCTATGAATTTTCAAATTTACCTTCAAATATTTAATTTTTCTTTAAAATATAAAAAAAATCAGTATTAAAAATGTTGGTCAAATAAAAAAAAAAAAAAAAATTTAATATAAAAACAACTTAAAACATAAAAAATTTTGGTTAATTTTTCTTTTTAACTTTTTCAACAAATAAAACCTTAAAAAATAAACTATTTGTTTAAAAATATATATTTATATATATATAATATGCATTTTTTTCAATTTAATTTTTTTTAATTTCTTTTTTACTTTTTTTTTTAATTTGAAACAAAAAATATTTGTTTTTTAATTTTTAAAAATTAAATATTTATAAACATTAATTCCCACTGATGTTACGTTTTATTGTTTAAATCATTTGAATTGGGCGGACTTGCTGGTTGTTGTTGCTGTTGTGGTTGCTGTGACGTTAATATTGTTGGCGTCGATAATGTTGAAGCTTGAGTTATAATAGTTGTTGCTGTTATAGTCTGTTGTTGCTGTTGTTGGTTCATTTGATGTTGTGGCGTTGGCTGCAGTTGCTGTTGGTTCTGTGGCTGTTGTTGTTGCTGTTGATTGTGATTGTTTAAGGGATTATTTGAATTGCACAAAACGCTATATACAGAATCGACTTTGCTTAATTTCTCAAACAAAGGTATAAGTTCCAAGAGTTCACAATCACTGGCATCGTCAAACCATGATTTTACAGGAACCTGCAAAAAGAGCAATGAAAAGAAAATCAAAATTTAATATAAAACAACTTTTTTAATGTACTTTTTAAAGCAGCCGTGTCAACACACATATTACGATATTAACGATTGTAACACATACAATAGAAGTTTTAAAGAAATAACAAAGCAGCATCCGAGCGAAAACAATTTTTTTTTTAATTTTAGCTAGAAACAGAAAGAGAGCGAAAATGGAGGATTTTATAGTGTATGCAGTGTTACCACTAATAATGTAAAGATACGCCTTTTTGCGATACGATACCGATTTAAAAAAAGGATTATCGGCCATACGCATATTGCATTTGAATTCAAGTTAAAGTTAATAAAACTCAAGTAAGTAATTTTTTATTATGCAAAATAACAGCGAAAGATATTATTAATATTTTACATTGATATTAACAAGATTTAATAAACGAAGAATTTAATTTCAATTCATGGTAAAATTAAAATAAAACACGTTACAGTATAACCCGGTTAATTACCCCACGCTTTAATGTCTTTCATGCTTATTTACCTTAAGTTTTCAATCCCCGTTTTTTTTCTTCCATTTTTCAAACAAAAATCCACGTTTAATTGCCATACGCTTAATAATCCAATTCGGGTAATTGCCTTAAAAATAAAACTCCCAAAACAAAATACATAATACCTAAATTTCATTCGTTTAATTGCCTCAGTACTATTTGTCAATAACAAAGCAAGTAGTGCAACCAAATTAACTTATTTGGTTTTTTGCAAATCGCGTCCAAGGCAATTTAAATCCTTAATATAATTACCCCTGTAATAAACGCATGATTCCCTAAACAGTCTTGCACAAAAAACATTCCATCTGTTTCAAAAAGAAAAACATTTTTTAAAAGTTATCTTAAATCCTAAAGAAAAATACTTACTTATCTAACAGATCGGCAACAGGATCTGAATATGTGGCTAAATTGCCTTAAAATAAAACTCCCAAAACAAAATAGATAACACCTAAATTGCATTCGTTTAATTGCCTCAGTACTATTTGTCAACAACACAGCAAGTAGTGCAACCAAATTAACATGTTAATAATTTGGATATATGCACTAAAAATTTAAAAAAAAAAAATATGATCAAACAACAAGCTTTGGCTTATTTGAAAGCAAAATATTCCACAACTTAATATTAGCATTAAAATAAACTTTATTCTGGGCTCACTAGAATAAAGTTATGTTATGAGTAGGGTTTTTTCCCGGGAATTCCCGGGACGGACGGGAATTCAATTATTTTATTTCCCGTTTTCCCGGGATTTTTCTTGCGGGATCCCGGGAAATAAAAAATTCATCATAATTTTAGAAAATAGCTATTTATACTTTGAAATTTAGTTTTCTATTCTCTAAAAACTAGCAGCTGTGGATGTGTTGTGGATTAGATCAATTACAAGAAGTGAGTACATGTATTTCAATCAATGTCTCCTGATGCAATAAATCTACTAAAAGCAGAATGGGCAGTGACACAGTTGATAATTATTACATTTAGTGAAGTGAAGAGTTAATAAAGTACATTAATTCAAAATAAGATGCAGGCAGTAAAGTTTCGTTGTCCATGAACAAGTCTTAAAAATTGGAGATACCTAAACATATCGCTCCTTTATTGCAACATAGTCATATCTACAAAAACAAACGATCTTGGCAAAATGCGATTAAAGTTTTCAAAATGTACCGATTTAAAGATATATTTTGCTATAACTTCGTTTCAGTTTGAGATATAATACGGGAAGGTATGAAGGAAAACTTTGCTAAAGTTACTTCAAATTTTGAGATATGACTATGATGCAATGAAGGAGCGAAAGGATAGGTGATAAACACAAATTTTCAATTTAAATTTGTGTTGATTTATATACCCGTGAAGTGCGGGAAAACCGAAATAAAATAACATTTTGAAAACTTGTGTAAGATACTACAACATACAACTTGAAAAACACATTGTCCTAAAGATTATAAATGGACCTATTGAAATGAACAGGTTTGTAGGAAGCAGTCCGGTTGATGCTTTTTTTGCATCAACCTTGACATACATTTGACTGATATAGACGTTGTTTATAAAAAAGAAAAAATTGCTTCTGATTGTGAATCCGAAGTATGCTACAACGGTGCACTTTTAAATATTTGTCCAAACTCGGTAAAAAATGAACGAAATTTTTCGAAAACATGATAATTAGTAAATAAAATCAGGAATATACTTTCTGCCGACTTACTAAGCGCTTTGAGTGTGTCAGAAAGTTATTTCCTAAGCCGTTAAAAAATGTTATATATTTCTTTAAAATATTTTATCTATTTTATTAATTAACTTTTTGATCTCATATCTTGAGTACCTTAATTTTTATTTTGTTTTTATTATTGTTTTATAAATTAAATTGTTATGTTTATGTTATCTTTTTATCTTGTATCCAGAGCATAATAATACTGAATAAAAGCATAATAATAGGGAATAAAGGCGTGAGGTGATAATAATTCAAGTTCCTATTTCAATCTTCAATTAATTTTTTAGTATTGAACCATTTCATTTACTTTATTTGTAATCTAGTTCCCATATACGTTTTTTTATAAAAGTTTTTTTCATTAATTAATAAGAAAATTTACTTTGTATTATTTATATGGAGCGGGATCCCGGGAAATTTAAAAAAAATTCCCGCTTTCCCGGGAATCGAAAAAGTCCGGGAAAAAAAAACTCTAGTTATGAGGTTACGACTCATATAAGAGTTATTTGTGCTGAATATTATCAAGATACACCAAATATATGAAATATTTTGTCTTAATGGGATTAAATTTTAAATTATATTAACATTTAAAAGTATAAAATAGCTTGAATCTTTTAGGGATAAATTCAACCATATTTAATTTGCAGTTAGATATTTTGGGCCAAATTTAATCTTTATACGAACATGACTAAATGAAGAACATGACTAAATGAAAAAAGAAAGAAGTTTGCATGGGGATTTTGTGATATTATAGACCGATTCTCAAAATTTACATAGGTTTCGTTCTTATGACAATTAAGACGTATTTACCAAATTTTATCAAATTATCTAAAAACTGCTACTTATAGCAGGTTTACATGGACAGACAGCCAACGAGATGGATGGACGGACACGAAAAGATCGAAAAGATACGCCTTTTGTAAATTAAAGTTATGATATATTTATCGATATGCTATAAGACCTTATAAGCCCTTAACCAGTCACCCGCCTTATAACAAAGATTTCTACAGTCATTCGGCAGACGAAAGGGAACTTTAATAAACGAATTTCTTAAAAAATAGAAGTTTATAAAAAAGTAAAGCTGTTTTATTAAAATATGAAACTATTTTCCTAAAAACTTACCGCATTGTCTGGATGAAATATGTAACTAGCTGGTGAATTATCAACAATAACAATTTTTTGTAAATCGCGTCCAAGGCGATTTAAATCTTTAATATAATTACCCCTGTAATAAACGCATGATTCCCTAAACAGTCTTGCACGAAAAACATTCCATCTGTTTCAAAAAGAAAAAAAATTTTTAAAAGTTATCTAAATTTCTAAAGAAAAATACTTACTTATCTAACAGATCGGCAACAGGATCTGCATATTTGGCTAGTGATGCTGTAAATAATACACATTCATATAATTCGCCCATCTTTCGTAGGAATTCATCAACATAGGGCCGTTTTAAGACGTACACCTGATGAATGGTGCCATCAATTTCAACTGGTACAATAAAATCAGCATTTGGAATTGGCTAAAAAAACAAAAAAATTATAAAACCATTTTTTAATTCAGATAAAAAGTTTTAAAAGTGAAAGTTTTGTAAAAAAAAAAAGAAATAAATGAAACTCTGGCTTGCCAAATTACGACATGAAATATGAATCATGCTGTTTGTTTTGTGGCAAATTTTTCAAAAATATGACTCATTTTTAGTTGAAAAAAAAAAAAAAAATTGTGAAGCCTTTTTAATGCTCCCATTGAAACCGATAGTCGTCTGCTCTGACAACTATGCAGGCCAATAAACTTTTTAGCACTTCAACAACATAAAACACTACAACAAAAAAATAAATTCCTGCAATAATATTGTTGATGGGTTTGTATGTATTAGGGTTTTTTCCATACTTTTCTGATTCCCGCGAAAGCGGGGAAAAATTAAAAAAAAATTAACATAAATTGGTGGCGGAATGCATCGATTATCATTATATTTCAACTAATTAATTTCATATGTCATAAAATTTCATGAAAATCGTTCCATAATTTACCTCAGGTCATTCTCGGAAATCAGCTTAATACGCCCTAAACCGCAACAAATACATATTGTGGTGCAATTTGGTCAGATAAAACAACTAAAGCCACGAGTTCAACATAGATCTACTCAAAATCACACCACTAAATTTCGTGAAGATCAAGTCATAATTTATTATACGCCACATACGCCTTAAACCGTAAAACCTTATCATATCGTTGCAAAGACTAAAAATAAAATATCGTGAAAATAGGTCTATAATTTACTTTAAGCTTTATATAAAGCTCATTCTTGAAAATCAGCTAAATAATCCTTGAACCGCAACAAAAATTGATATTGTGGTGAAATTCTGTTGGATTAAACAACTTAAGACATGAGTTCCACATAGATTTACTAAAGTTAAAAAAAGTGTTTATTCAAAATTTTCCGAGAATCCCGCAATTAATTCGTGGGAAAGGAGGAATTGAATACAATTGAATATCTCGGTAATTTCCGGGAACAAGCTCTACAGATAATATAACGAAACAAACAGATAAAAAAATCATTCAGCTGGCTTTTCGAGACTTCCCTCTATTATTGTTCAATAACTCGCACTTTAAATAATATATTTTGTTTGCTTTTGTTTACTAACAAAAAGAGCTGCCAAGTTAAAAATCTTTAAAAAAACAAATATCATATTCCCAGAAACAAACTCTAGTTGGTATAAATAGTCAACATGTTGCAATGTACCTTCTTAGTGTTGCCAGAAGTAGGAAAAAACCTACACGTAGGTTTTTATTTACTCTAAGACATTAGCAAAGAGAATATTGGACTGAGTAAAAATTTTTTTACATTATGGGAACTTTTTTTATATAAACATTTTAATAGTAAAAAATGCTTCAAAAAAGAAAATATTATGATAAAGTAATTTCCCAAACGATACCCTTGGAATCTGAACTTTAGCGCCAATCAATTTTAATTGACAAAATCTCCCGTTTGCATTAATAATAAAAAATTGTCACTCTACTAAATGTATTTAACTTTATTATGACATTTCGATCACTAAATTTGAAATTACCAACTATCCCACATGAAAATGATGCCAAATTTATTTGGTAACAATTAGTGTTTTTATTTTCCCGGACTTTTTCATTCCCCGGGTTAGAAGGATTTATTTTTTAATTTCCCGGGATTCCGGGAATTCCCGCTCAATACAAAGCCATGCAAAATATTCGGCCATGTTCTAGAAATCGAAATCACGTGAAATTGAAATCGAACAAATTTTGAAATATCTTCCGTGTTTGAAGTTCATAAAAATATTTCCTTTTATTTACCTCATATTTTGAGGACCACTTTCCTCTATCTAAACTACTCTTGAAATCAGGAAAAGCTACGTTAATTTTTACAAAAATTCAATTGAAAATCTTCAGCAATTTCACGTTCACGTGGTTTCGATTTCCAGAACATGGCCGATTATTTAGTTTACTTTATTTGAACCAATAACATTTTCTGAGATCAATTAAAAAAGTTTCTAAATGCATTCAACCTTTTTATTTCTGTGACCAAAAGGAAAGAGCGCTTAACCTTAAGATATTCATGTTCAAAAGTACACATGGTCAAAATTTTAATTATTTTGTAGGATTTTTGATGAAGTTATCTTTTTTTAATGTGCTATAACATTTGGAATAATATCAACTTCAAATCTGTGACATTAGAAGTGTTTATTAATAAAAATATAAAAAACTATAACCGCAGAGAGCTGAGTAAATTTCCAAAAGCCACCTTTAAAGTTTTAAATTTTTCTCCTATTGCCCCAGAATTAATTCAAAGCCAACATCATTTATATAACACCAAAAAAGTTTAATTATTTAAACAAATTATTACAAAATATTTCTTTTCAAATAGGATTTTAGTTCAGAATAAGCATTTACAGAACCGTTTGAATGCCTAGAAATTTTTATAAGAAAACACGTTTTCTTGCTAGCAGTTGTGCTAGACTTAAGGGATTTGAACGAAACAAAGGAGAAAAAAACTGAATTAAAGCCAATCAAAAGCTCAAAATGCGTTTTTTGACTTTAGACCTTTATGCCTTACGGCTAAGATCTATTTCATGACAAAACTCATTTACAATTATATCAGCAGTAAAGTTGCCATAATTAAATTTTTTTCCCGAAAAATGTGCGGAATCCCGAGATTTTTGTTCCGTATGAAAAACACTAGTAACAATGTACTTAGAACTATGAATTGTGATTTAAGTGTAACACTTACATACTTAAAAAAAGGAAAGCATACAATAAGAAAATATTAGCAAAGAGCAAGGAAATAAAAAAATTAAGTTAAACGACTAAACTAACTTATTTAATAAATAGTTTTTCAAAGAGTGTTTAAGAAAGTTCTAAGCAAACATTTTTTAATTTGAACATTTTTATATTTAATACCTAAACTATTAATTTCCTTAACGTAAAACATTAAATATAAAGCAAAATAAAATAATTTATTAAAAAAAGATACCAATATCCTTGAGTCCGTGGTGTGACGGAAGAAACACAATATGTAGTAAAATTAAAAAAAAAACTGATTGAAGAAAGGATTTTTAAAAAATTGGTAAAACGCCACAATGTAACCAATGAGTTTTAATTTTAATAAACACAATATCATACGAGTAGTATTTATAGAACTCAAGGAAATTTCATGTGTAAACAACAATACCATCAACAAAGAGAGTACAGAGAAGAACATACCCTGCCGTCAAAAGAGTAGCTAACTACAAAAAAAAACTAACTTTAAGTTAGTTTGTATAGACTAACTTAAAGCCAACTACTACGCAATGCAAAATGTACATTAACCAAAGTGTATACAAACACTGTGTAGTATATTTTAAGTAGAGAGAGCCAAGTCGATTGGCAAACAAACGGTTCTACCCCCCAAAAGAGTTAATTTATTTAGGGCCATTATTACAATATACGGAGTAGAAATTGGTAATCGGTTATGGCCAGGTTGCAGTATAATTAATAAATTTAAAAAAAAATAACTAAGTACAATTTTTCGATTTCGACAGGGGATTTAAATCGAAGAGGAAACATAGCATTACTTAATGTTTTGCATTATAACAACTTTTTTATTGTCATTATTTTTAAAATTATTAAGCCTGTAATAATCAGCCTTAACTTAAATTAAAGCTAAATTAAAGTAGTAAGGTTATAGCTAGCTACAAAAAGTTAACTTTAAGTTAACGGATAGGTAGCTAAGTTTAAAGTTAATTGAAAGTAATGCAGAGTCGGACAATTGACTACTTCCTAGGACATCGCAATGTTAAAATAGTTACTTAATTCCATATAAAGTAGTGCAAGTGTCAACCACCACTACTTGAGAAATAGTTAGCTTTCAGTTAATTTAAAGTTAACTGAATGTCCGACAGGGTATTTATAAGCCACACAAACACTTAACACATTAACACTTACATGAATGTTTTAATTTTATTTGTATGTGTTTGTAGCAACTCGTATTTGAGTCAGTAAAAATAAATGACATTTTACGCTTATCTCGTTAACATGTTTGGTTAGGGGTTTTATTGTTTTTATCTTTTAATTTTACTAAGTTTAAAAAAGGTGTTACCACTTGATTTAGTTTCTTTAAGACACGGTACAGTGACGCTAAAGGTAAATATGAAAGTTAAAATCAATTTTCCGTACACCCAACATAACTTACATATGTGTAATATATAGAAATGAAATATTCACTATTAAAGTCTCTTGAAAAAATATGTATAACCTTTGTGTTTTAAACAGGCATCAGAAATTAAGAACCGAAAACTTAAAATTTAAGTTTTTCATTTGAAAAATTCAAAACTCATGCGTACAAAATAAATTTTTTTTCTATCAGTTTAAAAAAAATATAAGAAACACAAAAAAAGATATTTATTTTTGAAGTACAATATGTATTTTGTACATGAAAAAATATTTATCATTGGTGTTCAAAAAATATTTTCATCCGTACAAAAAAAAAAAAAAAAAAAAAATATTTTGTTTGAATTTTTCTTTAAAGTTAAAAAACAATAAAGTTTTTAAAAAAACGTTTTAAAGAAAAATATTTTTTTTTTGTTTTTAGAAACTTACATTGAGAACTCAAATTTTGTAGTTTAATTTGTGAATTTTAATTAAATTTATAAAATGAAAATGCAAATTTAAAAGAAGTTATGGGCACAAATTTTATTAGTAAATTAAATGTTGCAAAAATTCGCAGAAGTTTGCTAAAATAGTGAAAATTTTTAATATTTCAAACAATACATAAAATTGATTGGAAGTCCCTAAAACTATAAGGAATGGCAAAAATTCGGGAAAAATTGGGAAATTAGCGGAAATTCGCAAAAATTTGCTAACAGCGGCATGATAGCAGAGTCTACTATTTATTATAAATCGTTAAAGCTGTAAAGAACCAGAAACTTACAGGAAAAAATCGCTTTTATCGCGAACATGGCAAAAATTCACGAAAAAATCAACATCAGAAACAAACAATTTCAAGTTTTCGGTTTTTTTTCTTTTCATGTACAAAATAATATTGTACTGAAAAAATAAATATCTTTTTTGAGTTTGTTTTTTATTTTTTTTTAACTGATGGGAAAAAATTTTATTTTGTACGAAAAAATTAAAACTTTTTTTTGAGAACTTTATTATTTTGAACTTAAAGAAACAATATCAAACAAAATATTTTTTTCTTTTTTTGTTTTTTGTACAGTTTAAAATATTTTTCGAACACCAATGATAAATATTTTTTAAAAAACATAAAAAAAAAACGTTTTCCGGTCCTTGGTTTTAAATTCAGAACTATCAATAAACAGCAATTTTTTTTTCAAAAGTAATGTTATATTCAAAATGTCATAAATTCGTTGAATTAGCCGAATGCGTTGAGCTTATTTCTTCAAATTTGAGAAAAAAAATTTTTTTCGTTCAGTTCACATATGTTCCTTATAGGATAAAAGGAACCTTCTCACCAAATTTCATTAAAATCGAAAGGGGCCGGGTCCCACTCTTGTTCGATTTGAGATGAAATTACCAATATTTATAATGATAATATTTGAACTAAATTCAGGAGGACATTCTGGCAGTCGTGATTTAATTTTTTCGATTCGAAAGCCATTTTATTTCTAATTTTTTCAGTCAATACTGAACGGAATTCTTATTCTTGACGATAGGTGTGGTCCTGTCAAAAAGAAATAACAATCGACTCAACTTAATAAAGGATCCTTTTAGAGCCATAAATACCAAATAATATCTAAAAATGTGTAATAGGTAAATAAATATAAGTTTGCACCTTATTTATGACTAATTTCACCAAGTTTAGTTATAATTTACTTTCTGTTATAACTGTCAAAAACATATTGTTAACTGGGAGTAAAAGTAATAGTAATAGAACTTGATGAAATTGGCCGTTGATCAGGTGCAGAGTAAACTAAAAATAGAAAGTGTCTTGAATCATGTCGCTGAAAATTAGAAACTTTCCTAAAAATTACCTTAGAAAACCTTTCTAAGGTGCCTAAAATTGCCGTTAAAAAAACCTTTACAACAGTTGCCAGGTTTGAAAACGTTCCTTTTTTAAAAAGTCTATTATAAAGGTCTTTTTAAAAACCTTTTAAGTATCTTTAAAAAACCTAAATTTTCAAAACTCTTTAAAAAGTACAGTAGTTTTCCGATTTAACGAACCTAATTGTTGTCAGGCCTGTTCGTTAAAGTGAATTGTTCGTTATATCCAGTACTAAGTTAAAAATTAATAACGTCCTCTATTTTATTCAAAACTCAAAGTATACGTAGTATTTTTAATATTTTATTTAAAGAAAACAAACATATTTTATTAATATACATTTAAGTAAAAGAAAAATTCATAAAGTAATTTAATACTTTCTCTTAATGGCTTCTTCTTGAAGCTCTCTCAAGAGCATTAAATTTGAGCTACTTACTTTGTTTTGTTAATCCCATTTAATAAAAATTAATAGTTAATACAAAGAATATGACAATTGCGTTGCATGAGGAAGGAACCATTGAAAAAGTTAGTTTACCATTCTTGGGAACTCACCTTGCTTTAAAGCTCTTCTATTGCGATACCTAAAATTACTGGTTTTTAACGTTATCCGCTAAGAACAATCTATTTCTATTGCCTATTTTGATGTTTCTAACACAAATTACTTCACACACCTGACTCTCAAATGCTATTAAACAAATCCGTCAAAAGAAGAAAATTAACGGTACATTTTTATTTACATTCTTTTTTAGTTATTTTTGTGGTAGCAATTATGTTTTATATTTAATTTTACATTTGTTCGTTATACCGAGTACAAAATAAAAATTTATGTTCGTTATATAAGGTACTCAGTAGAAAAAATTTGGGTGTTCGTTAAATGCGATGTTCACTAAATCGAAGGTTCGTTAAATCGGAAAACTACTGTACTTATAAACATATTTAAGAAACCTTTCGCAATATTTGCATCAAACTAATCTATAAAATTAAATAAACATGTAATTGTATGTCTTCTTATAAAGACATTTTTCTTCATTTTACACAAACTGACCCTGAAAACGCAGAAAGATTGTACCAAAATCAATATTTCGAAAAAAGATGACATCATTTGGGTAAGCCTCATAAACTATATATGACCATGTGCTTAAATGTATAAAAAAAATCTATGAGAAAATGTAATAATTAAATTTATTAAAAAAAAAAAAATTAACATTAATTGATATACTAGCTTTAAGTTTCATAATTTTACTATGTGGCAGTATGAGGTTATAAAAGAAAACTCACCTTAAAACTACTGTGCACTAATGTTTCATCCAAATCGATAACCATACATTTTTTGTGCATATCCGAATGCCTAACCTGAGGTAGAAGGTACCTTTGTTGGTCCGGTAATGGTGGCGGTGTTGTTGAACCATCAATGGGTGTTCCATTTTGATTTGTTTTTGTACGATTACGCCGCCAACAGCATAAAATTGATTGAAAGAAACCGCGTTTTTGTGGTTTTAAACGTTCCACGTCATCTATAAAAAACAATAATTTTTAAAATTACTTTTAAAGATACTAGTAAACAGATTATAATTTTTTTAATCAAAAAGTAAATTTTTTAATCAAAAGTACCTTTTTTTAAACAAAAAAAGTACTTTTTTTAAACAAAAAAAAAATATCTTTTATACAAAACAGTAGTTTAATTTTTTGCTATTCGTTAAACAAAAACTTAAATTTTTGTACTTAAAAGTAAAATTTTTAATTAAATTTTTTTTTCTAAACAGAAAACCTTCTTAATAAATTACACTCTACAATTTTTCAAAAAAGTTTCATTTAAAACTACATTACGAATAAGATAAGCCTTAAACAATGAAAATCGGCTGACAAAGGGTTTTGATTAAAAGTAACTTTTTGAATGAAAGTACCTTTTTGAATAAAAAAACCTTTTTGAATAAAAGTATGTACCTTTTTGAATAAAAAAACCTTTTTGAATAAAAGTATGTACCTTTTTGAATAAAAGTAACTTTTTGAATGAAAGTACATTTTTGAATAAAAAACCTTTTTGAATAAAAGTACATTTTTGAATAAAAGTACCTTTTTGAATAAAAGTACATTTTTGAATAAAAGTACCTTTTTGAATAAAAGTACCTTTTTGAATAAAAGTACCTTTTTGAATAAAAGTACCTTTTTGAATAAAAGTACCTTTTTGAATAAAAGTACTTTTTGAATAAAAGTACCTTTTTGAATAAAAGTACCATTTTGAATGAAAGTACCTTTTTGAATAAAAGTACCATTTTGAATGAAAGTACCTTTTTGAATAAAAGTACCTTTTTGAATAAAAGTACCTTTTTGAATAAAAGTACCTTTTTGAATAAAAGTACCTTTTTGAATAAAAGTACCTTTTTGAATAAAAGTACCTTTTTGAATAAAAGTACCTTTTTGAATAAAAGTACCTTTTTGAATAAAAGTACCTTTTTGAATAAAAGTACCTTTTTGAATAAAAGTACCTTTTTGAATAAAAGTACCTTTTTGAATAAAAGTACCTTTTTGAATAAAAGTACCTTTTTGAATAAAAGTACCTTTTTGAATAAAAGTACCTTTTTGAATAAAAGTACCTTTTTGAATAAAAGTATTTTAAATAAAAGTACCTTTTTGAATAAAAGTACCTTTTTGAATAAAAGTACCTTTTTGAATAAAAGTACCTTTTTGAATAAAAGTACCTTTTTGAATAAAAGTACCTTTTTGAATAAAAGTACCTTTTTGAATAAAAGTATCTTTTTGAATAAAAGTACCTTTTTGAATAAAAGTACCATATTGAATGAAAGTACCTTTTAGAATAAAAATATATTTTAAAATATATTAACTTAAACCAAATTTGGAGTTTGCAATAGTGCACTTTTAAGCAATAAGTACCTTTTTGAGTAAAGTTAGCAAAAAGTACCTTTTAAGACGAAAAAATCCGTTTTAAAAATTTAGTTTTTCTAGCACTCTAAACAACCTTTTTGCCATAAAATCTTTAATGAATTCACTTTCATTAACATCCATAAAAGATTAGAATGACTTAACTCGTTTAAACATTTTAATTAAATTTGACATTTTTAAATTTACATAAATAAAAAAACTACACTTAAGGGCACAATTTAAAAAAACGCCTCAATAAATTTATTGTTAATAGAGGTTATAATTTAAAACGGAAATGCGTTTTTTTTTTTGTTTTAAAACAAACATTACAAAATGGTTTAATTTCCGTTACGTGTTGAAAATTGAAGTTCACAACCAATTTAATTCAATGTTAAATGACGTTTAAACTTACTTGTAACAGGCTTTTAAAGAGTTTGTCTATTTATATTTTTTTTTTTTTTGGGAAACGGTTGAAAGTATGAATTAATTACTCACATGTGTGAATAAGCGCATACTGGTGCTCGAAATATTTCAGTGTAAGTTTTTTTCAACGCTGACATTTATGAAAAAATTATGTTAAAATGGTTTCAATTTTGCGTAAAATTGCTTTTAACGGAAGTAATAAAAAAAATATTTTAATTAAGTTCTACATTTATGTATGTTAATTTACTTTTCATATATATAATGTAGTTTAAATTAAACATATTTATTTAAGTTCAGTCACGAACTGTGTCAAACATTATGGCGTATTGTAAAAAAAAAACAGGCAAGAAAGTATAATCGGTAAAGCCCGACCATATTATACCCTTTACCCCAAATTTCTGAAAAAGTACCCTACTTGGGACCTCTGGGCAATCATGAAACCGCTAAAGCAAAATTATGTTATGAGGTAAAGATTTGTATGAGTTCCACACGTCAAAAAAAAAATAGAATCAGTGTAAAATTGTATTGAGAAGTTACACAGCACACGCGTATAATGCATATACGCTTCGAACGCATTAAGACGTATTTCTTTCTACTTTTGGATGCGTCAAATGCGTCTTGTAAAAAGGTCCAAAAAGTATCAAACGAATAGAATACGTGGTGTGGACTTCCAGCTTTAGAGCGAATACATCTACTATACATTACATTTTTTCATCTTAAAGTGATTTTAGAGAGGGAGTTTATATGGGACATATGCCCAATTCTGTATCTACCAGCATAAAATGGTAGCAAAATTGCAATTTACAAAATGTCGTCACCAAATTTTATATCAATTAGAGTTTTTTTTTTCCCGGACTTTTTCGTTTCCCGGGAAAGCGGGAAATTTTCTTGAATTTCCCGGGATCCCGGGATCCCGCTCCATATTAATAATACAAAGTAAATTTTGTTATTAATAAATGAAAAAACTTTTATAAAAAAACGTAAGGGAACTTGTTTACAAAGAAACTAAAATAAATGGTTCAATACTAAAAACCCAGAAAAAAATTCGCTAACTTTTTCAAAATGAATAGTTTCTTTAACCCATTATTTAGCAGCTTTTTTCTATAACTACATCTATAACAGCTTCTATAACTACTTTTTTCTGAATGTATTAAAGTACAAAATGCGTTCATTTTGGGACATCCCTTGTAAAATTCATTGGTTCTTTTAGTAGAATTGTAAGTAGTGCTCTTATGTTTTTCTGATTACTCAACACATTATTTTGTAGGCGAAGTTTTTACTGGGAAATTAATTGAAGATTGAAATAGGAACTTGAATTATTATTATCTCACGCCTTTATTCCCTATTATTATGCTTTTATTCAGTATTATTATGCTCTGGATACAAGATAAAAAGATAACATAAACATAACAATTTAATTCATAAAACAATAATAAAAACAAAATAAAAATTAAGGTACTCATTTATGAGATCAAAAAGTTAATTAATAAAATAGATAAAATATTTTAAAGGAATATATAACATTTTTTAACGGCTTAGGAAATAACTGACACACTCAAAGCGCTTAGTAATTTTTAAAAAAGTATATTCCTGATTTTATTTACTAATTATCATGTTTCCGAAAAATTTCGTTCATTTTTTACCCAGGTTGGACAAATAGTTAAAAGTGCACCGTTGTAGAATGCTTCTGATTCACAATAAGAAGCAATTTTTTCTTTTTTATAAACAACGTCTATATCAGTCAAATATATGTCAAGGTAGATGCAAAAATAGCATCAATCGTTAAGTCGGTACATTTTGAAAACTTTAATCGCATTTTGCCAAGATCGTTTGTTTTTGTAGATATTACTATGTTGCAATAAAGGAGCGATATGTTTAGGTATCTCCTATTTTTAAGACTTGTTCATGGGCAATGAAACTTTACTGCCTGCATCTTATTTTGAATTAATGTACTTTATTAACTCTGTAATAATTATCAACTGTTGCACTGCCCATTCTGCTTTTAGTAGATTTATTGCATCAGGAGACATTGATTTACGTATGTACTCACTTCTTGTAATTGATCTTATCCACATCCCATCCACAGATGCTAATTTTTAGAGAATAGAAAACTAAATTTCAAAGTATAAATAGCTATTTTCTGAAATTATGAGGAATTTTTTATTTCCCGGGATCCCGCAAGAAAAATCCCGGGAAAACGGGAAATAAAATAATTGAAATTCCCGGGAATTCCCGGGACGGGAAATCCCGGGAAAAAACCCTAATATCAATTATTATCGCATTAAAATTTCTTTTCAGGAGAGGTTTTTATAAAGGAGCTTAACTCATTATGGGCCGAGCCCAATTAAATTTCGTAATTGCAATAAAATATTTCTGGGACAAATTTAACATAAATGTCAACATAATAACAGGGTTTATGGACACAAAGACTCTATTCCGGGAAGAAGTTTGTTTGGGGGCTATGTGAAATTACGAACCGATTCTCACAATTTTTAAAAGGCTCTGTTCTTGTGAACATTTCGCACTTCCGGTGCAAGATCGACGTAAGTGTAATTTTCCTAAATTTTGAGGAATCGCGTTTAAAGTTTTCTTGCTTATTTAAAATACAATTGCTTCTCAAATAAGCCTACAGAATTCACTTCAAGAGTCCTAAAAATAGCTGTCTATTCTGTTAGATATAGAATTCATATTATAATTATTTATATTTTGCACTTTGAACGTAGTTCCTCAACATTTAGGAAAATTGCTCCGGAATGTCGTTTTTTTTTACCAAATTTCATCAAATTATCTCTGAAATTGCGACCTGTACTTTTCGCACAATTCTTTAATGAACAGACAGCCAGCCCGCTAGTCAGACGGACGGAGAACGTTAGATCGATTCAGAAATTGATTCTGATTTGCTTGGTATACTAAAAGGTAATATTTTTATGTGTTTCACACATAATAATACCCCTTCCACCCATGCTGGTGTGGGGTATAATGAAAATGCGTAAAGCCTGTTTGAGGCGTTTTACTTGTTTCATTTTATTTTGATGTTGTTTTTGTTGTTGTGTAGTAAAGCTTTTTATTTTGTTTGTTATAAAAAAAAATACAAAAGAAAGCAAACAAAGTTTTTTCCTTTTAACAAATGTCAAAACCATGGTAACCCAGACAGATAATTGCAAACGTATTCTTTCCTTTTTTGTAATTAAAAAAGATAGATGGTTTTAAGGAAAATTTTAAATGTTTATTTTTCTTTTCATTTTATAAATCAATAACTGTAACAACAAATAAAGACAAATAAAAAAATATTTCTTGATATACTTGTTTATGATTTTTAATAAACAAAATTTATGACGTCATACGTTTTATTACTTAATTGAAGGAATAAATTTATTCATAGATAAAATAAAAAACACGAAACTTAATTTAACGACACATTTTTTCATAGAAGACATAATTTAACGAGCAATTTTATATAGAAAAAATTAAATTATTTTAAATAAATTTTCTATATAAATTAAGAGTTAACGAAAAATTTTCAAAAGAAACGAAATTTTCTTTTTATAGAAAACTTTACATTTTGTAGAAACAATTTAATCAATGAATAATTTTCTTTACACAATTTAATTATTATAAATTTTCTGCAGAAACCCTAATTCATTAAAAAAAAATTGTGAACAGAGAACTTAGTTTATGGATTAATTTCTTATATAAAAAACTAAGTTTAAAGACAAATTTTCTATTGAAAACTTAACTAATCCATCAATTTTCTATAGAAAACTCAATTAATTCATAAATTGTCGACAGAAAACATACATTTTTGATGATGATTTAATAAAAAACATAAATTGCCGACAATTTGTTTATAGAAATATTTTGATAAATATATTTAAAAAAAATTAAATTATTAATATTTTTTCTATTGAAAACTTAAATTACCGAAACTTTTCTATAGAAAACTTAAATAATCCAAAAATTTTCTATAAAAAGTTAAATTTAAAAATAAATTATTTTACTTTTGTTTATTTTATAAAAGAAAACTTAGATTTTCTATAATTTGTTTATAGAAAACTTGCGATAATTGTTCTGGAAAATTGTAATTATTGATATGTTTCTATTAAAAACTAAAACTATCGAAATTCTTTATGGAATATTTAGATTATTCACAACATTTCTATAGAAAACTCAATTAAAAAATTTTTTTTATAGAAAATTAAAATGTTTGATTATTTTCTAGAGAAAACTTAAATTTTCGATAATTATATTTTTTTTACGAAAAAACTTAATTTATCAAGAATTTTTCAAAAGAAAACTTAAATTTGTATTAATTATAATAACTTAATTAACGCAAATGGCCTCAGGAAAAACATCGATCAATCTGAAGAATGCCAAACTTGCATCTATATAATGTTCATTGACTTTGAGAAACCATTTGAAACCTTTTCACATAAAGCGGTATGGTTATCGTTACGTTGCAAAGGAGTCTTAGAAAATATAGTATCGCTAATTGTCGAGTGCTTCATGAAAATGGAACGTTCTCAGCAACTGGGGTTGTATCATTCCACTTAATGGAAGATTTTAAGAAAGCATATTAGCTTAAAAGCTTTCAAGATTCAACCAAATCGTGTGATTCAACCCCATTGGATGATTTTTCTTTGGGGATATGTTAAGTCACTTGTCTACGTCGATATCCACAAACAATTGAACACCTGGAAATCAACATTCGAAGAATTATCGGCGAAATACGCCCGCAAATGCTTCGAAAAATTGTTGAAAATTTGTGTTCCAGATTGCGCCATCTACGCGCTAGCCGTGGCGGCCACATGGCAGAAATCATATTTAAACATAAATTTCATAAAATATTCTTTCCAATAAAGCCCGTTTCATTGATATTAAAAATATATTTCCTTGTTATATTACGATTTAAGCTGGTTTCACTTTATAAAAAACACTATTTACATCTATATATAAATCGGCAAAGGCAAAACAGTTAAAAACACTTTCCTCCTCTTGAAAGGTATTTGAAAGGTATTTACTCACAGAAGCGCACAATATATATTTTATTAAAATCTGTTTTATAATTTCAGAAACCGGTTTTCGAATACTCCGACTATATAAATCTTATGTATAAATCGGCACAGACAAAACGCTTTCTACCTGTGTTTGTCAACCGAACCCCTACGGGAAATAACATTTCTCTCTTTTAATTTTCCGTGCTTCATGTGATAATTTTTAAATTTTCTATAATATTGAACTTAGAAACATAATATTATTAAATTACTCAGGTTACTAAGTGAGTGAGAACCTATTAGATTAAAAATGTTGGTACTTTTGGTTTTTCATAAGGTACTTTTTCATTTTTGTTAATATTCAACCTACAAAGATAAAAATAAACATGCATGGTCCTGAATGAATAAGAATGTAAAGGAAGAAACTTTTTCGTACTTTTTCGTTATACATCTGGTACTTTGATTAATTTTCGTTAATATTAGCCATAGAAACATAAAATTAAACATGTAATGTCTTGAGTGGATGACAATCTATAAAGGCGACTTTTTGATACTTTTTGGTTTTTCAATTGATATTTTCTTATATTAAAGAAACTCACGTAGAAGATGAAATAGGAGCCGGTGGTTGGTGCCTCGACAAATCGATCCACTAAGACGGAAATATAAATGCTCGAAATTTGTAAATTCATATATACTTAGATGAACTATGTTTTCTTCATATTTACATAAAAATTTGTGGTCGAATTTTTACCATTAGGCGAACACTAGTACAGTAGACGCTCAGAAATTTGAACTCTCAGAAATTCGAATTTCCAGAAATTCGAATCAGTAATTTCATTACATTTGGCGCTCTAAAATTAGAATCCAAAATTCGAATTACCGAGCGGTTTTTTCTTTTTTTATTGTAAGCACTAAAATTTTGACAATTTAGTTTAACCAAGTACAAAGTAAAAAGGGGAATCCCATTTTAATAGATGATTTACAGATCTTGTTGATGTTGTTGGAGTTTGAAAGTCAGTTTTTTGGCGTTTGTATTATACATACTAAAGTGAAATGAGCTGAATTGTTATTTTTTGTTATATTTCGTTAAGATTTTTATAGTTTTTATGTTAAATAAACTAAAATTAAAAAAAAAACAAAGTTATTTATCTTTATGGTCAAATTTACTTAAATTTTTTTATAAAAAAACCGACCAGAAATTCGAATAATTCGGAAATTCGAATCGCCCTAAAAACAAAATGGTTCGAATTTCCGAGCGTGTACTGTACATATAAATTGGCAAAGGCAAAACAGTTAAGAACACTTTTCTCCTCTGTTTGTCAACCGATTTGAACAATTTGGAAGGTATTTACTTACAGAAGTGCACTATATATATTTTTTTGAGGGGGTATTAACGGGAAAATTCGGTAACCTCATATCTCCAAAACTAAAAGAAAAACAAAACAATTAATACTTTTCGTTGTTTATTAGAAAAATATGCAGACAGGTGTGTGGTACTTTTTTAAATTCGGCCCTTTTACGGTGTAAACGGGTATAACCTGTATTTCGGAAGTTCTTTGTTGCCCCATCTTTCTTCTAAACCAATAAACAAAGCAATAAAGATTACACAAAATTCGTAACTGATCTTAATAATAATAATATAAATTTGGTGCTTTTGCGAAATTCGAACGTTTGAAGGGTGAAAATCGTAACTATTTTTGGTACATTGTTTTACAAAACATTGTTCTCAATTTATTGACATATGGGCTCAAACTACAATTTTAAAATTTTTTATGCTTTAATGGGGAGAAAAAAAGTATCAAAAAGCGGAAATACGGGAAAATAAATTTCTTTATTTAATTTTCCGTGCTGCATGTGGTAATATTTAAATTTTCAGAAATATTAAACTTAGAAACATAAAATTGTATGTGCAGGGCCCTGAGTGAATGAAAAGTTTTGGTACTTTTTTCTTCTTCAACTGGTACTTTTTGAATTTTTAATAGATATATTCAATCAAGAAACATAAAATTAAACATGCATTATCCTGAGTGAATAAGAATTTGCAAAAGGGAATTATTTGGTACGTTTTTGTTTTACAACTGGTACTTTTTTAATTTTTCGTTAATATTGAACCGAGAAGCATAAAATTAAACATGCAAGGTCCTGGTACCTTTTCGTTCTTTAACTGGTACTTTTTGAAATTTTTTTTAATACTGAACCGAAAAACAAAATTCAGCATGCAGAGTATAGAGTGATTGAGAAACTGTAAGAGGAGACTTTGGTACTTTTATGTTTTTCAATTGTTACTTACTGATTTTTTTTATATTATTAAACTTACAAAATTAAATTAAACATTTATGAACTTGAGTGGAATAAACATTTGGACCGGAGGTTGGTCCCTCGCCAAATCGATGCACTGAGACAGAAAAAACAAATGATTGCAAAATGTTAAATATGTAATTATGGTCGAATTTCGATTACTGGACAAGCCTTAGTACATATTAGAGTATCGAACAACGATTAATCGAGGAATTTTTCGGCCATTATTTGATCGAATAATCAAAATAGCCAATTTCGAAAAACGAATAACTCGAACAATTTATGTCAATTAATCGTTTAAGATGAATATCTTTAAAAAATCCACTTTTGTTAAATAAAAATATTTGTTTTTATATTTCTAACTGTTTAATATTATGTATATAAAACTAAATTACATGTTCTTAACTTCTACATTTATTTTTATCACACAAATTTTTGAGCATATTTCAGACCCTTTTTAGATGTAGTTGTGTGAGAGACAAATTATGTATATAATTATAAACGTCAAATTCCATTCGTTAGAACTTTAATACTTAAATAGCAAACTTTTCATATAAAGTTTGACTTTTATCGTAAAAAAATGTGTAAATAAAAGGAGATTACAAAAATTTATAAGTTATCAGTGAAATTGAAATCAAAGTAATTTTAAAAACTTAAGTGTATAAAAGATCAGAAAAAAATACGGTGATTTTTAAAAAAAATTAACTATGAATGTCTATCGACTTCAATTTCACACGATTTCTAGGAATAATCAATTGGTTTTAAAAGTTTTTCATAACTGGCTGGCACCTCTCACAAAAAGTGCCTGGACTAAAAAGACAAAAATATAATAAATAAATAAAAAAATATGTTAAATACCCGCATTAAGTTAAACAGGCGGGACACAATTGCAAATTCCTCCTGTTTCTAAGCATAACTGCACTAAACTACGGCTTTCAGATCATTTAATAGTCTGTTAAACCAAAGTAGTGTAAACTCTGTTAATAGTTTGTTTTAATTTAGTTTTCCTTAATCTTGTTTCGGTCTTTTTAATGTATAAAAACTGTAGTTTTTTTGTGTTTATTCGTATAATGAAAGTATCAACTCATGTAGAGATTTATGTTTTTTCCCATTGGATAAAATTATTTGAATTATTCGAGTAATTCGAACAATTTTAAAACCTTACTCGATTAATTGAGCAAATTTAAAATTAAAAAATCGATTAATTTCTTACTCGAACAAAACCAAAAGTCAAATAATTGGATACTCTAGTACATATATATAATGAACCGATAAATTTTTTATCAAAAAACTTAAATAAACGTTAAATTTTCTATAGAAAACTGAATAAACTGGGGTTTTTTTTTTAATAGAAAACTTACATAATTTATTTTTTTATAATTTTTACTTAATTTATGTATTTTTTTAAGATTTTTTGAACTTTTTATCTCAAATATTAATTTAAAATTTAAAATCAAATCACAAAATAATTTAAAAAAAATACGCCAAAAAACACCATAAATATAGAAAAATTTTCCAAACTTCAGTTTAAGATGTTTTAGAAAAACATATTACAAAGGGTAAACATTTATTTTAAGGTAGGACTTTCAGACGACATATCAGGGTCCTAAATCTGGCTTTCGTAATCGAGTACTTTCTCGATTCGAACGCAATATTATTTCAGTCGATACTGAACGAATCGAAATTATTTTTTCAGTATTGTGAAACTCAAATGAATGCTTTACAAAAACGAAAAAATAATTCCGATTCGTTCAGTATTGACTGAAATAATAAGATATTAAATTGCTTTCGAATCGAGTAAGTACTCGATCACGACTGCCAGAATCTGTCCCCAGGTTTTATAAACAAACTGCACGAATTCAGTTATAACATCTAAAATATGGCAAAAAACAGATTTGTTTTAATTTTAATCAAAGATATCGTGAAATTCCGAATACAGATTCGGATTTAGGACAACTCAAACCTTAAGAAAAGTATACGCAAGTCCCAGGGTTTTGACTATTTCCATATTTTGAAGGCATGTGTTATCAATTTTTCTATAAGAAACTTAAAATTATTAATATTTTCTTCTATATTGAAAATTAAAATAATTTAATTAGCCGATAATATATGTTTTTTTTTATATAATGCATACTTAATTAACCGATAAATTATTCAAACAATAAATTTCTTTTAAAAAACTTTATCTAACGATAACATTTCTTTCAGAAAACTAAACTAATAGAAATCGTATAATATCCAAAAAAGCATAAAAATTTCAGCATTTTAAATTTTTAAATTTGTTGCTCATAAAATGATCAAGTTTTATTTTCATTTAAACTGATTTCATCACCCTCCTCGTACATTGTAGTTCAGACAACAATGTCTGTGTGTGAGATGAAATCATTTGTGATGAAACTGAAACAAACATAATAGTTCCATTTATTTATTGTGGTTTTTTACTTAATACAAAAGCACAGTTTGATTTAATTTAAATTGAGTTATAAAAATCGCATTAGAAGCAAGTAAAAATTCCCATTGGAAATTGTAAAAATGTGTTAAACATAAAAAGCATTTCAGCATTAATTTTCCTTTCATATTTATTAAATAAATAACAGCTACTAAGCAAAAACTGTTATATCAATATTAGTTAGTAATTTAATTAAAAATAGAGAAGAAAAAAAGTTATAATTTAATGACTTTGAAAAAAAGTTTAAAATTAATAAATAATATCGCATATTTTTTCTAGTTAAAGCCGTTAATCATTTGGTGTTTTGTTGAAATTTGTTGTTAAGTTTTCGTAAGTTTACTTAAAGGCTTTTAAATTATTTAAAAAGCAAAGCATACTAATGGGATTTCCTTTTGAATTAAATTTTCTTGTTTTTGTTTTTAAGGATTAAAGGTAAAAGTTTAATGTTGAGCATACTTAAGTGTGCAGCAATAAAAAAAAACTAAATAAATATTGTGGAAGAGTAAAATAAAAGGTGTTAAATTTATTATAAATTTAACGCCTAGAAAAAATTCAAGTAAGCAAAAATGCGTTTACATCAATTAAACGTTAAAACAAAAATATGTCACAAGCGTATTTAAAAATTAAGGTTGGAAGTTAAAGCAAATTAATGTACATAAGTCCTCATCCCTATTATGAAACATTTTCTGCAAAAACTTTCTTCAATTCTCTTTTGAAAATGCATTCGTGTTCATAGAATAAAAATTTTGTTTTACAGCATTGAGTGATTTTCTATGCCTTCTCTCTTTCTTTTAATAACAAACTTACAAAAACTGCTTGTACATGAAACAAATTACACTTTTCTATTCGTCAAATGTTTCGCAGCAAATGTTTCATAATATGGATTGGAACTAAGTATGTAAATAAATAGACATACGTATGTAGATATGAAAATCAAGCTAATTCCTTTAAACTCAATATATTTTTCTTTTAAATTAATTAAATTACATATTTAAAAGAAAAATAAAGAGGATATTATAACTATTGCCTACTGGACTAATTGCAAAGACTTCCTAGTTATATGTTTGTAGTATATTGTTTGTATTTCATATGTTAAAAATAAAAGAGCATATTTTTTTTTTAATAATATGTAGTTATCTAAACTGAACATTTAACTAGACATGACATAAAAACAATGACAATGTTTACATTAGTACTGACCGGTCAGCAATGAAGATGTTACGGTCATTACTGATCGGTAAGCAATGAAGATGTTACGGTCAGTACTGACCGGTCAGCAATGAAGATGTTACGGTCAGTACTGACCGGTCAGCAATGAAGATGTTTCGGTCTAGACTCTAAGAAACTTTTTCTATAGAAAAGTTGTTAGATTCTATGCAACTTTTTCTATAGAAAAGTTGTTAGATTCTATGCAACTTTTTCTATAGAAAAGTTGTTAGATTCTATGCAACTTTTTCTATAGAAAAGTTGTTAGATTCTATGCAACTTTTTCTATAGAAAAGTTGTTAGATTCTAAGCAACTTTTTCTATACAGTTACATTTCGTAGAAATCATGATATTTTCTGGCAACATAATCGTTCTTGTGAGACCGCTATTAAGAATTTGGTCGTTAAATTTGAGTCGACAGGCTCTATACAAAATGTGTCAACACCAACGGTGCCACATGTCAAAAAGCCAATGAAACGATCAGTTTATTGCAAACCAAGTTTCCTGATCGCATACACCACTGGATTACTTTTTGTGGGGCTATGTTAAGGACAGAGTCTATACGGAGCCAATTGATCCGTTTGCAGCCTTTAAACTCAAAATCTGTGATGTGATTAACGAAATAGACCCGCCATTTTACCTAAAAGTGATTAAAAACTTTTCTCGTGGTGGACATTTGCCAGATATCATTTTTCGGTCATAATTGTCGAACTTTTTTCTTCGTAATACAATACAAATTTGAATCATCTTCATCGAAATTTTTTGTTTTAGAAAACAAAGTTCTTGTTGAAAAACCCTTTACATAAAAGAAATCCATTCATACAATTATTTGCACTATCCACATAGACTTAATTGACATATTATCTTTGCCGTATGTACTTCATAGTTGTAAAAGGTTAGTAGTCTAGTCCCCCCAAACCAATTCTAATATTTCGATTTTACCTTTCGAACAGTTTGTTTTGTTTTCCTTTTTTCGTATTCAATTATCTACCCAAAAGAAATCTTACAAGTTTTAAGTAACAAACTATTCCACGTTCACCCAATTGGAACCCTATTTTTTTATTACCATTTCTTTGTTTCTTTTTTAATTTTAGAAATCAGGAAAGAAAGAAATCCAATTTAGCTAAATAAAGCTAAATCTTAAAAGGTTTTTTATTAACTGAAAATATTGTTAACTTTTTTGTTTTTAGAAAATATTTTGTTATGATACGACTATTTAAACAAAGCGCGTTGGTTTTACTGCAAATTAAAAAAAAAAAACACACCCTTATTCACTTTAACAATTTCATTGTAAAAACAAACACAGTTCACAATCTTATCCAGTTCTATCTGGTTACGAGCTAAACCACAAGAAGACAAAAATTCGTAGGAAAATAGTTATAAAATGGAACACATAGTAAATAATATTGATATATTAAAAATGAAAAATATGAAAAATAAAAGGTAATACAAAAATAAATACAATGTAAACGCAGTAGAATTTGAGGAAGATTTCAAATCAAATCTACAAGTTTTCGTTGCAATGTAAACTGCCTAAAAACTTTTAATTATATAATGCTATGTTTAGATTTTTAAACGCGTTTAAACAAAATGTTGATTAAGTAAATCATGATTAAGATGACAGTTGATTAATAAAAAAACCTTACAAACAAATTTATCAGCCATGTCACAGAGTACAATTCCGTTCGGAAATGGAATTCATTTCGTATTTTGGTGCTTCAGAAAATTAATTACGAAAAAATTTTTCGGAATGAAACCGTTTTTTTGTCTTCATGGACGGAATGGGAGTTTTGTGTATCTTAAAGGTCATTTAACTATAAAAATATACTTTTTATCAATAAACAAATGTTTCCTTTATTTATTTTTCAAAAGAAGTTTGTTCTTACAAAAACAATAAAATAAAGCAATTTGTTTTTTTCTTTTTACCCACTTACAACTACAATTCGAGTCGGAAAAAAGCCAACCAATTGTAGGGGAATGTAAGAAAGTATAATTGTTGGTGTCTTTGGAAAAGGTTTCCTGATGATCTGGACTAAGCAACCAGTGAAATGCGCATAGAAGCTAGCTTTCCCTCAATAATAAATTTCAGTGTATTTATCAAATATGATAAATTGGGAATTTAGCACGTCATACAAAAATCTTATTAATAATAAATTTTGTATTCCCAAAAAATAACTTTGATAAAATATCAAAATTTGGATTAAAAACCATAAACAGTTCAACAAAAATAACCACAATACAAATTATTGCTTTATTTTACAAATATTTAAAACTATTTACAAAAACGTTTACAAGAAAACAAAATTTTCGTAATGGATTTATGAAGCATTGTCATATCTCTCAAAAGTGCAGCAATTATTCAAACGCCCGGCATATTTACTTTTAAATTTCACAAATTTTAAAATCAAATGTAAATCTTTTTGTACAAACAATTTGTTAACAGCTGTTTTTTGCCTTGCAAAGTGAATTTGTTGCCATATTCCTCAGTGATAAATACTGATGCTGCCAAATTGCTTACATAGAAATCGCTTAAACGGAATTATTCTCAGTGAAATGCGCATTGAAGCTAGCTTTCCCTCAACAATAAATTTAAGGGTGTGAAGATAAATTCGTCAGTTAAATACGTCCTACAGTTATTTTAAATACGTTCCACAACCTGTTAAATGAATTGCTAAAACAAACAAATTTTCTTTTTGTAAACAAAAACCAATCTTATTATTAAAATTAAAAACAAAAACATTTTTTCAATAAAAAACAAACTGAAATTTTTATTAAAAAAATAATTTTTTTTCATTAAAAAAGTATTTTCATAGAAGTTCACATTATAAAAGGGTCAAATATAGATGTTTCCAATAGGTATTTCGAGAAGACATGAATCGGGGTAGCGGGAGACTGGAAGTAGCCTAGGGCTAGTAGATTCCAGGACTATAAGTTCTACGTCCAGATTCGTCCCGATATCGGAGATATATAATTTTGAAAAATTTGGTTTTTCATTGACTGAGTATGAAAAATATGGTAATTTTCAAGTCCAAAAAATAGGTATTTCGAGAAGACATGAATCGGGGTAGCGGGAGACTGGAAGTAGCCTAGGGCTAGTAGATTCCAGGACTATAAGTTCTACGTCCAGATTCGTCCCGATATCGGAGATATATAATTTTGAAAAATTTGGTTTTTCATTGACTGAGTATGAAAAATATGGTAATTTTCAAGTCCAAAAAATAGGTATTTCGAGAAGACATGAATCGGGGTAGCGGGAGACTGGAAGTAGCCTAGGGCTAGTAGATTCCAGGACTATAAGTTCTACGTCCAGATTCGTCCCGATATCGGAGATATATAATTTTGAAAAATTTGGTTTTTCATTGACTGAGTATGAAAAATATGGTAATTTTCAAGTCCAAAAAATAGGTATTTCGAGAAGACATGAATCGGGGTAGCGGGAGACTGGAAGTAGCCTAGGGCTAGTAGATTCCAGGACTATAAGTTCTACGTCCAGATTCGTCCCGATAACGGAAATATATATACGTAGAACTTATAGTCCTGGAATCTACTAGCCCTAGGCTACTTCCAGTCTCCCGCTACCCCGATTCATGTCTTCTCGAAATACCTATTTTTTGGACTTGAAAATTACCATATTTTTCATACTCAGTCAATGAAAAACCAAATTTTTCAAAATTATATATCTCCGATATCGGGACGAATCTGGACGTAGAACTTATAGTCCTGGAATCTACTAGCCCTAGGCTACTTCCAGTCTCCCGCTACCCCGATTCATGTCTTCTCGAAATACCTATTTTTTGGACTTGAAAATTACCATATTTTTCATACTCAGTCAATGAAAAACCAAATTTTTCAAAATTATATATCTCCGATATCGGGACGAATCTGGACGTAGAACTTATAGTCCTGGAATCTACTAGCCCTAGGCTACTTCCAGTCTCCCGCTACCCCGATTCATGTCTTCTCGAAATACCTATTTTTTGGACTTGAAAATTACCATATTTTTCATACTCAGTCAATGAAAAACCAAATTTTTCAAAATTATATATCTCCGATATCGGGACGAATCTGGACGTAGAACTTATAGTCCTGGAATCTACTAGCCCTAGGCTACTTCCAGTCTCCCGCTACCCCGATTCATGTCTTCTCGAAATACCTATTTTTTGGACTTGAAAATTACCATATTTTTCATACTCAGTCAATGAAAAACCAAATTTTTCAAAATTATATATCTCCGATATCGGGACGAATCTGGACGTAGAACTTATAGTCCTGGAATCTACTAGCCCTAGGCTACTTCCAGTCTCCCGCTACCCCGATTCATGTCTTCTCGAAATACCTATTTTTTGGACTTGAAAATTACCATATTTTTCAAACTCAGTCAATGAAAAACCAAATTTTTCAAAATTATATATCTCCGATATCGGGACGAATCTGGACGTAGAACTTATAGTCCTGGAATCTACTAGCCCTAGGCTACTTCCAGTCTCCCGCTACCCCGATTCATGTCTTCTCGAAATACCTATTTTTTGGACTTGAAAATTACCATATTTTTCATACTCAGTCAATGAAAAACCAAATTTTTCAAAATTATATATCTCCGATATCGGGACGAATCTGGACGTAGAACTTATAGTCCTGGAATCTACTAGCCCTAGGCTACTTCCAGTCTCCCGCTACCCCGATTCATGTCTTCTCGAAATACCTATTTTTTGGACTTAAAAATGACCATATTTTTCATACTCAGTCAATGAAAAACCAAATTTTTCAAAATTATATATCTCCGATATCGGGACGAATCTGGACGTAGAACTTATAGTCCTGGAATCTACTAGCCCTAGGCTACTTCCAGTCTCCCGCTACCCCGATTCATGTCTTCTCGAAATACCTATTTTTTGGACTTGAAAATTACCATATTTTTCATACTCAGTCAATGAAAAACCAAATTTTTCAAAATTATATATCTCCGATATCGGGACGAATCTGGACGTAGAACTTATAGTCCTGGAATCTACTAGCCCTAGGCTACTTCCAGTCTCCCGCTACCCCGATTCATGTCTTCTCGAAATACCTATTTTTTGGACTTGAAAATTACCATATTTTTCATACTCAGTCAATGAAAAACCAAATTTTTCAAAATTATATATCTCCGATATCAGGACGAATCTGGACGTAGAACTTATAGTCCTGGAATCTACTAGCCCTAGGCTACTTCCAGTCTCCCGCTACCCCGATTCATGTCTTCTCGAAATACCTATTTTTTGGACTTGAAAATTACCATATTTTTCATACTCAGTCAATGAAAAACCAAATTTTTCAAAATTATATATCTCCGATATCGGGACGAATCTGGACGTAGAACTTATAGTCCTGGAATCTACTAGCCCTAGGCTACTTCCAGTCTCCCGCTACCCCGATTCATGTCTTCTCGAAATACCTATTTTTTGGACTTGAAAATTACCATATTTTTCATACTCAGTCAATGAAAAACCAAATTTTTCAAAATTATATATCTCCGATATCGGGACGAATCTGGACGTAGAACTTATAGTCCTGGAATCTACTAGCCCTAGGCTACTTCCAGTCTCCCGCTACCCCGATTCATGTCTTCTCGAAATACCTATTGGAAACATCTATATTTGACCCTTTTATAATGTGAACTTCTATGAAAATACTTTTTTAATGAAAAAAAATTATTTTTTTAATAAAAATTTCAGTTTGTTTTTTATTGAAAAAATGTTTTTGTTTTTAATTTTAATAATTAGATTGGTTTTTGTTTACAAAAAGAAAATTTGTTTGTCTAAGCAATTCGTTTAACAGCGTGTGGAACGTATTTAAAATAACTGTAGGACGTATTTAACTGACGAATTTATCTTCACACCCTTAATAAATTTCAGTGTATTTATCAAATATGAAAAATTGGGAATTTAGCACGTCATACGGAAATCTTATTAATAATAAATTTTGTATTCCCAAAAATAACTTTGAAATTTTTCTCTTTTGTACGCGGACGCATTTCAGTAAAATCCAGTACAAATTTGCAAATTTGGGGTTTACGAACGCAGCTATTGTTTGTTGATAATTTTCAAGCAATAATTAGATCAGTGATGCATTTTCGTCAGAAAATTAAGACTTGTGTGATAGTGTTAAACGGCCTTCACTACTCAATACTTTGTCAACACTAATCAAAACCAGTGATACCAGCAGAAATTTCAAAAAAATCCCTACGTGTCCAAAAAAAAATCCTTTTTTTCCCCTACAACCAAAAAAATTGTCCCTACATTTTTCCCTACCTTTAAAATTTATTGTTTTAAGCAACAGGCAAACAACTATATATTTTGTTACCATTTTTTTAAAATTATAATTAAAGCATTTATTAAAAACAAGAAAAAAAAATCAAAATAAACACGCACACAAAAAAATTTAATTTCAAAATTATCACTGTGTGACAAATTAAAATATTTTTTCTTTTTGCGAGAAACGCCTCTCGAGAGAAAACATAGTCAAACTTCGTATTTGATTCGTTATTTCCCTATCTTTTGTACTTTTTAAAAAGCTCAATATTTTCCAAGAACACTTATTTTAAAAATGTTTGTGATATAAGTATATAATAATTTTTAGCAAACTCATATTCATATAAAGTGTTAGAACTAGAACCTGTCTCTACGACCAATAAAATCCTTACAAAAAGGGACAATTTCCTACTATTGTCATCCCTGATCTAAGCCAGCAGTAAATGTTTATTGTAACAAAAACTATAGCATACTTAAGGGCAGTATACATGTCATCTCCAAGTTGTTCTTAAAGGTAAATAAACACCATTTTAAAATGTAACACTTGCACACACAAACAAGCAAACAGGTGAACCAAAGGTTTGTTTAGGTAGTATTTACCATTTTATAGGTTCTTATTAGGGTATTCATTTAATTGGACTTTTGCTTTAATCGGTTAGTCGCTCAATTAATTAATCGAGGTTTTGGTTTAATCGGTTAAGTTTGTAATTGATCGATTAACCGATTAATAAAGTTTTTTTTTTATAAATTAAGTAATTTCAATAAATAAAAATTATTTATTACTTGGAATTTATTAGTAAAAAAACAATAACATATCAATTCTTGAACCAAAACGAGCAAACAAAAAAATAATTCATAACTATGTTATACATATTTTACAAATGTATTATGTATTTATTAAATAATAAACTGGGAGATCATTTTATTTCAATAGTTTAAGGAGATCTTATAAAATGATCTTTTAGAAAAACAATTGGTTAATTTGGCACTTTTCTTTAGTTTTGATAAAACTTGACATAAAAAAATTTTTTCAATTATCGTTGAGGTTGGAGAAATCGAAAGTAACCCATAATAGAAAATTTCTAATTTCTCAGTCCTTTAACTGGATTTTTCTAAACATATAAAATCTTCCATTAGGCTATTAGAGTTCTGTTTTAATTTTTTGAAATTTTTAACACTTCTTATTGTTTCGGTTAATTCTGTTGTTGTGTTACTATCGAGAGTTTTGCAGGTCATCACCTAACTCATCCTGGCAAAGCTTAGCACCGAGCATTCTGCAAAAAAGTTCATTTCCGAATTTCTTAATTTCTGTTGTACTCTATTTTAAGAATCAATTTCTTGAAGGAAATATATTGTATGAAAAAATATGTCTAAACACAACTTTGGTACAGATAACATTGTAAAATTTTACATGATTGCATTGTAGAATGCCGTTTTGGAAGTCACCCATAATTAAAAACACACAATAATGTGGTATAATACTACAAAAAATGAAAAATTTTGTTACATCGGTTAATCGACTGAAATTAACCGGTTTAATCGTTAATCGTAAAAAGCCAATTTTAAATTAACCGATTAACGGTTAACCGAATGAATACCCTAGTTCTTATTATTACCGGTATTTTATTATATGTTCCATTTGTTTCTTCTTACCTATGAATAAGAGAGCTTCGAAGAAGAAGAGATGGTGTAAAGGTTGTTAAAGGCTTAATGTCTTGTTCTTTGTTTTCACCTTTAGCAAGCTAGAAGTTTACATTTCATTGACGTAAACGTATGTTGTTCTATTGTAAGTGTACAAAAAGCTTTATACATACATATTGAATTTGAATATGTATTTTATAAGTTGTTCATATATAGTTGTTATTGTTGTCTTATTCTTCTTTATATTGTAAGTTACAATACAATGTAATTTCCGGTAAGAACTAAATTGTTTGTAATTTAATTTTGTTTTACAAAAGTAAGAGAAAGTTGTAATAGGGTTATTCTAAGGTACTATTTATTATTGATTGACATACATACATACATATAATAAAAAGAAAATTTTATTATTTCTAATTATTGTTATTGCTTTTTTACACAGTCTTTAAAAAGGGGCAATTAAAAACAATTAAATATGTGGTTAAAAGAGTGGTAAATAAATAAGATTGCATAGTGATTTATATCATTTACCACTCTTCTTATTAGTTTAGATAATTGCTAGAAAACAATTTAAAATATACATATTAATGTTCTTTACGCACTTATTGTGTCCATTTATAAGTATCATTTTTTTCTCTTTTCTCAAGCAGAAGTAACTTACATGATTTACCACAGGACACATTTTTTATTTTGACGAAGCCCAGAAACAATCGTTCATAAACGAATCAATTTTTATTCTTCCATGATCTTATTTTCTCCCTTACCAATAAGCATATTAAAAAAGGGCTCAAGACCTATCGGGTGTTTTTTTTACAGGTTTGTTTTTCGAATAGAGATAAAACTGGCATTTTGTGGTCAAATCTGGCAACTCTAATGTCATTTATGTTCAGTTTGGTTTGCCATTTCATCATGAACAGGTTTACAAAAGAACAACGCTTGCAAATCGTGCAAATTTATTTCGAAAATAACGGTTCAGTTCGCGAAGTTTACCGCAAGCTCCGTCCATTTTATGGTCGACATAATCGTCCATCAGAGCAATTAATTCGGTTAACCATGGATCGTTTTCGCACTACGTTTACTCTATGTGATAATACGCATCCGCAGAGACGTCGAACAGTGCGCACCGAAGAAACAATTGCCGCTGTAGAGCAAAGTGTTGAAGAGGACCCGAATGAATCGATTCGCCACCGTGCACAGCAATTGGAGCTTTGTCCATCAACTTTATGGAAGATTTTGCGCAAAGATCTTGGCTTGCGACCTTACAAGATCCAGTTTGTGCAAGAATTAAAGCCGCGAGACCATGCAATGCGTCGTGATTTTGGTGTATGGGCCGAAAATGAGATTGATCTCGATGCTGATTTTCATCGCAAAATTTTGTTCAGTGATGAGGCTCATTTTTGGTTGAATGGCTACGTCAACAAGCAAAATTGCCACATTTGGAGTGAAGAGAATCCACATGAGACCCTTGAGACGCCATTACATTCACAAAAACTGACTGTTTGGTGTGCTCTATGGGCTGGTGGAGTCATTGGGCCATACTTCTTCCGAAATAATGCTGGAGAGGCAGTTACCGTTAATGGAGACCGGTATAGAGCCATGATAACCGACTATTTTGTTCCCGAATTGGATGGCATGAATGTGGATGAGTTTTGGTTCCAACAAGACGGCGCTACATGCCACACAGCGCACGCCACAATCGATTTATTGAAGGAAACATTCGATGAGCGCATAATTTCGCGGAATGGACCTGTCAATTGGCCACCAAGATCGTGTGATTTGACACCATTGGATTATTTTCTTTGGGGATATGTGAAGTCGCTCGTCTACGCCAACAAACCAGAAACGTTAGGGGAATTGGAAGCCAACATTCGTGGCGTTATTGCCGACATACGGCCCCAAATGCTCGAAAAAGTGGTTGAAAATTGGACCTGTAGAATTGGCTTTATTCATATTTAAACATTAATGGCATAAAATTATCCTTCCAATAAAGCCAAATTGATGGTCATTAAAACGATTTTCTTGTGCTTTATTTCAATTCGAAGTTCTATACCACTGAAAAAAACACCCGATATAAATATGCAGAGATTCTATTGCCTGCCTGGCCCTGATGGTCAGAATAATTTGTGTGTTTTTTTCTAAATATAGCTTTTGAATTTATAGAATATACTCCAAAAATAAATAATATTAAAATAAAATCTCCTAAATACTCCGAAATAAGCACTAAAGTAAGCAAATTAATTTGCTAAAAATATTTTACTAAAAATAAAACCTTTTATAGCACAAAAAAGAATACTCAAAACACATAGCCTACTTATAGGGTATAATATACATTATAATACATAAAGCATGCTTTTAAGCATCAAAGTAAAATAAAAAGTTGTTTTTATTGGTTAATGGAAGACATCAATAAAGGATGTGATAAAACAAATTGTGTTCTTTTTTTCTCCAACTGTCATATCCTACAAAGTCTAACATCCTGCATCAATTTTTTTCCTTTTCTAGATATTGCTATAAATAAATCACAAAATGTGACTGTCCATTAGGAAATAGACATGATGTTATTATTTGCAACCAGAGTACAAATATTTCATAATCATGTTCTGGGGCAATAAAATGTATGTTATGAAAAAACATAGAAAAACAAAAACATCATTGCTTTAAACAAATTAATGTCATTGTTAGGCGTTGATTGAATGTTAGTACTGTACATAAATTGTTTTTGTCTGTCAATGAGAAAAGTAAAGGACAACGACTTGGAGTGGAAAAAATGCTAGGAATTGAGATTAAAAAAAAGAATGGAAAAGACAAAGGAGAAAACTGAGGTAGAGAACAGGTTGTTGAAATTAATTGTTAATAAATAGAGAACAAATACAAATTACATTTTGTTAGACACCTAGAAGCAGACAACACTTTTGTTTAGGAAAAAAAACAATACTAATATAAGCCAGATTTTTTTTTATTGGATGAGCCAGAGGGTTAAAATAAAATAGAAGAATGAATAAAATTTAATTACAGAAAATCTTAATTGGGTAGAAGAAAATTTTGACACAATGGCAGATAGACTAAAAAAAAAAACAAATATAGTTGTTTAGCATGCCTAAATGTAGGCAAAATTTTTTCGTTTTTAGTAATTTTAATAAAAAATATGTCGCATAGTGAACGTTATGATTTAATAAGCTAAAAGATTTTTGTCTACGTTTTTTTCAGAATTCTTTTTAAATTTGGGACATTTACGGTGGAAAACTTAACACAAAAGAAAGAACAAAAAATGTTCAATTTTATTTTGAAAGTCATCTTTTGATTATTCAGACACAAAGATCATTTAACCTCAATGGTCACCTCATTAAAAATATGGGGAACACAAAATCTGAGAATAACTTTAGAAAAGATCATTGGACTGTATTTTTTCGAAAACGTCGAAAAAGTTGCAGTTTATGTGATTGGCATTTAATCCGGGCAATGATTGCAAGTTTTTAAGGCCTAAAGTTGAGAACAGTTCAGAGTTGTGGTTTTATCAAGATGGAGCCAACTAGAGGTATTGTTTTGGCGACTATAACGTTACTTAGCTTACCTTGTGTAACCGGAATGTGAAAATCCACATGCGCATATGGTTCTGATGTCATTTTGACGTCATCACACAACGACCGTTGTGGCTTTGTAATTACGTTTTAGGACAGAAGTCTGGAAAATGTTGGTGGGTTGCCCTGTCGAACTTAGTAGATGTTCACATGACCAACTTTTAGTTGCACTGTCGAAATTATTAGATGTTCACATGACCAACTTTTAATACTTGTAAAGCTAAGGTCACACTTATTAAATATTTGCTCAAATAAGCGTAACCCCTACTTTTGTTAATAGTTAGTGAGATTTAAAATGGTCTTAATATTACAAAATAAACTAATTATAATACAAGACATAGCAAAAAACATTTTTTTGTAAGATGTGGTATTTTAATAAAAAAAAAAAATTGATATTAAGCGAAATGATTTTTTAGTTTGGTTGTTGGCCCCGTTTTTTTCGTCAAATATTTGATAAGTCTGACCGTAGCTTAAGACTTTTTAAAGTTGTTAGACTCTTAGCAGCTTTTTATTAAGAATCACTTTCTAAGTCCATCTAACGATGTCCGTCTGTCCGTCTGGCCGGCTGGCTGGTTGTCTGTCCATAACACCTAGTGCGCAAAGTTCAGGTCGCAGTTTTGAAAATAAAATTTTGAAGATGAAATCATAAGCACGAAGCCTATTAAAAATGGCGAGAATCAGTCCATAAATTCACGTAGCCCCCATACAAAATTTTCCAGAATATTCTTTGTGCCCTTAAACTATCTTGTTGTGTTGATCTACTATGTACAATAGGTTCAAAATTGACTATAGGTCCCATAATTAACCCCTTCTCCTAAATTGTTTAAAGACGAATATTCGACACAAAGAACTCTTCTATTTAAATTTTTACCTCAAAGAATAATTTTGTTTTGCCGCTTACATTATTGGACATGGTTCCCATATATCTCGAAAATGCGTCTTTAAAGTTTATATTGTAGTGTAGGGTATCAACCTAATGGTCGGGCTGGACCGCCTATATTTCCTTACTTGTTTTTCGGGAGGAAAGTTGATAGCAACAAAAAAATAAAAATTTTTCCTAATTAAATTAAAAGCATACTTCTGAGCGTAAACAAAAATCGTAAATTGTTTGTTTTATGTATTTAAAAAGTAGCCATAAAACTACCCTACATTTTACTTCTTATGCCATTATTTCTAAAAGTGACAACTTTTTGTTTAATTTAATTTTGTTTTAAAAAAAAAAAAAAAAAAATGAACATAACCATATATTTTACTGCAACAGCTTAGAAATTATAATGATGTTTTCTCATTTTTCATTAAACTGAAAAATTACTTGTATATGTTTAACAATTTAGAAAAGTGGTTATTGTTATTACGAGAAGCCACTTCATCATTAGAATAGACCCTGAGCACGCAAACTTTGCAGAAGTAGTAAAAAAATTTAAATGATTTAAACACAACTACGATATACATAAATACTTTATATTGCTACCATAATTGTATTTTTTTTTTTTTTTAAATAAGTTTACAGCACTTGTTGAAACCTTAAAAAACCAATTATTTCATTTTATTTTATTATATTTTTTTAATTTTGGTTTAGTATTGTTTATGTAAACATCTGGGGATTATAACAAAATACAACAGAGGCTTTAAGTGAATTAAAAATTCTTTTTGAAGCATACTTTCTAGGGACTATTTAAAAAGTAAAATGCTAGGTATTGTTAAATTTAATATGTTCCATTTGGGAGCGTTAGTTATAATAGAAAATGAAAGCATTCTACAAGGCTTAAGTTCAATTTAAAGCAAACATTTAGGGTTTTACATATAAGAAAAGAATATTAAAGAAAACAATTAAAGCCCTTTGAAAATAACATTTTTTTTTTAGAAGAAATAACCTTTTTTTTATTAAAAATTACATTTTAAAAAATAGTTTTTTTTAATAAAAATTATATTTTAAATAATAATTTTAAATATAACAATTATTTCGTATCTTTATTAGACGTTTAAACATTGATATTTTGTTTAAAAAGTTTTATTTAATTAAAGTATAACATATCGCATTGGTTCCTCTAAAGGGAGTCAACTCAAAATATACATATTTCCACTTTTTGCAAGAAAATGATAAACAGTGGTCATATCTACAATTCTCTAGTAACTTGCAAAAACAAACTACAGTTGTATCCTACTTGTTGATCAAGGCTGCCAGATTTGACGAATTATCGTCATTTTGATGATTTTTGGTTAAAAAAGTGGACTATTGACGGTTGAACGCTATAAACCCAAAATTTTACGATTTTTTAAATGACAAATTTTGTACAAATTTACAAATGATTTTAATATAATTTTACATTTTATTTTAGCTTCTTAGATACTTTCATTTATTTGATTGGCAGTAATTTTCAAGTCTTAAGCTATGTTCACATTCTATGTATTTGTAATGTGGAATGTCACTTTTCTTCCCACATGTGATTTCATGTGTATGTCAAAATTTGAGTTTTACATGAGGTTAATAATTTACATATTCACATGTTGGTATGTAACGTACATTTGACATAACCTATCAAAAATAAAAAGAAAACATTTTTTATTTACTATTATAATACATATATATTTATTAATATTAACAGCTGATTTCAGATGCTTTGTGTCACTTGAAAATAGAACTCGTTCGAAATCAAAAATGTCATCTGTACTGTGCACAGAGAAATAACACATGAAATTGTTTGAAGGGGTTCAGACGATATGTACAAATTTAACATGTGAAAAAGTGACAATCCACATGACAAATACACATAATGTGAACATAGCTTTAAGCTACAGTCACAATTATTAAATATTTGACCAAATAAGCAGAACCACTACTTTTTTTTTTAATAGCTAGAGACATTTAACATGGTTTTAATACCACAAAATAAAACTAATTATACTGCTAGACATAGCAAAACACTGTTGTTTGTTATAGGTGACATTAAAATCAAAATAAATATTGGAATTAGAGGATCTTATGTTTCAAATATTATTTGCCAAGTATGACCGTAGCTTTAGCTGTTTATAATAAAAAATACCCTTTACTTCAGCGTAATGAAATTTTTTATAGTTAACTTGGTTTAGTTGGTACCGTTTTATTAGACCCATTTTTCAACCATTCTTTTTAAGTACTATAGCAGTATTTTCGATGTGTAAAATAGGTGTTCGATATCTCTCGGCTGTATGTAAATTTCCTACTTTTTTTTGAATGCCAATACTTTTGAAAATTTTGTGGTTGTTTGAAGTAACAAAAATTGTGGTGTCTCATTACGTCTCTAGTTCTATGTTCTCAAACATTTGTAGCCTTCCCGTGTGTAGCAAAGTCATATACTCACATCAAGAATTAACTTATAATACATACCAATATTTCAAATATTTTTTTTAATTCAAGGCTATTGGTAAAAAGTTCTAAAATTAGTTTTTTGTAAACTAAAAGAAGTTTAAATTATACATATAGTATTGTTCGAAACCTAAGCAACTTTTCGTGACATTATAATAAAAGCCTTACATTTTATTTTTAAGTATATTTAATACAAATAACACAATTAATTTTTATTATATTATGCAACTTCTTTCTAACAGTAACTACAAATATTTAATTTTATTCCCTTGCAAGAAATAAACAATTAAAAATTAAGTCAACTCTTTAAACAACTGTTCGAAACTGAAGCAACTTTCAGTACTTCGTATAATAGCCTTTCTTTCTTATGACCTCCGCACATCGTTTTGACATAGAATCAATAAGATTTGTTGAAATTGTTGATGACATTGATTCCCACACTAATTTTAAGCAATCCATCCGCTCCTGCTTGTTTTTGAGGCGACAAGCTCCCACCGGCGCTTCAGAATGCCGAAAATGTTCTCTATGGGATTTTAGTTTGATGACTGAGCTGGCCAATCCAAGACTCGAATCCTAGTACCAGACAATTAATATATGATTAGTTTTGGCTAGTGTTTTTGGTCATTGTCATATTGAAACACCCATACAAGTGGCATTTCCCATTTGGCCCATTGAAGAACGTAGTTGGCTAAAAAGTCCCTAGAAAGGAAACGGTCCATTTTTGTATGTATTTCACCAAAAGTGCTAACTCCACTCTTAGAAAAACGGGTTCAGGTCATTACATTTCCACTTCCATGGTTTTTTGCGCCTTTACAATAAGGTGGATATTATTATTACATATGTTTACCATTCCCTTTGGTTTTTTTATCAAAGTAACTTTTGGGAATACAAAATTTTTTATTTTAACCCTTCGTGCTACACATGTTTTGATTTTCCATTCAAAATGCATTGAAAAAGGTCTGACCAGACTAATGAGTAAGATGAAGGGTTAAAAAGATTTTGTTTGTCGTACTTAATTCCCAATTTTTATTTTTGATAAATACACTGAAATTTGTTGTTGGAGGATAAGCTTGTTCCTATGTGTATTTCACTGGTTGCATAGGCCAGATAATCAGGAAACCTTTACCCAAAAAAACTTTAGAAAAGCTAAAGATAAAAGATATGCAAATAAAACTGTAAAGTGAATGAGAAATACAAACATTCAATATTTTATTTGCAACGATATCAAAGCTTTAACAAAACCCCATCAATAAACAGTGAGTTTATCATTTCTTACATTCCGCACTAAAATTGGTTGGAATTCTCTCAACATTAATTGTAGTTGTAGCTTATATGTATAATTTTAAGATAGTCTGTAAAAAGCCCTGCACACTGGTTTAGATCTTCCGGTGGAACGAAGTGCGCGGCGAGACAAGCAGGTTCGGATAAAAATTCGATTCCCAAATCAGATCAAGGTAAAGATTCGTACTAAATTTAATCTTAGGAAACACTAGTTCAACCACATATCCGCTTAAAGAATGCCTCGTCTGTGAAGCGCCAACAATGTTCGAAAATAAACCGAATGTTATTTAGGGTTCGTACTCAAACCCAGAAAAAATATAAAATTGTTTAGTGTGTTTTAGTGCGGTTGCGCATAACTATTTTCGCGAAAGTTACAAACATTATGTAGTGTTCAGTTTTTCGTTATAAAAGAGTACAATTGAGTGGTTCCGTAGCCAAATTATATTTTAATGTTCTGTAGTGTTCTTTTCACATTGATGACGAAATGAGCCAAAAAAATTTAGCAGCGCTTTTTACTAGTATTTTTGTTGTTGACAATTTGCACGATCACACCAGGAATAGCCTGTGTGTGTATTTGTATTGTGTACATAGCTAGCTTTCCCTCAACAATAAATTTCAGTGTATTTATCATATATGAAAAATTGGGAATTTAGCACGTCATACAGAAATCGTATTAATGTTTAGTTTTTGTAAAAATTTTTTTGTCGGTTTTTTTTCGTTAAAAACACATATGTTTTTTATTTTGTAAAAAATTTTTGTTGTCTTTACAAGCCAAAAGGGCGCTGAGCACAACTGAAACGAACGAACAAAAATGTGCCAAACCGAACACAACGAAGTTTGTGGATTTTTACGAAAAACAGAACGCAAATAATGTTCTTATCTTTATTTTGATTATAGTATTTTTACTGTGTACGCAGATCACAAACAAAGAAACGTTTTATTTAAGGTATTTACCACACAAACACTATTAGCATTTGTGTTTTCCATATTTCTACCATACAGAACACTAAAGTACGCTATATAATGTTTATTTTCGAACACTGATTCCAACGAGAACTCTGGCAAAGTACTAGCACGAAAAAACTACAAACCTTAAAGAAATGGAAAAATATAGGGTTGGGTTTGCTACATTTTAAGAAGACTTTATGGTGATAGTTCGATCTATAGCAATTTACCGGAATCCTTAAGGCAGCGAACGAGGTACCCTGCTTACACCTGGCAAATTCCTAATTGCCTTGACACACTCACCCTTATTCTATTTGGCGTCGTCAACAGTAAACAACGCCGGGTTTTATGTTTTGTTTCAATTTCGTATTCCCGTTGGCAATATTGCCATATTTCGATGACTGTTAACATATGTTGCTGTTGCCTTTAATTGCCTTTGATTTTGTCGTCGGCGTTTTCAGTGTTGTCTTGTGCTGCTTTGTGTTGTGTTTCAAAAAACTTTACGTTATGCTTGGTGGCAATTTTGAATTCTGCGGCGGTTTTGATATTTTTCTACATTTGTGTTGTGTTTTTATTTTTTGTGAAAATAATTGAAAAAACTAAAATAACAACTAAGTGCCAGTTCGAGAAGCTAGTGGAAGAGCTTGTAAAAAATCCATCACTAGCCAGAGGATTTTTCAAGGTCTCTTTTCCTAATAAATTAAATATCCCTTGCGATTAAAGTAGAGATGCTGGTCTTGTTTTTTTTTTGAGCTAAAATTTTGATGTGGGTTCAGTCTACACAGCCAATTACACTTGGAAATGTTGCTTTTCAAAGAAATGCCACTTAGCCCATTCTTCTCAGCATCCGTTATGTCGAAGTTTATCCATTGTGGACAAAGTTCACTCTCCATGACTTCCAGAGTCTCGGAGAAAATTTTTGAAACTAGTGGCTGGGTCAGTCCAAAGTTAAAATAATTTCCAACGCTGAGCTGGTACGATCCCTGGTCCAAAATACGCAATATTGCTGCAAATTATTTTGTGTTTGGAACAAACGTTCTCTTTTTTTTTAATGAGGCTCTATTATTTCCAACACATGTTTAAAAGAAGGTTTATTCAGCCGAAAATAACTTTTAAATCTTAAAAAGGTTAAAAAATCCATTAGGCACTTGGGAAAATTTAATATGTATGTCACTAACTTTTCATCGGGCAAATTAAAAATGAAAGATTTCTGTCTAAGCAGTCCTCTTTCCTGTACATAATTTTATTTTCTTATCAAAACACAGTGAACAAAATGAATCAGCTGATTCTTATATTAGAGATGTGTGCTGTATTTTATTAACATTATCGAAAAATGGTGAAAGGCGTCATAATATTCTTACAAAATACCAATTTAACATAGAATTGATGTTGTCTTTGATAAGAATTGCTGTTGCCTTGAAATTGCCGTTGTTATTGCCGACGCCAAATAGAATAAGGGTGATTATATGATATAAGCTGTCGTATTCTTAAAAAAATACATTTCAAACGTATTTTAAAATAAAATTTCCTTTCAAATTTATCTTAAAATATAATTAAAATCCAATTTAGTTTTTATGAATTAAATTGTAAATTTAAAATTGAATAAAATAATATTTAATTTTAAATTTTACATATTTTTTTATTTACAGCAATTCAGCTTTTTATATAGTTAAATTTAGTTCTAAACACTAAATTAGACATGACACGTTTTTGTTTTTTTTTTTTTTATTTCATTATAAATATTTTCCTTAAAGCCTGGTACTCTGTTCAACATTTCACGTGAAATGCTGTCAAAACGCATATGAAAAAAACTTGTGCGGAATATCTACGAAATAATGTTGATGGAGTTGTACTCTGTTTATTTTGTGAAAAAGTTCCGAAATGTTTCTGGCAACATTTTTTTTACAACTGCGAAATAATGTAAGCTGCCTTTATTTCACGTGGAATTTTAAGCAAAAGCAAAAAATATGAACTTAATATTAAAAAAGAAATAAAAAATTAAAATAACACAATCGGTAACAGTTTTTTATCCATATTTACTTTTTTTTATTAAATTTTTTATTAAAAAAAAGTAATTTTAGTAAAATACAAGTGGCGTTTGTTTACATACACGAAACAATGTAGCATACTTTGAAGGAATAAAAACGTCAAATTGTACAAACTCGCAAGATTGGTAACATTGATAAATGCCAAAATTTTCGTGTGGAATAATCAATGTTGCTCAACATTTTTCACAAATTTGAACAGAGTACTAGGCTTTAGGCAGAAAATGTTGCACGTCATCTGAGGTGTCTCACAAAATGTTGCTGTAAATAAACTTGAAATTTTTTAGTGATACGCACCTGTTTGCAACTCCATAAACAATTCTTAGCACGTATAGAAATTCTTTTGTCTACGAGGCAAAAACTTTTTTAAAAATTTTATATTTTCATTGTTAATAAAGCTTATGAAAAAGGAATATAAAATAAATAAAAAAAATATGTATAAAAAACAAAAATATACTTAAAGGCACATATGCAACATGAATTGCTTATGTTTAAATATTGCATACATTAAGGTGTTACAAACAAAAAATTTAAAAGCTAGAAAACAAAAAATGCCTTTGTATCTGTGTATGTTCATAAGTATTTGATTAATGGCTACGGCATCATGATACTTTTGTTGTCTGGCAATATAAAGTTGACAATTTAGAAAAAAGGGGGAAAAACAAAAGAAAGGGATGAATAACAATTCAAACAAGAATAATAAGGAAAAAAAGTGACATATTCGGCTTTGCCGATTCTCATATACCCTTCACCATAGTCCTGAAAATTTTTTTTATTTTAGTTTTCAAAGAATCTGTTTTAAAAAAAAATAAAAAAACGTAGTGAAAAATTTTAAGCAAATATTTTTGTTAAGTAATGAAACAGAATTAGTATTCAACTTAAGACAAAATCGCTGTTAAATTAACAAATGGTTCGATTACTGATAGCAACACAACTGAAGTTGAGTTGCCATCGGCAAATATTTCAGCCTCAAATTCAGTTATATTTAAGCCTTAAAAATTCGAGTTATTTGTCCATCGACCATGTTCTGGAAATCGAAATCACGTGAAATTGAAATCGATGAAGATTCCTCAAAGTATGAGGAATATCTTATATATAAATACGGGAAACAAATTTTAAAAGTTGATTTTTAAGTATCTTATCATCCACCGATTTAAATGAAACATATATCGTTTTAAATGTTTTTCATATATTTTGCAAACATAATACGGTGGTTTTTTACAGTAAATGTCAAGTGGTCGAATTTCAAGTGATTTCACATGCCCGTATTACTTTTCAATACCATTATTCCACCATGCTTATTTAAGGTAAAAAATAAAGAATAAAGGTTCATAAATTATAAGGATACTTTGAAAAGTGAAGGCTAATGGGTAATAAAGATATTTACGATTGGTTTTCTGCACAAATCTCAGTCATTTCTGTACCAATCTATATGCATAGTAAAGATATAACAACCTAGTCGCCATAAGATTTGCGGACCTCGTTAACGTCATATAAGACAACACAAGGATTGACGGACATCGTTTAATCAATTTCGCTACTCATAAGGATCCAGAATATACGATATACTTTATAAGATAAGATATACTTGCTAAGATTAATATTGCTTAAATTACAAACGGAACGACAAACTTATATATCCACCTGTGTTGAAGGGCATTAAAACACAAGACAATGAAAAATTTTGTTAAACACAATTTTGTTATGAGGAATAAAAACAAAAGCATACTTCCAGGAAGAAGTAAAATATTAAAATTTTAGAAAAAAAAAAACACAGACAACTGAGACATGAATTTGATAAAAATTTTGGATAGTTACTAAAAAGTTTAAATAACCTTAAATCACAACAATAAAAAACGTTTAACCTTTATCATGATTTTACGAAAAAAAAAAATTTTTTTCTGTTTGTGTGAATACTGAAAGTTTTAATTGTTCAGAAATTAAGATATAATTTAAAATATTTGATACATAATAAAAAAATATGCTACACATTTAGAAAGAAATTTAAACGTATGATAAAATTTTAAATAAATATGAATTTTTTTTAGTCTCAAAAAGTAAAAAAAAAAATTTTAAATAAGACATTAACCAAGTGTAAAAAAGAATATTATATTAAAGCATATTTAAAGGCCAAAATAAAATTACTTTAATTAAAATTTGTTTAACATTAAAAACAGATTGTCTAACTTACCATTTCAAATTTATTGCTTTAAAAATTTAACATTTTCATTTAAATTTATTAAGTGTAAAAACATATTCGGTTATTTACCTGAAAATAAAAATAGAAAAAATTATTTATTATTTTAAATATATTAAGAAACATACAAGTTGTTTGACTTTAAACTAATTTTTTCAATGCAGTACCTTTTAAATGGTTAAATATAAATATATATATAGATAAATATAGCAAGAAAATTCGGTATTTTAATTTTAACACGTGCCGCATTGAGCTTTAATATAGTTATTTTGACTTTAAAATTTTTAAAGCAGACCTTTTTAATTTTTTTTATTTTGTAAAATATCCGAACATTTTTTATACAGAAAAATTTTGGAGTCGGAGCCGCGAATTGTAGGTACTTTGACTGCGTCTCCAGTACTTAAACCAGAACTGAAACTCTTCAACTCCGACTTAATAGCCCTGCAGCCGTATTCTGTAATTCGCTTAGCTAAAGCTTAATCTCTATCGCTAAAATGCCTTAGAGAATGCAAAATTTTAGCGATGACATTAAAAGATTAAACTGCGGCGAATTTAATATTATGGTATTTATGAAAATTTTTCAATGCACGTTACAGTATTGCATTCGTAGCCAAAAATCGCTCAATCAACTTTATAGATTTTTAGCGATAGAGATTTAGCTTTAGCGAATTACAGAATACGGTCTCTGGTTTCTGGTTAAATTGAGATCACTGATTACGATGACATCATTAGTTATAGCATAGTAGCTCTGGTTTAAAAGATAAAGTGACAATTAATATTTGCATAATTTACACCATTTTGTATTGTTCCCTTAATATTTAACAAATGGCCCTACAAACCTTAAAATACTTTCTGGATTATTGAGTAGAGTAACATTGATGTGGATGACGCCGTTGACAGTTTTTTTGTATTGACAATCAAGCTATTAGTTAAAAATTTGAAGACATTTACTGTAACCGGTCCCTAGGTATATATAAAATTTATATTGTCCTTGTACAGTAAACTTTTTGACAGATGTTGTGTTTTGCACGATTTGTCCTTTTTTAATAACAAACGTACTTTATTTAAAAAAAAATACATAGTCTATTTTTGTTTCAAGTTCAAATTGCAAATTAAAATAATTTTACAACATTGTTTTTTCGAAAGTTTTTGTTTACTCTCTAATATTTACGGTTAATTTATCTTCACAAACAAGAATGCCAGATTGTTTTTATTAAAATGTAGCCAATTTGTTTCGAATTGTGTCTTTTATCTATGGGTATGTGGTGCTAACTAATTATGAGCAAAAATAGGATATTTAAGGATACTTTAATTTAATTATTGGCTTTTTATTGCCATATAGATATTTAATTCAAATTAACAAAGTCTTTATTGTAATCTCCTTAACAATTACTAAATTATATACATATTATCAAGCAAATAAAAATACAATAATTATCGTAATAATAATTAATATTTTATAGCCAATTATACAATTTTGTGATCATTTTGATTTTAAACAAACATTATGATCGTGATGATAATGTTCATTTATAGCACATATAATAAAAAAGATGTTTCATATATAAAAGAGAAATATAGTACGTAAAAAAGGCGTCGCCTACGTAATTTGGAAATTTGCCAAAAAGTTTGCAAAAAAATTATAATTAAATTATTTTACGATTTTCTTGTTAGTTAAAGGCAAAAATAAAATTTGTATTAACAGAAAATAAGAACAAAATTTTTTGTATTTCAGACAGCAAATGGGTCAAGCTAACGATGAAAAACCCAATAATTATAATTATAAATATACAACATACGAAGGCATTTAATTATGTTTGTACGAAAGTTTATAATTTATCATCATCAATATAAAATACATTAAATCCAAAAAATTTAAAAATATTTTTGACAGATTTTTAATTAACTATCTGTGGCACATGACATTTGTGGGTCCATGATTTTTTTTTTTGTAAATTGTTTAAAACTTTATGAACTGTATGTATAAAATTGTGTTAATAATGAAATTTTTCTAAAAGCTAATGCAAGTTTTTAAAAGGCTGAAGACTGTGTGTGATCATCAAACTTAATGAATACTTTTTAGTACCATGTTTAAAATAAAATAAAAATTTTTGATATTAATTAAAAATTTAATTAAATTTGCACCAGTAAACAAACTAATATAATTAAATTAAATCTTTTTTGATATTAAGAACATATTCTACAAGAAAATAAAATTGCTTTTGCCCAAAGTAAAAGAAAAAATTAGAAAAGTATATTTGATCAAGCACGACCATATGATACCCTACACTACAGTTTTTAAAAACAAAATTTCGAGTGTAACCAATTTGGGACCCGTCAGAACAAAATTATGTTAAGCAGTTGAGATTCATGTAAAAGTTCTTAGTGCCGAATATTATCTAGATATCTTCATCTACATATAAAGAAATCCGAGCTGGACCGAACCAAGTCATAACATATAATAATATCGTCAGCTTATTATTGGTTTGACATACCGACCATTAAATAAAAAATGAGTTAGGTATGATGACTATTTTTTTTATTACACTCTTTCTTAATCTAAAACCTGTGTCGCGAAATTTTTTGTGGTTTTTCAGATATTAAGCATTCATTTTGCTCCATATCATCTATTTTAAAGGTATTTAATTAAGTAAATAAGCACGTGTTAAAAATAGTAAAAATTTCTGAAATTTATTAAAAATATAAAAATGGAAGTGTTTACATAAGCAGCACAAAAAGCTACCTTTAAACAATATTTTTAGAAAACTGGAGTATGCGGCACAAAATAATATTTTTCACTTTCAATATAAAACTATTAACTTCGTACTTCATTCATCCAGTTCTGTAACGAACAAAATCAATTAACATTGCCGGCAAGAATTTTATGCCAAAATCGCAAAAAAGACTCACATGACAGAAAGGCATGAAATCATTTGTCCATGTTTATATTTGAAAGCTTAAAGCAAGGCTTTCAAATGCAAAAATTAAACTTAAGCAGGGATATATCGCAACACTACTAGACATCTTTCTTACACTCAAAGTAAGCTTTTCAAAGTCTAAAGTTTGTAGAAGAGGAAGAGAAGAAGAATAGAGGCGAGTACATACTTTTTTGTACTCGCAAAGTTACTTCTTCTTTGCTAGTCGTTTATACATACATACAGAAAAAAATACCAATGTAAAATTAACATGGAAAAATTTTGATTGAGAATCATAGTACATTTCTGCAAAAGTATGCCCTTTATTAAAATTTATCATTATTTCATATTAATTTTAAATAAAATAACCTTAAATCACGTTTATTTAATATTATTCACTGTTAAAATAAAAAAAAAAAAATATTAAAATATAAAAAAATATGGATTCAATATTGAATCCATAAAAACCTGTTTTATATTAAAATCAAAAGGTTATCTTGTTAAATTAACATGCATACATACTTAAATATACTTAAAAAAAAGAAGACAATTCCCGTATTCTTTTAATTAAAATTATTTAGATAAATAGTACATCAAGTTTTCAAAGTAGAATGATGACGAAAATCATATCGGGCGATTCTGCTGATGCTTCTGTTAACAAAGGAGAATACAAAATAAGTGAAACTTGTGTTACAGGGGTAAGTGTTTTGAATTATTCTTAAATAAATGCATATGTTGTCTCTGAAGCTTCTTCACACTGTTATAACACACTCAAACCAATTTGATTCTACATGAAATTCACGTTGTTTCAACTTGAAATAACTTTCATTCAACGTGATTCGGATTGTTATTTCAATATAAATTACATTTTGCTCCAACTTTACTGCAATGTTAAATTAACATGAATTATAGTTATTTTAAAAGAAAAAAATGTTGTTCGCAATTTATTGTTAAATCAGGTTGAATTAACATGAAAAACGTATGAAGCAAAATGACCACCGAAAAATTTTAAATCAACCTTGTTTTCTAAGTTTTTAACTTTATTTTTTTCAGTGTGTAGTTGTATTTGGTTGCTTGTTTAATATGACAAACACCAACAAAATAACACATTCTATCAAAGAAAAATTTGCGCCTAAAGAAGTGAAACAAAGTTTAAAAAGAAAATTAAAAAGACTTTGTCAAAGTAAACTTTGCGTGTACTCTAAAAGAACACTCCACGTACGCTAAAGTAAGATCGGTACGTTATTTTAGTATTTGTGTTCGTCAGCTTACAATCGTAGTTTACCGTATTTTGTTTGTGTAAAAATTCACAAGCACAAAAAGAAGTTTTGGAGTTTTTATTTTCAAAAAATACACTATGTAAGTGTACAGTTTTTTGAACTCTGCCTCTAGATGAATTGCAGAGCTACTTTTGCAAAAATTTTAATGTTTTCGTGTTTTATTACAACAATTTTAATGGCATATCGTAACCTCAAACGCAAACGGCCCTACTAACATTTTGAAAATTTTACAGAAAAACCAATATTTAAAATGGAAAATTGATAAATCGCCTTAAAATGTTTTTCTTGTAAGACCTACCAGTTATTTGGACAATTTACAATGTTGCATATTATGCAAACTGTTAGTTACGCCTTTTAGCGTTTACCATATAATCTTTTGTAGATAGAGCCTTTTGTTTTATGGCCGAAAGATACTAAAATTTTTATGGATATTTGTGTTGATGCAATGCATCAGAATCAATTTTGCATTTCAGGTAACGATATGTATGTATGCTAAGTGGACAATTGAACTACGTTGCTGTTTAATTTTTATTAAAGGTAAGTTTGCCTTTTTTTACTACTGGCTTCCAAAATTTCGCTTAAGTCAGTAACAGCAATAAAGAAATATTTTTTTATGTTCAAATGTTATGTTTTTTTAAGACAGGAAAAATGTCAGCTAACTTTGATGGGATATATTTCTTGCCAGAAAAAAGAAGTAAATAAAAAAAAATCTAACTATAAGCCATTAACTACTAACATGCCAAAAAGGATACGTATTTGACAATTTGGTAGTACATATAGCAATCAACTTTTTGCACAGCAACAATTTCTTCTGAGAAAATAAAAAAAGAGGAAAATAGACAAAATTGAAATTTTTTGATTAAAGAAACATTTTATTCTGTTTACAATGTTCTTAAAACGTTAAAATATTTCCTTGTTTTTATAATAAAAAGCCTTAAGAGTGTATTTATTTTTTTTATTTATATTAAATGTCTTTGCTGAAGACCCAGCCTTACTTTATGTTTAATTAAAAATATTGCGTATTTTATTTTATTAATGCGTAATTTTTTTATTAAATAACATGTAGAATATTTAACCTGAAATTTATGAATGTATGCAATCGTTATTATTTAATTAAAAAAATACAGTGGGTTTGAAAATAAAGAAAATCTGAATTTTTTTAAGCAATCATTGAGGGTTAATACAGAAGATTTGCAAAAATGCTAACTGTTAAATCAGGATATTTACAAATTTAATTTCGGAAAGCTCCCTCTATCACGGGTTTTTTATAACCTTCACTACAGGTGAAGAGTAAATACAGGGTGGGCCAACTTGGACTGACTGATCTGAAATGCTTATAATTTTTGTATTTTTTTATTTTTAATTTTTTGCAAATAGTACAAAATTTTATAAAATTTTATAATGTCATCATACTCAGTGGAAGAACGTGTAAAAATTGTTGAATTTTATTATGTTTCCGGACGATCAATTGTTACAACGCAAAGAAAATACCGTCAGCATTTTTATACTGCAGAGGCTCCCAGTGTAAACATGATAAGAAGCTGAATGACCCGTTTTAAAAATTTGGGTTCGGTGGGTAATGAATTACAAAGAAATGATGTGTGTGAAGATAAATACGTGTGAAGATAAATACGTATTTAACATCCACCACAATTTCTTAACAGCAACTGTTTGCAGTTAACATTGCACTTAACAGTGCTGCTATAATAGAATAAAGTGTATTTAGGACCATTTTCAAGGAAATGGAACCGGTTGCACATAAGAATATAGTTCTTTAGAGGATTCTGCTAGTGGGATATCTGAAATAATTTTGGAATTTCAGAAATTCAGATTTGAAAAATTTCGTTTTTTACGATAATTTCTTGGGAGGATTAGTGACCATTTTGGAAAAATATGGAATGGTAACAGCAACAAACTATATGGAAACGGTGCTCCAAGGGGTCCTCTTTAGGACCCTATTAGTGGTATATCTGAAATAATTCTGAAAATTAGGAAAATTGAATTTTAAAAAAGTGCTATTATGAATGTTAAAAGTGGACTTTATGGACATTGGACAATTTGGAGAAATGGTGATATGGTAACAATATAACACCATATAGGAATGGGGGAGAAGAGTATCCTTAAGAGGATTCTGGTAGTGGGATATCTGAAATAATTTTGGAATTTCAGAAATTCAGATTTGAAAAATTTCGTTTGGAATAAAAAAAAAAAAAAAAAAATAGAATAACGGGTAAGTAAATAATAATATTCTCTTACTTTGACTACAGTTCAAAGAGCTCAATTTATTGAAATTGAGCGCAATGAGTCGTTTCTTCTATGTTACTGAGTCATCGCACTAATGACTATTATTATTAAATTGACTCCGATTTGACGATTTCTGTGTTGCCGATGTGTCATCCCATCGATGACATTAAGGGTGACATCACAAAAAAAGAAGACATTTGTCATAGTGCTGATATCAAAATACATCAGCGTTATGACGCTTTTCTATCAGTGTATAAGCCTAATTCACATATATGCCACTATGAGGCATACAACCGAATTTGAATATCAATTAATGTGACTATAGAATATAATAAATGGTTTGCAACAGAGTTGCATACTGCATAAAAAAAAAATAGTTAAAATATCAACAAAATATTTCTTTAATAATACCAAGACAAAAACTAATTTTTTCGAGTGGAGAGTTGATGACAAAAATTAAACGATTTAGTTATAAATTTATTTATATGGCTTGTACAATTGAAAACTAAAAGGAACTTTGTACTTGTTAATGTTAATGTCACTATAACGCTAATAATTTGCTATACTTTTGCCTTTGCCAGCCGTTGATATATGAAATATATGGCAACTGTGCTTATATCGCTACATGGTCTATAACGTAAATCCTTTCTATTAAATTTGCTTATAGCGGCATAAAATAATGATTAAATTTACTATTATGCTAATGGGACTTAAAACGGTAGTGACTATGGACGAAAAGTACGTTTTAATATAACTTTCTGTTCTTATCGCAACATGGTAAAGGGTATAAAAGATTCGGCATATCCGAATATAGCACTCTTACTTGGTTTTTATATTAATGTGTAGATTTGCCGCTTAAAAAAAATTATTTTAAATAAAAAAAAATTGAACATATTAATTTTTTGTAATTCTGTTTGATAATGTGTGCTAGTGGCTAAGTTGTCTAAGACGCTGCCGTACGTTAGGTGAAGATTAGGCACAGCTGAATACAGCACTCTGACTTGTTATGTTTTAGATCTGAGAGTTTTTAAATTCAGTTTTTAATGTATTTTATAATAAAGTTTAAACTGCATTCTCTTCAAATTTGCCACATTTTCTGCTTTTATCAAACTGTAAATTACTTTTTAAATATTATTATGTTTTATTTTTCTTTTCCTTAAGTTGCCTTTGTTTCATAAAACTATTTCCTTTTTCTGCAATTATTCTTCTATTGCTTGCTATTAAAATATAACTTTGTTATTAAGCATCCGTTTTATATTGTTCTTTTTTTTTAAGAATAAAAACATATTTAAAATGTAAAATAATGGTCACTCTTAAACACGTTCTTGTACTTCCGTTCTTTTTATATTCTTTAATTTTATTTAAAATAAATTACAAAATCTTGCACGTACAAACCTCATATTTTCTTGAAGTTTTTTTTGGCTAATATAAAATATAAAGTGTTTTAAAACTTTTTAGTTTTAAAAATTATCATACCCCCCAAATGTTACCATTTAATCACCACAAAAATATTTAAATATTACAAGTTCAATGTTCTCTGGCTTTTATTGGCTAAAAGCATAAAAATATATATTTAAATATTACAATATTATTTGATTTTTTTCATTGTCAAGAACAATTTATAAGATTATCAATTGCTATAATAAAAACAACTTGGGTGTGCTGGGTTAAAACATGGTACATTTTTGATAGCTACAAATTGAAAAAATAGTACTAATGTACAAAAGTGTAGATGGCTGGTTGGTTAAAGTGATATCTCACAAACTGTGAGCAGCCAAGTAGAATCCAAGAGAAAACTCAGTTTTGACAGAAGCCACTCCTCGTCAAAAGAGGGATGTAACGTTAGTCTAGGTCTTCACGCTTTAACTTTTAATGCTCAACTTTTGAGTTTTAAGGAGCGAGAAGAAAGGGCATTAGTAAGGAGATAGCTGTATTTAATTGTTTCCTTTTTTTTTTTCTGGTAATTTTCAAGTCCAAAAAATAATAAACTTCAGTAATTAATATTATCGATAGTCCGGGCTACTTCCAGTCTTACTCTACCCCGATACATGTCCTACCTATTTTTTGGACTTGAAAATTACCATATTTTTCACACTAAGTTAATGAAAAACCAAATTTTTCAAAATTATATATCTTCGATATCGGGCTGAATCTGGACGTAGAAATTATAGTCCTGGAATCTACTTTCCCTAGGCTACTTCCAGTCTTCCGCTTCCCCGATTCATGTCTTCTCGAAATACCCATTGAACCAACTTATATTTGACCCTATTATAATGCGAATTTCTATGAAAATACTTTTTTAATGAAAAAAAAAAATTTTTTTTTAATAAAAACTTTAGTTTGTTTTCTATAGGAAAAGTGTTCTTGTTTTTAATTTTAATAATTATTTAGTTTTTTGTTTACAAAATAAAATTTCTTTGTTTTAGCAACTGGTTTAACAGCGTGTGGAACCTTTTTAAAATAACTGTGGGACGTATTTAACTTCACACCCTTCTTATTTTTTTGGCCAAAAATTTAGTTTTCTTCTTCGATTTTTTACTAAATTTAAAAACTCTTCGTTTTTTTCTTTAACCCTCAATTCTGTTATACTAATTTTATATATTTTCGTATGTAGTGTTTGTGTGTTTATTGACAAAATTTTGTTTAACATAAACATTTATATGTATTTTTCATATAAATGATATAAAAAGCACTTGTGTCAAGCACATAAATGTTTATTTATGCACATAAGCATATCCTTTCAGAAGTTACACTTGAAATCTTTTGTTTAAAAATTTTATCCACAAATTCTTTGGCTCTTTATCGCATTGAAATTTTTGTAATATCTTAAAAGTTTGTTTTTTTTTTTGTTTCCCAAAAATATGTTAATTTATGGTTTTCTAAAATATTTGAAAAACACAGTTATAATGAAATTTAGAGTATACAAGATTGTAGGATGAAGTGTGGGAGAGAGATTGAGTTAGAAAAATATACTTGTTGAAGGTCCTTTTAGCAGAAAACTACAATAGGATTCCATTCATTTGCATGTATAAATGTGGTGTACATGTGTAGCCGTTATGTCTCTGATGAATATAAATTAGGGGTCATTGTTTATATTAGCTTTTTGTTTTTTCTTTATTCCTTGGGCAATTTGGGCAGGGTCAAATTTAAAAGAATTATTTATATATATTCTTAACAATATTTAGTAAATTAACACGACCTTTTAAAGCTTTTTCTAAAGTAATTAGACCTCTTAAACAAGTTTTTTAAAATTTGTCTTTTTTTTCCTCTATTATAAAATTTTTATTTTATCTTAATCCTAGATAAAATATCTTTTGTTTTATTTAACCATTATCCGCTATAATCTTAGTATTTAACAATTAAATCCAATTTTTTTGTAAAACATAAAAAAAATTGTTTGCTTTTTCAAGTCTAATAAAACATCCCGTAAATAAATTGAACATATAAATATTGTATGTCTGCTCGTTTTATAAATCACAGAGGGTGTAAAATTTAAAGTAACATTGACATTGGCGGAGAATTTTACATTAGATAGTTGGTTAGAAAAACCAATAAAACAAATAGCCACTCTCCCTTTTTAACATAAAACCAAAAATCAATCACACCAATATCAAGGTTAAAAGGATTTAAAACATAAAAAAAAAAGTTGCCAAATTTTAGTGTTTAACTAAGAGCTTGGGTAAAATTCTTAGGGAAAAAAAAATTAAATGAAGAGTTTATAAGAGTTAGGAAATCATTTAAATCGTGTCTTAAAATCAAACTTTAAATAAGTGCTTTCTTTTTAACATATGATTAATTGGAAAAAGTAGTCAAAAAGTGGACCGATCGAATGGCCCATGAAAATCGTTGCCACGACAGACATATGCCGCAGATCATATTTAAAATATAAATGCCATGAAATTATTAACAAGATTATAATAAAAAAAAACTTTCATTCCAACAATATTTCTCTCCTTTAATAATCATTTTATGTTCTCATGCAGGTAAAAAAATACCTTATATTTTAACATTTAATTTAATATTATTGAAAATTATTTGTATGCTCTTCTGGACTTTCTAAATACATATTGTGCTTAGTCTGGTTTATTCCATAATAGGCTTTTAACTCTGATCAACATCTAACATCTTCCATCAAGGATGTAGAATATGTGAAACACTCGTTTACATTGGTCACAAATAACATTTATCATCAAACAAAACACCATTTTTGAAAAAAATGTTTAAAGAAAAATGTTTTTTTTTTTTTTACAAAAGTCTCAAAATTTAAAGAAAAAATACAAAAATGTATTTAAAGTTCAATTTGTTTAAAAATATAAAAAATACTTAACAAAAAAACATTGCAATAAAAGAGAAACCTTGACAAATGGTAACGCTTCTTTCAAAACCAATTTTTTTTTGTCAGTGATGCCACAATAATAATAGAACTTATTGCCACTTTTCTAGTGATGACACTAAAATAATCGAAGGATGTAGAATGGAATAAAATGAGATAGAAACATCTTTTAAAGATGTTGGTTTTTAGCTCTATGTATTTCCAATGGAATGATGTTAACATCTTCGCAAATTGTGGCAAATTGATGGTAGATGTTAGAAGTTGATCAGTGTAAAAAGGCTTTAAGATGATTTATTTGCACGACTTTCCATCTCTTTGATATTTTCCATAATAATGAAGTTGTCATTTAGTAATTGCTTTATTTTTATTTACAATTCAGACAAAAATTTTCTACGCGGCAAACAGTTACCACCCACAATCCTGTGCATTTTTTTTTACAAGGTTTTACCGAACACCGAATATAATTTGTTTGCAAACTCCAACCCATGTGTAATTACACATATTGAGTATAATTTATACTTGCATGTGTAGCCCATGTGTAATCTGTGTGTTATTTTACTTAAGTTCTATTTTTTCGTTAATTTTTGACAGTCAAGATTTGCTTTTCGAACATTAAGTTTTAGTAATTGTTTTAGATTCCATCACAGTCAAACTTGCTTTTTTACCCCTGACTTTTTTCACTTTCGATAGCATGTTCTCTTTCGTTCTTAACAATCAACATAAACTATCTGCAAGAAGACTTTCATAGTGTGAACCAAGACTAACACCATATGCCCATTTGTAGACCACAGAATCATACATCGATATATTGCGAAATAATTGTTCAAAAATTTTTTGACGAAATAATGTTTAAATAAACTGTCAACTTTGATTTGAATTTCTTTGACTTTTGTTTTTTGCGCTATTTAATAAAAAAAAAAAATGTGTGTAAATTCTAGAAATTTTTAATAATTTTTTTTTAATATTGCGCAATTTATTGAATAGTGATGAACAAATCGACAATAAAATACTCAATAATATTGTGAAGTAGATGGGCACATTAAGTCAATAAGTTTGTGTGTGTCAAACAGAATCACTCATAGCGAATTTAAAAATTTATATAGCTTAGACGTTACCGCTTACATTCGGAAATAAGTACTTCGCGAGCATACGTGCCTTTATACTTATTCAACCTGTACTTTCTTAACATGTACAGCAATTAGTAAGTTTTGCTTTTTTGTAAACCTTACCATTAAATTGCAAATATGGGATATACCAATAAGGTTTTGCAAATTGAATTCAATCTATCAAAGCTACTTTTCGATTTGTATGTGTAATTTTGCTTCAAATGTGTAATTTTATACACAGTCATGTGTAATTTCCCAATTCTTCATTGGCAACATTGGTTGGTCTCTACCACTTGCCAAAGACGGTAGGTAACGTTTTTACTGGACGCATTTTAGAGAAATTAAGAAGGACCAATTATTTCACCGGCCAATAAATCTTTTTAAATAGTTTGTTGTTGCTGTTTTTTTAATGGGTTCTAAAGAATATATTCTTTATTTTCTCACTCTTAATGCATACATTTTGCATTTAACTAAAAAAACTAACCCAATTTCTAAATGAAAAACTGCAAAAAAAAAACTGTGGTTTGAAGCTGCACTACAATTTTGGAAATACATGTGCACAATTTGCTTTGCTTTGCCAAGACAAGCTTCATAATTTTGATTAGTTTAGCCCAAAGTGAATTCATACAGGTGACCGCAGAGAGCTTTGCAGAAAGAGATTTGCCGGCTGTACATTTTTTGAATACAAAAAGAGGGACGGATAGTATAACTTACTCTCTCTCTCTCTCTGATGCGGTCACCTGTATGAACTCGCCTTGTTTTAAGTAATCGACTTGCCAGTAAAATAAAATTTAAAAAAACCCCTTTGCAATAATATAACGTTTTCAAATATGGCAACTTTGTATTTTAACTCTCTTTCTTTCTAACATCCCCCCCCCCCCCCAAATAATAGCCAAAGTAAACAAAAAGTACAACGATACAACACCACAAATGCAAAAGGGATTATAAATTGATGAAATAACAATAAAATAACATTGGAAAGTATTAAAAATATTAAAAACGAAATTGAATTTATACTACCATAAATGTAAATTTGTAGAAATGAATAATGTGGGCCGTAAAAAACATGGAAATTTATAACTTCTAAACTACAAGACCATAATAACTACGTATATCGTAAATATGAGAAGGACCTAATTTGGAAAATCTAAAATTTGAAGCTTCCTGTTAGGTGAAGCACGGGATAATCAAATGCAAAATACCAAGGTAAAATAAATTCAGTAAAATTGCACTTTTTCCTTTAAAAAAGAAATTCGCCCCTGTTAAGATTTTCCAATAAGGATCGGTCTAGAAAATTCTACCACTCCTTAACACGGTGGAATGGATCTGCGACTAATGTAAATCCGAAGCAAGAAAAGAACTGGGTTATTTCGACTTCGAAGATAGATATAGATAAATGAAATCGCACGAGATAAGTAACTAATTAGCTTTATAAAAAATCGCCGTTTTTCATAAAGTTGAATTAGGTCCAAAAGAAATTGGTTAGCATTAATATTTAGTGTAAACCGTACCGGAGGAAAACCCTGGAGGTGTAATAAGTTTTTGACTTATTAGTTGTTGCACACCTTTAGGGATTTTGTAACGATTGTTCTTCATACCCAAATCGCAGATGGGAACATTGAAAGAATCCTGAAGTTAGGAGCTGCTTTTGTACGGAGGTAAGCCACCAAACAACATGGCTTGAATAAAGGGCTGCAGGGTTTGCTAAAATATTTTATGATGAATAAGCGATGTAACATGGTGGTCACACGATCAAGTATTGCCTTTCAATTTGCAATACACTCTCACTTTTTTACTAACACACTCACACTTTTTAAATTGACCACGAGAGTGCTTTCAATTTCACCTCTCCATTTGTTTGGCAATTTTACTATCAATTTAACATTATTATTGATTACATGTTAGTCTTTATAAATTGTTTTTTTTACGACATCTTGAAAGTAAATTGCTTACAAATTGAGTGCAGCCTACGTCACATCTTTCAATTATGTAAAAGACTATCAAGAACAACTTGATCGTGTGGCCGCAGGGTAAGGGAAAATCTTTAGGGAACTTACCCGCCAACTTTCAATTTAATTTTTTCTTTCTTTATTTTCCCTTTTTTCTTTGCAAAGAAATTTAAAATTTCTCAAGGTGTTAACTGAAATAATATCGTCTTCAGCCGGGTTTAAAAAACTGCAGTCGAAACCAAAAACTGTCGAACAAAAAACGAAAATTTGTGTACAATTTTTGAATGAATCAGAAGTAAAAGCAAAAGCTTTTTTGTCCAATGACAAATCAAGAAGTGGAAGAAATGGCAGTTTTTCTACTTTGACTGCAGTTTTTTAAATGCTGGTCTTCAGTACTCTTGTTTATATAATTCTCGCGATCACTAAAATGCTAAACAAATTAAACGGTAAATATGTTGGCGATGTCGCTAGATCGGTATTCTTTAAGTATAATCGCTAAAATTTAATATTTTCGCCGTACTAATTAGCTTTTCTTTTCTTTCGCTAAATCTAATTTATAGATTTTAAGCGCTGGTACCCTTCGGTCAGTATGGAAATCTTCAGCCATATCCAAGGACACTAAGATTCGTATTTTTAACTCTTGTGTTAAGTCTGTGCTCCTTTATGCATGTGAGACATGGAATACAACAGATCACGACGTAAACACTCTACTTTGTTAATCGATGTCTTCGACGCATCCTAAAGGTTTTTTGGCCCAACACCATCTCCAATATGGAACTTTGGAGTCAAACAAATCAGCATCCAATCCATACTGACATACTTAACCGCAAATGGCGCTGGATTGGCCATACGCTACGTAGGCCTCCAAATGACACATCAAAAATTGCCATTGATTGGAATCCACATGGTACATCCCGCAGATTAGGCAGACCATCTCACACCTGGCGTCGACAATTGAACATCGAAATTAGACGCATCGATCTCAGCTGGGGAGAAATAAAACGTATATCATCAAACCGGACCGAATGAAATAGATTCGTTGTGGCCCTTTGTTCCGAATAGGAACCACAGGACATTATATAAGCGCTGGAGATTAAGCTCTAGAGAATAACAGAAGATATATATTTCATGACTATTTTTTGTTTCTATTTAATCTTTGTAAAGGGGTTTACAATGAACCCCCCTTGAATTTTTCGATTGAAGGTGATTACTTATGTCATCAGTTGTTTAAATTGGATTTCATGTGAAGAATACAATCTGGCAAAGGTTCGAACTCTTTTAAACAATAATATTTTAAGTTTATTTTTGAAGTCCGCCCTAATGTACAACGAAAGTACTGCGATTTATTAAAATGCAAATTTTAAACAAATTATTGTTAAAGATTAAAATGTAAAAACTTAACATGCAATATAAAGTAGTAAAAATTTATTCACCATATTAAAAAAGTTTATTTAAATATACGTTTATGTATAAATTTATAATTTAAAAAAAATTTATTGTGGAGCAACAAATTGCCACTTACATTTATTCATAAATATCTACAAACATATATTAAAAATTTTATAATCATCATAATAATAATTCCATATAAGTACTCGGAGTCATTATATTCCTCTTACTGTATACGAGTATAACGAGTAAGACAACTAAATCTCCTCCTTTTACTTCAAGGTACTTGTACTTTCTACCAGGCACTTAATAAGAATAATAGAAAAAGAATATTGTTGTCGTTTTGCAAAGAAAAGAAAAAATATATAATAATAATGAAGACAAAAAGTAATAGTTAAGTAAGATATGTATATCCTAATATAGGGACATTAAGAAAAAGAGTTTCAGAAAATGTGGTGTTAGTTGAGATTAAATTAATATAGCGTTATAGTTCTATTATCAATTTTAAAAATATTGTTTTCTTTTTTTAAATTTTTATATTCAATCTTTTTAAAGCACCTTGTATATATATACATAAACGATCCTATACATACCAACATATCTTATTCATTGTATCTAGTTGTTAGTTAAAACTGTTGCATAAGGGTGTTAACTACAATATACATAAATAATATTATATTTACTACATATCGTTTGCTTAAATGAAATATGATATTTTGTATCTAACCTTTATATGTATGTTTGAAACTGGAATTCCTTTGCTAAATTTTATTATCTAGAAAAGTTATTTAGTTTTATTTTGGTAACGGTAAGAGTCTAAACACAATGTTTGCGGTGCGGTGCGATTTCTCGTTGCGGGAGAGAAAAATAAACATAATACAACGGAAGACGGCGACGGAAATAGTTGTCATTTTTTGTTTAAATTTTTATTAATTTATTTGTGCATACATTTTTATCATGTTGTTTGTTTTCAATAATGTTGTGAACAAAGCCAATTATTCAAAAACTATGGCAACATCAAAATGAGAACGAGTATCGAAAATTGAGAGACAAGGCGAATTAAATTCGCTTTGTTGAGAGAGAAAGAAAGTCCGCAATGAAAATAAAATAGATTTTAATTTTATGCCGTTCCGCACTGCGGTTTTTTACTTCAAAATAGTATGAAAAATCGCACCGCAGTAAATTATCGTTACATTGTGTTTAGACTCTCACGGATAACACTTTAAGCATATGACAATCTAACAGTGATGCCAATGTATCGTGTTTAAAAAAGATATACATATTTAGTACATTTCTAAAACACCACAATTAAACATGTAAAAAAAGTACTAAAAACGTGAATTTATTGAATGGGTAACAAAATAATTTTGTTAATATAAAAAAAATTTAGCATTCCCTGTGAAAAAGGTATATAAATTTTAGAAGTGCTTTGACTTGCGTCTTAGTATCGGTTGATAAATATCATTTAAGTGAAAAATTTTACATTTTTTTGATGAGTCGCTGAATATTTAGTTCTATTTGAGTTTGACAGAATTCTTCCCTAGTTTATATTTACCTTCCTAACACACCTCAGCTTCTCTTTTTAATAGCTTCATTAAAAATAATGATTTTTTAAAGTCCGAAAACACCCAATAAGAACTTTTCTTATTTTGCGAAGCACTTATAGTAACTTTTATAAAGTAAGAGCACATTTAAGGCTCAGTTAGCCGGGAGTAACAGTAACAGTAACCTTACCGTAAAAAAGTAACACCAATCTATTTCTTACAGATTGAGACGTTACATCTTACTGCTAACTGTAATCGTTCTAATTGCTTTACATACAACAAAATGAAGCAGCTGATTTACAACGTTACTGTTGCTCCCGGCTAACTGAGCCTTTGTGCTCTACGCAATAATACATACAGAGAGGCAGTAATGTAAGTGAAAAAATTCTTAGCAAATTAAAAAAAAAAATAAGATTTGAAGAGCTACGACATTTCCTTACTACGAAGCCGGTTTGTAAGGGAGCATAATAAAGAATAACGGTAACACAACATCTAGTGTGTAAAGCTGATCGTTCAGTACACCAATTTTTATATGCGTTAAATAAAGCGCTTTCTGAATTTAAAATGCATTGCTTAAAAGTGGAAACTCGCCATAACAAATTCATGTCTACCGTTAGCGATATGGTAAGCAAAACTTTTACGTTTTTCCCTTACAAACATGTTTCTTTGGAAGCTCCATTTTTTATTAAGTAAGATCTACAATCAGGATTGGTTAATAATTGTAAGTTCATATTTTATTATATGAAGATTCAGTAAATAAATTATAAAAAAAAAAATTGGTTTTGGTCCGAGGTTTCGAGCATTGTGGCTGTATGTCATGAAATTGTGGTTTGTTATTTTTTAGTATTCAACCTTACAAACTTGCTTCACAGTAAGCGAATGGCGTGGCAATTGAAATTTATTTTCTGCATGTCATATTGCGTAGCTTAAAAATGTGCGCTTATTTTTTTAAATGTACCATAAGTGCTTCGCCAAATGATAAAATTTTTGTTGGGTATGTTTATATCCTGCCAATGACGGCCCAAAATTTAATATTAATCTTTCGAATTAAAAGATTTTTTTGACTTAAATTTAATTTTTTGTGTTATTTTTTATAACTTTTCGATCGGACTTAAAAAAACCTCCTTTTATATAATTTTATAAATCATTTCATCTTAAAAACGGTTTTTTGTCTTTTGCAATTTCTGCCAACCATATAAAGAAAGGTTAATGATAACTATTAGAAAGTTAGTTGAAAGTTTACAACTAGCTAAAGGTTTTAGATTTAATATGCATGTAAATAAGGGTGGCTCACTGATGTATAAGAAAAAATAAAATTTCTCAAAACACATTCTAAAAGCAATATTTTTTGTCTTACGTTAAAACTAGGGTTTCTAATTTCCCGGACTTTTTCTATTCCCGGGAAACAAATTAAAAAAAATCTCATTTTTAGAATAAAACAACGATTTTATAAAATGAGTTCAAGACACAGGTTTTTCCTTTTTTAAAAGAATATACATATGTATACACAACAGTCTAAATAAATAACTTTAATTGAAACCACAGAAAACCAAAACAAAACCAAATAAATTGTAACATTCATATTTACATACATATTATAAATGTATGCAGCAACTTGGTAAAATTAATTATCTTTTAAGAAAAAACATTTTTAGTATTATTAAAGCATTTAAAATCTAATCACAGATTCTATTTCTAATCCTTGTTGATATGTTTATTGCCTGCTACCGATAACGTGCTCTCGCTTTCTACAGACGTTGGTATAATACATAGTAAGAAGAGCATCATTCAAAGATTAGAAATTTGTTGACCTGTTACCCGTGAATTCATAGACGTCAAATTCTTTTTTATAATATTTTCAGGCTTTTGTATTTTCTTTACATTTATTTTTTTTAGAATTTGATATAGCCTTTTCAAGGTGTTCTTTAAAGATAGTAGATGGTTCATCTGGTGTTAGTGATGGTGTATCGTGTACATTTTCATTTTCTACTTCAAGAAGCTTTTAAGACATTTCATCAGCAATTAATGAGACCGTTGATTTATTGGCGTAGGAAAAATAGTCCGATTTGTAGGTGGTTTTTAGTAATTTTAGTAAAGAATATATTTTTATTGCTCGTTTTTTGATTTTAACGATGCTAACAAATAAAAATTTCAAAAAATTAAATTTGAAATTCCCGAAAATTCCCGAAAAAAATTTCCCGGGATTAATTTCAAAAAAGTGTCCCGGGATTCCCGGGAATTCTTTCCCGCGTAAAAACTCTAGTTAAAAAAAGTAAAAATTGCTAAAAAAAAATAAATTAAAAAAAGGCACATCTTGAGCCCGCCCGCGTCGGAGCTCCTAAGAATTAAGTATTTTTTAAAAAAGCCATATTTAAAATTTTAATATTTTATTTGCTATCAATTATAATTTATTAAAACTAAAAACATTTTTAATTAAACTTAACAAAAAAAAAAAATAAAACTTTGGTTCTTATACAACAAAAAACATTAAAATCACGAAATCTTGTTTACTGTCAAATCTGGACATCCCTCGTCTTGATTCAAGTTTCGTCTATATTAAACCTTCTTTTGATTTTTATTTATCGAATAGAGTCATAGATGCTTCTGACACTAAAAGTCGTTAAAATAGAGTAATATGCTTTTCTGCAATACAATTATTGTATATTGTTGTTATATTCAAAATTTAAGATCAAAACGCGGGCTCTTACACTAAAAATAAATAAGTAATATTTTACAGGGGTCCAATAAAAAAAAAAAAAAAAAAAAAAACGCTATTAGAAGTCGATACGAAAAATAATTTTTTGACCGACCCTAAACTTATACATACAAAAAACATTTATTAACAAGAACAATAGACATATCAATGTATGTAGTTTAATCTTCACAATGGCAAACCTTAATAAAATTTTTCACTAAAATGCTCGAAATCGCTTGACTAATTTTCCCTGCAAATCCTTTCAAAACCAAGCTGTTTTATGTTAATCTGCCTAATTTATATTACGTGCTGTCCTAGTCACTAAAGTCTTAAGGGCCTTAACATATTCGCTTTTTACATATGTACTTAACAAAGTTTAAAGGACTATGTAATAAAACCAGCAGTAGTATGTAGGAGTTTCTAAACTCACAAGGGAGGAAAATACACAAAAATAAAAAGAACTTTATGAAAGAAAGATACAAATTTACTTATTTACTATTTAAATGTTCTTAAGAGTTTATTATCCCTTTGTTTGTTGTAGTTATTGTTATTGTTTTTGTTGTTGTGTTCTTCTTCAGTTATATTGACACCTCATTTGCATAACTATGTACGGATAATCATGAAGAGTTGTGAAATAAAGTAGGAAAACTTAAAAAAAAAAACTAGAGTAGGTTTGATGTCTTAACAAACTAAGAAAGAGTAAAAGAAGAGAAAACAACTACTCAAAACGCAAATTACTTGAAAATTACTAAGGTGGCCATAATTATTTTAAGAAAAAACTTTTGCTTTTGAACATGAAAGAGACTTTTTAAACTTTTTCAAGTGTTGTAACAAATTGAAAATATCATAAAGAAACAACAACTTAATGTACATAAGAAGTGAAAATGTGAAATACACAAACTTGTGACTTATTTTAATTTTGGGCTATAGAATTAAGTTAATGGAATTGGTTCTAGTAGGAAAACGTTGTTGAAAAAACTTTTATATTATTATATTATAGTGGTTTTTGAATTATTTTAAGGTTTAAAATTGCCTTAAAGGTATTTTATACTTTTTAAAGCCTTCACCAAGTTAAAAGGGTTTATATAAGGTTGTCAATCCCTTTATAATTTCTATAATATTGATCTTAAACCTTAATTCTGGGTCCTTATGAGTAGCGAAGTTGATTAAGCGATGTTCATCTGTCGATCTGTGCGTCTATCCTTATCCCAGATTTAATGGGATAAGTTTGCTATTGAAATTCAGGTAGATCGGTCCATAAATGACTGAAAAATGAGCAAAAATTCACGACTGCCTTTAAACTTTTTCATAAATCCTTTGTTTTTTAAATCTTTTTTTCTGTATATCTAGAGAACGGTAAGAGGCAAAGTTTCCAAATTAGGTACAAACATCTTATTTATCAATACACAGCATCCGGCAACATGTGGGTGGCAGTGGAGAAGTGGGCGTGGCACGAAAATAGAATTATTTTTAGAATATAGCCAAAATAAAACTCCAAATGTTTTAATAAAATGATCACTCAATCTTGAAGCCAAAAAAAGTTAATGCCACACCGGAGTTTATCTTTAAATAATCGTTTATAAACCCTCATTTGTACGATGCCCGTCTGGCCGTTTTTCCGTCTATTAAAATAGACCTACCGAAGACCACAGAAATAATGGGAACTAGGTTGTTCGGCCAGATCTGTCCATAGATGACTGAGATATGAGCAAAACCCCACGACTGACTCTAGGTTTTGTCAAAATAAATTTCTGTTTTTACACATAACAAAAAAATACATGATTTGCCGCTTAAATAAAGAAATTAAAAAAATAATAAAAAAATAATAAAAAAAGAAAATAAATATATAATAAATGTTAACAAAGTTGTTAACCGTAATAGGGGCATAATAATCGCCTTCTATATTTTGCCATTTAAAACATCTTAACTATAAAATTTATACGCATCTAATATTTTTTATGTCTTTCCATAACAAAATAATCTACAAAACATTTATTATTTAATTTTTAAAAATTTCCCACAATTTCTGAAAAAACTTTTATTATCTTTCCATCTGTAATTGCCAAATTCCTGTCAATATAAAATCCCAACTCAAACATTTGATGTCATATCAAAAATATCTTCAAACCACAAACATTATATCCACTGCTTCTATCTTTGATAAAATCCCACGATTACGATTTATTTGAAAATAGAAAAATTTACCATAGAAAAATATAATCATGGCCAAGAAATATAAAAAAAAAACATTTACACAAGAAAAATCCAAGGCCAAGAAATCTAAGCAAAATATTTCAACAATAATTTCATAAAGCACAGAAAAAAATACAGTGAAACAAGTTTATAACGAACACCCTTAATAACGAAAAATATCAATAACAAACATTTTTCTCTGGTCTCGTTGATTTTAATTATTAATTTTATACAAATCACTAAGCCGCGTTTAGCTCCTTTTGTACTGTGCGAGTCGATCGATGATTAAAAATATGCCGCCAGAAACACAAAAAAGACTGTTTAACTATTTTTGTTGCTTCTTCTTTAAAACACAAACTAAAAAAAATTCATTTTCTTTTTTGGTTTTTTTTTTCTTTCACTTAATACCAACGTTTTACGATGTATGCTAAGCATTCAATATTTATAACGTTAACCGCGATCCATGTCGTGGATCACATAAAATAATGCTATTCTGCGATATGGATCGCCATCAATATTGCCTACTACACTTTCAATAAATATTGCGATACTGGAAAATATAACGTACACATTTAAATGCAAATAACTGCGTTATAAACGTATACTCCTAAGCACATCAGATTTTTAGAAAAAATGTCATGTTGTTTGATACACAGAAAAAAATGTTTACGCCAGTAAAAGAATTAATCACAAATAAAATCAGTTTTAATTAAATATTTAATCAGGTTAATTAAACGTTTAATCAAGTGAATTAAAAGTCTAATTAAAATATTGTCAATTAAACATTTAATACACTTGATTAAAAGTTTAATTCACCTGATTAAATATTTAATTAAAACTGATTTTATTTTTGATTAATTCTTTTACTGGCGCAAAAATTTTTTTCTGTGTACCTAGAATTCTTTCTACATATTTCTAAATTCACACCCCCTTATTTATAAAAAATATTTTTATTAAAGGTTAATTAAACAAATTTTCATATGAAATTCGTCTTATAAACAGTTATAAGCACAGAATATTGTTTATGAATAAGGCCTATAGTATGTATGCATTTTGTTATTTAATTTTATTAAAAAATAAATAGATTTTTAAGATTATATTCTTTTAATTATCAAATATACAGCTTTTGAACATTGCTTTTTTTTTGTCCATTAGCACCGTTGGGAGCATATGGCTTCTTTGTTGCAGTAATTTTTCGAGTCTTTCCATGCAACATTCAATTGTGCTTGTTCTTGGAGTATCGATTAATTCAGTATTGTTATTTTGTCTTCGTATTGTCGTTAATTTCGGTAAACGGTTGGTGTTTTAGCTAAGTAGATGATTGGTCTGCTGTAGCAGGTCCTAGTATCCTAAAAACAACGCCCTCCGTGTACAAGAAGAGTAACCGTAATTTTACCGGTCATTTGACTGTCATTGATGACAGAATAATGGTCATCGCGTAGAACAAAGTTTCTATCACTTTCTTAAGGCCAACGTGAAAAAAATTACCTAAACTTTTATGTACGTGTGAATTAGCGTTGCCACTAGCAAACATTTCTTCCTAAAATGTTTTTATCAACAGCAATTCCCAAAATTCCAACTCTTTTTTTAAATTAATTAATACAAATTTAGCTAAATTCTTATAATAATTATAATTTATGAAACGTATTAACAGATATATTCAACATATTATTAAGTTAATATATATATATATATATATAAGAAGAATAGATTAATAAAACTTGGGCTTTGAAAAATATTCCTAATTGGGTATACAAACGCACAGGAGTGGTAACCAGGGCTGTCAGATGTGGCGATTTTTCGCCAATCTTGGCGATTTATAAGCCTAATTGGCGATGCAATTTTGTGTTTGGCGACATGGCGATTTTTTTGGTGAAATTAAAAAAACTTGGCGATTATTTGTCGATTTCTAAAACACATTTTATCTGTTTTTCATATTTATATGAACAAATTTATAAGTACGGACTAAATTTTTTCTTCGAATTTTTAACAAATTTTAAAATCGCAATACGAGTGCGATTGTTTTAAATGATAAATTGATAATATTGCCAGATAATTACATTGAAAACATAAACGAATTTTTGCCATAGAAATTTGGAATAAAGCTTAAGCTTGCTTAGATTTTCGCACATTTTCCTGATCAGAAGTTATCAATAATCGGAGCTTTACCAAAAAACTTATTTTGCAAAATAAATTTTAAAAACGCAATCGTTTTCGATTGCATATGAAATAGGTTTTTTAAAATAAATAAATAATGATGTACACTGGGTAGTATGCAAAAATAGTTGAATAAATAGCGAAAGAAAATCAGAAAATTTAAAAAAAAAAGGTTGCATCGATATCGGATTCTATATAGCTGTAACAAGCTTATTTTTCAAGGTGGTGTGCAAAGCGAAAAAATGCGTAGTTTTTCTACACATTTTGACTGTGTTTTTTAGAAAATACAATCAAATATTTCTTTTAAACCTTAAAATATTTAAAAAAAAAAATTAAATATTCACTTGAAATTTTTGAAAACCCTGATTTTATAAAGAATTGAAAACGAATCTGTGTTAGAAGGTAATTTTTAAAAATAATTTTTGTAATTTGTTTAGAAGATTGAGTTGACTTAAGGTATTTGAATACACCTTTTAAGATATTTATCCTTTGCTTCAAATAAATACAAAATTTTACCATATTCTGACTTATATTCACATAGAAAATCACGCTTATAAAAACTAATTTTTTTGCATCAAACTCTACTCATTTTGATAAAGTTAATGTTTTGGCACAATTCAATTAACTGATCACACAAGTTCTAGGTTTTAAGATAATCAGCCTTCTTATGATTACAAAAATTCTAGTTCCCTTCAGCATACTTTTGCAATTTGAAGTTGCCAAACTGCTTGTGATTGCGATTTATGATTTACAGATTTCAAGTCTGGATCACAAATGTTAACCGTTTGGCGATTGTCTACTATAATATAAACACACTGATAGAATACGGATAAATATGGAAAATTTATATAAAGGTTCAATACACTTGTATACTCTTTTTTATATTAAACTTTTATTTGGCGATTTTTGGCGAATTTTTTTTACCAAATATCTAAAAAAATAAATTTTTGGTGATTTTTGGCGAATTTCGGTATACTATTTGGCGATGAAGGTCAAAAAAATCTGACAACCCTGGTGGTAACGCCAGTTGTAACAATAAAAAAAAAAAATTAGTGCTTGTGTATTAGTTTCGGTCATTTATTTCTTGTAGGGTATCAGCTAATCTTTAATAACCTCCTTTTTATCCAATTGCTGGCGGCGACTGCATAACCTTTGCCATGATGCTATCCTCTTTTCCAAAGGGTGGTCAAGGGTCCATCCTGGATAAATTTTTTGGAGAGGTTTGAAGCCACTTAATTTTAATAACTCGAAAACTTTGATGAACATTATTTGTCTTCTGCTAGAGATCAAACCTGGGGTGCTTGGTTTTTTAGGCAAGCACTACAACTTTGTTTATAACGACCTCAATCAAAGTGTCGGTCTCTTCGATTACGTCATAACCGTGTTCTACTGTTCTTGAAAAATCAAGGAAATATTGATAAAACTAGAAACATGTGTGTATTAAAAAAAAAAAAAATAAGCAAAACAGTTTGTTTTCTAATAAAAATTATTTATTACGGCAAAGTAAAAGAAATATGTATGTATTTGTTTTTACGACGACTTCTTCATACAACTTTTATACACGAATATGTTTGTTTGTTAATTCATAGTGTTGCTACATTTTTTTTAACAAGTGTGTATGTTTTTATTTCTTATTATTGTTATTGTTGCTGATGCGGCAGTTGTTGTTGTTAGCTGCTGCCATTATTATCATTTCCTTTTTTCGTCTTTTGAACCACAAACGTAAATTATGACTTGCATGGCCTTTGTCGGTGTTTATGGTCATAAAAATCTATAAAATCACAACGATAGCAAAAACAAAAGAACATTTTACATGTTTTATCCATAGGAAGATGGATAGACGTGTTGTTGTAGTTTTGTGTATTTGAGTGTTTTTGTTTCTTTGTTGTTTGCTTTACATTTCTTTTTATTTTGCAAAATTTGTTTTTTTCACATTCTGTGGAGCCGTCTAAATTCTATTATTTTTGCTTTAGCTGCGGAGGTTGTTTGTTGTGGAGCCCACACACACTTGTTGAACGAATTTTGCCTTGTGTGTGTGTGTTTAAAAGGTAATGCTACAACAATTTTACAAAGTCAAAACAAAGCCGAATATGTAGAGAAAAGTAGAAAAAATAAAAACAAACTACAAATGAGGCTTGTCCGCTTTGTTGCAATAAAACTTAGCAGTGTATTAGTTCACTGTGGGAGGGTTTTTATAAAAGTAAGGTTGAATATTAAACATAGGAATATTATTCAATTAATGTTAAATAAATAAACTGAATAAGGTGTTTTAGATTTAAATGAGATTATAAATGAATTGACTATTATTTCTTTAAATAATTTCAAAGATTTTTTTTTTGATGGAATCGCCATTTGTATTTCTGCCAAGTTATTCTGAATCAATAGAACCAAATGAAAGAATAGATCCTATTAGAAAAAAATTTATTTATTTATTATATTTTTCTTAAAAGGATCTATATTTTTGGAACGAAACAAATGATAACTATCTTTTGTGTAGTTTTTATACCCACACCGCAATAGTGGCGAAGGTAATATGTGTTTGTGCTGAAGTTTGTAACACCTTTAAAAGAACCACGTTTTAGTATACCTATTGACTCAAAATTACTTTTGAGCCGATCTTACAATGTCCGTCCGGCTGGCAGGCTGATCGCAATTTTGGAGATATTTTGATGAAATTTGGTACACATGTATGTTATTATTGTCACAAGGACCAATACTTTTGAAAATGGTGAATCAGTTCATAATTTTACATAGCCCCAATAAAAGCTTATTTCCGGAATAGGGTATTTGTGCCATTAAATCTTCTTATTATGCTGGTATTAAGATAAAATTTGGTCCAAACTTATTTTACCGCATTCTAAATCATTTTACTAAATTTAATTGGTTTGGTCTTTATTTGACAATAGCTCACATGCAAAAAATTGCGAGAAAAACTTTTACGTCATGACAAAATGTTGTGCTGGTAGGTTCAATACTAACCACAGGTTCCAAATAAACACCCTTCCTAAAATCACTTAAAGATGAAGATATCTAAAAAATATTCAACACAAAGAACTTTAAAATAAATCTTAACCTCATGACATATTTTTGTTCTGGCCGGTCCATGATTGCCCATAAGTCCCATATAGTGCTGGGTATCACATGGACGGACTTGACGGAACATACTTTCATACTTGTTGAATTTGTATTTGTTTGTAAAGATTGGCCTCTGTTTCCAAAATTATTTTATCATTCTGATTTGCATTTCGGGTTATTATTCCTCCTTGGAGGTCTCCTGGCCTCAGTTTATGTAACGCCCAAGTCTCTTTATCGGGTAATATTTATTATTTCGAACGATCGTTTTCAAAAGATAATTCTCATCAACATTAAAATCACCCTCTTTAAAGTGTTAAATTCATTGGGATAATCTTGAAATATTTTTAAAAAATGGAAAAACTCTTTGGATTTAATATTCAATTTAAGGCGGTTTTACACTATCACACAAGTCTTACGTATTTTGCCGAATATGCATCTCAGGGGGGTGACTGCGTATTTCGATTCGAAAGAAATAATTTACAAGTTCGAACAATTTGTACTGTGTATTACGATTTTCGTAATCGTTTGAAACGATGGCAGAGGTTGTAATTTTAAAAAATGGGAAATTTTATGAAAACTTTTTGTTCGTAAACAAAAATGTTTGTTGAATAAAAATTCGTATGATTAACAACATTTTTCTCAAATTTGACTAAAGCTGTTTTGTCAAAATACCACAGAATTATTGTTTGTAAATTTTTTAAAACAATAACGACTTATCATGACAGGGTTATATTTTCCTTAAAAAACGTAAGACTTGTGTGATATTTAAAAAAGCCTTTAATCTATGCGCCTCATTGTGCAATAATTTTACGAACATACACAAACTAAAAATACATCTAACCATTTCATGTTCTATTTAAATATACATATTTTTTTTTCTTTTTTTTTTAAAAAAAAAAAAATTAAAATGCAACTTACAAAAAAAAAGAAACTTCTGTGTATGATGATGAATGAAATGCTTGTGAAAAAAAGTTAATCCGTTGGCGGTTGGAAGAGCGAGTGGGTGTTGAGGAAGGTTGTTTTTTTTGTGTCTGTTGGATTAACAATGTATTGAAAGCTCTTCCGTTTAATGTTGTTTAGCAACAAAATGAAACGCAATACAAAAAAACTTCAAACACTTTTTTGTTCAGACACAAACATTAAGCCACTTGTAGTTGAAAAAAAAGAGATTAAAAAAAAAACATTTTTTTTGCGTTCAAGCGATCAAATTTATGTTTAATGATAACAATTTTTAAAATTATTAAAATTTTTTGTGTATGTCTGTATTTAAATCATTAATCATCATTTAAAACAAGTCATTAAACTTTATATAACAAATATAAATTCATAAATTTTTCAATTAAATTCTTAAAAAAAAAACAAGTCGTATGATTGTTATTAATTTAAATTTTTGTTATATGTTACTCATACGTCACATGTTACTTAAACTTATTTAATACAAATTACAATATCAAATTTCTGTTTTTCTTTTTGTTAAAACTTTAAATGTTGTTCAATTAAATATTAAATCAGAAAATGTTTATAAAGTTAAACAGTGGAAAAAAGTTAGTTTGTATATTTTATGTTGATTAAAAATTACTTTGCTTATATTATGCAAACAATCTGAATAATTTTATTTTTGGAAAATTTCAAGTTTTTTTTTAGCACATTTTAAATCAGATTGTATCTACTTGTTAAGTCTTGAAAATGCTCTAAAGACTTTGTTTATATTTTTGATTGCCTGTTTTAAAAATTTTGAACGTTAAAAATTTTTATGAAAAACATTAAGTTTTAAACACATTTTCCATATCAAATTTTGTTACCGTTCGAAGTTGTTAAACAGGCTGTTAGAGTCAGAGTAAAAAGTGATGCCAAGTCAGGGAGTCTTAACTTAAATTCTACATTAATTTTTAAAAGTTTTATTATATGTTTTGAAATAATAAATAACATAGACACTAATAAATAACAGCTTGGCCCATGATGTCGATCGCTATCGTTCGTTTGCATTTTCAACGACAAACGGTTTTACCCCCACTAAAAATGTTGAGCAACACAATTATATCGCGAGCGATAACGTAATATTTTTCATACAAATTTAAGCCCCACTATAAAATATTATGCGCCCACAAATCTCATAATCATTTACTAGTATTGTAGATGTCGACAGTGTCATTTTGTTGCAATATTAAATAAAATTATTTGTTTAAAATTTCTTGAAACAACAACACAAAATATTTTTATATACAGGTATATACAGGTAAAACCACACCACTAACAAAATTTTATTTTTAAAAAAAGAATATTTAATTAGTATTGTGGTTATTTTGTTGAACTATTCATGGTCTTTAATCCAAATTTTTAATAATTTTAATTAGGCTTAAGTTCATTAAATTTAATTTTCATTAAATTATTCCCATGAAGAAAGGAATTTCACAACATGAAAATCAATTAAAATTGTTATTGATAATCTTTCATTCTTGACCGTGGCCGGGGCTCGAACCCGGGCCGGCAGGTTACCATGACATGTTTCGATCGCAACCACTCGATCTCCTCAGATGGACTTGCCGTTTTACACTCGCAGCCATCGACGACTGCTGACGTCAATAGTCAAACATCAATCCTTAAACCAAATTGTATTTTAACCTTTGGTAGGTCGAAGTTTGCTTTTTTGAATGATTATCCATTTTAATTGACTTTACATGTTCTTCCTTACTTCTGTTTTTTTGTACTTTTGTCAAGAATTTTTCTTGAAGTCCAAAGTACATTTTTTGTTTTTTCATTTTTTGTCTTTCTTTTTCTTGTTGACCTTTTTCAGTACAACTTGAAGGACAAATGACCAAATACCAAAGGTTAAAATACAATTTGGTTTAAGGATTGATGTTTGACTATTGACGTCAGCAGTCGTCGATGGCTGCGGGTGTAAAACGGCAAATCCATCTGAGGAGATCGAGTGGTTGCGATCGAAACATGTCATGGTAACCTGCCGGCCCGGGTTCGAGCCCCGGCCACGGTCAAGAATGAAAGATTATCAATAACAATTTTAATTGATTTTCATGTTGTGAAATTCCTTTCTTCATGGGAATAATTTAATGAAAATTAAATTTAATGAACTTAAGCCTAATTAAAATTATTAAAAATTTGGATAAAAGAATATTTTTCACAAAATTCTATTTTTTAAAACAAATGTTTTTGTTAACTGCTTTGTTGTCTTTACAGAGCTGTATTTTTTTTTTTGGCTTAATTTACATGTTTTGCCCATTATTGTTTTCAAACTGGCGTTTAATTTCTGGAATTCTTGATGTTTGTGTTTGATTCGTGATGTGTTTCGTTTCCCACTTACAACTACATTTAGAGTCGACAAAAAATCAAACAATTGTAGCCGGGACTGTAAGAAAAGATAAACTCACTGTTTATTATTGTTGTTTTTGTTTAAGCTTTGATATTGTTACAAGTAAAACTGTGGCTTATAATTCTTATTCGCTTAACAGTTTTATATGTGTAATATCTTTAGTTTTTCTAAAATCTTTGGATGAAGTTTCCTGACGATCTGGCCTAAGCAACCAGTGAAATGCGCATAGGAATAGCTTATCCCTATAAATTTCAGTTTATCAATAGTATGAAATGGGAATGTAGCACATTTAAACAAAACCTTGTTAATTAAATTTTTGAATCCCAAGAAAAACTTTGATAGCAAAATAGTCATTCGACAATTAATAATTGAATTACGTTAGAAACGTAAAATTTAACGATCGACAATTCAATAGTTAGTGTGGCGCTTATAAGAACGACAATGAGGGACTTGTTGTCATTCGGTGAAGTTGTCAATCGATAACGTGGGTTAAGCCCTTATGACACTACATTTTTAATGCATTGTTCAAGTTTTGGTAAACAGTACAAATATAATGTAACACAAAAATTAACCAAGTGCAAAGAGTTAAGCTGTATTAAGATAAATGGCAAACTGTCAAAAGTTTTACTAAAGTTATCGATAAAAAATGAAGTTATGTCAAAAAAAATGTAAAATTGTTTAACTTAAAATTGACATTTCAAGCTTGAAATATTAAAAGTGTAGCCGAATCGGCGGTTTATGGGCAAATTCAGCGATTTACCGCTTTTTGTTTTTAGGTTTCTCATAAACAAGGTTTCTTTAAACCAAAAATAAAATGACATTTTGATAAGTGTTTGCAACTTATGATATTATTTTTGTGAAATATGTTAAAAAATAATGACAAAAATGTTTTATTTATTAATATGGACATGTTAAATACAATTTACTAATTTTTTTTTTTATTTTAGACAACCAATTTAAAGTTATATTGATAATTATTTAAAAAAAATTTATATGATTTAAATGAATATGTTCAGGGGCAAATGCAGATATTCTCTTAAATTATTTATTAAATTATTGCAACTAGTTGGTTTTTTGGTTTAAAACAACAAATTATTGTTCAAAATTATTTAAAAAAATAAAATAAGCAAATCATAATAATAGTGATGTTAATAAAAAGTAAACTAACTTTTTATTCGAATACTTTCTGATCGTATATTTAAAAACAAAAGATTTTATCATAGCTTTCGGCAACATTTTGTTCAGAAACTAAAATCATATGTAGTTTTATTTGATAAGAATAATTTAAAGGTCTACAATTAAAAAAAAGTTATAAAAAAAAGTTAAATATAGAATATCATGTGAACCGAATAGAAGTTTCATGCATCACTAACAATAAAATGGCAGCAAAATAAAAAGAAAGTTGCCATACTTAAACACAAAATCGCTACAAACAGTCAATAGTAAAAAAGCTGTTAATGTACGTTTATGAATACAAATTTTTATAAGAGATTTATACGCCAAAAAGCGTTTAATAGTTATTTCATACTATAAGCTTTAAATAAGAACTTTTTATGAATATGGCTGTAAGACTCCAAGTTTATGGACAAACACAGAACTTTGTGCAAAAAATCGTCAAAATCGTCTTTTTAACGTTCATGTCGATTTTTCGTATATAAATTGATAAATCTGATAACGTTAGTCGTATTGCGTACAGCCCAAGGTATATTTATAGCAGGTAGTCTCGGAAAGCCAGCTGTTTATTTTTTATTTGCTTGTTTTGTGGTACGAACTGTCAAATGTTGTATAGAAAACATGTAAACAAGTTTTTTGTCTCTAACTTTTGTCTTTTTTGTCTCTTATCAACCCCTTTGCCTTTTGACAGTTCGTACCACATAACAACAATAAAAAGCCCTGTTGTTTGTTTTATTGTACAATTGTTGTAATCTCGCGGCTACCTGCTATAAATATACCTTGGTACAGCCCTGGTAACACAGCAGTGATGTCAAGTCAAGAATTTTAACTATTAAATTTAAATCACTCAATTTGACCTTTTAACGCGTAAGCTTTTTTTTTCAATAACAAAAATGGTATATTAAAATTTAAGTTAGTTCAATGTATTATTTTCTCCTTTCAAAGTTTGCAATCGTTTTACTTTGAATCTCTATTAATATTTAACTTTTCAAGGAAAATTTATTTAAAATTTATTACAAAAACCGCCTACTTTTTAGTGTAAACTACAAATTTATCGCAACAGAATACCTTTGACCTTTGTTGGCGTGTTAAAATTTTTAAATGATGACATTACAGACACCATATCCAAACAAATTTTCAAAATCTATAATTTTTTTTGTTAAAAGTTAAAAGGTTTTCCGTACGATTAGATTAAAGGCCCAAAAGTTTTATAAAACTTAACATAAAGTTTCCTTAACTTCAATATGGTTTTACACATATGTATGATTTACACTAAACATCTGCATGAAACTTAATAATGATGTTCATGAAACCTTCATTATAATTTTGTGTTCGCTTCATTCGTATTCAGTAAGATGAAATACTATGAAATGAAAGTAATGAACACTCGATATTTAAAAGACGAATAAGATGAAATTAGTTTATTTGCCTATACAAGAGAATATGAACATTAACAACCATGAAACAGAACAACCATTGAACAAATCTCGAATAAGTTCATGAAAAAACAGTATGATTTAAATGTCAGTGTTGCCAGTTGTAGAAAAATAAAACATAAGAAAGTTAAAAAAAAAAAAAATAGAAATATCCATGAGGGGTAAATGCAACATGTTTAAAAGATACATTAATATTGAAATAAAAACTCAAATTTATTTTTGTTTTCAATGTAAATTTTCAATAAAATTAAATATATTTAATTTTATTTTCAAAAACATTCACTAACATTAAAAAATTTTCGGCAATATTTTTGTCTTAAATAGAAAAAAGTAGATAGCTAATAAATTCAAAATGCTTCACAATCTACAGATATTATTATAATGAGAACTAAAAAATGAGATAATTCATGGTTAAAATAAAAGTGATAAATTCTAGGCAAAAAAGTGTCATATACATCATCCAGCACGATCAACACCCATCGTTTTCATATTATGATGTAAAAACATAATTTGGTCAACTGACGTTGTATTCCACCCAATGATGCAACGTTTTTCGCAAAGTAAATTTCTTGCTGACGAAAACACCCGTTCTGAAGAGGCACTGCCAGCTGGTGTGGCGAAAATTTTGCAGCTTACCTGGTATAAAAGAGGAAATTTTGATTTATTTATTTCCCACCATAGTAACACATCAAAGCTATCATGAAATACTTCATGGAAAACAACCACGTGGTCAGACTCCTAAGACACTTACAAAACTAACAATTAAATTTCTCATAAACTCATTCCTCCTTTTGTTTTGCATCTTTCACCTAAAAATGTGTGTGTTTTTTATGAGTTCGTTTCATTTCAGGGCCGTGTACAGTACATTACAAGACAATTTAATCTTGCCATGTTTCAAAGATTTGTATTATTCAAAAATGCAAATGACAAACCAAAAAAAACATATTATGCATTTTATTTATTGTTTATATTCCAAATATGTATACTATACATATATGTGTATAGGTATATCTACATATTTGTTAAAATTTAAATTACACATGGGCAACGCATGCAAATAATTATATGAATTTACTGAAGTGGCAACATTGCTATTGAGTATTAATAAAAATAAATGAGAGAGAATGAAAACTATGAAACAAAGCCCGTTTCATTGAACAACCTCTGTGTGTTTACGATATGAAACGAAATGTGTTCATAGCAGCATGAATAAAACAACAGTTTGTTCGGTAATCACAATTTTATTCGAACACGACTTTCAGTGAATAAGCATTTCAGTATGTTTATGAATGAAGTTGTTCATGCAGCCCTTTAATTTACACTTATTTGCTCAGTTGCTTAAGATACGTTATTCACATTCTGGTTGGGCCTTTGTTTGTAAAACAAAAATCAAGACCTATTTTTAAGAAAATTTGTGTGTTTAATTTTTGCTAATAATTTTCATTTTCAAATATTTATCGTATTCAGCAACTCAGTACTTATCGTTTGTTTAATATTCAATACATTAAAAAATAAAAAACATCTCAAGAAAGTCCTCTTAAACATAGTCCTTGTAACATTAAAAAATAATGGGAAACAGTGCTCTGCTAATGATATTACTATCGAAACATGTTCATACCAACATTTACATTGTTTGACATAATTAAATTGCCAGGGAAATTGCATTAAAATGACATTTTATCAACATTATTAAAAAATCTTTTTAAATGACTTTTAAATAAGCTTATGTTTAATTATTAACTCACCCAAAAGGCGTTGCATGAAAAATTTTATTATAGTTTTTTTTTTAAGTCTATAGATAATACACAAAATGTTATAATATGTACCTGCAACGAGATATTAAAAAAAGTATAAAATAAGTTAATAACATTTTATAAAAAGTTAATTAAGTTAAGTAGTGAATTAAATTTATAATATACATAAATACAAATATTATTAAATTAGTTCAAAATAAGTTTACTTTAATTAAAAATAAACATTTCCTGTAGGACTCTTTAGATATCATGTTCTTTTTTTGTCTTAAATCTTAAAAAACAAATCATAAAAAAAAACAAATCCAGACATTAATTTTAAGCACACAAAAATTGTATCATTGTTTACAGTTTGAGTAGATTTGGCACCACAAAAGAAATGTCAAATTAAGCTTTTATGGCATTTCAAATCAACCTTATTTTTTGAACATTGTTTAATAATTTAAATGTGATTCGACCACAAACACGAACATCGTATGGGGTACCCAAACGAAAGGAAAACAAGAAGTCTTCTCGGTAGAAGCAAGTCCGAGGTTAGATAAAATGTATCCTTACTGGACATAAACGGAATCTGACGAGTGCAGAGCATGCGATTTGCCAAATTTTTATAGAGATAAGATCCAAACGCTTTTGGAACGAGGAAACACCGGATACAACATACCTAAGCAGTGTTGCCAGAACTTTATAACCAAAAATGGCTAAATTTACGAAAAGAAAAATGGCAAAAACATTTTTTAATTAAAAACTCATCAGTAGTGGAATTCTCTAACTTTAAACGATCAACGTTAACGTTAATTTTACCGGCACAGTTTATTGCTTACGGTAACAATACAGCAATTCAGTAACTCAATTTTAACTAGATAGTTAAAAATGTCAATCAAGTGGCATCTTTGTTAATTAATAAGTATATTTAAAGAACACTGTCATCGAGTGCAAACTACTTCTCGTGTGGAACGACTTAAAGTATGTACTTTCAAAACTAACAAAACCCCATTTAGGTTTTGCTATTCTAGCGAAAATTGCAAAAATTCGAAAAATTTGCAAAAATAGCGAACATTTTTAATATATTAAACAAGCCATAAAATTGATTAAAAGTCGCTAAAACTATAAGGAATTGCAAAAATTCGTTAAAAATTGTTATATTGGCGGAAATTCGCAAAAATTTGCAAACAGCGGCTATTTATTTAAAATCGTTAAATCTTTAAAGAACCACAGGAAAAAATCACTTATATCGCGAACATGGCTAAAATTCGCGAAAAATTGCAAACTTGGAAAAAAAATGTAAAATTTATTTGAAATCGCTAAATCGCTTAAAAAAACAAATTGTCGGGGTATATAAAAAAATGTTTTTTGCAAAAATAGCGAAAATTCGCGAAATTGTTCAATATTTCGAACAAACCATTAAATGGATTAAAAGTCGCTAAAACTATAAGTCTAAGTTCATACGGCTCTTTCTTTACTGAAAAGATTGCTACTTTATAGGCGAGAGAGACGAGGGGTATGTACTCGTTTCTTTTCCACTCGCCCCTCTCGCCTATAAAGTAGCAATCTTTTCAGTAAAGAAAGAGCCGTATGAACTTAGACTAAGGAATGGCAAAAATTCGGTAAAAATTGCTAAATTAGGGAAAATTCGCAAAAAGTTGCTAACAACGACATGATTGGAAAGTCTACCACTTATTTTTTGTGTAGAAAAGAAAACAGTATCATTTATTTCCATAAGCTGCATCTAAAATGTAATATTTTTAATGATATTTATAAATTCCCAAAAAACTAATTTTTTAATATTATTTTTGCAAAATTTATGTAAATAACGTGAATTTAAAAAATGTTAATGTGGCTTTTATTTGCCAAAATTTTTGTTTGTTTGTTTTTTTTTTTTTTTTTTTTTTTTTTTTAACTACGAATTTAAAAGAAAACAATGAAAAATATTTTGACGTTAAGAAAACTAAAATACCTGACGTTAAGATAGAACATAGCAATTAACGTTATTGTTAAAAAAGTTACTGAATAAAATTTACGTTAACCTTGCTGTTAAATATTTTTAACAATTTCAATAATGTTGAAATCGAATAGAGAATCGCACTACAGAATTCAATAACAAAACAAAAATAATTCGTTAAACTTTTTTTACAATGAAATTGTTAATAACTGCCCGTATTAAGAGCACTAGCGCAAAACTCGTTCGTTAAAATTACATTTAAAACAAAATTTCAAAATTTAAGTAAGAGAACAATTTGTTACATTATAATGACATAACATAAATATTTTAGAATTAAAAAAAAAAATTGTTGCGGTCGGTCATACGTTAAAATTTTGATAATAAAATTTTTACACATACTAATGTTAAAATTAACAAAAATTAATAACTGTGACGTAGCCTGCACGCAATTTTGAAGCAATTTATTTTCAAAACGCCACCAAGAATTATCGCTGCAGAATATTTTTACAGACACAATTGAAAATAGAATTTGAAAGTTCACACCAAATTTTAAAAGTATAATAAAGTGTTAAACAATACAAGCAGTTTGACAACAACAACCAACAATATGTTTGTGGGAATATTAACAATTTTCATATTTACATGTTGACGTGTGCTCTTTACTTTTATATGTCTGTGTAACCTTTTAAGTAGCATAGTTGGGGGTAGTGCACAAAATATTGATTTAAATCAGCAGTGCACTAACACTAAATAAAACTGCAAAAAAAAAATTAGTTTGCACTCTTTTTTACCAGCTTTAGTGATGATTGTTATTTTTTTAACTACCACTAAAAAAATTTAGTGATAGTGCAAATTTTTTTACTATCACTTAACGCAGATTGAATGCAAAAATCTGCACTCAATTCAAATAGTGCAAAATTTTGACTTGCAATACAAATACAAAGCTGCATACAAATATTGTCTCACTAAATTTTAAAAAATGTAACTTTGTATGTGCATGGTTTTTAATTTCTTTTGAGGATATGTATAAGAAAAGAACATTAAACAAAATTAAATTTTGTCAATAACGGTATAATTATTGGCTTTAATCATGAAAAAACCAGTTTTTAATTTTAAAATTAGTGCAACAATTTAACTTGCACTCAAATGAGTGAAGAAAAAAAAAGTTGCAATAAGCTAATGATTGCTTTTTTTAAATCAAACATTATTATTATTTTTTTTTTAAGTGATAGTGATACTCATGATTAGTGAGGCTGCAAATTTTTAATTCATCATTCAACCTCAACAAAATGATTGCAATATTTTTGCACTATCACTAGGTGTGAGTTGAAACTGCAAAATGAGTGCACTACCACCATCTATGTGAAGTAGTGTATTTGAAGCAAAACTTGATCGTGGTACCCCAAGTTAGTTTAAAAATTTCAAAGGTAAGCTATAGCAAAAATTGAGTAAGGTATATACATTTTTAATACCGCCTTTCAGAATCCAAAACCGGTTTCGCAAAATTTTTTATGTTTTCTGAGATATTAAGCGTTAATTTTGCTCCATGTAATTATTTTTAAGTTTACTAAGTATTGTTTTGCTCTACAAACCTCTGTTCGGCGAATGCAGAAAATTCATCATACAAAAACGTTCAAAATAAATTTCACTCTTGCTTTGTTTCATTGCCGTAAGAAAAAAAGTAGTTAAAGCGAAATCAAGGCCCCTATTACGGTTCACAACTCGACTCAGTTGAGTTGTAATTTCTTAATTTTTGTATTATGGTTTAACACTTTGCTATATTGCGGTGAACAAAAACATAACAAAAATTACAACCGATCACAAACCGTTGTCTTAATTACAACGCAACTGAGTTGATTTGTGAACCGTAATAGGGGCCCAAAACAAAATGACAACAAGAAAATAAATTTCACTTTTGCTTCGCTTCATTGGCATAAGAAAGAAAGGTAGTTACAGCAAGAGCTAAATAAAATGTCAAGAACTCAATATACAGCAGTAAGTATAAGTATGCAGCACAAAAAGCTTCTTTTTAAAAAAAAATTTGAAAAATGGCGTATGCGGCACAAAACAATAATTTTTACTTTCAATAAAATGCTGTTAACTTATAAGTTCGTTCACTAAACGTTCACTAAAATTTAAGTTAGGTATATTTTCAGAAAACTTCATGTACACCTTCGTTGTCATTTTTTCTCCATTATGACTTTTTGGCATATTCGTCAAACCAATAATGAGCTGACGATTTTTAAATTTGCTTACATTCAACAGATTTAAGTGTGAATTATAAAGTTATAATAAAAATAAAAATTAATTGTCTGCCCGATAATATTCTAACTTCAACTGTAATGACCCTTAGTTCTCCTTTAATTAATTTGTTAGTTTTTGCATAAATTATTAAAAAAAAAGCACACACACAACACAATGTTGAAATTTAGACACTAGGGAACCTGCTTTGCGATTTTCATCATTTGTGTAAATAATAAAAAAAAAGTTGTTTGAAAATAATCGCTTTAATTTTTAATTTTTTATTTTTATCTGTTTTATTTAATTTTTATCTCTTTTTACACTTTCTAAATAACGTATAATATAAGATAAAGTAACTCTTACGTTAACGTATGCGTTTTGTTTTCCTTTCCAAACTTTTGTTTTAATAGGTACTCTTATGGCCAATTTTCAGGATTGATATTAAAACACATTTATGTTTAAAATCGTTTTAAATACAAAATTCTCTTCTTCATTAAACTTAAACTTAAATAAAACTTAATTCACCGATGTGGTACATTTAAATTCAAGTTAAGTTTCCATTGGAATAACTTAGCAAAGTGGCCTCAATATGACAACAATACAACAACAACAAGCAAAGCAATTACATTCTTCTGTTTTTTGAGACTACCTTGCAAATAAATAAACTTGTTTATGATATTTTTTTCTGTTTAGTAGTGCTACCATACTTTTATCTTAATTAAATAAGACTTTTCAAATAAAACTCAAAAAATCAATCTGCATGTCAATACGATTTAAGTTTATATGAAAATTAACTTAATATAGATTAAAATACTATCCTAAAAATTGGGAATTACGTTAACGAGAAGTTGCGCTGCGGATTAATCTGATAAAATTAATTAATTTTTCTCCGGTTTTGCGTATCAGCTTTTAAAAGATTTTAAGTTTGTTAATGAAGCCAACGTTTTATCCACGTACATACGTTTACGTATTTTTAGTAGCTACCAAACATTGAAATCGACCTCAACGTAAACGTTTCGCAAAATTTACGTATGCTTATCGAGTCTATTAAGCTATCAAATAAACATTTGTGTGAAATTCTTTTTTTTTTAAAAAAGTACTAAATGGTTTTCTTTTTCCATTTTACTGACATGAAACATTTTTCATTCATTCAGTTTATTTCATGAACAAACGTTTGTGTTTTTCGTTTCCAATATTCAAAAGTAGTTAGTGACGAGTAGGAAATGTATGTGGCAAGTATGAATAGGAATTTATATTTATTTTCGTTTGTTGTTTTTCTTCTGCCTCGATTTGACAGTTGACATATTTTGATGTAATGTCAACAAGCAACCAGGAAAACGTAAATGTATTTTTAAGTACTATTCAAACCATTAGTAAGTACATTTAACGAAAACATCTTGTAAAAGCGAAGAATACGATGAATATTTAAAAGCGATTAGGGTTGACTAAAAGGATAGAAAAAAAAAATATATTTTATAAAGAACGAAAAATGTTTAAAATATTTGAACAGAAAATGAGAATTTTCCTAAAATGAGGTAAAATTTTAAATAAATCAAAAAAATTTAAATATTTTCGAAACTACAGAATACAAGATTATTTTGTTTAAGCCTCTTAATGACTCTTAATCAATGGTGGGCGCTCCATAGCACAATTGTGCTGAGAGATTTCACACGTATTCTAAGCCTCTTTAATTTAGTTTTGATGAGACAGTTTCGAATGGACATCAAGCGGATTCTTACATATTTTCTTATATTTTTTATATTGTTTTTCAAGAGAATTTACCCAGCAAACACACTTGTTTAATTTCAAATAAATGTTGTTATGCGAAAAATATTTTTTATTTTTCCTAAATAAATGTCTTTATATTTATTAAAAAGTCCTTCCCTTTCTTTGCTCCGGTATGCTCCACCAAGCCTACATTCTTTTATTTATTTTTTTCTTTTCCTGAAAAACAGAAAAAATTATTACTATTTACATGCTTAGAAAAAATTTTATTTTCATTTAGTATTTTTTTTTTTTTTTTTTTTTTTGGAAAACTAATTAATTTTTAATTGAACCTTCGTTTTGCATAAATGAATTTGTTGTTTACTTTTTTCTGTGAACAGTAAATCTCTGCAATTTGAACTTCATATTAAAAAATGTTTTATTTTACTTCAAATGCGTTAAATATTAAATAAGGAAATATAATGCACCATTATATTTCAAACGCTTGGCTTTGTGTTTGGTGGGTACTTTTGCCATCTCACTAATACTCATACGTTGTGCCCACTTCTGATCTAAATTTCATTAGCGTAAAAAGGTGTAAAAGCTCTTTACAAATGGTAAAATGTCTCAGTAGTTGTTGCTAAAAAAGTGATGCCAAGATAGAGAATTTCGCAATATGGCTGTGAAAATGGTATTGAGTGGAACCCGCAAGAAAGTAGACGGGTAGGGAGGCCCGATCATACCTGGAAACACCAAGTAATGGGAGAATTAGTGAATGCACGTACAAACTGCAACAAAGTTAAACGTCATTTGCACGATCGACTTGAATTAATAAAAAAAAAAGCAAGCAATTTACGACTTCAGGTCTTGTACTAAGTGTCCCATAAAAATGTCACGCATTCACCCATATGTGTGGCATCTTAATTGAGAAGGATATACAGTACCGAGTATCGTGATGGCATTCTATACTTCTCAGAAAACAAGGACAACCGACGTCAGTTGGTCACTGAAACTCAACCGTAAAACTGTTTTCCGGCCTAGAGGTTTGTAGACAATCTTCCTATATTTATTTATTACACGTTACCAAATTTAAACAACGATCCCCCCACAATGACGACTTATGGCTTTAAACAATAATTTATGATTACAACCTGAAATGTAAAAAGGCGTTCCGAAACATTCAGGCTATCTTAGAATATCTTTGGATTAAGGAAAGTTCCATGGCTGGACGGTGGCCCTACAAAACTGCCTTCTGACACCATTTACTCTGGTAACACCATCCATCGGATAAACGGCGTCGGTTTATTTCTCTCATCTAGGGCTAGAAACGCCCCTATTGAACACAGAATTATTTCAGAACGGATAATTATCGCGCGATTTAACAGCAAAATTCGGAGAACAGAAGCAGACGATGGAAATGTTGAAGATGATTTCTAAAATCAACTTGATTTATTACCAACTTCCTGCCAAAGGGTGATATTACAATATTTTTAGGCGATTTTAGCGCTAAGGTCGGAAACGACAACCTACTGGCGGTGATAGTTAGGCCTGGCCTAGGTTCACATCATAATAACAACGGTAATAGGCTAGTTGACTCCTGCGTGTGAAACCGACTTTTTATTGGCGGAACAAAGTTCCCACATAAAAACATCAACAAATATAAGTACACAGAAAAAAATAATAATTGATTTCAATTAAAAAATTTGTGATATTAATTAAAAAATTAATTAAATTTGCACCAGTAAACAAATTAATAGTATCAATTAAACCAGTTAATAGTATTAATTAAACGTTTAATTCATTTGATTAAATGTTTAATTCAGTTGATTAAAATTTTAATTAAAACTGATTATATTTTTGATTAATGCTTTAATTTGTGAAAAATGTGGGAGAATTTTTTCTGTGTAAGAATAACCGGATGGTCGCAGTTTAGATTCATAAATTAAAATTTTTCATAAATAAAAGAAGTCCAGGTCCAAGTTTTTGTTTTTATAAAATTTTTGATAAAATATTTTTAAAAATTCCAAAATATTTTTTAATTGAAAAGTTTTTAGGAAATAAGCGGCTAAATTCTGAGTGATACATTTTTTCTATTTAAATTCAAGTTTATTCGAAATCCATATACTGCGGTAAAACAACTTTATTGGTTTCTGCTTTCTTTAATTTTACTTTTTTTTTTTTGTAGTTAGATACTGTAATTTTTACTAGAATGACAAAAGATTTTATAAATATTTTTTAGCAATAATGCAAGCATGCTGTTAGGCGTTCCATAGAAATTTTAATCAGTAGCCTACTTTTAAATCATTAGAATGTAGTTTTAGAAGTAAAATATTTCTCTTAAAATTACAAAAAAAAAAAATTACTTATTTTATTAAGGCTTTTTATGAGCTTTAGCTCAAATTTTAACCAAATTAACCTACAATGTCTCTTAACAAATTACTACTTAGCCGAGCAGGTAGTAGATAACAATTTTTTTTTTTAATTTTGTATATATTAATATATATTGTCTTATAAATATTTCCCAGTGATTCCGTTGCTGAATAAAAAAACCATTTTTTTTACATAAAATGACCTTTACATTATTCTTTTCATTTCCATTTTAGTTTGTTTTTGTATTTTTTTTTTTTTTTTTGTATGGAAAATTATCATTTCCGTTTGTGCGGTTCGGGTAAAAATATCTGTATGCTTTTGTTTTGGCCATTTTTCTTAAGTAAAGTCCATTAGTTACGCATAATTTAATTTTTCTCTTCATTTTCGTTTAATGGCGTTTTTTCTGTTTTTTTTCTTATACAATATTTTTTTTTTCGAGTTTAACACTCAAAGTCATTTACAGGCAAATAAATCAAATCACCATCAAGAGGAAACTACACCTTGGTTATATTTAATAGAAAAAGTAAATATTTCTTTTTCTCCTTTTTATCTATCAAATAGAAAAAAGATGAAAACATTTAAGAAAATTAAAATAAGAAATTGTGTTTTACTTTAATTAAGTTTGTTTAAAAATAAATAATTTTAATAAATACTTAAAAAAAAAAACCAATAATATGAATCATGAAAATTTAGGAAAATTAATAAAATACAGTCTGAACAAAAGGCTTAAAATTGGAAATCTGGCATCCTTATTCATGTTTTGATTACCATTTAAACTAAGGGTCATTATTACAAATTGACGATAGTAAAAGTAAGTACGTAATCGGCCAGAAAATTCGTTTTTCATTATTATAACTTCATTTAAAGCTAAAAGTAGACGAAAATCTAAAGGGCAGTTAATTTTTATTAACTTTTAACGCAAGGTTTATGCATTAAGAGTTGCCATATTAATAGCAAAATGTCTTAAATGAAAGCAAATAAACAAATGTCAACTGTATTCGGTATTTGCTGTAGTATTGCCATATTTATAACAATTTTATATATGTATATCTTACAGGAAAGTTATAAAAACGAAAAATATATAAAGACTTCTTTATTCCTTACTTTAGCTAAGCTTATCTTTTACAAACATGAACTTTAATGGCAAGTTGTAAAAACGGGCCTTTGTACAATTATTAATATTGTACTCTAAAAAATTGTGGAAGAAAAATGGAAATTAATATGCAGCTTTTATGTGTTTAGTCAGATTTGAATAAAATTTCTATAGCAGAAATGTTCTTGAGTTTTAAGCCATTCATTTAAAAAAGAAAAAAAGAAAATCTGACTAAGTCAAAAATAAAAATTTTAAGTTTAATTTATCAAATAATTTGTAAATCTATAGATCTGGCATATACTTTAGTATTTATAATCGAATAAAACAGAAGTAACTCAGGTGTTTCACAGAAACCAAAATCATAAGAAAGTGAAAGTTAAAACGTTTTTAGCTTCTTTAAAAAACGTAAAAAGCAAAAATTTTTCTTTTTTTTTAAACGTTGTAAAACAGTAAGTTGTAATGGTTAATTTGAGAGCACTAAGATAAAAGATAATCCAAATGATACCGATATGTGTTTCTTCCCAATGGACCACATTGGTCTCCGTGTGGAGGTGTGATCTTGGGCAAAATCTGTTTTGATAACAAATTTTATCGAAAATGTTTTAAATCAACTTGCAAGCAATACCGATTTAATTTGTCAAGACTTCTTTAAATTAAACTTTAATTTTTTGGGAAAGCAAAATACGGCATTACTTCCACTTCCGATCGAAGTTTATTTATATTAAAGTTTACAAAATCAACAAGAAAAAGTGTTAAAATAAACAAAAAAAAAAAAAAAAAAAAACATTGCCATATTTTTTTTATAAGATTAAAATTTAGCTTCAAACAAGTTTCTCAAATTATATTCCAAATACCAACAATTTTTTCTATTTTTTTTTTTTTGTTTGGGTTTCTTTAATTTACATTTCTTACACAGAAAAAAAATTTTCACCAATTAAAGCATTAATTAAAAATAAATTCAGTTTTAATTATAAATTTAATCAATTGAATTAAACCTTTAATCAAGTGAATTAAACATTTAATGAAGAGAGTTAAACGTTTAATTGATACTATTTATTTGATTGCTGGTGATTGCTGCAGAAAGAGGAAAGACATTTCATATGCTGGAGTTGTAAGTCCGGATATAATAAAATTTAATGTACAGTAGTTTTGACTTAGCTGCACAAAATTGATAATTTTTGCCATTATTCTTTATAATCCCATACAAATTCCTTTTTTAAGTGCACTTTCTTTACCTGCACATTTAAGATAAGTGCCCAAAATTTTTGGCATTTTAAAATTATTTTCATACAAAAAATTCAAGTTAGCTGCACTTTGACTTAACTGCCCAAGATACATATTTTCTGTAATTATTCTTCAAAATCCTTGTTTACGTGCATTTTGTATACCTGCACATTTTTCGTATTTTTGGGCAGCTTTAAAATATTTTCATATAAAACATCAAAGTTAGCTGCACACATGAAAAAATATGGTGGCCACTTTTTCACATAAATATCCGATTTTAGCAGTTTATAAAATCAAAAATCGCAAACAAGTCAAGTTGGTATCATTATAATTCATTTATTTTGTTTGCATGTATTTACATTTATGCATATGGGTTGTGGTTACAGCAACTTTACCACGATTATATGAAAGGAATACCAAATCTTAGATCTGGCACAGAATAAAGTAGTTGTAGTAGTATTTGAAGCTGACGAATGCTCTGTAGCGCAACAAAGTTTAAAATTTTGAATTTTGAATTTTTTTTTCTGTTGACACTACTTTGCAACTGCCGTTTTTAACTTTTGACAGCTTGCAGCGCTATTCTTAACGTTGTACTACAGCGACTATTCTGTTCCACACTTTATTGTTACCAATTTGGCTAGCTCGTTCATTATAAAAATGCGTAACAAATGCCTACAAGTTGTTTGAACGTCATTGTTATTATCAATTTATTAATAAAAACGTTGTTACTCCTCTTTCAAACTCTTTACTTTAGCTGCACTTTTATGCAGGTAACCACAATTGCGTACCTGCACATTAAGGCAGCTAAATACATTTAAGATAGCTGCATTTTTGATTTACCTGCACAAAAAATCGTGCAAAGGAGATTGTGCAGCTAAGTCAAAATTACTGTAATCTCTTTCAAAATCATTCGGAGTAAAATAATAATGGAGTGGCTCCCACTGTTTTAAAATTCTGTTGATTACTTTTTGACGTGACAACCATCTTGTTGACAAATATTTCAAAATATTATGAGCTCGTTCCAAAATAATCTTGAAATTATAGAAAGTCGTCTCTTCTACTAGAACTTTTGCAGAAGTGGTTTCCTATATATTTTAAAAACTTGTCAATATCAGAAAATGCAGGCTTATATGGTGCCGCTGCTACTAAATTTAGAATGTGGCATATGCAATCGTCCTATGAACAAGTGCAAAAATCTATTCAAAATAAAATGGTAGAACTGCAAAGAACTCTGATTGTGAGAAAGTGGTTATTCTCGAAACGTACATTCAACCCGAGTTCGATCGCCAGCTCAGCCAAGAATAAAAATTATCAATAAATTTTAATTAATTTCCTGTTGTAATGAAAATGAACTCAAGCCTAACTTAATATCAAACTTTCAAATTAATAAAAAAAAATTAATAAAAACCGAACAAAATTGTCTTTTGGCGATTTTTGACATCCGGTTGGAACTCAAAAAAATATGCCGACACTGCCTTTTAAAACTAATATATTTTTTTTTACATATAGCAGCTTTGATTTTCCGAACAAATGCTGCTAAAAATTCTCAAAAAAAAACAAAAAAAAAAATTATAGTTATTAATGTTTTCCGGACAACATGGGTGAATCCAACTTAGAATTGAAGAATTTTATTGTTTTAGAAGCTTTTTTTAATTTTTAGACAATTCACAAAGTGTCCTTTTTTGTCATATTGGTTGTATTTGCTATATTGTTATGAATGTCACATCTTACAAACAAACTTTTTTTTATACATTTTTTTTTTTGGAAATTTATTTTTTGAAATACAGAAACAAATTTTATATTTAATTGCCAAGTAAAAAGTAAACAATTAAATATAAACATTTTTTGTATTACAAAAAAAAAAAAAAAATCTAAAAGTAAACAAATGTTATTCACGGAATTTTTATTAAAAATAAATTTGTTTTTAAGATATATGAGTACATTGTCGTTAGGAAAATTATTTTTAAAATTTGACAAAAAAAAAAAAAAAAAAAAAAAATTTGAAATATTCTATTTTTAACATATAAAACCCCTAAAAAAACATTCTAAATTATTTGTTCGAATTTTTTCAAGATCATTAGAAAACAAATACAATGTCATCATTAGCAATATTTATTTGAACCATTGAAAAGTTTATTATGTATATAAAAATTTTATAAAAAAATTATTTAATTTATTTTTCTTTCTACTTTTTTTTAAAGAATGTCTAAGATAAGATATTAGTTATATATTTTATTATACAATAAAATAAATATATGTATAGTTTAAAAAAAATATGAAGGTCTTTCTTGTTGTTGCTGATAATAACAAAACAATAGAACAAAAAATTACAAAACAAAATACAAATTAAATAAATAAAGAATATATTATCGGCGTACAGGTGGTATAAACGACACTTTCTATGTGAAATGTATAAACAATTTATGTTATTAATATTGTTACGTTTTTACCTCCAAAAAACACGCGTTGGTTTAATAAACCTCGGGCCCTTTACTTTAACAATCTTTATTTAAAAAAAACCAAGCACAATTCACATTTATATTTAGCTCAATATGTTTACAGACTTAACCACAAGAGGACAAAAAGAACTAATTTTCTACTATTACTTTCAAAAATCTAATGATGCAGATCTATAAAGAAATCTATTATTGTTTGTCGTAAGATGTCACATTTTCAGAAAGAAAAATTCTAATGTAGTTATTAAAATGTTTTACAACGAAAACTGATGAAAATTTCTATACAACTCAGTAGATTATGCGCCAAAGATAATTTCACTGCTAACATTTTAATGATCTTTTAATTGAAATATAGCACCTTCTTTTTAATTAAATTAAATTATTTAGATTGCATACGTAGTTTAGTAGATATGACCGAATTAAAAAGGCTTTATCAAATTCAGCCTTTTCCTCTTCTTAAAAAAAGTTAGCACCGTCTGCCTTCGTCGTCTTACTGGAACCAAATGAAGGATGAGGGTGCACTCTTTGCATTTACCAAAAAAAAAAAAAAAAAAATTACGTAAATTCACCGATCGCTAAACAAACTTATAAACTTGTTTATTGTTATTTACAATAGCTCTCAAACAATTATTAGCGAATTGTTGTTATAGTTGTTTATTGAAATAGCATTACAAAGTATTAGCCTAATTGTATGCAATATATTTAATCACAATCCTATGCGGCAGTATTCGGGATTTAACAGGTTTGTGATAAAATCTGTTGCATACATTAAGGCCAGAACTTTTTCAATGAAATTTCAATAACACTGTGCTAGAATTTGACAGAATTTGGCGTTTTAGCCTGATTCGGGTACGCTAAATCCAGTGGTGCTAACCCTTTTTTAGGTTAGCTCTAATTTTCGAGACAACACAACATATATTCGCGTAATTTAAAAACGGTTTAGTTTATTGAACAAACTAAAAAACCAAAATCCCGCAATTAAATTACGTTTAAGATTAAACCATTTTGTAATATGAGCAGTCGTTTTAAAACATTTTTTTAGCAAAATTTCGAAATTTTTTGGAAAATGTAGCTATGCTTCTAATAAAAAACGAAGTTGCACAAAACAAGGCATAAATTATTAAAATCTGAAAGTGGGGTTTAGAGACCTGCGCCGAAGCGACTAACAGCCGGCTAAGCCACCCGCCGATAAAAATATTTGTAGCCGCTGCCGCCTAGAATTCTTCAGCTAAAAATCGGCTCCAGCTTAGCCACCGATTACTTTGTAAAGAATATTTATTCTCTTTTTTAAACACCTTACCGCATTCTTTTTTGTTTGACTATAATAACGCTTGCCTCAAAATACTGTCAGTTCCTGTTTATAAAGCACCAAAATTTCATCAAAATTTTCAAAATAACGACATATCCGAAAATGAGTTAAGAGTATATGTACACACAAATTTTTTATATATTCTATCGGCTGACAGCCGGCTTCGATCCGCCGCCGAGTATTTTTTGCGCCAGCCACCGCCACCGATAAAATCCCACGGCGCAGGTCTCTGGTGGGATTTTTCAAACATTTGGCCCGTCTAGGGACATTCTAGTCGCTGCAGGACAAAATTTAAGAATTAAATCAAACCGCCATATTTGTATGGGAGCACCCTTACCCCACGTCATCATGCGCTTTTTATTTGAACGCCGGCAGAGCAACGGTATTAATTTGTTAACGTTCTTGTATGTGGCGAATACGTGTTATGTTCATGTTCTGATTGATCACAATTTTTGTTGTTGTGGCGTTTGATTGTATACAGAAAATACATTGTATGGCCAACATCATGGCCCACATGGATGCTAAGACGAATGTTTAGGCAACGATGGCAGCACATGAACGAAACATGAACATGAAGAGTCTACACGAGAAGAATTCATGTGCGACATGCTGTTCTTACCATGTTGATGGATAGTGGAGACGGGTAGTTAAGGGGTGGAGATATATAACAAGTAAGTTTTGGGAAAATCTCAAGATCAAAAAACTTATGTTGTTCCGTCATATATTTTATCCCCCTAGGGGCGACTCCTTGGCAGTTATGGGGCTTTATCTTCAATATATATCTAGTCTGTATTGAAAATTTTGTATGGAAGACCCCTTAAGGAATAGAGATAGTGGGAAGTTATGTTAGAAACAAATGATGGGGATGAAAAATATAGTATGGTTGGGCATACATTTGACCAGTCTAGGGACACCCTAGGCGCTGCAGGGGCAAAATTTAAGAATGAAATCCTTTAAATTTCATATTTAAAGTCGGAACTCGACATTCGAGCTTCGTTGGAAGCTTTATGTTTTTTTGGGTAGCTGCGATCTCAAGGACATACAAAATCGGCATACTACGTCTCCCACCTCTGTTTATTTGAAATTTTCGTTACTTTTAAGTTCTTAATTCAAAGCAAATACCAGTTTAGTTTTTAGGAATTATGCTGCAAAGGATATTTGTATTTGCATAGATCTTTAACAAGTAATGCCCCAATTCTTTTCCTTTAAAAGGCGTTCTGCAGAACTTTTCAAGGTTTTTTTTTTTTAAATTTTCCTATATTTTACATGGATATTTATTAAGTAATGTGCGTAATTTTTAGTCACGCCTTATCAAAAGCACTTTGGCATTATGGCCGTTTTCTTATTACGCGATTATCTTTTTTTCCAACGAAAAAATGAAGATAAAAAAAATTTAATTTTCGCAATGTCTCATTTGCTTCTATTTTGTCCCAAAACTAACCCGCCCTCGCCAAGCAATTATTTATTTGCTGACTTTTGCCAACTTTTACATCTATTTTGAGAGGTATTGCCAACAGAAAATAATGTTTTTGTCAGTATATTGAGAAAACCAAAATTGTTAATGGGCAGTTCATCAATCTAATGAATTTATGTCGTGATTAAGTAATATGCAGTTTGTCAATACAATACATTAAGAAAACGGCCATTTAAGTGTTTAAAACAATTCTGGTTTTAAAGAGATTGGGATATTAGGTTTTTTTAGTAAAAATTTTCCGTTTCCAGTTCATCAAAAAAAAAAAGTTTTATTTCAAAAGTGAAACTTTCTTTTCTCCAACATTAAAAACTCATTTGTTCATCATATTTCGTACACATTACTAAGTGGGACCCATGAATTTTTTGCCTTTTCAAACAAAAATAATGAGCTTTTAACCCAAAAAATAAGTAGTGAACAGTTTTTTACAATGTTATTTGCTGGCCTACTAAGTAAGTAAGTTTTTAGCTGGATATTTTAAAGAGCTGTATAGGTCCATAAAAGACGACTAGAATAGAAAGATAGAAAGAGGGAGAGAGAAATGGATAAAAACAAAAATGTAGTACGTGTGAAGTTACAACAACAAAATAAATAAATCATAGAGTGAGTTTTTTTTTTCTTGCGTGTTCTTCTTGTTTTAGTCGTCTTCTATGTATAAAACATTTGCTTTATGTTTTTAACAATAACACTTATTATAAAACAACGCCTTTTTATTATTTTTATTTACTTATGCTCTAAGAATTTTTTTTAATAAAACATAAACACAATTGAATAAACAAAAATAATTTACAATAAAGTCAGTCAGTCACACCCACTAGTCAACAACACACTGTAAAAATGTTTTATAATTTGTATAGCCCTACATCCCTACTTTTAGGTATGTTATATCATAAATTATATCACACAAGGTTTTGGATAAAGTAAATAATAAGTTTCATATAACCCCTTTTACACAAGCAAGTAAGAACTTGCTTGCAAGTAAATACTTCCAAATGTAAACGGGGGGTAATATGGAATCTATGATCAACTATGGACTGATTTCAAAAACTTTTGTGTGATATGATTTATTATATAAAATTGAAAATGATTTTAAGTCGAACCTTTTCTTAAACGACAAACGTTTGAAAATGATTTGAATATCACAGCATTCTCAACAAAATGGGGAAATTATTTTCAAATTAAGAAATAGTACATTTATTTTCAACTTGCTTTCAAACGTTATTCTCAAATGTGGAATTGTAATGCAATGTGGAACATAAGTAAAGAGTATGTTGTCTTGTATGATCATGTTGTCAAATTTTTCCCATTTTTGTTACTAAATGTAGAGCTAGTTGCGCTTAACACCAAAATACAAAAACATCAAATAATAAATATAAAACATTTTGAGAAACAAGTATAATTGCTTGCTGGCGTTACATTACAAAAAGTAGACTCTTCGCTGGAAATGCCCATATACGATGACGCGATTAAACAACTTTACGACAGGTTTTGCACATATCACATTTGATAACAATTTTAAATCAAATTAATAAAACATTGTTTGTAAAATGTTTATATTTAAATCAGTATCAACTTGAATTTAAATGTTAAAATCAAACATTTGCAAATGGTTTGCGAATTGTGCTTGGAATCAAATGATCAGAGGTTTGACTTTGTGTTTGTTGGGAAGGAACAAAGTGTGTGTGTGTAAGTAAAAAATGCGAGTGTATGTATGGAGTTTTACAATTTTGCACTCATGTGTGTAAACCCCAGGTTAAACCTACATTTGAAAATTAATTTATTTTGAATAAATGACAACTAACATAGGAAATGACTCTAAGTTCGACACAAAATTGTCCATAGCTCCCATAGAAGTCGGCCTGAAATAATATTAGTGTGTTTTGAAACTTACTTAATCATAGCTCTCATATAAGGCCCTCACATCAAAATTTATAGCCGTATAAATATGTATTTTAAGATAGTGTACTGCACCAGGTGTAGTGCATTTAATGGTCGAACGAGCTTAACAATGCTTGCTTACTTGTTTATTTAATTCTTCAAGCAAAATATGTAACCGGGTCTAAAATATTAAATAGAAAAGAAATAATGCTCAAGTGTCGGCTGCAGAGGGTTTTTTTTTTTTTTTTTTTTTTTTTTTTTTTTTTTTTTTTTTTTGTATAAATATGCGAGACTTAAGTTTATGGTTTTGACAAACACGTACTCGTAAATAAAATTGCATAAATACTGTGTGTGATGGTGATGACGTTTAACGCAAAACGTCGTTATTATTATTATTATTACTTTTTTTTTTTTTTTAATTTTGCCTAGTTTTGTAAGAAAAACTAGCAAAGAACAGAAAAAGAAACACCGAAATAATTACACAAAGTAACGGCCTATAGGATATACACGCAGTGGATAACAAAGTGGTACCATCAGATTACTCAATACTATTTTGAAATTATTTATCTCCTACATTCGACATTTTTATATATTTTTTTAATTGAAAATGCCAGATTAAAAATAACAAATTGTTAGAATGAACGTTTGGCAACACTTTAATTTAAAAATACATATTAGCGATTTTTAAGTAAGCGATTTTGGGGTTCCCTATAAAAGGATATTTTTTAATTAACCCTTAACTAACATACATATTTATTCCCTAAATTCCTACAAGGAACATTAATAGAGCTATTGCAAAGTCATTTCAAACATTTCTATCGATATTCTTTCTTGAGCTGCCCTCCTCCATGTATGTCCAGCACTTCTCTGGCCATGAAGGTCCCAGTCTAAGGCAATTTTGGTGATGACGTCTGGTGGCTTCCTTTGGGTATGGCCTATCCAGCGCCATTCGCTGATAGGCTTTTGGTTAGTAGCCGTCCACAGTCCTATTAGCTAATGCTAACGGGCCAAAATATTCTTAATATTCTACGTAAGCAACAGTTGACGAATGTCTGAACAGTATAGACATCCTTGTATGCGGCGTTCTTTGAACCCTTATTTTACTTTAGCTAAAATCTTTAAGAAAATATTTTTGTTAACTTCTATTAATGGGTTAAAAATTTTTGTTTATGACTTCAGCGATGAAAAGAATTATATTGTACACAACATGACTGGTTAATGAAGTCGGAGTGGCAAAAGAAAATACATCACAAGAAGGAAAAATGTAGTATGTACTTGTGTCACGTCTTCTAGAGGCATATTAAAAGCAACGGGTGTGTATGCTTGTTTGCAAATGAACGTACCACTCCCCCTATGAAAGAGCTCAACTGAGAAAAAAATCTATGACAATAAAGTAATCTTTCTTATTCCTTATTTTGTTTATAATTTACTGACATTTTATTAAGGTTTAAAAAGTATTTATTTTTTTTTATTTTTTGTTTAATATGCGCCCAGACATAAAGCCGTAATATTTCATTATGGCAACGCTCAGCCACTATTTAGAAAAAAGCGGTTGGAAAGTATTGCCACCTTATCCACAAGTTAGAAAAATACATTTTTTGATATGGTTACCTCCAACCAAACAATTTTAAAGGAACATTTTTTTATGATAGACTTATGTGAGAAAATCCCACTTACAAATTAAGCAAATTTATTTTGACAATCATCCCTCAGGCCTAACCTCATGGTAAAGAGTGGACATAATGCGTCATTCGTGCAGATGAAAATTTTTGCTTAAACGTTTAAGCAGTCTAACCTCAAAAGAAGCTGAAAAGACACAGCACACAGGCTCAGCCGCCAGCAGATCAAACTTCACTTAAGGTCACGGGCAAAAATCTGTCTAACCAGTTATTTTAAGGACCTTTCTCCTTTTGGTTTGCCAGCATATAAATATATTTACATATAAAGATTGCAGCTCACCAAAGTCAAATAGCATTATAGGTCTTAAAGAAGTTGTTAGGTCTCACACCCTTTTAAAAATCTTATTAAGGCTAGGCTAGACTTATTTTTACCGTACACCTTATTGTATACTTCGGGCTACTGAATCGTCTCTCAAGTACTAAAGATATTCATGATTTGACCGCAAAATATCTCGCCCTCTGGCGGTTGTTCGTATATGACTTTAAGTTCAATCATCTCTTTTCAAGCTCCCACTGAAAAAAACTTATACGCAGTTTCCCGAACTTTATAAAGTTTCAACTGGTTAAAAAATCTAGTGATGGCTGCGGTTTAAGCTAAAATCGCAGAGAGGATAAAGGAAAAAAGTACACAAGACGCGTTAATTCGTCGACGTTTGTCGCACGTTTAAAAACATAAGCGCATGAAAAATTGCAAGTTACACAACGCGCGTAACAAAAGCCATTCCTGTCAGCTGTTTTTTATTTGTTTACTTATTTGTGTATTGAAAACGGATTCTAAATTATATCAAGATTTTATTATTTCATTGAATTTATTCTTTTTATATAAATTTTGTATGTTTTTTGTTAAATTATTCTTTTTATTGTCAGCTGATTACTTGTCAAAAATACACAACGCGTTAAAAAGTTCAAAGTTAACCAACTTTCTGGCGCAAACGCGTCCAAATATTTTGCATGTAACTTGTTCTATGAAAATACACTAGTTTAACTTTTTTTGACAGAAGTCTACAGAGCGTGCGCGCACTAGCGCGTGCTATGTACTTTTACCTTAAAGATCTAAAATGACGTGGCAATAGACCTAGTAGCAAAATTTGGCTTGCAGAATGGTCTCCCTGATGATATCCAAAATAAATGCTCTGGAAATAAGACAGATCCAGCAACAAAGCAAAGAAATAATATATGATTTAAGCAGCCTACAATTCAAAGCTGTTTTTAAATTGTATGCCCAAGGCAAGCATTATATTTATTAAGTTGTTGAAACCCTGTGGTTTCGACAATTGGATAATGTTTTTATCTTGGGTTACATGAAGTCATTGAGCATTATCTCAATTGCTCAGCACGCTCCCGCTTTAAAAATTTTTTAATTCTGTCTCTTCTTTTTTTTCTTCTCTCTTTGGCTACGTTGTTACCAGAGCTGCCGTTTTTGGTTATTTCTAACCAAAATTGGTTATATTTTTTTTTCAATGTGGAGATGTGAATATTTTTTTCATTTTGGTTACTTTTTTCTAAAACAATAATAATTACGAACGAATATGTATTTCTTGGTACAATTATTTACGAGCTCGAATAATTTGTGCTGTGTACTACGATTTTTTCATTATTCGTTACCAATGAACTGAAGTTTTTTATAATCCCTTTCAAAACAGCAACCAAATAATTTTTTTAAGATTTTTGCTAAGAAAATATTGCCATTTGTGATTTTTATATAAAAAACGCCATGATCTGAAATCGTTAACAAATGAAGTTTTAATCAATGGAGATTTTCAATTATTATTTTTTAAATGAGCGTAGTTTTTCTTGATTTAAAGAAAAACTTGAAAATAAGTTTAAGGTTCTGAATTTAGGTTATTTCTAGAAGTATATTTATATACATATTTGAAAATACACGTAGGAATTTTAAAGATTTTTTAAAATTACATTGATTTATCAATATAATTTTAAAATTTATGGAATTTTCTTTAAGAAATGGCTGTAAGTTTAAAGAAATTTGAAATTTTAGTGTTTATAACTTGTCGGTATGTATATTTATTTAATATTTTTTAACATAATTATTTGGTAAAAAAAAAAACTTTTGACTGACAGTCATATACTTTTTCCCTATTGAATGTACGTTATGATGATATATTAGAACAATTTTGAAACATTTTTTTATAATAAGAATAATAAATTTTAAATAAAATTTACACAAAACAAAACAAAAAGTTTTTATAATATTTAAGATATATGTTAATTAGAAAATATTTACATAAAATGCATTTCGCATATCGCCAATCGTTTTAAATTTCTCCAAAATAGTCGCCATATCGCCAAACGTAAATTTTCATCGACAAAAGGATTAAGAAATCGCCACATTTGACAGTCCTGCCAATAACAGCTAAAAATCGGAAAACTATTATCCAGTTTTGTTATTTGTAACTGGCATATTAAAATATATTCAATTTTTTTATTTTTTTTATATATTCCTCTAACTCTAACTGGAGCATAGGGCGCCAAAAAATAAAAAAAAAATTTTTACGAAAAAGCATTTTAAATTTGGTTATATTTTTTTACATTTGGTAACTTTTTCAAAAATTTTGGTTGTAAAAATTGTATTCGTTGTGGCAGCACTTTACGTTACGTTCACAAGGCAAATCTAACAAATTGTTTGAGGCTTTATACACCCCAAGCGTAATTATTATAGTATGTTTGTTGGTCTGTACGAACTACGAACCCTAAGGGCCCAAAACAAAAATGAAAAATTTATTATAGAAAAAGCATCAACGATTTTTTGGAGATTAATTTTTCTGGGGACATTATTTATTTTTAAAGTTGGGGCGTTAATTAATAATTAAACTAAAGGTAGGATTACACGATTGTCGAAATGCACTAATTACAGCAAGAGCAAGAACTTTCTTATGTGATTTTAATTTTATTTTAGCGTTCTGAATCCAAATTTGTTTACAGATTGATTCCATAACGTCTAGCTTTGTGCTAGACTAATATTTCGCCCGAAATAAGGCGGTTATGCTAATATTTTTTATCATAAATTGTAAACGATTTATCCGATTTTGATCAAATTATCCTCTAATATTAACTATTTTTTTTTATCGACCTTTTTCTGATTCTATTTTCAATATATTCTATAGTAACCCAGAGACAGGCTTTTAAGGCCTTTGTTTTTATTCTAACTAACATAAAAGACAATTTATCTCATTTCATCAAAGTATTTTCTTCGTTTCGTCGGGATTTTCCAACTTCCTCAGGGATTGATTTTAATTATTGGTCTGGCAACATTAAATAAATACAAAAAGAAAACATATTATAACTACCTGTTAAGCCAGTCCCTGCCAGGCCTACTTTAAGGTAAGCCCCAACGTCAGAACCTTGTACTTGGCAGTTCTTAATTTCATTAGTCTTTAGGGCGCTTCAAAATTAGCTGAAATGTAAAATAACACAATTTTGCTACGCCCTTTTTACTCTCAATTCTCCGCCCACAGTCCAAAAATCTTAGATCCAACTACTTCAGGATATGCACCATTGTAAGTACTATATGCTAGGCAATTTTCAGCTTCATATGTCATTAGGGGTTTTTATTATAAGCTAAAATGTTAATATATTGAATTTTGCAACAACCCTTTTTCTATTAATTCTCCACCCACAAACCAAAAATCAAAAATCCTGCTACGTTAGAATTTATCCTATTTTTTTTAACTATATACATGCCAATTTTCATCTTTGCAGCCCATCAGTGGGTTTCAAAAACTCAGGATAGACAAAAAAGAGCACCCATTGGTCTCATGTAGAAAAGCCCTAACTCACATAATTGCAACTTTACAGAAGAAGGCAAAAACATAATAGAAACTCTATGTATCATAATGTAAAATGGCTTCTTCAATTGCTTGTAAAACTGATATTTTGGATGCTATTGTATTAAATTCTTGTGACGAGGTGTATTTGTGGGATATGTATTGGAACCACTAAAAAACTAAAAAAAAAAAAAAAAAAAAAAAAAAAATGGAGTTAGGGCCTTTCTACATGAGACCGACGATATATAGATATGTATATAGATTACACAGATACAAATAATCGTCAAAATATTCAAAACATATAAAAAAACAACTCACGAATTAAATTTTTTGTTTTGTGATCTTAAGGTTTGTTTCTTATTAATTGTATGAACATGAGAATATCGACAAGAAAAAACGCTTGACGCTCCTATTTAGGTAGTTAAGTTGTACGACTGAGCATTTCACGAGTTGTGTAATAATCCCTGCATGAGTCTCAAACAATTCTTGCGATGCTTTCTGAACGACTCGTGAGATAATCTAGTGGAAAATCGCAAAAATACGGGTGGAAATGCTCAAAAAGAAAAAACTTTGACTCGAAATATGCGAACCAGCCACGAAATGACGAAAATAATGTTCAAACATTGATGCCAGAAAGTTATGCCTAATTTGTTTTCAACTCAAATACGCATTTTCTAAAAAACGCTTAATATTTTGTTGTTTTTTTTATATGACTTTTTTACTGATTTGTATCTTAAGCACAGAAATCCAGGTTTTTTTTTTTTATGAAACCAATCATTTAGCCATTAAATAACAAAAGAATACCCAAATTTTCTAGCCAATTTCCTTTCATCATCATAATAAGAAACGATTTAACTCAGTCACAAACGTTTTGAAATGACAGAATCCAAAACAACAACAACATTATTATTATGAAAGTTGCTACAATTGTTTGTGCTATTGTTAATTTTAAAGCTTTTACAGTCGCAGACTGCTATTGTACGTCATTCAACTTTTGGCTTAAATCTTCAAATCTTTCATGGGTTAAAACTTTGGTATGGGTGAAAACCAAGTTACAATTGTACTGACTTTAAACTTCTGTAACAGAACACAACATCTTTAACATAATGTTGCTCATCATCGTCGTAGTCACCAACCATTATAATTGCTGTCTTGCTAATAAAAAAATAAACGCCATAAACATCATCTGCAGCATCATTATTGTCAACGTCATTAGCAACAACCACAATATGTTGTAAAGTCAGCCAGACAATGGTGACACATCTTGTAGCAATATAATCATATATAGGAAGGTTTTTTTGTGGGATTCTGACAAAATTAGAATAAAAAAACTTTGAGCAGAACTGACAGTTTTCTTGTACAAAATACAAGACAAGTAGAAACAACCCGGGACAGCCGGTGAGTTTGGAATAAAGGGGGTTCTATTAGGAACAAATTTTTACTTAAAAAAAAACAGTAACCAAAAGAGGTCATATTAAAATCAAATTTAAAATGTCCGGCGCAATTTATCTGTCCAATTATCTGCTATTAAATCCATTTCAGAATAATTAAAATTTTCTGTTGCACCGTATAATAAGCAAGTTTATCACATTTAAGGTTCGTTTTCACAACTTACCGATTGATAAAGTCAGCATTTTGTCGGACATATAATAAAAAGTGAGCGATAAGTTAAAGGAAGGTTTAAGGCTCAGTTAGTCTTTACTTACTGTTTCTGTTCCGTTCCGTGCCGTTCTGTTACGAAATTGTAATAGTTACTTTTTCTGTAGCAACTTATCAGCCATTTATGACAAATTTATTAGTTTTGCACCATCCATTGTTTTATTTCAATAACTTTAAGCACATAAATTTGAAGAAATTAAATTTTTTGAATTCTTAAAATAAAAAAAAATAGTTTATTTCAATACAAAAATGTATTTTTTATTATTTATTTTGCTGTCACTTACAATTACTTAACAAGTTTTTGATTTTAACAAACTGAACCGCAACAGAACAGAAAAACTAATCAATTTCACAGGTTTTTTAATAACAAAAACACATCAGCTGATTCGTAACAGAACAGAAAGTAAAGACTAACTGAGCCTTTATACTATCTGCTAGGTTAGAGTAGTTTTAATAATGGAAAATTATAAATACTGCTGACAAAATCCTGCCTTTAGCTATCGGTAAGTTGTGAAAACAGGGGTAAGAGTTTTATTTAACCCATTTTTCGCCGACCGGTGATTAAAATTTAAAGCACTCTTATTATGTTTTTTTATGTGTTTTTTATAAGTTACTTAGCATCTTATTTCGTTATTATCTTCAACATAGATTAACAAGAATGCGGCGAAAAATGGTTTAAAAGAAAGATTTTACAGTCGAAAAAATTTTCATATTCGAACTTTAGGCGGTCATAAAACTGAAATTCGAATAAAGATTTAAAAATCCTTTAAAAAACTTCGTATAATACTTGAATTTTCCAATGAAATTTTATTAGATTTTCGTGTTGCACAGTGTATTTAGTAGATTTTACATCAATTTGAAAGCCCTTTTCAACAAAATGCTTTTAATAAAAACTTAATTTAGACGACGTTTTCGAAACCTTTTAACGGGATTTTACTTGCCTGATAGTCTCCACTTCATTTTTCGCTTTAGTCGTTGATAGAAAACTTACGTTCATTGTAAGAAAAACTTCTTTATTTTTAAAAAAGTTTCCTTTTCTACTTTATAATTTTGATTTTTTTTTTTTTTTTTTGTAACACCCTGTTTTAGTTCTTGTCGTCTTTTTCCTTATTTTAAACAAAGTGTTTTGATGTGCTGAAATACAGTTTGTCAAATACAGTTGACACTGAACAGTAATAAATAACAATATTTATAATTCATTTAACAGGAAAAATAATTTGTAAATAAAAGAAAAAACCACACAATGGAATTGTGGTTATGCCTTAAAATATGTTAAAAAAGAAACAAATTAATAAAAGGTGTGTCATTTTGATTAAACGTAAATGAGAATACAAATTTATTTATAAGTTCCTAGGTTCCTAGGAAATTATTTAAAACAAATATCTTAAATTTTGTTTAAGAGAAAACAAAAAGAAAAATTAAAGCAATTAACTTGAAAAAAAAAACGCCAAAGCAAAATGGAAAGCAGCAAACAACAAGGTCCTTACTTAATTATTAAGTCAAGACAAAAACCTTTGATTTTAAAGCAGCTAAAAAGTAATACAGTGGTATCCCGGTTTAACGAATTACATATTGTCAGGCCCTTTTGTTATACCGAAAAATTCGTTAAATCCCGAAGTTTTTTTTAAAACATTTTTATTAATAAAACAATAATACTTTAATAAAACACAGTAAATTCGTTTATTTCCATTCATAGCACAAACAAAAATTTTCAATTAAATGAGTACATAGTGGAGTGCTTTCTTTGTAACAGCCGTACCTAAATAAGAGCGGAAGGCGGAACGTTTTCTTCCGCTTAGCTTTTACGCTGATATGCCATACCTAAACAAGAGCGTCAACGTTGTGTCACAAACAGTAGTGTTAACTTTCTTGTTTAATAGAACCCACATAATAGAAATAAAAAGAAGAGAAAAAAATCCCTAGATTGACAAAAAAAAAATAGCTAAACTGAAATTATTTATAAGCAATAGCGGCCAACTTCACTATTGAACGCGCTGTCAAAATCGGATTTTCCAATTGCAAAGCGTTGACGCCGCGCTATTTAGGGATGCTTCATACAAATTGTATGAGTATGAGAATTTTTGACAGCTTGAAAACGCTTTCCGCTCTTGTTTAGGTACGGCTGTAAGAAAAGAAAATACTTCTCTTAACTCGTTGTTTTCAGTAAAATCGCTCTTAAAATATGGTAAAAATGTATACAAAAACAAAAGAGAATGGATGCAAATATGTTTGCATTCATTCTGTTTGGTTTTCTCAAATTTTTTTGTAAAAATTCGTTATATAGAGTACAAAAATTTGCTGTTTGTCGTAATATAAGGTACTCAATGGAAAAAATATGACCGTACGTTAAATCGCGAATTTGTTAAACGGAGTATACTTTAAACCGGGATACCACTGTACATATATTGTATAAATTGCCTTTTTTAGAAAATAAAAAAATTTGAGAATTTTGATAAAAAAAAATAAATATACATAATTATATATGTACCTTATATATTCTGAGGTCTTCAGCAAAATCTTTTTCAACGGACACTGTTATATAAAAAATTTAGTTTTATATAATTTTTCCATTCTATATTATTTCTTTAATATTTTTTTTCTTTAAGCACGAAAATTTCTACCTTGTTACCAAAATTAAATTCGCGCATTTTCTTCTTCTTCTTTAAAAACATCCATATTACTTAGCAATATCATTTTTTAAAAATTATTTTTTGTTTGATATTTTTGCAACAGTTTACATAGCGTCTTCAACTGACAATTTTTTGTCATACCAAACGTCAAAGTCTATATAAAAAAAACTCGAAAATTTTTGTCAGCGTTTTTTTAATATGAAGTTTGACGTTTGGTATGACAAAAAATTGTCAGGTAAAGATGCTATGTTAACATAACCAAACATGTGTATGTTGACAGTTAAAGTTTACCCTGCCGTCAAATGAGTAGCTAACTACAAAAAAAAACCAACCTTAAGTTAGCTTATATAGACTAACTTAAAGCCAACTACTACGCAATGCAAAATTTACATTAACCAAAGTGTATGCAAACACTGTGTAGTATATTTTGAGTAGAGAGAGCCAAGTCGATTGGCAAACAAACAAAAGGCTTCAAGACCACAAAAGATTTAATTTATTTAGGGCCATTATTACAATATACGGAGTAGAAATTTGTAATTGGTGATGGCCAGGTTATAGCACAATTAAAAAATAAAAAAAAAATAACTAAGTACAATTTTTCGATTTCGACAGGTGATTTAAATCGATGTGGAAACCTAGCATTACTTATAGTTTTGCAATATAACAACTTTTTTATTGTCATTATTTTTTAAAAATATTAAGTTTGTAACAATCGGCCTTAACTTAAAGGTTACTTAAAGTAGTAAGTTTATAGCTAGCTACAAAAAGTTAACTTTAAGTTAACGGATAGGTCGCTAACTTTAAAGTTAATTGAAAGTAATGCAGAGTCGGACAATCGACTACTTCCTAGGACATCGCAATGTTAAAATAGTTAGTTAATTCCATATAAAAGTAGTGCAAGTGTCAACCACCACTACTTGAGAAAGAGTTAGCTTTCAGTAAATTTAAAGTTAATTGAATGTCCGACAGAGTAGGTTTAAACCACCACCATTGGCCGCTATAACTAGTTAAATAAAGTTAAAAAAATACCACTCAAAAAGTAAATACGGAGATTAAAGTTATATTAATCGCCTAATCTCTAACCCAAAAAGTGGCTCTTAATGATTTATATATGCTCAATTCATTTCATTTTTTTAAATAAAATTGCTTATTAATTAACATTTATTACCATTTCACCTCAAAGGAAAACTCCCATACCTGGTTTAATTTCATGGTATAAAATAATGAGAAAGGAAAATTTTATTAAAAAAGAAGAAATAAATAAAAGTCAAGAGTGAAGTTAAAAATTATTACTTACATTAAATAATTTGCTTTTTTATTTTCACTTTTCATATTTATTATTTGGTAATAAGAAATTGGTTGATTTGTAAATCTTAAATCGTTAACTAAAAGTGAATTGACTCCATTTTTTATGGAAATAGTGCGAACAGGTTGAGAAGCAGTTGTTCGTCGTTCGTTCCCTACTAAATCCTGGCTCGTAAAACGGGTAATTAAGCTTTTTATCACTAATGACTAATTAATGGCACCATTTCTTAACAAACGAAGACTAACAGTTGTCCAATTCACAAGCTCTTTCGTATGGCTAATCGTATAAGAAATACGATTTTTGCTTGTGAACATGTAATCAGACAAATTTATTGTGTCGTTACTTATTCGTAATGCTAAATTTCAAACATGAAAAATGTCAATTCAATGTATATATGGGAAATTTCATAGTGTTGAACGTGACGGTCGGTCGTAGGCATCAAAAATGCAATAAAATTTTAAACAACAAATATTTTTACCGCAACTTAAACTATAGCACTAAGAAAGCACTGTTATCCATGCTAAAGTTTATGGAGTGCGCGATTCTAGGTCAAAGATAATAGCAAAAAACGTAGCGGGTCGAATGTGAAAAAAATAGAAGTAGTTTTTGAGGCCATGTATAAAAAGGGGTAATTCAGCGAAACCTGCCACAATTGTTTAGTCAAACTACTTTCAGAATTTTACGTAGCAATGTTACATTAAAATGTCTTTGGTTTGATTCCAAAATCTTCTGTATTTTTTTTTAAGCCAAAATCTGTATCGATTTCCTAGAGATGCATTGCAACGGATAAAATATGTCAATCAATCAGTCAAATTTGGTCCACCCCGATTTTTCTGGCCAAATTCCAAATAATACCTTTTAAACCCATATTTTTTAACTTGTTTCTTAACATTTTCTTAATCGTTTTTACATTTTATAGCACAAAACTGTTTCTGTCACCCTAAAAAAAATTACATTTTTAATAAATTAAAGTATAGTAAAACAAAAAATGTAATCAACATTTTTGCTTTAACTTGCTTCTCTGGGATTTTTTTTTTATTTTTCATATACATAATTTCGTTGGTTAAAAAATTTTTTAAAGATGATATCATAATTGTTAATTTATTTCTTAAATAAAATAGCAATATGTACCATAAAAAAAAAACATTGTTAACTTTTAACACAAATATTGTCATTTTATACACGTGATATGAAATCAAAAAAATGTGTACTGAGAAAAAAATTAAATAAAATAAATTTAATAGTTTTTTTTCTTCTTCTAGACTGAACAAATAAACAAGATAAGTTTTAAAAAGTTGGAAATAAAAGCAAATAGTGAAAAATTAAATAATAAGGGTATTCATTTCACATTTAAAATGTTGGTATTAAGCAATAACATTAATGGAATGCACATTATAAAAATACTGCGTAAATTTATGATTTAAAGTTATATGACCCCCACCCTCTCGAAACCAAATGGTAACAGTGTACTTTGGTTAAATTTTTTTTTTTATATAAAATGAGTTAAGCCCAGAAAAAGTATAATCTGTTAATTCTTTCACGTGTTTTTAGAAGGCAATTTAAGAGCCGAAACTGCTGCCTAGCATTCTATACAAATTTTTTCAAGGGGTATAAGAGGCACTCAGCAGATTAAATGAGTACCCCTAATTACAACAAAAACCCAAAAATGATAAAATTGTTTTTAGGAGAACAGTAAAAACATATGTTGTCTTTAAATAAATGTAAAAACTTCAAAATACATACACAGAAAGAAAAATAAGTAATAACAAATTGTGATAAAAAAATAAGAGCTGTCAAAACTTTTGCGGCGTTGCGAAATTGTAACGACGCTGGTCTTTGCTGAGTGATGTCAACATTTGAGTTTATTTAAAGGGTGGTTAAATTTCAAGGGCCGATGTTGATTTTGAATAAAACACAAACTATTTAGGAAATTATTGTAATGTTATTTTATTATGATATATTGGTATTACTCAATTATGTATGGAACAAAATATCGGCCAAATGGGCGCCGCGACCACGGCGGCACACCTCCATCCGATGTTCCAAATTTTCGATGACCCTGAGGCATAATGGAGGTTCTATGCCGTTAATGTGCCGAATTATCTCATCCTTTAGCTCTTGAATTGTTGCTGGCTTATCGACGTACACCTTTTCTTTAAAATACCCCCAAAGAAAAAAGTCCAACGGTGTCAAATCACATGATCTTGGCGGCCAATTGACATCGCCATTACGTGAGATAACACGGCCATTGAATTTGTTGCGCAAAAGAGCCATTGTTTCGTTAGCTGTGTGGCAAGTGGCACCGTCCTGCTGAAACCACATATCGTCCACATCCATATCTTCCAATTCGGGCCATAAAAAGTTCGTTATCATCTCAGGACAGCGAACACCATTCACAGAAACTGCCTGACCGGCCTCATTTTGGAAAAAATACGGCCCGATGATGCCGCCAGCCCATAAACCGCACCAAACAGTCACTCTTTGTGGGTGCATTGGTTTTTCGACAATCACTCTTGGATTATTATTCGCCCAAATGCGGAAATTCTGCTTATCGACAAATCCACTGAGGTGAAAATGTGCCTCATCACTGAAGATGATTTTCTTCGAAATCTATCATCCATTTTCATAATAAATCTGGATAACTTTAACACGTTGTTGGATTGTGTATCTCTCCATGGTTTAAATTGAGTAAGTCTGAAATAGAGAAATGTCAAATAAAATTCGGAAAAAAACTTGGCGTTTAGGTGTGGTTCACATTCAACATCGGCCCTTACAATTTAACCACCCTTTATTTGAAAAGTGAAAAAAGCTAAACATATTTTTTTAAAGTGTCTTCTTTATTTTAAAAAAATTGCGTTTGCAGAAACGAGTTGTTTTTAACAAATTACATTTTATTTTTATTTGCGTAATGCCGCGTGAAAAGCGTTGCATAGTACTTAAAGCGTAGAACGCAAATAATTTATGAAAGACATGAAATGCGTTGATGCTGAAACGGGTTCAGTGGACCTCCAGCTAAAAAATAATTTTCGGAAACTATGCTCGTTAAATGTACGACGGAGCGTAACTGAGTCATATTTAGCGTTGGACCAGAGCAGAAAAAATTCGTTATAAATAGTTTTTTTTTTAAATTTTAATAAAAATCAAAACTGACTACATTTGTCACTTTTTACATATTCACTTTCCACACAGATTTAGACTTCGTTGTTTTTGCTTAAAACTTGATTTAATTTTATTCTGACTTCGGTATTAAGTGACATTTAAATGAATACTTCGCTATATAAATAGAGGCTTTATATATGTAATTCAAAATTTAAAGCTATAAAGCATTTTTTATGAAAAATTTGGCAATAAAGTTTAAATGAATACTTCGCTATATAAATAGAGGCTTTATATATGTAATTCAAAATTTAAAGCTATAAAGCATTTTTTATGAAAAATTTGGCAATAAAGTTTATTTTCCGGATACATGAATTTCGTTGTATTAAGTTTTATTTGTTATAAAGAAGTTCTTTATACTTAAGTTTTACTGTATATTATAATAGTTTTATGTAATTTTTTTTTTTTTTTAATATTTGTTCAATTTAAAAGCTCTGTCGAATACGTATCGTTTAAAAATCCCAGTTTTTGTTTATGGCAATTCTATGTGGTCAATTCAGTTTGAGTAAACAATTTAGAAAGATCAACAAATTTCTTTTTACTAAAAAATAAAAAAAAAAAATCTGAAAAGACAAACGGAAAAAATCAAATTAATTTAATGCCTTATGGGTTCAATATATGTAATTAGTTATAATTTTTTACTTTACTCTTGGTTTTTATTTACATCTTCCTCTTTTATGAAATTTGCAACTCACATCATATACCATGCAATTAAACCAGGTATGGGAATTTTAATTTGAAGTGAAGTGGTAATATATATATATTAATTGATAAACAATAAATTTTAAAATATAAATTCAACTAAATTAAGCGTATAATAATAATTAAGAAGAATAAAATTTGTGGTGTTAGTAATCACCAGGGCATATGCCACTTTTTGCCATTTTTGCCATTTCTTCAATTATTTCGTGAAAAAGCCAATTTTGGTTCAGCTTGCCAAAAAATGCTTTTTTTGCATCCTAGAAGAAATTTTTTAATAAGCTCAGCGAATATGAGGCAGACTCTGTTCGAAATGCTAAAAGAATGTTGCAAAATCGGACGTAAAAAGTGACTTAGTGTACATAAAAGAGCACTTTCAATGCATCTGCTCAAGTCTCTTGAAATTACAAACAAAAGAGCTTTATATAAATGAAAGCTTAGACTTAATTGACAGCGCTAAATTTTAAAGATGTCAGCAAAAAAGATTTTGTTGAAAAGTTTAAAAAAAGTTTTAGATCGTAATACCGGATTACAAGATTAGTTAAGGCCCCTATTACGGTTCATAAACTCTACTCAGTTGAGTTATAATTTCTTAATTTTTGTATTATGGTTTACAACTTTGCTATATTGCGGTGAACAAAAATATAACAACTGATCACAACCAGTTGTCTTTATTACAACTCAACTGAGTTGAGTTGTGAACCGTAATAGGGGCCTAAAATAAGAAATAGAATATGTGAGTTGTCCACAAAATTCTGTAAAAGTCGCTAATTTATTTGATTTTTAAAATGCCTTCCTAAGCCATTATCAACCTCGTACAAAACTCCTTAAGTTACGCGCAATTTCTGGTTTATTATTCAATACTCATGCAAAACTCTCTCTATGGCTTGGCACTTCAATTTTAATAAACTGTTTTAATCGATATTCTCAGATTTTTTTTTAACTACGCGGTGTTTGCAAGTGGGCTACTCATATTTTAATTAAATTAAAACGGATGAATTTATTGATAACCTTTCTTCATCTGAACTATTATGCTGGGTATACACAGTGCAATCTACATGCAATTTACATCAATGCAATCTCAAAATATCAATACGTTTTGATGTTGATGCAATCTGGAATGAATGAAAATAAATTTAATTTGCTAGATTGCGTAAATGCTTACATAGTGTGTACCCAGTAGGGTATTCATTTAATCGGGCTTTTGCTTTAATCGGTTAATCGCTCGATTAATTAATCGAGGTTTTGGTTTGATCGGTTAATAATCGGTTAATTTTGTTATTGATCGGTTAACCGGTTAATAAGGTTGTTTTCTAAATTAAGTAATTTCAATAAATAAAAATTAAATTTTTTTATTATTTGGAGTTTATTAGTAAAAGAAAAATTCTTGAACTAAAACTAGCAAACTAAAAAATAATTAATAACTATGTAATACATATTTTTTAATTAAAACATATTATGTGTTACTTAAAAAATAAACCGTGAGATCATTTTATTAATAATTTCAATAGTTTAAGGAGATCTTATAAAATAATATTTTAGAAAAATAAATTGGTTTAAATGTTAAGGATTTGAGCGATTTTTTTCTTTAGTTTTGATAAACTTGACTTGGAAAAAATTCTTTCACTTATCGAAGATGGTGGAGAAATCGAAAGCAACCCATAATACAGATTATCAAATTTCTCATCATTTTCCTTTAATCATTTTAATCTTCCATTATGCTATTAGAGTCCTGTTATAATTTTTTTAAATGCTTAACACTTCTAATTGTTTCGGTTAATTCTCTTTTTGTGTTACTATCGAGAGTTTCTTCTGTTGTCAGGTTATCATCTAACTCATCCTGAGAAAGCTCAGCACCGAACATTCTGCAAAAAAGTTTATTTCCGAATTCCTTAATTTCTGTTTTTGTACTGTATTTTAGGAATGTATTTCTAGAAGAAAATATATTGTATGAAAAAATATTTCTAAACACAACTTTTTTCCTGTACTTTGGCAACCTTTTTCGAGAACTTTGGTACAGATAACATTATAAAATTCTACATAGTTGTATTGTAGAATGCAGTTAAAAAAGGGAGTTGCTTTGCAACTGACGTTTTGGAACTAACCCATAACTAAAAACACAAAAATATATGGTTTAATACTACAAAAAATTCCAAATTTTGTTACATCGGTTAATCGGTTAATCGACTGAAATTAACCGGTTTAATCGTTAATCGAAAAAAGCCAAATTTAAATTAACCGATCAGTTAATCGGGTAGTAATTAATCGGTTAACCGATTAACGGTTAACTGAATGAATACCCTAGTACCCAGCATCAGCATTCAAATATGCTCCAGTTAAATCTTGCAATGTTGAAAGAGTGTTTTCCATTTATTAAACTGTTTTATGCGATAACAGGAGATTATTTATTTTTGACAATTTTAAGAAACACACCACACAACTTAATATAAAAACTTCATAAAATAAATGTTTCTGATTAACAACAACATGTTTAGTTTTGTCATTTTGTGCCAATTTTTATACTTTTTCATGCCATTTTGCCAGCCATTTTTAATCATTTTTCGTGCAATTTTAAACTTGCCCTGGTAATCACATTCTAAAAAGATTTTTACAAAGCCACCAAACATTACCAGGCCTGGTATAAATAAAACATTTTTCAAAACAATTAAAACTCAATCGTTTAATAAAAACACACTTTTGTCTAAAAATTATCAACAACAAAAATACAACACTGAAAATTTAGAGACAACGAATACGACGGTAATGTAATGTGGACAATTTCCAAATTTTAAAAAAGTTAACAAAACAAATTTTCTATGAAAACTTTCCCAACAAAACGATTGTTTAATTTTATAATCATTTATGTTTTATGTTTATGTATTATGCATTATGCATTTAATATTTTAAAGATTTTGTATATTCTAGGTTTTCAACTCTGATAATCTTCATTTTACCCTGCATTACAACTGGGTGGCCCTGCTATAGATTTAAAAAAAACATTATTTTCAAGTCGAACTACACTGTAGATTGAAAGATGTGTATCTTTTTTCTGTCTGACTGGTCAATATGTTGTAATTTCTGAAAACAAATTAAATTTATTTCTCTCAATGTACCATCAAATTACAAATTGTCATTTGTTATACAATGTTTAAAACTTTTTACAAATAAAAACTTTTTTTGGTTTAACATTTATTTCTAAAAATTAAATTAAATAAAACAAAACTCCATAAAGTGAAGGTCAAGGGTATAAAAAACGTTATTTTATTTATATATTTAAACACTTTTCTATTTTTTTTACTATTTGCAGTTAAATAACATAAAATAAAGCAAAACACAAAACAAAAACACGCTTTAAATATTGGTATAAATAAAATAACCAAAAATAGTCATTATTAAAATTCATTTCAGTTCAGTTGTTTGGAAATTTGCGATTAGACCAGAACCAGAATTTAATCACGTAGATATTAGAAAAAAAAAGAAAAAACCTGTTTAGGAGGAGTAACATCCTTTCTTTGTGGGTTAAAGTCAACTAACTGTGAAAACGTACGTTGAAAACGTATGGCGTAGAAGGTTACTTAAGTAGGAATAACTTAAGACGTAGCAGGTGTCACTTTTATATTAAATGCGTTAAAAGTAATATATTAATAAAGACGTTAGATTTTTATTACTAAATTAAATTTAGTAGATAGTATTTAGAAGATTTCTTTTACGAGGGATTTTGTTTTATCAAAACTTTTAGCTACTTAAAGCTCTGTTCACAGTGATAGCAACAATTTCGTTTTTTTATTATTTTATTTTTTCCCAAAGTATTTCATATATTTCCCCTTAATTTTTTGAACCTAAATGTAACTAAAGTTTTTTTTTTAAAAATTGAGTCTGTTTTCTACTTCAGCAACAATTTGAATGAAATTGTATATGACGTGTATTATAATTTTTATTTAATTTTGATGGATAATTTTAACAATATGTTTTAAAATATATTTATTAGTATACATACGTTCTATTGTTCTGGGCAAAATTAACAAGCTTTTTTTTTTTTTTATTGAAAACGTGTGTGCTCAAAAATTTTGCTGTCATTGTGAATATATCCTAAAGACCAGTACTTTGTTCAACGTGTGAAAAATGTTAAGCAAAATTGATTGTTTCATACGAAAAGTTTGACATGTATCAATGTTACACCGAAAAAATTCTCCAAAATTTTTCACCAATTAAAGCATTAATCAAAAATATAATCAGTTTTAATTAAAAATTTAATCAAGTGAATTAAACTTTTAATCAAGTGAATTAAACGTTTAATTAATACTATTAACTGGTTTAATTGATACTATTAATTTGTTTACTGGTGCAAATTTAATTAATTTTTTAATTAATATCACAATTTTTTTAATTGAAATCAATTTTTATTTTTTTCTGTGTACATATCAGGCGAGTTTGCACAATTTGACGTTTTTATTCCTTCAAAGTATGCGACATTGTTTTGCATATGTAAACGAAACCCGCACATGTAATTTACTAAAAAGTATTTTTTCTTTCTTTTTTTATTAAAATATGGATCAAAAACTGTTGCCGGTTGTGTTACTTAAATTTTTCCTTTCTCATTTAATTCCTATTAAGCTAAAACATTTTCCTATTTGCTGGTTGTAAAAAATATGGCTAGAAACACTTCGTAACTTTTTCACAAAATAAACAGAGTACAACTCACGTGAAATGTTGAATAGAGTACAAGGCTTTAGTTAAGTAATTTGGCCATTAGAATTATAGAAGAAAGTTGCGACAAGATATCAGGGTCAGGGTTGTCAGATGTGGCGATTTCTCGCTAATCGTGGCGATTTTCAAACTTGTTTGGCGACCTAATATTCGATTTGGCGATATTTCAAAGATGTTTATATCTTAACGTACATTTAGATGTTTATAAAACACAATGGAAAAAATTACTGCTTGTTAATTAGAAACAGTATTTTAATAACGATATTCCATTTAATTTAAATCAGTTTAAGCCAAAATTGTATATCTAAAAGGATAGGGCAGGTCGTACCATTTTAAAAAAATTGCTTTAGATGCTGGTAGTTCGAACTAGTAATGCCTGTGTTGAAAGAGTATTTGCAATACTGAACTCCACTAAAACTCGCCTTTGATGTAGAATGCAATACGAACTTCTTGACGCGTTATTACGAGCTATAAATTATATGAATGTTAAAAGTACATGATGCACTACTAAAAAAACCGAAAATCCGCAATTTTTGGAAAAAAAAGTTTTTAGCAAAATTTCAAAATTTTTGTTCCTTAAAAAAAAAAAACATAAAAAAATTCGAAAATGCAGCTATGCTTATAATTTTTTTTAGACATATAAAAAACGAAGTTGCAAAATGTATTTATGTATTTATTAGTATGATTTCCAGTCATATAATACATATTTGTGAAAAATTAAATGAGAATCGGTGATACATTTTTAGGGAGGTTGTTCCACATTTGGGTACATAACTATTTTCCTACTAAGCCGATTGTGCTAGATTTTAAGCCCAAACTGCTTGCCTTTTAAGTCGTTCGAAAGTAAGCGTGATTTAAACAGACGGACAGACAGATCTAAATCGACTTAAAATTACTCCAGAATATATATAAACTTTTTGGGGTCATAGATGAATATTAAAAAAAAGTTTCACTTAATATAACTCATTCACCACTAGTGTAGGTGGAGAGTGCTACAATAATATTTCTAAAACCAAATGCGTATAATAACCATTTTTAATTTATTTATATTTTTTTAAAACTTTACCTTAGGAAAAAACGGGTATATAAACGTCATTTCGTTTGTAATTTCTTTACAAATTAGAAAAGCAAATTTATTAGTTTTAAAGTACTGAGATAAATATTTAGACTCACCATATTGTCTCTAACACTTAATTTGCAATATACATATTTGGTTATTTTATAAAGATATTACCTGAAAAGAAAAGACAAAGAAGTTGTATTTAGTACAAGAAAAAAAATATCAATGTTAAATTAACATTGCGCAATGTTGATTAAAAATCATAGTAAATTTCTGCAAAAGTATGGACATTATTTAAAATTATCATTGTTTTATATTAATTTTAAACGAAAAATGTTAAAATGACATTGTTCAATCCATATCATCCATAAAATCCTGTTTTATTTGTTTTGTATAGAAACAATAACAGCACTTTAAAAAGGAAAACATACATTTGTTATTTTCATGTTTAAAATTATTTATAGAAAGAAGAAAATTCCCGTAATTTTTTTTTTTAAATTATTTAGTAAAATAATACAGCAAAATTTAAAAGTAGAATGATGACGAAAATAATATCGGGCCATTCTGCTGGTGTCTTTAAATTGTGAGTCCTTCTGTAAACAAAGGGGAAAACAAAAAAGCGAAACATGTGTTAAAGAAAAATAAATAATTATATTCTCTCTCTCTTTCTCTCTGGTTACGCGGGTAAGTGTTTAGAATGTTTCTTTAATTAACGCATATGTTGTCTCTGAAGCTTCTTCTCACTGTTGTTTCAAACTCAAACCAATTCGATTCTACACTGATAGAAAAATGCATCTTCATATTGATGATGCCCTAACATCAGAATTGTGACATCAATGTTACTACAACTGGCATCAATGATGCAAAAAGTAACATCAATCCAATGACTAACGTCTTCATACAATTTTGTCATTTTTAACGTGTCATCTATTTTATGACTATAGTGACATCAATTTGATGCCACATTTTGTATATTATTAACATTATTTTCATGATTACAATGTCTTATAAGAAGCAAAAATTCCTATATTCTATTTTTTTAAATTATTTAGTTAAATACATGAAATTTTTAAGGTAGAATGATTACGAAAACCACATGAGGCATGGTGCTGGTGTCTTATTATTGAGAGTTCTGCTGTAAACAAAGGTCGTAATTTAACAAACGTGAAACAAACAAATGCAACGGGTAAGTAAATAATAATATTCTCTCACTTTGACTTAAGTCAATTCCAATGACTTTGACTTATTGACAAACTGTCATTAAATTGATGCTAATGTGTCCTTTCTGCGATGTTACTGCGTCATCGCACTGAGGACATGTTCGTCATTTCTGTGATACCGATCTGTCATCCCATTGATGACATAATTTCATTTTGACCCAGATGACACTTTGGCCAAGTGATGTTAAGGTTGACATCACAATGATGACAAGTGTCATGGGGTCAAAAACAAAGACACTTGTCATAGTACTGATGTCAAAATACATCAGCGTTATGACGCCTTTTCTATCAGAGTACATGAAATTCACGTTGTTTCAACATGAAATAACTTTCATTCAACGTGATTGGGAGTGTTATTTCAATATGAATCTCATTTTGCTCTAACTTTACGGGAATGTTAAATTAACATGAATTATAGTTATTTTAAAAGAAAATAATGTTGTTCGCAAGTTATTGTAAAATAATGTTAAATTAACATGAAGTAACTGTCAAGCAAAATCACTACCGAAAAATGTAAAATCAACTTTGTTTTCGAGGATTTTACATTGATTTTTTTCTGTGTGCACCAACAAAATTTAAAATAACACTTTAAATGAATCAAAATTACCCCAAATAAATTAAATTACACCTTATATCACTTTATTCATTCATTTCATTAAAAAAAAACTTTAAAACAAAAATGAACATGTAAAGAAGTATAGCCGGGCGGAGTGGTAAAAGCCATGGTCAAGTTTGGACCGATTCTGAAAAAAAAATTTGCACCGAAATCTTATCGATTACATTTGATATGTTCTTCATAAGCTAGTGCGTACGAACTTTTTGACCCGCCCTCGTACAATGTATAAGTTACAAGAATGTTTAAAGTGCTATTATTCATAGTACACTTAATTATTTTCTCCTTTTCTTTAGTATTTTCTAGTAATTTTTATTTTAAAAATTATATTAATTCTAGAGACAATACAATTTTGTTTGACCTATAAAAGTATCTAACTCATTATACATATTAAATTAGAGAAAAAATCAATAGCACTTACTAGATAATTATAATATGCACTAGATATAAAAATGGTCATTATTTTTTAACATTGAAGGAGAAAAAGGCTTACAAGTTTGAAATAATAACATTGTTATTTTATGATTTGAAATGCCATAAAAAACGTTGTTGCCTTGGCCTAAATTATAATTTATTTGACATTTCTTTTCTATATTCTTTTTGGAAGTTAAAAAAAAGAAAGTTTATTTAAGTTGAATACTAAAAAATGATTAATTCTAGTATCTTCTATTAACAGACACAAAAAGAAGGAAAGTTTTTTTTTATTTCTTTTGTTCTTTATTTGATTTTCAAAATTTTAATTTTCTTTTAAGTTTTTTTATAAATTACTTAGTGATGTGTCAAAAAAAAAAAAAAAAAAAAATTTGATTTCATTTAATATAAGCCACAGTTTTTTTTGTTAATTGTCATAAAAAAAAGACAATAAAAAAAAATACATAAAAAATAAAACATTTTGAAATGTGTGTCTCCTTTATAGAATGGGTTTACATACCCAAACGAAAATTAAATAGGGGACGACCAAAGATACTTGACAACTTAAAAATTTTTCCTACCTTACTTTTCTAAATGCCGAAAAATAAAAAGAGTCTGACAACTTGTATGTATAGATGAGCTTCCAAGCATCATATTTAAGGCGAATTCATACAAGGTGACTTTATTTTGAAAACGGATACAACACTGTTAAACACTTAAACGTTGTGTCAAAATTAAACAACACTGTAGCAAACAATTCAAACGAACAAAAGTTTCATTTTGTTTTTTATTTTAATTTGTGTGCCTGATAATATAAGATAATTTAATGGAATATATTATACCAGTGTTCAAAAATAAACCAAAAATGATTTAGCGTACGGTACATACATCCAGAAACGATATCTATTTTTTTAATTGTTTGTGTATTAGTACACAACCCTTAATACCGTTTATAACTGTTTTCACGAAAGTAACAAACATTATTAAGTGTTCTGCCTTTCGTTATTAAACAGAATAATTGTAGTGGTTTTATAGACACATTATATTTTAAAGTTCTTAAGTGTTTCGTTTTTTACATTGATGAGGGAATTAGCAAATTTTACCAACGCTTCTCACTAGTATTGTTGTTGCTTGGCAATTTGCACGAATAGACAGTGTGTTAATTGTATACATGTTTTGTTTTTGCAAATTTTTTTTTCGTTAAAAACACATTTATTTTGTTTTTGTAAAATATTTATTGTTGTGTTTACCAGTCAGAAGGGTGCTGAACTCAACTGAACCGAACGAACCTTAATGTGCTGAACCGAAGGCAACGAAGTTTGTGGTTTTTACGAAAACCGAACGTAATGTAATGTTCTTATCTTTTTGTTGAGTTGGATTAGAACAGGGCCCAAATCGTCGCACACGTGATCGAATGAATTTCGTATCGAATAAAACTTCGTGACGTATCAAAAACGGGATTGCTGCATTCGAAAGCTTTCGTATCGAAATTTGTTTAAAAAATGTAATAGATTTGAATGCTTGTATACTAATGGCATAAGGCATTGCACTTTTTGCCGCATATAAATCAACAATGTTGATAGTGCCCTATAAAATAGGTGACTTCGGTTTATTTATGTGGCTTTTTTTATAACGGCGGCGCTTGCCAAAAAGAGCAACAAAGCAACGCAAAAATTGCAAAGATTCGGAAAACATTTTACAAATTCAGAAAATTTGCAAAAAAAGCGAAAATTCGCGAAAGTTTTTAACATATCAAACAAGCCATTAAATTGATTAAAAGTCCCTAAAATTACAAGGAATGGCAAAAATTCGAATAAAAATATTAAATTAGCGGAAATTTGCAAACAGCGGCATCAAAGCAAAGTCTAGTATTTATTAAAAATTGTTAAAGCTGTACAGAATCAGAAAACTTACAGAAAAAATCGCTGCTATAGCGAACATGGCTAAAATTCGCAAATAATCGCAAAATTGGAAACAAACCCTAAAATTTATTTGTAATCGGTTAAAAGAAAACAAAATGTCAACAATTGACAAAAAAAAATTTTTTTGCAAAAATAGCGAAAATTCGCGAAAATTTTTAATAATTCGAACAAGCCATAAAATTGATTAAAAGTCCATAAAAGTGTAAGGAATGGACAAAATTCTGTAAAAATTGATAAATTAGGGGAAATTCGCAAAAAATTGCTAACAGCGGCATAATAGCAAAGTCTACTATTTATTAAAAATCGTTAAAGCTGTAAAGAATCAAAAAACTTTCAATACAAAAATCGCTTCTATCTATGACTATAATTTGCAAAAAATTGCAAAACTGAATGTTATTATTTTATTTCTTATTGCCGAAAAAAGTTTAATACTTAAATTTTTAGCTATTTGTTAAAGAAATCTAATTATTATTCCCAAAAAGTGTGTAAATTGTTTGTAAAAAAACAATTAAATGTTTTTACGAAAGCTCTTAACCTATCGAATGACATTTCGAGTAAAGTCATTCGATCGACTACTCGTTATCGAATGACATAATCTCAAAAAGTAAAATTTCGATCAGAGTCACTCGATCACGACTGCGACGATTTGGGCCCAGTATTTTTTTGTGTACGAAGATCACAAACAGAAAAACGTTTTTTTTTTAGTATTTCTACCGTACCGAACACTAAAGGACAATTTTTAATGTTGATTTTCGAACACTGATATATACACACTGAAAACAAAACTCAATCCATAAATAAAAAATTAATCTGAAACTTTGTTTGATTCAAGAATTTCTAAGTTGGTTTAATCCCGAACTCGTACTTTAAATAATCCGAAAATCGATTGATTCTAACCTAACCAAAAGAGAACCAAAGAGAGAAAATATTATTTATTTACTTAACCCTTCTGCACTCCTTGGGTCAATTTGACCCAATTTTGGTTTTCAAACGCAAAATTTGTCTCTTTAAATATAAGATATGGACGTGAAACTTTAATTTATCCATTACAGGGACGAAAATTATAAATTTAAATGAAAATGAGAATAATAAAATTTAAATTTTTCCTCCCCCGATTTACGATTTACACACATTTAATATCGTTTGGGTCAATATGACCCAACAAGCGATATTGTAAGTTTAATTCCACCTTAAAATTTGTTTCCTATTGAATATAATTGAATTGAGTTCATCTTCATTCAGAATCATCGATCAATAATTTTTTCAGTCAAATAGTCAATAGTATCGCTTTTATTTTTTATTATACTTAAATATGAAATGTTGTTTACATATTATTGTTGGGTCATATTGACCCAAAGGATCATAGGAAGGGCACATATCCAAGGGATGCAGAAGGGTTAAATTACCCACCCATTCGATACACATGTTTTTGTTTCACATTTGATGTATACCACCCTTTGTTTATAAAAAAAAATGGGTTTCATAATGGTTTTCGAAAATGTGATGGATTTAATTAAAAACATTTAACAAATAGAATTTGGGTATTTTAGCTTTTTTTTAACTTTTAAAAAAGCAAAATATTGTATGTGAATCCTTCTGTAGTGATTTTGTTTCTACACAATGCAAGAAACCCGTTTTTACCTACTGTTGTAGTGTTTATTGTTTCTACAGCAAACTCTTACAGAAAGGCGCATTTTGTAAAAAGACTTGGGGAATTACATATGAATTACGACACAATCAAACAGCGTACCCCAACAGTTGATAATAATTTTGCGTTGACACAGCGTTCATATCATAGTCTTTTAAAGTGCATATTTCCCCTACAACGTGAACAATCAACAATCAAAGTAAAATAGTTTGGGCAACGGAGAATCCAAGAGCAGTTCATCAGCGACAATTACGCCTATTTAATTTAACTGTTTGATGCGGTGTATCATCTTAAAGGATAATTGGCCAATATTTCAATGAAAATTACATCGGAGTTTCATTTTCTCTCAACGGTTATTTATATTGGACGTAGGGATGCAACATCGCTCTAAAAAACATCGATGTTTGAAGACATCGATGTTTTCACGATAAGCATCGATGTTAAAAAACATCGGTAAAAAACACGATACATCGATGTTTTACATCGATGTTTAAACCTACTTTGCAATTATAGTTACGGACTGCTTTAATTCTTCTTTGCTACTGAAAATCTTAAGGCCAAACTATAACATACATATGTTTGCATAAGCTTTTGTCAAAAATTAACAAAAAGCCTGTCAAATGCATTCAAAAACACAAAAATAAAGTGCAATCAGTTTCGCATTTTGCTTAAGCAAATGACAGATTCATAAAATTAAACAAAAAGTTTCCCTAAGTGCAATATGTTTTGACAAATATGATTTTTATGTATTTGCACAGTTGCTTGAGCCAACTTAAGCAACTTAATATATACATATAGCTATGCAATGCACAGTATGCATGCATGTACATACATATATACGTACTTTGTATGGCTATCAGGGGTGTGCTGGAAAACGGAAACGTAAAACGCAAGAATTTGAAAGGTCGTTTTTAATACACTTTTAATAAAATATTTTTTATTGTTGTTTTAAAATTCTGTTTAGTAGAAAAATATTTATATAATATTTGTCATAAAATTCTTATATTACAGAAATCTTATTAAAAACCGAAATTTAAAATTCTTGCGTTTAACGTATGCTTTGAAAAACACTTTTTTATATTTTTAAATAAAAGGTTTCATTGAAAAATAAAAATTAAAATTGGTAAAAATATTAAATTAATGCAAATATTAAATGGGCGATGACGATGTTTTTTAGTTTTGACGACGATGTATCGCCGATGTATCGTAAATCAAAACATCGATGTTAATATCGATGTTTATGAACGATACATCGATGTTTTCTAAACATCGATGTATCGTTTGCATCCCTAATTGGACGATGTTGGAACATTTTGTTAGGCCAGCTGTAAAAAATCATCCAATTTTGTGGATTTAACAAGTTGGATCCACAGCACATTTTGCAGATACGTCAATGGCTTTGGAAGGGACATTATCGGCGATCGCATTATTTTACACACAAGCGATTTTAACTGGCCTACGCGTTTGTCGGATTAAGCAGCTCCTGACAGTTTCATTTGGGATTTTTGGAAGAAAAAGCGTACACGCAGAGAAAAAACACGTATAAATATGGTCACCTCCAACAAAACTATTTTTAAAGAAAATTTTAATTTTGTTTAATATAACCATATTATTGTCACCTACAACCATATTATGGTTGAATTAGTCCTCCCCCAAGAAGCCACAACCATATTATGGTTATTGTCTCTTTAAATGTTCCCTTTTCCTTAACTTTCATGTTAGGGTCATTTAGTTTTATTACTTGTTATTATGCATACTCTACTGTATACTGTTGCTTTATATGTCAGTTTCTTTTACAAGTATTTTGAACTTCGCTCTATGGTGTTATAGGTAAAATATTTTTTTCGTTATTTCACCGTGAGTTTTTAAAAAAGTTTATTAAATTCTTTTATTACTAGATTCAAATAAATATACACTGTTTATGAATCACAATAAATGTAAAACTTAATAAGAAATTAACCAAAAAGAAAGGATTCACAAAAAGTATTTGTATATCATAGATGTTGACACTTATTGCGGTAAAACTACAAAGGAAGAGTCGACTCGTTCCTCTTAAGATGCTCCACTTTCAAACAGACATGCAATTGCTTTATAGAGAATTTTAAACTACCGTGTGACAAAAGAGTTTCACACCACCTGCTTTTCTATTAAATAATTAAGACAAACACTTTTATTTATTGTTGAACCATTATTTCCTGGATATTTTAAAAGTATTAAATTTTAGCAATGTGTCCAATGGAAATATTGGACACATATGGAACAGCGACCGATAGAGCTATTCAATCTTCCTTTTCTGGTAAAATAAATAACAAATGGCATTGAAACACCCACGAAATAAGTTTGCAAATGGGAGGAGGAGTTGGCTTAACAGGTTTTTTACGTCTGTCCAGAAGTGTGGACTTGGATGTCTAGAAAACTGCTAATTTCAGGGCCTGAGGTTACTTAAGTATGCGTCACTTACTGCCATTTTAAGTTTTGTGAATAGTTCCGGCTAGTTTTTATGAAACCTAAACCACACAGAAAGAAAAAACTCGTACTTAACTAAAGTTTTTTTCTGCTTGCTTTCAGGTCGTAATTGCTTAAATTTAAGTACGAGTAACACTAAAAAGTACTTAAAACAATTCAAAATGAAATAACTTTCGAAAACCAATATGCGTTCATACGCGTGTGTTTGTAAAAGTATGTTGTAGAAACAAAAACTGGAGTACAAAAAAAAGGTAAAAAACGATTTGCTTGTTTTTTGTAGAAGCAACAACACTACGAGAAGAAAAACATACTTCATTGTTTTCATGCGTAAGAAACTAAAATTCCCAAATTCAAATTGTTAAATTTTTTTGGGTTAAAATGATCACGAAAATCATATCGGCCCTGCGGGAAATTTGTGTCAATTGGTCCAACAGACTGGTCCTGTAAGTGGTGATAATAGAACAAGTACAAAAAGAAAGAACTCATGACCAGTGAAAGCAGAACCAATCATTTAACTGGTTTATGAAGAACAAATAGGTAGACAAAGAATTACAGTACAGTCTTCACCGGCGGTATGACACATTTTTTGGGACTTTCTAGAAGTTGGTTCTTGAATTTAATTCTAGGACTTGTTTTATTGAAATAATACTACAATGTATTGAAATAATACTACATTGAAGTAACTTACACTACACGCGTTCATTGAGAATAGATGTGTAACTGGTCAAATGGTGTCAATTGACCCCCTCCAATGACAACCCCATGTAAAGTGATAGGTCTTATTCATATAAAGTGTTAGAACTAGAACCGGTCTCTACCACCAAAGACCTGCCACGGGACTAATTTGGTGTCAGTTCGCTTCCCTCTAGGGGGTGTCATATAATTGTGACTGGTTTTAGAAACTTAAATGTCAAAAAAAGATAAACGAAATTTGTATGTGTTACAAGTTGCAACTTAACTTTAATGAAAAAAGAGGTACATTTATTCATTTGTTTCAAACAAATCTTGTACTTAAAATTAATTTTGTTCGAAAAAATCTTTGGTGATTTTAATTTTTGACTGCACACACTTTTTTCCTGAACAATTTTACTTAGTTATTAAATGACATTTTATAAACCAAAAAAAAAAACATTAATTTTGATTTCTTTCACTTTTTCTTTGGATAAAATAAATATAACACTTAAATAATTGTTTGAAATAAAAATGTTGAAAATATTCATTTATTCGAAACCCCTTTCTACATTTTATAATTAAAATTTTTGTCTAAGTATTTAATTATCTATATTTCGCATTCCATTTCTAATTCATTGTATTTTTATTTGTGTAAAAATGTCTGTGAGTCTCTCGTTAATTCTTTTGTTAACAATAACAATAATTTCTATACAAATTATACTGTGAGATTTAGAGAAGCGATTAGCAAAGGCAGCATTTATTTATCATACTTTTGTATTTGTATGTACTTTACTCTTCTTTTCCATTTCTGTTTCTAATTCTATTTTTCTATTTGTTTTATGATTGTTGTTTTTGTGTAACTTAACTTTTCTAATTAAAATCTCACATAAACAAGTGTTTATTTACTCAAATTTAATGACTAGTTCAAGAATGAGAGGCAAAGAAAATTAAAAATAAATAAAAGACGAGCTGAGAAATCAGCGTCCGTTTGAGTGTCATAATTTAATTTGTATAAAAATATATTTTATTATTAATACGGAATGAAATTAATTATAAAAAAAAAAAAAAATGCACATGGTAAGAAAAAATTATAAATAAAGAATTTGAGATTTAAGAAGAAATTTTAAAACTGTGCAATTTATATTTTTTTTTAAGAAGTACCCAATAAAAATTTTTATCATTTTGCGAAGCGCGTGAAATTAAACGTTTAATTAATACTATTAACTGGTTTAATTGATACTATTAATTTGTTTACTGGTGCAAATTTAATTAATTTTTTAATTAATATTACAAATTTTTAATTGAAATCCATTTTTATTTTTTTCTGTGTATATACAAAAAGGTTGAAAGCTCTAGCTAATGAAGTTTTTAAAATTGATGAAAATAAGTGGTAACTTTGTATAGGAGGTGCCACCTCCACTAAAAATTTCTAAAAATGATATAGCCTATTGTTCTTTCAAGACCATCGGTAATATACGGTCAAAACTTTATAAAAATCGGCCCAGAGGTTTATGAGCCTGCAAGATTCAAAAAAAAAACAATTTCTTCTTTAGACATAGTTTTAAACTGAAGTGCGAATAAAATAGTACTTTTGATACAAAATAATTTTGGTTACTTTTTTCGCTTTTGGTTATTTTATTTTTACATTTTGGTTACTAATTTTTTTTTTTGTTGTGGCAACGCTGGTCACATGCACGCGATAACGCATTTTAAAAATTATTACGTTTTTCAAGTAAATTATTAAACCAGAGTTTAAGAATATATATAATTCTGAAAACTGTACGCAATTGATATTTACTAGGGTTTTTTCCCGGGATTTCCCGTCCCGGGAATTCCCGGGTATTTCAATTATTTTATTTCCCGTTTTCCCGGGATTTTTCTTGCGGGATCCCGGGAAATAAAAAATTCCTCATAATTTCAGAAAATAGCTATTTATACTTTGAAATTAGTTTTCTATTCTCTAAAAATTAGCATCTGTAGATGGGTTGTGGATTAGATCAATTACAAGAAGTGAGTACATGTATTTAAATCAATGTCTCCTGATGCAATAAATCTACTAAAAGCAGAATGGGCAGTGCAACAGTTGATAATTACTACATTTAGTGAAGTGAAGAGTTAATAAAGTACATTAATTCAAAATAAGATGCAGGCAGTAAAGTTTCATTGTTCATGAACAAGTCTTAAAAATAGGAGATACCTAAACATATCGCTCCTTTATTGCAACATAGTCATATCTACAAAAACAAACGATCTTGACAAAAAGCGATTAAAGTTTTATAAATGTACCGATTTAAAGATATATTTTGCTATAACTTCGGTTCAGTTTGTGATATAATACGAGAAGGTATGAAGGAAAACTTTGCTAAAGTTACTTCAAATTTTGAGATATGACTATGATGCAATGAAGGAGCGATATGTTTATTAGGTGATAAACACAAATTTTCAATTTCAATTTGCGTTGGTTTATATACCCGTGAACTGCGGGGAAACCGAAATAAAATAACATTTTGGAAACTCGTGTAAGATACTACAACATACAACTTGAAAAACACATTGTCCTAAAGATTACAAACGGACCTATTGAAATGAAAAGGTTTGTAAGAAGCAGTCCGGTTGATGCTATTTTTGCATTAACCTTGACATACATTTTACTGATATAGACGTTGTTTATAAAAAAGAAAAAAATGCTTCTGATTGTGAATCCGAAGCATGCTACAACGGTGCACTTTAAACTATTTGTCCAACCTCGGTAAAAACTGAACGAAATTTTTCGGAAACATGATAATTAGTAAATAAAACCAAGAATATACTTTTTGACGACTTACCAAGCGCTTTGAGTGTGTCAGAAAGTTATTTCCTAAGCCGTTAAAAAATGTTATATGTTTCTTTAAAATATTTTATCTATTTTATTAATTAACTTTTTGATCTCATATCTTGAGTACCTCAATTTTTATTTTGTTCTTATTATTGTTTTATGAATTAAATTGTTATGTTATCTTTTTATCTGGTATCCAGAGCATAATAATACTGAATAAAAGCATAATAATAGGCAATAAAGGCGTGAGGTGATAATAATTCATGTTCCTATTTCAATCTTCAATTAATTTTTTAGTATTGAACCATTTCTTTTACTTTCTTTGTAAACAAGTTCCCTTACGTTTTTTCATTAATTAATAGCAAAATTTACTTTGTATTATTTATATGGAGCGGGATCCCGGGATCCCGGGAATCGAAAAAGTCCGGGAAAAAAAAACTCTAATATTTACATACACATATAAAACGTTTAAATGATAAACTGCAAATGTATTTAAATTTTTACATAATTTCACTCTGCAACGTTTAATACCATGCTAAGCGCAAAACTACTTGAAAATGTTAAGAAGTTCTTCATGTATTTATTTATCTTTAAAAATTATTTAAAGGGGCTTAAACTCTGATAACTAACTTTAAAAGATTATGAACAAAAATACCTAAACAAATATTTAATTTTTTTTTTACAAAAATAGCTTCTAGAGATTATAAAATAATTATAAGCTTTTTGACACTTTTGCTTAACACTTGACTATTAAGCAAATATAACTTAACAAAATATTTAAAGGTTTTGAATGCTAAAACCGCAATGAATGATGACATCATTATTTTTTAAGAAATATAAATAAAGACAAAAAAAAATATTTAATTTATTATTTATAGAAAAAATAAAAAAAAATGCTAAGAATTATTTGAAGAATTATTAACATTTATATGGCTTCATAAGAGAGTTGTTGTTTTTTTTTTTTTTTTTTTTGTCAATGCTTGTTTTGGTTTAAGTTTGCAGTCTTCCTCTTCTTGTGAATTTATTTTTATAAGTGTTTGTTTGTGTATGTTTGTTGCTGGCTTATAATAGTGCTGCCACAATTAATGAATGGTGGTTAACCTCAAATTATCAATTCAAAGACTTATTACTACTACTACGACCAACTACTATTACTTTTTGTTTTTCTAGGCTTGATTTTGTTGCTTACTACAATTTTAAAACTACTCAAGCAGAAAGTAAAAACAAGAAATGGTAATAAAAACTTAAAAAATTTTTTTTTATAAACATACTTACATATAAAATAAGTTTTAAGTATCTCTATTACACACTAACCTCATTTATAAAATACGCTTATGTACTCGCTTTTAAAAGAATGTTGTTTTGGAAAAGAACGCGTTTTTTTTCTTTTATACATTCCCAAGTTAAACAAACTAATGATGACCTCAATTTGAACCCACAACTCTTACTTATGTATAAAGTAGGCATAATGCCACAACAACAACTAACTACTGGTACTAGTACCACATATATCAACTATACATACATACTATAAAGACTAGCTACTCGCACAAGTGGGTACTTGTTTAGGTCGTTTATATTTTATTTATAAAAAAAAAGTATACTAAATAATGGAAATAGAATAATTTGGTATGGGTTCTGGGTGCTAGTGCGTTTTAATGCATACAAAAAAACACAAACAATGACACCGTTATTATCATGACGTGCTGAAATCTTTAAAAATTTATTTTTCAGTACTTTAAAAAGTCTAAAATGTACCAAAATGTGGTATGTTTAAGGAAAAGTATAAATTTTCAAAACAATCTTTCAATTGTTTATACGTTAAAGGAAAATTTTAGTACTGTTTGAATCAAAATTGTGCCAAAGATAGGGTTAAATGTAAAAAATACAAATTTTTGTTACGACCTTTAATTTTTTTAACAAATTAGAAAGTTTTGAAACAAATTTTAACCAGTGCCCATGTTCTGTAATAATTGTCACTTGAGAAAATTACTCGCCAATTTACAGAAAAAGTATGACTGTAAAATGTTTGTGAGAAAGTTCGCGCTTTGAACTGTCAAAAAAAACTCACGAATAAAAACGGGGTGAGAAAAGATTTTAACACGAAAAAAATATTAAAATGCAAGGAATAATAATAATTTGTTCTTGACACCATTTTTTTTTTTAATTATTTTGCTTTTAACATTTAAAAAAAAAGAATTTACGAATGTTTTAAAGCTATTTTGTTAACAAAAAACATTGAAGTTGCACTTGGTATAGCCGACGGTTGCATTTTTGCTGCCGTCGTTGAAATTTTTTCAATTTTAGTAAATTTTTGTCGCCTTCAACGACATGTGTATATAGCAATATCTGCAAAATCATTTGAAATGAATATTATTACATTTATAACGTAACGCCGTAATCTCTTTTGATAGGTTTCGACATGAGTTACATGAGTTTCTCACTTTTAGAAAAATGATGGAATATTTTGTTTAACATCTTTTCGATACGAGAAGTTCTCAACAAAGTTACAGAACATGAGTCCAGAATTTGAAATGAAATAGTAACGGTACTTTTAGTCGTAGTTTTAAAAAACTGACTTGGATACTCTACATCCAAACTACGTCTGAAAACAGTTTAGCTACATGGAAATTAAAATTCTTCCTTGCAAAGAAAAAATTTTGCACCAGTAAAGCTTTAATCAAAAATAAAATCTGTTTTAATCAAAAATTTAATTAAGTGAATTAAATGTTTAATTGATATTACTAATTTGTTTACTGGTGCAAATTAATATTGTTAATTAAACGTTTAATACACTTGATTAAAAGTTTAATTCACTTGAATTAACGTTTAATTCACTTGATTAAATTTTTATTAAAACTGATTTTATTTTTGATTAATGCTTTTACAGGTGCAAAATTTTTTCTTTGCAAGGAAGAATATTCATTTCCATGTAGCTAAACTGTTTTCAGACTTAGTTTGGATGTAGAGTATCCAAGTCAAGTGCGCCATTATCTCATGCAAATAGACCTACGAAAGCATGAAGTTATTGCTCAATAGAATTCAGCATGATAACGATTTATGGATTTATGCAGGGTTTAAAAACCTGCAGTCGAAACCAAAAACTGTCGAGCAAAAAAAGAAAATTTGTGTACAAATTTTTAACTGCAGTTTTTTATGCGCTTGATTTATGTATCGATTTAGACGTTGCAGCTATGCTGGCGGAATCACAAGGAGGATTCACAAAATACTTTTTATGTAAGTGGAATAGCAGAGCAAAAGCGTGTAATGTTATACAAAAAAAATCCCCTTAAGATTACATGTGAAAACAAAAACATCGCAAATGAGCCTTTAGTTGACAAACAAAAATATTTTTATAGGGTTTATATAAAATTTGAAAGAGGCTATGGACAGAGATTGAGATGGAGGAAGGCATATTTTTGGTTCCCATATAAGACAAATCTTTAAAGACACATTGCCGAAATCAAAGTTTGTTAATAAAGAAAGAAGAGCAAGGAAACTTTTGAAAATATATGTCACAATTTTCTTGGAAATATTAAGGCTGCAAATTGTTAAGAACTTGTACAACAACTTCTTTTTTTCCATATCAACAACGCGGATGCAACATCTTATTAAAAATACACTTCTTGCATTCGCATTTAGATTTTTCACCAGAAAATCTTGGAGAGGTATTTTAATCAAAATTGTATAAAACCTGGGAAAAGTTTAGAAAAATACAAAGTTTTGTAGTAATCCTTAAATATGTATTTAAAAAAAATTAAACTTATTTTACTCAATTTTTTTTAAATTAAATCTGTGGCATTTTGACAAAACACCTTAAGTCAAATTTAAAAAGTTGAAAAAATCTTGTTAATCATACGAATTTTTATTCAATAAAATTTTTGTTTATGGTTTTAAAAATTTTGTATTATAAATGAAATTTTTCTTTAATTTTGGTTTATTTTATTATTTAATAAAAATGATTTTTTCTTCGAGTTTTTTTTTTAAACTTTTTTGCTATCTTATCTTGGCTTAAGATGTTTTGTCAAAATGCCACAGAAATATGTTACGTTTATTATTTTCATTATCATTTAGTACTTGTTTGCGATCTAAATACCGTCTCCCGCATATCATTATCATTTAGTACTTTTTTGCAATCTAAATACCGTCCCCAGTGAAGTCAAATTTGAGCCTACAATTTACTTTTTTCATTATGATATACACAAAATAAAAAAAATGTGTGCAAAAATTGTCACATTCATTTCATTCATCCATTAATGCGTTCGTTCGATGTTAATGGAGTCATTGTAAATATGTAAGTCATTTATAACACATTTTTTACTTTCGAAAATTTAAACTGTTGCAAACTGATAGTTTTGCAAAATTTTCTAAACGGTTTGATAAATTTAACAATAAAAAATTTTTTTGTCAATCTTTAATTCTACAATAATTCACACTTTACTTTTACTCTAATCTATTCTAAATCCATTTTACTTCTCTTATCATATTTTAGAATCGGTTAAATATTACTCCCCCTCTAACCTAAGTCTACACTAACACTAATTTTACACCACAAAAATTCTGATCTATTGTATCAGAGTTGCATCTTCACAAAAGCAGAAGAAGAAAATCAGGAATGGAAAATTGAAATATTGTTCACAGATTTTAACTATTAAGCTACGGTCACACTTATTAAATATTTGATCAAATAAACGTAACCCCTATTTTTGTTAATAGTTAGTGAGATTTAAAATGGTCTTAATATTACAAAATAAACTAATTATACTACTAGACATAGCAAAAAACAGTTTTTTGTAAGATGTGGTATTTTAATCAAAATAAAAATTGATATTAAGCGAAATAATTTTTTAGTTTGGTTGTTGGTCCCGTTTTTTTCGTCAAATATTTGATAAGTCTGACCGTAGCTTTACTCTTCTAATAAAAAATGCAAATTGATAAAACTAAAAATAAAATTGAAGTGCCTTCTTTTAAGTTTTTCATTGAATCATAAACGAAAAAGTACATTCGTTTCAACCACAAAGTATACAGAGATGAAAAAAGTGACGTGTAAAAAAGGCCCAAGTCAGTTGCGAGGGCAGCTTTCAAAGAAAGAGACAGAAAGCTTTTTTGGTAGTGAAGTGGCAAGGTGTAAAAACAGGCCGCAACATTCAACACAAAAAGCGTGATCAAAACAAAAATAACAAAACACAAATCTTGTAGATTAGTGTGAACGGTGCTGAACAAGGTAAATAGTAAAAATAATTATAACGACATTTTAATCGTTATGAAGATTTATTGACGTAAACAGAAAATTAAAAACTTTTACGTGCAAGTGTCCGGACTACCGTGAAGTCAGATAACGTTAAATGTATTCAGATTCGAAAAAAAATATAGGTGCTCGTTTCGTGGAACAACTGTGCTGGCTAAAATTAATTTTCTTTCAGTTAGTCGTCGTTGGTCAGGAACGAATTCACATGTTTATCAGTTATGTTGAATTTTTATTTAAATTCGTTGAAAAAAATTTTGTCAATGATATGCGAAAAATACTTTCAACACGGAAAAAAGTTAATTTTCGAAAGTAATCAATTTGGTTTTTTAGAACAAAAAATCCAAAGTCTAAAAATAATTTCTTGATTTTAACTTATTTTGTTCGTATTTGGTAAAATTTTTAAAAATTTTTAAGCCACACATATATTTAGAATAAATAATTTTTGGCTTGGACGAGAATCAGGCAAAATTTTTTTGGTTCAAGCCATATTGAGTAAATAATTCTTTCCACGAGTTACACAAATGTTGTTTAATGGAAGAAATTTTTAAGTAGCAGTGGTAATAACAAAAAATAAATTATTTCCTCTAATTGCAATATTTATTTTCATTATACAAAATACTGCATCATACAAAAACCAAGTTTTTCCTATGTGTGGCAGTACAATTAGTTTTATTTTGTGATATTAAGACTATGTATAATCTCACTAACTATTAACAGAAGAAGTGGCTATGGTAATTTAGTCAAATATTTAATAAGTGTGACCGTAGCTTTAGACATACTCTTGTTCCAAAACTAGAGTAACAAGGTTTTCAAATTATGCAACATATTAAACGGTATCGAATACAAGTTTTAACAAAAAAAAAAATTCATATTGTTTTTCAAAAAATAAGTATAGAAACTTAAATAATGATCAATATTTGTGATACATAAAGGGTGATATTTTTTTTGCTATTAGGTTTTCATTGTAAATTTTTTCAGTTAAAAAAAAAATCGTGGCATGTGCAATGCCAAAAATGCTTAGTTGGGATTGTCATTGAACCATATACATACAAGAAACAAACCAACAACGTTTTCAAATCTCATCAAAAAAACTCAGTGAATAAGTTATTTATCCAAATCACACTATTTTGCATATGGGCATTTCTCCAATGTCGAATGCGACATTCGTACTCCTTAAAAGTGAAAAAAACATATACCAAAACAAAAATTTTATAGCTCTTGATTAGCACTATAATTTGTGCTGAGGTTGATTTTGAGCAATTGTTCGTTTTCAAGACAATTAAAAAAAAACCAAGGCATTTGCATGCGACAAAAACAGAAGTCGCGTTTACGGCAACACTGATTTCAGCGAAACCTGATGAAATATTTTTTTTATTTCATTCCAAAATATTGAGTAGTTTATTTTTTTATTTAATTTTAATCACTGTCGCACGCTACATGTTGCATACGACATTTTGTTCCATCATACTTTTATGTTTATGTTTTTACTTTTTATGTAGTTAGACATGCGTAAGATGATTCTACATTATTTTAAATACATTCAATATACATATTCATTTCCTCAACAAAAATTATAAAATTATAAAGAAAAACACAAATATAGAACGAAAACTATCTAGGATTACTAGTCTCAAATAAAGTTTTTTTTAATGGAATAAGCTGTCCTTGCTGCTAATAGTTGTTGGCCATCGCAACAAAACGAATGCAATTATTTTATGCCTTCACTTCCTTTCATTTTTCTTCGAATTCATAATGTTGAGACAAATTTTCAATTTGAGCAGGTGCCATAAAATACGTTTTAATTCCAATTGTGTTGTTGTTTTCTGCAAATTGATAAAACGATAGTGCATCGGGTAAAACAATGTTTTTAGATTTGGTTATTTGCCATATTTATTTTTAATGACGACTCAAACGCCATCAACGACTCCCTTTCCGTGAGAACCAGCAAATTTGTTAAATGTCATTCAAGCTTATCAAAATATATTTGTTTTCAAATTGAGCGCAGCTTCCATCAGAATCTCTGAAAAATGCCAATAACTTTTTTATTTCGGTTAAAAAGAATTTTTTACAAAATCGTTTTAAACATTTTTTATTTTGTACATATTTACAAATAAAGATATTTTAGAAAAAAAAAAAATTATTTTGAATTTATGAATTTTACACTTCCGATGTCGCACGCTACAAATTTAAAATTAGTACCAAGAAAAAAGCACTGATTATTTTCCAGCTAAATTTTTTTTATTAATTTTGCAACAAAAATATCTGTTTGTTACTAATATTTAATGCGCATTGTCCAAATACCCTCGACGCATTGATAACAAATGTTCTTTTTCAATGTCGCACGCTACATCGAAATATACGGTAAAGCAAAGAAAAAATTTGCCGTAGCTGGCAATCGCACCCTTCCGTTTATATTGTTCCTTTATTGTTTAAATACAAACCGAGATTTATAAAGCAAGTGTCAATGCATAATGTTTCTCATTAAGATCATTTAGCAAAACAAAACGTGCAACAGAAATGTTCAAAACAGAACTTTTGCACTTGTTCGAATTTGCATTTGAATATCTCAAAGTGTGTTATGAACAAATGTAAAATTTGTTTACATTATTAAAAGTTGATAGATTCCCTATAAAAGTATGTTTAAGCAACATACTTATATAGACTTTGAATTTTTTGGCTGCGGTTGACATTTCTGTGGAAATGCCCATATTTTATTGTTAATACACTTTTTTGACATACAATTTTTAAGAATGCATAAAAACTCGCATATTATGTTAATTTTTGCTGAAAAGCATATTTTTGATTTTATTCAAATTATTTTTGTTTTCATCAAAAGCAAAGAAGTTATATCACTTAAACAAAAATTCAAATATTATTATAAAAATACTATTGGGGACAAAAAATTACTTTGCAAAATTTTAAAAATACTCAATTAACAAGATTTCGTTTGTCGTGCTTAATTCCCAATTTTTATTCTTGATAAAAACGCTGAAATTTATTGTGGATTTTAAATATACTGTTATTTTTATGCTTGAAGTAGTTTCGATGTGCAAAACATCTTTCGATGTTTTTCTGCTGTATTTTTTTTAATGATTTTGCAAGATGTTTTTGTGTTTGACGAAATTTTTACAATTAACAAACAAAATGGCCGGATTTGATGGGAAGAGCAGCTCGCTGCAGTTCAAGAGTTGCCAATCCACCTTGAAAAATGCGCTGTTTGGTGCGGTTTGTGGGTGGGCATCATTGAACCTTACTTCTTCAAGGAAGATGAAAATCGCAATGGCACCGTTAAAGGAGCGTTCAAAGCTTAATAGCAACAAGTCTGGATCATGTGCAAAGGAATGCGTTTAAACCCATCAATGACAGTAGGGTATCCACCTCTATTGACTCATTGAGTATGTCGGAATTTGGGTTGCGCGTCATTGTTTTATCTTTATTACCACGGTAAGTATTTAGCTGAGATGACCGAACTCATTCCTGAGACATGGGTGTATACCCGTATAACTCGTCATTCCAGCATATCACATCCGTTCGTTGTCGACTGTCCAATGAACGACGCATTACAGAGAAAATTCGATTCTCGTTCGAACTAGACTCTCGGCAGAAGTCTTCCCAATAGTCTACAATTAGGAAATAATCTTTCCTTCTCCTCATAAACTATTTTCCTAATACCAACACAATGCATTGCATTAGTAGGGGGCACGCCCTGAGTGTTTGCTCAAAAAGTATAAAAACGGGTTTACCGATCAAAAAAACCGTCCTGTCGGTTATTTCTAAAATATAAACTTTTTAATACAGGTCGTGGTTTTTAAGCAAAAAAAAAAAAAAAAACAGTTAAAAGGTTTCCAAATTTATTCACAAGAACTCTATTAAACATAGTGGGGAGGAGTCATAATCTGCTTACTCTATACTCGGTTACATAAGTTTAAACTTATCCATTTGTGATATTTAAGAATAAAATCAGCATAACAACAAATGTAGAAATAACGATTAGCAAAGACTGCATCACATCTTTCCTTTCATAAATGCGGCTATTACTTCGTACGTGTTTCCTTTATTTTACTCTGAAAACTTGAGCTGTTTTATGATCTTTTTTCCCCTTTTCTTTCTTTTCGTAACATTTTATAACACTCGCAACTACTCCACTTTTTGTAATTGCTTTTCTGTATAACGCATATTAAACAATGTCAACAGTGTATACATACAAACAATGACAGCATTAAAACAAAAATGTCATATTAATGTCAAGCCTACGATAAGAATATGACAATATTAATTCTAACCGTCTAAAAAAATCATTTGCCAAATCATCATTTTCTTTTTCTTTTTTTTTTACTTAAAAAAGTATTAGGGAATTACAGATCGTATGGCTTACAATTTGTTTTTCATTCTTAAAAAGATTTTCGAGAATAGTAATTTTTTGGATCAGCCTACTTAAATTGCAATTTACTAAAACCTATATAGTAAAAAGCAAAACTACTTCTTTCTTTTCTAATTTTTTCTTTATATAGATTTTTGCATATAAATTGTTGTTTAAAAGAGTGTTAAAAATGGCGCTAATATTTCTTGTTGCTGGTTGACTTATTTTATGCCATCTTATGCAGTTGCTCATAACTTTTGTTAGTACAATATTTTTTCACTTGAATTTTTGTGTATGTACTTGCTTTTAACGAAAAGTACTTCATAAAAAATATTACTCTAACCATTTTTTTTATGGGAGTAACAAATATGAAGTCTCCTCGTATATTTAATACTGCAGTAAAGTGACATGACAAAGTACCTTTATGTTTGGTTTGCATTTAATGAATATGAATGACGTTGATCTAAATAAATAATGTTAAAATTGGTGTGCCTAGTAGGATTTTTGAAAGGAGCAAACTTTCTTTTAAGCAAAGAAAAAAAAATAAATGTTTAAGGTTTTTAAAACCGAAACTTTAGTAGTTTGTTTTGAGCGAAAACAATTTGTTTTATTTGAAGTTGAATTATACATATCACACTAGATCAACAAGAGGGTATTAATTTAAAATTATTTATATCTAATCGCTGTAAAAATATCGTACCTTCTCCACAAGCTATCGTTCGACCTACATCTTAATGTGGGAAGCCGAAACTTCCAAAGTCAGCCCGATTTTATTTTAAAAACGTGTTTTTGCACAATGCAAAAAGCTAGGTTAGATCAAATGGCCAATGTCGAACGTCAATCACTGTAACGCGGAGAGTTATTCGACGCCAACTAAGTAACAAATCGCGACGAATTGCAAAGCGCTCATATATGCCCTTAAGAAGTTATAAAGCACGATATGCTTCTTGGTTTATTAAACGGCAGAGAAAATTGAAAAAAGTATTCACTCAGTTTTTTTATTTGTCCATCAAAATTTTTTTTTAGTTACGGCAACACTTTTACTATAATACATCCTTAAAATAAAGTGTGGGCTCATATAAAAGAAGAATGTCTTTTTTACCAAATACTAACTTAAAAATTGTGGCACTTCTTTAAAAAAAATGTTTAATAATTTTTTCCTAGTTCATGAATTAAGTTTAATTTTTATTTGTTAAATTTTATTAAAAATTAGGACAAGTTTAGCGACCTCTAGCAGCGGCAAAACGCATTTAACATAAAAAAGGTTATTCCTACATATAATTCTTTTAGATACGAATACAGTACAGTAATTTTTTTAAACATTGGAACAACATTGTTTCATCTTATTTTTGTATATGGAACAAAGTACTGTGTGCCGGTTAAAAACGTCTTTTTTTGTCTCCTTCAAAATAATTACATACAGTGCACTCGGGAAAACGTCAACTAATTAAAACCGCGGGTGTTGACGTTTAACAAATTGTTGACGTTTACGAATGTAAAATTTTAAATAAAAACCATATCACATATCGATAATGTGCTTTTAAAGGTTTTTATTGATTATAAACTAAAACCAAACATAAACAAATTCAAAAAGGAAACAAAAGTCATTCAACCTGACTAGAACCATAGAAGCAATTAGAACCAAAAGAATACATTTTAAATGAGATCATATTTTTTAATTTTACATGCACACATATGAATTTAAAAAAATCTTATCTTGCTAATGGTTGACTTTGTTACACCATATTGCTTCGCTAAAGCTACCGCACTTGTACCCTTTTCTAATAAGTCCAAAATATTTGCCTTTTCTTGTAGATTGTTGATTTCGGTTGTTTTGAGCTCATTTTGTTAATGTGATACTTACGAGAACAAAAAAGCAACTGAACATAAATATAAAGACAATACATAAGTTCATACAGTTGTAAGTTCTACTTATAAGGGGAATCCTCAATTTCTGATATTATTTTATAAAATAAGTATGTATGTGTACAAATGTGTGTATTTTAACTGCTGATAAATTCAAAATTTTATTTAATTCAGAGTTGACGTTTTAGAGCTTTGTGGTTGGGTTGACGTTTTAGAGTAGGCAATGTAAAAAAAAGTTGGTTGACGTTTTGGGATGTTGACGTAAGCGAGCGTTGACGTTTTCCCGAGTGCACTGTATTTTGTTACTTACAACATTATTCACGGCTGCGCTTCTATTGGTCGCTCCCTTTTAGTCCGAGTTTAGACGAGCGAAAATTTGGAAGGAAAACATCTGGAATTCTCTTTTGTTTTTTTATTCGCGGTCACACAGACGAACAGGTTGCCGGACACATTCTGTTACTATTGTTGTTTTTTCTCAAAATGCAAAGTAAATGTCAACAAAGAAAATGAGAACAAAGCGTGTCGCCGAGTACCGAACACAAAAACCTTTCTCTCTCCCCACCCGTAATTTGCTCCCAAACAAAATGTTTCCCTTTCAAATGTTTCCTGTCTAAATGGGCACTTCATCACAATTTCCTGTTACGTTCCAAGAAAATAATAAGAATCCGTTATATTGTTTACATTTTTAAGCAGTGTTACTGATCCAAAAAATATTTCGGAAATTTTTTGTACTCGTTTCTTCGTTTTTTTTTTTAAGATTTAACCTAATTTTTCAGCATGGTTAAAATAATCATCAGATTTATGCAAATAAATGAAAATATAACGACAAAGCAGTAAAGAATTTGAAAAACTTTTAACAAACAATTGAAAATTATTTCAAACAATTTTGACAAGGTGGTGGTGTAATGTTCGAAATTAATGTTAAAACTAACTTTTACTTTAACTTCCAGTAAACAATATGTTTTTGACAGTTATAACTTAGGGTTAACTGAATAACTGAACTTGGTAAATTTGGTCTTAAGACAAGTAAAATTTAGTTAAAATCAGTTATCTGTTTAGGAATTTTTATTTGACATCTGTTAACATTATGACCACAAAATATTAGCGATTTGCTTTCAGTACAAATTTACTGCCTTTACTCAGAAAATTTGGTTAGGTTTTAAAGATTTTTTATAATTTTAAGCATTTTGTTCTTTATGACAATTTTTAACGGAGGTAGTAAACTTTGCGCCATTGTGACACCAGCTAAGGCTTGTCAGACGATATTGATTTTTTTTTTATTTACAACAATTTTTACTGCTCGCCAAGAATCAAGAATTCATATGTATGTTTTGTCAAGGTTTTTTAAAGCCCAACCAAAAAAACAAGTGTGAAAAGCAAATAAATATTTCATTTTTTAGTGTATTTGTTTAAAAATCTATCAATCTCCAATTTGCATGTATTTTTTTACTTTTAGCTGGTTTTAAAAATTTTGTAAATTTTATAAAATCTTATTTTAGGCAATTTTTAATTTTCAAGGATTCCTTTCAAAATCAAGATTTATTTAGTGAATGTCAAGAATTTTGCAAATTTAAATCTGGCAAGCCTGCATCAGCTGCATTACCATTTTATATTAATGATTGTTATATACGAAAACATTGTACGATGATTGTCCAAATAAAATTTAATTTCTGTCTCTATAAATTTTTTATAGGAGATCTAAGCTCATCTAAATTTACATCGAAGGTAAAACAATTTTGCCGTTGTTTTACAAATTTTTAGTAAATTCTTAATTATATTTATTTCCATATATATCTTAAAATCGTCTTACATTTAAATTGGAATTGACACAAGTTCTACAAGTATTTAAAATTTGATATCCTACGAATGGGTATTTCCAACTAAAAGTCTACTTTTTGTAACGTAACGTAACGCCAGTAAGTAATTCAAATTGTTTCTCAAAAAATTGTATATGTATGTATAATTTACCGTTTTATATTTTGGTGTAAAGCGCAACTAGCTCTTCATATAGTAACAAATGGGATAACATTTGCACAACATAGGCCTGAAATACAAGCTTATTTGCTTGCTGGCGTTACATAACAAAAAGTAAACTTTCGTTGAAAATGGCCATACAGAAACTAAAAATAAGCAAACTTGTTGGAGATTCTAAAAATTTTGTGCAGCAAGTATACAAAATATGTAATTTTTTGGAAAAGTGGGATTTAAAATTTAAAATCACAAAATCACAAAATCTCTTTCATTTAAGTATAACTTATGTAACATTCTACGAACAAAAAAAAAAATAATTTGCTAAGTTTATTTTTCAAGAACCCAAGTATTTCTATTAATATTTTTCAGTTTCTTACTTTATTAACACATATATAAAAGCTAAAAAAAAAATACTAATTAAAGCAGTTTTTTAGTTTTTTTTAGAAATTCATGGATTTCTAGTTTAGTGCCAATATAATGCTATGTGCATTAGTATCACCATCAGGGAAACCGAAAATATGCTCTAAATAAAAGTGTTATATGCGCATTTAAAAGTAAAACTTCAAAACATGGCCTTAAAATTGTTAAAATATGCCCACAAAAATCAAAAATTTTAAAACAAAACATTAAACAATCTAATAAAAGTTGCATATAAAAAATAAGTTAAAATTTATAGTCGTTAAAGTCCGATCATACACCACAGTGCTAACAAACCCAACAAAACAAAAATAAAAGGTTATGAGGTTAACAGTTATTTGTGTTAAATATTATCTAGATATCATGAGATTTTTTGGTCTCAAAGTGACAAACACAAAATTTTATATTAGAAGTAACATTGAAAAATGAAGTTATGGCATTTAATGCTATTTTGTGATATTTCTGCTAGAGTTATTTACTGTCAAATGTGAACTGATTTCCATAAAATTTAGTTGGCTGTAAAATATTTTTGGGACGAATTTAATATAATTAGATCATTTCTAGGCCCAAAGACTCTATCCGGAAAAAAATTATGTATGGGGGCCGTGTGAAATTATAGACCGATTCTCACCATTTACATAGGATTCGTTCTAATTAAAACAATTGAAACTTATGTATAGATATACCAAATTTTATTAAATTTTCTACAAAATTGTAACCTATACGTTTACACCATACGTTTACACCAGCCAGCCAAAAGTCGATCAGTGTACTAAGAGATGGTTCTAGATTTCTATGTTTTACACACATCACATATAAATAGGAACTAGTAAGAAAATATGCTTTAAAAAGATGAAACATGAAAAGGCCGCAAAAATGCAATTTTAACTAAAATATGCAACAAAAACAAAATGCTACAAAAGGTAAAATATGAAAAATATGCACTTACAAATCTATGCCAAAATTTATAAAAAGCTCCTAAACGAATAAATACATTGTTTCTGCCTATATTGGCCGCACAAGGAAAAATATGCAATTGTATATTTATGGTTTCCCTAATCATCACTAAAACAGATAAAAGCAAATAAAAGCCGGAACTTTTCCCTTTGCATGTAAAAATGTATTGGGGCATAAGAAATTGCATTAGAATGTTCATAAGGGCATTCAATTAGGATGTAACTAGAGAGTTAAAGGAAACCAAATTTAATTGAAATAATTATTAACTTTCTAGGTAACTAGAAAAGAGTAACGTTTTAAAAATTTTTATTTTAAGTAACAACTAATTTTCCCAAAAAAAAAAAAAAAAATGTAAAGCCTATGTCTGATGTGTAGAGTTTTTTTTCCCGGACTTTTTCGATTCCCGGGAAAGCGGGAAATTATTTTAAATTTCCCGGGATCCCGCTCCATATAAATAATATAAAGTAAATTTTGATATTAATTAATGAAAAAAACTTTTATAAAATAACGTAAGGGAACTTGTTTACAAAGAAAGTAAAAGAAATGGTTCAATACTAAAAAATTAATTGAAGATTGAAATAGGAACTTGAATTAATATCACCTCACGCCTTTATTCCCTATTATTATGCTTTTATTCAGTATTACTATGCTCTGGATACAAGATAAAAAGATAACATAAACAACAATTTAATTCATAAAACAATAATAAAAACAAAATAAAAATTAAGGTACTCAAGATATGAGATCAAAAAGTTAATTAATAAAATTAATAAAATATAAACTGGGAATTATTTCCTTTCGAAGGTTACTTTATATTATATTCAACATTTTTCATTTTTTCGAATTTATACTATGAGCTAAATTTCAGTTATGTATTTTATAAAATATTTTAAAGAAATATATAACATTTTTTAACGGCTAAGGAAATAACTTTCTGACACACTCAAAGTGTTTAGTAAGTCGGCAAAAAGTATATTCCTTATTTTATTTACTAATTATCATGTTTCCGAAAAATTTCGTAAATTTTTTACCGAGGTTGGACAAATAGTTAAAAGTGCACCGTTGTAGCATGCTTCGGATTCACAATCAGAAGCAATTTTTTCTTTTTTATAAACAACGTCTATATCAGTCAAATGTATGTCAAGGTTGATGCAAAAATAGCATTAACCGGACTGCTTCTTACAAACCTTTTCATTTCAATAGATCCATTTGTAATCTTTAGGACAGTGTGTTTTTCAAGTTGTATGTTGTAGTATCTTACACGAGTTTCCAAAATGTTATTTTATTTCGGTTTCCCCGCACTTCCCGGGTATATAAACCAACACAAATTGAAATTGAAAATTTTTGTTTATCACCTAATAAACATATCGCTCCTTCATTGCATCATAGTCATATCTCAAAATTTTAAGTAACTTTAGCAAAGTTTTCCTTCATACCTTCTCGTATTATATCTCCAACTGAACCGAAGTTATAGCAAAATATATCTTAAAATCGGTACATTTTGAAAACTTTAATCGCATTTTGCCAAGATCGTTTGTTTTTGTAGATATGACTATGTTGCAATAAAGGAGCGATATGTTTAGGAATCTCCTTTTTTAAGACTTGTTCATGGACAATGAAACTTTACTGCCTGCGTCTTATTTTGAATTAATGTACTTTATTAACTCTTCACTTCACTAAATGTAATAATTATCAACTGTTGCACTGCCATTCTGCTTTTAGTAGATTTATTGCATCAGGAGACATTGATTTAAATACATGTCTCACTTCTTGTAATTGATCTAATTCACAACCCATCCACAGATGCTAATTTTTAGAGAATAGAAAACTAAATTTCAAAGTATAAATAGCTATTTTCTGAAATTATGAGGAATTTTTTATTTCCCTGGATCCCGCAAGAAAAATCCCGGGAAAACGGGAAATAACCCTACTGATGTGCAAAATAATTCTTTCTTTCGAACAATTACATTTAAAACAAAAACAAAGTTTTTAGAATTTTATATTGTTTAAATATTTATAAAGAAAGAATTCTTTCGCACATCGAAAATAGGCAGTTATTAAAAGTACAACAAAAAAAATTTTAGTTTAAATTTCTTAACAAAAAACAAATGTTAGTCTGGCATGTTAAAAATAAAAACAACACACAACCTTGTAAATATCATAAAAAATATAAACAAACAACAAAAATCAAAAACAGTTGCCAAAATTTTTTTCTCTAACTTAGTAATAAATAAAGGAAAAAACATATTTTTTTAAATGAATTTTATAAAGACAAAAAAGCAAAACTGTTAAACAAAAAATTTTATTATTTAATTGTTTCTCATATTTGCAAGCTGTTTTCTTTAATAATATGGCAACTTTGTAAATGAATTGTTGATTTGTAAGAGTGTTATGATCAGATTTTGACTTCGTTTAAAAATACGTGTTTGGTTAGTTTTTATATAATTATAAGTTATATTTAAATATAGGGGCCAAATTTTGGCATTTAATATCGATCGAAATTACTATCTATATATAAAAAATACAAACGTTTCTACATATGTCCGGTATAGACTCTGAAATTATTCAACCGATGAGCTGCAAACCGGTTTCATTAGAAAGGCAATTTTGTGAAAGTGCTTTAAAACTAGTGCCACGAGGGGAGTTAGGGGGCAATTTCTGCGCTCTTCGAAATAATTCAACAGATTTTATTGAAATTTACGGTCTAATTTATAAAAAATAAAACCGGTTAATAAAGGCTTTATGAAACGGATTTTCATACAAAATCCGTTTAATAAACCCCTTATTAACATGTTTTAATTTTTATAAATAAGGCAGTTAAAAAATAGATAGACACATAAGCTATAAATGTTTTCAAAAATGAACCTACAAGAAGGAGGGAACGTAGTAGCACACGCCGGGTATCCGCTAGTACAATCTTAATTAAAATTTCTATTAATATCGAACGCCGCAATTTGCCTCTGTTTTCAGTTCTTAAGTGCTTCTTGATTAGTCTTATTGAATTAAAATAAAAGTATGTTAACACTGTTAAATTTCAAAAAATTATCATAAAACAGCTGTTTTTTTTGCATTGAAATAGAACTTAAAGATAAATACTCTTTAAATACAAAGTCAATAACTGGCCCTAAGTAGTAATTTGTGTTTATTTTATAAGTTACTTTTAAAATATGATAAATATTAAGGCTTTTGTAATAATTTTGCTTCTTTTCGCAAAAATTACAATAAATATCAATATATGTGTTACCAGCATAGGAATTGTAACAAGTTTACCAGAAAACATTATCAAACAAAATTTAATATTTTTCATTAATTAATTTTTAGAGAAAAGGATTTAAAAACGATTATGAAATTAAAAAAAATTTTAATAAGGAAAATTTCCATAGGAAAGTTCGGATTAGCGTTTAAAAAACTGCAGTCAAAGTAGAAAAGCTGCCATTTCTTTTTAATTGCTCCAACTTTTTCATTTGTCATTCGACGTTTTTTTGCGACAGTTTTTGGTTTCGACTGCAGTTTTTTTTAATCCTGGTTCTGATCAGGGCTGCCAGACTTGGGGATTTATCCCCAAAGTTGGGGATTTCATGCGAGCAAAAAGCACAACGAAAGTCATTTGGGGATTTAATTTTTTGGGGATTTTACACATTTTTAATATATGTTCCCTTCTTTTATTATTTACGCTTATTTTTTTTTTTTGTTTCGAATATAAAATATGAAAAAAAAGTAGCAAAACTTTTATCTTACTCTTATCAACAACTTATACGGTGTAAATGCTACTAATTAAGATTACAATTTTTGTTAAGTGTGTAAAAGATACTTAATAAACTTATGTTATTTTTCCTGAGTGAGTGTTTTAAAAAGAAAAATTTAAAAAAAGAAACATACAATTTTTGATTTTTTAAAGACAATTTTCAAGCAAATATTTCTTCCTCAAAAATAAATAAATACGAAAGACAATATAATAAATTTGGGAAAATAATTCTGGGATATTGGTAAGTACTTATGATGCATCGAAGTATTAAATAAATACGGATATATGTATTTTTTTTTTTTTTTTGTTGCCCGATTGAACAAGCTCCAAATTCTAATAAATTGGCATACAGCATACTGTTCTGCTTGTAATTCCTTACTGGAATCGCATAAAAAGGATTTAAAAACCGAAGCCAGTCGCTACAAACAAAATAAAATAATTTTTTTACTAAAAATTTTTATTTGGGGTTTTTTTTATTAAAATTGTTATAACTATTTGGTCAGAAAAAACAAACAAACAAAAATATAAAATTTTCAAGGTTTTGTTTTAATTTAGCGATTTTTGGGGACACGGAAAAAAGTACCTGGCAGCCCTGGTTCTGATAAGCCCCTATTTAAACTTCGCACATTTCTTGCCGGACAGACGAAGTTTGTAGGCGAAAGAGGAAAAAACTATTGTGTCAAGCATTTAGTTATCAAATATTCGACACATACAAGAACCGGTTTTCGAATAATTCGAGAAAGCGTACTTTCTAAAAACCGGTTTTCGGTTTTTTAAATGCGGTTCGAATATTCTAAATTCTAGCTTGCTGAACTTTCATTTAGTTCTGACTGTTCAAAATTTGCAAATAGTCTATTAAAACGTTCGTTCGTTTGCAATCGAAGCTTTGAAAAATACAACATGAACTCACACGTAAGTACAGAATAACACTGAATTCACACGGGGACTTTTACGACGTCGCTTTTTCGACGTCTCTTTTTATTTGAAGAAAGTGGGTTAAACAATAATGTTTTTCACGTCGTTTTTTATATTTCTATTTTAACTTCTTCTTGTTTCGTTTTATTCTTTTTCTTACTTTGAAGTGTCAGGTTGAAAATACAGTCAGACCTCGATTATCGATTACAGACGTGACCGGCAGTATTATTGATTATAATTTTTTTTTGTTTTTTTATTTTATGTAAATATATAATGTATTATTATGTAAATATTTAAATAGAATGAAAAAAGAAAATTTGGCAGAACATGCTTCCAGTACGTCGGGAAATTCTCTTTCTTCGTTTATTAAAATTTTTTGATTGTTCAAAAGTTAACGAAAAAAATGATAATTTGTTTATAATTTCGGATAACTGACGTAATGCCGGATAAAAGAGGTTATCGTTGTCAACAAAATTTAAATCAATGCAAAAAATTTTTTTTATTTTCCGGTTAATTGATGCTACTGGTAAATCGAATTACGAATAATCCAGGCCCTACTGTAAATAAAAAAAAACATGCAGCCAAAAATCATCGTATGAAAAATGCATTTATTTATTTAAGGTATTTAAAATAAGAATTATCCGACCATTTATCTCCGCAACTATTAAAAAAATTAAATTTTTTTTCTTTTTTAATATTTCAATATGTACATAAATTTGTGTTCACACTAACTTCTCATTTCATTAAAAAAAAATATATATGACTCTGTCGAATAATTCAAGACAAAAAACTGGTTTGTGGAATAAATTGAAACTGGTTTTAAAAACAATAAAAATTGGAAAAAACCCGGTTTTTCGAATAGTTCGAATAGTCCCGCATACAGCGCCACCCCTTAGAAAAAAACTTCATCAGTATGGCAAAAAATTACCATAGTGTAAATTGGGACTACAGTCGGCTATAGTTTTACGTTTTTGGAAATCATTAATCTATTTAAATCTTTATCAAAATAACCTTTCCGCTTTTAGCTACTACACAGAAAGAAAAACACTCGGGTTAAATCAAGTTTTTAATGATTACTTTAAGTACGAGTCGTACTCAAAAATTCAAGTACGAATAACACTTAAACGTACTCAAAACAATTCTAAATGGGATTACTTTAGAAAATCAATCCCGGAATTTCTTGAAATAAGTATGAAATTCTTAAATCAAGTAAAAAAAAGATTAAACTTTTTGTTGTGTTTAACCCTCTGGCCTACGCATGTTTTAATTTTCTATACACATTAAAAAAAGGTCTGGCGAGACTCATGTGCACCACTAAGGGTTAAAAAGTAAATTTGAACTCTTGATTCTCATTTAGTTTATATTTTTAGTTAAATATGTACATAAGATTTCTAAAATAAAAACCATATCGGGCATGATATTGGTGTTTTATCATTCTGTAAGGTGTAATACGGGTAAGTAAATCAATCATTATAACTTTTTCCTTTCTAATTTCTTGATAAAATCAACTTGATTGATTCAATCTTAGTTTTACTTAACTCAATCTCATTTCGGATTATTTCAAGTACGAAACGGGATTGAATATGAATAACTTAAGTATTTTGCGATTGAAAATCCGTACTTAAATCAATCTTTCTGTACTTGATTGAAGAAAATCTGTACTCACCGTACTATTAATACCGCTTCGGATTGATTTGAGTACGCATGGATTGATTTTACTTTTGAGTGTAGAGAAATTGAAAAAATTAAAAAAAAATCCTTCTTTATATTTTTAAAAAAAGGTGTGTTTTATTCTTCAACCTTTGATATTTTCACCAAGTAGTACAAAGCTTTATATAGCAACTTTTTGTTATTTCTTTCAATTGGCAAACATGTTTGTAACCTTTATTTACATAAGTCATAGAAAAAAAGTAAGACGACCCCAACCTACCAAGAAACCATCGACGAACTTTACGACTTTTAATAATCATAAAATCAACAAATTGCTACAAAAAAAAAACAAAATGGAATTTATTTAACATATAAAAAAATGTAAGCCGCACAACAAATTTTATCATAAAAAAATACAAACTATAAATTTATAGTTATTTATATATTTGGCGCGTTATTAACAACATGTAAAGACAAAAGCTAAAAGGTCATGGTTAAACTGGAACATGAAAATGGCAAACGGGAAAAACCTTTGAAAAAGAAAGCATGTTGTAACAATTTTTAATGACATAAAATACAAATAAAACTATAAAAATTTACGTAAAAGAAAAAAAACCAAATTTTTGCACGACAAAATAAATGTTTGGCTTAAAATAGTGTAGAAGGTTGTTGCTGCAAGAAATTGTTCGTTATTTACTGTATTTACTGAGTTTTTAAGGAAGTTTTCACTCGAAGCAAATTGTTAAGATTAAAAGCATTTGCTTATTTAGTACAGACTAGTTTACAATAAAAATTACCATTTGGTAACACTGAATATTTAACAGAGTTGATTTTTTACTAGATTTTTTTTTAACAACAGTAATTGTACTAATAAAGTTTAATTAACATGGCGTTTACATTTGCCAGTACTGGCAAGACAGTAGCAATACACGCAAACTTTTTCACTAATACATGCACACTTTTCCAACTGTCTTGTCTACTGTCTAGCAAATTTTGCAGACAGGAAAATTGGACAGTGATTTGACATTTGCTAACAGTAATTTATAGTTTTCTTCGAAAAAGAAAAAAAAAATCTTAAAGTAAAAAAATAAACATATTCTGCTTTATTTTTTTTTTGTATTAGTTAAGTATTATACATATTTGTTTACACAATAAAGTTATTTTAAGTTATTTTTTAATTTAATTTGTTCATAAAAAACGCGTTTAGCTGGACTTGCATTGCAATATATGTATACGTTTGACATATTTTTAGAAGTGAACTGTCTGGACTTCTACGTCACGAAGACAGTTAGTAGTGTATATGTATTTTCTCACTGTCTTGCCAGTACTGTCAAATGTAAACGCTGTGTAAAGATTGCACTTTGTGTCTCAGTGATGTCAGATTAGGTGATTAATCCCCAAATCGTTTATAAAACGGGGATAAAAAATTTGATGTGGAGATTTTATTTTTATTATTGTATTTTTATTTTTATTATTGTATTTTTATTTTCATTAAATTTTTTTATTAAGCAACAAAACAATCTCTGACAAAGTAATGAAACTAAGAAAATAAATTTCTCGTGTTTTTACTAAAGACGTAACAAAAATAATTGAGAGGATAAAAAAGATTCATCCTACTTAGCATTAGATTCAATGGATTTGGGCTACGATTTTGAAGAAGAAATAAAATCGATAAGTTCAGTGTTGTGACTAAAAGTAAAAAGAGATTTATATGTACCCAATAAAAAATTTAATCATTTTGCGAAGCACTAATGGTACATTTAAAAAAATAAGCGCACAACTATGAGGAACGCAATAAGACATACAGAAATGCAGTAAAGTAAGTGAAAGAACTCTCAACATCTTTTATAAAAAAAATAACATTTCAAGTGCTACGGCACTACGAAGCACGTTTGTAAGGAAGAAAACTACAAAATAACTGTATCAAAACATCAGCGTGTAAAGCTGATCGTTACATCCAAAAATGTATTGCTCCAAAGTGGGAACTCGTCATATAAAATTCATGTCTTCTGTAAGCGCAATGGTAAGCGAAACTTTTATGGTTCTCCCTTAAAAACCTGCTTCGTTGGAAGCTTAATTGTTTATTGGGTATATGTTGAAGCCCATTAGGACAACATAAACTGAAACATTAGGCACATTCAAAAGGCGTAACTGTGTTGCAAAAGTGATATGAATATCATTTTTAAATCACAATGGAGAAAACTGCCGTTTGTAAATTGCGCTTAGAAGCTTATTAAAATCAAGATGCAGTTGGATCACGGACATTTGAAGATTAACAGCCTGGCCCACGATGACGATCGACAACTTGAACGAGCGACAACAAGTCACTCATTATCGTTCTCTTAAGCGGTCCACTAACTACAGACTTTTTGATCGGCAGGTTTTACTTTTCATACGAATCAGAATTTTGTATTGCCACAACAAAAATTCCACAAATAAACCGCTAGTTTAAAAATAAAAATCGGAAAAACATATAAATAAAGCCATAAATATACAACTCTGTACTGCATACAAAGCAGAATACAAAACAAAGAAGAAAAAAAAAATATAGAAAAGAATTTTGTGAAAATATTTTATAAAACAGAATCTGGGAATTTATTTCTCATGGTGAGTAACATTTATTTAATAAATGTTCATATTAATTCGAATGTGTATTCTAAGCAGTGTTGCCAGAAGTAGGGGAAAATCCCTACATGTAGGTATTTTTGACACTTAAATAGAAGCGTAGGGAAAATCGGACAGATTTATTATAATCTCCAAAATGTAGGGATTTTTGTCATATCGTATTATATGTATATGATATAAATGCAGAAATAAACGTTTATTTAGTGATATTTCTTGTCCAAAAAAAATTTCTTTTTCCTAAAAACGCTGAAAAATATATTTCCAGAGTTGTTTATGGTTTAAAAAGCGACACTTATATGTATGTGTTTTTTCTAAGATATCATTCAATGTTGAAAGATTTATTCGAATTTAATTAAAAGTACATACATATGGGGGATTTCATGTCGAGTGACTCAACTTTTGAAATCGATGTCTTCCGATTTGGATAAAAAAAAACATATGTGGGGGATTTCATGACAAGTGAGCAAACTTTAAAAATCGATATCTTCCGATTTGGATAAAAAAAAGGTGAGCCGTATTGGATAGTAGTTTATACACAAATTTTCAACAAGATCGTTTAAAAATTTTCGTAGGGATTCTTGTAGGGGAAATTTTTTCAACGTGTAGAAAAAAATCGGATTTTTTTTAGCATGTGTAGGTAATTTTTCGAAAAATCTACTGGCAACACTGATTCTAAGTTAAATTAAAATTAAAAAAACTTTAAAACTTTAAAAGTCTTATTCCTTCAATATTTTCTAAACCAAAAATTCTGATACTGCATAGAAAATATTGAAGGAATAAGACTACTAAAGTATAAATGAAAGCTTTTAAAATTGTAATTTGACTTAGAATACACATTTGAATTAATATGAAAATAATTATTTTATAAAACTATACAATTTAATTAATGGTGTTGTTTAAAAAAATATAATTATAAAAAATATTTAGTGTTGGTGTGTGTAAAGAAAAATTTTGTTTAATATCTTAACAAAATGCCTCTGTCGACAACACAACTCAAGTGACTGATTTAGACATTTGTGGTCGCACAATATTTCTTATTGGGGCGCAAATTTGTATGAAAACTATTTCGTTATCGTTCGCTTGCATTGTCGTTAGATTTGTAGTGATAAAAATTTTAAGTGGGGCTATATTAATCGAAAATTGTGTACATATAACAAAAATCATAGACAAAATGTACTTAAAAAAAAAAGATTCGTTGCAATAAAAATTATTTTTATTCTTCCCGTTATTTTTTCGTTCAGCACCACTGTGTTATTTATTTAAAAAAAAAATGCCAATCTGCTTCAATTAGCTAAACTGTCGGCTAATAACATTCATATTTAATAATTTTATAAATGACTTACCTCTTCTTTTATAATAAAAATTCCAAATTTAATAAGAATAAATTATATAAGAAAATATGTAATTATTTTGCGATTTGAAATTTTCAACACGTACCTGTAATTAAACAATAAATAAAGAGACAAAAATGTTAATAAATTTAGAAAATAAATATATTTACATATAAAACTTTAAAAAAATTAATAAATATGTATAGGAAAAATTTAATTTTGTAAATATCTTAAATACGGGTGTGGGTCAACAAGTCTGTGATTTTTTATGTGAAACACAAAGTTTTGAATAAGAAATAATTTTATTTTTCAACGCAATCTCGTTTGAGCTTTTTACACTTTGTCCAGGTTTGAAAATAAGAAGTAGTCACTCGAGGCTAAATACGGAAAATAGTGAGGATGAGGCAGCAGTTCGTAGCATGGAATGCTTAATGAGCACACGAAATTCGCTCTTTCCCATGTACGCCCTAAAGTTTCACAGTTGTCTACTATCAATGGCTGTCAAACACAACACAGAAAAAAAAAATTTCATATTTGAATACGAAAATCGCATATTTGATAAATAATAAAATGTTTACATGATTTGTTAAAATAAATTGTGGGAAATGTTGAATAAATCAAACAAAATTTTTATCGAATCTTAATTTATTATTGATGATGTGCTAAATTTCCAATTTTTATTTTTAAATAAATACACTAAACTTTATTATAGGGAGAGGATAAGCTAGTTAGTTCCTATGCGCATTTCGCTGGTTGCTTAGGCCAGATCATCAGGAAACCTTTTTCAAAAAAAGCTTTGGCAAAACTAAATATACATATTAAAATAACAAAACTGTAAAGCAAATGAGAATTACAAATGGAAAAGAGTTGTTAAACTACTGCATTTACTTTGATTCAAATATTTTTTTTAATGAAAATGAAGAATTTCATTATTAAATATATTTTATTGAGTGCTATTTTGCAAAGTGTAATTTTGATACATTTTTTCATTGGATCAAATAAAAAGTTTGTTAACCTAAAATTTTATTTTTTAAATATTATTGTTAAAAATTTTCAAAAGGAAATATCGGCGATACCTATACCGATACGAATATAAAATTTAAATTCAAGATAAAATTAACAACACTCAAGTAGAGTAATTTTTATATTATACAAAATTACTTTGTAAAAGATAATTAATATCTAAAATTGCGAATATGCCTCTCTAGAAAAAAAAGAAGATCTAAGGTATCTCTAGACATCTTCTTTAGCTTAAACTTAGCGTAATTTTCTTATAACATTTTCACAAACGCACCAAAAGCTAGTTCTTGTCGACTTTTCAGAACTTTTTCTAGGTGTAGGGGTGACCGTGTCTTCAACACTTTCGGAATGCAGAGTCATATCAATCTATTGTCTTTGAAATTTTCGAGCGACTGATTTAGTCTTGAAAAAAGGTCAAAAAAGTAACATACACATAGAACGAGTGGTGTGGAACTCCAGCCTAAGAATTTAAAGAAACTATTTATTACCCTGTTTGATTTTATGCTCTTCTTTTGAATGTGTTATTGCTCTTAACTGTTATGCAATAAATAACACTACGTAACAGTTTTTTGACCAAATGAATTTGACACCTAATCTTTATGTAAAATTTTCCGATAAATCCGAATATGAAGTCAGAATTGTCAAAAGTAGAACAGTTGATGTGACTGAAATGCCAATATCTTTAAAAATTTAAAACGGATTATGTATTTCTTTCTTTTCAGTGAAAGGTTCTAAAATAACCATGGATTGCTAGTGAAGATTGATCAAGAAATGACAGTTACACGGGACAAAAGTTTAAGCTTCATTGAAAATTTTACATAAAGATTACCTGTCAGATTCATTTGGTCACGACTTTGTCGAAATTTTGTCAAGTAGTGTAATCAATTGAAAATTAAACTGTTTGTTCAAAAAAACAATAAAAAAAAAGTATCGTCGTTTCGCCAGTAAAATATCGCCGTTACCGATATATCGGCATATCCGAATTATCGCCGATATATCGGTATTTTTTTTTTTTTTTTTTTTTTTTTTTTATTTTATTTCCTAAGCTAATCCCGCGAAGCTCTTCGCTTGTCTGCAGGAAAGAAACCAGTGTCTGTGGCGGGAATCGAACCCGCAACCCCGGCGCTGATAGACTAGCTCACTACCAGCTAGGCTACCGGGGCACACACGGGGCACTATTCGTTACATCACTACTTTAAATCCAGAAATGATTATTCTCGTAGATGCATTTAGTATATTTTATAAATTTTTAAATATTTTCAAAATTACGTTTCTTAATGTGATTCAAAATATAAATCTCTTTAAAGGTAATTTTCAATCCTTTTTGTACTTCCCTTTAATATACATTTTTAAGGTAATAAATAAGCAATAAAATTCATACAATTACTATGAGCCCAGAAAATATCTTACAGTTTGCAATTCTCATTATTTCCGGTCCCACCTCCTCTTATATCAGAAAAAAAACAGAGACCAATTGTAAAAACTATGTATTTATTTATTATTAACTCAATACAGTATTTAGTATTTAGTCTATGATTGTAATCACATTTATCACAAACAAATTAAATGTAATTAACAACTTAATTAATCTGATAAATGTGCAGGTTAAATAAAAGCCCCAAAACAATAACAAGCTACAGCCAAGCCACTACAACGAAATCACATTAATAAAACAACAACAACAAGAAAAAAGCAAGGGAACAAGATGTGTAAGTATAAAAACATATAAAGGGTGTTTTTTTTTTTTGAGTGATACAACTTTGAGCTGGCATCACTGCTTTATTTGACCACCCATTTAACAGCTGATGTTGCTTTTTGTTTAGTTTGCTTTGACATTTCATTATAAATCGACTTACACCAGCGCAACGCGTGCAAATTGTTGAAATTTTTAATCAGAGCAATTCGACCAATGGGCTGAAGCACAAATTAATATAGTCATAGTCATTTGCCCATATGTCTTCAAAAACGATGACGATCAGAATGCGAAAAGTTGTTGAAATTGGTGTTTCAGATTGCGCTTTCTACACGCCAGCCGGGGCGGCCACGTGGCCGAAATCATATTTAAACATTTTCTATTTAAAAATTTTCTATCCAATAAAGACCGTTTCATTGATGATTTAAACGTGTATCACTCTATAAAAAAACACCCTTTACATATAATTGTAAACAAACAAATGGAAGCAAAAGAGAGATAGAGAGAGACAAGGAGGACAGGTACAACCATTTTATACACTGGACAAAAATCTACAAGTAAAAGTTCGTTATTCGCCAGTGCCGAATCTTATATACCCTTTATCCCTGTTTTTTGGAAAGACATGTTTTCCCTAGCTCTCAATGTTGCCGACAGAGAAAAAAAATACTCCAAAATTATTCAAACCTTCATAAAATTCGACTTTAGCAGAAAGTTTTTTGATTCCGACAACAAAAATTCGCCTAATACATCTGTCACTGAGTTAACAATCTTGGAATATGTGTCACTTAAAACGAAACGTAGTTGCACCTTTCGTTTACACTGAGTTAACAATCTTGCAATATGTGTCACTTAAAACGAAACGTTGTTGCACCTTTCGTTTACACCGATTCGTAAGATCCAGAAAAAATTATTCCTACATTAATATAGAGAACACCGACACAGCGACATGCAGGCCAAATTATTTCATTTGGCTAAGAACGCCGAAAAAGTAGGTCTGAAGATAAACATAAAGAAAACAAATCTCATGCGTGTTGCAGCAGCAAACAATCTTCCTATTCAACTTAATGGAGTCGTAACAAACGAAGTGGATTCATTTTGCTACCTTGGTAGTACATTAACTGTAGATGGTGGGTCGGATAAAGATATAAATGACCGGATCAATAAAGCTCGATCAGCCTTCCAATCGCTCTACAAAATTTGGAGATCAAGCAATATCACTAGAAAAACAAAACTACGTATTTTCAACAGTAGTGTTACAAGTGTACTTCTTTATGGCTGTACTACCTGGAGATTAACTCAGGAAAGCCTGAGAAAGCTACAATCATTTACAAACCGTTGTCTACGCCAAATCCTACAAATTTTCTGGCCGTACTGGGTCACAAACGAACAGCTTCTTGAATTGGCAAACCTCAACTCGATCAAGAATGAACTAAGGAAACGCAAATGGAAGTGGATAGGGCATACACTTAGAAAGCCTCCACATGAAATATCACGCGCAGTGATGGAGTGGAACCCGCAAGGTCAACGAGGTCCTGGTCGACCACGCCTAACGTGGATAAGAAGCATAAAAAATGATTATGAAGATAACGGAATGACATGGAACCAAATTAAATCATTAGCTAATGATCGAAAAAGATGGAAAGAGTTCGTTGGCGCCCTAAGTTCAAATTGAACGTTTTATCTAACTTTTTTTTACTATTGTAATCAAAAATTTTATAAATAAAGGAATGGAAAAAAAAAAAAAAAAAAATATAGAGATCACAAAAGAAAACAAATCATTTTCTAATCCGATCAAATGATATTAATCCTAGTTCTCATCATGTTCAAGTAAACTTTATATTTAAAAAAAGATTATCACATCGTTATTATTTTGTTCCAAAGATGCAGACTATTTTCATCGTAAACTATCTGCGCATAATAACATATAAGTTTTCTAAAGAGTCCCTGACACAAACGGCCAGGTCCACGATGTCACACGTTAACGTTCGCGTAGAGAATTAGATTTAAAACAAAAACAAATTTTAGAAATTGTTTTTGTTTTAAATCTAGTTCTCTACGCGAACGTTAACGTGTGACATCGTGGGTCTGGCTGTAATTCGTTTTTTTGGAATATTTTTATTAATGTATTTTATTAGGGTTTTTGTTTTCCCGCACTTTTTTGATTTCCGGGAAAGCGCAAAATAAAAATCGTTTTCTCGCGATCCCGGGATTTCCGCCCAAAATAAAATTAAATTTATTTACAATTTTAAGCCATTAACCAACGGTGGTGAATGAAGTCATTCCATATGAAACTTTCTTAATAATCATCTAAGACCTCATTCGTTTATATATCGCTCATTAACTGCAATAGTGACATAACTTAAAAAACCCATTTCAAGATAAACGCGTTTAAAGTTTTTGATTTGCTTTAATCACCTAGAAAAAATTACGAAACATTATCTTCAAACGGGGAAAGTATGAAAGATATACGGATGAATTTTATACACAAATAGTGAAAAAATTAGCGAACACTACGTCTACATAACTAACTCCAAAATTTAATTTTTTGAATTGTCACTAATGAAGTTAATGAGCGATATATATTCCATCTGGTCAAATTACTCCGAACAACTCAACAGAAGTTAACAATTTAAGTCTCAAATTGTTTTCAGTTCTCCCAAGCAATTTGGGATTGAACTTCAGCAGTATCGGTTCAGTAGGAAAGAGTTAAGCGGCTCATACACTTGCAATAAAATTGTTCATTTTTACGTATTGTACAATTATATCGCTAAGGTGGCACAATATATTGGCAAGAATCAAAAGACTTTTGATTTTTATTGCACAACGAAAAGAAAGTGAAATGTGTTGGCAACATTGTACAATGCTGTTTATGTTATTTCTATAGGTTATATTCACCTTTTTATTGAATGAGAGTTGAGCAATATTTAAATTGAAACCATTGTGGGACTTATTGCATAATATAGGACAAAATGGAAATATTATGGCGAATATCATATGCAATAATATTGCAAGTGTATGGGCTGCTTTATGCAGGTTATTCCACATACCTCCCTAACAAATTTACAAAAACCAACATAAATTGGCATCGGAATGCACCGATTGTCATTAAATTTCAACAAATTCTGATAATATGTCAATAAATTTCGTAAAGATCGGTTCATTGTTTTCCTTATATTCAATATAAAAACCAATCTCGGAATTTGAAAGAATGCTTTTGTACTGAAATTTGGTCTAATTTAGTTTCATAAAACTCGAAATTTCGTGAAAATCGAGTCATAATTTATAAAAGGCCCCATATAAAACCCACTATCGGAAAACGCTTAAACTGTAAAATTTTGACCATTACAGTTTTATAAGACTCGATATAAAACTTCGTGAAGATCGCTCTATAAGTCACCATAGCTATGACGTATATAACTCCAATCTCGAAAATCAGACAAATTTGCACTGAGTCGCAGCAAATATTGATACATATTGTCGAAAAATGTGGTTGGATAAAACAACTAAAGACATGGTGCATAAATATATGGATTTAGTAAAGTTTAAAAATTTCCCGGGAATCCGGCAATTGAAATTTCTCTAGTTAGTAGTGCTAACCGTTTTTTTAGGTTAGCTCTTGTTTTCGAAATATACCGTTATTTCGAAAATGGAGGAGGTTGCACAACATATACATATTCACGGAACTCAAAACCGGTTTAGTTTATTGAATAAACTAAAAAAAATCCGAAATTCCGGAATAAAATGACCTGGAAAGGGTGTATCCACTTGTGGTGAAGGGTATAAAAAGCTAAGTTATTTATATCGTAACAAATACTATAAATGTAAGCAAACATATTCAAACAAAAATTTAAGACAGAGTCATAATTAAAGTACCGTACTTTTATACACTGAGAGAAAATTATAATTGCTAATACGATAATTGTGTAAAAATGTAATCAATTTCAATCAAGTTTATTAATTAACAATATTAGAACTTAAAACAATTCAATAAATATTTTTAGCAGTTACAGAGGAAAAAAAACAAAGCGGATATTTATAGACAGGTAATGAGAAAATTTGTTTTTATCATTATATTTTTTTTTTTAAGAAAATAATAGTAAATTTGATTTAATAGATAAATAATTTTAATTACAAGTTATATTACAATAAAAATAAAAAATTAATTTTCAAGTTGTGTAGTATACCTAGCAGGAAGATTACATCAATTAATTTTTTATTATTTACTATGTCTTTCAAAGTACTATTAATTGTTAGTTGTGATATTTTCCCATAATTTTGGCAATAGATGAATATCACGCCAAACCCGTTCCTCATCGTTTAACATTGAAAAATTAAAAAAATACAAGTCAATTTTGACTAAACCGAAGCGGGTTTTTTTCACACCTTTGTATTGAAACAATATAAAAAAATAACATTATTTAAAATCAACTTGTTTTTTTTTAACGAGAATGGTTTAAATATGACTTCGGGCTTGTTAAAGTGGCGGCTAAATCAGATATTGCGTATACTAAACAGTCAAATTTTGTAAATTTAGTAGAACAACCTGTTTCTTTGGTAATTCATTTTTGTACCCTAATCCCATACACTTAAACAGTATTATCTAATTATCCCTTAATAAAATTCATTTTTAACATTTTTATTTGATCAACCTGTAAAATATAAATAAATTGAACAAACACATTGTTTATAAGCACAATAAAATTATAATAATTGTTGATATTAATTAACTCGTGACATTAATAATAATAACTATAAGTATAATATGAACGTCATCATATTTTTATTATTTTCACTTAGGTCTTTATCCAGAAAACAATTTAATATCTTAGCAATGATACCAACGTTTTTTTTTTATTTCCCGTCTAATTATACCCACTACACAATAGAGGACAGGATATTATGCGTTTGTGTTATTGTTTGTAACCAGCGTTGCCGTTTTGGTTACTTTTTTGGTGTACTCGTGTGCCTTTTTCCATTTTGGTTTATTTTTTTACACAAAAATTACCAATTTTTTGTTTTGGAACAAGAACTACCCGCTCCGCTTTTTTTGACCCTTAAAAATTGTGTGAGATATTTGTGCATCTAAAACCAATACATTTTTTCCTCTACTTAAAAATAATTTTTTTTAAAAGCTTTATGTGCTGTTTTCACAACACAAGTGATTGACCGCCGTCCAGTAAAATTTATATGAAAAACACTCAAAAAACTGTGCGACTTTTCAAAAACTCCTAGCGGTAGCCCTGCTTGTGTTGTGAAAACAGCACATAAACTTTAACATACTATCAAGTTAACCAAAAACGGTATATATATATAAAAGTGTAGATGGCCATTATCTGCAACTCTTAATGCTTCATATTTCTAACTGAAACACTTTTCTAGATCAAAGGCCCTACCGATCCCATCCCGTTTAATATGATTATATTTCCACCGGAAAAAAAGCAACTATATAGAAAATTAAATAGCCATTGTTCTTTCCAGACCATCGGTAATGTACTGTCAAAACTTTATGAAAATCGGTCCAGCGCTTTATGAGCCTACAAGATACAAACAAACACAATATCTTCTTAAGACATATTTTTAAACTGAAGTGCGATTAAGGTAGTACTTTTAAAAAAGTACACCTTAAATTATACCGATCGATTACCGATGTACCAAATTTAATGATATCATATTTTTTTTTTAAATACTGTGGTGTAGTGTATCATATAGTCGGGCTTGATTGACTATACTTTTTTACTTGTTTTGTTTTAAATTTGAAAAAAATACCGTTCAAATTGACAAATTTTAAAAAATTTTCAATCAAAACTATACTTACAACATTTTCATACCCTCCACAGCTAGTTGTGAAGAAAATATACTGTTAGTCTGAGTTTATACGGTTCATTCTTTACTGAAAAGATTGCTACTTTATAGGCGAGAGGGGCGAGTGAAAAAGAAACGAGTACATACCCCTCGCCTCTCTCGCCTATAAAGTAGCAATCTTTTCAGTAAAGAATGAACCGTATAAACTCAGACTTACGAAAGTAACTTTAGTTAAGAATTAGTTGTTATTATTGGTTAAGAATTAGTTATAATTTTTAGTTATCTTGTATTTATTAGTTATCTTGTATTCATAAGTAGTTTTATTAGTTTACATTGTTATTTAAAATTGTTATCATTTAGTACACTTCAATCCCAATGTGCAGAAAGCCCTCGAAATGACCGTTAAAAAAGCTTCAGTATAAGTCGTGAAATTATGTAAACATAAGTGCCGCCATAAATCAAATAGAGTGGTGAATAGTAAAGCCTCGAACCTTCGAAAAACATTTCGAATGATCTAGATGGCCGAATGGCAGTATAAATACTTGCGGCGGCTAGCATAGTAAGATCATTCTAAGTTCAGACTTTGTTAATAACGTATAACGTGGAGAAAATTATAGTTGGTTTTGAATAAAAGCTATAAATAAGTGTTATTATTATTGTAAACAGTGTTTGAAGCGTTGTGTTTTATTTATTTTATTAAAGTTGCAATAAAGAACTCGAAACGGTTTATTTATTATAAAGGAAAAAAAACCAAAACGTTATTAAAAGGCAGTAAGGTTTAGTAGAAAAAGATTTATGAATTCAAATGTGAAACAACCTCCCGAAAAAATTGATAATTTTGTTACAAAGACTAACAATAATGATAGATAGCATAATTCACGGATTGAAATGAGATTTTTCTCAAATTCGTTTTATATGAATATAACTCATACTTCTATGATTCGCGATGATCGGTACATAATATACCATATGCTTAATCTAAGGCCCACTTGAGAAAAACACTCTAGAACGAATAAAACTGTATCAAATATATAGATTATAATTAAATCTTGTCTGTCATAGTTTCATAATATGAAGTGCATTTACACCTACGCCATAAACAGGTTAAAAGTTGTTTATGATGATAAACTAGTTTGAGAAACTTGTTTATCCATACAAATTATAAGCACGTTCGTTTGTAACTTGTTTTTGAGACTAGTTATAAACCACCAGTTTTCAAAAAAAATTAAGTGAAAAAATTACTTTTAGCTTTGAAAAAAAATCCCAAAAAAATAAACAAAGAAAATGTTTAAAAAAATTCAAAATTTACAAAAAGTTAGTTTTTTAAAATTTTTTTTTTTTTTTTTTAATATGGAAAACGGAAATAAAAGGAATGTTTATATGTTCATATGTATACGCATCAATGTTTTTATTTTAAATATTGGGGCTAAAAATGTTATGACTTGTCAAAGATAAACCACTTAACTGTCTAAAATGCTAATGTAAATGGTATAGTTTATGAAAGTAGCTTAAACTAGTTTGAAAATTACAAGTGTAAATGCACTAGAAGACTAAAAATCACAATGCCAAATTTCGTGATGATCGGTCCATAATTTACCTAGGCCTCATATACACCCAAATTTCGGAATCACTATAATACGCCTAAGATTGTAACAAATAATGGTTTTGTAGTAAAATTTGGTTTTTTATAGTTACAAAGACAAGAAATAACACAACTAAATTTTGTGAATATTGGTCTATAATAGACCAGAGGCCCCATAATATAATACTCTCATTGTCTATAGAGGGTAGCAAAGATTTTTATTGTGATTTTCTACACCACAGTGCAGCGATTTTGCTTATTGACCACATGTTAAGCCAATTTCTTACTAACCTTTAAACCACAATTTTTTCCGCGCTGGTCGCAAGCATTAAATTTGCGGTAAAATCTCCAAATTGTCAATAATGTGTTTAACAAACTTTATCTGTATCTCCTATTATTACCTCTTTCTTAAGGCGTATTTATATAATATGGTGGTAGCGAACAAGCAGCAATACAAAAGATTTTTGTTGTTGTAAGCATTTTTTTGCATAGAATTGTTGTTTTGTACCACTTGTAACCAAAAAATAAAATTTAAACCAAAGCAAACAATGAAAACAAAAAATGTTCGTAAACCGAAATGTCATAATCAGCTGGAGTTTTTCCTCAACTTATAAATTAATACGCATTTCTTTTGCTGCTGGTGGGCATTCTATCTACAAAATCTTTCTTTTATATACGTCCAACAACAACAAAAACAAACTTATTGTTTACATCTTTATTAGTACATAACTTCATTTTCTCTACCACTTAATAAAATGCATATTTGTTTGTTTGATGGTTTTATTGTTGCTTTATGTTATAACAAACATAATAGTAAAGTTTTTATTGCTGTTATTTTTAATTGCCATTTAATCTTTAATGTACTGACGTCATTATGTATTTTGTCGACATGTTTGTAACTTTTTCGTTGTTTTTATTATTGTTGTTGCTTTTAATTTGTTTTATATAGACAATTGGCTATTTTTTATCTGTCTCTACTATAGAAAAAAAAGTGTAAAAAGTTTATAAGAGGCGGAGTATTGACCTTTTATATTGTATATGTATGTATATATAGTGTTTCCATACGTATTTGTATACAGATATTGAAATATAAAGTATTGTATGTATACACTATCGAACTTGAGTGCTGGTCAAAAATTTCATCAGCCAACAGTCAACCACAAAATAATTTGTGGTTGGCGGTTGAGCGACGAAAATTAGCGGCCACTTTATCAACAAGCGAAAATTTGAGCAAAACTATCATCCATGTTCGATAGTGTGTACCACAGAATACCACAGAACTGTAAAAAGTGACGTGTGAAAAAGGCCCAAATCAGTTGCGAGGGCAGTTTTCGAAGAAAAAGACAGACAGCTTTTTTTGGTAGTGAAGTGGCAATGTGTAAAAACAGGCAGCAACAATCAACACAAATGGCATGATCAAAACAAAAATAACAAAACACAGACCACGTTAAAAAAATGCATTAGTCCAACAAACGTTGTGTTTTGTGCATAAAAAATGTATTTATTAATATTTTTTTGTTTTATAATGTTATTTATTTACTTAAATATTATTTACTTGTGTTGTGGTAAACTTAAAAGTTAATTTTTACAAAAGCTTTGCAAATAAATCTCAACTAAATAAATTTGTGTTCATTGTATTGTGGCATAAAAAAGATTTTTCTAAAGACGACTTCGTAACTAATGAACTCGTACCGAGGTGCAATTACTGCTAGTTGAAGAAATATTTTGCATAATGTTGCCATATTTAGAAATACAATTATACCGATTAATTTCATTAAAGTTTTGAAAGCTGTGACTTTTTAAAATAACTACTACCCTACAAGAAATGGATGACCGAAACTAAAACACACGCACTATTTTTTTTTTATTGTTACAACTAGCGCTGCAACTCGTGTGCGTTTGTATATCTAATTAGGAATATTTTTCAAAGCCCAAGTTTTATTAATCTTTTCTTCTTATATATATAAATTAACTTAATAACATGTTGAATATATCTGTCAATACGTTTCATAAATTATAATTTTTTTTTTTTTCATGAAAAATATTATTTATTTATTTATTATTAATTCATTGTTACACAAAAACCGAGCCCAGAGGGCCATATATGGTTTAAAAATACAACTCATAACATACTACTCAATAAACAATGAGAATAAGAATAAGAATTCAGCTAAATTTGTATTAACTAATTAAAAAAAATGTGGTGGAATTTTGGGAATTGCTGTTGTTAAAAATATTTTAGGAAGAAATGTTTGCTAGTGGCAACGCTAATTACTCCAAAATCACACGTACACAAAAGTTTAGGTAATTTCTTCACATTAGCCTTAAGAAAGTGATGGAAACTTTGTTCACATTAGCCTTAAGAAAGTGATAAAAACTTTGTTCACACGATGACCATTATTCTGTCATCAATGACAGCCAAATGACCGGTAAAATTACGGTCACTGTTCTTGTAGTGTCCTTTCAGAACATAACGAATCAAATTAATTGTGTTAAATTTCTTAAGGTTAAGTGTATTTCGATATTGCTTTCATCACCATGGGAAAACAAAGAGCCTAACAACGCCCCAGCCATCAACACACTGGTAGCAATTTTAGTACATGATTGTTTAGAACATGTTCAATTCCAAAACAGTTTCCTTTGAATAGCAACAGTCCACTGGAACGTGACATTAAAAATTTTTTGTATAAATTCAATAATCACGTGATCTTCAAAAGTTAAGTGAATATAAGTAGCCACGATATATTGGTTTAACCTGAAGACAAGCTGAAAATATTGGTAGCATCCATATCCCCCTCAAAAGTACAGCAAAATGAAGAAAACTATGGGCGTTTTGAAAAATTTCATCGATTCTACCCTGAAAGAATTGTGCTTAATAAATCTAATGCATTAATTTCATTAAATTTTTTTCTTTATTCAAATGAAAATTTTCATTACGGGAATGGAATTTAATGAAGCAATTTCATTAACGCTTAAAAATTGAGTTTCGTAATTTCGTTAACATCTTTCATTGGATAAATGACAACTTAATATCTCTTTTAAAAGAAAAATCCAACTAAAAACGTATTTGTAACTAAATTTTTGGCAATAGACATAAAAATTTGTGAAAAAAGTAAATTTTTAGTTTCATAATATCAATTTTAACTAAATGTTGGTACAAGGTTCAAAAACAAACAACGACAACGAAAAAGAAAAAACAAGGGCAAAAAATTCTCATATTCTTTTTGCTTAAAGTGTTAAAATTTACGTAGTAGTAGTACAAACTAGTAAAATAGAAAGAATGCTGATGAAGGACGACGCTTTGCATCCTAAAAAAAATATTAAATGCAATTTTCTTAAAGGTTAGCTTATGAAAGTAAACTCCCATAACTGGTTCAATTTCATGATATTAACCAAAGTGAATGGCAAATTTCATCAGAGAAGAAAAAAAAACAAAGAGTAAAGTAAAAAGTTATAACTAAAATTAAATAACTTTCTTTTTTTAAAATTGTGAATTGGCAATGTACATTGTATTGATATTTTCCATTTTTGACATTTCGCAACACTTGTTTGCCACTAAGTGCCACTTTAAAGGTAAAAAATTAAATTAGAAATCAGTAAAAAAAATGAATTGAAGATCTCCCTTAAAGATATATTTATACAATCAAAGAATTCTATAAAGTGTTGAATAAACATTTTTCTTAAAATTTGTTGATTTTTTTTTATATGTGCAGCACGTTCTTTTTTTCAAAATTATGTCAAGCGGAAATGTGTATGCGACATAGAGTATGTAATTTATATATACTTCTATGTTTAGATAAATTTTATATAGTATATCGTTACCTAAAAAGCAAAAGGCCCTATCTAACATATTGAAAATTATACAGAAGCAAAAAACTAACTAAAATGTTAAATTGATAATTGCCTTAAACTGTTTATAATTTATTTTTCTTCCATTTTTCTTGTAAAACCTATCAGTTGTTTGGAGAATTACTAATGTTGCATATTATGCAAACTGTTAGTAAGGTCTTTTAGCGTTTATCATACAATCTTTTGTAGATAAGGCCGTTTGTTTTTTGTTATTAAAATCTCTAATTTTGATCGAACAATTTTTTGTGGAGCTTTGTGTTGATGCAATACATCAAAAGCAATGAAAAAGTCAATTTTCAGTGCCCTGGTAGGCTAGCTGTGAGTGAGCTAGTCTGTCAGCGCGTGTTGCGGGTTCGATTCCCGCCAGAGACTCTGGTTTCCTGCATACAAGCGTAGAGCTTCGCGGGTTTAGCTTAGGGAATTAAAAAAATAAAAAAAATAATTTTTTAGTTAGGGCATTTTGCGTTTTAGATAATGATATGTAGAAAATACCCATGTATATGTGATTTTTTTTTTTCAATTTGTGTTACACTAAAAATTTAATACAAAAATAACATCAAGTACTTAAAACACAACCAAACACATGTTATATATTTTTTTAAAACAAACAAAAAAAGTACCGAAAACTGCCAGACATTATAACACAGAAATTAAAAATTGTATAAAAAATATTTCAAAAAAGTAAAGTGTATGTATGTAAAGAGTAAACCAAAAAGAGATTGTTATTTTTAGGATTTTCTAAAAATTAAAATAGATATAATAGACTAATACATGTTTCCAAGTTTGGAAATAATCTGGTAAAAAAAAAAATTTAATTAACTTTGGCAACACTATGCCTTAAAGATCTAAATTGCTCAGTTTGTTCAAGGCGAATTAACTACAGGTGGTGTCGAAACGGCATCTGATTTTGACAGTTCGGGCTTATTTGTTTTGATTTGTTAGTGTTTTGCTAATAATGGTTGACATTTCGAGCTAATGGCACTAACAATGCAATGCAAAAAACCCTATGTTGTTTCTGTTGTTGTTGGATTGTTGTAGTTCCGACACCACCTGTAGTTGAATTCGCCTTGAGTTTGTTTTTGCAATTCTAAAGAAGGGTATACACTATTGAACATGAGTGACAATTTTGCTTAAATTTTCGCTCGATTGATAGTTTGGCCGCTAATTTTCATCAGACAACTGCAAATTATTTTGTGGTTGGCTGTTGGCTGATAAAATATTTTACTGTCACTCAAGTTCGATAGTGTTAGGGTGTTCCATTAATCGGGTTTTATTTTTGTTTGATTAAACAATTAATCGATATTTCGCATTTTTAACTTATTCGATTGAACGAATACAATTTTAAAATTTAAAAAAAAAAATTAAAATTAATCGAATAATTCTTAATCCTTAAATTTTATAAATTACGAGATTTTTTTCGATAATTTTAGAAAAATTAGTACTTGAGTAAATAAACTTTTCTTTTATTAAACTTGTCAATTAAGCTCCAAATTGTAGCTTTAATTTCGGGCACTTAGATTTTTAAAGAAAGTCAATATGTATAACCTTGGATTTTTTGAAACTTTCCACGGACATTCTATCCTTTGCTATGCTTCTGCAACTAGTTTCCTCTAGAGGATCGATCGAAGTATTATGTTTTTTAAATACTTATTCATTGGACCACTTGTAGCCCTTTGATTTTGTTGGTGGAGCATTTTCTTCAAGTACTATGTTAAAGTCACTGTGTAAGTAGTAAATTAGTGAAGTAGTTGAAGAACATTTACTTTAATAAATTTTTAGACACGTGTTACATTTCGTTTTATTTTTAAAAAATACGATTGTGTTCTAGAAATCGAAATGAAATGGATTTAAAATTGAGCAAATTTTGAAAACGACCCTGTAATGAAAGTTCATAAAAATATTTCACTTTATCTACTTCATTCTTTAAGTATCTATAATTTTTGCAAGAACAACACTTAAAACTACAAAAAAAAACTACGGTATTTTGTATATAATTGAATTTAAATTATCGTTCGATTTCAATTTAACTTTATTCGATTTTTAGAAAATATCTACCCGAAAAATTAAAATAAATCTTGGAGTTAAGATGCCTTTGTCGTTTGTTCTGTTATTATATTATTAAATTTATTAAGTTATTAAATTGTGTTGAAAAAATGTAACAAAAATATAAGCTAAATTTACTCACTACGGACACATACATTTGGTTTGTTTATTCGACTTAAAATTTAAAAAACAAGTATACATATAACAGAAATACTATATATTATTATTATTCGATTAATCGGTATAAATTCTTCGATTAATCGCTTAATCGAAATAAGCATTTTAAAATTATTCGAACAATTAATCGTCTAAAATTATTCGATTAATCGAACAAGAATTAGTCGAATGAATACCCTAGATAGTATGTATTTTTAAAAACAACAAAAAGTTTTGGGTTTTGCACAAATTTTGGCAACACTTTTTTTTAACGATCTGAAAACCCAACGTCTGCCCCAGGGCTGCCAGATAAATTTGTGAGGAAATCGTTTTGAAAAATCGTCAAAAAAAATCGGACAACTTAAAATTTAGTTTTTTTTAACAATTTTAGTTCGATTTTTATTCGATTCTTCCATAGCACAGCGTAAGGCGGTTCTTCAATCGTTGTGGGAATCGATTAAGACGTGGGTAAAGATCATCTAACGAGTTTTTCAAGAATCGTATGAGACTTATGTAGATATTATCTTACAACTCTTGAAATGTTCGCCGTAAAATTGTTGAAAATATGATTTATACAGAGAATCGTAAAAGGTTCATTCGATGATGGTTTGGCGAAAAATAAACAAAGTGTAACATTTTTGTTTTTGTACTCTGAAAGTAATCACTTAAAGATTTACTTAAGACTTGCATATTACAGCCGTACATAAATAAACAAAAGTGGCCTCAGCGTTTTGCAATTGGAAAAACCAATTTTGACAGCTCGTTTAATGGTGAAGTTGGCCGCTATTGTTAATAAATAATGTAATTTTAGCTATTTTTTGGGCAATCTAGCGTTTTTATCTCTATTTTTATTTATAATTTGTGGGTTTTATTAAACAAGAAAGATATCACTATTGTTCGTGACACAACGTTAACACTCTTGCTTACGTATGTTATATCAGCGTAAAAGCTAAGAAAAAGAAAACGTTCGGCCTTCCGCACTTGTTAAGGTACGGCTGTTAAACATTTCAAAATTAAAAAACGAACATTTCAGAAAATTTAATGTTTTATTCAGACTTTGGAGACTGAAAAAAATCGTCACTTTTTAGAAAAAAATCAGCAAAATGGCAGCCCTGGTCTGCCCAATATAACTTTATTTTTACGAAAAATACTAATTTTTAATAATTTGATTAAACAAACAATTTTTGGGTGTCGCTCATTTTTAACTTTTATCAGGAAACTATTGGCAACACTGCTTGAAAATAATCTGGAAACTCCACATCACAGTGTTTTTGTACTTTTAAGTCGCCAAAGTAAAAAACAACAAGTTCCCCGATCTTGTTGATTTCTTGATTTGTGATAACAGGAGTACAGGTGATAAAAAATATGCTGATAAGAAGAAGGCAAGGAATGGTAATGAATATAATAGTACTCAAATATTCAGTATCAAGAGAAACTAAACTTTTTAAATTTGCAATTTTAGTGATTTTAGTATTGTTGTAAACGTTTTTGTCATTTATACCATTATTTTTTCGTGAAATCAGGCCCATTTCAAAAAGTATTGGTTGGTTTTAAAGTAAAAAAATAAAAAAATGGGTGCTATAAAGTAATATTCAATTCATAAAAATAAAAAGTGGTCTGTTTATTTGACCAGGCACACCTATCTTTATGTATTACGACGCGTTAATCCCAATTAAAGGCCCATTTGGCTCGTACACCCACAACATTTGGAGCAAATTGAGAAAAACTACATGTTTTCTTGATTCTTTACGGTGTTTCGCGATCCACGCCCATTTCTCTTTAATAATAGGCGTTCCGGAGCATATATCATTTCATAACGATATCTTCTCCGGAACGCCTATTATTAATAAGGTAATTTGATGAAATTTTGTACATAAGTTTTTATTGGCACAAGGACCAAAACTATTGAAAATTAGGCGAATCCTTAAATGGATTCTTTGTGCCCATAACATTATAATGTTGCTACAAAGATTAAAATTGGTCCAAACTTATTTTATTGCAATGAAAATTTTATTAAAATCGGTCCATATTTGACCATAGTTCCCATACAAATTCTACTCTCAAAAATAGCTTTTAATGCCAGTAGTGCGATTCACTAACTTTTATAACGATAATCGAATCGTTAAAATAAATATAACGAAAATTTATCGAATATGCTATTCAGTAAAATTTTTAACGATATTCGCTGTCGTTTAAAATCAGCTGTTACTTTAAGCAATGTTTTTGTCGTTATTTTAGCGACAATAATTTAGGTTGTGTTTATTTAATCGATAAAATGTATTTTATGTCTAAAATAGCTTACATACATACAAAGATATATTCATATGTATATGTATGAACAAAAACTAAATCCTAAATTTAAAATTTACAAAAAAGCATATTAAGAACAAAAACCCAATTCTAAATGTAAAATTCACAAAAAAAAAAATATAAAAACATAAATTAACCCTTCGTCTTACTTATGAGTCTGGCCAGACCTTTTCCAATGCATTTTGAATGCAAAAACATTTGTAACACAGGGGGTTAAGAATAATTTTATTTGTTTTTATTTTATTCTCTTTTGTGCTTTTCGTTTTTTTTTAACATTTTTAAGACAGAGATGTTACAAAAATACAGCTGTTTTCTATCGTTAAAAAAAAGCTACAGAATCACACTATCGTTACTGCAAGCGAATATATATGTCGACAAATATAACGATTGTCGGTTCGTTTAAAGTTAGTGAATCGCACCACAGAACTTCCTTTGTCATTCGTATGTATATTGATTATAGACCAAGCGTATCCGACGTTGGTTCTATGAGACAGAACATGAATGATATGCTTGGCCGAGACCTAGACATACTCACGGAATGGGCTCGTGCGAATAGCATAAACGCGCGACGGATCAGGGTGCATCATCTGTATATATGGGTGGTATTATTATTGAAGAATCGGAATCCCTTGATGTTCTGGACATGAAGATACATTGTGATGTCCGATAGACAAAACATATATTTAAGATGTTGAAAGAAGCATTCAAGTGCCTGGGTTTTTTAAAACGGTGTAAGATATACATCACTCAATCTGATCTGCTTACTATTTATACCAGGGTTTAAAAAACTGCAGTAGAAACCAAAAACAAAAAAATATTCGTACAGCTTTTCGCTTTTTGAATTGGTTTGACAGAGACTGTTTGCATTTAATGAATTAGAAGTAAAAGCAACAGTTTTTTTTTTTGGCCAATGAGAAATGAAAAAGTGGAAGAAATAGCAGTTTTTCGACTTTGACTGCAGTTTTTTAAACGCTAATTTATACCATCCATATATTCAACCACGAATAGAATACAATTCTCATGTGTGGAGAGGGCGAAGGTGCTCATGAATGACTGTAGGGTATCCAGTTCTATTGACTCCCTTGAGCACCGTCGCAATGTGTGTTAAATTTGCCTGTTTTATCGATACTACAATGTAATGTGTTCTGATGAAATAAAAGATCTGGTTCCCGAAACCCTTATACCGTGTTCAGATATACCTTTTTTATTGAGTCAATATTCGGTTTATTGACATAATTATCTTTCTGTTCACATATACACAATTTAGCTAACTCAATTTATATTACTACTACATACAACATTCAACGTAAACACAAATGTACATGTATAAGCAAAATGTAAACAAGTTTTGACATCTTTAAGGAATAAACATCTGGCTTTTGCAACGACCTAATTGATGGGCATTTGTTTTGTTGTAATTTCAGTTGCCAAATGTCAAAACCCTGTTTAGTAAGCTGTGTTATGCTCAATAAACACACTTGTGACAGGGTCGCATTTTAATTTTACTCAATATTTATAACAATTTCGTATTAATTGAGCAATAACTAAATTGCAATTTTATATGGATAATTGAGCTCAATAATGTCGTTTATTGCGTAAAACTCAATTAAGGTGCATATCTGAACACGGTATTACGTTTGTTCGTAATACATGTTTATTGGAATCTGCCTTTAAAAAATTTTTTTGAAAAATTATCTTTAAAATAGGTTTTTTAAAATTTTAAATTTTTCAATATAAAAGAAAACCATTTTGTTTGAAACTATACGGTAAGGATATTAAATTCGTTGACGATCATAATTTTTTAGGATTAATTTTTGACAAAAAACTTACATTTAAGACCCACATTCGAAAAATTAGGGCTAGGGCTAACTCCAAACTTAATTTAATTAAAATGCTCAGATGCTCTCAATACGGATCTGATCCAAAAACCCTTCTTAAAATATTATGCTCTATTGTACTTCCAACTTTAGACTACGCGTCAATAATATATTCATCTGCCATTAATTCAGACTTAAAAACATTGGAACCAATCCTTAACACAGGAATAAGGCTTTCTATTGGAGCCTTTAGAACTAGTCCAGCTAAAAGCCTACAGATAATAGCCTCATGCCCACCCCTTTACCTTAGAAGATTAAAGTTGTTGCTTAACTACACACTTAAAATATTTTCTTTACAAAATCACCCGATGTACGATAAAATCTCTAATATGAGAAAAATTGACCAATTTCAACTTAAATCAAAATGCAAAAAATATATTCCTTTTTACGTAACGGCTCATCAAGAGTTCAACAAAGTTATTTCAAAATATGCCATAAATATAAATGCTATAGAGAACATAACGTACTCTCATATGGTACCCTGGTGCTACTCAAATATTAATATAGATTTCTCCCTTGCATATACGAATAAACGGGATATGACCTCTTTTGAAATTAAACAGAAATTTTTGGAATTAATTAACATCAAATACTCAAACCATGGTCAGTTTTTTACCGATGGTTCTGTTATGAATGAGAAAGCTGGTTTCGCAGTTTTTGGTAAGAATATTGCCATATCTAAACGTATTCATAATTTTTCCTCTATATATACTAGCGAATTATTGGCAATAAAAACATGTCTAAAAATACTTAAAAACATCTCTCAGAAAACACTTATTATAACCGACAGTAAAAGTGCCCTGGAAGGACTACAAGAGCCATTTGGTAACAACATGATTATACAACAAATAAGAATGTTAATAACATCCCTACCAAAACAGGAAATTACATTTCTATGGGTTCCGAGCCACCTAAATATAGGTGGAAACGAAAAAGTCGATCAGCTTGCCAGAAATTCTTTAAAAAGCAGGATATCTACCGAATATACCTTTCAATATTCAGATTATAGGCAATACATTGGAAAATACATTTTTGACACCTGGAATGATCTATGGAAGGATAATAACGAAACTAAACTATTTAAAATTCAAAGAAACATATCGCACAAATTAATAGTACCCAATATATCCAAAATAGACTTTATTAAGTTAAATAGACTCAAAATAGGTCATTGTTTTTTCTCACATAAACATATTATTGAAAAGACACAGCCCCCAGTTTGTGAATGCGGGCAAACACTAACCATCTCTCACATATTTAATGAATGCAGTCTTCTGCATAACAAACGTTTAAAATATAAAATAAATAACATTAATATCCTTCAAAAAGAAAATGAATTTAAAAACATAAAACAATTTTTGACTGAAATAAATATTTATAAGTCGATTTAAATCTAAAATAATGTAAATATGTATGTATATTAGAATATAAAGTCTTATGTGAAATTAATTGGCCTATATAACCTAACTGTGTTGGGGCCTTTATAATACCAAATAAATAATAATAATAATTGTTTACCTTTAACAACCATTTTTTACACCATATGCGTTTTTCTCTTTATCTCTCTCCTCCCTCTCTTTCTACATTGACATATTGCAACAATTGTTAAGTTATTTTTAGTTTTTATAATATATTTATATTACCCACTATATTAAAAGAGAAATGTATTGTGAGGTGTGTTCTGCAATTTTTAAAAACGATGCTTGCTGGGGGCCGTTAATGAAATTTTAAACAGATTTGTTGTTGTTTTTTTTTTTTTTTTTTTTTTTTTCAAAATACATTTAAACACATATCTATATTTAAAATATATTTTACCTTATAATCTCCGATATTAGAATTTTTTGAAGAAAAAGAATATTAGAGATTCAACAACAGAAATTGTCATCCCCAGTTTAAAACAACCACCTTTATTTATTTATGTATGTATTTGATTATTTTTTAGACATCTGTGAAAAATCATATTTATGGTAAAAGTATTTCATTACTCTTTGAAAATGTGTGCTCTCCATTTATTTTAGAAATTATCAACTTTTAATATCAGAAAGTTATTTTAAGACCAAAAATACCAGATGTGGTTGTAAAATATTTAAATAAAATTGTTTTTTTTTTTGTGTACAAAAGCACTCTGGTAAATTGAATTATAAATATTGCATTTTATTTAGTTTATAACAATAATCTGGTAACCTTAAACGTTATTATTTTTAACAGCGGTAGAAAAATATTGTCCTGACTGATCGGTTTGTAGTTTAGTGAACTTAAAGACTATCCGCCGTATTCATAAACGATTGTTAAATTTACCAAGGGTTTGTAAAGGATAATTTTTATAGTAAAATTGTCCTTTAAACCTTTATTAAATTTAAAAAGTTATTATAAATACAGGCATAGATTTTCTTTAAAAAAAAAACAGGGAAAACGAGCTGTAATTTATACGACTACAACTGAATTGGAATTTTTACTTGGAGATAAGAGATATCAAAATCTTTTTATATTTTTCATAGTAATGTGTGTGAAGATAAATACGTATTTAACTAGCGGAGACATCCACCACAATTTCTTAAGAGGATTCTTTTTTACGGAAATTTCTGCCGAGGATTAGTGACCATTTTGGAAAAATATGGAATTTTATTAGCAACACACTATAAGGAAATGGTGCTCCAAGGGGTCCTCTTTAGGACCATAGTAGTGGTATATCTCAAATAATTTTGTAGTTGCTTTCTACAGAAGTTCTTGCGTTTTAAAATTTTAAACGCCTCATAGCTTGTGGCGTTGAACATTTTAAAACGGTACATGAATTTCTGTAGCAAGGAAAAATAAAATTGCAAAATATTTATGAATTTGTTTTTGCTTTCAATGTAATTCTTTGGCTTTGCGTTGCGATTAACATAATTAGGGCCTAAGAAAATTGAATTTTAAAAAAGTTCTATTTTGAAAAATGCTAAAAGTGGACTTTACGGACATTGGACAATTTGGAAAAATGGTGATCGTTAATAATATAACACCAAATAGGAATGGGGGAGAAGAGAGTCCTAAAAAGGACTTTGGTAGTGGGATATCACACACATAAAATATTGTTGTTGGAGGTGAACAAACTCAAACATGCTTTTTCTCTGCGTGTCTACACTGATAGAAAAGGCGTCATAACGCTGATGTATTTTGACATCAGTACTATGACAAGTGTCTTCGTTTTTGACCCCATGACACTTTTCATCATTGTGATGTCAACCTTTACATTACTTGGCCAAAGTGTTATCAGGGTCAAAATGAAATTATGTCATCAATTGGATGACACATCGACATCACAGAAATGACGAACATGTCCTCAGTGCGATGACGCAGTAACATCGGAGAAAGGACACATTAGCATCAATTTAATGACAGTTTGTCATTAACTCAAAGTCATTATTATTTACTTACCCGTTACATATGTTTGTTTCACGTTTGTTGAATTACGACCTTTGTTTACAGCAGAACTCTCAATTATAGGGTGTTTTTTTAAGCTAGATAGAACTTTAAATTGTAAAAAGTAACACAAAAAATTTAATTTTGATGAAATATTTTTTTTTATCGTTTCAGTATACTCTGACAAATTATCATGAATAGACTCACGCTTGAACAACGCTACGAAATTATCCAAATTTACTTTGAAAATCAGTCGTCGATTCGCGCAACTTATAGACGACTTCGTCATTTTTATTGTGTTCAGCGATGAGGCGCATTTTTGGCTTAACGGGTTTGTTAATAAGCAAAATTGCCGCATATGGAGCGAGACCAATCCACAAGAGACCCTACAGACTCCATTACATCCAGAAAAATGCACCGTTTGGTGCGGTTTTCACGCTGGTGGCATCATCGGACCTTATTTCTTCAAAAATGAGGCCGGAGCTCGCGTTACGGTCAATGGAGATCGTTACCGCACCATGATCAATGATTTTTTGTTTGAAAATATGGATGACATTGATCCGGAGGAGATGGGGTTTCAACAGGATGGCGCTACGTGCCATACGGCGAACGCAACCATCGACTTATTGAAATCAAAATTTGGCGATAAGTTGATTTCGGGAAATGGACCTGTCAATTGGCCTCCAAGGTCGTGCGATTTGACACCTCTCGATTATTTCCTGTGGGGCTACGTGAAATCACTGGTTTATGCTGATAAACCAGCAACAATTGACGCCTTGGAGGCCAGCATTGTTCGTGTCATTCGTGACATACGGCCAGCAGTGCTCGAAAAAGTGGCCCAAAATTGGACGTCCAGAATGCGCATCGTCAAGAACAGCCGCGGTGCCCATATGCCCGAAATCATTTCAAATGTTAATGTCACGTATTGATCTTTCGAATTTGATTACAATTTAATTTTTTGTGTTATTTTTTACAATTTCAAGTTCTATCGGGCTTAAAAAAAACACCCTTTATAAGACACCAGCACCATGCCCCATATGGTTTTCGTAATCATTCTACTTTAAAAATATGATGTATTTAACTAAATCATTTAAAAAAATAGAATATAGGAATTTTTGCTTCTTATAATACATTGTAATCATGAAACAAATTTTAATAATATACAAAATGTGGCATCGAATTGATGTCACTATAGTCATAAAATAGATGACACGTAAAAAATGACAAAATTGTACGTCATTGGATTGATGTTACTTTTTGCATCATTGATGACATTTGTAGTAACATTGATGTCACAATTCTGATGTTAGGGCATCATCAATATGAAGGTGCAGTTTTCTATCAGTGTAAGGCTCAAATTTACAATTATTAGTTTATTATTAGTAAACTAAAATATTAACTATTGGTTAACTAGCACTTCATATTTACGGAATATTGGTTAACTAAAAAGTTTAATCAGAACAAAAAATGGTAAATCTATCAAAATACTAAATTTTGATGTTGGTAGCAGTGTTTTTATTTATATTTTTATTATTTCCAAATATGAAAAAATACCGAAATGTCATATAAAACAAAAAAGTGGCACTGTTACTGCTAAACAAAAAGAATATGCGTGAAAGCATCAGTGAACAATTTATAATATGTAGTAATTTCCAACGGAAGAGCTGTTGTATAACTAGTGGTTAACCAATAACATTTGATAGTTTAACTAATGGTTAACAAAAAGCTAGAATTAATATTTTATTGGTTAAACCATTGATTGCTATTAGCTAAATAATGACTGTAAATTTGGGCCTAAGTATCTATTTTTTAGTCTTATTCTTTACCTTTAAAATCCATTAAACCCCCTCCGCCGAGTATATTACATGTAACGATTACCTGAAAATTATATTTCTTTCCTTCATTGTTTTTGCTCTTAGTTTGTATTCTTTCTTGGTGTTTTTCCCGTTTTATTGGCAAAGTTAATACCCACCTAAGGCTTCCTTAATAATTTCTGTTTGCTACTGTATTTGTTTTACAGCCATTATGGTAAAAAGAATGTATTTCTCTATGTAAATGAGATAATGCTATTATGTGTTAGAGTTGGTATAAAATACATAAACATTTAAGGTAGAAAAAAGGATGAGAAGGGTTGATAAGTGTGAAAAATTATAATTATGTTGCCAAAACCTTATTTTTTGGAAATGTTAATTTTAAGGAAACTTTTAAGATATTGTTTATTTTTATGAAATTATTCTCACCATCACTTCTGATTATATTCTAAAAAAATGGTAACATTACATTCAGACGGTGATTTTTTCCATGAAAGACATGATTTTTGGTGTTTGAGAAGCAAGCGGGGTAGAGAAAAAATCGCTTCATTTTATTTTTTATTTCAATGTGGCAACATCTCTTTACATAACAAAACACGGAGCGCATTTAAATTGTTTGTACCTATTTACAAATAAGCATGTAAGAAGAATTATTGATAACGGGGAAAAAATCAACCGTGAAATCATGGGGAAAAAATCATCCTTTGAATCTGTTGTGTTTTGGGAAGCAACTTTTAAAAGGAATTAAAGAAAAGACATGATTTTTAAATCACGGTCTGAATCTGGTGTAAGCACATATCGCTAGAAGCTCCTTCTCTGGAGTAGCACTGCCAGACATTTTTCTTAAAGACCCTGTATTTTGGAATATTACAATATTTTTTATTCCTATAGTAATCATTTTTATCGAGTTAGACTTTTTATCAATTAGACTTGAAATTGATGGTTTCATAAATTACTTGGGAATGGGTTATGTGATGCATGCTTCATACCATCCCTTAGATTATCTATACACAGAAAGAAAAACTCGAACTAACTTTTTAGTCATACTAAAGGCCGTTATACACTATCCCACAAAGTTTTTAGTTATTTACAAAAATGCAACCCTGTCATGATAAGTTGTTATTGTTTTTTAAAAATTTTTAAAGAATAATTAGATCAAGCAGTTTTGAAAAATACATAAGACTTTGTGGGATAGTGTGTAACAGCCTTAAGTATGTCATACTAAAAATTACTTAAAACAATCCAAAATAGTGCTACTTTCGAAAACCGATCCTGGAATTTCGAAAAAAGTATTTATTGTAGAACCAACAACAACACTACAAAAGTAGGTAAAAAACGATTTATTTGCTTTGTGTAGAATGATAACAACACTACAAGAAGAAAAACAGACTTTATTTTCATGTTAAAAAAGTAAAATAAGAAATAAAAATTCCCGATTTCTATTTGGTAAAATTATTTACATAGTTAAAGACATCAAATTTTCGAAGGAGAATGATTACAAAAAACATATCGGGCATCTTCCTGGTGTCTTGTAAAAGAGAGTTCTTCTATAAACAAAGGGGGCAATTAAACAAGGTACAGGTTTAACGGATAAGTAAGTTTTCGGATTATCTTAAGTACATGGCTCGGGGATTGTTCATCCGTACTTGAATCAAGCATTCTGTAATTGATTTAAGGAAATCCGTACCTACCTTACTATTGACATACCTTTGGCTTGATTTAAGTACGGATGGATTGATTGTCTTTTCAGTGCTGAAAGTGAATTGACTTATTCTACTAGTACTGGCCACTTCTATATTGAGTACCTTCGGGTATTGTTTTTTGTTTTGGCAATCTTCAAAATCTATAAAAAAAAAGTATTGCCTAACTAAGTTCATCGCAAAAATTATATTTTCTGAGTGTATTAAAAAAAGTAATAAACGCAAAATATGAGGTACCTCAAAAACAGTGATTTGAAAAATTGGAGGGTAATGTGGAACCCTCCTGGTGGGTAATTTGGAAAACTATTACATATTACAGGGAACAATAGAGTAATATAAAAAAAATTCAATTTAGCATATAATTTTTTTATTTTAAAACTTCCTTCTTAGCATAACTTGTTGTTTAAAAAAATCCATTAAGAATTATTGTACAGCCTTCATGGCTATTGGTGGAATTGGGTTCCACAATACCCGCCTTCAGTTATTCCACATTAACCGATTGTCAAATGTTTTAAAACAAAGCTTGTGAATATTCAAAACTTAATATAGCAAATAATATAGCAATATTTGAAGCAAAATAACGGTTCGAATATGCGTATAAAAAAAAGTCGACAACATCTGTTATCACTTACAGACCGACAGAAAACTAACAGTGCTACCGTTTGCATAGCTGAAGCCGTAATATTAATATTTTTCTGTAAGCTATGTTAACATACAGGGAGCATTTCAAAATAACATTTAGTTTGGGAAATAAAGGGGATTTCCACATTACCCGCCTATTCCACAATTCCCGAAGTTACTCTAATCCAGTAGCGTTTCTTTAAAAATCTAATAAAACCTGCACTTCGGAGCAGTTCGCAATATAGTACGATTCTTATTTTTTCATTAAGCTTAACTGTAATTAACTCTATACGATTCTGCTTTCAACATTGTAGGGCACACTGCAATGATATTATGAACATTAAGAAAAGTATGAAATTATACCAAAGTAAACTGAATGTGGATAAATGAAAGAAATAATAAATGGCTGCATAAAAACGACAAGAAATTGTTTGAGGATTTTTGCAGAAAAATTCGTCTATTTGAATTATTATGTTTCTTAGTGTTTGTCTGTGTATTTAATGTTCTGTCAATCAGTCTGTGTAAAGTTTACTTATTTTTTTTTTTTTTTGTTTTTTTTTGTTTGCAATTGCTTTTCTGTGTTAGCAGACGGCAAGGGTAGACCACTACTGTGTGAAAAGGTGGCAGACTTGCAAGTGCATAAAATTAGTTTACAATCTTACAGTAGAGCGAAAAATAATTAAAACGATTGATATATGTTGAATAAGAGAGAAGTATGAAAATTAATAAATAGTTTCTAAATACATGCTATTGGCGATTTAGTGTTACTGACCTTTTTAAAGAAGGTCTAATGACAAATGAACGACAAGTTAATTAATTTCCCCACAAATTCTTATTATAGTCACCAATTAAACACCTTGACAAAAAAACCTAAAATATTTTAAAATTCAACAAAATGTTCAGTTAAACGCCAGTACTATTCGACTACACAAGTTCAAACGTTTAAAAAGTTTGTCATTTGTAAAACGCCTCTATATTCAGGCCAAACTACTGCTTTTCAGCGGCTTTTTGGTTGACGGGGTAAATTTAAACAAATACGTTTGTCTGACATATAATTGTTCACACCGTAAATACCATTTAGAGATGCTTGTTCTTAGAATTTGCAGCCATATTTTTTATTTATATTCAATGTATTTATTTTTTGAAATCACTTTTCTCTTTCAAAACTCTTTCACGTTCGTTCTTTTGAAAATTTTCCTATTTGCATTAAAGAGGCACGACATTAAAAATTGTAACGAATAAAATTTTTAGCAAAAATCAAAAATATTTATGAAAATCTTTTAAACGTGTTCCCCGTTTTTGACGTTTGTTTTTTTGCAAGATTCCCTTGACTCAAACGTTTAAAGATTATCTTTAAATTTAGTAGAACTTGTCGATCTTATTTGGCAACTTTGGAAAAAGTTTTTACTGCAGGTGTTCTTTGTCTCCTAAAGCAGAATCTTCCTCTTGCTATTGCACTCTCGAGAGATAGGCAGTTTGTCTTGTTTGGAGCACAAAATTGACAGATTTTTGATAAATTGCAGCCGACCAATGGGTAATTTGAAACCAATAGACCCCAGGAAAATAGGCCTTGAACTGGTTATAAGGAACGCACCTAAGGTGGCTGAGGTAATACCTAAATCGTAGACGATCTTATAGATGCCAGGCTATAGGCCGGTTATTGCCTGTAATTTAATGCAAATATCGACCTACTGGCGAATATCGCAAGTATCTCACTGCTATCTATTAGAAGCTGGTTTTACAGTGAAAATTAAATTGGTTTTGAAGCAAACGGTTAAAATTACCCCCTTTGTGTCTAACACCACTCCCGGACGACACATTGAGACCTCCAAAAGTAAACTTTATGCGGGAAATGCTTTATGTATTTAAGGAAAATTGTCTTTGTGTGAAATTTAATTTTCCGTTGAAAATATACTTTCGGCGATTACGTTGTAGTTGTGGTTTAAACCCAAAATCGCGGGAAGGGAGTTCCGGACGGAAGAGGTTAATTTTCGTCCATTGTGGGAGAGTTCGGTCTGAGGTGCGAATAAATCCTACGTGCTGTTGCTATTTAACAAATGCTGCTGGCATATTTTTAAAAGCAGCGGAGGTTAGATATATCCTTAACAAATGGCGTGTGTTTAATCTTGCCGGATAATGCACTCGGGTTGTTACCTTGGTGTGCTGGTTGCTCTCACACTCAAGGGCGGTTGACAAATGTATTGTGGTTTCTCAACCAGTGGTCAAAATCCACCATGATATAAAGTCATATGCTCACGTTAATCTTTTCCACATCTGCCAAAAGGTAAATCTTCCAAGATCTTGAGATTTTTGGGTTTGTTGGTAATTACACCCTTCGAGGTTCCAAATATGATTATAGTTCAAACACGGGAAGGCAGATCTTACAGATATTGAGCATATTTTTTGTTTCACAAAGTTTTGTGTTACATTTTTTTGTGACACAATCCACATTTCTTTATACATTTTACACATGTATACACCTTTTATAAAGAAAATTTGTGCTAATCAGGTACATAGATAAAAAAAAACCAAAAATACTACTAAAATATTTTATTTTAAGGGAAGCTGAAACCAATTTTTTTAAATGCGGGAAAGAATCAGCTTAAAATGAAGTACATTAGGAGCTAATAGCATTTTCTTAGTAGAAAGTTCGAATAAAAACCAGAAGGTTATAAGACTAAAGCTGGGATCACACGATTGCCGCAATTGCACCAATATGACACAATTTTTATTGTGCTTTATTGACGCACAATAATGAAATTGCACCAATCAAATATTTTGAAATCACACGATTGCCCTGTTTTAAGCAAATTTAGTTGCCGCTAGTTGGTACAAAGCGAAATGGTTACAACAATTGCCGCAGCATAGTCACACGGTTGTTCTTACTTGTGTTAACTGCGAAAACAGCTGTTGCGGTAGCTTTTTTATTTGTTTAAAAGTTCTTGTTGGTTTGTTCATTAAAAAAATTTTATTTGTATCATATACTTAAACAAATTTTGTTTGAATAGTTTTATTTAAACTTTTTAAGAAATTGTAAAAATAAGGTTTGCATAGAAATATCTTTAATAAAAATATTCACACTGAACAGCTAAATATGCTTGTGAACATACATACATGTTTTGTTAATAGCAATAATTAAAAAAAAATTTAAATGCTTAATAAATAAATACATATTTATTTTCATTACCTACTAAAAGAAACAAAATAAAGGAAATTTATTAAAAAAAAAGGCAAATATTGGCGCGTATTGTGTTGTTTGATTGCCGCACAAGAACACAATAAATATTGGTGCATTTTTGTAATTTTTATTGACGCGCGGTTGCATAGCAAACAGTCACACGATTGCCGCACCAGGGTTGCATTTGATAAGTAAAAGTAAGCACAATATTGTCCTCGATTGGTATATGAGCCATTTGGTTGTGCAGTCACACGGTTGGGGTATTAAAAAGTGTAAAAATTGGTGCATTGCGGCAATCGTGTGATCCCAGCTTAAGGATAATTCTTTAAGGGCTTATAAATAAACTCTCTTTTTGGTTTAAAACCATCAAATCGTAAAAAATTGGGCGTTTAAACTATCAATACAAACAATATAAAATTGACAACATTTATTGTAGTGCTGCCATATTATTATTTTTTGCACTACATATAATATATGGGGCACTAATTTACAGCTGTTAAGTTTAAACTACAAATAAATTTAAGTTTAGTTCAGCTAGCCATTAGTAAATTAGTTTTCTTTTAAAGTAATTTCTTATAAATTTAATGTGAAAGAGATACCGACATTAATGTGTTTGCCTTAACTAAAGTTTGGTGGCAGCAAGATTAACAAAACTGTTTTGTACTACACGAGATATAAAAATTTTGTTCAGTACTTGTTATTTTCATGGAAAATTCCGTCTAATTTTCTTGAACCTCACGTAACAAGATGTATCTAAGTTGTGGCCATCAACCAGCTGAATGGTTAACTGGGTTGGCATATGAATGATATTTAATAAAAGTCTCGTTTGAAGTCTGGCATCTTGTAAACTAAAGCTGCGGTCACACTTATTAAATATTTGACCAAATAAGCGTAACCACTATTTTTGTTGACAGTGAGTGCGATGTAACATGGTCTAAATTTCACAAAATAAACTAATTATACTACTAGACACAGCAAAAAACTGTTTTTTGGAAGATATGGTATTATAATCAAAATAAATATTGCAATTAAAGAAAATAATTATTTAGTTTGCTTGCTGGTCCCGTTTTTTCCGTCAAATATTTGACAAGTGTGACCATAGCTTAAGTGAATGAAATTGCTTTAAAAGTGTTCTTCCAAACTTAATCTTCAACTTATCTTTTAATTTACATTTTTAATCTAAAATTTAATTTGTCTAACAAACGTAATAAACTTTGTAATAAAACAACCTTTTCCCAGAACTATAAAAAAAAATCTAGTTTATTTCTTTAGTACATAACGGAGAACATTTTTTGCGAACAAACATCGAAACTCCTCCTTTTAGTAAAATGACACAGTGAAAGTTGTTTGCTGCATAAAAATACATACAATACATTAAACAATTTTTGCACAGACAAGAAAAATATACCCCAAAATTATATCCAAAAGCAGACAGACTCTGCACAGTGGTAATAAAAGCAAATAATGGCAATAATTTTTCTAAGCTTTCAGAACTGCTATAAAACAATGCATTTAAGAAGCATAGAAAACAGAAGAAAATTTTAGAAAATATCCTTTAAGCCAATCTTTAATGAAAAGGTAACTAAATATTGTATAAAACTGCCTGGAGTATGGATAGAATACTTTGGACAGTATTAAAATTAAATTTGAATATTCTTTCATGTGCTGAAATTTAAATCGTTTCCCATGATTTGTTAGTTTGTATTGTACTCATTTTGGTATTTCTTTTGTTTTAATAAAATTTAAAAACGTCAAAACAGATTTTCTATAAAAATACTTAAGTTATAAATAAAGAAAATTCTAAAAAAAATCCTTTTTTTTAAAAAACTTTTAACAGAGTGAAATGTTATTGTTAAAAGTGCATTTTATTCGATTGCTTGTGGTTGATATTAAAATACATTTAAGGCGTATAGACTTTGTAAAATCTTGTTTTTATTATAAAAACCTAAACAAATATTTTTAAAAATTATTAAAAAAAAATATATCGTCGGCTTAATATGCAAACCTGCTATCTCCCTTTCAGTAAATTTTACAGGAGAGTCAAAAAACTTGAGAGAAAAACCAAAAATATAGTTCGTTAAACACACTTCAAGTCTCAAATTGAAGAAAAACTACATGCTGGTCGACGCGGCGTATCTTTCTCTACCACACGGAATCAAACTCTCAATTTACTTAAAAAGTGGGTTTATCAGGTTTGCATATTAAGCCGACGCATGAATTGTTTTTATTTTCCTACTCATAATAAACTAAAAATCCTGTTTTCTAATTAATTGTATCTAATAATAACTTTATGTGGTTTTGATTTTTGCAACATAACCGTTTATTTAAAAACTTAAACAGCATTTAAAGTTTTTTATACTTGACTGCCTCGAGTATTAAAATTTTAATAATCTGTATCCTCTTCTGAAATGCTAAAGTGTTGTTACAAAGTTAAAGTCCTCTTTACAAGTTCTTTAAATATCATTTTTCATTAAGTTAAGAAATTATATGTTGTATTATTTTTACAATCAGAGACCATTGTGCACAGCAACAAAGGTGGTGTGTAAATAATACAAAAATACGTACGAAAAAGTACAAGCTAAAAATAACAATAACAAACACATGTTACAACAATGGCACAAGTAACGTCTCTCTACAATAGCAGCACGAGCATACAACCAAACACGTACTACTCGTACTAATGTTAGCACGCGCTTTAATGGCAAACCCTAAAAAAATAAAGACAAAAAAGCGATTTGCAATAAAAGCAAATACAACACACAAAAAGTTCAGTGACCCAAACTTTCTTTGTTAAGAGTACAACAACAAAAGCAAGAAAAAAAGGTAGAATTTTTTTAGACAATCTTGCACTTAACATTGCATTCTGCCAGGCGGATTTTATTTATAAAATCCTCGAAGAATTTAACAGAATTTTTTCGAACAGTGTATTAAAAGACAGAAATCTGGCATCACCTGTGTTGTGAAAAACATTTGTTTCCTATTATAACAAAAGAAAATGGGAAGGATAGAGAGAGACGTTAATTACTAATCTGTCACTGCTGTTGTATGAAAGAAAAGTAGTTGTCATAAATTTCGTTGTAAAATTTATCAAGATTTCGGTGATAAATTTTGTGTGTTTTTGCGAAAAATATAAAAATAAAATTTTTTAAAAGCCTTAAGGCCAGTAAAACGAAATAACAAGAAAAAATACACAGTGTCTGCAAGGAAAACAATTGTTTAAATTAGTAAAAAGAAAATACAAATAGGTATAGAAAGTTTGCCTTAATTGACAAAACAATATGGCGAATTTTTCAGAAATTTATTTCTGAAAAGACAAAATGTTTTTCATTAAAATAACTATGTATGTTATTTCCTCAGTGAAAGAAAAATGTGAACAAATTTTTATTCCAAACGAAAGGTAACTTTTTTGTTTAAAAAAGCCACACATTATAAGTCACTACTCTACTCAAAATCAGCAAAGGTATAAAATTTGTTAAAAAAAAAAAGGGTAAAACTGCTTGAAATTGTCGACTTCAGATATCCATTAAAATTTCCAGATGGATGTCCATACAAATTGCACAATATATTGAACTGCTTAACCAGTCATACCATATATTTTCAATGGATTTATGGACAAATCTAGTGCAAGGTGCACAATTTCTAGCCCTAGCAGACCCTATAGTAGTATAGTCAAATTGAAAATTTATTGTTTAAGTTGTGTCAACAGCTTAAGGGGTTTCATGGCAAATTTTTATCAAAATTAGGAAAAGGGAGGTTTTTGAGCCCTAATGGGTTTTTTTGGCCATATAATATTGAGTAGATCTCAAAGGCAAAAAAAAAAAAAAAACTTTACTTAGATCTAACTCTGTGATTTTGAAAAAATTATGAAGCCCTGGGGTCTAATCAACGCATACGATATCGAGCAACATTGATCGAAATTTTTTATTTTGGTATTATGGCACTCGATATGTAATTAAATGTATTGTAATTTCAAATGATAGCATTCGATATCGAGTAACCAAAGACATTACATCTCTCGAGCTTTCATTCGATAAGTCAGTGTCTATCGTATGCAGAAAAAAACATACAGTTGAACTTCTTTAACTCGAAACTCCATTATCCGGACAAAAAAGGCTCGACTTACAGAAACTTCAAGTTGGAGAATTTTGTAATAAATGCACAACCAAAAATTTAATTCATTCGGTATTCATGTTATTTAATTTTATTTCGTACAAATGCATATGTACATATATTCAGATTTAATTTTATGAAATAGTGTGTGATTTGATAAGTGTTTACATGCAAAGTTAGAAAAACTTAGAATTATTGAATTGAAATTTATCAAATTTGATTTAACTAAAGATAAATGTCATATTTTTAATGCTAATTAGTTTAAAATAAAACAAAAATTTAGGATGCCAAAAAATTTTTTGAAAAAAATTCGACTTGTGGAAGTATGGCCACGCGTGGTGCAAATATTTAACTTTGAGTTATAGAAAAATTCATGATAAAGAAGTTCAAGAGTTCAAGTTAAAGAAACAAAATCATGAATTGGCCTGTCCATCGCTATTGCCAAGAGAGTCACTTCGACTTAAAGAATTTTCGACTTACAGAAGTACGACTTATTAGTTTACTTGATATCGAATGCGATGATTAGACCCCTGTTTGTTTGTATATTAAGTAAGAAATGTGTATACGTACATACTTGGCTGTTGTAACTTCACACGTTCACTTAAAATCGTAGAGTTGTCGATTAAGCCAATGCAACAATGATATGATTGTGGTTTCGTTATGGAGGATTGATTTGATAATATGGTTGCAGGACAATAATATGGTTGGAGTAACCATAATGTGTTTTAAAATTTTTCGTTCAAAATAATTTAACTAGCTGTGAACATACGGACAATGTTTTTCTGTGCAAAAAAAAACACTAAAACTGGAAAATTTATGAAAAAAAACCTAAAACGAATACAAACATTTATTATTTATATGTGTCATTGTACAACGTTATCCATCAGAAAATTAACAACAAAACAACAGACAAGAGACAGTAAGTATTAATTATTTCATGAGCTACTACTAGCAAAAGTAGCAATGACCTCAGGACAATGACTACAATCAGACTTAAATATTTTGAACGCAAAATAAATAAAAAAAGAGAGTTTATAATATGGAATTAAAAATCGAGTGAAACTTTAAAATCATTAAATGAACCAAAAAAAAAAATTTTTTTTAAATGTATTTTAATGTTTTGAAATTCGCCAGTAAACAAATAATTTAATTCTATAAGCACAAATAACAATTTAAGAAGTTTTTGTTTGGGGGTTTTATATGTCACAAGATATTCTTAATCACTATTATTGTCTAAAATTAAAATTTTAAAATAACAAACACGTATTTTTAAAGAACAGAAAAAAACCAACTCAAAGAATTTGTCTCTTGTATTATAACTACCGATATTACTAAGTTAATACACTTGATTAATTTTAGCTAGTCAAAGATTTAGTAAAGTCGCAGTTTGATTATGAAAGTTTTAAAAGTTAACATTTTATTTTTATTAATCACAGTAATTTTCTCTAATTTTTATATATTTTATTAAAATTAAATTCAAAATACTAAGAGGCCATTTTCTTTTAACATTTTCTATGATGTGGCAACTTTAAACTCAGCTGTATTCCAATATAACAACTGGTGTTTAGGATTGAGTTAGGTGAGTTTAGGATTGTTATCCTGTTGAATGATCCATGCGCCGTTTCATGTTTTTTTCGTTATAGGCCATTTACATTACAACGAAATCTAGTAGATTTCATTTGAAATCTTCTTCAAAATCTAGTGCGTTTACATTATACCGTTTTGACATTAGCGAGATTTTGTTTTTATAACAAATCAATGACTAAAATATTTTTGTGTAACACATACAAACACAAAAAGATATAGACATTAAAAAATTTGCATTATCTTTAGTTTATTATCAACATCACTTTTTTACCAATTATTTGTCCTTTTTTTATTTTTTACAAATTCTCAATTTTTTTTTTAATTTTTTTCAACAGTTTTTGTTTTGTTTTTAATTAAAATGTCATATTTTTGCTATGCAGGGAAGTAATTTTTAGTGCTATATGGAAAAAACCATAGTTGCAAAACTAAGTACTACTAGATTTTGAGTAGATTTCGTCGAAATCTAGTCACAAAGTAGATTTTGTTTTGTATGGGAAATCTAGTCAAAAACCACTAGATTTGGCTCGAAATCTCGTAAGTACTAGATTTCGTTGTAGTGTAAATTGGCTATTAGACACTAAATTTTCTTTAAAAATATTTAACTAGTCGGAGTTGTTTATTTAACTACTAATTAATACTAGACTTTTCACACCACTTCGCGCCTAACAAATTGCTGGCATTGCAATTTAACGCCAAGGATTGTTTACACAAATGACAATTTTAAGCGATTTTATGAAAACCCTAATTGTGTTTTCAGTTTAATAAATTAATTTATCTCAAAAAACTTAAGTGTTTTTGTGTTGTGAATTTGGATAAAGAAAGTTCGATTATGGCTTCGGTTAGCCCGAATTTATACAATTTGGCCGTACTTCGGCTTCGTCGGCCTAAAAAAGAGACTTCGGTCTGACACTAATTCCGATGTGCGAAAGAATTTAATTCCATTAAAAACAAATTCCAAGAACTTTGTTTTTGTTTTAAATGTAGTTTTACAAAAGAAAGAATTCTTTCGCATATCGGAAATAGGCAGTTAAATTTTAATGCCATTGACCTCTTTTATGTCATTGGTATAAGCGAGTTATTCAAAAGAGTTAGAAAAATGTTGAGATGAATAAAGGCGGCATTTAAACGATTATTTTTAAGAAAGAATTATTTTCTTTTTCTGTCATCTAAAATATTTCTATTTTGTTTTTTTTCGAATTTTTAAAATAGAAATTTTAAAAAAAGACATGTCTCTAAAGTCGTCATGTAAAAAGATTTTGGTAGCAGCTTTGAAAGAAAATTTAAAAAAAGCATGCTTTAAAAATCATCGTATAACTGCCCCACTACTTGATGTTGCACTTTTCTTTAAAGCGGCTCATACACTTGCTATAAAATTGTTAAATTTTACGTATTGTACAATTATATCGCCAATGTGTATGTGATATTCGAAGGTGTCACAATATATTGGCAACAATTAAAAGACTCTTGATTTTTATTGCACAATGAAAAGAAAGTGAATTGTGTTGGCAACATTGTACAATGCTGTTTATGTTATTCCTATAGATTATGTTCACCTTTTTAGTGAATAAATGAAACCATTGTGCGACTAACTGCTAAATATATAGGATTAAATGGAAATAATATGGCGAATATCGTATACAATAATAATGCAAGTGTATGGGCCGCTTAATTGTTTACTAGTTTTATTTAAAAAACTCGAAATCAAAGTAAGGGCTGACTTCCAAAACGTACTTAATTAAGCCCTTATGACACTACATTTTTAATGCATTGTTCAAGTTTAGGTGAACAGTACAAATATAATGTAATACAAACATTTACTAAGTGCAAAGAGTTAAGCTGTATTAAGATAAATGGCAAACTGTCAAACATTTTACTAAAGTTATCGATAAAAAATGAAGTTATGTCAAAAAAATGTAAAATTGTTTAACTTAAAATTGACATTTCAAGATTGAAATATTAAAAGTGTTGCTGAATCAGCGGTTTATGGGCAAATTCAGCGATTTACCGCTTTTTGTTTAGTGATGCCACAATAATAATTGCCACTTTTATAGTGATGACACCAAAATAATCAAAAGATGAAAATGGAACAATATGAGATTAGGAACATCTTGTGAAGATGTGGATTTTTATAGGCTTTTTACACTGATCAACATCTAACTTCTGGCATCAAAGATTTTTTTTCTACAAAAGTGTTGAAATTTAAAAAGAAAACACAAAAATGTATTTGAAGTTCAATTTGTTTAAAAATATAAAAAATACTTAACAAAAAAACATTGCAATAAAAGAGAAAACTTGAAAAATGGTAACGCTTCTTTCAAAACCAATTTTTTTTTTGTCAGTGATGCCACAATAATAATAGAACTTATTGCCACTTTTCTAATGATGACACTAAAATAATCGAAAGATGTAGAATGGAATAAAATGAAATAGGAACATCTTTTAAAGATGTTGGTTTTTAGCTCTATGTATTTCTTATGGAAAGATGTAAACATCTTCGCAAATTGTGGCAAATTGATGGTAGATGATAGATGTTGTTCAGTGTAAAAATGCTACTAGTCCTATGTACTGAAAACATCTTCGCAAATTGATGGTAGATGATGATCAGTGTAAAAAGCATATTCAGCACTTCCATATAAAAATGTAAGTTTAATAATTATATATCAATTAAAAAAAATACGCAAGCTGGACGAAAAAAGACTTATTAATTGTGTAAACTTAAGACGGATTCAGCCATTTGTCCGACCAAAATTTTTTTATATGCACATAGTTTTTTTCGAGGTAAAAAATATTTCGGTTTTGAGAGAGATGTCAAACTAAAGGGTGGTTAAAATTTCAAGGCACGATGTTGATTTTGAATAAAACACAAACTATTTAGGAAATTATTGTAATTTTATTTTATTATGATATATTGATACTACTCAATTATGTATGGAACAAAATATCAGCCAAATGGGCGCCGCGACCACGGCGGCACACCTCCATCCGATGGTCCAAATTTTCGATGACCCTGAGGCATAATGGAGGTTCTATGCCGTTAATGTGCCGAATTATCTCATCCTTTAGCTCTTGAATTGTTGCTGGCTTATCGACGTACACCTTTTCTTTCAAATAACCCCAAAGAAAAAAGTCCAACGGTGTCAAATCACATGATCTTGGCGGCCAATTGACATCGCCATTACGTAAGATAACACGGCCATTGAATTTGTTGCGCAAAAGAGCCATTGTTTCGTTAGCTGTGTGGCAAGTGGCACCGTCCTGTTGAAACCACATATCGTCCACATCCATATCTTCCAATTCGGGCCATAAAAAGTTCGTTATCATCTCACGATAGCGAACACCATTCACAGTAACTGCCTGACCGGCCTCATTTGGGAAAAAATTCGGCCCGATGATGCCGCCAGCCAATAAACCGCACAAAACGGTCACTTTTTGTGGGTGCATTGGTTTTTCGACAATCACTCTTGGATTATCATTCGCCCATATGCGGCAATTCTGCTTATTGACGAATCCACTGAAGATGATTTTCTTCGAAAATTGCACGATATGCATTTTGATTTGATTTCCTATTTTCATAATAAGCCTGAATAACTTTAACGCGTAGCTCGATTGTGTATCTTTCCATGATTCAAATTGAGTTAGTCTGAAATTGAAAAATGTCGAATAAAATTCGGAAAAAAACTTGGCGTTTAGGTGTGGTTCACATTCAACATCGTCCCTTACAATTTAACCACCCTTTACATATAAAAAATATTTTTTTTTTCCTTTCAAGATAAATTTTGTTTAAAATAAACAGGTGAATTCACCTTAAAAACTTTGATTGAATACTTTTTGCCTTTTACATTAGTCTATAAAGATGATGATGATGTTTTTTACATATATATATGTAAATGTTTGTTGTGTGTGCGAGGAGAAGAGGATCTTCAACCTCATGTTTCTGAAATGGTATGACATAAAATGTTTTTGTATTGAATGTACGCCGCTGCTGTATATTGGTTAGTGTAGTCAATTTGACGTACATTTTATCACATACAGTTGTTAATTGTGGATAAATGTGTTTTCAATAAATTTTAATTTGCACTTGTTTTGAAACGTTAAAAACAAAAAAATAAATTTAAAAAAAATACATTTAGAATAAAATAAATGAATGGTATTTTTTATATGTAATATTAATAAAAAATTCTTTGTTTTATTTTAATTGTATATTCAAAAGAGTTAAATTGATCTAATAAAAAATGCAAACTAAAAATATAAATTTGTTTTTTATTCGTAATAATTTAACTTCCGTATTATACAAGTGTTCTTAATAACTTTTGGCTAAAAATATGTATGTATGTATGTATTGGAAAAAAATGTAAACATTTAAAATTTTAAAAAATTTTATATTTTTCGGTCTTGTTTTTTTCTACTTTTTTAAAAACATTTTCAAACAATATGTTTATTGTCTGAAAAATGATTATAATCGATTTAATTAAATCTGTTAAAAAAAATCATTTCAATCGCACAATATTTACAAAACTAAACATATTGACAGACAAATGGTCAGCAAGTACAACAACAATAGTAGTAAACAGCTATAAGGAGTGGTAGGTGCGTCATTAAATATTGTGACTGTCTTCCTAAACGTCTGTCTGCAGTGTCAAAGCAGTGTTCAAATCAAGCCATTATACTTTTCAACTCTGCATGCAAATCAAATGCATTAGCGTAGTTCAGTGCTTTGTGCAAATGGTCTTGCGAAAGAGCAAATCTAAAATATAGTAGCTCTTTTGTGTTCAATCTATATAAAATATACTGAGTTTTTGATAAATTCAATAAAAGAGCTATGAGATTTTGCATTTCGCAAGACCATTTGCGCCAAACACTGAACTGCGTTATTGTAATTTTAAACTCTACAAAAGTATTGTCAGTTTATATAAAGCGCTAGTTGCCTTTGTTTGCATAGCAACTGCGAAACAGATGCCATAAGGAAGCATAATGTAAAAGCTTATAGGGTAAAGCATTTTTGAGTGTTTTTTAAAGATATTTCGGAAGAGGTTTAGAGGTCGCTCAAGTCGAGTTTTTGCCAAAAATCGGGTTTGCCGGCCTTTTTTGCATTTTCTTTATAACTGTGTCAAAAACCACGATTTTCTTCACTTTTAAGGAAATAATATAAAAGAAAAATGTTCAAGCTTTATTTTGGTGCACAAAGACTGTAAGTTTTTGCAATGCATTTGCTCATTTATGCACCCTACACTAAAATTTTTCATAATTTTTAAACAAATTTTGAAAATAACGCTTTATAACTTTTATTATATAAAAAAAAAAATGAAACAAGCCAAAAATGAATTTTGAAAGTTTAATTTATCCTAAATAACTAAGAAACAAATATTTTTAAATTCTCTCTTACCGTTCCTGAGTTATACTGGTTTTCAGCTCTGTACCCAGTTTATGATATTTAAAAAAAAAAATAAAATTTTTTTTGGATACACCAATGTTGCGTTTGGGAATACGTGAGTGACATTCTTGCACTGCAAAGCAACATGCCTTAAGGAAGACAGCCTAGCCTGTATTATGCAGCCGCCTATTTTTCGTGTTCAGAATATTCTTCAAAACTATTATTAAAATTCTGGCCACATTTTGGGGACAGTACAATTCATTGAGAATAATCGTTAATTTTTCAATGTTAAAAATTGCAACTCCTTCTCTAAGAATCTTTGTAAAACAACTTTAAATTGCAGTTCTTTTAAAACTCTTAGAATTCCATTAAAACGTGCCTGTGAGGCCGTTTTAATAACTTTTTGAATCGATATAAAAGCTCTTAAACGATTAGACCTAAAGTATTTCAACAGAAACCTTTTAAGTCCCATTTTTGAAATTTTGTGTTACACTTTTTAATAAAGCACTTCTTCTGTATGAGATAAATAACTAAAAAACGAAAACAAATACAACAAAATTCACATCATAAAGTTAGACCTTGAAATGCTTCTTTTATTTATTTTTTTGTTTTTTCTTCTTTTCAAAAAAGCGAAAATAATACGAAGTCTTAAAAATATAAAACGTAAAATTGTTGCCCCATAATTGAGAAGAAGAAAAAAGACAAGATTAAAAATGTCTAATATAATAGTAATAATAAAAAACAGTATAATATAATGTGTTTAAACAAAAAATATATCGTGTGTTTTCTCTAAGAAGCGTTAAACTTATAATTGGCAGCACTGTCTCCTGTGATAGCTGATTTCATAGTTCTCGGTTGTTTTAAGGCAATTTATAATGAATAGACTCACGCTTTAATGGAAATTCAAAAAATATAACACCAAGAAAAACCAATACATCCAAAAAACTAACTGTTTGGTACGCTTTATGAGCCACTAGGATCATTGTTACATATAAGAGAACTGAGCAAAATGTTTAAAAAGTTATGTGTTCTATTTCACACTACTTCCAATCACCTTATTTCAGTGTAAACATAAATAATAAAACAAGACTCTCACTAAAATCAATCAAGCAGTTTCGAAAACTCTTTCTATACAGCTTTGTTAGTGCTTGTGTTTTCAAATCAAATAAAATATCAACAAAAAAAGACGGACAATGATATAAATAATCTGTAATCATAGCAAAAGTATCGAGTAACAATAAAATACAAAAAAGGTAAAAATATTAAACAGCAATGTAATTAAATAATTGCCTTTAGGGCAGTTTACAAAAGAAAAAAACTTTCTTATAAGCATCAATATTTGGTAATCAATAATAAATCATACGAATTATATGACGATATTCATAAAATGTTTACACTAAAAATATTCAAACATGTTTTGAAATTTCTATTCTAGTTTTTTATGTTCTATATCATCTTTGTTCGGATTCCGAATTTTTTTATTCCAACATCGTTCTATTGCAGTTTTGTTCTATTCCTCAATATTTTTATTTTAAAGCAAAAACAAATATTTTTGGAAGTATGTGTTTTATAAAGAGAGACTAATAAAAAAAATATTGAGATTGATTGTAAGCCATTTTTCTTGTGCAGCTCTTTAGTACATATCGCTGGCTCAATATTAATTACAAGGTTGTATGTAAATTTTTTTCAGATTTTCAGTTAGACCCCTTGTATACTCGGCAAGTTACTTGCGCAAGTCTCTTGCGTAACTCTTGGTTTGCTGATGTCAGCGGTAAGGTCGGGTTATGGGAAAAATATTTAAGTACAGACTTTGTTGTACTCGGTAAGTGGCTTGCACAACTAACTTGCCGAGTCTGAAAGATGTCTTAGTAATGTTTTAGGATTGTATGGGACAATTTACAACTTTTCTTAGTGTTGATCGAGAGACGGCAACAAGTTCTTGGCCACCTTGTTAAGGGAAATTTTGTTACGTAACTTTATTTAAAATAGTAGAAAAAAAAAATAAGAAATTATAAACTAGTTTTCCCCATATTTTTGCTATTTCACTTACAGCCTTATAATATTGAGCCAGTTTTAAGTCTTCACAAATATGCATGGTCAGAAAGTTTCAGTTAACAGTGAGCGGTATAGAGACATTCTTACTAACATTTTCGTGACTCAATAAGAAGACATTAGTAGTATTGCACATATGTGGTTTTATCAGGATAGTAACACATGTCAAACAGCGTGTGTTACTGACGTAATAAAATGTTGCACAAGGCGGCCACATATAAGAACTATATATATGTATAACCGTAAAGCTATTGACTTAGTTTATAAATCAAGTTAATTAAAAGCATTTCTTTTTTTATTAAAAGTTCTTCGCCTCTAAAAAAAACACCCTTTTCATTAAAAGATCATGATTTTAATATTAAATTGTATATGAAATTTTAGCAGCATGTTATAATAAATAAAAAAAATTAGAAGACAAGTTGATTTTAATGTTTGTTTTGTTTTTAACTTAAACAATAGACTTGTGGATAACGAAATTAGAAAAAATCAAACAAAAGACAGAAAGAAAAAAATTGTTTAAAAAAAACCAAAATTTCGATTTAGCAAAATAAATATGACTATTTATGAGAAAAATATGACATAACTTTTAGTTTAAAATACAAAGTTTATTTTTTGTTTAAATTATTAAACAAATATTTATAATATTTTAAAATATTTTTTTCGTTAATCGCTCATTTAATGATTTCGCATTTAAAGTTAAAATTACAATAATAATGTCGATACAAATTTTAAATATAATTTATTTATAATTTATATATAATTTTAATGATTTCGCATTTAAAGTTAAATTTTCAATAACAATTTTGATACAAATTTTAACTTTGAATCAATTTTTTAGAAAGTAAAGCCTTCCAGTTGATTTGACAATGTTGCAAACAAATTATGCAAACGGTTAGTTAGGTCTTTTAGCGTTTAACATATACATAATCTCATTTGTCCGTTTTTTTTTTTTTTTTTTTTTTTTTTGTTAATAAAACGCGAAAGAAAATATTCCAAAATTTTTTGTGGATATTTGTGATTCCATCAATGAAAAAGTCGAGTTTAAGTTTTTGGTTAGTTAGGGCCGCTTGCGTTTCATATAACGATATGTGCTTTCTTTGAAGAAATTTTGCTAATTTAAATTACTAACACTGCATTTACACATAAAAGTAATTCCTTAAAAATTTAATTAAATTAAAAATTAATTTATTAGGAAAAGTGACCCTGCAAAGTCCTCTGGCAAGTAATAGATTTTTTACAAGCTCTTCCACTAGCTTCTCGAACTATCACATACCTAGTTGTTATTTTAATTTTTTCAATTAGTTCCACAAACAATATATCAAAACACAATACAAATGTAGAAAAATATCAAAACCGCCGTAGAAATCAAAATTGCCAACCATAACGTAAACTTTTTTAAAATTTTTAAAACACAACACAAAGCAGCACAAGACAACACTAAAAACGCCGACGACAAAATCAAAGGCAACAGCAATGCCAATTTTTTTTAGAACATACCAAACATATGTTAACAGTCATCGAAATATGGCAATATAGCCAACGGGAATTCGACATTGAAACAAAACATAAAAACGGCGTTGTTTACTGTTGACGACGCCAAATAGAATAAGGTTGATTTACTTTCATGTGTAAATGCTAAGTAAGTAACTAAGAACATTTTTTTATTACTAAAAAAATATGTTTAAAGATTAAATCTAGCCATTAAGTGGCTTAATTGGCAACACGGTCAACAACTGTGGCGAATATTTAACTTATGAGATTGAATGAAGTTTAAAAGGTCACATAAGTTTGTATTAGTTATTGATCTATTCTCTCTTATTTCTTTAACCCTATTAACCTTTAACAAATTAGTCTATAAAGTTCTAATTTTATGTTAACACTTGTCATTTAAGGTCAAAAGTTTAAATATCAACTAATTTTTTTATTATACCATTTTAGAAAAATGTTGTCAACTCGACATGAAATACGTCAAACAAGAAAAACAAAATAAAATTAGAGCAATTATAAAAAACGGAAATAAGATCTAAAAGAAAACTTAAAATAAAAGAAAAAAATCTGTGTAGGTTTCAGTTTACATCATTTCAAATACCAAAATCACAATCTACAGAATAAAATGCAAAATACATAAAATTTATATATGTATATATATATATGTTTAACAAAAAAAAAAAAAACCAACAACTCTTGAAAAAATGTACCTTATAAAAAAGCAAATAAATAAAATTATAAAAAGTTGTTAAACTAGTTTTTGTGTGCTAGAAATAATATTGTATCATTTTTTACAGCTTCTTTTTAAGCTGAATAAAAAAAATAATAACAATTGCGTTTTATTATTTAGTAACACAACAACAACAAAAATATATAAAATTATTTAACACATTTTTAACTCAACTTTAATGATATTTTATTTTCTAACTGCCTGTTTTAAGAAATAAAAAATTAATATCAAAAACAGGTAGTTAATTCGTAATATCAATTTGGTGATTTTCTAAGAATTGCTTAGTTATTTTATTCATTATTTTATACCAAATAAATTAAAAGAAATTTGATGTAATAATTAATAACTGTATGCAGTTTTCTAAGGTTTGTTTTACTTTACTTTCGTTCACAACTGTTTTTCTGTTTACTTTTGTTAAAATAAAGTCTAAACCAGGGTTGTCAGATGTTTTTCCAATTTTTTACACAAATTGTTAATTTTTTTCCCCCAAAAGATTTTTAATTTAATTCTTTAATTTTTTTAATTCTTAAATTTTTTCATTAACTGCCTGGCCTACCTACAATGTCAAAAAGAACATTTACATATTTCGTACATATAAATATTTATATTGAAAGCAACAATAAAAATCTAAAATTTGTTTTTGTTTTCAATGTAAATATCCGAATGAAATGTTCTTATCGAGGCAGTTAGTATTTTATTTGTACATTTTTTTTATCTGACATTTAAATTATACTTCAACTTAATACATTTTAATTAAATTAAACAAGTCAAAAAGTACCCAATCAAATTCATCCTTCCGCTTAATTTTTTGGATTATATTTGCTGAATTAAACAGATTTTTCATTTCTGGGAATCGTGCAAACGTTTCGCAACCAGTTGAATTACGTTTAAAATAAGTATTTATGCGTAATAATGATTTCAGCAATTCGTATTGCATTTTATTTCTTATTTACTTTTTGCATTTGTTTAACTGCCGAAAAAAACCCGTTCAACACAAGCATTACTTGTTGATACACAAAGCAGTGTTCGAGAACACAAATGAAATTCGCACTGTGTATGAAAATAAAGCTATAACACGAGACATGATGGCATATACAAAATATTAAAAATTGTTGAAAAGCTAACAAACACGAATTTTGCCCTATTACGCGAGTATGTTGGCATGCCATCGTACCAAACTGACATGCCAAGAAAAAAATACAATATTAAAAATTAGAAAAAATCCCCGAATTAAACTGTTTATATCCCCGTTTTCCAAATAATATTCCCAATTTGGTAAAAAATCCTCCAATCTGACATCACTGGCCTAAACAAATGTTTTCGTTTCACATTCCCTCTCTCGTTCCATCATTTGCTTTATGTTATCTTTAGTGTACTTGTAATCTACAGGGGAGATCAATTTCAAAATAAAATTTGCAACTTACATAAGTTTTATTAAGCTAAATACACAATAATAAAACAAATAAACAATATTCGTTAGATAGTTTTACAGAATAAATTTGTTACAAGTTTTTCTTTTTTGTTGTTACAGAATTATAAACAATATTTTCAGGTCACAATTTCATTGAAAAAATCATTTTAATTGAGGTTAAAATCTAGTTAAATAAATATTGAATAATTTTAAATGAATTTTATAAAGAGCGTATAAATAAAAATTGTGTTTTTATTTTCATTTGAATTTACATTTTAAAGCAATAAAATAATTTTTAATGCATTTTTAAAAGAGTGTATACATAAATAAAAATTTTATTATTGGAAAATTTATGTTTTATTCAAAATACCGTATGTGGTAACCAGGGCTGTTAAAATACGATTATCGATTATGTAATAACAACAAAAATTTCATAGCAAATAACAAAATTTCAAATTCCCAATCATAATAAATAAAAAATAAAACTCATTAAACAATATTTCAAATATATTTTAATTATTTTAAAAATTAGTTGTAATTAATTTTAAATCGTTTAAAAAATCGCGTAAATGATTTTAGAGTTTCCAGTTTTAACTATAGAAAACGTCTAGGACAGAAAGATAGAGAAAAAAAATTAACTTAGTTGTTAGAAAATCATAACTGTATGATTGTGTTTCAAAGAAATGTGTAAGGCGAATTCATGTAAACGGTGCACAGTGGCGCCCGTAGAGCAAACGAGGTTGCAAAAATCAAAATTTTCATGAGCGCCGACGATGTTTTGAATAAACCCATGTTATAGGAAACTTTTCAACGATTTCAAATATGCCACTCTTAATAATATCACATTTTTAGTTTAGAAGATATAACCGTTCAAAGTTGACCGACTTTCGGTTTTCAAAAAAACACACAATTTGTTGCGATTTCAGGTGTAATATCACGAAAAATAGGTAACGAATCGCCTTATTTTTTGTTTGTGTTGATTGATGTATTTATTAAATGTATAATGATAAAAAAAAAAAAAAATTAACTGTTTGCTTTGTGTTTCTCCTGGTAAATCACTATTTAAAAACTATCCGTTTTTTTCACTATTTTTCAACTTTGACGGAAAATAAAAAAAATCTATATTTTTCTATATTTGCCATATTTGCAAAACCTGTTCCTTCATTATTTCTTTACATAATTCAAAAGGTTTTATCTGCCCGTACGTGACCGTTTGGCTTCTAGAGGTAAAAAAGGTTAAAAAGACATGGTTGCAGAAATTGTATGGCGTCCATCCCTTATATGTTTTGACTGACAGTAGTTTGATCTAATAGTTTGAAAAAAACTACTCATTGAAATAAGCAGGTATTGTACTTAAACAATACTTTGGCGTACAAATGGTCAAGAACAATATTGACTTATGGTCCCTACAGATAGGTACAAATCTTATTTGGACACGTGCATAATATCAAAATTGCATTATTCAGCCTAAATCCATATGTATGCAGGGAACAGGTAAATTTTTAGGCATGGTAGCATAAGCCTATATATTGCAAAATAAGCATAATGCCTGGATTAGTCTACGACTGAAAGTTGGCGCAACAATTACTGAAACCATTAAACAATTTAAGTACTGAAAACATGGCGTTGAACAACTTAAAATTATTTGAACTGTTTAGAAAGTCAACCACACCAAAGTTTTTCACGGAAGCTCCTTAAGAGAACTTGATAGCTTATACGGAAGTATTGCAAAAAGAGTCAGAAGAACTTTGGTAATTTAAACGATTCTACAAATGGGGAGAATTAGGAATATTGAATGTCACCATTGCTCGCAAGGATAAGGTGTATGGAATTCTTGCTAAAACTGGCGTATACCCTACCACAAGAGGAGGAAAACTTCGATGAAAATACATCAATAAAGGATATGGAAAAGATCAGAAAGAAGCAAATACAGGATGCTTTTTTTAAACAAGTTGGACTAAAAGTAGACTGTCCCAAGCACGGATACGGTAACTCAAACGATGGAAACACTTCTAGCAGATTTTTTGAAAATGATGAGGCAGTAACAAGAATCACTGAAATTGACAATTAAATCGTGAAAAGATTGGGTTAAACTGCAAAGAAAATGTCAATTCTACAAAATATGGAGAATATGCGTCGAAAACTGCATCTCTTTTAGCAGAAATGTATCCACAGAAGAAGTTGACCCCGACCGTCCATAAAATATTGGCGCATGGCAAAGTTATAATTGAGTACCAGTCTTTGCCAATTGGAGAGCTTTCTGAAGAAGCACAGGAGTCTCTTAACAAATTTTATAAAAAATATAGATTGCAGAACACATTCAAAGCATCAAGGGTAAAGCAAAATAAGGACCTCTTCAACATGTTGGCAGCATCTTCCGATCCACTTATTTCTTCCCTGCGGCCTGTGAAGTCAAGAATAGAGTTAGAAAATAATTATAGTTTAGAAATGGTTAGTCTTTTAGATATACCTTCTCTTACGAATTGTGATGAATATTTTACAGAAAATTGAAAAAATAAATTTAAAAAAAAAAAATTATTTTTTTTTTAATTTGTTGGGTAATAATTTAAAACATAAAACCCTAAAGAAAAAAAATAAAAACAATCTAAAAATGTAAAAATAATTTTTTTTAGTTACCATAAAATTGATTTTTCTACTAATTTTAACTTTGATAACCCATAAGTAGGCCCCTACAAAGCGTAGCACCCTTTCCAAACGGTCATTTCATAGGCTGAACAGTTATCTATCATATGCTGTTTAAACTGTTCAATTATCTTATTCGGTTCAAAAGATATGATTTTTGCAACGAAAAAACTCAAATGGCGCCACTGTGCGGTGGTGGCAATACTACAACAAGTACAACACCAAAAACACAACATTGTATTTTATTTGTCGCTTTTGTTGCTCGATATGTCAAATACACAAGCAACTTTGGCATTTCTCTCTCTAAGTAAGAAAAAAAAGTAGCTCAACTGTGCTTTCAACGCCCCCAGAAAAATGCATTTGCCTTGGGAATGTGCTTACCCAAGACGAATTTATGTGGCCGTCATACTTCTACAAGAGGAAATTTCTTGTTTTATAGCAGCGTGACCCATTGAACGGTAGTTGCTGAGTTAACAATCCTTGGTCGGTGTTTGTTAAACTTCGAGTCGTTTACTTTATTGTTGCATATTTACACAGAATTTTGACTGAGAATTTGTTTGTTTTGTTTTAGAAAGTTCGATTCTAGTCCATCTTTAAAGCTGGAGGTTTCGCCTCCATGCATGCTTACTTCCGCTCTGCGTTAAAAGTTAAAAGCAACGCATTTTATGCAGCATCACCATAAGTAACACAGCGTTTACATTTGTTAGTACTGGCAAGACAGTAAGCATATACATACAAAAAAAAAAAAAAAACTAAATAGAAGCAATTATATGTACTAGCAGACTGTCAAGGCGAGCAAAAAGATGAGAGTTGCCTAACTTTTCGCTTCGCTCTGCGTTAAGTTGTTTATGTAACATGATTCGTATATATCATCTTAGATGGCAAAGCGAATCACTACCGCAACGCGAAGCAAAAGTTTTATCTGACATGGCCTTTAAGACCGCGTCATATACAACTTCGCGCCTTGCATGACATTTCTAACGTTGACAGAAAAGAGTAAAGCAAAAGGTGTATGACACAATTAAAGCTTTTACAACACTCACGCATTGTTTGGTTACCTTTAAAAGCGCGTGGTAAATTATACATTTAATTATTTTTTATAAATATAAAAGAAAAACATTTTGTTGGAAGATTTATATGAAAAAAATAAAAGAAAATTATACCAGCTGATTGTCAAAGCGCGCAAAAAGATGAGAGTTGCCTAACTTTTCGCTTCGCTCTGCGTTAAATGTACTTTATGGAACATGTTCCGTAGTAATATCTATATTTCATCTTCGATGTCAAAGCGAATCTGTTACGCTTCGCGAAGCAAAAGTTTTATCTGAAATACACAGAAAAAATTATTTTTCCAATTCAAACAAAAAATTTGTAGAATCAAAACATTTTTTGTCTGAAATCGGTCCTACAAACAAATTCGCATATTCAAACAATTTATTTGCATTTCGTTTATTGAAAAAAAACACTGATTTTTTCAAACAAATAATTTAACTGAATCAAACAAATAGTTTACTGAAAATCATATAAATTTCAAACAAATAATTTTGCGGAATCAAACAAAAAAGTTTTTGCACAAGCAATGACGCGCACACAAGCAAGCACTGTAGAAGTAGATGAAGGCAGAGCAGAGCGGCGCCGGCTGGCTTTGAGACACATTTTTTTGTTGGAATAATTTTTGCACCAAGTCTTGTTTGTTCACACAATGTTTTTCTTCTTCACTCACTGTTCTGTATCCTTTCCTTGGCAGCAGACCGACTCGACATGTTTTTCGTCATCATTTTATTTCTTTTATTTGATGTAGGTATTTAACTAAACATTTTTGAAAAATTGAATACGGGATTTTGTTTTTCATTCTTTTTTACCAACTTTGAAACCAACAAAAAATTTATTTTGTTTCTTCTAATGTTGTTGTTGTTTAAAAAGAGTGAAACGTTTATTACCTATTATTGTTTTTGTTGTTTTTTACTACAAACCTCGCCACAATATTTTATCATCTTTCTTATAGTTGTACCTTTTCAAAGCGTCCAAAAATAGACTATGTGTTTTTTTTTGGTTGTTCTTATATGTCACATAAAGAAGTGTTGCTTACGGTCAAATAAAAAAATGCAAAAACCCGACAACAATAAAGAGCGTTAAATATTTCATACAAAATAATGAAAACTAGAAGCCAATAACGCGTTTATTATATTTTTGAATAGTTGTCAACATTTCTGTTGGCTAAAATAAAAATCAAACAAAAATATTAATTGAATCAGTAAAAAAATTTGTAGAAATTAAAAAAAATTTCAAACAAGCGTTTGTTTGAAAATAATTCAGCAATAATTTTTTCTGTGTAGCCTTTACGAAAGTAGAATATTAAAAACCTACTTTTCATATTCAATGTCTAAAAGCACCCTACGCGTATGCGTATGATGTGAATCGTAGAATGGATGCTGTGGACATTTAACGATGGGTACACAGAAAAAAAATTGATATCAGTAAAAAAATTTGTGTTAATAATTAAAAAATTAATAAGATTTGCACCACCACACAAATTAATAGTATCATTTAAATATTTGTTGATATTAACAAAATTTTCTGCGTTTAATTTACTTGATTAATTATTTAAATAAAACTAGAAGGTGGGGTCAAGTCAACATATACAAAGTGTTTTTTTCGGTGGTCGACTTGTCAAAGTTTGTATTAAAACCAGTTTTTTATGTAAACAAACCTTTTTTACTAGCAATATTTTTGACAATCTGACCACAGCAGTGTTGTTGTAGAGTTGACCGCACCTTTTAGTCAATTCGCCTTGAAACTGATTTTATTTTTGATTAATTTTTTTGATTGAAAAAAATATTGGGGAGAATTCGTTCTGTGTATCATAATAGAAGGTAGCCTAAAGAGTCAGCTGATTATTTTTAGTTTCTTGTGTTTTTTACTGTTGGTTTTTCATTTTGCACTCATTACACTTGGCTGAAAAATAAAAAGCCCTGTTTGTGTTTTTGTACATTTTTTGTAATCTTACGGCTACCTTCTATTATTGTACCATGGTTTTAAACTTAATTTACAGATCATTTTTTATCTAATATTTTGGTATAATTTTCATGTGCCCTACTTCTTAACAAGACAGTTTTCTTTTCAATCTTAACAAATTTATACCAATTAAATTTAATCGTATAGACATACATACATTTAGACAATAATATACATATGTATGTAAATAAGAAATGCACATATTAAAACAAAAAAGAACAAACAAAAAAATTTATAAATAAAAATAAAAAACTTTGCACCACATTGCCTCAGTTCACTACATTGACTTTCAGTTTTAAATTATATTTAACAAAAAAAAAACGAAGAGTTTGCTACTATTCGGTAGACTTTTCATATACTTACTTATTTTATATTTTATTTGTATTTCAAGTTCAATAAACTTTGAATTACTTTTTACAATTTAAAAAAAATATATAAAAAATAAAAAAAATGACAAAGCAAACATAATGATACATTAACATAAAAACAGTGATGTAAAATTAAAATGTCAAAATTTTTGCTTCATTGCAGACAGACAACAAATAAGATAATTGAAAAAAAATTTAAATACAATAAAAACAAAATTTAATTTAATTTAGTCAGCAATATAAAAATTAATAGAAATGAACCGAGACTGTAGCAGAGATTTAAAGTGGGTCGTTTTTACAAACTATTTTTGCGAACTTATTTATTTAATTTTTTATTTATTTTAATGCTTTTAAAATTTAAGTTTTTTATCGAAAATCTTGTTGCTTTAATATGAAAATAGAAGCTTTTCCTAATGCGGTCAGATAAGATTAGAGAGCGCATTAGAGAGACTTATTTCTGTCCTGAATTCCTCTATATTTCATTTTAAGCAACTATCCTGGAAGATTCAACTAGGGTTTCGTTACGTAATTCATATAAAGAGCAGCGTTTGCGTTTTGGTTACTTTTTTCCAATGTGTACTTGTGTAAATTTTTTCTATTTTCGTTACTTTTTTCAACACAAAAATAACTACCCGCTCCGCTTTTTTGGCTTTAAAATTACTTTTTTATCTTCTTAAAAATTATTTTTTTAGAAGCTACGTGACAAAATTTCAACAAAAAAATATGAGCCAAAATGCGTACATCAATTCTGATCGAAAGTAATTTCGATTTATGTGCAACAAGATACGAAATCACCTCCACTTTCGATCGGAATAGATTTCTGTGACAGACCTTATTAAGCATTAATTTTGTTCATATCAACTATTTTAAAGTTTATTAAGTATTGCTTTATGTGCTGCAATAAACGAAATCACTTCCACTTTCGATCGGAATTGATTTATGTGACTGACCTGTATATCTTAGAAGCCATAAAAGATTTTGTGCAACAGGGTTTGGATTCAGAAGATATATACCCCATACCTTACTCAATTTTTTAAAAATGGTGGCGATAAAGTGAATTTATTTTTGCTATTAACTTTAATACGACAAGCCGAAAGTAAATTACCCTTATAACGAACAAAAATTAAATATCTATTTTAAATTTTTCAAAAATTTTTATTTCTCAAACAGATGTGAAAAACTAAATATTTAACATGCAAAAAGCATAACATTTAGTTTTGCAGATACATATATATTTCTTTTTTATATAATAAAAAAGAAATTTTTTATTTAATAAGATTATAAAAAAATATTCACCTAAAGCAGGTTAAAGAAAACATGACAGACAAGTGTATACAAAAATTAAATGGATGAATGAAAAAATGTTTAAATAATAACTTTCACATTCTTTATATAAGAAAATATAAACAAAACAACAAACAGCAAAAACTTTAGAAGAAATAAAGGTCACTCGCATAAAAAATATTTAATTCAGAAAACTATGAAAACGCTAAGACAATTTGTAAAATACAAAAAATACAAGTCCACTTTTTCAAATATGATAATTATTGAAATTAAATGTTTATAAAAAAAAAAAAAATAAAATAACCGGCTTTTAAAGTGTGTAAACAAAAAATATCAAAAAATAAACGTATAAAAAAACTTAAAAAAAGTCGGTAAAATGAATCATCAAAAACTATCCAGCCGATTGAACTTCAAATAACAACCAACGAAACACAAAAACAACAACATAATGACGTATAGCGCGAGTACATGTAATTAAGATTTAAAGACGATTTGAAGGGGTTAATACACACATACACAAACTTGTACTTAAATAAATGTAAAATATGTAGGATTTCTGTTTTACGTAGGTTTTAGCCAAAATACATACAAAACTTAATATTTACGTCAACTGTAAACGGCTACGCAGTGGTAAAATATATCGCTAACAACTATGCTAATCTAACTCTTTCTTTCATACTTACTTCAAAAAAATTAAGCTGAAGGTCCACACCACGCGTTTTAAAATCGACGCAATATATGCTATAATTTTTTAACTTAAGCTGGAGGTCCACACCACGCGTTTTCGGGCCAACGTTTGCATGTTTTGTGAACCTTACTTGCGTTCTATGCTTCAAGTTATGCTTTTTATACGGCATGGCAACAAATAAAAACTAATTCTTATTGTCAAAATCAGCTGATTTTTTTAGAACGTCGCTTCTAACGTATAAAGAAGAATTATTTTTTGGTCCTACGCTTCTCCACTTGTAAATTGCTACATACATACATATATCAATTCTCCTTTTTTCAATGATGCGTAGAATGCAAAAAAGGGTGGAACACGTTGTGTGAACCTCTAGTGTTAATTGCTTTCTACGCTTCAATGCTGATTTGAAGCACCACGACAGATAAAGAGGAATGATAATTTCTCAACCAACTGATCAACAAGCTGATTTGTTTGAACGCCACATGTAACGTTCAAAAGTATAAAGACCTATTTTTCGCATCATATGCGCCAAGGCTGCTAGGCTTTTGTTCTTGTAAATTGCTATATAGATTCTCCTCTTTAGGTAGATGCGAAAAAGCGTAGAACATGGGTGTGGACCTCGAGCTTTAGTGTTGCCAGTTTGTAGAATATTTGTTTGGTTTGGGAATTCCTCCTTATTCTGCATTTCGATTGCGTTCCCGCATTTAATAACTCATTTTTATAAAAAAAAAGTATTCCAACTGAATCCAAAAAAAAAGAAGAAGACAAGATTTTGTGTTATGCTTGTGCCCATTTTTGCTTTGAAGTCGCTCTTATGTTTACATTGTGCGATTTTTGTCGTTACAACTTTTTGTGTATACATTAGGGCTTCCAATCCCGAATCTCGGGATTTCTGATTTCTAATCCCGGGATTTTCGGGATCCCGATTTTTGTTATATTCTTTATTATTTTTAAATTTTTTTTTAATAACTTGTATAAAGATACGTGTATTTGTTGACAAAAAAAGTTTAAATTACATTTGGATAGGTTTAAAATACATATGGACAATTTTAAATTGTATTTGAAAAATTTAAATATATTTGGACAATTTTAAAATATATTTGACAAATTTAAAATATTTGGATAATTTCAAATACATTTAGGCTGGGGTTTTGATATGTCAATTAAAGTAGGTTTAGTTAATCTGAAAACAAATTTGTGACGCCATTACAAAGTTTGTATACATAATTTTACGGAACAGCTTAGTTTTTTTAAAATATTGGTCTTTAATACAACACAACTCTAGTTCAGTTGAAATTTTGCAGTTTTTGTATTATGGTTTACAACTCTGTGTTAGTGCGCTTAACAAAACCAACCATCAGTGGCAGTTGTTCAATTTTAACTCAATTGAATCGAGTTGTAAACTTTAATAGGGGCAAAAATAATAAAAAAATTACACATCGCCTGAAAAATCTGAGTTTTATACAACGTTAAACTAAGTTTAAACTTAATCCACATTTTAAAAACACGGCCTGAGAAAACTTAAACATATATTTGGACAATTTAAAAATTCATTTGGAAAATTTTAAAAAACAATTGGAAATGGTGTAATTTTGCTATCAATAATTTAATATGGATAAAAATGAGATTTTTATGTTGTTTTTTTCCTTTTTTTATTACATGGTCTTTATGTATTTTGATCAATTAATAATTTAAGTTTGTTTTTATTTTTACAAATAAATAATATATGTTCATGAAATGTGTATTTTAATTCGAAAATTAAGTTATGTTTTATATAGTTTGTAAAGTTATTTTTTGGGTATTTAAAAAAAAATTTAAAAAACTCGAAATATCCCGAAAATTTTTTAAAAATCCCGTGAATCCCGGGATTGAAATTATCCCGAAAATCCCGGGATCCCGAAACCGGACTCCCGAAATATTTTCTTCAATCCCGAATCCCGGGATTCAGAAAAACCAATACCGATTGGAAGCCCTGGTATACATATTTATTTTGACAATAAGGTAAGAATAGCAACGAAAAAAATCGTATGATGTAAATGGGCACTTAGAAACGTTTTAAAACGGAACAGATAAAATAAGCAGTTTTGCAAACATTTATATAAAAAGTTAAATTTAGCACAAAAAACTAAATTCAATAAACATAAATTAAACATTTATAGTGAAAAAATGTATTAAATAAATTTGCCAGCTTTACGCACTGTTCAGGTGTTGCTATTTTTGACCACAAAAAAATTTAATAAAACTTTTAAATTTAAGTACAACAAAAAAATTTTCAATAAAAAAAAGTTAAGTTCGATGCCTTCCTAGCAATATTTTTGTTCGGACAACATTTTTTTATATTGAGTTTGACGTCTTACTTCTGAGAGAGAGAGAGAAATTATTTTGTTCGGCAAGTTTTGTCTTGTACAAAATGAACTGAGTTGACTTTTTTCAATTTGTACATAAAAGTTGAAATGATTTTTTTTTTTTTTTGCAGAATTAAATAAGAAAATCATGAAATAAAATAATTAAATCACTTTCCTTTTTTCATCCATTTTCTTTAACAAACTTTAGAAAACAATTGTGCTGCCATTTTGTTTAATTGCTTACATCTGTAAACCGTATGTTAGGTTTGTTTTTCTGGACAAATTTTCCTAAATGGGTGAATCGTTCTGCAGAACACTCTCAGTAAAAAAATTATTCTCCGGACAAAAATATTGTTCGGGACGCATGGATGAATCCACCTTTATTGTAATTCATTTTACTTACATTTTTTTAATTAAAGCTGGTTATAAAAAATAAGCAAAAAATCGAGGAATCGTAATGCAGAATACTTGCAATCAAAAGAAGAAAACTAAAACGGAATGCAGAATACCAAAGTTGCCAAATTGAAAACTCGTTTTTTAACTTCAATGAAACACCTCAATAGTTCTTCAAATGGTTAATGATTCATAACAACAAACTGGAATACGTAAGCATGTATATTTTTTATGTAGGCTTTACCAGATTTACAATTTAAACAAAAAACTTTTCTTGATGTATACTATATATTAGCGGAGTTCAGTGTCTGGTGCAAATGGCCTTGCAAAAGAGCAAATGCAAAATAACGTAGCACTTTTTAGATCCAACAAAAAAATAAACATAAGTAGTTTCTGTTAAGTTTATAAGAGCGTTACGATATTTTGCAACGCCGCTATTAAGTTAAGGTAATTTTTTGTTACTTAGAGTATTGCAATAAAGTGACATTTAATTTGACAGTTAATAGTGTATAAAAATTCTACATATTGAATATATTTTTTTATATTTTAAGACAGATTCACAATGATAGCAACATTTTCACTGGTTATTCACAATAAAAGCAAACATTTCTTTCACGAAAACACACGTTTTCATTAAAAAACAAACATTTGCAAATTTTGCCCCAAAGAAATTTAATCAAATTGTTGCTTTTATTGTGAACTAAGCTTTAAATCTAATTTTTTGAACTTACCTTTTTCATTGGGATAAACATTTAGTTGTTCATCATCGCGGGCGACTTGTGTGATTATAGATGTTGCATCCATTTAAGCATAAAATGTTTTACAGAAGAAATTTAAAAAAATGTTCAAGTTATAAAACACAAAAATTTTGCTGCGGCTTTTGTTGGTCGAGATTTTGGGGAGGCGATTTATCAAAATTGATAAGGATTTTTGTTTTAAAAATAAAAATATTTTAAATATAAAATATAGATATTTCGAAAAAATAAATATTTTACAATAAAATGCACTTTAATTCGTATTTATTTTAAAAAAATATATATTTTTTTTAAATAAAAAGGTGGAAAAACCAACAATTTTGTTTAAAATAACTAGAAAAAACAACACTGGGCGGTAGATAGTGAGAAATGAAAACTGAAAAGAGACAAAAAAAAAAAAGATTAATATATTAAATTATCTACATTTGTTGATTAAAATATTAATTATTTTTATTATTCTACATAATTACACGGTGTTACAAAAATTAAAAAAAATGTTTGCAGGGTTCCGCATACAGCAATTTTGCTTTATATGACTCCATACAGTACGAAACTACTTGGAATTTTCTCATGATCCCCTAGTTTCTTGTGAAAAAATTGTAATCTTAATATGTGTGTTCAGATAAATATTCATAGGGCAATAAGTATCACATATTTTTAAAACGGGCCTTAAATGTTAGATGTTTTAAAAAATATATAACTTAAAAAAATGCAGAAAAATATCCAATTATTATACTAATTAATTTCTAATAATTTCTAAAGACAAATTTTAAAAATCCAACAAAAATAAATTTTAATAGTCACATTTAATAGCACTTTCATGGGAATTTCACTCTAAGTAAAATTTTAATACAGTAATTATTGTTGATTATTTTAGCCCTGTCGATAGTCTTCATTTTCCATTTGGTTTGATTCCCTGAGATTGAAGGGTTTGGACACAGTGCCCATATCCCCCACAGAGCACTTTCATGAGAATTTCACTCTAAGTCGTATTTTTTCAAAAATCATAAATTTTAATATAAAAATATCAATTTAATATCTAATAAGTTTTAAATTTTAAATAAAAATTATTGATTTTTCATAAAAACTGTAAAATTTTGTGTAAATTGTCGTATTTTCTTTATAATACGCATGCGATATTTTTTTAAATATTTTTTATCGCATGAAATATTTTTAAAAAATAAATTTAACTTTTCATATTTATCTTCACACACGTTCGATGCTTTCATCCGAAAGGCGTGATCTTATTTGTGTGCAGAATAATCCTGCTGCGGAATACGCACGCTCAGAATCTACCCTTGTACTTTCATATTTTCAGAATCCTTTAAGTCAATACTGAAAAATAGTATTATTTTTATTCTTTGTTTAATACTAAAAACAAAAATTTAAGTAGACTACTATAAACTGTTTCGTTGTACTTTTTTGTCATCACTAAATAAAAATTAAACAAAATTTATATTTTTTTAATCCAAATTTTTAATAATTTTTAATTAGGCTTAAGTTCATTAAATTTAATTTTCATTAAATTATTTTTATGAAGAAAGGAATTTTACAACATGAAAATTAATTAAAATTAATTAAATCGTATATGGCCCATGGGGCTTGATTAAATAACAAATAAAAATAAATAAATAAATAAAATAAAAAAAAATTGTTATTGATAATCTTTCATTATTGACCGTGGCCGGGGCTCGAACCCAGGCCGGCAGGTTACCATGACATGTTTCGATCGCAACCACTCGATCTCCTCTCCTTTAATGAACTTAAGCCTAATTAAAAATTATTAAAAATTTGGATTAAAAACCATAAATAGTTCAACAAAATAACCACAATACTAATTATTGTTAAAGCTAAGGAACGAGCTCTATGTATTCATTTGTCCTTCAAGTTGTACTGAAAAAGGTCAACAAGAAAAAGAAGGACAAAAAATGAAAAAACAGAAAAATGTACTTTGGACTTCAAGAAAAATTCTTGACAAAAGTACGAAAAAACAGAAGTAAGGAAGAACATGTAAAATCAATTAAAATGGATAATCATTCAAAAAAAAAAAAAAAAGCAAACTTCGATCTACCAAAGGTTTAAATACAATTTGGTTTAAGGATTGATGTTTGACTATTGACGTCAGCAGTCGTCGATGGCTGCGAGTGTAAAACGGCAAATCCATCTGAGGAGATCGAGTGGTTGCGATCGAAACATGTCATGGTAACCTGCCGGCCTGGGTTCGAGCCCCGGCCACGGTCAATAATGAAAGATTATCAATAACAATTTTAATTAATTTTCATGTTGTAAAATTCCTTTCTTCATAAAAATAATTTAATGAAAATTAAATTTAATGTCCTTCAAGTTGTACTGAAAAAGGTCAACAAGAAAAAGAAGGACAAAAAATGAAAAAACAGAAAAATGTACTTTGGACTTCAAGAAAAATTCTTGACAAAAGTACGAAAAAACAGAAGTAAGGAAGAACATGTAAAATCAGTTAAAATGGATAATCATTCAAAAAAAAAAGCAAACTTCGATCTACCAAAGGTTAAAATACAATTTGGTTTAAGGATTGATGTTTGACTATTGACGTCAGCAGTCGTCGATGGCTGCGAGTGTAAAACGGCAAATCCATCTGAGGAGATCGAGTGGTTGCGATCGAAACATGTCATGGTAACCTGCCGGCCTGGGTTCGAGCCCCGGCCACGGTCAATAATGAAAGATTATCAATAACAATTTTAATTAATTTTCATGTTGTAAAATTCCTTTCTTCATAAAAATAATTTAATGAAAATTAAATTTAATGAACTTAAGCCTAATTAAAAATTATTAAAAATTTGGATTAAAAACCATAAATAGTTCAACAAAATAACCACAATACTAATTATTGTTAAAGCTAAGGCACGAGCTCTATGTATTCATTTGTCCTTCAAGTTGTACTGAAAAAGGTCAACAAGAAAAAGAAGGACAAAAAATGAAAAAACAGAAAAATGTACTTTGGACTTCAAGAAAAATTCTTGACAAAAGTACAAAAAACAGAAGTAAGGAAGAACATGTAAAATCAATTAAAATGGATAATCATTCAAAAAAGCAAACTTCGATCTACCAAAGGTTAAAATACAATTTGGTTTAAGGATTGATGTTTGACTATTGACGTCAGCAGTGGTCGATGGCTGCGAGTGTAAAACGGCAAATCCATCTGAGGAGATCGAGTGGTTGCGATCGAAACATGTCATGGTAACCTGCCGGCCCGGGTTCGAGCCCCGGCCACGTCAAGAATGAAAGATTATCAATAACAATTTTAATTAATTTTCATGTTGTAAAATTCCTTTCATCACAAAAATAATTTAATGAAAATTAAATTTAATGAACTTAAGCCTAATTAAAAAAATAAAAATATTTGGATTAAAAACCATAAATAGTTCAACAAAATAACCACAATACTAATTATTCAAAATTTATATGTATTTCCAATTTTGGCGAATATAAGCGGAATTCGAAACGAAGAAGCAAGTCTATGGGGATTTTGGTAATTGAGTTTAGCAAAAAAGGTCAAAATAAATCTGACAACCCTGCTAGCTACTATGACTGTATGATATTTTATTTCACTCATACTTAAGGTACGGTCACATATGACAAACATTTGACGACAAAGACGAAACCACTACGTTTGCTTATTATTAGTGTAGTTTAACTTGTATTCTATATTACAAAACATTTTTTTTAAAAATACCGGTAAAACCTAAACATTTTTTAAAGTTTTATACAAATCTGGATATAAGCTGTTTCTTGAAACTCTTGAGACTCTCAAATACGTTACATACTAAATTTTCCAACAAAAAAAAATAAGTTAGAGCTATGTATTTAGCTGTGCCGAATCTTTGATACCCTCCACCTACAGTTAGCATATTTCCGGAGGGGTCTTTATATGGGACACATGGTAAACTATGGGCCGATCTACATGAAATTTTAACAAGTAATTTCTAGTCTTATAAAACTATGGCTGACTAAATATTATTATAATAGAACACAGATTGAGAGCTTTACGGTTTTACCGTACTAAAGCTTTTTCCGAGAGTAGGTTTTATATGAGGCCAATCGTAAGTTTTGGACCAATCTGCACGAAAGTTCACGGTGCAATTTCTAGTCATATAAAACGGACAGACCAAAATTTTTTACAACAGCATTATTTGTTACGGTTTTAGGCGTAATAAAGGTTTATGAATATGATTTTTAGTCATATAAAACGATCTTGTCCAAAATCTTATATCAAACAATATGATAAATTTTTTAGGGGGGTTGTTCCACATTTTAATTCATAACTCTTTTCCTACTGAACCGATTGTGCTAGACTTCAATCCTAAACTGCTTAAGTGAATTCTAAACAATTTGATGCCAATTAAAACCATGAAAATAAACAAGTAGTTTTTATCCAGTAAAACAAAAAGAAAAAATAAAAGTCTGTGAATTTTAAATTTGAGAAAGTTTTTTTGTAGCGAAATTAAGCCGTTGAGAATTGTTTGAAAATCGCTAGATTTCCCGCTTACCGCTAAAACGTATTTTTTCCCGCGATTGACATTTAAAATACGCTAGATTTAGCGGGAAAATCTCTAAATTGGCAACAGTGTGTTTCTCACACTTTTCAACTTGAAGTTAGCTGTAGGTATATACATATGGGGGATTTCATGTCAAGTGACCCAATTTTGAAATCGATGTCTTCCGATTTGGATGAAATTTGCACTAAGGTTAGTCCTATTGGATAGTAGTTTAGACACAAATTTTCAACAAGATCGGTCTAAAAGTTTCTGAGTTAGTGGGGGTCAAAATTTGACATTTTGGCCATACAGGTGTTCTTTCTTATCCATGTAACTTATTACCTATTGGTGTTAGCAAAATTTGTCCCAAGTAGCTTCGATAGCTATTTGATCCATCTTTTGAAAAAAATTTTTTTTGGTTTTTTTAAAAATTTTTTTTTTTTTTTTAAATTTAAAACTTTTTTTTATTTTTTTTTTTTAGCGGGAATGTTTTTTTTTTTTTTTTGTTCAAAAGAAAGCTTATGTCTTTTCCTTTAAGGTAGTTTTGGTCCCTTTTTGGGATGCGAGCGGCTTATGTATAAAAAAAAATGATTTCTAACTCTAGACAAGGGTTTTTCAATTTTTAGCATATGCAGTGTTCTTTCTTATCCATGTAACTAGACAAACTCACCTTTCCGACGGTATGTCGGGAATAAAATCAAAAACACTACCTTGTAACTTCTATCTCTCCACCCACATTTTAAAGGCAAGTGTCATAAAATAATAAATTAACTGGTATTTCGGAGAATGGCCATGGAATATTTCCACCTGATTTAAACACTTGTCTCTGGGGCACCTGATATTTTGACAACAAAAATCACATTTAGTATTACGTGCGCTCAAAACTGTTTATTTTTTTATGTAGGAAAAATTAAAAAAAGAATTATTTGTCAACATTTCTACAGAAAAAAAGTGATTTTATTTCTGGGATTAACATATTGTGGGCATTATAGTATCGAAGGTATAAAATAATAATTGGGTTTGTAACATACCGTCGGAAAGGTGAGTTCATCTAGTTTCTTTGCATACGTTTTATTTTTAAGGCTTTAGAAACACTTACACACAAATAGGAAAAAATTCAAAATAGTTCATATGCTAAAAATTGAAAAACCCTTGTCTAGAGTTAGAAATAATTTTTTTTTATACATAAAAATATAAAAAAAAAATTTTCATTTAAAAAAAAAATTTTAAATTTAAAAAAAAAAAGTTTTAAAAAATTTAAAAAAAAAACAAAAAATTTGTTTTCAAAATATTGATCCAATAGCTATCGAAGCTACTTGGGACAAATTTTGCTAACACCAATAGGTAATAAGTTACATGGATAAGAAAGAACATCTGTATGGCCAAAATGTCAAATTTTGACCCCCACTAACTCAGAAACTTTTAGACCGATCTTGTTGAAAATTTGTGTCTGAACTACTATCCAATAGGACTAACCTTGGTGCAAATTTCATCCAAATTGGAAGACATCGATTTCAAAATTGGGTCACTTGACATGAAATCCCCCATATGTATTTATATATAAAATATAAATAAGTGCAAAACTAGAATTTCCAAATCTGGACACTGATGAAATTTCAAAGAAGAGTCCCGGTATTCTCAATGCGGTATTTCCGTATAAGATTTTAGCCGGTAATACCGGTATTTCGGTGTCGTTAATACCGGTATTGCAATCTCAACATATACCTGAATTGCATTATATGTATATGTATACTCATAACAACAAGTATGTATATTTTTATGTTTAATAAAAATTTGTGTCTAACATTTTTTCCTTAAAGAAAAACTTTACTTGCAATGGAATATTCAATCTGACATTTAAAATTTAATTGAAAAAAATCTACCGCTTGCGTCGATAACAATAAATTAAAAAAAAAACTGTCACACTAACAAATGTATTTAACATTATTATGACTTTTTAATTACTGAATTTGAAATTATCAGCTTCCAACCTGAATTCCACTACCGAACATCACTGCGTGCAGAAGGGTTGCATTCTTTGGGTCAATATCAACCAAGTTCACTTATCAAATCACTTCGTTTCAAGTTGATGGTACTCTATTGACCTAACATTTTATTTTATCCTAAATAGGATAAAAAAAATTAATTTTATAATAATAATTAGGCCGTAATCAGGCTGAATATCATCAGGCCCGATGATATACCACCTGATTACGGTTGGCGTTGGCGTATACGCCTTTGTTCTTTAATCTACTACAAAAAATGACTCTGGCGTGTACGCCAACGCCAACCGTAATCAGGCTGATTAATATTAATTTGAATTAAGATTACAAAAGAATTAAATTTATTGCTGTGAAATTAAAAAAATTGGACCCCAGAAAATGCGCGTCGTGAAGAGCAGGCGCGGTGCCAATACATATGCCCAAAAGCAATTTCACATATTAATTACAAGTAAAAACAATTTGTTTAATAAGAATTTAATTTGTTGCGTTCGTTTGAACAATTTTAGGTTTTATCAAGCTTTAAATAAAACCCCTTTATTTGCATACCTACATACCTATCTATGTATATTTTTATAGGACGTAAGTACATATGTATCTAAAATATTCTGTGTTTTATTAACGACTTCATGAAATGGTTACCTAAGACCACATAGGTATCAACAAAAAAATGAATTCGCGCTTGTACTTAAAAAAATTCATTAATTTATTAAGTATGCGTTTATTCATATTTTTTGTTATTTTGTTTGTCTGTGCGTATCTTTGAGTTGCTGCAGTATTTTAAGCAAAAAAAAAACTCAAACCAAAAAAGACGTCATTTAAAAACAAACAGCAAATAAATAAATGCATATACATAAACACACGCAAGCAAAAGCTAAAAAAACACTATGCGGTCTCTGCTTGCAGCTCTGCGAACGTTAACAATAACAACGGAATTTTTCAATTACGTTTTTAAGACCTCATTCGTGTCAAATTAGCAGCTTTGGGCCAAATATAAAAAAGAAAGAAAAATTATAATAGCAAGCAACACAAAATTGCAATTAATTAACAATGGAGAAAATTTTATTAATACACTTTATCAAATATGTATTACAGAATCTGTTAAAAAACAATTAGATAGTTGTATTAAATTTTTTCGAGTTCTTTCATTTTAAGTATATGGAGACTTTTTAGCAACTTCAATTAAACGCTTTCACTTACTTTTGTTTTAAATTATTTTATTTGAATAAAAAGTATCCTTTAGCATATAGGTATTGCACTGGTTTTTTTACTGATTAAATAAATTAGTATTATTAAAAACGCAAGAAAATTAAATTTTCAACACAAAAAAAATTAAAAAACACAAATGGATGACTCGTATATTCGCCGTTGTTTTTCTTATTTCAATGCTTCTTCTTATTACCAGTAATGCACTTTTTTAAGTAAACACACTCATTTGCCTTTACACTCCTTCTCTTTCACTCTTATACACTCAAACTCATTTTCTTGAAAACTTTTTGCTTCTCTTTTTTATGCTTTTAATTTTTGTGTGTCTGTGTTTTTTTTTACAAAGCAAATCCACTCAAAATAAAATATTTTAGGCAACACGTAATAATTTTAAGTTTAATTTTTTTTTAAAAGCATTTTTAATATAAATTATAGATTGAAACATAAAATTAGCTCAAATTTTTATATTATTTTTTGTCGTTTATTTGCGGTTTATACTTTTACTTCGTTATTGCATTTTATGTTGGCTCTTTGTTTTGCTCTTTATATTTTTTTGCCAAAACTTCTATGTATGAGCTCATTCAATATTCCTTTTTAATTTTCTTATTGTTTTTCTTATCTTTTTTTAATTTATGAACAAAAGTACACTTTGCGCGACTTGGCTTTATTTTTTCTTAAATTTATTTTTATCGTATTTACACTTTAGTGTTTTTTATTTGCTTGAATTGTATATGAAAATATGAAAAGGTGTGTGCGCAACAGTTCGTAAAATTTTTAGTTTTGTAATTTTGCTTTACAAGTTTATAAGTTTTGTGTCCAATATTTGTATTAAAATTCAAATAAAATGGTCATAAAATATATTTTTTTTTATTCGTTTTAGCGCACATAATAATAAACTTTATATGAATATGTATTTAAAATTTTATTTTGTCGTGAATTTATTATAAAAATTGCGACCGCTAGTTTCCCGACACGTTTAACTTCTCGTAATGTCAAATCAACACTGTTAAAAATTCTTCTTCTTTCTAATAAGTGAAATGCAAATCCAAGGTATATTTATAGCAGGTAGTCTCGGAAAGCCAGCTGTTTATTTTTTATTTGCTTGTTTTGTGGTACGAACTGTCAAATGTTGCATAGAAAACAAGTAAACAAGTTTTTTGTCTTTATCTTTTGTCTTTTTTGTCTCTTATCAACCCCTTTGCTATTTGACAGTTCGTACCACATAACAACAATAAAAAGCCCTGTTGTTTGTTTTATTGTACAATTGTTGTAATCTCGCGGCTACCTGCTATAAATATACCTTGTGCAAATCATTAGATAGCACAGTGTTGTCATTACGAAAGAAATAAGCGTTTTTTTAATACGTAAATCATAGACACAACCAATTTTTGTTACATATTTTTGATTTTCTTAATTTATTTATCTAATTTTATATTGATATAACATGCACATATTATGTACTTAAAAATTTTACTAATAAATTGTTTCGTTTATTCTAAATAAAAAATCGAAAAATTATTTAAAACTTAACAAATTCGTCTAGTTTTTCGGGAAGAAAACGCTACAAACGCTCTGCCGAACTGTTGCAAAAATGCGTATTAATATTCTTGTGAGTGCTGCCAGATATAAATTCCAATAAGCCATCCATTCATTCTCATATTTTTGTTGCCTTTTTATCGGTGCTGCCAGCCCATGTGTAATTACACATATTGTGTGTAATTTTTACTTGCATGTGTAATCTGTGTGTAATTTTACTTTGAGTTTTATTTTTTCATTCGCTTCTGGCATTCAAGTTTCTCCTTTTGAACACTGACCTTTTGTCATTTTTTTTAAGTTTCCATCACAGTCAAACTTGTTTTTCAAACTCAAGCATTTCTCCTTTGTTTTCATTTTCCAACACAAACGTTTCGTAAGCATAAAATAAAAAAGTGTGTGCATTCTAAAGATTTTAGAATTTAAGAGTTAAGTTTCTGTTCTATTCAAAAACTAGTAAAAGTGCTATTTTCGGTTGTACTGATTCTTCTTGTTCCCAAGCTTTTATGGTAAGTTTGCATGTATGCTAAAATCCGGATTGTATTGGCGCTATTTTAAGTAATATTTATGCTTTGGGAATTTTTGAGCTCAATTTTATTAGCTTTTTTGATTCGGTGGATACTTGTATGGGGTCAGGTGAAAGAATAAACCGAGTTGACTTATTTTTATTAATTAATTCTGTTTATTATCAAAGTTCTATTTATATTTATTTATTTATTTATTTTTACATTACCAATAACCTAGCCTTAAAGGCCATAATCGGTTACAAATTTCTACTAATAATTGTAAACAAAAATTAATATATAAATGTTTGTATGTATATAAAAATTAAAATATATTAAAGTTAAAATATAATAACAATAGGGTTAGATAGCTTAATTAAAATGTAAGAATTTAAGCTATGAAAAATCCCAAAACAAACGATTCAGAAAAATTATATGAAAATTTTATATGTAAATTCATGTACATGCACACACATACATATATATACACATATATACATATATATATATATATATATATATATATATATATATATATATATATATATATATATATATATATATATATACATATATACATACACATATGCATACACACGCACATATGACTAAGTAACAATATAATGAAAATTTAATAATGAAGAAAAATATTAAGTGGATACCTATTTGTTAACTCTCAGGGTATAGATAATGATTTATTTTGTGTTCATAAAGAAAATACTACACAACAAACTTCACAGAAATAAATTTTCAAATATCATGAATTTAATCCTTTAATGCATATTCAACACATAAATAGAATCACTTATATAGAAGATTGATTTCCTGAAAGTTCCAGAAAAAGTCTTTTTTTATATGTGTTAGCAGAAACACCAAAAGTTTTCAAAAAGTTAGGCAACTTATTATAAGATCGTGCAACTCTAACATAAAAAGAACGCTCCAATACGGCAGATAATTTTGGTATCTTTAACTGTCTATTCCTCGTTGATCTACAAAATTCAAATAACTGAATTAAATATCCAGGAGTTTGCAACCTATAAGACTTGTAAAAGTGAACAAGATTTCTAAAATTAATGAACTCTACAAAAGAAAAACCTAAAAATTTTAAAACAAATGGTGAGACATGCTGTCTTATTCTCAACGAGTAAAGATATCGCATAACTCGATTAAAAACCAATTTTACTTTTTTTAGAATATAGCCAACTGTTCCAGAGTACACCTCCAAACCATATAAAAAACTGGCATTATAAGACCATGAACAATTTGTTTCTTAACATACGTTGGCAACATTAAATCTGTATTGTACAATTTACGTAAAGTAAAATTCACCTTGGATATTATGAAATTAACATGACCTTCAAACGATAATTTAGTGTCAAGTATTACACCTAGGCAGTTAAGACGATCAACAAACTCAATTACACCACCACTAAGAGTAATAGTAAACTCAGAACTACTACATTTGCCAAACAACATAGCCTTAGTTTTACCAGTATTAACTACAAACGCATTTTCCAGAACCCAACTATCCAACAATTGAACTGTATAATTGATCACATTTTGCAATACATCAGAAAATTCAGGTGTGCCCTTAAACAAAAGTTGCACATCATCAGCAAATGAAAATGGAAGACACGAATTACTAGAAATTTGATCAAAAAGATCATTAATAAACATTATAAAAAGTAAAGGTCCAAGGACCGATCCTTGAGGCACACCACTGTGAACTGGAAGCAAGCTAGAAGCCCGATTACCACTAACAACATATTGACTTCTACCAGAAAGATATGAAGATATTAACTTGCAAGCAGAACTTGAAAAGTTATAATATCTGTGTAATTTTTGAACAATTAGATAATGATCTACTCTATCAAAAGCCTTAGTAAAAATAAAAAAATATCTACGTCAAATTTTGTCTTTCTAGCTATTGTGACAAAACCACATTATACTTGTATATAACTCGGCCATTTATAAACATATTATGTTAGTTTTGACTCTAGTAATCTATTTATTTATTCCATTCTTTCAATACAAAGAAAGCCTATAAGGCCAATTATACATGTATTGCTGTTATCATCTATCCATGTTTTACAAAAACAATTTTGTTATAAATATTTATTTATTTGCATGTAATTTCTTATTAAATGGCTCCCCAACCACATAAGTATTAAAAAATAGAAATTTAATTTTTTTTCCTTATGCCAGAAATTTATCATTCATAGTTATTTCCACCATAAAATCTTAAAAGCTCCTTTTATATAAAAACAAGTAAGGGTTCTATATTCGAATATTATATACCCTTCACCATGATGAGATAAGAACAAAAAGTTATATATATAAATAACGTTCTTTAGATAGGTATAAATAAATATTAATTGAGCCACGCCAACTTTTCATTTCGCCATGCCGAAGAATATAAAAAAAACAAAAAATGTATATACATATGTACCTAAGCCCGTTTCCTCTTTTGCCAAAGTTGATGTTTGAAATTCTTTTTATAATCTTAAAATCGTTTTTTAGAACATAAAAAAATTAAATAAAAAAAAATGAAAAAAAAATCTTTTTGGGATTCGAACTCGCAATATCATCAGTCTCAGGAGAGAACTTAACAAATCGGCTACGAATGCTTTTACTGAAGAAGCGTTAAATTAAAATATATTGAGTCTATGAGTCTGTTTCTTTATTTGAGCGGCATATCATATACATGCATTAATGTGTATGTGGATGCGTAAAATTAAACACATTACAAATAAAATCCACCACTTGTAGTGAAGGGTATAAAAAAAAAACAAAAAAACCACATTACTAACACTGTATTACCATAGCCACTGTATGACCGTAGAAACCAAAATTGAGTTGGTTTGTATGGTATGTTTATGTCGTTTTGGTAATACAGTGTTGGTATGGTAATGTCACGTCTAATTGGACCTTTAATGGAAAAAATTTGAGGCAGTCGTGGTTTTTTACTCATATCTCAGCCATTTGTGGACCGATCTTGCTGAATTTCAATGGCAAACAATTCCGGACCATATGTGACATAAATGTATAATAACCTATATCCTGGTGCTGTTTTTTATGATGTCTTCTCATATTGAAATTAATATTTTGTTGCGTGCCCATTATTGATAATAACCTCTGCACAACGTTTTTGCATCGATTTGCTGAACTGCCACCCAAAGGGCTTTGTAACTTGTTGGTTGTATTTGGGATACTCCCTTCTTTATATCTGTCCAAAAGTTCTCGATTGGATTTAGATCTGGGGACTGAGCTGGCCATTCTATAGCGTTTATTTTATTGTCCTGAAACCACTTTTTGGCAAGTTTGCTGGTATGGTTCGGGTCATTGTCTTGCTGAAACACCCACCGAAGCGGCATTTCCTTAGAAACATATGGTAGCATTACTTTCTGGAGGATATTAAAGTATAGTTTCTTATCCACAATCATTTTATTGGACCACCCAATAAAGTTTCTTATTTCAGAATATGATTTATGCTCAGAAACCATATTTTTATAAAAGCACGTTTTGCAGGTGTACAATGCTTGCCACGTCCCATTTCTATGAAAATCAAGAATGTAATATGCGATGAATTATTTCATTTTTTTTTACCTTTAGTATTTGATCCATTTATTTCAACTATTAAATCACTATTAATATTTTTTAAAGAATTTTTGTTATTCGGTGCTATTTTAATGACTGCACTGATGTGGAGTTTTTTTATAATTTCGATCATTTGAAAAGAACCGGTAACATTTTTTGGAAAAAAATAAAGACGCTCAGAGAGAATATACATATTACAACAGTATTGCATACTTAATTTAAAATAATTAGAACAATATATTAGTTTTCACTAGAATGAACATATAATAGGCTATTGGTGCTATTTTTTGACCGGCACTGTACATACTAACGTAAGCTAAAAAATAAAGGCGGTTACAAAATACTTACGAAAAATTGAATATTTATAATAATAAGTTAAAGAATTAACTTATTTTTCTCTTGCAAAATTTTAAAAGTCCATTTTCTTTTAAACTAAATCGTAGTATGCATAGTATAATAAGTACCAATTATGTTCATTAGGGAGAGTTTTCATTATTTACCCATATAATGACAAAATAATTTGTTTGACTTTTGACGCTTGTTTTAATTTTTTTATTCATATTTCTTTTGTTTGACGTTATATGGGGTTTGAAACTGAGAACAAATTTCTAATGACTATACCTTGTACTTATTCTACCATGGTGTGTATCTTAATTTTAAGCGTGCAAAAGTATGCGATGTTCGCTTGCAAAATAACATTTAAGAAAATAATAAGGAAAGTTATATTTCGATTTAAAAAGTTATTACAGTTTAAGACTCCTAATTTGTTTTATAAAATTCTCTCGTACATTCTTTATTAATACATCTATCTTTTGGTATCTCATGGTTTATTATCAATATTCAATCATATTAACGTTTTACCACAAATGCTTACACTCAACCACTGCTTAAGCGTTAAGTTGATTTTGTTGTTGGTTGCCAATATTTGTATCTTCCTTAGGATCTTTAGACATTAGTTCCCTTAAAATATCCTTTTTCGATTCGAAATATTCCTTATACCACAGAATGTGATCTTTTTTCTCCTTAGCTGTAATATAGGGATTCTTTGATAAACCTACACATACCAATTCCATAAAATGACGCACAGGACCACGATTAGGGCACCAGCCTTCTAAATGTTGTTCCAAAAATATGTGGTCTGAGAAGTCAACATCTTTTTCATCTAACCAATCTTGTTCGTTGTCAATAGGAAAACGCCAAATTTTACCCTGCTCCGTCCAGTTAACCAACTTATCAAAATAGTTTGACGGTGGATGAGAAACTTGCACTTTAAGAGCTTGTTCCTTCAGGAAAGCCCAGGTTGGCAACAAATCGGAAGAATCTTTTAAGATAGATGGATCTATAAAAATGCCTAAAGGTTCACTACCAAATAGATTTACACTGCCTGTGAAAAGTTCTGCTTCACGTTTGCGTTGTACAGGACGTCGTTCTTTAGTGAAATCTTGTTGCCATTTATTTTGTTGTTGTTTTCCTCTAGATGCTAAACTACGTCTTACATATTCACTGCGTGTAGTAATGGGTTCCTTTGGCTGTTGGCGACGATCGATTTTCATGCCCACAATAAGTTCACTTAAAGTTATATCATCTTCACTGGTAGCAGACTTTGGTAAAGTTTCTGTAGAGGAACTTGGTTTACCTCCTAGCAGTCTAGTCAACAATTCCGATTCAGTTTGCTGTTGCAGCTGCTTCTCATCACCCAATAAAGAAGCAACATTTCTGGCTGCGGCGTAAATGTCTCTGGACTCAAATTCTAATTTTTGTTGCAACTTTTTTTTCTTATTAGCTTCACCAGGCTTAGTTACTACATTAGTACGTTTGGCAAAATTTATTTGATCATCAGACGTTTGCATGGAGGCCAGCAAGCGATTTAATTTGGCCGCAGCAGATTCTTCGTTAGAAGAGCTATCTTTTTGACCCGGCAAAGGTTTTTCAGTTTTTTCTTTTTTATTATTGGATTTTTTATGATCTTTCTCGTCATCGGATGAGGAAGCGTAGTCTTTGCTATAATTACGATTTCCACCAGCCAATAAACGTGCCGCTGCATGCCTGTGAAAACTTTATTACATCAAGGATTTGTTGGAAAATATTTGAATTCTTAACTAACCTAATGGTCAACTCTTGAGTTTTACGTAAATATAGCATATCGTATCTTTAATTTTAATTAAAAATATTATTTTTTAACGATCTTGAAGCAGTTACATGAAATATTCTATGAAAAGAATTTTTGACAGTTTGCTTAAAATGGTAAACAGATGTTCTCTGTATTGAACATAGTTGCATTTTTAGGTGTGAATTAACCGTTTCAAAGGCGCTTGTGGTACTAATATTAACCCGTCTGTGACATCATTGCTTGCAACTCTTCCACATATTGAAAATGTAGTGTGTTACATTGAAAACAAAAGAGATATTCACCCCTATTACGAAAGTCGACGGCAACGAAACAATAATAGTTTTAATATTGAATTTATTTAATAAATATATTTAAATTTCATTAATTTTCGTTTGAGTCGTTGCAAAATGTCCTGTAGACTAAAACAGCGACAATTCTACTCGACGTCGACTTAAAAGCGCCTTAGAAAATACCAAGTGACTGTCAATAGTAATCGATTGTTGTCAATAAAGACTCCTAGGCAGTTATGGGACTTTTTCTTCAATATATATGAAGAATATAATAAAACAGGCAGTAAGTTTAATTATTTGTATTTGTTTATTTATTTAAGCTTTATTTATTTATTTATTTCATTACATGTAATATAAAAAGTCACTCTTGGCTTTAGGTCTTTTATTTAAAAAATAATTTGTATTTCTTTATATAAAATAAATTAATACATTAACATTCATACATACATACGTGAAGTAAAATTAGAAGCATAGCTGCTTTTCCAAATTTTTAAAAAAAAATGCGAAATTTTGCAAAAAAAAATTTGTTGCAAAAAAAAACAAAAAAAAAAAAAAATATGTTTCTAAAACGACTGCGCATATAAGAAAAAGTTTAACCTTACTTAAATAAAAATTTTATTGCGGAATTTCGTTTTTTTAGTTTATTTAATGAACTAAACCGTTTTTCAGTTACGCGAATATATGTTGTGCAACCTCCTCCATTTTCGAAATAACGGTATATCTCGAAAACAAGATTAGCACTAAAAACGCCAGATGCTCCGCTTGTCACAAAAAAGTGTAAAATTCTAGAACAGTGCAAAAAGGCAAATCTTAATATAATTCTAATGTTTGCGTCCTGCCAATGTCGGACGAACATTCTCCTAATCGAGGTTTCTGTTAAAATATGTGTTTCGCGCTCTTCTGATTGTACATAGTATATGTTATGCAGTATCTCTTCTCCTTATGGATTTCGGTAAGATTCAAAACTTTTTAGGTATTTAATTGAATACTTTGTGATCATGGTATTTACTGATGGTACATTTGAATAATAAAAATTTTTACATAGCAGAGAGCAGACGGGATGATTCGAAGAATTTTGTTTTGGCGCCTTTGGATTTTCTCTATGTTGGAGGCCGAGGCAGTGCCCCATACCTAGACACCATAATACCATATTGGCTTTAACATAGAGTTGTAAAGTATGAGTTTACAATCTAGAGTAAGGGCCGACTTTTCTAATGAGCTAAATTTTTTTTAATTCCCTAAGCTAATCCCGCGAAGCTCTACGCTTGTCTGCAGGAAAAAAAACCAGGGGCTCTGGCGGGAATCGAACCCGCAACCCCGGCGCTGTTAGACTAGCTCACTGCCAGCTAGCCTATCGGAGCACTTTAGTTTTGCTTTTAGTTTCATTTGAGTTAACTTTCGACTTTAATAATAGGGGTGTTTTAATACGCTTTGCATCATAGACCTTTTATTCCGGATCAAAGATGGCAATGCAGGATAGATGTACGTTAACCAATACCTATCTATTAGCTAAAATGCAAAAAGGCGTAACTAACAAAAATATAATTTTACAGGAGAAGCAAAACACTTTATGAAATGAAAAATAAAAACATGTCAGAAAAACATGCATTGATAAGTCGTCCATGGAATTCTTCAAACAATTTTCAAGGAAAACCATTTCATTATATTTTGTTAGAAAAAAAATGTGTAATTACGTGGTTTTGTATTTATAAAATAAACATACTTGTTGTTACGTCCTTTTGTTTTTTGTTAACAAAAGCGTAATTTTTGATCGCAGAAGTTTAAAGTTTTGTCAAGACCCGAAGTTTAATGGCCTTCATAATAATCAATCAAAAACTCGATTTTGAATTTTTTTGTTAGTTACGCCTTTTTGCATTTTGGCTAACGATAAATTAGGGCGGGTCGATTTAGCAATCGATATTGTGCCATCGATTTTTTTATAGCTTTTGGCATGAGGAAAAACGTTCCATTATGACATATCAAAAAATTTTCGAGGCGCCCAAATTTTAATTTTTTTACTTTTTCTCAACTTTTATTTTTAGCTGATTTAATCTGTTTTAAATATAACCCTTTCCAAGTAGTAATTGTACGCTAAAAACGATAGCAGTTTTTCCAAAAAAATGTTTTCCTTGAGGTTTTGAACGAGTTTTTGTCAAAAATCTACCCTTTTACACTTTTATTTTTAAGTTTATTTTAGTATATATGTTAAAAAAAAACTCGCCAATTTTTTTTTAATAAACCCTATCCAAGGTATATTTGTACACCTAAAACGATGGCGATATAATTTTTTTATTAATCAATTTTTCGGTCAAAATTCGTTCAAAATAATTTTTTTTTTTCGAAAAACTGATATCACCATCAACCTTTAACATGCGAATTTTTTTAGAAATGCCTTATTTGATACGAATGAAAATACATAAAAATTTGTTTGAAGGTATATAATTCAAAATTATTTTTTTTTTCGAAAAACTGATATCAATATCGCCTTAAACGTGCGAATTTTTTTAGAAATGAGTTATTTGACACGAAAGAAAATACATTTTTATTTTATTTTTTTTTTTAATTCCCTAAGCTAATCTCCGCGAAGCTCTACTTGTGTGCAGGAGAGAAACCAGAGTCTCTGGCGGGAATCGAACCCGCAACCCCGTCGCTGATAGACTAGCTTACTACCAGCTTGCCTACCGGGGCACATAAAAATTGGTTTGGAACCTTAAAAATAACAAAAAATAGTACAAAATCGAAAAAAGTGTTTTTCGACAAAAACTAGTCTAAAGGCTAAGAACCTTAAGAACCAAAAAAAAATATTTTTTCGAAAAAAGTAGTGGAACTTTTTTCCTCAAAAAATGGCACAATATCAACAAATTCAAATCGGGCCACCCTAATGTATATACAAAACAAATGCCATCATTTCATCCACAGGTATATAATTAGGGCATTCATAAATTTTCAGCTCTGCATAAATAATATCAAAAATTCGCTTTCAGAATCCAAATTGGTACAGTTGTACCAAGGTTGTCACGGAGGATTAACTCTACGACCCACCTAACTTGAAATGCAGTTAAAACATGAAGTTAAGATTTGCTATTTAAATACAAATTATTTTATGATGACGTAGACGTAGTGATGTTAAGGTCATAACTTTTCATTGTTTTTAGTTCGTTGCCCCGGGTCATCCCATGATTGCTGCTCTCAACAAAATAATAAAAAAAATTGTGATTAAATTTTCATTAAATTATTTTTACTGAAGGAAGGAATTTTACAACATGAAATTTTTTTTATTAAAATTTATTGATAATTTTTCTTTTGGCTGAGCTGGGGTTCGAACCTGGGTTGAATTTACATGTTTCAAGAATCACCACATTCTCTCATCAGAATTCTTTGAGTTCTAACCTCTGCACCACTGCGGTGTTGTAAAATTCCTTCCATCAGTAAAAATAATTTAATGAAAATTTAATTTAATGAACTCGAGCCTAATTAAAAAAATTATCAAAAAAAAAAAAAAAAAAAAAAAAATTCACACCTTCAGCAAGTTGTAGTGAAACAGACCATAGCGGGAAGCAATGATAGATTATTTCACGACCAACTAGGCTACCGGGGATACCATATTAGTTTTAAAAATATTTCCTTTACTAGAAAGTATGTACTATATTTATCTATTTTTAATTTAAATTAACATTTTCAAAAGGTTTTTATTAAAATAAAGAAAAAACTAAGTTATTACATCAATATACATTTTCGGATTTTGTGAAATATTATCATCCATAATTTTTCTTTTCATTGCCTCCCACTGTTGCATACGCTCCTGAATTTCCGGTATAACCGATTTTACTTGCAATCGATCTATTTCTAATCCGTCTCTCATTTCGATTTGTGTTTTGAAATTATAATTTGGTGTATAGCCATTGAGTTTTAGGAAATGGTCAAAATAGAATGGTACAATTTGTTCTTGTATAGCATCAACTTGAATGATACTGTCTTTAATATCGATTGATTCGCTAGTAAAGCCTTCTTCATGAAAAGCTCGAAAAAAGAATTTAGCTCGTTCGGAAATTTTCTTTTCTTCGATTTTGACTACTTTCTCACGTTTCTTAAGGTAATACCGTGGTAATTTGCTAAAACGTTTCGGTTTTTTATAAGGAGGTTGTAGGTTTTTAACCACTTTATCCATTTCCATGTCAATACGCCGTTCAATAAGATAGGCCTGATAGGAATGTTTACGTAGATAGCTGCGATCAGCTCGTAATTTCTTCTCTATTTGAAGAGTTATATCCATCGGAATTGTTTCGAATTTGGCTACAGTTTAAATAAAGTTTTAAAAAGAATTTCAAACTGCCAAATCCAAACAATATTCTTAGCTAAACTCATTTTTTACATTGGTTTAAAAATGATATCATAAGCTTCGTACAGACAGACGGTGGTCAGATCTTACAATGTTGTCATTAAAATTGCCTAAAAATGTCTTGCAAATGTGTTAACATTGTACGCTATTTTTATTTGGCAGATGTGTTAAATTAATGCATCTGACTATGGCACCATTGTCAGAAAAATTACAACATTGTAAGATCAGACCATCTGTACGAAGCTTAAGTGAAAATATCGAGACTTCGGTAGACCACATTAAGATTAAGATTATATGATTTATGAGCTTTTACAATAAATTTACAGATGCCCTCAAGCAAAAACCGTCGGTTCGCGACATCAATTGTTACCAAAAAAAAAACAACCAATTAAGTTGCATATGTATAAGGTTAGGTAAGGATAATGCGGTCCATTGTGAGTCCATTCAATATAGAGGAAGATAGAGAGAAGTAAAGAAAAAAGGAACTGACAGATAGATTTAAGATAGTTAGTAGATACTACATAGGACAAAACTTCCCCTCAACAGAAACAACCACCCTATTTCCCTGACAAACCCCAATAGATCGACTGGATTACATCCAGCGATACACCCCTGTTCGTTGTGCAATCTAACACCTATCCATTTCTGCCTGAGAACAAGAACCCTATAAGGTTCCTAAACCACTCGTATCCAATCCTAATAAACCCTGGTTGCCCCTGCGTCCAATCCGGGCCATAATGTCCTAGACGCTCTGCAATCCGTTTTATCCCTCCAGGACCGGTTAATGTAATCGTGGAATCTTTTCCGTATTAGCCTCTAAGTCAAGATTCGAGCCCTATCTCGCGAATTCGTCCCCAACCTCATTACCATCCACGTTGCAGTGTCCGGGTACCCCACATAGCCTTACTGTAAATACCTTCATGAGCTCTCTCAGAGCAATCCTACATCGTGCGACCAGGCCCGATCGCACCGTATAAATTGTCAATGCTCTGAGCGCAGCCTGACTATCGACGTAATTTGTCACCACAGACCTCCCTACGATTTGACCCAGTATCACCTGCGTACTTCTCCAGATCGCTAGGATCTCAGCCTAGAAAATAGATATGTATTAAATGTAATAACTGTAAGTTCACGTGAACATTCACCCTTATTGTGTTTGGCGTATTTAAAATACGCCTACGACTGTTTGGTAATAGATTAAAGGAAATGAGTTCACGTTCTCTTTAATCTACTACCAAACAGTCGTAGGCGTATTTTAGATACGCCAAATACAATAAGGGTAATTAGGTTCGGCCACCTCAAAAAGTGACGCTGAACTAATTTTTGAATAAACTTTTTAATAAAATTGGGTAAGAAACAGACATGGGATTATAACTTATTGGAGATAGATCCATAGAAGTTAGCATATATCCATAGTGGTACATTTGCATTGCTTCTACTAAACAGTTTTTTTTTAGATTCTACGATTAAACCCCAGTAAATATCGAAAACGTACAGTTTGGATTATCTACCCTCCATGAATGGATTGCAAACGGTTCTTTTTTTTTAATGTGAGTAGTCGCGAAAAAATTGTTGCTCTATTATGAACACCAGTAAAAATGTTGCTGCCTATTGTGAACGAAGCTTTAATAGACAATTGATCTTTTTAAAGAACTTCGAATTTTTGTTAGAAATAAGTGATACTTTAATGATGAACATTCTGAAAAGTTACAAATACTGTTTTGAACAGTTACAACTTAAAAATTTTAAGTTTACTTCCTTATCTTTCCGAATACCCCCACTGTAAGATCGTTCTTCGATCTGTTTAATAATTTATTTTTTTTATTTGCTTAATTTTCGTATTTAAAAATAGTTTCTCACCTAAAAGTTCCATTACAACTTCTGACATCATGGCTACCATGTCGATCGTATACATTTCATGTTCACTTGTTCCTCTTAAATTACTTGGTACAATTCTTTGCCAAGCTTTTATTATAACAGCACGATCTCTATGAAAAGAAGCATCATTAAAACACGCGTCAACAGGTTCTTCTAGAAATTGTAACGTGCGTTGATTTAACCATTTAGCACGATCGGTCATAAAATATAATTTTGCACATTTTCTGCCAACATATTGTTGTCTTTCTCCCAAATCCATTTTACACCAATCTGAAAACGTTTCTAGTTTGTGTTGCAATTTTGTTTGAATGGCCAAAGTAAAATGCATTTCTAACAACAATATAAAGGTTTTAGTTTTTAAATTTTCCAAGCCCTCTAGAAACCTATCCCCACTTTCAAATACTATTAGATTTTCATGTTTATTTGGTAAATACACTTCTTCGTAAAAGGTTTTTATAGCCCAAGCATCGTCCTTTTCACGTTGGCGTATATTTAAAGTGGAACGCTTTAATATAGATTGTTCAAAATTTTCCAATACATTAACATCAGTGGCATTGTCTAGTCGATGAATCCAATCGTTTTGTAAACGCCAATCCTCATCGCCCATTAGATAGTGAAAATTTTGCAACATAACACAACGCACCCAATGACCTTCTATGAACACTATATCCATGTTTAAAATGGCTAAATCTCGTTCTAGTTTTTTAAAATCTGATTTTAAGCGATCGGTTTCATCATAAAACTTTTGTACTTTATATACCACCGCCATAGCTTCATCATATTCCCGTTTTTCCCATTTAGCAAAAAGTTTTTCAAACAATTCCTTAAGCCTTTGCATGTCGCACCAGTGTTGTTCATTAAGACGATCGTAGATTTTTGTGCGCACCACCTGGCCTTGAATTAACATCGATTCGAATTTCAGACGTAGAGCGTCTTTTATAAATGATTGGGCATTTTTGTATTTAAATTGTTTAATGGCTGGACGATTTTTTAACTCTTGCACATAGTCTTCATCAATATCGGTAGTGACCACAGCTTTGTGTTTGTTTGATCCTTGGCCCAATAGCTTTTCTCTAACATCTTCTACAGGCACTTCTAGGCGTAGACGCATACCATTCTTAAGGCGAGTGTTAAAAGTGAAAAAACTATCTTTGGCCGTAGACAATTCAAGCTGGGCTTTCTTTTGCCCCGCAAAGGGAAGTACTTGAAAGGGATTATTTTGTTCTCTGTCTACATCAATAGGTACAACCTGGAAACGGGATCTGTGCAACTCTTCAAATGGTACTATTGATTTGCGAATAAAATCCAAAGGAATTTTTTCTTTGCCTTCCATAAGCAAATAACTGCCACTGTCGTTAGTGAAATTTGTACAAATGGAACTACTTAAAGAAGTTAAGCAACTTTCAATACTTTTTAAGTCCTCTTCTAAATCTTTAAGCAAATCAGTTTTATCAACATGAAGATTTTGTTTTGGATCCTGTAGTTTTTTATTGTCCTCGTAACATTCAAGCACATCTTTAAGTAATTGCAAATATTCTTGCCGCCCAGGATAATCAAGAAGCTCTAATTCCTTAGGGTCACGACTTTGTAGTTTATAATCTTGTTGGTTGCATAGGTTTTGAGTTTTTTTGATGCCCGACTTTTTTGTTTCATTTTTTAAAATCTTAGCCTGCTGATCTCTTATCATTTCTTCGATGTCATATTGCGGCAAACTTAAATTCATATCAACAAATTGGTTACAAGGTGGATTTGCCAAATGAAAATTTTCCATTATCACGCGATCAGATTTTTTCTTCACTTTTGTTATTTCCGGTTTAACTAGTTGAGGTTGATAGTGAACATCCACCTGTTTTACTTGTGTAGCATTCCAATGATCATGATGATGCCTCGCTTCAAACTTTGAGGTATAGGGCCTCTTTTTTAATTCAACATTGGCAAACTTCACCTTATCTTGATCCAGTTTTTTCATAAAGGGAACATTAGTAGTCAAAACTGCTTGATCGAAAATTTCTGAAGGCACTTCTAGCACATCATAGTCCCTTGGATTACGGGGATGTTGACGTAAAGTTGGTTCCCTAAATTTAGGGGCCGGCATATTACAGCGCTTGTTAAATGGCCTTATTTCATTTTTATTCGTAGTAGTTTTGTCTTGTAAGTCTATATTAGGTTCCTGTGGCGGCACCCAATCCGTGTCGGTACTGCTAGAGGAATTTTCGCATTTGGTTTGTAAACGTGACTTTTTTATTGGTCTACATGGTATACCCAAAAGTTTTAATCGTCTATGTTTTATTTCTTCTTGCCGGCGTTTCGCCTTAAGAGATTTCGCTGCCATATACTCATTGGTGCTTTTAAGTTTTAATAATTGTACCTCGGATAAAGGATCTGTGAGCTTGGAAAATCTTTTAGCTGTATCACCAAAGCGATAGCTTATCAAATTAAACTTCTTGACACTATAGCGCAGACGAGGTTTAACAAATTTCAAGTTTTTACGAATTACACGATCATAGTGTCGGCCTAGGGATTTGTTTATGTAGTCTTGAATGGTAGAATGTTCGGCTTTGGGTGCTTTTGAACCGAATGTTGGTGGAAACAACACTAATTGGGGGTCATCCGCTGTACGCTTCTTTAGTATGCCCATTTCTACATCTAATTTTATTGCTTGCTTCTTCGGAGCCAGCTCCTTTAGCCATTGGTCTCGTGTAATGCAACCCTTTTCCTTGCGAGTGCCTTGCAACTTTTCACGTTGGGTGAGCTTTCCTCTCAAGTTTGAGCTCAATTTATATTGAAACCCTCTTAGCTTAAATTTACTATCCTGTTTACCTACTTCAACGTTATCTTCATCATCTGTTGATTGCTCTGTGATTTTAGAGCTTTTACCACTTACACTTTGAGTATCCGATGTTATTTCCAAATCAGCAGCAGGAAATTCTATGGTTTTTCCTTTACGTTCAAAAAAGAACTCTTTCACAGTCCGAGCAGTGTCACGTGCTATAAGATTTTTAAGTTTTAATGCTTTTTTGAAAATTTTGGTCTCCAACATTGTTTGCGGAAATTTACGTCTCTTATCCAGATTATGCTTCAAACCCATTTCTTTTACCCCACTTGTCCCAATTAATTCATCAATATTTTTTTTAAATTTCTTAAGATTTTTTTCAGCCACGATTAGAGGTAAATTATCCGATTGCAGTTTCTTATAAGTTTCCGTTGATTTTCTTTCTTTTTCTTGGCGTGTCTTGTTGCGCAAGTACAGATCCTTGTAGCGTTCATTTCGCAATTCTTTTTCTCTATTTAATAATATTTGATTATGGGGCTTGTCAGCTGAACGATAAAGTTTACCCATCTTCACATTGCTTTCAACGGAGACTGCTTCTATGGGCTCATTGCTATTCCGTATATCAAAACGCTTGGGTACCTAAATAAGTTTTAAATTATTTAACATTTTGAAAGTAAAACAATTTACTATGCTTCTCTAACATTTATTAATTCCTGGTGGAGATCTTCTTCAACATTTCTTTGAGTTTCATACTGCACTTTCCTACGCTCCAGATAACGACAAACTCTGCGATAGTTACGTTGATTTTGAAAGTCTTGTTCGTCTTTCTGATAGGTATTGCTATAGTCCAGTCCTTGAAAATCTAACTGTAAAGGGTTTTCCAAATCGATCACTTCACAAATAAAATCCTCTGATGATTCAGATGCCGAGCCAACGCAAACATTTTGAGCATGTTTAACCATTTTAGTTAAAGTATTAAATTCTTTCTTCTTTGAATACTTCTTAATGCGTAAAACTTCAGGATTAACCAGACAATGTACTTTGCGAGGATCTTGTGTTAGAAAGAATTTTTGTCTAGATTTAGACCATTTGGATATTTGCTCATAATTCGGTGGGCAATTTCCTAAGTGCTTGCGTGGAACTCCAGCTACAAAACTCTCTTCACAAGGTCTTTGCAATTTGACATCGAGCAACTTTGAACTTTTGTTGGAGCCCTTGTATCTACTACCAACCATTTCCTCTGAAGTTTGCTTATCCGGCTCACATTTTTTTGTTTTTACAGTTTCTGAAGATGTTTGGGTGATCCTATGTTTGTCAATTGAAGATGTGGAAGAACATTTGGCTCGAATTTTTTTCGGTACTGTAACAAGCATTTCGGCGAAATGTGAGTTTGTTGAACTGGTAAAATCGAAACCACGTTCTTTGGCTGGTGGGGTTGTTTCCGATTGCAGAGGCGTAAGCAATAAGTTTCTTTGGCATTTAACATTATAAGCTCCTGGCTTTTTACAATTCAAATCGGGAAATTGCAGATTTTGTATGGACAAAGTTTGCTTTGATATACTTTGCTGTTTTGATTTACTATAATATTGTTGTCTTATTGTTTGTTTTGTCGGTTCAGTTTCCGATTTAAATGAGGAATCTGTAGATGGCGATTCTTTGGATAATTCTAGTTTAGATTTATTTTGATGGCTAGTTTTTGAGCCATGGTGAGTTTTTTTATTATTTGTTGGCATTACTATTTCAAGAAATATAGAATATAAAATAGATTAGATCAAAATTGTATAAAAAAAATTGATTAATACATCAAACTATTTTTTTAAACTTGTATATCGTTACCTAAAATGCAAAAGGCCCCAAATTACCAATAATTAAAAATCGACTTTTTCATTCATTTATTCACAAATGTCTACAAAAAATGTTGGAATCTTTTGACCAAAATTTAGCAATTAACGAAAGGCCCTATCTACAAAAGTTTATATGGTAAACGCTAAAAGGCCTAACTTACAAGAAAAATAAATTAAAAACAGTTTAAGGCATTTTATCATATTAAATAGTTTTTGCTTCGCCTGCAAATAAATATTAGATAGGGCCTTTTGCGTTTTGGTGACGATATGTGAAAATTAACATACATTTTTCTAAAAAAAGTTAACTTATAAATTTATATATAACTTTTTGTTTGACCTTTTTTTTATTTAATTACTGATTTTACTATTTAAGCTCTTGGTCTTTTTATAAAAAATTTTTAAATTATTTATTTTTTCGATATTTCGCTAACCATTGGTTAGCATCTTCAGGAAATTATAATTATTTAACAATAAAAACTAACAATAACAAAATTATACTTATAAATTTTACTTGGACAAAACTTGAATATTACACCTTTTTAAGTTGAAATTGAGAAAATCCAAATTAATATTAAGAAAATAAAAATTAATATTCAGAAAAATGAATTTATATTGAGAAAATACAAATTGATAATAAAAAATCCAAATTGATATTAAGCAAGGCGAATTCAACTACAGGTGGTGTCGGAACTACAACAATCCAAAAACATGTTTCTGTTGTTAGGGTGTTTTGCATTGCATTGTTAGTGCCATTAGCTCGAAATGTCAACCATTATTAGCAAAACACTAACAAATCAAAACAAATAAGCCCGAACTGTCAAAATCAGATGCCATTTCGACACCACCTGTAGTTAATTCGCCTTGATATTGAGAATATACAAAATTGATAATAAGAAATCGAAATTAATAAATTGGAATTGTGAAAATACAAATCAATATTCAATAAATATAAATTAAAGTTGAGATATAACATATTAATATTAAGATTTTTTTTGTAATATTTTTAATAATGTATAGAAAAGTGAACAACAAATAATTTGGATTGACGAAACGAATTTCAATTTGTTCTGCAGAAGAACTCGTGGCCGGTCCAGAAAAGGTTCAAAAGCTACAATGCACGAACCATCTTTCCGAGGTCCAAATATCCACCTAATCGGGGGTATATCATCCTCTGGAGTTATTATTAGGACGAGAATCAGAATTACTTTTTCGAATATTAAACAAATCAATTGAATCGAAAAACTTGCCCGATATAAACATACCCCCACATTCATACAAATTATTTTTGGTTTAGAAAAGGTTTATTGAACAAATTTTAATTTCTTCAACTTATCTGGTTGTCATCTGCATTTGTTTTAATAAAGCGTAATACATAGTATGTTTTTTGATTAACTGTTCTTCATGTTAACTATACACATTAGTTTTGTTGGCATCTTGCAAAACGGAGTGTATTGAACTGGGTCTTTCTTTTCATTAGCATCCAGTTAGGAGGCGTGCGCAAATAAAATTTAGGAGACTGTCGAAAACTACTTCTATGAATTTAGAGTTTTGCATCGTAAAAAAATGCCGTTATGACTGTCTCCGATCGAGAAACCATGGTTCTTAAGGTAAATGACTAAACGGTGCGATCAATATAGCGATTTAGGCTACATAGAATAAAGCTTGGGTCATTAACCTAGGGGCTCATTATGGCAGTCATGATCGAATACTTTTTCCAATAAAAAGCAATTTTTTTCTAATTCTTTCACTCGATACTGAACGAATCGAAATTATTTTTTCAGTGTTTTTTTTAGTATCGACTAAGGAAAGAATTGGAAATAAAATTGCTTTTAAATCGAAAAAGTATTCGATCATAATTGTTGTTTTAATAGCTTAATAAGCTTTTTAATTGGGTAGTTAGGTAGGTAGGTAGAAAGGCTGGTGTAGTCTCCTTCACACCTTCACCCAGAGACCAATATGGTCCATTGTGACGCCTTATTTAGAGATAGATAGATGGAAAGTAGGTGAAATAATGAGCGAGAGTATAGAAAAGGAAAAAAGAGTTTCGGACCACACCCGAGAGAAATCCTACTCAGTGTTACATGCGGCAGCTCCCAGCCTCCTCCCCCGCAGCCAAGCCATCTCCATTACGAATCCTATCAGACCCTGGAGTCCACAACCCGAGACATCCCCTAATTCGCCCAGGAATCTACTGCCCAGCCACCTCATCTCCAGCTCATCAAAGTCCTCACACAACCCGCACATATCCGACAAGTCGGATCCCATACTCACCGCCATCCTGCCTATCATGCAGTGGCCCGTGATAATCCCTATCATGATCCTAACGCAGACCCTACTCCTGCCCAGCAGCGACTCCGAATCTGACTTCCTAAGCACCGGCCACAGTGTCCGCGATACCCAACAGTCCGTTCGGTTCCCCCAGGTTCGATTGGTCACGCCCAGAATCCATTCCCTGATCCTCCCAAAATAGAAGCCCATTGGAGGCCTAACCGTCTCAATACAGTTAGGATCCTCCATCTCTGAGCCCTTTCTCGCTAACTCGTCGGCCACCTCATTGCCTCCTATGTCGCAGTGACCCGGCACCCAGCACAATCTCAACACGTATTCTACTAAGACTCCCCCACAGCCCTCCTTCTGGTTTCCCTGGTGATTATTATAAAATACTAAAAAAAATACTAATTAAAATTATTGATCCGGGCAAGATGTGGCTTCGACAGGGTGGCGCTACGTACCATAAGGTTACCGCAATTATCGACTAATTGAAATAAAAATTTGGCGATAAGATGATTTCGAGATATCATTTGGTATCTAAAGTCGTAAGATTTGACTTCTCTAGATTATTTTCTGTGGGCTACATTAAGTCAATAGTGACGCAATTGACTTCTTAGAGGCTAACAGTTAGGGGTGTGTGTTTAATAGAAATATATTTGTATAATATTTGTCATAAAATTATTTTAATACAGAAATTTTATTAAAAAACGGCATTAATTCTTGCGTTTTACGATTTCGATTTCCAGCACACCCCTGATTGTTTGTGTTGTTCGTGGCATATGGCCATCAATGTTTTAAAACGGCTTAAATTGGACGTCTAAAATGCGATTCGTCAAGAATAACCGCGGTGCCCATATTCGCAAAATAATTTTTAAATGTTTATGCCATGTATTGATTCTTCAAATAAAAAAAAAAACAAGTAAGAAAGTATTGTCGGTCAAGCCCGACCATATGATACCCAGCACCACAGTACTTAATAAAAACACTTATGTGTCCATATAAATATGGATTTCTCTATGTTTAAAAACTTCATTAAAATCGGTTTGAAAGTTTGTGAGAGGCAGAAATTGCCCCCTACATACCCTTGTGGTCCTATTTTTGAAAAACTGTATAGCTTATGTGTCCATATAGATATGGATCTACCTATGTTTTAAATTTCATTAAAATCAGTTTGAGAGGCAAAAATTGCCCCTTTCTCCCCTTGTGGTCCTATATTTTTTAAAACTGTATATAGAGACAAAAATTTCCCTAATCACCCCTTGTGGTCCTATTTTTTTTTTTAACTGTATAGCTTATGTGTCCAAATAGATATGGATCTATCCATGTTTTAAATTTCATTAAAATCGGTTTGATAGTTTCTGAAAGGAAGTTCGACTCAGAAAGTGATTCTGAGTAGATCGGTATACTTTAAGGTGGGTCTAGGACCACTATTTTAAGGCGTTACACACATCAGCACAAATGCATAATACCCTCTCCACTATTGTGGTGTGGGTATAATAATTAAGTTTCCGTGTTATTTTTACAATTTAAAGTTCTAAAGCTTCGTACAGACGATGGTCAGATCTTACAATATTGGTAAGCAGCGTTGCTTAAATTTCACTAAAATTGGCTAAAATGTCTTACAACTGTGTAAACATTGTAAGCTCATTTTTATTTGCAAAAGTGTAAATTTAATGCATCTGACAATCGCACCATTGTCAGAAAAATATTGCTGTTGGCAACGCCTGCTTACAATATTGTAAGATCTGACCATCGTCTGTACGAAGCTTAACGTATCTATCTGTAAAGAAAAAAGTAAGATACTCGTAGAAGGTAAGAATATTAATATCTAGATCCGGTTATCGGTTTATTCTGGCTTTTCTTCCCTTTTAAACACTAGTACTAGTACTAGTGCTAGTATTTCTTAATCTAATATTCTCCTGCAAACTGATACACTGATATTCTAACCAGCATTGTAACGACAAGCTACGGGAAAAATGTGAATTGTGTTAAAAATTTATAATTTTTTATTAAGAACAAAAATTAATTCCTGTTAAAAATAATTTTCCTCAAACAAGTTTATCGACTTCAGAAACTTGTTGCCGATTTTAAAGCATTAAACATAACCTCATTATCTCTGACATAAGCTCTTGGAAACTTTTTAATGTATATAAAATATATATATGTATATAATATTGTGGGATATTATTATTAATATCAAAAATCATGTACGTAAATCAAATAAAAGAATGTGAAATTAGAAAAAACTAGATATAATCTATATTAAAAATAAGTGAACAAGAAAAAGAAAGAAAGAAAGAGCAGTTAATGAAATGCAATTAAAAAAAGTTAAGTGAATTTCAATTTAAAATTAAAAACAAGTTTTCAAAAAGTTTTTCTATGAAAATTTTGCAATATCATGATGTAAAATAAATGAGGCTAAAAAAAATTTAAATGTTATTGGGATGTTTAAATGAAAATAGAAATAAATAAAATAATCGGTTAATAAGGCGGGGAATTTGTAATTGCATTTGTTTGTTTGTTTGAGTTAGGAAATATAAATATTAGGAGTCTACTTAATTTTTAAAATAATAAAATACGCTTTTCAACGGTTTTACGACATATAGGACAGCCATCGATTTGATCGCCACAATTTTGACAAGTACCATGACCACAAAGAAAAACCATATTTTTCATGCGATCAAAGCAAACAGGACACATGGTCTGGAAAAGAAGAAAATAAAAAATCAAATTTAATTTAATATAGTTTATTAAATATCAATAACAAATTCTATTGGTCATAATTGATTTCCAAATTTCTACTTAATAAAGAAATCGATTTTAAAAATTTTTCAAATTTAAAAATATCTGATGTTTATTCACCCTTATCGTGGTTGGAGAATTTAAAATACGCCTGTAACGGTTTGGTAATAGATAAAAGTGAAAAAGTTAAAGTTCTCTTTAATATATTACCAAACAGTCGCAGGCGTATTTTAAATTCGCCAACCACGATAAGGGTGAATAAAAATCAGATATTTTAAATTTAAAAAGCAAATAAAAAGAGTTTATTGAAAATAAAATAGATAAAATTAATGACACCGATATTCAAAATAAGTATCAGAATTTCACTATTCTATTCTAAAATATCTCTAAAATAAAAAGATCTAGAAAACATAAGGTATTAAGTTTAAATTAAATAAGAGAGTATAGTCGGTCAAGCCCGATTTTACATATTTTAAGAAGGATGCTGTTCGATTAAGGGGCATTTGTCCCAAATCGATTACATATGAAAAATATAACAAATTACTTTATTTGAATCGTTTTACATGCGTGATTTTTTTTTTTTTTTTTAATCGCTAGAAATATCTTCAAAGCTGAAATTCCCAAAAGGCTTATTTATGTAAATACATATATCACAAAAAATCGCCTAAACTTTTCTTTTTTAAATAAACTTTTAGAAAAATTAAAAATTAGGCCGTATTAGCTAAAATAAAATTTTATTTAATGAACATTCACATTGGCCAAACAATAAAAATATAGATTAAAAGTTTTCAGTCAAAAAAACAAATTTAAGGCCAATTTTACAAAGTTCAGTTATAATTAACTATTACTATAACTGCCAGTTAATTATAACTGAACTTGGTAAAATTGTCTGTAAATATGTTAAAAGAGGAAGTTCTTTTCAAAACTTATCTATTCCACTTCTTTGTTTTTGGAAAATTTAAGAAAATTGTTTTTGAATGTCATTTTGAACTGAAGTATTCTTCTTTTGACAAATCATGTCTTTACTCTTTTCTTTCTGGTGTTATTATAGAGTTTCGGCCCAAAATCAATTCTGTCGAAATTGGAATAGTCAAGTTTTGAAAAAACCTTAAATAAAATCAAGTAACTGAGTTACTGAGCTACCTTTTTTTTAATTTCAAAACTTTTTGTTTTCATACAGTTTTTACGAAACAAAACTTTAAAACGCGAACTCAACACAACCCGGTTGTAAAATCTAATTTGACAGATCGCCAGGTCGGTTTGTTTTATTGAAAATCTATTGGTAATAGAATTTTCATGTTTAAAAAAGTGGTACTGGATCACATCGTGGGTGGATCTGTGGTGACAATTTACGTCGATAGTCAGGCGGCGCTTAGGGTATTGACGAATTATACGGTGCGGTCGTGACTGGTCGCTTGGTGTAGGATTGCTCATGGGGGCATTCAATGTAAGGCTGTGTTGGGTACCTGGACACTGTATGTTTGATGAAAATGAGGTGGCGGACGAACTCGCGAGAGGGGGCTCGAATCTGGACTTAGTGGTAAGGCACAGGGGGGGGGGTAGGCTAGGAGATAGATTTCACGACGTTTTCAACCATGTTATTTATTTTCTTCCTCTCGGACATCTTCCTTCAATTTTAGCCTGTAAAATGGTTTGGGGAATTTTATATTTTCCATTTCGCATTATGTGACCCAAATAAGATGTTTTCCGTGTTTTTATATATTTTATTATTTCACTTCCGATACTCTACGTCTGAGCTCTTCTTCATTCGAAACGCGGTCAGTCCATGGGATCTTTAACCGGAAAATCCACATTTCAAACGAATTTAATCTTTTTTCATCTGACAACTTTATCGTCCATGTTTCCGCCAAATATAGTAGTACGGACCATATATAAAATTTTATGAAACGTATTTTTGTTGTTAGGCTTATGTCGTGACTAGTTAGTGTTTTACTATATGTCAAAAAGGCGTCCCTCGCCATTTCAATCCTACATTTCATTTCTCTAGACATATCCCATTGATCGTTAATCTGAACTCCCAGGTATTCAAATGTTAAGACTTTTTCTATTGTGGCATTGTTTATCCGTATTGAAGTATTAGTTTGGAACTTTTTTCTGTTTTTCTATTGTGGCATTGTTTATCCGTATTGAAGTATTAGTTTGGAACTTTTTTCTGTTCACAATCAAAAAGGATTAAGGCAGCTTAAAAAAAGCAAAGGGACAACACACCAAACGCTTAGGACCCAAATAAAACAATAATCTCTAACTGCGGTCATAATTGTTCACACTCAGAACTTAATACTATTACCGTGTAAAATATTATGAACACATATTTTTTTTGAAAAGTTTTTATTTTTAAGTTCTTGAAATGTTCTACATTTCATAAAGTTAACAAAATTAAATAATTATAAATAAAACAAAAATTTATTGCCTATTTTGCCAATTACACTTATTTTGTGAACAATTTTGTCCCTAACTGTGGAACCGTAGGTCATATGACAGTTCAAAAAATCTGGGTTTTATAAAATTTTTGTTTGTTTTTGTACGGGAGGTACCACGCCCACTTCTCTGATCCCACCCACATTTTGTGGGATGCTGTGTATTAACCTAAATGTGTGTGTACCTAATTTGGAAACTTTGTCGCTTGCTGTTCTCCAGATATACAGAAAAAGTAATAAAAAAAGAACAACAACAGGACCCAGAATATATATACTTTATAGGGGGTAAGATCAATATTGTAGAAATTACAAACGGAATGACAAACCTATATATACCCTTTTCCACCTGTGGTGAAGGTTATAAAAATAATATAATATAATGCAATACACTGCACTAAATTCGCGAAAATATTTTTTTGTAAGCTATTTTTTGTTAACTCAGTTTATGCCCCTATTGCGGTTCTCCACTTTTGTAATAGTTTGGTTGTCTTTGATAAATTCACATTGCCATTCTCAACTCAACTGGCAGTTGGCTATTCAGTTGTGTATCTATTTGTTTCGTGGTATTGCCGTTTTCAACTTTGTAAAAGTTTAAACGACAAACATTTTAAATACACACAACTGCTAAAAAACGGTTGTGTTATTGGCAGTTGAAGTTTATTATTTTTTTAATTCGTTGAAAATCGAAAACAAAATGGAGAAATCGTATGTATAAATTTTTGTAATAACTTTTTCGGCTTTTTTTAAACTTTTATTAGTTTAAAAATAAAAACGAAAGCTCAATTTGAGCGGCTCGTCCAGCTTATTTAGAGAAACTTTGAAATTGTTCGCGGAAAGCACTAGAGTTTGGTGTAATCTAATACTAATATTCTTGGCACAGGTTTGGTTACACTACAAGGCAAGTATAAAGAAAAAACTTGCCACCAATAAAAGAAACACTCAAGCGACAGGGGGAGGGCTATCACCAGAAATTCCATTGAATAGCCTTGAGGATTCTGTTTCGCAGCTCTTGTATTACAAGTCCGGCCAAGTATTTGGTGTTGAAAATATTCCACTATCAATTACTGAGTCAGTTGAACCAATAATACAACCAGCAGATTGGCCAACAGCTACCCCAACCAGAAGAAGAACTCATCAGGCACAAGAAAGTTTCGTTACTTATTAGAAGTTCTTACTTGCCACTGGGAAGTTCAAGAGGGTTGGAATCATCACGAATTTGTCTTCTTGTACGTAGCGCATCTATACAAGAGTTTTCATTTTCATCATCATAAAATAAATCGACACTAATATCAATTGTAAATACTTTTTATTCAACACAACAATTAAAAATACTTTTGTTTTAAAAAATCATTTAATTTTATAAAATTTTCACTTGTCAAACGTTATATTTAAAGTTGGGAAATCGATATTTTAAGTTGGCAATGTTATAGCAAACTCAACTAAAAACAGTTGGGTATCACAATACCTAAAATGAGTTTGGTTGTGCATAAGTTGGGATGACTCCAACACGACCAAACTGAGTTGAGTGGAGAACCGCAATAGGGGCATTAATTTTAATTATTTAATTATCATCATTATCACCAACTCCATGGCTATTAAAGACTGACAATTTCCTATCGTTTTTATTTTCAGGGATAAACTGTGCATCCTCTTTTTTATTTTTTCTTATAACTGATTTAACCTGAGTTCTATAGCGACAGAAAACTTTCAAATTATAACGGTCCTATCAGATAAATGTGACCCGTAACCAAAATCCCTAACAGAAACATAGTAGGTCTGACATTTTTATAAATGTCTTTATGTATTTTAGATTTTTGCAATTGTTGGGTTTTGTTTTTAATTTTTGTGTAATTTAATTGACCTTTTAAATAAAATTTATTATTAACATGTTAATTTTATTAATTAAATTTTTTATTATTTACTAATTTATTTTTTTAATTTCTTATACATTTTTTTACTATTATTAAGTAGAAATTTGTAAGCCAATTAATGCAAATAGGCTAGGGAAGTTAAATTTAATAAATAAATAAATAAATAAAAAATAATATATCGTAAACAACTTTCAGAAGATATTCAGTCCAAAATCTTTTTATAATATATGTACATACATACTGCATTACGTTAAATATTTTGAAGTTTACTGGCCAGTATTTTAAACATTATGCCAAATGTCATGCTTAGAACTATTTACCATTCCAACAAACAAATAGATGATTATAATTAAGCTGCTAAGACTTCGTATAGATTAATATACTCCGCTTTATCTTTGTAAGCGTTTCTTCAAAAATCGATTAACTAATTATTGCCTTGTTTTAGCAAGCGTTGTAGACATTTTAGTCTTACCAATAAATTTATATTACTACTAGGGTTTTTTCAATTATTTTATTTCCCGTTTTCCCGGGATTTTTCTTGCGGGATCCCGGAAAATAAAAAATTCCTCATAATTTCTGAAAATAGCTATTTATACTTTGAAATTTAGTTTTCTATTCTCTAAACATTAGCATCTGTGGATGGGTTGTGGATTAGATCAATTACAAGAAGTGAGTACATGTATTTAAATCAATGTCTCCTGATGCAATAAATCTACTAAAAGCAGAATGGGCAGTGCAACCGTTGATAATTATTACATTTAGTGAAGTGAAGAGTTTATAAAGTACATTAATTCAAAATAAGATGCAGGCAGTAAAGTTTCATTGTTCATGAACAAGTCATAAAAATAGGAGATACTTAAACATATCGTTCCTTTATTGCAACATAGTCATATCTACAAAAACAAACGATCTTGGCAAAATGCGATTAAAGTTTTCAAATTGTACCGACTTAAAGATATATTTTGCTATAACTTCAGTTCAGTTGGAGATATAACACGAGAAGCCATGAAGGAAAACTTTGCTTAAATTACTTAAAACTATAATTAGTATTGTGGTTATTTTGTCGAACTATTTATGGTTTTTAATCCAAATTTTTTTAATAATTTTAATTAGGCTTAAGTTCATTAAATTTAATTTTCATCAAATTATTCTTATGAAGAAAGGAATTTTACAACATGAAAATTAATTAAAATTGTTATTGATAATCTTTTATTATTGACCGTGGCCGGGGATCGAACCCAGGCCGGCAGGTTACCATGACATGTTTCGATCGCAACCACTCGATCTCCTCAGATGGATTTGCCGTTTTACACTCGCAGCCATCGACGACTGCTGACGTCAATAGTCAAACATCAATCCTTAAACCAAATTGTATTTTAACCTTTGGTAGATCGAAGTTTGCTTTTTTGAATGATTATCCATTTTAATTGATTTTACATGTTCTTCCTTACCTCCGTTTTTTCGTTCTTTTGTCAAGAATTTTTCTTGAAGTCCAAAGTACAAAGGAAGAACATGTAAAATCAATTAAAATGGATAATCATTCAAAAAAGCAAACTTCGATCTACCAAAGGTTAAAATACAATTTGGTTTAAGGATTGATGTTTGACTATTGACGTCAGCAGTCGTCGATGGCTGCGAGTGTAAAACGGCAAATCCATCTGAGGAGATCGAGTGGTTGCGATCGAAACATGTCATGGTAACCTGCCGGCCTGGGTTCGAGCCCTGGCCACGGTCAATAATGAAAGATTATCAATAACAATTTTAATTAATTTTCATGTTGTAAAATTCCTTTCTTCATAAGAATAATTTGATGAAAATTAAATTTAATGAACTTAAGCCTAATTAAAATTATTAAAAAAATTACTTAAAACTTTGAGATATGACTATGATGCAATGAAGGAGCGATATGTTTATTAGGTGATAAACACAAATTTTCAATTTGTGTTGGTTTATATGCCCGTGAAGTGCGGGGAAACCGAAATAACATTTTGGAAACTCGTGTAAGATACTACAACATACAACTTGAAAAACACATTGTCCTAAAGATTACAAATGGACCTATTGAAATTAAAAGGTTTGTAAGAAGCAGTCCGGTCGATGCTATTTTTGCATCAACCTTGACATACATTTGACTGATATAGACGTTGTTTATATAAAAGAAAAAATTTCTTCTGATTGTGAATCCGAAGCATGCTACAACGGTGCACTTTTAACTATTTGTCCAACCTCGGGAAAAAATGAACGAAATTTTTTGGAAACATGATAATAAGTAAATAAAATCAGTAATATACTTTTTGACGACATACTAAGCGCTTTGAGTGTGTCAGAAAGTTATTTCCTAAGGCGTTAAAAAATGTTATATATTTATTTAAAAATGTTATATATTTATTTAAAATATTTTATCTATTTTATTAATTAACTTTTTGATCCCATATCTTGAGTACCTTAATTTTATTTTGTTTTTATTTTATATTTATTATTGTTTTATGAATTAAATTGTTGTTTATGTTATCTTTTTATCTTGTATCCAGAGCATAATAATACTAAATAAAAGCATAATAATAGGGAATAAAGGCGTGAGGTGATAATAATTTAAGTTCCTATTTCAATCTTCAGTAAATTTTTTAGTATTGAATCATTTCTTTTACTTTCTTTGTAAACAAGTTCCCTTACGTTATTTTATAAAAGTTTTTTTCATTAATTAATAACAAAATTTACTTTGTATTATTTATATGGAGCGGGATCCCGGGATCCCGGGAAATTTAAAAAAATTTCCCGCTTTCCCTGGAATCAAAAAAGTCCGGGAAAAAAAACTAATTACTACAGACAAATAACTTCCTTTGTGGATAGTTTTATTGTTGTCAATAAAGCATACCAAACAGTATTTCTTGACATTTCCAATTTACAGTCCGTTCAAAATCAATAAATATAACCAAGTAGTAATTTAACAAAAATATTTTAAAAGGAAAAGGTAAAAGATCTGTTAATTAAAAATTTGTGAGATACTTTTAAAGCGTAAACGAGCCGTTGAGAGATATTTGAAAATCGCAAGATTTCTCAGGTAACCGCTTTTTCCCTCGGTTGATACCTTAAAAACGATAGATTAAGCGGGAAAATCTCCTAATATGAAACAGTGTTGAGTTCTCTATATACTTTTAAAAATTTGAGTAAATTAAGAATAACACCCGGAAAATAGAATATCTCAGAAACTTAATTTTCTACGCCAAGTAAGTTTTTGTAAAATATTCAATTACCTGTTCTTTAATATCCTGCAATTGTTGTTTGAGTTTTTGTACATCATCCATTTGGAAGTTGTTGACATTGGATGGTGCAACCATAACGCTATTGCTAGTACTACTTGCTGCAGCAGCTGCTGCTGCTGCTGCTAATATATTATTTTGAGATTGAACTTGTTGAGCAGCATTACCATTGGGAGTTGTGGCCAAAGTATTATTCATGGCTACGCCATGACCGGAAGTATTAATGCCACCACCTGAAGGCAACATAGCCTGCGGCTTTTCATTTTCATTATGCATATTAGGATTATGCACCTGTAATAAATTTAACAAAAAAAAAAAACTTGAATTATATACTCATTAAAAAGGAAGATAATTCAACGAATACCTTTTCTATGCTACCCTCACCGCCACAACACAGGGAATAAGGCATAATTTCTTCAATTTGTGTACGACATAATACACATTTCTTCATTAAACTGGAACAGTTTTCACAGGCCACCATATGGCCACAGGGTTTAAAGAATACCGCAGCCCTGCGATCCGAACAAACCAAACATTCGTCAATTTTCTCACGAGAGGCTACAGCCTCACGACATATCAAACATTTTTTTACGCGTGGAGCACAATTGTCACAGCAGCAAACATGGCCGCAGGGCTAAAAAAAGAAAAATGTACAAATTTTATTTATGTTTAAAAAAAACAAGCTAGAGTGTTATATTCGGCTGTGCCGAATCTTTGATACCCTCCACCGACAATTTCAGGAGTGATATCTATATGATTTTTTTTTTTTTTTATTAATTTATCTTTATAAAAACAGACATCAGCATTATAATTTGATTGCGGCTTAGACCTATATTAAATTATTGACAGACAATCTTGAGTAAAATATCTTTATTCGTAACAGTTTAAGCCGAACTTAAATGATTTTCAGGAGGGGGATTTATATTGGAGCCATGGTAAGTTATGAACCAATCATCCCAAAATTCCGCAGAGGTAGTTCTGGTATTAAAAAAAATAAATTTCAATACAGTGGTGAAATTAGTTTTAGCGTTTACAGTGAATTTCAGAAGGCTGCTAAAGCATTATTAATTACGGTTTTAGGCGTACTAAACTGTTTTCCGGGAGTAGGGTTTATATGGGGCCTAGGGTAAATTATGGACCGATCTTCATGAAATTTCACATTGTGATTTCCAGTCGAATAAAACTAAGATTCTCATATCATTCTGTGCATTTTTCCACCATTTATGTTATGTAACAAAATTATCAAGTTTTTAAAGTGGTGGTTCCACATTTTGATTCATAGCTCTGATCATACTAAACCAATTTTTCTGATTTTAATCTCAAACTGCTTAGGATAACTACAAGCAATTTGACACCCAGTTTGTTTATTTCTTTAAAATTTTTCGAAAGTGAGCGTGTTTTCAACAGACGGACATGGCTAAATCGACTTAGACTTACTCAAGGAGCCAGAATATATCGCTCATTTGCTGCAAGACCGGCATAACTCAAAAAATGACATTTTGGAGTTAGAGATGCAGAATTGTTCGCTTTGTTTTTCTTTATATTGTATATTAAATTCATCTTTATATCTTTTATACTTTCCCAGTTTGAAGAGAATGTGTCTTCGTTTTTTCTAAGTAGTTAGAGCAAATCATAAACTTTAAATCCGTTTATCTCGAAATGGATTTTTTTGAGTTATGCCGGTCTTGCAGAAAATGAGCGATATATACTTTATGGGGTCTGAGATGAATAATAAAAAAGTTTCACACGGAATGACAAACTTAGTATACCCTCTTTACAACTTATTGTGGTGGAGGATATAATAAACAAAAAAGCTTACCTTAAATACTGTATCACGTTTAAAATCCGAACATAGGAAACATTCTTCCAAGCTGGAAGCATTATTTCTTTCATTGGCTGAGGAAGATATGAGCAGAGATTGTGTTAGGTCCTGGGCCAAAGTATTAAGACCGCCATTGACTGAACCTGAAGTTACCGCATGTAGGGGCATATTAGCCGCAACTGTAGCATTAATTGCCGAGGAACTCACAGCCACTGCAGACAAGGGTCTTGGATTGGCTGTGACAGTAGTATGGACCAAAGCTTTGGCTCTTGTACTGGTTCCAGCCACATTACCAGGCAAATCGGTGTCATCCGTTTTTCGTTCGTTATAACATTTAACCAAAGTTTTGCATAAATTTGGATCTGGACACAAATCTAAAGGTGTTTGTAATTTACGATTCTTTAAAGTTAAATCTGCCCCATTGGCCGCTAGGAAACAGGCTATAGAAGCTGAAGCCTTTTTGTTATTAGGATTCCTAAGTCCCATCAATAGTTTGCCAAAGCCTTCAACATCTTGCAATTGTTTTAATTGTGACAATGTATGATGTCTCAAGGCTTCGTGTAGTGGTGTATCACCATCCTTATCGGGAATGTTTAAATTGGCTCCCTCCTGTACCAAAAGTTTGACAATCTGTACATGTTGGCGTTCTACAGCCAAATGTAGAGCGGTTTGTAGATTTACGTTTTGTCTATCCATATTAGCTTTGCCCATATGTACCAACAATTCTGCTATTTCAACATGATTATTTAGAGCGGCCAAATGTAAGGCAGTATACCCATCATCTTTTTTTTCTTCCACAATCCAGGGACGATTGGTTTTTGTTAATAAAATCTTCATGGCGCTAGGATTGCCCTTTAAGGAAGCATGATGTAAGGCATTGAAACCATTATTATTGGTAAGAGTTATATCGGCCCCATAGTCCAACAATAAACTTAGCATTTCATCGTGCTCTTTTGAAATCGCGTCATGCAGAGGTGTGTCACCCTCAGAGTCCTGCAAACTGGGATGGCAACCCAAACTAAGTAACGTCTTTACAACATTTAAATGGCCCTTATTAACGGCTATATGCAAAGCTGTTTGCCTACGTTTGTTGCGAGCATTTAGATCAGCTCCTGCTTTAGAGAGTAATTCTATTACTCCGGGTTCATCTCCAAAAGCGGCATGATGAACAGCACGATCACCATCTTTATCTTCAATTTCAACATCTACATTATGGCAGAGTAAAACTTGTATGACTTCAATGTGGCCATTTTGACTGGCTGCCTGTAAGGCAGTATGGCCGGCGAAGACACCATTTACATCGGCTATAGTATTAACGGGTTGCGAAGCTGCTGCAGTTGATTGAGCAGTTGCGCCAGCAGTAGAACTACTAGAGGCCTGCACCGAACCAGTTAAATATTCTTCACAACGGGCCTAAAAATTATTTTAAATTAGTTTTTGGTTTTGTTTTTAATTCCGAAACTTACCGCATAACCATTAGCTGCTGCCTTAACAAATTCCTCAGTTGCATCTCCCGAAACACTGGGTTCAAATAATTTCTTCAATATGGCCGACAAACGTTCTCCACTTGATATAACAGGCACACAGCTGCCATCAGCATTAGCTGAGGCGACCTTAGTTACGGCCAAAGGATTATAAGTCCATGAAGTATTCCCAACCTCTACTTTCAAATCATTATCATGATACACCTGTTGCACTCTACCCACTTTTCCCAAAGTCAATTGCATAGCATCAGCCCATTCACCATGGCCCCGTTGCAATTGTTTAATACTCTCTACATCAGAGCAAATCTTGACGATATCACCAACTTGAAATTCTGGTGGTGCCGAAGTTGGCGAGGCCACTTTTGTAAGCACTGCAGGATTAAAAGTCCAACGATTGCCCGAATTATATCCAACTACTATATCATGATCCTCATCGATTCCCACAACCAAACCAACATTATTAAGACACTCAAACATACCATCGGTCCAGCCACCGTGTCCGTGCTGCAAGGATTGTACAATTTCTAAGTCCAAGTCGACAGTAACTTTATCGCCGATATGAAAACCATGAGGTCCCTTACCTGGACCATTTTCTCCTAGTAAAGGAAGATGATCGCGATAAACAGTATTGCCTTTGGCATCGTTGACAACCTGTAGGGAGTAGAAAATTTTAATTTTAAAATTCGATTGAGTTTGGAATATTATAACTGCCTTCCACTGATTGTCATAGCTTAGTACTGATCTTATTGTCGGGATCGGCTTAATCTATGACACTTTATTCTAATATTTTATTTGAACAATATACTAAGGGTATTCACGTCACAAGTTGCACCCTTGCAAAAAAGCAAAAGTGCAAAAACATAACAACAACCACAAAGACAATTATTTACGCACAACTAATTGTCTGTGTGGTTGTTGTTATATTTTTGCACTTTTGCTTTTTCGCAAGGGTGCAACTTGTGACGTGAATACCCCCACTATTTCTGTCAAATTATTGTTCTTAAAGTATGTTCAGACTTACCAAATATTTGACGAACAAATCCGAAAAGAAGCGTGACCACTAAATTGATCCAACTTTAGCTTTATTTTTATTTTATTGATAAACATTAAAAAGATAATTGTAGAAAGTAATTTAGAAACTGTTAAACGATGTTTTATCTAGCATACGTTTAACAAAAGCAAACAATTTTTAAATAAAGCTAGTGGTCACGTGTAGGATATCAAATATTTGATAACTATGAAAATAGCTTTAGATACTGCACATCAGCAGGGATTAAGTTGCATTTCATAAGATTTTATTTAGCTTTAAACTGACAATTTAGCTACTAACAGAATTTCATGTAATGCACCTTATCTTCTAAGTGACTTTAGTATCGATAAAAATACTATTCCTAATGCAGAGATGCCTGAGAAATCAAGATATGAATCGAGAAAAGTTTTTACGATATGATATTAAGTAACAACTCACCTTTAAATCAGCCATTCCTTCAAAACCCACACGATACAAATTTTTGGCACCATTATCCCAAACAACATAAGCGGCCGAACGTGGTGAGGCCGAAGACCAATCTTGTATTTCATTAACTTTACCGCGACGTCCAACACCGCCATCTTGATCCTCCCACTGCCAATCAACACCACGAACAACACGAGCTCCTGGAAAAATACCACGCACTGCAACTTTTTTTGATTTACGTCTTGGTTCGATCATGGTACGTTCACCGCCTGGTGTTGCAATACGATAAAAGCGATGTCTTAAATGATGCTTATCGCCATGATAACAAATCGAACACAAATCATAGTTAACACACTCTGCACACTTCCAACGAATACCAAAAATCGGCTGTTGACGACAAGTGTCGCACATAGTGCCATCATGTTTAATACCAGTGGGAGCACTATCCAATATACGTAAATCGTAAGCGCCGGCGCAACGATAATTAGCAGCTGTACCATTATCCCAAACAACAACAACTTCTTCTGAAGATTCAAAATTTCTTACAGTACCAACATGACCTTCCCCACCGTCCTACGATCACAAAATATTAAAAATTAAATAAAAAATATATTTCCATTGCATTTATTATTAATACTTTGATTAAGACACGATAATTAAAACGAGCCATATTTTATTTTGTTCAGAACACTTTTTTGTAGTTGCTAGCAATAGACTTAAGATGTTTGTAGTATGATTTGATTATTATTATTGATTTCATTAATTGCAAATTAAAATAATTTGTATATGTATTTACTTGAATGCTGATGATTATTTTGATTTAAAATTTATTAAATTAAAATTTAATTTACTGCAAAAGCAAGAGTCAGCTTTTAAAATTATTATGCATTAACAATTAATTTGCATACTACAATTGATTTTGAATAAATCGATTTAATATATAATTACCAAAAACGCCCTAACTGACCGACAATTTAATATAGACTTTTTCATTGTATTTTCATCATATGTTTTGCATCAACACAAATGTCTACAAAATCTTTGAAATCAATAATTAGTATTGTGGTTATTTTGAACTATTTATGGTTTTTAATCCAAATTTTATATTAAGGGTAATCACGATGGTCATTGTGCAAATTTGCAATGTGTAAATTTGCAGTGCATATTATGATTGATCGTGAGCATACCACTTTTATTTTTTGTGCAAATGTGCTCTTTTTCTAAAAATTTATTCTGGCAGCACTAAAAACTTCCGGCAGCACTGTAAAAAATCTGCATTTGTTTACAATTATACACAAGCAAATCAAAATAAATATTTTCTTTTTAATTAATTTAAATTTAATTCTCTATTTAATATTAAAACCCACGAAAATGTTCAATTTATAAGTTTCCTTAAAAACAATATGATGCTTAATATGTCAAATGTTGTTGTTTACATTTGTTTGCAACGGAGCAAATATGCACTACTAATCTTGCTCATGGTTTTTTTAGTGCAAACGAAGTAAAATAGAGCAAATTGCAAATACGTACATTTTGTTGTTTTATTGTGCAAACGTGTGTATTTTTGCACGCATTTGCATCGTTTGCACACTTTGCACTACCCATCGTGATTTCCCTTATTATTATATTTTTAATTAGGCTTAAGTTCATTAAATTATTTTTATGAAGAAAGGATCGTACTTTGGACTTCAAGAAGAATTCTTGACAAAAGTACGAAAAAACAGAAGTAAGGAAAAAACATGTAAAATTAATTAAAATGGATAATCATTCAAGAAAGCAAATTTCGATCTACCAAAGGGTTAAAATACAATTTGGTTTAAGGATTGATGTTTGACTATTGACGTCAGCAGTCGTCGATGGCTGCGAGTGTAAAACGGCAAATCCATCTGAGGAGATCGAGTGGTTGCGATCGAAACATGTCATGGTAACCTACCGGCCGCGGTTCGAATCCCGGCCACGGTCAAGAATGAAAGATTATCAATAACAATTTTAATTAATTTTCATGTTGTAAAATTCCTTTCTTCATAAAAATAATTTAATGAAAATTAAATTTAATGAATCGTTCGACCAAAATTAGCGATTTCATTAACAAGAATCAAACGGCCATATCTACAAAGGATTATATCCCTACAAGAAATGAATAGTAATGATAGAAAACTCCCATCATTTCTTAACACCAACGTGAAAAATATGATGATTAGCTCATTCATTTCTTGTAGGGATGATAAACGCTTAAAGACCTAACTAATGGCGATTTCTTTTCTGAGAAAAATATGTTACAATATATACATATAACATTTTCTAATGTTACCTATAATCACTCGAAGTGTTACATGTTGTGCAATTTCAATAGAACACAATTAATGCTTTATTTACAACTTTTACACTTTCATCATTAATGTACTTCATGAGCGATTTTAAAGCTATTTGAGCGGTTTCTGCACGCTATTGCGGCTTGAAAACAAATATTGACATAACTAATGGCTTAGATAAATTAAAACGATTATAATATAAATAGACTTTTTTTGATTTTAATGTGTAAATATTGTTATATTTTGATTTAAAACAATTGTTTTTCAAAATTATGAGCGGTGTGAATTATGACAAACAAAATAAAACATTGGTTGTTCAAACAAAGTAGTAAGTACCAAAGTTGTAAAACAGGGCAGTATGAACACCTTAAGTAAAAGTAAGGGTAAAATATGCAACATGTTTTTCATCAAGTAAAAGTAAGGGTAAAATATGCAACATGTTTTTCATCAACATATTCACAAAAGAACTTGAAAATTTTTCCCACAGTTGTATTTTTTGTATAAACAAGCACAAAAATGTAGAAAATGTAACATTAATGCAACATATTTCTCAGAAAAGAATTCGCCATAAAAGTATGTATAATATGCAACATTGTCGATTGTCAAAACAACTGGTAAAAAATTATAAACAGTTTAATGCAATTTATCCTTTTTTTGCTTTTCCCGTAAAATTTTTAAAATGTTAGATATGACATTTTATGTTTTATACCCCTGACAGACATATAGTTTACATACCATGGTATGTATACTACGGTTTTATATACTATTTAATATTGGCAGACTTGTAGTACGTAAGATACCCCATTAAAACTACGTACATTTTCGTAGTATATAAACCAGGAATATATCACTTTGCCTCATGGTTTAATTGTAGTTTAGGTTGACACACATGTAGTATACCATGCTAGTATAGTATACAAATTAGGTAACAATATTCGTGTTGATATTTTATGTGCTGTTTTCACGACACAAGTAATTGAACGTGTAGTAAAATTTATATGAAAAGCACTCAGTTTTTTGTTCAATCACTTGTATTGTGAAAACAGCACATTAATGTGCTAAATTCTATGTTTAACTATTTGCTGCCTGTTTTACAAAATGAAAACAAGTGAGTGAGTGAGAAATTAAATTGAATTCAAAAACAAATTTTTGTTTTTTATTGTTGGTTTCAATATAATTTCTAATTCACTTACTTGTTTTCATTTTCTAAAAAACAGGCAGTTAATTTAAAATTTGTTTATGTGTTGTTTCCAGGTGACAAGCAATTGATTGTGTAGAAAAATTTAATCAATTGTTTTTCACCTGGAAACAGCACATTAAACTTTATTGTGTTGTGAAAACAGCACATAAGTACTTAAAAGAGAGTGAGTTTTCAATTTGGTCATTTTTATTTTACATCTTTAGAGTATTAAAAATTCGTTGTTTGCTTAATTGTAAATTTGTTTACGTTTAAAAATCGACTGGAATTTTAATTTTTAGTTTAGAATACCGGCTTTTTTAAAGTGTTCAATTAACAAATAATTGATAAGGTATTGCGTCTTTTTCATTTTTGTTATTTAAAAGAACTGGCCGGTAGTAAATAAAAAGTACTAACAGGGACAATAAGCAATGCATACAAATGCAAAAAATGTCTCCTTTGTAATTCGTAATTTACTTAATTGTGTTTATTTCAAATTTTATGGTTCTAAGCAGGAATGTGGAGTCGAAGTTGAAAAGTCGGAATAGAGGTTTCTGTACCGGAGTTGGAGTCGAAGTACCCACAAAAACTCGCGACACCAACTCTAAAATTTTTCGGCATAAAAAATTTAAAAAAATGTTCTAATATTTTCCAAAATAAAAGTTCTTCGAAATTGGCGATGCAATATTTAAAATGTCGATTTTAATTTTTTACAGAATCATTTTCTTGCTATATTAAACCATTTAAAAGGCACTGCATTAAAAAAAGTTTAAAGTCAAATAAGGACCAGTCTCATATATATTTAGCATCAATGTTAGAGTATGAGTTGGAGTCGAACTTAAAAAATTTCAGGGGTTGGAGTTGGAGTCGGAGTTAGAATTATTTTTTTTGACGACTCCACAGCCCTGGTGTGTGTTGTCGTTGTTCGCCCTGTTTTGGACAATACTACTCTTGCCGTTTACCAGACATATAGAAATCACGACCACTTCTCCCACCCCGCCCGTTACAAAATGTTGTGAATTGGTGTTAGATGAGACGATTTTTCGTCATTTTGACAATTTTTTTGAGAAAATATTGTAAAATGACGATCGACGATTTTTTTAAAAAAAGTTATAGTGTTACGACGAATTTCTGGAATTAATATGAGACATCCTAATGCATTATGTAGATATAAAGTCACATACTTGTGTTCCTTTTGAACATTTTACTTTAAGAACATATTTGTCACTTTCATGGACTACTTTAAAACATTTAAAACTTATTTAAATTGGCTGGAAGGACTAAATTCATAACTTTTTTTTCTTGATTACTAAAATCTATATATTATACATAGTTTTAAGTCATTTTTATATACTATATGTTATATACTTATATGTATATATGTACATATGCATATGTATGTTTATATGAACATAGCATACATATCGATGGTTTTCTTCCGCAACCACGTAACTCGATTTTTTCCAATTTTTTGTTTTAACCGGAAAAGTAATCAGTAAATACCGCCTTACAATTTTGCAATTTTTTTGTTTGGCGGAATATCGGAATTCTTCCTAATTATTGGATTATAAAAGAATATATAGCAAAAAGTTTCAAATATTTGGTAAAAAAGAAGTATTTTGTCTGTCCTGAAAAGTAGTTGTTTTTGAGTTACGAGGTTGCGGAAGAAAACCATCGATATGTGTGTGTATAAGTAAACATATATTTAATTTGTTCCTTTTATATACATATATTGAAATAAAAACTCTGTAATAATGTTTTTTTTTGCCAAATTAGGCTTTTATTATTACTGTTAATAAATAAATAAATATGCGAGCTTATAACAAAATTGCTTTACGAGCTGTAAATATGACTATCACAAAGTTGTTACACAAACCGAACGTTTGGCATTCTTTAGGGATTTTTACTTGTTAGATCAAGAATAAAAGTCAAATTATGTTTTGAAATTAACTAATAGATTTTAAAGGGTTCGAAAAGGAAAAAATCGAGAAATTCGCGAACAAACACTTTTTTAGCTACTTTGCAGTATTGTCTGGAAATATGATTCGCTTCTGTAAGCCATTTCGGCTTGGACCTTTTGCGATTTCCCAAAAATTTGATTACAACGCACACTAAAATAAAAATAATGTAAAAGTTCCTGAACTAAAAACTCATATTACATAATTTCCAGGAATAGAGGCATAACCAAAATGTGCATAACGTGAGTTAAGCAATTGTGTGTATACATTTAAATCGTATGTGTCAAACTATATTGAACTTAAGGAAACTTTTTATTTAGTTTTGGGAAATTGTCATTTGCTAAAGCAAAGTGCGAAACTTATCGCACGGAATCAATGTTTTTTATTTGGTTTTTTAAAATGAATTTGAGAGGCTTTTCGTTAATTTTCAACAGTAGCTTATCTTGTTATCCTGGTTAGGCCTTTAAATTCCATTACTGACATGCCAAAAATCCATCTTATTAAAAAGAAAAACTATTTATTTAAAAAAACCTTTTGAAGAATACAAAATAAAATTATATGTATATTAAAAAAAAATTGGTACTCTTATTGCATTATCCTTATGCTTATTACTTTTTTAACTTTCGGAATTCAAACTTTCTTAAATCCACAAAAAATATTTCTTGCGGTTACACAAAGTTCTATTTGGTACTGAGAACCATAGATGGGGGTAGTGCACTCATTTTGCAGTTTCAACTACCACTTAGTGATAGTGCAAAAATATTGAAATCATTTTGTTGATGTTGAGTGATGAATTGAACATTTTGCAGCCTCACTACACATGAGTGATAGTGATGTTTGAAATTTTGCACTCAAAAAAAAAATAGTTGGGTTTAAAAAAAGCAATCATCAGTTTATTGCAACTTTTTTTCTTCACTCATTTGAGTGAAACTACCCACTCAATTTAAAATCAAAAACTGGTTTTTTCATGATTAAAGCCAATAATTATACCGTTATTGAACATATTTCATTTTGTTTAATATTCTTTGCTTATGTATATGCAGCTTTTTTGATTGCAAGTCCAAATTTTGCACTATTTGAATTGAGTGCAGATTTTTGCATTCAATCTGCGTTTAGTGATACTGAAAAAAATTTGCAATATCCCTAAAAAATTTTTAGTGGTAGTTAAAAAATAAAAAATAACACTACAGCTGGTAAAAAAGAGTGCAAACTAATTTCTTTGCAGTTTTATTAAGTGATAGTGCATTGTTGATTTAAATCAATATTTAGTGCACTATCCCCAACTATGCTGAGAACCATGTTGCCCCCAAATTCATGTGCCTCATCGTTGAGCAACAGAGTTCTATCGTTTTTTTTTAGACTCAATTTGTGCAAAAACTAATAAAGTAGCATGGATTTTTTTAAAAGGATAATAATTTTTCAGGACTAAATTTTGAAATTATTCAAAAACTGTTTTTAAGTTAATTGAAAACGGACGTAGTATAGCGATTTACAATATTTAACCTTAGTTTTCTTAAAAGTACTGTTTGTGCGAATAGAACCTTGTCCTAGGGTGGCGAAATAACAAAATCCAAACATGTAAAAAAAATAACTTAAATTACAATGAATAACAAAATATTTAAAAAAAATCTTTTCGCGAATTTAGTTCAGTGTATTGCATATTCCTTGTTAAATGTGCCTTGATAGCTTATATATTGTTTTTTTTTAATGTATTTATTTATTTTCATTTATTTGGAACTTCTACAACAAAACATTGGTTTTAGTGAGTAGAAATCTAATGAAGTTATGATCAAAAATATTTATCAATAACATAAAAATATACAAATTAATAACATAAAACAGGTTATGTGGTATTATAAAATACAACAAAAGTGAAAATATGAAAAAAGATAAAATATATCGCGATTTTCGAGTTTTTTGTGAATAATTACATCAAAAAAAATAAATTAACATTATTTTAAAACAGATTCAGTATGAAAAGCAGAACATTATTTCCAAATACGTAGAATTTGTACGAAACCCCGAAACGAAAATATATCAATTAGTAGATCGCATGTTGTCAAGATTTATATACCATTAAATGCTGCTTCAAAAACCCTTTTCGATGATACCAAATTTTATTTCTGTCGCCTTGGAGCAAAGTACAAAAAAATTCGAAAAACTGAAAAAGAACTTTTTCAAAAATGGTCAGTAGCGCGATTCACTAACTTTTAACGATCCAACAATCGGTTTATTTGTCGACATAAATATTCGCTTGCAGTAACGATAGTGTGATCAGAGAACCAAGCCGATCGGCGCAAGCCGATCAGCTCGCCGCTGCCGCTTGATTTCACCAAGCCGCGCCGCCGCCGACTTACACGGCTTAGACGGCTCAATTAAAGCCGCCGATGACAGCAGCTGAGCCGTGAAATTTCTTAATTCGTGTAACTGAGTTTATTTTACAGATTTGCGTTTTAATGTATTAATTTCTTTGTCAAAAATGGTATGTTTTAGCATCAATGTGCAACATTCAAGTGCCGTTATATTTTCTTAAAATTTTTCAAAGCGTTATTGTACTTAGCAACTTTTTCTTAGTTTTTTGAAAATATAATTGGTTAAATGCTTCTTTCGTTTTAATGAATGCATATATACATATGTGAATCTTTATTAAAAATAATTTTTACACAAATATTTCCATGATAATAACAAATTTTACTTGCAATATTTTCAAATAAACTTTCCATGTTCATATTAATATTTTGATGGACTCTTATTTAGGACACAACACCGTTTGAACATACAGAATTTTTTTTTCTCAAATATTTTAGTATTATACACATATGTATTTCCAAACATATCGATTTAGAAGTTCAGACAAAAAACTTGGTAATAGCAAAATATCAGTGAATGCTTTATTGAAGTAATCTATTTGAAAACTTGCTAAATTTAAAAAAAAAAAAAAATATGTGAACAACATATTTTTTTCTTGCTTTTAACTAATTAGTGGTATAATTTTGACCACAATAATTAAATTAAAAAAATAGTTTTGCTGATAAGTTCAGGTTAAGGAAATTTTATATTTAATTATTGCAGAAAGCTTTACTTTTTGTAAATGGATATGGGTATGTGGTCCTACAGATAACATCAGTTTAAAACAGTAATGAGAAAAAAACGAAATTGCACTATCCTTTTATAATTATTTAATGTTTTGTACTTTAACATAAAAATAAATAGATATAGAAATGATTAATAGTTTTCCTTAGCTGCCCGCCTACAACTGACATGATTTGCTGTTATAACTTGATGTTATAAAAGCGTTGCTAAAACATTTGCATTAACAACCGTGTTATAACATGAGAAAACTTCTAACATGATGAGTCTATACTTAACAATAACATCATATTAGTGTTAAAGTAAAGCATTTCATGTCAGTTGTAGACTGCAAGCAAATAACAATTTTAAACATTTCAAGCCGACATTTAAGCCGCCGCCGATTCATTGACGCAAACGCCGCCGCCGCCGATCAATTATACCCACGCCGCCGCCGCCGATCAAATGCCTTCGGCTTAGTTCACTGAGTGTGATTCAGTAACATTTTTTTTAACGATTGCTTACAGCTGTTTTTTTGTAACATCTCTGTCTACAAAAGGTTAAAAAAAAACAAAAAGCACAAAATAAAATAAAATAAAAACAAATGCAATTGTTATTAACCCCCCGTGTTACACATGTTTATACCCTCCACCACAATTAGTTGTGAAGAGGGTATACTAAGTTTGTCATTCCGTGTGAAACTTTTTTATTATTCATCTCAGACCCCATAAAGTATATATATTCTGGCTGCTTGAGTAATTAATTCTAAGTCGATTTAGCCATGTCCGTCTGTCTGTCCGTCTGTCCGTCTGTCCGTCTGTTGAAAACACGCTCACTTTCGAAAAACTCAAAAGAAATAAACAAACTAGGTGTCAAATTGCTTGTAGTTATCCTAAGCAGTTTGGGATTGAATTTCAGCAAAATCGGTTCAGTAGGACCAGAGTTATGAATCAAAATGTGGAACCACCACCTTCAAAAACTTGATAATTTTGTTACAAAAACTAACATAAATGATGCAAAAATGCACGGAATGACATAAGATTTTGCCCAAGTCCGTTTTATTCGACTAGAAATTACACTGTAAAATTTCGCGAAGGTCGGTCCATAATTTACCCTAAGCCCCATATAAACACTACTCCCGGAAAACAGTTCAGTACGCCTAAAACCGTAAAAAATAATGCAATCATAACAAATTTTGGCTCGTCACAATTTTATAGGACTATAAATGATACTGTGAAATTTCGTGAAGATCGGTACATAATTTACCCTAGGCACCATATATGCCCTACTCCCGGAAAACAGTTTAGTCTCCTAAAACCATAATTAATAACAAATTGTCACAGTTTAAGATAATAATAATAAAAATACATCATACAGATATTACTCCTTAAACATTCGAACTGTCGGTGGAGGGTATCAAAGATTCGGCACAGCCGAATATAGCACTCTAACTTGTTTTTCATTCAAAATGCATTGAAAAAGGTCTGGCCAGACTCATGAGTAAGACGAAGGGTTAATTTGGGGTTTTTATTTTTTTTTTCTGTAAACTTTACATTTAGAATTTTGTTTTTTTTCTTAATTTGCTTTTTTTTGTAAGTTTAAAATTTAGGATTTTGTTTTTGTTCATACATTTACATATGAATATATCTTTGTATGTATGTAAGCTATTTTAAACATTAAATAAATTTTATCGATTAAATAAACACAACCTAAATTATTGTCGCTAAAATAACGACAAAACAATTGCTTAAGTAAACAGCTGACTTTAAACTACAGCGAATATCGTTAAAAATGTACTGAATAGCATATTCGATAGATGTTCGTTATATTTATTTTAACGGTTCGATTATCGTTATAAAAGTTAGTGAATCGCACTACAGCTAACGGATGGTCAACGCTAGAACTAAAATATTTTGGGAGTCATCATAAAACATATCCAGCTTTATTTATCAATCAAACAAAAACAAACTCTTGTTCGAATAATTTTAAAATGGCGATTTTCGAATAACGAATAAATCGATTAAATTATGTCGGTTAATCGAACAATTTTTTTTTATTAAAAAATTAATTTATAATAAAAGACTAACAACGCTGTGCTAGTTGCAAAATTAGACAAGCCGGGCACATGGCGTTTTAGCATAATTCGGGTACGCTGAATCCAATGGTGACACAGTTTTTTTAGGTTAGCTCTTGATTTCGAGATATACCGTTATTTCGCAAATGGAGGAGGTTGCACAACATATATTCGCGTAAGTCAAAAACGGTTTAGTTTATTTAAATTACTAAAAAAAAAACGAAATTCCGCCATAAAATTTCCTTTAAGTCGTTTTAGAAACAGATTTTTTTTTTTTGTAAAAAAAAACTAATTTTTGTATCAAAATTTCGAAATTTTTGTTTTATAAAAATTCATAAAAAATTGGAAAATGCAGCTAGGCTTCTACCATAAATTATTAAAATCTGTTACCAACATTTAATTTTATTCACTCACTCATTTTTAATTAATTTAAGAATTTCACAAAACGCAATATTTGTATGGGAGCCCCCCTAAAAAGTGGAGATAAGGGGCAAGTATGTATCGAGAAAATGTTAAGGACAAAAAACTAATTGAGGTCGGTCATACATTTTATCTTACTTGGGGCGACTCCTGGGAATTTAGTGGACTTTTTTCCAATATATTTCTAGTCTGCATTGAACATTTTGTATTGGAGCCCCCTTAAAGAATAAAGATAGCGGGTATGTATGTTAGAAATAAATGATTTAGATGAAAAATAAAGTAGGGTTGGTCATACATTTGGCCCATCTTGGAGCATCCTAGGCACTGTAGCAGCAAAATTTAAGAATTTCAACCAAACATATAAGGCGGTTTAGCTGCATTTTCCAATTTTTTATGAATTTTAAAAAAACAAAAATTTCAAAATTTTGATAAAAAAAATAATTTTTTTTTTCCAAAAAAAAAAAAAAAAAAATATGCTTCTAAAACGACTGCTCATATTAAAAAAAATTTTACTTTTCTTAAAGGAAATTATTTTTATTAGTGCGGAATTTCGGTTTTTTGAATAATTTCAATAAACTAAACCGTTTTTGAGTTACGCGAATATATGTTGTGCAACCTCCTCCATTTTCGAAACAACGGTATATCTCGAAAAGAAGAGCTAACCTAAAAAAGCGGTGGGCACCATTGGATTGATTCAGGGTACCCGAACTATGCTAAAACGTCATGTGCCCGGCTTGTCTAACTTTGCAACTAGCACAGTGTTATTAGCCTTTTATTATAAATTAATTTTTTAATAAAAAAAATTGTTCGATTAATCGACATAATTTAATCGATTTATTCGTTATTCGAAAATCACCATTTTTAAATTATTCGAACAAGATTTTGTTTTTGTTTGATCGATTAATCGAATTATTATTCTTAAACTTTTGTTCTTTCCTAACCATGGTGAAGGGTATATAAGATTCGGCATAGCCGAATATAGCACTCTAACTTGTTGTGTTATAATATTGGTTTTAAATGATATCTAAATGGATGTTTTAAGAGATTAAGATAGTGTAGTTAATGGTTAATTTTAGACTTAAATCTCAAGAGTTGGTCAACACCTTTCCAACGACGTTTTGTAAATGAAAATCGTACAAAAATGGTTAAGTTATTTAAATATTCATTAAAATCGAATTGAAAAGCATCAAAAACCTAACATTTACATCTTGCTATCTCGAGTCTGTTTTTACATTTTTAAAATGTTTTAATACAGAATCTAAGAATACCTAAATATGTATCTATTATATTTGGCCATTTATTGGACAAAAAAAATTTTACCGAATTTGTTATTCATGAAAAATACATACCTTTTTCCAACAAATTTTCAGGGGGTGCAATATTAAATTTTTTCCCATATGTACAGAAAGGGAAAAAATAACGGGGTTCTGACAATGGATTCAGTTGAGACAAACAAAAACAAGTGTACCGACGTTCTGAAGGATCACTTCGGAATTTAATTTTAGGGGGTTTAAAGTTTTACCCTTTTGGCCAGTTCGTGCGCTTTTCGTTATATGAAACTATGTTCTCTTAAAATCTGAGGTATAAGGCATGTTCAGAAACTTTGTAGAAAATGTTACGGCAAATATTTTTGTGGAACATATTAACCATCTAACACGCCCTTTCTTTAATCACTTGATTCATTTATTCTAGTCTTTGTGTTATAACAAAGACTTCAAGACCAAAAATTATATGTATGTATTACATATTCTATTCTAAAAAATCGTAAAAAACACCCCTAAGAAGAGCGTAGGCGGGGATGGAATGTTTTACAATAATATTGGGCATAACATTTTACTACATACATATGTATATCAGAAGTCCCCAAAGCCAGGGACATGCATATTTTTTATTTTAAAGTTTAGGAAATATCCGACTTTGAGAATTAAAATTTGCCAATTTTGACCTAACTCTGTCTAGTCTAGTATTTTGAAAATAAATGATTCACATTTATTAAGATTTTTTTTTTAAATATTTTTTTTTTTTTTTTTTGAATTAACAGCAAATCGATAAGTGTTTGAAGTTAAAATTCGCTTTTATGGAGTTTTTTGTTTATAAAAAAAAATTGTAAAGTAACAAACATATCGACTTATGATAGCAAGAAAGTTTTTAAATAAAACTTGATGAAAAAATAATTTTTATCAAATCTTTACTAATATTTTAAAGAGATAATTTTGTTTGTTTGTAGGAGGTAATCTCCGGAACCGCCCGTTTGATTTAAAATTTTTTTTTAATAAAATGAAGAATGGACATTCCTATCGGACATAGGCTGTATTATGTTCTACCAAAGGGCTTATAATAGGCTCATGTGGCGCTAAACCTCTATACTCAGAAAATATTAATGATCGTTTTGAAAAAGATCTAATTAAGCAATGGGGGGTGTGCTGGAAATCACAAATGCAAAACGCAAGAATTTGGAGGCTGTTTTAAATACACTTTTAATCTAATTTTTATAATTTTGTTTATAAAATTCTGTTTAATAGAGAAATGTTTGTATAATATTTGTCATAAAATTTTTTTATTACAGAAATCTTACTAAAAAACGACTTTTAAAATTCTTGCGTTTTGTGTTTGCGATTTCCAGCACACCCCTGAATAGCTTCCGAACTCAAAAGAAAAAAAAGCCATTTTTACGTGAGTACGCTTTTCATCCACCATTCCGCCTCCAGTCTATCTGTCCGCTCGACCGACCGTTTGCTTCGCTAGCCAATTGATGAAATTGGAAATTTTTTAAAACTAGGACCAACTATAGGAACTTGAAATCAAAAACACTTAGTGCCAATTTCACCAATCTATAAGAAACTGTCTTCTTTAATTAATTACAAATAACGAGTCACTCGTTCTGCGTTGTCGTGAACGTTTGGTGTTACTTTAATCTATTGCAAAAAAAAGGAAACAGTTTTTTACGATAACGACAACCGTAATAAGGCTAAATAAAAAGATCAGGCAAGCATTTTGTCAAAATATTTAAGACTTGTGTGATAATAAAAATCAGCATTCAATAACGACGATTTATCTGACTTCTTTTCACAATATTTGCTTGAATGAAATACAAAAATATTTGTTATTTTTAGTTCCAACCAAAACTAAGGCTTTTTTCTTTTTTTAAGATAAATTTCAAAATGTTAAAAGTTTTATATTATTTTAAAACGATAAGTAGAAATAACATTGGGGAAAAACTGATTATATTAAAAACCAAATTATAAAATCCACAAATAATTTTCATGGTTAAGTCAACTCAAATTGCTTTCAAGTTTAAAATTTAAAAAAAAAAAATTGCTTTACTTTACAAGCTATTTAAAGTATCTTGAAAATATATCTAGTACCTACTAAAACATATCGCAAATTTCATTAAAAACGCAAATTTTTAAACATAAAATTCAATTATTTTCAATCAACGACCAAACGCTTAAGTCAAATAAAAGGTCAATGACAAATAGTCTGAAAGCAGAACAGCAAAACAAAGTTGTCGTACATCATTTTAGCAACAATATTCTTATTTACACGTAATATGTGCATTAATCTTCCATTTCTATTAATATAACATTACAGTTACACCTACCTGTTTACCCCATTTCCAATCAGGACCTCTTATAACCCGGGCACCAACACCCTCCATGGCAAAACGTGACTGACGGTTAATAACACCCCCGCCGTTGGATTGTGGTACTCCAGCCGCAACAGCTGAAGCAGAACCAGACACACCACTGCTTCCAACAGCACCTGCTACGGCTGAACTGGAAGATGCTGCTGCTCCTCCTGTACTACCACTACCACTACCCCCCGTAGCTGCGGCAACTAGTCCCGTGTTTGTGCTTCCAGTATTGGCATCTTTACCTGCAGCTGTTGCTGCACAAGCCATGGAGTTTCACTTTTGTACTTTTTTATTTAATGTACAGCAAAATATTTTTATATGTAAGGTTGAATTCTCGTTGTTATTTGTGGCTCTGTATGAGTGTGAAAATGCAATTGCTTGATACTTTTTAAATTTTTTGGGAGTGTTTTTCTGGAAGATTAATATGTGTGTTTACAAATAATTTAATTTGCTACGAAAGTTTGTTTATCAGTTCACGATTTTTGTGCGTTTTCTTGTTATTTTAAGTATATTTACTGCATTAAAAATTTAAAAACTCGATTGATTTGTGAAATTATGCGTTTGATCTCTCCGGAAAATTAATTTTTTCTTCGTCACAGACTTTTGTCTAGCTATTTCACTTGTTGTATAGAAAACATACAAAGTTGTTTACATAGCTGTCTCTTTTTTACTGAACAGCTGTCAGATAAGAGGCTGCCAGATGTTTTTGATAGTATTCAATTCAGGAATGAAAAGTATTGTACAAATATTTTCTTTTGTGGTACATTTTGAACTTTGCTGGTACCGGAGTACTTACGCGAATTAATTGGTACAATATGTCAATAAATAAAAAAAAATTAATAAAACAAATCACTTATTCGTTAATACACAACATTTTTCGACATCGTTAAATGAACTTTGCTTCTCATAAGAATCTAAATATTAAAAGGACTTAGATAAATTTTGTAGAAATTCCTTAAATGCAGGATAAAATACATTCGCTACAATCAAATGCACTTAAAGTCAGTCTGCGCATCATCTTTATCTAAGTACCTTTATTTTTGCCATTCGATTTTTGTCGTTATAGCTATCTCTGTGCTAACGAACTTAAATACATTTTTCTACAAATGAGAGAACAATGAGAAAAGGAATGACTGCACACGCTTGTGTAAGCCTTTTAATTCCTCTCTCCCCTCTCGTCTATAAGGTAAGAACCGCAACGACTAAAATCGTATAATATAAATGGGGACTAATCAAAATAATTATTACCAACACGTAAATAACCAACGTAAATAACAAGTGGAATTTTTGTTCCCATGTAATTTTGATTCCCCTCGAAGGAAAAAAGCAATCGTGAATCTCACGTGAAAAATTTTCCACGCTTTCAGTTCCAGTGAATGTAAAAAAAGAAGAAAGATTAAAACAAATTAATAATCAATATATAAGTATACGTATATATTTTAAAGAAAAGTAAAAATAATAAAGCAAAATATTTAGTATTGGAGGGATAGTTTGATTACCACGTTAGTTTTTTGCAATTTTTTAAATTTTATGTAGTAAAATATTTTCCAAAATTCTGCCATAACGTCTTTCGAAAGCTTTACAAATCAGCAGGCAATCGACCTTTTGTTCTGCATTTTGTTGACAAATACATCGTTTTGCGCCTTATTAACGGATATAGCCCTTAATATTCGATTTATAGGAGAAACTACTCACATACATGTTCTGTTCCCTAGTAAAAATAAAGTGAGAAAATCTAAGGGAAAAAACTTTTCACGATAAGGGGAATTTTCCCCCGTGAACATTTTTTCACGTTATTATTCTCCTTTGAATTGCCTTTTTTTCTTGGGAGTTTTTCATGATCGCAAACATTTGAAGAGGGAAATATTACGACGGAAAATTATTCGCGATAAGTATAAGCAATACAGATCTGCTTCGCAGAACCAACCAACATCCATCCAATACGACATTCTTAGTAGCAAGTTTGGATGTACAAGAGCTGCAAAGTTTACATGGAACGAGGTTATACTGAACCGCTCCTAACAGAGTCCGGTAAAAGTCAATAACTGAGACCATTTGCATAACTGGCGTTTATGTTTGCTATTGTGTAGACTGTTAATTGAAATAAATGTTATAACGTTTTTAACACAGTTCTTAAAAAATATACTTGAGTTCATGGTCTATTTATTAGTTTTATGCAAAACGCATGCTGATTTTTTAAAGATCTGTGTTTTTTGGCGACCACAAAATGGATACAATGTGTGTGTTTTCCAAGCCTTTTTGTGTGGTTTATTTTTCCCTTAAGCTTACCTGCTACTACTTTTTACAACTGATTTAAATTTGGCCTTTGAAACGCAAAAATGCTTGGCAACTCTATAAGTTTTTCTCTCTTTTACATTTTCCTTTTTATTACTCTCTTTAATTCATCAGCGTTTTAATTATTTTTATGCAAATACACATAAAAAATTAAACAACAACCAAAAACTACGTTAAGAAATTGCCCAAAGACAAACTAACGAAAAGAAACCTTTAAAGATTAGGAAATCTTAAGAAAAAAGTTAAAATTAAAATTGCAGTAGAACTAATTATGTCATCGACCAATACTGATACCGGCGATACAGTAAATATAACAAAAACCGAGTTAAAACATAATTTGGAAAACAATGCAGCGCCGGAGGAACAGTTAGCCATACAAATAACACAAGATGAACCAGCGCCACGAGAGGCTTTAGTAAGTAATACGCATAATATTGAAGTTTATTTAATCTAATTCTTTTTAAACATATGAAGATAACAACTGCTGTAAATTTTCTTAATAATGCCAAAGTACGCCATACAACTTTGTTACAAAAGCAACAGTTTCTAAGGTCCAAAGGTCTTACCTCCACTGAAATACAAATTGCCTGTGAAAGAGCTGGTGTATTTAGCCAGGATCCAAACGCGCCCACAGTAATTAATATGGGCATCAATACTTCTCAAACTCATGCCCAGTTGGCTTTGCAGCAGCCAAAACCTACCGCTTTAGGGCGTTTAAAAGATATTCTTCATTCTATGGCTTTGTTTGGAGGAGTAGCTTATGCAATTTTCATGTTTTGGAAGGTGAGTGTGTGTAAAATTTTTTTCTAAAGTTTTTTTTTTACATTTTTGTTATATAATTGCTAGAAATTCCTGCAAACTTTTCTATTTGGTGGCAAAGGGAAGAAAACTGTCAATGAAGCTTTATCGGATATTGACAAAAAAGTCGATACACGTATAGGAGAAATAAAAACAGAATTAACTCAGGTTAAAGAATGTTTGGCGCGTGAACAACGCGATCAAACCCAGCAATTTATGCGTGAATTTAATCAATTTAAGAGTGATTTAGAAGCTATTAAGGGTTTGCTATTAAACCGCAAACAATTCCCTTCGCCCCTAGTAGCCTCTGTCGCCGCTCCCTCAATACCTGCTTGGCAATTGTCTTCAACACCGCCTCATTGTGGTTTACGCAATAGCCAATCGGATGATAATGAAATTGTTAATGATACGGGCTCTGGTTCGGGTTCATCTGAAACCGAGGTCGTTTCTAAAAACAGTGATTCCAGTCTAGAAATCATGTAAAAGCTTTATGCATACATATTACTTAAAAATAATTTAGCCATAAACAAACAGTGAAGTGTGTTAAAAGAAAATGTCTAAATGCCTAAAGCCCACAACTAAAAAATGAACTACAACATTTTCAATTGTTGCGAAACTTAAAAAAAAAAAAAATAAGTTAAAATACATAATAAATATTCGAAGTTCTGAAATTTTAATATTGGAATGAAAAATTCTGAAAAACAAAATACAAAAACTACAAAATTTTTATGTTTCCGAAATAAAAATGGACGGTGGAATTCCAGAATTCAGTTAAAAAAATCAGAAATACTAAAGAGGTTAAGGTAAATAATAAAACTTTTCCTGAAACAGTTTATAATAAAAGTTTGAGAAATATGTATATGTATTATGAAAACATAATTATGATCTTTCACAAGGCAGGATAATTGCCTTCATATGTAAGCCTGAACCGGACATGGTAAGATACACAGGCTGCACAAAAGACCCTCTGGGTCGCAGTGCCTATGAAATTTACTTTTTTTAATAATGGGAAAACTCTTAAGAAAAATTACAGCTTATAAATTTTTAAAATAATGGCCCCTATTATGGTTTACAACTCAACTCAGTTGAGTTGTAATTAAGACAACTGGTTGTGATCAGTTGTAATTTTTGTTATGTTTTTGTTCAGCGCAATATAGCAAGATGTAAACCATAATACAAAAATTAAGAAATTACAACTCAACTGAGTTGAGTTGTAAACCGTAATAGGGGCCAATATTTTAAAACACTGAAATAGATTTCGATATTTCTATAATAAAAGTAAAGAATTATGAATTTTAATTGTATATTGTTTTGTTGTTAACATAAATGCAAATTTTGTTGATTTTTATAAACGAAATGGATTTTTATACGGGCACGTTCTATAAATCGAAATGAAGTGGATTTAAAATCGAACAAATTTTTAAAACGAGCCTGTAAAGAAAGTTTATAAAAATATTCCTTTTTATGTACTTCATGCTTTGAGTACCAATTACCTTTACCAGAACAACTCTTAAAAGCTATAGTCATTTTGTAAATACATAATTGCAATCAAAAATTCGTTCGATCTCAATTTCACTTCATTTCGATTTCTAAAACATGCCCGAAGGACTGAAGTTTTTAAACATTGGCATTTCAAAACTATAATTGAAGTTTAACTGCAGCAAAAAACTTCTAAATACTGGAGAATTTTACAAATTCAATTCCAATGGTCAATCCTAATTACACTTGGAAATGGTGTAGAATTATTTATAACATCTCTTGCTTGGAGCTATGTATTAGTATATTATAATATTGTGTTCTTTTTTAACTGATAAGTTTTGTGGTAATACTTTAGAACACTTAGGCATTTTATAAACTATTATTTCGTTTATCTAATTTTTGCTTTTTTCGAAAACACTTAAAGCTAATGTCTCTTCACAGTTTTTTATAGTTCTTTTTTACATTAATTTGTATATTTTAGCTTAACTTTTAAGACAGAGGCTGATGTTAAATCGTTAAAGTTTTTCTCTGCATTTATTTTTTTTCTTTATTTAACATTAATGGTTTTTTCGCATATTGTAAAATATTGGTAAATTTGACTTGAAATGATAATAAAGAAAAGAAAACATGAAATATGTAGGTACAGTCCCTCTCATAAATATTAATAATAAAAAAACGGGGATATTATTTTTTTTATTTATAAGATATATTAAGAGATCCAAAAAAAATTTATTTAAGAATTCTGAATACATATTGAACAAACAATATAAATAAAAACCTTCAAAACTTTAATAATTGACACTTCACAAATATTCGGCTTTTTAGCACATATAACATTATTATTAAAAAAAAAAAAAATAAACTAATATCTGGTTGGATAGCCCTTATTTTTTATAACCTCAGAAAGACGATTTGGCATGTTAAAAATAATCAAGCCTTTTTTGATTTCGTTTTCGAAGAAACGGGATTGTCGAGGACTCGGCGAGTTAAATGGTCCCATAAATTTTCAATAGGATTCATGCCTGTGGATTGAGCAGGCGTACTAATCGCTTTAGGGCAACTGTAAGGTGACGTGGGCTCTATGTTTAGGGACGCTGTCAGGATACAATTTAAAAGTTCTTGCAATTCCCATTTTTTCTGCAGAATGTTTCAAATTTCCCCTCATAATGTTGATATAAACTTCGTTGTTCATAATGCCTTCGGTAAATACCAGTTTCCCAACCTCTTTCCCTGTCTTTTCAAATTTTGACGCAACTTCAGTAACAATTTTGGGGGCATTTAAGAGTGAATTAGCCTTATTTTTTTCTAACAATACGGCGCTCTTCCATCTCGGTAAGTTTTTGTGGCTGCCCGGTTTGTTTTTTTTTAAATCCATTCGATCCTCGTTTTTATATCTTCGGATAATGTCACCGACATTATTGGGCTGCATATTCAATATTTCAGTAATATATTTTTATTTTTTTTCGCGAATCTTCATGAATTTTCTTTTCTGTAACGAAGTATTTTTTTCCTTTGCGACCCTTCGCGTCTTTTATAAAAAAAAACTTAAGAATCACAAGTTTATTGCGCTTACCTTATTTGTTTGATGTTAATTATTATGTGCGTTCGTTTACCTTTCCAGTAAAATCCAGTAGCTGAGTAATATGAAAATTTGACAAATTTATGTTTACGCGAACGCATTTCAGTAAAATCCAGTAAATTTGTACAAATTTTGGGGTAAACGAACGCAGGTAATAATGTGTGTTTTCCCATTTTACAAATAATTTATGTAAACATCAGTGTTGCCACCAACGAAATTTTAAATTACACATGGACCATGCCAAAATTACACATGAAAATACGAATTACACATGCTATCTTTTTACGCATGTCACAGAAACAAATTTTGATCAAGAGTGGAATTAAAACCATATTTGGCTTCTTCAGAAAACGTAAACCAATTTCAATTTCTTTTTGCAAACAAATATCGTCACCTAAAATGCAAAAGGGCTTAACAACTCTTTTTATTTTTTTTACAGGAGAAGCAAAAAACTTTACAAAATCAATAACAACAAGGTGTAATTGGCGTTTGAATTTCTTTAATAAAGTCGCAATTTTTGATCTAAAATTGTTTGTGAACATAAAGGTAATTAAAACGAACAAAACTCAAACCAAAACCATTATTTCGAATTTTGTTTTGTTGTTAAGCCCTTTTGCATTTTAGGTGACGATATGTTACTTGCATTTCATTTGGGTATGATAAAGGATCTAATGCATCCCTTAAATAGCGTCGACGCAATTTTTCAACGGAATGTTAATTCAGTTCCTCTATCGCTGCAGCATTGGATATGCCGGACATTTTTATATTTTTTACTTATCCAACACAAAAATATTTTTCAAATGTCTTTTTATTAGCTTTTTGTTAACAACAATCGTATCGTTTCTATATTTAATACAAAAAAATATTATTATATAAAATATAAAATATATAAAATAATAAAACAAAAATAAATATTTGCAAAGTAGGAAATAATTTGTCTCCAAATTTGTCTAATAATATTCTGCCTTCAAATTACTATGAAGCTAAAATTTTTCAAAATGTAAGAGTGCATGTTGTCGCGAAAATATTCTTGAAACTTCTTAAGTTTTATCTTCCGAGCATTACTTTTAATAAAACAAGATCTAATATTACAAAGTCAATCTTCCAAATATGTTAAAAGGTTCAGACAGGCCTTCAACGTTACCAAATGTATTTAATGGCACGAGCATTTTATCAAAATAATAACTGGCTTTTCGTCTTTTAGGAACTAAAGTTCTGAATTATACTGTCCAAACACAACATTAGTTGTATCTGATGCAAATCCAACTAGATTTTCAAAAAGGAATCCCTTTTTCTATAATTGTGCTTTTGAGAAGCTCAAACATTTCTTTTGCAGTCGATGATCCACTCTCTTTGAAATAAAAAAAAGAATAATGTACCCAGGATGTTTCGTCGTTATAATAAATTGTGGCAAAAGCTATCTAAATGCCAAATGGTTAGTAGTTAATGATCCAAACATTTTTAGTTCAGCTCTTTTAACGCTTACATCCTTTTTATTAAATTTTTAAGTTTTGCCAAGAATAATAAAACTTTTTACTTCTTGTGAAAAAATAATAAAAAAAATCAGTGCAACACAACGTTAAAATATTAAATTACACATGAATTACACATGCAGTCAATTACACATGGGCTACACATGAAAAAATATATAACACATGATATGTGTAATTACACGTGAGGTGGCAACACTGGTAAACATGCAGATTTACAGCGTTGCATTTTGTGGTAAAACTAAAAAACCGAATATTAATGAAGCATGCATTTCAGTCTTAAAGTGAGCTTAAAATATATATGAGCATGTAAGTAAAAAAATTAAAACTAAAAAGATTTCAATACATTCATTAAGAATTTTCGGACTTTAGAAACTGATATATAAAAACCGAATATAAATGGGTCACTGTATGTGTTTATTTAATAAAAATTTATTCATACATTGAACGACATAAATTCGACAAACTCTGTGTTTTACTTTGTCGTTGTCGTAAAATTAAAATGATATCGAACATTTAAACAACTACGGGTTCGACCACGACTCTTGTAAAAAGACTGACGAAGTTGGCGCGAGGCAATAAAAACGAATTGCTTTGTATAATGTGCATATCAACTGGGATATTGACAAAGCCCCCAAACAGGTACATTCATAATTATGCATACAGGGAGCAACCCATCATATCAACGGCGACTAGGGATGCCAAACGGTTCGAGACTTCAGTGGTGTCTGGAAAATGGTCTGGTGAATACTGGCTGACTCTAATCACTAGCTCGATATATCACAAAGGACCCAAGCAAGTCGTTCTCAAAATCAAACAGTCACAACTCAAAATTTATCAAAATCGTTTATTTTTTCATAAACCAGTTCACAAAACATTTATTTGACTTAGGTAGTAATTTTTGTCTTTTTCAGATATAAAATTGAATAACAGTTTTAGATCGGAAATTTTTCATTTTGAATTTTTTCTTTTTTCTTAAAAGTGTTCAACTGTGTTTCACAAATATTTAACGGTGTTGGTAACTGATTCCGGAAACCTCTTTTTATACCCTTCACCACAATTAGTTGTGAAGAGGGTATACTAAGTTTCCGTGTGAAACTTTATTATTATTCATCTCAAACCTCATAAAGTATATATTTTCTGGCTCCTTGAGTAATTCTAAGTCGATTTTGTCTGTCCATCTGACCGTCTGTTGAAAACACGCTCACTTTCGAAAAACAAAAGAAATGAACAACCTTGGTGCCAAATTGGTTGTAGTTATCCCAAGCTTTTTGGGATTGAAATACGGCAAAATCGGTTTAGTAGGATCCACCACCTTAAAATTGGATAATTTTGATACAAAAACTAACATAAATGATGGCACTATGCACGGAATGATATAAGATTTGGCAAAAATTCGTTTTATTCGCTTAAAAATCACGATGGTAAAGATCGGAAAACCGTTTAGTACGCCTAAAACCGTAATTATTAATGCTATCATAACAATTTTTGGTACGTCACAGTTTTATAGGACTAGATAGTTACAGAAATCAATTCCGATCGAAAGTGATTTCTGTGACAGGCCAGTCAATTTTATTAAAAATTGCAACTATGTTTTTGAAGCCAATTTCACTACGTGACAGTTTTTTGACCAAATGAATCTGACACCTAAACTTTATGTAAAATTGTCCGCTGAGTCCGAATTGCATTTATTTCATATGTTTACTGTATTGCCACTTCTTATTTTCTTTTCTATAATTTTCCTTTAATTAAAAACAAAGGTTTTAACAATATTTTAGCGCAAAAATCATAATTTACAAAATTATCAAACAAAAATTGCATTTAAATCTGTAAACACATGAGCCAAAACATTAAACAGCTAATTCGAATATCGGTTTTATTTGTATTCGAAAATAACAAATCCGACTTGTTTTCATGATACCAAATGAAGCCAATATTGCAAAACCAACTTGGATTCTATGACACCCCTGATTAAAATAATCTTATGTCGCATTCAATAAAAGATTAAGATTTTTAAACTATTTGTTTAAAAAAAAAAATAACTTGAAAAGAGCAAAATTTAACAAAATCATCAAATTTTTTATGAAGTTTAAACTTTTGTACAATGTAACTCCGTCATTTGTTTACTAATCTTCACAAACGACCTATGGTTATTTTAGTAATTTTATTATCTTTCACTAAAAAAAAAATACATAATCCGTTTAAAATTTTTGAAGATATTTGCATTTAAGTCACCACATCATCTTTTAAAAACACAAATAACGGTTATTTTGGAATATCTCAAAAACTGTTATACTTTTGATCATTCTGACTTCATATTCGGATTCAGCGGATTTTACATAAAGATTAGGGTCAGATAAATTTGGTCACGACTTTGTTGGAAATTTGTGACACAGTGTTTTTTTTGTCTCTCTTGTACATGTCGTACACATACGCCGAACTTCAGCTTACGTATCGTCATATAATTTCAAAAAGCCCTTACATTAAAAACTAACCAAAATATAAAAAAAATTTTTTTTAGATTTAAAAAAATAAAAAACAAGTAAGAAAGTATAGTCGGTCAAGCCCGACAGTAGGGGGCAGAAAGTGCCCCCTACATCCCCTTGTGGTCCTATTTTTGAAAAACTGTATAGCTTATGTGTGTATGTATGTATGGATCTACCTATGTTTTAAATTTCTTTAAAATTAGTTTGAGAGGCAAAAATTGCCCCTTTCTCCCCTTGTGGTCCTATATTTTTTAAAAATGTATAGCTTATGTGTCCATATAGATATGAGAGAGAGAGAGACAAAAATTGCTCTTATCACCCCTTGTGGTCCTATTTTTTTAAAACTGTATAGCTAATGTGTCCATATAGATATGGATCTATCCATGTTTTAAATTTCATTAAAATCGGATTGATAGTTTCTGAGAGGAAGAAATTTCCCCCTATCTTCCCTCGTGGTGCTACGATTTGGCCCATTTTCAATAGGATTGGTCCTTGTGCCAGCCGGACGGACATCGTTAGTTCGACTCAGAAAGTGATTCTGAGTAGATCGGTATACTTTAAGGTGGGTCTAGGACCACTATTTTAAGGCGTTGCACACATCAGCACAACATAATACCCTCTCCACTATTGTGGTGTGGGTATAAAAACATAACAGAACAGAACAGAGCACACGTACACGAGTGAATTCGCCTGCTGGAAAAGCATTTCACAAGTGTATTTCTTCAAAAAAATTTCTATTTATTTTTTTTCCTTAATTTGAAGTGGCGACTACGATGCCCGGTAAGTTACGAATCCTAACCAATACTGTCAAAATAATTTAAACAATATTTTTAAACAATTCGATTAGAACTATACCTTTTATTATTTTGTTTTCATATATTTTTCTTTTAGTTACATACATGTATACGTATGTATAAGATCATATATAACATAATTGGGTTAATGATTTATATTTTTTATTTGGTTTTTATATTTACGGTTTTAACAAATATGTAGTTAATTTCAATAATGTTATTTTTAAATATATAGAGGGCGCTTTAACAGGTTTTCTATTCTTCTCAATATTCAAAAATTTGTGCTAAAATTTGGTCTAAAATGTCGGTTTATTATAGAGGTGTATTTTTATTGTATACGAATTAAGTTAATTCAAAAGTCAAAAGAAATGTAAACAAATAAAATAAAGAGAACAATAATCATTTGTGATTAAAAAAAATAAAAGAATGTTTGAAATATTTTATTGCTAAAAGGAAATATTTTTTTACCAAATAACATTTTGGATCAATTGTGGTATTTGTTTGTTTTAATAATTATGTATGTATTTATATTAGATAGGTAGTGTGTATAATAGTAAAAACTGTTTCTATAATTTTATTTTATTTAAGACCAATTATGTTGGAGTGATATTAATATATAGTATGTATGTATGTATATTTGATATTTTAGGGATGAAATTTTTATGTTATTTTTTTCTATATATATTTTACTAAAAGCTTATTAAAATTTTTTTTTATTTTTTGAGAGGTTTATTTTTTTCTTATATATATATTTTTTATTTTTGTTTATTAATTTCTTTTGTGATAACTTATGAATTTATTTTTTTCACAAATTGTCTAATAAAACTTGCTTTTATTTCAGGATATACTAAATAGAATTATTCATATGTATATAAAAAAAAATATAAAGACGTTCTCTGATGCATAAATCGTTACCTGAAATGCAAAAAGGCGTAACTAACAAAAAAAAAAAATTTTACATTAAAAACAAAATGAAAACTAGAAACTTGTCAGAAAAACACGCATTAAAAAGTCGTTCATGGAATCCTTCAAACAATTTTCAAAGAAAACCATTACATTGCGAAGTTAGAATTCAAACAAGCAACAACTCTTACGCTCCGCATTATTAATACAGAGGGAAGCAAACGGTAAAACAAAAGAAAAATAATACTTAAACCTACAACAAAAAAAAAAAATTTTTTTTTTTTTTTTTTTTCAATATAAAGTACAGTTTTTAATACAAAAATACATATTTATATAAAAAAAAAAAAACATTTGTTAAAAAATACATATATATATATATTTATATATATATATATATAAAACAATAAAACATGAATAAACCGCCCGACGTCGCTAAAGACAAAACCTACTACCCATATAGCTCCGGTCTCGATTATGATTTTTCTAAAAAAGTAACTATAAACTCAAACAATCCAATTTACCTAGTGATCACACGTGTAAATAGTGATAAAAATTTATCAAATGTCTCGCCTTTTTTAATCAAAAGAGTAATCGACAGCACATGTAATGGGGAAGTAGCAGAATGTAAAAAATTACGTAATGGCACAATCTTGGTAAAAACTAAAAACTTAACACAAGCTAACAAACTTATTAAGCTCACTGCAATGAAAGAAGACATTAAGATCGATATAACAGAACATAAATCTTTAAACTTTTCAAAAGGAGTCATCTATTCATCAGACCTATTCGGTGTACCAGAAGAAGAAATTCAAAAAAATATGGCACCTCAAAAAGTTGTAGAAGTCAAGAAAATTATGAAAAAAGAAAACGAAGAATTAAAAGAGACTGGTTTATGTATATTAACTTTCTCACTATCTGATCTTCCTGAATATGTCTTTATGGGTTATGAAAAAATTTACATTCGTCCTTATATACCAAACCCGATCAGGTGTAACAACTGCTTACATTATGGTCACCTCCAAAAAACCTGTGAATTTCAAAAAATATGCCATAATTGTGGACAAATCAATCACATCAATATCGAAAACAATGAGGAATGTAAAAATGAACACTGCTGCATCAACTGTAAAGAAAACGATATAAAAGACTTCAAACACTCGGCGAAAGCCAAAACATGCCCAATATTTTTAAAAAACAAAGAAATCCAAGCCATAAGAATTTTAGAAAAAACAAGCCAAAAAAATGCTGAAAAAATATACAACAAAAGACATCTAAACAACAACGAGTCAATGGCTACTACCGTCGCCAATACAAACAACACCACATCACCTCGACAACCCCAATTAGTTAACTATGACGATCTATTACTAAGCAAATCAACACAATCCAGTAATGCTCCTCCTGAAAACTTTAACAACAAGAACACTAATAACGAACCAAAATCCATTATAATTGATCGCATTGATCAAGTAACTACAACCAATCTAACCTCATCAACTAGATCGAATATAAAAATTCTACCGAGAAACACATCAAACCGACTAAAGGCGCAACTAAAAGCTACATTTAAATCTAACACCAAACCAAATACAACAAGGAAAAACAAGAGTATAGATGACGAAGATGATATAATGGAACTATAAACGATTTATAAAATGGATGTCCCCCGGAAATACGGGGCCTGCCTCTGGCAGAAGGTTGGAGTCTTTTGGTATACAGGTCGGTTCACCCTGGACCAGGTTAGTTGCGGGATTTTAATCATTGCGACTTCCCCTAGTTTGGGCCGACCTGTGGACTAGAAGACAGGAATCAGATGGCTGGAGAGGGCTCTTGTAATTTTCGGGGGATTTTTCATTTACTACATAAACAAATAACCTACTAATACCTAACAGTAACAAAATATATACATAAAATTTTATACATATTTAACCTAATCTCTATACCTTAACCCACATATATTTTTGTTTTTCAACGTTTAAGATGAATATTAATATTATTCAATGGAACATTAGAGGTTACTTGAACAATTATAATGAGTTACAATTATTAATTAAAAAACACAGTCCTAAAATAGTTGCCCTTCAGGAAACCCATTTTAATTCGTTTATTGGCATACCCACGCCACTAAACTATAAGTTACTTTTTAAAAATTCAGCTAGTCATTCTTATGGCGGTATAGCTCTTCTTATACATAATTCCCTACAAACTAGTTCTATAAATCTTCCAAATGATCTCGATGCAATAGGCGTAACTATCCAGGCGAAAAATAAATTTACATTAATTAATACCTATATTCCTCCGTCAAAAAAATTTGACTTAAATACCCTGAAAAATACATTCGATCTCCCCTATAATAATATTCTTATACTCGGTGACTTTAATAGTTGGAACTCCATGTGGGGCTCTGCTACGGACAACTATAGAGGCAATATTGTAGCAGATTATATAACACAATCAAACTACGTAGTTTTCAATGATGGTTCGCCAACTCATTTCAGTACTCATAGCACTCTTACACACATTGATATATCCTTTGGTTCCCCTACTCTCAAACTTCAATCTGACTGGAAAACTGAAAACGATCTCTACGGAAGCGACCATTTTCCTATAGTCATAAAACTGTTTCTGACACCACAACTCAACAACCCTAAACCGAGACCTAAATTTGTTACTAATAGGGCCAACTGGGCTAAATTTCAAGAACTATCACTAAAATACAACGGTGAACGACCAAGAAGTAACAACGTTAATAAGGAAGCCGCAAACATACAGAAAATAATTTTGCAAAGTGCAAACTCGTCAATTCCTCAGATCAGCCCTAAAATTTGTAAAACTACACCTTGGTGGACAAGAGAACTTGAAGATTATAAGAGAAATAGGAATAGGCTATGGAACATATTAAAAAGTAATATAAACACGGAAAATATTATCAATTACAAAAGGGCAGCGGCAAAATTTAAGAAGGAACTCAAAATCTCAAAAAATAAATCGATTTCACATTTTACTTCCGAAATCAACCCTCAAACACCCACCACAAAAATTTGGTCAAATATTAGAATATTTTGCGGCTTAAAATTAAGACAATCCATTAATACGATTCAAACCTTAGACAATCCCAACCAATTCCTGACGGTTAATGGGGACATTGCCGAGGAGTTTGGTAAATACTGGTCCACCGCATCGGAGGATGGAAATTTCTCGGACGAATTTAGAACTAACAAACAACAGTTACGGAATAGCCAAATACTTGTTCCCCCTTCTGGCACAGCAAGTATTATAGAGGGAGATATCTCACTAACTGAACTTAACTTTGCACTCGATAAAATGAGGGGCAAAACTCCAGGCATAGATAGAATATCCTACCCCATTATTAGGAACCTTCCCCACCAAATTAAAAACAGATTAATCGATCTCTATAACCTTATCTTATCCAACTCTATCCCTTCATTTTATAAAATAAGCACAATAACCCCCATTGTTAAACCAAATGCCGATAAAACAAAATTAGAATCCTATAGACCAATATCCCTAAATCTATGTACCTCAAAATTACTTGACAAGATTATAGCCAACCGTTTATGGTGGTTTATCAACACCAATAAATTAATTTGCACTCAACAAATTGGATTTAGAAAGGGTAAATCCATTGCTGACGCTTTACTTTTCATAGATCATTTAATTTCGGACTCCCTATCACACAAAAACCATTCATCAATTATATCTCTAGATTTCTCTAAGGCTTTCGATAAAATAGGAATCCACACCATAATCCACCAACTCTCAGAATGGGGGTTGGGTCCTAAAATAATAAAGTACGTTAAAAATTTTTTATCACATAGACAAATACGAGTCAGAGTTCAGAATGACTTTTCCAAATTGTATCCCTTACATAATGGAATTCCACAGGGATCCCCTCTTTCCGTAATTCTCTTCCTTATATCTTATAATAAATTAAGCGAGAAACTTTTATCTCTCAAACAATACAACTTCTGTGCCTACGCAGATGATTTTTATATCATTAAAAAAATTGGAAAGGAGAAAAATGGAACTATTGATATTAACACAATAATTAATCATATTGAAAATTGGTGTAATTACTCTGGTGCTAAATTATCCCTCGAAAAAAGCAAACATCTTCACATATGTAGGAAAAAATCGTGCAAACCAAAAGTTTGCACTGACTCTATTGTCTTAAACGAATGTTCATCGCTTAGGATATTAGGCGTAATATTTAATAATAAATACAATTGGAATGGACATATTCAACATATTACAAAAGACCTAAATCAAAGATTAAACATAGTAAAATGCTTATCAAACCGCAAATTTCAGTGTAACCTATACTCCCTAATATCTGTTATTAAATCGTTGATCTTATCTAAAATTTACTACGGCATTTATTTATACGGGTTTTCTCCTAAAACGACGCTTAAAAAGATTAAAGTTATACTAAACTCTGCCCTAAGAATAACATTTAAAGCTTTAAGATCTACACCAATCTACAACATGCTGTTCGAAGCAGGCATCAATCCCATTGAAACGAGCAGAGATATAATAACATTTAATATTTTAAAAAATATCCTCAATAGTTCAGATTCCCCCATATTTAAAATATGCTCTAAACTTTCAGTAAAACCTAATAATAACAAAATACAATCCACGATTAGCCGAATCTTTAACTTTGCAAGACTACAAGACCTACCAATAGAACCACATAGCAAACCTTTGACAGCTGCCTATCCCCCTTGGTTCCTACCATTTAATAACATTAATTTAAATTTAGCTCAATTCCATAAATCTGCAACACCTTCCGACACATATAGACGTTGTTTTAATGGAATTATATCCGAGCATGGGACATGCAAACTTATTTTTACGGACGGCTCTAAGAGCGATGATAACATTTCTTATAGTGTAACAACTACCGACTCTATTATAAAAACATCCATACTGCCTCCATACTCTACGGTGTTCACAGCAGAGATAGTGGCAATATTTGAAGCAATTCAATATTTTAGTAACACAACAACCGAAACTATTATTTGTTCTGACTCTTTGTCAGCATTACGTGCAATACGCAACATACATAATACAAACCATTATTCCACACTAATAAGAAACTCCTTAATCGAAAACACTAACATTAAATTGCTGTGGATCCCCGGACATTGCAACATTCGGGGAAATGAATTTGCGGATTCAGCTGCCAAAAGTTCTCTGAATTCACCCCTTTTTCTAACCTCAAACTTTAACATACAGGATATTTCTAGCCACATTAAAAACATATTAACCAGACGGGAGGATCCTTTCTCTGGAACATCGGACTGGTATAAGAGAATAAACCGGACAAAGTTGAATGTAGGGGATTATCTTAATTTTAACTACGGCTCCTTGGACAGCAGGTCATATGTAAAACTAAGACTTGGACACACATATTGCACACACAGATATTTATTCGATCACAATACTTCTAACATATGCCCATATTGCCTTTCTGAACCCATTTCAGTAGAACACATAATAAAATATTGCTCAAAATATAACACAATTCGAAATCTTATCTTCAATAATGATCCAATTACTTATCTTTCCAACCCATCACGGGAAAATATACAAGCGGTAACCAAATTTTTAAAAATTTCAAGAATAATTAAAGATCTATAGAATGTGAAGGGAGTTTTAACACTACTAACACAATTGTAACTTTATTCTAATCATAAGTACATACTAAGCTTAGGACCTCTGTAGTCATAGCTTTTCTTGTTATCTTAAATTATTGTATCAATTTAGGATAATAAATAAATAAATAAATAAATAATCTTTTGTTAGAAAAAAATGTGTTATAACGTCGTTTTGTATTTATCAAATAACCATATTTTGTTTTTTGTTAATAAAAGCATTCATAATAATCAATTAAAAACTCGATTCAGAATTTTTTGATAGTTACGCCTTTTTGCATTTTAGCTAACGATATATACCTTATACATGTGGCTTGGCTTTATTTAATTATAACATAAATATATATTTAGTAGAAGTTTTACAATTTGAAATATTTTATAAGCCAACTCAAAGTGTGTTCCAAAGTACTAAAAACCACTAATGTGAACAGCATGTTGTATTTTCATATGATGAATTAGCGTAAACGTCAAAATTAAGAGACAAAAAATTTATAACTTTTTTATATTACATAAATATGTAAATAAATAAGAAAAATTATAAGATAAAATTGTAAAAAAATCAGCTGAAAAATAGTCATACTGAAAATAAATATAGCCAATTCACAAAGTGTTTTAAAGTGTTAACTACTAAAGTACTGCAAACACACAGGTAACGCAAAAGACCCTAAGAAAGCAAAAATTATAAGTCGACTTTTTCATTGATTCTGATGTATTTCATCAACACAAATGTCCATAAATAATTTCGGAATGCAACATTATCAATTGTTAAAACAACTGGTAGGTTTTACAAGAAAATTAAATTATAAACAGTTTAAAGCAATTAATCATTTTAAATAGTTTTTTGCTTCTCCTGTAAAAATTTTAAAATGTATCTTAATATGAAAAATAAAACAAAATGTTTAAAACAGTTTTAAAATTATTAGTATCCGTCCGAACCTACTTTTTTAGGCCTATGCCGAAGTTCAGCCTAAATGGCTAAATTCTGCCGAACTGAAGCCGAACTTAACTTATCCAAATTCACACCAAGAAAAAACTTTAAAATTTTTAAGATAAATTATTTATTAACCAAAATACCGCTTTTATTTTTAAAAGTTTTTTTCTTTTCGGGAATTTTTTTTAATGAATTAACAGAGGTGTGCTGGAAAATCGCAAACGCAAAACGCAAGAATTTTAAAAGTCGTTTTTTAGTAAGATTCCTGTAATAAAAGAATTTTATGACAAATATTATACAAACATTTCTCTATTAAACAAAATTTTATAAAAATTAAATTAAAAGTGTATTAAAAACAGCCTCCAAATTCTTGCGTTTTACGTTTGCGATTTTCAGCACACACCCCTAAGTCTGGAATTTCCTATATAAAAACTTTACTTTCTTTACTTTTTTTTCTTCCGATATTTCTTGCTTGTATACCTTTTTTAGAAATAATATAATTTACCACAACAGAATTTTTGATAAAATGTTTTAGTTGGTTAATTGTGCATGATTTTGTAACATTTGCATATAATGGTATAAAAAAAGTTCGGCCACCGATTATAGGCCGATTGGCAATTTTTGGCCAATACCGAAGTCGATTAATCGGTCGGACACTAAAAATTATAGTAAATACAACCAGTACGACACAATGTAACACTTTGTGAATTGCCCGTTAGTATATAGCAGTGATGTTACGAAAATCAATTTTTAATATTCGCGAATACAAATATCTGCGCCAATATTCGCCGAATGTGAATATCCAATTTGAAATTTAGCGCCACACGATATTTCAAATATGATTGAAAAAAAATCTCCTAATTGCGTCGACAACAATAAATTAGAAAAAAAACTTGCACACTACTAAACGTATTTCGTCGGCTTGCAGTGTGAACCTGCTAAATCCATTCTTAACAGTATAAAGTTTGATACTTCAATTTAGCACTTAATATAATATTAGAAACTAAACCAAATAAAATTTGCTTTTTGAGGTAGAAATATAAAACATTAAAAGTTTTTTTGACCGCCCTATAAAAGTTTCTAAAAGTCAGTTAGCAGGTTTACACTCTAAGACGACGATTTTTATGAGATGTACTTATTATTATTATTATTATTATACTAGCGGATACCCGGCGTGTGCTACTACGCTCTCCACCGTTTGAAAGAATGTATAGCTAATGTTTCCATATAATTTTAGAGAAATATCTATGTTTTAAATTTCATTAGAATCTATTAGATAGTTTCGGAGGACAGACATTTTCTCCTACCTCCCCTTGTTTTAATATTTTTTTAAAAAATGCAGAGTTAATGTATCCATATAATTAAGAATCTATCTTTGTTTTAAATTTCATTAGAATCTCCCCACGCGGTAATATTTTTTAAACAATTTTCGAATACGAATGTCATAAAAGAGCCGAATACTTTTCATTTTGAGTACGAATATTTGTAAATTACTAGTATATAGGTAACAAATTTGTATTGTCATATAATATTATATGAAAAAAATATAAAACATAATTTTATGACATTCGTAAATGTGCATCCCGTGCGTCATAATCATTATTTCTTAAGACAGCCAGGTGGTCTCTGTTTGTCTGTCTTTGCTCGTTTTTGCGGTTCGTCGGGATTGATTAATGGTTTGGCGTCGCACAAATGTACCGGGTTACAGTTTTTCCGGGGTCGACATTAGCCTAACTTATTGTCAACGTGGTGATTCTGGATGCTTGGCTTTCCTAAATGAAGGTGTAGGTCGTTGACAGCTTGTGGATGAGGCATATCAGGTGTTATGACATAATTTGTGGCTATATGAACAACTTTGCGGCCAAATAATTCCTTTCGTAAAACTCTTTAGTGGCTTTGCTGTTGAAGAGACAACTCAAAATCTTAACCAAACAAAACCAAAACCAAACCAAAGTTTTTATGACAGTCATAAAATATATCAAATACAACAATGACACAATAGAACACTTGGTAAATAGCCTAATTTTTTTAATTTATTCTTAAATTTTAATTAAACTTTATAATCAGGTTTGTAATGGAAATCGAATTAAAAAAGTACAGCACAAAATTCAAAAAGATTGACTTAACATAACATTAGATATAAGAATATTCACTGGCATAAAAGAAAAAACTTTTTAACAGATATTAGCTTTTGACATGGAAACAATGGTTCAAAATGTTTCGTTTGCTTTTGAAATACCCAACCAAAGCAATAAGTTATTAAATACATTTCGTTAATTTTCAAAGTTTTCATACATTGTACTGAGTAATTTCTTTTTTCGGGATTATTTTTTGTATATTGCACAAAAGTTTTCTTATAAAGTATAGGTCTTCAGTGTATGTATGAACATTTTTATTTCGTTTTTTAAGTTTTATTAATATAGGGTGGAGCAGAATGAGCTATATGGTTTATAACTTTCTTATTTATAAGATTTTTATTACTTTTTTATAAACAGCATATTATTGGGGAATTTTTCAAATTAGCTTTGAAAATTGATTTTCTGTTAGTGATGTATATTTTCTGTTTCGCAAATACATTCGTGCTCTTTTTAACATATTTTTCATTAAATTTCACAAAATTTCGAGTGTATTTATTTTTTGTTCGATGGCCTCTTTATTTATAAATATTTCAGCATTGGTTTAAAATTTGTCCCGCTTGTCTTACTCTCTTACTGAGCGCCCTAAATAAAAGCGGCAAGCGGTTTTTTTATGTCAAACATCTCATTTTTAACAGTTTATACCAAGGCGAGTTAACTACAGGGGGTGTCGAAACGGCATCTGATTATGACAGTTCGAGCTTATTTGTTTTGATTTGTTAAGAATGGTTGACATTCCGAATTATAAGCACTAACAATGCAATGCAAAAAACCCTATGTTGTTTCTGTTGTTTTTGGATTGTTGTAGTTCCGACACCACCTGTAGTTGAATTCGCCTTAGTTTATACGAAAGAAACTTTAAGAACGGGAATTGAACACCACCCGGATGGAAAATCTTATTTGACTGATCGCTTTGCGGTTTGTTTTATTGCAAATGTATTGGAAATATTGTTAATTTTTTTTTTTTAAATTTTTCCACTCTTTTTTAGGTAACTTAGTTAGTTATAACAAAACAAAACAGGTTTATAAAAGGTTTATTAAACAAATTGTCATAGAAAATTCGTTTTAGAAATCTGTAAGGCCGTTAATTTTTTTTTTTTTTTTTGTTCAAAATACATTTGAATTAACAATAAAAGGAAATAAGAGGAAAAGAGGAATATAGGCAGGAAAAAATAATCAATTTTCAAAGTTACTTGAAAGAATATTTTCGGTTGTTTTGTTTTGTTCTCAAACCCGGTTTCCATCACATACCTGAATATTGTAAGCTACATACATATATATTTTTTTAAATTGTAAAATTCCTTTTTAAACATGTTTTTTTTACTCAAAATTCAATTATATTTTAAATTCCAGGGATTTAAAATTTATATTTTAATTTTGTTTCTAATAACTTATGAAGGGGGGGTTGTCATTTGTTTTATCAAGAGTTTTGTTAATTTACTGGTTATCATTTCTTTGTACATTTAAAATGAGTTTTTTTTATAATATTTTGTTAATTATGAAATTTTTGCCTACATTTAATTGTGATTTTTTTTTAACACAAAAATTAAATTAAAAAAAAAAAAAGCTTTATAAATAGTATCATTAAAAAAAGTAAATATTCTATACATAATAATAAATTATAATAAAAGACTTAAAGCATTAAAATTGCAACGAAAAAGTATATTATTTAAATTTGTCCTTACATGTATTTAAAATGTGTAAAGTTAAAAATGAATTCAAAAAAGAAAATAGACAGTTGATCTCTTTAAGGCTTTTTTACGCAAAAAACGACTTTTTTCATTTGTAATATTGTTATTAGTCTTTTTATGTTAAATAAATATTTTATTGTTGTTTTTGATCAGCTTTGTTTAATTAAAATGATGTGCAAAAGGTGTTATTAGGGGGGAATTCTGAAAAAGAAGTATTTTATGTTTTGTTTTGATTTGTCATAACTAGAAATTTGCCAACATCACTAAACAGCGTTGAATGGTTTACTTTTTTTTGGCTGCAATTTGCGAGGGCGTTAAAATGCGCAGCTTGCACGGAATGCGACATTTTTAAGCACTTTCATGAAAATCCTTAATACGTTTTTAGAATTTTACTTTTTATTTTAAAACTGAATTTTTATTTGGACTGTTAAAATTTAATTACATAAAATTAAACCTTATTTAGACACATCATTTCCATGGATTCTATTACTTTTTTTTTTAATTAATCGAAAGATCGTTTATGCAAAAACCATAGAAAATTTTAATCAAAATGTCAGCCGCCAGCTAATAAGCATAACATAATTTGATTATTAATATCACAAAGTATTTACAGCAAAATACAATTAGCGGAAAACGTAAACACTCTGTAAGTGTTATCTTTTTTTAATTTAACTTTACACACCTTAAACTAATAACCATAAAACCTACAACAAACAGTTTTAAATGTTCTGTGTTATTTTTGTAGGCGTGTTTTATAAAGTTTTTTTCATAAACTTTCTTTGTAAACTTAAATTCTAAGAAAAACCTAAAAAAAAAGAAAAACTATATACAACGTATAAAAAGAGTAAAAAAAAAAATTTTAATAAACCTAACCTCAATTATAGTAAGATGAATTAAAAAAAAATGGTAAAAACTAACCTCAAATATAGATAGTTCAGTTTTTTTTTTTTTTTTTTATTTTTATTTTTTGGTGCGCTTTAAACTGCTGAATTAATAACAGTTTGTTGAGCTGTAGTAGTTATAGCACCGGGTGCTGATGTTGAAGGATTATTGCCTCCATTATTACCACTGGCTACCAAAGAAGCAAAAGCCGCTGCCGCTGCAGCTGACGTTCCCGATGTTGTTGCTGTAGCTGTTATAGAAACATTAGCTGATGTTGTATTATTGCTCATGTCCAAGAGTGGAGCAGGCGACAACGATGTTGTAGATGATGAGGGCGAAGAGCAATCACTTTGAAGACTTAAAGCTGGTGAAGCCGAAGCGTGATAATTAGATGGTGGTGTATGAGGTGATAATGGAGAAGGCGACATACCAGGATTACTACCATATGAACTTATTGAAGAAATACCACTGGATGTTGAGGCTCCTGAGGGTGAAGCCAAACATATTGGTGTAGTAGATGTGGATGTTGTTATGGTCGATGGTGAGGGTGAAAAACCGATGTTTGCGTTATTACTTGTGGTATAAATTTGTTGATGTTGTGGGGTTGAACCGCCTCCCATCGAAGAAGTGGTAGTTGCAGATATTGATGATAAAGAGGGACTTATTGATGAAGTGTTTGCCGGGGACTGTGATGAAGTTGATGGTTGAGATGCGTTCGATGATGCTGAAGAAGATGCAGCTGCCATTTGACGCTCACGTTCACGCTCGCGATCTCTTTGTGGCCGGAATGCTTCGCGTAAAGCTTCGACACGATTTTCGTTGGGTCCCCAACGTGCATGCCCTGCACTATTCTGCAGCCAAACAACTTGAGTTCCCTGCATACATTTGACGTTAACGTCATTTCTGTAAAAAAAAAAATATAAAAACAATATTAAAAATATGAGAAACTAGCTTAAATAAAATTAGTTAAATGTTTTGTTTTTAATAAAGATCTCGTTCGATAACGAATTTAATTGTAGCAAAATGGAACCGTTGTTAAAATATATACATAGAATTTTATTTTGTCTTTGCTTGTGACATACCATGCCCACTTTTAAAATTAAACCCACTTTTTGAAAATGTTGTGTATGGATAACCATTATATTTGTACCAAACTTGAACTATTTTACACTAACCGTTCTTCAGATATTCAGAATTTTATTTTGTACCACGCCCACTTATCAAATCCCGCCCATTTTTTTAAAGGTGCTGCGTATTGAAAACCAAGCTATTTGTACCAATTTCGAAACTTAATCTGCTACCCGTTCTCCGTACATACAGAAATATATAATGTTTTTGTATGGGAAGTTCTACTCCCATTAACCACACCTACCCAATTTTTTGCAGATGTTGTGTATTGATAACTCGGCCTTTTGTACCAAATTTGGATACTTTAGCCATTGCCGTCCTCGAGATATACAGAATTCTATTTTTTGCTACGCCTTCTCCTATGACGCTTTTTATTGACAGTATTTCATTGATAACGCAATTTGTACCAAAATTTTTTGTTTAACCTATCGCCGTTATACAGGTATAAAGAATTAAATGTTGTGCCGTGCACACTTCTTCAATTCCACTCACTTCTTGAAAGATGTTGTGCTTTGATATTCAAGGAAAAGGTATCAAATTTGTAAACTGTAGCTGTTGCCGTTCTCCAGATATACAGAAACCATACAATCCAGCTAGGTCAAGTAAACTTGGACAATTTTCCTCCTACCGTTCTATAGATACAAATAAATCTATTTTATGCAACGCTCAATTTTTTTTTTTTTTAATGAATATAAATTTTTTTTTTTTTTTTTTAATTCTGCAGGAAAGAAACCAGAGTCTCTGGCGGGAATCGAACCCGCAACCCCGGCGCTGATAGACTAGCTCACTACCAGCTAGCCTACCGGGGCACTCAATTAGCTAATCTCGCCCACTTTTTTTCCAATCTTGGAAATTTTTACTGCTACGATTCTCCAGATATACAGAAATCTATTTGTATGGGAGGTGCCACTCCTACTTCTCCAATCCCGCCTGAAATTTTTCGGATGCTGTGTATTGATAAACTAGCTAGGTCCACTAAATTTGGACAATTTTTTTCTTACCGTTCTAAAAATATAAAGAAATATATTTTTTTTAATTTTTCGATATTAGAGGCCGAGCAGTGCCCCATAGTTGAATATAGGCTTTAACATCGAGACTAAGGACAGAGTTTTTTCCAATAAGCCAATGAATTTGAATGGCTTTTAGTTTCATTTATGTTAATTTTGCCTCTGTAATGCATTTCCACGTTAATCGCCAATCCAGATGTATACCGAGATTTTTTACATGCGAATGTTGAGGAATTATTTAATTATAGATTTTAATAGGGGCAGATTCCTGACGCAAGGTGAATGTTACGTGTACGCATTTTTGCTCGTTGACCACTATCCGCCATTGTCTTAACCATATTTCTAGTTGAAATATATGATCCTGTAAGTAACGAGATGCTTCTAAACGGTTTTCGTGCACGCTTAGAAAAGCTGTACCGTCGGCAAATGTTGAAGTTTGGGTGTAGTTGTTTGTTGGCATGCCCGAAGTATAAATTAAGTATAATTGAGGGCCCACCGCCAATTGGCTGAGGTGAACTTAAGAAATTTCCTTCTTTAATAATAAATTGACAACCGACTAAGTAGCTTTCTAACAGCTTGTGTGTGTCTGCTGGTAAATTTTGCTTCAATTTATGTAATAAGCAATATTTTCTTTCTTCAAATGCTTTTCTTATGACATTTACTATTCCATGAGTTTGTTCAATTGTGCTGTGTTTTCTTTTAAATCCGCATTGATAATTTGGAATACATCTATTTTCACTTAAAATCGGTGTTAATTTTGAAAATAATAAGTTCTCAAATAGCTTTGACTTATTTGATAATAAGATAATAGGCCTATATGATTCAACTTTGGTATGATCTTTACCTGGCTTTGGAATCATGGTAACTAAGGCAACCTTCCATTTTTGAGGATAGTATTCAAGGCGTAAAATAGCATTAAAAATAAAAAGAATAATTTTATTACTGATCTATCAATACCAGGTGCCTTCATAAAAAATCGCTGGGACGATATGGGTTAATTTCACTGTGGTATATACACCGAGTGTTCACGATGCTTCTTCTATCGCCCTTATGTGATATTATTATAAAAACTTTTATATTAATAATATTATTTGAATATTAAATAAAAATTTTTTTTTTTTTCTCATTATTTTTTATTGAATCTTCATATATTAAATATGAACTAACAATAATTAATCAAATCTTAACCTAATACGTTATTTTATGTCCTGCCAGTGCCAGACAAAAATTTTCTTCATCACTTATATTCACTTATATAGGTGTTTATCGCTCATCTAATTGGGTAAGTGCTGCAGTGTCTCTTCTTCTTAAGCGAGTGTGGCCGCCATGGTTTAAAATATTTCGAGCTAGTGGATTTGGGTGTTGTTCAAGCCTTTTTAAATATTTTACTGCATATTTTGTAATCATAGTTTTTACTAATGGAACATTGAGATCCTTGTGAATATTTGAGTTTTTAACATACCAAGGGGCAGCTGTGATTATTCGAAGAAGTTTATTTTGGCGCCTTTGAATTTTTTCGATATTAGAGGCCGAGGCAGTGCCCCATAGTTGAATACCGTAGCACCAGATTGGCTTTAAGATGGAGTTGTAAAGCAAAAGTTTGCAGTCGAGACTTAGGACAGAGTTTCTTTTAATTAGCCAATGAATTTGGATGGCTTTTAGTTTCATTTGAGATAATTTTGCCTCTATATGGCTTTTCCACGTTAAACGGCGATCTAGATGAATACCGAGGTATTTTACATGCGAATTTTGAGGCACTAAATGATTGCACAGGCCAACACTCAATTTGCTTCTTTAACTTTATCAACTGATTCTAGTTAATTTTGGTGCGCTGAATTCAAATCTGTAATCAGTTTGTCTCTATCAGCTCTAGTTTTCATGATATAGCTTTTTTATACCCTCCACTTATGACCTCCATTTATGACCGTCTGTTAGTTTTTTCAAAAAATTTTTTCATCAAAATTTCTTATTTACAGTTATGGTAGTTGCCAAAAAAAAACATTTTTCAAATTCAAAGAAGCAAAAATTTTTTTTAATTTTGTCGGGCTGTGTTATTGATTTTAATAGGGGGGCATGTTTCCCGACGCAAGGTAAATGTTACTTGTACGCATTTTTGCTCATTGACCTTTATCCTCCATTGCTTTAGCCACAGTTCGAGTTGAAATATATGATCCTCTAGGTATCGAGATGCTTCTTGACTGTTTTCGTGCACGCTTAGAAAAGCTGTGTCATCAGCAAATGTTGAAGTTTGGGTGTAGTTGTTTATTGGCATATCCGAAGTATATATTAAGTATAAAAGTGGGCCCAGGATGCTTCCCTGAGAGACTCCAGCTTCAATTGGTTGAGGAGATATCTAAGCTCTCCTCAACCAATTGAATCACCTTCTTTAGTAATAAACTTTCGACCGACTAAGTAGCTTTCTAACAGCTTGTGTGTGTTTACTGGTAAGTTTAGCTTCAATTTATGTAATAAGCCTTCATCCAGACTTTGTCAAAAGCTTGAGAAACATCGATGAAGAGAGCGGAACAATATTTTCTTTCTTCAAAGGCTTTTCTTATTGCGTTTACTATACGATGGGTTTGCTCAATTGTGCTGTGTTCTCTTCTAAAGCCGAATTAGTGGTTAGGAATACAACTGTTTTCATTTAGAATTGGGGTTAATTTTGACGCAAACAGCTTCTCAAACAGCTTTGATATATGATGAATTTCATTTATAAATCGAGATAAAACTGAAATTTTGAACCCGACCCCCTCAGATATCGATGAAATTTTGTTCATAGCTAAATTTGATCAATACAAACAAACTCTCATTTTTAGAAATGACTGTTTTGCGATTTTTTGGGCGTGACACAGTGGGAACGTTTTCGAAAAAACGCGAAAATGGTCGAAAAGAGCTCCATTTAAACTACAATAACTCAGAATCGGCTAAACCGATTTCCATGATCTTGGTATCATTAAAAAGATATTTTAACAGGCTTTATGAGACGTTTAAAAAAAAAAAAAAAGAAATACACTGTAAAAAAATTTATAACAAAAAAAAATTTTAACTGACGAAAAAACCAAAAAGATCAAGGGTTTTTTTACAGTGTATTAATTTTTTAGAAAGGTTTATCCTTCATCTATACCATATCAAAAAATAAAAATGGGTTCTTTTTTAGTTTTTTTTATATAATTTTTTAAGTAGTGTCACTTCTAGTAATTGCCCTTATATTTTATAACAAAAAAAAAATTTTAGGTAACGAAAAACCAAAAAAGATCAAGGATTTTTTACAGTGTATTACTTTTTTAGAAAGGTATTTCCTTCACCTATAACATATCCAAAAAGTAAAATGGGTTCTTTTTTATTTTTTTTTAAATAATTTTTTAAGTAGTGTCACTTCTAGTAATTGCCCTTATATTTTATAAAAAAAAAAAATTTAGGTAACGAAAAACCAAAAAAGATCAAGGATTTTTTACAGTGTATTACATTTTTAGAAAGGTATTTCCTTCACCTATAACATATCCAAAAAGTAAAATGGGTTCTTTTTTATTTTTTTTTTAAATAATTTTTTAAGTAGTGTCACTTCTAGTAATACGTACCGAAAGTCTTTTTTGAACTTTTTCACGTAAGTTTCCTTGTTTAACAGTAATTGAATCTTGCGATCCAGGCATCATTCGGCTAATTTCATCATCTTCATAAAATAACTTGACTGTGTTTAGAGTTTCGGTTGGTAAACTACGTCTGCTCATTTTAAAAAGATTGATATCTGCAAACTTCGTTTTATTCCTTTGGATATCTTACTTTTTTTGATACAATCGTGAGATATATCATCCCCAAAACGATCTTTAATTTCTGCGTGACTCATATTGATTGGTAAGAGAGATAAAAGTTTTTGATTTTCCAAAAGATTTGAGCTGTTCTCTATTTGATATTTGATGTTTTCCAAAATTTCTTCGTAAATGGCTTTGACGTTTTCAAGTTGCGCTGACAAATCAGATAATGGATCAGCTCCAAGTGAATCTGCTATATTTTCGAAAATTGGCAGTGATTTTCTATTTCTGTATGCATCTTGTTTCATATATTTCCTTTTAAGAGGCGACATTTGGTTTGGTAGATGAGGAATAATATGATCATTTATATTTTCAATGACTTCCGTCCTTTCGATGTTTGCATTACAAGATGGAAGTTCATTCAATTCTTCGCTAACTTCATCGCTGGGCGTTGTTGGTAAATAATTTGAGACTTCTTTCTGCTCCACGTTGGATTCATTACGACTGCGCGCTTTTCTCAGTGTATTCCGGCAAGTTTCGCAAATACGGCTACAATGAATGTTGGCGACAGCTTGAAAATATTCAATTATATTTGCAGCCTCGTTTTCACTTATTTTACGAAGCGAAGCGCAACACTTATTAGATATTTTTATGCATCTGTACTTATTGTTTGAATTCATATTCACTCAAATTTTTAAAATATACGCGTAAAAATTGTAATGGGATATCTTGGCTTCTCGAAACTGTTTATAATTATGAATTATGAATTTTTTGTTCTATATATATTTCTCTTTATTATGGGTAAAGTAATAAATGTTTATGACAAAATAGCAAATTATTATGAAGAATACATTGATTTTTTTATTCAGAATTTTGCGGAATTACTAGAAGTGACACTACTTAAAAAATAATTTAAAAAAAAAATAAAAAAGAACCCATTTTACTTTTTGGATATGTTATAGGTGAAGGAAATACCTTTCTAAAAAAGTAATACACTGTAAAAACTCCTTGATCTTTTTTGGTTTTTCGTTACCTAAAATTTTTTTTTGTTATAAAATATAAGGGCAATTACTAGAAGTGACACTACTTAAAAAATTATATAAAAAAAACTAAAAAAGAACCCATTTTTATTTTTTGATATGGTATAGATGAAGGATAAACCTTTCTAAAAAATTAATACACTGTAAAAAAACCCTTGATCTTTTTGGTTTTTTCGTCAGTTAAAATTTTTTTTTGTTATAAATTTTTTTACAGTGTATTTCTTTTTTTTTTTTTAAACGTGTCATAAAGCCTGTTAAAATATCTTTTTAATGATACCAAGATCATGGAAATCGGTTTAGCCGATTCTGAGTTATTGTAGTTTAAATGGAGCTCTTTTCGACCATTTTCGCGTTTTTTCGAAAACGTTCCCACTGTGTCACGCCCAAAAAATCGCAAAACAGTAATTTCTAAAAAAGAGAGTTTGTTTGTATTGATCAAATTTAGCTATGAACAAAATTTCATCGACATCTGAGGGGGTCGGGTTCAATGCATCTCGATTTTTACATGAAATTCATCATATTTGAAAGTAAACTTATAGGCCTACTCAACTTTTGTGTGATCCTTTCCTGGTTTAGGTATCATGATGACTAAGGAAACCTTCCACTTTTGAGGATAGTATTCCAGGCGTAAAATAGCATTAAAAATTAAAAGAATAATTCTCCTTGCTATGCTGGGTAGCTCCAAAAGCATTTTGTTGCTGATCTTATCAAAACCAGGAGCCTTCTTAGTGTTTAAGTCACAAATAGCCTTTTCGATTTCTCTTATCTCAAATATAATAGCTGCTCTAGCAGCAACAGGTATTAACTCGACCGCAATATTGTGAGATATATTTGGTGTAAATACGTTTTTCAAGTGACTAACAAACAGATTTTCTTTTTCAATATCGTTTCTTGCTCAACTTCCATTCAAGTTTCTTAATGGTGGCTTAGATTTAACTGGCCTTTTTCGATTTCTAGCTGCACGCCATAATTAGTAGTCTGATTGTGGAGTTGCATCAAGTTCCTTAAGATATTTTTCTAGAGAAGCCGTTTTCCGATTCTGCAGTAACTTTCTTAGCCTTTTTGTGCACTCTTTTAATAAATTCTTAAGTTGCGGGGATCTGTACAGTTGCCACTCTCTTCGAACTCTCAGTTTTTCAGTCAAGAGTCGCTCGACATCCGTGCAATATATTTTAATATTTTTTGTTTTTTTGGGGCCAATACTGGAATGTTGAACAGCTAGTTTAAGATAACTGTCAAAATTAACAACACAGCGATCCACATTCTCCGGTGTACTAAGCGGAATATTTTCTGTGCATTGGGTACTGAGAAATTTTTTTTTATTTTAACCAATTTATTTGGGTGGCTGACGTCGCTTAGTAACCACTCGGAGATACAATTCTATTGGGGTTCATTATAGTAACAATTGTAGGTGTGTGGTCGGAAGATAATTCTAAGGAAGCATCAACATGAACCGCTTCTGTGGGGATGTTTTTAACCACGCCAAAATCGATAACATCTGGAATTTTTTGCTGATCATTATTAAACAAAACACGACCCTTTGGTGTTATAAGTCGTGACCCCCCGAAGGTATGTGTAGCATTATAATCGCCAGCGGCCAGGAAACAAAGTCCTAGTGATTAATGATATTTCCACAATATTGGCTTTCTGATATTGAAAATCTTGATGGAGAGTATAAAGATGAAATTACTATGTTTCGATTTAGCTCTTCAACACAAATGATCGTTGCTTGCAGATTATCCTCACAATGATCACACATTAAGTAGTGTTTGATTACGGCTCTATCTCGAGGGTCCTTGGTATCATATAACATGTAACCATTGATTTTAAGCGTATTTCATGAGGTCAGATGAGTTTCAGAAACCATCATAACATCAATTTGTTTATTTTTAAGAAAGTATTTTAGTTCATTTTTATGTTGGCGGATGCCGTTCGCGTCTAAAAAACCAATTCTTAAACCGTGCATGGATTGTTAAGTACAGCTTGTAATAACATCGATTGCATTCTAAGAATTTCCTGCACCATATTACCCATTGTGTTCGTAAAATTATTTACTGTTTGCACTTATGTTTCCATGGTTTTTTCTAAACGACTTAAATTAGAAACTGGAGTTCCATCATTACTTGGCGAAGCACCTTGCATTGGCACATGGTTCTCTTATTACTAGGCTGCGGAGCCTGAATGTCATTAGTGTTAAATTGATTTGTTACCTGCATTTGAGGGGAATTAGTTTTCGGTTCAACCGACTGCTTGACTATAGTGTTTACAGGGCATTCTCTATAGCTGGCAAACAGGGGGTAAGTAGCAGTATGCCTTAGTATGGCCAAATTCTTAGCATTGAACGGGACCATTTCTTTTGTGCGGCTACCCTATAGTTATTCTTATGTACAGAATATATTTTAAATTATAAATGTAGGCATTTCCATCATGTAGAACTTGACCGTGTAGAAAATAGATCTAATTTTTATTTTGACAATAGATTTAACTTGTAGCTCTTAGTAGGTCTGCGCGGAACACATGCTGATTTGTTTTTGACATTTCTACCATTTTTTACACCAACAAATGCTTTTGTTCTTGAAATTTTAATTTTTTTTTAACACAAACAAATTGCGTGTTGTTTTTTTCTTTTGTCGAATTGTGGTAGTTGTGCGCAGACCTATTACTTTTTTTAATCACTGTCATGTGACCTATCGCACGTGATAGTTTTGCCATTATTATATTTTTGTTGTTTCTGTTCCTTTTATTACGAAATTATATATAAAAGCGCTTAGTTAAAATGGTTTTAAATTAACACAAGTACTCAATGTACAAGGTCCGCCCGGTGGACGAATTTGGACAACTTGACAGTTACTGCAAAAATAAATACGTATATGTATATAGGTATGTACATATATACATTTATGATTCTTTCTTCAAATTATGGCCACTAAAATTTAAGAAAAAATAACAAATGACTTTTCATAAACATATCCTTTCATTGATGGACCATAGACCTGCGCCGTGGGATTTTATCGGCGGTCGCGGCTGACGCAAATAATACTCGGCGGCGGCTTGAAGCCGGCTATTAGAGTTTAGAATACATATATACAAATTAACAGCCGTATTCATAATGAATATTTGGCATGAAGTAAGCACAAAGTTAATGCATAATTTACTTACCAAGCACTGGCTAACGATTTGCTAAACTCTTGTTAACGAGCTGCCAAACGCTTGCCAACTTTTAAAAAATAGCTGTTTAATGTTAAACAATTTATTTAAATTACTTTTTTTTTTAATTTAATCTTTTTTTATTTTAATTTTAAAAACTTTTTAAAATTGTTAAATGTGGAGGAAAAGACAAAAATATATATCAACACCAGTGATGAATAATGCACAACGTGCTGCATTTTTGAGAAATATAATATGGCATCATTAAAATTCAGAGTTGATTCATTAAGTTAGCAGATGGAGAAAAGTTCGTTATGAATTAACTCTGTGCTAACAAGCTGCTAGGCTTAAACGGCATTCTAGTTAGCAGCTCGTTGTACGTAGTGTACAAACTGTGGCTAACTTTTTGTTATAAATACGGCTGTAAATGAACACTTGTGTGCACATATTTTTATGTGTTTATATTATAACACAAAGTTTCAAAGTTATCTTTATTAAGCCTTTCCAACGTTATTAAAAGTACAAAAAAAAAAATAAACAAAACGAAAACTTAAGACTATAATGTAACCACCACTATTATGGATAACAATCTTGAAGCGATGTGGTGGCTTAAGTCTTGGCTGTGGTTCGTGTCTTGGCCCGGGTATTCCGCCAGCAACTGACGACTCCCGAGGTGAAGGCAGTGAACTTAAAGGCCTTGGCGACGAAAAGTTATCCATCCCCTAAACCGAGGTGTTATGCGACCCGTGCCTATCGGTTGGTTTGCAGTCAGGGGTTACCGACTGTATTATCACGGAGCTTTGCTGATACCTGGGCACCTCAGCAAATAGACCACGCCCTTACCGCGTTAATGGGGGCTATGACGTGGTGGACCTCTCAATTCCCCTACACTCGTGGGACCAAAATCAAAATGAACTCAAACTCCAAACAACAACAAACACAACAAAAACAATTGACGGAAACTGATGACGGACAGGCAAGAATAAGGACAACGATTGACAGAACAACGAAAAAGCCAGGGGCTGTAACAGCCCAGGCAACCAATAAAGATCGGCCCAGGCTGATCGGAAGTGGTAAGGCAGCTCGACCAGAAGGCGGCTGCTCCAAAAACTGCGGCGAGGTACCCCTGAACTTCGCTCCAAGTACCTCAAAAGCCGCACAAGCCCTTTCCGTCATTGGAACGGATAAAACCCCTGCTTCGGGTGCTGCAAAGTTGGGTATGACTAAGTCGCCTAACAATGCAGCCTCCCATGTGTCCATTGTGCAAGAAGGGATGGCGATGAAGACATCCAATCCCAAAGTTGCACCTCCCCCCGCCAAATGCGGCGACCGTAGAAAGTCCCCTGGCACAAAACCCCCTAGAAAGAGGGCATCAAACACAAGGCGTGCTGCCTTGCGTTTCATCGATCTTCTCGGCTCCAAGAAAGCGGAAGATCTCACCAATGAGCAAAAAGCTTCATTGGCATGGGCAAAAGCCCACATAGCTGGGCTGCCAAGTGCTACCCCTCCTGTCCCTGGAAAGGTGACAATGCCTAAACGGCAACGTTCGGAGGAGGAAGCTGCAGCCGTGAAACAGCAACCGGGGACGAAACGTCCCAAAATTTCATCGAAACCGATGAACAAATCTTTTAGCGAGGTGGCCAAAGGTCACCTGGTGCGTGCCATCATCGACAATAGTGTTGATAACGGTGCCATTTCTCATACCAAGTGGGATCTGGTGAAACAGAAACTTATGGGTGTGTTCTGGACGATCCTCAGGGAGAATCCAGGGCCACCCCCCCAATGCGATGACGCTGGCTGGTACCAGGGTCACGTGAAGCTGATGGCTTGCGCGGATGAGCGCTCAGCGCTACTCTTAAAGCAGGCCATCCAATTACTAGGAGAGGTTTGGGAAGGTGCCAGGCTCGACGTGGTGCTAGTTGGAGAGATACCACGGAGGCCGCGATCGATTGCCACCATCCCCGCCGAACCATCGGAACCTGCGGAGATCTTGAAGATCATTCAGTGCTGCAACCCTCAACTGCCCACACATGACTGGAAAGTAGTGAAGGTTTCAGCTGCTGAAGGGTCCTCAAGGACGGCGATTGTGGTTGTTAACCAGCAATCCTTGGAGCCACTGAGGGAGAGGCAGGGCAAGCTCTACTATGGTTTTGGTACGATCTTGCTCCGTGTCTACCGAAGTGACAACAAGGGCAATCCGGCTCCGTCGGTAAGTGAGGCCGAGCAACCTGTGGAAGGCATGGCTTGCGACGATGCCGTGGGCTCAAGTGACAAGGAGGATACCCAGTCTGTCTCAGGATTGGTGGGTGACTTCTTTGATCACTTGGGAGACATGGTTGATGAGGACGTGCTGCTGGAGTCTGACCAGGAGGACGTCAACATCACAGTGGTCGCCAAAATGGATCATGGTGAAGGTGCTACAGATAAACCTCCACCACTCTAAAGCAGCATCTGCTGCATTGCTCCTCCGTGTAGTGGAAAGAGGGGAGGAGCTCGTGATGGTCCAAGAACCCTGGATTCACAAGGATCGGGTTTGCGGACTCAACCTCAAAGGCTATAAGCTATTATTTGCGAAAGGTACAGGTAACATAAGATCTTGTGTCTTAGCTAAAAACTCGTTGAATATTTTCATTCTTTCTGATTACAGTGATGAAGATACTACAACTGTTGCTCTTGAGACACCGGACGGTATAGTCTGGATGGTCTCAGCGTACATGGCGCACGACCACGGGCAGGACCCACCCAATGGGCTCATCCGTGATGCAGTTATAAAGGCCGCGGGCACTGGAACTCCGGTTATCATCTGTGCCGATGCTAATGCGCACCACACTATATGGGGTAGTACGGACACGATTGTAAGAGGTGAGTCACTATTTTCCTTTATTATTAACTATAATTTAGGAGTAGTAAATAGGGGCTGTGAGCCTACGTTTGTTGTTGCAAATAGGTGTGAGGTTCTTGATGTCACGCTAGTTAGTATAAACCACATCGATATGATCGAGAGCTGGATGGTGTCGAATGACTGTTCGCTCTCTGATCACAGATATGTGGAATTTAGTCTAGGGCTTAGGTCTTCAGGATCGATGTCTATATTGAACAGGAGACGGACGAACTGGGGGATTCAATACTCCTCTCTGGTCCGGTCTCTACCTGACCCTCCTAGGGTTGATGATATCGGAGGGATCGATGCGGCAGTGGATCTGCTTTCGAACTCACTGCAGTTGGCGACTTCCCTGGCGTGTAGGCCAAGGGTGCGTAGGGGCAGGAACCGGCCACCATGGTGGGATCCTGACATTGCGCAGGCGAGAATTGACTGTCGTAGATTGTTCAATGTGGCAAAGCGCCGAGGCAACTGGGCGGACTATAAGTCATCATTGAATAGGTTTAGAAACTTGGTTAGATCTGCGAAAAGGTCTGCTTGGAGGAACTTCTGTAGCGGCGTGGAAGGATCCTCTGAGACGAACCGTTTACGTAAGGTAATGGCTTCGAGCCCGGTTGTTCCGACCTACGTCCGGAAATCGGATGGTAGTTGGACTACGAATAGTCAAGAAACACTGGAGGTGTTAATTGATACTCACTTTCCTGGAAACTCCCAATGGGGTACACGGGATCCAGCGTGGGAGGCGACTTCCACTCCTATGTCCATTCCACTGGACTATGACAGGATTAAATGGGCCATCGATAGCTTTAGCCCATATAAATCTCCGGGTATGGATGGTATAATTCCGGCGGACCTGCAGAGGAATTCGACCCTGATAATACCCTGGTTGCTGGCCATATATAGGGGATGCGCTAGATTTTCGTATCTCCCTGTGAAATGGACCCTGTGTAGAGTGGTCTTTATACCCAAGGGGGGTAAGGCTTCTCACACCGAGCCGAAGGACTACAGACCGATCAGTCTTGCATCCTTTCTTCTTAAGACTCTTGAGAGGGTTATCGATGTGCACTTGAGGATGGCCATCCCAAGGGGTTTACTCTCTGCCTCTCAACATGCCTATACGAAGGGCAGGTCTGTTGAGACGGCTCTTCACTCTCTGGTTGGAACAATTGAGAGATCGCTCGAATTCAAGGAGTACACACTTGTGGCCTTCCTCGATATTGAGGGGGCCTTCAACAACGTCAACCCGGACTCTATTGTGACGTCCATGGGGAATCTGGGGATCGACGTTGGCATATGTAGATTTGTTGACAATCTACTGAGGAATAGGGTCATTTGCTCTACAATAGGTGAAACCAGTGTTCAGAGGCTGGTGAACAGGGGTACTCCCCAGGGGGGAGTTCTATCCCCACTATTGTGGAACCTGACTATGAACACCATGTTGACAAAGTTGGACAATATGAGGATCAAGGCAGTGGCGTATGCTGATGATGTGTCAGTGGCTATAACAGGGAAGCATTTGGGCGTAATGTCCCAGTGTATGGAGGCTGCCCTGAGGGTACTAAGCACCTGGAGTGCATCATGCGGTCTGGGTGTAAATCCGTCTAAGACGGAACTGGTACTCTTTACGAGGAAGTATAGGACCGAGGAATTTAAGCTTCCGAGGTTAAACGGAACTGAGCTTCAGATATCTCGCAGTGCCAAGTATCTGGGCGTGGTTCTGGATAGCAGGCTGTCATGGGGACTAAATGTCCGGATGAGAGTGGAGAAGGCAATAGTTGTCATATATGCGTGCAGGGGTGCAATAGGCAGAAACTGGGGTATGAGCCCGAGGTGTGTCAATTGGATCTTTGAGGCAGTGGTAAAGCCGACCCTGTACTATGGGGTCGTTGTATGGTGGACTGCACTGGAAAAGGGCATACACCGCGGGATGCTTGAGAAAGTATACAGACTTGTCGCGTTGATGATCACGGGATCTATGCGATCTACTCCCACGAAGGCGCTGTTTACGATTTTGAACTGGCTTCCGGTGGATATAGCGGCCAAACAGTTGGCTCTTTGCTCGGCGACACGGCTGCACGCGGCTGGCGGCTGGTCGACCCGTGACTATGGACACGCCAGGATAATCAGAAGTACGATTGTCCCTGACGGAGTGGACTACTGCACTCCGGTACCGTTCTTTGGTGCGGGGTTTGTTACACAAGTGGCGCACGGAAACGTGCCCTTGGATACTTTCCGGGAACCGACCCTGGGGGTCTATACCGATGGTTCGAGGAAAGGTGAGAGGGCTGGCGGAGGTTTCTTCATAGAGGAACTGGATGTGAAGGTTTCCTTTCGTCTGCCGGATGGATGTAGTGTCCTGCAGGCGGAAATCTCGGCTATAAGGCGGGCGGCAAACTGGCTGAGGTATCATCGCATATCGGGAGATATACGTATATTTACTGACAGCAAGGCTGCCCTTGCTTCTTTGGCGGGTGTCTACTCGACATCTAGGTTGACTGCAGAATGTCGGATGTCTTTGAATGAGATTGCGAAACATTCAAGGGTAACGCTTATATGGATACCTGGTCACTCTGAGTGCCCAGGCAATCTAGTGGCAGATGGGCTGGCTAGACAGGGTGGTCGTATGGATGACGTATTCATCGATCAATTTGTTGGTCTTCCAATAGCTCACTGTAAATTACTCATCGAGCGCGAGTCTTATAGAATAGCGCAGATGCGGTGGACCTGTGAGTCCACCTGCTTGATATCCAGGATCCTTTGGCCTGGATATGATAAACGGAGAACTGGCTCTCTACTTGGGTTCAGCAGGAACCAGATTAGGTTGGTGATATCAGTTTTAACTGGACACTGGCCGGTGGGGACTCATGCTGGAAGAATGGGTCTGGAATTCAACGACTATTGTAGGAGTTGTCAGAACGAGGAGGAAGAGGAGACTGTGCTTCACTTCCTCTGTCACTGCCCTGGACTGCGGGGCATAAGGGAAAAATACCTGGGGGGACCGGTGTTTTCCTGTTTAGGGGATCTGTCTGGGATGGAACTAAAATCGCTCCTTCTCTTCATTAGGAAGACGAAGTGGTTGGAACTTGCAGTGACACCATCTGAGTAACTGCTCCAATGGATGGGCATTGGCGCCGGGTATCACAAAGGGACCAATTGAGGACCCAAGTGAGCTGTCTTCTGATGGCTGCCCATGGAACCTAACCTAACCTAAACATCTTAAAAAACTAAAGCGCTTATAGCAACAAGCTTGCAATAAAAAGTAATTTACATATATAAAACAAAAAAAAAATATTGTTTTTTCCGCCCTTGCTCCCGAGGCTTCCATAATTTGAGAGAAAATCTCCTAAACTAAAATTATCAACTTAAACTAACTTAAAAATAAACTTAATATAACAACAAACAAACACAAAAAAAAAATTAACCCCTATGTGTTCCTAAGGAACTTTTGGAATAAAAAGGATGTCTAATTGATAAATTCAAATTAAAAGAAATTTATTCATTTATAAACCCAATGGGTGACAAGTAATTTGTATTTGACCAGGTAAAATTTTTCTGATTATTAAAAATATCTAAAATGAATTTATTTTCATGAAATCGTGATATAGTAACAAATCTACTTAATATATCACAAACGTATAAACCTATAGGTGTAACATTAGATTTTTTATAAATGTAAAGATTTGAAAAGCGTTTTGTAAAAGACTCAAAATGTTTTCCAATACAGCAACGTAAAAATTTTCGTTCCAAAATTTCAAGTTCTTTAATTATAATAGGAGAAATGTTAAACCAAATAGGAAAACCATATAAAAAGACAGGTCTAATACAAGTTTTGTACAATAAAAGATTGGAATTTTTTGATAAATTTTTATTATTAAGGATTTTACTAAAAGAACCTATAATTTTATATGATTTTCTTATCACAAGTCTTGCATGTTTATTAAATTTCAAAAGCTTATCAAATCTTATACCAAGATATTTTATTTGATCCTTAAATGGAATTTCAATACCATCAAGAAAAAGATTCAAATTTTTACTCTCAGGAACCACAAATCTTCGACATTTTCCGGAAGCATTGCGAATACATATTGCTTCGCATTTTGAGTATTATAACACAAATAATAATAATTCATTTTCGTATATGCCATTATTTTAAAAAATTTGATGACATTTCGATGCTTTATAAGCAAGAACTGCCAGTATTGGAAGGCAGACATTTTTAGAGTTGCACTTTTTTAGGATAGTCAAACAAAAAAAGATGTGGTAGCTGTTTAAAAAAGAGAATAAAAATTCTTTACAAAGTAATCGGTGGCTAAGCTGGAGCCGATTTTTGGTTGAAAAATTGTCGGCGCCGCAGCTACATATATTTTTTATCGGCGGCTGTCTTAGCCGCTTCGGCGCAGGTCTCTGTAATAGACCTCAAGCTTAATAAATAAATAATAATTTAAACACTCGTAAAACTGCTCTGAGTAGAGAAGCAGCTCGCGCTTTTTGTCATTATTTCTTAAGGACAAACAGGTCGTTCTTGTTTGTCTGCTTTTCGTGCGTTTTGCGTTGTCACCCCGCATTGGTTAGTGGTATAACTGTACCGAGTTACAGTGTTTGCGGTTTCTACATTAACTATATGCAATCGTTTTTAACCACAATTTTTTAATGTGTTGTCTGGTGGAGAACCAAAAATAGCTCAACGTGACTGGTGGAGAACCATATATAGCCCAGACTTTTACTGGTGGAGTACCAAGGAAATAACTCAGACGTTTACTGGTGGGGACCAAAATACTCTGGAGCGGATTCTGGAAGCTCTCGCCTTCCTATACGAAGGTTTAGGTCGAACGAGTAATTGTGGTTGAAGCTCCAAAAATTGTGTGATACCCTGGCATTATAACTTAAATAGTTCGCCGAAAACTTTTAGTTTTAAGCAAAATCAAAAAAAAAAAAAAAAAAAAGAACGTCAATAGAAACAAATAATATAAGCTTTGCTTATAAACCCAATAAAACACTCAGCACTATATTCTCTGCAATAAAAGCTCCAATGGACAAACAACAACAAAACAACATTGTGTACGAATTACAATGTAAAGGGAATAACTAACAAAGTTGCGAACTTATATACATTGGAACAACAAAACAATCCCTTGAAACTAGAATGGGAGGACATATGATGGATATACAAAGGAAAAAAGAAACGACAGCATTATCAACACACATCTTAAATACACAACATAAAATTGATTTTGAGTGGGTGCGAATACTAGATAAAGTAAGGGGGGATAAGAAGAGATTTACAAATGAAAGCCTAAGGATACAAGAAAACATAAAGAAAACGATGAATGTCAAAGAAGACACTAACAATATTAGCGCAAATTATAGGGTTGCAATTACTAAATCGTTACAGTGATACTTGGTTTTGATATGTGTTTAACTTTAAATTTATGTTTTATGTTTAATGTTACATGTAAAAGGAGAAATTTAATTTAATGTGAAAAGCTCATATTGTAAGTTTAACTTTTTTAATGTAATTTATTTGTATTTATGTTAATTTATATATTTTTTAAAATTTTAAATAGACGCTCCCTTGAAAAAGTCGACGAAACGTCGGGAAAACTGTAATAAAAAATTGCTTTTTATTTATATTAATTAACCTTAGGCCCTATTAGCTTAAATAAAAAACAAATCAATTTAACAACAAATTGGCCAAATATCAAAAATAATAGTAAAATGGCTTCTTTAATTGCTTGCAAAACTGATGTTGCATTAAATTCTTGTGACGAGGTGTATTTGTGGGAAATGTATTAAAATCACTAAAAAACTCAATTTCGAAAAAAATCGAGTTAGGGCCTTTCTACATGAGACCGACGATATGCCCTCATTCGCCACTTGTGGTGAAGGGTATAAAAATACTTAAAAAATCTTTATTTAAATTAACGTTGGAAAAAAACTTTTTAAAAAGTATATTTAATAAAGTATCTCTTAAAATAGAGGCATTTTAAAAAACGGATTATTAACAACTTACTTTGCTATAATGTGCTGATATCCATGACGATATTCGTGGGCCATACCCAATACGACCATTGAACGCCGCCTGTAAATATTTTCTTCCAATTTTGAAATACTTTTCCATTCCGGCAAGAATACTATAAAGCTATTAACAAACAATTTTTAATTAGTAACCTTGAAATTTAATCTAAATGAAACTGTTTTAAAACATTTGAACTATTTGATTTAAATTGCTTTTATACTACATATGTATGAAAGTTATTCTTATGAACGAAAATTTACCTTAAAGGTTCCATCGATTCTGAAAGTAATTTATCTATATGCAAAAGAGCAGCATCTATTAGTTCCTCACAATGGGGAGGATTAACTTGAAATGAACCTGAAACTGGTTTAAAATCCAAAAAGGGCCTGTAAAAATAAAATATTTATTCATAATGTCTCTCTCTTTCTCTTTTAAACTTACCCCCTTGAACCAAAATAAGCATCTGTATCAGCAAATGCGGAACAATATTGACGAAAATATGAATTAAATGGCGAAGCGAAACATTCAAAAGTCACACCAAAATGCCGATGTAAACACTCGAATACCGGTGTGGGCAATGAAGCCTGTGTTAGTTCAGCTTCTTGTGAAGAATTCAAAGCATTTCCCAAGAAAGTTTGATATCGTTTTAATAGGCACCATACCCGACCAATAAACAAATCAAATTTTTTGTCATCGAAACAATTGTGACGATAGAGCTGTTCCAGCTTTTGCAAATGTGTGAGATTTATGTATTGAGCATCTGGTTGATTCAAAGTTGTTGGTGTATATTTAATAATCATATGATCGCGATCTTGGACATATTCAATTGCTGGCATACGGGGAGAGGGTACAGCGAATTGTATGGGATAACACCAGACTTTTTTTAAATGTGGTGGTGGTGGAGGCGGTGTTGGCTCTGGTATACCATGCTCTTTTAATAACTGCATATGACGTTCCCGTATTTTGCGAGCATGCTCCGCCGATAGATGATATATTTTGGCGCATAAAGCTTCTACGGAGCTTTTTACGGTTTCTGTTAAATGTGGCTCACATTGTCGCCTTAAGTGAGCCAATCGATCTTGAAAATCTTCATAGCTTGCACCCACTGTACGTCTTAACCACTGGAATGTGTCTTCCACATTCCATTTAACCACCTTCTTGGACTCAGAGGGTGATGATCTAGACTCTATAATATTTTTAGCTGCTTCAGCGTAGCGTGACAATTGTTTTCTAGCATCTCCAGTAAATTTGGGTTTAACAATCTTAATCGGTATATCGTTCATGATTTCGCGATACATACATGGAGAAATCTCGGGTAAACAATTACTGGGTAATAGAGGGTCGCATCCATTATCGATAACTTTGCGTTCTATTAGCCAGCGATTAAATGAATCTTTGGGTGCTTTTATATTCTCACGCCTCATGCAAAGATCATCGTAAATTTTAACTAATTTCATGGTGTAAGCAGCGCGCAGCGCTTCTATTTCAGGATGAGGTTGGGGCAAAAGAGTTGGTGGCCTCTCAACTATGACAGCATTAGTGCATACTTCAAGATCCCAGGGACCGGATAAAATGAATTTTTTCATTGGTGGTGGCTGATGACCATGTGGATGCATGTGCATATCATCAGATGGACGCCGTTTAAGGTGATGATGTTGTTGCATGTGAGGATGGGGATGATGCATAGGTGGCGGTATATGACCGCCAGTATGTGAAATACCCAAAGGATCTGTTAGAGGATCAAAAGGTCTTGCACCTGGCATTTCCCATATTGATTCTCCGGTAATTCTATTCCAATAATAAGGACGGTTTTCTCTTTTAGACCAATATTTACGCCAGCCCTGATTGACTAACTCTGCCGTTAACTCTTCATTATAACCACCACCAGCTGCATACATAGGTGGTGGTCCACCCTGGGGTGTATGAGCCATCATATTTTCCATGGAAGAAGGTCCGGTCTTTGTTGGTGTCGAAGGGGATGCACAGGTGGGTCCAGCTGGCGAATTTGCTCCTGTTATTAAAGATGTCATTATATTTGGTGAACCAACAGCATTTGGATCATGTAGGATAGATGCTGCTGGTGCTGCTGTTGTAGAAATATTAGGTCCTCCCATTCCTACGCCAACTCCTCCGCCACTACCACCAGCTCCGACAATTAGTGAAGTGTTGATATTTGTGTTGTTGTTTGCAGTTAATTGATCCCACGCTGTCTGATTGCTTGCGATATTATTTTGCTGTGGAATATTCATGTGTGGTATCATTGGACTGACCGTTCCCGTTGAAGCAATAACACTTTGTGGCATTATACCGCTTGCCAATGGCATTATATTGGTCTGTTGCGGTGGTAGACCATGATGCATGTTGTGCATGTTATTATTAGCTGCCATGATGTTGGTTTAATCTGGGAAAATATAGTAGAAGACGTTAACTATGATGGGATTATAAGGTTTTATATTAATAAAACAACCGTTTTATTCAAAATCTAATAGTACAAGGTATAATCATTAGAAATTTTGCTCTCAATTTTAAAACACATATAAGGTAATGCACCTACCTTGTACTTATTATACTATGGATAAAATTACATTTTCTTTTTTATATACATACTAGCGGATACCCGGCGTGTTAAATAGGAATATATCTACTATGTTTTAAATGTCATTAGAATATATTAAATAGTTTCGGAGAGGTAGAAATTGTGGCATACTTCCCCTTGTTGTTGTCCTATTTTTTTTAAATGCATAGCTAATGTAATTATATACATAATTAAGAATACATATATCTATTTTTAAATTTCATTAGAATCGTTTGATAGTTTCGGTGGCAGAAATTACCACCTACCACACCTCGTGGTCTTATTTATTCAAAAATGTATAGCTGATGTGTCCACATTAGTAGGGATCTATCTACATATGTTTTCAATTTCATTAAAAACTGTTAGATAGTTTCGGAGAGACATATGTAAATAATTATTTTAAATACATAGTTATAGATAAAGATTTAACAAGTATTTATATACTAAGGTATAAGCACTAGAACGACTAATAAGTATTATCTAACTTCTATGAGAAGGGAGTAGAGAATTAATAACATTTTTTGTATTGTTTTTTTTTTTTTGCACAAGCAAAAGCAAAATAACTAATTTTTTGATCCCTTTGCCATTTTTATTTACCCGCTAAAGAAGCGAGAGCGGAGGCCTACTCCGCAATGACGTATGTAGAAAAAGACATGAGTTTGAAACGAAGCGAGCAGGCCTTGTATATCCAAAAGAAGAAGTACAGAGGTCTTCTAGAAGGCATCCGTTCTCTTTTTTTCCCCCGCTGGGAAGTTATAATAGCTGTCCGTTTTTTTGTAAAGGGTGTTTTTTTTTGGAGTATCACAACTTTGAGTTAGCATCACAGCTTTATTTGAGCACCCATTTAACAGCTGATAGTTGCTTTTTGTTTAGTTTGCTTTGAAATTTCATTATGAATCGACTTACACCAGAGCAACGCGTGCAAATTGTTGAAATTTTTAATCAGAGTAATTCGGCCAATGGGCTGAGGCACAAATTGATATAGATTGAATTTCCATTCAAAATTTTGGCCCCTATTACGGTTTACAACTTAACTCAGTTGAGTTGAATGGGTACGTTAATAAGCAGAATGTCGCATTTGGGGTCATTAGAATCCACAAGCTTTTGTCGAAACACCATTTCATTCACAGAAAATTACTGTTTGGTGCGCTTCATGGGCTGGCGAAGTCATTGGCTCATATGTTTTTAAAAACGATGATGGCCAGAATGCAAAAATTTGTTGAAAATTGGTGTTCCAGATTGCGACTTCTACGCGCCAGACGTGACGTGGCGGCCACATGGCAGAAATCATATTAAAACATTAATTTTATAAAATGATCTTTCCAATAAAGCCCGTTATTAAATAAAAAATGAAGTCTCATTTGCTATTAACTGGAGCTATCTTTAAATGATTAATTTTTGCAAATTGTTTTTACTGTTGAAGGTTCTGAACCAAGGGTTCTGTCTATATTAGGTAACAGTCTTTTTACTCGACTTGAAACGTTTTATTACGTCCAATTGTAGTTCCAACCAAATGCATTTTCTTCTCTTTGCACTCATTTTTGTACACAAATTCTTATTTAGAAACAATTTCTTACTTCCTAACACGCAACTATACTCAGAATAACTTACCTAACAGAATTAAATGGGAATTCGCCTTTTTACAAGCAAATAGAAAAATTCTTCACATGTGATTATGACTTCAGCGAAAAAATGCAATCGTATATAGCGACGCAAATCGAAATCATAAAAAAGCAAAGCGGATTTAACCAATTTTTAAAAAGCGGACCAAATAGGACCGCCGCAAATCGGGTATCTTGTGTATATTTCTGGCAGTATCGATGGCATTCATATAATTGTAATATTCAAATTACTAATGCTTCTAATGAAAGCCACCTGGTTTGTGATGGAGGAAGAATTAATTTTTTTTTTTTTTTTTTTGTTTAATTTCCAATAATTTTTATATTTCGAAAAATTGATTTTTATGTTTTGGACTGTTCCCAATATAATTGTAAATATTTCTTGTAAGTGTTTTATTGATGCCAGAAAATCGTCATAACACTATTACTTTTAGTAAAAAAAATCGTCATTCATCATTTTACTGTATTTTCTCAAAAAAATCGTCAAAATGACGAAAAATCGTCACATCTAACAACCCTGCACATAATAGAGAATTTTAAAACCAACCGTTTCTTAACCAAAAAGTAGACAAAAACGCACGATATAGCGCGCAGATATGAATATTACGTGTCAATTTTTCCAAAAAGTAAAATTTTCTTTAAATATTAAAAAAATTTACGGTTTCGGAAAGAATATATAAATATTTTTAAGTGGCAACCCTGACCAGAACCAATAAAAAAATTTAGTCATAAAAATGAGAAGACTGGCAAGATAGAGCCACAGTAATAAAAAAGCAATCAACAAGCAGAAACATCATATGAAAATGCTACATTAACGAAGTTTTAATTAAAAAAAATGTAGTTTTAACGATTTAAAATAATCTACAGGAATTGAATTATACCTAAGTATTTAAGCTTTTAGAATTACATTTTAGTGCATTCTCTCTTCATTCTTAAACGTTTGAGAATTTCAACTAAATAAGGGCTGGAAATCATGGTACAAGTGTACTTTTTTTAGTACATTTAGGACCTTGTTAGTACCGTGGTACTACCGCGGCTTACTTGGTAAAATTTTTGGTTGATAAAAAAAGACTAATAAACACTGTGTTGATACAAACAAAAGATTTATTGAAGTCAATAAAGAATTTCTTACTTACAAGATTATACGCGATTCATTCGATTTATTTTAAAAGTAAACTGAACAAAGGACCCTCTGGGATGCGGCTCTTATTGCGTGCTACATATATCTATTGAAGTCAACAAGTTCGTGTTGCTTTAATTTTAAATTAACAGAAAATTTATCCAAAAATATTTTATAAATATTCTTTTTTTTTAGATATGTAACTGATATCTAGAACTTTAAAAAAGACTAATGTAATAAATTAAACCCCATTTTCACAAGTTACCGATAGCTAAAGGTAGGATTTTGTCGGCCGTATATAAAGTGTTCCATTGTTACAACTTTATTTTAACTTTAGGTCAAAATAAAGTTGATATAATGGAGAACTTTTTATACGGCCGACAAAATCCTACCTTTAGCTATCGGTTAGTTGTGAAAACGGGCCAAAATGTATATACATAGTATGCTTTATTTATTAATTTTATGTCATATTTTTTGTTTTCATACACATTATTGTTTTTTAATAAAAATTAAAAAATTGTACCGTCTTTCTCTAAAAAGTACATTTTGTTTTAATAGTTGGTACAAAATCATAAAAGCTATTTTCCATCCCTGAACTAAATACTATTTTCGGCAGAATAATCGTTTTTAAATACTCTCGCCTGAAATGCACTCTTTTTTATTTTAGAAGAAACAGCGTTGCCACTGATGGCCTTTTCCGACGAAATTTTGTCGGGTACTTTTCATAATTACGGATGGTGGCTAAACCTAGTTTTATTTGGTATGATAAAATGTATTTTATTTGTTTTAAGAAACTCGAAAGACAGTTTGCTAAAGGCTAGTTTACATAGTAATACATTGTATTACGACATGATGTATACTGAGAAAATTCATATCATGTAAAAGCAAGATGTATTGAGTGAGATAGAATACGAATACAAAATCTGACAAGCGGTCGGTAAATGGTTTTTTTTCTAAACCATTCTAGAAACTTATGTATTCTCATCACACCAGAGGTGTATTTTAACAGAGTATATTGAAGGTGGTTGCATTTTTATACAATTACAAAAACAACTAAATTCAACTCAGAAAATTTTCATGTTGTTTTTGTAAAAATTGTAAAACTGCAACCATCTGCTTTTTTCTTATTATTTTTGATTTTACTTAAACCATCCGTGTAAATATGAAATATAGGCTGAGTTCCAAAACATAATAATACCTTGCAGTCAAAATCTAAAACGTATGATCAAGTCTGGCATTCCACAGTTTGCTTATTGTGCACGCATCCATTACTTTTTCGGTTTTCTTTTTGACAGACAAGATTGTAACATTCTACACGGTTGTATTGTAAAATCCATTTAAAAAAGTGAATTGCTTTGCAACTGACGTTTTGGAACTCACCCATACTCACAACAGACTTTTATTTTTTTCTTTTAAACACGGAGAGAATTTCATATTACTTTGATTCTACAAAGTCGTAATACATTGTATTACCGTGTAAACTAACTAGCCTTAAGCAGGCAAGTGAAAATTTAAAAAATAAAAAAAAAATTATTGAAAAAAAAGAGATTTTTGATGTTGATGAAACTACGGATGTGGCAATATAGAAAGTTATTGCTAAGGCTCAGTAAGCCGGGAGTAACAGTACCGTTGCAAATCAGCTGCTTCATTTTGTTGTATGTAAAGCAATTAGAACGATTATAGTTAGCAGTAACATGTCACGTGTTAATCTGTAAGAAATAGATTGGTCTTACTTTTTTACGGTAAGTTTAAGTAACTCCCATTTTTAAGAAGTCAATGGTATAAGAGCAGCAGATCTTGCAGAATATATGTCTAATAAAGTCAAATGAAATATTTTTTTTTTTATATATTAAATAATTCCAGCTAACATTTGCCAAAATTATTTAAATTTAATCTAGATTTGACTTTAAGTCAGAGATCAGATATTAAGAGCCCAAATCTTAAAATAAAAAGTTTTCCTTGAAAAAATAAAAAAATTTTACGTAAAAAATAAATAATTTTTTTTTTTTTTTTCGTCAGAAAAGAAAAAATAGATATGTATTTATTTTGAAAGTATAATGTAATTTTGTACACGAAATAACAATTAAAATCAAAAACTTTTCTTTTTGTACATTTTTTTTAATCTTTTTATTATTATCCTCGAATTGAATAGGCATTTTATTAATTTAATTATTGTTGAGTTTGAGCAGCAAGTTTTTTAACTGCCTGTTTGTAGAACACGAGCGCAAGACTCGTTCGTTTAACTTTCATTTAAAACAAAATTTTGTGTTTTGTGTTCTACAAACAGGCAGCTTGTATTCAGAACTTAAATTTCTGCGGTTTTTTTGTCATAATAATTGATAAAGCGCTGAACGCCCTTTCCACGGAGACCTGAGTTGCAGGTACATCTAGGCTCAAGGCGAATACGCCACTTGAAAAATGAATTCGCCTTGGCTAGGCTACTCAAGAAAGTTTCGAGCAGTGTTACCGTTTAAGCATATTTTCTGTTTAATTTAGCAGATTAAGTTGGGTAATTCCAAATTTTTTTTTTTTAATAGCTTTTTCATTGAGTCTTGGAAGGAACAACAAATACCATTATATACGTTGCTGACAAACTTTAAGCTAATTTTCTTAGAAAACTTTATTTCAATGTATTTGTTTAAATTTTAATTGTTTTTCTTTGAACAATTTTAATTCCAGTTTGAAATTTTTCAATTCAATTCAATTTCCAATAATATTCCAATAATATTAATACTATTTACATTTGACTTATAGTGATAAAGAGTTTAGGAACAACGTTCCTTTTCTACTTAGTTGTATTGTATTTACATTTTTAAAATCTATGTACAAAAAAAAACTTTTTTTAATTTTTTTTTTCTTCAAAAACTGTTCAATATGAGAACTTTATTATTTTGTACTTTGAGGGATATTAATAGTGTCCGACCGAACGTTCGGCTTCGGAGTTCGGTGTTCGGCCAAAAATTGGCCGAACTTGGCCGAACAACCGAACTTTTTAATGATTATTTAATAAACAAATACAAAAAATATATAACTGTGGTTATATTGCTAACTAGAGGGTTACACGATCAAGTTTTGCTTATCAAGTTTTAATACTCTCACACTTTTCTACCAATACACTATTACTTTTAAAAATTGAAATGAACTTGCCTTCAAAATTCTCTTTCCAGAGAGTGCTTCAATTTTCGTTCAAGAAAACAGCTGATTTCAAGGTAAGTGAGCAAATTTTTCGTTTGCCTTTATAAATTGTTTTCTTGATGACATCTTGAATGTAAATTGCTCAAAAATTGAATGCAGCCTACGTCACAACTTTCAATTTTTGTTAATTTTGACAAATAGTATATGTAAAAGACTATCAAGAAAATATTGATCCTGTGGCTGCACTGTAATCGATCATACTTAAGAAAATAGTTCTAAAAAATACAACGTTGTCAATCATATATTAAATTATGTACAAAAAAAACAACGATGTTACAATATAAATATATATGTGTGTGTGATAAAATTTCAAGAAGCCATCAAATTTTGAAAAGGAAATTCCAGAAACACATTCAAACGGTTAATAAAAGTTAATGCCAAATTATTTTATGATAATATACGTATGTACAACTGTTTTTAAAATAGGTATTTAAAAAAAAAAATGAATTTTTATTTTTGTTTATGTTTGTTTATTAATTTTTTTTTAAATAAAAAATCGATCTCAAAAACTTTTTGTTTTATTGAAATCTTATTTATTTCATTAAAATAAGAAAAAGTTCGGCTTCGGCCGAACATTAACATTTTGGCCGAAGTTCGGCTTCGGCCAAAAAAAGCGAGTTCGGTCGGCCACTAGATATATAAATTTTCTTTTTTCGTACGATTTAAATTATTTTTTAAATTTCAATGATAAATATTTAAAAACCATGCTTTAAGTGTAGACATTAATATTTTTTTTAACTTTATATTAAAAATGAAAAACGAACTTGATCAACAAGAGTTAATAACCTCTTGTTGATTAAGGCAAGATAGCAACACTTTTACGTCTGGCAGATATGAATATTACGTGCCGATTTGTTCCAAAAAGTGAAAAAATAAAAATGTTGAGTTAAAACCCTCTTGTTGATCAAGTGCGATATGCATATATGTATTGCTTTTTAATTATTTAAAAGAAAAAACTGTTCGGTTCAAAGAATTTTAGTAGGTTTTATAAAAACAAGTTTGGTCGGATAAAAAATTTTTCAGTGGCAACGCTGGAAGAAAATTAAATAAAGTGTTGTGAGCATTTTGTTTCTTTTCGTTTATAAAAAAAAAACAAAATTAAATAAATATGTACTCTTGTATATTTGAGTGTTTTTCATACACATTTGTATTTTAATTATTTTCAATAAAAAAAAGACGTCTAATCATTGCTAGTCTAGTGCACGATTTTAGATGGCTTTTAGAATTCGATGTTAACGGAGGGTGTACTTGATTTATCGAGTTTAAAAATACAATTAAAAAGAATTTGGATAAGAAGTGTTAAAGTGAAAAAACTAACGTTTGGTTGAATAAGTAAACAAAGTTTAAAGGAATTAAATAAAAACACACAGTTTGATGAACAATTTTAAAAAATATTTTGCAAATATATTTTTATTGGTAAAACAAATTACAAAGAAGCAAAAAACAATATAAAAATTAAAATTTAATACGTATTGTTAAATACTCAACTATGATAATAAAAATATGAAAATTTTTTATTCGTGTAAATTCACCAAACTCTGGTAGTTTAAAAATCTATATGTATTTTAAAAAAATTGAAAAAAATATATATCGTCAAATAATTTATTATAAAATCTATCCACAAATTTCGTTGGTTTTATAAAAGTTTATTCAACAAGTACAGCAACAATAACGAGCATTTTTGAAGCTTAAAAGAAAAAGGAAAATAAATAAAATTTTGTATTTATTCTAAATTATGTCTGTAATACACAGGACTGGTAATGAATTTCAGTAGCTTTTTTCCGAATTCGAACATAAAATTTTTCAATATTTTTTATATGATATAAAAAGGCATGCCCGATGTAAAACAAGTAGGAGTGCTAACTTCGGCTGTGTCGAATCTTTTTATACCCTTCACCATACCATTCACCTACTACACACAGAAACAAAATTAAAAAAATATTTTTAAATTTTTTAAGCGCCAAATCATGTAAGGTGTAAAAAAAGTAAAAAAAAAAAAACCAAGGGATAGCAAACTTAAACGGTGTATATCTGACATAAATTTATGTATAACGATTTCAACACATAAACACGGATAGACGCACAGACAGACGGGCAATATTAAATCAACTTCGCTACTCATAAGTACAAAAAAAAAAAAAAATACATCTTTTTTAAGGAGGACAAACAAAATTTAGTTAATTGAAAATTTAGTATTCCCAAAAATTACTTTGATAAAAAGGAGAACACCTTAAAAAAGAAACGCAGTGAAGTTAAGCTCTCATCAAGATCGCAACTTAGACGCGACTGCTTTGTTCCGTAGGGCAAAGAAATAATGTAAAGAAACAAAAATAGTTTTTAGTAGCAAAGAGAATCATGAGGAAACATTGAAAACACTGAAGAGCAGTTTTGATGCTGCGATGGCACCGCTCAATACCATGCTTTTATAACGCTTTGTCGATGGACGACTTAAAATGAAAAAGTTTTCTGCATCTACTCAATTTAATTTCTTTCCAAGGCCAACCAAGAAACCAGCAACGAAGTCAACGAAGTTCTGAACCTAGTAACGCCAAGAAAGAATTGGCAAAAAAGCAGCAAATAAATGCGATAAATAAGGACAATTATAGACTGGGTATTTAGAAATTTACAAAACTTATTAAACACTTCATCAGCTAAAATAAATTATGTGTAAAAATAGTTATGATATAAATGGATCTAATATATTTAAGATTTAATTTAATTAAATTATTTATCTTTTTATTATAATTGTTATATTTTAATTTAAACATTATTACAAATAAATAAAAAAAATTGAATTGTTAACCTTTCTGTCGAAACAAATTATTTTATTCCTGAGATTAACATATTGTGCGTATTACAGTATAGAGGGTACAACATTTTAGTTAGGTATGTTACATACCGTCGGAAAGATTAATTTGTCTAGTTTATTACAGTATATCCCGGTTAATTACCTGTCGAAACAAATTATTTTATTCCTGAGATTAACATATTGTGCGTATTACAGTATAGAGGGTACAACATTTTAGTTAGGTATGTTACATACCGTCGGAAAGATTAATTTGTCTAGTTTATTACAGTATATCCCGGTTAATTACCCCACGCTTGAAATGCCTTTCACGCTTATTTACCTTGAGTCTTAAATCCCCGTTTTTTCTTCCATTTTTCAAACAAAAATCCACGCTTAATTGCCTACGATTAATTACCCAATTTGGATAATTGCCTTAAAAATTAAACTCCCAAAACAAAATTACACCTAAATTTCATTCGTTTAATTGCCTCAGCACTATTTGACAACAACAAAGCAAGTATTGCAACCAAGTTTACATGTTAATAATTTGAAAATATGCACTAAAAACTATGCCCAAAAAACAAAATATGGCTTCTTTGCATTAAAATAAACTTTATTATGGGCTCACCAGAATAAAGTTATGTTATGAGGTTAAGATTCATATAAGAGTTATTTGTGCTGAATATTACCTAGATACACCAAATAAATAAATGAGATATTTTGTGTTAAAGGAATGAAAGAAAAGGTCGCTAAATTTTAAATTACATTAACATTTAAAAGGATAAAATACCTTGAATATTTAAGGGATTGATATTTGAATGGAAGCTGTATGTTTAAATTTGGGCCAAATTTAATTTTAATACGAACATGATTTAATGGTTTTTGGACATAAAGAAAGAAGTGATATTATAGGAATCAGAAAATTGTATCACAAATGGTTCTTTCAGGTGATTCATCGGTAGGGTACCATTTTCAATCATAAATGATACTCTCGTTGTGAAAAATTGTACCCTACCAATGAGTCATCTAAAAGAATCATTTGTGATACAATTTTCTGATTCCTTTTTGATCAATTTAATGGTAGTTTTTATAATCATTATTGAGTCGTATTTGTCTCATTTTTCAATCGTAAATTATATAGTTTTCGATTATATTTCATATCATTTTTTAACTGTCATGTTTTTTTATTTTTTCTCCGATAAAATCAGCTCTATTATGGCGTTTGATTATTCGAACCAGCTTTATTTAAAACCAAAAAAAAGATCGGTTTTTCGCAAAGAAGTAAATAAATTGTCAATAATTTTTGGGCTTCATTTTAGCCAAGCTTTTTATTTATTTGGCTAACATGAAAGTTTCTTTTATTTTTTTTTTTCATTTGGCAAAAACAAAAATATTTTAAAATCAATTTTTAAACAAATAAATGAATCATATATGAATCCTTTTTCAATCACTGAAGTGATAAATCAGTTTTTAATCATCAAAACTGATCCGAAAAGGATCATTTGGGTGATTTTTACAAAAAATAATCAGCCAAATGCTAGCTGGGTATTTACATATATACATATATATGTGTATGTATTTTATCCTAGCTAACATTTTTTCAAGTTTTTAATCATATTCGAGTCTTTTTTGACTCTTCAGCGCGATTAAAATGCCAGAAGTATGCGCTCATTTTCTGATCATAAATTATACTTTTGTCGGGAGAAAATGGAACCCTACCCGCGACTCTTGAAGAGTCATATATGATTCGTTTTTTTATTAGTTTAGACATTTTCGACTATTTTTTTAATAGTTTTTGTTATTGAATTTTAAATCAAACACTTTTAAATTATAAGCGCGAGTCATTTGTGTGTCGATTTTTAAGCGTGCAAGTAGTGATTAATTAGTTTTAAATTACCAAAAGTACTTAAAAAAGATTCTTGCCGATAATTTTTGAAAAAAAGATTTTCCAAATGCTAGCAGGGATTATTCATATATACATTTGTTTTTTTATTTATTTCATATAAAAATATTATCATTATCATTACAATAACAAAAAATATTTTGTATTAATATTGTTCTTTTATTATTTTTATTTAAATAGACGACCCTTGAAAAAGTCACCAAAAAAAGTGACGAAACGTCGGATGAAATGTAATAAATTTGTTTTATTTACATCACCATCATTAGGTCTTATTAGCTTATAAAGAAAAATAAACTGAAAACTAATAATCAATTGGCCAAAGAAATAAATACGAATAAATTTTATGATTTTTCATCCAGCATCGTCTGTGTCACACATAGAAACACATTTTCACTAATGAGTATTGATAAGTATTGTGATAAGTGTATTTGGCCCTTCATGAAGCTGATCGAATGTTTTTATACTTGAACTTTTGTATTTCAAACTGTCAAACAACACACCTAAAAATTTCCGTTAATTGCTGTCGTAGAACTGTTGTTACTTTCTATGATTTTATCATAGTAACTTACTATTAGTAAGTAACAAAACAATAACAGTGTTGCAACCATAGAGCTTCAAGTTAACAAACATATTTTTCATTAGCACAAGTCGCTCCTTTATTGCAACATAGTTAAACCTCAAAAAAAAAAAAAAAAATCAAACTTGACAAAATGCGATTAAAGTTTTAAAAATGTACCTATTTCTACACATTTAGAAAAATATATTTTGCTATAACTTCGGTTAAGTTTGAGATGTAACACTGATTTTCTTACATAATATGTATATACATCAGTATTGCCATTAGGATACGAAAGATACATTTTTCGTATCTTTTGATGGCTTCAGGTACCATGTATAATCCTGACATTTTTCTTATCTTTTGAATTTGTACGCAAAATGTACTAAAACTTATTAAGACTGATCATCGAGGATTACTAGTAGTGCGAAGTTGTTCTGAGGAAATATGAACATCTTTTTTATTTTCAGGAAATTTATATGAACTTTTTGATATAATCGTCGTAGTATAAACGCCTTAACTCGTATATTAATTTTTACAAAAATGAATTTGTTTTGATAGTTACATATGGGCATTTCCTGGGGTCACGAACGTACGTTCGTACGCTTTTGATGTAAAAAAAAATATAGAAAACCAATTTTTTCATAGCATTTTTGCGATTCGATAGCATTTGGGTAGCTCTATGTTTAGTGCAAAGGATGGATTTCATCGAGTTTAAGTTTTCATAATGATAGTTATAAACATGTGGTCACGAACGTACGCAAAATAGAAGTCAACATTGGCTGACAGTAGTGAAATTATTTAATTAATTTATTAATTTATTTTAAAAGTGTATTAATGTAGGCCTCCATCCAGTATTTACAAAATAAAATATCTCTCTTGGTTTTTGTTTAATTGACTAATGTACCGGTCGCGAACGTACCCGTCACGAACGTACGATTTTTCCATATGCTTTTTTATTATTATTACCATGCATTTTCCCATAAATATCTTCAAATTTCCTTAACAAAAAAACTTTATACTCCTTTTACAATTGATTGTAATGGAAAGATTATGAAGAAAGAGTGTTAACATAACATATTTGTTGCATTTAAAGTAAGTATATAAAAATGTCCTTAGAAGTCGAATATATAAGAATATATAAAATTTTCCAGTTTTTAGCACAATATCCTCAAGTAAAATAGCTGAGATATGCTATGAAACCATTCTTTTATAAAAACATAAGCTTTTTTTATAATAATAAACAATAAAAAAAGATGATTATCTATATTTCATTTTTTCATCCTGGTAGACCATTCTGGGGAAATGCCCATATCGTAATCTTATAACCTATCTGCAAAAATTTCAAAATTGAGTTTTTTTATGGATTTTTATTCCCTATTACATGTAATATTACAAATGTCCAAATGATTACAGTTTTTGTGCCTAGAGGACCGTTACGCGCTAAAAAAATAAAAAAATTAATCATCAAAAATCCGATAAAAGTTTAATTTTGTTTCATAGTGTAATTTAAATAAATATTTAGTACTTTTTTTTGCTTAAACCAGTAAAAGAAACTATATAATGTATATAATATTCATATGCATAAAGAAATTGTTATTTATTCATACTTATTAGTACTGCTGATAGGTTTTTTGGTTTCAGATTTTACAATTCCAAATAAGCTAAGTGATATAACATAAGCTGTGTTTAGAAAAACAAAATTTTCTCAACAGATATGTATTGTTACGAAAGTAACTTTAGTTAAGAATTAGTTGTAATTATTAGTTAAGAATTAGTTGAATTTATTAGTTATCTTGTGTTTATTAGTTAACTTGTATTTATTAGTAATTTTATTAGTTTACATTGTTATTAAAAATTGTTATAATTTAGTACACTTCAATCTCAATGTGCAGAAAGCCCTAGAAATGACCGTTAAAAAAAAAAATATTTGTTTGTTCTGGAAATTAACTGAATTTTTTATTTGCGTTTCTAGAGCTGTTTTTATATTTATTCCTATAAAAGTGATGCTTTTTAATTAATTAAAGGGGTTTTAAATGTTTAAAAGCGATAAAGTTGCATTTTAAAATCACTGCATTAATATCACTTCTTAAATGGACAATTTCATTACTATTGCAGCACTACTTTTGATTAGCATCTTAAGAGTTATTTAAGTATACATTTTTTCCCCTACTTATAAATGACATTCAAATATCGGAACTGTAAAAGTACTAGAAACGTGGAATATATGCAGTTAATAGTAGTAGAAAATGAACAACATTTTTCCAATGACATGCTTATGTTAAATTCATAGCTTCTTCACCCGAATTTGAAGTACTTCGGGTTTGCGAGTTGTGGTGATTTAATAACATATGTTATTAAATCCCAGCAAAAAAAGCGTTGAAAAAGATGTTATTAAATCACCACAACTCGCAAACCCGAAGTACTTCAAATTCGGGTGAAGAAGCTATGAATTTAACATAAGCATGTCATTGGAAAAATGTTGTTCATTTTCTACTACTATTAACTGCATATATTCCACGTTTCTAGTACTTTTACAGTTCCGATATTTGAATGTCTTTTATAAGTAGGGGAAAAATGCATACTTAAATAACTCTTAAGATGCTAATCAAAAGTAGTGCTGCAATAGTAATGAAATTGTCCATTTAAGAAGTGATATTAATGCAGTGATTTCAAAAAGCAACTTTATCGCTTTTAAACATTTAAAACCCCTTTAATTAATTAAAAAGCATCATTTTTATAGGAATAAATATAAAAACAAGCTCTAGAAACGCAAATAAAAAATTCAGTTAATTTCCAGAACAAACAAATATTTTTTAGAAATGCAATCCTTTTTAAAAATTTCCTTGCCAACTACATTTTATGCAATTATTTAAGAACAAAGGTGAAATTTAAAATCTTATTTCATATTTGTACTTCAAAACTACTTCTTTAAAGCTGAAAAGTAGCATTAGCTACTTTGGATGTGATTAAGATGCAGTTTTTAAAGTATGACTTCCATTTTTTTTTTGCTGGGATCTTTTTCAACGCTTTTTTGCTGGGTTGTGGTGATTTAATAACATCTTTTTCAACGCTTTTTTTCCTGGGTATGGAAACATAAGTGCTGCCATAAATCAAATTAAAGTGTGGTGAATAGTAAAGCCTCGAGCCTTCGAAAAACATTTCGAATGTTCTAGACAACCAAATTGCAGTATAAATACTAGCGGCGACTAGCGTAAATAGATCATTCTAAGTTCAGACTCTGTCAATAACGTATAACGTGGAAAAAATTACAGTTGGTTGTGAATAAAAGCTATAAATTACGGTTGTTAAAAAGACTTTGTACTAAATAAAGTTGTGTAAATTGTAAACAGTGTTGAAAGTGTTTGTGTTTTATTTATTTTATTAAAGTTGCAATAAAGAACTCGAAACGGTTTATTATAAAGGAAATAAACCAAAACGTTATCGAAAGGCAGTAACGTAACAGTATATATTTCTGGTTTCATTTTAATCAAAATATGTTATTTTCGTTTCAATATTGATAATAGTTCCAATTTTATAACGTTTTTTCCCTCTCCTGTAAACGTTTGAAAACTGCAGATAGGTTATTTCGTCTTTAAGGTGACGATATAATTGATTTTAAAGTTTGCTTACTGTATTTAAAAAAAAAATACATACCTAATATTTAGACTTAAATAAATATAAAAATGAATTTTTATGATATAATTTTCTTTACAATATTCATTAAATATAAAAAAAGCTATAACCATCTTGCAATAAAGGAGCGAGGTGTTGAAACATTTGTTTCTTTCTATTTGAAAAATTATATTATTTTTAAATACCGAAACGACTGTACCGGTATTAAGAAAACGGTATACGTACCCGGTATTCAGAAAGGTTTCCTTTAAGTGTGGTAAATTCCCATTTCATACTATTTATAAACTGAAATTTATTGTTGATGGGATAAGTTATTCCTATGCACATCTCACTGGTTGCTTAGGCCAGATCATCCGGAAACTTCATCCAAATATTTTAGAAAAACTAAAGATATTATACAAATAAAACTGTTAAGCGAATAAGAATTATAAACACCAGTTTTACTTGTAACAATATTAAAGCTTAAACAAAAACAACAACAATAAACAGTGAGTTTATCTTTTCTTACAGTAGAGCTGGCAAACAATCGATAGTACTATCGATAGTATAGATAGTTCCTTTTTCATTATACTATCGATAGTTTATTTTCGATAGCGATACTATCGTTGAATTTTTGTTTAAGAAAATTATCAATAATTTTTTGTTTCTATCTGGCAACAACATGCCAGCCGTCGTTGCCGCCCTGCTTAGCTAGCTGCTGCAGTTATCTAGTCGGTTTAAGGACCAACCATATCTGCCTAACCTTGCTTATCCTAATGTCAAAGCAAAAAATTTAACAAATGTATGTTTACCAGGTTCCTCAATTTATTTTTTATCTGAATCACCAAATAGTTTATCGATAATCGCCAACATTTAATATTTTTAGATTTTAGGTAAAAAAGATTCGCCAAAAATCGCCAAATACGAGTTTATATAAAAAAGTACACTAAAGTATTTTTACCTTTATTAAAGTTGTCTATATAAACTAACTGTTTTCAAGCTAAAATAAAAATTTTCGCTTATAAATTTATATTAAAAGCAAAAACAAAGTTGAGCTGTGTTATTGTTGTTTCAATATATTTTCCCAAACGAAAATTTTTATTTTATTTTATGATATTAACCCGAATTATTGCATACTGTGTGTCCATTTTTATACATATTTGAAAAAATATAGCTTGTGATAAGGAAAATGGCTGAAAATCCAAAAGAGATTAAACTTTATTCCAAATTTGGAAAACTGTATTTCTTTACTTGGAAATGTACTTAAAAATTAAATTAAGGAATTTTACAAAGAATTCGTACTATCGATAGTTCGTCAAAAAACTATTGAAAATATCGAATGTTACGACTATCGATAGTTTGCCAGCTCTATATTACAGTCCCGACTACAATTGGTTGATTGTTTGTCAACTCTAAATGTACAACTACTGTGGGTAAAGAAAGAACAAAAATAAAAATAAACTACTTTATTTAATTTTGCCAGTTCAGTTTTATTTATACTGCCAAATTCATATTAGTTATCAAAGTTTTTCTTGGGATTCATCTACGTGTAATGGCTTATATTATATTTCGAGATCAGAATAACAATTTTAATATTTTCAATAGCATTGGTTTCAAGTGGGTGAAGATAAATACGCCGAGTTAAATATGTTTTATGACGTAAAACGTTACGTTATTAAAAACATAGCTGAGCTACGCGTAGCTGATTAAAAACATAGCTCAGCTACGTTTTTATTAATTTTTTTTTTAATTTTGACCGGTGTATCCGGTTTACATTTTTTTAAATTGTGACCGAACCAAAAAAGATTACGGAACGAGAGGGTATTCATTTTATAGGTAATTAGCTCTACATTCGTAATCTTTAAAGAAAATTTATGAAATATAAATTTTTCTATTTTTAAAAAATTATTTTAATTTCCGCTAGAGTATCTGGGAGGGATTTTTTTAAATTCCGACCGAACCAAAAAAGATTACGGAACGGGAGGGTATTCATTTTATAGGTAATTAGCTCTACATTCGTAATCTTTAAAGAAAATTTATGAAATATAAATTTTTCTATTTTTAAAAAATTATTTTAATTTCCGCTAGAGTATCTGGGAGGGATTTTTTTAAATTCCGACCGAACCAAAAAAGATTACGGAACGGGAGGGTATTCATTTTATAGGTAATTAGCTCTACATTCGTAATCTTTAAAGAAAATTTATGAAATATAAATTTTTCTATTTTTAAAAAATTATTTTAATTTCCGCTAGAGTATCTGGGAGGGATTTTTTTAAATTCCGACCGAACCAAAAAAGATTACGGAACGGGAGGGTATTCATTTTATAGGTAATTAGCTCTACATTCGTAATCTTTAAAGAAAATTTATGAAATATAAATTTTTCTATTTTTAAAAAATTATTTTAATTTCCGCTAGAGTATCTGGGAGGGATTTTTTTAAATTCCGACCGAACCAAAAAAGATTACGGAACGGGAGGGTATTCATTTTATAGGTAATTAGCTCTACATTCGTAATCTTTAAAGAAAATTTATGAAATATAAATTTTTCTATTTTTAAAAAATTATTTTAATTTCCGCTAGAGTATCTGGGAGGGATTTTTTTAAATTCCGACCGAACCAAAAAAGATTACGGAACGGGAGGGTATTCATTTTATAGGTAATTAGCTCTACATTCGTAATCTTTAAAGAAAATTTATGAAATATAAATTTTTCTATTTTTAAAAAATTATTTTAATTTCCGCTAGAGTATCTGGGAGGGATTTTTTTAAATTCCGACCGAACCAAAAAAGATTACGGAACGGGAGGGTATTCATTTTATAGGTAATTAGCTCTACATTCGTAATCTTTAAAGAAAATTTATGAAATATAAATTTTTCTATTTTTAAAAAATTATTTTAATTTCTGCTAGAGTATCTGGGAGGGATTTTTTTAAATTCCGACCGAACCAAAAAAGATTACGGAACGGGAGGGTATTCATTTTATAGGTAATTAGCTCTACATTCGTAATCTTTAAAGAAAATTTATGAAATATAAATTTTTCTATTTTTAAAAAATTATTTTAATTTCCGCTAGAGTATCTGGGAGGGATTTTTTTAAATTCCGACCGAACCAAAAAAGATTACGGAACGGGAGGGTATTCATTTTATAGGTAATTAGCTCTACATTCGTAATCTTTAAAGAAAATTTATGAAATATAAATTTTTCTATTTTTAAAAAATTATTTTAATTTCCGCTAGAGTATCTGGGAGGGATTTTTTTAAATTCCGACCGAACCAAAAAAGATTACGGAACGGGAGGGTATTCATTTTATAGGTAATTAGCTCTACATTCGTAATCTTTAAAGAAAATTTATGAAATATAAATTTTTCTATTTTTAAAAAATTATTTTAATTTCCGCTAGAGTATCTGGGAGGGATTTTTTTAAATTCCGACCGAACCAAAAAAGATTACGGAACGGGAGGGTATTCATTTTATAGGTAATTAGCTCTACATTCGTAATCTTTAAAGAAAATTTATGAAATATAAATTTTTCTATTTTTAAAAAATTATTTTAATTTCCGCTAGAGTATCTGGGAGGGATTTTTTTAAATTCCGACCGAACCAAAAAAGATTACGGAACGGGAGGGTATTCATTTTATAGGTAATTAGCTCTACATTCGTAATCTTTAAAGAAAATTTATGAAATATAAATTTTTCTATTTTTAAAAAATTATTTTAATTTCCGCTAGAGTATCTGGGAGGGATTTTTTTAAATTCCGACCGAACCAAAAAAGATTACGGAACGGGAGGGTATTCATTTTATAGGTAATTAGCTCTACATTCGTAATCTTTAAAGAAAATTTATGAAATATAAATTTTTCTATTTTTAAAAAATTATTTTAATTTCCGCTAGAGTATCTGGGAGGGATTTTTTTAAATTCCGACCGAACCAAAAAAGATTACGGAACGGGAGGGTATTCATTTTATAGGTAATTAGCTCTACATTCGTAATCTTTAAAGAAAATTTATGAAATATAAATTTTTCTATTTTTAAAAAATTATTTTAATTTCTGCTAGAGTATCTGGGAGGGATTTTTTTAAATTACGACCGAACCAAAAAAGATTACGGAACGGGAGGAAAGTAGAGCTAATTGCCAATATTGGCCATATAAGCTCATAAATATAATGGAAAATCGCATATATGTATAAAAACTTCAGAGTTTCATAGATTTAAAACTATTCGTTTCCGAGACTTCTTTCTTTTATAATTCATTTTTATTTTTTAACTTTCTATCACTCTACATATTTAATTTTAATTTTGTTTAGAACTGCATTGGAAAACTAGGTTTGTTCCAAATTTTGTTAAATTATATAAGTAAAATGAAATAAAAGTTTTCGTCGTTTATCTTTTACATGCTGTTAATAAAATATTATTCATTTAAAAAATTACATACCAATGCAAATATTTATTTTGATTAATTAATTTTATCTTCAATAAAAACTTTAAATGGTAAAATAATCTTTCTTTTATTAAATTACTTTTTTTCAGTGTACTACTCATGTAGTAATCAGAGTTGCATTGTTTTGGCAATTTTTCTTTTTTGTTTTTATAGATGATTAAGCCATAGAATTCAGCAATAGCTAACAGTAATAAACATACGATACCAACAAACATGCAGTGCAACAGGCTTTTTGTTTTCACATTCTTAGCCCAGAATTCGTAACACTGCTTGTTGTATTTAAAATACATATTTACATATAAATAAAAAATTATATAAAGCAAGAAATGGTACAAAAACTGAGGAACAGTACCCAATACACTTAAAATGACAAGAAAACAAAGAAAACGAGATTTGCAAAATAAAATTGTATAGTATATTTGAATTTGTTTCGCATCTTCGTCGCACCATAATTTATCTAATTTTCTTTATATCATGATTCGTGCGCCTTGTAGCTGAGTTGCATTTTTTTGCGCCTTTTGTTTTAAAGCTGATAACAGGGTTGTCAAATTTTTTTGAGCTCCACCGCCAAACCGGATGTCAGAAATCGCCAAACGTCAATTTTGTTTAGTTTTTGTATTTTTTTTTTTAATTAAATTTTGAATACCAAAAAAGCTATTACAATATTTCATTAAAAATTCGCCAAAAACTGAGAAAAAATACAAAAAAGTCGACAAAAGTAAATTTTGTTTAGTTTCTGTTGTTTTTTTTTGAAATAACATAAAATGGAGATCATATATTTAGTTAAAAAAACTAAAATTTACTACCCAAGTCTATAAGATCGTACACTTCAGGCTCATCGATTTCATAACTTGGAGGCAACACGATCAAGTTTTGCCTTTCAATTCGCAATACACTCTCACCATTTTACTTAAACACTCACACTTTTTAAATTGACTACGAGATTGCTTTCAGTTTTACCTTTCCATTTGTTTAGCAATTTAACGTTCAATTTAACAGCTGATTACAATGTTGTCTTTATAAATTGTTTTCTTGATGACATCTTGAAAGTTAACTGATTAAAAATTAAAAATTGCCTACGTCACAGCTTTCAATTTTTGGAAATTTTGACAAACAGTATATGTAAGAAAGATTTACAAATTCTTAAATAAAATCGCTGAAGTAATATAAATGGTAAAAATAGCAGTTATATCAAAAATCGCCAAAAAAAAACGTCGCCAGTCGCCAAATGGAAAACCCATCGGCAAACACTTTTCAAAATCGGCACGTTTGGCGAGAAATCGCAATATCTGACAGCCCTGGCTGATAAAGCCATATAACTAGAGGGTTACACGATCAAGTTTTGCTTATCAAGTTTTAATACTGTCACACTTTTCTACCAATACACTCCTACTTTTAAAAATTGAAACGAACTTGCCTTTAAAATTCTCTTTCCAGAGAGTGCTTCAATTTACGTTCAAGAAAACAGCTGATTTCAAGGTTAGTGAGCAAATTTTTCGTTTGCCTTTATAAATTGTTTTCTTGATGACATCTTGAATGTAAATTGCTCAAAAATTGAATGCAGCCTACGTCACAACTTTCAATTTTTGTTAATTTTGACAAATAGTATATGTAAAAGACTATCAAGAAAATCTTGATCGTGTGGCTGCACTGTAATTCAGCAATATTTACAATAGAGTTCCAATATTTCATAACTTTTCTTATCCACAGACGAAGCAACATCTAAAATAAAGTAACCAAAAGCGAAAAAAGTAACCAAAATTATTTTGTATCAAAAGAACTTTTTTATTCGTACTTCAGTTTAAAATTTGTGAGTCTAAATAAGAAATAGTATTTGTTTGTATCTTGTTGGCTCATAAACCGCTTGACCGATTTTTTTTAAAGTTTTGACAGTATATATCCGATGGTCTGGAAAGAACAATAGGCTATATAATTTTTAGTAGAAGCACCTCTTTCTATACAAAATTAACACTTATTTTCGTCAATTTTTTGTTTTTGCTTTCAATGTAATTCTTGGACGTTGCGTTGCGTTTTACATAATTAGGGCCAAAATTTTTGATATTTTATGATTTCAAACACAATGTTTCATCGTGTGCGGCGATGTTGACTGTTTTTTATTTCTCATTTTGTTGAGAGCGGAAAATAGCAACAATTGCAAATTATGAGTATCGAAAAACAATTATAATTGAATATAAGAATTTTCCAAACTTGTGGGTCATAAAATGTGATAGGTATAAAAAAAATTAATAATTTTTTTTGTTTTGTTGTAGTATAGACAACTGAATCATGAAGGAACGTTGTTTGAATATCATTACAATAAAATATGAATATCATTACTCATAATTTATATGGCTTATATGGCCAATATTGGCAATTAGCTCTACTTTCCTCCCGATCCGTAATCTTTTTTGGTTCGGTCGGAATTTAAAAAAATCCCTCCCAGATACTCTAGCAGAAATTAAAATAATTTTTTAAAAATAGAAAAATTTATATTTCATAAATTTTCTTTAAAGATTACGAATGTAGAGCTAATTACCTATAAAATGAATACCCTCCCGTTCCGTAATCTTTTTTGGTTCGGTCGGAATTTAAAAAAATCCCTCCCAGATACTCTAGCGGAAATTAAAATAATTTTTTAAAAATAGAAAAATTTATATTTCATAAATTTTCTTTAAAGATTACGAATGTAGAGCTAATTACCTATAAAATGAATACCCTCCCGTTCCGTAATCTTTTTTGGTTCGGTCGGAATTTAAAAAAATCCCTCCCAGATACTCTAGCGGAAATTAAAATAATTTTTTAAAAATAGAAAAATTTATATTTCATAAATTTTCTTTAAAGATTACGAATGTAGAGCTAATTACCTATAAAATGAATACCCTCCCGTTCCGTAATCTTTTTTGGTTCGGTCGGAATTTAAAAAAATCCCTCCCAGATACTCTAGCGGAAATTAAAATAATTTTTTAAAAATAGAAAAATTTATATTTCATAAATTTTCTTTAAAGATTACGAATGTAGAGCTAATTACCTATAAAATGAATACCCTCCCGTTCCGTAATCTTTTTTGGTTCGGTCGGAATTTAAAAAAATCCCTCCCAGATACTCTAGCGGAAATTAAAATAATTTTTTAAAAATAGAAAAATTTATATTTCATAAATTTTCTTTAAAGATTACGAATGTAGAGCTAATTACCTATAAAATGAATACCCTCCCGTTCCGTAATCTTTTTTGGTTCGGTCGGAATTTAAAAAAATCCCTCCCAGATACTCTAGCGGAAATTAAAATAATTTTTTAAAAATAGAAAAATTTATATTTCATAAATTTTCTTTAAAGATTACGAATGTAGAGCTAATTACCTATAAAATGAATACCCTCCCGTTCCGTAATCTTTTTTGGTTCGGTCGGAATTTAAAAAAATCCCTCCCAGATACTCTAGCGGAAATTAAAATAATTTTTTAAAAATAGAAAAATTTATATTTCATAAATTTTCTTTAAAGATTACGAATGTAGAGCTAATTACCTATAAAATGAATACCCTCCCGTTCCGTAATCTTTTTTGGTTCGGTCGGAATTTAAAAAAATCCCTCCCAGATACTCTAGCGGAAATTAAAATAATTTTTTAAAAATAGAAAAATTTATATTTCATAAATTTTCTTTAAAGATTACGAATGTAGAGCTAATTACCTATAAAATGAATACCCTCCCGTTCCGTAATCTTTTTTGGTTCGGTCGGAATTTAAAAAAATCCCTCCCAGATACTCTAGCGGAAATTAAAATAATTTTTTAAAAATAGAAAAATTTATATTTCATAAATTTTCTTTAAAGATTACGAATGTAGAGCTAATTACCTATAAAATGAATACCCTCCCGTTCCGTAATCTTTTTTGGTTCGGTCGGAATTTAAAAAAATCCCTCCCAGATACTCTAGCGGAAATTAAAATAATTTTTTAAAAATAGAAAAATTTATATTTCATAAATTTTCTTTAAAGATTACGAATGTAGAGCTAATTACCTATAAAATGAATACCCTCCCGTTCCGTAATCTTTTTTGGTTCGGTCGGAATTTAAAAAAATCCCTCCCAGATACTCTAGCGGAAATTAAAATAATTTTTTAAAAATAGAAAAATTTATATTTCATAAATTTTCTTTAAAGATTACGAATGTAGAGCTAATTACCTATAAAATGAATACCCTCCCGTTCCGTAATCTTTTTTGGTTCGGTCGGAATTTAAAAAAATCCCTCCCAGATACTCTAGCGGAAATTAAAATAATTTTTTAAAAATAGAAAAATTTATATTTCATAAATTTTCTTTAAAGATTACGAATGTAGAGCTAATTACCTATAAAATGAATACCCTCCCGTTCCGTAATCTTTTTTGGTTCGGTCGGAATTTAAAAAAATCCCTCCCAGATACTCTAGCGGAAATTAAAATAATTTTTTAAAAATAGAAAAATTTATATTTCATAAATTTTCTTTAAAGATTACGAATGTAGAGCTAATTACCTATAAAATGAATACCCTCCCGTTCCGTAATCTTTTTTGGTTCGGTCGGAATTTAAAAAAATCCCTCCCAGATACTCTAGCGGAAATTAAAATAATTTTTTAAAAATAGAAAAATTTATATTTCATAAATTTTCTTTAAAGATTACGAATGTAGAGCTAATTACCTATAAAATGAATACCCTCCCGTTCCGTAATCTTTTTTGGTTCGGTCGGAATTTAAAAAAATCCCTCCCAGATACTCTAGCGGAAATTAAAATAATTTTTTAAAAATAGAAAAATTTATATTTCATAAATTTTCTTTAAAGATTACGAATGTAGAGCTAATTACCTATAAAATGAATACCCTCCCGTTCCGTAATCTTTTTTGGTTCGGTCGGAATTTAAAAAAATCCCTCCCAGATACTCTAGCGGAAATTAAAATAATTTTTTAAAAATAGAAAAATTTATATTTCATAAATTTTCTTTAAAGATTACGAATGTAGAGCTAATTACCTATAAAATGAATACCCTCCCGTTCCGTAATCTTTTTTGGTTCGGTCGGAATTTAAAAAAATCCCTCCCAGATACTCTAGCGGAAATTAAAATAATTTTTTAAAAATAGAAAAATTTATATTTCATAAATTTTCTTTAAAGATTACGAATGTAGAGCTAATTACCTATAAAATGAATACCCTCCCGTTCCGTAATCTTTTTTGGTTCGGTCGGAATTTAAAAAAATCCCTCCCAGATACTCTAGCGGAAATTAAAATAATTTTTTAAAAATAGAAAAATTTATATTTCATAAATTTTCTTTAAAGATTACGAATGTAGAGCTAATTACCTATAAAATGAATACCCTCCCGTTCCGTAATCTTTTTTGGTTCGGTCGGAATTTAAAAAAATCCCTCCCAGATACTCTAGCGGAAATTAAAATAATTTTTTAAAAATAGAAAAATTTATATTTCATAAATTTTCTTTAAAGATTACGAATGTAGAGCTAATTACCTATAAAATGAATACCCTCCCGTTCCGTAATCTTTTTTGGTTCGGTCGGAATTTAAAAAAATCCCTCCCAGATACTCTAGCGGAAATTAAAATAATTTTTTAAAAATAGAAAAATTTATATTTCATAAATTTTCTTTAAAGATTACGAATGTAGAGCTAATTACCTATAAAATGAATACCCTCCCGTTCCGTAATCTTTTTTGGTTCGGTCGGAATTTAAAAAAATCCCTCCCAGATACTCTAGCGGAAATTAAAATAATTTTTTAAAAATAGAAAAATTTATATTTCATAAATTTTCTTTAAAGATTACGAATGTAGAGCTAATTACCTATAAAATGAATACCCTCCCGTTCCGTAATCTTTTTTGGTTCGGTCGGAATTTAAAAAAATCCCTCCCAGATACTCTAGCGGAAATTAAAATAATTTTTTAAAAATAGAAAAATTTATATTTCATAAATTTTCTTTAAAGATTACGAATGTAGAGCTAATTACCTATAAAATGAATACCCTCCCGTTCCGTAATCTTTTTTGGTTCGGTCGGAATTTAAAAAAATCCCTCCCAGATACTCTAGCGGAAATTAAAATAATTTTTTAAAAATAGAAAAATTTATATTTCATAAATTTTCTTTAAAGATTACGAATGTAGAGCTAATTACCTATAAAATGAATACCCTCCCGTTCCGTAATCTTTTTTGGTTCGGTCGGAATTTAAAAAAATCCCTCCCAGATACTCTAGCGGAAATTAAAATAATTTTTTAAAAATAGAAAAATTTATATTTCATAAATTTTCTTTAAAGATTACGAATGTAGAGCTAATTACCTATAAAATGAATACCCTCCCGTTCCGTAATCTTTTTTGGTTCGGTCGGAATTTAAAAAAATCCCTCCCAGATACTCTAGCGGAAATTAAAATAATTTTTTAAAAATAGAAAAATTTATATTTCATAAATTTTCTTTAAAGATTACGAATGTAGAGCTAATTACCTATAAAATGAATACCCTCCCGTTCCGTAATCTTTTTTGGTTCGGTCGGAATTTAAAAAAATCCCTCCCAGATACTCTAGCGGAAATTAAAATAATTTTTTAAAAATAGAAAAATTTATATTTCATAAATTTTCTTTAAAGATTACGAATGTAGAGCTAATTACCTATAAAATGAATACCCTCTCGTTCCGTAATCTTTTTTGGTTCGGTCACAATTTAAAAAAATGTAAACCGGATACACCGGTCAAAATTAAAAAAAAAATTAATAAAAACGTAGCTGAGCTATGTTTTTAATCAGCTACGCGTAGCTCAGCTATGTTTTTAATAACGTAACGTTTTACGTCATAAAACATATTTAACTCGGCGTATTTATCTTCACCCACTTATTGGTTTCTATATATAGTTCTACATTAGTTCCACAGAAAATATCATTCAAAAGATAATGCTTATAATTTAAGATTTAACTCAGTTAGTCTGGGTTCACACTATGAAAGTTTTCTTTCAGAAAGGCTGAGTTTATTGGAGAGAGGGGAAGAAAATATGCTACTTTTCTCTGCACTCTCTCCAACAAATTCAGACTTTCTGAAAGAAAACTTTCAGTGTGAACCCGGTCTTAATTTTTTCTATCACAACTTTTTCAACATATTACGTGCAATTTGTCGAAACAAAGTTGTTATTTCTATAATAATATGAATACGAGCATCTTCTGGCTGCATTTCTATAAACATATGTATATAAATACTGCTATTTACACATGACAGGCGAAAGAGTTAGCACTTTTACTTAATTTGTAATAGGGATTACTGATGTTGCAATCCTACCATCTTGCTCTGGACACCAATATCTAGTGTTAGAATTGCAAGTTTTGAAATCAGAGAAATAAGTACCAAAGGGAAAAAGATCAGTGCAATTGAAAAAAAGTATGTATGTATACATATACTTTTTAACATAGAATTACATTTTAATAACATAAAAAGCTTAAATACTTTTTAAATTAAAACTGGAATTTATTGAATAATTGGTAAAACAATTTCAAAAATTTGTTTTGTTTTAAATCTTATTTTCTATACGAACGTTAACGTTTGACATCGTGGGATTGACTGTAAAGCCCAATATTCACTTTTGAAAAAATTTATATTATTACCAAGCTACAGACAAAGACCCTGTTTCCCTCTTTTTCTCCATTTTGAAAACATCAAACTAAAGATTTATTTATTCTTTAAAAGCCTTTGACGAAACATGTTCTCAAATTCGTAAACGAACCACCATTAAGAAGCTGTTGTCATTTCTTGTCTGCTACTGCCTTCTCTTTTCGTATTGACTCAGCAAAAACCTTTACTGTTAAGAACTCAACGAAAGGACATATGTACATATTAATATTAGAATCTGACAAAATGACAAACTATTTTATATACTGAAAAAAATCAATATACATTACCAGGGCAAGTTTTTTATGGCATATGCTATTTTTTACCATTTCTTCAATTATTTTGTTTAAAAGCCATTTTTGGTCTAGCTTAGGAAAATATTAAAGATGTGGGTTAAAAAGATTTTGTTGAAAAGTTTTGATCGAAATACCCGATTACAAGATTAATTAAATTAAGATAAAGTATATGTGAGTAGTCCACTTGCTAACACCGCTAAGTTATAATAAATAAAAATTCTGTAAATGTCGCGATTTTATTTGTTTTTTAAAATGCCTCCCTAAGCCATTATCAATACATCACACACGTCAAGTTTGGCTCGTCAAGTCTTGAGTTTTTAGGAGAGAGGGGTAAAGAAATGGCATTCTCTTTTCCCTACTCTCCTAAAAGCTTAAAACTTGACGAGTTAAACTTGACGTGTGTGAACCGGCACATAGGGCTTGGCATTTCAATTTTTAAAAACCGATTAAATCGATTTGCTCAGAATTATTTTTTTTTAACTTAGCGGTGTTTAAAAGTGGACTGACTACTCATATATTTTAATAATAGTAAGACGGATGCATTTATTGAAAACATTTCTCCATCTTAACTAAAGCGATCAAATTACATCTTCCAATGTTGAAAGAGGGTTTTCCATTTATTGAACTGTTTTATGCGATAACAGATTATTTATTTTTGGTAATTTAAAGAAACATTGTACTACATATATAATCAGGGGTCTAATCACCGCATACGATATCGAGCAAAATTGATCGAAATTATATATTTTGGTATCGTGAAACTCGATATCGAATGAAATGTTTTGAATTTGAAATTATTGCATTCGATACCGAGTAACTCGACATTACATTTATAGAGTTTTTTTTCGATACGTCAGTGTCTATCGTATGCAAAAATATTTGATAGTTTATTCGATACGATAGTGTCGAATGCGGTGATTAGACCCCAGAACTTAATAAAATAAATGTTTCTTAAATAAATAACATAGGTATTTATTTTTTCTAGTTTTGCAATTTTGTGCCATTTCTCATGACATTTTTTATACTTTTTCCCAGCCATTTTTAACTATTTTTCGTCCCATTTTAAATTTGCCTTGATAATAGCAGTACAAAAGTAGTACATATAGTAGGTATGTATGAAAAAAATCAGTACATTTGCGTACTGATTTGCTCGTTATGCGTTCAATTCAGTTGTCAACTGAGTCTTTCAACTGAATTGATGCTTGGTCACACACTTCATCAACTGAATTGAAAGATTTGAAATTAATTTTAAAATTTAATGAAAAAACATACTATTTTTAAAATACTTAACTTTTTTTACAAAAGAAAACTACAAACATAAATTTTGACAGCTAATCAAGATCTAATTGAAAGACTTGGTTGTCAACTTGAAAAAATCAAAATCTTTTGATTTTTCTTCAACCAACTCCACAACCGTCAAACTAATCAATTGACAAAGCCATACACGCTTTGATTTGGACAACAACCAACTCAGTTGACAATTGAATTTATTCGTGAATGGTCTGCTTTATGCTTAAATCAGTACTTTAAACCAAAATCAGTACATGTACATATGTACATACTGATAAAAGCAGTACGAATGACAAACCATATCTAGTGTTATATGATAACATAGGTACCCACGTTTCGCTTGCTAGTTCTAAAGCCCTAAGTAATGTTATTTTTACAACGCCAAGACAATAATTTTGCATGAAAATTCATTCAAATACTGTGCTGTTTCCAGGTGACAAACAATATATTGTGTAGAAAAATTGCTTTTCACCTGGAAACAACACTTAAGCATATAAAACCGAAAACTGAAAATTTCGAGTTGTCACTTTTAAACTAGGTGTGCGATATAAATAAAAAAAAAATACAATTATACCAATTTTGCCAACCCTGGCACGCACGAAAAAAAATCTCTAATCAACAAGTAGAATTTAAAGAAAAATTAAAAACTCAAACAAAAGCAGAAAAATACAAACAAAAAATTAAGAGACGCTAAACTAAAACAGAGTAAACGAAATAAGAGAAAATGTACCTAAATGACATTAAAGAGAAAATAGGGAAACAAAAATAAATGCAAAAAATAATAAAAACAAATTATTTCAAAAAGAAAACGAAACATGTTTTGACGAAACAGTACTCTGTAAATATTATTTAATAATAAAAAATAATTAATCTACATATTTCATTATTATGAAAAATTTACTTTAAGCAAAAAGAATTCAAATACATAGCTTTTGAATGGCATACATAATCAAGTAAACAATCACTGCCCTCAACGACCCCACAGCGTACAAAAAGTGTTAAATGTCTACGTCACATAATGGCGCGCTTTTTTATGAAAGTACTCAAATCTTTTGGATATGCATGAAAATTTTTTAACACAATTTTTCTTAATCTTTTTAAATTTAACATATTTTTGTAAATAATATGTACGTTTAGTAATGTTAATAATGCTTTTAGAAGTAACAATAACAAATAAAAACCGCCACTAAAATTTATAAAATTTCTCTACACTTTCTTTTTCGCTCTATAGAAGTACGGTGTACACACACAGGGCCTGGTCATATAGGAAGTCAATATTTATTGAAGAAAAAATTTGTATGGGTTTAATTGCAAGAAAATACACTTTTTCGTAAATTGTTTGGTAATTTATCTTTTTTTAAAGTATGGCAAAATTACACTTGGGTTTAGGTTTTGTATTGTGCTTTAAAGCCACTTCTTGATCAATCATTACAAAATTTTTTTTCTGCTGTAATGAAAAATTTTCCTTCGTATTTTTTTCCAACTTTTACTGGTGGCAGCAGAACTCACCGTGTTTAGTTTTAATTATATTTAATAATTTTCTTTGTAAATTACGCGCAACACTTGTTAACATTTAAAGGCATCAAGTGCTGTTTTGATAAACAAAAACAACAAACAAAAAATTTACGTGAAAATGTGTTATTAAAAAATTTTTCACACAAAAATTTTTTCCATCCGTTCGTGCCGAAGTTTGATTTCGTTTTGTGGTATTTCTTCTTCGAGGAATTAAAAAAGAAAATGGCGATGATAAAAGGAAGGTTGTACTATCAAAACAGAGTCGTTCATACTTATTACAGTTTCATAGAAAAAAAACAGGGCTGTCGCAGAAAAGAGAAATGCAAATATGTAATGTAAACAAAAACTAGTAAATAATATATAATACTTTAAAATTTGGGGTTAAATTTAACTTGAATTTTTGTTATTTTACTATTAAAAAATTATATTTTATAATAAATTGCTTAAGTTAATCAAAATACCTATAAATTTTTGAAAAACATGTATGTTTTTAACTGAACTTGGATAACAATAGACTTGGGAAAACATCGCAAAATTCTTATTGTAGCATAAGTTGAGTTGCCAATCATGAAAATATATAATAGCCCGTTTACATTTAGTTACTCAAGGACGAGGCAACATTTGTCAAAACATGGGCAACTTTCACTAAGGCCCTAATTATATAAAACGCAATGAAACGCCAGAGTTACATTGAAAGAAAAAATAAAGTCATAACTATTTTGTAATTTTGTTGTTGCTTTCTGCGGAAATTCATATTGCCTTTAAAAATTTCAACTCAAGTTGTGAGGCGTTGAAAATTTTAAATTTGAGTTTCTGTAGAAAAAAACAACAAATTATTTATGACTGTTTTTGCTTTTTATGTAATTCTTTGGCGTTGCGTTGCCTTTTTATACAATTAGGGCCCAAATGTTGCTACGTTTGTGGTAATGTTTCAAGTTAAAATTCGTGTTGCCTTTTTTTTTCTCAAATATCAAAATTTTTTGATATTTTATGCTTCCAAATACAATGTTTCATCGTCTGTGGCGATGTTGACTGTTTTATCTTTCTCATTTTGTTGAGAGCAATTGTTGAGTGTGGTACACATGCTTTTGCAACTCTCGGATAAAATAATATGAAGTGAGAAATCGGAAAATGGCAGAAATTGCAAATTATGAGAATTCGAAAACAATTATAGTTGAATATAAAAATTTTCCAAACTTATGGGACATAAAATGTAATAGTATATTAAAAAAACACGCAATACTGATGTTTCTTTTTTATTGTCATTGTCTGTGGTAAAAACTGAAACATAAATTGTTACACATGTTTCGACAAATGTTGCCTGGTCTGTAGATACCTTAACAGCGAAATCTAGTAGATTTCATTTGAAATTTTCCTCAAAATCTTTTGCGTTTACATTGTGCTTTTTAACGTTACCGAGATTTTGTTTTTATAACAAAAAAGTCTGGCTGAAAGATTTTTGTGTAACACATGCATACATAAAAGAAAATAGGCATTAAAAAATTTGCAATACCTTTTATTAATCAACTTTATTTATTTCATCAATATTACATGTTTTTTTTAATTTTTTATTATTTTCTTAAATTTTTTTAACAGTTTTAACAAGTCACCATTATTGTTTTTGTTTTTTATACCCTCCACCACAATTGGTTGTGAAGAGGGTATACTAAGTTTGTCATTCCGTGTGAAACTTTTTTATTATTCATCTCAGACCCCATAAAGTATATATATTCTGGCTGCTTGAGTAATTCTAAGTCGATTTAGCCATGTCCGTCTGTTGAAAACACGATCACTTTCGAAAAACTCAAAAGAAATAAACAAACTAGGTGTCAAATTGCTTGTAGTTATCCTAAGCAGTTTGGGATTGAATTTCAGCAAAATCGGTTCAGTAGGACCAGAGCTATGAATCAAAATGTGGAACCACCACCTTCAAAAACTTGATAATTTTGTAACAAAAACTAAAATAAATGATGCAAAAATGCACGGAATGACATAAGATTTTGCACAAGTCCGTTTTATTCGACTAGAAATGACACAATTTCGCGAAGGTCGGTCCATAATTTACCCTAAGCCCCATATAAACACTACTCCCGGGAAAAAATGTTTAGTCTCCTAAAACCATAATTAATAACAAATCGTCACAGTTTAAGATAATATTAATAAAAAGACATCATACAGATATTACTCTTTAAACATTCGAACTGTCGGTGGAGGGTATCAAAGATTCTGCACAGCCGAATATAGCACTCTAACTTGTTTTTATTATAATGTAATTTTTTTCTTGTGCACGAAAGTGAGCAATATATTACATAGCGTCTTTACCTGACAATTTTTTGTCATACCAAACGTCAAACTTCATATTAAAAAAACGCTGACAAAAATTTTCGAGTTTTTTTTATATAGACTTTGACGTTTGGTATGACAAAAAAATTGTCAGTTGAAGACGCTATGTTAAAGGCAAGTTCATCCAACCGGGTAGGTTATAGTAAGTTAAAAAAATAAATAGCTTGGTATACGTCCCACAAAATTCTACGTTTAACTAACGTCAAATTGTAACAATCGCTGTAAAAAAACTATTTGCTGCGTGTTCAAAATGAAAAGAATTTTTTTGACGGTAGCCTATGTTTCTCGAGTTATGGGTCTTTAAATTTTAGACATCGTCAAGTGATTATTGTTTTAGCCCATACGACATTTTTGAAAAAATTTAGTTAGGAATAGATTATATATGGCATCATTGTTTCTTTCATATTCTAAAATCCATTTTTTGATATCTTGTGTAGAATATGAGATATTCAGCATCGACTTTGGTCTACATTCACACTTTTTATGTTCATTGAACTTTATATTGCTACATATGACAATTTTTTGTATATGGAGCAAATTTTGCAAACAAACATAACAAAATTATACTTTACTATTGCTTTGCGCCATTCGAATAATAAACAACGTAGGTCAAAAGTAACCGTCACAATAGTTAAAATTTATTGGACACAATGTGACACTTAAGATAAATATGGAACCCACAACAAAACTCATTTTTGAATACTGATTTGCGCTAGCAAACATATATTTTATTTTCATATTGTTGCATCTGCAGTTCGCGGCTTATAGAAGAGAGTTTAGCAATTATCACCATTCTAAAACATACCAACCTGGCCTTATAAATATCTATTTAATATCAACTTCTTCGTTTTTGCCATAGACTTACTTTGCTCCACGTCGCTTGAAGTCTTTTTATATAAAAATATTAATTTTTTTTAATTTATTTTTTTTTTAAATTTTTTTTTAATTTATTTTTTTTTTAAATAAAATTAATATTTTTATATAAAAAAGAGCTCAAGCTTAAACAAATTAATATAAATAATAAAGATCATATAAGAAAAGAATTATATTAATTAAAATAATTTTTACAATTTTATTATATTATATAAAATAATATCAAAAAATTTTGATATTTGAGAAACCAAAAAGGTAACACGAATTTCAACCAAAAACATTACCACACACGTAGCAACATTATGTGAAACATGCCCATGTTTCGACAAATGTTGCTTCGTGTGTGGGTAACTTTACAAATTGAAAAAAAAAAACGAACACTGAAGTGATTCAAAGTGAATAAAAAGTTAAATAAAATAAAATTAAAAGCATGGCCCAATTGGGCCATGATTAAAAGTTTGATTTGTTCTGTGGACCTATTCTAAAAAAATTGAGTTAGGTATGGGGTATGTACATATATATTTTTTTAATACCCCCTTTTTGAATCCAAAACCTGTATGTATAACGAAGTTTTTTTTTTTTTTGTTCAAAACTACGTCTTCTACCACTTTAAACATTTTTGTATTTTCTGTTTTGAATCCCTTTGTTTTCAAAATTGGTTTCCATTACATATTTCCGGGGAAACCAGAAATTTGCTCCAAAAAGGTGTTTTATGCGCATTAAATATGCAGTAAAAACTTGAAAATATGCCAAAAAATTATTAAAAGAATGCCCAAAAAAAAAAAAACAAAAATTGCTTATTTGTAAACAAAATACCTATTTAATAATTTATTAATATTTGCATTTAAAACAAAGAAGTTTGTAATTATTATCGGTAAAACCAATACACCATTATATTTAAAGACGAATTTTCGAGATTGCGCCCTATTTGGAAACGATGTGCAGTCATAGGCTCACCAAAACAAAGTTATCTTAGATTTTATATAAGAGTTATTTGTGCCGAATATTCGGCGTTAATATGAGTGTCATAGTTAAAAGGCAGTCGTTTTTACAAATTGGTATTATTGACGTTAACGACATAAATACGACAAACTTTCTATGTGTTTTGTATTGTCGTTGTCGTGAAAACGATAAACATTTCAAACGGCTACGACTTCGGAATCGACCACGACAATGATTTTCTTATTAAGGCTGACTATCTAGATGCACCATCTAGGGTTTCAGTAACGGTCGCTAAATTTTAAATTAATATTAACGTTTAAAAAAAAGTTAAAGATATTTACGGATAGTCAAATGTCAACCGATTCCAAAAAAAAGAATTTAATTTGCATTAAAATATGTTTTGGGACAAATTTAATATAAAAACGAACATAATTAGGTGGTTAATGGTACAAAGAGTCTTTTCGGAAAGAAGTTTATATGGGACTATGTAAAATATTAGACTGCTTATTTCCAATGTGCGAAAGATTTCTTTCGTACAACTACATTTCAAACAAAAACAAAGTTTTTGCAATTTGTATTTGTTTTAAATGTAAGTTTTCGAAAGAAAGGCTATTAAACGTTTTTACCATATTTATCATATTATCTACAAATGTGCAACTTGTACTTTGTGCACAAGATTTACATGGACATACAGATGGGCATCGTTTAAGCACTTAAAGAAGTGATGTGTCTAGATTTCTTTGTATATAATTGCTTATTTTATAATTTTTGCTTATGTATACGATTTCGCAGTTTTAAATAACATTTATATTTAAAGACAACCTGTATTAGCTTACAACTGTTTAGTAAAAATTAAATGTACACATTTACATACATGGTGAAATTCAAGCAACACTGAGTTTACAGATAGATATTTAAAACAGAAAAGCTATCTTATCAAAAAGTAATTTCAATTTTTGGGAATACAAAATTTTAATTTCAAAAGATTTTGTTATTCGTGCTTAATTCCCAGTTTTTATTATTAATAAAAACACTTGAAATTTATTGTTGATGGGATAAGCTATTCCTATGCGCATTTCACTGGTTGCTTAGGCCAGATCATCAGGAAACTTCATCCATAAAGATTTTAGAAAAACTAAAGATATTAAACCAAATAAAACTGTTAAGCGTATAAGACTTATAGCAACAGTTCTACTTGTAATAATATCAAAGTTTAAACAAAAACACATCAACAATAAACAGTGGGTTTATCTCATCTTACATTCCCCACTACAATTAGTTGAAATTCTCTCAACATTAATTGTAGTTGTAAGTAGGTTAAGAAAAACAAAATTAAAACAACAACAACTTACAAAAGATGTTGTCAATTAAGTGTTTTTTTAGGCCGTGCACTTGCCTGTTTATTATCAAAAAGTAATTTCAATTTTTGGGAATACAAAATTTTAATTTCAAAAGATTTTGTTATTCGTGCTTAATTCCCAGTTTTTATTATTGATAAAAACACTTGAAATTTATTGTTGATGGGATAAGCTATTCCTATGCGCATTTCACTGGTTGCTTAGCTATCTGTTATCCAGAATTTCCAAAAAAAATTTTTTATTTGATGCGAAAGCATTTTTAGTCATGTAAACAATTTCAACATGTTTCAAAATATGCTTCAAAAAGGTAAAATATGCATAATATGCAAAAATATGTACTAACAAATCGATGCCGATATTCATAAAAACGGATAAATATACTGTTACTGCCTTCATTAGTCGCATAAGGAAAAAACATGCATTTATGATTTCCCTGCATATTACACATTACATCTAATGAACCTGCCTTGAACTTATTATACCTACCATGGTTTAAATATGTTTCTGCTTGGAAAATTCAAATATAATAAAAGTTATAAAACAGCTCTAAAAAACGAACTTATTTGATTTTAAATATGTCCAACCATTTTAATTTAAAAGATTTCTTATTCGTGCTTAATTCCCAATTTTTATTCCTGATAAAAACACTGAAATTTGTTGTTGATGTTGATTTTTTATCAAGAATAAAAATTGGGAATTAAGCACAAATAAGAAATCTTTTAAATTAAAATTTTGTATTCCCAAAAATTATTTTGATAATATGTCCAACCATTTTTATTTACTAGGATCGCCCGGTGGCTGAAATTCGACCACTTGTCATTTACTTTCGAGAGAACCTGTGTGTTATACAATAAAAACGTACACATTTTAAGATATCGGCAAAATGCACTATTCACCCATCTTTGTACGTGTGACTGCAAAATAAATTAAAACTCTTTAAAATTTATCTTGTGCATTCTAGTAACACTTTGATCGATTTATTTTTTGTCTCCGATAAGGAAAAAATTTTAAAATATGACCAGTTATCTGCCTCCTGCTTTTCTAGGCATGATCTCATTTTCATGATATTTGACATTCCTTTGCAAACCTGTATTAATACAATTCAATTTCGTAATTTCAAACGAATAAATTATGTCACCTTAGAAGAAGAGTTTCTAAATATTAACTGGGAGTGCATTTACTACATGCATTCAGTAGATGATCAGATTGGCTTCTTGGAGGAAAACATATTATCTCTGTATAACGCAACAGTACCTATTCAATCGAAAAAAATTAATAACCGCAATAGACCATGGTTTAATGAGGAAATAAAACGTCTGATAACAGCTCGAGACTATGCATTCTCTAGGTGGAAGCGCTTTAAAACATCTGATCTGCATAATACATATCGTGGAGCTAGAAAATCTGTAACTAGAGCAATACGAATAGCAAAATCCAATTATTATGCTGAGAAATTTTCAAATTCAGTTTCTACAAAGACTACTTGGAGTGCAATTAAGGAAATTGGCATTGTGAGTACTAAAAGCAACCAACATAACGCTAGCATGCTTGATCCAAATCAAATAAATCAAAATTTTGTTAATATACCTATGAGACAAGCGAATCATTCATATTATGTCAACCATCATAATGAAGATATTCCACAAATAAAGTTTAAGTTCGAGTGCGTAAACCAGTTCGACGTTTTTAAAAGCTGTTGTTCTATCAAGTCGAATGCAACAGGTATTGATGGCATTCATCCAAACTTCATAAAAATTATTCTTCAACCACTATTACCATTTATAACGTACATTTTCAACACAATAATAACAAAAAGCAGTTATCCGCTAAGATGGAAGAAAGCCAAAATTCTACCAATACCAAAATCTGCGACTGAATACAGGCCAATTGCTATTTTACCATATCTGTCAAAGGCATTTGAAAAACTTTTACGTATGCAGATAGTTCGATATATAAATAATAACAATCTACTTACTGAAAAACAATCTGGGTTCCGAGCTAACCATAGCTGCATTACTGCTCTGACTGATGTTTCCGAAGACATTAGAAAGGAAGTGGATGATGGCTGTGTAGTAATGCTTATATTGTTAGACCATTCAAAGGCATTTGATACAGTGGACCATACAATATTAGCTCAAAAACTTGAAAAAATTATGAATTTTTCAGTAACTTCGGTTAAATTGATATCGTCTTACCTTGAAGGTCGAATGCAGTATGTTGAAACTAAAAGTTTGACATCTTCACAGTTTCTGCCAATTATAAGGGGCGTTCCCCAAGGTTCCATTCTCGGGCCGTTACTGTTCTCAATTTATGCAAATGATTTACCGGATAAGTTACACCATTGCCGTATTAGATTGTATGCTGACGACGTACAATTATATATAAGCACAAAAAAACAAAACATGGAGGCATGTACTGCCAAGTTGAATGAAGACCTCAAACGTGTTGCGCATTGGGCAGATATAAATGGTTTAAGTTTAAATCCTTCAAAATCTAAATGTATTATAATACGAAGGAGAACCCAGAAAATAGATCAACGTCTTAAAATTTGTATCAACGACCAACAAATTGAAATAGTTGATAAGGCAAAAAATCTTGGTCTAATTTTTAACAATACACTCACTTGGTCAGATCATGTAACATTTGCTTGTGGCAGAACTTACTCATTACTTAGAACACTATGGCAAACACAATGTGTAACACCAATGAAGATTCGAATACTAATTGCGAAAACATATCTAATACCAGTCCTTACCTATGGATGTGAAATCTTCGCAAGTTGTGATTCAAATAGCAAACATAAGTTAAAGGTAGCGTTTAACAACATTACGAGATATGTTTATGGCATAAAAAATTATGTCAGTGATGGCAATTATATTAATATTACCCCGTTTTCAAAAAAAATATACGGTGTGCTATTTGAAGACTTGTTGAAAATACGAACTCTTGTTTATCTGCATAAAATTATAACCACTCGTGAACCAAATTATCTCTATAATCGTTTAAATTTTAGTCGCCTCGGAAGGAACAAGAATTTTATTCAATTTAGACACCGCACGCTAGTTTCGGAATGGCAATTTTTTATAACTGCAATACGTCTCTGGAACAATCTTCCCTCAACAATTAAAGAAACCAGCAGCGCCCTGCATTTCAAGCAACAGTTATTTAAATTTTATTCATAGATAACTAACGTTATTATTATCGCTCTCAATATTGTTTTCGTATATAAAAATGTATTTCACTATTCTTTTTTTTTTTTTTTTCACTTTTGTTATATTTTATACCAACATACCTATTGATTGTTTAAATAATATACCTGTTTTATGTTATTGTTTTGTATAAAATAATCATAACTTCATTAGATTTCTACTCACTAAAACCCATGTTTTGTTGTAGAAGTTCCAAATAAATGAAATAAATAAATAAAAATACGCAAAAATAACTTTAAAACGATATATGATTCATTAAAATCGGTGGACGATAAGATACTTAAAAATCAACCACAAAAAAATTGTTCCGGTATTTATATATAAGATAATAAATTTTATTTAAACACTTAATGGCCATGTCAGATAAAACTTTTGCTTCGCGTTGCGTTGGAGATTCGCTTTGACATCTAAGATGAAACATACATACCTATGCGAAACATGTCACATAAAGTACTTTTAACGCAGAGCGAAGCGAAAAGTTAGGCAACTCTCATCTTTTTGCGCGCTTTGATAGAAATTGTTAAAAATAAAGCTAAAGACTGTGCAACAAAATTCGGATCATCGCCGTCTTAGTGTGGAGTTTAAAAAAAAGGACAAAAATGACCCCTTAAAATGAGTGTTAGATGGTTAATATATTCTAAGAAAAGAATCGCCCTATCAGTACAATGAAGGATCTGAAATTATACTTTAGCTCAGAATTACATTTAGTATATTTTTTTGACTTATACCAAACGCCTTTTCAAAAAATTCAAAAACTTAAGGGGCCCATATTTCGGGAACCCGAGCTAACTTTTCAAAACCCTTTGGCAGATTTGCTCTACTAGTAGTCTACTTTCATTTCGCGTTGCAAGTATTGAGGCTGGTTTTTTTGGTTGCACAGTGAGATTGATCAATTAACTGGTCCCGCTTTTTTTGGATTTTTTCGTCAAATATTTGTTAGGTCTGAACATACCTTAATATAAAAATCGAAAATTATATAATTGTTTTTATTTTAAGTTTGAAAAATGAAAAATTAGAATAAAATAAAAAGTATTTTTATTTCATTCACAACTAATAGCTCTGTAAAATATATGTACATAGAAAGGCTTTTTACACCATGGAGGGAAAAACTAAAATACTTATTAAAAACATATTCTTTTTTTTAACAAAGCTAGTGCTTGTTAAATTAATTTAATTTCCTAATTTGGTGTCTGTAATTTCAAACAAATTTCTAAACTTATATTCAAATCGGGCTTAAAGCGATTAATTAATCTCAATAAATGAAGTTTTTTGTTTTTAGAATTATTCGATTCTAATTCATATAACGTAGAGAGATTAACTAAAAGGCTTTCGTTTAAAGATTTTTGAGGATTTAAATTGATGGCTCGTTCAAAAAGATTGATGGCATCTTTAAGCTTGCCGGCGTATAAAAGACAAACACCCATATTGTTCAAAATCATAGTATTACCGGTTTCTAAATGCAAAGCTTTTTGAAAAGTAGCATAAGCTTCTGGAAAATCATTTTTGGCAACCGTTATAAGACCTTTATCCACTAAGTCGCGTATGTCGGGTTGAGAGCCGCTGTAGAAATAGAAAAAGTCATAATTTTGTTTATATACTTGATTTTAATTCTTACATTTTTCTCAACCGTCTGGCTTCAGCAAATTTCTGTTCTGCCCCAAAGATATCGCCAATTTGTAAGTATATTCTACCCCAGGCAGAAAATAAAGCTCTACGTTCTTCCTTATCCAGATCCGAACGTTCCACAATCATGCTACGTATAATATCATCAATAAGATTATACTTTTTCAGCTGGAATTGATTATCAAATTTAAAATCATAACAATTTTTAAAATATACGACGTATTAACTAGAAATCGAATTAAATAATACTAGCATTTAACCCGCCACTTCGATAGAGTCTTCCTTTCTTTCGTGGACATATTTATATGCCAAAGTTTATGATTTTCCCCTTTTAATACTTTTTCACCCATTGAAGTATCAAAATTTTCAATATTGTAGTGGGAGCCCATAATTTAATAAGTATGTCACTGAATGAAGAAAAATGTTTTGTAAAAAAGTACCAAATATAATTACGATTTTCATATTTGTATTTTTATTTCTATGTTTATTGGTTTTAAAGATATATGGGGTGAAAAAATGTTCGAAAATACAGGATTTACCTGTTTAAACCCCAAAAGGGCCGAATTTTAAAAAAGTAACATGAACCTGTCCGTTTATTTTTTTAATGAACAACGATAAGTATTAAAATTTTTGTATGTCTTTTAGTTTAGGAGATATGAGGCTAGCGATTTTATACGTAATAACCCCTTAAACATTCGAACTTCCGCAAAATCCCGTCTTAATGGATTGGTCCAAATTTTGACTTTTTTTTAGCTTCAGGCGTTTAGGCTGTGCGATGATAAATCAGTCAGTCAGTAACGTTACAATTTTATATATGTAGAATATGTTTATACACAAGGTATATTTACCTTGTTTATACATACATATACATATATTTTTTGAAGTTAACAGGCCAAAAAATTTTGGTCGTTAACTTCAATGAATTAAAAAACTTTTTGTCACTTCAATTAAAAAAAAATGCTTCAGAAATTTCATTAGTTGTCAAAATACTTAAGTTCGATTTATCCCAAAGCACTTACTATAATTGCACAATTTACTATGGCATGGAGTACTCTTAGTTCACGTTTTTTCCAAAGATCTTGTGCTTCAATTGATGGTTTCCCCGCATAAAACTGTTTAATTTCATTGCAAATAACATAGAGTTCTGAAAGACGATCTAACGCTAACTGAGGATTGCCCAAATATATGGGCATTTCTGCAAGTAATAAACGAAATGAAAAGCAAGCTATGGAGCCTGTTTTACCCGGATACATTTCAGGATAAAACTAAAATAAAAAAACATTATAATAAATTGTTAATTATTGCAGTTTTAACATTTTTACAAACCTCGTAATACACATCCGGTTTGTTTAATTGGTCAAAAGGCTCAGCCTCTTGTTGCAGCAGCTCAAACTCACCCAGTTTAGCCAGCAGAGCCAGACGTGTAAACCATAATTGTAACGAATGTGGAGAATGTTTTGCAGGTTGTCCTGTACGCCCATAGCCCTGGCCGTAAATGGTGAGAAGACGCCCAGTAAGATTTACAGCTGCTCTGTAGCAGCCAGCAACTATAAGTGATCTAAGGCCCCGTTCGTCTTGTGTCACATTGTCTACGTTTAAAATTTTACGTTGAGATGATTCGGCATCATCCAAATGTTTGGAAACGGCTATGGCTATTAAATCAGGCTATGTGGGGTTAAGTGAACAAATTTTAATTTTGATAACATTTTACAATTATGATTCTTTTAAAATACCAAATCGCTAGAGGTCTGTATGCCGGGCATAGTTAAAAGTGGTGGTACTCCGGGTTCTGTGTGTGGCGGCTCCCAGAAATTTCTTACATCGTCGCTTATTTTTAAATCTTCTTCTAACTCGGGAGGGTTCTCAATATAATCGGGAGGCTTAAAACCTCCAGTAAAAGAAGTTTCAGTCAAATTTCCCGGGCTGAATACACCAGCTTGTGCCGGTGCGGGATTTGTTGCTGGCATAGCTGTTTGCTGCAAAGGATTTACTATTGTAGTTGCAGGAGGTTTTTGTGAACCTACATGCATTTGTTTTGTATTATCTGTAAATTAAAAAAATAGGAGATACATACATATGCACATACTTTTCTCTGAAAACATACATACATACATTTTTACAATTAATTGATTATCATGATTTACGTTACCTTGCTTTTCCTGGGACCCGGCCAATTCATCAAAAAAACTAGGTGGATCATTAGCAAAATAATGACTTAAATTGGGTGCTTGATTATTAGTTTTATTTTCCATTGCTGCTACAAGTATATTTTTGTGAAAACAAAATGATTTTCGTTGTTTCTAATTCTTTTCTTATAGCTTTTGTAAACACACAAAAAATTAATCTAAAACAGCTGTTCACAAAAAAAAAAAAAAACGGTTGTCAAGAACGTGCGCCAAGATAGCGACGTAAGTAATTAAGAAATCGCAAAATATAATTGGTGCTTTTGGGAGGTTAAAATAAAAATGGGAATTTAATGCTTTTGGAAATTAATATGAAAATGGAAGTTTTGCTGTTGGGAATTAAAATTTGAGAATCTAAAAAATTAGGGAGTCCAAAAATTACGAAACACTAGAATAAAAAACTAACAACCATGGAAACCAGAAATATGCTATTAAAAACGCGTTTTATGCGCATTAAATATGCAGTAAAAACTTCAAATTTGTTAAAAATATGCCCCAAAAATTTTAAAAATTGCTAATTCGAAAACAAAATATTCAACAATTTAATAACAGTTCCAATTAATAAAAACAATTCTAAAATTATAATCTGTAAATGGGAGCTTTAGGCAAATGTAAACTGATTCGAAAATAATTTAATTTGCAGTAAAATATTTTTGGGGCGAATTTAATATAAATACCAATATAACTAGATAGTTTACGGACACAAAGAGTCTAATTTGGAAAGGTTGTCAAGAACGTGCGCTAAGATAGCGACGTAAGTAATTAAGAAATCACAAATATAATTGGTGCTTTTGGGAGGTTAAAATAAAAATGGGAATTTAAAGCTTTTCGAAATTAATATGAAAATGTAAGTTTTGCTGTTGGGAATTAAAATTTGAGAATCTAAAAAATTTTAGGGAGTCCAAAAATTACGAAACACTAGAGTAAAAAACTAATAACCAATAATAAAACTATAAAAAATATTGAAGTAATTAAAAGAAATATATGTATGTATCAAGGCGATTTCATACAGGTGACATTTTTAGTCATCTGTTTATTGTTAAAACAAGAACAGATTATACAATATTGTTTTTGTTTTACATATAAGTTAAGCGAACGATGTCTTTAATTGGAAACCGACGAACAGGCCATAAAGCTCGCAAGAAACTATTAAACTTTTGCTAATGAAGTAATTTGATGATTCCATCAGAAACATTTTTAAATTTAAATATACAAAAACCGTTTTTTTGAAAATGAAAGAGGTTATACACAACATAAAATGGCGTAACTCAAAAACTGTTCAGTGTATCGAATAAACAAAAAAATCGAAATTATGTAATAAAATTAACTTTAAGGAAGGCTATACTTTTTTCTAATATGCGCAGTCGTTTTAGAAACATATTCACCCCTATTATAAAAGTCGTCGTCGACGTCGACATTAATTTTAAATTGTTGTCACATCGAGTCGACGACTACATCACTTCGACGTTAAATTGGTATTTTATAAGAATATTGTGTCGACGTCGACTAGTTATCGAAAATTTGACTGAAATAAAATTCCATCTCTAATTATTTTTTTATTATTTATGTTATAGCTCACTTTTTAACGCTATTTATGCTATTTTCCGACATTTTTTTTTTTTTTAACCGACTTAGCTATTTCAAATAAAGTGTAGATAGAGTTTGTTTTCAATTTTTTCGCGAATTTTTGCCATGTTTTCGATAAAAGATATTTTTACTGTAAGTTTTCAGATTCTTTAAAGCTTTAACGTTTATTAATAAATATAAGACTTCTATCAAGCCGCTGTTAGCAAATTTTGCGAATTTCCGTTAATTTAGCAATTTTCACCGAATATTTGCCATTCCTTATAGTTTAAGGGACTTTTAATCAATTTTATGGCTTGTTGGAAATATTAAAAATTTTCGCGAATTTAAGCCATGTTCGCGATAGAAGCAATTTTTTCCTATAAGTTTTCTGATTCTTAACAGCTTTAACGATTTTTAATAAATATTAGTTAGACTTTGCTATCATGTCGCTGTTAGCAAATTTTTGGAAATATCCGCTAATTTTGCAATTTTTACCGAATTTTCACCATTCCTTATAGTTTTAGGGACTTTTAATCAATTTTATGGCTTTTTTTATATATTGAAAATGTTAGCGAATTTTCGCTATTTTTGCAAACTTTTCCGAATTTTCGCAATTTTGGCTCTTTGAGTCAATCTTCTTATATTAAAAATTTTGGCGAGTTTTTGCTATTTTAGCAAACTTTTCCGAATTTTCGCAATTTTCGCGTTAAATTTACTAATAAAATTTGTGCCCATAACTTCTTTTAAATTTGCATATTTAATTTTAAACGTATTTAATAAATTTGTTTACATTTCATTTAAATTGTCTTTAACTTTCATTTGAGTCGTCGCAAAATTTCCTGTCGACTAAAACAGGGACAATTCTACTCGACGTCGACTTAAAAGCGCCTTAGAAAATATCAATTGACTGTCAATAGTTATCGATTATTGTCAATAACGTCTCAGAAAATACCATTACTGTTCAGGTTCCGTCGTCTTGTGTCGACGTCGACTTTCATAATAGGGGTGATTGTTTTTGGCAATATTTCGAAATATCTGTTATATAAAAAATCACAAAAAATGCAGCTATGCTTCTAATATTTTTCTTCACGTATAGAAAACGAAGTTTCAAACAAAACAAGCCATAAATGATTAAAATCGGTTGCAAATTTTGATTTTATTCACAAAAGACGAAACAAATTTAATTCAATATAAGAATTTCATAAAACCACATATTTGTATGGGAGCCCCCAAAGGGTGGAGATAAAGGGCAAGTATGTTTTAAAAAAATGTTGAGCACGAAAAACTAATGGAGGCCGGCCCTACATTTTATCCCCTTAGGGACGACTCCATGGCAGTTATGGGACTTTTTCTTAAAAATATTTCTAGTCTGTATTGAAAATTTTGTATGAGAGCCCCCTTAAGGAATGGAGATAGCGGGTAGGTATGTAAAAAAAAATGACGGAGATGAAAAACAAAGTGGGGTTGGTCATACCCTACGCGCTGCGGGATCCAAATTTAAGAATTTAAGAAATTTGGACCTGCAGCAAAACCTCCTTGCAAAAATACCTTATATTAGAGGGGGTACGGCACACTTTTTTTCCTTGTAAGGTGATACGCTCTAATATACACATTAAAAATTAATTAAAACCGAATTTGGTATTTATTTTTACTTTTTTATTTTATTTTTTATATAGATTATGGAAGTAGGCGAACAATAAAATATAAAAAGCTTTCTGTGGAAGAAACTCTATGACCAGTTTTCCAGAAATCGGATTTTATCGAAATTGGTCAGAAAAATTTAGAATTATTTTTTTTCGAGGCTTAGAGGGTAACGTCAAGGAAAAAATTCCATAGATAATGAAAGTAGACGTACTGTAAAATATAAAAGGCTTTCAGTGCTTTGAAAAAAAACCAAATTTCTGCAAAACTGTTTCACCAATTGTGTGCATGGAAAGCTTTTATATTCTTTAGTACGTCTACTTTTACAATCTATTGAGTTTTTCCTTGACGTTTCCTTTTAATCCCGAAAAAAATAAATGCCAAATTCATGTTTAATTAAATTTTTAATGTATAGATAACTTATATTTTTTTTAATTATTTTTTTTTTTGTAAAATCTTTATGATTTTTCTTGTTTTATGAAAAAAAAAAAATTCTTTTTTTATTATAAATAAATTGTTTTTATCTTTTAATTATTTCAATATTTTTTATATATATTATATTGTATTATTCCAAGGTATATTTACACAAGGTAGACTCATTTGGGAGTGTAGACATGCTGCTCTATAAAAGGAACCAAGTTGTCAAAATTGTCTTCATATTAAACAAAAACAATTTAACGCACACATGTACAAATTTTGGCTCATATACACAAAATTTGATGTTTGGGTTCCAACTAGGGGTAAACAGCTGACAAACATATGGGCCAACGAGTTTACCTTGTGTAAATATACCATGGTATTATTCCTTATTAATTTTTTTTATTCTAGTTCTAGTATTTCGTAATTATGTGCTTTAAATTACTATTTTCATTTGGACACCCTAATTATTAAGATTCCCAAAAGCAAAACTCCCATTTTCATTTTAATTTCCAAAAGCAATTAATACCCATTTTTATTTCAATCCCAAAAGCACGTAGCTATCTTGGCGCACGTTGTAAAGGGATTTAGTGGCAATGCTGAAATCGAAAACGAAGGGATTATTTTTATTGGATTTCGGGGCATAATCAAGGTATATTTATAGCAGGTAGTCTCGGAAAGCCAGCTGTTTATTTTTTATTTGCTTGTTTTGCGATACGAACTGTCAAATGTTGTATAGTAAACAAGTTTTTTGTCTTTATCTTTTGTCTCTTATCAACCCCTTGGCTGTTCGACAGTTCGTATCGCATAACAGCAATAAAAAGCCCTGTTGTTTGTTTTATTGTAAAATTGTTGTAATCTCGCGGCTACCTGCTACAAATATACCTTGGCATAATAAACCACACAAAAGGCTTTTGGTGTTTGCTAGAGTTTCTACGCGGGAAAGAATTCCCGGAAATCCCGGGAATTTTAAATTAAATTTTTTGAAATTTTAATTTGTTAGCATCGTTGAAATCAAAAACAATCAATAAAATATATTCTTTACTAAAATTACTAAAAACTACCTACAAATCGAACTATTTTTCCTACGCTAATAAATCAACGGTCTTTTTAATTGATGATGAAATGTCTAAAAAGCTTCTTGAAGTAGAAAATTAAAATGTACACGATACACCATCACCAACATCAGAACCATCCACAAATTTTAAAAAAATAAATGTAAAGAAAATACAAAAGCCTGAAAAAATCTAAAAAAAAAAGAATTTGACGTCTATAAAGTCACGGGTAACAGGCCAACAAATTTATAATCTTTGTATGATGCGCTTCTTACTATACATATCAACAAGGATTAGAAATAGAATCTCTGATGAGCGTTTAAATGCTTTAATAATACTAAACCAAGTTGCTATTAATAATAACTACTAAATATTAATAAGTTTTAATAATTCGTGATCTCAAAAAAAAAAAAAAAACAAGTAAGAGTGCTATATTCGGCTGTGCCGAATCTTATATACCCTTCACCATTGTGCGAGCAGAATACAGAGCAACTAGACAAAACCTAAATAATTTCTACATAAACATACATATATACAATACATAAAACTTAATTATAAGTTAAATTTTAAAAGTTAAAACTGGTAAATATTTTTTTAAATCGTTTCAGAACATAAAAAAATTAAAAAAAAAATTTTCTTTTTGAAAAAAACAAGATTCGAACCAGGGACTCACAGTTTCTAACCTAAGCAAACCCCCTAGACAACTGGACCATGAAGGAACGTTTTATGAATATCATTAAAAGTAAATATGATCAGTTTACAGTTCACAACTCAACACAGTTGACACAGAAACGGACAACTGGATTTGAACTTCGGTTTTCATAAGGACCCAGAATACCCAGAACTTTATAGGGTATAGGACTTTCGGTGAAGGGTATAAAAAACAAACTTAATTATAAAAAGAGTAATTTTTGGGATTTCAGTATTTTGGTCATAACTCTGCTATTTCTTAACCGATTTGACAGATTTATATACCGACGTGTTAAAGAAGAAATTTGCCAGTTATTTTGGTTATAAAACTTGGACTCGGGAAGATCTATGGTTCCCGAAAATGGGTATTTTTCAAAAAAAAATTAATATTTTGGTCATAACTTTTTCGTATCTGAACCGATTTTCCCGAGTTTTTCAGAAAATATTTTATATTAAAAATTTCCGATCTTTTGATATATAAGGCGTAACCATAGGTCATATGACAGTCCAAAAAATCAGGTTTTTATACAATTTTTGATATTTTTTGTACGGGAGGTACCACGCCCACTTGTTCAATCCCGCCCACATTTTGTGGGATGCTGTGTATTGATAACGTTAATGTGTGTACCCAATTTGGAAACTTTGGCTCTTGCCGTTCTCAAAATATACAGAAATAAAAAAATACAACAACAACAAGGGATTTTTGGAAAAAATTGGAGGTAGCCGTCGTTTTTTGCTCATATCTCAGCCATTTTTGGACCAATCTGGCTGAATTTCAATAGCAAGAAATGGTGGACTATATGTGACATAAGTCTAAAACAACCTAGCCGCTATCATGTCTGGAGTCTCCGGAAAACACATATCAAACGTAAGACGGACAGACGGACGGACAGACGGACGGATATCGTTAAATCAACTTCTCTCCTTATAAGGACCCAAAATATATATACTTTACAGGGCCTAAGATCAATATTGTAGAAATTACAAACGGAATGACAAACTTATATAATACCCTTTTCCACCTGTGGTGAAGGGTATAAAAATTACATATGAATGTAACAATTTGTCTGGTTTTCAATGAATTAATAAGCTAATTCTTTTAGACTGGTGTATATGTCTATATTCTTTTGAAAAAAGTTAAAACTTTTGTCTTGAACTCATTTAATTAAACCCTAGCATGGTGGAACCACCATGAACCCTAGTGTTTGCCAATAAACAACACAAATATTCTCCGTACAAACATTAATTTTCATTTTTGTTTTGATTTCAACGAATGCAGACGCCGATAGAGCTGCGGCAATTTTGTTGCTTTTTGCTTAAAACGGAGAATAAATATAAAATAAAGGCAAAGAATTTCATGTAAAAAGTGATTAAAACAACGAGCTGGTTTGTTACAAGCAATACTTCAAAAAAATTTAATTTACAAATTAAAATTATTTTAATGCTTCTTTTTCGACGTCTTCACCACAGAGCACAGAAAAGATTGTGTCTTTTTCTGTCTTTTTCTTCTAAAGCTGCCCTTTTTGCATTTTTTGTCTTGATCACGCAATTTGTGTTGATAGTAGCGGCCTGTTTTTACACATTACCACATCATTACCAAAAAACCTTTTCTTTCTCTTTCTTCGAAAGCTGCCCTCGCAAATGATTTACGCATTTTTCATACGTAACTTTTTTCATCCCTGTATGCTTTGTGTCTTCACTCTGCAAAGTTTTCGCTATAATAAATACATTAAGCATTAGACGCCACAAAAAGTTTGACAAATATCCAACATGCCTGTCAAATATTAAAAATTTTTAATATATTTGCAAACATTGCTTCAAATGTTTGTCCAAACAGCAAACACTCCAATTAACAACACAAAATATTTGTACAAACGTAAATTTTTGACAGGTTGCCAAGCCATTTGTGTGGTTTATTATGCCCTTTAATGATCATTTTAGAAAGGTTTGGAACGATATTCAGAATTTTCTAAAATAAAGTTAACATAATTCTTAGATCGTTTTTTTAGTTTAACTGCCTGTTTATAGGACACGAGCGCGAGGCTTGAAATATGTACAAGTTGTAAAACAAGAAGCTAAAAAGCTAATTTCCCGTATTTCCCCCTTTTTGGATTTTTTTTCTCCCCATTAAATTTTCAAGAATTTCAATATTGTAGTAAGAGCCCGAAGTCGTATTTGTACTTTATCGTCATCCACATTTATAACCGAATTTAAAAATTTGGGAAAAATATTGGCTGACTTCATAAACGCAGTATTGCAATGCAACACTAAATGGAATAGCTTCATAAACACCACAACTTTTCTGTAGACAATGCTTTGAGTTCATTATAGCATGGTAACTGTATTCAGGGCTGCCAGGTACTTTTTTCCTTGTCCCCAAAAAATTAAAAATATCCCCAAAAAACAAAACCTTAAAAAGGTAATATTTTTTTTTGTTTTTTTTTGACCAAATTTTAATTTTTTTTAAAAATAGTTAGAAAAATGTTAATAAAAAAAATCCCCAAATAAAAATTTTTAGTCAAAAAAATAATTTTATTTTGTTTGTAGCGATTGGTTTCGGCATGTTTTTTTAAATCCTTTTTATGCGATTCCAGTGAGGAATAACAAGCAGAACAATATGCTGTTATTGAAGACGAATGAGCCAATTTATAAGAATTTGGAGCTTGTTCAATCGGCTTAAGCTATCCTTATAATCGACAATAAAAATACATATATCCGTCATTTATTTCGTACTTCGATGCATCATAACTACTAACTAAAGTTTTTCTTTTCCCGGACTTTTTCATTTCCCGGGAAAACGGGATTTTTTTTTCAATAATTTCCCGAGATCCCAGGAATTCCCGCTCAATACAAATCGATTTAATTTGTTCTTAAAGGCACCTTAAGATCTTCATGTTCAAAAGTGCACATTATCAGAATAAGCATTTACAGATTCGTTTAAAAGCCTATTTCTAATTTTTATCAAGAAGATTTTAATGAGAAAACCCGTTTCTTTTCTACGGATGTTTGCCTTTATAGTCAAACGAACATTATATAATCTGCAAATACTTTCAGTTTTCTTAGAACTTCCTTTTTCGAATCGAATAAGCGTTTTCTTAATTAATAACTTGTCATCATCTCTTAGAATCTAATTAAAAAAATCTTGCATGCAGATGCTCTCCATACACAGAAAAAATTATTTTTCCAATTCAAACAAAAAATTTGTAGAATCAAAACATTTTTTGTCTGAAATCGGTCCTACAAACAAATTTGCATATTCAAACAATTTATTTGCATTTCGTTTATTGAAAAAAAACCCTGATTTTTTCAAACAAATAATTTAACTGAATCAAACAAAAAAGTTTTTGCACAAGCAATGACGCGCACACAAGCAAGCACTGTTGAAGTAGATGAAGGCAGAGCAGAGAGGCGCGGCTGGCTTTGAGACACATTTTTTTGTCTTGTTTATGCACACAATGTTTTTCTTCTTCACTCACTGTTTCTGTATCCTTTCCTTGGCAGCAGACCGACTCGACATGTTTTTCGTCATTATTTTATTTTTGTATTTGATGTAGGTACCTATTTAACTTAACATTTTTAAAAAATTGAAAACGGGATTTTGTTTTTCATTCTTTTTTTACCAACTTTGAAACCAACCAAAAATTTATTTTGTTTTTTCTAATGTTGTTGTTTAAAAAGTGTAAAAGGTTTTTTTACCTAATATGTATTGTTTTTGTCTTTTTTTTACTAAAAAACTCGCCACGCTATTTTATCATCTTTCTTATTGTTGTACTTCTTTAAAGCGTCCAAAAATAGACTGTATGTGTTTTTTGTTGTTGTTTTTATATTTTACATAAAGAAGTGTTGCTTACGATCAAATAAAATAAATGCAAAAAACGACAACATTAAAGAGCGTTAAATATTTCATACAAAATTATGAAAACTTGAAACCAATAACGCGTTTATTAAATTTTTGAATAGTTGTCAACATTTCTGTTGGTTAAACTAAAAATCAAACAAAAATATTAATTGAATCAGTAAAAAAATTTGTAGAAATTAAAAAAAATTTCAAACAAGCGTTTGTTTGAAAATAATTCAGCAATAATTTTTTCTGTGTATAAACCATTAAATTTTTTGAAGCAAGTGCGAACAACTTTTTTCGTTTTTATAAAATAAATCTGGGTCTTTAAACAAATATAAAATTCTGTACCTTTTTACTCTTCTTCTTTCGAAATTTCAGAGCATTAAACATTGCCTTTTTTATCGGATGTATTGACATCTTTTTGGTGTTTGGCAAAAATGTAGTACATATTTCGTTATGTTAAATTAAAAAATATTTATTTGGTGTATTCCATATACTTTTTTCCTAAGAAGCAGTTGTGCTAGACTAAAGTGATTTAAACCAAACAAAAGAGAAAAAAAAATTTAGTTAAAGCCAATCAAAAACTCAAACTGGTTTTTTTTTTGATTTAAGACCGCTTTGCCTAACGGCTAAGATATAATTCGTGACACAACTTTTTTACAATTATATTAGCAGTAAAGTTGCCATAGTTAAATTGAAAAAATCCAAGGAATTCCCGCATATATTTCCCGTCGTTTTTTTCCCGAAAAATGTGCGGTATCCCGGGATTTTTTTCCCGGGAAATCCCGTATGAAAAACACTACTACTAATTTTTTCCCAATCTTTATTATATTGTTTTCCATATTTACTTATTTTTTGCAAAGACATACATATTTGCTTCAAAATTGTCTTTAAAAAATCAAAAATTTTATGTGTTGTCAACGGTTTTAAATCGTATTTTTAAATTCTTTCTTTTAAACACTCACTCAAAAAAAATAACAAGTTTATAAAGTACCTTTTACACACTTAACAAAAATGGTAATCTTAATAAGGACCGTTTACACTATAAAAGAGTAAGATAAAAGTTTTGCTACTTTTTTTACATTTTATATAGAAGCAAAGAAAAATAAGCGTAAATAATAAAAAAGTGTAAAATCCCCCAAATTTTTTTTTAAATCACCTTTCTTTCTCCTTTTTGCTCACATGAAATCCCCAACTTTGTGGATAAATCCCCAAGTCTGACAACCCTGACTTTATTCACTGCACAACGGTTGCGAAATGTGTGCATTGTTTCTTCTTTTTTGTATGCCTTTTTAACGCATTTTTTTTTTGTGATGCTTTGCAATATTGCGTTTATGAAATCAGCCACTGTTTTATTTCATTTTTTCTAATATGTAAAATTTATTTATTTATTACATTTTTCTTAAGATTAAAATTATTGCAAATTAAACTTACAAATTACTTTCTATTTTATCAATAAAAACATACATTTACATTAAAGTTTTCTTCAATAAGTCATTTTATGACATTTAACTAATATTTACAACAGTCAAAATCGGGACACAGCTTTAATTTTGAAGTTCCTTTAAATTTTTTAAATATTTAAGGAAAGTAACGAATTTTAAAACCAGGGACACAAGTTTTACAACATTTATTGCAAATAATATGGATTTTTTACATTTTGGCATAGTTTTTGAGATTTTAAGTTTGAACATATACATATAGATTTAAAAGATTTATTTCTTTTATTAACTAATATTTTGCCTATTGGCAAAGATAAATAAAATAAATTAATTAAAATTCATTTGAATGATATATAAAAGTTGCTTAATTAAATTTAATTACAGATTGTAATTTTACTTTTACTGTTCTCTTCTTTAAGGGGGTTATTTTAAATTTATAGTTCATATAAAATTTAAAAATTTTTAAAAACTTGTATCAGTTATTTTTTTAAGTACGGTTAAGTACGTAGTAAATATGGGGCAGAATCATAAGTACTTATTATACCATTTGGAAATACTGTTTTTTTTTTAAATTGCTTAAATATTTTTGGAATTCAACACATTAAGAATTGAAATACTTTTTTCCATTCTATTTTGCTTTAGACCACGGCGAATTCATAAAGGAGATTGCATGAGAGAGAAAGATATGCATATTTGTGCTGGCTGTCACTGTTTATATACGATTGTCATTCCGTTTGTAATTTCTACAATATTATTCTAAGGCTCTATAAAGCTCTATATTCTGTGTCATTATGAAATGCAAAGTTGATTTAAAGGTGTCCGTCTGTCTGTGTGTATGTAGAAATGTGTTTTCTGAAGACGATTTTGTCCAAATATGGTACACATAGCTGGGTTATCAATACTTAAAATCTGTCAAGAAGTGGGTGTTATTGGATAAGTAGGCGTGACAACGTGACGCAAATTTAAAGTAGATCAATAACATTAAAAGTTACAAAATTTAGAACAAAAAGCAGCGGGCGGTTTTAATTTATATAACTTTCTGTCAGCATAGTCGAATATAGAACTTCTACTAGTTTTGTATGTAAGTTAGTTATATGTACATATTCTTAATGTCTCCATACAAAAAAAAAAAAAAAAAAAAAAAATGTACGGCCAGCGTTACTTTTTCTGATGCGGTCACCTGTTTGAATTCGCTTTGCTGTAGACTGAACGAAATTTTTAATTGAGAATTCATTAAAAAAATTTGCCTCAGTTCCAAAACGACATAAAACTTTGCAGTCAAAGTAAAAAATGCTTGCTTAGTCATCGTCCAGACTTCCAATTTTTGTTGCAGCAGTTCTTGGGTTTATTGGTTAGAGAGGCGAGATGATTGGGGAGGGGTTCTCAGTTTCATGTACTCTGCAATTCCGTTTTGTTTTGTAGTTTTAACACTTTTCAACTTGAAGTTGGCTGTAGGTGTATTTTTTATTTATTAAATATAAAACGGAAAAGAGACTAGAATTTCATAATCTGTACACTAATGCAATTTTGAAGCAGAATTTTAAAAAACTGCAGCAACAAACGAATCGGGAATTCGATCGAGAATTTCATTCTTTTCGATGTTGTGTTTACAAAAACCAGCCCTAAAGTATGCTCTAAATACTAACTTGACACGTTTTATAATTGTCAAACAAAATAAGCTGTGATTAACTATTTCTGGGCCAATAAAATAATACAAACAAATCTTAAAAATTATATAAATTATCCACTAGAAACTACTGTTATTGACCATTAAATATTGTCTCTGGATAATAGCTTGGAGCATTAAACATGCGGGGAAAACCATTTGGATCCAATTGTTGAACCGGCAAAACAGACATTATGTCACTAAAAAAAAATAACAAGAAAAAAATTATTAGAAATAAAGAAATATTCCTAAAAAAATTAATAATAATACATACATATGTACATAACATATCGCACACTAAATCATAAACAGTCACAACTCAAAAGTTATCAAAGTCGTTTTTTTCAGAACTCACTTTGATTTTAAAATTGCAACCATGTTTTTAAAGCCAGTTTTCTGTCTCTCCTAAACATTTTTGGATTTTGAGTTGTGCCTGTGTGTGATTTAGTGTGCGATATGTAAGTATTTTTTAACATGTGTTAAATGCTAAGTAGAGTTAAATAGAGAATAAATAAAATGGCACTTGTCCTTTTTAAGTTATTCACGCCCCCCTGTGGATAGTTTTTTTTTTTTTTTTTTTTTTGACTAAAACAATATGTTGCACATGCCATCTACAATCACAAGTTGCGGCTGATAACTTCGCAGGCGTCCTTTAGTCTAATTTTATTTTTAAACAGTTTTTGTTGGGTAGGAATATTTAAAGCATTTATAATTGTTCTTTTCGGTTTTGAGTTTTATTTTATTATTCTACACATAAAACTCATTGAAGTGCAATAGGGATTTTTTTATGCATCCATCATTAGGGGTAACTTAATTTATTTTTGTAGTTCTTTTGCCTGAAGTGCCTTGTATGTAGCATGTTGCCAGCAGTAAGGCTCCCTGTGTTAAGTGTACGTGCCTATTTTAATGGTCAATTTTTACTGTATTTTAATGCCAATTCTTTTCTTCTTCTCCCAAATAACACTGGCAGTTTAATGCCTTCCCATATGGATTAAAGAGTATTTTTTTATGAGTTATGGGAAATTTCTGTCCAGATTTTATTTTAAGTGCTGTAGTTAAGTGTGCTATTTATGCCCAGTTTTTTTATACATACATACATATACATATTTTTTTTTCATTCAAATCACTTTTTGTTAGTGTTTCATTTTGTGTTAAATGAAAATTGTTTTAGTAACAGTTTCTTGTTATTTTTAATTTTTCTTAAATTGGATTATGAAACTTGATATTTAGTTTTGAACAAAACTATGATTATTAAAGGGCCTTTTCTAAGAGTTTATAAGAAATAAATAATCATGAAATTTCTATAAAATTTCAAAGAATTTAAATAAATAATTAAAAATTTGGCAGATGTAAACAAAAAGAAAATTTCTTAAAAAATTTTTTAAAATATGTATACAAAATACACTTTGCTGAGTTAATAGAAGATAGAGAAGAGATGGAAGACGGAAAAAAGGTTAAGTTAACCCTTTATCAGAAATTAGGCCTCAAGAGGACTTTGAAAATTCTCAAAATCCTGAACAAGTTTTAACTGGTACCCCACCAAGAAGGTAATTCAAAACACCAAGTAGTTAATTCAAAGGAACGATAACAGGGGGTAATGGCGATTCAAAATGCTGCAACAAGGTACAGTTAGGCGATACCTAACTATTTAACCAATGCGAAAGTGAAACGTAGAACGAGTAAAGGACAAGCAAAAACCGATGCTTCTTTACCTATAGAAGTTTATATATTTAAGCTCGAACACTTAAGCTGGAGGTCCACAGCACGCGTTACACGCTACCTACGCAGCTGTCCAAAAAGTAGAATCTGTGTAGTTATGTATATCGAACAAATAACATGCACAAAAGCGTTGGATACATTGAGGCGTTAAAAGCGAAAAGTAGGTTACTTTCTACTTTTGCAAGCATCACAAGTATCGTTCGAACAAATGCTGATTTTGACAAATGAAATTTTATTTTTACTTGTGGTGTTGCCGCATAAAAATCATTGCATCTAACTTGAAACGTAGAACGCAAGTGAGGTATAAAAATCATGCAATGCGTAGAGGCGAAAACGCGTGGTATGGGCCTCCAGCTTGAAAATCTTACCAATTCTTTTAACATTTCTTTCCTATAGAAATTTACAATAAATTAAATTGTTTATAAAAATAAAATTGTATTGACAAATAAAAAACTAGTGCTTAGAAAAGGACTTATAATGGAATTGTCCTTGGCTGAACAGAGACTTATTCACAAATAACTAGTGATTGTTTAAACAAAACTAATTGTGGTAATGTTTGTTCCAACAATGGCTTTAGTAAGGTTTTTTTTAAGATATACATAGGTACAGGGTCCGTGCTTATATTTGGACTGCGTTTTGAAGATTGTAAAAGATATTGAGATACGAGGACCACACAATTTGAAAAAAAGAAAATATATGGAAGAACACTTGTAGAAAGTTAAAAAATTAAGCCAGTCGATTTTTTCCGCTAATTTCGGATAAAAAAAAATTGGGTCTAACTTAGAAAAATTGATGTTCAAGATGATCACTTCCGGTTTTAAGTGCGTTTCTTGTAAAAAGAAATTTGTATAACTCTTAAGCTTATGGAGCCAATTGTTAAACATTTTCAGTATAATCAGGACACCCTAGATAAAAATAAAAAAAAAACAAGTAAGAAAGTATAGTCGGTCAAGCACGACCATATGAAACCCTACACCACAGTATTTAAAAACAAAATTTTCGAGAATAGGGATCTATCTATGTTTTAAATTTCATTACAATCGGTTTGATAGTTTCTGGGAGGTAGAAATTGCCCCTATCTCCCCAGGTTGTCCTATTTTTTTAAAAATGCATAGCTTATGTGTCCGTACAAGTATGGATCTATCTATATTTTAAATTTCATTAAAATCGGTTTGATAGTTTCTGAGAGGCAAATATTGCCTTCCATCACCCCTCGTGGTACTACGATTCGGCCCATTTTCAATAGGCTTAGTCCTTGTGCCAATAAGAACCTATGTGCCAAATATTAATTTAAATTATCTCTAAAAAATTATCTCTAAAATTGCGACCTGTACTTTGGGCACAAGGTTACATAGACAGCCAGCCAGCCAGCCGGAAGGACATCGTTAGATCAACTCAGAAAGGTGTTACACACATCAAGGGGCAAATTATAAGTCCTGATCGAATACTTTTTCTATTCGGAAGCAATTTTATTTCAGTCAATACTGAACAAATCGTAATTATTTTTTCAGTGTTGTGGGAACTCAAATAAATGCTTTATAACACTAAAAAAATAATTTCGATCCGTTCAGTATAGACAGAAAGAATTAGAAATAAAATTGCTTTTGAGTCGAAAAAGTATTCGATCACGACTGCCATAATTTGCCCCCAGCACAAATGCTTAATACCCTCTCCACTATTGTGGTGTGGGTATAACAATCGAAGGTAGAACAATTTTGGCTTAAATTATTCATTTTCAGTATTGTTAATAAACAATTGATTTTTTTAAAATTAAACGATTTCCTATAAGAATCAATTATCTTAATGTTTATGATGTATTTGGTTCTAGGCCGAAACACTAATTAAAAAAAAAACAATTTTTCGAAAACGGCAACACTTTAGCATCCCATAACTTAACAAATAAACATTATACAAAAAAATAATCGGCACACACATTCATATCTACCAGAGGCCAAACAGGGAAATGTGGCAAACTATTTTTTTGGTATGATTGCTTAACGAATAAAACTTTAAAAGCTAAGCTACTTACGGCCTATGTTGTGGCGTTCGATCCCTTTGCCTTCGATTCTTAAACCAATTTGAAACTTGTGTTAGGGTTAAGCCTGTTTTCTTGGCCAGTGTTTTTTTCTCATCCGGCGTAGGATAACGATTTGTCTGATAACAATCCTTTAAAGCATTACGGCTCTTTTCTTTGAAGCAATATACCGTTTCCTCGCCATCCCAAATTGTCTTGGGCAAAGGATATTTCTTTCTTAAGCGATATTTATCCACTGCACCCAATGGACGACCTCTGACTTTTTCAGCTTCTTTGTAATGACCTTTAAACCATAAATTTTGTAAATCAGCATGATGTTTTATGGAAAAACATTGGGATTCCAGTAAATTATAGAGTTCATGAAATTGGCTGCTATGATAGGCAACAATAGCGCGTGCCCGTAAAACACTTTCATTGTTTTGGAAAAGTTCCGAGGCGGGTAGATTGCACAAAAATGTGGTGAGTTTATCGATATCGCCTTTTTGTTGTAAGGCCTCACACATGCATTGAATCTAAAAAAGAGGAGGGAAAGAAACAAGAGATAAATTAATATTTTAAAGCATTGTTTTTTTCCTTTAATTCAAATTCACCTGATCTGTGGTGAACTGCAGAAATTTACGATCCAATTGTATATTTCCAACATTATTATGAGATCCAGTTATATTTGCTAATAAACCAGAACCATTTAAACTCGTGGCTGTACGATTTAAATTACCCAGAGGATCTGTGACTGAATGTTGACTTTGTCCTAAAGACATTGCAGCCACATTCATGCTGATATTACCGAGATTTTTCGTATTACCATTTAGATCACTTTGTAAAGAACCCACTCCTACACCACTATCAAATATTATACCATTCAGACTAGGGTATATAGGAGATGTGGTAGCTGTGGGCGGTGGTGATTTATCATAATCATTGGTTATATCATGAAATCTTCTTTCCAATTCCTTGTCTGTAGCATAAGGAGAAAATTTATCCAAATGTAAAGCTGTTTTGCAGGAGATATTACCACGATAACCTAAAAAAAATCAATTTTATTCTAATAAAATAACTTGCTGCCGTCTTGTATGATAAACAGTCAAATGTAATTTAATAATGATTTGTGTTTCTTTTGAAAAGCATTCCTGGAAATTTAGTTTAATTGTTGCTTATATTGTTTAATGGTTTCAAACAAGTAGTATTCATTTTCGTAATATTATTCCTGAAAAATGTGCTTATGTAGGAAATATTTTTTGGTGTACTACAATATAAAAGAAAAAAATTATAGCGTCACTATGACGCGTCATTTATTGGTCACACGATAAATAAATAAAATTTTAAATGAGCCAATTTTATGTTTTAAGTCAATCAACACATAATTAAAAATTAAGGAGACAGATATAAATAATTAAAAATTCTGGTATTGCTAATTTCCAGTTTCGTTCATTTGTAGTGTAGTGGGCTAAGAAAGTTATATAGCAGTTATTTTTAATAATTTATTCGCAATAATCCTCTTGTGTGGATTCATAGCCTCAATCAACCCAATTATAAATAAAAATTCCCCCGGATTTTTCTCCTTCTCCCATTTTTCATATGTAAATTTAATTGCAGAAATGGGAAAAGGGAGAAAACTCCAGGGGAATTTTTATTCATAATTAGTTTAGATTAGTGCGATGTATCAAAACTAGTATTAAGAATCTATAACCAATCGAACCTAATTTGAATAATATCTACATATTATCACCTTATTTCATGTGAACGCTTTTGGAAAAAGCACATATTCTTTTATGTCCGTAACTGGAGAGTACAATGGGACTATTATCTTGTACTCTTTGAGTTTATAAAGTGCTATTCTTGTTGCGTTTACGTTCGATGCATTAATCGGAATGTGCTAGGGCACGTTAACTCGCCGTTAATTTCAAGATGGCGCAAACGCCCAAATGATGGTCCCGAGTCCTTTGTGGGCTAAGTTGGGCCACTCCCAAGTCCCTTTTAGAGGACAGGGCTCTCAGTGAGCATACTAGGTATCGCTCCTAGTATCGCTCCCGGGAAGGCGTAAGGCTAAGGAACTGATCTTTCCCGGGAGTACAATAGGGACGACGGGTCTCAATAGACGGAAATTACGACTGTTGGCGGCTTATCTGACATGTCACCACACGGTCAAGTACCACCTGTTTCGGATGGGCCTAGCAAAAGACCAGGAATGCAGACTGTGCCGTGATGGGGACAAGTCCGCAGGGCATATACTGTGTAACTTCCCGGCGCTGGCATAGGCAAAGCGCGATAGGCGCGTCCCGAGTCGGTGCAACACCGGCAAAAGACCTACTCAGGTTCCTTTGGGAAGCAGATGGTCTTTTGGCCGACTAAAGAGGCGTGGGCACAAAAGGCCTGACTTGCTTTGCGGTACTCTGTTGGGAGTAATCGTCTCGCTCTCTCGAAAAGAAAAAAGTTCAATATTATAGAAAATTCAAAAAAGTACCACAAGTAGAACGGAAAAGCAAAAGAAATGAATTTAGTTTCCTGTATTTCCCCTTTTTGATACTTGTTTTCTCTTATTTTAGTACCAATAAATTCAGTATTCAGAAGTGGTAACCCACAATTTTAAACGTATATATATATATAATAACGCAAGCGACATCATTTTCAATTTTCGTTTTTTTAATTAATGTTGTCAACACTTGCATCATCTCCTAAAATGTCATGGTCACATAAGGTACCGTTACGATTTTATAGCAAGATCAATTTTATCGTTATCGGAAAATTTCATACAAAATTTATATGAAATAAAATAAAAAAACAATCTCCTGTAAAATTTAATTTTTGGCGCTTACGTTATTTTCGCGATAAGGGCTCGATATGTCAACGAATAAACAAAGTTGTTTGGTAAAATTACAAAAATAGGTACGATTTTCACCACTTAAACGCTTATTTATTTATTTATTGTTATTCCTATACAACAGGACTTAAAGTCTTATTATTATAGTCCAGGATAAACAATTCGTAGCAATTTCTTTTTATATATGTATTTTTTAGATAAGTCAAGAATGTGAAATAATTGTTTTTTCTATGTAATTAATTTAAAAGATAGATCGGATGACAAAAAAAAAGTTTCAAAATACAGTTTTACCCGTTTACTCCCCAAAAGGGCCGAATTTTTAATAAGTAACAGACACCGTATTTTTTCAATGAACTGCGATACGTATCAATTTTTTTTATCTCTTTTAATTAAGGAGATATGAAAATATACACGTTCTTTCCTTTTTTATCCCATACATTTCCAAAAATCCCGCCTTAATCGATTTGGCGAGAGACCAACCTCCGGACCAAATCGAATTTTTTTACGGGTAACAGCTAGTTTACTTATAAATAAGTAAAATTCGTTAAAAAAAATAACGAAACTTAAAAATCCATTGTATTTGTTTAAAATTTCATACTGCAAGTGTATGAGAGCTCAGTAGGAGTATGAACACAACAAGCATGTCACCAGGGTTGTTAGGCTTTTTTCTTCAAAAATCGTCAAAAGTTTTAACCAAATTCGTCAAAATCGTCACAAACTTATAACAAAATCGTCAACAAATCGTCAAATATTTAAATTTTACAAATTAGACAACATTTATTGCATTGATTGGTTCAAAAATATAAATTATTAGCAAGAAATTCTATTAATGATAAAAACAGTGAGTGATATGGTTAAGTTTTATTCTATTTATTTCAGCAAGTGGGCTGAAATATATTTTTCATTTGAAAATAAATACATAAGAAAAAATATATTTTCATAAAAACATAACAAAAAGGTATTTATTTCATTTATACATATTCACAAAAACATTAAATAAAAATTAAGTCCCATTTGCTATAAACTCCAGCTATCTTTAAATGATTAATTTTTAGCGCTATCACTATTGCAAATTGTTTTTACTGTTGAAAGTGCTTAACCAAGGGTTCTGTCTATATCAACAACCTTTTCACCCGACTTGAAACGTTTTATTACGTCCAATTTTAGTTCCAAACTAATGCATTTTTTTCTCTTCGCACTCATTTTTTTTCTACACAACTTCTTTATTAGAACTAACTTCTTACATCCTAACACTCAACTATACTTAGAATAACTTACCTAACCGAATTAAATGGGAATTCGCCTTTTTACACGCAAATAGAAAAATTCTTCACATGTGATTATGACTTCAGTGTAAAATTCCAATCGTATGTAACGACGCAAATCGAAATCATGAAAACGCAAAGCGGATTTTACCAATTTTTAAAAAGCGACACAAATAGGTCCGACGCAAATCGGGGCTCTAGTGTATTTTTTTGCAGTATCGATGGTATTCATATAATTGTAGAATTCGAATTACTAATGCTTCTAATGAAAGCCACCTAGGGGAAGAATTTTTTTTTTTGTTTAATTTCCAATAATTTTTGTTTTTCGAACAAATGATTTTTACGTTATGGCCTGTTCCCAATAAACATAATTGCAAATATTTCTTGTAAGCGTTTTATTGATGCCAGAAAATCGTCACAACACTATTACTTTTAGTAAAAAAATCGTCAATCGTCATTTTACTGTATTTTCTCAAAAAAATCGTCAAAATGACGAAAAATCGTCACATCTAACAACCCTGCATGTCACGACATTTTCCATACGATTTGAAAGAAAAAACCGTCGACCGCCGTGAAAAAAATTTATTTTAATTTATAAAACTTAAAACAAATATTGATCATGCGTTTGAAAATAAAGATTACAGAGATGACAGATTATGAAAAAAGATGACAAAAAGAGGACACAAATTTTATAGATGACAGCAAGTTAAAATAGATGATTGTCCTCAAAAAAATAGTACGTTATGGCCATTAATTAATTAACATCACACTTTCATACTTTCTGAGCACATACGACTTTTTTGACAAATCATACCACTGAATAGGGAAGTGAATCACCGGCTTAAGGACTGAGTAGACGATTTGAGCGAAACCATCTTAGTATTCAGAAAAAACTACTTTGTAAAAAAGGAAAAATTTTAAAGCAAAAACAATTTTTAGATCTTTAATGGTTATATAACGACTGTTTTTAACTTTAGCAAATTAAAGTGCCATATTCGGCTTTGACGAACCTTTGATGGCCTCCATCGACAGTTAGAATATTTCATTAGTGGGTCCTATACGGGATCTATATATTATTAACCAATCTTTATAAAAAATGAAGAAAGTATTATATGTAATTGGTTGCGATCTAGACCTATGTTAAATTACACTACGTGACAGTTTTAGACCAAATGTGGCTGACACCTTATCTTTATGTAAAATTGTACGCTGAATCCGAATTGTCAAAAGTAGAACAGTTATTTCAAAATAACCGTTATTTGTGTTTTTAAAGAAGATGATGTGACTTAAATGCAAATATCTTCAAAAATGTTCTACTTTTGACCATTCTGATTATATATTCGGATTCAGCGGACAATTTTAAATAAAGATTAGGTGTTAGATTCATTTGGTCACGACTTTGATGAAAATCATTGATTTTTATGCTTTTATTTCTGGTCATGTAAAACTTAATTTGAACTAATTTAAATAAAATATCATGATCCGTAACAGTTTTAGCCGTACTAAAATGGGGAATTTATATTGGACACATGGTTTATAAACAAAATTAGACGGTGTTTTTTCTATAAAGCTAAATTGGACCAAATTATACCACAATATCTTTATATGGGTCCTTTGGCGAATTATTTACCTATCTTTGCGGAATTTGGCAGTGTGCTATGAAACTTTGACAGATCATATTAACCTACAACACCATTATTATATGCATTAAATTTTTTATAAATTTTATTACAATAGTATTATTCGTTACGGGTTTTTCGTCATTGTTTTTTACGAAATCAAAATTTCGTAAAGATTAGTCCATAGTTTACCTCAGGCCTCATATAAAGCATATTTTTGAAATAGGCTTAAATATTTTTATAGTTTTTTGAGATTGTTGTTGTTTCTTTGTTTGGCTTAAGGTCATATAAAAATTATAAATAAAAAAAAAATCCACAAATTTTTGTATTTTTAATTTTGTTTTTATTTTTCATCTGATATTTCGACCATACATCGATGGTCATCTTCAGGGGATTTAAAACACTGTTAAATTAAAAACTACAAAAAAGTTGATACGTCCTAACTGCTAGTCATATTTTCATCAACTGATGAGATTATTATTTTTATACCCTTCAACACCAGTAGTGGTGAATGAGGGTATACTAAGTTTACCATATTTTACCAAGATTGGTTTATAATTTTTAGATATAAAGCCCAATCCTGAAATATTCTTACTCTGGGTGGAGGATTTTTGAAGCAATTTATTAAAATTGTATTTTATGTAACAAAACATATTTTTGGCTCTTTTCAATAGCAAATTGTAATTGCAGAAGAGAACAAGTTAGAGTGCTATATTCGGCTGTGCCGAATCTTTGATACCCTCCACCGACAGTTCGAATGTTTAAGGAGTAATATCTGTATGATGTCTTTTTATTATTTTTATCTTAAACTGTGACGATTTGTTATTAATTATGGTTTTAGGAGACTAAACTGTTTTCCGGGAGTAGGGCATATATGGGGCCTAGGGTAAATTATGTACCGATCTTCACGAAATTTCACAGTATCATTTATAGTCCTATAAAATTGTGACGAGCCAAAATTTGTTATGATTCCATTATTTTTTACGGTTTGAGGCGTACTAAACTGTTTTCCGGGAGTAGTGTTTATATGGGGCTTAGGGTAAATTATGGACCGACCTTCGCGAAATTTTACAGTGTCATTTCTAGTCGAATAAAACGGACTTGTGCAAAATCTTATGTCATTCCGTGCATTTTTGCATCATTTATGTTAGTTTTTGTAACAAAATTATCAAGTTTTTGAAGGTGGTGGTTCCACATTTTGATTCATAGCTCTGGTCCTACTGAACCGATTTTGCTGAAATTCAATCCAGAACTGCTTAGGATAACTACAAGCAATTTGACACCTAGTTTGTTTATTTCTTTTGAGTTTTTCGAAAGTGAGCGTGTTTTCAACAGACGGACATGGCTAAATCGACTTAGAATTACTCAAGCAGCCAGAATATATATACTTTATGGGGTCTGAGATGAATAATAAAAAAGTTTCACACGGAATGACAAACTTAGTATACCCTCTTCACAACTAATTGTGGTGGAGGGTATAAAAATGCATTAAACCGTTAAGTGCTTATAACCGGTGTGCATATAAGCGATAAATACTTTATATAGAATTAATGGTAAAATTTACATAAAAATCCAAAAATATTGTAACATTCCTTTGGTGGCAATTTTTTGGATTTTAAAGGATTATTAAAGTTTTAAAACGATAAAAGAAGGCTGGAAATTTTTTTGTTTGTATTTTAAAACTTACCCGAATTTGGTAAAAATAATGAACCATATGAAATGGGTGAATGCATATTATCTTGATGAGCGGTTGAGTTATCTGATGAAGCACCGCCGGAACTAGTTGAATCTAAATCACCTCCATTCAGCGATGAGGAAAGTGTAGTATCCATATTTTTAACAAACATTTAAACAAATAAAACTAAACAACATTAAGGACTTAATAAAAAATGTTTAATTAATAAATTTCATTAAAAATTATATAATTTCACTGTTATTTTTTTAATTTGTAAATATTTTCGTTTTTTTTTTGTTGCACTAAACTAAAATTGTAAACATTATTTTGAAGTTTTATAATTTTCTTATTTAACCGTTATAGAAACGTCGCCGTTACATTCACAAAGTTTTAACCGCACGCCTGCGAAGTTCTAATTGAACTGACGATTTGCTCAAAATTAAAATTATTTAGGGCTACTAATGAAAACCAAACATAATGAGAGTGAGTGCAAGAGTTTTTAAACACATCTACACTCAAATTTACCAACACACGTTTAAAGAAAACGGACGAATTGTAATGCAATGTTGGCTATCAAGCATACACATTTTTATCGTGGAAATATTATGGAATTGAAACGTTTCATTAAGGGTTGTTTTCACTTCTCCATAGATAATTGTCTTCCTTCCTTCTTATCATATCCTGTTTTATCAAGGGGCGTTGCTTATTTTGTAATTTGTTGTTGCCTTGGTAGACGCCATTTTTTGTTTAATCTTATGATTTCTTTTTATGTTACAATGAGGAACAGGTTAGTTTTTGTTGCTGTGAATAGATGAATGAATATCTTCCTGTAGCTTTATTATGTATTTAATGTTGCATCATGGTTTCATATTCTCCCTCAACAGATGATATAGTTTTTTTTAATTCCGGTTTAAATATTTTTTTTAGCAAAAAAAAAAAAAATTCTTTAGAAACTGTATGTGTTTGTTATTGCAAAAATAATTTGATATTTTTTTCCATAATCTAACCTTGACCTAGATTATATACATATAAACTAATTTAATGATTTAGATAACATTTTTACATATAAAAAACAAATTTTATTGATCTTATGTCTTAGTTTAATGTAATCAAATCCTGTTTTTGTTCTTACACTTTTTTTAGATGAAAACTGATTTCTGCCAGTGTGGCTTTATTATGCCGCCATTTGTTTATTTGTCAATTAGTACAGTTATTTTGTGTGTTTGTTATTTGTTTATTTATCTCAATGTACGTTTTGTTTTTGCAAGCATGATAAATTTGCTGTCATTTTAGTGCAATTACCATTCAAAATATCAAATATACCAACAATTTCTTAGAAATTTGAAAATATTTTGTGTTAAATTCTCCAAAGTGTTTTTTTTAGCACAGATAAAATTTATAAATGTAAAAAGTGATTAAATTATAGCTGTAGAATTTTAATTAATTAACGTCTTCATTATTATTTGTTTATTAAACTTATACATAAGCCTATGTAAAATCTTTTGCCTAGAATACACAAGTAAGAAAGTATAGTCGGTCAAGCCATACCATATGCTACCTTACACCACATTATTTAAAAACAAATTTTCGAGACATATGTATGTACATTAGGGATATAACTTTTTAACAATTTTTTAAAATATCAAAATTGGCATAGCACAGTCCGATAGAGCATAAGAAACTATAAGGGAACGTATTTTTATTTTTTTGCTAAGGTCAAAAAAGTTGACCCACCAACCGCGATGAAGTTTCGAAAATTTTTAATTTTATTTTTGGTTAAGAAAAATGAGTAATATTGTTACGTTACTGCCTTTCAATAACGTTTTGGTTTATTTTCTTTATAATAAACCGTTTCGAGTTCTTAACTAAAGTTACTTTCGTAACAATATGTTTATTTAAAACAAAAAATAGCTCAAGTATGAAATTTTATTAATACCTATTTAGAGATGGTAAGAGATTTTTCCGCAAACCAAAACGTATTTTTAACCTTTTTTAACGAAAAAAAAAAAAAAATTAAAAATGAATAAAAACACCGTATAAAATTATGAATATTCAATATTGCATTGGTTAAGAAAAACCAAAAAGATTATAATTTTCGTGGTTACTAGGACAGGGTTGAACTCATGGTACTATGCCAAAAAATTGGTTATATCCCTAATGTACATATAACTTTTTAAAATTTAAGTACTTTTAAGTGTTATTCGCACTGCAATTTTTGAGTACGACTCGTACTTAAGTAAGTAAATGGTGATTTTTTTAGAGTGTCACAACTTTGAGTTGGCATCACTGCTTTATTTGAGCACCTATTTAACAGCTGATAGTTGCTTTTGGTTTAGTTTGCCTTGCAATTTTATTATGAATCGACTTACACCAGAGCAACGAGTGCAAATTGTTGAAATATTAATCAAAATATTTCGGCGAATGGGCTGAAGCACAAATTGATATTGATTTTTAATTTCCATTCAAAATTTTATTTTCCGATGAATCCCAATTCTGGTTAAATGGGTACGCAAATAAGCAGAATTGTCGCATTTGGAGTAAGGAGAATCCACAAGCTTTTGTCAAAACCATTACATCCACAGAAAATTACTGTTTGGTGCGCTTTATGGGCTGGGCAGAGTCATTTGCCCATATGTCCTCAAAAACGATGATGGTCAGAATGCGAAAAGTTGTTGAAAATTGGTGTCCCAGATTGCGCCTTTTAGGCGCCAGCCGTGGCGGCCATATGGCAGAAATCATATCAAAACATTGATTTAATAAAATGATCTTTCCAATAAAGCCCGTTTCATTGATATTAAAAATGTATTTCCTTGTTTTATTATGATTTAAACTTGTGTCACTCCATAAAAAAAAACACCCTTTAGAAAAAACTTAAATTTAAAACGAGTTTATTCTTCTTTTTGTGTAAATATTTAAAAAAATAAATGTTTTCCTTATTATAAATTTAGAGCAATAATGCCAGCACTCAGTAATGCTCGTTCGAATTCTAGAGCTATTCTGGCTTTGCATTTATTTTCTATTAGTAAATTTGTATGTGATGCTTTCTTATCATACTTTCAACAAAATTAGTCAAGTCACACTACAAAAATTATTGTCCGGCTTTACATAAGCAAATGAATATTTTCTCAGACATTGGGTCAAAAAACTTGCTATTAAGGAAGTTCTGCGAAACAACCTCTTCGCAGAACGTCCAATAAAAATTGTGAAAGACATTTTGCTATTGTTAAAATCATCCTATACTTTTTTTTAAAACTTATTTCATATAACAATTGAAAACGTTTGTGTTTCAAAAATATTATATTAAAAAAAAAACTCTGTCTGTTTTAAGAAATCACGTTTATTGATAAAACGATACCACTTGGATATCGATACTTATACCCGAAACTGTATCGGCAGTAAAGTATCGATAGCTACTCTGTATCGTGCAAAAAGCATCGATACTTACTTGCATCGATCAATACTATTGGAGCCAGTGAAAACCGGAGTAAATTCAAAGGTACGTGGTTTTAAGTACGTGTTGAACATTGTATGAGTGTTTTTAAACAGGGACCGAAAATAACATTTATTTTGAAATTTAAAACAAGAAAAAGCATATATATAGAAGTAAATTTTGAAAACATAATTCAAGTATACCATATTAATACTTATGAAATACAGGCCTGTTCTGCAAATCACTTTTACTCAAATCACGTGATTTCAAATCACATGTGCCTACTAAACTCACACGTGTGATATTTTAGTGTCCCGTTTTTGTGTGTTTTGGTGTGATCTTCAATTACCGAAAACACACCGAGAAACACAAAAACGGTATGACTTTCAGAACACCACAAAATCACGCTCGTGATTTCAAAAACACGTGATTTGAAATCACGTGATTTTCAGATGTTGATTTATTTTTAGAACAAGGATAAAAGTTATTTTTTGATATTGATTTTTCGTGCGAAAATAACAGTTAGTTTTAGATTTTTTTTTTGTTTGAACTAGCACAAATTCTTAATTATGTTTAAAATGGCGTCAACGGCTTTATTTGTCAAACAATATGAAACAAGTATTTTTGACCGATACGAGTACTTTTTGAACGATACCTACTTGGTACTCGGTGCCAAAGTGTCGACGCCAAAAGTACTCGGTATCGAATGAAAACTATCGAGAAAGTACTTGTAGTTACTCGTATCGTTTCATCCCTAATCACGTTTGGTGCGGAACATTTTTGAACCCAACTCACCTAAAAAAGTGCTATACATTACATGTACAATATTTGCCACCATGCCAAATTTTTCGTAAAATTTAGTTAAATGCCTAATGGGCAATCATGAACCAGCCAGAAAAAAATTATGCTATGAGATAAATTTTCATATAAAAGTTCTTTGTGCCGAATATTATTTAGATATCTTCATCTTTATGAGATTGGTTTGCTTTTAATTAATTTTTTGAAAGGGTTTCATATATTCCCATGCATTTGACATAAGCTGAGCAATAAGAAATATTGCTCTGTTGTTCTGCCGACGTTATTGCCAAATCGCTGAGATATTTGTCTTCTTTTCTGATGCAACAACTTTTAACATAAAAAATCGTTTTATTTTTCTTTTTCAAAGTTTTTTCTTGTAATTTATAAGAAAACTATTACTCTTTAGTTCAATATTTTCAATAAAGTTTGCCATCGCTATAGCGATGATAACATTTTTTTAGTTTTTATTTTTTATTATGTTTGCATATAAAATATTTAAAGTTTAGCTCGTGTTAAAAGATTTAAAATTTGCACAGCTGTTTGTTTTACCTTGCACCAATACAAATGTTTTTCCGGAATAAGAATTTTGGCTCGATAGCAACCAGGAGAGATGATCTAGGTCATTCAAATTTGGCTTAAATAAATCAATTGTTTTGAGTATTAAAAATAAGTTTAGTAGGTTTCTTGTTTCACCTAGCCCCCAAACCAGAATCCTTCCGGAATACTAATATTTAAATAATTTTTTAAATAAATTTAGGCAAATTTAGGGCTATAATTTCTAATTAACGGTCGTATGTATTTTCTTTATACGATGTTTTATCTGTTAAAAGATTCTGACCGATTTTTTCCTAAGTTTTCCACAAAGAGCAATTTTGAAAATATTAAAATAAAATTTTTATAATATCTATTTTCGGGGAAAAATATTCTCTCAAGTTAAAGTTTTATAACTCAGATTTGTGGTAAATTTATCCCAAAACACGACGGTATATAAATCTGTCGAATCGGTAAAAAAAATGGCTGAGGTTATGATCCAAATACTGAAATCCTAAAATGTACTCTTTCTATACTCACACCCTAATAGTGATAATAGTATGATAAGTTTGTGCTGATGTGTGTAACACTAAACAAATATTGTTGCTAAGCTAGAGTGCCGCTTAAAATGCAGCCAATCGTTATTTTTGTATAATTAAATTGAACATGTTTGTGCTGGAATAATTGAATTACATTAGGGTGGTACACACAGAAAAAAAGTACCAATGTAAAATTAACATGGAGAAATGTTGATTGAGAATCATAGTAAATTTCTGCAAAAGGATGCCCTTTATTTAAATTTATCATTATTTCATATTAATTTTAAATGAAAAATATTAAAATAACCTTAAATTACGTTTATTTAATATTATTCACTGTTAAAATAACATTGTTCAATATTGAATCCGCAAAAACCTGTTTTATATTAAAATCAAAAGTTTATCCTGGTTAATTAACATGCATACATACTTAGATATGTACATTTTTTATTTTCATGTTTAAAATATGTTATAAAAAACTAGCTGTCCCGGCAAACGTCGTTTTGCCATATAACATATTTCTAGTAAAAGAAAGAGGAATAAAGCACCTTATACCATGATCGGCGATGAAAAAAACAATAGTTATTTATTTCTTTTCGTTACATATTCAAAAGTTAAACATAAAAAAGTAATGTATTTGTTATCCTGAAGTATAAAAATCAAACAGATATAGTCAATTTGTAATACGAAGAGCAATTGCGTGTACGATATTTTTTGTCATTCCGTCTTTAGGCAACACAAATTAGCTCGATGGCTTGCCGACGCGAGAACATGCCACGTATAATTGTCCGTGTGAAAAACATGGTGTGCCCAAATCTAAGCCGCAAACATACACCGTTTGGCCTTGCGACATATAGATTGTTATTGCAAATTCCAATCTAATTGGAAATTAAACGCGTTTGAATTCAATTGGGACGTCTGTGGCAATCATCGGAGTTCGTGGCAGCAAAACATTTTCGTCTCGGAATTCACCATTCAAAATGGTAGCTCCTATAACGTTTTTCATAAATTTTTTAACGACCAATCGTGTACCATTGCAATGCCGAAGTAGAATAACCGGAGAAAAAAATTTAAAAAAAATATATAAACTTTTTAAATTAATTATGAAGGTATTGGATGTGGGTGCTTTTACCCGTTTACCTTTATTTTACGCCGTAAATGTTAAAATTTATAGCCCTTAGTTCCTTCAAGACTTGAAACTTTCATCGGATAATTAATTAAAAAGACATGGGGAGATGAAGCTTTTACCCCTTTTGCCCTATTTTACGCCCTAATTGTTGGAATTTCAAAAACATGTACACACAGAAAAAAATACCAATGTAAAATTAACATGGAAAAATGTTGATTGAGAATCATAGTAAATTTCTGCAAAAGTATGCCCTTTTTTTAAATTTATCATTATTTCATAATAATTTTAAATAAAATAACCTTAAATCATGTTTATTTAATATTATTCACTGTTAAAATAAAAAAAAAAAAAAATATTAAAATATAAATAAATATGGATTCAATATTGAATCCATAAAAACCAGTTTTATATTAAAATCAAAAGTGTATCTTGTTAAATTAACATGCATTCATACTTAAGTATGTACATTTTTTATTTTCATTCTTAAAATATGTTATAAAAAGAGGACAATTCCCGTATTCTTTTAATTAAAATTAGTTACTTAAATAGTGCATCAAGTTTTCAAAGTATATTGATGACGAAATCCATATCGGGCGATGCTGATGCTTCTGTTGACAAAGAAGAACTCAAAATAAGTGAAACATGTGTTACAGGGGTAAGTGTATTGAATTATTCTTAAATAAATGCATATGTTGTCTCTGAGGCTTCTTCACACTGTTATAACACACTCAAACCAATTTGATTCTACATGAAATTCACGTTGTTTCAACTTGAAATAACTTTCATTCAACGTGATTCGGATTGTTATTTCAATATAAATTACATTTTGCTCTAACTTTACTGCAATGTTAAATTAACATGAATTATAGTTATTTTAAAAGAAAAAAAATGTTGTTCGCAGTTATTGTAAAACCAGGTTGAATTAACATGAAAAACGTATAAAGCAAAATCACCACCGAAAAATTTTAAATCAACCTTGTTTTCTACGTTTTTAACTTGATTTTTTTCTGTGTGTATATCTTAAAGTTCCTTTAGATACTACAGTATCTGCATGCCAAATTTAAAGAATACCGGTTGATCAGTTAATAATATATAGGGAGGGGGAGAGTTTGCCCCTCTTATAATAAATATTATAGGCTATAGTTCCTTCCAGATGTTATACTATTTGCCTGCAAAATTTCAAGAAAATTGGTTAATTAGTTAAGAAAATATTGGAAGGGGGAGCTTTCACCCGTTTTGCCCTATGATACGCCTTCTAGCGATATGAAATATACATTAAGATCTATTCTGAATGTCATTGTACACATTAGGCATGGTTTGGTAACTTTTCAAGAAACAATAAACCATCTACAGACTATCCCCAAAGTACCGTGTTAGTTTTCGTTTAAATCGGTTGACCCGTTTTCGCAGTTAGTGGTGACATCAAAGTGTACACTTCTTTTTATATATATAGAAAAGACAATTCCCGTATTCTTTTAATTAAAATGATTTAGTTAAATAGTACATCAAGTTTTCGAAGTAGAATGATGACGAAAACCATATCGGGCCATTCTGCTGATGCTTCTGTTAACAAAGGATAATACAAAATAAGTGAAACATGTGTTACAGCGGTTAGTGTTTTGAATTATTCTTTAATAAATGCATATGTTGTCTCTGAAGCTTCTTGGCACTCAAACCAACTTGATTCTACATGAAATGAAATTCACGCGGTTTCAACTTGAAATAACTTTCATTCAACGTGATTCGGATTGTTATTTCAATATAAATGACATTTTGCTCTAACCTTACTGAAATGTTAAATTAACATGAACTATAGTTTTTTTAAAAGAAAAAATGTTGTTCGTAAGTTGTAAAATCAGGTTGAATTAACATGAAAAACGTATGAAGCAAAATCACCTGCGAAAAATTTTAAATCAACCTTGTTTTCTACGTTTTTAACTTGATTTTTTTCTGTGTGTTCATTTAAATTTCAAGAAATATTTTATTGCAACATAAATCGTCTTACGATTTTTTTTTAAATCGGCCCACATTTGACCACAGCTCCCATACAAATACCACTCCCGAAAGTAGCTTTAAATGCCATTACTTCCTCATAAATAATAGTATTGATATAAAGTTTGAAGGCGAAATGTTTTATAATAGCAACTATTACATTTTGTACTGGAACATCCAGAACTGACCGTAGTATCCATATAAACCTCTACTCTAAAATCGTTTTAGAGCGAACAAATTTCGTATACTATCTATACTGCCGTATTAGGAATCACGTAGTAAAGAGAAAGAATGAAAATCAAACTGAAATTTAAATTTAGTTATTACTTTAAAATATTTGACAAACTTTAATAATTTATTTAATAATGAGTGGAAATTTATTAAAGATATTTAATGTCAAAAAAGTTAAAAAGGCAGTAAAGGAGCATATAGACGACATGCTTTTGTCATCTGACATGTCAAATTTTCAAGTCACATCTAATTGTGCATGTCTGTCAAAATCGCTGTTTTACATAAGCTTTATAATATTCGGTCACAAACGTACATGTAATTTGCTTCTGACATTGTCTCTGTTTTTTTTTGCATTGTTATTGCAGAAACCAAAGTAGTGCTGGGTTTCAAAATAGCTTGCTGCCGCCATGAAAAGTTTTATTTGCGCCGTAAAATAGTTTAGCCATCTTAACATTTTTTTCTTTTAATTCAAAGATACCAATTTAGGATTTTATAATAAAACGGTTTTTATATATATATTCACATAAATTCTATTCAATGGTAAGATGATCAAACATATCTCGGTATTGTAAAAAATTAACTTCAGCCGGCTAATGATGGGTAGCAGAAAGGATAAACTTTCGAAAAGTGGTCTTTACACACTGTGGTCTAGGGTATCATATGGTCGGGCTTGATCAACTATACTTTCTGACTAGTTAATATTAAAAAAAAAAATTTTTAATACATATTATACCTGTAATTTCAATACTTTTATGTATGAGTTACAAACCTAATTTCAAACTCAAATTTTCCAAACATTTTCTAATGATTAACAAAATTTCAAATGTTTGAAAATGTTTAGTTATTACTAAGAATTTTTTTACCAATCTGTTCTAAATATCTAATACTTTTTAATACATTAATTTTGATCAACTAAACCTTAAAAAAAATTTCAATAATTTTTTGATTAAATCTTAAAATATTCAAAATAAAATGCACAAAAATCCCGGAATCTATTTTTCTATTATCTGTCTACATACAGTTAGTGACAGTTTAGCTTAATGCTGACAATTGCAATATGAGACTCCTTTATTTTCGAAAATTCTTTTTAGTTCCATGTTGCTGCTTCCACTGTTGTTGTTTTTGTACGTTGTTGTATGCATGTCTGTCACCTAGTAGCGTCAAATTTCAATTAGAGATAAATACAGGGATTTTTTTCCCAATTTCAATTCATTCAGTTGTATGAACAAGCAGAACGAATCAAATGCAATGAAGAGATTGCTTTTTACAAGAACAAAATTAAAGATTTCCACTTTTTATAGAGATTATAAAAATAAAATGTCAAAGGAATTTGTATTAGAAGTTGTATAATAAAATTGATGCTACCGAATTGATTTATATAGTTTTGTATTGAAAATGCGAAAGATAGAAAGAGATAGAAGCTATTAAAGATTATAAGGATATAAAGATTTATTTTTATGTTTAAAAGGTTAAGGAAAATAATTTTCTTATGTTGAAAATGTTAATAAGTGTATCTTCTGTAAATCGAAATAAAGTGGATTTAAAAGCGAACAAATTTCAAAACGAGCCTGTAAAGAAAGTTTATAAAAATATTCCTTTTTATAAATTCCATACTTTGAGTACCAATTATATTTACAAGAACAACTCTTAAAAGCAGGAAAAACTACAGCCATTTTGTAAATAATTGAAATCAAAATCTCGTTCGATTTTAAATCCACTTCATTTTAATTTGTGGAACATGCCCGTTAGTTTAACAAAACTTACAGTGACTAAATGAAGCCTGGATATAAGTATACATATATAGTTGCCAGAAATGTCATATTTCAGAATATTATAAAGTCAATTTTATTTTATATGAAAGTTAATTTGGTCGTTTAAAAAGCATAGCAATGTTAGAGTTAAAAATATGGGGCCTTCCAAAACGAGGTTTCAAATTGATATGTTACAAGTATAAAGTCTTTGTACGTTAGGTGCCTCTTATCGATCGTTAGATATAAGCAAATCTATTTTGTTTCACGCCCACTTTTCCACTTCCCCTTACATTTTGTAGGATGTTGTCTATTGATAACCAGGATGCTTTTAACAAATTTGGAAACTTTAGTTATTGTCGTTCTCTATATACAGAAATCTGTAATGTCTTTAAACAGGAAGTGACACGCCCGATTTACCAATCCCGCCCACATTTTGTCGGATGTTGTGTATTGTTGGCCAAAATGCTTGTATCTAATTTGGAAACTTTGGCTTTTGCCGATATATAAAAAAAATTATAAAAAAAAAAACAACAAGGGATCCATCTGTAAAATTAGAGGCAGTCGTGATTTATTTCTCATATCTCAGCCGTTTGTGGACCGAACAGGCTTAATTTTAATAGCAAAATTAAACGGAGTATATGTGACATAAATTTAAAGCAACCAAGTCCCCATCATATCTGGGGTCTTCGGAAACCTCATTTCAACAGACAGACAGGAAACGTTTAAAAAACTTCGCTTCTCATAAGAATCCAGAATATAAATACTTTATACCGGTGAAGGGTATAAAAATACAAGTACATTTAAGCGAAATCATCGGATGCTTATTTAATTGTTTAGATGATGCCATGATATTAATAATAAAAAAGCAATATCAGGCAACTGGCTGCTGCTACGGTTGAAACACTTAACTATTTTCAAGAAATTTTCCATAACCAATTCGGAATAGTGATCGCCTTTTCGACAAATCACAAGGTCAGGAAACTTTTAGCGCAAAAGATGGATGGCAACGTTTCTTGTGTGGCACGAAGCGCCGTCCACATCAATTTATTTTAATTCCGGCAGCACAGCCGCAAATGTGAGAATTGGTGATGGAAAACAATAAGGTCCTACAAGCGTTACTGTGGCGGCCGTTTGGCTGATATTGTTTTCCATTATTAGTGTCAAACCCCCTTATTACAATTAGTAATATTAATAGAAGCATTTAATTTAAGAGCCTAAACTTTCGTATATCAAAAAAGGATCCAACATTATGTTCGTCTTATTGACTTACATAATGTTTAACATAACGAGTCATAAACGCAAAAAAAGCTTAAGCGACAAAAACAAAATATTACACAAGTTATTTTTATTTTATTTGATATAAATTTTGTATGAAGGTTGTCGCTTACAACAAAATTGATTTTGCTATAAAATCGTAACGGTACCTCATGTGGCAATGCCATTTTAGGAGATGATGCAACTGTTGCCAATAAAGTCATTTATTAAAAAAAACGAAAATTTTAAATGAAGTCGCTTAAGCTTTTTTGAAATCTTTAATTTTTATGCCAAACTTTTTGGAACCAAAGTCAAACTAAGAGACTTTAATTAAACTCTTATGTCTTATGAAACATATTTTATCAAAATAAACGATATTTTTTTTTTTAATTAAAGCACGTTTTTTTGCATTTAAATACAATGTATTGGTAATAATTCTGTGGCAATAAGGTAAAGCGCGCTTAGGTCTATTTTTTAGATTTGTAGGAGAGCAATTTTAAACTTTCAAGGTGTTTTTGAAAATTTACTGCTATTCTGATACAATCATCACTTCTCTGCGGTTATTTTTTTTCCAGTTTTTTTCCCTTAATATTTCTAATGTCACAGATTGGAAGTTAACTTAAGGCCCCTATTGCGGTTCACAACTCAACTCAGTTGATTAATTAATTTTGACAACTGGTTGTGATCAGTTGTAATTTTTGGTTTGTTTTTGTTCACCGAAATATAGCAAAATTGTAAACAATAATACAAAAATTAAGAAATTACAACTCAATTGAGTTCAGTTGTGAACCGTAATAGGGGCCTAAGTTTTTATTTTAAATGTTGTTGCACATATGTCATATTGCTATAGCTCCCTGAAAAACCGTAGAAAATAATTGACAGCGTTGCCATTTTGGTGCCTTTCGGGTATTTTTTGGTGCTTTTTTGCTTATGCAATACCCGAAATTTTGTTAAACGCCCGTTTTTGAAAAGCGGGTATTTATAGTGCTTTTAACAATTCCTCACAGTGCTTTTAAGTGCCTTTTAAGTAATCTACATATATTTTTGGCACTGAACCATTTTGCTACTATTCTGTAAACACAGCGAATACCTTCTTAGCCAACTGCGTATTATTTGCATTTATGTTTTTTTTATTTTTTTTACCATTTTTTAAAACTTCAGTTATATAGAGGATGATTTAGATTAGATTAGCTATTTGGAGTACAATTTTGAGAAAGCCTGTAAAGATTTTAAGATTTCAAATGATAAAAAAGTGATAAAAGAAAGTTCCATTCGTTTTACCAAAAACTTTATTTACGAGGTTTGAGCTAGGCTTCCTAGCAATTTGGAAATTTTACAAAACGTTGCACTTTTAAGCGTTGACAACATATTTAGTAATCGTAATAAAAACGATGTATTTGTTTTCGGTAAACATTTTTTTAAAGATGTAGACACTGTTTCAAAAATAAAAAATGGTTTGAGAAATATTAAGAATTGTAAATGGAAAAATAAACAACGATTTTGAGTCATGTAGAAAAAACGTATTAAAAAGTTTAAAATATGCAGTCGGAAACCGTATTTTTTCGAGCAACGAAAATCGAGCTCGCACTGTATAACTTGTAAACTTTTTTATGGCCAATTCAAACTCCAAATGATTTGGATAATATTATTTTTATTGAAGATAATAATAATACATTTAAAAATTTTTAAATACAAATGTAAATATATTTATAATTTAATTTTAGATGAAAATGGTCCCCCATCTACGCCGTCGCCTTTTTTAAAGTTTTGGAGGTATTTAATATTCGGCATAGCCGAAGGTAACTTGTTTTGTGTTTAATTAAATTGTAAAAATGGATTTTTGCTATCAAAAAGTTGGCATCACTGATAATTGAAACTTTGCCCATGTGTACTTTTTGACAACTTAAGCACTATTGCCTTTTTGACACAAAATTATTTACATCTTCTCTACATTTCATATCATTCTGCACAAAAAACGATTTCAATAAAATAATGTTTAGGGAATAGACCACACTTAACCTATTTCAATAGGCTCCATCTTAGGGCCAGAAAAGGCATTTGAACCAACTTTTACATAATTTCATATAAAACATGCAGATGTTAGTCTATATGCATACATATATGGTTCATTCGTGTTTTTCGCCGTATACTTCTCTTTCAGCCGCCAAACAAAGTCAAAGGCTAGTTAATTGCAAATAAAGATAAAGAAATTGAAAAAGTGATGTTTTTGTTTTGCTTTTATTTTAGGATTATTATTCGATTTCGGTTCATTCTGGCTTTTAACTTTTGTAATCAAATTGCAAAACTATAGGTTTTGTAATTAATTTTGGTACAAAATATCTTTCGAAATTACAATAATTGGTAAAAATATATTATAAGACAGGTATGTTTTATCAGATTAAAACCAGTATTCATTGCGTAATGTAAAGGCTAGTCCAACCAAAACGCTCGATGTAAATTGTAAATAAAACAAAAAGTTTTCAGAGAATTATCTTAATATTTTTTTATTATGATAAAAGGATCTACGGCAATAAACCGACAAAATATCGGCCAAATGCTCGCCACGGCTTCGGTGGTATACCTCTATCCGATGGTACATATTTTGAACGACTCTGAGACATAATTGAGGTTCAATGTCGTCAATGTGCGGAATTATCTCATCCCTTAGCTCTTGAATTGTTCTTGGCTTATTGTCGTACACTTTTTCTTTTGAATATCCCCAAAGAAAGAAGTCCAACGGTGTCAAACCACATGATTGTGGCGGCCAACTGACATCGCCACGACGAGCCATTTTTTTTGGCAGTGTGGCTAGTGGTACCATCCTGTTGGAACCTCATACCGTTTAGGTCCATATCCTCAATTTTTAGCCACAAGAAGCTCGTTATCATCTCGCGATAGCCAACACCATTCCCGGTAAATGCTAGGCCGACTCCCATTTTCGAAGAAGTACGGCCCGATGATGCTGCCAGCCGACGCCGAACTGTTCGAGCATGCACAGATGTTTTAACATTTGCTACAGACCCGGTTTGCTGAAATTAGCGCACAATTCTCCCGATCGTGTGGACACATTCGGTCGATGCATTTAGATTCGAACGCCAATTTTCGTAAACGTCTTCAACAATCTTAACGCGCTGCTTAATTGTGTTATTAGTTGAATTTATCAACAACTGAAACAAGGAAATATCCAATTAAGTTGGGCAAAACCTTGTCGCTGAGGTGTGACTCCAATTAACATCGTGCATTATGGTGAACTAGCCTTTAGCATTCTTTCAAACAAGTCATTTATGTGTTGGATTTTTTCACAATAAATACAATCGTATTTAGTATTTTAATATCAGTATATTATTTTAAAAAGAAAATCTCAAAAAAAAGACGTTACAGAATCAATCTGTGATTTGGATTCAGCACGCTAAAGTCAATTAAAATCACATAACAAAGTTTTTGCTCCCGACTCTTCTTGCCGACCAGTTATCTTAAGAATTAAGACTTGTGCCTTGATTACAAACCTTACATTGGCAAACACATAGAGGTCTTAGAATAGTTTTCCATATTTTCTTGGCATACAACGGCTGTTTTTTAAGGCCGATAGAAGTAACGAAAGGGTTAGCTATTAAACCAACTGTTATATTGCTCTCACTTTTTGACATTTATGACCAGCATGCTCTGACAAATCATAATATAGGTATTTACTCTTAAGCAGTGCTACACAATTATCCAAATTAACTTTTAAAATCTGTCATCGGTTCGAGCAACTAATATACGACGTTGTGATTTTTATAGCGCACAAATTCGTTCAGATGAACAAACAAAATTGCAGAATACAGAGTAAGAAAAAGGCACAATTTGGCCGGGTTTCACGCTATTAGCATCATCGGACCTTATTTCTTTAAAAATTAAGCTGAAGCTCACGTTACAATCAATGGAGATCGTAACCATGGTGCGGTCATTAATTTGTTGTTGTTTTAAAAAGTGGATAACATTGATCCTGGAGAAATGTGGTTTCAATAAAATGGCGCTTTGTGCCATCCGGCGAACTCAATCATCGAATAATTAAAATCGAAATTTGCTCATAAGTTGATTTTGAGAAATTAACCTCTCAATTATTTCCTGTGGACTATGTGAAGTCACTGGTTTATGCTCTAACCCCAGCAACAATTGACGACTTGGAGGCCAACATTGTTCGTGACTTACGGCCAGCAATACTCGAAAAAGTGGCCCAAAATTGGTCATTCAAAATGGAATTCGAAAATATTCAAAGTGAAAAAAAACAAAGCATAAAATAAAAATAAAATATACATAAATGGTTATTGTTAAACCAATAAAACAGTTTAAATTCATGCCTTCAAATAAATTATGTTAAAATAATTTTATTTAAATAAATTTAAACACCTTTACACAATATAAAAAGCTAATAACATTTCAGGGTTGCAAATACATAATCCTTTTTATTTGCTAACAAGCTTTACACACTTTCATATACAAAAGCTGCATTTTTTCTCATATAGTGTTGCCAATAGTTACATCTACTGGCTTATTTAAAAAAATTGAGTGTTGAAATTCCAATTTTTATTAAACCTAATTGGCTGCGTGTCAAGGATTAAAGGCATCAAGTCCGGGATTTATTTTTATAAAAAAAAATTTACTTTGATTAAATTTCGTAAACGTGTGTCCAATTGACCGCAAGTTTAAAAAAAGTTTTATGAATTTCTTTTACATATAACTCTTTTTAACTACGTTTTAGTTTAATTATGTTGAGTTTTTATTTTTTAAATTGTCTTTATTTTGTTTAAGTCAAGTTTACAAAAAAAGTTCGTTACAAATGTTTATTGTCTTCTTGAATTGCTTTGGTTCCCACACTTTTATAATGTGCTTAAATCAGCAAAATTATATATTTTTTTTGAGCAATAAATAAATATAGAATAAAATAAGCTTATAAATACAATTAATACATGTTTATATGGATGTATATGTATTGTGCAGTTATGTGTGTATGTTTTTTTTTTTAAATAAACACATATTTTGACGTAGTCTTTCATTATTGGGTGTCCAATTTTTTACGAAAATATTCTAGAAAATGCAAACCGAACTAAAAAAACACTACATATATTTTTCTATAAACAGAGAAATACTTAAACAACTGAAAAATAGAATAATTTAACACTCCTGTCGTTAATTAAAATTATCTTTAAATTATTAAAAAGTGTGAACAAAACAGCTTTTTAATTATTTAAAACAGTGTACCCTAAACGAGCCCAGCTGGTCGTTTTTATACGCACCAAGGTACATTTACACAAGGTAGACTCGATAGCGGACAGACATAAACTCCAATTGTCAAAGTCGTATATATGTATGAGCCAAAATTTGTACATGTGTGCGTTAAATTGTTTTTGTTTCATATGGAGACAATTTTGACAAGTCGGGTATTTTTATAAAGCAGGATGTCTACACTGTACCTTGATACCCACACTAAATAGTTGAGAGGGTATCATGCATACAACCACCTTTTAGTATAACGATCGACACAAAATTGCTGGCTTGTTGTCTGGCTGGGGCTTATACTGTTTGGTGTGATCGAAATTATTTTCGATTCGAAAGCAATTTCAATTGTGGTTTTATTTCTAAAGCTTCATGCAGACGGTGGTCAGATCTTACAATGTTGTCATTAAAATTGCCGAAACATGTCTTGCAACTGTGTGAAAATAGTAAGCTCATTTTCATTTGGCAGATATGTAAAATAAATGCATCTGACAATGGCACAATTGCCACAAAAATGTACGAAGCTTAATTCTGTCAGTCGATACTGAACGAATCGAAATAAATTTTTCAGTGTTGTGAAATGGTTTACTATACTGAAAACATTTCAATGGCTGTTTTCTCATTAAGCGATTACATTTTTCCCAACGAAAAACTGCATGTTAAAGGAATTTGGTTTTCTTAATGTCTCATTTGCTTCTATTCTGTCGCAAAGCTAACCGGCACTGATCTGCCAATTATTTATTTGCCGTACAGATAAATTCAACCAGCTGACTCCCAACTAGCTGATGCCAACTGAAATCAAAGTTTTTGTTGGTATATTGAGAAAACCGTAATCGTTAACAGACAGTTTATTAGTTATGTCGACTTTAAGTAACATGGGGTCTTCACCTGACAATTTTTGTCATGATAAACGTCAAACTTCATATAAAAAACAATTTTAGAGTTTTTTTATATAGACTCTGACGTTTGGTATGATAAAAAAATTGTCATGTGAAGACCCCATGTTACAGGCAGTTTGTCGATACATTGAGAAAATGGTCATAAGAAATTTTAAACAAAAGTATATATTTGCTAACTGTTACACAATTTAAATAAGTGAAAAGTAATTTTTTTAAGCTAAAAAACAATTATTTGGGTTGTTCACGAAAGGCGGATTATGACGTTATTTGTTTATGTAGTTATATTACCCGCAAAAAATACACATAAAAAAATTTAAATTAATGTATTTTGTTGTTGTGAATAAAACTAAATAACCTGAGAACCAGCCTTCCGTCTATAACATGGCTCCTTCCTATACAAACTTGTTTCCGCAATAGTCTTTGCGCCCATAAACTATCTTATTTATATTGAATTTAGCTCTAAAATATTTTTTGTAACATAAATCATCGTTGCAATTTTTTTTTAGATCGGTCCGTATTTGACCCATACAAATACCACTCCCGAAAATAGCTTTAAATTCCATAACTTCCTTATAAATAGCTACTATGTCATGGCTTCTACATTTTGTACTGGTACTTCCAGAACTGATAGTAGGTCCCATATAAACCTCCTTTCTAAAATCGATTGATATCTAGAAAAAATTTGGCCCAACAAACTCTCATATGAATATTAATATGTTTTGCCGGAACCTTCATTGGCCATGGGTCCCGTATAAGGTAAAATATCGAAAATTTTTCATTATATACTGTGGTGTAAGGCATAAAATGGTCGGGCTTGACCGACTATTTTTTTTCTTACTGGTTTATGTATAAGTTTATTTATTCTGAATAACAAAATTCCATAGATCAACATTGACAGCCAGCATAAGTTTCTCTGATGCACATGCACCTTAATAACGTGCCTTGATTTGAAATAAAGTTATTATCCTTTAAGAAACTCGAAGTATAGGTGGATTTTTTAATCATTGAGGTCATATAAACTAAATTAAATGAATACATAAAGGTATGTTCAATGAAAACATAAATGATCTAATGCAAAATTGTCTCTACCCAGAATAGTTTTAGAAATCATTCAGCTGGGTACACACAGTTTTGCTGGCATGATAATGTGGCATTTAATTTTTGGCAAGCAACCTTCAATTTTTTTGTGATTGACTGACGAAATTTTTGACTGTCACTCATCATCGATAGTGTTTATGTTACAGATAGTGATACATTAATTTCTTTCTGTAGGGTACCTATCTAAATTTTAACAAACTTTGCAAATTGAAAACATAATAATTTAATACTCGTACAATTAAAAAATCGTAATCTGAATGATAAATTTTTTCATCGCACTGTATTTGTGTAAACAATTCTACGAACTGTTTTTGTAAACACAATTTTATATATGATATTTTGTTGTAAATAAAATTTTAATTCATTACAATCAGTGTTTAAAGTATGTCAATTTGTTTATTTATCTTTATATCAGGTAAAATTTTTGTTTTTTGAATGAAATTGTTTTTATATGTTTTATTTAAAAATTAGATTAATTTCATTGAAAAGTTGTAATTAAAATGGAAGATTTTTTTAATGAATTTTGCAATAGAACTTTAATAATATATAAAAATTTCTGTCGAGTCAGCTACTTACATACATACATACATATGTCATGTAAAAATGAGACTCCCAAAATCACTGTTCTACGAATCGCCAGAAAGGAATAACGACAATGTGAGTGTCTTAGGGCCAGTTTTTTTTTCGTATTTAAATATCATTTATCTTTAAGATCTATTTAACTACGAAACTGAGTTTCTATTTCTTTCATGCTACCTTGTAAATAAATAGACTTTGCAAGCTTCTTTATTTTGGTTGAACATTTGTTTATTTGATTTATTTTTTTTGATGCTAGCATAATTTTAACTTAATTAAAAAAGATTAATCACAAAATGGAACTGTATTTAAATACAACTTAAATTTTAATAAAAATTCACTAAAAACGTACATATTTAAATTTGAAGAAAAAACTAGCTATTAATCAATCAATTGATTGTATAAATAGAATATTTAAAGTAGGCTTGATTCGCTCCTGGCCTTAAAAAAATGAGCAGATCTTTTGACCTGGAACCAATATGTTGCCAGAAAGAAACCTAACGATGTACAATACTTTGCATAACTACACTAATACCATATATGGGTTTGCCCCTTAAAGAATTTTATCCCTACAAGTTTAAACTAGGCTCACCACCTGTTACCTTTCTTAATCCAAATCCATTTTTACCCCTGAAAAGTACACTTTGCTCATTGAAAAAATAAAAATTGATTTTAATTAAAAATTTGTGATATTTATTAAAAAAAAATTAATTAAATTTGCACCAGTAAGCAAATTAATAGTATCAATTAAATATTTTTTGATATTAACAACATTTTCTGCAGTAATGTTGTTGATATATGTACATAAGTAAACGTTTAATTCACTTGATTAAATTTCTAATTTAAACTGATTTTATTTTTGATCAACATTTTAATTGAACATAACTGGCGAGAATTTTTTCTGTGCGTTCAAACAAACCTGCAAAAAAAGGGTCTTACCTTTAATCGCACTCGCCAAAATCAACTCAACGGCATAAAACGGATCCGAGCTCGGTCTAGTGTTATAAATCCAATTATAGGGCTATCAATAACACACGTTTTCTCTCTTAACGCCTTATTCTGGAACAGTTTCCGTCCTTCTGGCAGCCAGATCGATGAGTCGGTAGTATTACAAATGAAAGGAATTTATGTGCAGGTGGTGTTGTTCCAACTACTGGAAGAGGTATGATGCTAGGTGTGCGAAAGTGTGAGGTTGGATGTGTGGATGTGTATTCAGTTGCGGTATGATACATGTGGATGATAAAATGATGAAGTGGGTATGATGTAGATGTGTGTGAAGGAAAATTTTCGTGTTATCAATAATCTGTTATATGTTTTAGTTTTTCCAAATGTTTTTAATTTGTCTTTTTCTGCTTTTTTACGTTGGTTTTAATTTTATGTGGTCATTGATTAATGTTCGTTTTTTAACAAAATCCGACTTTTCTCTTCAAAAACTCAATTTTTTCTTTTTTCAAAACAAAAGAAAACCTCTTCTTCTTCCTCTTCCATTTTTATTTCCCGCCGTAAAATTCCCTCCATTCCCAGTTACATTAAAATACAACCTTCAGCCGTTTAGAAAGACACGACGATAAAAAAAAGATAATCAAGAAGCTGAAAACTGAATTAAATACAACTAAATTTAAATAAAAATTACCCAAATACGTATTTAAATACGAAGTCAAAATCTGGTCATGTACATATAACTACATATAAAAATTAAAATGTCTGTTTCAGTTTCTCTACATTCCTTCAATATAAAAGTGGGAGGAGTTAAATACCAGACACATTGCTTGGTGTTTGCAACAGGATTAAACAAAAAATAAAACACACATCAGTGACATACACACAAGCAGAGAAAAAGATTATTGCAAAAATCACAAACAAACGATATTGCATAAGACAAATTTTTTGTTATTGTGTAGTAGTGACAATTCTGAACAATTAATAACAACAACAACAACAAAAGGAATTGACAAAAACAAGCAAATCCTACAAAGCATATCAAATTACAATAAAATCATATAATTTTTTTTTTACACATTTTTGTTTTTTTTTTTTGTACATAGACAGAAGGACAATTGTAAAAAAATTACAAGAGAAAAGAACAACTGTGAGAATACATTTTTGAGCGTGAGTAAATCTATGAATGAATGAATGTTGGGAAAAACCTCCCCTTTTAACATGTTGCTAACCTACAGCTTTGAGAAGGGGATAAATAGAGGAAAAACCAATCGAGATAAATTTAATTTACAAACATTTGGTTTAAACTGTTCACTTCATTTTTACACCACTTGGGTATTAACATGATTATAATGATGATGATGGGTACTGGCTGCAGAAAGAAACCATATGCTTAAATTAAGTACAATTTTCGACTAATTAAATCTTAGGGGAGTTAAGAAAATAATAAAACAGAAGAAATTTATTAAAAAAAAACTTGTTGAAAAAAGTAATGTGAAAGGCAAAATTTGCACAACTAAAAAACACTTTCTTATTTTATACTGTTTATTTACTTTCATAAAACCTTAAGATTTTTATCTGTTTTAAATAGCTTCTGAGTTTATACTCCGGATGTTTTAAATAATCTATCTAAGAAAATCTTTGAGCTAGTTCAGTAGAAAGCACCCTACAATTGAAATTCTTTTAACTGACTTTGTTGTTGAAATATTTGGGATTTAAGGCTTAATAAAGAGATCTTTATCATCATTCCGGTTTAGTTTTAATTTTTGTTTTCATATTTTTTAAAAAAATGACAAATCTTTTTTTATTTGTATTTTACCCTTAATTTAGCGGTTTTTTCGTTTTAATTGCAACATTAGCTTTGAGTAACATTTAATTAATTACAATCTTCACACTCATAATTTGATGCCTTAGAGACTTAATAAATTTTGTAAATTTTATTTATTTGTTTTTGTCACCCTTAACAGCCAATTTCATTATGTTTTAACAACAGTAGCAACATGTCGAGTAAACGGACACCTAACAAACCAAAAACATTAAATCAAAGATTGGTTGTTGTTTGTTTTTGCGTTTCCCTTTCCTGACAAAAAAAAAAAATAATAATAAAGGTTGCCGGATGGGCAAATTTTCTCTAAGTTTAAAGTGATTGCGATTGGGAATATATTAAACATACTTACAAGAAATGAATGAGCGAATCATCATATTTTTCACGTTATCGTTAAGAAAATGATAGAAATCTGGATTTTCTGCCATTTCTCCCATCATTTTCTTAACACCAACGTGAAAAATATGATGATACGCTCATTCATTTCTTGTAGGGTTAAAGGGGTTTTTAAGGACGACCTCTACAATACATTTCATATTGACCGATCTTTACAGACACCTCACAGTGCTGTGATCCCATATAACGAAGGGACAAAAATAGAAGGAGTTACATTAGTCAAGAAAAATTCAAGTTTAAAAAAAAATCGTGCCAAGGACACGCCTACCTCCTATGTGTCCTGAAATTTAAAAATGAAATTTTAGCTTTAATAATGCCCACAAGATTACAAAAAGTGGGCATGCTGATACACATGCAACTAGCAACGTGTGTGTAATCTTGCAATATATCTTTTTTATAAAAAACGATATAACACCTACAAAATTGTCCGATCGTAAATAAAATAAAATTTAGTATGTGGATTGATATTTGTAAGATATATATTTGTGCCGAATTTGGGTAGAATCGTAAATCGAAAAATTCTGAAACATCATTTATTGTAAAATGGGTTAAGAACGCTTGAAATGCTCTTGTTAAAGTAACAAGTAAGAAAATATAGTCGGTCAAGCTCGAACATATGATAAGCTACAGCACAGTATACAAAAACAAATTTATGCAAGTGGGACGGACCCATGGGCAATCATGTTATGTTATGTTATGAGGTTAAGATTCATTAAAAAGTTCTTTCTGCCAAATATTATTTAAATATCTTCAGCTATATGAGATTTTTGCCTGGAGGTTTATATAAGAAATATGGTTTATTTAGGACCTAGCAGGAAAACATATTGTCATGACATAGGAGTTATCGTAAAAGTCATTGTCGCCAATTTGTATGTAAATACTAACATTTAGAAGGAAGTTATGGCATTAAATGCTTTTTTCGGGGGTTTTATTAGTATGGCAGCTATGGTCAAATATAGGCCTATTCCAATTTAATTTGAGAAGATGATTTTGATTGCAACAAGAAAAGTTTGGACCAAATTTAATCTTGATAGCAATTTAATAAGATGGGTTATCGGCACAAAGACCCTAATCCGGAAAGAAGCTTGTATGGGGGCAATGTAAAATTTTGAACAGATTCGCTCCAATAGGGTTGATCCATGTGCTAAATCAGAACCAATGTACCAAATTTATCAAATTATCTCTAAAATTGCGACCTGTACGCACAAGGTTACATGGACAGCCAGCCTGCCAGGGTATAACAAGTAAAAAAGTTTAGTCGGACACTTTTTTTTAAATCATTATTCAGTTAAATTATTATGGAAACAATTTCACGTTCGAAATGTCACGTATCGACCCAGATTTTGGCTTAAAAAAAAAATACAGAAGATTTTGGAATCAAACCAAGGACATTTTAATGTTACATTGCTACGTAAAATTCTGAAAGTAGTTTGACTAAAAATGCGTACGACTGTCACGTTCAACACTTTGGAATTACCCATATGTAGTTATAAAAATATTTTCGAAATGTTTAATTTTTTTTGGCGGTAAGTTCTCTACTTGCTTGGTGACATCACTAGAGAAAGCTTATCTCCTAGAGAAGAAAAATTAACTTGTTCCTTTTTCTTGCTGCTCAAAATACCAAAAAATATTAAGGTATTAAGTATCAGTGTGTGGGATTTCGAAGTAATTGATGCTTCTAGAACAATTGACTTTCGAGTTTTTCCTTCAACCTTTTACTTAGGGAGGGATCTTTACATTGCATTCTCTTGATGTGCAATGCGGAATTATGCATGAAAAATATTTAAGATTATCTTGAACATATATTTATGATCAAGACTTTATATTGCTTAAAAATTTAATATAGGCTTTGGAGAGCCAGCTATGGTATATTCGAGGTATTTTCCCGAGTTTTTTTACTCTCTCCCCATTTATTATCGTCCGGCAACCTCAATCATAAAAACAAAAACTAAACAACTTTATCTGAGCATCGTTTTACAGTCTCTCCAAATTAACGTTCTAAAAACATAATTTCTGTGCGTTTTGTACCACTTTCAAATGTGAACATTGCAACTAACGAACCCCTTTAACTTATTTTTAAAGCATATGGGCGTGCAAACGCGTGGTCTTTCTTGTAACTAAGAAAATAGAACTACGAAATATCCAAGCAATTAGTTGGAAAATGTCGATGTTGTTTTAACAAAAACAACCAAAATATGCAACAAAATTACCTTTGTATGTATGAACGATGTACTCTCATCTTCATGTATGAGGATGAGTGACTACTAGTCAAGAAGAATTTGAAACCATATTTTGAAAAATGAACTCAAGCATGATTAAAATTGTTTTACTTTGTTGGGTGTTTGTTTATTTAAGGCTAATTAAGAACTATTTTTGACAAATTTTTAAATTTATAATAGGTATATTTTTTTTAATTAAAAGAAAATTTGGAACATTTGGCTGGCCGGCAGTGCTACCATTTTAGAATATTTTCTGCTAGATTTAGCAGATTGAGTAAGGAAATTGAATATTTTTTCTAAAAAAAATATGCTTATTGCTTTTTAGCATATTTCCTTCTTCAGAAGCAGATTTTTAGGCATAGTTTTACTTTTAAGAAAAGCTAATTTGTTTAGTATATTTTTTAAAATAAAAAATTGTTTTATGAAATGTACATGTTAAAATTCCTTTTTACTTAGCAGATTTTAAGCATATCTGCGGCTTTATATGAAAACCCAGGCAGAACAATATTATGCAATTTCTTTTCCCCTCTCTCCAAACGAGTCAAACTTGACGTGTGTGAACCGGCACTTATTCTCAATTTACTTAAAAAGTAGATTCACCAGGGGCCTAATTCTGGCAGTCGTGATCGAGTACTTTCTCGATTTGAAAGCAATTTAATATCTAATTATTTCAGTCAATACTGAACGAATCGTAGTAAATTTTACGGTGTTGTAAAGCATTAATTTGAGTTTCACAGTATTGAATAAATAATTTGGATTCGTTCAGTACCGACTGAAAGAATTAGAAATAAAATTGCTTTCGAATCGAGAAAGTACTCGATCACGACTGCCAGAATTAGGCCCCTGGTGAAACCACTTTTTAAATAAATTGAGAATAAGTGCCGGTTCACACACGTCAAGTTTTACTCGTTTGGAGAGCGGGGAAAAGAAATTGCATAATATTGTTCTGGCGGGTGTATGATTGATCATGGGTCACAAGATAGTTTAAAAGAGTGTTCGAAAAGGAACAGAACATTATTTAGCGTTCGGCTCACACACTGAGGAACGATATCTATTTTGTTAGTGTTTGTATAGACGAACACAACCCTTAATACCGTTCGTAACTATTTTCAAGAAAGAGCCGAACACAATATAGTGTTCTGATAGTGCCCTGTAAAACAATTGACTTCTGTTTATTTATAGGGCTACGCAAAATTTGCAAATATCCGCAAAAAATTTGCTAAAAAAGCGAACATTCGCGAAAAATTTAAATATTTTAACAAGGCACACTATTGATACAAAGTCCCTAAAACTATAAGGAATGACAAAATGTTTAATATTTATTACAAATCGTTAAAGCTGTAAAGAATCAGAAAACCTATCTCGAACATGATACAAATTCGCAAAAAATTACAAAATTGGAAACAAACCCCAAAATTTATTTGAAATCGCTAAATCGGCTAAAAAACAAAATGTCGGAAAATAACATAAATAGCGTTAAAAAATTAGCTATAAAGATGAAGAACAAGCTTTTTGTCAGTTGTTAAAAACAGGGTATTCCACTTTTTCATAACTTGTGCTTTTTCTCGTCAAATAACAAAGGAGTCGATATGTATGTTTGTTCATATGTAAACAGAACTAAGTTTAGAACTTTTTTAAAATATTTGCTATTAATTCTTAATTTAATGACATCAACTTAATATGAAAATCTAAAGTAGTTGATAAACCTTTAATAGTTTCAATCTAGTCTTCTAAATGAGTTTTTGATTATCACTTTTCCTAAAAACAGACATAACCTTACTTGTAATTCAATACTTTATTGTGAAACTCAAATCAAAAACAGCACCCCTTCACAAAATGGTACTTTGAACCTCAGGTTTGGAAAAACGAACCCTTGACAATTGTGTAATTGTTTGTATAAATATTCGATTTTACGCAAAACCTATGACGTACCTAAATTTTTGCAAATATTTTTCATTCAAAATTTAACAAAAGATTACAAAAATAATAATAATGATAACAGGTATAAAATAATAATAATATATGAATGTCATTTACAATGTCAAAAAAAGAATAGGCAGACAGACTGACATTGTTTAAAGTGGGAAAAAGCAAATAATAAATCTCTTTAAACAACTACTGAATGTAGTAGGGGTTCAAGACAAAAAAAAAGCAGATTTTTGGGTAAAAAGGTGCGAAAATGTTGTAAAATTTTTAGGGTCTATTGTCTAGGACAAACAAAAATCTATCACATAACTGACAATGATTACAGTCATTCGCATGACGCGACAAAACCTGACATTTTACGTTAAACTCTCATTATAGTTCTTTAAAATTTTGCAAAATATTTATTTTTGTTTTGTTTTTAAGGCAAGATTGCAAGTATTTAAGTGATTGAGTGTTTTGAGGGCCGATTAAGTGTAAGTAGTAGTTAAGGGATTAACACACATTTAAGTATTTGTTTACAAAACATTAACCATTGTTTTGCTCCATATTCGAGAGGTGCTTGCGTGGGATTAAAAATTCTGTGTTTTTAGTGTTGCCTAATGATGTGTTTGAGGAAAAGTAGTTTATTGAGAAAATGAACAGGGTTTAAAGGGATAATCGTTGAACTTAAACTCAAAGTAAGTGAAGCAGTTGAGATTGTGCAAAATTGTTGAATATTTTTTTGTGAAATTTTAAAACTAAAACTAAAAAGGAAGTAGTTATTCAGGGCAATTTTTTATTTTTTGTTTTATATTGATACAAAATTTGAATTTTTCAAGAATTCTTTTTGAAGTGTAAGATTAACATCTTATGCTTTCGGATTTGATAGATGAACTTTTAGCAATGTTATTGGTTAATATACATACGATGTTTGAATTTTGACTGTGATTTAATTTTTTTTTTTAAATCAGAGTGAGTATTTTTATTTGCTTTAGTTGCTGCCGGAGCAGTGGAATTACATTCGGTTTTCGATTTGTTAGCTAAGATATCATCAATTGATAAATTAAACATTCATGCCTACTGATAATTTTACAAATTATTATAAAGTTTTAGGCCCGTTTTCACAACTTACCGATAGCTAAAAGTAGACTTTAACCAGCTTTATAGGAAGTGTTCCATTATTAAATCTTTACTTTAATCTAAAGTGAGAGATAAAGTAAATTAAGGTTCATCCTATCTGGTAGGTTAAAGTAAAAACAAATTATGTATGAACAGTTTTTTAATAAACATCTTATTTACCTGTTTTATTTTTTGCTTTTCATCTCTTTTAAATATATTCTTAAGTTGTCTTTTGTAAATTAAAGCTTTTTTAACTGATCTTTTAAAGTCTTTCTGCCAATTTTTCGATGTCGAAAAACGCTTTCTTTTGCACAAATACATTTAAAACAAAAACCAAACGTTTAGTATTTGTTCTTAATGTAGTTGTGCGAAAGAGTTCATTCGCATTTAGTAAAATATGCAGATTATGTTCAATACTTTTTCGAAACGATTTCCTTAAAGATAAAAAGTCAAAATTCCGTTGAGCTTTTAAAATATGCCTAAGAATAACTTTCTTTCTTTTCTTTGCTGATTATTAGGGAACACTTTTTATATGGCCGATAAAATCCTAACTTTAGCTACCGGTAAGTTATGAAAACGGCTCTCAATGAGTTAAAATTTTGTTTACTAGAATTTTAATAATTTCGCATTTTATATTTGTATAAGTCAAAACACAGGAATAGGTGCAAAAAGCAATAAGAAGCAATTTAGAAAAATAGGGGAACAAAAAAAATATAATGGGGACATAGAAATTGAGAAATAAGAAAAATGTTATTTGGAAATTAGGAGGAAAAATAGGACTTAATGAATATTGGGAATATCGGGAAAGTAGGACAGTACATATGTGGGGGAGTAGAAAAATAGGAATATATGAAAAAAAAAATTGGGCCACAGGAATGTTGTTAAGCAAAAACTAGATTGGGGAAGTAGGACAAAAATGAGAAAAGGAAAATAGGAGATTAGAAAAGTAGTGCTATTGGGGAGTAGGAAACTATGCGTATGTGGAAATAGGATTAGGGAAAAGTTCGAATTTAGAAATATGGGGAAATATTAGGAATATTTTGAAGCGATTTCCGAAAAGTAATATAGTAGGAATGTAGAATATATGAATATGTAGAAACAAAACGAAATAGAAATATATATACATATACATATGTTCCGATTGATCCTATAAGAAGCATAGGACCTTAATATATATGTTAAAAAAGTATACAAAAAGGAACGAATAGAATATAAGAAAATACCAACCTTAGATACTACAAAACTGGGAACATGGTAACTTTACCGAGAGTTGATTGGAAAAATAGGGTTATCCACCATAAATAAAACATACATAAAGCTATGACTTCGATTAAACTTTAATTTCATTATAATAATGCTTTGACCTTGCCATTACGTACTAAATATAATGCCATTTAATGGCCGCCTCTAGGAAGGTTGCTGCAGTTGATTCTTTTGAGTTAGTTTTCGACTACTTTTCCGTACATTTCGGGAAGTATCTCAGCGATAACTCAGCAAATGCTGTTTTTCGAATCTTCCAACGTTAGGGGATTGTCCGCGTAAACACGATCTTTGACATAGCAAAAAAGTCTAACAAAAAAAGTTAGTAGAAGATTACATTGATAAACAAATTGAGCAAAAACTTAGAATTCTGAATCGTTTATATTTTTTGCAATAACCGAGGTGCCCTACTTTGGAACCTATAGCGGCCCTTCTGATATATCTATAGACGCGAAATTAACAACTTTAGCTCGATTACAAGACTTTAGTTACCATCTGAAATTTTATTCCAATTGGACTAACCAATTAGAAAATAGAGAATTATTTCCATTTTTTCCAAAATCTCCCATTGTGGGGCGTCAAATCGCATGATTTTTGAAACTGCTCCATGCAATAACGCCAAACTTTGTGGTGTTGTGTGGCTGGTGGTATCGTCTGCTTCAAACCACATATCGTAAAGTTCATAATCTTCATTGCAGAATCGACAAATTCTGATTACCCACCACACTATCAGTAACAAGAGCAATATTTTCGGCTGTTCGCACAGGGCTGCCAGGTACTTTTTGTCCTTGTCCCCAAAAAATTAAAAAAATATCCCCAAAAATCCCCAGATTCCCAAATCCCCAAAAAACAAAACCTTAAAAAATTAATATTTTTTGTTTGTATTTTTTTCTGACCAAATTTAAAATTTTTTTTAAAAAAAGGTAAGAAAAATGTTAATAAGAAATCCCCAAAAATCCCCAAATTAAAATTTTTAGTCAAAAAAATCATTTTATTTTGTTTGTAGGGACTGGTTTCTGTATGTTTTCTTAAATCCTTTTTATGCGATTCCAGTGAGGAATTACAAGCAGAACAATATGCTGTTTTTGAAGACGAATGAGCCAGTTTATAAGAATTTGGAGCTTGTTCAATCGGTTAAAGTCATCCTTATAATCAACAATAAAAATACATATATCCAAATTTATTTAGTACTTCGATCCATCATATTGTATTGTATATAATGCATCATAACTACTAACCAATAGCTTAGCATTTTTTTCCCAATCTTTATTATATGATTTTTCATATTTACTTATTTTTGGGGAATACATTCATATTTGCTTCAAAATTGTCTTTAAAAAATCAAAAATTTTATGTGTATTCAACGATTTTAGATTCTATTTTAAAATTCTTTTTTTTAAACACTCACTCAAGAAAAATAACAAGTTTATAAAGTACCTTTTACACACTTAATAAAAATGATAATGTTAATTAGGACCCTTTACACTATATAAGAGTAAGATAAAAGTTTTGCTATTTTTATTCATATATAATAAAAAATAATAAAAAAGTGTAAAATCCCCAAAAAATCCCCGAAATCTTTTTTGAAATCCCCAAAAAAATCCCCAAATTACTTTCCTTGTCCTTTTTGTTCACATAAAATCCCCAACTTTGGGGATAAATCCCCAAGTCTGACAACCCTGTGTTCGCACATTGTGATATTGCACAGGTAGGGTTGCCAGATACAAAAAGTAAAATAACTGGACAATAGAAAAAATTCACCTGGTTTTTGAAAAAATAACTGGATAATTTTAAAAAGCACTTAACTATAAGAAAAAAAAATAATACATATTTTACTTCCAATTTTATTTTGCAATAAAAAATTTTTGAAGAAGCAAGGAAATGTTACACTTAAAATTACTTAAATCAGGGTGAATTCACTACAAGTGGCAGCGAAAAGCCTGCTGACTTTGACAGTTCGAACCAATTTGTTTTGGTTTCATAATATTTTATTTATAAATATATAAATTCAACTTGGTATATTAAATTAAATCAAATAATAAAATACTTAAACAGCCATGTTATGGATCGAGTGAAATTCAAATCAATGAAGATTTCCAGTTTAATTTTAAATTACCGTCGTTTTTTTATTTAAAGATAAGTTCTAATGAAAATAAGCTGTACTCATAGTATGAAGTATATAAATCAAAATTATTTATGAACTTTAAACACTGGATCGTTTTTAAAGTTTGCTCGATTTTAATTCCACTCGAATTCGATTTCCCGAACATGGCTGATAACTTTTTGTTTAGCCACATATATATTTTTTTGTACTGTTATTTGAAGAATTTGTAAGCAAAAATGTTTGAAACATTTTGCAACTTTCATCAAAGTTTAGTCTTATTAAAATTGCAAAATTCGGTGATATGAATGGATTCTTGTGAATAAGGATTATCAGAAATACCTCAAAAATAAATTGCTAGTTGGCATGTCTAACAAACGAAATCAATTTATTATTTTTTCTTAGTATATAATTTTGTTCTAAACAATAATAAATATAAATAGAAACTGGGAATTATCTCCTTTCGTAGGTTACTTTATATTATATTCAACATTTTTTATTTTTCGAATTTATTCTATGAGTTACATTTCAGTTATGTATTTTATAAAGCTTTTTTTTTTTTGTAATAGTTCTATTCCTTAAATTTTTAGAAACGACTTTTATACACTACCAGACTATTATACTGTATTTTCTTGTTACATTTTACCTTATCTATCCTTTGGATAGCAATGAAGTATATAGTATGTACAGAAAAATTTACAATTATTAGACACCAGCAGAATGTAATGCATTTTCTGGCCCGCTACGGCCTTCTTCAGCATTCTTTGTGTCACACTGGATAGTGATACTTTATAAATTGAATGACACAAAGAATGCTGACGAAGGCCGTAGCGGGCCAGAAAATGCATAACATTCTGCAGAATTTGCAAATTCGGAGGAGAATTTGTTGATGCCGTTTGTTAAGATAATAAAACTTAGGTTTTTACGAATATTTTAAGATTTTTTAGAATATGAAGTCTGAAGTGATCTCGCCCATTATTTAAATTAAATTATTTCATTCACTAAATTAAATATAAAGTAAATTTTATTAAATAAATAATTAGAATAATCACAACATAAGAAAATATTAAACATCTTTAGCCACACTCTTTTTATTATAAGTGGCATGTATTAATCGTATACTTCGGCCCACTGTGGCTACCGGTTTCATAAAATTGTTTATAGTATCTGCAACTGGCTCCAAAATGTCTCGTACCGACGATAAAATATTAAAGCAAAATATCAAGGAAGGTTGTAGGAAACCATTAAAAACAACCGTAAGCAAAGGTTTTATCAAATAATCTGAGGTCATGTGAAGAAACTCTACTAATAAAATATTTACTAAGGAATATAAAACAAAACGATAAGTTTGCAACAAAAACGTCACCATAAATACCACACCGATTTGTAAACTACCAAAAAACTCAGCCCAAAAACGTGTAGCATAATGGCTGGCTCTTTCGGCCAAAGCCAAGGAAAGTATTTTGGGTGGACAGTCATGTGTTTTAAGGTATTCAGCACAACCATGTTCAAATGGGTAAATACCAATTCTTATTTCCGTAGAATTTTTATGCAAAATTTCCGGTTTTGGCAAATCTTCAAAAATTTTATCCACAGTTGGTTGCTGTTCTTTCTTTGAATTTTTCATTTTATTTAGAGAACATTTCAAACGATCCAATATGGAGCTTTCTTTCATATTCAAAGTTTTCTTTTTATCCAACGTTTCGGTACCAAAAAGTTGTCTTTTAGGTTTCCTATTGCTTGCTTTATTTTTCTCTAGCCGTTTCTTAGGCTTGGTGTACAATTTGAACTCAATTTTTGAGGGTGTCAATTTATTTTTTGCATTCCTTTTCAATTCGTGAGATACGGACTTCATTTCATAGAGTATTTTGGAATTTTCTGTTAAGGTCGAATCCGTTCCATTAGTTAACTCATTAAGGAATTTGTTATATTTCGTATTGCTGTGGTGACAGCCTCGATAAAGCGTTTGATTGTTTTCAGTATCGGTTGAAGAACTATAGCTTAGCATTAGACTTTTAAGGGGTGATTGCAATTTGGCCGTTACACCCACATGTTGGACCTCTATAAGATTCGATTTGGAATTAGAATTGCGTTCAGGTGGAGTGTCTGACATCTTGTTTGTTTTAAATATGTAAATAGAAAGGAACAAAAATAAATTGTGCTCTAGCCAAATTTTCTTTTTGATTAACTCAAATTAAAGTGGGAATTTCAAAAATGATTAAAATCAAAATGAGCGTAACATTTTAATAAAAACAAGTAAGTTGGCTATACCAAAACTTTGATGCCCCGCACCGAGAGTTTGAATATTTCAGAATTGGAATTTGTATGGGATCTGCGATAAATTATAAAACAAAATCTATAAAACCAGATCTCACAGGATTATAATTCGTTACTTTTTTACATAATCTATATATTAATCGTCAAAGACAAGACAGTTACACTTCCCACCTTTGTTTGTGAACCGATTTGAACAAATAATACAACATTTGAAAGACATTTACTTACGGAAGTGCACAATATATATTTTATTTAAATCTGAGGGGGTAAAGCGGATAAACCTCATTTCTCCAAAACTAAAAATTATAAAAAAATTTAATACTTATAGTTGTTCATTAAAAAAATAAGTGGAGACGTGTCTGTTACTTTTTTGAAATTCGGCCCTTTTGGGACTTCTACCATATTCATAACAAACATAAATTTGGTACTTTTTCAAAATTCGAACGTTTAAGGGGTGAAAATCGTACCTATTGATACTTTTTTCAAAACATTTTTCTGCATTTATTGACATAAACGTATTAAATTATGGGTTTCAACTACAATATTGAAATTTTTGATACTTAAATGGGTAGAAAAAAGTATCAAAGAGGGGGAATACGGTACTGCATGTGGTAGTTTTAGAATTATCTATAATATTGAACTTAGTACATAAAATATTAGGTGCAGGGTCCTGAGTGAATGATAACCTATAAGATAAAAACTGTTGGTACTTTTTTGTTTTTAACTGGAACTTCTTGAATTTTCGTTAATATTGGACCTTGAAACATAAATAGCATGCAAGAATTCGCAAGGTGGAGCTTTTTGGTACTTTTTCCTTCTACAACTAGTCCTGTTTTAATTTTCGTTAAGATTGGACCTAGAAGCAATGACTTGAGTGGGTGAGAATCTATAGAAGGGAACTTTTTGTTATTTTTTTGTTCTTCAAGTGGTACTTTTTGAATTTCCGTCAGTATTATACTTAGAAACAGAAAATTAAACATACACGGTCCTGAGTAAATGAGAATCTCTAAGAGGGGTTTTTTGGTACTCTTTCGATATTTAACTGGTACTTTTGGAATTTTTATTTATACTGAACCTATAAACATAAAATTCAACATCAAGAGTCTAGAGAGATTCAGAAAGACACATTTTGGTACTTTTTTGATTTTCAATCTATATTTTCTGTTTTTTTTTTTAATATTGAACTAACAAAGCTAAATTAAACATTCACGAGCTTGAGTGGAAAATAATATATGAGCCGGAGGTTGATTCCTCGCCAAAGACGAAAAAAAAACTACTGCTCGAAACATGTAAATTCATAAACTAGTGCTTGCCAAGTGGCAAGTTTGAATCAAAAGTGAATAAATGATTGGTATCTTTTTTTTTTGCCGAATCAAAGTGATTTTTAGGAGGATGGATTTTTTTGTTTTACACTTCATGTGAGAAAAAAAGAAAAAAGTAGGATTAAACAACTATGTATATTGTATGAACAAAGATAACACTTAACTAAAACATAAAAAATCAAAGCCGAATTATTTTATTTTTTTCACTTTTAGATTTTTTTTTTTGAGAACAAAACTGTCAAATCACTGTCCAACTTCACCATCTTCGAAATTTGCAAGAGAGTATACAAGACAAGACTGGCAAATGTAAACGCTGTGTAATAATTGTACCTTGCTATTGCATAACCAAAATCTTTTGATCTGGCATCTTTGTTTGTTATCATCATTTTCCACCAAACAGTTGCTTTAACGCAGTAAGTCGGTGTAAAGGAATTTTTTCAATATTTGTTTCTAGTGAACGTACAATAATTTTGCAAAAACTTTAATTAATTTGTAGTTAGCTTTTTGTTTGAACAAATTAATTTTCATAATTAGCTTTATTAGAAATCTCACAATCAAAAGTACAATTATTTTATCGCTTTGAACGAAAACTGCATAAAGTTATTGGAAAATAAAAAAATTCTGGAGACAAGAAAACGTGTATAACATATTAATAAAACTGCAAGTGATACATTTACAAAATACGTTGGCTGTCTGTGTTTTTCATAGATCTTTAGAAAATTCTAAATAAAATTAATTAAATGCTTCCATTTTGGTCACGTTTAAAACACGGTGTTTTACAAAATTTAACTGCAACATATTTTCGAGGTTTGTTTGTCAATGACACCCACAAAAAGGCCTGTTTTAGGTCACTTTCATTACAAAGATGGCAGTGGCCGACAGTGTCTCGTAAAAAGTTGTTGGCAGGTGGTGTTTGTTTATTAGTGGTGCCGGGAAATCGATACTATTTTAGTACAAGTTTTTTAAATGCCATTAACAATGTGCAAATTTGTAATTATTTTTTCTTTCAAACTATGCATTTCTCGTTTTATTTAGCACAGAATTTTGTAAAATTATGTTAAAGTCATTCATGTCTTAAAAGTTCATGTTCCTGTTTTTGTTTTGTGTTTTTCTTTATTTTGCTTTACGTTTTTCTTCGTTTTGGCAACAGCTGTTTGGTTGTTTTTTATTAATGCACAAAGTTGTATTTAATAGTATTGTTACGTTTTTGGTTGTCGTCTTAGCTAATTCATCTACTTATTTTTTTTGTTAATGTTGATATGTAGATGGCGATATACAGTGAATATAATTTAAAAATGTTTTACAATTTTCATCTTTTTTCTTTTTTTTTTTAAGCACAAAAACTACGCAAAGTTGGTTTAAGAGGAATGCATAGCTCTATAGAAGATTTGAAAATGGCTGCCATGCAAGTTAAGATCTTGCCAGCTCTTCAGGATAACTACATGTACATGGTAAATATGTTATATATCTATTTTATATTTATGTACATACATAGGTATGTTTGTAACCAACAAACATGGAGATTTGATTTAGAAATGATTTGAAACCAAACATTTGAAAATTATTTTTAAATCATAGCATTCTCAACAAAAAGGGGAAATTATTTCAAAATTGAGAAATGTATATATTTTCAACTTGTTTTCAAACGTTATCCTCAAATGGTTTTTTAATGTGAATTGTAATACCTACAATGTGGAACATTAATAGATATATATTTTTTAATTTAAATTCATTAGTAATTTAAATAAACTGTCAGATAAACATTCGGTACCATAGCTGCTTCGGTACTGAAATTCTGTAATTTTTACTTAAAATTTTCTAATTAACGACAAATTTTGTAGTTAAAAAGTTACAGAATTTTAGTACTGAAAAGTCAAATAGCGATCTTTCTATTCTAAAAATTTTCTTGGAAAGACGAAATAAATACTTAGCTCCTTTTTATTGTGAGGACTGTAAAAACTCGAAATTTTCTTTCCAGTTTTTTTATACAATCCACCACAATAAGTTGTGAAGAGGGTATACTAAGTTTCTCATTCTGTGTGAAACTTTTTTATTATTCATGTCAGAACCCATAAAGTATATATATTCTGGCTCCTTAACTAATTCTAAGTCGATTTAGCCATGTCCGTCTGTCTGTCCCTCTGTTGAAAACACGATCACTTTCGAAAAACTCAAAAGAAATAAACAAACTGGATGTCAAATTGCTTGTAGTTATCCTAATCAGTTTGGGATTAAAATCCAGCAAAATCGGTTCAGTACGATCAGAGCTATGAATCAAAATGTGGAACCACCACTTTAAAAAATTGATAATTTTGTTACAAAAACTAACATAAATGGTGGAAAAAATGCACGGAATGATTTAAGATTTGGCAAATGTTCGTTCTATTCGACTGGAAATCACACTGTGAAATTTTAAGAAGGTCGGTCTATAATTTACCCTAGGCCCCATATAAACCTTACTTCCGGAAAACAGTTTAGTACGCATAAAACCGTAATTATTAATGCTATCATAACAAAATTTGGCACATCACAGTTTTTTTAGGACTAGAAATGAAAATGGGAAATTTTATGAAGGTCGGTCTATAATTTTCCCTAGGCCCCATATAAACCCTACTTCCGGAAAACAGTTTAGTACGCATAAAACCGTAATTTATTTTTTATTTATTTTATTTCTTCAATTACACAGTTTCACAGTTTTATAGGACTAGAAATAGCACTAAAAAATTTCGTGATGATCGGTCCATAATTTACTATAGGCCCCATATAAAGCCCACTCTGGTTAATTAATTAAATACGCCTAAAATCATAGCAGATATATTTATTGTGGTTAAATTTCTTGCAACTTAGTTTCATATGGCCAGAAAAAATGTCATGTAATTTTGTGATATACGGTCCATAATTTACCTTAGATCCCATATTTTGCAGCCTTCTGAAATTCACTGTAAACCCTAAAACTAATTTCACCATTGTATTGAAATTTATTTTTTTTAATACAAGAAATACCTCTGCGGAATTTTAGGATGATTGGTTCATAACTTACCATGGCTCCAATATAAATCCCCCTCCTGAAAATCATTTAAGATCGAATCCAGAAATTTTACTTAAGATTGTCGGTCAATAATTTAATATAGGTCCAAGCCGCAACCAATTTTAATGCTGATGTCTGTCTTTATAAAGATAAATTAATAATAAATAGACATCATATAGATATCACTCCTGAAATATTCGAACTGTCGGTGGAGGGTATCAAAGATTCGGCACAGCCGAATATAGCACTCTAAAATGTTTTTTATTATCATTCTAACTCATTGTAATTAATTTATTGCTCACAAATAATTTATAATTTTTAACAAGACATAGAGGTTAACTAAAGTCGAATGCAAGCACTTCTCTTGATATGTAATTTTTATTTAAGTGTAAAAGAAAAATTACTAGTTTTTACTGGTGTCGCCAAGTTGATAAAATTTTTGCCTCTCAAACCGATTTTAATAAAATTTAAAACATAAATAGATCCATATCTATAGGGACACATAAGGTATACAGTTTTTCAAAAATAGAACCACAAGGGGAGGTAGGGGGAAATTTCTGCATCTCACAAACTTTCAAACCGATTTTAATGAAGTTTATAAACATATATAAATCCATGATGTGTTTTTAAATACTGTGGTGTAGGGTATCATATGGTCGGCCTTAACCGACTATACTTTCCTACTTGTTTTAATATAAAAACCCTAACAAATGCAACATGGTTAAAGAAAAATTTTTGCAAAATTTCCTTATTAAGACTTTTCGAAATTTTCTCTTTTACTATAGATTATTTGCAGCGCCACCCGTGAGGCTGCCATAGTTGATCCTGTAGATCCCGAAGCTGTAATTAATGCCGTTAAGCAAGAAAGTGTAAATTTAACCAAAGTTTTAACCACTCACTATCATTGGGATCATGCTGGTGGCAATGAGAAACTTGTGAAACTATTCAGTAAGCCTTTAGATGTTTATGGCGGCGATGAAGGTATTGGCGCCCTTAATCACAAAGTAACCCATGATGATCGTTTGAATATCGGTGATTTAAAAGTGACATGTATTTTTACTCCATGTCACACTACTGGTCATATTTGCTACTACGTTGAGGCACCTAATGGTGATACATGCGTGTTCACCGGTGATACGTTATTCCAGGGCGGTTGTGGTCGTTTCTTTGAAGGTACGGCTGAGCAAATGTATGCCGCTTTGGTTAAAAAATTATCAGCTCTACCAGATGATACAAAGGTTTTCTGTGGCCACGAATATACTTTACAAAATATGAATTTTGCTCGCCATGTTGAACCACAGAATGAAAATATTTTGAAGAGAATTGAATGGGCTAAGTTACGTCGTGCTACCCAATCGCCTACTGTACCTTCTACCATTGCAGAGGAAAAATCATGGAATCCGTTTATGCGGGTACATGAAGCTACTGTACAAAAACATGCCAATGAATCTGATCCTATACGCACAATGGGCAGTTTACGCAAGGAGAAAGATACTTTTAAGGGATAAGAAAGAATGTGATGGTAAATATGCAATGCATTTTTATATTCTTTATAATTGTTTTTAATTCTTTTAAGTAGATTTTTTCGTTTTTCAGATATTTATACATATGTATAATTTTAGGTTATACATATTTAACTTTGTTTAAACACTTTTTTTGTTGAAGTGCAAAAATTTAATTTTTGTTAAAAATTGGCTGTTATTTTCTGTAAAAGTATGAAACTATTGAATAAATCATCTTCTGGGTTTTGGTTAGATTATAATTAATAGAGAGTGTTGCAATTAATTGATGAGTGAAATGTTGTGAAAGCAACATTTTATTATAGTAACATGGCAGTGTTTAATTGTATTTGACATGTTTTTATGAACATTTATGCATTTTACACAATTTTTTCAGACAGTTAACTTTTGTTTTCAATAAAAAACATTGTCCCCAGAATTAACATCTCGCTTTACACAAATAAGAATAGTCCCAACAATTTTATGGTTCGATTTTGTTATCCAGTTGTCGTATAGATTTTTAACTGTTGCTTAGAGAAATATTAATCCCTGATTTCTTGAAATAATTAACTAGCTTTGTAAAAGATCCTACAATTACATTGGCTCATTGCTCTTTCAAGCATATTATTTATCAGGTAGTTGTGGCAGAAAATATTTTCAACAAAGTTATACCAAGGTATATTTACACAAGGTAAACTCGTTGGCCCATATGTTTGTCAGCTGTTTACCCATAGTTGGAACCACAACGTCAAATTGCGTGTATATGAGCCAAAATTTGTACATGTGTGCGTTAAATTGTTTTTGTTTTATATGAAGACAATTTTGACAACATGGTTCCTTTTATAGAGCAAAATGTCTACACTCCCAAATGAGTCTACCTTGTGTAAATATACCTTGAGTTATACGTTGCTTTCATATTAGATCGTCTGTCAGTCACTGCCGCACAATGGTTGAAGAGCGGCATTAATTAATTTTTTTTTTCATGTTCGCCGATTTGTACAATTTTTTGGTATTTTGTTGTCAGATATCTGAATATTATGATTCCGTAAAATAAGCCTGATATATTTATTACTTGTTTGGACAGACAGATGGTATGCAAACTTAGTGTATATTCAATCTTTTGGTACAATCACAGTAAACTTATCATTTGACTTTGTTGTATATTTTCGTAAATAACAATTGTCATAGATGAGATTTGCATTAAAAAAGTTGGAAGAAGTGCCATATACAAAATTTCGTAGAACAAAAAATATAAAAGTTAAAAAAAAAATTCAGCTGATCCACCTGCTCCTTTTGAAAAAAAAACAAACAGTAAAAACTATAAAATGATAAAGTAACAAAACATGAATTTTCGTTCATGCTTGTTGTTGTTGCCATAATTCTTTACTGTTTAAAATTATTATAAATTGTAATGATATTACATTGTAATATACATACTAGTCAATAGTGTTAAATGTTGTATATTTCATTGTTAAAAAAAGCATAAGATTCAATTGAATTTGAATTTATTTGTATCACGTATGCTGTCCAAAGAAGCTCAGGAAGCGAATAATAAAGACTATAGAACCTATAGATTACATCATTCGAGAAAAATTGGACGTGTAGCAATGAATGAAGACGTAATGCATAATCTTTTATCGTCTTCAGACCAATTTTTAAATAGATTCCGCTCAAAGCCGCAAATCAAAAAATTGGAGTACGATAATGATGTTAAAAAATTATTAAAAGACTATGCTTAAATAACTTATTCTTACTTATTTAATTTTCACTTTGTATGGGAGGTGGGCGTAAAAGGGGGCGGATCAGGTATATATTTTCAGAAGCCCTTTCTACAATTATAATATTTATTTTTTTGTGAAAATTGAGTTGATGCATTAAAAATCAAGGCAGTTGTAATGTATGATGGCAGGATCGCCATGTAGAGTATGATGTTGACAGGATGTTTGCCCTATAGCCCAATATAATTTTATGCAGCTGTAGGGTACCAGCTCGATGGTCAGGCGTTCTTAGCGAACTGCCAAATTAGGAGACTAAAAATAATTCAACTAGGCAACAAGTGCCACTTTATGTTTTCAAATCTAAAGTCTGCTTTATTTGTGGGCTACTGCCCTTTTTATACTAATTTTACAATATTGCTTACTTATTCTAACTTTTAATATTAATTCTTACAATCTATACTTCTCTTTCAGTACCATGGAATTAATATGGTTTTTCCTTATGCACAATGCTATGACCAATCAGAATGCATGAGTAAGGAATGTACTCATTTTCGTTAGACAATCCAAATTCATGTCACTCACATTCTGATTGATCTGCTTTACCATTATATTGACTCATGTTCGAACACATTGAGTCATTTGGGTAAATGCCGTTATTTGATCTTTTATGTATGGCATTTACCCTACAGTAATTGGGGTGGCATGTATGCATTTTAGATTGGTTATTGGGTAAGCAGTGGACGCTTATAAGGTACACTACACCCTCACCGTTAAGAGAAAAATTAGGGGAGTAATTTTTCTTCATATTTTCATAGTACTGTAAAAATATTGTAATAATTATAATCTGTTGTTTTAATTAATGATTCTTAAAATCTATTTACATAATTAATTCTTATATCTCTATACTTTTATTTTTACATAGTTTGTTTTATTTATTAGTCCTTAATCATAAGTATGGTTATATATTTTTGTTTTTATATAGTTTTATTTTAATCATTAGTTCTTAATCCTAGGTATGGTTTTAATTGGTTATTGTGCATTTCTTTTTCTACTCCGTTATAATCTATAATAGTATTTACATTATTTCTCCTAATTATCCTATATGGGCCTTTGTACGGGCTTTGGCTTTTCTTTCTATTCTCTACTTTTATTAAAACTAAATCTCCTATGTTTAAATTTAATCTATTATTATATTTATTGTCTAGTATTCTTTTTTCTTTTGTCTTTATTGTCAGTTCCTTGGCTCTTTCTAAAGAAAACTTTAGTTTTTGTTTCAGCTCTTTTGCATAATCATCGTAATTATAGATTTTAATTTCCTCATTGTTACTTATTTCTGATGGTAAACATGGTAATTTACCATAAACTAGTTCGAATGGTGTGTAACCAGTGTCTATGTGTGGTGCCGTGTTATAGGCGAAAGTAAAATAGTTTATCCACTTATCCCATTCATAATCATTTGCTGTTGTTAGCAAGAATTCATTGAGAACTCTATGATTTCTTTCTACCGAACCTATTGTTTCATGATGGTAAGGGGTTGAAAATGTCTGCTTGATTTCAAGTAACGAGCATATGTTACGCATCAGTTCGTTTTTAAATTCAGTCCCGTTGTCCGATTTGAGCACTTTAAATTTTCCGTATTTTAAAATTAATTGTTCTACTAATGTTTTGGCAGTTGTAAGTGCATCTTTTGTTGACATTGGGTGCGCAATAACGAATTTTGTTAGTTCGCATTGCATTGTCAATATGTATCGGTATCCGTTTATATTTTTGTAATTTAATATGTCGTAGTTTTTAAGTGGGTCAGTATGTAGTTTAATGCCCTGTAAAGTTGTTGTTTCATTTGTTGTGTTTAAAATTTTGACGTGTGTCATACCGTTTTTAGGTGCTATTGAATTACTTAAAAAAACTCCGTCTTTTAATTCGGTATTAAATATGACGCAATCTTCAGTGAGGTTCAATTTTAGTGGTTGTATTATTTCTGTTCGCGCTGGTATAGTAATTTTTAAGGTGTCGAATGCTTTTGTTTGCATAGGAAGAATTATGGTTTCATTGTTTGCAAACAAAGAAATTGTAAATGTCTCGTAATCTATTTTGCAAAGGTATTCTTTTAAAAAGTCTCTTCCTATTATCCCGTCTGTTTCTATTGGGAAATCATCATCTACTATATGGAATTTGTATTTACATATCTGGTCTGCTAGCGATAGTTTAAGTTCGCTTGTCCCTAATGAATGTATCTCTTCCTTAGTGATGCCTGATAATTTACATCTGTTCTCCACATTTAATGGCTCATCATCAAAAATTTCTCTAGTGCGACATAATGATACGTCGGCTCCTGTGTCGACAAGAAATGTTAATTCTTTATTTTTGTACTTAGCGATTATGAAATTTGTATTATTGTTTGAAACTTTGTATATCTTTAATTTTGGCTTTCCGGAATATCCCTGTATTCCGGGCCTTCCTCGTTTCCCTCATCTTGTACCGTGCGTATGTACCTTCTGTTTTCATTGTTATTGTTTCTGTTATCATTGTTTCTGTTATCATTGTTTCTGTTAGAACTGCTGTTATTATTTCTACCATTATTGTTGTTACCTCTTTTGTTTTGGTAGTTGTTATTCCTAGAGAAGTTTGTATTGCTTCGTGTATTATAATTATCATAGTTATTATTTCTAGCTTGATTATTGTTGTAATTATTGACTCTGTTGGAATTTGCATTGTTGCTATTGTTTCTATTATTAAAATTATTGTTTCTGTTAAAGTTTTGATTGTTATATTGCCTGTTATTGCTGTAGTTAGAAAATGTGTTGTTATTTCTATTGTTATTTTGAGGTTGATACCGTGGTTCCTCTCTTCTGATATGCAGAATTTCGTTATGCGTTGCCTTCTTTTCATTTTCAATTTCAATTGCAAGGTCGGATGCTTCTTGTAATGTAGTCGGTCGGGCCGCGTATATGGTCGACTTGAAACACTCATTTAAACCTTTCTTGAATGTATCTAAAGCAAGTTTATTATTTAATCGAACTATTACGTTTTTCTCAGCTTCTGAAGCTTGATTTCCTAACTCTTCTATGCCTAACTTATTTAGATTGTCAATTATACCCATTATTTTCTCCTTATACGAATTAATAGACATTTTCCCTTGGAATAATGTATTAAGTTTAGTTTGTAACTCTGGAATTGTTTTATTGCTTCTATATCTTTGCTCTAATAGCTTCTTGAGCGCTTCGAAATTTTCAGGTTTTGCATAGCTTCCAATTGCTGTTCTGACTTGTGAGGATAATTTAGCATGATAAACATACTGAAGAAAATCTATTTTTGCTGTGTCTGATAGGGTCTTATTTATTAATTCTGCTGTTATTATAAAACTTTCTAACTCAATGTAATTACCTGTAAACAAAGGTAATGCTTTTGCAACTGTTTCTAAACTAAACGATGCCATGTTTATATGTTTTGTTTCTAATGGTTTCTTTATACTATTCTTTAGGTATTCTTCCACGAGTTTGTAAAGATTATGAAACTCTAATTTTAACGCTAATTTTCTTTCTGTATCTTCCTCTTCTAACTCTATTAGTTGAAACTCACTTTCTAAATTTTCTATATATTCTAATTTATTTAATACCGTTGACTCGGTATAGGTTCTGCCTGGACTCTTTTTCAAGTTCCTCCAGAATTCCTTCAAGATACTTAATTTCTCTTCCATATATGTATATTCTAGATTTATTTATAAGTAAAAATTAATTGATTTATTATTTTCTTTATAATTTATACATTAGTTGTACTTTTACTGCTATTACTATTTCTATATTTAAAAATATCCATTAATTCTATATGCTGCGTTTAGTATTAATATAACTACAAATAAAGTTTTAACATATTCCGGCACTAACTCTTCTGTGATTTTTGCATTTACATTGTTCATAATATTTTACTGTATTCATTTCTACATTATTTTTAGGTTTGCTCATTGTAGGATTCAAAAACCAAAAACTTGTATAAACGTCCATTAATATTTATTGTTGTTGCAATAAAGGGAAAGTATATTTAATTATTTTTCTATAATTGATATTCATCTCTTCAATTATTGATTAGTCTGAACTTTTCCTTTTGTCTTAAATTAATCTATCTTTTTATATAAATTTATTCTTTTGCTGACATCTAGATTTCAGCTTCAGCCTCTTCTGTATTAAATTATACAAATGCTGTGAAATAAAAGTCCGTTGGTAATTAAATTTATTTTTGACGACCTCTCTTTTTCTTCTCGCGCCATTTAATGCTTGACAGGAAACGCATCATTTAATCTTCTTGGCCTAATTGTAGAATTATCGGTCCTAGATTGGCAAAATTATTGGTCCTAGATTAGGACAGGATCTCAAAATGTGGTGGTCCGAGTGGGCAGGATCATTACCTATTGCGGAATAATTACCAATACCGGCAGGATTTAAAAAAATATGGTCCGAGTTGGCAGGATCGCCATGTAATGTATGATGGCAGGATCGCCATGTAGAGTATGATGTTGACAGGATGTTTGCCCTATAGCCCAATATAATTTTATGCAGCTGTAGGGTACCAGCTCGATGGTCAGGCGTTCTTAGCGAACTGCCAAATTAGGAGACTAAAAATAATTCAACTAGGCAACAAGTGCCACTTTATGTTTTCAAATCTAAAGTCTGCTTTATTTGTGGGCTACTGCCCTTTTTATACTAATTTTACAATATTGCTTACTTATTCTAACTTTTAATATTAATTCTTACAATCTATACTTCTCTTTCAGTACCATGGAATTAATATGGTTTTTCCTTATGCACAATGCTATGACCAATCAGAATGCATGAGTAAGGAATGTACTCATTTTCGTTAGACAATCCAAATTCATGTCACTCACATTCTGATTGATCTGCTTTACCATTATATTGACTCATGTTCGAACACATTGAGTCATTTGGGTAAATGCCGTTATTTGATCTTTTATGTATGGCATTTACCCTACAGTAATTGGGGTGGCATGTATGCATTTTAGATTGGTTATTGGGTAAGCAGTGGACGCTTATAAGGTACACTACACAGTTATGCTACTTTTTCAATACAAGTTGTATGGGAAGTAGGCGTAAAAGTGGGCGGATATTTTTCAAATTTCACACAAATAATAATGAGTGTTTAAAAATGCTATGTGCAAAAAAAACAATGCTGTAGGTCAAAATTTTATTTTTACTTTGTATGGGAGGTGGGCGTAAAAGTGGGCGGATCATTCTGATTTTTCCATTTTTTTCTTGATTCAAACAAAAAATGCCTATGTGCCAAGTTTCATTATCCTTCGATAACTTCTTCTATTTTTTGCCGCTCGTTCTATGAATTTTAATTAAAGTTACAGTCGAATTCGTTAAGTAAACACTCAATTTTATTTCTTATCTTAATACCTTTAATGATTTAATAAAAAAAATTAAATGGTCCTTGAAGCTGATACCTAAAATATTCAATTATGATACAAAATGCTAGCTGAGGGCCTGCGCGCTATCATGCTTGTAACCTGTCGGTGTTTTCAAGAACTTGTGCGTTATATTGTATACACAAAGTAGAAAACAATACTCAGGCCGGTTCTGAAAATCACGTGCTTTTCAAATCATTCACACGTGTGATTTTGTGGTGTTCTGAAAGTCATAACGTTTATGTGTTTCTCGGTGTGCTTTCGGCAATTAAAAATCACACCAAAACACACAAAAAACGGAACACGGATTTTCGGAACAGGCCTTACTATAAAAAAAATCCTAGATACTCAGAAAAAAAGTCTAAAAAGGCTTAAATTTTGATCAATGTGACTTTTTCTTATAGAAAGTGGCAGGTAAGACTTTTCTGACTAGAAAACACGCTAGAAGTGATAGATGCGACCATTTTGCTTAACGTTTTTTAGTCATTGACAGTTGAAAAGAAGTATTTTAAGCTTAACACAAAAGTCAGACACTCATCTACGGTTCCTAATATGCCCTTATCTTAATTTTGGCGCTTGTGAGTTTCTTTCGGTCAAATACTTTAACTGTGTTCATTTACTTGTAAACTTGTTACAATTGTTACAACTTTGTAACAATTTTTAGTAAATGAACACAGCTTTTTTTTAATAAAGTTTCAAAAGAAATACCTTGAAAGTACTAATAATCAAACTCAAAAATTTTCTTATATAATTTTGGATTGAATGTACTGGAGGCGTAACCAATTTTTATGAAACTGAGTTTTATTTTGACCTTTCCTTATAATTTTTAAACAAAAATTTATAAAGACATCCGTCCCACTGTATGACAAGTTGAATGTACAGCCGCCTGATTGTCTACTTGCACAATTTCAGTTCGTTGCAGAAAAAATCATTTAAAATATTTTGAGTAGCAAAAAGTTAAATCCTTTAAAAAACTCTTGCTTTAAACTTTTAAAAGTTTTTGATATGCGCCATGCTACTTAAAAAAAAAGAAAATATTAATTTTAGGATAATGTTGGTAAAAAAAGAAAAAACTGATTCATTCATGTCTGCCCAAAATCTTAAAAATTATATTTTTTTTTTTTACATTATTCGAGAATCCTCCCCTATAAAGTGCAGAGATTTAAGATGGCAAATATAAACTTTCAAGTTCTTACAAAATAAATGTTTTATTTTCTTTATTTTTTTTTTTTTGAATCTTCTCATATGTTCTATGAACCAACAATAATTTATTAAACCTTAATCTAATTCTTAAGTTTCCGTCCTGCCAATGCCCGACGAAAGTTCTGCTAGTTGAGGTTTCCGTTCACATCGGCGCTCTTCTGATCGGATAAGTGCTGCGGTCAGAGTTGCCAGAAACTTTGGGAAGAAAATCGTCGTATTTTTATAACTCAAACGTTTTGTTACACAGATAAAAAAACTAATAACAAATAATCTATATTTATAAAAATGAAAAATGTTTGTGTGTTTGTTTGTTTGTTTGATGGCTTAAAGACTCCTAAACTACTGAACCGACTTTCCGATAGGGGCAGGGGAATTTTAAATAAATAAAAAAGTTGCCTCTTAAAGATTATTATCCACTCAGGACATTGCATGTTGAATTTTCTGTTGCTAGGTCCAATATTTCCGATAATTAGAAAAAGAACCAGTTTGTAGAACAAAAGGCTAGAGAAAAATATGAATTTTCCCGTATTTCCCCATTTTGGTACTTTTTCTCTCTCATTGAAGTATCAAAAGTTTCAATATTTCAGTGGGAGCCAGCCCATAATCTAGTACGTATATGTTAATGAAAGGAGAATAATGTTTTGGAAGAAAAGTACCAAAAATAGTCAGATTTTCACCCATTTAACGCTTGAATTTCGAAAAAGTACAAAATTCTTACTTGTATTTATACCCACACCACAATAGTGGAGAGGGTATTATGCATTCGTGCTGATGTGTGTAACGCCTTAAAATATTGGTCCTAGACCACCTTAAAGTATACCGATCGACTCAGAATCACTATCTGAGTCGAACTAACGTTGTCCGTCCGGCTGGCTGGTTGGCTGTCCATGTAACCTTGTGCGCAAAGCACAGGTCGCAATTTTGGAGATAATTTGTTAAAATTTGGGACATAGGTTCTTATTGGCACAAGGACCAAGCCTATTGAAAATGGGCCGAATCGTAGGACCACGTGGGAAGGTAGGGGGAAATTTCTTCCTCTCAGGTATGCATTTTTTAAAAAATAGGACCACAAGGGGATATAGGGGCAATTTTTACCGATTTCAATGAAATTTAAAACATAAATAGATCCATATCTATAGGGACACATAAGCTATACAGTTTTACAAAAAGAGGACCACAAGGGGAGGTAGGGGGCAATTTCTGCCTCTCACAAACTTTCAAACCGATTTTAATGAAGTTTATAAACATAGATAAATCCATATTTATATGGACACATAAGCATGATGTGTTTTTAAATACTGTTGTGTAGGGTATCATATGGTCGGGCTTGACCGACCTTACTTTCTTAATTGTTTTAGTTTCGAATGTGATATAACATTTCTGTGTTTGTTGGTTTAGAAGATAGATGGGGTGCAAAAAGTTACCAAAATACAGATTTTACCCGTTCTGAGTTTCAAAAAAAGTACGAGACACAACGACGATAAGCATTATATATTTTTTGTATCTCTTTTAGTTTTGGAGATATAAGGTTACCGAATTTACCAGTTTTTACCTTTTTCTACCCTCTAAACATTCTAATTTCCAAAATCGATTTTGGGAGAGACCAACCTCTGGTCCATATTTAAAGTTTCTAGCTTCAGGCGTTTATGCTGAATCAGTAAGTCAGTCAGTCAGTAACGTTATAATTTTATATATATAGATAGTCTCGTAGTGTAAAGAATCAGTCCTAAGTATAAGTGTGCATTGTATTTATCTATCAGCCCAATTATGAATACAAAATCCCCGGGAGTTGTTTTCCTTTTCCTATTTTTACAATTGCATTTACATAGGAAAATGGGAGAAGCGAGAAAACTCCCGGGGAATTTTTATTCATAATTGGGCTTTATATCTTTAATGTTAACCAAAGGTTAGCGTAAGCAAACACGTATGTGAAATATTGAGGGAATAGGACTATTGCAAGAAAGCTTTATAAATTAAAAAATTTGATTTGTTGAACACATTCGAAATGGTTAATTTAATACAAATCACTTTCTAATTGTAGAAAAATATCATTATTTCTAAAAATAAAAACGCCATAATTTGAGAAAAAATTATCAAATCATATTTGAGGCAAAAAGTCATCAAATATATGATAAACTCCTCGTTCTGGCAACGCTGGCTGAAGTATTCCTTCTCTTTCGGCGAGGACGCTATCATTGTGAATATATATCGAGCTAGTGGATTTGGGCAAATTCAAGTCTTTTTAAGTATTGAATTAAATACTTTGTGATCATAGTGGTTACTAATAGTACATTGCGGTCTTTGTGAATGTTCTAGTATAAATGTAGTGTGCTAAAATAAAATGCTATTACCGCCTAGAATCTAATGACTTCTTCCTATATTTTAAAAAAGTATGACAGATGATAGTTTTTTCTCAACTGTTTTCTTTTCAGTCCCTATTTCTCAATAAACTAAGTATGTCACATACTCGTCGGAGAAAAAAAATGATTAAGAAAATAAACTATAAACCACAATATACAAAAGTTTTAAGTTATTTTACTACAAGTACTATATATTTACCACTTAAAGCCATACTTTACTATAAAGTGTTAGTAATACATCATCTGAAAGAAACTATGACAAGTAGAAGAAAGTTTAACATGCCAAAAATGTTAACTCGAAAGATGAGGTACGACTGATGCTGGTTAAAGGAAAATGTTACATTTACATACGAGAACGTTTGAGACCAAATCGTTTTGTACGTTAGCAACAAAAAGCAAATGCAACAAAAATAATAAAGTATGTGTACAAGTGGAATGAATGAATAACTGGGTAATAAAAGAAATAAAGTGTCACAAGTGTTACGAGTTTAAGGAGTTGTAATGCATTGTGGGATTGCTGTAATAGTTTTACTTTCTCTGTCTGTCTAGTGTTGAATTTGGTAAAAGAACCATGGAACTTTTGAAACAAGTGGTAGTAAAAGGAAGAAGGTCCTACTCTATAAATAAGGCATTCTAAAACTTTTCATCAACAATTTTTTTAATATACATATAACAGCAAAAATAGGACTAGCGTTATCAGGATCCCACCAAAACATTATTTTAGCTGCCTGCGTTAGGTTTTCAGAATCTGTACAAAGTTCCATATTTTATCCTCAGCCACAATCAGTTACAAAACAAGTAAGAAAGTATATCGTGACCAAATAATACACAACAACACCACAGTATTTAAAAAAAAAATTTTGCGAGTGTACCCTATTTGCGACTCATGGAATCATGAAGCCGCCAGAATAAAATTATGTTATGAGGTTGATTCATGTAAAAATTTTTTTATGGCGAATATTATCGGACCTACTAGCACACTACTATTTGTCATGTCATAGTACCTATCGTAAGAGTTCTTGTCGCCCATTTTTATGTCAGTACCAACATTTATAAGGAAGTTATGCAATTACTATAGTAAATTTGCAGGGGGAGATAAGGTCAAATATGGAACGATTCCAATAGAATTTAGTAAGGTGATTTAGATTGCAATAATATAAGCCTATGCACATTTCAATGGTTCACTAATGCCAGATCATCAGGAAACAAAAGACTGGAAAAATAAAACTAAAGCAAATGAGAATTACAAACATTCAAGTTTTAATTGCAACGATATCAAATTAGACAAAACACCAACAATAAACAGTGAGTTTATCCTTCTAGCATTCCCCTACGATTGGTTGCTTTTTTCCGACTGGGTAAAAAAAAACAAAATTAAAAACAAATTGCTTCATTTTATTGTTTTCGCCAGAAAATCAAAAAATTTTGTTCGTTGCCTTAAAAAGTTCATAAATTTACATTGAACATCTCCATTTTTCATTTTCATCCAAGTACTACTGTAGTTGAAAGCAGCACTTGTTTAAAATGCACTTTTTGTTGTTACTTTCCAGAGTAAAAAAACATTTTATATTACTGGGTGAAGTAGTGTATGTGCTACAAAACATCTACGTACGCAGTATGTGTTTTTATTGTTAATGTCCGAGTTTGCTTAAAAAAATACATTAAACGATATTATTGTGTGAGTTTTATTGTCTAGGATTTTTTTTTTGCACAAGTAAATTATATGTCTGATAAGGAAGTAACAAGGATAAGTAGTGATTATAATGGATTTTAAAAAAGATTGTTTAAAGAGAATGATAAAAAAACGACAAAAGCTCGATATCTGCATTTGCGAGATAACATATGTCAATGGGGTTCAAAAAGCTTATTTTATTAAAACAACCTTGAATCAATATCCAAGCACAAAGGTGTCGTCTATACTTAATCAATATGCTTGCTGTCAAGTTCATTTACGTTTGTTTGACGTAATATCTAAACTGTACCCATGTTTTGTAACTTTAGCGAGAAGTTCGCACATTGAAAAGATGTGAAACAAAATATTCCATCGTTACTCCAAAAGTGAGAAAGAAGTGTGTCTGTAACTCATGTCGAACTATCAAAAGATATTACGTCGTTACGTTATAAATGTCATAACATTGCACTCGAAGCCGATGTGACATTGCAAACGTTAAAAACGCCAATCACACATATCGTTGACGGCGACCAAAATTTACTAAAATTGAAAATACAACCGTCGGCTATACCAAATAATGTAAACTGCGACTTTAATGCTTGTTGTTTACAAAAAATCTTTGAAAAAACTCACATATTTTCCAAAAATTTTAAAAGCAAAATAATTAAACAATGAAAAAACTAGCCAAGAACAAAATACTTTCTTATTCCCTGTTAATATTCATCGCATTTTTAATATATTTTTATGTGTTTAAAGTTATCTCACCCCGTTTTTATTCGTGAGTTTATTTGACACTTCAAAGCGGGAACTTTCCACAAAATTGTGCATACACACTTTTTCTGTAAATTGGAAACTTCCTTACGTAACAGATATTACTCGCCAAAAATGTTATACCCTACATTTCCGAGGAACGCATGGAAGATGATGAAAATCTTAAAAAAATTTCAAAAGAAAATAACAAAATGAATTTGGAATTCATTTTGTTTAATAAAATTAAAGACATGCAAAAACGTAAAAACTTGACAAACGGTAACGCTGCTTTAAAAAAAAATGCCATTTGTCAGTGCTGCCAGAGTAATAAAAGAACTTGTTGCCACTTTTCTAGTGATGGGAATAAAATGAGATTGTAACATTTTGTAAAGATGTTAAAAAATTTGGATTTTTAGCTCTGTGTATTTCTTATGAGAATATTTCAACATCTTCGCAGATTAATGGTAGATGTTAAATGTTGACAAGTGACAAGTGTGAAAAGGCTATTACAGACGCAGTTAAGTGAGCAAAACAGTTGTTTGTATCAAATTATAGTATTTCTGTTTCATTTCTCACATTCCAATCGAAATGTTTCTTGATGCGATAGTTACAGAGCTGGTACCCAGCGGGAAAACTCAGAAGACCTTAAAATATTTTTTGATTCAATTACTGTTCTTATCAAACTGCTAAATAATCCGTCATGGAAGGCCTCGGCTCTTTGGTATAAAAGATAAGATACATCTTCAACACTCGCTTCTATGAGAAGGGAGTAAAGAAGGAGTAACAGTTTTTGTATTATTTTTTGCACAAGCAAAAGCAAAATAATTATTTTTTTTTTTGATCCCGTTACCATTCTTATGTACCTGCTAAAGAAGCGAGAGCGGAAGGCCTACTTTATTGACAATGTGTGTAAAAAAGATATGATAATGGAATGGAGCGAGGCAGGCCTTGTACATCCAAAAGAAGGGATACAGAGGCCTTCTAGAAGGCATCCATACTCCTTCTTTTTCCCGCTGCACATAGGGGTTTTTTGCCAATCTAGCCGGACATTACTTTTTGTTTTAGCTTATATTGCTTCTTAAAAGTTATTGAGTGCCCCTAGATCGATGAAACTTGGCAGAAATATGTGATATTGTCATAGGCAGGTAAACCTAAAAAATAAATAAAATCGGACCAAGGAGGAAAATGTTCCCCCTAGAAGAACTAATCCAACCTCTGAAAAATGCAATTTTTTTTAAACTTTTCCCATACTTTTGTTTGGCAAATGCAACTATTAACGTCGGCGAAAGTTAAAAAACCTAAAATAAGACCCATGAGATCGTAAAATTACACTTTTCGCCCCCCGCCCCCTTTTGAGGGCGGTTACATAAAATAATATTTAAAAAAAATGTAAATATTAAAAGAAATAGATTACTAACGCCTTAATACTATAAAAATTAAATTTTTGAACTTTAATGGGTAGGGGGAGATATCCCTCCAAACACCCCCCCCCCCCGGAACGACCCTGTAAAATTTTTTTTTTTTTTGCTAATTTCCAAAACATATTAATTTTTAAGATTTTATGTGACTTTTATATATTTTATAGTATTTAATTTATCTGAAAATAATTAATATATTCGTAATAATAACTTATTTATAATAGTAACAGCAAATTTTATTTAAAATAATAACAACTAATTTATTTAAAATAACTTCTCTTTTGCACTAAGATGATGATGAGTGCCATGGTTCTTCCTCGTCTGCTTCTTCAAAATCCTCTTCAAAAACCTTCTTAGCGGCACTTCGGATTATTTCATATTGTTTTCGAGAAAGATCAGCTTCTACAAATATAGAAAGAGCCTTTAGAGGGGTTAGCTGTTTTACTTTATCCTCTTGTGCAGCTTTGTATGCTTTTTTTATTTTTGTAGCTCTTGCCGGAGAAGACACAATTTCTTTAAGCAGACCTGAGGCATCTTTTTTTCCAGACGTTTGTAGTTGTGTTTGGGTAGCGTGCATCAATAAATCAGCATCGGTTTGAGTTCGCAAGATTTCAGTTTTTCTTCTCTTACTTCTTTCGGTCAATTCAACAAACGGCTTTTGTAGTCGTTTTGAAGACGAACTCCCAAAAAAAGGTATTGTCACTGTTCCTTCCAGCCATTTGGCATGCATGCTTACAAATCGATCCTTTTTTCTTTGTGCTGAATGCCAAAATATTTTAAAAAAATATTTGAATTTCTTTAAGCATTGATTTACTACTGATATGTCACTATCTCCCTGACATTTTGAAATTTCGCACAATTTTCTAACTAAAAATTGTAATTTCTCTTCAACGAGTTTAGAACTACATTCTTGTATAATTTGGAATAACTCTAAATTCGTATACACTTTTTCCATTTTACTCTCGAAGCTTCAAAATGGTTCTGATAACAATTTTATGCAAAAACCACAATATATATTTAAAAAAACTAAGTACCTAGAGCCCAGATTTGATTTTTTATTATATATTATTTTTGTTGTTAATGATTTTAAAAGTTATGCAAAACAGGTACATTTATTTTGCTCTATTAAATAACGTCCTTTAGCGGCCGCACAGGTGGTTAAAACCCGTTACTTACTGTTTCGCACATCCCTTTTTTTACACAGGTAATATTAGGCTTAGATGTAATAATTTAAATAAAAACCATCTACGTACAACCAAAACATTTTATGACTGACGAAAGGGTTTCTATCATATGTACCTATGCAAGATGAGCAAAAACAGAAAAAAGGTGAAATTTTCAAAAAATCATAAAAAAATGGCGCAACAACGCGCAACGTTTTTTTTTTGAATTTAAAAGTAGAGATTTCAAATTTTATCGTGATGTATAAAATTTTTAAGAACTCAGCGGAACTCACCTTCAAAAACCTTTTAAATTTTTTTTTTTTACAAAAAAGTGAACAAAAAAATCGTTTTTTTTAATTTCGTACTAATTTTTTTATCATAAAAAATTCAAATAAAATTTTTCTAAAAATTTTCATAATTAGCTGTTTATATAGTCTTTCACAGAAAAAAAAATTCAATGTAAAATCTTTATTCGTTTATCTACAAAAAAATATATTGTAAACCTCCCAAAACCGTAAAAAGTCAATGAACACGCATGCAATTTAATCAACTTTCCTGGTTTTAACAGTGTCCCAAAACCACAAATCTCAAGCAAAAGACTTGAAAATTCACTATACGATGCAGAACTTTGTTGTCTGTCGAGCTGCGTACTTAAATTTTTCCATTTCTTAAAAAAAATTTTTTGCTTAATGTCCGGCTAGATTGGCAAAAAACCCCTATGTGCGCTGGGTAGATTTTTCTATCCAGCAAGTCGGTGTCAAACATACTAACAAATGTTTACTTATACTTGTTAAGCATTTTGATCGTGTATAGACGCCTTAAAGGTAAACAAGTTTATATTGATTTAAAGGCTTTTTAAAAAAAATTAAAGGGCTGTGTTTTAGACAAAAAAAAAAAAAAAAAAATATTTAGTTATAAAAAGCAATATGTATGTATATATTTTTGAAGACATTAGTTTAAATCTTGACAAATTAGGTACTTCCCATCATTGTTTTCAAAATGTTCAGACAAAACTGATCACTAGAAACCGTCAAATCAACGTTCAGCTATACTTGCCCCTGAAAGCAATGTCTTAGAACTTTGTGATCCTTCTTTTGTTGTTGGTGAACTTAGCTTATTATGTGTAGTTCTTCTATTTCTGTGCTCAGCTTTCTGATTAATTTTATTCAATTTCTGTTTTTCATTCGTCAATTCCTCTAACAATTCCCGACTACAATAACAATTGCCCTGTGACAGACCCATTTTCGATTGGATTTCTTGCAGAAAATTCTCAACATTTTGAGGATTTTTAAAAATATTAGAGTCTACATAAAGTTTATTTTCGGTAATAATTTTCCATTTCTTCATACTATTCACAACATCACCACAAAATGAGGAGGATTTGGGCAACGCGGTAAATGTAGGAGGTTGTTTGGAAGCCGCTGTATAAAAAAATTTAAATGCAGAAATTGCCATTTTAATATCAAAATAGATGATACATTCCAGGTTCTACTTGCCCAATTTCTTCTTTAAAACTTTTGGTTTTGAAATTTCCCTATTCGCTTCCTCGTACATTTGTAAAATTTTTGACATTCTTAAATCGGCATCTTTGATATTATAGAGTGGCGCACATTTTGAAGCACAGATATTATTTATATCGTGCCCTGAAAAAGGTATTTTGGTTCCATATGCTGATTTCTTATGTTGTTTTCGTGACTCTTCGAGTTGTTGGCGACGTTGATTTTTGGCCTTTAAAGATTTTTGGTTACAAGTTGTAAATGTTAAGGAAGCCAATAGTTGTTCCACATTGGAAAAGGCACTGAGGGTTTATAACAAAAAAGAGCATATTTATAACAAAAGTAAGTGTTATCTGTCCAAAAAACATACTTGCTATTTCTTAAAGAATACACCCCCGGTATCTGATGGGTTCTTAACAAATGGTGCAATTTGAAGGCCACACAATATAATAAGTCTTCTCCTGCCATTAACTGTAAACGCATTACACGTGAATGATCGTGTATGTGATGGCGCACCCACCAGCCGCGCCAAAAAGCCTGAATTTTTTGGGCAGCCCAATAAAAATGTTTTTCGATGCGTTGCTGCAAAGTCTCCTCGACTTTACGAAAGTACAGGCGCTGGCAATAAAAACGACGCCATTCACTTTGTATGATAATAGCGGCAAGTCGCTTACGTTTGTACTTAATTCGATAGAGCCAGCCGCGTACAAAACATTGTATGGAACGGGCTGCCTTAAATTCTAAGTGATCCTGGATCAAAAGTGAAGTTCTAGATAACACTTTTGTAGTAACGACAACCACTTTAAGAATTTATTTTAATTTTACCTTGATAGTGGTGTTTTCACTTCATTTTGGGATTCTTCGAGTCCAACTTCGTCGCAAGCTTCAGCTTCGTATTTATATTGATCCAGTTCTTCGCTTGAATTTTCTTCTATTATGGAATTATTTGAAATTTTCCTGGTCGACTTTTCTAAATTTTCTAAGCTGGACTTAGTTTTATTTAATGAATTTAAGCGTGATTTCTGTTTTCTTTTAGGACGCATTTTCTTTATGGAAACCAAATATTTTTTACGGACGAAAAAAAATTAATGAAATATTTGATATATGAAGTTTTCCATGTCTCAGTTTATACTAAGCAATTTTTTTATTTTTCCTTAAATTGTTACACCCAAGGTATATTTACACAAGGTAAACTCGTTGGCCCATATGTTTGTCAGCTGTTTACCCCTAGTTGGAACCACAACGTGAAATTGCGTGCATATGAGCCAAAATTTGTAAATGTATGCGTTAAATTGTTTTTGTTTTATATGAAGACAATTTTGACAAAATGGTTCCTTTTATAGAGCAGCATGTCTACACTCCCAAATGAGTCTACCTTGTGTAAATATACCTTGGTTACACCCTTCAAAACAAGTGGAAACGGTATATTTATGTTTGTCATTCCGTTTGTTATTTTTAAAGTATGAACTGTAGACCCTATAAAGTTTACATATTTTGGATACACATACATAAGTAGCGGAGTTGATTTGACGATATCCGTCTGTCGGTGTGTTGGTTGGTTTGCTAGTTATGTCATAACATTTCCCGCATCCCTAACTAAACATAAAGGTCTAACCATTGATGCTGTACTGATTGTAAAGAAGTTCGTGTAGAGTTTTATAGATTTTTCCAAGGGACAAAAAAGAATTCTCTTACAGTCCCGGCTACAATTGGTTGATTTTTTGTCAAATCTAAATGTTGTTGTTTTTGTTTAAGCTTTGATATTGTTACAAGTAAAACTGGGGCTTATAATTCATATTCGCTTAACAGTTTTATTTGTATAATATCTTTAGTTTTTCTAAAACTTTTGGATGAAGTTTCCTGACGATCTGGCCAAAGCAACCAGTGAAATGCGCATAGGAATAGCTTATCCCTTCAATAATAAATTTCAATTTATCAATAGTATGAAATGGGAATTAACACATTTAAACGAAACCTTGTTAATTAATTTTTTGAATCCCAACAAAAACTTTGATAATTTTCTGGATATTTAAAACAGATTTATCTAACGTCATTTAAATGACCGCCTCTATTTCGGGTAGTATCTCGGCGATAACTTTATATGTTCGCGGCTGAAATACTTAATTAGCTACATCATTTATTTTACATTAATTGTGCACTGAACTTTGCTATTATTATATTTACTGAAACTTGACTAAAAGAAAATGTTTTCAACATGGACATCTTCCCTAACTCTCCGTCTACAACAAACATGATTTTCTGTTATAACATGAGGTTACAAATGCGTTGTTAAAACATGTACATTAACAACCGTGTTATAACATGAAAAAACTTCTAACATGATAAGTCTGTACTTAACACTAACATCATGTTAGTGTTAATGCTAAGCATTTCATGTCAGTTGTAGACTGGGTGTAAGAGTTCTAATATACAAATTCTTAAAAATAAAACGCAACAAATTAAATGTAATGGCCAAAATTTAGACTTTATTAGTTCACACATTTCATAAACGCCTTCTTTCCAATTTTGCACCACTTTTTTGAGTATACCCGGTCTTATTTTGTTAAAAGTGCGTTGCATGTTGGCTTCTAAATGATCAATCGTTCCTGGTTATCAGCATATACAATAAATTTTGCGTACCCCCATAAAAAAAGTCCAAAGGTGTCAAATCACACAAACGAGGTAACAGGTCCATTTTTGAGATAATTCGGTCAACAAAGTGATAGATGGTTTCACGGAACCACTTCTTGTCCAAAAGAGTTGCAATGACATAAATTTAAAATAAAGAATCATTTGCTTGCATCGTTCGCCAATCACGGCAATTTTGGCATTCGATTCGGAAGACAAATGGGCGCACCAAACAGTGATTTTGTTTTAGCATGTAACGGAGTCTCATGAGGACTGCGCTCTCTCCGAAAACAACATTTCTGCTTGTTTACATAGCCATTAAGCCAGAAATGAGCCTCATCGCTGCAGATAATTTGACGATAAAAATCTGGTTTAACTTTCAGTTGATTCTCTGCACATTTATTGAATACACGACGCACTTGATAGATTGCTGGTTTACATTTTTGCATCAGTTAGATATTAAATGCATGTAGGCAAAGATCTTTCCTCAAAATTTTCCCAGTAGTGGAATGGCACAGGCCAAGCTGCTGAGAACGGCGTCGGATCAATAAATTCGAGCCCTCTAACACGTTTACGTCTTTAGCGGCGATGGCTTCTTCTGTTAGCAAAGTATGATTTGGATGAATATTTTCCTTAAGGATATTAGTTGCTTAAACTTGATGAAGTGCTTTATTAGTTCCACGATTTGTAAACGTTCTTCTGGTGTAAGTCTTTGCATGGTGATTTTCCAAAGTACAAAGTATACGGAAACAAGTTAACGTACTCCATGCGGGATCTATAAATTATAAACCAATCTTTATTAAAACTGACCTCCAGTATTATAATTCGTTGCGATTTCAGGCTATTCCAAAAGTCATATAAGACTTAATTTGACCTAATTTAAATAAAATATCAAAATTTATTTCAGCAATACTATTAGGCGTATTAAAGTGATATTCAGGAGGGGATTTTATATTTGATCTATTGTAAATTATGGATCGTCCATCACAAAATTCGGTAGATTAATTTATAATATTTAAAAATACCTAAATAAGATCAAATTTCAATACAGAAATAACATTTAATTTTTAGCATTTTAAGCGTCTTAAAGAGCTTTTCGGAAGGCCGATTTGCATGGGGCTTATGGTAAATTATGGACCGATCTTTGCGAAATTCGTTACGGTTGTAGACGTACTATACTTTTTTCCGAAAGTGGTCATTATATAGGGCCTTTGGTAAATTATGGATCGATCTTAACAAAATTCGACGGAGAGATTTCTAGTTTTATGAAACTATGACAGACCAAATTTAATTACAAGGGCGTAGTTCGTTACGGCCTTAGGCGTACTAAAGTGTTTCCCGGGAGTGGGCTTTATATGGTACTTATGATAAATTATGGACCGTTCCTTACGAAATTTAGTCGTTTGCTTTCTAGTCATAAAAAACGAATTTGTGCAAAATCATATATTAATCCGTACATTTCGCCACCATTTTTAGACAAAAATTACAATTTTTTTGGTGGTGGTTCCACATTTGGATTTATAACTCTTATCCTACTGAACCTATTTTGCTAGATTTCTATCCCAAACTGCTTAGGAGAACTATAAACCAATGCTCTTGTTTTCTTTTGAGTTGTTCGAAAATGAGCGTGATTTCAACAGACGGACAGACAGACAGGCAGACGGACATGGCTTAATCGACTTAAAATCCCTCAACGACCCAGAAAGTATTTTTTATGGGTTCCTAGATGAATATTAAATTCCAAACGGAATGACAAACTTATAAATACCCTTTAACATTCTGTTTACTTTCGAACACTGGTTAAAATCAGATTTAAAAAAAAACTGCGGTCAAAGTAGAAAAACAGCCACTTTTTCATTTGGCATTGGCCAAAAAAAAAAAAAAAAACTATTGCTTTACTTCTGATTTATTAAATGTAAGCAGTCGCTCTCAAACCAACTCAAAAAGCGAAAAGTTGTTAACAAATTTTCGCTTTTTGTTCGATAGTTTTTGGTTTTGGCTGCAGTTTTTTAAACCCTGGTATAACATTTTCACACGGAATGACAATCTCATTCACCACTAGTGTTGAAGCGTATACGAAAGTTTTCGTTAGTATGACAGCTAGTCCTATCGGAAAGTCTAAAGGCACGTCTTAAAATAAAATAATCGGCCATGTTCTGGCAATCGCACGATTTGAAAACGCAAAACGCCAGATTTTTTTTATGGTGTACTGAAACTCGTGCGTTTTGCTTGCGATCTGCCATAGTTTTTAAAGTTCCCTTGAGCATACTTTTGCAATTTGAAGTCACCAAACTTCTTGCGATTGCGATTTAGAGTACACGTATTATGCAATTTCAAACTAAGATCGCAAATGTTAAGCGTTTTGGGATTGTCAGAACATGTCCGAATATTATATAGGAGAGATCGAGGTGGAAATCACATTGGTGGAGACGTACTACACACACAGAAAAAATCATTGTAAAATCGTCGGAAACAAGGTTGATTTTACATTTTTCGGTAGAGATTTTGCTTCATAGTTACTTCATGTTAATTTAACATGATTTCATAATAACTTGCAAACATTTTTTCTTTTAAAATAACTATAATTCATGTTAATTTAATATTCCAGTAAAGTTAAAGCAAAATGACATTGAATCATGACACTATGAATCATGTAAATTGAAAGTTAATTTTCGGGAAAACAACGTGAATTCCATGAAGATACAAATTGATTAATGTGCCAATTGATAGTGAGAAGAAGCTTCAAAAAGAACATATGCAGGGACCCGAAATAACTGTTATTATTTTTTAAAAATCCAATAGGTTATGGAAAAAATAACTGAAAAAAAAATTGGTCCTGTAATAACAATTATAAATTACCCAGAAAATTATAGTTCTGCCATAAACATTATGAAAGATTATTATTTTTTTGGTCTTTGATAACCGTTATGAAAGATTATTATTTTTTTGGTCTTTGGTAACCATTATGAAAGATTTTTATTACTATTGGTCTTCTATAACCATTATAAAAGATTTTTATTTTTTCTGTCTTCTATAACCACGCTACGGTTCGCAAATCTTAAGATATTTTTATAAAATTTCGCACACTGACTTATATTTGCACAAGGACGAACTTTTTTTAATGATTTTGGTAAGGATCCGCAAATTTTTTGATATCTTTCTCATATTTGGTAAATAGAAACCAATTATGCCACACAATCATGGTGCTGAGTTTAAATAAATCCCGATTTTTTTTAAATACAAGAAATTTCGCACTAAAATTGTATTTATATACCATTGAGTAGTCAGTGCTGTTGGTGTAGTAGCTAAGATGTGGACTCTGAAACCGATAGGCCCCGGATTCGATTCCTGGCTCGAGCGACAAAAAAAAAAAAACATTTTTCAAAAAGAAATAATTATTTCTTAACATTCTCAACTATCGGTTGGCTTGAGCGAATATACACATGTTAGTAATACAAATGTTAATAAAAATGATAATTTAATGAAGGCCTTTTTAGGAATGACTTTTATGAAAGAAACTGTTTCATAGATTCTATAAAATGCTTCATTACCTGACGATTTATTGTTTCTGTAAAGAGTTTCATTAATTCTATGAAGCTTTTCATAAACATTGACTGTAAAGAAACCTGTTTCATAGATTTTATTAGGAGTGTCATTGGCTGAACTCCAACGAATATTTTCATAAAACTTGTGTGAAATTCGATATGGAAGACCGAAAAAAATAAAAATCTTTTGTAATGGTTATGAAAGCCCAAAAAAAAAAACAAAAACAAACTATAACGGTTATCAAAGACCAAAAAAATATTGGTTATTTGTAACAATTATTCAGAGAGCAGGTTTTAAAAATTCGTGATTAATTATTATTTCAGGATTTTTTTCAAATATTGGTTATAACTGTTATGTCCCTGAACATATGTATGTACGTATTTATTTTAGAATAATTGTAAGCATTAACCCCCGGGGAATGAGAGAAAGAGAGAGAGAGAGAGAATATCATTATTTATTTTCCCGTTACACATGTAACACATTGCTGTTTTTAATCATTCAATTCAAAATTTATTGAAAATTTCAGAATTATGATATTGAATTTATCTGCGTAAAAATCAAACTTAGAAATCGAAGTTATATTTGTAGGGTCTTTTTATATTCATCCCTGTTCTGAATACTCTGTTTATGAAAAACGCTATGAATATTTTGAAAACATGGATTATTATGTTCTCGTTTTTGGTGGGTGATTTAAAACTTCCGTGGGTTTCATGGAATTGTACATCTGATTCTTCTCTCCTGATTCAAGCTGATATTTAAAAATCAAAGATTGAAATATATAATGTGCTGGGTTTGTATTGCATCGACGATTTAAGCTTTACTATCTTTGGAATAAATCAGGGTTGTGGAGTCGAAGAAAAATTCGCGACTCTGACTCAAAAATTTTCTAATATTTTTTTAAATAAAAATTTTGGAATCAGAAAATAAGGACCAGTCTACATTACATATACATACATATATTAAGCCTCAATGAGGCACTTATTAGAATTAAAATATCGCTTTGAAATTTTTATGAAGACATTTTCTTACCATTTAAAACGTACTGCATTGAAAAAAGAGTTTAAAGTCAAATAAGGATCAGTCTCATATACATTTAGTATCAAGGTTAGAGTAGAAGTTGCAGTCGGAGTTAAAGTCGTACTTAAAAAAAGTCAGCGGATGGAGTCGGAGTTAGAACTATTTCTTGACGACTCCTTAGCCCTGGATTAATAACTTTTACTACATATAAGTTTATAAGATATAAAAGATCGGTCCTTTTTTAAATCGTTTTTGATGAAAACACTTTTTTTGAGTTTTTATAGGAATATATAATAAAATTTATTTAGAAATCTAAAATTAACTGTTTAAATTAACATAAAATTAATTTCAATAAAAATATTTACAAAATTGTTTTAAACATAAATTAAAATTATTTAAAAATATTATTAAAATTTTGTTTAAATTTCTTTTAAGACTTTAAATTTTCGTATATCAATTATTTGAAGTTTTCTTTTTGTTATTTCTTAATTGCAAAAAAAATGGTCTTCAATGAATTTCAGTCCTAATTCAATTTAAAAATAATTTGTAAAAATTTAGAAAAATAAAAAAAAAAAATTAAAAATAGTAATAAATATTTAAAATAAGCTTGTCGTGTTATTGGAGTTTTCGTAATTCAATTTTCTTTTTTAGACTTGTTTTATTTTTTGGGAAAATTTTGAGTTAAATACTTTGTTATTTTTTTTTTACTTTTCTAAAACACTTCACCTGACTTAAAACAAAATTTTTTCAATACAAAGTGAAGGGATTTGCTAAATAACCTCCTTTTTTTAATATAATTTTTTTTTTTTTTTGGAAATTTTTGCTTACCAATTTCGAGCAGATCGTATCGATTTTGAAACTTAATTAAAATTATATATTATTTCATTATAACTATTAGTTTCCGTAGTTGTGTTGTTTTTAATTCTAAATAAACTTTTAAATTTTACTTAAAACTAAAATTTAAAATTTATTTTTTTTTTTTGAATTTTTAATGGAAATTTAATCCTTAATGGCCTATTTTACCAATTTTATTTAAATATCAATCCATAATTAAATATAATTTTTCATATAATTTTATATTTATTTGACATGAAAAACGAATTTTTAACATAAATTCATATTTAAACAGAATGGGTGAAATAGGCCCTAAGTCTACACTAAAAAAGTTTTCTTTCCATAAGTCTGAGTTTATTGGTGAGAGTAGAGAAAATAATAGCATGTTCTCTTCCCCTCTCACCAATAAACTCAGACTTTCTGAAAGAAATCTTTTAAAGTGTGAATCCTACTAAATAATACCAAGATATTGTGAATTTTTTTCTCGTCAAGTCTAAGAAATAGTGAAACTTTATAGTTTTTGTGGAATTTAAGAAAAGTTTTAAAATTAATTAAATATTTTTCTATGCATTTTTTTTGTTACAAAGTGCATTATTTTGTTTAAATCTTTTTTTAAATACATAACATTTTCTATAATACTTTTTATAAAAATTGAAAATTTAATTAATATTAGTAAACTTAAATGTATAAATATTATAATTAATAAAAAAAATTATCACAATTGTAATGCTAAGAAACAAAAAAAAAAATTTTAATAAATTAATTAAGAAATAAAATGAGTTTGTTTTTGAAGATATAAAAAAAAAACTAAATAAAAAACAAAATTTTTTTTTTGCTAATTTTTTGCTTCATGCTATATAATTTAATAGCAAATTTTGGTTAAATTTATTTGAATTCAAATTGAAATCCATTTAAGGCAAAGGCGAATTCATACATTTACGCTGGCTGTAAGTTTTTTTTTTTGTTTCAAGGTTGGACTTTTAGAATAAATGTGCCTACATACAAAAAAGGGAAAGCTAGCATAACTCTCTCGCTCTCTCGTTCTCTGATGCGGTCACCTGTATAAATTCGCTTTGATTCAATGTTTTAAATTCAAATTTAATTAACTTTTTTTAATACTTTTGTCAAGTTTCGTTGACTTAAACAAATTTTTTTTCGTTTTTATTTTGTTTTTGTTATTTTTGTCCAAAAATTATCAATTTTAATTGCTTTTTAATGTTTTTATTTTTTTTTTAATTTTATTATAACTAAAATACATAAAATTTAACAATTAAATGGGCAAATAATACGCCTACAAAAATTTATATTAAAAAAAAGTAATTTGGCATTTTATAATGGTAAAAAAGTGTAATAAAGAAATGTTAAATGAGAAAGAATGCTTTGTTCGGCTGTGCCGATTCTTGAATGCCCTCCACCGAGAAAAGATTTATATGGGATCTTCGGTTAGTTATGAACCAATTTTCATAAAATCTACCCTCACAGTATAATGATTCGTAAGGAACTTGGGCGTACTAAAGTTTATTCCGAGAGTATTCTTTATATGGGCCGATCTACACGCAGAGAAAACAAAATGTTCTAAATGGTCACCTCTAAACAAACTATTTTTAACGAAACATTTTTACACATATTATAGTTACTTTAATCATATTATTGTCATCGGCCAACCATATTATGGTTAAATTAGAAACCACAACCAAATTATGGTTGTCTACGAACATGTTATTGTCAAAAATTAGAATTATTATATTTGTGTGGTTTTGAATTAACAATAACATTTTCCACTTTTCACAGGCAATTTGTTATGATTGAAAAGCTACTTTACTATAACTATTAACTATGGTATGTTGAGAGGCAACCATAATATGATTATTATTGATGGAGGACTTATTTAACCATAATATTGTTGTCGCTGAATATAACATTGTTAAAGTAATCGTAATATGTTTTAAATATTTTTGCTAAAAAGTACAGGTAACTGTTTTGAAAATGAGTTTTCTCTGCGTGCAGTCATTAGAAACCTGGTTAAACCTTATTTCTCTTAAATATTGGTTTTCATTTCGGTTAAAGGTGACTTTCAGAAGGCGGCATTTTATAGGACCTTTCATAAATTTTGTACTGATCATCACAATTTTGGGTGGTATGATTTCTTTCCAGTCCTACAAAATTAAATTGGACCGAGTTTCACCACAATATCATTATTTTTTACAGTTTCAGAAATATTTTAGTGTTTCCCAAAAGTGGGTCTTATATCAACCTCTAATGGAAAATTATGGACTAATCATCACTAAATAGGATGGTCTTATTTTTAGTCTCATAAAGCTAAATTCAACAGAGTAATAGTAAAAACTCTGTTAACAGAAGAGAAATAACAGTTTTTTAAAAGGGTTGGTCCATGATGAAATAAACAGGGTCCTGATTCTGGCAGTCGTGATCGAGTAATTTCTCGGTTCGAAAGCAATTTAATATCTAATTATTTCAGTCAATACTGAAAGAATCGGAATAATTTTTTCAGTGTTGTTAAGCATTTATTTGAGTTTCACAATACTGAAAAAATTATTTCGATTCGTTCAGTATCGACTGAAATAAAATTGCTTTCGAATCGAGAAAGTATTCGATCACGACTGCCAGAATTAGGCACCAGGTATCATTACTGCGCCAAATGACCATTTTTTTGCTGTTGCATTGTTTGTTCAATCTTATGTCAAAGTTTTGTTTATGTTAGTTTTTGATAATTTTAATTAAAATTAAATATGATATTGACCATAATTACATATAAATACATTGACATTAGTTGACCCTTATTAACGACTCGGGGTGGAGGGTACAAAAAGGAGAAAAATAAAAGAATATATAAAGCAGTAATATAAACAATAAACTTTTAACATCGGTTATTATGTTAAGTTATATATAAAAGGAAAATATTGCAGTTTCAATTTTTAGCAAACTAGATGCCGATTGCTCTCGGCTATTTTAATAGACATATCAACAAATTGCCAAATGAGAGTAGAAAAATTGGAAAAACTCTACTCAGTAGAATGTTTGCTTTTAAATTAGCTGGTAAATGTCGCATTGCAGAAAAAATCCTTCCGCAATACGATTTCTGAACTATAGGCTCATAGAAGATTAACCGGAAAATTAAATTTGATGCATACATTCTCTTTAAATAAAATTTGTTTTACAAAGAAACGGTTTTTTGTTTTTCCTACTCTCTTTAAATCATTGCTTAGGAGAAAGTTTCCTTATTAATTAGGCCAAGGCGAATTTACTACAGGTGTCGGCAAAAATCCTGCTGACTTTGACCGTTCGAACCAATTTTTTTTTGGTTTTGCAATGTTTTGTTAAGAAATGGTTAACTTAAATGAAAGGTCCTTTGGACATATAGTTTTTTCAATATAAGCCAAATATTTCTTTAAGACCCCACTAAATCTTTTCTCAGAATAAAAGACTTAAGCAAATAATTCCCACACGGAAGGGATTGGAAACAATGTTTTTTCTCTTTAACTAAGGTTTATCTAAAATTTATAAAGGGCTAAGTATTCAGACAGGGCTAAGATTTCAGACAAGTTTTCTACGGCAAAAGGTCTTGGCGCTAATCATTCATTATATAACCTAGGATCGATACAAAGCCGTGCGGAGTGACATGGCGCTTGCTTTTAAAAACCAATCAAGTCGGCCTATATTTCACTTTGGGCTCTTATTTCAATTTGGCGTTAGATAAATGTAGGATTTTATCAGACGTTTTCCATAATTACAGCTTTACATTAACCTATCAGGTAGAACGAACTTGTCTAAGATTAAAGTAAAGTTGTAATAATGGAAAACATTTTACAGGTCCTATATAATTCTATCTAAGTTGAAATAATGGTCCCTAGACTATTTCTTTGTAGAATAATTATACTGATCGACAAACAAATCGTTTTAAATAAAAATAGTTGGGTGGAAGTGCAAAAGTAGAATTTTTCATCTCTTTTACTAAATAGCGCTTTACACCAAAATACAAACAAATAAAATATATAAATTTTATTCTTTGGAAAACAATTTCAAATGCTTGGTGGCGTACCGTAACACAAAGTAGACTTTCCTGTGGAAATACCCATATGTGACCATCTCCGAGAAAAGGGACCTAGTGTGTCAAAAAACGGGTTTGGACTTAAGAGTGGATTCTGGTACCTAAAAGGGTGTAGAATAAGATGAAAAGAGTCAGATTTCTGATAAAAATTTATTTAACCCATAAAAACGTACAAAACGAACTTGGGAAAATCGATAAAAATGAAAAAAAAACATCAAAATTATGAAACTTTAAATGCGTTTTTCTCAAAACTTTATTTTCACACACTAGGGCCCTTTTCTCGGAGAAGGTCACATATATGGAATATAAAGATTTTAAGGCTTTAAATTCAAATTCAAATAATTTTCGCCACTAATTCCTGAATAACTCCGAAACAGATAAAAAAATAACAAAAATGTCTTTGGATGACTCAAAGTAAATTTTATTTTATTATTTGTAAGTGTTTTGATCAAAATCGGACAAATGGTTCTCAAGTTATGATTTAATTTCGGGCGAAATATTAGTCTAGCCCATAGAAAAAAACTAGACGAGATAAAATCAATTTGTGAACAGATTTGGGTTCAGCACTCTAAAGTCAATTAATTTGCTCCCGACTTTTTTTGTTTTTTTGCCAACCAGTGTTATCATAGCTATAAGAAGTTTTACGGAGCTTTATTTTTGTAGGAAAAAAACCGCTAAAATTCAATATTGAAAATTAACGAACAGGCCGATTATTTCAGAGAGTTCTTTAATATTGTATGTTATATTTATGGCTTGATACTTAAATTGCCAATGGCTATATTCTGCTGCTTTGAGTTAATCGTTGCATTAGGTGCGTTTTCTTTTTCTCTTTTATTTTACTAATGACTAATTTATCCAAGAACAGCTTCATAGGGGACATGCTAGGTAATTTCACTAAGAACTCTTTTATAAAAGAAAACTTTAAATTTTATTTTCTGAAAAGTGAATATTTTGCCATTGGCCCTTTAAGCACCAAACAACATAACGAAACAAATTTTGAACAATGATGTCAATACGAGGGATGCCAAAGATCGGAAGCGTCCCGAATAAGCGGAGAAATAAATATATTAAGAATAATTTTTAAAAAATAAAAAACTAAAAAAAATTTTTGTTCTACTAACTTGTTGGGAAAGTAATTTTGAAAGAAGTTTTAACAAAGTATAACAGTTAAAAAAGTATATTTATATGCAAGTTATAACATTTATAACTTTCTAATTAGTTTTCAAGGATTTTTCATGCTCTTAAGGCTTTTAAATACAACTATAGACGTCTATTTAAGTTTTCAAACTTATTTATAACAGTTAATAAACTAGTTTATAACAATTTACAAACTGGTTTACAACAGTCCAAGAACTTATTTATAGCAGTTAATACACTTATTAATAACAACTTACAAATTAGCTTATTAAGTTTATAGCCGTTTAAAAACAAGTTTATAACAGTTAAAAACTTGTTTTTGATTTCAGAATGGATTTACCTGGTTAGATAACAATTTTTTATTAATTCGTAGAATATGTTTAAACCTTTAAAAAAGTTGTTATAATTGTACCGTAATTTTCAAAAACTTGTTTATAACAGTTTGGTATTTACTTTATAACAGATTTTAAACTAGTTGATAGCACTTTTTAACGATCATATAATTGTTAATAATAATTCATAAACCAAGTCAAAACTATCTTTAAGCTCTTATAACACTTTATCAACTTTATTATAACAGTTTAAAAACTAATTAAAAATAAAATTTTAAAATACATTAGTTAAAAACATTTATATGAAAATTATAAACAAATTAATAATAATTGCTATTGAATTTATAACAGTTTCTTTAATCTGCCTTCCTTTACACTAAGGAAAAACTTCTTTCAAAATTACTTTACCTAAAATCTCTATCCCAAAGAATAATTTTTTCTTTCTACAACCACTTCTTACCCCCCTCGCCCCTTTTAAGATTTTCGTTAATTCTAAATTTAACGTTTATCCTTTTGCCACTATCACATCTACACCGTCAATACGGTATTGGTTGAAGTTTGGCTAAGACTCGTTTCCGAATTCGGAATGCTTGAGTACATCTTCTTGCGGTTTTTGGTGTGACGTATTATCAAACCCAAAGAAATGCACAACACGGAGCCTGTGAACAAAACAATCATGACCACATAATCGATTTCATCGAACATAATGCGCATTTGATTTTGAGTGCTCGGGGTATGTCCTTCGGAATTTAAATTGCCATAAGGCTGGAACAGAGGTTTTAAAGGTTCCGGAGCTGTGGTGGTAGAGGAGGTTGAAAACTCGTCCAGAATGAGTGTTGCTCTAGAAGGTTGAGAGTCGCTGGTTTGGGGAAAGGGTGAAGACGTTGTTGAGGTTGAGGAAGATGTGGGGTAATCAGTTGAGGTTTTAGATATTGTTGAGGTCTCCATGCTGGAGTCTGTTGGAGTATTTTTGGTGGAACTGGTGGTTGAGGAAGATGATATCTCTGCAGTAGATGTTGCAGATTCTGTTGAAATAGTGCTTTCAGTTGCAACGGAAGTTAAGAAAATAACTGAAAAATTTGTTGTGGTCTCGTTGGGTTGCATGAATGTAAGGTCGCTGTTATTTTCGGTGGAAACTGTGGTAGTTTGCAGTTCTTGCGAAGAAGCACTTGCTGTTGAAGACAAAATATTGGCTTCGGTGGTAGACGATTCATTTACATGGGTTGTTGAAGTCAAACCGGAACTTTCATTACCATCATTTGTTATTGAATTATCGAGAATGGTTGTTTCCTCAGCTATTAACACTTCTGTTGTGGTTTGAATTTCTAAAGGTAGTGTGGAGGTGTCCTCTCCGTCCTTAGTCTTAATGGTGGAATACAAATCTTCAAATGCAGCTTTAGATTTTGGAACCTCAGTAGAAGAAGATACAGCTGAAGAATCATACGTAACTTGCTCCTCCGTAGTTGTAATTGTATGAAGATGTGGCAATAAATCAAGGTCGGCATGCTGTACAGAATTTCTCTCTTCAGGGGCAATTGTAGGCAAGGTAGAGTTAATGACAATATCTACCATAGCTGTAGCAGTTGTAGACTCAATTTTGGAAACATTTCCTTTAAAAAGTTCATCCATTTCAGGCTTAAAAGTTACGGTTATATCTTCCACAATTTTCGGCATACTTGAAGCTGTTGAGGAATCTTTTGCTACTGTTACAGGAGAACTTGTTTGGCTTTCATTTAACAAGTTTTCATCGACGACAGGAAAGACAGAGTAGTCCAAGGATATGCTAGAATTATGCTCTTCATTCATAATGATTAGAGGAGTATCAATAGTTGTTGATTCTGTGAAATATTCCTCCTCAATATCCTCAATTCCTTTTTCTTTATGGTCGTGTATAATTTCAGGCCTTTCGTCAACTTCATCAGTAGTACATTTCGGGCAACATTCATCCTCGATTTTTATGGTTTCTTTACAATCCAACTTGGGACAGACAGGAGTCAAGCAACTTCTTTCACCCTGTTCACAACTACAACTCGTGCAACTGCCCTCTTTCCAAAAGGCACCATTCATCATGGGCTTTTGCAAATATTCCGAATAGCAATTTTGTAAGATTTCCTCTTCTGGACAGATTTGCATACAGAATTCATTCTCCCCGAGGCAATTGCATGTTGTACATTTTCCTGTCCACCAAGATTGTTTTACACCCAATTGACATTTTACTTTTGGCATACATCTAAAGATGGAGCAACAATTGCCCGGTACACCCTGACCTTCATGAATTTGTACGGCAACATGGCCTTCCGCACATTTGGGCACATCTTCGCATTTACTGCAGACACATTTCTGGTCATCACAACATCTTTCGATGTCTTCTTGAAAGAATACCTCACGTTTTTGTCTTTCTTTTAGAGCATGTTGAAAGGTGTGAGGATCATGTAGTTCCTCTTCGGGAGGTTGTACTTCAAAATGGCCAACTTCTTCTATAAAGGGATCATGACCCAACAGCTCATCTCCGTAGTCTTCGAAGTCTTCTTCCTCGTCATCCACAGTGGACTTGAGATAACTGTCCGCGGGACATTTTGTTGGACACTGTATATGTGTGCACTGTATGTCATTAGAATCTGAAAGAGAAGAAAATAAAGTTCGTTAAAAAAAATCCTTATTATAATTATTTAATTTAATTTTGTGAATCGCTCACACGTGTATTCAAAAAATTTAAGGTAATTTTATTGTAATCTTTTTTCAAATAGAAACTGGGAATTATTACCTTTCGCAGGTTACTTTATATTATATTCAACATTTTTTTATTTTTTCGAATTTATTCTATGAGTTAAAAAAGCTTTATAAAATACATAACTGAAATTTAACTCATAGAATAAATTCGAAAAAAAGTAATCTTTTTTCCCAATATTATTAAAACTAAATATTCAATTGTTTCTCAAAACCCCCCAGAGTTTTAACAACATTTAAAAATTTAATTATTTTAATGTACGATTTGTTGTAATTGTTGTAAACTCTCTTATGCAATTATTATAAACTAGAAAATTTATATAAATATCAGCAATTAGATTACGAACAAACAAAAATCAATATGCCTGGAAGTCATAATTATGTGTGTTTGGTGTGTGTGTGTGTATTTCTATGTTTGTGAATGTAAAAGAATCAAATGTCATCAGAAATGCTACCACATTAATGTCAACGAACTAAATGGCATTTAACCCATAATGCTGCACATCATAACTTGCAGTGACTGACTGGTTGCAACATGTGTATCCACACAAAACGCAGTTGAAGGAGCATGAGAAAAAGTTTTTATGTGAGGTTTTCTATTTAAGTGTGTGTGTTTTATATGTTTAAAATAGAAAAAGGAATCTGCAATCCAAAACGCTGAAAGGCATTTAAGCTTAAAATGCCGCAGCTTAAAAAGAGCACAACTACCAACGCAAAAATAAATACAAACACACACATCCATATAAACAAAGAATCATGAGTAGCATAATAAGGCAGGAAGTATTAGAAGGTCTACTACAACTTATTAGCACCCTAAAATTTCTAAGATTTTTGGGTAAATCGAAATCAACAATATTTTCTATTTTTATTTTTTTTTTTTAACTATTTTGATAACATAAAATCGATAACATACAATTTCTATAAAAATTTTTCCTATTAATTACATCGAGTTTTCTACAGAAATTTTTTCTTTCATTAGAATTTTTTATATCAAATTCTTTGCTTTTACGAAGTTTCTATGAAAAATTAGTCAATTATTCAAACATTCTATAAAAAATTTCTTGTTTATTAAAATTTTCTATAGACATTTTTTTTGATTATTCGAATTCTAAAAGAAATTTTCTTTAGAAAAGTTTTCGTTAACTTGGTTTTTCCCAAGAAGATTTTTGTATAGAACATTAAAAACTTTTCTATACAAAATTTAAATAAATGCAACATTTTCTATAACAAATTTAAAAAAAACGAAGGATGTTCTTTAAAACTTTTTCGTTTTTTCTAATTCTCTAAAAAAAAAATTTTCGTTAATATAAATTCTCTAAAAAAAATTTTCGTTAAAATAAATTTTCTAAATAAAATTTTTCGTTTATTTTCATTTTCTATTTATAAAAATTTTCTATAGAAAATTTTTCGCTTATATAAATTTTCATTAACTTAGTTTTTCTCAAGAAAATTTTGTAAAGAAAATTAAAATAAGCAAAAAATATTCTATTAAAATTTATATAAGCGAATTTTTCGTTTATACAAATGTTCCATAAAAAATTTTTCGTTTATATTTTTAATAGAAAATTTTTCGTTTATATAAATTTTTTTAGGAAATTTTTCGCTTATATTAATTTTAATAGAATATTTTTTGCTTTTTTCAATTTTCTATACAACATTTCCTTGAGAAAAACTAAGTTAACCAAAACTTTTCTTTATATAAAATTTCTATAGAAAATTTTTCGTTTATTTCGAATTTCTATAGAAAATTTATCGTTTGTTTAAAATTTCTATAGAAAATTTTTCGTTTATTTCGAATTTCTTTAGAAAATTTTTCGTTTGTTTAAAATTTCTATAAAAAAATTTTTCGTTTATTTAAAATTTCTATAGAAAACTTTTTGTTTATTTTCATTTTCTATTAAAAATTTTCTGAAGAAAATTTTTCGTTTTCATGAATTTTCTATAAAAAATTTTTCGTTTTCATAAGTTTTCAATAGAAAATTTTTCATTTTCATAAATTTTCTATAGAAAATTTTTTTGTTTTCATAAATTTTCTATAGAAAACTTTTTCTTTTTCATAAATTTTCTATAGAAAATTTTTCGTTTTCAAAAATTTTCCATAGAAAATTTTTTGCTTATTAAAAATTTCTATAGAAAACTTTTAGTTTATTTCGAATTTCTATAGAAAACTTTTCGTTTATTTCGAATTTCTATAAAGAATTTTTCGTTTATTTCGAATTTCTATAGAATATTTTTCGTTAATTTCAAATTTCTACAGAAATTTTTTTTCAAATTTCTATAGAAAAATTTTTGTTTATTAGAAATTTCTATAGAAAATTTTTTGCTTATATCAAATCTCTATAAAAAATTTTTCGTTTATTTCAAATTTCTTTAGAAAATTTTTCGTTTATTTCAAATTTCTATAGATAATTTTTCGTTTTTTCAAATTTCTTTAGAAAATTTTGCGTTGTTTTCAAATTTTTATAGAACATTTTTCGCTTTTTTCAAATTTCTATAGAAAAGTTATTGTTAATGTCCATTTTCTGTAGAAAATTTTCGTTTATTTAATTATCTATAGAAAATTTTTTGTGTAATGCAACATTTTTTTTTTGGCTTATTTAAATAATCTATAGAAAATTTGTGTTTATCTAAATTTTCTATAACATTTTTTTTTTTATTTATTTTCATTTCCGTTAGAAACTATCCGTTTATGTTAATTTTTTAAAGAAAATTTTTCGCATATTTAAATGTTCTATTAAAAATGTTTTATTCCAAACTTTTAATATTTTTAATTAAGCCTTATTCATCAAATTTAATTTTCATTAAATTATTTTTATGAAGAAAGGAATTTTACAACATCAAAATTAATTAAAATTGTTATTGATAATCTTTCATTCTTGACCGTGGCTCGAACCCTGGCCGGCAGGTTACCATGACATGTTTCGATCGCAACCACTCGATCTCCTCAGATCAAGAATGAAAGATTATCAATAACAATTTTAATTCATTTTCATTTTGTAAAATTCCTTTCTTCATAAAAATAATTTAATGAAAATTAAATTTGATGAACTTAAGCATAATTAAAAATATTAAAAATTTGGGTTAAAAACCATAAATAGTTCAACAAAATAACCACAATACTAATTAATGTTTTATTTGTTTAAATTTAAAAAAACGCAAATTTTTCATAGAAAATTTTTCGTTTATTTAAATTTTCCATAGAAAAATGTTTGTTTATTTACATTTTTTTAAGGAATTTCTTTTGATTATATTTCTATGGAAAAGTTTTCTTTTGTATCAAAAAAATTTTCGTTTTTATAAATTTTCTGTGGAAAATTTTTAATTTATATAAATTTTCTGTGGAAAATTTTTAATTTATATAAATTTTCTATAGAAAATTTTTCGTTTTATTTTTAATTAAAATTTTTCGCTTATTTCAATTTTTATAGGGAATTTCTCGCTTATTTAAAATTTCTATAGAAAATTTCTCGCTAATTTAAAATTTCTTATGAACATTTATAATTTATTTAAAATTTCTTTAGAAATATTTCGTTTAATTAAATTTTCAATAAGTGCCGGTTCACACACGTCAAGTTTGAATCGTCAAGTCTTGAGCTTTAAGGAGAGAAGGGAAAAGAGAATGCTATTTCTTTTCCCCTCTCTCTTAAGAACTCAAGACTTGACGAGACAAACTTGACTTGTGTAAACCGGCACTAAAATAGATAAATAGAAATTTCTCGCTTATTAAATTTTTTTAGGAAGTTTCTCGTGTATTTAAAATTTTTATAGACAATTTCTCGCTAATTTAAAATTTCTCGTTTTTTGAAAATTTCTTTAGAATTGTCTCGTTTATTTAAATTTTCTCTTTTATTAAATTTTTTTTTTTTTTGAGGAATTTTCTTGTATATTTAAAATTTTTTTTTAGAAAATTTATCGCTTAAATAAAATTATTTAAGAACATTTCTCGTTTATTTAAAGTTTGTTTTAGAAAATTTTATGGCGTATTAAAATCCTTCAAATAGAAAATTTCTCACTTGTTCGGATTTTCTGTAGAAATTGTCTTAAACTTTTTGAGTTTTCTATTAAGTTTTCTGTGGTGCTGTAGGGTTTTAAAACCTTTAAGTGTTTGTGTTGTCGCCATAAATAAACGAAATTATAAAAGACCAAAAATTCTCATGAATAGCAAGTTAGATGCTGTTAGATAGCAAAGCTGAAGAATAACCGCAGCAGAAACTGTAGTAGTCTGTAGAAGTGTTTTGCCGTTTTTAGCGCCAACAAAATATCAACATATTAACAGGAAATACAAATTTATTTTAGTGATTTGTTGTTTGCTCTTGCCTCTCTAAAACCATAGCCACTGTGGTAATAATGAACATGATGATAATGTTGATGTTGAGTAAGAGGAGGAGGAGGAGGAGAATGATAATAATGACTTTTATGTTGACAATCATAAATGTCTATAGTCATCCTCATCATAATGATGTCTGTCATTTTCATCAATGCGACAAATTTAGTTTTTGCTACTAGAAAGAGCCGCTGATTTTGTGTTTTTCGTTGTGTTGCCTGCCATTTTATTTGTATACCCATTCTAGGACATTCACTCACACAAAAATACACGCACACTTTTTAAGCTTTTTGCATAAATTGACTTTTGGAATATAATATACTTATAAGTGACGTTGCAGCATTGAATTTGCTCTGGCATGACATGAAAATATTTTTTGGTTCATATTTTGCGTTGTTTTTTTTTTGCTTTCGTGCTGTTTTTTGGCTTTGAAATGGTTAATCAAATATTTGCATGATATTTTAGTGGATAAATGGTTGTGATATTTATAATGGATTCCGTGTACTTCATCTATCCAACCAACCATCCATCCATCTTTTTGTAGTTAAATTTAGTTTTAGTTTCTGTTTTTAGAAAAAATATTTATTTTATATTTGTTCGAACATCAAAGCATTTTGTTTGCATTTAAGAAAATAAGACAAAAACTATTTAGCAAATAAATATGAAATTATTTGCTTTTGAGTGTAAAATTTATTAAAAGTGGTTTGTGAACATGGAATCCAATTGAATTTGTTTGGGAAAATGTGTTTATTTTTGCGTTGATGGGTTAAGTAAATTGTAAAATGTTGATTGAACTAAAAGGTTTTATGTTTATTTGAAATAAATTTTATAAATGTTGATAAAAAAATATGGCGACAAAATAAAATGAATAAAGGATTTTTGCGGAAATAAACTAAACCAAACAAAAGTTTATCATTTTTTAAAAGAAATTAACCTTAGTCTTAGTTCACACGCTTCAACTTTTACTGCATCTCCGTACTAACGCTCTTTCTTTTCTTCCCTTAAAAACTTAAAGTTTGAGCAGCAAAAGTTTAATTAAAAACAAGTAACAAAGTAAAATCGGTCAAATCTGACTATATGATACCGTACCCCACAATATTTAACCAAAATTTTCGAGAGTGTACCCTACTTGGGAGCCATGGGTTTTCATGGACCCGCCAGATAAAAATTATGTATGTAATGCAGAGAAAATTCTTTGTGCCGAATATTATTTAGATATTTTCATCTCTTTGATATTTGTTTGACTTTAAGTGATTTCAGGGAGGGGTTTTATAATAGTTAATTTCGGATCTATAAGCACAACATTTTGTCTTGACATTGATGGCATAAGACTAGCTATCTTAAAAGTTATTGACGTCAAATTTTATGTCAATATCAATATATAAAAATAAGAAAGTTCTGAAGTAAAAAGTAATTTTCGGGACTAGTATTTGTATAGAAGCTATGGTCAAATATAGACAGATTCCCATAAAATTTAATAAGATAAATAAAATTGCAATAAAATAAGTTTGGACTATATTTAATCTAAAAACCAACATATAAGGATGGTTAGTTGGCAAAAAGATTATATTATTGAATGAAGCTTGTATTTTCAATAGGCTTGGCTCTTGTGACAATTAAAACAAAATTTGTATTCCCGAAAATAATGTTCATAATAAATTTGCAGTTGCCCGTGCAAAAAAACTGAACTGACAAATTGCTTTATTTTGATTAAAACAAATTAAGCAATTTGTTTTTAATTTCCTTTTTTTTACTCACTTTTTACCCACTTACAACTACAATTCGAGTCGGAAAAAAATTAAGCAATTGTAGGGGAATGTTAGAAAAAAAAATTAATGTTTATTATTGGTAATTTGTATAAGCTTGGATATCGTGACAAATAAGGCTTTAAGTGTTTGTAATTCTCATTTGCTTTACACTTTTATTTGCATAATATCTTTAGATTTTCCAAAATATTTGGAAAAAGTTTTCATGATGATCTGGCCTAAGCAACCAGTGAAATGCGCATAGGAACCAGGTTTTTACCCAACAATCAATTTATTTTAAAGCCCAGTTTTATTATTTAAATTTTCGCTCAATGGTGCATATTTTGAATTTCAAATACACAATAGTTTCTACAAAACTCATACATCATTCTTGTCATTTTATGTAAATCACTTTTTCTTTTTTTCTCGAATATTTTTTTTTTATTTATCAGTTCAAAAGGGAACTACAATAAATTTTTCACTTGACTGAATGTTGGCAACAACTCATGTTTTCTGCCAAAAACAGAAAAATGTGAAAAAACCAGCCATTTCTTGAAGCTATTTTCGTTTATAGCTTTTCTCAATCATGTCCATTCATTCGTCCATGTCATTGAAACTCAATTTTAAATTAAAGTTGAAATTTCATCTTTTGAAATTCGTTGTGTTTCGTTTGATTTTCTTGTTGTTTTTAAAGGGAGTCATCATGAAAAGTGGGGAGGTATGATGAGTTCGTTAAGTGGTCTGTGATACAAAAAATTTTTTTAATTTCGATTTAGAACGTTAACGTTCGCATAGAAAATAACATTTAAAACAAAAACAAAAACAAATTTTCGAATTTTGTTTTTGTTTTAAATATAATTTTTTATGCGAACGTTAACGTTCGAAATCGACAAACAGGCTGTAAAAAAAAATCTATTTAAATTGTGACTTAGAAATATTATATTATGCACAAAGTTGCCATTAAAAATATTATATATTTACTCATTTACCATAAAATTTCCTATAAACATTGTAAAACAATGTATCTGTGAAGTTGTGAAATTTTTTAATAACTTTCCTTTATAAAAGTAAATATTTTGACATTTTTCGTCTTTAATATTGAAAGTTTTGTATTAAATTTCAAAAGATTTTGTTATTCGTGCTTAATTCCCAGTTTTTATTATTGATAAAAACACTTGAAATTTGTTTTGTATTAAAAAAATAATAAGTTTTTAAAAAATTTTCTAAAAACAAGAGAAATTTCTTTTCACTTTCAAAGATCATTAAATAAGTCCATTTAAAAAAAGTTCAATATTCCACTGTTTTTTTTTTTTTTTGAAAAAAAAACATCTTTTATTGCCATACAGCCGCCCGTTATGTGCCTTCTATCCCATGTCATTCTTAGTATTTTGACACTTTGCACAAAAGTACAATCTAATGTTGTCAGTCATGCATTTTTGCGTTCAAGCATGCAGGGACAACAAACAAATTGCATAAGAATTATTGTGGTTTTGTTGTTATTTGTTCGGTCTTATTGCTGCTTCTATTTTAGGCTCATTGTAATTCAAGTAAACTGAAAGTGTCTGTGCAGACAAGCAGACAGAGATCAAACGAAAATTTCTAGAGGACCACTATTTGTGCAAGGCACATTGGCCGTAAATCAAGGCAGAAAAGGAAATTTAAAAAGAGTTAAAAAATTGGAAGAGAATTTGAGACGATAAGGTTAAGGCGAATTCATATACCAGGTGGTGGCTTGAAGGGTTTTAATTTAAAAATCCCGATACTACAAAATCCCGGTTTAAGTGAGTTTTAGTTATCGAAGCAAGAGTTTGTTATACCACAGAGCGGAAAATTCTTTCCCCTGATCCACCGAAAGCCCAGCCATGCTATCTATCGCTCGGTTCTTAGAACCCAGGCTGCAGATTTGTTAGGTATATTAAAGCTCGGGATTTTGATATTCGGGATTTTGGATTTTGGAATTCGGAATTTTATATTTGGGATTTTAAGTTTAGAGCACCTTAATTAAACCCATTTTTCACCAGCAAAAAAAAAACAACAAATTTCCTCTTGTTGTAAGGTTGCCGCCAAACGATTCATCAATTTGCCGTGGATAAGGTCAAAGATTTTTGAATAAAATTCTATAATACGGTTTGTTTGTGGTTCGGCCAGTTTTGAGAACAGGTTTGAAAATAAAATTGTTTGCATAACCATTTTAAAATTCTCTTATATCCCCTGGTAACGAAGGAATAGAAAAGCATTTTTGAATTTAAAAAGCAACAACACAAAAAAGATAAAATATAAAACAAAAAAAAAAAAAAAAACCAAAAACCGGCAACACTAAAGTTGTAATGATGACTGTTGTAAATTTATCTACACAAACATTTAACCAATAAACACGCACATATGTAAAAGGCAACTTACACACACGCACTTGTACCTACAATTGAATTCTTAACATAAATACGCACACACGGGCGCATACACTTTCTAAAGCCTTAAAATTGTTTTACAGTTTACACAGGAAACGGAAATGACAACAGTTAACCGCTATTTTTATGTTATTATGCGGTTTCACTTGAACTCTCGTGTACATGAGATTACATGCACTTACATATACATGTGTACTGAAACTGAAGGACATTTTGTACGAGCAATTATTTTTTTTGTTGTTGTTTCTGTAATATTTTACTATCATTATAGAGACGTCAGACTACAGTTGACAAAACAGGTCAGCTGTTAGTTTGGCTTTTGCGTGAGCTTGGTCATTACGCATTATTCGTTGCTAGAGTATTTTAAGGATATTTTTCTGTTCTTTTGTTTTTTTTTTAAGGAGTGTGTAATGATGGTATAAAAGAAGACTTAAGGTAATATTTATGTATGTAAGTACATAGAGTGACTGGGATTGAAATAAGTAGTGCAAGCTATTTTTAAGTCATTCCTTAAAAATGTATCTTTACGTTTGAAAATTCTCAACTAAATTTCGTGCCCCCAAAAAGTGTTTCTTACAGGCTATGTAGAATTCTAAAAGATGGGTTTTTATTTTTTGTGAAAGAGTCTACTCTTTAAAGTCATACTCATGCAAAAGTGTCCCTTTCTAGACACAATTATTAAAAACGCTGTAGATTTGTAAATAATATTAAAAGAGTGCAAAGCAAATATTTATCACTGCCCAGAATATGCGACCAGACATAAACCAGTAAAAATCTTTTTAGAAAATAGTATTTATTTTGTACGACGCAGAACGCTTTCCTTGGAGTACGCTTCATTTCAGAACAGGTTTGTCCCGTGGGGACAAAGTAAAATCTGGTCCGCAAGGATTCAATTTGACAAATGAGTGGATAACTGGTAACAGTTGACGCGCACATAGATAAGCCGCTAAGTGGTAACGGAGGTTTTATCTTTTCTGTTTTAAAGTCGTACGTCCATGGAGTTCTTCAGAACAGAGATATGGAAGCGGGCTAGAGGGGCATAACAGTTTACTGTTGTGTCGATATTCTTTCCTCGGACATTGAAAAGATATGCTGGGGCGATCAGGTGCATGCATACCTAGGATGCGGCAAACATCAGAAATGCCAGCGTTTTTTTGGGGTCTAATGATTTCAAGGAGTCCGAAGTTGTACCTCAGAATTTAACTGGTGGTGCCTAGGGAGCCAGTAGCCCCTGGCCTAGCAAACCGCCAGACTATTGATGAGGTCTTCGTTAGTATGTTTTCCAATAAATGTTTCCTGAATCCCGGGCACTCGGAAGATGGCCTTGTCCTTCTTTAAAGGAATACTATCGGAGAGCACGAGGTGGCTGTGGTTATACCCACATATCGGGTAAAAACAGGGTGTCATTGTTCGTAGGGGAGCCCATGTGGAATGGGCACCTGCTGGGGTTCTATGGCTATCAGTACGGAAACTTCCTTAAATCTTTCGGATAGCACGAGGTGGCTGTAGTTATACACCCATTGTGGGTAAATCCAGGATGTCATTGTTTGTAGGGGAGCCTATGGGGAATGGACACCTGCTAAAGTTCTATGGCTAACAGTACGGAAAATGCCTTGAATAAAATTAGCAGTTGAGGTTAGATATATCCAGCTCCTAAACAAGGGGAGGGTGTGATTTTGCGATTAAGCTTTCAGATTGCAACTTATGTATAAAAATTTATTCTCGCGTAAGTAGGCATATATACATCAAAAAGTACTTGAGATCAACCGTGATATTAGTTAATAGTGCACGTGCTCATGTAAATCAAAATCACAACTTTAAAACAGGTTCCCTTCGAGGCTGTAGGAAACATCAAAAAGATATTTCCTCTTTTTGTTTTACATTCTCGGGAGCATAGTTGTGTGCAGTCAGTTCAGGAGTTCGGCAAACATCCAAAATTGATAGATCTCAAGAGATCTTCACGATATAGATATTCTATGTGGTATCACTTGAGTCAATAGCCTCCGGTGACACGGCAACATACTGTCTCTTGGTTGAGGCATCGTTAGTACGTTTCTTGCGGGAAAACCTTCCTGTCTTTCGGGAAAATAGTCTTTGCAGAAGATTCGTCAGTCCGCTGTAAAAAAATTTTCGTGGATAGCGTTGTGGTCGATGTTTTCTACCAGAATCCCACTAAAAGGCTGATTCTTCACCACTTTTAGGAGAGTTTGGCCTTACGGAGGATGACTGCTAGGTGCTGTTGCTTATTTAAACCGTTTTCACAACTTCAGATCTGGGCACTCGCATTAAGCTTAATTGGTTCTTGGCTTAAAAGATGAGCAGTTCTTTTGGCCTAGAATCCATATGTTACAAGAAGGATGAGAAAAGCCAAAGTTTTTAAATAAATTTGTATTTTTCTAACTTTTTACATTAGGCGCTAAAATTTGACCAACATTCCGTACTCTTAAGTTATACGTTCAATAGTACATATTTAAGTTTTCGATTTGAGAGTTTAAAAAAATAATTGGAATATATTTTGAAAAAGATGTAAGAAGTGATGCTAATGTAAAGGTGCTCTTTTTTCTAAAAATTTGTTTAATGACTTTGAATTCCTGTGCATAAAGCAATTTAAACAAAATTATGTATATGAAATATATAAGACTATATATATAAATTTATAATTTTGCTATACAATCCTTCCTCTATCCATTTTATTATTACGATTTTTATGATCTCTTAATTTTCTTTCCTTTCCCCTAAAAGTATGCTAAGTTATTCTTATTACTGGCTGTGTTCTTTGTGTGTTAAAAGTCACTGCGTTTTTTGTTTTCCAGGTCGTAAAAAAAAGAACATAAAAATATTTTACATTCTTGGTTTGTTCATTTCCATTGTGCCTTAATTTCCTGCACTAAATTGTTTGTAATTGTTTGTAAGTAAGAACAATAAATATTTTAAATGTGTATGTATGTATGTGCAACAGAGCATATGAGTTATTTTAATTAATTCCTTGAGTTTCTGAAAAAAAAACTTAACAGCATGTATAAAAGAAAGCATATGCTAAGGAAGATTTAAATACATACAACATGCCCTACGGTTCGGAAGAATGTTTATTTAATATCAAAATTCTGCCTTAAAAACGTTTATTGATTTTTATTTTTTTGTGAATCTTTTACAGTTATTTTAAATAGTGGGTGTTGGCAGAGAAAGTTAATGCTTGTTTAAAAAATTGCAAATGACCGATCTAAGAATGTATTGTTTCGAAATTAGATTTATCAAACAATTATTTAACGTTTTGGTTATAAGTTATCTTTTAAATTATAGGTTTATGTCATATTAGCTTAAAATTGTTATGAACTCCGTTGTATGGAACTTTCTAGCAATTTTAATTTTAAATTTAGATGTATAATACCCTTTGTACACTTGCATACATTTCGGAGGAACGCATGGAAGATGTTGAAAATGTGAAATACGCGTTCACACTTGAAACATCTAACATCTACTATCAATAAAAAATCACCATTTCTGAAAAAAAACTTTTATTTTTTTAAATAATTTTTTTGTCTACAAAAGTGCCAGCATTTTAAAAGATAACACCAAAATGTATTTCTAATTCATTTTTTTTAATAATTTTGGCAAAATAAGACGAAATAAGGCTTGCAAAAAAGAAAAAACTTGAGAAATGGTAGCGCTGCTTTCAAAGCAACTTTCATTTTGTCAGTGATGCCATAATAATAACAGAAATTATTGCCACTTTTCTAGTGTTGACATTAAAAGAATCGAAGAATGTAAACGGGAACAAAATGAAATAGTAACATTCTGTAAAGATGTTGAAAAATTTTGATTTTTAGCCCTATTTATTTCTTATGGGAAAATTCCAACATCTTCGCAAATTAATGTTAAATGTTAACTGTTGAAAGTGTGAAAAGGCTATAACAGGTATTTTAAAATGATTCGAATAGAATGTTCTGGAATCGACTAGAATTGTTCTTGATTCAACTAGAGTGGTTGTGAACTATAAATACTAGCTAACTAGCACCCAATTTTTATGATGCTTTAAAAGTCATGTCTTCTTCGTATTTCTTTTCTAAAGTAACTTCCAAAAACTTGTTAAATTTTAAGCATGTTTTTTTTTGCAGCCAGAGTTGATTTTTCTGATTTCCTTAGTTTCTTATTCGTATAAGAATGTTTAAAATTTCATTATTCCCCATAAATTTGATAAGTATTTTAACACTTGGGTTAGTGTAGTATGTAAAATAGGCCGAGTTTAGAATATTTCGTGTATTTTTTATTTTTTTTTTTAATTTCCTAAGCTTATCCCGCGAAGCTCTATGCTTGTCTGCAGGAAAGAAACCAGAGTCTCTGGCGGGAATCGAACCCGCAACCTCGGCGCTGGTAGACTAGCTCGCTACCAGCTAGCCTACTGAGGCACTATGAGCGCAAAAAAGCAAACATTTTAGATATTTCCCATGAATGATAAATTTAAAATTTGTAATTTTTGTATTCATGAATATGAAGAATAAAAAACGTTTCGCTTTTATTCATTCGTATAATAATAAGATGATTAAGGGAATTTTTTTTCTAAAATACTTTACCTCATTTGAAAAATATTTTCATAAAAATTTAGAAAATTCAAAAATTTTCTATGAATCTCAGCGCAAGTTGAAGGTGACTTACAGAATAATATCCTTAGTTACTTCGATTTAAATAATTTTTCATACACAAGTGAAAAGATCGCAAGCAAAGCTGTTTACTCATATTGTTGAAGTTTTTATTTTTCATATTTATGAATAAAAATAAACAGCGAAAAAAAACATTCATACTGACTCATGAATGAACGACGAGTAAACAATTTGGTACTATAAAAAAAAATTGTTCTAATTTTACAGTAGCCCCTTGTGCTATTTTTTGGAAACTTAAACAAAAAAAAAAAAAAAAAAAATTATTTCAGAAACCATATCAGTAAAAATTTTAGCTAAAACTATTATTTAATTAAATTTGTTTTTTTTTTTTTTTTTAGTATTTTCAATTATTATAATAAATATTTCAAACTTTTAATCAAAAATAAAAAAAAGTTTAAGAAAATAGCAGATTAAAAAAAAACATTAGTTCAATAGGCTGTAGGCAAAATGACCCAAACGGAAATCGCCCAAAGCAATGTGTAAAAAATCTCTCAAAAATTTTCTATACAAGTTTGGTGATTTTGGATAAGAATTAAAACCCATTTTTTTGGGTAATTTTTCGTAATCGATAACTTTTACCATACATAGTTTAGAAATATTTTTTGGGTAATATTTCGTTTTCTTTTTGACGAATTCTTTAATAAGATGGTAAAAAATGGCCGTAAGATCTAGTAAAATGAATTTTGTTTTCAGTAATGATATATATTATTATTTATTAAATTCCCGAATTTGAAAATTCCGAATTCGAAAGTCCAGAATTTAAAAATACCAAATCCCTAACAAATGCTTCTCTAAATAGCCCGACTTTAACCGGGCTTAAGGATTTTCTCCTCTACGGTATAACAAGCACCCGCTTCGCTTACTTACTGGCAAGGCAGTAAGAAAATACATATTAGTATTAGGTGTGCAGACAGTAGTTAAGACAGTTCACTTTTAAAAATAAATCAAACGTTAATATTGCTGTGCAAGTCCAGCTAAACGTGTTTTTTATATGAACAAAATAAATTTTAAAATTGCTTAAAATAACTATATTGTGTAAACAAATATAACACTTAACTAAAACAGAATATGTTTATTTATTTTTTACTTTTTGATTTTTTTTCTTTTTCGAAGAAAACTTCAAATTACTGCTAGCAAATGTCAAATCACTGTCCAATTTTACTGTCTGCAAAACTTGCTGGACAGTAGACAAGACAGTTGGAAAAGTGTGGATGTATGTATTAGTAAATAAGTTAGCGTGTATTGCTACTGTCTTGCCAGTACTGGCAAATGTAAACGCCATGTAAAGATTTTAAATTCGGTCTTACGCCCGGCCTTTAATTCGGGATATTGAATTTGGGATATTAAGTTTCGGCATATGACCCCAACCCAAATAAGTATGAATTATTAAAACTACTTTGTTAGAATAGAATAAAAATGTGAAAATAAAGATTGGGTGATTTTTCATTATTTTTAAGGTCTTTTCACCATTTTGGATATAATTTCCATACTAATTTTTTGGACCATTTTTCGTTTACGTTGGGCAATTTTTAACACATTTGCTTTGGGCGATTTTACTTTGGATCATTTTGTCTACCGCCATTTTTATAGTCTTCTACAAAACTAAAAAGAAATAGACTTACTGTTTGTTTTTAGAACGCGAGCGCAAAAATTTAAAATAAAAACAAATTTTGAAATTTGGTTTTTGTTTTAAATGTTAGTTGAACGAGTCAGTTTTGCACTCGTGTTCTCAAAACAGGCAGTTAAATATTCGGTTTTTTGCCCTTCACCACAAGTAGAAAGGTTATATATTTATAAAGCTGGATGTCCACACCAGGCTTTCAAGCAGTTAATGCGTTCTATGCGTCTGTCAAAAAAGTAGAATTTGTTTGTTGAGAAGTTTCACAGAAAACGCGTAGAATGCATATACGTATAGAACGCATATAGTACGTTAACTTTCTACTTTTTTGTGCGTTGCGTGCATCTTGAAAAAAAGATCAAGAAAGTATTAAAAGCATAAAACGCGTTGAAGGGGTCGTTACTCTTACATTACCGTATAGGCTGCAGATCATTGTTCCGTTTACCTAACCAAGCGTACGTAGAAATAGGTACTTTTACGTAAACGTGACGTTGCATTGCCGAAGAAGCTAATAAAATTAAAATTTTCGCTGTTTTACGTATCCGAATTTTATGTTTGATTATGTTTACTGATAAAGCCAACATTCCATTAACCTACACGGTGTTTTATTTTATATTTTTATACAAAACGCACAAATAACAAAAGCTAAAATTTATAAATTCTATAAGTCTTAACAAATTCTGTTATCTTTTAAGTACATTTCAACATGTGTATATATTTTTTTTGTAATTACCAACCATTAAAGTCTAACGCAACGATTACGTGCCCGCAATATTAACGTATGCGTAAATGTTTATTACGATTATTAATTATTATTCCGCTGGTAATTGTTTACAATATTAATTTAAAATCCTATGAAGTATGTTTATTCTGGGACCTTTTAGAATAGCGGAGTTGATTTAACCATATCCATCTGTCCGTGTGTCTGTTGAAATGGGTTTTTTGAAGAATCCAGATATGATGGGGACAAGGTTGATACATATTTATATCATATATAGTCGTTTTAAGTTCGCTAATTAAATTCAGCCAGATCATTCCACAAATAACTGAGATATAAGCAAACCTCTAACTTCTTCCCATAAGCTTTAACTATTTGAAGTCTCATTTTACACAGTGCAACAAAATTTGGGTCATCGTCGTCAGCCACTTTTTTAACTTCCATACAAAATATATCAAAAAGGCACTTTAGAGGGTTAAAAGTTAAATTTTACTAGAGGTCTTCTAAGACCAAAAAATCGTGCAATACATGCAAGTTAAAAAAAGTACAAATGAGTTTTAGAGGGTTTATATATTTTAATATATAATTTAGGGGCCGATATTTCAGGAACCCGAGCTAACTTTTTTTTGGCAGATTTGCTCTACTAATAGTCTAGTTTCATTTCGAGTTGCAAGTATTGAGGCTGGTTTTTTTTTGTTGCACAGTGTTATCGATTAACTTTTTTATTTTTTTTTTCTCTTAAAAAAACTAAGTAGAATTCTAGAGGTAAACATTTAATAAATCGGCTTATAAATGACTGAGTTATAGGCAAATAAAATTAAAGGCAAATTATGGTTTTAACACAATAGCGTCCATACCACATGTGCTAGCGGCACCAAATTTGGCTCAGATATTTTTTTAATTAAAATTCTGGTACTAAGCTAAATCGGGTTGTTAAATTACCTGGCCTACATACAAGTGTCCTCCCGAAATTAGGAGTTTGGCTCGATAGGCTTTTTACAAAACAAACTAGTTCGATCAAATTGAGCTCAAATATTCTCTATGGGGGGTGTGCTGGAAATCGCAAACGGAAAACGCAAGAATTTGGAGGCTGTTTTTAATACACTTTTAAATTAATTTTTATGATTTTTGTTACAAAATTCTGTTTAATAGAGAAATGTTTGTATAATATTTGTCCCAAAATTCTTTTATTACAGACAACTTACAAGTAAATGACTTTTAAAATTCTTGCGTTTTGCGTTTGCGATTTCCAGCACACCCCTGTATATATGACATTGGTTTGGTATAAAAAATCAGCGAAATTTATGTATTATTCCCCTAGCGCCCCTAAAATATGCTCACGGCATAAGGATTTTGACTCAATAGCGCCCATAACACATGAGCTAAGGACCTATATGTTTTTCAATACTATGGTAAAGGGTATATAAGATCCGACATAGCCGAATATAGCACTTTTATTTGTTTTTTTTTTTGAGATTTAAAAAAAATTGTATTCCATTATGTTTTCTCTAGCCTGTATGTTAGCGATAGTGTCACTATTGTTTAAAAAAAATACAAAATATTATTACCGGAAGTCATCAAGTTTTTATGCGTGTGGGAGGGCCCAATGTTGTGAATGCATATATTTATGAATGTATGTATATGTGATAGCACTTATGCCCCCATATGCATGTGTATATGAAACGGCAAAACTTTATTCCTTGTACTTTGCAACAAGTAATCACCATACATGGCTATCTCAAATACATATTCATATTAAAGTAAAAATACAGTTTTTGTTTTCCTATATTTTGTATTCAGCGATTATTATTTACATGTGTAGGTTAATAACGAATAAACCTAAAAACTTTCTGAAAAAAGTACACATATACTATAAGCACACAGACACACATTCAGCTTAAACTTATGCCGGATTTTTTCGTTCAGGGGATTTTGCTGACAGGAACTAGTAAAACAATTTTATTGATTTCTTGTTGAAAAAACAAACTGATATAAACAAGTTTCTTTACAAAATTGTTGAAATTTATTATTATTTTCAGGTTTAATTTTAAATTTTAAAGAGATAAGTCTAAAATATATTAGAACTTCGCCAAAGGTCCTTAATAAATATTTATCAAAAATAGTATTTTTCCAAAATTGCTTCATTAAAAAAATCGCTTGGATAGAAAAAGAATAACGAAACACGCTTAAGTCGTAAGAAATCTAAAAAAATCCCAAACTTAATACAGATTTGAGGACTTTTAAAAGAACAAAGCAACATTGAACGGTCTATCTAAAAGACTTTACTTCATACATTTTTAAGCACTGGAAACAATACAAAATCCTTTTTTTTATTTATTTCTTTCATACACACACACATATGTGTATTCAATTACTATTATATGTATGCGTAATTTCTGTGGACTATGAAAGAAAAACTTTTTTTTTCCGATTTATACCATTTTTTTCTCAGGCATTTATTTCATTTTGCCTGAACACGAATTTTGTGCATGTGTATATTAAAATGTCTGAACATAGAACTCTAGAAAAAAATGGCAGCATGATGTTGCTGAAAACAAAACCATCATATCGACAACCACAAAAACCATAACAATTTGTCGTTTGTTGTTTTTGTAAAGGAAAAAGTATCTGCAAAAAAAAAAAAAAAAAAAAAAATACAATAAACAAAATCATCTCTATAAACGTCTGTATTAATTGTTATGCATATGAAATGATTTCATTTGATATAGAAAAAAATATGTTTAATAAAGGCAAAAAAAATTAAAGAAAATAATTGAATTAATGTTGTTTTTTGCAATAAAATTGTTGTAAATGAAATCAGCTACAAAATATTATTCTTGTTTCAACACAACGAAGTTAACAAATTAACAGGATGTCTATAAATGAGTTTCAGGTCAATAGTTTGTGGCTTTATGCAGAAAAAAATTCATAAAAAGTAATTTTTTACTCTATATAGTTTATATAGTTTCCTATATGCAGGCTTTCATGGACATTAATTTAATGTAAATAAAAGATTATTTATTTCGTTCTCAATAATATCCGACGTTTCGTTGGTATTCTTTCCAACTTCTTCAGGGATTGAGTGTTTATTGAAATCTGGCAACATTGTAAAAATACAAAGTAAAATGTAGTCAATAATAACAATAATTATAATCTTAATTTTTGACAAATTAACTTACAATAATCTTTTTCGTCAGTTTACATCATTTATAAATTATATCACAGTATTTTGTAAAGGTGGACAGCACAGCACAGCACAACACAAAACTTTAAATATTAAAATAAATGTATGTAAATATAAAAATTATCACAGAAAATTTGCCCTTTGTTGATCACAGCTGTTATTATTACTAAAGCTGAGATCACACGATTGGTCAAATGTACAGATTTTTGTAAATTTTTATGTACAGATCGTGTGAATGACAGAAAATATTTGGCAAAAGGCAGATAGGACAATTTTTTTGGCCGATAGACAGATAAAAAACAACTCTGTTGTACCGATCGTGTGAACGCTTCATAGACAGAAAAAATTCTTAAACGTACCGATAATTTGTTCTGCCACTTACTGCCCGATCATAGTGGCCAATCAACCGATATTTAAATAAAATTTATTGGGGAAATACAATTGGGGAAATTCCATCTATCATTGAATTTTTGGGCAATGTCAATCCACAACTGTTCGTTGTTTGGGGTCTAGCAAATGCATATTGTGATATTAATTTATATACATACATATGTATTTTAAATGTGATTATGTGTACCTTTAAATATCCAGTTTTCAATGCTTTGTAAATTGCATCGCAAACCTCAGGCACAAATATAGATATGGTGTTCGGCGCATACGGAAAACAACAGACAAACTTTTGAAACTGTCTCCAGAGGCAAGGAAGCGAAGTGTAACCGCCAAACGTTCATTAGCTGGTATTGCTTTCCGCATGTTGGTGTCTTATGTTTGGAGAAACTAATTGAAGGAGCTCATTAAAAGTGGCTTCATTCATGCGCAAATAGTTTTTAAACAAACATTTTTGATTGTTCACTTCCCGAAACTCGCACAGAGTTTTTACATACGCGCCGTCCGTACTTCTCTTCTGAAGCCAATCCCGCACCCAAACACTTCGCTTTCTTAACTTTTTTCTAGCTTCAATTTTGTTTTTCTTAATTAAATGTGCAAAATGCATATTATTGCAGCTATTTTTTTTTTTCTTCGTATGTACATCATTTTTTCCCCCCGAAAATAACAAAATGTTTTTAAAATTTATGCACAACTGATCAGCTGTTTCTTTGTTGTGTGAAATAAACGCAAATCGTATGACAGGGTTGTACCGATATCCGTGACTTGCTTGTAGTGGCCATATCAGCGCAGAAAATATTTGGCTAAAATGGTACAATCGTCTGAACACTGAAAAAGTTATCGGTACACACACACAAAAGTGTACAGATAAAATTTGGTTGAGATCTGTACATTTGACCAATCGTTTGATCTCAGCTTAAAGTATTGCAATGGTGTAGTTTGCATTTGTATTGTCTTGGCTTCTTTTGTGTTTATTGCACTTGTCGATTTTTGTTGTATTCTTAAGCTCTCCAACGTGTATCTTTTATTTTCCCTTTTCTCTTTATCTAAAATTCTCACTTTTTCAAAGTTTGGCTTGTGTCCGTTTTCAATACAGTGCTGTGCAAGTACAGTTGATTGTTTTCCTCTTTTTATATCAGCTTTATGTTCGTCTATTCTCACGCCTAAATTTCTCTTTGTTGTACAAATGTAGATTTTTCCACACTCCTCATTATCACCGCCGTCACATTCAATTTGATAAACAACATCACTTTGATCCCTACACTCAATCTTTGTTTTTGTTTGTGTAAATAAATTATGTATTGTCTTGTTTGTTTTATGCGCGAATATTATTTGTTGGTCCTTTATTATCTCTCTCAGTTTGTTGTTCTCAGTTAGAGTCTAAACACAATGTTTGCGGTGCGGTGCGATTTCTCGTTGCGGCAGAGAAAAATAAACATAATACAACGGAAGACATTTTTATCATGTTGTTTGTTTTCAATAATGTTGTGAACATAGCAAATTATTCAAAAACTATGGCAACATCAGAAAGAGAACTAGTATAAAAAATTGAGAGACAAGGCGAATTATATTCGCCTTGTTGAGAGAGAAAGAAAGTCCGCAATAAAAAGAAAATAGATTTTAATTTTATGCCGTTCCGCACTGCGGTTTTTTACTTCAAAATCGTATGAAAAATCGCACCGCAATAAATTATCGTTACATTGTGTTTGGACTCTTAGTCTTGGAATAAACGGTAGACTATAGTATTTGGCGTTGCCAGATGTGTTATTTTTGTTTTTTTCCCCTGATGAAATATTATTTTTAACTTTAGTCAGTAATGAATTGATCAACCCCTTTGGAAAATTGTTTTTCATTAAAAAATCCTTTGTTCTTGTCATATTCTTAAATTGAAAGTTTACGTTGCTTATTTTTATAACTTTGTCAATTAGATTCATTGGTGTATTTATCTTCTGTTTCATGGGTTGTGTTGAGTGGAAATTCATCAAGCGTCCAAAAGCAATTGGTTTCATATACCAATCTGTTATTATTTTGCCATTTTGTCGGAATATCTTCATATCCAGATATGGTATTGCATTGTCCTTCTCCCTCTCTAGAGTAAATTTCAGTTTGCTATGATATGAGTTAAATGTTTTCAATATTATATTATTTTTTACATTAGCGGCTAAATAAAGATTTTATTGCCTTAAATGTCTATACAATTTTTGAAATTATTATACCATTAACTTTTCAATGATATACAAATAAATTAACCTTTTCTCATTAACAGGTAATGGTCCCACACGGAGTACGTTTCAAAAAAGGGTGAGTATATATTATTTTTTTATATTTTATATCCAGTAGAGTTTATACACTCTAGCTGATTTCTTCTAGTGATATAAATATGTACATACCTATATGAACATCTTAATTGAGATTTTCTCTGCCTTTTGTTAATTTTACGCTCTCAAAGTGAATGTCTCTCTAAGAAATGCTATATCAAATCACCAGTGTTGCCACTTTGTGGGTAATTACCCGAATTTGGTATAATTTTTACAGTCGTGGGTAGAGCGTGGGTAATTTCTCTTAGGTGTAATTTAGGTGTTATTTGAAATTCTTACTTCAGATACCGAAATAAAATCAAGATTCGATTTTAGTCATGACATTTATTTCTTTTTAAATATTGTTGCTGAAAAATGCACAGTTTTCTGAACCAATGTCTCGATTTCTTTTTAAGAAAAGACTTCAATCATTAAATATGGGGGATTTCATGTCAAGTGACCCAATTTTGAAATCGATGTCTTCCGATTTGGATGAAATTTGCACCAAGGTTAGTCCTATTGGATAGTAGTTCAGACACAAATTTTCAACAAGATCGGTCTAAAAGTTTCTGAGTTAGTGGGGGTCAAAATTTGACATTTTGGCCATACAGGTGTTCTTTCTTATCCATGTAACTTATTACCTATTGGTGTTAGCAAAATTTGTCCCAAGTAGCTTCGATAGCTATTTGATCCATCTTTTGAAAAAAATTTTTTTTGTTTTTTTAAAAAATTTTTTTTATTTTTTTTTTTTAAATTTAAAACTTTTTTTTATTTTTTTTTTTAGCGGGTATGTTTTTTTTTTTTTTTTTTTTTGTTCAAAAGCTTATGTCTTTTCCTTTAAGGTAGTTTTGGTCCCTTTTTGGGATGCGAGCGGCTTATGTATAAAAAAAAATAATTTCTAACTCTAGACAAGGGTTTTTAAATTTTTAGCACATGCAGTGTTCTTTCTCATCCATTTAACTTATTACCTATTAGTGTTAGCAGAATTTGTCCCAAGTATCTTCGATAGCTATTTGATCAATATTCTGAAAAATTTTTTTTTGGTTTTTTTAAAACTTTTTTTTTTTAATTTTAAATTTTTTTTTTAAATGCAAAATTTTTTTTTTATATTTTTTTTTTATCCGGAATGTTTTTTTTTTTTTTTTTTTTGTTCAAAAGAAAGCTTATGTCTTTTCCTTTAAGGTAGTTTTGGTCGCTTTTTGGGATGCGAGTGGCTTATGTATAAAAAAAATTATTTCTAACTCTAGACGAGGGTTTTTAAATTTTTAGCATATGCACTATTTTGAATTTTTTCCTATTTGTGTTTAAGTGTTTCTAAAGCCTTAAAAATAAAACGTTTGCAAAGAAACTAGACAAATCACCATTTCCGACGGTATGTTACAAACCCAATTACTATTTTATACCTTCGATACTATAATGCCCACAATATGTTAATCCCAGGAATAAAATCACTTTTTTTCTGTAGAAATGTTGACAAATTAAATTCTTTTTATTAATTTGTAATAATAATTAAACTAATATATAATTATAATAATAATAATTTCTAATAATAATAATAAAAAGATAAAGATAAATAATTTAATAAAATTTATGTAGGAAAAATAAAAAAAAGAATTATTTGTCAACATTTCTACAGAAAAAAAGTGATTTTATTCCTGGGATTAACATATTGTGGGCATTATAGTATCGAAGGTATAAAATAGTAATTGGGTTTGTAACATACCGTCGGAAAGGTTAATTTTTCTAGTTTCTTTGCAAACGTTTTATTTTTAAGGCTTTAGAAACACTTAAACACAAATAGGAAAAAATTCAAAATAGTGCATATGCTAAAAATTTAAAAACCCTCGTCTAGAGTTAGAAATAATTTTTTTTATACATAAGCCACTCGCATCCCAAAAAGCGACCAAAACTACCTTAAAGGGTAAGACATAAGCTTTCTTTTGAACAAAAAAAAAAAAAAAAAAAACATTCCTGATAAAAAATATATAAAAAAAAAAATTTTACATTTAAAAAAAAATTTTATATGTAAAAAAAAAAGTTTTACAAAAACAAAAAAAAAATTTCAGAATATTGATCAAATAGCTATCGAAGCTACTTGGGACAAATTCTGCTAACACTAATAGGTAATAAGTTAAATGGATGAGAAAGAACACTACATATGCTAAAAATTGAAAAACCCTTGTCTAGAGTTAGAAATTATTTTTTTTTATACATAAGCCACTCGCATCCCAAATAGCGACCAAAACTACCTTAAAGGAAAAGACATAAGCTTTCTTTTGAACAAAAAAAAAAAAAAAAAAAACATTCCGGATAAAAAAAAAATATAAAAAAATAATTTTGCATTTAAAAAAAAATTTAAAATTAAAAAAAAAAGTTTTAAAAAAACAAAAAAAAAATTTTTCAGAATATTGATCAAATAGCTATCGAAGATACTTGGGACAAATTCTGCTAACACTAATAGGTAATAAGTTAAATGGATGAGAAAGAACACTACATATGCTAAAAATTGAAAAACCCTTGTCTAGAGTTAGAAATTATTTTTTTTTATACATAAGCCGCTCGCATCCCAAAAAGGGACCAAAACTACCTTAAAGGAAAAGACATAAGCTTTCTTTTGAACAAAAAAAAAAAAAAAAAAAAACATACCCGCTAAAAAAAAAAATAAAAAAAAGTTTTAAATTTAAAAAAAAAAATAAAAAAAATTTTTTAAAAAAACAAAAAAATTTTTTTTCAAAAGATGGATCAAATAGCTATCGAAGCTACTTGGGACAAATTTTGCTAACACCAATAGGTAATAAGTTACATGGATAAGAAAGAACACCTGTATGGCCAAAATGTCAAATTTTGACCCCCACTAACTCAGAAACTTTTAGACCGATCTTGTTGAAAATTTGTGTCTAAACTACTATCCAATAGGACTAACCTTGGTGCAAATTTCATCCAAATCGGAAGACATCGATTTCAAAATTGGGTCACTTGACATGAAATCCCCCATATATATTTTCATAAGTTATTAAGTTTTTGGGTATTTGATAATTTATAATAATTAAATTTTTATGTTAATGAATGTCGCAAGATGGACCTTTAGATTTGGATAAAGATGTTTATTATAGAGATTTAAAACCTGAAGTTTATTGAAAAAAGTTATTCACCTTCAAAACTATCCTGGGGGACGATATTGGAAACATACAATTAATTTTATTTTTATCTTGCAACTTTTTAATGCTTTAGTTTGAAAAATATTTAACGTCCTTTACAGTTGTAAAACTGAATTGCGAAAGGGACAGTTGTATAAAACCCTGCAGGCATTTTGTTTACTAAATAAGGTATAACGGGTATTTTTTAAGACCATGAAACTTAAAATGGCAGACAAGACAAAAAAATTAATTTTAAGCGCAGATTGATACAAGGCATTACCATTTGAAACTGCATGTCACGAATAAAATGAACAATGTTGACCTCCAAGACGTCAATTGGAGCATTTTGAACCTTCCTTAGATATATGCCACCAAATGTGGAAGTTAAACTCATTATTTTAGGAGTTTTTTTTTATGGAATTGTTTTCAAGTCTTTAATTTTATTTTTGTTAATTTATTTAAAATTACAATAAGAATCTTAACAGTTTGACTAATATTGATCTTCTTTCAATGAGTTTGTTGTGTTTTTGCTTCTTTGTTAATGTCCTTTTATTAAATAAAACTTCAATTTTATATCAGGTATGATTTCATTTAAATCGGGTAATTTTGCTTCATCTCAAGTTTAGAATAGTACTCCATTATGTTTTTTCTAGCCCGTATGTTAGCGATAGTGTCACTACTGTTTAAAAAAAAAATACAAAATATTATTACCAGAAGTCATCAAGTTTTTAAGTTTAATTTTGAATTTTGCTGGTGGTAGCACTGCAAATCACATTCTAAAACAGTGATGCCAACTTTTAAGACACTTAACACGTGAACGTTTAAGAACTGACTTAATTAAAAATATTACGGTTTTAGGTCATTATCATGGCATTTTATTTAAAACAGCGCAAAAAGGGCTAAAATATATTTTTAACGTAAAACATTAAACATTTTCAATAAAACAATTTGCTAAAAAATATTGTTGAGTTAAAGATTATTTTAGATCCAGTTAAATTAGGGCAAAACTTTAGCCTTAAGAAGGATTTACTTCCTTTTAAAATTGGTCATGAATAAAGTTTTAAAATTTTGATCCTCGTCTTCATTCCATAAATCACTATATGACTTCGAGTGAATATAGGTAACATTAACAAGTGTTACATGAACTATATAATATAACATATTTTTCTCAGAAAAGAAAGCACCATAAAAGTCTTCAACTTCGGCGTTTGAAAACGGATCAATATAACCGGTGATTTTTAACAATTTGGGATTTTAAATTTGAAAAAAAACCAACATCAAATTCGCAAAAGTGAATGAAATATTTATTTGGGGCGATAAATAAATGTCTGTCGTTAACTTTTTAAATAACACAGTGCAACTTAATTTGGGTCATCGCCGCCAGCATCAATAATTGCAACGCGTAATGAAACTAGACAATAAGTAGAGCAAATCTGCCAAAGGGTTTTGAAAAGCTAGCTCTGGTTCAAAAATTCACTAGGGGTCTTCTAAGACCAAAAAATCGTGCAGTGTATGTAAAACGGGTTGTTGAAAAATTCAAAAATTTCAAGGCCCAGAATTTTGAAAATCCGTTTTATATACATTGCACGAACTACACTATTTCGAACAAAGCTATATTATGGGGACCTTAACCTTATTATTGCCACAGGCAATCATATTATGGTTTTAATAAACATAAAAAACACTTTTTTAATATCTTGTGAAATATGGTTTCTTTGGAACATTTATGCCCTCTTTATTTGTACTAAATTTTTTTTTTAAAATATTTTTCTAATATTTTCTTTGATCCAAAACAGATGATGATGATGAACTATTTAAGTCCCTACTCCATTATGTTGCAAAAACAAATCTAAGTATTGTTGTATTTTGCTGTTTTGTAGTTGTTTTGCAAACGTTTTTAAGGTTATTTTAAATCAAATAAACCCCGTCATGTGGATCATATGAACTGTTGCTAATGCATTCTTATGTTTGGTAAAAAAATTTTATTTCTGGGTACGTTTTTACAACAGTAACCTGAATCACTTCTACTCCTTGTATAGGAAAATGGTGCAATTTTTTAAATTTAACAACAACATTTTAAATTTGTAATTCCGATACGATGGTGGTAAGGTTAGGAACAGAATTAAGACATGTAAAAGAATTATAGAAGAACTAGAAAAATACCAAAAAGAAATGGAATGATAGAACTAAAATTTATATTAAAAAAAGCAGAACATAAGTCGAAAAAAATTAGAACAGGATTATAGTCAGAGAAGAACAGAAATACAACAGAAGTAAAATAGAACTAGAAAAGAACTAGAACATAATTTGAACCAAACCAACAAACCAAAACAAAAAGAACAGAACCAAAATCAAAACAGAACAACTACGAAACCAAAAGAAAACTAAACTAAGTTTGAAACCGAAATAGAACAGGAGTAAAAGAGAACAAGAATAGAACTAGAACAGAACTAGAGCAGAACTAGAGCATAACTTTAACCAAAACAGAAAAATACAGAACTAAAATCTTAAAAGAACAACAACAAAACAAAAAAAAAAAAGTCAACTAAATTTTGGAAAGAAATAGAACACAAGTTAAATAGAACTAGAATAGAACAAGAGCAGAACTTGAACAAAAGTAGAACAAAACTAGAACATAATTTTAACCAAACCAAAACAAAAAGAACACTACAAAATCGAAAACAGAAGAACAACGAAACCAAAAGAAAACCTAAATTAAATTTGGAACAGAAATAGAACAGGAGTAAAAGAAAACTAGAAAAGAACTAGAGCAAAAATAGAGCATAATTTAAAACAAAACAGAAAAGAACAGTACTAAAACCTAAATAGAACAAAAACAAAACAAAAAAAAAAACCTAAACTTAATTTTGAACAGAAATAGAACAGAAGTAAAATAGAACTAGAATAGAACAAGAGCAGAACTTGAACAAAAGTAGAACAAAACTAGAACATAATTTTAACCAAACCAAAACAAAAAGAACACTTCTAAAATCAAAACAGAACAATAACGAAACCAAAAGAAAACCTAAACTAAATTTGGAACAGAAATAGAACAGGAGTAAAAGAGAACTAGAACAGAACTAGAACAGAACTAGAGCATAAATTAAACCAAAACAAATCTAAAGCGAAATAAACAAAACTAAAAAAAACCTAAACTTAATTTGGAACAGAAATAGAACAGAAGTAAAATAGAACTAGAATAGAACTAGAACAGAACTACAACAAAACTAGGACATAATTCAAACCCAAACAAAAAGAACAAAACTAAAATCAAAACAGAACAACAACAAAACCTAAAGAATCTTAGCTAAATTTGGTTAACATTTTTAGCGACCCTCGTTTCTCTGTTACCACTACTAATGTAGCAGCTTTAAAAAACTTAGCTTCAGAATCCGCTTCTCCTCCACGAGCATTAAAATAAAATATTTTTTCCTCGTTTTGTTCTTTATGTGTGTCGTCGTTGTGTACTTGTTTTTTGCAAAGAGTCTGTTCTGTTGCCTTAGTATGTGTGTTTGCTTGTGTGTGTGATTGGATGTTTGTTCTACTTCACAAAAATGTTCTTCGTGCATTTATAACAGGAATAACAACGGGAAAATTTAGTTTTTAACAATCACATAAAAAGCTTGTTGATGCTCTTGTTGCATTTGCCGTGAAAAATGTTGTGCATATTGTTTGTTGTAATTTCTACACAAAATTTCCTTCATTCTTGTTGTCTTATCCCACACTAATACAAATGCATACATGCACATACACGTGAGCAGAGTTATTATTTAAGGCATATTTTTCGGCTGCGAAAGAAGACTGGAATAGACCATTTCGGTAAAAAATAAAAAATTCTATTTAAGAAAAATTTTACATGAAAATAAGTTAAATTAGACAAGAAATATAAACATATGTATGTCTTTTATTTTAAAGATATTTTTTGCTAGTTTGATTTTTCTCATTCCTCATCACAACCTTACTTCTCTTTAACTGTTTCCTTCTGCTGTTCTTGTTCTATTGTTTGCCAGTTGCATGGCAAATTATGTGCCACAAAATTTGCGAGTGTATATCTACTTTGTATTTACATCAGTAAGTGCTTTTGTTCGAGTGTGTGGCAAAGTATAAGTATAGTAAGTAGTAAAAGTACGAGTATCAGCATTTGTTTAAGTTGGCTTAAGTATTTTTCTTAATGCCAGATATTTTTATAGTTCCTTACCTTTAACGAAAAATACTAAAGACTCTTCTTTAGATGTTTGTGTGTAATTGAAAAAAGCAAAACTTAAAGATTTAATAGATTTTATGCAAAGAAAAAAAAGTTCAAAGTTTTATTATTTTTCGGCGCACATTAAGCAAAATGAAATCAAACGGAAAATTAAAGTTTTTTGTTTTTAAAGTGAAATTTTGAAGATTCTGGAAAGTTTCTTAAAGTTTACTATTTGTGTTAATTTAACAAGTTTAATTTATAATATTTGTTGCATTTTGAGAGTTTTTTCCTTTAAAGGAAAATTGAAATTTTTGGAAGAAGAAACTAATTACTAAGGTTAGATTTAATTTTTTAATTATAATATTATTAATTATATAATATAATTAATAATTTAATAATAATATAATTAATAAACGTTTTATGTTTTCTTTAATTTTTTTCTTAGAAATTTTTATTTCAATTAAGTTCAAGTTTACTTCTGTCTGTTCCTGTTCTTCTCTAGTTGTCTTTTAGTTTTTAAATACTTCAGTTTTAGTTTTATTACCGTTCTGTTCCAGTCCTTTTCTAGTTCCGTTTTAGTTCTGCTTCAGTTATTTTCTACACTCAGAGAAAAAAACCATTTTTCAATATGGTCTTGGAGGTGACCAACTACTATTTTTAACACAAATTTTCAAACATATTATGATTAATTTAACCAGATTTTTGTCACCGGCAACCATATTATGGTTCAATTAGTCCTCCACAAAGAAGCCACAACCATATTATGGTTGCCTCCAAACATGTTATCGTTAATAATAGCAAAAAAAAAAAACAAAATGTTTAACTCTTATAATAGCTTGGTTGTTTTTAACCATTGCATGTTGAGGAAAATACTATTGTTAATTTAAAAACAAATTATTGTCATATTTAGCTATAATAAGTTTAGAGGCAACCATAATATGGTTGTGGCTTCGTAATGAGGGACGAATTTAACAATAATATGGTTGCCGTTGACCGTAATATAGCTAAATTTGTCATATTATGTTTGAAAATTTTCTTTGAAAATAGTATTGTTCGAGGTAACCATATTGAAGCATGTTTTTTCTCTGCGTGTAGTTTTTTTTCTAGGTATGTTTAAATTCTGTTTTAGTTTTGTTTTAGTATTCTTCTCTAGTTCTTTTCTAGTTGTGTTACAGATCTATTCTGTTTTAGTTCTGCTCTAGTTCTATTCTAGTTCACTCATAGTTCTATTCCTGTTCTGCTTTAATTCGGCTAAAGATATGTTCTGTTTACTTCGGCTTAAGTTTTGCTCCAGTTATTTTCTAGCTGTGTAATAGAAATATTCTGTTCTAGTTCTATTCTAGTTCAGTCATAGTGCTCTGCTCTGTTCTAATTTTGTTTTTGTGCTGTTAAAAGTCTACTTTGTTTAATGCTGTTCTAATTCTGATACAGTTCTTTTCTAGTTGTGTTATAGACCTATTCTGTTCTAGTTCTATTCTAGTTTATTTATAGTTATGTTCTGTTCTAGTTGTACTTTATTATGTTCTCGTTCTGCTAGATCTGGATCTGTTTTGCTTAATAATTTTCTAATTCTGCTCTAGTACTTTCTAGTTGTGTCATAGATCTATTCCGTTCTATTTCATTCTTAGTTCTGTACTAGTTTTGTTCTAGTTTTACTTTATTTCTTTTTTAGTTATGTTAAAGATCTGTTCTGTTTAATGCTGTTGTTGCTAGTTGTGTTATACAGTAGTTTTGACTTACCAGCCTTTTGTTTACGTGCATTTTTGACTTAACTGCACAAAATTGATAATTTTTGGAATTATTCTTTATAATTCCATACAAATTCCTTTTTTAAGTGCACTTTCTATACCTGCACATTTAAGATAAATGCACAAAATTTTTGGCATTTTAAAATTATTTTCATACAAAAAATTGATGTTAGCTGCATTTTGACTTAACTGCCCAAAATACATATTTTCTGGAATTATTCTTTAAAATCCTTGTTTACGTGCATTTTGTACACCTGCACATTTTTCATATTTTTGGGCAGCTTTAAAATATTTTCATATAAAACATCAAACTTAGCTGCACACATGAAAAAATATGGTGGCCACTTTTTCACATAAATATCCAATTTTAGCTGTTTATAAAAACGAAAATCGCAAACAAGTCAAGTTGGTGTCATTATAATTTATTTATTTCTTTTGCATGTACCTACATTTATGCATATGGGTTGTGGTAACAGCAACTTTACCACGATTATATGACAGGAAGAGAAAATCTTAGGTCTGGAACAGAATAAATTACTTGTAGTAGTATTTGAAGCTGACAAATGCTCTGTAGCACAAAAAAAGTTCAAAATTTCGAATTTTGTTGACACTATTTTGAAACTGCCGTTTTTAGCTTTTGACAGATTTCAGCGCTATTCTTAACGTTGTACTACAGCGACTTTTCTGTTCCACACTTTATTGTTACCAATTTGGCTATCTCGTTCCTTATAAAAATGCATAATAAAAACGTTGTTACTCCTCTTTCAAACACTTTACTCTAGCTGCACTTTTATGCAGGTAACCACAATTGAGTACCTGCACATTAAAGCAGCTAAATACATTTAAGATAGCTGCATTTATGATTTACCTGCACAAAAAATCGTGCAAAGGAGATTGTGCAGCTAAGTCAAAACTACTGTACATCTATTCTGTTCTGGTTTTATTCCAGTTCGTCTCTAATGGTTTTTTAGTTTTTGCTTCTAGTTCTACTCTAGTTATGTTCTTATATTGCGTTTTTGTGTGTTTTGCTTTATTTCTGTCGTAGTTATTATAATTCCGTTTTTGTGCAATTCCGTTGGGAACCGAAGAAAACATATTTGTTTATTGATAGAAAGTGTATTTTGATAGTTTACAGATACACAAAACTCAGAAACTCCCATGCCGTTCATGAAAACAAAAATGGTTTCATTCCGAAACAATTTTTCGTCATTTTTTGAAGAATCATTATACGGAATGAATTTCGTTTCCGAACTTTTTCATATAACTTAATTTTTATTTGACATGAAAAACGATTTTAAACATAAATTGCTATTCAAATAAAATTGATGAAATGGCCATTAACGTTTTTTTCAAAATTATTTACTCCAACATATTTTTATTTGCTGCAATTTATTTGAAATTTAAATGAATAAAATCCTATTAGTCAAACAAGCAAATATGATTAATTTAATTCCTTCGTTCTGCTTATTTAGTTATATAATTATTTTTATTAATATTGCACAAACACTCGTACATATTTAATTAATTATTAACACTCAGAAGGCAACAATATAAAATTGAATTTAACTGTATGCAATAAATAATGCCAATTTATTATGTATTATTTATTTAAGTCAAAATAAAACGTTGTGCCAGCCTTCATAACAAAGCATAAAATTAACGTTAATTATTCTTTAAAATTAAATAAAAAATTAAAAGAATAAATGGGTCTTTTCAGGCTTAAATTTAATGTTAAAGTCATGGTGGGTATTTAAAGATGAGTTTCATAATACATACTTATATATAAAAAAAAAAAAAAAAAAAAAAAAAAAAAATTTAAATACCCTAACAGTGCTCATTTTCTAATTTCACCTTTTAAGTAAGAAATCATACCATGTGTTACTTTTTTAGAAACTAAAGTTTAGCCTTTAATTTCCTACTGCCTTTCATCCGAACAAACCCCTGTTTATACAATCACGTTTTCATATTTTCCAGGTCACAAAACTTTGTCATACATTTTCATGGCATGGAAAATATTTACACAAAATGCAGTCATTTTGTTTTTCTTCCATTTTCTTTGTTTAGAACATAAAACATGCCACACACCTGAAATATGTAACTGGATGTTGGAAAAAGTGTATTTCTTTAAGAGACCAAATATTATGACCTTTTTACCACCCAAAATGGACTTAGGAAATATAAGTTCAAAAATGCTTAAAAATTGAATTCTTATTTTTGAGAATTGGTAAGAAGTAGAATAAATGATGTCGACATCCGCCAGCAATGCAGTTAAACTTAATGCTACTGGCGTTTAGAGATCAAGGACATACGGGCACACGAAAATCTGGTAACGCTCAACTGACTTACTTTGTGATGATTGGCCCATAATTTAATAAAGGGCCCATATAAAACGTACTTTCGATAAAGACTTTAAAATGCCTAAACCGCATCCAATAATTCGGCCGGGTCATGGAAACCGAAATCACGTGAAATTGAAATCGAACAAAATTTGAAAACTCTTCCGTATTCAAAGTTCATAAAAATATTTTCTTTTATATACCTCATACTTGGAGGACCACTTTCTTCTACCTAAACTTCTTTTGAAATCAGGAAAAGCTGCGTTCATTTTCAAACTGAAATTCAATTCAAAACCTTCGTCGATTTCAATTTCACTTGATTTCGATTTCCATGGTATGGCCGGGTGTTTTTTTTTTAGCTGCATGAGAACTTAAAATGATAATACAAGTAGAAAAATTGTTGGAATATAATTTTTTTGTATTATAATCTGGTAGATAATTTCATGGCATTTATTTTTTTATACATATGGGCATTTCCGCCAAATGGTCCACCGTGACCGAAAATTTAAAAGTTATTAAAATCTGATTATTTTACGAAATTGTTATGAAGAAATATTTAGATTTTACTAATTTTATAAATTTACCCATAAATTTGTTCACTTAGATGAACAATCAGACTGCAAAGTTGTGCAAACGTACTCTCTTATTTGTGAGTATGTTTTATTGTATATTTTCTTTAATATTATCTTCCTTAAAAGAGGTGATATTTGATGAAAATTATTCCAAAAAAAAATTTCTTACATGGTCTGTAATCTAAGGAAGAGTTCGAAGAGAAATATGTTATTCGAATTAACGGTAAATTTTTATTTTGTATTAATCATTATTCAGTTAAATTATTGTGGAAAAAATTTCACGTTCGAATTGTCACGTATCGAACCAGATTTTAGCTTAAACAAAAAATAGTACAGACGATTTTGGAACCAAACCAAAGACATTTTAATGTTACATTGCTATGTAAAATTCTGAAAGTAGTTTGACTAAAAAATTGTGCCAGGTTTCGCTGAACTACAACTTTTTATACATGGCCACAAAAACTACTTCTATTTTTTTCACGTTCGAACCGCTACTTCTTTTGCCATTATCTTTGACCTAGAATCGCGCCCCCCATAAACTTTAGCATAGATAATAGTGCTTTCTTAGTGCTATAATTGAAGGGTTAAAAGAACGTAAAAATATTTGTTGTTTAAAATGTTGTTGCATTTTTGATGCGTACGACTGTCACGTTCAACACTTTACCCATATATGACTTCCGGCAATGTGCGCCCTGGCTACAAATTACATCATACATTCGGTCAGTACATTTTTTGACTACCTTTTCCAATAAATCTGGCTGTCAATCGTGGCTTGAATATTAATTTCCAATGCTTCATATGAAGTAATCTAGAGGCGTGTAATTGCAAGAGTCAGTCAACAGAACCCCTTTTAGAAATAAAGTTGACACCAAATTAATTTTGCAATAAATCGATTGCTGAGCGCGGTATATGGCAAGACGGCGCTTGTTGTAGCCAAACGTCATTGATGTCCAAATGTCCAAACAGCTAAGACCCCAAATAACAACAAAAAATATTTGTACAAACGTATAATTTTGACATGCCAAGCAATTTGTGTTGTTTATTTTGGGTCTTAACCTGACAATTTTTTGTCATATCAAACGTCAAAGTCTATATAAAAAAACTTTTATATTTTTGTCAGCTTTTTTTTATATAAAGTTTGACGTTTATTATAACAAAAAACTGTCAGGTGAAGGCCCCATGTAACAGAAATGTCAATACAGTTTGACATTCTCAGCTGTCAAACCAAAGTTATCGATGCAGATAGTTCTCATGTAGCTAAAAAAACACCCGTTACTTTTAGGTCAGGCTTAATAAATATTTGTTCATCATTTATAGATTCTAAATAAAACCCAATAATAAAAAAATATTCTTATCTTTGGTGGAGGGCGTCCAAAATTCGGCACAGCCGAACATTGCCCTTTTACTTGTTTTTTATTGTGTTCATTCATAATTTTTTGGTCACGTTAAAATCGCTTTATTTTCAATGAGTCTTTATTTTCTTTATAAAATAATTTTTGTGTTGCAAATTCATTTGTTATTGTTGTAGAACAAAGCAAGAAATGAAAAGGAAAGAAATAAATGCCTGAAATGCTTAAATTTCATTTTTATTTCAATTTAGTTCTTTTTAGTTATTTTCCTGTTTCTTTTATTTCTTAAAAAGTAGAAATGGTAAAATAGCTATAACAATATTTAATACAACTGCAATTACAAAACAAAATGACAATAGCAACAGCAACAAAACTTAAAATACCAACTCACAATACAATATTATCCTCTCTTTGCATTATTATGGTTTACAATAAAAACCTTATAATTTAACAACAACATTAGAAGAAACATGATGAAGTACACATTTTTACTTTGTGTGATTATGCGAGGGCTGTTTATGCATTAAAAAAAAAAAAATGTTCTGGCTCTATTTTTGTTATGTTCTAGCTCTTTTTTCGTATCTTGTTGTTGAGTTTTCCTGAATCCAGGAGTAAAGCTTTCTGTCTCGTTAGCCCTGACCTAAGGATCTACAGGTTTTACATCAAAATTAAAGCTTATGGATGTGAGACGTGGAGGTGTTAAGTTAAACGGCAAATTTTTACAAGCAGATGCCTGAGACGAATCGTGCGATATTTCTGGCCCAACACAATATCACACGTAGACCGTAATCATTAAGCACTTGAGAGCCCAGTTCATGACGACATCAGAGGAAGGAAATGTATGTGAAAAGGCCACACTGTAAGGTAATCGACGCAGAGATCAGCCGAAGATTAGACGTAGCTAAGAAACTCGTTGTAGCTGGATATAACTAGAAGGAGGCGACAAGTACTGCCCTAAATAGAGTTCGTTGGAAATATTTATTTGAGACCGTTTGCTCCCTTAATGGAAACTGGTGGAACATCATCATTTAGGTCCCTTTAAGCTGCCAGATGATAGCAGTGTATTGCAGGCGGATACCTCTGCCATAAGGCGTCCGGCAAGCTAGCTGAGGTACTATCGTTAATCGCAAGACATACGGACAGTAAGGCTGCTATTACGGCTCTGGCTGGTATCTTCACGACATCTATGTTAACTGTGGAATACCGGAAAAGCTGGCGTGCGTACCTGGGCACAGTAGAGACCAGATTAGGACAGTGATATCTGTCATGCCGGGTGATAGGGACATATGCTGGGAGAATGGATTTGGATTATGAAGTTGGCTTAAGCTACTGTCAAAAATTAACAAAAAGCCTCTCAAAAGCATTTAAAAAAAACAAAAATGAAATCAAGAAATATTTTATTCCGTACGGAAAGTGCGATTGTTTCGCATTTTGCTTAAGCAAATGACAGTTTCATAAAATTTACCAAAACGTTTTCTTAAGTTCAACTTGGTTCGACACATATGAATCACATGTATTCGCACAATTGCTTAACTGCCTGTTTTTAGAAAATGTAAACTAGTGAGTGAGTGAGAAATTATATAGAAAACAAAAACAAATTTTCGTTTTTTATTGTTGTTTTCATTGTAATTTCTCACTCACTCACTTGGTTACGTTTTCTAAAAACAGGCAGTAAGAAAAATGAAGCATATTATAGCTGGGCCTTAAGTTGTCATGATAAGGAGGAGGAGGCAATGGTGTTTCACTTTCTCGATTTCTAGGATAAGGCACTTTGGGAAACCGGAATCGCCATGTTTTGACGATCTCTCTGTTTTGCAGGGAGTCGGGGTGGTTCGATGCAGCAGTGATGTCTGGGGACTAAGCTGGTGGATACTGGCTGAATCTTGTCACTGGCTAAGGGTATCCCAAAGGGACCACTATAAGGACCCAAGTAAGCCGTCCTTGTGTCGGCTGCTCATTGAACCTTACATAACCGTCACAAAGTTCTGTTTTAGTTCTGTTCTGTTTTGTTTTGTTTTGTTCTAGTTCTGTTCTAAATCTGCTCTTATTCTAATTTAGTTATCTCCTAGTTCTGTTCTAGTTCTGATCTAGTTCTCTTCAAGATACCTTGATCTGATCTAGTTCTCTTCAAGATACCTTGTTCTGTTCTAGTTCTCTTAAAGATATGTTGTCGTTCTAGCCCTCTTCAAGTTATTTTTGAGTTCTGTTAAGCTGTTTTCCATTTCTCTTTTAATACGCTTCTAGATCGTCTAGTACTTTTCTAGTTATATTCAAGCTCTGTTCGGTCTTAGTTAAGTTCTAGTTTTCAAGTTCTATTCCAGTGGTTTTTTAGGTCTATCCCAATTCTGCCTTGTTTCTCTTCTAGCTCCCATCTTACTCAGTTCTCATCTGATTCAAACAACCGTCTAAATTATAAACTTTTTCGTAAACAATTTCTTAGTATTTATTGTAGATTATTCTTTTCTTCTTGCTCTCCATCAATTTTTTTTTCTTTTCTCTATCTCGAATGTATTTCCGTTTTTAAAAAATAACAAGAAATGTCCATAATTTTTTGTGTATGTGTATATTTTTTTTAAGTGTATGTGTTGCTAATGGTTGACTGGTTGGCTGGGAAACTGTTTGGTTTGTTGTTTGGCTGACTGGCTGGTGGAATCGGTGGTCGGTCCTTCATACAATAGTTAGTTTTATTATGACATTAATGTACATGTAGTTTTGCTGTTGCGTCTTGTAAAAAAGAACAATTTAAAAAATATAAAGAAAAAAAAGCTGGAAAAAGTTTAAATTTTCTTTTACACATTATAAGACGCTGGTTACTTTTACATCGGTTTTCAATTTAGTGGCGAAAGAAGATAAAGCAAATATATTTCACTTTTTGGTGTGTTATATTTTCTTTGAACTAAAACTTTAATAGACTCTGCATTGGGTAATAAAGTCACGTTTTCACATCCTTGAAAATGACAATGAACATTTTTTTCTGGGTGAGAAGTTTAAAAAAAAAACATAGACGAATTATTTTTAAAATAAGTTCTTAAAAAAATTTTAAAGCAACTTGTTCATACATGGCTTGAGGGTCTAAGTGAGAGTTTGAAAAAGTATACATAAATTATTTTTATTGAGGACCTTAATATTTGAGAATAAGTTCCTATTAAAAGAGATTTTTTATTTTTATAAATTCGATATGCCAAAGTCTCTTGTAATTTTTTAATCAAGTTTTCCTTCTGTTTTCTTTTTCATCATATTCGAATCCTTTGCAATCATAAGTAATGTACACTTTTGTTCACCCAGCTCTATAAAAATAGAGTCCTTTAAATTTACGACTTTTGTCCGGTTTGAAAAGAATCCATCAAAAAAAAAAAAAAAATATTTAAGTATGTTGGCATATTTCGCCGTACGTACTGATTTAAGCTGTACAAAGGAAAAGCATTAAGTACCCCCACATATAAAAGGAAATATTCTTATCATAACGGTTATTGGGACAGAGTTATAATGAATAAAAAAAATATATGGAGGCTATAAAAAAAAACAGAAAAACAAGGAAGACAAGTGGGAAAACTACCCAGCGGGAAAACTCAGAAGACCTTCTTACATCAGGCCTTTTTAAAGGCCTGCTTTAAAGATTTTTTGATTCAATTACTATTCCTATCTAACTGCTAAAGAAAGCCTCATAGAAGGCCTTGGCTCTTTCGTATAAAAGAGAAGATACACCTTCAACACTCGCTTCTATGAGAAGGGAGTAGAGAAGGAGTAACATTTTTTGTATTTTTTTTGCACAAGCAAAAGCAAAATCAATTTTTTTTTTTTGGTCCCGTTACCCTTCTTATATACCTGCTGAAGAAGCGAGAGCGGAAGGCCTTATCCGCAATGACAACATGTGTAAAAAAGATATGAGTATGGAATGGAGCAAGAAGGCCTTGCACATCCAAAAGAAGGGGTACATAGGCCTTCTAGAAGGCCTCCCTACTCCTTCTTTTTCCCGCTGGGTATATTAAATATTGGAAGTATATGTTTGGTTTAAGAATTGCACTCAAAGTTGCATTAAATTATAAAAAATAATTTCTAAAAATTTCAATAAAAGATAAATTTCCCTTTTAGGAAAATTTTTGTATGGAAGGAAAATTTAAAAATGTTACACATTTTATTTAACACTCAGGAATATAACTGATCAAAAAAATAAATATACATAAAAATTTCTTAAAAATCGAAATTTTCATTGCTGGGAAATATTTTTATGCTTGAAAAATTTGGCATATAAAAAATTTTGCTAACCGTGTTTTAGTTTTTTTTTATAAAAATTCAACGAATCAAACAAATTCAGTAAAAAAAAATTTTTAATTAATTGAATTTATTTTTGTGGAAAAATATTGGGAAATTTGGTAAATAATAATAATTTTGCTTGCCGTGTTTTAGGCTTGTATTAGAAATAATGAAAAGTTCAAAGGAATTGCGTAAAAAAAATTTCCCATTTAAGGAAATTTTTAATACATTCTGTAGAACTTAGCACATTTATTTTGAAACCTAAAACAATAAAGGTTTTTTAAAGAATCGGAATAAGAAAAAAATTTCCCATTAAGGGAAATTTTTGGTGGGCCATTTTTTATGCTAGGGAAATTTGGTAAATTATATTAATTTTGCCTCCGGTGTTTTAGTCTAATTTTGTCAAATTGCGTAAAATATCCCGTTAAGGGAAATTTTAAAAATTTTCTAAAGATATTACTTAGCACATTTATTTTTAAACCTAAAAGAATAAAAGTTTAAAAAAATAAAACTAAAATATCCTAAAACGGGAATTTTTAAGAATTTTGTCACAGTTGCTTTAAATGTCCTTCGTTTATGTCAAAATTGATAAAACTACAAAATTTTTAAAAAGGAAATTTTTGTGTTCGGAAAAGTTTTTGTTTACAAATTTTAAAATAGTAATAACACTTGTTTCTTTTTTGAAATATGTACTTTTTTTAAAAAAAATGTTCGACAAAAAGACAATTTTACAGGAGAAGATTTTTTTTATATTATTTCATTAATATTTTGTATGAAGGTTATCGCTTTGATTTTTTATTTTTTGACTTTAAAATCATGCGTTTTTTTCTCCTACTGTAAACAAATTGCAAGTATAAGCCACAATAAGTGCAAATAAAATAGTGAATATGAGGAAATATGAGATCTATATTAAAAAAAATAATAAAAAAACAACATATTCATTCCTATAATGACGTACACATACACTTAAAATATACACACACTAATTTACAATCACAGTGCTTATATGTGTTTTCAAGAAAATTCCCTGCAGGAATCCTAATATTAAGTGACTTCATATCGAAACTTTTGTCGGTTATTTTGGTGACTTTTTGATGACACTGCCAACAGAGTATTAATATTGGAAAAATCAAGTAAAAATATTCATAACTATAGACAAAAACTATTAAAATCTGCTAGTAAATCTCTGGTTTAAAGGGTTCCATATGGTCCCACAAGAACTACTTTCTCAATAGCTTTAAAGTCTGTAGTTATACAAGCATTGTCTGGTCTACAATTGATCAGTAGTACTGGATCAGTACAGTTTCACTATTTACATTTCCTAGACGGCCCTGAAGGAAACCTGAGTGAAAGTGGCTCTAAGTCACCAGATTTGTCGACATTTTTGGTTACATTTTGGTGTTTACACTTTAATATTTGCCTTTAATACGAAGAAAACTTTGTTATGAATTCGTATTTTTATTTATTTTTTTTTAATAAAATAATTAAATGTGAAATAAGCAATTTTCATTTCGACATCTGCTTTTAAAAAAGTACCAAAAGTCTAGTATTGATTTTCTGAAATGTACTAGTGATTCTCTGGTTCCAATATAAACATATGGTTCCAAAAAAAATACCTAGTCAATAGTACCAACGTCAGTAGTAGATTTCCAATGAAACGCACATGTTAAATGTCTATAGTAAAAAAGAAGTCTTTAGTACTGGTGACTGTGTCAGTAGTGAATCAGTACAGATCCACCGGTGACGTTTCCTACAGGGATAGTTCACTCATCTACAAGTATGAGTTATGTATGAGTTATGTATACATTAATAAATACATTCATTCATACAAATACACGAACACTGGGAATATTTTTGTTAACATACGTATATATATTTATTTGCATTCATATGGGTATAAAAATAATGACAACAACGACAAAAAAGCAATAACGACAACAACAATTACAAGAACTATAACAACAGGAATATTAACAACATCAAAGGCAATAACAATTGAAACGGAAACGGATGCGGAAACAACAAACGTACGAAAACGAAACAAATACATTCATATAAAAAAAGATCATAAAACGTACATACACATGTTTTTGGTTCACATTTTATTTTATTTAAGTGTGTCACTTTTTGTTTGTGGGAGTGAAGGGTTGTGCATAAGAATATTTAAGAAAGAGACTGTGTATGTGAATACGTATGTGTGTTTGTATTTTAATTTGAGTGTTCTTTGTATTATTTGGTACAAATTCGTTTGCTGTTACAAATTTAAAATATGCCAGGCATATGCATACAAACCGAATCATGCATATGCATGAAGAGATGTACACATGTGTATGAATAAAGAAACGTAGGTTTTTATTATTTATGCAATGGATTTTAAGTACAGTAAACAGTTAAAAAAAAGAACATTTAAGAAAATTAGCAAAAATATAAAAACTTTTAGAAAAATTTATACTAAAGTATTTAGTAAAATCTTAATAAAAAACTCTTTATTAAAAAAAAAAAAAAATAAAATCCTTTCAGGAAAAAACACCTTAAATTTTCATTCCTTTTCTTCATTGTTTTCCTGTTCATTTGACTCTATTTTGTATATTTTGCTCTTAAGACATGCCTGTCATACACTCAGATGTGTGTTTTACAAGCTGCATCTTTAAGGTCAGTTGTTCTTGCTGGTCTTGCATTTAATAGTATCCTTATGATCATTAACAAAAACACGAACATCATTATAATTATTGTAATGAATAAATTCATAAGATTTTTGGGTTAAAATTATGTTTGTTTAAAATTTATATTTAATCTTTTAAAATTTTGTTTACAGCTGCAATTTCAAATATGTATGTAAAATTAAATTGCAAAATATTTTGCAAACTGCAATTGAAGACAATATTTTACTGTAAAATAATTGTTTAAATTATTTTAAATAACTATTAAAGACTTTAAGTTTATTATCCCATGCTATTGACACAAATTTAAGGCAATTGAGATTTATATCGTTAGCTAAAATGCAAAAAGGCGTAGCTAACAAAAACGTCAAAATTGATTATTATGAATGTCATTAAGCTACATGTCTTGACAAAATTTCCATTTCTGCGATCAACAATGAAGCTTTTATTAACAAAAAACAAAGGGATGTAACTTCAAGTGAATTTATTTGTTAAATGCAAAATTACGTAATAATTTCCAATAAAATTGTAAAAGACAATTAAATATTTATGTTGTGCCAAATTAATTCGTTTTTCTTTGTCCTTTTATATTTAATATTTTTAAGCACATTTAAGCCATTTTTTTTTGCATATTTTAGCAAATTTTTCGCTATTTTTTTATACGAAAAGTTATTGTTTTTTTGCTTCAATAAAAATATGTTAAATAAATTTTTATATTAATTCGAATGTGTATTCTAAGTCAAATTACAATTTTAAAAGATTTCTACTTTAATAGTCTTATTCCTTCAATATTTTCCAGGAATATTTTTTTGCACTATCAGTTTGTATAATTCTTTTACGAAACTTCGACTAATATAAAAACAAAAGTGTAACGGTTTGTTGAAAAAACTTTGAAGGCTAGTTTAGCAAATCGTTCACTTCACCTCGTCTCTCATGCGTAAATGATGAGCCTACGATAACGTTAGGGTCGACTTCAATGGCTGGAAGTTTGAACTGGTCCACACTCTTCAAGTTTTAGCTGTCAGGTCTTGAGTTTTTAAGATAGAAGGGAAAAGAGAATGCCATTTCTTTTCCTCTCTCTCCTAAAAACTCAAGACACTAAAACTTAAAGAGTATAAACAAGCACTTACTAAAAATATTCAAACACATACGTTTAAAAAAAAACAGATGATTTGTTAAAATTCATTATGTATAAAAATATAAAAAGAAAACGTCGTTGGAATGTTCGCTCTATTAATTACCATAAAATTCTTTAATAGCTGATGCGTAAAAACGGGGAAAAATATTAATTTTATAATGTTCATCCGCAACAAACATTGCAATTTTAAACAGCTGATACGTAAAGGCAGCGAAAAATTTTAAATTTTATTCGCAACGAAACCTCACATTTACGTAAGAGTATCTATCTATACACAAGCTTGGTAAGGAAAACGGAGCAGCTGAATCGCAACGTATACGTTTACGTAGGAGTAGCAATGCTTTAAGACTATGGCTTGGTAGACTAAACTTTAAACTGGACTTTAGTGTACGATAATTGCTTTCGACCATGGACATCGACCAAAAATACAACTCTTTTCCATAGTTAAATAGTAATATGTACCATAAATCTTCAAATTTTAAATTATTTTTTAATCCCCAGTTTAAAATAAAAAAAGAATAATATGTTATAAATTGTTTTAAGACTTTAAGTATTGTTAAATAAATTGTAGTGGGAAAAGAAAAGGATATAAGATTTCTTAGGACATTTTTTTTAAAAAAGATTTTTATTCAATTTAATAAGAAAACAAAAAAACAGTGAATTTTTCGTATCAGAATTAAAAAAATGTTTCATTTATTTTTATTCTCTTGGGATAATTTGTCAAAACTGTCTTCGAGCAAAATGTCCTTTTATAAGTTTTGTTTTCTTTTCTTGTCATTGTCCTCGAAAAATGATTATTAGAAAAAGCAACACAAATAAAGAAAGCCAAATACTTCTTATCCAAAAAACAAATAAAAACATAAAAAAAAAATTGTTGCTTTTTATAAAAACAAAACATAAAAAAATTTTTAGAAAAAGCATTTAATAACAGAAAAGTCGAAATAAGCAAACACACACAAATACTTGCTTTTAAAGTTCTTACGTATACAATTTGCTAGTCCTTTAAGAACTTTGCAGTTTATATGTGTGTGTATGTACGTGAGTGTGTTTGCTTATATAGCCCAAGGTCTTTCTAACAGCATGGCGTTGGACTAGACTTAAGCTAAATATTTAACAAGTTTTCACTTTAACGTGTTACTGCCTAATATTTTTCCGGTTTTTCAGCAACTTTCTTCCAACAATTTTCTTTTATTTTTTTTTGCTTGCGGAAAAGCGTCTCAACAACCTCAATGGATTCCTTTTGGAGACATGAGTCTTATACAATTCAGGCGTTATTAAATGTTACGTGACACGCATTATAATACCAAAAATAAAAGAAAAAATAAAATATTATAAATTGTTTTATGAATTTAGTTGCGGTTAAATGAAATGGGAGTAGGAGGGAAGATAAGGAAATAAGATTTTTCTTATATTTGCTTGCAGATTAACTATAACATTTTGACGGTTTAGGAAACTTTTTGCTAAGGATACGCACGACAAAATATAATATTATAATAATCTTTGGCTTTTGTCAAATGGAAAAACTAAAAGCAAAAGCCATAGACCAAAAGTTCTTAAGGATGAAAATTAAGAAGGTATTTTAAATTTGAGTACGTTAATTAAAATTTTGTAGGCATTAATCAAACTAAACGGCACAAACTTGAGACTAATGTTTTGGAAGTTTAAATGCCGAGGTGCAAATAAATAAAATAAAAAAATTTTATATTTCAACATTTCTATAGAAAAAAGTGCTTTTATATCTGAGGTTAACATATTGGGGGTATTACTGTATAGTAGGTATGAAATTGTAGATAGGTATGTTAGAAACCGTCTGAAAGGTTATTTTGTCTAGTTTCTCATTATATGTTTTATTTTAAGGTTTTAGAAACACTTACACACAACTAGAAAAACAATTTAAAATAGCGCAAATGCTCACAATTGAAAACCCCTTGTATTGACTTACAAAATATTTATTTTGATTTCGAAAAAAAAAAATATTAAAAAAAAATTTTTTTCGTACCTGAGATCTTTAACGAACTGACAAAAACAACCTCAACATTGTCATGACCAATTTGGAAAAAGACGCAAAAGAACTTCGGCAATTAAAATCATTCTAAAAACCACTGCATGCAATATGGAGTTCTTCCATAAGACGGGGAACACTTTGATGAAAATACATCAAACAAAGATAAGGAAAGGATCAGAAAGAATCGAATCCAGGATGAGTTTTTAAACTAGTAAGACTTAAAGTAGACTTCCAGGAGCCTTTTTGAAAATAATGAGGTTGAAACTGGAATCACAATCAAATAGTTTAGAGATTGGGAACGATCTTAAATGTTTTTAACAGCAAAAGAAAAAATTGATGCTGAAAAATATGTAGAATATGCTTCGAAAACTGTTTCACTTTTAGCAGAATTATATCCATAGAAAAAGTTGACCCCGACAAATCATAAAATATTGTCGCCTTGCAAAGATAAAATTGAATATTAGGCATTGCCAATTGGAGAGCTTTCTGAAAAAGCACAGGAGTCCCTAAACAAAGTTTATAAAAATATTGATTTCTGATGACTTTTAAATCATCAAGGGTGAGACAAAATGAAAACCTCTTCAATATGTTAGCAGCATCTTCCGATCCACTTACATATTTAATCACTGCGGCATGTAAAGTCACGAAAATAGTTAGCATTTAGTTATAGTCACGGCTGGGCAGTATTTGAAATACATGTATTTGAAATACGTATTTAAAATACAAATACGTATTTTGTATTTGTATTTTAAATACATGACGTGCAAGTATTTTGTATTTTGTATTTTAAATACATATCCAGCAAGTATTTTGTATTTTGTATTTTAAATACATACAATAAATATAAGTAGTTTGTATTTTGTATTTTTAATACATAAAAAAATGGGAGTATTTTGTATTTTAAAAACATAGTTTACAAAATATATTCTGTCAGTTTATTGATGGTTGATTGCATTTTAATCAACCAAAATATAAAAAAATATGGTGTCAATTTTTATCTTTCGTGAAAAAAGTTTCCGCACCGAAAGCGTTGAAGTTTTGTTTTTATTTTTATTTTCATCATTAAATCAGTGGCTCTTGTCTTAAATAAGTTCGTTTTTGTTTAAAATTATATATAATCTTCAACATTAAACCATTTTTCATAAGTCTAATGCAAAATCAAAAGGGTTTCAATTTCCAAAAATAAAATTTACACATAATATGGAGTTTTAGGAATCGCTTACGGTGCGGAAACTTTTTTCACCGAATCAGCTTAAAAAACAGTTTTTTATTATCAGAACAAAATTCCCCACATGGCGCTGGAGTGGTATTTTGCACTCAAAAAAAAGTTATAAACTTAATGTACATGACGTGGAAGTATTTTGTATTTTGTATTTGAAATACGTACAATAAATGGAAGTATTTTGTATTTTGTATTTTAAATACACACAGGATGTGTAAGTATTATGTATTTTGTATTTTAAATACATAACCTGAAAGTATTTTGTATTTTGTATTTTAAATACATGACCAGCAAGTATTTTGTATTTTGTATTTTAAATACCGCAAACCATGTATTTTGCCCAGCACTGGTTATAGTTCAGAAATGATTAGTCTTTTAGATAAGCCTTCTTTTACGGTTTGTGAGCAATATTTTACAAACAATTTAAAAATAAATTTAAAAATTTTTTTTAAAATCTTTTCTGGAATAATTTGAAATTATAAAAGCCTTTAAAAAGAAACTAAAAAATTAAAAATTTTTAAAATAATTAGTATTGTGATTATTTGAACTATTGATGGTTTTTTAATCCAAATTTGTAATATTTTTAATCACGCTTAAGTTCATCAAATTTAATTTTCATTAAATTATCTTTATAAAGAAAGGAATTTTACAACATGAAAATTAAATAAAATTGTTATTGATAATTTTTCATTCTTGACTGTAGCTGGGCTCGAACCCAGGCCGGCAGGTTACCCTGACATGTTTCGATCGCAACAACTCGATCTCCTCAGAGGGATTTGCCGTCTTACACTCGCAGCCATCGACGACTGCTGACGTCAATAGTCAAACATTAATCCTTAAACCAAATTGTATTTTAAACTTTTTTAGATCGAAACTTGCTTTTTCTGAATGATTATTCATTTTTAATTGATTTAACATGTTTTTCCTTACTTCTGTTTTTAAAAATATTTTATTTAACTTCCCATTAAATTGGTTTTTTCAAGAAATTTCAAATTTGCTAAGCAATAAGTAGGCACCTTAAATGCGTAGAACCCTTTGCAGACACTCATTATCTATCATATGCCTTTTAAATTTTTCGATTATTGTATTTGGTTCAAAAGTTATGATTTTTGCAACGAATAAACTCATATGGCGCCACTGTGACTTGGTGCAAGTTTCTTACCGTTTGGAAGATATCGGTTTCAAAAGTTTGTTCACTTAACATGAAGTCCCCCATATATATAGTCTCATATAAAGTCTTTTGACACTAATCTTATTTATATGTAGTCTACAATCGAATGTATTAAAAACTAAAGTCGATGCTATAGTCAAATCTATAGTTAAGTCTTAGGTCTAGTCTATGGCTTAGCCTAAAATCAAGTGTATTCAAATCTTTAGTCGCGTTTATAGCTGAGTCTACGGTCAAGTCTATAGTCGTGTATATGGACATTTCTATAATCGAGTCTATAATCATGTATAGATTTGAGTCTTTAGACAAGTTTAAAGTCATGTATTCTTATATAAACAAACTACATAGAGGATAACCGGCGAGTGCTACTACGTTCCCTATTCTTTTAGTCCCATTTTTGAAAAAATTCATAGCTTATGTTGATCTATCTACCTTTTAAATTCTATACGAATCTGTAAGGTAGTCTTGGAGAGGCAGATATTTCCCACACCCCCCTCACCCCCTTCTTGATCCTATTTTTTTAAAATGTATAGCTTATGAGCACATATAGGCAATGATATATCTATGTTTTAAATTTTATGAAAATCTGTTAGATAGATTGAGAGAGGCAAAATTTGCCCCTAACTCCCGTCGTGGTTGCCTTTCTAATGAAACCGGTTTAGAGCACATCGGTTAGATGGTTTCGGAGTATATAACGGACAAAGGTAGAAACATTTGTATTTTGTATATGTATAGAAGAAGATATATTTAGTTTAGTCTATTCGATAGTTTAGTTTTAAGTCTAGGTTATAGTAAATTTTACAGCCCGGTTTACAGACCGTTTTACAGATAACTCTATACGCAGAAGAAGAAGATTGAGTTTGTAGATAACTATATGCTAAGAGCATACTATTGTTGGATTTTAACAATGCTTATGTTTATATGGCTCCCATATTATGGTTAAATATGCCCATAATATTGCTAAAATTATCATAATTTGGTCAGAAATAAACCCTATATAGTCCATATTATGGTCAGTATCGTTATTTATTTTAGACGTTTTTGCAATATGCTTTTTGAGTTGTTGTAATCTGGAATGATAAAAATCAGATTACGCCATCCCAAAAACAAAGTGGAAATCTTCTGCGCCTGTTGGACAAATGACGTCAAGCGAACTGTATTCCTATTGGCTAATAGTTTCAAATAAACTCTAGGTAGTTAAGCTTCGTACAGACGGTGGTAAGATCTTACAATGTTGTAATTTTCTGATAAGGTAAATAATAACCTTCTTCTTCTTTAGAAAAATTGATATTATGGGTTTCATCAAAATATATGTAAGCTGACTTAAACCATATCTTCTCGGCAATAAACAATGGGTGTTCAACTTCCAAACCTATATTGGTAAAATCCGGTGTTCCGCAAGGTATTCACCTTGGCCCTCTTTTGTTTCTGCTCTTTATCAACGACCTGCCTGAAACTATTAAACATTTTAAACTTTACGAACTCTTAAGACCACATTTATCTTCAAGAAGACTAAAATACCTTTTAAAATTGACGTGAATAAACCTAATAGGATTAAACCTAATGAAATATAAACATATATGTATGTAAGATGCATTAATTTTACAATTTTACACATCTGCCAAATGACAACATTGTAAGATCTGACCACCGTCTTAGTTATTGTTATTGCATTCGCGAATCTTAGGGACTTTTATACTTGGCAACCCTTTCCATTGACAAGCTACGTCATCAAACGGGAAATTATGCATAATCTTGTATTCTTTTATTTTTGGTTGTAATTATTCCCACACCACTACAATAGAGGGGGTATTATGCGTTTGTTCTGATGTTGGTAACACCTAAAAATATTGCTCCTATACTAATTTTTTAGTATACCGATCACCATAGAATAACGTTCCCTTCGTCCGTCCGTCATATTATCCTTTTGCGCAAAGTACAAGTCGCAATTTTGTTGTTATAAGGACGAACTCTATTAGAAAATAGTGAAAATAGGTATATAATTTTACTTGGGCCCCTTACAGATTTATTTTGGTAATGGAGTCTTTACGCCCTTAACCAAACTTATAATGCTGGTACAGTGAAAACTCTCTATAGTGGACAGCTGCGGTCGCCTGAAATTTGTCCATTATTGAGAGGTGTCCACCTAAGGGGAGGTCTAATAAAAAGTGCATAATATTTGTTGTATTTTATTTAGTAACAAAAACAAAAACAAAAAGAGATCATTCCAATTTCATTAACACATACATGTTCACTAGTTTATAATGTTTTGTAATTTATAATTTTAAATCTCTTTAAAAAAATTGTTTATATGAAAGCCGATGTGAAAGCTGAAAGAAGATCAATATTAATTTGATCTACACCTAAATAGCACATACAATTTTATAATAACAAACCTTTCTGCTAATTTCCGAACCGAACATTTATCTTTTTTTGAGGATTCAATAATTTCCACTTTTTCTTTTAATGTTAAACACTTTCGCTGTGAACCCATTTTTGACACAAAACCAATAAGTTAATTTAACAACAAAAACTAAATTTCGAGAATTCCCCATACACAGCAGAAAAACATAATTACATATTTAGTTGCTTCCTAGTTACCAAATGAATAATATTTGAAAACAAAACGAAAATAAGCAAAAGCGAGGCCAGATAAAAAAAAAAATTATACAAAAATATTAAAAAAATTTTCAGCGATTTTATGAAGATGTCCACATAATGGAGGGTTTTCAACCAAAATATATACAAAATGCTTGTCCATGTCCAGATAAGGGAGTGTCCACCTATCGGAGGTTCATTTACATGCAAATTATTTTTTGGTGCTACATTTCAGAGTTTTTGTCCATTAAAAGGGGGTGTCCGCTAAAGAGAGTGTCCACTATACGGAGTTTTCACTGTATTTAGATTACATTTGGCCCAAAAATATTCTTTCATCTTAAAAAACTTGTTCGGAAATCGGAAGCCAAGGCTCTCATAGAAATACAATTTATTTTAATAGCTTTTAGGGCCATTATAACAACCTAGTGATAAAGTTCCTGATAGGTAACATGATGAATAGCTGTCGTGAACAAGAAAATGACCATTAAGTTTTCTCCATAATACAACTGTCCGATAAAATGAAAAATGTAATTTATATACTGTGGCAACATTCCAGTATATACCGACTACTTTTGGCTGTTTAAAAAAAGTAGTGGCAACGACTTACTTATCTTTATTTCTTTAATTGAAAGCAGAAGCAAATTTTTTTAACTTTATTTTTGTTTTTTATGGTAAATTAATTTTATGATTTAAAAAAAAAAAAAAATTTCAAAGGTTATAATTTAATTTGACATAAGACTGTCAATGAAGTTACTACATCTTCAGCGGAAAACATAGCAGCTTCAAATTTTTCAAGTTCACTTATACAGTTAACATGAGAATAAACCTGCTGTTAGCTTATCAGTCACTTTTAACGTTAATGTTAAATTGTTATAACCAAAACTCATTAACCTGTCAGCTAGTATTCTAAAATAACTATTTGTAAGTTGTAAATGTCGGTATTGATTTACAATTTGGCAACGATAATTTTTGCAATAGCTGTTATATCTCGGCAAAATGTTGTGCTCGTAGGTCCAGAATTGGCCATAGGTACCATTTGGTTCCCTCCCTAAAAACAGTTAAGAACGAAAAGATCTTAAAACGTTGAAGATATTAACTCTCCGATGAGTGAGAAGGTCCCTAGGGACCTTTTTGCCTTTTTAAACTGAAATTATCCCTACTTCGGCCACTACAACCCCCCCCCAAAGTATTCCAAGAGTATTTTGTTGCGCATCTTTTGGAAAAAAAATCAAGCCAATCGGATCATTACTTTAGGAGTTATTGAGGTTTTAGTGAGAATAGTACGCGGACGTGTGAATAGGTCCGTATGGACCTTGTACTGAATTTCACTAATAAATGCATGTTTTTGGGCATCATTATAATTTTTTTTATTGTTGAAACACATAATTTACTTGTTCTGAACAAAAAGACCTAAACTCAAAGACATTAGGGATGATGATAAAAACAAAAAATTCTAAGAAAAAATTCTAAGAAAAAATTCTAAGAACAAAAATACTAAGAACAAAAAATTCTAAGAACTGGTTTATTGCTAGTAGTATAAAATTAGAATATTGTGCCGTTCCTTACCTTTAAAAAAATTGAAAAAATTATTTTTGTATGTAGAATTTAGTTATAAACAATAAAAACAAAAGAAAAAAAATATAAAAAAAAATTTTTTAAAAGAAAAAAACATGATTTACAAAAAAGGTCCGTAGGGACTGTTGGGACGTGGAGTTTTTTGGCCTATGATGGTTTTCTCCACATAAGGTTTTTTTTATATATATGAATTTATTTTTTTATCCTTAGTTTTATACTTATTTTTTTTAACATTTTATTTATTAATGAATTATTATTTGGTAATTAAGCTTTGTTTTGAAATTGAATTAAATACATGAATTTGCGTATCCCTAATATAAAAATATCAATTTTAAACATACATGATAATGCTTATACATGGTATCCACAAAATGTTAAATGTAACTGTTTAGCTGAAAAGAAAAGAAAATATCCGAATGAAATAAATAATAAAATAAATGGTTACAGTTGTTGAATACTTACAAATCGATACAGTTGCGTTTTTATTAAATTCGGAAAAAATCATTTTAAACCTCCCAAATTAATTTGATATTTTGAACTTCATAATTTAATTGAATTTCAATTTCGGTTTCGTCCTTAAAAAATATTAAGGATTTTCATTTTGGCGCCCGAGCAGGGACAGTTTAAAGTGATTATTAATATATAGTTTAAAAATAAAAACGAATAAATTGTGGTTTTTTTTGATAATTTATTTCAAAAAAAAAAAAAAGTGTATGGGTAGTTGTTTAAATTAATAACAAACCATAAAGAAACAAAACCAAGTGTTAAAAAAGTATTGTCAAAAACAATAAAAACAAATTAACTTTGGCAGTAAATTTTTGATAATTTATTTCAAAAAATAATAAAACATTTGTTGTAGAAAAAAGCCAAAATAAGGGTTGATTTTATAAACAATTTAAAAAGTGCCAATTCCAATGCCTCGTCGCTGCCGCTGCCGTAATTGTCGACCAAACCATCAGCAACAGGGGAGTAACAGTGACTCTGGATTATCTGAATCAGAGGTAAAAGCGTAAACAATATTGTGTTAATTTTTTCATAATCTGTAAATTATTCAGATTAAAGAGTTCTCTAAATTATTTAGAACTTAATTGTTCCGCAAAATTGCGAGTAAAAAGAAAACACAAAAATATTTTTTACGCTTCAATTAAAATTTTTAATTATTCATATTTGTGAACACATACGCCCTAATAAGTGAAACAAATTACAAACACACAAACGCAAAAATAATAATAGAAGAAAAAACACCGCATAAATTTTAATACACAGTCGGCTTTTATTAAGAATAAAATAGAGATTTAATACACACAATATTTAATTTGTATTTACATTTTGTTTCGCGAGTGAAAATATTATTTTTTCCTTTTATTAAAAAGAATAAATTTTCTACCATTGTTTATTTATTTATTTTTGTTTTACACGAAAAACTTGTTGTTGTTTAAAATATATTCAAGTTCCATTCCGTTCGTTCCGTGTAAATATTTCTGCTTTAAGTATAGCGTAGCCACTGCTTGCAAACAAAACGAAGCTGCCAGATTAGTGAAAATTGTTGTTCACGTTACGATCCCGATTTTTCAATAATCGATACGTAAAGTAATTGTAATAAATTCGTATAATATTTGTTCGGAAATTTTAATACCTATAAATAAAATTTAAATTCAACTAATAATCTGGAATCTTGGCGTAATTATAATTTAAGAATAATTTAATTATTGTGGCCAAAGGCTGTTTGTTTTTCACGGATAAAGCTGTACGAACGAGAGTTTTGTAATTTCAGTTAATATTAAGAAACTTTTTACTTGCGCAAATATTCAAATTGAATATAGAGAAAATTTCTAGAACTTAATATTTGCTGGCGAGTTCACAATTTGAAGTAGTTGTGAATATTTTAAATTTTTATAATTTGATTTAGCGTAGATTGAAATCATAATAATTTGCATTTGTTTAAATACTGTGTGAAGAATATTGCCTTCAAAACAATTTGGATAGAAACTTTATTTATTAGGGAAATTTTGCTAATTTGGATAATAAAGGAAAAATTGTTTTGGGAAATAGACTTAATATTATTTGATAATATTCTTCAGATTTTAATTTTTATTAAAAATGGCGGGCGGTAAAAAACATCAGGGTCCAGTATCTGATGATTTGGAAAAAGTATTGCAAAAAAAGGCCAAAGTAGTTCAAAATATTGAAAGAATAAAAAGATCTATTCTTGAAAAAACCATTTCGTTTAATCCTTTTGAGATCGATTGAAGAATGGAAATTTTAAAGGATCACATCTCTCAAGCTATGGAATTTCAATCCGAATTGGATTCTTTAGATCCCACAAATGATGATAGACCCGAGCTTGAAGATCTTTGTGTGACCACGAAGTCTTTATTATTAAGTCTTCAGGCCAAAAATAAAAGACCGAGTTTACAGGACTCGTCATTTTATCAACCACATCATTCCAGGCTTCCAAATATGCGGCTCCCTAAGTTCAGCGGAAAATATTCCGAATTTAAAAATTTTATGAGCCTTTTTGAGAATTTGGTCCACAATGATCCCAATTTGACAGATATCGAAAAATTTAATCATTTGATATCATGCTTAACTGACGAAGCTTTAGGTACTGTAAAAGCTTTTCAAGTTACAGAAGATAATTATCCCAAAGCTTTGGCAAGCCTTAAGAAGGTTTATGATAATGATTGTTTAATTTTTATGAAAAATATTTCTAAATTATTTGATCTCCCTCAGATTTTTAAACCTTCAGCTTCAGCTTTGCGAAGCATGATAGATACGGTTTCTGCTATTTATGATTCATTATTGTCAATTGGTGATGATAAAAAGATTTCAAACGCCATTTTAATTCATTTAGTGATGTCGAAAGTTGACCCAGTCACTAAATCCAAGTGGGAAGAACAGCTTGACTTCGAAAGGCTCCCATTATGGTCTGACTGTGAGAGTATGCTTAATAAAAGGTATCAGCACATTTCTGCTGATGAATCTTCGGGTGCAAAACCCAAAACCTTCAAAAATAAAAATGATGGACCTAAAAATATTTCTAAAACATCACTAGCTGTAACGAAGCCTAAACAACCTGCTGAAAAATGCTTATTTTGTAAGTCTGCTGATCACAATATCTATAATTGCCCTTACTTCACCGCCGTGCCTGTGCTTCAGAGATTTGACTTTATAAAAGCCGCGCCGGCATGTATAAATTGTCTTAAAAAAGGTCACACTGTTGCTAGATGTACTGCTCAAAAATGCAGAGTATGTGGTGGAGCACATAATACACTCCTACATCGATATAGTTCTGATGCTCAAAATACAAATACTGATTCCGATTCAAGAAATTCTTCGGGAAATGTTTCCCAACAGTTGCCAGGTTGTTCAAACTCAGCAGTAAATCACGCAAAAGCTGAAGAAAATGTTATTCTTGCCACAGCCGTAGTTAAGGTAAGGAGCTCTTCAGGTGATTTTATATTTGCTAGAGCATTGTTGGATTCCGGTTCTCAAGCTAATTTGATAACTGAGGAACTAGCTCAAAGACTTCGCATTAAAAGAAAAGGAGGCAGACTAAATTTAACAGGTATAGGCGAAATAAATTCGGTTGCTAAGACAAATATGGATATTACTGTTGTGTCAAGGGTTAATTCTACTAATTTCTCTTCAAAGTTTTGGGTATTAAGTTCAATTACGAACTTTCAACCAGATCGTAAGATTTGCACGACTAACTGGAATATTCCTAAAAATATTGACCTCGCGGATCCTGATTTCTATAAACCGCAAAAGGTAGATTTGTTAATTGGCGGCGAAATGTTCTTTGAACTTCTTTGCGTTGGACAAATTAAAAATAAGCCGAGCCTTCCAGTGCTGCAAAAGACTGCGTTTGGCTGGATTGTAGCTGGAAAATATAATCAGTCACAGAGCTCAGGTTCAAATGTTTGTCATGTAAGCAACATTTTAGAAAACGAGGAGGCCATCGATGCAACTGTTCGTAAATTTTGGGAACTGGAAGAAATTCCAAATGAATCCAATATTATATTTACAGAAGAACAGCTAAATTGTGAGAAACATTTTAAAAATGCAATACGGCGATTAGCGTCAGGACGTTTTGAAGTCTCACTTCCTTTTAAATCGGATACTAAGCTTCTCGGATCATCCTTTGATACGGCTAAAAGACGGTTTTTAGCGCTGGAACGAAAACTTTCAAGTGATCAAAATATGAAGCAAATGTATCACGAATTTATGAGGGAATATGCCGATTTAGGTCATATGTCAATTGCACACAATCAAATATTGAATTCGTCTCACTATGTTATACCGCATCAATGTGTTTTACGACCTCAAAGCACCTCTACCAAACTTCGGGTAGTTTTTGATGCTTCGTGTCGAACTTCTTCACGTACATCTCTTAACGACATTTTGATGGTTGGACCTACTGTACAAGAAGAATTATACGCTACTCTTCTCCGTTTTCGATTTCATAAATTTGTTATCACTGCTGACATTGAGAAAATGTATCGCCAGGTTTTAATACGCGATAACGATAGAAATTTTCAACTGATCCTTTGGAGGCAAACTCCATCTGAGCCAATTCAATTGTTTCGCTTAAACACCGTTACTTACGGTACTTCTTCTGCACCATTTTTGGCAATCAGATGTCTCATATATTTGAGCGAGTTGTATAAAGAGACTTTACCTATCGGGGCAAACGTTGTACGCAGTGATTTTTATGTTGATGATTTATTAACTGGAGCCGATAGTTTTGAAGAGCTCGAAACTATTCGAGATCAGGTGACTCAAATTCTGAGTTCAGCTGGATTTAATTTAACAAAATGGTTTTCGAATCATCCCGATTTTAATGGTTCCGATAACATTGAAAAATTATTACATAATGATTCCGATTCAGCTAAAGCATTGGGCATACATTGGGTCCCGAAGAATGATTCGTTCAAGTTTCATTTGGAAAATAATTTTAAAGATTTAAAAGCAACAAAAAGAAACATTTTGTCGGTTTCTTCAAGATTGTTTGATCCTCTCGGACTTTTATGCCCAATCATAACTAAATCTAAAATGTTACTTCAGGAACTTTGGATTCAGAAATTAGACTGGGATGAATCAATACCCATGCGACTGAATAATGCATGGGAAAACTTTAAAGAGAATTTGTTGAAAATTGATTCTATTCAAGTCCCAAGATTCGTCCACACTACTTCTTCAGCATCAGTCCAAATACATGGATTTTCAGATGCATCAATTCGAGCATATGGATGCTGTTTATATGTAAGAAGTAGCAATTTTGATAAAGTTCATTGTCGATTGCTGACAGCCAAATCGAAAGTGGCCCCACTCAAGACAAAATCTCTTCCGAGACTTGAGCTGTGTGCAGCGCACTTATTATCAAAATTGTGGAGTCGAATTAAAAAATTAATAGGCTTTGAAATCGAGAGTGTAACTTTCTGGACTGATTCGGAAATAACTTTACATTGGATTAAAACTCATCCATCCAGTCTAACGACATTCGTATCAAATAGAGTTGCTGAGATACAAGAATGGTCAGACCGCGTTTCATGGCGCCATGTGCCTACTCGACAAAATCCGGCTGACATTGTATCAAGAGGATGTGATGTAGATGAACTAAAGAATTCAATTTGGCTTAATGGTCCGTCATTTCTTTTAAGTGATATATCTATGTGGCCTGTTAACAGTCATTTTGAGTTAACAGAGGATCAAGCTTCGTTGGAAAAAAGAAAAGTTAATGTTTTCGTTGCAGTAGAGTATTCAAAAAATGTTTTCTTAAAATTGGTTGAAGATCACTCGTCATTTAAGAAAATATTAAGAATCGTGAGCTATGTGCTACGATTCATCGATTTTTGCAAGAAACGAGAAGTTTCAAAATGCGAAAACCCTACTGCTAAAGAAATGAATTGGGCTTTATATCGTCTCGTAGAAATTGTCCAGAAAGAAAACTTTTCTGAGGAGATTGCTAAATTACAGAAATCTCTGGTGTTGCCATCAAATCTACAAAGGCTAACACCCTTTATACACAATTTCACGGAGAGTAAACGAAACTTCTCACTTATTAGGGTAGGTGGGAGGTTGCTTAATGCACCATTACCGTACAATTCAAGGTTCCCACTGTTGTTACCAAAGAAAACACTCTTTGTAACCTTATATTTACGAAATCTGCACCTCGAAAACTGCCACGCTGGAGCGAAGGCTTTGATTGCTCTTTCAAGAGAAACCATTTGGATTGTAAATGCCAAAGAAGAGTGTAGCAGAATAGTGCGTAAATGCGTTCACTGTTACCGCTATAAACCAAAGCTTATGACGCAAATAATGGGTCATTTGCCCACCGAGCGAGTGAGAGCTCTACGGCCGTTTTTAATAGTCGGGGTAGATTTTTGTGGTCCCGTGAATATTTCATTGCGAATTCGCGGACGACCTCCAATAAAAATGTATATAGCAGTTTATGTTTGTTTTACTTCAAAGGCTGTTCACTTAGAACTTGTGTCTGATTTGTCTACTAATGCGTTTATTCTTTCTTTTAAAAGGTTTGCTGCCAGGAGAGGACTTCCACGCAAAGTGTACTGCGACAACGCCACCAATTTCGTAGGAGCCAGCCGAGCGCTCAAGGAACTCGTAGACGCTTTCGAGAAGAGCAAGGGGAACGTCGTGTCATACGCAGCATCGCAGAGGGTAGACTTCAGCTTCATACCTCCCAGGGCTCCTCACTTCGGAGGGCTGTGGGAAGCAGCCGTAAAACAAGCGAAGTACCTACTTCTACGAGCTGTAGGCAATGCCATGCTGACGCAGGAAGAAATGGAGACGATGCTCGTAGAAGTAGAGGCGGTGCTCAACAGCCGACCAATTGCACCGCTGTCACCAGACCCGAACGACGGGAGTGCGTTAACTCCAGCGCATCTTCTAATAGGAGAGGGTCTGCGTTCGCTGCCGCCAGAATCCGTCGGAGACGTCAACGACAGCAAGCTGAGGTGCTTGAAGCGATGGCGAATGCTATGCGCTCTCAAGCAGAGGTTTTGGCGAGCTTGGTCCAAAGACTACATCCTGGGGTTGCAAGACAAGGGCAAGTGGCGAGAAGCACAACCCAATCTACAAGTGGGACAAATAGTGGTGGTCCACGAGGACAATCTCCCGCCCCAAGAATGGTTGACCGGGATAGTCGTCCGCGTAATAGAAGGCCAGGACGGCAAGGTCAGAGTGGCGGAGGTAAGGACAAGAACCGGCGTATATAAACGTCCTATTGCGAAGCTTGCACCACTTCCAATCGATTGAAGACCTGTGGTCCTTCAATAGGGCCGGCATGTTGGGACGTGGAGTTTTTTGGCCTATGATGGTTTTCTCCACATAAGGTTTTTTTTATATATATGAATTTATTTTTTTATCCTTAGTTTTATACTTATTTTTTTTAACATTTTATTTATTAATGAATTATTATTTGGTAATTAAGCTTTGTTTTGAAATTGAATTAAATACATGAATTTGCGTATCCCTAATATAAAAATATCAATTTTAAACATACATGATAATGCTTATACATGGTATCCACAAAATGTTAAATGTAACTGTTTAGCTGAAAAGAAAAGAAAATATCCGAATGAAATAAATAATAAAATAAATGGTTACAGTTGTTGAATACTTACAAATCGATACAGTTGCGTTTTTATTAAATTCGGAAAAAATCATTTTAAACCTCCCAAATTAATTTGATATTTTGAACTTCATAATTTAATTGAATTTCAATTTCGGTTTCGTCCTTAAAAAATATTAAGGATTTTCAGGGACCTTTTCACACGGCCGTGAAGTTCAGAACTGTCACTCATCGGAGGGTTAATACATGGAACATAAACTCTTATATGATTCTTAACATCATAAAATCGCTTTGTTTTTGCGGGGCGATGATCACCCTTGGGTCTTAACTTGGGTACACTTTCGCAAATTTGTCTTTTAATACTGTGGTGCAGTGTGTAATATGGTTGGGCTTGATTCAATGTTTGTTTTATTTATTTTCTTGCTCTTGTCACATACTATGTTCCACTTGTAAAAGCTATCATTTAATTGACAGTAAAATAGTAATTTTCAGGTAATCCATTTTCCAGCCCACGACGAACTTTATCAGCATTCTTTGGCTTTTACTCGTTTGTGATACTTCGTAAATGCTATTCATTTTATTTTAAAGATTTGAAGAAAAAAGCATGTGAGAATTTTAAGCAAACTAAGCATGTGATCAAAAAGCATTCAGCAAAATAACCATAATTTTGCTACTTTAAAACATATTATTTTGAACATTAAACTTACATATATTATATTGTAGCTAAATTTAATTTAAAAATTATGTTGTTTAATACAACCATATTTAAAGTTTTTAAGTAGGTAAACATTTTATGGTTAAATACAAACAAAATGTTATTAATCGTTATATTTGTTACTTATGTTTAAAGCAACAAGTGTTTGTTTAAGGACATTGCGGGGACCTTTATATGGTCTGCTTAATCATACTTTAACCATGTTTTTTCTGCATGTGTAGTTTATTGTTAAAACTATTTTATAGCCTTGCCCTTAATCTGGTCTATAGTCAATTTCAATTGGGCTTCATGCTGGTTTGGTATGCAGTCTACTCTATTGTCTGTTACGTACATATTGCATATGTATTTAGCAGTATTTAAGACTTTTATTCTTTTCATTATGGATTTTTAATTAAAGTTCACTTTGTGAGTTTGTTAAATGATTGATACTGGCTATTACATTTTTCAAATACTTTCAGTTCAAAAGTCAATCAAAATTTAAACTTAATTAATCAAGTTAGAAAAAAAATATTACCAATTGTTATACGAATGTTGGACAATTTTTTTTAACAAATTCATAAATGGCTACCTAGCGGTAAATATTGAAAGAACCACAAGTGGCAGGCCTTTTTGAAGGCGTCAATACTCAATTCGTTTCTAACGATATCCTGTCTTCAGAAATATGCCTTCTAGAAGGTATAATTTAAAAAAAAAAACCTTCCAAAAATGTTTTATTTTTTTTATTAATGACATACCTTACTCCCTTCTATGGGAAGAAAAATAAGTTGTACAATTTTTATATATTTTTTGGTCTCTTGATACTTACGTAAGTGTGTACGTTGCGGATTGTTCCGTTTTCCTTATCAAGCTTATGTATAAGTAGGCAGTTTTACGTAAACGAGACGTTGCGTTGCGGACAAACCTGATAAAATTAAAATTTTTTAGCTTTTAAAGAATTTTGTGTTGTTTAATGATTATTGATAAATCGAACATTTTATCGACATACGCGAAGGCCGTATTTATTCATATTTTTATACAAAATGCACAATTTACAAAAGGTAAAAGACTTTTTTCATATTTTCTTCTTAAAGTCTTTCATCTTAAAGCCTCTTAGAATGACTGGTTGTATTATTACACAACCCGTGTAATAATAAATAAGTATAGAATGTGGCGAGGAGTACATGTGTGTGCTTAATAAGGCCTTCTTTTAGGCCTTTTTACTCATTTCTTTTACCGCTGGGTATGTATACAAATATGTACATATAAATGAATAAATAGAAATTCGTAAATAAAAAAATCTATTTAAATAAAATACCTATTTACTGAAATTCTCTATACAAAATCTCTTCTATGCAAATATTAATAGAGAGTTTATCTAAAACAAATATTTAAACACATACATATTTCTTCCTTTCTACATATTTGCTTTGTTTGTTGAAAATATTTTTTTTTTATAAAAAAACAGAAATTGGCCTGTAAAAGAGTATTAAAAAAATTTAGGTAAAACCTTAAAAGTTATGATAAAATAATTTCTCCAAAATTAAGAAAAAAAACGTCTTTTTTATATTGAAAAATGGAAATATGTACTATTAATGGCCATTTTCTGAATGTATCCACCAACTGTCTGTAACATTGGTTCTTCACCTGACAATTTTTGTTTATAATAAACGTCAAACTTCATGTAAAAAAAAAAAAACGCTGACAAAAATATTAGATTTTTTTTATATAGACTTTGACGTTTGGTGTTACTTAATGTCGACATAATTAAAAAAAAAAATACTCTGTCCCTTGACGATTTCGGTTTTCTCAATATTCCGACAAAAACATTGTTTTCAGCTGGCAACACCTCTCAAAATACAAGTAAAAGTTGGGAGTCAGCTGATTGAATTTATTTGTACGTCAAATAAATAATTGGCAGATGAGTGCCGTTTAGCTTTGCGCCAGATTAAAAGCAAATGAGACATTACGAAAATCAAATTCCATTAACAAGCAGTTTTTCGTTGGGAAAAAAAATTATCGCCTAAACAGAAAACGGCCAGACTTATGGCTCACGGACAGTTTAGTCCGTACTCGCAAATGTTGTATTTTTGTATTGCTGAATGAAGTCTGTTTCAGTGGAATAAAAAAAGTTACGTTTTTTTTCAAAAAGAACTTAAAACAATCCAAAAAAATGGGGTAACTTTCGAAAACCAGTTTAAAAATTGTTAAAAAGAATTAATTTTTAATTTGTAAATCAAGTGAAAAAAGCTTTAAGCACAATTTTATACGACGTTTGGTGTAGAAACAACAACAATAATACAAGAGTTCGTAAAATACTATTTACTTTATTGTCGTAGGACATCAACAACACTACACAACAGAGATCAGCAATGAATCGTTTTTTCGCAACTCATAATATGTGCGTTCGTTTATTTTTCCAGTAAAATCCAGTAGGTGAGTAATATGAAAATTTTACAAATTTATGTGTACGCGAACGCATTTCAGTAAAATCCAGTACAAATTTGTACAAATTTTGGGGTAAACGAACGCAGCTATTGACTCATGAAATTTTAAATATAAGTGAGTAGAAATCATTTAAACTAAACAACTCTGATTCACTCATACGAGACCGCTGATGTATAAGTATAGGTTGCAATAAATACCCTGCAAATAATATTGGACTACCTGTTCCGTTTTGATAAAATGGACTACACCATGGACTGGTCCAATGTAATGCAAGCATGGACCATGCCATTGTTAAAAAGTGTTTGTAGTGAGACGACATGTCTTCGTTTTTTAACGACATGTTTTCGTTTTTAAACGACTTCAAAACTAGTCCTCTTGAGTATACTATGGAGTAGTTTTAAAACTACTCCTTTGTAGTCCAAAGTTGGATTATGTGGTCCTGCCCTAGGACATCGTAATGTTAAATAGACCATGTTTTGTCCATACTTTTGGGTTACGTTTGGACAAGTCCTAGTCCCTTGTGGGCTACATTTTACACGAGTGTTTGGACTAGTCCTATTATTTGCAGGGTATGAGCGCGAAGTAGACACTCATAAATGACCTCAGTTTGATTTATAATTTCAGGAAAATACATACATTGATTGAACTCATTCAGCTCATCCATTTACCGTTTTAACACAACATATCAAACACGCAACTTCATAATCAACGTTACCAGATAAATTTGCCGAAAAATCATTCACTTCATACATACAACTTTAGTAAACAGTAATTGCCAAATCGTCATTTTGCAATTTCGTGGACAAATGTGACAGCCTTGCTTATAATAAGTTCGTATGTGAATCGTACTTACGTATGACTCGCACTTTTCTTCGCTTATAGACATTGAGTCAAGTTGAAACTAAATCAACATTGCAATAAGTATGAGCGCTTATAAGTACACGAAATTATTGTTCACGATTCAGCTCTACTCACTTTTTTCTACTCATTGCTGATCTCTGCTACACAAGTAGATAAAAACGATTTTTTTAAGCCAATACCAACACCACAACAAAAATTCCCATTTGTAAAAATTATTTAATTAAATACATAAAATTTTCAAAGTAGAGAATTAAAAAATTAATTTATTTTGCACCAGTAAACATTTTAGTAGAATTAATGATTTTATTTTTGATAAATGGTGAAATTGAAAAAAAAAATCGGCGAGAATTTTTTCTGTGAACTGCTGACACAGCTCTGATAGATTGATTTTTCTTCTGAGTTTATTCATAACGGTAGTTAAGCTTACATTCTAGATTTTTTTTTGTAAATTCTATAGAAGTTTCGTATATAGCAGTTAAGACAAGAGAAGTCTGATCTTAAATCTTTGAAGTTAGGCAAAAAAGTATCAAGTAAGAAACGATAGTTAAATTCAAAGCTGTTTAATTGGTGTATTTAATTGACTTATTTCCTAAAGAGCAAATGATAACGATTGGAAGCAGTTGTGCTAGACTTAAGTTATCCAATCAATCCAATCCAATTCAATCAAAAACGCAAAATGGGTTTTTTTGACTTAATACCTTTTTGCCTAACGCCAAAAAATTTTAGTCTACATTCTAGTAAATATTCAAGTCGATTAATAAATCGATTGCCCAGTTTTTTTTAGGCAGTTGCAGATCTGTCATATAATTCTTGACTCAAAGCCCTCTTTTGTCTTTCAAACAGCCTACTGGACTTCCATTGCGGGACTTTAATTTCAAGGCTTCCATTTATATGTTTATAGTCTACTTAATATCAATAAATAGTCTAGTCTATAAATTGGTCTGTAGCATGTTGAATCAATGCAGAGAGAGTTCTGCTGGCTGTCGATTTTTTTGAATGAGTTTAACATTTAGAATACCAATTCCTTTATACAAAAAAAAGGGATATCCAGCATAACACACTTTGATGCAAGCACCTGTGTGAATACGCCTTAGTCTGTAGTCTTGTCTAGTCTGTGGTTCAGCTTATAGGCTAGTCTATAGTCTTACCAATAGTCTAGTCTTATCTATAAGACTCATATCAATCTCATTGATAGTGTAAAAATTCTGATTGTATGTATGTAAAACATCCATACATATGTATGTATGTATCAGTGTTGAAAAATTCAGTACTATAGTACTTTTTTCAGTACTTTTTCATATTAAAAATACCGCAGTACCCCCGCGTTGTTTTTAGTACTTTTTTATCCTTTGCGCTTATTAACCGTGTTGAGATCATTTCAATAGCAGACTTTGGTAATCATGGTTTTGCAAAATTTATATTATTGTGTATTAAATATAATTAACAACGTTAATATTGAGATGAAAGTGAGGACGCCAGGATTCATACTTTGCTATACAGAATGGGATATTTGCTCTTACAAGTCACAAGAAAATTTATAAAAAAAGATGCATTGGATAATATATTATTGGAAAATTTAAATGAAAACCATTAACCTTTAAATGTATTTTTTTAGGGAACTCGATTTGACATATTTATAGAAACATACAGAGTTAACAACGAAATTGTTTATAAATTGAAGAAACATATTATCTGAGATTTGGAGAAACATTTGTTTTTTACTTTAAATTATAAGCAGCTTCACTCCAGAAAATATTGTTTTCGGGAAAACCAATAGCATAACACCATTGTTATTAATGTTATTAACAAGCGAGAAAGAAAACTATTCTCAATTCCGTGTACTAGCGGATCTCTCTGAAATAAAGCATTTCAGACCTGCAAATATTTAATTAAGAGCGAAATGGATGAACTAATGTTTGCTGACATTTCACAGATTGCTTTTGGAATTTTATCGATACCACATTTCTTAGCATCACTTGAACACACATTTTTAAATGCATTATTATGTAAAAAAGCAAACCAAGAAATCGTTTACACGTAAAAACTGTTTCAAGTTTCAAACTAAATTTCTATTAAAATCAGATGATAGTAGCTGTTGTAGTTACATATTATATTTCTTATGATCTCTAAAAAGTCACATGTAATTGTTTGTGCATGTCTGTCAAAATTGCTGTTTCACATAAGGTTTATAATATTCGGTCACAAACGTGCATGTAATTTGCTTCTGACATTGTCTCTGTTTTTTTCGCATAGTTTTTGCAGAAACCAAAGTAGTTCTCGGTTTCAAAATAGCGTGCGGCCGCCACAAAATTTTTTATTTGCGCCGTAAAAGAGTTCAGCCATCTTAACATTTCTTTCTTTAAATTCGAAGATAACATTTTAGGATAATATAATTAAACGTTTTTTCTTTATCTATGTACATAATTTCTATAAAATGGTGAAATTATCATACGTATATCGGTATTGAACAATATTAACTTCAACCGGCTAGTTATTCCGTCAATACGTATTTGGTCAAATATTTGATGAGTGTGACCGTAGCTTAACGCTTATGTATAACAAAAATATTATGTATCCAATATGTGTGTTGTTCGACCTTTTGTTGTAATTTTAATGTGAATAATTAGTTTTAAATGTAAAACCGTGTGAGACGTGTTTTTTATTATTGTTCCTCTTTACCCTGAAGATGAGATCCAGTGGATCTCGAAATATTGGAAACATTTTTTAAATAAATAAAAAAATAAAAAAACTGACCTTGAGCTCCACTAATTATTCACATTAAAATATTATGTATCTTTAATATAAATACTGTTTGCTGTTTAATACATTGATAAATGAATTCCAATAAAATATTTTTTGTTGCTTTTATTTTCATAAAAAATTATTTTATTTTTTAACAAAAAGTACCATTTGTTGGAAAAAGTACTCTTTTAGTTAAAGTTCAGTACCATTTCAAAATTTCAATTTTGCAACACTGGTATGTATGAACATAAATACCAAGGTAGATTTACACAAGGTAGACTCATTTGGGAGTGTAGACAATTTGCTCTATAAAAGGAACCATGTTGTCAAAATTGTCTTCATATAAAGCAAAAATAATTTAACGCACACATGTACAAATTTTGGCTCATATACACGCAATTTGACGTTGTGGTTCCAACTATGGGTAAACAGCTGACAAACATATGGGCCAACGAGTTTACCTTGTGTAAATATACCTTGATAAATACCTACTGACATTTGTTTTTTATTTTCATTGAATTCAAAAAACTTCAAAAACAGTTTTTAAATATTTTGTACTTGACATCTCTTAAGTCATCTATCGATTGCAAAATTAAATCATAAATTCAACAACAATAAAAAAAAAAAAAAAAAAAAAAATAGGCACAAAATATTTTCCAAAAGATCACGAGAATGTAAATTACACTTTGACACTTGTCATCTTACAAGATTTTGAATGATGCTTCAAAACAGAACAGAACATTACATTAAAATTCCAACCCATATGCTTAAAGTTACACATACATGTTTAAAAAAAAAACATCTTAACATACCAGCAGGAAAAAGAAGGAGTACGGATGCCTTGTAAAAGGCCTCTGTACTCCTTCTTTTGGATATACAGAAAGAAAAACACTCGGGATAAATCAAGTTTTTTATGATTACTAGTACGAGTCGTACTCAAAAATTCAAATACGAATAACGCTAAAAGGTACTCAAAACAATCTTAAATGGGATAACTTTCGAAAATCAATCCCGGAATTTCTTGAAATAATTATAAAATTCTCAAATCAAGTAAAAAAAGCATTAAACTTTTCGTTGTGTTTAACCCTCCGGCTTACGCATGTTTTGATTTTCTATACACATTGAAAAAGGTCTGGCCAGAATCATGTGTACCACGAAGGGTTAAACAGTAAATTTGTACTCCTGCTTCTCATTTAGTTTATATTTTTGGTTAAATATGTACACAAGATTTCTAAAGTTAAAACTATATCGGGGATGATGTTGGTGTTTTATCATTCTGTAAGGTGTAATACGAGTAAGTAAATCAATCATAATAATTTTCTCTTTAAAATTCGGGATAAAATTCACTTTAAAATACTTGAATCAATCTCAAAATGCTTAAATGCTTTTACTTAAATCGATCTCATTTTCGGATTATTTTAAGTTGAATTCGTATTAAATATATATACTTGAATCAAGCGCATTTTGAGATTGATTCAATCTTAGTTTTTCTTAAAACAATCTCATTTTCGGATTATTTCATGTACGAAATTGGGATTGAATATGGATAACTTAAGTATTTTGCGATAGAAAATCCGTGCTTGAATCAATCTTTCTGTACTTGATTCAAGAAAATCCGTACTCACCGTACTATTAATACCGCTTCGGATTGATTTGAGTACAGATGGATTGATTTTTCTTTTGAGTGTAGGTACATAAGAGTGGTAACGGGTTTAAAAAAAATAATTATTTTGCTTTTGCTTGTTTAAAAAAACAATATGTACAACAAATGTGAGTAACATTCTGTACTCCCTTCTCACAGAAGCGAGTGTGGAAGGTGTATCTTATATTTTATACCAAAGAGCCGTGGCCCCCTATGAAGCATTCTTTAGCAGTTAGATAAGAATAGTAATTGAATCAGAAAAATTTTTAAGCAGGCCTTTAAAAAGGCCTGAGGTAAGAAGGTCCTCTGAGTTTTCCTGCTTGGATAGCTCCACCGAAAGGTAATGGTGTGTAAGTTTAGACACATACTCACACGTTTATTTACAAACCAGAACATCCTTGTTCTTTTACACAATAGCTCCTCTGACAATGATTATCATTATAAATGTCAATGTAAGTAAAATTATAAATAAATTGTCAACACATAACAAATACAATACCAATACAAACAAAGTACAATACATATACGAGTACAATGTACACATATGGATGTGTGTAAAATACAAATTCAATTCTTAGTGGTACATATTGAACATATATTTGTGTCGCTGCGTCGTGCAATTTTCGTACATTTTATAGCATTAAAATTTATATGAAATCATCTGCTTTTTCACATCTTCATTTTTCATCTTCGTTTTGCAGAAAGGTCTCATTACAAAAGTTTACAAGTGTTAAGTTATTTGAATATCAAAAGGCACTTTGTGTATGTTGGATGGACGTAGTCAGGGAGAGAAACAATTAAACATTAGAAAATAATTTTATGAAAAAGCCCATTTTCATTAACAAAAGTAGTTTAGATGATAATAACACTTTGAACAATGTTAAGGGGATCTGAGAGCAAAATAAATAAAAAATACTAAACAATTAAACGAAACAAAGTTCGAATATCATAACCGTACCCAGTTGGCCAGATTGCCGTTGACGACATTGTCGTCAATGATGTATGCACGACTTGTCCCTTGTCGTTCAGGTTTTCTAGAAGACAATTTACAGGAAATCGTCATGCACGACAGTTTGAGCTACATTGTGTTATAAGTTGTCTTCTTTAAAACTCTACGTAGGACAGCATGAGCGACGCTGTCTTATAAGTTGTCCTTTATTAAACTATATGTGGGACAGCATGAGTTACATTGTCTTATAAGTTGTCTTGTATAAAAGCAATTGACGACAAAGTTTTCTTGAATGCTTTTCAATCACTTGCTTGGTTTTCTTAAAATTCTTACATTCTTTTTTTTAATTGTTGGTTTAAGTACCTACATAAAACTTACGAATTAGCACTAACTAATAAATCCGAAAATACTGATGAGGTTTTTCGCGGGCTGGAGAATAGATTGCATGCAGTTAATACTTCACTGTCAACTTGAGGATTGCTTAAAAAAGTCGAATATAAAACATGTAACAGAAATAAAAACTCCAATTTAACTTAATAAAAACTGTCAGAAATAGATAGCCCATTGTAATATAAAACAATAGCTACAATAGTTTAATATTAAAAATTATCTGTGGCCTTAGCAGAAAATAATGACCTTAATTTAGTTTAAGTAGTATACGATTGTTTTTTTTTTTTAGTATAAATTGTTATTCCTTGTTTAACACGTTATTCTTTGTCGTATAAGAATTTAGTAATAGTGGCATTTGCTGGTAGTATTTATAAATTAAAATGATTGTTAGTATAGTATAAGACTAGCTCCTAATACTACATCATCATTGTACCATAATACCATATAAGATAATCGTAAAAAGCGTTATTTTTTTTAAGTAACATACCATGATTCTGTTCAGAGGGCTTTGCAGTATTGGAACGTAGAATAAGACAGTTAAAACTAATGTTTAAAAAGAATTTATAGAGGTTTAAGTTTTAGTATTGTGAGATAGTAATTTATAGTAGCATACATACTCTTTTTAAATACGGTAATATGAGTAGTAAAAGAAACAGTTCTACAATATTACTAAAATACAGTCTTTGTGAGACAGTATGCAAAAGACTTAAAGTAGAAGACAATATACTTTTTAATATAAGACTTTTGGTGTATATAATATTATGTATATAATACATAAGTTGTAAAATATATAGTATTATTTAGCAGTAAAAAAAGTTTAAGTATAAGCTGGGGGTAGCCTATATATTTTACGATAATACTAGTTTTAAGGTATAAGATAATATTTACCGTAATATAGTAACAAAACTAAAGCCTTTAAGTAAGTAATAATATAACTTTCTCAACAGTATAAGACAATATACGTTAAAGTATAATAATTTTAGAGCTTAAGCCTAAATGGTATAATATAATAACCTGGGTATTACAGGATATAGTTATAGTAGTAGTAGTAGTAAAAAACTTTATTTCAAGTTATTTTTGTATTGCATGGCAGCAGTCAATTTTAAGACTCTAATGCAGTTTTTTTTTATTTAATAGCAACCTTCCAACTTGAACAAATTTTGCGGCTAAAGTAAATAATATCTTTCTCTTCTGATGTTGGTTTTTTAGAATTAAAGGATAGTGTTATTTCTAAAAAAAAACGATATTGATATCTTTGCTATATAAGATAACAAGTTGTTTTTGTAGTATAAGAAGGTTCTGTTAATATTTAAAGAAGATATTTTTATTAGTTTAAGTGGTACCATCATTCACTAAATAATCATAAAGTCTTATACGTTATAATAAGTTATAATAAGTATGTTTACTTAAATTTTAGTAGTTTAAAACGTAAGCTTGGACAGTATAAGACTTTAGCTTAGTTATTAAATTTTAAATAACTTACAAAAGACTTGTTAAGCCCGTTTAGCTTAAATTAGAATTTAAAAACTTGAATTTTTTGATATCTCGATTTTGATTGCAATTACATGACAATTTGTTCAAAAATGCCAACTTTTTTTTAGTTTTCCTTTTTGTTTTTAATGTTTCACTACCTTGAACAAATACACAATAATGGGAAAAAAATTCTTTTGAACTAGAATATCTTTCAGTATATAAAAAATCAGAAACTTTTTAGATTTTTCTTAATTATCAAAAAGACAAAAGTATGCAAGTTTACTTGATGACACAAACAGCCAACAAATAGTACCATAACAAAAAAGTAATTTTTGTAAAACCAAGTTAGAGAAAATCGGATATGCCGAATCTTATATACCGTTCACCATGTTGCGATAAGAACAGAAAATAATGTAAATACCGTTCTTAAGGTAAAAACTAATTAATTTTGTGCCACGCCTACTTCTCTTATACCGTCCGCGTTTTTAGAATGTTGCGCATTTATAACCAAGACGTTTTATACCTTATTTGAAAACATTGGCTCTTGCCTTTCTCCAGATATACATTAATCTATAATGTCTTTGTATAGGAAGTGCCATGCCCATCTCCCTAATCCCACCTTTTTTTTGGTCGGAGTTTGTGTATTGATAACCCAGATGCTTGTACCTAATTTAGGAACTTTGGCTCTTGTCGTTCTGCAGATATAAAAAAAACTGCAAACATGGAATTTTTGGGTAAAATTAGATGCAGTCATGGGTTTTTGCTCATAACTCAGCTATTCATGGACCGATCTGGCTGAATTTGAATAGAGAACTTTAGCGAAGTGAATGTGGCATAAATATATCACAACCTATCGTAATTAATACTGCCTTTGGAAACCACATTTTAAGATACATACGGACAGAAGGACATCGTCAGGGTTATAGGGTCTAAGGAATGACAAACTTATATTTACTTTTTTCGCCTGTGGTGAAAAAAAGAAATAATAATTTAGTAACAAAGAGAGAAAATTTGAGAGAAACTAAGAAACAAAATTCAATTTAAAAAGGACAGTTTCAAGAACTAAATTATAAATAAGCGTTAACGACTGCAGAGTCCACTTTATAAAAAACTGTTATAAATAAAAAATTTTTGATATTTTCAAATGATCTGTAAAAAAAGCTCAAACATTAGGGACCTATAATTCCTGTCGGTCACTCTACGTGGACCTAGTACTCAGAGAATTCATGACAGTGGTACACAAGGTAATGTTTGTACGATCAGAATGATCAGTTATAAATTTTGCTTAACAGTGTGTTAATGAGCTCTTTTTATTTGATCTTAACGGCCATTCGATCAGCATTAAATACCACACTTTATTTTTTTTTTTGAGTTTAATGTTTCTTTTAAAACGAATCATATATCATAACTTTTAACAAATCCTTTACAAAAAAAAACAACAAAAATTTTTAAACCATAAAATTACTTTTCACTTACAGTAGAAAAAAGACTTTCCATTAACATACTTATTATAAATGATGTCAAAAAGTATATTTTAGTCTGTTTAAAAGTCTTCAACTTATTCAAATAACTTGACACATGTGCTTAAGTATATTTAATGAAAACCTTAATATTGCAAGGACATTAAGCTGAAATAAAATAATAAAATGTGTAAATGAATATGTTTTATCATGTCAAGTAATAAAGTGCAAAAAAAATAAAAAGTATTTTAGAATTTAAGTGCTGAAAATTAAATTTAATACTTTTCTTTTCAGTAAAAAAAAAAAAAATTGGTAAAAAAGCATAATTTTAAAAGAATATTGTCAAAGAAACTAATTCATTAATGACATTTGTATTTTTCTAATTACACAGTACAACAGCCAATCTGGGGGGTGAGAAATTCCAAGTCAGGGTGATGGTACTAGGTCAGTATAGTAAAACCCTCAAAGGGTTTGGCGTTCGTATGTGTCAGTTTATTTTTATGACATTTTAAATTTTTTCCTTATCTTGATGTTTTTTTGTTTAACATAACTCGAGAACCACTTGTCCGATTTTGCTAAAACAAACTCAAAAAAATTTAGAATTACAATTTCTTTAATCCGTTCATATAACGTTTTTCTTTATAATCAACAGTTTTGCCGGTAAAAATAAATTTGTGGAGAAAAAAAAATATTTGTTTGCCTAAAAATAGGCAATATTTATTAAAATAAATTTTAATTTTTAGGCAAAAAAATATTTTTTTTTCTCCACAAATTTATTTTTACCGGCAAAACTGTTGATTATAAAGAAAAACGTTATATGAACGGATTAAAGAAATTGTAATTCTAAATTTTTTTGAGTTTGTTTTAGCAAAATCGGACAAGTGGTTCTCGAGTTATGTTAAACAAAAAAACATCAAGATAAGGAAAAAATTTAAAATGTCATAAAAATAAACTGACACATACGAACGCCAAACCCTTTGAGGGTTTTACTATACTGACCTAGAACCATCACCCTGACTTGGAATTTCTCACCCCCCAGACAATAATCCCAAAAATGTTCCATAGTGTTATCATTAAACGAAATAATCCAAAAAATGCCTTATGACATTTACAATGATGAATTGTGTATAAGATGTCAGTATTCATTAGTATTAGATGGAATTCTGAATACAATATCTAATCTGTATTTAAATAATTTGCCTGAATGTAGGACCGCAGTCTATATTTATTCCTATTACTATTATTAAAATATTACTTAAATAATTTATTTATATATTTTTTTTTTTTTTTGCAAAATAAAAATATTATAATTTTACCAAAAAAAAAAAAAAACTTTTTTAATTGCAATTCATTGTTAGTAGAAAAGTTGTTTGGGGAAAAAATTAAAACTAGAGGTTTGAATTTTCATCGTATTTTTTTTTTTTTGGTTTTTACGTCTGAGTGTATGTTTGAAAGTGTTTGTTTTTGGGGCACAAAATTTGTGTCTGCTGTGGCAACAAACACTCTGGCACACTTACTTAAACACAACCGAAAATAGTAGAAACAAATTTTTAACGAGAAAGAAAAACTAGACTTAACTTTCTAACATCATTGCTGCTATTTGCAGTAACATACTACTGCTGCATCTGCTGCGCTGTTAGTTCTGCCTGCTGTTGCACAAACTGTGCTAATGAATTTCAAGTGCGGTTACAAAAGTGAGGCATCAACAGCAAATGAAGAACATACATACAAAAAACAAAAAAAAAAAATTCTTCTTTTTTCATTTGTCGTTATATGTATGTTTGTGAAATATTTGCTTTCGCAAAAGGCATCTCTGATAAATATTACGAAAAACCAAACTCAGCTCTATCACACCAGCAGCTGTAAAAACTGTTAAACAAACTTTGTGCAACAAAAAGTTGCACCGAAAAAAAAAAAAAAAAATATAATAGTGTGTTTTTCGATTGCGTTTTTTTTTGAGGTTTTTGTGTTTGAAAACTTTATTTTTTCACTAGTTAAAGTAATTGAGCAGAAGGTACTCCAAATTTTTTTTTTTTTTTTAAAAGCCCCATCTTAATTTTTTTCTTATTAAAATAAAGTTTTTTTTATCACATTTTGTTTTTGAGGTTTTAAAAGCGATTTTATTGTTGATATTTTAATTAAATGAAATCAAAATTTATTTAAATGTCTTTGTTCAGAATGTAAACATTAAATATAATTTTCAGTCATAATTAAAAAGAGTATTCAAAGTTCAGTAAATAAATATACCAAAACCTTTTTGTTTTAAAATTTTTCCTCCCGTTTCCTTGACATACTTTCTTTCAAATTCGTTGAAACTTTAAAAAATATGTCTTCTTTTAAAATTCATATTTCTTTATTCCTAAATTTTCTTTTTGATATAGAAAATGTTTCTTGTTGCTCTTGTTAATATCAATTAAATTCATACAAGTGCTGCCAAAGAGTTGATATTCAGTTTTTGTTAAATTATGTTTTAATATATGACTTCGAGTATAAATGAATAAAAAAAACACTCTTATACACATGAAATGAACATAAATTGCAATTGAATCCACTTGTGGCATTATAATCGTTAGTTTGCATGTACAATGTACATTGTACATGTTTCCTCATTGACATTAATAAGTGTATATACATATATTTTCAGACACAAACTCTTAATTAACCAATTGGAAAAGTTGGGTGGACCTAAACTTAAAACACTTCTTTTGTACATATTTCCAAATTAAACCGTTACACAAATTCAAGTTTTAACCTAGACTGTCAGATTATATTATAATGGTTTATCTCTTAAAATTACACCATGCCCATGGACACTGATAGAGAAAGCGTTGTTGTATTTTGACATCAGTACCAGAGAACGGCTTTGTGCGATTGCTAAAAATTCGCATTAAATCAACAACATCAAATACACTCATTTGTGTTCATTCAATCTAACTTTCTCAGCCACACACATCGGTGTTGTTTTAAAATTCATTCAAGTCATGCACAGCGTATTGGCTTTGCCATTCATACTATCCCTGTTGGCCAAACTGCCATCGACGACATTGTCGTCAACGATTTATGCACGACTTGTCCTCTATCACATAGGATTTCTGGAAGACAATTTTGAGGAAAATGTCGTGGACGACAAAATACTCGACTTTGTCAAGTGTTAATAAACGACGACATGACCGACATTGTCTTACAAGTTGTCTTTTGTCAAAGCTTATCCACGACAACATGACAGACATTTTCTTATAAGGTATCCTCTATCAACAACTATACACGACAGTGTCTTGTAAGCTGTCCTGTATTAAAGTGTATGCACGACAACATGACCGACAGTGCGTTGTTAGATGTCCTTTATCAACTTCAAAGCACGACAATATGAGCGACATTGTCTTGTAAGCTGTCTTCTAAACAAACAAAAATAATTTGTTCGTAATAAAAAATAAAAATAACTGTAAAATAACGATAGTAATAAAAAACTTCCAAACCAAAGTGAACAAAATCAGTCAGTCAAGTCTGAGAACTCAAAGACTAAGGTCTTATTCTAAAAAAATGTATGTGCTATTGTATATTTTTATTTTTTCGTTTAGGTTTATAGGCGACATTGTCGTGTAAGCTGCAACTCCTATAACTTCACCGACATTGTCTTATACGCAGTCGTTGACGATAAAGTAGAATCCTTTGTCGTCCATGTGAACGACAATGTCGTGCATGTAGTCATCAACGACAGGCTGAGCGACATTGTCTCTCTTTGTGTCGTGCACGATTTACGCGACACTTGTTTGAAAATGTCATCGACGATTTGCATTAGTTGGCCCTTACGTGTCGTGCAGGAATTAACATTGTCGTGCACGAATCATCAATGGCCAACAAACAAAAATAATAATAATCACTACTTTTTCTTTAACATACTTTTAGAAAACAATTCAAAAGAAGTAGTTTGCTAGTTGTGTTGCCATTTTGCAAAACTTTTTACATCTGTTGACCATATGGTAGCTTTGTTTTTCCTGACAAATTTTCCGAAATGGGTGAATCGTCCTGCAGAGCACTCTCAGTAAAAATATTATTCTCCGGACAAAAATATTGTTCCGAACGCATGGATGAATCCACCTTTATACACAGTTATTAAAGCAGCTGCAATTTTATTCTTAAATGCTCGATGGTTGTATATTTTTTGCATTTAATACCAATCAACGGTTAAGCCAAAGTAAAATTCACATTTGTTATTTATTAATGTAATTATTTTCTTAAATATTTTTTTAATTTTTCGCTTTTTTAAAACGATAATTTTAATAAGTTTAACACAATACTTTTATATTTTGTTCATATAACATTATTCGCAATGGAATAAGTACAATTTTTTTTTATTAAATTATTTAAGTCGATATTAGGGAGGTGCTAATATTAAAAATTATATAATAGAATCTACTCAAGTTACTATATGGCAGTTATACTTTGGATAATAATCGGATAATATTCTTATACCTATACTAGAGTCTTATAACTTCTCTACCATCTTATACTCTTAAGACTATTTAACTTTAACTTAGCATACAATATTATACTCATACTAGTCTTAAACTCGAACGGCTGCTTTATATTCAGTTTGTTGTCTTATATTTAGACTAGAGAACAATTTTTTCTTTAACAATTTGCGCTATTCTATTAACCGTACAAAATTAATTAATTAATTAATTAATATTGTATAATAAACTGCATTATTCGTGTTTTACTTTTCATTTTAATACTATTGTTCACATTCTTTTTTTTATTATTTTATTAATGCCGCAAAGAGAGGCAAAAATGAATTTTCGATTCTTATTTATACAATTTAAACTTATTTCAATTGTGTTTAAATTGTAATGCGATTTAAACACTCTACATTAAAATTGTTTGCTATAAAATGTGTCAGATATTTTAATATAGTCAAAGTAAAATTAGAATTTTGGTAAAAGTCTTTTATATTCAGGCTGCAATATATGTATAGCTGAATTTTAAAGCAACATACGTAATTTGATTAGAGTTCCATCATCTACTTCTAGCTCTACAAATTGCTCGAGCTTACCTAGATTAGCATGCAACATTCAAATCGTTTAACAATTTTCAAACTCTTGACTGTAGTGTCGTTGTCATAAAAAAGTACTGACGAGAAGTGCAGACGACCAATTTACGCAAAGATGCCCACAGACGAGTGATTTGTTCGTGCTATATGTTTTGTTACTTGTTAATGGGTCTGTACGCGCACAAATCACAAATAATTGAAAATTATCAATTTCTTGTGATTTGTTTGATGTGTAAGTGGGGTTGTGCGCAAACATTTAATCATTTTTTCATTTAAGTGTACGAGAAAACGTCAAATTGTATCTATTGCGGAGATGTTATTTCCATATTTTTTAATAAAATTACATGAGAACGCCCATTTCTTCTCAAAAGCCAGTCATTCGTCCATTTGCTCCTTTTTAATTCCTTTAATGTTGTGTACATAAATAGATTATCAAAAGTGCAATTGAATCATTCACTTTACAATTCATGTATTCTTTTTGAAGTTAAAGGTTATTGTGATTTGTTCTTCGTGTGTGGAGAAATGGTACGCGAACAAATCCCACGCACAAATCACTCGTGCGTGGTCAGCTTAAGTCTGCGAACGTGTAGAAAAAAAAATTAATTGCTTTACTTTATCTAGTAAAAGTGCGGGTATAAAAAGTACTCTCAACAATAAACAAGTGAATGAAAAATACCAGAAGCATTGAGGGTGGGAAATAAAAATACTTATAACATAATGTTAGTTTGGGATATGTATGTATGTACGAAATATTTTGTATGTTTATTTCTTTTATAATATTGCAACAACTATGCAAAGACAGTTCTTTATTGGCGCATGTCACATACGACACACAAGTGAACATCAGAATATATCCGATATATAACACAGATAAGTAAACATCACAGTATCTCGCAGACTACACGAGGTAATTTTCAAATACTAGGGGTACAGGCACACATTTGTAACTGTATTGAAAGGTATTAAAAGAACAATTATTGTTTGAAGTCTACTCCTTTAAATTCTTGAACCCTTACAACACTATTTAAATTGTGCGATAGAACAGTACTGCATAGCATTTGTCATTAAGGTGGTACATAAACCTTTTGTATACACACATTTGATTTTTGTTGTGTGTTTGATTTTTAAATACATTTATGCAGGCCTTAAGCTTAAGTCAGACAGCAGCCTACTACTAAAACTATCACCTTATTATCTCAGTTGCGTATACTTCTGCGCTCCGACTAAAGTTTTATACACTAATGTAATTTATCAAAAGTGCATTTTAAATTCGTCTACAACATTTCGTTTAAACAATTTCTCGCTTTCGATGCTTGTGTCTGTTCATCTTAAATAACAATATTTAAAAAACGCATTGTAAATTTAATTAATTTAATGTAGTCTTTTTTAATGTTAATTTTATATTTCCGAGAGTGAAATTTTATGTTAAAAATATTTTTTCTCGATATTGTGATTGTTGGCATACCCATTTGTTATTGTTGTTAATACGAAAATGATTTACAATAGTATTTGTTAATGTTGCTGTGTATAAACTCAAGCCTTTCTCTCATTATATCTGTATCGCTCTCTCTATAAATAACAACATCGTTGATTTGGTTATTTTTTCGAAATTTAACTTTTAATATTATTAATCCCATCGTTAATTGGTTGGTTGGTTTCGGTATTAAAAAAAATTGGTTAACATCCTTGAATCCTGCTTCAATAGTATTTTAAATATTTTTATTGCGTAGTTAAGCCTAAAGGATGTAATACATACGGGTATTTTAAATAATAAATTTTAATTAAATTGTGTATTTATAAGAGAAGATCTAAATACTTTCTTTTTTGTAATTTTATTTTTTATAACAATTATTTTAATTTGTACAGCAAAAGGTTAAAAAAATTGTTTTACTTGCGATCAAGGCGAATTCATATAAGGTGGTCTTATTTTGAAAACGTTTAACAACACTGTAAAATATTTTAACGTTGTGTCAAAAATTCCAGCAAATATATTAATTTGTTTTCAATTTTAAATTGTGTGTTTTGAAATATAATAACTTAAAAAAGTTTTAAATTTCATCATTTTAAGAGAAAATTGTAGAATTTAGTAAAGATTCCCCAGAACCACTAGAACGGTATACCATTTTGACACAAGGTTAGTTATCAGCTGTTGCTTACGTAGCAAGATAAGTTCACCTGGTGTAAACTCGCCTTGCTTGCGATACTGAGCCTACTATCTTAAGCTCTGACTACTGTAAATATCAATTCATATTTAAATATAGTTTTTCGTATAATTTTATTTTTATTTGACATGAAAAACTTATTTTAAACATAAATTGATACATACATAAAAAATTGGTGAAATCGGCCATTAGGCAGGCTACCATCTTATACTCAGATGAGGTTATTTTAGAAGAGATATATTCTTATATACGGTCTTATACTCTGAATAGTGCATTATAATCGTAAGCTCAGGCTATTCTTTTAAGTTGAGACAAAGTTTATTAATCCAACATCCGTGTTTATCTGAGTTGTATTCCTTATGATAATTCAGCCTTTTACTCAGAGCATAGTTCTATACTTAGAATACTGGCTTATATTTAGAGTTATGCCTTATTCTCAAAATATCGTTTACAGACTTTCGTATTTATATTAAAATATTCGTTTAAAACTCTAGTTACGTTTTTCTATTCAGAAACCCAATCTTACACCAATACTGTCATTTCGTAATTTGTGTATAATTTTGAAATCCTATACTCAAGCTGATATCTTATAATGTTATAACTGTTTTACACTCAAATTATCATTTTAAACATAAATTGCAGTGCTCTAATATAATTTCTATGTTATACTTCAGCACTGTCTTCATACAGTTTTCAATTCAAACCACCATATTATTCTCCAACAGCTGTCTTAAACCCAGACTACCGACTTTGGAGAAAATTATGATTCTAATTAAGAGAAAAAGAATTAATCGATTTCCTTTTTAATGATGCTTTCAAATTATAAATTTTCAAAAATTAGCTGGAACTTAATTTTTCATTTAAATACCCCAGTACAATTATATTGGTATTCTTCTCTGTTTGCATTTCTTTTTTTGTTGTTGTATCAATTTGAATTGGTTGCTACAACGACCATAACAGCCTTTTTTTAATTTCCTTGATTTTGCTGAACACTCGTCTTTACTAGAATTACAAAGATGTGCCCGCAATTATGAGTATGTGTGTGTGTGTGTGTGTGTTTATGCCCTGCAGGAAATGCCACTAGTGAATCTGTACTGATTCACTATTGACACAGTCACCAGTACTAGTGACTTATTATACCCCAGACAATGTTATTTACTATAGACATTTAACATGTGCGTGTCATTGGAAATCAACTACTGACGTTGGTACTACTGACTAGGTACTGACTAGGTAGTCCCTTTGGCAACATATGTAGACATTGGAACCAGAGAATCACTAGTACATTTTAGTACATGTAGTCTACACTTTTGGTACGAATACAATTTTTTTTTATTATTTCTTTAACTTTTATAGGAATTGTACTTCTCAGTTGTTATTGATAAAATTCTTTTCGTATTAAAGCCAAATATAGTGGCAAATGTAGTGTAGTGTAGACACTTCGTTGACAATGTCACCAAAATAGTCGACAAAACTGGTGACTTGGAGACACTTGCACCCAGGTTTCCTTCAGGGTGTTAATGAGAAAAAACATTTGTGAGTGTGTGTTATATTTGCTTTAAAATTTACTGTCAACAGAGGTGGAATAAAGAACTGACGTGGCAAATTTTTTATACGACAAAAAGGTATGGCAACGAAATTAAATATTTATGGAGAACATTAAGCAAACTTACTGTATTCAGGATTATAAGGGATTTAAATACTAAAATTGCCTAGAAAGTAATTAGTATAATTGCAATAAGAAGAAATTTTTATCAAAGTTCTTTATTATGTTATTAACTGAGATTCTTGTTTAATTTTTAAGTGCAAGTGAAAACTAAAGTTTTGTTATCAAAGGTTATCTTGGGAGTCAAAAAATTTCATTAATAAGATTTAGTTTTAATGTGCTAAATTCCCAATTCTTACTATTGGTAAACTGAAATTCCTTTGCGTTTTGTTAATCGTGAAGCTAACAACAGGGCTCTGTTTCTCAAAACTACAAGTTAAAAACCTACAAGTAAAATATGTTTGAAACATAAACAAAAGTTGTAAACTTGTTGATTTTTTAATGTATTTTACTTGTAGATTTGTAACTTGTAGTTTTGAGAAACATGGCCCAGGTCTAACTTTTACTAAGAATACACAATTCGTTCCAGACAAAAATTTTATAATCGGCCAACTAACTAACCAGAATTAAGTCTTATTCTCGGGCTCAGTTTATGTTTTCATATACTACTGACTCCAGACTTTCAAAATTAGGACATTGTCTTATACTGAGCCTGCAACTACTATTTACTTAGTCAAGCGTCGTATACTCATATTGTTTGCTTGCTAGAATGCTATACTCAAACTGCATACAAAGAGTATAGGGCTGAAGCCATTTAAGTGCCTTATATGCAGACTATATACTGCCTTATACATAGAGGCCCGCTAATACTTATATAAAGATTCATATTTTCATCTAATATGTGTAGCCGTCTTAACTCAATATACCTTTTTAGATAAGAACTACGATCTTAAACATCAAATGACGTCTTATAGATAAAAAGTCTTATACTTAAACATACTTCTCTCACTCAGAATATCGTTTTAAATCTTTTATAGCCTTCATTCACAGGTACAGTTAAATGTGTAAAACCTGTTCACAATAGTTTAGTCTTATACGCAAGTAATTAATGCTTAATAAGACTACCTACCGTCTTATACTCATATAAACATTTAATTAGGAAAATTGGGGAGTCTTATATTATGTACAGCGTTGCCGTTTTGGTGCTTTTAACCAAAATTGGTTACTTTTTTTTCCAATGTGTACTTGTGTACTTTTTTTCCATTTTGGTTACTTTTTTTCAACACAAAAATAACCAATTTTTGGTTTTGGGACAAGCTCACACGCTCCGCTTTTTTTAACTTTAGAAATGTTTATGATATTGGTGCTTCCAATACTGTTTCTATATACTTAAAAATGATTTTTCTAGAATATTAAACTGTCACAAACTATCAGCTTAACAATATAAAGCGCCTATTAGACGCCCATACTTGGTATGCGAGAATGGTATCCATCATACCATCAAACTCGTGTAATAGCGAAAAATTCGTGTATGTCAGTTTGATATGTTAAAAATTCAAAATTTTTGATTTTTATGTATGCTATCATACCATCGTACTCGTGTTATAGCAATTCTGTCATACTCAGTAAAAACTTAATTTGAACTTTGCAAGCAAAGGGTAACGATGACTTGGTTAGAGCTCGCATTTTTAAAATGTTTTATTTAGAAATATGAAACGCTGCCAGAATAATGGAATATAAAAGGTGATATATACACCATAATAGAAATTTGAAGCATTGAAGATTGAAGGAAAGAAACAATTGAAGTAGTTGTAAAAAATATATACATCGTGTTGTCGTCCGCAAATAACTCATCAATTAGCAAAGCAGCAACTAATTCACGTGCCATCATATACGGGTTGTCTGGTAGAAGATTTATATTTCAAACTTAAATAAAACACGTATTAATCGACACAAAGTTTTATTAAGAGCATTGAACGATAAAATGTAAATGTGGATCTTATTTTATAAAGAGTATGTCATCCAGATGTCTTCCGTCGAGTTTAACACACTATTCGAAACGGAGCCTTGTTTTTCGAGAATTTTCGAAAAAAAAATGGTCCAATTATCTCATGCGTGGATAAGGCACACATGCAATGGTTTTTGATGTTTCAATCGAGGGTTGCGGGTTCTTGGAGACCAGTAACGGCAGTTTTGCTTGTGACGTGGCCGTTAAAGTGAAAATGATCCTCGCCGCTCCAAAAAAGGGGTTTACAGTACGAAGACGCTCCAACATCGTTTCACAAAAATTATTGCGTAAATCAAGGTCACTTTCTTTCAGTTCTTGAACGATTTAAATTTTAAAAGGATGGAACTTCAGATCCTTTTTAAAAATTTCATGAATAATCGCTCTTGGAAGTCCCAATGAGGCTGCACTTTTCCGTATTAAAAGTCGCGGATTTTCAGGTAAAGTGCTTTCAACCAGTTCAATGTTTTCGGGAGTGCTTAAATATCGACTGGGCCCTGGCCGAGGGGCATTCATACCCGCAGTAGTTGGGCGGACTCTCTGCGCCCACCAACGAATGAAATTTACACTCGGTTTATCACGTATTCGCCGAATACCGAACTTTGAACAAAATTGTCGACGAGCAATTACTCTTAAAAAATGTGTCCACAGCGAACGCGCGATGCTCACTTTTTGAAATAATCGTATTTAAAAATATAAATTTGCCACCAGAAACCCTGTATATACAACCTTCACTACTTTTAATGCTTCATAGGTCTAACTGAAATAATTTTCTAGGAAAAACGATTAGGTGAAATATCTTTCCAAATCCTGCCCGATTAATATGATTCTTACTATTTTCACTATGCTGAAAGCATCTATATATCTGTGCTCACAAGCAATAACAGTTGAAGTCGAGTAAGGAAAAATTTGACTTATAAAATTGCTTACAAAGAGCTTGCAACTATAAGCTTAATAAAAATTCTCTTATTTTTGCCAACGGTTTTTCAATTTAAAATGCTCTACTGAGCACTTGCCGAAATCGATTTTAGATAATTTAGCTCAATTTTGCGCTTTGATAAAGGAAAGCTTAAGAAGTTTTACTTGTAATAGCTACTTATAAAAAAGGTTGAAAGCTCTAGCTCCAAAAGTTTTTCAAATAGACGAAAATAAGTGTTAACTTGGTATATGCGATGCCACGCCCACGAAAAGTTATATAGCCTATTGTTTTTTCCAGACAATCGGTAACATAGTGTCAAAATTTTATGAAAATCGGCACAGCGGCTTAGGCGCATTCAATACAAAATAATTTTGGTTACATTTTTTCGCTTTTGGTTACTTTTTGATTTGATTTTGGTTAAAAAATTTTTTTGGGTCGTGGCAACGCTGATTATGTATAGGATAATTACATTTTACTCTTATACTCAGAGCCTAATTTTTTACCTGCAATACTCTTACTACTAGTTTTTAATTATAGAATCTTCTTATATTCATAAATTTTTACATAAACTATCTTTTTGGCCTTAGACTTCGCCTTAAACTAAAGCTTCAGATTTATTCTAAGCAAACTGTCTAATAGCTAAGAATATTATTTCTCGTCTCACGTATTAAATTCTGACTACTTTTTTATACTCAGGCTCCTGAAAATATTCTTATTCTTAAAAATTAAAAAAAATTTTATAGCATTTGTTCTCTTCCTTTACTCAGATTCTTCCAAGAACTACTCAATATGCGCTAACAGTAACAAAAAAAGTTGTTATTTATAACAACCACACGTTGTCTTTAACTGCAACTTCTCCTCATAAACTAAGCTCAAGTAAGATATAGTGAAATCTAGTAAACCATTCTGAGCTTTTCTCATCTTTAGTTTTCCCCACACACTCGTACACCACATGATTTAAACTTAATTCTATACAACTCTGTAACTCTAAACAATAAAATACACATACAACGAACTAAACTAATACAATCTTAATATGATACTTGCAGGTACAAAGTGCAATTTATTAAACGTTTAAAGCATTAATGCCATTAAAGTGTCATCATAATATGTAAATGTGTGAGTACAAGTGTGCTAACGCAGAATTGTCTACTCGTGTATGTGTAAAGTGAACATTTTGTATACATGCAGTGTTGCACAATATACACTACTTACATATGTAGAAGAAGAAGAAAAAAAAAAATTTAAAGTGAAGAATATATTAAAATGGCTAAAGAATCAACAATAAAGGCACGCTTGTTTGTGTGTATAAGAGCGGGTATAAGTGTTGAAAATTTAAAACACATTAAGGGAAAAATTATGTTCGTTTTTTAAATAGTTGGTTAATAGTCGGACAAAGAAAATGGATCAGATAACCATGATGAACTACAAAAGGCTCATATTACTTCATGCATCTAGACTTAAGGGTAATACTTTAATAAAATCGTAAGCGTAATATTATACATATATTTTTATATATAAACTACTGTATAATACTTCCACTGTCATTTTATACGCTTTGTAAAGTACTATACTTAAACCACTGTTTTTTATTTCGAATACTGACTCAAATTCAGATTTCAGTACAACCGAGACTTTAAAACACATTATATACCCAAACTATCGTTTTTTGCTTATACTAAGTTCTTATACGAATAATCAGTTCCCATGTTCTGTAACTTTAGTGAGAACTTCTCGCATCGAATAGATGTGAAACAAAACATTTCATCGTTTCTTGAAAAGTGCCTGTAACTCATGTCGAACTATCAAAAGATAGTACGTCGTTACGTTATAAATGTCATAATATTCCACTCGAAGCCGATGTGACATTGCAGACGTTGAAAACGACAGTAATTTTTTTAACTACGCCGCACAGTGGGAAATTTTACGAGAAGGCGGTCAAAATTCCATAACTTTTGACTGGATTGGTATTTTTTTATGCGATTTTTTTTGCTCGATAGGTGCGATGTTAGGCTTTAATTTGCGCTATAAAACGTAAAATTCGACTGATAGGAGCAAAAGTTATGGGGAGTTCAAAATGCATTTTCATTTTTTTGTTGAGTTTCGGTGTAAAAGTTTAATATTTCAAATATGATTTTTTTATAATTTATCATTATTTCTCTTGTATTTTACAACTGATACTTATTTTTTATTGTCGAACTTAGATCCTGTCAGAAAATGCCAATATTTGGCCCCTGTAAATTTTTTAGTCCCAATATTCACAGGGGCCAAATGTTGGCGTTTTTGGGAAAGACGAGTTGTTATAAGGATAAAACTGAAAAGGAATATTTTGAAAAATGCCCAAATAGCATTCTTGGCTATCGATAACATTTAAGGTAATTCAACTTTTATTTTTGGTTTGCGATGTATGTGTATTTTATTTTATTTTATTGGTTCGCTTTCGCTGTTCTGTATACTGATTTTTTGTCCGTTTTAAATCCAAAAATAGTGCAAATGCTTCTTCTGGAGTAAATTTCATTTCTTCAGTTGGTGTAGGCATACTTTTAAAAATCCTCTTTGTGCGTTTAGGGCTCGCTTCCACTATTTTTTCAATTATTGCAATTTTTGTTTTCTTATTTTGCGTTGGTTGAATTTGATGCAGAAATGAATCCTTAATCATACTATGAGAAATTTCTTTATTGATATTTGCTAGCTTGCGTCTTCGTGATCTTTCACTGCAATTGTCAATTTGTTTTGCGGGCCGACCCACTTTTCCAGTTTCCTTAGCAGTTATTGACAGCTTCTTAAAAATCAGATCATTTGTTAGCCATTTTTCGTTGCGTAAGTAAAACGTTTTCTTGTTTCTAGAACATTTAAGGTACCGTTTTGTTAATGTTAATGAAAAATTTTTAATTTTTATCTTATGAATCTTATGAAAGAATGGATTATTCATTATGTGTAACACAAAATCTTTTTCATCTTTCTGTTGAAAATATATATCTGCGAGAACTTTATAACTGAACTTAGCCATTGTTTAAACAATAATGAAGGTAAAATTATGAATGCATGTACTTTTATACTCTTGATAGAAGTTTTTTTAAATGATCTTTTGTTACTGCTTCTTTAAAACATAAAAACCCTTTTTTAAATACAAATTTAATCTTTTATTAGCATTTCTTTGAAACATAAAAAACCCCTGTTTTCACACTTTTTAAAAGGATAACATACCGGCAATAAATTAACAGGTAACATGTAGGTAATTTTCACGTAAAATATAACTGCGTGCTAGTTTTTTGACCATTTACCTGTTCTTCCATTTTTTTAAATTAATTTGCAATTTTCAGGTAATTAAACTATGTAGTTTATGTTGCGGCTATTTACTTATGTTTAACCTTTTAACTTACTCAGAAATCTAACGTGTTAGTCTATTTATGTCGCCTATTCGTTTTGCAGCATCCGTTCACCCACAATAAGTTCATAACAATGGCAATACCTTTACCTTCTCCAAATTAATTGATAACCTGACGTGCTAGATAATTTATGTGGCCTGAACTGCTTTATTTGTCGAAAATTCTTTAAGATTCACCTTCTTTAATTTCAGTAATTTTTCCTTGCAGGACTTATTTTTTGAACCGAATATCTTACCTTGGGTCACAGAAATTGCTGTAGTTCGCAAGGCCGTATCCAGATGTGCGTACTATGGGGTATAGAAATGTAGGTTAGATTCTGGACTACAAGAGAGTATAGGTTTTTTTTTGACGCATTTTGACGCTCAGGACTTATGCTCTATAAAGTAGGAAATTTCCGGGAAATTTTGACATTAAAAAAAAAAAAAAAAATAAATAGTTCTAGAGGTCGCAGAGTTTAATGCTTTAAACCACGTATAGCTAATAAAATAAACTAATACACAAAACTTATTCTGTCAAAAAATCTTAAAAAACAAAAAAGTTATGAGCATTTCAACTTCAAAAATTGACTCAGAAATTCAAAACTATAACCAAATATTGAGAAAGTCCATTTCGGACTACCCTGTTCTCAATGAAATAGTTGAAATAGGGTTTTAATTTTTTGGCTCCCGAGGTTCACTAGTATTTACTTTCACATGAATAAAAAAATTTTAAAATCGGAGAACAAAAAAAAAAATAATTTTGGCCGCCTTCTCAAAATATGAACCAGTGTGCGCCGGCAAAAATACAACCATCGGTTTTTACTTTTACTTTAATGTTTGTTGTTTTCAAACAAACTTTGAAAATATTCGTATATTTTATAAAAATGTTAAAATCAAAATAATTAAACAATAAATTAATGTGTCAAGAAAAAAAATATTATTTTTATTTTTCTTTGTATTTTGCATTTTTAATTGTTTTTTAGTGTTAAAATTTTTTCTCACCCCATTTTTATTCGTGAGTTTATTTGACAGTTTAAAGCGGGAACTTTTCTCACAGAAATGTTACAGACACACTTTTTCTGTTAATTGGCGAGTAATTTCCTTACGTGACAGCTAGTACTCGCCAAAAAAAGTTACAGACACAGTTTAGTGAGAAAAACAGCTGTTTGTTTCAATATATGGCATTTTTGCTTCATTTCACACATTTCAATCGAAAAATTTCTCGAAGCGAGAGTTACAGAATATGGGCATAGACTCGTGTACTCTGATTTGCATTTAATACTCTAATTATGCTTATACTAAGACTTCCTTCGTTTTTTCAGATTAACTTCCTGTACTCCGTTAACCTCTTTAGGCTTTCGTTGTGAATTTAGATTCATATCTTATACAAAAACAACTGCCTTTATGGAGACTTCCTTCTTAAGCCGCTGTGTATTCAAATTACCCTATTGTTATTACATTTTGTATCTTTTTACATATTATGACCTCTTATTATAAGAATATGGTTAAAAATTCGGACTACTATTTTAGTTACAGGATGTTGTTTACCACTCAAATTAATATATTTTACAAAGAAAACTGTCTTATACTAACCATCATAACATCAGACTTATGCCCGTAATTTCTACAAAATGAAAGCTGGTCGTGTTCGTACCAAACAGTCAAATTTACATATTTCTACCAACATGTGGCCAACGTGTTTTAACCTTCAGTTTTCTTTTAAAATATGACAACATAGATTTCTATACACAGCTAGATTTCTTTTTGTAGAAATTACGGAAATTACGGAACTTTAACAAATATTTGTTTAGGAGTTTCTATACTACTATTTTATACAATCTTAAAATTTTAAGACTAAAATCATTTGCATCTTGCAGAGTAATATCTGTACTCAAATTTAGATCTTTTATCAAGACAGAAGTCTTATACGAACTGTCTTAGCAAAAGATAGCCTTTTTATACTAATACATCTTATATTCATATTTTAGACCGATAATTTCCTTATACTTCTTATAAAACTATTCTTACCGACTTATTTTAAGACAACTATCTTATGGTGCTTTTTTTTCTACAAAAAAATGTGACATTTTTTTAAAAAAAAATGCGATTTGGTGTCTGTTTCAAGCCACCCTTTTCTAAAGCAAAATTTTTAAGAAACTGACACCAAATTGCATTTTTTTTAAATAAAATGTCACATTTTTTTGTAGAAAAGAAAACACCATTAAACTTTGTCAATTGCCTTTTATTCAGATTGCCTTCTTATACTTAGAAAACTAAATTATACTACATTTACATTAGGCCGAAATCTTGTAGATTTGATTTAAAATCTTCTTCGAAATCTAGTGCGTTTACATTATACTTTTTTGACATTAGCGAGATTATGTTTTAATAACAAAACAACTGACTAAAAGTTTTTTCGTTACACATACAAACACAAAAAAAAATATACATTAAACAATTTGCATTACCTTTTATTAATAATCAACGATATTTATTTTATCAATATTATTCTCTTTTTTAATTTTTTTACAATTTTTATAAAACTTTTTAATTTTTTTTTTTAACAATTTTTGTTTTGTTTTTTTAAATGCCATTTTTTCTTGTGCAGGGAAGTATTTTTTAGTGCTATATTAAAAAAAACAATAGTTGCGTTATTAAGTAATACCAGATTTTGAGTAGATTTCGTCGAAATCTATGAAGTAGATTTTGTTTTGTATGGAAAATCTAATCAAAAACAACTAGATTTGGCTCGACATCTCGTAAGTACTGGATTTTGCGTAGGTGTAAATGTAGTATAAGACTTTTGAAGACTTCTTCAATTAGCAGTACAGATAAATAGTGTTATTTCGTTTTATAATCAGCTTGGTACTCAAATAACCACTACCTTCTTGGCTAATATCTTATACTTGCACTTTCGTTTTTTATTTAGATTTCTGGCTTATTTTTAGGTAATAATCTTATAATTATACAGCTACTTTAAGTCTTTACTTATACGAGTAATAAGATTTATAGTCTTAAGTGGCATTTATACGATGATTTTTTTAAAAATGTCTATTTTAATTTTTTTTCAAAGCTTCTACCAAAATATTTTCATATTTACATGATGATTCTTGAGACATGTCCTTTTTGTGGTTGCTTTAAAAATTTTTTTTTTAAATGGGTTTTTTTTACCAATAATCGGTTGATTATTTTTAGAAAAAAAACACAAAGAACAGCGAGCATGTATTTTTTATACACCTCTTTCTTCTCTACCGAATTCGTCTGCAAATAAAAAACATGTCTTAAAAATCATTGTATAAATGCCGACTTATACGCAGTAATTTATCTTATTAAACAAAATTAAAGTTAGGCAAACATCGTATACACGAATACTGTCTTATACTTATACTACAGTATTGTACTTGGAATAACGTCTTATATTTAGGCACTTATTCCGTGTGTTAGTCATACTACTGAATAGAATATACCCAGACTCCGTTTATAATTCAGAATCCGTTCTATACTCAGGCGCTGTCTTAAACACAGACTGCAAATCTGTATTTAGACTAGCGTTTTACACTCAGCATTTTACTCAGATTCCCAAATTATCGTCATATACTCAGACAACGGTCTTGTACTTAGACTCACTCCTAAACTTTGACAATAGAGCTACGGAACACTGCTTTATTCTCAGATTGCCGTTTTATACTCAGACAAAGGTCTTATGCTCAGATGCCGTCTTCAATTCAGAAGATGATTGTGATTCTCAGAATAAAGCTTTATGCTCATTATGTAATCTTGTGCTCTTTTAACTGTCTTGTATTTAGTAGCTCTTATATTTTATACTATAAAACTTTTATACACAGTATTCACATTAATATTTTATCTTATACAAAGACTTTTAAGATTTTGATCTTCGAAAAATATGACATCAATGTTCTCGATTTTGCCATTCACTGTAGAAAATAAATTTATACTAGTTTTTGTTTTTATATTCCTAGTTTTTTTTCTAACAAAGTTGTGTAGTTTGCAAGTTAAAGCTGGAATCTTTTTTCAAGGGCACTTTGTTGAATAGTTTTTAATTAAAATTTTCATAATCATAAGGACACAAAATATTATTTAAAAATAACGAAAATAAGCATTTGGTTTAAAAAGGAAGGAACATGTTCAAAGAATAAAAAAAAAAAAACGAAACTTTAAGTATTGCAAGAAATGATAAGAATATTTAAGCAAATTGTTCTTTGGGGCGTATGATTAATACTAATTTAAATAAAATTTAGTTCAAAAAACAAAAACTTTTAAAATTCTTTTTTTTTATTAAATATCTTAGTTTATTTCTTTAAATTTTATAGTCAAGCACCTAATATTTTATAACATATTTCCTATAATTTATGGAAGAGATTTCTTTTGAAGCTATTTTTTGATTAAAAGCTCTTTTTCTGATTTGATTTAAACGTTATAATTATTTGACCTTTTTTCTGCTGCCTTCCGATTTTTTTTAATTTATTTTATATTTGTAGCTTTTAATGGATTTTTCTGTACAAATTAATTCTTACCTAAAATTTATTATGCATTTATGAAATGTTAGAAATAAAAAAAAAATACGAAAAATTTATGACAATTTATATGCCAAAATTTTTGTGTTGTTATTATTTGTAGTTTAAAAAATAAAGATTTTTTTTACGGCAAATTTAAAAAACATCAACAATATCATTATAAGTGTCATCATCATTATTGCCAACATTATAATCAACTGTCGACAACATGATTATCAACAATATAATAAAAAAGCAAAAAAAAAACTAACAAAATATACCGAAAAAGTCACACTTTATAGTTAAATATTTGAAATTTATCTGAATAAATAGAAAAAAGAAGAAATCTGAAAAAAATTTACCCCTTACAAAAAAAAAAAAAAATAAAAAAAATACAACTTGTTGTTGCTCGAGCAAGTTATTGACAGTACAAAGTCCAATATTTACTTGTATTGCGTATTTTTTTGTACCCTTTTCACTACAAATGATGAGAAGGCATTTACAGATTGTCAAAACGTTTGTATTTTTCGAAAAATTTTAATTTTCACTCGTACTTAGATTAACGTATAATTCTAAAACTATCAGCTTATACTGGGAGTGGCGTGTTAAATTCCCGTCTATAGAGCCATGCCAGTCGAATTCATGTAAACGGTGGTGGCGATACTACAACAATTACAACACCAAAAACACAACAATGTATTTTATTTGTTGCTTTCGTTGGTCGATAATTCAAAAACACAAGCACCTTTTGACATTCCTCTCTCTTAAGCCTAGTACTCTGTTCAACTTTGTGAAAAATTATGAGCAACATTTATTATTTCACACGAAAATTTTGACATGTATCAATGTTACCTATCTTGCGAGTTTGTACAATTTGACGTAAAGTATGCAACATTGTTTTGCGTATGTAAACAAACCCCACATGTATTTTACTAACATTTATTTTTATTTAATAAAAAATGAAAGTAATACTGGTACCGGTTGTGTTACAATAATTTTTTATTTCTTATTTAATATAAAGTTCATACTTTTTTGCTTTTGCTTAAAATTTCAGTTGAAATAAGTGCAGCTTACATTATTTCGCAGTTGTAAAAAAATGTTGCCAGAAACATTTCGGAACTTTTTCACAAAATGAACAGAGTACAACTCTATCAACATTATCTCATAGATATTCCGCACAAGTTTTTTTCATATGCGTTTTGACAGCATTTCACGTGAAATGTTGAACAGAGTACCAGGCTTTAGTAGGAAAATAAGTACCACAGCTGTGAAACGCCAAATGAAAAATGAATTCACCTTGCTTGGTGCAATAATTTTAGAGCCGTCATATACAGTCTTGTATTTAGACTACATACTTAAATTCAGTTACATTTACACAAGGTAGACTCATTTAGTTTTATACTCTAACCAGCGCACATTAGGTCAAATGACTACTTTTTCTGTGCAAAATTAATAACGACTACATTATAAGAGTAATCGAAACAGTTATTATATGAATTATATAATTATGGATGGTTCCAATAAAAAAATGGAACTTAACCCATAAATGACCAAAAATTAACCCTCTAGCACCCATTAATTTAAACATAGTGTATAGAATTAATTAATTTGTTTTTTAATACTAAAATATTTATTAATTGTTAATCTGCTTATGCGCTAGAATAGATTGATTCACAAGGTTCTCTGCTGCTTTTGTACCCTCAGGACGGCATTTCATTTTCGCGGCAGTTATTTTACTATAATGAGGATATATATCACAATTCCTTAATTTGCTTTCCTGGCGTATTGCATTATACTGCTCTTTAGACAAATCATGTTCAAGGAGGAAGGCTAAAGCCTCATCCGCAGTAAATGGAATTGGCTTCTTAAGATGTTCATCACAAATTTTACGCATTTTTGATGGTCTTGTTGGACTTTGAATACTTTCCTTTAGTATTGCAGCCAAATCGGTTTCACCTTGTTTACGTGCTGATGTTGCTGCTGCACGAACGAGAAGACTTGTATAAGCTTTCGCATTTGAAAGCTCTGCAGCTTCTTTTCTTTTTCCAAATTCCGATTTTTCGCTAAATGGTACACGAGGACGTCCAACAGCGCCACTTGTTGCCTTTTCTAAAATGTCATCTACCACAATATTTAATTCAGCATTTAGCCATGCCTGGTTTTGGTTTTTGAATACATTTGTCTTTCTATGACACTTTTTCCACTTTTGTTCTAGTTTCACGCAGAACAAATTCATTTTTTTTGGTAATTTGTTTCACCATTTCATCAGAAATTGACGAGGTTTCAAGTTTGTCATATACGTGTTTCAAAACGGCATCAACTTTTTGTTTTTTTGTACTTTCCTTTCGCCATACTTCAAAAAGATCAATCTTTTTTATACAGAGGTTACCTAACAAAAAGAGGCATTACTCGCAAAACGCAAAAAATCGCAATTTTTGATAAATACCAAATAACTCACTAGATAATATTCTAATTATTTTGTGCAGTTTGAGAGTGGAGAAATGGGGTATATTTTTTTAAAAGCTTTCAGAAAAAAAAAATTTTATAAAAATTTAACTATTTATAGATGTTTACGCTAATGAGTTATTTATTAAGTATAGCGACATATATATAAAACATTTAAAATTAAAAATATATCTACTTACTTGGCTCTTTCTTTTCCATTTTACTCTAATAAATTATCACAAACACAGTCCGAGATATACGCACTTAAAGTTGACCACGCACTACTTAACTTAGGAACACAATTATAGAAAAAATTTAATCAGTTGACTTCGACACGCTGCTGTATAACGGTTATTAATATTTAGTCAAAACAAAAATCACTTTTTTTTATTCTGAAGTCTTTAGAATTAAAAAACAACAACAACAATAGTAAAACTGCAAGTTGATTTTTGGACTTTCGCACAGAAAAATGTGTCATTTGACCTAATGTGCAGCGTTACCGTTTGCTTTACTTTTAACCAAAATAAGTTTGTTATTTCAATGTGGGCTTGTGTCCTTTTTTGGACTTTAATTATTGTGAATGGTATTATTATTTTTTTTTCAAAATTCAAAATTAATTTATTGATAATTTTAAAAAAGTTTTTAATTCTAACCTCGCTAAGCCAGTGGCTTGTCAGCAGGAAAAAAAATAAAACTATTTGATTAAACAAAATATTAAATATTCAACAGCTTTTTTTAAAAGCTTGAGCTGTAACAGAATATAAACTTAAACACATAATGCTAGGAACACAACTGGGACGAACAATGAATTTCGCCAAACACGAGGAATTTTTAAGTAAAAACTCGCTGATTAAATGCATCGTTTGAAGCACAAAAACGTGAAAAAGAAAGTTACTTGCTGCTTGTGAATAGAGAGGAAAGTTGTTTGATCATAATAAAAAAAATAAAACTTTAGCTTAAACACAACTAAAAGCAGTTTTTATGGTTGAATATTTTTTGTATTTATTTTAAATGGTATAAAATCAATATTAAGATAAAACGAAACTTTATTTAATAAAAAAATGTAAAACTTAAACAATATGAAATGTTCGTCGTTCGGCGGCGTAACAAATACAGTCGGTCCTCGATTATCCGTGATCCGGTTAACCGGTAACCCCGATTAACCGTGATGGCCAAAGATCAGTCTATTGTTTTTTGTTTGCAATGCTTTCAAATTGTTTGCTTCGATTAACCGTGATTACCTCTATTATCCGTGATGGCAGTTGAAAATTATTAGACAAACAACATTACACGACTTTTTTTTAAGAAATTGTATTCTTTTTTTGCTTAATGTCCATTTTTTGCCTCATGTTTTCAGTAGAAAATTAATTGTATACATACTTATTTAATTTAAAAATGTACATAAACTTCTTGAATTAATTTTTTTTTGATGTAAATATGTATGTACACCAATGTTCACTTGTTAAACAATAAAAATATTAAAAAAACTGTATAATCAAAATTGTTATTCGATTAACCGTGAAAATCGATTTTCCGTAATGCTTCTGGTCCCGACCTTCACGGATAATCGAGGCCCGACTGTATAAATAAATCTATTGCAGAGTTCGCCGCCAATGACGAATTTTTGCCGCATCCATGATTGTGTATATTTTCCATTTTCGTATACAGAAATAAGTTAGTGGGCCTTCCTTTACTACTTGTTTTTAGATTTTTCAAATTTAGAAAAAAAAAAAAAAAAAATATTTGTTAAATTAATGCGGCATGGCCACCCATCAACTGATTGATCAAATTTACGTATGTGTTGGAAATTTTTTGTTTTGCTTAACACAGCCACACATCACATTCAGGCCATCAAACTTTATTTAAAAGTTGTTGTAATCATAAATAAAATTTGATTTTTTTTCATCGGAAAATATTTGTCAAATAAAATACAATAAAATAAAAATAGAAATATTTTGAAATTAAATATTTTTTATAAATTTTTAAACAAAAGTTTATAAATTTGAAGAAATTTCGTGCATACACATCAAATAGTTTGAATGAAAACCAAAGTACATATTTTGATTTTCAGCAAATTCTCATCAAACCACATATGTGAGTTTTTTTTTATTCCTAACACAATTGAAATATGGCAGTTATGGAAGGCCCACTACCAGACCGGGTTTAAAGTTTAAAACTACACTTAAAAAAATAAAAGGACACAATCATTTTGAATAATGCGATTTAAAGTTCAAATCCAAATCGGACTATTTTTTTCTATTTTAAAATATTTTGTTATTCGTGCTTAATTCCCAATTTTTATTCTTGATAAAAACACTGAAATTGATTGTAGTAAGGAATATAAGAAGAGATAAACTCACTGTTAATTGTTGATGTTTTTGTTTAAACCTTGATATTGTTAGAAGTAGAACTGTTGCTTATGATTCTTATACGCTTAACAGTTTTATTTGGTTTAATATCTTTGGTTTTTCTAAAACCTTTATTGATGAAGTTTCCTTTCGATATGGCCTAAGCAACCAGTGATATGCGCATAGGAATAGCTTATCCCATCAACAATCAATTTCAGTGTTTTTATCAAGAATAAAAATTGGGAATTAAGTACGAATAACAAAATCTCTTAAATTAAAATTTCGTATTCACAAAAATTACTTTTGATAATTTTTTTCTATTTTTTTCTGTAAAAAAATCAAAAATCTAATTTAAGCCATTATTAAGAAAGTAATGAGCAAAAAACTTAAAAAAATTTGTTTTGAACGAGTAGTCAAAACTGTGTTAAAATTTTCCTGGAAGTTCATTTTGAAGAATACTACAAAATATCACAAAATTAGTGAAATAAAAAAAATTTTCTTCCATTCGATTTGGCGTGGAGTGCCCTATATGTAAATGAATTAATAAATATTGTTTGCGTTTTGGCTATTTTAAAAACTAAGTTGCTGTAAAATTGTTTTATTCATCATTTAACCGCCATTGTATACAGTCGTTTTCATTGAATTATTGAACTATAAATTCGAAATTGGAGTATTAATAAATGGCACCTTATAACGTTTTTGGAAAAAAAAAAAAAAAAAACATGAAAGTGTTTTCATTTGTCTAACGAAAGTACTAACTACATTGCCAATTTGCTTTATTTTTCTTACTTAATTCTCTTAAGGGGTCAGTATCCCGTCTAGAGCCTAAAAAGAGTCCATATCATCATCGAAGGTAATCGACGTTTCTAAACGTGCTTCCGGTTTCATACAATTTGTTTGAAGCCATCTTCGAAAATTAAGCGAACATTATGTAGCGTACGGTACACACACCCAGAAACAATGTCTATTTTATAGTATTTGTATATTAGTACACAACCTTAACAACGTTCATAGCTATTTTCAAGAAAGTAACAAACATTATGTAGAGTTCTGTTTTCGTTATAAAACAGAACAATTAATTGTAGTGATTATGTAGAAATACATTCTATTTTAATGATCTTTAGAGTTTTTTGTTTACATTGATGATGCAACAAGCAAACAAAAATCTTAACAATGCTCATCATTAGTATTATTGTTGTTGTGGTTTTGAAATCTGCACGACCACAGAGCGAATAGTCTGTGTGTGTATTGTATACATGTTTTGTTTATGTAAAATTTTTTTTTGCTGTTTGTTAGTTTTTATTTCGTTAAAGGCACATATCGCACATTAATTAAAGAAATCACTATTCTACCCTTTCTTAAAATATCGTGCAATTTGGTCACCTTTTTGGTAATGAAACGGTTGGTTTAAAACTTCTGTTAAATATGCCTTAACATAAAATAAAAGATCTTATTGCTTCCAATGAACATTTTTTAATTTTACATTTTGTTTTTGTAAAATAAGTTTTGTTGTATTTACCAGCCAAAAGACCGCTGAGCACAACTGAAACGAACAAACTTTAACGAACACAGCGAAGCTTTTGGGGTTTTTACGAAAAACCGAACTCAATGCAATGTTCTTATCTTTATGTTAAGTTGGATTAGTACTGTATGTTAATTGTGTACAAAGATCAGAAACACTATAAGCGTTTGTGTTTTCCCAACTTCTACCGTACCGTACCGAACACTAAAGAAAATTATAAAAAGTTTGTTGTGAACACTGGTTTAAAGGAAGTGTTAGTTATTTTTATTAAAATTTTCGCCAATATCAATTTTTTAAAAAGCTTAATTAGCATTTCTACAAGCACCTATTTTTAGTTAATGGATGTACAACCACTTAACACTCAAACCACATTGTAGGGTATAAAAGATTTACGACTGTCAAATATACATACATAATACATAGTATAGCGATAACAAATTTTGTATTACTTTTCTATTTTCTTTTGCTTATTTATTTAAAGTACATATTTATTTTGTAACTTTCTTTAGTTATTTGATAATAGTAAAAGGCAAGAGAAACCAAAAACAATATTTGAATAAATAAATTTTGTATGTTTAACAAATATTTTGTTGTGATAAAGAACAACTTCATTGCTTTAGAGAATTAAAACAAATAACTGTAAAAAGGGGTCGATATATAAATATATATAAATAAAATATTTATAAGTTAAACAAGGACACCAAATTTTATATTTTTAATAAAAACGGAAGTCAGCTAAATGGTTAAATATTTTTTTTTACTAAAATTAACTATTCTTTAGGAAATTATATACCAAAAATTTCCATGAAATGTTATAATAAAATTAACTATTCTTTAGGGAATTTTTGTACTAAAATTAACTATACTTCAGTTATTTTGTACTAAAATTTCCTATTCTTTAGGAAATTTTGTATTAAAAATGTACATTTCTTTAGGAAAAATAAAATCAAAATTTACTGTTCTCTATTAAATTTTGTACTTAAATTTCCTAGTCTTTAGGAAGTTTTGTACTAAAATTTGCATTCCCTTAGGAAATGTTGTAGTAAAATTTACATTTCTTTAGGCAATGTTATACCAAAATTTACTAGTATTTACGAAATTTTGTACTTAAATTTGCTATTCTTAAAGCAAGATACTAAAATAATTTTTTTTAGGAATATTTATTATTCTTTACCAAAAGTTACTATTCTTTGAGAAATTTTGTACAAAAATGTATTATTTTTTAGGAAATTTTTTACTAAAATTTACTATTCTTTAGGAAATTTTGTACTAAAATTTATTATTCTTACAAAATTTTGTAGCAAAATTTAATATTTTGTACTAAAATTATTTTTTTTAGGAATCTTTGTACCAAATTTTACTATGTTTTAGAAACTTTTGTACTAAAATTTACTATTCCTTAGGAAATTTTGTATTAAAACTAACTTTGCCTTAGGAAATTTTGTGCTAAGACATATTTCTCATTCAAAATTTTGTATTTAAATTTACTATTCATTAGGAAATTTTGTACTAAAATTTACTATAACGTAGGAAATTCTGTACTAAAATTTACTATTCTTTAGGAAATTCTGCACTAATATTTACTATTCTTTGGGAAATTTTGTACTAAAATTTTGTTTTAAGTTAGGAAACTTTGTACTAAAATTTACTATTCTTTAGGAAATTTTGTACCAACATTTACTATTCTTTAGAAAATTTTGTACTAAAATTTATTCTCTGTACTAAAATTTATTATTCTCACAAAATTTTGTAGCAAAATTTGCTATTCCTTTAGTCATTTTGTACTAAAATTATTTTTTTAGGAATCTTTGTACCAAAATTTACTATTCTTTGGAAAATTTTGTACTGAAATTTACTATTCCTTAGAAAATTTTGTACTAAAATTTACTATTCCTTAGAAAATGTTGTACTAAAATTAACTATTCCTTAGGAAATATTGTATTAAAACTAACTATTCCTTAGGAAATTTTGTGCTAAGACATATTTCTCTTTTTTCATTCAAAATTTTGTATTAAAATTTACTATTCTTTAGGAAATTTTGTACTAAAATCTACTATTACGTAGGAAATTCTGTACAAATATTTACTATTCTTTAGGAAATTCTTTACTAAGATTTACTATTCTTGGGGAAATTTTGTACTAAAATTAACTATTCTTGAGGAAATTTTGTACTAAAATTAACTATATATTTTTAAGAAAATTTTGGATCAAAATTGCCATTTCTTTAGGAAATTTCTATACTAACCAAAATTTTTTTATTGCTGAGGAAATTTTCTAAATCGGTAAAAATAATTTTGCAGGTCTGTAGGAAGTTTTGAAAAACTGGACGTTTTACCGAAACTTTTTCCAAATTAAAGGTGGAATTATGCTTTTTTACTACTGTGCTTAACACGACTCAGGTCGAAATTGTGTTACGTGTAAAATTTTTTTTCTAACCAACTCTTAGTTTCAATTTCTTTCTGTCTTTAAATATTCTAACCTGCTTTATTTCATATACTTAAATCCTTAACAGGTGCATTAAGTATTGATGCTATAGTATTTTCGTCTAAAAACTATTAGTAAAATATCCCTTAACATCTTTTGCTTCATTACATTCTATTATTTTTTCATTTGAATTTCTGTTCAAAACCTTCACACACACATACATACGTACAAACATGTGAGTCGTTAAAAGAAAATTGACAAGAAAGAAGGAGGGATGAAAAAATCAGTTTTCTTTAAATGAGTAAAGTGTATAATATCCTTTTATATATTAAAATGCAATTTGTAGCCAAGTGCCGGAAACCATAAGTTATACATTTAACTACCACTACCACCACCACCATCATGGTAAATAGTTTTCTTTACTCTCTATTACATGAAAACCCCCTTTAAGTATGCTTTGAATGAGTATAAAATCCAGCAAAAAAAAACTAACTAAATCAAAGGCAAAACACATACAAATACATTCACATTGAGAAGAGCGTTAACGATTTTTATAACATTTAAAAAATTCCTTTTATATTATTTAGTGTAATAACGTTTTCTTTCTCTTTATAACAAGATCATGTTAAGTATATTAAAAATAAATGATTGTAACTGGAAAATAGTTATTTTACAAAAAAAAAAAAAAAAAAAAAAAAAAAACAGACATTTTTTTTCTCCACTCAACAATTTTCATTATACAATGCAGACAATTTTCTAGCAGACAAATTGAATTTCTCTCAAGTAAATGATACAAACAGAAAAAAACGAAGGGAGAAATATAAATTTTACATACACACAAATGTTTTACATACTACATGTACATTTTAGAGTTTACATGCTTGTTTGCATATATGTGTGTTAAACTAATATTTGTTTTGGGTGAAATATGTACGTGTGTGTATATGCATGTGTTTTTTCCAATTGCCAAAAGACAACATTATAAAATGCGTGAGTGTTTTTTTTTGAAGGGGGAAAATAAATAAATTGAAATTGTATGTTTTACGTACCATTTATTGAAGATTCTTTTTATATTTTTTGCTTGAAGGAGGTTAAGACAATATGCAATATTTTGTTGGAAAACATTTGATAAGAAATGTAAAAGATTTAAAAAGAAAGAGCTTATTTAATGTGCTTAATTTGGGAGATTTTTTAAAAATTCAAAATTTTTTTTACAACTGAGCAGGGTGAACTGATACTCGATCCTCAGGTAAAATAGGAAGAAACAGATCCGAGGTGTTCAGCACCAAACAAGGTGTTAGACAAGGAGACAGTTTATTCGACATCAAAAAGTCATACGTGACGCAGGTGAAAATAGAACTGGCAGACTCTAAACAAAACAACACATGCAACTCGCTTATGCCGCCGATATTAGCATCATGAGCTGGACACTGCAAGAAGTAATTGCAACCTTTGAGACGGTCGAAAAAAAACTACGAAATCGGGTCTGGCATTAAATGGATACTCGATCCTGAGATAAAATAGGAAGAAACAGATCCGAGGTGTTCAGCACCAAACAAGGTGTTAGACAAGGAGACAGTTTATTTAACTTCAAAAAGTCATACGTGACGCAGGTGAAAATAGAACTGGCAGACTCTAAACAAAACAACTCATGCAACTCGCTTATGCCGCCGATATAAGCATCAAGAGCTGGACACTGCAAGAAGTAATTGCAACCTTTGAGACGGTCGAAAAAAAAACTACGAAATCGGGTCTGGCATTAAATGGAAATAAAACCAAGTTGATGGCAAGAAATCCACAAGACTCGGGTAGACATTGAAAATAGAAAGCCACAACTTTGAGGTAGTCAGCGAGTTTGTTTATATCGGTACCGTGATAAACAAACAGTTTCGAGATAAAACGTAGAACAATACTGACCAACGAATGGTACTTTAGACTAAGTAAGCAATTTAAAAATCAGCCCTCCTCTCAACAGACAAAACCACTTTCTATAAGTCACTGATACTATTCATGTTGTTATATGGTTTTAAAGCATGGGTACTTGCGAACAGATGAGGCAGTACTTGGAGTGTTTGAGAGAACAATTCTTCTTAAAATCTATGGACCAATCGGACGGAGAATATCGGCATCATATAAACCATGAGCTTTATTGAGAATGTTAGGCGTTTCATTTTGTGAGAACGGATGAAGGTGCTCCAGCTTGAAAATCATTTGAATACGAACCCAGTGACGGCCTACGTAAAAGGGGACGAACAAAACTTAGATGAAAAGAATAAGTGGTGCAAGTCATCTCTAAGCGGGGTATCACAGATAAGAGTAGAAGTACAGAGGTGCATGGAAATCTCTTTTACTTTACTATAAAGGCAGTAACATTATTAGCCACCTAAAGAGGTAAGTAAAATTTTCACAATGTTCGAATTTTTGTTCAGAAAACTTCCTTTAACAAAATAGGCTACAAAGTAAAACGAAGTTTTTCGAAAATTAGGTTAGGTTAGGTTCCACTGGCAGCCGCAATAAAACACAGCTCACGTAGATGCAGTACTTCGGACCAGTTGTAGTGCCATGTTACTACGTCTCCCAATGTGTCTACCATGCGTCTAACAGCCAGGTAGTTGACATTCTCTCCCAGCCATACGGTTGATTCAATGAAGATATGGATTCTGTTTAAATCAATGTCAGAGAGACAGATTTTGTCCCTAAGGATTATTTGACCAAACAGCTTGAGTCTGAGGTCTCCAAATGCCGGGCAGTGAAACAGAAGATGTTTCGCTTACTCCTCCTTGTCGCATCACTTTCAACATAGGTCTTTGCTATGAAGCCTTAACTTTTAGGCTTATTTCCTAATGGGCCAGTGGCAAATTATAACAGCAATTAGGTTTCTGAGGTGAAGTCTGGACAGCCTTTATGAGCGCCGTGCCCCCTTTACCACTATGATGGGCCAGATTTTTCTAGTTTCCGCACATGTAGTTTCATCAAACCACCTCTAATTGGCAATGTGAAATTAATGTGCAACAGGTTGCGTACATCTTTATTATGGGTCGCTACAACTCAAGGTGATTCCTGCATGTGCCAACGAGTCAGCCATACAGTTTCCATGTACGCCCCTGTGTCCAGGGACCGAATTAAGGATAACCACTGAATGTCTGTCTCGCTATCTCCTTAAGAGATAACCGGCATTCTCAGACAATTTTCGATGTAATAAACACACTCTTCAGGGATCTTATGGCCGCTTTACTATAAGTAATAATATCAAATTCCCTGCCACTCACGCAACTGTGTAGATGGCTTTTATATTGGCCTTTCGAAAAAGTAAAATTAATAAATTAAATAAATTTTGGTACACAACTTTCCATATGATAGTAAATTTTTGGTACAAAATCTTTCCAATCAATTAACTATTCTTTAAGACATATTCTAGGAGATATTGTACTACAATTTACTTTTCCATAAAAAAGTACTTAATTTTCTATAAAAGAATAGAAAATTTTGTATTAGAGGGTAGTGCAGAATGAGCTATGTGGTGGAAGTTGTAAATAACTTTTTTTGATTATTATTTTTTCTTTGTTTTTTTTACAGAATTTTGTGTAGTAGACTTCGGGAATTTAGGCCCCTATTACGCTTTACAACTCAACTCAGTTGAGTCACTCAAGTGAGTTGAGTTGTGAACCGTAATAGCGGCCTTAATGTGAACAATTCCACAGTGGAATGAACCAAAACAATTAGATTTTATTTTTCAAACAAAAAATCCATTCTGTAGAGGAAAGTCCAGACTTTATTTACAATTTGATAATGAAAGATAATTTCCAGTACCTATTAAATCTCTTCTTCACCAAAGAAAACTGCAGGATCTTGGGCTAACAAGATTTCAAGAAAATGTTATCGCGAAAATTAAGTACGCTTCTGTGTTCTGGCGCAAAATTATGGCATTCTATATCGAACAAAACTACAACACAATTTAAATAGAAATTTCGATCGATATGGAATACCAAATTTTGGCCATTGTTTGGCGTTGTATCATTTAAAAAGATAACGTGTTCCCTGTTCGCAAGTAGATAGCAATCCTAATGCATGCATTAGCTGAGTATATGCATTATACGCCTGTGCTCTATAACTTGTCAATACAATTTTACACTTATTCTACTTTTGCAACAGATGCTCAAATGCATCAAAGAATGTGTGGTGTGGACCTCCAGCTTAAGGGACATATTCGGCGAGTGCAAGCGTATTTAACTGGCAGTTAAATGACAGTTTCGTATGGAAAACTTTTATTAAACGTTTGCTATGTAATTGCAAAGTTTTTACTCATTCTCAGTTATTTTTATTACCGTTTGCCGTTTCGTGATACGTATGATTAATATTAATTAGCTAATTCATTAGAAAATGCTCATACGCCTACTTATATGTACATCCAAATTTTTATGACCATAATAAATCATTTTAAATCTTTAAAACAAATAATTTTTGTTTCTTTTGCCTTCAAAATTTCTACAAAACTCATTTAAATGATTTATTTAATTAGATTTTTCGCTTACAAATGTTTTTTGTAAAAAATTTATTTTCGTATCTCATTTGTCAATTTGTTTGGCAATTGGTGACTGAATTTTATGTCAATTGAGTTGTTTTAAAGGTCATCAGCTCATTTGTCGTCTATTTTGTTCCGATGTCAAAGAATTATTTAGACAATTAATTAAGAAATTCGCAAAAAAAAATAGATTTTCTCTTCTTGATTTAACAAATTTTTGATAAGTTTAGTGAATTTTCTAATGGATTTGTGGGGGTTTTAATTTATTTATTTTTTAAAATTTCATTGCTTTTTGTTAGTGTTTATTTTTTCATAGTTTTCTATGTAAATTAGACTGCCTGTCTGTCTTTGCGAGGGTGTGATAATTTAATGAAATTAATTGGATTTTTTTTAGATGAAAATCAGGAAAAAAACTCACATTTTTATGTGCATGTCGTTGGTGCTGCATTACAAAGTGCTGACAGATATTTGTATTTTTAACATATTTTCAATTACCTGCAACGAGAATAAAGGAATTTTTTTTAATATAAATAACAATTAATGAGGCAATAAAATGGGGGCGTTAGTTTTTGCAAAATGTGTGTGTGTTTTCTGAATAATTTAAAAATTCAGTATTCAAATATTTAGAAATAAATCAAGTTTTTGCGAACTAATCTTTTCGTTCTTCTTAAGTGTTTTTGTCTATTTAGTGTTGGATTTTATTTAGAACTATACTTTTTCTATAGAAATTTTCAACTAAAAAGAAGCTTTTCTTTTAAATTGAAAATTTTTGTTGAAATTTTAAACAAAATGAAAAATTTTTTAAAAACAATAAAAGTTATATGGGTGATTCTTATTTTAAGTGTACATTTTGTGATATTTTTCTAACTTTACCAATTTAAGTATTAAAAAGATTTCGCCTGATTCAATGGATCCGGAAATAAAATCATATTTTTTGAATTTAGAATTTTTTTTTTTGTATTGAGCGTTGCTGTGTTCTGGGAATGATTTTTACAAAAAAATTGTCCACAAGAAGTGACTGTAGGGTATGAAAGCACTTTATAGTCTCTTAAAAAAATTTTTAATAATCGTAGTTGGAAATTAAAGGTTATCGGGTCTGTTCTGAAAATCACGTGTTTTTAAAATCACACGTGTGCTTACTTGGTGTCCTGAATGTCATAACGTTTTTGTATTTTTCAGTGTGCTTGCGGCAATCACAAAATCACACTGAATCACTCAAAAACCGAACACCAAAATAGCACACGTGTATTGATTTTAAAAGTTACATGTGATTTAAAACCACGTGATTTGAATTAAAGTGATTTTCAGAATTGGTCCGTATGACTTTAACTTTGGATTTTGACCTGTAATCCCACGGAAAAGTTCAATTTTAGAATTTTTGAAAAATAATGCATTCCAAAAATTTATACATAATAACACATCAGACCAAATCTTCTTCAAATAAAACTTTCAAAATCGACCAACAGTCTTAAATCTTTTTTCGGGAGCAGTGTTTGTAGGGAAGCCATGGTCAAATGTGAACCGATACCAATAAAATTAGATTGTATGATTAAGATTGCAATAATACAACTTTAGACCAAAATAAGTTTAAATCAAAGATAGGCAAACACATACATGTGTATTTTATAATAATGTTCGTGCTTTATGACTCTTCCGCTCTCATTGTTCTGCAGCGTTGCCATAATTCTTTTTTTTCGAAAAAAAATTAACTTCTAAAGATGTATTCGATGTTTGGATCAACTCTTATATGTGAATCTTCATTTTCTTTATTGAAATTTATAAAAAATAATCACCGAAATATTCACAGATGAACATCTCGAAGACCTCATGCGTATAAAATGTTTTCCCTACAAGTTTGACATAGATGAAGTAATCAAAAGTTTTGAATAAGTTAAGTTCTTCTTTTCTGTCACCATTATGTGCTTCAATGTTACACAACAAAGGATTATAATAAAGTTCAATTAAGCCTTTAAAAGGAAAAAATGTTGTAAGAAATATAATACTAAAATTGAAAGAAACAAATTGTAATGTAAAACTGCACAATTCACAAAAAACTCATTTTTTAAACAAAGAACTTATTGAAAAACAAGTTTTTTTTTAACAGAAAAAGAACAATTTCCAAAAAAAATTTTTTTTAAACAAAGATATATAATATATATTTTTTTAACAGAAAAAACTTTTTTTAACACAAAAAAAAATCACATTTGGCAACGCGTAACACAACATACCTGTGCGACTGCTCATGCGAGACTGAATGGTCTTAATTTTTTTCTTCTGTACGTGTGCTTAATTAAGTACGTGTAAATAAGAGAACAACAAAGCGCCCATGGGTGGCATTTTGCCTATCTCTGGTTTAAATACCAGTTTAATAAAATGGGTTATGGGCACAAAGCCTCTTTTCCGGAAAGTACCTTGTATGGGGTCTGTGTGAAGTTATAGACGGATTCTCAACATTTCTAATAGGCTTCGTTATTGTAGCAATCAAAACCTTTGTAGCAAATTTCATCTATTTATCTCCAAAATTGTACTTTTCTCAAAAATATTATATGGGCAGCCAGCCGGGTTGACGGACGGACATCATTAGATTGATTCAAAAAGGTAATTCTTAGGCGATCGGTGTACTAAACAAGCATCAAAACAAACACATTATATCCTCTCCACTATTGTGGTGTGGGAAAAGCCACATGTAATTGTTCGAGCAAAGAAATCATTTTTATTAAAAAAATTAAAAAACAAAAGAACATTATAAATAGAACCATATAAGTACAAAATCAACATTAATTAAATGTAAAATATATCGTTTCTGTCATCTGCAGGTGTAAAGTTTTTTTTGACGTCTAACATTGAGAGTAAAAATATATATAAAAATTATGTCAATGTAACGCTCAATACATTTTTGTACGAACTTTATGTTAAATTTATAACAATTAAGGTGTATTATCAATTAATTAATTTTTAATTAATTTTAAAAATTTTGGGTAACACTCAATACATTTTTTATGATTAAAACCATGATCGATCTTTGCAATATTTTTCAATAAACCAATATATCACAAATTTACAAAACTTTTAAATATTTAGACAAACCGACGCATTTGACATATTAGGCGCCATGTTGTTTCGTGGGTTTTAATATAAAATGGAGAATTAAATTTAAACTATTCAAAAAGAAAACATTTATAGAAACTGGGAATTATCTCCTTTCGTAGGTTACTTTATATTATATTCAACATTTTTTATTTTTTGAATTTACTCTATGAGTTACATTTCAGTTATGTATTTTATAAAGCTTTTTTGTAATAGTTCTATTCCTTAAATTTTTTTTAGGAATGACTTTTTATACACTACCAGACTATTTTATTGTTTTTTTTTGTTACATTTTACCTTAGCTATCCTTTGGATAGCAATGAAGTATATTGTATGTACAGAAAAATTTACAATTATTAGACACCAGCAGAATGTAATGCATTTTCTGGCCCGCTACGGCCTTCGTCAGCATTCTTTGTGTCACACTGGATAGTGATACTTTATAAATTGAATGTATTCAACTCAACTATTTTTAACAAATAAAAACTGGGAATTATCTCCTTTCGTAGGTTACTTTATATTATATACAACATTTTTTATTTTTCGAATTTATTCTATGAGTTACATTTCAGTTATGTATTTTTGCAGATTTTTGACAGTGCTGCCAAAAGTTTTTAGTGCTGCCAGAGTAAATTTTTAGAAAAATAGCATATTTGCACAAAAAATAAAAGTGGTATGCTCACGATCAATCATAATATGCACTGCAAATTGCAAGTTTTCACAATGACCATCGTATTACCTTTATTAAGTTTAATAGAAATATACTTTTTTCTGGCGAATTTTTCATTTTATATGCTTTTTTAAAAAATTTTATTTATTAATTTTTAGAATTTTAGTAATTAATAAGTTGACAAGTTTTTGAAATATTTTCTTCAAAACAGATTCCCACTATTTCAGGACTTTGCATGTTTAATTTTATGTTTTTAGCTCCAATTAAAAAAAAAGTTGAAGAACAAAAAAGTACCAAAAAGATTCCTCTTATAGATTCTCATCCACTCAGGACATTGCATGTTAAGTTTTATGTTTCTGGGTTCAATTTTAACGAAAATTAAAATAGTACCAGTTGTAAAACGAAAATGTCACAAAAAAGCTTCACCTAGGTCCAATATAACAAAAATTTAATAAGTACCAGTTAAAGGACAAAAAGTACCATTATTATTCAACTTATAGTTTTTCATTCACTCAGAACTCTGCACTTATAATTTGATGTTTCTAAGTTCAATAGTAGAGAAGTATGAACATTTTCAATATTATAGCGGTATCACATAATTTAATATTTATATGTCGATGAATGGAGAAAAAGGTTTTCTAAAAAAAGTACCAAACAAAGGTACGATTTTCACGCCTTAAACGTTGGACTTTTGAAAAAGTACCATATTCCTATTTTTATTTTTTTTGTACAATATTTATTTCTATGTTTATTGTTTGGGATGGGGTGACAAATAAGTTCTTAAATTCAGGGCCCAAATCGTCGCACACGTGTTCGAATGAACTTTCGTATCGTCACGTATCAAAAACGGGATTGCGGCATTCGAAAGCTTTCGAATCGAAATTTGTTTAATAAATGTAATAGATTTTTATGCTTGTATATAAATCAAAAGTGTTAATAGTGACTTCGGTTTATCGGTTTTCGGTTTCAAAAGTTCGGAAAACTATAGAGATTCGCAAAAATTTTACACATTCAGAAAATTTGCAAAAATAGCGAAAATTCGCGAAAGTTTTTAATATATCAAACAAGCCATTAAATTGATTAAAAGTCCCTAAAAATACAAGAAATGGCAAAAATTCGAAGCGGAAATTTGCAAAAAGTATTTATTAAAAATTGTTAAAGCTGTAAAGAATCATATAACTTCCAGAAAAAATCGCTGCTATCGCGAACATGGCTAAAATTCGCGAAAAATTGCAAACTTGAAAACAACCCTAACATTTATTTGAAATCGCTAAATCGTTTCAAAGAAATTTACAAAAATAGCGAAAATTCGCGAAAATTTTTAATAATTCGAACAAGCCATAAAACTGTAAAAATTGCTAAATTAGTCTACTATAAATTAAAAATCGTTGAAGCTGTAAGGAATCAAAAAACTTACAATACAAAAATCGCTTATATCGCAAACATGACTAAAATTTGCGAAAAATTGCAAAACTAAATGTTATTATTTTTTTTTTCTTATTGCTGAAAAAAGTTTAATACTTAAATTTTTAGCTATTTGTTGAAGAAATCTGATAAGTATTCTAAAAAAGTGTGTAAATTGTTAGTAAAAAAAACAATTAAATGTTTTTACGAAAGCTCTTTGCCTATCGAATGACATTTCGAGTAAACGCATTCGATCGACTACTCATTATCGAATGACATAATCTCAAATTTCGATAGAAGTTTTTTGATAACGAATGGGACGATTTCAAAAAGTAAAATTTCGATCAACGTTACTCGATCACGAGTGAAACGATTTGGGCCCAGGTTTTTCCTGTTTACTCCCTAAAAGGGCCGAATTTCAAAAAAGTACCAGACCCTTGTCATCTTATTTTTCTAAAGAACAAGGATATATTGTGCACTTCTCTAAGTAAAAACTTTTTAAATGGTGTATTTTCTGTTTTGCTGGAGAACGGCAAGAGCCAAAGTTTTCAAATAAGGTACAAGCATCTTGGTTACTTATAAACAACATTCGACAAAATGTGGGCGGTATTGGAGTAATGGGCGTGGCACAAAAAATACTTATTTATATCTTAAGATAAAAATAATATAAGATATATATTAGATTCGGCATAGCCGAATATAGAAAGACCTGTTGCTTGTTTAATTTTTTTTATTGATTTAAACATTTTTGTATGCTTTAAAAAAAATTTTATTATTTGCTTAAAAGATATCGAATTTTTTGGCAGAGTAGTATGACATCAGGATAATGTCCCAGAGATATACTGGGAAACATTAGAGCGGTTGAGATTGCAGACTCGGCACCAACTTATGGGCTGCACTGAATTCGGAAGGCGTTCGGAGAGCTTTTGCTCTTTTGTTAACTCAGTGATTGACTATGGATATTGGTAATGTGCCGCGAACATTGATTGTAGAATTTCTAAGCAATTGTGGCCTCACATGGAATTTGTTCGTGTGTGTTATACTTTGTGTCTAAGTGTATCAATTGATGACCGACTGCCATTTCTTGCTAACCTAACCCAAACCTATGGCAATAAAACAACGTTGGCATAGTTTGCTTTTGATCCTGAATTTCAAAAAAGTGAAGCAAAAGCATATCGCATGCCTATTAAACCTTATCCTGAGAGAAGAGAAAGATGTTGTGAGGGGTTAAAAATAATGATTTTGAAAGAGAAGACCGCCCAGGTCAGCAAAAAAAAAAAATAGAAGTTTATGAATTGACTGAAAAACGTTCGGAATTAAGTGCAAGACCAGTTAATATGTATTGAGATAACGGTGGTTAGGAAAATTTTCCTCACCGGTCCAAAAGTCCACACCACCCCCATTTGTTTCGATCTGTTCGCTTTTCTTTAGAATGGAGTATACGAAATGCATTTGATTCGTTCTTGGCCTCAGAAATTGGGCAGTTTGTTTGTTGAGGAATCCATATGATGCGAGAAAGATGGAAACTGGTCATAGTTACAAAGGCCAATACTTTATATGTACATATATATTACGACCTTAGGACAACAAGGTTCTATTGTATTTGTACAAATTTGTCATTAGAAACATTAAGAACTTGCAGAAAACCCCACCAGAAAAAATTTAAAGCCATAGCTTTATAATTTTAAAGCTGAACGGCAAAAAAAAACATTCTTAACAATAGTTTATAATAATTTCATTTATTCTCTTTATAGCAATTCCTTTATTCTCCTTTTAAAACGAAATAAATTGCTTTTTAAAATTATAAAACATATTGAGGCCATTAAATTACAAATTTTCATTCACACAATTAACCGGGTAAATTGTCCGTGTATGTGTATTAAAATACCAAATGAAAACGCACACCAGCATAGAAAAAGTTTATATAAAATATTGGCCAAAAATATCCATGAATATGGGTTTTATTGTATAAAGAAAAAGCGTTAACATGATTTACAGTTTATAGCCAAAAAAAAAAAAAAAAATAAATAATAATAATAAAACTGAACAAAACTTTTAACAATAATTTTACAAAAACTAAACAAAAGGATAATAACACTCATACATTTAAACAACAAAGCAAAAGCAATTAATAACACACACACACATACAACCACAAAGGCTTACTAACACTCTCATACTCATGCATAAAAACTATATTTTGCAATAACGAAAACCTGCTTTTGTTGTTTTTATTGTTTTAAAATAAATAACTAAAAACAACAACAACAATGGCAATAGCAAAATATCAACAAATAAAACAATAAGGAAGTTTATTAATACACAATTCATTTTGTTAAACTAATTGTTATTAAATAAATCATTGAATGATGAACAAAACCCAAAAAATAAATTGCAAAATAACAGTAAAATATTATATTTTCATAAAAGGGAAGTAAATAATCAAATTATAGTTGTTTTGTTGGTTAAATAAATTTTTACTACAGGGTGGCGTAGAGTGAGCTTAATGGTTTAAATTCTTAACTAATTTTTTAGTTTATTATGTTTTATTTGTTTTTTTTTTAGCATTTTGTGAAGAAGACTTGTGGTAATAATTATGAATAAATATCAAATCGAAAAAAAATAATTAAAATTTTGTGAAATGTTATGAAAAATATATTAAAAGAGAGCACGTATAGCAGAAAATAAACATCACTTACAGGATATCATTTTTCAAATCAAATTGAAATATAAAAAAATCCCCAAAATTATACTGTTTTTTTAAGAAAGTTATAATAATTGCATACATAAAAAAGTTATAAACCATTTAAAACATTATCTCATTCTGCGCCACCCTGTATAAATAAATTTTTTGTAGTTAATTTGTCTTTTTTTATTTTCTTTTTGGAATTTATAGATTATTAAATTACAATCTATTTAAATATTGTCCAGAAAAAGGAGGTTAGTTTCGAAAAGGGTAATAATAGGACTTGCGTATTATCACTTCCACTTGGAAACTTATGAGGTCCATTGTAAAACCCTTTACAGTTTAGAAGAAGAAGAAAAAAACTCTTGCTGAGAATGCATTTGATCAATGGGAAAATTTTAGTTTAAGGCGGTAAAAGATAAAGACCCCAAATCAGCCATCATCTCTTACAAATTACCAGTCGTTTAGACATCTTAAACCCATGATAAAGTCTTGTAGTTTGCACCTTGAGCCATCGCTTAGATAATCATCGAAATAGAAACCTAGTTATCTAGCTGTGTTTACCACTAACCTAGAGCACTGGCGAACAAAATGGCCTTCAGGTCCAAGATCTTACTTCACCTCTTCGCAAAATCTGCAAAGGTCTTGGATTTCCTAGACAAGCTGGCTGCTCAAGCTACTGCTTATAATCCCTAGAAATAAGCCAGAGTGCTTCACAGATACTTTGGTATGTTTTCAATAGACGCCACAGTTCCTTAGGTATCTGCTAGCTAATAATACTACTCCCGGCGATATTTGTCCTTTCCAATAGAAACTCCCGGATGATCCTATGATAGTGACTCAAAGAGCAGGGCCATGAAGTGCGAGTTTGTCGTTAATAAAAAGGGCAATGACCTTGACATATTTAGCAATATCCAGAAGCCCAGCATAATCTACCTAAGTGATCACCGTGTAGCTCGCTCAAAGCTCTTTTGCAGTTCAACCAAAATGCACGATGTTATTTGTAACAAAAACAAAAAGCTTTCAAAGAATTATCATAATATTTTTTTATTAAAATAAAAGGAGCTTTGACAATTATGTGTGAAACAAAATATCGGTCAAATGCTCGCCAAGGCTGCGATGGCATACCTCTATCCGGTAGTCCATATTTTTTAATTACTCTGAGACATAATTGAGGTTTAATGTCGTTAATGTGCAGAACTATGTCATCCTTCAGCCCTTGAATTGTTCTTGGCTTATTGGCGTTGATTTTTTCTATTAAATATGCCCAAAGAAAGATGTCCAACGTAGTCAAATCACATAATCGCAGCAGTTAATTTACTTCGCCACGACGTGAGGTAACACGGCCATTGGCTAGTGGCACCAGTGTTGCCAGTGGACTTTTCGAAAAAAATACCTACACTAAAAAAAATCCTATTTTTCCCTACAAGTTGAACAAATTTCGCCTACAAAAATCCGTACGCATTATTGTCATTAATATAGAAGAAAAAACCTTAGTAATAAAAAATAAATTTTATTCTAATATTTATATTAAAGCTTTGACAAAAAATTTGTACAAAACTAAAAAAAAAAAAATAATACATACACATGTATGTATGTACCTTCAATTACCAAATTGTCCAGATTGCCAAGAAATCGTCGTGCACGACAGTTTGAGCGACGTTGTGTTATAAGTTGTCTTTATTTCGATTTATGTGGGACTGTATGAGCGACGTTGGCTTGCACGTGCACGATTTTCGCGACACTTGTTCGAAAATGTCGTTGACGATTTGTTCCCGCTGTCCCTCACATGTCGTGCAGGAATTAACATTGTCTTGCATCCGTCTTTGAGGATGTCTTAAAGACGTGGCTAACTGGGTAAATTAAAAAAATACATACACATCAAATAACTCTGGAAATATATTTTTAAGCGATTATAGGAAAAAGAAACTTTTTCAACCGTTTTAGACAAGAAAATATTACAAAAAAAACTTTTTTTCTGCATTTATTTCTTAAATAATGTGATATGACGAAAAATCTCTACATTTTAGGGGATTTCAAAAATCTGTCCGATTTTCCCTACGCTTCTTTTTTAATATCAAAACTACCTACATGTAGGGATTTTCCCCTACTTCTGGCAGCACTAAGTGGCACCATCCTGTTAGAACCAAGAAGTGCGTTATCATTCCGCAATAGCGAACACCAAGGATATTTTACCTTATGGTCTTTAATCTTTCCGGAAAATCAAGTGCACTGGATTTCTGGGATTCCGTAAAAAATTCAAATACTGTCTGGGCAGAAGTCTACCTTTGCTATTGAAAGGATACTTTCGGGGATCATGTGGTGGCTGTGGTATACTAACCAAAGTCGCGGGACGGTAGATGCTAAAAGTTCCACTGAGTTGATGATTTTCTGCACTTGTAAGAGGAATCAGGCTTAGGGAGAATCATCCCTGGGTGCTGTTGCTTTACAATAAATACTGCTGGCTCTTCCTAAAGCAACGATAGTTAGATGGCTCCTGTTCCTAGCGAGTGTATAGTTCTGCCGGATTGTACAGTATTCTTAATCATCCAGTGTTTAAAACCAACTTGAGGTTGGAGTGAAAAGACCGGTGCTCAAGTAAATATTTTCTATCAACATCATAAGGATGTCCCCATGGTGGTCAGTGGCGAGCATCTAAAGGTTATTTCTTTTTTTTTTTTGTTTTTAATGAAATGTTCTTTCGGGAAAATAGGCATTTAATTTGGCAGTAAATACCTCGAATTTTTCAGCAGCGATCGTAAAATCTAGTGGCTTATCAGATACCATATCAAGCACCAGCGTTTAAAAAACTACAGTCAAAGTAGAAAAGCTGCTATTTCTTCCACTTCTTCATTTGTCATTGGCAAAAAAAAAAAAAAAACTGTTGCTTTGACTTCTGATTCATTAAATGTAAACATACGCTATCAAACCATTTCAAAAACGAAAAGTTGTAATAAAATTTTTTTTTTTGTTCGACAGTTTTTAGTTTCGACTGCAGTTTTTTATACTCTGTCTAGCGCCATAAGACTCTAGAGCTACTGGATCTTCGGTTCAAGTCTGACTGTTGGTTAGAATCCTTAGGAGCCGTGAGAAGGGAAATCATAAAAAGTTAATTTTTAAGGCTGCTATTCCCTCTTTGTAGAGGAAGTTTTGCTAAGTGTGGATTTCTGTGGCTACGGTTGCATTTTAACATATGCTGCTTGCCTCAATCCTGCAGCAAAGGAGCTCTTAAGCATCGGACGAAGTTATCGTTTCGGATCATGATCTCAAACTACTACCTGTGTATCGGTGAAGGACACATGCCATACCGGTCATCAAGTGAGTTGGTCCTAACATTGGCATGATGGCATTGGTAAACGAATTGAGTTCACCTGATTGGCTTAGCCCAAAAGGAGGGTACTCACATAAATCTGAGGCACATTTGTTGCAAGAGCAAAGTCTATTAACAGTGGTAAGAATCGGAAATAAAGTATATGGCAAAAATGACTAATATAAATCCTTAATGCATAACATTATTTTGTTATGGCAGGTCCATGATTGCCCATGTGTTTCAAAAGTGTATATTCTCTTAAATTTGTCTTGTATACTGTGTTATAGGGTATCAAATGGTCGGGCTTGGCCGACTTGACTTATTTTTTCTTAATTATTTTCTTTTTGTTATTGTAACCTTGTTTCATAAAATTTATTTCATGTTTGTAAATATTTTGACAATTTTCTATTTTAAATTTGTGTAACGATGAATTTGGCTTTTTGTAATTTAAAAATTTAAAGGTGTCTGTCTGTTTATTATTTTAACAGTTTCCTAAACATTTGCCAATATTTTTTTTTATTATTTATTATTGATTACTATTGTGAGATACATATTTTTGTTAAATGCCAACCAAATTGAAAACGTAAATTTAACTTTTAAAATTATTTTTATGGGTAACATTTTTATTTATTTATTTTTACATTGATTTGATTTCCAGATGTGGCATCATAAACAAATTGTTTTATTTTTTCAATTTTGCTGTTGTTGTTTTTCATACTATTGACGTAACAAAATAAAACAATTTTTATCGCTGCTCTCTCTCTGTTTTTTTTTTGTCCGGCAGTAATTGGAAAAAAACGAAGAAATTTTATATCAATAAACATCACCCAATTTTTAATTGGATGCCAATGATTTTTACAGCACTTTCATATCGCGATTGACAAGTCGTCTCAGTTGCCACAAAAGTTACACAACTAATTCATTATTTATTTATTTGTTTCGATTTTATATTAGAATTTTATTACAATGTAGAAAATGTAATAAATAAAATTGAATCTCAAGAAAAACTTTGATAAATAAAATAATAATTTAGATAAAAACCTAAATAACATTTGCTGTAAATTAATTAGAGATGAAAATCTAATTGAATAAAACATTTTATTTTCAAACTAAAATCGTTTCTAAAATTATAAAACTACGGGAAAAATCGATTTAGTAATTGCCAAAAATGATTGAAACCCCCTTCAGGGACCTAATTCTGGCATCCGTGATCGAGTATTTTCTCGATTCGAATACAATTTTATTTCAGTCGATACTGAACGAATCGAAGTTTTTTTTCCGTATTGTGAAACTCAAATTGTTGCTTTAAACCACTGAAAAATTATTTCCGATTCTTTCAGTATTGACTGAAATAATTAGATATAAAATTGCTTTAGAATCGAGAAAGAACTCGATCACGATTGCCGGAGTCAAGCCCCAGACCTCAAAACACGTTATAATAAAGAACTATAAAAACAAATTCAGATTATTAGAATTTTTTTACAAAACAACTAAAAAAATCTTTAAAGTCTCAATAAGAAAAAACTAATACAAAAGCGTAGCAAAAGTAAACAAATTTTTTTTTAAATAAGAATTTCGAATCGAGAAAGAACTCGATCATGATTGCCAGAGTCAAGCCCCAGACCTCAAACCACGTTATAATAAAGAACTATAAAAACAAATTCAGATTATTAGAATTTTTTTACAAAACAACTAAAAAAATCTTTAAAGTCTCAATAAGAAAAAACTAATACAAAAGCGTAGCAAAAGTAAACAAATTTTTTTTTTAATAAGAATTTTGAAATTTTGATAAAAATATACAGCCATATTCATAAAAAGTTCTTATTTTAAGCTTATAGTATGTAATAACTATTAAACGCTTTTTGTCTTATAAACCTCTTATAAAAATTTGTATTCATAAACGTACAATAACAGCTTTTTTACTATTAACTGTTTGTAGCGATTTTTTGTTTAAGTATGGCAACTTTCTTTATATTTGGCTGCCATTTTATTGTTAGTGATGCACGAAACTTCTATTCGGTTTACATGATATTCTATATTTAAATTTTTTTTATAATTTTTTTTTTAATTGTAGACCTTCAAAATTATTCTTATCAAATAAAACTACATATTATTTTAGTTTCTGAACAAAATGTTTTCGAAAGGTATCATAAAAACTTTTGTTTGTTCTTTAAATATACGATAAGAAAGTAATCGAATAAAAAGTTTGTTTACTTTTTATTAACATCACTATTATTATGATTTGTTTATTTTATTTTTTTTTTTTATATTTTCAACAATAATTTGTTGATTTAAACAAAAAAACAACTAGTTTCAATAATTTAATAAATAATTAAAGAGAATATCTGCATTTGCCCTTGAACATATTCATTTAAATCATATAAATTTTTTTTAAATAATTATCAATATAACTTTAAATCGGCTGTCTAAAATAAAAAAAAAATAGTAAAATGTATTTAACATGTCCGTTGTAATAAATAAAACATTTTTGTCATTATTTTTAAACATATTTCACAAAAATAAAATCATAAAATGCAAACACTTTTTAAAATGCCATTTTATTTTTGGTTTAAAGAAGGGCAAAGCCAACAATAAATTTTCTTACTTTATGAATGGTTTATTAAAGGTTCAATAGACTATTTTTCCTTTATGAATACAACTTTAGCAATTTTTGCTTAAAAACGGTCAATTAATCATCAATAAGTTTTTATGAATACGGCTGATAGTTTTTAATATTTTTGACACGAATTCGCAAATTAAAAAAATGTTTAGCCTTTCTTAAAGGTAATTTTTTTTTATGTTTATTCAATAAACAAAAGCCTTTTTGAGTAACTCAAATATACGTTGTGCAACCTGTTCTATTTTCGAAATTTCGAAAATAGCACCACTGGATTCAGCGTACTCAAATTAGGTTAACCTACCGGGTGTCCCGCATGTCAGCTTTTTCGATTAGCACAGTGTTATTGAATAATTAGAATTAAAAAAAAACCAAAGAGATTTTTAAAATTGGACACTAAAAAAAATTTTTAAAAAATAGCAGGACAATAACATTTTTAATTTAATTAGAGATTAAAGGCAAAGTAGGTATAAAAGACTTTTGGATATAACAATTTGGGCCATTGATGTTTTGTTTACACAAACAAATATTGCACCGATTGAGTTTTATCTTTTTTTATGGTTTAAAAATATACTAACTAATTTAAAGACAAAAAAAAAAAAAAAAAAAAAAAAAAAAAAAAAAAAAACAAATTTCAAACGTTATTGTGTATTTTGCATACAATATTTGTTTTGTGAACACTATTATGCAATAGTTTAAGCTCCTTAGATTGTATTTTAATTTTAATTTCTGGATTCCAAAACACGTGCTTATACAAATCAATCGTGGAATTTGGTGATGTTCTGAACATCACACCGTTTTTGTGTTTCTCTGTGTGTTTTCGGCAATTGAAAATTACACCGAAACACACAAAAACGAAACATCAAAATATCACACGCGTAATTTTAAAAGGCACATGTGATTTGAATCCACGTGATTTGAATTGAAGTGATTTTCAGAACAGGCCTGATAGATAGAAAGATATGTAGAAGGCCATACGCACGGCGACCCAGAAGATCTTTTGTGATCTATGTCAGGCTCATCATTAGCCCCCCGAAAAATGTCCGCCTGGAAGTCCCTAAGGCGGGACAGCAGCAGAGGAGATGTTCCGACGTTTCGTCATCAACCTCACACATCTGTATATTTTGGTACATACATTACAAATTAAAAACTGATGGTTTCTGAGATCACAGTGTCCCGTAAATATGCCAACAAGTAGCTTAAGTTAACCCTTCTCGAGCAGAAGTAGCCTACCTATCCTGCTACGGTACAGAGTCACAAATTATTTGGAGAGTCTTTATCCAGAAATGGACGTCCATGTTTCAACCATGTTTGTAGCGTCCCCGTAATGTGGCCAGCAGGGACGCCGAAGAAAGCTCAGGGCCTATAAATGGACGTCTAGCGCCCATGTTTTCCAAGCATTCAGCCCTTTCGTTGCCGATATGGCCAAGTACCCAACACAAATTCAAATCATTGTGTTTCCTCAGATCGTTTAGAGATGTACATGTACATTAGGGGTATAACCAAAATAAGAACCTATCATTACGGTATGGGCAATGTTATACTGATATTAAAAATCGATATCAGGGGTCATTTCTGTCCAAAAACCTTCGGCACCGAATGCAATTTCTAAAACACCAAACATTTTTTTTTTAATTGTAATATACATTTTTATGGTAGGTATCCTTCTCTGGACCAGCATGGCTTTCGACGTTAGAATTATGGATTTCCTGTAAAACTGAAAAAAATTATAAGCTGAAGCTTCATCGCGATCGGTGCCGAACCTTTTTGAACGCTCGCGAAAAAAGGAAGGCAGATTTCTTCATATTTTTTTATGCACTATCTCACTATGATAGGTCCTTTTTGATATTTGCAAAAAAATGCAAATGGTTATATCCCTAATGTACATGACCAACCTGTACTTCACCTCTAAAGAAGATAGTGCTCTAAGAACGGCCTGGCTATACAACATTATAAACATTCTCAAGCCCTTTGCCCTCCTCCTCAGACATTCTATGTTTTCCCATTGGCAAGCTCCTTTGGAAACCCATAATGCCCGCCCCAGTATTAGAATCTATCTGTTTTGAACCGTCGGTGAACCAGACCTGGTCCGCCCACTAGTCCCTATCAGGTACAAGGACATTAAAATTTAAATCCAATACCAGACTAGGCAGTATATGATCATCAACCAAGATGAATAGATAATTTTGAAGGATCTGAAGAATCCGCATGTGGCCCGCAAAGTCATTAACTTGTATTCAGGAATACGCGGCATCCTTCTAGCGCCCTTAGAGGCATCTTCCTTTAGAGATATGTGTAACGGGGGAATGTGGATCGCTACGAAAGCCAGCGAGGGGCAGGTTTCCATGGCGCCCGTGATCGATACGCAGATCAGGCGAAAAACCTTAGCGAGTATTACTCTAGCTTTGACCTGTTTTGGGAAGGTATAGGTCAAGATTGGTCTAACAATCATAACAAAAGCCCTGTAGATTTCAGCCCCCATGTCTTCCCGAAGAGTCTTTGGCAGCCATATATTGCACTTGTTGCCTTTCTGGTAAAATGGGATAACTAAGCGTTCCTGCTAAGTGATTTATCCTGAATGATCCCCAAGTATTTCACCTCGTTAGAGAATCCGATAATCAAGGCCGGTTCTTTAAGTCTCAGAGCGAATGGTACGAAAGTAGTACGGTACAGTACAGGGACTGCTGCATCACTTTCGAAGTAGTTGCGTCATCGAATCCAGTCACATATATCATAAGATCGTTAGTGTAGCCATAAGTTCGGAAGCCCAGGTCAATAAGGATCTCCAATAGGACGCCACCCTGTTGAACACCTTTTATTGATCCGCTGGTCCTCGATGACACCAGTATTTCTCTTATCCAGTTTCTTATAATAACTGGAACACCTTTACTTCTTAGAGCACATCTAATTGACTTATAGGAAGTGCTGCGTCATAGGAACGCACACCGAGCTATTGTCCTTGCGTCCAGCGCTTTCTAAATCGTGCTAAAACGTGATAGATGGCAGACACCGTATACCTGTCCGACTGATAGGCAAACTGCAAGTGATGTATCGGAGTAACCGTTAGATATTCATCCCTTTTGAATTTATCTAAGAATTTTTCCGTCGTCTTTAGAAAAAACAAGCTGAGGCTTATTGGTCTGTAAGACTTGGCAATTGTTCAGACTTGTCCCCTGCCTTAGATATAAAGATCACTTTAACCTTTCGCCATTGCACCGCCAGATGTAAGCTGGATCTGAAGATTCTTGATATTTGGGAAGTGTTGGCATTCCCCTTTGCTGCAGGCAGCATGGAAGGATTCCATTTGGCCCAGGTGATTTGAAGGAACTTAGGCTCGTTTTATAAAAAACGCAACGCAAAAACAAAGTCATAAATATTTTGTAATTTTGTTGTTGCTTTCTACAGAAATTCATGTACCGTTATAAAATTATAAACGCCACAAGTTATGAGGCGTTTGAAATTTTTAAAATGCAATGTGAATTTTTTTAGAAAGCAACCACAAAATTACAAAATATTTATGACTTTGTTTTTGCTTTCAATGTAATTCTTTGGCGATGCGTTGCGTTTTACATAATTTGGATACAGTCCAATTCAAGCGTTTTACATCAAAAATCCTGCCCGCAAACCTGGTATTTCTTTTGGATAACGAGGGCTGCCGTGAGGACATTCTTGGGGACAAAAACTGCAGAGATACTGGAAAGTGAGTCGCTAATAAAAGCTTAAAGGTCTCCCTTGGTGACTCAGTAAATTCAAAAGGTAAAAGATTAATCCAAATCTATTACTGAATTAATATTAATCATTCGTCACCTATACAATATATCTAAAATTGCTGAAAAACCGCATAAAGTTTTCAAATTGGTTAAACAAATTTCAATTTTTCGTATATTAAATAAAAAAATGTAGTTGTAATTGTCAATCTATATAAGGTTGTGGAAATAAAACATTTGGCCAATAACATTAATTAAAGCCAAACTTCAAACCACTACTCATAAGACTCCATTCTCTTTCATAAAAAATTCTAAAGTTCAATAAACTTCTGTCTACTGTAAAACCTACTAAGTCGCACAATTCTTTAGAAAATTTAGATTTTTGTTACCATTTTTTTAAACTTTTAAGGTGGGTTTTAATGTCTGACCACTATTTTCTGGCAGACAGTCATAATTAAAAAAAAAAAAAAAAAAATATTTTTGAAATCAAATAATTTTGTCTAAATCTAATCTAAATTTCCTTTAAACCACGCTTTATTTTAATATTTTCCAGTTAACAAGCTGCACACACGCATTTGAAGTAGTTTATCTTTGTTTGAAATTAAATTTCAACACTATTAAAAAAATGCAACAAAGTGCAGATAATTTTGTGAATAAAAATTTTGTATGAAATTTTTTTTTTTCAATAATTTTCAATTAAAAAGTCCAGTTAGATTTTGAATATTAATTAAGGCTGACAAAAATTATTTATATGTCCACACTTTGTGTTCACGTAGGAAGTTGAGATATAAAATTCAAAAAATGTGTGTGCATTAGTGATGTTACGGATATTCGTATTCGCATTCGTATCCGAAATACCGAATATTCGGCTATTTTATGATTCATTCGGATTTAAAAAAAAAAAAAAAAAATTCACTCGTGCACGTGAATTTGCTTTGAATTCTAAATTGGTTGGATTTCCCATCAAGCGTTGTCGGTGTCACACAAACAAACACATTTTCACTATTACTTCCATAGCGCTTGATGAGTATTTTGATAAGTGTATGGTGCCTTTTGGATTATTTTCCATTTACTTATTACGTACTAGATTATACAAGTGACTTCGTTTCTACACAGAAAGAAAAACACCCAGGATAACTCAAGTTTTTTATGGTTACTTTAAGTACGAGTCGTACTCAAAAATTCAAGTACGAATAACACTAAAACGTACTCAAAGCACTCCTAAATAGGATTACTTTCGAAAATCAATAACGGAATTTCTTGATATTAGTATAAAATTCTTAAATCAGGTAAAAAAAAAATTAAACTTTTCGTTGTGTTTAACCCTCCGGCTTACGCATGTTTTGATTTTCTATACCTATTGAAAAAATGTCTGGCCAGACTCATGTTTAACACGAAGGGTTAAAAAGTAAATTTGAATTCTTGCTTCTCATTTAGTTTATATTTTTTGTTAAATATGTACACAGAAAAAAAATTTTGCGCCAGTAAAAGAATTAATCAAAAATAAAATCAGTTTTAATTAAATATTTAATCAGGTGAATTAAACTTTTAATCAAGTGAATTAAACGTTTAATTGAAATATTGTCAATTAAACATTTAATACACTTGATTAAAAGTTTAATTCACCTGATTAAATATTTAATTAAAACTGATTTTATTTTTGATTAATTTTTTTACTGGCGAAAAAGTTTTTTTCTGTGTACATAAAATTTCTTAAGTAAAAAGCATATCGGGCATGATGTTGGTGTTTTATCATTCTCTAATTTTTCTTTCTAATTCGGGATAAAATCAACTTAATAATACTTGAATCAAGCGCATTTTGAGATTGATTCGGTCTTAGTTTTACTTAAATCAATCTCATTTTCGGATTATTTCAAGTACACAAACGGGATTGAAGATGGAAAATTTAAGTATTTTGCGATAAAAAATCCGTACTTTAATCAATCTTTCTGTACTTGATTCAAGAACATCCGTACTCACCGTACTATTAACACTGCTTCGGATTGGTTTGAGTACGGATGGATTTATTTTTCTTTTTAATGAACAAACCTTTAAAAAAGCCTATATCCTTTTTTATATCCTGTTAAAATATTTTACAAACATTTAATGTATTTTTTTACATTTAACTTATTTCATGTTTAAATATTTCAATAAGCAACATTAGAGGAATTATTATCTTTCGCCAACACATACATACAAGTTTTGGGCTCACGATACTCTTGAGCAGCTGTCATATGAAAATAAGGAGGTGTCTAAATATGTATATTTATTCCGGCCATTGGACCATATTTAATCTGTAAGTCCAACTTATCCAAAAGAGAAAAAGTACTAAGATTACCATATTTTTTCGTATTTACATCATAAAAAGTACGCTCTATTTTGATCTGGGCCATATGCTATCAATATTTCAGATTTTTCGAGAAGAGTACTAAGAGTAGCGCAGATATTGTATTCGTATTCGCATATTAAAAATTGATATTTGTAACATCACTAGTACGTATCGCTCACTACAACCAGGAGAGCAATTCCGGCCATACACTAAATAAGTTCAGTGTTCAAGTCTCGCACTCTACAGTGCATTTGTATAGTTTATGATTATGATTTAAAATTAAAACGATTTTGATATTTGCTTAAGTTTGTAAAACTATTCAGTGAACTTGTGTAGTGCATGTTAAAAATTTTCAGTTTTGGCGCAGTTTTTAAGATATGAGAACAAATAACCTTGCTAGATATCTCACCAGACTTACAGCGCAATTATGAATAAAAATTCCCCGGGAGTTTTCTTCCTTCTCCCATTTTTGCAATTGAATTTACATATGAAAAATGGGAGAAGGAAGACAACTCCCAGGGAATTTGTATTCATAAATGGGCTGTTAATGAATCTCGCGGATAAGAAGATTATCGGCGTGAATAACACTGCAATAATTTGGCTGCCTAAGAGGCGTCATTTAGTTCAACTGCTCCGAGTAAATACTAGAACCGACACCATATTTCATATGAGATCCGCTAGAGTATACCTGAACTATATCTGAAGGGATCTGTAGGTCATCCTGGTGAATCTTTTTTATCCGCAATGCTTCCAGTTATAATTTACTTTCTAAACAAATTTATATAACTATTGAATTTGTGCATGCGGAAGTATTAAGCTCGTCATTCTGTGTATAACACTAAAGACATCCTTATCAAAGACTTCATAATGTATTCATGAATGTTCTGGGGCCCTTGAGTAATTCTAAGCAGTGTTAGAAAATAAACAGAACATTATTTAGCGTTCGGCTTTCACAGCCAGAAATGATATCTATTTTTTATGTTTGTTTATGCGAAAAAACCCTTAATACCTTTCGTAACTATTTTCAAGAAAGAGCCGAACATTATATAGTGTTCTGTTCTTCGTTAAAAAACATAACAATTGTAGTGATACTGTAGACAAACATTTTATTTTAATGCTCTTTAATGTTTCTTTTTTTAAAATTGATTAAAAATAAACAAACAAAACAATTTTAGCAACGACCCTAGCACGAATAGCTTGTGTTTGTATTGTGTATATGTTTTGTTTGTGTATAATTTTTTTGCTGGATTTTTGTTTTTTTTTTTCCTATGTGTATTTTGTTTTTGTAAAAAAATTTGGTTTTTTTTAACCAGGCAAGAGGGATGAACATTAATGAGCTAAATCGAACACAATGAATTTTGTGGTTAAAAACAAAAACCGAACGGAATCAAATGTTCTCATCTTTTGTTCAGTTGGACAAAAACAGTATTATTTTTGTGTTCGAAAGATGACAAATATTGAAACGTTTTTTTTAATGATTTACAAAGCACTATTAGCGTTTGTGTTTTCCTTAAATCTACCGAACCGAACACTAAGGAGCGATATTAAGTGTGTATTTTCGTACACTGAAAGAAAAATGCTTCATATATTTAATGAATCATTTTCATAAAAAAATTTTCATTGGTTAAATGAAAATTTTCAATGTCTAAATGGAATTTCATAGTTATAATGAAGTAGTTTCGTTAAAATAGCTTCATTTGATTTCGTAATTACGTTAAAAATTTTCATTGGATACATGAAAACTTAAGTTTGTCCAAGTTAAACAAAAAATTTTAATTGGGAACATAAAAAAAAATATACAAACATAACTATATTCATAAATTAATACATAGTTTCCTTAAAAAAATATTTAATTGTTAATTATAAAATGTAAGATTTAATTATTGCATACATCTAATGTTATATGCCATTAAATTAATGAAATCAAACATATTTTTTATAAAAGCAACATATATCAATAATTGCCTTCATAAATTTAAATTTTCATTATGACAATAAAAATGTCATTATAGTAATAAAACAAAAACTTTCAATCCACTTTCAATCAACTTTGTTATTGTTGTTATGGACAATCTAATCTCATATTAACGCTCTTAATTGAGTAAAAAACGTAGTTTTTTTATCCAAAAACTACACTGCCCCGGTAGGCTAGCTAGTCTATCAGCACCGAGGTTGCGCGATCGATTCCCGCCAGAGACAGAAAAAAATAAAATAAAATAAAATAAAAAAAATTAAAAAAAAAAACAAAAATAAATAAAAAAAAAAAAAAAAAAAAAATAAAAAAAAAAATTTTTTACTTTATTGAAACTATTCATCCAATGAATAATATTCATAGATCTAATGTTATGTTTCATTAAATACATTTTAATGAAACAGGTTTCATTGATCCAACGAAGCGCTGCATAGGTTCCTTTTTAATGCAATTTTTAATGGGATTAATGTCAAAATTTATTGGAATTGCGAAGAAAATTCTTTCAGTGTACACTGATTTTAAGTTTTTATTGCCACATGCGGCTGTCTGTCCGTCAGTAGACAATAAGCGGATTTTTGGAAGACTTAACAGAAAAAAATGATTTTAATGCTTAAATGTTTATCGTCATTTAAAGAAATCTAATATTTTAAGGCAATAAAAGCGTTTTGAGCCCAAATGGGAGGCAACCTTCTAGAAATAATACTACTCAAATGTTGTGATATAAACATGAATTTGGATATCGGTTTTAATTAAGATTTTTTAATAACTTATCACAATTCCCATATAAAGTCTGCTGTCCAAAAATTTTAATTCCTAGCGGAGGGTATTAAAGTTTCGGTCAAGCCAATAATTTAATTTTCACTTGCTGAATTTATTCAAACAATGTTATCTATAGCCAACAACCTGGTTGCTGTTGAGTTTTGTATCAAACACCATTAATTAAATGTCATTGACTGGACAACACCTGTTTTATGCAGTGGGCTAGAGTTAAGTGTAATTTCCATTTGTTTTTTATTCCAACATTTTCAAATAGTTTTTTTTTTAGTTTTGGTCTGATATGATTTAATATGCGTGGTTAAGTTGTAACTGTTAAACAAATACCGCACAAAATGTTTTCCACTATATTATTAATATCGTATTTGTTGTCGCATTTGTCTGTGTTTTGTGGTGTGTGAAGTTTCAATTTTAGTGTTTCGTAGTGATCTGTTTAAAATGAAAACCTACGTCTGAAAATGGTTTGAATTAAAAAATGTCTGTTTTTGACTAACAGTCAAGTCAGTCAGTTTTAAAGCTGTAGAAAAAAAAAAACATATAAAATGTGTGACATGAATTAATCATTAAGAGGCGCGTTGTTTTAAATTTTTTTTTTTTTTTTTGTATATTTTTGGTGAAATAGATAAAATGTGCTTTGAATGCAAAAATGTTTTGTTATTTATTTTGTATGAAAATAAAAAAATAAACTGAATTAAATTGCAGTTATTTTGTGTGAGTTTTTTTTTTTTAATTTATTTACATTTTTGTGTATTGTAGCGAATAAATTAAGACTATGAATTATATTAAAAAAAAAAACTATAAATTGGTAAATTGTAGAATTTTATTTATTTTATGTAATAAAAGCCTATTTCACCAATACTATTTAAATATCAATTCATATTTTAATTTGAGTGCCTCGGTAGGCTAGCTGGTAGTGAGCTAGTCTATCAGCGACGGGGTTGCGGGTTCGATTCCCGCCAGAGACTCTGGTTTCTTTTCTGCAGACAAGCGGAAAATTAAAAGAAACAAAAATATATATTTTTTTCATTTGACATGAAAAACGAATTTTTAACATAAATTGATATTTAAATAGAATTGGTAAAATAAGCCCTTAGAATTATTCGAGCAATATTAACTTCGACCTTTAGTCTATTGTAATAGAATAGACCAGAGTTTATGGCGGGAATCGAACCCGAAACCTTCTCACTGGTAGAATACCTTGCAGAGCTTTAGTTACATTCAATAACGTTTCATGATGAATTCTTAACAATGCAAGCAATCGAGTGATTTGTTCGATATGGTTTTCGTTATCATTTTACTTTGAAAATACTAAATAAAAAATTTTAGCAAATAAAAATCGGGAATTTTTACTTCTTTTAACAAATTATTTTATTTTTTAAACATGAAAATAATGTATGTCTTTCTTCGTTTAGTGTTGTTGTAAACAAGTAAATCGTTTTTTTCTTCTTTTATGGTGTTGTTGTTTTTGTTTCTATAACAAATTCGCTCGCGTATAAAGATGAGATTAATAAGTACTCTGAGAATACGCTTACTTTGTAGTTTTACTCTCAGAGTGGCACGTCTAATGAAAAGTTAAGCAGCGGTGGTCCAACCATAATGATCGATGTTAATTGTAAGTCACACCATAACGACAAGTTTTTTGCCCAACTTAATTTGACATTTCTTTGTGTTTCACAAATTTATCCATGGAGAGGTACACAACTGAGCAGCGCGTTAAGATTGTTGAAGACTTTTACGACAATAAGCTTTCAAATCAAAATGTATTTCGTGCACTTCGTGATTTTTTTAGTCAGCATAATCGAACAAATGTGTCCACAATCAGGAGAATCGGGCGCAAATTTCAGCAAACCGGATCTGTAGAAAATGTGAAAAAACCTGTGCATGCTCCCCCAGTTCGTTTTGCGCACTTCTTCGAAAATGAGGTCAGCAAAGCAGTTATCGTTAATGGTGTTTGCTATCGCGAGAAGATAACGGACTTCTTGTGTTCAAAATTAATCAAGTATAAAAAAACGAGTTTTGTTTTAGGATTTTTAAAATTTAAAAGAAAGTAAAAAAAAAATTACAAATATTAAATTCTCTAAAATACGGGTGTGTTCTGGAATCTGAATCCACTCGAAAGTGGATTACTTCAGCATTTTTGGTGTTCTGCATTTCACATCTACATGTTTTTTTTTATTCGTTTTCAATTAGAGTAGTAAGGGGTTGGAGAAAGTAAACCGAATTGACTTTTATTAATTTTTAACAAAAAAAAAAAAAAAAAAAATTGACAAAAGTACGAAAAAACAGAAGTAAGGAAAAACATGTAAAATCAATTGAAATGGATAATCATTCAAACAAGCAAATTTCGATCTACAAAAGGTTAAAATACAATTTGGCTAAGGATTGATGTTTGACTATTGACGTCAGCAGTCGTCGATGGCTGCGAGTGTAAGACGGCAAATCCCTCTGAGGAGATCGAGTGGTTGCGATCGAAACATGTCAGGGTAACCTGCCGGCCAGGGTTCGAGCCCGGCTACAGTCAATAATGAAAAATTATCAATAACAATTTTAATTAATTTTCATGTTGTAAAATTCCTTTCTTCATAAAAATAATTTAATGAAAATTAAATTTGATGACCTTAAGCCTAATTAAGAATATTAAAAATTTGGATTAAAAACCATAAATAGTTCTACAAAATAACCACAATACTAATTAAAATTGCTTTTAGTTTAAAATGTTCTTTATCCAATTTAATCAAAAATATATCGTAACCCTAAAAGCAAAAGACCCTAAAATTTAAAATCGACTTTTTTTTATTGATTTTGATGTAATTAAAGCTAATTTTTTTTAACGCGTTTTATGTTTTTTCCGACAATTTGTTTAAAATTTTGCAACTTTTCGCGAATTTTTGCCATGTTCGCGATTAAAGCGATTTGTTCCTGTAAGTTTTCTGATTCGTTACAGCTCTAACGATTTATAATAAATAGTAGATTTGGCTATCGTGCCACTGTTAGCAAATTTCCGCTAATTTAGCAATTTTTACCGAATATTTGCCATTCCTTATAGTTTTAGGGACTTAAAATAAATTTGATGGCTTGTTTGAAATATTAAAAGTTTTCGCGAATTCGCAATATTTTTGCAATTTTTTTTTAGTATTTCCCGACGTTTTATTTTTTTAACCCATTAAGCGATTTCAAATAATTTTTAGTGTTGGTTTAAAAGTTCGAAATTTTAGGCGAATTTTAGCCATGTTCGCAATGGAAGCGATTTTTCCTGTGATTCTTTACTGCTTTCACGATTTTTAATAAATATTAGACTTTGCTATCATGCTTCGGTTAGCAAAGTACCGATCTTTAGTTCAACTTAAGTTTTTTGGAATAAAAATTTAGAATACACAAAAACATGAGGATTTGACAACACCAATTTATGAATTATGCGGATTCAAACAATTTTTCGTTTTAAATTCGTGTCGAAATTTGGAACATACCTGATAATTTTTTTTATTTTAATCGAACAAATTTTTAACAACGAAATAATTTTTATAAAAAAATTGTCTAGTTATATAAAGCTTAAAGTATTGACTATCGATAAAATTTAACGAATTGAAAATATCTTAAAAATCAAAAACGATGTAACTTATTTTGTAAAATAATTCCCAAATAAATATTAATCATACGTCCCCTGCAACTTTTTTCTTATTTTCTCTTATAGTCTTAAACAAGTAAAGAAAAGTAAAATATTTTTTTGTTTCATCCATATTTAAGACATAATTCTTAGTAAATTATTACAAATTAAAAGTTCTAAATCTAAAAATCCAGAAATCAAAATCATGTTGCCTTTTCGTTTTTCCGCTACTGCTAATTAATTTTCTTAAATCTAAATTTTCATTTGAAATATTAAATTATAACAGAGATTTTATTTGCAATAAGTTAATTTAAGCAAATAACAATTAACAAAAACTGTTTGCATAAACTCAACATAAACAAAAATTATGAAATTTAATTTTAATTATATTTGTTTCACAACTTTTTTTTTCATAAGATTTCGCTGTTGTTTGCGAAATTTTTTATTTATGTAAAAAGTAGAGTTAAATTTATTTGAAAACATAAAAAAGAGCGATAAAAACATCTACAAAAGTTCTGCAAGTCTATAAAATGTAAAAGATGTGGGGGAAAATTAAACGAAAATATTCATGGAAAAAGGGGCACCATGAAAAAAAATTATGTTAATTATGCTAAAAAGAAACTAGTTTCTTTTAAATACATATACAATACATACTTAGATGCACACATACATATGTTCATACAAATTTAAGGATTCATTTTGTAAAAATCTCATTTTCATGTGAAGGCAAAGTCGAAAACTAAATTAGACTTTTGTATTTATTATAAGAAAAAGGGCGGGGATTGGGTGTTCGTTAGAACTTTATGTTGTGTTAATATTTTATTTTCTTACTTTTTCACTTATGCAGTCATGAATAATGTCTATAAAACAATTGCTTTACAACTAAAAAGTTATGTAGTAAATTTATGCAGTTTTAATGAAAAATATATGGGTAGTTCCATGAAAAATTTATTTTATTTAAAAATATCAAAGACAATTAAGAAAAATAAACTTGCAAAATAGGGAAAACTTGACAAATGGTAACGCTGCTTTAAAAACAAATATCATTTTGAATTTATTGCCACTTTTTAAGTGATAATACTGAAATAGTCGAAAGATGTAGAATGGAATAGAATGAGATTTTTGCTCATTGTATATATATTTTTTATTGAAAAATTTCATCATCTTCGCAAAATTGATGGTAGATGTTAGATGTTGACAAGTGTCAAAAGGCTATTAACATTAGCTAATTAATCTTTAAAAATGACTGTTTCTTTCTTTCTTCGGCTACTTTAAAGCACTAATTCAGTTCATGTCCTGCAAGTTCAAACCCAAATTTTTCGAGCCACGATTTTATAGTGCTAAAGCTGCTTTCGCAGCACATTAAAATCTCTAAAGATAGATATATAAAGCAGTCTTTACAATTTATTAAGAAATGTTTAAGTTTTAGGCCCGTTTTCACGACTTACCTATAAAGTTCGAAATAGTTAATGGTACCTTTAGCACTAGTGAGGAATAAAGTTTCCTTCAACTATTTTTCGTTTTCACAACTTCTGTATAAAATAAACTTAACATTTTTGAAAATGAAATAGTACTAAATAAAATACCGATTATTTTACATTTACAAAATATACGTATAATTGGAGTTGCCATATATAAAAAATATGTGAATATAATATGGCAATCTCAAATCTAAACCTTACGACAAAAGTTAAAGGTAGAACGTTCCTCTCTTTAGCTTATCCTTCACTTTTAGATTAAAGGGAACTTGTGATAATTAAAAACTCATTATCTGTTCGATAACTTTCTACATTTAGCTATCGTTAAGTCGTGAAAACGGGCCTTAGTCTATGTTTTAACATTTTCTTAGAGAATATTTCTTAAGAAACTAAAAAATGTCATGGAACATGTGCCTGCAGTAATTAGAGACGTTTAAAAACTTTTCATATTTCTTAACAAACCAAACAGCTTTAATTTTTCTTGTCTCCTTCTTGACTGTAATTTAATATTATTTTCTTTATTAAGCTTTTAACTTCAAAGTATATTTATTAAATTTTCCTTTATTTCTCTCTCTCTCTCTAAATAAAATTTCTTTATTAATTTACAAATGCAATTTGAGCTGGAAAATGCGTTTACCCATATTGTGTCTATAGACATTTGCATATGAGGGTACAACAATTTTTATATATAAATAAAAACAGGAGTACAGTGTAGAATACATATATTATATCCTTATGCTATATCCTTTTTAAGTAAAACTTTTTTCATTCAAAATTTTTTTTCTTTCTTTTAAAACAATTCATTATTCTAGTACGGCTTGAGAGCAGAAGTAGAGATAAAGAAGTGCACAAACACCCAGAAAGTGCATTAAAATGCAAGAAAGACTATTTTTAAGAACAAAATACATTTCATTATGGTGTTACATTTTGTAAATTGTATACGAGTATTTTTGTATAGAAAAGTGTACACAAAACGAACTGGAAGACAGACAGACAGACAGACAGTCAAACACGAGAGCATACATAAATGAATGAAAAAGGATATGGAAATTTACTACCTACACATATGCAATAGAAATAAAAACACACTCTTACACATATAAATCCTTGAGAATTTTCTAAGAATTAGAGAAACAAAAATTATGCATTCCTCGTAAAGTATAGAAAAAAAAAATTGAAAAAAATATATAAAATTTAGTTAAAATTAGCAACAGAAATTTACATTTTCTTTGTTTTTTTTTTTTTATTTTAAAACAAACTTTTATGACATAGAAAATATTTATTTTTCTTAATGCGAAAAATTTCTAAGAAGAATAATTGCTTCGAAAAAGAAACTTAAACTAATTTAGCTGTTTAGGGGAGAAGAAAAGTTTTGCTTTAATTAGAAGAAATTTATTTGGGTTTAAAGAGACTTTAAATTGGCTTTAATGTCGAGACTTTCCATAAATTTAAAAACTTTTGAATAAAGATTAATTATTATCTTTATTTGAAAGAAACAAATACAATAATTGTGGTAGACCTTAAATTAAATTGAAAAAAAAAATTGAACTTAAATGTCATACATAAATTAAAAAGTTTGCAATAGTTCATAGATAGATAAGGATGAAAAATAAACTTGTAAATTAATATTAATCATACGCACGAGTGCAACAAAATCTTTTTTGATTGTATATTCTTGAATTCCATAACAATTAAGTAAGTTTATTAGAAAAGCTTTGATGCAGAAACGAAGAACTTTAAAAATTTGTTTTTTTTTTGCATAAGGAGTGTGCTGTTACTCTTTATATAGTTTAGTCGCTTCAGGTCTGGAAAGCTTACGAAGACTTAAAAAATATTTTCTGTGTGCATAAAGAGATTTTGATGAATAATTTAGTTAGTCTCAAATTTCAAACTAGGTTAATTGAAATTTGTAGTCTAGTTTATGCTCTTAGCTATAATTTTTAATTAAGATCAGTGTTGCCACTTTGAGGGTAATTACCCGAATTAGGTGTTAATTTTACTGTGGTGAATTGAGCGCCGGTAATTTCTTATAAGTGTAGATCTAGTGTTATTTTAAATTCACTCGTTTAAAAACAAATAATATAAAGATTGGATTTTAGTGAACAAATTGATACCAAAGATTTAATTTCGGTGAAAAAATGCATTTAAAATATTGTTGATCCAAAACATGCACGGTCTTCTCAACAAAAGAAAAGATTTACAGATGGACTCTAAGATTAAGATATATATGAGGTTCATGGGGAATTAGAGCCTTATAGTATGTTCACATTTGGCTTCTTAAACGCGTTTAAGCAGTTCGAACGTGATTAAGCTCTAATCACGTCAAAATCGAGATGATTACCCATACATTGAAGTGATTTGTTAATCACTTCAAATTGACATGATTACAACTAAATCACATAGAATCCACTGAACATACCTCAAATGTAGAATCGCCAACATGATCGTGTACAACCGGCCACGATTTCTGCATAATGTTTTTATTTTTTTCCTTAAATAATTCATAAATTTTCACAATTTCATCATTAAAGTGATTAAAATAATCTTCTGATAACTTTATAAAAGTGTTTTTATCCATTTTTAATACTTTAAAGAAATATAAATTTGTTTGTTGTTTTTTTGTGTGTGTTTTTTTTTTCTTAATCATCTGTCATCTTAATCATCTTAAATGTAATGTGAACGGCTTTGATTAGCCAAATCAACATTTTGCTTAAACGCGTTTAAAAATCTAAGTGTGAAATTAGCATTAAGTTTATTCGAAAAAGTTATTTACTATACATATAAGTTTGTCATTCCGTTTGTAATGCCTACAATATTGATCGTAGACCCCATAAAGTATAACGCTGTCCGTCCGTCTGTCCGTATGTACATGTTGCATATTAAAATGGGGTTTCCAAAGATCCCAGAAATGATTGGGACTAGGTTGCAAAAAACCCCGACTGCCTCTTGTTTTACCCATAAGTCCCTTGTTGTTGTTTTTTTTTCTGTATATCTGGATAGCGGCAGGAACAAAAGCTTCCAAACTATGTACAAGCATCTTGGTTATCAATATACAACATATGAAAAAATTTGGACGGGGTTGGGGAACTGGGCGTGTCAAAAAATAGATTAACTTATATCTTAAAAAACGGTATTTATATTACTTTCTGTTCTTATCACACCATGGTGAAGGGTATATAAGATTCGGCACTTTACTTCTCCTGCTTGCTATTACTAAATATGGGTTAAACGTTGTAGAAACGTTTCTATCTTTATTAATGCCTGTTCAATGAAGATTGAACCCTCCAATTATAATCAATATAAAGCTACGAATTATAATTTTTATATTAAGTATTGTATTACATATTAATCTAAGTATTGTGGTATCTACAGTAGTAAAGTATTTGAATTAATTACTAACGTAAAACGGGCAGCACTAAATTTGGCATCACTACATTTAGTACTCGCTAAAAGTAAAACTAAAGGGGAATTTTCACCCGATTGGAAAATTGCAAATCATCCATTTTTTTTTAACTTCGCGTTCAACTTACTTGCCCTTTGTACGTTGCGCAATTAGCAACTTTTTTTTTTTTTTGATCCGCAAACTTTAACTTGCATTCGTGCTTAGCCTAAAGTTATTTTTACATAAAAGTTAAATTTACATAAACTCATAGTTTATACTTACCTAGCGTAAAACCTAACCCAACCGCATGAATTTATTGTTGAATAAACCGTGAATTATTAACTAAATACCTACTTACCGTGATCATTATTTCAACGGTGGACTTAGAAAGAGGTGAGCATTAGCTCAAGATCCAGCCCTTATCTAAATACGAAATCTAATTCCCTTTATTGTTGTTCCCTTTGTTGTATTGTAATTACTCTGCGAGTAATTATAATTACACTCTTCATTTTAGATTGGCTGTAAATAAAATCCATCCCCTACTTGCCAATCTAACTTAAAGGTCCCACAAACGTAAACCTAAGTAACAGTTGCAAGAGTGCAAACCCAACAACAACTTAGAAGCAGCCCTAAACTTCCGAGATATAAATACAATGCCTCAAGAACCGGTACAGTTTTGTTGGTTCTTATGACTCCATAAAAATCATTAAGTTGCGCGAATCGATGATGGATTGTCAAAGTAAATTTAGAAAATATATTCAAGTTCGGATAAATGATAATTTATTCTATTAATGTTGATATTCCAGAGCATACTGATCATAAACGTCAAAAAGTGGGAGCAGCAGCATTGATTTAAACTATCAATGCTTATGTTATTTTTGTTAAGTTATTTTCAATAAGAATTAGAATGTTAATTGAATGATTAGTACTAATCTCCTTTAAATGAATTTCTTGTGTTTTTTTTTTGTAAACGTTTTTTAAAAAGGAAATGTGAGTTTGATGTCAGGTGTAATTTCATTTAAATCGGGTGATTTCGCTTTGTCTCAAAAGTAACTTTGAATTTTGCTAGTGGTAACACTGATTTAGGTAACTGGGAAGGAGCTTCTAGCAGTTATCTTTTATGACCAAAACAATGTCCTTCGTCTTATAATAATACAGTAAAAAATGTTAGAAAAGATATTGCATCGCACGGAGGGACTGCTGGATGTTACACAACTTGTTAAGTTACCTTCTCTTGCGGTCTCAGTCTTTCATGAATTCTCCAAACAGGTCCCATTGCCCAGTAAATCCCCGCAAAAATGTTCAAGATTTTTAGGAAATAAATACGTATATTGCACCTCAACCACTTCATTAAGACTTCTGCAAAAATAACTGTCTTACTTTACTGCTTTACTTGTATAAAATACTAGAATTCTTTAATGTGCTGCTAACACTAACACTAGAAGTTTATATTCGGATGTGTCGAATCTCTGATCATCGAGAGTAAGAATACTTCAGATTCATATGGAATCTATATATAAGTTATAAACCAATCTCAATAAAAACTCACAATATTAAAACGCGTTGCGGTTTCAGGCGTATTCCCAAAATATCTTTTCGGGAATTGGCTTTATATATGGCGTTTGTTAAATTAATGACCGATCTACACGACATTTTGCAGTGTAATTTCTAGTCTTATAAAACTCTTACGGCCAATTTCACCAAGTTCGGTTATAATTAACTACCGGTTATAGCCGTCAAAACATATTGGTAACTGGAACTTTAATTGAAAGTTAGTTTTAACCGAACTTGGAGAAATTGGCCGTTAGAGAACATATATTACTACCCAATCAGAAATGAAGCTCCAAACTTACTTAATCATGGACCGATCTTTACTAAATTTTGCAATGTAATTTCTAGTCTTTTAGAATTATGAGAAACCACATACATATTACCACAAGAGAATTGTTCGCAACGTTTTTAGGCGTAGTAAATTGTTTTCTGAGAGTGAGCTTTATATGGGGCTTTGGTTAAAAAAGGACCTTTCTTCTTGAAATTTAGTGCAGTGATTTCCAGTCTTTTGAAACTCTGACCGTTCTATGTTATAACAGCATTATTTGTTACTGTTTTAGGCGTACTCAAGTGCTTTCTAGAAATTGACTTTATATGGGATCCATGGCTAATTATGAACAGATCTTCATGAAATCTTATGGTATGATTTCTAGTCATATAAAACGCTTCTGTCAGTTTTTTTTTTAACAGAAATATAAATTTTTTAGAATGGTTGTTCCTCATTTGGGTCTATAACACTTTTCCTACTAGCTCGATTGTGCTTGATTTTGATCCTTAACAGCTTGGGATAACTAGAAACAATTTAACATCAATATTGTACTTTTTACAGAAAAAATTCTTGCCTTTTTTAAATCAGTTTTATTTAAATATTTAATCAAGTAAATTAAAAGTTTAGTTATATCGACAACATGACTGCAGAAAATATTACAAATATCAAAAAATATTTAATTATACTATTAATTTGCGCACTGGTGCTAATTTAATAAATTTTTTCAACAAATAGAATCTGGGAATTTTTTTCTCATTGTGGGTAACATTTATTATTTAAATTTTCATATTAATCGAATGTGTATTCTAAGTCAAATTAAAATTTATAAAGCTTTAAAACTTTAATGGCCATTTTCTTAAAGTAACGACAAACTCTCTGTTACTTAATGTCAACATAAATTTATTAGACCGATAAACTGTCCGTTTACGATTATGGGTTTCTCAATATACCGACCAAAAATATTTTTTTCAGTTGGCAACACCACTTAAAATACATGTAAATGTTGGGAGTCAACTGATTGAATTAATCTGTACGGAAAATGAAAGGAAAATAAATAATTGGCAGATGAGTGCTGGTTAGCTTTGCGACAGAATAGAAGCAAATGAGACATTGAGAAACCCAAATTCCTTTAAGATGCAGTTTTTCGTTGGAAAACAAGATAATCGCTTAATGAAAAAACGGCCATAATAGTCTTATTCCTTCAATATTTTCGAGGAATATTGTAGTTTGCATACCACTGTACTTTTACAATTTACTTTACCTAACATACCGGAGAAAGCAACAATCTGAATTGTAGACAATCAGTATGACACATTTCGTACACAGAAAAAAATTTTGCACCAGTAAAAGCATTAAACAAAAATAATATCAGTTTTAATTAAAAATTTTATCAAGTGAATTAAACGTTTAATCAAGTGAATTAAACGTTTAATTGATATAATTAATTGGTTTACTGGTGCAAATTACTATTGTCAATTAAACGTTTAATACACTTGATTAAAAGTTTAATTCACTTGATCAAAAGTATAATTCACTTGATTAAACGTTTAATTCACGTGATTAAATTTTTAATTAAAACAAATTTTATTTTTGATTTTATACAGCTCTTTAGCTGCAACTTTCTCGAAAACTTCGGCTTTTTAGCCACAAACTCCAAACATTTTTTACACTACATGGCGATCCTGCCAATCTTAACACAACAATATTTTCTATGCACTATCAGAATTTTTTGTTTGTATATTTCTGTTACGGGACTTACTTTAGCTATCCTTTGGCTAGCAACGAAGTAAATTGTATAGAAAATGTATACAACTATTAGATACCAGCAGAATGTAATGCATTTTCTGGTCCGCTACGGCTTTGGTCAGCATTTCTTGTATCTTATAACTGGATAGTGATTATTGTAAATTTTATGTATTAACCTTAGTTATTTAAACAAATATAATCTGGGAATTTATTTCTCGTGGTGAGAAAAATTTATTATATTTATTATATTATATATAATAATTTTCATATTGTAATTTGACTTATGGTGTTTTCTTTTCTACAAAAAAATGTGACATTTTATTTAAAAAAAAATGCAATTTGGTGTCTGTTTCCTAAAAATTTTGCTTCCGAAAAGGATGAGGTTTTTAAAATAAAACAAGCCATCCTTTTCGGGTGCACAATTTTTAAGTAACAGACACCAAATTGCATTTTTTTAAATAAAATGTCACATTTTTTTGTAGAAAAGAAAACACCATTAGAGTTTAATATGGACGTTATATAATAAATTTTTGTAATTTGACACACAAATTTTTTAATTAAATTAAATTTCAATTGTTTTCTGTTTTTCAGACGGACGAGCAGACAGACGGACAGACAGAAGGACGTTGCTAAATTCTCTAAGAATTACTCAACGACGCAGAATTTATATACTTTGTCGGGTCTTAGATGCATATTAAAAAATGTTTCACACGGGATGACGCACTTCGTATACCCTTATTCGCTACAAGTAGTGAAGGGTATAAAAAAATGTCGCACTTATTGAGACCATTTTTTAAAATTCACCTAATATCACTCCTTAGTGTTCGGTATGGTAGATTTGTGGAAAGCACAAACGCTAACAGTGTTTGTTTAGTAAATCATTAAAAAAATAACGTTTCCCTGTTAGTCATCTTTCGAACACAAAAATAATACTGTTTTTATCAAACTCAACAAAAGATGAGAAAATTTAACTCCGTTCGGTTTTTTTTTAAATCCAGAAACTTTATTGTGTTCGGTTAATATTAATATTTGTTCCTTTTGGCTGGTAAAAAAAACCAAACATTTTTTACAAAAACAAAATACACATACGAAAAAAAGAAAAAGCCAGCAAAATAATTTAACACAAACAAATCATATACACCATACACACACAAGCTGTTCGTAGTGCGGTCGTTGCTAAAACTCTTTGTTTGTTCAGTTCTTAATTAATGTAAAAAAAGAAACATTATAGAACATTAAAATATAATGTTTGTCTACAGTATCACAACGATTGTTCTGTTTTTTAACGAAGAACAGAACACTATATAATGTTCGGCTCTTTCTTGAAAATAGTTACGAACGGTATTAATGGTTGTGTTCGTCTACACAATTACTAAAATAATAGATATCGTTCTTGGGTGTGAGAGCCGAACGCTAAATAATGTACTGTTTATGTTCGAACACTGGTTTGAATTTTAAAGACTGACCTGTAAAAATATTGTCTGCTGTGAAAACCGGGAGTTGCGGAAATCATGCTCGCACTCGATTTTCAAAATGAAGCGATTCATTTAGTTTCCAAATTAAAAATTCCGTTTTTCAGGCTGGGTTTTTACTATTTTATTAAGGAATTTCACATTTTTTTGATACCATTTTTAGTTTCTCAACCAATCAAAATAAATCTGATATACAAATTAAAAAAAAATAAACGTGAAATATATTCATATATATCTAAATTATATGTTTAAAGTAACAAATCAACTTCATTCTCTAAACTCCACTTAAAGCTTAAGTCTAGTTTTTGTGAATACACATTTTGACTATTGACATGTGAAAAATATTTTGCATTCGACTTTTGAAATATTTCGGCATTGTTTTCTATTTTAAGCCAATTTATTGCATGTTTTTCATTTGAATTTTTTGTCAAATAATATTAGCTTCTTAATTTTCATCACACGTTTTTGTGAAACATGTGTTTTTAGACACTTAATTGTATCCTAACAACAGTGTATTGTTTGTCAATAACTACGAGTATGTGCAACACATCACACAACAAAGAAGAAAACTACAAACAACAGCAAAGTAAAAATATTTATGTGGACATGCATTAAATACAATGTTAAACATACAAAAACAATGCAACGTGCTGTTTGATGATAGTGGTGGTGGCATGTTCCCAGCGGGAAAAAGAAGGAGCAGGGTGGCCTTCTAGTAGGCCTCTGTACCCCTTCTTTTGGATGCACAAGGCCTTCTTGCTCTATTCCATACTCATATCTTTTTTACACACGTTGTCATTGCGGGGAAGGCCTTCTGCTTTCGCTTCTTCAGCAGGCTCATAAGAAGGGTAACGGGACCAAAAAAATTGATTTTGCTTTTGCTTGTGCAAAAAAACAATACAAAAAATGTTACTCCTTCTCTACTCCCTTCTCTACTCCCTTCTCATAGAAGCGAGTGTGGAAGGTGTATCTTCTCTTTTATACGAAAGAGCCAAGGCCTTCTATGAGGCTTTCTTTAGCAGTTAGATAGGAATAGTAATTGAATCAAAAAATCTTTAAAGCAGGCCTTTAAAAAGGCCTAAAGTAAGAAGGTCTTCTGAGTTTTCCCGCTGGGTTGTTGCAGTCATACAGAAGGAAAAAAATTTTAAAAATTAAAACAAACGCTTGCATACATCATGTATCACTTTAAAGTGGGTTTCTTTGTTGTTGTTACTGTTGCCGCTGTAGTTGAATTTGCTTTTAACGTGTTCGTAACAACAGCAGTGTATAATTGCCACAGGCGTTTAGATGTATTAATAAAATGCATCCGTTGTGGCAAAAGTGGCTAGTTTTTCTATGATATTTGCAGTTGTGCAAAGTAGCATGGTACAGCACAATGGGCTGGAATTAAAAAAATAAAGGAATTTAATTAACAAGGTTTCGTTTAAATTTGCTACATTCCCATTTCATACTATTGATAAACTGAAATTTATTGTTGAAGGGACAAACTATTCCTATGCGCATTTCACTGGTTGCTTAGGCCAGATCGTCAGGAAACTTCATCAAAAGATTTTAGAAAAACTAAAGATATTACACATATAAAACTGTTAAGCGAATAAGAACTATAAGCCACAGTTTTACTTGTAACAATATCAAAGCTTAAACAAAAACAACAACAATAAACAGTGAGTTTATCTTTTCTTACAGTCCCGGCTACAATTGGTTGATTTTTTGTCCACTCTAAATGTAAATGAATTTAAGCTACTTAGAAAACAGCAAACAGTAGTTTCTAGCTAAGAACCTGGGGCCAATTTACGGCATTCGTATCGACCAAAATTGCCATTTAAAATGATATGAATTTTTTTCAATAACGAATGCCATAATTTGGGCCTTGGGCGTTTAGAAAACTGTTTTATAGCACAGGGTATTTGTACAGGATTTCTAAGTTTACTAATTTATGCTGTTTTTTTAAAGTTTTTATTATCAGCCCAATTATGAATTAAAAATTCCCCAGAAGTTTTTTTCTCATTTTATAATTGAATTTAAATAGCAAAAATGGGAGAAGGGAGAAAACTCCCGGGGAATTTTTATTCATAATTAAAATTTCTATACCTTTTATCATTTTTTTTTTATTATTTTACGCCACTGTGCACAGGCTAATAGGCTTAGATATGGAAACAAAAAAAAGGTATCTTTACTCTGTTTCAGAATCAAGCTGATGCACAACCAGAAGCACTTACATATTTTTAATTTTAATGCACAAAATTTTTTGCTCCGAAAATTTAAATTTGACCAAATTTAAATAAATTAAGAATCTAAAGCATCCCTTTTTTAAGTGTACGCAGGAGTTTCGAAACATTATTAACCGCATGATGGTTTTTTCTTTTTAAGCACAAACCATAAATGTATGGAAAAAAAAGAAAACTTTTCTTTTTATGGGTATCTCACTTCCGAACTGTTGAGGCAACTTGGTTGCATGCATCTTTAACTTGTACAATTTGTTATAGTTTTGCTGTTTTCCCTGTCCCTGGTGTATTTTAATTTGTTTGTTGCTTTGAATGTCTGTTTTTATACCCTTCACAATCACTAGTGCTGAATGTGAGTATATAAGGATTGTCATTCCGTGGGCAACACAAACTAATATTCATCGATTTAGCCAGGTCCGTGTATACGTCTGTTGGAAATACGCTCACTTCCGAATAGAAAGGAAATATTGTTAATATTGTTGCTTAAAATTCCCGAAAGCTGTTTGGAATTAAAATTCAACACAAAATGTTTAGTAGGTAAGAGAGCTATAAGCCCAAATGTAACCCGTGAAAGAAGATCAATTGGTATTTCAGATTATTTGGATTAACTTCATAATATTTCGCAGGTCCCTTATAAAATCCATTCTCGAAAATTTAAATTCTAGCTGAAGGGTAAAAAAGATTCGGCACAGCCGTACATAGCATTGACATTTACGTGTGTTCTGCTTTTCCTGTCCCTGGAGTAGTACAATTTGTTTGTTGCTTTTAAATGCTTATTTTTTTCTATGTTGATTCCTCTGCAATCGTCCTACAAAATAACTATCAGATTCGAAAACATGATGCTACTAGCCAACAACATGCATTTCCTGTGTGGTTTAATCGTATGCCTGTCCAGCATTTGCTCGTTAGTTGTTGTAAGCGTTTTTAGTCTAGATGTTGTTGTTGTTGTTGATGTACATAGATTGGCTGGGCTCTTCATTAAACATCCATTTGGTTGGATAAATGTACTTGGTATAATCTGAAAAAAAGTCAATATGACCAATTTGGAATTTAAAAGGAACTGACACTCTAGAATAGAAAAAGTACAAAGTGTGATTTTTCTTTTTAACTCCCAAATGTGAGAAGAACAAAGTGAAAGATAAGAGAGATTTTTATTTTTTAAGAATTTAAGGGCAGTTTTCTAATAAAACTTTAATTTTAACATCCATTAAAAAGCAAAATGGGTATATATTTTCTAAAAATGAACAAAAAAAAAAAAAAAAAAAAAAAAAAAAAAAAAAAATCGAATCTCCACTGTTTATGCAGTTCTCTGCAGTGTTCAGTCTTTTTTACAAAATGGCATTATAATTGTCGTAAGTCAATGCAACAAACTTTCTATGTGCTTGTGCAAACTTTCTATCGTTGTCGTAATATTTAACTGGTATCGAAAACACTATCGAAAACGACAGCGACACTCGTCATAAGGCTGAATATCTTTAAAATAGTCCAAATTGTTTTAAGTTTCCTCTAGTAAATTGAAAATTAAATTTTAACCACACCCTTTAAAGACAATCTAAACATTCCATTACTTTTCATGGTCAATAAATCAATTAAACAAGTATGTTAATGTAATTACAATTTATGCAAATATAACGATGACCACAATTAATCTATAGATATCTTTTACACAACAAGCCTTTTAATAAAATTGATAATCACCACAAATAAAGACAACATCCTCAAATTAAAATCACAAGAAGAAAATGGGGGAAAAACATAAATTAAAAAAATCATTTCAAACAACATGACAACTAGTTGAATGCTGCCAACATCACGTTACCAAGATCAATAACAGCAACGGCATTTACAAAAACACACACGTACTACACTCAGCCAGCAATTTAGCTGACACAACAAGATGTCCTCTCAAGCGGACAGGCTTAAAAATAAAGAAAGAAACAAATAACACACCTTGAAAGCAATTACTACTGATAACACATCACTTGAAATCCAGCCGCTAGCTTTTTTCTCTTCTTCTTTGGAATTGTATCTGCCCGTACAGGAAAAATTACTTTGGCTGACAAAGATTTCTACAAGCAAAACGGACAGCTTGTTAAATAAAAAGAAATAATTTTGCAAATACGAGTTATAGACAAAAATGCTGATTTGCATGTTTGCTTGCAAGTTTCTGTTAAGAGACAGAGGGGGAGGGGGGGGGGAAGAGAAAATACTTTTTAAATTAATTTCAGACATGATCATAAACAATCTGCCTATAAATTTTAGTTTAAATATAGAGTAATACCATCCGTAGCATTTAAAATGAGAGGGAAAAAAATAAAAAACTAACGAAGAAAATGACATCTTGTTAAGGCAAGAACCCGGCAAACAATTTTGAAGTAAATTTCAAAATACACACCAACAAAATGCACGTATTTGCGATTTTCTTCATTTTACTTCGTTTGCACCTAAAAAAAAACCTTGAGCAAAAATAGTAGTGCATATTTGCTCAGTAGTGCGATTCTGTAATAAATTTTAACAATAGTTGTCATTGTTAAACATTTTAACAAGCAAATTAAGGATTTTGCCATTCTGTAACATCCCTACAAGAAGTGAATGAGCGAGTAGTCACTTTTTTCACGTTGGTGTTAAGAAAATGATAGAAAGAAATGACAGAAAACTTGATTTCGGTAATTTCATTCTATCATTTTCTTAACACCAACGTGAAAAATGTGACAACTCGCTCATTCTCTTTTTGTAGGGATTTTAAACAACACTTGTTATCGTAAAGTCAGCTGTTTGTGTTAAGTAAATGACAACTTTTTTAACGTCTTGTTTATTTTTTGTTAAATATCGAAAAAATAAGAAAAATTAGTTTAAAGAAAAAAATATAACTTGAAAATGGGCATTAAATAATTTGCATTTAATTTAATAGTCAAAATGTTTTGCTTATCTTCTTAAAAAAAAAAAAAAAAAAAACAAAAAACTAATGGTGTTTTCTTTTCTACAAAAAAAATGTGACATTTTGTTTAAAAAAAAAAAATGCAATTTGGTGTCTGTTTCTTAAAAATTTTGTTCCCGAAAAGGGTGGCTTGTTTTATTCTAAAAAACTTATCCTTTTTGGGAGCAAAATTTTTAGGAAACAGACACAAAATTGCATCTTTTTAAAATAAAATGTCACATTTTTTGTAGAAAAGAAAACACCATAAAAAATTCTGTTTAGTTTAAATAATTTTATTTGTTTTTTCTTGTATTCCTCTTTGTGTTTTTCGTTATTTTGATAGTGATGCCACTTGACGTTAATTTTTATCTATGTTGTTAACAATTTACACAATCACACTATCCTTAGTGCAAACAACAAAATAGGTTGACAATTGTAACAACTGTTGTTATTGTTAAAAATTACAGAATCCCACTACAGTTCAGCACAACTTTTCACATACAGACAGCGAATTTTTTTGATTTGTAAAAACTTAAATTATTATTATTAAAATTATTTGTGATCGCTTTAGCGCAAAATAAAATAAAAAATAAAAAATGCTTGTGTATAATTGTAAACAAATAAAGATTTTTGACAACTTATAAAAGTGCTGCCAGAAGTTTTTTGTGCTGCCAGAATACATTTTTGGAAAAATAGCACATTTTCACAAAAACTATAAGTGGTATACTCACCATCAATCATAATATTATTTTATGTTTTTTTTTCATTATTAATTTATTGAGTCTTCATATATATTTAATATGAACTAAAGCTTCTTACAGACGGTGGTCAGATCTTACAATGTTGTGATTAAAATTGCCTAAAATGTCTTGCAAGTGTGTAAACATTGTAAACTCATTTTCATTTGGCAAATGTGTAAAATAAATGCATTTGACAATGGCACCATTGTCAGAAAAATTACAACATTGTAAGTTCTGACAACCGTCTGTACGAAGCTTAACAATAATTAATCAAATCTTATTATCATTATAATCATAATATGATGACTATTGTGATAACCCTTAAGGCCATGCCAGATAAAACTTTTGCTTGATGAAATAGTCATACTTATACGAAACATGTCACATAAAGTACTTTTAACGCAGTGCGAAGCGAAAAATTAGGTAACTCTCATATTTTTGCGCGCTTTGACAGTCTGCTAGTATAATTTTTTTTAATTTATTTATTTTTTTAACAAACAATTCCTGAGTGTTGTTAAAGTTTCTATTGTGACATTCACCTTTTGCTTTAAGCTTTTCTGTCTACGTAATAAACGTCACGCAAAGCGAAAAAGTTGTATCTGACACAACCTTAAGTGATTCTCTGTGATCAGAGTTGCATTTTCTTCCAAAGTAGCTGAGTCCTTTTTATGTAAATGAATCGTACGCTTGCACAGAAACAATTTTCCAAAATATTTTCACCAATTAAAGCATTAATAAAAAAAACAGTTTTAATTAAACATTTAATCAAGTCAATTAAACGTCTAATCACGTAAATTAAAAATTTAATTGATACTATTTATATGTTTACTGAAGCAATTTAATTAACTTTTTAAATAATATCACAAATTTTTTAATTGAAGTAATTTTTTATTTTTTTTTTGTGTGTGTAGGATAGTGAATCACGGCCTTAAGGGAGTCAATTTTTAATGGTTAGAGAAAAAATAACACAAGCAATCACGAAAGATATACTCGGTCGAATCTTGTATACGCTTATGTAGTGTAGCCCCCAACAAAATCTGCGAGTCAAATTTAAGATACATTAAAAAAACTGTTCAGGGTGGTGTATAATGAACGTTATTATTTACGTTATGAAATACGTTTTTTGTTTAGTTTTTTTTGGTTTTTTTCGGAATTAACTTTGAAAAGCTTAGAAAATTTATGATGGAGCAAAGAAGCAAATTTGTTAAATTTTATTTTAAAAGTCAGCTGTCGATTTTTCAAACACATCGAATAATGAGCGATGAGACCAATTTTTACCTCAATAAAAATATAGAGCATCCTAAAACCAAGATTGATTGCTGAACATCAAATGCACCCCCTAAGATGCACAGTATGCAATAACTTCAGAAAATATCATTATACAATATTTTATCGAAAACGACACACAAGTTGCGGTTAATGTGAATTGCATTTTATACCGGGCAATAAATACAAGCCTTTTTAAGGCCCAGAGCAGAGAGCAACCCAAAATTGTGGTTCTAAAAGGAACAATCGCTCTTTTATTGGAGATCATAACATTACTTATGCGCCACCCTTTATAAACAGAAAATATGTGAATTTTTTTAAGGGGAGTTAGTCCATAATTGCGTCCGAATGAGCCGATTATACTGATTTAATTCTAAAACTGTTTAAGCGAACTATTGAATCTTAAAGGAATATTTTTGGTGTTACACACATACCCTGATTCATAACTCGCGCTGACGGAGGCTATAAAAAGGCTTATGTTTACAAAAAAGTTACTTCATCGCTTCTTCTAGCAGTTATTGACATGTCAACTTCTAACTTGCATTAAGAAATCATTAAAAAAAGCAACATCGTTGTCACTTCTTAAGGAGAAAATACGTTATAATGCTATTTAACTTAAGTCAAACACAACAATTTCAAAAACTCAATATAATTTTTTTCAAACTTAAAGTAAAATCTCACCTTTCAATTCAATTTCTTGTATAGAATTCAAGAAAAGAAAATCTAATGCTTTACTTTCTCTTTGGATTTAATTAATTAACGAAATATAATTCTGATTTATAAAAGAAAAAACTTTTTTTTTATATCGCAAAATTGTTCGTTGGGTATCCTTATATTAAGTTTTTGCTATTAAAAGAAATGGGCAATAAACTGTTGCCACTACTGTTAACATTGTTTCTTCTTTTTGTACTCTTTTTCTGTGTGTAATTTTTATGTAAACGACAGTTTTACTGGCAGCAAACACAACTCTACAGGCAACAACGTACTAGTTAGTGCCACTTAGTAGAAATTCAGGCTAAAGCAGAAGTAGCAATAACAGCTAATAGACTAAACATGCAACAAGCATGCAATATATTTTTTCTTGTAGTTTTCTTCTTTTGTATGTTGAAGGCATTATAAATATGTGGCGCTCGCAATTAGTTGAGGCACTAAGATAATTTAAGAAATCCTACTCTTCACACCGACAATAACATTAAAATTAAAAGAAATGCTTAATGCAGTGGGTCCTTTAAAATATGGGCGAAATTATTTTATCCATAAAAAAATGTTTGCACATTATTGCTTAAAGATGAAGGTGCACACCCCGCATTTCATGAGTTTGATGCTTTCCTGACTTTTTTAAAGACGCATGGGACGTATTCAACAATAATAAAAAGTAGTTCTTCTTCATGCGTATATGCATTCCATGAGTAATTGTGTAACTTGTCGATACACGCAGAGAAAAAATATTTTTAATATCGTCACATTCAACAATACTATTTTGAGCGAAAAATTTTAAAGATACTATGATTAATTTTAACATATTTTTGTCACCGGTAAACATACTATGGTTAAAATAGTCTTACTTCAGAAAGCCGCAACCATATTATGAACGAACAGACGGACATAACAAAATCGACTTAGAATTACTTAAGGAGCCAGAATAAATATACTTTACGGGGTCTTAGATAAATATTAACAAAAGTTTCACACGGAATGACAAACTTAGTACATAGATTGACCCTCTTCACAACTACTTGTGGTGGAGGGTATAAAAATGTTTTTTCTCTGGGTGTAAAATTTAACACTGATTCTACTTTTCTGATAGATGATAAACGCATCAACCCACTGAACGGGTAATGTGGACCTGGAGCTAAAATTCTAGCAATGTGTATTCACTTTTTCGTTAGGGGTGAAAACACAGCTGAGCTACTTTTTTTTCGTACTTATAAAGAAAAATGTCAAAATTTGCTTTTTTTTTACATATCTACTAAAGAAAGCAACAACAAAATATGTTGTGGTTTTGTTGTTGTTGTTATAACAGCTCGACCTGAAAACAAGTATGTATAAAATTGTTTTCTATTTCGCTCTGTGCATCCAATTCAGCTTAATCAAGGCCCAGTTGCTGTGCTACCTCCCGTGGGTGGGTCCATAAGGACACTGTTTCTAAATAGGTTGGGTTTGCAGGGCAGTTGAATAGGTGTTGTACGTCGTGTGGGGCTATTTCACATGCAGGGAGAAGGTCAGGTATGGTGCTATTTATTCTGGACCAGTATCAGTTAAGACGTGTGCACCATCCTGACACCTTAATTGCGCCAATATCACTCTAGTCCGACGTTGTGTTTTTGTTATTGTACCTGTTGGAGGTTTAGTACCACTGTTACATAAATCCGGCTTGAAGTCTTGTTTAGTTAAAGTTTAATTCTTATCTGGTTTTAGTTCAGTTCTAGCTCTATGGTGTTTAAGTACTAGTTCGTTTTCAGTAAAATTCTAGTTTAGTTTTAGTTCTATTTCAGTTTTAGTTCTATTTAAGTTGAAGTTCAGCTTTATTTGAGTTTGAGTTCAGTTTTATTTTTAGTTCAAGTTCAGTTCTAGTTCAGTTCTTGGTCAGTTCTAGTACAGTTCAAATTCAGTTCTAGTTCAGTTCTATTTCCGTTCTAGTTCAGTGCTAGTTCAGTTCTAGTTCAGTTCTAGTTCCGTTCTAGTTCAGTGCTAGTTCAGTTCTAGTTTAGTTCTAGCTAAGTTCTAGTTTAGTTCTAGTTAGGTTCTTGTTCAGTTCTAGTTCAGTTCTAGCTCTAGTTCAGTTCAGTTCTAGTTCCGTTCTAGTTCTAGTTAAGTTCTAGTTCAGTTCTAGTTTAGTTCTAGTTCGGTTCTTGTTCAGTTCTAGTTCATTTCTAGTTCCATTCTAGTTCAGTTCTAGTTCAGTTCTAGTTCAGTTCAAGTTCAGTTCTAGTTCAGTAATAGTTCAGTTCTAGTTCAGTTCATGTTCAGTTGTAGTTCAGTTAAAGTTTAGTTCTAGTTCAGTTCTATTTCATTCATAGTTCTGTTTTAGTTCAGTTCTAGTTCACTTTTAATCCAGTTCTAGTTCTTGTTCAGTTCTAGTTTAGTTCTAGCTAAGTTCTTGTTCAGTTCTAGTTCAGTTCAAGTAAAGTTCTAGTTCAGTTCTAGTTCAGTTCTAGTTTAGTTCTAGTTCGGTTCTTGTTCAGTTCTAGTTCAGTTCTAGCTCTAGTTCAGTTCAGTTCTAGTTCCGTTCTAGTTCTAGTTAAGTTCTAGTTCAGTTCTAGTTTAGTTCTAGTTCGGTTCTTGTTCAGTTCTAGTTCATTTCTAGTTCCATTCTAGTTCAGTTCTAGTTCAGTTCTAGTTCAGTTCAAGTTCAGTTCTAGTTCAGTAATAGTTCAGTTCTAGTTCAGTTCATGTTCAGTTGTAGTTCAGTTAAAGTTTAGTTCTAGTTCAGTTCTATTTCATTCATAGTTCTGTTTTAGTTCAGTTCTAGTTCACTTTTAATCCAGTTCTAGTTCTTGTTCAGTTCTAGTTTAGTTCTAGCTAAGTTCTTGTTCAGTTCTAGTTCAGTTCAAGTAAAGTTCTAGTTCAGTTCTAGTTCAGTTCTAGTTTAGTTCTAGTTCGGTTCTTGTTCAGTTCTAGTTCAGTTCTAGCTCTAGTTCAGTTCATTCTAGTTCCGTTCTAGTTCCGTTCTAGTTCTTGTTCAGTTCTAGTTCCGTTCTAGTTTGGTCCTATGTAGTTTAGTTTTATTTGAGCTCTAATCCAGTTCTAATTGGGTTTTAATTTTTTTTAGTTCTATTCAATATTTTTTTCTAAGTTCTCTTTAGGTTAAAATGAACCTTCCCATAACGCATTTTTCTTTTGGAATCCTGTGTTAATATTGATTTTTAATTTACTACATATTTTTAATTTAGAACAAATACCTTAATATGCTTTTATATACATTTTTTTTAAAAAATGCGCATTTCTCTATAAATTTATTTAATCTTAAATTTTTTTTGTTTTTAACAGGTTGCCATTTAAGACAAAATTTATTATTAAAAAAGAATTGAAAGCTGCTGCCAATTTTTTCTGACAAAAAATTCTTGAAAAAAATTTTCCCCAAAGTAATGAAAATAAAACCTTTAAATAAAAGTAGACACAGATGTTCATAAAAATAAATATTTCTTGTTAAATGTTGCTTAGAACAGGCCAACAACACTGTCTGCAATAGTTTATGCTTTTTGTTTGTTTTTGCATTGGCTTTTGCTATTTTTGTAGTTGTTTTTATTTATTTCCTTCTTTTTTTGTAAGTTTTCTTGAAGTACATTGAAGATTTATGATCAAATATCATCTAATATATCATGGTCTCATAAATTTTAGTTTTTATTTCTATTGCTGCTGCTAGAAGTGGTAGAAATGTTGTCGAGAGATTCTCATATGTTTGAGTACATTTGAAGAAAAATACGCGTTGTAGTTACATATTTTATGCAGAAAATTTGTTGGTTTTTTTAGAAAAATTGTGTTTCTAATTGGCAATTTGACCTAAATCGTTAAAAAAAGTATCATACTAAATGCTTAACAATTTTGGTAATTTCGTCCTAATAAAGTTTTCTGCTCCAAGTTTTTTCTCCTTAGAGGAATCCGAGTTTCTATATCTGTATGGGGAAAATGTCAAAAATAGTAGTCGTCTACATTATACTTGTATCAGCGAATCAACTACACCTGCAAAACTATAACACTATACTCCCTCGGAAGTAAGGAGCCGCTGGAACTTTGGTTCCAGCCTGACTGTTGGTTGGGACCCTTCGCGGATCATGTGCTGGTCTTGGTTTAAGCCCCAAGTCGCGAGAAGATAGATCATAAAAAGTCCGGCTTTAAAGCTGATTTTCCATCTTGAGAGAACACTTAACAATCAACTTCACCCAAAGTTGCAATAGTAACATACTGCCAGAACTTCTCATTACCTGTCGATCAACCAACATTGCCAAAGAAAACTAAATATTTAGAATGTCAGTACTAGATTTTTACGCCTTATTGACCATGCCCACAATAAACTTTTAAAAAACCAATTTTGTAAATTTTCAAAATTAACACGTCGATTACGTCCTTCTCTGATCTGGAGTCTAGGTATGGGGTGGCTTTAAGAGTAAGCGCTAAAATATCAGCAAAGTATCTAAACAACTTGGTGATATTATTATAAAGGCGAGAAAAAGAAATAAGCAAAGGCACTAACAATATTGTGCTAGTTGAAAAAAACTGTCAAACGCGGCACCCGGCAGGTTAACTAATTCGAGTTCACTAAATCCAGTGCTGCTTAATGCTTTTTTTAGGTACAAAGTTTGAAACTCTTCAGACACAAAAGTATTTCAAATTTGTTATTATTATTAACAAACAAATAATAAATATAAAACGGTTTAATAAAAAAACAACACACTAGGTCAGGAAAATTTTCTAAAAACTTAAACATAAAATAAAAAGACAAAACTAAACATTTGATATAAAAACAAATCGTACTATAAATAAAATTAGAAAATACAAATAAAAAAAAAAAAAAAACAAATGTAAACACAACAGAAACACACCAACACATGTGCTTTGCAATAAAAATTTCAATAGAATCAACCCAGCGGGAAAAAGAAAGAGTAGGGAGGCCTTCTAGAAGGCCTCTGTACCCCTTCTTTTGGATGTACAAGGCCTTCTTGCTCCATTCCATACTCATATCTTTTTTACACACGTTGTCATTGCGGAGAAGGCCTTCCGCTCTCGCTTCTTCAGCAGGTGCATAAGAAGGGTAACGGGACCAACAAAAATTGATTTTGCTTTTGCTTGTGCAAAAAAAATATACAAAAAATGTTACTCCTTCTCTACTCCCTTCTCATAGAAGCTCGTGTTGAAGGTGTATCTTATCTTTTATACGAAAGAGCCGAGGCCTTCAATGAGGCCTTGTTTAGCAGTTAGATAAGAATAGTAATTGAATCAAAAAATCTTTTAAGCAGGCCTTTAAAAAGCCCTCAAGTAAGAAGGTCTTCTGAGTTTTCCCGCTGGGAATATTTTAGAAATGCCATGCCTTCATTAAAAAACATTAAATAATTCTCCACATACTCTCTGACACTCACACACAGCTTTAAATGCCGAAAAAATTAAAAGAAAAATCAAAGAAACCGCTACAATAAATTGTAGTTGTTTCTGTATAAGCTATTGTTGTTATTGTTGTGGCTTTTCTAGAGGCAATTCAGAACACAACTACAGAAAACATTAAAGAACAATAATAACAATAACTATAACAAAAACAACAATAGCAATAACAACAACAAAAGTGATGAATACACAATACACTCACAACAAATCGAATTGTTAACTAATCGAAACAATTGAGTAAAATAATGATGCTCTACTCAAACAAAAACAACAAAAACGAAAAGACTTCACACTCATTTATAAACAACGAACAAACGAAAAAAAAACAACATACACAATGAAAATAACAACAATCACATCGTAATGAAAGCCATGGCAAAAATTTTAAAGATGAAGTCAAAGAAATGCTTTTAAGAAGAGAAAACGGCGCTAAAAAGAATTTTTATATTCCAAAAACGTACAATAACAAATTGACGTTTTAACAAGTACTCGAGTCGTTCAATGGTCAATGATGTCTACTATGTCTTCAGTTTTTGTAGCAAAAATAGAACAGTCGACCACAATGCTAGTAGTAATAACAACAAAATTTAATTGCTAATTTTAGTGTTGTCATTTGAAAAATTATTCGATTGAAATATTTTTTTTAAAGAATTTTTTTGTTCTATACAAAACTTGAGCTAAACTAGTGCTGAAGTAAAACTTTGCCAGATCTGAAATGGAATAAAACTAGAACTGATCTAGAATTGAACTAAAACAAATAATAAACATAAGTAGCATTTAAATACTTAAATACCAGGAGTGGGTAGAAAGTAATTTCCCCCACCATTTCCTGAAAACACTCTCACTTTCGAAAAACTCACTAAAAAAAAAAAAAAAAAAAAAAATATATATATATCATTTGGATATCAAATTGCTTCAAGGTCCCCTAAGCAGTTTGGAATTGAAATCCAGCGCAATAACTTACGAGCAAAAAAAGTAATTAACCCAAATATGGAACACCGTCCATAAAGAATTGATATATTTGTTACAAATTCTCTTAAATTTTGCAAAAATTCGTTTAAAAAAAATTATACTACTAATGGGTCGATTACAGATGGCCACTTAACTAAAGATGAGTTGCCAGCCGCAAAATTAGGCAACGCCGCTCATGTTTATATCGTCGGTTGACAAGTAAAACTCACTAAGTGCAGATTTGATCATTAAGGGTTTTATTTTGTATTGTCTTGAAAACTTTTGTAGTTAGACCGAAAATTTAGAAGCAATTATAATAAAGAAACTATTTTTTAATTTACTCTGCAAAATCTTATCGATCTTTTATGTATAATAGATTTTTTATACAAAATTTAACATTAAAACCTCAATATCTCTAAACTGGTCTGACTACACTTAGTGAGTTTTACTTGTCAACCGACGATATATAAAATAAAATTTGGTTTGCAACTAGCAACTCAACTCAATGAGTCCGTAATCGACCCATAAATTTCGTGAAGATCGGTCCATAATTTACTTTAGGCCCCATATAAAGCACACTCTTGGAAAACACTTTAGTTTGCATAAAACCGTAACCAATAATGGATATTGTATAAAAATTTGTTCCTTCATAGTTTCATAGGATAGAAAAAGTCACATTATTTATCATAGGGCCCATATAAAACCCACCCTGGAAAATCATAAACCACCTTAAACCGCAACAAATATAGATATAATGAGCTCTCTATGGCTAGAAATTATTTGTGATAATCGGGCCATAATTTACCATTGGACCCATATAAAGCGGGAATAGCACTTTCAGAGGCATGCAATGCTGATAAAATTGGATTACTGTATTGAAATTTGCTATAATTTAGATATTTTTATCACAAGAAATAGCTCTACCGAATTTTGTGATAAATGATCCATAATTTACGATAGGTTCAATATAAAATTCCCTCCTGGAAATCAATGAAATACGCCATAAAAATTTTCGGAAGCCAATCTGTTTAACCGTGAATTGAATGGTATTTTGATGTCCATCCTTTGTATTGTTTCATGAAGACAGTTTAACCTCAGGCTTAGAGCAAATGGAATCTGGAGGCACCACAGTTAGCAAATATTTGCCATAAGCTAGTTTTAGTAGTTAGTCGTAAGATGAAGTTTATTTTATATGAATCTTTTTGAGGCGAATCGTGGTTTGACCTTTGACCTTTGGACTTACCACTTCCACTTTTTAATATCTCGTGCTTATATTTAAAATTTTGAATTTTTTTAAACATTAAAACTTATATAAAAATTATATTTTAGTTAAAATTCATCTATCAACAATAAATTTCAAGTGTTTTTATCAAGAATAAAAACTGGAAATTAAGCACGAATAACAAAATCTTTTAAATCAAAAGTTGGATTGTTAAAACTCACAAAAAAAAAGCTTTTTGGCATTTTTATTTGTCTAATCAGAAACTGTAAGTGGCGACATCCAACTAGACTGGACGTGATCCACTGAAACCAGCGCTAAGTCGTATACAATCATAATATTTGTTTTTAGAATTAGGTCAAAATAAGGTTTAAACGACCTTTTTGGAATAGACGACTTATAATAGTGTGAAGTCAGTGTTTATAAAGATTGGTTTTATTTCATCAAATTATTGCATTTGCTTTGGATTATGTTTTTAATAACGATCCTAAAATTTAAAATTAAATTTTTTTAAGTCCCCATTACAAGTTGAATAGGTTTCCTTCAAAACGTTAATTCGAATGAAACAAAACCCGAATAATTAATAACCCTAATTAATATGTATTAATCCATGCAAGTTGCGTTTGACAGTATGTGTTTGTGTATGTTGTGTAAATGCTGACAGCAAACACGTGCTTGATTGTAATTGCTACTATTTTTTTTTTTTGAGGAAAGGCAGTGTAAATGGTACTAAAAAACAATTAAATATTGTATAATGTGGGGTCTTCAGTTTATTTTGCTTTTGTTAATGTTTTTGTGCAGACTTTATGTATCAAATAAATAATTAAAATTCAATTAAAGTTGGCAAAGGAAACAACAAAAAAATAATTTAATTTAAAATGTCTACTCTACTATAGTGTGAGTAATCTTGGAACTAGACTGCACAGTAATCGGTTGTCTAGATTTTGCTTAGTTGATAAATCAAAATAAGCGGTTTTAGGAAATTCGGGAAGAATTTAAAATTATTTTACTGGCAGAGTGATAGAAACTGTGTTGATATAAGGAATTGTGTTTTTTCCAAAGATTAAAAAAAAAAAATAATTAAATCTAGTATATCCAGACTATAAGATATAAAAATGCTTAAGATAAAAATTTTATTAAGTCCATTAAAAATAAAAAATTTAAAAGTTAAGCATGTGGTAGAAATCGTTTTAAAATGAAACATAACTTACCGGCTTGCCCTCGATATCGATCTACAACTTATGCGAGCGACATCAAGCCACCCATTATCGTTCTTACAAGCGCCTCACTAACTATCGACTTGTTGGTCCTCAGGTTGAATGTTTCCAACGTAATGCATTTATTCATTGTCAAATGACTGTTTTCATCAAAATGACTATATACATCAAAATGACTATATTGCCACATCAACTACAGAATTAGATGCCCAAATGGAGAGCAAACATTAATTACACTATGCTAGTTGAAAAAACAGACAAGCCGGGCACATGGCAAATGACTGTTTTCATCAAAATGACTATATACATCAAAATGACTATATTGCCACATCAACTACAGAATTAGATGCCCAAATGGAGAGCAAACATTAATTACACTATGCTAGTTGAAAAAACAGACAAGCCGGGCACATGGCGTTTTAACATAATTCGGGTACGCTGAATCCAGTGGTGCTCGCCGTTTTTTTAGATTGGCTCTGGTTTTCGATATACCGTTATTTTTTTTTTTTATCATAATTTCAAAATTTTTGTTTTTTAAAAATTCATAAAAAGTTAAAAAATGCAGCTAGGCTTCCAATTTAAAGACATATGTATAAAAAACGAAGCTGCAAACAAAACAAGCCATAAATGATTAAAATCTGTTACCAACTTTTTCTTGAAGTTGGCTGCTGCACTGCCTAGGATGCTCCTAGATGGGTCAAATGTATGACCAACCCCACTTTATTTTTCATCTAAATCATTTATTTCTAACATACCTACCCGCTTTCTCTATTCTTTAAGGGGGCTCCCATACAAAATGTTCAATGCAGACTAGAAATATATTGAAAAAAGTGCCACAAACGCCTAGGAGTCACCCCTAGTAAGATAAAATGTATAACCGACCTCAATTAGTTTTTTCTCCTAAGCATTTTCTCGAGACATACTTGCCGCTTATCACCACTTTTTAGGGGGGCTCCCATGCAAATATTGCGTTTTATGAAATTCTTAAATTAATTAAAATTTTTCGACTTTTGTAAATAAAATCACAAAAATTAGAAGCCTATGTGCATTTTTTAATTTTTTATGAATTTTTGAAAAACAAAAATCTCAAAATTTTGATAAAAAAATTATTTAAAAAAAAAAAAAAAAAAATATGTTTCAAAAACGACTGCTCAAATTAGTAATTTCAATAAACTAAACCTTTTTTGAGTTACGCGAATATTTGTTGTGCAACATCCTCCATTTTCGAAATAACGGCATATCTCGAAAACCAGAGCCAATAAAAAAAAAAAAACGGCGAGCACCACTAAATTTAGCGTACCCGAATTAGGATAAAAAGCCAGGTGCCCAGCTTGTCTCAAAAAAGTGTAAATTTCTTGCACAGTGTTATTAGAGACAGGGAGCTCAACACAGATTCGAACGGAAGTAGAAAGTGAACGAGCCCACACCGGGCTGTAAAACTAAAAAATAATGATGATTGGAGCTTCTTTCATACTTGTTATGAGATCTGTGCATATTGTCCCAAAAATTTTAAATACATAAATTATAAGTGAGACGGTGAAAGGGTGTGTTTGCTAAACATTTTCAGGAGACACATAATGACCAAACAGAGATATAATCGGAAAAATTCCTAAAAATTGTGCAGAAGTTGAAGTTTTTTGACCTGACAGCAGTTTTTGTCAAGCTAACCTTACTCTTATTTTAATACGTAATTTGACGTCATCCGTGGAGCATGCGGCAAACCCACAAATAAGTTATCTTAAAAGGTCTGCAAAGCTAGCTAAAGTCACCTCATATGAGGCTGGTAATTACAGACATCAGTTAGGTAGTTTTAATGATTAATAGAGTACATACTTGAGAAGAAAAATTAACCCGAACCTACTTAAAAAAAAATAAAAAATTTTGCATAAAATATCTAAAATAATTCTATATCCTTACTGACTTAAACATCTTTTTTCCCTAAGCTAATCCCACAGGAGACAATATCCTCTGGCGACACCCGCACTGGTAGACAAGCTTACTACCAGTTTGCCAACACCAAAGTCAAGTCCCTGCACCCTGCGGTAGAGCATTTGTTTTTTGCTTTCACACGTTCACACACGTACGTTAATTCGCCATCTACACCTCCCTTCAGTGTTTGTTTGTGACAGTGACACTGCAGTATAGTGCTTGAAAATTTTTCAATGATTTGAATGTGAGTTCTTATAAAATTGTGCAGGCCTCTACTCAAAATGTTTAATTCGAGTATAGTTTTTTTAAGAATGTGTCTAACTTTAAAAAAAATAATACTAACCATTAAGAAATTTTTGATGCATTTTTTCATTTTTTCAAAACGTTGTTATTTTGGATAAACAAATCTACTCATAAATTGAGCCTGAAACTCAGCTATTATTCTAATAACGATATTTCTCAGATATTTTAAAATATAACAAATTTATCAAAGTTATTTACGGGAATACAAAATTTATCTTTAATACGATTTCTAGCTAGCTTTCCCTCAACAATAAATTTCAGTGTATTTATCAAATATGGAAAATTGGGAATTTAGCACGTCATACAGAAATCGTATTAAATAACAAATTTCTCCAAACAAATATGGCACGTGCCCTAATGTCCTTTCCTTTTATTTATTATTATTCCCTAACATTGTTGCTCTTCTATGACTTCATTAGAAAGCAAAAATTGCTTTAATGATTATCTTAGATTTTACATAAGCATTTTCTTAAAATAATTTAAAATTCAAAGAGCGAAAGGGGGATTTAAAATAAGATGTTAAATGGGAATTTTTTAATTGTTATAGATATCTTAACGGTCTTGATATAATTCTTTAGAAAACAAAACATTATTAAGATTTTTTCTATGTATATAATTTGTCACCTCTTGTTGGATCACTATGTTTATATAAACTGTATTCATCCCATTATTTCCCCAAATCATGTCATGCTGCTCCAATCTTTCTTTATATGGCTTCTTATTGAAATCATTTAAGAAACAATAAAAATATTATTGCACTCGTAGTTATAAAGACTTTTTTGAACGACACAGCGCCTAGACATTCATACATACAGTTCACAGCTTCAACACAAACACACACTTAGTTCAGTTCCAACTCGCACAGTTTTCGGTGGGTTTGGTTGTGGCTTGAGTGGGGAGTGCGGAGTAGAACTTAGTACATAAACAGCAAAAAAAAAAAAAAAAAAAAAACAATCGAACGAAAACGATCAATGAGGCGTAAATTGATCTTGTTAACGTAAATAAGGGCAATTACTTATGTGCATGTCGGTTGGTTGGATGACTGCATGGCTGTTTCGTTGGCATGACTATTTAGATGGTTGGTTTACTGGATGTCATACACCAAACGTAGCTGACAGGCAGTTTACGTAGCTGTTACAAAACAATGAATACAGCTTTGTCCTTTTCATATGATGGATTTTCATACATCGTTCGATTTTATTTAATGTGTCAGTGGGCGAAATTGTTACTTTGTAAATGTTTGATGGTTTGTTTGACTTACAGACTGTCTGGCTGGCTGGCTGAATGCCTCAGTGTGTAGTAATGCCTGTGTGTGTCTGTCTCCCTTTGAGTGTTCGGGACTGCGCCCAGAGTGCTTCTTTTAAACAGCAGACTTTGTAAATTGTGTTTTTTTCTTTGAGTATGTTTACACAATTGACATGCCACATATGTCGTTTTATGTTGCATGTTACATGTGACATTTGTTTATGTTTTATAGACGATAATAGCGGTTTAAAAGGGACTTTGAAGTACTTTACAAATATTTTTATTTATTAATGTTAAATATTAAATTAAGTGTGTTGTTGTTGTTGTTCATTTTATTAATGACTTTGTGCAGCTCTTGAGGAATTTAGTTTTTTTTTTCAATAATAAAAAGAATTTCAATTTATTGACCTAAAGAGCAAATAAATAAAAACAAAAACGCCAAACAAGCTCAATTATAAAACTGGTCTAAAAATTTGTTTTATAAGTTCTACAATGTTAAAGTTTTCAAATGAGAAAATTTTAAATATTTTAAAGTTTTCTTTAGAAATTTTAAAGCTTTCTATATAAAACTTTAAGCGATTATGAGTTTTTTTTAGAAAACGTTTAGCGATTTAGTTTTTTCTATTGAAAACTTTAAGCGATTAAGCGTTTTCTATAGAAAACTTTGAGCGATTAAGTGTTTTTTATAGAAAACTTTAAGCGATTAAGTGTTTTCTATAGAAAACTTTAAGCGATAAAGTATTTTCTATAGAAAACTTTAAGCGATGAAGCGTTTTTTATAGAAAACTTTAAGCGATTAAGCCTTATTTATAAAAAACTTTAAGCGATTAAGCGTTTCTTATAGAAAACTTTAAGCAATTAAGCGTTTTCTATAGAAAACTTAAAGCGATTATGTATTTTCTTTAGAAAACTTTAAGCGATTAAGCGTTTTTTATAGAAAACTTTAAGCGATTAAGCGATTTCTATAGAAAACTTTAAGCGATAAAGTATTTTCTATAGAAAACTTTAAGCGATTAAGCGTTTTTTATAGAAAACTTTAAGCGATTAATCGTTTTTTATAGAAAACTTTAAGCGATTAAGAGTTTTTTATAGAAAACTTTAAGCGATTAAGCGTTTTTTATAGAAAACTTTAAGCGATTAAGCGTTTTTTATAGAAAACTTTAAGCAATTAAGCGTTTTCTATAGAAAACTTAAAGCGATTAAGTATTTTCTATAGAAAACTTTAAGCGATTAAGTGTTTTATATAGAACACTTTAAGCGATAAAGTATTTTCTATAGAAAACTATTAGCGATTAAGCGTTTTTTATAGAAAACTTTAATCAATTTAGCGTTTTTTATAGAAAACTTTAAGCGATTAAGCGTTTTCTATAAAAAACTTGAAGCGATTAAGCGTTTTATATAGAAAACTTAAAGCGATTAAGCGTTTTCTATAGAAAACTTTAATCGATTAAAAGTTTTCTATAGAAAATTTGACGCGATTAAGCGTTTTCTGTAGAAAACTTTAAGCGATAAAGTATTTTCTATAGAAAACTTTAAGCGATGAAGCGATTTCTATAGAAAACTTTAAGCGATAAAGTATTTTCTATAGAAAACTTTAAGCGATTAAGCGTTTTTTATAGAAAACTTTAAGCGATTAATCGTTTTTTATAGAAAACTTTAAGCGATTAAGAGTTTTTTATAGAAAACTTTAAGCGATTAAGCGTTTTTTATAGAAAACTTTAAGCGATTAAGCGTTTTTTATAGAAAACTTTAAGCAATTAAGCGTTTTCTATAGAAAACTTAAAGCGATTAAGTATTTTCTATAGAAAACTTTAAGCGATTAAGTGTTTTATATAGAACACTTTAAGCGATAAAGTATTTTCTATAGAAAACTATTAGCGATTAAGCGTTTTTTATAGAAAACTTTAATCAATTTAGCGTTTTTTATAGAAAACTTTAAGCGATTAAGTGTTTTATATAGAACACTTTAAGCGATAAAGTATTTTCTATAGAAAACTATTAGCGATTAAGCGTTTTTTATAGAAAACTTTAATCAATTTAGCGTTTTTTATAGAAAACTTTAAGCGATTAAGCGTTTTCTATAAAAAACTTGAAGCGATTAAGCGTTTTATATAGAAAACTTAAAGCGATTAAGCGTTTTCTATAGAAAACTTTAATCGATTAAAAGTTTTCTATAGAAAATTTGACGCGATTAAGCGTTTTCTGTAGAAAACTTTAAGCGATAAAGTATTTTCTATAGAAAACTTTAAGCAATTAAGCGTTTTCAATAGAAAACTTTGAGCGATTACGCGTTTTCTAAAGAAAAATTTATCGATTAAAAAATTTAACCGATGAAACGTTTTCTATAGAAAACTTTATGTGATTAAGTGTTTTCTATAGAATAATTTAAGCGATTAGGAATTTCTATAGAAAAGTTTATGCTATTAAGAGTTTTCTTTAAAAAGCTCTAAGCGATTGAGAGTTTTCTATAAAGTATCTATACTCTGGCATCTTAAGAGCTGCGTAGTTGATTTAACGATGTCCTTACCGTTTGTCTGCTGAAATGTTTTTTTGATGGGGATTTGGCTGGTATATATTTATGTCACATATGCTCCGGCAAATTTTGCTATTGAAATTTAGCTCGAGTAATCAGAAAACGGCCGAGATATGAGCGAAAAACCACGACTGCCTCTAATTTTACCCATAAATAACTTATTGTTTTATTTTCTTCAGAACAGCAAGAGTCCAGTTTCCAAATTAAGTAAAAGCATCTCGGCTATCAATAAAAAATATCCCACAAAATGTGGGCGGGGTTGCTGAAGAGGGCGTGGCGCTTCCTTTCCAAAGTCATTAAAAATGTCTGTATATCTTGAGAACAGTAAGAGCCAACGTTTTCAAATTAGGTACAAGCATCTTGGTTATCAATAGACAACATCCGACAAAATTTGGGTGGGGGCAAAGACGTAGGTGTGTCGCAAAAAAGATTTGTGAATATTTAGACAACGGTTAGAGTAAAATTGTCCAAATTTGGTTAGCATAACTACATAACCTCTCTTAATATGGGCGGAATTGGAGAAGTGGGCGTGGCACTTCCCGTACAGAGAGTTTTCTGTATATCTGGAGAATGGTAAGAGATAAAGTTTCAAAATTGGGCAAAAACATCTTGGTTATCAAAACACAACATCCGGAAAAATGTGAGCGGGATTGAAGAAATGTGCGTGCACAAAATTTATTTTTTTATATCTTAATTAGCGGTATTTATATAACTTTATGTTCTTATCGCACCATCGTGAAGGCTTTATAAGATTCGGCATAGCCAAATACAGAAATCTTTCTGGTTTTTTTATTGACGTTACTTTTATTTTTCTATACAAAAATGTCCGTCAACAAGTTTGCTTTATCAAAGTATTAACGATTCGTATATTTTTTAAATTTTTTCAGTATATTTGTTTTATTAAAATAAGAATTAAATTATTTTCATTTAAAAGATAAAAAAGTAAAATACTTTACAAAACTATTCATCTTTTGATTGATTTTTGCAATTTAAAAGATTAAACTAAAAAACCATTTATAGTGAACGGAATGTTTGTAATTTTTTTAATTAAAATCCTCAGTATCTCATTAATTTCAAATAAATAAAAAAAATAATGAATACAAAATTAATTTGTAATTTCCTGAGTGGATACTTAAATCATCAAACAGCAAATTCTTATAAATTCAAGCACACTTCATTAATTCAATATAATTTTAATTAATAAATTACATTAACAACAAATATTTTATTGATACATTTTTTTTGAATAAACAATACCCAACACTGTACAAATAACGCAAATTTATGCGTTTCATGTTTGCTCTCCCTTCGCTCTTTTTTGTATAAAATGTTTGCTTAAGTAATCAAAACAAAAAATTTTCCATACAACAACAAAATATTACGATTATTGTGCATTTTCAATCAATTTGTTTACACAAGACGAAATCAAAATATTTAATCTACAATGTGTAATTTTCAATTATCATTCATTATTATTTTAAAATTTAAGTCCAGTTTTTGCTGCAAATGCATTCATAATCAGCCACAATGCAATTTTGTAGCTCATAATGGGATTTTTAATTATAAATATAAATTTGTAATAAAAGATAACCCAGCGAAATGTTATGGGCAAAAATTAACAAGAGAAAAACATGTTCTGTAAAAAGGTTTTCGAAAAAAAGAAAGATATGTTAAATTTTGTTTATGAAATTTTTTTTTTTGAAAATTTACGATATTTTGATATTTCTTTTAAAAAGAAAAGAAAAATTTACAATATTTATTTTCTTTCATTAAAAAAAAAAGATATTCATATTTTCCTAAAGAAAAATTTATGATATTGAGATTTTTCTTTAGAAAAATTTTTGATAGAAATACATTTCTCTTTAAAATTTTACAATATCAAGATTTTTCGATAAAAAAATTTACAATAATGATATTTTTGCATAGAGCTTTAACGATGTCGAGATTTTTTTACATACAAAATAAGATATTTTGATTTTTTTATTAAAATTATTTACGATATTAGGTTTTTTTATAGAAAAATGTACGATATTGAAGATTTTCTATAGTAATTGAAATTTTTCTAAAACATAAAAATTTCAAGATTTTTCCATAAAAATTTTACAATATTTAGACCATCTTAAAAAAATTCACGATATTGAGATTTTTCCTAAAAAAAGTTAAGAATATCAAAATTATTTCATGGGAATATTCATGCAATTTAAACTTTTCTGTAGAAATATTAACGATATTGCAAATTTTTCACAATAAACAATTACGAAATTTAAAGTATTCTATGAAAAAAGTTACGATATTAATATTTAACTATAATAAAAATATTTAGATTTTCTATTCAAAACTTTTTTTGGAAAAATTTACGACAAAAAATAACGATATTGAGATTTTTGAGCCGGAAAATTTATGATATTAAAATTTTTCTAATTAAGAAAATCTTACAAAATTGGAATTTTTCTATAGAAAAATTTTAAATTTCTTTAAGATTTTTATGTAAACAAATTTATAATACTGAGATTTTTCTATAGAGGGGTGTTAGATATAAAGTTTTTTGCTATTTTAAAACAAAGATTTTTCTATATAAAAATTTCTGATACTGAGATTTTTTGTATAAAAAACGACGCTGATGAATTTACGACTTAAATTTTCCTATTAAAAAATTGTTGATAATTTTTTAAATAGAAATTTATAATGTTTCGATTTACTATAGAAAAATTTACGATATTAAGGTTTTTCTTACGATGTTAAGATCTTCAAATTAAACAATTAACGATGTTAAGGTTTTTCTTTAAAAATTTTTTTTATAGAAAACAAACAAATTTGGCAATATTGTATTTATAAGTAAATGTACGATATAATAATTTTTGCAAAGTGCAGTTTACGAAAGTGAAAAATTTCTTTAGAAAAATTTTGGATACTTACAACTTAGAAAAAATTATCGTTTTCAAAACTTTTATATATTTTTATAATTTTTTTTTTGTTTGCAAAAATTAACGATATTAGAAATTTTTTAAGAAGTTTTACAACTCAGACTTTCCCATTAAGAAATTAAAAATATTGAGATTTTTTTAACAGGAAATTTACAATATTAAGATATACTATATACAAATCGACGATCTTGAGATATTTCTATAAACAAATTTACGATATTAAGATTTTTCCATAAACAAATTAGGATATTAAAATTTTTCTCTAAAAATATTTTCTTTGTTCGGATTTTTTATAAAAAAAATGGGTATTTTTCTATGTAAAAGTTGACGATCTTAAGGTTTTTTTATGGAAAAAGAAATTATTTTTCTATAGAAAAATTTCCGAAATTGAAAATTTTCTGTAGAAAAATTACGATATCTATAATTCAGATATTACATATAGACGAAATTTTCATATTCAAAAGTTTTGTTTGTTTTTGATAATTTTTTTTTTTTTGGTTTGCAAAAATTTACGTTATTAGAAACCTTCTATTAAAAATTTTTCAAAATATGAAATGTTCTGTAGAAAGATTTACAATATCTGGATTGTCGAATCTTCTCAAAAAATTATTCGATACAATTTATGTTCTATAGTATCAATTTTCTCTATAGTTTTTTTATAACCTTAAAAATATTTACGATATTAAAAGGTTTCTTAAATATTTTGTCGTAAAAAAAAACGATATTTATAATTTTTATTGAGAATAATTTCTAATGTTTAAAATGTTCTCGATGAACTTGATGATACGTGAAATTTTATGTTAAAAAAAGTTACGATATTAAAATTTTATGTTAAAAAAAGTTACGATATTAAAATTTTTCTTTAGAAAAATTTACGATATTAAAATTTATCTTTACAAAACTTTACAATATTTGCATTTTTTTTAATAGATATTTTGATTTTTTTTAAATTTAAGATTTAAGAACTTTTCCTTGAAAAATCTTTTTTATTTACTATCACTTTTAAAAAAGTTTGCTGCTTTTTCATCGGCAAATTTTTAGTTGTCTATTTTGCTACATAATAAATAATTTAAATAAATGCATAAACGATATTTTTAATTTTTCCAAAAAAACCCCGTCCGTGAAATCCTCTATTTTGGTTTCGGCCGAGTGGATTATTAGTTTTAAAAGTGGGAGGAGGTTTGTTAAATGCCAAAATTACACAGATGCCACAGCCAGCCGTTTTGACGACTCATTGATTATGGATGAAGCTGGTGGTTGCTGGTGGCGGTTGCAGTGCTGATGACGATGATGTTCCGACACACTGAGTAGTAGACGTTTTAGTTTTTACATTTTTTTTATGTGCAGTAATTTCGTTTTGCAGTGAAAAAAAAAACTGCTTATCAGATGTGTGTAGTTCTAATTGTTTTTTTTTTGTCGAAAAAGAGGATCTGCCGCAACAGTAAAAGGTAGAAAGAAGGGAATTTACAAACAACAATGTTAAACTCCATAGATTCTAGGAAATTATAGTTTATTTTTATTTTGCCATTAAATCGCCATGTCCATTCTACAGTTCATTTACTGTTTTATACAATTTTTGTATTTATTTAAAATGCATTAAATGTCTTTTAAAGATTTAAATCTATTTTGCGCTTTCTGTGAAATCTAGCTGTCTACATGGTCTTTGACTTTGACTGACAGTTATAGTTGTCGGCTTTTAGCTTTTATCATGGACCAGTATTTAGTCCCCCCTTTCAGCACGTGTCTAGTTTTATTCGGATGCATTTTCTTTTCCCATCAATTTCTTATAGATGTTTGCTTAGAAAGTGGCAAGCGAAATGTTATTTTTTTTTTTTGCATTAATTGAAAACTTTTACAAAATGCATTTAAATTGTTATGATTGTGCCAAATTTGATCCAGTAGAAAGATTTTATTTTATTTGTCTAGCGGTGTTTAATGACAGATGTGGTATGGAAACTAATGATTGCATGTTGTAAATATAGAATTTGAAAAAAAGTGATTCCAATTGAACAGAATTGAGAACATCAATAAATGAAAATCGAGATTATAAAATTGCAAAAAGCTTTTTTAAAATTAATTGATTGACATAAATTAATAAGGAACTGAGATCACTTTCTAAGCTATTTTTAAGCTTTAGATAAATTTACGATAATAGAAGGAGGGCGGAACATTAAGTCCGTAACTTTTTAATGTAACTGAGGTTTTTGATAAAAAAAAACTATTATATTTTTCATCGTATTATCCTTTAAGCTCTATACATCTTATCTTACTTTTCTTAAATTTTGTATCCCCTTAAAAAAATAAGATTTATCTGGGTAATTAAGATGATTGCATCGTGGGGGTAAAATCCTTCTCCGCTGAACCTTTTTTTAACTTCAAAACTAGAAGTAGTCACGCAGGGCTAAAGCCGCAAAAGAGGGCGGATGAGGGTGCAAACTAAGGTACCACACGTTAGTGTACCATACAGTATTTTGGCATGAGTAGTACACATTAAAGCAGGTCGGCCTTTATACAAAAAAAGTGCGCTAGTCACTTCCTAGAGTGAAAGACTTGTCAATGAAGTATCTTAAACAGGAGAAACACGCACACTCCAAATATTGCTCTATCACGACAATTACGTCGTTAAGACTTTTCTATAGAAAAATTTACGTTTCCGGGCTGTTCATAAAAAATTAAGGTTTTTAATTTTTCTTCAAAAAGCTAAACATTCTTTAGTTTTTTGATAGAAATATGTTTGTTTTTAAGTTTTTCTCTAGAAACTTGAAGGTACATAGAAAGATTTTTCTGTAGAAAACTTAAGGTTCTTCTTTTTTTATAGAATTATCTATAGATTTTTTTACAAACTTCGAATTGCAATCATGGCAATTCCTTAGAAAAATTAGCGTTCTGAAGCTATTTTAAAGATTTGCTTGGTTCTTGAGATTCTTTTTTAGAAAAATTTACCTTCTTAAGAGTTTTCTATAGAAAAATATTTTGCTCTAAAGATTTTTCATAGAATAATTGACTTGATTTTTAAGGGTTTTCAAAGAAAACTTAACGTTGTTTGAATTTTTCTGTTAAAAATTTACATCTTATATAGATTTTTTTATAGAAAATTTACGTTTTCAATTCTTTTCTAAAGAATAGTTTACGCTTTTAAGAATTTTTTAGAAAAAGAATAACCGTTTTTGAAATTTTTTTATAGACCTATTTAAGGTTTTAACATAGACAAATTTCCGTTTAAAAAATTGTTAAATAGAAAAATTGACGTTTTTAAGGTTTTTTTCAATAGAAAAGCTTATGGTGTTAAATCTTTTCTATAGAATAATTTTTTCTATAGAAAGATTAACGTTCTAAGAATTTTCCTATAAAAATTTTTAAGCCCTTTCTAAAGAAAAATTTATGTTTTTAAGTTTTTTCTATTGAAAAAATAAAGTTTTAAGTTTTTTCAAAAAAAAAAAAAAAAAAAAAAAAAAAAAATTTTCATTATTAGACAAAAATATATGTTCGTTCTATAACAAAGTTTAGATTGATGCTTTATTAATTTTTTCGATAAATAGACTGAAGTTTTAAGTCTTTTCTATAGAAAAATGCACTTTTTCAAGTATTTTCTAATAAAAAAATTATTTTCTATAAAAACATAACGTGTTTAAGTTTTTCTTTTACAACAACTAACTTTCTTAAGATTTTTCTTCAGATACATTTACGTTCTTAAGACTTTTCTTAAGAAAAATTTACGTTCTTAAGACTTTTCTTTAGAAAAATTTACGTTCTTAAGACTTTTCTTTAGAAAAATTTACGTTCTTAAATATAGAAAAAAATTTACGTTTTAAAGTTTTTTCTATAAAAAAATTTACGTTTTTAAGTCTTTTCTATTCAAAAAATTCATGTTTTTAAAAATACATAAGGTTTCTAAGCATTTTCTCCAGTATATAACCAAAACGATGTTTAGCTATACAGATGATAGGTTACCACACTTCTTAACAAAAATAATTCTTAGAAAAAATATATTTTGGGCAAAAAGCCTTAACGATTTGGCAAATAAGTTGAACACACAATGGGCAGATATAAATACTACGGAACCAGAATGGAACTTCCGAAACAAATTGTTAATACAGAATCTTAAATATGAAAATTTTTTAAATAAAACACAAAGAGCTATGAGAAGCGACCAACGTATATATAAACACTTAGATTATAGAGTTGGGGCCATATATTTTCAAAGGTTCAACCAAAATGATATTACCTGGATCATCAAAGCGCGTTGTAATCTTATATATCTCAATGGTTATAAGTATACAACAAGTGAACGGGATCACCATTGTACTTTATGTAATCGGAGGGAAGCGGAAACATTGCAACACTTCCTAGGTCGATGTCCTATGCTAACCTCTTTTCGAATGAGATATTTTGCAACAGCTATATTGTCAGAAGATGAAACCAAAAGAACTCTAAATGGGCGATTGCATTCAGATTGGACAATTTTAGTTAGTTATTTAAAATCATCTCTAAATTATCGAAAACTAATTATAAATGAATTTGAATAATATTTTATCAAGTAAATTACTGTATAAAAATAATAGCTATTTCACAATGTAAGAATAAATTTACGTTATTGACTCTTTTTTAGAGAAAAATTTACGTTCTAATAGAACACTTAATATTTTTAAGATCTCTAAATAGAAAATATTACATTAAAATAATTTTTATATAGATAATTTTAATGATACTGCTCTTATTTAATGCACAACTGTAGCCATTTAAACTAAATTAAGCGAATTTTGTAGGCGTTTATTTTTTTCAAATTATCTATATCCACAATAAATAAGCGGGAGGTAGTTTAAGTAATACTTCCCTTTGTTATGACCATCATTGTTCAATTTTTGTAGAACACTTGCTATTTTAGCCAGCATTAAAATAAGTTTGGAAAAATTTCAAACAGACAAAAAACACGGATGGAAAACAAAAAAAACTTGTAAAGAAAATTACCTAAAGTGGTCAACACTTAAAAGTTACTTTGGAAAGGCAAAGGCATGATAGAGGGTTGGTGGAAAACACAATGAAAAAATAAAAAAATAAAATTGCTACAAAGGGCCTCTTCGTCCTTGTTGTGGGAGGTAATTGTGTAATAATTTGTGTAAAGATTTTTTTTTTTTGATTTTTCTGTTAAACATTTTTTGTGTCTGTTTTGCCTTCAATTTCTATTTTTCGTTTTTGGTCATAAAGTATCATAAATTATAACTAGATAAAAATTAACAATAGGAAAATTACAATGTTGTTGAAGTTATAATTTACCTGTTTAAAAAAAAGAGAGTCAACAATATTATGAAATAAATAATATTGCTGTTTTGTGGGTTGTTAGGCTGTAAATAATTTTATTTTATGATTATTAGGAAGGGTATAATTTAAAAATGATGAATATTTTTATAGAGGTGGACGAATAATAATATTTGCTAAATTGTAAAAGAAGATATTGCCATTATTTTTTGTGTACAAAAATTTATGATATTGAGAACTTTCTATATAAGAATTTACGGTTTTCTAATTTTCTATTAAAAAAATTTAGTTTTTTGGATTTTTCTTTAGATAAATTAATGTTGTTGTAAGAACAATAAAAGAAAAATAGAAATATAAGAAAATATACACAAAAATGTTTAACAGAACATAAAAAAAAATCTTTACAGAAATTATTACAGAATTACCACCCATAACCAGAACGAAGAGGCGTCTTATAGAATTTTTCATATTTCATATTATAAATTTTCATTGTCATTCATTCAACCCAGTATCATTGTGCTTCTCCAACTTTAATAAGTTTTTACTTCGTGTTTTCAGTCTATCTTAAATTTTTCCCAACTTCTTTTTAAGCTGATTAAAAAAATAATGATTTTTCTGTAGAAAAGTTTGCACTACTTAAATTTTTCTATCGCTATCGCTTTTCTGATTTTTCTTAAAAAGATTTTCGCTTTTGTGATTTTTTTTCACAAATGTATGCTTTAATCGGTGGAATGGTGTTTTCTCCCATATTCGATATTCATCGACTTTGCCAGGGCTTTCGATACTATCCACCATCAGGCAATTTGGCACGTACTTCGATGCAAGGGAATCCTACCTGATGAAGGGTACTAAAATCCGAGATAAGCAAAATAGGAAAAATCTGGTCTGAAATAAGACTAATGACACAGGACAGATTCGGATGGAAAGATTTCGTTACGGCCCTTTGTTCTAACCTGGAACCATAGGAATCAAAATATGCTGTGATAAATTTTTTTATAGAAATGTTTATGCTTTTGTGATTTTTCTATTGTTATTTTTCTTTGGAAAATTTTTTCTATAGAAAAATGTACGTTGTTGTTATATTTCTTCTTGCGCTATTCCAATTTTTCTATCGGAAAATTTACGCTTTTAATTTTTATAGCAACACCACAATAACGGAGAGGATATTAAGCTTTTCAGCTTATGTGTCTAACGCTAAAAAATATTGGTCCTAGACACACCTTTTAGTAAACTGAACGACTCAGAATCAGTTTCTTATGCCTAATAAATCACTGATGGTTTAAGCGCTGGTTTAGTTGAACTAAACTTGAGTTTATATGTAGTTTAAACTCAACTACTATAAATCCGTGTCACATGTATTATATGTTGTTAAAAAATTAACATGTGGCAGCACTACGATAAATCTTATAAAATTCATATGGTCTGTATTGGTAGTTTAAACTTGAAAGATGGTTTATTTGTTTAGTGCTTTCTAGATTTGTTGGTTTAAACACATTTTAAACCAAAAAGAGAGTTTAACTTGCTCTGATTTTTTAGCCCTTAGTCGTTTTAATGATGTCCATCCGTCTGTCTGGCTGGTTTGCTGTCCATGTTACATTGTGCGCAAAGTTGCAGGTCGCAATTTTGTAGATAATATGCTGAGATTTGGTTTATAGATTTCAATTGTCATAAGGACGAAACCTGTTGGAAATTGTGAAAATCGGTCTATTATTATACATGGCCCCAATACAAACTTTTTTTCCAGAATAGTCTTTGTGCCCATTAACTGCTTTAATTTGTTGGTATGTGTTTAGATTCAATTTTGCTCAAAAATATCTTATTGAAATAAAAATTGCCATAAGAAATTTTTCTAAAATCGGTGCATATTTGACAATAGCTCCCATACAAATACCACTGCCGAAAATAGTTTTTAAAGCCATTTATATAAAGGGTGTTTTTATAGAGTGTCACAAATTTGAGTTGGCATCACTGCTTTATTTGAGCATCAATTTAACAGCTGATAGTTGCTTTTTGTTTAGTTTGCTTTGAAATTTCATTACGAATGAACTTGCTTACAAAATAATTGTTCAATACAAAATCCAAAATTTTATTTTCCGATGAAGCCCATTTCTGGTTGAATGGGTACGTAAATAAGCAGAATTGCAGCATTTAGAGTGAGGAGTTTCCACAAGCTTTTGTCGAAACACCATTACATCCATAGAAAATTACTGTTTGGTGCGCTTTATGGACTGGCGGAGTCATTGGCCCATATGTCTTCATAAACGATGATGGTCAGAATGTAACTGTCAATGGTGAACGGTATAGGAACATGATTCGAAATTTTTTCGTACCTCAATTACGTGGCATTAATCTTGCTGATATGTGCTTCCAACAGGACGGAGCCATACGCCACACAGCAGGCGCTACAATCTAAAAAAATAATTCCACGTAATGGCCCAAATAATTGGCCACCAAGATCGTGTGATTTAATCCCATTGGATTATTTTCTTTGGGGTTATCTTAAGCCAATTGTTTCTACATCGATAAAGCTTAAACAACTGAACACCTGGATATCAACATTCGAAGAGTTATCGGCGAAATACGGCCGCAAATGCTGCGAAAAGTTGTTGATTGCGCCTTCTAGCGCCAGCCGTGGCGGTCACATGACAGAAATCATATTTAAACATTAATTTCATAAAATTTTCTTTCCAAAAAAGCCCGTTTCATTGATATTAAAAATATATTTCCTTGTCTTATTATGATTTAAACTTTTGTCACTCTATTAAAAACACCCTTTATATATATATTTATTTATATGTCTTTATATTTTATATTAGGTCCTGTTGTTCCTAAAACGAACAAAGGGCCACAACGAACTTTTTCCATTCGTTCCTATTTGATAAGAGAGGTTTAATTTTTCTCCAGCTTAGGCCGCTTTGAGAGATTTCGGATTCTAGTTGGCGTCTCCAGGTGTGTGACGGGTGTACAACTCAACTTGTACTTTCAAATCTTAAGCAGCTTTTGTAGTATTGCCCACAGGTCTGCGATGCATGTAACCAATCCAACGTTGCCTACGATTAATTATCTCGATTGGTCGTTTGTATATCTGCTCCTATAATTGTGTGTTGGAGAGGAGGTGTTAGGCCAACTATTTTTAATATTCTTCGCAACAGCGGTTGATGAATACCTGGATGGCAAATTTTTTCATGCGATCTGGAGTTCCAAGATTCACTTGCGAAAAGGAGTAAAGCGGTACTCCACAAGAGTTAAATATGCTAATCTTTCTCAGTTTTGAGATAGCAGTGGATTTCAATACAGGTCGTCATATACCAAACGACTGGTCAGCCTTTGGAATTCGGAAGAATATATCATCTCTGTATTAACTTGTTGTTGTTAGGAATGTTGCAGTGCATTACCTTACTCTTTCTTATATTAATCCTTAAGCCAGTTTTTAAGGCTTCGCTCTTAAGAGAGTTGAGCTTAGCTGACATGTGGCGATAGTTGTGCGACAGGAGGCAGATATCATCAGCTGTTCATTAAATCCCGATATTATTCCTATGCTTTCTCATTACACACGATGACACCAATAACGATATTCAATACAATGGGAGATAGCTAACAGCAGTTCCAACTTTTAATACAAGGGTTGAATTAAAAAAATTTATAACTTTCTTATAAATGTTGGACTAGAAATTAAAATTGGGCGACAATAACTTTTGCGATAGATACTGTCATAGCAAATTGTTGTGCTGGTAGGTTCTGTATTTACCATAGGTCTTTTTTAAGCCCCGAAAATCCCATAACAATAAAGATTTTTAGATAAGATTTGGCACAAAAAACTCTTATACGTTCTCATGATCATTTTGCCTCATAACAAATTTTGTTTTGGTAGTCCATGATCACCAATCAGTCTCAAATAGGGAACACTTTCGAAACTTTGTCTATACATTGTATGGTGTAGACTCTACACTGTAGAGTATCATATTGTCGGGCTTGTCTAAATATACTTTTATACTTGTTTATCTTGCAAGTGTTTTTTTGCTTCCAGATTTTGTGATCTGCATATCTTAAACTTTAGTTTTTATTTCTTTACTTTTTAAATTTTTTTTTCTATATATTAAAATGTCAATTTTGTGGCTACTAACGGTAATTTTAAGCGTTGGCTGTTAGCAACTTGTAGCAACAAAAAGTTGCAGTTGTCTTAACAATGTTTAATTTCTTAAATTTATTTCTATATTGTTGTCTGTGGCATAAAGGCAAAACATGTTGGTAACTTATGTAAATTTTGTTGGTTTTGTTTTTTTTTTTTTACATTTGTAATCAATGACAATTGACATGATATTTCCTTATACAAGTACCAGGGCGAGTGTCTTGGGCTCCTAAATGATAATTTATAGTTTTCATTGGAGTTAAAATGCAATTATACGGACACAAAGTGTCGCAGACAATTTTGTTTACGTCTTGGTTCTTCTTATTTATTTGTTTTTAAACTCTTTGATGTCTTTAAATGGTATTTAGAGTGGGTTGCTGGTTTGTTCGTGGAAGCGGTTGGTAATTGATTATGGAAGTTTAAAGGAGAAGGTGGTGGTAGAATTTTAGGGGACTTATAGTAAATAAAATATTGTGGTTATATCAAGGGCTGTTGTTTGTATTAATATGGTTGCTCCTTAAAATCGTAATGGAAAAAGAGACAATATGTCATAGATTCCAGGCCTCATTTGGCCTTTTCTGCTAGACCAATTTGGCAGTTGTAGTCGTATAGAAAGTTCCCTTCATCTAATGAAAAGACGGACTCCTTTCCTCAGTTGTTCAATTTATTTAGGGCCTATATTAGTTGTCTATTGTGTTTTATATCTTTTTCTTTTTAAAAAAACAAACTTTACATTTAAATTTAAAAAATTCTCAAAATGTCTTAAAAATTAAAGTAGATAATCATTCAAAGCAAATTTCGTTCCAACCGAGGTCAAATACCATTTGGTTTAAATATTGATGTTTGACTATTGACTGCCAGCCGGCGTCAATGGCGGTGAGTTTTTAACGGAAAACCCCTCTGAAGAGATTGAATGGTTACAATTAAAACATGTGAGGGCAATTTGTCCGTAAAAAACCTGGGTTCTGTTCCCAGCTCAGTCAAGAATGAAGAATTATCAATAAATTTAAATTAATTTCATGTTGTAAAATTCCTTTCTTCATAAAAATAATGTAATAAAAATAAAATTTAATGAACTTAAGCCTTATTAAAATATCAAAATTTCGATTCAAAACCATAAACAGTTCAACAAAATAATCACAATACTAATTATTGTCTTTAAAAACTTTACATTGTTTTTTACCTTTCCATACCATTTTTAAAGACCAGATTTCAAGCATACATATTTTAAAATAAAACTACCTTTTCGTGTGGGATCACATTATTCTGTCTGTTCCTTGAGTATTAAATACAATAAATTATTCTTAAGTTAAGTAAAACTACTTTCGATAGCATGACAACATAATTTCAATATTGTATTAATTTAAATAATTTTTTTTTTCCGAACAAATAAATCCTTCAAAATTACGGTTGAATAAAATTCATAGCATATTTAAATGTGAATTTATTTTGGGGTATATTTATTGTCGAAAAGATGTAATTAATTATTAAAACCTATAATAATGAAAATTTAAACACCCACGAGGAAAGCGTTTTAATAATCCTATTAAAATGATAATATGTAATTTGAAAAGAACAAATAGAATTTAATTAGCTTCAAAATATTCAAGAGAGATTATTAATTATAACAGCCTGTTCAACGATTTCGAACGTTAACGTTCGCATAGAAAATAACATTTAAAACAAAAACAATATTCGACAATTTGTTTTTGTTTTAAATGAAATTTTCTATGCGAACGTAAACGTTCGATATCGTTGAACAGGCTGTAAGACTTGAGTTGTTATATGGTGGAGTGCGATCGACAAGGATAGATACCGTGCAATGCCTGAGAAAGTATAGAAGCTGGTTGCATTGATGATTGCTCCTACGAGGGCTAAACTAGCTCCCGGTGGATATTATGGCTAAAAGGCTGGTTCATTGCTCAGCGATATTACTGACTGCTGCCAATAACTGGTTAAAACGTGATTTAAACTTGCCCCTGATGAGGGAAACTTCCAGGGCTGTGGAGTCGGAGTTGATGTTTTTGTACCGGAGTCGGAGTCGGAGTCGAAGTACCCACAAAAACTAGCGACTCCGACTCCGACTTTTTTGCATTAAAATTTTTCCAATATTTTTCAAAATAAAAAATTTTAATGACCAATTTCTCCAATTCTTTTTAAATATCAATTCATATTTAAATATAATTTTTCTTATAATTTTATTTTAATTTGACATAAAAAAACAAATTTTAAACATAAATTGATATTTAAATAAATTAGTGGAATTGGCCATAAGAGGGTCTGCTTTTTGAAATTGTGAAGTCAGAAAATAAGGACCAGTATACTTTTCATATGAGTAGGTGAGTTTCAAAAATTAAAAAATTGAGATAAGATCTTATTTTGACAATTTATAAGAATTTTTATAAATATTGTATCGAAGCATGTCCTTTTCTATGTTTTAATGTGACCTCAAATTTCTGTTATAAAAACCAGCGGGTTCACTATTTGAATTTCGCCAAGATATCGTTAATGAAATAGGGCCGAATTAAGGAATTAAAAAATTAAATTTGTAAAGATGTTGATTTTTATTTATCGTATATTAACAAATATTTTTGTAGCCATGTTCATGAATATGACTTGAAATCTGCTGTAGCTCCTGTGGTGAAAGCATTAAGTGAACCACATTTTAAGTTCCAACCTTCAAGGTGAATTATAATAGAAAAAAAGGAAAAGGAACTCGGAAAAATACATTATATTGTTCCAGATATAATTCCTATCAATATGGGAAAAATTTAACGTCTAGGCCAATTGGACTTGGTGTTGTTTTCATCTTTTCTATCTCGAAAGCTACATTAGATAGGACTTATGGAAATTCACACATCTATAAATTCCAACAGTATAAAAAACGTTTTTTTAAAAAGAGGTGATTTGGTGTAGTTTATCTCTCCCCTACAAAACTATTTTTACATTTTTTTTTGCACTGTTTGCATAATTTTAATAAATTAATATAACCTTTAAAATATACTAAAGTTCAATGATCCAATACGGATTGAAGCAAAACTCGTTTCTTTCGAAAGTTCGTAACAAAACTCGTTCGTTCCAAAATTAAATCCATTATTTTTCTATACTTCAGTTGGTTTAAATTTCTCAACTGTTGAGTTATAAGTCAAGAATGTCATAACACTTTATAATTAAAAAAGTTCAACTCATTTGGTCTATTTAATCGGGCGCTATATGTTTTTGCATTTTTTCCAAAATCCAAATAAAATATTTTGCAGCTTTCCGGCTCATATGTTAGTAACTAGTATGTTAAAGCTCAATACGCGGCACGTTAGAATTAAAATATCGATTTGAAAGTTTTACAGAATCATTTTCTTGCTCTATTTAACCATTTAACAGGTACTTACTAAATTAAAAAAGAGTTTAAAGTCAAATAAAAACTAGTCTCTTAAATAATGCTAGGTTAGAGTAGGAGTCGGAGTTGGAGTCGGAGTCGGAGTCGGAGTCGGAGTCGTACTTAAAAAACTTCAGTAAAAGGAGTCGGAGTTATAACTATTTCTTAACGACTCCACAGCCCTGGAAACTTCTATACCCCGAAGGTTTCTTCGGCTTGTGGGAACGCTTGTGGGAACGAGTTGTCTATTGAGATGTCTTTCCCAGAACCGAACCCTTAACTTTATACTAACACTTTAAAGAAAGCCAGTAGAGTTGGGGGGGGGGGGGGTTCCATATCAAGAAACAGCAATTTCGTCTACCTGATAATTGTAGTGTACTGCAGGTGGAAATCACTGCCTTAAGGCGGATGGATAACTGGGTGAAATTAAGTTTAACTACAGAATATCGTAAGGCATTCATTTGGCACGAGTATCCGTATGGATCTGCTTAAGAAAAAGGCAGTCAAGTGTAACAGTTAAAATCGGAGAAAACTGAAATTTAAATTTTGTATTTTTGTTTTTTTTTTAATATTTGCCAACTTTAATGATTGCTCTTACTTTGAAATAACATTTTAAATGATTTATTTTATAATTAATGAATAGAAAATTATTTAAAGAATTTTTTGGCATCAAAATTAAAAATAAGTGAATTTTACTGCCTTTTTTCTAAGCACGGCAATACTGAACTGCACTGTTGGTGTTGCCTATATCCCCTAGCTATGATGAATCGGAGACATACCCTCTGCTTGACTTCAACAGGGATCACTGCCATGATCTCAGTAATAACTGGTCACTGGCCGATAGGAACATACCTAAAATATAATGACTACCGCAGAAGTTGTCATCACGAGAAGAAAGAGAAAACTGTGTTTCAGTTTCTGTGTTAATGTCAAAGAATTTAGGATATTAGGGAGAGAAACTTAGAACTCTAAGGCCCGTTTTCACGACTTAACGATAGCTAAAGGTAAGAAGTTATCGAACAGATAATGAATTTTTAATTATCACAAGTTCCCTTTAATCTAAAAGCGAAGGATAAGCTAAAGAAAGGAACGTTCTACCTTTAACTTTTGTCGTAAGGTTTAGATTTGAGATTGCCATATTATATTCACATATTTTTTATATATGGTAACTCCAATTATACGTATATCTTGTAAATGTAAAAAAGTACGTAGTTGCCAGTTCGTATTTTTATTTTGGCAAAAATAATCGGTATTTTCTTTAGTATTGCCACATTTTCAAAAATGTTAAGTTTATTTTACACAGCAGTTGTGAAAACGAAAAATAGTTGCAGGTAACTTTATTCCTCACTAGTGCTAAAGGTACCATTAACAATTTCGAACTTTATAGGTAAGTCGTGAAAACGGGCCTAAGTGGTATCTGTCTGGATGATTTATCTAGAAGAGAACTAAGGCTGTTTTTTTCATTAGCAAAAACAAATTGGTTGAGATTTGCAGTGACACATATGGACTAACAGCTCTTAAGGATAGACATTGGCGCTGGGTTTTACAAAGAGACTGTTGTAGGACTCAATGTATGTTTAGATGAGTGTCTAAGGAAACTAACTTAAATGCCCAAAAGTTTTCGCCTAGTCTTTTTTTTTAATGGTATAGATGTTATTTTTAAGATTAAAAAATGTTCTCAACGAATTTTTAAGACAATTCTTTATTTTTAATTTGCATTTAACCCGATACTTCGTTAGCGTCTTCCTTTCATTCTAGGTTATAACAAAAAAGTACCAACATTTTCCCCCTTTCCCTTTTTTGAAAAGTCTTGAATCTTTAAATAAAGCAAAGAATTAAATATTCCCAAAAATTACTTTGATAAAGTAAATTTATTTTTGAGGCTTGTAATTTTGATAAACATAATTAATAAAAAAATTTATATATTGTCTACATTAAAAAAATCACCCTTTGATGAAAGCCGTTTGTTACAAAATGGCAAAATCTTGCTAAATTTTTATGACCAAGTTTTAAAAATGATTAAATTCAATGCTTCTCTAGTTTAAAGAAATCATTTATTTCTTCGCTATTATGAAACTTTTTATACAAATATTGTAAATTATTGTGCTAATGCGTCTAACACGATTTTATTATACTTTTACACTCAATAAACCGAAATACATGTTAATTAAAATCATTTTAGACTTAATTATCAAAAAAATTAAATAATATAAAACATCAACTTTAAAAATGGCATCATAAATTAAACAGCACAAAGAAATTGGTTGCGTGGAAACAATTAAATTTGTTGTCAATCAAATAAATCAGTTTAAAGCGAAAAATTTTTTTTAGTGACAGTTTCACAATTGCACTTGCAAGTGGAAACGGGGAGCCACATGCAAGCGCAAGTTCGAAAAACTCAATACACTCACACTTTTTCACTAACATTCAAACAATTTTGTACTTTCAGCCAATTGGCTGTTTCCTCGATATTTGTTGATAATACGTATACACTACTTGCAAGTAATGCCCGTAATTTCTACAAATAGATATCTAGTGGTGTTCATACCTAACAGTTATCTTTACCTATCCGGTATCACTATTGTGGTAACTTCAACGTTAATTTTGCCTACGTGAATTAACTACCGAAAATCGATGGGGTAAAATACTTTACACTTTAACCCGTAGGTTAGAAATACGTTTTAAAATTATGAAAACTATAGATACCTATACACAGCTAGATACCTATTTGTAGAAATTACGGGCATAATTACTTGCATGTGGAAACGTAGGGTAAAACAAATGTTTACATAAGTACAGTGCTTTACGGATAAGTTATACGTTATCCGGGATATCTAAGATTCTTTTAAATGCGCCAGTAACGCATTAAGCCAAGATTCTTTTAAATGCGTTTCCCGCTTTAAAGCGATTGGCTTTAGACAATTTTTATGAACGTATTTATCTGTGGATTACTTACTGTATATATGTACATTAGCGTGGCCGTTAGTTGTATGGAGAACTTTTTTTTTTTGATTTCTTGTACTCTCCCCCTCCAAATCGGTTCAGTTTTATGTAAAAAAAAATACAAAAAAATTTCGTAGCGATAAGTTGTGTTTGCCATCAAGCCATTTATTCAAATGTAATTTGTTTGCATATGACTATCTTCTAAAAACAACATTTTACAAGAATATGATATATGGCAATATTTTAGCTCTTCTAGTCAACAACATAAGCCTCTAAGAAAGTTTTTTGCTAAAATCAATATTTTAGAAAATAATTAAGAAAATAAAAACAAAATACCAAACATTTTATATATATAAAAGGGGGATTTAATGTCAAGTGACCCAATTTTGAAATAGATGTCTTTCGATTTAAATGAAATTAACACCAATTTTAGTACTGTTAGATAGTAGCTTAGACACAAATTTTCAACAAGATCGGTCAAAAAGTTTCTGAGTTAGAGGGGGTCAAAGTTTGACATTGTGGCCATACAGGTGTTCTTTTTCATCCATGTAACTTATTACCTATTGGTGTAAGCAAAATTTGTTCCAAGTAGCTTAGATAGCTTTTTGATCAAACTTTTTAAAAAAAATTTTTTTGTTTTTTTAAAAAATTTTATTAATTTTTTTTTTTAAATATAACACTTGGCTAAAAAAAATAAAAAAAAAGTTTTAAATTTAAAAAAAAATATTAAAAAATTTAAAAAAAAAAAACAAAAAAATATTTTTAAAAAAGATTGATAAAATAGCTATCTAAGCTACTTGGGACAAATTTTGCTTACACCAATAGGTAATAAGTTACATGGATGAGAAAGAACACCTGTATGGCCAAAATGTCAAACTTTGACCCCCTCTAACTCAGAAACTTTTTGACCGATCTTGTTGAAAATTTGTGTCTAAGCTACTATCTAACAGTACTAAAATTGGTGCAAATTTCATTTAAATCGAAAGACATCTATTTCAAAATTGGGTCACTTGACATTAAATCCCCCTTTTATATATATAAAACGTATATAAAATGTTTGGTATTTTGTTTTTATTTTCTTAATTATTTTCTAAAATATTGATTTTAGCAAAAAACTTTCTTAGAGGCTTATGTTGTTGACTAGAAGAGCTAAAATATTGCCATATATCATATTCTTGTAAAATGTTGTTTTTAGAAGATAGTCATATGCAAACAAATTACATTTGAATAAATGGCTTGATGGCAAACACAACTTATCGCTACGAAATTTTTTTGTATTTTTTTTTACATAAAACTGAACCGATTTAGGGGGGGAGAATATAAGAAATCAAAATAAAAAAAATAACGGCCACCCTAATGTACATACGAAGCTTAATCGGATATGGAATATTCTTTGAGCTTAATTTTTAGCTACTTTTTTAAAGCATTCTAAGTCGTACATTGTCAATGGTTGGCAAGACATTATCCCACTAATTACCCAAACTAACTCAGTCCAAGTATGTCAGTGACTTAACGTAACCTTAGAGAAGATAATTCAGAGGCGTTAAACGCGAAATATCATCAACGGCGAATTAAAGTGAGCATTTCGGCACAATTTCGCCGGCAAAATGTTTGCATTTCCATGTAAATATTTTTTTGCTAGAATGACAGTTCTAAGAAATATTCGGTGCAATCGGGGCTTAAAATTACTGATAATCATGATTCTTAAACAGTGATGGAATCGGAAACTAGTGTTTGCGTTTCATCTGTTCTCAAAGAAAATAGAAATTGAAATTGAATCCCAAGAAAAACTTTGATAACTAATATGCATGTGGCAGTGTAAATAAAACTGAACTGGCAAAATAAAATAAAGTAATTTGTTTTTATTTTTATTTTTTCTTTTCCCACTTACAGAGTTGACAAAAAAATCAACCAATTGTAGCCGGGACTGTAAGAAAAGATAAACTCACTGTTTATTGTTGTTGTTTTTGTTTAAGCTTTGATATTGTTACAAGTAAAACTGTGGCTTATAATTCTTATTCACTTAACAGTTTTATATTTGTAATATCTTTAGTTTTTCTAAAATCTTTGGATGAAGTTTCCTGACGATCTGGCCTAAGCAACCAGTGAAATGTGCATAGGAATAGCTTGTCACTTCAACAATAAATTTCAGTTTATCAATAGTATGAAATGGGAATGTAGCACATTTAAACGAAACCTTGTTAATATAAATTATTGTGATAATTTTACTACATTTTGGTACAATTTAGGTGCAGGGTGTGTGGAAAACGATTGCAACTAAATTCAAAACAATAATTTCTGAAGGGTTTTGTTGCAGTTGCGTTTTACCGTCTGTTCTTGTCCTTAGTTTTATTACTGTTCCAAACAAAAATTGCCCAATCAAATTTGTAATGCATACTTACAGACTTTATTATATCGATTCCAATTTTCTTGTTCTTACCTGAAATGAAAAGCAAAAATATATAAAATTATCTTAGGAAGACAATAGTATTGTAAAATTATTAAAATTACATATTTTGTTATCGCCGTGTGACAACAGATCGTTAAAAAAGTGATATGTTACATTGGAATATAAAGGCATCTATTTACAATATTAACTGTCTGTTTTAAGAAAATTAAAAAAAAAGATTTCTTGTTTAATATACGGCCATGTTCTGGAAATCGAATTCACGTGAAATTAAAATCGATGGAGACTTTTAATTAACGTAGCTTTTTCTGATATTTTATGTAGTAACACCCACACCACAATAGTGGAGAGTAGGGGTATAACCAAAATAAGAACCTATCATTACGGTATGGGCAATGTTATACAGAAAAACCTTCGGCACCGAATGCCGAAATTGTAAATTGCAATATAAATTTTTATGGTGGGTATCCTTCCCTTGTACCGTTTTTTTGGTTTCTTTTTTTGGAATGCAAGGAATCGCCATTTCATAAAAAAAACACGAAATGCAAAGACCAGCATGGCTTTCGACGTTAGAATTATGGATTTCCTGTAAAACTGAAAAAAATTATAAGCTAAAACTTCATCGCGATCGGTGCCGAAACTTTTTGAACGCTCGCGAAAAAAGGAAGGCACATTTCTTCATATTTTTTTATGCGCTATCTCACTATGATAGGTCCTTTTTGATATTTGCAAAAAAATGCAAATGGTTATATCCCTAGTGGAGAGGGTATTATGCATTTGTGCCGATGTATGTAACACCTTAAAATATGGGTAATGGATCCACCTTAAAGTATACGGATCGACTCAGAATCCGGCTGGCTGGCAGGCTGGCTGGGTGTCCATGTAACCTTGTGCTCAAAGTGCAGGTCGTAATTTAGGAGATAATTTGATCAAATTTAGCTTTTATGTTCTTATTGGTACAAGGACCGAGCCTATTGCAAATGGGCAGAATAGTAGGACCACGAGGGGAGATAGGGCAATTTCTGCCTCTCAGAAACTATCAAACCGATTTTAATGAAATTTAAAACATAGATATTTATATGGACACATAAGCATGATTCTCCATGAGTCCCGAATAGGGTGCACTCTTGTAAATGTGTTTTTAAATACTGTGGTGTAGGGTACCATATAGTCGGGCTTGACCGACTGTACTTTCTTACTTGTTTTGGTAAAGATAAGTGGTCCTCAAAGTATGAGGTATATAAAAGGAAATATTTTTTTTTACTTTAAACACAGAATAGTTTTTAAAATTTGTTTGATTTTAATTTCACTCGAATTCGATTTTCAGAATATGGCTAATATTATAAACAACAATAAGATATGAAAATTTATTGTAAAAATTTTTTTATTTATAAAATTTTCTTAAGAGTTAATTTACATTTTAGAAGTAATAACAAAAAATTCTTAAAAGGATTAACGACATGTTTTTTCTATAAAAACGCCTGTCAAGACCTGTTAAAAAACAGGTATCACCCTTTTTTTTACTTTTTTTTAATTTAATTGAATTCAGTTATTAAAAAGTCTCTATAATCTTAAGCACATTTAAAATAATTTTTTAAGTTTACCCATCGACGGCTTAATATGCAAACCTGCTAAATCAACTTTTTAGTAAATTAAGATTTTGAAGCCGCGTGGTAGAGAAAGATATGCTCGTTGACGACCAGCATGTAGTTTTTCTTCAGTTTGAGTCTTGAAATGTGTAAAACCAACCATATTTTTGGTTTTCCTCTCAAGCTACAAATATGAAATTTAAAAACTAAAAAATAAAAATTTCTCACGCGAAAGTTTGTTTTCATTTTGTTAAAACAGGCAGTAAGAACACAATACTTTTTTCTTATGGGCAGTAAACCACACAAATTGCTTGTCAAACAATTAAATATTTTACGTTTGTAGAAATGTGTTGTGTAGTTAATTAGGGTGTGTGGACACACATTTAACAAATGTTTGTAGAAATATAAAAAGTTTGTAATATAAGCAGACATGTTGGATATTTGTCAATTTTTTGTGGTGTCTTGTGCTAAATGTAAACACTTCAAAGTGAAGACGTAGAAGAAGCATTAAAACTATTTTCTATTTTTTTAAGCAGCATTTTTTTAAATATTTTTTTTCTCCGTTCTAAATGAAAAGCGAGCAGAATTGCCGCAGCACTTTCGGCCTCTGCATTCATTGAAAACAAAACAAAATTTGAAAAATTAATGTTTGTACGAAACATATTTCTGTTGTTTATTGGCGAATACAAAACGGAACCAAAGTGTATGCTTGCCAAGAAATTTGTGTGGCTTATTTTTCCCTTTACTATCAGGCGAATTTACACAGTTGACCGCATTATGCTGTGGCATCCTGCAAATTTTTAGTGTTGTTGCCTTTTATGGTTATAAGCAAGTGTGCAAAATTTTGTCATACGTTAGCCATTCCTAGACCAATCTGGCTGAAATTCAATAGTAAACTGTTCCGAACTATGTGTTATATAAATATACAAAACTTTGCCATCGTCATATTGGTGTCTTTAGAAAAGCTATTTCAACATACCCACGGACAGACGGACGTCGATGAAGTATCTTCTCTAACGACTTGAAATATGCATATTTTTGTATATACTTTATAGGTTCTAAAATCAATATTGTATAATGACAAACATATATATCTATACCCTCTCCGCGTGCGACGAAGAGCATAACAATTTACAATTATAACTTAGAGGATAACTTATAACTAAATCTTATAATAGTTCTTAACTATTTTTCATATCTTAAGAATATTATAACTGAAAATCTTACTGAAATAAAGCAAAATTTTCGACTAACAAAAGAACAGCCCCAACTTATTTATACTATTTAAAATTTTACTAACTGACCCGGCAAACGTTGTTTTGCCATATATGTAACTTGTTTCTTTCAGATGTTACAGTATCTGCATGCCAAATTTTAAGAAAATCGGTTGATTCATTAAAAAGATAATAAAAATTATAGGCTATAGTTCTTTCCAGAAGTTACACTATTTGCCTGCCAAATTTTAGGAAAATTGGTTGATTAGTTAAGAAGATATAGGCAGCGGGGGCTTTTACCCCTCTTGCCCTATTTCACTCCCTAAATAATAAAAAGTATTGATTATAGTTCTTTCCAGCTATAACGCTATTTGCCTGCGAAATTTCAAGAAAAGCGGTAGATTATATAGGGAGGGGGAGCTTTTACCTTCCTTGCCCTATTTTACACCCTATCCCCTATTTCCTTTCAGATGTTGCAGTGTCTGCATGCCAAATTTAAAGAAAAGTGGTTGATTAGTTTAGAAGATTGTGGAGCTTTTACCCCTCTAGCCCTATTTCACGCCCTTAATTATAAAAAATTATAGGCTATAGCTCTTTCCAGATGTTATACTACTTGCCTGCAAAACTTCAAGAACATCGATTAATTAGTTAAGAAGATATATAAAAGGGGAGCTTTAATTGCTATTGCCCTAGCTTACGCCCTATTCCCTATTTCCTTTCAGATGTTACAGTGCATGCATGCCAATAAAAAAAAAAAATCGGGTGATAAGCTAAGAAGATATAGGGAGGGAGAGCTTTTGCCCCTCTTGCCCTATTTAACGCCTTCTAGCGATATGAAATATACTTAACACGACCATTATTATACCTAACAAATAAATAAATAAAATTCCATAAAAATCGGTCAAGCCGTTTCGAAGGAGTTCGAAATGGAGGACGTTTTGTTTATATGTATTTGTATGGGAATAATATATAGGAAAATCTAAATGCCATATCTCCGGAACCACTGGGCCGATTTCAAGCAAACTTCACATAGCCCATCTCCAGATTATTTTAGCACCTGTTTTTGCAGTTAGTGGTGAGATCAAAGTGTACACTTCTTTATATATATATATATATATATATAATAGATATAAAAAGATTAAAATATTATGATTTTGATATTAATAAAAAAGTAATTTTTATTTAGACCAAAACTTTGCAATCCAATTTAAATCAAAAAAAGCCCTTATAGTTAAAATAATTGTTAGCTGTTTTATAATTAAACAGAATTTTATCTCTAAACCAGCATTTAATTAGTAACTCCCAATAATCTACTGACAATGAACAACTCACAAACTAATTTTTCATATTTTGTTGTACATTTCCGCAATATGCTATTTACATGCTTATGTACACTCAGAGAAAAATATTTCTCAATATGATCACCTCCAACAAAACTATTTTTAACGAGTTTTTTTTAAACATATTATAGTTGTTTTAACGATATTAATGTCACCGGAAACCATATAATGGGTTAATTGGTCTTCCATTAAGGAGCCACAACCATATTATGGTTGTCTCAAAACATGTTGTGGTTAGTAATAAGAAAAATAGATTAAACACTTGTAATAGTTGTATCGTATGTTACAAAAACCAAATTTTACAGGACAGTCACTTTTCTACTTTTCTCTGCTTTCGCTTGCAATATCAAAATAAAAATATACATGTGCTTTTTGGAGCAACGAAGTGGAATTCGCCTACAATATTTTGTCAGGTGACGTCTCTTTGAATGTAGAACAAGATTGCATCAAAAACTTAATTTCAAAAAATTGGCATATACGATAATTTCGCGCAAAGGGGTCGATAATATGGATACCGGTGATAACAATGTCGTTGAGTTAACCGAAATATTTTTAAATATTTTCGTTAATAAAAGCTTTGCTGGAGGCGACCTTATTGAAAAACGTTTTTTCTCTACGTGTAGGAATACTTTAATTCATTCATAATATATGCTAAATAGTACTTTCCCTTTGTAAATATTTCATGGGAGTATCTGTGCAATTATTAATAGAATTATATACTTTATTATATAAAATAAATAAAGCTGCAGGTTTGTGGTTTTGCACGTTTGTAAATAAAAAAAACTTTATAATTGATGCTAATAAGTTGGTAAAACATATTTTTGGCATAATTTTTTTTAACAATTGTATGCTAAATAGAATACAACAAATTAAGCACCATAAATAAATGAACTTAAAATCGTAGAGTCTTTATCAAAACAAAACAGAACAAGAATACATATTTATTTCGGTCAGAGATGGGAAAGTTTGGTTTTTCCAAAATTGTTGAAAACTAAAAAAGTTCTGAAAATCGCACAATTTGAAATCGAAAAACGCCAGATTTATTTTATGTTGTTCAAAAACTTGTGCGTTCTGCTATAGTTTCTTTAAAAAAACCTAGTTCCCTATTGCAATTTGAAGTCGCCAAACTTCTTACGACTGCGATTTACAGAAGATCTACTATGCCATTTCAAGTAAGAATCACTTGAAGTGGTAGTGAGCTAGTCTATCAGCGCCGGGGTCGCGGGTTTGATCCCCGCCAGAGACTCTGATTTCTTTCCTGCAGACAAGCGTAAAGCTTCGCGGGATTAGCTTAGGGAATTAAAAAAAAAAAAAAACAAATGTGTTTTGCAATTGTCAGAACATGACCGATAGTAACAAATATGTATAATATTTTTCTTTATTAACTTTCGACACCTTGAACAACAATTGGGATTAGAGCGCCGCTCTTGCCTGCAAGGAGTCAAACTCAAAAATCGAATGAAAGCCTTGTATAAAATTGCTTTATAGGTGTTGATTGGTGCATGAAAATGCACTGAGTAACCACTTTGACGCTGAAACTAATGTTCGCCAGGGATGCTTTCTATCCCCTATTCTCTTCAACATTGTTCTTGATGTTATTGTACGTAACGCTACTCGAGCAAACCGAGGAATAAGATGGAGTCTGAATCAGCAAATTGAGAGTCATGAATGTGCTGAAGATATCTGCCTTTTATCGCGCTATCATACCAAATGGCAGCCAAATTCAAATCTCTCAAAATTAAAGCTTTTTAAATGATAGCGGCCACTTTCGCTTAAGGAGCAGAGATACTGCAGCACTTATCCGATCAAAAGAACACTAAACACCTAATAATGTGAATGGGAACCATGATTAGAATATTTTTCGTCCTGCATTGGCAGGACGTAAAGTTAACCCTTCTGTATGCGATAAGGTCCCTAGGAACCTATATCTATATTTTTTCCCCCTTTGGGATCACATACATGATTATTGATTTACCCCAAAAGCAAAGTGTAAGCAATTGATTGAAACTAAATTTCAAGTAATATGACCAATTTTTTGAGTTTTAACCTGGGTGTTTGGAACTAAGCGATATTTATTTAGCTGCAATTGGCAGTTTTTTCTCTATTTTTCTTGAAACTTTTATTGTTCTTCTTTCAAAGCAGTCAGTGAATTTTAGTGATCAGTGAGGAAACACGTGTAACACTGGTGAATCAACAAAGAAATTTCCAAACTGCCACTTTTATAAGCTTATTAGAATAACGTGAATTAAAATGAAATTTTATAAAGTACACAAGAGAACAAATTCAAACTTTGTTTTGTGCGGTCTGAAGTTTTATTGCAAATATTTACTGAGAAGCTGAATATCGATTTCCATACAAAAATAACATTTTAAATCCGAAGCGGTGGTAATAGTACGGTGAGTACGGATTTTCTTGAATCAAGTACAGAAAGATTGATTCAAGTACGGATTTTCAATCGCAAAATACTTAAATTATCCATATTCAATCCCGATTTCGTACTTGAAATAATCGGAAAATCAGATTGATTTAATTAAGTAAAACTAAGATTGAATCAATCTCAAAATGCGCTTGATTTAAGTATTATAAAGTTAATTTTATCCCTAATTAGAAAGAAAAAATTAAAACGATTGCTTTACTCACTCGTATTACACCTAACAGAATGATAAAACACCAAAATCATGCCCGATATGGTTTTTTCTTTAGAAATCTTATGTACATATTTTACCAAAAATATAAACTAAATGAGAAGCAAGAGTTCAAATTTACTTTTTAAACCTTCGTGGTACACATGAGTCAGGCAGGACTTTTTTTCAATGTGTATAGAAAATCAAAACATGCGTAAGCCGGAGAGTTAAACACAACGGAAAGTTCAATCTTTTTTTTATACTTATTTCAAGAAATTTCTGGATTGATTTGCGAAAGTAATCCCATTTAGGATTGTTTTGAGTACGTTTTCGTGATATTCGTATTTGAATTTTTGAGTACGACTCGTACTAAAAGTAATCATAAAAAACTTGATTTATCCCGAGTGTTTTTCTTTCTGTGTGTGTGTCATGAACGTGGTTTCTTTTTGTATAGAAAGATAATACTGTTGCCCAGTTTCAGATTTTTTTGTTAACTGAATATGGTCTACCGTTTTCAAGTTATTCCAATATATGTAGTGAAAGTGCCTTAATTTTGGACATAACGGTATATCTATCCAACGACCAACCTGTCGAAAAGCGCTATTGATTGCAACCCTCGGCGCAAAAATCGAAGAACTGGCCCACCATCCCACAGTTGACGCCGTCAACTCGAGATCGAAGTCAACCGATAAAGTCAAATCGGTCTAAGCTGAAGACAATTTAAACATCTCCCTTCCAACCGAACCAAATGGAGGGAGTTCGTTGTGGCCTTTTGTTTCGAATAGAAATCACGGGACATATTATATATATATATATACATATATATATATATATATATTTTTTTTTTTTTTTTTGATTAGAACGAGAAATTTCAAAACAGCTGCCAAAGTTGCATATCATTTAATTAATTTTTTCAATTTCTATTTCCCATCTCTGTTATTTTTAATGCGCAAATTTGTAATTTTTGTGGTTGTTATTTTTGTTATTTTTGGTACTGTTATAAGTAAACAATATTTAAAATCGAACATTTTGTTAATAATAATTATTTACGAAATTACTGAAAATGCAACATACTGTCATATCATGTACAATGGATGGCATCTATTCAAAAAATGTACCCAAAAAATCCTGTGAAAAAAATAATAAACAAAAAAAAAAAAGAAAGATTGTTACATTTAAATATTTAAGAAAACATTAGGATGGTTCATGTATCATTTAATGATATTAATATTTAAGTATGATTTAGCACGATTGGTGCCACTGTTTAAGATTTGTTTTTCTTTTTTTTTTTTAATCCCTTATACGCCTGAAATAGATCACATGGTCTTATCAAGTCATATATACCTTTCACTAACAGCTTTGCCTAACTTTAAGTTCAAACATGAAGAATTTATATTGAACAATTTCCATAATGTCTTTTTTTTTGTAGGAATTCATTAGGATGTTCTGGAACTAAAATGGCTAACAAGGAAGATGTTTGATGTTTAACAAAATGAGGTTACCACAGCCCTTTTTCGGAATCCCTGCTGATTTTGAAGTTATTTTGTTTATCATTAGTCAAATATTTCTGGGCTTAAAAATCTAAAATATTTTTCACTTTATCCTGGGGTGAACTACGTAAGTAATTTAAGCTTGAAAAAAATGTTATTTTTTTTTATAAAAGTTGTTGAGAGTTCAACTTTCACTTACTTAACTGCATTTCTGTATGTCTTTTTGCGTAGCGCATAATTGTGCGAATATTTTTTTAAATGTACTTTTAGTGCTTCGGCCTATCCATTAGCCACAGTGGGCTGAGATAGCGTCAATTTATGTTAAGTAGTGTTATTACCATTCAATGCAGATTCTGTGAAATGGTTGATGAGAAATCTGAACATATGGACATCTGCTCTGCAGCTGTCCTGTCATAAGGACTCTTAGACAAAAAAAATTTATCCAACTGGAATTTTTGCTCTCTCACATATCAAAATTCCTGGCTTTATATGAAGCTTAAACCTGTCATGGTAAATATGTTGGCTGCACAAAAGGTCTATCTATCTGGTTATTTATTTATGCAGTCAACAAAAGCCAATAAAGTTTTTATTTCTTAAAAATGTTACATACCTAATGTATAGTATACGATTTGAAAGTTTTGTTCTGGAGTTAAAGTAAGTAAGAAATAAAATTTTTTATACGAAAGTGTAGCTGACGAAAATTTAAAAGCCAAAAAAGCAAGTTAACTGGATTTTTTGAGAAATGTTACCACCCTAATGTACTCCTTTGAAAAGTTTTGTCAAAGTAAAGATGTAAAATTAAGAAACAAGTAATAGTAATAGAAACAGTGCAGTCAACAAGAATTTAAAATCCGTATTAAGCAAGTAAACGTGATTTTTCATACAAATGTTATGTCCCTAATGCATAGTATTTGAACGTGCGTAGTGATTTAGATTACAATTAGTAAGAAATAAAATTTGTGATGTGTTAATGAAACTGACACGATGATTAAAGTCGATAAGAAAATCCTGTTTTTCCTCACATACGTTACCACCCTAATCTTTACTATTTGAAAGTATATTAAAGCATCCGCAAATGCTAAAGAAATGTTGTTATGGGTTAATTAGGAATATATATATATTTTTTGTTATAAAAGCTTTCGCTAATAAAAAAGTTGTTAATTGACACGCACACATTCTATAAAACTACTACTGTATTCAAATATTGAAAATCTAAAGTGGTTGTGAAAATAATAAAATAAAAGAAAATAAACAGTATTAGTTCGAGTATTTTGAAAAGAAGAACAAGTAACAATTTGTCATTAAAACATTTTTTTTTGGATTATAAAAAAAATTGTATGGCGAAATTTAATGCCATGTTCACACGAATACTTGACACAAAATTTAGGGCGCCACTTATGCCATCTTAATACGGGAGATTTGTTATGATAATTATTTATTTATTTGATTTCAATGGGGGTAGCTAAGCGTACCGGATAAGGCTAGTTCTTTATAAAATTTTTTTATCTCACATTTAATTGCTATCATTTCCTTGAATTCTTGCCACTTTTGATTCCGAGCAAATTTCTCTTGCTCAGTAACATGACAGCAAACTTGCACTGAAAAGTGAGAGACTTGACTTCAAAATACTTAAGGACCCAGAAAATTTATACTTTCTTGGGTCTTTAGTGTGACACATGGAATGCAAAAATTAATATAACCACATTCACAGCTTGTGGAGGGGAAGAGCTTACAAGTTATCTCTTTAGTTGGTGTAATTAGATGATATGCTAATTTGCGTTTAAATTTTTAATACGGATATTGATTTTGTTTTGTAAAAATTGTGTTGTATTAAAGATTTATCTTTCTATCTTGTTTGTAAATGACAGCTTCAAAACAGCTTGGCGAATCTTATCCCCACTTCTGTTTACACTTTTATTTATTTTCAAAATGTCTGGTGTTAAAACTGTGAAAATTTTGTTTTAAAAAAACCCATTGGGTCTGTGCAAAGTGTCTGTCCGTTTACAGTCTTTAAGCTAAGCACATGCTTATCACATGTACATGCATACACGTAAAAAACAAATTTAACAAGCTGTTTGTATGTTGTCTGCTTGTGTATGGCTGTATATTTGACACTTTGTTGATGTGTTTGTTTAGCTCACACCAGATCAGACCCCCTTTAAAGAGCCAATTTGTAATCGTATTTCATGGTGCAGATTTTTACACATTAAAGTATTTAAAAAGAAAAAAAAATCAAGAAAAATACTCAAATTTGTTTTTGATTTTTTTATATTTAATATTTTTTCAATCAATTTGTATTTTGATTAATTTTGTTTAAGATTTTTTTTTTATACAAGTACTCGTTAGCGAGTGCACAATGGGGGCGGATTAAAAAACTGTTGGCAAGTTTAATGTAAAACATGAGGAAATACTAGTGCAATTGATAAGAACTGAGGTTTATGCGAATTAGGAATTGAAAATTGTTATCCATACAGTCTTAACATTCCGTTGTATGGGCCCCACCTTGACATATATAATTTTTATAAGCTTGCCACAAACTTTTTCTGTTTACCATCCCATTTTAAAAGTGAGCCTTATATGGAAGCAAGGATTGGTAAGAAGTGTATACCCAAAAACTTCTCAATAAAGGTTTTGTCTTTTTGCGAGAAATCAATGAACAGTGGTCCTTCATATCTACGCACTGTAAAAATCAATGTCTCTAGTATTTTGCCAAAAAAAAAAAAAAAAAAAAAAAAAAAATACAATAGTTTCCCCCTTTGTAGTATAAGGCTACATATGAAAAGAAAACAGGTTTTTGTCTCTACTTAAAATTTATAAATTTTGAGTTGACTCTCTTTAGAAGAACTAGTGCGATATATTTCTTCAGGTTTTTACAAAAGTGATTTTGGGACTAAGGAGGTCAGTCCATTAAGTACCTTTTTATACATCTCAAAATTTGATGACGTGATTTAAACTCAAATTAAATATTTTTTTTACAATATCTTTGCGAGTTTTAAGGGAGTTTTGCGGATTTATCGATGACAAGTTACTTCCCTACTCTTCTTATATTATGGCGCTTTGAACGGTTCGTTTTTACACGACGTGAACTCTCACTTTAAGTCGAATTCGATCAAGTCGCTTATAAAGCGAGCGATAGCGACTAATCGATCATCGGCAGTCATGTTTAAAAATGATAACTGATGACTTGAATAAGAGTTATTTTTAATGAAATTTTTTTCTTTTTTTGTCATTCAGTGCTGTAAAAGCTGTTGTTGATATGTGGTCTTCTATGGACCCACTAACAGTAAATTTTGTGGAACAGCTTTCGTTTTCATTTAAACTATATACATGTACTAATATCGGCATATTTAGAAAATTTAAAATTGAAGTAACTGTCACAATGTCCATGGATCATATGACACTTTTAAACGTGTCATAACGTTAATGGACATATGACCCTTTTCGGTGTGTCACAATGTCCGTGGACGTTATGACACTGGACGTTATGCTATGCCACCATTATATTATAGATAAAAAATAATCAAAGTATATAAAAACACGAAACATAACATAAATCATAAAATGAATTGAAAAAAAATTTCAACGTATTCCAGTCATTGTCTGCAAAAACACGAAAATACAATTGTCTGCGATCTCTTACACGGACGCAATTGTATTGAATAAACTTTATGTTGCTGTACTGCACAACACTTGTGTTTTCAAACGCATAGAAGCGAATGAATTAAGATAAATTCAATGAATTGTAAGTGGTCCGGCATTGTTTGCTATTGAAATTCAGACAGATCAGTCCACAAATGGCCGCCCCTATTTATTACCCACAAAATCCCTCGTTGTTGTTTTTTTATTTTTATTATTTTAAATTTAATGTGTTTATTTGCATTTTTTACACATAAGACACATATACATGATTTGCCGCTTAAAAAGAAAAAAGGTGTATTAATCAAACAAATCAATATATTTTATTTTAATGTTTTTTGCAATGTGCGTTAGTGGCTGGGTGGTATAAGGTGCTTGATACGCTTTCTTCTGGTTTTGTCAATTATTTGCTAAGTGCTAACATACATTTCGAAATTAAAATTTTTTTACTAATTTCAAAATTTTTAATTAGGCTTGAGTTCATCAAATTTAATTTTCATAAAATTATTTTTTACTGAAGAAAGGAATTTTACAACATGAAATTTTTATTAAAATTTATTAATAATTTTCTTGGTTGAGCCGGGGCTCGAACCTGGGTCAAATTTACATGTTTTAAGAATCACCAAATTCTTTCATCAGAATTCTTTGAGTTCTAAACTCTGCACAACTGCGGTGCCTGCCAGCCAACAGTCAAACAACAATCTTTAACCAGTGGTACTGGTGGTTCGAAATTTGCTGTAATTATAATTTTCAATTTTATATTACATGTTGCTTTCTTTCCTCTGTTTTTTCGTAAAAAAAAAATTCATTTCATGTTGTAAAATTCCTTCCTTCAGCAAAAAATAATTTAATGAAAATAAAATTCATGAACTCAAGCCTAACTAAAAATATTGAAATTGAAAATTAACAGTTCAACTAAAATCACAATTGTTCTTTTTTACTAATTTTTTTTTTATTTTACCCCACTGTGCAGTATGTGTTTTAGATTTGACAGCTTTGCAAATTGTATACAAATATAATTTTTTGCGTTATAGACTTTTTCAGCAAACGTTTTCTGTTCAGTTGCTGTTGACGCCTTCCTTTATTTTTCTTTTTAACCCATGTTAATTTAAATAACATGCCTTAAGGTTTTGTTGGTTGGCTTTTTATTTTGGAATTTGGTGAATCTGCTGGTTTTGGGAAGTTGTAGTTGTTGTTGCTATGTATTAGTATTTTGTTAGACAATTTTTTTATCGTTTTGTTATTAGCGTGTCTATGTTACCACTTGTTAGTCGATTTTTTCGTAACAAAATGTTTAAAAGTTAATAAGTTTTAATAAGATTGCATGCATTTAATTAGGTTTTTTTTTTGCTTAATGTAAAGAAAATTTTGTTGCTTTCGATGAAACAATTTCTTTTTTTTTTAATTTATGGCCTTGAAATGGTTTGGGCTTCTATTAAGCAACAACTTAATTATTATGTAAGCAATATAATATTTTTTGCTTTTTGACGTATCTATAGCAAATTAGTAATTAATACTTAAAATTTTGATAGAAATGAATGATTAACTTTTGGCACTAATGACTAACAAATATTAAACTTGTTTAATATATAATTGGAAGAAAATTTAATATTACAAAGAAAAAATTTTGTTAGCTTCTAATTACATTAAGTAGACCAAATTACAGCATATGCAATAAAAAAGACTTTTGCCTAATAAAGGTAAGAATGGGCTTTATATTGGGCCTTATACGCAGGTCTGCGATGAAAAAGTTTTTTAACATAACTTCATGTATTGTTTTTTATATATTATTTTTTTATGCTTTATGTCTTAGACTTAATGAAATTTTATAAGTTAAATACGTCTTTTCTAAATTAAAGTAGCGATAAGTATCTTGGCTACCGAAGTACCCATCAAACTAATTATATGTATATAATTGGTAAAAAAAAAATTAAAATTTAAATTTGTATAATATCTTAGCATTAATTTACTAAGACTCAGGCATTAGGCAACTGTTTGACGTGCTATTTAGTAGCCTTTTATAGAAGATAAATTCATTTCCATCGAACCACCCTTTCACTCTGACAATTCAACTCATTATGACAATGACTTATACAATACGTTGTAAGGAGTAGTTATGTAATATGCGCTATGAAATGCAAATAACAGCGGAGAAAACTACCAAATAACGAGTGAAAGAATCTTTTTTTTTTTTTTTAAAGTAAGCGAAGTTTGTGCTGGGAAGGTCATGTCATTGACATTGCCTTTGTTCAAATAAGCTACAAACATTTTTTTTTACTGTCTTTTCAAATAGATTTAAATATCTCAAGAATCAAACAATTTCAGTTTTCTTTAATACAATTTGTTGCTGTAATAAAGCTTGTGTTTGTTTGAAAAAAAAAAAATATATATTTTTTGATGTTGCTTCTTTAGAACTAACCACGTATTTTGATTCAATGTCGACAACATTCCTTTAACGAACTGTTTCTTATCATTAACTTTACTTGAAAATTTGTTTTTATTGAAAAAAACAGTGCGTCTGAAAACATTATAAACTGTCAACTGTCACGCAATTTGGGGTACTTCATAAGAAAAAAACTGCACAGAAACCAAAAATTTTTTTTATTAAAGAAAACTTATTTTTTCTGAAATTGAAATAATTGTAGAAAAAATAACATTCATGTATTTCTGTTTGGTAGGTACAGAGTCGTTAAGACTTTTTATAAGCCAATTAAGAGGATTTGTTGTCGGTTAAATGAGCTGAACGAAAACGACAACTAGAAATACAAATAAATAACAACTAAATAGTGCAATAGTACAGAATAAATTTAGTGAATGTATGAATTTTCCCAGTTTACGTACTCGCATATCACAAGAAAACAGTAGCATTATTTAACTCATGTAGGAGCGTGTAAACGAACGCAAAATATCGTTTCAATGTTCTGTGTTCAAATGTTCAATTATGGCATTTTATATTTAAGTGCCACATACACATGAATTACTTTTGTCTGAAATGTTTTTCGCCAATTTTTTGCAAATTAATTGACACTTAGCAGTCATGACTTTAATAAAAACGTGAAAGTTATTGAATAAAATTATTTGTATTAAGTGGTTAATTTGAAGGACTTTTTTTGTAACAAAATAAATTTGATGAAAAACAATTTTAAAAAAGTTTGCCTTACGCAATTAGTTGGGTAATTATAGCTGTTATTTCATACGAATTTTATTCAAGATCCACTAGGTCTGCTTGATATATAAGCCTATTCACACACAGTTAAATTAAAGATTAATGGCTGTGTCGAATCCTTGGTTACCTTCAGCAATAATTTTAATTAATTAATTCCGATGAAAGAAATGAAGGCATCAGTATGACTTTGGCCTATCAGGTATTTTGGTTTTGCTTAACTGTAAATTATTACAAAAATATAAATAAATGAAACTGTTTGCACAACAAACCACAAAAGTATAATTTTAAGCACTTTTTAAGTACATAGAAGTGGTTAGACATGTATGAATGTGTACTATTATTATCAAACCACATTTCACACTCAACATAACCATACAAAGTTTAACTTGGTGGTGATTTAAATATGTACATCAGGTTTTAATCGTCAAGTCTTGAGTTTTTAGAAGAGATGGGGATGGAAAAGGGTATTCACTTGCCCCTAGTAAATTTTTCATATCCGCAATATTCTACACGAATTAAAGTTTAAGGTTGCAAAAAAGAAAGCAAATGTAACACAATGTTCGTTTATGAAAGGTAAACGCAGGTTCGAAAGAAGGTTCAACAAAAAATTTTCAGATAAACTTGATGTGTGTGAACTTGCACCTGAATATGTATAGTGTAGGCAACCGATGAATTTAAAACACCCATCATGGAGTACTAGTGTTTAAAAATTAACAGAACACTATGAAGCTCACACCCAGAAACGATATCTATATTGTTAGTGTTTGTCTCTTAAAACACAGCCCTTAACCCTCCGTCTAACACATGTTTTGATTTTTCATTCAAAACACATTGAAAAAGGTATGGCCAGACTCATAAGTACGACAAAGGATTCCTACTTTTCATAACTTTTTTCAAGAAAGTAACCAAAATTATATAGTGTTCAGTTCTTCGCTAAAAAACAGAACAATTGTTGTGGTTCTGTAGACATACATTATATTTTAATGTTCTATAGTGCGTTTTTTTACATTGATGAAGGAATGAGCAAACAAAAAATTTCAACAACGCTTCTCGCTAGTATTGTTATTGTTGCTTAGCAATTTGCACGCACAGCCTGTCTGTGTATTGTATACATGTTTTGTTTGTGTACAAATTTTTTGATTTTTGTTTTCGTATATGTATTTGGTTTTCAAAAATTTTTTTTGGTTTTCTATACCAGCCAAAAGGGCGCTAAGCACTACTCAAACGAATATTAATGTGCTGAACCAAACACACCAAACTTGGAGGTAAAAAAAAACAGAACCCAATAAAATGTAGTCATATTTATGTAGAGATTGATAAGTACAATAATATTTTTGTGTTCGAAGATCATAAGCAGACAAACGTTTTTTTTAATGATTTACTACACAAACACCATAAACGTTTATATTTTCCACAAATCTACCGAACAGAACACTAAAGAACAGTTTATAATGTATATTTTAGAACCCTGGTTAAAAAATCCATTCAGTGGTGTTTGGATGCAACAGTAAACGCATTAATCAAATATAAAATCAGTTTTAATTAAAAATTTAATCAAGTGAACTAAACGTTTAATTAAGTGAATTAAACGTTTAATCAAGTGTATTAAACGTTTAATTGACAATATTAATTTGCACCAGTAAACAAATTAATAATATCAATTAAACGTTTTATTCAGTTGATTAAACGTTTAATTCACTTGATTAAATTTTTTGTTAAAACTTATTTTATTTATTTTTTAGCTGCTTACTCAGCCCAAAGTAGCATCTTAATTTCTAGGCTGACATCGTTGTTATTACTAACACTGGCACCTAAGCAGACGAAGTCGTTTACAACTTCAAAGCTGAGATTTTCGATTGCTAAACGTTGTTCGAGACTGACTGAGATGTTCTATTACTGGAAATAAAATACTTCGTCTTGTCCTCGTTTACCTTAAAGCGCATGATCTTTGACTGTCACTCCGCTCAAGTATCGCTAAAGGAATTTTTATTTACCGTCTACCCTCCACCAACTGCTAAAATATTATAGGAGTGGGGTATATGGGGAAGTGTTTTCCGAGAGTCGGCTTAATATAAAAACTGGGACAGACCAAATTTTATTGCAATATGTTGCAGTATAAATTTTTTTTCACACTTGGGCTTATAACTCATTTCCACTAAACCGATTGTACTGGATTTTAATCCCAAGCTGCTTTGGAGAACAAAAGGAATTTGTTTGAAAGTGAGGGTGGAGGACAGACATACAAATTTACATGGCTAAATTGTCTTAGAACAACTCAAGGACCCAGAATATATCAAACTCTTAATGCAAAAATAGCTAAAGCGACATTATTTTCAATTTATTTTTTTGCTAAAAAATTAATTTACTGGCAACACTTGCATTAACTCCTAAAATGTCATGGCCACATAAGGTACAGTTATGATTTTATAGCAGAAACAATTTAGTTACCGTTACGATTTTATAGAACAAACAATTTTAGCTTAAGCGACAACCTTCGCACAAAATTTTTATGAAATAAAATATTAAAAACCTGCACCTGTATAATTGTGTTTTTGTCGCTTAAGCTTTTTTGCGGTAAAGGCTCGATATTTAAATACTTCAAGGGGTAACCGTTTTTTAGGGATTTTGCATACCTTCTTAGATTTCTTTTTTTTACAGTTAGAACAAAAATAAATAACAGAAAACTTCATCCATAATATTTGAAAATTTAAATAGTTTTGTTTCAAGGACTCTATATAATATTTTTTATAATTTTCTTATGAATGTAGCGGGTTAAGAACTTACCCGACTGCTGAAGTCCAGCCTTAGTAAAGGGTCCCGCCAGCCTGGCTCAACCCATAAAAGTGTTTTTTTAGAAACCTTATTATTGTTACTGGATTCAAGAAGGGTCTCATGAAGCGTAAATGGGAACTTTTTGGAGTCAGTAAATTAATTGTTGGAACTGTGGGGGGGGGGGGGGGCATCGGAACCATAAAAAAATGGAAAAAATTTGCATTACAGAATAACAACCTTAGTATACCTCATTCACCAATAGTGGTCTAGGATATAAAAATAAAAATCTTTTACAGGAGCCATTACCTACCTTAGTCACAATCAATTATAAACATATCTAAGATGATATGATGTGATTTTTCACACAAGAGCAGTGCCACCACGTTTTCATCTTATATTTTTTTCTTAAATCCAAACCGAATTAACGTAAAGAAAATACTGCGCGAAGTTTTAGACTCACAGATGTGTTTAGCATAAATAATTTGTAATTTTTCTTTATATTTTCCACAATTTATATTTGAAAGTAATTTGCTATAAAAATTATTTATATACTTAAATCGATATTGAATAAATTTTGTCGTATAACAGCTTTTGTGCACGTACATTGGCACGCGTTTTATTCTGTCGCGGCGTTTGTTTGTTTATTTAATGTTGCCATAAGGTGTTTAGAAAAACATTAAAATGTGTGTTTTTTTTTAATTTTTAATAAGACAAGGCGGCAGAACATAAAAAAACCTATACATTTTGCTGAACTTTACAAAAAAATTAAAACGAATCAAAGTTTGAGATTTATAAATATATTTAGGAAAACACTTCAAGAAAAATGTGTGTGTTATTTTTGTTTTTGTAAAGAGAAAAAGATTTTATTAATTTTTTTTGTAAAGTTATAAAAATTTTTAACTTTTATTTAGTTTAAAAGTTATTTTTTATCATTTACATTAAGATGAAATTTTAATTTGAAATAATTTTAAGCTGGTAGCGTATGATTAATAATAATTCGGGGTTTAGTTTTTAATATTGCTAAAAGCTTTTAAGTGACTAAAGTTATTTTTAAATATTTAATTATTAACCATAAAAAAGACTTCGATTTAACGAAATATTAAACATTTTTAAAACCATTTATCTAATTCTTGAGTAAATTTTCTCCAAAAACTACTTAATTAAATTATTTTATAATAGTAAATATAATTTATATTTTCCGTTTCCTTTCATAAATTCCTTATAATTTTTAGCTTTAATGGATTTATTAATATATGGAACATTAAAATTTCATCGCATCTCTGCGATAAAGAAGTAACTGAATAAAGAAAAAATAAAACACTATAAGAGAGAGCTTAATAAGTCTTAAAAAAACATTAGCATTAACTTGTTGTTCTAGTTGCTTGTTTTAGTTTTTCTCGAATTTTCCTGCTTCTTTTTTGTAATGAACTCTGCTGAAACTGCTAAAAAGAAAAAAAAAATTTGTTTGAGGGGGAGCATAGAAAAAAAACTGTAAATAGAAAAGAAAGAAATGTTAAAGCAAATGAAGCATGATGAGCTTAAGTTGCATTAGTGGTAGATGCTGTAAAGGTTTTTCCTAAGCCTTCGTTGGTATATACTACATAGTCGCTAACAGTCAACACTGTTCAGTCATTAGAGATTTTTTAAAGGGAATTTATTTCAAAGAGTGAATGGTATTAAAAATATAACAGCAAAAAAACTTAATTTGCTAATTAATATCAATAAGTTTTAAAATTAAATAAAAGGTGAATGCAGTAAAAAGAAAATGATTTGGCTAGAGTATAAAACTCTTTAAAGCAGGAGTTTTCAAAGGAAACCCCTGCGATTTATAGTCCCTGCAAGAATGAATGAGGGCAACCAACACAAAACATTTTGTACATTGGGTGGTGATTTTGAAACGTGTTTGGCGGTGGGATTTTCCATTTAGCGACTGGCGATTTTTTTTGGCGATTTTTGATATAACTGGCGATTTACTTGGCTATTTTTAGCATTTATATTATCTCAGCGATTTTTTTTAACAGTTTGTCAATTTTTGTTTTTCTTACTAAGTTAAAAAAAAATCTGGCAACTTTTTTTCACATGATTTTTGTTTTGCTATCATTTTAAGTGAATTTTATATTCATTCACGTTTTTGTATTTTTTCTCAGTTTTTGGCGATTTTTGACTCAAATATTATATTAGCTTTTTTTGTATGCAAAATTTAATAAAAAAAAAAATATATATATATTATACGAAAACTGAACTGAACTGGCGATTTTTGTCGATTTTTGACATCCGGTTTAGCGATGGAGCTCAAAAAAATCTGACAACCCTGGTTAGATATCTCACGTACACTTTACACTTTGCTTTACGCGATGCTGAATATTTCTGTCAGCAATGACACTCATATAAGCGTCAAATGATTGTCACTCTTCTTGTAGGGGTACTACTCCAAGTCTGCTAGCATGAAAAACAGTAGTCCCCCGATAGATAGGTTTAGCTATGGTTATTGGTCAGAAACTTCCGTTTTTAAGACAAAAAATTTCTTAAGAAATCCTAAAGGTGCTTAAATCTATTTCACGTAATAGAACACCAAAAAGTTTCTTGTTGAAATTTTAAAGTGGCAATCACCTTTGATTTGCCTTCCATTCTTCCGTAGATTGTGTGTATGCCGGTTGGGGTTACATATGAAGCTGATACCTAAATCTTATCATAAGTGTAAAACTGAGAAGTCTTTAACCTATTAAAGCTTGCCAAATTTCTATCAAAAGCACGGCTTGCTGATAGTTCTAACTCAGTACTGTTGCTATTCTAAAGAGCTGTTTGGAAAGAGTCTGCTACCGCTACCAATAACCAGCTCTTATTTAGACGTTTAAGTCTCTTCCCTGGGTAGGGACACACAAAAAAAAAAGAAGATAAATATTAGCTTAATATGCATATCTTTGTAAAAGTAGCCCATTATAAAAGCTTGAAACTAACTAATCATCTCCCGTACCGAAAGGCCTTTTTGCCTAACGGCAAAAAATTATCTTAGTTTCAGAATTATGTTTCTTTGCATTTAGCCCACCTTTGCTTAAAATCCATAAATGCTGTTAAGTCGAAAGGGAGTAGACAGTCCGTTAGTAGTGCCTCATAGTTTATGTATGACAATAACATCCTGACAACTTTTCCTGTCACTTATAGTTTCTTTAAATCCTGAAGGATATATTTCCTTGTTCATACTTTCGCTAATTTTTGTTCTTTATTTTTAATTCTGTTGTTCCGGTGGCAAATTAAATTAAATGCTCTTTAGGTTTTTGTTTTGTTTTTTAACGTTTAAAGAGTATTTAACGGTGAAATGAAATTAAAATGCATTATAAGTTGCAGCAACTCAGTTCAGCATTTTCCAATCCTTCTTTATCCAGCTTAAGTTCTAAGTGTTTCTTTCATATAATTTTTTTTCTAAGTTCTTAAGTTTGAAGTTTTTGTCATTAGAGAAATAGTTGCCTTTGGCTTGGTCTTTTTTCTCTCTCTCCTTATCTTAAGTTAGAGGTTGAATAGCTAATGTTGCTTTTCTCCAGCTTAATAAAGATTAAAATGTTGATTTTGTTGCATTTGTTGTTCACTTTTTCTTAAACTTTGTATTCGTTTGGGGTTTTACTAAACATTTTTCTTAAGAAACTAGAAATAATTAGGGCAGAGTATTGTAAGGAATAATAATAAAAGTAAATTAAATTCATTAAAAGTATAAGCAAGAAAAAGATGAAGATGAAAAAGAACGAAAAAGAGAAACAAACTGCGTAAGTTTAAAATACAAATTATAATTATCAAAGTAAATTAGTGGGAATACAAAATGTTTAATTAAAAATTATTATTCGTGCTTAATTCCCAATTTTTATTCTGATAAAAACACTGAAATTTATTGTTGATGGGATAAGCTATTCCTATACGTATTTCACTGGTTGCTTAGGCCAGATCGTCAGGAAACTTTATCCAAAAAGATTTTGGAAAAACTAAAGATATTAAACCAAATAAAACTGTAAAGCGTATAAGAATTATAGCAACAGTTATATTTGCAATATCAAAGTTTAAACAAAAAGCATCAACAATAAGCAGTGAGTTTATCTCTCCTTACATTCCCCACTACAATTGATTGGAATTCTTCCAACAATAATTGTAGTTGTAAGCAGGTTAAGAAAAACAAAATGCAAACAAAAACAAATTTCAAAAAGCATGTTGCCATGAAGTTTTTTCAGGCTGTGCACTTGCCGGTTTATTATCAAAGTAAATTAGTGGGAATACAAAATGTTTAATTAAAAATTATTATTCGTGCTTAATTCCCAATTTTTATTCTGATAAAAACACTGAAATTTATTGTTGATGGGATAAGCTATTCCTATACGTATTTCACTGGTTGCTTAGGCCAGATCGTCAGGAAACTTTATCCAAAAAGATTTTGGAAAAACTAAAGATATTAAACCAAATAAAACTGTAAAGCGTATAAGAATTATAGCAACAGTTATATTTGCAATATCAAAGTTTAAACAAAAAGCATCAACAATAAGCAGTGAGTGCTTTTTGTTTAAACTTTGATATTGCAAATATAACTGTTGCTATAATTCTTATACGCTTTACAGTTTTATTTGGTTTAATATCTTTAGTTTTTCCAAAATCTTTTTGGATAAAGTTTCCTGACGATCTGGCCTAAGCAACCAGTGAAATACGTATAGGAATAGCTTATCCCATCAACAATAAATTTCAGTGTTTTTATCAGAATAAAAATTGGGAATTAAGCACGAATAATAATTTTTAATTAAACATTTTGTATTCCCACTAATTTACTTTGATAATAAACCGGCAAGTGCACAGCCTGAAAAAACTTCATGGCAACATGCTTTTTGAAATTTGTTTTTGTTTGCATTTTGTTTTTCTTAACCTGCTTACAACTACAATTATTGTTGGAAGAATTCCAATCAATTGTAGTGGGGAATGTAAGGAGAGATAAACTCACTGCTTATTGTTGATGCTTTTTGTTTAAACTTTGATATTGCAAATATAACTGTTGCTATAATTCTTATACGCTTTACAGTTTTATTTGGTTTAATATCTTTAGTTTTTCCAAAATCTTTTTGGATAAAGTTTCCTGACGATCTGGCCTAAGCAACCAGTGAAATACGTATAGGAATAGCTTATCCCATCAACAATAAATTTCAGTGTTTTTATCAGAATAAAAATTGGGAATTAAGCACGAATAATAATTTTTAATTAAACATTTTGTATTCCCACTAATTTACTTTGATAATAAACCGGCAAGTGCACAGCCTGAAAAAACTTCATGGCAACATGCTTTTTGAAATTTGTTTTTGTTTGCATTTTGTTTTTCTTAACCTGCTTACAACTACAATTATTGTTGGAAGAATTCCAATCAATTGTAGTGGGGAATGTAAGGAGAGATAAACTCACTGCTTATTGTTGATGCTTTTTGTTTAAACTTTGATATTGCAAATATAACTGTTGCTATAATTCTTATACGCTTTACAGTTTTATTTGGTTTAATATCTTTAGTTTTTCCAAAATCTTTTTGGATAAAGTTTCCTGACGATCTGGCCTAAGCAACCAGTGAAATACGTATAGGAATAGCTTATCCCATCAACAATAAATTTCAGTGTTTTTATCAGAATAAAAATTGGGAATTAAGCACGAATAATAATTTTTAATTAAACAAATTATAATTTTTTTGGAAAACTTCTATTAAACTTAAATTTTGCTTTATACTAAAAACTTGCGTTACAAAAAACCATTCGAATCTGTGTACCTTTAAAGTGGAACTGTCTGTATTGGGCGTATAAATTAAAAATGTGGGACGGAAACCGATCTGTTAATAACGGGTTGTGCCTTTAATAACTTGTATAGTAATTTTAAGGGTAAACATCTGTTATTTATCGTCATTTAGTCTTTGAACGAAAGGAGGTAAACAACAAAGGTTTTTCCTGCACCGTAAAATTTTGTGCCATCAATCATCACTTGCAGGCAGTTTTACTGTACCTCTGAAATTTAAAAAAGTTCAGCTAAAGAGCATCGATTGCTCTTCAAAGAGAATTCTAAATACTTTCCGTTTACTTAATGCTTCCAGAAATATTTTCCTCGGTTCTAAAGTGGTGATTTTGACACGGCAGACAAAGACCGCCCAGATCAGCTAAAACAGTTCGAGAATAATGAAGTGGAGGCCGTAAGCCATATGGATTCTTGTTTAACTTAAGAAAAATTTGCTTAATCATTAGCGGAGATTTTTAGACGTTCGTAAAAAGCAGAACTCATCCATAATTAAGGAACTTAATTATAACAGGTTTTGAAAAAGAGGGACTTTAAAAAATAATTGGCCTGTCAGAAATGCTGCTTGGATATATTAAAAAGAAGTTATTATTGCAGTGACTTACTTCTGCTGGTAAAAAGCATCAAAGCGCAAGAAATTACAGGTGAGGCCCGGCCAAGCTGTCGCTTCAACGCCAAAGACAAATATCCTTGGCATTTGATAAATGTTCTTTAGTTGGTGGATGCAACTAATTAAACCTGCTGAAATTTAGCCAGACGTTAACAGGTGAAAAGCAGCGATGAACACTTGATTCGTTTGAAGCAAAAATTGGGCGAAAAAAAAGCGAAATATGCACCCATACGTAAAGCCGTAATATTTCATTATGACAACGCTCAGCCACATGTTAGTAGTGATGGAGGTTTAGTTTAACCATAATATGGTTGCCGGCGACAATGTATCGTTAAAAAAAGTTATTTAAAGATATCATAGAAGAATTTGCGTACAGTCCTTGCCTTCTCTGACCAACATCTGTTTCGATCGAAGCAGATCGCTTTACTTTTAGTCTCAGTATCCATTACTGACTTTACTCCAGCTTAGCTCTAAAAAGTATTAGGAGTTATTTTGGTGGTTCCATTTGTTGCAGAAAATATGGTAAAAGCTACAACACTTAAACAAATCTCACATTTTTATGTTTTACACCTAATAATCGATGTAGGTTTTAGTTTAATTTAGTAAGTTAATTAAGTAAGGTTTAAAGAATTTCTGAAAATTCAAGGTTGAAAATTTTTTTTAGTTCCCAAAAGAATCATTATTAAAACAACGAAGAGAGCAATATTTGGTTGTGCCGAATCTTTAATACCCATTTCCGACAGTTAGAATATTTCAGGCGTGAGACCTAAATAATTAATTAATCTTTATAAAAATTGACGCCAGTACTAAAATTCGTTGCGGCTTAGACCTCCATATGGTAATTTATTGATTGACAATCCCCGAGGAGTATTGATACTAGACCCATGGTAAATAATAGACCATTCATCATAATTATCTGTATAGTGTAGTCTGGTATTAAAAAGCCGAAATTAGATCAAATTTCGATATAATAGTGAAATTTTTTTATAACTTTTTTATAGCGTTTTATAGTTTTAAAGTGGTTTTCAGAAGGCTGTTTAAGGTTACCTAAGGTGGATTAATCCATGCTTTCCGAACAATATTTTTGTCCGGGGAATAATTTTTTTACTGAGCGTGTTCTGCAGAACGATTCACTCATTTCGGAAAATTTGTACGGAAAAACAAAGCTACCATTAGGTTTACAGATGTAAAAAATTATACAAAATAGCAGCACATCTTGAAAACTATTTATATTGAATTGTTTTTATTTTTATTTATTTTATTTAATTATTCAGCAAAATTACAATTGTTCACAGAAAAAAATAAAAATTGATTTCAATTAAAAAATTTGTGATATTAATTAAAAAATTAATTAAATTTGCACCAGTAAACAAATCAATAGTATCAATTAAACCAGTTAATAGTATTAATTAAACGTTTAATTCACTTGATTAAACGTTTAATTCACTTGATTAAATTTTTAATTAAAACTGATTTTATTTTTGATTAATGCTTTAATTGGTGAAAAATTTTGGAGAATTTTTTCTGTGTTGTAATATAAATGCAAAAACATTTTATGATGTGGCAGCTTAATCCAAATTGTATGCACAAATTTAAAAAAGTGGCATCTTAGTTCATTTTGTTCTGAACAAGAATAAAAATTAAACCAATTCAAGAAAAAATTTGCCGAACAAAATAATTTCTATCTATATTGTTCGGAACAAATGGGTCAATCAAGCTTTATTTTTAGAATATTACACAATTGCATGGTTTTGTTTGTGATGGTATAAAGCTGAATGTGATCAAATTTAACTAAAACATCTATTCCTGCTACGGTTTTCGGAGTATTTAAATAATTTCCCAGAATGAACATTATATGGGGAATATGGTAAATTATAGAGCGATTTTCACGACATTTAATATTGTTATTTGAAGCCTTATGAAACTACGAACAACTAAATTCTGCTTTAACAACATTATTCGTTGCGGATTTAAGCGTACTAAACTGTTTTCTATGTTGGCTTCATATGGAGCCTATGATCAATTACAAACCGATCTTCACGAAATTTGACAGTGTGAGTCCTATAAAGTTGTGGTGTAACAAATTTTATTACATTAGCATTATTTCTTACGGACAGACAGACAGACAGACGGACATGGCAAAATCGACTTAGAATTACTCTAGGAGCCAGATATATATATACTGTATGGGATCTGAGATGAATAATAAAAAAGTTCCACACGGAATGACAAACTAAGTCTACCCTCATTCACCACTAGTGGTGGTGAAGGAAAAAAATTCTGTTCTAGAGAGCGTATGAGTAATAAAAATTAAGTTATAATTTAAAATTAAACTTCAGATAAATAAATTTTGCCCTTTAAAACTTATAATCTTATTTTAGTTTATATCAGGGTTTAAAAAACAGCAGTCGAAACCAAAAATTGTCAAACAGAACAAGCTGAAAACGAAAATTTGTGTACAACTTTTCGCTTTTTGAGCTGGTGTTGCAGCGACTGTTTACGTTTAATGAAGAAGTGGAAGAAATGGCAGTTTTCTACTTTGACTGCAGTTATTTAAACGCTGGTTTAAATAATAACTATTTTCTCTATGAATAACTTTTATAAAAAAAATTAAAGTTCATTTAAATTGAAGTATTTTTCTAACTTTTAACATTTATTTCCTAAAATTATGTAAATAAATAGAATTAAAATTATGTGGTTTATTTTTATTGAAAACAAAACTATTGTTCAATTATTTTGTTTTATATTTTTATCAAATTTTAAAATAAATAACCTTGATAACAAAATATTTATTATCAATTTTGTTTATTGTTTTTTGCACAACATTTTTAATGTTGGCAAATAAACATTAATTAAAAAAATATAATAATAATCATGAAATAAAAAAAAAAAAAAACGAAAATTAAATAAACGAATTGCGTGTTTTAAAATAATTGCATTAAGTTATTTATTTTATTTTGTTTTAATTAAAAACTCTTGTTATATTTTTTGCTATTTTTTTTTTTAGTTTTCAATATTTTTTTTGTCGTCGAATGCATTAAATAAAATGTCATGTGCTGTGCTAAAGAGATATGGGAATTTATTATTAGAAAACTGTAATTATTTGTTATTTAATTTTTTTTTTTATGATAAAGAAGAAAACTAAAACATGTTTCAATATGTTTCGAAATACTGTAATTCAAGGTTGTAAAAATAGTTTTTCTTGAAATCTTAAAGTTTGTTCAATATGAAAAGATTAAACTTGATACAAGATCTATAAAATATACAATTTCAGATCAAATTTAAAGTATAATTAAAGACCAATATTATCTCTTGTCGAAGTTTTTTAGATCGATTAATGCCTTTTGCCGAATTGAACGTCGTAAGCGCCAAAACATGAATTTCAGAGGAGAAGGTTTTTTTTATAATTATTTAAAAGTCTATTTGAAACATCAAAAATGCTTCTCTGCACGATTTAAGATCTTTGTTTTATACATGTAGCCCTCGACTCGTACATTCATTCCACTTATGAAATTTTTAAAATCGGACTTAAATGAAGAATTCTGACAAAAAGTATGAAAAGCAGAAGTAAGAAAAAACATGAAAATAAAACTGAAAATTGATAAGCAATTAGTTAAAAGATCGATTTTTGACTTTAAACGCCGCAGTGGCGCTAACGGTAGAACGGCAAAGAATTCTAATAATGAGAATGTGGTTATTCACGAAACATCTAAATCCGGCCCGAGTTCAATCAAATTATCAAAAAAATTTAAATTAATTTCATGTTTACAGAAAAAATGAAAAACCAACTTCCATTAACGTATTTGTTAGAAATTTGTACTATTAATTAAATTCTTTACTGATTTTCCATCTGCAAACAAATTGATCATATCAATTAATGCATTTGTAAGTTTGAGCTTTTCTTGCTGTTCAGTTTTAATCAATATGTTTAATTGAAATTTGACTACCAGTAAAAGAGGCTATATAAAACGTAAACAAAAGTCAAAATATATTTTTCAATCAACACTGTTAATTGAAACATTAAAACAATTGTTTGAGAATTTAAAATATTTTGAAGTTTGTGTGTATGTTTTCATATTTGCAAATATACACACAAACATTATAATTTTTGTTTTCAATAAAGGCAAATTAATTGAAACAATTAAAAAATTTGTTTAATACAGCATTATTAAATTAATTGAAAAAAATTTGGTGGAAATTTTTTCTGTGTTATTAGTTCCTTCTTTAACTAAAAATAGTTTAATGAGAATTAAATTTGATAAACTTAAGTCTAATTTAAATATCAAAAACTTCAATTTAATTCTACATTGTTTTAAATTTTTGTAATACCGGGGTGTCCTACTTTGGGAACTTCCTATAGAGGCCTTCCTATGTCTATAGATCCCAAAACTTAAACTTCAATTCGAATATAAGTCCTTAATTAGCTTCAAAAGTTTATTTCAATCGGACTAACCATTTACAAAATCCGGAATTATTTCCAATTTTTTTTTTCCCAAAATCTCTTACTGTGTGTCGCTTACGATCAATTGATATAACAAAATATGTGAACATCACTAACGAACAAATCAAAAACTCATTTTATTTAACGTAAAATGGGTTTTGGATTTGATCGTTGATCGTTGGCCACACACAGTGGGAGATTTTGTAAAAAAAATTAAGTAATTATGTATTTTGTAAACTGTTAGTCCGATTGAAATTTCGACATTTTGTTGATTAAAAAACATGGATAGAATTATAAAATTTGAATTTCAATTATATTATTTTTTAAGTATCGCATACGATCATTTCGCAAAAAGTGGTCGATATATTTCAGAATCATAGGTCTTTATCGTCACCTTAAATGCATACGGACGTAACTGCACTACATTTTAAAGTCGAGTATTTGGCTGATTGTGATTTGTTTTTTTTTGGCTACTTTATTAAAGAACGTCAATCTCCAAAATTTTTATACCCTCCACCACCACTAGTGGCGAATGAGGGAATACTTAGTTTTTCATTACGTGTGAAACTTTTTTATTATACATCTAAGATCCAACGAAGTATATATATACTTTAGCTTCTTGAGTAATTCCAAGTAGATTCAGCCTTGTCCGTCTGTCTATCCGTCTGTTGAAAACAAGCTCACTTTAGAAAAACTCGAACGAAAAGAACAAACTTGGTGTCAAATCATTTGTAGTTATCCTAAGCAGTTTGGGATGGAAATTCAGCAACATCGGTTCAGTAGGATTAGAGCTATAGAACAAAATGTGAAACTACCACCCTAAAAAATTAATAATATTGTTACAAAAACTGGAATGATATACGATTTGCACAAATTTGTTTTTTTTTAATGGAAGTCACTAGAGTATCCAATTATTCGACTTTTGGTTTTGTTCGAGTAAGGAATTAATCGTTTTTTAATTTTAAAATTGCTCGATTAATCAAATAATGTTTTTAAATTGTTCGAATTACTCGAATAACTCGAAGAATTCAAATAATTTTATCCAATGGAAAAAAAACAAACAACTCTATTTGAACTCATACTTTTATTTTATTAATAAGCAGAAAAACTAGGTGAGAGGTGCCAGCCAGTTATGAAAAACATTTTGGAGATTCTCCATTAAACTTTATTAAAAAATCACCGCAGTGTTTCTTGATAGATATAAGAGTTCAATGTAACTATACTATGTAAAATATTTTTTTTAGAAACTTTTAAAACTGGATCTTTTTTTTAAATTCGTTTGACTCCAATTATACTCGTATGTATTCGGTTTTCAGAACATGGCTGATGACTTATATATATTTTTTTGTAATTTCCTTTATTGTAAAACTCTACTCCATAGGTTTGGTTACTTTATTTTTTAATAAAGTGACACTTAGGTTTTTAAAACGGATTTAATGATATTTCAAATGTCAACATAAAGCCGCTTACAAGATACGAGGTAATAAAAAAATTGACATTCGGGTAAAAACAGGTAACCCATTATCTGACAGTACATGGTTTACATATTTATAACTGCTTATGAATTTTTTTACGAATTTGACGTTTATAGTCAGCGTTTAAAAAACTGCAATTAAAGTAGAAAAACTGCCATTCCTTCCACTTCTTCATTTGTAATTGGCCAACAAAACTTTTGCTTTTTTAAATGTAGAGAGTCGCTGCTATCAAACCAACTCAGCAAGCGAAAAGTTGTACAAAATTTTTCGTTTTTTGTTCGAAAGTTTTTAGTTTATACTGCAGTTTTTAAAACCCTGTTAATAGTGATTTACATAATTTGTCACACACGCTCAATTCTTAAAACGGACTCAAATATGTTTAAAGTATGAGTAATGAAAATAAATGCAAAAGGTTACAACATTTTATTTAGTTTTAAGGTTAGAAATCTAAACAAAATATTTTTACACAAAAAAAGTAAAATTTTTTAAGAAATTAGTTTTAATCGATTAATTGACATAAATTGTTCGAGTTATTTGTTATTCGAAATTGGCTATTTTAATTATTCGATCAAATAATGGCGGGAAACAGTTTAGTACGCCTTAACCCTTCGATGAGTGACAGTTCTGAACTTCACGGCCGTGTGAAAAGGTCCCTACGGACCTTTTTTGTAAATCATGTTTTTTTTCATATAAAAAAATTTTTTTTTGATTTTTTGTTTTTATTGTTTATAACTAAATTCTACATTAAAAAATAATTTTTTAAATTTTTTTTAAAGGCAAGGAAAGGCACAATATTCTAATTTTATACTACTAGCATTAAACCAGTTCTTAGAATTTTTTGTTCTTAGTATTTTGTTCTTAGTAGTTTTTGTTCATAGTATTTTTGTTCTTAGAATTTTTTCTTAGAATTTTTTGTTTTTATCATCATCCCTAATGTCTTTGAGTTTAGGTCTTTGTGTTCAGAACAAGTAAAATATGTGTTGAAACATTAAAAAATTTATAATGATGCCCAAAAACATGCATTTATTAGTGAAATTCAGAACAATGTCCATACGGACCTATTCACACGTCCGCGTACTATTCTCACTAAAACTTGATTCCAAAAGATGCGAACAAAATACTATTGGAATACAGAGTAACTTTGGGGGGGTTGTAGTGGCCGAAGTTGGAGTAATTTCAGTTTGAAAAGGCAAAAAGGTCCCTAGGGACCTTCTCTCTCATCGGAGGGTTAACTCTTAATAAATAATGCTGTCATAATAAAATTTGTTACATCACAGTTTTATACGATAAAAAATCACACTGTAAACTTTACTGTAGGCTTCATATAAAACCCACTCTGGTAAATTAATTAAATACGTCTAACCGTAGGAACACAATGCACCGTATGATCGTAGTTGCGTACGACGTAGGTACGTTGTCAGATTAAAACGTATAACATTTTGTACAAATGCACACAATAGCTGCCGTAGACGTAAAAAGCGTGTCTAAGCCGTACGTCGACTTCTATTTAATGCGCCGTATTGTATTGTCATAGAAAAAAAAAAAAAATTTAAATATATAAAATAAAATTATTTTTGTGTTTTCAAATTAAATATTTGATAACAAAATAAAAGTTCCGAATTTGATTAAATTCGGAATATTTTAACATTCTTATCAAAAGGGAACAAAATACGTTTGCGACGGAATTGTGGGTGAGTGAAGGGTGTTTCTAAAAATTTACGGTGTTACATCCTACGTTCGTACGACGTAAGAATCAATTGTGTTCCTAGCATAAGACCGTACCAGATAGATTTATTGCGGTAAAATTTCTTCCAACTTAGCTTCATATGGACAAAAAATTATCATGCAATTTTGTGAAATACGGTCCATAATTTACTTTAGATCCCATATTTAGCAGCCTTCTGAAATTCACTGTATTGAAATTTTTTCTAATTAAAGTTTTTAAATACCAGAAATCACTCTACAGAATTTTGGGATGATTGATCCATAATTTACAATAGGTTTAAATAAATACCCCTCTTAAAAATCATTTAAGTTCGGCTCAAACTGTTAGGAATTATGACATTTTATTCAAGCTAGTAAAAATTTCTAAAACTAAAAGTATAAAACTATCGGATTTTTGGTCAATAATTTAATAAAGGTCTAAACCGCAACCAATTCAACGTCCGTTTTTATAACGATAAAATACTAATAAATAGATATCACATAGATCCCACTCCTGAAATATTCGAACTGTCGTTGACACGATATCGTTGCGAACGACTTCAATTTATGGTAGTTACTAAAAATAGAAAATGCTTTGAAATGCCTAAAAATTTGTGTATTTTATAAATTTATAAAAATTTTTTAAATTTTATGGCGGCATGAAATAACCCCCCAAAATATAAGCCCCCAAAAAAATAATGAAATAACCCCCCAAAGTGTGGGGCCTTATTTCATATGCAATAAGCCCCTAATTTTGAAAATGAAATAAGCTCCCAATGAAATGAAATAACACCCCAAACAGAAATGAAATAATGCCCTAATTTTTGGGGGCTCAGTTGATATGAAATAAGACCCCAAATTCTGGAATGAAATAAGACCCCAATATGTACATTACATTAATTGTACAGTTTTGGTTTAAAGAATCATGCGATAGATAGCATGGTTGAGACTTCGCCCAAGCGCAAGGATTTTCTCCTCTACGATATGCCAATCATCGGCTTCGATAACTAAAGCTTTTCTGTATAGCCGGCCTTCGGCCGGGCGCAAGGATTTTCTCCTCTACGTTATAACAAACACTGGTTTCGCTAACTAAATCTTCTCTGAATAGCCGGCCTTCGGCCAGGCGCAAGGATTTTATCCTCTACGGTATAACAAACACTGGCTTTGCTAACTCAATCTTCTCTGCATAACTAAATCTTCTCTCTAACGAAGGCGGTGTTTGTTATATTATAGAGGAGAAAGTCCTTTCGCCAAAAAACGTTTTCGTAATAAATTTAAAAATGAAATAATCCCCAAAAAAATATATTGGGGCTTTATTTCATAATGATTTTTTGGGGAATTATTTCATATGAAATAGTCCCCCAATTAAGAAAATGAAATATCAACCCAAACAAAAAGAAATAATCCCCCAAAAATCTTTGTTGTTGTGCTCTGTACAAACTTTTGGGGGGTTATTTCATTATTTTTTTGGGGGCTTATATTTTGGGGGGTTATTTCATGCCGCCAAATTTTATATATCGCACTTAATTAACAAGATTATATAAACTAAAACTTTTAAAATTTTCTGTAGAAGCAAAAGAATTTTGAATTTAATATTAAAGGCATATACAGTTTGATTTTTGTGCTTGAGTGGTGTGTCTGTATATAACTAAAAAAATTAATCCCGAAACTTTGGTTTTTTTGAAGTTAAATTAAAGCTTGAATTGCAGGATATATACAGTTTAAGTTCTCTTGAAAAGAAGGTCTTAAAATCAGGGTGAATCGTAAGGTCTATGTTTTCAAATTACAGCTGGAATTCTAGGGATATAGAGTCTAGTTCGAGCCTATATCATAGATTGGAGTGCAGCCCAATTTTAGCTTGTGTCTTTGGTATATAATATAAACAGTTTAATTTCTGTTTAAATAAAATTTCAATATTCACTCCGATTTCAGTTTAAAACGTAAATCTCTATTTACCGAAATCTTAGCTTAAATTGCAGGTGGGTATTAAATTTAATCTTGAACTGCAGGTCTGCATTTAGTCCAATTTTCGCTTTATTGATAATGAATTCTAGTGCCATCGCATCTTGAATTGTAGGTCTGTATGTAACCTGCGGGAAATTTGTGTCAATTATTCCAACAGACTGGTCCTGGGATTTGTGAAAATAGAACAAGTACAAAAAAAAGAACTTATGAGTATTGAAAGGAAAACCAATAATTTAACTTGTATATGTAGAACAAAAAGGTAGAACAAGTAATGAATTACAGTGTACAGTCTTCACCGGTGGTGTGACACATTTTTTTGGGACTTTATAAAATTTGGTTCTAAAATTTTGTTCTAGGACTTATTTTATTGAAATATTACAACATTGTAGTAACAAACACTATACACGTTCATTGAGAATAGGTGTGTGAGTTGTTAAATGGTAATATAATTTATTATAGGATTGCAAGTATTTAAAAAATTTAATTCAAGCTTTAACTGCAGTACAATATTCTCATTGAATGTAGTCCAATATAAGAAGAATCTTAGAACTGCTTAAGTTTCAATTTTAAATTGTTAAATCCGCTTTCATAAACGATTAATTAAATTAAACAAACGTTCATTAAGAAACATTTTAATAGAGATTTGTGTAGTAAACCTTTTAATTTTTTCATGGCTTGTGTATCATTTGATGTGGCGTATGCTTAATATTAATTACTGATCAATTTATTAATTTATTATTAATTAAGAGCAGTGTTGCCAGTGGATTTTTCGGAAAAATACCTACACATGTTAAGAAAAATCCGACGTTTCTCCACACGTTGAAAAGATTTCCCCTACAAAAATCCTTACGCATTATTGTCATTAAAATAGAAGAAAAAAACATAGTTTTCAAAAATAAATTTTTTTCGAAGATGTACCACACGATTTCGAATGTTGTGCTTTTTACGAAAAAAAAAGAAATTTTCGTGTCATTTTGGTATAAAAACCTCACCCACAAAAATGACTTTGTAATATCTCCCAAAAAAAGTACATTAATTTTAAATAAAAAATTTTATGAATAACTAAGATAGTAAAGTGAAAAGTGTTGTTTATTGACTGAAAAAGTTTTTTTTTGCGTTTTTTAGATAAATAAATAAAAAACTAAAAATTTGATTTTCAAACTTTACCGCGTTTTGGTGGGTGAACTTTTTTGACAATCGCGAATAAGTAATACCATTTTTTTTTTAATAATTTGCAGTGGTCTATTCGGCTATGCAAAGCCGTTTTGATATTTGCAAAAAATGTAAAAAAGTTGTAGCCCATGTATGTACGTACTTTTAATTAAATTCAATTAAATCTTTCAATATTGAATGATATCTTAGAAAAACATTTACATACATACATATTCGTGTTGCCAACTTTTTAAGCCACAAAAAAACCCTGGCAATACGAGTGTATTTTAATGCGATTTTAAGGAAAACAAAATTCTTCTTTCCTTTTCGACAAGAAAATATCCCTAAAAAAACATATTTTTCTGCGTTTATTTCATAAATAATGCGATGTGACGAAAAATCCCTACATTTTGGAGATTATAAAAAATCTGTCCGGTTTTTCCTACGCTGCTATTTTAGTATCAAAAAAAAAAAAACTACATGTAGGGATTTTCCCCTACTTCTGGCAACACTGATTAAGAGGTTTATATTAGATTTAATAATACATTTATTAAAGTTAATAGGTATTAATTTTAATTAAAATTTTTAAAATATTGCAACTTTTGTTTTGAATTATTGTATTCTTTGTACTACAACAAGCATAACCCGTACAAAAATCACAACCAATTTTTGAAAATCATTGTACAATTTGGCATCCACCAATTATAAAGGTGGGGTGTCACAAAGCCATAGGACATAAAGCCATATGGCGTTAAGTCCAATTCCATTGAGACATAAGGGCATATGCCATTAAGTCTCATTATAATGGGACTTAACGCCATAATTTTTTTTCCAAAAATGAGACATAAAGCCATATTTTTAATAATGATTTCATGTTACAATAATAAAAAAAGAATTATTTAATCTTAAAGCTTATGTATATTGCTCTTTATATTTTATTTTATAGAAGTAAACATGGGGGGGGGGTGCTTTAATACCATGGTAGATAAGGCCATGATGGGTTTATCTCTCATTCAATAGGGAGATAAAGCCTTTTTTGTTTTTTTTTTCATTTGAATGGGAGATAAAGCCATCATGGCCTTAGCTCACATTAGCAATATTAGATAACGGCTTTATCTCTCATTTCAGTTCCGGAGACACTAAAGTTAAGTATTGAAATCTGGCTTCGCATACTAAAGTTTTTCTTTAAGGCCATGTCAAAATTATGGCTTTATGTTCGTTTGGATTGAGACATAAAGCCATTATGGCTTTATGTCCTATGGCTTTGTGACACCCCACCATTATAAACTTAAAAAAAGTTATCAGCTGGATTTTTAAGATCACCTGTTAAGAAATCCTCTCTTTATATACTTGAGAAAACTTTTTAAATATTTGAAAGTTTTAGCTTATAAATAAATATATGCATATGTAAATATAAAAAAACAAATTCATATATCAGTTTTCATGAAAACTTCACTTAAAATTAAAATCATTTATTTCCATACATTTTCCATTCATTAAAATTTGATTCGACTGTCAGCACTTTAATATTAAGTTTTGCAATTAACTATTATTATTGTTATTAAAATAATTGCAACAGATAATATTTAAGTAGAAAAAAACTTAAAAAATGAATAACATTTTTTAACTCGTAAATGATGGATTGAAATAAAATTTATATAGTTTTAAAATGTGTGTTTAAAGTAGTGGCATTAAAAGCACAAGCGTTAAAACAAATTACATTTGTATAAACATGGTCAAGAGTAAAAGACAGTGGTTTAAAAGTAAATTTAAATAAACATTTTAATAAACAATTATAATCTGGGAATTTTTTTCTCATGGTGACTAACATTTTTTATATAAATTTTCATATTAATCAAATGTGTAATTCTAAGTCAAATTACAAGTTATAAAGCTTTCAAACTTGAATAGTCTTAGACCCATTTTCACGACTTACCTATAAAGTTCGAAAAAGTTAACGGTACCTTTAGCACTTGTGAGGTATAAAGTTACCTTCAACTATTTTTCGTTTTCACAACTTCTGTACAGAATAAACTTAACATTTTGGAAAAAGTGGCAATACTCAAGAAAATACCGATTATTTCACTATCAGAATTTCTGTTTGTATATTTCTGTTACGAGGCTTACTTTAGCTATCCTTTGGCTAGCAATGAAGCAAATTGTATAGAAAATTTATACAACTATTAGATACCAGCAGAATTTAATGTAATTTCTGGCCCGCTACGGCCTTCGTCAACATTCTTTGTATCTTATAACTGGATAGTGCCTTATAACTGGATAGTGCCTATTGTAAATTTTAGCTGCCGTATTTATAAAAAATAAAACAAGTTTGAAATGCGTTTTAAGGCAAAATTTTCCTACAAATTTTTCTTTAAATACATTTCAAATCTATTTTAATATTTTATTAATACGGCAGTAGGTATTTAACTAAATTATTTAAACAAATAGAATTTGGGAATATATATCTCATGGTGAGTAACATTTAAATAAATTTTTTTTAAATAATTTTGTTTGATTTCGGTCGTTTTTGATTTAATTTTGAAGTTTTAAGAAAGTCTTAAATAAAAAGCAGGATGGATGGACATTTATATTTTTATCGTTTTGGGTTTTAAAAAGGAGAATCAAAACGCGTTTCTAATAATAAATTAAAATTTTAAAGTCTTGGCTAAAAATGTGATTTTTAGTAGTTGTAATTTGTCTTATAGTTTAAAAGTAATAAAGTTAAATATAAAATAACTAGTCAATTAATATTAATCATACGCACCATATTACGAATATTTTAAATTGAGATAAGAAATTGTTCATTACGTTTTCTTTCGTGATTTTTAAAAAAAGAGATATCTCTTTGCAATATCTTCAACGTTTATTATAAACTAAAGCTTTTCATTCATATACGACTTATACGAGCCCCACAGTTTTGACTGCCCTTTCAACTACTTGTGTGTGGCAGAAAAGGTGTAACATCTAAATTCACTTTTATTTTAAACAAACATTTTTTACAGATTTTAATTTATATAGATGGTTCAGGGATAGTTTAGTCCAAATTTAATAGGTCAAAAAAAAAGATAATTTTTTTTTTGTAAAATTTCTATTTGGTATCGGAAAAAGTCCCAAATTCTTTGCTTAGGTCGTTACGTTAAAAAAAGTGGCGCGTTCCTTTTTTACAACTGGAGTTCTTAAAAAAATACTTAACTGGAGCGTAATCCTTGGCAATATAGATTGCAAGAGTGATAATATTTGCCTGCCCATTCATAGCTGAAACAAAAAGAAGAAATATTTTATTAGCCCGTGTTTCCATGAACAGAAAGTCCTGGTAAGTTGAAGAGAGTCGGTATACACTTTGTCATAGACCTTTTTTCTAACAGTTTTCCCCAAAAATGTCGGTGGTCCCGATTTACCACCATCAAACGTGATGAAAAAGGTATCTGCTCATTCAAATGCAATATACAAATCAATATTTTTTCTAAGGTTCGTGAAAGGCTGACGTATTAACACACAGAACAATTTCTATAAAATTGCTCACCAATTAAAACATTAATTAAAAATGCAATCAGTTTCAGTTTAATCAAGTGAATTAAACGTTTAATCAAGTGAGTTTAAAGTTTAATCAAGTGCATTAAATGTTTAATTTAAATTATTCTTTCATTATTGGTGCAAATTTATTTAATTTTTTAATAAATATCACAAATTTTTTAATTGAAATCTGTTTTTTTATGCATATGAGTTATCAAATCTAATTGGGGGAAAAAACCGTTGATCAACAATATAATCTCTCATGACCGGACATCAAAGGGGCCGTTGTCCGTACAAGGGGTCTGACTCACAAATGAACTTAGTTTTTCCGGAACCAGCTTACAATTTCAGTCTAAATAATTGGACATTTAAGTAAGTGTTCTCTCATAATTTTTCCAGTACCAGGCAACTTTGTTCGTCAAAAGGTGTGTCCGCTTAAGAAAGGTGACCGGATAAGGGAGATTAAACCCTTTTTAAGAAAAATAAAATATTTTATACTCTTTACTTTTCGCAGTGCCTGTAGAAGTTGAAAGATATTCTAAAACTTAATTTAAAAGATTTTGTTATTCGTGCTTAATTCCCAGTTTTTATTCTTGATAAAAATACTTGAAATTTATTGTTGATGCGATAAGCTGGGAATTAAGCACGTATAACAAAATCTTTTAAATTACAATTTTGTATTACCAAAAATACAACAGTGTAAAGAAGGAAGTAAGTAACTTCTCAAAAGAATATATAATTTTTCCAGAACCAGGCAACACTGTCCGTCTATTTGTGGTGTGCGCTTAAGGAAGGTGACCTATAAGAGAGTTTTAATATTTCTTATTCAATAAATTTTGCAGTGGCTGTAGAAAGTGGAAAGTGGCTTCCCTAAAACTTCTATTACGATTCGGAGGCATTATTAAGATTAATTGACGAGGTTTCTTTTCGAAACTTGACTACTCCACATTCAACAGAGCTGATTTTTTTTTTTTGCAACATTGAAATGAAAACTCAGCAGAAATAAAATTGGACCCAAACTCTATAATTGCACCAGAAAGAAATTAAAAGAAAAAAGCACGATTTCGTCAAAAGTAGATTATTCAACTTAAAAATTACATTCCTTAAACACTATTTTCGCAAATTGTGCGAAAACACAAAAAATTCTTCTCTTATTTATGGCCGTTTTCTCAATGTTTTGACAAACTGCCTTTTACTAGATCTCGACATAAATTTACTACACTGATTTGAAAGGCGTCATAGCGCTCATGTATTTTGACATCAGTTCTATGAAAATTGTCTTAGTTTTTGACCCCATGGTACTTTTTATCATTGTGATGTCACTTTGCCAAATTGTCATCAGCTGAAATTATGTCATCAATAGAATGACACACCGGCTTAATAGAAATGACAAATCGGAGTCCGTTAAATAAAAAATGTCATCAAAAAATGGCTCAGCAACATCGGAGCAAGGATTCATTAGGCAGTTTGCCATTTAATTGAGGCAACAAATAATTAAATAAAAATTATTTAAAAAAAATTAAATATTAAATAAAAATTAAAGTAAATATGACATTAAAAAAACAACTTTTTTTTAATCTGCAGTTTTTCGCTGTGAAAGAAAATTATCGCCTTATAAGAAAACAGTCATTAACAGAGAAACCAAAAATATGCTCTTTAAAACGCGTGCTACCCGCATTAAAAATGCAGTAAAAACTGGAAAATATGCCCTGAAAATTGTTAAAAATATGCACTAAAAAATACAAAAATTGCTTATTTGAAGACAAAATATTCAACAATTTAGTAACAAACTTTAAAAAAATCTGCAAATATTATCGCTAAAGCCCATATTAGGTTAAAATTCATATAAGAGATGTTTGCGCCGAAAATTATCTCGATATTTACATCCATACGGATTTTGGTCTTAAAGGGATTTAAGGTACGGTCGCTAAATTGTTAAATTTAAAAGGAAGTTAAAGCTATTTAAGGATAGGAGCTTTGGGCAAATGTGAACCGATTCGGAATAATAATTTGCAGTAAAATATTTTTGGGGCCAATTTAATTTAAATACCAACACAATGGTAACGGACACGACCGATTCACACCATTAACATAGACTTCATCCATATTTGATAAAATTATCTTCATAATTGCAACTTTTACTTTGCGCACAAGGTTAACATTGAAAGAAAACCAGCCAGATGGACGGATGGACATCGTTTGGTCACTTTCAAAATTGATTCTGAGTCGATCGGTATACTAAAAAGATTAATCTAGATTTCTATGTATTATACATATCGCATAACATTTATCTTAATTGATAACCGGCTTTGTCTTACAATTTAAGAGTAAAAATTAAATGTAGATGGCGAAATTGGAGCAACACGTTGAGTATACAAGTACGTTTTTAAAACAGAAAAGCCATCTGTTAACCAGAATTTGAAAAAAAATGTATTTGCTACGAAAGCTCTTGCAGTCATCTAACAAAAATGAACATGTAGCAAAATATGCCTTAGAAATGCAAAATATGCGCTATAAACTTAAAAAATGCTGCAAATAGTAAAATATGCAAAAATATGCACTAACAAATCAATGCCAAAATTAATAAAAGGCTCCAAAATGGATAAATATATCGTTTGTGCCTTAATTAGTCGCACAAGAAAAAACATGCAATTGCATATTTTGGGTTTCCAGGGCCATTAATATTGAAAACGTCGTTTACGCTTGTCAATGGAGCAAATAAAACGTCGATTTCGTTTCACCGGGCTATGGACTGTATGCTAGTATATATGCGGAACACAGCTCCAAATACCTTTTAAGTATCGAAACAACTTGGAGGTATTTCAAGAAGGAACGTCGATTACGTTCTCCCAGGTATGTTTATTGATGGGATGAGCACTAAAATATCAGACAAGAATCCAAACAACTTAGTGATATTATAAAGGCTTGAATAGGACATTCAAAAATCACTTATATTTAAAACAAAAGAAAGCTCTTGTAACCATAACAAAACACTTTCCTGGTGTTTTTCAACGTTGAAAAACATCAATTTATTGCGATTTAATCTACTACCGATTTTTTTGGTGGTCATACAACGATTCGAAATCAAAAGTTTTGTAAGTTACAATAAAAAATGTGAAATATAACTATTACATGATGACAGTGGCGCCTCAAGTTGTCAATTTGTCCTAAGGCAGCATCATCATTCAAAAAAGACACCAGGGATGGGAAAACTAAAACCTTCTGTTTAGACGTAAACAATCTTTTAAACCTTTTCTTGTTTAAAACACTGTCCCTCTATGATAAATGCGTTTCTATTGGCGGCTTTAGCTTTATGATTATTTTTTTTTTCTTTTTTTAATTTAAAACTTATGTATACATACTTTTTTTTATAAATTACATTAAAGCCATATTATTCATGCATTTATTTAAATAAATCTACTTTATTGTTTACGATCAATTTACTTTAAGATCAAAATCACTATAAATTTTTCATTAAGCGTTTTTTTAACCATTGCTCAAATGTTTAAGCTTAAAACCCCATTATGAGATCATAAATTTAAAATTTGCTAAAAAAGTAAAAATTAAAAAAAAAAACAAATTTACAGTTTTTACTTGTAACATTTGTTTGTATGATTTAAATTGCATATGACGTGGTTTTGGCTTTTAAATAGTTTAAGAATTTACGTTTTTTTTTTTTTTTGTGTTTGGTCAGTTGCAAGGGGATTTATTATCTGACAGTTGAGCTTTTTAACGCTTTTTTTTCTGTTTGTTTAATTTAGACGAGACAGTTAAAATAGACACATACAATCATTAAGTGTTTGAATGACGCCAGTTTACAAATTTAATGCTATTTTTATATTAAACTTTTTTTTTTAAATGTTTTATTAGTTTCTTTGCTGGAAAATTAACAGAAAAATGGAAGGTAAATGCTATTTTTAGGGGAAAACTCAACTGGACTACAGGTCATAAAAATAACCAGCTAAAAAAATAGATAAAATCAAATAAATTACAGCTTAAAATATTGTTGTTTTAAACATTATGGACAGTTGGAAGGCTAAAAATATTAAGGTCACTTATTAAAGCAGAATCGGTGAAAATTTTTAAAATAATTAAAAAAGAAATTTAAAGGAAAGACAATTAAAAAAAAAATTCAAGAAAACTGAAGGAAAATTGTAGCATAAGGCTAAGTTTAAAATTGTGCATTAATTTCATGAAATATTTCTGTGGCATTTTGACAAAACATCTTAAGTCAAATTAAAAATTTAAAAAATGTTGTTTATCATACGAATTTTCATTCAAAAACATTTTTGCTTGCGTTTTTAAAATTTTGTATTGTAAACAAAATTTATTTTAATTTTGGTTTATTTTATTATTTAATGATAACGATTTTTTCACAGAGTTTTTTTAAAAACTTTTTTGCTATTTTATCTCGACTTAAGATGTTTTGTCAAAATACCACACTCATAAAATTATTTCAGTAACTGATTGTGGGTTATTAAATTAGTTTTCCGTACTGTTAAAATTAAATAAAAATATAGTTATTTTAGGAATAATTTTATATTTTAGCATTTATGTTTGTTATTCAAAAAACAAACTACCAAAAAATAATGTTTTTTCGTATTTATTTTTTTATGTAGTTGGATTTTTGCCGGTCAAAATATATTTTTTTTTAAGTAAAAACTATTCAATTTTAAGGAATATGCTGTTTAATAAATTAAAAATTTAAAAATGAATGTAAAAATCATTTGTTTTAAATGAAATTTAAATGATCAGTTTTTTAAATGAAGTTTAAGTTGTTAAAAATGAATTTTCGTTTGAATTTAACTTCATAATATTTTGAGTGTATAAATATAGCATCAGAAATGAATTAAGCAACAAACGAAAATAGTATTTATGATCTTGCTTAAGTGTGTTGTTCACTCTACAACTTAAGAAAGCACAGATAGTGGAAAGCTCCGTAGATATGCGGTGCAGTGGCTAATGTAGGGGCGGACAATCAGCAGTTCGGAGTTAAGGGTCTCAGAGGATCTCTAAGTGTCATGGGACTCTTAACAAGTTCTGAGGTCCTACGATGGAACGTCAAGGCGGGCAATTGGTGGCTTCAAATTGATAATAGCCATCAACTGGCAGCATATGTTCCCCATGTTTGGGGCGGCTGGAAGCGGCTCGCTATATAAACGTGACAGGGCTTTTTAGCTAGTCCGCCTGGAGGCGATGCTGAATGCCAAAGTGCCAGGATTGGATTTAGAGTTTAAGGTCTCACGCATTTTAAACCAGCTGATTACCGAACCCAAAAATAATGAAACATATGACATGTATCCAACGCAGAAAATATTCCAAAACAACCCATACAATCCAAATAAAATCGGAAGACCCAAACAAATGGTGGGTGAACAACATAGAAGAAAGTGCGTTTGAACTGCACTGCTGAAATTGGAGAAACATTGTCAAATATAGAAATGGAACAAACTCTTAAGGGAGGCCAAGATGTAATATGGATCGCAGCACCAACAATGATGATGACATCCATGATAATCTCAATTAAAGCCCATTTTGAAAGCAAAAAACAAGCAATCAAATAGGGTCTTAAGACTCCGGTTTGACTCGAAGACACCAATTCATAGGATATGATTACTTAATTAAAGACTATACGTTAATAATATTAAGATACTAGATCCAAATTGTCATGCCTAATAAACATCGATATTTTCGATTGGTCGCCCAGTATATAATTGCCTAGAAAATGAACGTTCGCAGAGAAGATTAACAACTGTCTTTTTTCCCTCTGGCACGTGGTAGCCCAAGGCCCTGTTGCGTCGCTTATTAGGACTGGAGAAGCGTGACAAACCGAAACAGCATAGACTGAAGCACGATTGTCCACACATTTATATTGATGTTCATAAAAAATTTTTAAATTATTCAGCGTCTCTTGAACAACAAATGTATTTTATTCTAGAAGGGGCTTGTCCAGGGTTTCTTTAAATATCAACAGCCTTTTCCCCTTAATAAGAACGTTTCAAAATGTCCAGTTTATTGTTCCAAGCTTATATGATTTTGAGTTGACTCATTATTGCCAAAAATAGAGATTTTACTTCCGTTCAGCAAATCTTATTTGAAATTACTAATCCCCTTTAAATTGCAACCATCTGAAACCTTTACATGTATATTAACATTAGACTTAAATGGGTAATCCCCTTTTCTGTTTTAGCTTTGTACAAACGTTTTTATATTAACGACGCAAATCGAAGTTCTAACGATGCAACTTCGAAACGACGCCAACCAAAGCTATGCAAACCGTGGTATTGGTGTACTCTCACAAATATGTCTGTAAATACTCTGGTGTAGGGTTTTATATGGTCGGGTTTGACTAACTATACTTTCTTTTGTATTTTTATGAAGAGTTCTGTTCTTTTAAAATTCTATCTAAGAGTACAAAAAATCTTCTATAAATCAGACATACTGTTATAAAACTTTTACTACAATTTCTTTTAAAAACTCAAGCAATTTTTTTTATTATTTAATAAATATTTTTATTAGATTCCTTTCTAATCTAACACGTTTTATTAAATCTAATATGTACTAAAACTTTATAGCCATCGTTTAAATTGCAGTTAGTGCTACATTAATTTTTATCTAAGGAATTTTTATTATTTTTTTTTTTTTATTAACAAACAGATAAGAAAGTATTTTTATAATTTGCCATTATTTTCAGTTTTAAAGGGGGGTCTCGCTTTGAACGAAAATAAAAGAAAATTAGGTTATTAAACATATTGATTATAAAAGTTTTGAAGACGTAAGTGGAAATTAGTAAATTAATCAATTAGTTAAGCCCTTATGACACTACATTTTTTATTCATTAATTGATATAGAATTGATAGAAAGAAACAGTAAATGTTAGAAAGAGCGAACTATAAAAAATGTAAACAAAGTTTTTAGTTTTTTTTCTCTTGTTATGGTTTTGTTTCAGGGATGGCGTTGAGAATTTTTAAAATTGTACCAACAACCTTTAAAAATTATACTTTTTTACCCTAATTTTACTAAAAGATTTTTTTTAGTTGAAATTAATTTTATTTATGTTCATAAAAAACACCACAAAAAGGTATTATAAATCTTAGTTTAAAAAGTATCAACAAAAAAGTACAATTGAAACAACTTAGCCAACCCTGTTTTGTTTATTTTATAACATGTTGCCAACTTTTTGTTTATAAGAAACCTAAAAACAAAAAGCGGTAAATCGCTGAATTTGCCTATAAACCGCTGATTAGGCAACACTTTTAATATTTCAAGCTTGAAATGTCAATTTTAAGTTAAACAATTTTACATTTTTTTTTACATAACTTCATTTTTTATCGATAACTTTAGAAAATTTTTTGACATTTTGCCATTTATCTTAATACAGCTTAACTCTTTGCACTTGGTAAATTTTTGTATTATATTCGCATAATATTTGTACTGTTCACCAAAACTTGAACAATGCATTAAAAATGTAGTGTCATAAGGGCCTTACTGTATGAGATTTTATTACTGAATTTGTTTGAAAAAAATTACTAATAAATTTAAAAATGTTAAAGCATTAAAAAGTTTTAGACAAAAAGAGTGTGTTAGAAAAAACTTATACACACTATCTCAGCGAAAGCCAAGGCGAACTCATTACGGGTAATCTCGGTACTACAACTCATACAAAAACCACAACCAATTTGTTTTTGTAAAATCATTGTACATTGTCCGAATCCGAAACAAAACAGAAACAAAGATAATAAACAAAATTTTGAATTCCAGCTTTTATAAAGCTTAGAAACAAAGTTATCTGCAGGGCTTTAAAGACCACCTGTTATAAATTCGCCTTGGCGAAAACTTATCCTTGGTAAAAAAATAATTATTTTTTTTTTAATCACGTTAGCTTTTAAAAATATGTCAGCTATTATCTTTTCTAAATCGTTAATTCTGTGGTTTTCACGAATAATCGCGTAAGTCGGTTGTTACCGAAATTGAGATAATGATGTCAAAGTGCTACATTTTGCATTAGGTTTTTATAAGTATTAAGCTTTTTAGAATATAATGTAGTATTATTAACTTTTTACTGCTAAAAATAACTTAAGTTAACTGTTTAATAAAATATTTTGCTATTATAACGATTTATGTCGACATATATCGCCAAAAATTGTAAAATTGCTGAATATGTTTCCAAATAAAAAGCATATGTGATGTTATGTTGTTATTCGTGCAAAAAATATGAAAGTATTTTTTGAAAATTTTTCTATTAATAACTTATATGTACATGTGCGTTTATTGTTGACTTCTTAAGTTGCAACAACAGCAGATGAGCGGTTGTTTGTAATTTTAAGTCCATACGTTGTGCTATAAGTATCAAAAACTCTGAATATGTCGCCAACTTGTGTGCTAAAAATAACAACGTAAGTCGTCATGTGTGATTAAAATTATAACATTTATTTTCACAAAAAAGAACTTATGTGGAGATATGATGTTATATTGCACACACTTAATGAGTCAATCAAACATATGCATTTTTAATCCTTTTACAGATTGTGATCCTGTGAGGATTTTTTAATGAAAACTATGTATAATACGTAGAAAGTCACTGTTAAGAGGATGGTAAAGAAAAAAAGTTTAAAAAAGCATCTACAGAAGCCGCAATTGAAAAAAATAATTGTTTTTGCTCCCCTGAAAAGTTTGGTTTTATAACTTACGCGATTATTTGTGAAAACCACAGAATTTTCAACTGTTATTTCGGTCAAAATGGAAAAAAATCCAATATGGACTTTCAAAAAATAGCAAAAGATCTGAAGGTTTATTGTCACACTGTTTTAAAAGAAAAACTTGAACATTAAAAAAACCTGGATCAGGAAAAACAAAGGTGTTACAGGAATTAGTTAGGCAAAAGAAGTCGAACAACTCTTTGTAAAGTTTAATGCTCTGATTCTTTTGTGCGCAGAGCCGAACCTAGTACTTGGTTGAAGTTGTATAAAGTCTAGAAAGTTCCAAATCACAATGCAATATAGAATAAGAACAAAAGAACAATTGAAAAAATGTAGGTAAAATTTTATAAAAATAAACCTCGTCAGCACATTTTTGGTTTGACTCACCGACCATTTACAAAAATGAGTTAGGTATGACGAATATATATTTTTTCAATAGCCCCTTTCTTAATATAAAACCTTCATTCATTTTGCTCCATATCAACTACTTTAAAGTTTTTAAGTATTGTTTTACACTACACTCCACTATTTGGCGATTGCACCAAATAAATTTTACTCTTGCTTTGCTTTATTGGCGTAAGAAAAATAGGAATTTAGGCAAAGTCATCGTCAAATCAGTAGGTCTACGCAAAACCACTGCTGATATTTTGTAGAGTTCGGGTTTTTTCATGCAATTGTTTTTGATATCTTTGTATCATCATTTTATACACAATCAAAGTGCGTGTTGTTTTTTTTTTAATTATTGTGTTGCTGCACAGACCTCATAATTTAACCATGAGCAAAAGCAAAATAAAATGACAACAAGAAAAAAATAGTTTTAAAAAATAAAAAACACGTGATAATAAATAGTAAAAATTTCTAACATTTATTAAAAATATAAAAATGGAACTGTTCTTGTAAAATAAAACCAAATAAAAGAAAAAAATCATCAATGTTGACTTTTTATTAGATTGTTAATATATGAACTTTTATTTCAGCAAGTTACTCATCGCATAGCAATAAATATACGTATGCAACACAAAAAGATACTTTTTAAACATATGTTTAAAAAAGTGGCATATGCGGCACAAAGTTATATTTTTCATTGTAAATTAAATACTATTAACTTCTAACTTTATTCATGAAAGTTGTAAAAATTTACATTATTCTATAAAACATATGACGAGAGCAGAAAACATAAAAATGGAGAAATCTTCATGTCGTTTTTCTCCACTCCGAATTTTCGGCATATGCACCAAACCAATAATGAGATGACGACCAACTTTCGGGTCATAATTTTTATGTGGTTGATGGACGAGGTAATGTTCAAGTAGAATACCGGATAAAAAAACAAACAAAATTTCCCAAGAAGTTTCTTGTGTGGCAAGCCATTTGCAGTTGTGGCAAAAGAAGACAATTATTTGTGATATTAGGCATGAAAAACACAGAAATATATATTTCGGAGAATCTACAAAACCACTTTTTACCTTTCTTAACACAGCACAGAGTTCCTTAATTTTTCTGGAACGATTTGGCATCATGTCACTATGCAAAAAAAGGCCCTTGAGTGGCATGCAAACCATAATGTTAATTTTGTACCAAGGGAGGTTAATCCACCCATATCTGCAGAACTTCGGCCTGTTGAAAGGAATTGGGCTCTTGTAAAAAAGAATTAAAGAATACAGAAAAGATATATCAGAACATGTTCGATTTTTAGCGTAAGTGGATCACTTTGTCGAAAAAGGTAATGGATGCGACTATAAAGTCGTTAATTAAAGGTTTTCGGGATAATCAGGTCTGTCACAGAAATCAATTCCGAACAAAAGTGATTTCGTTTTATGTGAATCAAGATACGAAATCACTTCCACTTTCGGTCGGAATTGATTTTTGTACAATATTTGAATAAATTTACCAATTTTTGAAAATGTTTATATTGAACGGTTTAAGTTTTAGTAAACTTAAAACAAGTATAAGTTTTTTTCGGGTTCACTCTTTATTTTGCATTTACAGAAAATTTCAAGCAAATCTCTTAACTCCTTAAGAAGATTTAAAATTTTCTTTGTACACTCCTGCGTATACTTAATATTTATTATTGCATTGTCTCACAAAATTAACTATAACTTTTTCCCCAATTGCAGTAATTTGAATTTTTAAGTCTTGTTATTTTCCTAAGACTTTTTGCTATAAATCGTTTTTAGTTCAATACTTTAATTTGAGGTGAAATAATAAATTATTTATTTTTAAACCTAAACTTTCACCTAACTAAAATTTAGTTTTTTAATATATTTTTTTGTTGATTTTGCTTTAATACTTAGTTATTGTTATATTACAACCTTAAAATAAATATTTTTATTAATAAAAGTATAGAATGCAAAAGGAGTTGCAGATAATAAATCTATCAGAAATGTATCTCCCTTTTTGTTATGAAAACTATTTTTAAATAAATATGTTGCAAAAAAGGGAGGGAGAAAGCAAAAATAAATACACATGATGCTTCTGTTATTACAAAAGGATTGTTCGATATAAGTAGATACATTAGGGTCCCGAAGAGTGGCATTGTAAATGGAATTGCAAGGTTATTTTTTAGTTCCAAAAGTAGGTGTTTATTTCAATTGATCTTAGTAATCTTACGTTTTTAAGGTTTATATATTTCGTCTAATTTTAGTTTAAATCGTGGGTTCTTGTTTATGTAAATTTTATCTGAAGCCAAAGCCAAAGTTTGTATCGTCTGACTATAGCTTTAATATAAAAATACAATTCAGTTAGTTTACATAAAATATAACCCATCCTTTAGTTTAAAATGTTGTACAACATCTTAGAAACAACATAATGTTGTAAATCCGTTTTCAATTCCGCTTATGCAATATTGATCTAAGATCTTATGAAGTATTTATGTATATTTCAGTCCTTACGAGTTGCAAGATTGATGTATTGATGAATGTACTTCTAAGCGTCTGCCGATCTGTTTGTCTGTCCGCCCGAGAAAATGTAACACCAAAAGGTTAAATATCCGTAGTATGGGGACAGAAGAGAATCCGTAATAGTTTATTATGACAACCGCTCGTCACATGTTGCAAGCCAACTAAAAAATATTTAGAAAATAGTTTTTGGTTAAGTTTACCTCAGTCCAATCCAGTTTTCGTGTTTAGTTAGTCACATTAAAGTTTTCAGTTTAAGTTTTCATGACCTCCCCCACTATTCCTTATTTTTCAAATTGAAATTCAACGATGGAAAATGATTGTTTTACTGTTGTTTTATCTGAAAATATTACAAGAAAAACTTTATTCTCCCCATCTTTTTATTATTTTCCAAACTCAACTCAGCTATAAATTTGTCTTATGTGTATGACAGTTGTATAATAATGATTTACTGTGAAAGAGAAAATAAAATCCTTTATTTACCTTTTCGCAAAAAAAAAAAAAAAAAAAAAATAAAAAAATAAAAAATATCTATATGATGATTTATTTATATAAAAAAGTTGATATAAACAAAATAAATAAATAAAAATGATAAAAAATAAACAAAAAAAAAAAAAAAAAAATTTCAGAAATTTTGAATGAAACTTTAAACGGAGCGTATGATTGATATTAATTTAAGGGTTAAATGGAAAACTGACTTGTGCCTGGAGAATAGAAGGGGTTAAAATGAGAAGGGACAAAAAGGAAATAAATGTAAAGAGTTTAGACTTAAATTAAAAACACATAATCTGAATACAAGAGATTCGAACTGGAAATCACATGTTAGAGAAAATTTTTTTTCTGGAAAAATATTCTATTTACAATTTTATTTAAATTTATTGTTGGTTTTATTATTTCTGCATATGTTGCATATGTGCTGCAACATCGCTGTAAGTCCAACATATTAGATTTATTTTAAACGATTTAAATGTCTTAAATTTACACACAACGAAATGGAAAAAGAAAATTTTAGTTTTTTCTCAAGAGTTGAGTTTAACAATTTCTACAAAAAAGTGATTTACTAGTTATGCATTAGTGATATTTATGACTTATAACGTTGTTGCAGCAAATGAGCACTATATACATAAATATTTAAAATTCTGTCCCCAATTTTTATTATGTATTTATTCCCTTATGACGTTTTTTTTTTTAGCATGTATGATTAATAACATGCAAAAGTATAATAAACGGAAATTTTTAAAACAAACATTTTATGCAACCATTATTTACATGACCACATTCATAAAAATTTTTATATGGTTTTTTATTCATACATTTTTGACAATAAACTCATTTGCTTTCAGGGTCATTTTTGGCCAAAATAAAACGCCAATCTAGATTTGTATAAAAAAAAGATCAATTTGAAATTTATATTATTTAAAAACGCATTGCATGCCTTATGACTGACAGCTGTTTCGTTTTCAAGGTTCTATTTTGTATTAGTGTTTTTTTTTTATTTTATTCTAATAAGAATAAATCTATTTTTCGTTTTTTCTGTCGTCACTTAACTAAACAAGTTGTGTTTTTTTAATTTTTTTTTTCTTATATTTTTCACTTTTGGTCATTTAAATTGCATTAAGACAGGGTGAATTATTATTGCGACAAAAACATTTTACAAATATTTTAGATAAAAAAAAAAAAATTCAACATATGGCTGAAAACGTTTAATAGATGGGGCTAAAAAAAAGGCACCAAAAATTTTAAGCGCCATAATAAATGACATCGCATGTCATAGATTTGACAGTTTTTAAACAAAAAGTTAAGATAATTAATCATAGGAAAAATATAAATATTTCAATTAAGATGCTACAAATTTAAGCATTAGAAACCAATTATTCAAGCGTCGCAAATACTCACTACATTGATTTTTAAAAGAAACTATAACAGGATAACATTTGCATTGTTTACAATTTTTGTTTAAAATGAAAAATTAATTAAGTCCCAAGCTTTTATTTGTATTTATCAATTTCATAACAGACTTTTCTTAACTGAAATAAGTCCCCCAAAAACATTGTTGCTGCCTTCTGTACATTTATTTGGGGACTTATATCATTTATTTTTTGGGGACTTATTTCATGGCGCATCTTCTCTTTTAATTTGTATAAACCATTTAGGGGGTTTCACTTTTTTGCTTGTCTGTAGAATTACTAAAGGTACTTTTACACGACATGCATTTTGCAGTGGCTTTGCCAGATAAAAAAGGCTCCGTGCAATAAGTCCCAAGAAAAAAATGAAATTAGACCCAACAATTTTTCATACAAATGTGGGAGTAATTTCATTATGAAATAGCTCCCAACTCTCGGTTTTATTTCATTTTTTTGGAAGTTATTTCATTTTTTGCCTGGGAGTTATTTCATAATGAAATAAAGTCCAAATGAAATAAGTCCCCGAAAAACAAACGTGGGAGTTATTTCATTTTATTTTGAGCTTTGGTGTTATTTCATTTGCTGTGGGAGTTATTTCATTTTTTGTGGGAGTTATTTAATTTTCAATTATTTGCAATTTCTTAAAATTGTTTAACATTTTAAACATTTTATGTAAATATTCAAGTAAAACGAATACATATATAATAAATTTCTTTGGAAGTTGTTTCATTTTTTTTTTGGGTCTTATTTCATTTCTTTCCGATGGGCTGTTTTTGGAAGTTATTTCATTGATGTCTTTAGGAGTTATTTCATTATGAAATAACTCCCAAAAGTTGGGGTTTGTTTCATTTAAGACTTGGAAATTATTTCATTTTTTTTGGGATTTATTTCTTTTTTCCAGTTTGGGACTTATTTCATTTATTTTGGGATTTAATTCATTGGGAGTTATTGCACTGGGACTTATTGCACCTAGGAGTTATTGCACAGAGCCATTAACCCGAATTCTCCTAGCGTCGTCATATGAAGACAAAAACATTGGCAGCTTCAACTTGCTGGTGAACCGTTATTATTGCATAGAAACAAATAAAGCAATAACAATTGTGTTGTGTGTTAATTACTTTTCCATAAAAAAAATTGTTCAGCTTTGTGATTCAAAGAGTTCGTGTGTGGTAAATTGTTTTTTGTGAGAGTTTTTTGAAAAAGTTCAGAATTATGAGTTCGGCTAGAAAGAAAGTGTCAAAAACTTAATAAATTTTATAAATGTGCCCTAAAGTAATATAAAATAAAAATTAATACTAGTTTACAAGATTCTTGCTAAAAATCTTTATTCGAGTTGTAGAAGAAATATAATTTTTATGAGAATATATCTGGTTGTCGTCAAATGACGACACTATGATGCAACGAGTACTATCTGATTTAATTTTTTTTTTTGTTTTCGGATGTTTATCAGTAAATTTCTTAGTGTCGCGAACATTTTAGATATTTAAGATAAAAAAAATGTATCAAACGAGTTTTACTTCGTACCTCCATATGTTGACGTCTTGACTGATGAAGACTCAGATGAGGAAATCGAAGGAAATATCAATACTTCGTCTCGTAATCAACTTCTGGCACCTCCTGGAATACGAAGAAACAATGGAGAGCTCCCCACAAACACCAAACCACAAGACAAATTAACAAAAATAAATACATGAGAAAAAACAAAACGAAATCATTTGGATGCTAGGAGGAAAAACATCACAAATCACTGAAATTTTTGTACCTTTATTTTAATAGCGTCGTCATATGACGACATCTATTTTCTCGAAAACTAGACCCGATATGCCAGTTCTCTATGCAGATATATACGAAAGGTATCCTAGACATGCAGTGAATGAAATAATATAACAATCGGACGATTATTTCATAAACCGGGAGAATTCGGGTTAAAAATTGCTAAATTCCCGCAATACGTGCCTGAAAATTTTAAGATTTCACGGACACGTAGCTTAATTACCACCATTAAATATAATAACTAATAAAAACTGATCATAATTGTCTTTGTAGTAGTTAATGTAGTATCCACATTTTTAAATTATTTCCTGCTAATTCAAGTGCTAATTTTTCTTTGTTTCGTGGAATATGAAAAAGTAAATTTAACAAAGTTGAACAAGGGGTCTAATATTACATAATGAGCAGAAAGAGGTTTGAGTTAAATTGCAATAACAACTGTAAGATGATATCTGGAATATTCCTTTTTGCTTAATAGAGATCTTGAGATATATTTTAATCTAACAAGGTAAAAAATACGATCTTTTACATATACAAGTACCCAAAAATTATCTTTGATGTAAGAAAAATCGCACTTACACCGCACTTGTGCTTTCATTTTTTTTTTATTCCTTAAAAAAATATACTTGTACTTCAATGGAATGTTAAGGCTGGTTTACACTATTATACTTTTTTATTAATACATGTCAAAAACTCAAGTAATAGGTAAAAGTGTGATAGTGTGAATGTAATTTGTAATAAAAATGACAAGTAGTACGAAAAACAATGGGACATCCCATACGACTTCATAATTTTTTGAAATTTTTAAAAACAATAATACTTTTCAAAGTTATTTACGGGAATACAAAATTTATCATTAATACGATTTCTGTATGACGTGCTAAATTCCCAAGTTTTCATATTTGATAAATACACTGAAATTTATTGTTGAGGGAAAGCTAGCTTTTATGCGCATTCCACTGGTTGCTTAGGCCAGCTCATCAGGAAACCTTTTCCTAAGATTTTAGAAAAGCTAAAAATATCATACGAATAAAACCCTAAAGCGAATAATCATAATAATACTTTTCATTTGATCAGAGTTGCATTTTAACAAAAGCATGTTCATGTGTGATATTGTGAACGGAAACTGTAATATTAAATATGATTTTTTGACAGTCGCCACAAAACTTATTAGATTTCTATGTTACAAAGTATTATGGAATACGTAAGACTTGTGTGTAAACTAGCCTTTAGTAATGTCTAATAACTAAAGGCTACAAAGATTTAATTTTTTAAATAAAATTTATTAAAAAGATCCTTAATTTTTCTTGTTACATTGTTATGTAAGTCTTTATAACTTGATTCGATGACAACATGGGGCTCATCTTCATCCTCACCTTGGCTTTCGATCATCTCCGAAATTTCTTCCATTCTATCGTGAAGAAGTGCTTTAAACCATTCTTGGTAAATGTTCTGTAAATAGCAAAGAAGAGGCTCTCGAATTTCTCGAACTTTATTGGTTTGACGCTCTTTTTTGAAGGAAGTTGTGCGAGTAACAGCACTTCGAAATGGTTACTTTGGTAAAGTTTTCTTGCTCACTCATAAGATAATCTTTGTATGAGAGGTAGGGATGCCAAACGGAAAATCCCGAATCCCGAAATCCCGCGATTTTTCGGGATCTTTAATATTTCAACTTTTGTGTACAAAAATATTAGTTTTTAATGAATTTTTCTACTCTATAAAAAAAAAAATAAATAGACTTTTATTCGACCTTTACAAAATTTATTGTTATTATTTAATTAAGCAAAAATTTTAGATACATTTATTCCTTTCATGCGGATATAAAATTTACAATGGAAAAGGAGTTTGAATCTAAATTGTCTTATTTAGACACTTTGATAATAAGAAAGGGAACAAGTTTATTAATTGATTGGTATCAAAAACCAACATCGGCTGGTAGAATAATTAATTATTTTTCAAATCATCCTAAAAGGATTATTATTAACACGGCTAGAAACTTTATAAATAGAGTATTGAAAATAAGCGATTCTTGTTTCCATAGGAATAATAAGGAGAAAATTTCTAGAGCATTAAGAGAAAATAGTTTTCCAAAGGAAATTATATCTTATTTATTAATACAATATAATAACCATAGAATAAATAACTCGAACGGTAATACGGAACCGAAAGTTTATAAATCGCTAACTTATGTACCAAAATTTTCGGAGAGATTAGAAAAATCGAATATTTATGATACGGAAAGGTATACAATTGCGCATAAATCTTATAACACAATAGGTAGGTTATTCACTAATATGAAGGATAAAATAAATAAGTTGGAAATGTCGAATGTAGTTTATAAGATACCTTGTGGGGGAAATGTTAATGGACAATGTGGTAAAATATATGTTGGTACAACGAAGAATAAACTGAAAACTAGGTTAGCAGGACATAAGTCAGATCAAAAATATAGACATATTTCATCCCAAAAAACAGCTTTATCAGCTCATTGTGCAAATTTAAACCATTATCCTGATTTTGAAAATACAACAGTTTTAAGTACGGAAAATAATTATAAACGTAGGCTTATATTAGAAATGTTGCAAATTATAAATGTACCGACAATATCGAGAATTAATTTTAAGTCAGATACTGAAAGTTTAGCACAAAATTATAGGCATTTAGTTTATAAAAATATAAACGGAAGTTAAAAGTTTATTTATAGTGTAACAGATTAGTTTTTGAATTGGAAAACCTTTTTTTGTATTTAATTGAAAATTGTTTTTTGATTTTTTGTTATATTTATTTAATTTGTTAAAAATTGTTAATTTTGTCAAAAATTCAAGAAAAACCCTGAAGAAGGCACACAACGTAGTGCCGAAATATTGGTTTAATAAATTTAATATATTTTTAATATAAAAAAAGACCTCAAGCTTAATTAAATAATAATAATAAAAAAAAAAAATATTAAAAATTATATTTCAGTTGTATTTTTTATTTTTATTATTCTTATTTTTGAGTTAAATTTTTTTGACACACAAAGATTATTTAAAATTTATATTTTTTGCTTGATATATGACGAATATTTCGTGATTTTGATATTTTGCTTAATGATCGCCATTATTTTAAGTTGAAACGAAATTTGCAGATTCACATTTCAAGCCTTTTTTACAATTATATTTACTTAAGACATTATACCAAAATAATGATGATTAGTTTTATGCATAATAAGAAATCAAGAAATAATTGTTACATATCAAGCAAAAAATAAAAATGATTAAAAATATTTATTTGTCAACCAGAAAATAAAAATTATTTACAATTCAATATAAGTAATATTCAGAAACTAAAGATTTATGAAAGGTTTATTAAACAAATTTTTATAGAAAATTCGTTTCATAAACCTGTTATAATTATGAATATTAAGGGTAAATGTTTATATGCTTATAACAATTGAATCTTAATTTGTATAAAATAGGTCATATCCCTTCCGGTCCACGAATAATAAAAAATTTTAAATTGGCTTAAAAAACATACGTTAAATAAAATAATTTTTTATAAATAAACACAATCTGCCGTATTTATAGAAAAATTTATTTAAACTTTAAATCGGTTTTTTAGAAACATTTGTATGAAACTATCGATAGTTTCCCAGCACTAGCTCAAGGCCTTCAACGCTGCCTTTATTAACAACATCGATCCCTTCCTAAAGAAGGGAAGTAGGAAGGTCACTAAAAATAAAAAATAAATAAAAGTGAACAACTTCCTTTCTCCCTTCTCTAAGAAGGGATAAGCGAATGTGTACTGAATAATTTAGAAGGTATTTTAAAAAGAAGTGAACACCTTCTAGAAGGCATACTCCTGAAGGCAGGATATCATGCGAAGCGAATCTTTTAGAAAGGAGTATAGAGGCCTTCAAAAAGGCCTGCGACTTACTGTTCTTTCAATATTTACCGCTGGGTTAACTTAATTACTGTGACAATTGAATCAATAATTTTTTTTTATTGAAAGAAAATTCAAAATATGAACATTTTAGTTGTTTTGAAATAAAATTTGACTTAAAATATCAATTAAATAACAAAAAATCTTAATTGAAAATTTCGTTTAAAATAAAATAATTTAAACTTGTAGAATTGTTGTTGGGAATTGTCGAAAACCTGAGCTATATTTAATTATATCAATTAAGACATTGTTTAAAACGGCAAACATTTTTGATCATTTTTTAAATTAAAATTAAAAATATCATTTATTGAAAAAAATATTCACAATTTTAAAATTTTTACAATATTTAGTAATTTATACAATCATTTTGGTAATAAATGCAAAATGAACAAAATGTTGGCTTGATTCTATGAATTTTGTGATTAGAGACAATTTTTAATAGATTCTGTGCTTTTTTTGATTTAAATTTTTATTTTTTATTAATTCCAATATTTCAACTAAATTTGTTAGTCATCTTTAGTGAAACTATTTAGGCCGGGTTTTTTAGATGTTGATTTATTTTAAAACTAGTTAAACATAGTCTGAAATTTAAATTTTTCCGGCGAAATGTGATTTTTTTTATTTCATTAAAGACCAACATTTTAAGCAAACCCAACTGTTTGGTCAAAGTTTTGTACACAAACTTGTTAATGGCGGCATAAATCTGTATTCAGATTAACAAACCCTAGTTTTATTGAGATCTTAAAAACCCAGCCTAAATTTTTAATGCAGTTTTGTGTGTTGGTAATGTTAAATTTTTGTTTTAATATTTTTATGTTTTATCAAGAATCATAAAATAAGGTTAATTATTGTTATAACAAAAATTGCATTAGATTGACACAGCTAGAGGTGAACAAAAGTCCGTGACCTATTTTTAATATAACGCAGGTTTTTTATAAAAAATCATTTCATTTGGCAATGTAGTCTCCTTAAAGTATTATACACTTTTAAATTTTTGTATCCCTTACAAAATATAAGATTTGTCAGATCGTTAAAATATTTATTTGTTTGTTAGATGATTTCATCGTTGGAGTCTACACTCATAGGAAAATGCATTTTCATATTGACGATGCTTTATAATAAATTTCAATCGTTATTGAATTATTGATTATGAATATCGCCGCAGTTAATATAGCCATATCAGTACCCTGGAGGTATACTGCACTAGGTCGACATGGTGTTAATGTTTTAAACTAAGCGGTTGAGATCGATGAGAGTTGTATTTTTGTAAACTGTTTATAAATTTCTTTTTAAAATTTAATTAAGAATTTCAGTAAAATGTTAAAAATGTTAAAAGTTTTGCGATTTTTTATTTATTTAGGTAATAATATTATTACGTAAACTAAAACAGAGTCTAGTTCCTTTAATCGAAATTAAATTATAACCTTAACATTTATATTAAGGGGAACTTTTCTGAAAATACATTAAGGGTTTTCATAATATCGCTTAAAAGTCTCGCAATATGTGCAAACTGTGTATATTTACACCTTCGCAAATGAACTGTCAAAAATTGTATGAGAATTCATTTACACAAACTTAGTAAATTTGCCCAACAATTTTGACTCGTAAACTTGCGCTGTTCAATTGTGCATTTATACAAACAGATTTTTTTAAATGCTAAACGTCGTTTTCAATGAAAAATTCAAGTTTTTATGAATCACAAACAATAAATTCTGGAAACATTTTCGGTAATTTAGTCTTTTGGCTTTCTTTATGCATTTTTAAAAACAAATTTCACTTTTAATTTTCTTTTTTTGTATTGACGTTTTTATTTTACAAAAATTAAAAGGGGTCTTCATGAAACGAGTCTCGCAAATTTGCCCATTTGCACAAATGGCAATTTTAAGTGATATCATGAAAACCTCTAGTTTTTAACGTCATTTAATTTTATCTTGAATAGCAGGCTATTTAAGTTAAATTTAGTTTGAATTTTAAGTCTAAATAAAGCTTCAACACTGACCTTGACTGACTTCATAAAGAATTTCAATGTTGCAATGCAACGCTGAAAAGAATAGCATCACAAGCTTCACAAATGTTCTACAGGCAATGCGTTGAGTTTATCATTCTATGGTAACCGTATTCACTGAACAACGCGGCTACGAAATGTTCGCTTTGTTTTTATTTGTGATGCTTTGCCAATGCATTTGTTTTAAGTGAAGCTTTGCAACTCTGCTTTAATGAAATCAGCCCTCATTTCTTCTGGAAAAATGAGTTTATCTATTTGAAGCTTGATTCACTCTTTAATCCATTCACTTTAATAATACAACATTCGCTTTAATGATGACCTTAATTTGATAAGAAGTGAGACACTAATCCAAATTAATCTTGATTTATTTCTTAATCCAAAATATAAATTCCAGAGTGATTTTACTTCTGCTAGAAAATGGACACTTATCTTGTCCAACCTTGATATATTTCTTAGCCCTTTTCTACTTAATTCTTTCCCTTAAATTGTTACTTTCTTCGATATTATCAAATTTTTTTTATTAAAATATATGTCATGGCAACATTCCACCAATTTAAATATTTTCTTTTCCGTGTTGCAATTAAGGCGTTTGTAAAAATAGCCCGGAAAAAACAAATAAAAATAATTATGGTCAAAAGAAGTTCATTATAAAAAATTATTGCAAAAATTATCGATACATTCCTTTCGTAAATGTACAACTTACAAAAAATACGACAGGCGAAAATGTTTAAAATAAGAGAAAATTAACTTTATCTCCGCCATAAACTCACAGTGAATTGCAAGGATTTTTTTGTTTGTTTAATACACTAGACAACTGAAAAGATTAAAAAAAAAAATTTTTTTTTAATTTAACATGCCATGTATTGTGTGTCAGATAGTGGAAGCTGCTTACACTGGCCTACAGCGAAAGTTGTATGCGTAAGCTTGATTTCTTTTTTATTTTTTTTTTTACTCAAAAGCCATAAATTTAAAAACGCCTTGTTTTTTCCTGCTCACTCCTCCCCTTCTACATCCAGAGTCTTTAGTTTATTTTGGCTTAAGTGAAGGAAAATCTGAGGAAAACGAAAAATAAACAACTGAATGTTGTATTGGAATTAATACTTTTAAATGTGCCACAATTAAAACCATAAAATACACATTTAAGACACGACTACTGACTACAGCTACAATAGCAAGAGCAAGAGCAACAGCAACATTGATACGTGCAACAACAGAAACATGCACTGCATGCAGCTACTAGGATAATAATTGTTGTTGTCTTTTTATTTCAGTTTCTTTTTCTTCTGCTTTTTATTTTATTTGTGGCGTTGTTTTACATACGTAATACTTGTATGCCACATGCCTCTATGCGTTTATGTGGTGAACTTTATCGCTGGATGAATTTCTTTTTTTGTTAATGAACATTGCAACGAACAGGGTGTGGCGATAAAACTGTTTTTTTTTTTTATTTTACATATATACTGTATTTTATTTAAAGGAGTAAAAAAAATTCCGATTTTGCAGACAAGTGTTGTAGGCCTTTACCTAGTCCAATTTAAGCCCGAATCTTGGGTCTATTGTTTACAAATTCAGCTTGATTCATTGTATTAGGTCCATGTTAGGCTTAAATCGTGTGCGAATAAATGCTCCAGTATGTGTCTGAATTTAAAGTTTTTATAGTACAAAGTTATCATGAATAATGGCGATCTATATTGTACAAGTTAAGCTTAAAATTTAAACTTAAGAATCGACAGTCCAACTAAAAAATCACAATTGTTCTAATTTAAACTAATACAAAGTTAAATATTCATTTTAATTACAGAAATTTCTATAACTCGAGTTTAACTTTAATCATATGTATAGGGTGTTTTTTTTAACCGCATGAGAACTCAAATTGTTCCTAATCACCAAATTTATAGGAATAATGCAAACAATTTGTTAGTTTGCACCTTTAACCAAAATTGTAAAAATTTAACATTGTAAATAATTTCTTTCAATAAATGATTCTTTGTTATTTAACTACCATTTAAATTAAAAACTTATTAAAAAAAAGCTTAAATATTAATTAAATCAAAATAATTTTGTAAGTTTATTTTTTTACTTAAAGAAATAATCAATTACATATAACATTATTTAAATTAAAATAATTTTCAAACAATTTTTGTAATTTTTAATTGCAAAAAAACTAATAAATCATTAATCAAAAAATTAAAATTTAATCAAGTAAATTAAACGTTTAATCAAGTGAATTAAACGTTTATTCAAGTCAATTAAACGTTTAATTATAACTATTAATTTACTGGTGAAAATGTAACTAATTTTTTAATTAAAATCACAAAATTTTTTATTGAAATCAATTTTGATATTTTTCTGCGTGTGTGGCAAACTGCGCAGTCTTGTTGGAAAAAAATGTCATTGATGTTCAGCTGATTAATTTTTGGAAACAAAAATTACGACACTTCCAACGAAAACTTTAACCTTTTTTTTTTTAATTAAGAATTTTATACTTATTTCAAGAAATTCCGGTATTCTGTTTTGAAAGTAATCTTATTTAGGATTGTTTTGGGTACGTTTAAGTGTTATTCGTACTTGAATTTTTAAGTACGACTCGTACTTAAAGTAATCATAAAAAACTTGATTTATCCCGAGTGTTTTTCTTTCTGTGCAGGAGTTGCAGTTTCATTGCAGTTGTTCTCTGAACAGAAATGTCGACACAGCTTGACATTCTCAGCTGTTAAACCATAGTTATCGATAACGAAAGTTCTCATGCAGATAAGAAAACCCCCGGTTCTTATATACTTACTTACTTAGCAGGCCTATAAATAACCAGTCTGCACGCAGAGAAAAAACATGTTTAAATATGGTCACCTCCTACAAAACTATTTTTAAAGAAAATTGTAAACATGTTATGTTTAATTTAACCATACTATTGTCACCTACAACCATATTATGGTTGAATTAGTCCTCCATCAAGAAGCCACAACTATATTATGGTTGCCTCTAAACATGTTATGGTTAAATATGACAATAATTTGTTTTAAAATTAACAAGAGTATTTTCCTCTTTTTCAAGAGCAACATGCTATGGTTGAAAACCAACCATGCTATTATAAATGTTAAACATGTTTTAGTTATTTTTAACCATAACATGTTCGGAGGCAACCATAATATGGTTGTGGCTTCTTGATGGAGGACTAATTCAACCATATTATGGTTGACGGTGACAATAAAATGTTTAAAATTTTCTTTAAAAATAGTTTTGCTGGAGGTGACCAAATTTAAACATGTTTATTCTCTGGGTGTGGACACAGGCCTGACATAGAATAGATTTTCATACGTTTCGATCTAATGCGTTAGCAAGCCAGCCTCTAACACCAAGTATTGACAGGTCTTTTAAACTTGGTCTTTCCGCCGGAGCTTCGGTCGTCTTTAATCATTTTGAATTTCTCCTAATTAATACCAAACCAACTTTTGCAGATTCCTTTTCGAAATCTGTGAAAGCTGCAGTTACCTTAAGCAAGATGCGACCCATTATATCGATGTCGTCGGCATATGCAAGTTGGATGTGATTTCTTGTATATTTTGTGCCAGTTCTATTGACTGCTGCGTCACGTCAAATCTTGTCGTAGAGAATGTTTTGTTTGAAACCTTATTTGCTATTGATGGCTTCAAACAGTGACCTCCCAATGTAAGCTACTGACTTCGCTCCATTAAGGGTCATCTTGCAACGTCTTATTTTCTTTGACATGTACTTATGAGTTTTTTCGGAATTGACGGTTCTCGTATTAATATGGTGAAAATAAAGTTTAAGCCGTAGGTCTAGCTATGGTTTACAATAAACAAAGCATAAGAAAAATCTTTGAATAACAAAAAGATCAAGCTATCGAATTTGCATTAACTAGTGAAGAAAAATGTAACATAACAATACTACTAGGGTGTTCAGTCGATTAATTCTTGTTCGATTAATCGAACAATTTTTGACCATTAACTGTTCGAATAATTTAAAATTGCTAATTTCGATTAAAGGATTAATCGAAGAATTTATACCGATTAATCGAATAATAATAATATATAGTATTTCTGTTAAATGTATAATTTTCTTAAAGTTTTAAGTCGAATAAACAAAACAAATAATTGTGTCCGCCAAAATTGAAAAAAGTGATGTTTAGTGAGTAGTTTAGCTTATATTTTTGTTAAATTTTTTCAACACAATGGAATAATTCATTTCACAAAAGAAAAAACGACAAAGGTATGTTAACTCAAAGGTTTATATCTTTTTATCGTTTATGTTCTAGAAATCGAAATGAAGTGAGGTTGAAAACGAACGATAATTGAAATGAAATTACTATTTACAAAATGATCTAAATTTTGCGTGGCTTCAAATGTTGTTCTTGCAAAAATAATAGATAATTAAAGAATGAAGTAGATAAAATGGAATATTTTTATGAACTTTCATTCCAGGATCGTTTTGAAAATTTGTTCGATTTTAAGTCCACTTCATTTCAATTTCTAGAACACGCCCGTATTTTTTAACAAAATAGCTCATGTGTTTCTCTCTTTAGAATGAGTTTGGTTTAAAAATATTGTACGAAGGATAAATCTAATAATGCTAAATGTAACAAAAATGTATTAACGTAAATGTTCTTCAACAACAAATTTACCACTTACACAGGGACTATAACGTAGTTCTTAAAGAAACTGCTCCACGAAACAAAATCAAAGTGGGCTACAAGTGGTCGAATGAATAAATATTTCAAACAAGTTACTACGATTCTCTAGTGGAAATTATTTGCAGAAGCATATCAAAAAATGGAATGTCCGTGAAAAGTTTCAAAATATCCAAAGTTATATTGACTCTTTTAAAATCTAAGTGCGCGAAAGCAACAATTTGGAGCTACATTCACAAGTTTTATTGAAAAAACAATGTTTATGTACTCAAGTACTAATTTTTTCTAAAATTTTCGAAAAAATCTCGTAATTTATAAAATTTCTGGATTTATATTTGTTCGATTAATCGCTGAATTTTTTAAATTTTATTCGTTCAATCGAATAAGTTAAAAATGCCAAATATCGATTAATCGCCCAATCGAACAAAAATAAAACCCGATTAATTGAACACCCTAAATACTACTAATGCTGCGTTTATAACATATTCTATCGTATTCGTACTTCTATCGTACTCAAGTTATTGCTTTAATTGTTGTTATTAATAGAGTCAAAGTTTGTCTTAAGTTGCAGTTTTTAAAAATACATATATAAAGCCGATTTTGGCTAAATCGTAAATTAAAAACCTTAAATTTTCCTTTATTTTTGTCTAGTACTTAAACAATCATCCATCATTAATAATACAATTCCTACAGAAACTCATGATAATATTTTTTCAATAATACAGGAGAACACAAGTAGGAGTTAATGGTCTGTCAAGCCCGACCAAGTGATAACCTACACCGCGGTATTTATAATTAAACACACTGCCGTATTAATAGACAAATATTCGAGAGTGTAACCTTTTTGGTGCCTATGGGCACTAATGGACACGCCAGCACAAAATTATATTATGAGGTTAAGATTCATGTAAAAGTTCTTTGTGTCGAATATTATAAAGATATCTTCATCTATATTATTTTTTTGTTTGTTTTTAAGTGATTTAAGGATGGGGGTTCATACGGGACCTATAGGTAATTTTGGACCAGCGCAACCTTTTGTTTTGTATAGTAGCTATCACAAACGTTATTGTCGCTACTTTTTTGTCAGTTCGAATATTTATAAAAAAGTTATGACACTAAACGATATTTTCGGCACTTGTATTTGTATGCGAGCTATGGTCATATATATACATATGAAACAATACCAATAAAACTTTGTTAAATGGAATAAAATAAGTTTGAACCAAATTGGTTTATGGCCACAAAACCGCTTTGCCGGAAATAAGCTTATAAGCCAGAAATTATGGATCAATTCGCACCACTTGGTCACTTGGTCCTTGTGACAATTAGAATCTACTTACCAAATTTCAAAAAAATTTTTTATAAAAGATTTGCTAGCCAGCCGGACGGATGGACATCATTAGATTGACTAAAAAAGTGATTCTAAGTCGATCAGTATAGTAAAAGGTGGGCCTAGAACCAATATTTTTATTGCACAAATGCATAAAACCCTCTTCACTATGTGGTAGTTTGGATTTTATTATATCCATCATCATTATGAATATATTGTCAGTGTTAATAATTTGTAGTGGCTGCTACTGTTTGAGTATCGATTCATTTTTGTTTTTAAAATTTCAACTTATTTTGTATTCTTGCAACTCACTTGCAACATTAATGATGCTGTTGCTGTAGTTAAGTGCATGATGTTACTGTTTAACAACATTTTTTTTTTGCTGCTTCAACTGTATTTGTTGGTATGATTGGTCAAGTTGGAAAATACTTCCATTGTTGCGTTTGCATCGGTCGGTCGTCCATGGTAAAATTGGTCAAATGTTTCTGTTGTTTCCTTTTTTTTTTTTTTTGAAAGCCTATAATGATGGTGTTGCTTTAAATAATGCTGGTCATGATGATGGTTATGCTTTATTTGACGCAGATGTGGATTTTGTTCAGCATGATATAACACAATCAATAATTTATAGATATTATGTGGCCTTTGTCAATGTATTGGGAAAGAAAGAAATAAATTATAATTATCATAATTATAATAAATCATAATTAAAATAAATTATTTAAAACAAAAAAATAAACATGTTTTGTTTACGTTAAGATCTTAAAATTTATAGAAGGAGATCATTTGCAGAATTAAAATCTTAAATATAAGTAACCAGAAAAGAAATTTTAATTGTAAACTTTCATATTAACCCTGCAAAACCTTTACTTACCCGGTAAGTAAGCAAGTAATGTTGGAGAAAAATAAACACTACTTATTTGTCGGCTGAATAATTACTTATTTTTGTTTGAGGTGTCCACAGAATTCAGTACTTACAATACACTTAATAGAAGTAAAAACATACATAGTTATTATTTCACTACGAGTAAGTTGAATTGTAAGCACTTATAATTTACTTACTAAAAGCCAAAAAATCATTAGTAAATAGATCTAATAAATAGTTATTGAGTACCTTACCCGTAAGTAATTATTCAGTACTGAAAACAACACAACTAATAAGTAGTTATTTAGCTGATAACTAGTAAGCAAATGTTCAGTAGTGAAATAATAGAAGTAATAAGTAGTTGCCGAGGTCAGTACTAAATACTTATTGAAGTTTTCAGAATAATGACAATTTTTATGACAACTACTTACCAGGTAACGTATGAAATAACTACCACCTATTACTAAAAATCAAAAAGTTTTTCCTGGGAAATTTGTATTTCTGGTGTATTCAATTAATTTTTTCTTAGCATATTTAGATTTATATATTTATGTTAAAGTTATGCATATGTGCAAAATTTTATCTTGTACCATAATCTGCTTGAAATTTATTCGTTGTAGTATGATTTTTTGATAAGGAGCCCATATGGACAATTTGGTCACTTCCAGATTCCAGCTTTGTTGTCACTTCCAGATTTTTTGTCTAATAAGTTTTCCGTGTTATATGTTATATAGTGATTATAAAAGTTATTTTAGCCAAATTTTTAACTTAGATAAATAGCAGCAAAAACCATTTTTGGGAGTCGTACTTGTAAAGGTTTTTTTTAAGCTTGATAAAACTTCAAATTGCAAGAAATACAAAATAATTAAATTTTAATCAAAAAAGTTTCTTTTTCGAAAGATCAATCCATGCATTAATATTTAAAAATTATTTTGGGCATATGGGCCATTTCGTGAAAATCCCCAGGGAATTTTTTTTTTTGGAAAAAAGGCACTTTTTTGATGAGGATTTTTTGAAGATAATATCTTTTTATAAATACCATTTGCACGCAAAAAAACATGAATGTGGTCAACATATTCTAAGAGCAACTTATTATGATAAGATTCATGATTGTAGACACCATTTAACGCTTATTATTGAATCATATTATGACCAAATATATTCGTAATATTACATCATAATATTTTTCCCTTAATTATAATCTTATCTTGTTAATCATAGTAAGTTAAGAAGTAATCATATTATTGTCATGTTAATCATAATAAGTTGAGATGTAATTATATTATTGTCATGTTAATCATAATAAGTTGAGAAGTAATCATATTATGATACAGCACCACATTCACAACGATTTAAAAAAAAATTTTAATTTTTTTGAATCGATTTTTTATTTTGTAGCACTTCAAAAATTTTTTTTTTTAAGTAATTACACTTTTTTTAATTTTTTAATTTCTTAAAACTTGTTTTTATAATTTGTATTGTTTTTATTTGTTGAACCACTCACTAACAAATTATTCGAATGGCATATTTAAAGCAAACGACACAAGTGATTCAAAATCAATTTACAAATAGGGATAACAAGATATTATTAGAGATAAGATATTATGTTTGCATCTTAAACATATTATGAGTACACGTATAGAAAATTATCACGTTATGGCTATTAAATATCATGAAATGGTTGTAAGTAATATAACATATTTTCAAAGTTATCATTATTTAGTTGTTAGCAAAATAATTGTTATTTTTCGGTCAACAATACTCAAATTTATAATTGCGATAAACATTGAAATGTTTACGGTAACTATAATATTGCTTATATTTAGGAAAAATAAAATTTTTTTTATTACAATAAACATAGTGAAGTTGCCGTAACCATGCTCAACCATATTTGTTCTCTGCGTGTGCTGTTTTAAACAACAATTGTTTTTAACAGCGTTCTCAGTTGTGCGGATTTTTCCCCAAACAGGGGAATTTTTTTCTGATTGGGGATACAAATTTCGTGAAAATCCCCATGTGATTTTTTTTTTTTTTTTTTTTTTTTGGATAAAAATCGCTTTTTTGCTGGGGATTTTTTGAAGAAAATGTTTTATTATAAATGCCAATTGCGCAATAGCAAGACCGAATCGTTCGAGGTGTGAGTACAAATTTAAGTCTTTTATGGTCCCAAATGTTTTCATGCCAAGATGCTGGTGGTTCGAAATCTTTTCAAGAGCTTGCAGAAATAGTTTTAAGTATGCTTTTTGTACCAACAAGGAACGCTTGTGTTGAACGAGTATTTTCTATAGTGAATGCAAAATTTTTTATTTTTAAGGATCTGTGAGGATTTGACTCTGCAAAGCGTATGAAAGAGAAGTATACAGCGAAAAAGACAAATGTACTGTTATCTGATAAATGTGACGTGATGGGAGAAAACTGAATTTATATGGTGCTATAGCACGCCAAAAAACATAAAAATCAGTTTTTCAATGTCGACCTGTGTAATTTATAAATGGTTAAAATTGAAAAATTGCTTTTTTAGTTATTTTTAACCAGTGTTCGAAAATAAACAGAAGATTATTTACTTCTCACACACGCAGAAAACGATATTTATTTTTTAGTGTTTGTGTAGACGAACACAACTCTTAATACCGTTCGTAACTATTTTCAAGAAAGTAACAAACATTACATACAGCCCAATTATGAATAAAAATTCCCCGGGAGTTTTCTCCCTTCCTATGTAAATTCAATTGTAAAAATGGGAAAAGGGAAAAAACTCCCGGGGGATTTGTATTCATAGTTGGGCTGATAGTGTTCTGTTTTTCGTTATAAAACAAAATAATTATAGTGGTTCTGTATTTTCATACTCTATAATGTTTCTTTTTTACATTGATAAAGTAATAAGCAAACAAAAAATTTTAGCAACGACCACAGCACGAATAGCTTGTGTGTGTTTTGTGTTCGTGTTTTGTTTGTTTAATTTTTGTTTGTTGGCTTTTGGTTTTTTTTTCGTATATGTGTTTTAATTTTGTAAAAAATTTTTGGTGTTCTTAACCAGCCAAATAAACGAACATTAATGTGCTTTACCGCACACAACGAAGTTTGTGGTTAAAAAAAAAAAAACAGAACGCATTTAAATGTTCTTGTCTTGCTGTAGATTTGGATTAGTATAGTATTATTTTTGTGTTCGAAGATCACAAACAGAGGAACGTAAGTTTTTCAAGGATTTACTGCACAAACACTATAGGAGTTTATGTGTTTTACAGCTCTACCAAACGGAACACTAAAGGACGGTATTTAAAGTTTATATTCGAGCACTGCTTTTAACCATAATTTTCAATTTTAATCTTATTTTTAAAACAAGAGCTTACCTAAAAAATGGCTATCGCCACTGGATTCAGCGTCCTTGCTGGGTGCCGTGCTTGTTAAGAAAAAAGTTTCAGATTCGAGCACAGTGTTATTACTTTTAGCTTAATCACGTTTATCGTGAATAAAAAGTTAACAGCTTTTTCATTAGTTATTTTGCTTTTTTCAAAAATTTTTTAGGAAAACTAAAACAAATTCCAAGGAAAATTTTATTTACGATAAGACGATGAGAATTTTTTGCTATTTTAATTTTTTTTATAATATTTACATAATTTTTTAAGCTAAAGCGTAGTTCTGAAAAGGGTTTTTATTTAACTTTTATATCGTGCGCAATATTTCCCCAAATTTGTTAACAATTCGTTTCGCCCAAAAGGCTTGCCACTAGAACATAAGAACTAAACAAAAGCATAAACATCCTTTCGTTCTTTCAAAAACTAATTACTTAGTAAAAGACAAGAAATGCCGAAAAAACCCCATTTTCTGTTCCATTATTCTTAAGTAATGACTTGTTCTGACTTCATTAGACGTTTTTAATAAGCGAAGATAAATGTTTAACAAAGAAGAGAATTAAAAACCAACAAAAAAATCCTTAAGAAAGAAGGGTTGTCAAAAAAAAGAAAAGGAAATTGACAGTTTTTTATAATCCTTACACGGTTGGCTTTTAAAAGGACAAGAAATAGGTGTAGAGAACTAGGCAACCATAAAATTAACTTTTCATTATTTTTTTTTAAGAGAATAATGCAGTCCAGTCCTGTAACCATAACCTGCAATTACAAAAAAAGGGTTGGTGTATTATTATTTTCGGTTAAACATTCCTTTTTTTTATGAAAGTTTTATTATTTCCTTTATTCTTTTGTTTGGTTCTCATTTGAATTTTTGATTAAAAGAAAAAGGGAATAAATAAAAATTAAAAAGCATGTTAATAGCAAAATTAAAAAATTATGTATAAAAAGTTAACTGTCATTTGCAAACATTTAAACTAAAAACAGAATCTTATTCAAATAAAAAACTAAAATATTGCAAAAGCATTTAAAATTATATACAAAAAAAATTACCACAATTAAAAAAAGTCATCAGTTAAAAACGTGAAATTAAGATAAAAAGTCAAATTAAAAACAAAAAAAAAAAATTAACCATTAAAAAAAATCGCCAAAAGTGGTTTAGGTAGAAACGTCTTTTCCAAAAATAAAGAAAAATCATATAAAAGACTGATAAGATTCCATCGTGTCTGCCAAACATTAAGTATAATATTATATTAAAATCCTTTTCTTTATACAACCCTACTAACATGAGCACATTTTTACTTTAAGATAATTTTTTTTAAGATAATTCTTTTAACATTATTTTTTTAAGACCTCCTTTAAAAAAAGAACACAAAACGTAACACCCATTAAGTGCTTTAATGCCTGCTGGTATCTTGATGACTAAATCATTAAAAAAGGGTTAAATTATTTTTAAATTTTTATTTTTGTTTACAATACACTGTACTAAAATTAGTCATAAAAATCACAGCGTAAAATTAACAGAAGGAGACTTTGGCCGGAACCTTTTCTTTAACACTTCATTAAAAAATGTGAATGACGATCTGTTTTCTTTATTGGTAATTTATCAGTTTTATTGTTTAATAAAAATATATTAAAAAAGAAAGTTTAAAGATAGATGAAGCTTGTTATCATCTTCTTTGCTTCAACTTATTTAAAACAAATGGAAGCTAAATTAAGCACAAAAGTGAAAATAAGGAGAAATCTGAAGTAAACTAACAAATATATACGGAAATTGTTCTATTAGTAATTATTTTTATGTCTTTTCAATTTATTAACGACAAGGGCATTTAATGTTATGTTCACATTTGCAGAGTTTATCATTTCAAAGATGATCACAGCAAATTAGCATGATTAAAACAAAATCGTTTCATTAATCTTATAGAATCCTCTGAGCGTACCTCGAACTGAGTGTGATATAGCATCGGCCACAATAAACGCACCTTTCAGGTGTACTACCGACAACGCTTTCTTCTTCTTTATTGCTTGTAGTTTTTTATCTATTTAAGATAATTGCTTTTACTGTCGACTTATATATGTTTTCCTCTTACTCGCACTGGAGCATAGGGCGCCATTCTGCCGACTTAATCATCTCAAATTTTATGTTAACGCTTTAATTTACTAATTCAAGATTTTGCTTAAAAACCAAGGACTTAATAGTTATAACTAGGGATGCAATTTCCATGCAAATGCATGTTTTTTTTTTCGAAAGTCTAAGAACGATGTCGAATCATTAAATTTACATTAAAGTGGCATCGATTTGTTTTAGCATATTTTGGTGAAAATTCATATTTCGGTTTTAAATTCATATTTTTGCATATTTTGACAGTTTTTAGCGATTTTTTTTTTGTTAATTTCCATATTATAAAGAAAGTTCTTAAAAAAATTTTTAAATACACAAAAAACCTTAAAAATTTTTTAAGTAATAAAAAAATTCTTTTAGAGCTTTTCTTTAAAAACAATATTTTTACAAAAAAATGTGACATTTTATTTAAAAAAAAAATGCAATTTGGTGTCTGTTTCTTAAAAATTTTGCTCCCGGAAAGGGTGGCTTGTTTTATTCTAAAAAACTCATCCTTTTCGGGAGCAAAATTTTTAGGAAACAGACACCAAATTGCATTTTTTTAAAATAAAATGTCACATTTTTTGTAGAAAAGAAAACACCATGAGATTTCGACAAAAAATGCTTCTTTCTTCAACCGATGAAGAACTTTACATGGTTAAGGCTTTCAATGGGTTTGAAATATTTTATCGTAAACTGTTCACAAGTTACTTGCTTGGCACATGGGTTATACCAAGTTGCGGAGAAAATTAGAAGCCAATTCTATAATATTGAAATTTTTAATAAAATGCAACCCTTGATTCCCCTTCGACCGCAGCCGGAAGCAACAAGATGGGGGCCTGGCTAGATGCTTAAGAATTCTATTCAAAAAACTTTGATTAATTTAAGAATGTTGGAGGAGCTTAGTGATGCCAATGATTATGCAATTAAAAAAGTCAAAGATATATTAAATTTAAATAACATCAGAAGTCAGTTAGCATTTGTATTTTCCAATTACGGATATAGTGGTGAAACAATTACTAATTAAGAGGGAATTAGTTAACTTAATACTCAAGTCAAAGTAATTGATATTAGATTAATAGCCCGACAAATTAAAAAAAATCCAAAACGTTTTGAAAAAAAAAATTAAGGATTCCAAAAAATAAAATAAATTTCAAATATTTTTGACCTGTAGCCCGTTTCTGTATATCTCGCATCGTAAAACTCTTCGCATGAAACGTGTGAATTGCAACAAAAATAGTGTGAAATGAAACAAAAAATGGTTTTTCTCACACAAGTGTTTCTGTATCTTTTTTTTGCGAGAATTATCTGTCATTTAAATAATTTTCCAGCAATTATTGGAAGGATGCGAGAAAAAGTGTTTCTATAACAATATTTTGCGAAAAGTTTCTTTCAAGAACTGTCAAAATAAGTCACATTTGAAATTGGTGGCGAGAAAAACAAAATATAGATATTTTAAATTTAAAATATGTTTATATACTATTTTTTTTAAATAAATAAAAAAATAGAAGGAATATAAATGATAAATGCATAATTTATATGATGAAAATAAACAAAAAACAATTGTTATATTTTGTTAGTTTAAATTTTTTTTAGCTTTTTCTTGTTTTGGTTTTAATCAGTGCTGCCAGATAAATTTGTGTCAAAATCGTCAATTTCCTGAGAAAAAAATAAAAAAGATCGTCTTTTTTGTTTTAAAAATCGTGCAATTTAAAATCAATTTTAAACAAATTTGTTTCGACTTTTATTAAAAAATAATCAAACAAAAACATAGTTAAAGTTCATGGGTATTTAATAATTATTATTTAATAATTGAGATATAAATCTTGAATTTACCTATTCCTATAATCTTTTTCTTTTTTACCTGAAATAGACTTAGTAGAATACCTTGTAGTTAAAATAAAAAAAAATCGGTTCATAAATAAACGGGTTAAAGACCCAGTAAAATCTTCGCCTACAAAATAATATGTTAAGTAATCAGAAACACATAAAAGCACTACATACAATTCTACTGAAAAACTAATGAATTTTACAAGGGTTGTGCCAAAAAGAACAAATTCAAAAGTAAGTCATTTTTTTATCTTAATACATCCAGAAAAAAGTAGTTATCGAAGTTCTTATGGAAGAAAACTACTTAATAACGAGTGAAAGAAGCTATCCATTTTGAAAAAGTTTTTACTGGGAGACAAACAAATTTCTTTCTTGCCGGAATAATGGTTTTGGCACAAAAGTGTACATATAAGATAAGAATATCAAATATCAATCATATTTTGTATATGTATATAAAAAGTATTAAATGTTCAAAATAAGCCAAGTCGGTCCATTACTTTCCCTCGAAATTTTGCTTTTGCCGATACATTTTTTAGGGAAGAAACAAACAATTTTCGAGGACAATTTTCACAATAGGGATAAATATAAAAATTTAAGCAGCCTTGTTTCTATAGATATCTTTTTTTCTAATAAACAAACATATAAAAATATTTACAATTATCTTATTTGGAAGACTAAGGGGCTTATAGTGTAAAACGCAACGCCAACAATTTCTTTAAAAGCAAAAATAAAATCAAAAATATTTTATAAATTTGTTTTTGCTTTCTACAGACATTCATATTATTTTTTTTTTTTTTCAATTTTCAACGCCACAAAATAGAAGTGTTTGAAATTTAAAAATTCAAGATGAATTTCTATAGAAAGTAACAACAAAATTATAAAATATTTTTGATTTTGTTTTTGCTTTCGTCACTTTTTTAGAAAAAATTATCAAAACGTCACTTTGTTAATATCGGAACAAAAAATCGTCAAGATGACGATAACTCGTCAAATCTGGCAGCCCTGTTTTTATTATATTTATTTCTTTTGTTGACGTTTCGCTTTTATTTGACACTTAAGTACTGGAAATATTCCAGTATAAACAGAATTTGTTGTGTCTGTTTTCGCATTCAAATACAGAAACACTTTTATCTCATAAATCGAGAAACGATGGAATTTTTTGTTTCACACTTCATGCAAGAAATTTTACGATGCGAGAAATACAGAAACGAGCTACTGATCAAAGTGGGATCGGAAAATAAATTTTTCAAAATGCATTGGCATTCTTCAAGTACAAGATAAAGTTTTACTTTTAATAAAACAATACTTATTTAGTTAAACAAAAAAATTTAAATTAATTATTTAAGTTTTTTTTAAGATATTTGATTAACAATAGACAACATTTTTTTTTAGTGCATATTACTTATTTTTTAGTGCATATTTTGGATTTATTAGTGCATATTTTATGCGCATATTTTCGATTTTTTAGTGCATAGAAATCTCATCCCTAGTTATAACTTTTACTCAATAAAAATTACGAATAATTATTACGAATAAATTTATATTTGATTTATTAAGAATAATTATTATTTCCAATTTTTATTTTTAAAAATTGATGATAACTATTATGGGTATCAAATAAAAGTATTTCTCAAACATAACTATTGCTATTCGATAGATATACGTATAACTAATTATTTTTAATAGTTATGAATAAGAAATAAGATAACCGTTATAACTCATTTTAATATGTATATCTGCAAAAATAAAACAATTAATATCAAGAAAATATTTATAATAATTACATATTTTCGTAAATAAAAACAAAAAAATCTTTAGTAATAGTTATCTGTAAGAGAAATAAAAATTTATCGATCATAATAGTTATGATGAGCCAAAGTAAAATGATATTAATTGGATATAATAGTAATGTTGTACAAATATTTATTTTCATTATACATAATAATTAAAAGAAATTTTAATGGAATATTTCTTAAAAGTGGTCATTTTTTTGTTCCTGAAAAATGAGCATAATAATTATTCAAGGTCCTTGTTAAAAACTCAAGTGTAAACATAGAAGTGACCATTAAAATCAAAAGTTGGATTTCTTTAGGTCTCACCCGCCAATTTGGTGGGTATTGATAAAAAACAACGTCATAAAAAATTTTAGCCTTCGCTTGCTACACAGAAAAAATTCCCCAAAATTGTTCACCAATTAAAGCATTAATCAAAAATATAATCAGTTTTAATTAAAATTTTAATCAAGTGAATTAAACGTTTAATCAAGTGAATTAAACGTTTAATTAATACTATTAACTGGTTTAATTGATACTAATAATTTGTTACCTGGGGCAAATTTCATTAATTTTTTAATTAATATCACAAATTTTTTAATTAATATCACAAATTTTTTAATTGAAATCAATTTTTATTTTTTTCTGTGTAAGCCGTCTCTCACGCCCACCAAATTTTGACAATAATTATATTTTAACATTTAATCTGACTTCTATATTTTAATAACTTAGAAAAAATAAATTTTGTGGAAAAGAAACAAGCTTTTCTTTAATCTCTTATTAAACAAAATAAACTGTAAAATATCGAATTTTTAATTTGTTAAAGAAACGCATTTTCTTTGAAAGCCATTTTTATTATTATTTAAAAAAATCCGACCAGCCTGGCACCAGTGGTGCTAACCGTTTTTTAGGTTAGCTCTTGTTTTCAAAATATACAGTTATTTTGAAAATGGAGGAGGTTGCACAACATTTATTCGCGTAACTCAAAAACGGTTTAGTTTATTGCATAAACTTAAAGAACCCGAAACTTCGCAATAAAATTACGTTTAAGAAAGCTGAAAGGGTTTTCTAATGTGCGCAGTCGTTTTATAATCATAATTTTTTTAGCAAAAAAAAAAAAAAATAATTTTTTAGCAAAATTTCAAAATTTTTGATCTTTAAAAAATCATAAAAAATTTGAAAATGCAGCTATGCTTGTAATTTATGACATATAAAAAACGATGTTGCAAACAAAAAAAAGCCATAGTGATCTTTTTACAACTTTTGATTAGGATTCACAAAAGACGAAAAATTGCCATTTAATTTAAGAATTTCATAAAACGCAAGATTTGTATGGGAGCCTCCATAAAAAGTGAAGATAATGACTGTATGTTTTAGGAAAATGTTAAAAACAAAAAACTAATGGAGGTCAGTCATACATTTTACTCCCCTAGGGGCGACTCTTTGGCAGTTATGGGGCTTTTCTTCAATATATTTCTTGTCTGTATTGAAAATTTTGTATGGGAGCCCCTTAAAGAATAGAGATAGCGGGTAGGTATGTTAGAAACAGGTTATATTCGTTTGACTATATTTTTTTTTTGTAAGCTAACGCACAGAAACACAAATATTGAAGCTGAATTGACGTGTGTAGGAAAAATAGTTCTAAAGAAAAAATTAGCATCAATGCTGCTGTTTGCTTTTTATTTTAGTTAGGTTTTGTTAAATATGAGATTTAGAGAAAACTGGGTAAGACAAAAGTTTTTAGAAACTTCACTAATAACAACTTCTTAGTAAATGATTTTTATGTAAAAATAATATTTTCCAAATTATGAGGCATAAAATTCGGACTTTACCATTTTTCTCCAACTTTGTCGGATGTGAGGGACGGCTTAGCCTTCGCCGATTGTCCCAAAGTTTTTTTTGTGTCGTTTTTTATCCATATCCACCGAATTGGGGGCATACAAGTGTCAGTTTTTTAAACGTTTAAATTTTTTTTTAATTTATCCCAAAATCTAGTGGCAATCAAGGATTTTATTGTAGTTATGACATATAGAGCGATTTGCAGGTGTTGGGCTTATACAAGAGCCTAAATCTTATACTGATCTAGTGAACCAACAGTTTGTCATGATTGTTTTCTTCTAAACCAGAATTTTTGTGAGATCTACAATATTTTTGGAAATATAATGACCTTGGGAAAAACATGCATCAGTTGGCAAGTCTATTGGCAATAACATTTTTTCAGACTTGTGGTATTTAAAGTAATTTTTGCAAGTACACAATTTTACAGACGTTTTTGTTCAATTAAAAATTCAACCGCTATCACAAAATTTTATGAAATTACCATATTTTTCCTTTTTTATTGAAAATTATTTTTGAAAATTAGCTTATTTAAAAGAATTGTGATCAACAAATTAGTCAACATTTTGGTCCATAATTTATTTCAGACTAATTTTTTTATTGTCAAATGTTTGGCAAATAACAAGGAATTAAGTTCTGAATTGATTATTTACGTTACATATTTTAAATGTTAACATGATGAAGAACATTACATTAGCGCCAAGGATACTCGGCTTTATCGTTCATTCCTTCATTTATATTCATTTATGTACTATTTCTTGAGACAGATTGATTCGAGACAAAAATAATTTCTTTTAATTGCGTTAAAGTAGCATTTCGAGAATGCAAAATCGTATTTTAACGACTCTAGCCTAAACTTAAATATTGTTAGTTTAGGTTAGGTCGGATAAGCGGAATGCTCATATGTGAATTTCCTGGAAGAGTGCAGCTGATGGAGAAAGACGTGGAAATATTGGAATTTTTATTGACAGTGAAGCGTCGTCGATGTCATTCAAATCTTATTTCACCTCTTCTATGCCAGTACGTGAATGTAAAAACTCATTTTCTATAAGCTGTCAAAAAGACGTTACTCTGATATGGATTTCCGCTAATAGAAATAACTCTGGCAACGATCGGTTGGATAATCTAGTTGGGGTAAAATGTATTTTGGACATCTCGAATTCGATGGCTGTCCCGACACCTCACGGGACCATCAAAGAAGACATCTCGAGATATTATTTTCAGATTGCTAAAAGGGTTGGCGGAAACTAAGCTTATGCAGAATTGCTATGAAAAGTGGACAAAGTTTGATGAGAAGCGTTCACCACAATTCCTAAACTACATCAGAAAGAATGTAACTAGACTGGTATCGGTGTTAACCGAGAATTGGCACAGCGGAAAAAATGCGAGCAGACTGGATGACCTGTCTAATAGGAACTTTCGCATCTATCATGTACTGGAGGACAAAGAAGCAGTTGTTCATCTTATCTGTTAATACCCAACGCTTCACTTGACTAGATAGAGAATTCTGAGACACCATATACTGGGCGCACTTTTCGAAATACCAAAAAGCTTAGGTAAGCTGTTCAGATTTTTGGACATGACAGGTTGGATATAGTATATTTATATGACTAATGTCTAGTTTTAGTTTTTAGTATTTATAACCTAAAGAGTGGTGTGGATTTGTCAATACGGGGTCTTAAGACAATGCTTGATTGCACCGTCAACGAGTTTCTAAAATTCCGGCTATCACAACTTTTGCATATCAAAAAATTTTGACGTGCCTTTAAGTTGTTAAGATATATCAAAGTCAATTCACATAATACCCAGTGATGACTTCTAGAAGAATGGATATATGGGTGATTTTTTAGCTATTATCTTTTTGGCAACATTGGTTTAAACAGCTGACGCACGTTTCGTGTTTTGTTTTACTGTCAAACATCTTCAGTTTGGTCTATAATTTAACCATGCATCGTCTTACAAACGAACAACGCTTGCAAATTATTGAATTTTATTATCAAAAATTATCAAAAAATTTATCGAAAAATTGTGTTCAGCGACGAAGCTCAGTTTTGGCTCAATGGGTACGTTAATAAGCAGAATTGTCGATTTTGGAGTGAAGATCAGCCAGAAGCATTGCAAGAGCATCCAGAAAAAGTCACAGTTTGGTGCTGTTTATGGACTGGTGGCATCATTGGACCGCACTTCTTCAAAGATGATGCGAATCGTAACGTAACTGTGAATGGCGAGCGCTACCGTGAGATGATACCCAACTTTTTTTTCATGTGGTTTCAACAAGACGGTGCTACATACCACACAGCACGCTTAACAATCGACTTATTGAGAGGCGAGTTCGTTGAACATTTTATTTCACGTTCGGGAGCGGTCAATTGGCCGCCTAGATCGTGCGATTTAACGCCTTTATTCTACTTCTTGTGGGGCTATGTTAAAGCTCATGTCTATACACACATGCCCGCTTCAATTGACGCATTGTAAGACAACATTGAAGCATTTATTCATGAGATACCGGCCGAAATGTTGGAAAGAGTATGCCAAAATTGGACTAATCGGATGGACCATTTGAGGCGCAGTCACGGTCAACATTTGCATGAAATAATCTTCAAACATTAAATTATATGGACCGTACTATCGATTCAAATAAAGATTTCATGCATTTTTCTGAACTTTGTGTGTTTTTTTTTTAAACTTTCCTATAGCTCTTAAAAAATCACCCCTTACAATGTTTCCATAGCGTCGCTTTACACTTTTGAATCATTTCACAATTCAATTAAGGAGCTTAAATATCTCGCTGGGAACCTACAGTGTCCGTTGATCAGCACTATCTTTAAAGATATCGGATATTAAGCTTTAACAGCGGTCATATTATCAAAACACTTTTTCCATAGACATCAACCTGAAAGCGATGTTGATGCCGTGATTGTCAAAGTTTTATAGCTTATCATTTATATTGAAATCAGATTGCGTCATGGATTTATTCCTCCCTTTCAAATCGTTTGACATCAAAAGGTTTGCCAAAGCTTATTGCAGCAGTATAGTCCATTTCAAACTCTACGTATTACCATATTTATTTAATCGTTTCCCAAATTCTCTCAACACTCTGAGTCCCGGGCTGCATCTTGTATTCATCTTTTAGACATCAGTAGAAGTCTTACTTCTACAAGAATTATCCCCAAACTCGATTGAAAGCATGATCTCACTACTCCAGTTACTATTTGAAATTTTATGAACCTTCTCCAGAATAGGGAGTTACATGTACTGTTCATGTACGTAAATATATATGTGTATTTGTGTATATGTATGAACTATTGTTGACTTCTTAGGAAAAAACTAGACCACTTCGAACCCACTCTTTGCATGTCATTTTAATTCATTTTAAACGTTGACAGCAAAATTTATTTTTTTTTTTCAAAATCGTTTTCTGTTTAAGTGCAGTTTGTTGTAGTATTTATTTAGTTGTTGTTGTTTTTTTCTAACTTCTATATCAATGTACTTTTTTTGTAGAACATGTAAAGTTAATTTACTAAATAATTTTGTCATTTTATATTGAAAATATATTGAAGTCTAGTTGGTTGGTTGTTTCGTTGTCGTTTATGGGTGCTTGTGTGCATTTCAAGTGTGAGTATTTAAACACAAGATAAGATAATTATAATATAAATTATTTAAATTTTTAATTAGTTTTTATTTATGTCTATTCTATAGTGCACATTATTGTTCAAACAATTCATACTGTAGATAGGATTCCTATTAGTGTCAAATTTACCGAAAATTCCCGCAAATTTTTTTAAATTCCCAGAAAATTTAAGAAAGGAAATTTTAAGAAAATTTTTGTCAATTATGTAACTTAAATTTACAAATAAAGATGTTAGATTTATAGTTAACAAGTTGTTTGGTCTCGGCGCTGCTCTGAATTTTCTAACTAAAAATAAAAAATGAAATACTGGAGAATTTTGTTAATAACTTGACCCCAGCGCTATCTACCATCAATAAAAAAAAATTTAAATATCACGACAACAGCGTCACCTTTCGGAGTTTTTTCTTTACAAGCCATCAGTGAAAGTAGACCTTTCCAACGCATGTATTCGTTTGAAAATCGGTTGAGTAGTTCTCAAGTTATAAAATGACTTATTTTTATATATGTATATAGCTGAAGTTTTAGGAGTTATAAACAAAAAGCAAAATAAAGCTAAATTTCGTGAACGATTTTGAAATTTATTAGCAATTTTTTGGGGAAGAATGTGATATTTGACCCAATGTTTTAAAAAATAAAGCAGTGGTGAAAAATTATTTAAGACTTTCTAAATAGGGAGTTCTCCCAAAGTTTTAAAAAACATATTTCTATTTTAACAAAATACGAAAAGACAAGCGTTTGAATGTTTTAATATCCTTCACCACAGGTAAAAAGAGAATAAGTAAACAAGCCTGAGCAACTGGCGTGTTGGTCTTATTGCAAACAATTCGTTTTCCAACCGCCCCTGTGTGTGTGGTTTGTGCTCGCAATTTTAAGTATACAATCCTCGCCCGCCTTGCTAAGGAGCTATCTTGCTTCTGTTGCGTTGGAGTAGTAGCAGCAGACCCTGCCACATTGCTGAAAACTCAGCCCTCGAAGTAGGCTTTTTAAGATCTACCTTCCCGCGGTTAAGGGTTCAAACTACAACCACAACGTGGTCCTCGAAGAGGCCTCAGCCAATAGTCCGTCTGGTGCCGTTACACTAGAAGATACTGACTCCCGTGCTACCAAATAGGATCTCTTGTCCGCCGCGATCTTAAGAGATCTGTGAATTACATTCTGCCGAACTCTAGACATTGGTTGTACCTGTTTTTCAAGAGCATGTAATACTATAAGCCATAATACCATAATACCATTTTTCTTACATACTCTTAAGGGGAGGTAGAAACGTTATATGCTTATATCAGCCTGGCCCGAGATAACGATCGACAACTTAAGCGAGTGGTAACAAGTCACTCATTATCGTTCTCATAAGCGCCCTACTAACAATCGACTTGTCGATCGTCAGGTTTTACATTTATTTATTCATTGTCAAATGAATAAAGTGGAGTAAAGAAACAGAGCAATTTTAAAATAATATATAGTGTTGTTGTGTTGTGAAAAATTTCGTTTAATATTTTATCAAAATTCCTCTATCGACAACCGCAATACAAGTGACTAATTTTGACATTTGTGGTCGCATAATATTTCATAGTGAGACGCAAGTTTGTATGAAAACTGTTACGTTATCGCTCGCTTGCATTGTCGGTCGATCGAATTGTCGTGCTAAAATTCTTAGTGAGGCGCAGCTATCGATAGCGGTCGACATCGTGGTCCAGGTTGTACGTTTGTCATTCCCTTTATTATTTCTAGAATTTATTAAGACCCCGGATGTTTGTATGTTCGTATATCCGTTAATCAATTTCTTCTGTACGGGTATTGTTTAAAATAAGTTGTCTGAAGACCCCAAATATGATGGAGTCTACGTTGCTATAATTTGTATCAAATAAAGTACTTAAGTTTAATATAACTTTAAGTTTGTGATGTCAGAATGATTGAAAATTGATTCAAAATGATGCTTTCTGCCCTGCCGTTTATTCTAGTCGATTTTTATGGCGTAAACATCAAGACTTGTCACCATTTTTGAAGAAAACAAAAGATCAGCGAATGACTTTAATGAAATTGTAACAGGTCTAGAAAGCAACGACTGAAATTTCTCAATAATTGCATAAGCTTCTACTTCTTAAATTTTCCTTAAAAAAAACTCTAAAAAAAATTCTGTCTATTCCTGGGAACGAAAAAATCCGGGAGTTTAAAAACTCTAATTTTAAACTTAACAATAAGAGATGTGTATGTTAAGCCAGAAATTGCTAATTTGTAGTCAATTTTAAGATGGCTGTTACAGATATGAAATTTTGTGTTTCATAAATTAAACGGAAGCTGACTGACAGTAGTTGTTTGCAATAGGAAAATTATAATTTTAATTGGTTTATAGAGCAAAAGTGTGTTGTGAATTTATTTTTCATTTGTAAAAGTAGAACATCCACGATAAGAGATAAAATCAATTGTTTCAAATAGTTTTTGGTTTGAGTATTTATTTAGCCTAGATATTTTAAATAAGAAATTTTTTAATAATTATGGTACATAAGTATGTATGAATTTTCGTTTTTAAATGGACTTGGAAGCTTTGACCGCTTTTAAAACATTCGACATTTTAAGTTCGAATTATTTGGCATACAATTGGGTTGTTCACGGAAGGCTGGTTATTAGATTATATGATTATTAAGTTATATTAACAACAACAAAATACGTTGATTTATTTTTTATTTAAATTATTTTGTTGTTGGTTATATAAATACAAAACCATATAAACTGATAATCCGCCTTCCGTGAACAACCCAAATGAAAAACACTATCGGTATTTATTGTTTTTAGTGTTTTCTAGATATGGCCTATTAGTGTACTACAAGGGCCGTCCCACAATTAGTCGGCCAAAAAAAAAAAAAGAAGAAAACATGGCAAGTTGCGAAACAAAATTTCTTTATCTCTACACTTCTTTCTGTTAGCCCGATTTAGTTTTTCTAGCGTTATTCAATTGTTCATTACCTGTTTACTGCCAGAATAAGCGTCTTTAAATAACCATCAGCAGCAGACTTTATTGCTGGCAAATCTGAGACCACACAGCCATTTTTTCAAGTTTGGAAATAAGAAATTATACCACGAAGCTTAATCTGTGGAATAAGGTACGTGGTAAAGCAATTTCAACTTTAATTTATTGGTTGTTGCTATCGCAATAATGGATGTATGACCTGGTGCATTGGCTTAATAAATCAGCAAAAACGTTACCTATAACTCGGTCATAACTCGGCCATTTTTTGCCGATTTGACAGATTTATATACCGACGACTATAGGAAGAAACTTACCATTTACTTTGGTAATAAGTAAATGGGCTCGGGAAGATTTATGATTCCCGAAAATACTAGTCGAAATACTCGACAAAAACTCGCCTTAAAACCCAAAAATATTTTTTTTCGATAAGATGACAACGCCAATTTCGTTTAACATAGCTTACTACTTAAAAACCCTTTAAAATTAAAGCGTAAAAAATTAATTTTTCGACAAAAACTTGTCCAAAACCTCAAGAAAACCATTTTAAAAAACTGCTTTCGCCATCGTTTGTAGCGTTCAATTCCACCTTTGAAAGGTTATATTTAAAAAAAAAAAAATTAAATCAGCCGATTTTTTTACCTTAAAAAAAAAATTGAGAAAAAGTCAAAAAATTTTAATTTCGGTGCCTCAAAAATGATTTTTTGATATGCTTTTGGAGAAAATTGGCACAATATCGATTGCTTAATCGACCCACCCTTATATACATTTTTATATCAGTGATTAGTTCTCCTATCTTTTTGTTTTCATTCTATTATCGCAAATCCTAGGACAAGTTCTGTTGTGACAATTGACAAAAATTTTCCGCAGAGCAGTTACAATTCGGTTCTTTTTATTATAATATTGTATTCCCTGGTCACGGTATAAGTGCTTTAAGAGCAAATAACACAATTTATTAGCAGGATATATATTCTTCCATGGCGATTTGGCAAAACAAACTAAAAACAAATGACAGCCAATTCGATAGATGTGGATTTAACAATATGGCCACAATCGACTGTCAAAGTTTAGAACTCTTTATTTCAAGGAACGTAATAAACAGTTAATATCTATTCGGAAATGTATATCTCTACCAAAAGTCTGGGGAGATTTTCGGAAATAAAGCAGAGTTTCGAAAGTAAGTCATCGCAATTTTTGTTGCAGCAATTCTTGAGTTTATTGTTGAAAGGGGTCAGAAGATTGAGGAGGGGTACTCAGTTTCATGTACTCTGCAATTCGGTTTCGTTTTGTTATTCTTACACTATTTAACATGAAGTTTGCTGTAGGTGTATTTGTATTTATATATTATATAAAATATAAATAGGGGAACATGAAAGACAAGATGAAAATACAAAAATTGCAAAACTAGAATTTCATAATATGGACACTAAAGCAATTTCAAAGCAGAATTTTTAAAAATTGCAGCAGCAAAAATTGCAAGTCTGAACGATGACTAAAATAGCTAACAGTTGACTGACTCATCACCCAATAACTTCTTTAGTATGGTTGGGTTTTATAGACGAATATAATAAATATTTCATTGCACAAATTTTCATATTATTCGAATGTGTATTTTAAGTCAAATTACAATTTTCAAAAGCTTTTATACTTTAATAGTCTTATTCCTTCAATATTTTCCATGAATATTTTTCTATGCACTATCAGAATTTTCGTTTGTATATTTCTGTTACGAGGCTTACTTTAGCTATCCTTTGGCTAGCAATGAAGTAAATTGTACATACAATTTATACAACTACTAGATATCAACGAAAATTATAATAATGTATAGAAAAATATTCCTGGAAAATATTGGAGGAATAAGACTATTAAAGTATAAAAGCTTTTGAAAATTGTAATTTGACTCAGAATACACATTCGAATATTATGAAAATGTATATAATAAATGTAACTCACCATGATAAATAAATTCCCAGATTCTATTTATTTTATTGCAGGTTTAAAACTTTAAAGTGACTATCGGGAGTGACAGATTTGTTATAAAAGGAACACCTGTTTAAGATTTTTGTTTGTGAAAGTGAATTTTTATGTTGAGAGACTTATATTGAAATAAATATGTTCTAATATGTATTACAAAACTTTACAAAATGTTGATATTTTACTTACGATATAAATATCTTCATATTTAGAATTATCAATTAAAATAAATTTGAATTCGATTTCTTTTGCATGGAAACGAGGTTACATAATAAACCGATGTTTATTATTTAAAATAATTATCGTTCTTTAACCGAAAAAGGCATTTATTTGATAAATTATAACTTGTTCACTTAAATAAAATCTATTCATCTTATACGTATTATTCTTAGCATTTTTATTGCTTCAAAAATTTTAATACAACTAGACTAGACTTGATAATTTTACGAGCAGACAGTAAAAATGCTTTTGGAATCTAAAATAAATCATGTTTTCAAATAATACAAATGTCAACTTAAGTAAATTTGCATTATTTTACAAACATTTATCCAGGTAGCGTCTTCTATGACTATTAAGTTTTATCTTTAAAGTAACCTTTAAAAGTTTTATAACGTAAAAAAAACTGTTATACTTTTCAACTCGAACACAATCCAATTAAATATTTGTAACTTCGTATAAAAATTTTATTTATTTTTTCTTACCTCTTTAAGTAGAAATAACCAACAGTAACTAACAAGTTAAAAAGTTTACGTGCTTAGAGAAAAAAAAAATATGGAAAATTGCAGCCAACTTACCTGAAAATAAAGAAGAAGAAAAAAAAATGTAATAAAATAAAATCGTTAAATATGAAATTAGTCAAACAATTTTTCGTCTCTGTGTACAATTTGAATGGGTTTAAATAAAAAATGCTTGTAGTTTTTTTTAATGCATAAATGTCACTGCTTTCAAAATTAGTCACGTGATAAAAGAGCAAAAAAAAAAAAAAAAAAACTATTTGTATGTATAAAAGAAATATATTTTTAAAGCAAATATGCCGAAAAAAACACTATAAGAACAGCTTAAGAAAATAGTATTTGAAAAGGAATCGTGTTACTGGCTGTATTGAATAGAACGACAACATTTCATTCACGTTTTGCATAATAAATATTCGTACGACTGTGGTAGCAGAAGGCTGCCTGTATTGTGTTTACACCCACACACCACAATAGTCGAGAGCGTATTATGAGTTTTAGTGATGCATGTAACACCTTCAAATATTGGTCCCAGACCCACTTTTATAAAAATCGATGTACTTGAATCAGTTTTTGAATCGATCTAAAGATGTCCGTCCGTCCGCCTGGCAGGCAGGCAGGAATGCATCTTAACCTTGTGTAAAAAGTACAAATAGCTGTTTTGGAGATCATTTGATGAAATTATCACAAGGACTAAGTCTGTTGAAAACGGTGAGAATTGGTCCATAATTTCGCATAGCCCCCATACAAGCTTCTTTCCGGAATAGAGTCTTTGTGATCATAAATCATTTTACTATGTAGGTATTGAGATAAAATTTCGTCCAAACTTACTTACTATCGCAATCTTAATCATCTTACTAAACTTTAGCGGAATCGGTCCATACACTACTGTATCCCTTCTTTGCATGGTGATGGAAATTTCCATCAAAACATTTATTGAAGAAGAAAACGCACACAAACTGGTGTACTGTAAATTGGTTGCCGTTGACATAATTTCGTATGACCATTCTATACATTGGATCATAGCGGTAAAAAAATTATGAGGCATTACATTGAAATTTATTGGTTATGTCTCGTTAATCCGCTGTTTGTTAAGTTAGAGGAAACTTGCATAATTCGTGGTATTTTTTTAAAAGCTGATTTGAAACTTTTTTGTTAAATAAAAGTGGGTATGAGTTTCAAAAAAGGATTGTTTTAAGGGTCTAAGTAATAATCTGCGCATTTATTTTGATTTTCATTTATTTAGTACTGAGCTTGACAGACGAATTTGAAATTTTCATTATTCTGTTTTTTACCTATTTTAAACTATTTATTTATAATAAAATTTTATTTCATATTTTTTCCTTACTCTAGAGCTTTAATTACATCTCTGTGATTAATTTCACAAAAAAAGAAAAAATCATGCAAAGAAGGGATATATCTTATACAGATATTACTTCCGGAAATAGCTGGTAATGCCATAACTTGATAATAATGATATTGATATAAAAACTCGGAACAATGATTTGTACGATATTTTGCGAATGTGCTGGCAGGTTCAAAACTAACCATAGGACTCATATAAATCCCTTCCTAAAGGTATGTTCAGATCTAACAAATATTTGACGACAAAAAGCGTAACCTGTAAATTAATCAAACTTAAGCTTTATTCTTAACAATTAATATTTATTTACTAAACTTTATTTCTTAGATGATAATTTTATAATGTAATTTAGAAACTGTTAAATAATGTTTTCTCTAGCCAAACGTTTTGCAAAAGCAACAACTCTTTAAGAAAACTAGTTGCAACGAGTAGGACGTCAATTATTTAATAGGTGTGAACATAGTTTTAGATTACTTAAAGGCAAACAAATCTCATTTGGATGCAGATATCTGAATAATATTCGGCACAAAGAACTTTTACTTTTTAACATAATTTTGTTCCCCAATTGAGACTCATTTGCAATCATGGACACACAGAAAAAAATATCCCAAGAAAATTTTTAGCAATACAGTTTGTTAAAAATAAAATTTTAGGTGAACAAACTTTTTGTTTGATTCAAAGAAAAACTTTATCAAATTTACACTTTGCAAAATAGCACTCAATAAAACATATTTAATAATGAAATAATTAAATATTTCTTCATATTCAATAAAAAAAAATATTTGAATCAAAGTAAAGACAGTATTTTAACAACTCTTGTCCATTATTAAATAGCTCATAATTCTCATTTTTTACAGTTTTATTTGAATAATATATTTAGTTTTGCCAAAGTCTTTGGAAAAGGTTTCCTGATGATCTGGCCTAATCAACCAGTGAAATGCGCATAGGAACTTACTTATCCCCGCATAATAAATTTTAGTGTTTTTATAAAAATATAAAAATTGAAAATTAATAACATCATCATTAATAAATAAAAAAATAAAGTTTCGATTAACATTTTGTTGGATTTATTCAACATTTTCAACAATTTATTTTAACAAATCAAGTAAACACTTTGTTGAAAAAAATTATTTTGGGCAACAACTTTTTTTATTGATTCAATAAACTTGGTTGTTGACTAAAAATTTAACAATTATACATACAAACTTTTTTATCAATACAGCAGAAAATTCAAAAATTTTTGTAATCAAATATGCGATTTTCGTATTCAAATATGAAAATTATTTTTTTCTGTGCAACATTGCCTATTGGTCTCAATCAGGGATACTCATGAACATTTTTTTTTATTCTGTAATGTAGAGTATCATTTAGTCGTGCTTGATCGCCAACACTTCCTTCCATGTTTTTTAACCTGGCAAAATTTTTTTTGCAAAAGCTTTGACTGTAGTATTTGGCGAAAAGTTTAGTTCTTGAAATGCAAGTTTAATTTTGCTAAAACAAATTTTTCATAAAATGTATATTAAGAGGAGACAAATTTTTTTTTTAAATTTTGCTCTTTTTTAAAAAATACTTAAAAAATTTTCTATATAAAAAAAAATATATATAAAAAAGTTTGCGTTTTTATATTAAACAACCAAATAAAAAGAGTATATTTTACATAGTTAATGTCTTTAATAACTTATAAAGCGTTTTTTGGAGAGCAAAAGATCTGTCATTTAGGTGCCTATTATGAACTAAATTCGGTTTTCGACAGCAGTCGAATTAGCTGATCGAACGAATTTTCATTTGGTATTGTGGTGCGCATTCGATAAAAATTTACTATTGTGGTTTTGTAATTCACAGTAGTATATTTTCGATCAACTGTCACTTAAAAAAAAAAAAAATTTCGTTTACAAATTTAAAAAATAAAATTAAAGTTAATCGTGACCACGACGGAATTATGGTTCAAAAAAGAATTTTGTTCCGTAAGGAATATGAGCGTTTCCAATTGCTGTTTACGACGTTGGACTTGCATAAAATAAACAAAACAGATAAAGAATATGGTATTTGGTATACGAACACAAAAAAATTTACAAATTGTAACATTTTCAACAAGTTTCTTACATTTATTTGCACCGTCGAAAGCAAATTTGTTTTCGTTGAAAAATTCGATGCACAACGAAATTTTCGACAGTGCTGCCAACTCATAATACCGAATTAACATTCGATAGTCGATGTTCGATAGCCAGCGAAAATCGTTTATCGAATGTAACTCATAATAAGGGCCTTATTCTTGCTTGGTCATTTAACGGATTTGTGTTGAAAATATTATTTTTGTTTGTTTGTTTGTTGTTGGCAAAATGTTGCTTTAAATTTATTATTTCAGAGAAATTTTTCGCATAAAATTTGCTATTGCGTAGAAACTTTGAAATAAAAGTTGCAAGCTTATGGAAATTATGCAAAAGTTTGTTATTATATAGGAACTTTTGCTTTAAAATTGAATTAAAAAATTTTATATTCTATAGGAAATATTGTAGAAAATTTGATATTTTATAAAAAGTTTTGCAAAGAATTTACTATTTTATTGATTTATGAAAAATATTACAAAGAATTTAAAACATTATAGGTACTATTGTACATTAATTGATATTATAGCAGAAATGTTGCAAATATTTGCTATTTTGCTTTAAATTTGGTACATTAATGAAAGGTTTGCAAAAAGTTTTCTATTTTATAGAAAATTCTTCAAAAATTTATAATTATATAGGAAATAGTGTATATAATAAACATCTGCATGAAACTTAATAATGATGTTCATGAAACCTTCATTATAATTTTGTGTTCGCTTCATTCGTATTCAGTAAGATGAAATACAATGAAATGAAAGCAATGAACACTCGATATTTAAGAGACGAATAAGATGAAATTAGTTTATTTGCTTATACAAGAGAATATGAACATTAACAACCATGAAACAGAACAACCATTGAACAAATCTCGAATAAGTTCATGAAAAAACAGTATGATTTAAATGTCAGTGTTGCCAGTTGTAGAAAAATAAAAACATAAGAAAGTAAAAAAAAAAAAAAATGAATTAACCATGAGGGGTAAATGCAACAAGTTTAAGAGATACATTAATATTGAAATAATAACTCAAATTTATTTTTGTTTTCAATGTAAATTTTCAATAAAATTAAAGATATTTAATTTTATTTTCAAAAACATTCACTAACATTAAAAAATGTTCGGCAATATTTTTGTCTTAAACAGAAAAAAGTAGATAGCTAATAAATTCAAAATGCTTAACAATCTACAGATATTATTATAATGAGAACTAAAAATGAGATAATTCATGGTTAAAATAAAAGTGATAAATTCTAGGCAAAAAAGTGTCATATACATCATCCAGCACGATCAACATCCATCGTTTTCATATTATGATGTAAAAACATATGGGGGTGTGATGGAAATCGCAAACGCAAAACGCAAGAATTTGGAGGCTGTTTTTAATACACTTTTAATCTAATTTTTATAAATTTTGTTATAAAAGTCTGTTTAATAGAGAAATGTTTGTATAATATTTGCCATAAAATTCATTTATTACAGAAATCTTACTAAAAAACGACTTTTAAAATTCTTGCGTTTTGCGTTTGCGATTTTCAGCACACCCCTGATAATTTGTTCGACTGACGCTGTATTCCACCCAATGACGCAACATTTTTCGCAAAGTAAATTTCTTGCTGACGAAAACACCCGTTCTGAAGAGGCACTGCTAGCTGGTGTGGCGAAAATGTTGCAGCTTACCTGGTATAAAAGAGGAAATTTTGATTTATTTATTTCCCACCATAGTAACACATCAAAGCTATTATGAAATACTTCATGGAAAACAACCACGTGGTCAGACTCCTAAGACACCTACAAAACTAACAATTAAATTTCTCATAAACTCATTCCTCCTTTTGTTTTTCATCTTTCATCTAAAAATGTGTGTGTTTTTTATGAGTTCGTTTCATTTCAGGGCCGTGTACAGTACATTACAAGACAATTAAATCTTGCCATGTTTCAAAGATTTGTATTATTCAAAAATGCAAATGAGAAGCAAAAAAAAACAAACATATTTTGCATTTTATTTATTGTTTATATTCCAAATATGTATACTATACATATATGTATGTGCATAGGTATATCTACATATGTGTTAAAATTTAAATTACACATGGGCAACGCATGCAAATAATTATATGAATTTACTGAAGTGGCAACATTGCTTTTGAGTATTAATAAAAATAAATGAGAGAGAATGAAAACTATGAAACAAAGCCCGTTTCAGTGAACAACCTATGTGTGTTTACGATATGAAACGAAATGTGTTCATAGCAGCATGAATAAAACAACAGTTTGTTCGGTAATCACAATTTTATTCGAACACGACTTTCAGTGAATAAGCATTTCAGTATGTTCATGAATGAAGTTGTTCATGCAGCCCTTTAGTATATAACTTGTTACTTTAAACGATATTTTGCAAACATTTGCTATAATGTAGGAACTTTTGATTAATAATTGCTAGTTTGTAGAACATCTATTTCAAAATTGTTTACAAAACTTGCAATTTTCTAAGAAATATTATACAGAAATTTGTTATTTCATAGGAAATATAAAATTTGTAATTCTATAGAAATAATTGTAAATAATATTATACATAAATTGTATACTTATAGGAAATTTTGCAGTTATTTGCTACTTTATAGGAAGTTTTGCTTTAAATTTGCTATTTCATTGGAATTGTCACCAGCGTTGCCACGACCCAAAAAAATTTGTAACCAAAATCAAAGCAAAAAGTAACCAAAAGCGAAAAAAAGTAACCAAAATTATTTTGTATTAAATGCGCCTAAACCCCTGTGCCGATTTTCATAAAATTTTTACACTATGTTACCGATTGTCTGGAAAAAACAATAGGCTTCATAACTTTTCGTGGGCGTGGCATCGCATATACCAAGTTAACACTTATTTTCATCTATTTGAAAAACTTTTTGAGCTAGAGCTTTCAACCTTTTTTATAAGTTGCTATTACAAGTAGAACTTCTTAAGCCTTCCTGTATCAAAGCGCAAAATTGAGCTAAGTTATCTTAACTCGATTTCGGCAAGTGCTTAGCAAAGCATTTTAAATTGAAAAACCGTTGGTAAAAATCAGGGAATTTTTATGAAGCTTATAGTTGCAAGCTCTTTGTAAGCAATTTTATAGCAATTTATAAGTCAAATTTTTCGTAACTCGACTTCAACTGTTATTGCTTGTGAGCACAGTTATATAGATGCTTTCAGCCAAGTGAAAATAGTAAGAATCTGGAGTTGGAAAAATATTTCACCTAATTGTTTTTCCTAACAAAATATTTCAGTTAGACCTATGAAGCAATAAAAGTAGTGAAGGTTGTATATGCTAGGTGTCTGGTGGCAAATTTATATTCTTAAATACGGTTATTTCAAAAAGTAATAAACGGTGCGGAGGGAGGGTGTCGCCGTTGGAATTACCGATTGTGGTCGAGTGAGCATCGCGCGTTCGCTGTGGACACATTTTTTAAGAGTAATTGCTCGTCGACAATTTTGTTCAAAGTTCGGTATTCGGCGAATACGTGATAAACCGAGTATAAATTTAAGTCGTTTGTGGGCGCAGAGATTCCGCCCAACTGCTTCGGCTATGAATGTCCCTCGGCCAGGGCCCAGTCGATCTTTAAGCACTCCCGAAAACATTGAACTCGTGAAAGCACTTTACGTGAAAATCCGCGACTTTTAATACGGAAAAGTGCTGCCTCACTGGGACTTCAAATAGCGATTATTCATGAAATTTTAAAAAAGGATCTGAAGTTCCATCCTTTTAAAATTAAAATCGTTCAAGAACTGAAAGAAAGTGACTTTGATTTACGCAGTAATTTTTGTGAAACGATGTTGGAGCATTTTCGTACTGTAAACCCCTTTTTTGGAGCGGCGAGGATCATTTTCACTTTAACGGCCACGTCACAAGCAAAACTGCCGTTACTGGTCTCCATGAACCCGCAAACCTCGATTGAAATATCAAAAACCATTGCATTGCCGCAGGCTGTGCCTTATCCACGCATAAGATAATTGGACCATTTTTTTTTCGAAAATTCTCGAAAAACAAGGTTCCGTTTCGAATAGTGTGTTCAACTCGACGGAAGACATCTGGATGACATACTCTTTATAAAATAAGATCCACATTTACATTTTAACGTTCAATGTTCTTAATAAAACTTTATGTCAATTAATACGTGTTTTACTTAAGTTTGAAAACAGAAATCTTCTACCAGACAACCCGTATATGATGGCGCGTGAATTAGTTGCTGCTTTGCTAATTGATGAGTTATTTGCGGACGACAACACGTTGTATATATTTTTTACAACTACTTTAATTGTTTCTTCCGGCTCAATTGTTTCTTTCCTTTAATCTTCAATGCTTCAAATTTCTATTATGGTGTATATATCACCTTTTATATTCCATTATTCTGGCAGCGTTTCATATTTCTAAATAAAACATTTTAAAAACCTAAATTGCAATTTTATAGGAAATTTTGCAAACTCTTGCTATTTTATGGTAACGTTTTCTTAAAATTTCGTATTTTATAGGATATGTGGAACGTATTTTTTATTTTATACAAAACATGGTATTCCGTAAAAAATATTGCAAAAATTTGTATTTTATACGACATTGTACATAAATGGGAACTGTCACACCCAAAGTATTCTATTGTATAGAATATCTATAAAATAAATTTACTTTTGTAGGAAATATTGTAGTTATATTGAAGTTTTGTAGGAAAAAAAATAGCTTGAAATTTTATAAAAACTTGCTACTTTATACTAACTTTTTCTATTAAGTTTTTATTTTATAGGAAAAGTCGAACAAAATTTTTTATTTTATAACAAATTTTGTAGAAAATTTATTATTCTATAGAAATAATTGTAAAAAATGTTCCCTTCTATAGGATATATTATACATAAATTGTATACTTATAGGAAATTTTGCAGTTATTTGCTACTTTATAGGAAGTTTTGCTTTAAATTTGCTATTTCATTGGAATTGTCACCAGCGTTGCCACGACCCAAAAAAATTTGTAACCAAAATCAAAGCAAAAAGTAACCAAAAGCGAAAAAAAGTAACCAAAATTATTTTGTATTAAATGTGTCTAAACCCCTGTGCCGACAGTACTTTATACTAACTTTTTCTATTAATTTTTTATTTTATAGGAAAAGTCGAACGAAATTTTTTATTTTATAACAAATTTTGTAGAAAATTTATTATTTTATAGGACATCTTGTACAAAATGTACTATTTTATAGAAAGTATTCTAAAAAATAAACTATTTTATAGAAAGTATTATACAAAATTTTTTATGGGAAACTCAAAACAAAAGAACAATAATTGTGTCGTATTGCTTCTAGTTATCCTAAGTCTGAATTTACACGTTTCATCTTTTGATGCTCAACTTCTTTTAAATTCCCTTTTAAAGATGCCAATATAATCACACGCAGCAACCGGTTTCAACTTTTTTAGGTTCAAAACAACAATAATTTTAATGCCAGCGAATCAAAGAGAAAAAAAGAGAAAACAATTACATGCAGCCATCGTTGTGCATATACCAACGAATAAAAACACAAAGCGTACTGACCGAATACAGGCATCTCCGTACTAACCCCCTTTCTTCTTTATTCCCTCACCTAAAAACATAAGAGTTGAGCATCAAAAGATGAAACGTGTGAAAGCAGACTAAGCAGTTTGGATCAGTGGGATAAGAGTTATGAATTCAAATTTGGAAAATTGATAATTTAATTTAATTTTATTAAAAACACTAATAATAATAATTTAAAGATTTGATTACTCATCCTTTGTCGGTAATAGTTAACTGCCTTTATGTTATATCCCAATAAAATGTTCACTGTGTTGTTGTTATTCATTTTAAAAATGCCCGTTTTAATTATAATTAATTCAAATCCAAGTGTCGCCTGCTGAATACACAACGACTTATTGTGAATTTGTTTAACAATTTGTATTTAATTTTTATAAATCACAACAGCAACAAAGTGTTAAGTGCAATATACAACAATATAAAACCGGCATAAGTTTTGTTTTTGGCATAGAAAAACAATATAATAAAATATACATGTAAAATTATTTTATGGCAACATAAAGAGATTTAATTATGCGGCGTTTTTGAAAAATTTATTTGGAAATAAATTTTAATTAAATATATAAAAACTTAAACCTAATACTTAAACAAACGTTTTGTGGCACGCGTTTTAAAAATAGATTTTAAAATAAAAATGTTTATATAAAAAAAAAAACTTTAAAAAAGAACAACAAATGAACATTAAAGACGTGTGAAAGAACTCATTAAAAATTATATATAAATCAATAAAATTATACATTAGAAATAAATTAAATAGAAATAAATTATTCGCAAAATTGACAGCTTGTTAAAGAGTTGACTAGACTACATAAATCAATTAGAAGGTGTACTCCTACAACTTTATAAATGAACTTGTTTAATAGAACAAAATAAAATATTTTATTAAAGTCGTAATGAAAATGTGTATGAAATTTTCAATTTATTTATTTAATCGGGGGCTACAACAGTCGTTCCAAAATAAGGCCTGCATACTTTGTCTTTCGTTAAGAGCTTCCTATCTTTTAATTTAAATAAAACCTTTGAAAGGCCTATCCATGCTATATGTATGGAATACAACATACGGCGAATGTTCGCCGGGTCCGAATTGCTTAGTTTTACGTAACTTTGTTTGTTAGTAAGGCTGAATTTGACCGATGGCATGGGTCATGTTTGCATTATGGCCGCTGTGGTTTGCGTGCCCGCGGCTAGTTCGCATCACATCCACATGAAATGTCCATGACCTTAAGTTGGTGTTCCATGAGCTGGGAATTTTATGAAATTTCACGATAAACCACTCGCGGATTCTTGATGCCTGGGCCTAATGATTATGTCGGCATTACCATGGGTGGGATTTCTGTCAAGGGAAAGCTGGTTTGGTCAGATTGTATGAGAGATTTGCTATTTCAACTGATGGTTCGAGAATGAGGGTGCAGGGGTCTACTTTAAGCACACATATTAGAAGGGTATCAAGGCTTCCTGACCACTGCAGTATATTTCGGAAGTTCAAAGGATTTTATAATTGATAAGAGAGAGTCAATAGGCGCCGTGCAATAAAGCGATAGGAAATAAAGCCATATGGCTTTATTACCACCACCTAAGTGCAATAACACCATAATCGTTTAGTAACCAAAGTGGAAATAACGCCATAACAGGGTAATTGGTTTGTTATACCATAGAGGAGAAAATCCTTGCGCCCCGCCGAAGGCCGGCTATGCAGAGAAGCTTTAGTTAGCAAAGCCGGTCTCTGTTATACCATAGAGGAGAAAATCCTTGCGCCCCGCCGAAGGCCGGCTATGCAGAGAACCTTTAGTTAGCAAAGCCGGTCTCTGTTATACCATAGAGGAGAAAATCCTTGCGCCCCGCCGAAGGCCGGCTATGCAGAGAACCTTTAGTTAGCAAAGCCGGTCTCTGTTATACCATAGAGGAGAAAATCCTTGCGTCCAAAAGTGTTTTCCTTATATTTTTTATATAAATTGCAATTACATGAAAATAAAAAAATTTAAATGAGAAATAAGGCCATGTATGGCTTTATTTCACTCCTTACATGGAAATAAAGCCATATAGCGTTATTTCTCAATTCATTGGGAAATAACGCCATATGGCTTTATTTCCTATGGCTTTATTGCACGGCGTCGAGTCAATACTATCTCTTAGCTCTTAGAACCTTGATAGGCGGTTTTGTGAATTCTAAGATAGTGGATGATTGTAGAAGAGTTCAAAGTAAAATCATTGATGAGTTTGTAATGAGGATTTATTGGTACCGGATCTCTCCAATATCGCCGGTAAAGATATGGCCAATAAGTTAGCGAGACTGGACTCGGAAATGGAGGATACGCTTTTATTTGGGGAAGATAAGGGAATATATTTCACAACAAGACAGAACCAAGGTATGCATTAAAACTATGAAAGGTATTGCGAGGGGCCACTGCATGATACTTAGGATGGCTGTAGTACTGGGATCTGACTTGTAGGATTTATTTTGATTGAAGGAGAACAAAGAGGAAATAGAGACAGTTAAGCGCAGCAGGCTGATATGACTTGGTAGTATGTTTATAGGGGAAAGGTGACATGTCTCGAGCTGTGGAATGGAGAATCTGACGGAATTCTTAACAGGAACTACCTGTGTGTATAGCCAGCAGCTGTGAACTGGGCATATGTAGGACTATTGTGGTTAGTAGGATAGTTTTTCCTTTTGGTCCGATATAAATTAATACCATTTCTTATGATTTTCCTCTTTTCGTTTTCCTCCTTTATCCCCTTTTGTGAGCTGTCTGGCACATTGGGCAGTCTTGTTAAAACCTCATGTCGTTAGTCATTATTTCCTTCAAGGCAGGCCAAGAGCACTAGGTATTCATTGACCTATTGACCTTACCGTTGATGGCGTGACCCGTTTTTTAGGATGCACTAGATACTTTTGGATCTCATGTTAATTTTATATCGTACCAGATTTGCCAATTTTGTTTATTGACGTTACCTTTGATCCAAAAATGCACGTTATCGCTAAAACTCATTTTTTAATAAAAGTTGCCCCAACCAAATCAACAATTTTAATTGAAAAACTCTATTATTTGCACATATTATTGAACGCTTTGTCCGTCCCTAATGATTTAGCAAAACAGACAAAGAAAGACGAAAGCCAGTTCGACATGGGTAACTCCAACAATATGGCAGCTAATAACTGTCAAAATTTCGAAGTCGATATGAGAAGAGCAAGAAAATATTTTTATATACAAAAAGTGTTTATTTTTAAAAATCGTGAAAAATCGATCAAATATTTCAAATGTCCTCGATTTTGCAATTTTCAAATATTACTCATACGTACAGGAAAAATTACAAAACTTTAATAAAGGGTGTCTAGAAATTGAGGTGTCAATGTGAATAAAAAAAGAGTTGTTTTTGATATACTAAAAATATTTGCTTATTCCAGTTTATTACATGAATTTTTCTCTTAAAATATTTTTATATATTTTTAATCCAAATTTTTTTTTATTTTTTTTTAATATTTAATTTTCATTAAATTTTTATTATGAAGAAAGGAATTTTACAACATGAAAATTAATTAAAATTGTTATTGATAATCTTTCATTCTTGACCGTGGCCGGGATTCGAATCATAATAATAATTTAATGAAAATTAAATTTAATGAACTTAAGCCTAATTAAAATATTAAAAAAAATTTGGATTAAAAACCATAAATAGTTCAACAAAATAACCACAATACTAATTTTTATATATTTTAACAGTGTTTGAAAAATTTCTATCCTTCTAGTTGGACAAATACTGGTGGTTACCATAGATTTGGCAAAGCTGAATATTAAGTTCTTGTTTTTCCTGTTTTTTTTTTTTAATTTTTCGTTCCATTCTGCTTTTTTAACCAAATCTTTCCTGTTAGATAAAATAACAAATTGTTTAACATTTATTGTAATTTGTCTTTTTTTTCAATAACCGTACAAAACATCCCAATCTTTTAATCTGCACTGTAAACCATTTTAAATTGCTGCCAATCATATTTAAATTTTTAGGCTATTTAAAATAAAATGCCAAAAATCATTGAAAAAAAAATATAAACAAATTGTCCAAATAGTTTTGACCATTAATCGCTTGCTTTTTAATCCGATCAATTTATTCAAATGTCCACAAGCTAAACAACCAGTCCAGTCATTCAGTTGCTTGCTTTAGTTGCTCGTGTGCTGCGTCAACTGGCTAAGCAGCCAGTCAAGCAATTGACGTTAAAATTGCAATTTTATACGCTTAACAAAAAAAAAAAAAAAAAAAAAAATAGTTTATCATGAGGACAAATAAATGAACGTATGAAACGTACCAGAGAGTATTAATGGAAATGTGCGGTCATTTGGTCAGCCGTATGCAGCTCAATTTTAAATGGATTAAAATGATCCCAATTTTGCAGGAAAAACTTAAACTATTAAATGCATTAAATGCTTTTATTGTTGGCATAAGAATTAAGTTTAAAAAACACTTTGTATTCGAATTATGAATATTTGGCCAAATATTTTGGATGTTAAGATAATTTTGGTTGCTGGGTTGCCTGGTCGCTAGAAGGTCTACAAGCAGGAAGTTTATTGTTGCCCATGAGATAAAGTATGGTTAATATTGATAAAAAATCTTTTATAAATTGTTGCATAAAGGCGTTTGTATTGAAAACGGCTGATTAACTTTTGTGTTTGGTTCTAGTAGTAAAGCTATGGTCAAACTAAGCAAACATTTGACGCTACACACGTGACCAGTACTTTTATCGAATATTTGTTTGAGTTTGTACAACGTATCTCAGAAACAGCTTTAAAAAAAATTATAAATAACATTCCTCCATATTTTTTTTTTTAGAAAAAAGCTTTGTAATTCAACAAAAATTGTTAAAAAAAAATTAGTAGTAGATTAATTTAACGGTCACGTTTTTTTGTAGTTTTATCGTAAAAACATCTGTTTAGTGTGTTTAACTTTAAAATTTTTTTTTTTTTGTCCAGAGAGAGTGCAGTTATAAACTTATTTTTTTAAGAAAAAAAAGTATTTTTTTTAAAGAACTTTTTTCCCTACTTCATCTCAGAGAGCGAACATTTAAAAAAAAGGGAATGAATATTTCTCTAAACTTCTACCTAAAAGGAAGAAAATATTTTTTTTTTGGAAAAATAAAATCTTTCGAAGAAAGCAAACTCTTTTTTATAAAAAATTATTCTCCCCCGGAAAGAGCAAAACAATACAAAAATATACTTTCCAGAAAATTGTGAAAATTTTGCTTTAGAAAATTATGCTCTCTTTAAGGAAACAATAATTTTTCTAGAAAAAAAAAATTGGTCTCTCTATTAGTTTCTCTAAGAGACTAAGCAGTTAGCGCTAGAAGCTCCTTCCCTGGACTGGCACTGCCAGATTTGTAGTAACTAAACAAAAAAAGAACAAACATTTTCTATAAAAAAATATCGAGGCATTACCGCAAAAAAATCTTAAGCGACATCATTTTCCATTTCGTTTTTTTAATAATTGACTTTATTGGCAACACTTACATCATCTCCTAAAATGTCATGGTCACATAAGGTACCTTTACGATTTTATAGCAAAAACACTTATATCTTAAGCGACAATCTTTATACAAAATTTTAAGAAATAAAATGAAAAAAATTTTTTCTGTAAAATTTTGATTGAAATTGCTTTCGAATTGAAAAAGTATTCGATCACGACTGTCAGAATAAGCCTCCAGAGATTAATCGGTAAAAATATATCTGTACCCACTTACAACTACATTTAGAGTTGACAAAAAATCAACCAATTGTAGTCGGGACTGCAAGGAAAGATTAACTCACTTTTTATTGTTGTTGTTTTTGTTTAAGCTTTGATATTGTTACAAGTAAAACTGGGGTTTATAATTCTTATTCGCTTAACAGTTTTATTTGTGTAATATCTTTAGTTTTTCTAAAATCTTTGGATGCAGTTTCCTGACTAAGCAACCAGTGAAATGCGCATAGGAATAGCTTGTCCCTTTAACAATAAATTTCAGTTTATCAATACATAGTATGAAATGGGAATTTAGCACATTTAAACGAAACATTGTTAAAATATATCTTTTTGACAAAGATTAGAGTCATCTCAGTGTATCTCCACGTTACTCCACTAAATTGGGTTTAAATGACAGTTTTTATTCCTTTTTTTTCTGTTTTTATACCCACACCACAATAGTGGAGAGGGTATTATGCATTTGCACTGATGTGTGTAACGCCTTAAAATAGTGGTCCTAGACCCACGTAAAAGTATACCGATCTACTCAGAATCACTTTCTAAGTCGAACTAACGATGTCCGTCCGGCTGGCTGGCTGGCTAGCTGTCCATGTAACCTTGTGCGCAAAGTACAGGTCGCAACTTTGGAGATAACTTGATAAAATTTGGGTCATAGGTTCTTATTGGTACAAGGCCCAGGCCTATTGAAAATGGGCCAAATCGTAGGACCACGAGGGAAGATAGGGGGAAAGTTCTTCCTCTCAGAAACTATCAAACCGATTTTAATGAAATTTAAAACATGGATAGCTCCATATCTATATGGACACATAAGCTATACAGTTTAAAAAAAATAGGACCACAAGAGGTGATAAGGGCAATTTTTGTCTCTCAAACCGATTTTAATGAAATTTAAAACATAGATAGATCCACATCTATATGGACACATAAGCTATACAGTTTTAAAAAATATAGGACCACAAGCGGAGAAAGGGGCAATTTTTGCCTCTCAAACTGATTTTAATGAAATTTAAAACATAGGTAGATCCATATCTATGTGGACACATAAGCTATACAGTTTTTCAAAAATAGGACCACAAGGGGATGTAGGGGGCAATTTCTGGCTCTCACAAACTTTCAAACCGATTTTAATGAAGTTTTTAAACATAGAGAAATCCATATTTATTAAGCATGATGTGTTTTTAATACTGTGGTGCTGGGTATCATATGGTCGTTTTAAATAATTTTTTTCTTTTATTGACAGCTTTTACTTGCCTTTTTCTGTTTATTTTAGCGTTTATACAAAATTCTTTTATTCCGCCGTAATTATTATTAAAAAATTATCTTCTTTTTTACTTTATTGTCTGTTGCGGCCAAAATTAACACTGCGAGGAAAGTCAACAATTGTAATCCCTTCATATTCGTATCCATGTCATTTAATCTTGGCACGTGTCATTTACAAGTATGAATTACTGCAAACAAAATCCTCAACTCTCATGCGGAGTTTACGACTTTAAGTGATTAAAACAAACTGAAATGGTTTGTTGAATTTTTTTTCGGACAATAAAAGAAAAAAAAAACAAACAAACAAACTAAATACAAAGTATTATGAATTGTGGCAAACAATTTTTTTTTATTGTATTTACTTACATATTTACAATAAACAATTTGTTTAACATGACGGCTAAAGTCATGTTATAAAATTCAGACAAAACGCTTACAAATTGTTAGTGGAGTGGGGTTTGTGAGCTTGAGTTGGCACTGAAATGGGAATAGGAATATGAATGTAAAAACTAAAAAGCAAAAGAATCAAAAGGATTAATGTGGTTAAAGAATGCACACATATATAAATTGTTACATTGTTGGAAGAGGCTTATTGAGAAAAGAGGTTAGAGCACTTTTAAGTTTTGTTCAAAAATTAGTTTGCTAGACAAGTTTTGTGTTAAATGTTATGAATATGTTCACAATTTGTATCCAAAAAAAATTTGATATACTGCAAATAAGTCAACATCTTAAAAATTTTAGTTCTTGATGAGGGTATAAACGATTTGAGAGGGTAATAAAAATTAAGAAAATAATTACTGTTAAAAAAGTTGCCATATCGCACAGTGAGATTTTTCGGTTACTTAAATGTCACTGCCCAAAAAAATAGTCGGGATTGGAGAAGTGGGCAATTTTCAATTGCAAAGCGTTGACACCGCGCTATTTAGGGATGCTTCATACAATTTGTATGAATATGACAATTTTTGACAACTAGAAAACGCTTTCCACTCTTGTTAAGGTATGGCAGGCATAGAGCTAATGTAAATTTAAGCGTATCAGTAAATGAAGAAAAATAGTGATTTTTGCAGTTCTCTGATACACATAAGCCGCAACTTGCTCGTCGTTTTCGAGAAAATATGGTCCAATTATCTTTCTAAAGTTATTCCACACCATACTGTGCATCTAAGTGGGTGCATTTGATGCGCATAATTTTTTCTTGGATTTAGGGTGTCCCATATTTTTATTAATGTGACCATTAGAGTGAGAATATTGGTCTCATCGCTCATCATTCGATATGATTTTTGTATTTGAATAATCGAATGTTGGCTTTCAAAATAAAATTGAACAACTATGGTTCATTGATCTGTACTGAGTCTTTCAAATTTAATTCAAAGTTTTTCAAAGTTTGTGCTCAAAAAAAAAAAAAAAAAAAACTTTAACAAAACAAAAAGTTTTCAGAGAATTAATTATCTTAATACTTTTTATTATTATAGAAGGATCTATTAAAATTATGTGTGAAACAAAATGTCGGCCAAATGCTCGCCACGGCTTCGTTGGCGTACCTCTATTCGATGGTCTGATAGAAACTAATTCAGGTTCAATGTCGTTAATGTGCCGAATTATCTCATCCCTTTATTATAACTTTGTAAGAAATATATATATATATGGGGGATTTCATGTCAAGTGACCCAATTTTGAAATCGATGTCTTCCGATTTGGATGAAATTTGCACCAAGGTTAGTCCTATTGGATAGTAGTTTAGACACAAATTTTCAACAAGATCGGTCTAAAAGTTTCTGAGTTAGTGGGGGTCAAATTTTGACATTTTGGCCATACAGGTGTTCTTTCTGATCCATGTAACTTATTACCTATTGGTGTTAGCAAAATTTGTCCCAAGTAGCTTCGATAGCTATTTGATCCATCTTTTGAAAAAAATTTTTTTTGTTTTTTTTAAAAATTTTTTTTATTTTTTTTTTTTAAATTTAAAACTTTTTTTTATTTTTTTTTTAGCGGGTATGTTTTTTTTTTTTTTTTTTTGTTAAAAAGAAAGCTTATGTCTTTTCCTTTAAGGTAGTTTTGGTCCCTTTTTGGGATGCGAGCGGCTTATGTATAAAAAAAAATAATTTCTAACTCTAGACAAGGGTTTTTCAATTTTTAGCATATGCAGTGTTCTTTCTCATCCATTTAACTTATTACCTATTAGTGTTAGCAGAATTTGTCCCAAGTAGCTTCGATAGCTATTTGATCAATATTCTGAAAATTTTTTTTTTTGTTTTTTTAAAACTTTTTTTTTTTAATTTTAAATTTTTTTTTTAAATGTAAAATTTTTTTTTTTTATATTTTTTTTTATCCGGAATGTTTTTTTTTTTTTTTTTTTTTGTTCAAAAGAAAGCTTATGTCTTTTCCTTTAAGGTAGTTTTGGTCCCTTTTTGGGATGCGAGCGGCTTATGTATAAAAAAAAATAATTTCTAACTCTAGACAAGGGTTTTTCAATTTTTAGCATATGCAGTGTTCTTTCTCATCCATTTAACTTATTACCTATTAGTGTTAGCAGAATTTGTCCCAAGTAGCTTCGATAGCTATTTGATCAATATTCTGAAAATTTTTTTTTTGTTTTTTTAAAACTTTTTTTTTTTAATTTTAAATTTTTTTTTTAAATGTAAAATTTTTTTTTTTTATATTTTTTTTTATCCGGAATGTTTTTTTTTTTTTTTTTTTTGTTCAAAAGAAAGCTTTTGTCTTACCCTTTAAGGTAGTTTTGGTCGCTTTTTGGGATGCGAGTGGCTTATGTATAAAAAAAAATATTTCTAACTCTAGACGAGGGTTTTTAAATTTTTAGCATATGCACTATTTTGAATTTTTTCCTATTTGTGTTTAAGTGTTTCTAAAGCCTTAAAAATAAAACGTTTGCAAAGAAACTAGACAAATTAACCTTTCCGACGGTATGTTACAAACCCAATTACTATTTTATACCTTCGATACTATAATGCCCACAATATGGTAATCCCAGGAATAAAATCACTTTTTTCTGTAGAAATGTTGACAAATAATTCTTTTTTTAATTTTTCCTACATAAATTTTATTAAATTATTTATCTTTATCTTTTTATTATTATTATTAGAAATTATTATTATTATAATTATATATTAATTTAATTATTATTACAAATTAATAAAAAGAATTTAATTTGTCAACATTTCTACAGAAAAAAGTGATTTTATTCCTGGGATTACCATATTGTGGGCATTATAGTATCGAAGGTATAAAATAGTAATTGGGTTTGTAACATACCGTCGGAAAGGTTAATTTGTCTAGTTTCTTTGCAAACGTTTTATTTTTAAGGCTTTAGAAACACTTAAACACAAATAGGAAAAAATTCAAAATAGTGCATATGCTAAAAATTTAAAAACCCTCGTCTAGAGTTAGAAATATTTTTTTTTATACATAAGCCACTCGCATCCCAAAAAGCGACCAAAACTACCTTAAAGGGTAAGACAAAAGCTTTCTTTTGAACAAAAAAAAAAAAAAAAAAAACATTCCGGATAAAAAAAAATATAAAAAAAAAAAATTTTACATATAAAAAAAAAATTTAAAATTAAAAAAAAAAAGTTTTAAAAAAACAAAAAAAAAATTTTCAGAATATTGATCAAATAGCTATCGAAGCTACTTGGGACAAATTCTGCTAACACTAATAGGTAATAAGTTAAATGGATGAGAAAGAACACTGCATATGCTAAAAATTGAAAAACCCTTGTCTAGAGTTAGAAATTATTTTTTTTTTATACATAAGCCGCTCGCATCCCAAAAAGGGACCAAAACTACCTTAAAGGAAAAGACATAAGCTTTCTTTTGAACAAAAAAAAAAAAAAAAAAACATTCCGGATAAAAAAAAATATAAAAAAAAAAAATTTTACATTTAAAAAAAAAATTTAAAATTAAAAAAAAAAAGTTTTAAAAAAACAAAAAAAAAAATTTTCAGAATATTGATCAAATAGCTATCGAAGCTACTTGGGACAAATTCTGCTAACACTAATAGGTAATAAGTTAAATTGATGAGAAAGAACACTGCATATGCTAAAAATTGAAAAACCCTTGTCTAGAGTTAGAAATTATTTTTTTTTATACATAAGCCGCTCGCATCCCAAAAAGGGACCAAAACTACCTTAAAGGAAAAGACATAAGCTTTCTTTTTAACAAAAAAAAAAAAAAAAAAACATACCCGCTAAAAAAAAAATAAAAAAAAGTTTTAAATTTAAAAAAAAAAAATAAAAAAAATTTTTAAAAAAAACAAAAAAAATTTTTTTCAAAAGATGGATCAAATAGCTATCGAAGCTACTTGGGACAAATTTTGCTAACACCAATAGGTAATAAGTTACATGGATAAGAAAGAACACCTGTATGGCCAAAATGTCAAAATTTGACCCCCACTAACTCAGAAACTTTTAGACCGATCTTGTTGAAAATTTGTGTCTAAACTACTATCCAATAGGACTAACCTTGGTGCAAATTTCATCCAAATCGGAAGACATCGATTTCAAAATTGGGTCACTTGACATGAAATCCCCCATATATATAAAAAAAATACATGTCAATATACCTTTAGTCACTTCTATGTAGTAGCATCACGTATTTGAAAAGTAAATTGATACGAAAATATATTTTCCGCATTCGTAAGTGAATGTGGAATCGATTAGAGTCCTCTAGCATATCTTGAAATATTACTAAACTTCTGTTGATTTTTCATTTTTAATATCTTTAACAACAGCACAACAGATGTTGCTGTATGATAATGGAAATATGTTTTGTTATAGAAAAGAGAAATTTCGAAATTGTGCTAAATTTGCCATTGAAGTGAAGTTGTACTTTTATCTTTTAAAAAGTGCTAAAAAGTTCTATTGTTGGTACAATTTTTGCATTCGTGGTTGTCCTCTACACAGAAAAAAAAACTGATTTCAATTTAAAAATTTGTGATATTAATTAAAAAAATAATTCAAGTTGTACCAGTAAACAAATTAATAGTATAAGTAAATTCACTTGATGATTGAAAACTTTGATAACTAATATGCATGTGGCAGTGCAAATAAAACTGAACTGGCAAAATAAAATAAAGTAATTTGTTTTTATTTTTGTTTTTTCTTTTCCCACTTACAACTACATTTAGAGTTGACAAAAAATCAACCAATTGTAGCCGGGACTGTAAGAAAAGATAAACTCACTGTTTATTGTTGTTGTTTTTGTTTAAGCTTTGATATTGTTACAGGTAAGACTGTGGCTTATAGTTCTTATTCGCTTAACAGTTTTATATGTGTAATATCTTTAGTTTTTCTAAAATCTTTGGATGAAGTTTCCTGACGATCTGGCCTAAGCAACCAGTGAAATGCGCATAGGAATAGCTTATCCCTTCAACAATAAATTTCAGTTTATCAATAGTATGAAATGGGAATGTAGCACATTTAAACGAAACCTTGTTAATTAAATTTTTGAATCCCAAGAAAAACTTTGATTAAATGTTTAATTCACTTGATTAAACGTTTAATTCACTTGATTTAATTTTTATTTAAGACTGCTTTTATTTTTGATTAATGTCAAAAATTTTGGAGAATTTTTTGTGTGTATTGTTTGTGTTATCTCTTTTGTGATCATAAGACAAGAACAAATAAGAAACATTTTTATTAGAGGTTATTTTTTAAATTTTCGAATGATCAGAAGTAGCAATAAAAAAAAAGCGACTCATTTTACCATTAAATACGCATAACCATCGTCCGTCGCTTGTTGCTTTCATTGTAATCGCCTTATTTTTTGTCTTTATTTTTAGCCTTTTAGCAAAAACTCCACTTTAAGCCAAACGATCAAAAGGAAAATTATAATAAACAATTTATATTTGTTTTAAAATTATTATTCCAAATTTATAATAATTTGCTGAAAGATAAATATAAGTCACGATTTTATTTCACAGCAACTGTTGCCGTCCTCAATGTTTTTGTTTTCTTAATTACATAATAAATCGTTTTTAATTCAGTAAAAAAAAGAAATCAAAAAATATTGATTACGTTTTTAGATAAATTGTGAATATTTTTAAACTAAATGTTATCATTCGGCATTTTCTCATGAAAAATCGTACGAGTGTGGTAAAAATTGTTTGCAAATCAAATTGTCTATAAACATATTTACCATAAATACTTCAAGCTAGAAAATAAATCTGAATTTTTAATTCTAAAAAAAGGAAAAATAAAGTTTATAAACGTTAAATAATAATTTGATATTTTTTAAATATTCAAAGTAAATTATTGTTTTAATTGCATACCTTAAGGCTAAACGAGTGTAAAAATGATTGTTGCCTAACAACAGACACTTTGCTAAAATTTTGCGCAAAAACATGGTGTCAAGAAAAATTTTAAAGTTCAATAAAGCAGAACTGCTTTGTAGAATTTCGTGCATATTTTTCTTCTTTTTTCACTTCTGATCCGTTCTAAGAAAATTTTAATCGAAAAACGTTGCTAAACCAATAAAAATCTATTTGAAAGCAGCGTATGGAAGTTATCTTTAAATAGTGGCATAAAAGAATTGGCCGGAAATCTTAATGAACACAAAACATGAGTCATCTACATAGCGATACTTAATACTCAAAAAATATAGTAACTATTAATATGAGGCGTTTTGTCTTCAGTGACAGATGTGAAAAATATTGTCATGAATACCTCCAGCGTAGGCCTACTCCATGGTGGATCTTATCTACTGCATGGTTAACAATATGTGCACACCCAAGTAGCTATTTAAGTTTATAATCCGACTAGATTAAGCTCTAACACTTTGTTTAGGATCTGGAGCTATCTAAGATACGCAGTTTTTTTAATATGCCAACAGCAGCTGTTAAGTACCAACACCACTTTGATACAGTCCTCTATAAGACCGAACTCGCGCACAAGTAGTGAAATCTCAGCCCTTTAGCGAGATTTTCAGGATATCCCTTTCCATCTTGGATTCAAACCACAACTACCACGAGATTCCCGAAAGTATGCCTTCGTCAAAAAAAAATCATCTATCAGTTGCATCCATCCGTCAAGCCAGGTGGAAGTGCAGCCTTGAAAGTACTATTTATCAGAAAAGTAAGACTTTCTTGGAGACAATCTTCAAATAGTCATCCCAGTGCCGTGCCACCGGGTGCTCTAAGCTTTCGTGGTACCACACAGAAAAATTTCTCTAAAATTTTCCACCAATTAAAGCATTTTTTTTTTATTATTATTCATTATTTATTTATTGAATCTTCATATATTTAATATGAACTAACAATAATTAATCAAATCTTAGCCTAATACTTTATTTCATGTCCTGCCAGTGCTAGATAAAAATTTTCTCATCACGGGTTCTGTTTATCGCTCATCTAATTGGACAAGTGCTGCAGTGTCTCTTCTTCTTAAGCGAGTGTGGCCGCTATCATTTAAAATATTTCGAGCAAGTGGGTTCGGATGCAATTCGAGCCTTTTTAAGTATTTTACTGCATATTTCGTAATCATAGTTTTAACTAATGGAACATTGAGATTCCTTGTGAATATTTAAGTTTTAAACATACCAAGGGGCAGCTGTGATTATTCGAAGAAGTTTATTTTGGCGCCTTTGAATTTTTTCAATATTAAAGGCCGAGGGAGTGCCCCATAACTGAATACCATAGCACCAGATTGGCTATAAGATGGAGTTGTAAAGTAGAAGTTTGCAGTCGAGACTTAGGACAGAGTTTCTTCCAATTAGCCAATGCATTTGGGTGGCTTTTAGTTTCATTTGAGTTAATTTTGCCTCTATATGGCTTTTCCTCGTTAAACGGCGATCTGGATGAATACCGAGGTATTTTACATGCGGGTTTTGAGGTATTATTTGATTATTGATTTTAATGGGGGGCATGATTCCCGACGCAAGGTGTTATATGTTATATGTACGCATTTTTGCTCATTGACCTTTATCCTCCATTGCTTTAGCCACAGTTCGAGTTTAAATATATGATCCTGTAGGTATCGAGATGCTTCTTGACTGTGCACGCTTAGAAAAGCTGTATCATCAGCAAATGTTGAAGTTTGGGTGTAGTTGTTTGTTGGCATATCCGAGGTATATATAAATTATAAAAGTGGACCCAGGATGCTTTCCATTAATCAAAAATAAAATCAGTTTTGATTAAAAATTTTATCAAGTGTATTAAACGTTTAATCAAGTGAATTAAACGTTTAATCAAGTGAATTAAACATTTAATCAAGTGAATTAAACGATTAATTGATACTATTAATTTGTTTACTGGTGCAAATTTAAATAATTAATTTTTTAATTAATATCGCAAATTTTTAAATTGAAATTTTTTTTATTTTTTTCTGTGCAGATCTCTTGTGACCTGTAAGTGTTGGATTTTTACCAAATCCCAGGTATTGTCTGCACCTGATTATTCACCGGAGGTGCAACATCAAAAGGTATATCCTTAAGTTGATTGCAACACAACCGAGTGATGTCTTCAGTTTTTTTGTTCTGTTGGGGTTAGATTGGTTTGGCAAGGCAGGATATAGTGACTTATGCCATAGAAACATTTGGAAATTATTTAAATTTATTTTGAAAATATGGCACACTATTTTGATGTGTAAACAGAATTGCAGAATTTAAAGCAATGATTACAAGCCATTTATATTATTCTATTTTAAAACACTCAAGCCTTTTAGAGGTTTATATGTCTTTTTAGATCACAGTGATCAGAAAGTTACACTTAACGATAACTAACTTTTTCGTCTCTTAATTTGCTGGCAATAATCTTACTGACATGTGATTCCAATAGGACAGAGCCACATGCCCGACAGTGCACGCTTTAATTAGATTACTCAAAGAAACTTTCGGCTAACGAATAGTTTGACGTAACGGCCCTGTTAATTTGCCACCAAGATAGTTCGATTTAACCTCATTGGTGTCCTTTTTTGGGGGGCTATTTAAAGTCACTTTTTTCCTCCGACTAACGATAAAGAAATTTCTTTGTTTGCTTTATTTCAATTTAAAGTTCTGGTACTCTGGAAGTACAGCCTGTTTATTGCAATATTTTTTATGGTATCAAAATGGGCCTTTAAGCCTTTGTATAAACAAACCTCACTCTTACCATGTTTTTTATTTAAATTCTCAACCATATCAATAATTCCCCCTTTGCATGTAACTAAGTAAAAAAAACTCCCAATTGTGCCCTTCTTAAGATGAAAAAAGTATTATAGATATTTAAAAAAATAAAAATATTTTAAAACAAATTTTCACAGTTATCAATTATTTTTTGTTTAACCTGATCAAAACTTTTTGCAAATTGCATTTAACACAGCCAAGTGCAATCAATGACTTTTTCAAAACTAATTAAATTGAGTTTAAGAAAAAAAAAAGAAAAACGAAGTGAATAAATAATTTTAAAACTAATTTAATTTCATTAAACAAACTAAGTACCTGCTGACTCTTAACGAAAAAGAAAAAAAACATATTTAAGACTCTTACAAAACACACACATTTTTATAAGAGACAAAAAACTTACTAATGAATTTAAAAAAACACTTTAACATACAAGAAAAAAAAAAATTATAAAAAATAGAAAAAAATAATAAATAAATAAATTCAATTTAATTTTTCAGAAATGTGTGGCAATTGCGCGGTGCTAAAAGAGAAGAACTAACAAGTAAGAAAGTATAGTCGGTCAAGCCCGACCGTTTGATAGATACAACGCAGTATATGAAGACACATTAGCGAGATTGAACCCTTCTTGGCATCAATGGCCAATCATGGACCCAGAAGAACAAAATTATATTATGAGGTAAATATTAATGTAAGAGTTCTTTGTGTCGAATATAATTTAAATAACAACATCTTTATCAGATTTGTGTGTCTTAAAGGAGAAGGGATTTATATAGCACCTATGGTAAATTTTTGACATATCAGTACATGACATAGGGGCTATTATAAAAGTTATATTATTGCCAAATTTTATATCAATACCCACAACAAGGAAGTTATGGCACTTAAAGCTATTTTAGGAAGTGATATTTGTTCAAAAAATGGACCGATTTTAAAACTATTGTAATAAAATAAGTTTGAACAAAATTTAATATAAATACATAATAAGATGGTTAATGGGCACAACCACTTTTAAGTAAATAAGTTTTTATGGGACCATGTAAAAGTATGGACCGATTTTAATAGGCTTCCTTCTTCTGACAATTAAAACCAATTAACCAAATTTCATGAAATTATCTTCAAAATTGCGACCTGCAGCCGTATTCTGCAATTCGCTAAAGCTAAGTCTCTATCGCTGAAAAATCTTTAAAGTTGATTTAGCGATTTTTGGCTACGAATGCAACTCTGTAACGTGCATTGCAAAATTTGGCGAAGCCATAAAAATTTAATTCGCCGCAATTTTAACTTTTAATATCATCGCTAAAATATTTAAATTTTGAATTCTCTAAGGCATTGTAGCGATCGAGATTTAACTTAAGCTAAGCGAATTACAGAATACGGCTGCTGTATTTTGCGTACAAAGTTACATAGACAGACAACAAGCCCGACGGATAGACATCATTAGTTTTATTCAGAAAGTGATGGCCTGTTCGTCGATTTCGCAAATTATAAAATATTATTTTTGTTTTACATGTAAGTTAAGCGAACGAAGTCTTCGTTCGAAATCGACGAACAGTCCATGAATCTGAGTCGATCGCTATACCAAGAAGTTGGTTTTAAACCAATAATTTTATGTGTTACACACATCAACAAATACGCATAATACCCTCTCCACTATTGTAGTGTGGAAATAAAAAGTGTTATTAAAGTACCAAAACAACTAACAACAATGACAGCAATTGTCATGACTGCCTTAAACTTGACATTGACATTGAAAACTTAATGGCGACAAAACATATTGTTGTAAATACTGAATTGCTCAGTTTTGTTGTTATTCTTTTCCCAATTACATGTCTGTTTTTTTTTTTGCGATTTTACTCTTATCGGCTTAAAACTATATATATAAAAAAAAAAAAAAAAAATACTGAAGACAGTTTCTGTTTGATAGCAGCTGGAGAAGGGGATAGACAAAAAGATAAAACTGAAACAAGTTTTATTTTTGCCATAAGAGTATTTTTAAAAATTAATGATATCATTAACAAATTTGCCAAAGAAAAACAAATAGTTGTCATTAAGAATTTTAGTTACATACAATAACAAAGAAGGCAAGACAAGATAAAAAAAAATAAGAAGTTTAATTAAAAGTTTTGTAACAATTTGACTGAAACTTAAATTAACAAATACGAAGGCAAATGGACAGTGTGACGAAAAGAAAATAAAACGACCACACCAAATAAAACCAGTAATTATGCTTTATTCCAGCGTTTGCAAAATGCACTGTACTTTTCAATAAATAAAGGGTATATATAAGTTTATCTTTCCGTTTGTAGTTTCTACAATATAATACAATGCAAGTGTGCTTCGAACAAAAAAAGTTTGTTAGGAAAAAATGTAAGAGCTTCGCTTACCATTTCGGTTACGGAAGGCATGAATTTTAAATGGTGAGTTCCCACTTTGAAGCAATACATTTTTGACTTCAACGCATATAAAAATTGGTGAGTGAAGCTATCAGTCTCTGCGTATGTCCTTGTTTATGTTGAAATGGGTTTTTTTAAGTCCCCAGAGATGATGGGGACTAGGTTGCAATCATACATTTGAGGGCCAAACAAATTCCAAGACATTTCATTGCAAAATTTTATAAGTGTGATTTTTTGAAACAAAACTGAACAAAGCCTAATTTCAGTACAATACGATATTTCTTTATAATTTAAGACGATTTAAAGTAATTTTTGGGAAAGGCTTTATATGGCAACAAATTCTTATTATTGTTAGACCAATTTGTATAGTGTAATATTACAAAATCATTATAATACATACACGAAGCAATTACTTTTGCTGCCAAATAATAATTACTCTGTAATCAGAACAGAAACAGGAACATTTGAAGCCATAACTCTTTTCCTACTATAATAATTGTGCTGCACTTTGATCACAAACTGCTTAGTAGGCTAGGAAATAATTTTGAGTCAAAACCAGTGTTCGAAAATAAACGCTTCTTAGTGTTCGGTTCGGTAGATTTGTGGAAAACACAAACGCTTATAGTGTTTGTGTAGTAAAACATTAACAACTGTTCTTATCCTACTCATCAAAAAGATGAGAACATTTAATTCCGTTCGTTCGTTCGTATTTATTTCTTTGGCCAATTGATTATTAATTTTCAGTTTATTTTGCTTTATAAGCTAAAAAGACCTAAAATAAATAAAACAAATTAATTACATTTCACCCGACGTTTCGTCACTTTTTTGGTGACTTTTTCAAGGGCCGTCTATTTAAATTAAAATATTAAAAGGACAACATTAATACAAAATATTTTTCACAACAAGCAAAAACAACTTAGAAAAATTATATAATCGGTTCGATTTTTTTTAACCACAAACTTCATTGTGTTCTGTTCAGCTCATTAAGTTTGTTTCTGTTGTGCTTAGCGCTCATTTGGCTGGTGAAAAAACCCAAACAACACACACACAAATTGTTCGCAGCACGTTTGTCGTTGCTAAAATTTTTTGTTTGTTCATTTCTTTATCAATATAAAAAAAGGAACACTATAGAACATTGAAATATAATGCTTGTCTACAGTATCACTACAATTGTTCTGTTTTTTACAGAGAACAGAACACTAAATAATGTTCGGCTATTTCTTGAAAATATGTAGTTACAAACGGCATTAATGTTGTGTTCATCTACACAAACACTTAAAAAAATGGATATACTTTCTGGGTGTGCAAGCGGAACCCTACATAATGTTCTGTTTATTTTCAAACACTGATCAAAACTGCTCTTTTCTGCTGAGCCGTTCCAAAATAAGCGTTAGTTCAACAGACAAACGAAAATGGCTAGATCAACTCAAATGTGGTACTCTTAAGGTCATAGATGAATATATATATTAAAGTTCTAACAGAATAAAAATGGATATACTAACGTTATTTACTACTTGTGGTTCAGAAAATTATTGACTTAAAGGTTTCATTGCATTCAATTGGCAGCCGTCCCGAAAGCGGTTTACTTTAATCCTTACAGTGGTTCTATTATCAACTAATCGATGTTTAGGATTAATCGATTAATTGGGCGAATAATTATTCGAGGTAGAAATTTGGTCGAATAATAATCGAACTATTTAATATTACTCGGTTAATCGAATAATTTTTATTTTGTCTAGTTTAGAAGTTTAAAAATAAGACCAAAAATTTTATTTTTTATTAACATTTTTTTTTTTTAAATAAAAACAATTTAATCAAAAGGAGCTTACTTCGTATTATACAAAAGGAAAGCTTTTTTAAAAAAAAAATTTATCAAAATTCAGGCTAATCTTTTAAAATAATCATTCAAAAAGAGTATACAGTTCAAATGTTTATGTTTCAAACGATGTCTTTCTTTTGTTTGGTGAAACTTGATTTATAAAAGATTCTTTCACTTATTGTTTACGTTGGAGGGATAAAAACTGAAACGTTATAAAGCATATTCAATTTATTTGTTCTTTTTGTTGTCTTTTCTAAAAATAAGTAGTCTTCCATTATACCACTTAAATCTCTTTTTGATTTTTTTTAGCAATTTTAATAGTCAAGTCATCTTCTTAACTTGATCATTGTGGTAAAAGTCTACTACATATTCTTAAAAATAAATTATTCCAAAAATAAACTATGTCTTTGTACTATATTGTAAAAAATTGTCCCTCCGAAGAAATGTTCCTCTTTTAGGAAACAATAAAAGTGTATTTAAAGCGTACCGGCTTTTTTTACATTAAACAATCATTGTGGTAAAAGAATGTACTAAATATTCTTAAAAATAAATCATTCTAAAAATAAACTAAGTCTTTGTACTATATTTAAAAAAATGGTTACTCCGAAGAAATGTTCCTCATTTAAGAAACAATGAAAGGGTATTAAAAGCATACCGGCTTTTTAAATTAAACAAAACAACTAATATCGTGAAAAAACCAATTTTCGATTAATCGATTAACCGGCATAAATTATTCGAATTATTCGTTAATCGAAAATAAGCAATTTTAAATTATTCGAACAGTTAAACGGCAAAAATTAATCGATTAATCGAACAACGATTACTCGTTTGAATACCCTAATAGGCATTGATGCTGCTTCCAACTGTTTTAAGTTCTGGCTGAAAAGAAGATTGCCTTTAGTCCTAACTTAGAAAGAACATTCACAACAGGGCAATTCTAGTCTCCCAAAATTCCTTATCATAATATCCATAATACCAGGGTATTGGCAGAGTAAACAAAGCATCTCTTTCTTCTCTTCATTCTGGTAGCTTCTACATTAGTCTTTGCAATTTAGGTCCAGTCTTTTTGCAGGGATCCCTATTAACTCAGAACATATCCCTTATTTTTGCGTACACCCTAAGTTTATATTGAACCGAAAACTTCACCTTATTTTGACTCGAAGCCTAATATCGTTAGCTAAAATGCAAAAAGGCGTAACTAACAAAAAATTCAAAATCGAGTTTTTGATTGATTATTATGAATGCTGTTAAACTTCATGTCTTGACAAAATTTTACACTTCTACGATCAAAAATTACTCTTCTATTTACAACAAGTATGTTTATTTGATAAATGCAAAACGACGTAATTAAACATTTTTTTCTAACAAAATATAATGAAATGGTTTTCTTTGAAAATTGTTTGAAGAATTTCATGGACGTCTTATCAATGCAATTGTATGTTTTGTTACTAACGCCTTTTTGCATTTTAGCTAACGATATACTGTTGTATTACACTTCCCATTTTTTTTCTTCAATTACTCTTCATTTCCCAACTCTGATATTTGTTACTAAAAAATTTAGTTTCTTTTTCAAATGTTTTTTTTTAAAGTTTTTTTTTCCGTATTTTAATCCATCAGGCATGCTTTAATCACCTGTAAGCTATAAATATTTTATGGTTTTTAGTTTTGCGTTGAGATAAAAACAAAACGTTATGCCCCCAGAAGCTGATTATAAATTATTAATGTCTCAAATTCAAACTCCACGCTTAACGTTACACTTCAAAGTACCTTTGTTTTTTTGTTTTAAAGTGTAAATAATTAAAAATTATAAAGAAGAAAAAATAACATGAGTTGGAAGTTATTTTTGTATACAAATATATTATACATATCGCTCATTTACTTCAATAGTGTCATAAGTAAAAAATCATGATTTTTTTTTTATCTTAGTATGGAGAAATGTGCGCAACATCATGATGGATATTAAGGCGAATTTATGTACACGGTGGCAGCAGTAAAACATTAAAACAAAAACTACAGAGGTTTTTTACATTGTATTGTGTTCATAAAAATATTTTTGATTTATGAAAGGTTTTTTAAACAAATTTTTATAGAAAATTCGTAAAGCAGTTATAAACCCTCAATATTTTTTTAAAAAGAAGGCCTAAAAGCTTAAGAAAGCTTAAAATTTCAAAACAAAATATTGTAATACCAAGACAATTTGGTTCATGTGACGTTATTTTGTTTTTAATTACGCGTTTTTTTTTTAATTTTTACATTGACACATCGCAGTTTTGTAAAAGTCGTTAAGATCGTAGAGTTTTCAGAATAGCGTTTTTTCTATTTTATGTTAGAACAATATTTTTATATTTGATTTTTTTATCAAAAACTTTAAATGGCTCTACTAAAAAATTTTTTTTTTTTATTTATGACACTTTTGAAATAAACGTGCGATTTGTAAGGTGAATTTTATACCTTTATTTATACACATTTAATGATATCAGTACAGATTTCCTAATAAATTTTAATAATACCAGCCGACAATAATTTTTTTCAACTCATAAGTTAAAATAATGACAATCATAATACATAATTATAATGATAATGATGATGATGACGATCAACATCATTAAATCTAAATTACAGACAAGCAGCAAACAAAATTATCAAATGTGAAGTAAAAAATCTTAAAGACTCATAATGGCAAACACATTGAATTTAACATCAAATAAAAAAAAAAATGAAAATAAATCAAGTTCATAAAACCAATAAAAAATGACTTATAATTATTTAAAGCATTTATTTGTCAGTCTGTCCATATGAGCGCCACATGGACAGACATCGCTTACATCTATTATTAGCGTTTTGCGCACTGCAGTAAAATCAAGACAGGAGCGTGAAGTTCGGGGAAGATAAAAAATGTTTTTATTATGTGGATTCTTTATGGATTTACGACAGCTTCATTAAAACCTTTATGACCTTGAAAATGTGCTTACTTAAAACCTTTTACAATTGTGGGACTTTAAACTGAAATAAAAACGAGGGTTGTTTTTGTAAGGTTAGATAAAAAGTTTTTGGTCTGATTTGAAGCCATAGTGACATACAAGGCTTCCCAAAAGAAATGTTTACGTTGAAAATTTTTGATGATGAAATACCAAAAATAGTATGCAATTAATTGGTGAAATGTGGGATTTGTCATAAAATTTTATATAAATTCATTCTATATTGCTAGAAATTATACTACCAAAGCTTACAACGAGCGGCCCATGATTTACCATATGTCCCATATGGCAGGGTTATCTGCACTAATGGACGCCTTTTTTAAACGGACACACATGTTCGAGGGCCACTCTAGCGTTTCATAGAAAAATCATTTATTATTAATAAGATTTCTCTATGACGTGCTAAATTCCCAATTTTTATTTTTGATAAATACACTGAAACTTATTGTGAGGAAAAGCTTGTTTCAATGCAAATTTCAATAATTGCCAGATCATCAGAAAACCTTTTTCCAAAGAATTTGAAAAGCCAACTATATTATACAAAAAAAAAAAAAAAAAAAAAAAAAAAAAAAAAAAAAAATATAAAACGAATGAGAATTACAAACGTTCAATTCTTACTTGCAAACGATATCAAACACCAACAATAAACAGTGAGTTTATCTCTTCTTACATTCCCCTAGAAAAAAGCATTTAAATCTTTTGAAATCACATTCTTCTTGTATGGAAAAATTTCAATGGGCCCTTTGGTATCCGTTCACAAGACATGTATGATCTCCTTTTAAGACGGTATGATCTCCTTTTGAAACCCACCTTAAAACGTCCTAATTAGGTTTTACAAAACAACAAATCATCCTACAAAATATTGTGAGCAACGGTAAAATCATAAACCGAAAGTCCGATATTACGCCTACTCTCGAAAATTAAGCTGTGTATCATAATGGAATGTAACGACTTGATGTCTGGTCATATATCTTAAGCGTGTTTTGGCCAATGCAGAATTGTAATAAATAAGTTGTGTTCTGTATTGGTCCCCTATGATTTCCTGCGATTTAAGCATATAAATATTAGTAACATCCTTCCTGTCCTACTAAAGTCTTGACATGCGACCCACTTCTTACGCTTCGGGTTAACATAATGTATTTGAAATGGATGCAGCATTTCGAACAGGCGTAATCGTCCTTTTGGTCCCCTGTGATTTCCTGCGATTTAAGCATATAAATATTAGTTACATTCTTCCTGTCCTACTAAAGTCTTGACATGCGACCCACTTCTTACGCTTCGGGTTAACGTAATGTATTTGAAATGGATGCAGCATTTCGAACAGGCGTAATCTTCCTTTTTACCGTTCTTCGGACCTAGCTCGTGCGCTTCTCATTGTTTTTTATTGCTTCTAGCTTTTAAGTTCTTCATGAAATAATGACCCAAATCATCATCAAATATTTTTAGCAGACATGAGCGGTTTTGGTCTTCCGTGTCAAAATTACCACTTTCAAACCGCTTCAGTTACAAACGGTGAGTCGCAGCTGCATTTTTATACCCTTTACCGGAGGTAAAATGGTTCATATAATTTTGCCATTCCGCTTGTAATTTCTACAATGTATCGTAGAATATTTGATAATTGACCCTCAAAATTATATATAGTCTGAGTCCTTATGAGAAGCAAAGTTGATTGAACGATGGCCGCCTGTGTTTCTGTCCGTGTTTATGGGTTTTCGGAAGACCACAGATAAGATAGACAATAATTTGTTATATGTATTTTTTGAAAAGGCGTTTGGTTTAATTCAAAAAAAAAAAAAAAAAAATACTCAATGTACGTCTGAGCTGAAATTTTATTTCAGATGTCTTCAGTAGAATCGTATAGCGATGCTTTGTTCAGAATCTAACACTCATTTTATGGGGTAATTTTTGACCTTTTTTAACTTCTACATAACTACATAAAAGTATACTTAAACGGCATTTTAAACGGTTAAAATGTAACACGAATATTTTCTGCATCAAATTTTACTAGGAGTCTTCTAAGTCCAAAAAATCGTACAATGTATGTAAAACGGGTTTTCGAAAACTTTAAAAAATTCAAGGCCCGGAATTTCGAAAATCCGTTTTACATACATTGTACGATTTTTTGATCTTAGTATACCCTAAATTTGGTTCAGAAAATATTCGTGCAAATTTTAAATGACATGTTAAGACACAAACCAAAAGTTTACAGCCAATACTTGTTTTATAAAATAGTTTCTTAAGTGGGAGTATATCTTATATACCAAAATTAAACAACATGTCAGAATTTAAAAAAAAAGTTTGAAAATAAATATTACTTACTTAAAATCTTTTAATACATCCCTCGCATTCACATTTAATTTAGTTTAAAATTTAATTGACAAAAAGTTTCCCACACAAGACACCCTTGTAACATGAGTGATAATAAAGACATTTTTGAAACTTTTTTGTTGTTGTTATTTTAGTGGTCCTATGTTTTTCAACTTCTAAAGTTCTAAAGTGAAGCTTGCTTGCCGGTAACGGTGTACGTTCGTACACGTTTGTTTCATATACTACGGACCTGTTCCACGTAAAGCCATTAACATTTTTATGTTTTTAATGGGAGTATGAAAATATTTTTGTTTGTATCTTAAATGCGTCTGTGCATAAAATATGTAAGTGTTGTTGTTGTTGTGTTGGTTTATTTTTTTTCCATGATTTATTTTTATTTCGCTGATGAAATAATTCAAGTGGTAAATTACTTAAGGAACTCTTTTTCGTTTGTTTCGTTTTAATTCTGTGACTTGTGCAGAAGAGCTGTGCTATAGAAGTCATCACATTCAGATATATGAAAGTATGTTTGTAGGTTTCTTAGCACAGAGCCATAAGCAGTAATCATAATTTTTTTTATACTCTTCACCACAGGTGAAAAGTGTATACATATGTATAAGTTTGTCATTCCGTTTGTAATTTTTCTTAAAACAATGTCTATAAAGTATATATCAGTCTGACCGTGTCTGCTGAAATGTGGTTTCCTCAGACCCCACAATGCGGTTCTATATTTATATAACATATAGTCCGGAATAGTTTGCTTTTAAAATTCAGCCCGTTGGTTCACAAAAAGTTGAGATATGAACAAAAACCACAGCTGTCTCTAATTTGTACCAAATAATCTCTAATGTTTAGCCACAACTCTTTACCTTTTGCCTTACGTACATTATTTTCTACTTTTAAAAATTATAGTTTTGCAATTTGTGTGTAAAATTCTAAAAAACCATACCCCTGTTCCATGCTTAGGACCCGGAGTTATCTAACCTCCGGTGCTTTAGGCATAGCCAACAGCATACATTGAATAGAAACAGCATCTGGGGAGAGCCGCCGCACGTAAAACTTTCCCCTCGAAACAAGGGTGGAATATCAGCCTTTTATGTGAAAGTCTTTTATTCCGTGGATTTGGGTAGAAACCATATCCAACAAGTGATCCACAACGCACACCCCAAAGGGAGAGAACATCATGCTCTAAAAAATACATATTACGAGAATTTTCAAAAAACCAACGCATACCTAGCAACCACTAACGAACCTCGAAACCTGAATCTATTAACTGATTTCTATTTCATAGTCCTCACAGGTCTAAAAACAGTCCCTCGACTATACTCTCTGCTAATAGACTACAAAATCTTCATTATATTAGCAATTCTAATGCAAATACCCATTGTGAACAATTCATTAAAACTGCCTCTCACAGAATTTATCTCAATTAAGAAGAAACCCCCCTCTAAGAGAGTATGCTTCCGGGGGCCTAAGCCAACAGTCTGTTCGGTGCCTTGCTCACCGGGGGCTACTGACTCCCGTGGTACCCGAAAGATAGGATCTCTGGTTAAAATGGCATTGATTTGTTTTTGCATATTGTTGCATATTTTGGTTTTAAATGCATATTCTTGCATTTTTGGGTTTTAAATGCATATTTTTTATATCTTAACAGTTTTGAGTGTTATATTTTTTTAATTTACATATTATAAAAAATTTCTTCAAAAAATATTCATGTAAACAAAAAAATCTTAAAAAAATTTTTTTCAAATCAATAAATAAAATTTTTGGCAGCTCTGCTTAAAATACAATATTTTCAAGATTACAAAAGATCCTTCCATTTTTAATCAATGCATCACCTTACGTGGCTAAGGCTGCAGATCGGCTTGAAATATTTTATCCAAAAACTGGTACATGTTACATGCTTGGCACATGAGTTACACCGAGTTGCAGAAGAAATTAGAGTCTAATTCGATAATATTGATTTATTGTTTTCATACGGGAAAAAAAATATTTTCAAGGGCTCCTTCAAGATTTGCAATTTTTAATACAATGTATCTTTTAGTTCCGTTAACACCGCAGCCAGTATTAACAAGATGGGGAACGTGGCTAGATGCTGTAGGATAGTACTCAAAGAACTTTGAGCAATTTAAGAATATTATTAAAGAACTTGTTGCTACCGATGCTTATGCAACTAAAAAATAAAAGATCAATTAACATTTGTATTTTCGAACTACGGATATGTTGTTGAAACAATAACAAAATTGGAGGAATTTAGTTCACTTAATATTAATTTATAAAAAAAAACGTTTTTTTTTTATTGAAAATATTTAAGTTTTAAGTGTATATTTTTTATTTTTTTAATTCATATTTTGGACTTTTTAGCGCATATTTTATGCGCATATTTTCGATTTTTTAGTGCATGAAAATCTCATCCCTACATAAATATGTCTATACCTGATTATGCCACGGGGTATGTATTTACATATAAAATATTTCACTTTAAGGGACAATCAACAAAAGGTGACATATAAAACCTAAGATGATCCCTACACCCCACAATAGCGCTGATACTACATGAGCTAGGAGGACCAACTTTGGCTTAAAAATAAGGAGTTTTTAATGTGTTCTTAAAAATCAATAGTATTAAATGTGAAAAATGAGCCAATGCAAACCATACAAGTGTCCTCTCGAATTAAGAGTTTTGGTACAATAGGCCCATGCAAAACAAGCAAGGTTAATAAAATTGAGCTTACGTACACCTTATCCATGAGATTGGCTTGGTTTATTTATCCAACGCTTATACAAATATGCCCTCTGATTAAAAGGATTTTAAAACGATAGTGCCCATACCATATCGCTCCTTTATTGCAACAAAGTCATACCTTAAAAAAAATTAACTTGGCAAAATGCGATTCAAGTTTTAAAAATTTATCTTTTTATACAGATTCAATAAATTATATTTTGGTATAACTGCGGTTCAGTTTGAGATAAAACACTGATTTTTATTTAACATATAGAGAAGTTCTTTTTGCTTAAGTAACTTAAAGATTTTGATTTTTTGAGATTTGACTATGTTGCAATAAAGGCGCGATATGATCTGGGTAACAATTGGTTTTTCTATAACATAAGGAAGGGTATATAAAATTCGCCATAACCAAATATAGTACTTTTTTTTTGTTGGTTTTCTTGTTTTGGTTCTTCATTTTGGGGCTTTTTCTGTTGTCGTTTAAAGAAAATAAACATTGAAGAACCAACATGCAGCAAATTGCGGAAAAGCAACAAAAACAAAACGAAATCATCATCATGTGAAGAACACCAAATTTGCAGACATGTGTTAAAATAAATTCACTGGAAATTCACATTAAATGTCATCGTACAACACAATTATCTAAAGGTAGAAAAGAAATCATGTCATTTTAAAACAACAACAGCAACATTGTACGATTTTGTGTCAACATTTAAGTTTATCGTACTTAAAATACAGTAGGCGAGAAAAGTAATAAATGGTTGAAAAGGGAGGAGGGAAAATGTAATTGAAAGGGAGTTCGTAATATATGTTAAAACATTTTATATCAAAAAACATTAAGTGGACATAATTAAGGGGTTTACATTGAGCTTTAAAAAAATAGCAAATATAAAACAAATTCCTAAAAATACATTCGTATAAAATAGCTAAAAAAAAAGAATCTTCTTTTATTTTTAAAAAATTAGAGATTTTTTTTTTGCAAAATTTCCTATAAAAAAACATTTAAAACATTAAAAATAAAATTTAGAAATTTATTAATAGAAAATTTTAACATAAAAAAGTTTTTGTTTTTATTTAACTTTTTCTATAGAACAACAATTTTTTTTTTTTTAAACTCTAAAGTAAACAAAATTCAAACTAGTTATTTCCTGTAGCAACTAAAAAAGTTAGAAACAAATTCTTATGAAATAGAAGTCTGTTCTTAAAGTTCCTCTAAAATAGTAAATTTTTTTTTAAAATTTTTGGAAAACTTTAATTTAAAAAACGATCAACTTTGCAAAATTTTCCTATAAAATAAAAAAAATTTTGTCAACTTTTAGTAAAACGTTAAACGGCAAACCCCTCTGAAGAGATTGAGTGGTTACAATTGAAACATGTAAGCGCAACCTGCCCGTGAAAACCTGGATTCGATTCCCAGCTCAGTCAAGAATGAAAAATTATCAATAAATTTTAGTTCATTTCATGTTGTAAAATTCCTTTCTTCATAAATAATAGCCTCACTATTAGGGGTATAACCACAAGTTGGCCCTAGCACTACGCGATAGCAAATATTGTATTATTTACGAAAACAATTTGTTTGGGTCATTTGAAAAGAAAAACCTCACTTACAAAAGCGATTTTCTAAAATCCCTAAAGAAAAAATTTTTAAATATTTTTTTAATAAATGAAAAAAATGTTAAAATGTTTCTTAATTATTAAAGGATATGAATTTCAAATATAATGTGCGTGTTGTTTTGCTAAAGTTTTTGGCTAAATGTATGAGTACAAATAAAAATAAAAAAAAAAAAATAATTTTCCAACTTTACCGCGTTTTGTGGGTGACCTTTTCTGAAAACCGCGAAAAATTAATAAATTTTTTTTAATAGTTTTCAATGGACTTTGATATTTGCAAAAAATGGAAATAAGTTATACCCCTACTGACTTTTTTAAAAATTAGATTAAAAACAATAAACAGTTCAATAAAAAATCACAAAAATAATTTAAAGAATTTTTTTTTAATTTTCATTAAAACAAAAATATTTTTGTTACATTTTAAATAGTTAACATTTTGCAACAATTTTCCCAATTAAAAATGGAGCTTCCAACGAAGCAGGTTTGTAAGGGAGAAACGTAAAAGTTTCGGTCACCTTATCGCTTACGGCATGAATATTATATGGCGAGTTCTTTCTTTGAAGCAATTTGTTTTTGACACAGATGTCAGATTACAGTGATTGTAACGATCAGTTTTACACAATAAATTTTTTTGTTGTTACCGTTATTTTGTAATATGCCCCGTAAAAAAACTGAGGGGCTAATTCTGGCAGTCGTGATCGAATACTTTTTCGATTCGATAGCAATTTAATTTATTAAAAAAATTTTTTTTCACTTGTGAAACTTCAGATTCAGATCTTAAAATATGAAAAATTTACAAAATTTTGCGGATTTCTATATTGTTTTATCCTTTTTGTGCTTCACTGTATCTACTTCTAGAGATCTTTAATTATGTTTTCTTTTAACTGTTAAGTGTATCAAAATTCATTTCAAGGTGTTGTGTTCTTCAGGTTAGCTAAAATTTCTAAGCACCAAGAAATTCACCTTCAAAAAGTCTGTTTACTCCAGCACATCTGTGAGAATGTCGTAAACATTTAATGAAAATGACAGCCTGAACAAATGTTATTTAATACTGCTGGTTAAAATAATTCTTAAAAAAAGATTTTAAATATTTTTTTTTTTTTTTTGTAGGAATCAACTACAAAATTCATAAATTTGACATTTCATTACAAAAATTTGTTAATGCAACATTAGATTTTGTTTGCTTGAAACAAAAATCTGAAATGAAATAAGTTGAAAGTCACTAGATGAAGTCATTTAGATACGTTTGTTGCATTCAGTTGTATTTTAATATGCAAAATTTAAAAAAAAAAACACAGCACAATAATTTCATTTAAGTGTAAAAACTGGCACTAATTTGAGGTGGTTTTTAAGTATGATTCAAAAATGCTAAAAAAAAGACACTTGTGTTCTCAAGTTGCCGTGAGAACCTTGAAAACAATTAAGTCATAAGTGCAAATAAATTTAAATAAATATTATGCATTTGACTTAATTATAGCTATTGATTCCATTTACAATTACTTCATTAGGTAATAAAATATACATTTTATTAAATGGCTATTAAATGAAACAAATTAAAGTTTGTTAAATATCTACTTACTGCAAAAGAAATAACCAGTAAATTTTTGTGACAAATCTTGGTACGCACCTGCAAAGATAAAAAAAATGTTATTTAATTCTTAAGTGCTCAAAGTAATAAATAAAATACTAATTAATATAAAGATCAAGAGATATCACTGTTAAACTAATACTTTGTGTAGACAAGTTCAATAGATGCCGCCGTCAACAAGTACTGCTGGCATCAAAAGCCAATTTGGACGATAAATTTCTTCATAAATCAGTTTAAGACATTATTACTTCCCTCTAAGATGGCGATTTTTTTTACAGGGTTTGTGTTTGCAATAGCTTTTATGGTATTTAAGAGGACAATATTGACTAGAATGGAAACAGAGAGAAAAAAAACCTAACTAAGCCTGGGCTGCCAGACTTGGTGATTTATCCCCAAAGTTGGGGATTTCATGCGAGCAAAAAGGACAAAGAAAGGCATTTAAGGATTTTTTTGGGGGGATAAAAAAAAATATGTGGATTTTTTGGGGTCTTACACATTTTAAATATATTTTCCCTTTTAAATTATTTACGCAAAACTTTTATCTTTCTCTTATCAACAACGAATACGGCGTAAAGGGTCCTTATTAAGAATACCATTTTTTGTTTAGTGTGTAAAAGGTACTAAATGAACTTATGTTATTATTCTTGAGTAAGTGTTTTAAAAAAGAAGAATCAAAAAAAGAATATGAAAGCGTTGACAACACATAAAATTTTTTATTTCTTAAAGACAATTTTTAAGCAAATATGTCCTCCCCAAAAATAAGTAAATATGATATAATAAAGTTTAGGAAAAAGAATGCTGGGCTATTGGTAATTACTTATGATGCATCGAAGTATTAAATAAACGACGGATGTATGGGCAAATCCTGCGTGACGAATGCTACATTCGAACGCGTTCTCTGATTGATATATAAACATTTTTTGGTCTTTCAACTTATGTATAGTATTTAGTGGCATAAATATGTACTTACGATTGGCATATATCATAATTTCTTAAGCTATGGTCACACTTGTCAAATATTTGACGGAAAAAACGGGACCAGCAAGCAAACTAAATAATTATTTTCTTTAATTGCAATATTTATTTTGATTATAATACCATATCTTACAAAAAACAGTTTTTTGCTGTGTCTAGTAGTATAATTAGTTTATTTTGTGAAATTTAGACCATGTTACATCGCACTCACTGTCAACAAAAATAGTGGTTACGCTTATTTGGTCAAATTATTAATAAGTGTGACCATAGCTTTAGCAAGTATTTGTTGCGAAATAATCTATCACAAAGTTTTGTGACTCATGCTACAAATGGTGGAATTAACTCCAAAATTTGATGTGTGTTTTTCTAATTTTTAGCGAATTTTGAATCATAAGGTATACAAAATCTAATTCCTAAAAGAAATATGATTATAAGAGAATTCTAAAATCACTTATTTGCAGCCAACAAATGTTGTGATTTTTTGACAAAAGACGTGAACCCTTTGTGACGCACGCTACATAACGCACACAAACAAATTATATTTTTATGAATTGCATTTCTTAAATAATGAATATCAACTTTTTTTTTAACGAAATTTATATATTGATGAGTCTGCTGTAAGTGATATTTTAAGCACAAAAATCACCTAACATAATGCTTAATTCACGTATAACATTAATAAATCAGGGGTGGGGTAGCATTTGTTAAAAATTATTGTATTAATGATCATCAAAATACATATTTTTTTAAATAAAAATGAAATTAAACATCTAATCTTATATTCCATTAAAAAAATTCATTTGAAAAATTTTTGGTTGGTGGACTGTTTCTGGGATTTGCCCATATGTATTTTTATTATTGACGTTAAAGATGGTTTAAGCCGATTGAACAAGCTCCAAATTCTTATAAATTGGCTTATTCATCTTTAAAAACAGCATATTGTTCTGCTTGTTATTCACTAAATCGCATAAACTGATTTTAAAGAAAACATGCCAAAACCAGTCGCTACAAACAAAATAACATTATCTATTTTACTAAACATTTTTTGGGCATTTCTTATTATTTTTAAAGAAAATTTTAAACTTGGTTAGAAAAAAACCAAAAAAAAATATTAACATAAGTGTTTATCTTTAACTTAAGGATTTATTTTTTATTTTTTGGGGACAACAAGTAACTGGCAGCCCTTAACTAAGCTGTCAAAAAAACTCAAATCTATGATGTGTTAGTAACAGTGTTGCCACCTCACGTGTAATTACACATATCATGTGTAATATATTTTTTCATGTGTAGCCCATGTGTAAATTATGTGTAATTTAATATTTTAACGTTGTGTTGCACTGATTTTTGTTATTATTTTTTCACAAGAAGTAAAAAGTTTTATTATTCTTGGCAAAACTTAAAAATTCAATTAAAAGAATGGAAGCGTTAAAAGAGCTGAACTAAAAATGTTTGGATCATTAACTACCATTTGGCATTTAGATAGCTTTTGCCACAATTTATTATAACGACGAAACATCCTGGGTACATTATTCTTTTTTTTTATTTCAAAGAGAGTGGATCATCGACTGCAAAAGAAATGTTTGAGCTTCTCAAAAGCACAATTATAGAAAAAGGGATTCCTTTTTGAAAATCTAGTTGGATTTGCATCAGATACAACTAATGTTGTGTTTGGACAGTATAATTCAAAAGTTAAGTTCCTAAAAGACGAAAAGCCAGTTATTATTTTGATAAAATGCTCGTGCCATTAAATACATTTGGTAACGTTGAAGGCCTGTCTGAACCTTTTTACATATTTGGAAGTTTGACTTTGTAATATAAGATCTTGTTTTATTAAAAGTAATGCTCGGAAGATAAAACTTAAGGAGTTTCAAGAATATTTTCGCGACAACATGCACTCTTACATTTTGAAAAATTTTAGCTTCATAGTAATTTGAAGGCAGAATATTATTAGACAAATTTGGAGACAAATTATTTCCTACTTTGCAAATATTTATTTTTGTTTTATTATTTTATATATTTTATATTTTATATAATATTATTTTTTTGTATTAAATATAGCAACGATACGATTGTTGTTAACAAAAAGCTAATAAAGAGACATTTAAAAATATTTTTGTGTTGGAAATGTAAAAAATATAAAAATGTCCGGCATATCCAATGCTGCAGCAATAGGGGAACTGAATTAACATTCCGTTGAAAAATTGCGTCGACGCTATTTAAGGGATGCATTAGATCCTTTATCATACCCAAATGAAATGCAAGTAACATATCGTCACCTAAAATGCAAAAGGGCTTAACAACAAAACAAAATTCGAAATAATGGTTTTTGATTAAGTTTTGTTCGTTTTAATTAACTTTATGTTCACAAACAATTTTAGATCAAAAATTGCGACTTTATTAAAGAAATTCAAACGCCAATTACACCTTGTTGTTATTGATTTTGTAAAGTTTTTTGCTTCTCCTCTAAAAAAATAAAAAGAGTTTTTAAGCCCTTTTGCATTTTAGGTGACGATATTTGTTTATTTGTTTGCAAACAGAAATTGAAATTGGGTTTACGTTTTCTGAAGAAGCCAAATATGGTGTTAATTCCACTTTTGATCAAAATTTGTTTCTGTGACATGCGTAAAAAAATAGCATGTGTAATTCGTATTTTCATGTGTAATTTTGGCATTGTCCATGTGCAATTAACCATTTCGTTGGTGGCAACACTGGTAAGTAAACAAAATATATTTACTTTGTTATTGCACTGCACACGTACGAAATTGAGAGAGAATTTCTTTGTTTTGTTTTTAGAGAATTTTGATTTTAGTCTATCTTCTTTGTTTAGTGTTGCCGCAAAATAAATTATTTCTTGCATAAAATCATTTTTCATATCATTTATGATTTTAAGTGTTTAAAAGAAGTTTCTTATATCAGGTTTTTTCTTAAATACGATTTTCCTTTATAGAACATTTTTTCTATAGAAAGTACAAAAAAGGATATGTTTTTTTTGGTCCTCTTTCTTATAAGCTGTTTTTTTTTCGTATATGCTAAATTGTACCCGATATCTACTGTATTTTTTTTTTGCTCAAGGCTCTTACATAACATTTTTGTTACTTCCCTTTTGCAAAACTCCAACAATTATGAAGTTTTTATAAATGTTTATGACACTAAAACCAAAAAAAAAAAAAAAAGTTTTTAAATTAAAGTAAAATTAAAAACGAAAAACTTTTAATTATATTTATTGAATATTTTTTTTTTTTTGTTTTGTATTCTCTACTTTAAGTTAAAATTTTCAAGTATGCACTACAGAGTTTATTCTTTTCTAGATTTTTTTTTTTTTTTTTTTTTGCAAAACTTTGTTTTCTAAAAACTCTCAATTCTATTTAAAAAGCAATTCATAAACACTTGAAATTGTTGTCAAACTACACTACAAAGGAAGAAAAAAAACATTTTGAAAAAAACCTACTTTTGTCACTTGTGCCGCGTCATTGGTGATAAAACAACAAATAACTTTTGTTGTTGTTTTTGTTTTGTTTTTTGCTGTCATAATGACCAAAATACAAAGGTTTTGTTGGGCAAAAATATGCAGAGGAAGAAATTGACAAAAAAAAAAAACTTAAAACTGTCTACCAAAAATCGACTGGCTGGTCCAACAAATCTCAGGCAGAGACTTGCTGGCTCTCAGCTTTTAGTTTGTCACAACTTATTGGCCTGGGTGACAAATCAAACAATTTTTTGTTGACGGTTGTTACAAGTAGCTGAGATTTTTTGTGTGTGCTGTTTTAGTCATGACTTCAGATAGTAATACCCTACAGGACCATTGATGTTGGTATTTTGAGTTTGTACTGGTGTTTGTAACGACTCCAAAAATACCAGCATCAATTGATTAAGAATAATTTTTCAAGTTAATTTTACGATAACTGCCTATTTATTAAGCTGATAAACAAGATTTTTGTTATAAATAAAAAAAAGTAAGAAAGTATACATGATACCCTCAACCACATTATTTAAAAACAAATTTTCGAAACCTTACACTTTTTACAACCCTTGGGCAATCATGGGTACGCCAGAACAAAATTATAAGGTTAAGATTTATGTAAAAGTTCTTTGTGCCGAATATTATTAAGATTCATATCTTCGTTTGTATGAGATTTATTTGCCTTTAAGTTTTAGTTCACACTATGAAAGGGAAGAGAACATGTTATTATTCTCTCCCCTCTTATCAATAAACTCAGACTTTCTGAAAGAAAACTTTCATAGTGTGAACTAAAACTTAAAGGCATGAATCAAAAAAACAAGATTGCGCACTCAGCCGTACAAAAAAATGTTCTACTGCGCATCTACGTCATCATAGACTAAATATGAGTGTTTGTTATAAAAAATGTAAGAAACACACAAATGCAGATACACAAAGTCTATTTCTACGTCTCACGCAAAAATAACGGACCTGCGCAATGCGCAATCTTGTTTCTTTGGTTCATGGTGTGAACCCAGACTAATGGCCATTTTCTCAATGTATCGATAATTTGTCTGTTACTTAATGTCAACAAAAATTTATTAGAGCGATAAACTGTCCGTTGACGATTTTGAGTTTCTCAATATACCGACAAAAACATTGTTTTCGGTTGGCAACACCTCTCAAAATACATGTAAAAGTTGGAAGTCAGCTGATTGAATTTATATGAACGGCAAATAAAAGGAAAATAAATATTAGACAGATTAGTGCTGGTTAGCTATGCGACAGAATAGAAGCAAATTAGACTTTGAGAAAACCAAATTTCTTTAATGTGCTGTTTTTCGTTGGGAAAAGAGATAAAAGTGTAATAAAAAAACGGCCATAAGTGCTATGTTGGGAGTTGTATTTGTATTGCAGCTATGATCAAATATGGACCGATACCAATACAATTTGGAAGGATTATTAAGATCGAAACGAAATAATTTTGGAGCAGATTTTATTTAAATACCAACATAAAATGAGGGTTAATTGGTACAAAGACTCTATTGCGAAAAGATGTTGGGCTATGTGAAATTATGCACCGATTCTCACTATTTTCAATAGGGTTTTGTCCTTTTGACAATTGAAACCAAATTTTGTCCATGAATTCCCTAAGCTTCTAGAAAAATGATCTTCTGAAGTGCCACAGTCTAGTATTTTGTTTATAAAACTATTTGATTTAAGCGCTGCAATTTGTTAAAATAGACATCCTCTTAAAGTCACTTTTTTAACAATACCATGAAATTTTATGAAACAAGTTTCCGGGAATTACAAAAATATTTTTCGGAAAACTTGTCCCTTTATGAAACAATGATTATACTCCCAAATCATTAAAAGTATCCTCTATATGACCGACTTGACCGACCATAATTTTTCACTTGTAATTTTATTGTTGCTCATATTTTGTGGATGTTTTTCCCCCTTATTCTTCTTATTTCTTCAATGTCTATTGTAATAAGCGAAAAATTATTGACAAGTTCGAGTAATAAATTCAACTTATAAATAACTTGATGATTTAATTTATTTCAGAAGTTTATTTTTGTCAATTTTTTTCTATAATCATTTAGTGTAGATAGCAAAATAGCCGTTGGGCAAATAAATATATATATATATTCAATTAAAAAATATATTAACTTATGTATACTTATATTATATACCGGATTTATTAAAAATTTTTGTAAAACAGGAATTAAGGCCGTAATATTTTAAAGAAGTTTTAATATGACACTATAGTTAAAATAATGTGTTGGAATTACTCTTATGTAGGAGCCCATTGTAAACTAAAGAAAATATCAAAATTATTGGCGATATATGCGTGAAATTTTGGGTATATATGTGACCTACCTATCGTCACCTTAAATGCAAAATGGCGTAACAACAACTTTTATTTTTTTTGGGACGAAGCAAAAAACTTTACAAAATCAATAACAACAAGGTGTACTGAAGTCCCTTTAATAAAGTAGCCATTTTTCATCGCAGGGATCTAATTTTTTTTTTTTTTTTGTGAGGATGTTGTTTTATAAAACGAAAAAAAAACAGCGAAGTTTTTGGTTGTTACACCCATTTGCATTTTAGGTGACGATGTATTTGATTTTAGACGGATTTAAAATAAAATTGGTACAATGCGTTGACCGTCTTTCCCTTATGTGAGTTCACTGATCCCAACAATACACGCAAAAAGCAATTTGAGTGCATGATCCCTCAGGCTTATGATACGGTCATTGCTCAAAAGCTGGGGCTATCCTCCAATTCCTCCAATGCTGGAATAAAGTTGTTTCTGTTGATTTTCAACAGCACCTAGTCAGATCTGCCTCCAGTCCGAACTTTCTTTCCCACAGAGGTGGAAATTCAGCCCTAAGAGCCGACTATATTAAATCTCAGTTCCAACGATTTTTGGTAAAAACCACAGCGCACAAGGCAATTGTCAAAGTAGCCTTAACAACAACTATATCAGGACCAACATCCCGGTAGTTACTGGTGTATGTGGTAACAAATTTAAAAGAGATTTTCCTATGTTGCCTCTGCCGATAAGACGTTATGCGAAAGATTTACGTGTTAGCCGGATTGTTCGAATCCAAAGATGGCCTTAGCGCCGTTCATCAAACGCCTCCGTGTGTGAATGCAACCAATACACAAATACAGCGATTTGAGTATACAAAATTAAACATTCAATAAGGAGCTAGAGTTATCTTACCTCAGCTGCGAAAGGCTAGAAGCATGTGGTGAGTAGCAGCAGCATCTAGGAAGATCTGCCATGAAAATCTGCTCCGCGACTTTGGGTTTAAACTACAACCACCACGGGATCACCAAAGGTGTGATCATAATAGTCAGACTGCGACCGAGGTTCCAAGGGCTACTGAATTCTGTGGTATATCTATAGGATCTGGGACCAGCCACGATACCTCCTGAGTTCTCATTATTGGATACATCCAGTTATACGCCGGAAATGCGACACCAATAGGTTTGCAGGGTCCTTAAGCTCTTAGTACATTTCAGGGGTCATAATCGATCTTAACCGCATTAGTGACAATGCGTTTATCAACCGCTCCTAAGAATGAGAGGCACCATCACACCCAGCTAGTAGTTTGATTATACACTCGCCCCTTGCTTAGTTAGAAGCTGGAGCTAGATAACCGTTGCTGCTTTTGGTAAACTCAGCTTCTGTTGAGAAGCAAAAGAACCTACAGTGGTACAAGTGGTGAACAATCAGCCCTTTAGTAGGATTTTAAAGATCCTTCCTTCCCGATGTTAGATAAGGTTAGGTGGCCGTTCATAAATATCCCTCATAGACCGTGTTGATCCCTAGCGTTACCACATTATACGATAACGAACGGTTAGTTCGATGTGATGATACCCAGAGTACTCCACACCCTCTTGGCGAATGCTAGGAGTCTCAATAGTCCAATTCCAGAGATTTCCCGAGACTTTGAGTAGTATACCACAATCACCTAGTGATCCTCAAAAGTATCGTGTCAGCGGAGAGGCGAAATTTCCTTTAAGAAAATCTTCCTAAAAGATAGAAAATAGTTCACGCAAAAAGTATACAAAAGGAGGCCTCAACCAATAGTCAGTCCGCTGCCATGTTACTGGGGCCTACTGATTCGTATGGTACCAGATAGAATCTCTGGTGAGCTGCGTATGCAAGAAATCCCAAACAACTCTTGAGCTCTGTCAATTTTTTATGTTTGCCGAATCCCAGGTATTGACTGCACTCGATTTTGCCCCGGAGAATGTAACATAAAAAGGTCAACTATCCTTAAGATATTCCCAATACCCCGGGGGTGCAAGTATAAACAACATATTTTTCAAAAATAGCGCGAAAAGCATCTATTGTCAAGGTTGTGCTAAGTTTTTATACCCTTCACCAAGGGAAAGGAAAAGTGTATTTAGAAGTTTGTCTTTCCGTTTGTAATTTCTTCAATATTGATCTTAAGCCCTATAAAGTATATATATTTTGGGTCCTTATGAGGAGAAAAGTTGATTTAACGATGTGATGTCCCTCTTCCCCCCTCCCTGTTTACAATTGTTTACATATTTAAGCATAATGCCCAATATGATTTTCGTTATCACTCTTCTTTATTATTTAATCTATTTAACGAAATAATTTTAACAAATAGAAACTGGGAATTTTTGTTTCTATTTGCTACTTAAAAACTCGCCAAAAAAGATAAATGTACTGTATGACAACACTGCCTATACTAAAAGAAAACGAACAAACACACATACATGGTACAAACCATTTTGGGGAACACAGGCCCCTATTACGGTTGACAACTCAAATAAGTTTATTTGTAATTTTTGTATCATGGTTTACAACTTTGCTATTTTGCGGTGAACAAAAACATTAAAAATAATTACAACTCAAATGAGTTGAGTTGTGAACAATAAAAAGGGCCATTTAAAAAAAAAAGAAATATTTACCAGTTTTCGCTTTTTAAATTAAATTTATAATGAAGTTTTTAGTATTGTAAATATGTGTGTACATGTAAAAATTATTTTGTTTTGGTCTAGTTGCTATGTATTCTGCTCGCAAAATGATGAATGGTATATAAGATTCGGCACAGCCAAATATAGCACTCTTACTTGTTTCTTGTAACAAAGTTCACACGAGATTTAATTGCGGTCTATTTAGGACTTATGGTCGATTCTGAACCTACTAAAGATTTATTCTTTTAAATCTTATGAACTAAATTTTTTTAAATTATCTGCAAAATGGTAGCCTGTATTTTATACACAAGATTTACCTGCAGACATAAGTTTCCATTGTGAATCCCTTCAACATAGAGGAAGAAGAAAAAAAGAAAAGAAGAAGAGAATTGATAGATAGAGTCAAGTTATATATCAGAGAACGATACTCTCCCTACAGTCCCCTCATCAAAAATAACCAGCCTATTTTCCTGACAAAACTAAGTAGATCGACTGAATTACATCCAGCGGTACTCCCAAGGTCTTCGTTAAACCTTCCATGCATTTCCGTCTAAGACACTAGGACAGTGGCACAGTACATGTTCAATCTTCTCTAGCTCTTCAGCATCCTCGCATAATCTGCAGAAGTCCGGTATGGTTTTGTCCCATTTACTTGTAAAAGCAATAACAAAACAATGGCCAATCAAAAACCCTATAAGGGTCCTAAGACCACTGCTGTTCATGCCCGACAGAACCTTGTTTGCCTCTAAAACCTCTCCTATCCAAGCCCAATAGAAGATTGGTAACCTGCACACATAGCAGGACCAAGAAAATGAGTCGAATTCAATTGGTATTAGTGTTGCGAAAAGCAGGAAAAATCCCTGTATTTAGGTTTATTGTTCGCTTAAAAGTAGCGAAGGACAAAACGGAGAGATTATTTTAAGTCTCTAAATTGCAGGTACTTTTTTAATTTGCACGCACATTAAATTTAAAATTCATGTCCTTCGATAATTAGGAAACTTTTTAACTTTTTTCATTTATTTATAAAATATTTAAAATTTTTTTCTTTAGGTATTTTATAAAATCGCTTTTGTGGGTGAAGTTTTTATTTTCAAACGAACCAAACAAATTGTTTTCGTAAATAACACAATATTAGCTATCGCGCATACCTTGGGCCAAAATTTGGCTATACCCCTATTGTATATCAGTGTTAAAAATTTGATTGTAGATATCGCACTTGATCATAAAGAGGGTACTAATTTAAAAATTTTCATTAAAAGCAAAACCATTTGAAATTTAATATTAAAAGCATATAAAAAATAATTTTTAAGCCAAACTTTTTTTTACAAAAAGTAGATAAATAAGCACGATATTTAAACAGCAAGTAAATATGAATATTACGTGTCGATTTTTTACAAAAACTTTTATTTAATACCCTCTTTATGATCAAGTGCGATATGTATGTACATAAAAATCCAATTTTTGTAAGTTTCTTCATCCGTTTAGTAAAAAATTAATCAATGATTAATATTTTATGTGTTACAAACTTAAGCACAAACGCCCAATACCCTTAACATCTTTTAAAGATATGGCTTTTACTTCAAGAAAATGAAACAACCATTTAATGAGGGGTCAGTAAAGGTTCTCATTCTTTCCATTTCTTATAAATGCAAATATTTAGTGGCACTTTGACAGAGCACAAGATTGCAACTAACTTGTCAAGTTTTCGTTCGTCCTAACTTTGTTTATAATTACCTCCAGGTAAATTATGGCCAAGTTAGCAATAATGATGTTATGTATGTATTTGTATGTAAGTAGCAGTATGTTTTTTTTGTCATAATAACTACAACTACTGTTCGTATAATACATCAAGTGCACTTGTAACCCTATTGTGCTAATAACTTATATACGCATACAAAAACACTAGAATGCACATAAATAATTAAGAGGGTGGTTAGCAAAGTTAAGATATAATCCTACCTAAGATTTCCATTACTTGCTAAAAATATAGGAATTTTAAATACACTACCCTCCTTATTTTCGTGTCTACTAGAACACACTAGCACTCTTGTGTGCAACTGTCAAACGTGCAACATGTTTTCAAAATTCAGAAAGAAAAAACTCAACTAAATTTATGTTTGTTTATTTACACAGAAACAAATTACGACGAATCAATTGTCATATTGAATACCATATTCGTCAATACAATTAAGTTTTAACTGAAAAATATGGAATTTTTCAATTTTGTGTTGAAAATGTTTGATATAAAATTATTCAACTTTTTTCAACTAAAAGAAATTGTTTAAAAGAAAAAGTTACAAACAGTTTAATTGAAAAAATTGTTAAAAGTATAAAAAAAAATTATTAACTACATACTTATTCTTGTTATTTTTTTTGTGTGTTACTTTTAGTTTGAGTCGTACTTAAAAATTTAAGTACAAATAAAACATAAAAGTACTTAAATCAATCCAAAATGAGATAACTTCCGAAAAGCAATATGACTACATACGTATATGTTTTTATAAATTTGTTGGAGAAACAACAACAACAACACTACAAAAGAAGGTAAAAAACGATTTGCTTGTTTTGTGTAAAAACAATAACAAAACTACAAAGAAGAAAGAACCAACATTTTTTTCATGTTTAAAAAGCAAAAATTCCCAAATTCTATTTTTTTAAATTATTTAGTTTAATAAATAAAATTTTCCAAGCAGAATGGGTACGAAAACGATTTTGGCCATGCTGCTGGTGTCTTATAACTATTAGTTCTTTTGTTAGCAAAGGGGGGTATAAAACAAAAGTGAAACATAAATGTGTAACGGGTAAGTCAATAATAATGTTCTCTCTTTCTCTCTAGTCCCTGGGGGTAAGTGTTTAGGTTAGAATTGATTTCACTAAAGAATTATTTCGTGTACGAATTCGGGATTAAACCAACTTAGTAGTTTTTGAGTCAAGCACACTTTGTGATACATATATCTAACTTTTACCTAAGCCAATTCCGTTTTCAGATTATTTTAAGTACAGGGCACCTGAATTATCCTTACTTGAATCAAGTCTTCTGTACTCGGTTTAAGGAAATCCATACTTAGCGTACTAATGACGCCAATTTGGCTTGATTTAAGTACGAATGGAATGATTTTTCTTTTCAGTGTATGAGTGCATGTTAAGTTATTTGTGCAGTGTCAGTTCTAATGCTTGACATTTAATGTTGATGTTGAATGTATCCCTGCGAACATTTTTTAACGAATTTAAATAACATTCATACCGACAGTCGACATGAGTTGCCGACTTAAAATGTACTGAGAATTGTACAACTAGAGAAAAAAAGAAAATATATGTAAAACTCTACATGGTAATGTGCAAGACATAAAAAGCATTAATTAAATTTCAATATGGTTGTGGCAAAGAAGTATGATTAAATGAGTTGTCCGTGAACATATCGAACTATATTGATTTTTTAGCCATGTAGTTAACTGACAAACATTTTAAATATCGTCAGCTAATTATTGGTGTGACCTACCGACCATTTTTTTTTTTTTTTTAAATAAGTAAGGTTTGAGGAATATATTTTTTTTATGCCCCCTTTAAAAATCCAAAACCTGTTTTGCAAAAGTTTTGGTCGTTTCTGAGATATTAAGCATTCATTTTGCTCCATATCAACTATTTTTAAGCTTTCTAAGTATTGTTTTGCTCTACACGCCACTATTTGGCGATTGCACCAAATTCTTTATATAAAACAGTACAAAATACATTTCACTCTTGCTTTGCTTCTTTGCCGTAAGAAAAAAAGTAGTTTAACAAAAGCTTTGTCGAATCAGTAGGTCTACGCAAAACGACTGCTGCGTTTTTGTACAGTTGTGTTTTTTTCATGTTATTGTTTTTGTGGCAATTGTTTTTGTTGTTGTTCGCGTTGTTTTTTAATTGTTATATTTCTGCATAGACCTCTTCATTGGACCAAGAGCAAAGGCGAAATTAAATGACAACAAGAAAAAAAAATTGTTGTAAAGTCATATGTCTTAAAATAATTGCAAGAAATATATATGACTGCTGTGGGCAACCGCTTATAATTTAGATGACGAATCAATTAACACAGCATTAAAATTTTTATTTTGTTTGAAACACAACAGTATTTTTTTTAACAATTGTAAAATATTATTTAGGATATTATGACGATATGATTAGCACACCTTGTGAATCCCCCAAATAATAAACACGTGTTAATAAATAGTAAAAATTTATAAAACTTATTAAAAATATAAAAATGAAACTGATTTTACAACAAAAAATAAAACCAAATGAATGAAAAAAATCATCAATGTTGACTTTTTATTGGTTATATAGAAACTTTCATTTCAGCAAGTTACTCAATGATTAGCAATAAGTAAACTTATGCAACGCATAAAGCTTTTTTTTAACAATATTTTTAGAAAAGTGACGTATGCGGTACAAAATAATATTTTTCACGTTCAGTAAAATACTATTAACTTCTAACTTTATTCATGAAAGTTGACAAAACATATGCCGGAAGCAGCGTAGAAAATATAAAAAAATTCAGTTGTATACATTTTGAGAAATCTTCATGTAAACCTTCTTTGTAATTTTTTTCCATTCCGACTTTTTGGCCAAAACAATAATGAGCCGACGATATGTCGGATTCTTAAAAATTTTAGGGAAACTCTTACGAAAAATTTAAAAATGTCAGATTGTTTTCGCACTTTTAGAAATCCTAAATTGGAAGGGAAATCAGTCTTTTGATGCTCATCAGCTAATTTTTTTATATTTAACACTCTTTATATTTAAGAAATATCTGTGACAAGTTTGGTCCTCCTATCTCATATGGTACCAAAACCATGAATATGAGAAGAAAAAAAGTAGTTTTTTCCTATAACTCAGTTATTTAAAATTAATTTTGTGAATTTTCACTACAGGTATTTTATATTAAGTTTATTTAAGGTAAATTGAAAAAAAAGTTCAAAGGTTTTTAAAAGTCTTACAAAAGTTAAGGTTATTGGATAAGAATTAAGGATTTATGGGTAAAAATTTGAGGCAGTCGTTCTTTTGTGCACATAGCTAAGCTATTTATGGCTCGTTCCGGCTCAATTCCAATACCAATTTATTCCAGACTATACTTGATGTAAATATATAACCACCTAGTTCCCAGAATAACTGGGATCCTCGGATAACCCATTTCAACATACACAAGGACAGGCGGGAATTGCTACATTAACTTCGCTGCTGATAAAGAACAAGACAATATAAAATTTATATGGTCTAAGATAAATATTGTTGAAATTACAAACTGCTTCCGTTGGCAAAGGATATAAATTATAACTCCCTTCTGAAAAAATGCAGACAAAGCTGAAATTATTCTTTAAAAACGTCAGGAAACTATTAATATATTAATAGTCTTTGGTGTTACGATATTTCGGTAAATGTCTAAAGGAAGTTAAACAAATTCAGTTGACATTCTGATAAACATTTACCCCCATATTCATAAACGATTCTTAAATATAACAAACGTTTATTAAGTAAAATTTTCATACAAAATTTGTTTAGTAAGCCTGTTTTGAATTAAAAATATTTTTATTAATACGGCAATTTGCTTTTGGCTGACATCAAAAATGTGTTTAAAAATTGTTTACTGGGTATGCACTCGTATGTTTGCGTTTAATGTTATTGCATTTTATAGAGAAAATATGACTTTGCAATGTTGCATTGTAGACTCATTACTATAAAGCTATTTTGACATAAATATATACTTACACACATTGACATAAACTTACATAAACTTAGCTTGCAACAAACTTCCTGGGGTGCAGAAATTTATGTACATTTATATGTCTATTGACAACATCTAATGATTACATGTTATTCGGGTAATAATGTTATGTATAGAAATAAATTCAAAGTTAAGTTCAATAAATAAATATCTCAAGGTATGGAAAATAATGCTTAAGGAATTGTGAAGTAGAAAATTAATATATAAAAGAACACCTATACAGAAAAAATTCTCGCCATTTTTTTTCAACTAAACTATTTATTACTGCTGCAGAAAATGTTGTTAATATCAAACATTTTTTATTTGATACATACTGTTGTTTTGTTTAGTGGTGCAAATTTGAATAATTTTTTTATTATTATTACAAATTTTTTATTTAGAAATAAATTTTTTTATTACTATACTGAAAAAACAAATCAATCCATTCGTACTTAAATAAAGCCGAATCGGTGTCAATAGGACGGTAAGTACGTAAGTAACTTTTAAATAAAAAAAATAAATTTGGGGGATTCACAAGATAGTTATAAAGTCACATGTCTTAAAATAATAATTTAATGAAATACAGTTGAACTTCTATAAGTCGAACTTCTGTAAGTCGAAAATTCTTTATGACGAAGGGGATCTCTTGGCAATAGCAGTGGACAGGCCAGTTCATATGATTTTGTTTGTATAATTTGAACTCGTGAACTTCTTTATGTTGCATTTTTCTATAACTCAAAGTAAAATATTTGCACCACGCGTGGCCACACTTCATCAAGTCGAATTTTTTTCCAAAAATTTTTTGCCATCCTAAACTTTTGTCTTATTTATCTTAAACTAAATGAAATTTGATAAATTTAAATTCAATAATTCTAAGTTTTTCAAATTTTGCATGTAAACACTTATCAAATCACACAATATTTCATTAAATGAAATCTTTAAATATGTACATACATATGTATTTGTACAAAATAAAATAAATAACATGAATACCGAACGAATTTAATGTTTTGTTGTGCATTTATTACAAAATTCTCTAACTTGAAGTTTCTGTAAGTCGAACTTTTTTGTCGGGATAATGGAGTTTCGAATTTTAGAAGTTCAACTGTAGTCTTATTATTTAAGTACTTTTTTTTGTATGATACACAACAATATTTTTTTTTAAACTATTATAAAATGTTAGGAAATTATGACAATATGTCTTGATACTACACCTTGTGAATTATCCAATTATATACACACAAGTTTGCAATTGATTCTTTATTCAACAAATAAATTCTTTAACTCCATAAGTCGAAGTTTTCTTTCGAGTTATGGAAGTGAGACTGTTTTCCCAAAATGTATTTGTATTTTAAATACCCGTCGCTCAAGTATTTTGTATTTTAAATACTTATTGTCGGTATTTTATACAACCAATATGACACAATAGAAAACTTTGTGAATTGCCTAAAAACTAACGTATTTTGTATATCAAATACATCAATGCATGTAGTTTGCCCAACCCTGACTATAGGTCCCATTTGAACCTCATCCATATAATCCGTTTAATACGGAAAGGTTTTTTTTATTTGTAAATTGAAAATATTGTATTCCCAAAAATTATTTTGATAATAGACTGGCAAATGCACGGCTTAAAAGCTCTAAACTCTGGCAGCATGCTTTATTTTTTGTAAAAACAATAAAGCAAGTTGTTTTTGTTTTTATTTTGTTTCTTCTTAACCCAGCCTTTACACATACAAGTAATTACTTGCAAGTAGTGTATACGTATTATTAGCTTGAGTGTTTTTCAAATGTTCTCGAAGCGAAAACATCTTATTAAAAAAGGTTTGTTTTTCGGTTAAAAAACATTACCATGCTGAAAACATTACCATGTTATAACAAAATAAATTTAATTATTTCTTCTTTATTTAATTTTCGGTCCATCTGGATGAAAAATTTTGTTTATTTTATAAAATATGTGACTATAGTATTGCCGTAGTGGCGATATCATAACTAAGAAAATATTTTGATTAACACTTTTTTTTTTCAAAATGCTCAAAATTCATGATTAAAGATGCGTTGTTGTATAATTGTGTTCTTTTTTATTTGCTATTATTTTTTTAAATACACAGCGAATCCGCTATAAACATAAATTTTATTTTACTAAGTAATACTTAAAAACATAACCATGCTGAAAACATTACCATGTTGAAAACATTACCATGTTAAAACAAAAGAAATTTAATAATTTTTTTCTTTATTTAATTTTCAGTCCATCTTGATGAAAAATTATGTTTATTTTATAAAATACTAGCTTAACCCGGTGCGCTTCGCTACACTGCTTAAACCACTTCTTCAGTTGAGAGATATTTAATATATGCATCCTATGGAAGGTTTTCCCCCCTGCGCCTTCCCGCTTTATTTTTATTTTATCAAAAGTGTAGTATACCATAGGAGTGACTTCTACTAAGTTTGAACATTCTTACTATAACAGTTCTTAAGATATGTGATATTAAACATTGGCGTCCTATGGGGGGTAACATTTCCCCGCTGGTATTTTATTTCAATTTTGGGGTTCAGAAGATCATACTACAAAAAGTTTAATAAAAAGAGTGCAGCGGCTCTAAATTATATTTCTATCTATGAGGGGTACTGCTCCTCCCCTGTCAACCCCGCCCATTTTTATATTGAAATTTATATTTTACCATAATAGTAGCTTTAACCACGTTTGAAGACTGTCCCTTTAATAGTTCTTCAGTTGAGCGATATTTAATATATGCATCCTATGGGAGGTATTTCCCCCCCTGCGCCTACCGCTTTATTTTAATTCTCAATAGAGTAGTATACCATAAGAGTGACTTCTAGAAAGTTTGAACATTCTCACTATTACAGTTCTTTAGATATGCGATGTTAAACATTGGCGTCCTATGGGGGATTCCACTTCCCCCGCTGCTATTTTATTTTAATTTTGGGGCTCAGAAGATCTTACTACCAAAAGTTCTGCATAATGCGTGCAGCGGATCTTAATATATGCATAATTAATATTGGCATCAATGAAATACAGTTGAACTTCTATAAGTCGAACTTCTGTAAGTCGAAAATTCTTTATGACGAAGGGGATCTCTTGGCAATAGCAGTGGACAGGCCAGTTCATATGATTTTGTTTGTATAATTTGAACTCGTGAACTTCTTTATGTTGCATTTTTCTATAACTCAAAGTAAAATATTTGCACCACGCGTGGCCACACTTCATCAAGTCGAATTTTTTTCCAAAAATTTTTTGCCATCCTAAACTTTTGTCTTATTTATCTTAAACTAAATGAAATTTGATAAATTTAAATTCAATAATTCTAAGTTTTTCAAATTTTGCATGTAAACACTTATCAAATCACACAATATTTCATTAAATGAAATCTTTAAATATGTACATACATATGTATTTGTACAAAATAAAATAAATAACATGAATACCGAACGAATTTAATGTTTTGTTGTGCATTTATTACAAAATTCTCTAACTTGAAGTTTCTGTAAGTCGAACTTTTTTGTCGGGATAATGGAGTTTCGAATTTTAGAAGTTCAACTGTAGTCTTATTATTTAAGTACTTTTTTTTGTATGATACACAACAATATTTTTTTTTAAACTATTATAAAATGTTAGGAAATTATGACAATATGTCTTGATACTACACCTTGTGAATTATCCAATTATATACACACAAGTTTGCAATTGATTCTTTATTCAACAAATAAATTCTTTAACTCCATAAGTCGAAGTTTTCTTTCGAGTTATGGAAGTGAGACTGTTTTCCCAAAATGTATTTGTATTTTAAATACCCGTCGCTCAAGTATTTTGTATTTTAAATACTTATTGTCGGTATTTTATACAACCAATATGACACAATAGAACACTTTGTGAATTGCCTAAAAACTAACGTATTTTGTATATCAAATACATCAATGCATGTAGTTTGCCCAACCCTGACTATAGGTCCCATTTGAACCTCATCCATATAATCCGTTTAATACGGAAAGGTTTTTTTTATTTGTAAATTGAAAATATTGTATTCCCAAAAATTATTTTGATAATAGACTGGCAAATGCACGGCTTAAAAGCTCTAAACTCTGGCAGCATGCTTTATTTTTTGTAAAAACAATAAAGCAAGTTGTTTTTGTTTTTATTTTGTTTCTTCTTAACCCAGCCTTTACACATACAAGTAATTACTTGCAAGTAGTGTATACGTATTATTAGCTTGAGTGTTTTTCAAATGTTCTCGAAGCGAAAACATCTTATTAAAAAAGGTTTGTTTTTCGGTTAAAAAACATTACCATGCTGAAAACATTACCATGTTATAACAAAATAAATTTAATTATTTCTTCTTTATTTAATTTTCGGTCCATCTGGATGAAAAATTTTGTTTATTTTATAAAATATGTGACTATAGTATTGCCGTAGTGGCGATATCATAACTAAGAAAATATTTTGATTAACACTTTTTTTTTTCAAAATGCTCAAAATTCATGATTAAAGATGCGTTGTTGTATAATTGTGTTCTTTTTTATTTGCTATTATTTTTTTAAATACACAGCGAATCCGCTATAAACATAAATTTTATTTTACTAAGTAATACTTAAAAACATAACCATGCTGAAAACATTACCATGTTGAAAACATTACCATGTTAAAACAAAAGAAATTTAATAATTTTTTTCTTTATTTAATTTTCAGTCCATCTTGATGAAAAATTATGTTTATTTTATAAAATACTAGCTTAACCCGGTGCGCTTCGCTACACTGCTTAAACCACTTCTTCAGTTGAGAGATATTTAATATATGCATCCTATGGAAGGTTTTCCCCCCTGCGCCTTCCCGCTTTATTTTTATTTTCAAAAGTGTAGTATACCATAGGAGTGACTTCTACTAAGTTTGAACATTCTTACTATAACAGTTCTTAAGATATGTGATATTAAACATTGGCGTCCTATGGGGGGTAACATTTCCCCGCTGGTATTTTATTTCAATTTTGGGGTTCAGAAGATCATACTACAAAAAGTTTAATAAAAAGAGTGCAGCGGCTCTAAATTATATTTCTATCTATGAGGGGTACTGCTCCTCCCCTGTCAACCCCGCCCATTTTTATATTGAAATTTATATTTTACCATAATAGTAGCTTTAACCACGTTTGAAGACTGTCCCTTTAATAGTTCTTCAGTTGAGCGATATTTAATATATGCATCCTATGGGAGGTATTTCCCCCCCTGCGCCTACCGCTTTATTTTAATTCTCAATAGAGTAGTATACCATAAGAGTGACTTCTAGAAAGTTTGAACATTCTCACTATTACAGTTCTTTAGATATGCGATGTTAAACATTGGCGTCCTATGGGGGATTCCACTTCCCCCGCTGCTATTTTATTTTAATTTTGGGGCTCAGAAGATCTTACTACCAAAAGTTCTGCATAATGCGTGCAGCGGATCTTAATATATGCATAATTAATATTGGCATCTTATGGGGGATACCAATTCCCCTGCCCCTATCGAAAAAATAAGTAGCCTATTTTATTTTTAGGGCTCACGTGATGTATCTGTAAAAATTTCAGGAAAATCGGTTCAGTAGTTTAGGAGTCTATAAGCCAACAAACAAACAAACATAAAATTATTTTTCATATAGAAGAAGAAGATAGAAGAAGAAGATAGATAGAAGATGTGACTATAGTATTGCCGTAGTGGCGATATCATAACTGAGAAAATATTTTGATTAACAATTTTTTTTTCAAAATGCTCAAAATTCATGGTTAAAGATACATTGATGTATAATTGTGTTCTTTTTCTAAATAGTTTATATACATAGTTTCCTCTTTTTTATTTGCTATTTTTTTTTTAAATACACAGCAAATCCGCTATAAACATAAATTTTATTTTACTAAGTACATACTAGTAGATTGATACAAAAGGCATCCACGGCAACACTGTTTCTTCATTTGTTATTTTACTTGCAGCAAGTGTCAAAAATTTACTTGCAAGCAAATTCTCTTGCAAGTTGAGCCGCAAGTACTAAAAATTTTATGGTATTAGTGAAAAAGTGTGAGTGTATTGAGTTTTTCGAACTTGCACTTGCAAGTGTAAACCCCAGTTAACCTACTTACAACTACAATTATTGTTGGACGAATTCCAACCAATTGTAGTGGGGAATGTAAGAAAAGATAAACTTACTGTTTATTATTGATATTTTTGTTTAAGCTTTGATATTGTTACAATAAAAACTGTTGCTTATAATTCTTATACGCTTAACAGTTTTAGTTGTATGATATGTTTAGTTTTTCTAAAATCTTTGGATAAAGTTTCCTGATGATCTGGCCTACACAGAAAAAATTATTGCTGAATTATTTTCAAACAAACGCTTGTTTGAAATTTTTTTTAATTTCTACAAATTTTTTTACTGATTCAATTAATATTTTTGTTTGATTTTTAGTTTAACCAACAGAAATGTTGACAACTATTCAAAAATTTAATAAACGCGTTATTGGTTTCAAGTTTTCATAATTTTGTATGAAATATTTAACGCTCTTTAATGTTGTCGTTTTTTGCATTTATTTTATTTGATCGTAAGCAACACTTCTTTATGTAAAATATAAAAACAACAACAAAAAACACATACAGTCTATTTTTGGACGCTTTAAAGAAGTACAACAATAAGAAAGATGATAAAATAGCGTGGCGAGGTTTTTAGTAAAAAAAAGACAAAAACAATATTAGGTAAAAAAACCTTTTACACTTTTTAAACAACAACAACATTAGAAAAAACAAAATAAATTTTTGGTTGGTTTCAAAGTTGGTGAAAAAGAATGAAAAACAAAATCCCGTTTTCAATTTTTTAAAAATGTTAAGTTAAATACCTACATCAAATACAAAAATAAAATGATGACGAAAAACATGTCGAGTCGGTCTGCTGCCAAGGAAAGGATACAGAAACAGTGAGTGAAGAAGAAAAACATTGTGTGCATAAACAAGACAAAAAAATGTGTCTCAAAGTCAGCCGAGCCTCTCTGCTCTGCCTTTATCTACTTTAACAGTGCTTGCTTGTGTGCGCGTCATTGCTTGTTCAAAAACTTTTTTGTTTGATTCAGCAAAATTATTTGTTTGAAATTTGTATGATTTTCACTAAACTATTTGTTTGATTCAGTTAAATTATTTGTTTGAAAAAATCAGGGTTTTTTTCAATAAACGAAATGCAAATAAATTGTTTGAATATGCAAATTTGTTTGTAGGACCGATTTCAGACAAAAAATGTTTTGATTCTACAAATTTTTTGTTTGAATTGGAAAAATAATTTTTTCTGTGTAAGCAACCTGTTAAAAGCACATAGGAATTGCTTATCCCATCGACAATAAATTTCAGTTTTTTTTTTATCAAGAATAAAAATGGCAATTAAGCACGACAAACAAAATCTTGTAAATTTGTGTTAAAACTTTTATATGAAACTTAACACAATTTAATTCTGGTGGGTACATGACTGCCCATAGGACACAAACTACTGTGTTTTTGTGTAAAAAAGAATTTATGAAAGTATCCTGTATTTTTATTATTAAGCTCGTGAAAAATGCTAATGTCTGCCTATTTTGAAAATAGATAAGCAATATTTAAAAAAAAAGAAAAAAATTACAAATAACTTTTGTTTTACAAAATCCTTCCTAGAATTTACGACAATTTTACTTTTCCGAAGAAAATTTTCCCGATGGTAATTTTAAAAGTCAAAATTTCTAAGTTAAGCTCGGTGTATCAAAGTTAGAAAATAATCGATTTTTTCCCTTTTATCCCCTATTAAAATTTATATCAGTCACAACTTTCAACTAAATTACTCACTTACGAACTAAAATGTACAATTAATTTTCTGGATATAAAAAATTAAAATGAAAAACTAAGAAAAAGTCTTCACAAAACGACACTTTTGCTGTTAATTTAAGTCTCTTAAGAGAATTTCAATTCATTGTACAACTTTAGCCAAAGAAGAAGAAGAAAAGAAAGACTAAAAAAGACACAATTGGTACTAAAATACCAGAAAAAGTCGACAAAGTAGTGCACCGCTTGCACCTAATTAAGAGTAAGGACTTGTAGTCAAAAAGTCCTTTTTTGCGGTAAGGGAAGGGGGTTCTTTTAAATGACTGTGTGAAATTGAAAAGAGCAATGGAAGGAAACATTTGTGGGCCTTTGGGGTTGTAGTCTGGAATAAATTAGCAAAACAAATTTACTTAAATCTAGCAAAACAAAATGTAGTAAAGACATTTTTTTAATTTTCGTTTCTAAAAAAGATAGAAATTTGTAATAAAGTTATTATAATAATTTTTAAATTTAAACTTAATTGCTTAAAAAAGTTTTCATTTAAATTAAAAGGTAATTAATGTGATTTTATTATATTTGTCATTAAAATATAACAAAATTAAGTAGTTTTTAATAATAACTAAATTAATTATATTTTAAACTATATGAAGCCGCAATTAAAATAAAAACTATTTTTCATGGTCTCTTTACAATTTTGAAAATGGAAGTATTAACTTTAAGTATTTTTTTGCTCTGGGTGGTAAAACATGTTGTTTCGAAGTTCGTATAAAAAAAATGTTAAAATATATTTTGGTAATTTTAGTTTGGTGCCAAGTGTCAATGGCAGCCAAGTCACCAAACGTAAGTTAAATTTTAAAGAAGACTATATAAACTTTTTCTTCTGTCTGTTTTTGCGGTCATGATGAAAAATTACGGCTTCATGTCTGGTCACATACATATTTCAGACGATTTTCGGCCAATGCTCACTTTTAAGGAATCAATTCTGTTCTCTACACTGCCCTCCTAAGCAAGAAAGTCACATCTCCATTTCAATAGTTTTGATAAGGGTAGGAAAAAATTCTACTCACAAGCACGAATCGAGAAAATTTTCTCGTTTTTCTCGCGAAAACAAATTTTAAAACTGGAGAATTGACTCCAATCGTGCTCGCTTGTAGTATTTTTTCCTACCCTGATCAAAATACTTAAATGGAGTTGTGACTTTCTTGCTTAGGATGGTAGCACATGTCTACCGACCCGATTTCCTTCTGCTCCCACCCAATATATTATGTGCTGGTAATACAATAAGGTTCATAGTGCCATTACAAGCTCCTTCTACTTGGATCTTTCCGATGCTGGTAGCATAAGTTCATTCCAGCTCTTGTTTTGCGTGGTAGCCTCTTTCTTAACTAGACATCGCCATGTGTGGGACAATGTGCCTTGACTACGATTTCCTTGGGGGTTCCACTCAATGGCAGTTTTGGTGATATCGCCGTTTGGTCTTCTTATCGTGTGGCCAATCCATCTACACTTCCTTCTTCCAATTTCACTTTTAATAGGGATTCTTTTCCATTAACTTTCATTAGTGAAGGCAATCGGCTAGAAATTTTTTTTGATTCTTCGAAGATATCGGTAACACAAAAAATAAAATAAAAATAGTTTTCAATTAAAAAGTTTGTGATATTAATTAAAAAAAATAATTAAATGTGCACCAGTAAGCAATTAAAAGTATTAACTTAACTTTTAATTCACTAATGTAAACGTTTAATTCACTTGATTAAACGTTAAATTCAATTGATTAAACATTTAATTTTATTGATTAAATGATTAATTCACTTGATTGAACATTTAATTCAATTGATTAAACGTTTAATTCACTCGATTACATTTTTAATTGAAACTAATTTTATTTTTGATTAATGCTTTTTAATTTTAATTGAAACTAATTTTATTTTTGATTAATGCTTTAATTGGTAGAAAATTGTGAAGAATTTTCTCTGTGTAATGCAGGTTTGTCTCTTGTAGCACCGTTCCATGATCAAATCCATATAAAACAGACGATTTTGCACATGTTTTGAAATAACATTTACTTGGCGCCATAGCTACCCGACATCGACACTTATACGAATGATTGGCCGGGCTTCACATATTTTTTTCTTTCGTGTTTTTGAAATGGATCAATGCAAAAATAACATTTTTTATGGTGTGTAAATCTTTTTGCAAAGTCCCAGGGACTTTTCGATAAGTCCTGCTTCTTGGAATATTTTCGAAATTTCTGCTTAAAAGGCTCTCATTGATTTTGCCACATCTTCTTGAGGAGGCAGGTTTTGTTTAAGTTTTTGCTTAAAATCATAAGTTATTGGATATTTTATTAAAATTTTAAGAAAAAGCTTTATTTGCATGTTTTGCAGTTAATTTCTTAAAAAAAATATGATTTTTTTTCTTTCGTTGAGATTTTTGAAAGATTTCCTAAGTCTGAATTTACACGTTTCATCTTTTGGTGTTCAACTTCTTTTCAATTCCATTTAAAGATGCCAATATAATCACACGCAGCAATCGGTTTCAACTTTTTTTTGGTTCAAAACATCAACAATTTTATTAAGAGCGAATCAAGGAGAGAAAGAAAAGAAAAAATTCCATGCAGCCATAGTTGTGCATATACCAACGAATAAAACCACAAAGCGTACTGACCGAGTACAGGCATCTCTGTACCAAACCCCTTTCTTCTTTCTGCTCATACCAAAAAACATAAGAGAATGCGAAGTTCTATTGAGAAATGTGGCCTAATTTTGAAAAAATTTATAATATTTTCGGCTTAACAAATTACAAAACATAACAGTGTAAAAACATTTATTTTAGGTTATTTCTTGTATAAAAAAACTTGTCCTGCTTTTTACTTATATATTATTTTTTCATATTTTTCTTTTAGCACTTAGTTGGCACAGTCCTTCTTGAATTTGAAACGAAAGTGTATATGCGAGATATTTGTCCCATTATGGATCTACAACTGCTGCAACGTAATGGTCGCAAATTTATAAATGGCTCATTCACTTTTGCGAAAACACTGCAAGTTTTACCACTAAAAGTTGTAATACATATCGAGAAACCCGATAAAACGTGTCTACTTGCCCTGGATTTAAAGCCAGATGCCTGTGACATTTTAAACGGAACCCTAAAAAAACAAGCCGTAGCAAAGTCGGTGTTAAAAGAGTTGAGCAAACAAATTAAATTTCCCAAAAAATGTCCAATTGAAAAGGTTAGAAGAAAATTTTTGGAATAATTTTAAGATATTTTTTCTATTTTTATAATTTTTTTTTTATTAGAAGTAAAAAAAATATTTTTTAATTTTCTTTGTTTAGTTTATTTAAAATTAATTAATTTGCAATTTTCTTTGTTTTCAGAACAAAATGTATGGTTTGGATTATTTCCAGGTTAATAGTCAACAGTTTCCTTTGCCAAATTTAAAATTTCAAGCTGTAATCACTTTATTCATGGCCGACAAACAAAGGAAAATTCTCGATTTACGTGTGAAGGGCGCCACGAAACGTTTTAGAAAATACGTTTGAATATTTTTCTTAGCAAAAAAAAAAAAAAAAAAAAAAAAAGAATTCAAATTCAAAGGCAGCACAAACATTTTACGTAAAAATTTCATTGAAATGTTACAGAAAATCAATATCTAGTACAATACAATTAAATAAATTTATTTACTATATTTAATTATTTTGAATAATTTCCTGTTTCTATTAAATGACGCAATTTATTAAGAAGAAAAGAAATTTATTTTATTTATTTTTCAAAATTTTCATTACAAAACAAAAATTCAATATAGAGCACTTTTGTTTTAAGTGGCATTATTTAGTACAAAATGCATTTTTAAAATATTTCAAATTCCTTTTCAAAATAATTCAAAAATCTTAATCAAGGTTAATTTCTGTTTTTAATTTATTCACTCATCATCTTCAGCAGCACCAGCCACGTTTTTAGTATTAAGATTTTTATTTCTGGTATCTGGTATTTAAGGAATTTATTTCACTTTATTCTTTGTTAAATGAAAATTTTTAACATTGCATTTTTTTTTTTTTTTTTTTGTTTACTTTAAAAATTTTTTTGTTAAAGATAAATTTTTATTGATGATGGTACATAAAAGATTATTCTTTATAGAATTTTTGTAATTTATATGCAACTTTTGAATGGTTTTGCTAAATCAGATGGCGGATATGCAAAAGTTTGGTATTTTGTTGAGTAAGTACATAGTTAGGTTATATTAGGTTCCTTGGGCAAGTGTTTCATGCAATTAAGATTTTATTATAATATGTTGACTGTAATAACACTAAATCTTTGGGCTACACTAGTAAAAAGTATTAAATTAAAGTAATAAATTATAGAGAACAAATATCAATTTTTATTAAAGTTTGGTCTACATTTCTTCCATCCAGTATTTTTCTTCTGAACTAATTGTACTAAATTTCAATTACAAACTGCTTAGGTGAACTAAAAATAACTGGACACAAACATTTTTCTTTCTATTAAGTCGTTTGGAAGTGCGTGTGTTTTCAACAGACGGGCCAGACAGACTTGCGTGACTTAATCAACTTAGAACTACTCAAGGAATGAATAATAAATGGATATTCCTTGGTATTATATACGAAATGAAAATACTTTCATATTTTTATTCCCCAATCGTGGCAGTGAAATGTATAAAAAGGGAGTTAATAAAGTGATTTATTAATATTATTACTTGCCATAAAACTAAAGGGAAAATAAAGCTTAATTTAAAGTAACAAAAAATGTTAACAAAAATAAGTAAGAAAGTATAGACTGTTAAGCCCGACCATATGATACCCTACACCACAGTATTAAGAGACCAATTTTCGTTAGTGCATTCTATTTGGGACCCATGGACAGTCATAGATAGACCTGGAAAAACAAAATTTTGTTATGTCATTATTGCAGACAGTATCTACTCTATGAGATGATGTTGGATTATAGAGACTTAAGGATTTATATAGGACCTATGTTCAAGTTGGGACCTACCAACACGACATAATAGCTATCGTTAAGTTTATTGTCGCCAAATTGTACGTAAGGGAGCTATTGCCAAATATGGGCTGATTCTTATGAAATTTAGTATGAGGATGCAGATTGCCATAAACAAGAAAGTTTTCAGCCAAGCTCCGTTCCGAAAACCACTAATTGTAGTTATTGCCAATTTTACTTTAGGTACAAAGTCATCCGTTATATCAGCTTCTAAAGTAGTTTGAGTCATTTGAAATTAATAGAAACGGGAATAATAACTTGAAATATTTTTTAGTTTTTTTTTTTTTTTTTTGCTAAAAATTTACTAAAATTCACAATGAATGTAATTATTTTAAATCTGCATTTATTTTAAATTAAATTGTTTCATTTTTTCAAAAGTCATAAATATTTACATAAAATTTGTTTTAATACTATTTTATTGTAATTTAAATAAAAATCCCTTCCCAAAATACATCCTGCAAGGGCATATTTTTCGCATAATTTTTTTTGAAAAAATTTTTCATATTTCGTGAGAATTTTAGAAAAACTACTTTTTATTCATATCTATGTGCATACAGGGTGGATCATATGTTACTGAACATTGAAATTTTGATATAATTTTTCTCCCTATAGTCTTAAGACAAAATTTCATGTAGCATTTGTATCTTACGTCCGGAAATTGCAATAAATTTTTTTTCATTATTCTCCGCAATGAAGTTCTGCATATTTAAAGCATAGTGGCACGTTTACGAGTCGATGTTTCAGGGTTCTCATTTATGCTCTCACGAACTCGTTTGATTTTATCTTTGCTTCGCACTTCAAGCGCTCTTTCACTCCGTTATAAAGTCACTATCCGGATCTTTATGACTTAAAACGGCCGACTAGATTGCGATCTTGATTTCTGGTGTTAAAAAAATTCGAAATATTTTTGGGTTTGAATTATTGAATTTTAACTAGCAAAACAAAACTCAAACATTTTTGCTCGTTACTAGATCTATATACATGGCTACTGAATCTCCCAAACTTCATTTTTAGTAATGAGAATTTTATTAATTTCAGAAATTTTTAATTGAAATCAATTATTTTTTGTGTAAAGCAAATCAACTTCATGACAAAATAATTTGCTAACCTTTTATGACTGGTTGGTCGGTTGATTATACTGGTAATTCAAGTAGAGTCGAAAAGACTTTGTTTTGACAAAACCATACTACTCGGCAGATGTATTGTCCTTTGCAACTTAATGTACCTATCATATTAACCCTGTAGCCGTGAGGTATATCGGTAGTTTATTTAGTCTGGAGCCAAAAAACTCGCTAAGGTTTTGTGGTATCTAGTTGAATAGGAAACTGCTGCTAGCTTTTTAAAGGCCTTGAGAAGCCTTCAAAGTCGATGCGAGAAGGAAAGGTCTTGGTCTCCAATGGCACTCCGTGAAAATGAGAAATGAAGTTGGTATACTGCTGAGTAGACTTATGTCCGCAAAAAACCCCTTTTGAAGGCGTCCTTACTTTTCATCAAAGTTTTTTAAATGATGTTTTGTGCTTTTTGGCAAATTTTTTTCTTTTTAAGTTGATATATTTTATACTTACATTAAATATTTTTTTTTTGTTCATAAAAAACTTGCCCTGCATATTACTAACATTTTAATAGGAAATTCTCTATTATCTAACAATTCTAATATTTAATTCATTTACTTTAATAAAACATTTTAAATCCCCATTTTATTTTGCCATTGTAATTGTTATGGTGACAAATAGTGTAACGTAAATGTTAAAATCAATATTTACATATTTTATATTGTATTTAATGTGTTAATTGCATATTGACACTAGTTGCAACAAACGCCATGCAAATGTATCTGCCACAGATCCAAAGCCACAATTAAATATACTTTTTTTAATACGCTCGAAAAGCAGACAACAACATCAACATCATGTTTATTTTAACCTTCTATTTCTGGTCTAGTACAATGTAAACGTATTTATGTGTTTATATTTGTTTACACGAGTAAATAAAGGATTTTTGACATCATAATATTTGTGTATGTATAATACATGAACATGAGTTTGAGAGCGAGTGAAGGGGGATGTGATCTATTGTTTTTGTTTAAAGTTTTAATGACATTTTAGTAAATATAAATTTCGTTTTATAGTGTCGAGTAATGTATGTAAATATCCATATATGCACGTACATATGTATAAAGGAATACTATGAAGCACATAGTAACAAATTTTATTATATAAATTGTACTGCACATAAGAGCCTTACAATAACTATATTGTGTTTAAACTGAGTAGTTTTATCTGGCTTTATCGATGTTTTTGCCAAAAATGGCAGGTGTTATTTATTTAAAAAAAATATTTAATTAAAGTTATTTAAGATATAATAACTTGGGTAGTAAGCCAGTAAAAAGTTATATTTACGTATGACAAATTAGTTAAATGGAATTGTTGGTTCACACACATTAAGTTTGAGTCGTCTTTGTGTTTTTAGGAGAGAGAGAGAGGGAAAGAGAATGCAAAGAGGTACAGACTTGACCATGCTCTTCAATTTTCTTTTTTCCCGTTGTTTTGGTTTTCGTAACATACTAGATGCAGAGCTGCCGTTTTTGGTTACTTCTAACCAAAATTGGTTATATTTTTTTTCAATGTGGTGATGTGAATATTTTTTTCATTTTGGTTACTTTTTTCTAAAACAATAATTACGTACGAATATGTTTTTCTTGGTACAATTATTTACGAGCTCGAATAATTTGTACTGTGTACTACGATTTTTTCATTATTTGTTACCAATGAACGTAAGTTTTTTATAATCCCTTTCAAAACAGCAACCAAATAATTTTTTTAAAATTTTTGCTAAGAAAATATTGCCATTTTTGATTTTTATATTAAAAACGCCATGATCTGAAATCGTAAACAAATGAAGTTTTAATCAATAGAGATTTTCAATTATTTTTTTTAAAGAAGCGTAGTTTTTCTTGATTTTAAGAGAAGTAAAGATAATTAGTACTTAAAGTAGGAAGTGCATAAAATCATCCGGAATCGATTTTAGAAAATTACTGAAAAATTACACAAAAGTCGTTTCAGTGTTTTTAAAAACTTGAAAATAAGTTTAAGGTTATGAATTTGGGGTTTTCGGGAAATATATTTATATACATATTTGAAAATACACGTAGGAATTTTAAAGATTTTTTAAAATTACATTGATTTATCAATATAATTTTAAAATATATAGAATTTTCTTTAAAATGTTTAAAGGAATTTTGAAACTTTACTGCTTATAACTTGTCGGTATGTTTATTTATTTAATGTTTTTTAAGATAATTTTTTGGTAAAAAAAACTTTTAACTGTCAGTCATATACTTTTACCCCATTGAATGTATGTTACGAAAGGCGAAAGGCAGTAATATTTTACAATGATTTACAAAATATTTGATATATTAGAACAATTTTGAAACATTTCTTTATAATAAGAATTATAAATTTGAAATAAAATTTACACAAAGCAGAAAAAGTTTTTATAATATTTTAGATATATGTTAATTAGAAAATATTTACATAAAATGCATTTCGCATATCGCCAATAGTTTTAAATTTCGCCAAAATATTCGCCATATCGCTAAACGTAAATTTCCATCGGCAAAAGACTTAAGAAATCGCCACATTTGACAGTCCTGCCAATAGCAGCTAAAAAGCGGAAAACTATTACCCATTTTTGTTATTTATAACCGGAATATGAAAAAATATTAAATATTTTTTTTATATATTCCTCTAACTCCCACTGGAGCATAGGGCGCCAAAAAAAAAAATAAATAAAAACTTTTAATTGGGTTTCACGTTATTTTTTTAATATGTAAAAGAATTACATTTCTTGTTTTGTTTTCTTGATTTCTTATTATTGTTTTACTATAAAGTGCAAATAACCTTTGTGTTACAATGTATTACAATGATTTTAATAATTTTCTCAATTAATAAAAAGCATTTTAAATTTGGTTATAATTTTTAACATTTGGTAACTTTTTCAAAAATTTTGGTTGTAAAAATTGTATTCTTTGTGGCAGCACTGACTAGATGAGTTCAAGTTTAAGGTAAAGAACAAGAAAATTATCAACACAAACTAATTGCAAATGAACGTACGCGCAGATTAAGTACGGTTTACACACTGTTATATCCTTTTAATCGAATAAAAATGGTGTATGCCTAATGAAATTCCTATTTATTTGCTACAACCTTTAAAGGCTGACTGAAAAGATTCATTAGAATAGCGGAACTAATGATCATAAAAGTATGTCGTATTCGAGGACGACAATTTTGAAATTTAAATTCTTTTTGGTAATTGTAAGAGTCTAAACACAATGTAACGAAAGTTTATTGCTGTGAGGTTTTTCATACGATTTTGAAGTAAAAAACCGCAGTGCGGAACGGCATAAAATTAAAATCAATTTTATTTCATTGCGGACTTTCTTTCTCTCTCAACAAGGCGAACTTAATTCTCCTTGTCTGTCAATTTTTGATACTCGTTCTCTTTCTTATGTTGCAATAGTTTTTGAATAATTGGCTATGTTCACGACATTATTGAAAACAAACAACATGATAAAAATGTATGCACAAATAAATTAATAAGAATTTAAACAAAAATGACAACGAGATATCGCACCGCACCGCAAACATTGTGTTTAGACTCTAAACGGGGTACAGATTATCGAGCATGAATGACAGTTTTGCTTAAATATTTTCACTTGCTCAATAGTGTGGCCTCTAATTTTCGTCAGTTAACAGCAGTGTGACCATATTAGCTTTTTTCGAGCTAAATTTAGCTTTATTTTTTTGGATTTAGCTTGATATATTTCATTTAGCTTTAAGCTTTTTTTTAAGCTTTTTTAAAAAATGAATTTGGCTTTTTCTAGCCTTTTTTTCTATTTGTATTCCAATGATTTTTTGATATGTACATAATAAAAAAAGAAAGTTCAATAAAATAAAGATATACTGGTAACCTTATAAACTTGTCTCAAACAGCTAAAATCTGGCATCACAGAAACAATAAGTCAGCAAGTAATTCTTTAAAGTTAAACAAGGTGGTAGTAGGAGATTTGCAGTTATTTGTTCACTATTGTTTTTGACAGCTTGATGATCTACACACATATATGAAAACAATGCGATGTTTCAATATCTGCTATAATCTGTTTTGAAATGTACTTTTGTACACATTTTGTTTTCTTCTTTTATTGTGAACTACATGTAACTGTTTTTTCGTATTTGGCTTCTTAAATTCATACTTTATACCTACCTATTAAATTAAAAAATTAATAAAAAGGAAAATGGAAAGGTCAGTAGTATTAATATAAAACTATAAGTAAGGTGTATTATTTTTAATTACTTATACATATAGATTCTTAAAAAGAAATGAGTCGAATGATAAGCAAATTGTGCATAGCTGTAGTAGTGATACAGAAGATGAATTTTCACCTAGTACTAGCAAAAGGTAGTTTTAATATTGAAAAGAAAAGTATAAGGAATTAAGTATCGTTTTATATTCTAGAAAATACACGCAAAAATTGAGAAAAAGCTGGTTCAATGATTCGAGACTTTCGAAGTGGATTGTTGAAGTAAATGACAAACAGGTAAAATGTAAATACTGTCATTGTACATTGAAATCAAAATTAAGTAACCTGTTAACGCATGGGAAGACAAGTAAGCATGTAGCTGCTGCATCACCTTTCAAGACCAAAAATCAAAAAACATTAGAGTTTCAAACTTCAAGTAGCTGTACGAAGAAAAAAGAAGCTGAGTTGTCTGATGCATTGTTCGTGGCGGTGCATACTTCTATTAGGTCTGTAGATCACATGGTAAAGATGCACAAAAATATTTTCAATGACAGCAAACCGGCGGTGGCAATGTCTTTGGGGCGAACAAAATGTACCGCTATCATTACTTCTATTTTGGCACCACATTTCAAGCAATTGTTGACAGACGACATTAAGGGAAGTCATTATAGTCTTATAATAGACGAGTCAACCGATATTACTGTGGAAAAACATTTAGGTGTAGTAATTCGGTACTACAGTAAGTCATTAAAGCATATCGTAAATACATTTTTACATTTGTATGCTCTAGAAGAAGCAACAGCTCTCGGAATTTCTTCAGCTATCTTAAAAATTTTAAATGCTTTTAATCTAGATATAAAATATATGGTAGGCTTAGGAACAGACAACGCAAAAGTTATGACCGGGGTGAACCGTGGTGTTATCGCAAATTTAAAAGAAAAAAACGATAAAATTGTATTAGTTCCTTGCGTTTGTCATTCGATACAATTATCTGTTTCACATGCGTCCAAAAGTTTGCCGTCCGAAATTGAATATTTAGTGGCAGAAACATATAATTGGTTTTCAAAATCAAGTTTAAGACAAAAGAACTATAAAAACATATATGCAGCAATTAATTGTGATATGCAGCCACTTAAGTTAGTAAGAGCTTGTGACACTAGATGGCTGTCAATAGAAACAGCTGTAAATCGAATTGAAAACCAATGGTTAGAACTAAAAACCCATTTTGAAATTGCAGCTGTTTCTGAGTCGTGTCATCAAGCTAAAATTTTGAAAAAATTGTATAATGAAAAGAATTTACTTTATTTAAAGTTTTTGAAACCGTTACTATCAGATGTTCAAAAAGTAAACAAAATGTTTGAAAGCAACGACGCAGATCCCACATTATTGCTTTCAGAAGTTTATTTATTATTGAAAGATCTTGCAAATCAAATTATTTTGAAAACTGAACATTTTGATCCGTTAAAATCTGATTTGGAAGATTTTTTAACTCCAATACCTTATTTTAATTATAGTTTTGAACAATATCTGATTTCGAAAAGACAAATAATAGATTCTGAAACAGAAAAAGATATAAGATGTACTTGCCAAAATTTTATTAAACAATTAATATATCAATTACGCCAACGTTTGCCAAACAATATTTCATCACTGCAACAAACAAACTTCTTTTCTTTAGAAAATAGTCTCAAGAAAATAAAATGTACTTTGTATGAGAATTTTAAAGAAGAAATGACAATTTTAAAACTAGATGAAATTTCTGATTTAGAATTACAGTGGCAAAAATTAAATTGTTACGAGTGGCCTAATCAAAATTCAACAATAGAATTTTGGATCAATGTTTTTGAGTATAAGAATGCATTAAATGAAAACCCCTTTAGGGAATTATCTATTTTTGTGATGAAATTTTTAGTTTTGCCTTTCAGTAACGCTGAAGTTGAGCGCGTATTCAGCGGAATGAATCTCATAAAAACGAAAATTAGAAACAGATTTACTTTAAATACAGTAAATTCACTTCTCTATATAAGATGTGGCTTAAAAAGAATAAATAAATGTTGTCATAATTTTAAAATAACAAATGATCTCATAAAAAATTTTTATAAATCTATTTATACAAATAATAGTGATTTTTTGTCGAACTCTTTAGAGGAAGACGAATATTCATTTGAGGAAATATTTAACATGTAGTCAAATATTTATCAAGTTTATTCGTTTGCTTGTTAAAAAGTATTTTTTGGAATTAAAAATTTTTAAATCTAGTAAATATACTCATAATTTGTGCAAACGAAGAATCCAAATCTTATAGGATTCCAAATTTGTTCTATACTATACTTTATATTAACCGATGCCTTTGAATTTATTCCTTTTTGTATATTAGCTTTAAGAGCTTTTTTATATATGTTCACCATTGTACAAAGATACATACATACGTTCATGTGATATCACTTTTTATATGTTAATTTTATATTTTTTGTTTTTACTTTATTTTTATATATATCAACCAAAGTAGTTTTGAATTGCTATCAATTTTATTTTAGTCTTAAGACTTTTCTTAACTTTATTTTCTTTGTGGTTAACTTATGCTGGCATAAGAATTACAAAAAATTATTTTATAATCATTATTATTATACGAGCATACATACATGAATATGTGTTTGAATTTAATGCTCATCAAGATATTTTTGTTCCATAACTATACATAGTTTGATTTGGTTACTGATTAAAAACATATTTTACTTTAATTTTGACTAAAAAAAAGGTTTTTACATAGTATGTGTTATTTATAATACGAATAATGAATTAATATTATTAAAAAGCAATATAAAAATTTAGCTTTATTTTTTGGCTTTTATTTATTTATTTTTAGCCTTTTTTAGCTCTATTTTTAACCTGATTTAGCTCTATATTTTTTTAAAATCTGGTCACACTGGTTAACAGTCAACCACAAATTAATACTGACTGATGAGATTTTTGACTGTTACATAAGTTTGTTAGTGTGTATCCACTCAAGTGTATGTACAAGTCTGCCATTCAGTATATACTTTTTACGGCTTTATTCTTAGACCGCATAAAGTGTATTTATGTTTTGGACATTTATGAGTAAAGAAGTTGATTTAACTATTTTATCTGTCCATGCTTTTGTTGACATAAATTTCCCGAAGATCTCAGATATGAAGTTATTTTTGGAGGTACTTTAAAAACACTTTTCCCTCTTTTGTGTGCAAAAGGTAAAAATAAATCGTGTTTTAAAACTATATTTATAACTTGTTTAATTGTTATTCATATAAATAATTGATTAATTTAATTTATTTACTTATTCATTTTATGTTGCACACATTTTTGGGATCATTAAAAAAGGACCCAAAAATTGTTGTAACTAAAACTGAAAAATTAAAAACAGAGTCATAACTTAAAAAACAGCTTTCAAAACTATGTACAAAATAACAAAATATTATTAATATCATCTTGAGCTAGAGTCACAAAGCTCAACTTTGTGCTTTCCGCATATTGGTTTTTCGCATTTATCACATTTTGATTTTAACATTCGACATTTTTGGTATGGCATGATCTACACATACTTCATACCAGTGTTCGAAAATAAACAGAACATTAATTTTAGCGTTCGGCTCACACACCCAGAAACGATATCTATTTATACCCACACCACAATAGTGGAGAGGGTATTATGCATTTGTGCTGATGTGTGTAACGCCTTAAAATAGTGGTCCTCGACCCACCTTAAAGTATACCGATCTACTCAGAATCACTTTCTGAGTCGAACTAACGATGTCCGTCCGGCTGGCTGGCAGGCTGGCTGGCTGGCTGTCCATGTAACCTTGTGCGCAAAGTACAGGTCGCAACTTTGGAGATAACTTGATAAAATATGGGTCATAGGTTCTTATTGGCACAAGAACAAGCCTATTGAAAATGGGCCAAATCGTAGGACCACGAGGAAAGATAGGGGGAAATTTCTTCCTCTCAGAAACTATCAAACCGATTTTAATGAAATTTAAAACATGGATAGATCCATATCTATATGGACACATAAGCTATACAGTTTATAGGACCACAAGGGGAGGAAGGGGCAATTTTTGCCTCTCAAACTGATTTTAATGAAATTTAAAACAAAGGTAGATCCATATCTATATGGACACATAAGCTATACAGTTTTTCAAAAATAGGACCACAAGGGGATGTAGGGGGCAATTTCTGCCTCTCACAAACTTTCAAACCGATTTTAATGAAGTTTTTAAACATAGAGAAATCCATATTTATATGGACACATAAGCATGATGTGTTTTTAAGTACTGTGGTGCTGGGTATCATATGGTCGGGCTTGACCGACTATACTTTCTTACTTGTTTTTAATTGTTTCTATAGACGAACACAACTCTTGAGACCGTTCGTAACTATTTTCAAGAAAGATCCGAACATTATATACGCAGAAAAAATTATTAGTAGTTTTTTATCAATTAAAAAAATTATTTAAAAACTTCTTAAATTTAATTAATGTGATAATTGAATCAACTATTTTTTTTTGTTGAAAGAAAATATAAAAATATTATTTTGACTTAATAAACATTTTAGTTGTTTTGAAATAAATTTTGAATTAAATTAATAATTAAATAACAAAATATTATTTCGTTTAAAATAAAATAATTTAAACTTGTGAAATTGTTGTTGGAAATTGTCAAAATCAATCAACACATTGTTTGAAACGGCAAAGTTTTTTGATCATTTGTTTAATTAAAATTAAAAATATAATTTATTGGAAAAAAATATTCAAAATATAAAATTTTTACAATTTTGAGTAATCAATATAATCATTTTGGTAATAGGTGCAAAATCAACAAAAGGGTTAGTTGATTCTATGAATTTGGAATAAATTTGTTGATTAGAGACAATTTTTAATTTTTTCTGTGTAGTGTTTTGTTCTTCGTTATAAAGCAGAACAGTTGTTTGTAGTGATACTGTAGACAAACAATATATTTTAATGTTCTCTAATTTTTCTTTTTTACATTGATAAAGAAATGAACAAACAAAAATTTTTAGCAACGATAGCACCACAAACAGCTTGTGTGTGTATTGTGTATATGTTTTGCTTGTGTAAAATTGTTTAAAAAAAAAAAACCCAAATGAAATTAAATGTTCTCATCTTTTTGTTGGATATGAACAGTATTATTTTTGTGTTCGAAAGATGACAAATAGGGAAACGCTATTTTTTAATGATTTACTACACAAGCACTATTAGGCGTTTGTGTTTTCCACAAAACTACCGAACCGATCACTAAGAAACGATATTTAGTGTTTATTTTCGAACACTGATTATTAACAAACATTAAGACGAAATTCTAAAGGAACTTGTTAATGCAAATTGTTGTTGTTTAATTGTTTAAATAAATTTCGTTCAGACGTTCTCATAATAAATTAAAAGCGAAAATCAAATAAACCAATATTCAGATTTTGTCAAGAGCAAAATATGTAAACAAATTGTTGGCGCCGCTATTTATTTATTTAATACTGCCCGTGTCAAGCCGGACTTTGTTAACTTATCATATTTGTTATGTTTCTTAATTATTTATTTACTTAACTTGTTATTAGTAATTGTTTTGACTTGAATCTTGCTTCTTTTTTCGTTTTTGCATTTGAAGTTTAAAAAAAAACAAATGAAAATTTATTCATAATTATATTTTTATTGACGTTAAATAATTTATTAATATTTACATTGTAAATTTTTAATAGTTAAAAAAAAAGATTGAAACTAATACTTTTTTGAAATGATTTATTAACTGAGATATAAAAAGTTTTAAGTAAAATACAGACGTTGAGGGGGCAAATTATAGCAGTCGTGATCGAATATTTTTCGATTCGTAAGCAATTTTATTTCAGTCCATACTGAACGAATCGTAATAATTTTTTCAGTGTTGTGAAAACTCAAATAAATGCTTTTTAACACTTAGAAAAATAATTTCGGTCCATTCAATATTCACAGAAAAAATTTTAAATAAAATTGCTTCCGAATCGAAAAAGTATTCGATAACGACTGCCATAATTTGCCCCTGGGGTCTACGCAAATTTTTTTTTATATTGTTTAAATAGAGACAAACAAACTTAAGAAACAATTACAAGCTTAAACAACAAATACAAAATTGAATTATAACTTCCCCTGAAGGAAACTACCGTGCAAGTGTCTCTAAGACTTAGAGGGTTTTGCCGTTTAACACTCACAGCCATTGAAAACTACTGGCAGTCAATAGTTAAACATCAATCATTAAACCAAATTGTATTTAACCTTCGGTAGATTGCAGAATTCTTCTCGAAATTTTCTTGACAAAAAGTACGAAAAAACAGAAGTAAGAAAGAACATGTAAATCTAATAAAATAATCATTCAAAGCCAATTTCGACCTACCAAAGGTTTAATACAATTTGGTTTAAAGATTGATGTTTGACTATTTACGGCTGCTGACTGTGAGTGTTAAACGGCAAAACCCTCTTAAGAGATTGAGTGGTTACCATTGCAACATGTAGGGGTAACCTGTCCGTGAAAGCCTGGGTTCAAGCCCCGCGGCAGTCAAGAATTAAAAATTATCAATAAATTTTAATTAATTTCATGTTGTAAAATTCCTTTATTTATATCCTAATTCACAACTAAATGTGATGAAGAATTATTATTAAAATATTAATAGAATTTCGAGTAAAATTTTTAACAATTTTGACATAATTTGTTTTAAAGTTATTTTATGCTAAACATTTTAAAGTTTTATTAGGAAAATCTTCTCACTGCTAAAATTTGTACTGACCGCATAATTTTTATTATTCTAAAATAAACTTTTAACTTCTATATGCTGATTAATTAAAAACAAATAAAATGCTGATATAATAAAAAACTACTTTATATAAATAAAAAAAAAAAAATAAATTAAAACCAAAGCACATAAAAAATTCACAAAAATAAACTAAAAATAAAACCAAAGCTCCACAAAAAAAAACGTTTTTTTTTTTGAGTTGCATATAAACACATTGTTTAATAACTACTTCATAAAGTGTCACCGGACTCCAAACGAACTTTGGACTTAGCTTAATATGCAATTAAATTTATAAATTGAATTTCTAAAAACAGAACTTGATGGTTCTGAACGCTAAACAAAAAGCTGCTCTAATGTTTAAAGCGCCTTTTATTTATAGGCCAAATAAATTGCACAAACAAACAAACTGAAAACTAATAAATCACTGACATTTGAAAAACTCTTTGATTGCTGGCAAGATGCTACTGTTTTGGCTGCCCAGACCTCGAAGGAAGCAAACAAAAAAAAAAAAAACAAAAAAAAAAAAAAAACAAAAAAAAAAAAAAAAAAAAAAAACAATAATAAAAAAACTTAGAAATCTCAAATTTTTTAAACATTAAAAAATAAATATTGAAAATATTTTTTATTTAGTCTTTTTGAAAAAAATGCTATAAATTATTGAATTAAAATCAAACCTAAAACGTGTTGAAAAGTCACTAAATATCATTTGTGTCTTACGAGCTGTGTTGCCAGAAAATTTTTTATCATAAAGACCTATGAAGTGGACAGAAAATCTTAGTTTTCCCCACCTAAATCCCACCAAAAAAAATTGGAGCAGGTTCGTGAAGAAGAAATATAAATTGTTTGCTTACCATCTCTTTTAAGCTGCCCCTATACGAGTGATTTGTGCGTGTGATTTGTTCGTGATCGACGTCTTGTTACTTGTTAATGGGGCCGTTCGCGCACAAATTTCTTTCTTCTTTTTTTGTATAGCGCCCAAATTTCCCTTTGTCCGTATTTTGGTACTCCAGATCTCGTTCTTATTTCCTAGGTGCTATACAATACATTTGGGGATATAAGATTTAACAAGCATCAATCGCTTTAGAATGTTACAATGTTAACAAAATTTGGCACAAATAAATTTTTATTTGGATGGGAAAGATTATTAAGCAAATAATCAAGTAAGAAAGTATAGTCGGCTAAACTGTTTAGATATAAATTTTGAGGAGTGCACCCTATTTGCAAGTCATGAGTATTCATGAACCAGCCAATAAAAAATAATGTTGAAACTTAGATTTATATAAGAGTTTTTTGTAGATAAATAAATCAATATGTCTTAAAGTGATTTGGTATGGTCAGTTCTGAAGGTACACACAAAAAAAAAAAAAACTGTAATGCCAAAAGAAATTGATTTTGATTCAAATAGAATTTACATTCGGATTGTGCCCAACAAGATTTTGCATTTGTAGCAACAAGTCTGTTTCTTTTGTCCCAAAGTGTAAATTCATTGTTCAAATACAAATTTTTTTACGACAACAGTAATATTATTTGATTCAAAAAATAAATATTTTATGGCAACAAAAATTGTTATTTCCTGCAAATGCAAATCATTTGCGTCAACAGCAATTTTAAATGTGCTGTTATTTCGGAGGAAAACCTTTAACGACAAAAGATATTTCATTTGACACAAATAATTTTGCTTTTGAAAAACTTCAAATACTTTCATGTTGTTGCGGTAAAAAAAAATTTTGTTGGAAATGTTCTTGCGACAAAAGGTTTTCATTTACGACAACAAGTTTTTGTTTACCCCAACAGCATAATCGTCAAATGCTCAAATTATTTGGCATCACAATACATATTTTTTTTTGTGTGTACCAGTAAAACATTATACCATGGCTTAAAGCCATTACCAATATTTAAAAGAAGTTATGGCCTTTTTTGGGAGCTAAAGACCGATTCCAATAAAGTTTGGTAATATTATTTAGATGGCAATAATTTATCTTTTTTTTTTGGCTTATGGACAAAATGACTCTATGCTGGAAAAAAAGCTTGTATAGGGGCAATGTTAAATTAAAGACCGATTCTCAGAGTTTTTAACAGGCTTAATACTAATGACAATTAAAACGTACTAGTGTTTTCCTAGTAGTAGAAATTCGACCATAATGATCTTTTTACGGCAAGTATGAAGAAAACAGCGTTTGTTTTTTTCCGTCTTAGTGGATCGTTATGTTCTCTGCCACAATAATATAAAAAAATCAGTAAGAACTAATTGAAAAAAGGACCAAGAAGTACCATTTTTTAGTTTCTCAATCACTCTGGACTCTGCATGTTGAATTTTTTGTTTCTAGATTCAGAATTGAAAAATATTAAAAAGTACCAGTTAAGGAACAAAAATTACAAAAAATATCTCTCTTACAGATTCTTATTCACTCAGGACCATTAAGGTTTAATTTAATTTTTTTAGGGCCAATACTAACGGAAATTCAAAAAGTACCAGTTGAAGAACAAAAAGTACCAAAGAGTTCCCTCTTATAGATTCTTATGTTTCTAGGTCCAATATTAACGAATAATAAAAAAAGTACCAGTTGTGAAAAGAAAAAGTCCCAAAAAGCTCCTCCCTACCGATTCTTATTTACTTAGACATTGCGTTGTTTAATTTTATATTTCCTGGTCCAATATTAACGAAAATTCAAAAAGTACCAGTTGAAGAACAAAAAAGTACCAATATTGTTCACCATATAGGCTCTCTCTCATTCACTCAAAACGCTGCATTTATAATTTTATGTTTCTAAGTTCAATATTATAGAAAATTCAAAAATTACTACAAGCCGAACGGAAAGTAAAAGAAATTTAATTTTCCGTATTTCCTCCCCTTTTTGATAATTTTTTTCTCCCATTGAAGTACCAAAAATTTCCATATTGTAGTGGAAGCCCATAATTTAATATATATATTTATTAACATATAAAGAAACATTATTTATTAAAAAGTACCAAAATAGGTACGATTTACATCCGTTAAACGTTCGAATTTCGAAAAGTACCACATTTGTACATATTTGAATATTTTAGATGAGTAACAAATTTGTTATAATCTTTATTTCTATGTTTATTTCAAATTTTATATTTTTGGTTCAAATCGGTTGACCAACAGAGAAGGAAAGTGTTGTTACTGTTTTTCTTTGACTAAAAACTTGTGATGTCGGATTTTTTAAATCTTAAGATTCGATACAGCTGAATATGGCATTCCGATATTCCTCTTTTTAAACCAAAGCGGTGTACAGTATTAAATTGTCAAGGCTGACCGATTGTACTTTATTACTTGTTTCTATACCAATTAAAAGCTTAACATAAAATTTAAATTTTTTTTTGTAAATTTCGAAATGTAGGACTTACTAAACTTTTTGTACTTAATTCATAAAAAACTAAACTTTTACTGCAAAACCGTCTCTAATTTTAGTTCATTAAACTATACTTTCATTTTGCTTACATAAAATTAATTTTGAAACAAAAAAAAACTTTTGTTTATTTTCATTTAAACTAAAAACAAATAAATAAACTAAAAAAGTTAACACATTTTATTGGTGTATGTTTTTGTTTTTATTTTTGTTTAGCTGTTAGCTATTTTTTTTCAACACTTAAACAATAATTCAAGATATTTATCGAACTGACTTTTATTCCCCATTTACTTGGTTCGGTTTAAGAAACATAAGCCCGTCACAATCATCATGAGAGATAAGAGATCTACAAACCCAAAAACACACATTTACCCGTATTTACCTACAACAAAATGTTGACTGTGTTTTTTGTCTTCATCTTAAATTTTTTTTTTTTTTGTTATAAAACCACGAAAAATTTAAACATCTATAAACAACAAGTATGAAAGTATAGTAGATCAAGCCGTACCATATGATACCCTACATATAAAATGTTCGAGAGAGTAAGCTAATTAGGACCAATGCGCTTTGATAAATAAAATAAAACAAAATATTTTATGAGGTAAAGATTCCAGAAAAATTCTTTGTGCCGTATATTGTTTAGGTTGGATTTAAGGTGATTTTAGCAGAGCTGTGGAGCAGTGCTGCCAGGTATCATTTTTCTCTTCCCCCAAAAAAGTTTAAAAACCTCCCAAATTTAAAGAATTTAAGAAACACCGCAAATCGTAAACGTAACGGACGGACATCTTAAGACTGATTCAAAAATTGATCCTAAGGTTAGATCTACTACCAATATTTTAAAGTGTTACCAACACCAGCACAAACACATAATACCTTCCCCACTATTGTGGTGTGGGTTTAAAGAGTTATTGTATTTGATTCTAAAAAAATTAAAGAGTGAAAAAAGTAACTGTCAATTATCTGTTATATTTCTAACATTTAAAAGGCCAATTAAATTTTTCTTTTGAATTTTTTTATTTATTTATTTTTTTTTTGCAACATCATTTTGTTCAAATTTTTGCTAAACAAAAGCATTTCTGTAGTGGTTTTTATAGGCGAAATACAATAAGAAAAAAAAAGTTATCAAAGGAAGGAGATTGTTTCAAACTGAGGAGGCACTTTGATCATTATCGCTGGTGAACGACTTAATTTAGAAAAAATTGTGCTAAAATTTCGTATCGCATAAAGTTTTTTGTTCAGTTAATATTATTCAAGTTTCTTAAATAGGGACTTCCTACAAAGGTGGTTTAGGAATTCAAACTTTTCGATTATGGTTAAGGTTGTATTCCTGTTCGGGGAAAAAATTTCCGAAAATTTTCGATAAAACTGTTTTTCGAAATTACCGGAAGTTGTTATACGATAAATTATGGAAATTTATTTCTAAAGCCTTTGAATTAAACTTTGTAACACTAAGTGGTCGGTTTGTCAATGTCAAAGGAAAAAGAACAAATAAGAAAGTATAGTTCGTAATGCCCCATCACATGATAACCAACAAACACTACAGCATTAACGACTAGAACGAAATTGGGATCACACTGCAAGAATGGATCCTCCAGAACAAAATTATCTTGTTCCTATGAGATGTTGTGACAAAAATTAAATTTAGGTTGGGAAATTATATGGGACATATGTTCAATTCTTGATGTGACCAAAAAAAAAAAAAAATGTGGACAATACAAAATAATTATTATAAAAGTTATCATCGCTTAATTATTAATGACAATATTTTAAAGAAAGTTGTGGGTATTCTCACATTCTCACAGATTTCAATGCGCGTGCGGCACGGCAATTTTCAACCGATCGAGCTCATATTTTTACCAAATTTTTTTTTAACCCAACCCAACCCAAAACAAAACTGGTCTACGTTTTTGGAAAAATCGAAATATAAAATTTTCTGCAATTTAGTTTATATATCTAAAAAAAACACAATGGAGTTTTGGTGATGATCGGTTCATAGTGTTTAACTCTAGTATCACTTTCCTAATAAACTTTTCTTAAAATAAATCTCTTAAGAGGGCTAATTGCGATCAAAATATGCATCAAGTGTTATACAAGTACGTGAATGTTGAACCCATTTAATCGATGGAATACATTAAATCTTCTGAAGAAAAAATTGATACAAAAATTAATGTTGCCACATAATCGATCTTAAAACTAGTTTTGAGAATTGTACCCATGTTTTGAACTTCCACGTCTAGAAACTTTTCGATTGAATTGTGAGAAATTAAACAAAAATTCCATAAATAGAAACAAACAGCTATTTTCGCACTTAACTGCGTCTGTATCATTTTTTGGGGAGTAATAGCTGTCACCTAAGGAAATTACTTGCCAATTTACAGAAAAAGATGGGTCTGTAAAATTTTTCTGAGAAAGTTCCCGCTTTAAACTGTAATTTGACAGTTTAAAGCAGGAAACAGAGTGAGAAAAAATTTCAACACTAAAAAATAATAACACGGTAGAGGTAATTATTTATTTTGTTCTTGGCAGATTTTTTCATAGTTTAATTACATATTTTGGTTTTTAAATTTGTTTTTTTAGTATACGTATGTTTTCAAACATTAAAGTCACACTTTACATTATTTGGCATAGTCGACAGTTTTATTTTCGCCACCGTCGTTAAAAATATTTCCATTTAAGTGAATTTTGGTCGCCGTCAACGATATGTGTGACTGGCGTTCTGAACGTCTGCAATGTCACATCGGCTTCGAGTGCAATGTTATGACATTTATAACCTTACGACGTAATCTTTTTTGATAGGTGTCGACATGAGTTACAGACACACTTTTTTCTTACTTTTCTAGGACAGATGAAGTATCTTATTTCACAACTTTTCGATGCGAGAAGTTCTCATAAAAGTTACAGAACATGTGTACTGGATCATTAAGCAATTTTTGCAAGTTTTAAACCCTTAAACTCTAATGGAAAGGGTATGTATAAGTTTGTCATTCCGTATGTAATTTAAACGATATTGATCTTAGACCCTATAAACTGTTTATATTCCGTCTCCTTTTTAACAGCGAAGTTAACTAGCTTGGTTACCGATGTCCGTCTGTCCGTGTGTATGTTAAAATAGGTTTTCCGAGGACATTAGATGTTGGACTGTAAGATATTAATATCACCTAAAGTTTGGTACACTTTGCTAATAAAATTCAGAGAGATCGGTCTACAATTGGCTGAGATATAAGCAAAAAAACTCGACTGCCTCTAATAAATAATCTTGAAAGAATACAAGAGGGTATTAACTCACAATCGAAAAGTTGTCAGTAGAAGCAAAACTGGTTTTAATTTTACATTAAAGGCATACGAAAAAACCTTTTTTAAACCAGCCTTTTCAATACCAAAAAGTAGACAAAAAAGCATGATATTTTTACAGCAGGTAGATATGAATGTTACGTGTCGATTTTTTTTCAAAAGTGAAGAAAATAAAATTTTGAGTTAATACCCTCTTGTTGATCAAGTGCGATATGTTGTACATACATATCGCAATACAATACAATTTTTACACAATTTTACAATTTTTTTCTTCCCAAAATAATAGTTTTGACACAACAGCGGCCATATCATATGGGCATACTATGTTGAAGGGTATATACGATTCGTTATAACCGAATACAGCCCATTTTGTGGTTTTTCTTCACTTTTTTGCGCCTCTCATTCCATTTTCCTAAAAGTGCAACTCTTCATGATTCATATACATACATACATACTTTCTTTCACTCTTAGTTATCGATTAACGCTATTTTATTCTCTTCTTTATAAAGTCATCAAAATAACATTATTTTCTTTACTCTTTTATATTCACATAAAAAGCTGTTAAATCACAAGGAAAATAAGAATTTGTGGAGGAAAAGAGGAATAAAGAAAGAATGACATTTGCATTAAATGCCAAATTTTGTTGTAAGTAAATTAAATAGCAAACGTCAAACACCATGACATCCTTCCTCTGGTTGGCATTATTGCGACCAAACGGTTCGTTGAACTGCACAGTGGCACACAATTTTAATAGTTCTCAAAAAAAAAAAAAAAAAATGAAAATCTTAACCTTGAAAATAAAATTTTATTTAGTTTTTTTTTTAAAGGGCCTTATGGTAATCAAATTGTCTGGGTAAAGCAATTTTATTATATATTTTTTTCTAACTTTTCAGTCTTTCAAGCCCTTGATCTCTTATTAATATAATTCTTTTTAAAGACATATGGAAGATTGACTAGAGCAGATACTCTTCAAACAATATCAAAAATGTTCTCTCAAAATTCCCTAAGTATAAACTTATAACAACAAATTAAATTATTTTGATATGAAGCTATAATATGTATGTATATTTAGAAAATTTAATTTATATGGAAAGCTTTGCCTCACCTATCTTCTATTTAAGATCTTGTCCCGTTCGACTACCATTTGTTTTGAATGATTTAGAATGCCGTCACTAAAATACGATTAACTTCAAAACACGATATTATTAATTCATTTTTGGGCTAATAATATTATATCACCACCATAAGAGAAATTTACGCCACTGTGCATTGCTAGGAATTTTTTTTTAACTTTTTCCTTTTTTTTTACTGCCTTAAACATTCTGTTGACTTCTAGACTGTTGAAGTGGTGAATGGGTCTTGGTCAGTTAAGTTTGTAGAAGATTTGCCGATTTCGCTGTTTGATTGTTCGACTGCTGCTGGGTTCATTGCCAGTTTGACTAACTATAATTGTTCTTATAACAATCACTTGTCCTTCCGTACATCCTTAATGCGTTTGCCATATGTCCAGACAGAAGGCGTGCTGTCATTTGGCTTGTAATATTTGTGATTCTTTAAACGGAATTTAAATAAGCATAAAAAATTATTTTAAATATTATTATGCAGTCAAGTGAAATAAATGATAAGATAAGTAAGGAAATGAACAGAAATACTGTTTACTTATTCCTTCTAGTGGATAGTTTTTTTTTTTTGTTAATAATAAACTAAAATTATTCTTATGCATTTGCCAGACGTAGATTTGCTTAATCGAATTTATTAATATTTAGTGAAACTCTTAGCTTTTTTTTTGTAACTTTAAAGTATGCCAATTTTTTTTTTTGAATAGAATCAAAAGATTACAACTTGTCTTAAAGTCTTTACTAAAGGGTTTTTACTCGGAAAATATTTCCATTTTTTTTAAAGTACCCAGGTCCTTTAGGACTACAAATTCCTGTAAAACTTTATCCAAATTACTCAACCTAAATATTTGTTATTTCGTCGAGGTAACAAAAAGTTATTTAAGAATCTACAAAAGGATGTGATATTTGACTTAATGTTCGAAACAATGCCCTGCCATAGCGGAGTTAACTTTGATGAAGTTTTCTTGCTCATTCAAAAGATCATATTTGTATAAGAGGTTCCAAGAGTCATTTTTCTCAAAGTGTTACTATTGCATTTTTCGGATGCCCGAAAATAAAATTGATCAAATACTATGTGCAATAAGGTAACATAGGTTTGTTTAACAACAAATGCTACAATAAATCGCCAAACTTAAACTCAGAACTTCCCTGAATTCACGCACTCAGTCCATGTGAAAAATTATTTTCTTACAGCACAAGGAGTTAAAGTGCTCATATACCTTTTGTGCTCCAAGCGAAACAGGTATTTTAATGACAAGTGCTTGAATTGTTCGCCATATCTCGCTATCGGATAAGAATCCCCCATTCACCTCTTGTGCACAGAACTTTATCTACTAAATCCATATGTACACTCAAAATATTATGTAGTTAAATTCAAACGAAAATTCATTTTAAACAACTTAAAATTTGTTTAAAAACGGATGATTTACATTTTATATAAAACAAATTATTTTTACATTCATTTTTTAATTTTTTATTTATTAAACAGCATTTTCCTTAAAATTTAATAGTTTTTACTTTTAAAAAATATATTTTTACCGACGAAAATCAAACCACATAACAAAATAAAAACGGAAAATTATTATTTTGTTTTTGAATAAAAAAATAAATGTTAAAAAATAAAATTATTCGTAAAATAACTATATTTTTATTCAATTTTAACAGTACGGAAAACGAATTTAATAACCCACAATCAGTTACTGTAATAATTTTATGAGTTAAAGTTCAATTTTGAGAAAAAGATCCTTCAACCCCTTGTGCTTTAAGCCCCTCCCTTAAGATTTAGGCCAAATTAGTTTGCTTTGTCTTATTGTGCATTGCCTGTATCATGCAAACATCCAAATACAAGGTAGACGAAATCAATTATCTGGCATGCTGCAAAACCAAATATTGTTCATGAGTGGAATTATCATTTAAGGATTTTTTAAAGTCCTTGAAGTCCTGAGAAAGTATTTGTGCAATACGTATAGCATTAATGATTCTCAATATTTATACCAAGAGGTGAATTTTAAGATAATTCTTAAACAAAAATATCAAAAAACTTCTCAAGCGGTGTGTTACATGCGCAATAAGTCTCAGTCTACACACGAATCTAACAATCTTATCTATGTTCACACTTGGGTTTCTTAATGCGTTTAATCACCTCGAACGTGATTAAGCTCTAATCCCCTCAACATCAAGATTAGTAACCTTATGCTAAGTTCACACTTAGGTTTTTAAACGCGTTTAAGCAAAATGTTGATTAAGCTAATCAAAGCCGTTCACATTACATTTGAGATGATTAAGATGACAGATGATTAAGAAAAAAAACACACAACAAACACACAAAAAAACAACAAACAAATTTATATTTCTTTAAAGTATTAAAAATGTATAAAAACACTTTTATAAAGTTATCAGAAGATTATTTTAATCATTTTAATGATGAAATTGTGAAAATGTATGAATTATTTAAGGAAAAAAATAAAAACATTAAGCAGAAATCTTGGCCGGTTGTACACGATCATTTTGGCGATTCTACATTTGAGGTATGTTCAGTGGATTCTATGTGATTTATGAAGTGATTTAGTTGTAATCATGTCAATTTGAAGTGATTAACAAATCACTTCAATGTATGGGTAATCATCTCGATTTTGAAGTGATTAGAGCTTAATCACGTTCGAACTGCTTAAACGCTTAACTGCTTAAACATTGAAGTGATTTGTTAATCACTTCAAATTGACATGATTAAAACTAAATCATTTAATTAATCACATAGAATCCTCTGAACATACCTCAAACTAAGTATAATGTGTGAACTAAATAACGGGTAGTTAAATTTTATGGGCCGATGTTTAATGTAAGTAACACCTAAACGTCAAGTTTTTTCTGCATTTCATTTGACATTTCTCAATTTCAGACTAAAGCTACGGTCAGACTTATCAAATATTTGACGAAAAAAACGGGACCAACAACCAAACTAAGAAATCATTTCGCTTAATATCAATTTTTATTTTGAGCAAAATATATGTCTAGTAGTATAATTAGTTTATTTTGTAATATTAAGACCATTTTAAATCTCACTAACTATTAACAAAAGTAGGGGTTACGCTTATTTGATCAAATATTTAATAAGTGTGACCGTAGCTTAACTCAATTTGAACCATGGAAAGATACACAATCAAGCAACGCGTTAAAGTTATTCAGGCTTATATGAAAATGGGCGTTCTAATCAAAATGAATATTTTGCACTTTGTGATTTTTTTTGGTCAATTTAATCGTCCAAATGTGCGTACAATCGGAAAAATCGTGCAAATACTTGAGCAAACCAGGTCTGTAGGAGATGTGAAAACACCAGTGCAAGCTCGTACAGGTCGTACTGCAGAAAATATTGCTGCTGTTCGCGATAGTGTGGCTGAAGAGCCGTCCACCTCAACTCGTCGTCGTGCCAAACAATTGCACCTCTCACGCTCGTCGTTGATGAACATTATGCATAAAGACTTGCATTTACACGCTTACAAGGTGCAACTGACTCAACAACTAAAGCCTCTTGACCATTCCAAACGTCGTTAATGGTCAGAATGGTGGCACGAAATTGAAACAGTGGATGATAAATTTTCGAAGAAAATCATCTTCAGTAATGAGGCACTTTGTCGCCTCAGTGGATTTGTCAACCAGCAGAATTGACGCATTTGGGCAAATGATAATCCAAGAGTGATTGTCGAAAAATTAATGCACCCACAAAGAGTGGCTGTTTGGTGCGGTTTATGTGCTGGCGGCATCATTGGGTTGTATTTTTTCCAAAATGAGGCCGGTCAGGCAGTTACTTTGAATAGTGTTCGCTATCGTGAGATGATAACGAACTTTTTATGGCCCGAATTGGAAGATATGGATGTGGATGAAATGTGGTTTCACTGTGCCACTTGTCACACAGCTAACGAAACAATGGTTCTTTTGCGCGACAAATTCAAGGACCGTGTTATCTCACGTGGTGGCGATGTCAATTGGCATGTGATTTGACACCGTTCGACTTCTTTCTTTGGAGTTATTTGAGAGAATAGGTGTAAGTCGATAGGCCAGCAACAATACAAGAGCTTAAGGATGAGATAATTCGGCACATTAACGGCATAGAACCTCAATTATGCCTCACGTCATCGAAAATTTGGACCATCGGATGGAGGTGTGCCGCCGAGGTCACGGCTGCCAATTTGACCGATATTTTGTTCCATACATAATTGAACCATACTAATATTGGCATTATAAAAATAAATTACAATAATTTCCTAAATAATTTGTGTTTTATTCAAAATCAACATCGGCCCTTAAAATGTAACCACCCTTTATAATATATGGGGCACTGATTTAGAGCTAATGAGCTTAAACTTCATATAAATTGAAGTTTAGTTTAACTAAGGCAGCAGCTAAACTATCTAAACTAATTTTTTAGCAATTATTCGAAGACAGTTCCTCATTTATTATCACACCATCTCATTTGGCTTACAATATCAACTACAGCACCACAAATCCGCAAATATAAGACCACTTTAGTCTCATCACGTCTTTTAAATTTAAAAACCATCGCCTAAGTCTTACTGGTATTCACCTGAAGAATAATTGAATGTCATCAACAAATGCTAAGGGCCTGCAACAACTACTACTCATATTGGAAAATAAATCATTCAGAAATAGCGTGAACAACATAGAGCCTAAAAGCGAACCCTGTGGAATACCTGACCTCACATATAGCCCAAACAAATCCGTCGTCTAACAATTATTTTTTTGACTTCTTAGTCATCTAAGGCAAGATGTATCGTACTTCGATCCAAAAAAAAGATATATTTTATAGGGTCTTTGATAATTACTTTGTGTATTTCAAGCTGAATGACAAAATTAATATTTTATTGTGGTGGGCTTGTACTTGGCTTATTTAAACAAACCTTTATTTTTTCATTTTTCAAAAAGATAAAATTTGCTCCATCTTTTTTCAACAAAATCACACTCTAAACTAGACCATGATACTCGTATATTCAATTTTAATGTTTTTTTATTAACTTTACCTCACCGCATATTGTAATTATTTGTTAATTATTATAATTTGTTAGTCAATAATGTCATTATTATTCAATTTCTATTAAAAATTATAACAAAAAAAAAAAAAAAAAAAATAATTGATATAATTAACAAATAAATATAATTTTTTTTTTTTTTATAGAACTATTTGCTATAAAAATTTATTTCGAATGTATAGTTGAGTAAATCCAACTATAAAATACCTCACATCACTTAGAAATAGGAGCTATAAATGAGAGTGTGAGGACTTTAAATGGGGTCTATAAACAAATATAGACTTACTGCCTTAAAGAACGTGAACAATCAAACTGAGTTTTGAGTGGTACTCCACCAGTACTTAATTCGCCTGAGTTTTGTATGGGGTTCTACCTAGTCAAATGTTATCTTTTAACCCGCAAATATTGAAACTGGGTATAGTTATATGGCATTAAGACATTATCTAATTCGAATTGAAAGGTAAAACGCATGAAGGACGGACAAAAAAGACTCCCTGATTGCTGTTAAGATATAATTCGATGATACGCGAGCTGCTTCCCCGCCCAAAGCATTTTTACGAATGCAAACTAACCTCAAAACAATCGAAAACTTTTATATCAGGTGCCAAAAAAAAGACAGTGTTGCCAATTGTTACCCGTTAATAGAGAGGATTAACACCTTGCCTGCATCTTATATGGGTTTTAATGGAAATCGTAAAGTTAACAAAGTGAATGGCAAACTTAAATAAGCCCCAATTACCGGTGATGAAGAGTATTCAAATTATAATGCCAAATTTGATATTCAATTGTTTGTAAAAGAGAAACCTTTAAAGTAATTTGACCTTGTGGTTAAATTGCAAAAAAATTGCATATTATACATTTATTTTTAGTTAAATAATGCAAAAAAAAAAGAAAAAAAAAATATATAATTCTATATATAATTTAAAATTTAAGCTTAATATTAAAAATCGAACTAAAAATTTCAATTCAATTGTAGAAAACAAATCGAATTAGAAAGATAAAAATAAAGCCAATAAATAAATAAAAAAAAATATGCATATTAAGTTTTAATCATAAATTTGAAAAAAAAAAAAATCCCAATGCAAAATGGTTCTACTAAAAATCTTCTTACTTATAAATCTAAACTTAAATATATGTAATTGTTTGGTAAGTTTGAAATTGATCAGAGATAATCCGTTGTAATAGATCAAACATTAAATCTTTTTTAGCGTCCTTTTGACATACGCTGGAGAAGTGTTAACTGTACTGCTATATCAAAACCCCATTTTGGCTTTTTCAATTGCTCCTTAAACCAATTGCCGCGAAATCGTGGCAACTATGCCACCATGCATTTACAATTTAGCCAGACTATTGAAAGCATTTTGATGGATTTTAAGGTATTAATGCCCTCGGATATAAATAAAGATATGGAATTGATACAATTTCGGGTCGATGGCTGCCAAATGTCTAAACGTAAATCGAATAATCCAGCGGTCGCAGCTTTAGCTAAACAAATCTTACAAACGGGCAATTTTTCTTCTGAATGTCCTTTAAAGGCGGTGAGTAAATAAGTTGAGTTTTTTTTAGTTCTTGTATTATTGTTTTTTTTTTATTTCGGTGCAATTTTAGCTTACTACCTATACTGTAAAGCATTTATCTCTAAATCCGGATTATTTTCCTGGCTTTACACCGGAAATGACTTTTGTAATTAAAGTTAGAATGTATACAAATAAAATTCATTTATTAACTGTCAATACAGTAGCGAGTGTTGTAAAGAAAAAGTAAAGAAACATCAAAAGAATAAAGAAAAGATTTTATGATTTCACTCAGAATAACAGTTTTATTACTTTGTACTCGGTGTTGGCGCTTGGAACTGGATATTATTACACAGAAACTGTCGGAGTCGATCAAGTCGTTAGTAATGCGAGTGGCTAGTGAACGAAATTTACTTTAACTACCCGCGTATTCATAAAAAAAATTAATTTACACAACAAAATAAGCGTTTATGAATATTGGGCTAGTGTTTGCCCAGTGGTCAAAAATCAACCATAATTATTAATGCAAATATGAAGAAAACATGTATATAAATATAAAGGTTTTGAGCATTTTTCTTATCGTATAAGTGGATCGATTTGGCGAGGGACCAACATCCGGTCCATATGTTATCCACCCAAGCCCTTGAATTTTTGATTAAGTTTTGTATGTTCAATAATAAACAGTTACAAAAAATCAGGAATTACATACTAATAAAAAAACAAAAAAGTACCAAAAAGTCTCCTCTTATAGTTTCTCAATCACTCTGGACTCTGCATGTTGAATTTTATGTTTCTAGGTTCACTAATAAAAAAAAAAATTTTAAAAGTACCAGTTTAAGAACAAAAAAGTACCAAAAACATTTCTCTTACAGATTCTCATACACTCAGGACCTAGCATGATTAATTTAATGTTTCTAGGTCTAATACTAAACAAAATTCAAAAAGTACCATTTAAAAAACAAAAATGTACCAAACAATTCCCTCTTAGAGATTCTCACCCAGTCAGGATATTGCAATTTTAATTTTATTTTTCTACGTCCAATATTAACGAAAATTAAAAAAGTACCAGTTGTAGAACGAAAAGTACCAATAACCTATCCCTTACAGATTTTTGTTCACTCTGAACCATGCATGTCATGTTCTATGTTTCTCATTGAAAGACTAATGAAACCTACCGAATAAAGAACAAAAAAGTACCTACATTTTTTATCATATGGGTTTTAATCCACTTAGGACCTTGCACCTATAATATCATAATTGCAGCAAAAGAAAAATGTCAATACATGCACAGAATAAATTCTCCGAAATTTTTCACCAATTAAAGCATTAATCAAAAATAAAATCAGGTTTAATTAAAAATTTAATCAAGTGAATTAAACGTTTTATCAAGCAAATAAAACGTTTGATCAAGTGAATTAAACGTTAAATCAAGTGAATTAAACGGTTAATCAAGTGAATTGAACATTAAATCTAGTGAATTCAACGTTAAATTCATACTATTAATTGGTTTACTTGTGCAAATTTAATTAACTTTTTAATTAATATCACAAATTTTTCAATTGAAATCAGTTTTTATTTTTTTCTGTGTGGAGAAAATGTTTTGCAAAAACAAAAAAGTACCAAAAATAGGTACGATTTTGACCACGAATTTCGAAAAAGTATCAAATTTATATTTTTATTTTTTAAGATAAGTTAAGAATTTGGTATTATCTTTATTTCTATGCTTATTGCTTTGAAGGATAAATTTGGTGACAAAGAAGTTTCAAATTACAGGTTATACCCGTTAACTACCCAAAAAGGGCCGAATACCAGACACCTGTCCTTTTATTTTTGAAATGAACAACGATAATTCCTAATTTTTTTTTTATTTCTTTTACTTTAGGAGGTGTAAGATTAGCGAATTTTCCCGGTTTTACCCTTTTTTTCCCCTCAGATTTTGAGAAAATATATGTATGTATATTGTGCACTACCTTTCAAACGTTGAATTTTTTGTTCAAATCGGTTGACAAACAGAGGAGGAAGTGTTCGTTAATGTTTTACCTTTATCGATTTATGTTGATTGGCAAAGCCAAGTTTAGGTTGGCAAAAATTCTGTATTTTTTGTGATCAAGAGTTGGAAAATGTTGTTCCTGTCACTGTCAGGGTTTATTAAGAAGCTTTATATTCTAAAAAAATTTGTATTTATGTATAAATATTTGGTCTAATTTTTTTGTTTTTTGTTTTAAATTAATACAATAAATCGTCTACCCCATTTTATGATGAACGATTATTGATTTACGATAGGTCCAATATTAATTTTCCTCCTGAAAGTCCCTTAAATTCGCCTCATAATATTTCCAAAACATATCATGATATTTAATTAAAATTAAGTTGCTTTCCCTGCAGATAATATCCCATGTCTTCGTTTTTTAACGAAATGTTTTCGTTTTTAAACGAAGTTAAAACTAATCCTCTGGAGTATACCATGGAGGAGTTTCAAAACTAGTCCACTAGAGTATGTATGAACATGGAGTAGTTTTAAGACTACTCCGTTTTAATGCAAAACTGGGTTATATGGTCCGCTACTATGACATCGAAATGTTTAATCGACCACCTTTTAACCATATATTTGGAGTAGTGTTGGAGTACTCCTACTCCTTTATGGATTACTCTTTACATGCACGTATGGACTAGTCTCGTTATCTGCAGGGTAACCAATGATATGCGATACGATGAGAATGGACTTTAAATGGCGGCGCTTCATATTATAAAACAAAAGCGCTGTTTTTTGGCATGTGACAAAAAAATATTTCCCTTTTTGGAAACTCCATTGACATATCTTTCATTGAATGGGGCGATCCAGTTTAATTTCTATAATCCCAAGGTATATTTACACAAGGTAGACTCATTTGGGAGTGAAGACATGCTGCTCTATAAAAGGAACCATGTTGTCAAAATTGTCTTCATATAAAACAAAAACAATTTAACGCACACATGTACAAATTTTGGCTCATATACACGCAATTTGACGTTGTGGTTCCAACTATGGGTAAACAGCTGACAAACATATGGGCCAACGAGTTTACCTTGTGTAAATATACCTTGTATAATCCTAATAATAGCTTTTTTCTTGTTTTATTTTTAAAAAATCTATAACCAACATTTTTTTGTTTTTATTATTTTAGCTTTTTGAATTCTTGTTCTTAATTCTGGCTACCATATTAACATAAATAACTTGCTTTTTCTCAACGAAGACATTTAATATCGAGGTAAAATTCATTTCCGGGGTAAAACCAGGAAAATAATCGGGATTTAAAGAAAAATGAGCCGCACTGTATGTAATATTCTGAAACAGAAATTATTTTGTAAGATATTAACTTTTTAGCAAAATGTATCTATCTACTTACTGCTTTAAGAGGACAGCTCTTAGGGAAATTGTCGCCCGTAGCCAGTCTCTTTAAAATGGATGCCACAATTGGATTTTTACTTTGAAAAGAAGTTAGTTTACAGGGATCGGTGCGCTGTTTTAGAAAGTCAACCATTTTATGTTTAGGTCCTGGCATTCTAATGATACATTCTAACATCATGTTATTAATATTCTGTTTTGGTTTGAAACGTATCTGTAAATAATTGCCACGATTTTTGGGCATCTCTACAATGGGACACACAAACAAATCTACCAAATTGTCGTCCATGATGGTACAATTGGCCTTAGTCCAGCGTATGTCAAAGGAACGCTAAATAAATCAAGCGAATATAAACAAATTGGTGGATGAGAGCTTTGTCGAGTTTAATTTTACTTACATAGGAGTTTGACAACTTGAAAACGCTGTAAATTATTACAATTTGTATTAAATATAATTTAAAATTTGACATTGTGCGTTCATTTATTGCTTTGTGATGTTTTTGGTTTATTTGTTTATTTGATAATAATTTTCTGTTTTTTTTTTTATAAATATGGTTAACCAAATTATGCTCAAATTATTTAGTGGTTTTTGGTAGGAAATTGAATTTTAATTGCTTGTTAAAACCATTTAGTCAACATACTAAACACATGTAATAATTACCGTAATTAAGGTGGAAATAGGCTGGGTTTAATTATGTTGAACTTAATACAGTAACGGGAAAAAAAATTGTTATCCTCATTATTAAAGATACAGAGGATATTATGCCTTTTTGCTGATGTCTGTGTTAATGTTTGACAACGTAATTTCTATACACTCATAGAAAAATGAATCTTCATATTGATGATGCCCTAACATCAGAATTGTGACATAAATGTTATTACAAATGTCTTCAATGAGGCAAAAAGTGTCATCAATCCAATGACGAACGTCATCATAAAAGTTTGTCATATTTTATGCGTCATCATGCTATGAATACAGTGGCATCAATTCGAAGCCACATTTTGTGTATTATTAATATTATTTTCATGTTTAAAAAATAAAATTAATTTTCAATAGTTTAAAATTATTTAGTTAAATATACATATATAATTTTCAAAGCAGACTGATTATGAAAACCATATCGGGCATACTCTTCGTGTCTTATAATTGAGAGTTCTTCTGTAAACAAAGGGAGGGATACGATAAAAAATGAAACAAACATGTGTAGCGGGCAAGTAATTGCAATATCAGTTTGTCATTTAATCAAGCCTAATGAGTCTTTTCTCCGATGTTACTTAGTCATAGCACTGATGACATTTTTTTATTAAAATGACTCCGATTTGAAATTTCTGTGATACCGATTTGTTATTCCCTTAAATCACTCAAGGACGAAAAATCTTATAAAAGATGTAGATATCCAGCCAATTTTTAAAATTTTGTTTGCAGGTTGTAGCTGTAAAACAGGTTACACTGCAATATGTCGCCCCAGAAAATATCGCCCCAAAAAGAAAATGAAAATTTAACTTAAATGTAAGGCTTTTTCATTACGCAATGCAAGCAATTAAAAAAAAAAATTACCACAAAATAATGAAAACTCGCCCTAAAAATTGAACAAAATCTGAATATTAACCCCAAAAAGCTTAAAATCAGTGTTTGAAAATAAACACTAAATATCGTTCATTAGGGTTCGGTTCGGTAGATTTATGGAAAACACAAACGCTAATAGTGTTTGTGAAGTAAATCATTCAAAAAATAACGTTTTCCTGTAAGTCATCTATAAAACACAAAAAAAAAAAAAAAAAAAAAAAATACTGTACGAACTATGTTTGTTTTTTTTTTCCAACCCACAAACTTCATTGTGTTCGGTTCAGCACATTACTTTTCGTTCATTTCTGTTGTGCTTAGCGCCCTTTTGGCTGGTAAAAGAGAATCAAGTATTTTTTACAAAAACAAAATACACATACGAAAAAAAAAGCCAGCAAACTACTTTTACACAAACAAAACATATACACAATACACATAGAAGCTGTTCGTGCTGCGGTCATTGCCTTAATTTTTTGTTTGTTCATTTCTTTATCAATGTTAATGTTAAAAAAGATACATTATAGAACATTAAAATAAAATGATTGCCCACAGTGCACTGCAATGGTTCTGTTTTTTCACTAAGAACAGAACACTATATAATGTTCGGCTCTTTCTTGAAAATAGTTACGAACGGTATTAAAGGTTGTGTTCGTCTACACAAACACTAAAAAATAAATATCGTTCCTGGGTGTGTGAGAAGAACACTTAATAATATTCTGTTAACTTTCGAACACTGGTTAAAATCAGATTTTTAAAAAACTGCGGTCAATGTAGAAAAACAGACACTTTTTTATATGGCATTGGCAAACAAAAAAACTGTTGCTTTAACTTCAGATTCATTAAGTGTAAACAGTCGCTGCCAAACCAACTTAAAAAAGCGAAAAGTTGTAGATACATTATCGTTCGAATACATTATCGTTCGAAAATTTTTGTTTTCGACTGCAGTTTTTTAAGCCCTAGCTAAAATTAGTTAAAGTCCGACCATATGATACCCTACACCACAGTAAATAAGAAAACAATTTTAAAGTGTACCCTATTTGGGACCCATGTGCACTCATGGACCCGTCGGTACAAAATTATGTTAGGAGGTTAAGATTCATGTGAAAGTTCTTTGTGCCGAATATTATCTTAGATATCTATAGAAGATTTTAGGATGGAGCTTTATATGGGACCTGTGGCTTATTTTGGACTGAACTGTCATGGCATATTAGATATCGTAAAAGTCATTATAAATACTAACATTTATAAGGAAGCTATAACATTAGAAGATTTTCGGGAGAAGTATTATGGTCAAATATGGACCGATTTTAATAAAATTTGGTAAAATGATTTTGACTACAATGAAATATGTTTGGACAAATTTAATCTAAATACCAACATAATAAGATGACTTATGGGCACAAAAACCCTATTCCGGGAGAAGCTTGTACGGGGGCTATGTGAAATTATCTCCAACATCGCGACCTGTAGTTTGCGCACGAGGTTTACATGGACAGCCTGCCAGACGGACGGACATCGTTAATTCAACTGAGAAAGCGATTCTACGCCAATCGGTATGCTAAAAACTGAGTCTAGGAACAGTATACTAAGGTGTTACAAATCTCAAATCGATAAATATAGCTGTCTTAAGAATATTTACAATGAGCATTACATTATAAGAATCGTTCGTTATATATGGGCGTGGCAACAATTTTAAAACGTCAGCTCAAGGGCTTTTGTTACTTAATATAATAAAAAATGTATAAGTTTTTGGCCGAAATCTCCCACTGTGCACTGGTGAAGCTCTCAAATAAAGTCCTCTCCTGAAAATTTTTAATTTTTCGTGAAGAGCATCAAAGATTCGGCTCAGCTTAATATATAATTCTTATTTGTGTTATTTAAATGATTTTTATAAAATTAACAAAATGGATTTTACCAACCCTCGTATAGACAAAAAAATCAAGCCTACTCGACTTAATGGTTTATTAAGAAAATAATTATGATCAAATCAAATTTCGAAAATTAACTTAATCTGATTTTTAACCAACGTCGTGTTTTTTTGCGGTAATTGGACTGTGAAACAAATGATTCAAGCCAGCAGACAGACAGAGAGGCAGGCAGGCAGTAAGCTTTACTTTTTTATTTGATTTCAGTTAAAACGATTTCAGATCTATATGACCAACTTTCTGTTTAACGACACAAAACAGCGACAAAACAGTGACATGTGCGCATTATTTTATGATTCTGTTTAATTGTTTTCAATTTGAATTTTTTTTTTCTTTAAAATTTGATTTTTTTATTCTTAATTTAAACTCATAATTTCCTGTAATTTAATATATTTTTTTTTATGAAATGTTTTACACGTTGTTTAACATGACTTGGAAATACAAAAATTTAAAAAAAAAATCAAGATTATATTTTTTCTTTACTTTTTTTTTGTCTGCTATCCAGTCTTTGAACTTTTTGTTGGTATAACTTTTGTTTGTTTTATTTTTTGTGAGCATTAAAATTAAGAAACATTAACTGGAAAATATTTAACAGAAAAGAAAAAATCATAAAAAAAGAATCAAAATTATGGCTAAAAATATAAAAATCAAGAATAATAAAAAAAAAAAAACAGAGAAATAATTGGTTTGGCAATTAAAATGTATAATAATTTAATTGTAGGCAAATGAAATCATATTTTTTTATTCGGAATGTATTTTATAGTATTCAAATTCAATTCTTACCTTAGAGCGGAAATCTTTAAAAGAGTAATTTCAAATCTTACCTGCAAAAAGAAAAAAGAAAAAAAAAATGTATTCTATACAGAGTGAAGCATATTTAGAAGTACTGTACTTTTCGTTTATAGTCATTTCCGTTTTTAGTCACATTATTTAGCTTTCGGTTCACACACCCATGAACCAAATCTATTTTTGTTAGTTTTTGTGTAGACGAACACAATCCTTAATACCGTTCGTAACTATTTTCAAGAAAGAGCCGATTATTATATAGTGTTCTGTTCTTTGTTAAAAAACAGAACAATTGTATTGATACTGTAGACAAACATTTTATTTTAATGTTTTATAATGTTTCTTTTTTTACATTGATTACGAAATGAACGAACAAAAAATTTTAGCAACGACCACAGCACGAACAGCTTGTGTTTGTATTGTGAAAACTAACTCACAAATTACGGCCAATTTTTTTAATCTATTTCGGTTTTTGAGAAAAAAACCTCTGGTCTATTTTTAAAAAATTTTTGAAATTCTCAGATGTACTAGAACTGATTCTCTGAGGGATTTTTGGAAATTGTGAACAAACTGGAAGACTTTACAGGATGGCAAATACCTAATTTTAAAGATAATTAAGCCCACTTTTGTAATGTAAAGCCCAGAGGTTTTTTTCTCAAAAACCGAAATAGATTACAAAAGTGGGCGTAATTATCTTTAAAATGAGGTATTTGCCATCCTGTAAGTTCTTCCAGTTTGTCCACGTTTTCCAAAAATCCCTCAGAGAATCTGCATTTTTAATAAAATTCTTATGGTGTTTTCTTTTCTACAAAAAATGTGACATTTTATTTTAAAAAAAATGCAATTTGGGGTCTGTTTCCTAAAAATTTTGCTCCCGAAAAGGATGAGTTTTTTAGAATAAAACAAGCCACCCTTTTTGGGAGCAAATTTTTTAAGAAACAGACACCATATTGCAATTTTTTAAAAATAAAATGTCACATTTTTTGTAGAAAAGAAAACACCATTAATTTCTTTCAAATTTTATTAAATATGTAAAAAATACAAAGATATTAAATAATTTGATATTTTAAATATGTCACAAATACGTAAACATATTTAATTGTTTGTCATAAATATTAAAACATATTTGGAAAATTGTCCCAAAAACGAAAAACATATTTAAAATATGAGAAGACGTAAGATGTTACCTCAAAACATATTTAGTCCGACATATTTATCTTCACCCACATTAAATCTCGATATGAGCTACTATTTTAAAGGTGAATGTACTACTTTAAAATTACGTTACCCATAAAACGCAATTTCGCCGCGATTGACACTTCAAAAACACTAGATTTAGCGGGAAAATCTTCAAATTGGCAACCGTGGTTCAATAAGACATGACAGCACTCTTAACATACATATTGCGATGCGAAAACTAAATGCCAACTTGGTTCTCTTCATCTTTTTCGCAAGTTTTAAAAATGAAGCAATACTGGCAATAAAAATAGAATGTGGCCCAGATTAACAGTAATGAAATGCAAAATAAATGTGAAAATATTTGAAATTTGAAAATTAAAATAAAATAAATAGTAATGTTTTGCGCAAAGGAAAAAATTAAAAGATGCGAAAGACAAATCGTCGTTCGTAAATTATTGTGTTCAATAATATATGTAAAGGTTAGACCACAATAATTTACGAACGACGAAATAGGCAAGCGCATTAAAGACTACCAATCGCTAAATTTACTACCATTTTATTTGGCATTGCAATAGCACCTCAAATTTTGAACTTTGAGGTGCTATAACTCAGCCACTCGGCATATCGGCATTCAAATACCTTTCCAACGATATGCTATTTATCTCGATCGAACTTTTCGGTTGGGCTCCACAAGGGTTTAAGTGGGACCATACACCGAAAAACACAAAAGTACCGTTATCTAAAAAACGGTACTTAGAAAAAAAAATTACAGCGCTTTTCGTGTTCAGGAGGTCCCAATTAACTTATCTAGGCATGTGGCGTTCTTGGTATTTTTCCAAATTAAAAATTTGTAAAGCAGTGTTATGCTTTGTTGGCACAAAATCCGACAAACAAAACTTTTGTGACTTTTTTTTTAGGAATAATAAAAGTAAGGAAATATAACTTTTATTATTCCTCCTTCCTCCTTTTTTTTTATTTCCTTAAGCAGAAATAGATTTTCAAATTTGAAATAAATTGGATTATTGAAATGAAATTATTGCATTTTGTTATGGAACTCCTCAATTTCCTTATGTTTTCTCGTGAATGGTACACTTGGTGCTACAAAAAAAGTTCGAAAACATATTTAGGATTTTGTGTTCGGCCACCTTATTAAGTTGGCATGTTTTAGAAATTTTGTTCTTATATTTATATGCATATCTTTTATTTTTGTTTAAAAATCAATAGAATTTCGCTTCGTTTGGCTATCATTAATCATTTAATTTTAAGGGGGTACAACTAACAATATGTTATTACCATAATGAATGAGTTTTAAGTTCATTTGAACTTATTTTATTTCGTTTCATTAATAATAAAATTGTTTTATTTTTGTTATGATTATTTAGGAACTTTATTCGTGAATAGGTTTACATGAGAATAAATTAAAGTTAATTATGGATCAACTTTTAACCAAGATTAGTGTTAATTGGAAATTTGAATAAGGTGTAGGTGAATTTATGCGCCTAATTTTATACATAGCCGACAGCAGCCAACTCATGTAAGTAAACAAACAAGTAAAAGTTCTATATTCGGCTGTGCCGAATCTTTTATACCCTCCAAAGACAGTAAGAATATTTCAGGAGTCGGATCTTAATGGGATTTTATAGTTACTATATTTTGTAGTTTAATTTTTAGTCTATGTCTCTTAACTCCTAAATTGAATGGCATATCAGGTGATCCTTTACAAATTTACTAACTAATTTGCTTGTTCGACAGGTTAATCCTCTAAATAATACAATGATCGTCGCCAAGGGATAAAAAAACAAAAAATAGCTAAGATAAACCTTTTGCCATAAGCAACCATATGCAACCCAGCTCTTCTAAACCTTTTATTCAGTGTTGACAATATGGACTAAAGTCAATTTTTATTTTTGTGTAAAAATTTTAAAAATGAGTAACAAAAAAATAAAAATAAATAAATTTTTGTTTTGTAAAGTTTTTGTTTTTAAAATGTTCATTAAAGTGGGAGATGATTTATTCAACTATGTACAATTTAATTGTAATAAAACTTGGTTTTTTGCGTTTTTGTAATAAAAATCTTGCTTAGCCATTTTTAGCTGTGTGTTTAGTAATTTTTGATGATGCGGATTTAACAACATTTCTGTTATTTTTAGCTTAAAAATTTACTTTGGGCCATATAGTTCTATATTCTGCTTGCATTTGTTTTTTTTTTAATTTGAAAAAAATTTTATAACCAAAAAAAATGTTTTTTTTTATTAATTTAGGGGCATTAATGGCCGTTGAAACAAACATCAACTACAGAAAAAAACTAATGACCACAGACGTCTGGCTTCTCAACTGGAACAAAACAACAACAACTATAAGATAACAAAGTCCAAATACGTGTACAGACGCCTGAAGAGAAATTTGAAAAGAACAAAAAAAAAAAATATTGAAAACCATAAACAATTGACGAAATGATTAGTATGTGTTTACACATGTATTAAAGTGTAAATAAAAATAAACGTGAATATAGTTGGTGATTCTTTATGAGTTACAATAGCGATTGTTGGGAGAATAAAACGTAAATTGTGTTTAAAACTTTTACTTGTGAATACTCTTCAATATTTAATGTTTGAACATTTTTAAATCTCTCTTCATTTTGAAGAAAGTAGCACCCAATGAATCACCTATTGTGTTTTGATTTATTTTATTTTAAGCCAAAGAAAAAAGAACCTTTTTATTGTTCTTTAAAAGAGGGGACTTTAAAATTAAAGGTTCCCAAATGAAGATTCTTGATTCTATTTTTATCCAAAACAATTTAACACCACTCGTTTGTATAATGTGAATTACTGTGGGATTAATTGCTCTAGAGGGTTTAGTGTATGCATCATCATTTTTACATAGAGATTATAAACCCCTTCTAAGATTATCAACACGTATATATATATACCGATCGTTGTCAATGTTTTAGACAATCCCCGTTGTCTATTTTATAACATAACTTTGTTTTACAAAGGAACAAAGAAGTCTGAAATATCAAACTTTTTAAAATCAAAAACGGAATTTGGTCAAATTGATAACAAAAAATTAAAAAAAAAAAAAAAAAAAAAAAAATCAATAACGCTCTTTTGTCAAATTGAAAACATATATGTAGTTGTCAATTAAAAAACAAACTTGTTGTGGGCTCGTTGATTAGCAGCGTTTAAAAACCTGCAGTCAAAGTAAAAGAACTGCGATTTCTTCCACTTCTTCATATGTCATTAGCCAAAAAAACTGTTGCTTTTACTTTTGATTAATTAAATGTAAACGGTCGCTGTCCAACTAACTCAAAAAGCGAAAAGTCGTACACAAATTTTCGTTTTTTTTTGACTGCAGGTTTTTAAACCCTGTTTATTAGTTTTTTAGTTTAATTTTTACCCCCGACATCAAGTCAAGTCCACAGGAGATACTTCAGGCACTTAGAATCTTAAACGGACGTTGGAATAAGGTGTCCAGGTGTTTATCCATAACAGCCACCGACACGTCATCCGCATACACAACGGTTTTTATCACAAATTTGTCGAACTGACTTAACAAGGTGTTTATCGTCAAGTTCCATAATAGAGGGGACAGCACCCTACATTGTGGGGTGCCCCTATGCATCAATCTTCTAAGATTTTGGAATTTTTTTTAACTGAGTTTTTCACTGTATAGAGGATAAGCTTTTTAGATATGTATATTAGTTTTAGCAGATGTAAAAGAAGCACCGTAGAAATTGATCATTCAGGCCGGAACTTTGAAAAATGTTTAGCTCATCTGTTACAAGTTATGTAAGGAACTATTTTTCGAGAGATTAATGCAATTTTCAACATTTAATGTTGAAATTAAGTTTCAAATAATTGCCAGGAGAGAAATCTACATTAAGGAAGATGTCCCTTAACGGATAACTTTCTAACGTGGACACTGGACACCCTTTTTCAACGGAAACTATTGCATGTTCCCTGCAGCGCTCATGCTTTTGAAAAGACACCTCCTTGTACAGACACATTTCAATGGTTTCTTTAGTGTCAGGGCATAAGCGATACCACTGTAGTCAATTGCGGACCTAACCCAGTGAAATCTAGCAAAAATATAAGAGAAAAATTCAAATTTTCTTTTAAAATTTTGTTTCACGGCGAAAATTTTTACCAACATATTGTTGTTATTTAACACAATAACGATATGTTGTCAAGTTAAGAACAAATGTGCAAAAAATGACAACGATGTGTTAAATTCAACTGATGTATTGAATCGAACATAAACGTGAACAGATGGTATAGTTTTATATTTTGTAAGGGTTTTTTATATCGAATGCTGTGCAGGAAGTTGTAGGGTTAAAATATGGATCAATTTTTCTTTTTGATTCTTAACTTAAAATATTTTTTAAATTATCTTCACAATTTCGCTATTTTAACTTGTAGGAAAACTTAAAATGGAAACAGGCGTACATCGTTAGATTGAGTTCGGGACCCCAGTTAGACTGAAATTCTTCAAAAAAAAAAAAAAAAAATGTTGGGAACCTCTGGTTTCAATCATAAAATAACCAACCAGTTACTGCTTCTAACTACTTACTTTTTTTTTGATGGACACTACTAGCAACCAGCCACTTACTCGTATTTTGATAGATGAGTTCAGCTCAAATTTATAAATAGAGCAAAAACGATACGCGTTGCGGCAAAAAAAAAATCACAAAATAACAACAGCAATAGAAATAAATTTCAAGTCATGTTGGGCATTTCATTAGAACGAACCTCAAAATGTATACAAGTTTAAAACAATTTGTGTTTTTTAGCCCCAATACTCAACAATATAAAGCACAAACACATTCCCGAAATCGGATAATAAATGTGCCATTTGTGATTTTATTTTTAACAGTGATAAGAGTTGAAAAAAAAATTGGATTTTGAACTTGTCTGTTAGAAACCAATAGAAGGGGTGGTTACCAAGAAGTAAATTAAAAAAAAAGGAAGATAATTTAAATAAACATTTACTAGTCTATAATTTTAAAGAAAAACTGAATTTCATAACTTTTATTAAATTCCCATACCCCTGGATTTTATTAAAGTTTAATAACTTTTGAAATGAATGTGAACAAGAAGAAATAAAAAAATTTAAACTCAATTATTATTTTGTTTTTTTTTTGCCTTTTTTATTTTGCTTAAGGTCATTGAACTTTTAGCAAAAAAGTTTATGTTTGCAATAAATTATTAAAACGTTTAAAATAAAATGTGCTGATTTTAATAAAATATTTTTAGCGGCAAAAGAAAAATGTTCAAGTAACTGTTGCCTTAAAGTTGAAATTAAGTTTAAAAAGAAAACTGTTTTTTAAGCAAAAAATTATGAAAGTAATTGTTTGAAAATATAAGTAAGAGTGCTAAATTCGGCTGTGCCGAATCTTTGATACCCTCCACAGAGAGTTAGAATTATTAGTCTTTAATTTACGTAACCGTTTCAGGTGCGCAGTTTTATTGATTGAAATTCCTTTCCCTGAGAATAAGAACATCCCTTGTCTACCGCTCATCTCTAAACGAGATAGCTGGGCATTTTGGTATCAAAATCATATGGGTCCCAGGGCACGGAAATATAGAGGAAAATATTAGGGCAGATGAGCTTGCTAGACTTGGCACCATCTTTCGGGCTCCACTGGATCTGGAGGAATTGGGGTGCATCTACAAACTCGAACTTAGAATATCGATGCAAGATAATTGCGGCCACCCATGTATGACAAGCGAACCATGTCTCTAGTTTGGTTTCTGTTGTTACGGAACACTTTCTTATATGTAGGCATGCACAGCGTCTGAAATGTACCCTGTTTGGGACCAATGGACAATCATGGACCCGCCATAACAAAATTATGGTTTGAAGTTCACATTTGAGATATTTTTGAAGAACATTAGCTTGACATGATTAGAAATTTTTTCATCTAAAAGTGAAAAGTGGTCAATTCCAGACCTACCAATACCTACATATCGTCACCTTAAATGCTAACGGACGTAGGTACACTTTAATTTTTTTTACAGAAGAAGCAAAAAACATTTCAATATGAATAATAATAAAGTATGTTTAGAGTTTGAATTTCTTTTTATCGCACGGGTCTCAAAAATTGCGTCAGCATGTAGTTTGATAAAACGAACCATAATCAATTAAAATCTCCATTTTTATTTTTTGTGCAGTTACGTCCGTTTGCATTGAGGGTGACGATATAGTCGTGTGGGTATAATAACATAACAATACCCCTTAAGTCAAACATTATCTTTTACATACAATAAATAATTAATATAATTTTTATTCTTATTATGCGTATTTATTTTCCGTGTCTTCTTTTAGAACTAAATCTATTTATCATTAACATAATTTTGTTATCTTTTCTTTTTATTCCAAAAATATCAGTCACAAAAGTTACACTTTATTTATTTATTTGTATGTTTTTTTTCAAGATATATAAATTTAAATACTGTTAAGGTTTTATTTATGTATTTATTAAACGTTTTATTTACATATGTATCTGTATCAATCGTTTTTATCAAATTTATTTATAAACGTTTAAGTTCAGCGTTTAATTGTGTGTGAATAAATAGACAAAAATAAAAAAGTACAAAGAAAACAAAACAAAAATATAAGTTATAAAAAATTAATATCTAAAAGTTGTATAATTTTCTGCCTATTAACTGCTTATCAGTTGAAAAAATTAATATTTTTTAAATAGAAAAAACAATTACAATAAGTTACAAGCTTACATTAGAGATATATAACAGTGGAAGGCAAATATTGACCAACAATTTTTTTTTTTTTTTTAATATAGAAATAAATTTTAATGAATCGGGGGTTTCAGCATTTTTTTTTATACCCTCCACCACAATTAGTTGTGAAGAGGATATACTAAGTTTGTCACTCCGTGTAAAACTTTTTTATTATTCATCTCAGACCCCATAAAGTATATATATTCTGGCTGCTTGAGTAATTCTAAGTCGATTTAGCCATGTCCGTCTGTCTGTCCTTCTGTCCGTCTGTTGAAAACACGGTCACTTTCGAAAAACTCAAAAGAAATAAACAAACTAGGTGTCAAATTGCTTGTAGTTATCCTAAGCAGTTTGGGATTGAATTTCAGCAAAATCGGTTCAGTAGGACCAGAGCTATGAATCAAAATGTGGAACCACCACCTTCAAAAACTTGATAATTTTGTTACAAAAACTAACATAAATGATGCAAAAATGGACGGAATGACATAAGATTTTGCACAAGTCCGTTTTATTCGACTAGAAATGACACTGTAAAATTTCGCAAAGGTCGGTCAATAACTTACCCTAAGCCCCATATAAACACTACTCCCGGAAAACAGTTTAGTACGCCTAAAACCGTAAAAAATAATGCAATCATAACAAATTTTGGCTCGTCACAATTTCATAGGACTATAAATGATACTGTGAAATTTCGTAAAGATCGGTACATAATTTACCCTAGGCCCCATATATTCCCTACTCCCGGAAAACAGTTTAGTCTCCTAAAACCATAATTAATAACAAATCGTCACAGTTTAAGATAATAATAATAAAAAGACATCATACAGATATTACTCCTTAAACATTCGAACTGTCGGTGGAGGGTATCAAAGATTCGGCACAGCCGAATATAGCACTCTAACTTGTTTTTTTTACATTTCTCAAATTGGAGTAAAGTTGGATGCGCTAGTAAAAAATATTTTTTTGGATTTTAGTACAATCGGGGTCGAAAAAGTACAGAATTAAGTACAATTTTGAAAATGTCATTTATCATTCCTGCTTACAATACATGAACAAACAAAGGGACAGACTCTGGAATCTTAAAGGGATAGACAGTTATTAAAATTTACGTTTTTGCGCGATTATATACATATAAAAAAAATCTTCGTTTCGGATGAATCACTTTTTTCGCAATATATTCGCCTTTAGGCGAGTAAACAGCCTGAAGTCTTTTAGAAACATTTGAGGAAGGAACTTTCTCTCAATTTCATTTAAATCTGCATGTTTTTTTTTTTTTTTTTTTTTTTTTTTTTTTTTTTTTTTTGACTAAACAATAAACTCACAAAAACTGAAAGCACATAGAACAAAATGCAATTTTCCATTCGTCTTCATTAGTTTACTTCTCTTTGAATGAAAACGGCGCGTAAACAACCGTCAACGGTAATCGCTACAGGGCCATGATATAAAATGATTTTTGAGACCAGTATAACGCTTTAAACTTGGTAAAATATGTATTTGAAACAGAATGGCGGGTTTTTCAAAACAATCAAATATTCAGATCAAGTTTGGCGAGCGATTCGTCTCTAACAACAGTGTTCGCGAATGGCGACTTCGTTCATTTGGAATTTTTTCTTTGGAATGATATTAAATCGACGGTCTTTGCCAACAATGATATAAAAGTGGCGGGTCAACATCAATAGAAGATTTAAAATATTTTTAAAGATTTTTGTTATAGTCTTCTCCAAGTATCAGGACTTTTAGGGAGTGAAGTTAATGATAGATCTATTTTAAATAAAACATAAAGCTGAACCCACACCAACAAAAGCCAAAACAGTTTTTTGACTAATACGACAACTAACACAACAAAAAAACTGTCTTTTTGGCTTACTGCGGCAAAGCACTAGTTGCACTAAATACATGAGATTTGATGCAAGCCCATACAGAATAAGACAAAACAGACTGAAACGAACTTCGTTGCACATAATTGCGTGCTTTCTTATGATGTAACTGACACCACTTAATACAAGTAAAAAATGACAAAGACACAAAACATTGTCGCATTGCTATCTGATTATCGGTTGTCTTTGAAGACAAAAACTTGATTAAACGTTTTTTTGGCCAGCTCATTATTGGTTTGACCTACCGAGCATTTTTAAAAAAATTAAATAAGGTATGGAATACCTATATATATTTTAAATGACTCCTTTCTGAATCCAAAACCGGTTTCACCAAACTTTTTTATGGTTTCAGAAATAATAAGCATTAATTTTGCCCCATATCAACTACTTTGAAATAAATTAAGTATTGTTTTGCCACTGTTTGACGAATGCAGAAAATTCCTAATACAAAAACGTACAAAATAAATTTTACTCTTGCTTCGCTTTATTGCCGTAAGAAAAAAAAAGTAGTTAAAGCGAAATCTAAACAAAATGACAACAAGAAAAAATAATTTCACTCATGCTTCACTTCATTGCCGTAAGAAAAAAAGTAGTTAAAGCAAAATAAAATGTCAGCAAATCAATACGCAGCAGTAAGTATACGTATGTAGCACTAAAAGCTACTTTTTAAAAATAAATTTAGAAAAGTGGCGTATGCGTCACAAAATAATAATCGTCACTTTCAATTTAATGCTATTTACTTCTTTGTTCGTTAATAAACATTCCAAAAATGTTAATTTTTCTTCAAAACATTTGCAAGAAGAAGTAGTGAAAATGCAAAAAATTCTATCGGGTATATTTTCAGAAAACATTATATAAACCTTGATTGTTGTTTTTCTTCACTACGACTTTTTGGCATATGTGCCAAACCAATAATGAGCTAAGGAAATGTCTTTTACTTAAAAGATAAAAACGTTTTGCCTTTTGTTGGTGTGGGTTCAGCATAAGTCGCAGGCGTCGTAGCCTACACTTTAAGCACGCTTATCGTTTCTAACTAATTAAGGACTTTAATTTTTATGATAATTCTTTGCTTTGAAGCAACATTATTAATTTGAAAGTTGAACTTAAAGTGCACTTCAAATTCAACAAGATTTGTAAAGTAAGGAAAATGGTTGAGCATCAGTAAAGAATCATTTTAATTCATCTAATTTTGCTTCTTTATACAGCTATTAATTTTTTGCTATCCACTGTTAAAATTCGTCAAGTATGACCAATATCGTAAACAAAGAAAATATTAAGATCATTGGTGACGTTAACTAATGAACGATAGATTCGTGTAGGTGTTAACATTGTTATTTAAGACATCTTTTACAAACAAACAAACAAAAAATTGAACAAATATTAATTTAAATGCTTAAAAGTTTGTAAAATTTTTAAATCAACTTAATAATAAGCTGAGTTTATTAGTTTTACCCTTCATCACACATCGAAAAGTTGTATTTAAGTTAAATTTTTATAAAAAATGTTGCCATTCCGTTTGTAATTTTTACAAAATTTATCATAGACCTTGTAAAGTATGTGGTGAATAAGCACTTGTTTATAAAGGGTGGTTAAATTTCAAGGGCCGATGTTGATTTTGAATAAAACACGAACTATTTAGGAAATTATTGTAATTTAATTTTATTATGATATATTGGTATTACTCAATTATGTATGGAACGAAATATCGGCCAAATGGGCGCCGCGACCACGGCGGCACACCTCCATCCGATGGTCCAAATTTTCGATGACCCTGAGGCATAATGGAGGTTCAATGCCGTTAATGTGCAGAATTATCTCATCCTTTAGCTCTTGAATTGTTGCTGGCTTATCGACGTACACCTTTTCTTTCAAATAACCCCAAAGAAAAAAGTCCAACGGTGTCAAATCACATGATCTTGGCGGCCAATTGACATCGCCATTACGTGAGATAACACGGCCATTGAATTTGTTGCGCAAAAGAGCCATTGTTTCGTTAGCTGTGTGGCAAGTGGCACCGTCCTGCTGAAACCACATATCGTCCACATCCATATCTTCCAATTCGGGCCATAAAAAGTTCGTTATCATCTCACGATAGCGAACACCATTCACAGTAACTGCCTGACCGGCCTCATTTTGGAAAAAATACGGCCCGATGATGCCGCCAGCCCATAAACCGCACCAAACAGTCACTCTTTGTGGGTGCATTGGTTTTTCGACAATCACTCTTGGATTATTATTCGCCCAAATGTGGAAATTCTGCTTATCGACAAATCCACTGAGGTGAAAATGTGCCTCATCACTGAAGATGATTTTCTTCGAAATTTATCATCCATTTTCATAATAAGTCTGGATAACTTTAACACGTTGTTGGATTGTGTATCTCTCCATGGTTCAAATTGAGTAAGTCTGAAATAGAGAAATGTCAAATAAAATTCGAAAAAAAACTTGGCGTTTAGGTGTGGTTCACATTCAACATCGGCCCTTACATTTAACCACCCTTTATCTCTACTTTGAAAATTAATTTTAAAATAATCAATAGTTAATTTTTTAGTTTGTTAATTTTGTATTTTTTATTGTTTTGAAAATGAAAATAAAATAAATTCTAGTTGAGTTTTAACTTTTGTAATATAAAAACCAACATTGACCCCGAGGATTTTTATAATTATTAACGATGTCAACTTCAGAGGAATTTGGATCTGCCGCTTCTTCAATTTCATCCGAAATCTCGCGAGTTGCTATACGCGTTCCTCCATTTTGGCGTCAAAACCCGAAACTATGGTTTCGTCAATTGGAGTCACAATTTGTTACTTCTGCTTTAACTTTAGATGTGACGAAATAATATACATTGGTTGGTTCTATTGAAAGCAGCATCTTGAACCATGTAAGTCATATTGTTGAAGAACCGCCAGCTGGAAACAAATATGAAACTCTTAAGTTGGCATTATTAAACGAGTTTATTGAATCTGAGGAAAGGAGACTTCGCCAGCTTCTGGAAAACGTAACCATTGGTGACAAAAAACCATCCACTCTTTTAAGAGAAATGCGTGCATTGGCATCCGGAAAGGTTTCTGAAGATTTACTCAAAACATTGTGGATTCAACGTCTTCCAAGTACAACTAAAGCTGTTTTATCGGTTAGTAATGATACAGTCGATAAGCTGTCTCTTATTGCTGATAAAATTCATAACCAATCTGATGACGTAAGCATTGTCAACGCAGTTTCCACAAATGGCGATGATCGGATAAATGCAATAGAGAAGAAAATTGCTGATGTCATTTCTAAAATAGAATCATTATCTATTGGTAACCATCGCCGCCGTAGAAGCGCATCAAAAACTTCGTCCCGTAGTCGAATCCGTTCAACTTCTGTACAACCATTATGCTGGTACCACCACAAATTTGGTTCTCGAGCGACAAAATGAACCAACAAGTATATATAATTGGGATCCTAATGAGTAGCGGAGTACCCAGGTCCATTTGACCATCTGTAGGTGTGTTAGTTTAAATAGGGTTTCCAAAGACCTCCGATATGATGAGGACTAGTATCTTATATCCTTATATTAAATATGGTCCGGCAAAGTTTGCTATTGAGATTTTGGCAGAGTGTTCCACAAATGGCTGATATATGAGCAAAACACCACGACTACCTCTAATTTTTGCCCAAAAGACTTCTCTTTTGGAAGTCTTCTTTTAATTTATGGACTTTATTTTTTCATTTTCAACTCAGATAAACTATGTAGAATACTGGTATTCATTTTTGAGACTTAGATACAACTACCTAAACATTTTAGTTTGGAATTTTACAATCTAATTTTAACACATTCTTCGGCGCACCAAGTAAACTGACAATATAATAACGAAATAAGATTTAAAGTAACTGACAGAAAATAAAAACTTTTCAACAAAAAACAAGAGTATATGTGCTGGTGATTATTTTCACCGGTCAACGAAAATGGGTTTAAGAAAGATTTTGAATTTTTTTAAGTCATTTGAAGTGAAGCTGTGGGATCCTTTTTCAATCCCCTTTACCTATATATGCAAATTACCAAGGACGTTATTCATCTTTTTTTCATAATCATCATTTTTCGTAATGACTGTGACATTTCCCTTACTTGGAGGCCACACGATCAAGTTTTGCCTTTCAATTTCTTTCAGTACATTCTAACTTTTTTAACTTTTCAAATTGACCACGAAATGGCCTTTTAATTTTATCTTTCCGTTTGTTTGGGAATTTTATGTATAATTTAACGGCTGCTCACAAAATAGTTTTGTTGCTTCCTTTATAAATTTTCTACATTTCTACAAAAATAAATATGCTTTATTAAAAAAAAATTAAGTTTTTTACAAAATACTTTAAGTCAAGCTACCATTTTGAGTTTATTCTTCGTCAGAGGCATTTTTAAAATTAAATTGATTTTAAATTTAAGTGCAGCCTGTTCCACAGCTGCCAATTCAAACGAGCTTTTTGACAAGCAATTGGTGTGAACAACTTGAAAGTGGCACAGAAAAAATTATCAGTAGTTTTTTTTATCAATTAAAAAAATTGTTTAAAAAGTATTTCAATTTAATTAATGTGATAATTAAATAATTTTTTTTTTGTTGAAAGAAAATTAAAAATATAAATTTGATTAAATTTTAGTCGTTTTGAAATTAACCTTTAATTAAAATATTTATTAAATAGCAAATAATTTTAATTGATTTTTTTGTTTAAAATAAAAAAATTTAAGCTCGTAGAAATGTCAAAAAACCTGAGCTATATTTAATTAAATCAATTAATACATTGTTTGAAATGGCAAAGTTTTGTTTTGATCATTTTTTTTAATAATAATTAGTATTGTGGCTATTTTGTTTAACTGTTTATGGGTTTTAATCCAAAATTTAACATATAAGTTATGCTAAAGATTATCTAATTCAATTTTCATTAAATTATTTCTATTAAGAAAGATTAAGAAACACGAAATTAATTTAAATTTATTGATAATTTTTCATTCTTGACTGCCGCGGGAATCGAACCCAGGCTTTCACGGACAGGTTGCCCTTACATGTTCCAATTGCAACCACTCAATCTCTCCAGAGGGTTTTGCCGTTTAACACTCACAGCCATTGACGACGACTGGCGGTCAATAGTTAAACATCAATCTTTAAACCAAATTTTATTTAACCCTTTGGTACATCGAAATTTGTTTTGAAAGATTATCCATTTTCATTGATTAACATGTTCCTCCTTCTTCTGTTGTTTCGTCCTTTTTGTCAAGAATTCTTCTCAAAGTCCAAAGTGCATTTTTCTGTTTTTAATTAAAATTAAAAATATCATTTACAGCCTGTTCGTCGGTTTCGAACGATAACGTTCGCATAGAAAATTTCATTTAAAACAAAAAACAAATTTTCGAATTTTTGTTCGAAATCAACGAACAGGCTGTTATTAAAAAAAAATATTCACAATTTAAAATTTTTACAGTTTTTAGTAAGCTTTGGTAATAGGTGAAAAGTCAATTAACTGTTTGCTTGATTCTATGAATTTTGTGATTAAAGAAAATTTTGAAATTTTTCTTAAGGTAATGGCTTATTAAAAATTTTGAAGTGTGTTCCACTGTATTAAGTGTATGTCGTTCTCTTATTTCCAAACTTTGCCTAACATATTGCAAAACTATGTTCGCGTCATCTCCTGTTCTTCTTTTTTCAGTATAGGTGCGAAGCAGTAATTTTACACTATTTTAAAACTCTAACGATTTTCATTGGATTTTTTCAGAGCAAAAGCCAACAGTTTTGTTTAAATTTCAATAGAGCCAATTTTAGCTTTTTGAGCTATTTTACAAAATTTCTTCTCTTCTTTAGGAGCACCTGTATTGTCCAACTTATTCATTTATTTTATTAATTTCTTGCTTCGTAAAATAGCTTTAGCTCCCTCCAGTATAACTGCGTTTTTTATTTCCATTTAAATAATTCTTAATTAAGCGAAAATAACCAGCAATAACAAATTACTCATTTCGTGATTTAATACGATATTTTTTTTTTTATATTATAAATAAAAAGTAGAAAAATATAAAAAAAAGTACTAACAAACACTTAATTTAACAAAAACCGAAAAAAAACCTAAATTAAAAACTCACAAACAATGAAAAAAATTTAAGGTAAATGCCCTCCAGCTGGCTTTAATGATGCTCAGCGGACCAAAGGTTACTAGCCAGTCACACCAAATATACATTCTCAATATTCAGACTTTTGGTTAAAACATTTTTTTTTTGGCTTTTCTGTTTTCTACGCCATAAAATATAACAGGAAATATACGTATATTTTACTTTAATTTCATTTCTTTTTTTCTTTCTCTCTCCAAAAATTAAAAGCAGCAAATAAAACAAAAATAACAATAAAGATACTACAATATAAAAGTAAAGCTTGATTTATACGTTAAAATAAACTAATTTAGTTAATTTTAATACTACCTCTTTTACCATTTACGATGCCCTACTCTAAGGTCAAATGATTGATTGTTCTTATTGTTTGGCGTCTGTCTTGAGGGAAGAGTTAAAAGCAACCATTTGTTGGCTAAAGGCAACAATAATTTATAGTTGTTATGCCCTACTTAAATTGCAATAACTGGTAAGAATCTGTCCATTATTTCACGTAGCCCTCATAAACATGTCATCCCGAAATAGAGCATTTCTGTTAAGAACCTTCTTCTTAATTATGTTACTAGGATTAATGACAAATTTAAACCAAACATTTTTTTAATTTTACCTTAATCACATTATTAAAATTTTTGAACAAAGCTCTCAAACAAGTACCACTCCCGAAAAGTACCTTAACTGCCGTTTATTTTTATACCCTCCAGCACAATTAGTTGAGAGGAGGGTATACTAAGTCTGTCATTCCGTGTGAAACTTTTTTATTATTCATCTCAGACCCCATAAAGTATATATATTCTGGCTCCTTGAGTAATTCTAAGTCGATTTAGCCATGTCCGTCTGTCTGTCCATCACACGCTCACTTTCGAAAAACTCAAAAGCAATTAACAACCTTGGTGTCAAATTGCTTGTAGTTATCCTAAGGAGTTTGGAATTCACCAACGCACAGTGGCGCCCGTAGAGCAAACGAGGTTGCAAAAATCAAAATTTTCATGAGCGCCGACGCAGTTTTGAGTAAACCCATGTTATAGGAAACTTTTCAACGATTTCAAATATGCCACTCTTTATAATATCACATTTTTAGTTTAGAAGATATAACCGTTCAAAGTTGACCGACTTTCGGTTTTCAAAAAAACACACAATTTTTAGTCAATTTGTTGCGATTTCAGGTGTAATATCATGAAAAGTAGGTAACGAATCGCCTTATTTTTGTTTGTATTGATTGATGTATTTATTAAATGTATAATGATAAAAAAAAAATTAACTGTGTGCTTTGTGTTTCTCCTGGTAAATCACTATTTAAAAACTATCCGTTTTTCACTATTTTTCAAGTTTGACGGAAAATAAAAAAAAATCTATATTTTTCTATATTTGCCATATTTGCAAAACCTGATTTTTGATTATTTCTTTACATAATTCAAAAGGTTTTATCTGCCCGTACGTGCCCGTTTGGCTTCTAGAGGTAAAAAGGTTTAAAAAGACATGGTTGCAGAAATTGTATGGCGTCAATCTTTTATATGTTTTGACTGATAGTAGTTTGATCTAATAGTTTGAAAAAAACTACTCATTGAAATTATCAGGTACGTACCTCACTTAAACCATACTTTGGCGTACAAATGGTCAAGAACAATATTGACTTATGGTCCCTACAGGTAGGCACAAATCTTATTTGGACACGTGCATAATATCATAATTGCATTATTCAGCCTAAATCCATATGTATGCAGGGAACAGGTAAATTTTTAGGCATGGTAGCATAAGCCTATATATTGCAAAATAAGCATAATGCCTGGATTAGTCTACGACTGAAAGTTGGCGCAACAATTACTGAAACCATTAAACAATTTAAGTACTGAAAACATGGCGTTGAACAATTTAAAATTATTTAAAATTATCAAAAAGTAATTTCAATTTTTGGGAATACAAAATTTTAATTTCAAAAGATTTTGTTATTCGTGCTTAATTCCCAGTTTTTATTATTGATAAAAACACTTGAAATTTATTGTTGATGGGATAAGCTATTCCTATGCGCATTTCACTGGTTGCTTGTATTCCCAAAAATTGAAATTACTTTTTGATAATAAACAGGCAAGTGCACGGCCTAAAAAAACACTTAATTGACAACATCTTTTGTAAAGTTGTTGTTTTTATTTTGTTTTTCTTAACCTACTTACAACTACAATTAATGTTGAGAGAATTTCAACTAATTGTAGTGGGGAATGTAAGATGAGATAAACCCACTGTTTATTGTTGATGTGTTTTGTTTAAACTTTGATAGTGTTACAAGTAGAACTGTTGCTATAAGTCTTATACGCTTAACAGGTTTATTTGGTTTAATATCTTTAGTTTTTCTAAAATCTTTATGGATGAAGTTTCCTGATGATCTGGCCTAAGCAACCAGTGAAATGCGCATAGGAATAGCTTATCCCATCAACAATAAATTTCAAGTGTTTTTATCAATAATAAAAACTGGGAATTAAGCACGAATAACAAAATCTTTTGAAATTATTATTTGAAATGTTTAGAAAGTCAACCACACCAAAGTTTTTCACGGAAGCTGCTTTAGAAGAACTTGATAGCTTATACGGAAATATTGAGAGAAGCGAAATTATAAAAAATAATTTTTATCTGATATATGCAAATATTAAGGCAAAATGGGTGAAATCTAATCGAACCATTAAGAACTTCAACTCCAAATACGAGGACTGGCTTAATGAAGACACCATCCAGGATATATTGGCAGTAGATAAACCCACCACATCAACCAGAGGAGCAAAAGGTAGAGGAAACTTGCCGATGCCACCAATGACTTGACCACGAAGCAATTATCGGACGCGCTGTCTATTAAATATACAAAGGATAGTGAAAGAGTTAGGTCGCAAATAACCAAATCTGTTGCTGATGCAAGCCCACTGCGACTAAAAAGGATTAAGGAAAGCATACCCACGCACACATTATGGACTTAGAACTTTCCATGAATATTTTACAGAAAATTGAAAAAATAAATTTAAAAAAAAGAAATTATTTTTTTTTTAATTTGTTGGGTAATAATTTAAAACATAAAACCCTAAAGAAAAAAATAAAAACAATCTAAAAATGTAAAAATAATTTTTTTTTAGTTACCATAAAATTGGTTTTTCTACTAATTTTAACTTTGATAACCTATAAGTAGGCCCCTACAAAGCGTAGCACCCTGTTTAAACTGTTCAATTATCTTATTCGGTTTAAAAGATATGATTTTTGCAACGAAAAAACTCAAATGGCGCCACTGTGTAACGTCTACAAGATGATCTTAGTTGTTTTTATGAATGGTGTAAAGCAAACTTAATGGAGCTTAATTTAAAGAAGTGTAAACTAATGCGTTTTTCAAGAAATAATCCAGCTATAGTATATTACTTCCTAGGTGGTATTTAAGTTGATACAGTTGAAAACTTCCTTGATCTTGGAAAACTATTTGACCCTAAACTTAGCTTTAATTCGCATATTATCTTTATGATTAATAAAGCTAGAGGAACACTTGGATACATAAAACGATGAGCAAGAGAGTTCGATGATCCGTATATTACAAAAACCTTATATATGGCTCTTGTAAGGCCGATTCTTGAATATGGATCGATTATATGGGACCCCATTTACCAAACTTATTCAAATTTAATTGAATCTGTACAGAAACAATTTCTGCTCTTCTGGCTTCGCGGATCACACTTTCACCCACTAACCTTGCCCTCATATACATCTCGATGGGCTCTGATAAATCTGATTACTTTAAAAAGTCGTAGAACAATGCTGAATGTATCGTTTATTCTGAACATTATTAATGGTGATATCTGCGCTGGATTTTTAATTAATGAGATTTCATTTAATATTCCTCAACGACCATCTCGAAACAGTTTAAGCTGAACTTAAATGATTTTCAGGAGTGGCATTTGTTTTGGAGCCATGCTAAGTTATGAACCAACCATCCCAAAACTTTGCAGGGTTATTTCTGGTATTGAAAAACTTAAATTTCAATACAGCGGTGAAATTAGTTTTAGCGTTTACAGTGAATTTTAGAAGGCTGTTAAATATGGGATCAAAGGTAAATAATGGATCGTATAACACGACATTTTTTGGCTAAGTTGTATTCTGATAGCATTATTTATTTATTTATTGTCTATGGATTAATCCTTACAGACATTTTAGACATTTAAAATTACACTTAAATAAAATAGACTATAACTAACATTTGATTACATTACATAAATTTTATCATCAATTCAGAAAAGCAATTATTAATCTACTTATTGACTTTGGTTCCAATGAATAATCTATATAATTGATTGCAAGTGTTACTCATTCTTCCAAGAGGGTCAGCATCACAATAATTAGCTCTAAAGAATTTAATGGATAATGGTATGAAATATTCGAACTGTCGGTGGAGGATATCAAATACAGCACTCTAACTTGCTTTCTAAGATTTGGTAAGGAGAAAAAAAGAAAACAAAATAACTTTTGCTTAAAAAAAATGAAAAATATTGTTCAGATATGCACCTTAATTAAGTTTAACGCAATAAATGACATTTTTGAGCTCAATTATTTGTATAAAATTGCAATTTAATTATTGCTCAATTAATACGAAATTGTTATTAATATTGAGTTAATAATTTTTGTAAAAAATAAAATTCTTATTAAAAATAATTGCTAGAAAGAAGAAAAAAAAAAAAACGCTTATAAGAAACATTTTCTTGTTTTTTTTTTAATTTCTTATATCCGTTACCTACTGTATTCGTAGATTTTTAAAAAAAAGGGTTCCTAAAATTTGTCTTTTAACACATTTCCAATTGTAGCTGACATCCACTTCGTTTACAACTTCTCAAAAACTTCCAAATGTTACCTATACCACGCTACTCCAAAAATCCCCCATTTAAGACTTTCAAGTAATTTTTAAATAATGAGAAGAGTAAATAACGACGCATACCAAAAAAGGTCTTTTTTAATGATTTAAATCTTTGAAACAATTTTGCGAAGTTTTTTTTTCTTTTTGTTGTGCGTCAATTGCTTCTATTAAAAAAAAATAGTAACTGAAACCAAAGAATTTAGAAAACAAACATAATATCAAGAAGAAATCCCAAATTATTTGTAAAGAAAGGAAAATAAAACAAAATACAATAATTTAGCCGTAAATAATATAAAAAATCCCTTTTAAATAAACCTCCGCCTTTTTAATTAAGATTGTTTTATAAAAAGTTTAATTTTTATACCCGCACTTATAAAATTATTACAGTAACTGATTGTGGGTTATTAAATTCGTTTTCAGTACTGTTAAAATTTAATAAAAATAAAGTTATTTTACGAATAATTTTATTTTTTAACATTTATGTTTGTTATTTAAAAATCAAACTACCAAAAAATAATGTTTTTCCGGATTTATTTTGTTATGTAGATTGATTTTTGTCGGTTAAAATATATTTTTTAAAAGAAAAAACTATTCAATTTTAAGGAATATGCAGTTTAATAAATAAAAAATTTAAAAATTAATGTAAAAATCATTTGTTTTAAATGAAATGTAAATGATCCGTTTTTTAAATGAATTTTAAGTTGTTTAAAATGAATTTTCGTTTGAATTTAACTACATAATATTTTGAGTGCGCTACCCTCACGAGTAATAAACAGTGAAACTGATGACTCGAAAATTTCACCTGTATGAATTCGCCTTGCGTATGTCTAAACACAAAACATGAATTTTTATGTCAATAAATACTAATATTTTCTATGAAAACCAAGGTATATTTACACAAGGTAAACTCGTTGGCCCATATGTTTGTCAGCTGTTTACCCATAGTTGGAACCCCAACGTCAAGTTGCGTGTATATGAGCCAAAATTTGTACATGTGTGCGTTAAATTGTTTTTGTTTTATATGAAGACAATTTTGACAACTCGGTTCCTTTTATAGAGCAGCATGTCTACACTCCCAAATGAGTCTACCTTGTGTAAATATACCTTGATGAAAACCAATTTATTTTTTATTATTTTTTTATTATAAATTTTGTATTAAAATTTTATACGTTAAAAGTTTTTATTTTTACGTTTTTGTAACTAACAATTGATTTTGACAGCTTTTGTTAAAAGATAATTTTGCATAGCAATGTATTACAGTAATTTTTACTTAGCAAAATAAGATAAAATCTTCATTCTGGCAACGCTGATTATGGCATAAGGCATTGAGCAATTCGCCACTTTTAAATCGACATTGTTAAGAGCAACAAATCTTCCCAAAAATTTAAAAACTCGAAAAAGTTTGCAAAAATAGCGCCATAAAATTGATGTAAAATCCCTAAAACTAACAGGAATGAAAAAATTAGTTAAAAATTGCTGAAATTCCCATATATTTATTAAAAATCGTAAAAGCTTTCAAGAATCAGCAAAATTACAGGAAAAAATCGCTTCAATCGCGAACAGGGCTAAAATTCGCAAACGATTGCAAAATTGGAAACAAACCCTAAAGTTTATTTGAAATCTTTAAATCGGTAAAAAAAGAAAATGTCGGAACATGAAAAATCCATTTTTTGTGACCCTTTTCGAAAATTTCCAACGGTATCCCTGACGCAAGAGTGAAATAATTTGTTCGGAGTAAAAATTTGGCAAGATTTTTAAAAACCAGTGGGATAATTACGCTGTCCAATATCGATCGAAAAACTATACAATTTAAATGGAAATTTCTATCGATATCAAATGCCGTAATTTACCGCCAGACTTAAGATATTAAAAATGCAGCCAGACTATATATTTTGCTATATGGACGAGACGAAACTTAAGTATATATTACAAAGCCAAACTACATACATATAAACTAGGTTATGATTTCGGCTATTTAAACCAGTGTATAGTCCGGGCCAGAGTACAGGGTTGGCTACAGACATATCGAGCCATAACCGCAGAAAAAGCTTAAGCGACAAAAACAAAATTTTACAGGAGAAGGTTTTTTTTAATTATATGTATAAAAAAAAAGACACTTGAGCTAAATTTGTTTTTGCTATAAAATCGTAACGGCAGATTATATGACCATAAAATTTAAGGAGATGATGCAAGTTTTGCAAATTGATTAATTTATTAAAAAAAACCAAAATTGGAAGTGATGTCGTTTAAGCTATTTCTGCGGTTATGGGTCGACATAATTAAGATTATCTAAATAAAATGTAGTTTTGTCAACAGAAATAAACATGGTTAAGGGCAACCATATAATGGTTGTATTAAACATGGGAGGGGCTGATTCAATCATATTATGGTTGTGGCCAAAGAGTATGCTTAAAAAACTATAATATTTTGGAATGTTTAGCAAACGTACTGACCAAGTTATCCATGATCATACGAAAGCATATCGCGACGTGTTTTCTTTATTCCCTTTCGAAGCTACTTCCAGAAATGCTTTGCGTTTATACCATAATCTTTGGTTACATGTCTTTTTTTTTGTCATTTAAGCCCCCGTGTGAATTGGCTTTTTCTCTGAGTATATCTGATACTTAAAAGCTCTTTCTCATCATATGACCCATATTATGATGAAATTGATCCAGTTTACATTTTCACAGCTGTGATTCATATTTATTTATAAATAATTCCTTTAATTACTTTATGTACAATAAGTCAACACAAGTGTTCATAAAATACTTTGTGCAAAATTTGTAAACACTTAAATTAAAATATCCGTTTTATTTTTCAATTTACAGCAATTAGTTACACTTAATTATGCATGTTTTTCGTTTTTCTTTCTCTTAAATTATTTATTTAAAAGTAAAATTATATTATTATTATAAGCCACTTTGTTGTTGGCTGTTGGTCTCTTTTGCTTGTGTAAATAATTTTCGTCTAGTCATTTCACTTTCTTTCGAAATTAAACAACAGAAATTTTGCAAAACTAAAAAAAAAAAATATTTTTAAGATGAATCATTTTGTAGGCAAATAGAGACATGTTTGGCCAAGTAGTCATACAAATGTACGAAAATAATTAACAAGTGTGATGAAATTAAAGGTATTTTTGTACAAGTAAATTTGCCAACAGCTACTAATTTGAATATGAAAAAAAAAATAATATTATTATTTAATGAAAAGAATTTTTGTTATTAAAATTTTAATAATTTCTTCATTATTTTACACAAAAAAAAGGTAAAATTAAGAAAATTTAATTGTCTCGCTTAACTTTGGCAACCCCAAAAACTAACTGTATAAGCAGAGAAAGCACATTTTTCGGTATGGCCACCTTAACACAACTATTTCTAAGGAACAATGTGTATCGACTTTACTTTACTTTAAGCCAGAGTTCGAAAAACTGTACACTAATGTAGTTTATTTTTGGAAACCACAAACTCTAACAGGGGCATGCTGGAAATCGAAAACGTAAAACACAAGAATTTGGAAACTGTTTTTAATACACTTTTAGGTCCGTTTTCACGACTTACCTATAAAGTTCGAAATAGTTAACGGTACCTTTAGCACTTGTGAGGAATAAAGTCACCTTCAACTATTTTTCGTTTTCACAACTTCTGTATAAAATAAACTTAACATTTTTGAAAATGTGGCAATACTAAAGAAAAAACCGATTATTTTTTGCCAAAATAAAAATACGAACTGGCAACTACATTAGCTGCGTTCGTTTACCCCAAAATTTGTACAAATTTGTACTGGATTTTACTGAAATGCGTTCGCGTACACATAAATTTGTAAAATTTTCATATTACTCACCCACTGGATTTTACTGGGATTTTCCTGGAAAAGTAAACGAACGCACATAATTACAAAGCAGACGTATAATTGGAGTTGCCATTTATAAAAAAATATGTGAATATAATATGGCAATTTCAAATCTAAACCTTACGACAAAAGTTAAAGGTAGAACGTTCCTCTCTTTAACTTTTCCTACACTTTTAGATTAGAGGGAACTTGTGATAATTAAGAACTCATTATCTGTTCGATAACTTCCTACATTTAGCTATCATTAAGTCGTGAAAGCGGGCCTTAATCTAATTTTTGTTAGAAAATTCTGTTTAATAGACAAATTTTTGTATAATATTTGTGATAAGATAAATTTATTACAGAAATCTTATTAAAAAACGACTGTTACAATTCTTGCGTTTTACGTTTGTACACCGCTGTAAAACTTCTTTCTATGTTTCTGAATTTAGGTACAAAATACGGTTTACAAGTATTGCGAGCTTGGGAACAAATATACCAATATAACGTACCGATCTTATTTAATCGTACGTGTAGTGTTCTTTTAGAGTACACGTTCAGTATTTTTAGTGTACGCGTAGTGAACTTTTAGTTTTTTACGTGTTGTACCGATCATTCGTTTGCTGCTTTTGGGTTTTTTCATGGTTAGTGTTTCATGTAAATAACACTACACTTACGTTAAATCATGAGCGGTACCATAACTTAGTATTTTTGCTCGTCAGCTTACAATCCTTCTGTACCGTATTTGGTTTGTGTACAAATTAACAATCCCAAAAATTTCATTTTTATTGTGTATGTGTTGCGTTCATGGCAAAATACGGTGCCATAACGTGCCGCACCTTGCTGTTTTATTTTCCTACTCTGCTTTCAATATATTATTGTCACCGGCAACCATATTATGGTTGAACTAAGTCTCCATCAAGAAGCCACAACCATATTATGGTTGCTTGCGAGCATGCTTTGTTTTATAATAACAATAATATATTTGCAACAAATAATAATTTGCTTGTTTATCAACCAGAACATGTTGCTCTTGGAAAAGAGAAAAATATTATTGTTAATTTTCAACCATAAACGTATTAGAATCAGACATATTATTGTTATTATTAAGCATACAGTTTTCGTTAAAAATATTTGTGCTAGAGATGACCATATCGAAACATTTGTTTTCTCTGCGCTTTTTAAATTTACTCAACAATCTCTTCATACAAATATATTTTTATTACCTTCCATAAACTGTAGAATCAATGAACTTTTGGTAAATTAAAAAAAAATATATTTATACCCCTAAAAATACCAAAAAAGTATTTTTTTTATTAACATATTTCTGCATGTTCATATTTCAAAATAATTAGCTTATTTCTATATTTTATTTAATATCTTTTTTATATGTTTTAACATTCACATGTGTTTCATAGTCATACAAATTGTGCTTGTACTTTCAAAATCTCTTTTTGTCTGTCCATTTTCATCATTTTTTGAGTGTGTGTTTTTATTTTCTGATCTTCTATTCCAATACCACCCACATCACGTGAATTTGAAAAATTTTCGGCGTCATCATAGATACAAACACTCACTTAAACATACAAATATACTGAAAATATTTCATTATTAATTTTTATTTTTGTTTTGTGTTTTTTGAAGATCAGGGTGATCATAAATTATAATTATAGTCATTTTTATATTTTGTTTATTTTAAATGAGTTTGTATGCGAGTGTTTTTTTGTTTGTTTGCTTATGTCAGAGTTTAATAAATTCGCATATTATTAATCATTTATTTAATAAATTAACTAATAAAAAAATTGTAAAGAATATAAAATTTTTTTTTGTTGTTGTAGAGAAGTACATATGACAACTATAGTGCAGACTATTTTATTATGATCTTGAATACGGAGCAGATTGTAATTATATTATAGTCAGACTATAATTTGAAATATAGGAAAAAAAGAGCGTGAATGTTATCATATATGAATAGTATAGACTGACTTAAGTCTAGTTTGAAAATAGTGCAGTCTTTCAATTATAGACAACCCCCAAAACCCCTGTTTTAGCCAGGCAATGGTATTCTTAAATAAAAAATTTAACTAAAAGCTAAATCCGCCCTTCTAGTCTAACTAAAGTAAATTGAAAAAAATAATTTAACTATAATCTAGTCTTATTATTAATTAGTCTAACTAAAGTAATGGAGATCATAATCTACTCTGCCTAAAGGAGAAAGACAAATTTTCTTCAGTCTAGTTTTTCTATAAAGTAGTTTGAATTAAGTCTAATCGGGTTGAAATATAGTTCCAGTATTTTAGATATACTCCATTTTGACTATATCAAAGTCTGACTTTAGTCCAGTCTGATTACACCCTACTTTGAGAATAGTCCGCTCTGTCTATAAATTAGACAAGATTTATTCAAATCCGACTATGGTCTAGTCTGACTAAAGTCTACTATGACTATCCTTATTTTTACTATGACTATCTTTATTTTTGTCAACTATAGTTTACAGTAACTTATATTTAGTCTCAGAGTACGAAAATGAACAAAACGAAACGTTGGCAATAAATGCCATAGAGGTTTTGGGAAGACATTGGGCCTGAAGCCAAGAATGATCTACTGGTCTTCTGTTACGATGATTAGACAAATCTTAAGCTATGCTTTTGCGTAGTGGACTAAGATCGAACAGGGGCCTAATTCTGGCAGTCGTGAGTACTTTCTCGATTCGAAAGCAATTTTATTTCAGTTGATACTGAACGAGTCGAAATTATTTTTTCAGTATTGTGAAACTCAAATTAAAAGTATTGGCTGAAATATTTAGATATTAATAGATATTAATAGATAGATATTAATCGATCACGACTGCCAGAATCAGCCCCCAGGTCAAAGCTAGAGTGATTCTCGGTACGGCTTATCGCCTGGTCTGCGTATCGATCACGGGCCCCATTAAGACCTGGCCCACTCTGGCTTTAGGAGCTATCTTGCACATTCCTTCGTTACATAGCAAGATGCCATGCATTACTGAATACAAGGCAAGTGACTTTGTGGGTCTCTAAAGGATCCTTCAAATTCTTGGAAATGATCCATCTATTTTGGTTGATGATCATATGCTGCCTAGTATGGTATTGGATAGTAATTTTAATGTCCTTATACCTGAGAGGAACTAACAAACGGACCATTCCTGGTGGCAGGGCTGCGCGGACCAGGTCTGGTTGATCAAATAGTGACATGGGGCGGGCTGTATGGTCGCAGGTTTCCAAATGGGCTTGTTTATGATCAAGCAGCCTACAATCTTTTAGGCAGAGATCTACGCTTTCCTCATATGCGCTGGTGAATGTCTGTGGAGGAGGGCAAAGCCTTGAGATTTTGTATAAAGTCGGATAACCAGCCTGCTCTTATAGCACTATCTGTTTTAGAAGTGAAGTCAAGATTAGTCTTGGACTATTTTACAACTCTTAACGAGCTGGGGAAGCACAACTATTTGAATTTGTATTGGGATCTTTAAAAATAAGGCCATGTGGGCAACGAAAAGTTGACTCCTTGGCAACCAGGAGCACTCGCCTTTCATTTAATGACCTTGAACCTTTCTTTGGAGTCACTGTCGGTCATATTAAGGGGCGATACAAACATGGTCCGAACTTGAAATCATTAACACATGGACGTCTGGGTTAAGACATTCGAAAAGATTTGTAATCCTGTGCCGTAGCAAGGCAGGTAGGCTACTTCTGCTTGATAAGGTGAAACTTAAGTAATTTGTTGGCATATTTACGGGGCACCATTAGTTTACAATCGGTAATTCAAGTACCAACATATGCAGGTTTTTTGAGGTTGATGAAGAAACGTCATAACATCTGCTCTGCTGCTGTCCCGTTTTCGGGAAATTTTCGGAGGCCAAATAATGAGCTCAACTCAAATTTATGATCTTTCACCAGGCAGGTTAATAATCTTTATACGTAGCCTGAACCTGACATAATGAGATATACAAGCTGCACAAAAGATCCTTTGGGTCAAAGTGCTCATGGCCTTTAACATAACTATCTATCTATGCTCTAGCCTAAGCTGTCGACACACTGTCCAAAATCCAATATGTTGCTAGAACGCCATTAAATAAAACTAATGTTTGCATCGAATTATCACTGGCGACAAAAACGAGATCCTTATGAGAAGAAATTTTTATATAAAGTCTGACCAGCCAGCCAAATTAACGAGAAATCTTAATATCCATGATGACACTGCATTTGATTGCACCACCCTAGGGGAAAGGGGACTAATATCAAACTTGTCCCGTGAAAGTTTTAAAGTGGTGGGGACCGGTTGTAATTCTAACACTTTATATGAAGGGAAAGGGGGTCACTTTAGCATGGCGATGTCCTAGGAGAGGGTTAATTGGCACTTATTTTGATACTTTGTAACAGACCACTGAAATAACTTAAAGTTCACATATAAATTAAGTTTAAATAATGCCTGTCGCAGATATTGTCCAGAGTAAACAATTTTATATGTTAGATCCTTGTTACGATTTTTGTTGGATTAAAATTTTATGTTTATTCAATAAAATATATTTAATATTACAGAACGAATATACACCTGTTGGGATTCATTCTCCTGTTTTTATTAAATTTCAAGATCAAGGTTGAACATCAGTTGTGTCAATCACATGCATATAGAAACATACATATACTCATATGTAAATGTTTCATTCTAAGGTAATTTCAAGTTCAAGGTTAAACATCGGTTTATTTGCTCAATGACACGCATATGAAAACATACATACGTATATACCTATATGTAAGTGTTTCGTTCTAAATTATTCCAAGTTCAAGACTAAACACTTGCTTTCATTGCATTACAAGCATACGCACACTAATGGGAATATATATGACCTACAGACATACATGTAGATATGTACTCTTAGTTGGATGATCATTGGAAAGAGTGCTTCTTTGGTTGTACCGTTTGATTTTTTTTTCCTAATATTTATTTTATATCAGAGTACATCTATTGTTCTCTTCTTTACTAGCTAATTTTTTTTACAATGCGAAGTAGTGTGACAATAATTCATTCTCGTTATGGTTTCTTAATAAAACAGGCACTTGCCTAATTCAATCTTATCCCTATAACGCAAAAGGAGAATTTGTTTTTGTAATTTTTATTGGAATTTTTTCTTACGGCATTTTTTTTGAGAGTGTTGATTGTTGGAACATTACTTTGGACAACGAAATCATTATTAAAGTTATTCTTGAAAGGTGCATACAAAGACGGATAGCAGAAAGTAATTAAATAAAATTTTTAAAGTGAGTTTTTTTTGTGTTACCAAAAAAATTAAGAAAAGTGCTTTTGGAGACAAAAGGGGGAAAAAAACCAAGGCCAAGAAATTTCCTGTATTTTTCTTAACCACATTGCGTTGAAGCAACTAAATAAGACAAGTTTGTCTAAATTGGAAAAAAATCCACGTGGGAAGCTCAACACCACATTCTGGGGAGATTAAGCGTGTGAATTTACCAAACGGTACCTGAACCGTTACCTTCACTAGATTCGTGAAGGTGACCCCGGTGAACAACTAAGGTCACACGTGGCCGTTTTCTTTTAAACGTGTATAAGGCCTGGAATGAGGTAATTTGAATAATTGAATAGAACATCAATTTCTTTCATATTTTATTTAAAAATTTCTAATCTGTATGCAATTTCAGGAAATGTCAGAATTGTTAGGAAAATTTATAGATTCTTTATTTGACCGAATTAATAAAATAACTTCAAACGGTTTTCGAATCAACAATAGAAAAATTATATTAAACTAAAAATCATTTTTTTATTGTTCCCCCCATGTTTAATCGATTAATGAACACTAAAAATTTCGAATGTAAAAAAATGGATTGTTCATGTTACTAGCTATGTATAAATAAAGTGCTTAATTGGTAAATGAATAATAAGGAATTTTAAAACTCGAAAAATTTATTAAAATCAAAATTTAAAAATTAAAGTATAACTTTGTTGAAATTTAAAGTTTAACTTGAATAGAAATTTATAAAAGAAAATTATGAAAGTAAAAGAATGTTTTCTTAAACTATAAAAAAAAAAAATTATAAAAATCAAAATTTAGAAATCAAGGTATGACCTTGTTGAAAATTATTGAGTATATAAAACGTTTGAATAAAAATTTATAAAAGAAAACCAATGCGAAATTAAAAGAATTTTGAAACTGAAAAAGAAAACTTATAGAAATGAAAATTTAGAAAGCAACATATATTTTTTGCTGAGAATTAACATATAAATTGTTTTGACTCTAAAAGAAAAACTATGCGAAATTAAATGAATTTTAAAAACTGAAATAGAAAATTTGTAAAAATTAAAATTTAGAAAGCAAACTATATATTTGTGTTGAAAATCAATATATAAATCATTTTTAATAAAAATTTGTAAATGAAAACCCTTAAAGCTCATCGTCATGCAGTTTTGCTGGGCCCACCAAATCTTATCGCAGACGTGTAAAATGAGGTGAATAAGTACGTATACATACGTTGCAAGTACAAATTTCATATGATTTGTAAGTAAAGTTTTTTTTTTGTATATTTATTATATCTTAATTATATTCAGCAGTTGGTCCTCTTCTATTTCTCTACCGAGAATGTCTTAATTGCTTATTAAAAAAAAAAAAAAAAAAAAATAAAACAAACCAAATAAAAGAAAAAAAAAATTATTTTTTTTTGAAACTGTATTTTCAAATATACATTCTATGTATATACCCAAAAGTTATATTTTTGCTTATATGAACTGCTTAAATATTGTCTATGTATATTTTCTAATTTTTTTTTTAAATCCATTAATAAATTATAATTTTCTTTATTTAAATATAACATAAACATGCAATCTTAAATTATTTAAAAAAAGGGGGAATAATAACCATGACAAACTAGGGAAACGAGTAAGTAGTAATCTTGAAATAACAGGGACAGGTTCGAGAATCCGAGTATTATTCCTGTCAAGGCGTGTGACTCTAAGTCTATGGGAGGGAACCAAGGTACTCTTCATGGCACAACAACATGCCATGGTTTGTTTTGTGATTGTCGATTTTAGGTTTTTCTAATATTTTTGCACACTACGGGTATTTCGTTTGGCATGGATAGTGTGTTATGTGTTTACGCGCAATAAAATTTATGGGATGAGAACCAAATACACCGTTTCTGTAGTTAGCTGGGAAATCTTCATCCATGCCCTCACTCAATAATTTTATTTTGGCCTAGCAAACGGATTTTTTTGATTTACAGTTTTTTTATTATTATCCAATTTGTATCCGGCGCGTAACATATATGGCGCCCAACGTAAAGGCTGTTCATTACTGAACAACCTAATGAAGACCTATTTAACATCTTTAGATATAGATATGTCATGAAACTATTTCGACTTTCAAATACTAACTATTAAGTGTTAGTGATTTTTTTTTATTTAGATTTCTATTTAAGTCTTAGGTATCTAACGAAGTACTGGATTTCAGATTCTAATAGCGATTTAGGAAACTTTGTAATCTTAAATTTTCTAAGTCTTTTCTACAATAGTCCTATTACTGGAGTTTGTTTATCGGTTTTGGTGGCATTGGGGCGAAAGCGTTGTGGTTTAGAAACTAACATTCGAGGCCATACTAATCTTTTTTTTGTATAGGGATTTGTTTATGTTGCAGGATGTTAACTTAACATAAAGCTGTTTAGTATTTGCGCGAGTTGAAGGAACATTAGGGGTGTGAATTATTTCAGATTGTTATTGACTACGTTTAGTTTTGTTATGGTTTATTATTCCCCTGTAAAAGGATATATATACATACATTAAATTTTGATTTAATTTTGAAAACGTTAAGAAAAAAAAAAAAGAGAGAAAAGCTACTTTAAATTTTTCTTCCCTTTTATGAATATTTTATTTTAAATTGTGATTTTTTTTGTAATAGAATTTTCAAATACCTTTTAATTGACAATTACCTTTCAATTTTGACATTACCCCTCAAATTTTGATATTTTCGGTATGCACACTCGAAATTCGGCTAGGGGCTCTAAAGATAATTCAATTAATAGAGGAAGCGGCTATTCAGCATCGCGTAATAATATCTCTATTGATCTTCAAAGTACTCCGAAATCTAAAGTTGTCCACTCACCTACTAATAAGTCGACAAGAGCTACCCAGGTAGAAAAGGCCAAGAGCTCATCTAGCTTGGCCTCCACTGACCTGTTTCAGGACATAGTTACAATGGATAACCAAAATTCGGCTTCACAACCTCAACTAGCAATGGCTTCCGGGGACATTCCTCCAAGATCCTCCTTAAATCCAAACGTCGAACCATTTGTACAACCTTTTGGTTCATACCACAATGCTCCATTGGTTGCAAATATAAATAATCCTAACTCTAACAATGCAAATGCATTTGATTCCTTGATAGCCATGATGGAGATAACAATGCGAAACACACAAGAAGAATTCCGAAGGGAGTTAACTTCGATTAGAGAAAGTATATCGCAAATTGGCAGTGCTCCGGCCGCATCTGCAAATAGACCACCGGAAATGTTACCCAATTTTCCAGCTTCAAATTCTAACAGATTGTCGGATCAAAGTGGATCATTTGAGACAAATGTTAAATTGGAAAAATGGAAAATATCGTACGATGGCTCGGGCTCAGTTTCAGATTTTCTTTTTAAGGTTGAAACCCTTAGTGCCCGTTCTAGATGTTCTGATGGTCATTTTATGTCAAATTTTCATATTCTTTTGGAAGGTCGAGCTGAGCAGTGGTATTGGTTGTATGCAAGACAGAATCGTAACATCACTTACCCAGCCTTACGCCATGCTTTGATTAAAGAATTCGGTAATCTAGAGTCCGACCACGAGGTTTTGTTAAGAATTTCGCTGCGTAGACAGCAATTTAAGGAAAGCTATGATGATTTTCATACCTCGATTGTGGGCATGAATCTCAGGCTTCAGAATCCCCTACCGGATATAACACTTATAGACATAATGAAGCGGAATTTAAATCCGAACTTAAGGTTTTTGCTATTTAATTCGGAACCCCGTGACGTAAATGATTTTCGAGATATTGCCCGGAGGGCAGAAAAGGTTCTACGGGACACGAAATTTCAGACCCCTAATGTAGGGGCATCCCGAAACGTTAGCGAGATCGATACTTCGCTTCAAGAATCGGATGGTACTGAAGTTATCGATCCACAAGTTGAGGCTATGCAATTCCCAAATAGAAAAGCTAAATTTGATTACTCTGGCATTCAATGCTGGAACTGTTCGGAATATGGTCATTCGTACATTTATTGTTCCAGGGAAATCGTGAAACCGTTTTGTTTCAAATGTGGGCAAAGGGGTACCTTGACCCCTAAATGCCCAAATAATCACAGTTTCCAGGGAAATCGTATAGTGGGCGATCTGACTACCGGGGACTCTCGTCCACTCCCTTAAACCCCGGGTTTGACCAAAGTAATAATAAAGACATTTTGTGCATTGGAAGCACAATGACAAAAAGATCTTGTAGAGAGATCTTTACACAGACCCCTGACATAAACCCTTATGGGAAGCAATTAATTATTAATTTTGGTGAAAAAGGTTTTACTGAAGACAAATCCATTCAAACAGATAGCTATTACCCTTTCGTTGATTTCGTAGATAACCCTGTAAGACCTGAACGGCAAATAAAAAGAAACCCTAATTTGGCGATAATGAAGTGTAGAATTCGATTTAGGAAGCGCAAATATTATCGCAAGCTCTTAGAATCCACAATTATAAACGGATCCGATGATAGGCCATTCGCTAAAGTAAGGGTATTTAATGACACTTTATTAGGATTGCTTGATTCAGGGGCAAACGTATCTGTACTTGGCAAAGGCTGCTTAGAATTTTTAGAGAGAAACAATCTTACTTACACCCCAATTACCTCGTCAGTTCGTACTGCAAATGGTACCAAACAAAACGTTATAGGGTTCTGTAATATCCCTATATTTTTCAAGGGCGTTACAAAACACATTCAATTTTATTTAGTTCCGTCCCTAACTCAGTATGCTTATTTTGGTACTAATTTTTGGCGTGATTTTGCACTAGCCCCTGATATAATTCCTTCTAGTATGGTAAATGTATCAGAAATCTCAAACGATTTAAGCTTGGACCAAAATTTTCATGAGCTTACTCCAGAACAAAGACTTATTTTGGAAAAAACAATTTTGGAATTCCCCTCGTATGAGAAGCTAGGTCTGGGTAGTACGGATTTATTGCAGCACCACATTGATACGGCTGACGCAGTACCAATTAAATGCAAACACTATCCTCTTTCTCCACCTAGACAGGAGGAAGCCTACCAAGAAATCGATAGATTACTTAAATTAGGGGTTATTGAGGAATCAAATTCACCGTGGTGCTCTCCAGCCGTTTTAGTCAGGAAGCCCGGAAAAGTGAGACTATGCATTGACTCAAGGAAACTCAATGAAGTAACTAAGAAAGATTCGTATCCATTGCCTCACATTAATGGTCTGCTTAGTAGGCTCAAGGACACATTCTACATCAGCCGAATTGACCTCAAAGATGCGTTTTTACAGATTAAATTGACAGATTCTTCTAAGGAAAAAACAGCCTTCGCTATACCTGGCAAACCGTTGTATCACTATAAATACATGCCTTTCGGATTATGTAATGGGCCTCAGACCATGAGCCGACTTATGGACAAGGTCATTCCTTCCCGATTACGCGAAAATATATTTGTATACCTGGACGACCTACTGGTTTGTAGTTCCGATTTTCCAACGCACTTGGAATTGTTATCACAAGTGGCTGGATGCCTCAGATCTGCAAAATTAACTATTAATGTTAGTAAGAGCAAGTTTTGTCAAAAAGAAATTCGATACTTAGGATACATAGTAGGGAATGGATGTTTGAAAGTAGACCCTGTTAAAGTAGAATCAATAAAAAATTTCCCTTTGCCCAAGACTCCGAGGCAGGTACGCAGATTCATTGGTATGGCGAACTGGTACCGCTCTTTTATAAACAACTTTGCAGATCTGGCAGGACCCTTAACAGACTGTTTAAAAAAATCAAAAGGAAAATTTTTTCTGACAGATGAGGCAAAACTATCATTTGAGAAGTTAAAGGGCGCTCTCTCAACTGCACCAGTTTTAGCTCAACCTGATTTTGAGAGAGAATTTATAATTCAATGCGACGCTTCCAAAGTAGGTGTAGGTGGCGTATTATTTCAATACGATGATAATGGACACGAGCATCCGATAGCTTATGTATCACAAAAGCTTAATAAATCTCAAAGGAATTACACCATAACCGAACTGGAATGTCTGGCGGCGGTTGTTAGTGTTAACAGATTTCGGCCGTATATCGAGGGATTACGTTTCCGTATTATTACAGACCATTCTTCCTTAAAGTGGCTCATGTCACAGAAGGATCTAAGCGGGCGTTTGGCACGATGGAGTCTTAAACTGCAGCGTTATACGTTTGGTATAGAACACAGAAAAGGATCGTTAAATGTCGTACCGGATTGTTTCTCAAGGATGGACGTTGATGACCTTACTATAAGCAACATGCCCTCCGATATTGATCCCTTGTCGCCCGAATTTAATGAAGTAGAATATCAACAACTCAGGCAAAGCGTGTTAAAAAACAAAGAAGTATTACCAGATCTTTGTACATCGGGAAATCTAGTTCTTAAACGCGTAAATTTTCGTCTTGGATCAGAAGATGAGGAAGATAGTCTTTGGCGCGTATGGATCCCAAAGCCCTTAGTACCTTTTGTCATAAAATCTGCTCACGATTCTAGTCTTTCATGTCATGGAGGTTTAATGAAAACATTATCAAGGATTCGTCAAAAATATTTTTGGCCAACAATGGTTAACGACGTAAAGACCTATATAGGCAACTGCGAAACATGTAAAAGCGTAACATCTTCAAATCAAATCTCAAGACCACAAATGGGAAATCAAATTCTTACCAGTAGACCAATTGAGAGGCTATATTGTGATTTCTTAGGACCATACCCATTTACCAAGTCTAAGAATTCTGTAATATTCATTTGTTTAGATCACATGACCAAGTTTGTTTTTCTAAAACCTTTAGGGGCTGCAACTACATCGAAAGTAATTTTGTTTTTCGAGTCTGAACTGTTTCCAACGTTTGGAGTTCCTAGGTACATTCATAGCGACAACGGCAAACAATTTCTATCCAAGGAGATGAAAGTTTTCTATAATTTGTACGGCATATCCCACATTACGACTGGATTTTATGCACCGCAGTCGAACGTATCAGAGCGTGCTAACCGCGAGATAATTACAAAAATTAGATGCTTTTTACAGGGACATAAGGAACATAGAGATTGGGATAGGTATATACCTCAAATTTTGTCAATACTAAGAAGCGACTACCACACAGCGATTAAATGTTCCCCTTATTATGCGATGTTCGGACAAAATATGGTGCAGCACGGTTCAACTTATAAAATCCTAGATAAAAGTGGTTGTAGGGCTAGTGGAGATGTAAGTGTTTTGAATAACATAGACAAATTGACGAAAGTAAGGGAAAATATCCGAAAAAACTTGACAATAGCACACAATAAGGCTACCAAAACGTATAACCTTCGAAGCAGACCAATTAACTTCAAAAAGGGTCAAATTGTATTTAGAAAAAACCATGTATTAAGCAACATGTCCAAATACATAAACAGAAAATTTTTATCTAAATATTTGAAATGTAGAATAAGAGACAAGGTTGGCAACAACCTATATGATCTTGAAGACGAAAAAGGGAAGTACATCGGCAAATATCATGCCACAGATCTTAAATCATAAACTATGCCCGGCTATCGTGGGTCGTGCCACACATTGGGAAGCGGGAAAATAAAATTATTTTTTGCGGCATACGGATAGATCCATTTTTATTTGCACTGAAAAAAAATGTATACATCGTTTTATATCAACCGGGTGAAAAAAGAAAAAAAACCCAAAATCTTAAAACTTTTTTTGTTAATCAATCATACCAAAAATCCGTTTCCTGTTTGAACTTTAATTTAAACAATTATCTGTTCAAAGCCGGTTTGTTACGATTTTTGTTGGATTAAAATTTTATGTTTATTCAATAAAATATATTTAATATTACAGAACGAATATACACCTGTTGGGATTCATTCTCCTGTTTTTATTAAATTTCAAGATCAAGGTTGAACATCAGTTGTGTCAATCACATGCATATAGAAACATACATATACTCATATGTAAATGTTTCATTCTAAGGTAATTTCAAGTTCAAGGTTAAACATCGGTTTATTTGCTCAATGACACGCATATGAAAACATACATACGTATATACCTATATGTAAGTGTTTCGTTCTAAATAATTCCAAGTTCAAGACTAAACACTTGCTTTCATTGCATTACAAACATACGCACACTAATGGGAATATATATGACCTACAGACATACATGTAGATATGTACTCTTAGTTGGATGATCATTGGAAAGAGTGCTTCTTTGGTTGTACCGTTTGATTTTTTTTTCCTAATATTTATTTTATATCAGAGTACATCTATTGTTCTCTTCTTTACTAGCTAATTTTTTTTACAATGCGAAGTAGTGTGACAATAATTCATTCTCGTTATGGTTTCTTAATAAAACAGGCACTTGCCTAATTCAATCTTATCCCTATAACGCAAAAGGAGAATTTGTTTTTGTAATTTTTATTGGAATTTTTTCTTACGGCATTTTTTTTGAGAGTGTTGATTGTTGGAACATTACTTTGGACAACGAAATCATTATTAAAGTTATTCTTGAAAGGTGCATACAAAGACGGATAGCAGAAAGTAATTAAATAAAATTTTTAAAGTGAGTTTTTTTTGTGTTACCAAAAAAATTAAGAAAAGTGCTTTTGGAGACAAAAGGGGGAAAAAAACCAAGGCCAAGAAATTTCCTGTATTTTTCTTAACCACATTGCGTTGAAGCAACTAAATAAGACAAGTTTGTCTAAATTGGAAAAAAATCCACGTGGGAAGCTCAACACCACATTCTGGGGAGATTAAGCGTGTGAATTTACCAAACGGTACCTGAACCGTTACCTTCACTAGATTCGTGAAGGTGACCCCGGTGAACAACTAAGGTCACACGTGGCCGTTTTCTTTTAAACGTGTATAAGGCCTGGAATGAGGTAATTTGAATAATTGAATAGAACATCAATTTCTTTCATATTTTATTTAAAAATTTCTAATCTGTATGCAATTTCAGGAAATGTCAGAATTGTTAGGAAAATTTATAGATTCTTTATTTGACCGAATTAATAAAATAACTTCAAACGGTTTTCGAATCAACAATAGAAAAATTATATTAAACTAAAAATCATTTTTTTATTGTTCCCCCCATGTTTAATCGATTAATGAACACTAAAAATTTCGAATGTAAAAAAATGGATTGTTCATGTTACTAGCTATGTATAAATAAAGTGCTTAATTGGTAAATGAATAATAAGGAATTTTAAAACTCGAAAAATTTATTAAAATCAAAATTTAAAAATTAAAGTATAACTTTGTTGAAATTTAAAGTTTAACTTGAATAGAAATTTATAAAAGAAAATTATGAAAGTAAAAGAATGTTTTCTTAAACTATAAAAAAAAAAAATTATAAAAATCAAAATTTAGAAATCAAGGTATGACCTTGTTGAAAATTATTGAGTATATAAAACGTTTGAATAAAAATTTATAAAAGAAAACCAATGCGAAATTAAAAGAATTTTGAAACTGAAAAAGAAAACTTATAGAAATGAAAATTTAGAAAGCAACATATATTTTTTGCTGAGAATTAACATATAAATTGTTTTGACTCTAAAAGAAAAACTATGCGAAATTAAATGAATTTTAAAAACTGAAATAGAAAATTTGTAAAAATTAAAATTTAGAAAGCAAACTATATATTTGTGTTGAAAATCAATATATAAATCATTTTTAATAAAAATTTGTAAATGAAAACCCTTAAAGCTCATCGTCATGCAGTTTTGCTGGGCCCACCAAATCTTATCGCAGACGTGTAAAATGAGGTGAATAAGTACGTATACATACGTTGCAAGTACAAATTTCATATGATTTGTAAGTAAAGTTTTTTTTTTTTGTATATTTATTATATCTTAATTATATTCAGCAGTTGGTCCTCTTCTATTTCTCTACCGAGAATGTCTTAATTGCTTATTAAAAAAAAAAAAAAAAAAAAAATAAAACAAACCAAATAAAAGAAAAAAAAAATTATTTTTTTTTGAAACTGTATTTTCAAATATACATTCTATGTATATACCCAAAAGTTATATTTTTGCTTATATGAACTGCTTAAATATTGTCTATGTATATTTTCTAATTTTTTTTTAAATCCATTAATAAATTATAATTTTCTTTATTTAAATATAACATAAACATGCAATCTTAAATTATTTAAAAAAAGGGGGAATAATAACCATGACAAACTAGGGAAACGAGTAAGTAGTAATCTTGAAATAACAGGGACAGGTTCGAGAATCCGAGTATTATTCCTGTCAAGGCGTGTGACTCTAAGTCTATGGGAGGGAACCAAGGTACTCTTCATGGCACAACAACATGCCATGGTTTGTTTTGTGATTGTCGATTTTAGGTTTTTCTAATATTTTTGCACACTACGGGTATTTCGTTTGGCATGGATAGTGTGTTATGTGTTTACGCGCAATAAAATTTATGGGATGAGAACCAAATACACCGTTTCTGTAGTTAGCTGGGAAATCTTCATCCATGCCCTCACTCAATAATTTTATTTTGGCCTAGCAAACGGATTTTTTTGATTTACAGTTTTTTTATTATTATCCAATTTGTATCCGGCGCGTAACATCCTTTAAATAATTACTTTTCCTCTGGAGTATCTACACTTTTAACACATCATTGCCGTGTTTTGTTTTCACCCTCTACAATTTGGTCCTTTTCGTTCTTTTATTGTGTACACTAGTCACGGGATAAGTGTTTTAAGAACAATTAACTTAAATTTCCCGAAGCTTAGTAAAAATTTTTCCATGTGTTATGAGCTGCTAGTGTCAGGCCAGACGATCATGGAGGACCTGTATCAAATACGAGAGTAGGCCTAAAACGAACGAAACATGCAAAATATATTTCATGATTGTACGCGTTATTGGCCAGACCTTTCCCCGTCTCACTACCATTCGTTTCAATCGATTAAAAACGATCAGAAATCGGTTTGATTTGTTTTTAGCCTACAAATAGCAGTTGCTTTAGCCGAACAGCTGGGCAAAGGTTAAAGGCTAATACCTTTAATTAATTTATGTAACACCAATTACTTAGTTATTTGTAAAGCATAAGCTGTAGTATAGCCTAAAGTTTAGCCTACAATGTCGTCGGTTGTCTAGCTTGTAGTGTTTGTCAAGCCTTCAAACCTGCTTATAGTCTATACTACACAGAAAAAAAGAATAAATTGATTTCAATTTAAAAATTCGTGATAATTTTTAAAAAATTAATTAAATTTGCACAAGTAAATAAATTAAAAGTATCAATCAAACGTTTTTTTCGCATGATAAAACGTTTAATTCACTTGATTAAACGTTTAATTAACTTGATTAAATTTCTAATTAAAACTGATTTTATTTTTGATTAATGCTTTAATTGGTGAACAATTTTGGAGAATTTGTTCTGTGTATTTACATCAGTTGTCTGTTGTCCCTGCTATAGATCTGACTATAACACAAAATTTTTTTAAATGTTTTGTTGCAAATTTCCAAAATCTTCTATTTTTGCTTTTTACAGTTTTCAAGGAATGACGGCCAAAAACATACAATTTCTAATTCAATTTAACTTCAGAAATTTTCACAATAATTCTGAAAACATAAAACAAATTAACACAGCAAAATGTAGAATAAAAATTTTGAACTTTATTTCTCTAACGAAAAAGCCATGAATCATTATTTTCCGTTCGCATGTGAGCGAGTCTGCACTTCTTTTTTTAATTCAATCGAATTGGGTATATTTGAACATTTTAAGAACTATCTGTACGTTGCTTTCTATATAAACTAAAAAATTTATAGACTTCTATTAAAGTGAAATTTTCCGAAAAACACACATTTATTCTCCATTCAATTGGTACTTTAAATTGTAATTTATTTGTGCCAAAAATTCATGAAAAAAGAGTTCAAATATTCTTTATTTTCGTGGGAACTATAAACTGAAAGCCTTTTTCTTTTTTTTTTTTGTTCAGCAGAAACTAGAACAGACAGATGTTGCAGGTATGAATGTTTTCCGTATTTAACTTTAGTAGCAGCAATTACGATTAAATTGCAGAGCGGTCATTATGGCAGCACACACATGTTTGTGGGGGAGTTGGTGGGTGTGAGTGGGTGAATTTAAAATTCTAATTTATTTCCTGTTGGAATTTAGGAACCACATTAATGTGCTCTTTATTACTAATTTTAGGCTATGGAATTTTATTTATTGAAATATTGAAACATTAAGTGAAATATTTTAAGAATTTAATTTTAAAAAATTATAAACCTCCCTTTTTAAGTTTATTTGCCATATTTTTTTTAAAAATATGTTTTTTTTTTTTTTTTGTAAAAATGTGCTAAACAAATATTTTATAAACATTTTTATATTCAATAGTCTCTTCCCAGAACAGGTGAGGCAAAAAGGGAAAATGTCAGATGTTTTTAAGGCACTTATTAGAATTTTATTATTATTCTAAAATATTTTTTAATTTGCAAAACTTCCTAATAAAATTATTCATATTCCAATTGACTTTAATTACTTTGCAAATTGCTTGTTTAATGCAATTTTTTGTTATACATTTTTTTTTTATTTTATCACATTTCCTATAAGTGACAAACTAAATAAATATTTGAAAGCAGAGCAAAAAAAAAAAAAAAAAACATTCATAATAAATAAAATACCTTTTGAATGATACCAGAGATATAGAAATCAAAGTACATTTGCACTAACACTGAAAAATTGTGTGCACTTGTGAAACGAAGAAATCTTTGAGAGGAAGAGTTTTACAACAAAAACATTAACGCCTGAACTAATAAAAAATTTTTAAATTTAATAAAGGCTTACAAAACAAATTTCGTATGAAAATTCTTCTTAATAAACGTTTGTTAAATTTAATAATCGTTTATAAATACGGGCGTAAAAGTTTAAGAAATAATTCTTGCAAATATGTCTGACTCCGCTGGCAGAGACAACACTTTTTGAAGTTGAATCAACATTTTGGACAGGCTGCAGTACCAACCAGCTTTTGGTTTTATAGATCTTTTTACCCTACATCACTATATGTACGAAGGAAGAGCTGTATATTAAACCTGAAACTAGTCCTCATGCTAGAAACACAACTGACACGAACAACGAATTTTGGGCCGAGAATTTTTGTCGCCTAAAGGAAAACATATTTATGAGTAGGGTTTAGATTTTTATGCACTAAAAAATCGAAAATATGTTCTTAAAATATGCACTAAAAATCCATTTTGGAAAAATTGGTTTTCAGATCCCGTTTTGATTCCAGATCAGATCAAAATTATTTGAAATTCAATTTATTTTTTGAAATCCTTAATGCTTTTTGCAAAATGTTTTGAATTTTTTTTTAATTTGTTGGGCTATTCTTCCTTCCACATTGTTAATTATACTTTCGGCAATAGCAATTAATTTGACTTGAGTATTCAGTGAACAAAATCACTCCTAATTATTATTATTATCGTATTGGAAAATACAAATGCTTATTGGCTTCTGATGTTAATTAAATTTAATGTGCCCTTAACTTTTTTTAATTTCATAATCATCGATATCAACAAGCTCTTTCAACATTCTTAAATTTTCAAAGTTGTTTGAATATAATTGAATAGAAGAATCTAGCCAGGCCCACATCATGCTACTACTGGCTGCGGTGGAAGGGTAATCAAGGGATACATTTCATTAAAAATTGCAATACTAGCGAATTGGCTTCTAATTTCGTCTGCAACGCGGTATAACCCATGTAAAAAGTAACTTGTAACAGCATTTTAAGCCCATTGGAAGCCTTAACCATGAAAGTTGTTGCATCAGTTTAAAATAGAAGGATCTTTCGTCGAAATTATGAAAATCTTGTATTAAAATCAAAGCTCCAAAATAATTTATTTATTGATTTTAAAATTTTTTTGGAAGTATTTAAAAATTTTTGTAATAATATTAATTAATTAATTTCATGTTATGAAAATTCAAAAAACAAAATAACTCATAAATGTCAAAATATGCGTAAAAAACCTAAATATGCAAAAATATGCATTTTCACCAAAATATGCACAAATATGCAAAAACAAATCGATGCCATTTTAACACCAATTTAATGATTTGGAAAGTTAATTGATTGACATCGTCCTTAGACTATCGACAAAAAACAAATGTTTGAACAAAGGTGTTTCAACAAAGGCAAAATATCGATAACAGCAGTCTTTAGGATCCAAATTCATGTGTGAACATTGAATTGTATTTAAAAATTTTTGTAATAATATTAATAAATTAATTAATAATTTCATGTTATGAAAATTCAAAAAACAAAATAACTCATAAATGTCAAAATATGCATTAAAAACCTAAATATGCAAAAATATGCATTTTCACCAAGATATGCACCAATATGCAAAAACAAATCGATGCCAATTTAACACCAATTTAATAATTTGGAAAGTTAATTGATTGACATCGTCCTAAGACTATCGACAAAAAACAAATGTTTAAACAACGGTGTTTCAACAGAGGCAAAATATCGATAACAGCAGTCTTTAGGATCCAAATTCATGTGTGAACATCATTTTGTTTGTTGTTAGAGCATACACAGAAAAAAATTGTTCACCAATTAAAGCATTAATACAAAATTAAATCAGTTTTAATTAAAAAATTTAATAAAGTGAATTGACGGTTTAATTGATACTATTAATTTGCACTAGTGAACAAATTTACTTGATTTAACGATTTATTCATTTGATAACATTTTCAATTAAAACTGATTTTATTTTTAAATTAATGCTTTAATTGATGAACAAATTTTTTTCTGTGTAGTGATGGCTAGTCAGGACGTTGTGTCACGCCGGAGAAATACAGGTACTGATTTACCACGTGCCATACTTGTTTTTAGTTTTTAAGTGTTTTCGTAAATAAAGTAATTTTTAACTTTAAGAATTATTTTATTTATATTTAATATCATTTAAAAAACAAAACAAAATAGTTAACTATAAATATTATTTAAGTTGTGCTTTTGTTATGTGGTCACACTATTTTTCTCTCTCTGCACAGTCAGGTAAAAAGGGTCTATATTATGGTGGATCAAAAAAAAGTTGTGCCAATCACTAGTTTCTACAAAAGAAAAACTTTTTTTGCCACTCCTCCATATACAGCAAGGAGACGGAACAATCTATCTATCCCGAACAGCTTCTGTAGAAGAGCAACAGCACCAAAGGATCCCTCCACAACCAGAATTCTTCCGCAGGTTCAGTTCAATCATTAACCTGCTTTTTTAATTGTTTTTACATTTAGATTTTAGACAACGAAGTGTTACTCCTCAAGATCCTTTAACTACGCTCCCTAGAAGGCACAGCACATCCCCTGAGGGGAGCCAGGTGCCGCGCGATGATAACCAACTTTTTTTTGTCGAAAATAGAAAAATTGGACTTGATTGACATGGGGTTTCATTGCGACACGTGATAGCATGAACCTAGTAAGAGGCGAGTTTGGTGAGCAATTAATCTTATGTTTTTGAGCCGTCCATTGGCCACCAGGATCATGCAATTTGACCCCACTAGGTTATTTCTTGTACAGGTAGGTAAAGTCTCTCGTATACAGGGACAAGCCGATTATTACTCCAGTCCTGGAAGACAGCAATACTGCTGCCATTGGTGAGATACCGGCCTAACTAAAGCTTACGGATGGGCCATTTAAGGCGTAGACGCTGAAAACATTTAAATAAAATAATCTTTAACAAGTATTTTATTTATTTATTTATTTATAAATTTATTATAATTAAAATTACAATAAATCTTAAAAACTAAAGGCACTAGCAGCATAGGCTATCGGCCCTCACAACTTTAACAAGTAAATGGCAGGAATTATGTATATTGTCGCCCTAAATAATAATTTCAATTTTTTGGAAAATTTTTTGCGTTTTTTTTCTAAATATTTAAAACCAACCGGTTAATAAAAGACCCGCTACAAACGTATTTTTGTCACTTATTTCACTAAAAGTGAATTAATAGTGAAGCTTTTAAAGAACCTACTAAGAGGACTCTTAAGATTTCTAAAAAAATTAAAGTAAACAGAAAAGTAATTTCTGAAGAGTTCAATATTAATACGAATATTTGTTTGATTCATCTGGAATTTACCGCTCTTTTTGGACCTTTGACTCTAAAATATTCTAAAGATATTTCAGATTGCCAAGTTTAATCTCGACAGTAACATTTTCTTTAAATAAATGACAGAAAAATTGATTTCTGACCGAAAATTTTTATGGCTCCATATGGTCCATATGGATATACGACCACGGATTTTGTAGAATGATTTATGTTTTTATCTAAAACAATTATGAGCAACAGGGTCCTATTTGAAAGGAAGTTTGTTTAGGGGTGTAACCTTTAAGTTCTCTCATGTACCCATCATGATAATAAAGCTTAACATAGATGAAAAGAGAGACAGGCTCCAACCTATTCAAAATTAAAGAATTCTAATCGATTGGTTTACTTAAGATGAGTCTAAGAACTTTATTTCTTGGCCTCAAAAGCCTCAGTACAAACGCATAATACCAACTCCATCTATTGTGGTATAGTGTACACATATATTTGTTTAATTTTGCATTTGAAAAGAAAAAAGTGACTAATGAAGCCGGCATTTCAGAGTGAATGTTTGTTTCTAAGTTTTAAATATTTTTCGTTTTTTTTTTTTTTTGTTTTCAATTATTTGTTCTTCTTTTTTGTGTGTGTTATGTTTTTGTAGTATTTTTTTCTCTTTGCCGGTTAATTACTGATAAGAAACCCAAAACAACTACAACAAGAATGCCACCCGTCGTAAAGTAGTCGAGTTGTTTGGACAAAAAAAAAAAAAAAAAAAAAAAAACGCAATTCGCAACTACTGTTTTTTTTAACTCTGGTGTTAATTGTTGTTGCTTTTTTTGCGATTTTTATTATGAAATTTTATTGTTGATATGCTAAAAAAAAAATTATGAAACAAAATCAAATGTTAGAAACACATTTCAAAATCAAACACTTAAGCACAGTGGCATCGGATTAAAAAGATTGCAAAATAAAAAAGTTTGGTTTGTTCATAAAGAGATTCTCATTAAGTACAAATGGAGTATTTTGATCAAAAATTGTATGGCCTGAGATCTTTGATTTTTATTATAGTTATAGAGTTCCATGTTGATAAATACCTAGTAATATCTATTTTTAGTCTTCTACAATTTTTATCGACATTTGCGGTATCATCGGTCAATGGAAATCGCTACAGGCAGATGATCCGAGGCTTTTTGTGGCGGAAAATTGATGATTTAGACGTAGAGAATATGTGGTTTCAACAGGATGGTGCCACTTACTACCTAGCAAAAAAAAACAACAATGGATCTTTTAAAAGAAAACTTCGAACATCGCATTGTTTCACGTAGAGGAAAAGTGAATTGACCACCAAGATGGTGCGATTTGACATCTTAAGACTATTTTTTGTGGGTTTTTTTAATCGTTGTTCTTAAGTTAGGTTAGGTTAGGCCGAAAAGCTGGTGCGAAGTCAATCTTCGCACTCTCAACCAGAAACCAATATGATCCATTGTAACGCTTTAGGTAGTAAAAGAAAACGAAAAAGAAAAGAAAGAAGAAAATCATGAGTGAACGAATAAGAAAAAAATCCAAACAAACCGAATAACCCGTCAGAAAGGTCATACCCGTCTCGAGTCCACAGCCCGAAACATCTGCGAATTCTCATTTTTTTCGCCAATTAAACATGCAAACCCTATGACGTCACAAGAATAAATATTTCTCTCAGTTTTATTTTCACTGTTTTAGTAAAAAAATAACGAACCTGCGCAATGCGTATTCTTGTTTATTTGATTCATGATTTCAGCCTTCCGTTCTGTAGTCTAGGGCAGTGACACACAATGTGCACAACTGTTTCTATCTCCTCTGTGTCCCCGTTCAATCTTCATAAAACCGATCCCATTACCAGCGGCATATTGCCTATCATGCGGTGCCCAGTGATAATACCTAACATTGTCCCAACGTGACCTTGCTCCTTCCCAGCAGCGAACTGTAAATGGTCTTCATAAGCACCAGTCAGAACGTCTGCGATACTCCACGATCCGTTCTAGCGTTGATCTTAATATAATCAAACATTAATTTGAATTGCGGGTGTTTCTAAAGTCAAGCTGTTGTTTTAATTGTGGGATTTATATTTGAAAATTTAAGCTTTGTTCGTGAGTCTTTACATACAGCCGTGTCACAGATTCCGTTCGGAATGCTGTCAATTCCGTATTTGCCATTCCGTTCGAAATCATTTTTGGTGCTTTGGATTCCAATCGTTTTCATCAATCCGAAAAATTTTGTTTAAGCGATTTTTATGTTACCCATTTGGCAACATCAGTATTTATTACAATTTAATATGGCAACAAATTCACTTAGCAAAACAAAAAACAGCTGTTAACAAAATTTTTGTACAAAAAAATTTACATTTGAGTTTTTATTTATGTGTAAAAAAGTAATCAACTTTAAAATTTGTTGTATGTTATTCAATTGTTAAATAAAAATAACTTCTATTACAGTTTTTTAAATTAAAATGCGGGAAATGCAGGCTAAAAAAAAGTTTAACAAATGTAATTGTTTCCAATTTTGCTTTGTTCTTTTCAGTTTTGTTTTGTTTTGTGTGTTGCCGGTATGTAAATTTTGGCAAAATATGACAACAAAAGAGATATGGCAATGCTTCATAAATCCATTTCGAAAATTTTGTTTTCTTGTTAAAGATTTTAGAAAGAGTTTTAAATATTTGTAAAATAAATTGCTAAAAATTATTTAAAATATACTTCTTTTGAAAAGTATATAAAGAAAACATATTTGTTTACTGATAGAAAGTATATTTTGATAATTATTTGCCGTTTAAGATACAGAAAACTCCCATTCCGTTCATGAAAATAGAAATGGTTTCATTCCGAAAAATTTTTTCGTAATTAATTTTCTGAAGCACCAAAATACGGAATGAATTCCGTTTCCGAACGGAATTGTGTTCTGTGACATGGCTGATAGTCTCATTTTAGATTGGGGGTGATTTCACCATGCATTTAAGCGCGGCTACAAAGGGTAATTATAAGTCTTTCTTAGCAAAAACCGATAACTTGTATTCTTAAATTAACAATTGGGCTTGGAGACTTTCCCAAAATGGCCCCTCATAAACTGAAGGATAGATTCACGCTTGGATAATCTACGTAGTCCTAGACAAGCTTTTAACGTTAGTCTTTATAAAGTCTTACTAAATGCTCAATCGTGGAACTTTTAATAGTCCCAATTTAACACAAAGTCTTGGGCTTATATGCCTACATTTTAGCTTCAATCTAGGGGGTTCCTCTGGTCTAAGTTTGGCTTCAGTCAAGGGTCTTTATAAAATTTCATTCTATTCGCAATCACTGCTCTTTGATAGTCTTAATAAAGCTTTAATCGTAAAGGTTCACAGCGTTTAATTAAGCTTTAAATTATGGCTTTTATATAAAAAAAATTTATCACCAATCAAGCGTCTTTCCATAGTCGAAATTTAATCTTAATTGAGGGTCTTGTTGTAGTTCAACTTTAGCTTTAATCGAGGGTTTTTCTATACCGAAATTTTTATGAAGTCTAACTTCGGCTTAAAACCCAGAGGGAAAATTACACCATTTGATATCGATCGCAATTGCAATAATATATGTATGGAAATTTCGATCGTTATCGAATGCTGTAATTTTTCCCCTGGTCTTTTTATAATACAACTTTAAATTTGATCGTTATTCAATTTTATAGTAAATTTGTATGAAGACTTATTTAAGTTTTAATCTCAATAATTTGTATAGTCAAATTTAAACCTTAGTTAAGTTAAGTTTTGCTGAAGTTCAACTTTAACTGTCGTAGATAAGGTTTAACTGCAGTCGAAACCAAAAACTGTCAAACAAAAAATGAAAATTTGTGTACAACTTTTTGCTTTTTGAGTTGGCTTGACAGCGACTGTTTACATTAAATGAATCAGCAGTAAGGACAATAATTTTTTTTGGCCAATGACAAATGAAGAAATGGAAGAAATGGCAGCTTTTCTACTTTGACTGCAGTTTTTTTAAACGCTGCTCGTAGCTATATTGCTTTGGCTATGAATATTTTTATATTGGCTTCGATTGTGAATCAAGTTCAGGGGCCTAATTCTGGCAGTCGTGATCGAGTAATTTCTCGATTCGAAAGCAATTTTATCTCAGTCTCAGAATCAAAATTATTTTTTCAGTATTGTGAAACTCAAATTAATTCTTTACAACACTGAAAAAATAATTCCAATTCGTTCAGTATTGACTGCAATAATTAGATATTAAATTGCTTTCGAATCGAGAAATTACTCGATCACGACTGCCAGAATTAGGCCCCAGCTTTGATTTTAGAACTTTTTATAGTCCAATATTAAGTAAAATCTAAAGTTATATTTATTTTTTATTTTGGCATTATTTATTGATGGTTTTATCAATTAATTTTAACTTTATCATAAAAATATTTTAAGTCCATTAATTTTTAGCAACAGTTTTCATTCCAACTTTTTTTTAAAAACAATCCCACTGTTTTTAACACAATTAATCCAGTCTACATTCATTTGATGTATCTTTGCGAGCATTTTTCTTTGTTAAGTAATGCAAGAGTAAATGAGTAAAAAGTATTAAAACAAAATACAACAAAACCGCAGCAAATCAAGTTAAATTTTAATAAAAAAAAATTAAATGAAATAATAATAAAAGCAGCAGTAAAAACAACAACAACAAACTCACACATAATCTTTAGTCAAAATGTATGTCAAATAGCGCGATTTGAAATTCAAAACACGCGTGTGGGTGTGTATGAAAAAAAATGCTAAAAAAAAGTGTAGCAAAAATAAATTGTTTTTACGATTTTAATTTTTTGCTTCAGCTTCTTCCTCTAGTTCCACCAAAGTCTTTTTTAAGGAAAGGGAAATTGATAATAATAAAAAATGCCTCAAAATTACGTTAAGTAGAGCGTTACTATTAAAATTATTTCGTTTTTTTTTTTATTTTTTGCGGTTTAAGTTATAAGCTGCTTTTGGGAATTATAAAAGAAACATTTTTTGAGTTGTTTTTTGAATTCTTTAAAAAAAATTAAGAAGAATTTCTTCAATGTTATCGCTTAGAGTTTAGGGAATACAGGAAACGGAAGTTAAGAGCAAACTTGCATAATTTTACTTAACTAAAGCAAGGAACACGTGTTTTAAAAAATTCAATTCTAAAGCGGAACTATATAAAGAAACTATAAATGCATTTTTTAAAGATCCAGCAATCTTAATTAACCTATTTTAAAGACCAAGTACAACACAATGGAATACTCAATAACACATTCATAACCAACATCGGAGTAAGACAAGAATGTGGTGCTTGACAACATAATGAGGCAACTGTGCACAAAGAAAAGGATTATTTCTTAGGCTCTTTAAAACAGCTGGAAGATTTGGATTATTCTTCTATCTCATAAGGTTTCTAAAATGCAGGGCAAAGTTAATGAACTTATCCAACTAGGCAGGCTTGTTAGACTTAAATGGAATATAAGGAAGACCTTCGCAATGCAATAGACACACAATTGAGGAATGAAGCAGATTAAGGTCGGGTTTTTGAGATGTGGGTAAAGTTTTTACTTAGTTGCACCTAGTTCGAAACTTGTATTATTCCGGCAAAATGTGATTATTTTTATTATTTCATATTTCATTCAAGTCCAACATTTTCAGCAAATCTAAGCTGTTCCGTCAAAATTTTGTATGCAAACTTGGTAATGGCGGCACTAATTTGTTTTCAGGTTAACTAAACCTTGTTTAACTGAGATTCTAAAAACTCAGCCTTAAACAGGCTATTCACGGCTAGAAGAGCTTTTGATCGACTCCGAAAAACAATTCTCAAATCACCATAGACACAAAAATCAAAATATTTAACGCGCCTGTAAAATCAACGTTATTATATGGCATTGAAACATGACTATTTACTGATGCGGTTAAACAAAAACTGCAGTCATGTATAAATATATGCCTCCGTAATATTAGTGGTTAGGTTCCATTGGCAGCCGTGATCAAGCACAGCTCACGTGGGTCCATTAATTAGTTCCCGTTGTGTTACCATGTCACACCGTCTCCCATGGGTCCTATGTTGTCTGGCTGCTAGTGTTCCCACGCAGCCATCCGGTCGATTCAGTAAAGGAGTGAATCCTGTTTACATCAACATCAGAGAGACAAGTTTTGTCCCCAAGGGCTCTTCGACCAAACATTTCGAGTCTTAGATCTTCGAAAGCCGGGCAATTACAGAGAAGATGTTCCGTTGACTCTTCCTCCTCCTCCTCGCCGCAACTTCTACAAAAGTCATTGTCAGGGAGCCCCAGCCTCTGGGCGTGCCTCCCAATGGGCCAGTGGCCAGTTATAACCGCAATCAGGTTTCTAAGATGATGTCTGGACAGCTGTAGTGCCCGCCGTGTCCTTTTTTCATCTATGACGGGCCAGATTTCCTGGTTTCCCCACAGGTAGTTTCATCGTGCCACCTCCGACTGGCGATAATATGAAACTTGTGCGCTATAAGTTGCTTGCTCCTTGGGAGTGAAGCACCTACATTATATGTAGGTGGTATAATTTGGACAAAAACTATTACCAATGAAGATTTTTGGAGCATAGTTAATGAAGAACTGGTAGCTACGCAAATAAAAAGAAGGAAGTGGAGGTGGATTGTTTACATATTGTGAAAGCCACATAATTCAATTACTAGGATGGCTCTGGTGTGCACAGATTTCTTGCCAATTTTTTTTTAATTAAACCATTAACCAAATTTAAATCAGTTTTAATTAAAAACTTCATCAAGTGAATTAAACGTTTACTCATATCAGCAACATTCCTGCAGAAAATATTGTTAATATCAAGAAATTTTTAATTGATAGTTTTATTGGTACAAATTCAATGAATTTTTTAATTAATATCACAATTTTTTTAACTGAAATCAATTTTTATTTTGTTTCTGTGTGGAACTCACAAGGAAGCAGAAGACCGGAATGCCCGAAGATGGACACGAACGCTCATAAAAGATAAATATAACGTGGTAGTCCCCTAATGTCTATGACAAAAGCTATTATTATGTATTTTTGAAGACTTATATTCTCGCAAGGAATAAATAAATGAGAGAGAAAATGCTAGTTCAAACTCATCAAGTCTTAGCTTTCAAGTCTTGAGTTTTTACGAGAGAAAGAGGACTGTATTTGTAACTGAACTGAGAGATTTTTAAAAACTTTTAGCTTTTGTTGAACCTGCAATTGAAGCCAATGGAACACTATAAAAACCTTTACAATCCCAATAAAAAATGGAGCTTCCAACGAAGCAGGTTTGTAAGGGAGAAACATAAGAGTTTCGCTTACCATTGCGCTTACGGAAGACAAGAATTTTATATGGCGAGTTCACACTTTGAAGCAATACATTTTGACACATAAAGCGCATTATTCAGCGCATACAAAAATTGTTGGATGTAACGATCAGCTTTACACACTGAATGTCTTGAGACAGTTATTTTTAAGTATTCTCCCTTACAAACCTGCTTCGTAGTAAGGGAATGCCGTAGCACTTGAAAAGTTATTTTTTTTTACAAAAGTTGTTGACAGTTCTTTCACTTACTTTACTGCATTTCTGTATGTCTTATTGCGTAGAGCATAATTGTGCGCTTATTTTTTTAAATGTACCTTTAGTGCTTCGCAAAATGATAAAATTTTTACTGGGATTGAAGCTCAATTGGGACTTGAGAAGACCCTACGATTGAACTAGATGTTAAACATTGTGCAGACCTATATTTAAAGTTGAAGAAAGCCTTAATATGCTTTATGACGTGAAATGCAGTCAAAGTGCTATTCAGAAGAAAAAAATTATTTTGTAGTCACCCCAACTAAATATTGTTGAACCGTGTTATTTCTGTTGAGCATTTTTAATTAAATCATTGTGAAAACATTTTTTTTATTGTTCATTAATTTTTCGCATAATGTTTCCATTGTATTTAATTTGTATGTGAATGGAAAAGCGGTGGCAGATTTCTGTAGTTTTTACCAGACCACACAAAAATTTCATTCATGAATACAATTTTTTTTATAGTTTTATTTTCTGTTTGTTTATTTGAATTTTTAAATGATTTTTTTTCTTATTTTAGTTCTGTATTTTTTTCTTTTGCTCTAATAAGCGCCACTACTATAATTAATTCAATAATGTGGGATGCCCATGTGTAGTGGAAGGAGGAGCTTCTATTTTTTTTTTGTGATATAAGAATGGCATTAAGAACATAATTACAATTAAGATAATGTTTATGGGAAAATTTTTTCAATATTGTTTTTAGCAGGAGGAATTTAAAACATTTTTAGAAGGTTTCTCAGTAGTTATACCGACACAATAGTTGGGGTTATTCGTAAAATAACTATATTTTTATTCAATTTATACAGTACGGAAAACGAGTTTAATAACCCACAATCATTTACTGTATAATTTTATGAGTGTAGTCCTTGTAGCCATACATCGGGTAGTTTTTCCTCTTGCCATGAGGTTTAGCTTTTAGAGCTTCTGCTGTGATGTTATCGAATCTTGCAGCTTTGCCATTTTTAATTGTTTGACGGCTGAGATAACATCCTTCCTCAATGTATGCCGGGTTTGTGCATATGGTGGCTTCATGCGTGTTTTCGGTTGATAATAGTCGCTCTATTGGCAATTATGGTGTTGTATCGGCAACTTGTTAGTTGGTCTCTGTCATTTATTACCATATTTTCCTGAGCTGTCTCTTAAAGGCCGGGAAGAATTTGAAAAATTTCTAGTTTGTTTTCTGGTTATTTGGTATATGATACGAGAGTTGTTGGTTTGCGAAGCATCTTCAGCCTGTGAGGCAAGGTGTTCTGCCCACTTGAGCATGTCATTTTGACATGATTTCTTGACTACTTTATGCAAGTTTCGGTATTGAAGGTCCAGATTTGCTTTTGCTGCTCTTGTTTTTGCTTTGGTCTTTGTTTGACTTTGGTCATGCTAAAAGCCAAATGGTAGCGATTTTGAATAATTTTTTTTTATGCGTTCCTAAATATGTAACATAAAAACTTTAACTACAATATTTATCGCTTATAAGCATTTCATAATTGGCTTTTTTTTTTTGTTTTTTTAAATGAGAAATACATTTATAAAAACTCGCTTATATGCATATACTGTGCTGATATAAAAAAAATTGCTTATTATCATTAGCATCATAAAAAAAATATTTTGCTTGCATTGAAAGTTTATGAATACATTCAAAATATGGTGAAAATTTAGCAAATTTAGTTTTGATTTAATAATTTTCATGCGTTTGTTATTACATCTCGCTTAAGTTTAAAACGTTTTTTATAAGAGAATTTTTTAATGCAAATTTTAAAATTGTATTATATTGTGATGCATAAATGCTGGATATGCATACAAGCAAATGCTTATACACGAAGCAATTTCGGCTATTTTAAATAGCAAACTGTAATTGCACAATGTTGAATGCATAAAAGCGTGAAATGTTTATAGCCGGTGTGCAAATAACCGATAAATACGATAAAAAAACTTTTCATAAAGATTTTATTGCATAAAAAACGTGTTTTAGAACTTATGAAACTACTATGTAGATATTGCTGTAAAATTTGTTCCAATTAAGATTTATATGGCCACACAGAAAAAAATATCTCAAGAAAATTTTTAACAACGTCAAAAATAAAATTTTAATTTAACAAACTTTTTATTTGATTCAATTAAAATATATATCAAAATTATACTTTGCAAAATAGCATTTAATAAACATATTTAACGATAAAATATTTAAATATTTCAACATATTCAATAAAAACAAGTATTTGAATAAAAATAAAGTCAGAATTTCTGTGCTACTTTTGTCCGTTTTTAAATATTTTTGTCCATTTATTCAAAAATTTAGGGCAACAAAGTTTTGATTGACTCAATTTACTTGTTTGTTGACTAAAAATGCAATATTATACCTGCAAACTTTTTTATCAATACCACAAAAATCATCATCGCAGAAAATTCAAAAATTTTTTAATCAAATATGCAATTTTCGTATTCAAATATGCAAATTATTTTTTTCTGTGCGAAATAACACCATGTGGTCCATGGATTTCTTTTAGTTTTTATAAAGATTGGTTACTTACTTATATATCTAATATACAGCCTTCTCCTGAAGTATTCTAATATTCGGTGGAGGATATCAAAGATTCGAAACAGCCGAATATAACACTAACTATATTGCAAGAGTAGACACCTGCACTCTATGACTATATATATCATTTTGAATCTCTCTCTAGTTCAAAAGTGACTTAACTTAAAATTTTAATTTTTTGGGTTTAAATATTACTGTATTTTGTTGTTGTTAACTGTTGCTAAAAAAAAACAGCTATATTTTTCTTTTTTTCATTTTTAATTGGTATTTTTAATTGGTATAACGTGTCATAAAAGTGACTTATTTTTAGTTGTGTCAGAAAATATAAAAGTAGAAGATACCTACTGCTAAGTGCTAAATAGTCTTAATTCGAATTATGACACTTTTGATAAAATTAGACTTGTGTCAGTCTAGAGGTGACATAATTCGGTAACTTGTGCAAATAATACATCATCAAAAATGACACAACTAAAAATTGTTCATTATTTACTGTATAAAAATTTAAAAACAACTTTTTAGTTATAATCTGTATGGATTTTCTACTAAATGGTCCAAAGATTTGTTTTTAATTTTTTTTTTTTTTTTTTTGGTGAAAAACAGCTTTTTCGATTTCTGAAAAATTAAGTTTTTTGAGTTGAGTCACTTTTAAACTATTTCTGAAAAATTAAGTTTTTTGAGTTGAGTCACTTTTGAACTAGGTCTGTAATATGTTTCATTTATTTTTTTGATTAATTTGCTTATTTTTTTTTGCAAGTGTTTTGCCTGAAAGGCTTTCTTAAGAATTTTTTTCTTGGCAAATAATTTTAACTAATTTTCTTTTTAGAATTTGTTTAATTTTTTTTTTGTTTCTTAATTTGGTTGAATTTCTTATTTATAGAGTTTACGTATGTTTTTGGGAATTTTTTTTTTTGGTATGAAAAGAAAATATTTCTTTATAATGTTTTGCGTTTTTTTTTTGTTTCTAATCTGTTGTCGTTTAGATAAAATATTTTAATTACCTCAGGAATTTATTAGAAAATAAACGTTTTTTTATAATATTATCGTTTTCGTACTCTCGCTCTTTATTTTTGCAAACTTTTGTTAAGTCAATCAGTTGTTTTTTTTTTTTGTTACTAAACAAATAAAATTCTTTTTAAACAAAAGAATTTGTTGTTATTTTTTTTGTTCCTTATTTGTTTTGATTGTTCTAAATAAACAAATGTTTTTCTCAAGCACTTTTTTTATTTATTATTTTGCTAGTTTCAATATTTAATCAAGAAATTCCTGACATATATATTTTTTTTTTTTCAAATAAAGAGAAGATACTTGAAAATAATTTAAGACGTCATTAAAATTGTACTGAAGCAAATAATGTTTTAGAAAAAAGAGTTTAAAGGAGAGACCTATGTATAAATAAAAGCTAAATTGGACTAAATAGAGGCCATGACAAAATAATACAGGTGGCAGCACTAGGGCAACACTCACCGCCATTAACGACGGCTGGCAGTCAATAGTCAAACATCAATCTTTAAACCAAATGGTATTTATGTGTAGTTTATAGAACACGGGCGCCTTACTCGACCGTTCAACTTACATTTAAAACAAAAACAAAATTTCAAAAGTGGAAGCGATTTCGTATTTTGCTTCTCCAAAAAACGAAATCATTTTCGATCGAAATGGATTTCTGTAAAAGGCCTGGTAAAACAAAAAATTTAAATTTTTAATTTTAAAATAAGGCTTAAGTTCATCAAGTTTAATTTTCATTAAATTAGCTTTAGTGATGGAAGGAATTCACAACGTGAAATTAATTATATTTTTTGTTTGATAATTTTTATTCTTGACTGAACACGGGATTGAACTCGGGTCGAATGAACATGTTTCGAGAATAACCCCATTCCCATCATCAGAACTTTTTGCCTTTCTACCGTTTGCGCCACTGCGGCGCCTGCCAGTCTAATAGACATATATCTTTAACCAATGGGTGGGGTGGATCGAAATTTGCTGTAATTAATATTCAATTCTCAATTTATTTTGTTTCTTCCGTACCTCGGTTTGTTCAATTTAAAAACCAACAGTTCAATAAAAAAATTACAATTGTTATAAAGCAAAAAATTGTGTCACAACATACACGGAGAGAAAAAATATGGTTGGTAATGGTTACGGCAACTACACTATGTTTATTGTAACAATATATTGTTATCGTACACAAAAAAATTTTATTTTTATTTAATTTCAACAATATTATAGTTACTGTTGACATATCAATGTTTATCGCAATTATGAAGAATTGAGTATTGTTGACCGAAAAATAATTATTTTTCTAACAACTTAATTATGATAACTTTCTAAACATATTATATTTCTCACAACCATATCATGATATTTAATAGCCATAACATGATAACTTTCTATACATTTATAATATTATGTTAAAGATGCAACTATTTTTACTCTAATCATATTATGTTAGCGCCATTTGTAAAATAATTTTGAAGAAGTTGTGTCGTTTTTTTTATTTGTGAGCGGTTAAACAATTAAAAGATAAAATTCCATAAAAAAATAAGTTTAAAGAAATTAAAAAATTAAAATATTAGCGGAGTTCATTCAAGTATTAGTGATGTAATAGTGCAAATGCAAAATATCATAGTTTTTTGTAAAATCCAACAACAAAGCACACAGAGATTTCGTTATATTTTATAAAAGTGCTACGATATTTCTGTGGTTTTCATGGGCAACCGCGTATGTCTTAAAACAAATTGTTCAGGAAAGCCGAAAACCCATTCTAGATCAAACTATGGGCTAGGTATTGCACATTTTAAACTTTGTCATTACGTTACAAAACGGAATTGATCCATTTTTTTTCAAAAAAATATAAAGAGCGTTCAAAATTAGGCAATATGGCATCAACATCTTAAAATCAAAAAAATGGACACACGCGGTTGCCCATGAAAACCACAGATTTTTCATTTGCTCTTTTGCAAGCCTTATATTGAATTCCGCTATTTGATTAACATTAAGAAAAATTGTAAAAAGCCACAAAATAAAAAATCGATTCAAAAATATTTAAATTTATTTTGTATTTTTATGACAGCTATGAAAGGTGCTGTATCATAATATGATTGCTTCTAAATTTATTATGATTAACATGATGATAATATGATTACTTCTTAGCTTATTATGATAAACATGACAATAATATGATTAATTTCTTAGCTTATTATGATTAACATGACATTAATTTGATTACTTCTTAACCTAGTATGATTAACAGAATAATAATATGATTAAGGGAAAAATATTATGATGACATATTACCAGTATATTGAGTCATAATATGTTTCAATAATAATCTTAATATGGTGACTACAGTCATAATTTTTATCATAATATGTTGCTCTTAGAATATGTTTACCACAACCATGTTTTTTCTTTGCGTGTATACAGAACTAAATATATACTTAAGATTGCAGCGATAGATGGATAGAACTAAATCTATACAATATATTCAATCACACCCTATGATTAAAATTAATATTTATTGCTTTGATCAGCCAAAAATGAAACTACATATCAATGCAAATATGTTCAATATATTAACCAGTAATTGAAGCTAAAGCAAAACAAAATATTGACTTGGCTGTATAACTTAAAACTACGGGATTTAAAACAGATGGTTTGTGTCTTTAATAACTTTTCTAGAATTTAAGAGGCTAAAAAGTTTTGTCGCTTTCCCGAGGGAATTTTTTTTTTAATTGTTCTTAAAGGACTTATGCCGTGACCAGTGAGCACAATATTATTTTAATATGGAACGAACGAAAGGTAATTGACACAAAACTAGTGATGTTACTAGATTTTGTGCGGAAAGTAGCTGGTTCTATCTGGTTCTATTACCCTACATGAAGGGAATCTATCACACAAGGTTCACTTGGGACAATATTTTTGATAATTTTCAATATTTTAACTAATATTTTATCTAATTTTCAATGCGTCCATTAAGGTTATTTCAGTGACCTATTGCAATGTATCAAAAAGTTGCCAATTAACCCCCTCCTAGGACATCACCATGTTAAAGTGACAAGCCCTCTTCATATAAAGTGTTAAAACTACAACCGGTCCCTACCACTTAAGAACTGTCAAGTGACAAGTTTGGTGTTAGTTTCCTTTCCTTAGGGTTATTCTAACTAAGTTATAAATCTAAAGAACGTAAGTAACACAGTTTTTTTTTTTTTTATTTGCCTGAAGTTTTTCTTTAGTTATTCAATTTAAAAATGACCTGTAATTTAAAGTAAAATGTGACAATGTACAACGAAGATTAAAACTGAATTTTACTTGTATATTTGCCCGTAAGACGATTAGCAATTTTTTATTATTGCCGTTCTATAACCATCAAAACACATTTTTTCCTTCTCACCTCAATATAATTCATTTAATTTTGCTCTTAAATTAAATAAGTTTTACTTTTGAACTGAAAACAGAATATAAAACCACTTGTTTATTTCTTGAAATTATAAACAAACTGTCACTTTTGACATTTCTCATTTATTATTCTTTATCCACTAAATTACTATTTACCAAAGAAATTTAAAACAGTAACTATAATTTACCTGTTAATATTCCAATAGCTTTATGGCTGAGGACCAAAACTGTGAGTATGCTGCTCCAAAACATGATGTAATCCCAGCTAATTTTATGATTCATGTTGCTTGTTTTTTGTTGGCGATGTTGAGAGAAGATTAAGGTTTTTTAAATTATTTTCAAATAGTGTGTTTTCAAAAATATTATTAAATATATATTTTATTTTTTTATTTTGTAAAACTGTTTTCAATACACAACAGTCTATACAAAAGAAATTAAAAAAAAATTTATGAATGAAATATTTAATTTAAAAATGTGTTTTTAAAAAATTTTTTTGTTTACTTTTTATTACTTCTAAAAAATTGAAAATACTTTTATTTTTTTTTCTTTTAATATTTTAAGATTTTTTTAATAACAAAATAAAGTTAATTTTATATTTGGCTTTCATAAAGATGTAGCTGTTGAACTGCAAATACAAACAAGAAAAAATAAGATATTAAAAAATATTTTTAAAGATTTATTTTTATATTGTTATTATATTAAAATTATACATAATTAGTCATCATTTCATAGTATAAAATAATATCGGTGTATAACAGTTAGAAGAAACTTTTTGAATTATATATATATATATATTTTTTTTTTTGTTAATTGTGTTAAATGTTACAAATACGATTATAAAAAGTAAGAAAGTATGGTGGGTTTTAATCCCAAACATTGCATACCCTAAACCAAACCATATGAACACAAATTTCTGAGAGTGAACCTAATTTGGGGCCCATGTCTAATCATGGATCCGGCAAAACAAAACTATGTTATGATGTTAAGTATTAAGATTCATATAAGATGCCTTTGTGTCCAATTTCATCTGAAAATCAATATCTATAAAAGCGATTTTGGAGAGGGGGTTTAATCGGACCTACCAGCACAACATTTTGTCATGACATGGTAGCTCTTGCAAAAGTTATCGTCGCCGAATTTTATATCAATAAAATGGAAATAATTCTGTATTTTCCAAACCGTTTTTCCGGTGGCAATTTATGAATGAAACGAATTTAATTTTTTTAATTTAATTTTTAGTTTTCACTATTAACCCATTTACGCCTGCTGTGCCAATTTGGGAACACTTCATTATTTCCGGCTTATGACAAAGTTTTTGACATTATTCAATATATGTTTACCTTATTGATAAACTAAAATTTCAGAAATTTCTATAACATCAAAAAAATTTTTTTTTTAAAGTTACCGTAGTGCCAATTTGGGTACACCTCTTTAATTCCAAAAAAAATAAAAAAAAATTTTTTTGTTTTTTGTTTATATGTAATGAATTAAATAATAAAATAAACAATATTTTATTTTTTGTCCGGTAGTTTTTGTTTGGGCTTAAATGGGGTTTTGTTTGGGCTTAAATGGGGTAAGCCAATTTTCCAGAAGGTTATCTCTATTGGAGTCAATAAAAAAAAAATTTTTTTGTTTTTTGTTTATATGTAATGAATTAAATAATAAAATAAACAATATTTTATTTTTTGTCCGGTAGTTTTTGTTTGGGCTTAAATGGGGTTTTTGTTTGGGCTTAAATGGGGTAAGCCAATTTTCCAGAAGGTTATCTCTATTGGAGTCATAAAAAGTTAAGTATCGGTATTTTTGCAGTTACTTACGGAATAACAATCTTCGTATACCTAATTCAGCTCTTGTCGCCATACGCTTACACTCAAAAGATAAGGAATGTAAATTTAAAGAAAAATATTTTTTTAAAACTAAAGCTTCGTTCACAATCAGAAAAATAATTTTGATTTTTCTTCTATCTTTTTTCTTCCTAAAATATTTCATATATTTTCCATTCATTTTTAAAACAAAAATGTAACTAAAATTTTTTTAAAAATGTAACTAAAGTTGAGTCAACTAGAACTTCAGCAACATTTTGTATGAAATTGTTTCTGACGTTTAAAATAATTTTATTTGGTTTTGAATAAAAATTTCAACAAAATATGGTAAAAAATAATAATAAATGCATAATATTGTTGTGGCAAAATTTTGTAAACGGGTTCTTAATGTAAAATGTGTGTGGTTGCAATAAAAATTGTTGCTCTATTATGAACACCCAGTGAAAATGTTTTTTTGATTGTGAACGAAGCTTAAAAATTCAATTTCAAAATATATCATTTAAGTTTCATTCAAATCGATTTATTTTTTTAACATCAATTTTAAATTTTGAATTTTAACAAGGTTTAAAAAATTTGATTTTTCTTTATTTTAATTTACAAAAACGTAACCACAAAATAGTAAAAACAAATATTTGATTAGTTGTTTTTAACTTAAAATTTTGTTTACTATAAAATCGTTTAAAACAACTGCCTTTTAATTTGTTTCAAAAAGCTTAAAATTATCTACAACAAGTGAGAGTGATGTAATCGGCTTCACCGAATTTTAAATACCCTTCAGCGTAATGTAAAAAATCCATTTATTTAGAGTTTTAAAGTTTTTTTATTTTTATATTTTATTATTTAGATACGTTTTTTTTAATAATTTAAAAGTAATAATTATTAATTGTACCTGAAAATAAGCAAAGCTTCGTGATCAGGATTGTCAGGTCTTTCAAAATATGGAGAAATAATATTTTTGACTTTTTTCCTGCTTCTCAGGTAATTAGGAACTTTTTTCGAAACAAAAATCCCGGATCATGTACATTTTTTGAAAAAAAAATTACGTGTAATTTGTGCGGGAATCCCCGGGATTTTTTTATTTTATTATGGCAACTTTACTGCTGATATAATTTTAAATAATTTATGTCAAGAAATAGATGTCAATTCTTATCCGATAAGTTCACAGAAAGAAAAACACTCGGAATAAATTAAATTTCTTATACATAACTTAAGTACAAGTCGTACTCAAGAACTCAAGTACGAATAACACTAAAACGTACTCAAAACAATCCTAAATGGGATAACTTTCGGGAATCAAACCCGGAATTTCTTAAAATAAGTATAAAATTCTTAAAACAATTAAAATATAGATTAAATTTTTCGTTTGTGCCACTCTGAGAGTAAAATTACAAAGTGATGGTTTAATTCTCATATAATTTATTACTCTCTTCTCTCAGCATTGCATTCTTTTATGCGCAATTACAAAAACACCACACAAGTTGGAAAAAAATATTTGCTTGTTGTGTGTAGAAACAACAGAACAAGAAATAAAATATATGTATATTATTTTCATGTTTAAAAAGTAAAATTAAAGATTTATAAAGTAAAAACTATAACGGCATTCCCGCTGGTGTTTTATCATTCTGTAAGGTGTAAAATGGGTAAGTAAATCAATCATAACAATATCCTCTTTCTAATTTATTTTTTGGTTTTTGTTTAAGCACAAATTCGGGATAAAATCAACCTTATAATATCTGAATCAAGCGCATTTTGAGATTGGTTCAATCTTAGTTTTAATTAAATCAATCTCATTTTCGGATTATTTTAAGTATGAATTCGGGATTAAATCAACTTTATGATTCTCAAATCAAGCGCATTTTGCGAATGATTCAATCTAGCTTTACTTAAGTCAACCTTATTTTCGGATTATTTTAAGTACGAATTCGGGATTGAATATGGATAAGTTAAGTATTTCGCGATTGCAAATCCGTACTTGAATCAATGTTGCTGTACTTGATTTAAGAAAATCCGTACTCACCGTACTACTAATACTGCTTCAGATTGATTTGAGTACGGATGGATTGATTTTTTTTTTTTTTTGAGTGAAAGGCTATGTTTAATGTTGAGTGCTCTAAAACAACGAATTATTGACAGAAGAAAAGTAATAATTTACACAATTTTATATTCAAAAATTTTAAAATTTTTTAAAGACTGATATTTACTTTGTAAAAACGAAAAAATTTTTACCACTTGCTTCAAAAAATTTAATGCAAAGCGGCTGCATAAAAGATTTTTTGGATAAGGTGAGAAAACTGAAAGTGTCCAGATATTATGTAATGTTCTCTTGAAAGGGTACGTATTTTTTAATTCACATCTTTTTGATTCAAATTAGAAACAGGTAAATACTTTTTCTGAACTAAACTCCTATTATTAAAGAAATATTTTGTAATAATTTGTTTAAATATTTTAATTTTTTTTTAAATTTTATATCGATGGTGTTGGCTTTGCATTTAATCTGTGGCAATACGGAAAAAGAGCTTTAGTAAATTTTTAAGTAATGTAGGAGAGCTGTTTTACTTTAAAGATGATTTTTTTAAAAACTTACTCCCATTAAAATATAATCATTACTTTTCTGCAGTTATAGTTTTTTTTTAAATTTTCTTGCCAAATATTCCCAATGTCACAGATCGAAAGTAAACTTAAATTTTTATTCCAAATGTTATTGCTATCTTACAAAATAAGTGAAATAAGAAGATTTCAAGGTGCTATTAGGCACTTGTTTGCTTTTTTCCACAGAAATAGAAAAGTTTAGCGCATTTAGCGAGACTATGATCCCTGATAGGGAATCATGGTCGAGTGGAACTTTAGGGCAAGCAGCAAGTGGTGATCTATGTTGCTACACAGACGGCTCTAAACTGGGGAATGAAACGGGCATGGGCGTCTATGTTGACAACCCGAGGAACATCTTGTAAAGATGTTGATTTTTAGCTCTATGTTTTTCTTAGGGAAAATTTCAACATATTCGCAAATTGATGGTAGATGTAAGATGATGTGAAAAGGGTTAAGACCTTATTGTCTAACTTCAAAGATTTATGGTGTCTTTTGAAGAAACCACAAACGGTACGACAAACTTATTTAAAAACGAACTTAAGTATATATACCCTTTCCACCTGTTGTAAAGGCTATACAAACAATAGAAACTACTGTTTTGTTATTTAATCTACAAAAAATTTAACCCTCAACAAAAATTTTTTTTATTTATTATTGTTAAAATTTATTTATTTTTTTTTAATCACATTAAAAATTGTCTAAAACATAAAAAAGTACATACATAACATAAATATATGTTTTAATATAATGCAACATGTTTTAATAAGAAATATTTAGAGCTAGTAAACACAAATAATGTTAGGAAATTAAATTTAGCTAAGAATTATTTGTAGCTTAAGAAATAAGTTATAGCATATATATTAATTGTAATTTGTTAAAGCCTAAAGCTAAGATCCCACTATCGGCGCAATGCACCAATTTTTGTCGTATTTCATGTGTCTATAGTGTGAACGGACAACATTTTTTAATATGCGACAATCTGTGCCGAAATTGTGCTGACTGTGGACAATCAAAATTAACCTGGATGCGCCGATAATGTAAACACTCTTTTGCACAATGTGGAGCAATCAAATTGCTTAATATGTACCGATTTTTATCGGCCACTTGTGCGCCGATCACAGTCGCCAATCAGCGCCGATTCAAGGGATGGCAAAACTAAATTTTTAAATTGCACCAACTGACTACTAAAATTTTACTTTTTTGAGCTTAATTGTATTAAAATTACATTTGTTTTATCTTGTATTTATGTAATAAAACTTAAAATAGCACATTTGTACTGTTAAATGAAAGAAAACAATTCGCTTTAACCAAAACATTGCAGTTGTATCGATGTTTCCATTCCTGGTTTGTAAACATGTTAACAAAACAACAATTACAAAAAAAAAAAAAAAAACGAGAGTAAGTTTGAATAAAATTAAATACATTTTTTATTATATATTTATATATTATTTAAAATTGTTAGGAAACATAATGGAATAATCACGGAGAATTTTGCGAATTTCTAAAGTAAAATTATGTCTGCCAACAAGCAAATAAACAAAAACATATGATTTAGTTTGCCCAAATAGCACGATAGTGTGACGGATATGAACCGATATGGCCGATATGGACCGAAAAAAACGGCACAATGTGCGACGATAATGGGACCACCCAAAAATAAATTGTGCAATGTTTTTAAATGTGCGCCGATATAGCACGAAAAAAATCGTCATAGATTGTGCTATTTGAGCCGATAGTGGGACCGTAGCTTAAGAATGTTATGCATATTTGTAGTAATAACACCACTGTACAAGTTGTTTTAGTAAAAATGTTATGTTATGACAAAATGTTTGTTAAGTGCTGATTCACCTGCTTCAGGTTTATGCTGTAAAAACTCAAAACTTAACGACCAAAATCAAAGTCTAGTTTTTGCGAAATTAAATTTGCACTATTAAACAAATTAATAGTATCAATTAAATATTTTTTGATATTAACAACATTTCCTGCAGTAATGTTGTTGATATAAGTAAACGTTTAAATCACTTGATTAAAATTTGTAATTAAAACTGATTTTAGTTTTGATTAAGGGTTTACTTGAAAGAAAATTCATGAAAATTTTTTTGTCTTCGCCTTCCGCTGGCTGATTGTAAGTCACTCGTTTAGCGTGAATCTAATACTCTTGCACAGTGGTGGTGGATTTTGGTTCAACGAGCCACAAATTAGGACAGTGATCTCAGTAGCATCTGCGTAGGCAGTCATGGAGGGGAAAAATGCGTTTGAAATGACAAGTAGGAAGAGTTTCCTCTGTGTTTCGTTTTCAGAATCAATTTCTTTGTCGATCGAACGATGTCCGTCCGTCCAGCTGGCTGCTTGTCAGTCCATTAGACCGTACATCAAAAAATTTTTTTTTGCTTTGCCGAACGAATATGGGCATTTCTTTCTAAAGGTCAACCGTGACCGAAAATTTAAAAATTTTAAAAGCATATTCTTTTATGATTTTGTTATAGAGAAATATTTATATTTTACTAATTTTATAAATTCCCCCATAAATTCGTTCACTAAGACGAACAATCAGACTTTAAAGTTGTGCAAACGTAATTTCTTATTTGTGAGAATGTTTTATTGTATGTTTTCTTTAACATTATCTTCCTTAAAAGAGGTGATATTTTATAAAAATTATTCCAAAAAAATTTTCTTACATGGTCTGTTATCTAAGGAAGAATTCGAAGAGAAATATGTTATTCGAATTAACGCTAAATTTTTATTTTGTTTTAATCATTATTCAGTTTGATTATTATGGAAAAAATTTCACGTTCGAAATGTCACGTATCGATACAGATTTTGGCTTAAAAAAAAAATACAGAAGATTTTGAAATCAAACCAAAGACATTTTAATGTTACATTGCTACGTAACATTTTTAAAGTAGTTTGACTAAAAAATTGTGCCAGGTTTCGCTGAATTACGCCTTTTTATACATGGCCGCAAAAATTTCTTCTATTTTTTTCACGTTCGAACCGCTACTTCTTTTGCCATTATCTTTGACCTAAAATCGTGCCCTCCATAAACTTTAGCATAGATAACAGTGCTTTCTTAGTGCTATGTTTAAAGGGTTAAAAGAACGTAAAAATATTTGTTGTTTAAAATGTTATTGCATTTTTGATGCGTACGAATGTCACGTTCAACACTATGGAATTACCCATATCTTAAGTATGCTATTTCAATGTTTTTGCTGCAAGGTCTAAATTTAAGAGTTTTATTAAGTCGCCATATTTGTACGTTGGAAATTCTTAAATTTGACTCCTGCAGCGCGTAGGATGCTCCTAGACAATTCGAATGTACGATCAACCCCAATTTATTTTTCATCTACATCATTTGTTTCTAACATACCTACCTGTTATTTCCATTTCTATCTCCATTTCTTAAGCTCCCATACAAAATTTTTAATGCAGACTAGAAATATATGGAAGAATAAGTACTATAACCTACCAGGATAAAATGTATGAACGACCTCAGTTAATTTTTTGTCCTTAACATTTTCTATGAACATACTTGCACTTAATCTCCACCCTTAGGAGGCTCCCATTCAAATGCGGCGTTTTATAAAATTCTTTTGTTAAATTTAAAGATTTAAGATTTTAATCATTTATGGCATGCACCGCCTCTGATAAAATAACAGGCAGCCAACTGTTCTGCAGGAATTATAGAAATACTTCCTTAGCAAAACTAAAATGATTTTTTACGAGCTTTAATTTTCTAATTAAATTTGAAAATGTTTCTGCTGGAACTATTGAATTACTTTCTTAGCAAAACTTTAATAGTTTCTTCCCACCTTTAATTTTCTGATTAGGGTGGTATAAACAGAGATATGGTTGATAAATACTAGAACGAGATACTTGAGGTAAATGGATCTTATGGCAAAACATTGGTCTCGAGATAAAAATATTGGTGTATCATACTTTAAGATCGGACTGTAAATGCCTAAGATATAACGAAAAATGTAAAAAAAAAATATTTTCGAAACCTCCTTGAAAAATACTTTATATTAGAGGGTGTACGTACGCAAATTATAGATCGCAATTTTTAAAAAAAATTTAATGAATCTGGTAAATACATTTAACTTGTCATAACGACAAAGCGTATTGAAAATGGTGAGAATCAGTTCATATTTTTACATACATAATTCTTTTCGGAATAGTCTTTGTTCCTATAAACTATCTTTTTATATTGGTATTAAGATAAAATTTGGTACAAAAATATTTTATAGCAGCATAATTCGTCTTGGCAACTTTTTTAAAATCTGTCCACATTTGACCATTGCTCCCATAAAAATACCATTCCCAAAAATAGCTTTAATGGCATAACATCCTTATAAATATTGGTATTCAGATAAAAATTGGTGATAATAACTTTAACGATAAGTAATTTTTGTGTCGTTTTTCCAAAATAGGTCCTTCTTAAGATCACTTTAAGGCAAACTAATTTCATATTTGATAAAGATAATTTAATAATGTTTGGCACAAAGACTTTAACATTAATCTAAAGCTCATAAAACAATTTTGTTTTGCCGGATCCAGGATTGCCTTCTCAAAAATGTGCTTTTAATTCAGTGTTCGAAAATAAACATTACATTATTTAGCGTTCGGTTTACACAGCCAGAAGCGATATCTATTTTTTTAGTGTTTGTGTAGATGAACACAACCCTTAATACCATTCGTAAATATTATCAAGAAAGAGCCAAACATTATAAAGTGTTCTGTTCTTCTTTAAAAAACAGAACAATTGTAGTGATACTGTATAAAAAAATTATATTTTAATGTTCTTTAATGATTCTTTTTTTTACATTGATAAAGAAATGAACAAACAAAAAATTTTTTCAACGACCGCGCAGCACGAACAGCTTGTGGGTGTATAGTGTATGTGTTTTGTTTGTGTAAAATTATTTGCTGGATTTTTGTTTTATTTTTTCGTTTGTGTATTTTATTTTCGTAATAAATGTTTGCTTTTTTATTAGCCAAAGCGGCGCTACGCACAACAGAAACAAACGAACATTAATGAGCTGAACCGAACACAATGAAGTTTAAAAAAAACCCGAACGAAATTAAATGTTCTCATCTTTTTGTTGAGTTGGATATTATTATTATTTTTGTGTTCGAAAGATGACAGACAGGGAAACCTTATTTTTTTTAGATTTTTTACACAAACACTTTTAGCGTTTTTGTTTTCACAAATCTACCGAGCCGAACACTAAGGAGCTTTAGTTTAGTTTTTAGTTTCGAACACGGCTTCAAATATTTTGGTGAATAGTATCATATGGTCCGTCTAGACCGATTAAACTTTCTTACTGGTTTATTATTGATTAATTATAATTATAAAATTGAAACAACATTTTATTCTCTTGTTGCATGCATATTGTTTTACTAACCTGATTAAATTTTATTCAACAAATTTATGTTGATTATTAATGTTTATTTTTTTTTAATAATTTTTTCCTTAATCTGCTTTTAATTTTAAAATATAGTTTTATTAAATATTTTATCTGTAATAAATGTGTTTAAACTTTTTGTGGTAATTTTTTATTTTAACTTTTTTGTAAGAAACTCTTTTTGTTTTTATAAATTTAATAGGAATTTTTGTTAAATTTGAAACTTTTTTTTCACAATCTTTTTTTCTTTTTAATTTGTTTTCCTTCAATTTTTTTTATGAAAACAGTATTAAAACCTATACTTTTATTTAAAAAAAGCTTTACATTATTTTTTATTTATTTCTTCTATTTTTAATTTTTTTTTATAAATTTTGTAGTAATTTTTTTATAACTTTTTTTTTTTAAATTGTTGTTTGTAATTAATTTAAAACCGTGTTAAACAAATTTATTTCAACCAGAGTATTAACTAAAGGCAATTATTTTTTATTTATCTATTAAATTTATCATTAAAGTTATTTTTTTTTCTATTAAATTTTATTTTATTATAGAAAATTTGCACTTTATTTAGTGTAATAAAAACCAATGAGATCCTGTAAAAAAGAAAAAAAAAATTTATATATAAAAACAATTAATTAAAGTTGTATTAATTAAACGAGAAATTGTAGTAATTAATGAAGTGTTAACGTGGTTTATTAATGAATAATTTTAACTGAAATAACAAAAAATAAAAAAAAAATCTTAAAAAGTTAGAACCCAATAAACCGAAGCTTTAATACACTTCCCCATGACTCAAAACTACGGTCACACTTATTAAACATTTGACCAAATAATTTTTGCCAGCAATCAAACATCAACTACAGAACGTAAGATTTGTTTTATAAGTTGACAGTACTGTCCAGTGTTGCCAAAACTTATTAAGAAAAATATGCTAGATTTTGCTAAAAATAATGCTAAATAAATGCTAGAATAAATACTAAAAAAATTTGTATGAAAAATAAATGCAGATCTTCGTTAAAGTAAGGGCCAATATATTTTTTATAATATGCTGCATATTGTCCTTCAGGTTGAACGACGATCTGTCAAATTGCCTATAATAAATATTTGTCAGATACTCGACAGGTGCAATCGAACTATGTACAGCACATAAGCTTAATGTCGCCTCTGCTGAACTTTGTAACAAATTCTTTGGAAAGGGATAGGATTGTTTTTAGTTATGCCCGTAACACTTTTGTGCTTTCTTTTTTCTGCGTGTTGTTCCAGCCCATTAATTTTTGGACAATATCGCATTTGCCGTAATTGCAAAAAGTTATTTTTTAAGTCATCTGTTTCTTTCACCCATTCTTTTAACTTTAGGTGCTTGCCCCAATCTTTGCGAAACTTTTGTAAATAGGTTTTTACTAATTCTTTGAAATGTTCTACTTTTTTGATTTTTATTTCAGTGAAATATTAGTGTTGCATTTTTTAGATCTAATTCAATGTTAGAATTTTCCGTTTTTTTCTTTTATAACTATTTGTATTTAAAATAATAAAAATGGAACATTTTAAAAATATTACAAGAAATAAGAAATGATAAGAATTTTTAAATAACGCTAGAAAAAATGCTACATGCTAAATCATTTTTTTTTTTCATGCCAAATGACTTGAAAAAGTACTATTTCTAGCATGAAAAATGCTTAATTGGCAACACTGGTACTGTCGAAAATTTCTTTGTGCGATACATTTTTAAAAGCAAACATTTCTGCTTTCGACACTGTAAATAAATATAAAAAAAAACTTGTTTAAACTGTACGTCTTTTCTTTTGAGTCGTTAGAAAGTGAGCGTGATTTCAACAGACGGACAGGCGGACATGGACATATACTTTATGGAGTCTTTAATGAATAGTAAAAAAGTTTCACACGGAATGACAAACTAAGAATACCCTTTTCACAACTAGTTGTGGTGAAGGGTATACAAATATTGGCTCATGTAAAGCTTTTAATCAAGAAATGGGGCGCAAATTTCTTTAGCCTTAAGTTTAAGTTTGTTTAAACTTGTGCAATTCGACCCCTGATTTAGATTTATAATTATAGAATATTCTTTGAAAAGCGTTCCCTCAACTTATCCATTAGCAATCTAAGTTTCAAACATAATTTAAGATATAACCTACAGAAATCATGATTAATTATTTAACAAAATATGATTAACTCTCACAAATCCCTACATGATTATTTTATAATTTTAGAAATTTCCTACAACATTTTTGACTCATATTATTTCAAAGCACTTTCACAGCCCACACCGAGCTTTAGCAAACTAATCCATTTTTTTTAATGGTTTGCTTTAGAAAAAGTCAATTCAAATATTTATATAAAAAAACTTTTTTTTCAAAAAGTATTTTAACACAATGTCCCCGTTATTATTTATCGATTTTGGTAAAAAAAAAAAATAATAAATCTCTTTTTGTTTAAATACACACACAATATTTGTCTAGTCAATACGACAAAATTGAAAAATTGCGCATATCATCGAAATGATGTTGACAAAAAAGACAAACAAAACGCGTTTTCAATATTATTAATAATTCATAAAAAACAACAATGAAATAAAAAAGAATCATAATCATGAAATTGGCAAATAAAAAAAATCACATTAATTTTACACACTCCCACATTTGTCAAACACTCAAATCAAATAAAAATAAAAAAAAAAATGTTGAATATTAATTTGTTTAATATACCAATAAAAATAATTTGGTGAAATTATATAGCCCAACAAGCAATTTAGAAGCCACTAAGAAAATGTGAAAGTACAAATCTAGATAAACGGTAAGATTGGTTGCGAAAATAAAGAAATAATCTAAATTTAACTTGTAAAAGAGGTCATATAATCGGAATTATCGAAAATGACTTCTTTTTGAACGATAATAGTAGTAGTTTTTAATTGATAAATATTAAAAATGTGCAGAAATGTATTTGAAATTTAGAGACACAACAAAAATCTTATTTGTGTACAAAATGTTTGTTTACAACCACAATGACAAATGCTATGTTTTACTGATCGTAAAGGGTACAAGAATTCAAAGCAATACACTCCAGACAGTATTTGTTTCTTTAAAAACCTTTCAATACAGCAAAAAAAATTTTGGTTTTACTAGCTATACCTGGTATTTGAAAATTACTTCGTTCAGCCTGCCAGAATTTGTGAATTTGAGAATGTGGACACAAATGCAGTTTCAAAGAGAACTAAGGAAGGTTTCAAAATATGGACGAGAACTTACATATCTAACAAGTATTTGACTTCCTACACGTAACCACTAGTTTTATTAAAAAAAATGTTGGCTTTTGCAAAACGTTTGCTGATCAAATATTATTTATCAGTTTCTTACAATAAACATTACACAAGTATCTTCTTACAAATAAGGTTTAGTTAATCAAAATAAATTGTTTAAAATAAAGCTAAATTGTGTTCAATTTACTGGTCACCGTTTTCTTTGGAATTTTTCGCCAAATATTTATTAGGTCCGACAGACCTTTAGCATTTGCTCTGCGTTTGCTGCGAAGTTGCTTAAAATCGTTTGAAACTAATAAACTATCACAAAAAAAAAACATTTTGTTTAACTTTCTTTCTCTAAGAAATGACATGATTTTTTTTAAGTTTTTAATCTTAAATATTCTTTTTTCCTTTTGCGAAAAATAGTTCAAATGCGTTCTATTTTTATACCCTTCACCGAAGAGCATAAAACCATGGTGAAGGGTATATAAGAGTCGGCATAACCGTTTATTGGCACACGTACTCGTTTTTATTTTAAAAAATATGAAAATAACAATAAAAATCAGATTAAATTATCTTTAAGTAAATCAAAGGTGCACAAGTAAGAAAGAAAATTAAACGCAATTCATTCTGAAGACAAATAAAATACAAAAACAGTTTGCTGAAAAAAAAATTGTTTAAGTTATTTATTATAAAAGCGATTATTTTGGTGTTAAATATTTGGCACACAGTGGTGTTAAATTTTTGAAAGAGTTAATGATCTAAGTTAAATTCTATTAGCGATAACATTTCTCTATAACTTTTTGTTTGACCTTTTTTTATTTAATTACTGATTTTACTATTTAAGCTCTTGGTCTTTTTATAAAAAATTTTTAAATTATTTTAACAATTTAAGCAGTTGTAAGATTTCTAAAAAAAAAAAATGTCCAACAGCGTTAATATTTGTACTAAAAATTTCTAGCAACGATAAAATTTCCATTTAAGCTTTAAGCAGGGATTTCATTGATATTGAAAATTTTTAGCGGCGAAAAATTTATTTTTTAAAATCTTAACAGTGATAAAATTTCTATTAAAATTATTCTAACAGCGAAAACATTTTATTAACAATTATCTAACAGCGATAAAAAGTCTATTGAAGATTTTAACAGCGATCAAATCTGTAATAAAATTTTTTAACAGCGGCCAAATTTTAGTGAATTTTTTAATAGCTTTTAATTTCTGCTTTAATAAATTTTATAACAAAATTCAAACTTGTATTAAAATCTTATGTCAACGAAACTTTTTTTAATGAAACAGCGATAAAATTCCTTTTAAAATATTATGTTAATGGTATAATTTCTATATAAACTTTTTAACAGCAATTTAACGTTTAGCAAAAATTTGTATAAAATCTTGCTGACACCGAAAAATTTTCTATAGAAATTATTGTAAAGCGATACATTTTTTGTATTTAAATTTTATAACAGCGATAAAATTTCTATTTAACTAAATATTTTAAAAAAATTTGTATTAAAATATTAAGTCATTAAAAATTTTGCATTCAAATACTTTTAAAGCGATAAACTTTCTATTTATATTGTTAAAAACAATAATAAAATTTTTATCAAAATCTTTTTACAGCGTAAAAATTTTATTTTAGCGATATTATTTCTTACTTTTATTTTTTTGGGGAAGCGATTAAATTTTTATTGCTATTTTCCTCCAGCAATAAAAGTTTTACAAAAAATTTTCATCGGCGATAAACTTTCTACAGAAAGTTTCTATCAGCGAAAAAAATTTCTAAAGCCATTTTTGCAAAGCGATCAATTTTTAACAGAAATTTTTTATCAGCGATAAAATTTCTATTAAAATTTTGTCTTAGCAAAAAAAACTGTTTTAAAATTGTAGGTTAGCGTAAAAATTGCTTAAAATTTTTCTTTGAATTTCTATTGATATTTTTCATTAGCGATTAAATTTTTTAACGAAAAAAAATTTTCATGTGCGATAAAATTTCTAAAAAAAAGTTTTTATCAGCGAGAAAAATGTCTTTAGAATTTTTGTTAAGAGATCAAATTTTAAAAGAAATTTTTTAATAGCGCTAAAATTTTGTGTTAGCGAAAAAATTCTTTTAAAATTGTATGTTAGCAAAAATTCTTTAAAAATTTTCTAGATGCGTTTGAATTTCTATTAATATTTTTCATTAGCGATTAAGTTTTTACTGAAAATTTTCCAAAGCGATAAAATTTCTACAGCAAGACTTTTATAGACATTTTTGTAAAGCGAACAAATTTTAATAGAAATTTTTTAACAGCTATAAAATTTCTATTCAAATTTTGTGTTAGCGAAAAAAACTTCTTTAAAAATTTTCTAGTAAATTTTCTGTAGAATTTTTTATAAAACGATCAAATTTGTATGGAAATATCTTAACGCGATAAAATTTGTATTAGCATATATTAAAAGCGAAAAAATTTTTATAGAAATTTTTGTAATGCGATCAAATTTGTATAGAAATTTCCTAAAGCGATTAAATTTGTATTAGAATATTTTATTAGCAATAAGCTTGCTATAGCAAATTTATAACAGCGATAAATTTTAAATCAAATTTTTCCCTTATAAAATCTCTTGGTATTTAAATTATTTGCATTTGAATTTAGTGTTTGGCGTAAAAATGTCATCTTAATTTTGTACCAGCGTTAAATCTTTCTAATATTTTAAATGTGTTCATCCTGTAAAACGATCTAGTGAAATAACTGAATTGCCAGACTTCCTGCTTTATAATTCCTATAGTAATTACCTTTTTTTTTTTATTAAACTCCACTGTGCAATGGTTTTAGATAAACATGTCGTGTACTTTAAGCTAAAAAATATTCATTAACAATTTAATAAAAAATAAGTAGAAAGCGTTAAAATAAATATTGTTTGAAAAACTTATTTCAAATTTTGCGGTATTTCGCAGAATTAAAGGTAGATGGAGGAAACCAAAGCGGTAAACGCACATCATCTCAAAGACATTTCATTTAATTTAGTTACGGATGTATTGAAAAAGTTTCTTAAAAATTCTTTAAAAGACATCAAGCGTGATATCTTAAGTTGATAAGGCAATAACGAATATGGAAAATAATAAAGATGATCAACAATATGCTATTAGGAAGATTTAGTCATCAAAAATTCTCTTTTTTTATTTTAATAAAACAAATTAATTTAAAAAATTCTTTGTTACAATATTCGTTTGAAAAAAATCATGACACATAATTTGTTCTATTTACTAAATCTAGTAGGCGATGTAAATAAACGACCCCCTTATTAAGACTTAAAATAAATCAGACTTTGAAAAATATCTTTTTATTTTTAAAAAATCTATATTTTTTGTCGTAATCTAAACACAAATCCACAAATCCAATTAATCTATGTTATTATTATTTATTATAGAATTAAAAAGATTTAATTCAAATAAATACTACACTTCAAAACAATAGAGCATTAATGTAACAAAAAAAGAAATATTTATGTAAAAAAATCCGTAAAATGTTTCGAAAGATTAATAAACAAACAGATCATAAATTTAAATGTTAATAAAACTTTTTACATTAAACTAAACATATAAGCATACATAAAAGCCAACACTAACTAATGACGTTATTACTTAAGATAAATGGATTTTAATATACTATTTTCACACATACAACATTTAAGTTACACAATGATGCAAACTTCATTATTTTTCTGAACTTAATTATCTTCTATGTACTTACAGAATTATCAAATAAAAATCACAAAAAGTACTAAAAACAATTAATTAATTGTTAGAAATATGTAATAAAAAAAAAACAATTATTTAAACCGTTTATATAAGCAGTCTCTATTTAATTTTTGTATTTATTTGGTAATGAAGCGATAATCGTAAAATCAATAAATTTCATTACAAAATTCAAGACGGCCAGACAGACAGACAAAACGGAATATACCAAAAAAAGAAGCGAGAAAAATACAACAGAAATCATCATCATTATTTACAAAAAAATTCAACAGTAAATAATTATTTGTAATTGACGAGGGGCGGTAACAAACAAATTTTTTATTAAATGTTTCCAATTATACTCTGAAGCAAGTGAGTAAGTACGAAAGAAGGGAGGGTGTTAAACCAATTAGTGTTAAATGATCAAAATTGACTTGTTTTGTTTTGTATTTAAATTGATGGTTTTTTATTTATTAAAAAAACACTGAAGTTACTGGCAATAATTTTTATTTTTTAGAAATTAAAGCTTGGCGATAAAATATCTATATGAGCGATAAAATTTTAATGGAATTTTTAGTTTGGCGATAAAGTTTTTATAAAGAAGATTTAAGGTATACAATTTATATTGCAAGAATTTTAAAAGTCGTTTTTTAATAAGATTTCTTATGTGTGTTCGATCAACTTGATGGTAAAGTTTCTTTAGAAAATTTTATATAGGCGATAAAGTTTCTGCAAAATCATTACCTCGGTTAAAAAAATTCCAGTAAAAATTCTCTTATTAAATTTGTTTATTAAAACTTTACAACGGCGATAAAATTTTTTTAGAACTTTTCATGATTTCTATTATATAAAACCTGGATGACGTAGAATAAATTTATATTGCTAGCTTAAGACGTAAGTCCAACTTTTTTGAATCCTTTAGCGGCGATATAATGCCTATTGAAATTTTCTGTTGGCGAAAACAGTTCATATAGAAGTAAAATTTCTTTTAAAGTTTGCTATTGCGTAAATATCTAATGGAAATTTCATGTTCGCGTTTAAAAATTCTATAAAGTTGTCAATTACGGCAATAAAATTTCTAAAGAACTATAATTAAAAGTTTTATTATGGCGATGAAATTCCTAAAGAAACTTCTTTACAGCAATTAAGTTTTATATAGAAATTAAATTATGGCGATAAAATCTCTATTGAAATTTTATTACATCGATCAACTTTCTATTTCATAACGGCGATAGAATTTTGAAAGATATTTCACTACGGCGATAAAATTTCTAAAGAAATTTGATTAAGACGTTAAAAATTTTAAGCAAATTTTATTATGGCGATAAAATTTCTATAGAAATTTGATTAAAGCGATAAAAGTTTTAGAGATTTTTTTTTTTGCTATAGAATTTAATTACGACGATAAAATTTATTGCTTTCCTTAGTATTTTGACAACGGCGATAATATTTCTAAGGCAAGTTAATTATGGCGATAGGTTTTCTTTAAAAATTTAATTTTAACGAAAAATTTACCAAAAAAAAAAAAAAAAAAAAAAAAATACTTAGAGCGACAAGTTTTGTATAGAAGTTTTACTGCTTGAAAAATTTCTGTAAATATTTTTTATATACCATAAAATTTCTTTTAATTTTATATCAACTATAAAATTTCTATAGAAATTTTTCTCGGCGATACAATTTTTATGAATATTTTATCGGGCGATAAAATTCCTACGTTTCATCTGTGCGATAAAATTTCTAAAGAACTACTAATATTCAAAATTTTTATTACGGCGATGAAATTCCTAAAGAAATTTCTTTACAGCAAAACAGTTTTAAATAAATATTAATTAAATTATGGTGATAAAATCTCTATTGCAATTTTATTACAGCGATCAGCTTTCTATTAAAATTTTATCTTTACGATCATCTTTCTATAAAAATTTAATTACTGCGATACAATTTTTAAAAAAATTTCACTAAGGCTATAAAATTTCTAAATAAATTTAATTAAGCCTTCAAAAATTTTAAGGAAATTTTATTATGGCGATAAAATTTTTATAGAAATTTAATTACGGCGATAAAATTTTCTACAGAAAATTGATCGCTTTCTTTTGTGATTTGATAACGATAAAATTTTTATAGAAATTTAATTACGGCGATAAAATTTTCTACAGAAACTTGATCGCTTTCTTTTTTGATTTGATAACGGCGATAATATTTCTAAAGCAAGTTAATTATAGCGATAGGCTTTTTTTAAAAATTTCATTATGACGAAAAATTTACAAAAAAAAAAAAAAATACTAAGGGCGATAAATTTTGTATAGAAGTTTTACTGCTTGAAAAGTTTTTGTAAATATTTTTTATATGCCATACATTTCTATACAAATTTTATCTCGGCGATACAATTTTTATGAATATTTTATCTAGGCGATAAAATTTCTATGGTAGAATCATATCATATCATATACAATTTTCAGGAAAATTTCATCCCGTACTGAAATTTTATGTAATTGATTCTATAACAAGCAAAAAAATGTTTGTAAAATTTTAAGAATAAATTAAATTCTATTTTTCTTTGATGGTATATTATTTCCATTTTTTTTCAATAGGACACCACAATAAAACTTATTTAACTTTTAATAAATCAAAATCTAATTCAATCAAATTAAGTTAAAAATATCACAGAAATTCTACTGCTTACTATTAAAAGGGTAATTAAAGTAACAAAGAATTATTTTTTAAATAAAATAGGAAAACTATACAACCAAATATTTTTTTAAAGTCACAAATTATAATAACAAAAAAGGGAAAAATGCCAAGGCCCTTAACACAACCAATCAATGAAAAAATTTATCAGGCGGCATCTTTTACAACGCCCAGCAATTTAGTACAATTTATAAAATTATTTATAAAAATAAATGTGTAGAAGAGGGAGCCCAAACTCGCACTCATTTTTATATGAGAATCTTATCGAAAGTAAATAAAGAATTTCGAAAATGCCACAAACAAACAAATCAAATAAAAATTATGTTTAAATAAATCAATTCAATAAATTTTTCCGGGAGGGTGGGGAGTTGGGAAAACGGGTACACACAAATAAAATAAACCTAATAAGAAAGAATTCAAAAACAGATCTCGAGGAGGAGAAATATGAGTAGAAATCATTTGAAAGTGCTAAATAATGAAATCAAATATCACACAATAATGTTTATAAAAATAAATGATTGCTCTAAATATTTTATTAATTGGCTTTTAAGTAGAAAAGAAATATGGTGATACAACTTAAAGTAATGATTTTTTTTAAAGGAGAAAAACACTTACTTTTTAATACAAAAAAAAAAAGAAATTATAAGAATGAGTTGCTAGAAATAGACTAACTCCCATATTCATAAAAAAATTTTTGATTTCATAGAAAATTCGTTTCATAAACCTTTTATAAACCTGAAATGTTTTTTTATGAATATGGGGTAAAAATAGAAATAAAATCAAAATTAATTGTTTTTTTTTTTTTAATATTTTTATTATTCCTTTAAAGGGATTTTTTATTCAAATAAGGTTTTTATAATAAATGAAATATTTATGGATCGGTTTTTTTAATTTATGGTCCTTCGAATCGTATCTGCACACAATTTTTATACTTAGTTTGTCATTCTATGTGAAACTTTTTTAATATTTATCTAAGACCCCATAAAGTATATATATTCTGGGTCCTTGAGTAATATCACAATATTAGTGTCATATTCATTCTAGTGTTCCTAAGCAGTTTGGGATTAAAATCCAGCAATTTCAGTTCAGTAGGATAAGAGTTAATTTTGTTACAAAAACAAGCATAAATAATAATGGAATGCACATACTGATATGAGATTTTCCACAAAATCTTTATGTATGACTAGAAATCATACCACTAAATTTCGTGAAGATCAGTCCATAATTTACTATAGACCCCATATAAAACCCACACTCAAAAAAAAAAAAATTTGTATGCATAATACCAAAACATATAATGCTATTGTAATACATGTTGTTCTGTTACAGTTTTATTTGAATAGAAATTGTAAAGATCGATCCATAATTTACTATATGCCCCATATAAAGACCACTCTCGGAAAGCCGTTAAGTACGCGTAAGTTTTAACGAATATTGTAATTAATAAAGCCTACTCCTTAAATTTTCTAGTTGTCGGTGGAGGGTATCAAAGAATCGGCACAGCCGAATATAGAATTCTAACTTGTTTTATTAAGATTCGTTATTATGTTATGCTAGCTATCTTTTTTTTTAAATACAATAGATAGTAGTGTTTGTAAAAAGTTACAGTGATTGTCAAAATGTTTTTTATTGAATTTTAAATTTTAATAAATTAACAATGTCTCGAAAAGGTCACCTGTATGAATTCGCTTTGATATAGCTGTTAAATCTTTATAACTGTAACAAAATCCCAAAAACTCTTAGGGCCATTATTACAACCTAATGATAAAGTTGCTGATAGTTAACGTGAACAGTAGCTATCTTGAACGATAAAGTGACCAATAAGTTTTTTCCATTATTACAACTGTCCGATAAAATAAAAAATGTAATTTATATACTGTGGCAACATTGCAGTATATACCGACTACTTTTGGTTGTTTAAAATACGTAGTGGCAACAACTTAGTTTTGTTTTATTTATTAATTAAAAACAAAAGTACATTTTTGTGCTTTATTTTTGGTTTTAATGATAAATTGTTTTGTTTTTTGTGATAAATTGTGTTTTTTGAAAAAGTTAAGTAATTTAAGACTATCATTGAAGTTACCATATCTTCAGCAGAAAATATGGCATCTTCAAGTTCTTAAAGTTCACTTGTAAAGTTACCATGAGGACAAGCCTGATGTTAGCTTATCAGTCACTTTTCAGGTTAATGTTAACTTGTAATAACCAAAAACTATTTATCTGTCAGATAGCATCCTAAAAATAACTATTTGTAAGTTGTAATAATGGCCCTTAGGCTAATTAAAGCTTGTTATTGCTAGAATTTTTTTTTAATTTTTATTTTGTTAATATTTATATATTATTAAATTGTTTTGACTGACTCGAAAAAAAATTTTACAAACAATATACATATTTAAAAAAGGAGAAAACGATATAAAAAAATAAGACAAAAAAAAAAAAAAAAAAAAACAAATAATAATGTTTAATTAACGACAAAAAAAAAAAAAACAAAACAATAATAACAACTAAAAGTGCTATATTCGGCTGGGCAAAATCGTATATACCCTTCACCATAGTAAAAGCCATTGGTTCTTAAGCCCAATGTTATCGTGTTAAATATCTTAAGCCGGCACCATATTTGCATCGGCACTATTCGATATTAAAGGTCAAATTTGCTGATTTTTAAAACCAAACAAATCTCATATATGAAGGACTCAGAGCTGAACCGAACCAAGCCATAAAATAAAGGCTGTCTCAAAATAAACGCAAAATTTAAATTTTTCATTCTTTTTGCAGTAAAGAGTTGGCTACACTAAAAACTAAATTTGACAGGTGACAGTTTAAAGTTAGTAAAAATGGAGCGTTACACGATAGAACAAGGTGTTCTCATTATTGAACAATATTTCAAAAATAGTCAAAGCTTGGCGCTTGCAGTTCAACAATTGCATACATGATATGGTCGGAATAGCGTCTTAACTTCGTCAGCTGTAAAGAGATTAATTGAAAAATTTAGGGAGACTGGAAAATATTTAACAGAAAAGGTGCTAAGTCACAAAAACCTCTGTTAAAAAAAGATCCATAATTTTTAATTGTCCATGTCTTGCGTGTTAAAAAAGAATCGACAATAAAACACAACTGCATTTACAGATTTCAAAAATATTCTGAGCTAAAGATTTAATCAAGTTTTTTCCCGTTTCCTGATAAATTTAATTAATTGGACTTAACTCCTTTTCGAGTGAAGGTAACGATATGTGTATTTGTTTGTTTGCTTTAACAATAGGTAATTAAATAACTAACAACCACAAACAAATTCATTATCACCAGAAATAAAATGAAAATAATTCAAGTTTCTTAACCATAAAATTGTTGTTTTTCATTATCTCTTTCTCTGTCTCTTCATCACTATTTCTCGCCACCATACAATATTCTTGGTCTGGCTCTTTTATAACTTTGGCATAACAGTTAAACAAATTACAGTCAAGATAATTCTTGTAAATAGAGTAATTTCTCTATATGAGTAGAAAACAACAACAACACCAAATAAAAACACAAGTAAAAATAACTGTTATTTTGGACAGTTTGTTATTGTTATTTTTTCTTTTTGGTGACAAACACAACAAAAACAACCCAAAAAAAGAGGGCACATGAAAAACACGCATAATGTGGGTTAGACTGGAGTGAACAATAAACCTATAACAACTACAACACGAAATCTTAATAATAAAAAAAAAACACATAATAAATGTGTCAATTAAAAGACAAGGGCGAATTCAATTATACCCTTTAAATTGTTGTGTGCCAAATGAGAGTATTTCAAGAATAATTTAAGAAAATCAATAGAAAATTGTGAATCCAAAGGACTGATTTTTATAAAAACTTTATTAATACTTTTATATAGAGAAATAGTTTGGAGAAATTAGTAATTAATTCGATTATTCGTTAAAAAGAATTGTTATTATTATCGTAACATAATTATATAGGCGGAATAGAGACACGCTTACTAACTTTTTCCTGTCTCTGTTGAAATGAAACTAATTTAATAAGAGAAACATTTGGCAAACGAATAATTTCACAAAATTTTCACGTAACTGACCACCTCGTTCAAATGGTTTGAACATATTAAATTATTGTGTCTATAAGAAGACCTGGACTACGCAAATAATACCTGCTTACTAACGCACTAATTCTCTGATATGTAGGCAATTAATAAAACCGCCTTATCAGTTACTCTTTAGATTAATATTATCAATATAAAGACAATGAGTATAAACGTGAAGAACGAATACTTTACATACAAAATCCACAGCTTGAGGACGTAGAATTTTTCTGCTTCTTGGGGAGTATTTTTGATAGGAGCTTTGTTTATGCGGCTCGATATATTTGAAAAAGATGCACCAGGCAAATATATCGAGCCGCATAAACAAAGCTCTTCCACAGAAAGAATTGTTTTTTGTCAGGTTACGCCACTAAGCAATTAAGCTTGTATTTTATTAGATCCATGTTGTTCAAAATTTTCCTCTCTTTGACAAAATTTTACATACAAATTATTCTTTGATAAACAATTTAAAATGCTTCGTGGCGTAACGTGACAAGAAGTAGACTTTTCTGTGGAAATGCCCATACACACATACTTATATAATGATTGTCACTTAATTCCTGAAGTCGTTGTTTAGCTTTATTTTAAGAAAACTCAGTTAATTGTTGCTGACTTTCGTTGCCACTTAAATCCTAAAATCATTGCAACACTTTATTTCTAGAAAACTCTGAAAATCGTTGCTGACTTTCGTTGCAACTAGATTCCGGAATTCGTCATTATGACCAAAAAATCCGCTCATTTTATTTTCCGGTGTTTTAACGAAAGTAAGCCAAGGCTAGCTTCGAAAAATTTATAGCAAAATTTCATGATATCTAGTTTTGCCATCTTTATGTTTCAAATTTGTGGTCTTAACTCATGTTTAAAACGCTTACACCTGTAGCTGCTCTCAAATTTACCCATAGATAGACATACATACTTATTAATGTGGAAACAATTATCAAAAAGCAAATAAACATTATGAAAACTGAAATGTACTGCGGCACTACTTTAAGTTAAAATAGTTTTTTTTTTTTGTTAAGAAAACTGTTGAAAAGAGAAAAACTTTAAACACCACCACAAGCCTAGGAAAACACAAGACGACAGAAAAAACTCCAAATAAATGTCACTCACTTACATGTCACACATCTTATCATATTGGCAACATTTAAAAAAGAGACAAGAAAACTTTTGTATAAAAAAATACAAAAAATAAAAAAACAAAAAAATCGATGTATTCCAAACAATTTCATGTTAAAGAGCACTGAAAAATTATGTGTACAACAACAACAACAAATAACAGCAATAAAAAAACACTCTCACTACACCTCCAGCACTAACAACAACATTAGTGTTTAATTAATGCATGAAATTACAGTGGAGGTTAAAGAAAACGGGAAAGAGTTTTATTTAGTTTACGCCACAGAGCAAACAGAGATGAAAAAAGTGACGAAAGAAAAATTCCCAAATCATTGGCGAGGGCAGCTTTCAAAGAAGGAGAAAGAAATTGTTTTTTGATACTGAAGTGGCAATGTGTAAAAACAGGCCGCTACAATCAACTCAAATTGCGTAATTGAAACAAAAAATTCAAAAAGCACAGCTTTCGAAGAAAAAAACCAAAAAAAAACACAATCTGCCTTAATGTGTAAGGCGTTGTCGTTGACGAATGAGTCCTTTTTTTAAAGATTAAAGTAACATAAAACCTGCGTTCTTTAATTTATTACACAAGATTTAAGTAGCACACAACCTGTGTTCTTTAATCTATAACACAAGTTTAAAGTAACACAAAACCTGTGTTCTTTAATCTATTACAAAAAACGACTCCCGCGTTAACTACAACGCCTTACACAATAACGCCGAATATTTTCTGTATCGTGATGTCTCTGTGTGCTCTGCGGTTTACGCAAAGAACGTTATGTGGCCTCTTTATGTTACAGCTGGTCGTACAACTGAGTTGGATAAATAAGTTGGTCGTTCATTGCACAGGCTTCAATTTCATTAAAAATATTTTTTCCGATTTTATTTTATATTATTTCTTAAGCCTCTTTCACACTTTTATATACCAATTGATGAAAATCCAATTCATTGGATTTTTTATCTAACAGAAGTCTAACCATGCCTCTAACAAAACAATTGGTTGTACAAGATTTTTGCATTAAGATTTTTGTTCTCACAAAATCTAATGATTTTTGGTTTTGAATTGTTACAAAAACCAAATACAAATTTTTCAATACATTTTGCGTCTATTCTTCCCATGTAAGATTTTACTATCCTTGTTCCTGGAGTATCGATCTATTCAGTATTGTTATTTTGCCATCTATCAGTTTCGTTAATCGGTTGTTGTTCTAGCTAAGTAGATTATTGGTCTAAGAATACGCCCTCCACCTATTTTAGTGTCGTGGTGGGGAACCTTGCTTATCTTTGATTCCTACTTTTTTCCCATCGGGTGGCGGCTGCCTGACCTTTGCCATGATGTTATCCTCTTTTCCTGAGGAAGCGAATTCAGGGGACTTCTTGGATTGATTGTTTGGAGGAGGATTGAAGCCACTTAATTTTTAAAAATTGAAAACCAAAATAAAAATTGTTTGTCTTCTGCAAGGTATTAAACCGGTGGTGCTTGGTTTTGTAGGCAAGCAATTTAACTTCTGGATCATCTTTAAGTGTACACTAAAACTTTGGCGTGATTTCAATAGATATTAAAATATAAACAAAAGTAAGATGCCGGCGGAAAATGTTTCAACAGCTGCCAACAGTGGTGGTTCAATCGGCACAAATTCTTTATCCATTTTCGGTGTTACAAAGCATAACATTATTTTATAAAATGTCCCAATGGGTTCTAGAGCGGATCAAAATGTGGAAAGGATCAAATTACACAGCTGCACTTTTTTAATGTACTTTATAATAATAATTTAAATAAAAAAATTAAAAAAAAAGTTCTATATAAACGTTTTTATTTTTTTGTCCTTCACTGTAAGCATTTTAACAAGTTGTATTCGGTGGTGTTTTTGAAGGGATAATTCTATCTGCGGTTTTAAGAGTTAGTCGGTTAGAAATGTCAGTGGAAAACAGCGTTTCTATTTTTAAAATTATTCGAATAATATCAAAATATGTAAAACAAAATATAACAAAATTTGTGCCGAATATAATCTATATACCACAGCTATATAAGATTTGTTCGGCTAAAAGCAATTTTAGACAGGAGGTTTATATGGGACCTGCCTGTGGTTAGTTCTGGATCTACCAGTACAAAATCTTTCATTATATAGTAGCAACTATAAATTAATCGTCGCGTATTGCAATTTTCGCGAGTGGAATTGTATGGAAGCTATAGTCAAATATGAACCGATTTAAAAAAAATATTATTATTGGTGTTTTGTCTAAGCTTTGATTTCGTTGCAAATATGACTTTAGTGTTTGTAGTTCTCATTTGGCCGATATAGGTATTGTTTCACACATAATTATCATAGATCCTTCTATCATAATAAGAAATATTAGGATAATTCTATGAACACCTTTTTTTTTACTTACAATTAACATTGTGCGTTTTAGTTGGAGCACCTTTTATTTAAAAAATTAGTTTTTTTACTACTTTATATTTTTATGATCTAATGTAATGCGGCTGGTGACCGAGTGATCAAACATGGCAACCAAAAGAGTAAGTCATTATACCGCAAGCCGTTTTTTTTTTTATTTTGTGGTAATGTGAAATTTTTTGCTGGATAGTTACCCAAAAGTTTTATATAGCATTGACCGAAATAAAACAATTATCGAATGCAGTGAATCGATTTTGCGAACGATAAAGTGACCATTAAGATTTCTCAATTATAATAACTTTCTAAAAAAATTAAAAATGTAATTTTTATAATGTGACAACATTGCAGTTCACATTATTTTTGGTTAATGCCGGAAGTGTTTTTTGCTTCTCCTGTAAAATTTTCAAAATGTTAGATAGGGACTTTTACGTTTTTGGCTGCGATATACATATATTTTATATGGTGTAAGATCAATATTGTAGAAATTACATACGGAATGACAAGCTTATGCACACATACCTTTCCACCTGTGGTGAGGGGTATAATAATCTATTAATCGCCTCGGGTAAATTCTTGTTTACACAATAATTTAATATAACCTCTTTTTCACCTTATTTCATAACGATTATTCGTTAACTAATTGCACTAGCTATTGTTTACAAATAATTGATTTTTGCCAAACAAAAATTTTACACACGCACTTTCTTACGTACATTTCAATTTGATTACATTTTTCCGCCAATTACTGCAACGAAAACTTTTTTTTTTTATATTCTATTAATTTTTCTTTACACTTTTGTTTAATTTTAAAACTTTTATAAAGGTTTTTTTTAATATTCCCACAAAATTTACTATTCTTTTTTTTGATAAAAATATTATTTTTTAAAAAAATTTCTTAAAACAAATCCGTATGTCTTAATAGAATTTACTTAAATTTTTAAATGATTTTTTTGCTTGAAATTTTCACAAAACTCTTTTTTTTCTTTTAAAGTTGAAAAAAAAAATTCACACCGTCTTATTTAGTTCGCTTTTTAATGAATACTGATTTGTTGAAGACACAGCGATATTCTTAATATCAACTTTTTTTATTATTTGTTTGTTTTGTTATTTTTTTTTTGCTATTGTTGTTGTTTTAGTTATTTTGTTTGAAAATGAGCAAAACATTGGGGTATCCACAAAAAACAGTGATAAACAACATAACGCTAGCGTGAGCTAAAGTGGAGAGAGTGTAACGCATTATAAGAGAATAAGTCCATTCATTTTGCAGCAGAAAACTAAAAAAGCTTAATAAAAGAGCATAAATATCACTCATCATTTTGGGGGGATACTCACACAGCAAACAAAAAAAAAAAAAAAAAGCATGCACTCATAGAAGAGTTGCAATAGTTGCGGAGAACTGTAATGTGTGAGAAAGCGTGTGTATGATTTTGCAAATGGAGCGAACATTAATACATTTGTTTGGCGCTGTGGGTATGAGTGTGGCCACATAATGGGGTTATTTCATGGTGAATAGGAATTTGGGTTTAAAATGGGCTTGGAGAGATTTTGCCATAAATATTTTTTTAATTAATTTAATGTAAACAGAAGATATATTTTGAAGGTTGTAGGCATGCTAATTTTTAAGAAATAAGTTGGGGTTAAAAGACTTATGGCAATTTCTTTTTATTTCTTTGTTGCATATATACTACATGTTCTACATTTTTGTGTTCGTTTGTACAAAAAATGCAAATGTGGAATAAACTTTCAATTTTTTTTGTTAATATTTTCCATGAAAAAGATGTTAACATGTTGCATATGTTACTCTTTCTTTAATTTAAGGTCTTATATTGCCCTTTTTACAACTGAGGTATTTACTACTTTGTATTATTTTGTTGCTTATTATTTCTAGAAAAGATTGCTTTAACAAAAAATATAAAAATGTTAACATATTAAAATGGAAATACGAGTAAGTCTTAGCGGCAATTAGCGGTGTCAATGCTTGTTTCCAGACCATAAAATTCTACAAAAACCGCTTAAATAGATTTAAAAATCGCTAATGAAATGCAATAACAATAAAAGTGTAATAGTTTTAAATAAAATCAGCTAATTTTGTTCGACTAAACTTGTACAACATCTAACACTTCTAACAAAAATTTAAAAAGTGTTACATGAAAATAATGTAACATATTTTTCTCGGAAAAGAAATCGTCATTAAGTAGATGCACATCAGCACAAAAATAGTATTTATTTTTCAACTCGTATAAAATATAGATCTTAAAAAGAACTAAATATTTTTTAACAGACCAATACCTGAGATATAGTTCTTTAAACCCTCAAGTCTTGTATTACAAAGTTCAATTTTTTCAATACGAAAAAATCAACAAAACTTTTAAAATTTTAAAAAACTTGCACCCACATGTTTAAGAATATAATCCTAAGATATACATTTTGTCATTCATGAATAAAGCTTTAGAGTATTGATAAAATTGGAAGTAGAGAGATAAAACCCTAATTTAGCTGTCAAAAAACCTCCCTCGGGGGGTTTGTAGAGATCATCTTAAATATATTTCTCCTGTTAGTGGTGCATGCTCCATGGAAATCATGTACAAGCAATACCTTGGTCTCGGCGAAAATCAAAATTGATAGATCTTAGGAAATCTTTACGATCAGGGCTAACCAAAAATCCAATCTGCTACCACGGGAGCCAGTAGCCTCCGGTGGCACGGCACCGCACTGACTCTCCGTTAGTATACTTTGTAAGGGAAATGCTTTCTGTCTTTCAGGAAGATTGTTTTTTCCGTTGAAACTATATTTTCGGGGATCACGTGCTGGTTGTGGTTGGCGGAAAGGGAAATCCAGAAAATTCTACTAAGGTGCTGATTTTTCACCACTTGTGGGAGAGTTTGGCCTGAAGGATTACTTTCTATATTTGCTGCTTTTACTCAATAGATGCTCCTAGCATTTTTTCGAAACCATTTAAATAACTTCCTGGGTGCGTTGGTTGCGCTCACACTCGGAGGCGGCTGTAAAACGCATTGTTAGTCACTCAATGTTTAAGATAAACCATAGTTTAGGCCCTAGCGCAAATGTCCATGCAAATCTTTTCTGCAGCTGTCAAACCCAAAACCTAACTTAATGATTTTTTAAGTAAAACAATCGAACTTTATTATAGGTTTTATAATTCCAAATATATGGATCCAAAAAGAAAATAAAGAATGGAACCAAAATTTGACATGAGACACAGCAACACGAATTTTTTTTTTAATTTTTTCGTTGGAGTGTTTTTGCATTTTAAGTGAAATGAAAAATTACCCTAAATAAATTAACAATATTAACTTAAGGGCTATTTTTTATTCACTAATATCCCAGTTAAAACATCGCCTACAAACTGATGTGTTAAGTATCAGGAAAAAGTAAAAGTAATTCTTTCAATTCTACTGAAAGAATCAATGAATTTTACAAGGGATGTCCCAAAATGAACGCATTTAAATGTAAGTCATTATTTTTTTTACCTACATACATCTGAAAAATAATTAGTTATAGAAGTAGTTATAGTAGTTATATAGAAGAAAGTTACGAAATAATGAGTGAAAGAAGCTATTCATTTTAAAAAAAGTAGGCGAATTTTAAGAAACCAAAAATGACCCCAAAAATTTAATAAATTTTAATATAAAAATTTTAAGGGATATTATCGAGATCCGGTCTTTTTATACCAAAGACGAGAAAATCCTTACCGGCTCTGCAGAGATACTTAAGTTAGCGAAGCTAGTGGAAAGAATCTTTGCGTCAGGCCGAAGAACGCCTAACCATGCGATCTATCGTGTGATTTTTAAAACCAAAACTGTATAATTATTCGGGGTATTTAATTTCAGAATTTTGAAATTCTATATCTTAAATTTGGGATTTTGAATTTAGGATTTTAAGTTTCGGGCACATGATCCCAACTTTAATTTTTAATAAAACTTTTTTTTTTGTTTTTATTTTTATTTAAAATTTTTTTCGGGTTTAATTTTTTTTAAACAATTTGTAGGTGATTTTTTAGGGTTATTTCATTTAATTTTTAGGTTTTTTTTTATTTATTGGAATAATTTATTAAACTATTATTAAAAAAATGGGGTCATATTGCATTATGAAAAATAGTCCAAATTTGGGGCCATATTGCGCCATATTTCAGTTTTACAATGTATAAAAAATCTTACTTATATTTAAACGGTGAAATGACTTTTTTTAGGAATATTAATTTTTGCGATTTTCGGTAAGAGATTTGGCAACTAAGTTGGAAAAAATATGACAACCCTGCTTTCATACGACAAAAATTGATTATCAGGTGTTAACAAATTGATTAAATCAATCATATATAAGCGATTGTTTAAGAGAAGGCAAGAAAAATATTCTAAGAGAATATTTTAAAAAGAGAAATTCTTAAAAATCTTGGAAGAGTTGCACAAACTGTCATACTCTTGCTAATTAAGGTAAGATTGTGCAATCTGTTTAAGTTTTGTTATGTGAACGTTTTGAATGTTTGTCAATATTCTATTGACTAGAATCGAAACTGTGTCAAAACAAAAAAAAAAAAAAAAATTAATTTTTGAAATTTCGTACGTTCGAATATGTAACAACAAAGTAGGCAAATTTCTTACCTACCCAATCATAGAGTTGGGTATTTTTGACAGCTGAGGAAGACTTGTTTCACTCTTTATCGAGTTAAGACAGTTTTCCATAGTTTTAAAATTAATTGACAAGCTCAAAGAAAGTTAAATTATTTATGTTATAAAAAAAATTTCCAGCATTGAAAAATAATTGTGATTTGTTTATCTTAAGTGGGGTACACATTATCGATCATGAGTGACAGTGTTGCTCAAATTTTCGCTTGCACGATAGTGTGGCCTCTAATTTACGTTAGTCAAGTCAACCACAAATGATTTTATTTAATGCTGATACAATTGTATATCAGCATTAAAGTTGCCATAATTAAATAAAAATAGTCCCTGGAAATTCCGCTTAAATTTTCTGGGATTGTTATCCCGAGAAATGTGTGGGATTCCGGTATCTTTGTCCCGGGAAATCCCGTATGAGAAACACTCTGCGTACCCCACTTAAGTTCCATATTTATTACACATATTATCTTCACCTGACAATTTTTTTTTCATAATTAATGTCAAACTTCGCTGAGAAAAATTTTAGATTTCTTTTATACCTATAGACTTTGACGTTTGGTATGGTCAGGTGAAGGCCCCATGTTTTGTTCCCTCAAAATGTTCTATTTTTAATTCTTAAGAACAGCAATTTGGATTTTTAATAACATTTTAAGCTTCTACAAAGTCAGCTTTTTTAAATTTTATAAATTCACTAAAGGCTGTTTTATACTTCACACAAGTCTTAAGTCATTAAACGAAAATGCTTCCCAGATCTAATAATGGTTTGAAAATGTTCAAAAACAATAACAACTAATCATGGCAGGCCTGAGTATTCCTCAAAATACGTAAGTCTTGTGCGATAGTGTAAAGTACCCTTAAGTTGCAGCTTAAAGCGTATTTTAACAACAATTGATTTATTAGCGAACCCTTTTATTTTATATTCTAATGACATCTTTTCTAGAAATTATTCTTAAAATTCTCAATAAATTTTTTTTTCTATTAGGTGATTAAACAAACCATTTTAACTTTTAAAATGTTCTATTATTTATTTATTTGCATAACACAGTCATTTAAATAATTAAAGATGACCTAATAATTGACCTTAAATATTGGCTTGGAAAGAAATAAATTTTGTTTGCCACATTTTTGATGGCCTCTTTTAATGAATAAAATATGGTAGAGGTCATTCTGGTTGATTTAGTAGGAAACAAAAGTACACAGAAAGAAAGTATTTGAAAATTAAAATTCAATTTCATACATATTGGTTTTGATTTAAAGTCATAATTATTTGATTTAAATTTTTTTCAGATTTCGAGTTAGTTAAGAAATATTTTGGTCTGTCACATATTTCGATCGAAATGGCGTTTATGCCGTTTACCCAATCCGATCGAATTTGCTTTAGCTTCTTTAAACAAAATTTTCGTTTTTTGGAGAAGCAAAACACGGAAGTGCTTTCAATTCCGATCGGAATCGTTTTCGATCGATTGATAAGAAAAATCTTGTGTTTTAACAAAGGGTGTCCAAATTTGAGGTATTATCGGTCAATGGAAATCGCTACAGGGAGATGACCCGAGCAGATTTCAACCATTGACAACAGTTTATTGAAAAACGTGATTGAGAATTTTGGTAAAAGATTTGGAGCCCGCCGATCCAGTAGGGGGTCACTTGATTTTTATTTGTATTAGACTGAAATAAAAATAAATAGAATGTGGGAATAATTTATTTTTCATAAGTTATTTTAATTATTTTTTTTCGAATGTGCTTCTACAAGACATTTTGGTTGTGTAAAGAGTCATTTCGGAGAATAAGAACATATCTATAGCTTCAATGTTAACTAAAGATTGACTTAAGCAAAAAGTATGTGAAACATTCGGGGAATAAGTCTATCGTAAAAAAAATTTTAATTTAATTCATAGAAGCACATTCGAAAAAATGGTTATTATAATTGAAATAAAAATATTTTTAATACCTCAAAAAACTAATATTTTATTAAAATTTAATTGATACTTCAATTTTGGACATCCATACTATAAAGCCAAAATAATTAGAGTTTCAATTAAAAACTTATTATACTTTTGTGGTCCAAAGAAACTATGTATCTTACAAATTATTTATCTTACAGTTTATTTAACCCTAAAAGGATAATCATATCATGACAAACGTTAAAGATAAAGATAAAAATAACGCATTATTTTAACCTGCTATATGGTTGCATTAATTGATTAATTAAGAAAAAACTTATATGAATTTTATTTTTACATTTTTAAAAATACAAATACAAAATTTAACACATGTTTATATATGAAATGTCTGAAGCTTAATAAAAAGATATAGCAATATTTCGAAAGTGCGTGCGTAAAATTTACGCAGATTATCTTTCTAGGGTTAAAGAAGGTGTTTAAACGTGGGTGGTAATTTTTGGCGATTTTAGTGTTAAAAAATTTAGTCTTTTGAAATTTTCATCGTGTACCTAATTTTTCCAATCGTAAATTTAATCAAGGATCTCTTTTGAACAAAATAAAAAAATGTCCGCCACCCCACAAACCTAGAAATAGTGTTAAATCATCACGGCATATTTCTTTTGTTCTCTTTCTTAAGTTTATGTCTATTACAACATTTTCTTTGGTTATATATTTTAAACATGAAAAATATCTATAAAAACAGATTTTCTTTATTGGCAAACTTCATGCACCCCCATTGCAATTTGATAACCGGAAAGGGTAAAACAAAAAACTAATTAAGTTATTAAAAATACATATTCAAGTTATGGTCTACAAACTATTTATAATGGGTAATCAATAAAATTAACGTGGAAATGGAAGGGTTAAATAAGTAAGAGTTTTACTCTTACTATTAAAGCTAACAAAAGAGAAAAACATGTTATAAAAGAGAAATATTAAAAAGAGTGGTAAAGCTTTTATACAAAGAGCATATAATAAATCTTTATTAAATAAGCTTAGTAAAAGAGCTGCTAAAGCGAAAGCTTTTTATGATCTTTATTTTTTTTAAATAAATAAGATTTTTCTGTTAAATAAGTTTTAACCGAAAGCTTTTGCTAACAGGAATATTTTAAAATCAACCAGTGGTATAAAACTTAAACATTTCGATACGCTCCACTACTAATAGTTAATGAGGGTATACTAAGTTTGTAATTCCGTGTAAGGCTTTTTTATTCATCTGTGTCCATAAAGTGTGTATTTATATTCTGGGTCCTTAAGAAGTTCTAAGTCTACTTAACCATGCCCGTCTGCTGTATGTCAGCTGCATTTTTTTTTAATATTTTGGTGTTTTCAGTAGGAAAATAGTTATGGACCCAAATCTGGAAGAACCACCATACAAAATTTAAATTTTCGTTACAAAAACTAACTCGCACTTTTGCACAAACTCGTTTCATATGACTAGAAATCACACTACTAAATTTTCAAATGAATTTTTTGAAGTCAAAAATTAAAAAAAAATATTTTTTTGCCACATTTATCATAGGCCCCAATTCTGCTTTGAAATTGACATTTTGACAAGTGTGAGAATTACAAAACAAAATAAAACCGCAGAGTAGATGAAACTAAAAAACTCAAGAATTTCTGCAACAAAAATTGCAAGTCTGGACGATGATCTATAGTTGCATTAGACGAAAAATCACACTACCGAATTTATCGAAGATCGATCCATAATTAAGCATAGGCCCCTTTTGAATAGACGCCTAAAGCCGCAATGAAATACACAAGGCAACAAAATCGAAAAAGTTTTAAAGGCTTGAATAACCACTATATTTTTTAGATCCGCTATAGTCACCTTACTGCAAAAATCATAGTTTTTTTTAAAATTCTATGGTAACTTTTTTTCTAAAATTTGAAATTTTTGAAGAGGCTGCTCCTTACATCTTATTGTAACTTTGAAATTACGTACCCGATTACCCGTTTTGCAATCCGTCAAAACATTTTTAATTACGCCAGATGAAAGTTCCTCTGACATCAATTTTTAATTAAGCAATTAGTTTTGGAGTTATTGAGGCAAAAGTGGCAAAAAATATATTTTTTTTGTTTTTTTATAAAATTTTTGAATTCCAAAAATTCTAGAAAAATTTGAAATCAAGAAATACTTACCAGTTTTAGTACTTAAGCTCAAAACTGCATATATTAAAAGTAAAATAAATTTTATTTCATGAAAATCCATGGACAAATTCCTGTTTTATTCCCGATAAACTGAAAGTACCTAGTTTTGGCCCTTTTTATCGCGAATTTGTGTAGAGCTAAAAATCACAAAGTTTTACCTTTATTTTACACAAAATTTGTTTTTAAACCTTTACTTTAATTATTTTTTAATAAAGCTGCATATAAAAGAAATAAAATAAATTTTGTTTCATGAAAATCCATTGACAAATTCCTATTTTATTTCCGATAAACTGAAAGTACCTAGTTTTGAAATTTTTTTATTGCAAATTTGTGTAGAGCAACATGTTGCAAACATAAAATAAACATGTTGCTTTACACAAATTTGCAATAAAAAATATTAAAACTAAGTACATTTTCATGAAACAAAATTTATTTTATTTCTATTATATGCAGCTTTATGAAAAAATAATTAAAGTAAAGGATTAAAAAAATATTGTGTAATAAAAAGGTAAAACTTTGTGATTTTTAGGTCTACACAAATTTGCGATAAAAAGGGTCAAAACTAAGTACTTTCAGTTTATCATGAATAAAACAGGAATTTGTCCATGGATTTTCATGAAATAAAATTGATTTTACTTTTAATACATGCAGCTTTTGAGTACTAAAACTAGTAAGAATTTGTTGATTTAAATTTTTTATGAATTTTTTGAAGTCAAAAATTTTTTAAGAAAACAAAAACAAAAAAAAAAAATATTTTTTTGCCACTTCGGCCTCAATAACTCCAAAAATAATGGCTAAGTTAAAAAACTATATTAGAGAAAATTAAGTCTGGCGTTATTTAAAATTTTGACGGATTGTATAACAAAATCGGGTACGTCGTTCTAAAGTTAGGATAAGATGTAAGGGGCAGCCTTTTTAAAAAACTTAATTGTTAGAAAAGAGTTTTTTAAAAAAGACCTTACCATAGAATTTTAAATAATAATGATTTTTGCAGTTAGGTGACTATAGCGGATCAAATGTATATAGTGGTTATTCAAGCCATTTTTTGCTGTTAACCTGTGTAATAGTAATAATAGTTTACTATTATTATGTGAGGAGTGTGGCTGCTACGAACTTACTTAGACTTTACGAGTCTTCTTTGGTTAGACCCAGGCGGGAAGATCACACGAGAATTTTGTACGAGGTGGGTCTACTTGATCAGGGTATTATTCTCGAGGGGATTTCGGATCATAGGATTATGACTTCGGTGTAACACCACCAGTGGTGTTCCCGTATAGGGAAGTTTGGCATGGATCCAATGAACGGTTTTAGGGGTGGGCAGTATTTATGGACGCATCCATGATGGAAACCGGCACTCGTGCCAGTTATATCGCGGACACCGACGTGAAAAGGTTATTCAGACTTTATGATGAGAGCAGAGTCTTCCAGGCTGAGATCCTAGCGATCTGGAGGGCGACGGAAGTGATACTGGATCACATCGTGGGTGGATCTGTGGTGACAATTTACGTCGATAGTCAGGCGGCGCTCAGGGCATTGACAAATTATACGGTGCGATCGTGCCTGCTCGCTCGGTGTATAAATGCCCTGAGGGAGCTTATGGAGGTATTCAATGTAAGGCTGTTTTGGGTACCTGGACACTGCATGGTTGATGGAAATGAGGTGGCGGACGAACTCGCGAGAGAGGGTTCGAATCTGGACTAAGTGGTTAGGGACAAAGGGTAAAGCGCCCCCCCCCCCATATGTTACTACTATGGGTGATACGGAAAAGATTCCGTGATAACGTTAATCGATTCTGGAGGGATAGAACGAATTGCAAGGTGTCTAGGGCACTATGGCCCGGATTGGACCTAGGGCAACCAGGGTTCTACTGGGATTGGATAGGGGGTTTCTTAGGACACTTATAGGGTTCTTGACGGGTCATTGTCCTGTAAGGGCTTTAACGGGCAATGGGACAATACCATACCGGACTTCTGCAGATTATGTGATGATTCTGAGGAGCTAGAGACGATTCAGCATGTATTGTGCCGTTGTCCTAGGATGCAGGGTCTCAGACAGAAATGGCTAGGAGTTAGATTTCACGATGAACTTGGGTGTATCTCTGGATGTAATCTAGTCGATCTACTGGTGTTTGTCAGGGAAATAGTGCAGTTGTTTCTGTTGAGGGGACTGGGGGTAATAGTTCTCATGGTACCTACAAACTTTCTTAATTCTTTCCATCCCTTATTTCTTTTCTACGCATTGGTCTCCGAATGAAAGTGTACCCTTGGACACATAACCCTTCTTAACCTAACCTAACCTTATAATATTTTATGATTGGCACATTTTTACATTGTTTAATTATTTTGCTTCTAACATTTTTATAAAATGTACATTAAAGTCGCACTTTACATTATTTGGTATAGCCACGGTAGTTTTTCGCCGCCGTTTTGAAAATTTTTCAATGTTAGTAAATTTTGGTCGCCGTCAACCATATGTGTGACTAGCGTTCTTAACGTCTGCAAGGTCACATCGGCTTCGAGTTCAATGTTATGACATTTATAACGTTACCACGTTATCTCAGACACACCATCTTCTCACCTTTTGAGAAACGATGGAATATTTTGTTTCAGATCTTTTCGATGCGAGAACTTCTCATTAAAGTTACAGAGCATGGGTACTGATAAACACACTGAAATGTACAAATTCATTGTTGATGGGATAAAGGTAGTTTCTATCCGCAATTCACTAGTTGCTAAGCCAAGTAATCAGGAAAACTTTTTTCTAAAGACTTAAGAAAAGCTAAAAATATATTAAAAATTAAACTGTAAAGCGAAAGATAAACTCTTTGCTTATTGCTGTTGTTTTGTTTAAGCTTTAGAAAGTATTATTGTTTTGAAAAATTTCAAAAACGATGAAGTCGTATGGGATGCCAAATTTTTTTCGTAAAACTTGTTCTTTTAATATTACATTGCATTCAAACTATCACACTTTTACATATTACTTGAGTTTTTGACATGTATTATGACAAATTAAAATAGTGTAAACAAGCCTTAACGAGTTGAGTGGTTCTTTCGATTCTATTTTATTGTTTTCGCGCAAACTAAACTGCCACTATAACCAAGCAACCAACGAATTTGTTCACAGTCTGATATTCCGTAAATATTAGGAAGCTTTTATTCTTTTACCATGAAATTGTTGGTAAAATGTTTTATTGTTCTCACTATAAAAGTTAATTGGTGTTAATTGTTGAGAGAAGAAGAGAACAGGCTATTTCTTTCTCCCTTCTCACAAATAAACTTAGACTTTCTAAAAGAAAACTTTCATAATGTGAACCCAGACTTGCAAAAGAATTTTAGCAAAAGGCTTTACCGAAAAAAGCATCTTAAGTCTTTTTTCTGATAAAGTTTTAGTACTAACCTTGTGTAAATCAAATGGAAAGAATTCTTTTAATTTTCTGTTAAATTTTTATAATTTTTAGCTTTTTATTGAAGTTTATTTGTTGTTTTATTTTTTTTTTTTTAATTTTCTGTTGTTTTGTTTTATACAATAAATTTTCATTTATATAATAATTATTCACTTAATCGTAATTATATATTCCTTGTTTAACATTTATAAGTAAATTATTTGTTTATATTGGTTTTTTTCTTGTTTGTTATTTTTTCAATATTTACTTAAGTTGTGATGATATTTACATACATAAAACAAATTATTTATATCAACAATTAAAGAGTTTTTTTAAATTTTTTTATTTTTATACTTTTTATATATTAAATGTTTATAAATAGTTATATTTATTATATACGAGCGCTAATATATAAAATAGACAAATATGTATATATAATTATAATTTATTATCATCTAAAAAAATCGGTTTATTTTTTTTTTCTATTAATTTTTTCTTATTGTGGGTGTTTTTGATGGTTCATTAAGAGCTAAAAAGAGATATAGAATTTTTTTTTCAAAATAAGCAAACATTTGGAAGTTTTGGTCTGTTGTTTTTTACCTAGGGTTTACACTTGCATGTGAAAGTTCGAAAAACTCAATACACTCACACTTTTTCACTAATACCATCAAATTTTTCGTACGGGCAGCTTAACTTGCAAGAGAATTTGCTTGCCATTCAATTTTTGACACTTGCTTCAAGTAAAATGACAAATGAAGAAACAATGTTGCCGTTGACTTTTGTATCAATCTACTAGTACTTAGTAAAATAAAAGTTATGTTTTAGGGTGTACTCTTCCAACGGAATGAAAAAAAAAAAATTTAAATCAAAACCGTTTGGTCGATATCGAACCTTAAAGAACCGTAACGTGGTACTGTTATCCAAAGCCAAACCATTTGCCATTGCAAATGAAACTCAAAATGCACGAAAGCAGTCACACAAGGACGACCCGATTGCCTTTTAAACGAAAATGACAACGACGCACGAGCTGCTTTCCTTCCCCAGATCGAGTTAAGAAATCCAACAATTCTTTTGTTTTTTGAAAAAAAAAGAATGCTAAAAAGATTTAAAAATCTGAAATTAGTGGTAAAAGAACGGTCCGCACTTAAAAATTAAAAAAATCGGAATGTAGCTATTAAATTATAGATTTTGTGCAAAGTCAGCTGCTTATAAAGGGTGGTTAAATTTTAAGGGCTGATTTTAAATGTGAACCACACTTAAATGTCAAGCTTTTTTCTGTATTTCATTTGACATTTCTTAATTTCAGACTAACTCAATTTGAACCATAGAAAGATAAACAATCGAGCAACGCGTTAAAGTATTTCAGGCTTATTATGAAAATGGGCGTTCAAATCAAAATGCATATCGTGCACTTCATGATATTTTTGGTCAATTTAATCGTCCAAATGTGCGTACAATCGGAAAAATCGTACAAAAATTTAAGCAAACCGGGTCTGTAGGAGATGTGAAAACACTGCGAATGGTTTTCGCTATCGTGAGATGATAACGAACTTTTTATGGCCCGAATTGGAAGATATGGATGTGGACGATATGTGGCTTGAAGACGGTGCCGCTTGCCACACAGCTAACGAAACAATGGCTCTTTTGCGCAACAAATTCAATGGCCGTGTTATCTCACGTGGTGCCGATGTCAATTGGCCGCCAAGATCATGTGATTTGACACCGTTGGACTTCTTTCTTTGGGGTTATTTAAGAGAAAAGGAGTACGTCGATAAGTCAGCAACAATTCAAGAGCTAAAGGATGAGATAATTCGGCACATTTGGAAATTTGGATCATCGAATGGTGGTGTACTGCCGAGGTCGCGGCGGCCATTTGGCCGATGTTTTGTTCAATACATAATTGAACCATACCAATATTATCATAATAAAAAGAAATGATAATAATTTCCTAAATAATTTGTGTTTTTTTTCAAGATCAACATCGGCTCTTTAAATTTAACCACCCTTTGATACAAAAAAAATCTATTTTAGTTGGTACTCTACCAAAACAATCCCAAGATTTGGTTAAATCGAATGCATGCGGACCATAACGTGAAACAGTGGGGCGACGCGACGCGAAATCATAAGTTAATGCAAATGCAACACAATATACAAAAAGTTAAACAACGAAGTTATTGCTCTTACAATGAAAAATTACAACGACCCCTGAGCTGCTTTCCCACCCCGATCGGCGTTACAAATTTTTAATTGTTTTTAAATAAATTACTTACAAGATTGTATCAAATATTTAAAAATATTAATTAAATTAATTAAATTGCAGATTTTTTTATACTAATATTTTTATTCTCTCACTGGTGGTTTCTTTTTTAAATATAAAAAAAATTAAAGTTGTACTTTACAAAAAGCTTGTCGTGGTTTTACAGTTAATACTTTCTAGAGCTTTTCTCATAACTTAAACTTGCTTGAAATAAAAATCTCATCAAGATTTATTAGTTTATTAAATTTTCTATACTTTTAAGAGCTTTTCTAAACATAACAAAAATCTCATCAAGATTTATAACTTCAAAGTTGCAGAAGTTTTATGTTTCAGCCCTTTTATATGGACTTTTTTTAAGGAATTGTTTGGATTACTGTACTTCCAAGTTAGAAATATGCAATATTTTGTTGTTTTTCAACTTACTAGTGAAAAATTAAATTTTTACAAAAAGTCTCTAGCTTTAAAGCTTTTTCAAAATAAGATTTTTCAAAAAAAAAACTTTATAAATTTAAATTTGACTCAAAGCAGCAAGCAAATACGATAAAAAAAAACTTATTTTATTTATGTTTTTTACACAGCTTTTCGTTAAACTTTACAGTTGACTATTTAGCTTTTTAGTTTAACGAACATTTCAACATTTTCTTTATTTTTAAATTTTGAAAAGCTTTAAATGTATGCTCATATATCTATACTATTTTGCAGGAGCCTTCAAATTGTTCTTACGTTTTTCGTCAACTTTCAAAAAAAAAAAAAAAAAAAATTAAAAGATAATAAACAAAAAAACACTGACCTCGAGCTCAATAAATTTTTATGCCAACCTTGTGTCACCTACAGTAGTGTCAACTTTCTTGTTTAAAAAAACTCACTTAATTGAAATAAAAAATAAAGATAAAACCGCTAGATTGGCCAAAAATAGCTGAATTGCCATTAATTATTAACAATAGCGGACAACTTCACTGTAAAACGCGCTGTCAAAATTAGATTTTTTATGTTCAAACGGTTATTGGCGCCCTATTTAGGGATGCTTCATACAAATAATATGGGTATACCAATTTTTGAAAACTAGAAAACGCTTGCCGCTTTTGTTTAGGTGTGGCTGTAAGAAATAAATTATGCGAAAAAAAACTTTTACAACGTACGTTATGCTAACTTGCTGTTATATTTTTTGTTTAGCGGAAGCTAGATGTTGTTGTGCAACAGTGCAGACCAAAAGAATTGGTCTTATTAGGCAAAAAATTAGTAAAAGAATACAATCAAAAATAGAAGTGATTTTGTGCTCATTTTTATTTCCAGGACTGCAGATCCAAAGCCTTTAAATAATTAAAAAAGAAAAACTGTTGAGCTTTTTTCCATTCACAAGACCTCTTTTTAGTCTTTTTTTAAGGTATTTCTTGCTAAAATGTATTTATTATTTTGAATTTAACAGCTGTATTGAACCTATTGTCTTGTTAAACTTAATTTTCTTTTATTTGTCTCTTAGGCTGGGTTTACATTATGAAAGTTTTCTTTTAGAAAGTCTGAGTTTATTGATAAGAAAGGAGAGAATAATTGCATGTTCTCTTCCCCTCTCGCCAATAAACTCAGACCTTCTAAAAGAAAAGTTTCATAGTGTGATCGCAGACTAAATAAACATTCCATGATTATGATAGTAAAAAAAGCTTTTCATTCAATTCAATTAATTTATGCAGAATTTTGTTTAAAATGTTTGTTTATTTATTGTTTTCCTTTCATAAATTTAACAATTGTATATATTTTATTTCTTTCAAATAAAATAGTGGCTATTTGAATATATCAGGTCATTACCGCAAAAAAGCTTAAGCGACAGAAACAAAATTTTACAGGAGAAGGTTTTTTTTATTTTATTTCCTAAAAATTTTGTATAAAGGTTGTCGCTTGAGATAAAATAGTTTTTTCTATAAAATCGTAACGGTACCTTATGTGACGATGATATTTAAGGAGATGATGCAAGTGTTGCCAATAATTTCATGTATTAAAAAAAAATGGAAGAAATTAACGAAAATTTTAAATAATGTCGCTTAAGGTTTTTTTGCGGTAATGTCTCTATATAATATTTTTATGATATTTATACAAAATTTTGTTTTAATTTTTACAAAAAGGGGTTTTTTTTTGTGATTAAGCTTTATGCTTCTAAAGCTTTAAAAAAAGCTTTTTTTTTATTTAAAAACACACAATTACTTATTTGAGTTATTTAGTTTTGTTCATTGTATTTAATATGTATGTTTATATAAATATTTTAAATATAAATGTTTAAGTTATAAATACAATTAATTAATAATTATTTATTAGCAGTATTATATAAGTTATTTATTAAATATTATTTTTTTTATTATTTATATTTTGTTTTAATCACTAGGCAAGCATTTACAATACATTTATACAAAAGAGTATTTGTGGGTTTATTTCTGTATTATTTATAAACTTTTGTTGTCTTTTTTTTGTGTTGCTTTTTTAGGAATGGGTGGTCGTCTTTTAAGCTTTTTTTAGTTCTTCAATGCTCTTAGCAAAAGCTATATGGCATACGCTTTTTTAACCCAAAAACATTAGTGTAGTATAAATTTGCTGAAAAGAGATTAATAAAAAAAATTATGTTAAATTATTGGAAATTTTTTTGAAATTACATACTAAAATTACATACATTACTAAAATTACATACTAAAATTTGAAATTACATACTAAAAAGAACGTTATAAGCTTTTATCTACAATAATTTTCTAAAAGCCAATTGCTAGGGTAATTACATTTTTGCTCTTTCACTCTTTTTTAGTTCAGTCAATCGCTACATTTTAGATGAAAGCAGAATGCCATAAAGAAGTGGTGTGCACGTGACGAGAATCTCTCCTCTTGTTTGTGAGTACTTTTAATATTAATTTGAGCTCAATTTAATATTCGGGAGGAGAAATATGTCATTGATTAACATGAGCACCTGCTATATGGGCTAATCTCATGGTGGGTATTAGCAACAAAGTGAAAACAATTGTGATTACGAAACGATCCCGTGCATACACTCGACCCATTGAGCTTTCTAACCTCCGCTGCTTTAGGAATAGCTAGCAGCATCTGTTGAATAGCAACAGCACACCATCTGGGATACTCTCCCCGCCTTTATTTGGGTTTTAACAAGAGCCACCACGGCCAAATTGTCAAAGAAAAACCACTCTTTGTCAATAAGAATAATTTTGTGCAAAATATATTCTATTTGAGGAGTTATCATCCTTTAGGCTATCGGCTCTTTATCCATCCAAAATTCAAGTTTAAAATACCATCCAACCCAACTTGCATCACCCACGATCCAACCCACCTCGCACCACCGGCACAACTGCTCCACGGTACCTCAAACTTCGCTTTTAATAAAATCTAGGTCGTTACTGTTTTGGATGGCCGTCGAACCAATGCTGAATTTTCATCAACTCATCACTACGGTCTTCTCCAACTCATCCGGTACGTCAATCTATTCATCCGCTTATCGTTTCCAAGTCAACATCGTCTTGGGATTACAGACAGTCTTGACTAAACTTACTACTTAGATTGACTAAGACATATAACGTTAAACACATACAGTAAAAAATTTTCACCAATTAAAGCATTCATCAAAAATTGAATATGTTTTAATTAAAAAATTTAATCAAGTGAATTTTACGTGTAATTGATATTATTAATTTGCTCCAATGAACGAATTCACAAATTCACTTGATTAAACGTTTAATTCATTTGATTACATTTTTAATTATAACTGATTTTATTTTTGATTAATGCTTTAATTGGTGAAAAACTGTTTTCTGTGCATCCACCGGGGGAGAACAGTGGAGTACGTTGGTGCGAGTGGTGAAGACATAGTACCTAATAAGTCAAAAAGGGCTTAGTGATCGCTTAAAGACCAGTGAATTCCTGGATTTTGTGCCAACGAAGAGTTAGGGAGCCGGTGACGCCGGCTGATATTATGTTGGTTAGAACGAAGATTCAAGATTCTACGATGGTAAGAACTGGAGTGTGGTGGATGCGATGTGTGGGCAGGAGTTTGTTGGAAGGAACAGTCAAAAGTCTTTAATGAAGAAGAAGATGACTTCTCTCATAGAATGTATCTTTCGCAGAAAGTTGCTCTCTGTTTTACCGAGGTTCAATTCAATCGATATCACGGGAAGGTGGTTCCTGAACTACAAGAGAGCTTTTCACTTGTGGAAAGTTCAAATTGTGAGGACGGATCATCTCTAAATGCTGTTGCTATCCAACAAATGCTGCTGGCTATTCCTAAAGCAGCGATAGCTCGAGTTCCTTAATAAGGGACGAATAAAAAATTCTGCCAGATTATGCACTCAAATTGCTGCCTGTGCGTGCTGGAGGATCTTACACACAAAGTTCATGGGTAACGCATAGTTTAACACCTAGTGATTAAGATTCACCAAGCGATTACGCCAACTAGCTGTGCCCATGTCAGTCTTTTCTATATCTGCCTAAAATATATAAATGCTTTCATTGTTACTTGGTTTACCCCTTTAACCCTCTAACTTTGCTTTTAATGCAAATCAGTTTAAAGTTAGTCATGGGTTTTCCCTTTAAAAATATACTTTAACAATTGCTTTATATTTCCGCCAATACGTTGGCAATAGTTTTTGTATATATCATAAAGTTAAAAACAACCTATTAATAATATATTACATTTTAAACAGCATCAAAGAAATCTTAAATATTTTATGTTAAATATTTAATGCCTTAAAATGTATATTAATTTGATTTTGTTTACATTTCGCTTACGCACACACATTCATATATATTTTTAATAAATTTACGCACAAAACATTAATTAATAATCTTAAATCAATTCAAAGATGTTTTACAAGACTTCATTAAATTAATTAATTTTATATATTCTCCGCTTGACAACATAACTTTAATGCATGACCCTTTTTCTCAGAACAAAAGGTGTATAATATCAATTAATTAATTACTTTTGAAGAAGAAGAACTACATATTTTAAACCTTTTTTTCTTGTTTACTGACTTTAATATTTGCCTTTTTTTCTTTATCAGATGTTGCTTTATTAAGGTATTTATGTATATTAAAAGAAAATGATTGCATAAATTTAGGCTCTTCAGTACTTTTAGACTTAGGCAAAAAAATCAAGTGAATTTCCAACATTAAATAGAGATTTGATGGAGAAAAGCAAAAATTTCTTAGCCTTACCCTTAATATACTAATTTGATTTTATCTTACAATTTAAGGAAACAAAAGATAAATATGAAAATTGAAAGGAAAAGTTTACACAATGTTTTTGGTTTTAGGAAAATGGTATATGAAAACATCATTTAATAAACTATGTAATTAGCTTACAAGTAAAATTGATTATATGTTTTTGGGTAGAAAATGTTTCAATAAGTTTCCAAAAAAAAAAAGAATGAAAGTTATAAGGATTCATTTGCTAATAAGGGAAAAGTTGTCTAATAAGCTTTCATTACCTCTAACAAATAACAAACCAATAAAAGGGTAGCAAAAAGGGCATTTTAAAGGAAAAAGACTGAGACCACGTTTTTATAAACAAACAAAAAAAAAAGATTTTTTTAATTTTGGTTTGGTAAATGTTGTTTTTTTGAGCACCCATGTTGCTTGATTTGAGCACCCATTTAACAGCTGATAGCTGCCTTTTGTTTAGTTTGCTCTGAAGTTTCATTATGAATCGACCTACACCAAAGCAAAGCGTGCAAGTTGTTGAAATTTTTAACCAAAATAATTCGGCGCCAGCCGTTGCGGCCACATGGCAAAAATCATATTTAAGCAATAATTTCATAAAATTTTCTTTCAAGTAAAGCCCGTTTCATTGAAATTAAAAATATATTTCCCTCAAAAAATCGAAAAAAACTTTAAATAATTCGATTTTTTTTACCTTTTTTCCCCTGTTCAGGTTTGTAAACCGTTAAAAATTTAAGCAAACAAACAAACACAAAAATGTACCTAAGATCTCAGTAAACAACTTTTTAAAACATATAAACTTCTTTGGAATGATTCTTAAGACCGTTTAGGTAGCTTCAGGGGAAAAAGGTACAAAAAAGGCAATTTTTCACTTTTGCGGCTACCATATGTTCTAAGTTGTTAACTGAGATCTTAGGTACATTTTTGTAGTTGATTGTTTCCTTGAATTTTTAACGGTTTGCTACCTATGGACCTGAACAGGGCAAAAAATGTTAAAAATATCGAATTTTTTAAAGTTTTTTTGCGATTTTGATCTTGAAGATGAAGTTTTTTTTTGATTTTGTATGTTCACAATTTTTGTTCTTTATGGCAAGAGCCATAATTTTTCGTGTTGCACTGTGTTACCCATACATTGAAGTGGTTTGTTAATCACTTCAAATTGACATGATTGCAACTAAATCACTTCATAAATCACATAGAATCCACTGAACATTCCTCAAATGTGGAATCGCCAACATGATCGGGTACAACCGGCCACGATTTCTGCTTAATGTTTTTATTTTTTCCTTAAATAATTTATAAATTTTCACAACTTCACCATTAAAATGATTAAAATAATCTTCTGATAACTTTATAAGAGTTTTTTTTTATCCATTTTTAATACTTTAAAGAAATATAAATTTTTTTGTTGTGTTTTTTTTCTTCTTAATCATCTGTCATCTTAATCATCTCAAATGTAATGTGAACTGCTTTGATTTGCTAAATCAACATTTTGCTTAAACGCGTTTGAAAACCCAAGTGTGAACTTAGCATAAGAGAGGCAAAGCAGGGTAAAAATTCGTACTTTTGTTACTTTTTATAAACACGATTTTTTCAAAGATTTTTGCGATCCTAAATTAAAAGTTTTTGTTTGTAATTAATTTCTATAATTACGGTGTCCATGTCGCAATAAAAGTACATTTTGAAAGTCGGCTTTTCAGAGGGAAAAATTTGTACGAAATTATAAATAACGTTTATAATGAAAATTTAAAAAAAATTAAAAAAAAAAAATGATAATAAATACGTACATAGTTTATTCTGGGCAAACAGTTTCTTAATTGAAAATGTATGTATGAAGTTGTGAACAAAATAGTTGCTTTATTGTGAACACCAAGTGAAAATGTTGCTGCCATTGTGAACTAAGCTTTATTTTTAAATATATATTTAAGATTAATTATTATTGTGGTTGTGTGTTGAACTATTTATGGTTCCTAATCCAAATTTTTGAAAACTTTTTTAATTAGGCTTAAGTTCATCAAATTTAATTTTTATTGAATTATTTTTATAACCTGCCGGCCAGGGTTCGAGCCCGGCTACAGTCAAGAATGAAAAATTATCAATAACAATTTTAATTAATTTTCATGTTGTAAAATTCCTTTCTTCATAAAAATAATTTATTGAAAATTAAATTTGATGAACTTAAGTATATTTAAAATTCCTAAAAATATTGTTTAATTTTTTAATTCCCTTTGTTTTAATATTAAAATCATTTCATTTAACTAAATTAACTGTTTTTTTATTTTGCATACAATTTCCAATTTCTTACTTATTCCTTAATCCTTTGGCAAAATTTTTGTTACAAGATTATATTAAAAAATAAAAATAAAATATATTACATATGTATATTTTTTCGTTTAAACTCATATGTTACTTATGTATGCATTATTTTAATAAAACCTTGCTATTTTCGTATTTTAAGTTTCATATTCATGTATTTTAATTTTGTGGATACAAAACAAAATTACAGTAAGCCCTATAAAAATGTGATGGGAATTGCCAAATTATTAAATACTTTAAGTATTTTCCGAATTACTGATCACAATTTGAATTATTTGAATTTTTTAATATAAAATTATGAGTTCTTATTTCAAAATGTTTATTCGAATTGGAGATTAAAGCAAACAAAGCTTAAATATATATAAAGGGGTTTTTATCTCATGTGACACAACTTTTGAAATCGATGGCTTCCGATCGGGATACTTCGATTGCCATACTTTTGTGTTGCAGTTTTTAATCTTTCATGAAGTAAAAAACTACTTTGGATATGTAAGGTTGGTCACTATTGAAGTGGCATCCTGAAGAACATTTTTAAAGTTCTCTGCGAAATCAACAGAAATAACGAATTTATCAAATGTATCTTGAACTCCTTGAATTATGACGATTGCTCTTTGACTAAAATGTCATAGTATGGCAACCTTGGTCCCGATCGGAATAGATCGGTTTAAAAAGTTGTATCACTAGAGATGAAACCCCCATATATATATATATATTTTTTTTTTTTTGGAGATTTTAAAAGATTGAGAATTGTTAGGTCAGGGGTTTTTTTGTCCCCCTCTAAAGTAACGAACTTCTGTCTGCTGAGGAGCCTTTCCTTGTTTGTTGCACTATGGATTAAATACCTCCGATTCAGTATATTATCCAAGCGAACATGTCCTACAATTGCCATCTTACGATATCGAAAAGAAATTGTTAATTGTCATTGTCATCGGTTTCCAATTAAAAAGTGTTTACTGTTATCTACTACTAAACTGCTTTTACCTATTTATATCTGGTTTAGCCGGTGTTGGTCTACATCCTATCAACCCACACAGACACACACACACATACACACACACATACAGAGGCAGCCATTAACAACAGATACTTTTTGTATATAAATGTACATAAATCTCCATTTTTTTTATATCATTTGAAAGGATTTTTTTTGATATTGTTGCTTAAAGTATATAATAAAATTTATAAAATTGCAGCTTTAAGCAGTCATGTATAAATTTTTGATATGATTGCAAGGATTAATTTATGTATATGAAACTTTTCAAAAGGAAAATTAAAGTTTTAACACTAAACCTACATGTGTTTGCTTTTACTGCTATATTTAGATTTTGTTTAAGAAGAACATTTTTTGAAAGGAAAATTTATTTAAAAAATTCTGAAGTAAAAATATAAACTGGAAGTGTTTGAATTCTTATTTAGGGAAATATTTTTTTAAATTCTTAAATCATTTCCCTAAGTAGCGATAATAATGTCTAAAGCTACGGTCAGACTTATCAAATATTTGACGAAAAAAACGAAAAAAACGCTTAATATCAATATTTATTTTGATTAAAATACCACATCTTACAAAAAACAGTTTTCTGCTATTTCTAGTAGTTTAATTATTTTATTTTGTAATATTAAGACCATTTTAAATCTTACTAACTATTAACATAAGTAGGGGTTACGCTTATTTGATCAAATATTTAATAAGTGTGACCGTAGCTTTAGCAAGCTTGTCATTGCTTATGTAATGCAAAGAAAGCAAGACAAAATGTAAAGTCAGAACAGCGATGAGCATGTGGTACCTTCCTGCCTAATATTGCTGTGTTTTAAATGCGTCTACTGACGCCACTATGTGTAAAAAACACATTTAATTTTTTACGTCAGTGCTAGGATCACCTTACTTACCTTACCTTTGTTTAGAAGCCAATTAGTGTTTTTCTCGCACATTTTTCGAGAAAAAAATCCCGGGAAATTTCTGACGGAATTCCCGGGATTTTTTTTTTATTTAATTATGACAACTTTACTGCTAATAGTGTAAATAGTTTGTGCCATGAAATAGATCTTAGCTGTTAATTTTTTATTCAATTGTTTGTTCTCTTTTGTTGTTTGGCTTAAATCACTTAAGTCTGGCACAACTGCTTCTTTTCGTTATTATCTGCTCTTAGGAAAAAAGTCTATGAAACATGTAAATCAAATAAAAAGTCTTCAATTTAACATAACGGAAAACTACAGTTTCTGACTTAAGACATGTTTGCTAAACGCCAAAGAGATGTCAATTGATATCAGATTAGTAATCAATGTTTAAAGTTGAAATAAAATTTCGAAAGAAGAAGGCGAGTAAAAATGTACATAATATTTAATTGGTTTTAAGCCCAGATTTATTAAAAAAAAAGCAAAAAAATGTTGTACCCACTTGCTACAAAAAATTTAATGATTTTATATGCAGAGCATCTGCATAAAGGATTTTTAGGATTTGATTCTGTAAGAAATTATGACAAAAGTTATTAATAAAAAGAAAAACGCTCATTCGATTCGAAGAAAATAATTTTTTTTTTTAAAAGAAGAATTACAAGTTTTAAAGGAAGTGCTAAGAAAACTGAAAGTGTTTAAAGATTATATAATGTTTCTTTGACTATAAAAGCAAATATCCGTAGAAAGGAAAAGTGTTTTATAATTTTTTATTAAGTATTAGAAATAGGCTTTCAAACGATTCTGTAAATGCTTATTCTGAACTAAAATTTTAGATTTTTAGGTGCGATTTAGCACTTTTTCCTTTTTGCAATAGAAAAAAAATTAATGCATTTTTTAACTTCTTTAATTGATTTTTTGAAATGTTATTTGTACAAATTAATTAAATTAAATAATATTTTTCATCGATTTTTATTGAGCGGAAATTTCCGAAATTCTGGGAAATTGAAAAATAAATCCCGGGAAAAGAAAAACTCTTGAGGCAATGCTATCTTACATTCACCGCAATTGCTAGTTCTATTATAAAGCATAGTACACAGGGAACCAACCAGCAGGCCAAGGAGCAAGAGTAGAAAAGTAACTGGCATTCAAAAGGGCTTCCATTCTGTGATTTAGGCTTTAAGTTAATTAAGGTATTATGCGCCTATGTTGATGTCTGTAGACCATACAAATATTGGTTCATGACCTATTAGTATACCGATTGAATCCGAATCACTTTCTGAATAGATCTTATAATGTCTGTCCGCCCAGATGATTGGTTGTGCATGAAAAATTTGTGCAGATCGCACTTTTGGAGATGATTTGATGAAGCCTTCTTAAATGATCCATAATTTCATAAAACAGTTTTTGTGCTTTTAAACCATTTATTAATGTTGTCATACAGAAAAAAATTAAAATTGATTTCAATTAAAAAATTTGTGATATTTATTAAGTAATTAATTAAATTTGCACCAGTAAACAAATAAATAGTATCAATTAAACGTTTAATTCACTTTATTTAACGTAAAATTCACTTAATTAAACGTTTGATTCACTTGATTAAATTTTTAATTAAAACTGATTTTGTTTTTGATTAATGCTTTAATTGGTGTACAATTTTGAAGACTTTTGCTGTGCATTTAAATTAAGTTTGCTCCCAAAATATTTTTTACAACCTAATCATCTTAATAATGTCTATTAAAATCGGTCCATATATGTATATTCCTAGGCCACTCCCAAAAAAAGCTTTTAATACCATAAACTACTTTTTAATTTTTGTATTGATAACGAAATTTGGCGATGATAAATTTTAAAATTGCCAGTGCCGTGCTGAAAAGTCCCGAATAAACTAGAATTTGATAAATACTCCCTTCCTATATTATATTTGGCACAAAAAAGTCATATATGCATCTTATGCTCATAACATATTTTAGTCTTTCCGTGTCCATGAGTGCCTAAGGGTTCGAAAAAATAATGATGTATTTATCCCGTTGGTAATCAACAACAAACTATACAAGGCTTGTGTGTATTTGATAGGCACTCACTTTATAAAACATAAATTGCATGCAGTTGGCAAAAATATCGAATATATTCACACTTGCCTTATGTGTAGAAAACCACATTCAAGGGTAACTTACGTAAGTTCTGAATAATTTGTTACTAAAAAATATTTTTTAATGAAAAAATGTTTTTTCAGTACCTAATTGATTTTGCTAAAAAAGTCAAGAAGTTACTTTAGTGTACCTCGACAATTTATTTTTCTTTATCGTATAAAAATGATTCCTTTTGTGTGGTTTTTCACACAAGGTTGATTCAAAAGTTAAGGACCATGTACACCACACAAGCTGTTTGAAAACATTTTGAATGCTATAGCTTAAAATACACAGAAAAAAACAAAAATTGATTTCAATAAAAAAATTTTTAATATTAAAGAAAAAATTAATTAAACTTGCATCAGTTAACAAATTAATAGTATCAATTAAACGTTTAATTCACTTGATTAAACGTTTAATTTAACTCATTAAATTTTTGATTAAGTCTGATTTTATTTTTGCTTTAATTGGTAAAAAAGTTAGAGAATTTTTTCTGTGTACCAAGAAAACATTTATTTTGGAAATTGAAATTTAAAGGGACAAAATTGGAAAATTGCGTATTTTTTACTTTTTCTGAAACACCCGTTTCTTTTGAATAATTAAATGGAAACTTTATCAATGTAATTTTTGGGAATACAAAATTTCAATTAACAAGATTTTGTTTGTCGTGCTTAATTCCCAATTTTTATTCTTGATAAAAACGCTGAAATTTATTGTTGACTTAGCTTATCCAATCATTAGTTTATCAACAATATATTTCAGTGTTTATATCAAGAATAAAAAATGGGAATTAAGCACGAATTTTCATTCAAAAAATATGTTTGTTTACGTTTTAAAAATTTTGTATTATTAACGAAATTTTACTTGTATTTTATTTTTTCAAAAATGATTTTTTCACCGAGTTTTTCTTTTAAATTTTTTTGCTTACTTATCTTGATTTAACCCTGCTGTTAAGTTTGGACCTATTTGGTAATTTTTTGTTTTGGAAAAATTAAGAATTACGAATCTCAGGTTTAGGACCATTTTGGTTCGTTCTTGTTTATAGATTTATTAATATGAAAAAAATCAAATTGCAACTTGAATATACCCATCTGTAAAAAAGGATTTCCGACAGGATATTGTTGATTTCGCAACCTTAAGGTTTGTTTTATATGAATTGTAGAAGTTTTAACATGAAAAAGACGTTTGATGTCCCCTTTTAGGTAGCTCAGTTATACGGCTGAGTAGTTCACAAGTTGTAAAATAATCCCCAAATGAGTCTCATACGACTCTTGGCATGCTTTTTGAAAGACTCGTTAGATAACCTCTACATACATCATAAACGATTCCCTTACCGATTAATATAAGCGTCTTTCGCTGCGTTTTGAAGAATCTCTCATACGAATCAGCACGTGTAACAGTTTCTCCCGTGGGAGAAATCGTCTACAATGAAAAAATGAGCTCTTCGACGATCAAAAACACTCTTTGTGAGATTTCCAGTAGACTCCTAGACGATTGAAAGTGCTAGCTGGGTAAATTCATTGCTATATGATAATAAATCATGCAGATCTTCATTTTTTTCGCGGTAAACTCCTGCAAGAATTATTACAGAAATGTATACACGCAAAGTAGAAGTTTCTTGATCTTATTGAATTTTACCTTGCAATACTTGTTTTTATTCCCCCAACACCACAAAAAATAATAAAAACGAACGCAATATAAAATGGCATCTGGAAACGGCAAATCATGTTGGCGCCGATTGTGTGGATATAGTATTTTCAGCTGTAGTTCTTAAACCACTGTGAAATGGAGATAAATTTTAAAGCATTCCATTTTTTGTGACCGATAGCTGCAGCATTCTATTTATTTTCTGAATAAAACGCATTTCTTCCGGTGATTTCACTTTCAATATCCTTGTCCACGCTATCAGAGAAGCTTTTATATAGAATGTAAACAATATCATTGCAGTTTAATTGTCGATTTTCCATTATTTCAGCAAAGAAATCCGTCAAACACTGAATATAAACTAGAGTGTGCCCCGGTAGCCTAGCTGATAGTGAGCTAGTCTATCAGCGCCGGGGTTGCGGGTTCGATTCCCGCCACAGACACTGGTTTCTTTCCTGCAGACAAGCGAAGAGCTTCGCGGGATTAGCTTAGGAAATAAAATAAAAAAAAAAAAAAATAAGACTATGTAGAAGACATCAAATAAACTCTATTTGTTTGCAGACTATTAAAAAAAGTAAAAAAATTTTGTGCACTTATTAAAAAAAAACCAAAATGGTCCTATACCTAAGATTCGTAAGTTTTTCTTAACCAGGGTTAAGATGTATTGCCACAGAATTAGGGAACAATGCGAATTAAAAGCAATAGAAAATTTAATAACATTACTTTATAAAAAAAGTATTATCCAAGTTAAGGAGATAACAGTAGTACCGATGGGGAAAAAGTAGTACAAAAATGGTATTTCAGCATTGTGAGACCGTATTACTAAATATAGACTAGCTTGTATTGAAATTTTAAGTCATTGCATTTGATAACAAGTAGTCGATTATTTGAGCATGAATGCCATGATTTGGCCTTCAGTATTTAAATTTTATTTTTATGGTCCCAGGCATAGCCGCACATTGCTCTGTCCCATAGGCAAAACTAAAGATCCGCCATAAACATTTTTTTAAAGCTAACAAAGAATCTTACATAGATTTGTAAGTAGAATTCATCATTTTAACTTTTTGTTTACACAGAAAAAATTCTACAAAATTTTTCACCAATTAAAGCATTAATCAAAAATATAATCAGTTTTAATTAAAAATTTAATTAAGTAAATTAAACGTTTAATCAAGTGAATTAAACGTTTAATTAATACTATTAACTGGTTTAATTGATACTATTAATATGTTTACTGGTGCAAATTTAATTAATTTTTTAATTAATATCACAAATTTTTTAATTGAAATCCATTTTTGTTTTTTTCTGTGTACAGTGGCGGAATCAAAGTCATACAATTTTTGTTCTAAACTAGTATATTACATGCAAACATTAGAAAATATTGTGTGTGTGTTTTTTTTTTTATTTTTTTTTGTTTTTGAAAATTTTCTTATAGACTAGCAATGATTTGAACAGATTGGAATAAGGAATTTAAATTCAAAACCTTTTTTTCCAAGAAAATTTATAATATAGATTTTTTATTTATTTTAATTTAAACGAACGATTTTAAAACTATTTCCCCACAGTGTTCTCTTTTGTATGTACCACCCATAAATTACTATTATATTGAATGTATTGTAAAATAAATTTGCTGTTTAAAATTTAAAAAATAGGTCATGTGTAAAGATAATTTGTATTATGATTTAATTAAAATATCACCCACAAAAAAAAAAAAAAAAAAAAAAAATCAATTGTTGGCCTTAACTTTTTATTTTGCCTCGAACATTTTCATCTTGTTCATGTTATTGTATTTTTTTTATCTCCTACTCTCAACACATGGTTTTGATTTTAAAATTGTCGTTGCTTTTCAATTATTTATTTATTTAAATATAAACAATTTTTTTCCATTTAAAATTAATTACCTAAAAATATTGGTCAGATAAAACTCGACTCTGAATTTTTAAAAATTTTTAATAACCATTGTACAAGAAGTATTAGACTGACAATTGATAATTAGGCGCCATAATAAACTTATTTGGCTTAGATTCAACGAAAGAATTTTATAGACGAGCTAGACTTTAATCGTGGAATTCATAACTATAAAATTTATTGCAAAAATATAACAAGGGTACTCGTGTTTTCAGCAGACGAATATACAGTTGAACACGGCTTAATCGACTTGAAATTGCTCAAGGATAAAGTATAAATACCTATTAAGCCCTTATGACACTACATTTTTTATTCATTAATTGATATAGAATTGATAGAAAGAAACAGTAAATGTTAGAAAAAGCGAAATATAAAAAATGTAAATAAAGTTTTTAGTTTTTTTTTCTCTTGTTATGGTTTTGTTTCAGGGATGGCGTTGAGAATTTTTAAAATTGTACCAACAACCTAAAGGATTTTTTTTAGTTGAAATTAATTTTATTTATGTTCATAAAAAACACTACAAAAAGGTAATATAAATCTTAGTTTAAAAAGTATCAACAAAAAAGTACAATTGAAACAACTTAGCCATCCCTGTTATGTTTAATTTATTACATGTTGCCAACTTTTTGTTTATGAGAAACCTAAAAACAAAAAGCGGTAAATCGCTGAATTTGCCCATAAACCGCTGATTCAGCAACACTTTTAATATTTCAAGCTTGAAGTGTCAATTTTATGTTAAACAATTTTACATTTTTTTTGACATAACTTCATTTTTTATCGATAACTTTAGTAAAATTTTTGACGGTTTGCCATTTACCTTAATACAGCTTAACTCTTTGCACTTGGTAAATTTTTGTATTACATTATATTTGTACTGTTCACCAAAATTTGAACAATGCATTAAAAATGTAGTGTCATAAGGGCTTTGGCAGTACATTGCTCAAACTTCAATTTTATTTATAACAATTTCTATTGATTTATTCAACTTTTTTTTGTAAGAAGAATAATATAATTTAGAAACTTTTTAATGATGTTTGATCCAGCCAAACGTTTTGCAAAAGCACATAATTTCTTTTATTAAAAATACAAGTTACATGTAGGACGTGCAAGTATTAATAGGTGTGAACATAGCTTAAGATGAATACATCGTAATGCTACACACAGTAGGACAAACTAATTTTTCTCATATTCAGCATTCATTTTGGTGGTGGGTAGAAAGCATATTGTGTCAAACTATGTCAACTCAATTGTAGAATAATGCCTTCTAAAGGACATCTCTAAGAACAAAGATACTTGTTTGCTTTTAAGCGAATCTTTAGGCTACACCTTTGAAGATTAGTCTAACATATTTATACGAGTAGTGTGGCCATAAACATCTAAAATATGTAAAAGATTGTCAAATAATTTTTAACTAACACTTCTTTTGCGCTATGAAGTTCATTCAAGTATGCTGCTGTAGGTCGCGTTTCAAAGTTATAAATGTTACTTTCTCTTGGTGTAAAAGTGACACCAACAAGTGTTTCATGCTTGACTTTGCAGCTACAGTTTCTTAAGGACGGCATATTTTTTTCTACTTTTATTTATTGAAGAAGAAATTTATAAGGTATCCAGTTGGTTTTTTTTTTTATACAGTTTTATTTATAAGTCAATGCAGATATATAAATCTTTTTTGTTCTTAAATTTTTTCCCTTATTTCGTTGAAAATATGTATTACAAAACGGATATTTTGTAAAAGATCTTGCCTGCTCGTGCATGCTTTGCTGCAGCAAAAATTGTATATTTATAAAATAAATGAGTATAATATATTTTGAAAAAAAAAATATAAAGAAACTAAGAACGAAAGAAAAATCATTTAAGTTGAAAAAGTCGATAAACGTGGCAAATTTGTCAAGGTAAAATTAAATGAGATGAATGAGTACAAATGACTTGAGCTAACGGTGTTCGTAACGAAGGAATTAGAAATTAAATTTGTAATAAATATTTTTTAACATTTATTAAAATTAAATTTCTTTAAACCCCTTAAAGTGTGCTTTAGTAAATAACACTGGTCGGCATCTTAATATAAGTAAATCAATATCTATGTAGAATTTATACATACATATATCACAAGCTTAATCCAAATAGATAATCAGATAATCTAGCACGTCAAAAAGACCATTTACATAAACAAAGTCCCCTCCCCGTACACCCTCTAATATAAAGTATTTTTCAATAAATAGTATTGTGGTTTTTATTATTGAGCAGTTTATGGGTTTTAATTAGGGTTTCTTATTTCGCGGACTTTTTCTATTCCCGGAAAACGAAATACAAAAAATCTTATTCCCAGGAATCCCGGGATTTTTAGAATAAAACAATTATTTAATTAAATGAGTTCAAGACACAGGTTTTTACTTTTTTAATAGAATATATATATGGGGGATTTCATGTCAAGTGACCCAATTTTGAAATCGATGTCTTCCGATTTGGATGAAATTTGCACCAAGGTTAGTCCTATTGGATAGTAGTTTAGACACAAATTTTCAACAAGATCGGTCTAAAAGTTTCTGAGTTAGTGGGGGTCAAAATTTGACATTTTGGCCATACAGGTGTTCTTTCTTATCCATGTAACTTATTACCTATTGGTGTTAGCAAAATTTGTCCCAAGTAGCTTCGATAGCTATTTGATCCATCTTTTGAAAAAAATTTTTTTTGTTTTTTTAAAAAATTTTTTTTATTTTTTTTTTTTAAATTTAAAACTTTTTTTTATTTTTTTTTTTAGCGGGTATGTTTTTTTTTTTTTTTTTTTTGTTCAAAAGAAAGCTTATGTCTTTTCCTTTAAGGTAGTTTTGGTCCCTTTTTGGGATGCGAGCGGCTTATGTATAAAAAAAAATAATTTCTAACTCTAGACAAGGGTTTTTCAATTTTTAGCATATGCAGTGTTCTTTCTCATCCATTTAACTTATAAGCTATTAGTGTTAGCAGAATTTGTCCCAAGTAGCTTCGATAGCTATTTGATCAATATTCTGAAAAATTTTTTTTTTGTTTTTTTAAAACTTTTTTTTTTAAATTTAAAATTTTTTTTTTAAATGTAAAATTTTTTTTTTATATTTTTTTTTATCCGGAATGTTTTTTTTTTTTTTTTTTTTTTGTTCAAAAGAAAGCTTATGTCTTACCCTTTAAGGTAGTTTTGGTCCCTTTTTGGGATGCGAGCGGCTTATGTATAAAAAAAATAATTTCTAACTCTAGACAAGGGTTTTTCAATTTTTAGCATATGCAGTGTTCTTTCTCATCCATTTAACTTATAAGCTATTAGTGTTAGCAGAATTTGTCCCAAGTAGCTTCGATAGCTATTTGATCAATATTCTGAAAAATTTTTTTTTTGTTTTTTTAAAACTTTTTTTTTTAAATTTAAAATTTTTTTTTTAAATGTAAAATTTTTTTTTTATATTTTTTTTATCCGGAATGTTTTTTTTTTTTTTTTTTTTTGTTCAAAAGAAAGCTTATGTCTTACCCTTTAAGGTAGTTTTGGTCGCTTTTTGGGATGCGAGTGGCTTATGTATAAAAAAAATTATTTCTAACTCTAGACGAGGGTTTTTAAATTTTTAGCATATGCACTATTTTGAATTTTTTCCTATTTGTGTTTAAGTGTTTCTAAAGCCTTAAAAATAAAACGTTTGCAAAGAAACTAGACAAATTAACCTTTCCGACGGTATGTTACAAACCCAATTACTATTTTATACCTTCGATACTATAATGCCCACGATATGTTAATCCCAGGAATAAAATCACTTTTTTCTGTAGAAATGTTGACAAATAATTCTTTTTTTAATTTTTCCTACATAAATTTTATTAAATTTTTTTAATCCAAATTTTTAATAATTTTAATTAGGCTTAAGTTCATTAAATTTAATTTTCATTAAATTATTTTTATGAAGAAAGGAATTTTACAACATGAAAATTAATTAAAATTGTTATTGATAATCTTTCATTAATGAAAATTAAATTTAATGATCTTAAGCCTAATTAAAATTATTAAAAATTTGGATTAAAAACCATAAATAGTTCAACAAAATAACCACAATACTAATTATTTTATTAAATTATTTATCTTTATATTTTTATTATTATTATTAGAAATTATTATTATAATTATATATTAATTTAATTATTATTACAAATTAATAAAAAGAATTTAATTTGTCAACATTTCTACAGAAAAAAAGTGATTTTATTCCTGGGATTAACATATTGTGGGCATTATAGTATCGAAGGTATAAAATAGTAATTGGGTTTGTAACATACCGTCGGAAAGGTTAATTTGTCTAGTTTCTTTGCAAACGTTTTATTTTTAAGGCTTTAGAAACACTTAAACACAAATAGGAAAAAATTCAAAATAGTGCATATGCTAAAAATTTAAAAACCCTCGTCTAGAGTTAGAAATAATTTTTTTTATACATAAGCCACTCGCATCCCAAAAAGCGACCAAAACTACCTTAAAGGGTAAGACATAAGCTTTCTTTTGAACAAAAAAAAAAAAAAAAAAAAACATTCCGGATAAAAAAAATATAAAAAAAAAATTTTACATTTAAAAAAAAAATTTTAAATTTAAAAAAAAAAGTTTTAAAAAAACAAAAAAAAAATTTTTCAGAATATTGATCAAATAGCTATCGAAGCTACTTGGGACAAATTCTGCTAACACTAATAGCTTATAAGTTAAATGGATGAGAAAGAACACTGCATATGCTAAAAATTGAAAAACCCTTGTCTAGAGTTAGAAATTATTTTTTTTTATACATAAGCCGCTCGCATCCCAAAAAGGGACCAAAACTACCTTAAAGGAAAAGACATAAGCTTTCTTTTGAACAAAAAAAAAAAAAAAAAAAACATACCCGCTAAAAAAAAAAATAAAAAAAATTTTAAATTTAAAAAAAAAAAATAAAAAAAATTTTTTAAAAAAACAAAAAAAATTTTTTTCAAAAGATGGATCAAATAGCTATCGAAGCTACTTGGGACAAATTTTGCTAACACCAATAGGTAATAAGTAACATGGATAAGAAAGAACACCTGTATGGCCAAAATGTCAAATTTTGACCCCCACTAACTCAGAAACTTTTAGACCGATCTTGTTGAAAATTTGTGTCTAAACTACTATCCAATAGGACTAACCTTGGTGCAAATTTCATCGAAATCGGAAGACATCGATTTCAAAATTGGGTCACTTGACATGAAATCCCCCATATGTTTTGTACAACAGTCTAAAAAAATAACCAAAACAAAACCAAATAAATTGTAACATTTACATAAATAATATATATTTGTGGAATTTTGACAAAACATCTTAAGTCAAATTTAAAAAGTTGAAAAAAAAACATTGTTAATCATACGAATTTTCATTCAAAAAACCTTTTTGTTGACGTTTTTAAAATTTTGTATTATTAACGAAACTTTTCTTTAATTTTGATTTATTTCATTATTTGTTAAAAATAATTTTTTCACAAAGTTTTTTTTAACAATTTTTTTGCTATCTTATCTCGACTTAAGATGTTTTGTCAAAATGCCACAGATATGTATGTAGCACCTTGGTAATATTAATTTTCTTTTAAGAAAAATTTTTTTAGTATTATTAAAGCATTTAAAAGCATTTCTAATCCTTGTTGATATGTATATTGTATGCTACCGAAAACATACTCTCGCTTTCTACAGACTTTAGTTTTATAGTAAAAAGCGCATCATACAAAGATTTTAAGTTTGTTGGCCCGTGACTTCATAGACAGACGTCAAATTCTTTTTTAAAATATTTTCAGGCTTTTGTATTTTCTTGACATTTATTTTTTTAGAATTTGATATAGTCTTTTCAAGGTGTTCTTTAAAGATAGAAGATGGTTCATCTGGTGTTAGTGATGATGTATCGTGTACATTTTCATTTTCTACTTCAAGAAGCTTTTTAGACATTTCATCAGCAATTAAAGAGACCGTTGATTTATTGGCGTAGGAAAAAAGTACGATTTTTGTAATTTTAGTAAAGAATATATTTTTATTGCTCGTTTTTTGATTTAAACGATGCCATCAAATAAAAATTAAAAAAAAATAAATTGGAATTTCCCGGGATTAATTTTAAAAAAGTGTCCCGGGATTTCCGGGAATTATTTCCCGCGTAGAAACTCTAGTTTTAATCCAAAATTTATGTTTTTTTATCAGGCTAATGTTCATCAAATTTAATTTTCTTCAATTTATTTTTTTGAAGAAAATAAATTTTCAATATAAAATAAATTAAAATTTATTGATAATTTTTCATTCTTGACTGACCCAGGGATTGAACTCACGAACAGATCGATTTGATATGTTTCGATAGTAACCACGCTATTTCTTCAGAAATCTTTGATGTTTCATTAGTCTTCAAACCAAATGGTTTTTTTTAACTCGGTGGATCCAAGTTTTTTACTGTTAATGATTATCGATTTTTACTTGATTTTCATGTTCTTTTTTTACTTTTTTAATTTTTTTTTCGAAATCGCCTGGCGAAAATAACTTTTATTAGGGGGTGTAAGGTGCATTTCTTTTTTTTTTGTAAGGTGTTACGCGCTAACGTCCAGTTTTGATGCTATAAGACATTTTTGTTTGCATTAGAACTATTCAGTGTTGCCAATTTAGCCATTTGGTGGCTAGATTTAGGCCTTTTTTCACTTTGTTTAGCCATCAGCCATTTTTCAACTTGTTTAGCCATAAAATGTTTTTTACCATTTTTCTTTTAAAATAATAATTTTTATTTTCTTATAAAAATTTATCAGAGTAAAATAAACATTTTTAACAATTAAAACGCATTTAAATTAAATCACAACTTTTACAAATGTTGAAAATGGCTATAAACGATGATAATGAAACATCTTTTTAAATAAAGGAACAGTATTCCAATATTAAATTTATAAAATGGAATTAACAATAAAGTTGCTCTTACTTCCATGATAAAATGCTGAGGTAGAGAGAATATTTAGCCAAGCAATTATCGTTTAAAGAAAGTTAAGAAATAGGTTGCATTTGGCACACCTTTGTAACACCTTAAAATACACCTTTAAGTATACACTCACAATATTATTACAGTAACGGACTGTAGTTTATTTAAGAAATATTCCGTTCAGTCATTTTTAAATAAATAAACATTTAAAATTCCAAGCAAATTTATTTTTAACTGATTCTAACAGTTATTCAAAAAACTAAGTGCATATTAATACGGATTTTCAGTTGCAGTTAATATTGTCCGTTGATTGAGTTAAATTCTTCTTTATGTTAAAGTAAATAAAAATGTAATTTAAAGCAACGAAAAGTTCATTTAATTTTTACTGTCAAAAATTCAACCGCGAATTCCGTAAAAACAAATCAATATTCAGTTATCTTATATAAATTAATTGTCAAAAAATTAACTACATATTCCGTAAAAACAAATAAATATGCAGTTATTTTATAAAATTTTACTGTCAAAAATTCAACACCATATTCAGTAAAAACAATTAAATATTCAATTATTTTATATAATTTTACTACCAAAAATTAATTTTTACTTAACTATAAAAAATGAATTGCTTGTTTTGTGTAAGCAATTCCCATTTTTTATTTGTTAAAATAATTTAGTTAAATACATCAAATTTTAAAAGTAAAATAACTGCGAAGCCATATCGGTCATGCTGCTGGTGTCTTATAATTGAGAGTTCTTCTGTAAACAACGTGGTCAGTACAACAAAAGTAAAACAAACGTGTGTAACTGGGTAAGTAAATAAAAATATTCTCCCTCTCTCGCTTATAAGAAAAACAAGCGGACAGGTGTCTGTCTGGTATTTTTTAGAAATTCGGCTCTTTTGTGGAGTAAACGAAAATTCAATAAAATAACTGAATATTAAATTGTTTTTACTGAATATGGGGTCAATTTTTTGACAGTAAAATTTTAATAAATAACTGAATATTTAATTGTTTTTACTGAATATGGTGTTGAATTTTTGACAGTAAAATTTTACAAAATAACTGAATATTTATTTGATTTTACGGAATATGGTGTTGAATTTTTGACAGTAAAAATTAAATGAACTTTTTGTTAAAAATAAATTAAAAATAGGTAGACCGGTTTTTAATTGAACTTTCATTTATTTTATATTACAATTTCAGTTAATTTTACGTACAGAATATTGTGAGTGTACCGATAGACTTAGAATCCTTTTCTTAGCCGAATTAACGTTGTTCCTATGGCTGGCTGGCTGTCCATATAAGCCTTTTGAGCAAAGTACAGGTCGCAATTTTGGAGATAGTTTGCTAAATTTGGTACAAAGTTTCTAATGTTATGTAGGGTACCATATACTCGGGTTTGACCGACTATAATATCTTACTTGTTTTTTATTGTAGATTTGCACTCAAAAGGTTCGGTAAATGATTATGTTTTACCTTTAGAATATTTAAAACTAGTAGGCACGAGTGACACCTATAATATGAACAATAACGACATCGAGTTTAACGATGATTCAATTTATGGAATGCTAAAATATTATTTCTTATATAACAAATTTTTCTCAACTTACAATTTCATTGTGAAAAATTTTTAATAAATTATTTCGGTTTTGCTATTAAATGTTAATGTGTTTTTATTTAAAAAAAAATTGTTAGCCATTTTTTTCCGTAAATTTAGATATTTTTGGTCACCAAGTTTTGGCAACACTGGAACTATTCAAGTGCGAATAACACTAAAACGCACTCGAAAATATCCTAAATGGGATTACTTTCCAAACTCAATCCCGAAATCTCTTAAAATAAGTACAAAATTCTTAAATCAAGAAAAAAAAAGATTAAACTTTCGTTGGTAGTTCCACTCTGAGAGTAAAATTACAAAGTGGGCGCTATAATCCCATTTAACTTACCAAAGTTTGTTGTTAACTATTACAACAACACCATACAGGAAGTTAAAAAACGATTTGTTGCTTGTGTGTAGAATTAACAAAAACAACAAAACAAGACGAAAATAGATTATTTTCATGTTTAAAAAGTAAAATTGAGAACTCTTGCTTCTCATTTAGTTTATATTTTCAGTTATTTATGTTCATTAAGTTTTTTAAGTAAAAACTATACCGAGAATATTGCTGGTGTTTTATAACTGAAATTCTGTAAGGTTTAAAACGGGTAAGTAAATCAATCATTTTAAAATTCTTCTTCAAATTTCACTTTTGGTTTATTTCAAGTACGAATTCGGGTTTGAATCAACTTTATAATTCTTAAATCAAGCGCATTTGAAATTCATTCAATCTAAATTTTACCTAAATCGATCTCATTTTCGGATGTTTTCAATTACGAATTCGAGATTGAATATGGATAAGTTAAGTATTTTCCCGCTTGAATAATCCGTACTTGAATCAATCTTTCTGTTCTTGATTCAAGAAAATCCGTACTTACCATACTAATGATACCACTTTGGATTGGTTTGATTACGGTTGGATTGATTTTTCGTTTAATTGTGTAACTTTCTGTTATTATCGCATTACGGTGAATCCGACATAGTCGAATATAGCACTCTTACTTGTTAAAAATAATATTATAAAACTGTAAATAACACTTAAAAAAATCTTTATAAACCTTTCAATAACATTTAGTGGTTTGAAAATTGTTTTGTTTACAAAAATTTTATCATTTTACTATGACCAATAAAGGAGTTCAATTACACAAATCTATGCAATCACAAAAATTCACTAAAAATAAAGAAATGAAAAAATAAAACAAATAACCTAAAACAACAGTTTTAACAACAACCATTAAATGACATTTAAACAAAAACAAATTTATATTAATTGGAAACCAATGCGCCAATTTTGATATTTGAATGCTGTTGTGTTGATAGAGAGAGAGAAAACAGAAAGAAAATGTTCATTTTTGTTTTTTTTTTAGTGCTTTTTGCTGTAGTATTAGTTTGCCTTTGTACCCAACGGGAAAAAGAAGTAGTAAAGTTGCCTTATACACCCAGAGAAAAAACATGTTTAAATACGGTCACCTCCAACAAAACTATTTATAAAGAAAATTTTAAACATATTATGGTTAATATAACCATATTATTGTCACCTACAACCATATTATGTGAGTTTGTAAAATATTTTATAAAAGACAACATTTGTAGAACTTTTTAAAGGCCTGAAAAGTGAATGCGCTTGCAATTTTTCCTGCTAGGCATTAAATGCCAATGAATAAAATCACACACACACACAATCCCTCACACATACCAACAAACTTCAAACACATTTTTTTTATAGATAGTTTATATTTAAGTGCATTTTTCTAGGCGCAGAATAAATGGAACAGTCATACTCGTCTATATACAAAACAGTGAATGGTCTCATTCACCAAAAGTTGGACAAAAATATTAAACACTGGCACTAAATCTGAAAACAGGACCAATTAACTTCTAGTCAATTCTAATAAAACCGAATATGTATTTATGAAAAATTATATTTTTTTTCTTTTAAAAATTTCTCCTTGTCCCCATTATGAATGACCTTCTGGATTTTTAACATTCACTCCGTAATGCTGCTGTTTTTTTTTTAAATAAAATTTCCTATAGTTTAATCTTCACTGTGTTTAATTGCTGTTGCTAAATGCTAAAAGAGTATTAAGTTGACGTTAAAAGCTAATAACCATTTCATGGTAAAGTATAGTATTTCATTTATATTTTTTTAAGTTTTTCTTTTTTATTACACTTTTCCGTTGTATAAATTTGTATAAAAGTTCTTTTTTCCAAACAGTTTGTTTTCATTTCTCTTTGACATTTAGTTGGGTATTTGAAAATTGTTTCAATCAGCACAAAACATTTATTTGCCCCAATATCATTAAGAGTTAATAAAAGTTAAAAAAAAAAAAAAAAAAAAAAAAAAAAACAAAACAGTTCAAGGTAAAACTCATATTTTTTAGTAGTTGTTAACAACTAAAATTTAATTATATTAAAGAAAAAAAGGTTTTTATTAAAATTTCAATTGATTTTTATTAATTAAAAAAAAATGTTCTTGATTTTAAAATTTTAATACTAAGTTAAAGCTTTTCGACTACATATTTGGAAAAGTTTAAACATTAAAAGCTTTTAGAGTTATTTTTCGTGTAAATATTATGTTGCCTATACTATAGGCATTAAACTTAAATTGAATGTGTAGCATAGTTTTAATCTGTCTATTCAAAGTTATTTGAGTGCAAATACATTTTAAGATCTAACTTAAAGTAAGATAAAATAATGATTTTTTTTTCAACTTTTCCGTAAATTTTTTTGCCTTTTAAAGTATTTTTTATGAAGTAAATTTTATTTCGGCCATTTAGATTTTTTCTTTAGAAAAAAAAATTTAATTAAGAGATGTTAAAAGCAGTAAAAAGCAAAAATAAAAAAAAAACCTTGGCTATGAAAAAAAGAAAACAGTTTTAATTAAGTAATAAAAAACGTTGCTTTATCCTTTTCCTTGAATATATTTTCAATGAAAATAATTTGGACTCTTGTTAAGTTAAGTTCTTTGAATAATTTAAGTTTTAGCAAAAATAATTAGTGTATAAAATTTATTTCCAAATATTTACAACTTTTTTAAAATTTTTTATTTAATTTTACGATGCAAAAGTTTTAGTATAGAACAGAAAGCGTTAAAAGCTGCAAATTATATTGAAAGTCAGTATAAGTTCATATTTTAAAGCAACACCTTGTGCTGCGTGCAAAACAGGTAAAATTGCAATAGAGTCTTACAGCCGTATTTATAAAAACTTATTTATGATTAATTAACCGTTTTTAAGCAAAAATTGCTAAAGTTGTATTCATAAACGAAAAATAGTCTATTGAACCTTTAATAAACCATTCATAAAGTAAGAAAATTTATTGATGGATTTGCCCTTCATTAAACCAAAAATAAAATGACATATTGATATTTTTTTTGTGAATTATGTTTAAAAATAACGGAAAAAATGTTTTATTCATTAATATGGACATGTTAAATACATTTTACAAATTTTTTTTTTTTAAGACAACCAATGTAAAGTTATATTGATAGTTATTTAAAAAAATGTTCAGGGGCAAATGCATATATTCTCTTTAATTATTTATTAAATTATTGCAACTAGTTGTTTTTTTTTTTTGTTTAAAACAACAAATTATTGTTCAAACGACGCTTCATGCTAGAAATGTTACAAATAATAAACACACCAATAAAACAAAGTATAATTTTAAAACCGATACAGACAATGTAGCTCAAAATTACAGACATTTAATTTATAAGAATAAGATAGGAAATTCAATAAGTTTTGAAAAATGTAATAGATTAATTTTGTTTCCTGCGTATTATTTTTTCATGTTGTCAATTATTGTTGTTTAATTTAAATTTTGTTTTTTTAAAAATTTGTTTGAAATTTGTAAACCAAAGATCCCTGAAGAAGCTGTCCAGTGTGGCAGCGAAATATTGGATAAACTATAAATAAATATATTTTGCATAACCTGATCTTGAGCTTGATTCAAAAATAAGAAGAAATAAAATTAAAAGGTCAAAGAAAATAGACTAAATAATTGTTCAAAAATATTTAAAACAAAAAAATAAAATAAATAAATCATAATAATAGTGATGTTAATAAAAAGTAAACAAACTTTTTATTCGAATACTTTCTTATCGTATATTTAAAAAGGTTAAAACAAAAGTTTTTATGATATCTTTCGGCAACATTTTGTTCAGAAACTAAAATAATATGAAGTTTTATTTGATAAGAATAATTTTTAAGGTCTACAATTAAAAAAAAAATTATAAAAAAAATTTTAATTTAGAATATCGTGTGAACCGAATAGAAGTTTCATGCATCACTAACAATAAAAAGGCAGCAAAATATAAAGAAAGTTGCCATACTTAAACACAAAATTGCTATAAACAGTTTATAGTAAAAAAGCTGTTAATGTACGTTTATGAATACAAATTTTTATAAGAGATTTATAAGACAAAACGCATTTAATATGCCGCAGAGAAGCTTTAGTTAGAGAAGCCGGTCCTTGTTATACCATAGAGGAGAAAATCCTTGCGTCCAAAAGTGTTTTCCTTATATTTTTTATATAAACACCCAGAGAAAAACCAACAAAACAATTTTTAAATAAATTGCAATTACATGAAAAGAAAAAAATGAAAAACGATTTTCATCAAATATTTATTTATACGCACTTTTTTGTACAGTGGAGTTCGCTTTTAACGAACAATATCCACTTCGAACTGGGGACAAAATACGGCATTTACATGCTATAAGCTTAAAATAAGAACTTTTTATGAATACGGCTGTTAAGATTTAAGACTGTTCAGCCGAAAAGTATCTTAATCTGCAGAAGAAAATCTCGTAAACAAATCACGTAAATAAATTGAATAATGCTCATAATAGTTTTAAGAACGATAATTGACGAAGCAATGATGTCAAGCTTAATCACCACAGCGAGTTTTTGACATGTTTTACGAATATTTATTACACTTTTGCATAAACCGCGATTAAAAATCCCAACTTTGCACAAATTAAGAGCCAAATATTTCATATTTAGATTGCTGGGGCCTAATTCTGGCATTCGTGATCGAGTTCTTTCTCGATTCGAAAGCAATTTTATTTCAGTCGATACTGAACGAATCGAAATAATTTTTTCAGTATTGTGAAATTCAAATAAATGCTTTACAATAACGAAAAAATAATTTCGATTCGTTCTGTATTGACTGAAATATTCAAAATCGAGAAAGTACTCGATCACGAATGCCAGAATCTGGCCCCTGAGCAAGCAGGGGGTCCTTCCTTACCAAAATTAATCATTTGCTTTATACTTCCGTTACAAAATAGAAAAATTGGCAATGTTATTTTAAAAGCCTTGCAATCAGGCATATAATATTTCATTAAATATAAATAACTTTTGTTCCATATGGTCTAAAGGCCAATTATGAAGTAAACATTAAGAAACCAGTTATTAAAAAAAATTAGTTTTGACTTAATTCTAGAAAACTCGTAAAATGTACGAATACTTATGATTAACGTCCCATTAGAAGAAGCTTACCGTTCTAGCATTAAAAAATTATCCTTGTAATTTGTAAATACCCTTGGCTACAGGTGGGAATTTTTTATATAAATTTGTCAATCAGTTTTTTAATTTCTACAGTGTTTTAAGTCCTTGTGAGTAGCTACGTTGATTTAAAGATTTACATCCGTCCATCTCTCTTTGTGTTAGTTCACTAGGTTTTTAGAAGATCCCAGATTTGAAAGGCACTAGATTGTTATACAATTTTTTTTATCAACATTAGGCCTGACAGAATAATGCTTTTAAAACTTAGCCAGGTCAGACGAAAAACGGCTAAGACATTGGTAAAAAAAACCACGACTACAGCTAATTTTTACTCATTAATCATTGATCTTCTTATAATGTATGACTCTAGTTTTTCACTTTAATCTTAAATCAACTCAGTAGGGAACTGCACTGAAAAGAAAACTCAGTCCATCAATACTTAAATCAATCCGAAGCGGTATCAATAGTGTGTTAAGTACGGATTTTCTTAAATCAAGTACAGAAAGATTGATTCAAGTACGGATTATTCAAGTGGCGAAATACTTAACTTAACATATTTAATCTCGAATTCGAACTTAAAACAATCTGAAAATGAGATCGATTTAGGTAAAACTTAGATTGAATCAATTTCAAAATGCGCTTGATTTAAGAATTATAAAGTTGATTCAATCCCGAGTTCGTACTTGAAATTAACCAAAAGTGAAAAAGGAAGGAGAATTTTATTATGATTGATTTACTAACCCGTTTTAAACCTTACAGAATTTCAGTTATAAAACACCAGCAATATTCTCGGTATAGTTTTTACTTAAAAAACTTAATGAACATAAATAACTGAAAATATAAACTAAATGAGAAGCAAGAGTTCTCAATTTTACTTTTTAAACATGAAAATAATGTATTTTCGTCTTGTTCTGTTGTTTTTCCACACAACAAGTAAATTGGTTTTCAACTACTTGTGTGGTGTTGTTGAAGTATCTGCAACAAAGTTTGATAAGCTAAACGAGATTAAGCGCTCACTTTGTAATTTTACTGTCAGAGTGGCACTTCCAACGAAAAGTTCAACCTTTTTTTTACTTGATTTAAGAATTTTGTACTTATTTTAATAAATTCCGGAATTGATTTTCGAAAGTAATACCATTTAGGATTGTTTTGATTTCGTTTTAGTGTTATTGGTACTTGAATTTTTGAGTACGACTCGTAGTTAAAGCAATCATAAAAAACTTAATTTATCGCGAGTATTTTTCTTTCTGTTTCGAGACAGAGGTTGTGAAGGTTCTGCTGTTTTGATAAAAGCCCGAAATCAAAACTACTTAATATGTGATCATCGTGTGGATTATCTGCAAGTAATGAACATTTGCGTTAAAGAGCTAAATCAAAACCTAGTAGTTTCATATTCATACTCCCTACTTAGACTTTTAATATCAGAAAGCCAATGTTATAAATAAAAAAATCATTAGGACCCTTTTTCCTGGCTGCTGGCTATTACAATGCTACCAACACACTTTTTGGGGGTCACGAGTTATAACACCAAAGGGTCGTATTTTGTTGAATACAATTTCTTAAATAGACTTTAATATGGTGGTGAGTGGACAACCAACCTATTTGGCTACGGATCAGCAAAAAATAACAAATGCCATTGATGTTGGCTTGATTAAAAACATCCCCATAGAAACGATTCATGTAGAAGCTTCCTTAGAATTATCTTCCGATTATACATCTACAATTTGTTTTTTTAATGAACCCAAAAAATAACTCAAATGAATCTAATAACAATTCAAATTAATTGGCTTATTGGAAGTCATAAGTCTCGTTTTCAAACATCTACTTTACAATTCTATCTTAATTCAGTTATGGGGCACTGCTTCGGCCTCTAATTTCGAAAAAATTCAAATGGTGCAGAATAAACTTCTTCAAATAATCACAGATGCCCCCTGGTATACAAACATCACAAACAATCACAAGGACCTCAATGTCCTATTAGTTTAAACTATGTTTAAGAAAAAAAATTCAGTAAGATATTTAAAAAGGCTCGAGTGGCATTCGAATCCACTAGCTCGAAAATATTTAAAATTCTGTCGGTCACACTCGCTTAAGGAAAAGACATACTGCATGAGCGCTAAGCACCTACATATCAGAAACCGTGATGGGGAATTTTTTCTCCGGCACTGGCAGGATATATAATAAAGTATTAGAATAAGATTTGGTTAAATATTGTTAGTTCATTTTTAATATATGTATGTATTAAGACTCAATAAATAAATAATAAAAAAAAATAAAGAGAAAAAGTACAATTTTATTAAGGGTTGGAGTTAAATTGTAAATAAATTTCTACAGCCTAAGAAATATTGATAGGAAATGCGTACATTGAGGGGCCTGTAATAATTGTCTAATATTTAAGTCATTGTTCGAAAATAAGCCGAACAATATTTATCGTTCGGCTCACACAACTAGGAACGATATCTATTTTTTAGTGTTTGTGTAGACGAACACAACCTTTAATACCGTTCGTAACTGTTTTCAAGAAAGATGCGAACATTATAAAGTGTTCTGTTCTTCTTTAAAAAAAACAGAACAATTGTAGTGATAGTGTAGAAAAACATTATATTTTAATGTTCTTTAATGATTCTTTTTTTACATTGATAAAGAAATGAACAACCAAAAAATTTAAGCAACGACAGCAGCACGAACAACTTGTGTGTATTGTGTATGTGCTTTGTATGTGTAAATTTATTTTGCTGGCTTTTTGTTTTTTTCGTATGTGTATTTTATTTTTATAATTAAAGATTCTCATCTTTTTGTTGAGTTGGATAAGAACAGTTTTATTTTTGGGTTCGAAAGATGACAAACAGGTCATCTGTTCCCATGTTCTGTAACTCTAGCGACGAGCAATGAAACAAAAAGCTATTTTTCTCACTAAACTGTGTCTGTATTGTTTTTTTGACGAGTACTAGCTATCACGTGAGGATATTACTCGCCAATTTAGAGAAAAAGTATGTCAAAGTGGACTGTCAAATAAACTCACGAATAAAAATGGGGCGAGAACAAATTTTAACACTAAAAAGCAATTCAAAATGCAAAGTAAAAAGTATAATAATAATAATAATATTTTGTTCTTGGCACATTTTTTTTATTGTTTAATTATTTAGCTTTAAACATTTTTTATAAACTATACGAATGTTTTCAAAGCTCGTTTGCAAACAATTAACATTAAAGTCGCACTTCATATTATTTGGTGTAGCCGACGGTGGTATTTTCGCCGCCGTCTTTAAAAAAATTTTCAATTTTAGTAAATTTTGGTAGCCGTCTACGATATGTGTTATTGGCGTTCTCAACATCTGCAATGGCATATCGGCTTCGGGTGCAATGTTATGACATTTATAACGTATCGACGTAATCTCTTTTGATACATTTCGACATGAGTTACAGACGAACTTTTCGATGCGAGAAGTTTTCACTTTAGTTACAGAACATGGGTACTGTTGAGTAAAAACGATCGCCTGTAAGTATGCTATAGAGTTTTAAAGCCAAATAAGAAAATAAAATATATTCAGTTAATATACATTTTTCCCTGATTAATAGATTTTGGATTTCCGTATATATTTTAATAAAATTCTTTAATCAGATTTAAAGAAAATTAATTAATAATTAAGAACAATTTTACTTTGCCGCTAATGGTTTTTGATAAACAATTCGTAATAATTGTCATAATTTACTAGAATAAATTTTATGCAAATATAAAGAAATAGATATTTTAAATACCCGTAATTCTTTACAAAATGTACACCAAATTTTTTTCAACTATAACAAATTTTACAAATATTTTTTATAGATCAAACAAACTAAAACTCTAGCTGAATATTAAAATAAAACTTTCTTTTTTAATTTATTACTTTTAATTCAAAAATTTCAATTATATTTCGAAACAAAAAATAAAATTCAGTGGACTTTTAAAAACACACAAAAAAAAAACCATAAAAATAACTTTAAAAACCATTTGTAAAAGCATTCAAGGCGACCGAAAAGTATTTAAGCTTTATTTTCTTTAATACATACATAATAAGCAAAGTATAGAGTCTACTTTAAAGGATTCAAGAGAAAATATTCTGTAGCATACTCTTAGAAGTTTGACAAGTGTATATATAGTATAAAGATATACACAAAACAAAAACATTTTTATAAAAGGATGCTCAACAATCTATAGTTTGTAGTTGGCTGTTGTACTAGTCATTTCTATACATAGTTTAATACTCAAAACTAAAAGCATACTTTTAGGTTTAGTCTAGATTGACTGAAAAGGCAATAAAGAATAAATAAAGAGGTGGTTTGGTTGGTTATATTAAGCAAAGGAAATAAGTTTGGTTATATGACAATTTTACCGCAGCTTTTGTGTATGTTTTTTTTTTTATTTCCTTTTTGTCAAGTTCCCTGTTTTTCTAAATGTGTCACAAGGAAAAGTTGCAGTATTATTTTAAGAATTTAAGAAGATTTACACAAAAGTTGTTTTTAGTTTTGTTTTAATGGGAATTTTATGATATTTAGAAATATTTTCTTGGGTTAAAAGTGAAACTCAAAGATTATAAGAAGATAGGATTTTTTTTTTTTTAATATTTTTTTTTTCTATTTTTATAAAGAATTTGTACAATAAAGAAAATGTATGTAGACCTTTTTTAAAATTGGATAAAATAGTTTTTCTTGGTGGTATTAAATCTTTCATTTGATAAAGATTCAGTTGAAACTAATTTAAAATTTTTTTTTTTTTTTAAATCGAAAGTTTTTTGATTAATAAAACCAAGTAAAAGGGCTATATTTGGCTGTGGTTATATACACAGAAAAAATGAAAAACCAACTTCAATTAACGTATTTGTTAGAAATTTGTACTATTAATTAAATTCTTTACTGATTTTCCGCCTGCAGAGAAATTGATCATATCAATTAACGCATTTGTAACTTTGAGCTTTTCTTGCTGTTCAGTTTCAAGCAATGGGTTTAATTGCAATTTGACCACCAGTAAAAGAGGCTATATAAAACGTAAACGCAAATCAAAATATTTTTTTTAATCAACACAGTACACAGAAAAAATTTTCACCAAAATTTTTTCAATTAATTCAATAATGCTGTTTTAAACAATTTTTTTAATTGTTTCAATCATCTGTGTTGATTGAAAAAAATATTTTGATTTGTGTTTACGTTTTATATAGCCTCTTTTAATGGTGGTCAAATTTCAATTAAACCCATTGCTTGAAACTGAACAGCAAGAAAAGCGCAAACTTACAAATGCGTTAATTGATATGATCAATTTGTTTGCAGGCGGAAAATCAATAAAGAATTTAATTAATAGTACAAATTTCTAACAAATACGTTAATTGAAGTTGGGTTTTCATTTTTTCTGTCTACCCTTCAATACTGAAAATCAGATTGTTTTCCAGCACAAACGATACAGGCGCTTTCGTGTCAAATTCGCTATTCCGGGAGCTAACTAAAATAATAGGTTGACTTCGCCGATTTTTAAAAACCAACAAATCTCATTTATAGAGAATATTTGACCGTTATATACAGGAACCCAAAATTAGGGAAGACACTTTTTTTTTTTTTTTTTTTTTTTTTTTTTTAAAGAAAAAATTTCTAATTTGCCGACAGTCATTTCAATTTTTTTTTTTTTTTTTTTTCTTTTTAATTTCCTACGCTAATCCCGCGAAGCTCTATGCTTGTCTGCAGGAAAGAAACCAGAGTCTCTGGCGGGAATCGAACCCGCAACCTCGGCGCTGATAGACTAGCTCGCTACCAGCTAGCGTACCGAGGCACTCAAGGAAGAATACCGTCTATATCGTATGCGCTAGGGAACCATTTTCAATGCTATTGTGCAGGGAATTAACGATTCGGTACAGCCGAATTTAGCTTTCTGACTTGTTGAGATTTATTGATTTGGTTTTTAAGTTCAAAATTTCCCGGCAATATTTTAAATCTGTGTAAGGGGGCTTAGTGAAGCTTGGGATATTTTAAGTATCCCTTCCATGCCTTTAAATCTCCAGGTCCGGATGGGATTATCCCAGTGGATCTTCTAAAGAAACTGGAGATATTGATGGCATGGCTCTTAATATCACCAAGAGCCGTGGCATCAATATTTCCACATATAAAATTGTCTTCATCACTCAGGGAGGGTAGAAATCTCACACTAAGCCTCCTTTCGACTGAAAACACTGGAGAGGTTTATGGATATTTATAAAAGATCATCGCTAAGACATAATTCCTTGTCGGTGGCTTAACAAACCTATACGAATGGAAGGTCCACTAAAACTACGTTTCACTCATTGGTAAGCCACATAGAGAGATCTCCGCGGTACAAGGAATTTGATTTAGCTGCTTTTATGGATATTTATGGAGCTTTCAACAACGTTAAGCCTGAATCGCTTATGAACGCTATGAGACTTTTGGAGCTCGACCTAGCGATCATTTAATTTGTCGGCAGTATCTTGCACTTCAGGCGTATCAAATCTAACTAAGACGCCTCAAATATTTCCAAGGTTAATACTAGGGGCACTCCGCAAGGAGGTATACTGTCACCATTACTTTGGAATCTAAATATCAATAATCTACTCAGGGCAATAGAAAGGACGTGCTGCAGAACGTTTGCGTATGTGAATGACGGTGCATTTGTGGCTAATCCGAGACTATTGTCTGAACTTATGGAGACCGCACTGGATGTGGACAGCATGTTAATCCTACTTTCACAAGGAGATACAAGATTCCCAAATTTGATACCCCGAAAATAAATTAGGTATCACTGACACTGTCCGATAATGACAAATATCTTGGGCTAGTATTGGACAGTAAACTGAACTGGAAGATGAACAACATTTACAGGAATACTAAAGAGGCAATTGCATTAACTGGGGAATCAACTCGAGGAATGTATGATGGCTATACGAATGTGTCATTAAACCCATTCTATTTTACGGTGCGGCTGTTTGGGGTAGAATTATCAAACTAAGTTTGAACGTACCTCTTAGGCATTGTTTACGATCTTGAACTGGTTACCACCCGACATTTTGGCAAGACAGTTAGCTGCGAGTGTGTCGGTAAAACTAGGGGCCGCTAGAGCATGAAGGGATTACAATATTCGATATGTAAGATTCCTGTATGAAATAAATTGGCACATGGGCGTTGATTTTGTCGATTCTAAGCCAATATTTGATCCTGGTTTTACCACAAGCTTTTCGAAAAACGTGATTCTATGGTGATCTACAAATTCCCGCGACTGCGATTGGCATAAAACGGGTCTAAAACACTTTATGGTGTCGGCTCTGGAATGTACTCCGAGCAGCTAAACTGAAACATTCCTATAAGGCGGCCGGATCACTGCAGTGTAATTCAGGCCGAAATAATGGCCATCTACACAGCCGCGAGACACATCTGGTATGGTGAAATATCTGGCAAGGTGTTTACACTTTTACCGTTAGCAAGGCGGCCATAAGATCTCTTTGAGTGCCCCGCTAGGCTAGCTGGTAGTGAGCTAGTCTATTAGCGCCGGGGTTGCGGGTTCGATTCCTTCCAGAGACTTTGGTTTATTTCCGGCAGATAAGCCAAGAACTTCGCGGGGATTAGCTTAGGGAATTATAAAAAAATAAAAATGTCTTCATCACATCGAGAACTGACCCAGAATGCCGGATGTCTCTGGAGGAGATAGCTAGACATTATGTGGTCAGCGGACACAGGGACGTACATGAAACTACCTTTGGAACTACAATGACTAATGTAAAAGTTGCGGTGACGAGAACGAGAAAGAGTCAACGGAACATCTGCTCTGTCATTGTCTGGCATTCGGAAATTTAAGATTTGAACTGTTTCGTAGAGGAACCCTTGGGGACAAAACTTGTTTCTCTGATATTAATTTGAACAGGATCCACACCTTTATTGAACCAACCGTTTGGCTGAGTGAGCATATTAGCAGTCAGGTAAGATAGGAACCTGGGGAGACGATGTGACATGGTAACACAATGGGATCTATTAAGGGACCCAAGTGAGCTGCGCTTGGTTACGGCTGCCAATGGAACCTAAACTAACTTAAGGGCGATTTTGTATTCTTGGCTTAATCTAAGGTTTTCCCGGCAATATTGTACACTTGCCATTTTTTATTAAATCTTTAAATGATATTAGACATTAAAGTAAAATCTTGGGTAACAACCACAGTATTTATTTGACTTTATATTCATTTCATAAGTTTTTTTCTTTTATCGAATATTTCAAGTTGCTTTCTCTTCTAAAACCAACTTTCCTTATGGCCATATTTTTTATCTTGTTTGTAATTTTTGACTTGTTTCTTTTTTTTTTTTTTCTTTTTTTATAATAATATGGCCTTTATTGTATTACGTTTTTTTCTCATTAAATTCCTTTTGTACTTATTACATGTATTTGAGACATGTTATTATAATATTTTTTTATAACACAAAGAAAATAACAAGAATATTTGTCTCCTGAGCATGTCTAAAGGTCAGTATACTTTTCATTTCATTTTTATGTAAATTTAATAATGTTATAGAAGACTATGGGAAAAATAAGAAATAGCAATTTTGTAGCATACATTTAGGCTTAACATTCGTATTTTATTTGTTGCAATTATTATGGGTTTTCGATTGTTTGTTGTTTTTTCTGTAATAGGCAAGTGAAATATAAAGCAAGGCTAGACTTATTGATGTAATTTTAATTAATTTCTTTTTAATAAAGTCCTAAAGAAATGGAAATTTAAAGGTTCTTTAATTAGGCCTAAAATTTGTAAGGTGTTATTTAAATCTTTATTTATATGCAAATAATTTTATGAATTTAAATCAAATCGCGCTTGATAATAAAGAGGATATTAATTCAAAATTTGTATTTTTCATTTTTTGGAAAAATTCGACACATAAATTATTATTTAATCGATGTAAAAATATTGTCATCTTTGCTCTACTTGTGTAAAAAGAAACTGTTGTTTTAAAAATTCTTTTTCATACACAGAAAAAATTCTCCAAAATTTTTCACCAATTAAAGCATTAATCAAAAATATAATCAGTTTTAATTAAAAATTTAATCAAGTGAATTAAACGTTTAATCAAGTAAATTAAACTTTTAATTAATACTATTAACTGGCTTAATTGATACTATTAATTTGTTTACTGGTGCAAATTTAATTAATTTTTTAATTAATATTACAAATTTTTTAATTGAAATCAATTGTTATTTTTTTCTGTGATTCTACTGAAAATTCTTAAATTTGGAGTTAATAACATTGCGAAATGTATAATATATAAAAAGTGTTTCATTTTTGATTAAGGTTGATTTAGTTTTAATTTCATTAATTTTGACATAGTTTGTGGCTTACTTTAGCATACAGTTTTAGAGTATACTTTAATGATCGCTAAAATAGGTTAATTTTTTTCGCTTATTAGAAATTATTTCTCATTTCAAGAGATAAACCAAACCTATTTAAACACTTAGGTAAGGTAACGTAAGGTAGAAATGGTAGTCAGTACTCTACTGACACTCTAAGCACCAATTACCCATCGTAAAACAAAGGAGTCCCACTTAACAGTACTCCCACTGTAAAACTAACTCGAACTTCTAATGCAAATTAAAAGGCAAACCAGTTCAACGTCAGAGATTTCATACAATACGTCAAAGCAGACGCATCACATTTCGGCCAGTTGCCATGTCGTTATTAAACAACAGTGAGACAGAAGGTGTTCTATGTCCTCTTCCTTATTTTCGTCATCCCAGCTGCGACAGTGTCTGGCTTAAAACATTAAAATTTTTTTTTATTTTAAAAACTGTCATGTCAGTTCTTTAACAATTTCCAATAAATTTTTCTTATTTTTTGCAATTTTTTTAATAACATTTCAATCCTGATGCCCTCTTTAACTTTAAGTAATATGTCAGTTTTGTTTTCGTTGCTGTTGTTATTCCAAATTTCTTGATTGTCATTTGATGACACAGGATATCTGGTTATCACATAAAATTTAATAGAACAAGACAATATAACGAGGGCCTATATTCAAAACCCTCTATCTTTGATTTTCACGAAAATGACTTTTTAATGGGAAAATGTTCAGTAAAACAACTCTCATCTACGGTGTTATTTTAATAACAAACATATAATTTTTTGCAGTTTTATTTGCATTTTTGTATTTTCTCTATCTTGCACAGTTAATTTTTCTGAATGCAAGCCCCTCTATCTTTTCTAATAATTAATTTTCAAATATTTTTTGAATAACTTGTTCTTGCAATACATACATGTTTTTTTTGCTATTTTTTGCAAGCTGAACATGAATTTGAAATCAATGGTGATTTGTCCGCATCAGTATTTGTTTCCTGTATTATTCATCATTTAAAAACGTATTTCTTATCAGATTCATTGCCAATTACAATTTTCTCGGATGGTTGTGGCTACCAAAACCGTAACCATTATTTATCTAATGCTCTATCCAATTTTGCTGCTGAAAATAATAAAGTTATTGAACAGAAGTTCTTAGAGAAAGCCCATACGCAAATGGAGTGCTATAGTGCCCATGCTAAGATAGAGATTAAGTTGAAAAATCCATCTATATACTTGCCAGTCGATTACGTTAGAATTACTAGACAAGCCAGAAAGACCGTTAAAATTAACAATGAAATCGTGAAAAATCCGTTTGATGTAGGATATTTAAATTATGATTTCTTTAATAATTACAGTGATGACAAACTTTTGCGTTCTTTTTTTTTTCAATTAGAACAGGACGAGTAAGGAACGATCCTACAGTGTCTAATTTAAGATCTCTTTTATATCTTCCAGATGGTAGCGTAAAATATAAATTAAATTTTGATACAGATCACATTGATTTACCTGTTCGTATTAAACCTAATACAGAACATATTGAACCAAAACCTCTATATTCTGCTCCACTTTCAATTCAACCAAATAAGTGGAAGCATTTGCAAGATTTGAAGGGCGTTATACCACCGGAAAACCATTATGTTTACGATCATTTAAACCAATCAAACTCCAAACTAATTTAAAAAAGCAAAAAAACTTTTTGTTATTGCTTATTGTTAATTTTTTTATCTTATGTTGTATTATTAACCTTTATCTTAAATAAAACACGTTAAACACTGAAGCTTCGCTCAGACGGTGGTCAGATCTTACAATGTTGTCACTAAAATTGCTTAAAAATGTCTTGCAATTGTGTGAAATTGCCTAAAAATGTCTTGCAATTTTGTGAACATTGTAAGCTAATTTTCATTTGGCAGATGTGTAAAATTAATGCATCTGACAATGGCACCATTGTCAGAAAAATGACAACATTGTAAGATCTGACCACCGTCTGTAAGAAGCTTGACAGATGGCATAAATAAAATCAAAATAATTTATTTTTATTAAAATGCAAAACCCTCTATCTTTTAATATTGAATATTTTTGAGAAGCAAAACCCTCCATCTCGCATAAAGTCCCCAATAATGCAAAAGTTTATAAACCAATTATCTGTGAGATTCAGTAGTTAATTTAAAAAATATTGCAAAGTACCGAATTTTAATAACTCAAGTAATACGCGAAAAAAACTGGTTTTTCGCTCTCCTGAAAAGTTGTGTTTTTTAAGATAGAGGATTTTGAATATAGGCCCTCGATAAGAAATTATATTAAATCTTTAAGAAACAAGTACCTACCAGCAAAGTCAAGTATAATAAAGGACATCGTAATTCAAATACTACAAGACAAATAAATATAAAAGAATAATATAAAATAATGCAGATGAAACGTAAGTAAGGAGACAGTAGAATTTTGATTATTCCGTAGACTAGTTAAGGTTATTTATTTATAATAATTAGTATTGTGGTTATTTTCTTACAAAAATAATTCAATAAAACTTAAATTTGATGAAATTTTAGAAATATTAAAAATATAAAAAAATTATTTAATTATTTATTTATTTAATGTAACAAACACAATTAAAAACTAAATTCTAACTAAAAAAAGCGATCGGTAGTAGCGTAGACCTTTAGCCCATTGAAATGAAACAGACCAGAGTCCCTATCAGGACCTGAACTCACAACACTTGTTCTTATAGACTGGCTCACTCCCGACTAGCCTTTCACCGGCTTCATAGGCTAGTTTAGGTTTACAAAACCATTTAATTGAGTTCTAATTGGTTGATAAGTTTTTTTTTTATTATTTTTTAACAAAGACTAAGGTGTTGTTTGTTTGCTTAAAAGTATGCTTTAGAAATGTATTTAATTAAATTCATGACAATAAATTTCAAAAGTCTTAAAGAAAAAATATTTGCAATATAATTTGTTATATAGTTAGAAATATATCAATATCAAATAAAAATACTATCAAGATCCTTTAAGTTGGCAATTAAAACGGCAACTTAAACTAAATTAAAATAACTAAATTTTTATTTCAAGGCAAGTAAGTGTAGTACCATGAATAATAGAGAAATACCAATTTTAAAATTTTAAATGCGCTTAATTAAACATTATCCCAATTCACAATCTTGTGCAAATGGTCTTGCATCGTAGCATTTGCAAATTGGTATAGTAAATACTATAGTATACTTTTGGGATAATAGTAAATTTTATACCATTTCGAATATGCTTAGTGATCGTAATTATTTTTGGATTATTTGTAATCGTTATTAATTAGTTATTAGAAATTCTATTGCACATAATTATCAGATCAGTATAGCCCAATTCACAATCTTGTGCAAATGGTCTTGCATCGTAGCATTTGCAAACTGGTTTAGTATTTACTATAATCCCAAAAGTATACTATAGTATTAACCATACCATTTTGCAAATACTACGATCCAAGACCATTTTCACAAGATTATGAATTGGGCTATTGTATTAAACTGAATTGCCCTAAAGTATGCAGTGGAAATTTGATTTATTGCATATGAAATTTTATTACCCTTTTAAAGTTAAAATACAAAATACAAATTTTACCTTCCTATACTTGCACATTGGTCTGTATGGCCGAGAAAACTCTTTTATAAATATATTTATTGTCATGTCTGTTTGGTTAACTCGAGACCTTTCCGCGAAAATAGCTTAAGTGGCATCATTTGCAATTTTCGTTTTTTTTATAAATGAATTTATTGGCAAGACTTGCGTGATCTCCTAAAATGTCATGGTCACATAGGCGTCGTTAAGATGTTATAACAAATTTTAGCTTAAGCGCCAGCTTTTATTGAAACTGTTTTTGCAATACAGTACAAAAAACCTTCTCCTAAAAAATTGTGCTTAAGAGACAAAAGCTTTTTTGCGGTTAGGGCTCGGAATGATGAAAATCAAAAACTTAAAGAAGGGCTTATTGTTAAAACATCACAAGCCACCCGAATAGAAAAAATGGGCTTATGTGTTTATAATAAACATCTTAATATCCCCGCAAAAGATTAAAGATATTTTTCAATTAGTTTCTGATTTTGTTGATAAAAAATATTTTACATTTAAAACATTTTAAAATATTTCATTTAAACATTTTAAAATATTTCTTTAATTTAAAAGTCGATTTTTTCAAAATAATTTTTTTGTGACATACGAAGTTTTAACAATAAGCCCTTAATTTTTTTTGCATGGCATAAGATATATGCACATTTTCCACTTAAGGCATTTTAAAGCTCCCTTATGTAAGCAACGCTTTTCATATTCTTTCAAAACTCAAATAAGAAAAATAAATATAAATGCCTTAAAGTAGGCATTAAATTCTAAAACTTAATCTAAGCGAATTACCTTAATTTCGTTAAATATAATTAACCTAAACGCCTACAAATATGCAGTAAGTATTAAATTTATGGAATATCTAATAAGTTTTGTTAACTATTTTTTAATAATTTTTTGTATTAAATAATTAACTGCGTGTACCACAACTGCGAATGTTAACGTTCGCATAGAATTTTATATGGAAAATATTTTAAAACTAAGAGTGTTATTTTGTAAATCCCTTCAGCATGCATTGAAAAAAAAAAATTGTTCATATAAAATTTTTCAAAATTTCAAAAGAATGGTATATAAAAGTTATTCAGGTAAAGTGAAGTGTAAGGTGAAGTGTACAAAAAACGAAATTCAACATTCGAAGTTGCTAAACTGGTAATACATTTAGGAAATTTTTTTAATGAAATAGAAACATATTTAGAAAGGATCCCCTGTTAGCACATTTTGTATGATAATAAAATAATTTCAATGTTTTTTTACTTGCCACAACCTTTGCTATTCCATCTTATTTATGTGTGTATGTATGTACATTCAACAGTCATGAAAAATGTGTAGATTAAAAGTAAAACTTCTAAGGAAATAAAATAAATAAAAATCTATTACAAAAAACAAAAAACCAGAAAAATGTAATAACTCTTGAAGATAATAAACTTCAGAAAAATAATAATCGAAATTAATATCAATGAATATTTTATATGTTTTACGCTGAACCTTAAGTAACAGTTAAGGGCAATAAATGAGGAAGAAGAACGTTTATCTTTAAAAATAAAAAAAGAAAGATATAAGGTTAACTAAGCCCAACTATATCCCTAGCATAAGCTTAATTCTTCTTCTCCTATCGATTTTTATATGAAAAACTAAAATCGCCCAGACCAGTCTAAGAAATTCTAAGATCAGAATTAAAGGCAGTACTCTAAACGAATATTGCCAAGCTTAAGAAGCCATTTCATTATGGTTCTAGCAGGCACAATTCATCCAAAAGCACGGAAATGGGATATCACTACGAGTTGAAGTCATGCATGTCGAAAATGCTGCATAGAATTATTGCTAGCGATTACAAATGGACCCATTACGACATCCCGAAGTGCAAGAAATTGTAAGTTAAAATCCACCAGCCGAAGACGAATATCTATAGCACTAAGAGAAGGGTCCCTTCAAAATATGTTAAGTCGATCACAAGGACCTGCATGCATTACAGTTGTTTCATTTAAAACAAGAGTTTGCCGAAAAACGCCTATAATATGCAACGCATAATATTCCATTATAACAACGCTCGCTCTACATGCTGCAAGGCAAGTTTAAAACTATATTGGTCTTGAATTTCTTCAGTTCAACTAACAATTATTTCAAACGCTGCAAAGGAGTCTAATTAGCTTCACAAATTAAGAGTCCTCATGACAAAGAAGACTTTAAATAAATTCATATTTCATCAATGTTACGCAATTAACGCTCAAAATTTGCTTAAAACCACGCATTTTTATACTCACACCACAATAGCGGAGAGGGTGTTATGCGTTTATGCTCATGTGTGTAAAGTTTGATTCACCCATGCGTCCCGAACAATATTTTGGCGATAATTATCATAAGGACGAATTTCTAGTGAATATGGTGGGAATCCATCCATAATTCCATATGACTCACATTAAAACTTTTTTCCGGAATAACTAAAATTCAGTCAAAATGCAAAAAAATTCGAAGCTAATAAATCCTAAAACAAAATACCCCGAGTTTCCATTAGTTTGCTTAAAAATACCAAAAAATTTTCAAAAAGTTACAAGTACCAAAGGTAAAAAAAAGTACCAAAAGTACCAGCATTTCTGAATTTTAGGCCAACAGAAAGTACACTGTTTGTTAATATGTTTGTTTAAAAAATTTTTCGAAAATAGAAAAAGTACTATATACCATATACAATCTAAAAACCACATTTAAAAAAAATAGAAAAAGTACCAAACTAACACTTTTCCCCCGTTTTAACCTCTGGAAAAGTACACTTTATTTAAATCCGGGCCATGTTTCTAAAAGTAAAATTCTAGGAATTATTATTTTTTGCTAGTATAAGTTTTGATCACTCGAAACTCTTGAGAAACCGACTTTCAGCTTTCCATATGAAGAGCAAGGGGTGTCTAAATATGCCTATTCCGGTCACTGGAACATTTATCAAAGAAGAAAAAAAAAAAAAAAAAGTACCAATTTTTTCCATTTTTACATTGTAAAGTTATACCATATTTTAATCTGGGCCATATGCTTTTTCTATAACAATTTCTTTTTCAAAAGAGAAAAAGTACCAAAGGTAAAATAGAACCTAAATTACAAGCTTTTCTTCATTTATGACTCCGAGAAAGTACACTGAATGTCTGTATATCACATTTATCGAATAGGGAAAAAGAACAGATATTATTTCTTTTTTACCTCCTTAAAAAGTACCAATGTTATCGCTTAAAAAGTACCCTTTATTTTTATCCTGACCATATGCAATATGCGTACCAAATTTATCAAAAAGAGAAAAAGTCTTAGAGTATCAATTTTTCCCCCATTTCCCTCTTAAAGCCTACCCTATATTTAAATCTGGGCCATATACTATCCATCTACCAAATTTCGTCCAAATCCATCCGGATTTTGCGTGATTGAGCCACAAACTAACAAACATCTAAACATACAAACTTTCATATTTATAATATTAATGGGATTATAATATTAGTGGGATTCGCACTAACATTATTAAAACTACACGCATATATTTAGATATTTTTTACTAAATGTATAAGAGCAACAAACACGAAGGCTAAAAAAAGATTTAATTTTCCACAAGAATCTAATATTTTCTTCAAAAGAAAAAATGTTTTTGAGCAACAAGTTATCATGTTTGCATGCTTCAATGGCAAAAAGAAAATGAGAAAAACGAATTCTGTAAGATGTTGTTGCTAATGGCATCAGAGTAAATAATATAAATAGGTTGGCATTTTTTAACACATAATGAGGGTTTTATATAACCAACATATACATTTATATTATATTAATATAAAAGAAAAGAAAAACAAAATGTATTCTGTGCTAAAATTACCTAACATGTACATATGTATATCCTTGTGTATGTTATCCTTTATGATAGTCAATACATTCCCACACGTACATGCCATAAATAATGTGTAAGTGTGGGAGAAAAAAGGACAAGGCAAGCAAAAAAAAAAAAAAAATAAATAACTGTGTTTCATTTAAGTACTGTGGGGTGTTAAGCCTGAGGCTGTTTTGAGACACCAGGATTTACACATACACAAATTTATCGCCATATCCGACACACTCTTACTCACTCATTTATCTGCAATCAATGTTATCCGGACCTTTAAAATGTTGATTTTATTATGTGGACTTTTTTGTTTTGGGCAGGGTGTGTAGATGTGTGTAGAGTTTATTTGGCTTTGTCTGTTTTTTATTGTTGCTTTTTTTAAGTTGTACTACACATTTTAAGTTTGCTAAAGACTTTTTGTTTGTGATTTTAAATTAAAAACAACATAATTGACAGTTACATCCTTTAAAGTAGACAGTGAATATTTAATGCCTAAAATTAGGCAATGTTTTATAAGGGATTATTTGTATTATATACTTAAAATAACAAATATTTTGCTGTTTCTTTTAAAAAGCTCTTAAAACACATGTTTTATATCTATAAATGATCTGTTTGCTTGTGTTTGCAAAGTTTTCAATTCATATGTTTTAAATTGCATACCATAAGGCTTTTAGTTTAATGGTTGTTAATGTAGTATACTTTTGGGACGTTTTATATTTAAAAGGGGTTTTTTTAAAAGGTTTCTTTAGTATTATTGTTTTTTTTTTAACATTTAAGCAGATTTTGTTTTGATTAAAAAAAGAAACACAGAAAAAAATAACGAAAAAATTTGATATTAAAGTTTGTTTGAAAAATGAAATGCTCTAGAGAAAGAATCACGTAGCCCATTTTTCGCCAACCGGTGATTAATTACTAGCACTCACTGCTCATAACTGTCTAAAAAATTACGATCAACTTTTTTAGAAACTAAAGCGTCATTAAAAAGTACCGAACGACTAAACCTTAGCTATCGGTCCAGTTCTGACAATTGCACGATTTGAAAACGCAAAACGCCAGATTTATTTTATGTTTTTCTAAATCTTGTACGTTCTGCTTGCAATCTGCCATAATTTCTTCTAGTTCGCTTGAGCATATTTTTGCGATTTGAATTCCCAAAACTACTTGCGATTGCGATTACGAGAATAATTACAATGCAATTTTAAGTCAGAATCGCAAATGTTAACCGTTTTGGGATTTGTCTGGTGCCTTGTAATTATTGATTGTAAAATCTTTTAAGCCCTAATTGGGTAAAACGCAACTCAACGATAAAAATTTCATTAAAAGCAAAAACAAAGTCAAAAATATTTGTGGTTGCTTTCTACAGAAATTCATATTGCGTTTTAAAAAAGTAAAAAAAGATTAAACTTTTCGTTTGTAGTGCCACTCTGAGAGTACAACTACAAAAAGAGCGTTTTAATCTCATTTTTAACTTATCAAAGTTTGTTGCAGATACTACAACAACACCACACAAGTAGTTAAAAACGGTTTGCTTGTTGTATGTAGAAACAACAGAACAAGTCGAAATCACATTATCTTTATGTTTAAAAAGAAAAATTGCGAACTCTTGCTTCTCATTTAGTTTATTTTTTCAGTTATTTATGTACTCTAAGTTTTTAATATAAAAACCATATTGGAAATGATGTTGGTGTCTTATAATTGAAATTCTGTAGGGTGTAAAACGGGTAAGTAAATCAATCATTATAAAATTCTCCTTCTAACTTTACTTTTGGTTAATTTTAAGTTCGAATGCGGGATTAAATCAACTTCAAAATACTTGAAAATGCGCTTAAATTTTGAGATTGGTTCAATCTTAAATTTACTTAAATCAATCTTTTTTTTGGGATTATTTCAAGTACGAATTCGGGATTGAATATGGATAAGTTAAGTATTTCGCGATTGAAAATCCGTACTTGAATCAATATTTCTGTACTTGATTTAAGAAAATCCGTACTCACCGTATTATTAATGCCGCTGCGGATAAAGGGATCGATTTCTTTGAGTGTAAGATAAAGAGGGCAAGCTTTTTATGGCATATGCCATTTTTGCAATTTCTTCAATTATTTCGTTAAAAAGCCATTTTTGGTCCAGCTTGCCAAAAAATGCCTTTTTTGCAACTTAGACTTGGTTCTCTTAACTAACATGTTAAATGAAAACAATCTTTTATAATTTATTTTTGTTTTAAATGTGAGTTAAACGAATCGACGAGCAGGCCGCTATAAGTCTCAAAATCTCAGTCGCTTAAAAAATTTTTTCCAAAACATTTACACATAACGTGCCTGGCACATGAATTGCACAGTCTAGTTGATTTAATTCATTTTGAAAATGTGAACACGTTAATATTAAACTGAAAAGCGCTATTCCTTAAGGTAAGTTAAAAACGTATTTACATATGTACAAGGTCTCTGTGTTATTTTGTATTTTACAGGCCCCTTCTCGTATAAATCTTTTAAAATCAATGTTTCCGAACTTAAAAAAACCTCCATCTCCTTGTGTCACTCGATTAGGAACGTGGATTGAATCTGCAATATATTATTGCGACAATTTTAAAGAAATCTCCGAAATTTTAAATAAGCTTAGCGAATATTAGGCAGAATCTATTCGAAATGCTAAATTTATGTTGCCAAAAATCAGGCGTAAAAAATACTTAGTGTACATAAATGAGCACTTTCAATGCATCTGCTCCAGTCTCTTGAAATAACAAACAAAAGGGCTTTCTATAAATGAAAGCTTAGACCGTGTTATGGAAAATATTAAAGATCACAGTAGAAAACACCCCTACAAAAACAGTGACAGTCATTTGACCTGTCATATGACTGGCATTGCTGATACAAATATCCGTCATCGCGTAGTACAAAGTTTCTATCACTTTCTTAAGGCCAACGTGAAAAAATGACCAAAACTTTTGCGTTCGTGTGATTTTACATCCTTCTTTAACCCATGAATTTTGTGGTTGATAAAACATATATCTGAGCTGTTTACTCTAATACTCTTTACAAATCAGTACTGATGTAGAAACCGGACACAGCTGACTAGTCACTACTGATGTATATATCGGACACAGCTGACTAGTCAGTACTGATGGATACATTCGTCACTGTTCACGTTTTTTTAGCTTAAATAAAACACAATTCATCTCATTCAATTCTCATAGATATTTTTGTCTATATTTAAAATAAACAGCAATATGTATATGTTCGTTTTACAAATAAATTAAATAAATAAATAATTATTTCTTGTTCTATGTTTTATGAGGTTAATTAAAATTGTATAAAGCTTTTTTGCAATAGTCCCATTACTTCAAAATTTCACTAACTTTTTGCTTTAGCCAACCTTTTTAAAAATCGGGATGAGCCTCTTCATTGAGAATGCGTTCAGCACCCCCAGCAGGAGCCAAACTAATTAATTCCCAGTAATCTACATGCAATTCATGTCCTCCTGGTGCCTAAAACAAAAAAATTAGTTTCTGCAATATTGTTCACGAAACCAAACTTACCGCTTTGCCTTCTGGCACAGGTTTTAGTGTACCAAACATTGTAAAAATCCGTAATGTTGTAAAAATTAAACCTTTGCCTTGACGTCTTAAACGATGTACCCAGCCATAGATTTTACCGTTTCTGTCAATTTTCGACAACTTTAAATATGCGAATTTTCTTGGCAGCTGACCAACTGGGATCTTCGGATGTGACAATCTTTTTGGCTTCATCCAAATTTTGTTTTCGCTTTTCCGCATCTTCAGCTTCGCGTTTTTCTTTATCGGCATTTTTATAACTTTGAGGTAACCAAATCTTTTGGATTTTCTTTATTTGTGACTTACCTGCAACCTCATATTTTTCTGCAGCTTCAGGATCTTTGCTACCGACATAAATTACAGGAAAGGGCTCCTTTCCAGCATGTCCCATGGCTTGCAAAATTAATAAAATATTTTGCAGTATTAAGTTTAAACAATTAACAAATATTAGCCGGTAAAGCGTATGACCAAAAATTTATAAAAAACTGGCATCTTTTGTGGTGTTTTTAGTTGTTCTACTCTAACATATTTGTTAGAGTGGTACAACTAATGTAAAATTGTTGCAAGTGTGTTAGTAAAAAATTTTTTTTTTTTAGTTTCGGTCATCCATTTCTTGTAGGGACTGTTACGATTTTTTTTTGTACAAAGATGTAAAAATAATTTTTGTTAATTGTTGTAGAAGAAGAAAAAAATTAACGTAATTTACACTTGACCATTACGAATTTTAATTGGGTATCTTCCCAAATACATAATTTGCTATAACTTTTAATTATTCCAATGAAACTCATTTAAATCTCTTATTTAAATACGTTTTTCGATTTATATACCTAAGATAGTGTATATAAAAAAGGTATAACTTACATTTCTCTCAACTTGCATCAGATATCTCTGTCTTTCTTTAACAGATGGGAAGATGTAATGTGTATTAATTTCTCCTTTACTTATAATGATTCTTGGGTAACTACGCACTAACTTTCTGCTTAGTAATTTACTTCTTTAAAAATAAGAAATCATTATTAAAGCTAACGTGGTTGCAATCAGTCGTTCTGCATCAAATACAAATAAAGTGATTAAAGTTTAAAGTGTTATACCTATTAAACCTATTCTATTGATTGCAACGTTTTTTTTTTAAGTCTTGTTCAATAAACTTGTGAATCGCAAAACCTTTGGTAAGAAATTTCGAGAAAGTGTGACCATTAACCATTTTGTTCACTATCTCGGTATTATTTTAATTATCCATTATTTTAACAATTTTTATTATTGTTTTATCATACCAACGCGTAGGAACACTTTGTCGAAAATTTAAAAGGTCTTGGATCTTAAAAAAGGATTACAAGCTTTAATTACAATAAGAAATGGCATATACATATTTAAATGAAAGTCCTTTCTCCATCTAAACTTTTAGCGTTCAAATATGCACCAGTTACATCTTGCAAAGTTGAGAACAGCTGCTCATTTATTTTTGACAATTTGAAGAAACGTGTTATTGTAGTATGCAACAAAAGTTAATAAAATAAATGTTTCTTAAATAACAACATGTTTTTTTGTTGCCAGTTTTGCCATTTTTCGTGCCATTTTATACTTGCCCTGAAGATAAAAGTTGCCCAAATGTGGTACAAAAAAAATGAACAGTTAAATTATTCTTTTAAGTTTCACATCTCAAAACTTATGTCAAATATAATTTTAAATCTCACTCATAGTCGCATACGTGATGAACTTACATCTATGTTAAGGTATTTAAATGCATTTGAAACAATAAATTCCATTTTTCAAAAAAAAAAAAGCGCTAGTAATTTTTTTCTTTTTTTAGCGGATTCTTGTGCTTTCATCGAATTAAAACAGAAGCAGTTTAAAAATTGGAGTAACACCAAAATTTTATTTAAATCTTCGCATCGACAGACTTCGTGAACTCAACTTTGCTACCTATATACAAATATAGTTTATATATTGAATAAATTTTAAACGGAACGACCAACTTTTATACACGCTTTACAACTGTGATGAAGGATATAAAAAGGTTTTTAAGTATATTTCTCATTAAAAGGTATGTAGTGCCTTATAAATCACAAAACAATTAATTAATTACTCAAATGCTTAATTAATATGCTTTACTTTATGTGACAAAATTAAGTTAAATCTTATCATTTATATTTTTCATTTGATTGTAGAAAATATTTAGTAAGACATTTAATTACACTTTAATCCCCCAAAGTTTGAGAATGATTTATTTCAAACTATTAGGATGAAATTAATTACAATAAAAATAATTCTACAAAATTGCCGTTATGGCATTTTAGTATAGATTAATATAAAAAATGTTTGAGATTAATTTATATTAATTCAAATTAATATTTTCACACTTTAAAAATTATAAGAGACTCTTAAGTTTTATTTAAGTATGATAAAATTAATTTAAAATTTTAACTGCTAAGTCAACAGCAAACTACACAGATCTAAGCACGTTCCTACGACAAAAGTTTCTACGCACCGGAATGAGTCGAAGTTCAATGAACAACGACGAAGATTTGTCAATGTAGCTACATCGCTGCTGGAAGAAAAACAACAATTCTAAGCAAAATTCACAATTTTTTTAACTAGAAAAAAAAGAAATTTTTTTTTTTGCCTGAAAGAATTCTTAATGGTTTTTTTGTTTTTTAAATTTCTTAATAAAATCATAAATATTTAAAGCAAGATGCAATTTAACAACTAAAATTATTTTATTTAAAAAACCATTCCATTGTGAATATTTTCTGCAATTTTCTTGTTTGTTTTTACTTCTCTTAACTAAAGCATACTTTAAGGTAATTTTTTAAAATAAAGCATTTTTGTTATCTGTTGGCAATGCCCATTTAAGACAGTAAAAAATTAAAGTAATTTTTTCTTTTAAAAAAAAAAATATTGTCTGATTTCAAGGACATTTTAATCTGTGGCAAACAGTACAGACACCTGGCCCGGTATGCTTAATTTATAAAAATACATGGAAAAGCTAAAAGCTTTTCCTTCAGTCATTTATAAATTTTAATGGAAAATAATTGTTTATTTTAAAGTAGCTAATATGGCGAGAAAGAAGAAAATGTTTATTTAACCACTGGGAAATAAAATCATCTTAAAAATGAAAAATAAATTAAGCAGAAAAATTATTTTAAACAAAACTTAAAATAATATTTAGACTACCTTGATTATCCATTTGATTTATTTTCTAAAGCATAAATTCAAGCGAAAAATTTAAAGCATACCTTAAGGCTAAGGTAAGTTGATATATTAAGCAAAGCTGTTCTCAGAATTTTACTCTTTTCGAACTTATTTAAATATGCATAATATATTTTGTTGTTTTGTTGCTTAGTAAATTACATTTTATATTTTAGGATTTTATGCTCAAACGATTTATATAACATTTTAAAATGTTGCTTAACAAATTCATCTGAATTTCCTTTAGGTAATATACATAAGTTATTAACAACCTTAAGAAAAACTTAGTTTGTAATATATTGGCAATATTTTTTCCAGGAATCTTCTTCATATTGTAATAGTTTAAAAGAACTCGTATAAATTTCAGTTCGATAGTAATAAAACTAAAGTTTTTATTTAAAATTGTTGTAAGTTTTTATCTATACAAATATTTCAAAGCACGTAGTTCTGTATTAGGTGTATACACAATATTTAATGAGATTTTTGGAACAATAGTGCTGATTCAGACACATTAGGTTTAGTTAAACAGGCTTCCTTTAATTCTCTTTTATACCTCCGTGTACGTTCATTTGTCATCTCTTTGTATCGTCAATTTTCTTGTTCTTTACCCTAAGCTTAAACTCATCTAGCATGTCACGAATACAAAAGGAAAAAATAAAATTGATGAATAAGGTCAAGTCTGTTCCCCTTCCCACTCACCTTTACCTTCTTTCTGATGAGTGTGAACCAGCACAAATTTCTTTTATTGGGTATTGATCCATTTGCAATATTACCAGATTCTTCAAATTTAATATTTATAACAGTTATCAGTCCAACTTTTCCTGGTTAGCTCACTAGATGTGTTTAGTTTATGTCAGTTTTAATATCTTTGAAGAAAAAATCTAACCCCAGTCTTAATTATTGTTATTTTGCATTTGACGTTCAATATAAATCTCTCCTTTTGAGAGTTTTTTTAAATAGATAGAGCGAATCCCTATTAAAGGAGTACTTTTTGGAGAAGCAAACTTCAAAAATTTCTGTTTACCTATTCAGTGGAATAATTTAAATTGATTTCTTAAAAGAATTGAGTAGCATACCTATACTTTTTTAATAGTCTTTGAGCAGAGAATTACATCGGTTTCTTTTTTTTTATTTATTTATTTAATTAAGTCTATGGATATGAATTCTTACAGACCACTACCTATACATATTATTTATATAACCCATTATTAACGAAAAAATTTTGATATTAAGTATTTAAAAACACGATAACATTGCGTTGAATTACATTAATAGAAAAATCGATTCATTAAAATTTTTGCATATTCTTCTCAAAGGATCAGCATCAGCATAATTTGCTTAAACAACAGGAAGGTGCATAGGTTTAAGGTGTCTGGTAAAACATCGTGGAATATTAAAATTTATGGTACGAAGAAGGAAGTCAGAGAGGACATTGTCACTAATCAAATTAATTAAGAATGCCACATTTAGCGTAGTCCTTCGGCTTTTTAAGGTAGGTAGCTTCATTAATGTTAACTTCACAGCATACGAAGGAAGATTCCCAGCATTACGACCAAATCAGCTTCTCAGGCAGAATAAAAGAAGCTGATTTTGAACAGATTCTATTCGGTCTATGTGCATATTAATTTCAGGATCCCAGACAACAGCCCCATACTCCAAAATTGGTCTTGCTAGAGATGTGTATAGATGTTTCGTTATATTGGGATCTGTAAACTCTTTAGACTACCGTTTAATATAATTAAGCACACCACGAGCTTTATTTATCGTCATTGTAATATGCTTGCAGAAATCTTACTTACCCTACGTTTTCACAAGCAAGTAATTACTTGCAAGTAGTGTATCAACGAAAAATCGAGGAAACAGCCGGTTGGCTGAAAGTTAAAAAATTGTGTGAATGTTCGTGAAAACGTCTTAGTGTATTGAGTTTTTCGAACTTGCACTTGCATGTGGAAACGGGGGTTACGATCAAGTAGAATACCAATATCCAGAAATTCTCCAACTAACTCTATTAAACCCTTATGTGAGTGACAAAAAAAACACTTTTAACAGAGTGACAAGAAACCCGGGTACCACATACAATATATACGAAAGTTTTATATTATATTACAATATGTATATATAAGAAAATAAAAGATTTTGCAATGTCAACATAGCCACGAATCTGGGGATCTCCCACTGGCCTTGTGATTGATCCACAAATTTATCTACTTGCTAATTCTTTCATACATAAATAAGTTCGGTGAGCGCGAGAAGAAGGTATAGTGTAATACAATGGCTTCTTTTTCTAAAAAAAGCAGCTTAAATTTCACAAATGAGATATTTAACGAATGTGAACATATTCTGAACACTTGCTATACAATATCAGAAGCATCCGATGTAGGACATATGGGAAATATAGAGGCTAAAGAGAATTCATATGATTTTGACGAGAGTGAAAAAACAGCTGAAATCCATGAAAAGGATGGTACGCATTGGCGTCTTAATCTCTATCCGGAATACCAATACATCAACAGAAATGTGTTACGGCAACGTAGAGGTGGGTTAAATAAAGGAACACCAGGATATATTTAAACCTTTATTATCAAAGGAGATGTGCGATATAACTTTGCGTGAAAATAATAGTAATATCTGAGTTGTCGGCAGTTTCTCTATCTGAAAGCGTGCAGAACATTCAATAAACCGTCCTCTGTGTGAATCCTGTTTCCAAGGAACTTAGTACACAATTTTTTTTTTATTTGTTTTTCTGATTTGTTTCACAGTGAAGTCTATTGCCATATTCACAAAACCCCTTGTATCGTTGTATCGATTGTATATTGTATTAAAACACATAGCTCACTATTGTTTTTTATACAGGATACAATCGATACAACGATACAAGGGCTTTTGTGAATATGGCATATATAATTTTTATTTTTTTGTGCTTTCTCCAAGTCTTTTGTTTGAATAAACAAAATATACAATATAAATAACACTGTCCAAGGTATATTTACACAAGGTAAACTCGTTGGCCCATATGTTTGTCAGCTGTTTACCCCTAGTTGGAACCACAACGTCAAATTGCGTGTATATGAGCCAAAATTTGTACATGTGTGCGTTAAATTGTTTTTGTTTTATATGAAGACAATTTTGACAAAATGGTTCCTTTTATAGAGCAGCATATCTACACTCCCAAATGAGTCTACCTTGTGTAAATATACCTTGACACTGTCTTTCCAGTTTGAATAAACCAATCTGATTTTAAACTCATTTTCATTACAATAAATCAAACAATACTAAGAAATAAAAGTTATTTTAAATATTTTCATAAAGGTACCCGGGTGTCCTGTTACCCTGTTAAGGGTGCAAAATGTAAATTGACCCACAGCACGCTCCCTAGTTAAGAAACTAAGCTAATGCTTATTTAAATATATTTAAAACACAATAATAAGAGTTCTCAAGAGTTTCCACTCCCTAAAGAAACTTGAAACAAAAAAAAAAAAAATTCAATTAAAGTTTAAAATGTTACCCGGGTACCCTGTCACTCACATAAGGGTTAATACCCGTCCAGGCAATAGTGTAGCGTTAAAGTGCAATTTCTAGAAAATCGCATGTGCTTGCATTTCTTAAGTTTAGCTCCATTTGGTTTTCTTGACACCATGCGTAAAAACTATTTACATACTGCTGCAAATACATCCCATCTGAAGGTAATTTATAGCTGAGAAACATCTTAACATCATCAGCATACATTGAAACATTACAATGTATTATTACAAAGGGCCTAGGTGACTTCCTTGGGGGACACCAGAGCTAACAGAAATTTCTTTGGAGGTGGAATTATCAAAAATAACACACTGTGTTCTGCAGGTTAGATACGACCGTAACCAGCACAAAACGTTGAGAGTGAACCCTGATAAATTCAGCTTAGTGAGAAGTAGGTTATGGTTGATTTTATCAAAAGCTGTGCTGAAGTCATTATCAATAACGTCCATACATTTGTCACTGCAGAACAACCTTTCCTGAAACCATGCTGGTATGGTGATATCATTGAGGATACACTGTGGCAGCGGGAGTCTGTTAAGCTTTTTTCAAAAAGTTTAGGAATTGCACGTAATTTTGCAATGCCTCTATAATTTATTATATTCGACTTGTTTCTTGATTTAAATATCGGTATGATGAAGGGTTTCCTCCAAAACAAGGGAAAGTATGTGTATTTAAATGACACATCAAACATAATAGCTAAAGAAGTAGTTTAAACATGAGTAAAATTTTTTTCCACAAGACAATGAGGATTTTATTGTTTTTAAAGATAAAACAAGCTGGAAAGTATCAATAAAATTAAATGGTGTTGCCTGATGTTCCACCAGAGAAAATAAGTATTCAGATAATGTATCGTACTGTTGCTTAGAATATTTTGTTGCAAAAAAATCGGCAATCATATTGCTTTTGATCAAATTAATATTAGATGCATTAATAAAATACTTCATAACACTTGAATAGCCAATAGATTTTTTGGTTTGCATTGTCACATTATACTCTTTAAAACTTAAAAGTACTTATAAGCACCTAAGATAAAACAAGTAAGAGTGCTTTATTGAGCTGTGTCGAATCCCTAATACCCTTTACTTTACGAAAAGCATCATCTTATGGTGTTTTCTTTTCTACAAAAAAATGTGACTTTTTATTTTAAAAAAATGCAATTTGGTGTCTGTTTCTTAAAAATTTTGCTCCCGAAAAGGGTGGCTTGTTTTATTCTAAAAAACTCATCCTTTTCAGGATCAAAATTTAAAGAAAAAGACACCAAATTGCATTTTTTTAAAATAAAATGTCACATTTTTTGTAGAAAAGAAAACACAATTAGGCCACTCACCCACTAACAAACATTATCAAACAGTACTAAAAAGCAAACGGACAGATAGACATCGTAAAGTTAACTTCGCTAGTCATAAGGACCCGGAACATATGTACTTTATAGTGTCTTACATCAATATAACGTAGAAATTACAAACGGAATGACAAACTTTTATATATATAAACAAAAAGAGTTCTTTTTGGACAATAAAAGTACTAAAAATTAGACTTTTTATTCTAACTGTGGGAGAAAATCACTGTCTTTTCATTTTTCATTTTGATAAGAAAGTAACACGATATGCCCATTAGATCGTCCATTTGCCTAAACTGAATCACATTGCAGCTTCTGTGACAGTAAATTCCTGTATAAACCTAGCAAATTGGAGTCAATGTTAATTATATCTACAGCTATCAGATTGACTATATTGTCTCCGCCCTGATTCGTAGTGTCATCTGTGGTCTTACTACTATGATAAATTGTGACCAGAATCAGCCAGTTTCCAACAGATTATTCCCCAGACATCACTACAGCCTCGAACCAACTCCGACTTCTTGCAAAACAGAGAGATTGATTTCAGTCCCACAGTAGACATAGCATTCAAACATGGCAATTCCGGTCTCCAAAATGCCTCATGCCCGAGACCTGGGCATTGACAGAGAAAGTGAAACACCATTTTCTGCCCATCATGACAACTTCTACAGTAGTCATTATAATACAGACTCATTTTCCATGCACGAGTCCCTATCTCCCAGTGACCCGTCATGACCGACATCACTGTCCTAATCTGGTCTCTACCGAAACCAAGTAGCACGAACTTTCTCGCCGCGTCATAGCCAGGCCATAGAGTCCTCCATCAAGAAGGTATTCTCACTCTGCCATCTCTCCTGAGGCCATCTGTATGACTCACGTTTCACGAGAGTTTTACCACGAGTCATGAAAATGCCGATCAGGGAATCGACGAACATGTCGTCTTGCCTTGTTTGGCTAGGCCGTCTGCACTTTGGTAAATATGCCTTTATCTCTCGATATACGATAGTACCTCAGCCAGTTTGCCGCCCGCCTAATTTGAACTAATTTGAATATAATATCATGATTTGTGTCAGTTTCAGCCGTGTTAAAGTGATTTTGAGGAGGGGATTTTACATTGGATTTATGGTAAATTATGGATTGATCATCACAGATATTTCAAACAAAAGTGATCTCTGATATTAAAAAATAGAAAATTAGAGCAAATTTTAAAATCGTAGTGCAATTATCTTGGGGTATTATGCATTTTAAAGTTCTTTTCCGGCCGCTTAATATAGGACCTAATGTAAATTAAAGGCCGATCTTCATCAATTTTGGAGATGTGCTTCTTAGCCTTATGGAATTATGACAAACCTAATTTTACAAAACTAGTAATATTCAATACAGTTTTAAAAGAACTAAAGTGTTTTCCGAGGGTGTCCTTCATATGGGGTCTATGGTTAATTACACTAGCCAAAAAATTTTTGGACTGAAGCAACCAAATATCTTTCCTAGGGTAATTTGGTGAGCTGAATTCGAGTCTGTGATTGGTTTTTCTTTATCACATCAGATTTTCGAGATACAAAAAAATGTTTTAATTGTTTCTTACATAAACAATCACTAGTTTATTTAAAAATCAATGAATTTTGAAAGGTGAATGGCGTTATTTGAACGTCGTTTGTATTTTGTTGGTTCCGTTTCACGTACTAGAGTCCAACAAAAGTCTCCCAGCATGATTTTTTCTCAAAATCCTTGATAAATTCATTCAGTTTTCATTAAATCTTGGTGAGAACACTCCCCTTGTTAGCGCTCACAGCACCTGTTTTTTTTTTTTTTTGGAAAAAATTTAAATGCGAAGGAAGAAAATGCAAGACATTGTCGGCGTCCACGGTTTGTACAAGTTTCTGATTGCAAAACCAAAATTATGTTAATATGCATATATTAATGATCCTGATATTGCAACCGCACAAAAAAAATTATTTTTCAAATTCAAACAAAAAATTTGTAGAATCAAAACAGTTGTTGTCTGAAGTCGGTCCTACAAACAAATTCGCATATTCAAACAATTTATTTGCATTTCGTTTTTTGAAAAAACATTGATTTTTTTAAACAAATAATTTTACTGAATCAAACAAAAAGTTTACTGAAATTCATATAAATTTCAAACAAATTATTTTGCTGAATCAAACAAAAAAGTTTTTGCACAAGCAATGACGCGCACACAAGCAAGCACTATAGGAGAAGATGAAGGCTGACAAATGCAATGGGGTGGTAACCTTTCGTTTTAAATGTTATGCCAATAATGCCCCTGTAACAATTATATTTCTGCATGATCCTGCGTTTTAAAGGTCGATCAAGAAATATACATTCTAAAATTCAAAGTCGAGTATTTCCTAAGCTAAAGGGGATATGCTGAATCCCATTATGGAGGTTTTTAACAGATCATAACTAAGAGAGTTCATATGCAGTATGATTTTGAAATCGAAGAAAATTATTAAAATCTGCGATAATTTTAAATTGTTCGAAGACCCGAAGGATCAAACATTTCAGCCTCACGAATCAGTCCCCGAATGCAAGACATAAACTCGACTTCAGCTCTGCTAACGATATTTGAAATTATTAAAATTAGACCATCCGTGTACAAACTGCAAATTTATCACCGTTTATTTTTTAATATCCTTCAACTTGCAGCGGAATCAACTGTCATTGTGATGTGTCGGTAAATTGCTTATAGTGTATGTTTTTAAAATTAGTGTATATTGTAAAATAGAAGTTAAAATTAAATGTAGTTCTTTGTTGCTAGTTTTAAAAATTGTACATTTTGGCTAGTTTTGTAAGATTATTTCCGGTTTTTCCTTTTGGAGAAAAAACTATCTTTAGAAGAAAATATAAAATTTCAGGACGTGGAAACACATTTTTAATGTTTCAAATCACGTATCCACTGCATTATGTTCGAAAAGCTTAAAAAGTTTGTTGTAAGTTCTATGAATAGTATAAATAAAGCAAGGTAGTTAACGGTATGTATTCCTTAAAGGAATTACAGTGATGAGTAAATTTCTAGTTCAACTTAAAAAAAATATCCTTCAATCAATTTATATTGCACTCAAATTAAATATTTCTAACATAACTCTAGTTCATTATTATTTATTTTGTAAAATGTTACTTTCCACAACTTTCTTTAGTTTCCCTTAAGTGTATTTTATTTTACTTTGAAAAAATAAACTTTATAAACAAACAAATTTTTCAAAATTTTTACAAAACAAAAAAAAAATAATCTCAAGAAAACAAGTGTTTTGTTTTCAAAGTTTTGACTTAGAAAAGAAATATTGGAAAGTTATACATTTTCGTGGCCAATGTTGTTTTTTTTTAACATTAAGGACACATAAACAACAACAAAACAACTATAAAAACTTTTTCTCAATGGAAAGCAACAAGGACATCATTTTTGCAGTAAAAATAAAAAAAAAAAACGGAAAAAGCAGTTGAAAAGAAACTTTGGGTTGCAAGTTATTCTTTAGTTTTATTTGGAATGCAGAAATTTAAAAAGTAGTTTGGAAAAGGAAATTGTGGGAAATTAAAAAAAAATTTAAACAATATTGAAAATAAATGCTAAAGGAAATATAAATTTCAAGGAAATCTTTACAAAAAAATAATAAATATCAATACAAAAATCGTTAAAAGAGTAAAAAAAAAAATTTTAAAAAAATAATAATAAAAAAATATGAAACAAAAAATTCTTTCGTTATTAAAAATTATTTTTTAACAAAAGAAGAAAAATTTAACGAAATCCGCAAACAGTCAGTAAATTTTATGAAAAGAATACTAAGCAAATACCTTGAGTTTTTATAGAGTTTACCATCTTAAGAACTATTAATGCAAAATTCTAATAATCCTAAGTAATAAAAAGAATTTCGAAATTTATTTAAAATTTTCGAATATTATATACCTACCTTAAAAAAACATAATTTTTCTATGTCAAATTATTGGCTAGATTTGAACTCTTAAGTTTGATTTATAGTTTAAGGAATTATATTCGAAAATGCAACACTATAAAAATAAAATGTTTCGAATATCAAAAAATTTTATAAAATTATTCATTTTTTTAAGAACTAAACCTCTAATGTACTATTAATGTAAAATTCATAAGAGTGAGACTGTTTTAAAGAGTTCGAAATTATGTAAAATTATTCGAACATTAAAAACTCTATAAAAGTAGCAATGCTTGTTGTAGTTTACCAATTTTTTGAACTCTAAATGAACAATTTCTACAATTGGGACAATTTTCGAAAATTTTATAATAAGTTAAAATTTTCGTTGAGAAGATATTTTTTTTAGAGAAAATACCAAAGTAAAATTCTATATATGGAAATTATTTTCGAAAATTCAAAATTGTTAAGTAAAAATTTTCGATTATAAGACATTTTTTTAAGAGAATAGATTTTTGCTATAATTTACACAATCCCAAACTGAAATTCTGTAAATGGAAAATATTTTCGAAAATTTGAAATTGCAGAACAATTTTCGAACATAGAAACATTTCTATTAAATATAAGATTTTGTTATATTGGGCATTTGTTTATTTTGAATATAAAATTTAAGTACTTGGTACTATTTTCGAATGTTCGAAATTCAGTTAAAAGTTTTCAATAAAAGTAAATTGCATAAAATTATCAGTTTTTCTTCAAATTTAAAGCAATTTTTACTTTACATACATTTACTAATATTAATGAACTATGTATTAATGTAAAATTCAGAAGATTAATTGCCAATTTTATGATATATTATGTTTAATTTCGTTTTTCATGTCAAATAAAAATAAAATAATATGAAAAGCTATATTGGATTATGAATTGATATTTAAATAGAGTTGGTGAAATTGGCCATAAGACTGTTTTTAAGCGTTCGAAATTATACAAAATTATTCAAACATAAAAAAACTGTATGAACGTAGCAATGTTTGTTGTAATTTACCTTCTTTTGAACTATAAATGTACAATTCATACAATTGGGACAATTTTCGAAAATTTTTAATTATGTATTTCAAAATATTCGGTGCAAGACCTTTTTCTAAGGGTATACATTTTTGCTTTAATTAATACTTTTACGGAATATTTAAGTGAAATAGAAATTATTTTCGAAAATTTGAAATTGTAGAAAAATTTTCGAACAAAGAAACATTTTAATGAAAGAAAAGACATTTTGTTTTGCTAAAATTTACACGTTTACGGAATCCTTAAGAGAAATTCTGTAAATAGAAAATATTTTCGAAAATTCGAAATTGTAGAAAAATTTTCGAACAAAAAATATTTTAATAAAATATAAGTTTTTGCTAAAGTGTGGCGACTATTTTTATTGTTAATTTAAAATTTTAGTATTTGGTACTATTTTCGAGTTTTAGAAATTCATCTAAGCTTTTCGAATAAAAGAAAATTGCATCAAATTGTCTAGTTTCCACCAAATTTTTTTTTAAATATCAATTATTAAATCAAATATTAATTGATATTTAAATAGAGTTGGTGCAATTGGCCATTAAACTGTTTTTAAGAGTTCGAAATAATGTAAAATTATTCGAACATAAAAAAACTTTATGAAAGTAGCAATATTTGTGGTAATTTAATTCTTTTGAATTACAATTGTACAATTTATACAATTGGGACAATCTTCGAAAATTTTTCATTATGTAATTCAAAATTTTCGATGGTAAGACATTTTTCTATGGGAATAAATTTTTTCTAAAATTTACACTTTTACAGAATCCAAAGTGAAATTTTGTAAATGGAATTCAAAATTGCAGAAAAGTTTTCGAACATAGACAAATTTTAATAAAATATAAGTTTTTGCTAAAGTTAGGCGATTTTTATATTTTGAATGTAAAATTTTAATACCTAGTACTATTTTAGAATGTTAGAAATTCAGCTAAGCGTTTCGAATAAAAGAAAATTGCATCAAATTATCTATTTTCAATTTAAAATCTATTTTCCTTAAAATTTAAAGCTATCTAAGCTTTACAAGCATAAAATTAATTTAATCGGGTGTAATTTTTGATATCACTTCAGAACATGATACAAAACGAAATTTTATGGAAGTTATAACGTTTAACAGCACCTGAATTTATTTAACAGAATTTTCGATATTAATTTCAAAATTATAGTAAGAAGTTCTTAATTATTGTCAAGTTTACGAGCAGGCAAATATCTAAACAAATTTCAGTTTTGATGTATTTTACAATTTTAAAATGAATAGAATTATAAGTAAAAAAGCTTTTAAAATTTAAATGTGACAAATGTTTAAACTGCGAATTTATTTAAAATGTTAATTAGAAAAAAATGTTTTAGTTTTGAATACATCTTGTATTCATTGCCATTCTTAAATGGAATATTTAATAAATTTCTTTCTGTTAATTTCAAATTATTTTCCTTTTTTCGCCATTGATTTAGGAAAGCTTAAATCCATTTTACTTAAAAATAAATTAAATATTTCTTTTATTAATTTTTTTCCATGAAACTTACGTCTTTCTTCTTAATGATCGTTTCCTCCTTCTTCTTAATTTTTTATAAGTAAATGTACTCGGTGAGATTGTATAGTCCTCATCAAATTCCATTTCAAGTTTTATTAAATTTTGTAAATTTAATTGGCAGTCCTGCAATGAAAATAGCAAAAAAAAAATTAACACACAAAGTCAATATCATTCAGCAACTGCAGTTAATTTCTAGTCATAAAAATCCTTAAGGCACACACACAAAGGCATCTTTGCACTTTCAATGGAAATTTGTTGAATAAAAAGCCAGCCATAAAGAAAGCGAAGAGAACTGCATCCTCTAAAGCAAAATTGTAAAAGCAAATTGTCAAGGAAATCTCTATGGCAATGTAAGTATTAAGGGGTTGGGTAACAGCAGTTAAGACATTGATTAAATGTCTGCAATTTGTGGTAGATGTCAGCGCTTAACAAAGACCTATAACAAATGTTGCAACAATAGATTCTTGCTTTTGTTAGGATGTATGTATATATTTATATAGGAAAGGATTACTAGAAATGCGTACAACATATTATAACATATATGTGCTAAACACACACATCACACATATAACGTCTTTAGTTCTCGCTTTTACATTGTATTTCGAAGAAAAAAAATTTGTTTTTTTGATAAAAGACAGTTAAAAGAAGCAGTTTCAATGTAAAATTGTCACGTCAAACTGACTCTAACAATAAAAATGCACTTTATAAGCATTACTATAAAATACATAAGGATATGTACACATACATACATACGAGTATGTGCTCATGCCATGACATTTACTTATACTGCTGCAATTGCTATCATTTGTGTCTTTAACTTTTTAATATAATCTTTGTGTTACTTTGTTACTTTGATTTTTGAGCAGTGGCTGGCGAATAGATTATACGCAGTGCCCAATGTTTGGCACCCTTCAGCAATAAATATATTTTTTTGGGATTGGACTATATATAGCGTTTTTGTGGTATATACCCGGTAATATCTATATACACATATATATAAATGAAAATGTTTGTCTGTTTGTTTGTTGGCTTATAGACTTCTAAACTACCAAACCGATTTTCCTGAAATTGTAACAGTGACATCACGTGAGCTCTGAAAATAGAAAGAGGCTACTTGTTTCATCCATTGGGGCAGGGGAGGGGTACCCTCCATGGGATGCCAATATTAAGTATCGCATATCTTAAGAGCTGCTGCACTCTTTTTCTCTTATTTCTCTTTCTTTTGGCAGTAGCATCTTCTAAGTCCCGAAATTTAAATAAGTTATCAGCAGGGCAAGTGGTACCCCCATAGGACACCAGTTTTAACTATCGCATATCTTGAGAAATATTACAGTGCGAATGTTCAAACTTGGTAGGAGTCACGCTTATAGTAAGCTACACCTTTGAAAATAAAAATCAGAGGGGTAGGAGCAGGGCGAGCAATATCCCCAATAGCATGAATATATTAAAGATCGCGTAACTGCAGAACTATAACAGCTTTAAGCGTGGTTAAATTCACTATTATGGTAAAATAAAAATTTTGAATTAAAAATGAGCAGGGTAGACGGAGGAAGGGAAGTACCCCCATAGAACGAAAAAATTAAATACCAAATATCTGAACACAAAAGTCTTCAAACTTTATAGGACCCACTCTTAAGGTAAACTACATCTTTCAAAATAAAAATTAAGTTGGAAGGTGCAGGGGAAGTAATAAATAATATATATATGAAAAAGCGTATGTTTGTTTGTTCCATATATACTCCTACACAACTAAACCGATTTTCCTGAAATTTTTACAGTAATTTTCTAATTACCCGGAGCTTAGCATAGACTTTTAATAGTTTTTAATTTTCAAATGGGCGTAGCACCTCCTATACAATGACAATAAACATTTCTACATATTTTGAGTACAGTGAATGTATTCCAATTTTGTCCAAATAGCTAAGATAATAAAACACAATATCTTTTAAAAGGTAGGTTCAATTGGACAAGTAGGCATGGCCCCTTCCATACAGATACACTTGAAATTTCTGCATATCTGTTGAACGGTTACTGTAAAAGCATTTAAATTTGGTACAAGTTGCTTTGTTAATAATACACGAGATCTGTTAAATTTAAAAAATTTTACTAATTTTATTTCGATTTTATTTCTTTTAAATTAAAATTTTGTATTCTTAAAAATTACTTTTGATAATAAACTGGCAAGTGCACGCCCTAAAAAAACTTAACTGGCAACATGCTTTTGCAAGTTATTTTTGTTTTTTCTTAACCTACTTACAACTACAATAAATGTTGAAAGAATTCCATTCAATTGTAGTGGGGAATGTAAGAAGAGATAAACTCACTGTTTATTGTTGATGTTTTTGTTTAAACTTTGATATTGTTACAAGTAGAACTGTTACTTATAATTCTTATACGCTTAACAGTTTTATTTGGTTTAATATCTTAAGCTTTTCTAAAATCTTATTGGGTAAAGTTTCCTGACGATCTGGCCTAGGCAACCAGTGAAATGCGCATCGGAACAGCTTATCCGATCAACAATAAATTTCAGTGTTTTTATCAAGAATAAAAATTGGAAATTAAGCACGAATAAAAAAACCTTTTAAAATTAAAATTTTGTATTCCCAAAAATTATTTTGATAATTAAAAAAATTATCAAAAAATTTGCCGTTTCAAACCATGTGTTGATTGATTTAATTAAATATAGCTCAGGTGTTGACATTTCCAAACAACAATTCTACAAGTTTAAATTATTTTATATTAAACGTAAAAACCAATTAAGACTTTTTGTTATTTAATTAATATTTTAATTAAAAATTTATTTCAAAACAACTTAAATGTTAATTTAATCAAAATTATATTATTTATTTTCTTTCAACAAAAAAATAAAAGATTGAATTATCACATTAATTAAATTTAAATACTTTTTAAACAATTTTTTTAATTGATAAAAAACCAGCGCTTAAAAAACTGCAGTCAAATTCGAAAAACTGCCATTTCTTCCACTTTATCATTTGTCATTGGCAAAAAAAAAAAAAAAAAAAAAAAAAAAACTGTTGCTTTTACTTCTGATACATTAAATATAAACAGGCGCTGTCAAACCAATTTAAAAATCGAAATTTTTGTGCACACATTTTCGTTTTTTGTTCGACAGTTCTTGGTTTCGACTCAGTTTTTTAAACCCTGTAAAAAACTAATATTAATTTTTAGAAGACTTACAATTTTTTAAAGACTTATGGTGTTTTCTTTTCTACAAAAAAGGTGACATTTTATTTAAAAAAAAATGAAAATTGGTGTATGTTTCTTAAAAATTTTGCTCCCGAAAAGGGTGGCTTATTTTATTCTAAAAAACTCATCCTTTTCGGGAGCAAAATTTTTAAGAAACAGACATCAAATTGCATTTTTTTAAATAAAATGTTACATTTTTTTGTAGAAAAGAAAACACCATTAAATTCAATAAGCAGCCGCCAGGAGGATGATTCATTTGGATGCTTATAGCGGTCCCATTGTAATACCCTAAGCCAATGACCAATGTAAAACAAGTATTTATCAGATTACCCTTCAGATCTCACTAAAGCCTTCAACCATTTCGATAAATTATTCTACCCAAAGTGCCTCGCTCTAATATCCCTGAGACCAGGGCATTGGCAGAGAAAGTAAAACACCGTTTTCTGCTCCTCTCCTCATCCTGACCATTCTATCAACCAGTGGCCAGCTTTAACCGATAACGATATTCTTTTTAAGTATTAAAAAATATAAAATTTCACAATTTTGTTGTTGTGCGAAATATACAAAAATCCCATTTTAATATATTAAAGTGTATTTCGGGACATAAGTTGTCACCTTAACCTTGATTTAAAAATTTACATACACACAAAATACTTACGGCCAGCATTACAACATCGACTCAATTCATATTATAAAATTTGACTTACCTCTAGTGTTTTAAAATGCCATCGTATATCTGTCGTCCCCACACCCGTATCCAACTGATTGCGACACACTTTCAGTGTTGGCCAGCACTGGCAGCGTTTATTGGTGATCTCGCAACCCGATTCTATTCGTATTGTCTCTGATTTTGTACAATTTGTATGTAAATGATATGTTGAAGATGCCGATGAGAAAGGTAAATCTGCAATTAAAAAAAATAAGAAGATTTATTTTTAATATGATTAAAATAAATAAAAAAAAGTCGTTCGAAATTTTGCTTTAGCTATAATAACTTCCCTTAATAAATTTTTTTAACTTCATTTTGATTATAGACAGTGTAAATATTAATTAATAATTAAATTTGTTTTCCTTTTTTTTAATATTTAAGTAAAGGGTGTTTTTTTAAGCCAGAAAGAACTTGAAATTGTAAAAAATAACACAAAAAATTAAATTGTAATCAAAATTTTTTTTTTATTCGAAAGATCAATACGTGACATTAACATTTGAAAATGATTTCGGGCATATGGGCACCGCGGCTGTTCTTGACGAAGCGCATTCTGGACGTCCAATTTTGGCCCACTTTTTCGAGCACTGCTGGCCGTATGTCACGAATAACACGAACAATGCTGGCCTCCAAGGCATCAATTGTTGCTGGTTTATCAGCATAAACCAGTGACTTCACGTAGCCCCACAGGAAATAATCGAGAGGTGTCAAATCGCACGACCTTGGAGGCCAATTGACAGGTCCATTTCTCGAAATCAACTTATCGCCAAATTTTGATTTCAATAAGTCGATGGTTGCGTTCGCCGTATGGCACGTAGCGCCATCCTGTTGAAACCACATCTCCTCCGGATCAATGTCATCCATATTTTCAAACAAAAAATCATTGATCATGGTGCGGTAACGATCTCCATTGACCGTAACGCGAGCTCCGGCCTCATTTTTGAAGAAATAAGGTCCGATGATGCCACCAGCGTGAAAACCGCACCAAACGGTGCATTTTTCTGGATGTAATGGAGTCTGTAGGGTCTCCTGTGGATTGGTCTCGCTCCATATGCGGCAATTTTGCTTATTAACAAACCCGTTAAGCCAAAAATGCGCCTCATCGCTGAACACAATTTTGCGATTTAAATTTGGATTAAATTTTTAAATTTTTCAAAGTAAATTTGGATAATTTCGTAGCGTTGTTCAAGCGTGAGTCTATTCATGATGATTTGTCAGAGTATACTAAAACGATAAAAAAATATTTCATCAAAATTTAATTTTTTTGTGTTACTTTTTACAATTTAAAGTTCTATCTAGCTTAAAAAAACACCCTTTATAAACATAATAAGCGTTTTTATTTTTTTTATATATCTTTTTTATCCTTTTAAAAATAATGCCTTTTTTGTTTATCCTTCTATATAAACAGGAAGTTTAATTTTGTATTAAAGAATTATCATGTACATAAGTTAAAAAAGAAGTATAAAAAGAATTTGTGTTTAATTAGAAGTATGTACATAAAAAATTCTTAACAAAAGGATGTCCGGACGTATACGTGTTATGAATTTAATTATAACACTCATACGCACTGGATTTTAGGAGCAGAAATATGGAAGCAACTACAGGACTTATTGAGAGTACTTTTTTTGCTCCATTGGTATCAAACAAACTGTTGCTAAGAATGTAGGCTTTTTTGATATGTTTTAAGACAACTTGCTATAGATCAGGGTAATACTGATGGATGTCAAAGTTAACAACTCCAAAGAAAATATGAAAAATGTTTCGATACTTACTACAGCTTTTATTAATGGTTAATAACTGGTTTTTTAAGACTTTTGATTTAAGCAATATTCGACTCACAGTGGCCCAAAATTAAAAATATAGGGAAATTCTTAGATACTCTTGTTATTGTTAGAACCAGAATTCAAGGGATGATCCCTACTAATGCATTGCTTTATGTTGAAACTAGGAAAATGGGTTATGAGAAGTAGGATAGAGGGGGTAGTGCTAATAGACATTCGATTTGAACTTATTCATGTTGAAATAGAGAAGGAAGACTTCAACAGAAAAGATTTTCCACATACGAACAGTCCGGACAAAGACCGAATTTTCCCTGTAATGCGTTGTATGATGCACCAAATCACTAATTTCAGCAGAACACATGCTATTGTAGTAGCGATAAAACAGGGATAAACAACTTACATTGCGACGGTGCTCAAGGGTGTTCAACTGCTCAAGAGTATATCCTACTGTCACCAATTAGACAATTCACCTTCTCCTGGACGCGGTTGAGAAGCTTGTGAAAACTGGAGAAATCCAAAACGCATCCATTGCATCTATGGTTTGTTGAATTTCTATACAACAAAATTGTGAAGTTGAAAGTTCTGAATTAAAATGATCTTGAAATAATGTGACTTAGATGTATGTGCGAGTTTCTTTTGTAGTATACCTACGAACAATGTGAATATCATTAACATGAGCATATTCCATACGGCCTAATTTTATGGGGGATCTAAGCCACCAGGTGACAACATATGCGTTTACCAAAAGCCCCTGCTTGCGACGGGGAGGAGCACCATCACATTCAGGTAGCCCTTTGAGTGTAGAATCCAACAAAAATTATATATACCTGCGCTTTGCTTAGGAACCAGATCTAACTAACCTCCGCCATCAGCTTCTTTCGAAAAGCAACAGCACCTAGAAAGCACAGCCACAGGCCGAACTTTCCTTTCGAAAACACATCTTATGAAAAAAAGAAAACTGTGAAATTGGGAGAAAATTTAATGATCATTAATGCAGACAGAGTCTCCTGCAATCAAGGATGCTGTAGACTGGCAAAGAACAACAGTGTTTTCGTAAATCATTGCGAATATTTGTACAGATAGCCGTAAGAAAGTTTTGGGCTAAAATTGTTTATCCAAGCTAACAAAAACCTGTTATGAATCTTTAAGCAAAATTGGTTGATTGTATTGAAGAATACCAAGCAACTGTGGCCTTACTGGCTTGACTTATATAAAACAAGATGTGGATGCACCACTGCTCTCTATTACACTCATAGTTCGGCAAAAGACCCATACCATCTTCAGGCTTATTAACTCATAGAAATTCGCCTTTAACAGGTTTCTGCAGTATTCCAAGCTTTACATTGAACATAATTTAGTTTCTAGATAAGGATATAACATTTTTGACAGTTTTATATAGACAACTCGTGTTATGGCACAGCTTAGTACCGCAGAATATTAAAGTTTTATGCACAGACATTTTTAAAGCATTGATCAAAAATAAAATTAGTTTTAATTAAAAATGTAATCAAATGAATTAAACGTTTAATTTACTTAATTAAGTAAATTAAACGTTTAATCCAGTGAATTTGTAAATTTGTTTACTCGTGCCAACTCATAGTTTCAATTAAAAGTTTAATTCACTTGATTAATTTTTTAATTAAAACTATTAATGATTATTTTTTTTTAATTAAAACTAATATAATTTTGGACTAATGCTTTAATTGGTGAACAACTTTTTTCTTTGTGGCCGTTTTCTCATTACAACTGCACATTAAAGAAATTTGGATTTCTCAATGTCTCATTTGCTTCTATTCTGTCGCAAAGCTAACCAGCACTCTTCTGCCAATTATTTATTTTCCTTTTTTTTGCCGTACAGATAAATTCAATCAGATGAGTCCCAACTTTTACATATATTTTGAGTTGTGTTACCAACTGAAAACAATGTTTTTTGTCGGTATATTGAGAAACCAAAAATCGTTAACGGACAATTTATCGGTCTTATAAATTTATGTTGACATTAAGTGACAGACAGATAGTCGATACATTGAGAAAATGGACAATAGTCTTTCTCAATTCTTAACTTATAAATTCCTAAAATGTATCCTTGTCTTAAAAAGTGTTGTCAAAAAATTACCAAAGTTACTAAAAGTTACGAAAGCAACAAATAAAGTACAATGCGGTGTTTTTGGTGTTGTAGTATTTCCACCACCGTTTACATGAATTCGCCTTGCCTATAAGTTTACTACTTTATTTTACATTGAAATCACTTAATTATGCTCACACCACAACAATATTCTGAGGGGGATTATGAGTTCGTACTGATGGTTCTTAGCCCAACTTGCACTATACCAAATGACTCAGGGCTATTATTTACCGATCTAACGATGTCCATCAGTCTTGCTGGCAGGTTGGTTTTCTTTCCATGCAAACCTTGTGCTCAAAGTACAGGTCTCAATTCTAGAGAAAGCTTAAACAAAATTGATTCATTAGTTTGCATTTTATTGCAACATAAACCAACTAACCAAATTGTATTGAAATCGGTCCATAACATTTATATGAGCGACAATAAGTTTTATAATATCTTAAATGTATGTCAATGCAATATTTTGGTCTGCTAAGTCCAGTATGGGCCATGGGTCCTAATAAAACTCCCTCCCTGAAAAGTGTCATATAGATGTTGATATCTAAATGATATGCGGCATAAAACTCTTATACGAATCTTTAACTCATGGCATAATTTTTGTTTTGCTCTATTTATAATTGCCCATGTGCCTGAAATAACAAACGTTCTCAAAAATTTGTCTTTTTCAAATGGAAGGACTTGAGCGACTATACATCTTTTCTATTCATATACGAAAAGGAAAAAGTAGTCAAAGTAAGGCAAAAGATTTTTTGTAGTTTTTCGTTAAATTGAAAATTATTTAATTTATTGAATTGATTATTTAATTGATTTATTTCCTAAAAATCAAATGATAACGATTGGAAACAGTTGTGCTAGGCTTTTGTATTGATACCAAGCAAAAGAGAAAACAAGTAAGAAAGTATAGTCGGTCAAGCCCGACCATATGAAACCCTACACCATGGTATTTAGAAACAAATTTTCGAGAATGTATGGCTATATAGATAGGGATCTATCTATGTTTTGAATTTCATTCAAATCGGTTTGATAGTTTCTGAGCGGCAAATATTGCCCCCCATCTTCCCTTGTGGTTTTATTTTTTTAAAAATGTATAGCTTATGTGTCCGTATAAATATGGATCTATCAATGTTTTAAATTTCATTTAAATCGGTTGATAGTTTCTGAGAGGTAGAAATTGCCCCTATCTCCCCTCGTGGTCCTACGATTCAGCCCATTTTAAATAGGCTAAGTCCTTGTGCCAATAAGAACCTATAAGCCAAATTTTATCAAATTATCTTCAATTTTGCGACCTGTACTTTGCGCACAAGGTTACATGGACAGCCAGCCAGCCGGACGGACATAATTAGATCAACTCAGAAAGTGATTTTGAGCCGATCGGTGTACTTTAAGATGGGTCTAGGACCAATATTTTAAGGTGTTACACACATCAGCACAAATGCATAATACCCTCTCTACTATTGTGGTGAGGGTATAAAAATAGTCAGTTAAGCCCAATCAAAAACTCAAAATACATTGTGTTGACTTAATACAAATTCTAAGAACTTATTTTGCATACTTGTTAAAGATAATATATTTGCAACATTCAATTAAATGATCTTACATTTTTGGAAAATTTTTTTTTTACTAAAATTCTAAAAAACTAAAACTTGGGCGATTTTTGGAGACTTTCTATATATTATTTGGCGATGAAGCTGAAAACACATGTGTGAGCCCTGGTCCTACAGGCTAATAACATTTAGATAAATGCACTAATAGCGCAGTTTACTCACCGATGGCATCACGGACCTTAGCTCTTTAAAAATGAAGCTGGAGCTCACAATACTGTCAATTTAGATAATTACCGCACCATGTTCAATGATCTTTTTGTTTAAAAATATGGATCACTGTCATGTAGATTAATCGGGGTGGGCGCTACGTGCCACAAGGCAACCGCAACCATCGTCAATTTGGCACCTCTCGATTAACCTGCATTAATTGACGCCTTGAAGGCTAACATTGCTCGCGTTATTTGCGACAAACGACTAGCATTGCTAACAAAAATGGCCCCAAATTGGATGTACAAAATGCACTTCGCCAAGAACATCCGCGGTGTCATTATATTCGAAATCATTTTCAAATATAACATATATTTTTCTTTCGAATAATTTTTTTTTTTTTTTTGGAATTAAACTTTAATTTTTGTATTATTTTTTACAGTTTCTAGTTCAAGCGGGCTTTCAAAAAACACTCTTTACTTATGTTTCTATAAACGCTGTAAAAACAAAATCTAAGTTCGCTGTTTTCTTAGCCATTATTAGACAATAACTGCCGTATTCATAAAAAATTCAAAATAGATTTAAATTGTATTTTAAGAAAAATTTGTATGAAAATTTTGCCTTAAAACACATTTCAAACTTATTTTTTTTTTATGAATACGGCAGTATTCATAAAATTTGGGTTTTTTTAGCTTTTCATAAAAATTTGTTCGCATTTTATTATTTTGTTTGCCACAAATTCGCTCTCAGATAAAAACTAGAAAACAAAGATTTAATTAAGATTAAATCCAAAAATGTCGTTAAGAAAATCCCCCTAAGCCCATTTAGAAGTTCGTCTATCCAAATTCACAATTCAACTTGCTTGTTAAGGGTTATTGATGTCTGTGACATTTTGACAAAACATCTTAAGTTGAGATAAGATAGCAAAAAAGTTTTTAAAAAAAAACTCGGTGAGAAAATCATTTTTATCAAATTTGAGTGCCTCGGTAGGCTAACTGGTAGCAAGCTAGTCTATCAGCGCCGAGGTTGCGGGTTCGATTCCCGCCAGAGACTCTGGTTTCTTTCCTGCAGACAAGTAAAGAGCTTCGCGGGATTGGCTTAGGAAATTAAAAAAAAAAAAAAAAAATAAACCAAAATTAAAGAAAAACTTCGATTATAATACAAAATTTTAGAAACGTAAACATACATACATGTTTTTTGAATAAAAATTCGTATGATTAACAACATTTTTTCTCCACTTTTTAAATTTAACTTAAGATGTTTTGTCAAAATGCCACAGATATATTCATGCCAGTTTTTATGTTTTTACTAATACTAACTAGGGTATTCATTTAATCGGGCTTTTGCTTTAATCGGTTAATCGCTCGATTACTTAACCGAGGTTTTGGTTTAATCGGTTAATTTTGTTATTGATCGGTTAACCGATTAATAAAGTTTTGTTTTAAATTAAGTAATTTCAATAAATAAAAATGCAAAAATTATTTATTATAAGAATTAGTAAAAAAAAAAAAAACAATAACATAACGAACAAAACAATTCTTGAACTAAAACGAGGAAACAAAAAGTAAAAATATGAAAAACACATTTTATAATTTATACATAATAATTGTATGTATTTATTAAAAAAAAAAACTTTGAGATTTTTTTATTAATTATTTCAATAGTTTGAAATTTTATAAAATAATCTTTTGGAAAAATAATTTGGTTTAAATGTTTAGAATTTAAGCGATTCTTTTCTTTTGTTTTGATAAAACTTGATTTAGAAACAATTCTTTCACTTATCGAAGATGTTTGAGAAATCGGAAGCAACCCATAATACAGATTTAAGATTACGCATTGCACATGTTAACAAAATTGAACTGTTTCATATAACGTCACTTTAGCATTTTATACACATGTTTGTTTGCTTGTGTTTCTATATTTTAGCTGTACTTATACGCTGATGTGACGTAGATGCGCAGAAACATTTCATTTTTAAAAGCTGCATGCGATATCTTGGTTTCTTTGTCCTTTTTCAGGATTTCTCTCAACATATAAAATCTTCCATTATGCCATTATTTCGGCTAATTTTGTTAAAGATTGTTTGTGTTACAATCGATAGCTTCTTCTATTGTCAGGTCATCATCTGACTCATCCTGGCAAAGCTTAGCACCGAACATTCTGCAAAAAATTAAATACGAACCCCTAGTTTCTGTTTTTGTACTGTATTTTAAGAATGTATTTCTCGAAGGAAATATATTGTAGGAAAAAATATTTTCCAAACATTTACCTTTTTTATATGAGACGAAACAAATAATTAAAAACGCAAAAAAATATGTTATAATACTACAAAAAACTAAAAATATTTGTTACATCGGTTAATCGGTTAATCGACTGAAATTAAGCGGTTTAATCGTTAATCGAAAATTGCCATTTTTAAATTAACCGATCAGTTAATCGGCTAGTAACCGATTAACGGTTAACCGAATGAATACCCTAATACTAACGATTGAACATCATCATGTTTTGTTTCTGTTTTTCTTTACCTAACTCAAACTTTTTTCAATTTGGAACTTTCTTGTTAACCCCAATTACCCATCTCCCCATTTTCATCTTTTTTCGTGCTTTTGTTTTATTTAAACAAGCACGTGATTGTACATAAAATGATTTGTATTCAGCTTAAATAAATTAAATGGATTATGGGTTTTCTTCTTGTTATTATTATTATTTTTCTTGACGATACTGTTGTTGATATAGCAAAAATTGTTGACGGAGTTTTGGTTTATTTAAATCAGTGTTGCCAGAAAAGTTTTGACGTATATCCTATTTTTTTTATATAATTCCAAAAAATCCCCATTTTAAAAACTAAGTCCTCACTTTAGTTTTTTTTTTTTACACTCAAAAGAAAAATCAATCCATCCGTTCTCAAATCAATCCGAAGACGATGCACTATGTTTTTCTTCTTGTTCTTTTTTTTCTACACACAACAAGCAAATCGTTTTTTCCAAACTTGTGTTGTGTTGTTGTTAATCTACAAGAAGCTTTGAAAACGAAAAGTTTAATCGTTTTTAACTTGATTTAAGAATTTATACTTATTTCAAGAAATTCAGGGATTGGTTTTCGAAAGCAATCCCATTAAGGATTGTTTTGAGTACGTTTTAGTGTTATTCGTACTGGAATTTTTGAGTACGACTCGTACTTAAAGTAATCATAGAAAACTTGATTTATCTCGAGTGTTTTTCTTTCTTCAGATTGTCTCTTAGTTTTTAAAATAAATATACACTTCGCACACTTAATCATAAACAGGCACAACTCAAAATTCAAAAATGTTTAGGAGAGAGGCAGAACAAAGGCTTCAAAAACATTGTTGCAATGTTCGTTCTTAACGTCTGCAATTTCACATGGGCTTTGAGTGGAATATTTGTGGAATATAAATTACTTTTTTCTCACTTTTCGAGAAACGATGGAACATTCTAATTCACATCTTTTCGATGCGAGTAGTTCTCACCAATGTTACAGAACATGGAAAAAATCTTTAATAAATTTTGAGTTGTGCCTTCCCGTTTGTGATTTACCCTGCGTTATGTTCTTAAAGGTTTCGGTTATTTCTTAAAATAAAAATTATAAAATTTTCGGATGATTTACATATAACCATGGTGGAATAAGCAGGTGGCATCGTTACGGCAACAAATACAACATTACAACAAAAATGGAAATTACATCACCGTTTACGTCAAACAATACATTTAACAAAAATCAAAGCGTGCCGCTAAACGTGATGAAATAAATAAATTTTTAGCCAATTTTTATTTAATTATGGTCAATGTCTTATTTATTTTAATTTAAAATTATCAAAAACTTTAATAGAATACAATAATCACAGCACAAAACGTGGACTTTTTTTGAACATAAACAAAGCTTTGACATAAACCTAGACAAACAATGCAAGAGCAAAAAATCGTCATCTGGCGTAGTGCTGCCACCTGTTTATTTCATTATGCATATAACCAATAAATTTTTTTAAGTGATCATGTTAGAGTAGGTATTAACTTTTTGGTTTAAAATGTGTTTCACAATTTTTTCCAAAGTCAGAAAATCAAAAAAATTTTGCGAAAATAAAAAAAAAATTAAGAAAACAAGTTTATCCTAAACATTTAATCTAAAATACATTAAAATGCATTTTTTGTCAATCAAAATGTTTGGCGATCTTTCGGTTATGAAAAGCGAGTGTGAAAAATTAAGAAAAACAACGTTGTATGTCATAAAAATCCTGGATTGACATTCTGATTGCACAAGGCTTGTGGTTTCAATAACTCATCTTACAATCCTACCATTCTATGATAGACGGCAAACGTTTGCAATGCAACTCCAGACCGAGCAAATTTCTGGTCCCGCGGTTTGAGTATAAAATGTTTGCAAGCAGATGTTCCCCGGATTAACGCAAGGGTCTAACTTGCAATCCAAACACACTGTGCTATTTAGTGGATCAATACAGAGCGTCCAGCATCACCTTATTCTTCTTCCATGAATAGTAAAGTTTATTCCAATGCAAATAAATTAGGTATCACACAAATTAAAACTAAAAAGTGTTTAAGGGCAACGTTGCATCTTTATTGCCATAAAATGAAGAAAATTTCGCATCAAGTCATTAGTGGTTTTGATAAATGGATCCATTACAACAACCCAAAGCCCCAGAAATAGGATGTCCATATAGTTGCTTGGGACAATAATATGTTTAAAATAACTGTATTATGTTAAAGTTTTTCTTTGCGAGTGAAGCTATGCAAACCAAAATAATAAAATCCAAAGTTGAACATGAATGACGCCAATCGCATTCTTTGTATTTGGTGGTAACAGAAGATTCCTATTTGATATGAGCTGCTAAAAGTGGACTAGTATATCACATACCTGATTCCTTTGAGCCAAGCTTTGATCCCAAAATTCCCAGGATATACTGCCAGACATAAACCTTCTGACATGACAACTGTCGACTTCTTGTTGCAATACCAGTAAATAAATATTTAAACAATTGTGGTTTTAAAGTATTGCTTTACTCTTCTTATAGTCCCGACCTTGTCCCGTTCGACAAACGTTTATTTTTGATTGATACAGAACTCCACCCGCGGTTAAAGGAAATTATATGTATTGAACGCTTTCACTGAAATATGCTTCACCAGAAGAGGGTATCCGAAATTGACTTTATTCGTTATTGGCCTCAAGAGGCTTTCAGTTCTTTTGACTTGGATTCTTTTTGCTACCAAAAAGATGGAAAATGTCTTTGATAACCATGGCCAGAACTTTAGACAAATTAATATTGTATTACTGATTTACAATAATCACTCAAAATTTTCCAAATTTTTCCATATGGTCTAACCAGGTAACACTGGATGGAAACAAAACTAAACAAAGGTATTTTTGGAGGTTGTGTGCTCTAATGAAATTTGACTGCTGCTTCTTTTATTTGTGAGGATGTTCATATAAGCTGAGAAAAGCCAATCTTATGTTGATATAAGTAAATGATGATTATGCATAGTCAGTAAATTATGTGTTGTTTTCTTTAATAAATAGGCATGTGTGAGAGAGTTGAATGCTGTTTACAGACATATTTATTAAGAATAACACATAAATACATATTTAATATGTTTTCAGTTGTTCATAGGTTTAAGATAAAAAAGACGGCAGTAGAATTTTGTTTAGCCATATGACTTACACACCTTTCTATCAATTGTTATGTGTGTACAAGAACAAAATGTTGGCAGAATTACCGACACACAATTGTTCATGTTCTCTGATGTGGGGAAAACGTATGGCGCGACAATTCATAGAAAAAGTGATTATAAGAATCAAAATGGCATTTATTTTTATGGTAATACGGAAGCGATGTAAGACAACGTTATGCAAACAAATATTTGAACTACGCCGGTTGAAACCAGTGTTATAAAATAAACAGAATATTGTTAAGGGCGACCGTACACGACATGTTTTTGTCATCTGACATGTCAAATTTCCAACTGCAAAATACATACATGTCGTGTGTTACCTCTTTAACTTTGCCTCTGTAAAAGTCAGATTCGAAGTCATCTGACAAAATTTTAATAAGAGCGTGCCCTATTTTCTTCTGACAAACCTTCTGACACCAGAAATCTATGCCGAGAAGAAACCGGTAGCGGCGTCCACTATTGACTTAATCATAAGCCAGCTGAAGTCAATATTTTACAATACCGAGATATGTATGTAAATATATATATATAAAAACCGTTTCATTAAAATATCCTAAATTAAAAGAAAAATATGTTATTTTACGGCGAAAATAAAAATTTTCGTGGCGACATTTTTATTTTGGTTTTTGCATAACTTTGCGAAAAAAAAAACAGAGACAATGTCAGAAGCAAATTACATGTACGTTTGTGACCGAATACTATTAACCTCTTGTAAAACAGCAATTTTGACAGACATGCACAATATGTGAATTGAAAAGTTGACAAGTCAGATGTTAAAAACTTGTCTTCTACATGCACATTTTGCGTTCGGCTCACACACCCAGGAACCATATCTATTTTTTTCGATAGACAACCCTTAGTACCGTTCCCAAATATTTTCAAGAAAGAGCCGAACAATGTATAGTGTTCTGTTCTTCGTTAAAAAACAGAGCAATTGCAGTGACTCGGCAGACAAACGTTATATTTTAATGTTCTATAATGTTTCGTTTTTTACATTGATAAAGAAATGAACAAGAAATATATTTTAGCAACGACCGTAGCACGAACAGCTTGTGTGTGTGTGTTGAGTATATGTTTTGTTTGTGTAAAATCAGTTTGCTGGCTTTTTGTATTGTTTTTCGTATGTGTATTTTGTTTTTGTAAAAAATGTTTGGTTTTTTTTTATCCGACAAAAGGAACAAACATTAATGAGCTGAACCAAACACAATGAAGCTTGTGGTTAAAAAAAAAAACTGAGCTAAATTGCACGTTCTCATCTTTTTGTTGAGTTGGATAAAAATAGTTTTATTTTTGTGTTCGAAAGATGACAAACAGGGAAACGTTTTTTATTTTGAAGTGGCTAATGACTCCCCACTCTGTGCATCCTTTTTTACAAGGCGGCAGAGAATGCGGTCACTGGCCCTCAACGGTCGTTTGTAAGGCCTTCTGAAGGCTGCCGGTCCACTTTAAAATCCATCAGCGTCTGTTCCCACATTGGGCGGCTGATGGTCTGCATCTGTTTCCAGATTAGCGGCAGTTATTCTTTCGCCTGACAGATAGGCATAAAATGCAAACCCCACTTCTACCACAAAAAACTTTCAGTCAGCTGTTTGTGTTATGAAAAAAAAAGCTCGCTAATGTCAAAATAAGTACAATGTAAAGCACTAGATTTTAAAAAAGATTTCAAACGAAATCTACTAGATTTTGGCGTAATGTAAACGGCCCATTAAAAAGGTTTTATTTTTAATAAATACCCTGTTACAGCAACTCGTAATTTCCCAAGATTAAGGAGCTGCCAAAGCCAAATAATATACGAAAAGGACAAGTAGATGTTCTTATGCTTTTCGCGCACAATTAACTAAACAAATAGCTTGGCAACCACACATTTAGTTTCCTGTTTTTGCTTGCAAGTAAACAACACAAACATTTTTCGTACAAGCATACCTTTTTTCATTTTCGTTCAGCTTTCAATGATTGCAGACAACGATGATGCTCGCTTTCTGTTTTTTACGGAGGAGAAATATAAAAAAATTAAAATAATTTGTAGAAAGGAGCAATTTTAACAATGAGTTGTTTTGGGGCAAACGATGCTGTTCACTATGCAAAGCTTTCATTCAATTTATAACATTTAGCACTAGAGACCACAAAAAGATTGACAGATTTTTTTGTATTTCCACAAACATGCTTCAAATGTTTGTCCAAACAACAGACATCCCAATTAACAACACAAAAAATTTGTACGAACAAGCCATTTGTTTGGTTTATTTCGCCCATTACTCTCTTCTCAACTTATTATTTTATTTTATTTTATTGTAATTTAATTTAAAACTTCTGTAACTATACAATGTTAACAAGTCCAAAAAATGTTTTTTTTTTTAGTTTTTTTTTAATATATTTATTACACTGTACGACACGATTTTTTACCCATGATCAATCTGACCAGATTCTGAAAATACAGCTTTAAAAAATATACGTAACTCTCAGTTTTTCTAGATCAATTCATTTCGCGTTCTTACGTGCAATTCAAATTTTAATTTGAATCCACCTGTCTATCACTACAACCCGTTGATCGAGATGCCAGATTTTTTGCTCAAATACTTTATTTGGATTTGCTTTAAAAATTTAATTGATACGTATATTTTTTTAAGCTATATTTTCAGAATCTGGTCAGTTTGATCATGGATGAGGCCAAAAATTGAAATTTGTCGAACAGTGTTATATTTTAAATATTGAAAGCCAAAAAATATTATAATCACAGACTATTTTTACAATAATACTAAAAATTTGAATTAGGAAAAGTTTTTTTTTATATACTGACTCCTGTCACTGGCTAGGGGTATCACAAAGTGACCGCTATAAGGACCCAAGTGAGTCGTCGTCGTGATGGCTGCCCATTTAACCTAACCTAACCATATATAAAAATTCGGTTGTTAATGACTTTTTAATTAAAAACTTAATGGTACACTCACAATATTATTACAGTAACGGACTGTAGCTTATTTAAGAAATATTCCGTTCAGTCATTTTTAAATAAATAAACATTTAAAATTCCAAGCAAATTTATTTTTAACTGATTCTAACAGTTATTCAAAAAACTAAGTGCATATTAATACGGATTTTCAGTTGCAGTTAATATTGTCCGTTGATTGAGTTAAATTCTTCTTTATGTTAAAGTAAATAAAAATGTAATTTAAAGCAACGAAAAGTTCATTTAATTTTTACTGTCAAAAATTCAACCGCGCATTCGTAAAAACAAATCAATATTCAGTTATCTTATATAAATTAATTGTCAAAAAATTAACTACATATTCCGTAAAAACAAATAAATATGCAGTTATTTTATAAAATTTTACTGTCAAAAATTCAACACCATATTCAGTAAAACCAATTAAATATTCAGTTATTTTATATAATTTTACTACCAAAAATTAATTTTTACTTATCTATAAAAAATGAATTGCTTGTTTTGTGTAAGCAATTCCCATTTTCTATTTGTTAAAATAATTTAGTTAAATACATCAAATTTTAAAAGTAAAATAATTGCGAAGCCATATCGGTCATGCTGCTGGTGTCTTATAATTGAGAGTTCTTCTGTAAACAACGTGGTCAGTACAACAAAAGTAAAACAAACGTGTGTAACTGGGTAAGTAAATAAAAATATTCTCCCTCTCTCGCTTATAAGAAAAACAAGCGGACAGGTGTTTGTCTGGTATTTTTTAGAAATTCGGCTCTTTTGTGGAGTAAACGAAAATTTAATAAAATAATTGAATATTTAATGATATTTAATGAATATGGGGTCAATTTTTTGACAGTAAAATTTTAATAAATAACTGAATATTTAATCGTTTTTACTGAATATGGTGTTGAATTTTTGACAGTAAAAATTAAATGAACTTTTTGTTAAAAATAAATGAAAAATAGGTAGACCGGTTTTTAATTGAACTTTCATTTATTTTATATTACAATTTCAGTTAATTTTACGTACAGAATATTGTGAGTGTATTGATGTTATTCAATATGGCAATTGATATTTCGTTATATTTTTCTGTATAGTATTATATAATAATTTTTTCAAGGATTTTTAGTTTTTAGAATGAAATCAATTATATACAGGCCTGTTCTGAAAATCACGTGATTTCAAACCACATGTGCTTTTAAAATCACACGTGTGATTTTCAATAGTCGAAAGCACAAGCAAACACAATAAGCTTGTTTTTTGAAATTATAACTCATTTTTTAACATTTTTTATGTTACATTTTGACAATTAGTTTTTTTTTACCAATTTAGCGAACTCAAATTAGCTGAAGGGTTTGTTTAAAGATTTGCAATTTTTAGCCATGTTCGCGATAGAAGCGATTTGTTCCTGTAAGTTTTATGATTCTTTACAGATTTAACGATTTATAATAAATAGTATACTTTGCTATCATGCCGCTGTCGGCAAATTTTTGCGAATTTCCGCTAATTTAGCAATTTTTACCGAATTTTTGCCATTCCTTACAGTTTTAGAGACTTGTAATCAATTTTATGGCTTGTTTGAAATATTAAAAATTTTCGCAAATTTTCGCTATTTTGCAAATTTTTTTTCTTGTTAATATCCGACATTTTGTTTTTTTAACCCATTTACCGATTTCAAATAAATTTGATAGTTGAAGGGTTTGTTTAAAGTTTTGCAATTTTTCGCAAATTTTAGCGATGTTCGCGATAGAAGCGATTTTTTCCTGTGATTCTTTCCAGCTTTTACGATTTTTAATAAATATTGACTTTGCTTTCATGTTAGAAAATTAGCGATCTTTAACTCAACTAAAAAAACAAACCTGAAATCACAACAGAAGTCCCAAAAACAAATATCATTTTTGTAGTGTCGTGGAATTTTCTTAATTTTAAGAGATTTGTTGTAAATAAAAAAGCTTATTGCACAAAAAAATTAATAAACAACACAATGAATATTTCATTTAAGTAATTTATTATGACGGTCATCGTACAATAGTCGCAAAAATAACAAGGTGATTTCAAAAAGTTGTTTACGTAGCTGAACGTTTTAAAATCACATAATAATATGCCCAGAACACCTTTCTTGTGATTTCAAATCACTTTCATTAAATGTGATTTTCAGAACAGGCCTGATATTTTGTTTTCTTCATCAAATTATGAAAATATTAAAAATTCGTTTAGATTTTTTTCTACTTTTTTTTAGAACTTGAGTATGTTTTTTGTAAATTAAAATTTAGTGCAAAAAATATTTTCTATGCAACATTTTATATTTTTTTTCTTTTTCAATAATTTCTTACAAGTTCACAACTTTTCCCTTTTCAAATCATATATGTAGATCAACAAAGTTTCCTACTGCCGAGTACAGATTTTGCGCCATATTTGATGTGTAATCGGTTGTAAGAACAAAATGGGGAAAATATTTGTTGTTCCTTAAGCTTAATTGATAACATGTAAATGAGTATGGGCAAACACATACATACACATGAAATTACAAGTATAAGTAAAAGTGCCCTATAGATCTGAGAAGTTTTAAGGTCGGTTTAAAAAAAATTATTTTCCCCTTTAAATTTTTCTGATATCTTACTAAGGCTAAAAAAATTAAAATATTTATATCACTAAAACTCTAGTCAAATACAAATTAATCTAAAATTATAAAGTTATCAACCAAAACTGTAGGGTGGCTTTTGCTTATTCATGACTACCTAAATATGTATGTATGGATGTACTATGTGTATTCTCTCCCTCGCAAATGTATAAGTGTTTCATAAACTTATTCATGCTTAAACAAGTTACATGAATAGCTTACGGTAAAATAAAGAGAACAGCGAAATAGTGAGTAACATAAAACAAAATCAAGTTACATCCAGAGATATTTAGCAGAAATACATATCGAACAGTGTCCCCCATAAAAAGAGCACATCTAACTTTGGAAAATATGCGTTATTCCGAGAAAAAAATTGGAGCTTAGCTTTGAAATAATACTTGTAGTTCTTCAGTCAGTTGAGAATTAAAAACAAGAAAAAAATCATTAAAGTGGAAAAAGATTATAAACCTTAAAACAATCTGATTATGATTTGTTAGGAAACATTTACTTACACTGAACCAAAAATGCAATAAAAATGTACTTTAAGCAAACGAATTAGGTTTATTTAAATATTTTCGTTGGCTCAACTAATTATTCGTTAATATAATGAAAATATAGGTATTATTCTCATTATATTAACGAATAAATACCTAAATTTTTATTATATTAACGAATAATTCGTTGACCCAACGTAAATATTTAAATAAACGTAATTTCGTTTGCTTACATTTTCATTGGGTTTTTGGGTTAGTGTACGTGATCATGTCCCCACTTTTAAATAAATTCTCAAAAAAATACCCAAAGGCTCACTAACGATATTCCATACAATTTTTCTAAAAATATCGAGCCCTAACCGCGAAAATAACGTAAGCCACAGGATTTTCAATTTGCGTTTTTTTTAATAAATGACAATATAGGCAACACTTGCATCATCTCCTAAAATGTCATGGTCGCATAAGGTAACGTTACGATTTTATAGCAAGAACAACTTTATTGTAAGTGACAAATTTCATACAAAATTTGTATGAAATAAAATAAAAAAGCTCTCTCCTGCAAAATATGATTTTTGGCGCTTACGTTATTTTCGCGGTTAGGGGTCGATATGTATGTTAATAATTACTCAAACTTAATATGCAAAAATCTTTAAGAATCCGGGTCATTATTAAAAAAAAACTTTTATAAAATAACCACTTTTGAAAATGGCTTGCATTAAAAAAACAAGTAAGAAAGTATAGTCGGTCAAGCCCGACCATACTTTACCCTACACCACAGTATTTAAAAACAAATTTTGCAAGAGTGTGTGGCTATATGAATAGGGATCCATCCTTGTTTTAAATTTCATTCAAATCGGTTTGATAGTTTATGAGAGGCAGAAATTGCCCCCTATCTTCCCTCGTGGTCTTACGATTCGATTTTCAATAGGCTTGATCCTTGTGCCAATAAGAACCGATGTGCCAAATTTTATTAAATAATCTTCAAAATTGCGACCTCTACTTTGCGCAAAAGGTTACATGGACAGCCAGCCAGCCTGCCTGCCAGCCGGACAGACATCTGCAGATCAACTCAGAAAGTGATTCTGACTCGATTGGTATACTTTAAGGTGGGACTAGGACCAATATTTTTAGATATAACACACATCAGCACAAATGCATTATACCCTCTCCACTATTGTGGTGTACATTTAATAAAATACCTACATAAATAATTTCTTTGTTCTTGGGGCCGAAAAACTTTGTGAGCCACTGTTTCTTTACATACATTATTGTTGAGAACAAAACTGCTGAGTGTTTACTTCAATATAAAATCACCTCAATCAGAAAAAATTGAAAATAGGGAAAAACAAATGGTGATTGTTTTCCAACTTAAAAACTTTAACAATATAAAGAATAAAAACAACAACAACCAAATTTTATTACAATAAATGAATTTAATTCAAACACTATTTAGTGCAAACACTAGCAAATTTTTCTAACGAAAGTAACTTTTTGAAATTAATCATCATTATTTTTATTTTTTATTTACCAATCTCTAAGAGGAGAGGAATATATTGAATATATAACTCCGTTTGTTACACATTGAAATAAACATTTGAGATCCTGTAAAATAAGAAAATATGCTTTGGAGTTTGGTTAAATTCAAAAACGATCTGTCTGCAGTTGAAAGCACAATGCAAGACACAATACAAAACCTGGGAAGATTAAATTTAATTAAAATGATTTAGAGAAGAGCGATTCTATGGTCCATCGGTATATTTTTATATTTTAATTCTATTCAAAAGAAGCTGTGAGATTAAACTTTTGGTATTACAACGACTATACGAGATGAGCTAAGGGAACAAAATTTATCACAAATAACACACGGCAGCACATCAGCACACAATTCCACAATTTTTCCATCGCTTTTGGTAAAAGTGAGAGTGCTGCTTAATATGGCTCATAAGGTTTTTGTAGTAGCTTTTGTTTTATAGATTTAGTAACATTTACTATTTGCATTATTTACACCATTTTTTGTATTATTTGTTTAGCGACCCTAAAAACACACCCTTAAATATTTCCTGTAATATTTACCTACACAAAACTCTTTTTCATCTGCGTAGAGTCACATTGGTGACCATATCAGTTATATATAACTTGTATTGCATGAATGTTTAAAATGTGGTTTTTTTAGAAAAGTCCTTAAAACTTTGACAAATCTTCCCCCATTTTTCAATGTACACATATCCCTCGCTTAACACGATATATGCGTTCCTGAAAAAATCGCGTAAATCGAAATAAAAAACTTTTGTATGAGAAATCGAGTAAATAAAAAAAGACCCAAATACGAATAAATTTAAAATTTTGTTTAGACAATACTTTTACTTTAAAGCAATTTAAATTTTAATCGTCTGCATTAAAGACTTGATCAAGAGCGTATGAACAGGCAGAAATATTTGCATGAATAATTCGATTGTATTATGTATACTAAGATAATTTTGACATCTTGCAAAAAGGCATCGTATAAATCGAGGAGCGGTGTTTGCGCAAACAAATTGTTTGTAATAAAAAAATTAAATCCACACAGAAAAAATTCTCGTAAATTTTTTTTCAATTAAACCACTGGTCAAAAAAAACCGTTTTTAGTTAAATATTTAATCAAGTGAATTAAAGGTTTACTTATATCAACAACATAAGTGCAGAATATGTTGTATATATCTAAAACTAATAAATTGGTACCATTAATTTGTTTACTAACTGATGCAAATTTAATTAATTTTTTTTAAAAATATCAGAAATTTTCTAATTGTAATCACTGTCTGGACTATTTGTACAATGTCTTTTCTTAGTAGCTATTTTTTTATTAAGGCTAAAGTCGACACAAAATTAAATTATTTTGGATGGAGTTAAAAAAGAAAATTTGAAATAGTTTTTTTTTTTTTTTTAATAAATGCACAATATCTCTCTCTTATGGCCAATTTTCAGGATTGATATTAAAACACATTTATGTTTAAAATCTTTTTTAAATACAAAATTCTCTTCTTCACTAAATACTTAAATCTAAATTAATTCACCGATGTGGTACACCTAATTTCAACTTTAGTTTCTATTGTAATATTTTAGCAAGGTGGCCTCAATATCACGACAATACAACAACAAGAGGCAAAGCAATAACAATCAGCTGTTTTTTGAGACCACCTTGTAAATAATTATACTTTTTTATGATATTTTTTTTGTATTTAGTTGTGCTACCATATTCTTATCTTATTAAAATAAGACTTTTAAAATAAAACTCAAAATATTAATCTGTGTTTAAATACGATTTAAGTTTTTATGAAAATTAACTTAATTAAGATTTAATTACTATCCTGAAAATTGGGCATTAGCCAGATTATAGAAAAAAATACTGATGATTCATAATAAGAGGACAAAAACAGTTAGTTTTATTTTAGAAAAATATATCCAGAAATATTCCACAATATGACTCTACACCAGTGTTGCCAGAAGTAGAGAAATAAATCCAGAAATATTCCACAATATGACTCTACACCAGTGTTGCCAGAAGTAGGGGAAAATCCTAACATGGAGGTATTTTTAATACTAAAATAGAAGCGTAGGAAAAATCAGACAGATTTTTTATAATCACCAAAATGTAGGGATTTTTCGTCATATCGCATTATTTATAAAAAAAATTTTGCAGAAAGGTTTCGTTGGTAATATTTTCTTGTCCAAAACGGTTGAAAATGTTTCTTTTCACTAAAATCGCTTAAAAATATATTTCCAGAGTTGTTTGTAGCTTAAAAAGTGGGCGGCACTAATATGTTTGTGTATGTTTTTTCTAAGATATCACTTAATTGAATTTTTAAAAATACATACATATCCAATACTGTATTAACTCAAAATTTTTAGTTTTTCACTTTTTGAAAAAAGTCGACAGGTAAAAATATCGAGCTATTTTGTCTTCCTTTTGGAAAAGAAACGGTAGGTGAAAAATACTTTTTCATATGCCTTTGATATTTAGTTAAAAATCGTTTGCTTCTTTTGAAAATTTTAAAATTTTTAGTGTTTTTTTTTTGATGATTGTTGAACAAGTGCGATATGTATTATTTTTTTAAGTTTTGTAGTTATTTTTGTCAAAGCTTTGATATACATTTTTGAACAAAATTAATTTTTTATTACTAATGTTTTTTCTATTTTAATGACAATAATGCGCAGGGATTTTTGTAGGGGAAAATCGGATTTTTTTTAGCATGTGTAGGTATTTTTTCGAAAAATCCACTGGCAAAACTGCTCTACACTCAAAAGAAAAATCAATCCATCCGTACTCAAATCAATCCTAATCGGTATTAATAGTACGGTTAGTACGGATTTTCTTGAATCAAGTACAGAAAGATTGATTCAAGTACGGATTTTCAATCGCAAAATTCTTAAATCATTCATATTCAATCCCGATTTTGTACTTGAAAAAATCCTAAAATGAGATTGATTTAAGGGAAACTAAGATTGAATCAGTTTAAAAATGCGCTTGTATAAAGTTGATTTTATCCCGAATTCGGGCTTGAAAAAATCAAAAAATAAATTAGAAAGAGAAAATTATTATGATTGGTTTACTTACCCGTATAACACCTTACAGAATGATAAAACACCAACATCACACCCGATATGGTTTTTACTTAAGAAATCTTATGTACATATTTAACCAAAAATATAAACTAAATGAGAAGCAAGAGTTAACCCTTCGTGGTACACATGAGTCTGGCCAGATCTTTTTTCAATGTGTATAGAAAATCAAACCAAATCTTTTTTTTAACTTATTTTAAGAATTTTATACTTAGTTCAAGAAATTCCTGGACTGATTTTCGAAAGTAGTAACATTTAGGATTGTTTTGAGTACGTTTTAGGGCTAAAAACTCAGAGCAAGTTAAACTCTATTTTTGGTTTAAAATGTTTTTAAACCAACAAATCACCAAACATATAAACCATCTTTAAACGCACAAAATTGTGCGTTTAAACTACCAATACAGACCATATGAATTTGATAAGATTTATCGTAGTGCTGCCACATGTTATTTGTTTTAACAGCATATAATACATGGGGCACTGATTTATGGTTGTTGAGTTTAAACTACATATAAATTCAAGTTTAGTTCAACTAAACCAGCGTTTAAACCATCAGTGATTTATTAGCCATTAGTGTTATTCGAACTTAAATTTATGAGTAAGACCCGTACTTAAAGTAATCACAAATAACCTGATTTATCCCGAGTCTTTTTCTTTCTGTGTACTCAGCTGAAAGAGATTTTTGTAAATATTAATAATCTAGAAAGTATTTTGAGGGTTGGAGGACCGTTTGCGAAATACTGACCGACTAAAGCTAAAGACGGAGTCTTCGTCAGCAGATAAAAAAATAAGTCTGCTATTTTTATTTGAGAATATTTAAAAAAAATCCATTTTGTTACGCTGTGTTATTATTTTTAATTTTTTTTTTTTTTTTAATAAATTCTCGGTAGAAAAAATGGACAATTTGGTCCATTGTTTCTTCTAGCCCCTACATGAATAAAATTTTTTTGCTTAAAAAATATCCAAAGATCAAAAATGATTGGACGTCTTGATACTTTTTAAAAATCTCACTAAAATTTTCCCTTTAGAAACTTTTCCAGCTCTATTATAAATTTCTTTATATTCATTTTACTTTAATGAATTTATTTTCAGTTTTTTCGTTTTCTCTCTATGCTTATCATGTTTTTATTGTTATTTGTTATTTTTTTTTTTTATTTATGTGAATTTTTTTTATTGAAATGTTTTAACAAAAAAAAAAAAAACTCTTTTGTTTTTGAAGTGTTTCTTTGAACAATTGTTATTTTATTTTGCTTTTATGGTAATAATAGGCTCCGGTATAAAATTTATTTTTTTTTTAAAAAATATTCATTCTGCTTTATTGTTTTTTTTGTTTCTGGTTTCTGGCTGTCTGAGCACTTTTTGCAACTGGCTGGCGATTAAGTTAAACAAGGAAACAAAAGTTGTAAAATACCACAAAAAGTAGAAGAATACATTACAACAAGGAACAATGACGAGAAAATAGAGAAATAAAAGGGAAATGTAAGAAATGAAATTTCTTCTATTTAAAAATAAAGGAAAACAATTAAAGAAAACAAAAGATTCTTATTTTCTATTGCAAAGTTATAAAATCAATTATATGATTTTTAGTTATGGGTGCACATTAGGGAGAAAAAAGGTTAAAAATAAGTTAACATACCTTGCTGAAGAAGTTGAAAATTTTAAATTATCAGAGTGATATATTTTCTAATGAAACCTTTTCAGAGTGATAAAATTGCAAAAGAAAACTTATCAGAGTGATCAATTTTCTAAAGAAAACTTTTCACTGTGATAATTTTTTTTAATGATAACTTATCAAAATTCCTAAAGAAAACTTATCAGAGTGATAAATTTTCTAAGCAATACTTAATCAGAGTGTTAAATTTAAAAAAAAAAACTCATCAGAGTGATAAATTATCTAAAGAAAACTTTTTTCTGTGATAAATTTTTTAAAGTCAATTTATCAAAGTGATAAATTTTCTTAAGAGTGATCAATTTTCTAAAGAAAACTTATTACTGTGATAATTTTTTTAAAGATAACTTATCAAAATTCCTAAAGAAAACTTATCGGAGTGATAAATTTTCTAAGCAATACTTAATCAGAGTGTTAAATTTTTTAAAGAAAACTTATCAGAGTGATAAATTTTCTAAAGAAAACTTTTAACTGTGATAATTGTTTTAAAAAGAACTTATCAGAGTGATAAATTTTCTAAACAAAACTTATCAGAGTGATAAATTTTCTAAACAAATCTTGTCAGAGTGATACATTTTCCAAAGAAAACTTATCAAAGTGACAAATTAATCAAAGAAAATTTATCACAGTGATAATTTTTTCAAGAAGAACTTTCATACATATGTATATTAAAATTGATTTATCCAAGAAATAAAATTAAGAAAATATTAATCAATGTGATAATTTTTTCCAAAGATTTTTTATCACATTGATAAATTTTCCAAAATAAAAATGACCAATGTTATCATAGTGATAAGTTTTCTTAACGAAACTTTTCATAAGAAATTTATCACGTTCCTAGCAAAAATTATCACAATGATAAACTCTCTTTGACATACACTGATACTTTGATTTTTTTAACAAAACTTAGCAAAGTGATACATTTTCTGATTGTGTGATAAAATTTCTTAACGACACCTGTGATAAACTTTTTTAAGAAATTTTATCACTGTGTTAACTTTTTTAGCAAAACTTATCACAGTGATAGATATTCTGAAAAATGTTATACATTTTCTTAAGAAAATTAGAAAAGGCTTATCACTGTGTTGTGATTTCTGTAGAAATTGTATCATTGCATTTTGGCCCTTATGAGAAACTGTTTTGTTGGCAGTTTATTTTCCCAAAAATTGTTTTACTGTATTGTATATTCTATAGAAAATTTATCACTGTGATTGTCCCATAAATAAATTACCGTTCAGGAATTAAGTTCTTAAGTCATGCTTATTATTCTGATATACTTTGTACTGCAAAAAAGGTCATGCCGCAAAAATTCAACCTAAAATATGGTCTCCCTCATTTAATTTATATTACATATTTTGTTTCTCTCTCTTTTTTCTGCACAAAAATTCAGCTATTGTAGCTTTTTTCACTTCACTTATTCTTGTTTTTATTCATTTAATTTTCGCCTTTTTGTTGGGTGTCCTTTTTTCAAAATCAGTTTTTGACAAAACAAAATAAGCCATATTTATAAGCCTGAACGGAAGAAAAGCAAAAACAAAAAATAAAAAGATTTAAAGTTCCTATTTAATAAATGTAAATTATTTAATGAATGAAAGGATTTCAGGGAACAGCCAAAAAAAAAAAAAAATGTTTTAAAAAACTTCTTCTGCTTACTGTTATTTACAAATATATTTCATAGAATTTCCTGCCCTGTAAATATATTTTTTGTTGTTTTTTCTTAAAACAAAAATTTTTTATCACTTTTTTTTTAAGGTTTATTGACCAAAAAGTAGTTTTTTGTGATTCAGGGTTGAACATGAAATTTTTAAAAAAAAGGTTTTTTTAGTTTGCAGAAATCAGTAATTTAAAAAGGCTTAAGAGATGAAAGCACAAGGATGATGTATGAAATAAAATCAAATCAAAAGATTACTCTTAAAGTTAAAACTGTAGGAAAAAAACAAATGATGGCTTACAACAATGTTCTGCTCTAACGCACTTTATGCAAATTTCATTGAAATAAAATTACATTTACATAAAAATTTAAACAAATTATTTTTATTTAGTTAAAGGAACTTTAGACTAGTAATAGGTTTTCTTAAAAAACCTTAGAAAACATTATCACCACTTCACAAAATTTTTCAGTATTCTTTAAAAAAATTTTTAGAAAAGTAATCAATGTGATACGCTTTTTCTTGAGACAATTTCACACTGTGATAGGTTTTCTTTAGAAAATTTCTTATTCTGTTGATTTTTTTGGAATAATGGATCACTGTTTGAAGTTTTCTTTAGAAAATTTATCAGTCTGATAAGTTTTCTTTAGAAAATTTATGACTCTGATAAGTTTTCTTTAGAAAATGTATCACAAATTTTCATAAGAAAATTTTTCTTTAGAAAAAATCTCACTGATAAGTTTTCCTCACAAAACTTCTCACTGTGATAACTTTTCTTCAGAAAATATCTCATTGTGATAAGTTTTCTTTAGAAAATTTCTCACTGTGATAATTTTTTTTTCGAAAATTTCTCAGTGTGATAAGAAAATTTCTCACTGTGATAAGTTTTCTTTGAAATATTTAACACTGTGATAAGTTTTTCTTAAAAGTTTATCACTTTGATACGTTTTTTTTAGAAAAAATATCACTTTCATAAGTTTTTTTTTAAATTTATCACTGTGATAAGTTTTTTTTTAGAAAATATATCACAGTAGTAAGTTGTATTAAGCCAATTTCTCCCTTTTCCTTTGCAAAATTCTTCCCTTTTCTCACTGTGATAACTTTTCTTCATAAAATATCTCATTGTGATAAGTTTTCTTTAGTAAATTTCTCACTGTAATAAGTTTTTTTTAGAAAATTTCTCAATGTGATAAGAAAATTTCTCACTATAATAAGTTTTCATTAGAATATTTATCACTGTGATAAGTTTTTCTTGAAAGTTTATCACTTTGATACGTTTTTTTAGAAAAAATATCACTTTCATAAGTTTTTTTTAAATTTATCACTGTAATAAGTTTTCTTTAGAAATTTTATTTAGAAAAATTTTTACTGTGATAAGTTTGTTTTAGAAAACTTATCATTGTTATAAGTTTTTTTTAGAAAATTAATCATAACTGTAAAGAATTTTTTTAAAGAATTTATCACTATGATATATTTTTTTTCCGAATATTTATCACTAAACTGTTTTAAATTTTTTTAAGAAAACTTATCACTGTTATAATATTTTTAAGACAATTTATCACTGTGCTAATTTGTTTTAGAAAATTTGTCACTGTGATAAGTTTTTTTTAGAAAATTGATCACTTTAATATTTTCCCTGTGATAAGTTTTCCTTAAAAGATGTATCACTGTAATAAGTGTTTTCTTGAAAATTTGTCACTGTGATAAGTTCTCGTTAGCAAATATATCACTGTAATAAGTTTTCTTTAGAACTTTTATTTAGAAAAATTTTTACTGTGATAAGCTTTTTTTAGAAAATTGATCACTTTATTATTTTTTTTTAGAAAATTTATTACTTTTTTATTTTTATTTTATTTCAAACCAGTACCATGATGATGATGATGATGATGATTTTTGCCTGTTGGCTGGCAGGCACCGCAGTGGTGCAGAGGTTAGAACTAAAAGAAGTCTGATGAAAGAATGTGGTGATTCTTGAAACATGTAAATTCAACCCAGGTTCGAGCCCCAGCTCAGCCAAGTCAATTATCAAAAAATTTTATTAGAAATTTAATGTTGTAAAATTCGCTCCTTCGGTAAAAATAATTTAATAAAAATTAAATTTGATGAACTGAATGAAGCCTAACTAAAAATATTGAAACCTTATCCCTATGATAAGGCTTTTTTTTATAAAATTTATCACTGTTATAAGTTTTTTTTTGACAATTTATCACAATTATAATTTTTTTTAGTAAACTTATCATTTTGTTATTGTTACTGTGATAAATTTCTTTGAACATATTTATCTCTGTGATCCGTTTTCAAATCTTTTCACTGTATCAAAAATTTGGAAAATACGTTTTAAACAAAAATTTAATACTGTAAAAAATTTCGGGTACATCCTACACGTTTTGTGCCTTTGTACAAGTGGGAGAAAAATGCCAACATATGCGTTTTTTTTTTGTTTTTATTAAAAAAATTTGCCAAGTTTGCACTAAACCATTTCCTGATGTCATTTAAAAGGCAAAGAGGCAAACTTTTTTTGTGTTCTTCTTTTGTTTTGCAGTTGTTGTACAAATGAAAAAATAAAATTAAAGGAAATCAAAAGCCATTCTTCTAAAGTAGTCGTATAAGAACGATGGTTTTTCTGAAAAAAAGAAATGGAACCAACTAAAAAAACCAGGATTGTAAATTTCTAATGAAAGGCACGAAATCTTGGTAAGATTTTAAGAACTTCCTGGTAAAAGGTAATAGCTTATTTCTATTATCTATTCATTCTGTGTTCATATATCCATCTTTATTGGGGGCGAACTCAGGTGTGTTTAAGTGAAGGAATGAATGCATTTATGCCATTTTCAAAATCTGAGGTAATTTCGGAGTATATGTACAGTTTTATTCGAAGAGACAACAATTTGCACTGATTAAGTGTTGCGCCTATTCAAAACACTTTTAAGGTAAATTTGAATAGTTTTAATAAATAAATTTTAATAGGCTTAGTTTTTGTCCTAAAACAAATTCAGCTAGCTGAAAATTATATACGTTGGACATTATGTTTAGTTAAACTCCATGTTAGCAAAATGTGTCTTAGAATACTGACTGTTATTTGTACCTTACTTAACAGAACGTTTCGAAAAAGTGGCTTCATACAGGGTATGGTTAACTTTGGCTAACTGACTTATTGTTGACATTGTGATTCATCCCTTGATATTTACATGAAAACAACTCAAGATCAAATTTAAAAACGTACCCCAAAGATGCTCTAGAGATTCTCAATAGAGTAGCACGTGGACGAGTAGACTTAGATGGATCCGTATGTACACTTTCTCGTACAGCATCCCCAACTTTTACAGTTCGAACAGGTCGGGCAACAGTTCTTCGTGGTTTGTTACCTACTAGGCCTTGGCTCTCAAGACAGGTAATTAAACTTTTTATTATGTTTAAACTGGGAGATCTTGGAGTATATAAATGAATGTTGACGGTATTTTTTTGTTATTTTGTTTAATCGTGCGGAAACATAGTAAATTTGAACAAATTTTACACGTTTTTGTATTGAGTATAATGGCATTACAAAATTTTATTAAAAATGTTAAAAGCATCTCAAAACAGTCAGCCAAATATTTCTATTATACATATATCGTCTCCTTAAATGCAAACAGACGTAACTACACAAAAATTCGACATTGAGTTTTTGATTGATTTTTTTCTATCATTCACGCTTTAAGATTCTTGCCATAAAAAATGGCGACGTTATTAAAGAAATCCAAACGCCAAAAACACCTTGTTGTTTTTGATTTTGTAAGGTTTTTTGCTTCTCTTGTAAAAAAAATTAAATAAAAAAGTAGATACGTCCCTTTGCATTTTGGGTGACGATATGCATAATAATATATATGCCTGAAAGTTTTTTAGTTGGTCACATTATATAAAGCCCTAAAATTTGCGAGTCTCCAAAAAGTATGCTATTAAATTTATATATTCAAATTTTGTTGCTGTGTTTTTTTTTAACTGTAGGAGTCTTTTGTTTTGTCCTGGGTTACGGGTTTTATTTTTATTATCATTTTTTTTTTTTTTATATAATTTCATTTCAAAATTTTCTTCTTCCTGACACAACAACAAAAGCACAACAAACTATTTAACTGCTGTTGCTTATGCTATCTACATTGTTGTTTTGTCACAGTTGTTGTACTACAATGATACTTATTATTATTGTTGTTGATGCTGGTGCTGCTGCTGTCATTTGGCTGTAGTTTCATGAGATTCAACAACAACAGCAAGAAAGCAGCATCAAGCATCAGCAAGTAAAAATTGTGTTCAAAAACAAAAAATAAAACTTTATTTAAAAAGTTAATTTTAAGGGTTTTGTTTTGTTTTTTTGTATGGGATCATAAATTTTAATTTAAATTTAAATGAGTAAAAGTACTTGTAAACAAAATATGAGAAAAATGAATTTTTAGTACTTGGGTATGTGTATGTGTGTGTGAGTGTGAGTGTGCTTAATTTTCTTTCATAGTACTAAAATTCTAAGCCATTTAAATTCATAAAACTGAAGTGTTGTAAAAATAATCTAAATAAAACAGATGCAAAGGATGTAAATGACTTAACATTTCTTGTAAAATAATTAATGTTTGATATACACAAACTCCTGTTTTTTAAGTTTCGTTTTATGTTTATAAACACTTGTAGTAGTTGTTGGTATGAAAAAATTAGATTCGTGTAAGGGGAGGGAGTTCCATAATAAAACGATAAAAATCTTTTTTTTTTTTTTTTAAATTTTTGGGTTTTTGATTAAATTCTTATCTGCATATTGAGATGCATGTTTACTTTTTTTAAACGAGAACATGAGGCAAATCATTTGTATAAAATAACTTTATGATATAACCTAAAAACCATTGCAAACAAGTTAGACAGGTTACACCTTTACCGATCATACAGAAACTATCAAAACATATCGAAAGAATATGAGTATCGATTTTTTTTAATAAGGAATATTAAAGTTAATATCAATTACGAAACTATTCTATTAATGTGGTCGTTTTTTTGCATTTTCTTTTTTTGGTCGTAAGCAACACTTTCTATGTGAAAAATATGAAAAAAAAAACACAACACATAAGAAAAGTACAACTATAATAAAGATGATTAAGCAGCCTGACGAAGTATGTAGTTGAAACACCAACAAAATTCGGTAACAAAACGATTAAGCTTGTGTAGAAAAAACACTATAAGAAAAAAAAAAAAAATAAATTTTTGATTGGTTTCGAAGTTGCTATTATAGAATGAAAAAAAATTCCCGTATTCTATTTTTTTTTTTTAATAATTTAGGTAAAAACGTCAAATTTTGAAAGTGAAGTGATGACGGAAACCATATCGGGTTTTACTGCGGCTGTTTTTAATTGAGATTTCTTCTTCTGTATCCAAGGAAAGGATACAGCCGACAGTGAGAGGGAAAGAAACATTGTATGAATAAAAAGACGGGCATCATTTGATCAAATGGATTTATTACCACTTGTTATTACTTCAATAATAACTTTGATTCAGTAGATAAATCAAATGCAATTCCAGTTAGTTGTGCAGCTAATTCAGGAAAAATCTTCTGCTGGTATTGCTGTTTCCAAATCCAGTCTTAGGTACATCCACTATTAGCACTAATTAACTTCCGATCTTAACTGACACTTTTTCACTGTGAGTTTATACGACAGGTGCAATATGCTCTCAAATAGACGATTTCTGGCTGGACAGGGGGTTAAAAACCGTTGCCTACTGTTTCCCACATTCCTTTTTTACACAGGTTTTATAAGTCTTAGATGTAAAAATTTAAATAAAAAACATCTTCGTACAACCAAAACATTTTATGACTGACGAAAGGGTTTCTATCATTTGTACCTGTGCAAGATGAGCAAAAAGAGAAATTTTCAAAAATTACCAAAAAAAAAAAAAAAAAAAAAAATGGCGTAAAAACGCGCAACGTTTTTTTCTTGAATTTAAAAGTGGAGACATAAAATTTTATCGTGATGTATAATATTTTTAAAAATGTAATTAAATTCACTTTCAAAAACCTTTTAAATTTTTTTTTTACGAAAAAGTGAACAAAAAAAAAAAATTTTTTTCTACTTTCGAACGAATTTTTTTATCATAAAAATTTAAAATAAAATTTTTCTAAAAAAATTTTATAAGTAGCTGTTAATATAGATTCTTTCACACAAAAAAATCAATGTAAAATCTTTATTTGTTTACCCACAAAAAAATATATTGTAAACCTCTCAAACCCGTAAAAAGTCAATGAACACGCATGCAATTTATTCAACTTTCCTGACATTAACAGTGTCCCAAAACCACAAATCTCAAGCAAAAGTCTTGAAAATTCACTAAACGAAGCAGAATTTTGTTGTCTGTCAAGCTGCGTCTTGGGGTTCTATTCAATTGCTACGTTACCGTTGGTGCGTCTAAGAACATGGCCAATCTAACTCCATTTACAATTGATGATTTCGATACGTATTGGTGTTTTACACGCTCTTTCCCACAGTTCTCTGTTTGAGATAACATTTGGCCAAAATATCTTGATTAGTTCTCGTAACGAGCGATTAATGAATATCTGCAAGGATTGCGAATCGGTTGCTATGGTGTTCCAGGATTTACAGCAATACAACATGACGAAACCCACGTTAGATGAAAAGTGGTGGAGTATGGTCCTAAGCTGAATTGGGTGTGACTTCCATACTTTTAGCAGTGCCCGTAATGCTTAGTTTGCCTTTTTAATATTCTCTCACGAGCCGCCTTATGCTGATATGTCACTACCCAAACATATAAGCGATTGCACATCCTCAAGATTTCGTTGTCTATTTGGAACTTTATTGATTTGGTGGTACTTAAACGCGAGAAATTAGTGTTTTCTTTGTTTATAAGAAGACGTGCATCACTTGCAGTGGATTGTATTTCCCCTAGTTTAGCCACCATATGGTGAAATGTTTGGGCTAGGAGACATATGTTGCTGTTAGGGCTCAGGGGCTGATGAAAATATGTTTTATTTACTTGTGTTTTCAGTCAATATTTTCTTGTTTCGGTAAGACTTTTTTTTATTTAAAAAGTCTATATGTATTTAAAATTTCTAGAGAAACATTTTCGGTGATCACATGCTGGCTGTGGATGGAATCTAAGTCCGTTTGAGTGCTAAGCTTTGGCTTAGTTTAGCATGCAGGCTGATTTTCTTCTGTCTTGTTCGTATTTACCAAAAGCTTCTTTTGCACAAACTATTAAATAAAATATAAAATATTTTTGCTTTCAGCTCATGAACTAAGTCCGTTTATTAATGTTTACGATGTGGAAACCGGTAGAGGCATTGTTTCCACCCAGCACTGTGGGATTTGGCTGAAGTGGCAGGTCATACACCTCCATCTCTGTCCACCGTGCGCAACTAAGATTTTTTAAATATTATTTAAACGAAATTAATATTATTCTGTCCTTTCTTTCTACAATCGTCTTTAGTTTAAATATCCTCCTTAAAGTATGCTCTATTTGTTTGTCTATAAAAGCCTACAGGAATACATTGATTTTCTTTAAATATCTGTCATTTTACCACAAAGAAACCAGAACGTCTTAAGTAGGACTTTGATTTTGTAGAACAATTTAAAATGCTTTTGGTTTCAATGCTATTATGCCGTATATTTGAACAAAGCACTCATTATGTTTTTGCTCTTAAAAGAAAATTTTATAATCAAAGCATTTAAAAGTTTTCATAAAACTCTTTTAGTTTTATAGGAGAATTAAGAAAAGAATGTATTTTCTAAAGGTTTTGTTATAACTATTTTCTGCCAAGTTTAATAGTTATATTAAATAGTTGCTTTTCTTTCATTTCCCAACATTTTATTTTGTGTACAATTGTGGTTCGTTCTATTGAAGAAAGAAAAAAAAAAAAAAAACAAAAAAAAAAAACAAAGGAAGAAATAAAATGGTTTTATATCCTTTTTTTTATTTTTTTTTTAAATAAATACTTTTTTGTTCGTAGAAACTGTTCTTGAAATGTCTGGTTGTTGTAATGCTTTTGTTATTTTCAGTTTTATTTCCACAATTGATTGAGTAACTTTATTATCATGACTATTACATTGCTTTGATCAAGTTGGTTTGATTTGCTTTGGTTTTTGATAAAGAGTTGTCTGATAGCACTTGCCATGATGTTCTCTTTATTTTTCCCTTCATTTCAAGTCAAACTTGCAAACTGCTGGTTTGGATTTTTTTGTTGCTTTCTAAACTTTTGTAAAAAGTTTTTTCTTTTTGGTAAATATTTTTCTTTTTTTTTTTAATTTTTCTCATACAATTGCCATAAAGTTTTTGTGTTTCTAACTTTTTGCTTGACAAAATTATTTTCAAGTATGTCTGCAAAGATGACTTGTCTTTGTTTGAAAAATTGCTAGAGTGTAGCAGATTGTTAATGGTGTGACATTTTTTTTTTTTTTTTTTTTTTTTTTTTTTGAAAAAAGAATTTAGAAAAATAGTGGAAATTTTAGTGCTAAAAACTAAAACATTAAAAAGAAAGGACATTCTTTAGAGCTTTAAATTGGTTTCATTGAAAAAGTTTTAGTTGAAAAAGATTTTTGCAAAAATTTCTCTACATAGTTTTGCATGTACTTTAGATTTTAGGAAATTTTGGAAATACTGAATTTATTATAATATTTATTTTAAATTGTTATACATTTAGTTCAATATCTTTATTAAACAAAAATCCACAATTTAACAGTTTAAAGCAAATAAGATTCAATTTTATTCCTTTTTGGCCCCGAGCTCGAGAAAACTTTTTGCTTTAAGAAAATATTTAATAAGTATTTTTACTATAAAAGTGTTTCTAAAACCGAGTGGCCACTAACATACAAGTGGCAAATTTACTTCATGAACGGATACCTGCCGTATCGGGCTTAACCCACGGTGGTCTTAACACTCGATGGAAAAAAGTGCATTTACCAACGCCTCTACGCACGAGCACAACCAATATACAAAACAATACAATAAACAGCAGAACCATGCATGCAGCCTTTACTTAGTTGTCGAAGAAACTTTTAAAGCAGAAAAGCTAGCAGCTTTTGTTGATTTGAAACTAAAAGAATTCTGCCAGAAGACCAAACTTCTTCACAGGCAGTGAAAAATTAGCCCTCAAAGCTGACTCTTAAAGATCGCTCTTTACGTGGCTACTTTAGTTTGAAACTAAAATTACTACGTGATTTTCGAAGGAGCCCTACACTGAGACTACAACCGAAGTCTTACGAGCTAGTACTTATCTAGAGAAGGATCTTTGCTCCGCCTAAGTCAACCTCTTAGAAGGAAGAAAGACATGCAAATTTTGCTTCTGCTATATAACGGTTATTGGCGCAACCGAGGAAACCGGTTCAATGCATTCAAACACTCAAAAAACTGAGTGACTTTCATTTAAATGTTTCTCCATGTTCAATCACTTGTGTTGTAAGAACACCAGATTAATCTTTTGAATAATATTCGAGGCCGCACGGTGCATACAGAAGAAACCATGGCCGCTAGATCAAACGCCGTTCTCAGCAACTCTGTCTCTGCCCGTCTATGGCTTGGACAATTTTGAAGACATATCTTCGCCTACATCCATATATAAGATCCAAATGGTGCAAGAATCAAAGCTAGTGGACCATTAATTTCGGCATGTGTTCGGGGATTGGACTGATAACACAGTGCAACAAAATTCGGGTCATCGCCGCCAGCCTCAATACTTGCAATGCGAAATGAAACTAGACTATTGGTAGAGCGAATCTGCCAAAGGGTTTTACAAAGTTAGCTCGGGTTCCCGAAATATCGGCCCCTAAAATTTTTGAATTTTTTGAAAAGGCGTTTGGTATAAGTCAAAAAAAAAAATAAACTAAATGTACTTCTGAGCTAAAAGACTATTGCAGATGTCTTCAGTAGAATTGTATGGCGATTATTTGCTTAGAATATATTAACCCTCTAACACTCATTTTAAGGGGTAATTTTTGTCATTGTTTTTAACTTCCCCATAAAAGTATACTAAGACGGCAATTTAGAGGATTAAAATGTTCGACGAATATTTTTTGCATTAAATTTCACTAGGGGTCTTCTAAGACCAAAAAATCGTGCAATGTACGTAAAACAGGTTATCGAAAAATTCAAAAATTTCAAGGCCAGGAATTTCGAAAATCCGTGGAAGTTGAACTAAATTTGTTATAGAAAGGCGCATATGCCAGAAACTTTTTTGGTAAAAACTGTTATATGCCTCTAAAAAACATCACTAACTTTTTATGATCCATGATCGATGTGGAAGAACCTTTGGCATAATGAATGGTATAAAAAGGACTTATCAGAGTGATCGAAATAAAATTAGTTATAGTTCTGTTGTATATGAACTTCAAGAAATTAGAATTGATTTATGAAGACTCCGGCATATTTCTTGTGTATCATTTAAAAGTGTACTTAAAAGTACTTTACAGTATCACACAAGTCTAAGGTATTTTGAGGAAAATACAACCCTGTCACGATAAGTTTTTTTTGTTTTTTGAAAGTTTTTAATTAATTATAATAGTGAAATGCGCATAGAAACTAGCCTATCCTCCAACAATATATTTCAGTGTATTTATAAAGAATAAAAATTGGTCAAATAAAATCTTATTAGTTTTTAAAAAATAATAAGAATAGGGAAGCATTTTCCTCAAAATACTTAATTAAGACTTGTGCGAAAGTGTAAACGGCCTTTAACAAGAGTTGGTAATACTTTGTTGTTTGAAAGAAAGAAGTTGTTTGCTTAATTACATAATAGGCACACTTAGAGGCAAACAAAGCAGAATGATATCTTGCGAAATATGCTAAATCTTTTTATTCAAGCAAAAGGCTTGAGAAACTTGTCCGGCTGATTAAACATACCCAGATAAAAAATACAAGAACCTTTTTTCTAAGACACTTTCAACAAAAGAGTAATAAAGACCTTTATTTTATTTTTCAAGTAGATGAGTGACAACAAAAAACTAAATTACTTCTAATATTTATTTATTTTTCTTTAACACAAAAAAAGGAAACATTTTATTTCATAAGTATATCCTATTCATATGCACATTTCCTTTCTACACACTTTTTCTTTAAAAAAATAAACAATCTTCAAATGTTGGACTTTTTTACAAAGCAAAACAGAATTATCTTTAAAAGAGAAATTATAACAAATAAAAGAAAAATGTTAAAGAATTCTAGAAAGAAATAAAAAAAAGATAAACAAAAAGAAAAGCATAATAAAAAACTTCATATGAAAGCTAAAATGTTTTTTATATTCTTTTTCTTAATATTTTTTTTTTTTGCAATTTGATGGCAAAATGTCAATGAACTTTTTTAGATGCTTTAAAGTTTTGAAGGAGCAAAAATGAAATAGAAAAGCAGCTGACAGAAATTGTAAAAACTTTTCATGTATGTTGGTTTTTTTTAATAACAAAGTCAACAAAAACATTAAAGAACTTGTGACATACGAGTGGGAAACTAACTAACACTCATACAACTCATATTTAAACGGGTTTTAAGATACACTTACCAACACTTTCAAAGATTCTGGTAAGCTATGTTTCCCTACTGACAGAAACAAACAAAAACCAAAACAAAAAGATAGATAAGTTTCTAACATACAGTCAAGTGTACTCATTTAAAAAACTCAATTTGTTGTTTTCGTACAATTGTTGTGCTCCAGATAAGATTTTACAGCTGAAATGTACTATTTCTTTTAATGAAATGAAAATCGAGAATGGTGAAACATTAAATACTTTTTGAAGAAAGATCTGAAAATTGTCTTGTATTAAAGTCTGCTGTAAGGTTTAGTTTAATGCCTAGTTTGAACTCTAGGAAAAAGTCCAGGTGAAAGGCTTTTGCAAATGTAGTTCTAAATTTAGTTCAAAGAACAACTTAGGAACTTGCCTGGTACAGAGTAAACCTAAAAAAAGTTTTACTTGCGTCCAATATATAATTGGGCTATTCACAAGGTGTGCTATCAAGTCATATCGTCATAATGTCCTAAATAATATTTTACAATTGTTTAAAAAAAATATTGTAAATTATAAGCGGTTGCCCACAGCAGTCATATATATTTCTTGTAATTATTTTAAGACATATGACTTTACAACTTAATGACTACCTTGTGAATTGCCCAAATATATTTATATTAATATATTTATGTGTTAAATGATGTTAGGGTTAGGTTCAACCAAGCGTTTTTCAAAACCAAGCAATTTTTTATTAGAGCTAGTAGTTACATGTAGGGCGTCTTATATCCCAGCGGGAAATTTGTGTCAATTGTTCTTAAAGCACTTATCCTGCGACCAGTGCACAAGATATTATAATTAAAAGAAACGAATTGTGATAATTAAAAAAAAGACCAATCACTTAACTGGTGATAATGTATTTAAAGTGTAGTTGCTCCAGAGGTAAGGCAATTGAAATAAAACTAGTCATGTAACTAACATGGTTCACTCGGGACAATTTCTACTACAGACATTATATTAACCGAAATTAAATGTGAATATGTTGTTTTTTTTATTCTGCACTATTGAAAAAAAAAATAGTTGAGTTCTATTTAATGGAGTTTATTATATCATTAACTTATCTTCTAACAATGACGTGACACAAAAAGGAGATATACATGAACAAGAAAAAGGAAAAAGGAAAGTTTGCCATACTACTATGTTGTTAATATCCAAACGTACAGAGATGTTACCATATAATATAGTGGTAACTTTTGATACTACAGAATATTAAAGTGACAAGTCCCCTTCATATAAAGTGTAAGAACTAGAACCAGTCCCTACCACTTTAAAACTGTCACGTGACAAGCTTGGTGTTAGTTCCTTTTCTCCTAGGGATTTGATAGGTGTGAAAATAACTTAAGATATATTATATATCGTCGGCTTTATATGCAAACCTACTAACTGCCTTTCAATACATTTTACAGGAAAGACAAAAAACTTATTATATAACAGATTTTCCGCTCAAACTGAAGAAAAACTATATACTGGTCGACGGGGCGTATCGTTCTCTACCACACGGCATTAAAATCTTAATTTACTTAAAAGGTGGATATAGCAGCTTTGCATATTAAGCCGACGATATGAGCAATAAAATGATATGAATTATTATTCTTTCTCTCAAAGAGAACAAATTTTAGATTTATTCAGTTTTAAAACTACTACTCCACCAAATTTTATAATGAACATTTTACTATGAGTCTCATATTTAGCCCACTCTTGGAAAACACTCTAATACGTGACGAAAGTGAGATAATTTGGTGCAATTTAGGTTAATACAATAAGTTTTCATATAAATGCGAATGTGTATTTTATGTCAAATTACAATTTATAAAGCTTTCATACTTTTAAGCTTCGTTCACAATCAAAAAAACATTTTCACTTGGTGATCATAATAGAGCAACAATTTCTGTTGCAACCACACACATTTTGCATTAAGAAACCGTTTGCAAATTTTAGCCACAACAATATTATGCATTTATTATTACTTTTTACAACATTATGTTGAAATTTTCATTCGAAACTAAATAAAATTATTTTAAACGTCAGAAACAATTTCATACAAGTTGTTGCTGAAGTTAAAGTAGACTCAACTTTAGTTACATTTTTAAAAAAATTTTAGTTACATTTTTGGTTTAAAAATGAAGGGAAAATATATGAAATACTTTGGGAAGAAAAAGATAGATGAAAAAACGAAATTGTTGCTCTAATTGTGAAGAAAGCCTTTAAGTCTTATGCTTTAAACACATTCGAGACAGCAAGCTACCGACTTCAATATGTCAAAACTAGAATACATGTGTGCATATGGAAATGATTATTTTCACGACGACACGGATACATGGCTGCAGGTTGTTGTCTGTGTTTATTTTGTCGTTGTAGTCAAATTAAACTAATTTCTATTTTTGTCCACTACAAAACAGAAAAAGTGCTGCTAATTTAAAAAAATATTTAAAAAATAAGTGCTTAAATTTTTTTTTTTTTTTTTTTTTTGTTTAACAGAAAAGAATCGGCTTGAAACAAGAATATTAACTCGGCTCAACACCAAATTGTTATTTATATAATTTTTTTTATATCCCTGAAAGAAGTTCTATATGAAGATGTTTTTCGCGCCAACGCTTCTAGTTCAGGAGTCATAGGTCGCAAAAGTTTCAAAATACTTTATCCATATCTCTTTAGGTATAAAATGAATCTATAAAATATGGGAATCATTGGAAAATTCTTTAAAGTGTGTTCCACATGGCGTTTATGGCACACCGATTAACCAATTAAGAGCCAATTTTATATATTTATACTCCGTGGCTGACTTTTTTTTGACAAAATTAGCTTTATCTTTAAAACATGTCGATATAACAATAATTATTTAACCCTAAGATATTTGCTTAATAAAGTTTTTCTGAATTGCGGGTTTTCAACGTTGCAGAACACTTATTTTTTATGAACATATTACAATAATTCAATCAGCCATCATGAATAAAAAATTCCCCGGGAGTTTTTTCCCTTTTCCTACTTTTACAATTGAATTAATATAGGAAAAATGAGAGAAGGGAGAAAACTCCCGGGGAATTTTCATTCATAATTGGGATGAATATGTAAGAAGTACATAAATTATTTACAGATATATATTTTAAATCAAACTTTTAAATAAATTGACTAATTTTCCAAAATAAAATTTTTTAAAGCTTAATAAATTTAAAATTTTATATGATGAAGTTATTAATAATATGGTATATTAAAGATTAAGTGTTCTTCCCTAAAGATATTATGTTTTAAAAAATATGTATATTGACAAAACTTTAAGTTTTGTAGAAAAATCTTTCAAGAAATATTTATTTTTGAAATTGGCCCTTAACGGGCTAATAAATCGGAATTTTTTAAAGAACAAGTGAAAGCCATTTCGAAGTAGTTTCTAATAATACCACTGCTTCTTAGATCCAGTTTTTACCTAAAAAGTTATTGATAAAGGGTACGTTCGTAAATGCAGTTGTTGGGTATCACTTGCGCAGAAGTAAAGTTTAATGTTCGTAAAAGCATCACTTGTAAGAAACTTGGCATCACTCTCATATGTCAAAAGTTTTAATGCAGCTTCAGTTAATTTTCTGAAGCAATAACTTTTGACAAAAAAGAAATCGTTTAATCGTCATTTATAAGAAAACTGTTACTTTTTGGTTCAATATTTTCAATTAAATTTGTCATCTTTATTGTAAAAAGCATTTTTATTATTATTTAATGTTTGCTTATTAAACTTTTGAAATTTAAAAAATTCAAACTTTGCACAGCTGTTGTGCAAAGTATCAGCAACATAACTGCAACTGGTAATCACGTGATACAGTGATACATAGTTTTTATGCATTTACGTATGTACCCAAAGTGTTCTGAAACTTTTACGAACTGTACCACGTGTGTTGAAGGAACAAATTTTCTTATTTTATATGTATTTTTTGTTTAATCTGCCGTTAAAATTATATTGTTTATTAGTTACAAAAACAACAAAATTAAACTATTTTAATTTTTTTTTAAAATAAATTCATTTGTTGATAATCTTTAATTAAGTTTGAATAAGAGTCTGCAATTATGCATGTTTTTCCATTCTATAAAAGAAAAAAGAAATGATAGTGGCACTACTGAAATATAAAGACATAGTAAACAAAAACAGCTGTTTGTATTTTTCAATTGTAGCTGCCGTCTTCAACATAATTCAGTAGCAAACTACACGACTAAAGTTTCAGCCAGCAGCATTTGTAGTATTGTGTTCGTGTAGCCTGCTGTGGTGAATGTGTTTAATGCATTATTCCTTCAATGTTTTCCAAGAATACTTTCTATGCACTATTAGAATTTTTTTTTTACTTTAGCCTATCCTTTGGCTAGCAATGAAGTAAGTTGTACAGAAAATTTATACAACTATGAGGTACCATCAGAATGCAAAGCATTTTCTGGCCCGCTACGGTCTTCGTCAGCATTCTTTGTATCTTATAACTTGAGAGTGCTCATGGTAAATTTTATGTATTTCACTTAACTATTTAAACAAATAGCATCTGGGAATTTATTTCTCATGGTGAGTAACTTTAATTATATGAATTCGAATGTGTATTCTAAGTCAAATTACAATTTATAGAATACACATTCGAATTTATATGAAAAGTGATATAATAAATGTTACTCACCATGAGAAATAAATTCCCAGATTCTATTTGTTTAATATAAAGAGTTTTATATTATGATACTTTAATAAAATTTGTTTAACTTGAGTGTTATTAGACTAGAATTTGTGGTGACAGCTGTAACCTTATGAATATTGGTTTATAGTTTACTACAGAACCCATTAAAAGTTCAATCCTGAAACATTAGAGTTCTTGGTAGAGGGTATTTAAGATCGTTGCTGCCGAATGTAGAATTGTAACTTATTTGTTCTTTAGTATGTTGATAATTTTATGTCTTACAAGTAGATAAACCGATAAATTCGTACTTTTCTTTTACTACACAGGAAATGCGTGTGTATATATGAAAAATAACATACATCACATACTTCTTCTAAGTATTTAATGTTACTAACTTTATATAAATTAATATTTGGATTTTTTTTTTGCAGCACAGTGGCTATTCGTCAACACATTAATACTGGTTTAGAACCCTATTCACATACATATTTACACATACGATGTCTATAGAATATTTGTACGTATGTGTTTGTGAATTAATTACATAATGTTTACTTGCGATTAACATCATCTTTACGTTACAAGAGAAACTCAGACATCATTATTATCATCAGCGCCAGCAGCAGCACAAAGAAAAACAATAACAGCAGCAGTAATAAAGGAAATAATAATAATAATAATACTTAAGATACATGAAAACAGTGGTGCCATATTATGGTATAATTTCTGAAACAGAAAACTTCACCATTAATTTGGTGACATATTTTGCGGGCATGGGTTTGGGAATTTTCGAAATATATTAGGATAATAACGTTTTGTTTATGTTAAATTGGCTGTTCTTTATTTAGTATATTTTGTTAAATCATCATGGTAGAACAAAAAGTTCAATAACGCATGCAAAAGATCGAACAAGGACAACATTTGACTGCTAGAAGCTCCTTCTCTGGAGCAGCACTTCTCACTTCTGTGCTTACTAAAGAAAACAAACAACATGCCGATGATAACATTTTAAAACTTTTAAGCTAACCCTAAGGCTTATCGAAAAATCACCTTTATTGATAAGGCAACACAAAAAAAAAATTTTCCACCAGTAAAAGCATTAATCAAAAATAAAATCAGTTTTAATTAAAAATTTAATCAAGTGAATTAAACGTTATTAGTAAAAAAATGTCAAAAAACTTTTTTCCATGTGCTTCTTATTTTTAGTTTTAGTTATTTATTATTAATATCCGTATATTTATAGATTTGTTAATACTAATTAATATTTATTAACGACTACATGTGCTGCATTTTATATTAGCATTTCATTTAAAAAACTTTCATACTGCACACGAAATACATAAAAGCAAAAGTTTTTGTGTTTTGTTTCCTCATGCCCCAATAAATTCTTTGGAAACAGAAATTTATTTCACTCATGTTCTAATGAAGAATATTTGATTAATTTTAATTAAATGAAATATGATTTATTAATATCGTTAGCTAGATGGTTGTAAAATACATACATATGTACATATAATAAAATTAATATATATATTAATTACATATAAGACATATAATAAATTAAGTTAAATAAATTTATAAAACTTTTCCAAGTTATTAGGAGATAGAAATACTTTTGTTGGTTAATTTAATGAAAAAAGTTTTGACAAAAGTTGCACAGTTTTTCCTTACAACTCGACTTTAAGGATTCCTGCGGCATATTATGAGTTACACAGTTTAATAACTCCTAAAAAATCCAGACATTAAGCAAATGTTTGTGAAAATATTAACCCCCTTATTCATAAAAAATATTTTTGGTATTTAAAAGGTTCATTTAACATATTTTCATAGAAAATTACTTTCATAAACCTTTTGTAAATCTAAAAAATTGTTTATGAATAAAACCTTAAGTGTATCACTTAATAATTTAGGTTTTTTTTTTTGTAAAATTAGAGTGCTTATTGTAAAATATTGGTACAGTATAATCCTATACAAAGTATAATCTATGACTCATTTTTCCAAATTTTGTCATCATATGCATTTCGCGTCAAAATAACTGCTAATCTTTTTAGAACTAGAACCCAAATTCGAATTTTTTTTTTCTAAATTAAAGCGTTTTCTAATGAGAGCAAATAATATTCCGATGGGTTCTGCATTAAACTTCTGGACGAATAAATCTTTCTTAACACTATTTTCCAAAAAATTTAAAACAAGTCTTACAACATGCGGCCTAGCATTGTTAGATGGAATATAAAGGTTTCAGTACTGGTCGCATACTCCTGATGGGTTTTGTTTAAGAAACATCCGCGCTAGACAGTAAAGGACCATACAATTTGATAAGAAAAAAGTTCAGAATGATCTTCGTTTTTATTTTCCACAACAAATGACATACACAGGAAAATAAGACAACAACGGTAACGCTGATATAAATTTTCAACCACCATTTCAAGTTAATGAGTAAAACAAAACACAAAATAGTCATACCAGGCTGGATTAAGTAACTCAAGATATTCAGAATGGCTGCCAGTTTCTAGAGGTGTTCCACAGGGATCCATTCTCGGTTCGCTTATGTATATTACGACTCAACTAAAATTTATGAAAATCCAAATGTATGCTAATAATGTTTAATTGTTCATTGGCTGTAACATTTCAACATTATCATTATCGTCTCGAAAATAATTCCAGATCTCTTAAGAGTCAGTGAATGAGCAGCTATAAATGGGACAAGTTTAAACCCTAAAAAATCAAAATGCGTTCCAATTTGCAGGACACAAATGGTCAACCTGTATCCGCTTAGAAATATTTTGGGAGACACACAAAATGAGATTGTGAACTCTGCAAAGAACTTGGGAATTATTTTTAACTCAAAACTTTCTTGGACAGATAATATAAATAATGCAGCAGGGAAAACGTATGGTATGCTAAGATCACTATGGACTAATCATTATTTAACTCCATTTTAGATTCGAATGTTATTGGCAAAATCATACTTTTTGCCAACACTTTTATATGAATGTGAATTGTTTTCTGGTTGAAGCGCATCTGATAAGCGGAAATTAAAAACTTCGTTTAATAATATCGCCAGATACATTTTTAATCTGAAAAGGACAGACAGCGTCTCCCAGTTTGCAAAGAAATTGTTTAATGTTTCTTTTGATAATCTTTTAAAATGTCACAATTTAATTTTCCTACACAAAATAATCTACACCAAGGAACCTGACTTTCCATTAAAAAAATTAACATTTGCAACAGATATGAATGAACATTAATGTGCTGAACCGAACACAATGAAGTTTGTGGTTAAAAAAAAACCGAACAAAATTGAATGTTCTCATTTTTTTGTTGAGTTGGTTAAAAAAAGGATTTTTTTGTGTTCGAAAGATAACAAAGAGGAAAATGTTATTTTTTTAATGATTTACTACACAAACACTATAAGCATTTGTGTTTTCCACAAATCTACCAAACAAAACACTAAGAAGCTATGTTTAGTGTTTATTTCCGAACACTGCCATTGGAATAACCCGACTAGTGGTTAGGGCTGCCTTACAATTATCAAGACAACGTCATCTTTTTCCGGTGTTCGGTAACTTTGGAACCATTCTCTCTTACACTGATTTGGTTGGTTGGAATCTACTTCTCCATTAAATCAACATGCTGAGTAATAATACAAAAGCGGCTACTCTCTTGGAGAGATATTAACAAAACGAGAACTCATTATTGGGCATTATTGGTGCAGTATGCTTGGTTGCAGCTGCCAATGAAGTTTTACCTAGCCCAATCAGCAAACCCAGCAAAATCGGGTTCCACTAGAAGGTTAAGGACGTTGAATAATCTGTTGCATTTCCGAAATGCTGCCTGAAAGTTCGGTACGGAAGTGTTGAAAATTCTTCTTGAATATAATGACAATCTGAATAAACTAATGCCCCCATTTATCACCTTCAAACTTTAATGGATAACCTGGCCTAACTCCCTCTGAACCGCACAAAGCATTTCTTGGACGTCGAATTCGATTTAACATATTCAGAAAAAAATAACAATTAATAAGGCTTCAACAAAACAGAATAAATAGTTTTAAATAATTAAGTCACTTATTAACAGTAACAACGAAATGCATCTTTCTATGAATGATCTCATATAATCCGCCCAAAAGGCTTTCTACACGCATCTTATTCTATTTACGTCAAGACTGGGATCTAGAGATAACTTTATATAAAAGAGTTTTGCAATACGTTCTAACGTACAGCTGTTTAATATGTGCTCTGATTATGGTGGATAAAGAAAAGCTAAAGAAAAAATTATCTAAAAATCCCAATTAGATATGATAACAGAGATTATATTAAGAGTAGTAATCGAGTGATGAACAGCTTAATCAAAGACAAAGGTGCTGTAGAATTTATAAAAGCCCAATGATTTCGCTGGGCAGGCCATGCATCAATAATACCTAAAAACCATGAATGCCATACCTTATAGAACAAAATTGCAAGGAAAGCCTAAAACAAGATGGCTTAAGACTGCATAAAAGTCGAAATCAATGATTGGAAACACGCAGCGCCAAAGAGAACCGATTGGAAAAAAGTTGACTTGGTTAACTAGGCTGGGCTGCAGACCAAAACATGATGCTATATTTTATATGTGACGTAAATTTAATATAACGCAACTTTTTACAAACAATTGGTTTGATCTTTTATTTTTTTATATTTTTAAATTCTCTTTAATACTTGCTGTAAGTCACTCGAAAATTTAATAAAATATTTTAACTAAAATTTCCTTTAAATAGTTATTGCATTTTATTTATTTTTAAATAATTGTTATTACATACATACACACATATATGCTTTCATTTGAATTTAATTATTAAAGTTTAAATTTGGAATTTATTTCCATTCCTATTTTTTAACTAAAAATTCAATTAAACGCGTAAATAATTTTTCACCCCTGTCTCCTTGTGCAATACTTATTATTATAATTAATATTAAGTAAGCGCACCATTGCACTTCATTTATTAGAAATATAATTAATCATACATAAAATAGAAGCATACTTTTCAGCGTAGTCACACAATAAACGAACGTATGATTGATGTTTAATTGTGGTATTAAGTATATGTCATTAATTAATGCTCAAGGTCTTATAAAAAAACATTGCATATCTTAAGGAGCCAATTTTATAATTACAGGCGGCGTATGAGTAATATTTGTTTTTAATAAAAATTACGCAATACTGATGTTTCGGTTCTTGTTTCATCGTGTATGGTAAAGGTTGAAACATGAGATTTAACTAATATTGCCTTGTCTGTGGGCAGCATTAGAATTACTGAAAAACTTTTATTCGAGGTAATCAACTTTCGCAACATGAGCTTTGAACAGGGTAGCTCAATAAGTAATTGTTTAAAAGTGCTACAAAAACTCCTATATCAATCTTGTTTTTAATTTTTGCTAAATAATGATTTTAAGGAGAAAACTAAAAAAACAAGTTAGAGTACTATATTCGGCTGTGCCGAATCTTTGATACCCTCCACCAAGAAACATAGTAATTTTATTTATTTTTTTGTATCTCGAAAACCTGACGTGATAGAGAAAAATCAATTATGTGTGATTTATAGAACACGAGCGGCAAAACTTATCCGTTTAACTTACATTTAAAACAAAATTTCGAAATTTGTTTTTGTTTTAAATGTAAGTAGACGAGTTTTGCGCTCGTGTTCTATAAACCACACATAATTGATTTTTCTCTATCACGTCAGGTTTTCGAGATACAAAAAATGTTTTATTCCTTTTTTAACATAAAAAATTCACTAGTTTGTTTAAAAATCAATGAATATTTAAAAGTCAATGGCGTTATTTGAACGTGATTTTTATTTTGTTGGTTCGGTTTCGTATTAGAGTCCAGTAATAGTCTCCCAACATGTTTTTGTCACAAAATCCTTGATAAATTCTTTAAATTTTCATTAGATCTCGGAGAGCACGCTCCCATTCTTCGCGCTTACTACACCAAGTTTTTTTTTGGAAACAAATCTAAATGCGAATAAATAATAAACAAAACATTGTCGTTGTCCACGGTTTCTCCAAGTTTCCGACTGCAAAACCAAAATAATGTAAATATGCATATTTAAATGATTCTGATATTGCATATCCTTTTTTTCCAACCAAATATTTACCACACACAAAGCAAAAATAGCTTGCATCAATAACACACGATCTACCTGACATGCTTAAACGCTACTGTTATGAAGATTTAGAATGAATGTGGGCTTCTGTTAAATTGATAATTGTGAGTTGTTTTGACTATTTTACAGTATTGCCAGCATGCGATAAAAAATTAACAAGACGTGATAGCCTAAATTGTATGTCAGATTCGAATTCAGCGCATCCAGATTAGTTTAAAAAAATATGCTTCGTTTCTGCAGTAAATTTTTTTTCCAAATTTGTAGACCAGTGCAATTGGACCAAATTATACCATAATAGCATTATTCGGGTTTATACGGTTTTACGTGTACTAAAGTATTTTCTGAGAGTGGAATTTTTATGAGGCCTATGCTAAATTTTGCCACTTTCTTTACGAAATTTGACAGCGTTATTTTTAATCTTATAAAAAATAATGCTAAAAACAAAATTTTACTACAAAAGCATCATTTGTTTCGGTTTTAGGCGTACTAATCTGTTTTCCGAAATTAGGCTTTATATGGCGCCTATGGTTAGTTGTGGACTCAACTTCATAAAATTTGACAGTATGATTTTTAGTCCTATAAGACTGTGACTATCAAATTTTATTACAGATGCATTATTTTTTACGTTCGTTATGATAGCATCATTAATTACGGTCTTAGGCGTACTAAACTCTTTTCCGGGAGTAGGGTTTATATGGAGCCTAGGGTAAATTATGGACCGATCTTCACGAAATTTTAAAGTGTGATTTTGAATTCGAATAAAACGAACTTTTGCGAATTCCTATGTCATTCCGTGCATTTTTGCACCATTTATGTTAGTTTTTGTAACAATATTATCAATTTTTTAGGGTGGTAGTTCCACATTTTGTTTTATAGCTCTGGTCCTACTTAACCGATTTTGCTGGATTTCAATCCCAAACTGCTTAGGATAACTACAAGCAATTTGACACCTAGTTTGTTTATTTCTTTTGAGTTTTTCGAAGGTGAGCGTGTTTTCAACAGACGGACAGACGGTCAGACGGACAGACAGACGCACATGGCTAAATCGACTTAGAATTACTCAAGCAGCCAGAATATATATACTTTATGGGGTCTGAGATGAATAATAAAAAAGTTTCACACGGAATGACAAACTTAGTATACTTTCTTCACAACTAATTGTGGTGGAGGGTATAAAAATAAAGACAAACATGTGTTCAGCATTTTCACTTGCAGTTCTACATATCCATTTTATTTTTAGCAAATCATATCGAGCCCTATTTGCGACTATATCGTAAGCGACAAAAAGCAAATTTTGTAGGAGAAGGGTTTTTATTATTATTGTTTCTTAAGCAATGCAATACTTTATTTGGATTTAGAAGGGCCTTTTCTCCGCAACGGTATAAATTCAATGTCTATGAATTTGTCTGTTATTGTAATGAGTCCCTAAAAACTATTTGCAAGAAAAAAAGCAAAATTCGGGTAAATTGTCGCTTACGATATAACCGCAAATAGGACTCGATATATTTAGCAGTCATTTAGTTGTTACATTGACCAAGCAATGAATTTGTACATAACGCACTGGTTCCTCTAAAGAGAGTTACATTTTTTCAAGAAATTGATGTAGAATACTCATATTTACGCACTGTTAAAATCTTATATCAACATTTTGCTAGAGTATCAAACATGTTTTCTTAATTAAAAAGAAAAATTTCTTCCATTGATCTTATAAAATAAAAGGTTAAAAATAAATTAGACAATTCGACTGAAAGTATGTCCCTTTGGACTGCTGATAAACTATCAATATTTGGATTAAAAACCATAAATAGTTCAACAAAAATAGCCACAATACTAATTGTTATATAGAGATTAACTTCATAAAAAAAGTCTTTATATTATTAACACAAAGATTATTGATTAACTTTGCAACAAAAAAACCGTTTTATTTTTAAATTTACTTTTATTTAAAAAGGTATTCATTGCTTTTAATTTTAAACTTTTAAATATAAATTTTCTTATTACAAATTTCCATTATTGTTGTCAGAAAAGAACATTTCTTCTTGTAGAAAAATATTCTTGTAAACTTTCAATATCTACATACATACATATATATGTAGGGGATGAAATTCTATGCTTTTACAGCTTGGAAAATTTGTGCATAAAACACATTTGAACGAAATTTTCTCCAAAAATTAAAAATATTTGGAATATTGATATTGAGAAAGAATAAAGAAGTTACCCAACAAATAAAATTTTGGAGTAAGTAATACAGAATTGTTCACTTTATTTCTCCTTATACTTGCATGCAGAGAAAAAATATGTTTGGGCATGCTTACGGCAACCACACTATGTTTATTGTAACAAAAAATAGTTATTTTTATTTAATAAGGGTGGTTAAATTTCAAGGGCCGATGGTGATTTTGAATAAAACACAAATTTTTTAGGAAATTATTGTCATTTCTTTTTATTATGATAATATTGGTATGGTTTAATTATGTATGGAACAAAATATCGGACAAATGGTCGCCGCGACCTCGGCGGCACACCTCCATCCGATGGTCCAAATTTTCGATGACGCTGAGGCATAATTGAGGTTCTATGCCGTTAATGTGCCGAATTATCTCATCCTTTAGCTCTTGAATTGTAGCTGGCTTATCAACGTACACCTTTTCTTTCAAATAACCCCAAAGAAAGAAGTCCAGCTGTGTCAAATCACATGATCTTGGCGGCCAATTGACAATCCCACCACGTGATATAACACGGCCATTGCATTTGTCGCAAAAAAGCCATTTTTTCGTTAGCTGTGTGGCAAGTGGCACCGTCCTGTTCAAACCACATATCGTCCACATCCATATATTCCAATTCGGACTGTAAAAAATTCGTTATGATCTCACGATAGCGAAAACCATTCACAGTAACTGCCTGACCGGCCTCATTTTGTAAACAAATACGGCCCGTTAATGCCGCCAGCCCATCAACCGCACCAAACAGTCGCTCTTTGTAGGTGCATTGGTTTTTCGACAATCACTCTAGGATGCGGCAATTTTGCTTATTGACGAATCCACTGAGGTGAAAATGTGCCTCGTCACTGAAGATGATTTTCTTTGAAAATTGATCATCCACTGTTGCCATTTCTTGCCACTATTCTGACCATTGACGACGTTTAAAATGGTCAAGAGGTTTTAGTTCTTGAGTCAATTGAACCTTGTAAGTCTTTATGCATATTGTTCATCAACGAGGAGCGTGAGAGGTGCAATTGTTGGGCACGACGACGAGTTGAGGTGGACGACTCTTCAGCCACACTATCGCGAACAGCAGCAATATTTTCTGCAGTACGAGCTGTACGTGCATGCACTGGGGGTTTTCAGATCTCTTACAGATCCAAGTTGCTCAAATTTTTGCACGATTTTTCCGATTGTATGCACATTTGTGCTATTAAATTGACCGAAAAAATCACGAAGTGCACGATATGCATTTTGATTTGAACGCCCATTTTCATAATAAGCCTGAATAACTTTAACGCGTTCGTTGATTGTGTATCTTTTCATGGCTCAAATTCAGTTAGTCTGAACTTGAGAAACGTCAAATGAAATGCAGAAAAAAACTTGACGTATTGGTGTGGTTCACATTCAACATCGACCCTTAAAATTTGACCACGCTTTATTAGCAATATACTGTATACATTTCAATGTTTATCGCAATTATAAAGTTAGCTGTTGTTCACCGAAAAATAGTCTTTTTTCTACAACTAAATAATGACAACTTTAAAAACATACTCACATTTACATTTACTCACAACAATATCATTTTAACTTTCTTTACATGCACTCATGATATTTTTAAGATGCAATCAAAATATCTTTCCTCTAATAATATTTCGTTATCGCCATTTGTAAAATAATTTCGTATCAGCTGTGTCGTTTGTTTTAAATATGCCTACCGAGTTACTTGTTAGTGAGTGGTTCAACAAATAAAAAAAAACCCATTAAAAAAAGTTTAAAGAAATTAATAAAATAAAGAAATTGTATTTACATTCAAAAAAAAAATTGTTAAGTGCCACAAAATAAAATATCGATGCAAAAAAAAATTTTAAATTTTTCTATTGTTGTGAAATTGGTGCAAAAAAATTGAAATATGGTGCAAAAATATTTGCCATTGCTTGTAAGATTTGTGATAGTTAAAGAAAAAAAGAATGAAGCGTAATAACGATATTATGATCACCTACGGTTACAATATGATAATTCTAACCATATTTTGATAGCTTTGTTTGTGCAATAAATACCTAAATCAACACAAGCAGGTGGACAACAACAGCACGATGTTTGTGTGGATATTAAACATTTACATATTTACACAAACTACTCAATACTTTTTTTAATGCGTTTGTGTAACCGTTTGCACGGTTTATTTGGCCCTTTAGCCACTAAAATAAAATAAAAGTTATACATAAAACTTGATTTAAATTATACATAAACCTAGAAATTTATTAAAGATAAACGCACATTTGCATATAATTCCAGCCCCTTGATAAAAATATGTTTATATTTGTGAATATAAGTAAGCCTCAGAAGCACCAAAAATATATTTATGTATACATACGTCCATATGTACATAAATATGTAACAATATGTATGTATGTACATACATTTATTACGACTTGTTATAAATTTAGATGTCAAAATGGAAAAGAAACCAATTTTCCCCTAAAGCCTTCCATTTCCAACAAAACAAATTACCAAGCAAACACATGAGCCGATGAAATAAAAAAAACTGCCTTTTGAATGAAATGTGCTTTAGGTTATGACCAAATAAGAAATATAAATGAAAGAAAAAAATAAGAGAAAGAAAACAGAGACAGACAAATATTTGATATGAATGACAATGTTCTAGAAAGTTATAGAAAATGCAAAATATTATGTAAATGTTTGTTAGTACTGATACATCTGGATGTCGATGCATATGTCAATGATAACTTTAAGAAAATATCCTTAAGGGGCTCTTTTGCCACAGAAATAAAAAACGGGGTAAAATTTATGATAAATGTAAAAAATGTAATGCGTATAACAGATGCCAAAAATTGCTTTGGAAGATGTATAGCAGAATAAGTAGGGCACTATTTTGAAGTTTAGTTAGATTTTTTGAATACATTAATGTCTGATGGGGTGCAATCAAGGTTTAAGGAGGTACAGGGTGGCGCATAAGTAACTTGATGATATATTTGGTTTTCAGTGTACATTCTTTGCAGTGTAAAAAAGAAATGTTCGTGACATGTGGCAATGCCAAAAATGCTCAATAATGTGAAGCATTTTTCCTTGAATTGGCTAACAATAATGCTTGCAAATCATTGAATTTTGTTGAAGCTCATTTTTGGCTTGAAAGGCACACAGAATTGCTGAATTCGTTGTGAAGAGCAGCCAGAGGAAGTTAAATAGCTGGTTTGTAGGCCTGAAGGCTTGAAGAAGTACGGTGCAATTAGCGTTTAAAACACTGCTGTCGAAACAAAAAACTGTCGAACAAAAAAAGAACATTTGTGTATAACTTTTTGCTTTTTGAGTTGGTTTGACACCGACTGTTTACATTTAATGAATCAGGAGTAAAAGCAACAGTTTTTCTTGGGCCAATGTAAAAAGAAGAAATGGCAGTTTTTCTACTTTGACTGCAGTTTTTCAAACGCCGATTGCTTAGTTCTTCTTCAAGATAGAGGAAAATTGGTTAAAGGTTACAGTCTATAGGCCTTATTCATAAAAAATATTTCATCTTAATAACAGGCTTATAATATTAATTCTATATGAAAATTTGTTTAATAAACCTCTTATAAAACTGAATCTTTTTTACGAATAAGGCGGTATGTCTACAGTCTATTACCAACTTTTTTTTTTTTGCCCAAAATGGTTTTAACAAGACACACGTTACGACATACCATAAACTTATTATGAGACGAGTTTGGCAGTGAAAGATTGTATTGGAGCAGTCCATTAACCGCCAAGATCATACGATTTGACAAACGGTTATTTCTTAATACGAAGACTAATTGATGATTTTCGGTAAATGTAAACGGCTTTCAATATCGGGAAATTATCAAAAGTTTTTTAAGGCCAATGGTAGAGAACAATCCGGAAGATGGAGCCACTGCTCATGCAGGTTGTCCGGGTATGGTTATGCTATGACATTTTTGGAAATCGATTAACATTGTGTTTTTCTGATTTAAATTTTTAACAAAATTACTGAAATAGCATTAAAAACTATTCAAAGGAAAACTTGGAATTCGGAGATTTTAAATATAGAACAATAATTCATTAATAATTCAAAAAAAAAAAATGTTTTAATCTTTTCTGGAAAAAGAAAAATTTTAAGAAATATTTTATTTAACTTCCCATAAAATTGATTTTTCCACAAAATTCAACTTTGCTAACGCATAAGTAGGCAGCTCAAAGGCGTGGAAACCTTTTCAAACACTCATTTCATAGGTTGAGCAATTATCTATTATATGCCTTTAAAATCTTCAAATGGCGGCACTTTGGTGGAACAGGTTCGGTTCCTTTCGGCAGTAGTCGTATAAGTGCAGGATTGTTCTTAACACTTTTATCTAAATTAAAATAAAAAGTTTTTTCGAGCTCGAGGCCAATTATTTGTAAATGTGGAGATAGTAATACGTCTCCTGCAAATATATTTGTAATTCAGTCCTTGATAATGATATCCGAAGGATATCGAAATATTGGAACAATTAACTTAATTGGCCTCGAGCACGAAAAAACCTTTTTATTTTAATTATAAAAAAATGTCGAAAAAATAAAATTTAATTTAACTTTTATTATCAAAAAGTAATTTTAATTTCATGGTTAACTCTGTCAAAAGCCTTACTAAAATCAGTGTATATAACATCGGTATAACTTCCATTTTTAAAGCCATTGTTAATTATTGTTGTCAGTTCAAGAGAGAATTTCAACTAATTGTAGTGGGGAATGTAAGATGAGATAAACCCACTGTTTATTGTTGATGTGTTTTGTTTAAACTTTGATATTATTACAAGTAGAACTCTTGCTATAAGTCTTATACGCTTTACAGTTTTATTTGGTTAAATATCTTTAGTTTTTCTAAAATCTTTATGGATGAAGTTTCCTGATGATATGGACTAAGCAGCCAGTGAATTGCGCATAGGTATAGCTTATCCCATCAACAATAAATTTCAAGTGTTTTTATCAATAATAAAAACTGGGAATTAAGCACGAATAACAAAATCTTTTGAAATTGAACTTTTATCTAAATATTACAATTCCTTAAAACTAGGCTAACATCAGATTTAAGGTAAGAAAACAGTCGTCCAAATACGCTGTGCTAAAACAGGCTGCCAGTGGCCGCTGTGTCCGAAACAGTCAATTATTATTGCTGTGCAAGGTAACGCTCTGTAGCTCGGAGGGACAGAGGCTAATCGGGCAAAAGAAAATGTCCTAAGAAAGACGAGTTCTATTGCAAAATCAGCTGTCTTCAAAGTTTGTCAAATTCTCAGTGCAAATGAACCGCAAATATAATATCTAAACAAACAATATATTCATACAAAATAAAACATAAACTAAATGAGAACTGTATCAGACAATGTTATCTTTTGTAGAAATGGAAAAATATTAGGGTGACGTAATTACATATTGTGTATATATATCTATATATATATAAATGAAAAATGTGTGTTTGTTTGTGTGTTGGCTTATAGACTCCTAAACTAAAGAAAATAGGATACTTATTTTTTCAATAGGGGCAGGGGAATTGGTACCCCATAGGATGCCAAAATTAAATATAGCATATCTTAAGAGCCGTTGAACTTTTGGTAGTATAATATTCTGAGCCCCAAAATTGAAATAAAATAGCAGCAGGGGAAGTGGTACCCCCATAGGACGCCAATGTTTAATACAGCATATTTTAAGAACTGTAATAGTGAGAATGTTCGAACTTTGTAGAAGTCACTCTTATGGTATACTACACTTTTGAAAATAAAAGTAAAGTGGGTAGGCGCAGGGGGGGGAAATACCTCCCATAGGATGCTTATATTAAATATCGCTCAACTGAAGAACTATTAAAGGGAGATCTTCAAACGTGTTTAAAGCCGTGTAGCGAAGCGCACCGGGTTAAGCTAGTTTAATTTAAAGTAACTAAAATATACAATAGATATAAGGAAGATTTGTATAGATTATTGCATTACAATTGTCAAATATGACTAGACAAAAACCAATTTTTTTTTCTGAGTGCAGATTTTTCAGTTAAAAATACACCAGCTAAGGGAATTTATTTTCAAAATTACTTTCTCATAACCCTTTTCAATGCTTTTTGTTTTTATGTCTGGTCTAACCAAATTTTTTGATGTTGTGGCAAGCAAATTGACAAATCTACAAAACCCTCCTTCGTTATTTTACACATGTCATCTGTTATGACAGGCAAGAGAAAAGGGTTTCATTATGGTTTTCTGTGGCTGTAATAACCACACATTTATAATGTTGTAAAAACCCCTAACAAAAATAGAATGAAAGAGAAATGAGAAAAATAAATATATATACAAATAAATTGGCATGTGAACGATTTAATGTTTTATTTAGCAAAATTGTAGACATTGTTTTAATAATTTGTTTTTTTTTTTTGTAAGTATTTATTGCTGTTTTATGGGAAATGAATTTTAAAGAGGGTTTTGTTTAGATATTATGAATTTCATATACACAACCTACACTTTGTAATGAAATAAAACAGAAATACACTTTCTACGATAGTCACTTACACACTAGAGATGAAAAGGGTAAAAATAACTTTTTCATTATTGATCTGAGATCCTATCAAGTTTATACAGGGTAACGCATAAGAAGCGTTATAAATTATTTGTTTAAAAAAATTTTTAAAACTAAATTTTTACCACTACTTTTAGTAAAGTTGTTTATCTACAACAACATGTTGCTCCTGAAAAAGAGTTTAATGTTATTTTTAATACAATTTCATGCAAATATCTGTGGTAATCGAACTATTGCTATAATTAACCTTAACATATTCGGAGCCAACCAAAATGTGGTTGTAAATTTTTGATGAAGGCAACCAATACTATTGTTAGAGTAATAACAACATGCTAAGCCCTGGAAGGTTACTCTTCATTTTAGTACATTGTGGTTACTCTTCGTCGAGGTGACGAACTATTTAAAAAACAAGGCTGTGCCGAATCTTTGTTACCCTCCACCGACAGTTCAATTTTTTCAGGAGTGATATCCACATGATATCTACATCTATTTATTAGTAATCTATCTTATTAAAAACAGACGTCAGCATTAAAATTGGTTGCGGTTTATATAAAATTATTAACCGACAATCAGAAAGTTTTTTGCTTTTTTAGCATTTTTTGGTTTTTAATTTTACGATGCAAAAATCGTTTCAGTTTAGCAAAATCGTCTTTCAATGTTTCTTGCCTTAAGCTCGTGTGATACCAAAATTCCTTGCTTTTAGGTGAATTATGCTGCCTGCAGACATTTAAAATTGACGCTTAAGTGGATGTCAATGATTTGGCAAGTTCTCCTTAAGTTTAAAAACAGTCGTCATAAAAAAGTGCATTCAATTCGTGAACTTCGAACCTTGTTGGCTGACCTGGAAGGCTTTTATTTTCTCTTTCAAAACCCAAACTTCTGAACTGCAGAAACAATTTCTCGCTGGTTAAAATTTATGAAACATAAACTAGAACATTTTTTGAGCAATAGATTTACTTCGGCTGTTCTTTTTTTAAGTTGAAAATTTTAAACAAAACCTTTGGCAAACGATACTTCGTTGGCAAAAATGTCGACACTTGCGATACAGAAAACACTATCGTTTTAAAGACTAATTGCGAATAAATGGCAGAGACTTAAGGGCCAAATTAGCCACACAAACGATGTTTATGTGACAATTAAAAATTGTTAATATTTGTACAAAAATCTTGTTGTTGTTATCAAACTGCTTGTGTCGTTTATTTGGCCCTTTCTACTTCAAAATTCCATATAATAAAGACACAAGCCATGTGCATAAGTTACGCCATCTGCCTTGAATACTTGAAAGTTCTAACCACTTTTATGTATCCATAGCCTCATCTACAGTCAGGCGCGGATTCAGGGGGGGGAATAAGGAAATTCCACCCCCCTTAATTATAGAAATATGTTTTTTGTTTAATTCGAAAATACAAGAACTCCCAATAATAATATTTTTTTTTTAATGTACAAAATTTTTGGAAATCCCAGCAGGGTTTTTTTTATGTTTTTTGTTTATTCAATCTCTAACGAAATTTTCAATAAGTCTCCAAATCTTAATCCTAACAGTTATTTATTAGATATTACCAATGAAACATCTAGTTTACTGTATTCAAATACTTATTATTCTACATTCAATCCCAGTAGGTGCCATCTATACCCAAAGACTAAACGTTTGACTTGAAAATGCGTGCGGTTGAATTATTAATAATCCTTAGTATAAGCAATATTTATGTATATATGTGTTATATGTAGGGTTTTTTCCCGGGATTTTTCTTGCGGGATCCCGGGAAATAAAAAATTCCTCATAATTTCAGAAAATAGCCATTTATACTTTGAAATTTAGTTTTCTATTCTCTAAAAATTAGCATCTGTGGATGGGTTGTGGATTAGATCAATTACAAGAAGTGAGTGCATACGTAAATCAATGTCTTCTGATGCAATAAATCTACTAAAAGCAGAATGGGCAGTGCAACAGTTGATAATTATTACATTTAGTGAAGTAAATAGTTAATAAAGTACATTAATTCAAAATAAGATGCAGGCAGTAAAGTTTCATTGTCCATGAACAAGTCTTAAAAATAGGAGATACTAAAACATATCGCTCCTTTATTGCAACATAGTCATATCTACAAAAACAAACGATCTTGGCAAAATGCGATTAAAGTTTTCCAAATGTACCGATTTTAAGATATATTTTGCTATAACTTCGGTTCAGTTTGAGATATAATACGAGAAGGTATGAAGGAAAACTTTGCTAAAGTTTCTTAAAATTTTGAGATATGACTATGATGCAATGAAGGAGCGATATGTTTATTAGGTGATAAACACAAATTTTCAATTTGTGTTGGTTTATATACCCGTGAAGTGCGGGGAAACCGAAATAAAATAACATTTTGGAAACTCGTGTAAGATACTACAACATACAACTTGAAAAACACATTGTCCTAAAGATTACAAATTGATCTATTGAAATGAAAAGGTTTGCAAGAAGCAGTCCGGTTGATGCTATTTTTGCATCAACCTTGACATACATTTGACTGATATAGACGTTGTTTATAAAAAAGAAAAAATTGCTTCTGATTGTGAATCCGAAGCATGCTACAACGGTGCACTTTTAACTATTTGTCCAACCTCGGTAAAAAATGAACGAAATATTTCGGAAACATGATACTTAGTAAATAAAATCAGGAATATACTTTTTGACGACTTACTAAGCGCTTTGAGTGTGTCAGAAGGTTATTTCCTAAGCCGTTAAAAAATGTTATATGTTTCTTTAAAATATTTTGTCTATTTTATTAATTAACTTTTTGATCTCATATCTTGAGTACCTTAATTTTATTTTGTTTTTATTATTGTTTTATGAATTAAATTGTTATGTTTATGTTATCCTGCATCCAGAGCATAATAATACAGAATAAAAGCATAATAATAGCGAATAAAGGCGTCAGGTGATAATAATTCAAGTTCCTATTGAAATCTTCAATTAATTTTTTAGTGTTGAACCATTTCTTTAACTTTCTTTGTAAACAAGTTCCCTTACGTTATTTTATAAAAGTTTTTTCATTAATTAATTTCAAAATTTACTTTGTATTATTTATATGGAGCGGGATCCCGGGATCCCGGGAAATTTAAAAAAATTTCCCGCTTTCCCGGGAATCGAAAAAGTCCGGGAAAAAAAAAACTTTAGTTATATGAAACAAAATACTATTCGATAATTTTTGAGGAAAGCACGGATTTGTCTGGGAAAAGCTAGATTTCCTTCTCTTTAAGATATTTCAACATGCAACAAAACACAGTCTTATGGCGATTTCTATTCTGAGAACACTTTTTCATGTTACCTATAATGACTCGAAGTGTTACATGTTGTACAACTTCAATCGAACAGAATTGGCTGCCTTTATTTACAACTATTACACTTTTTTTATTAATGTAGTTCATTAGCGATTTTTAAAACTATTCGACTATTTGCTGCACACTTACTTTACGGTTTGGAAACAGACATTGACATCACTTATTGCTTGAACAAATTTTAAAACGATAATAAATACATAGAATTTGCCACCAAAATAAAAAAACGATTTAATTCAAAATGGAGTATGCCGTCGAAGAATATTTAGATGTAGAATTCTTTTGACAAAACTTTTAAAATATTATCGAGCCTTTGGTGCAATATCGTAGTAACTCAAAATTTGAATTTTTTGAGCTGGGTATGCAGAAATGATCTTTGGAGAAATGTCTATCTAAAGAAAAAAAGATTATGGTTCTATATCTAACTGTTCAGCTTTTACAGCTAAAAATGTCTTTATTGCCTCTAGCTATTTTCAACCATATTTATATGAATATAAAAAAAATATTTGATATTATTAATAATTTTTCACCTTTTTTTAATTACAAAACATTCCTCTTTTTTTAAAAACTTGTAAAAAAATAACTTTAGTAAACAAAAATACTATCAAAAATATGGCTGAAAACTTCAAATGCATTTTTCTCAGTTCACGATTTTTTGAATTACTACGGTATTGCACCAAAGGCTCGTTATGACAAACAAAATAAAATATTGGTTGTACAAACAAAGTAGTAAGTACCAAAGTTGTAAAACAGGACATTATGAACCCTTAAGTAAAAGTAAGGGTAAAACATGTAACATGTTTTGCATGTTTTTCATCAACATTTTCACAAAAGAACTTTAAAATTTTTCCCACGGTTGTATTTTTTGTACAAACGAACACAAAATGTAGAACATGTAACATTAATGCAACATTTTTCTCAGAAAAGAAATCGCCATTAGCAAAGTATTTGGGAGCCAAACTCTCTACATTATGCGAGACAAGATGGGTGGACCGTCACGACTCAATTTTACACTTTGCAAAATGTATGATGCTTTAAAAAAAATATCTGAGTGGAAAGGTAGAGATACTTCATCAAAAGCCTTATATTAAGGAACTCACTTAGTACTTTTGAATTTATTTGCGGAATATACATATTAAATGTGATACTTATTGTTACACAGCCGCTCAGTATCATTTTAATAAAGCACGATATAGATCTTCAAAAAGAATCAATACTTATCAACACATTAATCATATGCCTTGAAGAGAAAAGAAATTAAGCCGAAGAACAATTTAAAGCGATTTTGAAAAAGTTAAAGTTACTTGCGTCCAAATCGAGGTTCCAATCGAAAAGACAAGATTTGAACGAAATAATCACATCCAAAATGTTGAAGATTATTACCGAGTTGTAGGCTACATTCTTCTTATTGAATTTATTTTAGAATATCTTAAAGCACCTTTCTCAATAGATATCCTAAATGTATTGAACATATCTAAACTTCTACATCAAAGTGTAATCCAGTCATATACAGATACAAAACTTTTAAAACCACAACTAGCTGATTGAGCTGATTATGTTTAATAAAAGAGATAAACACCTACTAACATCTTAACTTGAGCCTGAACTGTTGCATTGGCAACAAACATGGAAAATACCTGAAAATCTATACGATAACGTTGTGGATGCTTTTATAAACTGTGATTAAGATAACTGCCCAAATCTAAGAAAAATATTTCAAATTTTCGTTTGAATGCTCGTCAGTAATGCTACGATCGAATAAAAACCTTCGTCGAATAAAAACCAGGCTCAGAACAATGACAGAAGATATATTGTTCTATTTTAATTTGCCTCACAAGGAAATCATTGATTGCTTATTTAAAAATATTAATTAATTTTAATTCATATTGAACTGATCTTATATTTCATTTTATTTAACCCTTTTGTTGAGTTTTTTCTTAATATAATATGGGAATTATCTCCTTTCATAGGTTACTTTATATTATATTATATTATATTCATTCCTAAAAATTTAAGGAATAGAACCATTTCAAAAAAGCTTTATAAAATACATAACTGAAATGTAACTCATAGAATAAATTCGGAAAATAAAAAATGTTGAATTTAATATAACGAGTGATCACCTAGTGGTCAAAATTCGACCATAAATTTTAAGGTTCATATGAAGATACTATATCTAAGTATATATGAATTTACATGATTTGAGCATTCATTTTTTCCATCATAGTGGACCGATTAGGCAAGGGACCAACCTCTGGTTCGTATTCTATCTTATACTATAAAAAATATCAGAAAATATCAATTAAACAACAAAAAATTGTCATTAAATCTCCTTTGTAAATTGTATTCCACTCAGACATTGCATTTTATTTCTATGTCTAATATTAATGAAAATTAATCAAAAAACCAGATGTTGAACGAAAAAGTACCAAAAAGCTGCCCTTACATGTTCTTATTCATTTTTCATCTTATAGGTTTTAATTCACTCAGGACCCTGCACCTATAATATTATGTTTCTAAGTTAAATAAATCACCAAATGCAGCACGGAAAAGTTAAATAAAGAAATTTAATTTACCGTATTTATATATCCGATGTATTAAAAATGTCGAATAATCGAGAACCCTATTTTTTTATTATTTGATAATTGAAAAAAACAAATTTTGTATTTTGTACATATGTGTGAGTAGCTAATTTGAACGCTTATTACTCCGAAAATATTGAACAGATTTTAATAAAATATATATTGTGCACTTCTGTTAGTAAATACCTTTCAAATGGTGTATATTTTGTTCAAATCGGTTGACATACAGAGAAGTGTTCTTAACTGTTTTGCCTTAGCCGATTTATATATAGATATACAAATGGTGGAATAAGCAGGTGGCATCGTTACGGCAACAAATACAACATTACAACAAAAATGGAAATTACATAACCGGTTACGTCAAAAAATACATTAAACAAAAATCAAAGCCTGCCGCTGAACGTGATGAAATAAATAAATTTTAAGCCAATTTTTATTTAATTATGGTCAATATCTTATCAAAATTATCAAAAACTTTAATAAAAAACAAAAATCACAGCACAATACGTGGACTTTTTGTAAACATAAACAAAACTTTGACATAAACCTAGACAAACAATGCAAGAGCAAAAAATCGTCATCTGGCGTAGTGCTGCCACCTGTTTATTACACCATGGATATACAAATATTGTTTTTAATAAACTTTTCAAAACAAATTTTTTACTTTTTTGTATCATAAAAAATTCCCCCCCCCCTAGGGCTTAAGCTGGATCCGCGCCTGTCTACAGTTGTCATAACCATATCGTTAGCTAAACTACAAAAAGACGTAACTTACAAAAACATAATTTTACACGAGAAGCAAAAAGCTTTGTAAAATGAGAACTATAAACATGTCAGAAAATCGTGCATTGATAAGTAATTCCATGGAATTCTTCAAACAAATTTTCAAAGAAAACCATTTCATCATATTTTGTTAGAAAGAAATGTGTTATTACGTCGTTTTTTTTTGTTAATAAAAGCGTAAATTTTGATCGCAGAAGAAGAATTTCATAATAATCAATCAAAAACTCGATTTTGAATTCTATGCTAGTTACGACGTTTTGCATTTTAGCTAACGATATATTTATGTTGTTGTCGCAACCATGAGAACAATGTCTCATACGATTGATATTTTATAGCGACCTTAATGTATTGCCATTTAAATATACTGTGGTTATATTGACAATACTCCTTTTCCTAACCCCCAGTAATCACATTTTAAACTATCTTTATCTCTTACTCTCTAACACAATTTCATTTGTATAGAAATGAAGACATAAAAAAGTTGTAAAATTTGAAGAAACCAAAAAAAAAAAGAACCTGTTTTCCCATCATCATCATGTAAATCATATACATATAAACTTTTTTTCTAAACTTTGTAGGGGCTCTTCAAAGAAAGTTCATTATTTTTCGTTTTATTTTTTTTCACCCTTCCAAATACATTTTCATCATTGTTATCAAGGCGACCTTCCAGTAGAATTTCTTAAAAGTATGAGTGCAGTCAAGTTAAATGATATTTTGTGAATGTTAAAATTTTTCAGTTCGTCTGCTCTTTTGTTTGGCAAAAATGTTCAATCATACAAAAGGGTTTCATCTTTAACTTTATGAACATGTTTCATAATTTAAGTTGCGATAAAGGGAAAAGCAAAGAATAAAAAATAATCATAATAATTTGATTGCGTAGATGTGATGATATAGACGAGATAGCAACATCCACAAAATAAAAATTCGCCAAGAATATTTAAAAAAAAAAACAAGCTGAAATTATGCAGCAACAAAGTTTAGAAAATGGCCTTGATCTTTAAATAAATACTCATGTGTTTTGATTTTAAAACAAATAAAAATTTTAAGATAAATATTGAAAAATGGTAATATGTTATATATACATACATACATATATAAATTAAAATATTAATGACCGATTTCACCAATTTATTTACATATCAATTTATGTTTAAAATTCGTTTTTCATGTCAATTAATAAAAAATTATATGAAAAACTAGCTGTTTGTTCCCGGCTCTGCTCGGGATTTTCTTATCTTAATACTGGAGAATTTTGTTAATCACTTGACCTCATCGCTATCTATCGGGACAACATTTTATCAGGAAACTCATTTTTGTTAAAAAAAATATATATTGTGAATTTCAGCTAAATCGTACCATAAATTAAAAAAATCTAAAAATATTACAACAACAGTGCCACCTATCGGGATTAGACTTAAGAGAAACCTGGCTCCCGAATCAAATTATTTATTGTCCAAGTTTGGTGTCAATCGGTCCAGCGGTTCTTAAGTTTTATGAGCACATACACGGAAGAAACGTTTTTATATATATACAGCCGTATTCATAAAAACTTATTGATGATTAATTGACCGTTTTTAAGCAAACATTTCTAAAGTTGTATTCATAAACGAAAAATAGTCTATTGAACCTTTAATAAACCATTCATAAAGTAAGAACATTTATTGATGGATTTGCCCTTCTTTAAACCAAAAATAAAATGACATTTTGAATGACAAAATGTTTTATTTATTACAACGAACATGTTAAATACATTTTAATAATTTTTTTTTATTTTAGACAGCCAATTTAAAGTTACATACATTGATAATTATTTAAAAAAATTTTATTAATTCAAATGAATATGTTCAGGGGCAAATGCAGATATTCTCTTTAATTATTTATTAAATTATTTTAACTAGTTGTTTTGTTTTTGTTTAAAACAACAAACTATTGTTCAAAAATATAAAAAAAAATAAAATAAACAAATCATAATAATAGTGATTTTAATAAGAAGTAAACAAACTTTTTATTCGATTACTTTCTTATCGTATAATTAAAAAAGGTTCAAACAAAAGTTTTTATGATACCTTTCGGAAGCATTTTGTTCAGAAACTAAAAAAATATGTAGTTTTATTAAATAAGAATAATTTTGAAGGTCTTAAAAAAAAATTATAAAAATAAATTTATATATAGATTATCATGTAAACCGAATAAAAGTTTCGTGCATCACTAACAATAAAATGGCAGCCAAATATAAAGAAAGTTGCCATACTTAAACACAAAATCGCTACAAACAGTAAAAAAGCTGTTATTGTACGTTTATGAATACAAATTTTTATAAGAGCTTTATAAGACAAAAAGCGTTTAATAGTTATAACATACTATAAGCTTAAAATAGGAATTTTTTTTGAATATGGCTGATAGACTATATTTATATATGAATTGATATTTAAATAGAATTGGTGAAATTGGCTATAAGCCATGTTGAAACATGCAATTCTGGATGGAAATTTTCGAAGCTAACATGGGCAGAGATTTGATTTGAAAGCTAATTATCTAGAAAATTTAAAGCCAAATAGCCAGAAGTTCAATACCTCGGTCAGGCCAGAGTAAAAAATTTTCAATAAATTTTTATTAATTTCATGTTGTAAAATTTCTTCTTTCATTAAAGTAGTTTAATAAAAGTTAAAGATGAACATAAATAAAATTTTATGAACTTTAAAATAAAGCAAATTTGTATTAAAATCCAGTTGAAACAGTTTGAAAAACCACAAAGAAACTAATTGAAAAACAAGTAAGAGTGCTATATTCAGCTATGCCGAATCTTATATACCTTTCACCATGATGAGATAAGAACAAAAAGTTATATACATAAATAACGTTCTTTAGATAGGTATAAAAAAATATTAATTGAGCCACGCCAACTTTTCATTTCGCCATGCCGAAGAAATAAAAAAACAAAAAATTTATATATGTACCTAAGCCCGTTTCCTCTTTTGCCAAAGTTGATGTTCGAAACTCGTTTTATAATCTTAAAACCGTTTTTTAGAACATAAAAAAAATAAATAAAAAAAATGAAAAAAAATTATTTTTGGGATTCGAACTGTCAATATCATCAGTCTCAGGAGAGAACTTAACAACTCGGCTACGAATGCTTTTACTGAAGAAGCGTTAAATTAAAATATACTGAGTCCATGAGTTTGTTTCTTTATTTGAGCGGCATATCATATACATGCATTACTGTGTATGTGTATGCGTAAAATTAAACACATTGGCGCATATTCAGAAATCATAACTAAAGTTGTAACTAACAAAACAGAAACTAAAAAATAGTTCATAGATAGTTATAGATCTTATTCACAATTCGTAACTAACGTAGTAACAGCTCTCAGCTGATAGAAGAAATGCAACCATGCATATTGGCATTTAGAGAAAATTAAATGTCGATAATATTTTGAACGATATATTCTGTAATTAATTAAGAAGCTTATAAAACTATTAAAATCTCATATTTTGTTCTTTAAAAAATTAACGCAAATTCTAAAAAAGTTGTTTTTTGGTTATAATAGCATATAAGTCAATTAAAATAATAATAAAAATATTCAAAAGAATTTGACCGACTAAGAACACATCTCTAGTTTATTTTTTTTATGGATTTTTTTTTTTTTTTGGTGCAGCAGAAATTGATTTCAAACACAAACTATAATTGCAGCGTGTTTTATACGTCTTAACTGTTTTTTGTCATGTTTTTATCTGTTATTATTTGAATATATCTTATAATTCTTTCCATTTATTTTTTATAACCACTTCAAAAATGTTGTACTTTTGAAATAAATTATAAAATGATATCAATCAGCTGTTCTTTGAATGTATTAGTTAGTTGGCATTTAGTTACAGCTTTACCTATAATTAAGTGTAAACTTTTTATGCTGCAAGTAATCATCTGTGAATAGCTTAAATAGGTACTTAAAAAAGTTTACACTTGGTAATGATTTATGAATATGCGCCATTACAAATAAAATCCACCACTTTTGCTGAAGGGAATAAAAAACAACAAAAAAAAAACCACATTACAAACACTGTATTACCATAGCCACTGCATGACCGTAGAAACCAAAATTGAATGGGTTTGTATGGTATGTCTATGTCGTTTTGGTAATACAGTGTTGGTATGGTAATGTCACGTCTAATTGGACCTTTAAAGGAAAAAATTTGAGGCAGTCGTGGTTTTTTACTCATATCTCAGCCATTTGTGGACCGATCTTGCTGAATTTCAATAGCAAACAATTCGGACCATATGTGACATAAATGTATAATAGCTTTGCCCCCATCATATATGGGGTCTTCGAAAAAACCATTTCAACGGACAGACGGACGGACAGACAGACTAACAGACGGACATAGTTAAATCAACTTCGCTCCTCATAAGGACCCAGAATATATATAGTTTATAGGGTCTAACATCAATATTATAGAAATTACAAACGGAATGACAAACTTAAATATACCCTATTCACCACCCCTGTTGAAGGGTATAATAAAAAAATTTTAACTTTGATTTTGTTTAAAATTAAAGTTAAACAAACGAAATTTTGTACAGTCAGTTTCTCGTACCTCCTCTGTATTTTTTTTGTCTCTTGCAACTCTAAGCACGACATTAATCTACATTTAATGAATGTTAATTAATAGTAATTAGCATTACCAATGAATTAAACTAACTCGTGGGACAGAGAAAGATGATATGAATCATCATCATCCGGGTAACGAAAATTTGTCATGCCAATCGAACAGTCATTAATCAACACAAATGTTTTAGTTTTAAAAGTGCTGCAGAATGTCGTTTTGTATAATATATTTTTAATATGGACAACATATCGCTTATTTACTAATACAACGTCATAACTCAAAAAATTAAAGAAACAAAATTGTACGCTATGTTTTTATTTATATTGTGCTTAAATTCAATTCTATATCTTTTATACTTTCCATGTGTTTTAAGAGAATTTTTCGTTAGTTTTTCTAAGTGGTTAGAGCAAACTAAAAACTTCAACTGCGATTATCTCGAAATGGATTTTTTTGAGTTATGACGTTATATAAGTAAATGAGCGATATAAATTTGCTGAAGCAAAGGTAATTAATTACATTTTTATCTAACTTGAATTAGCTGTTTATAGGAAAATATTTTTTAGCGCAATATTTTTATCGAAATCCATGATGTTCTTGTCAATCAACTAAATGAAAACTTTGAACTATAATTAATTTCGTGTGAAATATATTAAAGTTAAACTTTCTCCTAATCGCTTAATGTCAAGAAGGACAACAAATTAAGTGAATCTTTTCTCTTTTTTGTAATGAAACTTTTTGTAAAGGCTATTTACCTTAAAGGTGTCCTGTAAAATCGGTAACTTAATGTTTGTTCTTTATTTATCCTTATGAAAATTGTTTGCTGTTCCATTTTGTTTTTTCTTTCGTTTGTTTAGGATGAATTGTGTTTTTTTTATAAGAAATTATTTATAATGTTAAGAGGACCATTAAAAAGGTAAAGCCACTTATGCTCGGCCAAACAATTACAGGATTTTATTTTGAAAAATTAAACACAATCAAAGTTATTCAACTGCGAAGCGGAGAGTAAAAAAAGTGATAACTAAATTTGAATACTTTAAAACAACGCTATTTTTTTGGAATTTTAAATTACCCAGGAAAAACTTTTTGATTTTTAGTAATAGGTGGTAGTTATTTCATACGTTACCTGGTAAATAGTTGTCACTGCAATTGCCATTATTTTGAAAACTTTAATAAGTACTTACTAGTAATGACCACAACAACTACTTATTACTTCTAGTATTTTCACTACTGAATATTTGCTTACTAATAATCAGCTCAATAACTACTTATTAGTTGTGTTGTTTTCAGTACTGAATATTACTTACTGGTAACGCACTCAATAATTACTTATTAGGTCTATTGACTAGTGATTTTTTGGCTTCTGGTAAGTATATTGTAAATACTTACAATTCAACTTACTAGTAGTTAAATAATAACTAGATATTTTTTGACTTCTAGTAAGTGTTTTGTAAGTACTGAATTCTGTGGACACCTCGAACAAAAATAAGTAGTTTTTCAGCCGAAAAATAGGTAGTGTTTATTTTCTCCAACATTATTTGCTAACTTACCTGGTAAGTAAAGTTTTTGCTGGGTACTTACGATTGCACAGTGGAAAAGACAGTATATTTTTGGAAAATACACATAACGCACCCTAATTCATAAACAGGCGCATCTCAAAATTTATCAAAATCGCTATTTTTCATTAACCAGTGTCCATGTTCTGTAACTCTCGCCTCGAGAAACTTTTCGATTGAAAAGTGAGAAATGAAACAAAAATGCCATAAAATGAAACAAACAACTGTTTTTCTCACTTAACTGCGTCTGTAAAATTTTTGGCGAGTATTAGCTGTCACGTATGGAAATTACTGGCAAATTTAATACATTTTGGTCGCCTCAACGTCTTAAATGTGACATCGGCTTCGATTGCAATGTTATGACATTTATAACGTAACGACGTAATCTCTTTTGATAGTTTTCGACATGAGTTGCAGACACACTTTTTTCTTACTTTTTGAGAAACGATGGAATATTTTGTTTCGCATCTTTTCGATGCTAGAAGTTCTCACTAAAATTACAGAACATGGGTACAGTTCACAAATCAAATCTTTAGCGACCACGAAAATTTCGTTTGCGTCACTGTCTTCTTTATCTTTTCTTTTTTTACATTTGTTAAACTCAATTTGATCAAAAAATTGCAACACTGCACAGTGGTCAATTCCGGCCAAAAATCCATACCTTCTTTATTTCTTTACGTAAATGACTGAAATTTGGTAGCCAACTTAAGAATTGCATGTTTTATCCCTAGGTAATTTTGGACACGTACATACAGGGATTGGCCATGTAATCATTGACGTCCCAAAAGTATCGAACAAAATTAATAAAGGGCTTTGGAGGTGTAATAAAATATGATCATTTGTAGCGATTATATTATTAGTTTGTGGAATATCTATATATGCTCATCTCCTGTCCCCATCTTTTTGCCTACCTGAGCAAATAAAAGTAGATATGATCATATATGGTTATAATATAATATGTAAACTTGTGTGATTATATACATAAACAGTTGTATATATATCTTTACATAACTCAGACGTGGATCCGACTTAAGCTCCTGTGGGGTGGGCTGAAACATACCATTTTGCAAAATTTCTTTTGGAAAGAAATCAGACGTGGATCCGACTTAAGCTCCTGTGGGATGGGCTAAAACATACCATATTGCAAAATTTCTTTTGGCAAGAAATGGTATATATTTTTCCGTTTAAGGTGGGTGGGGGTTGAAGTGGGTTGGGATGAGTACCAATTCATTTTTCTTCCCCTGTACTCGTGACTGCATAACTATCTATAAAGTAAATTAAGTAAATAGCTGAAATTTGGCATTCAAATATTGGGCATGTATGCAGTATAAAAATAAAAATTGCTTAAAAGAAAGAAGTACCGACGATATTAATATGTTCGAATTTCCAAAAGGTACCAAAATTTGAATGATAGCTTTTAAAGAGAAGAAAACACAATCAAAATTTTATTTTTATCTTTATTACTTATGAAGATAAATTGTTTACCAAAAAAAGTACCAAAATAATATTTTTGCCCTTTTTTATACCCATAATGTGCAATTTCAAAAAAGTACCAACGCATGACAATTTAATTTTCGATTCAATAGTGATACTTTTTGAATTTAACGTCTACCTCTGTTAGATCACGAGATATAATGTTTCTGATTTTACCCGTTTTTACAAATTTCTAACCTCTTAAGCGGCCCATACACTTGCAATATTATTGTATATGATATTCGCAATGTTATTTCCATTTTGTCCTATATTATGCAATAAGTCGCTCAATGTTTTCATTTATTCAATAAAAAGGTGAACATAACCTATAGAAATAACATTAACTGCATTGTACAATGTTGCCAACACACTTCACTTTCTTTTCGTTGTGCAATAAAAATCAAAAGTCTTTTGATTGTTGCCAATATATTGTGCCACCTTCGAATATCACATACACATTGGCGATATAATTGTACAGTAAGTAAAATTTAACAATTTTATTGCAAGTGTATGAGCCGCTTTATGAATTGAATTGCCAAAAGTCCCTACTTTTTTTATTTACACATTAGGAGGAGAGTCTACATACAAAATTTCAAGTGTCTGGCTTAAGTTGTTTGGGCTGGGCGATGATCACCCTTATAAAGATCTTAATCTTATAAAAATATTTGAAGGCACTAAAAATGATCTGGTTACTGGGGTGGCAGGTGGTGGCAGCTGAAATGTCTAGTAGTTACTTTTGATACTTAACAGTACTAGATATAATTATCACTTAACCTCCCCTAGCCCCTCCTTTTTTGTTATGGTCGCTTTAAGTTTGGCTTACTTTAGGTTTTATTTATTTTTAAAATAACTCGCAATCACTTCACTTATCCAAAAAAATAACGCGCACAAAATCACAATTATCACATGGGATGATTAATTACTAATACGGTTTAAACATAACGTTCTTATTTACAAAGAAAACTTTAAAGGAAAACTCATAACTTACTTTTATTTCAAAGTACAAAAATCAACTTTGAAAACCTTAAATTTGTAAGAAAAAAATTATCTTCTTTGCTCCCGTATTAACAGAGCCAAATTAAGAAATTAGTTGTATGTTTTGAAGTGTTCGCTGTAATCTGTCATCAAAATTTTATTAAAATTAAAAAAAAAAAAAATAATTTTTAGCCGGAATTGACCAGTGTGCACTGTATTTAAAGCCAGTATAAAAAAAATAGTTATTGTTGGTGTGCAAAAAGAAATTAATTTAATATTTTAACAAAATGTCTCTGCCGACAACCCCAACAGAAGTGACATTTGTCGTCACATAATATTTCTTAGTGGGCCGAAAATTTTTATGAAAACTGTAACGTTATCGTTCGCTTGCATTGTTCATCGACTTGTCGTGCTAAAAAATGATAGTGGGGTGCAAATCAGCTGGTTGTCGTTGCAAAAGCAAACAAACGATAGCGGTCGACTTCGTGGGTCAGGCTGTTATTTGTTTTAATTAAAATTAATAATAATCCAACAGATCAGTGGAATGAATCAAAATAAGCCTTTAAGGCTAGTGGCTGGCAAAGTTTAGCAGTAGTGATTCGATTATCAGCACGGCCTTTATTTTACAAATTTTTTAAGTAGACAACTTATTTTCCAAACCAAAACTTGCCCTGGTGATATTAATTTATATTATAATATTAATAATGTCATTATGTTCAATAAAAAAACCAAACTTCTGATTCACAACTTCTATTAATTACGTTATAAACTTAAAAATCTGATAATTTTACTTAAAAATTTAATATATTTTAATTTAGTTTTAATGATCCACAAAACAAGTAATTAGCAGATATTCTTTTTTGTTAGTGGAATTTTTTGAAAAAGTTTTAAAAAAATTTGTATGTACTCTTTTAATAACTAGCAACTTGGAAAACTCATAAAATGTGTGCTTATATTTGGCGGATAATATTCTTTGTAATTTGTTTAACTTACAACACAGAATCACAGAAACAAAAAGTATTTTATTTGTTTTTTAAAGAAATCTTTCTAAAATTTAATTATTCTTTTATTACACAGCAACGCGGCGAAACAACTTTCATTGCTCTGGATGAGTTTAAAGTGGACCTTCTTAACCAGGATTTTTTCCTAAAATTCAATCACTCCTTGCCCTCAAATCATCATATTTGGATGGAATTTATGCTAAAGAGACCTGTAGATGAAATTAGTATAAAAATGAAATTTGATGTCATCAAAAAAGACAATCGTATTGCGAATTTTATGAATTATGACTTTGATGGTTGTAAGTCCTTAGATTTTTTCTCTTCTAAAGGGAAAGCTAAAAAGTTGGCCGCAGTTGAATTTTTGAAATCTACTAATTTACCAAAAAAGTGTCCCATATTGGCGGTTAGTTTATCCTTTTTTTAAGCTTGCAACAACATTCACTAATCAATTAAAATTATCTTTCTTAGAACAAGCTTTATTACATTAGGAATTTTACCATAGATCCTAAGAATTATCCCCCCATGTTAGCCATGCATTGGCAAGTTACCATGAATGCATTTTTAGGCAAAAAGTTTCTGGGCTTATTAGTGATGAAGGGAGAAGTTCGCAAACAGTAAGAAAAAACAGCAAAAACTTACCCATACAAACACCTAAACCACTTGATATGGGCAATTTTGTAACACATTTTAGAGGAGGCTCACATTGACCCGAAAAGTCTCCAGGGCCGCCGCAAGTTTCCCCTAAAGTTTTGGCGCAAATACGACAGCATCTGAAAAAAAGAAAATAATTAGAAAAAAATATACAATATTTTTTTTTAACTACACAAATTAAAAAAATAAAAAAAATCTTTTGCCCGATATGAATTTTTGTTATTAAAAATCTGAATCGTAAAGGTAGTTGATATATAATTACGCAAGGCGAATTCATACAAGGTGGTCTTATTTTGAAAAATCATACAATACTGTAAAATACTTTAACGTTGTGTCAAAATAATACAACACTGTAGTAAACAAAATATGTAGCTGTGTGTTAAAAATATACGCTGTCATTTTTGATTTTGTTCTTAATTGTAATTCAATAATAATTAGTATTGTGGTTATTTGGCTGAACTATTTATGGTTTTTAATCCAAATTTAAAAAAAAATAAAAAAAATTTAATGAAAATTTAATTTAATGAACTTAAGCCTAATTAAAAATATTAAAAAAAAGTAATTCAATAATTTAAAAATGTGTTCTAACAAAACATAAATTGCAAGAAGTTTTTCTTTTTTTTTTAAATTTAAAAAGGGAAGATGAAGCAGACCGATTTCTCATGAAATCTTTTTTTGATAAGCTTTTATTGTATTCACGTGAAAAAGTTTTAAGCCATTATGTAAAATTTATTAAAAGAGCTCAATTAAAAAGAGCACCACAATAGTGGAGAGGGTTATATCCCAGCAAGCATTTTCAATCGTGTAAGAGTCTACTGTTAATCCCATGAAGAGCGTTTATTATCGTCGACGTCGTAAAAGATTCCTCGCACGTGAGAAATTGTTGCACAAGCTGATTCCTCTGTGAGATACTTCTACAACACAGCGAAAGATGCTTAAAATAGTCGTTTGAGGTGTGTGTAAAGATAATCTCACGAGTCTTTTAGAAAACATGAGAAGACTCATGCAAGTATTATTTTACAACTCGTGAAATGTTTAGCCGTACAACTGGTCCCTGTTTCATAAAACTACATGTTACAAATCTGCAAAAAATATATTTGAAAAAAGTAAACAAAAATTGTAAAATTGTAAAATTGTTGCTTTTTTAATGTATTTTACATGTAGATTTGTAACTTGTAGTTTTGAGAAACAGAGCCCTGAGCTACCAAAATAAGAACATCAAGCGTCTTTTTCATGCCAAAACTTTTCATACAGTTAATAAGAAACAACCTTTAGATCGCTAATTCAACACCACTCGGTTAGAAAATCTTATTTGAAAGATCCTAAAGTCGGTTTGTTTTATTGAAATTGTTTTAAAGATTCCTTCGATGATGGTTTGACGAAAGATAATCAAGGTGTAACATTGTTGTTTTTGTACTCTTGAAATAATCATTAGATGATTGTTCCTGAACTTTCATGTTAAACATTCCAAGATTATAGGACAAGCGTGTTAGAAAATTTATAAAAAGGTAATAAATAAAAAAATATTTTATATTAACCAACCAGCATACGCTAGCTGGGCTGCGTTTGTGCTGATGATTGTAACACTTTCATATATTGGTCCCCCCAGACCATCTTTAAGTACATATACCGATCGACTCAGAATCACTTTCTGAAAATAAAAAATGGCTCCAAAACTTAACAAGAAACACAAACAAAATTACAATTGTTATTTTGGAATTCGATGCGTTTACAATATATTTTTAAGTTTTTATGTTTATAAAAATGCCCTGAAAAAAATCCCTGATTATGATCTGCAAAGAAGATCGAAATATTGGAAGGAAATAAAAAGGAATATTTATATACAAAAAACACTGGCCTCGAGCTCAATTAATTTTTATTTATCTAAAATTGGAAAGGTCGAACAATAGCAACTTTGGCTATAATTTAGAACATTAACGTATAAAAAAATATTCCTTATTTTCTGATTAAGAGCCTAAGGCCCGTTTTCACGACTTAACGATAGCTAAATGTAGGAAGTTATCGAACAGATAATGAGTTTTTAATTATCACAAGTTCTCTTTAACCTTAAAGTGAAGAATAAGCTAAAGAGAGGAACGTTCTACCTTTAACTTTTGTCGTAAGGTTTAGATTTGAGATTGCTATATTATATTCATATATTTTTTATATATGGCAACTCCAATTATACGTATATTTTGTAAATGTAAAAAAAGTACGTAGTTGCCAGTTCGTATTTTTATTTTGGCAAAAATAATCGGTATTTTCTTTAGTATTGCCACTTTTTTAAAAATGTTAAGTTTATTTTGTGAAAACGAAGTTGTGAAAACGAAAAATAGTTGAAGGTAACTTTATTCCTCACTAGTGCTAAAGGTACCGTTAACTATATCGAACTTTAAAGGTAAGTCGTGAAAACGGGCCTAAATGTGTAAAACGCAACGCAAAGCAAAAATTAAATTAAAAACAAAAATAAACACAAAAATATTTTATAATTTTATTGCAGTTTTCTACAGAAATTTATTTGGTTTTAAAAATTTTCAACGCAACTAAATATGCAGTGTTTAAAATTTAAGAATTCCGTATGAAGCGCAAAGTAAAAGCAAACATCCCACCTATCGAGCAAAAAATCGCTTAAAAAAATACCGATCCAGGCAAAAGTTATGGAATTTTTACCACCTTTTCGTCAAATTTTCCACTATACGCCGTTTATGTGTTAAAAAACTTGAGCCGTATGCCGGTGAAGATTTCTCTCCATTCTGTTTTTGGCCAGGCAATCTCTTGTCATGCGGGGGCTGAACATTTTGCTTATAAAAAATCTCGATAAAATTTTCCAGCATAGAAAATGTCTAAACAGATGGCCACAGATTCTTACTGCAGAGCCAATATCCAGCCAGATGACGACATTGACATAGCGGCGGTTTGTCCGCACAGAAAATCGTGAGCCGTGTGTTAACATAAAGTTGGCTACATAGAAAATTTTGAACTGAATGGCAGGCTAAATTATTCTGCATAGCAAATCGTAAGCCCTTTGGGGACAGGGATTTGTATGCCTATAAAAAAGGTTTTTCAATGAAGAATTTTTAACTAGATGGTGACAGAGATTTGTTTGTATACAAAATTATCTTTTTTATGACGACCAGGATTTGTCTGCATAGAAAAACTTAACTTCTATGGCAACAGAGGTTTGCATGAACATAATTTCTCTTTCCTAATGGCAAATGGGAATTGTCTGTACAGAAAATCTGAAGCCATGTTTGCATACAAATTTTGGAACTGGCTGGCGATAGAGATTTGTTTTTCTTCTTGATGGCAATCAAGATTTGTATTTGGAAGCATAGAAAATCTATTTTCTGATAAAGAATGAGATCTGTCTGCTCAGAAAATCTCGAACCATGCTAAGACAGAGATTTATTTGCATTGAAAATTCCTAACTGGCTGGCGGCAAAGATTTCTATGCATAGAAAATTTTTAGCCATGTGACGACTGAGAGAGATTTCTTTCCCATTAAAATTTTTTTCTAGATGGCGATAGAGATTTGTTGGCATGGACACTTTCAAGCTGGATGGCAACTGAGTTTTCCCAGAATACAAAATTTTGGGATGCCTTATGGCGTAAAAGATTTGCTTGATGGCGTTAAAGATTTCTAAGCTAAGATAATTTCTACATTGAATTTCTCGACAAGTATTACGAAAATCTTTCCACATAGAAAATCTCGAGCCGTATGGCGATAAAGATTTGGCTGCATAGAAAACCTTGAGATTGCTGACAACAGTAATTTGACTGCACTGTAAATCTCAAGCCGGATATCGATAGAAAGTTCTAAATATATATAATATTGACACAGTTTTGTTTGCATAGAAAATCTCGAGCCGTGTGGCGACATAGATTTGATTGCATAGACAATTTCAAGACGGCCGGCAATAAAAATTTGGCTGCATATTAAATCTTGAGCCTGCTGTCGAAATCGATTTGACTGCATAGAAATTCTCGAGTTGGGTAACAGAAACTGGTGTATTTAGATAATCTCTATACAGTTTAGTTTGGATAGAAAATCTTAAGCCATTTGGTGCCAGAGATTTGTTTGCATAGAAAATTTCGAGAAAAATGGCGAAAAATATATGACCGCATAGAAACTCTTAAAGCTGCTGATGACATCGAATTGATTGCACATAAAATCTCAAGTTCGGTAAAGATATAAATTGGTAAATTTAGATAATCTCTATATAGTTTAATTGCATAAATGATCTTGAGCCTGCTGACAACAGCAATTTGAGCGCATAGAAAATCTCAAGCCGGAAAATCTCGAGCGTTTTGGCGAAAGATATATTTTTGCTTAGAATTTTTCGAGTAAAATGGCGATAAGGATTTGACTTCATAGATAATCTTAAACCTGTTGATGACACTGATTTGACTGCATAAAAAATCTCGAGCCGGGTAACGATAAACTTGCATTTATAGATAATAGCGATACACTTTTTTTTTGTATAGAACATTTCGAGCCGTGTGGCGGCAGAGATTTGTTTGCATAAAAAATTTTAACACGGAATGCGTAAAGGTCAAATCTACAAAATCTCGAGCCGGGTGGCCATAGAAATCTGTTTATATATTAAAAATATCGATAAAGGTTTGTTTGGTGAATGGCGATTTAAATTAGCTTGCATAACACTCTTGATAGAGAATTTTCTGCATTGAAAATCTCGAGGAGTAAGTGTGTAATTTCTATAGAAATTTCTGTAGAAAAATATATTTTTTACAATAAATTTCAAGTCAAACCGGATTTAAAGATGTTATTGTTCAGAGTGTGTGTATTAATTTTTCTATTTTAAGCTTTTTTATTTAATTTTACTTACTTGCAGGGATCCCACAGCATTAAACCCTTTCCCGGACAATCGAGTGCACGTAAAACATCACATTCTTTTGGATTACAGTAACATTTTAAGCCGTTGACCACCCGGGAACCAGCTGCTACCATGATGAGTAAATAACAGCATAAGTATATTAAATATGTGCGTAAGTTTAAAAAACAAAATTGTGTCTTTGAACACATTTTGTCCAATTGTGTTTCCGGTCGTTGTCGGTATGTTGGTGATAGTGGTGGCGGCAATGGTGGTGGGCCACGTTTAAATCTCTACCAAAACAGCAGCAAAAAAAACTTTTTGTATCTTCTTTGGAACTTTTTGCCAGTTTCTGTTACACCATACAGCACTTCCTATTTTTTCACTATCTGTCTCTCTCTCACTTACTTTTTTCTTTGCCTTAATTCGTGCTTTACGTGTTAAAATGACACTGTAAATGTGAGTATATGCGAGTGCTTGGAGAATTGTCCGTGTGTATTCCAGTAATTCTGTATTTTATGATACAAAATATAACAATTGTCCGTGTTGTATTTTTCGCAACATGAATGCGAGATAGAACGAATAAGCGAACGAATGAAGAGATGGGATTTTTTTTTTGTTTTCAAAGTTTTATCTTAAATAAAATTTATGTCTAGCAAGATGCAGGTGGTCTTTTGGTTCTCCTATTGTGGTATGCATTTTGGAACAGAATCTTTTTCATATGCTTGATTTTTAGCTTTTCTCGTTCGTTATGTTAAAGTTTTTCTTTTGTTGTTTGAGCTGCAATAAAAATGGAAAATACTATTTAAACAAATCTGAAAGTTTGTGTACGTAAGAAGAATATAATGTTAACAAAAAATAACAAAGTTTGCGTAAGGCAATCTCTTTCAGTAAGTGCCTTTTTTATGGAGAAAACTTTTATTTAAAAACATTTATAAAGACATTTTAGACGAATTTTTAGGAAAAATTCAGGAAAATGTTTATGGCGACGTTTGAGTTTTTCCCTCTATTTGTTTTTTTTTTAGTAAAGATAATTTGCTTTATAATTTGAATTTATATAATTAGGAATTAAGAATTATTTGTCTAAGAATTTTACTTTTAATATTTAAACAGTAGCACTAAATTAATTCAATATTTGTTAAAATTGTTTGCAAATATAGCGATGGTATTTGCCATCCAAATAACATATGCCACTTGAATATTATAATATAATATAAACACAGGGAGTTATTAATATATAAATAAATTATAAATTTAACAAAATAAAAGAAGCAAAAACCTAATAACAATTTCAATCTACACCCAGAGAAAAAATATGTTTAAATATGGTCACCTCCAACAATACTATCTTTAAAGAAAATTTTAACCATATTATGTTTATTTTAACCATATTATTGTCAACGTCAACCATATTATGGTTAAAATAGTCCTCGATCAAGAAGCCACAACCATATTAAGGTTGCCTCCGAACATATTATGGTTAATAATAACTAAAATATGTTCAACACTTATAATAGCATGGTTAGTTTTCAACCATAGTATGTTGCTCTTGAAAAAGAGGAAAATACTATTGTTAATTTAAAAACAAATTATTGTCATATTTAACCATAACATGTTAAGAGGCAACCATAATATGGTTGTGGCTTCTTGATGGGGGACTAATTTAACCATAATATGGTTGTCGTTGACAAAAATATGGTTAAATTAAACATAATATGGTTTAAATTTTCTTTAAACATAATATTTTTGGAGGTGACCATATTTAAACATGTTTTTTCTCTGCGTGCAGATATACAGAAAAAAACAACAAAGAATTTTGGGGAAAATTAGAGGCAGTCGTGGTTTTTTTTTGCGGACGGATCTGGCTAAATTTCTATAGCAAGCTTTTCAGGATTATATGATATGTAAATATATAACCCAATGCGTCCGATCATATCTGGGGTCTTCGAAACAACCATTTCAACCGACAAAAAGACATCATTAAATCAACTGCGCTACCCATAAAGACCCAGAGTGTGTATATTTTATAGGGTCTAAGAATAATATTGTAGAAATAACAAACTGCATGACAAACTAAGATACACCGTTTTATCTTCATATTAATTTTGGGAAAACTGTTATTTTGTCCAAAGAACCAAAAAATATACACACTTTTTAAGGTGGGCCTAAATCGATGTTTTTCCTCTCTTTTGGTAATTTCAAAAAATATGAAACTTTATAATAATACGGTTCTTATTTTCATATATAATTTTTTTCATCAATATTCTCCAAATTAACAATCGATCTAAGATCCTTTTTTTATATCTTGTATGTCCAGAAATAATGATGCAATTTTGTGTATTTTAGACACTGGGTACAAAAGTGTGCAAACTGATACAAAACTGCATAGTTTTAAAAATTTACTGTTTTAATAAAATTTTGTATTTTGTAGAAACAAACTTTAAGTAAATCATATCTTCTAAAAATTAAAAATCATCATTTGAGAAAAAAATCTTTAAATGGTATTTTTGTCCGAAAATATGATGAAATCATCATTCTGGCAACGCTGTTTATATACCGATTAATTACTAACCCATTAACTGATCGGTTAATTTCAAATTGGCTTTTTTCGATTAACGATTAAACCGGTTAACTTCAGTCGATTAACCGATTAACCGATGTAATAAGATTTTTAATTTTTTGTAGTATTATAACATATTTTTTTGTATTTTTAATTATTTGTTTCGTCTCATATAAAAAAGGTATGTATGTGTTTAGAAAATATTTTTTCTTACAAACAAAGGTGTTCTGTGGTCTTCATTTCAACCCATTTTCCGCCGACCGATTTCAATGTTCAATCAACAGGAATGTGGCGAAAAATGGGTTAAATGTTTGATTGACAACACCTTTTTTTGTTTCACGTACTTTGTATATGTATGTGTTTAGTTATATGTTTCTGCTCATACCTTCTCATATCAGTCTTTTAACAAAATTAGCCGAAACAACAAGAAGTGTTAAATATTTTCAAAAATTGAAACAGGACTCTAAGGGCATAATGGAATATTTTATACGCTTAGAGAAATCCTGAAAAAGGACTGAGAAATAAGATATTGATCTACGATAAGTGAAAGAATTTTTTCTAAGTCAAGTTTTGTCAAAATAAAAGAAAAAAAACGCTTTACTCCAAAACATTTAAACCAAATTACTTTTCTAAAAGATTATTTTATAAGATTTCCTTTAACTATTGAAATAACTAATAAAATTATCTCAGTCTATTTTTTTATAAATACATACTTGGGGGATTCACAAGGTAGTCATTAAGTTGTAAAGTCTTATGTCTTTAATTAATTACTAGAAATATAAATCGTAGGATTAATATGCAAACCGGCTAAATCCCCTTTTTATGTAAATTGAGATTTTGATGCCGTGTGGTAGAGAAAGTTACGCCTCGTCGGCCAGCTTGTAGTTTTCTTCTACTTAAGTCTGTAAGTGTGTAAAACTAATTGTATTTTAATTTTCTATCAAGCTGCAAATAGAAAAAATAAAAAGTTTTTGGTCTCTCCTGTAAAATGTTAACCGATCAAAAACAAAATTAACCGTTTATTGGCCGATTAAACCAAAACCTCAGTTAATTAATCGAGCGATTAACTGATCAAAGCGAAAGGTCGATTAAATGAATACCCTAGTAACGCCTGAGACTCGTGAGATTGCCAGTTCGAATGTGGATGTCCCAGTTTTTAAAAAGAATTTTTTTTTTTGTTTTTATTTAATTTTTTTATGTTCTAAAAAACGATTTTAAGATTATTAATTATAAAACGAATTTGAAACATTAACTTTGGCAAAAGAGGAATCGCACTTAGGTATGGAAATTTTTTGATTTTGTCATATTCTTTGGCATGACGAAATGAAAAGTTGGCGTGGCTCAATTAATATTTATTTATATTTAGGGAACGTAAATTATATAACTTTTTGTTCTTATCTCACCATGGTGAAGGGTATATAAGATTCGGCAAATCCGAATATATCACTCTTACTTGTTTTTTTAACAGGTTATATTAGTCTAAGATTTAATAATTTAAATAAAAAACATCTTCGTACAACAAAAATTTGATGACTAACGAAAGGGCTTCTTTCATTTGTTCCTATGCAAGATGAGCAAACACAGAAAAAAAATTAAATTTTCAAAAAATCACCAAAAAATGGCACAAAAACGCCAACTTTATCGAGATGTATAACATTTTAAAAACGCAACTTGCTTCACTTTCAAAAACGATTTAACTTTTTTTTTTTTTTTAAACTAAAAAATCGTTTTTTTTTTTAATTTTGAATAAAATTTTTCAACAATAAAAAGAAAGACAAAAAAATTAAAAAACAAAAAAATGTACTTTGGACTTCAGGAAAAATTCTTGACAAAAGTACGAAAGAAAAAACAGAAGTAAGGAAGAACATGTAAAATCAATTAAAATGGATAATCATTCAAAAAAGCAAACTTCGATCTACCAAAGGTTAAAATACAATTTGGTTTAAGGATTGATGTGTGACTATTGACGTCAGCAGTCGTCGATGGCTGCGAGTGTTAAACGGCAAATCCATTTGAGAAGATCGAGTGGTTGCGATCGAAACATGTCATGGTAACCTGTCGGCCGCGGTTCGAATCCCGGCCACGGTCAAGAATGAAAGATTATCAATAACAATTTTAATTAATTTTCATGTTGTAAAATTCCTTCCTTCATAAAAATAATTTAATGAAAATTAAATTTAATGAACTTAAGCCTAATTAAAATATAAAAAATTTGGATTAGAAACCATAAATAGTTCAACAAAATAACCACAATACTAGTTTTCAAATTTTTCTAAAAATTTTTATAAGTAGCTTTTTTTATAGTCTTTCACAGAAAAAGAAATCAATGTGAAATCTTTATTCGTTTACCCACAAAAAAATATATTGTAAACCTCTCAAACCCGTAAAAAGTTTATGAACACGCATGCAATTTACTCAACTTTCCTGACTTTAACAGTATCCCAAAACTACAAATCTCAAGCAAAAGACTTAAAAACTCAGTATACGATGCAGAATTTTGTTGTCTGTCGAGGTGCGTTCTTAAATTTTTACATTTTTTTAAATCTAAATTTTTTCCTTATGTCCGGCTGGAGTGGCAAAAAACGCTATGTGCGATGTGCATTTCAATTGGGTTCCTAGCATTAAAATTATTTGAATTTTATATAGTTTTATTATCGAAACTTTTCTTGTTTACCCCCCAATTTTATTTTCCTTTAATATCTTTAAACACCAACATTTCTTTTTCAACTTAAGCACTAATTATTATATTTATCATGTTCTTATTTGAAAAAGTTCGATAATTAGGTAAAATATTCATTAAAGATGGAAAAAAAACCACAAAACATTTTTATTTTTTTGAAATGTTGTGTCATTGGCACGTGACATAATTAACTCCATGTTCAAGTTATATTTCCTTAGTATACATTTTACACAACATTTCCTTTTATCTGGTTTACTTTTGTTTTTCTTTCCATTTTTTTATTCGCCAACATTTTCGATATCGTTCTTTTTTTAATTTAATCTAAAGCCAGCTCTAAATTTGCTTTCCCTGAATTGGTGGTAATACAGCAAAAAAAAGAAAAAATAAAACTTATTTCTGTATCATTATCTAGTAGGGTATTCATTTAATCGACCTTTTGCTTTGATCGGTTAATCGCTCGATTAATTAACCGAGGTTTTGGTTTAATCGTTCAATAATCGGGTAATTTTGTTTTTGACATCTTTCTCTACCACACGGCATCAAAATCTCAATTTACATAAAAAGTGGATTTAGACGGTTTGCATATTAATCCTACGATATATATTTCTTGCAATTAATTAAAGACATAAGACTTTACAACTTAATGACTACCTTGTGAATCCACCAAGTATGTATTTATAAAAAATAGACTGAGATAATTTTATTAGTTATTTCAATAGTTAAAGGAAATCTTATAAAATAATCTTTTAGAAAAGTAATTTGGTTTAAATGTTTTGGAGTAAAGCGATTCTTTTCTTTTATTTTAACAAAACTTGACTTAGAAAAAATTCTTTCACTTATCGTAGATCAATATCTTATTTCTCAGTCCTTTTTCAGGATTTATCTAAGCGTATAAAATATTCCATTATGCCCTCAGAGTCCTGTTTTAATTTTTAAAAATATTTAACACTTCTAGTTGTTTCGGCTAATTTTGTTGAAAGACTGATATGAGAAGGTATGACCAGAAACATATAACTAAACACATACATATACAAAGTACGTGAAACAAAAAAAGGTGTTGTCAATCAAACATTTAACCCATTTTTCGCCACATTCCTGTTGATTGAACATTGAAATCGGTCGGTGGAAAATGGGTTAAAATGAAGACCACAGAACACCTTTGTTTGTAAGAAAAAATATTTTCTTAACACATACCTTTTGTATATGAGAGGAAAGAAATAATAAAAAACACAAAAAAATATGTTATAATAGGTACTACAAAAAATTAAAAATTTTATTACATCGGTTAATCGGTTAATCGACTAAAATTAACCGGTTTAATCGTTAATCGAAAAAAGCCAATTTTAAATTAACCGATCAGTTAATCGGGTAGTAATTAATCGGTTAACCGATTGACGGTTAACCGAATGAATACCCTATTATCTAGCCAAATGTAAGTAATGAATTGTGGGCAAAGGAAGGGAAGGATGTGCATCAATGATTTGATACTGGTTTTAATGGTAAAAGAAGTAGATAAAACAAAAACTGGAAGAAAGGGAAGGGTTTGGTATACCTTTTTTTTTGGAGCCATTCTGTTTTGTATATTTTTACTTTTTCCGTGTATTCCCTTAAATAGTCGATAGTCGATGTGGTCATAACAATTTCATGCTTTGCTGGAATTTTCGTTTAAATGTTTAGTTTTTTTTTCCCCAGCTGCTTAATGTGTTTTTGTGTTTTTTTTCTCTAAATATCACACCCTGTTTTCATTGAAAGAGTTGGAGGGTTATTTGAAATTGTTGTGGCAATTGTATTTTCGCTTAAACGTGCGTTAAGAAAAATCTTCACTATAAATATTTAAACTTTTCGCTATGAAATTTTGGTTGTGTTTACTTGTTTTCAGTTGTGGAAATATTTTCGACTCGTTTGCAAGTGTTAATCACGTTAATTTGTTAGCTAGTAAAACGTGATGTATTTTTACAATTTTTTGTTTGGGTTTTTTGTGAAATATTGCCATTATTGGCTATGACTTTTCCCATTTCGGTAACACACGACGTTTTATGCGGCAAAATCGAATGAAGATGATTTGAAAATAGTGTTCTAAGTTAAAGAGTTCTCCTGTGGGAGCTTGCTGGATCGATCAAAATAAACGTAAGTAGAAAAGGGCAAGGCGAGTGAGGCCAAACTTTCCAATCACTATTTTTAAAAAAAGGTCGAAATATTATTAACGCATTCCATCAGGAATATACGGCCATGTTCTAACAACCGCACGATTTAAAATCGCAAAACGCCAGATTTTTTTTATGGTGTTCTGAAACTCATGTGTGTTGCTTGCGATCTGCCACAGTTTAAAAAAACATTTAGCTCCATTGAGCATTTTTTTGTAATTTGAAGTTTCCAAATTTTTTGCGATTGCGATTTCCCGAATACCAATTATTCGATGTCAAGTCTGAATCGCAAATGTTAAGCGTTTTGCGATTGTCAGAACATGCGAGATAGATTATTTACAAAGAATCGCCAATGTTGTCTATCTAGTGCTGAATACCTAAGGTCGTTAAAAGATTTGCTAGTTTACTTAAGTAATGTTCTTCTAAAAGCTAATCTAAATCTATTAACTGCCCTAAGAAGATAATTTTTTGAGATCTTCCTTAGCCACCAAATCGTAACTATGCTTGATAAGCACCAATTCACGAAGCTCTGCTGAGTTTGTTTAAGCCATCCTTTAGATCCATATTCAAGTTCTGGTTTAGCGCAAAAATTACAGAATGATACCGTTTTCATAGGGGAAAGTACACTGGAGCTCCATAAATTACGAAGCTCCATAAATTACAACCCTGGTCTTGTGAATTTTGCTTTCTACTCGCTGTAAACTCTGTCATTGTTGTATTGCTATTAGTGAAAGATTGAGTTTAGTTGTAATGGTTAAAGCTTTCGTATTACCTTTTTCGATCTTAAGTCCTTTCAACACAAGCCTATAGAGTTTATCTGGCATATGATCGGCCTTAACTTTAACTAGTTTCTTCAGTGGCATAACTAGTGCCACCACAAAGAACAAAGGTGACAGCAAGCATTTTTGATTGACTACTGAAAGTGTGACTAAATAGCTCATAACTGGTCTTGAGCTTTGTTGCCGAGCGTATTCATTATGGAATTATCGTAGAGCCTTAGGTAATTGGCTGCACGTCAGTCTGTTAAAATAGATGAACATATTTTGCATAACCGGTAAAGATATGAACTTACCATTTCTTAACTTTATGCAAAATGCAAAATATTTTTTTAAGGCTTACAGGCAGCGTTTAAGAAACTGCAGTCAAAGTAGAAAAACTGCCATTTCTCATTTCATTTGTCATTGGCAAAAAAAAAAAACTCTTGCTTTACTTCTAATCCAAAAGCAAAAAGTTGTACACATTTTTTGATTTTTGTTCGACAGTTTTTGGTTTCGACTGCAGTTCTTTAAACCCTGTTTTCAAACTTAAACTTGTGTGGTTTTTCCATTTTAGTTATGAAAAACATTAAAAGATTGCCGCTGAACTGACTGATTTTTGGGTTTATAAATATTTAAATATCTCCAATTCATTATCTCCAAATTTTTTTGTTTTGGCTGATCTCTTACGAACAACCTATCTACCGAATGTAAAAATTAATGGAATTAATTAAGAACAAACAAACTTAAAATTAAAGAAATATATCCATTCTTTTGGTACATTATACTTTGTTGACATAAAACTACATGAACTGAGAAATAGCCCGGCCATGAAATGAAAAATATTGTAGACTATTTCTGCTGACAACCTATGGTCAGCTTTAAAAATAAGACTCCAAAATCTGTGCAAAGACACTCTCGGTTTCCGCTCATCCGAACAAAAGGCATGGATGTCTAACGATGCTTGGGATTTCATAGAAAGAAGACGAACAATCAAACTAGCGATGTTAGGCGAGAATGATCCCCAACGTAAAGAGGAATATACCATGGAGTATAGGGAAACAAGCAAACTCATCAAACGACAAGTGAAAAAAGATAAGGGCAATTTTATGAAAATATTGGCAGAGAGGCACAGACAGCATCCGAAAAAGGAGATATGAAGGAACTTTTTAAGTTAACCCGAACACTTTCTGGCTGCAGCGGTAATATTAATGGTAGCTCTCCTGTCATAGATGGTGATAGTGGTGAAACCATGACTTCCAAACTAGAGCAATTACATGTTTAGAGAAAACATTTTGAAAAAACTTTGAACATAATGCACAATGAATCGGACAGTTTTACAATACGAAGACGTTTAAACCCTAACGGAAATATAAACACCAACCCCCCTACTGTTAGCGAAATCTGTGCAGCAATTAGAAATATGAAATGCGGAAAAGCGGCGGGTAACGATAATTTACCAATAGAATGTTTCAAAGCTAATCCCATTGCAATGGCAGAAATCTTGTGCCCAATCTACAAATTAGTCTGGACTACTGAAGATTTTCCTTCCGACTGGAAAGAGGCCATAATTATTAAAATCCCGAAAAAAGGTGATAAGAAGATTTGCAATAACTGGCGTGGTATCTCGTTATTGCCGGCAGTTTTTAAAATATTTAACCAAATCATACTAGACAGAATAGCAGAAGCTCTAGATAAAAACATCCGAAACACCCAAGCGGGCTTTCGTCCAGGTAGGTCATGTATAGACCAAATCAATACGGTACGAATCTTAATTGAACAGGCAGCAGAATTTAATGCAACTATGTACTTGACCTTTGTTGATTACGAAAAAGCCTTTGATGCTCTGAAGAGAGAATTTATTTGGACGGCGCTAGATGCAAGGGGTATTGCACAAAAGTTAATAAACATTCTTAGGCATAGCTACGAAGGTTCTACGTGTAGGGTTTTACATGATGGCACGTTAAGCGATAGCTTTGAAACAAAGAGTGGTGTACGACAAGGGTGCGCTCTCTCACCGCTTTTATTTATAACTGTGATGGATGTAATATTCGACGCTGTTGATACATTATCAATGGGACTGAATTGGGGTATGTGCAACAAATTAGCGCATCTAGAGTATGCCGACGATGTAGTCCTTCTGTCCAACAAAAACTCAGAAATGCAATCCCTTTTAACATCCCTTACGGAGGAATCAAATAAAGTAGGACTTAAAGCCAAAATTAACAAAACCAAAACTATGAGAATTAATGCGGTAAACACATTCCAGTTCGCAGTCAATCAGCAGGAGATCAGTGAAGTAACCAGTTTTGAGTATCTCGGCAGCATTATAAGCACTAATGGGAGAACAATACTTGACGTAGAAAGCCGACTAAAGAAAGCTAAAGGCAGGTTCGCAATGCTGTTTAAGGTATGGAGGTCAAACACAATTAACACAGCAACGAAGATAAGAATATTTGACGCCTGCGTAGAATCCATCCTGTTATATGGATGTGAAACATGGTTTCTCACAAGAGACCTATCTCAGAAATTACAGACATTCATCAATAGATGTCTTCGCAATATTTTAAGAATATGGTGGCCTCAAATAATAAGTAACGAAAATCTGCTACTAAGAACTAATCAAATAAAGATAGAAAACGAAATAAAGAAACGTAAATATGGATGGTTGGGACACACACTAAGGAAAGAAAGATCCGAGGTCCCACATGCAGCACTTGAGTGGAACCCACAGGGGCATCGAAGCGTCGGCCGACCGAAAACATCTTGGAGGAATACAGTGGCCAAGGAGACAAGTAAATCCTACAACCAGTTGAGATACATAGCTAGGGAGAGGGAAGACTGGAAGATAAAAAACATTTGTAAATAGACTAAGTTCTAATTAAAATTTGTTAATGAATTGTAATTAATGAACATGTCTTAATAAAATAATAATATAGAAAATTGTGCGAAAACTCAAAATGTGCGTTTTAAATGTACGATTATTTCAGTAAATATCTATTTCACGAATTAAACGAATTTTTCTCATAAAAATCTAGCTAGATGCCCGGCATGTGCGACTACGCTTAAATTAATAAACCCATTTTTCATCTGCAAAGGGATATATCCAATTCGTAAAATTTTATTAAATTCTGTAAGATAGTTTCGGATAAGCAAAAACTGCCCCTCCCCTGGTGGTCACATATTTTAAAAAAATTGCTTATGAGTCATTTAGTTTAGAATCTATATATGATGCATATTTCATAAAAATTCGTTAGATAGTTTCGGAGTGGCAGAAATCGCCCTCTACCTCCCTTCGTGGTGCTAGTTTTGAAGATGTATATGGCCTAAGCCATCTTCACAAAATTGCCTTTCTAATAAAACCAGCTTAGAGCACATCGCACAGAGGGGTAAACAGTACCAAAAAACAAGGCTTAATTCAAAAATAAAGTTAGTTTTTCGTATAAGTATTTGGTACCATATAAAAGCAGATAAAATTAAACACGAAAAGCTGTAAAATTTTTGGATTGTTTGTTGTTTACTTTTTTTGTTATACGTTGCCAAAGTTGAATAATATTATAATGGATCCATCCTTCAGGTTTTAACTAATTTATTAATAAACTTTTGTAAAGTAAAATATTGAGGAAGTATTTTTAATTTTTTTTTTTAATTGTCAAAAAAAAAGAGTTTTTTTAAAGAAATGTTGATTTTCAAAATGTTTGTGAGAATACTTGGGCAAAACTTTTTATATATTCTTAAAATATGGTATTTCAACTTGTATAATAAAAAAAATCTTGCCCGTTTTTGCCCCATTTAACAATATTTGAGATCTTGTGAAACACATTAACTTGTTTTTTTCTGTTTTGTTTCGTTTAAATGATTACACGACGTCACAAAATTTCAACAAAGTCGCGACCAAATAAATCTGACAGCTAATCTTTATGTAAAATTTTCCCCTGAATCCGAATATGAAGATATTCCGTTATTTGTGTATCTGTGTTCCGAATTATGTATTTCTTTCATTTTGGTGAAAGGTTATAAAATTTCTAAAATAACCATGGACTGTTAGTTAAGATTGGTCAAGAAATGACAGAGGTTCAGGGGACAAAAGTTCAAGCTTCATTGAAAATTTTATGATATTGTTAGGTTTTGCTCTTTCCAAGTTATTTTTTTAAAACAATGTTTTATGGCATGCGACATTAGACTAATTTAATATGAACATTTTGCGCCCAACAATACATCGATTGGTACAAAAATGAAAAAGCTACAAAAGATTTGGTAAATTATGATAAAAAAACTAGATAATTTTAATTTACCACAAACATCGCTTGATTTGCTTATTCTGCTAAATAATTCCGATGTTGATGATGATAACACTAAGATTATAATTTTGATAAAGGTGAAGGTGAAGATAATTATGAAGATGATTTTTATTTCCATATTTTAGCAATGAATGTGCCTTGTTTCAAAAAAAAAAAAATATATTGTTCGAAAAAATTACAATGATTTTTTCTAAGTTTTTATTTTATTTTAAAAGATTTTGTTATTCGTGCTTAATTCCCAGTTTTTATTCTTGATAAAAACACTTGAAATTTATTGTTGATGGGATAAGCTATTCCTATGCGCATTTCACTGGTTGCTTAGGCCAGATCATCAGAAAACTTCATCCATAAAGATTTTTTTATTTTATTTAATAAAACAAAATTAAAATTCCACTAAAATTTTACAACAAAAGTTTTTTTTATTAATCAACATACACAGAATCCAAAAATAAATTGTTGTCATAAATTGCAGGATTCCCTGAATTAATCCTCTTTTTGCATATGTTTCACCCCACTGTGCATCGGTTGAATGGCTTCAGAGTCAGTTAGGGGTATCTATTGTTTATGTTTTATATACATATATCGTCGGTATGCTGTAAGAAGAGCTCAAGTCACATAATTGTGTTTCTTAAATGTATACACTCAAAAAAAAAAAAAAAATCAATCCATCCGTACTCAAATCAATCCGGAGCGGTATAAATAGTACGGTGAATAGGATATTCTTGAATCAAGTACAAAAAGATTGATTCAAGTACGGATTATTCAATCCAAAAATTCTCACTTTATCCATATTTGATCCCGAATTCGTACGTAAAAGTAGGATCAAATTAATCTCAAAATGCGATTGATTCAAGCATTATAAAGTTGATTTAATCCCCAATTCGTACTTGAAGTAATCCGAAAATGAGATGGATTTAAGTAAAACTCAGATTGAATCAATCTCAAAATGCGCTTGATTCAAGTATGATGAAGTTAATTTTATCCCCAATTCGTGCTTGAAAAAAAACATAAAAAAACAAGAAAGAAAAAGCGATTATGATTGATTTACTTACCCGTATTACACCTTACAGAATGATAAAACACCGACATAATGCCGATATGGTTTTTACTTTAAAAATCTTATGTACATATTTAACTAAAAATATAAACTAAATGAGAAGCAAGATTTAAAATTTACTTTTTAACCCTTCATGGTACACAGGAGTCTGGCTAGACCTTTGTTTAATGTGTATAAACAATTAAAACATGCGTAAGCCGGAGGGTTAAACATGAAAATAATACATACATATATATGTATGAAAATGTTTTCCTTCTTGTTTTGTTGTTTTTGTTGTTACTACAAACAAAAAGCAAATCGTTTTGTTAGAACTTGTGTCGTGTTTTTGCAATTGTACAACAAATTTTGAAAAACACACACGTACGCACGCATAAAAGAATGCAAAGCTGAGAGATTAGACTTATAAGTTCTCTGAGAACAATACGCTCACTTTATAATTTAACTCTCAGAGTGGCAATACCAACGAAAAGTTCAATCTTTTTTGTACTTGATTTGATAATTTTATACCTATTTTGAGAAATTCCGGGATTGATTTTCGAAAATGATCCCATTTGGATTGTTTTAAGTACGTTTGGGATTGTTTTAAGTACGTTTAACTGTTTTTCGTACTCAATTTTTTGAGCACTCCTCGTGCTAAAAGTGAGCATAAAAAGATCAATTTATCCCTAGTGTTTTTCTTTCTGTGTATGATTAATATTTATTTATTTATGTTTTATATATCTCAGACCCCATAAACCGATTTTACCATGTCCGTCTGTCTGTTGGTCCTTCCATGTGTCCATCTGTCCGTCTGTCCATATGTTGAAAACACGTTCACTTTCGAAAAACTCAAAAGAAAAGAACAATTTTGTTGTCAAATTGCTTCTAGTTTTCCTTAGCAGTTTGGGATTGAAATCTAGCAAATTCAGTTCAGTAGGATAAGAGTTATGAATCCAAATGTTGAACCACCACCCTAAAAATTGACAATTTGATTAAAAAACTAATATTAATGATGGTTTAAAGCACGGATTGATATAATATTTGTTTTTATGCCTAGAAATTATATTATTAAATTTCGTTTCATTGGTCCAATATAAAACCTAATCTTGGAAAAAACTTTAGTACGCGTAAAACCGTTACGAATAATGCTATTGCAAAAAATTTTGGTCTGTCACAGTTTTTTTAAATAGAAATTACACTGTAAAATTTTGTGATGATTTGTCCATAACGTAGCTCAGTTCCCATATAAAACCCACTCCTGAAATACTCGTCCTGTACTCTTATTTGTTTTTACCTCTTTTGGCCTAAAGCCACACTTTACTGTGTGGTAATTAGTAAAGTGATCTTCAGAAAATAAATTCCTTATACATAATACAATTTATAATTTTTCAGAACAATTTATTACTTTAAAATGCCTTTTTTGTAATTTTCCAGCTGTATTTTACATCTAAAAATGTTATACATGTATCAAAAACTTAGTAAAAGGCAAAAATATAATCAATAAATTTCAAGTTTCAATGAGAAAGATTTCTCGGAAACGTTTAAAAAAAACATTAAAAGAGATGGTATTGAACAGAAGAGCAAAACAAGAACTTAGCTAAGTTGCAATGACATGCTAAGACAGTATGTGTGAGTTGGCATTACATGCCATAACAGCTTTTTTGAATTGACATGACATAACAATGCATGAAATTTTTTAGAATGACTGTTTTACAATAAAGTAGATAACAAACCAATTCTTGAGTTTCATAGAATATAAAAGAGGCTCTGGTTAGCTCTTTTCGCATAATTTACCAATCCTTATTAAATAATACGAAAGAAATATCTACAAAAATTTGCTTTGTAAAATGTAGCAGGCAACTTTTTCTTTTCTCTTAACATACTTTTAGGATATTTAACATCTCTGATTCTAATACTGTAATTTATAAGATATACTTATCTTGTTGTATTAGAAAATCGATATTAAATAAATAAATAAATAAATAAATAAATAAATATTTTTCTAAAATGGCATATTTTTATGAGTCTCTAAAGTCACACCCTTGTCGTTCATGTAAATTTTATTATATATTAAAAAACATAAATTAGCTATAAACTGATAAAACAGCCAATATAAAAAATGTATATACATTTCGTTTAAAGCCCGTAAAGCCAAGAATATCAACAATTTTATTTAAAAAAATTAAGCGCCTTCACGTATTCTACTCAACATTAAATTTAAGTTTGACCCTCTTTATTTTGCAAAAATAATTCCGTCCTTTTTTTTGGGTCTAAAATCAAGTGTATCCTTTTTTTCTGTTACAGTATCAGCAAAAAATTACACCTTTATTCTTTTTTTTTTTTTTTAAATACTACACTTTCCATTAAAAAAAGAGTGCACTAATAATTTTTATTAACAAAAAAATAAAAAAAAGCTACAAAAACGTGTGTAAAAAATGTTTCCTTTATTTAATAATTTATGGCTTTTTATTATTTCTGCGAAATTTACAAATACAAACGAAACTTTGATACTTTAAGGTATCGTTTGCCTTAAAACTGAAACAGAACGACCTGGCAAAAATGGGAATTTTTAAAAGCGAGAAGATAGTAAAATTGTTTGTTGGCGAAAAAAAAAATTATTGTTTTGTACAGGGTCACGCAGAATTAGCTATATGGGTTAAGTCACTTTATTTGCTTTGTTTTTTTGGTATTTTAGTGTAAATATCTACACAATCGAAAATTGCAATAAAATAATTGAATTTAAAAGATAATCTACCGTGAACACGGCTTCAAGTATTGAACATGTATGGGATAGCGTACATCATAGATCCGCAATATCAACCAGGAAACGTTTAACCCTACTTGGTAATGATGGCGGTTACTGCAGATAATAGTTGGTATATTTGACTTTAACAATTATGCAGAATTAAAGCTGACCAACTCTCAGCAACGGCTTGACTTTGTCATTCATTTCCGTGAAAAAGCAGAACAAAAGACTTTTTACAATTTTAAAAGGTGGTCAAACCAAAACGCACGATGTTAATGGTAAGTAAAACAAAAAGTTTTTAGAGAATTATCTTAATATTTTTAACTATGATAGAAAAGGATCTATGACAATTACATGTGAAACAAAATATCGGCCAAGTGCTTGCCTCATGCTTCGGTGCCGTACCTCAATCCGATGGTCCAAAATTCCAATGACTCTGGGACATAATTGAGGTTCAATGTCATTAATGATCCTAATTATTTTATTCTTAAGCTCTTTCATTGTTCTTGGCTTATGGACGTACACTTTTTCTTTTAAATACCCGCAAAGAAAGAAGTTCTACAGTGTTAAATCACATCACCGTGGCGACCAATTAACATCGCTATGACGTGAGACTACACGGCAATTGAATTTCTCGTGCAAAGGAGCCACTGTTTATTTCTCTGTGTATCAATTAGCACCATGCTGTTGGAAACACGTATCGTCCAGGTCCATATCCTCAATTTCTGGCCACAAGAAGTCCGTTATTATCTCGCGAACACTATTCACGGTAACTGCTTGACCGACCTCATTTTCAAAGAAGTACGGCCCGACCACGCAGAAAGGACTGGGCGAGCACGAGCAGGTGCACATTTTCTACACAACCGGTTTGCTGAAATTTTCGCACAATTCTTTCGATTGTAAACATATTCGGTCGATTATGCTGACCAAAAAAATCTTGACGTTAAGGTGTGACTCAGAATTTACAGCGTGCATTATGGTCGGACCACCCTTTTATTATGAGTGAGAAAGCCTATTTCCTGTTATTTAAATAGTTACTTCAATTAGCAAGACTGCTAGATATAGGCTACAGAGTAGCAAAGAGCAGTTCATTAGCGATATTTACATCCAGCTAAGATCGTTTTTCGGAGGTACCTCAATGGCTTCGGTTTTAACTGGCCTCCATTTTCCACCCGGCGGCTTACAGTGATCATCTTAGGGATGTTTAATCTTTTGATGTTTCATTAGGTTGTCAGTACCTGTAATTCGGCAAAAATCCAAAATTAATAGATTTCCGGAGATCTTTACAATCTCTTGCGATCGCGGTTGAACCAAGATCCTTTCTGGTATTACGGGACTTAGAAGCCCCGGAAGCAGCAGACTATTGGTTCAAGCCTCCGTTAGTATGCTTAAGTTTCGCTTTTCCGTTCAAAAGATACTTTTTGAGATGACGTTGTAGTTGTGGATTACTGGCTATTGTCGTGGGATGATATATCTCATAAATCCTACCACAGGGCTGATTTTTTACCGCTACTGGGAAATTTCGGTCAGAAGGGGTCTTAATAGGGGCGTGTGTATAATCATGCGGAATTAAGCAATCAAATTGATACATGGGTGTATTGATTGCGCTTGCACTTGGGAGCGGTTGGTTGTTTGTCAGCCAGTGCTTAAGATCCACCATGGAGTAGGCCCTAGGGCAGCTATACATGTAAATCTGTTCCGCAGCTAGCCTCCACTATCACCGGACTTAATAGCTTCTTATAGTCTTCTTTGGGTATATTTTAAAGAAAGATTATATATCAATTTTTTTTTTTTTTTTTTTTTTTTATTTCCCTAATCTAAACCCCCCGAAGCTCTGCGCTTGTCTGCAGGAAGGAAACCAGAGCACAAAATTACCACGTATAACTGCTTTTTATCATATTTAAAAGCTAAAATAAAAATTCTCCAATAACTGCCTGTCTCACGATTTCAAATGAAAATTTGGTTTTTGTTTTTAATGTAACCTAAGCGAACGAAATTTTCATTCGATATCGAGGGATAGGCAAAAATAAATAATTACAAAACTTATAAACAATTTACACCATGTAGCTCATTCTGCGTCACCCTGTACTTATTTGTGCTTGAAAGGACATTTTTGTACGAATAATATATAAAAGGTCATAAATCATAAAGAAATAAACATTTTAATAACATTTTTACAAAAAAAAGTCGTGTATATGATTAAACGAAATTAAACAAAATCTTACACGAACTTGAACAGGACATATAAAAGGGAAGAAAATGTTTTTATATTCCTTTTCATGGCATTATAGGGAGTTGCATAGTCGACAAAGTATTATGTTCCGTTAAGATTGTTAAAAAGTGCGTTTAAATATTGCAAAAATTTTAAAATTAAATCAGTATTTTATATAAATTGGCTGCATACATAATCAAGCCTTTGTGTCATAAGTAAATGAAATGGTTTTAGGCTTAGTTTTTTTTAATGTTAATTACTAAAAAGGATTGATAATCAGTTTATTATTTAACTTGGTCGGAAGCAGGCAACAGTACACGATTTTTAGCTTTTAAAGTTTTTTAAGGCAGATGTGACCCTTTTTTAATCGCATGAAATTTAGTCGAGTTTTTTATATTTTCATTAAAGAATTTTCTCCCATTAAAATTATTTTTAATAGATTTATGTCAGTTTTAGCGATTTTACGGAACAGAATTAATTTAAATGAAAAAAGTTTAAAAATTTATAATATTATGTTACCACAATTTATCGGATTCTCTAATGAGGTGAAATACCTGGGGATCATCCTGGACAAATCCCTCAACTGGAACGCTCAGTTGGTCCATGTCACTAGAAGAGCGTCAAGGGCAATATATGCCTGTCAAAGACTCTTCGGAAAGACATGGGGGCTGAAACCCAGGATGATCCACTGGTCTTTTGTTGCCATTATTAGACCAATATTGTGCTATGCCGCCTTGGCGTGGTGGACTAAGATCGAACAGGTCAGGGCTAGAGTGATACTTAATAAGGTCTACCGCCTGATCTGTGTATCGATCACGGGTGCCATGAGGACCTGTCCCACTCTGGCTTTGGGAGCTATCCTGCACATTCCTCCATTGCACATTTCTATAAGGGGGGAAGCCTGCAGGGGTGCTAGTGGGTCACATGCGGATCCTGGAAATCATTAGGAATGATCCATCCATTATGGTGAGTGATCATATGCTGCCTACTTTGGCATTATATAGGAATTTTAATGTCCTTATACCTGACAGGGACCAATGGGCGGACCAATCCTGGTGGCGTGCATGCGCGGACCAGGTCTGGTTCACGGATGGTTCGAAACAGGTAAACGGTGATACTGGTGCGGGCATCATGGGCCCGGGTTTCCAAAGGGGCTTGCCAATGGGCAAACAGCCGTCTATATTTCAGGTGGAACTCTACGCCATCATTATATGCGCTGGGGAATGTCTAAGGAGGAGGGCAAGGGGCTTGAGACTTTATATAATGTCGGATAGCCAGGCTGCTCTTAGGGCACTTTCTTCTTTGGAGATAAAGTCAAGGCCGGTCTTGGACTGTTTTGCGTCTCTGAATGAGTTAGGGAAACACAATGACTTGAATTTGTGTTGGGTTCCCGGCCATGAGGGCCATGCGGGCAATGAAAGGGCTGATTGCTTGGCAAACAGGGGCGCTCGTCGTCCATTTATAGGTCCTGAGCCTTTCTTCGGCATCCCTGTGGGTCACAACAGGGGGACGCTACAAAAATGGTCCGAGCGTGAATTCCTTTACGCATGGACGTCCACTTCTGGATTGAGACAGTCCAAAAGATTTGTGACGCTGTCCCGGCGCAGGGCAGAAAGGTTTCTGCTGCTTGAAAAAGCGGAACTTAGACTGCTTGTTGGCCTAATCACGGGGCACTGTGGTTTCAGGTACCACCAGTTTAAGTTGGGTAATTCATCTACCAAAATATGCAGATTCTGTGGGATGGATGATGAAACGTCGGAACATCTGCTCTGCTGCTGTCCAGCCTTGGGGACTTCTAGGCAGAAATTTTTCGGGGGGCAAACAGTGGGCCCGACTGATATCTTTGATCTTCCACCGAGTAGGGTAATGGGCTTTATACGCGGCCTAAACTTGACATGGTGAGACATATGGGCTGCACAAAAGATCCTTTGGGTCGCGGTGCACATGGCCTTCACTACTACCACAATTTTTTTTTGCGTGATTTAATAAAAAAGAATACTTTGTGCCACGCCCACTATTCAGATCTTCCTCACATGTTGTGAATTTTTATTTGGAAACTTTGGCTCTTGCCGTTCTCCAGATATACAGAACTCTTTAATGTCTTTGTAAAGGGAAGTGCCACTCCCAGTTGTCCAATATTGACCAAATTTTGTTGTGTGTTGATAAACAAGACGCTTGCGCCTTATTTGGAAACTTTGAATCTGGCATTTTTCTAGATATACAGAAATATTTAAAGTCTTTGTATGGGTAGTGCTACGTCCACTTGTATAATTCCTCCCACAATTGGCGGATGTTGTGTTTTGATAACAAAGATGATTGTGCCTAAATTGGCTCCAGCCGTTCTTCAGATATAAATAAAAATAAAATATAAGAACAACAGCAAGGGATTTTTGGGTAAAAATAGAGGCAGGTGTAGTTTTTTGCTCATATCTCAGCCATTTAAGGACCGGTCAAACTTTCATTAGCTTAATATTCGGGACTATATGGACATTTCTTTCTAAAGGTCCACCGTGACCGAAAATTCAAAAGTTATTAAAAGTATGATTTTTTTATAGAGAAATATTTAGATTTTACTAATTTTATAAATTCCCCCATAAATTCGTTCACTAAGACGAACAAGCAGACTGCAAGTTGTACAAACGTAGTTTCTTATTTGTGAGAATGTTTTAATGTATGTTTTCTTTAATATTATCTTCCTTAAAAGAGGTGATATTTGATAAAAATTATTCCCAAAAAATATTCTTACATGATCTTAATTCTAAGGAAGAGTCCGAAGAGAAATATGGTTTTTGGATTTAGGGTAAATTTTTATTTTGTTTTAATCATTATTCAGTTAAATTATTATGGAAAAAAGTTCACGTTCGACATGTCACGTATCGACACAGATTTTGGTTTAAAAAAAAAGAAGATTTTGGAATCAAACCAAAGACATTTTAATGTTACATTGCTACGTAAAATTAGTTTGACTAAAAAATTATGCCAGGTTTCGCTGAATTACGCCTTTTTGTACATGGCCGCAAAAATTACTTCTATTTATTTCACGTTCGAACCGCTACTTTTTTTGCCATTATTTTTGACCTAGAATCGCGCCCTCCATCAACTTTAGCATGGATAACAGTGCTTTCTTATGGCTAAAATTGCAGGGTTAAAAGACGGTAAAAATATTTGTTGTTTAAAATGTTATTGCATTTTTGATGCGTACGACCATCACGTTCAACACTATGGAATTACCCAAATGTGACATAATGATATAACTACTAGGGAATTCAAATAATCGATGTTTTGTATTAATCGATTGATCGAGCGAATTCATATTCGAGTTAAAAATCTAATCGCATAATAATCGAACAATTTAATATTTTTCGGTAAATCAAATAATATAAATTTGTCTAGTTTAGAAAATTTTAAAATAAGACCAAGTACTATATATTTTAACATAAAAATTATATTAAAAAAGTAAAAACAATTTAACAATGTGAACTTCAAGTTATAAAAGAGGAAAACTAAATAAAAATAGCATTAAATTTTGTTTAAACGCACATGTTTCAAACAATTTCTTTCTCTTGTTTTGATGAAACTTGATTTAAAAAAGATTCTTTCACTTTACTATTGTTTTGACGTTTGACAGATTGAAAGTAAAGCGTTATAAAGATTTCTGCCCTTTTCTAAAAATTGGTAGTCTTCTTTTATACCACTTGAATCTCTTATTGATTTTTCAAATATTTTAACAATTTTAATAGTCTTGTTAAGGCCTGGAAGAAGGTTGTTTTCATTCGTCTCAAAAAATCTTCTTTATCTGAATCATTGTGGTAAAATTCTGTACTAAGCATTCTTAAAGTTAAATTATTCCCAAGCTTTTTGGTTTCAGTCTTTGTTAATGGTGTTTTTTTAAGAGTATCACAATTTTGAGTTGGCATCACTGCTTTTTTTTTAGCACCCATTTAACAGCTGATAGTTGCTTTTTGTTTAGTTTGCTTTGAAATTTCATTATGAATCGACTAACACCAGAGCAACGGGTGCAAATTGTTGAAATTTTTAAGCCAAATAATTCGCCGAAGCACAAATTGATATTGATTTTGAATTTCCATTCAAAATTTTATTTTCCGCTGAAGACAATTTTTGGTTGAATGGGTACGTAAATAAGCAGAATCCACGAGCTTTTGTCTTAACACCACTACATCCGCTGAAAATTACTGCTTGGTGCGCATTATGAGCTGACAGAGTCATTGGCCAATATTTTTTCAAAAACGATGATGGTCAGAATTCGAAAATTTTTTGAAAATTGGTGTTCCAGATTGCGCCTTCTGCGCGCCAGACGTGCCGGCCATATGGCAGAAATCATAATTAAGCAATAATTTCATAAACTTTTCTTTCCAATAAAGCCCATTTCACTGATATTAAAAATATATTTCCTTGTTTTATTATGATTTAAACTTGTGTCGCTCTATAAAAACCACCCTTTACTATTTATATTTAAAAACATTGTTACTCGAAGGAAATGTTCCTGAGTTAAAAAACAATAAAAGGGTGTTTATAACGTACCAGTTTGCTTATTTAACATTCAAGAAAAAACTAATACATACTGGGAAAAAACAAATTTTCGATTAATCGATTAATCCACATAAATTATTCGAATTATTCGTTAAGCGAAAATAAGCAATTTTAAATTATTTGAACAGTTAATCGGCCAAAATTATTCGATTAATCGAACAAGGGTTAATCGCTTGAATATCCTAATAACAACCAAGTCTCCATAATATCTGGGGTCTTCGGAAAACCAACTTCAACGGACAGATGGACATCGTTAAATCAACTTCGCTCCATATAAGGACCCAGAATAGATACACTTTAAAGGGTATACAAACGGAATAACAAACTTATATATAAAATTTTACTTTCGGTTTACGGTATAATTGCACTGTGCTCTAAAAATACCCTTTGAATACAAATATTTATTAAAATCCGTATTACGACCGAAATAAGTTCTTTGTAAGCTATTATTTAGGCCGAATGTGGTCTTAGGCCTAATATATTCTTAGCAACAGAACCTAATTTAAAAGAGTTCTTGGTATGGAGTTAGGTGAAATTGTATAGAAACATTCAGGCCTGTCACAGAAATCAATTCCGATCGATAGTGGTAATAATTTCGTATCTTGCTTCACATAAAACGAAATCACTTGCGCTGGGAATTGATTTCTTTGACAGGCCTGATTATCTTATTTCAGTTGACTTCATCAATGTGCCTAAATAGCATTTCAATATTTAAATATGGGACCTAGACTGTGATTAGTAAATTAAAGGCTTTTAAATGTCACCAAAAACCGCATTGCACTCTACATTTATTTTATTTAATGCTTTAATTCAAATTCTAGCAAATTCTCTTTAACCAAATTTCATTACTTTTACTTATTTGCTAATTTAGTTTTGCACTTGCTTTAAAACTTTATATCTAATAATTTTTTTAAAAAATTTAACTTTAACTTACGATGACTGCATTAGAAATTATATTTATCGCATTTGCATACCACAAACTAAATGTTTAATGTGTATGACCGCAAATGAAATTTTTTAGTTTGCAAATTCTTTTTTTTTTTATATACAAGAATTTAAATGGGTTTTGTTTGTTTTTGACTAAATTGTTTAAAATCAAGTGTTATTTAAATTTTTAGGTGGAATATAGTTTTTAGGTATTTATAAATTTAAAAATGGTGTGGCGTAATGTGTTTGAGTTGAAGTAAAATGATTTTAAAGACGCTATATTGAATCGACTGAAGTAAAAGAAAATATTAAACGCCACACAGTGAGAGATTTGTAAAAAAAAGGAATTAATTATGGATTTTGTAAAAGGCGGATCCAATCTATATGCACTCTAACATAATTGCTACAAACCACACTGAACCAAAAAAACCAATGAAAATGTACGTTAAGCAAACGAAAAATTTTATAATTTTCGTCCAATGAATTTGTTCGTTGTAACAATGAATGACCGTACTTTAAAATAATGGATATTTGTGCTAACAAGACTTAATAAATGTTTCGTTACCTCAAAGAACATTTTTTTTACTATCACGTACATTTTATATAAAATACTTAATAAATGCATGTTTATTGTATCAATGAACAGTACTTAAAAATCAATACCTGGATAATTTTATTTTTCATTATATTGACGAATAAATCATTGAGTCAACGAAAACTATTTTCATAAACGTTGTTCGTTTGCCTAACGTATATTTTCGTTGCCTTTTGGCTCAGTGCACTGCACCTTATTCTAGTTTTGAGTTTATTAAAGTAGTGAACAAAGTTTTCGGAGTAAAAGGATCAGATAAATCATTGCAATATTAATAACGGCTAATATTGGGTATGTCTTTGGAATTAAAGACTCCAAATAGGGAAATGAAACTTAATTTCGTACCAAATTGTTCCCCCAAATTTACGAAGTGAAAACTAAATATTTTGCAAGTAAAACACTCAAATTTATAATGATTTTTTTTAGATACACTTTATTTAGAAAATTGCTAAATATTCCGCAGTTAGAATTGAAACAAAATATTTTGGATACAAATGCATATAAATTTAAAATTTCTTGCTATTTTTGAGCTGAAAAAGTATTTTTATTCTGTCTTATTTATATTGCTATGCCAAAAAGTTTCGAATAAATTAATCACTACAAATTTTTATTTTATGCGATTTTTTCTCTAATCGCAAATCTAGAAAAAAATGTTTAAGTTCGTTTTTATGTGATCCAATATATTCCTAATAATTGTGTTGAGTAGAGTTCTATTTGAACATTCAAATCATTGATAAAATGTTCATGACTCGCTGTCATGAACAAATACTGAAGAGAACTATAGACAACGCATTAAAGTAAGGGGGTGAATCGGTCCATAATTTCATATAGCCCCAAATAAAACCTGCTTTCCGGAATAGGGTCTTTGTGCCCAATATCAAACCAATTGTAATAAAATTTATATGGTCATATAAGGTATGCATTTTTAAAAAAATAGGACCACGAGGGGAGATAGGGGGAAATTTCTGCCTCTCAGAAACTAGAAAACCGGTTTTAATGAAATTTAAAATATACATAGTTAGATTCCTACTCATATCTGCACTCTCGAAAATTTGTTTTTAAATACTGTGGTGTTGGGTATCATATAGTCGGGATCGCCCGACTATACTTTCTTACTTGTTTTCATATAAAATCAACAAAAAAAAAAGTAATGCGTTGGTCTCACGGACAACGAAAATAGTCATTATGTTAAATAAAGTTTTTATTGCATTATTTATAATACATAATCGTGGTTATTCGAAAATACGCGTCGAAGAAATGAAAACAAAAACAAACCAAAACCAAATTGACAAAAATTGTTTTTGTTTATCATACAAAATTTACAGTTTTTAAAAGAGAAAAAAACGCGTTATAGCTCTCGCGTTAATTTTATTTTAGAAGTGTATAGATAACAAAAACAAATTTCGTCGCTTTGGTTTGGTTTTGTTTTTGTTTTCATGTAATTGTTGACTTCTTCGACGCGTATTTTGGAATAACTACGATTATATGTACAAAAACCCAATAGAACCATTTTCTGCAATGTTTTGCAAATTGTCTTCGTTGAATTTAATAATTGCTTAAAATTTTTTTGAAAACCTGGCACAGTTCCCTACACATTGTTGAACTACTTTTTCGTCGATGTAACGATGACCGTTCGTTCGTCCGGCTGGCTTGCAGTTTGTCTGCCCATGTGCGCAAAAATAAGATCGCAATTTCGAAGCTAATTTGATAAAAATTTGTTTTATTCGTCTAAATTGTCATTAAGACGCAGCTTGTTGAAAATTGCACGAAGAACTCTTGGTCTTATGTTATTTTGTTTTGATAGGTCTATGGTTGCTGATTGGTCCCAAATAGGGTGCTCCTTCGAAAATGATACTTTAAATACTGTTGCGAGCTTAACCGATTATCCATTTTAACTCGTTTTTCTCTACACAGAAAGAAAAACACTTGGGATAAATCAAGTTTTTTATGATTGCTTTAAGTACAAGTCGTACTCAAAAATTCAAGTGTGAATAACACTAACAGCCAGGCCCACGATGTCACACGTTAACGTTCGCATAGAAAATTACATTTAAAACAAAAACAAATTTTAGAAATTGTTTTTGTTTTAAATGTAATTTTCTATGCGAACGTTAACGTGTGACATCGTGGGCCTGGCTGTAAAAGGTACTCAAAACAATCTTAAATGGGATACATTTCGAAAATCAATCCCGGAATTTCTTGAAATAAGTATAAAATTCTTAAATCAAATTAAACAATTATTAAACTTTTCGTTGTGTTTAACCCTCCGGCTTACGCATGTTTTGATTTTCTATACACTTTGAAAAAAGGTATGGCCAGACTCATGTGTATCACGAAGGGTTAAACAGTTAAGTTAAGCTCCTGCTTCTCATTTAGTTTATATTTTTGGTTAAATATGTACATACGATTTCTAAAATAAAAACCATATCGGGCATGATGTTGGTGTTTTATCATTCTGTAAGGTGTAATACGGGTAAGTAAATCAACCATAAAAATTTTCTCTTTCTAATTCGGGATAAAATCCATTTTATAATACTTGAATCAATTGATTCAATCTTAGTTTTACTTAAATCAATCTCATTTTCGGATTATTTCAAATACGAAATTGGGATTTAATTATTTTGCGATTGAAAATCCGTGCTTGAATCAATCTTTCTGTACTTGATTCAAGAAAATACGTACGCACCGTACTATTAATACCGCTTCGGATTGATTTGAGTACGGATGGATTGATTTTTCTTTAGAGTGTAGTTCTTATTTCACGTTATTTTATACTGTAAAGAATGGAAAATTAAAAAAAATTAAATTGAAACAAATCGTTCAAAATTGCTTAATAAGCTTTAAGAATTTTACTTGAGCTTTTAAATTTTTCACATCGTTTATTTTAAATACAACCATGTTAGTAAGTTTCTACAGAAAATGTTGTACTAAAAATAGTTTTCTTTAATTAATAAGAATTTGTATTTCCAATAACAGAACAAAAATTAATAAATGCAAGTAGTTTTATTTGATTTTATAATTTTTGTGATATGTGTAAATTGTATGTTGATTATATAAAGCAATGACCGGCATTCATATTAAGCAGCACACGAAATCGCCACTCGATTTTAAATAAATACGTTAAGAAAACGCAAAAATGTTGAATATATTTTTAGGTTTAATTTTATAAAGTTGAAAACTGTATATGTTTCTATGTTTTTATATTTGTAAGAGGTAATCTCTTGAACTGCGGGTCCGATTTTAAAAATTTCTTTAACATATAGAAGAATGGAACATCCAAACGAACATATTCTGTATAAGGTTCCACTTAAGCGCTTAGGAAAGGGTCCAGGGGCGCTAAGCCTCCTGTTTTAACCTCACTGATATCTCCAATACCAAAAGAGACAGTACAAATTGTTATACTTATCGTTATTCTTTAGAAAAATTTTTGGTGTCTGGTACTTCCTTAAAATTCGGCCCTTTTAGCGAGTAAACGGCTAAAACCTACACTTTTGTCATCCTGTCTATTTTTAAACCAAAAAACGTAAAAATAAACATTATCGGCGTGTTTTCAGAAAACGTAAACAAGTAAGTGAGTAAGAAATTATATTGAAAACAAAAACAAATTTTTTGTAATTTCTTACTCACTCACTTGTTAACGTTTTCTAAAAACAGGCAGTATATCATGTTTGAAACTTATCTAAAAAATACAAATTCGGTACTTCTTAGAAATTTGAACGTTTAAGGGGTGAAATTCGTAACTATTTTTGGTACTTTTTTTCCATAGTATTTTTCTCCATTCTTTGGCTTATACGTATTAGATGGGCTCCCACTACAATACTGAAATTTTTGATAATTTAATACTTTAATGGGGAGAAGAAAGTACCAAAAACAGGAAATACGGAATATTAAAATTCTTCAACTGGTACTTTTTCAATTACTGTTAATATTGGACCTAGAAACATAAAATTCAACATGCAATATCCTGAGTCATAAGACTCTAAGGCGGAACTTTTTGGTGCTTTTTTGGTCTTTAGCTGGTACTTTTTGAGTTTTCGTTAGTATTGGACTTAGAAGTTAAAATAACCATGCAAATTACTAAGTGAATGAGAATCTTTAAAGGAATCTTTTTGGTACTTTTTCGTTCTTTAACTGGTATTTTTTTATTTTCGTAAATATTGGGCACATGCAAGATTTTTTTGGTACTTTTATTGCTCTAACTGGTACTTACCTAGGATAGGTTTCAGGGCCGCTAAGCTTCCTATATAACGAAAATATTAATTATCGTTAATAACAAGAGATCTATTAAAGCAATAGTTTCCGTACTCAAAAGAAAAAGAAAGCTATTTTAACATGAGTACGCTGTGCACCCTCCATTCCGCCTCCAGTCATATGGAGAACTACGGCCACTCCAAAAATATTTAAAAAATTTTGATGAAACTTTAAAAGACAGATCAGCGTAATAAAAACACACAGGGTTTGTATATTTGTCAAGGCTAGCAATATGAAGGGACAGATGGGTAATTTCCATTTTGATGATATTTAAAACTTATGTTGATCGAGCCTGTCTGTTCTATTGTGTGTAGAATAAAACAGACAGGCTTTATATTTCTTTGTAGTAAGTAAAAAATTCATTTTGGGTAGGCAACGCCGTGGAAACCGCTAGTAGCTAACAAAGTGTAAATTCCCGAAAACCTAATTTTGAAATACGCCTAAAACCGCAACGAATTTTAATGCTGTGTGGTCAGTTTTTATTCAGATTAGCTCATAACTATCCATAAAAATCCCACTTCTAAATTCCCATAAGTTCCACTTCCTAAAATTTTTTAAAAATTCAACTTCTTGTTTTAGAGTACGAAGGATTCACCACAGCAGATTATAACATTCTAACTTTTTTATTCCTTAAATTTCGCTTACAATTCCTTAACGTATTCGTAAAGTGATGAAAGGAGCAAGCGAGCTTATATTAGTTTATATGATTGTGTGTGTATGTGTGGTAAAACACATCCGGTTACACAACAACCAACAAAATTACCTTCATTGCTTTGCACAAAGCAGCATGTTTGTGTTTCTGTATATTAAATATTTGTATTTATTACATAAAATACCTTAGAGATACTGCAAAATATTTAGACATAATAATGTTTAAAGATTGTGATTTGTTATAGCGCAATTTCGTTTTTTTTTACTACAAGTAGTTAATTCCACTTGTGGTTTTTGTGTACGTTTTGTGTTGTTTTAGTATTATTTAGCTTTACTTTTTTTTCGTAATGTTTTTAGTACCAAAAAAAGATAATAATCATAAAATTTAGTACCCACTGTTATACAAAACATTATAAAACTTAATTTTCACCATCTACTAAATATAATAAAAGTGAAAGTTACAAAATCTCAAAAAAAAAAAATCATTACGAGCTGTAAAATTACACGTACAACTTTAGTGCAAGCAAGGTCTTAGTTTATTGGTTGTGGTAAAGGGTTTTGTTTGGGTTTAAAGGTGTTGCAAAAATATTTTTAAACTGTAATTTAAAGGCAAGGGTGAACAGTTTAATTGTGTTTGAAATATAAAGGGGGTATTTTTTTAGATAAACAGACATTTTTTTAAAAATAAAACACAACAAATTGAGTTTTAAGTTCCCTTTTTGTATTTAATTGGTACAGCAAACTTTATACGTTGTTAAGTTAGATCTGTTGTGTAATTATAAATATATATATATTAAGAGTAATATGACTCTCTTACAAAGTCTCTTTACATTGCCTATATTTAAGTAGATTTAAGAACTAATGTTAATTTATTATTTTTTTTAATAAAGTCAGTTGTTTCTAAATACTTCATGGTGTCAGATGTGGGGTGCCTAATATTAGGAATCATAATAAATGCAAAAATTGATTTAAAAAAAAAAAAAGTGCTTGTTTGGAAAAAATATGGCAAATGATTCGGGGTTAAATGCGTCAAATATTGTTAGTGGTATAAATCAACAATACATGCCAATAGCCACAACTATAAGCCCAATAAATTTAAAGTCGTCCAACCTTTCAGTTGAGTGGGCAAAATGGAAAACTCAATTTACGATTTTTTTGCGAGCCTCAAATTTGGAAGAACAAGCAGATAAACGTCTTGTAGCTCTGCTTTTACATCACCTCGGCAATGAGGCTATGGATATTTTTAATTCTTTCAACGTCGATCTTGACACTATTGCTTACAAAAGTCAAACAGCAAAATTTGATAGCTACTTCATACCAAAAGCTAATAAGGCAATAGAACGTCATAAATTCTTCACTAGGAGACAAGAACATGAAGAGTCACTTGATGAGTATATGACATCATTGAAAAATTTAAGCAGCACCTGTGAATTCGGCACTTTACAAGAAGAATTAGTTAGAGACATTTTTGTATGCGGCTTGTCTTCCAAATATACGCATATAAAAGAGCGACTATTGAGCGAAGGTGATATTACTCTGAATAAGGCTATGGAAATTGCTAAAGCAATAGCTATCGCAAATTTCATTGGAGCTTTACATTATCAACCCAAGAACTTTCAAAAGTCGGCACAGTCAAGTCAAATTATAATTACATGTCAGAAGGTTCAACGTCAAAATCGTCACGAGGTAATCACCAAAACTCGGCAGCAAAAACAATTTCTACAGATTACTGCAGTCGTTGTGGTCAGCAGCACAGAAACCGTTGTCCAGCATATGGGGTGATTTGTTATATATGTCAAAAACAAAACCATTTTGCTAAGATGTGTCGCAGTAACATAAAACAACAACAAGGATCAAGTAAATATATAAAGCAAATCAATGCAGAAAATGAAATCGAAGACGAGGCAGATGATCTTTTCATAGGAGTTTTACGTACTAATGACAGTAAAAATAAGTATATAAGAAATAGAAGTGAGGAAAAAATAGAAACTGAGCGTAATGAAATATGTGAGTGGAATATTGAGACATTAATTAATGAAAAGAAAATTCTCTTTCAAATTGACACTGGAGCACAGGCTAATATATTATCAATACATACTCTGAATTACTTAAATATTAATGTTGAAAAAGATATACATATTAGCAATACAAATATTTTAACCTTCAGTGGTGAAAAATTGCCTATTATAGGCAGTGTGAATTTGAAAGTGAATTTTAAAAACAAAGAATATGATATAAAATTTTTTATTTTAAATATGAAATGTAAAAATATATTGGGTTTAAATACAGCTATAAATATGAATATTGTCCAGTACATAAATGTTTTATTTGTTGATAAAATTTTTGATAATTATAAAGAAATTTTTTCAGGCTTAGGAGAATTAAAGAATAAATGTGAACTTACTATTAGGCCTGAAATCACTCCAGTCATTGATCCTCCAAGAAAGATTCCTTTCAGTTTACATGAGGATTTAAAGAAAGAATTAGATAGAATGGCAAATTTGGGCGTTATTGTCAAAATTAATGAACCTACTGAGTGGGTTAGTTCAGTAGTAATAGTAAAGAAACCAAATGGAAATTTACGTGTATGTTTGGACCCAAGAAACTTAAACAAAGCGATCATGAGACCCCATTATCCTTTTCCAAATGTAGATTATTGCAAAACGCAATTAAGTGGCTCCAAATATTTTAGCTCATTAGACGCCAATTGTGGGTTTTGGATGATCCCTTTAACTGAAAAATCATCTAAGCTTTGTACATTTAATACGCCATTCGGGCGATATAGATTTTTACGACTGCCGTTTGGAATTAGCTCTGCCCCTGAAATTTTTCATAGTGAAATGGTTAATCTTTTCGGTGATATTGAAGGTCTAATTATTTATATTGACGATTTTTTAATCCATTCTCCCACAATCGAAGGCCACAACAAAATATTGGAAGAAGTTTTAGACAGAGCAAAACAAGTTGGTCTGAAATTTAACAAGGAAAAGTCGAAGTTTTGCAAAAATGAATTAAAGTTTATAGGGCATATATTTAGTGCAAATGGGGTCAATGCTGACTCTGAAAAAATTAAATCTATTATAGACATGCCAATACCTAAATGCGTTCCAGACCTGCAACGCTTTCTCGGTATGGTAAATTATTTGGGTGCATATATAAGCAATTTCTCTTTAAAAAATAAACATCTGCGTGATTTGTTAAAGCAAAATGTTGATTGGCAATGGAATGAGATACATAGTAAAGAATTCGAGAATTTAAAACACGAGATAACCAAAGCTCCTGTCTTAACCAGTTTTGATCCAAATAAGCCTATTACTCTTTCAGTCGACGCATCAAAATATGCTGTTGGTGCCACCATTTTACATGGAAACAATCCCATTGCCTTCGCGTCCGCCTCACTTACAGATACCCAAAAAAACTATGCACAGATTGAAAAGGAGCTTTTTGCTATTTTATTCGGCTGTACTAAGTTTCATGAATATCTTTATGGTTTTAAAGTAGCAGTTGAAACAGATCACAAGCCACTTGTGTCACTATTTACAAAGCCATTATACAGTATCCCTGGTAGGTTACAAAGAATTATGCTACGTCTTCAGTGCTATGATCTTAATGTTCAATATAAACCAGGAAGATACCTTTATATTGCAGACACTCTTTCTAGAGCTCCACTTAGCGAAAACGCTTTAAAGGAGGTCGATAAGGACTTGTCACTACATTGTGATTTATTAATGAAGGGAGTTACTCTACCTGACTGCCTCCTTAGTGAAATCAAGGATAATTTATTAATTGATGAAACGCTCCAGAAAGTGGCTACATATATAAAAGACGGTTGGCCATCTAATAAAAGATCTGTAGATAAACTAGCTATGCCTTATTACAATATCAAGGACGAATTAACTTTTGTCAATAATTTTCTTTTAAAAAACAATCGTATTATTATACCAGGCTCATTGCGTCGCAAAATATTAAATAGTATACATGAAAGTCACATGGGTACACAGCGGTGTCAGAATTTAGCAAGAAGTACCGTCTATTGGCCAAATATTAATCACGATATTTTCAATTTAGTTTCCAATTGCGAAATTTGCGCCAAATATAAAAATTCTAACAGCAAACAAGAACTCCTTCCTCATGAAATTATAGATTTGCCATGGTATAAAGTGGCATCTGATATTTTTGAATTTAAAAAAAGACAATACCTTTTGGTTGTTGATTTCTACTCAAAGTATATTGAAATTGATATTTTAAACGAGGGTTATTCCAGTAAGCAGGTGGTTACAAAATTAAAATCTATTTTTGCCAGACACGGTATTCCCAAAATTTTTATTTCCGATAATGGCCCTCCGTATAACTCAAAAGATTTCAATCAGTTTTGTAATGATTGGTCTATTGAACATATAACATCTAGCCCACACTTTCCGCGATCGAATGGTATGGCGGAACGCTCAGTTCAAACTATAAAAAAATTATTGGCAAAGTGTGAAGAAACAAATTCAGATTATTACACAGCATTACTACACTACAGGACAACTCCAAAGGGTAATTTGCCTAGTCCTTCAGAATTATTGATGTCGCGTCAGTTAAGAACAAAAATACCGACTTTAGATGCAAACCTCAGTCCGAAAGTTGTCAATAAGGACAAGTACAAAATTCAAATTGAGCAAAATATAAGGAAAATGTCTGACAATTTTAACAAGAAATCTGTCAAATTACAACCAATATTCCCAGGTGAGAAAGTCATGTTTAAACGTACACCAGTTTCAGTTTGGTTTCCTGCAACAGTTGTAGAAGCATGTAAAACACCAAGGTCTTTTGTTGTAAAAGATAATGATGGAGTGATTTATCGGCGAAATAGAGAACACTTGATGAAAAGACGAAGTGTTTTAGAAAGAATAGATGAAGAAATGGAGTGTGATAATCCAAATAATAATCTTATTGTAAAAAAAGATCGGACTGTAAGTCCAAAAGCTAATAAGGCAATAGAACGTCATAAATTCTTCACTAGGAGACAAGAACATGAAGAGTCACTTGATGAGTATATGACATCATTGAAAAATTTAAGCAGCACCTGTGAATTCGGCACTTTACAAGAAGAATTAGTTAGAGACATTTTTGTATGCGGCTTGTCTTCCAAATATACGCATATAAAAGAGCGACTATTGAGCGAAGGTGATATTACTCTGAATAAGGCTATGGAAATTGCTAAAGCAATATCTATCGCAAATTTCATTGGAGCTTTACATTATCAACCCAAGAACTTTCAAAAGTCGGCACAGTCAAGTCAAATTATAATTACATGTCAGAAGGTTCAACGTCAAAATCGTCACGAGGTAATCACCAAAACTCGGCAGCAAAAACAATTTCTACAGATTACTGCAGTCGTTGTGGTCAGCAGCACAGAAACCGTTGTCCAGCATATGGGGTGATTTGTTATATATGTCAAAAACAAAACCATTTTGCTAAGATGTGTCGCAGTAACATAAAACAACAACAAGGATCAAGTAAATATATAAAGCAAATCAATGCAGAAAATGAAATCGAAGACGAGGCAGATGATCTTTTCATAGGAGTTTTACGTACTAATGACAGTAAAAATAAGTATATAAGAAATAGAAGTGAGGAAAAAATAGAAACTGAGCGTAATGAAATATGTGAGTGGAATATTGAGACATTAATTAATGAAAAGAAAATTCTCTTTCAAATTGACACTGGAGCACAGGCTAATATATTATCAATACATACTCTGAATTACTTAAATATTAATGTTGAAAAAGATATACATATTAGCAATACAAATATTTTAACCTTCAGTGGTGAAAAATTGCCTATTATAGGCAGTGTGAATTTGAAAGTGAATTTTAAAAACAAAGAATATGATATAAAATTTTTTATTTTAAATATGAAATGTAAAAATATATTGGGTTTAAATACAGCTATAAATATGAATATTGTCCAGTACATAAATGTTTTATTTGTTGATAAAATTTTTGATAATTATAAAGAAATTTTTTCAGGCTTAGGAGAATTAAAGAATAAATGTGAACTTACTATTAGGCCTGAAATCACTCCAGTCATTGATCCTCCAAGAAAGATTCCTTTCAGTTTACATGAGGATTTAAAGAAAGAATTAGATAGAATGGCAAATTTGGGCGTTATTGTCAAAATTAATGAACCTACTGAGTGGGTTAGTTCAGTAGTAATAGTAAAGAAACCAAATGGAAATTTACGTGTATGTTTGGACCCAAGAAACTTAAACAAAGCGATCATGAGACCCCATTATCCTTTTCCAAATGTAGATTATTGCAAAACGCAATTAAGTGGCTCCAAATATTTTAGCTCATTAGACGCCAATTGTGGGTTTTGGATGATCCCTTTAACTGAAAAATCATCTAAGCTTTGTACATTTAATACGCCATTCGGGCGATATAGATTTTTACGACTGCCGTTTGGAATTAGCTCTGCCCCTGAAATTTTTCATAGTGAAATGGTTAATCTTTTCGGTGATATTGAAGGTCTAATTATTTATATTGACGATTTTTTAATCCATTCTCCCACAATCGAAGGCCACAACAAAATATTGGAAGAAGTTTTAGACAGAGCAAAACAAGTTGGTCTGAAATTTAACAAGGAAAAGTCGAAGTTTTGCAAAAATGAATTAAAGTTTATAGGGCATATATTTAGTGCAAATGGGGTCAATGCTGACTCTGAAAAAATTAAATCTATTATAGACATGCCAATACCTAAATGCGTTCCAGACCTGCAACGCTTTCTCGGTATGGTAAATTATTTGGGTGCATATATAAGCAATTTCTCTTTAAAAAATAAACATCTGCGTGATTTGTTAAAGCAAAATGTTGATTGGCAATGGAATGAGATACATAGTAAAGAATTCGAGAATTTAAAACACGAGATAACCAAAGCTCCTGTCTTAACCAGTTTTGATCCAAATAAGCCTATTACTCTTTCAGTCGACGCATCAAAATATGCTGTTGGTGCCACCATTTTACATGGAAACAATCCCATTGCCTTCGCGTCCGCCTCACTTACAGATACCCAAAAAAACTATGCACAGATTGAAAAGGAGCTTTTTGCTATTTTATTCGGCTGTACTAAGTTTCATGAATATCTTTATGGTTTTAAAGTAGCAGTTGAAACAGATCACAAGCCACTTGTGTCACTATTTACAAAGCCATTATACAGTATCCCTGGTAGGTTACAAAGAATTATGCTACGTCTTCAGTGCTATGATCTTAATGTTCAATATAAACCAGGAAGATACCTTTATATTGCAGACACTCTTTCTAGAGCTCCACTTAGCGAAAACGCTTTAAAGGAGGTCGATAAGGACTTGTCACTACATTGTGATTTATTAATGAAGGGAGTTACTCTACCTGACTGCCTCCTTAGTGAAATCAAGGATAATTTATTAATTGATGAAACGCTCCAGAAAGTGGCTACATATATAAAAGACGGTTGGCCATCTAATAAAAGATCTGTAGATAAACTAGCTATGCCTTATTACAATATCAAGGACGAATTAACTTTTGTCAATAATTTTCTTTTAAAAAACAATCGTATTATTATACCAGGCTCATTGCGTCGCAAAATATTAAATAGTATACATGAAAGTCACATGGGTACACAGCGGTGTCAGAATTTAGCAAGAAGTACCGTCTATTGGCCAAATATTAATCACGATATTTTCAATTTAGTTTCCAATTGCGAAATTTGCGCCAAATATAAAAATTCTAACAGCAAACAAGAACTCCTTCCTCATGAAATTATAGATTTGCCATGGTATAAAGTGGCATCTGATATTTTTGAATTTAAAAAAAGACAATACCTTTTGGTTGTTGATTTCTACTCAAAGTATATTGAAATTGATATTTTAAACGAGGGTTATTCCAGTAAGCAGGTGGTTACAAAATTAAAATCTATTTTTGCCAGACACGGTATTCCCAAAATTTTTATTTCCGATAATGGCCCTCCGTATAACTCAAAAGATTTCAATCAGTTTTGTAATGATTGGTCTATTGAACATATAACATCTAGCCCACACTTTCCGCGATCGAATGGTATGGCGGAACGCTCAGTTCAAACTATAAAAAAATTATTGGCAAAGTGTGAAGAAACAAATTCAGATTATTACACAGCATTACTACACTACAGGACAACTCCAAAGGGTAATTTGCCTAGTCCTTCAGAATTATTGATGTCGCGTCAGTTAAGAACAAAAATACCGACTTTAGATGCAAACCTCAGTCCGAAAGTTGTCAATAAGGACAAGTACAAAATTCAAATTGAGCAAAATATAAGGAAAATGTCTGACAATTTTAACAAGAAATCTGTCAAATTACAACCAATATTCCCAGGTGAGAAAGTCATGTTTAAACGTACACCAGTTTCAGTTTGGTTTCCTGCAACAGTTGTAGAAGCATGTAAAACACCAAGGTCTTTTGTTGTAAAAGATAATGATGGAGTGATTTATCGGCGAAATAGAGAACACTTGATGAAAAGACGAAGTGTTTTAGAAAGAATAGATGAAGAAATGGAGTGTGATAATCCAAATAATAATCTTATTGTAAAAAAAGATCGGACTGTAAGTCCATCTAATAGTACTATTGTAAATGAAAATCAGCCTATAGTTATACACAACGGTCCTATCGTAAATCAAAACCTGCCTGTAAGTCAAAATAAAAGTCCTATTTTAGGTCAGAATTTAAACAAGACAGAAAATAGAAATCAATCTAAATATGTTACTCAAAGGGGAAGAAAAATAATAGTACCTAAGAAACTAACCTATGAACATTGAGTCAATTGTTAAGATTTGTAATATTATTACTCTTAAGTTCAAAACATGTTTCAGCATTTAAGTTAAAAAGGGAAGATGTTGTGTAATTATAAATATATATATATTAAGAGTAATATGACTCTCTTACAAAGTCTCTTTACATTGCCTATATTTAAGTAGATTTAAGAACTAATGTTAATTTATTATTTTTTTAATAAAGTCAGTTGTTTCTAAATACTTCAAGATCAATGCGACATCTAGCAATCTGCACGTTATTTGCTTGCCTCGTTTCTCTACCTGTTCTTGTGATATTAGCGTTGAATTCAACTGATTTCTGGTTAAATCCTCTTAAAGTTTTAAATATGTACAATAGCATTTGTTGTTTGTATAGACCTCGGACTGGCAAAATATTAATAGCCTTGTATTTATACCTGCTCATAGTAGAATAACGCAATGGCAAGTTTAAGACTGTTTGAAGAGCTTTGTTTTGTGCTGATTGCTAACTTTTTAGAGAGGTAGACTTAATTTGACTTCAGTGTTCAGTTTGTTCTTAAATCTATACAATATTTCTGATGCTGCTAATATTTTTCCTTTGACCTTTGCAATGTGGGCTTCTCGCCGTAAGTTCTTTCTAGCTTAATTGCATTCCTATTTATTGGACAAAGCACAGTGGCTTAAAATCATTTTTCATTGACCAAAAATCTATAACATTTAAGCCGATAGAGATAATTTTACAATTTTTTGCTGGAGAGAAGACTTCTTGAACTTTCCTACAGTTTTAATCTTATTAAAATAGATTTAGGAGTTATTCAGTAAGAAAATGCTTTTGATTGAGATTGAGAAATATGGTATTTTTTTTTATTTAATAAGCAGGATATTTTTAAGTGCACTTTTTTAAGAACTTCTTTATGTATATAACTGCCAAATATCATTATGATTTCTTAATTCATGTCAGATATTGTAGAATGTCAAAATTTAAAATTACTATTTTTTTTTTGTCATATTGAAAGCCATTTCATTCATTTGCACTATATAAATAATAATTTTAATGTTTGACATTCCAGGAATCAGACATGGATAAAGATATCACAATGAAATTTTAAACTTATGTAGACCGAAGAGATCTTAAACAGTAGACTAGAAAGCATTCCCATTATTAATTAAGAAATAGCACAAATTCCTTATCCCGGAAAAACGCTTTTAAAAAAAATTTTGTTTTTTACAAAAATGGAAAAACTATTTACTAATCGATACTGATCAGAATTTTTCAAAACATCATGGTCATATTAGAAAACATGAATGTTCTAATTTTTAAAAAATCGGTGTGTTGAATTACTAGAATTTTTTACTCTAATAAATTTTTTTTTTTTTTGAAAAATAGATTTTTTTTTTTAATAGTACATGTGGGAGAAACAAATGTCAAATTGACTAAGGCCCGTTTTCACGACTTACCTTTAAAGTTCGATATAGTTAACGCTACCTTTAGCACTAGTGAGGAATAAAGTTACCTTCAACTATTTTTCGTTTTCACAACTTCTGTATAAAATAAACTTAACATTTTTAAAAAAGTGGCAATACAAAAGAAAATACCGATTATTTTTGCCAAAATAAAAATACGAACTGGCAACTACGTACTTTTTTTACATTTACAAAATATACGTATAATTGGAGTTGCCATATATAAAAAATATGTGAATATAATATGGCAATCTCAAATCTAAACCTTACGACAAAAGTTAAAGGTAGAACGTTCCTCTCTTTAGCTTATTCTTCACTTTAAGGTTAAAGAGAACTTGTAATAATTAAAAACTCATTATCTGTTCGATAACTTCCTACATTTAGCTATCGTTAAGTCGTGAAAACTAGCCTAAGAATTGCTTCGACAATCATACTCATAACCAAGGTACGTTAACACAAGGGTAGTGTCATTTGGTAGTAAAGACATGCTGCTCCATATTTTATTTTCGAAAAATATAAACAATTTTATTTATTTCTGGAAAAAATATTGTTTTTTGGTGAAATGGTATAAATAAGTATTCATATACAGTTGAACTTCTATAAGTCGAACTTCTGTAAGTCGAAAATTCTTTAAGTAGAAGGGAATCTCTTGGCAATAGCGGTGGACAGGCCAATTCACATGATTTTGTTTCTATAACTTGAACTCTTGAATTTTTCTATAACTCAAAGTAAAGTATTTGCACCACGTGTGGCCACACTTCCTTAAGTCGAATTTGTTTCCAAAAATGTTTTGCCATCTTAAATTTTTGTTTTCTTTAAAACTAATTAGCATTTAAAATATGACATTTATCTTTAGTTAAATAAAATTTGATAAATCTAAATTCAATAATTCGATGTTTTTTAAATTTTGGATATAAACACTATCAAATCACACAATATTTTATTAAATGAAATCTTTAAATATGTACATCTGTATTTGTACGAAATAAAATTAAAATAACATGAATGCCGAACGAATTTAATTTTTTGTTGTGCATTTATTACAAAATTCTCTAACTTGAAGATATGGAGTTTCGAGTTATAGAAGTTCAACTGTATATCCCCTTTATACGAATATCCCACTATACTTTTAGAAAAATACATATGTAAGCATTTAACAATAAATCATACTAGTGCTTAAAGTCTGCTTTCCTACCAATATTAAAAATGTTTAACCCACTATTGAAAACAGTTTGATATTAAACATAATCCACCCGATTAAAAAACTTGAAAAATCGTTAAAAAAAATCAGCCTAAAAATCCCTTTTATCCGAATATCTCAAAAGGCAAAGGAGATAGTTTAACAACAGAGAACGGCTTTGTGTGATTGCAGAAAATTCGCATTCAATGAACAACATCAAATACACTCATTTGTGTTCATGCAATCAAACTTTCTCAGCCACACACATTGGTGTTGTTTTAAAATTCATTCAAGTCATGCACAGCGTATTGGCTTTGCCATTCATACCATGTTCGTCAATTATTGCTTTGGTAAAAAAACACATACAAAGAAAAATACACAAAAATCATTGCCCTGATGCCTATTCAGCAGTTGCTATGCATGTAGTACGTATTTAAGTTTTTTCATATGCTGGATACGAAAGAAAAACAGAAAATTTAAATGAAACTAAACGCACATAGGTACAAACAATTTTCATAGAAACAGAAGACTGTTTTTATTTTTTATCATTTCTTAAAAAGTACAGTAGTTCTGTATGTACAATGTATTGCTGTTATTGTTGTTGTAATTGTTTAAAAAGCTAAACACTAAAACAAATTGGACACACCAACTAGTTTATTTGAACTTATGCTTACAACAATCATACCAACAAAGCGACTCGCATTCATACCAATTGACATTCGTCATTGTCTCATCGAGTGGGCAATGACTGCAATTGAGTTATTGCGTGCGCATCAATGAATGCAAACAATAAAAAAACTCACAAATGCACAAATCAAATGTGTACGAAACGATGTCAAAATTACCAACGTTGAACTTTGTTTTGCAGGCTTAGGCCGAGGCCACACAATGAGCGGCTAAGCGTCAAGCGTCTGAGCGATGAGCGTCAAGTTTGAGCGGCAAGTGGCTTATTACTGAACGTCATTTCTGAGCGGTTAGTTGTTAAAATGCTATTGTAAAGAGTGGATTGTTTAATGTTATTACGCGAATATCGTATTCATATGAATTTAATGCGTTTATTAAAAAAAAAAAAAACAATTTGCGGCCTGTTCGTCGATTTCGAGCGAAGACTTCGTTCGCTTAACTTACATTTAAAACAAAAACAAATTATAAAATATATATATATATATATTTATTAATCGAAATCGACGAACAGGCCTTGGTGTTCATCATTAACCATATATATACAAATCTACCCAAATGTTAAATCCATTGATTTGCTGTTGCAAGCAGTTAACACTAGATTGACAAAACAAAAAAATAAATTTTCGGTTATATTTTTATTTTTAAAATTTGGTAATCTGTCTTGCCATAATAGCGGTCGGCTTTGTACAGATGAAATTGTAAGCTCTACATTCACTTTTGCCATGTTTATTCTTTGACGCTCAGAAAACAACTAAAAATTAGAACAAGTTTTATTCCTGAGCGACGCCGCTTAGCCGCTCAAAAACTTCGCTCGCATGCCGCTCATTTCGTGGCCACTTCAATAGTATTTGATATGTTTTAATTTTTTGACGCTCATCGCTCAGACGCTTGACGCTTAGCCGCTCATTGCGTGGCCTCGGCCTTAGAGTGAATGTAAATTGAGGCGTATGAGCAAATCAAGAAAAATAGTGATTTTTGCAGTTCTTTGCTTAACAATTCAGCACATTTTTTGTAGGTCAGCTTAAGTCTAATTTTTTTGCAATGCATAAATATATATCTGTGGCATTTTGAAAAAACATCTAAAGTCGAGATAAGATAGCAAAAAATGTTTTAAAAGAAACTCGGTGAAAAAATCATTTTTATCAAACAATAAATAAACCGAAATTCTTTTATTATTCTTTTATTATACAGATTTTTAAAAACGTAAAGAAAAATGTTTTTTGAATGAAAATCCGTATGATTAACAACATTTTTTTCAACTTTTTAAATTTGACTTAAGATGTTTTGTCAAAATGCCATAGAAATATTCTTGGCGAATTTTTTAAAAACTTGAATATCCGAGGCTACCAATTTTAGAGGACCACAAGTAACTCTCACGACCCTCTATGGACCCGTGTTCTTTTAAATCAACTCAAAATCGGTCGTTCTTTGACACTTTCAAGAATTCCATCAGTTGCATTATTATTTTTTAAAACAAAACTTTCGTAAACCTTTCGTAATATTTCAGTAAAATAAAAAGAGCAAAAAAAAAAAAAAAATTAAATAAAATGTTGCGAGCAATTTCATTAAAATGTTGTAACAGTTGTAAAAGTTAAAAAGGCCACTTTCAGCTTTCCGATGGTACTAAAATCTCTTTAACCACTTTTGACCCTTACAAATTATATTCCTCTGAAATCAGCATTTAACTAAAACATCGAACCTAAAGAAACTTTGAATAAAACATCAGGTATAAATGATACAGTGATGTAACGCACCATTTTTTAAAGACCACTGTCCCACTTATATTTCAAAAAATATGTCGACCCATTTTTGATAACAGCTTGCGAGAAATCATAATTAAGTTTTGATCAAATTGACATAAATTAAATTTTTTCTAAAACAACATAAAATATGTGTTTCCAGCAGCAAGCCACACCCATAATTACCAATATTCTAATGCAGTTTCTTGGATACCTTAGTTCTATTATGTTTGCTATCGAATGGCATTAAAATTTTTTAAGTCGACTTTAGCAAAAAAATTGGACTTTTGGCCGATGAAATTCAATTTTCAGCCACGTGCAGCGTTTGATTTTTAAATAAGTGACCCATCCTCGTGAGCAGCCTATTTTTTCTTCGTTTCTATTCGCATAAGACCGAAATCTTATAAATTTCCTTTTTGCTGAGCCAAGTACTAACTTATTTAACCGAGTAAACTACGCTAATATTGCAGCGTTATATTCTATCTGCGTTCCTAATACCTTTTCTTGCTTATATTTGTAAAACAAACAAATATCGTCAGCAAAAATTATTAATTCACCTTAAAAATTTATTTTTTTTAATTAATTTATGTAAATCTTGAAAATTAACGGTCCTATTACACTCCCCTGAGGAACACCATAATAAAAAGGTAATCGATTACTTCTGAATCTTTTCTTTGTACATGCTGAAATCTGTTACTCATATATTCATATATAATCACTAGGGTATTCATTCGGTTAACAATTAAACGGTTAACCGATTAATTACCACCCGATTAACTGATCGGTTAATTAAAAATTGGATATTTTCGATTAACGATTAAACCGGTTAATTTCAGGCGATTAACCGATGTCCCATATACAAAAGATATGTGTTTAGAAAATATTTTTGCATAAAATATATTTCCTTCTAGTAATACATTTTTAAAATACAGTTCAAAACAGAAACTAAGGAGTTCGGAAATAAACTTTTTTGCAGAATGTTTGGTGCTGAGCTTTGTCAGGATGAGTCAGATGATGACCTGACAACAGAAGAAACTCTCGATAGTAACATAAACAACCTTTTAACAGAATAACCCGAAACAACTAGAAGTGCTAAATATTTAAAAAAATTAAAACAGGACTCTAATTGCTTAATGGAAGAATTTATGTTTAGAGAAATCCACTAAAAGGACTGAGAAATTAGATATTCTTTATTATGGGCTGTTTTCGATTTCTACAACATCTACGATAGGTAAAAAAATTTTTTCTATCTCAAGTTTTATAAAAACTAAAGAAAAGTATCGCTTATATCCTAAACATTTAAACCAAATAATTTTTTTAAATGATTATTTTATAAGATCACCTTAAACTGATTTTTTTGTAACCCAAGCAAATAAATTTTTATTTATGTGAATTATTTTGCATAAAAGCATTGTAAAGCCAACAGCTGTGTAGGTCAAACTGGGGGAAAAGAGTGGTGTGACTCAACTTGATTGCACATACTTTTGGCTAAATTAAAACATAATTAGGGGATTCACAAGGTAGTCTTAAATATGAGCGCTGTCAGTAACCCTCATAATTTAGGTCTCTACTGAGTAGTTATGACAAAACAATAAACAAAGCATAAGAAGTGTTATTATTTTAGAATTTTTTTATTAAAGACAACAATAATTTTTTTAAACTATTGAAAAATATTAGGATGTTATGAAAATATGACTTAGTAGCACACATTGTGAATACCCTAATTATCTATTAGCTAAAAAATATGTATTACATATTTATGAATTATTTTTTTATTTGCTTGTTTTAGTTCAAGAATTGTTTTGTTTGTTTTGTTAATGTTTTTTTACTAATAAACTCCAAATAATAAATAATCTATGCATTTTCATTTATTAAAATTACTTAATTTGTAAAAAAACTTTATTAATCGGTTAAGCGATCAATAACAAAATTAACCGATTATTAACCGATTAAACCAAAACCTCGGTTAATTAATCAAGCGATTAGCCGATTAAAGCAAATCCCCGATTAAATGAATACCCTAATAATCACTAAAAAGAAATATCATTTCATCCACTACTCCAATGTTTTTAAATTTTTTAAGTAATATATTATGTTGAACTTAATCAAATGCTTTTGAAAAATCAAAAAATGCGTGTGGCTGACACCTTTAAAACCAGCATCAATGCCATCACAAAAAAATTCAATAACATTAACTATTGCTTCTTCTGTTCCTGAACAATTTGTGAAACCATACTGACATTCATATAAAGCCCTTCTATTTTCAAAAATTTTACGAATGTTTGATAACACTGAAATAGGTGGAAAGTCAACCAGATACTTTGATTTTTTTTTTTTTTTTAGGAATAGGTACAATTTTATGAGTCTTTAAAATATCAGGATACGGATATTAAAAATGCTAACAAATGTATCAGAGACTAAAGTTTTTCTTATAACCAACATGTTTGCATGTATTTTGTGCTATCCAACACCCCTGTACGGATGTAGTGATTCAATTATGCTTACAACATCAGCTTGACAAACTGGAGTTAAATTCCAAGGTTCTAAATATATTATTATTGCGACAGGAAAAAAGAACTATGTTGGGATACCCTTTTTCTAATAGGTCTTGTCAAGGACAACAAGACTCTGTCCTTGAAATTTGCGAAACACCTTCAAAATCTCGAGCTATGGGAAACAACCGGGTTTTCGTACTTTTTGCACTTATTGCCAGTAATTTGGTTGAATGTCAACCGATTTAAAATTTCTCAGAGGATTTGGAAAGAACAAACTGTGATCTTTTGAAGATTTGAACATCATATTTAAGATATATTTAGGTAACTATGCTTATTTCTCCAGCAAAATCCATTTTTAAATGTTCTCTATTTTTATACTTTGGAAGTGTTTTGGTACATTTTTTTTTTTATTTAGAAATCGTACTATTTATAAGATTAAAGAATGTTTATTTATTAGTAAAATGCTACCTTGTTTTAAAATATTCGTTAAAAATTTTCCGAGTTTTTAAACTTTTAATAAAAATAGTCCGAGAATTCTTTTATTTTTTTAAGTTACTTTTTATAAAAAAAAGAGTAAATTAAATTTAAAGCTACTGACATATAAGTGCAAAAGGTACGAAAAACCGGTTTGTTACCCGTAACTTAGGATTTTTTAAGTGTTACGCAATTTTAAGGACAGAGTCTGTTGTGCTCGACAATATCTACTAGAAAAAAAGTATCGCATACCATGTATTTCTGTATAATTCTTTTTTGTTACACTGTGTTAACATTGGGATAATTTTTTATTTTGTTAACTAATTTATTGTTTCATTCAGAAAAATATGAATTGAGAGTTTGGCGAACAGAGCGTGAATTTTAGTATTAAATTTCAACAATTTTTAAACGTTGTTCCGGTGGATGTATTTGCATGGTGATATGACAAAAAAATACTGAAAAAAGTCAAACACACTTCATTATTATTACAGTTATCCCTATCAGAAAATCTATACATTTAAAAAAAACACCCTTTATTTATATATATATATTTTTTTTAAACGATAATGCAAAATTAATTGCATATTTAGCAAAAAGTTCTTTGTTATAGCAGCATTTATTACAAATGACGTCAGCAGGTAATAAAAACAGCAGAAAATAGGATGTGGCGAAAAGGTTATTTAAAAAGCCATTATGTGTTTTGAATGTCAATACTCGAGTGATTACAGTGGTCAATGAAATTAACATTTTATAATTAACATAACAATTTCTAAATAATTATGTTCAGGGTTAGGATAAAGTTTATATTACTAATTAATCTTAATCAATGATTTATAGGAATTTTTATGTATTTCAAAGACAACTATTTTGAAATCTTTATGTTTTCGTATAAATATTTAATGCATTGAACTAAAGCTAAATTGAGACCCATTTCAAATTGAAATAATCCACAAAATGTAAATATTTATTTCTCTTTCTTAAAAGTGCTGTGAGTGGGCAAGCAGATTGTGTGTCAATATCATTATCTTTGAATGGCAATCAAGCCGTCTTTGTTGGTCTACTAGTCGTTCCATCAAGCACTGGCTTGTTTTCCTATAACTGTAATGGGTTACAGTTTTTGCGACTTTGATCATCAAAATGTAATCGTTTTTTATTATACTTTTTTAACCTGTGTGTTTGGTATATGGAATTTTTCTTTTCCCGACTTTTTCATTGCTCGGGAAAGCGGGATTTATTTTTCCGAGAATACCCGCTTAATACAAATCGATACAATACAAACATATTTTTTATTTCATTTCCTGACAACAATTAAATAAGTTTATAAATGCATTCAACTTTTTAATTTGTGTAGCAAAAAGGAAAAAGTGCTTAATGGCACCTTAAGATCTCCATGTTCAAAAGTAAAGATGGGCCAAATTTCAATTATTTTGTAGGATTTTTGAGGAAGTTATAGCAAAATGCCTTTTGGTTACCTTTTTTAATGTACAATCAAATTTGGAATAATAAAAACTTCCGATCTGTGACGTTAGGAGTGCTTAAGAATAAAAACTTTAAAAAACTACAGCCGCAGAGAAGCGATGATTATATTAAATTCAAAGTAAATAGCCAAAAGCCACCTCTAAAGTTTTAAATTGTTTTCTTATAAAACTAAACAAATAGACTTAAGCACTTATTGTCACAGAATTAATTCAAAGCCAACAGCATTTATATAAAACCAAAAAAGTTAAATTTATTTTAACAAGTTATTACAAAATACTTCTTTTAAAATAGGATTTCAGTTCAGAATAAGCATTTACAGAATCATTTAAAAGCCTATTTCAAGAAGATTTCAATGAGAAAACACGTTTCCTTACAACGGATGTTTGCCTTTACAGTCTTAGGAACATTATATAATCTCTCGACACTTTCAGTTTTCTTAGCACTTTCTTCAAAACTTGTAATTCTTTATAAATTTTCTTCGAATCGAATAAGCGTTTTCTTTATAAATAACTTTTGTCATCATCTCTTACAGAATCTAATCCGAAAAATCTTTTATGCAGCTACTCTGCATATAAAATCTTTAAAGTGTTTGAAGCAAGTGGGAACAACTTTTTCGTTTTTATAAAATAAATCTGAGTCTTTAAACAAATTACAGATTTTGTACATTTTTACACTTCTTCTTTCGAAATTTCAGACCATTAAACATTAATCAGACAGACTTGTCGGATATGAATTGACACCTCTTTGGCGTTTGGCAAAATTGTCTTAAGTCAGAAATTTTAGTTTTTTGTTAAGTTAACTTGAAAAATATTTATTTGGTGTATTTCATATACTTTTTTCCTAAGAGCAGATAATAACGATTAGAAGCAGTTGTGCTAGATTTAAACCAAACAAAAGAAACAAATTTAATTGAAGCCAATCAAAAACTCAAAATTCGTTTTTTTGAGTTAAGACCTTTTTGTCTAACGGCTAAGATCTATTTCATGACACAACTTATTAATAATTATATCAGCCGTAAAGTTGCCATACAAAATTAAAAAAAAAAATCCCGCACATATTCCACGGGATTTTTTTCCCGAAAATGTGCGGGATCGCTGTATTTTTGTCCGGGAAATCCCGTATGAAGAAAACTACTGGTATATAATCATATATCACTAGATGTGACTTGATGGAGTGTCATATAAAACTCAGACGAACTCTTCATGGAGTAGTCTATAAGACTCAGATTGTTAACTTTTAAAGAGAATATAACTCTGAAGCAGATTTTGAAAGTTATCGCCTTTCTACATAAAGGTATATGTCGTCCATTAACATTGGATTAGTTTTAAAATTTGTGTGGTATCCTGGCAATATTTAGTTTAAATTCACAACTAAAAAAATAAATATTTATTTCCTTTTAGATTTTAGTTTTTCATAAATAATTTAAAAGGTTTTTCCATTTTGAATGGAAGAGTTTGAACCAAAATGACAAGCGGTCAGTCTAAAAGTATGCTAGTGGCACAACTTTATCCAAAAAAAAATTAACTTTTGGTGCGATTTTTACGCCACAATCATGATAACTAATAGAACCAGCGTTGACTGAACTTAGTGCACATAAAACAATTTTGCACCAGTAATATCATTAATCAAAAATAAAATCAGTTTCAATTAAAAGTTTAATCAAGTTAATTAAACGTTTAATCAAGTGAATTAAACTTTAAATCAAGTGTATTAAACGTTTAATTGACAATATTAATTTGCACCAGTAAACAAATAAATAATATCAATTAAACGTTTAATTCCCTTGATTAAACGTTTAATCAAATGAATTAAACGTTTAATCAAGGGAATTAAACGTTTAATTGATATTATTTATTTGTTTACTGGTGCAAATTAATATTGTCAATCAAATGAATTAAACGTTTAATTCTCATGATTAAATTTTTAATTAAAACTGATTTTATTTTTAAATATCCCCCGAGAGGTATGTATGAAATATTTTATTCTCCATTACACCCATTAGGGAGCATATGGCTTCCACAAAGCATCTCCATATAACACGATTTATTGCAGTTGTTATGCTTTCGTGTCTTCTCATGTAAGATTTCAATGTCCTTGTTTTTGAAGTATTGATCCATTCAGTTTTGTTATTTTGTCTTTTATAAGTTTCGTTAATCTGTTGCTGTTCCAACTAAGTAGATGATTAATCTGCTGTAGCAGGTCTTAGAATAGTGGGGCTTCCATCTGTCGTTGCCTTGAAACAACGCCCTCCGTTTATTTTGATGTAGTGTTGGAGGACGTTGCTTATCTTTGATTCCTACCTTTTTTCCCAGGGGTTGGCAGCTGCCCAACCTTTGCCATGACGTTTCAAACATTTAAAGGATATTAAACTTGCTGGTGTTAGATGCTCTGGGAAAATCATGTGCAGTCAACACCTGCAATTCGGCAAAATTCAAAATTGGTATTCTTATCTTGAGATCGCGGCTGACCAAATAACCTTTTTGGTATCACGGAAGTCAGAAGATCCTGGTTGCACGGCACTGGTCTGACTTTTAATTGAGAACCTTCGGGTATAGCGTGGTCGTCAGATTTTGAGGAAAGAAGCTCCTGAAGCGCTGATTTTTAACCATTTGTAGGAAAGTTTGGCTTGCTGGCAGATCTCCCTAGGCTTGCTGTTGCAATTCAACAAATGCGGCTGGATATTTCTAAAAAAGCGGATGATAAATAGATAGCTCCAGCTCTCTAGGAATAAGCAAGTGTATAACTATGCCGGCTTCTTAACTCAAGTTTCAACCTTCGTATGCTGATTGCACTCATGGTCAGGGGCGGTTGGTTAACGTTTTTTTTTTTGTCACCCAGTGAGTAAGACCGCGGCAGATGCTCATGTAAGTTTTTTTTAGTCATGTGGTTACAAGGTACCATAAAGCGCAAGATACAATCGATTTATTGAAGACAAAGTTTGGCGGTGCTCGCAAATCAGGGCCTTTTTTTAGAGGTTTATTAGCTTTTCTTAGGAGTTATTTCAATTGCAAATCTATGCCAACAACATTTTTAGAGCTGCATACATGGTAACATCGAAATTCGTGTTGTTTTGTCCAATTAGTGCTCGAGTCATGGAGAATTTTACAGCTCTTTTACGTTGGATTTTCAAACGATTTTCATTCCATAATTAATAGCAACGATCTTAAATTCACCTTAAATAAAACTTAATGACACAAGTCTTTTAATTAATAAAAACAAAATGCGTCGCTTTAAAAGAAAAGCAGTTTATGTGGGATGCTTTTTTTATATTTTGAAGAAATAATATACCTTTTATAATTTGTTTTGCTATGCGAAGTTCGTCGTTTGTTCCAAATGCTTTTATACCATTAACTGTTTGATTCAATTGATTTAGCAAAATAGCAAATACAATATATCAAAGCTCTTTTAGGAAATCTAACGTGTGTCTGTGTATTTTGTTGTTGGATTTAATAAAAGAGCTACGATTTTTTAATTTTATCTATAGCAAAACGTTTTGCCCAAACACGTAAAGGAAAAACTAAAATTCTTTCCATAAAATACAAAAGCACTTCAAAAAAAAAAAAAAAAAAAAAAAAAAACAAAAAAAAATATCACTGATAGTTTTTGCCCAACCTTTAAACAGTCGTAAAAGCAATCAATTATTTGATATTGGTTTTGGAACTTTAAGTATATTTAACAAGAAATTGCAATTAAAAGCGTAGAAATGTTCCAAGAACAAAAATTTAATAACTAATTAAAAGCCCTTTCGAAAATATTATTAGTAATGCTATCATTTTGTAATATATAATATATATCTGTTCATTATGCTAATCTCCCCATGATATGCGCCAAACCAATAATGAGCTGATGATTTGTCGTCAAACTTTTTTAATTTATATTAAAATTTAAGCTTTGTTTACAATCAGAGCAACAATTTCGGTTTTTCTTCTATCTTTTTTTTCCCCCAAAGTATTTCATATATTTTCCTTTCATTTTTAGAACAAAAATGTAACAAAAATTTTTAAAAATGTAACTAAAGTTGAGTCTACTTTTACTTCAGCAACAATTTGTATGAAATTGAAACTGACGATAATAATAAATGCTTTATTTAGTTTTGAATGAAAATTTCAAAAACATGTTTTAAAAATAATATTAATTACATCATTTTGTTGTGGGAAAAATTTGCAAACGATTTCTTAATTGCAAATGTGTGTTGTTGCGAAAAAATTGTTTCTCTATTGTGAACAGTAGTGAAAATGTTGCTGCCTATTGTGAACGAAACTTTGACCCCAATATTATTGATTTATATAGGACCTATTAAACAAATTTTCATAGAAAATTCATCTCATAAACTTGCTACAAAACGAAAATATTCAATATTTATGGTTGACAACAAACTGAAATATTTTTTATAAATACTGGTGTAAATATTCAATTTAAAAATTTAAATTAGCGTAAACAAAATTCGTCTCTGTATATCTTATCAATTCTTTTTCTCTATATAAGTATTTCTAACAACTTTTTGCCAAACCTATTCCAACAATTTGTTCAAACATGAAACTATCAAATTCAATTAACTGAGAACACAAAAAATATAACAAAATTTGCAAAAAAAAAAACAAACAATCGAGATAACGAAAATTAAATAAAGTGAAAAAAAAATTTTTCTTAGTTAAAAATAATATAAATGTAGCACAATCCACAGCATTTTGTAAACTGCATCAGGTTCGAAGTAAATATCTTTTTACTTTAAAAAAGTGACAAAAACAAAAACCTAAAAATGAAATTCAACACTTTATACGTTTTTGCCACACTTTGCTTGTGTTTGTTGGCCAACTTTAAATACGCTCAAGCCGAAATTGTATGTCCTGTCGACCAGCCTGATGATTCATTGGTTGTTCAGTTTCCCTCACCAACTAGTTGCACTGAATTTTACAAATGTGATCGTGGTATTCCCTTTGTCAACAAATGCCCTGAAGGACTAGAATATAACGCTCGTTTGCAGGTAAGAAAGTTGTAAACGGTTTTTAATGTCACCATCAATATTAATCGCAAAAAGAAAATTTTTGTTTGCAAAAAACGTTTTGAAAAATAGAGAGAAATTAGGCAGAGGAACATTTTTATATAAAAGTTCTATTAGAAATAGAGATTATCTCCCACAAAGACATAATTTGTATGAGTAATTTAAACCTTTGTGTAGGAAATTTGTAATAGAATTTCTATAAGATATTTATAACTGTTATACGCCGACTTTAGAAAATCTATCATTGTAATAAAATGTCTATAGGATGTTTATTGAAATACCTATAGAAAACTTATCACTGTAATTGAATATTTTTAGATAATTTATCAAAGTTATAGAATTTCTATTGCAAATAAATAACTATAGAATAGAATAGAATTTCTTGAAGCAATTTATCACTGTTGCATAATTTCAGTAGAAAGTTTATCACTGTCAGACACTTTTATTAGGAAATTTATTTTTGTGATAGAATTTGAGTTGAGAATTATTGTTGTGATAGAGCTTTTATAAAAATGTATTACTATGGTATTATTTTTATACGAAATTTTATCACTGTGATAAAATTTCTATAGAAGATTTGCTACTGTGATATAATTTCTTAAAAAAATGTATCACTGTGATATAATTTCTATAGAAAATTTATCACTGTGCTATAATTTCTATAGAAAATTTATCACTGTGATGTAATTTCTGTCGAAAATTTATCACTGTGATATAATTTTTACAGAATATGTATCACTGTGATATAATTTTAATAGAAAATTTGTCACTTTGTAATAATTTCTATTGAGAGTTTGCCACTGTGTAATAATTTCTACTAAGAATTTATCACTGTGATATAATTTATATTAAACATTTTTCACTGTGATATAATTTCTAAAGAAAACTTATCACTGTGATATAATTTCTATAGAAAATTTATTACTGTGATATAATTCTTATAGAATATTTATCACTGTGATATAATTCTTATAGAAAATTTATCACTGTGATATAATTTCCGTTAAAAATTTTGTCATTGTGTTAGAATTTCTATTGAGAATTTGTCACTGTGTAATAATTTCTACTGAGAATTTATCACTGTGATATATTTTTTATAGAAAATTTATCACTTTGATATAATTTCTATAGAAAATTTGTCACTGTGTAATAATTTCTACTGAGAATTTATCACTGTGATATAATATCTATAAAAAATCTTTCACTGTGATATAATTTCTATAGAAAATTTATCACTGTGATATAATTTTTATAGAAAATTTATCACTGTGATATAATTTTTATAGAAAATTTATCACTGTGATATAACTTTTATAGAAAATTTATCACTGTGATATTTTTTTTTTATAGAATATTTATCACTGTGATATAATTTTTATATAAAATTTATTACTGTGATATAATTTTTATAAAAAATTTATCATTGTGATATAATTTGTATAGAACATTTTTCACTGTAATAGAACTTTAATAGGAAATGTCTCATTGGAATAAAACTTCTAAAGATACTGGGATATAATTTCAAAAAAAAAATTAAACACTGATAAATTTCCTATTGAAGTTTCTATAGAAAATTTATCACTGTGATTAAATTTCTTTAGAAAATTTATCACTGTAATAGAACTTCCATAGAAAATGTTTCATTGGAATAAAACTTCTAAAGAAAGTTTATACTGTGATATAATTTCTAAAGAAAGGTAAACACTGTGATAGAATTTCTAAAGGATAGTGAAGCAATTTATTACTGTTGCAGACTTTCAGTAGAAAATGTATCTCTGTCAGACACTTTTACAAGTAAATTTATTTTCGAAATTGAATTTTAGTAGAAAATTATTGTTGTGATAGGGCTTCTATAAACAATTTATTACTGTGATATTATTTCTATATAAAAATTTGTCACAGTGGTAGAATTTCTATAGAAAATTTACTACTGCGATAGATGTTCTATAGAAACTTCGTCACTGTAATATAATTTCTATAGAAAAAATATCACTGGTATATAATTTTCATAGAAAATTTATCACTGTAATATAACTACTAAAGAAAATTTATTATTAATTAAAATTAAGCACTGTAATAGAATTTCTATAGAAAATTTTTGACTGTGATATAATTTCTCTTGATAATCTTGACATTCTGATAGAATATCTATAGGAGACTTTTGACTCTGATAAAAATTTTGAAGGAAATTTGTTACCGTGATAAAATTTTTATAGGACAGAATTTCTATAGAAAATGTATCATTGTAATAAAAATTTAAAAGGAAATTTATCACTGTGATGCAATTTATTTTGAAAAATTATCACTGTAATTGAATTTCAGGAGGAAATGTATCATTGTATTAACGCTTCTTTAGAAAATTCATACTGCGATATAATTTCTAGAGAAAATTAAATTATATCACAGTGATAGAATTTTTATATGAAATGTATCACTGTTATAGAGTTTTTATAAGAATTTTATAGCAATAAAAGAATTTTTTTGGGAATTGAATTACATTCTTAAAATTTTTAAAACTTTATACTTTAAGATTTCCTTTTTTAAACTTGTGATAATTTGATTTATAATAAATGTATTAATGTTATTCTACAATTCTTATAATAATTTATTTGTTTATCTTCAAGGTTTGTGACTATCCCGAAGATGCTGGCTGTGAAATTGGAGAGCAGGCTTAAATTTGTACCCAATATCAATACCAAATATAACCTTTAAAAAATTTATTTTGAATAAAGATATCGGAAATTTTTTTTTTTTTTTTTGCTATTGATATATTTTTGCACTCTCCAAGTGTTTTTGTGTTGAAATGTATGTGTGAAAGGGTAAACAACATTGACAAATGGATTTTTAATGACATCTGAAAAACCGATACAAATATTTTTTTTTTATATCAACATTAAATTACAAATATGTTGTTTTTGTCTCTTTTTTTGGCATGTTGTTGGTATGAATAAGAAGGACGAAAATTTGTTGATTTAGTTGAGAGGGTGCAGTAAATATATCTTATACTTTAACCCTTTTTTACAGCGTAATACTTTAATGATGTTCTTTCAACCCACTATTATTTACGTAAAAAGTAAAATACAAATAAATCCCTTGGTGAGTTACAACTATACGGAAGACATTTTACGGTGAAAATAATTATTTCTGTGTAATTAAAAACGTTTAATGAAGAGAAAATTACAAATTGATATGTTTTTATTTTTTTTTTTTTTTTTTTTTTGGGGGATGAGCTTAAGCTTAAGAACTTAGGGGGAAAATAGTATTCAAAAAATTGTGTTTAGTTTTAATTAACAAGCACTAGTTGTGCAGCTGATTGTCGTATTTTTAAGTAAATTTAATAAAATGGATGTAGTATTAACTAAAGCCACTTGCAGAAACTTAGTATACAATATAGAATTTCCTTAACAGTAATAACTTGCTTACAGAAACTCTTTAACAGTCTCAAGGCCTTACTATAATATGCTTATGCTAGCTTAAGCTACTGTCAAAAATTAACGAAAAGCCTGTCAAATGCTTAAGCAAAATATTGTGTACTTTTGGGTGACTATATTGTACTCAAATAATAATACATTTTTAGAGAATTTCCATGAGTGTGATAAATTTACTTTAATTTGCTATTTGCTATAGAAATCTTATACAAATTCAATTACAGTGATACTTTTTTAAGAAATTCCCATTTTTTAGATATTTCATTAAAGTTATTAATTTTCTACAGAAATCTTGTACAGAATTCTAATTTTTTAAAAATTTCATTACAGTGATAAGTTTCCTATAAAAATTGTATTACAGTTATAAGTTTCCTAAAGCAATTCCTTAGCAAAAATCACTTTTAATAGAAATTCTATTACAGTGATAAATTTTAGTTGGAAAAAATTTGTATGGAAAATTTATCGCACTGATACTTTTTCATCACCGTGATAAATTTCCTATGGATTTTTTATAACAGTGGCATATTTTTTTAAATGGGTTTTTAACTGTGAAAAATTTCCTACACAATTTTCTTCAGAGGAATATTTTTTTTATACAATTTATCACAGTGATAAATTTTTTATAGAATTTCCAACCAGATTTTAAATTTTTTATAGAAATTCTAGCACAGTGATACATTTTTTATGGAGATTCTGTAACAGTGATACATTTCCTATAGAAATCTTTTACAGATTCTATTACTGTAATACCTTTTTAGAAATTCCAATTTAGTAATTTCGTTACAGTGATTAATTTCCAATAGAAATTTAATTACTGTTATTACTTTCCTATAGAAATTCTTTTAAAAAAATCACTTTTCATATATATTCTATCACAGTGATACTTTTTCATCACCGTTATAAATTCCCTATTGAATCACAGTGACACATTTTTTTAATTTTTTTTTAACTGTGATAAATTTCCTTCACAGAAATAGATTTTTTTTGTAGTTTATTACAGTAATACATTTTCCATAGAATTCCCAACCAGCCTTAAAATTTTTGTAAAAGTTCTAGCACAGTAAAAAATTTCCTATAGAGATTCTGTAACAGTGATAAATTTCCTATAAAGATCACAATGATAAATTATTTAGAATCATTTTCTATCACAGTTAAAATTTTTTCTGTTTCAATTTTATCAGAGTGAAACATTTTCTATAAAAATTTCATATATAAAATCTTTTACAGTGATAAACTTTCTATAGAAATACTATCATACCGATGTTCGATATCGCAGCGATAAGTATCATGTTGATTATTTTTTATAGTTTCTATAAATATTCAATTAAAAACATATCACAAGCTGTCTTTTTTAAAATTTATTTTTATATTTTTGGTTTTGCTCTAAATTCGCTTTTAATTTTTTTTTATTGTAAATATCAACATATACACACGTATAACACCACAATTGCAAATGAATGTTTTTGTATATCAACTGTTGTTATTGTAGTAAGTTGAATGTATTTTAAATATGGCTTTTATTCATTCACTCCATGTTTGTTTAACAAAGAACTACAATTATCTGTAACTTACATGGCTTTGTGTATTTTAAAACACATGCTACTAACTCTTATCTTATGCCAATAATATCAAAATAAGATAATACTTTCAACTAACACATAATTAACATGAAAGCAGAAAGCTTGTTATAAGCAAAATACTTAATTACAAGGTTATTGTGGTTATTTCTTTTATTACAGCAATTATAAAAATGTAACGATTTAACAAATAAATTGTAGGTTTTTTACAATGAGCTTTTGTTTAACAGGTTAGTTCGGAATTGTCTGCAGTTCCAAACGAAGTGAGTTTGCCAGAAATTGCGTTTACCCAAAAGAAAATTCTTTTTATTGTGAAATTTAAAAAAAAAAATATTATTTAAATTTTTTCTGACTTAAAATCAGTTTTCGACATTATTTAGCGTTCGGCTCACACACCCAGGAATGATATGTATTTTTTAATGTTTATGTAGACGAACATAAAACAGTTCGCAACTATTTTTAAAAAGAGCTGAACATTATATAGTGTTCTGTTCTTCGTTAAAAAACAGAACAATGTTGACAAACATTATAGTTTAATGTTCTTTTTTTACATGAATAAAGAAATGACCAAACAAAAATTTTTAGCAACGATTGCAGCACGAACAGCTTGTGTGTGTATTGTGTATATGTTTTGTTGGTGTAAAATTATTTTGCTGTCTTTTTGTTTTTTTTTTCGTATGTGTATTTTGTTTTTGTAAAAAATTTTTGGTTTTTTTTCCAGCCAAAAGGCTGCTAAGCACAACAGCAACGAATGAACACTAATGATCTGAACCTACCACAATGAAATTTGTGGTTAAAAAAAATAAGCCGAACGGAACTCAATGTTCTCAACTTTATGTTGAGTTGGATAAGAACAGTATTATTTTTGTGTTCGAAAGATGACAGACAGGGAAACGTTATTTTTTTAAGATTTTCTACACAAACACTATAAGCGTTTGTGTTTTCCGCAAACCTACCGAACTGAACACTAAGCGATATTTAGTGTATATTTTCGAGCACTTTCAAATATAATGGTGTAGTGTATAATATGGTCGAGCTAGACCGATTATTCTTTCATACTTGCTTATTATTGATTGATTATAATTATTAAATGGAAACCACATATTCTTCTCTTGTTGCATGCATATTGTTTTACTAACCTGATTAAATTTTATTCAACAAATTGTTGATTATTAAAGTTAATTTTTTTTTTTAATAATTTTTTCCTTAATCTGCTTTTAATTTTAAAATATAGTTTTATTATATATTATCGGTCTAATTTATAAAAAATAAAACCGGTTAATAAAGGCTTTATGAAACGGATTTTCATACAAAATCCGTTTAATTAACCCTTTATTAACATGTTTTATTTTTTATAAATAAGGCAGTATATCTTTTTCTTTTTAATTTGTTTTCCTTAAATTTTTTTATGAAAACAGTATTAAACCTAAAATTTTATTTAAAACAAGTTTAACATTATTTTTTATTTATTTTTTCTATTTTGTATTTCTTTTTTTTTATCAATTTTGTAGTAATTTGTTGTTTTAAATGTTGTTTGTAATTAATTTAAAGCCGTGCTAAACAAATTTATTTCAACCAGATTATTAACTAAAGCCAATTATTTATTTATGAAAATAATACCTACATTTTCATTATATTAACGAATAATTCGTTGAGCCAACGAAAATATTTTAATAAACGTTATTCGTTTCCTCAACGTACACTTTCATTGGATTTTTGGTTTAGTGTAGGTAAAAAATTTGTTGGCCTGTGTAATTTTCTTTGCTTTGGTATGATTAAGTAAAAAACAAATTATACAGGCAATTGAAATTAAATTAGTTGTTGTGTATGTTTAAAATCCTTTTAGAACTTTAAGTTATTTTTTGCTAGAACTTATAAATACATTTTAATAATTTAGTCCATTTTTTATGTAATTTGACTACAAAGTAGTTTTGAATACCACTTTCTAGTATCAACGAAGTTTATATTTGTGCATACGATGCACTTTGTTTTTGTTAAATGTTTTACTTGTTAGTTTTGCACTTTATTTGCCCAAAAAATATTTTTCAATAAAAAAGTTTTCATTTTTTTATTTTGTTTTTTTTTTTTTTTAAATACTATGTGTGGTATATATAACATTTCTCTATGTAGCAAAGTTTATAGAAAAAAAAATATGAAAGTAAAAACATAAACCTAAACAAAACTAATGGAAAAATTGTTTGTATGTACATATGTATATGATGTGCTGGAAGATATTAGAGCAGGGAAACAGTTGAATTTATTTAAATACAAAGAAACAGTATCCCACATAAGATAAGATCTACAAAAATTTGAGAGCACTAAAATCATCTTTACGAGAATTGTGATTAACTTATAAGTGATACAGGCCTTGTAGGTAGAGTCTTTGTCGATATAGGAGAAGTTCGTTATAGCCGTAGTATATCTTTTAATTTCAAAGAAATAACAACCATTGACGAATAGCGGACAAATTTCAGCAGAGTTCCGTTTTATATCAAGTGATAACAGACAATGTCGATTACCTTTAACTTTCTTTTAAAAATTTAATCTTTCATAAAAATGTCTGCAAAACTGTATTTAGCAATGTCGTTGTCGCGTACTTTCATTGACATTTCGATATTTTCATAGAAATTGCGCCTTGGGACCCAGTTTGTCAGAAAGAATCATAAATGAAAATGTCAATTTAACAAAGTCGCTCAAAAAAAGCCAGCGGGTAGTTTTGAACTCACACCTATGCACGAGGTCATACACGATCACGCACACTCTCTTTCCAAAGTTTCAATATTGCACATCCACGAAATATTTCATTTAAGCAAGTCCTTTTTAATAAAATACGGAGAATTAATTTGTTTTAATTAGTATTGTGGCTATTTTGTTGAACTATTTATGGTTCTTAATCCAAATTTTTAATATTTTTAATTAAGCTAAAGTTCATCAAATTTAATTTTCATTAAATTATTTTTATGAAGAAAGCAATTTTACAACATGAAAATTAATTAAAATTTTTATTGATAATCTTACATTCTTGACCGTGGCTGGGGATCGAACCCTGGCCGGCAGGTTGCCATGACATGTTTCGATGGATAATCATTAAAAAAAGCAAACTTCGATCTACCAAAGATTAAAATACAATTTGGTTTAAGGATTGATGTTTGACTATTGACGTCAGCAGTCGTCGATGGCTGCGAGTGTAAGAAGGCCACGGTCAAGAAAGATTATCAATAAAAATTTTAATTTATTTTCATGTTGTAAAATTCCTTTCTTCATAAAAATAGTTTAATAAAAATTAAATTTGATGAACTTAAGCCTAATTAAAAATATTAATAATTTGTTTTATACAATTCCATAAATATTTTTAACGAAAAATCTCTAAAAAGTTAGTCAAGTACATACAAATATTTTTAAAATTTTTATATACTCAATAGTCTGCTAAGAAAGTCTTTGTAAGTTCGTAAGAAATCGTGCGTAATTTTTAGCATTTAAATCAAGCACGATCAGGCACACCCATTTGATACTGAAATTACGCTTGCTCTCTCACGCGTTATAATATTTAATGATATCAGAATCACAAGCGATTCGTGTTTAAGGCCTGGAACAGAAAAAAAGTAGTTGTAGTAGTAGCTGAAACTGACGAATTCTCTGTAGCGCAACAAAGATAAAAATTTCGAATTTTGCGCTTCAACTTCAACTGCAACGACTAATACAACTACGTATTCTGTTGAAACTACCTTGAAACTACCGTTTTTAACTTTTGACAGCTTGCAGCGGTATTCGTAAAGTTGTACTACAGCGACTATTCTGTTCCCCACTTAATACTTATTTGACTATTCAAATATGAAACATACAAATAGTGTTGAATTTTGTATATAGCTGCACTTTGACTTAACTGCCCAAAATACACATTTTCCGTAATTATTCTTCAAAATCCTTGCTTAAGTGCATTTTGTATACCTGCATATTTATCATATATTTTTATATAAAACATCAAAGTTAGTTGCACACATGAAAAAAATATGGTGGCCACATTTTCGTATAAATATCCAGTTTTATAAAATTTTAAATTAAATATCAATTTATTAATAAAAAACGATTTTTATTCTTTTTTTAAACACTTTACTTTAGCTGCACTTTTAATCAGGTAACCACAATTATGTACCTGCACATTAAAGCAGATAAATACGAAATCGTGCAAAGGAGATTGTGCAGCTAAGTTAAAATTACTGTATAATAAATTCGTATAATCAAAAATAATAGGCATACATTCAATACAAAATATATTTATTTACTTTTTATTTAATTGGGTTTTTAGCTGTTCCAATTGGGGTCTGGCCTGACCAAGAGGAGAACTAATTGGTAAAAAGTTATTTAGGGCTAAGAAGCTTTTGGTTTGAAAATTCCACATTCCATGCTTATGATAATTTTTGAACAAAGTATATAGACATAAGTGGTTTACATTGTCTTTTAAATACAATTTCATTTATTTTAATTTTAATAACAATTTCATTAGGAATTCATTTAGGAAAATTCATATATTTTCAATGAGCTTTTTTTAAATGCAATTTTCTCCAAATGCCTTCGATATAACAACGGTATCATAAAATATGATACTAAATTGAGAACCCTTAAGATTTTATATGATGTATGAGCTTCATAGCTCCCAAACTAAAATTTTCTTGCCCAAAATTTATATATCTCTAATTTTAGAATTTAATTACTTCCAAAGAAACCTCTTTATTTAGATGGACTTCTTAACGTTCTTATTTATTAGAAAACAAATGGATTTAAAATATATTTTTAGAAAGAATTTTATAGAAAAAAAACCTAAAATCACAACTTAAACCTACAATCTAATTTTGTATAAAAACCACAATTATGTATTTCAATTTAAATAGTTTCCATAATAAGAAGTGTTTCCTTTTAAAAAAATAATAATTTTTACTTCTTTGCCATTGTTATTAAAAAGTTTAAGATTGTTCTCTTCAAATTAATATTTATTTTTTGCCAAATAAAGATTTTCCTTCCAAATTTTCTGGCAGCTCTGGTCCCCGAACTTAAATACATTTTTCTTCAAATGAGAGAACAAATGAGCGAACAAAAGAATCGAAAAGTACACTCTCTCTCCCCTCTCGCCTATAAGGTAAAATCGCAACGACAAAAACTGTATTATGTAAATGGGGACAAACAATTTTTTCAACCCTGGAAGTTTACTACTCATTTTTGTGCATTAAGGTAACTCTGCGTCGAATCGACAAACTTTTAAAGAAAATTCTAGCGCAACGATTTTTAAAGTAAAAGATCATTATAAATTATTTTATAAAAATAAAAGAGAATAAAATATAAAAAATACAAGTTCCATTTCTCTCTCAAAATTCAATACGAACTTGAACTGTTTTTTGTGTTTTCAAATTAATTAACTTTTAATAGCTTTCGTCATCAGCAAACGATGTTGAAAAATAGAGCGTTATTTGATTTCTTATTAAAAAGTGAAATGATAAAGAAATAATCGTTGACTCGATTTCCCTGTGGGGAAAATATTTCATGTATCTGCTGTCTTAAATGAAGACTATTTTAGAATATAAAAGTTATTAAAATGTTGACATTTCTTAAGAAAATAATTATTATTAAATATTTATAAAAGAATAAAGAATTTTGAAAAATTTATGATGCTGATAGTTTTAAATTCCATTTGAAAGGGTATCGTTGCAGCTTATGGACATTAAGTTTTACAAGAAGGACAAAATCCGCACTCTAAGAATGTTTGATTTGGTTTATTTGAAAGCACATCATGGATATCAGTAGAGCATTATAAGTTTAAACTTCCTATTTGAAACTTGTCAGATATTTTTTTGGTTGTGTCAAAAATTCTACCGGCCCCCAGGGCTAGTTAAATGTTATTTACTTCAGAAGTGTCATTAGGTTACTAACAATAGCACTTTGCAACCGTTTCACACACACCCAATATAGCAGATTGGTTTAGTTTGAAAATGTGTTAAGTTAAAGTTTAGAGTTGAATTTTTTCCCCTTTCTAATATTTTCTATTTTATGAAAATTTTAAAAACACAAATAAAAAAAAAAAATTGAGTAATACAAGCTTATAAAGTGTTACAAGGCTAACAGAGTTGCATTTTATTTTTAATGTCAGTTTTTTTTTTTTTTTGCACTTCATATAAACTCATACATCTACATACATACTGAGTACATACCCAGCGGGAAAACTCAGAAGACCTTCTTACTTCAGGCCTTTTTAAAGGCCTGCTTAAAAGATTTTTTGATTCAATTACTATTCTTATCTAACTGCTAAAGAAGGCCTCATAGAAGGCCTCGGCTCTTTTGTATAAAAGATAAGATACACCTTCCACACTCGCTTCTATGAGAAGGGAGTAACATTTTTTGTATTGTTTTTTTGCACAAGCAAAAGCAAAATCAATTTTTTTTGGTCCCGTTACCCTTCTTATGTACCTGCTGAAGAAGCGAGATCGGAAGGCCTTCTCCGCAATGATAACGTGTGTAAAAAAGATATGTGTATGGAATGGAGCAAGAAGGCCTTGTACATCCAAAAGAAGGGGTACAGAGGCCTTCTAGAAGGCCTTCTTACTCCCGCTGGGTAGTAGCACTGATACTTATGCATATATCTTGAAACACTCAATAGTTTCGAGTTTTAAGGGATTTTATACTTGTAAAGCAGAACTCTATTCTCAATATTTAATTTAATATTTTTACAAAGAAATATATACATCATAACTGCAGGGTATTAATAAAACACTCACTTGCCTTTACTAAAAACCAGCAAACACACTCGTAAAAGTGCATTGGCAGTAGTCCTTTTATTCGGACCTATACGACATAGATAAAACCATGGTAGAATAAGTACAAGGTAGGTTCATTAGGGAGAGTTGTCATTATTTACCCATGTAATGTCAAATTAATTTATTTGAATTTTATGACGTTATATGGGTTTTGTACTTTTTCTACTATGGATAAAACTAGAGGATCTTACTTTTACCGAAAACTCTAAGGGTTAAATAAAAATTTTTAATGTAGTTAATTTTTCCTAATTTTTTTTCAGCAAAAACATGTCATTTATGCTGTTGCTACAAATGTTGCCATTAACTATAACTTAATTGTTTGTATTCGTTTGCAAAAGGGTATTTTTTTAAGATTTTGTAAAAAGGTTTTAATTTTACGCACTTAAGTTTTAAAATTGTGTATGATGATATAAGAAATTGACCAAAGATAAAATCGAAATTTTGAACAAAAATATAAGACTATTTTAACACCTTTTATCACTGACGGAATTCTGGATCCTTATGAGTAGCGAAGTTATTTTAATGATGTCCGTCTGTCTGTTGAAATGGGTTTTTCGAGGACCCCGGAAATGGTGGAAACTAGGTTGTTTTAAATCTCTATCACAGATGATGCGCTGTTGAAATTCAGTCAAATCGGTAAATGAATGACTGAGATATAAGCAAAAAGTAACGATTGCCTCAATTTTTTTAATTAAATTCTCTGTGGTTGTTTTTTTTTTTTAATGTGCAGACTATTTTTGCTTTTTTTAAAAGAAATAGAGAAATGTGTTTTAAACAACAAATGTACTTAACAAATTTTCTATCTCTTTTAATTCTTTTTGATAATGTGTGTAAGTGGGTGAGTGGTCTATGAACCCTACAAGAAATTGCTGATGTAAACTAACACATACAAAACATATAAAATAACACACTCGCAATTTTGTATTAAATCTACGTATATACATTAAAGTGCACAAGTATGAGTGGGAAAAAATGTAACACGTACACGAATGTTTACATCAGTTTTTTCATATTGCCCTTAATAAAATGATAGAAACTTCTGATGTATAAACCCATCAGCAATGCCCGTTAGATGATGCATCAAATGACTGTCATTGTTCTTGTAGGGAATGCTACATTACCTTACGTGAAGGGTATTAAAGACTCGGCACAGCCGAATTTACCACTCTTACTTGTTCCATTTTAACGAAGTTACGAGCGATTTAAGGTTTTTTTTTTAATATATTCATAAACTATTTTTGATATTTTAATCAGGCTATAGTTCATTCAATTTAATTTCCATAAAATTATTTTTAGGAAGAAAAGAATTTTATAACATGAAATGAATTAAAATTTTATAGAGAAGAAAGAAGGGCAACGGTATCAAATCACATGATCGTGACGGCAAATTAATATCGCCACGACGCACAGTAGCGCCCGTAGAGCAAACGAGGTTGCAAAAATCAAAATTTTCATGAGCGCCGACGAAGTTTTGAATAAACCCATGTTATAGGAAACTTTTCAACGATTTCAAATCTGCCACTCTTAATAATATCCCATTTTTAGTTTAGAAGATATAGCCGTTCAAAGTTGACCGACTTTCGGTTTTCAAAAAAACACACAATTTTTAGTAAATTTGTTGCGATTTCAGGTGTAATATCACGAAAAATAGGTAACGAATCGCTTTATTTTATGTTTGTATTGGTTGATGTATTTATTAAATGTATAATGATAAAAAAAAAATTAACTGTTTGCTTCGTGTTTCTCCTGGTAAATCACTATTTAAAAACTATCCGTTTTTTCACTATTTTTCAACTTTGACGGAAAATAAAAAAAATCTATATTTTTCTATATTTGCCATATTTGCAAAACCAGTTCTTTGATTATTTCTTTACATTATTCAAAAGGTTTTATCTGCCCGTACGTGCCCGTTTGGCTTCTAGAGATAAAAAAGGTTAAAAATGGTTGCAGAAATTGTATGGCGTTCATCCCTTATATGTTTTGACTGACAGTAGTTTGATCTAATAGTTTGAAAAAAACTACTCATTGAAATTAGCAGGTACGTACTTCACTTAAACATTACTTTGGCGGCATGTGAAGCCACGAATAGAGTTAGAAAATAATTATAGTTTAGAAATGGTTAGTCTTTTAGATATACCTTCTCTTACGAATTGTGATGAATATTTTACAGAAAATTGAAAAAATAAATTTAAAAAAAAAATTATTTTTTTTTAATTTGTTGGGTAATAATTTAAAACATAAAACCCTAAAGAAAAAAAATAAAAACAATCTAAAAATGTAAAAATAATTTTTTTTAGTTATCATAAAATTGATTTTTCTACTAATTTTAACTTTGATAACCCATAATTAGGCCCCTACAGAGCGTAGCACCCTTTCCAAACGCTCATTTCATAGGCTGAACAGTTATCTATCATATGCTGTTTAAACTGTTCAATTATCTTATTCGGTTCAAAAGATATGATTTTTGCAACGAAAAAACTCAAATGGCGCCACTGTGCGACGCACAATGGTTGATGAGCGGCATTTATTAGTTATCTTCATGTTCGCCGATTTGGATAAATTTTTGGTATTTTGTTGTCAGATATCTGAATATTATGATTCCGTAATATAAGCCTGGGGCCTAATTCTGGCAATCGTGATCGTGTACTTTCTCGATTCGAAAGCAATTTTATTTCTAATTCTTTTAGTCGGTACTGAGCGAATCGAAATTATTTTTTAAGTATTGTGAAACTCAAACTAATGCTTTACAAAACTGAAAAAATAATTCCAATTCGTTCAGTATTGACTGAAATAATTAGATATGAAATCGAGAATGTACTTGATCACGACTACCAGAATCGGGCCCCTGATATACTTTTTATTTGGTTAGACAGACACGCGCAAAGTTCGTATATGTTCGCTTGTTTGAAATGGCATGCAAATTCACTGTATATTCAATCTTTTGGTACAATCACAGTAAACTTATCATTTGACTTAAATAAAATTTTTCATAGATGAGATTTACATTAAAAACATGAATTTTCGTTCATGCTTCAATTGAATTTGAATTTATTTGTATCAGGTATGCTGTCCGAGGAAGCTCAGGAAGCGAGGAATAAGGACTATAGAACCTATAGATTACATCATTTGCGAAGAATTGGACGTGTAGCCACTAAAGGTATTACGATACTTGCTATTTTTTGTATTTTTTCTATATTGGAGAATAGTCCAAATATATTTGCATAGGAAAACTGGCTAAGTGTAAAGAGTATGATTATATCATAAAAAAATCTTGAAATGTCAAACAAATATTCGTGTGTTATCGATAAATAATCTTAGACTGACAAAAAAAAAAAAATAGAAAAATTTTTAACTTAAAATTGACATTTCCAGATTAAATGTTAGCACTGTTGCCATTTTTTAGTTTTTGATCGAAAGTAGCGGTTTTTAACTTCTTTTTGCGATTTTTAGCTTTTTTTGACCGGTTTTTGTGGGAACAAAAAGTGGGCAATATTGTTTGTTTTGTTTACATTTTATTTTGGTTTCACAAACAATTTTTTTAATACAACAAAATTTTATGCAAATAATGAAAAATATTACGAATTACATCGGGGTATATTCTTTAATTGAAAATTTATGATTTAGAATTCCGTATGAAGGGCACTTGCTTCATTTCATTTATCAAAAACAAAATATTTTCATCTGCCCAAGCTTTTACTATTTTTTTTTTTTTTTTGTTTTTGTTGAAATTGTTGCTTCATTCAGTCAATCCTAAAAAAATTCAATTCCAAAAAAGCAAGTATCAAAGGGCTTAATGAAGACGTAATGCATAATCTTTCATTGTCTTCAGACCCATTTATAAATAGATTTCGCTCAAAGCTGCAAATCAAAAAATTGGAGCACGATAATGATGTTAAAAAATTATTTAAAGTCTATGCTTAAATATTTATGTATTTTCTACTTGTTTTTTTCTATGGGAGGTGGGCGAATATTTTTCAAATTTCACACAAATGATTATGAGTGCAAAAAAAAAAAAACAATGCCGTAGGTCAAAATTTAATTTTCACTTTTTTCACGCACCGTACAGTCGCTCTTTTTGGATGACTCGGCTTTTCAACAATCACTCGTAGGTTTTGCCCAAGTGTTGCAATTCTGCTTGTTAACGAATCGACTGAGGTGAAAATGTGCCTCGTTGCTAAAAAAGGCTTCAACACTCTTAACACGCTGTCCAATTGTATGCCCCTCCATGGAGGAATTTGTTAAACACTGAACTATAAACACTGTCAAATTAAGATGGGCAAACAATTTGACGTTAAGGTGTGACTCACAACTAACATCGTGCATTATTGTTGGACCACCCTTTACGTATATATATATATTTAGAAATCACAAACGGAATGCTAAACCCACTTACAACCTTTTCACCAGTAAAGGGTATTAAAAAGCACCAAAAACCATGTCTACTTATAAGTGCATACTTTCTTATTAAAATCCCATTTAAGTTCAGTTTTTGGAAAGACTGTTTTTTTTTAGCTTAAATCCCAGTATAATACAATTTTTTTTGGCTGTAGTGTATCAACCGTTCACAGTCACATCAATAGAATTTTTGCCCTTTTTCAATTGCATTTTGGTGTTAAAAGCTTTCTTTTTCTCTTTATATTTTCCAGTTTAGTTTGTATACATAAAACATTTCAGTGAAAATAATTCCTAGATTTAAAAATACAAATATTTGCAATAATTGTTTTCGAATAAAATTTTGAAAGACAAACGTTGAATAGCAAAATGAAAACTATTACTTTTTTTTATGAATTTATTCCAAATTTAAAACAACTAAGAGTATTCGGTGAGAGGTAAATTTAAGATCAAGTCTTGTAAATTGGAATTTGTAAATATATTTTAAATAAATTATTCAAAACTTTACATTTTAAACTAATAAAAATGAGCTTAATTTGATTGAATGAAAAATGCTTAATCTAAAAATATGTAATAAAAATTCAATTAAATAATTTTTTTTTGTTTATAAAAAAAAATGTTCAATATTAACAGGGCTATCGATATCATAGATGAGGGTAGTGCACTTATTTTGCAGTTTCAACTCACACTTAGTGATAGTGAAAAAATATTGCAATAATTTTGCTGATGTTGAGTGATGAATTGAAAATATGCAGCCTCACTAAACAGGAGTGATAGTGATGTTAAAAAGTTTTGCACTTAAAAAAAAAATAGTTTGATTTAAAAAAAAGCAATCATCAGCTTATTGCAACTTTTTTCTTCTTCACTCTTTTGATTGCAACTTAAATTTAAAATTAAAAACTTGCTTTTCATGATTAAAGCGGAATATTATACCGTTTTTGACAAAATTTAATTTTGATTAAAGTTTTTTACTTATGCAAATCATCAAAAGAAATCAAAAACCGTGCACATACAACGTTACATTTCTTTTGTATGCAGCTTTTTTGATTGCATGTCCAAATTTTGCACTATTTGATTTGAGTGCAGATTTTTGCATTCAAAACTGCGTTTAGTGAAAAAATTTACAATATCACACAAAATTTTTGAGTGGTAGTTAAAAAATAACAATCATCACTAAAGCTGGTAAAAAAGTGCAAACTCATTTCTTTGTAGTTTTATTTAGTGAAAGTGCAATGCTGATTTAAATCAATATTTAGTGCACTACTCCCAACTATGATCGATATAGTGGTATTAAAATCGCCGGTCTGGCAAGGCTGCCACCTGTTAAATATCTGTCATCAAAAGTGTCATTTATTTAGTGAAAGGTGTGCCATTTACGATTATAGATCGTTGAATAACCGAAAAACGAGTAAATACAGTTAAAACTTTCTACAAATAAGGGAAGGGGTTTAATCGTGACCACTTTTCGTGCATTAAGAGGTGATTATGCCCAATAAAAAATTGAGCTTCGAACGAAGCAGGTTAGTAAGGGAGAAATGTAAGAGTTTCGCTTACCATCTCGCTTACGGAAGGCATGCACTTTATATGTTTATTTCCCACTTTGAAGCAATAAATTGTTGGCACAAAAAGCGCTTAATTCAATGCATATAAAAACTGGTGACCAAAGCATTCAGCTTTACACACTGAATATTAGTTTACAGTTATTTTTTAGTATTCTCCCTTACAAACCTGCTTCGCAGTAATGGAATGTCGTGGCACTTGAAATGTAATTGTTTTTTTTTATAAAACTAGTTGAGAGTTCGTGCACTTACTTTACTATCATGATAAAAGGATAAAATTTTTTATTGGGTGGTGTCATAATCGAACTTCACAGAAAAAATAAGATAAACTCACTGTTTATTGTTGCAGTTTTTATTTAAGCTTTGATATTGTTACAAGTTAAACTGGGGCTTATAATTCTTATTCGCTTAACAGTTTTGATTGTATAATATGTTAAGTTTTTCTAAAATCTTTAGAGGAAGTTTCCTGACGATCTGGCCTAAGCAAACAATGACATACGCACAGAAGTAGCTTATCCCATCAACAATAAATTTCAGTTTATATATAGTATGAAATGGAAATTTAGCACATTTAAACGAAACCTTGTAAATTAATTTTTTGAATCCCAGGAAAAACTTTGAAATTGATAGCACCAATTTTGAAAAAATTAATTAAATTTGCCCCAATAAACAAATTAATAGTATAAATAAATTTTTTGATATTAGCAATATTTTTTGCAGTATTCTTGTTGATATAAGTAAACGTTTAATTCACTTGATTACATTTTTAATTAAAACAGTTTTTAATGCTGATTAATGGTTTAATTGAAAAAAAAACAAATTGGCAAGAACTTTTCTGTGAAATAATTTTGCAAGATTATAAATAAATTTGAAGGAACTGGAAGCGTTGCAGTTGTGGTCAGACCTGTTAATCATCGCAATGTGCGCACTGCCAATCATGTCTCTTCTGTTAGAGGAAGTAAAAAAATAGTGAAATAAACCAAAAGTGAAATTAGAAAAAGAATTGTATTATGATTGATTCACTTACCCGCTTTACATCTTAAAGAATTTCAATTATAAAACACCAGCATCATATCCGATATTTTTTTTACTATTAAAACTTAATGTTCATAAATAACTAAAAATATAAACTAAATGGGAAGCAAAAGCTCTCAATTTTACTTTTTAAAAATGAAAATAATGTGTTTTCGTCTTGTTCGTTGTTTTTGTTGTTTCTATATACAACATGCAAAGCGTTTTTTTAACTACTAGTGTGGTGTTGTTGAAGTATCTGAAACAAACTGTGATAAGTTAAATGAGATTGAAATGCTCACTTTGCAATTTAACTCTCAGAGTGGCACTACCAACGAAAAGTTTATTCTTTTTTTTTACTTGACATGAATTTTGTACTTATTTTAAGAAATTCCAGTATTGATTTTCGAAGTGATCCCATTTTAGATTATTTTAAGTATGTTTTAGTGTGATTTGTACTTGAATTTTTGAGTACGACTTGTACTTAAAGTAAAAATTAAAACTTAATTTATCCCGAGAGTTTTTTTTTTTTTTGAAAACCGACATTCATCATGTCATCGCCAAGATATTACCCGAAATGTGCGAAAAACTGGACGAAAGCTACATGAAAAGGATCGACTGCTGCAACAAATCTAGAGGCTGTCATTCAAATGACATTGCATTTCGTAGGTGATGGCAAGGTCCAAGCATTTTAATGAATGTGTGTTTTCATTTAACTTTACTTTCGAAACCGAAAAATGGATAACCCGTTACATTGCAATAAATAACAAACACGGTATTACACCCAATTTTCATGATGATTTTTTCCCCTATTTTTGAAACATGTCTTTTTTAGTTTGATAGCGAGCGGGGGAGAGAAGTAAGCAGGGTAGAAAAAAAGACATGAATCGTATTTTCTGTGATTCTTTTGACATTCCTCTTTGCACTTAATTTTGTTTTTTAATTTATGTAGTGTTTTTATTTCAAAATGACAATTGCGTATTAAAATATAGAAAAATAAAAAAAATTTTATTAAAAAAATTCAATACATGCATACATATATAAGGAAAACAGAAAAAAAATCAAACAAAAAAGGAAACATTGTGAAAATTTAACATGTTTTTGGAAGTTTCTTTAAAAAAGAACTACAAAAAAGGCATGTCTTTTAAATCATCGTGAAAATTAGGTGTTACACAAGGTATATTTACACAAGGTAGACCCATTTGGGAGTGTAGACATGCTGCTCTATAAAAAGAACCGAGTTGTCAAAATTGTCTTCATATAAAACCAAAACAATTTAACGCACACATGTACAAATTTTGGCTCATATACACGAAATTTGACATTTGGGTTCCAACTAGGGGTAAACAGCTGACAAACATATGGGCCAACGAGTTTACCTTGTGTAAATATACCTTGGTATTACATGTCACATTCAAAGTGTCAGTTTGATCAATTAATATTTGTTTTTAAAATAAATGCCATGGCCCAATTAGTAGGTCTGCTCGAAACGCCTGCTGTTTTTTTGCAGAGTTGTGTTTTTACTAATAATACATAGGAATAAATGGGCAGAATGTCAAAAGTTGTTTACATTTTTTAACGCCATTGTGTTTATTTGAAAATTGTTTACTTTTTTAATATGATTTTGGATTTAAAAAAATTATTTTTATTATTTTGAAAATGGAAAATTTAATAATTGTGACAAAAATTGTGAAAAAAAATTTTAAATAACTTTAATAATAAAAAAATATATGTAAGTTATAAATAAAAAAACTAAAAGGCGGACGCAATGGAGAACATTTACCGTCTCCTTCCCAGTGATGATACAGCTGCGCCAATGTATTTATCTTTTGATTCCGAAAGGATCATGCCCAAAGCATGTTACAAACTCTATTTGGTATGAACGATTCAATTAACAAAAGTTAATCGGGGGAAAATCATTTGAACAGCAAATTAAAGACTGCTTACTTTCCTCCTCCGCCTTCATATGGTGGAAGAAAACGGCATCAGTATCAACATTTTTATTTCAATAACAGAAGAGCAATTTCCACAGACGAACATGTTGACCAAGGGGACACTTCTGTATCGGGTAAAGCATTTCCGTTGTTTTCTTCACACCCATATGCAGGCGGAGGAGGTAAGTAAGCAGTCTTTAGTGTGCTGTTCAAATTACCTCCAGATAAAGTTTAGTTTGTAACATGATTTGGACATGGCACTTTCGGCATCAAATGATAAATACATTGGCGCTGCTGTATAACCACTGCGGAGGTTTAGGTTTAGCTTTTAGTTTTTTATTTATTATTTATGTTCTTTTATAAAATTTTAAAACACAGACTGCAAATACTTGTAGTATTTTGCAAAATGTAAAAATGTATTTATAATGTTTCTTTACACAAAATATAGAAAAAATCTCCCATTGTCCTTTCGTTTTCATTTTGTTTGTAGCCCAATTAGTTCTTAGCACTTTTTTAGAACAAACTTATTTTACCAAAATGTCGATTGAAAATTTTTAATTTAACAAAATAAATACAAAACACATATTTTTTGACAGCTGACACCTTTTTGACATTTTTACCATTTGTATACACAAACAAAACGCGTGTTGTTTTTCTATTGTTGCATTGTTGTAGTTGTGCGCAGACCTACTAATTGGGCCATGATAAATGCATTAACAACATAATTTATTAATTTTTTTTTTTAGAAAAATTTCGTTTGCTGTCGTTCGTATTGTTTGAGATCAGAGAATATAGTCAAATTAAATATTAATGGATTTTTATGCAAACATTATTATTCAATAAAATTGATTACCTCAATCAAAGATTAACGTTTATACATAAAAAACATATCAAAAACAATTTTTATTTTTTGCCACAGTTGCAAAAGACCAAAAATATTCCAGTAAATAAGAAAGTTGTTTACTACCTAGAAGACTGGAATTCAACAAACTGCAGCTTTTATAGATAATTATCTATAATTGATAATAATTATATTAATCTAATAAAAATTATATTCATTGAACTATATATCAAAGGGACAGAGAGAAAAAGTCGTTTTTTTTAATTTCCAAAGCTAATCCCGCGAAGCTCTATGCTTGTCTGCAGGAAAGAAACCAGAGTCTCTGGCGGGAATCGAACCCGCAACCCCGGCGCTGATAAACTAGCTCGCTACCAGCTAGCCTTCAGGGGCACTTTGCTTTGCTGTTTTTTAGAAAAGCCTTCATTTTATTTAAAAATTTTTTGTTGAATATACTGAATATATTATTCACTTTTTTCATACTTCATTTTATGTTAATTAATTGTATAAAATTATAACACAGGCCGGCAAACTTTGAAAAAGGTCGGAGAACATGTGGTAATTTGTATACCCTCCACGACCACTAGTGGTGATTGAGGGCGTACTAAGTTTGCATTGCGCTTGAAACTTTTTTATTATTCAACTTAGACCACATAAATGATATCGTTAGCTAAAATTCAAAAAGGCGTTACCAACAAAAATATAATTTTACTGGAGGAACTTTGTAAAATGAAAACTATAAAGATTTCAGAAAAACATGCATTGATAAGTCAGCCATAGAATTCTTCAAACAATTTTCAAAAAAAAACAATTTATTGTATTTTATTAGAAAAAAATGTGTAATTACGTCGTTTGCATTTATTAAATAAACACACTCGTAGTTATGTCCTTTTGTTTTTTTTTCAATAAAAGCGTAATTTTTGATCCCAGAAGTGTAAAAGTTTGTCAAGACATAAAGTTCATAGTAAATAATCAAAAACTCGTTTGTGCATTTTTTGTTAGTTACGCCTTTTTGCATTTTAGCTAACGATATATATTCTGACTGCATGAGTAGTTCTAAGTTGATAAAGTCATGTCCGTCTGTCTGTTCATCTCTCCGCCCGTTAAAAACACGCTCACTTTCAAAAAAAATCAAAGAAATAAAATAATAAGCCACGTTCTGACAATCGCACGATTTGAAAACGCAAACGCCAAATTGATTTTATGGTGTCCCTTAGCTCGTGCGTTTAGATTACGATCTGCTTTAGTTTCTTACAAATATTCTAGTTCCCTTTTGTGATTTTAAGTCGCTAAGCTTCTTGCTATTGCTTTTTACAGAACACCTAATTTGCGATTTTAAGTCAGAATCGCCAATGTTAAGCGTTTTGCGATTGCCAGAACATGCCCGAATTTTTTTTGGCAAAATGCTTCTAGTTATCCTAAGCAGTTTTGGACTGAAATCCAGCCAAATCTGTTCAGTAGGATAAAAGTTAATTAACCAAATGTGGAACCACCACCCTAAAATATTGATAATTTTGTTACATAAGCCAACATAGATGTTGGGATAATAAAATAAACCTGAGTCTTCGCACAAAAAATTATTCGTTTTTTAATTATTTAACAACTTCTCACATAACTAATCTGGTAGAAAGTCGATTTTATGCCAAACGGAAATTATCGTCCAGCAATAAATTTCAGTGTATTTATCAAGAATAAAAATTGGAAATTAAGCACAACAAACAAAATCTAATAAATGGGAAATTAAACATTTTGTAAAATTTTTCTACCCCTAAAGAAAATTGTCTTTAAAGTATTGAAAAAAAAGATTCTTTGAAATTAACAATAATGCTACAAAGTGTAGGCGTTTATTTGTGTCCCGAATTGCAGCCAGTTTTGATTTAATTTTTAAACAGTGCAACTGCCGCAGGGTTATTTTACAGACGTAAGTTCATTAATTGTTAATACTTTATGTCAACAACGAAAAAATGTCGTGATTTCGAAAAACTGAAAGCAATAAGTAAAATTCAATAGCACTTGTATATTTTAAATCTCCTTTCAACGTAAACAGGCACACAACCGCATATACACTTACGTTCACATACACACCTACTCGCATAAAATTGTACAGAAAAATAACCACAAAACCTCCCACATACATACACACATACCAAGAATTTAATGATTTATTTTCTTTTAACAAGACCAAAAACACCCATTGGAGTTTAACATTAATTTGTGTTGTAAAGTGGGGAGTCAAAGGAAAATATTTACACACAGTCCCAAACGCAAACGCACACACACATATTGTTAACATGGCTTACTCCCAATCAACAATTTTTGATTAATGGTCACATATATGTATGCGTGAGTCTTTTTTTACTCATTTGTATGATTAAAAAACGTCTTTTCTGATTATAAAAGGCGCTTTTGCCGGGGGATATTGGGTTAGATATTTGTTACTTTTTTTAAGTCAGTCTTGACTTGACATACAAATTTTACAAACTAAATTTACAAGGCAATTCTTTAGTAAAAGTATTCTGTAGAGCTAAAAAAAAACTCCGGAAAATTATGTAGTTTATTACAAAAAAAGCTTTATAAAATACATAACTAAAATGTAACTCATAGAATAAATTCGAAAAATAAAAAATGTTGAATATAATATAAAGTAACCTACGAAAGGGGATAATTCCCAGTTTCTATTTGTTAAAAATAGTTGAGTTAAATACATTCAATTTATAAAGTATCACTATCCAGTGTGACACAAAGAATGCTGACGAAGGCCGTAGCGGGCCAAAAAATGCATTACATTCTGCTGGTGTCTAATAATTGTAAATTTTTCTGTACATACAATATACTTCATTGCTATCCAAAGGATATCTAAGGTAAAATGTAACAAGAAAATACAATATAATAGTCTGGTGGTGTATAAAAGTCATTCCTAAAAATTTAACGAATAGAACTATTACAAAAAAAATTTTATAAAATACATAACTGAAATGTAACTCATAGAATATATTCGAAAAATAAAAAATGTTAGATATTAATTAAAGTAAAATCGATGTTTATCTTAATGTTAAATTTTTAATGTAAACTTAAAGATATATTAATAAAAGCATGATTTTTATTTTTTACTAGCATAAGCCCGTGCGCTTCGCTACCCGAACTGAAATAAAATTAGTACAATTGTTTTTAAAATTTCTACTGCTATCCTTATCCAGATGTTAAGACATTTATACCGTTAAGACATTTACATTGTCCTTATATAAAAGATTTTATGCTTACTTTTCCAGTTAAGCTCGCCTTTTGATGACCATTCGTTTAGCAGTTACCGTTCATAACATATAGAGAAATTTATATTGTCTTTATTTAGGAGGTGCCACGCCCACTTAGAATTTCGCAACGCATTTTCGTTGTGTATATACAGAAGAAAGATTTGGGGGATTCATAAGGTGTGCTATCAAGTCATATCGTCATAATGTCCTAAATAATATTTGACAATTGTTTAAAAAAAATATTGTTGTGTTTCAAACAAAATAAAAATTGTTATGCTGTGTTCATTGATTCGTCATAACTATACAGTAGAAATCTTAATAAAAAGCGGTTGCCAACAGCAGTCATATATATATCATGTAATTATTTAAGACATATAACTTTACAACTTTATAACAACCTTGTGAATACCCCAATTGTTTTAAAAATAGAGCACAGAAAATTGATTTTCTAAAAGACGCATTTACAAAACTTCTGCTCAAATTCTTTAAGCCACTGCTTTTAGTCATTATAAAAAACCATTTTGTAGTAAATTGTCTGGAGCAATTGAATCATGAATTTCGAAAAGGGTTCAGGTACAAATAAACAAAGTGTTTGGAGATACAAAAAACTGAATATCTCTTAAGCCATTTGACTTTTTGAAGCAGAACTTTTCCTTAAATTGTTAGCCTCTGTTATTATAGAAAAAATAAAAAAATATTTTACATAATATTTAAAGAAGGAAATGGTCATTACAGTTTGCGGACACGAGACCTTTTTTAAATTCATTTAAAAAAGTGAAATGTTTTTTCACCGCTATGGAAAGGGTATATAAATTTTCATTCTCACAGTATATCGGCCCCCAAAAACAGTATAAAACTCAATTTCCAAAAATATGTATGTACCTAAGCCCTTTTCGAAATTCATGATTCAATCAAAATCGTTTTCTTAAAAGGGTGCTGCAACGATGAAAAATCCTGTCCAATAAAGATCAGAGTTATCATAGTGAGAAAAAATGATTGGCGTTTATTTTCATAGAAGGGAAAGTCTTTTTTTTCAAACTTCCCGGATAACAAATGCTCGTTGGGATATGCTTTACCTCAACATGTATGTTGAAAAATAACATATTAACATGTATTGGTATATACGTATGTATTAATACGGTTCACAGTTTCACATACTATTTTTAAGAGTTTTTACAAAAGAAAATAAAATAATAAAATATTAAAAAAAAAATTTTCTCAGAATTCGCAACTCGTAAAACTGTAATGCTGCAAATACGACAATCATTAATTTCAATGGAAACTGTGGTATTTCGAAAGCTTTAAACCTGATAATAATTAACTTATACCAAACGGTTTTTTGTGAAAAGTTTTTTTAAGCCCGATAGGACTTCAAATTGTGAAAAAATAATTTTGGTCTACTTTTTCGAGCTTTAATGGCCTATGTAACGAATAACATGAACAGTGCTGGTGTAAAGGCGTCAATTGTTGCTGGTTTATCAGCATTTAACAGTGACTTCACTGAGGCTTATAAAAAATAATCAGATATCCGAAATCGCACGGCTAAGTGAAAACACATTTAGGACGTTAAGTTTGGGACCACTTTTTTAAACTTTACTGGCCGTATGTGACGAATAAAACGAACAATGTGACTTCATGTAGCTTCACAGGAAAAAGCTGATTAATTTTAAATCGCATTCCTTGGAGACCAATTGCCTAGTCCATTTCTCAAAATTAACTTATAGTTAAATTTTTATTTCAATATGGATAAAGTCGCAGTCGTTGTATGACACGTAGCGCCATGCTGTTGAAACCGCATCTCTCCTGGAACAATGTCATCCATTTTTTCTTAAAAAAAAAATATTATGGATCATGTTGCGCTACATGCGCTCATCACCAATGGTTTTTTCTGTACGTAATGAAGTCTGTAGGGTCCTTTGTCGATTGGTCTCACTTCTCTTCTTAACAAACTCACTCAGCCAAAAATGTACTTCATCGTTGATCACGCTATAAGTTGCGGAAATCGAAGCCTGTCGTGCTTTATATCCAATTTTTATTCTTGATAAATACACTGAAATTTATTGTTGGAGGATAAGACTGTTTCTATGCGCATTTCACTGGTTGCTTAAGCCAGATTATCAGGAAACATTCTTCCAAAATATTATATAAGCAAACAAAACTGCAGACTGAATGAGAATTGCAAACACTAAAAAGTCTTATTTGCAACGAAACCAACGCTCAAAATTACAAAAAAAAAAAATTAGAAGCATAGCTGCCTTTTCCAATATTTTATGAATTTTTAATTTTACACATATTTTCTTTATGTTACAGCATTTTATGTTGTTTTTGTTTTACCATTGTCTATAATACTCGTTATTCTTATTTGAAATTAATTTAATTGTCTTGTAACTAAGAGTCAGATTGGCTAAAATGTCATCCCGAGAGTACCTTACTGGAGCGATGATGAACAAATACATCAAGCTGAATACGATAATAATGCCAGTGATTCCGATACGTGGAAAACAATTTGTTTTGGATATAAACTGTTGGCGCTTTAATTGAACAATGGCTACATGTAGCAGTTAAGCCCATACTCGTGCATCCAGTATATCAGTATTTATCATACGGCTTGGTGTAAGAAAACATAAATTGTTTTAAGTTTTTATTCCTTCAACTTTTCCAGTAAAACTTCAAGCTTTTTAAGATATTGTTGTTTTTTTTTTTAAATCATAAGTTTAAAAATAAAACTCGCGACCACAAAAATACTTAAATGCAGATGTGACTTTCTTTCTTAGCAGGGCAGTTTACGCCACTCTTATATTTTTTCATTCAATATTTATCATACGCATTTGTGTATTTTGTTAATTGTTTTGAACTTTTATTCCTTTAACTTTTACAACAAAACTTTAAACCTTTTTATGATTTTGTTGTTTTTATTTAACTTCAAAAGTTTAAAAATAAAGCTCGCCAGCATAAAACTGCTTAAATGCAGATGTGACTATCTCTCTTAGCAGGGCTCCGTCTCCGTTTATTTTTATATTCAATATTTATCATACGCCCTGGTATAAGATCACATTAATTGTTTTGATTTTTTATTCCTTCAACTTTTCCAGTAAAACTTCAAGCTTTTTTAGATATTGTTTTTTTTTTTTTTTTTTACTTCATAAGTTAAGAAATAAAACTCGCGACAATAACACTACTAAAATGCAGATGTGACTTTTTTTCTAAGCAGGGCAGTTTACGCCACATTTTTCTTAAATTCAATATTCATCATACGCCCTGATGTAAGATCACATTAATTGTTTTCAATTTGTATTCTTATTATTATTATTATTAATATTTATTTAGTGCAAATTTAATTTACAAAAAATGTATAAAGAAAAAAGGACTGGCTGCCAAGGCCTTCGCCTTATCGTATTCTTATAATTTTTCTAGTTAAACTTTAAACTTTTTAAAGATTTTTTTGTTTTTTTTTACATTATAAGTCTTCTCAAAAGTTTCATACTAGTTTATACTATTTAAAATTATATAAATCATCCGTCTTCGGCTTTTTAAATCGATAACATTTTATATATTTAATTTTGTAAAAGATTGAAACTTTAACTTTTATTCATTTTATAAGAATTAAGTGTTTGGTCTTATAACAATTATGTTATGACACTAACAATGGCATTGTCAAGGAAAATAGATGAAATAGACTCGTTTTGGGGTTTTCAGTTGGAAATAACCCAGCGAAGATTTATTTGCACATTTAAGAACGCCAAACCACAATTGTGCCAAAACGAGTATTTTATAAAGAGAGACGAAGCTACTTGCAAACAACGTGGACATTTATGAGCCGATTGCGCTTAGTTTTTCTTACGGTGTTTATTAAAAAAATAAGCTCACAGGTGTCTAGTACTTTTTTTAAATTCGGTACTTTTGGGGAATTAATATGTAAAACCTATATTTTAGAAATTCTTTGTCACTCCATCTATTTTTTACACCTATAAACATAGATATAAAGATAATGCCAAAATCGTAATTTATCCAGAAAATACAAATATATATTTGGTACTTTTTTGAAATTCGAACATTTAAGGCGTAAAAGTCGTACCTATTTCTGGTACTTTTTTAAAAAAACATTTTTCTCTATTTATTAAAATATACATACGTATTAAATTCTGGGCTTCCACAACAATGTTGAAATTTTTGACACTTCAATGGGGAGAAATAAAGTATAAAAAAGGAGACATACGGGAAATAATTTTTTTTTTTTTCGAAATAGCAGCGGGTAAAATGCTAGTAATTTATATCTAGTATTGAATCAAAACATTCAATGGAATGTCCTGGAAAATATCGGATTTAAATTTTACACCGTAAAAATCTTATTGTCAATTAGAGTCCCAAATATGAAAGCCACGCCGCACAGTAGCGCCCGTAGAGCAAACGAGGTTGCAAAAATCAAAATGTTCATGAATAAGCCCATGTTATAGGAAACTTTTCAACGATTTCAAATCTGCCACTATTAATAATATCACATTTTTAGTTTAGAAGATATAGCCGTTCAAAGTTGACCGACTTTCGGTTTTCAAAAAAACACACAATTTTTAGTAAATTTGTTGCGATTTCAGGTGTAATATCACGAAAAATAGGTAACGAATCGCCTTATTTTATGTTTGTATTGATTGATGTATTTATTAAATGTATAATGATAAAAAAAATTAACTGTTTGCTTTGTGTTTCTCCTGGTAAATCACTATTTAAAAACTATCCGTTTTTTAACTATTTTTCAACTTTGACGGAAAATAAAAAAAATCTATATTTTTCTATATTTGCAAAACCTGTTCATTGATTATTTCTTTACATAATTCAAAAATTTTATCTGCCCGTACGTGCCCGTTTGGCTTCTAGAGGTAAAAAAGGTTAAAAAGACATGGTTGCGGAAATTGTATGGCGTCCATCCCTTATATGTTTTGACTGACAGAAGTTTGATCTAATAGTTTGAAAAAAACTACTCATTGAAATTAGCAGGTACGTACCTCACTTAAACAATACTTTGGCGTACAAATGGTCAAGAACAATATTGACTTATGGTCCCTACAGGTAGGCACACATCTTATTTGGACACGTGCATAATATCAAAATGCATTATTCAGCCTAAATCCATATGTATGCAGGGAACAGGTAAGTTTTTAGGCATGGTAGCATAAGCTCATATTTTGCAAATGGTCAAGAACAATATTGACTTATGGTCCCTACAGGTAGGCACAAATCTTATTTGGACACGTGCATAATATCAAAATGCATTATTCAGCCTAAATCCATATGTATGCAGGGAACAGGTAAGTTTTTAGGCATGGTAGCATAAGCTTATATTTTGCAAATGGTCAAGAACAATATTGACTTATGGTCCCTACAGGTAGGCACAAATCTTATTTGGACACGCGCATAATATCAAAATGCATTATTCAGCCTAAATCCATATGTATGCAGGGAACAGGTAAGTTTTTAGGCATGGTAGCATAAGCCTATATATTGCAAAATAAGCATAATGCCTGGATTAGTCTACGACTGAAAGTTGGCGCAACAATTACTAAGTACTGAAAACATGGCGTTGAACAATTTTAAATTATTTGAACTGTTTAGAAAGCCAACCACACCAAATTTTTTCACGGAAGCTGCTTTAGAAGAACTTGATAGCTTATACGGAAATATTGAGAGAAGCGAAATTATAAAAAGTAATTTTTATCTGATATATGCAAATATTAAGGCAAAATGGGTGAAATCTAATCGAACCATTCAGAACTTCAACTCCAAATACGAGGACTGGCTTAATAAAGACACCATCCTGGCTATATTGGCAGTAGATAAACCCACCACATCAACCAGAGGAGCAAAAGGAAGGCCAAACAAAAGTATTGAGGAGTGTTCAATTTTTACAAGAAAGAAGTTACGAATAGAGTTAGAAAATAATTATAGTTTAGAAATTGTTAGTCTTTTAGATATACCTTCTCTTACGAATTGTGATGAATATTTTACAGAAAATTTAAAAAATAAATTTAAAAAAAAAATTATTTTTTTTTTAATTTGTTGGGTAATAATTTAAAACATAAAACCCTAAAAAAAAAATAAAAACAATCTAAAAATGTAAAAATAATTTGTTTTAGTTACCATAAAATTGATTTTTCTACTAATTTTAACTTTGATAATAAGTAGGCCCCTACAAAGCGTAGCACCCTTTCCAAACGCTCATTTCATAGGCTGAACAGTTATCTATCATATGCTGTTTGAACTGTTCAATTATCTTATTCAGTTCAAAAGATATGATTTTTGCAACGAAAAAACTCAAATGGCGCCACTGTGCGCCGGTTAGAACTTTCTGCATTAAGAACTTCTTTTTAAAATAGCTTCAAAATTAGCTCTGTGTATTATTATTAAATAATATTGATTTTGAGTTTTATATAACTTTTTGGCTCCAAAAGGTTTGCGAGTTTTTTTTTTAATAAAAAATGTAGACTGCTATATATGATACTTTAAGTGTTACTTTCTTTTAGTTTTTCTTCTTTTCTCTTTTTTTTTTGAATAGAAAGGTCTCAAGTTTATTATTTTTCATACAATTTTTTTTAAAGCCCCATAGGCTTTTCATTTTTTCAAAAACATGGACAGACAAAAAATTCTCAATATAAATGCACGTGTAGCAAAATACAAATACAAGAGTTAAGTATTTTGCACAAAAGAAGAAAAAAGTATCAGAAAGATAAATTTGTTTGCTATTTAAAAGGATGAAATTAAATATATTTAAACACAAACACACATATACACAAATACACTCACATAAATACATAAACATAAAATAAACATTCATTTTTACAACTTGTGTAAGTAAAGAGATTTTCATTAAGTGCGACACATTTTGTAATTCCATTCAAAGAGATGTGAGGAAGTTGTTAGACGAAAGCACCAGTCTATACTATTATTTTCGGAATTATTACTGCACAGAAAAAAGTTTTCAAAATTTTTCACCAATTAAAAATAAAATTAGTTTTAATTAATAATTTAATCAAGTGAATTAAAAGTTTAATCAAATGAATTAAACGTTTAATCAAATGAATTAAACGTTTAATCAAATGAATTAAACGTTTAATCAAATGAATTAAACGCTTAATTAGTACTATTAATTTCTTTACTGGTGCAAATTTAGTTAATATTTTAATTAATATCATAAATTTTTTAATTGAAATCAATTTTTATTATGTTTTTTTGTGCGTCGGAGCTCTGACACAAGTAAGTACGCTGTGGGGAAAAAACAAGAAATTTCGTGTTCTATGGTGGCTTTAAGCTCTACTTAAGATATTGTTTTTCGTATAGACTAGCGAATTAACGTAGCCTTAAAGAAAAAAGACAGACAAGGTTGATCAACAGAACGAGGCGGCCACTCGCGACCAGTGCTGTGTGAGATAAATCTTTCGCTGAACGTGGTCTTTAACAATACGATCACACAGAAAAAAATACCAATTTAAAATAAACATGACGAAATGTTGATTGAGAATCATAGTAAATTTATGCAAAAGTATGCCCTTTATTTAAATTTATCATTATTTCATTTTAATTTTAAATTTAAAATATTAAATTAATCTTAACTTACGTTTATTTAATATTATTCACTGTTAAAATAACATTGTTCAATATTGAATCCATAAAAACCTGTTTTATATTTAAATCAAAATTTTATTTTGTTAAATTAACATGCATTCATACTTAAGTTTATAAATTTTTTACTTTCATGTTTAAAATATGTTATGAAAAGAAGACAATTCCCGTATTCTTTTAATTAAAATTATTTAGTTAAATAGTTCATCAAGTTTTCATCAAAGTAGAATGAAAACGAAAACCATATCGGGCCATTCTGCTGATGCTTCTGTTAACAAAGGAGAATACAAAATAAGTGAAACATTTGTCACAGGGGAAGGTGTTCTGAATTATTCTTAAATAAATGCATATGTCGTATCTGAAGCTTCTGCACACTGTTACATCACACGCAAACAAATTTGATTCTTCATGAAATTCACGTTGTTTCAACTGGAAATAACTTTCATTCAACATGATTCGGATTGCTATTTCAATATAAATAACATTTTGCTCTAACTTTACTGCAATGTTAAATTAACATGAATTATAGTTATTTTAAAAGAAAAAAATGTTGTTCGCAAGTTATTGGAAAATCAGGTTGAATTAACATGAAAAACGTATGAAGCAAAATCACCAACGAAAAATTTTAAATCAACCTTGTTTTCTACGTTTTTAACTTGATTTTTTTCTGTGTGCTTGTGTCGGTTGCTGTATTGCATGGTAAGCTGTCTAGTTGACACCCCATATCTTCCAAGTTAAAAGCGTCGAGTTGGATGGAAAAATACTTTGCTATACTGTCCGTTTAGCCATCGTGGTTGAAAGGTGCAGACGAGCTTTATTGGTCAAATATAAAAAGTTGGCTAATTACACCGCCGGCATAAAAATAAACCGACTGGGGATTTGTTTTATGCAAATATATTCCTAATGCATTACTTCGGACAATTCACTTGTTTAAAGAAGATTTTGTTAGTTGACAAAAAAATCGGGTCAGAACTGTTAAAAGTTAAAAGCGTCGAGCTTGTCCCAAGAATACTCCGATACCCGGAGGTTGATAGATGTTGGCGCGCTTTGTTTATCAAAAATAAAGAGTAGCCTTAAGATGCTGCCGGCATTAAAGCTAGCCATCTGGGAATTTTTTAACACACTCATGCCTGGTGTATTATTTGGGGCTCTTTCGTTTAAAAAGGACAATTTTGCTTGTTGACAAAAAAATCGGTCCAGATGTGTACACACACAATGTAGTCGTGATAAAATGCAAATTTCCATGCGATTTCATTTCACAGACTGATGTTTCAAACTGGAAAAGAATTGCAAAGCCAAGTTAACTCCTCTTCAAATAATGTCAAAACCAACTGCGTCGTACTTACTGAAACCCCCAATATGAGTGTTTGAACATTACAATACCTCCTCTGAATTTTTCAACACAAGAATAAAAGCAAACACAAGCAAAAGAAAAAAAACACAAACAAGAACAACAACAACAAAACAAATCAAGAAGTGTAAAGAAAATATTTGCCATTGTTATACTTGTTTATGACAGACAAAAGCATCTTAGAATTATCATGCCACCTTCCTAAGTCCCCTTAAGTATTGAAATTATATAGAAATGTGAAAAACAATTTTAGGTTAATGAATTATTCAAAAGGTAGATTTAAGTGAAAATACAATATGCACTTATATATAATATATATACTTAAACTTACACATATGAATTTAGAACAAATACGGAAAACACACACGAATACATAAACATATGGAAAATTATTCTTATTATTGGAAAAAAATACTTATGTTTATTAGAATATTTTTGGCATCTGTATTATTGCTGTTTAATAGGAAAACTTCAATCCCATTTTGATTTGAGATATCAGCCTTAAAAGGTTTTCAAGGACTAAATAAGTTTTATTTTTGTAAATAGCTTAGAACTATTTTTTTTAACCATTCAGATAACGATGACCTTTTAATAACGATGTTAAAAACGAAGGCGCGGAATAGGAGAAGTCACCTTCTTTGTTATTGCTCGGCATTCGGTGACCCAAGACTCAAACTGTTCGGTCAAAGGGAAAATCCAATTTTGCTGCCACCGGTTTACACTCCATCATTGAATCAACCTGTTGGTTGGATAAAATAACTACCAGCCATGTTATATATAACGTCTAAGAGATAGTAACACATTTTTTTCTCAATTAGGCAATAAATCAAAATTAAAAAAAGTTTAAATTTAAAATGTAATCAGGTTAATTAAGCGGTTACTTATATCAACAAAATTACTGCAGAATATGTTGTTTATGTCAAACAATACTTAGTTGATAGTATTAATTTGTTTAGTGGTGCAAATTTAATTACCTTTTTAATTAATATCACAAATTTTTTAATTAATTAAAATTTAATTAATTAATTAATTAAATCAATTTTTATTTTTTTCTGTTTAACACAATGGGAACTTATTGCCAGGCTCACGAGCTATGCTTAATGGCGGCTGCCAATGAAACCTAAAGCAATGATGTTAAGGTTATTAACTGCGGTTTAAATCTAGAAAAAAAGATATCTAAAGCTTTAATAATACCTTGAAAACTTTTTGGGTAATTTTTTTTGGAATTTAAAATGGTATGTAAAATAATTGCTTATGACGTACCTACAGAATTTGGCCATAAGCGTACATAATTTATTACTGTGTACGATCTTTTCAATTGGTTTTCCCTCACTAACTGAAACATTCCTAGGATAGTTATATTACCAAAGCCGGGTTAGGATTCAACTCTACCATCATCTAATAGACCAATTAGCTTTGTTCCATGTCTATCAAAGATATTCGAAAAGGTACTTCAACTGAAAATTATCTCTTATTTAAATGACAGAAATACTATCCCAATCCACCAATTTGGTAGTTATTCTTGTGTTCCGTGAACTTAATGGGACTTTAGAACAGGTTTAACGATTGACTGGGGCGAAAAGAAAAATCTGTGAACAGGGAAATATTGCTCGGCAGTTTTTTTAGATGTTGCTTAGGCTTTTGACAAGGTATGAAATAAGGGTTTGGTTTTTTTTAAATCAAATGCCTGCTGCTACCAAGCAACCACAAATAACTAGAGGGTTATCAATCAGACCGTGGCAAGAGAACATAAGACAAAAGCTGTTGTTCGACAGGGTGGTGTTCTTGGACCTACTCTATTTAATATACACAAATTAGCCTTTCCAAATATGCGGCTTTTCACTAACTTAACGATTATCTTAGTCAATTTGATATTTGAGTAAACAAGTAAAGAAGAAACGTGTTACGTTTACGCCTTGGAGACGAAATTGTCCACATATCAAACTTAATAAAGTTACAATACCCCACTCTTATTTTGTTACATACCCTGGTATACGTTTGGATCAGAAAAAGCAAAAAAGTTCTATTTTTAATACTTATAACCTTTTTATACGCCACCGTACACAATCACAGACAGGTATGACTAATAAGAACGAACTTAAATAAGTTTGTATATCGACTGGTATGAGTATGATATTCGTATAAATGCGTATGAGTATAGACATGTATATATGAGTATCGACAAGTGCCTTTAACAATTCGTATAGTTATTGTTAAGCAAGCAGTGTTGCCACGACTTAAAACATTTTTGATACAGAAAACATAATTTAATTTTAAGTATGTAAGTATTTTCCAAAACCAGCAAAACAAATAAAGCACAGACAAAATAAGACTTTTATTAATTTACGAAAAATTTATATTTACCGTAATCACAAAACCCCTTGTATCATTGTATCAATTATATGTTGTATTAAAATACAAATCTCACTATTGGTTTTTTATACAACATACAAAAGATACAACGATACAGGGGGTTTTGTGAATACGGCAATTAAAACATAAATATTTTTTATTAATATAAAATTATGGTGCTGTTAAAAATAATAAAATATAATCTCTTTTAATAAAGAGCTAGGTTATAAAAAGAATTTTAATAAAGAGGGCTATCAACTGTTTTGGGCTCTATTCTATTTTCAGTGAAAATGTTTCCAGCTTAAGAAAAAACTCTATCTGATGCTGCGCTAATGGCAGGAATTTGAAAAATTCTTGATGCTTATTTAGACAACCGTGGCTACCTTGCAACAAATTTAAATCAAACAATTTTAGACGTCTTAAAAATGCAACTGCCAACCGACAAACTTGTCAAAGTCATAAAATGTATGAATGTATTTACCAGTGATATCTCATTTTTTTTTTTTTTTACTTTCCTAAGCTTATCCCGCGAAGCTCTATGCTTGTCTGCAGGAAAGAAACCAGAGTCTCTGGCGGGAATCGAACCCGCAACATCGGCGCTGATAGATTTTTTTTTTTGGTATTCGGTAACTTTTTGTGTTTTTATTAAGAACGATTAAATTAAACACGACATTTTCTTATTTGCATTCATTTTATAATTTTTTCCAGAGATTTTGCTATTTATATAAGAACGCAGATCTTTATACTCCAGAGATTTTTGTAAAGACAACAATACTTTTTCGATAAAATTTTGTTGAATTTTACTCAAACCTTTTTGAAAAAAAGTATTTATTAGTCATTCAGCAATTACAAAAATTATGTCTGGCAACATTTATGAAAAAAATTCACAAATCAAAAATATTTGAGGTCAACGATAAAACTGTGAGTGTGTTTGGATATGTGCGAGTATGAAAAACAATAAGTATGATATCATACATGAATGAAAGCAAATGTGCAAGAATATACACAAGTATGAGAATAAACAGATATAAGTAGACACATGTATTGAAAATTTTCGTTATGTGCTAGAAAACTTAAATATTTTTATACACATTGACTTTCTCTGGTTTGGATAGACCGCTGAATTGGCGCCGACATATTGAAACCAAAAGACTTTACTTGAAGTTAACAGTCTCTAGACTTCACGGGTTACTTAGTGACAAATCTGAACGTTGCCTAGACTATAAAGTCGTCCTGTCGGATTCAATTTTGGGAAACGACTAGCAATTCCAGAGTCGAGCTTATACAGAGGGCATTATCGAAAATTCTTAGAACCATGACCGGAGAACCGTGGTGCATAAGAAATGAGAATATCCACCAGCTGGTAAAATATCAATTTCACAAAGTCCATGCAAAATATATTATTAAACTGGAAAACCATCTAACTCCGCTCGCAAGGCACCTTTTTCAACTTCGAAACCCGAACAAGGCTTCGAAGAGCCAATCTACCTAGCACCTCTCTAGGTAAAGGACCGGCTAAAAAATAATGTTCTTCTAGAGTGGGACTATATTTTATTTTGTATGTATTGTACTGATTTTACGCATCTGTACTGATTCACTATTCAGTACTATTCAGTTACCAGTACTAGTGACTTATTATACCCAAGACAATGTAATTTACTATAGACATTCAATATGTGCGCGCTGTTGGTAATCTACTACTGACGTTGGTACTTTTGACTAGGTAGTTCTTTTTGGGAACATATCGCACACTTAGTTCAAAAGTGACTCAACTCAAAAAACTTAATTTTTCAGAAATCGAAAAAAACTGTTTTTGACCTAAAAAAATACAGTGAAAAATAAATCGTTTGACGATTAATATTTATACACTAGAAAATGAACACTTTTTAGTTGTGTCATTTTTAATAACATATTTCTTGCACAAGTTACTGAATTATTTTAAGTTGTGTCACACAAGTCTAATTAATATAAACTCCAACAGAGATTTATTTTATCAAAAGTGAAATTCGAATTGAGACTATTAGGCAGTTAGCAGCAGAGATCTACTACCATTATAATTTCTGACACAACCAAAAATAATTTACTTTTATGAATTGCAACTTTATACCAATTGAAACATAAAGAAAGACATGACTGCTTTTAAGCCACAGCTAACAACAACAAAAGCACTGATATTTTTTTATACTTTTGGTACGAATACGAATGCATAACAATCTTTTTTTTTTATTATTTCTTCAACTTTAATAGGAATTACAGTTTTACAGCTGTTATTGATAAAAATTGTTCATACCAAAGCCAAATATAGTGGCAAATCTAGTGTACTAAAGACACTTTGTTGACAATGTCACCAAAATAGTCGACAAAACTGGTGACTTGGGAACAGTTGCACACAGGTTTCCTTTAGATTATTTTGCAAGAACAGTTTTTATTATTTTATTAAATAAACATATCGCACTTTATCAACAATTCAATTAATTTCTTCAAAAACGTGAAAAGATAAAAATTAGAAGTTAATACTCTCTTGTTGATGAAGTGCGATATATGTTTTAATGCTGATAGTACTTTTTTACTAACAAATCAACATGTGTGTTTAAAAATTTAAATTTATTAAAAAATCGTTTTGGAAATTAATTTTTTTCTTTGAATTAAAATAACAGATGTTTATTAAGTCAGTGAACACGTTGCCATTAAAAATTAATTTTCGAAAAAATTGCAGATAGAACTATTTAAATATTAGTCCTTGATACATTTTTCATAAAGCCCTGTTCAGATATCCCTGACTTTATACTAGAAAACAGAGCTTATGATTAAATATCAATAAATTTTAGTATTAATATAAATATTAATTAATTTTGCAAACTTATTTAAAAAATCAACGCATTCATTTATGAACTGCACACAAAAACGATCTGAAAGCTTGAACATCATATTAAATTATGTCAAATATTTATTATTCATAAGTCTACTTGTATACTGAATAGATTGACTTGACCTATGTCAATTTTTATTAATATCTCCTGAAAATAAATATTTATATTTATGTACACACAAGTTATTTTTATTATTAAACATTAATAATTCAAAAAGTTATAAACTATTTTTGGCATCACACTCATAAGAAATATTTCTTTTATGCAACATTAAGTTTCATCTGCCCATCCCACCAATACCAAAGTAAAACAATATAAACAGAATTATCGTTATAACGCAATAAAAATCAAGACTAATAATGGCCAACACTTAAATTTGACTTCAAAAAGATAAAGATAATGGCGAACGTGTTTATAAGCAGGCACTTAGAAGTGGATGTCAAAGTAAATATTTTTTTAATTGTTATGGAAACTGTTTGTATCACTAACAAAAAAAAAAAACTTCTTAAGTTGTAGTCATACTTAGGAAATATTTATATGATCAACACGCAACCACAATTTTTTTTCTTTCAAACATTTGCTTGTTTTCTAATATTATTGGCTTGATCAAAAGTTAATAAGCAGTTTATAAATTTAATTTAACTGCGATATTTTTTATTTATATTTTTATTTTTTTAAAGTCCGATAAGCCAATAAAAATGAATGAAAGTGTTAAGAATAGTGTAATGTACCTCATAAGTTGCCACCGCATACCCTTAGACCACTCTGATAATTACATATGCCAACTAAAACAGAGTAGGGTATTTTACTGGATCAAATAACGGCAAACTGACTGACAATAAATATAAAAACAAAACTGATCAATCTAAATTGAGTGAAGAATGTAATTGAGTGCATTCCAAACTCAAAACATTCTGATTGGGTAAGAACAATTGCAGGGAGTAAATTAATAATATTTAAATGATTAATATGGACATTTTTATAATACCGACAGAGAAAAACATAGCTCTGTCGATAATTAGGATAAGTTAGAACGGCTAAGCCAAAATCTCAAACATAGTATATAAGCACTTGTAAATTTAAATAAAAGCAGACTTGAAAATTAACAACTAAAAATTTGGCAATTACTTGCGTTGTGTTTTAATTTGAGAGGCTCAATCTTTCCGGCAGTTCTTTTGAACGCCTATTCACTGGCTGAAACCCTGACAGCTGTTTAATAACCAAGGGTTATAGGGAAAATAAATATTAATCCTCCACACGGCGATTCTGCCTTTACTAACATTAATCCTCCACAATAGATAAACATGATTTCGAAAATCATTCCTTTCAAAATCGGGTGTAAGACAGGGATGTCATGGCTTTTTTTTTAAACTATGTATTTGTTTATTGAATGACTTTAATAATTTTTGTTAAAAATTAGTGTTTTTTATTTTATTTTTCTAGTGAAAATCAACGTTACAATGAATAAAAAATTTGCAAAATAAGTTTTATAAAGCATTAACAAAATATGCTAGTTATAATAAAGTGAAAGTTTTATAAGGTTTTTACAAATTTGCGACTTTCTGAAAATTCCTTTAAAAAAAAATTTGTCCATATTAGGGTTTTAACTTAAAAACATTAACAATTATTTTGATTGAATGTACTGTAGATATTTGGTTATTTGGAAAACTTTTAGCAAAGCTACTTTGTTTTACTCAGACTTGGCTAACAAAAACAAACAAATATAAACCGTAAAATGGCTCAGTTTTTATCATAAAGAACAATAAGAAACAATTTAACTTCAAAATTGTTCGTTTTAGAGCGAAAAGCGAAACTACTAAATTCAATGGATATTCAACTACCAGAGCGCTCTAATTCGTCATAAAATATAGACACTAAGTAGATTCTTAATGTAAATATTACCATAGTGGGACACTTCTTCCAGAACGATGTTACTACACCAGTAAGAATTAAATATCAAAAGCGACAGATTTTTGCTAAATGGGGAAAATATTAAGATTATTTTTCGATCCAAATTGTTTGCAGGGAAAAGTCTTATTCCGGAGACACATTTGCATGGGTGAAAGCAGAAATAATGGACCGATTTAGGCCAGTTTTGTTTCTTAAAAATGATTTTTTTTTCGCCAAATCTCCTCTTTCTAAGTATTCCATTGCGAACTTCTTCCACATCGCAGGGACAATGTAATGGTCCATTTGACCGAATTTCAATTCAAAGCAAATCTGTGTTCAAAAAAATTATTTTACCAAATATCACCTCCAGTCCTCAACTGCGAACTGAAGGACATGGCTGAGCCGTCTTTAATTTTTGAAAGATCTTCCTAAAGCGCACAAGCGCTATGGAGGGACATCGTTGTTGAATGAAGACAGTTTAATAGATCCTTCATTGTCCGGTCATGAGTGATTCCACTGTACATTCAAGGAATAAAAACAATAGACGTTACTTTATTTTTTTGGCGATAGTTTAAAATTATCTTTGGAGTCTTGTTAAACTAGCCTGTACAAAAAGAGGATGTCTTTTTTTCTTAATTTCCTAAGCTAATCCCGCGAAGCTCTATGCTTGTCTGCAGGGAATCGAACCCTCAACCTCGGCGCTGATAGACTAGCTCGCTATCAGCTAGACTACCGAATTATTAAATGTTAATAATTCAAATCTGGGTTCCCGGTTTTATTTAACACCTTATCCCCATTTTTTTATCCCCATAAGTCCCATAGATCCTTAAAAATAAAATAGTATTATTTCAAACCAAAAATATCCATACATTTATTTATCGGTCTTGCCATTGCACAAATGGCATTTATAATAATAAATTATCCACAAAAATCCCTAGCGAAAAAGTGCCTTTTCACTAAGAAATCCTCTGGGATTTGCTAGAAATGTCATCCACATTAGTAAGACGTAAGCTTTAAACTGCAATTAGTTTTATGAAAAAAGCACTTTTGCTGGGCGTTACTTTACTAATGTGAACTTAAAAGTTTTTTGCATAAGAGGGGTCCTTTAGAAGTCTTTCTTACAAATTCTACGCAGCTCTGAAGCCAATTTGATTTCTGACAGCGAAAACTTATTTTTTTTTTTTTTAAATGTGCATAGACTACTAGCTTTTCCTCAACAATAAATTTCAGTGTATTTATCAAATATAGAAAATTGGGAATTTAGCATCATACAAAAATCTTTTAATGAAAAAAAAATAAAAAAAATCTAAATTTGCTGAAATATTTTAGTTTAATTTCTAGATTTGAAAAGAGTTAAAATTGGTTATTACATCTAGCGTCATAAACAGACTAGAAGTTAATTACATTAAAGCTTAGCAAATTTTATTTATAAGTCGAACCAATTAAAAAAAAATTTTTTAAAAACGAGTTATATTCTGTTGCAATGTCTAGTGATTTTAAAAATAGCGTCACCAAATACGAAGCCAATTTATGACCACATCTCTAAACTAATAATTTTTCATAAATAAATCCTTTTTATTCATTTCCCCGTTAAAGTCTATAAACCTCTGGCGTATTATTAAAATATTTTATAGCACATTTTGCTGTAAAACAAATTACACTTTTTATTCATTTAACACACAAAAAATTTACACAAAAATTATTATTAAGATCATAAAAATAAAAAAATTTGCCATACTTATATAACAAATCCTAAAAGAATGTTTTATTTCCTTACCTTAATTTCGTTCTTGGTGTTTTATGACAGCAAAAACAACCAAATGATGGCAAAAAGAAAACAAAAAAAAAAATATAAAAATAAAAAACAGAAGAACGTTAGCAAATCAATTTAACATTTCCGTAAAATAAAATTTACAACAGTTTATAAAAAAACACGCACTTTAATATGAAAAAAGCAGAATCTTTCGTATATATATGAACACATAAGCAGTAAAACAATTTGCCTAAAAGTATGCAGCAAATTTTATTAAATGTTTTAAATTATTTATAAATTTAAGTGATGGAGGCAGAGTAATATTTTTATTATAAATAGAATAGATACTTTTATTTGTATTGTAGTATACTTTTTATACTATTTCAATTTGGACTTTCTTTTTTATTTTGTAAAGCATACTTTTACGTGTTGTTAGTGGAGATACTTTATTGAATTTTCTTCATATTTATTTTTTTAATCAAAATTGAATATGTAAAAAAGTTGTTAAAAGTTACATGTGTATAAACATTTTTATATAAATTTATTTATTTATTTATTTATTTTTTTTTTTGTTATTTTCTATTATTTTTTCTTCTTTAGTTAAACAAGTGATTGACACTTGTTAATGGTTAAGGGTTTTTTGCACATTTTTTCCTTGTTTGTTGTTTTATGTTTAATCTTCGAAATGTAATAACAGACAGCTCGTCATTACCTTCAAACACGTTCTACACTTTAACTAAGGTTAAACGAAAAGAATAAGAACCGCGATAACGTCTACGATTTAAGCATAAACCGACCGTCACTATGTTTAATACTATAAAAGGTTTTAAGCAACAACTACTACATTTTAAGCTTTATGTAAAAAAAGAAAGCATACATTTAGGCGTTAACTAAATGTCTTTGTTTAAATACACTTGTATCTCTTTGTTTTATTATAATCAATTAATCAAACGATCAATTTAGTTTAAAAAAAAAATTTCGTTATTTAAACAAAACTCTTGAACACATTTTTTTTTGGTTTTGTTATACGTAAACCTTTAATTAGGCTTCAAATTTTTCCACTTTAACATTCCTGAAAATATGTTTTAAATTCTTAATTTTTTTTTTTTATTTTTGTTTTCCTTTCTTATAGATTTTCATAAATTTTTGATGCGCTTTTTTCTACCTTTCTTTGCGTTATAAAATTATAGACTGAATTCTTGTCATGCTAGGACATGCTTCATATTTTCCTTGTTGGCTCTTTTTCGATAAATATCCTTTGCTAAAAACCAGTATTTTAGCCAGTATTTACTTTAAGCGTCTGCGCTAATTTTGTTGTAGAGATTTTTTTGTTTGTGTAGAGTTTCCAAGGTTTTATTTGTTCGTTGGCTTTATTTTTTCGGTGTTTGATGTCTTTAGCTAGTTGTTGTAATTTGACTGTCACAGCCTTAACATATGCTGCATTTTTTTCTATTTTTTCTTTCTAGTCGATTGTATTGTGAGAATTTAGTTCAGTATAGTTTTGCCTTTCGTGTCTCGTAAAAATATTTCTATTGGAACTTTATTTCAGTTGTTTTGTGTATTTTTTTCGTTTTAGTCTTCTTTTAAGTTTAGTTAAGTATTGCACTGACCTCTAGTTTACAATAGTGTTTTTGTGTTATTTATTGTTATGCAAAACTGCTTTACTTTTTTCTGTTGCTTTCTTTTTCTCTTTATTATGGTACGTTTAAAGGTGTGAGGAGTTTTTATTTAATCTTAGTTTGTGCTTTTAAATTCTTTAAGTTAAAGTAATCTTAAATTTAAACTTTATCAATAAAATTTAAGCAGATGGGGTAGTAGTAAATTTCGAAATTTATTTCGATATAAACTTGTTGAAAAGTTTTTGTACATATATTTTTTTTTTTTATTGATTTAAGGCTGGTTTATTGAATTGAAATCTTAGTGAAAAGTTTTGTTTAATTTTTTGCAAGCTGTTTTTTAAATGCTACACTGAAAATAAAACATCATGCTTAATGCGAAAAAAGATTTCCAAAACCTCTTTAAATAGGAATTTATTAGTAAATAAGTTTTTTGTATAAATTAGGAAACTTTAAAAAATTTATTTTATTCTTTAAATTCACAAGCAAATCGAAATTACTTCTATACTTTTCTTAATACTTAGGCGGTTAATTAGTAAAATATACAAATATATAAGAAAACAAGTAAGAAAGTATAGTCGGTCAAGCCCGACCATATGATACCCTACACCAAACACATCATGCTTATGTGTCCATATGAATATGGATTTATCTATGTTTATAAACTTCATTAAAATCGGTTTGAAAGTTTGTGAGAGGCAGAAATTGCCCCCTACCTGCCCTTGTGGTCCTATTTTTTAAAAACTGTATAGCTTATGTGTCCATATAGATATGGATCTATCTATGTTTTAAATTTCATTAAAATCGGTTTGAGAGGCATAAATTGCCCCTATCTCCCCTTGTGGTACTATTTTTTTAAAAAATGCATACCTTTTGTGTCCATATGGATATGGTTCTATCAAAGTTTTAAATTTCATTAAAATCGGTTTGATAGTTTCTGAGAGGAAGAAATTTCCCCCTATCTTCTATCCTGGTCCTACGTCCAATTTTCAATAGGCTTGGTCCTTGTGCCAAGAACCTATGTCCCAAATTTGATCAAATTATCTCCAAAATTGCGACCTGTTCTTTGCGCACAAGGTAACATGGACAGCCAGCCAGCCAGAAAAGGGTTCTGAGTCGATCGGTATACTTTAAAGTGGGTCTAGGACCAATATTTTAAGGCGTTACACACATCAGCATAAATGCATAATACCCTCTCAACTATTGTGGTGTAGGTATAATAAAGCGTTTCGTAAATTTTTTTCCATGTTTCATGCAATATTTTACAATTTTCGTTCGTTTAATGCAAAATGTTCGTAGCTGCGCCGCATGTTTTATACAATCTACAAAAATTTTGCTATATAAGGCATGGTTTTTAAATTCTATTACAATTTGTAAGTGTATTTAGACTTCAATCGAATCAATGTCAAAGATATAATTTGTATGTACATTAGGGTGCTACTTATTTCCTGCAAATTTGTACTTTAAGCCGCCTTATTCTTCTTATCAAAAAACTATGTTTCGTAAAAAATTAGGCTGATAAGCATGTCGGGAAGACCTGGCACATCGCCTCTCAAGTTTAAGTAAAAATGTTGCCATTAAATAATAATGTTTGCAATTAAATATAAAAGAATCGAAATGTGAACGAAATTATCGTTCTTATGTTATATATAAAAAACCCAAATTTGGTTAAAATATATTAAAGTTATTACAATTTCCCCAGGCCATTAACGTGTCTCATGTCACTTGAAAAAGAAAAATTTACACCAGAACGAAATCTCGTAGATTTCATTTAAAATCTTCCTCAAAATCTAGTGCGTTTAGATTTTGTGTTCATAACAAAACAACTGACTAAAAGTTTTTTCGTTACACTTACAAACAAATAAAGAAATATTCATTAAAAAATTTGCATTACCTTTTATTAATAACACTATGGAACATTTTTGGGATTATTGTCTGGGGGGTGAGAAATTCCAAGTCAGGATGATGGTACTAGGTCAGTATAGTAAAACCCTCAAAGGGTTTGGCGTTCGTATGTGTCAGTTTTTTTTTATGACATTTTAAATTTTTTCCTTATCTTGATGTTTTTTTGTTTAACATAACTCGAGAACCACTTGTCCGATTTTGCTAAAACAAACTCAAAAAAATTTAGAATTACAATTTCTTTAATCCGTTCATATAACGTTTTTCTTTATAATCAACAGTTTTGCCGGTAAAAACAAATTTGTGGAGAAAAAAAATATTTTGTTGCCTAAAAATTAAAATTTATTTTAATAAATATTGCCTATTTTTAGGCAAAAAATAAATTTTTTTTTCTCCACAAATTTATTTTTACCGGCAAAACTGTTGATTATAAAGAAAAACGTTATATGAACGGATTAAAGAAATTGTAATTCTAAATTTTTTTGAGTTTGTTTTAGCAAAATCGGACAAGTGGTTCTCGAGTTATGTTAAACAAAAAAACATCAAGATAAGGAAAAAATTTAAAATGTCATAAAAAAAAACTGACACATACGAACGCCAAACCCTTTGAGGGTTTTACTGTACTGACCTAGTACCATCACCCTGACTTGGAATTTCTCACCCCCCAGATTGGCTGTTGTACTGTGTAATCAAAGATATTTATTTTATCAATATTATTTGTCTTTTTTATTTTTTTACAATTTTTATAAAACGTTATTTAATTTTTTTAACAATTTTTGTTTTGTTTTTTTTTTTTTTTAAATGTCATTTTTTCTTGTGCAGGGAAGTATTTTGTAGTGCTATTTTAAAAACACCATAGTTGCATCATTAAGTACTACTAGATTTTGAGTAGATTTCGTCGAAATCTAGTCACGAAGTAGATTTTGTTTTGTATGGGAAATCTAGTCAAAAACAACTAGATTTGGCTCGAAATCTCGTAAGTACTAGATTTTGCGTAGGTGTAAATGTAGTATCACACATTTTGAGAAATATTTGAATAAGAGCAAATATTTACTTAAAATATACTCGTGTTTATTGTATGTACGTTTTTGTCTTCGTAGGATATCGTTAACCTCTTAGCAGGTATGACAAAAAAAAAAAAAATGAATTTATTTACGGCAGTTTCAAAACTTCATTTTTAAACTTGTAAAAATTTTATTTAACAAATTTCCGGTTTTATTTTTACCAAAACTTTAGCATTTATTAAGGATATATTAGGAAATAAAAATATGAATAATTAATATTAATTCCTCCCATGGTTGTTCCGTACCGGCGATTAAAATTTTGCGATTTTCGGAAAAAACTAATTTTCTGACCTTATTTTAACGATTGAGTCCAATTTTCTTACTGTTATGAATTTATCAAGTAAAACTTATTCAAGTTATTATGGTCCAGATCGTTTATAATATACTCTACAGGTTTTACTGAAACCGGAAAACATTAACTTTAAAATCATGAAGGTCAAAAGTCAAATTTTGACACACATATTTGGAATTTCGAGGAGAAAGAGAGCGAAATATTGCAAATTCTGTGCCGATTTTTATGAAGCTGGAGAAAAATATAAACTTAGGTCATGCCAAGATAAAAACAGTGAATTTTGAGAGGACTAAGCTTTAACCCATTTAAGGCCAAACAAAAACTACCGGACAAAAAATAAAATATTGTTTATTTTATTATTTAATTCATTACATATAAACAAAAAACAAAAAAATTTTTTTGGAATTAATGAGGTGTACCCAAATTGGCACTACGGTCCCTTAAAAAAAAAAAAATTTGAAAAAAAAAATTTTTTGATGTTATAGAAATTTCTGAAATTTTAGTTTATCAATAAGGTAAACATATATTGAATAATGTCAAAAACTTTGTCATAAGCCGGAAATAATGAACTGTGCCTAAATTGGCACAGCGGGCGTAATTGGGTTAATTAAAAAATATAACGTGATTTTTTAGAGTATCAGTAAGTTTCTCCTTTATGGTATTTGTTAAAAAAAAAAAAAATAAATAAAAAATAAAATAATAATAACCACAATGAAGATGGCACTCAGAACCTAAAATTAATCGATAACTGGAATGAAAAATTTTCTTTATAAAAAAATTGTGCTAAATATAAATTTTAATGTATTTTATTCTTGAAAGTTATTTCAATCTTAACATCGAAAGCTTTTTCTTTAATTAAAAATTTTGTATATAAAATAGGTAAAAAACTTTTTATAACGACACAAGTCGATTTATCGATAACATTGAAAAATACAAAAGAACGACGCATAAACGCATGGTGTGTTCTAAGAGCAACATATTTTGATAAGAATTATGATTGTAGTCACCCTATTACGTTTACTATTGAATTATATTATAAATATATTCGAAATGTTACATCATACTATTTTTCCCTTAATTATATTCTTATAATGTAAAACATAATAAGATAAGAAGTAATAATATTATTGCCATGGTAATCATAATAAGATAAGAAGTAATCATATTATTATCATGCTAATCATAATAAATTTAGAAGTAATCATATAATGATACAGTGGTGCTGTCACACAGAGAAAAAATTATTTAATTCTACAAATTTTTTTACTTATTCAATTAATATTTTTGTTTGATTTTTATTTAACTAACAAAAATGTTGACAACTATTTAAAAATATAATATACGCGTTATTTGTTTCAAGTTTTCATAACTTTTTATGAAATATTTAGCGCTCTTTAATATTGTCGTTTTTTTGCATTTTTTTATTTGATCGTAAGCAACACTTCTTTTTGTGAAATATAAGAACAACAACAAAAAACATAAACAGTCTATTTTTGGACGCCTTAAAAAAAGTACAACAATAAGAAAGATGATAAAATAGCGTGACGTTTCACTCTTTTTAAACAAAAGAAACAACAACAACATTTTAAGAAACAAACAAGGCGAATTCATAAAGGTGACCGCATCATGAGATAGAGTTATGCTACCTATCCCTTTTTATTGAAAATACTATGTATTTTGTTTTTGTAAAAAGTTAGAGTGAATGTCAAAAATATTTGTTGAAAATATAAAAAAGGAAATTTTTTTGTTTATAAAATATACACAATTGCTTTAGAAAGTAAATCTTGATCCTCTATTGCGAATTAATTGTGGCTCCACTTATTCCTTACGCATTTTAAATTTCTTTCTTATTTCTAAATTTCTATGTTATATTCTTTTTTTTTATTTTATAAAATTTAAATAAGTTTTTTTTCTAATTTTTATTGAATTTTAAATTTGAATTAATTTTTTCACAAAATGTAAACAAAGCTTTACATTCAGTATACACATAAAAAAATAAACAAAAAACAGATGACTCAAAAATGTCACCTTTCTGAATTCGCCTTGGAAACAAATAAATTTTTGGTTGGTATCAAAGTTGGTAAAAAAGAATGAAAAATAAAATCCCGTATTCAATTTTTTAAAACTGTTTAGTTAAATACATCAAATATAAAAATTGACTGATGACGAAAAACATATCGAGTCGGTCTGCAGCCGTTTTCTTCTTTCTTTTCTTCTTTTTCTTTTTCTTCTTCTTTTGCCAAGGAAAGGATACAGCAACAGTGAGTGATGAAGAAAAACATTGTGTATATAAACAAGGCTTGGTTCAAAAATTATACCAGCAAAAAAATGTGTCTCATCGCCAGCCGCCGCTCTGTTGCTCTGCCTTCATCTTCTCCTACAGTGCTTGCTTGTGTGCGCGTCATTATTTGTGCAAAAACTTTTTTGTTTGATTCAGCAAAATTATTTGTTAGAAATTTATATGAATTTCAGTATACTTTTTGTTTGATTCAGAAAAATTATTTGTTTGAAAAAATCAGTGTCTTTTTCAATAAACGAAATGCAAATAAATTGTTTGAATATGCGAGTTTGTTTATAGGACCGATTTCAGACAAAAAATGTTTTGATTCTACAAATTTTTTGCTTGAAATGGAAAAAAAAATTTCTTTCTGTGCAATATTTAAAAATAAAATTAATTTTTTTTGCATCGATTTTAAATACAATACTTCTTTGTTTTTAATGAGTATTTATTTTTAATTGTTTAACCACCCACTCAAATTTATTTTACAAATGGCGCTAACATAATATTATTAGAGTAAACATATTTTGTTTGCTTGTGTAGTCATAGTACGCTTAAAAAAGTTATCATGTTATGGCTATTAAATATTCTGATATGGTTGTGAGTAATAAAATATGTTTTCAAAGTTATCATTATTTAGTTTTTAGAAAAATAATTATTTTTCAGTCAACAATACTGAAATTTATAATTGCGATAAACATTGAAATGTTTACAGTTACTATAATATTGCTGATATTAAATAAAATAACAATTATTTGTGTACGACAACAATATATTGTTACAACTGTGTAGAAGTCGTAACCATGCCCAACCATTTTTTTCTCTCTGCGTGCAGTTTGTATCAGAGCTGTAGAGTCAGAGTTGAGGTTGAGGATTTTGTACCGGAGTCGGAGCCGAAGTAATCACAAAAACTCGCGACTCCGAATCCAACATTTTGCGGCATAACAAATTTAAAAAAATTTTCTAATATTTTCCAAAAAAAAGAATTCTTCTTAATTGGCGATGTAATATTTAAAAAATCGATTTAAAATTTTTTCATAATAATTTTCTTTTTATATTTAACCATTTAAATGGTAAAGCATTAAAAAAAGAGTTTAAAGTCAAATAAGGACCAGGCTCATATACATTTAGCATCAATGTAAGAGAAGGAGTCGGAGTTGGGGTTTGAGTTGGAGTTGGAGTTAAAAAATTTCAGCATTTGGAGTAGGAGTCGGAATCAAAACTTATATTTGACGACTCTCCAGCCCTGGTTTGTATGGTATGGCCACTGTTGTACCAAAACCAGTTTACAAACATTTTTAAAATATATTTACAAATATAATTTTTGATTAATATTATCTAAGCAAATGTTTATTTTAAACTATAGTCACATGTTTTTTATAGTTTTCAAGTTAAAATGATCTTTGATTGTCAAAGAGAACCGTTGAATATATTGAAAATATACGTTCAACATCAGTCAACGTCACTTGCTCATACGGAAAAAGTGTGTCAATTAATTCATCGGTTTTGCTTTTGTTAAAATATATTTTGTTTTTAATCTTGGTTAAAATTTAAAGACAAACTTTTTTAATAATTGTTAAGATTTTCACTAAATTGTTAATTCCTTATATTTGTGAATTTTTCTTTTACTTCTTCTATGACGAATTAACTTTCATGTAAGTCATTTGATTTCCAATTTGATCACACTGTGGCAAATACAATCAAGATTATACTTAATGTATGCTGTAAGCTAATTTAAAACGCTGCTTATATATATATATATATATATAGTATCCTTTAACAAAGATCGCCATGTAGTCGTACAGGGTTTTGGGGGATTGATCATGCATGGGAACATGGAATGCATTAAACTAATACAAGAGAAAGCCTGGAAATTATAAAACAATTTGTTAAGATTACACATTTATTTGGAAATATTTATACTAGCATGTTTTTATGTACGTGGTATTTACCTTAAGAAAATGTAAACGAACAAAATCTGCAATGGGTAAGACATGTTACATGCAACAACTTTGGGTAAAGAATTTCTAAGAATGTCATTGCGAAGACCATATATGAAGAAGCTGCGTCAGTTAAGACAAGCATAACGTTTTTGTATTCAACACCTTTTAAAATTAGAAAATGAGAAACAAATTAATTCACACTTGATAAAACATATGCCGTATTCACAAAACCTCTTCTATTGTTGTATCGATTGATTGTATGTTGTATAAAAATCAGGGTTCAAAAAAAAATCAGTACATTATTAAGCGTATGGCTCACACATCAAGAATTAATATCTATTTATTTTGTGCTTGTGTATACGAAGAAAACTCTTAATACTGTTTGTAACTATTTTCAAGAAAGAACGGACATTATATAGTGTTCTGCTCTTCGTCTTAAAACTTGTTTTTTGAAACTAAACAGAACATTATTTAGCGTTCAGCTCACATACCCAGAAACGATATCTATTTTTTAGTGCTTGTGTAGACGAACACAACGCTTAATACCGTTCGTAACTATTTCACGAAAGAGCCGAACTTTATATAGCGTTCTGTTCTTCGTTACATTGACGAAGAAATAAATAAACAAAAAATTTTAGCAACGACCGCAGCACGCACCGCTTGTGTGTGTATTGTGTATATGTTTTGTTTGTGTAAAATTGTTTTGCTTGTTTATTTTTCTCGCATGTGTATTTTTTTTTTTTTTTTTTTTTTGTAAAAATGCTCGTTTTTTTACCGGTCAAAAGGGACGAATATTAACGAGCTGAACCGAGCACAATGAAGTTTGTGGTTTATGTATTGATTATATAAAGCATGATTCAGCAGACAGAGTATTTTCCGTAATCAATAAATGATTTAGACTTTTAAAATTTTTTATAATTTTTTTATTCTTTAGGTTTTTTAGCCTAGTTAGCTGTTTAGAGTTCCAAGGTGGGCCAACTGGAGTATAAATAGATTGTTTGGGTACACACATATCAAAAAAGGCGTAAATTTTATTATAAAATATAGAAACCATCATATTAATATCCGAGCTGTTGTTTAAATGAGCAGGAAAGACGCTGCTCCAGCATGTATTTCTTATTAATTGGTTTAAAAGGTTGTAATTAGTCCGTTTGAAGCAAAACACTTTAGTTCACAATTGTTTTTTTATACAACATACAATCGATACAACGATGCAAGGGGTTTTGTGAATATGGCTATAGAAAATGTACATTCCTTTAGGTGATAGTAATTGCAATTTATCTGTATAGATCTACCATAAGTTCCTTCTACATGGGCTAAGTTAGCTCTGCACCAACATTAACTGATGACGAAAGCTTTAAAAGAATAATTCATTTGAAAACACAAAAAAGTGCTAAAATTCGTATCAAATTTTGAGATAGATGAAAAATGAAAGTGGACAAAAGAAAAACATAATAAACAAATGTATTAAGGTTTTCAAGACAAAGTCTTGACAGAAAGAATACGAAAAAAACAGAGGAAAGGAGGCAACATGTTATTTAACAATTTAAATTTTTTATTTTTAATATTTTTTTTTTTTTTTTTTAATTCCCTAAGCTAATACCGCGAAGCTCGTCCCTTGTCTGCAGGAAACCACAGTCTCTGGCGGGAATCGAACCCGCAACCCCGGCGCTGATAGACTAGCTCACTACCAGCAAGCCTACCGGGGCACTCGAACCACCAGTACAACTGGTTAAAAGATTGATGTTTGACTGGTGGCTGGCGGGCACCGCAGTGGTGCAGTAGTTAGAACTCAAAGATTTTGTGAAGATAGAATGTGGTGATTCTTGAAACATGTGAAAATAAACCCGGGTTCGAATCCCAGCTCAGCCAAGAACAATTATCAATAAATTATAATAAAAATTCCAAGTTGTAAAATTCCTTCCTCAGTGAAAATAATTTAATGAAAATTTAATTTGATGAACTCGAGCCTAATTAAAGAATATCAAAAAATTTTAAATTAACAGTTCAACTAAAAATCAAAATTGTTCATAGATGAAAAACTTAAACTTTTTTTTGTTTTATTTTAGTTTATTTTTTGATAAAATGCTTAACTAAAGAAGTTTTTGTTAATTTTTTTTTTTTTTAAATGGTTCCGCTAGAATTTTTTTTAAAACAGATTCGATTCGACGAAGAGTAACCTTAATGTACCAAAATGAAGAGTAACCTTTCAGGGTTAAGGAGATAAGTAAAATGGGCTTATAATTATTTTCAGCCGCCCGAAAGTTGACTTTGGACTGCTTAAATACACGAAAACGTAAAACAAAATTTTTATAGATCTTATAGTTAAACACACATTATTATCATTATCGATATAATAATTATGGTAACTTTTTAACTCGACCTCTATCGTTACTTTACTAAAACTTTTACTTGTCTTTCTCTTTATGACACTTGTAAACAAAAACTTTGCAAAAATAATTCACTTTTTTGTCTCTTTAAATAGCATTTTTGTTTTTCGCTTTTTGCGCTAATCTCGAAATATGTAAATTATAATTGACAAATTTTACTAGTCAATTTACGCATTTCGTTTTATCCACATACATATTTTGCCCTAAAAGTACTTATGGCGTTTTCGTGTTTTCAATTTCTATGTTAATTTTTATTAAAATAATATTAGTTTCTTTCTTTAAGCAACTTTAAAAAGATAAAAAAAAACAAAACTTTTATTTTACGCATTTTGACAGGCTAGAAAAAACATCAACAAAATTTAACGCTTTAGTACCCACTTTAACTTTAATAACTTTATTTTTTCCTTTCTTCCTGTTCTGGTTCATAAAATACAAACATCAACTGGAACAACTACAAAAGCAAAAACAGATACAGCTTTAAGTGTCTTAAAAATAAAGAGAAAAAGGCGGAAGATATTAAGTTGTTAAGATGGACGAAACCCAAGTACTACAGGAGTTGGGTAAGATTGGGGTAATCTGCTTAGCAAGTTAATATGAAATGGATGGTTATTATTTCAAACGAAATACATTTATTAACATAAATTAGAATTAGGGTGATTGATTCGTTAACCTTTTCCCAAACCGGTTTTAAAATAGTTCAAAAATTTTTAATTTTTGAAAAACCACATCCGGTTTTTCTTTAGAAATTAAAAAAAAAATCGTTAGTCGATTTTCTAAACAATTTTTTTACACTCCACTGTAACACTTCGAAATATATCTTTATCTAAGTCTCCATTTAATAAGTATACTCTGAGTCCTTGTGTAATTCTTAGTCAGCTATATCCTTCTTTTAAAAACACACTCACTTATTATTTCTTTTTTATTTCATTTCCGTTTAAACAGTATTTATATATTAGAACCAGAAATAATTTTTTTAATGAATTTTAACAATATGTTTTGGTTTTTAATTTTTTTTTGGAGGATATGCTAAGCAAAGAACATTAAACAAAATAACATTTTGTCAATAACGGTATAATTATTGGCTTCAATCATGAAAAAACACGTTTTTGATTTTAAATTTAATGCAACAATTTTAGTTGCACTCAAATGAGTGAAGAAAAAAAGTTGCAATAAACTGATGATTGTTTTTTAAAATCAAACTGTATTTTTTTGAGTGCAAAATTTTTTAACATCTCTATCACTCATGTTGAGTGAGGCTGCAAATGTTCAATTCATCACTCAACATCAACAAAATTATAGCAATATTTTTGCACTATCACTAAGTGTGAGTTGAAACTGCAAAATGAGTGCACTGCCCCCATCTATGCTTGAACTCTACATAATTAAGTGTAGATTTCCTGCTTTTAAATTTGTGGGATAATCGGCAGATGTCATCTGCATAGTCCAGGTCTTCGGGTGTGCTGTTAATGTACCATGTAATGCGCCTTGATATTGAATCCAGGACCACGTTAAATAAAAGTAGTAATAACCTGCTCTTTAATATGCCTGCTAGCATTTTTTTTATAATGTTTGTATATAATGTAAAATTGTTTAGCGGGGATCTCTTTGCATTGAAGTGCTTGCCAGATTGCAGAGTGTCAAAAGCCTTATTGAAGTCTAACCAGACTTGATAGCGAAGGAAACGCCTTTCTACCGATTGCTTGACAATCAAACGCAGGCTGTCAATGTAGTCTATACAAGACTTCATAGGTCAAATGCCTGCTTGTTCGCTGCTTATATCAAGTAGAAGAGCGTTGGATAGTCTCTTGTTTAGTAAGGTAAGTTTTGGCATTCGTTTTTTTAAGACATTGATTATTATAGGTCCCATATACAGCTCCCTCCCGAAAATAGCTTTTGTACGTCAAACTTTATGAATTATTACAGTTATAGTAAAATTTCTTTCAATTTACTTAATATAATTAGAAATCGAACCGCCAGATTTTGTTATAAACTGTCCAGAATTTGCAATAGGATCTTTATAAGACCCCCCCCCCACTCGAGAAAAACTTTTGCGTTAGGCATCCATCAGTGGACTTATGTCAACATTTTTATGAACTGCGTCATTAAGTATATGTATGATATTTTAGCGAAAGACTTCTGTATAATTTTAAAAGTCAGTAACTTATTGAACCACCCCCGTATTTTTACAGTTTAATGGAAATGAAAACACATTTTTGTGTTAAAAAAGAGAAAAAAAAAGAATAAGAAACAAAAGCAAAACAAAACAATTTCATTAAACCGTTATCTTAAAGAAGGAAAAATCCGGTTTTTACATCGATTAAAACACCGAATTGATAACCCTTTTTAAATGAACTGATATTCATAATCTCCCCGTAGCAGTAAATTTATGTTTTATAGTTTATTTATTGGGAGAGAGAGCACAAGTCTGGTTTGTGTAACCTTCCAGATGATAAGTTGGGAAGTTTAATAAACTGGAAGTGTTTTAAAATGTTATAAATGCGAAGCTTTGCGACAGTAGGGGCGATTGTGAGCTGTTTGCAATAAGAATAAAATGTTGTGTATTAAAAGTCCTCGAATTTCTTTTCGGCTTGAATAGCACAGGTTTATCGTCAGTTAAGCCATTGTGATCAAAGTTCAGGTCGTTATTTAAAAGTTAATTAAATTAATTTAGTTCAACGCAATTTTAGTAGTAGAAATCGATAAATTAATTAATCCGGCTTTATTTACTAATAAAAAATTCAAACTAAATATGGCTTGTACATTGATTATAAACGTAAACGCGATTAATTTCAAAATGTATCTTAATTGTAATCACAGGATCTAAAGGCGATATTGCTACCTGTTAGGAATTTAACGATTATTACATTGAATGTTAATATTCATTGAAAGTACCATTAACCGGCAGCTCCCATACTTGGACAGGTCTCATAGGGCGGACAATTTTCAAACTACCATGTTTGCTAAGATTCTTCTGCACACAATAAACCGAACACAATAAACTTGTGCCGCCGGTATAAAATGTACACCAAACAAATTGTTGGTTCAGAAATATTCATAAATTTTGAAATCAAAATTTAAGCAAAACAATTCTAAAATTTGTATTCGGCTTAATTGTTTCGACCTTTAAACTGAGCTCTTAAGAATATATATTTACGAGTTCCTTATTAGAGCTTTGCTTACTTTGTTTGGGTGACGCAAAGCACCCGACATGACAAAAGTTGAAATAATCTTCTGCCGCATGAGCACGGATAATTCACACACGGGTAGCAAATCAGCTTCCGCCCATAGGGATTATTTGAGCTTGCTGCCAGTGCCTTCTTCAAGTGGATTTGGGTGTACGTAATCCCCGAAACTATGTCTTCATCAAGAGAGTTTCCTTCTGTTGCCGCCCCGTTAAAACACCCAATTGTGCCGAACAGTCAACTCTCTTGAAATGCAGCCTACTAGAAAAGCAAAGCTCCATTCAAAGACAATCTGCAGAAAGCATTTCCCGCAAGAAGCATACTTAAGAAGGCCTTAACCAATAGTCAGTCCGGTGCTGTTTAACCGGGGGCTACTGGCTACTGGCTACTGACTCCTGTACTCTTGATAACAAGGTAACCTTGGGATTACCCTGGACTTAAGATATCAAAAGACTTCAAGAGCCCTGTCATTTAGGATGTTTGTCGCATACCAGGTAGGCATAAACCTGATTTACCTTGAAGGATTTAACATAAAAAGGTAAACTATCCTTAAGATGATCCCAACACCCTCCGGGAGGGGACTAACATCGCAGATTGCAGAACTGTGAAAAACCTGCCGCCGAAAATAAGAGTAGCTCTGGTTCAACTGAGGTCGGGATGGAGCAACAGGCCTAAAGCCTACTGTTCTCGCATTGACCGTCCTGTCCCAATGTATGTCATATATCACGGTCACCGTATTACGCTCCACCCCAAATTAAACTGTCCAGCCTATGGCACTTTACCCCGTCCACTGGATTTATAGATTAATCCTATAGAATATATCAAAATTTCTAGGCTTGGACCTGAATGCAGAATCCCCAGATTATAAATTTTATAGCTTTAGCTATTTAAACAACAGATTAAAATTATGTTTGCTTTGACATTTTGCCTGCACGTTATGATTTTATATTTAAAAAGAAATACATCCTTTTAATTTTCTATTAATATTTGCTAGCTTATAATAAGTTTCTTATTCATGCAGTTAGGAAAGTTTTTCTCAATTTATAACACTTCGTTTGAACCCCTGGGATGTAAAATTTATAATTGCAATATTTAATCAACATATTTTTCCATAAATATTTTCTTTAGCAAAAGTTATTGTATCTTTTAATTTAATTTATATAATTTGTCGACCTCATAATTATAACAAGTAGCAGCAACAACAGTTGCTTAAGAAATATTTCAAAACTTTTTTCCTACCATTCGCTTTCATTAATGGCATCTTTTAATAAGTTACAGTTGGTTGGTGCTGTAGACACTACAACTAAAAAAACAAACATTTACTTGCCACTACTTCTACTACTGCTGCTGCTACCATTTTGTCCTGTAAAACAAGCCTCGGTAATGGGCGTTTGTGTCTACAAGCAATTTAATTGCAGCTCTGCTTAGCAATGTGTTTTTAATATTTGTTTCTATTGCATGTTGCCTACATTTAGGGGCAAGAAGAATTTAATGCTTGTTTGTCGCTAATTAGAAAAGTTTAACATTTTAACATTTCTATTTCCACTTGTTTGTTTTTCTTTCTTTTTCATTTTCTTGTTACACTCTTTTTGCCTCTAAAAACTTGTTTTGTTATTTAAATAAAATTAAAATATCAGGAAAAAAAAACCTGATGGAAAACTGAATGTAATTTCATGTCCCAACATGTATTTAAGCTATTTCTGAAAACAAAATAACGAAATATGTGAACGCCTGCCAAAGTATGATACAAACCCATCAGCAAATTATGTTGTAACATGAGTTTTTTATGGCTTGTTATTCTTCAACTTCTGGGAATCATTTACGATAAAATTTTTTTGTTTTTTTCTTTTTCTTTTACTTGACACAATGTTAACTTACAAGGTTAAGGAAAGTAAAAGGACTTTATTTTTTTTCTAATTTATTCTATAACTACTCACCTTCTCCCTTGTTCATCCGTCCCTTTTGATTATATTGGTAATATGTATAATATTTTAATAACGATTTTTTAAAAACCAACAAGTTGTTTGGAAAATATATTTCCTACTATCATTTTCTAGTTATTGGTTGTTGTTTGCAAATTAAGAAAAAATCGCTTGTTTAGCTTAAGTTTTTCAGTTTTAAATGATGTTTTTCTTTTATGCGTTAAAGAAAATTTCTAAGTCACAAAGTACGCTTGGATAAATAACACTGTTATACATGTTTCTTGTTTACATAAGTATTTTGTATGCAGATATAAGTGGTTTGTTTTGAAGAAGGGGAGGAAAAACACTAGTAACGATTTTGAAGGCAGATGTTCTTAAACAAAAAAAATTTCTGGCCCTATTAGAAAGATTCATAGAAGGTTTTTATATAAGAGTTACAGCCGTTTTCTTATTAGACGTTTTCCCAATGAAAAACTGCACACTGTTTATTTATTTTAGCAAATTTATTTCGACATTAAGTTACAGGCAGTTTGTCGATACATTGAGAAAATGGCCATTAGTCTTTAAAATTGCCTAATGGCAACATTGTCTAGGTCCTAGAGTTCAATTAAATCGTTTATTTCAAAAACCAGTCAAGCGAAGAGTTTTTCATATATAAATCTTTATTCTACTCAAAATATGTTAAACCAAGAGTCAAAATTATTATGTACCAAACATTAGTACGACCTAAAAAAAAAAAAAAAATTTATCAAATATAATAAGGATAGATAATTTAATAAGAAACCACATCACAAGATGTATAGCATGCTCAAGTAATAATCTAATAATGGCTCCATATTATACCAATGAAGAGTATATTATTGATACTTTGGAAAAGGGGTTTGTACCTCCAGAAGCCTTCTTGTATTAAGATAAAATTAATATCATACAAAATGAAAACTATTCCCGATATTTTATCATAACTATAGACGGGCTAACGTGAAAAGTGTTTGTTGTAATTCAACGACAAACGATTTTAGATATAGTACAAGTATAGGTAATAACGTATCTCGTATTACTCGAAGACTAAAAAATAAAAAATTTTGTTGGCTAAATCTATAATTGTTATACTACTTTCCTTTTATTCTTTTGACAAACTTAAATGAACTTAAAAAAAAAAATTGTGATGTTTTTTTAAATTTTTCATTGCAAATAAATAAAATAATATATTTTTCATTGAAGTACATAAAATATAATATATACCTACAAAAGTAATTATTATTAATATTATTTATACTAGAGAGCTCTTGTATGGGTCATTGTAGATATAATTTGAATTTATATTGTTAACTATTAATTATGTAGTTTAATTTTTTATCAATAATGTAAATAAATAAACGCTGTAAAAAAAGGGTCTATTTTAATGCTCGTAAAACCCAATGCTGCATGCTGACGGATCAAGATGCCTTATCTGTTTATATGGGTGGAATAATTACTGAGGAATCAGAATTACTTGATGTTCTGGGCATTAAGATACAATATGATGTCCGATAGACAAAACATATACCCAAAGTGGCAAAAGAAGCATTCAACTGCCTCGGTTTTTTTCAAAAGCGTAAGATATACTTCACTTCATCTGAACTCCTTACTATTTATACCATCTATATCCGACCGTGAGTAGAATACAACTCTCATATGTGGGCCGTTGCTTCAAAGTCTATTTCGTAGCTTTACGATTGCATGCAGGAGAGGGCGAAGATTCTCATGGGTGACAGTATATTAGTCATACATTGAATTCCTTTTATGATACAACTCTTTTATTCATTATCAGTAGTTTTTTATCAAATAAAAAAATTGTTTTAAAAGTATTTCAATTTAATTAGTGTGGTAATTGAATCAATTATTTTTTTTTTGTTGAAAGAAAATTAAAAATATATATTTTTATATTATTATTATTAAAAAAATTATCTTGATTTAATTAAAATTTTATTTGCTTTGAAATAAATTTTAAATTAACCCTAGAGTTCTAACCATATTTTACATACGTTGTAACTAATGATTGTCGATTCACCGATGTATTTTTTAACTGCCTATAATTTTGGCTTAACTCCTTATATACTTTTTCAATAAATGTTATTGATCATTGGGGCACCTTATAAGTCTATATAAAAAAAATTATTTAATTTTAATTCCTATATATAAACGAAATATTTAATTTTTGTACTTATTCACATATTTTGGGGATCAAACAAAAGGACCTAAAAAATATTGTGAGGAAAACTAAAAACTAAAAAAGAGTCAAAACTTAAAAAAGAAATTTTTAGCTTTAAAAAAAACAAAAAAAAAATTTTTTTAAATAATTCTTTGAGCAAGAGTCACAAAGCTCAACTTTGTGGTCTCCGCATATGGGTTTTTCGCATATATCACATTTTTATTTTCTCCTTAGCTAGTCATTGTTGCCACTATTGTTTGGAGTAACAACATTTGTATATTTGCTCTTAAAATTGAAAAATTGAACCTTCGACGATTCGACGAGTACAAAACCAATAAAAGCAATGTTCCAGCAACGCGGTTTAAAAAACGCAATTACACACAGCAAAAGTAAATCATCTTACTACTAACAGCATACAACATTTTAGATTTTAAGGCACACCCATTTAAAAGTAAATTAATTAAAAGGGAGCGATGCTCGTCGAAACGTCGATAATTAGTACTCTAGGGTTAAAATATTTAATAAATAATAAAAAAATTTTTCGTTCAAAATAAAATAATTTAAACTTGTAGAAAAGAAATAGAAAAAAAAATATATTTACAATTTTAAATTTTTACAATTTTTGGTTATCTATATAATCATCTTGTTAATAGGTGCAAAATCAACAAATTGTTTGCTTGATCCTATAAATTTTGTATGAATTTGGTTATTCGAGACAATTTTTAATTTTTTTCTGTGTAGTTTTAAGATCACAAGGAAATAAAATCAGTTTCTTTACAACCTTTTATGCCTGCGTTCTATAATTAACAGTATCCAATTCTACTGACTCCCTTGACAATATGACAATTGATTTGTCGTAATTTTTTTCTGTGAATGTTCTTTTCGACATTGTAAAAAAATTTATCAAACAACTTTGCCGTTTCAAACAATATGTTAATTGATTTAATAAAATACAGCTCAGGCTTTGACAATTCCCAACAACAATTCTGAAAGCTTAAATTATTTTATTTTAAACGTAAAAATCAATTAATTAATCAATTAATAATCAATTAATTAATTAATCAATTAATTATTTATTATGTAATTATTATTTTAATTAAAACTTTATTTAAAAACAACTTAAATGTTAATTAATTTTTTATTTTCTTTCAACAAAAAAATCATTGATTCAATTATCATATTAATCAATTTTTTTAATTGATACAAAACTACTGATAATTTTTTCTGTATATGTAACTTCCATTGAGTGTGAGCGAAAGTAAGACACAGGTACCAATTTTATTGCATAGTCCGGCACGATTAAACACTTGTCTCTTGCTTAGAAGTTGGAGCTATCTTAACTCTGATGCTTTTGGAATATTGCTAGCAGCATCTATTGAGTAGAAACAACAGCTAGGGATAGTCCTCCATCAAACCGATCTTTCCAACAAGTAGCAAAATTCAGTCTTGTTGGATTTTTAGGATATCCCTTTTCCGTGACTTTGGGTAGTAAACCATAATCACTACGTGACTAACGAATATTTTTTTTATGCTACGAAACTTTCGCTAAGACAATATTTCTAAAAGACAAAAGACATTTACCGCAAGAAGCATACAAACGGACGCCACCACCAATGTTTAGTCCGGTGCCGTACCACCATGGGCTACCGGCTTCCGTGGCAGGCACCAGATATGATCTTTGGTCAGCCCATCGACCAGTATAACTATTTTAATCGATATAACAATGTCCGTCCAGCTAGCTGGCAGGCTGGCCTTGTGTACAAGGTGCTGGTAGCAGTTTATGAGATAATTTTATGTTCCAATTGACAATTGACAGAGGAACACAGTGTTTTGAAAATGTTGAGAACCGGTTAATAATTTCACATAGCAACTCAACAAAGTCCTTCCCAATTAAAGTATTTGTGCCTATTAAACACCCTTTAAATTTCTTTTGACATTAAATTTAACCACAAAATTGTTTATTGCAACCTAAATACTCTTTCTTAATTTTTAAGAACCGGCTTTATAAAGCGTGTGTTTGTCAGCCATTAATAGCAGACTTTTAGGAGAAAGTTGAGAAAAGTGAATTCTGTTTGCTCACTTAGCGTTTATTGGCATAAAACATGAATTGGGTTACTAATCGCTTTCTTATCCACCCTTTTCTTCGTATTTAGCGGACTATTTCTTGTTGCCAAACTAGAAAAAATTACTCGTCGGGAAGAGATTTTACCTTAACAATGTTTTTTTTTTATTTAAATGACCTGACAAATCTTTTTTTTTTTTTTTTTTTTTTTGTTTTTTTGTTTGAAAGGAAAAACGTTAGACCAAGTGTGTAATCCAAAATTTTATCCAAAAGGTATTCAATTAAACAGTCATGGAATTATTGACGAAAATACAATGCCCTCGTTTACAATGAGGAAGTTGGACTCAGATTACTCATTTGCTTAAGTTATGATTGTATGCTACAGGTATTAGTGCTTATTCCTAAATCAGAAAGCGCTCTCGTCTTGAAGAGAAATACATAAAAACGTTTCTTTGCGTTATAAAAGATTTTTTCGGGAGTTTAAAACTACACATTTATTCCAGTGGGATACACTGTTAGCGAGAGGTTTATTTAGGTCTATACCTTCCCTTTACGCCTGCTACCCCAAAAAATTGTTTTTCAACATTGTCGTTAATACAATTTTACGCATAAATAACTTTTTTATGAACCACATTAGAGTTTTTTCGCAGCTGTAAGCCCATGTTTAATCATGGCTTCTACATAAGGGCTTCGCAAATTTTTACTTAATTCTGCTCTACTTTGCATTGTTAATTTACGTTTATAAAAAACCTTTAAATTTCGCTTTCAATTGCAATTTGAGAACCGGAGCATCATTTTCAAATCAGTTGTTGTTTATTTGCGATCAACTTTCTACTAAGAAAAGAAGAATAAAAAACGTACTTATCAACAGCTGTCCAACTGTTACTATTTAGAGAGTATTTAATATAATATTCAAACTTATGTTATTATTATTCGAAAAAAAAAAAAATAGAGAAACATTCTTGTTAAAATTTTTCCTGATTTTCACAAAAAAAGTTTTAATGTTTTTTTTTTTTTTTTTTAAGTAAAGTTATAAAATTGTTAACAACATATTTTACGCGTTTAGAAACAAACTTTAGAAAATTGCATGTGGAATACGAATTTTATAGCCAGGATAAGTAAATTAGATACATTGCTAATGGAAACTCCTGTTGCCCGGCCACTGCGTATTAAAAGTAATAAATGTGAAATAACAACAACTTTAATGAGATACACGTGGGACTTTTTAATAAAAATCAAATGCTTATAATTTTCAATGAAAAACAAAGTACATTTTTTTAAAATTACTTTGGTTATTTAATACAGTGGGAGGAGATATCACAGTCTAAAGAAAGTGTTGCCAGAGAAACTTTCATATCAATTTAAATTAAAATTTGTGTAAACTGGTACTTATTGAGTTTACCTGTACGTATGAGTAATATATTAAGACTTTACAGCAATAATAGCTTAAACGACATATTTTTTTCGATTTTCGTTTTTTTTCCAACAAATGAATTTATTGACAACACTTGCATCATATTCTTAAATGTCATGGTCACATATTGATACCGTAACGTTTTATAGCCAAAACAATTTAAGCTTAAGCGACAACCTTCACAAAAACTTTTTATAAAGTAAAATTAAAAAAACCTTCTCCTGTAAAATTGTGTTTTCGTCGCTTAAGAATTTGTTTGTGGGTAGGGCTCGATTTATATTTGCCGACGTGTGTAACACATACAATTATTGGTTCTAGACCCACCTTTAAGTATACAAACCGTCTCACAATTACTTTCTGAGTCGATCTAAGGATGTCCGTCCGTCCGGCTGTTTGGCTGGTTGTCTGTCGATTTAGTCTTGTGCACCAAGTGCAGGTCGAAATTTTAGAGATAATTTAACTAAATTTGGTGCTTCATTTAAATTGTCAACGGAAAATGATAAGAATTAGTCCATAGTTTCACAGGGTCTCCATACAAACTTCTTTTCAACATGAGAGTCTTTGTGCCAGTGATGCCAACTCTTAACCACTAAAAATGGCTTAGTTTTAGTAAAATATGGTTAAATAGTGGCTACAAAAAATCTTATTGCAAAAAATGCATCAATTTTAACATAAAATTTACAAAATGTATGAACTATACGGAAACTGCACATAAGGGCTATAACTTTTTCACACTTTTTGCAAATATCAAAAACGGCATAGGATAGTCGTGTTAAACATTAAAAGTTATTAATAAAAAATATGATAATTTTTTCGGATTGTTAAAAAAGTTCACGCAGTGATCGGGTTGAAGTTTGAAAACAGCCATTTTTATCTCACGGAAATTTTAAAAAGTATACACCTGATATTTGTATATATTCCTATACGTATCACTTAAATACTATTTTGGAATTTATCCACAGCTTAAGATTTAAATATTTTCCTACGGGTTACAATTTATCGCGATTCAAAATTTCTTGGAAGGTTTTAGAAATTTGTTTCCCTGCGTGAGGTTTTTTTCGCAAAACGAGGTGAGACAGGTGTTTTCATTACTAAAACATTCTTGTCCACTCCGTGGTACTATGCCAAAAATTTGGTTATAGCCCTACTGCACATAAGTCATTATTTTGTTTGTTTCAATACATTCACGCAAAGAAAAAGTCGTGCCCAACAATTGCACCCCTCACACCCATCGTTGATGAACATTATGCATAAAGACTTGCATTTACACGCTTACAAGGTGCAATTGACTCAAGAACTAAAGCCTCTTAACCATTCCAAACGTCGTGTATAGTCAGAATGGTAAGAAATAGCACCAGTGGATGATCAATTTTCGAAGAAAATCATCTTCAGTGGTGAGACACATTTACACCTCTGTGGATTCGTCAATAAGCAGAATTGTCGCATTAAGGCGAATGATAATCAAAGAGTGATTGTCGAAAAACCAATGCACCCACAAAGGGTGACTATTTGGTGCGGTTATGGGCTGGTGGCATCATCGGGCCGTATTTTTTCCAAAATGAGACCGGTCAGGCAGTAACTGTGAATGGTGTTCGCTAACATGAGATGATAACGAACTTTCTATGGCCCGAATTGGAAGATATGGATATGAACGATATGTGGTTTTAACAGGACGTTGCCACTTGCCACATAGCTAACGACAAATTCATTGGAAATGATATCTCACGTGGTGGCGATGTCAATTCTCCGCCAAGATCATGTGATTTGATTATGAGTGCATGTAAAGAAAGTTATCATTTTATGGCTTTTAAATATCATGAAATGGTTGTGAGTAATTTAATATGTTTTCAAAGTTATCATTATTCAGTTGTTAGAAAAATTATTGTTTTTTAGTCAATAATAATCAAATTCATAATTGCGATAAACATTGAAATATTAACAGTAACTATAATATTGTTGATATTAAATAAAAATAAAAATTTCATTGCGTGTTTCAAGCAGCAATAAATTATACATAATTCATGCACTTCGTGATTTTTTTTTTGCCGATTATGCGGCCAAATGTGTCCACAAAAATTGTGCACTAATGTCAGCAAACCGTGTCGCACACTCTTTAGTGCGATTTATGAACTAGTGGCGTCATCGGACAGTACTACTTGTGGCCAGAAATTAAGGATATTAACCTGGACAATGTGTGGCTCAAACAGGATAGTGTCACTTGCCACACAGCCAACGAAACAATGGCTCTTTTGCACGAGAAATTCTATGGCCGTGTTATCTCAAGTCATGCCGCCACGACCATGTGATTTAACACCGTTGGGCTTCTTTCTTTGGGAATATTTAAAAGAAAAAGTCTACGTCAATACGCATAGAATAATTCAATATCTAAAGGATAATATAATTCAGCACATTAACGACAATTGAACTTCAATTATGTCTTAGAGTTATTGAAAATATGGGCATTAGGCCGATATTTCTCACATTAAGTTTAGAATTCCTTCTTTCATAAAAAAAGATATTAAGATAATTCTTTGAAAACTTTTTGATTTATTCACAATTAACATCGTGCGTTTTTTTTTTTTTTAATTCCCTAAGCTAATCCCCGTAAAGCTTTACGCTTGTCTGCAGGAAAGAAACCAGAGTCTCTGGCGGGAATCGAACCCGCAACCCCGGGGCTGATAGACTAGCTCACTACTAGCTTGACTACGGGGGCACTCCTTTGGACCACCCTTTGTAAATGGTTAATAAAAAATAAATTTAAATTTTAGTGTTTTGCTGTTAATTCTTTTTTTCGCCATTTATGGTAAGAAACGAAAAATAGATTACAATTTAGTAGCAAAAATATAGTCCTGGCAAAATACGAAAATGTATTGTCTATCATAAAACCCCAATTTGTAAAAACTTTTATATGTATTACTTTTTTCGACAGTTTCAATTGTTTGTGAAATTTCTTAATTTAAAGCTTCAGTTTTATTCGATATAACGATATAACGATAAGCTGTTTACATAAAAACAACAACACTTCTTTGTTAAACACCTGCAAGTACAGGGATAAATACACAAAAGACCGAGAAGAAAAATATGAGAAAACGCTTAATAATTTTAATTAATCATAATATCATCATAAAAAAATTATTTCAACAATTTAATAAAGTGAAAAAGCGTGCAAAAGCAAGAAAAAAATAAAATAAAAATTAAAATCATAAATATGAAAACAAGTTGAGTTAATTAAAATTGTTGAACATTTTGTCTTCCACACACAAATGGAACAAAAGAAATTAATTTCCAACAATTTCACAATTTCATTTTACCAGCAATTTCTAACAACGTCTGCCAGCAAGGCAAGCAAATTAAAATATGTATAAAAAAACAACTAAACATATGAATAATTATATTTTCGTTCCTAAAAATATGCTGTAAAATAAAGAAATTACAACTCATTACTCAGAAAACCGCTGTGAAGAATTTGAACAGAAAAAAAAACTTACAGAACCTGCAGCTTAAGCAAAATAGGGAAAACAATTTTATGTTTGTGTGTTAGAAAATAATTTTACTCATATATATACTTTAAAGATAGATATATATATATATCTATCTATCTTTAAAGTATACCTTAAATGTAAGACATTAGGTATACGCCAAAGTAGTCTAAGTAATAAGAAAAAAATAACAAATGTAAAGAGTAATCCAACTAAAACGCACGATGTTCGTTGTAAATAAAACTAAAAGATGTCAGAAAATTACCTTAACATTTTTTATTATTAAAGAAATCTCTTTGAAAATTCTATGTGAAACAAGCTATCGGCCAAAAGCTCGACAAAACTTCGGTGGCATACCTCTATCCGATGGTCCATATTTTCATTGACTCTGAGGCATAATTGAGGTTCAATGTCGGTACTCCGCCGAATAAAATCATCCATTAGCTCTTGAATTTTTCTTGGCTTATTGACATACACTTTTATCTTTTAAATATCCCCAAAGAAGGAAGTCCAACGGTGACAAATCACATGATCGTGTCGGACAATAAACAACGCCACGACGTGAGATAGATAACACGGCCATTGAATTTCTTGCTGAAAAGAACCATTGTTTTGTTGGCTGTGTGGCAAGTGGCACCAAACTGTTGGAACCACATATCGTCCAGGTTCATATCCTAAATTTCTAGCCACAATAAGTCCGTTATCATTATCAACACAATATACGGTTACTGCTTGGACTACCTCATTTTCAAAGAAGTACGGCGCATTGAAGCCGCCAGCCCATCACTCGTACCAAACAGTTACTTCTTAACAATTACTTGTGGCCTCTCATTTGCCCAAATGCGGCAAATATGCTTGTTAACGAATCCACTAATGTGACAAAAAAAAAAAAAAAAAAAAAAATAAGTGCATGAAATGCATTTTGATTTGAATGCCCGTTTTCGTAAAAGGCTTCGACAATCTTAACGCGCTGCGCAATTGTTTGCCTCTCCATGGTTGAATTTATTAGATACTGAAGCAAACAAATGTCAAATTAAGTTGGGACAAACTTAACGTTTAGGTGTGCCTCACAATTAACATCGTGCATTATGATTCGACCACACTTTATTTCAAACATGTTTCTAAGTTTTTATTTAAATAAGATCAGGTGTACTTTTTATTTACTTATAGTATTAATTTTGACTATTCAAATTTTAATTAATTAATAAATTTTTTTGTTTTGTTTCTTAGTTAATTATTTTAATTTGTTAAAAAATTACTAACAAATTTTAGAAATTGTTTTGGTTTTAAGTGTAATTTTCTATGCGAACGTTAACGTGTGACATCGTGGGATTGGCTGTAAGAGTCTGCTATTAAAAATTAAGGTATTTCTTTTATTAATTTTCGAAAAAAAAAAAAAAAATTACTGCAATAGTCTGAGTACCCCTTAAGTAAAATTTATGTATTAGACTTATTAAAAAGTCGAGAAAATAAACCAAAATTAAAGAAAAATTTCGTTTAAAATACAAAATTTAAAAACGTAAAGAAAAATGTTTTTTGAATGAAAATCCCGACGATCTGGCCTAAGCAACCAGTGAAATGCTCTCAACAATAAATTTTAGTGTATTTATCAAATATGAAAAATTGGGAATTTAGCAGGTCATACGGAAATCTTAATAAGAAAATTCTTATGATTAGAAACATTTTTTCAACTTTTTAAATTTGACTTAAGATTTTTTGTCAAAATGACACAAATATTATTTTCATATAATTTTTATTACGAAAACATTAAAAATTGTAAAGTTTTAATGCAGTTAACTGAGTGAAAAGACACAGTCTGATTTAAAATTAATTATTTGAGTATTATATGTTTAATAATACAGTTCATGTATAAGACTGCAGTCAAACAATAACAAAATGTGTCATAATTAGCGTGTTTCATACGGAATTTCCCGGGACATTAATCCCGAGATCACGCTCATTCTTCGGAAAAAAATACCGGGAAATTTGTGCGGGAACTCCCAGGATTTGTTTTTTATTTACTTGTGGCAACTCTACTGCTAATATGTATAATTGTAAATAAGTTGTGTCATGAAATAGGTCTAAGCCGCTAGGCATAAAGGTCTTAAGTTAAAAAAAAAAACGCATTTTGAGCTTTTTATTGGCTTTAATCAAATTTATTTTTCTCTTTTTTTTGGTTTTAATTAATTTAGTCTAGCACAACTGCTTGTAATCGTTATCATTTGCTCTTAGGAAAAAAGTCTATGAAATACAACAAATAAATATTTTTCAATTTAACATTACGAAAAACTACAGTTTCTGACTTAAGACATTTTTGACAAACGCCAAAGAGATGTCAAATCATATCCGATAAGTAATGTTTAATGCTCTAAAATTTGAAAGAAGAAGAGTAAAAATGTACAGAATATTCAATTGGTTTAAAGACCGAGGGGCCAAATTACGGCATTCGATATCGATCGAAATTACAATACAATTCGAATACGAATTTCGATCGATTAAAAAAATTTAATACTTTTATATGCAGAGCAGCTGCATAAAAGAAATTGCAGATTAGATTCTGTAAGAAATGATGTAAAAAGTACATATACAAAATTTTAAAAATTTTAAAAATAAAAATCAATAGAACAAAACTTATAAAAAAAGACAATAGTCCCAAAATATATGTAAACAATAAACAATATTCTGTATGCAGAAATAAAGAAAAATAAAAAACAAAAAAAAAAACCTAAAAATAAAAGAGCATAAATAACAACAACAACAAAAAAAACCAAGAAAAAATTCATAAACTTTATTCTCTTGTTTTTCTCAACTTAAAATAATATAAAAAAATATGTCAAACAAAAACATACAAACGCGCCAAACGACAAAAAGGAGCGCTATAGATGCTGGATTGGATAATCTAACTTGTGCATCGTCTGGACAATTAGAGACTGATTCAGCGACTCACACATGGGATTGGGTTGAACAAAACATGTGTAAACAAAAACAATACATCAACGACCGTTTTAATGAGATCTGTGAGCAGCTAATACAAAGTGAAAAAAGAATAATTGAAAGAGTTGAGCAGTCATTAGAAAGAGTTGAACAATCGTTTAAAGAGTTTAAAAAAGAGTTATGTGATGTAAAGAGCGACTTGAATAAAGTTAAGGAAAGAGTAGTGGAGTTAGAAACAGCAGCAGGTGATGTTATAAGTCTACGTAAAGAAATTGATGTTTTAAAAAAAGAAGTGGACAGACAGGAAAATGCAACTGTAGCAAGTGATATCCGTATTAATGGGGTACCTATGAGTGAAAATGAAAACATTTTCGGAATATTAAATAGTCTATGTGATACTATTAAAATAAATCGACCCCCTATAAAATCAATTTTTCGTCTGAAAAAGACCAAAACAAGTGGGACAAATTTGACTGATCCAGCTATTATCGTTAGATTTGAAACTCCATTTGATAGAAATTTTATTCTAAGGGAAATTTCTAACTTCATGCGCACTCGAAAAGGTCCATTATTATTATCTGATATTGGCTTTGACTCGAATCAACCTTTTAACGTCAAGGAAAACCTAACTCCTCGTAACTTCATGTTATATATAGAAGCTGTAAAACTATGGAGGGATAACAAGTTAGAATCAGTTTTTTCAAGGCGCGGTATTGTTTATGTCAAGATAATTCGATCAGACGAACCAATCCGCATTGATGGTCTTGAGGATATTAGAAAACTGAATTTATTTCGTAAACAGGCTGAAAAAAATTATACCAATTCTATTGCTAATACGTGAAATATCAATTTTTATGCGTAACTATTCTGTATTTATTTTTTATAATTTTACTCAATTTAAATTAAATTTAAACTTTTCGTATATTTTTCTTTGTTTTGATTTACCAAAATTTTGTAATAATTTAATTTACCTAATTTATAATACCTCTTCAAAAATTTTAAAAGTTTTAACTAACAAACAATTGAATTGCGTTGTAGTCTTCGTAAAAAAAACAATATGCCCAGTTTATCTAATTCTAGGGTGAGTTCCAAATTCAACATATATAACATGATTCGAATTTTAACTAAACAAAAAAATGGTTTAAATGTTGTTCATATTAATGCGCAAAGTTTGAAAATCAAAATTGATGAATTTCGATATATATTTGAGACTTCAAACGTTCATGTGGTGTGCGTTTCTGAGACACTGTTTGATCCGAAAATTAAAGACGGCAGTTATAGTTTACGTGGTTATAAAATATTTAGAGCTGACAGAGATAGTAATGGTGGTGGTATTGCCATTTATGTAAAAAATAATATAAAGTGCAAATTTGTTAAAAAAGCGAAAAGGGCTGACAAAGTTGAATTTTTATTTTTAGAAATATATAACAGGAATGAAAAATTACTACTTGGAAATGTTTATAGACCCAATCGGTATATCGATACCAATGCATTCTTTTTGAGCTTATCCTCAATCACTGTAGGCTATACAAATATCTTAATATCTGGAGATTTTAATAGCAATATTCTCTTAGAATCAGGGTTCTCAGATGAAATGAAAAGTATGGGTCTGGACCCTGTGAATACTACCAATCCTACGCATTTTTCTAGATATACAAGTACACTTTTAGATATTTTTTTTACCAACTACCTCTCGAAGATTCTTTTGTTTGAGCAGCTTTCGGCTCCTTTGTTTTCGAAGCACGATTTGATTTTTACGTCCTATAACTTTAAATCAAGTACTACTGAGGAAACATTTACTTATAGGGACTTCAAAAGCCTTAATTATGACGCATTAATTGAAAGAATTACACAAATCCAATGGGACTCTACTTTCTATATGCCAACAGTGGATGAACAACTTCAATTTATACAGGAAAATCTGGTACAAATTTTTGAAGAATTCGTTCCTATAAGGACGAAAACGAGAAAAGTAACATCGACTACCAATCAATGGTTCTCGCCGGAAATTAAATATTTAATAGAGCTCCGGAATATAGCTTATACTAGATGGAAGAGATTTAGGACTTCTGAACTATTGTCAGCATTTCGTTCATTACGAAATACAGTCACTACTAAAATTAGGATTGCAAAATCGTCTTATTATAATGATAAATTCTCAAACTGTTTAGACAGCAAAAGTAAGTGGAAGGAAATCCGAAATATTGGAATGGTTAGTGATCTGAATGATTATAATAATGCTGATCAGGATATAAATATTGATGAAATTAATAGAAAATTCGTAGACCTTCCAATGCCAGTCGCACATGTGGATCCATACAGAAATTATACCACGACAAATACTTCTAATAAATTTGATTTTAGATGTGTAACTCGAACTGAGGTATACAAAAGTTTTTTCAGCATAAAGTCCAATGCTATAAGCTGTGACAGAGTACATCCCAGATTTATTAAAATAATCTTTCCATCAATTGTACCATATATTACAAACCTGTTTAATAACATTATTTCAAAGTCTTCGTACCCAACAATTTGGAAACATGCCAAAATAGTTCCTGTACCAAAATCAAATACTGAATTTCGTCCAATAGCAATACTTCCATTTCTTTCTAAGATACTTGAACGAATATTGCACAACCAACTAAGTGCATTTTTAAATGATAACAACCTTCTTACCCCCAGACAGTCTGGTTTTCGACCCCTTCACAGTTGTGTATCAGCGTTAATTGACGTAACTGAAGACGTGAGGTCAAATATTGACAATGGTGAAGTTGCTTTTTTAATCTTACTGGATCATTCGAAAGCGTTTGACACAGTAAATACGGAAATTCTTACTTCTAAACTAGAAAACTGTCTCAATATTTCATCGACAGCTACCAAATTAATGTCGTCATATTTAACAAATAGGTCACAGTCCGTTTTTTATGCAAATAGGATGTCAAGTAGTATATTACTGACTAGAGGCGTACCACAAGGTTCTATTTTAGGGCCTTTATTGTATTCTGCATATGCTAACGACTTGCCAACCAAGTTGGAATATTGTAATGTACAAATGTATGCTGATGACGTACAACTTTACATTAGCTGCAAACCCTTCGAAATTAATGAATGTGTCCGAAAAATTAATAAGGATTTGACAAATATTTATAACTGGGCAACTTCAAACGGGTTGTGTCTCAATCCAAACAAATCAAAATGCTTAGTGATAACAAAGAAAACACTATCCATACCGATATTTCCGGACTTGCTTTTAAATGGATCAGAAATTGAAATAGTTACCTCAACAAAGAATCTTGGAGTTACTTTTAACAATCACTTGGATTGGAGTAACCATATAAATATTGCTACGGCAAGAGTATATGGAATGTTAAGAAATTTGTGGTGCACTCAGTGGTTTATACCTCTTCAAATTAGAATGCTTCTAGCTAAAACATATTTGGTACCAACTCTTTTATATGGTTGTGAACTGTTTGCGAACTGTGATGCTGCTAGTACTCGAAAGCTTAAAGTTGCTTTTAATAGCATAACACGGTACATATATGGTATTAGACGTTTCAATAGAATATCTTTTTATACCAAACAAGTGTTTGGCGTGTCTTTTGAATCCTTACTACAATGTAGGTCATTAATATACCTACATAAAATTATATACACTCGTCAACCAAAATATCTATATGATAGACTACTTTTTTTTAGATCGAATAGGGGAAATCGAATCAAACAGCAGCGGTATAAGACTCAGATATCAGAGCAACATTTTTATATTAATACCATTCACATTTGGAATAAGCTACCCGTTGATTTGCAAAGAAACAACAATACAACGCAATTCAAAACATTAATCTTTGAACATTTTAGAAAAAAAGAAAGATTAACAGCTATTTAATTAAAAATAAAATTAAAGTTTGTTTAATATTTGTCATATTATTATGCTTTGTTTATATAATGTTTACTTGTTAAAATTAAGTTATTATTGTAATTATTTTTAATAAGATTTGTATACCTACTCTTATAATCCAGTACTTTAATATAAGATTCATCTTTGTATTGGGTTGTGATCAATAAAATAAATTGAAATTGAAATTGAATTGAAAAGTTAATAATATAGAAAACGCTTATTCGATTCGAAGAAAATACTTTTTTTTTAAAAAGAATTACAAGTTTTGAAGGAAGTAATGTTAGTAATGTAACTTCCTCAAAAATCCTACAAAATATGTAATGGAAATTTTGCCCATATGTACTCTTGAACATGAATTTCTTAAGGTGCCATTAAGCACACTTTCCTTTATGCCACAGAAATAAAAAAGTTAAATGCATTTATATACTTATTTAACTGATGTCAGGAAATGTTATTTGTTCAAATAAATTAAATTAAATAATATTTTGCATCGATCTGTTGTGAGCGGGAATTCCCGGGATGCCGGGAAATTTAAAAATAAATCCCGCAATGAAATGCAAAAGTCCGGGAAAAGAAATACTCTAGTCACAATACTTAACCCTAGAAGATGATCATATTCTAATATACGACGTTGTATAATGCCCAACGCACTAGAAAAGAGCCTATTTATATATAAAAAGGTCTGACTTCCAATACGTACTAATACAAAGTTCGTACACAATTTTACTACTGTATTTCAACCATGTACACGTACAAAGTGCCGAAACAATGCAACTGTGTGTTTTGTTTATTAAAACGTTTTGAAATGTAAGTGATGCAATGCATAATAATTTTAAAATAAATCTGTATTGCTTGCAAATAAAATGTTAAATGTCACAAAGCATCAACTTTAAAACCGATGCTCTGATTGCTTTTTTGATGCGTTACTAATACTTAGCAGTGACGATTTGGAAGGGTTTGCATTGTATATATATTGTACTGCGGCGTTATGAAACATTATACTTTGTTCTAATACAAAGCAATTGACGTTTTGGAAGTCAGCCAAGGTTATTTAAAGTGTTTAAATTGCTAGCCCTATTTGGGACAACATGTGTAAGTGTGAGCCGGCTTAAGACTATTTCCTGCAAATATAAGAATGGTTCTGGGGCCTTATTCTGGCAGTCGTGATCGAATTCGTTTTCGATTAGAAAGCAATATTATTTCTAATTCTTTCAGTTGATACTGAATGAATTGAAATTACTTTTGCAGTGTAGTGAAAACACAAATAAATTCTTTACAACATTAAAAAAATAATATCGATTCGTTCAGTATTTCCTAAAAGAATTCAGTATCTCCTAAAGCTTTAGAATCGAAAAAGAATTCGACTAAGACTGCCAGAATGAGCCCCCTGGTTATATTATTAGTAAGATACGAACTCAATAAGAGTATGTTAGTTGATGAGCTAGCAAAGAAAAAAAAAGTGCGGGTAATAAATGGATACTCGGGCACCGCAACGCCCCTTCAAGTTTTTTTTGTTTTATGTTGCAAATTACACTTGCTGCTGTGCCAGGAACTTTTTTACAAACTTTTTAAATATACACTGAATGAAAAATGCTTCATATATTTAATGAATCGTTTTCATAACAAAAATTTCACTGGTTAAATGAATATTTTTATTGTCCAAATGGAATTTCGTAGTTATAATGAAGTATTTTCGTTAAAATCGATTCATTGGATTTCGTAAATACTTTAAAAATTTTCATTGGATATATTAAAACTAAAGTTTGTCCAAGTTAAACAAAAAATTTTAATTGGGAACATAAAAACAATATACAAACATAACTATATTCATAAATTAATACAAAATTAAAGTTTCCTTAAAAATATGTTTAACTGTTAATTAAAAAATGTAAAATTTAATTATTTCAAACATCTAATGTAATATGCCATTAAATTTATGAAATCAAAATTTTTTTTAAAGAAGCAACATATTTCAATAATTGAAAAAAAAAATTATTTTTAACATTCAAATAACTCTTTAGTCTCAATAATTAAAAGTATAAAAATATTTCGAAAAAGCATGCCTTCATAAATTTAAATTTTCATTATGACAATGAAAAATGTCATTATAGTAATGAAACAAAAACTTTCAATCCATAAATACGTATGTTTTTAGTTTTCTTTGGCAATAAATAAATAAATAAAGAAACAAAAGTTGAATAAGAACAACTTTGAATAAAAAAAAAAAAAAAAAAAATTAAAAAAAAATAAAATAAAAAAAAAAAATTTACTTTTTTGAAAGTATTTATCCAATGAATAACATTCATAGATCTAATGTAATGTTTCATTAAATAAATTTTAATGAAACAGGTTTCATTGATCCAACGCAGCGCTGCATAGGTTCCTTTTTAATGCAATTTTTCATAGGATTAATGTCAAAATTCATTGGTATTCTGAAGAAAATTCTTTCAGTGTACAATCATATGTATATGTATGTATGTATACTAGGGCGTGTTGATTTGTATGGATGAAAAAAAAATTAAAAATCATATAGCAAAAACGTAATCTACATAAAATTCTAAGAATATTTTCTGAAGAAACGATGGGTCTTAAATCAAACCCTAATCCGCGCCTAGCGACTTGAACATTTTTACGTGGGTGAATATTTTTTTTAATGAAAATATTGGAATTTCGGTCTTGTAACTAAAAACCGGTTTCGAATAATCGGTTTTTCGGTTTTTTTTAATTATTTATTTAATAAAAAACTAAAACAGAACAAGCAATTTAACGTATAATACTTGTAAGGAATATTACCACATAAAGTACATGTAATTTACATGTTAATAGAGATCAGTTTAATGAAACAAAAAATTTATTTGTTTTTATAGACACACCACAATAGTGTAGAGGGCATTATGCGTTTATTCTGATGTGTCTTACACTAAAAAATATTGGTTGTAGGCCCACCTCTTAGTATGCCGATCGGCTGGTTGTCTGTCCATGTTAAGTGCAGGTCACAATTTTAATAAAGTTTAATACATATATTTCAATTCACAAGGACGAATCCTACACAGAGAAAACAGATTCGTTATTACAACCGAATTTGGCGCTCATCGAATTTCGTCGGTTGCATGTACTATCACACAATTCGGTTCCAATTACTAAAAATTTCGTTGCTTAGCATAATAGTTTTGATAGCAACATTTGAATTTTAGTACACTATTAGTCATAACAACAGATATTGTTAGTTGTTAGTATGATTATTAGAAACAAAATTGTGCTTATACCCGAATGTATAATAGCTGCAACTGAATTAGTACATAATTGGTGTTCATAACAAGAGATTTGATTGTCGTTATCAATATATTTTTTTTAACCGATCAAATGTAGCCCATAAGGGGCAAGGACTTATCCAAAGGTAACCCCAATGAATGTAAAAAATGGCTTATTTTACAGTACGATGTCCTAGGGCAGGACCATATAACCCAGCTTGCATTACAAAGGAGAAGTCTTAAAACTACTCCATGGTATACTCCAGAGGATTAGCTTTGAAATCGTTTCAAAACGAAAGCATGTTAAAAAACGAAGATATGTCGTTTCACTGCAAACTCTTTTTAACAATGACATGTTCCATGCTTGCATTTCATTGGACCAGGCCAGGATCAAAACGGATCAAATAGTCCAATATAATTTGCAGGGTATAAAAAAAAAAATAATACATACATACATACATATGTACGTGTATATGTTCATACCTATCAGAATACGTAAATTACTTACCCCTTTTTACTAAGTTTTTGCACATTTTCCATTTTTTACCGCAAAGATAATTTTAAAATATAAAATTAAAAATTATTTTAATCTATCAAATGTTTTGACAGAAAATTTAGTAAGCAATTGGGGCTTTTAACTATTTTTTGGTTGTGAATTCCGAATAATTTTATTTTCATTTGTTGTACTCGAATTGAAACTATTCCAACAATCAATAATTAGCTGCAATAAATGAATAAACATTTATATTACAAAATTTATTGACGAAAGCAAATTATTAATTGCAATGAACAATATTCAGTATTGCCCTGTATTAAATTCGGTTGTGATTCTAACCATTTGTACTAATTTTTAGAACGAAATTAAATTAGTTATCATAACAAATAAAAGAATTGAAGGAATCATATTTCAGTTAGAATAACGTTTTATTAATCAAGAGAATTAAAAATCAGTTAGAACTATACATTTTTAATAGTTGCAATAATAAATCATGTTACTTGATCAATATTTTATTACTGCAACCGTTTCCCAACCAATTGGTTTTCTGTGTGTATTGAAAATGATGACTTCTTTTCGGAAAAGTCTCTGTGCCCATAAGCTATCTTATTACGTTGGTAATTAGATTAAAGTTAAAAATATTTTATTGCAACATAAATCGTCTCAAATGATTTGGGGGCATTCGATTTCTCAACTAAGTTTTTTTAGAGGACAATACTGAAAAACACGTTCACTAACCGTTGAGATTGTGTTAATTGTCAGTAATGCCATGTTAAGCAGATCTAATTTGTAAGATATTTTAAAAAATTTATATCTGTAGTCAAAATCGAATTTTAAGTCACCGTTTTTAATTGTTTTTGACCTATTACTCTGCCTTTGCACATGCAAGTAATACCTTGCAAGTAGAGTAAACGTATTAACATCGAAAATGTCGCCGCAATAGTCGAATATCATACATGCATAAACATGTTTAAACATTCAAGTGGAAGCTCCTCATATTTCATAGTTACCAAGTCCAAAGCAGAGCTCCATTTCTAAATAAATAATTAGAATTAATATTTGTTATTACTTTTTCTAATGAGTTTTATGTTTAAAAATTTAAATCAATTGTCTTCTTTTTTATGTTTGCAAAAAAAAAACAAAAAATATTTTCACATAGAAAGAGTTTAAACTATAATAATTGTTTACGCAATTAAATCAATTATGTAACACTGTTTATGTTTTTGACATTAACTTGCTGCAAGGGTCAAAACAATTACACTCTTCAGAAATGCCTTGCAAGTTGTCTGCGAGTACGAAAAATGTGGTGGTGTTAGTGAAAAAGTGTGAGTGTATTGAGTTTTTTGAACTTGCACTTGCACAACGTAGGGTTACCATCTCGATTACGGAAGGCATGAATTTTATATGGTTCCCAATTCCCAATTTGAAGCAATACATTTTTGACACAAAAAGCGCGTTATTCAACAAATTTAAAAACCAGTGAATGTAGCGTTCAGCTTTTCACACTGAATGTTTTATTTTTTAGTATTCTCCCTTACAAACCTGCTTCGTAGTAAGGGAATGACGTAGCACTTGAAATGTTATTTGTGCTTTTATAAAATTTGTTGTATTTATTTCTCGGGAGTTTAGTGCTGTTCCTAAGTTGTTGTTGTTGGGTTTGCGCTCTTGCAATTTTTATTTAGGTTAACGTTTGTGGGACCTTAAAGTGAGATTTGGCAAAATAGGGGATGATTTTCATTTGCAGCCAATATATAATAAAGAGTGTAATTATAATTACTCGCAGAGTAACTATAACACAACAAAGTGAACAACAATAAAGGGGATTAGTTTTTGTATTTGGATACGGGGCTGGATCTTGGGCTAATGCTCACCTCTTTCTAAGTCCTCCGTTGAAATAATAATCAAGGTAAGTAGGTATTTAGTTAATAGTTCACGGTTTATAAAACAATTAATTCAGGCGGTTGTTTTAGGTTTAACGCTAGGTAAGTTTAAACTTTAAGTTAAGTGCTAGTAGTTAATGCAAGTTAGCTTTAGGTAACTTGGTAGTTATAACTTTTGAGTAAGTATAAGGTTTGTGTTAATTTAATTTAGGCTTAAGGCTTAGCACGGATGCAAGTTAATGTTGGCGGATCAAAAAAAAGTTGTTAATTGCGCAACGTACAAAGAGCAATTAACTTGTAACGCGAAGTTAAATAAAATGGATGATTTGCAATATCCCAATCGGGTGAAAATTTCCCTTTAGTTTTACTTTTAGCAAATACTAAATGTAGTGATGCCAAATTTAGTGCTGCCCGTTTTACATTAGCAATTCATTCAAATACTTAAATAATGTAGATACTTAAATACTTATATTAATATCTAATACAAACTTAATATAAAAATTAAAATTCGTAACTTCATGTTGATTTTAATTTGAGGGTTCAATCTGCATTGAACACTTGTTAAGAGTTCCTTCACTTACTTTTCTGCATCTCTGTATGACTTATTACGTAGCGCATAATTGTGCGCCTTTTTATAAATGTACCAATAGTGCTTTGCAATATGAGGAAATTTTTTTTGGGATGGGTTTGAAATATGCTAAAAGATTTTCGTTGATCATTATCCATTTATGACGGATTGTAGCAGCTTTATCCATCAAACCGTATAAAAGGTTGTAATTCGCTAAACTAAACCTAAATCTCGATCGCTAAAATGCCTTAGAGAATACAAAATTAAAAAATTTAGCGATGACATTAATAGCTAAAATTACGGCGAATTAAAATTTGATGGCATAGCCAAATTAAGCAATGCACGTTACAGAATTGCATTCGTAGCCAAAAATAGCTAAATCATCTTTATAGATTTTTAGCGATAGAGATTAAGCTTAAGCGAATTATAGAATACCGCTGCAGGATCTGTTAATGCCCAATGTAGCGACTTACAACAGAAAACTAACGCAGGTATATCTAATAAAATATCTTTTTATTGACTTAAATTAATCAATAGCTTTTTTTTTGCAAAATCATCTTTATCAAATTGATCATAAAACCATAACTTCTAATATAAAAGTGCGAGAACCTTAAAAGGGGTAGGGTTAAAAAAGTGAACGCTTCAGCCTTGTTGGCATTTATGAAATCCCGAAATAGAACCACTGCTATTCCTCCGTTATTTACTTCGCAAAACAAAATGCCACACCTTTTAAGCTTTTCAATTTAACCATATCTATTATTTAAAACCTTTATAAGCTAAGTAAATTAAAACATTGTTCACTTGCAAATCTTCAAAATTAAAAATGCTTTTTCAAGTTTTCGCACAAATTGTATTTAGAGTTTTTTTCTATTTTGTTTTGTATTTCCTTAATCAAACCGTTCACAAATTAGTTCACTGCTTTTAGAATATTCATGTTGTGTGTCTATAGACGACAAAACAATTTGAGCATTCAACATATAGTCAGGAACATAATAGTATACTACTTACACAATGATGTTAGCGTAATAGCTAAAGGATATCCACGAAAAATAGTTGAAATAGTAGATAGGGATAAATCGGCCAAACATATGCACACATATCAAAAACGAAAAAAAAGTGCATTCACCTGAAAAACGGGGTTGATAAACTTGAACCAACACCCATATTCTAAAAAAAAATATTTTGGATTAATAACACTGTGCTCGAAATTGCCACTTTTTTATGACAAGACGGGCACATGGCGTTTAACATAATTCGGGTACGCTGTATCCAATGGTGCCCACCCTTTTTTTAGGTTAGCTCTTGTTTTCGAGATATTCCGTTATTTCGAAAATGGACGAGGTTGCACAACATATATTCGCGTAACTCAAAAACGGTTTAAAGTATTGAAATTACTAAAAAAAACCGAAATTCCACGTTTAAGAAAAGTTTTTAATATGACTGCAAAAAATTATAAGCCTAGCTGCATTTTCCATTTCGAAAATTTCGAAATTTTGATAAAAAAATTATTTTTTTTCAAAAAAAAAAAAAAAAAAAAATATGCTTTTAAAACGACTGCTCATGTTTAAAAAAAAAAATCTACTTTTCTTAAAGGAAATTTTATTGCGGAATTTCGGTTTTTTTTAGTAATTTTAATAAACCAAACCGTTTTTGAGTTCCGCGAATATTTGTTGTGCCACCTCCTCCATTTTCGAAATAACGGTATATCTCGAAAACGAGAGCTAATTAAAAAAAAAAAAACGTTGGGCACCATTGGATTCAGCGTACCCGAATTAAGGTAAAACGCCATGTGCCCGGCTTGTCTAATTTTGCAACTAACACAGTGTAATTAGTCTTGTGGTTATTTTTGTTGAACTTATAATGGTTTTAAATCCAACTTTTGATATTTTTAATGAGGCTAAAGTTCATCAAATTTAATTTTTATTAAATTATTTTTATGAATAAAGAATTTTTACAACATAAAATTAATTAAAATTTATTGATAATAATTTATTCTTGCCTGTCGCGGGGCTCGAACCCAGGCATTCACGGACAAGTTACCCTTACACGTTTCAATTGTAACCACTCAATCTCTTCAGAGGGTTTTGCCGTTTTCAGATTGATAAAAGGTTTATTTTTACAAACTTTCATAATCCTGTGATAACCCTGAAATATTTTTTGAGAATATGGGGGCAAGACTTTCTTAGTTTACATGATTAATAGAGTGATATTCATAAGATACATTATATACTTTCTTTTCGATTTAACGAAAGGTGTGTGATGTGTATATAAAGTTTATCATTCTATTCGTAGCACCAAGAGATATTTATTAAGGATCAAAATTCTTGGTGAAGCCTCTCAAATCCTACGCACATCTGAGTGTAGCATTGGTACTTATAATAGTAAAAAGACATTTGCATCATTTTTACTTACTTTAAATTTGCAGCCAAAAACTCAATCTTTTTCGTGTCCTTTCTTTAGCCATTGTATCCACTTATCCATACATAAACATGTTTGTCTATTCATTTATTCACCAACACAAATACACTTGTAAAAATACATACAAAACACATTCAAAATATCTCTGAATGCTTTCCTTTCTACAGCCAACCATGTAGAGCAACTCTGCTGAATTGCAAAATTTTATTCATGTGCGCATTTATATGCGCTTAAATGTAAATGGTTGTTTTTTTTTTTTAAACCATCTTCTTTTAGCTCTAGGTCACTATAGATGAGGAGAGTATACTAAGTATAAGGATGGCGGTTAAATAAAGGTTTTGGCTATCTTTATTTAAGAGTTGGAATGTTTTCAGGTTTCGAGTTTCTGAAATAAAATATCAGAGCATTTTTCAGTATCAATTTTTTCTAGTATGTATCAGTGGATCAGATATGATCAGATGTGCTTAAGAGAATTGCGATTAACGGCCATTTTGAACAACAATTACGTTGCTTTCCACACCAAGTGTATAAAATGCATCTAGTAACACCCCTGACTTTGTACACTAAGACGCTGGTGAGAATTTCAAAACACCCCTCGCTTGGCTGCAAATGCACAACATTGTGGAGGATATCAAACAATTTGTAGTTTTATTCAAATTTTTGTTCGATTCATAACAAATTAGGAGATAAGGCTTGAATTTTAAAGACTTTTGTATTTTCAATTTCGGTATTGAAAACCCAAATTGTACACAAAAATGTTCATGGTTCCGCATTGTATTTCGTATATTTTATAAGGTTGGATTTAAGTTCAGTTTAGTAAAATTGGGTCCGAAATTATTGGGTTGCCAACTGATGCTGTCATTTATTTTTTCGACATTACAAGTACCAGAACTGGTGCAAGATCTAATTCACTCTGTCTGACCACCTCACTATTTATACCGCCGACCGAAAATGGAATACAACTCCGATATCTGGGCAGGTGCTTCAGGGTATATCTTCTGGATTGGATGCAAAGGAGTGCGTTGAAACTCATCAGAGGCAGTGGGGTATAGAGCTCTAATGTCGAAGGATCTATCGGATTTAAAAAAAACATTCTTAATATATTTTTTATTTAGGCTTCAAATAGTTAAGGAATTCATAAACAACAGACCCTGATGCTATCTAGTTCGAAAATATCTAGCTAGGACCAGGTATCAACTAAAGGGTTAATAGGGTCTCCAAAAGTCGAAGTTGCTAGTCTTTTACTTTTCTCCACGCTCCTATTGCTCTTGTTTTATGCGACATCATCGTTAAAAAACTCTTGACTGTACTGTGGGTGTACTGGCATGATGACAGTGTATTATACAACCAGGTTTTGTTACCAAAAACCCATAAGCACTCTTTCCTAGGCCGCCTTTTCAATTTCATGCCCTCATGTACCAATCACCATTACACAAGCACATACACACTGCTCTTCCTGTACAGCCTTTTTATTTTGGCACAATCTATGCCACCTTCATTGTTTAGTTTCTTCCTGGTACTCTCTTGTTGTATGGCAGACAAAATACCAACCGTATAATTAAAATTGTATCAACATAAGCGAGTGAATGGGAACGAGTGTTTGTAAGTAAGTGAGTGTATGTATGTATGTTTTTTGTAAACCCATTGCTGTGATTGAGAAAGTTTATATGTTTTTGTTAAATAGATGTTTTTGTGGAATTGGCTCGAATTTGTCAAACCTAAAATTTCATTAAATAATAGACAAACGATACTGATTTATTTGTAAAATTGATGAAATTTTTGGGGTTCAATATGCTTGAGTTCGCCAGAAATGTGAGCAGGTGTTTTCTTCTATGTGTTTTGGAAACGTGAACGAGTTTAGATTGTTTACGCAAATTGGGGAAAAGAAAAAAGATTGTATAGTAAAACTCGTTGTAGTTTGAATGAATTAAGTTAAATAAAGACTATTAAGATCAAAACGGCTAATGATGTGGAAAGAGGTACCACAAAAGGTTGTTATAAATTCTAAAAGGTTAAGGGAATTTTAGGTTCATTATTTTAATTTATTTTTACAAGTGTCTGTTAAGATTTTATGTTGAAATTAAGATCTATGTTACAAATTGGTTGAACGGGTAAAAAGAGATTTTCTTAATACAATTAGTCATTTGCATGGTTTATAAAACACATTAGAATTATAAGAAAATAAATGAACAATTCTTTTTTTAATAAGTTAAAAATAATTCTTTAAATTTGTATACACTTTACAATCACGCCTAGTGTAGATAAGGGTCTATAAGGTTTCTTAGTTCTTGTGAAATTAATAAAATAAGGCGATCATATATGTACACAGAAAAAATTCTCCAAAATTTTTTACCAATTAAAGCATTAATCAAAAGCATAATCAGTTTTAATTAAAAATTTAATCAAGTGAATTAAACTTTTAATCAAGTGAATTAAACGTTTAATTAATACTATTAGCTGGTTTAATTGATACTATTAATTTGTTTACTGGTGCAAGTTTAATTAATTTTTTAATTAATATCACAAATTTTTTAATTAAAACCAATTTTTATTTTTTTTTGTACTATACTATATACAGATACTATAGTATCTATATATAAATTGGCAAAGGCAGAACTATTAAGAACAATTTTCTCCTCTGAAAACACACCATTTAGAAGTGCACAATATATATTTTGGTAAAATTTGTGGGGCTAAAAAGGGTAAAAACGGGTAAATTCTGTATCCTCAAATCTCTAAAATTAAAAGGGATCCAAAAAATTTTAAACTTATCGTTGTTCATAAGAAAAATAAGAGGACAGGTGTCTGGTACTTTTTTGAAATTCGGCCCTTTTGGGGACTAAACGCTGTATTTTGGAACTTCTTTGTCAGCCTATTTATCTTCTAAACCAATTTTAGTGTTTGCCTAATGGTCTAAATTCGCCCATTAATTTTTATGTAAATATGAGGAAAACATAGTTCATCTCAGTATGAATTTACATGTTTAAAGCATTAAATGTTTCCGTCCTAGTGGATCGATTTGGCGAAAGACCAACCTCCGGTTTATATTTTATCTTAAACTTGAGTTAATTTAATTGTGAAAGTTCCATATAAAAAATCAATTGAAAAAGGAAAAAAATTAGCTCCAACTCTCCTCTTATATCGGGTGATTTTTTAGCTATTATCTTTTTGGCAACACTGGTTTAAACAGCTGACGCACGTTTTGTGTTTTGTTTCACTGTCAAACATCTTCAGTTTGGTCTATAATTTTACCATGAATCGTCTTACAAACGTATAACGCTTGCAAATTATTGAATTTTATTATCAAAATGCGTGCTCTGTTAAGAAAGTTCATCGCGCGCTTCTTCCATTTTATGGTCAGTTTAATCGATCCACTGAAGCGGCTATTCGGGCTATTGTGACTAAATTTCGCACCAAATATACATTGTTGGACATTAAACCACCAACACGCTTACGTATTTTTTTATTAATTGGAAAAAACAGGAAGTGGATTTTATATTTGCAAGTACAAAATTTATTTTATTTATTGCCTAGTGGTCGAAATTCGAACAAATTTTTTTTTTAAATTCCCTAAGCTAAACCTCGCGAAGCTCTGCGCTTGTCTGCAGGAAAAAAAACAGAGTCTCTGGCGGGTATCGAACCCGCAACCCCGGTGATGATAGACTAGCTCACTACCAGCTAACACCGGTATTGATTGGATTGATTTGCAGTGGGACTTAACTCCGGTCTATATATTATCTTCCACTCAAGTCCGTGGATATTTAATTTGGTCTTGTAACTACAGTTATATAAAAAAAATCAGAAAGAACCCATTGAAAACCAAAAATATAAAAAAGTCTACTCTTATAGGTTCTTAATCTCTTAGGACTCTGCATATTGAATTTTATGTTCTAGGTTCAGTTTAAATAAAAATTCCAAACGTACCAGTTAAAGAACGAAAAAGTACAAAAAAGATCCATCTTACAGATTCTCATTTACACAGGAACTTGCATGTTTAATTTTATGTTTCTAAGTCTAATATTAACGAAAGTCTAAGAAAGTACCAGTTTAAGAACGAAAACGTACTAAAATCCCCCCTAACAGAATTTTATTCACTCAGATAGATGTACGTATCTAGTCCCGACAATTAAAAAAACGACAATTCAAAAGTACCAGTTGAAGAACAAAAAAGTACTAACAGTTTTCATCTTAAGTTTCTCATTCACTCAGGACCCCGCGCCTATAATTTTATGTTTCTAAGTTCAATATAACAGAAATTTCTAAGCCTACCACATGCCGTACCACAGAAGTAAAATAAAGCCATTTATTTTCCCGTATTTTCCTATTTTCATGCTTTTTTCCTGTCCATTGAAGTATCGAAAATTTTAATATTGTAGTTGGGGCCCATAATTTAATATGTAAATACATGGTGGAAAATATTTATAAAAAGTACCAAAAATAGGTACGATTTGCACCCCTTGAACGTTGGAATTTCGAAAATGTATGATATTATGCAAATTTGCAAATGTCAGATTTCCATTATTAATTATGTTGGGATTTCGACCACTAGGCAAATATCAAATTCGTAATTAACCTAAAAAATATAAAATAAATAAAAATTGTACTTACTCGTAATTCAAACCTTTCAGGGTCGAAAATCGTGTTTTTTGTTGTGATTTTTAGCAAAACATTTTTTTCTATGTATTGACTATACGCATTTAATTATAGGCCCCCACTACTTTGTTGCAATTTTGTTACTTCAGTGGGGAGAAAAAATAGTCAAAATGTGGAAATACGGGAATTAAAATTTCTTTATTTTCCTTTTCCATACTGAATGTGGTAAGTTTTGAAAACTGAGTGCTTTTCATATAAATTTTACTACACGTCCAATAACTTGTGTTGTGCTATCAGCACATTGGAGCCATATTATTATAACGCCCTGAGTGAATGAGAACCTATAAGATGAAAAATGTTGGCACTTTTTTGTTCTTCAACTGGTACTTTTTGGATTTTCGTTCATATTGTACCTAGAAATATAAAATTTAACATGCATAGTTCTGATTGAAATAGAATCTATATGTGAGAGCTTTTTGGTACTTTTTCTTTCCAAAACTGGTATTTTTTTCTTCATTATTTAACCTAAAAACATAAAATTAAAATTGTAATTAAATATTATCTACATATGTATATGAAAACTTAATCCAAAACCAAATAAATTTTTAAGGTTCAAATTGTTTCCTAGCTAATTTTTTATTCTATAATCCGTTAGGAAGGAATGGGTTGAAATGGTTGAAAAAAATCATGTTTTTGTTAAGAAACAACAATCTTAAAGAACTTTCCCTGATATTTATGCATTAAATTTCGATTTGTTTTATGAAAAAAAGGAATGTCAAAATAAACATCGTTTGTGAACAACTTTGCAAAGTTTTTGCTTTATCCATTTATTTTTACTTAAAACAAATCTTACAATAAATATAATTTAAGATTTGTAATAAATAAACTCAAGATGTAAGCAGAGCATATTTGCCAATTTTTTCCAATCAACTTATATGTCAGCGCAGGTGTTATGTGTCATAAGACTAATGTCAGCCAAAAGAAAGGGTGAAAACAAGTGAAAAATCAGAACGAATTTCACAAGTCATAACTTAAAAAAATATAAATGTATGTATACACTGAAAAGTTTTCAAAAAGGAAAATACATAATCAGAATATTGTTTCAACAATCTCACAAAACTACTTTGTTACATTTAGTAAAATAAAGCAGCTTAAGAAGACAGACACGGCAACATGTGTGGATTGCTTTGCTTATCAATAACTTTTTATAGGAAAACTATTTTTGAGTTTTTGTAAAAACTTAACCCTAGAATGCATAACTGGGTAGTCGTCTATATACCTAGTGACTTTAAACGTTGGTAGCTGCAAACACAATGCTAATAGGGGGTTAAAACTTTAATAATTTTTTCTGGAAGGTTTAATTATGTGTTTGCGTGATAAGTGTTTTACGTTTAAAAGAGTTTTTATTCTATCTATCCTGATAATTAGGAACTCCTTATTTGCCCTAGCCCCACACAAACGTTCCCGTGGAACAAGACTTTTGGCACGATAGCGGCCATATAAAATAAGTCAAAACAACACCGTTTGACACTTTGTATATACAAAAACGCTTGGTATTTAAAATGGACCAAATTAGTATTTAACTGGACCTAGCTTCGAAATGCTACCAGGTAAAATTAATAAGTGCTACCAGTTCAAATGGATAAGCGTTCTGCGTTTGTTTACAAACATCATAAATTTCTATTAACTAACTCTTAAATAGACACCTAATTTGTGTGGCACAAACGGCCACCTGGCCATGGTCTTTTAGGAAAAAATTGAAAATAGCGCTGCATATGCTAAAAATTTAAAAACCATCGTCTTGGGTTAGATTTTTTTTATACATAAGCCATTCGCATCCAAAAAAGCGACCAAAACTATCTTAGAGGAAAAGACAAAAGCTTTCTTTTAAGCAAAAAAAAAAAAAAAAAAAAATACATTCCCGCTAAAAAAAAAAAATAAAAAAAATATTTTTAATCCAAATTTTTAATAATTTTAATTAGGCTTAAGTTCATTAAATTTAATTTTCATTAAATTATTTTTATGAAGAAAGGAATTTTTACAACATGAAAATCAATTAAAATTGTTATTGATAATCTTTCATTCTTGACCGTGGCCGGGGCTCGAACCCGGGCCGGCAGGTTACCATGATATGTTTCGATCGCAACCACTCGATCTCCTCAGATGGATTTGCCGTTTTACACTCGCAGCCATCGACGACTGCTGACGTCAATAGTCAAACATCAATCCTTAAACCAAATTGTATTTTAACCTTTGGTAGATCGAAGTTTGCTTTTTTTGAATGATTATCCATTTTAATTGATTTTACATGTTCTTCCTTACTTCTGTTTTCTCGTACTTTTGTCAAGAATTTTTCTTGAAGTCCAAAGTAAATTTTTTTCTGTTTTTTCATTTTTTGTCCTTCTTTTTCTTGTTAACCTTCTTCAGTACAACTTGAAGGACAAATGAATACATAAAGCTCGTGCCCTAGCTTTAACAATAATTAGTATTGTGGTTATTTTGTTTAACTATTTATGGTTTTTAATCCAAATTTTTATTTATATAATATATATAAATAATAAGTTACATGGATGAGAAAGGACACCTGTATTTGACCCCCTCTAACTCACAAACGTTTTGACCGATATTGTTGAAAATTTGTGTCTAAACTAGTATTCAATAGGACTAACCTTGATGCAATTTTATCCAAATCGGAAGACATCGATATAAAAATTGGGTCGCTTGTCATGAAATCCCCCACATATAATATACATTCATATGCACATACTTATGGCTCATATTTTGGAAAAACTTTTTACTAACCCTCGTTGAGCGGAAAGGGTACAACTGTGCCTTTTTCATTTTTAATATGCTTTAACTTTTTTTCTAGTCCTATGGAACTACGATAGCCCAAATTTTACAACAAAGGCATTATTCGTTACGTTCTTAAAGATATGTTACTTAAGAGTGGGCCCTATATGAGAAATATGGTAAATTCTGGATCGATTTTCATAAAATTCGGTGGTGTGATCTCTTGTTTATAAAACTATGACAGACTAAATGCCAGGCGATAGTGTTATTCCTTACGGTTGTATGCGTACACAGAAATCACTCCAGATAAATTAAGTTTTTTTTACTTACTTGAAGTACGAGTCGTACTGAAATATTCAAGTACGCAAAACACTAAAACTTACTTAAAACAAGCCTAAATGGGACTACTTTCAAAAATCAATCCCGGAATTTCTTAAAATAAGTACAAAATTCTTAAACCAAGTAAAAAAAAGAATAAACTTTTCGTTAGTAGTAAAACTCTAAGAGTAAAATTACAAAGTGAGCGTTTTAATCTTATAAAACTTATTAGTCTCGTCTCTCAGCTTTGCATTCTTTATGCGTGCAAGTAGGTAAAAACTGATTTGCTTGTTTTGTTTAGAAACAACAAAAACAACCGCACACGAAGAAAAACAGCATTATTTTTATGTTAAAAATCAACAGCAAAAGTTCCTTTTTTTGGTTTTATTTTTAGTTAAATATGAACATAAAATTTTAAAAGTGGAAAACATGTCGAGCATGAGGCTGTATGGTGTAAAACAGGTACACAGAAAAAATTATTTTTCCAATTCAATCAAAAAATTTTTTGCCGGAAATCGGTCCTATAAACAAATTTGCATATTCAAACAATTTATTTGCATTTCGTTTATTGAAAAAAAACACTGATTTTTTTAAACAAATAATTTAACTGTATCAAGCAAAAAGTTTACTGAAATTCATATAAATTTCAAACAAATTATTTAGCTGAATCAAACAAAAAAGTTTTGTAGAGCAGAGCGGCGGCTGGCTTTGAGACACAATTTCTTGTTGGAATAATTTTTAACCAAGTCTTTTTTATACACACAATGTTTTTCTTCTTCACACACTGTAGCTGTATCCTTTCCTCGGCTAAAGAAGAAGAAATGTAACCGAAAACGGCAGCAGACCGACTAGTCTTCATTCTATTTTTGTATTTGATGTACCTAAATTGAATACGGGGTTTTTTTCATTCTTTTTTACCTACTTTGAAACCAACCAAACATTTATTTGGTTTCTTTTAATGTTGTTGTTGTTTCTGTTGTTTAAAAAGAGTGAAACGTTTTTTACGTTTTTGTTTTTTTACATCTTTCTTATTGTTGTCCTTTTTTAAAGCGTCCAAAAATAGGCTGTATGTGTTTTTTGTTGTTGTTCCTATATTTTACATACAGAAGTGTTGCTTACGATCAAATAAACAATTGCAAAAAAAAACGACAACATTAAAGAGCGTTTAATATTTCATACAAAATTATGAAAACTTGAAACCAATAACGCGTATATTAAATTTTTGAATAGTTGTCAACATTTTTGTTGGTTAAATAAAAATCAAACAAAAATATTAATTGAATCAGTAAAAAAATTTGTAGAAATTAAAAAAATTTTCAAACAAGCGTTTGTTTGAAAATAATTCGGCAATAATTTTTTCTGTGTAAGTAAATCAATTATAATAATTTTCTCCTTCTGTTTTCAAGTACGAATTTCATGGGATTAAATCAACTCAATAATACTTGTATCAAACACATTCTGAGATTGATTTAATCCCATTTTCGGATTATTTCAAGTACAAATTCGGGATTAAATATGGATAAGTTAAGTACTTTGCACTTTAATAAACCGTACTTGAATCAATCTTTCTGTACTTTATTCAAGAAAATCCTTACTCATCGTACTATTGATACCGCTTCAGATTGATTTAAGTAGGGATGGATTGATTTTTTCAGTGTACTAAAGTTTTTTCCGAGAGTGGGCTGTATAATGATCTTCGCGACGTTTTGTGGAATAATTACAAGTTATGTAAAACGAGTTTGTTCAACTCTTATATCAATATTTGTATTTCGCCACTATTAATTTTATTTTTTTTTTTTAAACAAAATTAAAAATAATAAAAGATGGTTTTTTTTTTTTTTTTTATTATTCGACCTTTTCTTAATGGAATCTCAAAAGAAATAAATACTCAAGCTCGAGGTCATAGGTTTTTTTTTTTAATCAATCAATCGTGCTTTATTTTTTTCTTTTTTGTTGGTTGGTTGGTTTTAAAATTATTTTTCATATGCCTTAAACGTATATTTAAAAATTCTTTTGCTTTTACTCAAAACTTTGAAATTTTGAGTGAATACTCTCTGGTTAATTAAGTGCGATATATGTATACTTTATGGGTTCTTAGATGAATATTAAAAAAGTTTCCCATGGAATGACAAACTTAGTATTCCCTCTTCATAACAAGTTGTGATGGGTATAAAAATGTTTTATTTTTCTATTTTTTTTCCCTTAGAAATACATATGTACACACCATGGTAGAATAATTACAAGGTATAGTCATTAGAAATTTAGTTCTCAATTTTAAAACCCATATAACGTCAAACAAAAGAATATACGGAAAAAATTAAAACAAGCGTCAAAATAAATCAAATAAATTAATTTGACATTACATGGGTAAATAATGAGAGCTCTCCCTAATGAACATACCTGGTACTTATTATACTGTATGCACACACATGCCTACAAACATAAATACATATGTTATTCTGTATATTTTTCCATTTCTTAACTTTCTTCACTCAACTTCAATTCAATTGCGTTTTTGTAATATTTTTTTTTTTTTTTGCTTCCTAAAGAGTTTGTATTTTTGCATGTTCCTTTTTATTCCAGGATATTAAATTTATTCTTCCATAACATTTGTCCAACAATTTCATAGAATCAACAATATCAGCATCATCAACATCTTGATTTGAAAAACGTTATTTAAATTTCTTTTCTGTCTTGTTTTCTTGTGTATTTCTCCACAAGGAAGATGAAAGAAACAGAAAACCAGATTGGACAAGCTTATTTATTGCTTTGGTCAGGGTATTTATGGTTTAAGTTTAAGGAACATTTTTGTGCAAAATATAAGAACATATTTTGACATATAAATTAATTAAAAATACCAACGTCAAACATATGACAGACATTTTCTGAAAAATAATTTTCTCAATTTTAAAAACAAAAGCCAGCATCCCTGTTGGAAGATTTTCTGTTCCTTAGCAAATGTTATAAAAATAATTTCACTTATTTTTTGGTATTTAAAAGGTGGGTAAATTGAAAATTGATTAAATTTAAGTTTCTTTAGATTTTGTAATTCAACTTTAATGTGTTGCAATACAGCTAAAAAAAAAATCCAGAATAGGAAAGTGTAACAAGTGGCGAATAATTGAAGGTAATAAGGCTGGTAATAAAGTTACTAAATTTAAATTTTATTCAACTTAAAATTTTAGTCTCTAAACTAGAAACAATTTGACATCGAAATGAAATAAAAACTTTCTGTTAATTCGTTTGGAACAAAGATTGTTTTCGAGATGGACAGATAGACAGAGTGATGGGCACAGCTAAATCGACTTAGTGTTTTACAAGGCCCCATAATTTTATTTGTCATTATCCCATGCCGTTGTAGGGCGATTAGAAATGTCTGTCATGCTGCTTGAACGCAAGTCATTTTTGCATTGAATCATTACCGAATTCCGACAATCCGAAGCCCCTCACATTGCACATTGGTCTGGCGAGCCACATTTTTTGGCCAAAACTAAAATATTCACTTATATACATTAATTCAATTAAGAGACACAATTAATAACAAAAAAACATAAATTGTATTAAGTTTTAATAATTTTTAGCCCATCTAGAGCCAAAGGAACTTTCTTCACTATCTATATTTTTTTCATGAGCTGAAATATCAGAAAGATCCTCGCAGCTTAATAAAGCAATAACTTCTGGTGGAAATGTTGAGCGCTTTCGTTGATATATGCGAGTTTTTTTGAATACAAAGTTATTTTGAAGACAGGTTTCATTTTTTGTATTAAATTGGTCAATTGATCTTGAAGATTTAAGCCATTACACATCCAGTCTCCCATTATATTCATTAGAAATATTTGCTTCTTCGATTTTTTCCAAAATACAACAAAAAACACGTTCGGTTTTTTCTTGTTTTTTACTTCCACTCTGCCAAACTCTAAGTAAATCACAATTTTTGAAGCAAAAGTTTCCTGAAACAAAAATTGATATCTTAAAAATAAGCAAAAACTAGCAAAAAATTATTGATGATTTGTTTGCACTAAATATCACTGTAACTGTATGTATTTTTAGTTCGTTGAAATCACTTGAAATTTTTAAGTTTTATAATATATTTTTTTTTATTAAAAGCTAAAATCACTGATTTTGAGGTTATGAAAGTTTTTTATGTTATTTTTTATTTCCATAATTTTTATTTTATATTTTACTATTAAAAATTTGAATACTTACCATCGTCATTAATGTCCATAACTAATATATTTTAAAAGTTTTCTTATTTTCGTGTAACCTGTGACTTATATAAAACAAAAAAGCATTGAACTTCCTTACTTCATAAAATAACGGTTAATTGAAGTTTGCAAAAACAAATTATTTTATTTGTTTATCTGAGGTGTTTACTGCAATATTTCAACAACAAATAGAGGAAAAAAAGTTTTGAGTTTTGGCCAAAAAAATGGGTCTTGGAGACCATTGTGCATTGGGATGGCTTCACACATTTTGGAGAAAAAACTATAAGGAGTGGTCCAAGATCATTGAAAGTTGCTCAATTAAGAAAAAAAAATTAATTTCATTAAAAAATTTAAGTTTTTATTGAAACTTAAATGCATTTCCTAAATAACATTAACCCATACGTCCGGGAGTACTGATTTCTAGCTGCATCCAAATTGATTTTTTGGCCGCACTCTTCGTCAATTCCGGTGATATAAGCAGCCGGTGCAGCATTGGAGAAAATACGGCACTTCCTTTTGTTATCATTATGTGATCCGGTTCCTTGTTGAACTGAATCATATCTTATATTTATTCTTTCCTTGAGTTCTATTTGTATACGAAGCTTGTTTTTTTTTGTTTTATTTGTATATCGAGCCCTTACTGCAAACAAAGCTAAAGCGACGACATAAGGTCACGTAAGGTACCGTTTCGATTTTATAACAAAAACAATTTTAGCTTAACCCATTTACGCCCGCTGTGCCAATTTGTGAACACTTCATTATTTCCGGCTTATGACAAAGTTTTTGACATTATTCAAAATATGTTTCAAATTTCAGAAATTTCTATAACATCAAAAAAAATTTTTTTTTTTAAAGTGACCGTAGTGTCAATTTGGGTACACCTCTTTAATTCAAAAAAAAATTTTTTTTGTCTTTTGTTTATATGTAATGAATTAAATAATAAAATAAACAATATTTTATTTTCTGTCCGGTAGTTTTTGTTTGGGCTTAAATGGGTTACGCGACAACCTTCGTACAAAATGTTTATTAAAAAAAAAAAAATAAAAAACCTTCTCCTGGAAAATTGTGTTTTTGTCGCTTAAGCTTTTTTTGCAATAAGGTGTCGCTATATTCGCCTATTGGCGCATACCATTTCTAAGAGGTTTTTTGTAAACGACATAAAGAATGCACTCCATAACTTTATTTCGACTATATAAGGAGAAAATTTCCAATTAACGTGTTTCCTTATCTAAACGTTTTCTTAAGCTTGTATATTAGAGATTCATTTTTGACAGCTTCGCTTAACAAATATAACGAACGGCTAAGCAAGCTGTATTTGTAACAGTTGAGCCATCCAACAAAGTTAACAGTAAATTGAGTTTCGCGCCGAATTTCCTACCTATAGAACGTAAGACTTTTATTTTTGTCTCCTTAGCAAATTAGAAGGAAATAGAACGTCAGTATCTTTTAGACTAAAAGTAGAAGTACATAACATGCGTCAGTGCGCGCGCGCTCTGTATACTTCTGTTAAAAAAAATTAAACTAGTGTATTTTCATAGAACAAGCTACATGCAAAATATTTTGACGTGTTTGCGCCAGAAAGTTGCTTAACTATGAACTTTTTAACGCGTTGTGTATTTTTGGCAAGTAATCAACTGACAATAAAAAGAATAGTTATACAAATTTATGAATCATGAAAGAAAAACTAATTGAATAGCTTAAAAAGCATACAATATTTATATAAAAATAATAAATTTAATAAAATAAAAAAATCTTGATATACTTTCGAATCCGTTTTCAATATACAAATAAATAAACTAATTAAAAACAGCTGACAGACATGGCTTTTTAGCGCGCGTTGTGTAACTTGCAATTTTTCATGAGTTAAAGTTTATAAACGCACGACCACGTCGACGAACTAACGCGTGTTATGTACTTCTACCTTTTAATTCGCTAATTTTTTATCTTCAAATGTGGGCTGCAGAGTTCTGTGCACCATGGTTGTTCGCACAAAATAATACTGCTATTTGATTAAGCGAGCAAAATTAAAATTAAAAAATCGATTAATTATTTACACGAACAAAACCAACAGTCAAATAACTGGATACTCTATTTAATAAACAATAATTTTAGTTCTTATTGTTATGTATTTTGTTGTTGTCATATCTTTGTTGCAGGTATAAGAGAGGTTTGTTGGCAACATTAAAAGCGGTATAATTAAAAAAAACTTTTTCCATTATTATATTTATACCCTTTTTATTATTTTTCGGCTTCATACAGTTTAATTGCACTTTTTGTAAGCAATTCAACATATTAATAAAAACACACATTTTAAGTATCATTTTACAAATGAAAAAACAAAAAACTTTGTGTCCTTAAAGGCATCATACATTTCCAAACATTGAGACATAAAGCTCAAGTTATTATAAGGAAAAATCCTGGAAGAAATTATATAGGAGAAATCTACGTTAAAAAGTCAATTTTTTTGTTTTAAGTTGAACTAAAATTTTTATATATGTGTGGATTCTTCTTGTACTATTAGAACTTGCAATACTTCTAAGAGCAAACTGCAAATCAAGAGAAATTTTTCAAATATGTGTACTTGTAAACTTTAGTTCCAGCACGTAGCATGTGGATGTGGACGAGGTAGTAAAAGAATACATTGTCAAGTGTCAAACTCAGACAGACAAAAGTATGTTTAAAAAAAAACCGTGGATTTTAAATATATTTATAATAAGAACTGCCAAATATGTGACCTACAGACATCGAAGCTGCATTTAAAGGAGATCATTTGGATGTTAAAGAGGAGCATTTTAGAACGAGTTTTAGCTAAAGTTGTAAACAGTATTGCTCTTTTAAAGAAAAGGCTTGTTTGTAACTCCTGTGGTTTTAAATTTTTTTTCACATTGTTAAAAAAATATTACCAGATTTTTTACCTTTTTATATTCGCCCTTAACAAAAAATATCTGAATTCTTTGGCATACAGAAGAGAATTCATATGTAGACAGTGGCACCCCTTGTTTAGTAAAAAAAAATATATCTAGTCTGCTTACCCCACCCAGTATTAAAATAAGTGGGGTATATAGACTTTGCTGTGACACTGTACAGCCGTTTGTACTCATTTTTTAAGGCAAAATTTATAATATATCCCATATTTTGAAAAACATATTAAACTTTCTTGTGAATGTTGTATTGGAATGTTTTGTGATGAACTAGAAAATTTTATTCGAAAATTTGAGAGACGATTTACCGTTTTGAATTTATGTAATTTCTTTTGGATAGTTCGATATCGAGGGTATTTTATCACAACCAGCTGACACTTTTCAGTTGAATTCACCTGATCTAGACTAAGAGAATTTCAACAATACAATCAAATATAATTCTCAAAGTACGGGCAAATAAAAATTAATTTTGGAATTCGTTGCTGGAAGAAAAATCACCCATACTGATTACACTGGTTCACAAATTTTTAACTCTTTGCCATAACCTCAAAAATGAGATGTTTTCTAAGATAATTTGGGGCTGCTGATCACGAATATGGCATTAATTTATTTTTCTTAAGAAGCGTTTTCGAGACATACGCGAAAATCGTGTTTTTCTGCTGTTGTTTTAGGTATTTTGAAAAATCTCGAGAATCTAACAGTTCTTATACCAAAAACAAATCTTACAATTTTATTTACTAAAAGCCTTATCCTATCAATGTTACCAGACGATGTACATAAATTCCATACAATAGGATATTTGAGATATTAATAGAGCATGTGCCACTTTATATCTTACTCGATATGGTAAATACATGTTGAGATAATATAACCGACGAAGAGTAAAGCACACTCTTGAGTAAACATTGTCAATATGATATGAATAATCAAGTTTTTCGTCAATTATAACACCCAAAATTTTCATTCTGTCTACAAATTCTATCTCCCTATATCCTATTCGCACCGTAATTTCGTGGAAATGTAATGAACCAAATCTTATTACCTTAGTTTTCGAGACATTCAATACAAAAAAATTTGATGCCATCCAAGATTCAACTCTTGCTAACGTATTATCTATTCCTGACTGTAATTCTTCCCTTAAATGATTTCCACGGAATAACAATTGAATGTCATACGCGAATGCATAAACCAAACACATTTCAGATTCAACTTCGTCAAATAAGTTATTTAGGTACATTGAAAACAATAATGGCGCAAGACAAAATTTTACAATTTTCTTTTTATTATATCTGGGCCCTGTTTCTCAAAACAACAAAATACAAGTCTACAAGTAAAATACATTAAAAAAAGCAACAATTTTAAAATTTTTGATTTTGTTTCAAATATATTTTACTTGTAGATTTGTAACTTGTAGTTTTGAGAAACAGGGCCCTGGTAGTAGTAAACAAGACGTTTAGTTCTACAATAACTATTCACCTTTAGTTTCACTTGCAATTTTTAAGCTATTTCTCGCTCTCTTTCTCTCTCTAAAAGAACTTGCAGAATATTTAAAATATTGTTATAAACATTGTTATTATTTAACTAAATTTGTTCTGCTTTTTAATAGCTCTCTCTCCCTCTCTCTCTCTGTCTCTCTATTTTCCTTGATATCACGTTTAATTGTAATTCTTGTTCGTGTAACTACGTCCATAAATTTGTGCAAATGATATTTGGCTTCAAGTGTTTTTGCGTCTTTACTTTAGTTTGTATGTAAAGGACAAATTATGGTTGTATGTGTTTGAAATATATTTGAATTTCCTTAATGGTTTCTTATTGCATTTTTGTGGCATTTGTCACGTATTGTTTGGCCAACGTAATACATTAACAAACGTAATTTCAAGTGCGTGAAAACATGTCAGTTAAACTTAACACAACTTAATTAAAATAAGTTCAAAGTGAACGACATAAATTAATAGAACACAAAGGAAACAGTGAATTAAAAATATTTGAGATTTTTTGTAGACTTGAGCTTTGTTCACAATGGCAGCAACATTTTTATTTAGTGTTCGCAATAAAGCACCATAGCCACACACACTTTTTCAATCAAGCAAACGTTTGCCAATTTTTAATAGAACAATATAACGTATTTCTTATTATTTTTTTAAACATATTGTTAAAATTGTCCTTCAAAGCTAAAAAATGTCATACAAATTGATGCTGAAAAAAAACATAAGTTAAATTTTGGTTCCAAAAATGAAAGAAAAATATATAAAATACGTTGGAAAGAAATAAAGAAAGAAGAGAAAACGAAACTGTTGCTACCATTGTGAATGAAGCATAAAGGGCCAAGAAAACCAAACGAACGGCCACAAACATATGAAAAAAGTATGAAGCATGTTTGTGTGAATATTTAAGATTTTTAGTATGCACACAAACCATAGATTACACACAAATATCCTGTTGTTGTCAAATTTCCCTATACGCTTATTTAGTTTACCTGTACGTATGAGTAATATTTAAAAGTTCCAATATGGGGTAAACAATACTTTTTTAAAGTAATTAACCGATTTCGACAATTTTGAAACCCAAATGTACCGCCAAACTGTAATAAATATTTTAATAATGTCAAACCGTAATATTACTTACATAAATAATAAATACAGATTATCTATTTTATTAAAATATAATACCATCTATTTATATGCTATCTTTAAAATATTATTTACATTATACATTTTTATTAAATATTTTGCATTGCTGTAATTGTGTTTATTCTCAGAACTTGTTCTTATAAACAAAATGAAAAGCATTAATGATTGATAGCGGCATGACCATGGTCCGCATCCACGCTAAGCAGAAAGAAGGAATGCATGTTTGTCATATAAACGCTCAGAGTCTTAACAATTATATAGACAAATGCAGACTTATATTTGAAAACTCTGAAACCGAAACTTGGCTTAATGAAGACCTAACTGATGGTTTAGTTCAAACAAGAGGCTAAAATATGTGCAGGTGGCTCGCCTGGCAATCTGTATTAAATCTAATTTAACGTCAAATTTCAAATGCAAATATTTAACCGGAGAGAAGTTGAATATATTTTCGTTGAAAAAAACCATATGGCATTTTCGGGTGTGTTTATAGGCCCAATCGCTACGTTAACACAGCTTCGTTTTTACTAGTCTGAAATATATAACTGAACCAAACGAGGAACTTTTTATTGCTGGCGATTATATTTAAACTTGTTGGAAGATAATTAACTTGCCGATGATATGCTACAATAGGGTGGTCGTTAACTGTATAAAGAAAATTTTTATTATCATTATTTTTCCATGGTCTCACCCCCCAATTCGGTGGGTATTGATAAAAAACGACACCCGCCAAAGTTTGAGAAAAATCGCTAAGTTCGACTTTTATGCCTCATAACTTGGAAAATATTAACTTTACATAAACATTGTTTACAAGGAAGATGTTATTAGTGAAGTTTCTAACAACTTTTGTCTGAACAAGTTTTCTCTAAATCTCATATTTAACAAAAAGTAACCAAAAAGAGAGCAAACAGCAGAATTAATGCAAATTTTTACTTTAGAACAATTTTTTCTTACACACGTCAATTCAACTTCAATATTTGCGTTTGTGTGCGTTTGCTTACAAAAAAAAAAGAAAAGTCAAACGCATATCATTTGTTTCTACCATACCTACCCGCTTTCTCCATATCTTAAAATTGTCAATACATACTAGAAATATATTGAAGAAAAAGGCCCATAACTGCCAAGGAATCGCCCCTAGGGATATTAAATGTATGACGGGCCTTCTTAAGTTTTTTGTGCTTAACATTTTCTTAAAAAATACTTGCCATATATCTCCAACCCTTAGGGGGGCTCCTTAACAAATATGGCGGTTTAATGAAAATCTTAAATTTGGCCCCTGCAGCGTCTAGGATGCACCTAGAAGAGTCAATAGTATGAACGATCCCACTTTATTTTTTATCCCCATCATTTGTTTTTAACATACCTAACAGCTATCTCTATTCCTTAAGGGGGGCTCACATACAAAATTTTCAATACAGACTAGATATATATTGAAGAAAAAGCCCCGTAACTGCCAATAAGAATAAAATATATGACCGACCTCCATTAGTTTTTTGTTTTTAACATTTTCCAGTTGTGAACAGATTTTAATCACTTATGGCTTTTTTTTGTTTGCAAATTTCGTTTTTCATATGTTTAAAAAAAATTATAAGCACAGCTGCAATTCCATTTGTTATGATTTTTCAAAGAACAAAAATTTTGAAATTTTGATAAAAAATTATTTATTTTTTGCTAAAAAAATTAAGTTTCTAAAATGACTGCGCATATAAGAAAAACCTGTAGGCTTTTTTTAAAGGTAATTTTATTGCGGAATTTCGGTTTTTTAGTTAACTCAATAAACTAAACCGTTTTTGAGTAACGCGAACATATGTTGTGCAACCTCCTCCATTTCGAAATAACGGTATATCTCCAAAACAAAAGCTAACCTAAAAAACGGATACCACCACTGGATTCAGCGTAACACCAAGTGCCCGGCTGGTCTGTTTTTTTTTAAAATAATTAATAAAAATGGTTTTGAACAAAATTAAAGATATGTGATTCATAGAAAATGCGTTTCTTTAATATATTATAAATTTTATTTTTTATAGTGGCCTATTCGATATTTTTCAGTTTATTTTGTTTAATAACAGATTAAGGAAAAACTTGTTAAGATCTATTCTACAAAATTAATATTTAATAAGTTATGAAACGTAAAAGTCAGATTTCATGTAAAATATAATTTTTTTCAAACTTTGGTAGGCGTGAGGGACGGCTTAGCCTTCGCCCATCGTCCTACAATTCTTTTTGCGTTGTTTTTTATCAATACCCACCAAATTGGCGGGTGAGACCTAAAGAAATCGAACTTTTGATTTTTTTAACTTGGTCTCGTACCTGTTAATCAAAGTATACCTACTCATCTCACAAGCACCTGCAGTACTGTTCTTGATTTGTTTTTTGTAAACTATAAATCTAACAGCCGTACCTAAATAAGAGCGAAAGGCGGAACGTCTTCTTCGCTTAGCTTTTACGCTGATATGCCATACCTAAACAAGAGCGTCAACGTTGTGTCACAAACAGTAGTGTTAACTTTCTTGTTTTATATAACCCACATAATATAAATAAAAACAAGAGAAAAAACCGCTAAATTAACAAAAAATAGCCTAATTGCCATTACTTATTAACCATAGCGGCCAACTTCACTATTAAACGCGCTATCAAACTCGGATTTTCCAATTGCAAAGCGTTGACGCCGCGATATTACGTGATGCTTCATATAAATTGTATGGGCATGAGAATTTTTGACAGCTACAAAACGCTTTCCGCTCTTGCTTATATACGGCTGTAAGATATTGCACTATGACCAGCGCTCAGATCCTTCTCGGCATAATCTTGTTTATATAATTGATTATTTTACTTTGTCCCGCAAAACTGAGTCTATCACTTTTCGTAACTTTAAAATTAAAATTCAACTACTTGAGGATCCATTTATTTCAATAAACTAGAACAGTATATTTCGCATGCAGTGTGTGGACGATCAGCTAAGTTTCTTGAGGAATATATTTTATATTTATACAATTCATCTGTGCCTCTAACAACAAGAGCTATAAAGCTAACTACGAGGCCATAGTTTACGTCATCTATAAAAAAATCAAATTAAAGCGCGAAACAAAGCCTACCTACACCTTAAAATATTGTACCTATTAGAAGTTTTTCGTGCAGAGCATTATGTATAAAGTCAACTGCCTGATTAAGAAAGCAAAATATAAATACTTTTCCGAACGTTTTACTAGACCAATAGATGGAAAAAGTACGTGGAAAACAATCCCTGAAATAGGATTATGTAATACCAAGAATCATAATAAGGAAATAAATCTAAGCGCAGATGATTTAAATCAAGCTTTTGTATTTTTGCTTACACCTCCAATAAACTTAAATACACGTAAACTATATCAGTGCAATAGTCCCGGCTTGCAGAACTATGATTTATTTTTAGAACTATTTTTTATTTTGACTGCATTGATGAAATTGATGTTTTATATAGCATGAACGAAATTAAGTCAAATATTGTTGAGTGTGACGACATAAATCCAAAATTCCTTATGCCACAAATCCTGCCATACTTAAATAACTTATAAACACAATTATCTTAACATGAGTTTTTCCTTAACGCTGAAAATTTATAAAAATAATACCTGTACCTAAGACAAACTCTGAGTTCAGACCTATTGCCATACTTTCCTATCTCTCCAAAATTTTTGAAAAAATTGTACATAAACAAATGTGCAAGTACCTGGAATGGGATAAACTTCCTAATAAAAGCAATCTGGAATTCGTCAAAAACACAGTTGTGTATCTGTGCTCATTGATGTCTGCGAAGATATTCGCAGTGATATAGATAATGGAATGGCAACGATGTTGGTTCTTCTAGATCACTCGAAAGCGTTTGACACAGTTGATCATTTGGTGCTTTGTAAGAAACTAAGACAACAGTTTAATTTTTCCAGTACTGCGGTTTCACTCATGTTATTATACGTCACGAACCGTTTTCAATCTGTCTTTCTAAGAAATAATTACTCAGATGCTTTACCAGTCACAAAAATAGAACCACAAGGCTAAATCTTAGGGCCATTGTTATTTTCGATGTATGCTAATGACTTACCTTACTGTATTTCATATTGCAAGTATCTCATGTTTGCGGATGATGTACAGCCCTTCGTAGGTTCACCCATTAACCCTCTAATGCCACATTTTTTGTTTGACTTCAAAAAAATCATACTAAATTAATTTTAGGGTGAGAAACATGAATCTGACTTCAGTTTTTTCCTCTGACTACTCGTTGACCTGCAAGAGGTCAAACTTTAAAGTCCGCCTTGAGGCGGGGTTGGGCATTACCGTAATAATTTAAACAACATGTATAATTTTGATATAAAAGTTTTAAGGGTTGAAATTTATTGTTAGATCTAAATCAAATGATCTTATTTTTTTTTATATATTTTAAGGGTTGTTGTGAAATTTGAAAAAACATTTTTTCGACGTGGAATACACAAATTAATTTTGCATTTATCATAAAAAGCTTGCGTTTCTGATTTACATCCCGGCATTCTGCACTTTTTTTTCCGGAACGTTCCAAAAATACACACCAATGTCCAAGTCTATTCTATTTCTTCTTCTTGGTCTATTTCTTCTTCATCTGGATCATCCATATCATCTCTGTCAAAGTCGACATCACTTTCTTTTTCACTTGCTCCGTCATCTGATGGAAAGCTTTCCATAAATTCCAAAACTTCCTCCTCCGTCATATTCGAGAGCTTTTTTTGCTGCTTTCTTTCCATTTTCACTCTAACACATAAATAAAATAAGATATAAAATTTCTGTGTTAATGCCCCAGTCCGCCTCTAGACGGGTTAAGCAAAATCATCCATATTCAGTAGCGATTATATTTTTTATAACAAGAACTTCTTATTTATTTTAACTAAACGTATAAATACTCACCAGTAATTTTTTCCGGCCGATCTAGGGCGTTGAAATATTATTTTTTTGATGCACAATATAAACTTTTTGCACAAACAATAAATTATGACCGTTACCACTCAAATTCAAGATGACAATGTACTTTCTGTCAAACGCGTAGGAGTGTTAATACAGAAAAAAAAGCTTTTCATAAAAAAAAGCTTTTTTTTACACTTAGAATTACTTATTAATAAAATATTGTCAAAAATACAATTTTATAACGGTTTTTTGCTACCCCGTCTAGAGGCGGACTTGAGCATTAGAGGGTCAATACAACAAAGTGTTGATGCTCTAAATATAGATCTCAGTAATGTTTCTTCATGGGCATCTGAGAACGGCCTTTGTTTAAATCATCCCAGAAAAAAAACAGATTTAATAATACCCAATATTGACGTAATGATTAATGGGCAAAAAATTGATCTAGTCACCTCATCAAAAAGCCTGGGTCTTGTGTTCAATCAAATATTAAATTTGTCGAATCATGTTAACTCTATTGTATGTAAATATCAATCCATGATACGTTCGTTCTCTATGGTCAACAATTTCTTACACACCGGCTTACATAAGAATGCTTATTGCTAAAAGGTACTTGATGCCCAGCTAACTTTACGGAAGTGAAAAATTTGGACATTGTGACTCAGATAGTACACGAAAGTTAAAAGTAGAATTTAAATAATAACCAGATACGTTTTTGGTCTTCGCAGACGTGATTATTTTACTCCTTTTTCGAAACAATTGTATGGCCTGACTTTCTCAAATCTTATTGACAGCAAAACTTGAATACTACTGCACAAAATCATATATCTTAAAACACCATACTTGTACAATAGGTTGCAATTTGTAAGATCGAACCGCGGGTGTAAATTAACAAGTATTAGATACAAGTGTCCGGTATCAGAGCGGCAGTTTCTCGTTAATGCTATTCGCTTGTGGAAGAGACTTCCAAATAGAATTTAAACAATCAGCAATGCGAATATTTTCAGAAATAAAATTATAAAACTGTTTTTGTGTCAAAAATTCAAGCAAATATTTCATTTTGTTTTCAATTTTAAATTGTGTGTTTTGAAATGTAATAACTTAAAGAAGTTTTATATTTCATAATTTTAAGCGAAAATTACAGAATTTAGTAAAGATTCCCCAGAACCACTAGAAAGGTATACCATTTTGACACAAGGTTAGTTATCAGCTGTTGCTTACGTAGCAAGATAAGTTCACCTGGTGTAAATTCCCCTTGACTGTTTTCTTAATATTAATAATTTTTCAAGCTTTTTATGTTTTAAAATTTTTTTTTTTTTTTAAATGTTTCTTAATTATTCATAAATGTTATTGTAATTCTTTTATTATTATTTTTCAACAATTTTGTTTTGTTTTTATTTGTCATGTTTATTAATAAGAGACAATTTTAGTACAAACTCGAAGAACTCTTCTTCTATTTTACATTTTTAATATGAAAATATTTAACTTCTGATAAAAAATAAATTTTTATAAATATGTATTTGAATAAAAGGATATTTACCGCTCTATGATTAATTTAAAATCCTTACAATTAATCGTTGATCTCTTTTTAAAAAGTTTTGCATAGAATTTATGAAATTAAACACACTGTCTCCTTTTCACTTCTCATTTTTCTAAGTTGAGAAAATTTAACGCGAAACTCGAAGAACTAACATTTTTAGCACACTGTCCCCTTTAAACTTCTCATTAGTAAAAAGCTTCCGCGCGAAGCCAGGCGCTCAGCTAGTAAGAAATAAAATTATCTAGGTATTTAAATTAACGTACCCTTTATTGCCTTGTTGAACATACATTTATTAAATATTTCGTTACCCCCCGTTTCCACATGCAAGAACAAGTTCGAAAAACTCAACATACTCACACTTTTTCACTAACTTTCTCACAATTTTTGTACTTTCAGCCAATCGGCTGTATCCTCGATTTTTCGTTGACAATACGTATACACTACTTGCAAGTAATTGCTTGCATGTGGAAACGTAGGGTTAATATGGGTTTTAAATGAAAAATGTACAATTCGTACCAAAATTTATATAAACTTGAATTTGACGCAGAAACAGTTCATTGCAATTAACTTAGGCCTAAAATTTGTAAAACGCAAACGCAACGCCAAAAATTATATTGAAAGCAAAAACAAAATCGAAAAAATTTCATAAATTTTTTGTTGTTTGCTATAGAAATGTATATTGAATTTTTAAATTTTAAACGCTGCATATCTTGTGGCGTTGATAATTTTAAAACGCAATATGTTTTTCTGTAGAAAGCAACAACAAAATTTTGATATTGTTTTTGCTTTCAATGCTATTTTTGGCATTGCGTTGCGTTTTACAAATTTAGGGCCTTAATCATGTATACGTTAAAGTAAATAAATGTTCAATGAGCTAACGAAACAATCAGGCCTGTTCTGCAAATCACTTTTACTCAAATCACGTGATTTCAAATCACATGTGCCTACTAAAATAACACGTGTGACATATAAGTGTCCCGTTTTTGTGTGTTATGGTGTGAACTTCAATTGCCGAAAGCACACCGAGAAACACAAAAACGGAATAACTTTCAGAACACCACAAAATCACTCCCGTAATTTTAAAATCACGTGATTTGAAATCACGTGATTTTCAGAACAGGCCCGATTTATTATATTTTATTTACACAAAAGTGCATAAATTATTCATTGTTTAACGAAAGAAGTATGTTAATAATAATGCAGTGTTTGTTAGACTAACGAGAGATTTAACAAGTGTTTTTAATATGAACCTACGTTAAAATTAATACAGTGTTCTTTCAGTTAACGAAACCTGTTTAAAGCAAAACAGGGCAGTATTAACGTCTCCAGCTCTGGGTTAAACTATTGCGACTTATTTCCTATTTATTAATATTCGCCGCGTTTGAGAAAATTTAATTCGTCGCTTTTTTGTATGCTGTTCAGTTCCTCTTGAGCGATTAAACCAACCAGGCATCCTTCGGCTCCGACATCAACATCACCAGCCACTGTTTTCTCCACCATTGTAAAAACCCAAAGAAGAATAAGTATACTTAAATAAATGTAAGTAACCTGAAGTAAAGTTAATGGTCTTGGTTTTTTTGTTATTTAAAAATCCCCAGAGAACAGGAACCCCCTCCTGCCCACAATCACCAACCCAATCAGGAATCCCTCCTGCCCATTTCCTTCAAACCAGTCACATACTGGTTCATCCATCCCTAATGGTGCAAGGTACCAATAGCCCGAACAAGTCTTTCCTTCTTGTCTCGATTGTGTACTTTCTAATTAATTTAAACCAACGTCAATTACCTTCCTTTGTTGGTTTCAATTGTCGCCAATATAAGCCATAAATTAAACAAAACCTTTATTAAAACTTTTCCCCATGCATTAAATTTACAATTGATTTGTTAGCTCAACGATCTCGTACGTTGAAGTCAAAAAGGTTTAATAATTTTGGTATTAAAATAAAATTTTGCGACGATAAGTTTTTCTTTCTAGCAGATACCATGTCATGGCAAAACGTTGTACTGGTAGGCCCAGAACTAAACCCCTTCCCTAAAATCACCTAAGGACTATGATAATTTAATTTTGCCGGGTCTATGTTTGGCCATGGTTCCAATATAGGGTACACTCTCGTTTCTATATGATGTGGTAATGAAATCAAGTTATTAGGTTATCAAATGGTAGGGCTTGACCAACTTTACTTTATGTGCCATATAGTCTAAGAAATTTTTTTATTAAAACTTAGTAAGTTTAATTTTTTAATAGCTAAGAAAACATTTAAATATTTTATTTATTCTTCTCTAGTCACACAGTCCACAGGATAACCCTTTCAACAAGGCTGTAGCTTTTTCGTTTTAAACAAAATTTAAAATATTCAATTTAAATAGTTCTTTATTTACATTTAAAAGAACTAATAACCAAAACTTTTCATTTAAAACAAAAACTAAAAGAAAAATCCTGCAATCTTTTATTTGCTTATCATAAGTTATGTATATTGTCCTTGACAGTTGTCAAAACTTTGGAATACATTAGGCTTATATGCAAAATTAGCTGCTTTGTTTTATACACTAAACAAAGTTTTCACCTTAAACACACCGCTCTTGCCACAAACAACCCACAAAATGCCAGAAGCCAGAAGCCATAAACAAAAAACTATAAAAAAATTTTATATGCTGCATTTACATACGAATATGAAAATGTTTTTCCAAAAGAAAACTAAAGCACGTACATCTGGCCCTAATCAACACCTTGTCTGGTACCATAAATATCAGTCTTACGTTTTTTTTTTTTTAAATTTTTAAACGACCACAGCAAAATCTAAAGTTTGAATAACAAAAAAAAAAAAAAAAAAAAAAAAAAAATAAGCCTTCAAATATACTATAGTTTTTGACTGCATTAAAACTGTTTGTTTTGAACTAACACAAGGATTTCCTTTCAATGTGTAGGTAATAACTTATTAAGGTCTATAGGTAAAAACTATGACCCCCATTATGTTTTGTAAAAAAGGACTTAAAAAGGAATTGCTATTGATAAGAAAAATTCAAATTGAATTAGCACACTCGTACGAGTATTGTGTTCTCTTTGAACTTGTGTTTGGATATTGTGGGTTTGCTGTTGTCTGACAATGCCAGTTAATCACTTTTGATTTCAATTGTTGACTGTTGAAGTTCAACTGCAACTATAAGGCAAAATAGGGTTTCTACAGAATAAGAAACTTCAAGTCTTGATGACGTTTGAAAAAGCTGTCAAAAGTACTGAAATATTTTACTAGGAATATTTGTAAGTGATCCAATGGGTTGGCACGTATTTGATATGGACAAAGTCTTTTTTTTTTTGAGTAAATTTAAGAATTTGAAAAGAAGTATTAGAGTTATTTGAAAACAAGAATTAGTCATATTCGGATTTAACTGTTCAAAGTATTCGAGAATAACCACAACAAGAAAATAAAATTAAAGCATTTTCAGTATTTTAACAGAAATGTTTTAATAATTCGGTATCAGTAAATTGAATTGTCTTAAAACAGGCATTTTGTCTTATGCAGATTCCACAATTTTACACAGTTTTGGGCAACGTAAGTCAAATACTAAAGTAAGTATTAATCTATAAAAACTGAAAGCATTCGATCTAGTAATATACCAATATCCGAAATATTTTTTAATACAAGACTTCGGATAAACGGCTTCTATTCCGGTTCCAAGTATTTCATATATTTTTTAATAATTATCTTATCTAATCGCATAAAAGTATTTGAATCATTGAAACAGAAGTATTTGATTTGCTCAAACAAAGAGGCAAAGAACTCTGAAGAGGTAGTGTGGTTACTATCGAAACATCTCAGATCAATTTTTAATATTTCCGTGTTTTTTTCTAATCATATCAATAATATATAATATGTATATAACTTTTAAGAAATAAATTAAATTAACTTAAATTCGAGTACTTTTTCCCGTTAAGAGCGCTTTAAAAGTTTTTTTTTATATCTAACGCCAAATCAAGCTAAAACCACCTGTTTTCGCATTATTTTCATATTTCGAGTGACACAGCCGCAGTGTTACAAAAAATGAACCTTTAATGATGTGTTAGTAGCTTAATTTTTGAAATACTCACGTATATTTGATTATTACAACAAAATGAACGAGCAACTACTGAATAATAACACAACAAATGCATCATTGTATTAAAAATTTATCAAACAAATACACAAACACAACACATTCAAAGCTACAATAAATACATTATCATTCGCACAACTACATTGTGGCATTAAAATAATAGCAAAAATACACTCGCAGTTGCACTAAAACGGAGAGATGTGGCAAAAATATACAACGTCATACTGTTTCTATTTTTTTTTGCATTGAAACCCCAGCTGCATTGCAGTATTTTATAAACTTTTACTCTTTATTTTTGCTGTATAAAAAAAGAGACATATAGGCGGACGGACAGACACAGATACTTTAGATAGATGAATAGAAGAGTAAATTCGCGCGCGTATTTTATTTGTAGCATTGATATTTTTATTGACAACGTCAGCGAGCACATAAATTCAGTGGTAACGGATACTTACAATTCTAAAATATAGTTAAAATTCTACGGAGAAGGATTGACGAAAGGGTGAACCAATTAGAGGTGTTATTTGCATTTATAGGTGGATCGATCTCCTAATGAAAATTAGAGTTGTAGGTCTGTCAAAAGATTAACGAAATTTACCCAGATTTAAAAAGTGTGTCAAAGTAAACTTTGCGTATGAAAAAGGGGTCTTACCTCCCTTCATTATGTGCGTCCTTACGCTATATAACAAAATTATAATAATAAATAGCTACACAGAAAAAATTAAAAACTGTCTCTGATCACTAAATTCATAGAATGAGGCAAACAATTTTTTTTTTCAATAAATTATATTTTAATTTTTATTAAAAAAATGATCAAAAAACTTTGTCGTTTTAAACAATGTGTAAATTGATTTAAATAAAAATAGCTAAGGATTGGACAATTCCCAACAACAACAATTCTAATAGTTTTAATTATTTTATTTTGAACAAAAAATTATATAAGATATTTTAATTATAAATTTATTTTAAAACAACTTAAATGTTAACTAAATCAAAATTATATTTTTTATTTTCTTTTTCTGATTCAATTATCCTATTAATTAAATTAAAATTCTGGGGCCAGATTCTGTCAGTCGTGATCGAGTACTTTCTCGATTCGAAAGCAATTTAATATCTGATTATTTCCGTCAATACTGAAATAATTAGATACTGTAAAGCATTTGTTTGAGTTTCACAATACTGAAAAAATAATTTCGACTCATTCAGTATTGACTGAAATAAAATTGCTTTCGAACCGAGAAAGTACTCGATCACGAATGCCAGAATTAAAGTTCATCAAATTTAATTTTCATTAAATTATTTTTATGAAGAAAGGAATTTTCCAACATGAAAACAATAAAAATAATTTAATGAAAATTAAATTTGGTGAACTTAAGCCTTATTAAAATATCAAAATTTGGATTAGAACCCATAAACAGTTCAACAAAATAACAACAATTCTAATAATAATTAACAGCCTGTTTTAAGAAAATGAAAATATTTGTTCGTTCGTAAAAAAAAACGAACGAAATCAGATTTAGGTTTTCATAAAATTAAAACACATTTTATGTGAGTGACAAAAAAAGCTTTAATTTTTTTCTACATATTTTTGTTTCTTATAAAATGAACACCTTCATGATAAATGAAAACAAAAGTGAAAAGTAGACGATACGTAAAAGGCATTCGTTTAAAAAACAAATCACCGCAAAATGGAAAATAACTGCGATATTTTAAAAAAGGAAACTTAATAAGCTAATACTATTGTGAAATATTCTATAAAGGTTCACTTATAATTTCATAAATATGTATTTACAGGTTCTAAAAATTCTAGAAACAATGGAACTACATACGCTCAAAAATATGAACATATGTATGTACATTAGAGCGGGTCGACATCCTTACAAAAAAAGGTTTGTGCCAGTCACCCCCTTGAATGAAAGTTATATCAATGATGTTTCTAAAACGGTTAAATTTTATAGCCACGCCTCCATATGCAGCCCATTTAGTTTTTTAAATATAGCGCTGCCATTTAAAGTCCGATCACATCATGCCGCGTACCGTTGTTCATGGCATAGTTCGTACTCCCTCTAAAATGGGAGCTTAAGAATAACTCTGGATTTCTGATCGATATTTTATGGCATTTGCAAGGCATCGACACACTGTCAAAATCAATTTACAAAAAGTTTGGGTCGATTTCCGCTAATTATACTTTTACACTTTTAAGTTAATCTGAAAGCACAGATAATTATACGTACGATGCCAAATAGAAAACTGTCCTTTTTAAAATAAGAAGATTTAAAGGAAAAATAATATACGGAAAGTGGCCCAAGCTAAACTTGCAAGCAAATTATTAAGGACTGTAGTAATTTTCGAAAAAAAAATATTACTGTTTTGTTAAAACAGACAAGAAAACAAAGGACATTTGTAATGAAATGCGTTCATATATTTAAAAAAAAAAGATGGGAATTTCTTTAGTTCAAATTTTGAAATTGTTGGACGTGTCAAGTCTACAGTGCAGACTGTAATAAAGCACTTGTCTGAGTCTCAATTTATATTAAGCAAGCCAAAAACTGGAAGTCCACCCAAAATTTCTTTACGAGTTGAGCAATTTATAAAAAGTGTTGTTAGTGAAAATCCCAAAATAACAGCCGTGCAAATTCGAAATACTTTGGAAAATTACCACAATATTAATGTTCATACAGAAACAGTGCGAAGTGTTCTGCGAAAAAGCGGATTACATAGCCGCGTACCAAGAAAAAACAAACATTAATTGGTGAAATAAACAGATAAAAGCGACTCGACAAACAATAGTCTTAAATTTAAATAATTAAATAAATATTTGCTCTCATTTAAAAATTTTTGATTTATTTATTATTTTAAATATCTCTAATTTTTGGGAAGTAAAGGAATTGTTAAGGCGTGCGTTCTATTATCTGTGTGACTGTTCATACAGTGTAGTGTAAAATACCACCGTTCTTCCGAATGTTCCAAAAAATTATATCTTCGCAAATATCTTCTACATATCTATATGTTGATGTGCAGCAAAAGATCTTCTTTATGTATTTCTTTTATTTATTATCATTATTGTTAACAATTTTATTCAACACTTTTATTTTTACTAATTTAGTAACACTTTTTATAAAATATTTGGTTTTTGAAATTTAATTTTAATTTTTGTAAACAAAAGCCAGGGTTATCCACAAACACAAAACCTTAATATGAAAAAATAATATAAATGTACGAATATTAATGCATTGGCAATAATGTTGATTCACGAAAGAAAAAAGCTTTATTTATATCAACTATAAATTGACGAAAGCTTTTAAATGTTTTTTAAAAACCAAATTTTGAACATAAACGTATTAATACGAAAACTTCAAGTGAGAAGATTTATGTTTTACAAAAACAGGCTGTAAATTAGAATATTTTCGTAACTATTTTTTTTTAATTGACAAAAAACTACTGATAATTTTTTCCTGTGTAACGACTACGTTATTATTTCAAAATTTTTCTCAAACCGCTGCAAGAACTTGTTGAGCTTCCTTGGATAATTTTTTTTTTTTCATAAATCACTGTAAAATTAATAAAGATCATATAAATCCACACAGAAAGAAAAACACTTCGGATACATTAGGTTTTTTATATCCACTTTAAGTACGAGTCGTACTCAAAAATTTAATTACTAATTACACTTAAACGTATTTAAAACAATCCTAAATGGGATAACTTTCGAAAATCAATTAATCAAAAAAAAAGATTAATAAACTTTTCGTTGGTAGTGCCACTCTGAGAGTAAAATTACAAAGTGAGCGTTTTAATCTCATTTAACTTATCAAAGTTTGTTGCAGACCCTACAACAACATCACACAAGTAGTTTAAAAACGATTTGCTTGTTTTGTGTAGAAACAACAAAAACAACAGAACATGTTTGAAAAGTAAACTTGAAAACTCTTGCTTCTCATTTAGTTTATGTTTTCAGTTATTTAGTTTTTATATCAGTTTTTAAAGTTAAAACCATATCGTGAATGATGCTGGTGTTTTATTATTGAAATTCTGTAAGGTGTAAAACGAGTAAGTAAAGCAATCATAATAAAATTTTCATTCCAATTTCACGTTCGGTTTATTTCAAGTACGAATTCCGGATTGAATCAACTTTATAATAAATGAATCAAGTGCATTTTAAAATTATTGATTCGTATTGATTTGAGTACCGATGGATTGATTTTTTTTTTTGAGTACATATATAGTTTTAAAGCAAAGCCATATATTTTTCGATTTCTGATATAGATAGGTTAAATTTGGCATACTTGATAAATATTCTCTACAGAAGATCGTAGCATGCAAAAATTTTGTATTTTCGGTTTGTGGAGAGGAGGGCGCAGCTATTGATTATTGACATTTACCAATCTGTTGCAATCTATAAACTACAAAACTGATCGTACTAGAATACTACAACAGTCTTATGCTATGTTCACACTTGGATTCTTAAACGCTTTTAAGCAGCTCGACCGTGATTAAGCTCTAATCACATCAAAATTGAGATGATTACCCATAAATTGAAGTGATTTGTTAATCACTTCAAATCGACATGATTACAACTAAATCACTTCTTTAATCACATAGAATCCACTGAACATACCTCAAATGTAGAATCGGCCAACATGAACGTGTACAACCGGCCACGATTTCTGCTTAATGTTTTTTTTTCTTTCCTTAAATAATTCATAAGTTTTCACAATTTCATAATTAAAATGATTAAAATAATCTTCTGATAACTTTATAAAAGTATTTTTATCCATTTTTAATACTTTAAAGAAATATAAATTTGTTTGTAGTGTTTTTTTTTTCTTAATCATCTGTCATCTTAATCATCTCAAATGTAAACGCGAACGGCTTTGATTAGCTAAATCCATTTTATTTGTTAAACATGAAGTAAGGGTGGATGTTTCCCAATATCTGCACAACTTAAATAGTGAGACCCTCTAATTTTAAATGAAGGTTGCTCTTAGGATAAAATACAACTACAGAAATATAAGAATTTAAGGGAAACGGGTTTGGCCTTAAGAAATAATAGAATACTAAAAAGGAAGTAATGAAGAAAATAAAAAGTGAAAGCATAAGAAAAAATAAGAGAAATAGGACCAAAAAAGAAAAACCACCCTAGCAAACACTATAGCCTTACTGTATATATACCTGATCTGGTCCCTCGCACAAACTACATAGATACGACAATTCAAACCCATTTCCACCGCCACCCTGTCTCAAAATATTACTTATCATGTGTCTAACGCAACCCTTGCTCCTGCCTAGCAGCAAACAAGAATCAGCCTCCCTAAGCTTTGGTCATAACAGCCGCAATACTCTACAATCCGTTCTATTTCCCACAGATCGATTAGTCCCGCTTATATCCTATACCTCATGTTACCTAGATATTGGAGGTCTGATTGTCTCCTTACTGGAAGCGGGTACTCTCTGTATAAATTAATTAATTATTTCCATATATCTGCACAACAACAATAGTAAAACTCTCTAAATTTAATGTTCACTGCTTTTGAAATAAAACGCAACTTCCAGTTAAACCTCAAAGGTATACCAGCAGGGAGACGGGTATCCCCTTTCAAAATTATTGATGTATGATTTTTGTTTTTGGGTTTTTTTTATTTTATTTAGCGTATGGAATAACATAAAAGAAAGATTATATAAATCAAAGGTATTGAAAAGATTCTAAATTGTTTTCAAATTTAATGAGTTTAACCATGAAACTGCGTATGTCGTCAAAGTCTTTATATCGCTCTATGGTCCTTTGTAGGATAAGCTAACGCATTCTTTAATGATGTGTTTGACGTGGGGCTCCACATGGAAATTTGGGATCATCTACTTGGCCCCATTTGTAGACAGTTTCTAGGGTCCTACCGGTACCAGTTCGCAATCTGCTAATTGAAAGTATGCTTCGCTGCTTCGTTTTTCAAATAAGGGGATAGATCTATGTGAGTTAAAAAAATATTTTAGTCCAAGCTGCGCTGAGATCAAAATTTTCAATGAATAGGTTCTTGGCGAGGTCTAGTGGATCATGTCTGGACTTCAGCCTTCGGCTGGGAGGGTAACGTAAGTTGTTATTAAGAGGAATCTGACTACTGCTTTGTATATTATTATACTCTCTTGCTTTCTCCTCAACTTTGGTGGGGCTATATTACATATTTTTGGCTGCCATTCTGTTGGAGTCGGACGGAGAGTTCCAGAGATCATCCTAATTGTTGTGTTAAGTTGAGTCTCCATTTTTTGTAGGTAGCGACTATTAAGCTAAACTGGACTTGAATTTTCGGCGTGGTATATACCAGTGACAGTGCAGACATGCGCAAGTAGTTTGGGTAAGCTCCCCACGTAGTTCCAGTTAGTTTCTGAATTATGTTGTTTCTTGTTTTTAGTTTTTATGACGGTTTTGAGAGATGTGCGTTAAACGAAAGTGTTCTATCGAGTGTAATTCCAAGACATTTTGGAGAGGGGCTGTCTGCTAATCGTGTGTTGTTTATACATATGTTTAATTCTCGATAAGAATCATGGTGGCTTAGGTGAAAACAGCTGTCCTCGGTTTTGGCAGCGCTTGGTGTAAGTCGCCAATTTTTACAATATATAGAAAATTCGGAAAAAGTAGAGTGTTGGTAGGCAAACGCCATGTCATCAGCATAAATTAATTTACGCGATTTAGAGGTCGGTAAATCGTGAATGTGTAAGTTGAACAACGTTGGAGCTAACGCAGAACCTTGGGCAAGCCCGTTGTTTAGTTTACGAGTTCTGCATTTTTTGTCGTTTATAAACACACTAAATGGACGATCACCAAGCATGGAACTGATGAGGTTGTAATTTTTGATACACGGTATAACATTTAGTAATTTATATAATAGCACCTTTTACAACACCGTATAATACACCGCCGTCAAATCTACGAAGACGGCTCCAGTTCTTTTATGCTTTCAGAAAATATTAATTCCTTTACATTTTGGGCAGATAATGTCATTTTAGGAGATACTACCATTTTTATCTATTCAAGAATGAAATGTGTGCTCCGTAACAAGCTTTTATGTGGACAACAAATATATTAAATATCAACTCCTACTGACACACCCTTTAAAATATTTCATATTAAACATAGTTAACGCAAGGATGTTAGGTTTATCTGTGTGCATGCACAATACATGTAGATACGTGCATGTATTTGTTCATGTTGCACCACCAATAGTGGAAGTATTAGTAGTAGTAGCGTAACACGATGGTTAAGCAAACAAATATTTTTATGTTGCAAATACGGTTTGTATCGTAAATAATGTTGATTTGAAAAAGGGTTTTTTAAGACTGAAAGAATGAATGTGCTCGTAGATTACAGACATATATTTTGAAATATGTATGTATGTGTTTGTATGTCTTACTTCCGTTCATAGGATATTAGAAAATTCAACAAGCACATACAGAGAAAAAATAGAGCATATCATTGTGTAGTTGAAAAACACACCAACACCATTAAAAATTACTAAATCCAATGCAATAAAAACACAGTGGGGAGAAAATGCTCTAATGATTGATATTCAATGGCCGTATTCAGGGAGCGTTAGAAGGATACTTCACTTCTGGTGTTACATCCTATCTGGAATTCCGCAAAGTTTACAATTGTCAGATCTATTGAGATCGCAGCTAAACAGAGATTCTATTTTGTACAACGGGAGTCAGTAGCATTAGGTGTTTCAGCACCAGACCGGCTATTGGATCAGGCCCCCGAAGGCATTCTTATTGTAAAAGAACGCTTCTCGCCACAAAAAGTTTGATTTTTCCAGGAGCGTACTTCTTTCAAGGAAGATTCTTTTCGTAGATTTATGATTTTCGCGTGGAATAAATTCATTAAAGCAGTGAAAATGGTAATGATGGTGGAGAAAATAGCGAAGTGGTTGAAGAAAGAGAGGAGGAACTAGAAGAGGTAGATGTGTTGAAAGCAGTGAAAATGCTGGGATATAAATGTGAAATTAAAGAGAAGGATAACCAACTCCAAAGGCGAAGAATAAAGGGTACAGAATGAAGAGTACCAGCTCCAAAATCACCGTGAGTTAAGATACCTTAATTATGCAAGAATTAATGAAGGATGAAGAAGATTTAGAAGGTCATTAAGAGTGAAAAGGGTAAGGGAAGCTGGAGAAAGACATTCTTTCGCAAAAATTTTTTATTCTAACTTTTTAACGAAAGATTTTTTTGGCTATGACCTGGTGGTTGGGATTTAAAGCCAAAGATGCGAGAAGGGAAATTTAAGCAAGCCTTGTGGGTGAATTAGGCCTGAGGAGCGCATCATCCCTAGGTGCTGTTGTTATTCAACAAATACCGCAGACAATTATAATGCAGCGTAGTTTGGATAGCCGCAGCACTTAAGCAAGGGATTGTAAAGGGTATTCCAACCATAACACCCGATGTTTATTGTGAGTCACAATTTAGTGTCAAGTTTAATTTGACATTTCTTTGTTAAAGTGTTTCACAAATTCAGCCATGGCGAGGTACACAGTTAAGCAGCCCGTTAAGATTGTGGAAGCCTTTCAAATCAAAATGCATTTCGTGCGCTTCGTGATGTTTTTGGTCAGCATAATCGACCAAATGCGTCCACAATCGGCAGAATTGTGCGCAAATTTCAGCTAACCGGGTCTGTAGGAAATGGGAAAACACTGTTTGGTGCGACTTATGAGCTGGCAGCATCATCAGGCAGTACTTCTTTGAAAATGAGTTCGGCCAAGCAGTTACCGTCAATGGTGTTCTCTATCGCGAGATGATAATTGTGGCCAGAAATATATGATATACACCTGTACGATATGTAGTTCCAACAGTATGGTGCCACTTGCCACACAGCCAACGAAACAATGGCTCTTTTGCTCGAGAAATTAAATAGCCGTGTTATCTCACGTCGTGGTGATGTTGTTTGGCCGTCACGATCATGTGCTTTAACATCACTTTACTTTTTTCGTTGGGGGTAAAAGAAAAAGTGTACGTTAATAAGCCAACAACAATTCAAGAGCTAAAAGATGAAATAATTTAGCACACTAATGACATTAAACCTCAATTATGTCTCAGAGTCATTGAAAATATGGACCGTCGGATAGAAATATGCCACCGAAGCTGTGGAGTGCATATGACCAATATTTTGTTCCACACATAATTGTCATATATTCTCTTATTTTAATAAAAAAATATTAAGACAATTCTCTGAGACATTTTTGTTTAATTTACAAAATCGTGCGTTTTAGTTGGACCACCCTTTACACTCAAATTGCTACCTGTTGGTTGTAACATGCAGGGACGGATGGTTAGCGCATGGCTTATTCATTCAGTGGTTAAGACTACCTTGAGATAAGGCCAACTTGGCAGGTGCTCAAGTAAATCTTTTCTAGTAATAGAATGACTGATAAAACTTTGTAGTAATTACTTACCAAAGAGAATAAGATCCACTAAGTTTCAAACTCTTTGACAATATAAAGTATGTAAATAAGTTTAATAAACTGGGATAATCTTTATTATATACGGATATAGAATGAACCTCTAACCGTTTCAGTTTTGTATACGAGAAATATAAAATTTTCGCTTGCGATGACGCTAAGGGAAGGCATGAATTTTAAGTGGTAAGTTCCCACTTTGCACGTTATTCAATGCACATAAAAACCGGTGAGTGTAAAGAGCCGCTCTACACACCGAATTTTTTGTTGTTACTGTCTGTAATTCTTTAATATTCTTCCTTAAAAACCTGCTTTGTAGTAAGGGAATGCCCTGGTCCTTTAAGCATTTTGTTTTTATAAATATTGTTAAGAATTCGTTTGCTTGTCTTATTGCATTCTCGCATGTTCTATTGAGAGTGCAAAAATGTGCGCTTGCTTTTTAAAATAAACCATGAGTTCTTTGCAAAATAAGAAACATTGTCTATAGGATATGAGAAATACTAGGGGTTTTTTAAGGAAAAAATTACCTTAAAATTACCGGAATGATTCTTGATGATTCCTTAAGAAAGTTTAAAGTTTATAGACAAGTCCCAAGTGGATTTTTTGTAAGCAAATTGCAAATAAATTATCCTTTGTAACTTAAGAAATCCCTCAAAACTATTATCTGCTTAAAAGCTATACTCCCATTGTGCTCTAAGCCCCGAAACTAATACAACTTTGCAAAAATACTGCTTACGTGTATGTACATATGTGTGTGTGCATGTAACAATTTATATGTTCAATATGTAATACAAGCACTCCAACATGCATGTCATGTGATTCGTATGGAACACGTAGATCATGTAAAATAATGAGATTTTGAACAAGTCATCACACTATTCCTGTGTTGAGGTTTTTCTTCACTAATATACTGGAAAATTTGTTGCAATCCTAGAAATACCACAAACATGGATAGCAAATAGATATTTGAGGACTTATTCCCCTCTATACCTTAGTACAATTCAATTCACAACTAGATTGAAAGGAAACAACATATGAATGTAATTTAGAAAATGAATGTGCATAAATATTTATTATTTTAACAAATTTTTTTTATATTTTCTTCATATGTATGAAATTTTTGTGTCAAAGCTTTTAAATTTAACTTCTTTAATAGAATAAATATGCTCCATTTTTTACGAACTTTTAAAGCAAATATTAAGCTGTAATAAATAGTACAACATCCTTAACAAAAAAAAAAAAAAAGAGAAAAATGTAATTTGTTTAGTGAGTTCTAATTCTTTTATTTAGTAACCATAAAGGTATGCTTCTCTGTGAACTTAATGTATGCCTCTAAAAGCATGCCTGTTTTATAACGTTTATAAGTACGCATTGATTTATGGTATTTGTAAATCTCCTGAGGGGGGGATTTGTTAAATAAAATGTTGCTTTAAATAATTAATATATAGAGTTAAATTTGAATTTGTTTTATGTATGTATGTATTTTGTTTTTGGATACAATTACAATAAGTCCTCTTTAACATTATTGTTGGATTAAGGAAATAATTAATAGACCTAATACAATTTTCCAAAAAAAAAAAAAAACTCTTATTCATGTAAAATATTTTATTTGTACAACATTTTTATAAAAAATTCGATTTAATTACAAGCATGTAAACATTTATGTGTATTAGGCCGTAACAATTTTCCTGAATTTTATACCTTTTTTTTTGTGTAGAAAATGTAATTTAATTATTTTCTTTTTTACAGTAACTTTTCGTTTTCAACAACTATTTAATCATTTGCTTCTATGATTTTCCATTAAAAACAAATTACAAATCTAAGCAATCTTTTTTAACCAAATTTCAAGCCCTAAAATATGCTACTTAATTTGTAAATTAATACATTTTCGCATAAAAACTTGTACAAGCACTTGTTTGTGCACATGTTAAATTACAATGGATTTCAGGCTGGCCAGACTTGGGGATTTCATACGAGCAAAAAGGACAAAGGAAGTCATTTGGGGATTGGGGATTTAAAAAAAAATCGTGGATTTTTTGGGGATTTTACACATTTTCAATATATTTAACCTTTTTTTTTTTATTATTTTTGTTATTATTCTTTTTTATATTCTTTGTTTGGTATAAAAAAATATTAAAAAAAAGTAGCAAAACTTTTACCTTGTTCTTATCAACAACGAATACGATGTAAAGGGTCCTAATTAAGATAACTATTTTTGTTGTATGTGTAAAAGGTACCTACTTAATAAACTTATGTTATTATTTTTGAGTGAGTGCTTAAAAACAAAAAATTTTAAAAAAGAATCTTAAACCGTTGAAAACACATACAATTTTTGATTTTTTAAAGACAATTTTTTGCCTAATATGTCTTTCCCAAAATTAAGTAAATATGAAAGACAACATAACAAAGTTTGGGAAAAAGAATGCATCGAAGTATTACATAAATGACGGATATATTTTTATTGTTGATTTTAAGGATGGCTGAAATCGATTGAAAAAGCTCCAAATTCTTATAAATTGGCTCATTCATCTTCAAAAACAGCATATTGTTCTGCTTGTAATTCCTCACCGAAATCGCATAAAGAGAATTTTAAAAGACATGCCGAAACCAGTCGCTACAAACAAAATAAAATAATTTTTTTACCAAACATTTTTATTTGGGGATTTCTTTTTATAATTTTCTTATTAGTTTAAAAAAAAATTTTTAAATTTGGTCAGAAAAAAATGCACAAAAAAAATATTAACTTTTTAAGGTTTTGTTTTTAATTTGGGGATTTTTGGGGATTTTATTTATATTTCTTGGGGACAAGGAAAAACAGTACCTGGCAGCCCTGATGGATTTCATGCATTTCGCTAAATTCAGATAAAAATGATTTTAATGAGAGCATTTGAACAACAAATTTGAATATTTATACAATAATAATTCCTTGTTGCCATAACAATGTCAAATTGTAAAATTCTGTTTGCACATTTCCGTATTTTAAATTATACAATAGATGTCCAAAAATATGCTACTTTTATTTCTCGTGTAATAGAAATTAAATATTGTAAGCCGGAGAAATTTAATGAAATTTCGTGGTTTTGCTGAAAAATATTTTTATGCATTTAATGATGGTTGTTGGTCATAATGAAATTCAATTTTATACAACTCCTAATGGTGTGCTGTAATTAATGTGACAGAATTTTAGCCATAGAGAATACCATATTTTTAAATATTTTAATTAAGGATTAACAACATGACATTGGCAATTTTATAATTTGTTTAATTGCCGAGGTTAATTGGAAAATTGTAATAATTTGTTAATAATTATATAAAGATAATATGAGGAGGTCCATAACAAAACGTAATAATTGCACCATAACATTATTTTTGGATAAACGCCAAAATGTAATTTAAGTAAGTAGCACATAGTTTTTTTAAAAAACAGTTATCGTGGTATTATTGTCTACAAAAAAAAAATATTAATCACAAATTAATTATTTTATCTAACATTTTGTTTTAAAGTTATTTAGATAACAAATTTGGAATTATTGCGTTTTGGTTCGAATCATAGTATTTATTTCATTTAGCTTTGAACTGTATGAAAATATTGCGTATTGTTCTGAAATAGGGCTGGAATTTCTGCGTTTTGCTTTAAATAGATTTTTACTATATCATTTTGATTTAAATTGCAACCACTTGTAGAAAAATTAAAACACTTTTTTATGTGTTACTATTGCATTTTGCTCTGAACCATTATATTTGATATTGAATTGCAGTGTAGTTATTGAGTTTGGGAATGCTCTATAATAAAGGTAGTATAGATTTCAATGTGTAGAGTAGGATTAAATCAAAAAGTCAAAAAACTTGAAAAATGTGATTATTGCGTTTTGTTATGGACCTCCTCATATTAATATTTAAATTATTTTCAAATGCAATAATAATAAATGATGAGTTTGTAGTAGCAATAAAATTTGCATGAATATTATTTAACCCTTCGTCTTACCCATGAGTCTGGCCAGACCTTTTTCGATTTTTTTGAAATTTCAGGTACCCTTCTAGAATTTAGTTTACTATAAAAAGCTGAAAAAATATATCCTGGAAAGGATATACAAGGAAAATTATTCGAATATTTTACTGTACACATCACATTTGTAACACATGTGGTCTGGCCGGATCCATATATATTTTCTATAGAATATGCCGTATTTTTAACTTTCTTTCTTGCTGTTTTTAATTATTTTTGTTAAGCTATCTTTAATTTATTTAACTTTATTAAACACACAAAATAGTAGCTCCATCTAGTTCTCAATTTAAAAAAAAAAAACGATAAGCACAGTAACTAGTAACTCACGTTTAGAAGTTGATTTTTACATGTGGAAGAGTGAAGGCTAATGACTTAGAACATAATAAAGTTTCAGAGGAAGGTTATGAAATTCAACCGTTCACAGCTAAACAGAATGATGATGTGGTTTACGTTCCAAATATGAACGATTCATTCAGTACTGAAAATAATTTGGTCATAAAACCAAATTAATCGTTTGCTTTTAAACACGATAAATAAGAACCACATGTACAAACTTGTCAACAGTACTCTGCCCATGATTATTTCTATGGTAGACATTGACCAAAATGGAATAAGCAGCAACTTAATGTGGTATATGCTGCGTAAAAATAATATGCGTTTTGGAGTTGGGCCCATGGAACAAGGCTCTATTCCAATTCAGGCGCTCAATAGATTTTGCACACCAAATATTACATTTATAATCATAACTAAAACAAATTGTATTCGTGTATTTGCTTGAAAAGGAACGATGTTTGAAAATTTGCAAGCGAATTGGTTCTATTTGATATTGAAAATGGAATTTTCATATACTCCAAAAAAATTTTTGTTCAAAGTGTTTAGATTGTCAGCAACATTCTAAAATTAATATTACATGTTTCAGTTGCTAAGGAAATCCATAATGCTAATACATTTATTTTATTTCTCTTTTTTATTACAAATAAAATAGTATTGCATATTATAAACATTTTATGAAATAAAACGATCTTATTTTTCTGTTTTTCGAAATATGTTGATAGGTTAAAATATGTTAATTTGTATATTATAAATAAAAATAATATGAATATGTACGCATATTATTTCATATAATGAATTTCATATTTTATTTAAATTATAAATGTGTATAATATCACATTTAATTTAAACAACTTGGTTTTATTTATTCAAAAGTTAGTTGGGGGTGGCTAGACTCATGCGTTACGAATGTTTAAATAAAAACATGTGTAAGACCGAGGGTTAAGCGATTTTAAATGAACCGGTTTATATTTCATATGAACTAGTTTATATTCAATTGATTTCTTATGAAAACGTTTCACATCTGAAACCGGTTCTCTGTGTAAAGAATACTTCATGAATAGGTTAATATTTCATAAGGTTCTATATAAAAGGGTTTAAACTTGAAATAAGTGCGGTTCGCAAAATTACCCCGGGAAGTATGGCCCCAAAAGGAAAGTGAATAACGGCCTCAAAATTGTACATGAGATACAACAACACGCAATTTTGGGGCAATTTTTTTGTTTGTTTTTTTTTTTTGGGTTATTTTTCATTTTTTCGTTAGGGTATTTTTGCCTTTTAAGTGGAATGAAAAATGACCCCAATATTAAGGAATGAAAAATGGGACTATTTTTCGTTTTCTAATAAAAAATGCAAATTTTAAGAAATGAAAAATCACCCCAAACATTTTTACACAAAATTTATAAAAATGTATGTAAAAGTTTTTAGGGATAGTATCAAAAACCCGAATTCTTATACCAAAGTGGAGAAAATCCTGCCGGTTTTGCAGAGATGCTTTACTTAGCGAAGTCGGTGTTTGTTATACCATAGAGGAAAAAATCCATGCGCCCGGCCGAAGGCCGGCTATTTAGTGCAGCTTTACTGAGCGAAGCCAGTGTTCGTTATACCATAGAAAAGAAAATCCTTGCGCCCAGCCGAAGGGCGGCTATGTAGTGAAGTTTCAGTGAGCGAAGCCAGTGTTTGTTATGCTACAGAGAAGAAAATCCTTGCGCATGGCCGAAAGTCCAACCATGCTATCAATCGTACGATTTTTAAAACCAAAACTGTATAATTACTCGGATTTTGAAATCGGGATATTAAGTTCGGGATTTTAAGTTTCGGACATATGAACTCCACCCAAAATTTTTAATATAACTTTCTTTGTGTTCTTTTTTGGGGCTAAAATTCATTTTAAATTTTGAGGTAATTTTTCATAATGAAGAATTTCCCCAAATTTAGGGTCATATTTCATTTTATTTTTAGGGTTATATTTCATTTTTTTGGGGTAATTTTACATAAAAAAAATGGGGTCATATTGCATTGTGAAAAATAGCCGCAAATTTGGGGTAAATTTTTATTTATTTTTTTGGGGCCATATTTCGCAGCGCCGAAATAAGTCTACACTAACCAGCTAATATATTTAACTAGTCTTCTTAAAACGGTTTAGATTTTTCTTTCTTACTTATTTCTGACCTCTTTAACCCTTCAGTGTAGAATTTTTGGTTTTAAAAAATTTCGCAAGCTCCTTTTGTCCTGGGTCATAGTTTTAGATGTTCTAAGATCTATGCTCTTTTACTGGAAAATTGTGATCAATGTTATTCTCCTGCATCCTCCCCTACGCACGCCCGTTGATCATTCTTTATATATTCGGGCATTCTACTAGTGTTACCGTAACATAACTTTGAACGGATTTTCATAAAAAAAAAAAGTATATGTGTCTAAAGAGAGTGCTCTGGATAAGTTTAACTGTGTTGGAAGCTTTAAATATCCACTGCTATCCTTATTTACTTTCCCTATTTTTTAATTTAAATAAAGTTTCAATACTTTCGTTCATAAATATATTAAAAACCATATCTAATTTTTCTCCAACATATTTTGCCACTTTTAGCGTTAACATTTTACTTTTTATTTTTATGATACCAAACAAAAAGTATGCCCGAAAAAGTATGCTTTAATTCATAACAATATTTTAACAACATTAGCATGCAATGAATTAATTTCTTTAAAGCTGCCATAAAAAAAAAGTTAAAACCATTAACATATGCCACGTTTTCTGAATTTACACAAAAGAACTCTATAAAACAAAAGAATTAATATAAAAACTGAAGTGCAGAAAGAGAAAAGAAATGTTCACATGACGCATTTGATTTATAATAATTTTTTTTTTCGTTATAAATTTTATATGAAACGTTTTGTAGTATTTAAAAAATTTTTATGATTTTTAGAAAGAAAGAGAAATGAAAAAGCGTGGATGCACAGTGGCGTAAAGATAGTAATAAGTGTAATAATATACAAAGGCGCTTTATATGAGACAAAAAGCACTTTTAAGCAAAGGGCCTGGAATCTAGAATCTTTTTTTCGACTTATTAATACGAAAGTAGGATGAAACTTGATTTTAATCAGCTTCCAATTGTTTGCTTAGGCGACACTCCACTTGCATATGTGGAAAAAGTGAAGTACCTTGGTTTTTACATCAACTCAGCCCTGTCATGCAGTGATCATATTAATAATGTAGTACGCAGTGTGTATATGACACTGCGCAATCTACGAATAACCTCTGGTTACACACCGATGGAGATCAGGAAACGTCTTATTGTACAGTTAATTATGCCCCTTATTGCAACTTCTGCGGTGGTGTATATCAAATTGGACTCGTGCACTCTACATAAATTACAAGTCTCGTTTAACAATGCAACTCGTTATGTATACGGTATTTACAGATTTAGTAGTGTTTCATCTTGGAGAACCATGATTCTTGGTTGTGACTTGGTAGACTACCTTCGCATGCGAAACCTATTATTTCTTCACAAATTATTAAATGATCGATCACCGACATACCTGTTTGACAAAATTTCATTCGGTAGATCGGCCAGGGGTGTGACCTTAATACACCCTCGTTACAACTATTTAAACTCAAGCAGATTTTTCTTCATCAATGCCATAAAGCTTTGGAACTCGTTGCCCTCAAATATGAAACTAGTTGTTGACAGACAGAGATTCAAGAAAACTCTTATGGATTATGTTTCACTAAATGGCTAGCCTTTAACTCCATCTTTCTCTTTATTATTATAAATATTTTTTTTATCCTCTTTTTTATAACTGCTTAGTAAAATTTTTTTAGTATGTACCATTTAATTTTGCTCTAATTTTTATTTTCTTATGGTTTTATTACTTATTGTTTTGTTCAAAACTTAATTTTATAAATATATTATTATTACTATTGTTATTATTACTACTATTATTATTATTATTACTTTTATAATTATTATTATTATTATTATTATTATTATTATTATTATTATTATTACTATTGGTGTTCATTATGTAATCCTCTGGACTATAAAAGAATTTAATTCTTAATGTCCTTATAGCTGAAATAAATATAAATAAATATAAAATAAAATATGTGTGTTAAGCCCTTATGACACTACATTTTTTATTCATTAATTGATATAGAATTGATAGAAAGAAACAGTAAATGTTAGAAAGAGCTAACTGGAGCAAACTACAAAAAATGTAAACAAAGTTTTGTAGTTTTTTTTTCTCTTGTTATGGTTTTGTTTCAGGGATGGCTTTGAGAATTTTTAAAATTGTACCAACAACCTTTAAAAATTGTACTTTTTTACCCTAATTGTACTAAAAGATTTTTTTAGTTGAAATTAATTTTATTTATGTTCATAAAAAATACCACAAAAAGGTATTATACATCTTTGTTTAAAAAGTATCAACAAAAAAGTACAATTGAAACAACTTAGCCATCCCTGTTTTGTTTTTTTTATTAAATGTTGCCAACTTTTTGTTTATGAGAAATCTAAAAACAAAAAGCGGTAAATCGCTGAATTTGCCCATAAACCGCTGATTCAGCAACACTTTTAATATTTCAAGCTTGAAATGTCAATTTTAAGTTAAACAATTTTACATTTTTTTTGACATAACTTCATTTTTTATCGATAACTTTTTAAAAATTGTTGACAGTTTGCCATTTATCTTAATACAGCTGAACTCTTTGCACTTGGTACATTTTTCTATTACATTATATTTGTACTGTTCACCAAAACTTGAACAATGCATTAAAAATGTAGTGTCATATGGGCTTTAGTTTGGAAAATTGTATTACAGAGAAAAATATTTCATAGTTTTTTTATCAGTTAAATACATTTTTTGAAAAGTATTATTATTAAATTATGTGTTAGCTGAATTAATTATTAGTTTTAAATTAAAATCTTAATTTCATTTATTCATTAAAAATGTTAATTGATTCTAACAAATAATTCGCTAACCAGTTTGCTCAATTTAATAACTCAACACAAAAGAACCATATTTCATGTTAAATACTTTCTACACTTATGGCCATTTTCTCAATGTATCGACAAACTGTCTGTTACTTAATGTCAACATAAATTTATTATACCGATAAACTGTCCGTTAACGATTTTGGGTTTCTCAATATACCTACAAAAGACATTGGTTTGAGTTGGCAACACCACTCAAAATACATGTAAAAGTTGGGAGTCAGCTGATTGAATTTATCTGTACGTCAAATAAAAGGAAAATAAATAATTGGAAGATGAGTACCGGTTAGAATTGCGATAAAATGGAAGCAAATGAGACATTGAGAAAACCAAATTTCTTTAATGTGCAGTTTTTCGTTGGGAAAAAAGATAATCGCCTAATGAGAAAATGGCCATTACAATATTATTACGAACTTTAGTTTATGTGGCGGATTAAAAAAGCTCTAGACAATGATCTTGTAACCCTCGAAAATCATAGCCAAAACACTGAATTTTTTTAAGAAGTATTCCGTTTAGTCATTATTAAATAAATAAACATTTAAAATCCGAAGTAAATTTATTTTAAACTGATTCTAACATTTATTTAAGAAACTAATACGGATTTTCACTTAAGCCTAATTAAAATATCAAAATTTTGATAAAAAACCATAAACAATTAAAAAAAAAAAATAACCACAATACTAATTACTATTTGAAATATTTTGGTAATTTAAATTTTTGGAAAACGAATTTAAAGAAACTTAAATAAATACTAAAATCTTCAACAGCTACTCAACACAAAAATAGTTTTTTCTAAACCTTTTAGAAATATCATATTATCTATTCTAAACAATATCTCTGGCAAAAACTTATACTCAATTCAAAATAAAATCATATAAAAGAATTGCCCTAAAGTTGAATAATATTTCGTGATTTTTTTAAATGACCCAATAAATTAATGCCAAATCATCAAAAATAAAAGGACACAATTTTCTTCTGAAGGCTGCAATATCGTACTTTTGAGAAAATTCCAAAACAAAAAAAAAAAAAAAAAAAAACATTTTTAAGAAAAGAAAGTCACCATTTATAAACCATTCAACAGAATGAATGTACAAATGCCAACAGAGTATATTGGTAACAAATCATGTAAATAACATTTTTGGCATAAGTTAAATATTTCCATTTTCATTTAAAATTTTTTTTTTTTTTTGCTGATTTCCATTTTATTTCCTATTTTGTTAGCCCACATTAGAGAGGAAGAGAAAAGCAAGCAGCAGCCAGCAGGAAGGAAAAAAAGGACACAATTTTAAAAATATGTACAAATTTATATATTTTTAAACATACATAGACACACATACACATGTCTCTATTATTGTATTTAGAAGCTTGGAATAAAAAAAATAAAATACAAAAAATGTTATTTCTGTTATAGCTGCTCAAATCTGGTACGATTTTGTATAATATGAACAGAAAACAAAAGTAAAATATTTCCCTTTATTTCTAGTCATCATTCAGTTGAATTCAATGTAGATCTTTACAATTTAATTTATTTTTTTTGTTTTTACTTTTTCCTGAATACAATTGATGAATAGAATAAATTTTGTGTAAATCAGGACTGTAGTCAAATTGCTGACCCAGAAACAGTGACACTTAAATCATTTACAAATATTTGAATGTTAAATAGAGAATGTTAAAAATAGTTCACAAAATTGTCAGTGGTATAAGTCAATCTTAAAAAATATAAAATTATGTATTTTTGTTATTGAAAATTTGTTTGCATCAAATCGATTTCGGGTTCTTATTATGTGGTTAAATTTAAAGGGTTGATGTTGATTTTGAATAAAACACAAATTACACTGTGCAACAAAAAAACCAGCCTCAATACTTGCAACTCGAAATGAAACTAGAATATTAGTAGAACAATTCTGCCAAAGCGTTTTGAAAAGTTAGTTCGGGTTTCCGAAATATGGGCCCCTAAGGTTTTTGAATTTTTGGAAAAGGCGTTTGGTATAAGGCAAACAAAATATACTAAATGTACTTCTGATTTCTAATTTCAGGCGTCATGTTTGTTCTTTTTTTTAACTTTCACACGGCACATCTCCATCCGATGGTCCAAATTTTCGATGACGCTGAGGCATAATTAAGGCTCTATGCCGTTAATGTGCCGAATTATCTCATCCTTTAACTCTTGAAATGTTGCTGGCTTATCGACGTACATCTTTTCTTTCCAATTACCCTAAATAAAGAAGTCCAACGTTGTCAAATCTCATGATCTTGGCGGCCAATTGACATCGCCACCACGTGAGATAACACGGCCATTGAATTTGTCGCGCAAAAGAGCTATTGTTTCGTTAGCTGTGTGGCAAGCGGCACCGTCCTGTTCAAGCCACATATCGTCCACATCCATATCTTCCAATTCGGGTCATAAAAAGTTCATTACAATCCCACGATAGCGAACATCATTAACAGTTACTGCCTGAACGGCCTCATTTTGGAAAAAATACGGCCCGATGATGACGCCAGCCCATCAACCGCACCAAACAGTCACTCTTTGTTGGTGCATTGGTTTTTCGACAATCACTCTTGGATTATCATTCGCCGAAATGCGGCAATTCTGCTAATGGCCGAGCAATAAGGCTATAGGAAATAAAGCCATATGGCCTTATTTCTCAATGAATTGAGAAATAAATGCCAATTCATTGAAAAATGAGGCCCTATAGCTTTATTTCCTATGGCTTTATTGCACGGCGTCCCTCATCATTGAAGATAATTTTCTTCGAAAATTTATCATCCACTGTTGCCATTTCTTGCCACCATTCTGACCCTTGACGACTGTTGTAATGGTCAAGAGGTTTTAGCGTGTGAATGCAGTCTTTATGCATAATGTTCATCAACGGGAGAGGTGCAATTGTTGGTCACGACAACGAGTTGAGGGGGAGGGCTCTTCAGCCACTCTATCGCGAACAGCAGCAATATTTTCTGCAGTACCAGCACTGGTGTTTTCACATCTCCTACATACCCGGTTTGTTCAAATTTTTGCACGATTTTTCCGATTTTCCGCACATTTGGACGAATAAATTGACCGAAAAAAATCACGAAGTGCACGATATGCATTTTGATTTGAGCGCCCATTTTCATAATGAGCCTGAATAATATTAAAGCGTAGCTCGATTGTGTATCTTTCCATGGTTCAAATTGACGTTAAGGTGTGGCCCTTAAAATTTAACCACCAAAAGAAAAGGAAAGTCGAAAACAAATCCATGGAGTATGTAAAAGGACAAGGTCTGACCTACTTTCTCACTAACTCATCAACGTCTAGCCCAACAGGCTAAACCTAATCAGATTTGGTACACAGGTACTTTTTTATGAGCAGATCCATTGAGAAGGGAGTTTTTGAAATTCCATCGCTAAAAGGGTAAAAACTAATAAAATCTACATGTTTATATCTCCGAAATTAAGACAGATGAAATAAAAATTCATAAATCTTATGAATGCCGTCGAAAAGTAAGCTTAGGTATGTGTAATACTTTTTCGATAACTGTTCCTTTAAAGGGAAAAACGGTTAAATATCTAAATTTTGGTACTTATTATCTACTTAAGTATTAAAGATAGGAATAAAATTTAAATTAATTTTTTTTTTTTTTTAGAACAAGTCAAATACATTTTGGTACCTTTTTGAAAATCAGTCGAATAAGGGAACAAAATTTATTTTATTTTTGGTACTTTTTCTAAATAAATTAATTTTGAAAGTACTACAAATAGGAATACTATTTAAACCAAATGCGGTTTGGTACTTTTTTTTTAAAAAAGGGATATATATTTAATCCATTTTTCTACTTTTTCTAAAACAATATCTTTTAGTTATATAGCTACTGAAATTTTCGTACATTTCGTTGTATCATTAATGATACGCCTGCCAGCCAGCCAGCCTGCCAGCCAGCCAGCCGGACGGACATCGCTAGTTCGACTCAGAAAGTGATTCTGAGTCGATCGGTATTCTTTAAGGTGGGTCTAGGGCCAATATTTTAAGGCGCTACACACATCAGCACAAATGCATAATACCCTCTCCACTATTGTGGTGTGGGTATAAAAACGTGCATATGTACCTACATACATACATGAATTCATTCGTGTAACATATGTTTTACTTGTTTTATACAGTCTGCAACGCTTTATCAAACAAACAAGAGGGAAAAGAGCGTAAGAAACAAAGAGAATAAAAAAATAGTTACTATAATGATTTTGTAATTAAAATAACGAAATTTTTCATTACTTTAACTAAATTTTCATAAATATAATCTAACGGGACTAAGATAAGTATGAGCAAAAAAATATTAAAAATCATATAATTTGTAGTATATATAACAATTTATTTCGTAAATAACAGGGCTTAAAAGCACTCATCAGCTGGATGCTTTTTATTTTTGCTTTTGCCACTGCTATTGAAATTTTTAATTTTTTTTCCAATAGCCAATGTTTTGTTTTTCGTTTGTGCAAAAAAGCAAATCTCCCATTTTGTATTTTTTTAGTTTTTGACAATTGCTTTTTTACCAGCCAGCGTCAAAAATGGACAACCACCTAAAAAGCAAAAGCAAAAAAAAAAAATTTCGCCTTTTGCTTTTTTACTTTTTCCTAAAAGAAGAGCTAGTTAAAAAAGACAAACCAAAAAAAAATCTTAAATTCAAAGAACAAAAATTCTTCACTGGCTGGTAAAAACAAAAAGCCGATTCAATAAAATGAAAAGCAGCTGAAGTGTGTGCTAAAAGCAGTCTGAGCAGAGCTATTAGCTCTGCAAAAAGGCAGATTACAACGATAAAATACATATCAGTGTAAGGTTGAAATGTCATCATTGCAAATAAGAACAAAATTACAAGAATTTAAAATTTGTTTTACTTTTCAAACAAATACCGCTTGTAAAAGGAAAAGCACACAAATTGTGACGTTGATTTGATTGCTTTATTGTATAGAAAACAATAACAAATTCTTGTTGTGTTTGTGTGAGCATAAGTGGCATTACCTTTTGATAGTCCTCCTAACTTAATAAATAATTTCTTATAAAAAAACAAACGAAAGGAAAAACAAAATGGAACAGCAAACAGATTTCTTAGGATCAATAAATCAAAATAATTAAGTTACTGATTTCATAGGACACCTTCTATTAAAATAGCCTTTACGTAAATCTTTCTTAATACAAGCCCTACAGAGATTTTTGATTTGCTGTCCTTTTTTGATATGGCTAAATTTTTATTTAAGTTCAAATTCCCTGACATTAAGCAATAAAGAGAAAATTCCATTGTAACATATCTAACATAATTCAGACGAAAAAAAATTATAGTTCAAAGCTTCCACTAAGTTCATGGGTGGTAACTTTGAAAATAACATCATGGATTTCGATTAAAATAATGCGCAAAAAAATAATTTCCTATAAGTATCTAATTTATATTAGATACAAATGTAATTAATTGCCTTTACTTCAGCATAATTAGATGTTGTCCATATTAAAAATATTATAATTAGCAACATTCTGCAGTACTTTGCTTGAAAACTAAAATATTTGTCTTGATTAATTACTGCTCGATTGGCATGCCAAATTTTCGTTACCCGGATGATGATTGACAAAAACATCCTCTGCCTCACGTTTTCGTTCTGGTCATTGATAATGCTAATTTTGTTTAATTAACATTAATTAAATGTAGATTAATGTCATTATTTTACTAAATAAAGTTCACAAGAGACATTTAAAAAAAAACCACACAGAAGATAAACTGACTGTCCAAAATTTTGTTCGTTTAACTTTAATTCAAAACAAAAACATATTTAAAATGGTTTTTTTGATTATTTTTTTTTTTTTTTTTTTTTTTTTGTTTGTTAGTTTCTTTGTGGTCATTCGAACTGTGTAAGGTTTTTAATCCAAATTTGATTAATTTTTAAGTTCATGAAATTGAATTTAAATTCAGAAAATTTAATTTAAATTCATAAAATTAAATTTTCATTAAATTATTTTAATGAGAGAAGGAACAACATGTAGTGACTTAAAATTTATTGATAATTTTTTTTCTTGACTGAACGAGGGATTAAACTCTGGTCGAATTTACTTGTTGCAGAAAGAATGGTTAAGAGAGAAAAGACAAAAGAGAAAAAAAAGATATGAATCGCTAAGAGCAGAAAGGGAACTACTTCCAAGCATTCATTTTGAGATAACGGCTTTATGCGTAATAAAGTGTATTCCGAGAGGGGTTTAAATGAGACCTCTGGTAAACTATGGACTAAACTGAACAAGTTTGTCACAAATTTTACAAAGATTTTTTTATTCGTAATTGTTTTAGGACACGATTGAAGTTGGTATCTCTTGCAATTTTTCTGCAAAGCCCATTGTGCTTAAATTTAGTTTTAAGCCAAACAGGAAAACTTGAAGTAATTTGACCACAAAAATTATTTTTGTAATTCGTCGAAATTTGACGTGTTTTCAATATGTCTAAATAAGCTTAAAATATTACTCAATGAACCATAACGTCAGGTAGTTTAACACCCAATCACGCTGTTACGGGAGTGTACAATTTTCAGAAACCCTAATTTTTAACTTAAAATAAAATTGACAGCACTTTCTTACAAAAAATTAAGTCTAAGACCGAAATAAAGTTTTTAATTAACAACAGTTTTGTTTAGAGATATTTTGAAACCCTTATAAAAACTGAAAGCTAAGTTGTAAATAATTCTAAATTCATAAATAAATAGATTGTCATTAGCAAACGTTTTATATTTGTGTATGTTCTATCTTAACCCGGTGCGATTCGCTACCCCCATTAAAAAAAAAATTGTAAACATTTTCTTAAACAGATCTCAATGCAATTTTAACAAAATTTTTCTTCTCCAGATAGTTAGACATCCTTTTGAAGGATATTTTGTACTTACAGTTAAACCTTTTTTTTCAAATTTGGAAACTTTTCTTAAAAAGTACCTTACAAATTTACAAATATTTTTAGCTTATGTTCAGCGCCGGGTAATTCGAAAATTTCAGAAAAATTTATTAAGGAGCCGAATCAAACACACAACGTATTTTAGTGTTTATATTAGCACAGAAAAAATTCTGCAATTTGTTTTTTCATTGAAACTATTAATCAACAATAAAATTCGTTTTCAATTTTTTTTTTCAACGAAACCATTAATCAACAATAAAATCCGTTTTAATTAAAACTTTAATCAAGTGAATTAAACATAAAATTATATCCAGAACATCACTACAGAAAGTGTTGTTTATATCAAAAAAATATTTAATTAATACTCTTAATTTGTTTACTGGTGCAAAATTAATTAATCTTTTAATAAATATCGCAAATTTTGTTCATGAAATAAATTTGTATTCTCTCTATGTAGATTTGCCTATTTTAAAGTTTGAACGATGAACGATAATAAATTTTAAATAATAAACAGAACTATAATATAAATTGCAGTCAAATGTTTGCAGTTATATACTCTTTAGTTTTCACTATTTTTAGATTTAGTTTGTTAATTTTTACAAAATTAACAATGTAGACCCCCGTTAAGTGTTTGTGTTTATATTTGCCACAAACTATGTACATATATATGTAGGTTTGTAGGCTTTTGCCTTTGTAAATATACAAAACCAACATGTGACGTCACTTATGTAATCACATGTGAATGAATGTTTTCTATGGCATTTATAAAAGCATAATTTGGGCACAGCCATGCATATGAATATGTGGCCATAGCTTTTGGTAATGTTTTCCTTTTATGATTCGTTTATGCTGCATGTCTCTATGGCTGTTGTTTGTAAATGTTTAAAAATGTGGCGACATAAAAAGAAAATAAAAAAAGCAACAGACACATACAGAGTGTCCCAAATGAGACAAAGGCAGTGTGAATAGTCTATTATTTCTTAATTTTTATTAATGTTCGCAAAAAAACCATATGGTCAACACTAACAAAACTATTTAAAAAAAAATAATTAATAATTTTTGGTTAATTTAACTTTAATTGTCAAAGGTAATTATATTATTTTCCTGCATAAGGAAGCCACGACCATATTCTATTTGCCTCTGATCATGTTTTGACTAACAACAACATTATTATGTTTACCACAAATAATAATATGGTTGCTTATTAACAATAACATGTTGCTCTTTAAAAATACAAAAATCTTATTGAAAATAAACAAACATTAAATTATTCTTGTTAAAAATACATTGTTTCTATTAAAGAAAACATTATTATATTATTATAGAAGCATAATATAGTTGTGGCTTCCTTATGGTTGTTCGTGACAAATATTGTGGTTTAAGAAAACATTATAAATTATCGAAATACTTTTCGGTAAAATAACTCTGTTAAAAGCGACCTTATAGAAAAATATGTTTTCTTTACGTGTGAATAGAAAGGGAACTACTGACATTTGTTTCATGTACCTTATTTGAGAAATGCTAAAAAGCCAGTGTAAGAAGTGTCATCTTAGACAACTTCAAATCAAAGTTAGTTCTCCCCTCTACGAGTGTACGAGGTAAGAATATAAAACTTACGTTTATTATTATTATTATTATTAATTACACTTTTTTAATTGATTATCTTAAAATTTAAGTTTTAAAGTAGTTCCATTTCTGCACATGGCGATTCAATTATGGATTTGAAATCAAACGTTTTCTCAAACCACAAACGTTTGATAATAATTTGAAAATCATAGCATTCTTAACAAAAAGGGGAAATTATTTTCAAATTGAAAAATGCCTTTATTTTCAACTTGCTTTCAAACGTAATATTTAATTTTTTAATTTAAATTCATTATCTATTTAAATAAACTGTGAGATAAACATTCGGCACCATAGCCAAAAGATGAAACAATGTTCTTTCCGTCCTCTAGTTCTTGCAAAGACGAATTTGGCTCCATTTTATTTTAACGATTGTAGCACCGCAATCATACAACAACCTTTTAATTTCCGAACTTTTCCGTTTTATTTTTTTTTTTTTTTTAATTCGAATTCTAAATTATTGTAATAGCTCACAACCCAATAAAAACTTCGCCTACAAAATAATGTGTTTAGTAATCAGAAAAAACTAAAAGCACTACTTACAATTCTACTGAAAGAACCGATGAATCTTACAAGGGATGTCATAAAATGAACGCATTTAAATGTAAGTCATTATTTTTTCACCTACATATGTACATCCAGAACTAAGTAGTTATAGAAGTTGTTATAGAAACAGTTATAGAAGAAAGCTACTAAATAATGAGTGCGATAAGCTATTCATTTTGAAAAAGTAAGCGAAGTTCTTACTGGGCTTATTTTCAAATCACTATCAATTTTAATTAAAATGTTAAAATCAAACATTTGAAAAATGTTTGAGAATTGTGTTTGATGTCAAATGATAAACTCATTTCATATCAAATGTTTGACTTCGTGTTTGTTGGGTGTAAAGTTCTCGTGTCACGGTGTTTGTAATTGAACTCTTCCAAAACAGATTGACTGATTTTATGAAATTTTATTTGTTTATTTATGAGGTATAAAAATAGGTCGCAAAGTATATTTAATAGCACTAGAGGGCGTTAAATAGCACAAAAGGGGTAAAATCTTCCCCTACTTTTGTCCTCTTAACTAAACAACCGATTTTCTTGAAATTCGGCCGGCAAATAGTGTTACATCTGGAAGGAACTATATCCAGTTATTTATATTATTTAGAGCGTTAAGTAGGGCAAGAGAGGTAGAAGCTCCCCCTTCCTAAATCTTCTTAACTAATCAACCGGTTTTCTTAAAATTTGGCATGCAGACACTGTAACATCTGAAACGAACTCAATGATATACATTTTTCGGAAATTGTAACATTTAGGGCGTAAAATATGGCAGAACGAGTAAAAGCTCCCCCTACCCATGCCTTCTTAATTAATTTTACGATGATAGTTTTAACTCTTGAAGGCACTAAAGGCTATAAATTTAAGCATTTAGGGCGTAAAATAAAGCAAAAATGGTAAAAGCATCCCCCACTCCCATACCTTCTAAATTAAATAAATTAAATGAAAATTTTATGTATGTTTTTGAAAATTTTTTTCGTAATCCTTTTCATTTGGCATCAAAACACAATCATAGTTACCAAACATTTTCACAATCCTAACATCACTCTCTCATATTTTTAATCGCGATTTTAAAATTTATGTAGGAACAATATTCGAACAGTTCCGCTTTTTTTTATCACACGTAGTGTCAAAAGCCCACAAAGGAAAAAATCATTATCAAATCGTCATTAAATCCATGATTATTATGGGCTAATATCGTTATAAATCCAAAATATAAATTCTACTTATTCGATAGTTCGCTGTTCAGTCACGCTCATTTCCTAATAGTATTGTCAAATAAAAAAAAAAATTAAACATAATCCCAATCAAATATTTGTTTCTTTTAAGCCACCCTTTATAATGTTCGTAATAGTCCTATATAATTACATAATCAAAATTGTTTGTATGTATGATTATGAGGATAACGCATATGCGAACTAGAGGGGCCTTTTTGTGAAAGAAGATGACTTAAATCTTCTACTAAATGCTGCTGTTGGAGATACGTGCACTCTGCTTTAATATTTCTGCAAGTTTTAAACGAACTGGCTTAAAATTTTATTCAGCCACAATTATTTTTGAAAGATCAATGAGGGAAAGCTTTTTTTTCAACACGCCGCATGTGTGTTGCCCACCATTGATGATGATGATGTTTATTGGGGGCAATTGATCAAAGATTTAGTCGAATCGAATAAAGCTCTTTTGCTTTTTCTTTATTTCAGTGTTCGAAAATAAACACTAAATATCGCTCCATAATGTTCGGTTCGGTAGATTTGTGGAAAACACAAACGCTAATAGTGCTTGTGTAGTAAATCATTAAAAAAATAAGGGTTCCCTGATTGTCATCTTTCAAACACAAAAATAATACTTGTCTTATCCAACTCAACAAAAAGATGAGAACATTTTCAACCAACTGGAACTATGTTTTTTGCACATCTGCTGTTGATGACCAATTAAATTTTTTAGATTGCAAGCTTAAATACTTTTTTGACAAATACGTGCCTTTAAAATCAAAAATTATACGTAATAATAACCCTTGGTTTACACCTGCAATAAAATCTTTAATTGAAGACAGAAATCAGGCATACGGAAGGTGGAAACGTTTTAGAACAACAGAACTTTATGCCATCTTTAAACATGCAAGGGCATTGGTTAATAAGAAAATCAGAATGGCTAAATTTATGTTTTATCAAGACAGGTTCAAAACGTCTGTTGACTCACGGAAAAAATGGAGGGAAATTCGTAAATTGTGTTTAATAAATCCTAACAGCTCTAATGCGCATGACATTGATGTAAACCAGTTGAACCAGGAGTTTACGGGTATATCGACCCCCAATATAAATATTAATTTTTACAACAACGTCTACTCTAATCAACGTCAGATACCAAAATTCAATTTTGCACACTTTACGCAGGAAGATGTACTTGACTCATTTCTTCGCATAAAATCTAATGCCGTTGGTTGGGATGGTATTCATCCGAAGTTTATTAAGCTCACACTTCCTTATACACTAGTTTATTTCACCCATTTTTTTAACACGATTTTAACTACGTCAACGTTCCCAACTGTTTGGAAACATGCCAAAATTGTACCAATACAGAAACCAGATAAAAGTTATCGACCTATTGCAATTTTGCCTTATCTGTCAAAGGTATTTGAAAAATTAATACACTCACAAATAAGCAATTACTTACATACTAACTCATTACTAAATGCAAGACAATCTGGATTTAGGCCAAAACATAGCTGTCTTACCACACTAATTGACGTGTCTGAAGAAATAAGGTGCCATATTGATAAACGCCAAATGATATCATTTCTTGTTTTGCTTGACCATTCGAAAGCATTTGATACTGTGCACCATTCCATTCTTTGCCTTAAGCTTAAAGAAATGTGTAATTTCTCGCCAACAGCATTAAAGCTCTTATCGTCATACCTAAGTAATAGAAGTCAAAGCGTATACTACAAAAAAACTGCCTCCAAAAGTTGTATGATGCCAAGAGGAGTACCCCAGGGATCGATACTTGGGCCACTGTTATACTCTATATACGCTAATGATCTACCTTTACAAATAAAACATTGTCAAACACAAATGTACGCTGATGATGTACAACTGTATATAAGTTGTAATGTATCAGACGCATCTAATTGTGTACAACTAATAAACCAAGATTTACATCAAATTTATCTATGGGCATCTGCAAATGGCTTGAGTTTAAACCCACGGAAATCTGTTGTTTTAGTGATTAAATCGTCAAGACACCTTACAACGTATCTTCCGCCAATACAGATTAATAACACAATTATAAACTATGTAGACACTGCAAAAAATCTTGGTGTAACTTTTAATAATGAACTTAATTGGTCAGACCATATTAAAATAAACTGTGGAAAAACTTTTTCTATGTTAAGAAACCTATGGATGTCGCGACATTTTACACCGACACACATCCGAATGCTACTTGCCAAAACGTATTTACTGCCAACTCTAATGTATGGTTGCGAGCTATTTGCTAGTTGTAATTCTGAATGTAGACGAAGGCTGAACGTAACATATAACAATATCGCTAGATATATTTTTGGTGTTAGAAGATACGAAAGCATTTCACGATTTGCATATAAAATTTATAATGTCACCTTTGATAATTTATTAAAGTGCCGAACACTTATCTTCTTGCATAAAATAATATACAACCGACAACCACCATATCTCTATGAAAAAATTACATTCTCCAGGTCGAATAGAGGTAACAGAATAAATAGCATTAAGTATACAAAAGCGATATCTGAGCAACACTTTTTCATCAATTCAATTCGTCTTTGGAGCCAATTACCCCCTCAAATACAAAATATTAGCAATGCAAGCCATTTCAAATCTGCCATATTTAGGCACTTTACGTAATTATTTTACCTTCTAAATAGGCACTTTTGCCTTAATTTTTGTCTGTTTTTTTTTTTAAATGTTAATTATAAATAAATTAAAATTGCTAGTTATTATTTTGCTTTTTTATTTTTTAATAATTATTATTATTGTTTAAATTTATGATAATGTTTACATATCTATAAATATGCCAAATAACTAAGCAATACTTTAATATAAGACTAGTTCTTGTTGTATTGTAATAACATATATAAAAAATAAATAAATAAATAAATAAATAAATAAATAATTACGTTCCTTTAAAAAAAAAACACACAAACTTCATTGTGTTCGGTTCAGCTCATTAATGTTCTTTCGGTTCGACCTTTTGGCTGGTAAAAAATACCAAAAATGTTAAAAAAAAAACAAAATACATATAAAAAAAAAAACAAAAAGTCTGCAAAAAAATGTTGTACAAACAAAACACATACACAATACACACACACACACTGTTCGTGGTGCCGTCGCTGCTAAATTTGTATGTTTGTTCATTTCTTTATCAATGTAAAGAAAAAAAAAAACATTATAGAACATTAAAATACAATGTTTATCTACAGTATCACAACAATTGTTTTGTTTTTTAACGAAGAACAAAACACTATATAATGTTGCGCTCTTTCTTGAAAATTGTTACGAACGGTATTAAGGGTTGTGTTTGTCTACACAAACACTAGAAAAATAGATATCGTTCCTGGGTATGTGGTCCAACGGCAAAATAATTTTCTGTTTACTTTCAAATACTGGTTTATTTTGTTATTCTCACAAGGAGACCCTTTTTGGGCCTTAAATATTACGGCCTTGCCACTTTTTCCATCCTCGGATGTGCAACAATTTTTATTACAGATTTTAGGAGTGTATGGTTGTGGTTGACTGACAGTTTTTTCTTTATTTCCCTCAAAATGAAAAGACAAGCAACAATGCCAAATAATGTGTTTAAACAATATTTGCTTGTACAAAATCTAAGTGAGTGAAATAGTTAGACAATATAAAAAAAGTTTAATTTTCAAGAAGGCCAATTATATTGCTCAACCCATTTTGTGTTCGGACTAATTTGAAAGGAGTTTTAGGGGGAAAAATGGAAATTTTATTGTAGCAGTTAGAATTTTAATAGAATTTTTTTTTTAGATTTTTTGGATTTTTTGTGCATCAAGTATAGTAATCTAAATAAATACTAAATTTCGACAGATATTTCCTTGATTTGACTAAAAAGGCTTAAGGTTATTTGCATTTAGATTCAGAAATAATTATTTTACTCACTTAAAGCAACACTAAATTGTTTCTTTGGCTAAACCCACACCAACAAAATCTAAAATCTTTTTTTTTTTTGCTAACACGACAACGGAACATTAGTTCTCATGAGAGAAACACTATGAACCAAACTACACAACCGTAAAACCTTATTTTTAACTTACTGCGACAAAACACTGGTTGCAGAACATACATGTGGTTTGATACAACATACCCACACAGAGTAAGACAAAACAGACTGAGACGAACATCGTCACACATAATTGCGAGTTTCTTATGATGTAACACACAGCGTTTAAAAAGCTGCTGTCAAAGTAGAAAAACTGCCATTTCTTCCACATCTTCATGTGGTATTGGCAAAAAAAAAAACTGTTGTTTTTACTTTTGATTCATTAAAAACGTTTTGTCTTTTGTTTGTGTCGGTGTAGCCTTCCATTCCACCAAAAACTATTTTAAATAACTGTCTACTCTCTTTAAATAGAGTGATAAATTTTGAATTTCATACTTTTCACACCCCCAATTATTTTAAGCGAATTTTTTAAACAATTCTCTAAAACACTCCCCTCACTACTGAATTTTTATTTTGGATATAAATAAAAACACAACGAAAAACTATTATTCACTGACTTTATATTTTATTCATAGTTTTCCCAAAACTGGCAGAAAAAAAATAATAATAAAAAACCCCATATGAACATTCATGATGCCAAACAATATAAAAGAACATAATTTCTGGTAAAAATGTAAAAATGCATATTTTAAAGGAAAAAAAGGTTAGATTGCTATATTTGGCTATGCCGAATCTTTGATACCCTCCACTGACAGTTAGAATATTTCAGGAATGAGATTTATAAGGCGGCTATGGTAAATTATCGAGCGACATTTACGAAATTTGACAATGTAATTTCTAGTCTTAAAAAACTGTGGGGTACCAAATTTCATCACAATAGCATTATTCGTTACAGTTTTAGGCGTACTAAAAACTGTTTCCCAAAAGTAGGCTGTATATGGACCTTATGATAAATTCTGGGCCGATCATCAGGACATTCGACAGTGTGATTTCTATCATATAGAACGAATTTAAGCAAAATCTTTTTCAATCTGCGCATTATGCCAACATTTATGTTAGTTTTTGTAACAAAATTATCCAGTTTTAAAGTGGTGGTTCCATATTTGGATTCATAACTCTTATCCTACTAAACCGATTTTGCTGTATTTCATTTCCGAACCGCTTAGGCTAACTAGAAACAATTTGTGAAAAAGTAAGCTTGTTTTCAACATTCAGACAAACGGACATGGCTAAATCAACTTTCAATTACTAAAGAACCCGGAATAGATATACTTTCTTGGAGTCTAAGAAAAAAAATTAAAAAATTTCACACATTGTGTCATTACCGCAAAAAAAGCTTAAGCGACATCATTTTTAATTTTGTATTTTTTTTTTAATCAATGACTTTTTTGGCAACACTTGCATCATCTCCTAAAAGGTCATGGTCACATAAGGTACCGTTACGATTTTAAGGCAAAAACAATTTTATCTTAAGCGACAACCCTCATACAAAATGTTTATGAAATAAAATAAAAAACACCTTCTCCTGTAAAATTTGGTTTTTGTCGCTTAAACTTTTTTTTGCAGTAATGACTCGATGTAATGACATAGAAAGTATATCCTCATTATTCTCATGTAAACCATATACATTTTGCAAGCTCTAGAAACATTTTTCGTAACACTTTTTCCACTTCGCGCGAGGTTGCGTTAAAATATTATTACAGACTGCACCATGGGGTTGTCAGTGGTGTGCTGTTTTGTAAGGGGCTCATATTCATAGACTCTAGATGTTGTACCTGTGTAGATGCTGCGCACAGCTTTTAATACATTGCGATTTAATTTTTTGAGCATTTGTTTTCACCAATTAACACGAGCACCATTTTGAGCATTTGTTAAATGTTCTGGAATTATCTTATTGGTGGTCGTCATATGAACTCCTTAGAAAGATGGCTCAATCTCGCGAATTGACGCATCGTCATCTCATTATTGGTTACACCTACTGACCATTTTTAGAAAAATTGAGTTAGATATGAGGTGTATATATTTTAGAAAGACTGTATTTAGAAAGACTAAATCCAAATCCTGTTTTACGAAATTTTTTATATTCTCTGATATAATAAGCATCCATTTTGCTCCATATTCACTGTTTGAAAGTTTATTATGTATTGTTCTGCTCTACACGCAACTATTTGGAGAATGATACAAACTCTTTATACAAAAACGTACGAAATAATTTTTACCCTTGCCTTGCTTCATTGCCGTAAGAAAAACAAGTAGTTAAAGCGAAAGCTAAATAAAATGACAACAACAAAATAAACTTTACTCTTGCTTCGCCTCATTGCCGAAAGAAAAAAATGTAGTTAAGGCAAAATAAAATGGACAACAACTCAATACACAACAGTACGTATAGGTGTGCAGCATAAAAACCTACTTTTTAGAAAAAATTTAAGAAAAGTGTCGTATGCGGCACTTATATTTAGCTTTTTTGTTTTTTTTAAATCTTTGGAAAAAGGTTACCTGATGATCTGGCCTAAGCAACCAGTGAAATGCACACAGAGCCTAGCTTTCCTTCAACATTAAATATCAGTGTTTTTATAAAAAATAAAAATTGGGAATTTAGCACGTCATGGAAAAATCTTTAAAATTTTTCTTTAAAAAAATTTGCAAAAAGCAGTAGTAAAAATATCAAAAAAAATCCATCGGGTATATTTTCAGAAAACTGCATGTAGACTTTCATTGTCGTTTTTCTCTATTACGACTGTTTAGCATATGCTCCAAACCAATAATGAGCTGACGGCATGCTAATATTGCTTAATAGGCAATATTTTTTTTTGCGCAATAACGGATTTTGGACGACACTCAGTACCCCTGTTCCAGAACGAATTGTGACCTGCTAGCTTTTTACAGCGCCAAGGTCTAAAGTCGAGCTTAGCTAATCGATGCTTTCTGGTCTTGATAATCCAGTGCGAAAAACATAAGAATCTACCAAACGTGTTTACAAAGTTATTCTATTTTTTTAAAAATGATTTCTGCCATGTGGCCGCCACGGCTGGCGCGTATAAGGGGCAATCTGGAACACCAATTTTCAACAATTTTTCGCAGCGTTTTCGCACGTATATCGGCATCTTCGAATGTTGATTTCAAGGTGTCCAATTGCTTGTGGTTTGTCGACGTAAACAAGTGACTTAACATAACACCAAAGAAAATAATCTAATGGGGTTAAATCACACGATTTGGTGGCCAATTCGGAGAATAAAATTTTGAATGGAAATTCAAAATAAATATCTATTTGTGCTTCACCCCATTCGCCGAACTGGCGGCGCATACGATCGTCGTTTGGCTTTAATTCCTGCACAAGTTGAATCTTAAAAGCTTTTAAGCCAAGATTCTTTCGTATTATCTTCCACAAAGTGGAAGGACATAGCCCCAGTTGCTGAGTACGACGACGAATTGATTGATAAGGATCATCTTCAATACTTTCCTGTACATCAGCTTCAGTTTCTTCAGTGCGCACAGTTCTATGGTGAAATAAACAGGTGGCAGCACTACGCCAGATGACGATTTATTGCTCTTCACAGAAAAAATTTAAAATTGTCTCTAATCAACAAATTTATTCCAAATTCATAGAATCAAGCAACCCATTGGTTGATTTTGCACCTATTACCAAAATGATTATATTGATTTCTAAAAATTGTAAAAATTTTATATATTGAATATTTTTGTTCCTATAATTTATATTTTTAATTTTAATTAAACAAATGATCAAAAAACTTTGCCGTTTCAAACAATTTGTTGATTGATCTTGACAATTTCCAACAACAATTTCACAAGTTAAAATTATTTCATTTTAAACGAAATAATTTTTTGTTATTTAATTATTAATTTAATTCAGAATTTATTTGAAACCAATTAAAATGTTTATTAAATCAAAATTATATTTTTAATTTTCTTTCAACAAAAAAAAAAAAAATAATTGATTCAACTATCACATTAATTGAATTTAAAAACTTTTTAAATAATTTTTTTAATTGATAAAAAACTACTCATAATTTTTTCTGTGTTGCATTGTTTGTCTAGGTTTATGTCAAAGTTTTGTTTTTTTTTTACTAAAATTCCACGTTTTGTGCTGTGATTATTGTATTTTATTAAAGTTTTTGATAATTTTAAATTAAAATAAATAAGATATTGACCATAATTAAATAAAAATTGGCAAACAAATTTTTTTTCATCATGTTTAGCGGCACGTTTTGATTTTTGTTTAATGTATTTTTTGACGTAAGCGGTGATGTAATTTCCATTTTGGTGTAATGTTGTATTTGTTGCCGTAACGATGCCACCTGCTAATTCCACCATGCACTGTTCGGTGTCTCACGGGATGCACATTATCAGTAAATATAAATTTGGTCAGAAAACGACCTATTGTTCTTTGAATTAGCCGCTCTAACGATTATGTACGCCATAAAATGGAAGAAGTGAACGATGAGTTTGACGAATAGAACAATTATTTTAATTTAAAATTTCAACAATTTTCACGCGTTGCTCTCATGTTAGTTCATTTATAATGAAATTTCAAAGCAAACTAAACAAAAAGTAACTTTTAGCTTGTTAATGGGTGCTCAAATGAAGCAGTGATGCCAACTTAAAGTTGTGACACTCTAGAAAAACACGCTTTACCTAGTTTGAAAAATAACATGTGGGAACACTATGATTAATGGTGTAAAATCTATTGGTAGTTTTAAAGCCCAATTTTATGCGTTTAGAGATAGTTAATTTGTTAACTGATTTATAAATTTGTTGGTTTAAACACATTTTAAACCAAAAATATTTGCACCAGTAAACAAATTAATAGTATTAATTAAACCAGTTAATAGTATTTATTAAACGTTGAATTCACTTGATTAAATGTTTAATTCAGTTGATTAAAATTTTAATTAAAACTGATTATATTTTTGATTAATGCTTTAATTGGTGAAAAATGTGTGAGAATTTTTCTGTGTACTTATTTCAAGTTCTCTAAAACTAATACGTACCAAATTGCTTTACAATATCGGTAGGCTTTTGGGAATTTCCTTCCTAATTTTGATTTTCTAAGGCTTTAGAATTAAATCGTGTTTTCAGCAACTTCTAAGGACATTTTTAAGCCGACACAATTTCTCAGGGTTACAGATGGACTGAACAACTTAATAAACCCTCAGTAAAAAAAAACTTCTGGTGGTAAAGGGTTTTAAAAAGACCAAGGAACCATTTAAATTTTCAACTGCAGTTGCAATTGGAACGAACAAATAAAGAAATAAGAAAAAAACATTGAATTGCATTTGTTATATTTTATAAACTAGCACACACGCACACACACACACAATCCCTTAGCCATAGAAAACCCCGTTTTTTGACCCGATTTATTTTTTTACCACAAATAAATTTTTCCTCTGGCTGTAGTTGTTGTTAAACAAAGTCAAGTGGCTTAAAGTAAATACCAACACTACTTCAGGAATATTGTCCCGAAAGCATTCATGTTTGATTTACATTTTTAAAAAACCTTCAAATAATTTAACTAAAGTGCAGGGTTAGGTCAAACCATATGATATCCTACACAGCGGCGGGAGAACAATACAAGTTGTGGGCAAAAGATCCAGTAATAGGTTTTTACCTTAAACGTTTTAAAGATAAGTTTTCTATCAATGCCAGCGTTATGATATAAGACCAAATCATATAAAAACCAAACGTGGACCAACCTCGAATAACAAAGTACAACAGCCAATCTGGGGGGTGAGAAATTCCAAGTCAGGGTGATGGTACTAGGTCAGTAAAGTAAAACCCTCAAAGGGTTTGGCGTTCGTATGTGTCAGTTTTTTTTTATGACATTTTAAATTTTTACCTTATCTTGATGTTTTTTTGTTTAAGATAACTCGAGAACCACTTGTCCGATTTTGCTAAAACAAACTCAAAAAAATTAAGAATTACAATATCTTTAATCCGTTCATATAACGTTTTTCTTTATAATCAACAGTTTTGCCGGTAAAAATAAATTTGTGGAGAAAAAAAAATTATTTTTTGCCTAAAAATAGGCAATATTTATTAAAATAAATTTTAATTTTTAGGCAAAAAAATATTTTTTGTTCTCCACAAATTTATCTTTACCGGCAAAACTGTTGATTATAAAGAAAAACGTTATAAAATTTAAAATGTCATAAAAAAAAAACTGACACATACGAACGCCAAACCCTTTAAGGGTTTTACTATACTGACCTAGTACCATCACCCTGACTTGGAATTTCTCACCCCCCAGACAATAATCCCAAAAATGTTCCATAGTGTAATTAGTGTTTTTCTTACAACTGTTTTACAATAGTTTTATTCAATAGATTCATTTCTTAAACGGTTACTATTCTTTGACAAGCTAACAAAAAGGACGTAGTTCTGCAAACATTTTTTCCCCGATTTGTAGAAAAAATGTTTTAAATCAGATAAAAAACTTAGTGGTTTTTATTATTTGTCATCTGTTTTAGTTGTACAATATGTCAGCCCACTTTTCTTTCGTTCTCAACTACTTGGTATCATCGCGAAAACCTGATAATTACGCTCTCGTTGCTCTCATTATCCTGCCAGGAATGCAGGCAAAAATCGAAACCATGGCTTTAAATATTAACTTGAAATTAGAGGATTTTAAGCTTCCCACAGATTTTTAAAATGCATTGAATTTTGATTTCATAACTCATATTTTTGCAGACCATCTAGGCTTGCCAAATTTGAATTTGCAAAATTCTGGACATTCACTGAAAATATTCTTGATTTTGAAAAGAATTCTTGATAATTAAAAACTTCCTAAAATAATCTTTTATAATAATAACACAATTGTTAAAACCACTTATAAGCAAAAACTACAAATGAACTTACTATTGGTATCAAGACTTTCCATATGCTTTTCATTTAAGCCAACGATTTAACGTTTTAAATCAATGTTTAAAGAACTGCAGTCAAAATAAAAAATAGTTTTTTCTTCGACTTTCTCATTTTTCATTGGGCAAAAATAAGCGGTTGCTTTTACTTCTGATTCATTAAATGTAAACAGTCGCAGTCAAAGTAAAAGCATAAAATGAAAAGTTATGCAACACAAAGTACTTTGACTGTCGACTTGTTCGAAAATTTTTGGTCTAACTGACTAAGACTTTTCATAAATTCCGAACTTACATACATACATAAAAAACACACAAAACATCTCTTCTGCCTTAACTTCGGATGTTGTTAAAGATTTCAGTCAGTTAACCCAGAAACAAACGGTTTGCCCGCCGCTTGCCCCGTTTGTTACAAAAAAGTTTTCAGCACCAACTGGTGACTTGGAAACCAACATTTATCTTGTTATTCGTGACACCCGGCCTGCTGCTTTCAGATGTTAATGTCTTATCGTTGACTCATTATTGGTTTGACCTACCGACCATTTTAAAAAAAATTTAGCTTTTTCTAAATCCAAACCCTGTTTCACGAAATTTTGTATGGTTTCTGAGATATTAAGCATTTATTTTGCTCCATATTAACTATATTTAAGCTTTTTAAGTATTGTTTTGCTCCATACGCCACTATTTGGTGAATGCAGCAAATTCCTCATACAAAAACGTACAAAAATAAATTTCACTCTTGCTTAAGAAAAAAAAGTAGTTAAAACAAGAACATTAATTTCACTTTTACTTCGCTCCATTGCGTAAGAAAAAAAGTAGTAGAGAGCAAAAGCAAAAGAAAACGTCAACCAATCAATAATACACAGCAGTAACTATACGTATACAGCACAAAAACCTAGTTTTTAAAAATAAATTAAGAAAAGTGGCGTATGCGGCACAAAACAAAAATTTTCATTTTCACGTTCACGTTCAAAAAATTTAAATTTTTCTTCACAACCCAGCAAAAACTTAACTTACCTTGTAAGTTAACAAGTAATGTTGGAGAAAATAAGCACTACTTATTTTTCGGCTGAATAACTACTTATTTTTGTTCGAGGTGTCCACAGAAATCAGTACTTACAATACACTAACTAGAAGTCTATATAGTTCTTTATCTAGTTATTGTTTAACTACGAGTAAGCTGAATTGTAAGTACTTACAATATACTTACAAGAAGCCAAAAAATCAGTAGTAAATAGACCTAATAAGTAGTAAGTAAGTAAGTAAGTAAGTAAAAAACTGAAAACAACACAACTAATAAGTAGTTATTGAGCTGATTATTAGTAAGCAAGTATTCAGTAGTGAAAATAATAGAAGTAGTAAGTAGTTGCTGAGGTCATTACTAGTAAGTACTTATTGAAGTTTTCAGAATAATGGCAATTGTAATGACAACTACTTACCAGGTAACGCATGAAATAATTACCACCTATTACCAAAATTCAAAAAGTTTTTTCTGGTGAAATTTCAAAAATTGGGTATATTTTCAGAAAACTTAATGTAAACCGTTATTGTCGTTTTACTCCACTACGACTTTGTGGCATATGCGTCAAACCAATAATGAGCTGACGTATTATTGATCTTGCAAATAACCAAATTTTTTAGATAAAAATTTTAGTTTTGCGTTAGTTTTTACAATTCCGAGTTTTTTCGGGCTTATGAAAACCCTTCTACCTGTTATAATAAATAGAGTTTTAGTTAAAAACATTGCAAAAAACGCACAAAAATTCCCGAAAGATTTTTCCCTGAACATTTTATTTTCAAATAGAACTATAAGAAACACTTGAAATAATACCGAATAACGTTTTTATTTTTACAAGTTCGGTATATATAATACTGAAAACATAAAAGTGTAAAATTTAAAAAGATTCGAGCCATAATAAGCCATAAAATCGAAACGAATAATGTTTTGGTTACAAAGTTTTTCACGAATAATATAAACAAAATCGATGATGCTTTTCAGTCGTATTAGATTCATAATTGGTCATAGTACCCAGATAAAGACCACCCTTATTAAAATATAACCGAGCCACACTGTAAACTTGTGTCCCAAATACATATAATTTGTTTGCTTTACACAACCTCATCAATCTTACATCGACTTAGTCCTTCAAGTGTTTAAAAAAATTATTAAAAAAAAATATTAAATGCTTAATAGAAAAAACCACAAATTCATGTAGCATACAACCTCCAAGGGTTGCATAAAAAAAGATGGAAGAGGTTTAGCATTCGTCAGCCCATGCACGTATTACTTCCGGCTGGGTCTCGTCGGCTAGTGGGATGGGTCTTGCAGGCTGTTCGAATTGAACAATTAACGTTGTTGTGCACAGAATCTTATTTCATTTTTACGTGCTACTTTAAAAGGGGTTTTCTCGAGAACCAATAGTGAAGCGAAAGAAACAATGGCGTAATTGTGAATGAATTTGACATATTTAGTAGGTGCTGATGTTAAACCTATTTCCCCTCCCAACCGTGATCATGTATTTAAAAGCGATAACATAGTACATGATCCCAATGATAATCACCCTATCCTAGCCTTCGCCTGAAATCAAAACAATGTGGTTTACCAATTCATTTTAATTTTATTACATAAATAATTCAAATTGTTCTCATAACGTAAGTTACTTAGCAAGTATAAATCTACTTATTCTCAAAACCAAATGCCGGAAATATTTTTTTTTTTTTTTTTACATATTTATTAGTTAAACGTTACTTATTAATATTCTATTAAAACCCTACTTATGAAACGAACAAAATCACTTCCGAAATGTGTGCGCATAAGGAAAAAAAATTCAGCCAAACAATAGTTAAGGGTGCATCCCGTTCGGATACCAAGGACAAATGTATGTATACACAGGAAAAAATCAGCTTGATTATTAATTACGCTAATGCGTATTCAATCCGTTTTGACAAAACAAAAATTGTAGTTATCTTTACGCGGTTAATCGCTCATTCAAAATTAGCACACTGATGTTAAAATTTGCTCTACGGCCACATGGGTAAGCTTTTACTTGAAGCTATTGAGTTTTACAAAAAAAAGCCTTGTTAAAACATAAGTGCTTATAATTTGTTCCTGTGTATGCATACGTAAATAATATAATGTATTTAATAATTTATATAATGTTATGGTACTAGATTTTACGTTATTTAATTTTCATTAACCTTTGTCTACTTAAATGAATGTATTTGTATACAAACTTTAACCGCCACCCTCGTAGACTACCTTTATGTTTTACACATGATCAGTAATCGATGGGGGTTTGGCAATTATTAAATTTTCAAAAAAAACAAGTGATAAAAAAATTTAAATAAACTTACGGTCATCAGGATCCCACGATGAAAGATCTTTCATGATGTGATACGTTGGTGATGAATAAGTTGTTGTAGTAGTTGAGTCTAGACAGCTGAAATTCGTTTTTGGGTTTTTTTTTTTTATTACTGTGTGACGTATGTCATCTTTTAAAATAGACAAATTTAACAATTAAAATAACACCCCACTATTTTAAATTTTACGTTGGCATCTTCACTTTTTGATTTGGGTTTTGTTACACACGATATTTAGGCTGTCTTTGTTTCCCTAACCCGCACACACTTTAGAATTCAAAAATATTTGTTTTTTTTTATAATACTAGCAAAAAAATTAAAATTTTGATAAAAATTTGGTTACGATAAACACAACTTAATGAGTTTAGATAAACTTTACATTTTTTTTCTTAGACACTTAGGTCATTAGGCAAATATTATTTAAATTTAAAGAAACTTTTAATTTTCACATCGACTTTTAAAAAAACTTTGTATACGATCTGTGATAACTTGTGATATAAAGGAACTGCGATATTAGGTTAATTAGACTTTAAGTGATTCTAGTCCCGTACTTGTGCAGGTGTTTTTTTTTTCTTTTATACACAATTTTAAATAATTTTTAAGTAAATATTTTCATCCTTTTTGTAGAGAAAAAAATGTCACTTATTTCAAAATTCTGTAAATTTTTTTTTTTCATCTGCTTTGCAACCAACACACAAGGCAAGGCTAATATTTTCCGGCCGGGCAGATAATATGCCCACTGGATAAGCCAATGGAAGTACGTATTTCTTGGTGTTCCAACAGGATTTGATGCTTTCCCTAGATCCCGAGAATTACTCCGTTGCTGTCTAGCACCAATTAAACGGGAGATTGCCGAAAGATTCCCATACATGAAACTCCGAACCTGGTGCTAGATAACAACCCAAAGCTAACGAATAAGGTCTTCTGCAATGCGAAACATAAGAAAAACCATAAGAACCTGTGAAATTCATGTCACTTAATATAACTTACTCCACAATAAGGCTACCAAAAATTTTCCGCAATCGCTGGTCAAAGAAAAAGTCCCAGTTTACTGTATGTTTTGTACAGTTGGTGAACAACAAATTAGGATGCACAATTTAATTGGGAAGCAGGCGCTGCGATTCCTATCACTTCTATGTTTCACCACTACACGTTTTAATACTACGCCGACCGTCCGATGCTACAAAATGGTGTTCACAAAATAGCGTGCTGTTCTCGAAAATACCATTTTTATACGATAAATTGTCTGATGCAATAATGGAAGGATACCGCTAATTCAGCGTATTAATTCCTTTGCACTTGACTTTTGACTGGAATGCAAATAGACCGCCTTTTATAAAACAGAGCTGCTTCACAAAGCACCTGTTTCTGCCCATATGTCCAAAAACAGAGGTGGTAAGTTTAGTAGACTACAGTTTGAGTTGCCAGACAATAATAATATGGTTTAACGCTAAAAAAAACCCGCTACAAGCGCCCCTACATAACCCCCCTGCCAAAATCACATTTGGGGGGCAACAGCAGCACAAATATGATACCGCTTGTAGCAATAAAAATGATCAATAACCTCCCAAGAAAATCATCGTCCTTTAAGTCAGGCCTATTGTCGTATATCCTTGGCGTGGTAGATGCCAAGAAATTTCCCATTTAGGTGTTCAAGCTCATAATAACAGGATCCCTTTTTCCCCCTGACCCTTGCCTTTAAAAACGGGGGCGCCAATTTGGAATTATACCCCTTTTCGAAACAGATTGGCTTGAAATTTCGTGCAAACACCTCCTGACCTATCCTATAGCTAACTTCCCGTGACCTTATGTTATACGCCCTTTCGTTGCGCTCCCGCCGTTTCAACATATTTTCAGTAGCTCTACCCCTGATAACATTGAAGGAGTCCTCCCTATTAAATCTAACCGACCTATCTTCCAACATCTCCAAATTACGAAGCAGTTCATATGTATTGCCGCTAGTTATCATGTGTTGTCCGAACGCCATGTAATAAGGTGAAGTACCTATGGAAGCATGCACTGATGAACGCAAGGAACAACTAATGCTGCTGAGGTATTCATCCCAATTGCTCTGGTCGGTTTTGATATATGCCCTGATTGCCGCTAGCACAGAACGATTGACGCGCTCAGATGCATTTGCTTGGGGCGAGTAAATAGCTGTATATACATGGTGAACCCCATAATTTTGAAGAAGTTGATTGAATTGAGTGGACTTGAATTGAGCTCCATTGTCGGAAACAATGATTTCAGGAGTACCGTAGGTGTGAAACAGTTCCTGTTCCATATACTTAACAATTATGTCAGTGGTAAATTTCCTAACAGGTTTCAAAAAGCAAAATTTAGAGAAATGATCCAGCACAATAAAGATCCCAACGTTACCAGACTTCGACCTGGGATAAGGCCCTAAAAAATCTATATACAGTTTTTGAAAAAACCGCCGTGTTTCCGAATTTTTACCCAATGGTGGACGCATTACAAAATTAGGGTGCTTGGTGCCCTTGCATATTTCGCAAGAGTTGATGTAATTTTTGACATCGTTGACTAAATTTGGCCAGAAGTAAAAACGTCTGATGCGTTCCAATGTTTTATTTATACCCCCGTGTGAAGACAGTGGGCTGTCGTGAGCCCTTTGAAGCACCTCCTCTACCATTTCTTTGGGGATCCAAAGTTTCCACACTAAATCATCTTGCAACTGTTCTCCGGTGCAGTGTTCTGTACGTCGGTATAAGTAATTGTCTACAATTTTCAAATCAGGTGTCTTGTCTATAGTTTTTCTAACGCGTTCAAGTAGTTCGTTGTATGAGGTGCTGTTGAAATGTTTAGATTTCAAGTCTACGAAAACTCCACAATCCCCAAAAGCGGACAGGTTAAAACATTTAAGTTCGGGCAGATCGCCAACGTTAGTACGCGAAAGCGCATCAGGAACCACGTTCTGACTTCCTTTTCGATGTTCTATTCTGAACTGAAAGCCCTGCAGTTTCAGAGCCCATCGTGCCAACAGTGAATTCAGGTCTGTTTGGGTCATGAGCCACTTTAAATAGGCATGATCCGTTATAACAGTAAACTCATGACCTTCCACATATGCCCGAAATTTCTTAATGCTTGGCATTGCTGCTAAACATTCCTGTTCGGTTACAGAGTATTTGCGTTGGGCTTGGTTTAGTTTCTTCGACATAAATGCGATCGGAAACTCTTCGCCCTCCGCAGTTTTCTGAACCAACACACTTCCTATTCCAGTGCTGCTTGCATCACAGTGTATATAGAAAGGCTGCGAAAAGTTGGGACTATGCAACACTGGGGCGGTTGTCAATATGGACTTTAATTTATCAAAAGCCTCTTGGGCTTCGCTGGTCCACTTAAATTTTCTGTTGGCTTTCAACAAATCCGTTAATGGTGAAGTCAGAGAAGCGTAGTTCATGATGAACTTCCGGTACCAACCGGACATACCCAAAAATCGTCTGATTTGCCTAACAGATCCTGGGGTCGGGAATTCTATGATGGCCGAAATTTTATCCGGATCCGTGCGAATTACACCATTACCCACTACGTGGCCAAGATACCGGACTTCTCGTACGCAAAACTTAGATTTCTCAATATTAATAGTCAAACCTGACGAACTTATTTCTTGCGAGATGATCCCTAAAACCTCTAAATGTCTATCGAAGCTATCCGACACGATCAACAAGTCATCCAGATAAACGAATACTTCGGTCTTTAATTCCGCAGGCACGACCTTATCCATGAGCCTAGACATGGTCTGAGGCGCGTTGCATAGCCCAAAAGGCATGACCTTGAAGTGGTATAAAGGTCGTCCGGGTACAGTAAACGCCGTCTTACCTTTCGATGACTTGTCAAGTGGAATTTGCCAAAAGGCGTCTTTCAGGTCGAGGCTCGTGATGAACTCGGCCTTGGGTAATCTACTTAAAATCCCGTCTATATTCGGCAAAGGATATGCATCCTTAACAGTGACCGAGTTAACCTTGCGGGAGTCCAGGCACAACCGAACCTTCCCGGGCTTTCGAACTAAAACAACTGGAGACGACCACGCACTGTCCGACTCCTCAATCACGTCCATTTCCAACATTCTATCTAATTCGGCGTAGATTAATTTTTCTATGGCAGGGGACACTGGAAAATGCCTTTGTTTGATCGGAGTTGCTTCACCCACGTCAATCACGTGTGAAACGATATTTGTTCGCCCGAGACCTTTCATTCTAAACGATGGAAAAGTATCTATTACCCTTTGTAACCGTTGTTTCTCAATATCCGACAATGAACGTTGTTCCGATGTATCGGGAAAAGGTGGTGAAATTTCGGGTAACCCTAGTTCGGATATGAGGCCTTGAGGTAATAGGTTAAAACATTGCCAAAAATCAATACCCAAATAAAGATCTTGAGCCAGAGTAGGCACTATATATAAGCAGATTGGTCTCGCAACACCCCTGAAAGTAATTTCCGTTTTAACATACCCAACAACTCCTTGCGATTTACCATCAGCTGTTTTTACGAGGGATTTGATTTTCTTATATTTTTCACCAGATTCTAAAAAACGTTTTGCAGCTATCGATCCTAAACAACTTATGGACGCCCCGGTATCTAGTAGTCCGCTAAACGGTTTACTAAACAGCATCACTTCAGCATAGGGCCGTATGTCGTGGGGTCTATCATAAATAGAACTTAAAAGATTTCGTCGATTATTTCTTACGTTACGCCAATAGTTTCTCAAACGTTTAATAGAACGACTTTTCTTAGGTGACAGTATAGATTCAGTGAAAAGTTGAGACCTTCTAGCATTATACTCGGCTAAACGAATGTGGAATGGTTTGAAATAGGTGGGTGGATTATTTATGGCACCATTTTGGGGTATTGCAGGCGGGTTACTAATAATTTTAACGGACAAATCAGGTTTACCCTCGGTTGGGGTGGACTCAGTCTTAGAGGACGAAAACGGTAAAATTTTTAATTGGTTTTTAGAAAACGTGTAATGTTCCCTCGATGTATCTGAATTTGGTTGAAATAACCGTTCATTAACAATAATAGTTCCCGGGTTGTTACAAGATTGTAAAACATTCGGTGAGTGTTCTGAATCGAGGGGTTGAGAATTATTCAGTCTTGGCTTGTACTGGAGGAGATCGGAGTCATTGGTTTGCGTGCACTGCTCAGTGCACTGGGCTGGAAGTTTTTTTGCTTACATTTAACACATTTGGGCTTAAATACATTCGGTTGCCCACAACCATAACAGAATACTCGTCTTTCTTCTAAACAGTCATGCCACCGGTGTCCAGTTCCCTCGCAGTTCCAGCACGTCAGAACGATAGCTGATATTTCCTCTTGATTAAGAGGATTTTCCTCCTCCTCTACAATCTCATTCACCTGTTTGCGCTGCACGAAAGACGTTGCATAAAGGTGTTTCCTACCAATATTTTGTAAGAAGAATTCCCTTCGTCGGCAAATATCTCGCAATTTCGACACCGACTCAATATTAATATTTAAAATTTCGTGCTGTATTTCAGGCAGCAAGTTACGCCGCAATATTTCTATTAGAACCTTATCATCTAGCGGGTCGGTCAATCGATCAGAAACCTCAACAATCGCATCATAAAAATCGTCGAAGTTCTCATTCAACTTCTGTTTTCTATCACGTATCATTTCACGTAAGTCTACGTCGGTCCGGGAATCATTAAATTGCCTACGTAAAGCACTACAAAGATCCGGCCAAACTATAACACGAGTCATTTTATGGTACCTCCAAAACCAGCAGCTGGCTTTGGATTCAAACAACATGGAGATATGATCACATAATAGACTAAAGTTACCATTCAAAGTTTGCCTAGTCAAAGCCTCTACTCGGTATATAAAGTTTTCCACCGACATGCCCTTCGAATCGCCAGAGAATTTAATCCGCCAATTGTGGATTGTGTATCCGACTTTCTCTGGTCTCAAATCATAAAAGTTCGATACTTCATTTCGGAACCCATTTAAAGGTCGATTTGCCTGGCCGTTGGGCAATTGACTAGAGGTGGAGTTATTCAAACCCAAAAGCTGTTCTAACGTTTGGTTTTCTAGAGGGGCTACATGATCAAGGGGTGGTGAATTTCCATTATTTTGAGAGTTAGTCACTGAAGAAGCTCTTCCGATAAGATTTGAGGCGACGATAGAGGGATTTGATCGGTCAATAATGGATTGAATTCGAGTTTCCATCATAGAATTTAATTGTTGGCTAAGGACACCCAACATTTCCCCCTGTTGTTCTTTTATAGTTTTGCTAATTAAACTCTCGATTCCCTGCATGCTATCCTGTGATATTTTATGCTCGCTATTCCCTATGACAGAATCCGAAGTTAAAACAGAACATTCCAGAGTCGGGTCAAAGTTTACTGAACGCTGGGCATTAGACCGAGTTATCAGTGGTGGTGGATATTGAGATGGTTTGGGCGTACCTGCTGAAACTGCGGCTAAACTGATTTTACAGACAGGACACGTGGGGTTTGTTTTGGTATATTTTGTCAAACATGACTTATGGAATCTATGTCCACAAGGTGGCGTGGTCCCGTATTTAGGCTCAGAAATAGCATTCTGACATATCCCGCAGCTTGGTAATGCTATTGCCCCAAAGAAGTCTCCTCCCCGTCGTCCTGAGGCATTGTTGAGCAAAAATTAAAATAATGATAGACTTCTACTAGTAAAAACGCAACTAATTACAGGTTGAAACTTTTTGAAATCAACAGCAAGAATCTTAAGAGAAAAAACCAATTCAATAAAAAAAAATCCAATGCTTAAAAAAAAACGAGTGCATTAGTTCAAACAAAAAAATAAATTCCTAAATTAAACGAAAACAAAAAAAATTTATTTGTTTTTTTTTTTTCCAAATGACTGAGAAAAAGAAACGAACCAAATCGACTTTACAATAGCTTGTTTGATTTCATGGCAGAATTCTAGGATAAGGCAAAAAAAACAAGTCAAAAGCACAATTAACGCAATCGTATAGTAATTGAAATAGAAGTAAGAAAAAAACAGAGGAAGGCAGATAGAGTTAATAGGATACCGTTGGAAATGGCGAAGTTAAGTCGGTAACAGTGAGAGCTTAGCTCAACTAGTCATTCCTAAACTTAACCCATACAATATCAGAAAACAAAGGTATTACCTAATTGCACATACAGTTAAACGGTCTGGGCCTAGCTAAACAAAATCCAAACACCAGTATTTCCAAGAAAAACTAATATGAATAAGCGGTCAAACCTTTTAACAATAGGTAGAAGGCGAATAAATAGTCTCAAGTTGGTTAACAGTACGTCCAGAAACATTACTGTTACAGTTCCCACTAAAGAGTATTTTATCGAAAACAAAAAGAAAAGAAGGGGGAAAAATAAGGAAAAATAGAAAATAGATGAAAAACAGAAGAATGAAATTAGTTCAGGAGCCACACATACTAAAAAAAAATATAAGTTGTTACATCGACCACCAAGTGTGTGGGCCCCACGTTGGGCGCCAAAAATAATTATCTGTAGCATACAACCTCCAAGGGTTGCATAAAAAAAGATGGAAGAGGTTTAGCATTCGTCAGCCCATGCACGTATTACTTCCGGCTGGGTCTCGTCGGCTAGTGGGATGGGTCTTGCAGGCTGTTCGAATTGAACAATTAACGTTGTTGTGCACAGAATCTTATTTTATTTTTACGTGCTACTTTAAAAGGGGTTTTCTCGAGAACCAATAGTGAAGCGAAAGAAACAATGGCGTAATTGTGAATGAATTTGACATATTTAGTAGGTGCTGATGTTAAACCTATTTCCCCTCCCAACCGTGATCATGTATTTAAAAGCGATAACATAGTACATGATCCCAATGATAATCACCCTATCCTAGCCTTCGCCTGAAATCAAAACAATGTGGTTTACCAATTCATTTTAATTTTATTACATAAATAATTCAAATTGTTCTCATAACGTAAGTTACTTAGCAAGTATAAATCTACTTATTCTCAAAACCAAATGCCGGAAATATTTTTTTTTTTTTTTTTACATATTTATTAGTTAAACGTTACTTATTAATATTCTATTAAAACCCTACTTATGAAACGAACAAAATCACTTCCGAAATGTGTGCGCATAAGGAAAAAAAATTCAGCCAAACAATAGTTAAGGGTGCATCCCGTTCGGATACCAAGGACAAATGTATGTATACACAGGAAAAAATCAGCTTGATTATTAATTACGCTAATGCGTATTCAATCCGTTTTGACAAAACAAAAATTGTAGTTATCTTTACGCGGTTAATCGCTCATTCAAAATTAGCACACTGATGTTAAAATTTGCTCTACGGCCACATGGGTAAGCTTTTACTTGAAGCTATTGAGTTTTACAAAAAAAAGCCTTGTTAAAACATAAGTGCTTATAATTTGTTCCTGTGTATGCATACGTAAATAATATAATGTATTTAATAATTTATATAATGTTATGGTACTAGATTTTACGTTATTTAATTTTCATTAACCTTTGTCTACTTAAATGAATGTATTTGTATACAAACTTTAACCGCCACCCTCGTAGACTACCTTTATGTTTTACACATGATCAGTAATCGATGGGGGTTTGGCAATTATTAAATTTTCAAAAAAAACAAGTGATAAAAAAATTTAAATAAACTTACGGTCATCAGGATCCCACGATGAAAGATCTTTCATGATGTGATACGTTGGTGATGAATAAGTTGTTGTAGTAGTTGAGTCTAGACAGCTGAAATTCGTTTTTGGGTTTTTTTTTTTTATTACTGTGTGACGTATGTCATCTTTTAAAATAGACAAATTTAACAATTAAAATAACACCCCACTATTTTAAATTTTACGTTGGCATCTTCACTTTTTGATTTGGGTTTTGTTACACACGATATTTAGGCTGTCTTTGTTTCCCTAACCCGCACACACTTTAGAATTCAAAAATATTTGTTTTTTTTTATAATACTAGCAAAAAAATTAAAATTTTGATAAAAATTTGGTTACGATAAACACAACTTAATGAGTTTAGATAAACTTTACATTTTTTTTCTTAGACACTTAGGTCATTAGGCAAATATTATTTAAATTTAAAGAAACTTTTAATTTTCACATCGACTTTTAAAAAAACTTTGTATACGATCTGTGATAACTTGTGATATAAAGGAACTGCGATATTAGGTTAATTAGACTTTAAGTGATTCTAGTCCCGTACTTGTGCAGGTGTTTTTTTTTTCTTTTATACACAATTTTAAATAATTTTTAAGTAAATATTTTCATCCTTTTTGTAGAGAAAAAAATGTCACTTATTTCAAAATTCTGTAAATTTTTTTTTTTCATCTGCTTTGCAACCAACACACAAGGCAAGGCTAATATTTTCCGGCCGGGCAGATAATATGCCCACTGGATAAGCCAATGGAAGTACGTATTTCTTGGTGTTCCAACAGGATTTGATGCTTTCCCTAGATCCCGAGAATTACTCCGTTGCTGTCTAGCACCAATTAAACGGGAGATTGCCGAAAGATTCCCATACATGAAACTCCGAACCTGGTGCTAGATAACAGCCCAAAGCTAACGAATAAGGTCTTCTGCAATGCGAAAAATAAGAAAAACCATAAGAACCTGTGAAATTCATGTCACTTAATATAACTTACTCCACAATAAGGCTACCAAAAATTTTCCGCAATCGCTGGTCAAAGAAAAAGTCCCAGTTTACTGTATGTTTTGTACAGTTGGTGAACAACAAATTAGGATGCACAATTTAATTGGGAAGCAGGCGCTGCGATTCCTATCACTTCTATGTTTCACCACTACACGTTTTAATACTACGCCGACCGTCCGATGCTACAAAATGGTGTTCACAAAATAGCGTGCTGTTCTCGAAAATACCATTTTTATACGATAAATTGTCTGATGCAATAATGGAAGGATACCGCTAATTCAGCGTATTAATTCCTTTGCACTTGACTTTTGACTGGAATGCAAATAGACCGCCTTTTATAAAACAGAGCTGCTTCACAAAGCACCTGTTTCTGCCCATATGTCCAAAAACAGAGGTGGTAAGTTTAGTAGACTACAGTTTGAGTTGCCAGACAATAATAATATGGTTTAACGCTAAAAAAAACCCGCTACAAGCGCCCCTACATTCATAATAAATAAAATATATGACATATTTTAAATACAAATTTTTACATCATCAATACATACAACCACAAAAGAAAATATGCTTTGAATTAAATAACTATTTACCAAATCACAAAAGTATGCAAGGGTTTATGTTGTATACTAAAGTTGAAAAATATGCAATAGAATTTTATTATAAAGATAAAACTCTTAAATTTTAAAAATATTATTAAAATTTCTATTCAACAGCAGCAAAAGCATTTCCATTGTTCAGCTTGTCATGTCAAAGATTGGCAAAACAAATGAAAGACACTATTTTTATATTATCGTGATTTAACAAACACATTTTAAAGTTCAACATCAACATAATAATAAATAAGATCGTGTCCTGTTAAAGTAAAATAATGAAATAAAATTGATTTATCAGAAATGATAACAACCATAAAAATAACACTCACTTAGACAACTTCCATTCCTGGCATTTTTAAAGAGTTTTTCAATTTTGTATTTTCATGCTTCTCAAGTAAATCGAGCGCAAAAATGATTAAGATATTTTCTTTTTTCGAACATACAATTCAGGAAGTTTTGTCTTTTTTTAAAGGGGGATATTAGAGGAATTGAAATGTTGTGTGTATTGTAAATATTATAATAAATTCCCAAAGGATAATAAAGGATTACAGTTTGTACAGAGTAAATATAAATTTTGAAAGGATTTAAAAGCACTTTAATTAAGAGATTTATTAAATGTAAAGGATTTGAAATCAGCTATTAAAAGGAATTAAATATTATTTACCAATACAAAAACAAAATCTTTCTGATACCTTCATTAACAATATTTTTCACCTGTTATAAAATTGTTTCATTTTGCAATTACCCTTAACGGCTGAAGATGCTTAATTCTCTAACATTTATTTAATACACAAACAGATGGGCTACTTTTGCCAAAGGTTTTTCTTACTTAAGTATCCTACAAGGAATGAATGAGCGAGAATCATCATATTTTTCACGTTAGCGTTAAGAAAATTATAGAAAGAAATTATAGAAAACGTAATTTTCTGTCATTTCTTCCATAATTTTCTTACCACCAACGTGAATAATATGATGATTCGCTCATTAATTTCTTGTAGGGTAGTAACGCTTTTTGTAATTAGAAATTTTGTGAAACACAACTAACCTTTTTTCTACAATAACTTATGGTTTTAAGAGGGGCTGTCCCTATTTTAACGCATTTTACTTTCCTACAGCCAGGGTTGGGTAAAATAATTACATTGATGTATTTGAAATACAAACTACATTTAAATTGTGCAATTTAAATACACAATAGATTTAAAATATGTATTTAACATACTAAATACAAAAATGCAAAATGTGGTTTTTTAAACGCTATAGAACTAATGAGGGGGTTAGTTGTCAAACTAACTGTCACACTGCGCTTAGCTTTTGACATTTATGATCACTATACTTCGGCAAATTATCATGGGTTAATAGATTCCAGCTGAAGCAACGCTAAAAAATAATGTCATTTAACTTTACAAACCATTCATTGATTGGAAATTTTAATGGCTCATGTCTGGCTTATCGGATTTGTTAAAAAATAAAATCGCCAAATGTGGAGTGAGACTGATTACCAACAGACCCTTAAGGCTCAAGTTTATCCAAGAAAATGCACCGTTTGCTGCGGCTTACACGCTGATAGATTCATCGGTCTTTAAATCTACAAAAATTTAAAAATTGGGCAATACGAATGCGTTTCGTAGAAAACAGCTGCGGTGTCCACATGATAAATTTTTTTTTACAATTTTAAAATATATCGGGCTTGAAAGAGCACCCCTTAGCATCAGACAAGCAGCCTACATTTTTAGAGAGTAAATAAAATAAATAATAATAATAATTGTAGCCCTGAATGCAATCTAAAGATGTAGCAGTTGGTTTTAATAGTAGATACTATGAATTCTTTTAATATTCCAGTTCGATAGCCAGCCGAATATAGTTTTCTAAGCGATTGCTTTCGGGATCCTTTAATAAGTACATAAGATCCTTAATAAAACTAATAAGGGAAATGATAAAAGTTTTTGTTCTGTCTGTTTCAATTAAAAATCAATTAATTAAAGACAAATTTTGTGTTTCCTATGTTACATTGAAGAGCTTAGAAACCTCGAAAGATATAACTTTAAAGTGATTCATTTAAAGCGAAACCTTTTGTTGCACATTTATTAGCAAATTCTGCAAAAAGACAATTCCAGCGAAAAGTTTAAAAGCCTAAAGCCTAAGCGTCCAGTAGAATTTCAGTTTATCAATAGTAAGAATTAGGAATTTAGCACATTAAAACTAAATCTTATTAATGAAAAGCCTTCTTGTTGTAACGCAACGCCAGCAAATAACCTAAATTGTTTCACAGAAAAAATTAAAAATTGTCTCTAATCAACAAATTTATTCCAAATTCATAGAATCAAGCAACCCATTTGTTGATTTTGCACGTATTACCAAAATGATTATATTGATTACTAAAAATTGTAAAAATTTTATATTTTGAATATTTTTTTTCCAATAAATTATATTTAAATTTAAAAAATTTTTGTTATTCGTGCTTAATTCCCCGTTTTTATTCTTGATAAAAACACTGAAATTTATTGTTGATGGGATAAGCTATTCCTATGCGCATTTCACTGGTTGCTTAGGCCAGATCATCAGGAAACTTCATCCATAAACATTTTGGAAAAACTAAAGATATTAAACCAAATAAAACTGTTAAGCGTATAAGAATCATAAGCAACAGCTCTACTTGTAACAATATCAAAGTTTAAACAAAAACATCAACAATAAACAGTGAGTTCATCTCTTCTTACATTCCCCACTACAATTGATTGGAATTCTTCCAACATTAATTGTAGTTGTAAGTAGGTTAAGAAAAAACAAAATGCAAAAAACAACTTGCAAAAGCATGTTGCCAGGTAGTTTTTTCAGGCCGTGCACTTGCCAGTTTATTATCAAAAGTAATTTCTTGGGAATACAAAATTTAAATTTAAAAAATTTGTTATTCGTGCTTAATTCCCCGTTTTTATTCTTGATAAAAACACTGAAATTTATTGTTGATGGGATAATATCTTTAATATCTTTAGTTTTTCCAAAATGTTTATGGATGAAGTTTCCTGATGATCTGGCCTAAGCAACCAGTGAAATGCGCATAGGAATAGCTTATCCCATCAACAATAAATTTCAGTGTTTTTATCAAGAATAAAAACGGGGAATTAAGCACGAATAACAAATTTTTTAAATTTAAATTTTGTATTCCCAAGAAATTACTTTTGATAATAAATTATATTTTTAATTTTAATTAAACAAATGATCAAAAAACTTTGCCGTTTCAAACAGTGTGTGAATTGATTTTGACAATTCCAACAACAATTTCATAAGTTTAAATTATTCTATTTTAAACGAAATAATTTTTTGTTATTTAATTATTAATTTAAATCAAAATTTATTTCAAAACAACTAAAATGATTATTTATTAAATCAAAATTATATTTTTAATTTTCTTTAAACAAAAAAAAAAAAAAAATAATTGATTCAATTATCACATTAATTTAAAACTTTTTAAATAATTTTTTTAATTGATAAAAAAAACTATTAATAATTGTTTCTGTGCACAGAAAAAAAAATTGATTTCAATTAAAAAATTTGTGATATTAATTAAAAAATTAATTAAATTTGCACCAGTAAACAAATTAATAGTATCAATTAAACCAGTTAATAGTATTAATTAAACGTTTAATTCACTTGATTAAAAGTTTAATTCACTTGATTAATTTTTTAATTAAAACTGATTATATTTTTGATTAATGCTTTAATTGGTGAAAAATTTTGGAGAATTTTTTCAGTTTTTTAATATACTTGTATGTTTAATATACTTTTTATATTTTGGTATTAAGCGCAACTAGATCTACATTTAGTAACTAAGGGGATAATATTTATACAACATGGGCTAAAATAACTACAAGCTTATTGGCTTGCTGGCGTTAAGTAACACCTATTTCACACGAGGGCTTTTACGATGTCGTTTTTTTTTCATTCCCTATGGAAGCAACTTTCAAAACTCCTTTTCGTTCATCTGATGATGCTTAGTTGCATGTTTTTTTTTTATATTAACTTTAGAGCCTTGATTACCTGGAAGCATCAATTAACCGGCAAAAAATGATTTTTTTTATTGATGTAAAATTTCCATTGTAAATTTTTACCTCTATTTTCCGGCATTTCCTCGGTTATCCGAAATTATAAACAAATTATCCTTTTTTATCTTTTAAATAATAAAAAAATTAGATAAACGAAGAAAGGGAATTCCCCAACGTACTGAAGGCATGTTTTGCCAATATTACTTTTTTCTTCATATTATTTAAATATTATTTACAAAATATGTAATACATTATATAATTACATAAAATAAAGCCAAAAAAAGAAATTTATAGTCCCGAATGTTTCCGGTGCCATCTTTTATGGATAATCGAGGTCTGATTTTATTGCCAACCTGACACTTTAAAGAAAGAAATAAAATAAAACGTAACAAGAAGATATGAAAAACACAAACCGAGTCTTTTTGTTTGACCCTTTTTCTTCTTTACACCGTTCGGAAACAAACGGAAAGAATGGTTGAAAAAGTGACGTCGTAAAAGCCCTCTGTGAATTGGCTGTTACAAAAAGTAGGTTTTTCGTTGGAAACGCCCTTAAATAATCTTTTTTTCTGCAGAAAATCTGATCGTTAATAACTGTATGGATCTGTTTTGCAGCCTAGCTCATTGCATAGACCCCTGCTTAAAATAAATGTACAGGCCTTAAACATATTAAGAGTTCAAAAACGGATAAGAAGATCAGAAAATACACCACTGTTCATCTCTACAACCCCGGGTATAAGTAGGTTTTCCTTCCTTCAGTATTTCACATTTTGGTGTTACATTCTCTGGGGAAATTAGGCACAGTCGCTACATGGAACTTGAAAGACTTCCAAAATTAGAGATATCTTGAGATCACTGCTGAGGAGAGATTCTATCTGGTATTATGGAAGTCAATTAACCAGACTGACGATTAGTGAGAAACTAAAGCTAAGAAACTAAAGCTCTTAAAAAGCCAGCTTTAAAGATTTATTTTCGTCATTTGTGGGAAAGGGATCTTTCTTTTTGATGTAGATTTTTAATAGATACTGCGTATTTTAAATCCGCTTAAGAGTTTAGATAGCTTCAGCTCATAAGCAAGAGCCGAATATATAATTGTGCCAAGTTATAAACTAAAATTTCTTCCTGTGTCTGTTAGTTGCACTCGCACACGGGGGTGGTTTGTCATCCTAAGACCACCCGAGGGTAGCCTAACATGCATGTACCACATGTAGGCTGTACATGCCTACAATAACCCTTGAGAAATTTTGTTTTGGTTTGGTATCTAGAATTAATTTTATACATTTATTAACTCTATCCCCTAAAGTGTGCTATAATTTTCCATTGTTATTGATCTTGTTAAAGTTATTTCAAACATGCTATAAAATTCTTAGGAAAAATAAAGTTCTTATAATTTCTATATTGATGTGTACGAATTTAACAATATTGTATTATAACATTTGTCTGTATGAACTAGAATTCAATACTCAATACGTCTTAATTGTGTAACATATTGTTGAAAATACACAGATGAAGATAATCAATCAGGTTTTGTGCATTCATATAAATGTATTGACATTTGAATGGTATGTTTTTTCTTCTATGAAATGAAAATGCAATTAAAAAGTTTTCAATTGACTAGTGTTTAGGAATAAAGAATTACATTTTAATTTAAATTCAATGTAAATTTGCATTAAAATTGTGACCAATATTAATTCATACCAATATTGAATTGTGTATATATTGATATTTTAATAGATTCTCCCCAGTTTTCATAACTAACCGATAACTTAAAATAGGATTTTATCGGCCGTAGAAAAAGTGTTCTATTATTTTAGCTTAACTTTAACCTACCAGGTAGCATAAACCTTCATTTAATTTATCGCTTACTCTAGGTTAAAGTAAAGTTTAAATAATGGAACACATTTTACACAGCTAATAAAATAATACCTTTGTGAAAACGGGACTCAGGAACATTATTGCAACTTGCCGATAAATAAATAACGGTAGTGTTTTGTATCACGTATACAAAGTTTTTCACTATAAAAACTTTGCTTTTAACTAAACTGAGCAATATTTTACGACAAGTTCATCCTTTCGGGTAGGTTAAAGTTATATTCTTCTATTCTTTGATTAAGTCCTGCGGTTGCTCTTCTACTTAAGCGGGCTTGGTCACCATCATGGGCTTTCAAAATATTTTACCGAATATTTTTCATACTTAGTTTTTACACTGAGATCTTTGTTAATATTCAAACTTATACAAACTAAGCGCCGGCTGTGATAACTTAAAGGAGTGTGCTTTGGTGTCTTTGGATCTTTTCTTTGTTAGAGGCTGAAGCAGTGTCCCATAGCTAAATACTTTAGCACCCATATCGTAGTTTTAACACAGAGTTGAAAAGTGGTAGTTTCTTTATCGTAAGATGAAATTGAACACAAATAATTTTTGTATTACCAATGTTTAAGATTATTTTGGTCGGCCTTATCCCACGGTTTTCAAAAACAGTGGATGGAATTAATAAGCCCAAAGCACATCCATGTATAAGTGTTACATAAAACTAAACACATGGGAGTAAATTTTAAGTGTATAGGTTTCGGCAGAAACCAGTACACTCGCCCCTTGCTTGGTGATTCACAACAGCAACTAAGAAGACCTGCCCCATAAAACTTAACTGCTTAAGAACTTCTCTTCCAAAGTTTTTCGATTAAAGCCACAGCCCATGCGTGATTTTTGAAAGAGCCTCAACCAATAACTGGTTTAGGACAGAAGCCCTAGAGGCTACTGGCTTCCTTGCTCGCAGAGCGAAACACTAGTCAATCGCGGTCCTAAAATGAGAGATATCTTTTTAATCCGGCCGTTTTTTGGTATTGGTTGCACCTTTAACGATGCAACCCCCTTAAAATCGCTGTTGTTGCTTTTTGTACAAATTTTTTGGAATTATTTAATTTTTTTACTTTCTGGGAGTTAGTTCTTGGGGGGTTTACTGATGTCGCCCAAATTTATTATTAAATTCAAAACGAACTTTTTGAACATGCGAAAGGCAGGCAAGCATCATTTGTAAAACGACCGGAAAATTAACTATCACAAGAATTGAAACCGAAAGACGGTGCCTGATGATTTTAAGGGCTTTTATTAATACGCTTATACGCTTAACTGTTTTATTTGGTTTAATATCTTGAGTTTTTCTAAAATCTTTATGGATGAAGTTTAGTGACGATCTGGCCTAAGCAACCAGTGAAATGCGCTTAGGAACAGCTTATCCCGCCAACAATAAATTTCAGTGTTTTTATCAAGAATAGAAATTGGGAACTAAGCACGAATAACAAAATCTTTTGAACTAAAATTTGGTATTCCCAAAAATGTCTTTATTAATTACTCAAATTTGCATCGATTTACTTTACTGGGAATTAAAGTCGTTATTGCAAGAAATCAAATGTAAAGCCAGGCCAATCAGTCGAATTAACGCTAAAATCAAATATCCATGCCAAATTAATGCTCTGTAATCGATGGGACCTGAAGGGTCCCATCTATTATAAACTGCTAAAATCGGATCAGACATCAATGGAACACAACAATCGGTCGAAAAAGGACCGCACTATACGATTAGACATGAAGCTGTTATATTTCATTATAATAACGCTCGGCCACATGTTGCTAGACCAGTTTAAAACTATTAATAAAAAAGATTTTTAAGTTTTGCTTTACCAGTCCCTTTTAGCCCAAACCTTACCTCGTACGACTACTATTTGTAACGATCGATGCAGAACTCTGTCATTGAAATATGATTTACGGTAGAACAGGGTATCCTAATTGACTTGAATCGTTCATGGCTTCAATTTATGACTAGACATTTTTGAGCGAAATCCACATCTTGATAGGAAAAAATAGTACTACAGTGATCGCTTAGGATTTACCAATTAACTTGTATTTTTAAGTTATACACAAATATCTTTCATGTAGTCGCAAAATATATCACAAAATTTAGTTTTGGTCCGTCACATGAACCAACATTTTTATTTGGTTGTGAAACTTAGAACTCTGCATACCGAGAAAATAATACGTACTTTTCAAGGTTTTCTTAATAAATATCTCCAAAAAATTTTATGAATTTCCGGCCGCGAACCATCTCAAGCAAAAGTCTTTGGCGTGAATCACGTGAAATATCTTTATGTGTGGAAATAAAGAGAAGAAAATGGAACTGAATTGGACACTTCGCAAAGCATTGTCTAATATTTCCAGCAATCGAAGAAGACATCGACCAGTGCCATTGTTGCCAATTAAGCATCATGCTAGTCATTTGGCACGAAAAAAACTGATTTGGCATGTAGAATTTTTTCTAGCATTATTTAAAAACTCCAAGCATTTTTAAGTTCTTGTGATATTTTTAATATTTTTCATTTTTATTATGTTTAATACTTATATAAAAGAAAAAAATCGAAAGATTCTTCCATTGAATTAGATCCAAAAAATGCAACAATGTAAATGTTCATTAATGTTTCATTGAAATAAAAATCACAAGAGTAGCAAAATGGAAAAACCCTATTCAGAGTTTCGCAAAGATTGGGGCAACCACCTGAAGTTAAAACAATGGATGAAAAGAACAGATGACTAAGAAAAAAGCTTTTGCAATTACTGCAAATGCAATATTGTCTAAAATAAGTGGTCTGAAGCAACACGCAGAAATAAGAAAGCACATAAGTGTTACGGACATAACTTAACCCATTAGAAGTCTCTGTACTTAAATGAGTACAGCTGGCATTTTACAAGTTTCTAAGCAACAACAAAGAATTTTTAATCAATGTACCATTATTTCTGTTCACAACAATAATACCAACAGCAGCTAAAAAAGAATTTGTGTTTCTTTTTAATTTTTCTGTACAAAAGAATAAGTCTGATTTGTATTACAAAAGCAGTGTGAAGGTATAAACACTATTTTAATAATATTGAAAACAATATTGAATTTTTTTTTTGGTAATTTTGAATTATTATAATAAAAATCGTATCAAAATAACTCACAGACAAAAAAAAATTACTTATATAAAAAAACAATAAACTTAGAGCAGTATAAATTTGACTGTACTCGTTTGAGTACACTGACAACATGCATAGGTAAAAAAAATGTTTTTTTTGTTAGATTTTAACTATGAGTGGATAACATTTTACATCCCAAAAGTGATTCAAAAGCCTTCACGAAGCTGTTGATAGCATATCATGTGGTGAAGAGGTGTTTAGGAAAATATAACTATAAAAATAAATATAAAGTTTTCGTAAATGTTGAAATTATTGACAACGACGTCAGTGACGATAGTGATAATGAACAGTTGGCACCAAAGAAAACTCGGCAAGACTTTGCAAAGCAAATAATTCATATTTGGCGCAAATACTTTCCATCGCAGAGCTCAACCCCTTAGCAGAACTCGGAAATTTGTAAAAGATGAAATAGTGTATGTGAAGAAATATTTAAAAAATCTTTGATCCCAATGTCTTTGATCTTATAGCCTTCAATTGTTGAAGTCGAATCGAACTGGCTTTCTTCGAATGAAATGCTTAGCGGTGGCCAAAATATTTCTAAAGACGAGTCAATACTTAAATATTCTGGATACCATCCCGCTAAGCAATTCATCCGAGGAAAGCCCGTTCGATTTGGCTTCAAAAACTGGGTTGCGGCTATTGCTATAAGCTTTTGCTGCCAGTTAGATTTGTACTCCGGAAAATCGCATTTGGAATCTTCTTATCCCTTTGCTTCATGTGTTGTTAAGCATTTGTTGTGTTTTTTATAGATTTTTACTAGATACAATCTTTATGTTGATCTTTGATATTTAGAGTAACGTCTGGGTCAATGTTTGCAGATGAATCTCAAGTTGGGGATGGACACTATCCTAATAAACTACAAAACCATTTGCGGTACATTTTTTGATATTTAAGAGTTTGTTGGCAGAATAAAAAGTGCTTAAAAACACTTTGCACTGAAAACAATTTTCTGAAAATTTTCATACGTAAGAGGTCAGTGTACTCATTTAAAAAAAATTTTTTTTCATTTTTTCCATTTTATGTTTTTTTTTAATACTTATTTTAATCAATAAATAAAGTTGAAATTTAAAAATTATGGCCAGTTTTGGTTTGACCTCTAATGGGTTAAAACAATTCTATCCCCTTCTAAAGAATTTGTTACAAAGTTTAGCAGAGGCGCCATTAAGTTTGTGCACTATGCATAGTTCTAATGTACCTGTCGAGTATTTGATAAACCTTTACTAAAGGCAATTTGACAGCTCGTCGTTGAACCTGAATGACAACATTCAGTAAATTAAAAAAAAAAAAAAAAAATTGGCCCTTACTAAACTAAAGATCTTTCTATATTTTTCTTATAAATGTTTTCAGCATTTATATAGCATTTTTTAGCATAGTTTCTTTTTTTTAAAAATCTAGCATTTTTTCCTCAAAAAGTTTTAGCGACACTGACAAGCGCAAACATGGCGAAGGCAAATTGGTGCGATATGAGGAAAATAAATAAAAGTTGGAGCGAAGTAAAAAGTATTGCGGTCGACAGATCTGAAATAAAGAAGCTTCTGAAGCCTCTGTGCTCCTTATAGCATCGGTAGGAACAAAAATAACGTTGTCCGTCCGTCCAGCTGACAGGCTATCCATGTAAAAGCTGTTCGCAAATTAAAGGCCGCAATTTTAGAGATAATTTGATGACATATGTAGGTGGCACTTTCTATATGGACCAAGTCTGTTGAAAATTATGCAAATCGGCCAATAATTTCACGACACCTCCATAACATCTTATTTCCGGAATAGAGTCTTTGCTCCCGAAAATAGCTTCTATTGCTATAACTTCCTTATAACTGTTGGTATTTAGATCAAAATTTACCGACAATAACTTCTACGATAGGAACAATGTCATCGTCAAATGTTGTGCTCCTAGGTCCAAGTTAACTATAGGTGCCATATAAACCCTTATCCAAAAATCACTTGAAAGAAAATAAAATTTATATAGTTGAAGATATCTAAATAATACTTTTATGAATATTCTCCTTATAATAAAATTTTGTTCTCGCAGGTCCATGGTTGCCCATTGGTCCCAAATAGGGTTTAATCCCGAAAATTTGTTTTCATATAACGTGATTTAGGATATCATATCATACTTGTTGTGCTTTAGCTTGTTGCAAAAAGCTTTGTATGAGTAATTTAATATAAAAATATTACTCATACGTAAAGATAAACCGAAGAACTGCCCAGTAAAAACTTCGCTTGCTTTTTCAAAATGAATAGCTTTTTTAACTAATTATTTAGTAGCTTTCTGCTATAACTACATCTATAATAACTTCAACAACTACTTGTTTCTGGATGTATGTAGGTAAAAAAATATTGACTTACTTTTGAATGCGGTCATTTTGGGACATCCCATGTAAAATTCATTGGTTTCTTTAGTAGAATTGTAAGTAGTGCTCTTATGTTTTTCTGATTACCCAACACATTATTTTGTAGGCAAAGTTTTTACTAGGTGATTGCAAATATGTTTAATGTCTTTTCGTTTAATATTAGTTTATTTTAAAAATTTTCTAAATTTTTTTTTTATCTTTTTGCGATGGGTTTAAAATGTTCGCCGCGGCCATATATAGCCTTTTAACTAGTTGTTATTGGTCTGATTATTTTATTTTATTTTAAATTATGCCTTTAAATTTATAAAAAAATAATAAATTTCCTATTTTTGTTTTGCGGTAATCACCCATTTGCTTTAATATTTACTTAACCACTCTATAATTTCGATAATCCTAAAAGTTTTAAAGTCTGTTGTAAATATTAAACAAGCAATTAGTACCACAGCTAAAAGTACCATAATAAATTGAATTAAATTAAGTATTTACCCTTGAACAATAAAGCATGTATGTAACGTATATATATAGATATAAAAATTCAGGAACCCTATTAACAAGTGAATCTAATAAATAATCTCCGTTTTTTTCTTAATGTATTTATCATTAAGTAACAATCTAATACTGTAGAGTATTATATGGTTTCATCATATTTAAGCTTTCAAGAGGAATTACCATTTATGAAGGAATAGTAAAGCAGTAAAGCATGATAACTTTTAGTTTATTAGGAATTTTGGTTTAGGAAATTTAGTGGGAAAATTAAATTTTGGGAAGAAATTTACACGGTATATATTAAAATTTTTCACTCTGTTTTAGATTTGTAATGAATTACTTGCTAGCAACAGAACATACTTGAATTAATTTCATAAATCTCAATAATAGCGTAACAATTTTACATAAGTAATTGCCTTTAAGCAATATATTAAACATAATACCATTGCATAGCAAATAACGCACTTGTGTTGTATTAATACAATTATATGAACAGCAATACAACCACTAGCAAAACTGTAAATACACATAAGTTTATGTATCAGTGTGTTAGTGAATTTGTATTGATTGTTAACATTTCATAAGCTACATCTCCTTTACTAACTGACTAACGAAATAATGTGTAATATGAAAATAGATGTTGTAATCATTTCAAGTCATTGGTTAAATTTTGATGGTCTATGATTTTATCAATGATTTGAAATAATCATATTCGATTACACTTGGTAGGCCAATTCCTAATAAACTGATTTAAAATGCATTGAAGTAATATTTAATGTGTATGTTAACGCTAATGCAATTGTGTAATATATATTTAGCTTTACGAACCCTGCCGGCCTGGGTTCGAGCCCCGGCCACGGTCAAGAATGAAAGATTATCAAGAACAATTTTAATTAATTTTCATGTTGTAAAATTCCTTTCTTCATAAAAATAATTTAATGAAAATTAAATTTAATGAACTAAAGCCTAATTAAAAATATTAAAAATTTGGATTGAAAACCATAAATAGTTCAACAAAATAACCACAATACCAATTATTGTTAAAGCTAAGGCACGAGCTCTATGTGTTCATTTGTCCTTCAAGTTGTGCTGAAAAAGGTCAACAGGAAAAAAGAAAGACAAAAGGAAAAAACAAAAAATGTACTTTGGACTTCAAGAAGAATTCTTGACAAAAGTACGAAAAAACAGAAGTAAAGAGAAAACATGTAAAATCAATTAAAATAGATTCAAAAAAGCAAACTTCGATCTACCAAAGGTTAAAATACAATTTGGTTTAAGGATTGATGTTTGACTATTGACGTCAGCAGCCGTCGATGGCTGCGAGTGTAAAACGGCAAATCCATCTGAGGAGATCGAGTGGTTGCGATCGAAACATGTCATGGTAACCTGCCGGCCTGGGTTCGAGCCCCGGCCACGGTCAAGAATGAAAGATTATCAAGAACAATTTTAATTAATTTTCATGTTGTAAAATTCCTTTCTTCATAAAAATAATTTAATGAAAATTAAATTTAATGAACTTAAGCCTAATTAAAAATATTAAAAATTTGGATTGAAAACCATAAATAGTTCAACAAAATAACCACAATACCAATTATTTACTAAGTTTATTTATTATGTTAACCTTGATAAAACACAAATGTAAAATATAAGTTTTCTATCCCGTTAGTAACACCGAGAAATGTTTCTGTTAGACCGCATGAAATATGTTGTATGTAAAATACCCTGGTGCTCCATAGAAACAGGTTTGCGTAGAATAAGCTTTATGGTAAGAGTGCTTTATAACTTTTTTAATTAAAACATTTTCTTTGTTTTTTCAGCATTTTATTTAGAAAATTTTAAGAATTTTATATGCATAATTACCCAATCCAACATACACTATACTAAAACCATTTTATTTTTCAAAGAAACAATTAAATTTGTAGCACCCACAGCGTCAACCCTTAACCCCTGATGAAGTTCGAAAAAAGCGAAAAACAAATAAAAAGAACCATAAATGTTTTTATTTACATTTGGCAAAAAGCTATTGATCATAATTAGCCCGTGAGAAAAAACAAAAAACCCCAATATTAATAATTTAAATAAACATTGATCAAAAAACAAAAATAGAAACCTTAACCATTTGGTTGGAGGCTTTTCTCGACAGGGTTCTGTATGAACTAGGGTTTCTAATTTCCCGGACTTTTTCTATTCCCGGGAAACGAAACAAAAAAATCTTATTCCCGGGAATCCCGGGATTTTTAGAATAAAAAAAATGATTTTATTAAATGAGTCAAGTAAAAGGTTTTTACTTTTTTAAAGGAATATATATATATGTATATTAGAGTGACCACTAAAAATCGATGTGGGTCTTAACCCCACAAAATGATTGCCCTTTTCTTTTCCATTTTATTGAAAATAAAATTTGTAATTTGAAATCTGAAATGGCATCCACATCAGGACCAAGGATAAAATATTTCTATTTGGCTATCCCATTCACCAGATTACCGGTTGTAAACTACCCTCAAATCGTCAGGTTTTGTGTGCTTTTTTTTATTTTACATACTGTGAAATTAACTGTAAGTGTATCAGCGAAACTTACCATACGTGAAGTGTTAATTTTTTGGAAGAAAGATCGAATACCGACTAAACAAGAGCAAAATGCCATAACTAAGTTGGAAAAACTTCACGCTGAGTGGACAACTCTTCAAAAAGACCGGAAGAAAACATCGGAGCGAGATGATCTATTTGATATTGCACCACAAGATGCCTTGACACTGATGCGCCTGTTCATCATGAGAAGTTGTTAATGGCAAATAAATTGCTCTGTATCACAGGTAAGCCATCAGAGCACGCTTATGCTGTAAACCGAATAGTTAGGAAAGAAAAATTAAAAGAGGTAGTTGATGGAGGATTGGTAAATTTACTTACCAAAGAAACATTTAAATTCTTTTACCAATTTAATATAAAAACAGATTTCTTAAGATATTAGCCAAACACCTGGCCGCAAAATAGGATTCAAAATTGTTAAAGCATTAAAAGTTTAAAGTCATAACTCGGTTTGACTTAAAACAACAACAATTATTTTTATAATATAAATTTTAAAGAACAATATTAGCTTTCTTTTGAGATATTAAGCGTATTTTAATTATTTACAGCTCTGGAGTTATGGCTCCATATGTCAGATTTTGGCCCAAAATATCGATTTTTCAAAATTTTGAACGACGAGCGCATTGGGTTAGCGTTGTTTAATCGAGCTTAAGTGTTGGCTATCTCGATATCTGGAAAGGGCAATCGTTTTGTGAGGTTAAGAACAAAAAAAAATCCGAAATTTTTATCCCCTCATATAAGATCCGGTCACTCGAATGTATATACAATAGTCTAAACAAATAACCTTTATTAAAACTACAGAAAACCAAAACAAAACCAAATTAAATGTAACATTCATATTTACATACTTATTATATATCGTCGGTCACAGGTAGACAACTCTTAACATGTTTTTTTGTACTTTTCAGGAGACAAAAAAAACGTTATTACTCCGTTACTAAACCGTGTTGGAAGTAAATAAAAAAAACAAAATTAGTAGGAGATATTTATTGTAAGATGGTGTAAAAATATAAATGAAACGTAATAACATGCAGAAGGAGAGACACAGTCTTTTGGCATCAAAAACCCGATTCGATTTTTTTGCGAGTTAAGAGTTGTCAACCTGTGACCGACGAAATGTATGTAGCAACTTGGTAAAAGTAATTTTCTTTTAAGAAACAACATGTAAGTATTATTAAAGCATTTAAAAGCTCATCAGAAATTCTATTTCTAATTCTTGTTGATATGTATATTGCCTGCTACCGAAAACGTACTCTCGCTTTCTACAGACGTTGATTTTATAGTAAGAAGCGCATTATACTAAGATTTTAAATTTGTTGGGCCGTGACTTCATAGACGCCAAATTCTTTTTTGAAATATTTTATTTACATTAATTTTTTAAGAATTTGATATAGCTTCATCTGGTGTTAGTGATGGTATATCGTGTACATTTTCATTTTCTACTTCAAGAAGCTTTTTAGACATTTCATCCGCAATTAAAGAGACCGTTGATTTATTGGTGTAGGAAAACTAGTCCGATTTGTAGGTAGTTTTTAGTAATTTCAGTAAAGAATATATTTTTATTGCACGTTTTTGATTTTAACGATGCTAACAAATAAAATTTTCAAAAAATTTTATTTGAAATTCCCGAAAATTCCCGTAAAAAATTTCCCGGGATTAATTAAGAAAAAATGTCCCGGGATTCTTTCCCGCGTAGAAACTCTAGTATGAACTCTTCCTAACGCCGGAAGTCCACTTACCGTGCTTAAAATATTGACCGTGAACGGGAGAGTAGACAGCATAGTCCCACAACATAAACATGAAAACTTCCGAGACAACTTTGGTTATTATTTGCTCGCATAAAAAGTGCAAGAAATGAAGCTGACTGTCTACTATCAACAGCATGACTATGCCATGCGTTTCCATAAAAGAGATGGGGATTTATAATTTGAAAATAAGAGTTGCCTATGAAATGGCATCACTTGCCATACGAAGAATCCAAGAGCAGCTTATCAGTGAAAATTACATCCAGCTAAAGATACTGCAGTGTATCGTCCAAAAGCATATTCTGCCCATAATATTTTTTTAATTACATTTTTCAAAATGTGCATTCTAAGGCTTCAGATACGGTAGATCATGACATACTCATCCAAAAACTTAAAATTTTTTTTAGATTTACGCCAACATCAACTAAACTTATATTATCTTATCTTTCAGAACGCACGCAATCGGTGTTTGTAAACAATGTATGGTCGGATAGCTTATCCCTGAGTGAGTGCCTCAGGGTTCTATTCTAGGTCCACTTTTATTTTCCTTTTATGTAAATTATTTGCCAAAACAACTCACTAAATGTAACATCCATTTATACGCCGATGACGTGCAGCTCACTTTAAGTAGCCCAGTTTAAAATATTGCGTCGGGGATTTCCTACCTAAATGACGACTTAAATAGAATTTACCTTTCGGCTAGTGCAAACGGTCTTAATTCCCTCCATATCTAAGGATATTGTTTTAAATGGCGAGAAAATTGAAATTGTTTACAAAGCAAAAAATCTTGTTATCATTATCAATAGCAATTTGACCTGGACTGATCATGTAAATTTACTGGTTGGTCAAACTTATGTAAAGTTACGAGCTCTCTGGTCCACATAATATTTCACACCCTTAAGAATAAGAGCCTTACTTGCTAAATCATACTTGATCCCATCCCTGATCAATGGGTGTGAATTATTTGAAAGCTGTGACTCAGTTAGTAAGAGAAAATTGAATGTCTTGTTCAATAACATAATAAGATTTTGAATAGAATACATAATCATCTAGCCAGGCCCCCATTTTGCTACTACTTGCTGCGGTGAATGAGGAATTAAGGGATAGTTGGATACGGAGCATGTGGATTCACCAGTCCACCTCAACAGTGCGAGTCAAAAAGACTCGTGCTGAACAAGTGACTTATATCTGTCAACCAGACGACCACCTCGCTAAGCAAGCTCATCCGCTATCTGGCTAGTCTGACAGCCCCGTGCCCTGGTTTCCACATTAATGTTACTGCCAAATGTCTTATAGACACACTCTAGGGATGAAATAACAGCCTTGCAATCAGTTAATAAACAGATTTTCATCAACATGCGATAATAACTTAAGCCTTATAGCAAAGATTTCCACCTGCAGTGCCCTACAATCACACGACAGATGAAAGCCAATATCTGTATCCAGTTTCACTATGTAGAAACCCCCAACAACTCTACTAACCTTGTTCGAACCGTCAGTAAACCCCGTTAGGATCGGTTCTAGGAAAGGCATCTTAGTGGACAGCTCATTCCTGTATATCTTATGATCAGCGTAGCCCGCAACAAAGATATGATCCGGGGTGCAGAATTTCAACCCTGCAGGGAGAATCGATTGATGGACGACCTTAACTATTCCATAATCACGAGACGTCCAGCGGTATCGCCGACCAGAGAGCCATGATATCCATCGGAAGCCAGTTTAACAACTTAAAAAGCGCTTTCGTGGGAGAAGAACGCATTGATACAATAATCATTAAAACGATCGCATCTAATCGGTATGAGCTTGTTAAACGAAATAAGATTTAAAAAGTTTTTAAAAGGTTTCTTTGGCAATTGATTATTATTTCATATCTAAAAGAAAAATATGAATCGATACACAGAAAGAAAAACAATCGGGATAAATCAAGTTTTTTTATGATTACTTTAAGTACGAGTCATTCTCAAAAATGCAAGTACGACTGTCACTAAAACGTACTAAAAACAGTCCTAAATGGGATTACTTTCGAAAATCAATTTTATTTGTATTTTATTATTAACAATTGCCTTTCTAAAGCAACAAGATATAAAATCTTATGAATAACAGCTTTAGAATCAGATGAGTTATCAGATATACATATTTGTTGAAACTAAATATACTAATCAAGTGAAATATAACATAAACATAAATGAACATTAATAACATTTTAAATTTGAAGTACAATGTAGTAAAAAAATAATAAAATAAGAAGATTGTACATTTATAATTTAAAACTTTATGCATAGTACGTTATTAACAATTTTTTGAATTTCATTGCGTTGCTGGTGAGTTGAATATTAGTAGGAAGATGGTTCCAGAGATATATTGTGTAAACGAAAAATTGGTTAAAAGATGCGCTGTTTCTATATGTAAAGGTGATAATACTATTATTTCTTGCAGATGCTGTAAATGTTAGCTTTTTGTATAGGTAGCTGGGTTCCTTAGTAATAATAATTTTGTGCAGATAGTTATCAAAAGTCATTCCAAGGATTCGTCTGGAGTATGTTGTTACACTCGCAAACCTGGGTATAGCAAAAATGTAACGTATAATGTTATTAAACGTGGTGTTCAGTTTTCTTTTGTCATTAGCATTGCACCCGGCGAAAACTTCAGAAGAATAAGTAAGTTTTGGTATTAGGTATGTCCTAGCTATCATCATTCTTATTTTCGGTGGTGTGAACGGTTGACTATACCATAGACTTCTGAGCATACCATATACTCCGCCGCACGTTTGGTTAATGTGGTCAGACCATGTAAGTGTTCTATTGAAAACGACACCCAGATTTCTAGCAGAGTTGACCAACTCAATTTTCTTTCCACCAAGATATATACCTACGTCATCAACGATTTTCATGCTCCTCTTGGAAATGATTAGGTATTTTGATTTTTTTGGATTTAGGCACAGGCCATTTGCCGTTGCCCAGTTATAAATCTTGTTGAGGTCGTAATTAAGATTTCCAACTTTATGACTCAATGATGTTTTGGTGCAGTCAATGTATAGCTGGACATCATCGGCATACATATGAATGTTTGAGTGCTTGATCTGAGAAGGAAGGTCGTTGGCATACATCGAGTATAGAAGCGGACCAAGTATTGACCCCTGAGGAACGCCTCTCGGCATGAACAAAGGCCTGGATACAGTTCCATTGTTTGCTACAACTTGCCATCTGTCTGAAAGATATGACGCAACTAGTTTCGATGCGGTGTCAGAAAAGTTGAACATTTTCAATAGTTTCATGATCAGCATTTGGTGATCTACCGTATCGAAGGCCTTTGAGTGGTCAAGTTAAACCAGAAAGGTAATTTTACTTTCATCCATACTCTTTCGAATATGTTCACTTACTTCAGATAAGGCTGTTGTGCAGCTATGGCCTCGTCTGAAACCAGATTGGCGATCGGTAAGGAGATTGTGGTCAAGAGTATACTTATAAATCTGGTTATATATGAGACGCTCAAAGACCTTTGACAGGTATGGAAGGATGGATATTGGGCAATATTCATTATCATTTTTGGGCACTGGTATAACTTTTGCAAGCTTCCAATCAGTTGGATAAGTGCTGGTTGTAACGATAGAGTTGAATATGTGGTTAATATAATGTATTATATATGGTAATATTAATTTTACAAAGCGTGGATGAATATCGTCAAGTCCAACTGCATTGGATTTTACAGCTCGGAACCCTTCAACGGTATCGCAAATGGTGAAGCATTGAAATCCAAATTTGTTTGCGGAAATACGAGAAGAGTTATGCTGAACCCTTCGGCTTATGCATGATTTGAAAAATGTCTGGCCAGACTCATGTGTACCACGAAGGTTCAAAAAGTACATTTGAACTCTTGCTTCTCATTTAGTTTATATTAAATATTAAATATGTACATAAGATTTCTAAAGTAAAAACCATATCGGGCATGATGTTGATATATTGTTAGGTGTAATACGGGTAAGTAAATCAATCATAATAACTTTTTCTTTCTAATTTCTTTTTTGGTTTTTTCAAACACGAATTCGGGATAAAATCAACTTTATTGTATTTGAATCAAGCGCATTTTGAGATTGATCCAATCTTAATTTTACTAATATGAATCTAATTTTCGGATTATTTTAAGTACAAAATCGGGATTTAATATGGATAATTTAACAGCCTGTACGTCGATTTCGAACGTTAACGTTTGCATAGAAAATTACATTTAAAACAAAAACAAATTTTAAAATATTGTTTTTGTTTTAAATACAATTTTCTATGCGAACGTTAACGTTCGAAATCGTCGAACCAGCTGTAAGTATTTTACGATTGAAAATCCGTACTTGAATAAATCTTTCTGTACTTGATTCAAGAAAATCCGTACTCACCGTACTATTAATAGCGCCTCGGATTGATTTGAGTACGGATGGATTGAATTTTCTTTTGAGTGTATGGTTGCAGGTTAATCAACTATATTTGACGCAACCAAATTATCACTTAAGCAGTAGCATTTCCGTACACCAATCATAATGGAGTTGTATAACGGTTGACTTAACCATAATATGGTAGCGGTATTGTATTGATTATTACTAAGTTTAGGGTACAAAAAATTCGGCATCACTAAATAAAGCATCTTGATTTGTTTGCTTGTTTTTTTAATTTTCAAAAACATGAAAAGTAATTTTTATAATTGCTCACATACATTAATAGTAAATAATATTTTATAATTACATTTTATGCATGTTTACATTCTTTACTTAAAATAAATTTCATGCAAATTTACCGTAAGTATGTATGTATTTCTTTAAATACAAAATAATTGTAGTTATTTATTTTGGAAATATATACGTGCATAAGTATAATTGCATTAATATCATGTACACATGTTATATTGTTCTAGGGCAAATACTTAATTTAATACAATTTAATATGGTACTTTCAGCTGTGGTACTTATTGCTTGTTAAATATTTACAAAAGACTTTAAAACTTTTAGGATTATCGCAATTATAGAGTGGTTAAATAAATATTAAAGCAAATGAGTGATTACCGCAAAAACAAAAATAGGCACTATATTTGTTTTTTATACATATGTATGTATATTTTAAGGCATAATTAAAAATAAAAGGAAATAATGAGACCAATAACAACTAGTTAGAAGGCCTTATTCGGCCGTGGAAAATCGTTGATACCCATCGCAATTATAATAGTAAAAAAATTGCGGCCAATTTCTTAAATAAAAGTAAATCAGTCAGCTGTAAATTTTTTTCGTAAGACATTTGATATACAGTGCACTCGCGGTAATATGAACACCCTAATATATGAACACCCCAATATATGAACACTTATTTTCTTCCATTGGCTACTCAAAATTATGAACTTGTGCAAAAGCTTTAAAATATGAACAGCTAAAAGTTGTATTTTTCACGTTTTTTATCTACCTACACAGTGTTAAAATCAAAATCAATTTTGATTCAACTGCATAACTTGGGGATTACCCTAGCTATCACATTAACATGGAATTCTTTAAACATTTTTAAATATAATTTTAACGTGAAAAGTTCTTAAATATGAATTGAAAAGATCATACGTTTTGAACTTTAAAAGGAAAGATCAGAAATTTTAGAACATTTAGAAAAAGTTATTATTATTAATTTAGCGAATAAATTCGTTTTTTTTAAATGTTTTTTTTTTTTAAATGACATGCAAAAAGAAAAATGTGCGGTCTTCCGAATACCCAAAAAATGGAAAATGCACCGATGGTTTTTGAAAATGAAATATAAAAAGATCACTGTTAGCGGACACGGCAAATATCTGGCGATTTTAAAGAGAGCGGGGCGCTTTTAAGCTGATTGAACGAAAGAAAATCACAGACTTTGTTGCATAACTTTAAGTTTGTTTATTTTTTAAAAAAATCAATAGATTCTTTGATCCAATAAACAATAAATAAAAAAACTTTAATATTAGAAACTTTTATTTTTATGAAAAAAAAAAAAACGTTTTTGAAGGGAAATTAGATGCCAGTTGCAAATATGAACAATCTTGCAAAAATGAACTGGCTTCGTTTTAATCAGTTCATATTATCGCGGGTGCACTGTAATTTGCACTCAGTTCTTCGGTTTATTTGTACGTATGAGTAATAATATCTTATAAAATTACTCATACAAAGCTTTCTTCAACAAGCTAAGGCGCAACAAGTAAGAAAGTATAGTCCGATCCAATGATACCCTAAACCGCGTTATTTAAAAACAAATTTTCGAGAGTCAACCCCATGCAATCATGCATTCGCTAGAACAAAGTTATGCTATGGGCTGGGAAGTAAAAAAAAAAATTTTAAATATGCACAAAACTATGGACACGAAAAAAATTTTTTTCCCCCCTTTATATATTTCTCGAGGGAACATAGGGCTTCAACAAGATATTTCCAACTTAATCTATTGTGCGCAATTATTTTCGCCTCATCCCATGACTTATTGATGTCAGCTAGTCCTCTTCTAACAGACCTACGCCAGGTATTTTTGGGTCTTCCTCTTTGTCTACTTCCATGTGAGTTTCATTCAAGCGCCATCCTGGTTACATTATGTACTGGCTTTCTCAAGGTGTTTCCTATCCATTTCCACTTTCTGCATTTTATCTGCATGTGTATAGACTAGAGTTGTCAATTATTCGCCTTTCAACTTTGTTCGAATAATTCAATTAGTTGTCTTTGTTCGTTCGATCAAACGATTTAATCTAAAAAATTATTCGATTATAACCTGATAATTCGCCTTTCGTGAACAGCCCAAATGTTTTCTTAAGTTTTTCGATACACTTTCGCCAATATTATTATAAGCCTTTCAACTTAAAAGCCTCTAAAAAGTGTTTCCCAAATTATTATCTATTGTTTAATTTTGTCTGTTATGATAATTTCATTTGAAAGAAAATGTTCTAATATGGTTGTAGGCACAGCATATTGACTAGAACAGAAAACTAAATTATTATTGAGAAGGTTTAGTCGGACTTTTCAATTCCCTACACCACAGAACACGCAGACAACCTTTCAAGGAGTGCAACTTATATGAAACCATAGGTAATTCTGGACCAGAGACAACAAAATAAAGTAAAGTAAAGATATTACTAAATTTTCGAGCTTAAGATCTTTTTGTTATAAAAAACTTTTAACGTTTGATTAAAAACCAATATTTCGGCACTTCCTTGAGCGCCTTCTTCAGGGTTTTTTTCTTAATTTATAAATTTTTAACATATTATAACAAATTTAACAATAACTGACAAATTAAAAAATTAAATTTTTGAATCCCAAGAAAAACTTTGATAACTAATATGCATGTGGCAGTGTAAATAAAACTGAACTGGCAAAATAAAATAAAGTAATTTGTTTTTATTTTTGTTTTTTCTTTTCCCACTTACAACTACATTTAGAGTTGACAAAAAATCAACCAATTGTAGCCTGGACTGTAAGAAAAGATAAACTCACTGTTTATTGTTGTTGTTTTTGTTTAAGCTTTGATATTGTTACAAGTAAAACTGTGGCTTATAGTTCTTATTCGCTTAACAGTTTTATATGTGTAATATCTTTAGTTTTTCTAAAATCTTTGGATGAAGTTTCCTGACGATCTGGCCTAAGCAACCAGTGAAATGCGCATAGGAATAGCTTATCCCTTCAACAATAAATTTCAGTTTATCAATAGTATGAAATGGGAATGTAGCACATTTAAACGAAACCTTGTTAAAACATTTTTAATTCAAAAACAAAAAAATATTTTTCAAACCAAACTTGATCTATTACAATATAAATAAATTTTTTAATTCCGTTTCTATTTTTATAAATTAAGTGTCTATAATTTTGTGCTACATTTTCAGTGTCTGACTTAAAATTAATTCTTGAAATTGTCGGAACCTTTATAATTTGTAACATTTCTAACATAAATCTACGTTTATAATTATTTTCTGTGTTTAAAACAGTTGTATTTTCAAAATCTGGATAATGATTTAGATTAGCACAATGAGTTGATAAAGCTGTTTTTTGTGATATATTTCTATATTTTTGATCTGATTTATGTCCTGCTATCCTAGTTTTCAGTTTATTTATTGTTGTACTTACATGGTATTTTATAAACAATATTTGACATATCCATCTTCTTTATTTTGTCTTTCATTTTAGTAAATAGTTTACCTACTGTGTTAAAAGATTTATGAGCTATTTTGTATATTTTGCTATCATATATATTTGATTTTTCTAATCTTTCTGAAAATTTAGGTATATATGTTACCGACTTATAAATCCTTTGTTCTGTAATACTATTTTGGTTATTTATTCTACAATTATTATGTTGTATTAATAAATCTGTTATTAATTGTTTAGGAAAACCGTTATCAGTTAAAATACCGGAAATCTTCCTTTTATTATCTCTATGAAATTCTGAATCACTTATTTTTAGAACTCTTTCTTTAAAATTTTTAGCTGTATTAATAATTATTCTCTTTGGATGTTTCGAGAAATAATTAATAATTCTACCAGAAGATGTTGGTTTTTGATACCAATCTATAAATACCCTATTCCCTCTTCTAATTATCAAAGTGTCCAAATACGATATTCTTGAATTAGATTCCCTTTCAATTGTAAATTTAATATCTGAATGAAAAGAGTTAAAAATATTTAGTACTTGCTCTATTCTTGATTCAGAAATTATACAAAATAAATCGTCAACATATTTTGTCAAGATCTTCGGTTTTATAATTAATTTCTCAACACATATATCTAATAACCTTTCCATAACTATATCTGCTACAATCGGAGAAGCTGGCGAACTTATTGGAAGTCCTTTCATTTGGTTATATATATGATTATTTAATTGAAAATATCTACTATCTATTATACAAAATTTAAGAATACGTAAGAATAAGTCCTTCTCCATATTCGTATGTTCCCTTATTATATTCCATTTTTCATCTACTATATTTATAGCTAAGTCTATTAGAATGCTAGGAAACAATGAAACTACATCAAGAGAAATTAAACTCTCATTATTATCTAATGTAATATTCCTAATTCGAAAATTTAGTAATATTTGAAATATTAAAGGTCGAACCAAATACATATTATATACGTAAAGTAAATATTTAAATAAGAATTCTTTGTGTAGAATATTATTTTTGTAACTACATCTTTATGAAAAGTTTTCGACTTAAAGCGATTTTAGATGGATTTATATCGGACCTACGGTGAAATCTGGCCCCACCAGCACAAAATCTTTCCAAGACAATGTCGCTATTATATAAAAGTTTTCATTGCCAAATATTATATCAGTTCAAATATTTGAAAGGAAGTTATGGAATTAAACGCTATTATCGAGAGTGATATTTATATGAGAGCTGTGGCCAAATGTGAAACGATTTTATTAAGATTTGGTAAGATGATTAAGGCTTCAACACGATATTTTTATACCAAAATTAATATCAACATTATAAGAAATTTTATGGGCTCAAAGGTTCTATTCCATAAATAATTTTGTTTAAAGAGTAATGAAAATAATGTACAGATTCCATTTAAAATAGGTTTCGTCCTTATAGCCATTAAAACGTATTTTGTGTATCATTTTATTATTTTTAAAATTGTTTACATGGACGTATGGTTGGACATCGTAAGATCGACTTAGACGGTGATTCCGAGCCAATCATATACACTAAAAGATGGGACCAGAAATAATATTTTTATGTATTATACACACCAGCAAAAACGCATAATTCCCCCTCCGCCTATTGTGGTTTAGATATAACTTTCTATTTAAACTCCATTAATATGTGTAAAATACCAGAAAAATGAGAAAACACAATTCTAACTAAAACATTTATGGGGTTAAGTTTTTTGGCACCTGAGCAAGGGTTATTCCCTCTTTCTCTCTCTATCTCTCTCTTTCCATTCTAGTCAATATTCTATGGTGACATGACAGAAAATAATCACCTGTCAAAAAATGTTCATAAACTTTTAATAACAAATAAAGGATAACAAGAGAAATGAGAAAACAACATTATACTGTTGTCTATTGTGTTGTTGTTTACAGTGGGATAGAAGCAGGTGTTAATTGTGTTTAAAATTTTCTTTGATTGTTAATATGATAAAATTTCTCTTCAGTTTTAAGTTAATGCCTTTAAAGCACGTGAATACAAGTAAACAATAAAGAAATGCTTAAACTAGTATTTTGTTTCTAAATTTGAAAGTTAAGTTAAAAACTGTAAAACGCGTTAGTATCATATAAAAAAGTATGGTAATTCAGACGTAAAATATAATGTCCTGCAAGTGCCGTCGTCTATTCGTAGCCTTGCATTATTTTGATCTTTCTAAGAAATTTTCCAAGAATTTTCGTTACAATTTCTTCTCATATTGTAGTTGTTCTTTGGTCTTTTTTTAAGGGGGGATTATTGGTGATTCTTTCTAAAGGCCGAGTCACATAGAATTCTTTGTATTTTTTACGTGGCCTTTTTTAACGGACAACTAAAGTACCGACAAATCGGATTAATTCTAAAAATAAAATTAAATTTTTTATATTTTTAATCAGGCTTAAGTTCATTAAATTTAATTTTCATTAAATTATTTTTATGAAGAAAGGAATTTTACAACATGAAAATTAATTAAAATTGTTATTGATAATCTTTCATTCTTGACCGTGGCCGGGGCTCGAACCCGGGCCGGCAGGTTACCATGACATGTTTCGATCGCAACCACTCGATCTCCTCAGATGGACTTGCCGTTTTACACTCGCAGCCATCGACGACTGCTGACGTCAATAGTTCAATAACTAGCAAAGTTTTTCATTTCCAAATACCCCAGTCTTTTTTACAACAATTTTTTTTTTTTTTTTAATTCCCTGCGCTAATCCCGTGAAGCTCTACGCTTGTCTACAGGCAACCAGAGTCTCTGGCGGAAATCGAAACGCCCTACCAGGGCAAGTAAGGTCATATGAAAAACTAATAGACAATGTTAGCCCCTTTCCTTTGGGCCAATCTGTATTAACCACCTTCTTAACCACTGTCGTTTCTTTTAATGGAGGACTAACGACAAAACAATAGATAGATTTCTGGTGAACTTTTTTTTTGTTGTTTTCTAAATTTGTGTTAACCAAATTGACTAACAACTACAACAAAAGCAAAAACAATGATAACAGAAAAATTTATTCAAGCAAATTTAACAATCTAACAAATGCATGTCATCATTTTTTGTTGGCATTTATGAGAATTGGGATTGTTTATGTGCAGAGGAAGGAAGGTAAATACTTGTTGGGGATATGTTAGTTGCTAAGGTGTGCTTTGATTTGGTTTTTGGTTTATCCTGGTAGAGTACAGTTATTTAAAAAAAATATTTAAAAAAAAAAAAATAGTTTCTTTTTATTAAAATTTAACAAAATTGTTTGCATATAACACCTTCTTTTGTTGTTTGAGGTTAAGTTTATCTTTTTATTACGAATGAGCAAATGATTAGTGTACTGTAACATAGTCTGATGATGGGGCTGCAATCGTAGCCATCAGACTGGCTGTACATATTCCACGCTATTGTGGCGAACCGCTTAGTATAAGTACAGACGTCCGCTTGCAGCCGCACCAATTAGGTAAGCAGACGCTACGATATTTGTGGTATTTCCGGTTCGAGGAGTACAAATTGAAAGGTGGCACTCATTCACCTAGTTGATGTCGCTAATATTTGTGAAAAAAAAAAACACTTTTTCGCTGCTAACCTTTATATAAGAAGGCTTTTTACTATCCGCAACCTCTGACTCATCTGGTAGTCTTCAGCTTGGCACATGGCCTGCATAAATTAACACACAAGCCACCTGAGGCCCTATTATCCTTTTGGATTAATGGGAACATAAAACACCTGCTTTCCATTATTATCGCTTAAAAAATAGTTTAAAATAGCAAAAATACTTTTATTAGCATATTTTATTAGCGACAAGACAAGCATTTTGGCACCGTGCCTAGATCATCGCTATGGTCGATCAAAAGTTCAAGATTTTAACAACAAAAAACAATAGGTTAGCGAGATTTGCAAAGAATTCTGATAATGGGAATTTAGTTATTCTCGAAGCATGTAAATTTGATCCGAGCTCAATCCCCGTTCAGTCATAAATAAAAATTATCAAAAAAAGAAAAAAAAAATTATCAGGCTTTAAAATCGAAATCAAAAACTGTCGAACAAAAAATGAAAATTTATATACAACTTTTCGCTTTTTGAGTTGGTTTGACAGTGACTGTTTACATTTAATGAATCATAAGTAAAAGCAAAAGTTTTTTTGGGTAATGACAAATGAAAGAAATGGCAGTTTTTCAACTATGGTTGCAGTTTTAAAGACGCTGATTTTAATTAATTTCATGTTGTAAAATTCCTTTCTTCATTGAAATAATTTAATTAAACTTAAATTTGGGATTGTCCAAAATTTCAATTATAAATTTTAGCTTTTGTTTAACTAAAAATGTGTAATGGGGCATGTACACTAATGATATTTTTTATTAGGAAATTTGCGTTAGCAAAAACTTCGCTAGAAGAGCATAAATTTCGGTAGGATCCACAATTTCCTTAAGAAGTTTTTGTCTTTGAGTTCCTAAGGAGGGACAATTACAGACCAAATGCCAAAATTTCATTCTTCCATCTCGCAATATCTACATTGTCAAATCGCACGATGTAATTTATAAATAAAACAAAAATTTTCAGAAAATTAACTTAATATTTTTTTTTTTTTTTTTTTTTATAGAAGGATCTATGACATCAAACCAAGTGAAACCAAATCGCTCGCCACGGCTTCAGTGGCATAGCTCTATCCGATGCTCCATATTTTCAATGACTCTGAGACATAATCGACGTTCAATGCCTTTAATGTGCCTAATTATCTCATCCTTTACCTCTTGAATAGTTCTTGGCTCATTAACGTACACTTTTCCTTTTTAATATCTCCGAAGAAAGAAGTCTAGCTGTGTCAAATCACATAACCGTTGTGAACAATTAACATCACCATGACGTGAGATAACACGGTCATTAACTTTCTAGAGCAAAAGAGCCATTGTTTCGTGGCTGTGTGGCAAGTGCCATCATTTGCAACCACATATCGTCCAGGTTTTTATGGAAAAAAAATAATTTTCTTATCAAAATTTCGAAATTTTAGTTTTTTAAAAATTCATAAAAAATTGGAAAATGCAGACATATAAAAAAACGAAGCTGCAAACAAAACAAGCCATAAATGATTAAAATCTGTTACCAACTTTTGATTTTATTCACAAAAGTCGACAAATTTTAATAAATTTAAGAATTTCATAAAACCCAATATTTTTATGGGAGCCCCCCTAAGAAGTGGCGATAAGGGGAAAGTGTGTCTTGAGAAAATGTTGAAGACAAAAAACTAAATGAGGTCGGTCATACATTTTATCCCACTAGTGGCAACTCTTGGGCATTTATGGGACATTTTCTTCAATATATCTCTAGTCTGCATTGAACATTTTGTATGGGAGCCCCCTTAAGGAATGGAGATAGCGCGTAGGTATGTTAGAAATAAATGATTGAGATGAAAAATAAAGTAGGTTGGACGCCATGTGCTTAGCTTGTTTAAAAAAAGTGTAAATTTCGAGCACAGTGTTATTACCGTCTAAATAATTCTTAATATGGACGACGAATTAACAATCGTATAAAACTTGAAAAAATGTCTCCTAAGATTTTAACTCTCATTTTTAAAACCACTGACATTATTGTTTTTTTTTTCACCCGCCTTTTTATAGTTTAGTTATTCCCATATTTTTTTATTTGTTATGTTTCATTTCTTTACATAAAAATGCGTCTCTGTTCTAATGAAGTGTGATGTTTTTAAAAACAATTTCAAAAAACAAAGAGAGCCGTACGTCTACAACATTTTCATCCATATTTTCTCTCAATGTCGTACGCTCTCATTACATATTAAGTTTACACGATACTATCCGATCTCCTAAAAATCTGTTTACATGTTGTACGTCTTCTAAACCCCCTTTTAGAAAGAATGTTGCTCTTAGATTATGACTAACAATATATGATTTCTCCGTTTATTTTCCAAAACACAATGGATTATAGACTATTGTATTAAAATAAATGTTCATGCAGCAGTGTATTTAATAAACACATACGTGTTGCCAACATGTATCCTTTAGATTTTTGATCTTTCCAGTTTAAAATGATGGCAGGTTTCTTTATTAGCATAACAATGCCCTAATAAATATTATACAAATACACTCATTTCTAGTTTAAATTTTTGGTTTTTGTCGACATTTTGCAGATATTTATCAAACACATACATAATTGTGCCCACCTTTGAATATGCTCAGGTAGGTAAACACTGAACCAAATTTCTTAGCTAATACTAATTTACCTGTACATATGAGTAATATTTGCAAATTACAGAATGGGGGGTAATATGGAATAGAGGTGTTGAACTATCAGTAGTGACACTATCCATAATTTTTGATAGTTTGAAAAATATATCGATGTATCAGTTCTTAACTATGAAAACTTATAAGGAAATACTAATGTATCGACCATATTATCGCAACACTATTAAATTTTTATAGTTTTCAGAGGACGGAATGCAAATAAAAAAAAAAATATTTATATATATTGATTAAACAAAACACAACAGAACTTTATTTCTTAGTTCGATAAAAAAACAGAACTAAAATATAAAACGAGATCAACAGTACAGCCGCGAATACCGTTGTAAAAGCCACTTTTTGCAAAATCTGTTTTTTTTTTTTTGCAAATTATCGTTAACATTACTCTCTTACATTGTTTAACCTTTAAATCACCCTTGTGAGAAAAACCACACAAAGTGAAAAATTTTTGCACGATAAACCAAAAAGTTGTTGAGGTACACAAAAGAAATTTCTTGACTTTGTTTGTAATGTCAATTAATCACTGAAAACACATTATTTGTATTAAAATGTAATTTGTACTAGAGACACAATTTTCTGTCAGCAATTGCGACTATTTTTGATATTGTTGCGAACTGAATGCAATGTATGTTTTATAAAGTGAGTGCCTAGTTTGTTGTTGATCACAAACGGGATAAATATATCAGTTACGTAAATCATGACTTTGATTACAAACGAACTATGGCGTCACCGCAAAGTAGACAGACATTGCATATGTGTGAAAAACCACACACGAGGGTAACTAACGTTAGTTTTTTTGAGGGTGATTTGAGGTTTAAACATCATATCACCTAAAATTATGCACCTTTACCTCTTCAAAATGCAATAAAAAGTGTCTGCCAGTGAAAGAACGTTTTAAGTTACTAAAAAAAATTCTACAAACTAATGGTTTCGCAACTTGGAATATCGCCGCTTGCGAAGTGGAAAAACGTTTTAAATGACATCGCGATTGTGGATATGAAACGTTTGTCCACTAATAAAAAGTTATGAACTGTTAATTTGCATGTTATTTTAAATTCAAATTTCTTGATTTTTATTATCATTAATTTTGATAATCTTAAAGAAAAATTTAGAAATAAGAAATCCTGCCTTTTAAAAACGTTTTTTCGCTCTCCTGAAAAATAATTATTCTGTCACTTACAACGTTATTCGCGGCTGTGCTTCAGTTTAACATATCAACATACACATTTACAATTTCTTTTTTTAATTTTGTACGCCTGTCCGAAATTATTTGTCCAGCCTTGCTGAACATTCTTTCTCATTCAGTCGATGTATATATAATAAAAATATAAAAATACTTAAGTGCAAGTAAGCAGTCGTATCTCTTGCATATCAATGGTTCACGCCTGAAAATTAAGCAACATAATAATGTTATAAATAAACACACATACTAATGTCAAAAACAACAGTTACCTGTCAGTATTCAAAAGGCTCGGTACTTATGGGCTCATTGGGCTTTTCAGTGTATTCTCTCTTTGGGATAATTGCATTAACCCGTTTAGACAGGGCTTTGCACGAAAGTTTCTCCTTTTTAAATTGAAAAGTTTTTAAGTACTTTGGAACTATCTGGTGTTGGCGGTTCCTCGCTGAGATCTCTTTGTTATAATAATTCCTTTTATGTCAACTAATTAATTTCCTAGTTCGAAATAATCGTGTAGCATTCTAAGCAGATCAAAAACCATCTTATTTAAATATTGAATACTAGATAGAACCAATCTTGTGCCACTTCGAGGTTGGATTTTTGAGTTTGTAGTTAAACCAGGTTTAGTTAATCTGAAAAGAGAGTTTTGCCGCCATTAACAAGTTTGTAAACAAAATTTGAATGGATCGGCTTAGTTTTGGTTAAAATGTTGGTCTCTAAGGAAATAATAAAAAAGTTACATTTCTCGGGCCCTAGATTCGTAAACAAATAGTTTTTGTTGAATTTGTTCAACTAAATTTGTAATTTGTTTGTATATTTTTCGAATGGTTCCCACAACGAACATATTTCTTGAAGTTGTGGTTATTCTTCAGCCGTTTGAACTTGGGATGATTAAGGGGTAACTAATGAAACTGAAACAATAGCATCTCATAAGCAAAGTTCATTCCATCATTATAAAAGCCCTGTTTCATCTAGTATGTACTTCTTAAATAAGACAGTATTGCTTTTTGTCATCCTATTCCTTTTGAACTGAGCCTATGCAACAGAAATAATTTTGAAATATGTAATTATGTTTTCGCACTTTATAATTAAAGGCTTTAAGTTATTATTCTTATAATTCTGCACAACAAGGATAACTCTTAAGCAGATACCTTATTTGTGTGGCACAAACTGTCACCTGGGTCTGGCTGGGACCACTTGTATTTTGTATGTGGATATCAAAAAACTCACACTAACGAACACCTGGGCCTGGTTGGGACTACTTTTACTTGTGTGGAGGTTTATGGCTACAGCAAGAACTTTTTTTTGTCAACTAGAAAAATTCTTCGAAATAAAAGTAAAGAAAAATTTCATAGTTGGGGTATTCACAAGGTCTGCTATCATGTTGTATTGTCATAATGTTCTAACATTTTACAATGGTTTAAAAATATTGTTAATGCTTTGTAAACAAAAAGTGTCTTAAATTAATAAAACTTTGCTTGCTTTGTTTATTGTGCTGTCGTAATTAATCAGAAGAGACCTGCGCCGAGCAACTGAGCCGAGCGGCTATGATTTTGTAGCCGTCGCCGTTGATGGTATAGTTTTATCCTGCTAACATCCGAATTTAACCCGCGGCTAGCATTTTTTGCAACAAAACACTTGCGGCGTCAAATTAGATCGTCCTAGGACTCTGATATTTGGTAAGCAAACAAAATAAAATATTTGTGGCTTGCGTCTGACAAATGGAAAATAGTCAGTAAAGATCTAATTTAATATATTAATTCATGGATAAGAATTAAAAAACATTATGATTTAGGTAAATATTTATTTTTTTATATTTGTTTTAAATCAGCTGACTTAAATTCAAAATAGCACACTAAATTATGAGGGGTTGTTCAAAACAGTCGTATTTTTTCATGCTATTATTTTAAGACAAATGATTTTATTACACCTTGTGAATCAACCAATTGTGTTGCGTATGCTTTTGGATACGTTTCGTTTTGATTTTATTTACTTCAGTACGTCTATAATAAAGCTGGGGCTGGCCAGGTGGATGCGAAAATCACAATATTTTCATTTGGTCAATTGCCACGCCCACGGTGTTTAAATCTACACTTTTTTCTCGTTGTCTTGCAAAAAAACACTTTGACTGAGGAATGCATAAAGTTTCCTTCTAATATATTTATTAATTTGTATATGGAAAAAACTGGAAAAATCTAAAAATGCCTGACCGGCCCAAGTACACTTAATTTTTAATTGAATAAACGAAGCAAAGAAGATAAGTTTTATTTACCAGTTCACAAGCTTTAATCATTGATGTTGCGTTATTTCATAAAATTCATGAAACTTTTGGAGTGCATTCCATTTCTGTAGCTTCACGCGCAGTGACTCCGAAATATTATAGAGTTGATGATTTAGCTCATTAACAAGCACTGACGTTGTTAAAACTGCCAATTGAAGTTGGAAATTAACGTGCTTGAAATTACATGTAACTAGTAGTCCAATAAATTTCATTTGCCTTTGACGACCAGGGAGTTACACACACAGCTATCGACCTGTTAAGAGACAATATGCAATTTATTTTCCAAATCACCGAACAGTGTCTCGAGACTGCAAATCATATATGAAATCTAGACAGCGTAAAAAAACTTAAACCCCTGTCTTCAACTATACGAAATGGCTGTTAATCCAAGGCAAGGCTTCTTGTAAGAGCTAAATCCAGCTCAGTCAAAAATCTTATTCCGGGATCCCAAAATCATATGGTCTGTCTTGACCGCTTATGCTTTCTGACTTGTTCTTTCTAACTTACAATTTTAAACTATTTACCAACATTTTCGTTCAGTGTATATGTTTAGACATAAATTAAAAACAATGTTCATTTCATATATGCACATATAAAACTATAATAATATTCATAAACATGATTTTGCATATACACGTATGTTGTTGTGTGCTTTCATCGACACACTGTGTATAAGTATACGTGAACAAATTCACAGCTGGATAAATGTCAAAAAGTTATTGTGGATAGAAAATGTTTTTTTTTTGATGTTTCTGCTGTTGTTTTGTCGGTATTTTAGAAAACACGAAAATAACAAATACCAACAAATATCATCAGTAATATTCAAATATAAACTTAAACAACACACACAAAACGCATACTGGTACACATCAACATGTGTCTCCCACACATGCAAACAATCAAAAACACATATTCATTATAACATACACACAAAGAGTTTTTGCAAAAGTCATTGTTGATATTTGTTAGAAGTTGGGTTTTTTGGAAGGTGTTTGAAAATTTTCAAAAGTTTTCGCCGTTAAATCAATGTTGAAAGCCGCATATGGCACAGTGGTTAAAGGAGGTGAAGTTTAAGAATTTATTGGAGGATTTTCCTATAGAAAAATCAGACCCCATTTTTTATGAATATGTTAAATAAAATTTTTCTTTTTAAGGTTAAATAATTTATTTGGTCCGGAAGTACCAAAGTTTTTTTTTTCTTTTTCTTCTAGTGGTTTTACTGTTCAATTGTTTATTCAGAGTTTCTCACACACACATAATACTTGTCTTGAGAAGTACAAAAATATTTTTTGTTTATATTTCATTAAAAATTAAATGAATATCTTAACAACTTGATAAACTGACTAAAAGTTTTAAAGAATTAAAAGGTTTGTTTTAATTTTTCAAACATTGGCGTATAATTTTATTGAATGACAAATTTTGAAGATAAATAATGAAAAGTTGAAGTAAATTACCAGCAGAAATAATTGATTTTAAATTATTTAGATGCGTTAATCTTGTGCAAATAATTTTTCTTTTATATGTTTAAAATTAGGACGTAAAATAATTAAGCACAAGCGTGGTAAGATCACCTTTGTTAGCGAAGTTATATTAATTTTGGAAATTTTTCTTCCCTTTTCCCCTTCTAAGACACCATGTGGTTGGGCTTTATATTATTATCAATTAAAAGTTATAAAAGGTGCTAGCATCACATGTTATAGCTGTCAAAGTGACTGTAACTACTTCCGTTATTAATATTTTAACAAGAAAACTTTAATCTAAACTAAAAATAATTTTGTGCTACACAAGATAAAGTTTAAGCTGCAATCTTTCTTATTCCACCTACAAAAAGTTAAAATTTGCTGCAATATTGTTGTTATTTGGCTGCTGATAAAACAGGACACAATTACAAAGTTTAGTTGAGAGTTTCTTAAAAAAAAAAATATTTAACATAGCATATGCAAAGGCGTCTGACACCACCTTGACAACAATAACATGACATCAATGAAACGGAAGTAAACCGGATTATGTAAACATTTTTTTTTTTTTTTTGAAAATTTACATGCTTGCTTTGTTATATTAACAGTTTTATCTAAAGTTTTGTTTTGTTGTTATATCTTTGATAATATATTTTTTTTTTCGAAAAATCTTCAAGTTAATGGAGTATAAAATTCATATGATAAGCAAAAAAATTTGAAACATTTTTTTAAAGGGTTTGATACAAAAGAACTACAAATATTTTTGAAATAAGTTCAGTGATGGGTAGTACGCCTTAAAAGCAAAAAACATTCAGAGGCAAAATAAAAAGTTCAATATTTTTTAATTTCTGTTGGAAAACTGGATTAAAGCGATAAAAAACATATATTTTTGCGATCATGTTGATCCATTATATACAATTATATACGTCATAGAAAATACCAGCTCAAGTTAGAATTTAAATTTTGGAACCATCAGTGAATTTCATCTTCTTAAAAGTTGGGATTTACCTGGATTCAGCTAGACTTCTTAAAAACTATTTCGTAATTATTGGTACTTTTTGCATTACCCATCTAATTCTCCCGATCATGTTTTGTCTGACTGCAGTTTGTTTGGATCAATACAGAACAATCTTATTTGCAAAAGCTTCACTATAGAACAGGATATACTTAGTTTAATTAAAGCGTACTTAATCTTAAATTTTTCTCTAGGCGTGAAAGCCATAAGTTGCCAGTACTTTATAAAAAAATTGATATTTAACCAATTATTCTTAATAAACGCTAATAAAGTTGGATTTTGTCTTTTCAGTAGATTTACTGTTTTACTTTTTTTTAACCGAATACAAATTTATTTTATTCTTATTTTAACAAACTTTACCAAAAACTTAAAAAGAACGAACCCATAACATAACATCATATTCTTTTTCATTACTTTCCCCTAAAAGTATGCTAAAGTTTTCCGTTTTTATGCTTCACCTAAATATACGCTCTATTTGTTTTATGATTGCGTTTTGGGTATGTATGATTTTTTTTTATTTTTTTTTTTATTAAACATTTCTACATACGCACACATACATACATATGCCCTAAAATTTATTTTATTTAGTTATTAAAAAAAAAACGCTTTAGGTTAAATTTTAATAAAATTTTTTGCATTAAAATCTTCATAATTTACAATAATAATTATTTAAGTTTTATATATGCAAAAATATATATTTGCATAGAGGGTATACTAAGTTTATCATCTGGCGTGGAACTTTTTTAAATATACATCTATTTATTAAACTCCTAGTGAACAACATAATTTTTTGTTTTCATACTCACCAAAAAATGCAAAACAGCTGTTGACTTTTTTTTATTATAACAGTATTTAAATTTTGTAAGAATTATAATTAAAACAGTTTTAAAAACTAAACCCAAAAAGTGACAAAAAATTAATGCAATTTTTTTTATATTCAAAATTTAAACAAAAAGTTTGGCAAGTGTCGTTTTGATAAATATTAAATTAATAACATTTTGGGAGATTTTAAAATTAAATTGGAGTGGGATTTTACACAAAAAGTAACTAAACCAGTTACTGAAATAGAAAAGGCGGCAGAGGAATTTAAATAGAATAAATTAAATTTAAATTTGTTTACTTTTTCTAACTTTAATTGAAATTGATTTTTATAATAAGCTTTAATTAAAAGTTTGCAATTAGTACTATAATTATGATTAATGTTGATGTAAAACATGTTGTTTTTAGCAGGGCAAGTTGTTAAAGCTTTGTACTAAAACAAAATTAATTTTTACATATCTTGCAAAATTGTAAATAAAAAATTTGAAAAACAAGTAACAGTACTATATTCGGCTATGCCGAATCTTATTTACCATGATACACTCATACAATTTTTACAGTAACTGATTGTGGGTTATTAAGTTTGTTTTTTAGTACTGCTAAAATTTAATAAAAATATAGTTATTTTACGAATAACTTTATTTTTTTACATTTTCGTTTGTCATTTAAAAAACAAACAACCAAAAAATAATTGGGGGATTCACAAGGTGTCATAAAGTCATATGTCTTAAAATAATTACGTGAAAAAATACGACTGTTGTGAACAACCCCTCATAATTCAGTGTGCTATATAGAATTCAAATCAGCAACAATTATAAAAAATCAAGAAAAAAAATTGGGAATTAAGCACGACCAACAAAATCTTGTAAACTATAATTTTGTATTCCCAAAAATAAATTATAAATAAGATTTCTGTATGACGTGCTAAATCCCCAATTTGTCATATTTGATAAATACACTGAAATTTATTGTTGAGCGAAAGCTAGCTTCTATGCGCATTTCACAGGCTGTTTAGGCCAGATCATCAGGAAACCTTTTCCAAAGATTTTAGAAAAGCTAAAAATATTATACAAATAAAACCCTAAAGCGAATAAGAATTTTAAACACTCAAAGTCTTACTTGTAACAATTTCAAAGCTTAAAAAAAACACCAACAATAAACATTCCCCTACAAATAAATATTTACCAAAAATAAAAATATTTTTAATTCTAATCCATGAATTAATAAATAAAATTAGAACTTGCCTGACCATTTTCTATTTTTCAGACGCAAATCAGAAATAAATTTTATTTTGTTGTTTACCAAACAGCAGAGTCCTAAGCCGATCTTAACTATTTGACGCCGCAAGTAATTGTTGCAAAATTTGCTAGCCGCAGGTTAAATTATGATGTTTGCCGGCTACAATTTTACCATCAACGGCGACGTCTTACAAAAACTAATGCGGCTTGGCTCAGCCGTTCAGCGCAGGTCTCTTTGGATTAATTACGACAGCACAATAATCATAGCAAGCAAATTCTATTTATTTAAGACATTTTTTGTTTACAAACCAACAACAATATTTTTAAACTATTGTAAAATGTTAGAACATTATGACAATATAAAATGATAGCACACCTTGTGAATACCCCAAATGCTTTTTCGTACTTATTTTGTTATGTAAATTGATTTTTGTCAGTGAAAATATATTTTTTTAAAGTAAAAACTATTAAATGAATATGCTGTTTAATAAATCAAAAATTAAAAAATTAATATAAAATTTATTTATTTTAAATGAAATGTAAATGATCCGTTTTTTTTAAATAAATTTTAAGGTTTTTTAAAATGAAAATCTGTTGAATTTACTTGTATAATCAGCCTTATTCCGGTTGTCGTTGTCGTAATCGATAAAGTCGTTTTTTGAAAAAAGATTAAAGTAACACACAACCAGTGTTCTTTAATCTCTTACAGATTACGACAACGACAACCGGAATAAGGCTGAATATTTTGGATGGACGATAAGAATAGAAAATTATATAAATAAAAACCGCCCACTTTTTTAGGATTTCTTGTATTGGTATCGAAACTATTCATATCTACTACTTAACTGATTTTTTTTGGTATTAGAGTGCAAAATTTGAAAACTTTTAGCGCTACGATTCTCAAGATATACAGAAATCTTTTTTTTTATATTTGCATGGGAGGTGCCACTCCCCCTTCTTCAATACCATCCATTTTTAAAAAGATTTTGTGCATTAATAACCCAGTTATGGATACCAAATAAAGACAACTTGTCTCTTACCTGCTCTTCAGATATAATTAAATCTATTTGAGCCCTGCCCACTTTGCAATCCCTCCCAGTTTAAGTCGGATGTATGTATTGGTAACCAGAATACTTGTACCAAATATGCAAACTATGGCTTTTGACGTTATCCAGATATACAGAAATCTATAATACCTCCACATGGGAAGTGCTATGCCAAATTCGCGATACCGCAAAATTTTTTTTTACAGAGGTTGTGTAATAATAACCAAGTTGCTTGTTTCTAATTTGGAAATATTTGGTTATTGTCGTTCTCCAAATATACAACAAAAAAAATCAACAACAAGGGATTTATGGATAAAATTAGAGGCAGTCGCGGTTTTTACCTTCATATCTCTTCTAGCCGTGGTTCGATATGGCTTGATTTCAATACCAAATTAAAACAGTGTGTATGTGACTTAAATATATGCCGACCAAGTTCCCATCATTTCTTGGTTCTTTGGAAAATTGATTTCAACATGACAAACGTACTTTCCACCTGTGGTGAAGGGTATAAAAATCTGCTTTTTTAAGGAAATATTAAAAAAAATATATATAACAAAATTAGGTTTTCATAAATGTTTATGCAGGTCATATTTACGTGGGCAGTCCCAAAATTAGCTGGCCTAACAAATAAGACACAAAATATTTCGGTATTTCTCTAAATAATCTTCTTTTAGTTAAATCTTTGGTGAAAATGTTTTTGCAAAAGAGCAAATGCAATATAGCAGCTCTTTTGTGAAATCTAAGAGCATGGTGATATAATAAAGGTGGCGTAATTAAATAAAAATTGGCTTAAAAATTATTTATTTCATCACGTTCAGCGGCACGCTTTGATTTTTGCTTAAAGTATTTTTTGACGTAAGCTGGGATATTATGTCAATTTTTGTTGGAATTTTGTATTTGTTGCCGTAACAATGCCATCTATCTGCTTATTCCACCATGTCTAAGAGAAGCTCTTTTTTGTTGCTGTGTTTAACAAAAGAGATTCAATATTTTGCATTTGTTCTATCGTAAGAACATTTGCGCTAAACGCTGAACTTTGCTAATTATTTTTGGTACGCAATATTAGATGTGTAGACTTATGCATCGTTTTGATGCGACCATACTTTCTTTTTTGCAAAATGCGTCCTTTTTGTTAAATTTAGAACTTAGTTGCTGCAATTAATAAGCATTGTATCCACCATTGATAGCTGTTCCTCTTTGAAGATCAATAAAATCAATAAAAATAATTCCCATCTTATGGAACTGTCTTCGCCGTCTTAAATCACAATGTTCCATTCCAGTCCACTGCATTTACTGTTTCTTTCTGCTTATTTCACGATGTAAAAAGAACATTTCTTATCTCCGATATAAAGTGGGGAGAACCATGCCTCATCACGGCAAAAGCTCGTTTTCATCGCGGTGAAACATTGCCAAAGACTCTATTAGATCATTTTTACGATGTTGTATTTGTATTATTCTGATCAATATGCCATTCAAAGCACTTTTTGAAATAACTATACACTGAAAGAAAAATGCTTCATATATTTAATGAATCATTTTCATAAAAAAATTTCATTGGTTAAATGAAAATTTTCATTGTCTAAATGGAATTTCATAGTTATAATGAAATATTTTCGTTAAAATCGCTTCATTGGATTTGGTAATTACGTTAAAAATGTTCATTGAATACATGAAAACTTAAGTTTGTTCAAGTTAAACAAAAAATTTTAATTGGGAACATAGAAAAACAATATACAAACATAACTTTATTCATAAATTAACACAAAATTATGGTTTCCTTAAAAAATTTTTAAATTGTTAATTAAAAAATGTAAGATGCCATTAAATTTATGAAATCAAAAAAATTTTTTTTTGAAGCAACATGTTTCAATAATTAAAAAAAAAATTATTTTTAACATTCAAATAGCTTTATAGTCTCAATAATTAAAAGTATAAAAATATTTCGAAAAGCATACTTTCCCAAATTTAAATTTTTATTATGACAATGAAAAATGTCATTATAGTTATGAAACAAAAACTTTCAATATATAAATATGTATGTTTTTAGATTTCTTTAATATGAACATACCTACCTACATATAGTATGTAAAAAGTAGGTATGAGATTTTCATGCACTACAAAATCGAAAATATGCGCATAAAATATGCACTAAAAACTCCAAAATATGCCTTAAAAAAAAAAGAAAGAATATGCACTAAAATCTTGAACATTAAAAAGGCGTTTTTTTTAAACTTTTTTAAAACAAACAAAATAAAATAAAAGGTTCAGTCTAATATTTTTTTAAAACTAAGTTTAAATAACTTATTTAAATTTTTGTTTGCATAAACAAATAAATACTTTTTTATATAATCAAAAGGAAGCTTTTGTCTGTTCGGCCGCAAAAACTTTTGTACATGAAAAATGATCTCTCAACGTCAACCGCAGTTATAGAAGCATTCTTGAAGGATGCCAATTCATTTGGTGAGTATTAATTTTCTAATTAAAATCCCTCATTTGATTCCAGATCAAAAATAGTTGAAATTTGTTTTATTTTTTGAAATCCTTAATATTTTTGCAAAACATTTGTTTTTTTAAATTGATAATTAAAGATCGACATCCTTAGACTATTGACAAAAAACAAGCATTTGCATGGAAATCGCATCCCTAGTAATAAGTAATAAACAAACAAATGTTCTCCTTTAAAAAAAATACACCCTTATTTTAAACTGTTGTCAACTAAATGATGTATACGAAAAAGCTTGTTCACTCTTTATGTGGTCTTTTTTTATTATGCGCTAGCAAAAAAAAAAAATCAACGTTGTTATTGTTGTTATGGACAATTTAATCTCATAGTTACGCTCTTAATTGAGTAATGGCAAAAAACATAGTTTTTTTTATTCAAAAACTACATTGCCCCGGTGGGCTAGCGGGTAGTGAGTAGAGGTCTGCACAAATGATTTGGTAGCCAAATGAATGCTGTGTGTGTATTTGATATGCTTATCAAATGTGTAAAAAAAATGAGAGCGAGTCATTCACGCTCAATCATTTTAAATGAGAGATCAACACAATACCGTTCATTAAAAAGTTAGCCACATACACTTACACTAATTGTGTGTGTTTCTCTATTATTGTTTATTGTTTGATGAACTCAAATTCAAACATATTACAATAAAAAAACCTAACGAAGTTAAAAATCACACTAATCATTCGTGTGTTTCTTGACTTTCTTATTTTGGTAAGTGAAGAGGAAAGTTAAAATTTTAACAAAAAAAGTAATAAAATGAAATGGTTGTAATAAATTTATTTTTTATATCCAAAAACAATAACAATAATAATATTATAAAAAAAAATATTTTAAAATATGACAAACCAGTATAGGTACAAAGGCAACAATTCTTAAGCACTTATTACACTATATTTTTATTCATTCATGATATAGAATTGATAGAAAGAAACAGTAAATGTCAAAAAAATAAGTAAAATTGTTCAACTTAAAATTGACATTTCAAGCTTAAAATATTAAAAGTGTTGCTGAATGAGCGGTTTATGGGCAAATTCAGCGACACCGCTTTTTTGTTTGTTTTATTTTTGTGTTTCTCATAAACAAAACGTTGACAACATTTAATAAAATAAACAAAACAATTACAAAAAAACTAAAAAACTTTGTTTACATTTTTTTATAGTTTACTTTTTCAAACATTTACCGTTTCATTCCATCAATTCTATTTCAATTCAATGAATCATCTTTTTACTAATATTTTGTTTTTAATACGATAAAAAAAATTTTAAAACACAAAACACATGTTGTGTTGATAAAACACAATATGTACATCGTCACACAAGTGTATTTACTCGAATTAAAGAGCAAATTTGTTATTTATACCTGTATCAAATATTTCTCTCACAACACTCACATAAATAAATGAACGCTTTGCACACATAGGCTATTACTTACACACAATTAATTGTGTATGAATATAAAATCACACACAACACACTACTTGCTAGTTTGATATGTGAATTCATGTGTCGTTTAATCGCACACATGCAGACCTTTAGTAGTGAGCTAGTCTTTCAGCGCCGGGCTTGCGGGATCGATTCCCGCCAGAGACAAGCGTATAGCTTTTTATACAGCAATTTCTTTTTTGTTTAGAAATTTACTGAAAACTACCTTGAAGCTTAATGTTTTATAAGGTTTCCACTTATTTATTATTAATTTAATTTTTCTCTAAGTACTAATAATATGTTTTTTTTTTTGCATATTTTTCCTTGTTTTTTCCCTTTCTTGCTAAAACAATTTTAAATTTTGTCTACTCATAAAAATTTGCCCTGCTTATTAGTCTTAGTGAAATTCTCTAATTATTTTTATAAACAAAGGAAATCTGTAAATATTTTCTTATAATTACATTGTAATAAAATAATTTAATTACTTAAATTTTGTGACAAAACACGAAAAACTTTTTGCTTGTGCCTTGACAAAAACTTTATCTATAACAACCAAAAAATGTGGATCATTTATCTAAGAGACATAAAATTAATTAAAATTATGAGTTTTTATTTAAATAGAAATTTTGCCAAATGGAAATATTCAACTGGTATCTATAGCTTTTTATGTTAAATACAATTAGAGAATTAGCACCTTTTTTGCGTTGTTCGATTTTTTTACAGATAGACACAACAATGCAGAGAAACACATCCCGATTATATAAATTAAAGCGAAAGAAATTGTAAAACACAAAGGAAACAGAAAGTTGAAAATATTTATACCCACACTACAATAGTGGAGAGGATATTATGATATTATGTTGTTGCTATCTTAAGTCCATATTTGTTAATTAAACTAATGGGTAATAGAATCAAGGAATCACAATTGACCATGCGCCCATACGATGTAGCCTACTGAAAATAAAACCCACAAAACTATCAATGCTGGCATACGCAGACGGCATTATTCTTCTGGCAGACTCAAACGAAAATCTACAACATTTCCCTAATATTATTGTGCCGAAAATGTCCAAAAGAGGACTGAGAATAAACATTAGGAAAACTGAGGCAATGGCTGTATATAGAAAGCACGAAGACAGTAAACCAGATAAGGATCTAAGAAATTTGCAACTGGTAAACTCCACCAAGCTCTGAACAAGAATTTCAAAGGAAACGAAAACTAAATAATGAGTCCTGGGCCCAGATATTATCAAGGAAAACCCGACTACAGCCTACATAAATGAAATACCTACGTTGAGTAGCAGGGAAAAATGGAAGGTACAGGATCAGAAATTATACAACTAAAAGCAATTTGGAAATTGTATCACTCGATCGACAAATAGAAACAAGTTAACTCTAGAACACCCAAGCTTTTATTCCAGACAAACCCAAATGGTGCGGTAAAGAGGACGAAGACGAATATCCTAGTGGGATAATATGACAAATACTTTTACAAAACATTTTATTGACCAAAGCCGAGTATCCTGGTGAGATAATATGGAAAATACTTTTACGAAACATTGTCATACCTTAGAACCGAGGCCACTGGCGAAGCCTTTCTCATACCTCTCCACTGCAAGTTAGAAGATGTCAGGCTAAAGTAAGTAAGGACCTTATTTGATAATGACCTAAGAAAAATAAGGTTCTATCTTACATGTAGTTTAGGTGCAAAGTTAACCTTGTTGTCCTGAGGCCAAAACTTATCCTTTGAACTCATATGGTATTGGCGATTTTGTGTCAAAAGCATTTTTTCGGAAACGAAAATTTAGTTATTTGTCTATAACTCTATCAATTACAAACCCAGTTTGATATTCTACTAAATTTTCTTAAGGTGGAAGTGAAAAAAAAAATTAAAAAATAAATGAGGAAGATTTCAAAAAAATAAAAATTGATGGGTAAAAATTAGAGACAAACGTCGTTTTTAGCTCATATAGCAGCAGTTTTAAGACCGATTTGGCAGAGTTTCAATAGCAATATATTCCGGACTATATGCGATATAAATATATAACAATTTAGTCCCCATTATATCTGTACTGTATAAGTAGGCAGAATATATATTAATTTTATAAGGCCTAAGAAAAATATTGTAGAACTTACAAACTTTGTAAAAACCCTTTCCACTCATAATGAAGGGTATGAAAAATGTATTAATTGGTAATATTGTTTTAGTACTGACATTAAGAAATGCATGTGTGGCGTATGACTAATATTTTTTATTTTTTATTACGAATTAATTTTGGCCCCTATTACGGTTCACAACTCAACTTAGTTGAGTTGTAAATAAGACTAGTGGTTGTATTGAGTTGTAATCATACCCCCACCACAATTAGTTGTGAAAAGGGTATACTAAGTTTGTCATTATGTGTGAAACTTTTTTATTACTCATCTCAGATCCCATAAAGTATGTATCGGCGTAAGAATTAAAGAACGCTGTAACTGACAAAAAATCGAAAGTACGTTTTTTTTTGCATGATTTTTATCAGAAAAAAATACTGCGTCGATTGGTTCACTTACGCAAAAAAAAAAAAAAAAATCGTTTACTGTAAGCCGCAGAATCACCGGGAATAATAGACTTGAGTGGACATGTTTACAGACAATATATAAAGCGAGAAAAAATTCAAATACGTTTTTAAAATCATGTTCCTAAGTTGTATGGTTTTTGTGATATGAATTTTTTTCTACTTTCTCTCATTAAGGTTTTTTGGTTCTGGTGAACATTTTATGTCTTGTCAGTTACAGCGTTCTTTAATTCCTGCGACGATATTATGTGTAATATTTTTTTTTTCATGTGTTGCCCATGCGAAATTGACTGCATGTGTAATTCATGTGTAATTTAATATTTTAACGTTTTTTAGCACTGATTTTTGTTATTATTTTTTCACAAGAAGTAAAAAGGTTTATTATTCTTAGCAAAACTTAAAAATTTAATTAAAAGAATGGAAGCGTTAAAAGAGCTAAACTAAAAATGGTTGCATCATTAACTTCTTACCATTTGGCATTTAGATAGCTTTTGCCACAATTTATTATAACGACGAAAAATCCTGGGTACTTTTTTTATTTCAAAGAGGGTGGATCATCGACTGCAAAAGAAATGTTTGAGCTTCTCAAAAGCACAATTATAGAAAAAGGGATTTCTTTTGAAAATCTAGTTGAATTTGCATCAGATACAAATAATGTTATGTTTAGAGAATATAACTCAGAAGTAAAGCTGCTTAAAGACGAAAAGCCATGTTATTATTTTGATAAAATGCTCGTGCCACCTAATACATTTGGTAGCGTCGAAGGCCTGTCTGAACCTTCCAACATATTTGGAAGATTTTTTTTTGTAATAATAGAATTTGTGTTATTATAATTAATGCTCGGCAGATAAAACTAAGGAGTTTCAAGAATATTTTCGCGACAACATGCACTCTTACATTTTGTAAAATTTAAGCTTCATAGTAATTTGAAGGCAGAAAATTATTGGAAAAAGGTTTTTGAAATAAAAAATTTCTTTGGAGACAGATTATTTCCTACTTTGCAAATAGTTATTTTCGTTTTAATCTTTTAATCTTTTAAATTGTAAAATGAAAATATTATCCATTCAATATAGCAATGATATGATTGTTGTAAACAAAAAGCAAATTAAGAGACATTTCAAAAATATTTTTGTGTTGTATAAGTAAAAAATATAAAAATGTCCGGCATATCCAGCGGTGCAGGAATAGAGGAACTGAATTAACATTCCGTTGAAAATTTGCGTCGACGACATTTATAGGATTGCATCAGATCATTTATCATACCCAAATGAAATGTATGTAAACTTTATGTTCACAAACAATTTTAGATCAAAAATGGCGACTTTATTAAAGAAATTCAAACGCCAATTACACCTTGTTGTTATTGATTTTGTAAAGTTTTTTGCTTATCCTGTAAAAAAATAAAGTGTTGTTACGCCCTTTTGCCTTTTAGATGACGATATTTATGTTTATTTGTTTTGGAAATAGAAACTGGGAATTATTTCCTTTCGTAGGTTACTTTTTTATATTATATTCAACATTTTTTTTATTTTTCGAATTTATTCTATGAGTTAAATTTCAGTTATGTATTTTATAAAGCTTTTTTGTAATAGTCTTATTCCTTCCATTTTTCAGGAATGACTTTCATTGCTATCCAAAGGATAGCGTAGGTAAAATGTAACAAGAAGATACAATATAATAGTCTGGTAGTGTATAAAGTCATTCCTGAAAAATGGAAGGAATAAGACTATTACAAAAAAGCTTTATAAAATACATAACTGAAATTTAACTCATAGAATAAATTCGAAAAATAAAAAAAATGTTGAATATTTTATTTGTTTTGCAAAAATGCGTACATTTTTAGTGGTTTGTACGAAATAAAAAGGTGGAATAATAAGTTTTTTGGTTTATATGCTGCATAAAATATCAATTCCACTTAGACAATTGAAATTTGTTTCTGTGACATGAGTAAAAAATAGCATGTGTAATTCATATTTTCATGTGTAATTTTGGCATGATCCATGTGTAATCTACCATTTCGTTGGTGGCAACACTGTGTAATACCGATATTAAGATATACATGTGTGGCGTATGATTAATATTTTTTTGATATTTTTTTTTTTTTTTTTTAATTACGAATTTCCCAGCAAAAACTTTACTTATAATCCTACTTTTAATGACTTCCAGAATCCATTACTATGTAGCTTTATTCGCCACTTTTTGGATTTTTAGTTATATATTAACCTTTATGTCAACAGCTGAAAAATTATACTTACGTCAACAGCAAGTATACACATGTTGTTGTTATTGTTTTTTCGTTTTATTTGTATTTTATTTGAATTTTTTTCCTATTTTAAATTGTTTTTATGCATGAATACTTAAAATAACGTTTGTTTTAGCAAAGACTTGTGCATTTTTTTTTGCTTTCATGTATGAATATTTACACTAAGTGACTTTTGAGCAAAAACTTTTTAGTTGCTCTTTATTACTTGAACTACGGTTGACGTGAGGGGTAGGAATAAAAAAATAACCACATCCATGGTCTGATTTGTCCAATTTTATTCAAACATCAGAATATGTTAGGAAACACTTTTAGTAAGGATATCATGAAGTTTGAGAGCGATATGACAGCCACTTTCAGAGATACAGAAAAAATAATATTATTATACGATTTTAAATAAATATTTAAGTCAATTTTCACTATACTCCGTTAATATTTGTTAGACATTCGGTAATACTATATAATTTTAACAATAATTTTGATGATAAGTCCATGGAAAATCCAAAAATCTATCAAATGTATGTAACTATATACATAAATGTGTTCCAAAATGACCCTCACAGTATATTTTTGTTATTAGATCACTAGTAGTTATACCGATCTAATGTAAACGATGTTTTTAGAACAACATAACATTTACATTACACACATTTGTATTACAGTGTTAGAGTTATAAATGATATTGTGCAGCAAAACACTCTTTATTAAATGTTACATTTCGAAAAATTTATTATTGTTTACACATTCATGCATATAAGAGCAATTTTAATTAGTGTGTTTTAACCTTAGTTGAGTTGTAAACAAGATAACAGGTTGTGTGGAGTTGTAATCAGTGCTGCCACAACCAATACAATTTTTACAACCAAAATTTTTGAAAAAGTTACCAAATGTGAAAAAATATAACCAAATTTAAAATGCCTTTTATTAATTGAGAAAATCATTAAAATTTATTTTAAGTTGCATTGTAATAGTAAAATAATAATTATCAGCCTGTTCAACGATTTTGAACATTAACGTTCGCATAGAAAATTACATTTAAACCAAAAACTAATTTTAGAATTTTGTTTTTTGTATAAGTCAAGAAAACAAAATAAGAAACAAAATTCTTTTACATATTAAAAAAATAACGAGAAACTTAATTAACCCCCAATTCACCAATATCAGTGAAAATTAACTATAACTTTAACTTCCAACTAACAATGTGTTTTGACAGCTAAAAGTGATAGTTAATTATAACCGAACTTGGTGAAATTGGGGGTAAATGTTTTATTTATTTGAGACTTTTTTCGTAAAAAATATTTTTATTTTATAAGAGTAAAATCCGTTAAATTTCCATACAAAATTCAGTATGTATATTGAAAGTTAATAAATTGAACATTTTTTAATATGTCGTTTTAAATTAACGAAAATTGTACTTCACAGTTCAAAATAACAAAAAAGGAAAATTGTTTTCCGCTTTTTAGCTGTCATTGACAGGACTGTCAAATGTGGCGATTTATTAATCCTTTTGTCGATGGAAATTTACGTTAGGAGATTGTTTTGGCGAAATTGAAAACGATTGGCGATATGCGAAATGCATTTTATGTAAATATTTTCTAATTTACATACATATATGTATCTAAAATATTATAAAAACTGTTTTCTCGTGTTTATAAAATGTATGTATTTCAAATTTATAATTCTTATTATTAAAACTGTTTTAAAATTGTTCTATTTGATACCTTTTGTGAATCATTGTAAAATATTATGGCGAATATAAACAAATTCGCCTTTCGGAGCTTACATTAAATGGGGAAAAAGACAGTCAAAGTTTTTTTTACAAATTGAAAATATTGCCAAATAATTATTAATCTAAAAACATTAAATAAATAAACATACCGACAAGTTAAAAACAAGTTAAAAATTATATATTTTAAATCAATGTATTTTTGAAAAATCTTTAAAATTCCTAAGTGTATTTTCAAATATGTATTTAAACATATCTACTTCTGGAAATAACCTTAATTTAGAACATTTAACTTATATTCATGTTTTTAGAAACACTAAAACGACTTTTGTGTAATTTTTCAGTAATTTTCTGAAATCTATTCCGCATGCTTTTATGCACTTTCTACTTTAAGTACTACTTATCTTTAGTACTCTTAAAATCAAGAAAAGCTCATTAAAAAAAAAAATTTTCAATCTCCATCAATTAAAACTTCATATGTTTTCGAACATGGCCGTTTTTAATATAAAAATCACAAATGGCAATATTTTTCTTAACAAAAATCTTAAACATATTATTTGTTGGAATTTTTGAAAGGATTTTTTGTTTTCGATAAAGTATAAAAAACTTCCGTTATTGGTAACAAATAATGAAAAAATCATAGTACAGTACAAATTATTCGAGTTCGTGTATCAAAAAAAAAACATATTCGTACGTATTATAATTTTAGAAAAAAGTAACCAAAATGAAAAAAATATTCACATCTCTACATTGAAAAAAAAATATAACCAATTTTGGTTAGAAATAACCAAAAAAGGCAGCTCTGGTTGTAATTATACCCCGACCCCAATTAGTGAAACTTTTTTTTATTCATCTCAGACTACATAAAGTATATATTTTCTGGCACCTTTAGTTATTCTTAAGCCATGTCAGTCTGTCTGCTGAAAACACGTTCACGTTCGAAAAACTCAAAAAAAAAAAAAAAATAACAACCTTAGTGTCAGTTATCCTAAACAGTTTGGGATTGAAATCAAGCAAAATCGGCTCGGCAGGATCAGAGCTATTAATCAAAATGTTGATATATTTGTTACAAAAACTAACATAAATGGTGGAAAAGATTTTGCAAAAGTTCGTTTTATATGACTGGAAATTACACTGTAAAACTTGGTACAGATCAGTCCATAATTTACCAAAGGCCCCATTTAAAGCCTACTCCCGTAAAACAGTTAAGTACGCCTAAAACCGTAACAAATAATGCTATCATAATAGAATTTTGTATATTGCAGTTTTGTAGGGCTAAAAATTACACTGTAAAATTTCGTGAAGATCGGTTCATAATTTACCCTAGGCCCCACTCTCGGAAAACAATTTTGTACGCCTGAAGCCGTAACAAATAAAGATATCATAATAGAATTTGGTACGTCACAGTTTTATAGGACTAGAAATGACACCGTCAAATTTCGTGACTAGGTATAGAAATCACGCCAATAAATTTCGTGATGATCGGTCCAAAATTTACTACAGGCCCCATATAAAGCCCGCTCTGGTAAATTAATTAAATACGCCTAACACCGTAGCAGATATATTTATTGTGGTAAAATTTTTTCCAACTTAGTTTCATATGGCCAGAAAAAATGTCATGCAATTCGGCTCCTTTAGGCTGTAATCGGGTGAAACCTGCATTTTTGTACTTTTCTGTCACGCTTTCTATCTTTTTAACCAAAAATCATAGAAATAAATGTTATAACACATACGAAACTTATCTAAAGAATACAGATGCGAATTTGGTGCTTTTACGAAATTCAAACGTTTAAAGGGTGGAAGTCGTACCTAAATTTATTTTATTTTTTTAAAACATTTTTCTCCATCTATCTATATAATTTCAAATTTTAACGTTACTGGCTAATTTATCTTCGCACACCCTAAACGCCTGAAGCTTAAATGTTAAAATATGAACCGGTGGTTGGCCTCTCGCCAAATCGATTCTCTAGGATGGGATTATTGAAAATTCGAATGCTTAGGGTGTGGAAAAGGGGTAAAACGGGTAAATTCGCTAAGCTTTCATCTTCTTAACTAAAAGAGATAAACAAATTTTTATAATTATTGTTGTTCGTTAAAAAAAAAAAAAAATAAGCGGACAGGTGTCTGGTACTTTTTTGACGGACCTGGTTGGGAATTTTTTTTTATCACGCCATCTATCTTTTAAACAAATAACCATAGATGAATTTCATTTAAAAATCGAGATAAAACTGAAATTTTGAACCCGACCCCCTCAGATATCGATGAAATTTTGTTCATAGCTAAATTTGATCAATACAAACAAACTCTCATTTTTAGAAATGACTGTTTTGCGATTTTTTGGGCGTGACACAGTGGGAACGTTTTCGAAAAAACGCGAAAATGGTCGAAAAGAGCTCCATTTAAACTACAATAACTCAGAATCGACTAAACCGATTTCCATGATCTTGGTATCATAAAAAAGATATTTTAACACGCTTTACGACACGTTTAAAAAAAAAAAAAAAAATACACTGTAAAAAAATTTATAACAAAAAAAAATTTTAACTGACGAAAAAACCAAAAAGATCAAGGGTTTTTTTACAGTGTATAAATTTTTTAGAAAGGTTTATCCTTCATCTATACCATATCAAAAAATAAAAATGGGTTCTTTTTTAGTTTTTTTTATATAATTTTTTAAGTAGTGTCACTTCTAGTAATTGCCCTTATATTTTATAACAAAAAAAAATTTTAGGTAACGAAAAACCAAAAAAGATCAAGGATTTTTTACAGTGTATTACTTTTTTAGAAAGGTATTTCCTTCACCTACAACATATCCAAAAAGTAAAATGGGTTCTTTTTTATTTTTTTTTAAATAATTTTTTAAGTAGTGTCACTTCTAGTAATACGTACCGAAAGTCTTTTTTGAACTTTTTCACGTAAGTTTCCTTGTTTAACAGTAATTGAATCTTGCGATCCAGGCATCATTCGGCTAATTTCATCATCTTTATAAAATAACTTGACTGTGCTTAGAGTTTCGGTTGGTAAACTACGTCTGCTCATTTTAAAAAGATTGATATCTGCAAACTTCGTTTTATTCCTTTGGATATCTTTACTTTTTTTGATACAATCGTGAGATATATCATCCCCAAAACGATCTTTAATTTCTGTGTGACTCATATTGATTGGTAAGAGAGATAAAAGTTTTTGCTTTTCCAAAAGATTTGAGCTGTTCTCTATTTGATATTTGATGTTTTCCAAAATTTCTTCGTAAATGGCTTTGACGTTTTCAAGTTGCGCTGACAAATCAGATAATGGATCAGCTCCAAGTGAATCTGCTATATTTTCGAAAATTTGCAGTGATTTTCTATTTCTGTATGCATCTTGTTTCATATATTTCCTTTTAAGAGGCGACATTTGGTTTGGTAGATGAGGAATAATATGATCATTTATATTTTCAATGACTTCCGTCCTTTCGATGTTTGCATTACAAGTTGGAAGTTCATTCAAATCTTCGCTAACTTTATCGCTAGGCGTTGTTGGTAAATAATTTGAGACTTCATTCTGCTCCACGTTGGATTCATTACGACTGCGCGCTTTTCTCAGTGTATTCCGGCAAGTTTCGCAAATACGGCTACAATGAATGTTGGCGACAGCTGGAATATATTCAATTATATTTGCAGCCTCGTTTTCACTTATTATACGAAGCGAAGCGCAACACTTATTAGATATTTTTATGCATCTGTACTTATTGTTTGAATTCATATTCACTTAAATTTTTAAAATATACGCGTAAAAATTGTAATGGGATATCTTGGCTTCTCGAAACTGTTTATAATTATGAATTATGAATTTTTTGTTCTATATATATTTCTCTTTATTATGGGTAAAGTAATAAATGTTTATGACAAAATAGAAAATTATTATGAAGAATACATTGATTTTTTTATTCAGAATTTTGCGGAATTACTAGAAGTGACACTACTTAAAAAATTATTTAAAAAAAAAATAAAAAAGAACCCATTTTACTTTTTGGATATGTTATAGGTGAAGGAAATACCTGTCTAAAATAGTAATACACTGTAAAAAATCCTTGATCTTTTTTGGTTTTTCGTTACCTAAATTTTTTTTTTTTATAAAATATAAGGGCAATTACTAGAAGTGACACTACTTAAAAAATTATTTAAAAAAAAAATAAAAAGGAACCCATTTTACTTTTTGGATATGTTATAGGTGAAGGAAATACCTTTCTAAAAAAGTAATACACTGTAAAAAATCCTTGATCTTTTTTGGTTTTTCGTTACCTAAATTTTTTTTTTTTATAAAATATAAGGGCAATTACTAGAAGTGACACTACTTAAAAAATTATTTAAAAAAAAAATAAAAAAGAACCCATTTTACTTTTTGGATATGTTATAGGTGAAGGAAATACCTTTCTAAAAAAGTAATACACTGTAAAAAATCCTTGATCTTTTTTGGTTTTTCGTTACCTAAATTTTTTTTTTTTTATAAAATATAAGGGCAATTACTAGAAGTGACACTACTTAAAAAATTATATAAAAAAAACTAAAAAAGAACCCATTTTTATTTTTTGATATGGTATAGATGAAGGATAAACCTTTCTAAAAAATTTATACACTGTAAAAAAACCCTTGATCTTTTTGGTTTTTTCGTCAGTTAAAATTTTTTTTTGTTATAAATTTTTTTACAGTGTATTTCTTTTTTTTTTTTTAAACGTGTCATAAAGCCTGTTAAAATATCTTTGTAATGATACCAAGTTCATGGAAATCGGTTTAGCCGATTCTCAGTTATTGTAGTTTAAATGGAGCTCTTTTCGACCATTTTCGCGTTTTTTCGAAAACGTTCCCACTGTGTCACGCCCAAAAAATCGCAGAACAGTCATTTCTAAAAATGAGGGTTTGTTTGTATTGATCAAATTTAGCTATGAACAAAATTTCATCGATATCTGAGGGGGTCGGGTTCAATGCATCTCGATTTTTACATGAAATTCATCCATAGTAATATATAATCTTTAACACATTCGTAACTTATCTAGAAAATAAATATATAAATTAGGAACTTTTTCCAAATTATGACTTTAAAGGGGAGTGTTATTTTTCGCTTTTTTTAAATTTTCAATGTATATGTATATCATCACATTCCAAACATATTTTTTCGAAATTCAAACGTTTGATTTCCCCCTAAAATCGTACCTAGTTTTGGTACTTTTTTTGCAAAACGTTTTTTCCATTTATTTACATATAAAAACATATTAAATTATAGACTCTCACTGAAATTTTGAAATTAATTGTTACCTTAATGGAAATAAACATCAGTCTCAAAAAAGATAAATGCAGAAAATGAAATTTTTTTCTTTAACTTATGTGTTCTACTTGTGGTACTTTTTGTATTTTCTATAATATTGAACTTAGAAACACATAATTATAAGTACAAGATCGTGAGTGAATATCAACCTATATCTAAGATGGAAAAACCTTTGTTAAAATCTAGAAACATTAACTTTGGCATTTAAATGAGTTCATGATACAGACCCCCTTACAATGAAGCGAGTTTAATTCTAGCATAGAATAAAAACCAAGTTCAGTTTCCTTTTTTTAATCCTTAAAATTTTAAATTATTTTATAACATAAAAAAAATAAACTATAATTAATTTCCAGACTTTTGTTTGCCTTTGCAAAGTCTTAACAGATATCAACATTTATATTTCCTTTTAATCTAAAATCTTTCCTTAGAAAAGCAAAACATTTATTTTCTTTCTTCTTTTCTTTGGCAAAAATTCTATTGTCTTAAAAAAAGAGAAAAAATAAATTAATAATAAATAGGATTTCCTTATCTTCATTATATGTCACAATTTTATGACACCTCGTTTTCCTTTAAGTATTTTTTTTTGCGATTTCTTTTATTTGGTTTCCTTTTTATCCTCTAATAATCTGTTTCCATTTCTCTGCGTTTTTTTGTTGTATTGTCATCATATTGGAAAATTTCTGCAAGCATTTGTACAAAATTTTATTTTCATAAAAGGGCAAATAAGAATAAATGACAATATGTTTTGGTTTTTTCTTTTTATCATGACATTTTGCTCTTGTATTTGTCACAAAGTTTGTTACAGTTTTAGAAGATTTGAAAAATTGGTTAAAATCTTTTTCGAATTGCCTTATTAATGCTACTTATATTTAGAGTGTGTGGAGATTGTAAGAAGTTTGGTTATACTGCTATTTTATGAATGTATGTATGTATTTTTATTTTTTGTTTAAAAAACAGTTATGACTTTAAAAAAGAGAAGACGATGAGGGAAAGATAAACTCATTTACTTGTTTTACCTACAAAATTCAGAGTCATGCCGTCCCATTAGCTCTTAGTTATAAATAGTAAGCGTGTTGTCGACAGAGGGACATGTCTAAATCAAGCTATATTCAATCATGTATCGAGAATATACCCCTTCGGAAAAATCGGGCTCTATTTAAGCTTAACAGGCTTTAAATAAGTTGAAAACGTCATGATGTCGAGAAAAGTCGAACTATATTTGAGCTAAACGGCTAAGTAAAAGAAGCTAAAAACGGCATGAAAGTCTGTTAAGCTTGATAATATAATATCTCATATCAAACAAAATAAACTGATAAATATCGAATAAACCCTCAAAAAAAAAAAAATTTAATTTTTAATTTATTAAAGAAACAAAATTTCTATGAATCACGTTAATTTAATTTGTTTGAAAAGCATTTTCATAGCACAGTGCAACAAACTTCTTGTCCTCGCCGCCAGCCTAAACACTTGCAATGCGAAATAAAAGAAGACTACTTACTAGTAGAGCAAAAATGTCAAAGGGTTTTGAAAGTTAGCTCGGGTTCTTGAAATATGGGCCCCTAAAGTTTTTGAATTTTTTGAAAAGCCGTTTGGTATAAGTCAAAAAAAGTATACTGAATGTACTTCTGAGCTAAAAAATAACTTCAGATGTCTTCAGTAGAATCGTACGGTGATTCTTTTCTTAGAATTTATTAAAACTCTAATTCTCACTTTAAGGGGTCATGTTTGTCCTTTTTCCCAACTCTTACACAAAAGTATACTAAAACGACACTTTAGTGGGTTAAAATGTTCTACAAATATTTTCTGCATCCAATTTCACTAGGGGTCTTCTAAAGCGGCTCATGCACTTGCAATAAAATTGTTCAATTTTACGTATTGTATAATTATATCGCCAATGTGTATGTGATATTCGAAGGTGGCACAATATATTGGCAGCAATCAAAAGACTTTTGATTTTTATTGCACAACGAAAAGAAGGAGAAATGTGTTGGCAACATTGTACAATACTGTTTATGTTATTCCTATAGGTTATGTTCACCTTTTTATTCAATGAAAGTTAAGCAATATTGAAATTGAAACCATTGTGCGACTTATCATATTCAACATTATATTCAATAATATTGCAAGTGTATGGGCCGCTTAAGACCAAAAGTTCGTGTGATGTATTTAAAACGGATTTTCGAATTTTCGGGCAGCCGGGCTCCTTGCGCTTTAACCTAATTCAGGTATGCTGAATCCAGTGGTGCTAACCGTTTTTAAGGTTAACTCTTGTTTTCGAGATATACCGTTATTTCAAAAATGGAGGAGGTTGCACAACATATATTGGCGTTACTCAAAAACGGTTTAGTTAATTGAATAAACTTAAAAATTAAATTTCCTTTAAGAAAGTTTAATGGCCATTTTCTCATTACATGATTATCTTTTTCCCCAACGAAAAACTGCACAATAAAGAAATTTGGTTTTCTCAATGTCTCATTTGCTTTTATTCTGTCGCAAAACTAACCAGCACTCATCTGCCAATTATTTATTTTCCTTTTTTGCCATACAGATAAATTTAATCAGTTGACTCCCATGTTTTACATGTATTTTGAGAGGTGTTGCCAGCTGAAAACAATGTTTTTTATCGGTATATTGAGAAACCCAAAATTGTTAACAGGCGGCTTATCGGTCTTATAAATTTATGTTGACATTAAGTAACAGACACTTTGTCGGTACATTGAGAAAATGGCCATAAATGTTTTTCTAATATGCGCAATCGTTTAAGAAACATAATTTTTTTTTTTGCAAAAAAATAAATATTTTTTTTAGCAAAATTTCAAAATTTTTGCTCTTTAAAAAATCATTAAAAATTTAAAAATGCAGGTAATTTTTATAATTTTTTTCTGTGAAGAACAAAGTTGCAAGCATAATGAGCCATCAGTTATTTAAATCTGTGTACAACTTTTGATTTTATTCACAAAAGACGAAAAATTACCATTAATTTTAAGAATTTCATAAAACGCAATATTTGTATGGGAGCCTCCCTATAAAGTGGTGATAAAGGGTAAGTATGTTTTAGGAAAATGTTAAAAATAAAAAACTAATGGTGGTCGGTCATATATTTTATATCCCTTTTGGCTACTCCTTGGTACTTATGGTGCTTTTTCTTTAATATATTACTCGTCTGTATTGAAAATATTGTATGGGAGCCCCCTTAAAGAGTAGTGGTAGCGAGTAGGTATGTTAGAAACAAATGATATGCGTTTGACTTTTTTTTTTTTTTTTTTGCAATCAAGCGCAAACAAACACAAATATTAAAGCTGAATTGACGTGTGCTGCTTGCTCTTTATTTTTGTTAGGGTTTGTTAAAGATAAGATTTAGAGAAAACTTGTTAAGACAAAATTTGTTGGAAACATTTTCCAAGCTCTGAGGCATAAAAGTCGGACTTTACAATTTTTATCAAACTTTTGAGGGCTTGAGGGTCAGCTTAGCCTACGCTGATTGTTTTTTTTTTTTGCGTCGTTTTTTATTAATACCCACCAAATTGAGGGGTGAGAGCATGAAAAATAGAAAACAAATATGCTCCATAAAGTTAACGACCACCCAAATATATATATGGGGGATTTCATGTCAAGTGACCCAACTTTTAAAAGCGGATGAAGTGTTTTTTTTTTCCGAAAGATGGTTGAAATAGCTATCTAAAGTATTTAAGACAAAATTTTCTATAAACAATAGCTAAAAAGTTACATGGATGAGAACAAACACCCGTTTGGCCAAAATGAGAAATATTGACAACCTATTACTCAGAGATTTCTTGGCCGATCTTGTTAAATTTGGTCCAAACTACTATTCAATAGGACTATCCTCGGTGTGAATTTCATCTCAATCGGAAGACATCGGTTTCATGAGTTGGTCACTTGAAATTAAATCCCCCATATATATACATATCATATAAATAAAAACAAAAAAATTTAATTTTCCGCTAACGATTTTATGGTTATTTATTGTAATTTATGGTAATGGCACCGAAATAAATATTCGGCCTGACTATTTACTAGAACAAAACATGTTGCCAAGCAAAAAACTTAATGCAGCACTTGCGGAAACTAGTACTTTTAAAGACCTATTAGTCACAAGTCCTTGCTCAACATAACATTTTTGGCTATACCGTCTTCATACGAAAATGCAATAAAAGATACAAAAAATTTAGCAAACATTTGGTGCCCCACACGAAAACATTATTTTAATTAAAAAATTTGTTTGATTTTGCATAAATTTTGCTAGTTGGAGCAGCTTCGAACATCTTATTTATTACATTATTCTTTAATTCTTTTAAATTTCATACTTTTTTAACCCTTCTGCATCCCTTGGATATGTGCCCTTCCTATGATCCTTTGGGTCAATATGACCCAACAATAAAATGTAAACAACATTTCATATTTAAGTATAATAAAAAAAAAAGCGATTCTATTGACTATTTGACTGAAAAAATTATTGATCGATTATTCTGAATGAAGATGAACTCAATTCAATTATATTCAATAGGAAAAAAATTTGAAGGTGGAATTAAACTTGCAATATCGCTTGTTGGGTCATATTGACCCAAAGGATATTAAATGTGTGTAAATCGTGTTTTTAAATGTGGAGGGGGGAGGAAAAATTTAAATTTTATTATTCTCATTTTCATTTAAATTTATAATTTTCGTCCCTGTAATGGATAAATTAAAGTTTCACGTCCATATCTTATATTTAAAGAGACAAATTTTGCGTTTGAAAACCAAAATTGGGTCAAATTGACCCAAGGAGTGCAGAAGGGTTAAAGAAATACGTACAAATGTATGCAAAGAATAAATTATGATCGGTGAGTTTTATTTATTGCCTGGTTGTTTTACAGGGTGTTTTAGTTTTTAATTTTTTTCAGAATTATATTTTAAAACAGTTGACGTAAAGAGTGCCTTCATAAGAATGTGTTTAAAAGATCGACACCAAACGGTATCAGTAAAATGATTTGCCGTACATTTGTAGTTTCTGAATACAATCTTTCAGAAGTACTGCAGCACCATAGCGGCCACAAAAACCAAGTTAGTACAACGAAAATTGGCACAAAAATCATTATATTAAAATTTTGTTTGGTATTGTTGTGGACCAAATCGATTAATTGCTCAGATCGAAATCGATTTACTGCTCAAATCGGAAACTTCTTTTTGTAACATGCGGAGCACCCGGCGGGTACACCTTATTCGAGGACGCTGAATAGAGTTGTTCCAACTGCTAGTGTTTTACAAATAACTAAGATCCAAAATTATGGTTAAAAGTATATAAAAACGCGTTTCTTTCAGTTTTCTACCATTTATTATTGCACAGGCCGACATTGAGAAACTGTTTATGTTTGTGTTTTGCATACTAAAGCCGAATATGAGCCCAGCTTAATCCCATCGTATCACATTTTTTAGATAACGGTACATTTTTGTTTTTTCGCTGTATTCTTCTCTTTTGGCCGCCATCCAGAGTCAAAAGGCTACTAAGTTACTCTTTTTTTAACTTTATTAAATGCTTATAGCATTTTTCAAATGCTTAATCAGTGCGACATTTTTGTTAACTAAACACGGCCGATTGCAGTCAAAATTGTTACCACAGTGACTTTTTTTAAATAGTTCATTATATGTTAAAAAAATTGGATGAAAGCTAAATTTATATTTGAAAAATTTTTTTATTGTGAAAAAATTCTTTAAAAATGCAATTTATGTATAAAAGAAAGGGAGTGCTTAATTGTGTGGAATGTTAACTATAAAGAGGTTTGACTGCTAATAGAAGAAGTTTTAATTATTTTTAATAAAATAATATTAATAAATTTGTTTATAACTGGCGCTTTTTCTGTTTATCCTAACGTAAATATGTATGAGAAATATTTGTAAAATATAAAAGATTGTCGTATGTAAAATAAATACTGTGGTAGTTCAAAATTATAGCAAGCGGGGCACCCGGCGGGTATACCTAATTTGAGGACGCTAAGTCCAGGGCAAATAATTAAAATCGCCCCGGGAGGCTAGCTGGTAGTGATCTAGTCTATCAGCGCCGGGGTTTCGGGTTTGATTCCCGCCAGATACTCTGGTTTCTTTCCTGCAGACAAGCGCAGAGCTTCGCGGGGTTTAGCTTAGGGAATTAAAAAAAAAAAAAATTATGGCTGTAGTTTCAAAGTCGATTTTCCCTCTTTTGTGGTTGCCCTGCAGATTCCAATCGATGGGATTTCTAGTGATGTCATCTGCTGGTCTACGTAGAATGTGGCCAATCCAGTTTCAGTTTCGCTTTTCTATGGCAGTTGCAACTGACAGTTGTTTAGTTTTCGTCTATTTGTGATTAAATTTGGCCAGAAGATTCACAAAAGGAATGGACAAAAAACATCGATCTATCAAAATACCGATATTTAAAACAAAATACAAGATATATATCGCCGATATTTAAAAATACCCATGTGTCGAAAAACCGACATTAAATTACGATATTTTTAAGAACTCTTTACAAGAAAATTAAAAATGTTGGCCGTTTTTCGTCTGCTTACCATTCCATTGTTTTCTTTTAGAATAGCATCAAATATTTTTGAACTAATAGTAAGAAAAAAACGGGATTTTTCTATTGTACTTTTGACTCAGTCAAGGCAAAAAAAAATAAATAAAAAGCTATTTTTATGTGGCTTTGGTCAACAATAGTTTGTTTGTGTAAAGAGTTATGTCTTCCTTGTGGAAGTTTTTGAATAAAGAAAAGCAAATAACGAACTTCTTTCTACAATTTATATAGAAAGACATACAAAACTTTTAAAAATAAAATCAGATCCTGCAATGTTTTGTGTAAATTGTCGACATTTTACGACAATTCTTTTGAAAATTGCCAGGCTGTGTTAGTATCGTACGAAGGATGGCTTCGGCTGTAGATTTTGCAGTGCCGGATAAAAGAAGCTTAACAGAAGAACACATAAAACAGAGAGTGCACCTGATGTCCATATCTAATAACTATTGATTTAGCTAAAACAATTAAAAAACATTGCTTGTTAAAGTTGGTTCTATTTGAAGTGCAATTAAAATTTTAAAGTTACTTGGTACTTCCGTGACTTAATCCCAATTAACTTTTTCGTAATTTCCCTTTTGTTTATTTCATATGGCGAATAAACAAATTTCGCTCTTGGGAATTAATGAACTGGTTTCTTCTATTCTTCGTTTTTTTATTGAATTTTTTATTTTTGTTTTAATTCAAATTAAATTTTAAATAAAATGAAACAATGAAAAGTTACTTTAAATAAAAAGTTATATTTTAAATAATAAATATCGTTACTCTTAAAAAATATCCAGTCGATATATATATATCGATAGCAATATTCTACGGAGGCACTGGTTAGCAAACACCTGCAATTCTTGTATTTCTAGCGGTAAAGCGTTCCATGTTTCGCAGCCGCAGAGTAGGATTGATTACGTGTTTGAATTGAGTATTATAAGCATCACTCGTTGAGAAAGGTTTTGCGAGCTCCAAACGGGTTTCAGCCGACCGAAGGTTTGCCTTTCCTTTAAGACGCGGTTTTCAATTTCATTTTTAAAGCCTTCAGTCTTTGTTATAATGTTGCTGGGATACCAGAGGCAGTGCACGTCTTCCAAATCAAAGTTGTTGGTACGAAAGTTTTCCTGTATTGTTTCATTAATACGCAAAGTTGACGTTTTCTTAATGCTAATCTTCAATCCTACCTGTTCTCTAATATTCAATTACTGTTTTCTGTTTGACTGACATATCCTCAATGTTGTGTGTCATAATACAGATATCGTCTGCGTTATCGAAATGGCTTAAACTACCATGCAGACCTTACCTTATCACTCTGCCATATTATGGTTGGCTCTTAAGAAGTTATGGTTAAATATGACAATATAATACAATGCACTAAAATACAAAAATTTTTTTTAGCAGGCAATCGGTATTTGATATCAATTGAAATTACAATATAATTTTAATAAAAAAAGAAATCGCCTTAATTTGGCTACTGATTTAATTTTTCTTAAACAACTAAATCCCAAAAAAAAAATACAATTTATTAATTAAATTTTAGAAACTTAAGGGTCATTTTAAATAAATACCCTTTATAGACGACACTTATGTGTAGTAAATTTATTTGAAGTAACATACAAACAAACAGATCTTGCAACAAATTACTAGCACGTACACCTCTATATAATAAAAATATCTTTATGTGTTAGATTAGGGCAGTACCAATTGTAAATGTTCTTAAGCTCTTCAAAACCACAAGTGGTGAATGAGGGTCTATTAAGTTATTCATACCGACTTAAATTCAAAAATTATTAATTTACGATCTCAAAAAATATTCTGTTTCTATTTAAGGGGCAGATAATTTAAAATTTAAATAAAATCATTAAACGCTTTTTTAATATAAACCCAATTGGCCTTATTAATTATGTGATTCTTCGGCCGTAATGTAAGCATATGATGATATGGCATATGGCTGCAGCGGATAGCTCGCACGAAGCGTCAATTTGAGGTCCAATTTTAAAATATCTTTAAAGTAAATCACGTTTTTTTTTTTTTTTGCAATAAAGTGCTACTTATAAGTACTTGATTGTTTTTGGCTTGATTGCAAAGACCGGGGACTTTACATACACAGAAAAAGATAACAAAAGTCATTAAGTAATTAAAGAAATTAAAGAAAATATGGGGGATTTCATGTCAAGTGACTCAATTTTTAATTAGATGTCTTCCGATTTGGATGAAATTAGTACCAAGGTTGTCCTATTAAGTGTTTTTCATATGGGGGAATTCCCGGGATATTCCTTAATTTAATTATGGCAAATTTTAGCCGTTAGGCAACAATGTCATAGGTCAAAAAACTCATTTTTAGTTTTTGGTAAGCTTTAATTCAATTTTTCCCTCTTTTGTTTGGTTTAAATCACTTTAGTCTACCACAATTTTTTCTTATAGTTATCATCTGCTTTTAGGAAAAAAGTCAATTTAACATAACGAACAACTACAGTTTTTGACTTAAGACAGTTTTGCCAAACGCCAAAGAGATGCCAATTCTTAACCGATAACTAAGGCAAAGTTGTAAGGCTCAGTTAGTCTTTACTTTCTGTTCTGTTACGAATCAGCTGATTTGTTTTTGTTATTAAGAAACCTGTGAAATTGATTAGTTTTTCTGTTCTGTTGCGGTTAAGTTTGTTAAAATCAAAAACTTGTTAAGTATTTGTAAGTGACAGCAAAATTAATAATCAAAAATACATATTTTTATTGAAATAAACTATTTTTTGATTTTAAGAATTCATAAAATTGTATTTCTTCAAATTTATGTGCATTAAAGTTATTGAAATAAAACAATGGACGGTGCAAAACTAATAAAATTGTCATAAATGGCTGATAAGTTGCTACAGAAAAAGTAACTATTACAATTTCGTAACAGAACGGCACGGAACAGAACAGAAACGGAAAGTAAAGAATAAGTGAGCCTTAATGCTCTGAAATATCGAAAGGAGCAGAGTAAAAATGTACAGAATTTTTAATTTGTAAAGCAGAGCAGCTGCATAAAAAGTTTTCGGATTAAATTCTGCAAGAGATGATTACAAAAGTTATTAATAAAGAAAACGCTTATTCGATTCAAAGAAAATATTTTTTTTTTTTAAAGAAATTACAAGTTTTAAAGAAAGCGCTAAGAAAACTGAAAGTGTCTAGAGATTATCAGGGGTGTTCTGGAAATCGAAAACGCAAAACGCAAGAATTTGGAAGTTGTTATAAATACATTTTTAATCAAATTTTTACCATTTTTGTTAAGATATTCTGTTTAATAGAGAAATATTTGTAAAATATTTGTCATAAAATTCATTTATCACAGAAATTTTATTAACAAATAACGTTTAAAATTCTTGCGTTTTGCGTTTTCGATTTCCAGAACACCCCTGTATATAATATTCCTAATATAACTACAAAGGCATACATCCGTAGAAAGGAAACGTGTTTCTCATTGAAATCTTCTTGATAAAAATTAGAAATAAGCTTTCAAACGATTCTGTAAATGCTTATTAGAAACTTAAATTCTATTTAAAAAAAAAAAAAATAATTTGTTTCAATAATTTAATTTTTTTGGTTTTATATAAATGATGTTGGCTTTGAATTAATTATATGGCAATAAGTGCTTAAGTCTATTTGTTAAGTTTTATAGGAGAAAAATTTAAAACTTTAAAGGTAGCTTTTGGAAATTTTATCCGAATTTTATATAATCATCAGTTCCCTGCGGTTATAGTTTTAAAAATATTTTTTCCTAAACACTCCAAATAACACAGATCGGAAGTTTTTATTATTCCAAACGTTATTGCAGATTGAAAAAAGATAACCAATAAGTCACTTTGCTATAACTTTTCCAAAAACCCTACAAAATAAATGAAATTTTGCCCATTAAGATCTTAAGCTGTCATTAAGCACTTTTTCCTTTTTGCCACAGAAATTTAAGAAACTTTATAAACTTATTTAATTGAACGCAGGAAATGCAAACAAATTAAATAATATTTTGCATCGATTTGATAGCTTAGATAGCTATTTGATCAATTTTTTGATATAAAATTTGTTTGTTTTTTAAAAAAATTTAAAAAATTTTTTTTTAATTTACAAGATTTTGTTATTCGTGCTTAATAATCAATTTTTATTCTTGATAAAAATACTGAAACTTATTGTTGAAGGGAAAGCTATTCCTAGGCGCCTAAGGGCCAGATCGTCAGGAAACTTCATCCAAAGATTTTAGAAAAACTAAGGATAGTTTTCTTAAATCTTTGGATGAAGTTTCCTGACCGATCTTGTTGAAAACTTGTGTCTATACTACTATCCAATAGGATGCAAATTTCAGCCAGATCGTAAGACATCGATTTAAAAATTGGGTCACTTGACATATTTTTAAAAATGTGTAGGATCATTCAACTAGACACAGGTTGCAATTTAGATATAAGTCCAAAATCTTAATATCACTCCTTTCTTAGGGGTTGGAGCTATCTAGTCCTCCGCTGCTAGGTTTGATCCAAAGCAGTTTAAAATTAGAGAGTCCACAACGATCCTAAGATCAATTACCATCAGCCACCACGTGCACCCTGCAAGCAGAGTCCTCACCAAACAGTCATCCGGGTTGTAAATCCGGGGCTGTATGACTTCCCGTGGCACCTGAAATAACACTTCGAAGGGTGCTTAGGTAGACATCCCAGACTCAAGAAATCCGAAAACTTCAAGAGCCCTGTCATTTCAGATGTTTTGGCATCCTAGTGGTATGCATCGACCACAGTGCTCCCATAGATTTTCAATGTCCGAAATGACGATATCAACACGATAGACCTAGTCCAGCCATGCCCCTCGATCCACTACCATTTCTTAGTCCAAAGGACTCCATGGCAACAGTTCTACTGCCGGAAAGAAATACTTTTCTTCTGATATCACCAAACGGCTTCTCTATGAGAAGCGTACTGTTACCAATACATAATTCATTTAATTATTTACAATTCATTTCATTTATACAAAGAAAGATTTATATATATGTCCCGAATCGTACTTGATCTAATCATTAGCAGTTTGTGCAAAGGTGAATTCATCCCCAAGCACTATAATACTGTTCATTTGATATTTCGTTCGTCACCATTCGATTCCTTGCGAAACCCAGGCGTGACTTCCTCCTGCTTATCGTCCATGCACCATATATTCACCAAAAATTATTCATTTTGATATATTAACAGTCCATGGACTTTTCATTCTAATTATTAGCTATCATGTCAAAGGAGGTAAATTGCAATCCTCTAAGAATTTTTCTATCCTTCCTGAGAAGAATAGTATAGTTTCATAATACTATAACCTTATTCCTTTGCCAATTAGAAATATCTAATTGTTACCGGGGGCCGCCAAGTGGAGGCGGAATATAGGTCCTTGATACCGATCTGATGGTTTGTTAGGCACATCAAACTGGCATCTTAGGCCCCCAATAAACGATACGATGGTTGTTGCGAAATTTAATCAATCGTTGATAAATTATAGATTTTGAAATTACTAACAGTGGCGACAAAATTCTGATTTATGCTGTGTTCAAAACCTCCTGATGCATCCAGCAGGTCTAAATTATTAAAAAAAAACAGCTTTTAAATGCATCTTCTGATTCAACTTATTAAGCAACAGAATATTTTGTTACCATGACAAAATGACAATATAAAATTATATTTAATTGTCGACAAACATTGTATTCAATATAGCAAACTCATTGTTAAAAATATTTATTGAGGTTTAACAATTTTAATTATTAAAATAATTTTTTATATTTACAAATTTTGTTGTTAGTGCCTTTTCAATTAAAAATAATATGGTATTCAATAAGACAATAGCTTTGTCAGTAATCTGCATATCGTTTGCTTTATTAGTGATTTAAACCAAAATATTTGGACTTTTTTTTTATTTTGTATTTAAATTTTTTTAGACCCAAACAATTTTTTACTAAACAAACAAATTGTTAAAATGACAATTTAGAATATTGTTATAAGGAAAATTGTTAAATATTTAGAACAAGCTTAAAATTTTTTCTTTAATAACTTAACAACTGTCGCTATTTTTTCTGTGCAATATTTCTTTTAATAAACATATTTATTGATTTTTTTTTATACATTTTTAAATAAATAGTTCTCCTATGAAATGCAGAACGCCCTCAAAATTTTACATGAGACACAACAACACGCAATTTTTGGGCAATTTTTTAGTTTTTTTCGGGGTTGTATTTAATATTTTCGTTTGTGTGATTTTGAATTTTAAGTGGAATAAAAGATTACCCCAATATCAAGGAATGAAAAATGGCTTTAAATAAAATCACAATTTTTACTTCGGGGCTATTTATCATTTACTTATAAAAAATGCAAATTGTAAGAAATGAAAAGTTACTCCTAACAGGTTTACACAAATTATATAAAATTGTATGTAGAAGTTTCTAGAGATTTAATCAAAAACCCGAATTCTTATACCAAAGTGGAAAAAATCTTTGCTGGTTATGCAGAGATGCTTTAGTTGGCGAAGCCGGTGTTTGTTATACCATAGAAAGGAAAATCCTTGCGCCCGGCCGAAGGTCTGCTATGTAGTGAAGCTTTAGTGTGCGAAGCCAGGAAAAAATCCTTGCGCATGGCCAAAATCCCAACCATGCTAACTTTCGTTTTACGTTTTTGATTTCCATGACACCCCTTATAACTTTTAAAACACTTTTTTTATTCATTAAAAATTTTGAGGGGATTTTTATAATGAAGAATTACCCCAAATTTAGGTCTATTTTTAATTTTTTTTTTTTGGTAATTTTCCATCAAAAAAATAAAGGGATATTGCATTATGAAAAATAGCCCCAAATTTTGGGTCTATTTCAATTTTTTTGGGACATATTCACTGGAACCATATTTCGCCGTTTTGAAATATATAGCGATTTACCGTGGCTTGTATTAAAAGGCCCAAATACATTGGTCAAATTCCCATCCAGCATTGTGGTAGTATTAGTGAAAATGAGTTTGAATGTGTGACACCGACGATGCTTGATGAAAATTAACAAATTTAGATATTTAGCATGCTTGACGAGTGATTTTGATAAATGTAGTAGCGTTACTCTTCAAGCACCCACACACTTTAAACGTGATTTCAAACCGAACAGTCGCTAAAAATGTCGGATGAAAAAAAAAATGCTTTGAAGGAAAAAATAAAAAAATGATGGAATTATGGAAAACTTTTTAATTAATAATTTTCTTCTTCTTTTCTTCAATTTTTGTTTTTATTTATTAAAAAGCAGCAATTAAACACAATTAAACACTTTTTATCTTTATTTTAATATTTGGTTGCTCCTGCTGTTGTCACTTCAAAATAAAATGCAAAATGAATGCTTGACAGCTGATCCAGCAAATGTATGTTCTAATGTCAAGCACAAGTACACGAACTTGATGTCAAGCCTTTGACCAGTATATTTGGGCCTTTAGAATCAGAACCGCCGATTAAAGCATTGTTAACTGATAATACGAATCGTCTAACTACATTTTCATTATATTTAAAAAAAAATTCACCAATTAAAGCATTAATCAAAAATAAAATCAGTTTTAATTAAACATTTAATCAAGTGAATTAAAGGTTTAATCAAGTGAATTAAACCTTTAATCAAGTCAATTAAAAGTTTAATTGAAACTATTAATTTGCACCAGTAAACAAATTAATAATAACAATTAAACATTAAATTCAATTGATTTAACATTTGATTTGATTGATTAGACGTTTAATTCACTTGGTTAAATTTTTTATTAAAGCTGATTTTATTTTTGATTAATGCTTCAATTGGTGAAAATTTGTTTTCTGTGTGCAAAAATTTCAGTTACTTGAGTGACCCTAATGAAAAAGTAAGTAGAATTAAGTTGTGATTTATGGATTTTCATGATGAGGAAATATTTGCTAATGTTACTATCAATGACATTTGATATTAGAGCTGTGTACGCATACAAACATTAAAATATATATTTTGTAACACACATGTATTAAAACATGCCTAACGACACATATGGAGCACTGAAACATGCCTAACGACACATAAGGAACCAAAAGGCTTGTGTATATTCATAAATAGGAGTAAAAGCACTGAGAGAAATAGAAATGCATGCACTTTATTAATAATCAATGGCAAGCAACACAGAATCTATGATTTTTGCACTAGTGCTATTAAAGCAGCTCAAAACTTTCAAATTACAAAACTGAGAAAAAAAAATAGAAGAAAACAAGTTGTTGTTGCTTTTAAAAATTTTTAAGAGTAACACAGGGAACAAACAGAGAATTTTTAAGTATATTTGGCGACACAATCAAATTTTTTTTGCCTAAGCACGCGTGCAGATATATTAGGAATGTCCTCAGTATATGTTCTAAAACAAAATAAAAATTCTGGAAGTGTTAAGATTTTTTGATATTAACACTTTTTTGAAGTTAAAAATGGTATTTGTATTATACTGCCGTGCAAAGGAAAAAGGCAATAAAATTAACTTACAGCCTTTTTTTAATTTTGATGCCAATAAATTCCTTTAATAAGTTTCTTCTAGTTAATTATAAAATAAATCATTAGAAATGTTATTTCAAAGTCAGAGCAGTTTTTGAAGCTTGTCAAATATTTTTAATTAACAACAAAATACAAACGTACAAAAATTAAATTTCAGTTTTCTCCGATTTTCATTTTTACACCCAACTGCCCTTTTTCTTAGTACGGCAGTATAGAGTATACACTTCACTTCGTGCAATACCCTTTTGCACGATTAGAACGTGTGTTATGCAATGTGAATATATTCCCGGAAAGTTTGTTCATGCAAGAAACTAAAGTTGTCCACTAAGTCATGAAATGGTAGGGTAACATACCCAGGAACACAGGGCACCAATTCTTGTTTTATGAAACTGTTAAATGAAAAGTTTTTAAAATTTTTCGTAGTACTTTTCATTCGGGTTTGGTGGAAAAATAAAAACTTATCTAAACATTTTTTCACATGAAAAAAAAGATGAAACGAAACAAAATATTTTACACAGTTTCACAACTCTGCCTATTCCCTTTTTGTAAAATAGGTAATTTGTATGGAAGTATGGAAAAATTACTAAGAGGAAAGCAAGCCAGTAAAAAATCAAAGAAATACGTAATAAACTTATAAAACAAGTAAGAGTGATTATTCGGCTGTGCCGAAACTTTGCTACCGTCCATCGACAGTTCGAGTATTTCAGGAGTGATGTCTATATGATATCTATTTATTATTAATTTGTCTTTATAAAAAACAGACATCTGCATTGAAATTGGTCGCGGTTTAGTCCTTTATTAAATTATTGACCGACAATCAGAAAGTTTTATGCTTTTTTTTTTAGCAATTTGTGTTGCAAATTTAAAAAGAAAAATGTATAAAAAACAGATAAATATACAAAAATATAATTATGTTCGCATACAAACTAAAACATTTACAGGGATTTTTTTTTTTTTTTTTTTTGAAAATATCAATACACAGTACTGGTTCAACGTTTCAAGACATAAAAAAGGAAATAAACATTTATTTTTCTTATATTCTGTTTTATACAATTATATTTTTAAAATAAGTTAAAAAAAATTTGAATTTTTGACATTTTTGCACTTTATTATTAAGTTAATTTAATAGTCGCATTTTCCAGCGTTTGCTTTCCCTTTTAAGCACTAGCTAGCCAAGAGGTATTCGCACTTTTTGTAGTTTAAAATTTTCAGCATAGCTAGTACTGAAAAGTAAAAACTAGTGCTAGTACTTAGTACTATGTAGTATAAACTTACTTTTTATTCACTGGACCCAATGTGTGTGCAATTCAAATTAGTTGGCTGACTTGAAGATATTGGCTGACTTCGAAAACGCCAATTGCTGTGTATTAGAGCAAAGCTAAATGTTTCCTTACACCGCAGTACAATATATATAAAATGCAAACCCTTCCAACTCATCACTGTTAAGTATTAGTACAGCACATAAAGGGTGGTTAAATTTCAAGGCCGATGTTGATTTTGAATTAAACACAAACTATTTAGGAAATTATTGTAGTTTTATTTTATTATGATATATTGGTATTACTCAATTATGTATGGAACAAAATATCGGCCAAATGGGCGCCGCGACCACGGCGGCACACCTCCATCCGATGGTCTAAATTTTCGATGACCCTGAGGCATAATGGAGGTTCTATGCCGTTAATGTGCCGAATTATCTCATCCTTTAGCTCTTGAATTGTTGCTGGCTTATCGACGTACACCTTTTCTTTAAAATAACCCCAAAGAAAAAAGTCCAACGGTGTCAAATCACATGATCTTGGCGGCCAATTGACATCGCCATTACTTGAGATAACACGGCCATTGAATTTGTTGCGCAAAAGAGCCATTGTTTCGTTAGCTGTGTGGCAAGTGGCACCGTCATGCTGAAACCACATATCGTCCACATCCATATCTTCCAATTCGGGCCATAAAAAGTTCGTTATCATCTCACGATAGCGAACACCATTCACAGTAACTGCCTGACCGGCCTCATTTTGGGAAAAAATACGGCCCGATGATGCCGCCAGCCCATAAACCGCACCAAACAGTCTCTCTTTGTGGGTGCATTGGTTTTTCGACAATCACTCTTGGATTATTATTCGCCCAAATGCGGAAATTCTGCTTATCGACAAATCCACTGAGGTGAAAATGTGCCTCATCACTGAAGATGATTTTCTTCGAAATTTATCATCCATTTTCATAATAAGTCTGGATAACTTTAACACGTTGTTGGATTGTGTATCTCGGAAAAAAACTTGGCGTTTAGGTGTGGTTCACATTCAACATCGGCCCTTACAATTTAACCACCCTTTAAAAACAATCAGAGAATATGTTTTAAAGTTAATGCTTTGTGACATTTAACATTTAAATTTTTTTCTCAGTGTACCTTTATTTTTCTGCATATAATATATCTTTATCTTTATACAAATATTCTAAAATTGCATAATTTCTAAAGTAAATTATATGCACACATATTTATGCATGTTATCGTTGTATGTATTTATGATGTTTTCTCAGTTGACAGATTGTTCATGGAATGTAAAATGTTTAAATGATAATGTCATCTAAATACTCGTAAATTCATTTTAATATATTTTGCATTCGTACAGCAATATTTGTTTTAACATACACAGAAATATTTACATATCTGAAAATGTTTCCATTTTATTTAAATCGAACAGATAAAGTGTAACTTAAATAATACTTAAATAATTATTTTATTTAAAATATTCGTAGATCATTTAAACATGTAAGTTTTCGGACATTAATAAATGTGAGATAAATATTGAACAAAAATTACTTCAAAGTTTTAACAAAGACTTGAAGTAATTTCAAATATTCATTAAAATTTATTATGTACTCTAAAAAATATTAGAGAACATCAATACGTATGATGAATATTTAATTTGTACTAGAAATTATATGTGCCACATACGACAGTGTGAATAATGTCATTATCCCCAAAATTTTAAGACGATGATAATACAGGGTATATACGTTTTTAAATGATTAAACATTTCTTTATTTTAATATACTTTTCTTTATATTTGGGAAATTAAAAATGGAGAGATTAACTTTTGAACAACAAACTAAACTTTTGTGCGGTTTTCACAACACAAGTGATTAAACGTGAAGTAAAACTCATATGAAAACCCCTTTAAATTTTACTTCACGTTTAATCTCTTGTTTTATGAAAACAGCACATTAGTAAATTAAAGAAAACTAAATTTTATACAGAATTTTATAATAACTGACGAAGCTTATTTTTAAACTTTATGTGTTTTACAATAGGCAAAATTGCAAAATATTGACAACGTAATATAGACTGAGTTCTAAGACGTCATAATACTTTGCAGTCAAAGTCAAAATGTATCATCAGGTCTTACGATGCACAATTGGCTTATTGTGTACGCATGGATAACTTTTTTGGTGCACTTTGGGACATATAACATTGTAATATTCTTCACGGTTTCATTGCATCTGATTTTTTGGAACACATCCGTACTAAAGACCTGCACGAGTGTATCAGTAAGTATTGTTAAAACAGATACACCAGATATTTATCTGTTACTACTGATATAAATGAGAGAATTAGTGTAACTGATATTGTATGGTTTTGCTTTTGCCCACTCTCCATATCTTAAAAACAAAAACAGATGCTTATGGTTTTGGATTGAGTGTGTCATAACATTTTTTTTTTGCTTACAAATATCTGTTGTCACCATAAGTATTTCTACAATATCTGTGGTTATCTGTTGTATGCTAAAATATTGTTGGCGAGTTGATGAAAATAAGAGAGTTTATAAAAACTTGTATAAGATCTCAACCAGGGGTGCCAGATGGTTTTAGTAAAAAATCGGCATATTTTCAAAAACAAATCGGAAATCAAATTATGAAAAAACGGCAAATTAAAATTACTGTTTAAAACACAATAAAACATTTTTTTAATGACAAAAACAACAAAGCAAAACAATTAACCATTACATAATGCTTTAAAAAAAATAAATAAAAATAAATGTTTTATAAATTTTATTTAATTAAAAAAATTCCGGGGTATCTGATAGCAGATTTATAATTTCAAACTTAAATAAAAAATGTAATAATTGACACAAAGTTTTATTAAAAGCATTGAACGGTTAAATGGAAATGCAATGGAAATGGATTTTATTTTTTAAAGAATATGTCATCCACATGTCATTTGTCGACATGAACACACTGTTCAAAACGGAGCCTTGTTTTTCGAGAATTTAAAAAAAATTACCCAATTTTCTCATGTAAAGGTATTTGATGTTTTAATCGAGGGTTGGAGGTTCTTGGAGACCAGTAATGGTAGATTTGTTTGTTGACGTGGCTATTTAAGTGAAAATGAACTTTGAACAAAATTGTCGACGAGCAATTACGTAAGAATCATTGCCATTAAAAAATGTCTCCTAAGCGAACGCGCGATGCTCACTCGACTACTGTGACTAACAAATCCTCCCAATCGATAATTCCAACGGCGCCAACCTCCCTCCGCACCGTTTATTACTTTTTGAAATAATCGCATTAAAAATATAATTTTGCCACCAGACACCCTTTATATGAATAGATTTTACTTAAGGGTAAATGGCAGGTACCGTTAATAAGAGTGATCCATATAATTTTAGTTTGAAAACTCTTCATATTAGAGTCAGCGGAGACATATACTGTCTTATACCAATAGGTTCGTCTCTTTAAGAACCTATGGTGATCTAGAATAAACGATCTTAACTCCACAGTTAAAAATTATTTTTCAACGAAAAAATAAAAGTAGGTTTTAAGTATAAAAGTAGTAGTAAGTTCGGATGAACTCAATTTTCAATTGCGAACCTTTAACCATTATCGTTATATATATTTTATTTTGGTTGTGGTAATCAATTAAAGTAACATTTATTTTTTTTGTTATTGGTAACCTAAGTAATTTTTTAATTACAAATATCTTTTGGAAAAAATTATTTACTTATTTATATTTATTTATAGCAAAATTTAAATATGATTATTTCGCCTTTTGCTTTTTTCCTTTTTCCTAAAAGAAGAGCAAGTTAAAAAAGACAAAACAAAAAAAATTTAAAGCTCAAAGAAAAAAAAATCTTCTCTGACTGGTAATAACAAAAAGCCGGTTCAATAAAAAAAAGCAGGCGACGATTACAGATTACAACGATAAAATACTGATCAGTGTACAACTTGACAGCTTGTACAAAAATTTGTTTTACTTTCCATACAAATACCGTTTCCGCTTGGAAAAGGTAAAACACACAAATTGTGACGTTTATTTGATTCCTACATTGTATAGAAAAAAAAAAAAATCTTGTTGTGTTTGTCTGGCATCAAAAATATCACTTGTCGTCGTAAATTATTTCTCAGCAATAGTGTGACTTTTAGCAACCTTTTGTGCTGCTATTATCTCCGATTTTGCGTCTATTAGCATACATTGGTTTTTGATTTGGCGGCTAACAGACAGAAGCTGTTTGTTTCATTCTTTTTCCTACAACATAAAAGTGATTGCCGTTGCTTTTTGAGCTTGTTTAAATAAAAAATTTTTGCCATTGTTAAAAAAGCAAGTTGCAGCTGCTTTTGAAATGTGTGGGCTATTTTAGCAGTAGAACTTTTCAATTTTGATTTTTTTTAATTAAGAAAATGACAAAATTTGGCTGCTTTTGCTAATATGGCGATAGCATTTTAAACCCTGGTTTACATAGCCAGCCAGCCGGACGTTTGAATCTCTTTAGATCGATTCCCATTGTGCTTTAAGTCCCTTATATGAAGTTGTATATTTTTCAAAATGTGTTTGTTGTGTTAGACATACCATAAAAATACTGCAAATATGGAATATATATGTATAACCATTTTTTCCCTAAGTTACCCAAAATTAATAATTTATATAAAATAAACCAAAAATTACTGTATTGTAAGTGTTTCTCAAAAAAAAGCCACTTTGATAATTTAGAGGCAAAAATCGTCCAAATGCCGATAAATCGTTAAATATGGCAGGCCTGATCACAATGATTCTCGCTTGTGTTGTTGTTGTTGCTCGACAATTTGTACTGCCACAGCATGAACACACAGTGTGTGTTTGTAATTTGTATTTGCGTCGTAGGTATAATAAGAAACTAGTAGTGTTGTTGTTGCTTGGCAATTTGTACGACCACAGAACGAGCAGCCTGTGTGTTTTGTTTTTGTAAATTTTTTTGTTTGGCTTTTTTTCGCTCGAAATACATTCACGCTCTCTTTCATTGAAAATAACGGTATCGTACAATAAGTAACTTATTGTATTCCATAAGTATCCACTAGTATCTGCTTTTGCAAAACAGATATAAGCAGATATGATACTCTCTTTCGCTTTTTTATCAACTTACATCCACTCTTTTACAAATCATATCAACATCAACTTATATCAGAAACACAAGAGCACTCATCCATATGCATCAACTTTAGAAAAAACACAGAAACAGATATAAACAGATACATCTGTGCAGGTCTTTAATCCGTACTTATCGAATTCATCAGTGTCAATTACACTTTTTCAGGGTCGCATTTTAGTGTGAAATATCATCCGAGCGAATTATCAGTCAATATCTTTTTTAATAAATAAAGTTGGTAATGCAGTTACCATCGGTGCTGCTCAATACTATAGTATTTTAAAAACAAATTTCTTAAGCTCAGGCTTTGAGAACTCCTAAGTGTGAAGTCCTTACAAAAATTAAAGAAAACAGGGTCACTTATCACAACATATGGGTTGCCCTAATCTTAATAAGATATGATGATTTTCTTCCAAAAGCTTCTGGCAACGCTGGTTGTGACTTCGCACGTATGGAATTTTGAGAGATAATTTTCTCTCTTGTTAAAAAAAAGTTTTGACGTAGTAAATTTTGTTTACAACAAAATTATGGTTCCCTTTTGCATAATAAACTATTTATTTGGGGTGGTAATGATAAACAACAACAACAATTTCTACTAATACAAAACAAGATATTATAATTAAACTGAATTGTTAATTACATTACATTCTAATATTTTCGCATTTCTCAGCTGTTTCAAATGTTTAATTAAAGAAAAAAATCTTAAAAGTGCTTCATTAACTTTATTGTTGGTACTAAGGCCAGTAAACTAATCAAATTTCCTTTTTACAACCGCATAATCTTAAGAGAATATAAACAAATCATAATAAATAAAAGTGCAGAAATTAACTTAAAGAAATTGTGTGTAATAAATAATAATGAGACCTTGTGTAACTTCGAGTTTATAAACATTATTCGTACCAAAAAAGATAAACTTAATTCTAGAAACTACTACACTGAAAAAAAATCCATCATTCATACCATGAAATAAACATTCGTTGTTACTATTTGGAAAATAAGGCAATATAGCTTTTATAAAAACAGGATCCAAATTGTCAGCACCAACAGCATTCGATTTAAGAGAAAAATTTTAAATGTGTGCAACATTGTTCTTAGGAATTTCTTAGTTACAAGATTTATAAGCGATTCATAATGATTCATATTTGTGCCATTTTGACAAAGCATCTTAAGTCGAGATAAGATAGCAAAAAAGTTTTTAAAAAAGAACTTGGTGAAAAAATCATTTTTATCAAATTATAAAATAAACTAAAATTAAAGAAAAATTTCGTTTATAATACATAATTATAAAAACGTACAAAAAACTGTTTTTTTTTGGAATAAAAATTCGTCTGATTACCATTATGTTTTCAACTTTTTAAATTTGTCTTAAGATGTTTTGTTAAAATGCCACAGATATTATTTCAGACTATTTGTTGTTTTACAAATAAATATAACAGCTTAGTTCCCATCATATCTGGCTGAATGCCAGCCTACACCCAGGGAAAAAATATGTTTAAATTTGGTCACCCCCAACAAAACTATTTCTAACGAAAATTTTAAGCATATTATGTTTTATTTAGCCATATTATTGTCACCAACAACCATATTATGGTTGAATTAGTCCTCCATCAAGAAGCCACAACTATATTATGGTTGCGTCCGAACATGTTAAGGTTGAAAATAACAAAACATGTTTAACACTTATAATAGCATGGTTGGTTTTCAACCATAGCATGTTGCTCTTGGAAAAGAGGAAAATACTATTGTTAATATTAAAACAAATTATTGTGATATTAAACCATAACATGTTTAGAGGCAAATATAATATGGTTGTGGCTTCTTGATGAAGGTCTAATTCAACCATTATATGGTTGTTGGTGACAATAATATAGTTATATAAAACATAATATGTTTAAAATTTTCTTTAAAAGTAGTTTTGTTGGAGGTGACCATATTTAAACATGTTTTTTCTCTGCGTGTACGGACTTTAAGTCAACTCCGCTACTCATGAGAATCCATATTATATATACCTTATTTTGTATATACGCATTAACTACCCCCTCCCCTGGGGGAGGAGGAATTATCTCGCCGATATTTTTATTTCTTGATTTCGAGGGACTCACCAGAGCACCATTTATCCGGTGAGTGCAAGGCACTGGGCTCACTATTAGTTGAGGCCCCCGTTAGTATGCTTATTGCGAGAAATGCTTCCCGTGTTTCATGATGATTGTCTTTGTGGAAGCCTTATTTTTCTGATGAAAAGCAACCGTCTGGCAGCTGAATGGTACTTTATTGACGAAGAGATACTTTCGGCTGTGGCTTTTACCTAAAATCGCTGGAAGGAGTGTGATGAATCGTCAGGAGAGCTATCCAGTTAAGTAGGGAACTAGCTACCAGGAAATATCATCCGTAGGAGCTGTTGCTATTCGACAGATGCTCATGGATTTTAATATAGCAATGGGGATTATATATTGCTCCAGATCCTAAAAAGGGGGGAGCGAGTGTTTATTTTTTGTCGGATTATACATTCAAAATTGCTACTTAATAAAGTATCTGTGCATGCTCGGGGTTATTTTGTAAATGCTCATGTTAATCTCAGGTATTCTAGTAAATCTCTTTCCAGATTCATTTACTATCTGTGGTAAAGGGATTGACAATATTTCTATGCACAACCTAAAGTCACAACAAAGTTGTTCCAATTGTCTGTTATTTTTTTGTCGTACGCTTTATTTCACTCCAATTCTGTCCTAAAGTTCTGATTTCGAAATTGAGCTGCCTTCTCCATGTATGAACAGGTGTACCATCACTTCTCTTGGAGTTTTAATCAATGGATATTTTGGTAATTACTACTAGCGATTTCCTGAGTGTATGGCCAGTCGAGCGCCATTTTCGCCTTCGAATTTCCGTTTAAAAGAGGCGTTAAAACGTTCCTTGTTTCACGTTCTTTGACTGCACTTTCTTTCTGCAATTCCATTTACAGCAGCACTCGACAATTCTCATCCGAGTTATGGTTGGCAATTAGCGATATTATTTTTTCTGGCACTTATTTACAACGTAACGATGGTTATAACTCTTTATGTGAAGGGTTGTCGAATGCTTCCTCAAAGTCAATGAATATGACATAGATACAAGTGCGCCTTTTTACGGATTGTTTGACGATTATGCTGAGTCTCGCTCAAGACAGGATCTTCCAGGACCGCAAAAAGCATAGTGTTTATTTTGTTGCAATGATTTAGTAGAACATGTTTCATGAAGTCATATCCCTTCAGTTTTGGCATTTGGTAATATCTCCTTTCTTTGGCACTTTAACAATGAAGCCTTCTATTAGATCAGCGGAAAGGGGCTCTGAGTTTCGGAATTTCTAGATAATAGAGAGTTGTAACTTCGAGCTAATGTTGGGCGATATTTAGCAGTTGAAGTAAGATTGTTTGCCGAGACTATAATTTCTTACTAGTTTTTAATTAACAAAAATGCATAGTTACGACTACACACATTAAAGCGTGCAGTCTGGTATAGAATATTATCCAAAAAGATTTTTGGTCCATTTGCAATAAGATGGGCAACGCCGTTATAATCAAGGCTGCCCCAAGACGAAAAATTTCGTGAGGCCAGTTGTAGGGAACCAGACAGAAAAAATTATTGTAAACATGTGTTTCTTCAATTATACCATTAATCAATAAGAAAATCAGCTTAAATTAAAAAAATTAATCAAGTCAATTAAAATTTACTTATGTAACCCTGCGGCCACACGATCAAGTTGTTCTTCATAGTCTTTTACATATACTGGTTGTCAAAATTTACATAAATTGAAAGCTGTGACGTAGGCTGCACTCAATTTTTAAGCAATTACTTTCAAGATTTCATAAAAAAAAACATTTTATAAAGACAAACATGTAATCAGCAGTTAAATTAAATTGCCATACAAATGAAAAAGTGAAATTGAAAGCCATCTCGTGGTCAATTCAAAAAGTGTGAGTGTGTTAGTAAAAAAGTGAGAGTGTATTGCAAATTGAATGGAATTGAAAGGCAAAACTTGATCGTGTAACCACCAAGTTAAGAAGATTTCTGCAAAAAATATCGTTAAAAATATTTAATTTATACTATTAATCTGTTTACTGGTGCAAATTAAATTAATTTTTTTAATTAGTATCAAAAATTTTTAAATTGAAATCAATCTTTATTTTTTTCTGTGCTACTGTAAATCTCGTTTAAATAAGTAATATGGAGCTTTAGCGCATACGAAAAGGCAATCAGTAGAGCTGTGACTTGACATTTTCGGTTAATCCACTATTTCAGGAGGCAGCGATTATAAATGTCCATCGCGTTCGCGAAATTTTATCGCATACGAAAAGGCAAGCAGTAGAGCTGTGACTTGACATTTTCGGTTAATCCACTATTTCAGCAGGCAGCGATTATAAATGTTCATCGCGTTCGCGAAATTTTATCGCTTTAAAAATTTTGCTTTTGGGGTTATTTAAAAATTTGTGTACAATTAAGAAATATTAGTAGAGAAAGAGTTCAAGCGATATCTCCGGAAATCTTCAATTACTTTAAGAATTTGCAACCCTAAATAATAAAAAAGTTTAATAAAAAAAGTGTATTAAAAATAATAAACTGATTTTTAATTTAAAATATAAATATATTCAAGCCCTCTTAGTTTCTTTTGGGCCACCCTGAATAAGGCATTAATTTGTTCAGTGTAGTGCAAGTTAATATTTAGCTACATGGAGTGCTATCTATTTTAGGGCAATGGTGACCCAGCGAAATATTTTTAGAAAAAGACGTTTTCAACAATTCATGAAAATAGAGGGAAACAAGTGGTGGTGCTTAAAAAACATAAATTTTTTGCACCAAAGGCGGCGATTCACTATTAGGAAGCTTATTTGGTAAACTGGTACAAAATCTGTAATTACATCAAAGAAAAACATTAGAAATTGTTATAGTAGATAATCGACTTCCTGGATTAAAAATATTAGAAGTTGTTTAAGTAGATAACAGACTTCCTGGCTTAGAACTTGAAGAGTTATAAATGTTCAAGGAAAAGTTGCGTATTTACATCAAACTACACCCTCAAGATGACACCGGGTTAACAACAACAACAAAGAAAAAAAACATATATAAATTTCTCTAAATATATCAATAACAACCATTTAAAAGTCCTTCCTAAGAGTTTTAAGTTAATCACTCATTCATATGATAGTTATCATTGTGGACCCTTTAATAATTTTTTCTAAGCCTGGTGTACCTTTACAGGACCTACTACCGACTTTAATATTATTTTTCAAAATTCCCTTATGCACTTAAATCGTTTGCTATATGCTTTATGTGCTCCCATTTGTCTAAAAAAACAATTGGTACTTTATTTGCTAACCAAGAAATGACATAAATTTTTCTTTTGCGAAAAGTGTCAATAGGGAATTTCGGCACCACACACTACAAAAATAGTCATTTAGTCTTTAAAAATAAAAAAAACGAAAATCTATTTATGTATATAATCAAATGAAAACATAAAAATGGGTTATCAACTTACAAAAGAAAATTCCAGCAATTGTACTCATTCTATTGCTAAAACCCTAAAGCATCAATTCCAACAAACACAATAATTGCCCGAAATACTGGGGATAATATGAAAAATTGTAACACGCACACAGAAAATAATAGAAAATATGTGCCATTACACACATGCAAACTATAAAACTTCTACACATGCTTGCAGACGTGGAGACAACAATAAATTGAAGTATACACAAACACAAGCAAACTCTTGTCTATTGCATACACGCACCAACACTTCACAAGGACATTTCAGACACCCAATGTTTACAAGTATTATGTACACTTGTGTTGTGGTAATAAAAATGGAAAACTAAATAAAGTCATGCAACAGTAGTGATAGTAATAAGTGACAACTTTTTCATACAAACGCACCACAGTGGGTTAAAAATGTTAATAAATATAAAATCGTCAAGACATCTATGAAAAAATCGTGTATAACAAAAAAAAAACCCCCGATCAAGCTGCTGTTGCACATAGTATTCAAGAGGTAAAAATTTAAACATTCAGGCGGGAAACATAAATGTTTGAACCGATTTTGACTATTTGGCAGACTTGAGTATTTTGTATTTAAAAGAATCTACAAATAAATGGAAAATAAAGAGTGCTTTTCAAGTCCAATAGGACTTGAAATTGTTAAAAATAACACAACAAAATTTTTTACTCGAAAGCAGGGACCGTAACTGTTACGACTTTTATCAAAAAAATCAAGAAATAAGAGTTATTTTTGGATTTTTATATTTTTAAATGAAAAATAAAAGTTATTTTTGATTTTTATATTTTTATATCAATAATAAAAATCAATTCAAAACTCTTATTTATTTGTTGATGCAGTATGTAATTTAATATGCTGCTTCATTCAAATTTCTATATGAATATAATACATTATGTGACTTATCCATTATCAGCTATAAAATTATGAACGCATAGAAATAGCTTATAAGTTTTGGCTGCCATTCAAGTCAGTGTAGAAAGGTCATTTTCAGCACTCAGATTAATATTGGGAGATTTGAGATATAATTTATCTGAGGAACATTTAAAATCAATTATGATGGTAAAATTGAACACCTGAAAACGACCTCTTAACACTGACTTGAATGGCAGCCAAAACTTATAAGCTATTTCTATGCATTCATGTTTTTATAGCTGATAATGGATAAGTCACATAATATATTATATTCATATAGAAATTTGAATGAAGCAGCATATTATAATACATACGGCATCAACAAATAAATAAGAGTTTTGAATTGATTTTTATTATTGATATAAAAATATAAAAATCAAAAATAACTTTTATTTTTCATTTAAAAATATAAAAATCAAAAATAACTTTTATTTTTCATTCAAAAAAAATAAAAATCAAAAATAACTCTTATTTTTGATTGTAAAAATAGAAATCAAAAATTTTAATATCACGCAATATGTTGAATTCATTTCGCTTAAAAATCATGATGATGTAATTAAAAGTTTTCTACGATGTTCATTTATGTAGGATTTATTTCTTCAAAAATTTAAAAATAACTCTTATTTCCGGTCCCTGCTCGAAAGGTTATTATACATGGAAATAACATTTTAACACGATTGCAGGACTTTGAATACCATGGCTGTTCTTAACGAAGCGCCGTTTGTACATTAAATACTGGGCATTTTAAGTAAATTTATTATTACAAAGAAATGTATATTATTCTTTATCCATCCATGTTAATGAAATTTATTAATTGAGTTAATGAAGGGTTCGCAAATATAAGTTCGTGAAAAGTTTTACGAGAACCTTTTTTTAAAACGTTGTTCATTAGTTTTATGAACTTTTTTTGGTTTAGTGTTGTAGGCCAACTGACGGGGTAAATTTTTGCCTAATTTCAGTTTCTATAAGTAGAATTAAGCGCCTTCCTCTTAAGATCCCGCATCAATGTCATCCATATTCTTAAACAAAAAATTATTTAAAATGCTGCGGTCATGATCTCGGCTTATTGTAACGCTAGCTCCGACTTCATATTTGAAGAAAAAAAGCCCGGTGAACTGTGAATTTTTTAATTTTTTGGATGTAATGAAGTTTGTCTGGGGATTGATCTAACTTCGGGTATTGCATTATTTTTATTTATTTACGAACCTGTAAAAGGAAAAAAGGCAAAAAGGAGCTGCATCGCTGAACCTAGTTTTGAGAAAAAATTTTGGTGATTGATTTCCAAAGCTAGTTTGGAAGCGTTGTTCAAGAGTGAATCTGTTCATGATCACTTGCTAGAGTAAACTGATCATGAGTGTCAAAAAGTGACCGCAGTATGACTACACTTTTTTTTAAACCGAAATACAGAACGCTTAAATTTTTTTTTTTTTGTTCCTTATATACCAAAATATTTTGTTGTGCTAATAGACCATTAACTGGCCCAACAATAGAATCCACACATTAAAAGAAGTTTAAAATATCTCTTTTATTCTTTTGGAATAAACTCACTCCATTAAGATCCAGTTTTTGACATAAAGATCAGCGATTAAATTGGAACTAATCTTTGAAAATCGTTTTTGGGTAGTCGATTATTTCATTTTGTTTCCAAGTTTAAACGCCCAAAGTTGGCGGTTTAAACTTGCGACAGAACTTTTAAAAGTGCGAACAGCTTATAAAAGGAAATATTACTTATGAAAATAAAACTTTTGTATAAAATTAATAAAATGAACTTTTTAAATAATAAAAAAGACTTAAAAATATTTGAAAATTTAAACAACACAAATATTAATAGACCAAGGCCAATAAGAATAGGGCCAAATCTTTTTTTATTTATTTAATGGCAATTTTTTTTTTTTATTTAGAGTTTTATTAAATATTCCAACTCGTAAGATAAAATATTGCTTGATTGTTTTGCTTCTTTTTCGATTTCATTTATTAAAAAATATATAATATTATATAACACAATACAAAATTCTCGCCTTTTCTTCTTCTTTTTCACGTTAAGAACAGTAATTTGATGACAATTTTTGGCATTTGTTTTAAACTGCCATACTTTTACATAAAAGTATTGTAAATTCATATGGCAATGCTAAAAGCTTTAATCTTTCACTCAAAAACGCTAAAGAGGATTCAGGCTAATTTAATTTTATTATAAGATTAACAAATCTAACTATTGATTCTGGTTTAAACTCTAAGTAAAAAACCCGCTCTAAGTGGTATCTTGTGAACCCTTTTTTGACTTGAGAGATTTGGACAGCATAAATTAGAGAAGCATTGATAAGACAATACTGTTACGTTACTGCATTTTCAATAACGTTTCTCGTTTATTTCGTTCACAATAACCCTCTTGAGTTTTTTTATTGCAACTTTAATAAAATTAACTCAACACTTTTTTACACTTCACTAACTTTATTTAGAACTAAGTCACTTTTGCAACCGTAATTTACAGCTTTTATTCACAGCACACTATTGTGATCTACACACTTTAATGTTTTAAACTAATACTTACTTTATAGTTTTCTCCGCGTAATACGATATCAACTTGATAAAGTCTAAACTGATGGTGACTCAATTCCATATTTTGCGAATCTATTTATACTCTAGCCAAAACGTGCAGATGACTATAGAACTTTCGAATCCTGACCTCTAGATAGATCTTGAATGTTCGACCCCTTACGTCTATTATGATAAACTTATGCATCTATAGTTATTAACATTGTGCATTAAATCTATGGCTGAACTTTAATTGACCTAACATACATCATAAAAATAAAGTATACTTTTAGGCGTAGCAATTTGTCTAATATGTTCGAAGATCTTTCGAGTAAACTACAGTGGGGTTGAAGTACAATTGTACATTACAATTTTTACATTACATTTGTACTAAAAAATTCTATACAGTGATTTGTACACTACAAATATCCAGAACTAATACAAAAACCATTTAAACTAATAAAATAACTAACATATACGAAATAACTTATAAGTACAAGATAACTAATATATTAGACTAATTCTTAACTAAAGTAAATAAGTAAAAATTTCTTGCTTACATTGGCTTTTGGTGTGAGAAGGCATTCACGAGTTTAGTATTCAAACCTAGCCGGTTTTATAGCCAAGACATTTGTTAAAAACTTTCGACATTGTCAATTTAACATCTTGTTTCCAAAAATTAAGCAAATAAGCAAGAATATGAACTTGAAGTTATAGAGTCTCAGGGAGTGATTTGTCGAAAATCGAAACAGAATATCTTCGATCGATCCTAAAAGAAGATGTTTGAAAATGAATTCCCAACAATAAATTAAGATAATGTTTAATGGGTATTATTTCGAAATTGTGTTTAAAGATTTTTAAAATTAAATAAGGCAGAACATAAGATCTTTTACACTTTTTCAAGTTCTTATCTTTGGAAATTTTTGAGAAAGAGAAATCGTGCAAGTTTTTATTAATAAGAAGAGTCCGATAAATGGAGATTTTGTTTTAGTGTATTTATTAAATAAATTACAAATACAGACATTTTTTTATATAAAAAAAATTTTTAATAATTTAAAATTAGTTTTCTAAAAATCCCAGATAACCAACATACTTATGGTGTTTTCTTTTCTATAAAAAATGTGACATTTTATTTTAAAAAAATGCAATTTGGTGTCTGTTTCCTAAAAATTTTGCTCCTAAAAAGGATGAGTTTTTTAAAATAAAACAAGCCACCCTTTTTGGGAGCAAAATTTTTAAGAAACAGACACCATATTGCAATTTTTTTTAAAATAAAATGTCGCATTTTTTGTAGAAAAGAAAACACCATTAGTTATTGTGTATTTCTGTTACACATTGACTCAAAAAGTTTTCTAATTCAGGCGGAATGATAAATAATTCAGGCGGAATGATGTATAAAAATAAAGTTGAGCCTGTTACCCCGTATAATTAAATATTAGTTGAAAACAAGTCTAGATTTTTTTTGCGACGGTTTTGGATACTTTTTACCTTTTTGTGCACTGCGTCGCCACTTGTAGTCCGATTATAAGATGTTGCATATCATTCTTCACTGATTGTCTATGGCTTCAGTTTTGCTTGTGAATTTTTAATCGGCCATCAAATTCTGGGTGGTACGTTTACCAACGCGATCATAACTTGTTGCATATCGTTTATCTATGGTTTTATTTTAGGATTTTACGAATTTTTAATCCGACATAAAATTCTGGTCGTCACTTATGCCATATCGCACTCTTCCTTAATAATGTCTAATTGTTTGCACTAACACCATCTCAGATCATTTCTTCCTACATAATGTCTAATTTTTTTACGTGACAAGAAAGCCCTTCTAAAACTTAGTATGTCAACTTTAAATATACTCACTCTATGCCACGCCCCAACAGTACGCCCCATTTTTCTTTTAGACATACATATTACATTAGACCATATCTCTTAACCTACAAAACAAAAAAATTGCTTCAGTCAAGCTCTAGAATTATGGCCTGTTCGTCATTTTGCTTATTTTTTTACTAATTACATATCAATTGATTTTGTTTTCTGAATACAACTACGCAATTCACAAAGTGTTTTATTGTGTCGTATTGGTTGTATTAGCTTTAATTTTTTGAATGCCACATTAATTAAGTAATAGGATATACAAGCAATAGAGCATTTTGTGAAATATCTAATTACCTCTTTTGTATAAACAACATTAATAATTAAAACGTTTTTTATATTTAAAAAAAGGAATATTTACCTCATAGTGTAAACAGGCCATAAAAACATGTCATAAAATTTATATATTAATGTCCTTTAAATTTAATTTTATAGTTTTTTTCAATTTCGCTTAATACAAACCACTGTGGGTACGCACTCTCAAACACATATCCTACAGAACTACACACAAAATATTTAAGGACATTTAAGAGCAACAAAGAAAACTACAACTCAGATACTATTGCTCTTTTGTTATTTACCAACACTAGCAAGTAAATATTATTATTATTATTTACAAAACAAACAAAAAAACCAGTAGATTAACAATTTTTTTGTATGTTTAACAAATACCCAGCATGCAGTCTCTCATCTTTAACTCTAACCATTCAAATCTGTATAAAGTACTGGCCATGGAGTGGTATGAAATTAGATTAGGGACCACATTGGCTTATGAGCGTAGGGATAATTGTTAAAAAAAAAGATAGCAAAATGTGAAAAGAAGAGTTTGTGTTTAAAGGGCAAAAAGCTTTTTCATTATTTTGGCTAGATTTTTAATGAAGTGTATTTATAAAGTTAATTAAAAAATAAAACAAGGGAAATGCAAGTTTCCAAAAAATTTTATTAAGTTTAAACAAAAAGCACAGTACGTAAGCGAAAGGTCACTTATCCATGAAATAAAATGTAAAGATTTAATCGATTAAAGTTCGCACAGATTATGAAAAATAAAAAAAAAATAAACTTTTCTTAAATATGCATTATAAAATGTGGAATCCAAGATGAACTCTCTAAAATGATATTTGAATTAAAAATTTAATAATAGTATGTGTTACCCAGAACGTTTTTTACCACATCGTCATCTTATATCCAAAAATTATCAAAGCGCATTATAATTAAACAAAACCCAATTTGGGATTTTTTGCCTCTTACGGCCTTTTGTATTTTAATTGACGATCTGCAATATTAAACTCTGATAGAAAAAGTAATTAAATGATGCAATTTTTCTGCGATAAACTTAATTTTAGACTATTCATTTAACATTACTAGATTACTGTAAAGGGTTTTCATTAGGCGATTTCTTTCCAAAAATTTTAAATCTAAGTTTGTATTTCAGTGGAAGTTCTTTTCGACGACAAAAGTGTGCCACAACTTCACTACGTTGCTTGTATAGGAAAATGTCTATTATTATGGCGCATAAATCAGTCTGAATTTGGCCGATGACATCCTAAAAAAAAATTTTACTTCCAACGAAGCAGATTTGTAAGGGTGAAATGTAAAAGTTTCGCTTACGGAAAACATGAATTTTATATGGCAAATTTTTTTATACAAAAATCGTTAAATGACTTTAATTTTAAATTTTTTTTATTTTAATTTAACTTGTTTTTAAGGGTTTAATTCAGTTTTTTTAACATGTCCATAAAATCTTTTACTTGCGTTGATAAACTGCATGACAATATTTAAATAGTTTAAATTTTTAGAACCTCAAAGAAATAAATACAGAAGCTCGACGTCGAACACAGAAAAAATTATTAGTAGTGTTTTATCAATTAAATAAATTATTTAAAAAGTATTTAAATTTAATAAATGTGATAATTGAATCAATATTTTTTTTGTTGAAAGAAAATTAATTTTGATTTAATAACCATTTTAAAGTGATTTTTTATGAATTAAGTTTTTCGGGCTGGCAGCACTGGTTGTGAATTGTGTCCAAACTACATCTGTGAAAGTGAAAAGTATTCAATATACTCTGGCATTTCATCATGGAGAAACTCACAAGCGACTGCAAATCGTTGAAATTTATTATCAAAATTCGTGCTCTGTGAGAAATGTCCATCGTTTGTTACCAATTTTTTTATGGCCGTCATAATCGACCTAGTGAATCAACAATTCGTGCTATTATCACCAAATTTCACACCAAATTTTCTTTGGTGGACATTTAACCAACGACTCGCGTTCGTAGAGTACGTACCGAAGAGAATTTTGCAGCCGAAGTGACCAGTGTTAATGAGAATAGTGAAATGTCAGTTCGTCGCCGGTCTCAGGTATTAGGCATGTGTTATTCAAACACGTGCCATGATACGCGCCTTTTTTTTTGCCCCAATTGAGTGAGTTGGACTTGGTTGATATGTGGTTTCAACAAGACGATGCCACATGCCACACAGCTCGTGAAACAATGGACATATTGAAGGATGAATTTGGTGAGCAGTTTATCTCTCGAAATGGCCCTGTGAGTTGGCCGCCAAGATCATGTGATTTGACGCCTCTTGACTATTTCTTGTGGGATTATGTGAAGTCGTTGGTCTATGTGGACAAGCCAAACACGATTGAAGCCTTAGAGTAAAACATTACACGTGTTATTCATGGAATACAGGCCTAAAGGCTCGAAAAAACGATGCGAAATCGGACCTTACGAATGAACCATTTGAACCGCAGCCGCAGGCAATATTTACATAAAGTTATTTTTAAAAAGTAAATGGTAAAGACCAATTTATCGATTCCAATAATTTTGAATATATTACGTAAAGTTGAGTGTTTTATTAGATTATTAAAAAAAACTACAAAATTGGAAATTGTCAAAATCAATCAATGAAACGGCAAAGTTTTTTGATAATTTTTTTTTTATTAAAATTTAAAATCAAAGTTGTTCAAAGTGGTTCTTTTTCGACCTTTCGATATTTAAATTAATAAAAATTAGTCAAGCTCGAGGACAGTGTTTTTTTTTTGTAAATAAAAATTCCTTTCTATTTGTCTCCATATTTATTGAAAAAAATATTGCAAATATTAAATTTTTAGTAATCAATATAAACATTTTGGTAATAGGTGCAAAATCAACAAATGAGTTGGGTATGAATTTGGTGATTATAGGCAATTTTTAATTTTGTCTGTGAATAAAAAAACCAACTTTTATTGTTTTATGGTGTTTTCTTTTCTACAAAAAAATATGACATTTTATTTTTAAAAATGCAATTTGGTGTCTGTTTCTTAAAAATTTTGCTCCCGAAAAGGGTGGCTTGTTTTATTCTAAAAAAAACTCATTCTTTTCGGGAGCAAAATTTTTAAGAAACAGACACCAAATTGCATTTTTTTAAATAAAATGTCACTTTTTTTGAAGAAAAGAAAACACCATTAATTCTTATTTTAAGTCAACTTTAATTTGTGGGGTAAAAAATTTATAAATTATAGCGAAACTGCAATAAAATAAATAAATATGAACCTTTTAGCTTGCATTTGTGGGCTTGTATCTAGAAAGTAGGAAAGTGCAAATGGAACATTTGCCTGCACACAAAACTGTGGCCAAATGAAAGAAGCTAGAAATTGATCCGATATTGGCAAGGTCAGTCGAATGATAAATGGGGGCTTAGGATTTTTGCCTGAAGGTAAAGACTCAATCCTGTTTAAACACTCAGAATAAACGTATGTGGGAGCTGCCAAATTTCCCAGTTGCCACTTGCACAAAAAAATTACACTTAATTTAAGCAGTAAAACTCTTACTGGCACACCCTACATATGACTAAGAATAGGGTGAAATTTTATAAAGATTAGTTTATGATTTAGCACAGATTCAATATTTAGTCCACTCTGTTCAATATTTGAATTCAATGATCGATTAATCTTGGAAAAAGTTTATGCTTTAATAGTGGTGAAGGATATCAAAAATTCAGTACAGTCGAATTAGACATTTTTTTATTGTTTTATTTCCATTATTTAAAACATTTTGTTAAAGCCACGAACTTTTTCCCATTTCACTTAAAGTCTTACGTTTTTATTTTGAAAAAACTTTTATACAAACTTTTTATCTTTAATGAAAATATTAGGATTTGACAACATCATCTTGGACAGAAAATGCCATGAAATTGATTAAAAAACTTTCAGCAGAAAAGAAGCGTAAAATTTATTTCTTTTTTTTCAAATATATTAAAGGAAATGAAGATTTTACGCACAAGAAATTTGAATCAAATTATTTTTTTTTTTGCATTTATAGAAAAGTTTGATTTTGTATTTATATGAATACTTTGAGATACTTTTTGCCTTTTTTTAATAATAAAGATGAGAAAAATATGACTTTTTTGTAAGCCGCTGGTCACAATACTTAGAAATACTTTACTGAGAAATATTTATAACGCAGATTACTGGGAAATATTTTGTTTAAATATGTCATGGTATTTCAGAATTTTTTTTTTTTTTTTTTGTTATTTAAGCGAAATGTTTTTAAATTAGATAAATTAAAGAATTGTTCTCTTTAATTGTGCCAATTATATAATGTTACTCCTGACATAGTGATTAAGTAGTCCGGATAGTTACAGCCAGCGTTTAAAAAACTGCAGTCAAAGTAGAAAAACTGCAAGTTCTTCCACTTCTTCATTTGTCTTTGGCCAAAAAAGAACTGCTGCTTTACTTTTGATCCATTTAATATAAACAGTCGCAGTCAAACCTTCTCAAAAGGCGAAAAGTTGTACACAAATTGTTGTCGGTGATAAAAACATGGTTCAATAAACATAATGGCCCATAACTATAGTCATAAACAAAGCATACTTTAAGAGTTCTAAAGTAAACTTTTCTTAAAAATATGCTTTTGATCTACTATAGACAAGTAAAAGCTTAATTTACACGTTAAAACCGATGTTAATTTTAAAACCAGCTGAAGTTGTTTTTAACTCATTTAACAACAGCATCAGCTGTTTTTCGCCAAACAAAAAAGTACTTGCAAAAAGTTAAAAATGATTATGTTACAAGATATAACCGATATTTTGCAATTATTAATGATTTGGAGGAATAATTTTATGGAAAGAAACTCAAAATACATTGTATAGGCCCTAATTGTATAAAACTCAACGCCAAAAATTACATTAAAAGCAAAAACGAAGCCAAAATATTTTGTAATTTTGTTGTTGCTTTTTACATAAATTCATATTGCGTGTTAAAAATTTTCAACTCCGCAAGATATGCAGTGTTTTTTTATATATTAATTTTCAATGTCAGCTGCTTAGAGTTGCCCCTTGCTTATATTTTGTTGTAAGTTGTATGGAACAATTTTCTACATTTGAGGTGGCACCCAGTTAAAGTCGGTTCAATATAAAACATACTTTAATTTTGACTATAATAGCAAAATAATTAAAAGAATGTTTTTATTTTAAAGTTGTTTTTAAAAAGAACCGACTTTAGCGTTTGACTATGATTATGGGCCAATATATTTAAAATTTTCTTTAAAAATAGTGTTGTTGGAGGTGACCTTATTAAAACATATTTTTTCTCTGCGTTCATTAAAAAGATTACTGTTAGCAGTTTTTCCAAATTCCCGTCTTCTCTTTTACAGGCACTTTAACATTAAAAAGTTCTATTTATATTTTTATATTTAACTCCGCTTAAAAGTCAATAAATTACCACATACTTAAGCTTTAAAGAAATAAATTTTGTGGCGATTTTCTTCTATAAATAAATATAAGCTCACCAAGCCAGCATACCAAGAAAGTTTTCAATTTTGTTGAAAACTTAATATTTAAAACAACAAGACCAACACATTTAATAGTACATTGGCCTTTAAACCTAAAATTCCTTTTTTTTTGTTGCCGATTTTCTTTTTTGTTTATTGGTTTTTAAGTAAGAGATTGGGAAAATTTATTTTCCACTTACACACTCCAACAAATTACCAATTTTCTTTAAGAGATTGGAAGGCGGTTTGATGTTGGAAGTTCTAATTTGGTCGTGCTTATGTTTCGCTGAACTATAAATTTATTATTATTTTTTCTTTCTTTTCTTGTTTTAGCCATTAAAGTCATCTCTTTCTGATTTCTTTTTTTCTTTTTTCAATTTAATAAAGAACATTGTTCGCTTAATGTGGGCGTTTATTAAGTTAAAGATGAATTGCTGGCAGTAGCGAGTAAAATGGTAAAAGAAATTTACTTAAACTTTTAAGATTTTATTTCTTTCTTTTGAAATTATCTGTTGTCTTTAAAAACGTTTAAAGGCGCCAGGAAGTTTTGATACTCAGTTGGAAATTTTTTCCTGAATGTTTAAAGTTTTTCAGAGAAAATATATTACTTCAATATCTGTGGCATTTTGATAAAACATCTTAAGTCGAGATAAGATATCAAAAAAGTTTTTAAGAAAAACTCGGTAAAAAAAAATTTTATCATATAATAAAATAAACCAAAATTAAAGAAAAATTTCGTTTAAAATGCAAAATTTTCAAAACGTAAACAAAAATGTTTTTTGAATTAAAATTTGTATGATTAACATCATTTTTTTCGACTTTTAAATTTGACTTAAGATGTTTTGTCAAAATGTTAGAGATATTATTTTTATACAAAACTATCTAAAATAAAACAAAATTAGATTACACCAAAAAAACATCAGAAACTCGTTGTATTCAACTATACGGCATCTCTGATATGCGGGTGGTACAATAAGTGCGTGACATTTGAATTTTGAAATTTTAATTTCAAAATATTAATAAGCTTCATACGTCATTTAGTCTGGGATCACACTGTAAAAGTTTTCTTTCAGAAAGTCTGAGTTTATTGAAAGGGGAGAGAAAAAACAGGAAAAAAACTTAAAATTGATTTCAATTAAAAAATTTGTGATATTAATAAAAAAAAATGATAAAATTTGCACCAGTAAAAAAATTAATAGTATCAATTAAACGTTTAATTCACTTGATTAAACTTTTAATTAACTTGATTAAACTTTTAATTCACTTGATTAAATTCACTGAATTAAACGTTCAATTCATTTGATTAAACGTTTATTACATTTGATAACAGTTTTAATTAAAACTGATTCTATTTTGGTTTAATGGCTTAATTGGTGAAAAATGTTGGAAAATTTTTTCTGTATAGCATGTTCTCTTACCCTTTCACCAATAAACTCAGACTTTTTGAAAGAAACCTTTCATAGTTTGAACCAAGACTTAGTTTGTCTTTAACAGCCATTGATAGAAGACTACTTTGTGATTTAAAAGAAGACAATGAAATAAAGGGAATTTTGTGTGCGTATCAAGCATTCCATAGCAAAAATCCATGAATTACGCAACGAATTACATTTTCATCCGCCCTGTTTTCTGGATTTAGCCCTGAATAGCTATTTCTTGGATCACAACCTAAAGAAATGGCTCGGCGGAAAGAGATTTGATTCCAACATTTAAATTATCTTACAAACGAAAAACTATTTTGATGACCTGACAAATCTTAAAAGGGATAAACAAATCGGATAAACGTCGGAAAATGTGTATTTCTTCAGAAAAGAAAATTATTTGTTTCCATAAACACGTATTTTATATAAAAATTCACGGATGTATTGAGTTTCATTACGAAATCATTATAATTTATCGTTTTTGGGGTATGTCCCATTTAAAACCCATAAAACGATAAAATTGTCAATTAAAAAAAGCTCATCGAAATCTTTAATAATTTGATATCAAGGCTTAAAGAACTCAATTGAACGATATTTCACTGCAATACAATTATTTATTATTAGCTTTTTTGGGAATTTTGAAGTGATTTTTAGTTGGAGGCTTTTTATAGAACTTATTTTTAATCGTTAATATATGGGCCCCTTTAAATGCAGGTACTTTGCGTTCGTCTGTAATACTGATATTGAAATCAGTGTGAATTGTTCACCAAAGATTGTGAATTAATTTTGAGCTCAATAAGCATTTTTGAAGCCAAATTTCAAGCAAATGTTGGAATATCCGTCGGTTTGATACACGGTTAAGCTTTTTTTTTTTTTTTGAACTTGTTTGGAGAACTTTTCTAAGTGTTAAAATAAACCTCTAACTGTTATCGTTTTAAGATTAATATAAATCAAAAAAGTCTCAAATGTATTTTCATTCTATTTAAATAAATTACATGTATGCGTTTTTTTATTAATTCAATATTTATCATACGCCTTGGTGTTAGATCACATTAACTGTTTTGTATTTTTATTCCTTTATCCATATCTTCCAATTCGAGCCATAAAAAGTTCGTTATCATGCACTGGTGTTTTCACATCTCCCACAGACCCGGTTAACTCAAATTTTTGCACGATTTTTCTGATTGTACGCACATTTGTACGATTAAATTGACCGAAAAAATCACGAAGTGCACGATATGCATTTTGATTTGAATGCCCATTTTCATAATAAGCCTGCATAACTGTAACGAGTTGCTCGATTGTGTATTTTTCCATGGTTCAAATTGAGTTGGTCTCAAATTGAGAAATGTCAAATGAAATGCTGAAAACAACTTGACGCTTAGGAGTGGTTCACATTCAACATCGGCCCTTAAAAAACCACCCTTTTATTATTACATAGACAATTTGGGGTGTAGCTTTTAAGCAACTCAGCACCAACTGAATGTCAGCTGGCGGAAGTTACACAATTTTTTCAATACCTGATTCCTCCCGAGCAATTTCGAACTGCAAGAGGTTTACCATCACGCAGAAAATCAAAGACAGACTTTTTTTTCGAATACGCAAAACTAATCGATATATTATTTTAGTACTAGATTCATATTAATGCAAGAAATTTCGATATGAAATTTATATTTCAAAGTTAGTTCTGAAAAAAAGGAAAAAAATTACACAAACAAAATATAAAATCTTATCAAATTATATTGTTACTTATGCGCCACCCAGTTAAATTAAGTTGGTATACTGTAGATTAAGGTTGGCAACCGATACTGGTATTAATACCGATACCGCTAAAATACCATTTTAAATTGAATACGGGCATTATACCGAAGAATAATAAATTGTATCGGCTACCTTTAGTATAAGTGGTAAAAATTTAATTTGTTTCTACTCTGCAAAATTTATATTTAAAAATATATAAAAATATTTCAGAGAAATATCTATTTGATAAATACCCCCACTGTGTTTTTTTACATTCTTGTTTGGAATGGTGTATTGAATTATAAAGCCGATATGGCTAAGCCGTTATAAAAGTTTCTGTGCCGCTATACCGATAAAATTAAAATACCGTTATCAATGCCTAAATATGTATAGCAAACACTTTAATGCAGATACCGATACCAGTACCGAAATTAGTTTCGGTTGCCAAATGTGCTTTAAAGTCTTCTAGAGCAGACCCAGTTAAACAAACATACGTACACATTAAATAATAATTTTGTCTGCTGTAGATAAAGATCGAGTAATTTTAAAATATTTTTGCCATATAATTCAATTTCCACTCAAAAATTATAAAAGTATAAAGACTCTATAGAATAAACTCACTAATGACCTTTTTTGCACTTATTTCCAATGACTATTTTTTACCATCATTAACGTTAAAATTTAAAACATTGTTTCTCTTATTTTTAAATACTCCCAATTTGTAACATACTCGTTGTTAAATAAAAAAATTTTGATTTAAAATTCAATAATTTTTTTTTTCATTTCGTTTTGCAGTTATTTGCATAATTTCATATTCGCATTACTGAGTGTTTCAATCTTTTAGGAAATTTGCAGTTAAATTCATGAATGATAGTTACCACAAAAAAAAATTTAATCAAATTACATGCACCTGCTGCCATTAAGTTTCAAAACTATTTGGCATAAAATTCACATATTTGGCATATTTACTATGCAAAACAGTCATAAAGGAAATTTTCTGCAATTACAATTGTATTTGTTTGTGGAAATTATGGAAATGAAAATGCACTGCAAAAAAAGGGTTGAAGTGGATTTAACAATTCTTGGATGGCTTGTTAATGCTGTTTGTTTTACACCAGAACAACCAAAGGTAAAAGGGGGAAGTATTTTTAGTTAGTCCTGAAGCTTCCTCCGCAAATAAAAAATACTGATCCTTGTAGAAACGCAAAATTTTTAAATAATAAAATATTGTTAATAAGATTCTGTTGGCTCAAGAACAAATTCTTTTTAAACTTCAAAGATTTTAAAGAGTTCGAGTTTTTCCGGAATTGAACCTCGGTGCCCATAAAAGATTTAGCTATGCCATTATTCGTCTGAAATTCGGCATAACCATCTAAGCATACAAAGGCCAATTCCGTAAGTTACACTCATCTGCCTTAGTCCTTTTAATATGATGGTATTAAATGAAATTTTGCTCGAAAAACATTTAACTTACTTAATTAAGTCAAGCTAAATTATTGTAACCCTAAGTCCCGAATTTTATCATAAGTCCCATAATAAAACCTTTCTTAAACAAATAACTTTCGTACAAAAAATTCTTATCTCGTAAAATTAATGTTCGACTCTTAGAAGGAAGATCAATCCTGTCTTAGTGGATCAGAAAGTGATTAACAAAAAAGTACCAAAAAGTCTCTTATTATAGTTTCTCAATCACTCTGGACTCTGCAGGTTGAATTTAATGTTTCCTGGTTCTGTATTAATAAAATTTCGAAAAGCAACAGGTAAAGAATGAAAAAGTATTAAAAATATCCATCTCACAGATTTTTATTCACTCAGGACCTTGCATGTTTAATTTTATGTTTCTAGGTCCAATACTATCGCAACTCAAAAAGTACCGGTAGAAGACCAAAAAAAGTTCCCAAAAGTTCACTCTTATAGATTCCCATCCACTCTGGGCACTACATATTTAATATATTAACGAAAATTAAAAAAAGTACCAGTTGTAGAACGGAAAAGTACCAAAAAGCTCCCCCTCATAGATTCGTATTCACTCAGGACCATGCATGTTTCATTTTATGTCTCTATGTCCAATATAACGAAAATTTAAAAAGTACCAGTTGAAGAACAAAAAAGTACCAACATTTTTCATCTTATAGATTCTCATTCACTCATAAGTTCAATACTCTAGAAAATGACCACATGCAGAACCGAGAAGTAAAAGAAACTGAATTTCCCTTATTTCCCCTTTTTTCTCCCATTGAAGTATTCAAATTTTCAATATTAAAGTGGGAGCCCATAATTTAATATGTATGTATATGTTAATGAATGGAGAAAAGTGTTTTGTAAAATCCAGTAACAAAAATAGGGACTATTTTCGAAAAAGTACCAAATTTATATACTTTTATTTTAGATAACTTACGAATTTTGTATAATAGGTATTTATTTCTTGGTTTATTGTTTTAAAAGATAGGGTGACAAAGAAGTTCCAAGAAACATGTTATACTCGTTTACTTCTTAAAAGGGCCGAATTTTAAAAATGTACCAGACACCTTTCAGCTTATTTTTCTAATGAACAACGATAAGTTTTATATTTTTTATTTTTTTTTTTTATCTCTTTTAGTTTTATTAAGTTATTAAGCTTTTTACCCCCTCACTTTAAAATATTATTTCGGCACTTTTATAAGAAAATACCTTTCGAATTGTGTATTTTTTGTTCAAATCGGTTCACAAACAAAGAAAGCGAGTGATCTTAGTTGGTTTGCCTTTGCCGATTTATGTACAAGATTTGAATTTATAATGTAATTTTTTCTAGAGAAATGATAAAGTAAATAACGCATTTATAACACAATCATATACTTTGCTTGGCCGAGCTAAATTCTAAGCTAAGCACAACTGAAACGAACGAACACTAATGTGACGAACCGAACACAATGAAGATTGTGGTTTTTTTAACAACTCGAAGACGATAAACAGGAAAACGTTATGTTCTTGAAGATTAATACACTCATAAAATTATTACAGTAACTGATTGTGGGTTATTAAATTCGTTTTCAGTACTGTCAGAGAAAGTCAATGGGTATAAAAAAATTAAAGTACTCTAGCTGATATCGAAAATTGTCAATACATGCGCGTACTCATATCTTTTTATTCTCATACTTGTGCATAACCCTGCGCATTTAATTTCATTCATGTATGTTATCATACTTAACCCATAGTTATATCATTGACTTCAAACATTTTTTATTTTTCAATTTTTTTTCATAAATGTTGCCAGACAAGTTTTTTGTAATGCTGAATCACTATTTTTTTTTAATCGTTTGAGGAAAACTCAACAAAATTTTATTGAAAAATTATTGTTGACCTTACAAAAATCTCTGGAATAAAAGGTCATATCTATATAGAAAAAACAATTTTCAAGAAAATTTGATAAAAAATGACAAAATTGCTGCAAATTAATATACGTCGTGTTTAATTTAATCGTTCCAAATACCAAAAAAAAATGAATCAAATATAAACGGATATCACTGGTAAATACATTCATACATTTGACAAGTTTGTGTGTGGGCAGTTGAATTTTAAAGAAAAATTTAAGAAATACAGGATATAAAAGCAAGAATAAGTAATGGCACATATATCATTTTAAAAAAACATGATTTAAAAAGTGTTGTATGGAAAATATTTTCCCAAATTCAAAGACAAGATTGCTTTATTTTAGAGGACCGACTAAATTGTGAAGTTTGCAATAATATTTATAAATAAAAAAAAAATGACAAATGTCCAACTTAAGGAAACATTAATGCGTTCAAACGCCGTCATTGGATTTACCTCCAGTTGTAGTTACTGAGGTAGATAAAAATGCTTGCCTTGAAGCTTTTTTTAAGTTTCGTAGTTGGGGACTGCCGTATCGATATTGGTGCAAAATATGTAAGTATCGTCGATATTGTTCATTTTATCCCTAGTGCAAAGACGTTTTGTTGAAGGACATAATTAATGGCCGAAGAAGAAAAAAAGAGAGCAAGCCCTCACATTGAAAATATCATAAAAAATGGCGAGGCATCGTTTACTATCGTGAAGTCAATGGATTTAACGGCAAATACAGCTGCAAATATCTTAGAAAAACTAAACAGTTTATTTGGAGAATTTGGTGTCACAGTATGTCTAGCGTGGCTTTCATAACGGGTAGAGGATCTAGCATCAAAAATGTACTAAAATAATTTTCGCGTTTAAACTGTGGCTCATTTGTTCTCCAATGTTTTGGATGACGCATTTAAGCTGAATTAAAAGTCGTTTTAGATTTTTGTTAGAATATTGTCAAAAAGTCTAATAAAAACCGAAAATGTTAGCCTTACAGAGGACTTCGACGTCATGCTATGGTGGACAAACAACTCCACAAGTTATCCACGGTTATCTAAATTAGCATCAAGAATTTTATCAATTACTGCCAGCAGCGCAGCATTTCTATTTAGCTGGAAGCATTATCACTGAAAAAGGAAACAGAATAGAGCCCAGAACAGTTGAAAGCCTTCTTTTTTGAATTCTTTCTACAAAAACCTCTTTGGTAATTATATTTTATTTTTGTCAATAGAAGCATAATTTTATAAAAAAGAAAATAATTATGTTTTAGTGCAACATTTGTTTTACTGGTTTTTGAATACTTAAAATATAATTATGTTTTTGCATAAACAATTTTTAGGTCGTGGCAACACTGCTTGCTTTACAATAAACATTCGAATTGTTGAAGTTACTTGTCGATACTCATCGATACATGCCTATACTCATACGCATTTATACGAGTATCCATACGCATGCCTGTTTGTCATACTCATACCGGTCCATATACAAACTTATTGGTAGTCATACCTGTCTGTACTCGTGCTCGGTGGCGTATGAATAACTTATAAGTATTAAAAATATAACTTTTTGGCGTTCTCTGGTGTACACAAACACTATTAGCGTTTGTGTTTTCCACAAATCTACCGAACCAAACACTAAGGAAGGATATTTAATGTTTATTTTCTAACACAGATCAAGCAACATAAAAATAACGTTCATCAAATTTTATTACAGTTTTTTTTTTTTGTTTTAGGCGGATCAATATCTTTTCCGAAAATAGACTTTATAGAGGATTTAAGGTAAATTATTAACCGATCTTTATGAAAGCTAATTTCTAGTTATGTAATCGTTGCAAAACGCCGCTGATGCGATTTAAATCATGTGTTTTTTGTTCCGTTAATACATTAATCCTACCTAGGGCAGGTCAAATTTTTTTGGAATATACTAACTATTTATTATTAGGATATGTATATGAAAATTTATAATAATATTTTGGCAGTAAGTAGTTAAAACTGTGTAATCTCAATAAATATATCAACTTTTCGCGGCGACTTGTCCACATTTCTGTCCATAATTCTTTTCCTACTGAACGGGTCTTAAATTACTCATGATAACGGAAACCTATTTCACATAAAAATTATTGTTTTCTGCTAAATTGACTACAAAATATTTAATGATCCGAAATATATATTTAATGGATTTCAGATAAATATTTCTTGTATAATAAATAGAACGAAAAATTAAGTATATCCTTATCTACCACTCGTCGCTATAGAGGTTAAAAAAATAGAGCTCGGGCTTATCTTAATATATTCGTTATCCTCCATAGAAAAATGATGCCAACTCAAATTTTATTATTCCCTTATAAATGCACTTATATTTTTTGTACAGTGTATGCGCGTAGTTTTTAGCCATAAAATATTTACTTCAACACACACACAAACATATAATTTCTATAAAACAAACATCCCAACAAACAAACTTATCAATTTTCTAGCGTAATTTACAACGCAGCACTTAAATACACTTCATTACATTTGACTGCTTTTCACATCCTCTACTCCATTTGGTGCCATTTCCCTTTCCCACCAAAAAAAATGAAATGAAACAAAATGTAGAACTAAGAGAAAATGAGAGAAAAAAATTAAAGCCAAATCACACGAAATTCAAAGAAATGCATGCATTAGTTGGAGTAGTTCCTGCTGTTTAAAAGTATTTCCAGTCACGCATTATATTTGCTTTCAACGTTCTTTCAGTCGCGGTTTTTACAATTCTTAAGCTTCGGAAATACTGCACAGGAGTCTGTGTGTGTGTGTGTGTGTGTGTATGTTTGCAAGTTGCAAAAACATTACCAGCAACTCGACTCACTACTTTTGCATATGGAAACCTTTTTTTATGGAATATATCCCTCCTTTTTTTGATAGTGAAGGTAAAGATTTAATTTTTGTCTATAACAACTCAAGTGCATTTTGTAAGTTTGTTTTAAAAATTACTTTTTTGTGTGCTTCAATTACGTAATATGGAAAATAGTTCACCTTTATGTGGGTCTGGTTTTTTTCTCTTAATTTTTTTTCTACTTCCTTGCATTTACTTCATTCTTATTGGTGCTTTAATAGATTTGACACGTTGTTTTTATGTTTCCTTTTTCTGCTCCACATAAAATTGATTCAATAGATTTTGCAGTTTATTTAAGTGTTTGTGGTTTTCAGCTTTTAAAATTTTTATTATTTTTGGCTGGGGACAACAAACGTTGTGGTAAGTGTTTTATGTAATCTATCATAAAGTTAAATGATGACAGATAAAAGTAATAAGTGGTGCTTTAAATACGAAAGAGAAAATTGTAGTCGATAAGACTCTATTAAGGTAAAGTTTAATTTGGTTTGGTTAGATTAGTGTGGTTAGTTAAGCTCATTAGAGAATTCACTCGAAGGTCAACTGGTTTATATTTATTATAGAAATAATTTTCCAATCATGTATTTCTCACATGTCAAGTTACTCTAGCCGAAACTAACCTGTAATCTTAAATAAATTTTCAAAGATTGGCTATTAAACTTGGCTTGGACAGACATGACCGCAAAACACAGCCTAACAAAATAGCTCTGTCTATATTTACTTAATGCAGTCATAGAGAAGTAAATTTCGGGCTCTTCTTCATCTTGACAACTTTAACAGTAACTACTTAAAAGGGCATCTGTTCCCTTAAACCGTGCATTGTGCATTGTTAGTTTTTGTAACAAAATTATCAATTTTTAAAGGTGTTGATTCCACATTTTGATTCATAGCTCTGACCCTACTGAACCGATTTTGCTGGATTTCAATCTCAAACTGCTTAGGATAACTACAAACAATTTAACACCAAGTTTGTTCTTTTCTTTCGAGTTTTTCAAAGTGAGCGTGTTTTCAACAGACGAATAGACGGACGGACATGGCTTAATCGACTTAGTATTACTCAAGGAGCCAGAATATTTATGGGGGTTAGATGAACAATAAAAAAGTTTTACACGGAATGACAAACTTAGTTAGTATTGGTGGAGGGTATAAAAACATAAGAAAAATCTTTGAATAAGGAAAATCTCAAATTATCGATAAAACAATTTTTTAATTATTGAAAAAGGCATTTGCGTTAACTGTTTAAAAGTGGTTAAATTTGCAACATAAATAATGCAGCATTTACATTATTTTTTTGTCTAAAATTTCTCGAAAATTTAGCTAAATAAAAATGGCTAATGGGTTAATTGATTTTTGTATGTCTAAACGAGAAGAAAAATGGCTAAATCTAATTACTAAATGGAAAATTAGCAACAATGCCTGCATTTATATATTTTTCCTGTTAGAATTCCTTTTACACAACTTATTGTGTTTCTATCATAAGTAAGAATATTTATTGCTCTACTTATACACGGTGGCTCAAGTTAAACCTACCAATGTTAAAGGGCAGTTTACACGATCACACAAGTCATACGTTGTTTGAGGAAAATTCAACTCTGTCATGATAAGTTCCCAATAACATTTTTATCATTTTGCGAAGCACTAAAGGTACATTTAAAAAAATAAGCGCACAAATTTGCGCAACGCAATAAGACATACAGAAATGCAGTAAAGTAAGTGAAAGAACTCTCAACAACTCTTACCTTACTACGACATGGTTTGAAAGGGAGAATACTAAAAAATAACTGTATCAAAATATTCAGTGTGTAAAGTTGACCGATACATCCAACAATTTTTTGATGCGCTGAAAAATGCGCTTTATGTGTCACAAATGTTTTGCTTTAAAGTGGGAACTCGCCATATAAAATTCATATCTTCCGTTTCCGTAACCGCAATGGTAAGCGAAACTTTTATGTTTCTCCCTTACAAACCTGCTTTGGAAGCTCCATTTCTTATTTTCTGAGATTCATTTTTATCAAAATACGTACAACTTGTGTGATCGTGTAAACTACCCATTAGTAAGTATTAAGTCATATTTTTTTTGTTTTTTTTTTGAGTTATTACGTTATTGCAGAAAATATTAGATATAATAGTTATATACTCTATAACTAAAAGTGGAGCATTCTTATATATTCGTATAGTTTGTAATAAAACTTACTTCAAGATTTTTAATCAAATTAGGACTATCATTAAATTAATAAATACCAAATAAAATAACGTTTTTTACAATTTTAATTGACTTCTTATAGCCATGAGGTTTAACGGGTTTTCTATAAAAATTACAATAAAACCACATTTTTTTTTTTTAATTGTCATCAGGCGTATGAAAGTAATAATGAAATTATTACATTGATGACAATTTAAAAAGCGTCAACAAAAACCAACAAAAGACTAAAAGTGCACAAGCTGTAGATAATGAAAACAAAAAATTAATTACGTGTAAAATTACGTATTAATTTAATGAAAAAGTTAAATAAAGAAACGCTACAAGAACAAAGAAACAAATTCTTAGGACTCGTGTCAGTAATGTTAAATACTCTGCAAACAATAAGCGACGAAAGACAGCACAATGAACGAAAGAAGGACTGGAGCAGATAAAAAGACAAAAAATAAATATTACGGAAATTTTAATATAAAATTCAGTTCACAACTATGAAAACGATATTTTCACTTTGCAACATTAATTAATTAAATTTTACGCAAAATTAATACAGAAATCAGTAAAAACTTTATAACAATTGGCGAATGATGACATTTTGATTATGTGGGTTTGATTATGTGGGATGTGACTGCAATAAATGAAATGTTTGCAATTGTGATAGTAAAAATATGTTGCCCTTAAAATTAAACAATATATATTAAAAATTAATATACTTAAACTTTTTTTAAATTTTGGACCACTGTTTAAAAAAATATAATTCTACTCAAAATATACTTTAATTGAATTATGATTTTAGTCCACATTTTGTCTACTTCTACTGTGGTTCTAGTCATTCTGTTATGCAATACTTTTCATCTACTTCACACTATCACACTAACTAAAAAAATCAAGCCATTTTCCAGCTGTATTCTATATTAAATCTAGCTTCCCTCTAACTCTAAAGTAACTGTACTCTACTCAAATTTTACTCTCATATTACTATACTGTAACTCTCATCTAACTCTACTCTCACTTAACTTTAACTCAGCTCCTGCACAGAAAAAATGATTGCTAAAATATTTTCAACAGATTTTATTATTGTTGCTATTATTATACCCTCCACCACAATTAGTTGTGAAGAGGGTATACTAAGTTTGTCATTCCGTGTGAAACTTTTTTATTATTCATCTCAGACCCCATAAAGTATATATATTCTGGCTGCTTGAGTAATTCTAAGTCGATTTAGCCATGTCCGTCTGTCTGTCTGTCCGTCTGCCCGTCTGTTAAAAACACGCTCACTTTCGAAAAACTCAAAAGAAATAAACAAACTAGGTGTCAAATTGCTTGTAGTTATCCTAAGCAGTTTGGGATTGAATTTCAGCAAAATCGGTTCGGTAGGACCAGAGCTATGAATCAAATTGTGGAACCACCACCTCCAAAAACTTGATAATTTTGTTACAAAAACTAACATAAATTATGCAAAAATGCACGGCATGACATAAGATTTTGCACAAGTCCGTTTTATTCAACTAGAAATGACACTGTAAAATTTCGCGAAGGTCGGTCCATAATTTACCCTAAGCCCCATATAAACACTACTCCGGAAAACAGTTTAGTACGCCTAAAACCGTAAAAAATAATGCAATCATAACAAATTTTGGCTCGTCACAATTTTATAGGACTATAAATGATACTGTGAAATTTCGTGAAGATCGGTACATAATTTACCCTAGGCCCCATATATGCCCTACTCCCGAAAAACAGTTTAGTCTCCTAAAACCATAATTAATAACAAATCGTCACAGTTTAAGATAATAAACATTCGAACTGTCGGTGGAGGGTATCAAAGATTCGGCACAGCCGAATATAGCACTCTAACTTGTTTTTTTTTTGTTTGGTTTTTATTTTAGCAACAAAAATGTTGACAACTATTTAAAGCTTAGTCTTGACGATATGTTGAATCAGCAAATGTATGCTTACACTCATATGCTTAAAAATAATAACAAATGCCTCTATCAGCATATTTCATATGTTAGGTGTCTAGACGATATGCTGAAAATACCAAATTTTTCAAATTCAACAAATGCCAGCAAATGATATTTCAACATACAAGTTAGCATACAATTTTTGTGTCTACACGATATGTTGAATTGTGTATGTTGTTATGTATGTTGAGTAAGGAGAACATTTGTTTAAAAATTAAAAATTAATTTGACAATTCTCTTTTTTATTATTCAATTTAAATTTTTTTTATCAGTTGTCGCTTTAGTGTAAAAATGAATAGTTTTAGTGCATATTAATACTTAATAAGTAAGAGTGCTTTATTGGGCTGGGTCAAATCCGCAAAAAATTAAAATATTTAAGGACTGGATTGATCTAAAAATTATTAATAAAACCTCACAGTTAATTAATTTATTGCAGTTGTACCTCTATGGTATATTATGTGCCGACCAGCAGAATGTTTTATGGATTCGTTTTATACTCACACCACCACAGTGTCTGTAACACCTTAAAATATTGGTCCTATAACCATCGTTAAGTATACCGATCGACTCAATCACTATCTGAGTATATGTAAGGATGTCCGTCCGGGCGGCTGGCTGGCTGTCCAGCTTCTAGTGCGCAAAGTACTGGTCGCAATTATTTGATGAAATTTGGTACATTGGTTCTAATTATTTATTGTAATTAAAAACTGTGAGGAACGGTCCATAATTTCTCAAAGCTTGCTTGTATATTCTGTGGTATAGGGTATTAAATGACCGGACTTAACCGACTTGTTTATCATATGTAACTTAATTTGACCAAATTTGAATAAACTATCATGATTTGTATCCTTTTAGCCGTATTAAAGAGATATTTGGGATTTTTAGTCGGTTGATTGATTTTTAGTATTAAAAACATAAATTTAGATCAAATTTCAATACAATTATACAAGTGTTTTAACCGTTTTAAAGTCCCGCTATCTACGGGACCTTTAGTGAGTTGTATGCCGATTATCACAAAACTGCATCGTGTAATTTTTAGCTATTTAAAGCTAAATTGGACTATATTTTATCACAATATCGATATTTTTACGGTTTTAGGCCTATTTAAATGATTTCCAGATTAGGCTTTATATGGAGCATATGGTAAATTGTGGGCGGATCTTCTCCAAATTTAGTTGTGTGGTTTCTAGTTTTATGAAACTATGACAGACTAAATTTTACTATAATAACGTTATTCGGTACGTCTTAGGCATATTTTAGTATTTCCGAGAATGGGGTTTACATGAGGCCTATTGTAAATTATGGAGCGATCATCTTAATGTAATATCTAGTCGTAGAAAACGAGTTCTTGCAAAATTAAATAACAATCAGTTCATTTTGTCACCAATTTTTTTAGTTTCTTTAACAGAAATATCAATTTGTAAGGGCGTTGGGGTTCTGGTTTAAAAGAAAATTAACTCAGCTAAGCGAAGTCGGTGCTTGATAGACCATTAAATTAAGAACCCTTATGCCCAGTCAAAGACCGGCAATAAAAAAAAATTTATTAAGCGAAGCTGGTGTTTGTCATACAACACAGTTAAATAATACCCACATTGCAACAATTGCATAAAGTATATAAATTATTACCACATGTAAACTCAAACCTACATATTAAACAATAACATTTATTAGAAATTACATTTTTAACTTTAATTACTTTAGAATTCTATACGCTACCGTACCATGCATTCTATTGAAGCGTTCACTAAAAAATATATGTAAAACAATACCACAATATCGACAAAATTATGAGATTGGAGCCATTTTGATAAACTACATTAGTTACTAAAAATATTTTTTGAAATTGGTTATTAATGGGTTAATATTTTGGCATGTTTTATATACCACGTGAAAGGTATTTGGAAACACCGTTCAGCGATACCCATATTGCTGAAATCAAATTTATACTTCAAGAGATATTGGATAATAATTTATCAACTTTTATGGTCTATAACTCAAAAACAAATTTCGTTGGCCAACATTTTTATTTTCAAAGCACTTCTAAATGTGTTTTTTTGTTTCTTGCTTGCCGATGAGCTAGAAATCTTGATAAGTTCCGGTGTTATTTACAAAATTAAACAAGTAATTAAAAGAATACACATTTTTATATATTTTATATGCTACCAAATTTGCCGTATGCTGAAAAGCTTGCATACGAATTTCAACAAATAACATATTTATCAACATACGTAGAAAATTTGTTGAAAAGTAAAAATATTGTGTCTAGACGATATGCTATAATTGTGAACAAACGTTTGCTGACTTCGTTAACAAATGCCTGTCATATGTTGGTAAGCTTACGTTTGTCGAAAAAATTTGGTGTCTACACGATATGTTGGTGCTGAAAGCAAATTTTTCAACATAAATTTGCTGATTCAACATATCGTCTAGACTAAGCTTAAAAGTAATGTATCATATTATAATAAACGCGTTTATTGGTTTCAAGCCTTAATAATTTTGTGTGAAATATTTAATGCTTTTTAATATGATCGTTTTTTGCAATTTTTATTATTTGTACGTAAGCCACACAGGTTTATTTAAAAAAATATGAACAACAACAAAAAATACAAACAGTCTATATTTGTACGCATTAACAAAAGAACAACAATAAGAAAGATAATAAAATAGCATGAAGAAGTAGAACAAAGTAAAAACAGCCACAAAAGTAGGTAAGAAAAAATCATTCGCAGTTTGTTAGAATCAACAACAACACTATAAGAAAAAAAATTTTGGTTAGACTTTAAGTTGATAAAAAAAAAAGAATGATGACAAAAACCATATCGAGTCTGCTGCTGTTTGTAATTGAGATTTGTTCTTCTTATATCCTTAAGGAAAGGATACAGCACAAATATGTCTTGGTTAACATGAATACCTGCCATTATGGCCTAACTTTATGATGGATCACTACCATTAGTGAGTTAATAAATGCACTTGCCAAATGCCCCTTCATTCGCCTTCGCACACAGGTAGCGATTTCGACCCGTCACATGAATATGCACTCACCCCTTGTTTCAGAGCTATCGGGCTACAGCAATCTAAAGGTAGAAGTACATAATACGCGTTAATTCGTCGACGTTTGTCGCGCGTTACAAAAGCCATTCCTGTCAGCTGTTTTTGATTTGTTTACTTATTTGTGTATTAAAAACGGATTCGAAAGTATATCAAGATTTTATTATTTTGTTGAATTTATTCTTTTTATATAAATATTGTATGTTTTTAATAAGTTTTTCTTTCATGATTCACAAATTTGTTACATTATTCTTTTTATTGTCAGCTGATTACTTGTCAAAAATACTTAACGCGTTAAAAAGTTCAAAGTTAACCAACTTTCTGGCGCAAACTCGTCAAAATGTTCTATGAAAATACACTAGTTTAACTTTTTTTGACAGAAGTTTTCAGAGCGCGCGCGCACTGACGCGTGTTATGTACTTCTACCTTAACCTCCGCTGTTTTGGTATTGAATTCTGACAGCATCTGTCGAATAGCAACAGCACCTAGGGATCCCTTCATGGACTGAACTTAAACCGGAAAGTAAAAGATTAAATAGCATTCACTTATCTACAGTTTATGATATTTCGAAGAATGTTAGTATACCTCTACACAAATTAATTGTCATATTGAATACCAAATTCGTTAACTTTTAATTGAAAAAGCATTAACAACAAAATTTGTAAATATAAAAAATTATTTTGTTAATTAAAATTGTTAAACCTCAATAAATATTTTTAACAATAAGCTTGTTTTATTGAATGCAATATTTTTTAACAGTTAAATATAATTTTTTATTGTGAACATCTCACATTAACAAAAACTCAGTCCCTGAAGAAGTTGGAAAGACTACCAACGAAACGTCGGATTATATTGAAAATTAAATAAATAATCTTTTATTTACATTCAATTAATGACCTTGAAAGCCTGCATATAGGAAACTTTATAAACTATTTATTTATTTATTTATTTATTTATTGTCTATGGATTAATCCTTACAGACATTTTAGACATTAAAAATTACACTTAAATAAAATAGACTATAACTAACATTTGATTACATTACACAAATTTTATGATCAATTAAGAAAAGCAATTATTAATCTACTTATTAACTTTGGATCCAACGAATAATCAATAAATCTATATAATTGATTGAAAGTGTTACACATTCTTCTAAGAGGGTCAGCATCACCATAATTAGCTCTAAAGAATTTAATGGATAATGGTATGAAATTTCGAGATGGTCGTTGAGGAATATTAAATGAAATCTCATTAATTAAAAATCCAGCGCAGATATCACCATTAATAATGTTCAGAATAAACGATACATTCAGCATTGTTCTACAACTTTTTAAAGTAGGGAGCTTTATCAGAGCCAGTCGAGATGTGTATGAGGGCAACATTAGTGGGTTAAAATGTAAACCGCGAAGACAGAAGAGCAGAAATTGTTTCTGTACAGATTCAATTAAATTTGAATAAGTTTGGTTAAGTTTGGACGAAATATTTTGTTGCTAAGTAATTTGAATCAGAAGATGCATTTAAAAGCTGTTTTTCTTATGTTTTAAGTCAAATACTTATGTATGTATATCGAAATGACAAAAAATTTTACAATTTATTAAAGCTTCATATTTAGACCTGCACTCACAATATTCTGTACGTAAAATTAACTGAAATTGTAATATAAAAGAAATGAAAGTTCAGTTAAAAAACGTTCTACTTATTATTAATTTATGTTAAGCAAAAAGTTCATTTAATTTCTACAGTCAAAAATTCAATATCATATTCCGCAAAAAACAAATGAATATTCAGTTATTTTTTATAAATTAACTGTCAATTATTCCGTAAAAAATAATTCTTTATTAACAATTAAATGATAACTTTACTTACCGTATAGATTGATAAAATTTTCGCAATAATCATCGTATCGTTTATTCTATTAAAGATTTAAAATCGAAAATACAAGTTTTTTTTATATTATATTTTAATTTTTTTTAAACAAAATTTTTTTTTTCTATGACATACATACCTATTAATTTTCTGCAAATGAAACAAATTGTTAAAAATATTACAAAAGTTTAAACAAATTTTCTTAAATAACTTAATAACTTTTGTTATATTTTTCTATGTACCCAAGGTTAAATACATAGCCAAGGCAATCAAAGATGAATTGTCCCCTTTCAATTCCAGGAATAACCCCAACCTGATTTGCCTCGTAGGAGGTAACACCAAAAGGCGAATATCCTTAACACGATCCCTACAACCCCCGGGGGGACAAAGCCACAGTAAGTGAGAAAAACACATTGTGTGTATAACAAGACGAGTGTTCAAAACTGATTCCAAAATAAAAATATGTCCAAAGCCCGGCCCACCGCCTCGCCTTTTGCTCTTCACCTTCTACTTTAGTGTTTGCTTGGGTGCGCGTCATTGGTCGTCCAAAAAGGGTAAAATTTTTTGTTTGATTCAGCAAAATTGTTTGTTTGAAATTTGTATGATTTTCAGTAAACTTTTTTGTTTGATTCTATTAATTTAAGGTTTAAAAATTGTTTAAATATCAAAAACAATTTTAACAAATAATCACAATTATTTGTTTGAAAAAATCAGAAATGCAAAATAAATTGTTTGAATATGCAAATTTAAACAAAAATGCCTGTATTCATAAAACTTTTTTAAATTTAATAAATGCTTAAAGAACAAATTTACTATGAAAATTATCCTCAATAAACTTTTGTTAAATTTAATAATCGTTTATGAATATGGGGGATAATGTTTTAATCAGGGACCGAAAATAACAGTTATATTCAAATTTTAAAACAAAAAAAGCATAGAGAAGTAAATGTGAAAAAACTAGATTCAAGTATACCATATTGATCCTTATGAACTTGTCTATGATAAAATATATTGATTTTTAAAATTTTGATTTTTATTTTTTCGATAAAAATTAAGAGTTATTTTTTGATTTTTATTTTTTCGATCAAAAATAACAGTTTTTTTTTTATTTTTAATTTTTTGAACAAAAATAACAGATATTTTTTGATTTTTATTTTTTTGAGCAAAAATAACAGTTATTTTTTGATTTTTATTTTTTCGATCAAAAATAACAGTTTTTTTTTATTTTTAATTTTTTGAACAAAAATAACAGATATTTTTTGATTTTTATTTTTTTGAGCAAAAATAAAAGTTATTCTTTAAAGAAATGTACGTGTAATAATAATTTAGTTGACTTTAAATGTTTATTTTAATGTGTAATCATCATTGGGAGTTCTTATGCAAATTAAAATAAATATTTAAAGTCAACTAAGTTATTATTACACGTACATTTCTTTAAAGAATAACTTTTATTTTTGCTAAAAAAAATAAAAATAAAAAATTAACTGTTATTTTTGTTTAAAAAAATTAAAAAAATAACTGTTATTTTTGCTCCAAAAAATAAAAATAAAAAAAAAACTGTTATTTTTGCTCGTTAAAATAAAAATCAATAAATAACAGTTATTTTTGTTCAAAAAAGTAAAAATCAGTTATTTCTTTTTTATGAAAAAAGGAATAACTGTTACGGTCCCTGGTTTTAATTCTAAAAATTTTTTCTGTTTGAATTGGAAAAATAATTGTTTTCTGTGTATGTAAACATCTTTAAATCTACCCTAGCGTACACCTTGGAAGATTGAAGAAGTTGAGAATAAAATCCGTACAATTGCAAAAATAAATAAATGCAGTAACCAACAGTCAATCTGGTATCTATTACTCTATTCAAATTGTGATTCAGGATGTGAATGAGAACAGGTTTAAAGAAGTACTTCATATCCCATAGACACCTTAAATATACCATTTTTAATAGAAAACTGCGTTCATAAAATTTTGTTTTTAGTAATTTAAGTCACCAACCATGCATCGTGCAAAGAACAAAATGTTAAAAAATATTTTTTTTATTTTGGATAATTCATGAAATTCCATGCGTTTAGGTAATTCCCATTCACTACTACAATAACTGACTTGTGCAAATTGTAACAAAAATATTATTTGTTCTCTATTTGCTGTAAATGAAATGTTTACCAACTTTTCTTTAGCATTAGCTTAATTTTGAATATTTACCACAGTATTTTCAGGCATTTTTGCATATTTATTTGTAGCAAACATTTGTTCGTTACAAGAGTTGTTAGTTTTGAAAAATTCATGATGATGTTGTTGATTTTGTTGATGCTTCTGCTGGTGTGGAGTTTTCGAAATTTTAATTGCAAAGAGTTTTTGATGTTTGTTTAACTAAATGCAGGTAATGAAAAACTTTTGCAGTTTAACCAAAGAGCTACTTAATGTTGAAAGTTCTTTGGTTTTCTTTGATTTTTATGATTTTAGTTGTAAACGTTCTTAATGTGTAAAAACAAATATAAATTTTTATTCTCAATATTTTGTGTGCAGAAATATTTTTAACAAATTTAATTTATTTTCTTTAAAAAAAAAAGTATTTACCCTAAACAGATTTTATTTCATAAAATAATTTGGTTTGACCTGGATGATCGTACTCTTTCATAGGCTTCACAAAAAGTAGTGTTCGAAAACAAACAAAAAATTATTTAGTGCACACCCCAAAACCATATCTATTTATAAAGTGTTTGTATATTAATACGCAGCCTTAAATATCGTTCATTACTGTTTTCAAGAAAGTATAGTATAGATATAGTATCCTGTACTTCGTTATAAAACAAAATAATTGTATACATTATATTTTAATGTTCTGTAGTGTTTTTTTCACCTTGACGAAGGAATGAACAAACAAACATTTTTAGCATATTTGTAGTGTTTTTTTTTTACCTTGATAAAGGAATGAGCAATCAAACTTTTTTAAAAAGTTCACAACACGAATAGTTTCTGTATTGTGTACATGTTTTGTTTGTGTGATTTTTTTTGCACGTGTTTTGTTTTTTTTCTTATGTGTATTTTGTTTTAAAAAAAAATTTTTTTTTCTTTACCAGCCAAAAGGACGCTAAGCACAACTGAAACGAACAAAAATAATTGTGCTGCACCGTACACAACAAAATTTGTAGTTAAAAAAAAACAGAACGCAATAAAATGTTTTCATCTTTTTGTTAAGTTGGATAAGTACAGTATTATTTTTGTGTTCAAAGATCACAAACAGAGAAACGTTTATTTTTTTTTTTGATGATTTACTACACAAACACTATTAGTGTTTGTGTTTTCTACATATGAACCGAAAAGACCACTATATACTCATTGTTAAAAAGTAATTTTACCAACTTCCTTATTTTATGGAAAACTTGTATGAAGGGAATGGAAAGTTTTACTTTTTTTCACACTTTCCGAAGGACTTTTTTTATTATTATAATTTCGTTTATTCAGTTTAAAGTTTTAGAGGTTTCATACATTTTTATGAGATTTTACATTAGTATTACAACAATTATATCGTTTGGACTAGGCCATTATTTGTTGTCTTTTTTATAGCACTTAAGTTCTTTTATAGAAGATGACAATACTTTTTTAGAGTTCATTAACATGACAATTTTTTTTTAACATCCCGCCTAAAATTATTTTCTGTATACATGGGGATTGCTCAGATCGATTACTACAGGAAACGGACTTATCTAATTTTTTTGGTTTTGTGATAAATGTACGTCAAGGCGACAATATAATACTCCTGACGTACAAATTTTTTATACATTTTGCGACTAATGTAAGTTTTAGAGATAAACGCAAAACTGCTTTTTAGGTTCTTATACCCTCCACCGCTAGTGGTAAATGAGAATATACTAAGTTTGTCATTGCGTGTGGAACTTTTCTATAATTCATCTCAGGCCCCATAAGGTATATAAATTCTGGTGCCTTGAGTAATTATACGTCGATTTAGCGATGTCCGTCTGTCTGTCCGGCTATTCGTCTATTGAAAACACGCTCACTTTCTAAAAATTCAAAAGAAGACAACAATATTGGTGTAAAATTGCTTATAGCAGTTTGGGGTCGAAATTCAGCACAATCGGTTAATAGGATAAGATGTGGAACCACCACCCTAAATATAGATAATATTGTTACAAAAACTAGCATAAATGGTATTGTTATGCGAGCGTTTATATGCATAAGCCCTTAGCGAATTATGCTATTGTAATAAATTTTGTTAAGTCAAAGATTTATAGGGCACTGTCAAATTAAGTGAAGATCACTCCATAATTTACCATACCCGCCATATAAAGATTACTCTATGAAAACAGTGTAGTACGTCTAAAACAGTAACGAATAATGTATTTTGATGTAATTTGGCATGTCATAGTTTTAGAATACTAGATTAAAACGTCACCGGAGGCAAAAATCGAGCCATAGACAAGCCATGAATAACGATATGCAATGTGCTATGATCGGCCTACAAATAGCGATGCATTGTACAAAAAACTAAAAGTGCGTTATACAGAGGCGTGGCCAAAAATTAAAATTCTGGAATTTTTGTTCACTGAACTTTAATCCTAGGGGGCGACTGTTTCAACTTTCTTCTTTTTTTTTTGTATGGGGAAAAGGCCAAGTTTATTTAACGATGTCCATCTGTCCGTCTGTTTTTTTTTTATATCTGAAGAACTGAAAGAGCAAATATTTCCGGATTAGCCACAGGAATCTTGGTTATCAATAGACTACATACAACAAAATGTGGGCGGGAGCGGATAAGTCGGCGTGGTACAAAATAGATTCATTTATATACAAAGAATGGTAAGAAAAAATTGCCCAAATTTGATACACATAGCTGGGTTATCAAAGTACAACCTCTCTTAACATATGGGCGTTGTTAGAGAAGTGGGCGTGTCAACTCTCTACAAAAACATAATATATTTCTGTATATCTAAAGAACGGAATTAAGGCACAAACATCCGACAAAATTTGGGCGAAATTGAACAAGTGTCGTGAAATAAAATCGATTCTTTTATATTATTTTATATCTGTTCTGTTCTGTTTTCAGTGTATCAAGCCCACTATTGCAAAACATTTTAGGACACTGAGTACCCCGGTAGGCTAGCTGGTAGTAAGCTAGTCTATCAGCGCCGGGGTTGCGGGTTCGATTCCTGCCAGAGACTCTGGTTTCTTTCTTGCAGACAAGCGTAGAGCTTTGCGGAGATTAGCTTAGGGAATAAAAAAAAGCCCAATCTCTTAAAACTGTTCAGTATGCATAAAACTGGAGCGAAAAACGCTTTTGCTTAACCTTCATAAGGTCTTCGGGTCAAATCTGACCCATTTTGAAATTAAAGTTAAATTTTTTCTAAGAGTGAATGTTTTATTTTTTTTATATTTTATGACTTTTATTTAGTTTTAAATGCCAACAACTACGCTAGGTTTTCAGAAAAAAATATTGGCGGAAAAAATATTTATAACATTTTTTGCACTTAAGATCTTTGGGTCATTGACCGGTAGCAAAATTGTTGAACTTTCGTTAGAAATTTCCAGTTGTTATTTATTTTTTTTCACCTCCTGGGACATGAGTTTTTTTGAAGTTTACTAATAATGCAGGTAAATGTGTTTTTGGTATTGATTGGACTAAAGTGGCGACACCAAAATTTCGCATTTATTGGCTTATTGGTTAGCTGAATTGTATAGATCAAATAATGAAAGTACAGATAGTTTGTGGGATGTTGTGAAAGGAAAACCTATTTTTAGAGCAATCTTGCCATTGTACAGATTAAAAAACCTAAGATTTTACAACAAGAATACTCTCGCAGTGTACGACAAATTTTAGAGAAGTTTGCGCCGATACGTGAGCTACGAAATCTATGGGTTAATTATCTGTGCCTGGAATATACAACCGTATACAGGTAAATAAATAGGAGCTTTGCCTGAAATAAACAAATGTATGCATGTAGTTCTTGATTTGACAGTTGGTTTGAAATGCCACAGTATGACTGCAGACAATTCTTTTACATCGTACTTTTGGGACAAAAATTGATAGAGATTCAAATTACTTTAGTAGGAACTATATGTAAAAATAAGATTGGATTGCCACCAGAGCTTTTGGCAACTAAAGGCTATCAGTAACGTCAGGTAAACATGGCTAGAATAAAAACTGTTTTGTCAAACGTCGACATTTCTTAGAAAATTTAGGTTTTTAACTTGCCGCGCCCTATAGCAAGCAGCCAAAAACATTACCCAAGAACTTATTTTGACGAAAAATTGCAAAAAAGTGCATTTAGTAGCTGAGCAGTAACAGCACCCGTCATCTTCAACCAAAACCTAGAAAAAAATATGTTTACCAGTCAAAAATACGTCAAAAATAATTCGATGCCAATTATGGCACAAAACAGATACAACCACTTTATGTTAAATTTACTTTTGTATTCGCAATAATTGTGAACAATAAACACAGCTTTAATATACTAAATAAATCTAAAAAAAGAAATATCAACTTTAAAAACATACTTAATTGAAAAAAGTAAGTTTTCAATTAACATTCCAACTCTAACTGGATGGTATTAAAGATTCAGCAAAGCTTTATTTATAGCGACTTTACTTGTTCTTTGTCCAAAGCGTTTGGCATATTCGGAGTGTAAAACAAATTTTAATATAAAATGCCAAAACAAAACCAAATACGGAATCTTATCTTATATCTTCCAAATTTGTAATTTTTATTTTAAACATTTGAGACTGCAATGATTACCCTGATCATTTATAATTAAATTTTATTCTACTTCCTGGTCATTGGTTACAGTTTCTAAAAAAAAACATTATTTCGAATGGGTACATAAACTCAAATATTTTCCTCAATAAACAAACACATATTTCTTTTAAAATACTTAAATTTATTTTATTCTATTTTAAGCTGTGTCATATTTCAAATTTCTTATTTTAAACATATAAAGTAACTGTAATACATTTTAAAGCACATATTTTTCTAAACTCTTTAATTTATATTCAGCTTGATGTTCACTATTTTATGCTGGCCAAAAACTATGTAATTTATCATACAAACATCCTCTTCGTATGCAAACATAAAGTGTAAAAGAAAATGTGAAAAAACTACATTAATTTTTTTTTCTTTTAACGCCTACACTTATGCTACCAACCACAAAATGGTGCCAACAAAAATTGTATGCTAAATGATTTATAATGCCAATAAAAGCTGCACTACATAAGAGAAAAGTTCTAGATATTCGACGAGTGTATGTGTCTTGTGATCTCACAGAGTGAATAGAAGTCAAGGCAAAAGCTTAACGATTAAATATATTGAGTTTGATGAAATTAATTTATTTTCTGGCAACAGGTTTTATTTAATATTGAAAATGAATATTTTTTTTTTTCTTCTTTAGTTTAGTTTATTTTCTGTTGCCCAAACTTTAGTAGTTTTGAATTAGAATTTAACAATGAAAGCTATGGGCGTAACAACAAAAAAAAAACTTTTGTTATTAAGAAATATTATTTAAAAAAGTTTCAATCTTCTAATAACATATACTATAGTTTTAAGTCCAAACTTTAATTTTGGTGATATGAAAACTTTAATGCTTAAATGTTAGAGAACTTTTTAGGAAACAAAAGTTTAATTTAAATTTACATTACACAGTGGGTAGGGGGAATATGAAACAAGAGGAAAAATAAAACAAAATATTTTTAAAGGCCATTTGATGTAATAAATAAGGGCACCTCATATTTTGGAGTATGTTTAGATAATTGCAAATTTATTTTATTTATTTATTGTAAGTGCTCAAAGAGAATATCCGTCAGCTGAATCGTACGCCAGAACTTTTGGCATGGAGGATGGAAAAGTCCATAAATAGACTCCGTATGGTCATCAGTTCTGGTGGTGTCCACTAGGCCGATGTCATTTCTGCTACTTAATAAAAGCAAAATTCAGACATCAAATAAAAACAAAAGCAAAATAAAGACATCAAATAAAAACAATCCAAAAGCCAAACTTAAGCGTTTTATTTTTAAGAAAAATAAAATAAATTTTTAAAAAAAATTTACAGTAAAATTTGATTGAGACACAACTTTGTATTAAAAGAAAACATTCTACGATGATTTGTGGTATAAAATTCATAATGGATAATAGATCTAGTATAAAACAACAAATGAAATCAGTCTAACTCCACTACGAAATCAGTTTTACCGTCAAAAATCTAAAAAAGATATTTGTATCGCAATTAAATTCGACAGGATAAAAGTTTGTGTCAATTTAAACATTTGCACAATAATTTTCGATCGCAGGTTCAATAAAGATCAAAAAACATTTTTTATATAACCAAAAAAAATTCTACAAAACTGTTCGCCAATTAAAGCATTAATCAAAAATAAAATCATTTTTTAATTTAAATTCAAGAGAATTAAACGTTTGATTGATGCTATTAATTTGTTTACTGGTGGAAATTTAATTAATTAATTTTTTAATTAAAATCACAATTTTTTTAATTGAAATTAATTTTTTATAAAATTTGTAAAAGATAACTCTTAAACGGCTCATACACTTGCAATAAAATTAATTAAAATTTTAATTTTTTAATTAATATCACAATTTTTTTAATTGGAATTAATTTTTTATAAAATTTGTAAAAGATAACTCTTTAGCGGCTCATACACTTGCAGTAAAGTTGTTCAATTTTACGTACTGTACAATTATATCGCCAATGTGTATGTGAAATTCGAAGGTGGCACAATATATTGGCAACAATCAGAAGACTTTTGATTTTTATTGCACAACGAAAAGAAAGTGAAGTGTGTTGGCAACATTGTGCAATGCTGTTTATGGTATTCCTATAGGTTATGTTCACCTTTTTATTGAATAAATGAAAACATTGAGCGAATTATTGCATAATATAGGACAAAACGGAAATAATAAAGCGAATTTCATATACAATAATATAACAAGTGTATGTGCCGCTTTATATGAGTAAAAATTTTGTCAACAAAATTTCGTATTTTGTAGTACGAAATAACTATTTGTGAAAAAAATTTAAAAAAATTTTTAATTTTTAGAGGAAGATCAATTTGAATTTTATAAATGTCCAAAAAAATCCTGTACAATATTTTTAGGCGGTTAACAAGTGCACCCATATCAATCAACTTGAGAAATCGCCAAATCCCTTTAAAGAAATGTTGGAGTCATAGTTTTTTTTAATAAACTCCCATATAAGATTCTTATTTAAAATTTTTTTTTTCCACCAAAAATCTTACTCAAACCTTAGCATTAACACGAAATAAGCACAAATGACTTTTTTGCAAGGCAAAATCTAAAAAACATTTATGAATCGTAAGGCGATAATGGACCATATTTCCCATATTTATCAGCTCCACAAATACACAACAACGTAAATATCAATAAAACAATCCTCAAATTCCATAACTCTCATACAAATGTGGTACCGGCATTGCATTAAGCAAAAATAAATACAAATCCAAACATTTCCTAGAAAAATCTATGTATTCAAAATCTACCCTAGCTTTTATACGGGATCCACTTCTGAAATCACTTTAGATACCATAGATGTTGGTATGGTAATGCCAATACTCATCGCTATACACGATGGAGCTGTAGGATGACACGTAACCGTTTATATTTAACATATTTTTGCTAAAATCCACCCAATGTAAAAACTATAATGCCTTTTAGGCAAAAACTTTCGACAAGACTTTAAAGCTTCCTCATAAAGGAAGACATCTTTGGGTGTGTTCGTATCATCCATCTACTCTACCATAAGTAAACTTCAAGAGGACAACAATTCACAGGCGGACAAAGTTCTTGGGCTAAGAAAACTTTGTACTAACAACGATTGTAAACTGATGTCTAAATGCAGTCAAGCTGAAAATTAATGAAAATTACTTTGGTATTTAGCAAAGTAGTTAGCACTGAAATTAAAAGCAAACACAATGCTGCAAACAAAAATACACACACATACACATACTAGAGCGCATAAATACATGAAATAATCCTTTATATTTTATATACTCATACACACACACACATACACCACCCATTTTAATACATGCAAACTGAGTAAAAATGAACTTAAAACACATTAGACTTTTTAAAGGATGTCCTTTATTCTGAACTTCTATCTAAAGACATTTAAGACATTAAAGGAAAATTCAAATTAAGGCAAATTTTTATCTTATTCTTTATACGCCTCTTCACTTTTCGAATCCTAGTCACCATACATTATTATAATTTGCCTTTATTTATTTATTCAAAAAATAAACGAATATTGAAAATGATGTCACTTAAGCTATTTTTGCGGAAAGGGCTCGATATGCATAGTTTTTTCATAGCGTATAAATTTCTCAATGTAAACCAGTAGGAGCATGCTGTAGACATAAGGGTTAAAAAGTAAACAGGTTTTTGTCCAAAAAGTAGTTTGTTATATTTTATTAACATATTTATAAATTAATTAGTATTGTGGTTATTTTGTTGAACTATTTATGGTTTTTAATCCAAATTTTTTTATATTTTTAATTAGGCTTAAGTTCATTAAATTTAATTTTCATTAAATTATTTTTATGAAGAAAGGAATTTTACAACATGAAAATTAATTAAAATTGTTATTTATAATCTTTCATTCTTGACCGTGGCCGGGGCTCGAACCCGGGCCGGCAGGTTACCATGACATGTTTCGATCGCAACGATCTCCTCAGATGGATTTGCCGTTTTACACTCGCAGCCATCGACGACTGCTGACGTCAATAGTCAAACATCAATCCTTAAACCAAATTGTATTTTAACCTTTGGTAGATCGAAGTTTGCTTTTTTGAATGATTATCCACTTTAATTGATTTTACATGTTCCTCCTTACTTCCGTTTTTTTTCTATAAATTTTATAAAAAAATTAAGTATGATAAAATATTGTTACGTTTTTCCTTCATAAATGCGTTTGAGTTCTTTTAATTGCAAATCCAAATAAATGTACACACTTATTCAACTTAACAAACTTTATTTAAATTAATTATAATGTTCACAAAATTTATCCAATATTTTTAGTTTCGAACCGAACCGTTTAATGTCTCAAAACAAAACTAAGCTAAACATTACGAGTCAGCCTGTATTTATAATTCACAACCGGTAGTAGTAGTGTAGTAGATTCAGGAACCTTCTAGTCGATTCCCGAATATTCTGTTCAAATTCGAAATTCTACAATTAAATCTTAAGTCTATAATACAGTGGAGCAAATAACAATTCAAACTAATACGACATATATTATAATTTACAAGATAATTTATAACAAAAACTATAAATAATTCTAAGATGAATTTAATTTCGTAACACTGCCATCCATTTAAGCCTGTTCGTCCCGAATAGGCTCAGATTCTCCTTTTCCATAATAGCCTAGTCGTTCTGGAAGGTCCACTTTTATTTTTAATCTCGGGCTCTTATTTTTCTGGATTCGATACACCACTTCATTCAATTTCTTTATTACTTTATATGGTTCATCCCAATGACCCTGCAACTTGAAAGATACTCGTTTCTTTCGTTGTGGATTAAAAAGTAAAACAATCTGGCCTTTGAAGCCTTCTGAATTTGCCGTTCGATCGTATATGGCATTCATCTTGTCACTGGACAGCTTAATCCGGCTTCGTATGAACTCGTGAAGTTCACTAAGGTCATCTTATTCCTGTGAGGTAGAGCCTTCATTGTTTTCATCTGTTGGTCCAGTCTTAACGCCAAATTCTAGATCTCCAAGTAGTCTGAGCCCCGTCCAAAGAAAATGTTGGCAGGTGTATGAGAAGTGGAGTTGTGAACAGCTGATCTATATGCCAACAGAAACTTTGGAATGTGTTCATCCCAGTCTCTTGCGAAAGCGTTCCTCCAATGTGCGGTTAAATCTTTCAACAATGCCATAGGATTGTGGATGCAAAGGAGTTGCTCTAGTTTTCCTTATTCCGTACAATTCACACATTTCTTTGAACACAGCAGATTCAAAATTCCTGCCTTGGTCGGAGTGTAATTCTATCGGCATTCCGTAGCGGCACACCCAGTTGTTCAAAAATACGTCTACATACACATCTGGCCATTTACTAAAGTAATCGATAACTGCTAACACAAACCCCTCAATTATGAATAAAAATTCCCCGGGAGTTTTCTCCCTTCTCCAATTTTTCCTGTGTAAATTCAATTGTTAAAATGGGAAAAGGGAAAAAACTCCTGGGAAATTTGTATTCATAATTGGGCTGAAAATGGTTTCCGGCATCGTTCACAGAAAAAGGTCCAGCTGTATCGCTTAAAGGGGGCACCCGAACTGTACTGTTGTAGCGGTCCCCGATTTCTCTTTGTTGGTCGTTTTGCGGCAATGCATTGGGTGCAATTCGATATCCAAACAGCCACAGCTTGTTGGCGCCCAACCCAGTAGAAACGTTATTTTAATCTTTCTAGTGTTTTTGTTACGCCAAGATGTCCACCACTAGGACTGTTATGGAAGTCATGTAAAACTTCATGTACTTTTGACGATGGCGCTACAATGAGGTTCCGAACTGATTTTCCATCGGTACTTTCCCTACAATGAGGTTCCGAAGTGATTTTCCATCGGTACTTTCCCATGTACGGTAAAGTCAGCCATTTATTAACAGTAGGCTGTTCCATAGGGCCCAGTATGCCTTTGTTACAGGACTTTCAGATGAAAGTTCGTTTCGATTCGGCCTTCTACCTTCTTCTTTGGCCTTAACAATTTTTTCTAATATAGGGTCAACTTTCTGTGCCAATGACCAGTCTTCGCTGTGCTCTATTTGCAATATGCTAACTTCACAGTTATATTCATAACCTTCAGTTTTTACACAACCTTTTTGGTTAAATCGATTACAAAATTAGTCAAATTTACTAAATATGGTAGTTAAAGATTATTAAATTTGAAAAATTTTTATTAATTTTAACTAATAAATGTAGTTATTTTGAATATCTTTTTTATTTAAATTAACGAATCATTATTCAAATTAACTAATAAATTTAGTATAAAAGAATAATAGGGGTGAGCTGGAAATCGTAAACGTAAAACGCCAGAATTTGGAAGTTGTTTTTAATACACTTTTAATCAAATTTTTATAATTTTTATTTTAATATTCGGTTTAACAGAAAAATATTTGTCATAAAAATCTTTTATTACAAAAATCTTATTAAAAAACGACTTCTAAAATTCTTGCGTTTTACGTTTCCGATTTCTAGCACACCCTTGTAAGATATTACGGATTTACTGACCGAAATGGATATCCAATGAAACCCTTTAGAATCAGGCACATTGCGGCCCTATTGAAACTGACATACTATGTTAATCAACTGATATTGCAAGAGTTGCAATACTGGAACCCTCAAGGTCAACGTCAGCCTGGTCGATCACATAATTCCTGGATCTAGTCTATCAGAAAGGAACATGAAGCTTTTCGTCTTACATGGAACGAGATTAATCTGCTTACCAGATATAGAAATAGATCGAGAGAATTCGTTAACGGCGGTATGTTCGCCGTGAACATTTTATTTAAATATTTTATTTTGCATTTTATTATTTTATATCAGTTTTGCTTTTGTGCTCGTTAATTGCAGACGTGTTTTTTTTTCTTTTAACTCGGCATACGGTTATTTTTAACATAAACAATTGTATATTTATAATATCATATTATTTTTTAAATAATATAAGATCAGCGAATGAATGGACGCTTTACAATAATTTTTAAATTAGTGAACATAAAATTTATAATACAAATATTAAAAATTACAAATAACAAAAATATATGTATGTATGTACACACATACATATAAATACATACATTTTAAGCAAAAACATTTCTTGTTTTCTTTATTCTTTTTTTTATTCTCGGGGTTTTTTTTAAACAACAAATAAAAAGAAGAGCACAATTAAACAAACAGTAATATATAAAAAAAAAACTCTTATGAATGCATATAATGCAAAAACAATTAAACATAATGAAAGAAATGCGTATGTTACATTGAGTGTTGACGAAACAAACGCAGAAAAAAGAATCGATGATAGCAATTATTTAACGGCTAAACCTATTACTCGAACTCGTTCCCTCTCACCCTCTTTGTTTAAAAATACGGTCGATCGTAATACAATAAAAAATTTATTAACTGCAAGCGTTGCCACAGAGCAAAAAATAACTTTAACAAGTGATGAAACGGTTAACCCCAAAACAGCCGCTATGGACAACTCAATAACGCAAGTAAAAACTTCTCAAAAGCCTACAGTACAAGTTGGTATGGACAGGTACATAACAGTTCTTAAACGGGGACGCAGCCCTACCTCTGCAGCAGTTGCTTCGGCCTCAAAAGTACCATCTTTTGATAAAATAAATTCTCAAAATCGTTTTGCAATTCTGGAGGATGAATCCTCTGAAGCACAAAACGTCATAAAATCGACCAAGCCTCCCCCGATATATCTGAGGGAGCAAAATTCTAATGAGCTCATAAAGAGTTTGATATCGAATATAGGTGAAAATTCGTTTTACGTAGCTGCTATCAAGCGTGGTAGTATAAACGAAACAAAAATACAAATCAATCATGAGAATGATTTTCGAAAAATTGTAAGCAACTTTGAGGCACTCAAAAAAAATTTTTATACATACCAACTGAAAAGCAGTAAAGGTCTTCAGGTAGTGATTAAGGGTATTGACTCATGTGTGGACCCAGAAGAGGTAAAAACAATCCCTGAAGAAAAAGGCTTCAAGGTAATACATGTATTAAACATTAAAAATAGAGAAAAAATTCCCCAACCACTTTTTCGAGTGGAGTTTGAACCCGGCGACGTTAAACTTAAAAAAAATGAAACGCATCCCATCTATAACTTAAAATACATTCTGTACAGAAAAGTAACTATAGAGGAGCCGCACAAAAGAGGCGGTCCCGTTCAATGTCTGAACTGCCAAGAATTTGGCCATACTAAGGCATACTGCTACTTACCCCCTGTTTGCGTAGTATGTGGAGAATTACATGGTACAAATCTTTGCGATAAATCTAAAAATGACCCCAACGTTAAAAAATGTAGCAATTGTGGCGGTAATCACACAGCCAATTATAGAGGATGCCCTGTATACACTATCGTCAAGCAGTCGGTTGGACCGAAAACTAATTCCCCTCAAATGCAGGTAACAAATCAGCTAAACACTAATGACATTCAGGCTCCACAGCCTAGTAATAACAGAACCTCCTACGCTAACATTCTAAAATCAAACCATGTGACAATGCAAGGTGCTTCGCCAATTAATGAAGAAACTCCAGTTTCTAATTTAAGTCGTCTTGAAAAAACCATGGAAACATTAGTGCAAACAGTTAATAATTTTACGAACACAATGGGTAATATGATGCAGGAAATTCTAAGAATGCAATCGATGTTATTGCAAGCTGTACTTAACAAGCCATGAACTGTTTAAAAATCTGTTTTTGGAACGCAAACGGCATCCGCCAACATAAAAATGAATTAGAATACTTTCTAAAAAATAAACAAATTGATGTCATGTTGGTTTCTGAAACTCACTTGACCTCAAGAAATACGTTTAAAATCAATGGTTATATACTATATGATACTAAGGACCCTCGAGATAGAGCTTGTGGAGGCTCTGCCATTTTGATAAAAGCCCGAATAAAACACTACTTAATGTTTGATCATTGTGAAGATTATCTGCAAGCAACGACTATTTGTGTTGAAGAGCTAAATCGAAACTTAGTAATTTCTTCTTTATACTCTCCACCTAGATTTGCCATATCAGAAAGCCAATATTATAAATATTTTAAATCATTAGGACCCTGTTTCCTCGCCGCTGGCGATTATAACGCTAAACATACCTTCTGGGGGTCACGACTTATAACACCAAAGGGTCGTGTTTTGTTTAATACAATCTCTAAAATGAATTTAAATGTTGTCGCGAGCGGACAACCAACATATTGGCCTGCTGATCCACAAAAAATTCCAGATGTCATCGATTTCGGCGTGGTTAAAAACATCCCCACAGAGACGATTCATGTTGAAGCTTCCCTAGAATTATCATCCGACCACACACCTACAATTGGTACTATAACGAACCCAAATAGAATTGTATCTCCGTCATGTTACTTAGCGACGTCAGCCACACAAATAAATTGGTTAAAATATAAAAAATTTCTCAGTGCCCATTGCACAGAAAATATTCCGCTCAGTACACCGGAGTACGTAGATCGCTCTGTTGACAATTTTGACAGTTTTCTGAAACTAGCTGTTCAACATTCCAATTTTGCCCCAAAAAAAACAAAAACCATTAAAATATATTCTTCAGATGTCGAGCGGCTCTTGACTGAAAAAAGGAGAGTTCGAAGAGAGTGGCAACTGTACAGATCCCCGCAACTTAAGAATTTATTAAAAGAGTACACAAAAAGGCTAAGAAAGTTACTGCAGACTCAGAAAACGGCTTCTTTAGAAAAATATCTTAAGGAACTTGATGCAACTCCACAATCTGACTACTCATTATGGCGTGCAGCTAGAAATTTAAAAAGGCCAGTTATATCAAAGCCACCATTAAGAAACTTGAATGGTAGTTGGGCAAGAAACGATATTGAAAAAGGAAATCTGTTTGTTAGTCACTTGAAAAACGTATTTACACCAAATATATCTCACAATATTGCGGCAGAGTTACCACCTGTTGCTGCTAGAGCAGCTATCCCCCTCAGATTTGAGATAAGAGAAATCGAAAAGGCTATTTGTGACTTAAACACTAAGAAGGCACCTGGTATTGATAAGATCAGTAATAAAATGCTTTTAGAGCTACCTCGCATAGCAAAGAAAATTATTCTTTTTATTTTTAATGCTATTTTACGTCTCGAATACTATCCTCAAAAATGGAAGGTTTCCTTAGTTACCATGATACCAAAGCCAGGTAAAGATCATACAAAAAATGAGTCTTATAGGCCTATTAGCTTATTATCAAATATGTCAAAGCTGTTTGAGAAATTATTAGTTTCAAAATTAACACCGATTTTAAGTGAAAATAGATGTATTCCAAACCATCAGTTCGGATTTCGAAGAAAACACAGCACAATCGAACAGACTCATCGAATAGTAAATGTCATAAGAAAAGCATTTGAAGAAAAAAAATATTGCTCAGCACTCTTCATCGATGTTTCGCAAGCTTTTGATAAAGTCTGGCATGAAGGCTTATTACATAAATTGAAGCAAAATTTACCAGCAAACACACACAAGCTGCTAGAAAGCTACTTAGTCGGTCGTCAATTTATTATTAAAGAAGGAAATTTCTTAAGTTCACCTCAGCCCATTGACGCTGGAGTCCCACAAGGCAGCATCCTGGGCCCCCTATTATACTTAATTTATACTTCGGACATGCCAACAAGCAACTATACACAAACATCAACATTTGCAGACGATACTGCTTTTCTAAGCGTCCACGAAAACCGTTATGAAGCATCTCGTTACTTACAGCATCATATATTTCAACTAGAAATATGGTTAAGACAATGGAGGATAATGGTCAATGAGCAAAAATGCGTGCATATAACATTCACCTTGCGCCGGGAATCTTGCCCCCATATTACAATCAATAATCAAATAATTCCTCAACATTCGCATGTAAAATATCTCGGTATACATCTGGATCGGCGATTAACGTGGAAATGCCATATAGAGGCAAAATTAACTCAAATGAAACTAAAAGCCATTCAAATTCATTGGCTTATTGGTAGAAACTCTGTCCTTAGTCTCGACTGCAAACTTCTTCTTTACAACTCCATCTTAAAGCCAATCTGGTGCTATGGTATTCAGTTATGGGGCACTGCCTCGGCCTCTAATATAGAAAAAATTCAAAGGCGCCAAAATAAAATTCTTCGAATAATCACAGCTGCCCCTTGGTATGTAAAAAACTCAAATATTCACAAGGATCTCAATGTTCCATTAGTCAAAACTATGATTACAAAATATGCGGTAAAATATTTAAAAAGGCTTGAACAACACCCAAATCCACTAGCTCGAAATATCTTAAATCATGGCGGCCACATTCGCTTAAGAAGAAGAGACACTGCAGCACTTATCCAATTAGATGAGCGATAAACACCTAGATAAGTGAACAGAACCCGTGATGAAGAAAATTTTTGTCTGGCACTGGCAGGACATAAAATAACGTATTAGGTTAAGATTTGATTAATTATTGTTAGTTCATATTTAATATATGAAGATTCAATAAATAAATAATGAAAAAAAAAAAAAAAAAAATATCAGTTTTAGATAAATAAAGCACATATTTATACATACATGTTTAGAATCATAAGAATCATTTATATTTTAATTTAGTTTTTTAATTTAATTTTGACTCAGAACGAACGAAATTTCTTCAATACTACATACCTTTATTCAATTTTCAAAATAACACTCTTGAGGAATTATATTAACAAAATTTAATTAAATAAACGGATTAAGTATTCAAATTAACTTTCAAAGTATGTGTTGTTCCGAAAATATTGTTTAAATACTGGTGTACTACTATTTTAACAAAACGTTTGTGTATATAACAGAATGTTACCTATTCTTTTAACAAATTTTTTTTCATATACACAAATTTCAATTACAAAATTATTCAACGAAAACTATTGTGTTGATTTGAAAAAATTTTGTGTAGTTGAAAAAATTTTTATTATATTTGAGGAAAAATTGAGTTAATTTAAAATTTTTTTTTTAGTTAAGGGCTTACTAATTTTTTTAGTTAATATTACCGAAGATATTTGGTTCAGTGTATTTTTTCTTTAAAATCAAATGAATCTTGTACGCACTAAATAACCCATTAAACTAGGATTTAGGTATTATTTTATATCTAACAGCAGGGCTAAGAACTTTTGTAGCAGTGCAAAAATTAAAATAACTTTTCACAACATTGTTTCTATGTAATTTTTATACAATTTAAACAATTGTATATTAAATACTTTTATTAGTACACAAGTTTAAATGAATCTGACAATGACAGTTTTTTAATTATATGTCACAATATTGTAATTTTAAGTACATGCATATTTTTATTTTCTATACAAATAAACACGCATATGAAAAAAATACAATTTGCTCTATTAAAGTAAAAAACATCATAATAACATTTTTTAAATTCTTTTAAAGAACTAATTGTTTTTATTAAAAATTTTAGGCGCGAAAGTTGCTTTGTTATGGAGATGTTTTGTTTTTAATTTTAAATCATCAATGCCATTATTTGATAAATACATAATCGCAATGTGGATGATATTTTAAAGAGGCGGCCAAACAAGTAAATACCCACGAACCTCGGGTGCCAGAAAATTACAACCTTATTCCAAATATATCATAGCGAAGTGAACTTTCTAAACCTTTTTTGTTTTAAGAGATTTTTAAGCAAGCTAAATTTTGTTTAATTATGTAACTTTAAAGCTATTAGTTCAAAACAATTAATATTGAAGAATTTCTTTTTAAAAGTCCAAATTTCGCGGAAATCTCCTACTCAATAGAGCAAAACTCCTTTGAGCCAAAACAAGTCAAAAAATTCTTGCTTCACTACAATTAATATTGGAAGAATTCCAACCAATTGTAGTGGTGAATGTAAGAAAAGATAAACCCACTGTTTATTGTTGATGTTTTTGTTAAAGCTTTGGTTATAAGTAATTCTTATTCGCTTAACAGTTTTTACTTGTTTAATATCTTAAGTTTTTCTATATCTTTGGATGAAGTTTCCTGACGATCTGGCCTAAGCAACCAGTGAAATGCGCATAGGAATAGCTTATTCCTTCAACAATAAATTTCAGTGTTTTTATCAAGAATAAAAATTTGGAATTAAGCACGACTAACAAAATCTTGTAAAAAAAAATTCTGTATTCCCAAAACTTACTGGCAAGTGCACGGCTTAAAAAACTAAACTCTGGCAGCCTGCTTTATTTTTGCGAGATCAATAATAAAAATTTGGAATTAAGCACGACTAACAAAATCTTGTAAAAATTCTTGCATTCTTTTGTGGCCCTAGCCTCCTATACCCCACTTTTTATTCGCCAGGTTTTGCCTATGTGAACCAGAAAAATTTATCTGCATTAAGGTCAACTATTTTTTTGCAAAATTTATGAATACCGAAGTTTTCCAAGAAAATATTTTTTATGTATCGATTTGCAACGTTTCTTTTAGAAGAATTTTGCCCCAGCACAGAAAAAATTCTCAGCAATTTATTTTTTTCAATTAAAATGTAATCAAGAGAACTACACGTTTACTTATATCAACAACATTACTGCAGAAAATGTTGTAAATAACTAAAAATATTGAATTTGTATACTAAAGGGTGGTTAAGTTTTAAGGGCCGATGTTGAATGTGAACCACACTTAAACGTCAAGTTTTTTTCTGCATTTCATTTGACATTTCTCAATTTTAGAGTAATTCAATTTGAACCATGGAAAGATACACAATCGACAAACACGTTAAACGTTATTAAAATTTATTGATAATTTTCTTGGATGAGCTGGGGCTCGAACCCTGGTTGAATTTACAGCCAAGAAAATTATCAATAAATTTTAATAAAATTTTTATATTGTAACAACACAGTAAAAATTAAAAATTGTCTCTTATCAACAAATTTATTCCAAATTCATAGAATCAAACAAGCCATTTGTTTGTTGTTATTGATTACTTAAAATTGTAAAAATTTAATATTTTGAATATTATTTTTTCAATAAATGATATTTTTAATTTTAATTAAAAAAATGATCAAAAAACTTTGCCGTTTCAAACAATATGTTGATTGATTTTGACAATTTCCAACAACAATTTCACAAGTTTAAATTATTTTATTTTTAACGAAATAATTTTTTGTTATTTGATTATTATTTTAATTCAAAATTTATTTCAAAACAAATAAAATGTTAATTAAATCAAAATTATATTTTTAATTTTCGTTCAATAAAAAAAATAATTGATTCAATTATCACATTAATTAAGTTTAAATACTTTTTAAATAATTTTTTTAATTGATAAAAAACTACTAATAATTTTTTCTGTGAATTCCTTCCTTCAGTAAAAATAATTTAATGAAAATTAAATTTGATGAACTCATGCCATATTAGAAATATCAAAAAAATTAAAAAACAGTTCAACTAAAAATCACAATTGCTTTTATTATTACAAATTTTTTTAATTGAAATCAATTTTTAATTTTTTTTTCTGTTAACCCTTGGACGTATTATGTAGTTGTAACAGTTACTGATAAAATAATGCACTATCTAGAAAAAAAAAAACCTTTTTTTAATGTTTAACCACATCACTTTTACACTTAGATTCAAATTAAAGCGAACATGTGTTTTAAATCCTCCCTCATCAGTCGATTTTACATGTAATAGTAAAACAAAAAAAGCATATTAAAATTTTTCTCGAGAATTGGTCCATTTTGCATCGTTTAAATATTTGTCGTGAAATCGGTGGCGAAGGAAACGACTCAATTTTTAATAAATAGAGCCTACAGATTGGACGATATACCAGAAATTTGTGGATCGTTGTTAATCAACATCCAAGATTATTGGCTCGTTGGCATACACCAGTGATTTAATGCTAACTTTTTGAAAAGGTCTATAGCAGTGTTCGAATATAAACATTAAATATCCCTCCTTAGTGTTCGGTTCGGTAGATTTCGGTAGACGCTAATAGTGTTTGTGTAGAAAATCATTGAAAAAAAAACGTTTCCCTGTTTTTCATCTTTCGAACACAAAAATAATACTGTTCTCATCTTATCTGTTCTAAGATGAGAACAATGAATTTCGTTTGGGTTTTTTCTAAAATCCACAAATTTCATTGTGTTCGGTTCAGCTTATTAGTGTTCGTTCGTTTCTGTTGTGTCTGTGGCTGGTAAAAAAACCAAACATTTTTTACAAAAACAAAATACACCTACGAAAAAAAAGCCATCAAACACACAAGCTGTTCGCGCTGCGGTCGTTGCTTAACTTTTTTGTTTGTTAATTTCTTTATCAATGTAAAAAAAAAGCATCAAAGAATATTAAGATATAATGTATGTCGTTCACTACAATTGTTCTTTTTTAAAGGAAGAACAGAACACTATATAATGATCGGCTCTTTCTTGAAAACAGTTACGAATGGTATTAAGGGTTGTGTTCGTCTACATAGTCACTAAAAAAATAGATATCGTTCTTGGGTGTGTAAGCCGAGCGCTAAATAATGTTCCGTTTACTTTCGAACACTGGTCTAAAGTATTTCAATCACGTCATCGAGCACAATTGCGTACTTGACAATTTATTGCCCAAATAAGATAATCGACATATTTGGTAAATTTAAAAAATCTAACAGTTTCCGTATATAAGAAAGACAACTTTAGCCCGAAATTTGTTTCCTTATCTCACTGTGTAAGGCCTCTATCACTCTAAAGACCTGAGTTCGATTGGATCTAAATCCAATTTAGAGTTCATTTTAGAGTTATTCATTTTACGTACATTCATAACAAGTATTCACAAAAAAGTTTTTGTGTGGCCCTTAAAGTGCTTTAAGCTTCATTTATGGTGGACGTTTATATGGAGCCTGGATAAAATGGCCAAATATAGCCTTCCTCTATAAATTTACATTGTAGCAAAGTTTAGTGCTAAGTTTAGATTTGCTGTTGCAATGAAAGCAATTAATTTTTTTTTTCAATCTTATCACAGTATTTGGCCTATATCGTAACCATCGTTCATAAGGTTTTGTTAAAGGACATTTCGAAATCTATGACAAATTATTCCTTAATTCGTAATTTCGGTTTGGAGTGTCCTTCCAAAAAAAAAAAACGAAAAAGCACCAACATTTGTTATTTTTTAAAATACCTATGACTTGCAAGAGGACAAGAAATATATACCAAATCAACACAAAAAGGAAAAAAACCAACAAAATATTCATGGTCAAATTACCATGAAATAAAATTGTACATTTAAGCTCGTATTTCTTACCTTTTTCAAACTTATTAAAGAAGTTAAATCATCAACAAATAAATAACCAAAAATTACAAAGAAAAAGAAAAAAATTGAATTAAATGAAAATGGTGAAACATTTGTAACCTAGAATTTCTTTTAAAATACACTAAAATCTTATAAGCGTGTTTATAACGAACTCAGCAAGACCTTTACACAGGTTTCTAAAACAAAATCATTTTCAAAACTAAGACCCCAAAGCGAAGGATATGCACACACATTCATCAAAACAAATATACACAAATTGCACACAAGACATGTTCTGAGCAGTGGCATAAACACAAGGTAAGTTATTTGTATTTACAATTAAGTAGACACATTCAGTCGCAGCTTCGGCTTCTACTGCACGAGTATCAATTTATGTGGGTTACCTTGAGCCTATTTATCACAAAAAACCTCAACATAATTAATCTTCTTATAGGGACGACATTTCTCTGAGTAGTTGGTAGTAGAGGGGCTGTGTGTTGGCACTTGTGATGATGATGAGAGTTTTTAAAGTGAATGTGAGCTGTGCTAAGTAACCTTTGCAATGGGAGAAGCAACACTAAGAGGTTATTTGTGTTGTCTGGGGTGTAATACATCTAGGGCAAATGACACAAAATAGAATTACAAACGAAATATAATGCATAAGACCCTGTTTTCATTTATAACCCAGCAATACAAGAATAAAGGGAAAATAAAAAAAGCGCTCTCAAAAAGCAGTTCTGCTTTGGTGGACTTTAGAAACTATTTTAGTTTCATAAAAAAAAATTTAGTAATCTATTACAAAATGGATCAGTTGTGGTTTTTAAGTCTAATGAAAGCAATTTTTTAATTAATGTTTATTCAACCTACAAAACTATTGCAGAGAAATTATTATGCGTTTCTGCTCATATATGTAACACATACGAATATTGGCCCATACTCAAAGTCAAAATAATGTATGCACTCACACCAGCTTTAAATGCATGTGAACATAATTGTTCTAGAGTATGCTTTAGAAAAAGTCGACTTTATTTTTGACTATGATTATGATTACTTTACTTTAAGAGCTATTATTTATTATACCGATCGACTCGGAATAACTTTTTGAATCGAACCAACGATGTTCATCCGTCCGTCCGGCTGGTTGCCTGACCTTGGAAACGTTGTGAGGAAAGTGTAGATATTCAATTGACCACAAGTACGAAGTCTGTTTAAAACAGTTTGAATCGGTAAACAAGTTTGCATTGGCCCTGTTCGATTTTTTCCTAGAAAATAGTCCTTGTGCTTTTAAACCATCTTATTATGTTGACATTTAGACTAAGCTTGCCCAGATACATTGTATTGCAACCTCTTACTAAATGTTAATAAAATCGATCCATATTAGACCATACAAGCAAAAATACCAAAGAAACACCTTAACCCTGGATTGTTACTGTTCGTCGAATCGACTAAGCTCATTTACATTTTATCATACAACTTTTTTATGAGTGTTCAAATAACACCCTTTTTGTAAACAACGTAAGCTGATGCTGAAGGCCACACAGAAAAAATTCTCCAAAATTTTTCACCAATTAAAGCATTAATCAAAAATAAAATCAGTTTTAGTTAAAAATTTAATCAAGTGAATTAAACGTTTAATCAAGTTTATTAAACGTTTAATTAATACTATTAACTGGTTTAATTCATACTATTAATTTGTTTACTGGTGCAAATTTCATTAATTTATTTATAAATATCACAAATTTTTTAATTGAAATCAATTTTAATTTTTTTCTGTGCAGTAGTGAGTGGACGTACGATGGATCTTCATTTTTTAAAATTAAACTTCAGAGGTGTGTACTCGTCGCAACGACGATACGATACATATAAGGAAGGTACACCCAGAGAAAAAACATGTTTCAATATCGTCATCTCCAACAACACTATTTTAAAAAAAAAATTTTAACATATTGTGTTTAATTTAACCATATTATTGTGTCCGACAACCATATTATGGTTAAATAAGTCCTCTATCAGGAAGCCACAACCATATTATGGTTGCCTCCGAACATGTTATTTTAATAATAACTGAAATATATTTAACACTTATAATAAAATGGTTGTTTTTCGATCATAGCATGTTTCTATTGGAAAAGCGGAATATATATATATATATATATATATATATATATATATATATATTATATATATATATATATATGTATTTTGATATTGTACATATCGCTTAAAAGTTCATTTTGAACATAGGGCGTCGCCCTATTTTAATTTAAAAATTTAATTTAAAAACAAATTGTTGTCATATTTTACCATTACCAGTTTAGAGACAAACATAATATGGTTGTGGCTTCTTGATGGAGGGCTTATTTAACCATAAAATGATTGTCGGTGACAATATTATGGTTAACATCAACATAATATGTTCAAAATTTTTTTTTTAAAAATAGTGTTGTTGGAGGTGACCATATTTAAATATGTTGTTTCTCTGCGTGTATAAAGGAACTCTTTTGATTAAGTAACTTAAAATTTATGATTTTTTGAGATGTGACTATGTTGCAATAAAGGAGCGGTATAAACTTACAATATGTTCCATAAACATCGAGAACCCAAAAACCGACGACAGTACCTGAAAAATCTTCATTAATCTCTCGTGGCTCCCTATTTAAGAGGCAGATTCGAGGCAGATACCTACCTTGAAGACCTTAATTAAGGAAAAAATTCAAAATAAAATATCTAATCGAAAAGAAGCCGTCGAAAATGTTTTCAAAGGACCAAAAGAGCGTAAAATTTGTCACCTCTCTCCTTATAGAAAACTCAGAATGACGAGAAGTACATGTTATATATGCCAGAAAAGCATCTGTTGTGAACATAAAATTGAACTAAACAGTTTTTTTTTTTTTTTTTGTATTATTTGACTAATTATCTTTAAATGCTGGGTAAGAAAAAAATAATTTGATTTTATCATATTAGTTTTTGTTGTTTAATAAAGTTAATTAATTAAAAAAACAAAAAAAAAGAGTTCAAATTCATATCGAATTTTAAAGAAAAAAAGAATTTTTTTTTTTTTTTATATTATCTATTTTTTTTTTTTGTTTTTTAGTAAAACGCTTTACTAAACCGGATTTCTTCGATTCGACAAACAGTAACCTTAATGTACTAAAATGAATAGTAACCTTCCAGGGTTATTGCCAACACATCCTAATTAAAGCACAATATAAAAATTTATTGAAAATAGCTGACCCGGCAAAGGTTGTTTTGCCATAAAGCTAATTTATAGTGAAGACATGATCGGCGATAAAAAAAACAATAGCTATTTATATCTATATTTCTGTTCGTTACATATTCAAAAATTATACATAAAAAAGTGAGGTATTTTTTATCCAGAAGTATAAAAATCAAACATAGATAATCAATTTTCATTACGAAGAGCGATTGCGTGTATGATATTTTTTGTCAGTCCGTCTTTAGCCAGCACAAATAAGCTCGACGGTTTGCCGACGCGAAAACTTGCCACGACAATTGTCCGTGTGAAAAACATCGTGTGACTTATTGATTGTCGATGCAAATGCCAATCTAATAAGAATTTAAAAGCGTTTGAATTCATGCTCGGAATTTACCATTCAAAATGGTAGCTTCGAAAACGTTTTTCATAAATTTATTAACGACCAATCGTGTACAAGTGCATAGTCGAAGTAGATTAACCGGAAAAAATGTTTTTTTAAAAAAATACATAAGCTTTTCAAAGGAATCGGTTAATCAATTAAAAAGGAATAGAAGGGGGGTGCTTTAACCCTTTGTGCATTGTTTTACGTCGTAAATGTTAAAATTTAAAGCCTTTAGTTCCTGCAAGACTTAAAACTATCATCGGGTAATGAATTAAGAAGACATGGGTAGAGGGAGCCTTTACCCCTTTTGCGCTTTATTACTCAAGGAGCCAGAATATATATACTTAATGGGGTCGGAGATGAATAGTAGAATAGTTTTACTCGAAATGAACCACTAATAATGATGAATGGAATAATAACAAGTAGTTAGTCGTATGACAGTAAGAACTATTTACACAGACAGCCGTCCATTATTCACAATTGGGCTTGTAAGCCCAATAATATATAAAGTGTTACACACGAAACAAAAAACTTTTTATTTCCCCATTTACTGCTTGTAGCGGTGGCGGATATAAATATACAAATGTATTTCATATCCTCCTTTTTGGGGTTTCAAATAAGTTTGTAGACTTTAAAGTTTACTAGAACTACTAAAAACGGCAAGAGAAGAAAACGACAAGTCATTAGTTGTGGTTTTATAATGGTTACAATTTGGGCGTAACATAATTTCAACCGTAGTGTAAATATTTAATCTCCCATCCAACCGCCCAGTCTCTTAAGCCATTGGAATTGGAATTGTGTGTATAAGAGAGTTTTAAAATAAATAGTACTAATGAAAGGCAAAAAATTATAGTTCTTAAAGCAAACATTTAGGTTTCTTAAACCTTGAAAATTTAAAGTATACTTTCAGTATAAATAAATATTTATATCGATGGCTTAATATAAAAAAGGCCTAACTCGATTTTTTTTTAAATAGCTTTTTTTGTTTATCTTGGTAGATGATGCCACATGTATCTTGATTTAAAATTTTTAAGGGGCTGTAGTGCAACATTTGTTGGATTATAAATTTTTTTATCTAAAATTTTACGGATTTTGTTAAGTTTTTTTTTCCTTTGTAAGCAAACAAAAAAATCGAGTTAAGCCTTTTTTAAAGTAAGCCATCGATATGTATTTACTAGAAAAAAAATATATAAATTGTAGAACATACAGCACCATTTTGGTCTTTATTTAAATATATAAAAATATTTTATACTTACTTTATTTAAATATATAAAATATTTGAATAATAAAATTTAATATAAATCAAACCTTTGAATAGAACGCCTTTTATATAGAAACCATTAATGGCTGCATTCATAAACATTTTTAAAATTTAATTAAGGTTTCCAGAACAAATTAACTATAAAATTTGTCCTTAATAAACGTTTTTTAAATTTAATAAGCGTTTTTGAATACGGGGGTTCGGCCCTAATTGTGTAAAAACGCAATACAACGTTAAAAATTACAATGAAGGCAAAGACAAAGTCAAAAATATTTTACAATTTTGTTGTTGCTTTCTACAGAAATTCATATTGAATTTTTAAATTTCGAAACGCTGCATATCTTTTGGCATTGAAAATTTTAAAACGCAATATGTATTTCTGTGGAAAGCAACAACAAAACTATAAAAAAGTTTTGACTTTTTTTTTGCTTTCAATATATATTTTGGCATTCGTTTTACAAAATTAAGGTCTTTAATTATTGTTTATTTTTTGCAACCCAATTGAAGGGTTTTTGAAAAATTACTTTTCTGAGCACACTTTTAGGTTTAATAAAGTCAAACCTTTTCCTAAAATCATTAATTAACCAACATATTAGGAATGGCGGCGTGATAAAAATATTTAAAATAATAACTTTTTTCAATATAATCGTATTTAATCAGGTTGTTTGAATGCATGTTTAATAATGGCCAGTCAAGTAATCTACTTTTACCGGTATTTTAAGTGACCAGGGGAGATATTCTACACAGGGTAAAGACATGAAGGCCAGGACAGGATACCTTACTTTACAGGGAAAATATAAATTGAAAACAAACCTTAATTTCGTAAGAAACAACTTTATTTATTCAAAATTAGACTAAAGTTTCCATACAGTCTTCTTTTATGTAACATAGAAAACCAAAATACTTAGTATCTGCTTACATAAACGTAGTCGAAAAAAAGTAAATTATTTAATTGCATATATTTTGAAATATATGGTAACAAAAACATATAGAGCATCTATGCTCCAATAAAAACTTTAAACTTAAATAAGAACTTCTACTTATAAAAACAAACATTAAAAAATAAAACGATTGATGACAGTAAAAAGTTGGTTAGCACGATTTTTTATAATTTTTTATATTAAATAAGGCATACATACATTTTAAAAGCGTTAAAACACTTATAACGTATGTAGTGGATATGTGTTGGCTTAACTTAAAATAATATACATGAAATACTAAGAAAGAAGTAATATCTCACTTCCTTATCTACCCTGGACGCAAAATCTCTACCCTGGCATCAGATGCAGCAGGGGAAATACGGCAGGGGAGAGATTTTTTCATTAAAAAACTAGCACAATCAGAAAAATATGTATCGTAACGAAAAAACAAACTAGAACAGTAAATTATACTGAAATTAAAATAAATAAATATTACAAACAAACTCACCAGGGGAGATACATCAATCACTGACACGTGCGAGTGATCCGAGTGGTGTGGTCGAATTATCGGCCCAATAAGAGTACGCTAATGGCTCGCTCGATTTTTATTGTTAAATTCACTTCGAAACAAATGTTCTGCAATTTAAATTTGCAGCGTCAACGCATTTAAGCGGCATTTTTAAACGGTCGAAAAATGTGCAGGGGAGGAGACTTAAAATACGAGGGACAAAAACTATGTAATTGTTTTTAATAGAATATGAAAGTAATTTGCAAGTTTATTTTAACGACTTTTATTTTATTTATACTACTTTATGTAATAAATAACGATTAGTTGTTTAATGAATTAGTAATGTGTTAAATTTCAAAGATTTTGTTACAGAATAGTAAAGGGACAAGCCAGGGTAGATACCTTTTTCTAGGTAAACAGGAAGTTATGACTAAACTAAGGTAATTTAGGTATTGCAATTTATTGTCAAAAAAGTTTACTTTATTTGTTATTAAACACGTTTGGTATTTCCACAAATTTTTTAATAATATATGACTTTTTAATGTAGCCGTAGATAATACCTCTTAACGTGGAAACACCCATACTTATTATGTGCTATCCCCAAATAAAAAAAAAAAATGTTTTCTTTTACAACATTTATCTGAAGCACACTTTTGGGAGTCTTTTTTTAATTTACATTAAATCTTATTTATATTCAAATTAAATTTATTACTTTTATGACACTAAAGGACCAAATAAGCTCTTAATTTAAATTGTTTAACAATTTGTTTTTTTTTAATTGTATACACATTCTTTCGGATGCGATTTGTATACACATTGTTTCTTTGTTTAAATTTAAGTTTTATTGCTGCCACGAAACACCAATGAAGGTCAAACAGTTGGTGTATTTTTGAGATAAAAGTATTATAAAAGAAAATAAACTTATTTCCAACTATAATTTGTGTTTGCTGCATTGAATATATTTCCCCCACTTTTTAATGTTACTGAAAGTTTCTGGCACGCTTTAACTTATACTAATTTTCGTAATCTAATAAGAATCACGACAATATTTTCCTTTTATTTATTTTAACAAATTGTACAGTGGACCCTTGATATGTTGGATGTAATGTAACGGAATAAATGAGTGAATTATATAAAAAAGGGGCTAAACAATCATACAATTATATCTATAACTAACTGTCTGTCTGTCTTAAATCTCTATACTATGATGACCAAGAATCAAGGTTTTTAGAAAATTTATTTGACGCTTTCACAAGGCTTCATGGGTGAAGGTGTAATATAAATGGTGTAATTGAGTTGGCAATACACACTCTAAACATGATAGCGATTTTACGATGAGGTCCTTGATATGTACTAAGATTAACCCATCGCCAAAAGAATATACATGTATTAATTTTGTCGTTCTGTTTGTATTACATCAAAATAATCACCAGAAATCCCATTTAATTAATATTTTCTGGATATTGCTGAAATTTTAAAATAATCTCATCTAATCTCAAAAAACAGCGAGACAAGTGTTTTCATTAAAGAAAAATATTAAAACAATTTTTTTATTGATAAAACCCATAATTTGGCATAAGACACCACACACATACACAAAAAATCCACATCAAAATTGGCAAGGGATGTTGACAAAACGACAACGAAGCGTTGTCGATATTTTCAAAAACGGATCGTCAAATTAATAACAAAGTTGTTGAAAGCCATAAAGCTGCAGACAAAAAAAAAAAAATCATAAGTTGATTGTTTATAAACTGGTGTTTAAAATTCCTTATTTAAAGCAAGATTTGTTTGTTTTTAATAAGTGGAAAAATGGTTGTGTTACGGTGGTTAAAGTTGCAAAAACGCAATATTTTTAATAAGATTTCAAATAATTTATGATCTAATTTGATTATTAAAGCTGAAAGGTTTAACCGGGCCTGTACAAACCTTTTGCTTATAATTAAACGACTGTTTAACTTTTTGGTTTAGCGTGTTTGTGACGAATCCATCCACGACTAAGATATGTATTTTTGTATAGTTTTATGGAAGACGAATCTAGGTTAGGATAGATAAGGTTAGGTAAGTAGAAATGGCAGTAAGTATCCATTTGATTAAATAAGACTTAATGATTTATTGTGATACCATGGAGTTCCACTAAACAGAGCCGCCACCGCAGATTTAACCCGAACTTCTAAAGAAGTTTAAAATACGCACCAGTTCAACGCCAGAAACGTCGTACAATCCGTCAAAGGTGGTGGATCCCATTGCGGCCAGTCGTCTTCTCGCCAGTGCCGGACAGTAATATATAAGGTGTTTTACGTTCTCCTTCTCGTCCTCGTCATCATACCTGGTAGTATTCAAAGTCTCCGGCTCCCAGACGCTGTACATGCCTACTTAAGACAGTGTTCCGTGACAACAGATACCAAAAGTGATACGTCCATCTTGGTTATCGATAGTTATGACATGGTTCGCCTGTCATCCATGCGGGGCCACAATTGCCTGGCAGTCCAGCATCCAATATTCGTGACCCATCGATTGAGTTTGCAGGTAAGTAGAGGCACCCCATCACCTTCCAGATCCAGTGGAGTCCGTCAGGTAGTGACAAGTTTCTCCATATGTCCTGGGACTCATATCATCCTGATATCAAACTGCTCAGTCATCTCGTTGAGAGATGAGCGGCAGCCAAGACCTGTTCTCGTTCTCATGGAAAAAGAATCCAAGGCCATAACAGCGTGGGTGCCTCGGTAGGCTAGCTGGTAGCGAGCTAGTCTATCAGCACCGAGGTTGCGGGTTCGATTCCCGCCAGAGACTCTGGTTTCTTTCCTGCAGACAAGCTAGAGCTTCGCGAGATTAGCTTAGGAAATTAAAAAAAAAAAAAAAAAATTTCTCCGCCTAGGAAACTAAAGTGAAGCCGCCTTGAGTGTGCTCCGTAACACCGTTTATCCACGCATTCCTGCTTGGAATCAGTATTCTGTAGCGACGAACGTAAACCAAAACTAGGGAGATGTGATCAATCCGGTCCGGGGTTGCCGTGTTTAAAACCTTGTATTGTCCGCAGATGTTTCCACTCTACTGTTGGGTACATTTGAGGCGAATCACCGAGTTCGTCTTCACCTCTTTCCCTACCAAATCCAAGGGTGGTAGATAAGGGATAATATCCAGCGCATCGTTAGGAGTGGTGCGAAGAGCCATTGTAATGCAAAGCGAAGCTAATCTCTGTCCAAGTGGGTCCTTCTTTCCAAGATTGGCCGCCATACGAGTATTCCGTTAAGAAGGACGAATTGGATGCACTATGGTCGTATAGATCCAGTGGATTATCCTTGGGTTCAATCGCCTATTTTTGCCAAGGCCGTAAAATTCTTCAAAAAACTCAACTTTTCGGCCAGAACAATCCTCAGATACTTCGAGCTCTTCACCAATTCTATCTTGGTGGCATTCTGGGTAATGGGATGGAAGTCTGGCGTCCCACACTCCAGAGTTAAAAGGATCAGTAGTGCGCTTCACTAACTTTTAACGATCCGACAATTGTTATATTTGTCGACATAAATATTCGCTTGCAGTAACGATAGTGTGATTCAGTAACTTATTTTTAACGATTGTTTACAGCTGCTTTTTTGTAACATCTCTGTCTACAAAATGTTAAAAAAAACGAAAAGCACAAAAGAGAATAAAATAAAAACAAATGAAATTGTTATTAGCCCACCTTGATACACATGTTTTTTATTCAAAATGCATTGAAAAAGGTCTGGCCAGACACATGAGTAAGCCGAAGGGTTAATTTGTGGTTTTTATATTTTTTTTGTGAACTTTACATTTAGAATTTTGTTTTTGTTCTTAATTTGCTTTTTTTTTTGTAAATTTAAAATTTAGGATTTTGTTTTTGTTCATACATTTACTTATGAATATATCTTTGTATGTATGTAAGCTATTTTAAATATAAAATAAATTTTATCGACTAAATAAACACAACCTAATTATTGTCGCTAAAATAATGACAAAACAATTGCTTAAGTTAACAGCTGACTTTAAACGACAGCAAATATCGTAAAAAATGTTACTGAATAGCATATTCGATAGATGTTCGTTATATTTATTTTAACGATTCGATTATCGTTATAAAAGTTAGTGAATCGCACTACAGTTCGGTCTTTTCCGGATTGGCACCAAGTCCCCTAGCCCCAGCCCTATATTGGTAATGCTAATTTTTGTTAAAGTAAATGTAGTGAGGGGCTTTCCACAAAACCTGAGATTAAGTACTCTTCATATTTTTTGTGTTGTTCGCATACAGAAAAATGCCATTTAGTTTCGATGATGATGGTATGGACGCAGTGAATAGCACCCGAGATAAAAAATATATATATATAAAAACTTAGGAGAAGATGAATCAAAGGAAACATAGATAAGATTGGCCGGGGCCGATGAAGTCGCTGCTGAAACAAAGACACAGATCCTGATTGTTCAGACATTGTTATAGAAATCAAGAGATGATCAGGACTTAAAAGGTAGCTATGAACGGAATAGCTGGTGGCAGAACATATGGAGGTGCGAACAACGAATTGCATTGTACGAGGTATTCAACACTTCAAATGGCGTTATTCGGTGTTTTTAATTTATTTGTTTTTATTGTTATATTTATTATAATTAAAATTACAGTAAATCTTAAAGCTAAAAGTATGAGCAACAATGGCTTTCGGCTTAATGGTTATTAGGTATGTGTTATTAAACTAAAGTTTATGGGTAAATTAACGTTGTTTTTCTCCTTTTGTTGGGGCAACTAATTTTGTGCATTAAACGGTGCAAAATTCTGTTGGCGCGGACCCGAAGAGGTTCAAAGCCACCTTCTGCTTGCATGTTCTTGATCGGCGTCGTGCGAAATGCCCTCAGACTGGTTCTAATGGCAGCGTTTAGAATATTTTCCACTGTTTTTAAAGTTGTCTTGGAAGTTTTATTAAAGATGATTAAACCATAATCAAATTTTGCAACTGTAATATTTATGGACATCTAAACTTTTCCTATAAAGTAATTATGGCTAATGCTCCTAATTTTTTTATATTTTTTTATTTTTATACTTGTAACTTAAAGTTCTGTTATCATTGCTACAAGTTTGAAGATAGAAAATTATATCCTTAATATAAATAAAATTATTACTTAATGAAATGGTTGTTCTCAAGCAACAATCATCAAAAAGAAAACCAAAAAACTTAAATATGTGTGTATATAAAAAGAAAAATTATACTCATTATTATTATCAAGATACGTAGTTCATAGTTAAAGCAAAAATTTCTTAACTACATTTATGGACACATGGCTTGAGCGGAACAGGGTGTTTCATATGTATGTAATAACATGTAACATGTGCATTAAATTTTTATTTTGAGAGCTTCGCGGAATGAGCTTAGGGGAAATTATTAAAATACGATAATGCCTAAAGCCCTTATGACACTACATTTTTAATGCATTGTTCAAGTTTTGGTGAACAGTACAAATATAATGTAATACAAAAATTTACCAAGTGCAAAGAGTTAAGCTGTATTAAGATAAATGGCAAACTGTCAAAAATTTTACTTAAGTTATCGATAAGAAATGAAGTTATGTCAAAAAAAATGTAAAATAGTTTAACTTAAAATTGACATTTCAAGCTTGAAATATTGAAAGTGTTGCTGAACCAGCGGTTTATGGGCAAATTCAGCGATTTACCGCTTTTTGTTTTACGGTTTCTCATAAACAAAAAGTTGGAAACATTTAATGGAATAAACAAAACAGGGATGGCTAAGTTGTTTCAATTGTACTTTTTTGTTGATACTTTTTAAACTAAGATTTATATTATCTTTTTGTAGTGTTTTTTATGAACATAACTACAATTCATTTCAACTAAAAAAATCTTTTAGTACAATTAGGGTAAAAAAGTATAATTTTTATAGGTTGTTGGTACAATTTTAAAAATTCTAAACGCCATCCCTGAAACAAAACCATAACAAGAGAAAAAAAAACTAAAAAACTTTGTTTACATTTTTTATAGTTTGCTCTTTCTAACATTTACTGTTTCTTTCTATCAATTCTATATCAATTAATGAATAAAAAATGTAGTGTCATAAGGGCTTAAGCCAGTTAGCCACCCGCCTTTTAGCAGAGATTTCCACCTGCAGGACATTACAGTCAACCGGCAGACGAAAGGGAACTTCTATATCCCGTTTCTCTATGAAGAAACCCCTGCCAACTCTTCCTCCTTTCAACGAACTAAAACACTGTTGCGCGTGACTTATTTATGTAGGCCTGACGGCAAAAATCTAACAACTAACCACTAGCTCCACTCTAGGAGAATATTAGTATTAAATTGGATCTTCGAAGACTTATTTGTGTTTGGTGTTGAGAAAGGTGCAAGTGGATTTGAATGATTTTGCAGTTTTTTAATCATTTTTGCTTCAAAATCCCTGTGGACGTTTTCATTTCTTATCTATGCTCTGGTCACTGTTCTAAGCATTTCCGATTGTATTTTCTCTATAAGCTACATAATAATATCGATACCCGTTTCCAATATTTGTATACCATATGTCCAAATCGGTTCGAAAAAGTTTTACACAAAATGACTTTATAATCCAGGTTAAGCTTTGATTTGTCAGTTATAAACCGCTGAAGTGTAGAGGCTGTTAAATTCAAGTAAAGTCACTTGGTTTCTTTATGTCTAAAGCTAAGATCCCACTATCGGCGCAATGTACCAATTTTTGTCGTATTTCATGTGCCGATAGTGTGAACGGTCAAAATGTTTTAATATGCGACAATCTGTGCCGAAATTGTGCTGACTGTGGACAATCAAAATTAACCTTGATGCGCCGATAATGTGAACACTCTTTTGCACAATGTGGAGCAATCAAATTGTTTAATATGTACCGATTTTTATCGGCCACTTGTGTGCCGATCACAGTCGCCAATCAGCTCCGATACAAGGGATGGCAAAACGAAATTTTTAAATTGAACTAACTGGCTACTAAATTTTACCTTTTTGAGCTTAATTGTATCAAAATTACATATGTTTTATCTATTATTTATGTATAAAAACTTTAAATAGCACATTTGTACTGTTGAATGAAAGAAAACAATTCGCTTTAACCAAAACATTGCAGTTGTATCGATGTCGCCATCCCTGGTTTGTAAACATCTATTTACAAAACAACAAGTACAAAAAAAGAACAAGAGCAGTAAGTTTGAATAAAGTTGAATACATTTTTATTTTATATTAATATATTATTTAAAATTGTTAGGAAACATAATAGAATGTTCAGACGGAGAATTTCGCGAATTTCTAAAGTAAAATGATGTCTGCCAACAAGCAAATAAACAAAAACATATGATTTAATTTTCCAAAATTGCACGATAGTGTGACCGCATTGTACCGATTATTGTCGCAATTGAGTTTTGGCCGATATGAACCGAAAAAAATTGTCACAATGTGTGACGATAATGGGACCACCCAAGAATCAATTGTGCAATGTTTTTAAATGTGCGCCGATATAGCACGATAAAAATCGTCACAGATTGTGCTATTTGAGCCGATAGTGGGATCTTAGCTTAAGACAAGTCAGTGGCCTATATAATGTGCACCTTTGTATACCTTTTCAAACAAAATCAGACTGGAAAACTTTTGTATTATCATAATCTGGATAATGGTTTAGATTAGCACAGTGAGTTTATAAAGCGGTTTTTTGTGAAATATTTCTAAACTTCTGATCTGACTTATATCCTGCTATCCTAGTTTTCAGTTTATTCTTTGTTGTACCTATATACACCATATTACACTGTCCACTATCATTATCCTTACAAGGTCTCTGATAAACAATATTAGACATTTCCATCCTCTTTATTTTGTCTTTCGTTTTAGTAAATAGTTTACCTACTGTGCTGAAAGATTTATAAGCTATTTGGTATATTTTGCTAATCTTTCTAATAATATATATTTAATAATTTTTCCATAAATATATCTGCTACAATTGGAGAAGCTGGCGAAGTTCTTTCATTTGAATATATACCTGATTATCTATTTGAAAATATCTATTATCTCACAGAAAAGAATTACGACAAATGAATTGTCACCAAATTCGTCAATGCAATTAATTTTTAAATTGAAATGGCACCAACAACCGAATTTGTAAATATAAAAAATACTTTTGTTAACTCAAATTGTTGATATTCAACAAATATTTTTAACAACGAAATTGTAATATTGAATAAAGTATTTGGTAACAATTATATACAAATTTTAATTACGAGTTTGTCACATTAATAAAATATTTTGTTAAGAACTAGCTTATTGCATTTTGAAAGAATGAAATGCATTTAAATTATATGTTTAATTAATTTTTATTGAAATAAAAATTAAATATACATCACAAGCACCATTAATGTTTATTTAAGCATACTTGTTCAGACTTAGGACTGGATGCACAATTATGTTTTAGCATCTTCATAAAAGGAAATTTTGACACAATTATGTAGTATTTGAAAACTAAAATAAACGAAAGACCCGTTAAAATCTCTTAATTTTTTAAACCACAAGTTTACTTACCGCTAAGATTAATTAAGTTTTCAATAATCTGCCTATCTTTTGGGATTCTGGTGATTTAACCCAAAATATTTAAAATTTTTTTCGTATTGTATTAAAAATTTTGTTTTTTTTTTGACACAAAATAAATTTTATTATATGTATGTATTTATTTTTCAACCGGAACAAATTTTTAACCCTTCTGCACTCCTTGGGTCAATTTGACCCAATTTTGGTTTTCAAATGAAACATTTTCCTCTTTAAATATAAGATATGGACGTGAAACTTTAATTTATCCATTACAGGGACGAAAATTATAAATTTAAATGAAAATGAGAATAATAAAATTTAAATTTTTCCTCCCCCCTCCACATTTAAAAACACTATTTACACACATTTAATATCCTTTGGGTCAATATGACCCAACAAGCGATATTGCAAGTTTAATTCGACCTTAAAATTTTTTTCCTATTGAATATAATTGAATTGAGTTCATCTTCATTCAGAATCATCGATCAATAATTTTTTCAGTCAAATAGTCAATAGAATCGCTTTTATTTTTTATTATACCTAAATATGAAATGTTGCTTACATTTTATTGTTGGGTCATATTGACCCAAAGGAAGGGCACATATCCAAGGGATGCAGAATGGTTAATATGACAATTTACAAAAATGTTAATTAAGAAAATTGTAAAATATATTTGAAAAACTTTAAAAATTGTTCATTAAGTACTTAATAACTGTTGTTTTTTTTTCTGTGCTATTATATAAAAAAATTAAAAGAGAGTTTATAATTGCAGATAATTTGTGGCTCAATGATGTTTAAGTAGTGGAGTACCCCATAGTGAAGATATAAAAAAAATTAGACTTTAAGCTCGAATATTTAATTTATATATTTAAATAATAAAGGTCAAATAAAATACATATTACATATGTAAAGCCGACGAGTTTTTTCAACCAACTTTCCACCTGACCAAGATAGCATTAAGTTGACGAGATGTCTCTTGAGGGCTCACATGCTAAACAAGATTAGCCGTATCATACGCAAATGTGGAAGGGTAGTTAGCCGCATCAGGGTAAAGCAGAGCTGTAAATTAAAAGTACTAAATATACGTATTTGAGTTCCAAATTAGTGCGTACCCTTTAAAACAAATTAAACACAAATGTAAACTCGCTTAAACAGTATGATATTCCATGTATGTATGTCTGCATGTATATTTCTGCAGCTTTTACAGCCCGACTTCTGTAAAACTTTCATACAAAATAAACATAAAATGCTTATACTTGTCACTTTTCGAGTTCTTTTTTTATTCTGGCATCTTCTTCTTGCCTCGTTACATGGCAATATTAAGTTTGACTGTAATGTGCCCTTTAGCCATCTTAATATCTTCCGTATGTCATTTACTTATCTCTACTCTAAACTTGCTGCTGTTACTATTCCTATTGCTACTAGCCATATATTTATTTTTTTTCGTTGTTTTTTTTGGCTAAAATACATTAAAAAAAGAAAAAGTAAAAACGTTTTTAGATGTCCACATGTTTGCTTTGGCCAAAATAATCCAAAAAAAAAAACAATATTTTTTTATACAAACCATAAAAAGTAAATAGAGAAAAATTTGCTGTATTTCTGTTATCTAAAGCGGCATATTTGTTTCATGGTTTCCGGAAATTTTGAACAAAAAAGAAAAAAAAAAAGATAAATATTATTTGTGGCTCAAAGCAGATATTTAGTTTGAAACCAAATAAAAAAAGTCACACAAAAAAGTTTTAGGATCAAATGCGTGTGAAAGTTTTGGAAGTTAAATAAATGGCATTTGTAACAATATAACTACCAAAAAAAGTTTGTAAATAAATAGAAAGCTGATTTTGAATTCCAACTAACATTTCGAAATCAAAGATAATTTGGCAATTGAATATTGGGTACGGGTCATATGTTACACAGGAATTAGACAGACATTAGAAAGAATTGATACACAGAAAAAAATATCTCAAGAAAGTTTTTAACAACACAGTTTATAAAAAATAAAATTTTAGGTCAACAAACTTTTTATTTGATTCAATGAAAAAATTAATCAAAATTACACTTTGCAAAAAAGCACTCAATAAAACATATTAAATAGTTAAATATTTCTGCATATTCAATAAAAAAAAAAATTTTAATCAAAGTAAATACAGTATTTTTAAAACTCTTTTTCATTTGTAATTCTCATTCGCTTTACAGTTTTATTTGCTGGTTTCCTGATGATCTGGCCTATGCAACCAGCGAAATACACTTAGGAACTAGCTTATTTCCCCACAATACATTTTAGTGTATTTTTGAAAAAATTAAAATGTGGAATTTAGCACATAATAACTAATAAATAAAAAAAAAAAGATTCGACAAACATTTTGCTTGATTTATTCAACATTTCCAACAATTTATTTTAACAAATTACGTAAACTTTTTGTTGAAAAAAATTATTTTGGGCAACAATTTTTTTTATTGATTCAATAAACTTGGTTGTTGACTAAAAATTCAATAACTACACCTACAAACTTTTTCATCAATACCGCATAAATCGTCATCGCAGGAAATTCAAAAAATTTGTTGATCAAATATGCGATTTTCGTATTCAAAAATGAAAATTATTGTTTTTTTTCTGTGTACTTTATTTAAAAAGTAATAAAAATTACACTGGGCTAGAAATTGTCACTTTTTTTCTTACAAACGGGGGTTAGCCTAACGGGGGTTATGCTCAAAAACGGTTTAGTTTCCCAATAAAAAAAATGTATCATTGTACTTCCCAACATTTAAAAAACTAAGCGCACAATTATGCGATACGCATTTAGACATAAGGAGATGCCGTTAAGTAAATGAAAGAACTTTTAACAAGTTTTATAAAAGAAAAAATAACATTTCAAGTGCTACGGCATTCCCTTACTACGAAGCAGGTTTGTAATACTAAAAAATAACTGTTCAAAAAAATTTTGAATGTAAAGGCTACCATAATATGGTTGTGGCTTCTTGATGGAGGACTAATTTAACCATAATATGGTTGTCAGTAACAATAATATGGTTAATTAATCAAAATATGTTCAAATTTTTCTTGAAAAATAGTTTTGTTGAAGATGACCATATTAAAACAAATTTTTTCTCTACGTTTTAATATGCGTTAAGTAATGCGCTTTTTGTATCAAAAATGTATTGCTTCAAAGTGGGAACTACCCACATAAAATTCATGCCTTCCGCAAGCGAGATGGTAAGCGAAACTCTCACATTTTTCGCTTACAAAACCTGCTTCGTTTGCAGCTCAATTTTTTGCTTATTTGTCTAGTCTAGTTTTATATGACTTAAAAAACAGCATACAATTTTATGATGATTGGTCGAAAGATTATCAAAAGTCCCATTACACCCTATTTGCGGAATACACTTTTAAATACTCCTAAAACAGTAACGAAAAATAAAAATAATGGCATGAAATTTATTACAGATCCCATAAAAAATTTGCTCGTGAAAACTTCTAGTTCTTGATTGAGAGTATAAAAAATTTGTTACAGTCGAATACAGAACTTTTTTTTTTAATATTATTGTTAGTATTTATGAATGTGATGATATTCATAAATACTAACGTACCACATGTATTGCGTAAATAAAATTTTACATAATTTAAATGTCATTTCTACCACAGCCACCAATTGTGACAGATGTCTGGTGTGTTGTAATGTTTGCTGACACTTACATGTCATCGCGTTTTGTCAATGACATAAAAACGTGCAGTTTTTGGCAAAACTATAAAGAATACAAAACAAATGTGCCATGTTTTTTAAAAGAATGATTTCATATAGAGTCAAAGCAATTAAATAATAATAAGAAACAGTAAACCATTTTTTTTTTTGTTTGTAAAGCAAAAAGAAAAAGCAGCACATTCGGTACAAATTAACGGGAACATCAAGAAGTGGATTTTGAATCGATAAAATTAAATCGGCTAAATCTTTAGACCAGTTCCAATGAAATTATATCGCACTGAACTCAAAATTAACTTATTTTGATTTTTGCAAGAAAGCGATAAACAATGGTTATTTATATTCACCCACTATAATAATCTTAAATCAATTTCTGTACACTGATAGAAAAATGCATCTTCATATTGATGATGCCCTAACATCAGAATTGTGACATCAATGTTACTACAAATGACATCAATGATGCAAAAAGTAACATCAATCCAATGACTTACGTCTTCGTACAATTTTGTAATTTTTTACTTGTCATCTATTTTATGACTATAGTGATATTAATTCAAAGCCACATTTTGTATATTATTCACATTATTTTCATGATTACAATGTATTATAAGAAGCAAAAATTCCTACATTCAATTTTTTCAAATTATTTAGTTAAATACATGAAATTTTTAAAGTAGAATGATTACGAAAACCACATGAGGCATGGTGCTGGTGTCTCATTATTGAGAGTTCTGCTGTAAACAAAGGTCGTAATTCAACAAATGTGAAACAAACATATGCAACGGGTAAGTAAATAATAATATTCTCTCACTTTGACTTAAATCAATTCCAATGACTTTGACTTAATGACAAACTGTCATTAAATTGATGCTAATATGTCCTTTCTCCGATTTTACTGCGTCATCGCACTGAGGACATGTTCGTCATTTCGTCATGCCGATATGTCTTCCCATTGAGGACATAATTTCATTTTGACCCTGATGACACTTTGGCCAAGTGAAGTTAAGGTTAACATCACAATGATGACAAGTGTCATGGGGTTAAAAACGAAGACACTTGTCATAGTACTGATGTCAAAATACATCAGCGTTATGACGCCTTTTCTATCAGTGTGGAAACGCATCAAGATTATCTACCATTCGTTTTGCCAAAGATGGAAAACAGAATACCTTGCCGAACTACATAAAAGGTACAAGTGGAAGTTTCCACAGGAAAACGTGAAAGTAAATGACCTAGTCGTTATCAAAAACAACAATTTGCCGCCCAATGAATGGCAAATGGGCCGAATAACAAAGACTCATGTTGGTACTTATCAACACTGTAGGGTTGCCGATATCCAGACAAAAAATGGGATCGTAACCAGACCCATTACAACAATTGTGGTTTTGTTTTAAAATATAATTTACAGTTTTTACAATTTTCCACACTAAATTTACATTAAATTCCTACTTACAGGTATGGCATCCCACAAAACAATTCTAATTTTCTTATCAATAGATTTGATTGCCGTCAACATATACAACCCAGAGACCTGCGCCTTGACGGCTGAAGCCGGCTGAGCCGCGCCGCCGATTATTTTTAACAGCCGCCGCCGCCGAAAATTTATCGACTAAAGTCGGCTTAAAATCAGCCGCCGGTCACAGTAATTAATCTAATATTCCCTACAAGAAATTCATATCCAAAACTAGAAAAAAAATGTTTCCATTCTTTTTATTTTTTATAAAAACAGTTTTTTTTTTCATAAATAAAAATGTTAATGAGTAAGATATACATAGATAGTCCTTGTATATTTTTAAAGGTTTTGCGGTAAAAATTTAAAATCTCATTTAGGAATAGATTTTAGTCACAAGAATTAAAATAAGTATACATATATGCAAATTAATTTTATTATTCAAACTAAAATATGAAAAGTTGGTAAAAAAATAATTTTTAAATTGGCCTAAGTTTAAGTCGGCTTAAGCCGGCTTTGAGCCGCCGCCGGCAATATTTTTACAAGCCGCCGCCGCCGACAAAATTTGACGGCGCAGGTCTCTAATACAACCCCATACGACCCGCAAACTTAAATCTAATTGAGATCCTAGATGCCATATCTGCTAAAATCATCACAACACCTTGCTTCATTGTAATCTGTTTTTGGACCTATGATAAACTGCACCAAGTCATGGGGGCCGGAATGTTTAATGATGACTCGTTTATAACACAGCACCCTGTAAAAACCTAGCGGTCCTTAACTTGTTATTTACTTATCTTTATATTCTGTCTTTACATTTATTTTCTTGTATTGTTTTAATAATCTTTAAAATCATTAAACTCACTCTAGTTACAACCGTATAACAATAAACAAGTGAAGCAACAGAAAAAACATTGTGACCCAACAAAACAAACAAACAAACAAACAAACAAACAAACAAACAAACAAACAAACAAACAAACAAACAAACAAACAAACAAACAAACAAACAAACAAACAAACAAACAAACAAACAAACAAACAAACAAACAAACAAACAAACAAACAAACAAACAAACAAACAAACAAACAAACAAACAAACAAACAAACAAACAAACAAACAAACAAACAAACAAACAAACAAACAAACAAACAAACAAACAAACAAACAAACAAACAAACAAACAAACAAACAAACAAACAAACAAACAAACAAACAAACAAACAAACAAACAAACAAACAAACAAACAAACAAACAAACAAACAAACAAACAAACAAACAAACAAACAAACAAACAAACAAACAAACAAACAAACAAACAAACAAACAAACAAACAAACAAACAAACAAACAAACAAACAAACAAACAAACAAACAAACAAACAAACAAACAAACAAACAAACAAACAAACAAACAAACAAACAAACAAACAAACAAACAAACAAACAAACAAACAAACAAACAAACAAACAAACAAACAAACAAACAAACAAACAAACAAACAAACAAACAAACAAACAAACAAACAAACAAACAAACAAACAAACAAACAAACAAACAAACAAACAAACAAACAAACAAACAAACAAACAAACAAACAAACAAACAAACAAACAAACAAACAAACAAACAAACAAACAAACAAACAAACAAACAAACAAACAAACAAACAAACAAACAAACAAACAAACAAACAAACAAACAAACAAACAAACAAACAAACAAACAAACAAACAAACAAACAAACAAACAAACAAACAAACAAACAAACAAACAAACAAACAAACAAACAAACAAACAAACAAACAAACAAACAAACAAACAAACAAACAAACAAACAAACAAACAAACAAACAAACAAACAAACAAACAAACAAACAAACAAACAAACAAACAAACAAACAAACAAACAAACAAACAAACAAACAAACAAACAAACAAACAAACAAACAAACAAACAAACAAACAAACAAACAAACAAACAAACAAACAAACAAACAAACAAACAAACAAACAAACAAACAAACAAACAAACAAACAAACAAACAAACAAACAAACAAACAAACAAACAAACAAACAAACAAACACAAACAAACAAACAAACAAACAAACAAACAAACAAACAAACAAACAAACAAACAAACAAACAGACAAACATTTTTCATTTTTATATATAAAGGGTGGTTAAATTGTAAGGGCCGATGTTGATTGTGAACCACACCTAAACGCCAAGTTTTTTTCCGAATTTTATTTGACATTTCTCTATTTCAGACTTTTTCAATTTGAACCATGGAGAGATACACAATCCAACAACGTGTTAAAGTGATCCAGACTTATTATGAAAATGGATGATAAATTTCGAAGAAAACCATCTTCAGTGATGAGGCACATTTTCACCTCAGTGGATTTGTCGATAAGCAGAATTTCCGCATTTGGGCGAATAATAATCCAAGAGTGATTGTCGAAAAACCAATGCACCCACAAAGAGTGACTGTTTGGTGTGGTTTATGGGCTGGCAGCATCATCGGGCCGTATTTTTTCCAAAATGAGGCCGGTCAGGCAGTAACTGTGAATGGAGTTCGCTATCGTGAGATGATAACGAACTTTTTATGGCCCGAATTGGAAGATATGGATGTGGACGATATGTGGTTTCAGCAGGACGGTGCCACTTGCCACACAGCTAACGAAACAATGGCTCTTTTGCGCAACAAATTCAATGGCCGTGTTATCTCACGTAATGGCGATGTCAATTGGCCGCCAAGATCATGTGATTTGACACCGTTGGACTTTTTTTTTTGGGGTTATTTGAAAGAAAAGGTGTACGTCGATAAGCCAGCAACAATTCAAGAGCTAAAGGATGACATAATTCGGCACATTAACGGCATAGAACCTCCATTATGCCTAAGGGTCATCGAAAATTTGGACCATCGGATGGAGGTGTGCCGCCGTGGTCGCGGCGCCTATTTGGCCGATATTTTGTTCCATACATAATTGAGTAATACCAATATATCATAATAAAATAAAATTACAATAATTTCCTAAATAGTTTGTGTTTCATTCAAAATCAACATCGGCCCTTGAAATTTAACCACCCTTTATAAGATAGATAGATATATATATAGATAAATTAAATTGAATAATTGAAATTTGAATTCGAAATTAATTAACAAAATCAATTTATTTAGTTAACGATAAAAATCTTATTTTAACAATAACACATTTTTATACCCACCACCACTAGTGATGAAATCGCTTTATAGATTACCGTTGGTCCTATGCCCACTCTCGGAAAACTTTTGTTTGTCGTGATTAATTCCCAATTTTTATTTTTGATAAAAACACTGAAATTTATTGTTGGAGGATAAGCTAGTTTCTATGCGTATTTTACTGGTTGCTTTAAGCATACTTGCCAGTAAGAAGTTTTAGTTTCATTCAAGAATTATGTTAATAAATAAATACAAAATTTAAGGCGGGAATCACAGAATCCCGATGATATGAATTTTATTTCCGCTTTCCCGGGAATCCAAAAAGTGTGGGGAAAAATAACTCTACTACTAGTTGGTAAAATGGAACTTTTGTTTAAATCTTTGCTCTGGCTCAATTGAACTGAGAAAAAAATATATAAAGCAGGACATACACTACTCCAGCATACTGGAACAAACAAACACCATACAGGTATGCTGGTGCAATGCTAATTTTTTTTGCAGCTCCGCATTTATCATTGATATCATTTTGTAAATAGAAATTATAGAGTTGTAAGGAATAGTGAAACAGTTTGTTATTAAAAATTATTAGTAGAATGTTGCAAAAATACAGTCGTGAAACAAATTGTATTTTAACCAATAACGTTTTTTTTTACTGCATTGTACCCTTATGTTTTCTTGTTCTTTACCTTAAACGTACGATCAAGTCTTTTTTTTCATTCTCTTTTCCCCTCTCTCGAAAAACTATAAACTTGAGGAGTCAAACTTTTTGTGTTTAAGCCAGCGCTATAAAGAATTATTCAAATAATACTTCGTATTCCAATCAGGCCTGCCATATTTGCCGATTTATCGGCATTTTGCCGATTTTTTGCCCCTAAATTATCAAAATGCCGATTTGCCGATTTTTGCTCAAAAAATGCCGATTTTTCAATAATCGACTAAAACACGGTAACTTTTAGTTTGTTTTGGTATAACTTATTAATTTTGTGCAATTTTATTTGAAAAATATTCAACTATGAAGAATGAAAGAGCTAAATCTAAATAAAAGAAAAAAAGTCCACGCTTAAAGTATCTTTTTCTATAAGGAAAATATAAGAAACTTTATATTTAAGTTTGAAAATGAATAGAAGCTTACAAAAGAGAAAGGGTAAGCTAAATTTACATTCACTATGAATAAAAATAATTTGAATCAAAAAATTATTCTAATAAGATTTTACGGAATTGAGGATGATGCAGCTATATCCGATAGCCAATCTTATATTCTAATGTAAAATTCATGTTTAAAACTTGGGAAAACTTGGTGCATTTCCAAAAAATTATTTTCCTTCAACTCTTTCGAAAATTATTAAATAATTTGTAACCAAGTCAACCTTAATAAAACAAAATATCGATGGTTTAATAATTCGATTTGTTTTGAAACTGTCTTGCTCGAATACATTTTCGTTTCGAAAGAATTTTATTTCTAATTCTTTCAGTTGATGCTGAATGTATCGAAATTATTTTTTCAGTGTTGTGAAAACTTAAATAAATGCCTTACATCATTGAAAAAAAAAAGAAATAAAATTGCTTTCGAACCGAAAAAGTATTCGATCGCGACTGCCAGAATTAGCCAGTATCATTAAATAAAAATGTCAAATTTAAATATTTGTCTGTAATAAAAAAAGTTAAAAAAAATTTACCCTAAAGCATGGTAGAATAAGTACAAGGTAGTCGTTAGAAATTTTGTTCAAAATTTTAAAACCCATATAACGTCAAACAAAAGAAAACAAGGAAACAAACTAAAACAAGCGTCAAAAATCAAATAAGCTCATTTGACATTACATGGGAAATTAATGACAACTCTCCCTAATGAACATACCTGGTACTTATTATACTATGCCCTAAAGTACAAAATATATATATATTTGTTTTTAATTAACTAAAATTTTTTTATAAAACGTTTTTTTTTTTTATTGATTATAATGTTTTAAGCATTAGATTTTTTTAAATATGCCGATTTCTTTTCAAAGTCTTCTGGCACCCCTGATTCCAATACAAAGTTTGACGCTTTTAAACATAAATAATTTTGAGCAAATTTTATTGCTGTTTTTCATTTTGTCGAAAAGTTTAAAGACCCGTTAAGTTTTTAATTTTGACCAATTGCACAAAAATTTTTTGCATTTTCCAATTCGATGGCAAGTCTTTTGAACATTTGATTTTAATTTTAACTAAAATTTAAGAAAACAAAATATTCAATTTTGCGGCGTAAATCGAATGGCGACTCAACTCATATTTTCTCAGTTTACAGAGGTATTGTAAATCAAAAGATTAATATTTATGACAAAATATTTAAAGATAAATTTGTTTTTTTCATTTAAATGAAAACAAGTTTATATTTTTTTGTTTTTAATTATAAAAAATAGTCTCAAGGAGACTGGAGTCAAGTGTTTGCATTTCCATAAAATTTTAGTTATCAAAATAATGTTTTTTTAAGATAACAAATAACAAATATGAATTATACTTGAAGTATACATTTATGATATTGTTACCAAATTAAATTAAGTTAATAGTTACATATCTGAAGTTGTTGTTGTATGCTACAATCTTACAATTTTTATTAGCGTAAGAACATGATGCGTAATTGTCAGAGGAAGGAAACAAGTATGATTATTTAATAAGCAGACAAGAAATTCAATAAGAAACAAGAAAGAATTTGTAACGTGGAAATAGCATACCCGAATACACTATTTTCAACTTCATATAAATTTATAATTATTTTAGTTTATTTACTACTTTGTAATTTTTATGTAACGTGACCTACACCCCTAATAATTATAAACAATAACTCTGAGCAACCTACTGTAACAATCACATATACGCATACTATTGAATGCACTTGTTTCTTTTGTTTTCTACGTTGCTTGCAAAACAACAGCAGATATAATTCTCATTCAGTTCATTTTTTAATAAGTATGAATAGACAAGGTTTAGAGTCGGTCGAGGAAATTCTCACAAGACAAGAATTTGGCATACAAGTCTCTTATATTTTAATAATTGATGAACCGACAGATTTCACGAAGGGGAATTCAGTAGAAACATTTTTGCCCAATACCTAACCCCTGGGATTGGTATGGAATACATACTTACAGTGACTTCGGTCATCTGTTCCGACAGTAACTTTGCTTATCTGTTCCTACAGTGATTCAGTTAATCTGTTCCTACAGTGGCTTCGGTCATCTGTTCCGACAGTTACTTCGGTTATCTGTTCCTACAGTGATTTTGTTTATCTGTTCTTACAGTGAGCTCGGTCATCTGTTTCAGTAGAAAAGAGCAATTGGTGTACTATCGTAGAAACTAGTCTTAATAAATATTGTAGATGTTTAAAGAATTCCTACAAAGAACAAAATAGACTTGAAAACGGTAAACCTAGGTTCCTCTTTCATGATGCCTCCAATTGTTACTATTTAAGATTTAAAAGATGAATCACCAAAACATTCTGATCTAGCCTAAAATAAGGGAAAGAAGGAATCCCAAATAGACTAGCAGACTGAACCAAAATATTCCAAACATGTCACTAGGGCATTAAACGCGACGAGGGTTTTTAAAAAAAATCACAAATGACTTAAAAATTGTTAATGATAACCATGAGCGTTATGGACAGCTGTCTGAAGAGTTTAATAAGCTTCTGACAAATTATGAAGAAGAGAAACAGTTGCTCCTGTAAGTGATTGAAGCTTACAGAAGTGGGTTCTGAATAAAACTACAAAAAAACAGTTGTTTTGAAAGTTTGAAGCTGTCGACTTCAGAGGATTAAACCATGCTTATTTACCCTACTCGCCACTTTCCCACACAATTTTTGTATTATTTATCAGTTTTATACTTTTTTCCAACTTAAAGATATGCATACCAAATTACTTCTATTCATTGGGGGACACATTCGGCTACCTTAAATGGCCATTAAGACGTCCCTCATTTATACGTTGTGTGAAATATAGGCTGATATTTGCGACTTTAATTTTTCAACTCTATTTGAATCAGACGCCGTTGTTTTTTTAATAATTAAATAACAAGTGTTTTTAATTTTGGGATACTTAATTGGAACAGTAATCTTTCGTTTAAGATAACAAATTTATCAGTACACAAAAAAAAAAATTGCTAAAAGAATTATGTGAAAAATTCTAACTTTATACTTCAAATGTCACAAAAATGACTAATGGCTTTTATACGAAGCAAACTGCTTCTGGATTGGAACTTCAATATCTAAAATTACTCCATGCCGATTGACGATAGAATGTTTTGACGGACACAAATTAAGAGAATCTAAAAAAAAAAAAATACTAGAAAATAATGCAAAATTCTTAGTTTTTATACGTTACGCTATGTCGGCATGGAGGAATTTTAGATATTGAAGTTCCAAACCAGAAGCAGTTTGCTTCGCATAAAAGCCATTAGTAATTTTTGTGACATTTGAAATATAAAGTTAGGATTTTTCACATAATTCTTTTAGCAATTTTTTTTCAGTGTACTGATAAATTTGTTATCTTAAAATTTCAGATATTGAAGTTCTTGACCAGTGTGCAAAGTTTCGAGTAAAACTCTTCTGCATTGGACTCTCTTTATTCGAATTAGTTTTAGCCATATTAAAAGGATTTTAAAGAGGGGATCTTATATTGGAAATATGGTGAATTATCGATCATTACAAAAATCGGTAGATTTATTTTTGGTACTTAAAAAACCTCAATTATACCAAATTTCAATACGGTAGTGCAATATTTTTTTTTTGCGTTTTATAAGTTCTAAAGTGCTTTTTTAAGGGGCCTTACATTTTGGCTTACTAAAGTGCTTTCCTAGAGAGGGCTTTATGTAGACCTTATGGAAAATTATGGACCAATCAGTACGAAATTTAGTAGTACGATTTATATTCATATGAAACGAGTTGGTGCAAAATTTAAAAACAATGGGTGCATTCCGCCAGAATATTAATTTTTTTAAGGTTGTTATTCCACATTTGAACTAATAGATCCTTTCATACTGAACCGATAGCATAAAACAATTTGAGACCAATATTGTTCTTTTCATTTGAGTCCTTCGAAAGTTAGCGTAATTTTAACTGACGAACATGGCTAAATCGACTTTGAATTACTCATGGACCCAGAATATATATACTTTATGGGATCTTAGTGTGTGGCCCTATGTCCCTTATAGGATACACTGGACATGATATTCAGCGTTTTAAACACTGAAGTAAAGTAGAAAATCTGCCATTTCTTCCACATCTTCATTTGTCATTGGATAAAAAAAAAACTGTTGCTTTTACATCTGATTTATTAAATGAAAACATTCGCTGTCAAACCAACTCAAAGAGCAAAAAGTTGTGCACAAATTTTCGTTTTTGTTCGACAGTTTTTGGTTTCGACTACAGTTTTTTAAACCCTGATGATATATACATATATATATATATATATATATAAATATATGGGATCTTAGATAAATATTAAATAGATTTACAGGGAAAGACAACTATTTGTGGAGGGTATAAAAATTTAAACTTTGCGACGCAAATCCAATTAAGACATAAGTCAAACCAAAACAACGTAAATCAAAGGATTACCATATATGACAAAACATTTTATGATTAAGTTGTTTTTTCCATTTAAATGAAAACAAATTTTTATTGTTTTGTTTTTAATTTTAGAGAATCGTCTCAAGGAGACTGAAGTCAAGTATTTGCATTTCCAAATTTAATCCAGACTCCATAAAAATTAAGTTATCAAAACAATGTTTTTTTAAGATAACAATTTACAAATATCTCTTAGAAATTATATCTAAACCATATCATACATTTATGACATCATTTAGATAATTTCATTTTCTAGTGAAAATCACAGCTTTTTTCGCGTTCAACTCAACTGTATAAAACTCCGCACAGCAATTCGGATTTATACAGTTTCTTAGTGAATATCAACATGAATTACTTAAAATTCTTCGCAGTTATCTTGGCCGTTTTTCCTATTTATGGAATACAAAGTGAATTGTTTTACACAGAAAATAAAAAAGCTTATTATATAGAACCGACGCAGGAGGTAAGAAATTTTAATTAGAAAATTGTTATTAAACTCAGAACTAAAACAAAAAAATAAAATTACTTCCTTCAAAGAAAAAAACTAACCGCTGGTATTTTAATGTTTTAGTATACTTGGAATGCAGCATTTTTGAAATGTAGTTCCATGGATATGACTCTTGTAAATTTCGATAGTATTGAAGAATTTATGGAATTTTATATATTAGCTCAACCTTTAGACAGGCAAGTATATTATTTACTATTTAATGAAAACTAATAAAATTAATGGAAATAAAAAAATTTATACAGCATTTTTTGGTTTGGAGCTGTTGGTGATAGATTAAACTTTGCCTGGATCACCGGAAAACCCATTTCACCCGTTCTTAGAGACTTAAATTGCCCTCAGCACTGTTTAAGTTCTTCTTTAAGCCCACCTGACTGTGCTAGTGTTGCTGGTTTTGCATGTGAAGAGATTGTTCCACCGGCCAACTGCTGTAAAAGAAACCACAATATTTTTTTAAACATTAAACAATTAGTGAACTGACAATATATGGATTATTGTCAATTAAACCTAATTTCAGAAATTAAATAAACTTAAATTAATCCAGAAAATTAACCTAAATGTAGTTTTTAATTCTTTTCTCCTTTTCAGATCCCCTAGAAAAATCAATACTTTTATCAGTTGTTTTTTAGGACATCAGATAACGCGTGCGACGTAAAAAAAACTACAAATCTATGGCTTATGTTAAAAATGCGTAACTCGGTTTTTTCTTAGTTTACATGGCTTATACGCAATTTTGTTTGCACCCTTGCATATTTTCATCAAAAAATATATCCGTTAGTTTTCGAGATCTTCCACTTTTTACTTTTATTACATATGGTGGGAAACCTTAAAATTTCAACTATTGCAAAAGTCAAAAACGCCATGAAAAACTCTTAAATTCAAAATTTCAGCATTATTGGTCCAAAACTTTGGCTGAAATAAATTTTAGCATAGAAAGTAGCTCAAATTACCCAGTTTGCTTTGGATATCCGAAATCTTTACCAGTGACCATGTTCTGTAACTCTCGCGTCGAGAAACTTTTCGATTGAAATGTGTGAAATAAAACAAAAACGCCATATATTTAAACAAACATCTGTTTATCTCATTAAAATGTGTCTGTACCTGTTTTTTGGCGAGTACTAGCTGTCACGTAAATTTTTGTGAGAAAAGTTTCCGCTTGGAACTGTCAAATAAACTCACGAATAAAAATGGAGCGAGAAAAAATTTTAACACTAATAAATAATTAAAAATGCAAAAAACACAAAGAGTAATAATAATAATAATTTGTTCTTGGCACAATTTTTTATTTTTTAATTATTTTGCTTTCAACATTTTTATAAAAAATAAGAATGTTTTCAAAGTTCATACAAAGGGTACAGAATCGTGTTTAGCATGGCTACTTCAATAAGATAAGATGTAGTTTTATGAAAAGTTAACATATTTTTAAAATTTTGGAAATTTCCTACGAGCATTTATTTTCAAAAAATGTTCTTTGATATAGCAGAATAAGAAAAAAATATATAAAACGAGAACAATTGGTTTTAATACTTTGAAACTTGTTACACAGATGAGTATTGCATAGGGAAGCTATTTGCCAACGAAAACATATTTTGACCAAATTTGAGCTGGCATATTTTGACTACAGGGTCTCGATATGCAAAATGATTGTTTGTTACCAGAAAAAGCTTTCATAATTTCAAACCAATAATATCCTGTAACTGACACAAAAAAAAACCGACAACTCTGAGATTCATAGAAAAAAACTACCACACATTTCTCCATTTTAAAAGTCTGAAAAATATCTGTTAACAAAAAAAAAAATAAAAATAAAAAAAAAGGAAAATTTAATGACTGCATTTTATCCATGTAATTTTGAGCACATTAAAATGTTAAATACTTTGGCAGCATACTCTGCCTCCCATCTAACCCACTTCAAGTGCTTTGTTTCAACACTCTTGAAACAAAAAACGCTTACATTACTACTTACCCAGGCATACTTGTACACCTGCAAACAAAATGCTAAAATACAGATGAGCAAGAGCATCACCAGAAGAGCCAACGATGCGAGAAGTTCTCACTATAGTTACAGAACATGGGTACAGGTTAGAGTGGCCGGTCACAAAGACCCCGCATAGACCAAATAGGTCCCTAGCGTTACCTCGTTGTACGATAGTCCACAGAAGAATGTTAGAGAAAAGTCATTCCGATGTAATGGTACTCAGAGTACCCCACACTCTCTTGATGAATGCTAGGAGTCTCATTTACTCAATTCCGGAGACCTTGGAAGTAAGGATCTCCCAGGCAATTTGCCGTGGAGCGCACGAGTGCCGGACAGTAGCAGAGTAAATGCTCCACTGTAGTGTGTTTGACAAGTCGTCGTTACCATACCTTCTGTATGTAACACGAGCTTCACACTTTGTGTAAGCAAAAATGTCCACACACATTAAACCCATCAGTGAGAATTTGCAACGATGCATATTCTCACTGATTTAATAATAAATTATGATGTGTAAGCATTATTTTATAAATAAAAATAAGTTGTTAGTTATTAAGAAGAAATAATAAAGAACATTAAGAATTGTACTATCAAAGCGGACAGTCGCACAAGCGGCTGTCCCGCAAATAATAATTAAAATAAAAATAAATAAATGAATTGATAATCACAAGCAAGAGAAGAACAGTCGCACAAGCGGCTGTTCAAATTTAAATAAATAAATCAAGTTATAAAATATTAAAACAAAATTTACAAGAGTTTTCTTTACATGGCGATCCTGCCAGGAGCAGAAGATTCCAGGAGAAGTCTGGTCGGCCAAGGACCAGCCAACAAAGTTACGGTGGAATCTCAGGAAACATAAAGTTAAACATTAATAATCCTTTTAATAAGAAAACAAAAATAGTTTATATACATATTATGTATTAATCTATATATGTAATATTGCTACTATATAATCCATTACGCATTATAAACAAAAAGAAATAATTAAAAAAAAAAATATATATAAAATACAAAAATGTTGAAAGTTCTAAGTAAAATAAAAGCATATATCCAACTTCTAAAATAAAAATTAAAAATAAAGTAGTTAAAAAAAAAATTTTTTTAGTGAAAATTTTTAACCTCACAGCACCTGATAAACATCGTTATATATTTCATATTAAAAATATAAAAAGGATTTAAAAAAAAAAATAAATTTTTTGATAACACTTCACGACAGCATAATTAGATCCAAAATTCTTTATTTAATCAATTTTATTTAATTAAAAGTTTTAAACCAATTAATTCAAACAACAAAACTCTTGTGTAACGTAAATAAAAACAAAAAAAAAAAAATTTTTTTTAGTGTTAATTTCTATACAAACAAAAAAAATAAAATTAACGTAAAGTAACTTAATGTTTTAATTAAAGTTTAAAAATAATCAGACATGAAAACAGATGAAAACAAAAACACTGACTGTTAATGGTAAAACAATTTCTTTAAATTAATTAAAAATTTATTCTACTTAACTATATGATTTAAATTTAAAGTTAAAAATTGAGAAATGAAATATTTTTAAAATCTTTTTATATATAACTTTTAACTTTTTAACAACTAACCCTAATAAGAAAAATCAATAATCATTATTAAATAACCATTAAAAATGGTATAATAAAATAAAAATCAATAATTAAATAACACTGCTACTAAAAACTAAAGCACCGCTGTATACATACGTGTCCCTGCAGTGGTATAACAAAAAACAAAAGGAGGACTAAATAATTATAATATTTTTTTTTTATTTTCTCTAATATTTAATTTTATTTTTTTAATATTTAAGTTTGAAAAAAAAAAAAAAACTATCTCTATAATTTATTGATTAATTAGTTTAGGAGACGTCTAGTTCTAAAAATAATTTTTTTTCTCTTTCTCAGATTTGACATACCCTGATTTGACATACCATGATTTGAAAATTTTTATATATTTTTTTTATGTTTTTTTATTCCAAATATACTTTTATATTTTAGAACATAATTCTACATATATTTTTTTTTAACATATTTTTAAATTTTATTATATAAATGACCTCATGAGGATCGAATCCGAATTCGTTTATATTAATTGTTTTTTAATTTTTCATACTTTAAATTTTTTTTAACGTTCATTAGAACGAGTAGGAAACATAATATTTTTTATTCATAATCTAGGATCGAATTAGAATTCGTTTATTTTAATTTTTTTAATGCTTTAAATTTTTTAGCGTTCATTAGAACGAGTAGGAAACATAATTTTTTTATTCATATTTGTATAATTTTTTTTTTAAAATTATTGAAAATAATTTTATATTTTTAATTCAAATATATTTTGAAATCCTTTTTCCCCAATTCATAATTTTAAAAATTTTTATTTTTTGAGTAGTAATTATAATTGATGCGCATAGTTAGAGTACCGTAAAACGCCGCGAAAGTATTTTACTTAAGATAAAGTAACTATACTCAAAGGAAAGCAAGTTCTTTCCGATTTTAAGTTGACAGATCTAATTATTAATAGAAATGTAGACTTAGGTCACCACTTTCTAAAGCTTGAAAAAATAGCTGATAATTATAATCTGACAACATTGCGACTTTTCACTAGATGAAAGTCAATTTTTCCTAGGACCTAATAATGAAACCCTCAAAGGTAAGGGTAATGAATCGGCTATATATATATATATATATTTTTTATTAAATGTACTCACGATTAAAACTATTTTCATAAAGATCCAATGTCACGCGCATATAAGAAACAATTATAATTCCTATATACAGGACTCAAAATAATATAATTTCTTACTAAGAAAACTTAAATTTTTTTATTTTTTTACATTTATAACCCTTCTAACTTTGAATTAGAATTAGTGAATTAGTATTTTTTTTTACATTTATAACCCTTATAACTTTTAATGAATTACAATTATCAGAAAAAAAAATAACCTTTTAATTTTAATAATTGTACGTAATCCCCACTCCTACTCATTCCCTTAAATATTGAACGGCGAGCCAAGATTAATTTTTCTTTTAACTATAATGTTCTAATTTGGTTCCGCCTATTTGAAAAAAAAAAAATTTTTTTTTATAACAAAATTTTTTTTTTTCTTTTAAAAGGGAGAGTGAGGGAAATAATTTAATTTGCATTTTCAACGTTATATTATATAAAAGAATAATCAAACTAGTATTGATCATTCTTTTCCGAAAAAGGGAGGTGTAGTGTGTTTGACAAGTCGTCGTTACCATACCTTCTGTATGTAACACGAGCTTCACACTTTGTGTAAGCAAAAATGTCCACACACATCAAACCCATCAGTGAGAATTTGCAACGATGCATATTCTCACTGATTTAATAATAAATTATGATGTGTAAGCATTATTTTATAAATAAAAATAAGTTGTTAGTTATTAAGAAGAAATAATAAAGAACATTAAGAATTGTACTATCAAAGCGGACAGTCGCACAAGCGGCTGCCCGCAAATAATAATTAAAATAAAAATAAATAAATGAATTGATAATCACAAGCAAGAGAAGAACAGTCGCACAAGCGGCTGTTCAAATTTAAATAAATAAATCAAGTTATAAAATATTAAAACAAAATTTACAAGAGTTTTCTTTACACCACTGTCTCCTTTATCCCTGGTACCCCACAAAATCTACAATTGTCACTATTCAACCGCCCCGCCCTCTGGGCGTATACCGCAGTCTAACATTGACCCGTCATAAAACCTACCAGAAGTCTACAGTCCCTTCTCGATAGCGACAGAAGAATTTTTGTCGACTCTGGATCATAGGATCCCCACATTACCTTGGAAACCCTGCACGTTCTAATGTTTTCCCAAATCGCCTCTAATCTCCTCCGTATAGCAGAGTCCGTATCTCTCCTTATATTCTGAATTGGGGCCGGAATGGCCATCACCCTATCGTATGGTAAATGGACCCCCCGTTTCGCCAATTCGTAACATGGGTACAGATTAACCTTTAAAGCTGTTCAAATTTGTATAATCCTAAGTTATTAACCGTATGGATTTATAAAACACAGAGCAAAGATATAAGTTTAGCCAGGATATTGCGGCAGGTGTCAGGATTTCTATCTCCTCGATATTTCCTGAAAGAGATAGTGCAGTACACTTGTAAACGATATGTTTGATTGATTATGATGCATCACGACACAGAGAGCAAGCGTGATTAGTAAATCCCGACCTGGTAAGGGTTTCTGATGTTTTGCCTGCGGAAGTGCTTGCGAAGCAAAATAAGGCGCAACAACATTCCGAGTCATTCCACTGTGTCGAGCTAGCCTGGATATTGAAGCTGTTGTTGCATTTAGTTGTATTTGAGGTGGTATTCTAAATTTCAATCTCGATTCGGTAAGAATGGATATGTCTAAATTAAGAGGCATGTCAGAATTTGCGGCGAAATAGAAACGCGGTACCGACCCGCCCTTATATTTACAAAATTTATGTAAAAAATACGATAAAAGTACCTACGAGAGTTTTTTTTACGTAAAATCTAGCATTGATTTTTTTCAGTATAGTGCGAGGGCGGTGCCAAAATTCGTTTACCTTTAAAAGAAAATACAAAAAATTTTGAAAAATTTTCCTTTATATCTCCATACAATCTGCTTTAGCTCGAAATACTTTTCCCAGCGATATTCAATAGCTTAGATATCCTGGTAATAGTAACAACTGTCTAGCTGCTTTAAAAACCAATCCACCGGAGACGCTACATGTTCTTTGTTGGCAAATGTTTAAGCACAAAACCATTTCTTAAAGCTTGTGAGGACCGACAATTATTCTTATTTTCTTGTATGTAAACACTTTAATATTTAAGATTTTTTTTTTTTTTATAATTCAGAAAATTTTGAAATATACTTTTGGTTTATATTTCAAATATGCTGAAAAATTTTCATTTCAAAATTTTTAAACCATAGAATATTACAAATATAATTTTGTGCTAAAGAATTTTTAATATTTAAATAAACGGAGATTTTTCTTTTATAATTGAATTAAACGAGAGATTTTATAAATAAACAGGTAATTTGGAATTTGATTTTATACGGGGAAAATTCATTTAATTAACAGTTTATTGTAGATTTCCTCTAAGTGCAAATAATATTTAAGAGGGGAAAAATAATATTATTTATTGTGGATGCTATAAACGATTTAATCTTAATTGGATTAAAACCACAGCAAACATTAAAATTTTATTGATAAAAAAAAAAAAAAAAAACGCAGCAAAATTCCAATTTCTGTTATTATTTCGAGGCTGGATAATAAACTGAATAATAATTATAAATTGTTTTTGGAATTCAAGAAAACTAAATTTAAGTGCTTGGATTGAGGAAAAATCTTTTTCCAGAAAAACCTATAATTTTTGTTTTCCTCCCCCGCTAAATTTCCGCTAAATAATTTTGAAAACCCGAAGTAATTATTTTATTTAATTTAAAATTTTAACTTATAACTAATTTCAAACTTTTTTAACTTAACATGTAAAACATAAAGATTATTACAATGTAACATTATCTACACTTACACAGACAAATACTTTCACAGATTATTCAAAACAAAATATTGACACAAACAAAAACACACTTACACACAAATACATATTTTTTTTAAGTTTTAACTATAATTGTTATAAAAAGGAAAATGAAATCAATTTAAAAACCGTGAAAGAGAAATCATACAAGCTCCATCGACAACAGATCTGAGGTCGCCGGAACGAGTATCTATATTGGTGAGTCAAATAAATAAGATAATTTAAATAAATTTTTTTTTTTTGTACGCTAAAAAGGTACAGGTGCATCGATTTGAAATTTTAATAATTTTATTCTTTTATTTTGTTCATAATCGCAATATAAATTAATGAAATACACTTTATTAAGGGATGAATTGATTATGAATTCAAATATAAATGTACCATAAATTGTGTTAAAATTTGAAAAAAAAAAAACAAAAAAAAGAAAAAGAAAAACCAACTACATTAATAAACAGTCACTTGACTCACATTATTCTGTTCTATTTTGTTTAACAATTGATTTGTTTTATAAATGTTAATTTTTTTTATATTAATTACAAAAATTAAAAACATTTTTCTTCATATATAAAATAAGTACTATGTAAATAGAAAATGCATTTGTAAATATTTTATTTTATCATTTCACGAAACATTTAGCTACCGGAAGTTAGGATTTTAGTGGGCTATTCGGGACATTATAATGAGTAGCATAGGACTTGGGCGGGTACAGAGAAAAGAAATAAGCAACTTCTCACATTTTCCTTTTTATCAAACTTTCCTTTACATTTCAACAAGTTAAAAATTTGTATCTATAGTATTGAAAGCTACCTAAATTTTTATTTCATTGTGACGAGGTGTTCGTATTCGGAAGAATTAAAAGAATCACCCCAATTTCCGTAGAGCTTAGCCGGTATTATAGGTAGCGTATGTTCTGCTGAATATGAATTTTGATACAAGAATCGTTACAAGTTTGACAGGAAAAAAAACCAATCGAGTTAAATATGGCGAACAAGGTACATCAGCGTTATGACGCCTTTTCTATCAGTGTAGTATTTTGCCAAAAAAAAAAAAATAAAATAAAAAAAAATACAATTGTTTCCCCTTTTGTATATAAAAATTTATAAATTTTTTAAATATCGTGTGAACACTCTTTAGAGAAACCAGTGCGATATAATTGGGATACCTTTTAAATAATATGTTAATAGAAGTTCTACAATACAATTTTTTCTAGTCGCAGTATATTTAAAAAAAAAAATTCACAAAACAAAGTTATCTCATTTAAAGTCACGATAGGGCAAAGTTTCGTCGCTACTTTTCTTTGATAACACTGATCTTTGGAAAAAAATATTACTGAAAAAACGAAGCGTGCTTGTTAACTAATCTGGGTGCGCTGAACTCGAATCTGGCATACAAATTGTTAATTTTTTATCGCATGCTGGCAATACTGTGAAACAGTCAATACTGACACTACAATTTCAAAATTATTTATTTGATAGAAACCCACATTCATTCTAAAGGCCCAACCAAAATATGCATAGCCTTGCTTAACCTACTGTCAAACATTAATAAAAAGTCTCTCAAATGTATTTAAAAAACAAAATAAAAAAACATTAAATTCCGTACGGAATGTGCGATAAGATTTGCACCTTGCTTTAGCAAATGACAGTTTCATTGAACTTAGCAAAACGTTTCCTTAAGTTCAATATGGTTTGCCTCATACAATTAACATGTATTAATTTCCTTAAGTGACAGCTAGAACTCGCCACATAAAGTTAGAGACACAGTTAAGTGAGAAAAACAGCTGTTTGTTTCAATATACTGCATTTTTGTTTCATTTCACACATTTCAATCGAAAAGTTTCTCGACGCGAGAGTTACAAAACATGGGCACTGTGCAAAATTTGCAAAGGGTTTCTTCATTTAAAATGTGTGTGGTCGCGAAAAAATGGATGCTCTATTATAAAAGCTTTTTTGTAATGTTTTTTTTTTTTTTGTTAGGTATTTTTATATTTTGACCGAATTGAACTTCAAATAAATTTTTGTGTTTTCTTTTAAAATCGTGGCAATTTTGCTGAAAAACGTTTTTTTAAGTTTTTTTTTCAAAAAATGGTGACATTTACTCTTGATATTAGATGTGAGCAATGTAAACGAATATTTCACATTGTCTACATTTTTGATGGTAGATATAAGATGCTGATCAGTGTAAAAAGCCTATTACCAATTTCCGCTACAAAAGTAGCATTTTCTTGAATAGATTTTATAACAAAATTATTAACGTCATAATTTTCATAAAAACACGACAATCCAAATAATGTTTTCAGATATTTTCTTTTAAAACAATACACATGACTGAGTAATATTTGACGTCATTATTTAAAAAAACAACATATTTTTTACAAAAGATTTTAAAAACACATAAACGCGTATTCAATTGCTTAATGAAGTGTTTATAATTTATGAATGAACATATGGCCCTTAATTTATTTTAACCCAAATAAAACCATACAAAAATACAACCGAAATATGAAATATTTAGTAATAAAAGCACTTTGAACATTGAAGTTATTAATAAATTCTTAAAAACAAAAATTTATTTTTAAATAATAACACTGTGTTGAAAAGTTTGCTTTTTCAGCGGTTTAATTAAAAAAATTTCTTAAATAGTTTCGCAATTTATTGAGTCGAGCAGAGCAGAATGAATATATGTACCACTTAATATTGGTTTCCCTTTTATTTTTGTACCACAGTGTAAAAACGCATTAAATGAACTTAGTTTAATTTTATTTTTAAATTAAGCGAAATTAAATACTTTAAAACTTTTTAATTTTATCATGATTTTTTCTCTTATTTTCTTCAATGAAACCAAATTGTTACATCCATTCATTAATTCCTTCCGTAGAAACGTTCTAAACCCACTTAAGCAAATATTTTTTTTTTTTTCATAAAATGCACAACACATCCTTAAATTCAACAACAAATTCATTTTTTAATCTTTAAACTACACAATAGCAAATATAAAGCGCATAACTCCAACTGCATTATTCCTCAATAGATTTCACCAATCACGTTTTTATTGTAAAGTGCTTGCATCAACAGACTTTTAAAACGCATTCGCAATTTTTTTTTTTTTGCGAAATTTTTGCTTAAGAAATTGTGTTTAATTTATACAGGGTAGAGCAGCAGGAAGTGGGATTCATAATGGAATTTAACACTGAAAAGTTAATCTTCATTTTGGTACATTAAGATTACACTTCGTAGTACCGACGAACTTTTTAAAAAAAAATTCTAGCGGAACGATTTTTAAAGTAAAAAATTTACAAAAACTTGTTTAGTTAAGCATTTTAGTAAAAAGATTTAATATAAAACATAAAAAATAAAAGTTTTTCATTTATCCCAAATTTTATACGAATTTTTTGTGTTTTCAAATGAATTATTTTTTTTAAGCTTTCGTCATCAGCTAACGTTGTTGAAAAAAATACAAATAAAAAAGTTATATGATAAGATGTAAATAAGCTTTGTCCATTCGACGAAGAATAACCGTTCAGGGTTAAAAGTTTTTAATGGGTATCCTTACAGTAAATTTGTTGGTGTCATTTAAGGGATCTGTGGATGCAACTCGTCAATAAATTTTGTGAGCTCAGATAATTAGAATATGGTGATCTATAAAACATTAATCTAATTTAAGTCGAAACAAGTAAGATATAACCAGCATATCTGTAGCAGCATTAATCACGAATACAAAGATTTTAGTAGGATTAAGATTAATTAGACTGCTTGAAAAAAATGAACGAAGTGCACTGACTGGCCTATTTACTTTGCACTGATTGATATCATCAGTTAATATTAGCTAACCCTCAAATCACCCTCAAAAAAACTTACGTTAGTTTCCCTTGTGTGTGGTTTTTACACATATGCAATGTCCTTCGACTTTACTGTTGCGCCATAGTACGTTTGTAATTAAAGTCATGATTTGCGTGACATAAATTAAGTATTTATTTCGTTGTTGATCAACAACAAACCATACAAAGCTTTTTGTATTCTATATAAGCACTTTATAAAACACGCATTGCATGAAGTTCGCCACAATATTAAAAATATTCACACTCGCCGATCGAAAACTTTAACTCTAGTGTAAATTACAGAGAAACTAAATTTTTGTGGTAACTTACATAAGTTCTGAAATATTTCTTTACTAAAACATATTTTTTAATCAGAAAATGTGTTTGCAGTACTAAATTTATATTGCTAACAATATAAATAATAGTTTTTAGTGTACCTCAACAGTTTTTTTTTTTTTTGTTAATCGTGTAAAAATGATCCCTTTTGTGTGTTTTTTTTCACACAAGGGTGATTTAAAGGTTACTGTTATTACCAAACAATGCAGATTTTGCGACGATGAGAAATCAGAATATCTAGCATTAGGGGCTAATAGGCAGGAGATTTTTTAGCTCTATCACCGAGCAGAATAATTGTCTTCGTATGTAGCCTAGATCGCGGCTGCACAATAGATCTAAATACCTAACTGTTAAGACTTATTTTATTAAATACACCAGTATTGCTCTTTTCTGTTGAGCCTTTTGAAAGTCAGGGGGTTTTCAACATACGGAAAAATTGACAAACAGACGGCCATGGCTAAAGAATTACTCAAGAACCCAGAAATAAATCTAACTATATACACAAAAATGGTAACGTTACTGGCTGATTGACGGATTGACTTATACATCATCGCACAGCTTATGCGCCTGAAGCTTAAAACTTGAAATTTTTACCGGAGGTTGGTCTTTCCCCAAATCGAACAACTTAGACGGGATTCTTGGATATTCAAACGTTTAGTGGATAAAGAAAGGAGAGTAAAGTTGTTATTTTTATATCTTCAAAACTATTGTTATTGTTCTTTAGAAAAATAAGCGGACAGGTGTCTGGTACTTTTTTGAAATTCGGTCGGTTTAAGAAGTAAACGGGTAAAACCTGTATTTTGGTACTTTTTGTCACCCCATATATCTTTTAAGTCAACAAACATTGAAGACGAGTTAATTTGACATTTGAAACAAATCTAAAAAATAAAAATACATATTCGGTACTTTTTCGTAATTCGAACGTTTAAGGCGAGAAAATCGTACCTATTTTTGGTACTTTTTTTACGAAATAATTTTTCCATTCATTGGCATATACATATATTAAATTATGGGCTTCTACTACTATATTGAAATTTTAAACACTTTAACGGGGAGAAAAAAGCACCAAAAACGGGCGAATACGCAAAAATTAATGTTTTTCTTAAGCTTTTTGGTACAACAACTGGTACTTTATTTTATTTTCGTTAATGTTTTACCTAGAAACATAAAATTCGACATGCAATGTCTTGAGTGCATAAAAATCTGTGAGGAAACTTTTTTAGTACTTTTTTGTTCTTTAACTGGTACTTTTTGAATTTCCGTTAGTATTGGACCTAGAAATATAAAATTAAACAAGCATAAGGGCCTGAGTGAATGAAAATCTGTTAGTATGATATTTTTGGTACTTTTCCGTTTTTTACTGGTAAACCACACCAAAATAGTGGAGAGGGTATTATGCATTTGTGCTGATGTGTGTAACACGTTAAAATATTGGTCCTACCCACCTTAAAGTATACTGATCCAACGATGGCCATCCGTCCGGCTGGCTGGCTGTCCGTGTTACCTTGTGCGCGAAGTGTATTTTATAGATAGTTTGATGAAATTTGGTACGTAGGCTCTAATTGGCACAGCGACCAAGCCTTTTGAAAATCATATAGTTTCCATACGAGCTGCTTTCTGGAATAGGGCCTTTGTGCCCACTATCAAACTAATATCAATGAAATTTATATGGGCACAAAGGCTATGCATTTTTTAAAATATTGGACCACAAGGGGAGATAGGGGGCAATATATGCCTCTCAGAAACCATCAAACCGATTATAATGAAATTTAAAACATAAATAGAACCATATTTATATGGATACATATAAATACTGTGGTGTAGGGTGCCTATACCCTTGACCGACTATACTTTTTTACTTGTTTTTTATATTCGTTAATATTCGAATATTACTACCTACTTGTGCAGAAGCTCATGAGAGACAGTTTGGTTTTATTCAAGATATGATAGGTGTAATAGTTTTGCCGGGGTATGCCTTATATGTATTAAAACTTGAGTTAATTGTGTACCCACCTATACCTACCAAATTTAGGGATTGAATTTTCACCTGTATGACTAGTTTTATTACGATACCTTTATTTCTATGAAAATTTATTATAGTGATATTGGGTTTTTCAGAGTTTATGAAAACTTATAACTTGAGTCATTATGGACCCGTCTACACTATATTTTGAGATATTGCTTTGACGTTATAAACAGTATTTCCGCAGAATTATAGTTTCATACTAAGTTTTGTATGCAGTTAATGGCTGTGAAAATACCTTTCTACAGTGGGGGCTTTATGGGAGTTATGGTACGTTATAGATATTTAACAAAATTTTATAAAGGCTATTTGTAAAGAATTCTGACTCAGGCTAAAATTTTGGGAATAAATTACTTATGAAATAACAAAAATACCACAATATAAGAGAAACAGGTTATAGTCGTTTTGAAAATCATTTTTTAACTCAATACCCTTTCAAACTATGTATCAACATTATGGTTCTCTGGCTTCAATATACTACAATATGTTGAATGTTGTGAAATTTTTTCACGTTGCAGCCAATAGCATTTGTATTATAGTTACGCATGCAGTTAAAGTATTAAATACTTACCATAAAATTGAACACGTTTCGGTGGTAAATTGAATTGTATTACGAATCGGATGAATGCATTAAGTGATGGCGAAATAAAATGAAAACTTATTGCTTCATACATAAAAAGTTTTATAGTTTCATCTTTTATTATACATTCGTTTACGATAACAATATAAAATATTTTTGAAATTTTTGATTAAATAAAATAGTATGAGAATATTTATAGAATGCTTAAAGGAATATGAAGGATGCATTGCTTTGCTACTTATAATTTCAATCAATATATTAAAAAAAAAAAAATTGTGTGCAAAAGTATTTTGCTAATCATTTTATACTTCAATACCCATAAATAATATTTTAGATATAAAGTTAAGATTGCTATGAATCTTGAAATGTTTGCAAGAGAATTTTTGTTTTGCATTGTTTAAGAGTTTTTAAAAATTAAAGTTTTGCAAATCATAAAAAAAATTAAATTTTTTTTCATTCAATAAAAGCATTTCATTAAGAGTACTTTGATCCGACATCAAAAAATGAAGCTTCACTATATTAAAGGGTATAAAATCGAATCCCTCTTTTTAATTTTAATTTTGCAAAACACTGAGACCTCATCGTATTATATTGCACTTCACCGCAGGAGGAAAGGGTATATACGAATTTTATATAAGTTTTTCACTTATTTTGTAAGTCTTACAAAATTTATCTTAGCCCCTACAAAGTGTATATTTTCTGAATCCTTATAAGTAGTAGAATTGATTTAACAATGGCCGTAGGTCCATCCGCCAGTTTGTCTGTCAACTTGTATGTTGAAATGGATTTTATAAAAAACCCATGATACGATGGATTAATTTTTAACAATATATCGTAAATTTTCAATTTTTGAATTCTTATAATGATAAATAAACTTTACTATTTAACAGAACAAAATAACAACGGTTGAACATTTTTTAAAGTTTTTGAAATATATTTACGGCCAATTTCGCCAAGTTTAGCTAAAACTTACTATTTCTTTAACTTCCAGTAAATAGTATTTTTGACAGCTAAAACTGATAGTTATTTATAACTGAATTTGGTGAAATTGACCGTTAATATTTTCTTAAACAATATTAAATAACTTAATTTATCTTTGGGGTAAGTAACGTTGTGGTTTGAATAATTAAGCTATTTTAACGGGTCTTTCATTAATTTTAGTTTTCAAATACTAGTCGATAATGGGGTCAAAATTTTCCTATATGCAGATATTAAATAATTATTGTTCCAGTTCTAAGTCTGAATAAGTATGCTGAAATAAATATTTATGGTGTTTGGGATGTAGTTTTTAATATACAAATGGGGGATTTCATGTCAAGTGACCCAATTTTAAAATCGATGTCTTCCGATTTGGATGAGATTTGCACCAAGGTTAGTCCTATTGGATAGTATAGTAGTAGTAGTAGTTTAGACACAAATTTTCAACAAGATCAGTCCAAAATTTTCTGACTTAGTGGGGGTCAAAATTTGACATTTTGGCCATACAAGTGTTCTTTCTCATCCATGTAACTTATAACCTATTGGTGTTAGCAAAATTTGTCCCAAGTAGCTTCGATAGCTATATATGCACTTACTTATCGATGCCAAAATTCACCATAAGCTTTAAAACGGATAAATATATTGTTTCTGCATTCATTGATCGCTTAAGAAAAAACTAGCAATTGAATAATTTCGGCTTTCCTGCTCATAACTTAAAAAATACTTCTTTCAAAGAATTTAACCTACCCAAGACATGCTGTAATTTACATTCTTGTTTACAAATTCAAAAAATTTTTTTATATAGCATGTTTTTTTCTGCTCATAAATAAACTCAAACCTACTGCCTAGTTTTAGGCATCTCAATTGAAAAACAATTTTTTTATTTCCAAAATACATGCTGCAGTAATACCTTGTCTTTCTTTTTTTTTTTTCTTCAATAAGACTAAAACCATACTATAAAAAAATATTGAAAATTTACTTTTAGGCGTAATTAACAAAACCCTGTACATTTTCCCTTAAATAACGCTATTTAAAAGAGCATGTTTTGTGCGTGTGTGTTTGTTTGATTACAACTCAACGCAACAGCTGTGTATGGAAAATTGCTATTTCTCGAAAGCTTGACACGAGATATGAAATTAATTTTTAATTAATCTTTAAGTACATTTAAGATATATAGTATTCTAATTTAATTATAACAACAGCCAAGTAAATATTTTTAAAAACATTTACAAGATACGAGTATGTACTTGTTGACATACACACACAAATACAAAGACATGTATATTTGCGAAATACCACATTCATACATTAACTTTACAAATCCAAATTGTGTCATTATACTTTATATGAGGAGCTCTATAACCAAGGCAATAATAATTGAAGTAAGATTTTGATGTGTGAGAGCTTAAAAAGTTTTTTTATTTCGTTTGTAACTCCAAGAAATATTTATATAAGACCTCGTAAGGATTTTTTTCGTATAACTCTGTTTGCCTGTTTAAAATAGCTTCACTTCTGAACGACTCAGCAGAATACAATTATTTTTGTGTCAAATTTCTTTTAGTTTTCCTAAAAGGTTAGTAATTTTAATCAACCATAATCGGTATTATAGTAGAAAAAGTGCTTTGGTTCCAAATGTGGACCAACTGACATAAAAATATTGTATTTTTATTCTGTTTACATATCATTTGCAGCTGATATTTATTGCTTGTTTTAATGAATCCACACAATATGTTTCTATTTCAGTAGAAAACAAAATCTGATATGAAAACTGAGGTGCAAAGACCTTGATTTCATCTCTCTTTGTGATAAAATGCCATATACTGGCATAAAATTGGAGGGCTAATTCAGGTATTGATTTTAAGTTGGGCTAAAATTTGTTTTATACATAAAAGTTACACTACTAACGTTCATAATGACCGGTCCATATTTTAGCTTCATCTCATAAGAAACCCTCTTGCCTTAAACGTCCAAAAGAAAACATGAATTGCAAAGCGGGTGGATACAATTGACTTTTGATAATTTATTTGGGTACACAACAAAAAAGTAATTAAAGAAAGAAGCAAATGGACGAATGTCTTCATTTTAAGAAGAAATAGGTGTTCACATGTAATTTGATTAAAAAATGTAGAAATTACATATCCGCATTAGATATTGTTTGACGTTTCGTTGTTTACTAGAATACAAAATTTGTAAAATGTTCGCGCACAAGCCCACTAACACATCAAACAAATCACAAGAAATTTAAAATTTTAAAAAACTAAAGATTTGTGCGCGCACATCCCCATTTACAAGTAACAAGACTTCGAGCACGAACAAATCACACGCACAAATCATTCGCGTGTGAGCAGCTATACTTGATCGTATTCAATTACGGCAGAATTATTTTCATTAACGGCTTTGAGTAATTTTATAACAATCGTTAAATACATAAATGTATAATTAAATTAAAAAATAAAACAAGTAAGAAAGTATCTTCGGTCTAGCCCGACCATTTGATACCCTACATTACAGTATATAGAGAAAGCAAGACAAACAAAATCTTATTAATAAAAAATTTTGTATTCCCAAAAATTATTTTGATAATAAATTTGCAGTGCACGGCATGTACAAAAACTGAACTAGCAACTTGCTTTTCTTGCGAAAACAATAAAGCAATTTGTGTTTGTTTTGTTTTTCTTAACGTACTTACAACTACAATTATTTTTATTATTTTTTTTTTTTTGTTATTTATTTTCATTTATTTGGAACTTCTACAACAAAACAATGGTTTTAGTGAGTAGAAATCTAATGAAGTTATGATCAATATCATAAAAATTAATAACATCAATAACATAAAACAGGTGTAATATTTTAACAATTAATATGGTTTTTAATTAGGCTTAAGTTCATTAAATTTAATTTTCATTAAATTATTTCTATGAAGAAAGGAATTTTAGAACATGAAAATCAATTAAAATTGTTATTGATAATCTTTCATTCTTGACCGTGGCATGTTTCGATCGCAACCACTCGATCTCCTCAGATGGATTTGCCGTTTTACACTCGCAGCCATCGACGACTGCTGACGTCAATAGTCAAACATCAATCCTTAAACCAAATTGTATTTTAACCATTGGCAGATCGAAGTTTGCTTTTTTAAATGATTATCCATTTTAATTGATTTTACATGTTTTTCCTTACTTCTATTTTTTCGTACTTTTGTCAAGAATTTTTCTTGAATTCCAAAGTACATTTTTTGTTTTTTTCATTTTTGTCTTTCTTTTTCTTGTTGACCTTTCTCAGCACAACTTGAAGGACAAATGAACACATAGAGCTCGTTCCTTAGAGTGGTTGCGATCGAAACATGTCATTAATTTAAATTAATTTTCATGTTGTAAAATTCCTGTCTTCATAGAAATAATTTAATGAAAATTAAATTTAATGAAAATTTGGATCAAAAACCATAAATAGTTCAACAAAATAACCACAATACTAATTATTAATTAATATGGTATTTTAAAATATAACAAAAGTGAAAAAAAGAATAGTGAAATACATATTTATATACGAAAACAATATTGAAAGCGATAATTAACAAAGATGGTTATAGTAATGAAAACGATAGTTATTTATGAATAAAATCTAAATAACAGTGGCTTGAAATGCGGGGCGCTGCTGATTTCTTTAATTGTTAGGGGGGAAGATTTTTACTGAGACGTATTGAAGTTATAAAAAATTGCCATTCCGAAACTAGCGTATGGTTTATAGAGATAATTTGGTTTCCGAGTGGTTATAATTTTATGCAAATAAACAAGAGTTCTTATTTTCAACAAGTCTTCAAATAGCACCCCGTGTTTGAGAATTCCAACCATTTGTAGTGGGGGATGGAAGAAAAGATAAACTCACTGTTGGTATTTTGTTCAAGCTTTGATACCGTTGCAAATAAGACATTTTGAGTGTTTGCAATTATCATTCACTATGCAGTTTTATTTACTAATATCTTGGCTTTTCCGAAATTTTTTGGGAGAATGTTTCCTGATGATCTGGCCTAAGCAACCAGTAAAATGCGCATAGGAACTAGCGTATCCCCCAATAATAAATTTATTTCAGCGTTTCTATCTTGAACAAAATCTTATTAATAAAAGTTTTGTATTCCCAAAAACTACTTTGAATATACAGAAAATGTTTAAGAGTTAACCAAAATTGGAATCCATGGTCTAGACAGTCGGACGAACTGACGGTCAGACCGATGTCGTTAAATGGAATCAGAAACTGAAATCTGAGTCGATAGGTTTTGCTAAACGCATAATATCCTCTCCACTTTTGATTTTTAAGTATGAAAACAGAAAATCTTAAAACTCGAAATTTTTGCGTTTTGTTCTGGAGCTCCCCATCTGTATGTAAGTATTTAATCTAAGTATCTTTAATTTTTTCTTTTTTTTAATATTCTATGTGGTTCTTCTTTGATGGTATTGGTGTTAATTTAAACACTTAGTATTAGAATGTATGTGTGTTTAGGGTTTTTAAGAAAGACTTTAGCAGGGAAAAAGAGTCAGTTCAATTAGACAACTACATCAGTTAAGTACTTAATAGAATATCTAGAAAGTAGGTAAAATGGAAGTAGTCCAATAAGACTCTGGGATGCCCTTCAGTTACTGTGGTTAAACATATTATGGGCATGTAATCCAGTTATATTGGAAATTTACGGGAAAAGATTTCATATGTAAAGAAAATTTTTTTTAAAATAGTGATAAAGATTACACAGATCAACAAATTTTTAACCCATGATGGACCATACCTTGCGCTGAATCCGAATCTGTAGTCAGAATTTTTCTGCGCGAATTAATCCTTATTTATGAAACTTGATATGTCGTCTGATATTTGATATTAGGAATATCTTATTCATTCTCTGAGATATCTAAAAATGAAGTTTTAATATGTAATTTTTCGCCGTATTTTTGGTATTTTCGTAATTTTTTTATTTTAATTTTTTATAATTTTTGTTGTATAATTTTTACTTAATTTCTGTTTTTATGGCTTTTTTCAATTTTGCGCAACTCAAACTTTTAGAAAGCTAGGGGTAGGATTCATTCAAATTTTGCAGACCTGTGTTTTTATCATAATTATTAAAAAACTTTATTATAGTAATTTTAAATTAGAATTAAATTAGACTTTATATGCCAAACGACGATTGTACTTTTAAAAAATTATACCTTCATAGTAACTGGAATATTAAATTGTTGTATGCGCTGTAAAAAAAAACTTATATCATTTTCAACGGGTGATGGCAAACGACAACGGTACTTTTTTTATTAGTATCAACAACATCCGTTTTCAATTCGACAACAAAACGTTGAAAAGTCGAGAAATAAAAAAAAAAATGTAATTAACTATAAAATGAAACAAATCATAAATCCGACTGCAAAATAAACAATTTAAATGCACTTCAAAGACTTAAGCAAGATTAAGAAAATAACACAGTGCAACACGAAAAAAAATAACCATATACTGACACCACTACGTGATAAAAGACCAAAATAAAAAAAAAAAACCCGTGTCTCCCAGTTTTGCCCAAAGTCATGGACTTTTGTTATGGGCCCCCAAAGATTTGGGGCCTCGGTGTCATATCTTGCAAACCGTTCGGAATGGGGGCCCATACAAAGTGCATGACTTTGGGCAAAACCGGGAGACACGGGTCTTTTATCACGTAGTGGCTCTGTGGCAAGTGAAACATTATTCTCTACATTTAAACCATACATTTTCCGCCACAAAAAGCTTCGGATCATAATACCTAAAATTTAGACACATGGAACCCTTTTAAAAAAACTATAAGATCCTTGCGTAATGGATATTTTGACTTGGTCTAAATTTTGTTCGTTACCTTCGTTTTTCGCATGACAGTTTACACTTCAGATTCTTGTAATAGATCCACTTTTTCCCCCATTCACAACTAGATCAGAAAAGAAATTACGCCGCTCGATGCTTCTCGGCTTCGGTCCAATTTTCTTGCTTTTATTCCATCTTGGGGTTTTCAAGGAAAGGATTTTGTCGTTTATATAACGTCCAATGTTTCTACAAATTCTTATGCGTAATCCCTAACACGGTTCATATTCAAATGAGTACCTTCATCTTCATCCATTCTCACAACATGACGTATACAACGTCGATCTACGGTCGATCTACGTTCGCATAAGCGAGTAGTATGTGTTGTTTTGTTTAGAGTGTGCCAGTTCTATTAACTCCTGCGTACCGCATGACCATTTTCAGTTGGATGTAAAAAAAAATCGCACAATAAACTTTCTACTTGTCTAAAGCCTCGTTTGGTATTGAACGGCTCGAAGAGGTTTCTTCTTATTTTAACTGAGGATTATGTATCAGTTAGGGTCATCCTCCAAAGTACGTATTAGTTTTGCAGGGATATCAAAATCAGACATGGCTTGAAACTATGACTGCCAGACAGATTGTCTAGTTTTTTCGGTCCTGTCCAGCTAAAATACAATTTTGCCAGTTAAAAAAATTGGTTTTTTAATTTTGAAAAATTATTTTTGTAGTATTTAAGCATACAATTACTTTTATATCTTAATTTCTATTTAATGTGTCCTTCCAAATTAGTGGTTTTGATATGAGGGATCCATTTGCGTGCATTTTTATACTGTACAGCTGTTTTTTCCAAATCCAGGTGATTTTTTTCCATATTCCAGTCATTAGATTCTTGGAATCTGGCAGCACTACTTGAAGCACTTTGAATGTATGGAGCTGTCAGAAGCAGGCTTCTAATCAAAGAATAGGTGGTAGGTGTCGACTTGTTTTTCTTGGTCTAAAGCCGTACTGATAAGGAACAATTATCTTTTTAACTTAAGATTTTAACTACTCATACAATACACTTGATAGAATTTTCTAAGCGATGGAAAGAAGACTTATTCCTTTCTAGTCTCCTTTCTTGTGCTGGGTACATAGTACGCTGAGGTTCCAACCATCGGCCATTCTTACTTCTAGTCAGATTTTGCCAACAAACTAATGTAACGCCTTATTAGAGCATTGCTTTCATTCTTTAATAGCTCCGCTGGCAGCTCATCGGCTTAAGCTACCTTGCTTTTTTGCACTACCCTTATAGCGTATTATTAAAATATATTCTCCCTTTAAAAAAGAAAGCATACTAACGACTGAAGCTTGTAGAACATCAAGTCCTTCTGTTTAGATATTAGTTTGTAAATTCGGAACAAAACTCAACTCTAAAATTTCCTAAAATAGAGTGCAAAAATGATTAAAGTATCAACCCATTAACATAAATTTTTCAAACAAAATGTTATGCCTTAAATGAGGTATAATACCAACAAAGAATGGATGAAAAACCACAGAACAAAAAAAATATAGAAGATAGAAGACGAAAAATTCACAAAAGAAAAAATTTATGATACAAATTTCCTTAAAAAAAAAACCATAACATTTTAGTTATTTTGTGAAATTTAGCTCAAAAAAAGCAGCGTACGGATGAATAAAGGTAAGAACATTTGCATAATAAGCTGGCGAACATTGAAAATATTTTCCTTTTAGTACATTTTTTACATTTGTTTATCAGCCATGAAGCATCAGCATCAAAATCAACCCAACTTATTAGCGTAACCACTAGCAATAGCGTCAAAGTCATCTTCATCTTCACCGTAATCATCATTATCATTATCAAACAACAAATATAACAAGTTTTTATACCAAGTTGACTGTGGCAAATAATAAGAACCCAAGTAACAAGAAGTATCCAATGCATTAAAACAAGGTGTAGTATATGGATGAATAAAATTGGAGTGGATGGGGTGTTTTGTTTCATCTTGTTATTTGTGTTTTAAATTCTTTTGTTTTACTTTTCCGCATTTTCATATCAACTTCTTTTGTTCTGTTGCCTTTATTTGAGGCTTTAGAAGATGATAACGCGCTTGTGTAAATATTGAGATATAAACGAATATTTAAAACGATTTAATCCAAGGCACATGCAAAAGGGCCTTAAAGGGAACATTTTGCATAACATTGTAGGGACGGAAACTACGGCGTAAAAATATAGATAAATATCGTTTTTCATTAGCAAAAAAAGATTTTTAGGTCCCCAAAGCAAATGGAAAAAACAGATTTGGTAACATTAATTAAAAAATATTCCACACTTTCGTTTTGCCGCGCCTTAACGAGAAGGAACTTAGTTCATCTAAAAGTGCAAAGTGTTTCGGCATAGTCCTTAACTTCAGATGTTATAGGGGCTTAATGGCCAATACAGTTTAATTATGCAAGCTATGTAATGTAAAAGTTTCGCTTACTATCTCACTTACAAAAGGCATGAATTTTAAATACCGAGTTCTCACTTTGAAGAAATTAATTTTCAAAAGAAGAAGCGTTTTATTCAACGCATATAATAACTGATAAACGTAACGATTAGCTAAACACACTGAATTTTTTGTTCTTATAGGCAGGGCTGTGGAGTCGGAGTCGCAATTCCGACTCCAAAATTTTTCGGCATAAAAAATTCAAAAACAAATTTCTAGTATTTTCCAATATATAAAATTTTTCGAAATTAGTGATGCAATATTTAAAATATCAATTTAAAATTTTTACAGAATAATTTTCTTGCTTTATTAAACCAATTAAAAAAGATCAGTCTCATATACATTTAGTATCAATGTTAGAGTAGGAGTCGGAGTTGGAGGCGGATTCGGACTTAAAAAATATCATCGGTTGGAGTCGAACTAGGAGTTAGAACTATTTTTTGACGACGCCACAGCCTTGGTTACAGTAATTTTTGCATATTTTCCTTTTCAAACCGCCTTCACCGAAAAAATTCTCCAAAAATTTTCACCAATTAAAGCATTAATCAAAAATTTAATCAGATTTAATTAAAAATTTAATCAAGTAGATTAAACGCTTAATCAACTGAATTAAAATTTAATCAAATAAATTAAACGTTTAATTGACACTATTAATTTGTTTACTGATGCAAATTTAATTAACTTTTTAATAAATATTACAAATTTTTTTATTAAAATCAATTTTTATTTTTTCTGTGTTCGTAGTAAGGGAATGGCGCACAATACTTTGATGTAGAACAAAATTGTCCAAAAATAGAAGGAGTTGACCCAGACTAATAATATTTTGCATGGAGGTATATAAGATAACAATAAACAAAATTTCCAGTTTTGAAAAAATCCCGTCAAAGGATTCATGTAAAAAAATTTAATTCGGCAACACTTTTTATGTTGAATTGTTGAAAATTACCAAATCTATCTAAATATAATGTTAAAATTGATGTACTTATTTTTTTATAAATTCTAGCAAGGATTTTTCAATGATACAAACAATTCAAATATTTCATAATTAAAATATTTTATACAAAAATATAAAAAATAAAAACAATTTGGTATTCCGGAAAAAGCACAAAAAATGACACTTAAACTCAAAATTTGGTAAATTTTTTTCTTTACATCAATCAATAGTAGCAAGGCGAATTTACACCAGGTGAACTTATCTTGCTACGTTAGCAACAGCTGATAACTAACCTTGTGTCAAAATGGTATACCCTTCTAGTGGTTCTGGGGAATCTTTACTAAATTCTATAATTTTCGCTTAAAATTCGCTTAAGTTATTAAATTTCAAAACACACAATTTAAAATTGAAAACAAAATGAAATATTTGCTTGAATTTTTGACACAACGTTAAAATATTTTACAGTGTTGTAAAACGTTTTCAAAATAAGACCATCTTGTATGAATTCGCCTTGAATAGTAGCATATATTCCTTAAAAAAACTGAAAAAAACGGTGCACTCAGTTTTTTTTTTTAATTTAAAGTAAATATTGACGATTTTCATATTTTTTGCAGAAACAACCTGCATTTTATTACGGTTATATAAAAATATCTAAAAAGGGTAGAGAGTTTCTTGAAGTTAATTTCTTTAGAAAGTACAAAGAAAATAGGATAATAAAACATATTTATAGCTTTTAGTCTGAAGTACTAAATTATAAAAAATAATAAATGCGTTTTGGGCCTCTAAAAAAGATCATATATGTCTAAGTTAAAACTGAAATGTGTTTAGTTTTTCTTTTGATTCTTAATGGCGGACACTTGGTTTATTAAACGACAGAGAAAATTAAATCTTTTTTTCTTTTATAAAATTTGAGAGCTAGTTGACTTACCTATCTGCATCTCTGTATGGCTCTTTGCAGTCAAAGTAAAAAATGCATCATAGAGTTTAACGTTCACAGTTTTCTTATATCGGTAATATTTTTGGTGCACTTTGTGAGCAATAATAAAAAATAAAAAATTCAGTTGCTTTACAACTATACGTTTTAGAATCCACCCTATCCTAAACACATTGTAAAGGAGTTATCCAAATTTACTTTGAATGTCTCTCATCGATTTGTTCTCTCAAAAATGTGTTCAGAGTTGAGGCTCATTTGTGGCTTAGCGGGTTCATTAATAAAAAATTGCCATGAGATGTGAGACCAATTCAAAAAAGACTCGAATACATCCAGGAAAATGCATCGTTAGGCCAGATGTTGGCACAAGGCGTGTACTTGTGCCATCATCTGGCCTAAAATTGAAGCACAGCTCTCGTAACAGACACTGAAGACTGTTACTGCACGACTATTGTCGTGGCATACGACCTGCAAAAGTGGCTCAAATTAAAAGTCAAGAATTGTATTAAGATCAACCGCGGTGGCCAAATAAAATATATATAATTCTCACATGCTATTCAATTATTTTTTAAATAAAAACATTTTTTTGTGTTAGTTTTTGCATTTATTAAAAATTGTATTTTAAATACCAACGATAAATTTTTATAATGAAACGAGCGTATTGTGGTTTTATTTATTTATTAAGAGTTACAAATACAATTCAAAATTAATTAACAAAAAAAAAAAAAAAATAGCAACTTAGACCTTCAGCCTCTTGTTGTGAAAAATACCAGATTCTCTGGTGGGAATCGAACCCGCAACACTCGCACTATAATAGACTAGCTCACTAGCTTAACTAGCCTACCACAGCTCCCACATCATGGTCGTTTTTATAAAAAGCAATGATAAATTTTGTAATTAGACGTTTTTGACAACAAGGCGCTATTTTCGACCGTGCTGGAATTGGAAGAGCACAAGCGGCTTTCAATTATGTTAATGTTCGAAGCGTCCAACAACAGTGCCGCAAGCCACAAACAAATCATACACGTACAAAAAAAATATGAGAGTCAATATTAACCATAAAAAAGGTCAATATTAACCATAATAATCGTCAACCATAACCATAATAGTGGTCAAAACTAACCATATTATGTTCAAAATTTACCACAATACTTCAAAATTTTGATGAATTTTAAAATCTGACTTCAGTATTATTTTAAAAGTGTATTAAAGAAGCAGAAAATTAATTTTCCTAAAGGGGTTAAGCTTTAATGAAAGAAATGGAAACTATTAATTTTTGGATTCAGTCTTAAAATTACTGAATGTTAAAAATTATAGGTTTTTATTATTATCTTTAATATAATTTTTAATTATTTCAAATGTGGCGCGGTTGTATCACGTAACTTACAAAGTTACAAAAAAAAACCTAAAAACCTCTCTTTTTATTTCACTTAGAAACAATAGTTATATATATATGACTAAATATTATAATGAGTAAATCAATTATCAAACGTTTGTCAAACGTTTTTACTCTGAATGTTTCAATATTGTTCTTACTCTTTTCTTTTCCAGCTGTGTACTTTTATATTAATGTACAATTTGCGCTCATGACCAAAAATAATACAAAACAAAATGGCACAATAATTCTCATTGTTTTGGTTTTGTTTTTGTTTTACTCACTGCAAAGAACAAAACAAAACGAAAGCAAACGTTTCGTTTTGTTTGTTTTCGTACTCTGGTTTTTAATGCATCAACATAGTACAATATATCCATGATTTCTATCCCTGTACTAAAGGGCGCAGATGCACAGAATTCGCTCTTGGGTGTTTACACGGCATTCAAATAGGTTGGCTTTCTAAACTGGAGTTCACTTAAGTAACAGGTCCATTTTAATGTTTCTAGAAAAACTACTCAAGATCAAGCAGCAAAATTTGAAACCTTTCCAGGACACATATTTTTTGCAAAAATTTTTTGTTTATAAAATTAGATAAAATTCCAGAAGTTTCCTGAGATTAAAAAAATTCAAAAATACTAAGGTTTTTTTAATCATACTTTTTTTGCCGCAACTGTATTATAATTAAATCCGATACTTTTAGGTCTTTAGCAATTATATTATGCGTACTTACAACCATGCATATATAGTAAATGTGACCATTTATATATATACGTTACAATTTTATTAATAAAATGGTGTTATTAATAAAATTGTAACGTAAAAATGTTCCACAAATATTTTCTGCATCAAATTTTACTAGGAGTCTTCTTAGACTAAAAGTTCGTGCAATGGAAGTATGTAAAACGGATTTTCGAAATTCCGGGCCCTGAAATATTTGAATTTTTCGAAAACCCGTTTTACACACATTGCACGAACTTTTGGTCTTAGAAGACTCCTAGTAAAATTTGATGCAGAAAATATTCGTGGAACATTTTTACGTTACAATTTTATTAATAACACCATTTTATTAATAAAATTGTAACGTATATATATAAATGGTCACATTTACTATATATGCATGGTTGTAAGTGCTGTTTTAGCATACTTTTGTGTGGAAGTTTAAAATAATGGCAAAAATTACCCCTTAAAATTAGTGTTAGAGGGTGGATATATTTTATGAAAATAATCGCCATACAATTCTACTGCAGACATCTGGAATAGTCTTTTAGCTCAGAAGAACATTTAGTATATTTTTTTGACTTGTACCAAACGGCTTTTCGAGAAATTCAAAAACTTCAATGCCCGAAATAGTTGCACGAACTAATAGTCTTCGAAGACCCCTAGTAAAATTTGATGCAGAAAATATTCGTGGAACATTTTAACCCTCTAAAGGGCAGTTTTAATATACTTTTGTGTGGAAGCTAAAAAAAGGACGAAAATAACCCTTTAAAATGAGTTTTAGAGGGTAAATATAAAAAGAGTCGCCATACAATTCTAGTAAAGACATCCAAAATAGTCTTTTAGCTCAGAAGTATATTTTTTTCAAAAAATTCAAAAAACTTTAGGGGCTGCTATTTCGGGAAACCGAGTTAACTTTTCAAACCCCTTTGGCAGATTTGCTCTACCAATAGTCTAGTTTCATTTCCCGAATTTTGTTGCACAGTGTTATCAAAAGATACTTCAAGTTTTTTACTTTAAATTTCGTACTAAAATTCTAAACTGTCTCACAGATCACTTCGGGCCTTTATTGCCTTTATTGCAAACCTGTTCTTATCTTTATATTTTCCTATTTGTTAAAGACTTTTGGTGCATAAACAATACTTTGTACTCAAAGTTTATCTGTTCTTATGGTTGTTGTAAATACTCATAGACAGGCAGACACTTTGACAGGATTAGACACATCCGTTATGGTAAATATTAACACGCAACGCTAAAGATATTTAAGTCACTCTATCTTTTCAGCGCATTCATTTACTTGCTGGCTGGATGTTTTCCTTATGCCATCATTAAACCACTATTGTTTAATAATGTTATCTTACGATACACAGTGGCGTAGAGTTGAAAGAAATAGTGAAAATAAAAACATTTGCACTTATGAAACAACTAAGCTTAATAAAAGCCACCACTTAGAATTGAAACTTTTTTGGAGTGGAATTTATATGGTGCCTGGTATTATTATGTATATTTTATGCAAAGTGATTTTTAGTCTTATAAAACCTTGTTTAAAGAATTTGCATTATGACAAGTAGTAATTTCTAGTCACATAAAAAAAATTTCAAAGTTAATTAGTAATTTATGGATAAAAAAATGCGCAAAACTGAACCCAAATAGAAAACAATAACTATATTATATTAAAAAAGTTAAATTTGGAGCAAATCCGATAATCCCAGTAAAAACTTCGCTTACTTTTTCAAAATGAATAGCTTCTCTCACTCATTATTAAGTAGCTTTCTTCTATAACTGCTCTGTAACAACTTCTAAAACTACTTATTTCTGGATGTATGTTGGTAAAAAAAATAATGACTTGCTTTTTAACGCGTTCATTTTGGGACATCCCTTGTAAAATTCATTGGTTCTTTCAGTAGAATTGTAAGCAGTGCTTTTAAGTTTTTCTGATTACTTAACACATTATTTTGTAGGCGAAGTTTTTACTGGGATGTTTAGTGAACCAGGATACATCTTTAATCTATTTATTCGTCATTTCCGGGTCCACTTGACGTCAATGGATTTGCTCCAAATTTTACTTCTTTACTTTTTTATTAAAAAAAAAAGCAAAAATCTGCTTGGCGAACTGGAATCAAAAATTTTTTTAAATTAAATACAAATAAGAACGTTTTTAATGTCTATATTTAATTTTTTTTTTTTTTTTTTTTTTTATTTGACGCCACTGTGCTTCGTACAACTTTCCATAATAAATATATGCAGTCAATATCAACAACGAAAAACGTAGATATATCAGTCTTCAGCTTTATCAGCTCAAGTATATCGAAGAGGGAGAAATATAAAGTAGATTTTTTTCCACCACCACCACCGCCAACACTGACTTGCGATCCAGTATCTTTTGTTTTAATAGCATAGAAAGTTTACATTTGGGATTTATTTTTAGTATTCGCAATATTTGCTATCTTAACCTTCTATTCGTCTCTGGCTTATTTGCTTGGCATTCATTTTTCTTTTATTTATTTTTTTTTTACTTTTCTAATAACATTATTCTTGCAAAAATGCTTGAAAACATCGATTGTCCTTAGCACTAAATAAAAGCATGGCAAGGCAATAGTACCAGGTCTCAGGAGAGCCATTTTTACAAGGGTAAAACATTAATTTAATGTACGTTTTGCGTGTCTCATGAGTTAAAAGGTAATTAAATATTTCTTTTCTTCTTCCTTGGCACCTTCTTTATATTTGACTTAAAGAAGGTTTTTTTTAAAGTGACAAAATACGATTTTAATTACTTTTACTCTTTTATTTGACTAAGCACGAATAAACAAATATTCAACACTTGCTGAGCGCAAAAAACAAACAAAGAGTAATTATTGTGCTAAATACCATTAAAACACAAAATTTTAATGCATAAATAATTTCAAAGTTTAAGCTAAGGAAAGGATATATTAATAAGTATTTAGAAAAGAAGGCTTTAGAGGAAGTTATTAGAAAGCCTCCTAAGTGTAGGCAACGGATTTAGTAGTAAGAATAAGTATTTAATATTTATATATGGGGGATTTCATGTCAAGTGACCCAATTTTGAAATCGATGTCTTCCGATTTGGATGAAATTTGCACCAAGGTTAGTCCTATTGGATAGTAGTTTAGACACAAATTTTCAACAAGATCGGTCTAAAAGTTTCTGAGTTAGTGGGGGTCAAAATTTGACATTTTGGCCATACAGGTGTTCTTTCTTATCCATGTAACTTATTACCTATTGGTGTTAGCAAAATTTGTCCCAAGTAGCTTCGATAGCTATTTGATCCATCTTTTGAAAAAAATTTTTTTTGTTTTTTTAAAAAATTTTTTTTATTTTTTTTTTTAAATTTAAAACTTTTTTTTATTTTTTTTTTTAGCGGGTATGTTTTTTTTTTTTTTTTTTTTGTTCAAAAGAAAGCTTATGTCTTTTCCTTTCAGGTAGTTTTGGTCCCTTTTTGGGATGCGAGCGGCTTATGTATAAAAAAAAATAATTTCTAACTCTAGACAAGGGTTTTTCAATTTTTAGCATATGCAGTGTTCTTTCTCATCCATTTAACTTATTACCTATTAGTGTTAGCAGAATTTGTCCCAAGTATCTTCGATAGCTATTTGATCAATATTCTGAAAAATTTTTTTTTTGTTTTTTTAAAACTTTTTTTTTTTAATTATAAATTTTTTTTTTAAATGCAAAATTTTTTTTTTATATTTTTTTTTTATCCGGAATGTTTTTTTTTTTTTTTTTTTTTGTTCAAAAGAAAGCTTATGTCTTTTCCTTTAAGGTAGTTTTGGTCGCTTTTTGGGATGCGAGTGGCTTATGTATAAAAAAAATAATTTCTAACTCTAGACAAGGGTTTTTCAATTTTTAGCATATGTAGTGTTCTTTCTCATCCATTTAACTTATTACCTATTAGTGTTAGCAGAATTTGTCCCAAGTAGCTTCGATAGCTATTTGATCAATATTCTGAAATTTTTTTTTTTGTTTTTTTAAAACTTTTTTTTTTTAAATTTAAAATTTTTTTTTTAAATGTAAAATTTTTTTTTTTTATATTTTTTTTATCAGGAATGTTTTTTTTTTTTTTTTTTTTGTTCAAAAGAAAGCTTATGTCTTACCCTTTAAGGTAGTTTTGGTCGCTTTTTGGGATGCGAGTGGCTTATGTATAAAAAAAATTATTTCTAACTCTAGACGAGGGATTTAAAATTTTTAGCATATGCACTATTTTGAATTTTTTCCTATTTGTGTTTAAGTGTTTCTAAAGCCTTAAAAATAAAACGTTTGCAAAGAAACTAGACAAATTAACCTTTCCGACGGTATGTTACAAACCCAATTACTATTTTATACCTTCGATACTATAATGCCCACAATATGTTAATCCCAGGAATAAAATCACTTTTTTTCTGTAGAAATGTTGACAAATAATTCTTTTTTTAATTTTTCCTACATAAATTTTATTAAATTATTTATCTTTATCTTTTTATTATTATTATTAGAAATTATTATTATTATAATTATATATTAGTTTAATTATTATTACAAATTAATAAAAAGAATTTAATTTGTCAACATTTCTACAGAAAAAAAGTGATTTTATTCCTGGGATTAACATATTGTGGGCATTATAGTATCGAAGGTATAAAATAGTAATTGGGTTTGTAACATACCGTCGGAAAGGTTAATTTGTCTAGTTTCTTTGCAAACGTTTTATTTTTAAGGCTTTAGAAACACTTAAACACAAATAGGAAAAAATTCAAAATAGTGCATATGCTAAAAATTTTAAATCCCTCGTCTAGAGTTAGAAATAATTTTTTTTATACATAAGCCACTCGCATCCCAAAAAGCGACCAAAACTACCTTAAAGGGTAAGACATAAGCTTTCTTTTGAACAAAAAAAAAAAAAAAAAAAACATTCCTGATAAAAAAAATATAAAAAAAAAAAATTTTACATTTAAAAAAAAAATTTTAAATTTAAAAAAAAAAAGTTTAAAAAAAACAAAAAAAAAAAATTCAGAATATTGATCAAATAGCTATCGAAGCTACTTGGGACAAATTCTGCTAACACTAATAGGTAATAAGTTAAATGGATGAGAAAGAACACTACATATGCTAAAAATTGAAAAACCCTTGTCTAGAGTTAGAAATTATTTTTTTTATACATAAGCCACTCGCATCCCAAAAAGCGACCAAAACTACCTTAAAGGAAAAGACATAAGCTTTCTTTTGAACAAAAAAAAAAAAAAAAAAAAACATTCCGGATAAAAAAAAAATATAAAAAAAAAATTTTGCATTTAAAAAAAAAATTTATAATTAAAAAAAAAAAGTCTTAAAAAAACAAAAAAAAAAATTTTTCAGAATATTGATCAAATAGCTATCGAAGATACTTGGGACAAATTCTGCTAACACTAATAGGTAATAAGTTAAATGGATGAGAAAGAACACTGCATATGCTAAAAATTGAAAAACCCTTGTCTAGAGTTAGAAATTATTTTTTTTTATACATAAGCCGCTCGCATCCCAAAAAGGGACCAAAACTACCTGAAAGGAAAAGACATAAGCTTTCTTTTGAACAAAAAAAAAAAAAAAAAAAACATACCCGCTAAAAAAAAAAATAAAAAAAAGTTTTAAATTTAAAAAAAAAAATAAAAAAAATTTTTTAAAAAAACAAAAAAAATTTTTTTCAAAAGATGGATCAAATAGCTATCGAAGCTACTTGGGACAAATTTTGCTAACACCAATAGGTAATAAGTTACATGGATAAGAAAGAACACCTGTATGGCCAAAATGTCAAATTTTGACCCCCACTAACTCAGAAACTTTTAGACCGATCTTGTTGAAAATTTGTGTCTAAACTACTATCCAATAGGACTAACCTTGGTGCAAATTTCATCCAAATCGGAAGACATCGATTTCAAAATTGGGTCACTTGACATGAAATCCCCCATATGTATAAAATTTTTCTTTGGGTTTCCTTTGGTATTAACACTTCTTCAAACCAATGACAATTTGATGTAGGAATTGTAAATAGTTATTTGAATTAATCACTTCTTCTAACAATTTTCTAATAGAAGTAATAAAAAGTTGAACAATACTAAAAAAAAGTAGATTTTATAGAAAGAAAGCGAAAATATATTTTAAAAGACTTTCTTATTTTTAATAATGCACTGTTCGTTGAATTTCTTTACAACTGCCGAACGCATCAATATCATCCGCTCGGAGCTTTTTCTGCATCCTTTAAATTCTTTATCAGCAGCCTCAAATTTGCTTACCTTACACTTAAAATTTTCAGATTTCTTAGCTTTTTCTCTTCAATAGGTTATAGGGTTAAATTTCTACTAAAACTTCAGGCAAGTGAAGGAACTACAAGCAACAAATCGATTAATAAATAGCGAACCAATCTTACCAATCGTGGGCAAGGAGCGTTAACATGAAATATAGAGTGTTAATGGTTGCCCATTAGTTTTGACTCTGCCTTCACTGAATGCACAATTAACAAAAATGTTCAGTTTTTTGAATTGACAGTGTCATGTGCAAATACTAAGTCAAAGGCTGAATTTCAGAAAAAGAAAGAAATATGTTGGAAAACGACAATTACTTCAGTAATAAAGGGTGGTTAAATTTTAAGGACCGATGTTGATTTTGAAAAAAAAAAACTAATTATTTAGGAACTTTTTGGCATTTCTTTTTATTATGATAATTTTAGTATGGTTCAATTATGTATGAAACAAAATATCGGACAAATGGCCACCGCGACCTTGGCGGCACACCTCCATCCGATGATCCAAATTTTCGATAACGCTGAGGCATAATAGAGGTTCTATGCCGTTAATGTGCCGAATTACCTCATCCTTTAGCTCTTGAATTGTTGCTGGCTTATCGACGTACACCTTTTCTTTCAATTAACCCCAAAGAAAGAAGTCCAACGGTGTCAAATCACACGATCTTGGCGGCCAAATGACATCGACACCACGTGAAATAACACGGCCATTGAATTTGTCGCGCAAAAGAGCCATTGTTTTGTTAGCCGTGTGTCAAGTGGCACCGTCCTGTTGAAACCACATATCGTTCACATCCATATCTTTCAATTGGGGCCATAAAAGGTTCTTTATCATCTCACGATACACACAGAAAAAATCTAGTTAAAATCGTCGAAAACAAGGTTGATTATACCGTTTTCAGTGGTGATTTTGCTTCATTGTTACTTCATGTTAATTTCACATGATTTTACAATAACTTGCGAACAACATTTTTTCTTTTAAAAGAACTATAATTCATGTTTATTTAACATTGCAGTAAAGTTAGAGCAAAATGTCATTTATATTGAAATAACAATCCAAATCACGTTTACTGAAAGTTATTTCAAGTTAAAACAACGTGAATTTCATGTAGAATCAAATTGGTTTGAGTGTGATATAACAGTCAGAAGAAGCTTCGGAGACAACATATGCGTTTATTTAAGAACAATTCAAAACACTTATCCCTGTTACACATGTTTCACTTATTTGTATTCCCCTTTGGTAACAGAAGCATCAGCAGAATGGCCCGATATGGTTTTCGTCATCATTTTACTTTAAAAACTTGATGTACTATTTAACTAAAAAATTTTAACTAAAAAAATACGGGAATTGTATTCTTTTTATAACATATTTTAAACATGAAAATAAAAAAAATGGTGTTTTTTTTCTATACAAAACAAGTAAAACAGGTTTTTATTGTTTCAATATTGAACAATTTTATTTTAACATTGTTCATTTAAAAAACATGCTTTTATGGATTCAATATTGAACAATTTTATTTTAACAGTAATAATATTAAAAAAACGTGATTTAAGGTTATTTTAATATTTTTCATTTAAAATTAATATGAAATAATGATAAATTTAAATCAAGGGCATCCTTTTGCCGAAATTTACTATGATTCTCAATCAACATTTCGCCATGTTAATTTAACATTGGTATATTTTTCTGTGTGTAGCGAACACCCTTCGCAGTAACTGCCTGACCGGCCTCATTTTGGAAAAATACGTACCGATGATGCCACCGGCCTATAAACCGCACCAAACAGTCACTCTTTGTGGATGCATTGGAATATCATTCGCTTAAATGCGGCAATTCTGCTTATTGACGAATCCACTGAGGTGAAAATGTGCCTCATCACTGAAGATGATTTTTTTCGAAAAGTGCACGAAATTCATTTGGATTTGAACGCCCATTTTCATAAAAAGCCTGAATGACTTTAACGCGTTGCTCGATTGTGTATCTTTCCATGGTTCAAATTGAGTTAGACTGAAATTGAGAAATGTTAAATGAAATGCAGAAAAAACTTGACGTTTCGATGTGGTTCACATTCAACATCGGCCCTTAAAATTTAACCATCCGTTAGTTGGGTAACTGTTTTTTTTTTAATTTAATTAACTTCTTAAAAATAGTGCTACTATATATTTTTATTATTTTTTATATTTAAAAAACAAACGTATTTGCAAAAAATTAACTCGACCTCCAAAATTTTTTTTTTTACCTAAAAATATATTGAGTTTGTGCTTTTTTCCCACATATTAAATTTTATTTTGGGAAAAATGCCTTTAAATATATTACAACTAAAATATCATTGACTTCAAACTAACTGCTGTCCCTAAAGAAAATATATTAGAAGGACTCCAAAACATTTAATATTAAAAAATTTGTTTTACGTCCTGCATATGCTTGAATTATAGGACATTAACAGAAAGCCCATTTAATATGGCTTAGTAGCCATAGCAAACCAAAGAACTTAACTGAATCAACAACAAACATTAACAAAAGCTATAACAATCTCAGTCAATGACGATTGTCCGTCCAGCTTTAAACCGTATTTGTTTCAGAAAAAGAAACAATAAAATTGTAAACAAACCAATGGACAACAGATACAACATACACAAACATAAAGTTAAATACATACTTACCAAGGCAAACAATGTAACAAAAACACACGCACATACATTAATAAATATGGACATATCGGTCGAATCCTTAGTCAAGTCTCTACACATAACACCAACCGCAACATACAAAGGCCACAATAACAATGAGTATACGCCTACATATACATTAACAACGTGCACACAGATACAAGGATCAGCACAAACACTGGAGCAAGTCGATACCAGTCTAACCATAATATAATTATTTACAAATAGACATAAAATATTTTGAATAGTTTGTGTCTTAATAAAGTCAGGGTTGTAAAGCCAAAGGAATTTGTTTAACCTATAGGAAAATTAAGGTAAAAATGTACATTTGAAGTATTTTAAGATTTGTTAATGTCTTTAAAATTAAATTGCTTAAATATTTCTAAGAAAAGGCAATTTTCTTTTAAAAGTACTTCTAAATATAGAATAAAACAAGTTAAGGTGATATATTCGGATATGCCGAATTTTTTAATACCCTTCACCATAGTATTGAAAAGCCGATTGCTGTGATCATATTTGTATGTTTCACAGAAAAAAAAATTTTGCGCCAGTAAAAGAATTAATCAAAAATAAAATCAGTTTTAATTAAATATTTAATCAGGTGAATTAAACTTTTCATTAAGTGAATTAAAAGTTTAATTGAAATATTGTCAATTAAACATTTAATACACTTGATTAAAAGTTTAATTCACCTGATTAAATATTTAATTAAAACTGATTTTATTTTTTGTTAATTATTTTACTGGAGCAAAAATTTTTTTCTGTGTTGTTAGGTGAAATAATAGGTCGCATTCACTGATTTTAAATAAATGAAAAAATCTCTTATATAGAGCATATTTGAGCCGAATCTGTTTTGTACTATATGAATAAGGAGGACTCTTACCAGTGTGGCCACTGATTAAAAAATAACAATAAAATATTTAGTAAACATAAAAAGTCTTAAAACTATAAAATAAATATATTTTATTACCTATAAATTGCTATTATTTAGTATTGCAATAAAACTAATAACATGTTTAAAAAAAAATTTTATTTTTCTACTTTTCTCTGCATTTGCTTGCAATATCAAAATGAAAATATACAATAAATTTTTGGAGCAACGAAGTGGAATTCGCCTACAATATTTTGTCAGGTGACGTCTCTTTGAATGTAGAACAAGATTGCAACAAAAACTCAATTTCAAAAAAATTGGCATATACGATAATTTCGCGCAAAGGGGTCGATATCGTTATAATATATTTTCTTATCGCATTTTTAAATGATATCGTAAATTTTTTTAAAACTATCGCAACATTTTTAACCACACCTAATATAAAGTAGCGAATTCATAGTCTTTAAGGTCATTCTTTTTCAAGTTTTCGATTTCAATAGAATTTATACCACTAAAAACCTATTTCAACTTCCGCGTTGCTAAATGGCAACACCAAGGACTTCATTGCAAAAGAAGCTAATTCACTGAATGGCTTTTCATATGAATTTAGTCTCTGCCACTGATGTTCCAAAATTGTAATTTCTTCTACAGTGAAATCAATCTTTTCTTCTCTAAAATGTTCGCTTTAAACTGTTTTCTACACAAAAAAGTTAGTATTTGTTAAACTATGAAAATTTTTTGGCAATCGTTGTTAAAGTTGACATATTAATTGAGCTTTTTAATCTCGACATGTACCTTATTCGTATATGTTTTTCTATTACAAAAGTTAAGGTGTCTTTTTTCGTTTCCAAAAATTTTTCAAAATCGTAATTGAGGGAAAAATCAGCTTAACATAAAAAAAATTGATCAAACGGATCAAATTTTAAAACAATTTAATATAAAAGATCCAGCGTTTAAGAAACTGTAGTCAAAGTAGAAAAACTGGCATTTCTTCCACTTCTTCATTTGTCATTGGCAAAAAAAAACTTTTGCTTTTACTTCTGATTTATTAAATGTAAACAGTCGCTATCGAACCAACTCAAAAAGCGAAAAATTGTAGACGAATTTTCGTTTTTTGTTCCACAGTTTTTGGTTTCGACTGCAGTTTTTTAAACCCTGAAATCATCTTTTAAAAGCTTATACAGTTTCTATAGCAAAAGAGTAGGGATTTATATGTGCATTCGACAAAAAAAGTGTGGTAGATTTTCAAATAAAGATGACTTGAATATTCTTAAATTAAATAATGCTAAAAAATGCTAAATATGTAGTTGAAAAATGCTAAAAAAATACTAACTGCTAAATGAAAAATTTGCAGCTAAATCAGACAAAAAAAAATGCTTAATCTAGCTGCAAAAATGCCAAAATGGCCACGCTGACGCTTACCTTAGAGCCAGGTGTAATAATGGAGCGCTTTGGCTCATTGTTAACATAAGGATCACATAGTATTGCTGTTATTATCTCAAAACAATTACATTAGAAAAATATACAATTTATCTGTCTAAAAATCGTTCATTTGTAAACCAATTTTGTTTATTTTCACTACAAGTATTCTAATAAATTTACTTAAGGTAAAAGTAAAAGGAAAATAAATTTCATAGATTATTAGAAAACTTCAAAAAGTAAAAGTTTAAAAATAAGACATTTATGGGTAAAACTCATTTTATCAGCCGTTTGTGAAAACTTCTGCTGAATATTGATAACAACCTATTTCGGATTATATTTGATACAAATATATAACAGCCTAGACCCCTTTCTGGGTTTTTTGGAAACCGCATTTCAACAGACAGATATATAAGCGGCTATCGAATATACGGATATTCGCTACTCATCAGGGCCCAATATATATTTATATTTGAAATGTTCTAAGATCAATATTGGAGAAATTACAAACAGATTGACAAACTTAAATATAGCCTTTCTACACTGAAAAGAAAAATAAATCCATAATAACTTACATCAAGTCTAAGCGGTGCACTTTCGAGTTTTTACGTTGCAAAAAGAATAACTTTTAAGCCAAAAAAGATAATCAAAAATTTAAAAAGTGTATGATAGATAACACAGTGCAGCATTAAAATCTTGAACCAATTGAGACCCCCAAAATCTGAAAGCTTATGATTGCAGAAGAAAAACCCTAGCGGGGTTTTGAATTAATAGCTAAGGTTTTTTTTTAATTCGCTTTTGAATTTTTCGACTGGGGATGGATTTAAGTACAGTTTTTAAAATACATGTACTGTTTCTTAAGTCTATTTCTCACGAACTATTCGAAAAATTACTTGTCTCTGTTCGCCAAATTTTTAGCTCTTAATCAGATCTAAAAATTTTACCTTGAGATAAAATTAAAAAATACAAAAACATCTTACTTAAAAAAGCAAAACTGTCAACAAACGTAAAATTTCGTCATATATTTTTATTGTTGATGATGGAAAATATAAGGACATTTCAAATATTCACTTTAAACCATATTTTACTTAAGAAAACTTGTTGGTTGATTTTATGTAATTGGCATTTGTGAAACAGATCGCACTTTTCGTACGGAATAAACAATTTTTTGATTTTATTTTTGATTTTTAAAGGCTTGAGAGGCTTTTTGTTTATTTTTGAAAGTAGCTTAAGCCAGCTTATGCATATTATAGTTGGGCCTTTAGAAAAATTGATGATTTTGAACATTAGGAATGAAAAATAAGGACACATTAAATATTTTTAAATATATATTGAACTTTAGTCGTCGCTTTTGAAACTAGTCTCATCATCTGAAAACATGTTTCCGACCGTTTCGCCAGCTCTATTTTCGTATGAAAATACCTTATGGCTAGACCAGCATACTTCGCCAAGCACCGCATCTATTTTTTCCCCTTTGAACCGCTTTTCCATCGGAATGGTAACTTGGTGAAAGCGCTCACCTTGCTCATCAGATTCTGTTGGCAATTGTTTTTTGAACTCTGCTAAAAGGTTATTTAAAAAGTGAAATTTTTATATCATGGTCACATTTAAGCATATTTTTTCCATTCGTCGTATCAATTTTTACCCCCCTATGTTCAAAATCATCAATTTTTTAAAGGCCCAACTATAATATGCATAAGCTGGCTTAAGCTACTGTCAAAAATTAGCAAAAAGCCTTTAAAAAAAAAAAAAAAAAACAAGACACTCGTAAAACTGCTCTGAGTGGAGAAGCAGCTCGCGCTTTTTGTCATTATTTCTTACCGAGTTACAGTTTTTGCGGTTTCCACATTAACTGTTCTGTACCGAGTTACAGTTTTTGCGGTTTCTACATTAACTATATGCAATCGTTTTTAACCTCAATGTTTTTATGTGTTGTCTGGTGGAGAACCAAAATTAACTCAACGTGACTGGTGGGGAACCATATATAACTCAGACGTTTTACTGGTGGAGTACCAAGGAAATAACTCAGACGTTTACTGGTGAAGACCAAAATACTCTGGAAGGGATTCTGGAAGCTCTCGCCTTCCTATACGAAGGTTTAGGTCGAACGAGGTTTTGTGGTTAAAGCTCCAAAAAGTGTGTGATACCCTGGCATTATAACTTAAATAGTTCGCCAAAAACCTTTATTTTTAAGCAAAATCAAAAAAAAAAAAAAAAAAAAAACAAGAATAAAATCAAAAAATATTTTATTCCTTACGGAAAGTGCGATCTGTTTCGCACTTTGCTTAAGCAAATGCCAGTTTCATAAAATTAACAAAAAGTTTTCTTAAGTTCAATATAGTTTGAAGTGAATTTTTGAAATGTGCTTATATTTTCCATCATCAACAAAAAAAAAAACTATATGACGAAATTTTAAATTTTTTGACAGTTTTGTTGTTTTGAGTAAGATGTAGTTGTTTTTTTGATTTTATCTCATAGCAAAATGTTTAGATCTGATTAAGAGCTAAAAATTTTCCTAACAAAGACAAGCAATCAGTACGTTTTTTTTTAAATTGTACTGAAATCCACCCCCAGTCGAAAAATTCAAGAGCGAATTAAATAAAAACCTTAGCTTATAATTCAAAAACTAGCTAGGGTTTTCCTTCTACCATCATAAGCTTTCTCAATTGCTTCGAGATTTGCAAGTTGAAAAATGTGCTACTGTGTTATTGATAGAGCGTATGAAATGAGTGCTTGGAGAGGGTTCTACGACTTTTGTGGATATAACTATTTTATGGGAAAGAAAATAAAATATTTCTTAAAAGTTTGGATTTTTTATGTTTCTTTTCAAAGGCGTTTAGGATTTAAAATATTCCGGAAAAGATTTAAAAAAAATTTTTTTTTTCTGAAATATTGCTCACAGTCCGTAAAAGAAAGTATATCTAAAGAACTAATCATTAGGGTGGGTCGATTTAGCAATCGATATTGGGCCATCGATTTTTCAATAGCTTTCGGCATGAGGAAAAAAATTGTCTTACGACATATCAAAAAAATCAGTTTCGAGGCGTCAAAATTTGATTTGCTCTATCAATAGTTTAGTTTCATTTCGCATTGCAAGCATAGAGTCTGGAGCATGCCCGATATGGTTGTCGTAATCATCCTACTTTGGGATTTTAATATTTGTTTGATTAAATAATTTTAAGAAATAGAATACGGGAATTTTTTCATATTAAACGCAAAAATAATTATTGTTTTCTTCTTGAAGTGTTGTTGTTGTTGCTACACAAAACAATCAAATAATTTTTTTCCTACTTTTGCAGTGTTGTTGTTGTATCTACATATAGAATGCAATGGTTTTCGAAAGCAATCCCATTTTTTAAGGTTTTAGGTACCTTTTGATGTTGCACGTACTTTAATGTTTAAGTACGACTCGTACTAAAAGCAAGGGGAAAACTTAAGTTTCTTACGAGCTTTTCCTTTCTGTATTACTGTGGTAAATGATAGTCTTGGGCCCTTATCTATTACAGTCATACTTACCCAAAACTAAAATCCTATAATAAAAAATGGAAACACTAGCACATACATTTACTTACATTTATTGTATGACGTGCATACATTCACATAAACATTTCTCGCCAATTATTTTTTAATTAAACAATTAAACGAAAATAAAATCAGTTTCAATTAAAAATTAAATCAAATGAATTAAACGTTTACTTATATTAACAACATTACTGCAGAAAAGTTTGTAAATATAAAAAAATATTGGTGTAAATTTAATTAATTTTTTTTAAATTATCAAAAATTTTTTTAATGAAGTCAATTTTGTTTTTTTCTATGTTTCAATTAAAGTGCGAAAATATGAAGTTAAAATAAACTAAACAGTTTTTTAAGGTCATTACTTTCGTTTTTTTTTTTTTTTTATTAACGAGTTTTTGTTTTTATCCGATTTTGGTTTATTATTGGGAAAATCATGTGACTATTTAAATAGGGATAATAGAATTTTTCGCACCCTTTACTATATTATAGTTAAAGCGAAACGATATATTTATGTCAATGATTTTCCAATATGTTTTACAAATTTTGGTAAAAATTTTTCTCAAGAAATCATTTCTGCTTAATAAAAAAATCTGAGAAATTTTTTAACAAACTCAAACACTGTTTATAATATCATGTACGACAGTGGGAAATTTGAATTATTAAATTGTATAATGCCACATTTTCAGGTATTTAGTAAAAAAAATGTTCGTGTGCTTGAGTATTCATGTGTGTTAAACTGTGTATTCTGGGGGGAAAATGTGAAATCACGTTATAATGTCCCCATAAACTGTTTTTGGATTTAATTTGAATTACAATAATAAAAAACCAAGATGTCATTCCTTTGAGACTAATTTTTTTTAAGGATTGTTTGGCGTTTGTGAGAATAGTCACTCTCACATATGAGGACAAGTGTTGCAAATGAGTTTATAGAGAATTTTTGTTACCAAAAAAAAAAAAAAAAGAAAAGAAAAGGAAAAGCAAATGTCAAAACATTTATAAAAACCGAAAAACAATACTATTTTGTGGTTTTGTTTTGGGTGTGGGAATGTTGGTATGTGTGGAAGTATAAGCGCATGTGTTAAATGGTAAAAAAAAATTAGTGAAGGTTAATGTGGCGGTAATTGCTATTGTTAACATTTATAACAACATATGTAGACGATTTTTATATGCCCTTTTGTGTGTTTATGCCGACCTTGTTCTAACGCATACCTTTAATTAGAGGTGGTTTTAAAATCTAGAATAACTATGAGGAGGTCCATAACAAAACGCTACAATTCCCCTTTTTTGGTTTTTTTTGTTTTTTTTTTTAACTAAATCATATTCTACTATCTATGTAAATATTAATATGAAACATGTCAAAGCTAAGTAATGCAATTCAATAACAAATATAATGGTTCAGCCCAAAATGCAACAATTCCAAATCTATGCAATAAATAACTACGTGAGATTTTGTGAAAAGTCAATGATACAAATTAATTATGTTTTTTGTTAAATCTAAGATAACTGTAAAATGTTAAGAATTAAATAACAGTTCCTAATAGCTTCTGCTAATATTAACGTGCTGTTTCCGTAGTACAAGTGACTGAACGTGTAGTAACATTTCTATGAAAAGCGCTAAAAATTTTTAATGAAATTATGTCAGTCCATCTTTTTGAAAGCGCGAAGCGAATAGTATTGCAGAAACTGTTTATGAGATGGTAATATTTTTAAAGAGAATCGAAGTGAAGTTATGTTCAAACCCTCACATATCGTTAATTTAAATAAGCGCTTTTTGCTTTACTACACTGTTTCAATTAACATATATTACAATATAGTGAATCCATGTCAAACCATCACGAAAAAATGGAATATTCGACATTATCTTCTCCGATTTTAATGAAATTCAACACAGATGTTGTATGTTATTGGACTTTAACAAAACAAGAATTTTAAAAAATATACTTTTCCAGATATGGACTCAAGACCCCAAAAAATGACATTTGACCTGTTCTTAAAAAAACACAACATGTATATCATTTTAAAGGGTACACTTTCACCTTTAAAACGATAATAACAAATCAATTATCTTGTATCAAATATTTTGTACATCTTTTATGACGTCATATTTCGAAAGCCGAAAGAATCTGGGGTCAGAAAATTTATGTTTTGTTAAAGTCTAATAACATACAACATTTGTGTTGAATTTCATTGAAATCGCAGGTGATGATGCCGAAAGACATGATGGTTTGACATCTAAATTTCAAGGGCCGATGTTGATTTTGAATAAAACACAAACTATTTAGGAAATTATTGTAATTTTATTTTATTATGATATATTGGTATTACTCAATTATGTATGAAACAAAATATTGGCCAAATGGGCGCCGCGACCACGGCGGCACACCTCCATCCGATGGTCCAAATTTTCGATGACCCTGAGGCATAATGGAGGTTCTATGCCGTTAATGTGCCGAATTATCTCATCCTTTAGCTCTTGAATTGTTGCTGGCTTATCGACGTACACCTTTTCTTTCGAATAACCCCAAAAAAAAAGTCCAACGGTGTCAAATCACATGATCTTGGCGGCCAATTGACATCGCCATTACGTGAGATAACACGGCCATTGAATTTGTTGGCAAAAGAGCCATTGTTTCGTTAGCTGTGTGGCAAGTGGCACCGTCCTGCTGAAACCACATATCGTCCACATCCATATCTTCCAATTCGGGCCATAAAAAGTTCGTTATCATCTCACGATAGCGAACACCATTCACAGTAACTGCCTGACCGGCCTCATTTTGGAAAAAATACGGCCCGATGATGCCGCCAGCCCATAAACCGCACCAAACAGTCACTCTTTGTGGGTGCATTGGTTTTTCGACAATCACTCTTGGATTTTCATTCGCCCAAATGCGGCAATTCTGCTTACTGACTAATCCACTGGGGTGAAAAGGTACCTCATCACAAATTACGAAGTGCACGATATGCATTTTGATTTGAACGCCCATTTTCATAATAAGTCTGGATAACTTTAACACATTGTTGGATTGTGTATCTCTCCATGGTTCAAATTGAGTAAGTCTGAAATAGAGAAATGTCAAATAAAATTCGGAAAAAAACTTGGCGTTTAGGTGTGGTTCACATTCAACATCGGCCCTTACAATTTAACCACCCTTTATTTACTCAATGATATAAACCAATTTCATTGAAAGCAAAAGGACATAATTTCAAATCACAAAAACGCAACATTTCCATAGGGTTCAGAGCAAAAGAAAAATTTTTACTTAAACTGAATTTTAATAGAACCAAGCTAGAGCTGAACTAGGACTGAACTAGAAATTAGCTTGAAATTAATAGGAACTCAATTAAAACTGACCTTAAACTAAACTAGAACTGTGATAAATGGCCTTGAACTGAAAAAGAAGTAAACTAGAAGTAAACTAGAACTTAACGAGATTGGAACTAGAACTTAACTAAAACTGTGCTTGAACTGAAAAAGAACTAAACTAGCACTAAATTAGATTTAAACAAAAACTGAGCTAGAAATGAACTAGAACAAAACTAGAAGTTAAGTAGAACTTTACTAGAACTAAACTAGTAATGATCTAACACTGAACAAAACTGAACTAGAATATAATAAGAAGGTATTTAGAACTCAATTTGTACTGAGTTAAAATTGGAAAAATAAATTATACTTACCGGAATTTCTTTTGACTGCATATCACACATTCAATTCTGTATTAATATAATTATAATACTCTACATACCCTGTATTTATACATGAAGTTTAATGACAATTACTTATTTCTAATTTTTATTAAAAAAAAAAAAATACAAAATTAAATTAAATTTGTATTTCTTCGACCTTTTTTTAAATTATTAAAATAAAAAGTTTTTTTTGGCCTCGAGCTCGAAAAAACTTTTTATTTAAATACAAAATTATTTAAATAAAATTTAATTATACGTTCAAGTGTTGTAGATAGAAATATGTATTTATGTTCCCAATTTAGGAAAATTGACTACCATTTCATTATCATGCTCAATACTAATAACTAGTATTTCCGTAATAATTTATTTATCTACAATTTACGCCACGTGTACGAGTAAAAAAATAAAGACCTAATTTTCATACAGTGACTCAAACGCAAAATCGGACAAGTGCAAGCAAGACCAAAATGTGCTCTAAACTTTAAAAAAAAATGTTTATCAATTAATTGTTTCTCACTTTTTCTACACTCTATATTCTCATCTTCTCAAACAAGAAAAAAAAAACAACGAACTTTTGCAATATTAACTGTGAAATCGGAATGAAGAACAAAAAATAAACCGACTTTTTGTGTCAAACGCATAATCGGACAAATCAAAGTATCAATGATAAAAATGGCGTTTACTTAAAAACTTGTTTTTTTTTGCCTTTTTTATTGAAACAACTCTTTTCGTGTCAATTAGCATTATAAGAAAAGAAAAATATTGGAAATGGCCCCAAATGGAAAGCAATCATCTGTTAAAATTAGGCAGATAACAGTAATATTGAAGTTAGAGTGAAAAACTGCGACAGAAATTCCAGAATTGGTTGGAAAATGTAAGTCTACAGTCCACGACATTATCAAAAGATTTCGAAATGAGTTAGGTTAACCATAAAAAGCCGAGAAGATCAAGGTAAGATATTTAATAATAGAAAATAGCGCTCGATTTAAAAAAAAATTAAGCAAAATCCTAAAAATTTGTAAAAACTCGGACTGGAAAAGATTGCTGCCTCAACACTATTCGCATAAATACGATTTTTACTTAAGGAATTGCACAAGAGGAGCCATTTATAAGCCTTACAAATTAAAACATCTGAATCAACTTTGCGACGGAATATTATGATTAAATTCCTGTTTTGGTTAACACCATACAAACGACTTGTTATTTTATCCATGCAAATAAAATTTTATTTTTTATTGAAAAAAAACCTTTATATAACGAAATCTATCAATAGAAATATATTTTAATATGATTTACCATAAATTTAACTCAGTCCAAAAATCGTCGCTTTTTATTTCGCAAAGTTGATTCTACTGTTTTTATTTGTAATTCGTTTTTTTTGATATTTTTTGATATTCGTTGTTTTTTTTATTGTTTGAGAAGATGAGAATACAACAATTAATTGATAAAATTTTTTTTTTTTAAATTAGAGCACATTTTGGTCTTGCAAACAATTGTCCGATTTTACGTTTGAGTCACTGTATATATCGCACACTTAATCATAAACAGGCACAACTCAAAAATGTTTAGGGAGGCAGAAAACTAGCTTGAAAAACATGGTTGAAATTTTTAGATCAAATTGAGTTTCGCAAATGTTAAAGAAAAATATTAAAGATGACAGTGGCGTTAACGAAATTTTTGTGGTCGCTATAGATTTGACCATATTAGAACCCACTCCGAAATAATCTAAAATATGTACTAGTATGAACACACAATTTGTTAAACATAACTCACAAATAGATCTCAAATTGGGTTTATGGGGTCTATTTGGAATACACACAATTTGTGTAGGGTATCTTAGAGTTGGGCTCGCGAACTATAATCTCTTACTTTTTATACCCTCCACCACAATTAGTTGTGAAGAGGGTATACTAAGTTTGTCATTCCGTGTGAAACTTTTTTATTATTCATCTCAGACCACCTTCAAAAACTTGATAATTTTGTTACAAAAACTAACCTAAATGATGCAAAAATGCACGGAATTACATAATATTTTGCACAAGTCCGTTTTGTTCGACTAGAAATTACACTATAAAATTTCGCGAAGGTCGGTCCATAATTTACCCTAAGCCCCATATAAACACTACTCCCGGAAAACAGTTTAGTACGCCTAAAACCGTAAAAAATAATGCAATCATAACAAAGTTTGGCTCGTCACAATTTTATAGGACTATAAATGATACTGTGAAATTTCGTGAAGATCGGTACATAATTTACCCTAGGCCCCATATATGCCCCACTCCCGGAAAACAGTTTAGTCTCCCAAAACCATAATTAATAACAAATCGTCACAGTTTAAGATAATAATAATAAAAAGACATCATACAGATATTACTCCTTAAACATTCGAACTGTCGGTGGAGGGTATCAAAGATTCGGCACAGCCGAATATAGCACTCTAACTTGTTACTTAAGGAATTGCTCAAGAGGAGCCATTTATAAGCCTTACAAATTAAAACATCAGAATCAACTTTGCGACGGAATATTATGATTAAATTCCTGTTTTGGTTAACACCATACAAACGACTTGTTATTTTATCCATGCAAATAAAATTTTATTTTTATTCGAAAAAAAAACCTTTATATAACGAAATCTATCAATAGAAATATATTTTAATATGATTTACCATAAATTTAACTCAGTCCAAAAATTGTCGCTTTTTATTTCGCAAAGTTGATTCTACTGTTTTTATTTGTAAGGCTTATAAATGGCTCCTCTTGTGCAATTCCTTAAGTAAAAATCGTATTTATGTAATGTATTGCGAATAGTGTTGAGGCAGCAATCTTTTCCAGTCCGAGTTTTTACAAATTTTTAGGATTTTTGATATTGCAAAAGTTCGTTGTTTTTTTTTATTGTTTGAGAAGGTGAGAATATAAAGTGTAGAAAAAGCGAAAAACAATTAATTGATAAATTTTTTTTTTAAATTAGAGCACATTTTGGTCTTGCAAACGATTGTCCTAAATCATTAACAGGCACAACTCAAAAATGTTTAGGGAGGCAGAAAACTAGCTTGAAAAACATGGTTGAAAATTTTAGATCAAATTGAGTTTCGCAAATGTTAAAGAAAAATATTAAAGATGACAGTGGCGTTAACGAAATTTTTGTGGTCGCTATAGATTTGACCATAAGTCCTATTAGAACCCACTCCGAAATAATCTAAAATATATACTAGTATGAACACACAATTTGTTAAACATAACTCACAAATAGATCTCAAATTGGGTTTATGGGGTCTATTTGGAATACACACAATTTGAGTAGGGTATCTTAGAGTTGGGCTCGCGAACTATAATCTCTTACTTTTTATACCCTCCACCACAATTCGTTGTGAAGAGGGTATACTAAGTTTGTCATTCCGTGTGAAACTTTTTTATTATTCATCTCAGACCCCATAAAGTATATATATTCTGGCTGCTTGAGTAATTCTAAGTCGATTTAGCCATGTCCGTCTGTCTGTTGAAAACACGCTCACTTTCGAAAAACTCAAAAGAAATAAACAAACTAGGTGTCAAATTGCTTGTAGTTATCCTAAGCAGTTTTGGATTGAATTTCAGCAAAATCGGTTTAGTAGGACCAGAGCTATGAATCAAAATGTGGAACCACCACCTTCAAAAACTTGATAATTTTGTTACAAAAACTAACCTAAATGATGCAAAAATGCACGGAATGACATAAGATTTTGCACAAGTCCGTTTTATTCGACTAGAAATGACACTGTAAAATTTCGTGAAGGTCGGTCCATAATTTACCCTAAGCCCCATATAAACACTATTCCCGGAAAACAGTTTAGTACGCCTAAAACCGTAAAAAATAATGCAATCATAACAAATTTTGGCTCGTCACAATTTTATAGGACTATAAATGATACTGTGAAATTTCGTGAAGATCGGTACATAATTTACTCTAGGCCCCATATATGCCCTACTCCTGGAAAACAGTTTAGTCTCCTAAAACCATAATTAATAACAAATCGTCACAGTTTAAGATAATAATAATAAAAAGACATCATACAGATATTACTCCTTAAACATTCGAACTGTCGGTGGAGGGTATCAAAGATTCGGCACAGCCGAATATAGCACTCTAACTTGTTTTACTTAAATTAATTTGAAAGAATTAAACAATAAACGAAAGTATTTATCATTATCATTAGAACAATAATTTTTTCTAAATGATGGCAGCCACCTTAACTCTTGTTATCTATTGCGTGTAATTCGGTGACAATTTACGCCCATACAAAGAAAACCTGAAGTCTTTAACGAATTTCAAACCAGGGGTAATACCCCTTTTCAAAGACATCATTCTACGAGTTATTGTTTTGTGTTCATAAATATGTACAAATAGATAATAATCTTTAACAAAATATTTTAATATTTACTTAAGCTACAAACGAAATTATCACAATAAGTAAATTCAAAAATGTATTTATTAATTCTTATCTTATTTCTTGCTAAAGTAAACTCATTTAAATATTTTCTGAAAGCTTTTTATTTAAAAATGCATGTGTGGATAGGAATATGCGTCGTCTCGCCCGCTCTCCACATATTTTACAAGGTAGACAAAGATTGCAAAATTTATTTAAATTATAATGGCCATATTAATAATAATATACATAAATAAAAAAAATTTAACTGAAAAGACAACAAATAATTGCATTTCTGGTTGAAAATATTATTTCTGTTGTTCTTTCTTCTGTGCCCAAATAATTTTTTGAAGTTTTTTTTTATAAATGTTCTCATCTTTTATTGCAGATGATTATGATGCTGTCCATCTCTTTGGGTTGATGCTGCTACACAGCTCCAAATAGCTGGCAAAAATATTGTCTTTATTCTAGTAATAAATGTAGCAATATTTCATTTTGGGTTTTTCTTGAATTGTTGAGAAAAATGATGATGAACGTTGATGTTGAGGAAGATTTTTAATGCACAAATGTAAAATTTGGGTTAATACTTTTATTGAACTTGCTGAAATGTCGTTTAATGCATTTTGGTCAAAAAAAAAAAAAAAAAAAAAAAAAATAAGGAAGACAAGTCTGAAGAAAGCAAGAAAAACATAGAGATAATGCTAGAAAAAAAAATTACATTAAAATGGTCAAAAGCTTAAAAAAAAAATTTTAAATACAATCAACGATTATTCTGTTCTATAGAAAAGAATGGAGTAGCCAAGGCACATTCATAAGGTGAATGCATGCTGGCAGTAAAATTTTTTGTATGGGATTTTTCCGTTTAGAAGAACTTAGTTCATAGAATAAACAAGTAAAATGTATAGTCAGCCAATCCCAACCATATGATACCCTACAACACACTATTTCAAAAAAAGTTTTCGATAGTAGACCATATATGGGACCCATGGGCAATTACTGACCCTCCAGAACAAAATTATGTCAGGAAGATTCATGTAAAAGTATAAAGATGAGATTTTAGGAGGGGGGTTTGTATGGGACCTACACAGAAAGAAAAACACTCGGGATTAATAAAGTTTTTAATACTTACCTTTAGTACGAGTCGAACTCAAAAATTCAAGTACAAATAATACTAAAACGCACTTAAAACAATCCCAAATGGGACAACTTTCGAAAATTAATTCTGAAATATCCTAAAATAAGTATCAAATTCATTTGAGAATTTAAAATATAAAAATATTATAAAATATATATAAAAATATTTTAAATTCTCAAACAATTTTTTAATTGTTTCAATTAACTGTGTTGATTGAAAAAATATTTTGATTTGTGTTGACGTTTTATATAGCCTCTTATACTGGTGGTCAAATTTGAATTAAACCTATTGATTGAAACTTAACAGCAAGAAAAGCTCAAACTTACAAATACGTTAATTGATATGATCAATTTGTTTGCAGGCGGAAAATCGGTAAAGAATTTAATTAATAGTACAAATTTCTAACAAATACGTTAATTGAAGTTGGTTTTTCATTTTTTCTGTGTAAAAACATGTGCTTTTACATGATAATCCATTTAATGTTTCGTAGCTTCCAAGGTTACTTATATATTTAAATAAAGAAAAGTTTAGAGAAATTTATTAAAATTGTGTTTAAGTTATTTTGCAATTTGTTCGGTTTTAATGACAATTTTTCATTAGACTCTTGTTTAAGTATAGAAATTTCTACAGTTTGTTTAAGAAAACTGCATTTTTTTGATAAATAATCAGTATTTTTGTTAGATTTATTTAAAACAATACAGTTACAAAAAATTTTCATTTTTAATAAAGTCATATAGTCATAGCATAAATTTAGGGATAAACAAAATATAAAATTGAAGTGTGCTTCTAGGAATAGAAGTGAAAGAATTTATATTTACCAAGAGGAAATATTCATTGCAATAGCGTAATGGAAATTTGTTGTTTTTGACTAGATTTCCCCATACAAAACAAAATCTACTCCGTGACTAGATTTCGACGCAATCTACTCAAAATCTAGTATTACTTGGTGATGCAACTATGATTTTTTCTATAAAGCACTGAAAAATACTTCCCTGCACAAGAAAAAAATTAGATATTAAGAACAACAAAAAAATGCTGTTAAATAAAAAAATTTTGAGAAAATTGTAAAAAAATAAAAAAGACAGATAATATTGATGAAATAAATAATGTTGATTATAATTTAATTATTAAATTATAATTAATGCCTATTTCTTTTTGGATTTGTATGTGTAACGCAAAAAACTTTTAGTCAGTTGTTTTGTTATAATAATAAAAAAAAAATCCCGGTAATGTCAAAAAAGTTTAATGTAAACGCACTAGATTTTGTGGAAGATTTCAAATAAAATCTGCTAGATTTCGTTGTAATGTGAATGGACTATAAAATCTTAAAATTTTTCTTAATAAAAAGTTCTTTTTAAAAGCAATCCTATAACACAAATTTAAGCTTTATTTGCAAACATAAACTTTTCTAAAAGTTTTTATCAGTTTAAGTTTTTATTTTCAAACAAATTCTCTTAAAAGTTTAAAGTTAAAAAAAGAGATAAAAAAAACAGCAACGATAAAGAGATTTCAATATTATAAAAGCTTTTATTACTGAAATGAAAACTTTTATTGTAAAAATTTGCTCATAATAGAATAAATATTTCGAATAATTGAGTGAAAGCTTTTGATAAAAGAACTCAATGACATGATCAGTATTATAAAATAATTGAGTTAAAACTTTAACAAAAAAAAAAAATAAATTAAATAAAATAAATAAATCATAGAACTAAACTAAACGATGTTAGAAAATATTATTTCGAATTCGAGTCGTTTTCCGATAATAGATAAATAATTCAATTGAAGCTTGAACAAGAATTAAGTCAACTGCGTGGAAAGGCTAAAGGGTTATTTATGATTTATGTCTGATCTTGGCCTATGAAAATGCTTCTCTGGACAGCCATTAAATATTTTATTATAGTTTTATACATAAGGATTTTAGAGTAACTTAAATTTCAGTGTATAAAAACTAAAAAAACAAAGCGCCATATTAAGATAGTGTACCACCAGAACTACTCCAGACCAGCGTTTAAAAGACTTCAGTCAAAGTAAAAAACTGACATTTGTCATTGCCAACAAAAAAACTGTTTCTTTTACTTCTAATTCATTAAATGTTAACAGTCGCTGTCAAACCAACTCAAAAATCCAAAAATTGTACACAAATTTTCGTTTTTTATTCGACAGTTTTTGGTTTCGACTGCAGTTTTTTAAGACCTGCTCCAGACTAACCTACCAAAAACTCCTGAATTTATCCACCAACATATACGCAAGAGGAACAGCTTCCTGGTACGTGGGCAACTCAATAAAACTTACTACTATATGGAACGCATAAAAGGCAATGGGAAGAAATGTACGTATTTTTAATGCTTGTGTGAACTCCATGTATTATAATAACACGCTACTACTGGAAGTGAATAATAGCAAAGCATATGTAAAGCGCACACAGAAAAAAATTCTGCAGCAGTAAAGTCATTAATTAAAAATAAAATCAGTTTTAATTAAAAATTTAATCTAGTGAATTATATGTTTAATCAAGTGAATTAAACGTTTAATCAAGTGTATTAAACGTTTAATTGACAATATTAACATTCACCAGTAAACAAATTAATAATATCAATTAAACTAGCAAAGCATATGTAAAGCGCACACAGAAAAAAATTCTGCAGCAGTAAATTCATTAATTAAAAATAAAATCAGTTTTAATTAAAAATTTAATCTAGTGAATTAAATGTTTAATCAAGTGAATTAAACGTTTAATCAAGTGTATTAAACGTTTAATTGACAATATTAACTTTCACCAGTAAACAAATTAATAATATCAATTAAACGTTTTATTCACTTGATTAAACGTATATGATTACATTTGTGCATATATAACAAAACTGACAAGAATATTCAAGTACAAGACCAATGCATAAAATGTGTTTAATTTTTCTGCTATCTAGAATTTATTATGGCGATAGATGGAGGTTTGAAAGAAGAGTTGTTACTCAGGTTAAGCAAGGCAAGGTCAGTTTTTGAAAGGAGAATAAAACATGACGATCACCCTAAATGCTGTTTGGAAGTGAGACATGGCTTATGACAAACACTATTGCAAGGAGACTACAAGTATTTATAAGCAAAAGTTTACAAATAATATGCCGCGTCTTCTCGCTTAGCCTAATCACCATTGTAGAACTCTGGCAGTTAACAGACAAAAAACCCATAATCCGCCAAACAAATAGTAAGACGAAAGTGGAAATAGATACGACAAACATTGCAAGAAAAACTAGTGGGCAGAGTAATAAGGACGGCATTGGAATATAAGCCCCAAATTAGCCGACACTCAGGTCGTCCAAAGAACACGAGGCAAGAAACAGTCTTGCAAGAGCTTAATATGCAAAATCAATCTTTTGATGAAATCAACATTTTATGCTATGAAAGAATAACTTAAATTTTTTTTGTAAAAGCTCTTTATTTCTAAATGAAATGAATAAAGCTTCGTTCACAATTCCTTTAACCTTTTTTTTCTTCTATGTTATTTCCAAACGGATATTTCATATATTTTCTTTAATTTTTCGAACAAAAATGTAGCTTAAGTTTTTTTTTAAAGTTGAGTTTCTTCTAATTCAGCAACAATTTTTAAAGTTGAGCTTCTTCTTATTCAGCAACAATTTGCGTAAAATTGTAGATGACGTTTATAATAATTTTTTTATTTAGTCCAAATTTTCATATTCAAATTAATAAAATTAATTTTCATTAAATTATTTTTATGAAGAAAAAAATTTTACAACATGAAATGAATTAAAAACAAGTAAGAAAGTATAGTCGGTCAAGCCCGACCATATGATACCCTACACCACAGTATTTAAAAACACATCATGCTTATGTGTCCATATTAATGTGGATTAATCTATGTTTACAAACTTCATTAAAATCGGTTTGAAAGTTTGTGAGAGGCAGAAATTGCCCCTTGTGGTCCTAAAGGAACATATGTCCCAAACTTTATCAAATTATCTACAAAATTGCGACCTATCCTTTGCGCACAAAGTTACATGGACAGCCAGCCAGCGAGCCAGCCGGACGGACATCGTTAGTTCGACTCAGAAAGTGATTCTAAGTCGATCGGTATACTTTAAGGCGTTACACACATCAGCACAAATGCATAATACCCTCTCCACTATTGTGGTGTGGGTATAATTATTGATAATTTTTCATTCTTGACTGACTGGGAAAATGAGCCCACGTTCAAGGACAAGTTGATTCGACATGTTTTGATAGTAGCCATACTATTTGGTGGATCGAAAAGGGGTTTTTTAATGGATATCTATTTTAATTGATTTTCATGTTCATCCTTAGGTACTTCTGTTCTTCATACTTTTTGTCAAGAATTCTTCTTGAAGTCCTGTTTTCCTTGTTTTTTAATTTAGTTTTGAATGAAAATTTAAACAAAATGTTTTAAAAAATAATAATAAATAAGTAATAGTATTCTGGGAACAACAAAGGGCTTCTTAATTGAAAATGTGTGTGTGTGGTTCTAAACATTTTGTTACTTTATTGTGAACACCGAGTGAAAATGTGGCTGCCATTGTGAACGAAGCTTTAAGAAAAAAATTTAGATTTGTAACAACTTTAATTTTAAATATTTTCAAATCCAAGCGAATTTTCATGTTTTTAATGAAAATATTTATTTATTATGGGTTATATAAAATAAGGCACATTTTAATTTTAACCTCGTATATTCACATACATTTTTGAGTATATTTGTACTTTTCCTTTGGTACTTAAGCATTTTGAGTTTGTTTACTTTTTCATTTACTATTAAATTCTTTGTAAATTTTTTTATTTATTTTTTTTTTTGCAAAAGCCGGCAGTCGCTTAAATACCGGTTTTCTTTTGTTGTTGTTTTTTAAGCACGCTCGCTCTTGTTTGTTTTCATTGATTAAATTGATTTTCTCTCATGTTGTTATTAAGCTCTTTTATGCTCTCACTCGACATACAGTTCTTTAATTAAAAGCGAGTTGTTGGAAAAGCTTTTTTTCTCAAGAGTTTTTTACTCAATTTATTTCTTTTTTGGGTAAGAGGAAGGGGAGCGAGCTCTGTACAATGCACACAACACTTGTGTGATTGTTGCTTTTAATGTGTGTGTGGAGCGCAAATTATCGTCCACACTATAGAAAGATCTTGTTAAAAGTATTATGTTGTTGTTGTGTCTGTTGGGGTTTTGTGTATTTTTATGTAGTTGTTGTATTTAAGCCAATGTGTGAATTTTAGACCTAAAAATTTTTGTTCATGCCAGCTTTTCTGTCAGTTTAAAATTCAACTTCTTTCCATAGGGAACGATAATGCGGTTTTTTAGTCTTTCGCTCGGTCTCGTCTTAAATTAGCGATTTTATATATTGGCGTTTTTTTTAAGTTTTCTATTTTTTTTGTATGTGTGTATTTTTTTTTTAATGTTGAGATCATTATCATAATTTTTTTGTGTTTTTTTATTTATTTATTTGATTTTTTTGTTTTTTGTTTTCACAAACGAACGTGCTTAAAAGCAGAGCGTTTTTTTGTTTTGTTTTAAAATAAAACGAAAATTTAATACAAAAATAAATAAATTGTATAATCTACTAATAAAATACAACTAATTAAAAGTTGTAGCTAATTAATTAATCAAAATTAAAAATCGGGTAAAAAAACGTTTTCGGTACGGTGCGGTACGGTAGCGGGGGTTTTAAACGCTTAATTTTATTACAAAAAAAAATAATTTTGCTAAATTTTTCTTATTGCTGTCACTATCTTGCCAGTAATTAATGTTTATTGATTTAAAAATTATGCATGGAGTCAACAAAAATTTTACAAATAATTATACAAAAAAAATAAATTTTGTCTCTTACAAATTTTAAAAAGAAAAAAACACAACATGCGGTGGTTGTTTTAAAAATAAACAAAAATATTGATAAATATTAATAAATTATATAAAAAGAATAAAAAAATTAAAAAAATTTTTCAAAAACTATATCTTTTCCTTGCCTTAATAATTTGTTTTCAAAAAAAAAATTTTTTTTTTTTTTCTTAACACATTGAACAAAAAACAACAAATCTAAATACCTAGAAAACAACAACAAGTAGCACAACGTTTTATTCCGTACTTGTTAATTGTTTTGTGCATAAATTAGTGCAAAATTGACAGGTGCTTTTCTTCTTCGCACTACATCAAGCCGAAAAGTTTAAGGAAAAAATGTAAGTTATTTGGATGAAATTTCTGTTACAATGAATTTCTGAAGAAAATTCTAAAAAAAGAACTCAATGTTGCACAGTGACCGATAGATAGATTCATATCAGAAGTTTGTGTGAATGTGTTAGAAAATTGTCGAACGCAAATTAAGCAATCGATGTGTGTGCTACAAATTTGACTGTAAATTAAAAAAAAAAGAAAAACTATTTTTAAGCTTTTAAGTGACCTCACAAGGTATTTTTGCAAAATGTTTAATAAAATTTTAGATTTATTTTTGCTATTTAGGGCAGGTGGACAAATTAAAAAGTGGGCATACCAATTTAAAATAATTTTCTCAGTCGATTTGACGACACTTGAAAATTATATATCTTAAATTTTGCGGATTGAATTTTCGTAGTCTAAAGAATAAGTAAGAGTGCTATATTCGGCTATGCCGAATCTTATATGCAATTCACCATGGTGCGATAAGAGCAAAACGTTCTATGAACACCTTTTTTAGATATAAATAAATTTTTTGTGCCAGCTCACTTTTCGAAACCTGCCCACATTTTGTAGATTTTGATAACCGAGATGTTTGCACCTATTTTGGAAACTTTGGCTCTCTTCGCTCTGCAGTTATAAAGAAATTATAATGTATTTGAATGGGAAGTGCCACCCCGATTTCTCTGATTCCGCCCACTTTTTTTTGGAGAGATTGTGTATTGACAACCAAGATGCTTGTATCTAATTTGGAAACTTTGACTCTTGCCGTTCTCCAGATATACAGAAAAAGGAAATAAAAAAACAACAGCAGCTACAAAAAGGGATTTATGGGTAAAATTAGAGGCAGTGCTTTTTGCTTATATCTCATTCATTTAGGGACCGATCTGGATAAATTTCAATAGAAAAATTTAAATCAGCAAAGCTGACATAAACAAATACCAACCCAGGCCCTCCCCATCATAACTGGGGTCTTCGGAAACCCCATTTTAACAGACGGGCGGACAGACGGTTACTGGCTTTGAATTTGACAAGGGTATATACCCTTTTACCCACGGTGAAGGGTAAAACAAGTAAAAAGTGTAGTCGGGGATTTGGTCCTATATTGGACATATGACAAATTATGCATCTACTACTAAGAAATTATTGTTTTACCGAATGATTTAGTTGCCATCTTAAAGTTAATGTCAACAGTAAACAAATTATAAGTACGTTAACATAGCATAGATTTTCCATGCGGATTTTTTTATATAACGACAGGCATATTTTTATTTATTTATTAAACAATTAGGTAATACATAAATATATATGCTTTATATAATTATATTAGCTATAGCAACTAGGCCTTAAGCTAAAACAGGAAAAAAATTGGTGACGATGAGCCATTCGTATCAGAGGAGTTTGTGGTTATTCCAGAGTAATTTGATGTGGAAGAAATCCAGTTACCAGAATTCAGCCTGGATAAATTTGAAGATGATGATGAATTTAATGTTATATGTATTATGTTAAAGTGGAGAAAGCTATACAAGGGAGAAAATACTTATGTAACTTAATAATTGGAAAAACTTAGCAAGGTGGTCTCAGTATTAAACCAATGCAACAACAACAGGCAAAGCAATAGCAAACAACTGTTTTTGGAGGCCACCTTGTAAATAAGTACACTTTTTATGATATTTTTTTGTATTTAGTAGTGCTACCATACTTTTATCTTAATTAAATAAGACTTTTATAACAAAACTCAAAAAACCAATCTGTATTTAAATACGATTTAAGTTTATATAAAAATTAACTTAATATAGATATAAATATTATCCTGAAAATTGGGCATTAGTAATGATAATGTGAACAAAATTACATTTGTTTTATCTATTATTTATGTATTAAAACGTTAAATAGTACATTTGTACTGGTAAATGAAAGAAAACAATTCGCTTTAACCAAAACGTTGCAGTTGTTGCCATCCCTGGTTTGTAAACATCTGTTTACAAAACAACAATAACAAAAAAAAAAGAACAAGTGCAGTAAGTTTGAATAAAATTGAATACATTTTTTATTATTTGTTAATATATTATTTAAAATTGTTTGTAAAGTAAAATTATGTCTGCCAACAAGCAAATAAGCAAAAACATATGACTTAATTTGCCCAAATAGCACGATAGTGTAACCGCATTGTACCGATTATTGTCGCAATTGAGTTTTGGCCGATATGAACCGAAAAAAATTGTCACAATGTGCGACGAATAAATTTTTAAATGTTTTTAAATGTGCGCCGATATAGCACGATAAAAATCGTAACAGATTGTGCTATTTGAGCCGATAGTGGGATCTTAGGATAAAGGACGTGTAGTGAAATCCACAATATTTGGCTTCAGTGTGTTACTGATTCAAGCTATTTTTGCTTTGTGTGTGGTGAATATTTGGTTGGAAAAAAGGATTTGCAATATCAGAATCATTAAAATATGCATATTAACAGTATTTTGGTTTTGCAGTCAGAAACTTGGACAAACTGTGGCCACCGACAATGTTTTGCATATTCTTCATTCGCATTTAGATTTTTTCCAAAAAAAAAAAAAAAAAAAAAAACTAGGTGCAGTAAGCAGAGCGTGGGAGCGTGCTAACCAAGATTTAATGAAAATTGAAAGAATTTATCAAGGATTTTGAGACAAAAGCATGCTGGGAGACTAGTGCTGGACTCTAATACGTGAAACCGAACCAACAAAATACAAACGACGTTCAAATAACGCCATTCACTTTTGAAAATTCATTGATTTTTAAACAAACTAGTGATTTTTTATGTAAGAAACGATTAAAAATATTTTTTTGTATCTCGAAAACCTGACGTAATAGAGAAAAAGCAATTGCAGATTCGAATTCAGCCCAGCAAATTGCTCTAAGAAAGATATTTGGTTGCTCCAGTCCAAAACTTTGTTGGCTAGTGTTATTTACGATTAACTTGGTTTTATATTCTTTTAATTGAATTTAATTTAAGTTTTGATCTTATCTTCAACTGGAATATGTATTAGTCTCTTTTAATTTAATGCAAATCGCATGTAATATTAACATCAATCACAAGATCGGTTTTAAAATAATTTTCATATTATATTGTAATAGGGCGCTACTTTAAATCACACTACCATATACACCATATAAAGCCTACTCTCAGCAAACACTTTTGTATGACTAATCCCTTAACGAATAACGCTTTTGTAGTAAAACTTGGTCCAATTTAGTTCCTTAGGACTAGAAATCTTATCATCAAATTTCGTGGAGTTCGGTCCATTGGCCCAACAGAAAGCCCATTATCGATGAACACTTAAGGGCTATTATAAAATGTATAGTTAATAGCCACCATTACATTTATTTTTTAAAACAAAATTAAATACTTCTTAAAATCTTGCACATTCACTAAAAAACATTTTTCATTTTATAAGTTATCAAAATCTTTTTTAAAACATAAAAGTCAATGTTTACATGTAACTAAATATAAATAATAAACTTTTCCTTTCTTATCGAAATCAATACATATTTACTCTTAAACAAAACTTTTATTCAATATTATATTTCACATTTTTTCAATGTATCTATCTAATCATACTTTCTACTTTTTTTTCTATTTCCAGTTCAAATTTCATTCAACTCAACAATTAACCTACAAATAGTAACTATTTTTTAAAACTACTTGGGGAAAAAAAATCATTTTGTGTATACCTTTCATTAAAAAAATATTGATAGAGAAAAAATTAAACAAAAATAAAAAAAAAAAACAAAAACGTAACTAATAGTGATATAAACTGATATGATATAAAATAATATGATAATACTTGTACATAAATAGTTTTATGTTTAAATTTTATAATAAAATATTTTGATAAGATAAAAAATATACAACAACAAATACTTATTTTATAAAACTGAATTTAATTACTAAGAAAAAAATTTAATTAAAAATTAAATAAAGTGCAAAAAAAATCTTAAATAAAAAATCTCTAAATAAAAATTTTAAACGGTAATTAAAAATAATAGAAATAAATCTGTCAATATAAATATTTTCTAAATATTAAAGAAAAAATTCTTCTAAATGTTTTTTTATAAAAAAAGGTAAGTGAAAAGGAATATTTATTAAACTAAATTAACAACTAAATCAGATAGACAGATATATTTAAAGAGTAATTTCTCCTTAACCCTAGAACGTCATACTTCGTCGACAATGCATGTTTTCTGTATTTGTGTTCTTTTTAAACTGATTTTTCATAAAGCAGCAGCCGTTTATATATTCTTTATATGTACGCAGGTGTGACAGTCTTATTAAGGTCTTTGTGTTTTTTATATAAAAGAAAATAGAGCAGGTTTGACCGATAAAAAAAACACATCTCTAGTTTATCTTATTTTTTGGACGCAGTATTAATGGAAGCAAGTAGCCAATAAGGCAAGTTTGTAATTTACGAAATTGCAAGAGTATTTATTGTTTTCTGTATTTTAGAGAGAAACGAATTGGTCGCCAAAATTGTTTTAGTATTCAAATAAATTTCAAAATAAAATTAATCAGCTGTTCTTTGTTTGTATAAGTAAGTTGGCATCAGGGCTGCCAGGTACTTTTTTTCGTTTTCCCTAAACTTAAAAAAATTTTTCCCCAAAAATCCTCCGATAAAAGAAAAAATCTCCAAAATAAGCCCCTGTAAAAAATACACAATTTTTAAGGGAAAATTTAAATATTTATTGCAGGGCATAGAACTACATCTTTAGTACTCCATGGAGTACTAAAGTGGGTTAGTTTTAAAAGTACTCCATGTCATTACAGTATGGAGTACACTAAAGCGGTAGTTTAAGCATTTTTCATTTTTTACTAATCGCCTTTTATGGCGTACCCTGTAGTCTATTATTGCTATTATTAAATATATTTACTTGGTATTTTTAATTTGTTTACCTTTTTTTCACAAATTTCACAAACTTTCACTTTTAAATAAACAATTAATAATGGACACCATCAGGGCTACCAATGTTTAATACTGTAAACTATAGAAAAGTATACATCATGCACTGCATGTTAATTTCTTATATCATGGTCTATATTACAGTAGATTGGACCATGTTGTAAGTAGTCCATTTAAGCCACAATGGACCACGTAGTCCAATATTATCTGTAGGGACTGGGTACAAAGCTGAAAACCGGTATAACTCAGGAACGGTAAGAGCAAATTCAAAAATATTTGTTTCTAAATTATTAAGAATAAATTGATATTTTAAACTGCCGTGTTGGTTTGTTTTATTTTCATAAAAATTTTTTTGATATTCTTTAATTAGGCTCGAGTTCATTAAAGTTTATTTTCATTAAATTATTTTTACTGAGGAAAGAATTTTACAACTTGGAATTTTTATATTAAAATTTATTGATAATTTTTCCTTGGCTAAAATTTTAAAATTTATAAAGTGTTATTTACAAAATGTATGGAAAAATTACGAAAAATTTTATTGTTGGGTGCATAACAAACAAATTCACTGCAAAAACTTATAGTCTTTGGACACCAAAATAAAGCCTGGACATTTTTCTTTTAAATTATTTACTTTAAAGTGAAGAAAATCGTGGTTTTTGACAAAGTTATAAAGAAAACATAAAAAAAGCCGGCAGACCCCTTTTTTTTGACAAAAAGTCGACTTAAGCAACCTGAGCGAAAAATCTGAAAAAAAAATCTCAAAAATACTTAACCCTATAAGCTTTTAAACTATGCTTGAGCCCCATTTTTTTTTTTTTTTTTTTTTGGAACACACTAGTGTGCTTAGTTGTCTTTAATAGAAACATTAGACTTATATTTTTTATTTCCCCAAAAAATCCTAATCTTTTTTGAATATCCCCAAATCAAATTTATTGTCCAGTTTAGCAACAAGAAAACACCTAATTTGGGGTCAAAACCCCAAAACTGGCATCCCCGGTTGGCATTTAGTTACAGCTTTACCCATAATTAAGTTTAAACTTTCCGTGCCGAAAGCAACCAACTGTAATTAACTTAAATAGATACTAAAAAAAGTTGACACTTGTTGATATTTTATTAATATGCGCCAATGGCTCTAAAATTAATGGGAGTTCACTTACTTAAATTCAAAATATTTTCAAATTTTCTTTTTTGACTCGGTTCGCTTCAGCTGTGAGACCTCCAGTGGAACCTCGGGTCAACAAATGCCTTTCACTTATATCTATCTTTCGCCATTAATAGCATTTCCCTCCAGACTACGTCATTTTGTTGCAGCTTGGCCTCGAGCCTTGGCGTGTATATTCCATAGACTGCCGCGTGATATCATTTGCACCCATTCTTATCTATTAAATATTCGATAGAGTTTATCAGTTTTCAGTCGACTTTATGAAACCGATTCTATAGTTCTTGATTGCAAATGGTAGTATGCGCCGGAGTCAGCTTTTTATTAGTGCTTACACTTGGATATGTTCTACGTTCCGCAGCCATAGAGAAGCCTAGATTTAACATTAAAGTCATTCACTTTTATATTAGTGCAATTTGTAATCATTCGGGAACTCTATAAAGCATTCCATGGTATTAGACAGCGCTTAAAAAACTGCAGTCAAAGTACAAAAACTGCCATTTCTTCAACTTCTTCATTTGTCGTTGGCAAAAAAACGGTTGCTTTTACTTTGGATTCATTAAATTTAAACAGTCGATGTCAAACCAACTCAAAAAGCGAAAAGTTGTACACAAATTTTTGTTTTTTGTTCGACAGTTTTTGGTTTTGACTGCAGTTTTTTTAACCCTTGTATTAGATAATATTATGCGCACTGATTTTGTCTTGCTGGTATCAACTTGCAGATCGATATACAAAAAATTCTACGTTGGCTTGCACACTTGAGAGAGAGGCTGTCTCCAAGTCTCCATCAAGGCGAATTAATAAAAATATTTTTCACACTTTTGAATCAAATTTTTCTCAGAAATTTTTTCTTTTATTATGGCGCAAAACATAAGCAAACGAATTTTATAACGTTTGTGAATTATATTTTGAATTCGCCGTAGAGAAAGCAGATGAACGGCTGACGAGTTGCACTTACCTTTTTTAAAATCGCCTTGGTCTCCATATTATATCATGCTGTTTTGTTATTGGCTGTCATTGGTTTAGTTTTCCTCTAAAATGATTTCTTTTGCTCCAAAGTATTCAAGTCGGCTTGTACGTTTTAAAAAAAATTATTAATTTTTTTTTTTTTTTTTTTTTTTAATTTCCTAAGCTATTCCCGCGAAGCTCTATGCTTGTCTGCAGGAAAGAAACCAGAGTCTCTGGCGGGAATTGAACCCGCAACCTCGGCGCTCATATACTAGCTCGCTACCAGCTAGCCTACCGAGGCACTCACCAGCTGTTAAGCCTGTCCCTGCCAGTCAGAAAAAAAATCCGGCAACGTTAAGATTTTGCCTAGCTGTTTCACTATATCCATGCCAATTTTCAGCTATCTGGCCCATCGGTGGGCTTTAAAAAGCTGGGGTTACACAAAAAAAAAAAAAACACACAAATAAGGAAATTATGTATCGTCTAACATTTTGAAAATTTCACATGAGAAGCAAAAACTATTTAAAATTATAAATTAATAAATTGCCTTAAACTGTTTATAACATATTTTTCTTCCATTTTTTTTTTTTTTTTTTTTGTAAAACGAGTTATGCAATTTTTTAGTTAAACCTTTTAGCGTTTACCATAAAATCCTTTGTAGGTTGAGCGTTTGGTTTTTTGCTAATAATATCTCAAATTTTGGTTGAAAGATTCCAAATTTTTTTTTTAATTTTTGTTTTAGGTAACGATATATATATTATAGATTTTTTATAGGAAAAAATAAAAATGTACTCAAAGTTTTTCTTGGCATTCATAAATGTGCTAGATTCCCATTCCATACTATTGATAAACTTAAATTTATTGTTGATGGGATAAGCTATTCCTTTGCGCATTTTACAGATCGTCAGGAAACTTCATCCAAAGATTTTAGAAAAACTAAAGATATTATACAAATAAAACTGTCAAGCGAATAAGAATTATAAGCCCTAGTTTTACCTGTAACAATATCAAAGCTTAAGCCAAAACAACAACAATAAACAGTGAGTTTATCTTTTCTTCCAGTCCCGACAACTATTGGTTGATTTTTTGTCAACTCTAAATGTAATTGTAAGTGTCTAAAGAAAAAACAAAAATAAAAACAAATATGTAACTTTATTTTATTTTGCCAGTTCAGTTTTATTAACACTGCCACATGCCTATTAGTTATCCTGGCTTTTCTTGGGATTCTAAAGAAATTAAATTAATAAGGTTCCGTTTTAATGTGCTAAATTCCCATTTCGTACTGTTGATAAACTGTTCTATTTTACCCTTTTGTGCTATTGTATCTAACATAACTTTTATATAAAATACATTTATTATGTCGTGAACTTCCCGCGCCATTTTTAAGTTTTCGCAAAATTTTTTAAAAAAATTAGTTGTTTTTACAAAAAAGACAAAGAGTAAAAACCAATATCCATTTAGTCCTTCTTAGCCAAAATTTTCCAAGGTTATACTCATAGTTAAAATGACCAACTTTTAAAATAAACACCAACTTTTATATAAATACTTCTACAACCTTACCAAATAATAATACTGTCATTTAATATGATGCAGATTTATTTTATAAGTCTTGAAATGTGTATATCAGTTTTCATAAACATCATTATTAATCAAAAATCCAAATTAAAGTCCACTCCACTAAATATTCTAATTTATGCTGGAGGGTGTCAAAGATTCAGCACAGCCAAACAGAGAATTCTTACTTGCATTTAAAAAAAGGTACTTAAGTACGTGCTTGTTTATAATCTTATATTTAAGTAAATTTATATCTATTTTATACTTTGTTACCTTTAAGTAATTGTTATCACTGAATTCCTCGGTTCAGCTTATCTTTGTATGTATAAAAAATATTTGGCATTAAATGTCTGTACTTTTTTGCACCACAAAAATTAACAGTAGTATTTTGTATCTTCAAGTTTAAATTTGTTATCTACAAGTAACGACAAACAGACAGACAGATGTACAGAAAAAAAAAACTTTAAACAGTTAATAGCTATAAATGTCAAGCCACGTGTGTTTCATCATTAAAGAAACTCAAAAGAATTGTAGCGAAAAAAATTTTATATTTTACATTTTATTACTTTTTTTTTAATTAAAATATTATTCAACTAAACAAGATGCAAATTTGTGAAAAGAAATTTTGCCTTAATTTAATTGAATCGAATAAAATTTAAATTAAAGCTAAAAGTCAAATTTTTGTCGCGCTACTTTAATTGTAAGACAAATTTGTCGGCATATATGTATGTACGTATGTACAAGTAAATAATCTCCTAAGAACTTCAAAATTTTTATCGAAAACCTACGGCCGATGTGTTAGCCTGCACCAGAGGGTAAAAAATTCTGTACGTAAATTGCAGTTCTGCCATTTAAGATTTTTGGTCAAATGTGGAAATGATTTAAATGAGCACCTGTCATATTTTGAGCGTATAGCCCGGCATAAATTTTACACTTGCCCCTTGTTCAGAAGCCGGAGATATAAACCGTCCATTGCTTTATTTAAAAAACAGCAGGAAATGTCCATAGTGTAAATAAGGATTTTGTCGTGCATAATAATGCCATAGTTTATTTGCAAGCAGATATTTTTATAATTTTTGGGAAAAAACTAAATCGTTCGGAGTCTGAAGAACCTAAAACAAAATCAATCAGACTTTCAAACACATGCCTGTAAGTCGAACCAAAATTTGTAAGTGTTACACACATTAGCAAAAACACAGAAAAAACAACAATCGGGATCAATTAAGTTTATTATACTTATTTTAAGTACGAGTCGTGCTCAAAAATTCAAGTACGAATAACACTAAAACGTACTCAAAACAATCCTAAATGGGATTACTTTCGAAAACCAATTCCTGAATTTCTTTAAAATAAGTGCAAAACTCTTAAACCAATTAAAAAAAAAAATTAAACTTTTCGTTGGTAGTGGCACTCTGACAGTAAAATTACAAAGTGAGCGTTTCAATCTCAATTAACTTATTAAAGTTTGTTTCAGATACTACAACAACACCACACAAGTTGTTAAGAAACGATTTGCTTGTTGTGTGTCGAAATAACAAAAACAACAGAGCAAGACGAAAACACATTATTTTCATGTTTAAAAAGTAAAATTGAGAACTCTTGCTTCTCATTTAGTTTATATTTTCAGTTTTTAAAGTAAAAACCATATCGGGAATGATGCTGGTGTATAATTGAAATTCTGTCAGGTGTAAAACGGGTAAATAAACCAATCTTAATAAGATTCTCCTTCAAATTTTACTTTTGGTTTATTTCAAGTACGAATTCGGGACTGACTCAACTTTATAATAATTGAATCAAGCGCATTTTGAGATTGGTTCAATCTTAGTTTAACTTAAATCAATCTCATTTTCGGATTATTTCAGGTACGAATTCGAGATTAAATCAACATCATAATTCTTAAATCGAGTTCATTTAAAAATTGATTCAATCCTAGTTTTACTTAAATCAGGTTTATTTTTGGATTATTTCAAGTACGAATTCGGCCCTTAATATGGATAAGTAAAGTAGTTTAAGGTTAAGATTGAAAATCCGTTTTGAATTTTAATCAATCTTTCTGTATTTGATTCAAGCCAATCCGTACTTACTGTACTATAAACACCGCTTCGGATTGATTTTAGTATGAAAGGATTGATTTTTTTCTTTTGAGAAGATTGTACGGGTGCTATGTGAAATTATGGTTCAATTCCCAACATTTTTAGTAGACTTCACTCTTATGGCAAATAAATCGCATACTTTAAAATTTATCAAATTATCTGTAATAAACAGACAACCAGACGGATGGACAGACATCGTTAGATCGAGTAATAAAATGATTTTGAATCAATTGGTTTATTAAAGGCGTTGTCTAGAACCAACATGTGTTACACACGCCAGCACAAAGGCATAAGTCCCTTCTCCTTTAATGGTGTACCGTAAAATTAAGAAATAAATTAGTTCCTTCTACATGGTACCAAAATAAAAATAAATAGCTCAAACACGGAGTTTGAAACAATTGAGGGATTAAATTTGGCCTTTATACTATATTTGTGTTTCCTAATGAAAATGGGTCAATAGAAAGATTGTATACATGATTTGTACAATTAATTTTGAAATATTTTTTCCTCTTTATTGATTTTTTTAAATTTACCGCCTGGCCCACAATGTCGAAAAGAACATTTCTTTCGTATATTAATATTGAAAACAACAGCGTTTAAAAAACTACAGTCAAATTGGAGAAACTGCCATTTTTTCCACTTCTTCATTTGTCATTGGAGAAAAAAAAATGTTGCTTTTACTTCTGATTCATTAAATGTAAACAGTCGCTGTCAAACCAACCTAAAAAGCGAAAAGTTTACACAAAGTTGTACACAACTTTTCGTTTTTTGTTCGACAGTTTTTTGTTTCGACTGCAGTTTTTTCAACCCTGGAAAACAATAACCCTAGTATACTAACGAACGTAAATTTTACGTCTCGGTCTTGATCAAATATCCTTCATCTAAGTATTCATTGTGTGCCCCTTCTCCGTTGTTTCGTTTGCGACAGTAGAAAAAACGACGTATAAAGTACAACGTATTCTATGTGACTCTGCCTTTATGTATTTGCTTTATTTTTGTCAAAATCTTTTAGAACTATATACATATTTTGGTTGTTTATTACCAAAAAAAAAGTAAAATTTATAACAAAAAAAATAGTTTTTGCTAAATTAATATTATTGTTAAATTGTAACTTTTTCTGTCAGTTGTTGTTGCTATTACTAAAGTCTTGTTATTGTTGTTGAGGTTGCTGCGGCTGTTGTTGTCTTGATAAATTAGTTGTTGATAACAATGTGTTGCTGTATTGTTATTGTATGTTGCCATGTGTTGATGATTTCTTTTTACGTTCTTTTAGCGACTTGTATTTTAGATTGAACTTATTTTTATTTTATTACTACCGTACTATGGCCCACCACTACTACGACAGGCCTTATTTACTACTACTCAATGAGATTGTGCACTAACAACAAACTACTCGCACCTTCAATTTGTGTTGAAAGTATGTGGAAGTGAAAAAAATTGTAGCTTTATCTTTTTTACTGTTTTTAACTTGAGGCACACAAGGCTGTTTTTTTTTTTTTTTGCTTTTTTGCCTTTAGAGAAATTGATATGACGTTTAATGTTAACAGTATGTGTGTGGTAATAGGCAGGATGTTTAAAAGAGTAAAATCATTTGAAGTACATATATATGAACGATTTACAAATGATGTGTTTTATTTGCGAGTACTTCGAAATTTGCGAAAATACCAACAATTTCAAAGATTAAAAAAATCTAGGCGATTTATGTTTTAGGAGCCATCAGCCATGTTCTGGAAATCAAAATCACGTGAAGTTGAAGTCGACGGAGATTTTCAATTAAATTTTTTTAAAAATGAAGGCAGCTTTTCCTGATTTGATAAGTGGTTAAATAAGTGGTCTCCAAAGTATGGGGTATACACTGAACCAAAAATCCAATGAAAATGTACGTTAAGCAAACGAACTACGTTTATTAAAATATTTTCGTTGGCTCGACGAATTATTCTTTAATAAAATGAAAATAAAACCTAATGAAAATAAAATTTTCATTATATTAGCGAATAATTCGTTGAGCCAACGAAAACTATTTTAAAAAAACGTAATTCGTTGTCTTAACGTACATTTTCATTGGATTTTTGGTTTAGTGTATAAAAGGCAATATTTTAATGAACTTTAAAAGCAGGATAGTTTTTAAAATTTCTTCGATTTCAATTTTACTAGAATTCGATTTCTAGAACATGGCTGTAAAATCAGTCATAGCAAGCCACCGACTCCATAAGACAAAACAACCCGAAGTTTTTATTTAATTCCGCAAATAAATCTTATAAAAATTCAGTGCGGAATAAAAGCAATAATGGGATTTAAATAGTATATAATTTTTTAATTGAAAAAGAAATGAAGTTAACTTTGACGTAAAAAATAAAGTCCCGTAGTTGCTTTTTCAAGCGTCCTCAGCTATTGCTCGAATTTCTTAGCCAGTTTTAGAAGGGGCAGGATTTTGTTGAAACCGTATGTGTTCTTCATAGCTGGCCTCAGTAAATTTTTTAGTCTGTTGTGTTATTAAACAGCACCGATGATAACTGCACAACCGACTTCATTCTCAAAGAAATACGAGCCAGTAATTCTTATGGAAAATTTTCTACTTCTTATTGCCACTGACATTGAAAAATAAAGCAATTAAAATCAATGATCGTCGATTTTGAAAATAAAATCTAATTTTCCAAGTCAATTTTAATATTACAAAGTTAAATAATTTTTAAACTCCTTTGTTTGTTTTGGGTCATGATTCCAACAAAATTTTTTAAAATTGTCTTGACTGTCTTAAGAGAAGGTTCCTTAAAAATTGAATTAGATTGTGCTCCTTCATAAGAAAGTGGGATATATTGCGGAACAAAAGTATCCATTAGAGCTAGCAAAATCTACACTCATAGAAAAATGCATCTTAATATTGATGAAACCCTAACATCAGAACTGTGACATCAATGTTATTTTAAATGGCTTTAATGCGGCAAAAAGCGTCATCAATCCAATGACGAACGTCATCATAAAATGTTGTCATATTTTATGTGTCATTTATGCTATGACTACAGAGACATTTTGTAAATTATTATCATGATTTTCATGCTTTAAAATAAAATAAGAAGCAAAAATTCCCATATTCTATTTGTTTAAATTATTTAGTAATGTCCGTCAAATTTTCAAAGTAAAATGATAACGAAAACCATGTCGATCATGCAGATGGTGTCTTTTAATTGACAGGTCTTCTGTTAATAAAGAGCGGAATAAAACAAATGTATAACAAATATGTGCAAAGGGTAAATAAATAATAATATTCTCTCATTTTCACTTAAGTCAATCCAAATGACTCAATTTAATGACAGTTTGTCAATTTAATAACAGTTTATCATTAAATTGACCCCAATGAGTGCTTTCGCTGATGATACTGAGTCATCGCACTGATTACATTTTTTTTTAAACTGACTCCGATTCGTCATTTCTGTGATGCCGATGTGTCATCCCATTGATGACATCATTTCACCTTATGACAAGTTGCCCAAGTGATGTTATTATGAAAAGTGTCATGGGGTCAAAAACGAAGACACTTGTCATAGTACTGATGTCAAAATACATCAGCACTAAGACGCCTTTTCTATCAGTGTATAAAAGTATAGCTCAAATGATTTGATTACTTTATAACTCTGCAATTTTTCTGTTTTTACTTCGCAATGTAATTGTATTAGTATTTATCTTTTGAGTTTTGTTTAGAAAACTTATCGATTTTACTTAATTAACACTTTTTATTATATACTTTTTCTATACACACTTTTTGTACGTTATTTTTTACTATCGAAATATATAACGGGTGATTAATCATTGGATTTTTTTTTTTTTTTTTTTAATTTAACAAACTTTTATTTTGTTAGTTCTAGACCATCTTTTAGTTATATAACGATAGACAAAGAATCGTTTTCAGTATCGATTTAACAATATCGGCGCCGCGGTCTGGATAGCTTATTCTCTGTTTAAAGACAACATAAAGTAGATAAACTTTTATTCTTAATTCACAACTAAAATTCTGATTGGGAGTGATGAGAATTGAATTAGTACAATTTGCAGATCCAGTTTTTATCTTTCCAGCCCAATGCGCTTTTATACCATTCACCACCAAAAGCGGTGATTAAGGGTATTTAGCTCGTTATTTCGTGTATAGTTTTTTAAGGTCCAATGGGCAGCCTACACGAGGTCAGCTCACTAGGTTATTTATAGCGGTCCCTTTATCGTACCCTGAGACAATGACAAGACAGTGAAGACAGTGTTCACCAGGTTTTCCCGCGTTTTTCAGAATCCTTATTTTGGAATTACCTAATTAAAATCTCCAAGAACAATAAGGTACCCCGCTAGTTCTTTAGTTCCTATTTAAGTACATTAAGATATATGTCGGAACATTAATGAATATGGCAAGTGAGCTGTAGTGATATAAAGATTACAGAACAAACTCTTATCTATAATTAACAGGTTACATGGGTTACTTTACTAATAAAGTGTTGTTTTTCTTTTTTGTTTGCTAAAAGTTGGCAACAAGGCGTAAATTGAATTAAGTTAAATAACTTTTTCCCCTTTTAAAGGGTAAATAATTCTTTTACTAAATTATGGCTGGGTCCATTGTGGTTTGAGTTAGATGGGCCTTAAAAAGAGCCTTAAACTAACAAGAAATTATGTATGAAAGACATTTTTAGAGATGTACATATTGATTTAATATTAAATGCTTTTGTTTTAGAAATTTAAGATACTTAGTAGAAGGCCCAAGTAATTAGTTTAAGAATTAAATGAGGCTTAATTATGGAAGGAAATGATAAAATTAGAAATTAGTTAAGGGATTAAATTAAGCAAAATATTAAGAAAAAAAATTTAATTTAATAAATTTATATTACACTTTGTAAATATTGGTGGGATTTGCTCTACTAGATATATTTTGTAAAGGATGTCATAAATTTGTTATCGCCAAAACGAACCAAATGAATTATTATGTTAAAATTTTTCAATTGTAGAGTTTGGTTGAGTTTAGTGATAAGTACAGTTTAACACCGTTATTCTTAAAAATAAAACAAGTTTTTAAAAGGTTTAATTACCCTAAAAAGATAATCATATCATGACAAACGTTAAAGATAATCATACGTAAAAATAACGCATTATTTTAACCAGCTATATGGTTGTATTAATTGATTAATTAAGAAAAAACTTATATGAATTTTATTTTTACATTTTTAAAAATACAAATACAAAATTACAAACATGTTTATATATGAAATGTCTGAAGTGCACAGCAACTTATTCAAGCTTAATTAAAAGATATAGCAATATTTCGAAAGTGCTTGCGTAAAATTTACGCAGATTATCTTTCTAGGGTTAAGCAAATTTGCATAGAAAATTTGTTTCGTAAAGCTTTTATAAAACAGTTATTTTTATGAATAAGGCCGTAAAACTCCTAGGCATGCGTGCCTGCGCTGTAAATGTTTGCCTTAAGGTTAAATTAGACATGACATAATAATACATCTGTTTAAACCATCCTTATGGGCAACGCTGTATTTAATATTAGATGACTTGCCACAACGGCGTAGCTATAAAAAGTTATTCATTAATTCTTAATAAATAAGTTAATTTGGATAATGATTCGTCAATTAAAATAAAAAAAAAATATTCAAAAAAACTACATTAATATGATAAAAAAATGTTCAAAATTAATAATACATATAAACCTAAAATCATAAGTAAATTTGACTAATTTTTTAATCAATTTAACTAAAATTTTGTTATATAAATAACGAAAAGGCTAAAGTAAAATCGAAGAAATTTCCATTTTTTCTATTTACGAAATTTTTCTGTTTTTACGAAAAACGTCCGTAGACGTAAATAATAAATTTGTAAGTTGTAGAACAACCTATATTTCTTCACTTTTACACAACATTTTTCAGTATTTAGGTAAATTTTTGGTTCAGTGTATAACCAATTAAATCTTAGCTTCTACGGTAATGGTTACGGCTATTGCATTATAGTATGTCACGGCTTATAACCCAGTCAGCATTTAAGAAATTATTGATCATATACGAGCCTTTTTTTACCCCTTGGCACGATTAAAATGATCATATCGTCGCTATTGTTACTAACTGACCTAACTGAAATTTTTTTGAAAATTAAGTTGAAGTATTTAAAATAATAATATTTGTCTTTTTGTTTATTTAACACATAACAAAATATGAATAAACCCAATTTCATTCGTATTTTGGATACGAAATTACTAAATTGAAGACAAAAAACATTAAAAGTGCTCTCTTGTAAAATTTGTTAGATGTTAGTTAGGTCAGTTAGTAAAAACAGCGACGATATATGCGCTCGTTTTTGAGTCGAAAATTACTGTTCACTTGGGAGAAAATGGTCACGAGTGGGGTGACGCTTCTGAAAGACTAATTTTTGAGACAGTTTGTGCTAGCAATAACAATTAATTGCAAAACTTTTCCGAGTCATTTTTCAGTCATATTACTAGCCATTTGCGATTCTTTTACTTGTGTTCAAGTTTTTGTCTTCGTAGAATACCGTTAACCTATATGCAGGAACGACAGAAAAAATAATTTTGTTTACGGCCGCGGCACTGCATTTTCAAAATTTTAAAAATGTTGTTTAACAAATTTTAGCATTATTTGAGCATCACATTGGTATTTATTGAGGATATAATAGGGAATACAAATATGAGAAAATCATATCAATACCTTCCATTATTTTTCGTTACCTGCTCTTTGAATTTTACGATTTTGGGGAAAAATTAATTTTTTGGAAACAATTTGGCGAATGATCCAAATTTCTTTACAATTATAAATTTAAAGTAAAACTTATTTGGAATACAAAAGCTCAAATAATTTTATATATACTCTGAAGGTTTAATCAAAATGAGAAAACATAATTCCTAAAATCATTAAGGTCAGAGGTGAAATTTTGACCTATCGACAGCTCATTATTGGTTAGACCTACCGACCATTTATAAAAATTAAGTTAGGTATGGGTTTATATGTTTTAAATAACCCATTTCTGAATCCAAAAGATGTTTTACGAAATTTTTTATGGTTTCTGAGATATTAAGCATTCATTTTGCTCCATATCAACAATTTTAAAGTTTTCTAAGTATTGTTTTGCTTTACACGCCACTGTTTGGCGAATGCAGAAAATTGCTAATGCAAAAACATACAAAATAAATTTTATTGCAAAATAAATTGTCAACAACAAACAGTACAAAAATCTAATTTTTAAAACTAAATTTAGAAAAGTGGCGTATGCGGCACAAAAACTAAGTTTCACTTTCAATAATATCGAGCCCTAACAGCGAAAATAACGTAAGTGGCAAGAATCAATTTTTACAGGAGAGAGTTTTTAATTGTATTTAATATAAATTTTGTATGAAATTTATCGCTTACGATAAAATTGTTCTTGCTATAAAATCGTAACGGTACCTTATGTGACCATGACATTTTAGGAGATGATGCAAGTGTTGCCAATTAAGTCATTTATAACAAAAAACGAAATTGAAAATTATGTCGCTTACGTTATTTTTGCGGTTAGGGCTCGATATGCTTATAACTTATAAGATAATGATCGTTCTCAAAAATTAACATTTTTCTTCAAAACATATGCCGGAAGCAGTGGTGAAACCTTCATTGTCGTTTTCTCCATTAAGACTTTTTGGCATATGCTCCAAACCAATTAGCTAACGATATTTAGAATTTCTAAAGGAAATATAGCGAAACATTGTATATTTTTGTGCCGATTTTTATGAAACTAGAGAAAAATAAACTCTTAAGTCATACGAAGACAACACAGTTCAAAAATGGAGATTCGGTCTATCTACGAGGGTAGCTACTAGTCGCACCAAAAATTTTTTCTGGGTGGTCCTATTAAAAATTCCCTCCCTACAGTCAGAAGATATATCATTTGTACATAAAACTTAACGTCATAACATAATTTTGTTTGGGCGGGTCCAAGATTGCCCATAGATCAGAAATGGGGTATACTTTCTAAAAATTGTCTATAAATTCTGTGAAGTAGGGTATCAAAAAGTCGGACTTGATTGACTATAGTTTCTTAACTTATTTTTGTTATAAATTACTCAAGCCTTGCCAGACAACCATGGGTGAGTTGTACAGACAAAACTGGACTCGTTAAAAGAGAGAAATCATCCAAAACCGTACAGATCTAAATCGTGGTTGCCGAATTTAAAATACGCCATCGACGTTTTGGTAATAAATTAAAGGAAAAAAGTTCACGTTCTCTTTAGTCTATTACCAAACAGTCGCAGGTGCATTTTAACTTCGCAATACACGATAAGGGTGAATATGACACGTGTCGTTCCCATCTTTCTATACTAGTACACACGGTTGGAAAAACTTTGTAAAGCGTTTAATATGTTATCTATCGAAGAAAAACATCAAATCGAGTCATAACCGCGAAAAAACGTAAGCGACATCATATTAAATTTTTGTTTTATATAATAAATGATTTTATTAAAATTATAACAGGAACAATTTTATCGTAAGCGACAAATTTCATACAAAATTTATATGAAATAAAATAAAAAAAAACTATCCTGTAAAATTTAATTTTTAGCGAGGTTATTTTCGCGGTTGGGCTTGATATGATGTAAAGGGCCAAATACACTTGTCAAATTCTTGTCCAGCCGGCAAATTCAACGTGTACGTGTGCTGGACGTAATATTCGCCGTCATATCTAAATTTTTTGATTTTTCAACGAGCGTTGTCTGTGTCACACATACAAACACTTTTTCACTAATACTACCACAATGCTTGATGAGTATTTTAATTAATGTATTTGGGCCTTAAAAAACAGCATACTCTTTTACTAAAAAAAGATTTTATTTTTTAACACAATTGCTATATGTTTTAAACCCACTGTGTTAAAGTTTTTTTTCGACAGTCTATTACCTTTAAAGAACCCAAAAATTATCTTTGAATTTAAAAATCTTTTGTTTGTTGCGTTTCCCTAAAAACTGGCATATATTGACCACCATCGTCAACACCCAGACATCAACATAACGAGAGAAATAACTTTAAATGTCCAGAAAATAATGAAAAAATCCTTTTTCCAAAGACAAAAAACAAAATAAAAAACTATAACATTAAACCCAACAACTAAATAAAATGTTTACAAACGTCCAAAGTCATTGTTTAAAAACACACACGTAGTTTGAAAATCGTGATGTTTTTATAACGTCACCATCATCAACTCAACTCAATCCAGCGACATCATCATCATCATCATCATCAAGTTTGCAGCCAGCAAAATCTAAAAAAAAAGAATTGCATGCAGCAAATTTCATCAAAAACATTTAAAGACCAAGATGAAAAATCTGCAAAAAGAGAGAAAAAAAAAACAAAGAAACAAAAGCCATAAAAGTTAAAAACCCCAGCAAAGAAACACATAAAAGGCCGCTGGTCATGAAACACATTAAGCGGCAAATTATGCAGACACAGCAAGTTGTTCAAAATCGCATGGAAAAGAAGTGTTTTTAAGGTTTGTAGCCAGATCTAAAATTCCCCCCACCCCGCCGAAACACTTTATATATGTATCCAAGGCAGTCGAAAACAAAAAAAAAATGCAATCACTTAGATTTTAGAGTCGTTTTTTTCTGTTGCCGCAGTTGTAGTTTTTTTTCGGGTTTAAAAGATGCATTTTTGAAGTTTCAAAGAAATGAAAATGAAAGCTCTTGAGTTAAAAACAGAAAAAACTGAACGCAAATAAACCCATACGGAGATTAAAATAAACAAAAAACCTTAAAAAACGTTTACGTTGTTTAAAATCGTGATATACGAAACCTTATTAAAACATAAATCAACAGCATGATTTTAAGCGATTTTGTGGAATTGTTTTAAAGACCTCAATAGGAAATTTATAGGCAAAAGTTTTGTAAACAACATGTAAAGTTTTTAAAAAAATATTTTTTTCTTAACTATCCAGCAAACAAGTCAAAATTGTCAATTAAATGTTCAATTCACTTGATTAAACGTTTAATTCACTTGAATTAATTTTTAACTAAAACTGATTTTATTTTTGATTAACGCTTTAATTGGTGAAACATTTTGGAGAATTTTTACTGCACACGGTTCCTCAACTCCTCGTTCATTTACATAGTCCAGGGGCCTGATTCTGGCAGGCGTGATCGAGTAATTTCTCGATTCGAAAGCAATTTAAAATCTAATTATTTCAGTCAATACTGAACGAATTGGAATTATTTTTTCAGTGTTGTAAAGCATTAATTTGAGTTTCACAATACTGTAAAAATTATTTTGATTCGTTCAGTATCGACTGAGATAAAAATGCTTTCGAATCGAGAAATTACTCGATCACGACTGCCAGAACTAGGCCCCAGGTCTTCACCGGTATTAAACCAGTCCCTCGCCGCTTGATTCACTCACCAACTACTTAGTCTTCCCCACCTTAACCAACGCACCGAACAGCTGTTCTTCGACTCTTCGTTCATTCACAAAATCCAAGTCTTCAACGGTCCCTCGCACCTTCACTCCCTCCCCACCAACTACTAAGTTTTCACTCCTTAACAGAATTAACCGCTCTCCACCTCAATTCACAATTTCTCACAAAATGTATTTCTAAGCACTATGAAACCACTTTTCAAGGGAAGTACGCTCCTTCTTAACAAAAATTTTCGGCGCGTAAAGTATTCTTTTACAAAAAGTGTGCCCTTGGGGCCTCAACCAATACAATAGTCAGTCTAGTGCCAGAGCACCAGGGGTTACCAACTCCCGTGTTGACAGATAGGATCTGTGATCAGCCACGATCTAAAAAGATCTGTTAGTTTTGAATTACGGCCGAATTTCAGGTATAATCTGCACCTAAATTCGACGGAGGATGCAATACCTGAAGGTGAAATTTACAAAACCCCGGGGGGAGTTTTAGACCTTTTTATATCTTTTAAGCCAGCATATTACACAGAAAAAGTTAAAAATTGTCTCTTATCACCAAATTCATACCAAATTCATAGAATCAAGCAAACAATTTGTTAATTTCGTAACTATTACCAAGATGATTATATAGATTACTAAAAATTGTAAAACTTTAAAATTGTGAAAATTTTTTTCAAGAAATTATATTTTTAATTTTACCAAAAAAAATTATCAAAAAACTTTGCCATTTCAAACAATGTGTTAATTGATTTTATTAAATATAGCTCAGGTTTTGAAAATTCCCAACAGCAATTCTACAAGTTTAAATTGTATTCTTTCAAACGAAATAATCAATTAAATTTTGTTTGTTATTTAATTAATATTTTAATTTAAAATCAACTCAAATGTTTATTAAATCAAAATTATATTTTTAATTTTCTTTCAACAAAAAAAATAATTGATTTAATTATCACATTAATTAAATTGAAATACTTTTAAAATAATTTTTTTGATTGATAAAAAACTACTGATAATTCTGTGTTTATTTAAACAGGAGCTCTGTGTCATGTTGTACACTGACATGGAGGACCAAATTCGGCTCTGGTATTTTTTAAGATAAGGAGTAGCACATATTGAAAGAAGCCAAATTATTCCCTCATTCCACTTAGCCCCTATACAAGCCTCCCACCGAATTTAGGGCTTTTGCTATAATAGGGTGAACACAAAACAAGCTAGATTGATACAATTGCTGCCAAGTGTTCTCTATATATGAAATTAATAATAAGAATTTGACTCACCCAGCGCCCATTTCATAGGAGTAAGTTCGAAATAGGTTCGGAGTTTTATTGTGAAAGGTGTAAAAGATGCTGCATATCCGAATATAGCACTTTCACTTGTTTTTAACCTTGTCTTAGTAAATCTGTATCTAAATTCAGATAAAATAAATTATCGTCGGCTTAATATACAAACCTGCTAACTCCCTTTCAGCACATTTTACAGAAGAGACAAAAAACTTTTTGTATTTCATACTTACAGCTTGAGGGGAAAACCAAAGATATAGTTGGTTTTACACACTTCAAGACTCAAATTGAAGAAACCCTACAAGCTGGTCGACGAGGCGTAACTTTCTTTACCACACGGCCTCAAAATCTCAATTTACTTAAACAGTGGACTAGTAGGTTTTTGCATATGAAGCCGACGTTATTTTTGTTTTTGTGGTTTGAAAAATTTTTAAATATTTGTTTTTTTTTAACCAAGTGAAAGAAAATTTGCTGAGTTCACATAATTTTCAATATGGATTTTTAATATTTATTTCTAAAATAATTTTTGTGGTTTCTCGTAGGCTCTAGATATCATTAAAATTTTTTTTGTTTGATTTTGTTTTTGTGGATATTGATATCAAAGACAATTTGTTAAACTTTTAAATAGCCTTTATTAAACGAAAATGTGAAATATTCTTGAAAACTGCTAAACAAATTAATTTATTTTTTAAACTTTTTTTACTGAACAGATTTCTTAAAATATTTTCATTATAAATATTTAAATGAAATATTGCTTACAATTACACGCCCTCTTTTAATAAATTGTTTTTTTTTTATCCTTCCTTCTCTTTTGCTCTCGTGCATTTAAAAAACTTTTTGACGTTTCACTAAATGCCATTTAAAAACAACAACTTGTTTTACTGCATTTCGAAATTACGTTTTTTCTTAATTTTTAATTTCGAAACGCAAAAAAATCTTAAGAAACTAAATTAAAAAAAATGAGGTATGTTTAAAAGTTGATGTTTCTTTAGAAAAAGTCTATATAGACTTTTCTGTCTTGTGAGAACAATTTAATGACTTTTAGTTGAAATATTTTGTATTTATTTATTTAAAGAAAAAAAATTGTTTTTGTTTCGTTTCTGCAACAAGTGTAAAATTAGCCACTGATGTCATCATTGACAGGCACAAAAGTTTATGGGAAATTAATGTTCTTTTTTTTTGTGAGAGATAATTTTTTTCCTCCATTTCTATTGCTTAAATACCTTTAGAGTTGTTTTTGTGCTCTAGAGATTTTTATTTTTGGCATTAGTTTATTTTATTAGAGAGTTTAAATTTGAAATGATTTTTTTGAAGAGATAAGGGGATTGGCATAAGTCATAGTCCGTCCCTGTTAAGATTCGTATATTTTTTAAATATTTAAATGAGTTTTTGCCAGACATACATTAAAAACACACGTGGATTTATCAATCTTATATTGTCGAAATTAACGATATAGATTTTAGATCTCAAGCTGACTCAGAATAACTTTCGAAGCAGAACATTGTAAACATTTTAAAATTAAGAACATTTAGCATTTTAATAGATAATTCCTGCGTAAGAACTCAAAAATTTCGTAACGTTGTATATACATATATTAAATCGTCCATGTTCATATATTGTACAAGCGTCCCCGCTGATAAGCCATTAAGCATTCGAGTTTTTTACATTCCATGATTCGAAGAATTTTGTTTTGGTGCCTTTGAATTTGATCTACTTTGGAGGCCGAGGCAGTGCCCTGCCCTATAACTGTATAAAGTTTAAGTTAACAATCCAGACTATGCACTAAAGTGGTTTACCTCCAGGATTAAAGATTGGTTGAAAAAAAATTTAGAAATATTTTTAATTTTCTGCCACGCCTCTGGATACCGTCCTTTTAGTTGTTTATACACTTCATCGCCATTTCTAGTCCTATCATAACATACTAAAGATCGTTATTCATGGCTTGTCTATAGCTTACATTTTTCCTTTGGTGACATTTTAATCCGACATTAAATTCTGGGCGCCACTTATGCCATCTCGGATCCTTCTCCCCTAATGTCCATATTTTTGCACATCGTAAGAAAGCCCTCTTAAACCCTATATGACAAGCTTTTAGTATACTCACTTTTATGCCACGCCTCACGATTAGGCTTATTTTTTCTTTACATTTTTATATATTATATTTCATTTTTTCTTTTTTTATAGTGCCACCGTTTCACGTCCAATTTTAACGTTTCACATATAATTGTTAATGGTTTCACAATGCCAAAGTAAAAATGGCAACGCAATCTATAAAAAACTAAAAGGGCGGTATTCAGAGGCGTGGAAAGAAATTAAAAAAATTTTACGTCTCTTACGCCATCTATTACTCAGATATGAGCCAAATAATTGCGACTGCCATTTTAAATGTTGATCAAAATGTTCGAAATAATTGCCTCTGGAAATATCTGGAATAAAACGGTCACAAACAGCCACCCATTCGTCAGTTTCGTCCGGTTTTACTCTCCATAAATAAATTAATTTCGAATTTAGAAAATGCGTTTTTTAAAAAAGTCTGCAGATATCTGGACCTGAAATATATTACTTTGGAACGATTATTAATTTTCCTAGAAAACTATTATGGTGTTACCTCTATCACGTGGATCCAATTTTATGCAAGTCTTAATCAAAATTCAATTCTTTTTAGTTTTAGGTTTGATAACTAATTTACATTTAATAGAAAAATCAATCCATCCGTACTCAAATCAATCCGAAGCCGTATTTAAAGTACGGACTTTCTTGAATCAAGTACAGAAAGATTGATTCAAGTACGGATTTTCAATCGCAAAACTTAAACTATCCATATTCAATCCCGATTTCGTACTGGAAATAATCCGAAAATGAGATTGATTTAAGTAAAACTAAGATTCAAGTATTATATAGTTGATTCAATCCCGAATTCGTACTTGCAATAAACCAAAAGTGAAATTAGAAGGAGAATTTTATTATGATTTACTTACCCGTTTTGCACCTTACAGAACTTCAAGTATAAAACACCAGCATAATGCCCGATATGGGTTTTACTTTAAAAACATGCTGAAAAAAGGCTCTTTTAACTAAATTATGCAAAAAAATGCTGCAAACGGTAAAATATGCAAAAATATGCACTAACAAATCGATTCCAAAATTCATAAAAAGTCCTAAAAAGGACAAAAATATTCTATCAGCCTTTATGGGTCGCTCAAGGAAAAACATGCAATTGCATATTTATGGTTTCCCTGGTTATTTCATACACAAATTCCGACAGAAGATGGACACGATTACAAAAGTGTGCGAGGTACTTCCCATACAAAGATATTTCTGTATATTTGGAGAACGGCAAGAGCGAAAGTTTCCAAATTAGGTTCAAGCATCGTGTTTATCAAGACAAAACATTCGTCAAAATGCACCCGGAGAAGTGATTGTGGAACAAAATAGATTTATTTATATCTAAAGATCGGTATTTATATCTTTTTATATTTTTTTCCTTTAAAAGCTTTTCTAGTGAAGTGGATAACTTTGTGCTTGTTCGATTGTGCTCTGTTTGGTAACTACAAATTTCTCAAATAGCTTTAATATGTAAGATAATAAACTCATTAGCCTATCTGAACTAACTTTTATGTGATCTTTCTCTGGCTTCGGTTTCAACGCAACTAGGGAGAAAAATCAGCGGGGTAGCAATAAAAAATAAGCGTCTAGATTATCTTTTAGCGAAAATAGTGGACCCCATTCTAAAATCGTACCTTCTTCCCTGTTAAAGTTTTAAGAATCAAACATTTCGATCCACTACTTAAAACACTTTATATTAATGATTAACTAACAAAATTTATTAATATCTCTATTATTAATATCGCGTGCTGTTGCAAAAATAATTAAATACTTAGTAATATTATTATTAAGTTTTAAATACACAATTGAACATTATACACCCTTTAAAACATGTGGATGTGTTATCTTTCTGTATTTATTTTTCGACATATATATAAAAGTTTAAATGCCTTTGTTGGTGAGTTTGTTTGTTCCCTATAGACTCATAACCTACTGAACCGATTTTTCTCATTTTTTGTACGATCACGGTGCTACGTCATGACAATCCTCAAAACAAAAAGAGCCAAGTATTTTGTCTTTCCAAGAATTAGAACACGGAAAGAGCACTATTTCATCTCTTAGCTTTGGTGCTGAATGTTTATCTCACAGTTTATTTGAATAAATAAAGATTTTTATTTAAAAAAAAAATATTTTTGAAATCCACATTTGAAAAACCTTTGAGAATAACGTTTGAAAGTAAGTCGAAATTAAATGCATTCCTTAATTTGAAAATAATTTCCGCTTTTTGTTGAGAATGCTGTGATTTTCAAATGAGTTTTAAATCATTATAAAACTTTTGTGGGTTGAAGAAAGGTTTGATTTCACATAATTTTCAATTGGAAATCAAAGCTACGAGATTGTTGGGAGCATAGCAATGTCAATGCCACCAAATATATGGCAGCACCTGAAATACACGACACTGCATGATCGGCTATTTACAGAAGGGTAACAGAAAAAGTTTTCAAATTTAAAACAAATAGCTTGGTTATCAATATAAAACATCTGTCAAAAAGCGAGCTGAACTGGAATGGTAAGCTTGGACGCGTTCTCAATTTTGGGGATTTGATTCCAAATAGCGGATTTTTTGATTCCTTTTAAACAGTGTTCGAAAATATACACTAAAAAGCGCTCCTTAGGGTTCGGTTCGGTAGATTTGTAGACAACACAAAAGCTTATAATGTTTGTGTAGAAAATTAATAAAAAAAATAACGTTTCCCTGTCTTTCGAACACAAAAATAATACTGTTTTTATCAAACTCAACAAAAGATGAGAACATTTAAATCCGTTCAGTTTTTTTTAAATCCACATTGTGTTCGGTTCGGCTCATTAATGTTCCTCGCTTTCGGCTGGTAAAAACAACCAAATATTTTTTACAAAAACAAAATACACATACGAAAAGAAACAAAAAACCAGCAAAATAAATAATAGTAATGTTTGTCTACAGTATCACTACAATTGTTCTGTTTTTTAACGAAGATCAGAACACTATATAATGTTAAGCTCTTTCTTGAAAATAGTTACGAACGGTATTCAGGGTTGAGTTCATCTACATAACCACTAAAAAAAGTAGATATTGTTCGAGGGTGTGTTTATTTATAAATCCGCAAAGGCAAAATAGTTAAGAACACTTTCAGCCTCAGTTTGTCAACTTATTTGCATAAAAAATACATAAAATATATGCATATTTTTTTTGACATAATATTGTTTTATTTGTAAGGATCTGTGGGTTTTTCGGGGTTAAGTAAATAGCTGTTTTTGGCATTTTGGGGGATGAAAAATTACGACTTCGGGGTAAGGTATAAAATCAAACTGGGAACCCTGTGCATTGAGCCTTCCACACAAGGACAATATAAATATCTACATATCTAAAGAAGGTAAAAATTTCTTCGTTATCAATACACGAGATCTGAAGAAGGTAAAAATTTCTTCGTAATCAGTACACGAGAATCTACATATCTGAAGAAGGTAAAAATTTCTTCGTAATCAATACACGAGATCTGATTAAAAAAAGATTTACAAATTTTATTTCCATAGGGGTACCGAAGCGCACCGGGTTTAGTTAGTTTAAAACAAAATATTTATGTTTAAGCACTCGTATGTATGGTGTTTATTTCAACAAATGCATCTTAATTATTTTTTTAAAAAAATATCTATTTTAAAAATACATTGCGGTTATACATACATATATATATATATACATTTTTTTTTTATTTTAAAAATTTGTATCTTCTATAGAAAACACAAAAACAAGCAACCACAATTTTATATAGTGTCGTTCCCGGTACTATTTTGTTAAAAGGTTTTGTTGGTTTAATAAAGTATTTGTTTATTTAATTAAAAATTCTAAAGACACCTTGTTATTACGAATCATTTTACAATATAATGGCTTTTTAATTAACACTGTTAACAAAAAAAATTTAATAAATATTAATAAGGTGTAAATATTATTCATAAAATGTCTGGTGTATGAGTGTCTGCTTTCAGAAAAATGTATGACTTTTTGCATGAGTTTAATAAGGAAATATTGGTTTAAAATTTAACAATATTAAAAGTGCATAAAAGCCATTGAAAACAATGCAGGGCAGGGCACAGTGTTTTTAACAGAACAATAGAGACCCTATTTTTTTTTTTTTGTTGTATAGCTTAAAATTTGTTGGCGGCGAACCACGGAATTCGTTAGTGATCAGAATTTGCAATATAAATATTTTGTAATTTCGATTGATATGAAATTCACAGGGCTACATTTTGTAGAATCCCCCCACCCGGGTGTTTTGGTACCCTCTTTAGAGGGTATAGTGAACCATATTGAGAATTCTAAACCTGCTTTTATTACATCCACTGCGGCAAACCGGTAAAATCAATGTTTCTGTGGCTAAAGTTCAAAATTTCTCTAGTGATCTGCAAAAGGATGCATACATAGCGATGCCATCGAGAGATATCAGAAGATTTATCTTTTCCGCTAAATGGTCGAACTGCCTTGAGGTTCTTTTAAGAGAGATTGCTAGATGGGCTAGAGGAGCATGAAAGTTTTTGTTGTGTTGAAATTTATGGGCGTATTAGGTATAGGCATGCTTATGATCCGTCAAAGATCTAAAATGACAGGGCTCTTGAAGTCTTCGTAATATCTTGAGACCGAAGTACTTTCCAGAGTACCTTGCAATTTGGTACCTCCGAAGATTTATGCTTACTCCAGGAGATGCTTCCTATTTTTTCTTAATAAAGGCTGTTTTTCATCGAGTTGTTCTCCGTCTGATGGTGGAGTTCCTTTTTCAAGGCATGAACTCACAAGAGAGTTCAACGAATGACAGCTTTTTTTACGAAGAGAAACTTTCGAGGATCACTTGGTGGTTGTAGTTTTTACCCAAAACCGTCATGAATTGTGAGGAGAGCTATCCTCTTGTGGAGGGCACTAGCTGCAAGGAAAAATTGTACCTAGGTGATGTTTCCATTCGACAGATGCTGCTGGATTTTAAATATAGCAGAGAAGCATGGATAGATAGATATATATGTAGAAGGCCATATGTACCGTGACCTTGAGGATCTTTTGTGCAGCCTATGTATCATGTGAGGTTCAGGCTGCGTATAAAGCCTTTCACCCTGCCCGGTAAAATATTATAGATTTAAGTTAGGCTCATCATTAGCCCCTTGAAAAATCTCTGCTTGGAAGTCCCTAAGGCGGCAGAGCAGCAGAAGACATGTTTCGACGTTTCGTCATCCACCTCACAGAATCTGCATATCTTGGTACAAACATGAAGCATCGATAGCTACAGCTCGTAAACAAGAGGCAAGTGTTTCTTATATACACCTACCTCTACACTCCAAATTAGTTTCTGTGTGCTAAGTATCCGTGCACACACGGGGGCAGTTGGTAGACGCATTGTTTGTCAAACAGGGGGCTAATTTTGGCAGTCGTGATCGAATACTTTTTTGATTCGAAAGCAAGTTCATTTCTAATGCTTTCAGTCAAATCTGAACGAATTGAAATTATTATTTCAGTGTTGTGAAGGATTTATTTGAAAAAAATAATTTCCATTCGTTCTCTATCGACTGAAAAAGTATTTCATCACGACTTCCAGAATTAGCCCCCAGTGGTTAAGATCCACCATACGATTAGGCCATATGGCAGGTACTCATGAAAATCTGTTTCCACATTATTTAGAATCAGATGTGGAGTCAGTTCTTTAATTAAATGCTTTATTACCGTAACTTTTTCATTTAAAAAAAGTTTTTGCCTCTAACTATTTATAGTTCAATTTTAGGGCTTCGCACAAATTTGAAACCTCATCCAAAATCATCGGTTGATCTAACCCATTGTATAGGAATGCGAAATCTTCCAGAATAAATTTGAGTTTTAATTAGTACTTTACTAGAAATCAATCTAAGTTTTGAATGGTATTTCATCAAGTCACAACGTCAAACACTTTAAAAAATTAGGTTATACACGATTTATGTTAAAAACCACAAAAACTGTAACTCGGTAAGTCCTACAAAGCCAAGCTCTAAGCCAATGCGATATGAAGCGCAAAATAAACGAAAGCAGAAAAACAAAGACGTCCTTATTTTCCTTAAAAGACAGAATCTAAACAACATTATTTTGCATGTGCGACACATACAATTGTCCTATTGTGGATACTATCCCATGTCAAAATTACAATAGTACTCCAATGACTAATTAAATGCAATTTCAAGTTTTTGTAATTTTTGTTTTCATACATGTTCAAAGGGAATTAATTTTCATTAAGCTGGACTGTTGTGCTGTTTGTATCAAGTTAAGCTTCGTACAGACGATGGTCAGATCTTACAATTTAACACATCTGCCAAATGAATATAGCGTACAATGTTCACACAGTTGCAAGACATTTTTGGTCAATTTAAATAACAACATTGTAAGATCTGACCATCGTCTGTACGAAGCTTTAGTCCCTTAAAAACGAAACATACTTTCGTTTTTTTTTCATGAACTCACCGATATTTGACCATATTTTGTAATTCTGTAATTCTCTTAGGCTAAAGTCCCAACCATAATGTGCTTTAGTTGGCTGTGCGAATAAATGTAAATCATCTGTGTCAAACCATATTAAACGTAAGGAAACTTTTTTTTTAGTATTATGAAACTGTCACTTGCTTAAGCAAAGTGCGGGACTGATCGCAAAATATATTTACCCTAAAATTTGCTAAGTTTTCTAGCGGTCGAAATTGAAATTAAGCTACAAGAGTAACAGAATAAGGCTTCAAAACAGAATTAACGTAGGAAACAAATCCTTCCGGAGGGTGCGACAGTAGAAACAACAACAAACGACACTCCTCGGAAAAAGTTTTGACCGATGCAAAGTTTTTCAGTCGTAGATTTTATGCGATTAGTATTAAAAAAATATCAAAGTTATTTACGGGAATACTAAATTTATCATTAATAAGATTTCTGTAAAATATATTTTGGTACAATTAAACTTAAAAAGTACAATTTAAGAGACAAAAATGAGAAATTGGAAAATGATTTTCGTTAGTGTTTTGTAATTTGTGCAAAAAAGAGAAAGTAAAGAGAGTTAATTGGAAAGGTTATATCAAAGTTGATGTTTCCTTAATTGAACAAATTGCTTTCTAAAATTGTACAGTTTTGATCTTGTTGGTAATTTAATAGTACCGCAAATTATTTGGTAGTTTAAAACTAAAAAACTCGATATCTTATATGAACATCCCACTCTTCTGCCGGCAGAAAGTTTCTTAAACTTTAAAAGCTTTCCAAAGCTTAAAAGCTGACCAATGGTCTGCCATGGACCTACTAAACCAAACACTTCAAGAAACAAGGACCATAGTGACGTTTTTGTTTTACTGAGAGTGATTTTAGTAAGACAAGAAACTTTTCAAGCAGCAGAAGTGACTTTTGGAAGTTGGACTTATGGGCTTACAGACAAAAAGTTTTATAGAAAGGCAAATAAGCAAAATACCAGCACATATAAAAAATTTATATCAATTAAAGTGATTTTCTTGAAGAGACTTTATATGAAAGCAATAAACAAATGCAAACCCATTGTATCTTTAGCACCAAATACTCATACATATAGAATCTGTCCAAGATTTCACCTGGCCGCTATTAAAGGCCTTACTTACAATCAAATGGCGATAAGATATAATCATTCCAAAAAAAACTTGAACTGGTTTAACATTGTTACAAATTACGCCATAATCGCAAAATTTCGGCAAATAAATAACAAACTGTAAGGATAGGTCCATAAATTTCTCATAGGGCCATACTCAAAAATACACACCAAAAAAATTTGATGGAGTTAACATACAATATTTTACCAACTAGTTTCATATTTTTTGTATCCTTCCGATTGAAATACTTGCTGTAGGGTATCAAAGACTCGGCCCAGCTGAATTTTGCAATTTTTACTGTTTTTCCTCTCTGTGCAAATTGTATTTAAAAAAGTTTATTGCACTCAAAAATTGCAAATATGTATTTTTAAAATATTTATTTATTTCTTAAGTAGTCGTAGAAAATGTTCGCATTATATTTTATTGGTGCTTCGCCTTTAGCTGATGATTTACTGCCAAAAATGTATTTGCATTTGCCAAATAAAACATGAATTAATACATGTTTAAATATATCGTACTTTTGAATTGTAAAAGAATTTTTTATAAGCAAAATTGCGTGTTAAATATTCAAGACGAAAAGAAGCATACATTTTTAAGTTATTTCTGGTTAGAGAATATAATATTTTTTTTGGGGAATTTGTGAATGGAAATAAAGAAATCTTAGGAAAAAAATAAAAAGAATTTTCGTAATATATAAAAAAAATTATCTCAGTTTGGAAAGCAGTATTGTGATCCGGGAGTCGGAACGATTTGCCCATGCTTCGGCCACTGATTTTTAACTGTCCGTATAAAGATCAAATTCCGGATAATTCCATGATTTTATTTTATTCTTCCTTTTCCGGTATTTTGGTAAGAAAGTTCTTGTCAACTGCGTATAAACTGTAACACCAAACAATAAACTACCCAATAAAAATTGGAGCTTCCAACGAAGCAGGCTTGTAAGGAAGAAACATAAAAGTTTTGCTTACCATTGCGCTTACAGAAGACATGAATTTTATATGGCGAGTTCCCACATTGAAGCAATACATTTTTTACACATAAAACGCATTATTCAGCGCATATAAAAATTGTTGAATGTAACGATCACCTTAACACACAGAATGTTTTGATACAGTTATTTTTTAGTATTCTCCCTTACGGAAGATATGAATTTTATATGGCGAGATCCCACATTGAGGCAATACATTTTTTACGCATAAAACGCATTATTTAGCGCATATAAAAATTGTTGAATGTAACGATCACCTTAACACACAGAATGTTTTGATACAGTTATTTTTTAGTATTCTCCCTTACAAGCCTGCTTCGTAGTAAGGTAATGCCGTGGCCCTTGAAATGTTATTTTTTTTTTATAAAAGTTGTTGAGAGTTCTTTCACTTACTTTACTGCATTTCTGTATGTCTTTTTGCGTAACGCATAATTGTGCGCTTATTCTTTAAAATGTTCCATTAGTGCTTCGCAAAATATTAAAAATTTTTATTGGGTAACCATAATTGTTAAAATCTTATAACCAACGGCTGAAATAAACAAATTTAAGTCGAAGAGACGAGATGTGGTTAATAAACTATGCTCTTTCCCTAATAGGGTTTTTCGTAAATTTTATACAGAATGCCAATTTTAAGGGACCCACTCTCCTTCAGGGTGAGTCATAGACCTTAAACTGATTTTAATCTATCACTAGGATTTATTTTGTAGCTGTGGTTAATATGCAAAAGAGTAATAGGGAAGGTATTACGAACTCCAAGTTGCGGGCAAATTTTTGCTTTAAGCAAGAACGGCAAATATCACTGTGTACTCTATCAATGTTTACTGTGTACTGTTGACAACAGAAACCGCTTTTGTAGGTTACATATTTCTGGCTCTTTAGTGGATGGTAAGTTCATGGTTAAGACAATAATGTACTAAAATTGGCACCTGTACGTTTTCTTATCTTATTTGTAATCTTATGTTAAGATTATCTACATTTCATTGATTTCTCTTATTAGGTATTCTTGAGTATAATTTTGTAAGGTCACTTAAAAACCTTGCTCCAAATAAGTTTAACATTATTCTTTTCTACTCTTTATCAGAAAGTAAAATGTAATTTCAGTACACTGAAAGAATTTTCTTCAGAATACCAATGAATTTTGACATTAATTTCATGAAAAATTGCATTAAAAAGGAACCTATGCAGCGCTTCGTTGGATCAATGAAACCTGTTTCAATAAAATGTACTTAATGAAACATTACTTTAGATCTATGAATGTTATTCATTGGATGAACACTTTCAAGAGAGTAAAAAAAAATTTTTTTTATTATATTTTTTTTTAAATTTTTAAAAATTTTTTTTTTTTTTTTAATCAAAGTTGTTCTTATTCAACTTTTTTTTTTTAACCAGAGTCGCTGGCGGTAATCGATCCCGCGCAACCTCGGCGCTGATAGACTAGCTCACTACCAGCTAGCCTACTGGGGCAGTGTAATGTTTGAATAAAAAAACTATGTTTTTTGCCATTACTCAATTAAGAGCGTAAATATGAGTTTAAATTGTCATAACATAACAACAATCACAACTTTGATTTTTTTTTGCTAACGCATAATAAAAAAAGACCAGATAAAGAGAGAACAAGCTTTTTCGTTTACATCATTTGGTTGACAGCAGTTTAAAATAAGGGTGTTTTTTTTTTAAGGAGAACATTTATTTGTTCATTACTTAGTACATACTATATGTATTTAGGTATGTACATATTAAAGAAAACTAAAAACATACGTATTTATGGATTGAAAGTTTTTGTTTCATTACTATAATGTCATCTTTCATTGCCATAATGAAAATTTAAATTTATGAAGGCATGCTTTTTCGAAACATTTTTATACTTTTAATTAATGAGACTATAGAGTTATTTGAATGTTAAAAATAACTTTTTTTTTTTTTAAATTATTGAAATATGTTGCTTTTATAAAAAAATTTTTGATTTCATAAATTTAATGGCATATTACATTAGATGTATAAAATAATTAAATCTTACATTTTTTAATTAACAATTAAACATATTTTTAAGGAAACTATAATTTTGTATTAATTTATTAATATAGTTATGTTTGTATATTGTTTTTTATGTTCCCAATTAAAATTTTTTGTTTAACTTGGACAAACTTTAGTTTTCATATATCCAATAAAAATTTTTAACGTAATTACAAAATCTAATGAATCGATTTTAACGAAAATAATTCATTATAACTACGAAATTCCATTTGGACAATGAACATTTTCATTTAACCAGTGAATTTTTTTTTATGAAAACGATTCATTAAATATATGAAGCATTTTTCTTTCAGTGTACATAATATAAGTTTCTACTTAAAATGCGTTACTTTATTTAAATATAAACCAGAAATAATTATAAGTTCTACTCCAGCTTTAAAATAAAAATCGTTTTTCTATTTCATTTTTATAGTGGCGTCCTTTTTATCTTTTTAAACTGCTTCACAAAGACTTTCGTCATCATTTATCTATATATATTTATTTATATATTTTGTTTGGTTTAATATTTTTTAAATACTTTTATCATTTTATTTAATAATAGCTTATAAGTCGTATCTTATTTTTGCAGTATTTTTCAGATATTCTTTGAACAAACAATAATGAATGGTGTATTCGGCTGTGCCGAACCTTAAATACTCTCCCCCAAACAGAAAAAATTATGGTTTAAGTATTTTCATTCAAACGTTTTTTTGAAAGTTTTTTATATTTGTTAAAATTTTTTACTGATTCTATCAATATTTTTGTTTGTTTTTATTTTAGCAACAAAAATTTGGACAACTTTATTAAAATATTACAATCACGTTACTGATTTCAAGCATTAATAACTTTTATATGACATTTTTAACGCACTTTACTGAAGAGCGTTACGAAATTTGTTGTAGAAACAAGAACTAAGATAGGTAAAAAACGAGTCATTGTTTGTGTAGAAAAAACATAAGTATTTGGTAGGTTTCAAAGCTGAAAAAAAAAGAATACAAAATTCCCGTATTCTATATTTTTTAAATATTTATTTTAAACAAAAATGTTTTGATTCTTAAAATTTTTCAAATACTTTCTGGTGTTGCACACAACATAATAAACTTTATATACCCTCATTTAGTACTCGTGGTGGTAGAGTGTTAATGAAAAAAAGTACAAAAATAAAATTATAAAACATTTTTATATGTTTTTATGAGCAATTAATTTCTTTGAAAATTGATAATAGTATTATTATAATAATTTTTATTAATGTGCGTAAAGTGTTCGTATTAATGGTGTGATATAAACGAAATAAATTCAGCAAATAAAATATGTATAAAATAACCTTGATTAAATTCGCATGAAATTTTTTCTGTTAAACTTTTAATTTTTTTTTATTTAGTTGAGCAACAAAATGAAAATAAAATTATTATGCTTAATTTGATTGTTTAAAAAAAAAAATAATTATTGATATTTGTTAGGAAAACGAAAAGATAATTAATTTATAGTCAAGGATTGTCAAAACAAAAACATGTTTTTTTATTGAAAATTAAAATTTTAATTAAATGCAAAATAAAATATATTTCTATAATCTGGTTTCTGATATGAATTCCGATCAAAACTGGAAGTTTTTCCGTCGTTTGCTTCTCCGAAACCGAAAACTTTACTGAGCAAGTTAGAAAGTATAGTCGGTTTCGGCGTTTGGTACGCTACAACACATGCATGCTCATGGAATCGCCAGAACAAAATTATATTATAATTTTGGTTATTTTGGACCAACCAGCACAATATGCCATAGCAAAGTAACTGTCGAAAGAATGCTTGTTGCCAGTTTTTAAGCAAATACCAACATTTTAAAGGAAACTATGGCACTTTTTTCGGGAATAGTTTTTTGTATGGGAACAATGGTCGAATTTTTCCCGATTCCAGTAGATTTGGTGAGATTATTAAGATTGCAATAAATTAAGATTGAACCAAATAAAGTCTTAATACCAAATATTTCTAAATTTTCGAGCTTTAGGTCTTTTTGTTTTTAAAAAACTTTTAACGTTTTATTTTAAAACCAATATTTCGGCACTTCCTTGAGTGCCTTCTTCAGGGTTTTTTTTCTTAATTTATAAAATTTTTAACAAATTATCAAAAATTTAACAATAACTGACAAATTAAAAAATTTTAATTCAAAAACAAAAAAAAATATTTTTCAAATCAAACTTGATCTATTACAATTTAAATAAATTTTTTAACTTCCGTTTCTATTTTTATAAATTAAGTGTCTATAATTTTGTGCTACATTTTCAGTGTCTGACTTAAAATTAATTCTTGAAATTGTAGGAACCTTTATAATTTGTAACATTTCTAACATAAATCTACGTTTATAATTATTTTCTGTGTTTAAAACAGTTGTATTTTCAAAATCTGGATAATGATTTAGATTAGCACAATGAGTTGATAAAGCTGTTTTTTGTGATATATTTCAATATTTTTGATCTGATTTATGTCCTGCTATCCTAGTTTTCAGTTTATTTTTTGTTGTACCTATATATACCTTATTACACTGTCCACTAACATTACCCTTACATGGTATTTTATAAACAATATTTGACATATCCATCTTCTTTATTTTGTCTTTCATTTTAGTAAATAGTTTACCTACTGTGTTAAAAGATTTATGAGCTATTTTGTATATTTTGCTATCATATATATGTGATTTTTCTAATCTTTCTGAAAATTTAGGTATATATGTTACCGACTTATAAATCTTTTGTTCTGTAATACTATTTTGGTTATTTATTCTACAATTATTATGTTGTATTAATAAATCTGTTATTAATTGTTTTGGAAAACTGTTATCAGTTTAAATACCTGAAATCTTCCTTTTATTATCTCTATGAAATTCTGAATCACTTATTTTTAGAACTCTTTCTATAAAATTTTTAGCTGTATTAATAATTATTCTCTTTGGATGTTTCGAGAAATAATTAATAATTCTACCAGAAGATGTTGGTTTTTGATACCAATCTATTAATACCCTATTTCCTCTTCTAATTATCAAAGTGTCCAAATATGATATTCTTGAATTAGATTCCCTTTCAATTGTAAATTTAATATCTGAATGAAAAGAGTTAAAAATATCTAACATTTGCTCTATTCCTGATTCAGAAATTATACAAAATAAATCGTCAACATATTTTGTCAAGATCTTTGGTTTTACAATTAATTTTTCAACACATATATCTAATAACCTTTCCATAACTATATCTGCTACAATCGGAGAAGCTGGCGAACCCATTGGAAGTCCTTTCATTTGGTTATATATATGATTATTTATTTGAAAATATCTACTATCTATTATACAAAATTTAAGAATACGTAAGAATAAGTCCTTCTCCATATTCGTATGTTCCCTTATTATATTCCATTTTTCATCTACTATATTTATAGCTAAGTCTATTGGAATGCTAGGAAACAATGAAACTACATCAAGAGAAATTAACCTCTCATTATTATCTAATGTAATATTCCTAATTCTGTCTTTGAATTGAAGAGAATCCTTAACATTATATGTTGAATTTTCAGTAATTTTATTAAGAATTCTTGTTATATATTTACATAGTTCATATGATGGAGAATTTATCATTGAACATATTGGCCTCAATGGAAAATCCATTTTATGAATTTTTGGAAGACCGTATAGCCTAGGTGCCATTGCCGTATTAGTTTTAAATTTATTCCTTTCCGTTATTGTAATTATTTCATTGTTAAAAAGTTCCTGAACTAAATTATTATTTATCTTTTCAAGTTTATTGGTAGGGTCCTTATCCAATCTCCTATAATTTGAATCATCCCTTATAATATCATTAATTCTTAACTCATAATCAATCCTATTCATTGCCACCGTTGTATTCCCTTTGTCTGCATTCAAGATAATAATGTCCCTATTAGATCTCAAAAATCTATATGTTTCCTTTACTTTGTCCAATATAAACTTATCCCTATTTGTTAATCTCATTTTATTAATATGGTTATCTATATTTGTAGTCAGTTTTGTTCTTGCTATTTCCTGATCCTCTTTTTCCCTAAGTGTCTGTACTAAATCCTCTCCTTCAGTTATAATTTTCAAAACTGGAAAATGTTTCCTTTCCGTCGGTAGCATGTGTTTATGACCTAATGAGAGAACCCATTGTGCTTCAAATGGTATATTTATGTTAGATTTGTTAACAAACCATTTATTATTAAATTTTATACCTAGTTCCCTTCTTTGTAAATTAACAAGGTCTTGAAATTTCCGTCTATGTCTGCATTTGATCTTCTCATTAAAATTACTCGCTAATTTATCTTCATATTCTAAGAAACTTGCATATTCCACCTCACCAAAATAATTCTGTAGCTGGTCTTCTATAATCCTACATTCCTTCTTTACTTCCTTTAGTTGCTCATGCTTGTACCTTATTCTTATACTTAGAATCTTGTTTTGAAGTTCTTGAACATAGTTAGATGTTTTTTGTCGGTATGACAGTAAATGATCATTATCATGAAAAAGATTAGAAACGTTTTTAGTAGCATTTTTAATAAATTTTGGAATAATACCTGCATTGCGACACCGAATCAAAAAAGTTATAGTTGCTTTTATTTTTATTAATTTATCCCTTATCGTCTTATACCTATTCATGCATCTTCTGATTCCTTGGTTGTTCTTAAATGTATGGAAATTGATTGTAGACGTGCTCATCATTATATGTATATAATATGTATTTTGTTCGACCTTTAATATTTCTAATATTTCTAAATTTTCGAGCTTTAGGTCTTTTTGTTTTTAAAAAACTTTTAACGTTTTATTTTAAAACCAATATTTCGGCACTTCCTTGAGTGCCTTCTTCAGGGTTTTTTTTTTTTTTTTTTTTTTAATTTATAAAATTTTTAACAAATTATCAAAAATTTAACAATAACTGACAAATTAAAAAATTTTAATTCAAAAACAAAAAAAAAATATTTTTCAAATCAAACTTGATCTATTACAATTTAAATAAATTTTTTAACTTCCGTTTCTATTTTTATAAATTAAGTGTCTATAATTTTGTGCTACATTTTCAGTGTCTGACTTAAAATTAATTCTTGAAATTGTAGGAACCTTTATAATTTGTAACATTTCTAACATAAATCTCCGTTTATAATTATTTTCTGTGTTTAAAACAGTTGTATTTTCAAAATCTGGATAATGATTTAGATTAATGTTAAATTTTTGATAATTTGTTAAAAATTTTATAAATTAAGAAAAAAAAACCCTGAAGAAGGCACTCACGGAAGTGCCGAAATATTGGTTTTAAAATAAAACGTTAAAAGTTTTTTAAAAACAAAAAGACCTAAAGCTCGAAAATTTAGAAATATTAGAAATATTAAAGGTCGAACAAAATACATATTATATACGTCTTAATACCAATATAAAAATTGCTTTTTGGATCGAAGACTACATTCCGGAAAACAGCTTGTATGTGAAATTATGAACCGACTCTCACCATTCTCAATAGGCTTGGTTGTTATGACAATTAAAACCTATGTTACAATTTTTATCGAATTATCTCCAAAATTGCGACCTGAACCTTGCGCACAAGGTATAAATGGACAGACAGCCAGCCGGACGGACGGACATTGCTAGAATCAGAAAATCACTTTCTGAATCGATTGCTATACTTAAATGTGGGAGCCTGGAGCCACATTTTAAGGTGTTACTAATATGACACTAATGCATAATACCCTCTCCACTTTTGTAGTGTTGGTATAAAAATGGCTTTTGTTTATCATACAAAATTAACAGTTTTTAAAAGAGGCAATAACGCGTTATACCTCTCTCGTTTATTTAATTTTAGAAGTGTAACAAAAACAATTTTCGTAAATTTTGTTTTTATTTCTCTTCGGAAAACTACGCCGTAAACCTTAACGAATAATAATAATAATAATGCTGTAATAATTTGTCAGATTTTTTAAAGATTGGTGCATTATTTATCACCAGGGAAACCATAAATATGCAATTGCATGTTTTTTCTTGTACGATGAAGGCAGAAACAATTGGGCTATTCACAAGGTAGTCATAAAGGTGTAAAGTCATATGTCTTAAAATAATTACAAGAAATATTTATGACTGCTGTGGGCAAACGCTTATAATTTATATTTCTAATGTACAGTTACGAAGAAATAATGAACACAGCATTAAAATTTTTATTTTGTTTCAAACACAACAATAATTTTTTTTTAAACAATTGTAAAATATTATTTAGGACATTATGAAGATATGACTTGATAGCACACCTTGTGAATAGCCCATTTAGAGCTTTTCGACTTTTATCGACATCGACTTCTATTCTAATGTGTGATAAAATTTTTAACAAAAAAATAAATTTTGTTTTTAGCTTAAAATCTTCTTTATCCAATTAATTCAAAAATATATCGTAATCTAAAACGCATAAGGCCCTAACTTACCCTAACTTTAAAATCGATTTTATCATTGATTTTGATGTAATTATAGCTAATTTTTTTTTAACAATTTTTATGTTATTTTCAGACATTTTGGTTTTTAATTGACTTAGCGATCTCTTAGTTTTTTGGTTTGTTTACAATTTTGAATTTTTTTGCGAATTGTAGCCATGTTCGCGATAGAAGCGATTTTTTCCTGTGATTCTTTACAGCTTTTACGATTTTAAAAAAATATTAGACATTGCAATCATGCTGCGGTAAGCAAATTAGCGATCTTTAGTTAAATAAAAGTTTTTTCAACCAAGAACTTCGAATACACAAAAACATGCGGATTTGAGAACACCAATTTATGAATTATGCGGATTCAAAAAAATTTTCGTTTTCAATTCGAGTCGAAACCTAGAACATACCTGATAAAGTTTTTAAAAATTCGGCATTGTTGAATAAAGCAGTCTTCCGTTTTTATTAACAACATCAATCCGATAAAAAACATATTTATGTAGATTACAAAAGAAGCAATTTTGATTCGCAAAATAGGCTTCTTTCGTTCCAATGATTTGAGCTGAAGCCGATATTGTTTCTTCATCTAGTTGTAGCTTTAACTCTACATCCATTAATTTAGCATCAAAAACTTAAAAAAAAATTATAAAGTCATTTGCTAAATAAAAGCAAAAAGTTATTTACATTACAATATTTCTCAGAATATTCAAAAAATATCGATATAAAATACTTGCTTGGGAGCACAACTCAATTGGGATTGAAATAAAAAATTATTTCAGAAAAACTGATTGCATTCATTGATTTTAAAATTTTTTTTGGATGACTTCAATCTCAAATTATTATACCCACACCACAATAGTGGAGAGGGTATTATGCATTTGTGCTGATGTGTGTAACGCCTTAAAATATTGGTCCTAGACCCACCTTAAAGTATACCGATCGACTCAGAATCACTTTCTGAGTCGAACTAACGATGTCCGTCCGGCTGGCTGGCTGGCAGGCTGGCTGGCTGACTGGCTGGCTGTCCATGTAACCCTGTGCGCAAAGTACAGGTCGCAATTTTGGAGATAATTTGATAAAATTGGGACATAGGTTCTTATTGGTACAAGGACCAAGCCTATTGAAAATGGGACTAATCGTAGGACAACGATAGAAGATAGGGGGAAATTTCTTCCTCTCAGAAACTATCAAACCGATTTTAATGAAATTTTAAACTTAGATAGAACCATATCCATATGGACACACAAGGTATGCATCTTTTAAAAAATAGGACCACAAGGGGAGATAGGAGCAATTTATGCCTCTCAAACCGATTTTAATGAAATTTAAAACATAGATAGATCCATATCTATATGGACGCATAATCTATACAGTTTTTCAAAAATAGGACCACAAGGGGAAGTAGGGGGCAATTTCTGCCTCTCACAAGCTTTCAAGCCGATTTTAATTAAGTTTATAAACATAGATAAATCAATATTCATATGGACACATAAGCACGATGTGTTTTTAAATACTGTGGGGTATCATATGGTCGGCCTTGACCGACTATACTTTCTTACTTGTTTTTCTAATGGCAATAATTTAAAAATCGTTCTTTTTAGAAATCATTTAATACAATTAATTTAAATGCAATCAATTCAAATGCAATCAAATTTCAATTTCTAATCTCACGATTGTAATCAATTTCTCTTGCAAAATCAACATAATGCAAAAATCAACATAATGCAAAAAAAGTTAAAGTTCACATTAGTTAACCAACACAATAAATTCATACATTTTGCTTAGCTAATGTGAACTTCAATTTTGTTTGCATATCAAGTGGTTGTAAACAAAATATTACATCGTTGGCAATTCAAAATTATCAGACTCAGTTTTATTTCTAGAATAAGGAGTTTCATCTGAAGAGAAAGAAGATTTTGATTGAAATAACTGGATTTGATTGCAATTAAAGTAAAATTCATTGTATGATTTGAAATTGATATCACACAATCAATTTTTCGATTTTGAATGCAATCAAAAACTTAGCAATCATTTCTGAGAAATCATGTGATTGCAATCATTTACAGTTCTGCTTGGGAGACTTATAGCTTCAGGTATGTTCACACTTAACAAATCTTTGACGCAAGGACACGAAAAAATCATGACCACTAAATTTGTCAACCACTAACAATATGTTCATCAATTTTATGTATTTGTTCAAATTTATTTCTAAAAGAAATCGTAAATAAAATGTAAATTATTAAATCTTTATTGATGTTTGATTTAGCAAACGTTGTGTAAAATTAAACGAATATTAGATAAAAAAAAATAGTGGTAACGTGTAGGTCGTCAATTTTTTGTTAAGTGTGATCAAAACTTAATTCAAAATTTGTCAAACAATATAATTGATTTGCAGTACTATTTTGCAGCATTAATTCTTTTCATCTCGTTTTTTGAGAAATTCATTCATAAACAAGTCATTATTTATGATTTAAATAAAATCAAGACATAAAAAAGAGAAATAATCTGTTTTTCTATTTCCGGTGATGTCAATTTCCAATAAACAATTATTGACTCTGCTATTGATACGCTATATTAAATACAATAACAAAAAATAAAACCAAAACTAAAATTCAAACAAAAAGAAAAAAGCAATTTAAAAAAAAATAAAACATAAATAAAAAACTACAAATTATTTTGACAAACGACTTAATCAAATTCACATTAGAAATCCAAATTGAGCTAAAATTGAATTTAATTATAAAACCGTATTAGAAAATTACATATAAAGACGAGACAGCATATCGGATAGACGACTGACTATTCAACTGTCTGTTTAGCAGACAGACAACATCAAAAAAAAAAAAAAACATAAGTTAAAAGTTTTGACATGTTAAGCTGGAAAAATAATTGGCAAATGTCACTCAACAACAAATCAAATTTGTTTTAATCGTTATAAAATGAAACATAAAATGGAATATACAAAAAAAAAAATAAAAACAATTTTAAATTACATTAAAAGTAAACTATTTAATGAATAAGTAACTGAATTTACAACCAGGGTTTGCTATTTTCGTAAATGGAGCGTAACTTCAAACCTCAATAAACAAATTAAATCAAAAAACATAAAAAACCAAATAGGCAAGATATACAATATACAATAATAACAACAAATGAACACTTGTGTGCCAACAAACAGGTGACAAATTTATAGACATTCAACACGAAATAAATGTGGCCAAATAGCACTCACTGCCAGTCTATTTTTTTTTTTAACTACAGTAATAGCAAAAAATATTTATAACAACATGTTCATATAAAAAATCTATGGTTAAAGAAACTTCTTTTTAATTTCATTTGAAATGTACCGCCGAAATGAAAAAAGGAAAAAAATAATGCCAATACCAAATACATAAAAAAATAGCAAATATTTTAAAATGCAGATACGCATGGCACAGTGGGCTGAAAGAAGACAAAAATTAAGTAAACAAAAATTGCATTACTTAACATTCACTCCATTGCTAATTGTCTTCATCCTATTAAATTTAAATGCCCTATTTAGGTTCTTTAAACGTTCATATTGTTTTTCGGCGATCTAGTGATGTCCGCCTGTTAACTTAATTCAAGCTATCATTAATGGTATAGGGGAAGTAGCTAAGGTAAGGCTTAATTAGCAGCCGCAATAAAGCCAGCTCGCTTGGTTCCAGAAGTTGGTTCCCACTGTGCTACACTGAAAGAATTGTGCTTCATAAATCTAATGCATCAATTTCATTAATTTTTTTTCTTTGATCCAATGAAAAATTTCATTATGGGAATGAAATGTTACAAACTTAATGAAGCAATTCCATTAACACTACGAAATTGAGTTTCGTAATTTCGTTAAAATTTTTCATTGGATTATTGACAACTTAATATCACTTTTAAAATAAAAATCCAACTAGTTGTTTTTACATTATTTTAAAAGGTTTGTTTTAATTCTAAAATAAATATTAATTTATATATTAAAATATTTTTAAATTAATGAAAAAAGGAAACTTCATAATTTTAATGAAAAATGTCACTAAATCAATGAATACAAAAGTACAAAATTCTTATGACTAGAAAATATTTTCTTCCTAAAAACGGTTGCATAAACTTTTTTTTAAATTATTTTGTGAAAAAAAGTAAATTTTAATGTTTCGTTAAAAAACTTCATTACGATAACGAAATAGTGATTTTAACTAAATGTAAGTAATAGGTTCTAAAGCAATCAACGAGTAAGAAAAAACAAGAGCAAAAAATTCACACATTATTTTTTCTTTAATTGTCGATTTAAATACACAAAGTTTACGAAGTGGTACAAACCAGTAAAATGGAAAAATGCTGATGAAGGTCGTCGCGGGCTGGAAAATTTATTAAATACAATGTAACAGGAATATTCAAATGAAATTAAATTCATATAAATTGATGATTTGTAACAGGAATAAAAATAAAAAATAAATAAAAATCACAACAACTCAAAACGCCCATTGAAAATATGGCTCAAATAAATAACAAAAATAATCATTAAACTATTAAAAGTCTGTCATAAAAATTACGAAACAAAGTAATTTATTTAATGAATTTATGTCAAGACCTTTTCATTAATATATCATTTATAGCATCTGTTTAATAGCAACAGCACTTAAGAGTGATCCTCTCTCAGGCGGAACTCTACTACAAGTGATGAGAATTCAGCCCTTTAAGCCCTTATGACACTACATTTTTAATGCATTGTTCAAGTTTTGGTGAACAGTACAAATATAATGTAATACAAAAATTTACCAAGTGCAATGAGTTGAGCTGTATTAAGATAAATGGCAAACTGTCAAAAATTTTACCAAAGTTATCGATAAAAAATGAAGTTATGTCAAAAAAAATGTAAAATTGTTTAACTTAAATTTGACATTTCAAGCTCGAAATATGAAAAGTGTTGCTGAATCAGCGGTTTATGGGCAAATTCAGCGATTTACCGCTTTTTGTTTTTCATTTTCTCATAAACAAAAAGTTGGCAACATTTAATAAAATAAACAAAACAGGGATGGCGAAGTTGTTTCAATTGTACTTTTTTGTTGATACTTTTTAAACAAAGATTTATAATACCTTTTTGTGATGTTTTTTATGAACATAAATAAAATGAATTTCAACTAAAAAAATCTTTTAGTACAATTAGGGTAAAAAAGTGCAATTTTTAAAGGTTGTTGGTACAATTTTAAAAATTCTCAACGCCATACCTGAAACAAAACCATAACAAGAGAAAAAAAAAACTAAAATACTTTGTTTACATTTTTTCTAGTTTGCTCTTTCTAACATTTACTGTTTCTTTCTATCAATTTTATATCAATTAATGAATAAAAAATGTAGTGTCATAAGGGCTTTAGGATCGTCCATCCCACAACTTTGGGTAGTAGCAACAACCATGTGATACCCGAAATTATTAATTTTTGTAAAGAAAAAGAGAAGCTCCCGCAAAGGCAATTTTCGTGAAGAACAGAAAACATTTTCTGTAAGAAGCATACATACGCACGGACGCCTTAACCAATTGGGAGTTTGGTGCCGTACCAGAGGGGGCTACTAACTTTCGTTGTACCAGATGGAATCGCTGGTCAGCCGCAAGAGGTCATTAAGATCTTTTAAGATCTGTCAATTTTGGATTTTTGCCAAATTCCAGGAATTGACTGCATCTGATTTTCCTGGAGGTTGTAACACCAAAAGGTAAAATTGTTTTGCAAGTTACCGTGTAAAAAGCCCACAATCGAAAAATACTTAAATACCGCCTTTAGCGCTGTAAAATCCGAATTCGGTCTTGAATTTTTTATAAGACTAGCATAAACTAATTGGTGATTTTTTAAGCGTAGTTGTTTTTAAAAAATCTAATAAAATACTCAAATTTGCATCATATATTTTAAAATTTTTTGTTGAAATCGATAAATTGGCCTTTGCCATTTACTTTTTAAAAATAACTTCATGTAAATGCTGCCCGCGGCTCCGGCTCAAATGGTCCATTCGTAAGGTCAAATTTCGCACCACTTTTTCGAGCATTTCGGCCTGTATTCCATGAGTAACACGTGTTGTGTTATACTCAAAGGCTTTAATCGTGTTTGGCTTGTCCACATAGACCAACGACTTCACATAACCCCACAAGAAATCACATGATCTTGGCGGCCAACTCACAGGACAATTTCGAGAGATAAACTGCTCACCAAATTCATCTTTCAATATGTCCATTGTTTCACGAGCTGTGTGGCATGTGCCACCATCTTGTTGAAACAACATATCAACCAAGTCCAACTTAGCCAATTGGGGCAAAAAAAAACGCGTTTCATGGCTCGATATCGTTCGCCGTTGACGGTAACGTTTCTTCCACGGTCGTCTTTGAAGAAAAATGGACCGATGATGCCACCAGCCATAAACCACACCAAACCGTCGTTATTTCTGGATGCATCGTTAACTGTTGTACAGCATGTGGCTGTTCTTCATCCCAGATGCGGCAGTTTACGTATCCATTTAGCCAGAAATGAGCCTAATCGCTGAACACAATTTTTCGATGTAACAAACGATGGACATTTCTCACAGAGCACGAATTTTTATAATAAATTTCAACGATTTGCAGTCGTTGCTCGTTTGTGTTTCCTCCATGATTAAATGGCAGAGTATATTAAACACTTGTCACTTTCACAGGTGTAGTTTTGACACAATTACTAACCAGTGCTGCGAGCCCGAAAAACTTAATTCATAAAAAATCACCCATAAACACCACTATCGAAAAACACTTTAATACGCCTTTAACAGTAACGAACGCACGCATACGTTTTATATGACTAGACATTTTTTCTCTTAGATATTATGTAGATTAGTTCCTAATTTATCAAGTGCACTCATGACAATTTATAATTCTCGGTGGTGGGTGGGTATTTAGCATACTCTCGCTTGTTTGTCCAGTTTTTTTTCACTTTGTCCCACTGTTCTAAACTTACACTTGCCCTCTTCCGTTACGCCTAACTTGTTGGTTTTTTGACTAAAGGGCAATCATTATTCAATACACAATGTTGTCGTTGCTTAAGCCCCACCCCTGCCCTTTACAACAAAGTAGCTGCGCCTGTGTGTTTGCTCATGTGTGAGTTTGTGTGCTTGTGTTTGGAACCAACCTCAACATAGTTTTATGCATATTGATTGAATGCGTACGATTGAATGTTAAATATTTGTGATGTGCGTGGTGTTGTTGTTGTTTTAATTCTTGTTGTTGCTATTTGTTCTCTGTCAGTCTATTCGTTCGATGTTTCATGCCTCATGTTTAAAATGTATCAAGTGGTCTGTCTGTTCGTTCGTTCATTCTTGTTGTATTGTTATGGCTTATTGACCATATGACGGCTAAAAAAAAAAAAAAAACTACAATAAAATACACATTTATGTAGATGAAAGTGACGCAAGGTGCTTAAAACTGTGTTATTATTGTGTTTGGAATATTTAATTGATTTTTATCTATTCGTTTGATACGCTTTGTTTGCATTTTGAATACGAGTTTGGTTTGTTTAGAAAAAAAAACTAAAACGTAAGAAAAACATAAAAAAAAAATTAATATGACTGAATTTTTTTTGTATAACAACTCAATCAATAAATATTCAGCTGCATAAATTTGTTAAAGAAATCATATTTTATTAAATTAATGAAACGAATTTATCATTGATTTATTCAAAATTATTTATAAGATTTATGTTGCTACACCCTGCTCTTATATACGCCCAGAAAGGTATTCTGCGTTCGTGTTTTGGTTTTTAAAGCTTTCGGTGCTGTATGCACTTAAGCGGGGAATCATTTTGCAAAACCCCGAATAAATACGCAAATACGCAAATGATTTATTTGTGAGATGCCCATTAAACTTCATAGGATCAGGATCGTATTGCCTTTTTTTTAAGCACCTTCTTTACTGCACATATTAAAGATATCGTGACAGACTGCTATGTATATTTTAGATGAAGGTCTCCAAAATTATGTCTCCCCTGCTAAATTGTTTTGGTAACGGAATACAAGATACTCAAAAATGGTAACTTCATAGTTTATAAAATACATTCTGTTTTTGTAATTGATGCAAAATAAAAAAAAAACATATTCCATCCCTGTGTTACATTATTGCATTGCCTAATTATAAGGTCTATGCACACAATACGCGAAAAAAACTTGTGTAACTACCAAACAAATTTGTTGGCGTTTGACACTGAGATAAAGGAGCACAATTGCACATCGTTTCTTAACTGTATGTATGTAAAATTATATTGCTTAGTGCCCGTTTACATTGAGCGATTTTAATCGCCGCAACTCCTTCTTTATTGGTGAGAGGGTAGAGAGAAAATTAAAGGGGTACGCAAGAGCGTATACTCTACCATTCGTTTTGTTTCATAATTCGTTCGCTTATTTGAGGAAACATTTATATAAACTCGGTTGCAAATCTATTACTTATGTATACATTAGGGTGGCCGTTATTTTTTTTATTTTGATTTCTTATATTCTCCCCCCCTAAATCGGTTCAGTTTTATGTAAAAAAAAATACAAAAAAATTTCGTAGCGATAAGTTGTGTTTTAGGGAGGGCGTCCGCCCCTCAAAGTTTGCCATCAAGCCATTTATTCAAATGTAATTTGTTTGCGTATGACTATCTTCTAAAAACAACATTTTACAAGAATATGATATATGGCAATATTTTAGCTCTTCTAGTCTACAACATAAGCCTCTAAGAAAGTTTTTTGCTAAAATCAATATTTTAGAAAATAATTAAGAAAATAAAAACAAAATACCAAACATTTTATATACGTTTTATATATATAAAAGGGGGATTTAATGTCAAGTGACCCAATTTTGAAATAGATGTCTTTCGATTTAAAGGAAATTTACGCCAATTTTAGTACTGTTAGATAGTAGCTTAGACACAAATTTTCAACAAGATCGGTCAAAAAGTTTCTGAGTTAGAGGGGGTCAAAGTTTTACATTTTGGCCATACAGGTGTTCTTTCTCATCCATGTAACTTATTACCTAATGGTGTAAGCAAAATTTGTCCCAAGTAGCTTAGATAGCTTTTTGATCAAACTTTTTAAAAAAATTGTTTTTGTTTTTTTTAAAAATTTTAAAAATTTTTTTTTTTTTAAATTTAACACTTGGCTAAAAAAAATAAAAAATAAGTTTTAAATTTAAAAAAAAATATTTTTAAAAAAGATTGATTAAATAGCTATCTAAGCTACTTGGGACAAATTTTGCTAACACCAATAGGTAATAAATTACATGGATGAGAAAGAACACCTGTATGGCAAACTTTGACCCCCTCTACCTCTGTAACATTTTGACCGATCTTGTTGAAAATTTGTGTGTAAACTACTATCTAATAGGACTAACCTTGGTGTAAATTTCATCTAAATCGGAAGACATCGATTTCAAAATTGTGTCACTTGACATTAAATCGCCTTTTTATAATGAAATGTTTGGTATTTTGTTGTTATTTTCTTAATTATTTTCTAAGATATTAGTCTTAGCAAAAAACTTTCTTGGAGGCTTATGTTGTTGACTAGAAGAGTTAAAATATTTCCATATATCATATTCTTGTAAAATGTTGTTTTTAGAAAATAGTCATACGCAAACAAGTTACATTTGAATAAATGGCTTGATGGCAAACTTTGAGGGGCGGACGCCCTCCCTAAAACACAACTTATCGCTACGAAATTTTTTTGTATTTTTTTTTACATAAAACTGAACCGATTTGGAGGGGGAGAGTATAAGAAATCAAAAAAAAAAAGTTCTCCATACAACTAACGGCCACGCTACTATATATAGTATACATACATAAAAACTTTTTGCTATAAAATTGCCCAAATAAATGCAAATGCAATTTTAAAAAGGAAAAATTGCACATACATCTTTTAGTATAAAGAGTTTTACCAGTTAATTTTTTATAAAAAAAAAAATAGTTTTAATTTATAACATATTTCAGCGAAAAATTTTAAAGCACAATATTGTCCCTATAAACTGACACATTTAAGCGAGGAAAACTTTTAAGCGATATGCATTTAAGTAAAAACATTGCAATACAATATATTGAAATATTTTTGTTGTACTGATTGTCTGGAAAACTCTTACAGAATAAATTTAGCAGAGTCCGACTGCCAAGTGGAAAATATCACATAAAAAAACGAAATAAAGCGGGGTTGATCAAACTTCCTATATCTTTAGCAAAAAATGAGGATGGTCATAAATGGCTCAAAATCCCCTCGGGTGAACACAAAGTTTAAAACGATTTAAATTCTATACTTTTGGCTCGGCTTAAAATAGTTTTGATATCGATGCAAGAAATTTGCAAGTCAAAACCTACAAAACCTCGTTATAGGTATAGCGTAAATTATGTTAAAAGATTTGGATACACAATTTTCGCAAATTCCTGTTTTTTAATGCGACCACTGACCACATGTGATGTAGGGTATCATATAGTCAGTCGGTTTTGTAAACATTTTTACTTTTGCTATTTATTTATAATTTTCTGTTATTATAAATAAAATGGTTTCTTAATTGCTAATCAAAATTCTTTAAGTTTATTTTGCTTTAAATTTAGTCTACAATTTTTCCTTCTTATATTTCTACTCGTATTATTCTTTCTTTCCCGGTTTATAAATCAATCAATTAATAATCTAGAATTCTTTAATGTCCAAGTAAAAAAAAAAAAAATAAAAAAATACTAGTATTGTACATTATTTTATAATTTGTTGTTATGGGTTTAATTTTTTTCTTTAATAAGTGAAATTTATGACGGTGCTGTAATGATATTATTATGGAAACATTTTAATATGTGCTGTGCACATTGGGACAACTTTAAAAAAAAATAACTAGAAAAAATTATTTACATCTTTATTTTTGACTCATTACTCGGGGTGTTTTTGAGGGTGCTAAGTTCATTTCTGTCATTATTTTGCCCATCGGATAAAGGGGCGGGACTTGTAGTGGGAAAAGGAGAGTAAAAAATTCAATGGGTATCGTTTGCATATTTTTGGGTGCTCCGATTTCATTTTCGGCATTTTTTTACGATCAGGATTTCGATAAGCAAGCTAAGGGAGAAAAGGCGTGTGTAATTTTACTTTTTCCTATAAAAAATCTTTTCTTTACAAGGTTTAACAATTAAAAAATTTTATTTACTTAATTAGCCGCAATAAAATAAAAAGTTAAAGAAAAAAACATTCTTCGTTTAAAAAAATCTGTAACATTACAAACGATAGTTTTATCAATGCGTTCTTCACTGCTTTTCTCGAGCTATTCTGCGGCATTTACACTCATATCTTCTTTTTCATGTTTGAGCATTTATTCCTCTTCTGCCTAAAGTATTTTTGAAAGCTCCACCATAATGTATTGTTATTTTTTTTTATTTGTCATTGGAAAATAATTGATTGGAAAAGACTCTACAAGCGGCATATGGATTAAATCGGATGCAGTAGCTAATTTGCTGACCTTCCTCGCGTTGTTCATCCGAAAGTGCTTGTAGTGTTTGTTACTTACTGCTTAAGGCTCTTCAGATAAAACGCCTATTGGTAAAATAGCAAACTTAATGGCTTCTGAGTCATGTACCAAAAATCTTATGAATGGTGGGAGGTATTCTGCGCCAGTTGCATTTTTGAGAACGTAAAGCTCCGCTGTTTGTTTTTTATTGAAAATCTTCACAAGGTTCAGTTTTGATTTTTTCCGCTTAATAAAGTCTGCATAATTGTATTTAATCTGTCCAGCAGGTTCTTATCTAAGCCAGTGATACAGGCCGTTTCAAAATTTTTCAAAAATAATTTTATAATTATTTATTTAAATATTTTTAATTAACAAGATTTCGTTTGTCGTGCTAAATTCCCAGTTTTTATTCTTAGTGAAAACACTGGAATCTATTCTTGATGGGATAAGCTGTTCTTATTTTTTCGTATTTATTTAAATATATTTCAATTAAACTAGAAATATTCGATTTTTTTAATGTGAAATATTAAAATCAAATTTATTTTTAGAAAGATTTGGGAAAACACTTTTTATGCAAATTTATCTTTTATCTTAGAAAAAATTTTTTAATTATATTTTTCTTTTCTTCCAGGTATGAAAATTTAAATTTCACTTATAACGAATATATTGCCAGTATGGAATGAGAATTAATCAAACGAAAAAGGTAAAAACGTTATAATAATTTGCTATAAAAATAAAATTTTTTCATTAAAATAGAATATTTTTTTCAAAACGTGTCCAAACGAGCAAATTTCTACTAATCAAAATCTACATATTTTTAAAAATAGAATATATCCCATAAAATAGAAAATTAAAGTAATTAAATTAAAAAGTAAATAAAATAGAAAGCTTTTACAAAATAGCCTATAAAATATTGAACTTTCGTAAAATTTCTTATTACATAAAAAATTTAAGTAGACCTAATTTTGAAATAGTGAAATAAATTGAACAATTTCCCTAACAATTTTCTATAAAAAAGAAAATGTTTTTAGATTTTCTATAAAAGCAAGAAAAAGTTTCATAAAACAAGATTTTGTTAGTCATGCTTAATTCCCAATTTGTATTCTTGATAAAAACACTTGAAATTTATTGTTGATGGGATAAGCTATTCCTATGTGCATTTCACTGGTTGCTAAGGCCAGATCATCAGGAAACTTCATCCAAAGATTTTAGAGAAACTAAAGATATTATACAAATAAAACTGTTAAGCGAATATGAATTATAAACACCAGTTTAAATTGTAACAATATCAAAGCCTAAACAAAAACAACAATAATCTTTTCTTATATTCCTTACTACAACAAAACTCTTATAAAATAGAAAATTTTCCTAAAATTTTTATAAAAATTTAAATTTTCCTAAAATTGTCCTTAAATAGAACATTGTTTGCAACATTTTCTATTAAAGTAAAAAATTTTCGTAAAATTCTTTTAAAATAGAAAATTTTCCTTAAATTTTTAAAAAAACTAAAATTTTCCTAAAATAAAATATGCTCGTAAAATTTTCTTTAAAATTTTAAAGAAATTTGTAAGCTTCCTATAAAATAGAAAAAATTAGTTAATATTATTTGTAAAAAAAATATTGAAATATTTCCTATAAAATAAAAATTTGCTATAAAACAAAATATTTATTAAATATTTTATACATTTTTTTTAAATATTAATAAATAATTAGTATTGTGGTTATTTTGTTGAACTATTTATGGTTTTTAATCCAAATTTTTTTTTTTCTTTTTCTTAATGAAAATTAACTAATTATTGTTAAAGCTAAGGCACGAGCTCTATGTGTTCATTTGTCCTTCAAGTTGTGCTGAAAAAGGTCAACAAGAGTACGAAAAAACAGAAGTAAGGAAAAACATGTAAAATCAATTAGAATGGATAATCATTCAGAAAAGCAATATTAATAAATTTCATCTTGTAAAATTTCTTTCTTCATAAAAATAATTTGATGAAAATTAAATTTGATAAGCTTTAGTCTGGCTAATATTAAATAAGAATATTAAAAAGAATATTAAAATTTGGATTACAAATATTTTATTATTAAAAAAAAAAATGTTTCCTAAGAAAATAGAATTTTGTATTAAATAAAATTGTTTAATTAAAGTTTTTATCAAATATAAAATTTTCTACACAAAATAGATTTTGTAAAATTTCCTTTAAATTAGAAAATATTTTGTTAATTTCCCTATAAAACCGAAAATTGTCTTAAGACTTCGAAAACAATTCAAAAAAAATTCCCTGCAAGATATTAAGAATTAATTGTCTAATAGCTACTAGTACAATTACTAGAACAAAAGGCACTAGTGCAAAAGGGGCTAAGAAAATATTAGTGCTAACTTAAATCTTTGATTTATGCCATCTTTCCTCTGACAAAAAAGATGTTTAGATGCAAAATGCTAATTTTCATTTGCATTTCTATGTTTTTAAATGGTGCTTTAAGAGAACAAGACGTTTTCTAAATAATAAATAATGTATAGCAAACAAGCATAAAGAAGGAGCCACTTTAAGTCGCCCGTGCGTAAAAAAGGTTTTTATACAAAATTTTTTTAAAAAGGTCCAAGTGCACTAGTTCACGTCAAACACCAATTCTACTATTGATTTTCCAAGCACTTGCAATGCTAGTTTAAACACAAAGAGTGTATAGAAGAGTTTATAGTTGAGAACTAGTACTGGTGATATTTTCACTAGTTTAGTACTAATACAGGTTCGATCTCCGACAGGGATGGTGCAATTCCTTATAAAATAAAATTTTCTATAAAATAACAAAAAATTTGTTTTTTATATAAATGTATATGAACATGTCAACAATAGCAGTTTTATCTATTAACAACAACATTTACGAGTCATTTTCGAAAGTTATCCTAAAAATCTGTAAAATCTTAGAGTCAAGCCGAATATTTTCAAGCGCTTTTTTTGTAAATAGCAAAAAAATAAGAAAATATTTAAAAAGATGGAAAAATAACGTTTTCTTATGGTGTTTTCTTTTCTACAAAAAAAAAAAATACCACCCTGTTAAAAGGTGCAACCCTGTAATAATGCAATTTGTTTTTTGACGAGAACAAAACACAAGTTATGATTACATAAAATGTCCAGTTTTTAACAGCTGACAAAAAATGTGTTCTTCAAAATATAAAAATGGCTGTGGTAAAACCCATATTTTTATTTTTTTTTGTTTTAAAATGTTTAAAAATTTTATTTAGTTTGTTTTTCATTGAATATGTAAACAAGAAAATACCTTTGCCAGATTGCCGAAGTATTTTGATTTGACGATTTTTTTATAACAATTTTATAGCACCGTATCCACTTGAATTTTATATCACTGACAACCTACCATTAACAATGTAATGCTTTTTTATGTTTTTTTTACTATAAAATAAATAGAAAATTCCAATAAAATTTTCAAAAGACAATTGGATGGATGTTTGCAAAAAATATCCTTGTAAATATCAAAAGTAAAAAAAAACCACTGTTCTCTATTCAAAACATTGTATTAAATAGTTTGTTTTTTTTTTCAATTAAAAAACATTTATTTGCTACACACACAATTTAATTAAAATGTGCGCCAACAGGTCCGCATTTATCAAACTTTTATGCTTCATTAATTATTATGATTTCAGTTCTTCCTTTCTATTTATATTTGTTTCAATTTTCTTTCGTGCCCGTATTAACTATACATTGTTATAAATATAGTTTTATAGGAAAAGCTGTATTTTAAACATTCAGTTTTCAAAACGACACACAACAAGCAGTTCAGTTAAATGCCCTTTGATTGATTATGATGATGACAGCTTTGAAGATAATGATCATGGGTACTTGAGAGTGGGTGAAGAAATGATTGCTAAATGTTTTGAAATGGTGTCTGTTAAGTGTTAAAAGAAATCTTAATTTAAAATTAGTATAAAAGTATGAACATTATTGTTCTCAATTAGATTTCAATTTCGTTGAAGTTTTCAGTCAAATGAAAAAAGCTGTCGTTAAAGTGCAAGTAAATAAGTATTTTAATTTTCCATAAACCTAAAATTTTCCCAAATTTTACTTCAATTATTTAATTTCTACAAAACTTCCAATCAATTAAAAATTTGCAAGAAAAAACCTAAAATGAATTGAGAACAAAGGTTTTCTTGGGAGTCAGAAAATTTTCCATAATAAGATTTAGTTTTAATCTGCTAAATTCCGTATTCTTACTTTAAATAAACTTACGGGTAAGACTTTTGTTTATAATTCCTACTCGCTTAACAGTTTTATTTGAATAATATCTTTAGCTTTTCTAAGATCTTTGGATGAAGTTTCCTGATGATCTGGCCTAAGCAATCAGTGAAATGCGCATAGGAATAGCTTATTCCACCAACAATAAATTTCAGTTTATCAATAGTAAGAATTGGGAATTTAGCACATTAAAACTTAATCTTATTAATAAGAATTGAGAAGTTTTTACAAATTTTCATAAAACTTGCAAAATTTTTTATCAAAAATTTGCGAAATTTTTTACTTAAAATTGCACATTTATGCAGCATTTTTTACAATATAGAAAATCTGCAAAAAAAAAAATACCAAAAGCTTAAATATTTAAGGATGAAGCTTTTATGAGGCATATGGTCAATAATAGACCAACCTTCACAAAAATTAATTATCTGCCTGTTTAACGATATCGAACGTCATCGTTCGCATAGAAAATTACATTTAAAACAAAAACAAAGTTCGAACATTGTACGAACTTTGTTTTTGTTTTAAATGTAATTTTCTATGCGAACGATGACGTTCGATATCGTTAAACAGGCAGTATGTGATTTCTAGTTTAATGCAACTATGATAGACAAAATATTTGTACAAAAGGATTATTGGCTACAGTTTAGGCGTAATAACTGTTTTCCGAAAGACGGCTTTATATCGGGCCTATGGTCAATTAAAGACCGATTTTCACGAAGTTTATTAGTATGATTTTAAAACATATTAAACGAATTTGTTCAAAATTCCGTCACGATTTATGTTAGTTTTTATAACAAATTTGTCAATTTCTTAGGGAGGTGCTGATTCACATTTGTGTTTGTAATTGTTTACTTCGTGAACTGATTATGCTGGATTACAATTCAAAACTGCTTAGAAAAACTAAAAAGAATTTGAAACCAATACTGCTCCTTTATTTTGAGACGTTCGAAGGAAATTGTGATTTCAATTGACGGCCAGACAGATGGACATGGATAAACCGAATCGATTTTGAATATTATTCAATGACCCAGAATATACATACAATTTCTATGGGGTCTTAGATGATAATTAAAAAGTTTCACTCGAAAAGACAAATTTATGAAAATGGCTCAAAATTCTCTATAGGTAAAATAAAAAATATTCTCGAAAATTTCTGTAAAATAAAAAAAAATGTTTAAATTTTTTAAAAATGTGCTCAAAATAAAAATAATCACCCCTTTCGTGAATAACAAGTGGAGTTTTTGTTCCCATCAAATTTTCATTCCCCTTGAAGGAAAAAAAGCAATCGTGAATCTCATGTGAAAAATTTTTCATGCTATCAGTTCCAGTGAATGTAAAAAATAAAGAAAATTAGAAAAACTTAAAAATCATTGAAATTTTTGTTTAAAAATATAAACGTATATATTTTAAAGGAAAGTTAAACTAATAAATCTAAATAATTAGTATTGGAGGGATAGGTTGATAACAACGTTAGTTTTTTGCACTTTTTAAATTTTATGTAGTAAAATATTTTCCAAAATTCTGCCACCACGCCTTTCACAAATCCGGCGGCAATCAACCTGTTGTTTTGCATTTTGTTGATCAATATATCGGTTTGTGCCTTATTAACGGATCTAGCCCTTAACATTCGATTTATAGGAGGAACTACTAACATACACGTTCTATTCCCTAGAAAAAATAAAGTGAGAAAATCTAAGGGAAATGTGAACAAATTACGAGGGAAAAAACTTTTCACGATAAGGGGAATTTATTTTACGTTATTATTCTCTTTTGAATTACATTTTTTTCATGGGAGCTTTTCATGATCGCAAATATGTGAAAAGGGGAAAAATTTTTCACGATAGGGGTGAATATATATTTCCCCAAAATTTCCTATTATGGTGGCGGTTCACACAAGTCAAGCTTGACTCGGTAAGTCTTGAGCTTTTAGGAGAGAAGGAAAAAGAGAATGCCATTTCTTTTCCACTCACTCCTAAAAACTCAACACTTGACGAGTCAAACTTGACGTGTGTGAACCGGCACATAAAGAAAATTTGCTTAAAAATGTTTCCTTAATATAAAAAATCTATGAAAGATATATTCAGTCTTGTCACAGGGTACAATTCCGTTCGAAATCGAAGAAAACATATTTGTTTATTGATAGTTTTTTGGCCCTTCAGATATAGAAAACTCCCATTCCATTCATGAAAACAGAAATGGTTTCATTCCGAAAAATTTTTTAGTCATTTTCTGAAGCACCAAAATACGGAATGAATTACGGTTTCTAATGGAATTGTACTCTGTGACATGGCTGATTTTATTAAAATATAGATAATTTTAACAAAATTTTTCTTTGAAAAAGAAAATCTATGAAAGATAAATAAAATAAAAATTTGCGCAAAAGTTTTCTAAAATTTCCAACAAAATAAAAAATGTGTACAAAGTTCTCTAATAAAAAAGCAAAATTGGGTAAAACTTTCTTTATAATGTAGTAAATTGAAGAGGTGATGAAACGTATATCAATGGCAGGACTCAAACTAAATGCTGAACCGCGGCCGGCAGGTTACCATGACATGTTTCGATCGCAACCACTCGATCTTCTCAAATGTATTTGCCGTTTTACACTCGCAGCCATCGACGACTGCTGACGTCAATAGTCAAACAGCAATCCTTAAACCAAATTGTATTTTAACCTTTGGTAGATCGAAGTTTGCTTTTTTTGAACGATTATCCATTTTAATTGATTTTACATGTTCTTCCTTACTTCTGTTTTTTCGTACTTTTTCAAGAATTTTTCTTGAAGTCCAAAGTACATTTTTTGTTTTTTCATTTTTGTCTTTCTTTTTCTTGTTGACCTTTTTCAGCACAACTTTGAAGGACAAATGAACACATAGAGCTCGTGCCTTAGCTTTTAAACATTAATTAGTATTGTGGTTAATTTGTTGAACTATTTATGGTTTTTAATCCAAATTTTTAATATTTTTAATAAGCGGCCGGCAGGCTCGAATCCCGGCCACAATTTTAATTAATTTTCATGTTGTAAATTTTCTTTCTTCATAAAAATAATTTAATGAAAATTAAATTTAATGAACTTAAGCCTAATTAAAAATATTAAAAATTTGGATTAAACTTTTAAATTTTAACAAAAGTTCCTGTAAAATATTAAAGTTTTGGAAAATGTTCCTAATAAAATAAATATTGTTTAACAAACATTTCTATACAAAAGAGTAAATTTTTAGCAAATTATTTAATAAAGTAGCAAATTTTCTAAATATTTAAAATAAAATATATGTTTTCATAAATTTCCTAAAAATAGCATAAATATTTGCCCTTATCGAAAAACCACTTCGCATTAGTGCTTCGATTCTTTTGCTTTTATTATGCAAATTTCTTTATTTCTCTTAAAATTAATTCTTTAGATTTTCCATAAACTTAATTATACCTGCCTGCAATGTCTCGTATATGTACCTTTTTGTATTAAATCACAAAATAAATGATGTCTGCTTCTTTATAATGAATGTTTTCTGAACAAAAAAAAAAACATATACTGCATGAATAATACATTATTTTACTATAGAGAATCTCATAATTTGCATATGAAGAGGAAGAAGAGAAAAAAAATAATTGTATTTGTATCAAGTAGACTTAATGGACACTTGTCTGATAGGAAGTATGAGTGTGTATTCACAGCTGGGCCATGATATGTTTGATTGGAATACATACGTCTGATATGTGTTACTACCTGTTTGGACCATTTTGTTTCTTTGCAGTTTAGTGCTTCTTTTTTTTAAAGGAAATTAATTGCATTGATTGTATAAAAAAGATTAGGGAGGAGCATAATTTTGTGTCAACATTTTTCAGGAGCAAAATCTTTTTTTTTTTTTTTTGAAATAGCAGAAGACTTAAGCATAGATTCCACATTTAAACTATCAATTCCTTAATGAACCAGAAGAAATCTTTAGCATCAATATAAAGAATTTGATTACGTGATTTGTTATGGCAATTTGCTAACTTTGGATTCCATTATTTAAAATCAAGATTATACTGGAATAATTTCTAAGTGCCATTAAGTAGTTCAGTAGATGAGAAATTACACTAACCTGCTTGGCCTACCTACCCTATTTCCATGACAATCTGTTTTACGCCCCAAAAAGACTCGCAGCTCAACGAGCAACAGCCAATAATTGCTAATTTAGCAGCACCACTCTGGTTCAAAAACAAGCTTCTTCCAACGTTATCAAGATCTTCGAACTTTTTAAATTATGGACCAATTGGGCCCATTTTTAGTACCAAAAAATTTTTTTTTTGTACACACTCCGTATTAAGACCAAAGTTTTTTGTTTTATTTATATTTCGTGTTGCCCATATTGCACAGAAAGCATTTCAGTTGGCCAATTTGTTCTACTAAATACGTGCCGTCAGCTCATTTTGGTTTGACCTACCGACCATTTTTAAAAAAATTGAGTTAGGTATGGGATTTATTTATTTTGAAAACCCCCGTTCCAAAACCTGTTTGACGAAAATTGTTATGATTTCTGAGATATAAGGCGTTAATTTTGCTCCATATCAACTATTTTAAAGTTTTGTTTTGCTCTACATGCCGCTGTTTGGCGAATGCTGCAAATTCCTCATACAAAAATCTACAACATAAATTTCACCCTTGCTTTGCTTCATTGCCGTAAGAAAAAAAATAGTAAAAGCAAAATAAAATGTTAACAACTCAATACACAGCAGTAATTATAGGTATGTAGCACAAAAAGCGACTTTTTAGAAATGCTATGCTTTCAATAAAAAGCTATTCAGTCAGAACGGTACCATGTCACTGGGAGCTATTGATTACCGTGGTACCAGATAGTATCTCTGGTCAGCCGCGATATTAAAAGATCTATGAATTTCAAAATTTTCCGAATTCCGGCTATTGATTGACCTGTTTCCTTAAAGAATTTATCACCAAAAAGGTGTTTGTTTGGCGACATACACCCTATATTGTGTCCATTAATTTCCATTAGTATTGAACTTAACCTTCATAAGGTCTTCGGGTCAAATCTGACCCATTCTGAAATAAAACCTAAATTGTTTCTAAGAGTGAGTGACTAATTTTTTTTATATTTTATGACTTTAATTTAATTTTAAATGTTACCAACTACGTAAGGTTTTTAGAAATAAATATTGGCGAAACAAATATTTATAAAATTTTTTGCACATTTGACCTGTAGCAAAATTGTTGCTTTTTCGTTAGAAATTTACATTTGATATTTATTTTTTTCACCTCCTGACACATGCGTTATTTCGAAGTTTACTAATAATGAAGGTCAATGAGTATTTGGTATTGATTGGACTTGGTAACACCAAAATTTCGCATTTCTTGGTTAGCTGAATTGTATAGATCAAATAATGAAAGTACAGATAGTTTGTGGGATGTTGTGAAAGGAAAACCTATTTTTAGAGCAATCATGCCGTTGAAAATCTTTCGAGAGTACTAAGATTTGACAACAAGGGTACTCGCAGTGAACGACAAATTTTAGAGAAGTTTGCGCCGTTACGTGAGCTACGAAATCCTAGGGTTGATTATCTGTGCCTGGAATATACAACCGTAAACAGGTAAATAAATAGGAGAATTGCCTGAAATAAACAAATGTATGCATGTAGTTCTTGATTTGACAGTAGGTTTGAAATGTCACAGTATAACTGCAGACAATTCTTTTACATCGTACTATTGGGACAAAAGTTGCTAAAGATTCAAATTACTTTAGTAGGAACTATATGTAAAAACAAGATTGAATTGCCACCAGAGCTTTTGGCAACTAAAGGCTTTCATTAACGTCAGGTTAACATGGCTAGAACAAAAACTGTTTTGTCAAACGTCGACATTTCTTAGAAAATTTAGGTTTTCAACTTGCCGCGCCCTATAGCAAGTAGCCAAAAACATTGCCCAAGAAATTATTTTCACGAAAAATTGCAAAAAAGTGCATTTAGTAGCTGAGCAGTAACAGCACCCGTCATCTTCAACCAAAACCTAGGAAAAAATATGTTTACCAGTCAAAAATACGTCAAAAATAATTCGATGCCAATTATGGCATAAAACAGATACAACCACTTTGTGTTAAATTTACTTTTGTATTCTCAATAATTGTTAACAATAAACACAGCTTTAATATACTAAATAAATCTAAAAATAAAATATCTACTTTTAAAACATACACTTAATTGAAAAAAAGTAAGTTTTTATATAAAATTTTCTATGTGGGTCAAATTTGACCCGAAGGCCGTTAACGTCAGCAAATTTGAAGACCTTATGAAGGCTAAAACGGATCCACCCACTTTGCGGCCACATTATATACTGATTCTGATTTTTTGATCTTTGGTCTAAGACAATATCTAGCTTTGGTTTGTTTAAAATATACAAGAAATTTCAATTAAATGCTGTTATATTCTTGGCAATATTACGCCTACTAAGGTAGGCGTGTCAACAAATTTACGCTTAAGTTGCAATATAGTGCTTGAAGGTATTTAAAAAAAATAAGTATTTTGGCAAGAGAAATGCGTAAAACAACAATTTTTTTAAATGTTTATTCACAAAAGAACGTATAACTAAATTGATTTGGAATTTCATTGAAATCTGGATGTTTATAAGATGGAAAGTTTGCCATTTTGCTAGTTCGCCTGTAGTTATTTAAACACTGGTTAAAATTATAAAATTTGTATTTATAAAAATTTTCTCAAAAAATCGTCTGTTTCAATAAAAACAACACCCTATAGCCCTTCCAATCACAATCAAATAATTAGTTAAACATTAAAGAAATGTTACAAGCAGTGTATAAAAACATAAATAAATTCTTTGAAATTTTCTTCCTGAGGCCATTTAATGTTTGTATTCCCGTGGCAGCCTTCAGAACTTTAAAAGCTTTTTTGTTTTGTTTTTATTTCTTCGTAAAACATTTATATTTTCAGCTTTAATTTGTTGTGCTTAATATACATTTTTTTTTTGCTCTAAAAACGCTTTTAATGGAAAACAATTACATTCTAGGAAATATTAATGTATTGTAATAATAAAATATATGTTCGGCTTGGTTAAAATATAGAACACAAGCAAACAGACAAAAACAAAAACGCAGCAATGATTTGTGGTCCGTGATTAGTGTTTAAACGAAATGCTGAATAATAAATTTCACCTTGGGGATTTTTAGGAAATATTTCGAAAAAATAAAAAGTATGTACGCGAATATTATTTTAAATAAATTTTTAAGAGAAAAGGAAAAGAATTTTAAATTATTTTAAATGCTTCATTTTTTGATTTCCTCAGCAAAGAATTCGAATTTTTTGGAGGTAAATTTTATTATATGGGAACAGCGTAACCCCCATTGAAATAAAATTAGTGAACATTTTTAAAAGCACATCTTGTGCATTGAAATTGAAGCTATTTGTACCAAATTACGATAGTTTTGCTATTTATTTAATTAATTTATTTAAAAAGAGTTACATATACAATTACGAATTATATTCTAACTTAATTAACCGAGCAATAGTAACGTAGACCCTCGGTCCGTTATAGTGAAACAGACCAGAGTCGCTGGCGGGAATCGAACGCGCAAACCTCGCACTGATAGACTTGTTCACTACCAACTAGCCTACCAGTGCACCCACTTTTGCTCTTGCTGTAATCTAGATATACAAAAATCTATATTGTGTTTATATTGAAGGTGTCATTGTTACTTCTCTAATCCAGCCCACTTTTTTTCAATGATTTTTTACAGTGTTCGAAAATAAACAAAACATTATTTAGCTTTCGGCTTACACACCCAGGAACGATAGCTATTTTTTTAGTGTTTGTGTAGACGAACACAACCCTTAATTCCGTTCGTAACTACATTCAAGAAAGAGCCTAACAGTATACAGTGTTTTGTTCTTCGTTAAAAAAACAGAACAATTTAGCGATACTGTAGACAAACATTGTATTTTAATGTTATATAATGTTTCTTTCTTTACATTGATATAGAAATGAACAAACAAAAAATTTTAGCAACGACCACAGCAAGAATAGTTTGTGTGTGTATTGTGTATATGTTTTGTTTGTGTAAATATATTTTGCAGGATTTTTGTTTTTTTTTTTCGATGTGTATTTTGTTTTTGTAACAAATGTTTGGCTTTTTTTACCAGCTAAAAAGGACGAACATTAATAAGCTGAACCGAACACAATGAAGTTTGTGGTTTTTTAAATAAACCGATCGGTTTAACATGTTCTCATCGTTTGTTGAGTAGTATTTTTGTGTTCGAAAGATGACAAACAGGGAAACGTTATTTTTTTTAATGATTTACTTCACAAATAATATTAGCGTTTGTGTTTTCCACAAATCTACCGAACCGAACACTTAGAAGCGATTTTTAGTGTTTATTTTCGAACACTTTTTTTTTGTATAGACTACTATTCTTAATTTTAAAATTTTTTCGTTACCATTTGGCAGATATATGTGAAATCTATATTTTCTTTGTATGGGTACCACGAACAATCTTCAATCTTGCTCATTTTTTAACAAGTGTTGTGTAATGATAACTAAGCTAAACTTCTCTTAACCAGCCCACTTTTTGTCAAATGTCTTGTTTATATAACCAAAGTATGTGTTCCAAATTTAAAATCTTTTCCAAATTTTAAATCTGCAAATAGGCTTTCTTTAAACCCTCGCAAATCAAAGTGTATCATTATTCGTAGGAAAACAATGCATCATATTGCCGACGTGGATATTTTGATAGATGGTGAAAAAGCCACTATAGTTAATGCTGCCAAAACCCTTTGATTAGTTTTTATAATAATCTAACTTGGAATAACCACATTAACTCACTCGTGCGGCAGACGTATACAAAGCTAAGATGTCTTTGGCCCTCACAGCATTATACCCCATTAAATATAAGACTACTTCTTGCAAAATCTTATATTGTTCCCAATTTAATCTACGGTTGTGAACTTTTTGCCAGCTGTGACTCAATAAGCTAAGGTAAGCTTAATGTTTTATACAACAATATTATTAGATATGTATATGGACTGAGAAGATATGATCATGTATCCAACTATACTTTGAAACTTTACGAAGTTTCGTTTAACAATCTTCTTAACATACGTGTACTTTTATTTCTGCATCAAATCATTTATTCGGATATGCCACAGTATCTCGTTGATAAGATTAGGTTTGCCAGATCAGTTAGGGGAAAAAAGATCATAATTCCATTCCACCGTTCTCTTGTATCTGAATGGCAATTTTTCATACATTCGGCGCGTCTCTGGAATAGTCTTCCTCGAACACAACAACTTAATAGCAACGCAACTAGCTTTAAGTCTTATTTATATAAACATTTTACACATTAGAAAATCACAAATATTATCATATTATTAAACAAATTTTAGCTTATTTTGTCTTAATATGTATACATGTATTTGCCGTCTCATTTTAACTTATCAATAATACTTTCCTGTACTCTAATTATAAGATTAACTCTTGTTGTACAGGATTTGAACATACAAATTAAATAAATTAAAAATAAATAAATAAACAAAATATCAGCTAAATGCTCTCCAAGGCTTCGTTGGCATACCTCTATCCGATGGTCCATAATTTCAAAGACTCTGAGACATAATTGAGGTTCAATGTCGTTAATGTGTCGAAATATTTCATCCTTTAGTCATGATCGTGATGGCCACGACGTGAGATAACACGTCCATTTATTTTCTCGCGCAAAAAAGCCATTATTTCATTGGCTCTGTGGCACCATTATGTTGGAACCACATATCGTCAGGTCCATATCCTCAATTTCTAGCTACAAGAAGTCCGTTATCATCTCGCTATAGAAAATACTATTCTGCTTGGACGACCACATTTTCGAAGAAGTACGGGACGTTGAAAGCGCCAGCCCATAAGTCGCACCAAACAGTATCTCTTTGTAGATGCATCGGCTGTTCAACAATCCCTCTTAGATTATCATAAGCGTAGTTTTTACTGGGTAGCTTAAATTGTTATTTGCTCCACTGTTTTCTAAACTTTAGATTTAATTGTAGAATTTCGAATTCGAACATGGGATCTTTAATAATTTGTGGACTTTCTTCTTTAGTTGGTATTCTAAGTTCCATTCAAATATTATGAGTTTATGGAAAATTTTAGGACAATGTCTTTATTCCGTCAACTTTTATGCTAATTTGTTGTATATAAGATCAGGTAGTCTTCAAAAGAATAACATGATTCATAAAAAAATTAAACAAAACAAAAATTATTTTCCTTACTTCATTCTTTTCAGTGTATTTTTACCTTTCTTAAATTATTTTATTTTCGGTTTTTGAAACTTTACTTGTTTGCGTGTTGTTAGATTACTTAAGATTTGGAAAACTCGTATAAAATAAAAGAAATTTGCTAAAAAAAAAATTTATTGGACATTCTCTTCATAAAAAGTACAATCATGATTTTGTTCCAGTTGATCAGTTCTTACATGGTTTCCAATAAACAAACAAGTAGTTTTGAAAGCAAGATTTTTATAAGTTTCTTTTATTTATCAAATTTGTGTATACACCATTTCTTTACAAAAACATTCTCAAATGGCAAACTGTTATCAACTTAAGAAAATAATGAAAATTTGAAATAATTTAGATCGGGGACGAATCAAGATCAAATAAATTGGTATTCTGCCCTACTGTTGTACCTTTCACCAATTTAAATAGTAAATTAGCTTGTTATACTATTTGTTACACGAAGAAGTAACTATACTAAGAAATCCTATACCGATTGTTTATTCCAAATCCACATAATAATTCTGATTCATTACGGACGCTAAAAAGGGTCAGAAGGTATATATATATATTTATATATATGTTTCCTTCGATCCTACTAGGAACATAGGGCCTCGACAAATGATCTCGAGCTAAATCTATCCATTGCTATATTCTTTATTGCATTCTAACTTTTCCTCGTCTTGGAAACTTATTTGTCGATCTGTCTGGTCTAGGTGTAAGCGGGGCTTTCTTTTTGCCGGCAACCTTGGGGGTTACAATATATTGCTAATCGCGCTAAGTCGTTATAAGGCTTTCGAAGCGTGTGCCCAATCCAGCCCATAGTGTACTACTCTAGATTGTGTTGGGTAAATTGGGTTACTAATTCTACACAGAAAAAAAATTTTCAAATTTTTTCACCAATTAAAGCATTAATCAAAATAAAATCAGTTTTAATTAAAAATTTAATCAAGTGAATTAAACGTTTAATCAAGTGAATTAAACGTTTAATCAAGTAAATTAAAAATTTTTTAATTAATATCACAAATTTTTAATTGAAATAAATTTTTATTTTTTCTGTTTAGGTATGCGAATCTTCTGAAGATTTCCTTTTTGACTAAAAAAAGCTAATTGGAACTTGGTACTTTTTAAAGTTGGCTTACTTAAAGGATAAGAACGGGTTAATTTGGTAGCTTGTTGCGTACATACAAATATGCAAATCTAACAATTACACAAAAAACAAACTTTAAATTAACCTTTTCTGACTAAACATAAAGTTTTGGAAATGTGGCAGCTTTTTGCCTGCTTTAATAATTCTATTATACAAATTAAATAGGGGAAAATAACAACAAGTTACTTTTTTACAGAAAAAAGTTATTTGGTACTTTTTAAAAAGTCTACGCGTGCAGGTTAAAAACTATAGTTTAGTACATTTTCTACTTGTTAACCTTTACACTGACACATTTATTGTTGATATTTTTAGCTAAATATACACTATTCGTAATCTAATCGTCAAATAGGCCTGCGCTTTAGGGATATAAGCGGGTACTTTATAAATATAGATATACCCTTTTTGTTAAACTCTGTCTAACCAAAAACAAGCCGATAAACGTTTGAAACGTTCAAAATTCTAATAATTAATGCAAAAAACTAAAATATAATACAGCTATAAGCTTTGAAGTGAAAACTGTTCCTAAGCAGGAACAAAAATAGATACTGATTTTTGACGATTATTTCGTCTATTCTGGGATAAAAAATAATAAATTTGATAATTTCATACTTTAACACAACTTAAATGACTGATGTTCACATTTATCAAATATATGACAAAAATTGGAATAAAAAACGGCACTCTGATAGATCATTAAAATACTCCTTAAACTGTAGCATATAAGAATATTGTGGTTGAGTTTGGTCCAATTTAGCTTTATATGGCCAGAAATAGTACGATGCAATAATTAACCATAAGGTCCCATATAAAGCAGCCATTTGAAAAACACTTAAAACGTTAAAAACGCTTACACAAATTTCACTACTGTATGAAAAATTGGTCTGATTTAGGTTTTTCATTATCAAAAATCTCTGTGCAGTATTTTGTGATGATTGTTTCAATATAAATTCGCTTCCTGAAAATAATTTTAGCAGGGCTTAAGCTGCTACAAATCATACTATTTTAATCAAATAAGCTCAAATTAGTTTAATATGATAAAAAAATAAAGGCAAAAAACATTCTGATGGTTGGACAATAATTTTGCGTACGTCTAGGCCGCAATCAATTTTAATACTGACGTCAATTTGTATAAAGATTGGTTAATAATTTCTAGATCCCCTAAAGAGCCCACTTCTAAAATATTCAAAATGTCATTCCTATTTTTTTTTTTTAAATTTTAATGGAACTTAAGATATTAGTTGGATCCAAAAGTCTTGATTTCAATAATAATGATTCTTAGCTTTTGCTGAAAATGGTGTAGTTTTATTGGGCCTGTTTCTGGGTTGTTTATATTTCTTTTTTCTCCTTCAGCGTGTTGTTCGTTTGGCTTGTAAGAAAACAATTTGGTTCTACTAAACATCAGACAGTTTTATTGAGTTTTGGATACGTAAAATTTTTTTCTCGTAATTTTTTTTCTGTTTATTTTAGGTAGTTTATATTTTCTCTTTTGGTACATGATTTTTATTTATTTTTTTTTTTTTTTTTTTGCTTTTATTGGTTTGTTTATAAAATTTTTTACGCATTTAACCTTGAAGTTTGTTGTATTTTTAATGTGTAAATAAAACTAAACTACAATCGGCAAAACTGAACAGCGAAACAAAAAAAACTATCAAAGATTTATTTGAAAAAATAATAATAAAAAAAAAACTATTCAACAAAAACTTAAAATATTTTGTGCAAAATTAACAAGAAAAAAGAACTTGTAAATTTTTAAATTCAACAGGATTTTTTTTTTTATTTATGAAACCTTCTTTAGCAAAAAACAACATTTGAGGTTTTTTTGGTTAATTTGGGGCTTTTTTTCAAATTGAACACATTTTTTAAATAAAGGCGGATACAAAATTCAATTTAATAAGCAAAGTTCACCTTTTGAACATAAATTGTTGTTGATTTCTTTAGCTGTTTATTTAAATAAATTGATTGATTTGTTTGTTTTTGCGTTGTCTATTTATTTTACCATTTTTGCCCAAATTACTTGGGAGACAAAAAAAAAATTGTCTTCTAGTTTAATTTTGAATTTTTTTGTTTGGTATGCTTAAATATAATTGACTGTAAATATTTGTCAAATAGACTTTAAATTGGTCGTAGCAACAAAATTTATTTGAATAAGTGTTGTCAATATTAGGAACAATGGAAAACAAATAATAGAGAAAAAACATAAAAGATCGAAATCTTATAAAAAAAAACGTGAAAGTGCTTTATTAGGTTATAACGAATCTTATATACCCTTCAACATAATTGTGATTTCGATCTCAACTTCTTGGGGGATTAATAGCCCTCTGCTTAACTGATATAGACAATCCCGCAGTTTCTGTTGAACAGCAAACACTTTCCTGTGGAGGTTCCCTAAAAAATCAGCTGCCTTAGAGGTAACACTCTAAGGGTGAATATTCAGCCTTTTATGTTGAAAAGTATCTCGATCCGATTTTAGGTTTAAACCACAGTGAAGTAGCCCTGAAGTAGGCAAAGCTTCCGCAAGACAATCATCCTGAGAATGGAAATTTTTCCGGCGAGAAGCATACTAGCAATGGCGTTAGCCAATAGTCAGACCAATACCGAAGTACTGAGAGCTACTGACTCCTGTAGTGCCAGATGACAATATGTGCTCTACTCCGGGCTGAATAACTCATACTACAAGAGCCCTGTCATTTCATATGTTTTTCGATAGTTCTACATAGATTTTCATTAAAGCAAAAAAAAAAAAAAAGCAAATACGTTACCAAGGCGAATTCAATGACAGGTCGTGTCGGAACTACAACAATCCAACTACAACAGAAGCAACACAGAGTTATTTGCATTGCATTGTTAGTGCTAACGGTTGGAAATGTTAACCATCCCTAACAAATCAAAACCAATTCGTTCGATCTGTCAAAATCAGATGCACAGCAAAAAATTTTGCACCAGTAAAAGCATTAATTAAAAATAAAATCAGTTTTAATTAAAAATTTAATCAACTTATTTAAACTTTTAATCAAATGAATTAAACTTTCAATCAAGTGTATTAAACGTTTAATTGATAATATTAATTTGCACCAGTAAACAAATTAATAGTATCAATTAAACGTTTAATTCACTTGACTATACGTTTAATTCACTTGATTAAACGTTTAATTCATTTGATTAAACTTTTAATTCACTTGATTAAATTTTTAATTTAAATTTTGTCTGTGTGGCATTTGTACACCACCTGTAGTTGAATTCGCCTTGTGTTTCACTATATTGAAAGAGCGGGTATAAAATATATTCTGAAAAATTACAAGGGAATAAAAAATACACTAAGCAATGAGAGTGAAAGCAAACACTCACTAATTTATTTTTTTTTTTTTTATTGTGAGTAATTGTACAGTAATTGTACAGTAATTAATTGTACAGTAATTAATAAGTTTTGAAAGAAACCAGTACTGTTTGTAATGTATTTCTTTGAATTCATGTATCGCCATAATCCTATTTAAATTGTGCGAAGTACAGTACCGCATAGCATTTGTCATTGTGGTTGTACACAAGCTTTTTTTGTACACACTTCCCAGCTACCATTTCTTTTAACAGTTTTAATTATATTCGAGACTTTTTTGATTTTTCAGTTCTATTAAAAAACCATAATATGGGCTAATTTCTTGATAGTAAAAGATACTCGAGAGAAAATGGTACCCTACCAGCGACTCTTCTTAATGGGTCATTTAAGAATCTTTTTTTTTTTTTTTGCTTTAGAGTCATTTTCAACATGTTTCTTACGGCTTTTATTGGTCTTTTTTAATCAAACACTTTAAAATCATAAGCGTGAGTAATTTTTGAGTCGCTTTTTAAGCGTGTAACTAATAAATCAGATTTTTTATCAAAACAAAAGTACTCGAAAAAGACTCATTAATTTGATTTTTAAAAAAAGAATATCCCAAATGTTTGATTTTTGTTGTAACAAATTTATTCTTGTACACTTCAAATCAAACGTATTGAAATTTCATAAAAATTTCCAAATTGTATAGATTGTTTTATTTTTTCATTGAAATATTTAAATCATTAACTAACTTTTATTTAAATTTTATGGTTCATTTAAAAAATATTTATTACTCATATTTTTTAGTTTTAGTTCAAGGAGTGTTAAGGTGTTTCTACATTTAAATGATAAACAATTTACGGTATCTCTATGAATCATTTGCAATCAGTTTTGTTTTTGAATTCTCATTTAAATAGCAAATTGTGCCATTATTTAAAACAGATTTTTTTTTAATGTGCAAAATATATTTTACAGCTAAAAGAAAAAACTAAATTTTTAGTTTAGTTTTTGATTGATGTTATTATGCGAGAATTTTGATGTCAGCAATTATATTGTGTGTGTGTGTGTGTGTGAGCAAAACGTCAAACAAAGCTGAAAAATGGAAAAAAATATTTGTGTTCTTGAATCATTTTGATGGATATTGCTACTTTTTATTGTTCTGTTGCTATTTTTGAACATTTAGCTCTTTTTTTATTTTGTGCTTAAGTATGCTGTATAGCTACACTTTAAACGTCATTCAACACTTTTTTTGCTCTCAGCTTATTGTATTTTATGAAATTGTGATTGGCGTTTTCTTAAGCTTCAATTTTATTCGGTTCTTTTAAGTTTTTTTTTTAACTTAATTCTTTTTCTGATTTCTTTAGCCGTGTTTGCATATCATTCATGTTGAAATATTAGTGGCAACATATTAGCACTACCACCGCCACTTTTATAACTTCTACCACCATCATCTTCGAGCTCATCATCATCGTGATCAGCATCTGCCTCTGCCACTTCTCTTGCATTGTTATTATTCTCCTCTGCTCTGCTCTGCATCCATCGCATCCATTCATATTTATCCATTTAACCAACCAACCATCCATCTATCCTTCCATTCCAATAAAATTTTAGAATGTTGGTGCTTGCATGTTTTCCAAAGTCTTAGTAGTCTACACGTCTGCATAACTCACGATATTCTTGGCGTTATTAATGCGTTTCATATGACTTCAAGGCAAAGCAACGATGGAGAGACAGACAGATCATTGTTGAGTTATTGAAATGAATAAATGTAGACAATTTTATTTAAATTCCATTTATTTGAATTCAGTTCTTTTCTGTTGCACTTCAATTTTTATTTCTGCTGTTGTTGCATGAAATTCTTGGTGATTTATGATTATTTGGAATAATCGATATTGAATGCTCTCTAAAGTGTCTGTTTTCGCAGTTGGGTATAATCAGTTAGAAAAAAATCAATTAATGGTAATTTAAAAAAAAAAGATAAATGAATTGGTACAAAAATGATCTATTGTTTAGTACTTATCAGGGGGCTAGTGCTTACAGTCGTAATCGAATAACTTTTCGTTGCGAAAGCAATTTTATTTCTAATTCTTTCAGTCAACACTCAACAAATCGAAATTATTATTTTATTTGTGAAAACTCAAAAAAATTCTGTACAACACTGAAAAAATAATTTCGATTCGTTTAGTATCGACTAAAAAATAATAAATAAAATTGTTTTGTACTCAAAAAAGTATTCGGTAACGCCTGCCAGAATTGGCCCCTTGAATATCATGTTTAGGTCAAGAAACCGGTTTTTAAGTCTTCGTATTAAAAAAACAATCTGCAAAATTATTTTCAACGTTCGCATAGAAAATTACATTTAAAACAAAAACAGAATTCTAAAATTTGTTTAACGTTCGAAATCGACGAACGGGCTGAAAATCTTTTTCATAACATTTTGCGTCTGCACAATCACATTTCAACTAAAAATAAAATGAAAACATTTTGCCGAATATTAACAGCTGTTCATTTTAAAAATATTTAGATTTTTGTTTTAGGAGCGCTTTAATTTTTGGGTTGATTTTAACAGGTGTTAAAATATAAATAGAAGTAAGATGCTAACAACATAAAAAAATAACATTGCTTTTATATTTAAAAACTTTTATTCTGATGCTGGCGTTTAATTATTTAACAATTGTTTTGGTTATTTTTATCAAAGGTGGGGAAATTGGTACGCATGTTTTTTCATACTTTTTTCGTCTGTGTGCCGTATTTAATTAGTTTTTAGAACAAATTGCAAACCTGTTTTTGACCTAAAAAAAAAAAAATAGTTTAAAACAAATCTATGGAAAATTTGGTAAAAAATCCACACAGATTATGATCTAAAAAGTTTTTTTTTTTTTAATATTTACATAATGAACAATTTTTAGTTGTGTAATTTTTGATGTTTTAAATATTATTTGCACAAGTTACCGAATCATTTTAAGTAAATTTTATATGCACAAGTTATCGAATTATTTTAAGTTATGTAACTTTAGCTGAACTCTTTTCAAGTTTTGATACTTTTGCCAAATTAATAAATATAAACTGCAACAAAGATTTGTTTTATCAAAAGTGTCACAATTCAGATTAAGGCTATTTAGCATTTAACAGTTGGGGTCTATATATTTTCTGATACAACTAAAAATAAGTAATTTTTAAGAATTGCAACTTCATACCAATTGAAACATTAAGAAAGACATAACTGTTTTTTTAGCAACAGTTAAGGCTAGATTACACTATTATACTTTGTATTAATACATGTCAAAAACTCAAGTAATATGACAAAGTGTGATAGTGTGAATGCAATGTGTCACGAAAATGACAAGTATTATGAAAAGAGTTTGCCATCCCAAACGATTCCATCGTTTTTTGAAAAATTTCTAAACAATAATACTTTTCATTGGATCAGGGTTGCATTTTATTTCATGTGTGAGTGTTTATACTCTGTGTGATGGTGTAAACACAAACTGTCATGTTAAATTAGATTTTTTGACAGTCGCAACAAAACTCATTAGATTTCTATCTCACAAAGTATTATGGAATACGTAAGACTTGTGAGATAGTCTAATCTAGCCTTTAACAACAACAAAATACACTGATATTTTTTTATAGAAGCCCGAATAATTAAAATTTTGATTTGAGTCATTTATGAATTAGGTTTGTGATTTGTTTAAGACTTAAAAGAAAGCAATTTAAATTGTATATATATCTTTTTATCAGCGTTTAAAAAACTGCAGTCAAAGTAGTTAAACTGCAATTTCTTTCACTTCTTTATATGTCATTGTCAAAAAAAAAACAACTGGTGCTTTTATTTCTGATTCATTAAATGTAAACAGTCGCTGTCAAAACAACTCAAAATGCAAAAAGTTGTACACACATTTTTTGGTTTCTACTGCAGTTTTTTAAAACCTGCTTTTTATGATTTTCTTTTTGTTTCTTATAAGAAAATGGTAGTGAAAATTTGTGAACAAAATTACAATTTTCTATCCCTGGTTTACTCCTTGTGCTTCAATAAAAATCAACTCTGATAAATGAAAAATTCAAAAAATTAGTAAGAGACCACTACCACTGTCAAATTGATTAATACAATTATTTTAAATTTATGTGAGTTTTTTCATGTCGTAGTACACCGTATTAAATTGTAAAAGGGCCATAAGGTAGAATTTTAATGTTTTTAAAATCGTCAGTCATCGGATTTATTATCTTAAAATAACAACAATAAAAAAACACATATATTACTAGAGTTGTTTGTATAAGTTAATGTACTTTTACACGACATTAATTTAAGCGTACTTTTCACTATCACAAAAGTCTTACGTATTCCAAAATACTTTGCAAGATAGAAATCTAATGAGGTTGGTTGTGACTGTTAAAAAATCTAATTTAACATTACAGTTTGTCTTCACACTATTACACATAAAAATGCTTTTGTTAAAATGCAACCCTGATCAAAAGAAAAGTATTATTGTTTTAGAAAAAAATTCCAAAAATGGTGAAGTCGTATGCGATGTAAAATTTATATTCTTAATACTTGCAAGTTTCATAACATATTTTTGACATGTATTAATACAAAGTACAATAGTGTAAAGTAGCCTTTGGTCGTGTTAGATTTCCTATTGCAAATTTCATACAAGTCGTGTAAAAGCAAAAAAAAATTATTTTTGTAAATGTTAGCTTCTCAGTAATTTGTACATAAAATCAAAAGTTGTGCACCGATTACAATTAAATTAACCTCATTTCATTCGAAATATGTTAAGTTAAATGTTTTTGAGACCAAAACTGTGGTTTTTGTCGCATTTTTATTTTTTATAAATTTTAAAAAAAACAAAAAAATTTGTTTTTTTCAAAATTTTCCCTTTTTCAAAAACTCAAAGATATATTTGAGACTACTGGGCATATTTAAAAACAATGTTAGCACGGCTTAAAGATAATACTGTTGCCGAGTTTCGGAACTTTTTTTTTACTGAATATTGAACTGAATATGGTCAGCCGTTTTCAAGTTATTCCAATATATGTAGTGAAAGTGCCTTAATTTTGGACATAACGGTATATCTCGAAAAGTAGAGCTGATAGAGAAAAATTAAGATTTAATTTGAAATCAGGCACCTCAAATTAGTAAAAATGTTCAATCAAATTCCAGACCGCAAAATGACTGTTCTGCAGTGTAATTTTTGTAGGTACACCTTTACATTGTAGTGATTTCCATATTGTGTTGTGAGAGTGTCGACGTCCTTTTAAAAGTCTATAAATGTCAGACATAACGGCGTTCTCATCTCTATTGATGGCTCAATAATGATCCTGAGGATGTTTACATGGTCCATACATGAATAATTCGCTCTTAAGACAGCTTGCTCTTTTCTGAGATCGGGTGAGAGAGCATTTGAAATTCTGTGATTGAGTATATGGGCTATGAACTTATTGACTATGCTCAGTAGAGTTATACTCCTATAATTGGAGCAATGAGAAAGGTTGCCCTTTTGAGGCGCATTGATTATTAATCCTTCCTTTAGATCAGAAGGCAGTTCGCCTGAATTCCAGAAGTTCTCGATGATAGGCAGGAGGAGCGAAGCGCTTATGCCTGGATATGCTTTGAGCATGGTTGGGGCAACATCATTGATTCTTGCAGATTTATTTTTTTTTCAGAAAATATATCGCGTCGCATATCGCTGATGCGGAGGGTGGCAGAAAGCTAATGTCATCTTTAATCACATGGGATTCGCAGCTGCAAATATTTGAATCCCAGGTTGTCTGTATCCCGACAGTATGTTTTTGTAATGCTGTACCCATACCTCTAGCTAAGCTTGGTTGTTGGTGTGAGATATTCCATCTGGTCCAATGAGTTTAATGTTCTTTCCTGTCTTAAAGAGTCATATAGTTCTCTCGTTTTGTGAGTGGATGCTACCCAATGCCGTTTATCGCATCTTCTTGACATCTTTGCCCAATAGGCTGTATCTTTTGCTTAATTCAAGTTTCAGTGATCTAGTTCGCCCAGCGTTAAGATGTGATTTTAAAATCTTGAGCGTCCAGGTGTGGTCAGATATCCATGGTTTCCTTGGCTCCTTCGTAGTTTCTATGTGTTGGGACGCTTTTTCCAAGATTTTTGTTTTCACTTTCTTCCAATATTACTCCAAATTGTATTAATAATTGCTTGTAGTTGTACGCTTTTAGTAGCAAGATCGCTTAAGTACTTATTTCGTATATCGACTTGCTTTAGTTTAGAAGTTGAACACCCAGCCCTACACTGTTCTTCTTGGCTGCCTCCACTTTGAATCTAACTGTTCCTAGTACACATGTTCTTAAAAAAAACTAAAATTTGTAATTAAATGAAATACAATTAAGAGTGAATAGAATTATAAAACAGTATATAATTTGCTGTTGCGAAAGATTTTAGGTTATGTCAGATGAAAATAAAAGGGAACGTGTGAAAACAAAAATTATAAACCTTCTGTATTGGATATGTATACGGATGTATATGGATTTTACATCTGAGAAAGTCACTCCAAGATACATGTCGTGTAAAAGTACCTTTATTTAATAATTATAAACAACCTTTTTTGCTGCCTTTCCTTTCTTGTGGTTTTCTATAGTTGTGGCGCTTCTCCATTTATTTTTGGAACTATTCTATTTCTTTTATTCACAAAATAAATTTTAATATATTTTTTGTTAAAACAATTAAAATCACTCAATTGAATGGATGCCCTTCAGTATTTATTTCTTAAAAATACCCCACTGTCCTACTTAACCCCTTTTTTAATTGTTTTTCAAACAAAATAATTTCTAAACAAATTAATTTATCTATTTTTTTTTTTTGTATTCTGGTCCACGCTCTGCTCCAATGTAATTTTTTTTGTGGTTTCTTTTTATAATTTTCTCAACAAATGCCACCACCCCACAGTTGGTTGACGCAGTTTCATGGTTCGTTTGTAGCAACATTTTAGAAAATGTTAATTAATCGATTTATTGAAATTTGATTGCAAATAAACGATAAAAATTTTATTTTTATTACTCTTATTTAAACTTTCATACATGTGGAGCCAGTGAGTGTGTTAGTGTGTTTGTATGTCAGTAATTTCGATGAAGTTTATGTAAATCCATGTATCAGAAACAGTGCGATATAAAGAGCTTTATTTCTAGGCAAGTTTGTTGTTCTAGATAAAAAACTGTTTAGTTTTATTTAGATAAAATAAAATGTTTTATTAAACAAATTCGATTTTTTTTTTATTTTAAATATACGTATATCTAGATTTTTCTTAAATAATAAATATCAATTTGAATTAAAATAATTGCACATTAAGTAAATAAGCATGTATACATTAATTTTAAAGTTAATTAAAAAATTTTTTTATTGATTAAATGATTGAATTTTAAATATAATGAAAATAAATGATTTAATGGGTTTTTAGTTAATATTTATTTTTTAACTATGTAGCTTAACCCAGTGCGCTTCACTATCTTTATTAAAATTAATTTATCAACATTTCTTTAACCCTGGAAGGTTACATTTTATTTTAGTACATTAAGGTTAATGCTGGTCGAACTATTAAAATAAAATTTCTAGCGTAAACGATTTAAAGTAAAAAATAAAAAAGAAAAAAAATTAAGCTAAGCATTTTATTAAAAAATAATATAAAATATAGCTTGAAAAATTAAAGTTGTTTTTTTTTCTCTCAAAATTCCACAGGAGTTTGAAATCTTTTTTGTGTTTTCAAATTAATTACCTTTTTCAAGCATTCGTCATCAGCTAAAGTTGATGAAAAAAGAGCGTAAATTAAATACACATAAAAAAATTTTATGATAAGATGTAAATGAGCTTCGTCGATTCGACGAACAGTAACCATCCAGGGGCCTAATTCTGGCAGTCGTGATCGAGTACTTTCTCGATTCGAAAGCAATTTTATTTCAGTTGATACTGAACGAATCGAAATTATTTTTCCAGTATTGTGAAACTCAAATTAATGCTTGACAACACTGAAAAAACAATTCCGATTCGTTTAGTATTATTAGTATTGACTGATTAGATTTTAAATTGCTTTCGATTCGAGAAAGTACTCGATCACGAATGCCAGAATTAGGCCCCAGGCTTAAAAGAGATATAGTATTGTATTTATAACAATGCAATTTATACCAAATTTAAAATTTTTCGCTATTATTCTTCTTCAGATATTTAGACAATTATATTGTTCTGATATAGCACTTTTACCGCTCTCTTTTGCGGTTCAGTTCAGTTTCTGCCAGATGTTTTAAGTTAATAAGTCTAAGTTCACACTATGAAAGCTTTTTTAAAGACTTTGAAAGTTTTCTTTCAGAAGAGAAGAAAAGCATGTTCTCTTCACCTCTTGTCAATAAACACAGACTTTCTAAAGAAAACTTTTAAAGTGTAAACTCAGACTAACCTTTTTTTTATATAAAACTAAATTCGGAAACGTTAACTGTAATTGTTTTGTAAATAGCTGTTCGAATAGGCAAGTGGTGTTGTATTTTGTTGGCTGTCTTTGGTCCTGCCATCTGCTTATGAGTAGTGGCGTGTTCTATTTGGTTGGCTGTCTTTGGTCCTGCCATCTGCTTATGAGTAGTTTCGTGTTGTATTTTTTTTATGTGCTGATGTGATTTTTTTTTAGTGACATAACTGGGGAGTTCACTAGAGAGTTTCAAACTAGAAAAATGTCTCACGAACTAACAATAAGGGATCTTTTGAATACGTTACTCCATTCCTCAAACCCCTTTGTATCATCAAAAAAATCATATAAATATGATTTATTGTTAAAATTCAGTATCCAAGAATATTAAGACTCTGAAAGTAACAGTGCTTAAAAAACTGCTGTAAAAAAAATATTAGCTGTTGAGGCCTTTTAATGCAGTCGTATAGTTTTGGTTTAATGAGACTTCGTCCATTAGTGGCGTAAAATCAAAGAAACAGCTTGTTAAAAAAAAAAAAATGTAATCATTTTGTTTTTAAGCTGCGCATTCGTCAACAGCAATAGTAAAAAGTTAAGTCGAAAAAATACAAACAGTTGTTTTGATTTCGCAATTACAATCAGTGTGAGGATTTTTGTACAACAAATGTCGTCACGATATTCTATTATCTATTTGCTACTAAGTGTGTTTTTGATTTTGCTCGTCTATTATACGAAATCGCATCAAAAAAAACTGTACGACTGCAGAGACAATAAGACCATTTTCAACAGTTGATATCTAATTTCAAAGTAGTAGCTTTTGCTTTATGTCTTCAGTTTATTAAGACTGTGAACTGTTGCTTTGACTTCTCTTTGCAATAGTCCAAAGAAAAATCCAAATTAAACTGAGCAAAAGCAAAAAATTAAATTTCTTTTAAACACTGGTTATTTATAATATATACATATTCCCCAAGCCTTCTTCAAAAAATGCTGAAATATTTACAAAAGGTATAAGGAATTCCTCGCCACCCTGTGTAATTGTGATCTTCAAGTTTAAATGTAGTGTTAACTTACAAAAAATTGTTTTATTACTATAAAATGTGTAAAAAAACATTATTTTTGTTGACGTAACCGTAATTGGTTGAATTTTCTGAAGCATACTCTAAGTTAAGTTGCCTATGACCATATTAGTTCTTATTTCTTTAGGTCTTGCTTATTTGTCTCTTTTTATTTTGTTAACCCACTGTGCGATCTTATCTTTTATACCTTTTAAAATCTACAAAAAATTTCAAATAACTCTTCCCATGTAATTCTATAGTCGTGAGTTGGATTGTCTTGCAAATTTATCATAAATATATTTTCACATGAAAAAAATGTTTACTATTCAAACAGCAAAAACTTCAAAAAAAAAAAAAAAAAAAAAAAAAAAAAAAAAAATGTCAGCTATGAAAGGAACAAATAAACAACATGAACATGACACTTCACAAAACAACTAAACTGAAGTAGAAACAAAAAACCACAAAAACCTCAATCAAAATAAAATTAATATAACGAAACTACCCAGCAAAAACTTTACTTACCTGGTAAGTAAGCAAGTAATGTTGGAGAAAAGTAAAAACTACTTATTTTTCGGCTGAATAACTACTTATTTTTGTTCGAGGTGTCCACAGAATTCAGTACTTACAATACACTTACTAGAAGTCAAAAAATATCTAGTTATTAGTTAACTACTAGTAAGTTGAATTGTAAGTACTTACAATATACTTACCAGAAGCCAAAAAATCACTAGTTAATAGACCTAATAAGTAATTATTAAGTGCGTTACCAGTAAGTAAATATTCAGTACTGAAAACAACACAAGTAATAAGTAGTTATTGAGCTGACTATTAGTAAGCAAATATTCAGTAGTGAAAATAATAGAAGTAATAAGTAGTTGTTGTGGTCATTACTAGTAAGTACTTATTAAAGTTTTTAAAATAATGACAATTGTAATGACAACTACTTACCAGGTAACGTATGAAATAACTACCACCTATTACTAAAAATCAAAAAGTTTTTCCTGGGTAGTTACAATTTAAAAGAGATCGCAGTTTTTTTTTTTTTTTTTTTTTTTGGTTAACCAATTTCAAGATACCTGGCTAAACTGAGTCCCCCCAAACTTGGCACAAACAATGTTAAGAAAAATTTGTGACAGCTGACAAAGTTTTGGCAGGCTGAAATGAATGAAGTGAAAGAGAGCAAAATGAAACTAACTTTAAACACTAAAAGATATTCCGATTAAGATCTTTGGGAAAAGCAAATAAGAAATTTAAGCACACCATTCAACGTCACACAAAAAATGACAGTTAATTAAATGAAAATAAAGACATTGTTTGAAAGTTGAGATATTTATTTTAAGTAAATAAATACCCAGCGGTTAATATTGAGAGAACCGCAAAAGCCAGGGCTTTTTGAAAGCATCTATACTCCTTTTGTTTCTTTTGATATTATTCTTTCACAGGCACAGATATCTTTTACAAAGACCTTCCAAAATATTTTTACACATTCGTTAAATGAAGTTGTTCAGTTTTTTTTTTAATATTTCTTTTTTTTTTTTTGTTTTTAGTGGCATTGCTTACTCTCTTCTTTAAAAAAGAAGGGAAAGATGTTGTTCTATTTTTAATTTTTTGTTTAGTTACTCTCACGTAAACGAATACATTCCGGACCAGTTGTTTCATTTTAATTACCAACCATATGTATAGATATGTACTCTTACGAAAATGTGCCGTAACGTTGCAGATGAACCTGATAATATTAAAAGCTTTCTCGGCCTTTTTGATAAAGCGAACATTCTATCGCCGTATATTATTTTTTTTATGTTGGTACAAAACGCACAAATAGCAAAACCTAAAATTAATTAATTTTATAAACTTTGACAAATTTTTCGTTTCCCTTTTAACTTAATTTTATACGTTTAAGTACTTTTGATAACAATAATTAGTATTGTGGTTATTTTGTTGAACTATTTATGGTTTTTAATCCAAATTTTTAATAATTTTAATTAGGCTTAAGTTCATTAAATTTAATTTTCATTAAATTATTTTTATGAAGAAAGGAATTTTACAACATGAAAAATTAATTAAAATTGTTATTGATAATCTTCCATTCTTGACCGTAGCCGGGGCTCGAACCCGAGCCGGCAGGTTACCATGACATGTTTCGATCGCAACCACTCGATCTCCTCAGATGGATTTGCCGTTTTACACTCGCAGCCATCGACGACTGCTGACGTCAATAGTCAAACATCAATCCTTAAACCAAATTGTATTTTAACCCTTTGGTAGATCGAAGTTTGCTTTTTTGAATGATTATCCACTTTAATTGATTTTACATGTTCTTCCTTACTTCTGTTTTTTCGTACTTTCGTCAAGAATTTTTCTTGAAGTCCAAAGTACATTTTTTTGTTTTTTTTCATTTTTTTTGTCTTTCTTTTCCTTGTTGACCTTTTCCAGCACAACTTGAAGGACAAATGAATACATAGAGCTCGTGCCTTAGCTTTAACAATAATTAGTATTGTGGTTATTTTGTTGAACTATTTATGGTTTTTAATCCAAATTTTTAATAATTTTAATTAGGCTTAACTACAAATCATTGAAGTCGATCGCAACATTTTTGATATACATTTTTAAAAGTCCTTAATCTGAAAGCCTTTTAAAATTCCTGTAAGAAGAAGGGAGTGTGGAAGTGCTTCCTCCCAATGACAACCTGTGTAAAAAAATAAAAAATTATGTAATGCGGCAAGGAGTGTTTCTGTCTGTTTTAAATAACCTTCTATAAGGCCTCTTAACTGATTCTTTTAACTGCTGGGTATGAATGTATGTACGTATTAAAAATTTTTCAGACATAAATGGGACACAATTCAATTCACTAAATGTTAAATGTTTAAAGAAAGACACAAATCAATGGCATTAAATTAACGATGGCTTTTAAGTCAAATTATTTATGATAGACATTACATATTAATTTTTTAATTTTAGTAATAAAGTTATTTACATTTTTTTTTAATTCAGTATATTTAGACTATAATAAATCATATTCTTTCCAAAAACTATTTTTGAATATGTTTTTTTAAAAAAAATTCCAAAGATTTGTAAGAGAGTATAGTCGGTCTATCCGTTTGATACCCTTCACCACAGCATATACACTGATAGAAAAGGCGTCATAACGCTGATGTATTTTGACATCAGTTCTATGACAAGTGTCTTCGTTTTGGCCAGATTGCCATCCGGTAAAATAATATCATCAATGTGATGACACATCGGCATCACAGAAATGACGAATCGAAGTCAGTTAAATAAAATATGTCATCAGTGCAATGACTCAGTAGCATAGGAGAAAGGACTCATTAGACCAGTAATGCTCATTCAAGCAAACAATTGTTTATAAGACTCACTCCTTTGTTTTAAACGCTCACTAATTTAGTTGCTCGTCAGACAGCGACGAATGCACATGTACGGAAGCTGTGTTGATCTTGTTTCAAATACAGGGTGTAGGATAAGTAATTTAATTTAAAATATATTTTAATGCTTTATGTCATTAAAGCATAATGTAGAAGGTTTTAGTGTAATTTTTTTTTTAGATATAATTCTTACTTATCTTTTATTTCCAAACATGCTCGCATTTCAGTTTTTTTTAATAGTAAAATTTCCAATTCTTACTGCTCTTTAAAATTTTTTAAAAGTAAACACTTTAAAAGTTAATTTAAAAAATAGAAAACTTAGTTTGGACTGTATTATTATAAATGTTTTACAACCAAAAAAATTTTTTTCTATTAAATTTAAATAAAATTTGTTCGCTTAGTTTTGCGTATCTCTGTATTTTAAGATTCTCTCACAATACATATGCAAAACATTTTTGAGCACCAATGCTTATTGAGTCATTGAGTCATTGAGATTGACTTAAGGCTAAGTAAGAGAGTATTATTATTAACTTACCCGTTTCACAAATTTGGTTTTACTTTTGTTGTATTCCGCGCATTGTTTACAGAAGAACTCTCAATTATATAAGAATCTAACAGTTTATCGTAATCATTCTACTTGAAATTTTGATGCATTTAACTAAATAATATAAACAAATAGACTATGGGAATTTTACTTTTTAATTTAAATTTTAGTTATTAATGGACCGATTTTGAAAAGTTTTGGAAAATGGATCAATATTATTATTTTTGATACCCATCACCAAAGGTAAAATGCTATACATATATATAAGTTTGTCATTCCGTTTGTAATTTCTACAATATTGAACTTCACTACTCATAAGGACCCAGAATATACATATATGCTTAATAGTTGGATTTAATGGTGTCTGTCTGACCGTCCGTGTTATGTTGAAATAGGTTTTACGAAGACCCCAGAAACGATGGAGAGCAGGTTGTTATATATTTATGTCACACACAAATTAAAAATTACCTCTAAGCACCAAATTTATAGAATCAAGCAAACGACTTGTTATTTTGCACCTATTACCAAAATGATTATTTTTTGGTAATAAATGATATTTTTATTTTAATTAAAAAAATTATCAATAAACTTTGCCATTTCAAATAATGTGTTAATTGATTTAATTGATTTGACAATTCCCAATAAAAATTCTACAAGTTTAATTTTTTAATTAAAAATTATTATTCGTGCTTAATTCCCAATTTTTATTCTGATAAAAACACTGAAATTTATTGTTGATGGGATAAGCTATTCCTATACGTATTTCACTGGTTGCTTAGGCCAGATCGTCAGGAAACTTTATCCAAAAATTTACTTTGATAATAAACCGGCAAGTGCACGGCCTGAAAAAACTTCATGGCAACATGCTTTTTGAAATTTGTTTTTGTTTGCATTTTGTTTTTCTTAACCTGCTTACAACTACAATTATTGTTGGAAGAATTCCAATCAATTGTAGTGGGGAATGTAAGGAGAGATAAACTCACTGCTTATTGTTGATACTTTTTGTTTAAACTTTGATATTGCAAATATAACTGTTGCTATAATTCTTATACGCTTAAAAGTTTTATTTGGTTTAATATCTTTAGTTTTTCCAAAATCTTTTTGGATAAAGTTTCCTGACGATCTGGCCTAAGCAACCAGTGAAATACGTATAGGAATAGCTTATCACATCAACAATAAATTTCAGTGTTTTTATCAGAATAAAAATTGGGAATTAAGCACGAATAATAATTTTTAATTAAACATTTTGTATTCCCACTAATTTACTTTGATAGTTTAATTTTTTTTTTCATTTAATTTATATTTCAATTAAAAATTTATTTAAAAACAACTAAAATGTTTATTAAATCAAAATAATTTTTTTTCCACTAAAAAAAATTGATTCAATTATCACAATGATTAAATTGAAATACTTTTCAAGCTAGTGCTTTAATAAATGAAAAAATACTCCGTTAAAGTTTGCTATTAACTAAAATTCAGCTAGATCGGTCCATAAGTTACTGAGATATTATCAAAAACACACGACTGCCCCTAAATTTACCCATGCATCTCTTGTTGTAGTTTTTTTTATGTCTGAATATAAGCAAGAGTCAAATCTATCTATCAATGTATTTGCAGCAAACTTTCTTTAAGACAACAAATTTTTTCCGAAATTACCTACAAATAAAAAAGCTATTTTTGAATTTCCTAAAATTTAGCAAAATCTCCAAAAATTCGAAAATTTTTAGCAAAATATCTATAAAATTTTCAATTTTGCTTAAACAGTATGCTAAAGTAAAATAAGCAATAACATGTTTTTATATCATGTCGCTATAATTCGATATTAATATCTTAGAAAAAAATATTTGGCTGTTTAACTAAAATGCTTACCCATTTATTTCCTTTCAAAATACCTGCGCGTGCTCTAATGTTCCTGCATTTATTTTTATAAAACTATGAAGCTATTTTTTTTTTTTTTTTGCAAATTTTGTTGTGTTTTAATGTTTGCAATAAATTCTTTTATGTTATTTTTATTAAACACCCCATACAACCTTCACATACCACATGTAATTATATGCTATAAAAAGCCAATCAAAAAATTGCCAACGAAATAGCAAACAAAAAAAAAAAAAAAATATATTGAAATATTTTGATGGTGTTAAGAAAAATTAATGCAATTCATTTTCTTGCCAAATACCTCAAAATAATTTGGCAAATCGAGCATAAATAAATTATTATTTGCATTAACTATATAATTAAATATTATAATGCTAAATAATTTTAAATTATTTATTAAAATAAAAAATTTTAGTAGTTTAGTTTAATAAGAAATATTTGCAAATATTTGAAATTCGAAAAGAATTTAAGCGTATGATTAATATTAATTAAGAAGTTTTGCTAGATAATTATTTATAAAAAGAAATATGGAACGGCTAGGAAGGCTATTGTTAGGGCTAACAAAAGTGAACGAATAGGACATTTTAAAAGCTTTAATAGTTTTAAATAATGTTTTAATAAATATTACTTATACAAATTATTACTATGGGGACCGTACCAGTTTATTAAGTAATCAAAGAAAAAACTAAAAAATATTTTAATCACCATGTTCGTAAAATCAAGCAAGTTTATTTCGATTAAATATAAATAAAAAAATAAACAATAATGTAATTACATTTAAAAAACTCGTAATCAAATTACTTGTTAGGCTCAATTAGAATTTTTACTGCATGAACTAAAATGTACAATTGAATTCTTAAACCGCTAAACGCAGATAATAAATATATCCTTTTTATTTTATTATTTGACAGCAAAAAGAGCGGCTTTCTGGGCAGTCGAAAAAATTCGTAAATGATGAATTGTACAAAATTTAACAAAAACTTTCTATTCGACTGAATTTATTCTCAAACTATATTAATATTATGAAATATCTTGCCAATTTTTTTTAACTCTTTAAACTTTTAATAACGAATTTAATGAAATTCTAGTATAATACTAAAAAAAAATTCTTTAAATTATCAGTCCACTCTTTTTTCCTCTTCTTGTTAAACACCTTTTAATTCTTAGAATTTTTTCTTAAATTAATCAAGTTTAGTTTTTTTTAATAAGTATTTAACTAAATAAATACAGTTTTAGCATTTTAGCTCTAAATGAAAGAGACTCTGCGACTCCGAAAACACACAAACAAGCAGACAACTTCTTTGTAAGTTTTAAAAAGACCATCTGTTGACTTTTCGAAAAACAAAAGAAGACCCAACAAAAAGCTCTAAATATATCGCAAACGTTAAATGTTTGTTGACTTTTTTCTTCACACGACTATAAATTATAGATCATTTTCAATAAAAAAAAAAAAAAATTATTCGCTTTAAGAAAAAAAAAAAAAAAATACCATTTAATAAAACACATGCTGTTTTTGGCAAAAATCCACGCCTTCACATTTCGCATTCTTATTAAGCCAATGACTTTCACAGAAAACCAGCAGCAGATACACTTCCAAGAGCAACTCTTGTGGAATGGGAATGAAAAGAGAAAAAAGAAATTGAATTAAATTGGTTATGCAAAATAATAAAAAAATTAAAATTTTAGCACCAACAACCTTAACTGACCTAAGACAATAAATTTGGACTGAAATCAAATAAAATTATACGAAAAATTTTAATTTAAAAGAAATCAAAATTTTATAACAAAAATATTTAATCATATTCCTAAATCTAATCTTCTTTCAAATCAAAGCATACAAATATTAAACAAGAGTTCTGCTTGATCTTTTTAAGTATTTTGCATAATTTTATATTAATAGAAACATTTGCAACAAATTTTATACTATTCACAATGTGCTTTTCATAGGAAATTGTTTACAAAATTTACTATTTTATAGGAAATTTTGCACAAAATTTACTATTTTATAGAAAAGTTGGCACAAAATTTACTATTTCATAGGAAAGTTGGCACAAAGTTTACTATTAAATGGGAAAGTTGGCACAAAATACTAATTTTATAGGAAATTTTGCACAAAATTTACTATTTTATAGAAAATTCTGCACAAAATTTACTATTTTATAGAAAATTTTGCACAAAATTTACTATTTTATAGGAAAGTTGGCACAAAGTTTACTATTTAATGTGAAAGTTGGCACAAAAATTACTATTTAATGCGAAAGTTGGCACAAAATTTACTATTTTATAGAAAAGTTGGCACAAAATTTACTTTTTTATGGGAAAGTTGGCACAAAATTTACTATTTTATGGGAAAGTTGGCACAAAATGTACTCTTTTATGGGAAAGTTGGCAGAAAATTTACTATTTTATAGAAAAGTTGGCACAAAATTTACTTTTTTATAGAAAAGTTGGCACAAAATTTACTTTTTTATGGGAAAGTTGGCACAAAATTTACTATTTTATGGGAAAGTTGGCACAAAATTTAATCTCTTATGGGAAAGTTGGCAGAAAATTTACTATTTTATAGGAAATTTTGCATAAAATTTACTATTTTTTAGAAAAGTTGGCACAAAATTTACTATTTTATAGAAAAGTTGGCACAAAATTTACTATTTTATAGATAATTCGGCACAAAATTTACTTTTTTATGGAAAGGTTGGCACAAAATTTACTATTTTATAGAAAAGTTGGCACAAAATTTAGTATTTTATGGGAAAGTTGGCACAAAATTTACAATTTTATAGAAAAGTTGGCAAAAATTTACTATTTTATAGAAAAGTTGGCACAAAATTTACTTTTTTATGGAAAAGTTGGCACAAAATTTACTATTTTATGGGAAAGTTGACACAAAATTTACTATTTTATGGGAAAGTTGGCAGAAAATTTACTATTTCATAGGAAACTTGGCACAAAATAAACTATTTTATAGGAAATTTGCTCAACATCAACTATTTTATAGGAAATTTTGCACAAAATTTACGATTTTATAAATTTTGCACAAGTTATAAAATTTTATAGAAAAGTTGGCACAAAATTTCTTATTTTATGGGAAATTTAGCACAAAATAAACTATTTGATAAGAAAGTTGGCACAAAATAAACTATTTGTAGAAAATTTTGCACAATATTTATGATTTTATAGGAAATTTGGCACAAAATTTACCATTTTATAGAAAAGTTGGCACAAAGTTTACTATTTTATGGGAAAGTTGGCACAAAATAAAAAATTTTATAGGAAATTTTGCACAAAATTTATTCCTTTATAGAAAGTTTTGCACAAAATATACTTTTTTATTAGAAATTTTGCACTAAATTTATGATTTTATAGGAAATTTTGCAAAAAATTTTCTATTTTATAGGAAGTTTTGCACAAAATTTCTGATTTTATAGGAAATTTTGTACAAAATTTATGATCTTATAGGAAATTTTGCACAAATTATACTATTTTATAGGAAATTTGGCACAAAATTTACCATTTTAAAGAAAAGTTGGCACAAAATGTACTATTTTATGGGAAAGTTGGTACAAAATTTACTATTTTATGGGAAAGTTGGCAGAAAATTTACTATTTTATAGGAAATTTTGCACAAATTTATTACCTTATAAAAAATTTTGCACAAAATTTACTATTTTTTGGAAAGTGAAGTTTTTCGCTAATCTTCAAAAATATTTTAAAACTCTTCCCTTAAGGTTTCATTGGATTTATTTTCTAAACTATGAGTTTATAAATATTGAAAACATTAATAATCTTTAAAGTTTTAAAACAAATTGTTTTATGTTTTCTCCCCATTTTTCTTTTTTTTATTTAGCCCAATTTGTTGCTGGGGTGTGTTGTTTTGTTGTTGTTGTAGGTTATTCCATTGATGTTGTTGCTGGGTAGTTTTTAATCCTTTTAGCCAGTTTCTATTACAAACTATTGGTACAACATAAACTGCATGTTTGTTATTTGAATTAAATTAATGCCGCGGGAATAATTAGTGTAAACACAATGTAGTACATACTCGTACAGAAAGTAATTAATTTATAATAGGTTTGTTCCCGTACTCAAAATTGGGATTCCCTTAAAAATTGTGTAAATGAAAGCGGGTTTGGAAAAACAGGTTTATTCTTCCACTGTCAAGAAAAGTAACCATAATAAAGGAAAGATGTTGATTTGAGATCTTATTGACATGTTAATGACATAAAGTCGGATGTTTTACCTTTGTAAAAAAAAGTTGGTTTTATCAAAGTTTTTCTTGGAAGTCAAAAACTCACTTACAAGGTTTCGTTTAAATGTGCTTGATTCCCATTTCATACTATTTATAAACTGAAATTTATTGTTGGTTGGTTTACTGGTTGTTTTAATCGTTATTTTACTTTTTTACCTCGAAATTTCTCAATATCATACAGCTAACATCAAATAAACCTTTATAACGCGATTTCAAAACCACCTGGCTGGAAAATCTAATTTGACATATCGCTTAGTCGTTATATTTAATTGTTAATGTATTGACAATAGAACTTTCATATTTAACAAACGCTTGATCCTCTAGAATAGGTTGACCTGTTTTTAAGAGAGGATTTAATTTTTTTTTCTCTTCTAGGAACTGAAGACTTGACAACTGAAATCTGATGCGTTTGATTCAGCACTAAGTAAAAGTCTATTGAATAATTATTTAACCGAATTTTACCAGTAAAGTAAAGGAACAAACCTTAAATTAAAAGGTATTTTTTTTTAACTAAATACTAATGCTGAGTGCAAAAAAGAAACTATAATAAAATTGTTCCTGCCACTTTGTTGAAAAAAAAAAAATTATATGTTCATTAAATTATAAGCTTTTAACTCTATTGAAAGCTATTTTAGGATATGAGACCTAAATGTTAATTGTACTGAAAGAAAATTTTAAACAGGGTAAGGAATAAATTTATAAGCCGAATTTGCTCAATTTAATAAGCAGTTTCCAAACTGCGGACGGTACTTAATCAAAAGATATTCCTACTTAATGCCACACCGATAATAATTATACCGATAATAATTATACAGGCAAAAACAAATCCAAACGATTATATAAACGATTATTAAATTTAACAAACGTTTATTAAGCCAAATTTTCATAGAAAACTTGTTTTGTAAACATTTATTAAATTAAAAAATTTTTTATAAATACAGGCATTCATATATTGTGGCGTTAAAAACTTTAAAACATAAAATGAATTTCTATAGAAAGCGACTCCAAAATTATAAAATATTTCTGAATTTGTTTTTGCTTTCAATGAAATTTTAGGAGTTGCGTTGTGTTTTACGGAATAAGGCCTTTTATAATATGAGAAACACTTTAAGAAACATTAAAAAAATCTTGGTGGCGTTACGTGACAAGAAGTAGACTTTCCTGTGGAAATACCAATATTAGCTGCGAAACAGATGTCAAAGTTACGTTTGGGAATACGTTGCATTGTTTTATATGTATTTAGGAACGCTACCATAGTTAATCATCCTTAAAACAAATAATTTCCATTAATTAAAAAAAAAAATCTTAAATAGAGCTTCAGAGATATAAAGAATTAGTCACCATTTTGAAATTGAATTAATTTATTTGAAAGGTCTCAGTCTAGTCAATCTAAAAATCGCCCTTTAGTGCATTCTGGGGTAGTCTGCTCTTTCGTTTACGAGTATAAAGAATATTGGGTGGCAGAGCTGAAACAAGGCAGAGCCAAGGCGAAGAGCGTATTAGTCGATCACTTAGGTTAAGAAACAGTTAAGAAAATCTGAAAAATGCGTGAGCGAGTTAAAACAATACATGTTTTAGAAAGTGCTTTATATCACAGATTGATCAAAAACTTCAAGATGAGAAAGCTGTGCGTAAAATGGGTACCGCGTTTACATATTTATCTAGAAAACTGGCAACTAATGCGATCCCCAAAATTAATGAGTTGAAGATCGAATGGATTGTTCACGTACTTTATTTGCCAGATTAAACTTAAAAGATTAAACTTAAAAAACTCTTGGTGGTAAAAGGAAAATTTGTAGCGAGCTAAAACAAATCCAAAAATATTAAAATTTTAAACACTTCATATATTATGGCGTTAAAAAATTTGTAGCGAGCTAAAAGTGATATTATGGTGAGAAATAGCGTTAGATTTCCACACATTTGTTGTTTTTTCCTTTTTAGAGCGATTTATTTTGCGACCGTCCTCATATATAGGAACGCCTAAAAATTGATAAAAAATTGTATTATGGGACAAATTTTTAAGCACTTTAAGTGGTCTTTTTTTATCTATTTAACCGGTTTTATAAACTAAAAAAACAAAGCTGATCGTACTGTATCATCTAATACTAATTCGCTTATGTGCCTAAATCCCCTCTCGCGAAAGATCATTTGAATTAACTGTTGGTCAGAATACCGCAACGTATACTCATTATTCAGTCAAGAGCGAGCGTGAACGTTTAAACCCCCACTATCATGAGGGTGAGGAATAAAAAAAATTTGGATTTCTTCACACATGAAAAAAATTCATACGTTAATTTTTTAGATATAAAAAATTTGAGTTATTTATATAAACATTTTTTGCAATACACACACAGGCCATTCGTGTTGTGGATGTGCATAAGTTCATGCGACAACAACAATACTAGTGAGAAGCGTGGCTTAAATTTGTTGTTTGCTCATTCCTTTTGAGTGAGGATATGCAAATAGTCCTAACGTTCATGAGCTAATGTGCGAAAAGTTATCAATTTATTTATGGCTGTGAAAAAAGTTAAAAATTTTTGATTTCTTATTCATGAAGAAATTTAAGTTGAGTAAATATAAACGATCATGTATGAATATTTCTGAACTCTGCTCTAGTATCAATTTCAATTTCATACAAACATTATACAATAAAGAATATCTGAGTTATATTTCATAATAGCATCTTCTTTCGTTTGGTCATTACCGTGCGAAGCACAAATTTCAGAAAGACTTTTGTGTGGAGGCCAGATAAAACATAAAACCGATTTGGTTACATTTCCATATAATATCGACTCTATAGACAAAAACTATCTTAGTACATTTTTTTCTCAACTAATTTATATGGCTTAGCCGTTTAAAGTTGTGCCAATCGTATATTTTTTTCTTGCTCGAAATTCAATCCTTAATAAATCGATCTTGATAAACTTCTTAAGAAATATTTTTTGTTTAATCTCTTTTCAATATCTTCTGCGGATAAGCCACACAAATAAATAAGCAATTTTGATATCCAGCATGTTTCAAAGAACTTTTTATTTCATAAACATTCATAATTTATGTATTTACTGACAATGTCTTAGATAAATATTGTAGAAATTAGAAACCAAAAGACAAAGTTATGCATACTCGTTTTACCATAAAACTGCATCCTAGATAAAATAAACATTCCCCCTCTTGAATACCAATTCCTCCAACTTGCAACAAAATAAAATTGCACATAAACACAATTTGAATTTCATATATTACAAAAGTTTATACATTTTACGAAATAATCATACAAAAAATTTCCTCATTATTATGTTACACAATTTTCACTATAATAAATACGAAAACAACGTCAACGTTTTGCTTTTTCCGACTTTTTTCCTGTTGTCTATTAAATGAAAACGTAGCAGCAATTAAAAATTGTCATAATATTTATGATGACAACATGCACTTAAGTTTTTCAACAGCGTACAGTGGCTTAAAATAGAAATAAATGGTAATAAATAAGTCGATTAAAAAAAAAAGGGGAAAACATAATTGGTAATAAATAAATCGATAGAAACATGGGGGGAAAAAAATGGAACGTTTTTAGTCTGTAATATGTTTAAATAAAACAGCGGAAAATTATGAAATAAATAGGAAACAATCAGTTCAAAATTATTTTAGAGGAATATTTAGCAATCAGAACTTTAAAACAGGATTTAAAAAACTGCTGTCGAAACCAAAAACTGTCGCACAAAAAACGAAAATTTGTGTACAACTTTACGCTTTTTGAGTTGGTTTGACAGCGACTGTTTACGTTTAATGAATTATAAGTAAAAGCAATAGCTTTGTTGGCCAATGACTTATTAAGAAGTGGAAGATATGGCAGTTTTTCTACTTTGACTGCAGTTTTTTAAACGCTGCTGACGCTTATCCAGTTTACCTGTGCGTATGAGTGATATTTATAGCCACACCACAATAGTGGAGAGGATTTTATGAGTTTTTGCTGATGTGTGTAGCACATAAAAATATTGGTTCTAGACCCGCCATTTAATAAATTTATCGACTCAGAATCACTTTCACAGTCGCTCCAACCATGTCCATCTGTCCGTCTGGCTTCCCACGTGGGGTTGTGCTTCGGGGACGTAGTTAAAGCACCTTTAGGAGACCATACCTCTTGGTGTTACATCCTTTGGGGAAAAAATGGCTTGGTTAAATATTAATCAAGAACGAATGTACTGGCATTTTTTGGAATCTTATAAATTTAAAATTCAGACTACTTAAAATTGTAATTTTTTTTTTTTTTTTTTCAATAAATGATAGTTTTAATTTTTTTTAAAAAAAAAATTATCAAATAAAATTATTATTGCTCAGACTTTGACAATTCCCAACAACAATTCTACAAGTTTAAATTATTTTATTTTAAACGAAAAAATCAATAAAGATTTTTTGTTATTTAACCCTCTAAAAGCTGACAGTTTACAAATGTAAACTTTCCGTCTTTGGAAAGTTTTTTTTATTATTTAATATTATCCGAATTTCTTAAAACTTCATAAGTGAACTTCAAATTCACTTCTAAATCGAAGAGAAGAATATAGAAGTGGTGAAATATTTTTATGTTCCTCATTTTACCAGTTTTACAAGACTACCGGCTAAACAACTGACTGGTTTGCAAATTTAGAAGATTCAAGTTTTATTCAAAATTAAGTTAGATAGAAATCAAAATTAGCATAATTAGCGAAAAAATAGAAATAATTATTGACAATCCGGGTACTTTCTAATGGTAACACAGTGGGTATCACATACCTTCTTACCGCATAGAGTGCAACACTTTCGGGTGACACGTTGCCTTTTCTCTATTGCGCAGAAGACGCACTTTCGATTCGCTTGCAATCGTGGCTGTGGCTGATCCGATGGAAGGCTCCTGATGTCCTGCGCTGCTGGACATGAGGCCAACGATTGACGTGGCAAACCTGTCAATACAATAAGGAAACTACGACAAGAATTGCTGGTCTAATGCGTTCCAGAATAAAGCACGTATGCAGCCAACTCCGACAAATCCACCATGTTCAAAGACATAGCTAATGGCCACCGACGCGATTTCCGCTTTCACGTGTAATTGCCAAGCATTTGGTCCATGGTATCCACACCAGCTTTCGTACGATTATATTCCATTATTATTTCTAGTTTGCCAGTTTCTGCATCAATGGCGTTATTGAAATGCATCAAGGACAAAACATAGACATTTTTTGGCTTTGGGCAGCAAGCGACCAATGTGACATCTTGGCGAAAGCCAAACACAAGTTCGCCCACTTTTCTGTCACGTGTTCAATGCATTTCCTGTGGAATACATCGCTTTTTCTTGCGCATCGTGCCAACGACACTCAACTTTTTGTCAACCAATTGATGAGTTAAATCCAATCCGGTGAAAAAGTTATTCTTAGTGATGCTTCGGCCAGAGCCCCAATATGGTTTGACCAGTTCTTCCCAATATGGTTTGACGAGTTCTTGCACTACAATATTAGTGGCCATCGGTTGACCTCTCAGTGGATAATGACTGGCAGCATTGGCGGCCCACCAAACTTTGATGCCATATTTTGCAGGCTTTGATGAAATGTACTGCTTGAAGGGACAGCATAATTGCATCTTTCCACGCATATTCGCACATTTCATATGCGTTTACAAATTTAAGCCAGTCCGCCGAAATAGGTACAAGTAAACAGTCGGCTGTGTGTTTTAATTAAATATTTATTTCAAACCAACTAAGATCTTAACTAAATTAAAATTATATTTTTAATTTTCTTTTAGCAAAAGAATAATTGATTCAATTATCCCATTATTAAATTGAAATACTTTTTAATCAATTTTATTAATTAATAAAAAACTACTCATAATTATTTCTGTGGATGACGAGCGCAAAATTCATTCGTTTAACTTAAACTTAAAACAAATTTTGAAATTTTGTTTTAAATTTAAGTGAAACGAATTTGCGTTCGTCTTCTAAAAACAGGCAGAAAGTGATTTTTGCTGTTATTAATTTTTCGTGCTAAACTTAGAATAAAATCTAAAGCAGTTTTTGTTTTGTTACGATTTTAACATCAATAAGCGATTAAGTCTGACGAAAGCATCGCTTTGTATATAAAACATGTATAAGGCTTAAGGCGACCGTACACGACATGTTTTTGTCATCTGACATGTCAAATTTTCCACTGCAAAACACATACATGTCGTGTGTTACCTTTTTAACTTTGCTTCTGTAAAAGTCAGACGCCAAGTCATCTGACAAAATTTCAATTAGAGCGTGCTCTATTTTCTTCTGACAAACCATCTGACATCAGAAAGCTATGCCGGCAAGAAACCGGCAGCGGCGTCCACTATTGACGGAATCATTAGCCGGCTGAAGTTAATTTTTTACAATACCGAGATATGTTTGATCATCTTACCATTGAATAGAATTTATGTGAATATATAAATAAAAACCGTTTTATTATAAAATCCTAAATTGGTATCTTTGAATTAAAAGAAAAAAATGTTAAGATGGCTGAACTATTTTACGGCGCAAATAAAACTTTTCATGGCGGCAGCAAGTTATTTTGAAACCGAGCACTACTTTGGTTTCTGCAATAATAATGCGAAAAAAACAGAGACAATGTCAGAAGCAAATTACATGTACGTTTGTGACCGAATATTATAAAGCTTATGTAAAACAGCGATTTTGACAGACATGCACAATTACATGTGACTTGAAAATTTGACATGTCAGATGACAAAAACTGACTTTTTCCTATTTTAATATTCTTAGTTTTTTTTTGTTAATTCTCCGCCACTGTGCAGCAAGCAAGTGTAACAGCAACTAAAAACATTTTAAAAGTTGACGGGTTATTTAGTTGGATGGGTTCTGACTGGGTTACCTACAAACTTTAATAAACTTTAGTGTTGAAAGAAATGGAACACAATCAATGTTAAAAGAGAAAGAGGACTAACAAACCCCTGTTTTATAAATTGGTTGGCTTAAAATTAAATGCTTTCAAAGACCAGGCAACATAATCGACACAAATGCTTTTAATACTGGAATAATTTGCAAGAAATATACATGACGTATTTTATTTCAATTTCACTCTACACATATGAACACTACGACACTGAAAAGCCTGTATACTATTTTTACTAAAGAAAATCAGAGTCAATATTTTTAATTAAGAAAAGAGAAAAAAATGCGAACCAGAAATCTTTTTTTAAACGAGAATACATTTTTTTCGCTGTAAAAATTTATGGTGTTTTAAATGACCAGTCGGTTTCCTTATATTTTTTTTATTTATTTTATTCATTCTTAATATTTTCATTAATATTTTTTTTTTACTGACTGTCGTTGCTTGTAATTTCTCTGACACACTAACATATTTAATTAGAGTGACTGTATGGTTGACAATTTGTAAGATGTGAACCGACATTAAATTCAATAATTTTATATTTTTCATTATTTTTGGCTAATTTCAATTGGAGACTGTTTTCTTTCAAACACTTAAAAAAGGGTCTATAGGAATTTTAGTTTAAAAGAAATGCAGATGATATACTAAAAAGTCAATACGACGCAGAATTGAGAAGTCAGTCTTAAGTGAAGTCCCTTTAAGGACGAATAACTATGGAATAAACCTTCAAACTATACTCTCATTTGATTGAAATAAAAAAAAAATTATCTTATATTACTTTGAATGCACAACTCTAATATGCATGAGCAAGCTTTATGCATGCTCATATTATGGATGAGCCTTAAGTTATTATATTCAAAGATGATAGTTTAGCTATTTTCTTATAAAATCTAGCGATTTTTGCTCAATCAAAAACAAGCTGTAAAATATAAAATTACCAAAACTTCTACCTAAGAATTTGTACCCACTAAATTTTCTTCTAAATGAAATAAAACTCCCTAAATTTGAGGGGAAATCCCCAGAAGGAAGACGTATAGCTTAAAAACAATCATTCCCACCTAGAAGGAAGTTTGTGTGGTTCTTCTTACACCACTGCTTTGTTCTAAAAGACAATCTAAATAATTTTTGCGTTATTGCCCATTGAACAGCTATGAGCTAGTCAGCGAAGCTCAACGATCGCGATGCATTTTCAGAGAGTAACTTAAATGAAAATTATTTTTTTTAAATATACAGGGTGGTCCAACCATAATGCACGAAGTTAATTGTAAATAATACAACAAGTTTTCAGAAAATTAGCTTAATAATTTTTATTGTATTAGACGGATATATGACAATTATGTGTGAATCAAAATATCTTCGGTGGCATACCTCTATCCGATGGTTCAGATTTTTAATGACTCTGTGACATAATTGAGGTTCAATGTCGTTAATGTGCCGAATAATATCATCCTTTACCTCTTGATTTGTTCTTAGCTTATTGTCGTACACTTTTTCTTTTTAATATCCCCAAAGAAAAAAGTCCAACGGTGCCAAATCACATGATCGTGACGTCCAATTATCATCGTCACGACGTGAGATAACACGACCATTGAATTTCTCGCGCAAAAGAGCTATTGTTTCGTTGGCTGTGTGGCACGATCCTGTTGGAACCATATATCGCCCAGGTCCATACCCTTAATTTCTGGCCACAAGAAGTCTCTTATCAACTCGCGATAGCAAACACCATTCACGGTAACTGCTTAGCCGACTTCATTTTCGAAGAAGTACAGTCCGATGGCGCCGCCAGCCCATAAACCTCATCAAATAGTCACTCTTTGTGGATTCCATTACCTACAGACCCGGATCGCTACACGCAGAGAAAAAACATGTTTAAATATGGTCACCTCCAACAAAACTATTTTTAAAGAAAATTGTAAACCTGTAATGCTTAATATAACCATACTTTTGTCACCTACAACCATATTATGGTTAAATAAGTCCTCCATCAAGAAGCCACAACCATATTATGGTTGCCTCTAAACATGTAATGGTTAAATATGGCAATAATTAGTTTTAAAATTAACAGTACTATTTTCCTCTTTTCCAAGAGCAACAGGCTATGGTTGAAAACCAACCATGCTATTATAAATGTTAAACATGTTTTAGTTATTTTTAACCATAACATGTTCGAAGGCAACCATAATATGGTTGTGGCTTCTTGATGGAGGAATAATTCAACCATATTATGGTTGACGGTGACAATAATATGGTTAAATGAAACATAATATGTTTAAAATTTTCTTTAAAAATAGTTTTGTTGGAGGTGACCATATTTAAACATGTTTTTTCTCTGGGTGTATAATTTGCGCTTAATTCTTGCGATTGTGGACACATTTGGTCGATTATGCTGACCAAAAAAATCACGAAGTGCACGAAATGCATTTCGATATGAACACCAATTTTCGTTAAAGGCTTTAACAATCTTAACGCGCTGCTCAATTGTTTACCTCCCCATGGTTGAATTTGTCAAACACTGGAGCTAAGAAATGTCAAATTAAGTTGGGCAAAAAAACTTGCCGTTAAGGTTACACACCAATTAGCATCGTCCATTATGGTTGGGCCACCCTTTATTTTTAGGTCTTCTTAAATGAATTGTGTTTTTAAATTTAACGAAAATATTTTTTATTTAAGCTTAGTCCTTTATAATAGTTGTATAAAATTAAATAATTTTCTTATTGTTGATGTGTTTTGTTTAAACTTTGATATTATTACAAGTAGAACTGTTGCTATAAGTCTTATACGCTTAACAGTTTTATTTGGTTTAATGTCTTTAGTTTTTCATAAATCTTTATGGATGAAGTTTCCTGATGATCTGGCCTAAGCAACCAGTGAAATGCGCATAGGAATAGCTTATCCCATCAACAATAAATTTCAAGTGTTTTTATCAAGAATAAAAACTGGGAATTAAGCACGAATAACAAAATCTTTTGAAATTAAAATTTTGTATTCCCAAAAATTGAAATTACTTTTTGATAATAAACAGGCAAGTGCACGGCCTAAAACACTTAATTGACAACATCTTTTGTAAGTTGCTGTGGTTTTTCTTAACCTACTTATAACTACAATTAATGTTGAGAGAATTTCAGCTAATTGTAGTGGGGAATGTAAGATGAGATAAACCCACTGTTTATTGTTGATGTGTTTTGTTTAAGCTTTGATATTGTTACAAGTAGAACTGTTGCTATAAGTCTTATACGCTTAACAGTTTTATTTGGTTTAATATCTTTAGTTTTTCATAAATCTTTATGGATGAAGTTTCCTGATGAACTGTTGCTATAAGTCTTATACGCTTAACAGTTTTATTTGGTTTAATATCTTTAGTTTTTCTAAAACGTTATGGATGAAGTTTCCTGATGATCTGGCCTAAGCAACCAGTGAAGTGCGCATAGGAATAGCTTATCCCATCAACAATAAATTTCAAGTGTTTTTATCAAGAATAAAAAATGGGAATTAAGCACGAATAACAAAATCTTTTGAAAATAAATTTGACTTAACAAAAATATGGCTGCAGTGACAATTATTTGGTTAATGTTACCATAATATATTTGAAAATTTTCCATTTTGAATAGTGTTGATTTGCAGGACCATATTGAATCATATTTGGCCATCTAATTTTTAAGGATATCATTATTATTATTCGCTGTTGTGACCAACAGTAGACAATAATTTCTAAACCGTCTAAGAATTTCCTTTCGTTACCATTCTGAAATAAACATTTCTAAGAAGTTGACTAATTTGAACAAAAAAAATCAACAGTCCTTATTTTTTATTTATGTAATAAGTTTATTACATTTGCATACGCCTTAAAAAGTCTTTCGAGCTAGCGTTTTTTATAAAAACTATATACGGTCAAATATAGACCCATCCACCACAAAAATTAACACTCTTAGAGTGGGTTTTTAACATCGAGTTTAATCTTAGCGGTAAGCTAAAATTAATTAATCTGAGAATAAATTCAATTGAGTACTAATTGTGTTTGCCGTTTTTAAGAGGTAGTTTAAACCTCGCAGCATTGCCATACTGAATAACAATAAATAAGAACTTTTTATCAATCCACTTAGCATTTTATACAGAAAAAGAAGAATTTTCGCCCTTTTAATTCTTATAAAAAGAAAGTTGAATCTTATAACTATTTCATTTAGGTTTTCATATGTTTCAGAATCACTAAAGTCTTCATCTTCAATAGAATAATCCATTTTTCGGTTTTCTAAAAAAAATTTGTAACAGCTGCTTTTGTTATACATGTGTATGTGTTGACATTTGATGATTAAGTTTAAACCACCAACATTGGCCGCTTAAACTGGCAAATAAAAGAAATAAATCCTCATCTTAAAAACTAAAAACACAGATTAAAGATAACTAAATCTCTAATCTCCATGTTAAAAACCCACCCTTAATATTTCTTATACAAACCAAATTCTCGAACTTTATGCTTTTTTTTTACTAAATTTTAGCTACGCTGCTGTGTTTTCGAGTAGTAAACTTCATATAACGAAAGGCCCTGCTAAATCAGGCAATTTTGCACTACACGATTTTCAGCTATAAATGTAACTGGCTTCCCTATTTTAAAACTAGCAAAATTTTTTACCACCTTAATTTTTTTCACAAGTTTTCTTGCTAAGACTGGAATGTTTCCCTCCACCTTCCATTTTTTTTTTTTTTTTTTGCCACTCCTGTAAGAAGTTTTACATTCCACTTCCCTTAATTAGTATCATGCAATAACTTTAATATTTTATTGTTATTTGTTTTAACCATTTTTATAAACAAATTAATTTTAATTGTTATGTTTATATTTTCTTAAAAGATGTTTATTTATAAAATGTTCTTTGTTCGCTTTTTATTCAGGCCAGTCATTGCGTGTCAAAAGAACATTGTGACAAATTTTTTATTCAGAATTATTATTAAGCGCCCAGTGTTAAGTATGGTCAAAATAATACATAGTAAAAATATATTTTATGGTATAATATAGTTTTTAATAAATTTAGTATTTTTATAGACTGAAGTCCAGTATTGTTACACAGAAAATTATTTTGCACCAGTTTAAATTAAAAATTTAATCAAGTGAATTAAACGTTTAATTGATATTATTAATTTGTTTAATGGTGCAAAAAAATATTGTCAATTAAACGTTTAATACACTTGATTAAAAGTTTAATTCACTTGATTAAAGTTTTAAGTAAAACTGATTTTATTTTTGATTAATGCTTTTACTGGTGCAAAATTTTTTTTCTGTGTAGCGATTGAGTTTTGATTTAGTGAGAATTTAGTTAAGGGAGAAGAAAATTGAATGAAGACAAGAATTCACGCCTTCTTCAGAGAGGTGGCTAATTAAATTAAAAATAGAGATAGGTTTGGGAGCTAGGTGTAATAAGATTCCGATTTAACTGATTATACATACATATCCACTAACAACTTAAAGTATGTATATTAAGGTAACCCACAAATTTTAAATCCACTCTAAACCCCAGGGCACCAACAAATGAATCGAAGGTGGCAGTTGGCAAGTAGATGATGTGTGAGTCTACTGACCGAAATATAAGAAAAGATTCGTCACTTGACCACGATACCATGAAACTTGTTATATAACTAGTTAACAAATAAGAAAGTGCTCAGTAATTTGCAATTCAAGTAATTTGCATAACTACAGACAGATCTCCAGAAAATTATAAGTTATTATTTGTAGAAGTTAATTGGACTTTTTGTATTAGGCATTAGGATCAATTCATAAATAGTACATGCGTTTTATTTTTTACTAGAAAATATAAATGTAATGACAACATTTCCATGAAGGTTTTTCAAAAAAAAAAGTTTCATACGAAAAGAAATTTAAATTTCAAGTTCTGTAAAAACCGATCCATAATTGACTATAAGTCCAATATACAGCCATCTTTCACGATCATTTAACAACACCAAATAACCAATACCGTCGTGGTTAAAATAACTAAAAGCTAAAATTTAAACGATTCGGTTAGTACTCGCCCCTGTTAAGACCAAAATTTATGATATTGTATAAAACAAATTTTACATTTATGATATGTTTTATTAATAAAGCAAATTATTAAATGTATGATGTCATCTGTGATGACTCATTTATCTCACCTTATAAGAGTGTTTTTTAACTGCTTACTATTACTTTAATCGCTAAAAGTCATTTATGCAAATACATTGTTAAAAACTTGTTGGATTTCTTTTAAGTAAATTTATAAAATGTTCTAAACGTTTTATACCCTTCACCACGATGTGATGGTAAATGGTGGCATATTTAGTTCGTAGTTCCATGTGCAACACTAAAGAAATATTTATTAAAGACCCCACAAAGGAAATAAATAAAATTTTTGTTCTTGACGTAATCTTAATCGATGTAGCGATATATATATGAATAGAAAATAGTTTAAGCATTAAAGTGTTTCCTGTTTTACAAAGAAAACACTACACCTTTTCCAATTGTAATCCAGAAAGCGTCAATTGTAATTCGGTAAGCGTCAATTGTAATCCAGATTAGTCTTTTGTATTTGAAACAGCATCAATTGTAATTCAGATTAGTCAGTCGTAATTCAGAAAGCAAAAACCCTGTATTTTAAGTGCCAACAAAAAACGCTATGAATCATCTAGATGACTACAGGATCTTCCAATTCAGTTAGAAAATTGGTTAAAACAATGGAAATTTTCTTTGCGTAGAGAATCATCGAATAGTACATCAACATTCGAATGTAAAATTTCTTTGTATACACTCTGATCGGTGTTAAACATGGAGATGCTATATTTATGCAAAACTAACCCAAATGATATTTTAAGCAATTTAGATAAATTAGCTCATAAGTAAAAATTTTGCCCTTAGTCTGGACCGTAAACTTTTACTTTACAACTCTATCTTAAAGTCACTCTGGTGCTACGCTATTCAGTTGTGGGCACGTTTCAGAAAATACACACAGTGGTTCTGTTCATAAGCAATACAATATATATTAATTAACATTCCAATTATTTGTGTTTCAAAATTTTCTACGGTGTCGAACACAACCACGATTGTGATGTGTTTTAATATTTGGCCAACAAACATTTGATAATGATTTGAAAATCATAGCATTCTTAACAAAAAGGACAAGTAATTTTTATTTTTCACAAGAAATACATCGTTCACTTGTAAAACACATTTAACCACGAAGTAAAAATTTTACTTCAATCGCCATTTTAAATGTTTATATTTTTTTTCGCTTTAGTACTGCCAAGTTGTTTTTTGATTTGAATTTAACATTTGATAGCAATTTGACATCAAATTGATAAAACATGTGATGTCAAATGTTTATTTTCAAATCGTTATCAATTTGAGTTTAAATGTAAAAATCAAACAGTTTCAATATGTTTGATGTTAAATGATAAAGTCATTTCATGTCAAAGGTTTGATTTCGTGCTTGTTGGGTGGTTGCGTACACGGACATGTTTAGCTCTCATATTGCTAGATCGAAACACACTTTTAACACACATGTACAATAGGGGTATAACCAATTTTTGGGCATAGTACCATGAGGTCAACCATGTTCTAGTAACCACGAAAATATTTTTTCTCAAAAAATTTAAAATAGTTTGTTTAAAAAATTTTGTTATTCGTGCTAAATTCCCAGTTTTTATTCTTGATAAAAACACTTGAAATTTATTGTTGATGGGATAAGCTATTCCTATGCGCATTTCTCTGGTTGCTTAGGCCAGATCATCAGGAAACTTCATCCATTAAGATTTTAGAAAAAGTAAAGATATTAAACCAAATAAAACTGTTAAGCGTATAAGAATCATAATCAACAGTTCTACTTGTTCACGCACCAACTAGTTTTTCTAAACCCTTGCAATATTGAATATTTATAATTTTATACGGTGTTTTTATTAATTTTAATTTTTTTTTTTTCGTTAAAAAAAAGGTTAATGATACGTTTTGGTTTTCGGAAAAATCTCTCACCATTTGTAAATATTAATAAAATTTCATACTTGAGCTATTTTTTAAAAAAAAAAATAAACATATTATTAATTTTTCTTGACCAAAAATAAAATTAAAAATTTTCAAAACTTCATCGCGGTTGGTATGTGAACTTTTTTGACCTTAGCGAAAAAATAATAATATGCGTTCCCTTATAGTTTTGTGTGCTCTATCAGACTGTGCTATGCTATTTTTGATATTTTAAAAAATTGTTAAAAAGTTATATCCCTAATGTGCAATTGTAGTTGAGGTCGTATGAGTGTACGGCAAAAAAGTACATGAAAGATAGAGGGATTCAATACGTGAAGGTCGTGTACGTTTTAAAAAAAGTACATGTATCATAGACATGTTCGATTTTGTTTACATTTATGTTCGAGATTTTTAAACAGTGTGTGTATTTTTCTGAACTTTGGTTATAGGGCACTGCCTCGTCCTCCAGCATATAAAAAATTTAGAGGCGGCAAAGCAAAAGTCTTCGAATCATCACATCCGCTCCCTGGTAGGTAAAATAACTGGAATATTTACAAAGATCTTAACGTGCTAACAGTATTATCATAAAATATTCAAAAAATATCTATTAATTCTTGAATTGCACCCAAATCCACTAAATATTTTAAATGATGGCGGCCACGTTCGCTTAAGGAGAAGAGATACTGCAGCACTTAAAAGAAGAGCAATAAGCACCTACACAGAAAAAAATTCTCACTTATTAAAGCAAGAATCAGAAATCAGAAAATCAGTTTTAATAAAAAATTTAATCAAGTAACTTTAACGTGTTTACTGGTGCCAAAATTAACTAATTTTTTAATTAATATCACAAACTTTTTAAATTGAAATTAATTTGTATTTTTTTCTGTGTTCATATCTATGTTAACGGGAACCGTAATAAGAGGGCGTAAACTTAAGAAATAGAATAAGATTTGATTAATTATTGTTAGGTTACATTTTAATATATGAAGAACATTTAAAGTATGTAAAAATAATGTTGTGAAATTAGAGCATTTGAACGCTTTAAAAAAATGTGCATCGTAGGATTCTACATAAATCTTGTGAGGACATAAAACACCTAAAATAAGAAGGCTAATACCGTTTTCGATACTGATTAATCGTAATAATCAGCCATGTCACAGAACACAATTCCGTTCGGAAACGGAATTCATTCCGTATTTTGGTGCTTCAGAAAATTAATTACGAACATTTTTTTTTGGAATGAAACCATTTCTATTTTCATGAACGGAATGGGAGTTTTCTGTATCTTAAACGGCAAATAATTATCAAAATATACTTTCTATCAATAAACAAAAATGTTTTCTTTATTTATTTTTCAAAAGAAGTATATTTTAAATAATTTTTAGCAATTTATTTTACAAATATTTAAAACTCTTTCTAAAATCTTTAACAAGAAAACAAAATTTTCGTAATGGATTTATGAAGCATTACCATATCTCTTTTGTTGTCATATTTTGCCAAAATTTACATACCGGCAACACACAAGACAAAACAAAACTGAAAAGAACAAAGCAAATACTAACACTGCATTTGGAAATGAGAGAGGATCAGAAGCATCCCTTAACTTTCGACGACTGAGTTTTTCTTGTCTATGTTGACTTCTTTTTCCTTCTAGTTCAGCAATTATTGATACGCCCGGCATATTTACTTTTTAAATTTCACAAATTTTAAAGTTGATTACTTTTTAACACATAAATAAAAACTCAAATGTAAATTTTTTTGTACAAAAATTTTGTTAACAGCTGTTTTTTGTCTTGCTAAGTGAATTTGTTGCCATATTAAATTGTAATAAATACTGATGTTGCCAAATGGGTAACATAAAAATCGCTTAAACAAAATTTTTCGGATTGATGAAAACGATTGGAATCCAAAGCACCAAAAATGATTTCGAACGGAATGGCAAATGCAGAATTGACAGCATTCCGAACGGAATCTGTGACACGGCTGAATGTATCAAAATGTTAAAATCTTTCCCTAAAATTAACTCCCGACGTAAACTTTTAATGCCAATACACGTGTATTTTTTGTCCCCTCGACCAGAATCAATCATTAGAAACCAGTTTTTTTGTTATACGGTGTAATTCTCCACACACGTAAAACACTTTCCTACGACAAAACCCGTTACGAATTTGTTTAATTTATTTAAGTTAAATTTGGTTTAATTTATGACTATAATAATTGTGATGCCAGATTTGATAAAGATGGTTTCATACTTTTTAAAAAGATCCTATACCAAGTCCTTTCCCAAAAAAATATTTTCTTGGTGAAGGGTAAAAAAATTCGACACAACTGAATTCATCATTTTTTTTTTGTTAATTTGCATACAAATTAAACGTCACTTTGACAAACGTTTTCGCATTAATGTTTTAATTTGAATAACAGCAAGAGCTTTAACCTACAAACCAAGAACAAATTTATTTATTATGGCATTTAGAAAAAAAAAAATAAGATTTATGTAAAAATAACTTAAAATATTCGAAGTATGTCGTTTTCATGCAATATTAAGTGTGATAGTTAGAACTTAAAAAAAAATTGATATTATTTAATTGGCAGAACTTGTTTTCCGACTTTTAATTTAAAATGTTTTAAGTGTTTATCGCTTAATTCGATCTAAATGGATATTTAAATAAAAACAGGATTTTTATTAGAAACATTTCGAATTCTGCACTGTGGGAGATTAAGAAAAGGGAAATGCATCTGCAGTTTTTAAGTTCCATTTTAATAAAAAACGTGACTTAAGCCGAGATAACAGCAGCAACTTTATCGTCTTTTAATTTCAAGGATATAGTAATTGATAAGCAATTTAAAAAAAAATCCATTAAAAAAATAATTTAAAATGAATTTACTTAATATTAATCTTAGGAAGAATTATATTTGTGGTATTATTATCACATTCTTAAATAATTTTTACAAATACACCAAAAAAATCGAACATTTCCAGGCCTGGTATGAATACAAAATTTTACAAAATATATAAAATTCAATCTTATAATAATTACACAGTTTTGTATGAAAATTTCCACCAACAAAATTAAAATACGAATACGAAGTTACTAAGAGTTTGTGAATTAGACGAACAAATATATAACAGTGAGTTGTGTCCACTAAGAAACTAGCTAACAACTTTGGAACTAGTAAAAAAATAAAGTTGGTTCAGCCATATGATACCGTATGCCGCAATCTTTTGTAGGCTAGTAAATTTTAATTAATTTCATGTTGTGAAATTCCCTTCTTCATAAAAATAATTAAATGAAAATTAAATTTGATGAACTTTCGCCTGATTAAAAATACTAAAATTAATTAAATTTGTATTAGTGAACAAGTTAATAGTATCAATTCAATATTTTTTTTATATAAACAACATTTTATGCAGTAATGTTGTTGATATAAGTAAACCTTTAATACACCTCAATTTATTTTTGATTAATGCTTTAATTGAAGAAAAAATTGGCGAGAATTGTTTATTGTGTAATTAAAAGCTGTATAGCATCTGAATTATAACTGAACTAGAACTGCAAGTAAACGTTGAATTTATTTGATTAAATTTTTCCTTAAAACTGATTTTATTTTTGATTAATGGTTTAATTGAAAAAAAAAATTGGAGAGAATTTTTTCTGTGTATGCTTACAAATATTCAAATAAAATTTCGATAGGCTTCCTTCTTAAGACAATTGAAAGTTTTGTACCAAATTTCCTTAAATTATATTCAAATTTGCGACCTGTACTTTGCGTACAAGATTTACATAGACAGACAACTAGCCAGCCAGCTGGACGGACAGACATCGTTAGATTGACTCCGAAAGTAATAAAAAATGAGTCGAGGACCAATATTTCTATAGTTTATAAAAATCACCACACGCAGAGAAAAAATATGGTTGGGCATGGTTACGGCAACAACACTATGTTTAATGTAACAATATATTGTTGTCGCACACAAATAATTGTTATTTTTATTTAATATCAAAAATATTATAGTTACTGTAAACATATCAGTGTTCATCGCAATTATGAATTTGAGTATTGTTTACCGAAAAATAATTATTTTTCTAACAACTTAATTATGATAACTTTCTAAGCATATTATATTTCTCACAACCATATCATGATATTAAAGATGCCATCAAACTATTTTAACTCTAATCATATTATGTTAGCGCCATTTATAAAATAATTTTGAAGAAGTTGTGTCGTTTTTTTATTTGTGAGCGGTTAAACAATTAAAAGATAAAATTCCATAAAAAAAACAAGTTTAAAGAAATTAAAAAATTAAAATATTAGCGGAGTTCATTCAAGTATTAGTGATGTTATAGTGCAAATGCAAAATATCATAGTTTTTTGTAAAATCCAACAACAAAACACACAGAGATTTCGTTATATTTTATAAAAGTGCTACGATATTTCTGTGGTTTTCATGGGCAACCGCGTATGTCTTAAAACAAATTGTTCAGGAAAGCCGAAAACCCATTCTAGATCAAACTATGGGCTAGGTATTGCACATTTTAAACTTTGTCATTACGTTACAAAACGGAATTGATCCATCTTTTTTCAAAAAAATATAAAGAGGCAATATGGCATCAACATCTTAAAATCAAAAAAATGGACACACGCGGTTGCCCATGAAAACCACAGATTTTTCATTTGCTCTTTTGCAAGCCTTATATTGAACTCCGCTATTTGATTAACATTAAGAAAAATTGTAAAAAGCCACAAAATAAAAAATCGATTCAAAAATATTTAAATTTATTTTGTATTTTTATGACAGCTATGAAAGGTGCTGTATCATAATATGATTGCTGCTAAATTTATTATGATTAACATGATGCTAATATGATTACTTCTTAGCTTATTATGATTAACATGACAATGATTAACATGACAATAATTTGATTACTTCTTAACTTAGTATGATTAACAGAATAATAATATGATTAAGGGAAAAATATTATGATGCCATATTACGAGTATATTGAGTCATAATATGTTTCAATAATAATCTTAATATGGTGACTACAATCATAATTCTTATCATAATATGTTGCTCTTAGAATATGTTTACCACAACCATGTTTTTTCTTTGCGTGCACAAACGCATAATACCCTCTCTATTCTGGCATGCGTATCAACGCGATATTGCTTGATCGGCATTGCTCTAGTTTAATCTTATCGTAGGTACCAACAACTGCTAGGAATATCATCCGGTTATGAATGAAAACTACGTAAATAAAAAAATGTTCAATAATTAAATTATTACGTTTCTTATTTCAAATGGTCCGACTTTCAGTTTAAAAACTGTAAATTTTTTTTTTGCTTTTTTTTTAATTTCCCCACTGTGCACACTATTACTTATTTAAATTCAGGATTTTATCTAAATATGTAAATTTTTGGTGAGTGTTTCTTAAGTCTGACCATACATATTTGTATGGCTATATTTGCATTAAATTTTAATAAATTATTATAAAACAAAACGTTACGTTTAAGCCATTTGTAGTGTTTACATGTTGACGAAAGTGTTTGCAGTTACTTTTAACTTAACCCTTAGATGTCCCACATGGTCTGACAGACCATATTTGACTTTCATATGCAATATCTTTTCTTGTAGCAAACAAAGACTATGCATTCTATAAGTGTTGTCCTAAATCGAATAAAACAAATTATTTGGATCACATTTAGGGTACAAATAACCTCCTACAAAAAAAAGAGTTCGCTAAGTGCACCTCAAGGTCTGGCTATACCAAAGGTTATTTTTTTGAATCGTTTCTTTTGCACTGACAAAGTCTACTTTAATAATTCTTTTAAAGTGTATTTTGCTCGAGAAAATTGCTTTTGCTGTTAGATTGTTGTTGCTTTCAAACAAGTTTTTGCTTTGTCGCCGTATTTTAGGTGGTACCAGCATACTTCATTTGATTTTTCAATCGTGGTGCACTTAGTGGCACTTAGATTATAGAACATCGAAGGGTTAAATGTCATACCTAATGGCATAACTTTGGTACCGCTTTCCGAAAACTTCTACTCGAGTCTTGCTTAGGTCACGTGATGTGATTTCATGTGAAAACCCAAAAAAATATTTCCATCATATCCCATAATGTATAAATACCATAAGGCCTTGAACAATTCTAGACCGTTTAAGACATGCCCATCTGTTCTTCTGCATTTTTATGTCAACTAGTTTATAGTTTATAGACCAAAATGTAAACTAATCTTTCTAAAAATTAAAATTGATGTTCTCTCTTTATAGTTTTTACTATTCGTTTCAAACATTAAAAACTTTATTAATTGTATCCTGACGAAATTTTGTCAACTGAGCCCACCTACTTACAAATAAAATTTTGTTTTATTTTTTTCATTGTGAGTTGCAATTTTACTTCAAACTTTAATGATAATCGGTTCTTAATTTTTACGCCCTTAGCCGAACGTCGACCCGTGAATGGACTTTAAAGTACTAAGTAGTTCATTAAGATACTGGCTGCAATACTTATAACAGGAGACGAGTTACGGAATTTTATATCAATGAAAATTTCCATTTAAATGGTATTGTAGTTTCGATCGATATCGAATGCCGTAATTTGCCCTCAGGCGCCTAATTCTTGCACTCGTGATCGAGTACTTTGTCGACTCGAAAGCAATTTTATTTCAGTCGATACTGAACTAGTCGAAATTATTTTTTCAGTATTGTGAAACTTAAATTAATGCTTTACAACACCGCAAATAAAATAATTCCGATTCGTTCTTTATTGCCTGAAATAATTAGATATTAAATTGCTTTCGAATTGAGAAAGTACTCGATCACGACTGCCAGAATCAGGCCCCAGGTTTTTATACTCACATGACTGTTACATGAAATGAGTGTAAAAGGTATTTTGCGTTTGTGCTGATGCTTGTATTATATAAAAATATTGCTCCTAAAATCACCTTTAAGTATATCAATCGACTTTGAAACATTTTTTAATCGATCTTACCATATCTGCCTGTTCGGCTGACTGGCTTTTAATGTAAACCTTGTGCGTAACTAATCCTTTACGCAATTTTCCAGATTGTTTGATAAAATTTGGGATACTACGGTGACCATTCGTACTTTTTTTTAAAAAACAGACCTTTTTTTTGATACGATGGTCCTTTAAGATTTTTTTTCAAAAAAAAGGTCAGTATATTGTCCATTTTTTAGTGAAAAACTATAAGTTTTATTTTCACAAAACCCCAAAATCCCAAAATTTCAACATTAATACAGCAAAACACGCTGGTTAACATTAATGCTAGCGTTAGATCGAGTTTTAAAATTGTTCGTTCCATTGACATATTTTTTTATATGAATTTCTAGTTAAATTTTGTTGATTTTTCATAGACAGTAAAATAAGTATATCTTTTATTAGTAGTTCGACTTGCTAATATCATATTCTTTGAATTATCTTATTACCTTTCCAATAACCTTGATACTATTTTTACAACTTTTCGAAATGTCCTTTATTTTTGTTTGAAAAATATGGTCACTACATTTTTAATGCATTGTTCAAGTTTTGGTGAACAGTACAAATATAATGTAATACAAAAATTTACCAAGTACAAAGAGTTTAACTGTTTTAAGATAAATGGCAAACCGTCAAAAATTTTACTAAAGTTATCGATAAAAAATGAAGTTATGTCAAAAAAAATGTAAAATTGTTTAACTTAAATTTGACATTTCAAGCTTGAAATATGAAAAGTGTTGCTGAATCAGCGGTTTATGGGCAAATTCAGTGACTTACCGCGTTTTGTTTTTAGGTTTCTCATAAACAAAAAGTTAGCATCATTTAATAAAATAAACAAAACAGGGATGGCTAAGTTGTTTCAATTGTACTTTTTTGTAGATTCTTTTTAAACAAAGATTTATAATACCTTTTTGTGGTGTTTTTTATGAACATAAATAAAATTAATTTCAACTAAAAAAATCTTTTAGTACAATTAGGGTAAAAAAGTACAATTTTTAAAGGTTGTTGGTACAATTTTAAAAATTCTCAACGCCATCCCTGAAACAAAACCATAAGAAGAGAAAAAAAAACTAAAAAACTTTGTTTACATTTTTTATAGTTTGCTCTTTCTAACATTTACTGTTTCTTTCTATCACTTCTATATCAATTAATGAATAAAAAATGTAGTGTCATAAGGGATTAATAGACACAAGCACAAAGCATATGAGAATCGTTCTATAATTTTACAGAGCCCCATTACAAAAGTGTTATTAATGTCAATTAAAAAATTTGTGGTATTAACTAAAAATTTAATTAAATATGAACCATTAAACAAATTATTTGTATCAATTTAATATTTAATTCACTTGATTTAACGTTTAATTTTTTTTTTGATTAATGCTTTAATTGGTGAAAATATTCGGAGAACTTTTTCCTTGTTTTTTTTTTTTTTTTGAAATTTCATAACGTTTTTTTGTTTGATTGATAACTTTTTAAATTATTGATAATTATTTTAATTTTTCCTTTTTAAAGTTTTCTCAAACCTCATTTTGTCGTTGAATTCACAAACTAAATTTATTCAAACTCGTAATATGCCACCCAATATGATTATTTGTCTCATTATATATCGCATTAATTAATTAAATAATTATTTAATTTGCATATAAATTATATTCAACAAATATCATACAATTAATTAAATTGTTTTCTTTTTCCCATTTGTTTATTTGCAGGCTCCAATCTGTCATCATATAAATCATTTCGTTTAATGTTAAATCGTGATTGATAAATTTTTAAATTATAAATTAATAATTTAAATTTACAAATTAATATAAAAAGAAAAAAAAAATATATAAAAAAATATAAAGTATAAATGATATTGTGTTGCCCTCTATCAACAATTTTATCAGCCATTTAATTGCCTTAAATTTAATAATTCTTTTTTAAGAGAAAATAAAAAAAATCTGTACAATTTCAACCGACAAAATAAACAAGGTCATTTTAATAAATCTTCCACGACAAAAAAATCAAAATGTTTAACATATTTTGAAATTTAAACCAGAAAAGGAAGAATAAAAGAAAAGAAAAAGAAAATTAATTAATTGTGTATTTTATTGATAAGATTGATTATTTATTAAAATCCCATTTAAAAATTAAATTTATTTATTAAGTGAAATTTATCAACCACTAACAAAAAATTGTCATAAAAATTTTTCAAAATGCCGCCAATAAAATCAACAGAAAAGAACTGGTGTCTCAACATGATATGGCTGGTAACTTTAATTGCAACCAGTGGAGAATATTTAGTTAAAGGAGGTAAGTTTGAAAGTTAAAGTTAAAGTTAGAAAGTATAGTCGGTTGAGTCTGACACAACTGTATTTACAGGCAAATGTTTTAAGAGTGTTCTCACCAAAACAAATTTATATTATAAATTTAGGATCAATTATAGAAGTTATTGCTGGCAAATTCCATGTCAATACCAAAATTTATATGAAAGTTTTGGCGTTTAAAGCTATTTTCAGGAATGGTATTTGCTTCTATTGCCAACTATGGATCATTTTCATCACTTTGGTAAGATAATTATAGTCAATCCCGAAAAATTCCACGATTTTATAAGACAAGCGGACAGACCGACATCGTAAGATCGTTGAAAAAAAGTGTTTCTGAATCGATCACTATACTAAAGGTGGGTTATTGGACAAATATTTGTATGATTTACACACATCAGCAAACACTCATAGTCCTCCCCACCCATAAATGTGAGGGTATAAAAATCTTAAAATTTTTGTGATATTTCCAACAATTTATAAAACGTTAAAAAATTCGAAACTTTTAACGTCACAAGATGTCACGAGAATTATTATTTCTATTTTTTTTTTTTTTTAACATACATCCATACATATAATAAATTAAATTCACACGCTCGCAAATCTAGCAATTTAACCTTCCCTGAGTAAATGAAAATCAACTCAGTCATTAGCATCAACTTAAATATTAAAAATTACAAAAACAAGTCAAAGTCCTGTATACGTCTGTGCCGAATCTTTGATACCCTTCAGTTAGAGTTAGAAATTCTAACTTAGAATACATCAGAAGTGGGATTTATATGGGATCCATGATACATTTTGGCATCTATTATAAATTATGGGTTGATCATCAGAAGTTTAAGTAATTCTTTTTGATAGCCATTTTAAACATAAACATAGCCATTTTAAATTGCATAAATTTCAATAAAATACAATCATTTGTTTCGGTTTTAAGTGAACTAATGTAGTTCTTAGGAGTGGAAAAATATTATGGTAAATTCTGGTTCGTTGGTAACAAAATTCTTTAAGTGTGATTTTTAGTCTCACAAAACTAAATTTTAGTTAAGGTGTTTCCCTACAATATTCTTTATACACAGAAAAAAATAAAAATTGATTTCAATTAAAAAATTTGTGATTTTAATTAAAAAATTAATTAAATTTGCACCAGTAAACAAATTAATAGTATCAATTAAACCAGTTAATAATATTAATTAAAAGTTTAATTCACTTGATTAAATGTTTAATTCAGTTGATTAAAATTTTAATTAAAACTGATTATATTTATGATTAATGCTTTAATTTGTAAAAAATATGGAAGAATTTTTTTTGTGTATGGCTCCTATATGGGCTTTACTAGATATATTAAGTAAATTACAGATCGGTGTCTACGAAATTCGGTGATGTAATTTTTAGCGCTATGAAACTATGACAGATCAAATTTGCCACAAAAGCATTATTTGTTCAACTAATTCAGTATGATTTCTTATTATATGCAACGGTTTTCGGCAACCGGTGCATTGTGATGGATGCCAATCATAATTGGCTTATGAGAACTAGATAGATTGTTTTTATCTTTTGAGTCGTTCGATAGCAAGCGTGTTTTCACCAAACGGACAGACAGACAAACGTATTGAAATATACTTAGAATAACTCAAGAACACAGAATATATGTATATACTCTTAGGGATCTTAGATGAATACTAAAAAGTCAAACGGAATGACAAACTTAGTATAGCCTCGTTTACCCCTAGTGCTGGATGGAATTAAAATATTTAATAATTTGCAAAACTTATAAAACTCTCGTAAATGCTTAATTGCCGACTGCTGCTACACGATGAAACAAAATTTATATGTACATTTATTTCTGTGTATAACACGACATTTCTGTGTATCGTAATAATTTAAAAATATTAAATAGAAAATTGTTATAAAAAATTGTTTGTTGGTTGAAAAGAAAATGGAAAAATAAACTTGTGGCACCAGACAATTCGCAAGATTTTAATGAGATTTATTCCAAAATTTTTGTTAAAAATTCTTTAAAGTTTCAGACTTTTTATTGGTCGATAAATAATTTTAGATATTTGTATTTAAAATTTCTAAAATTTTAAAAAAATGTTCTTTAGTTAATTAGGACAGAAAAAAATGTTGTGTGGTGTAAACGAAAAAATATAATTGACTGCTGTTTTTATGATAAAAAGAAATTGTTAAATTCTGTTTTGTTTATAAATTTCTTGTGCTTGAGGTCTGTTATTTAAATAACATAAATACATGCGCACAGAAAAAATTATCACTAGTTTTTTATCAATTAAAAAATTTTTTTAAAAAGTATTTTCCCAGCGGTAACTAGAATGAGTAAAGAGGCCTAATAGAAAGCCTTATTAAGCAGTCATGAGCCCTTCTCGCCGCATTCCATACTTTTTTATATTTTACACAGTTTTTCATTGGGCTCAAGGTAGTGCTGGGATACTATCGATATTTTCTACTATCGATATTAATCGATAGCGCAGATTTAACTATCGATATATCGATATTACTATCGACTGAATGTTTGTTCTTAAGAAGGAAAACTTTAACTAGTTTTTTATCAGGCTACAGTTCGTTGTTTTTATCACTTTAATAATTGTATGAGACTTATGTCACAGAACGTCACGAGACGGAAGATTTTGCGTTTTTTTTGTCCCTTTTCTAAGAAAACTGCCTTTTTTCCATTTCTCTGTGCATCATATTTTATGCCTCAATACAATGGACACAAATTTATTAAGTTGAGATGTATTTGCATAGCTGTAGTAAAAATTATTTGATTTTTTTTACAACATCACAAAACTATCTGACATTTCATTCCCTATGTAAACATATAAAAATTTCGGCATAAAGGCCTTAAGTTAGTAGTAAAAACAACACAGCTAAGCAATTCATAGCACCTGCCATTCTTGTTGTTGGTATTCATTGCTGTAATTCAGCTCGAATTAATAATATCAAGTAAAAACTTGCACCAAAAAAACTGTGTGTGTATAGCTGCTGTAACATGTCTTCATAGCTGTATTTTAAATAATAATAATAATATCGATATGAATATGTTTTCTATCGATATTTTCGATAGTTTAAGACTATCGATAGTTTCCCAGCACTAGCTCAAGGCCTTCTACGCTGCCTTTATTAACAACATCGATCCCTTCCCAAAGAAGGGAAGTAGGAAGGTCACTAAAAATAAAAAATAAATAAAAGTGAACAACTTCCTTTCTCCCTTCTCTAAGAAGGGATAAGCGAATGTGTATTGAATAATTTAGAAGGTATTTTAAAATGAAGTGAACACCTTTTAGAAGGCATACTCCTGAAGGCAGGATATCATGCGAAGCGAATCTTTTAGAAAGGAGTATAGAGGCCTTCAAAAAGGCCTGCAACTTGCTGTCCTTTCAATATTTACAGCTGGGTTATCTTAATTACTGTGGTAATTGAATCAATAATTTTTTTTTATTGAAAGAAAATTTAAAATATGAACATTTTAGTTGTTTCGAAATAAAATTTTACTTAAAATATTAATTAAATAACAAAAAATCTTAATTGAAAATTTCGTTTAAAATAAAATAATTTAAGCTTGAAGAATTGTCGAAAACCTGAGCTATATTTAATTATATCAATTAAGACATTGTTTGAAACGGCAAACATTTTTGATCAATTTTTAAATTAAAATTAAAAATATCATTTATTGGAAAAAATATTCACAATTTTAAAATTTTTACAATATTTAGTAATTTATATAATCATTTTGGTAATAAATGCAAATTCAACAAAATGTTGGCTTGATTCTATGAATTTGTAGATTAGAGACAATTTTTAATAGGTTCTGTGCTTTTTTGATTTAAATTTTTATTTTTTATTAATTCCAATATTTCAACTAAATTTGTTAGTCATCTTTAGTGAAACTATTTAGGCCGGGTTTTTTAGATGTCGATTTAGTTTAAAATTAGTTAAACGTAGTCTGAAATTCAAATTATTCCGGCGATATGTGATTTTTTTTTTTATTTCATTTCATTATTTCATTTTAAGCAAACCCAACTGTTTCGTCAAAGTTTTGTACACAAACTTGGTAATGGCGGCATAAATCTGTATTCAGATTAACAAACCCTAGTTTTATTGAGATCTTAAAAACCCAGCCTTAATGTTTAATGCAGTTTTGTCTGTTGATAATGTTAAATTTTTGTTTTAATATTTTTATGTTTTATCAAGAATCATAAAATAAGGTTAATTATTGATATAACAAAAGTTGCATTAGATTGACACAGCTAGAGGTGAACAAGTCCGTGACCTATTTTTAATAAAACACAGGTTTTTTATAAAAAATAATTTCATTTGGCAATGTAGTCTCCTTAAAGTATTATACACTTTTAAATTTTTGTATCCCTTACAAAATATAAGATTTGTCAGATCGTTAAAATATTTATTTGTTTGTTAGATGATTTCATCGTTGGAGTCTACACTCATAGGAAAATGCATTTTCATATTGACGATGTCCTAACATCAGAATTGTGACATCAATGTTATTTTAAATGGCATCAATGAAGCAAAAATTGACATCAATCCAATGACGAACGTTGTCATAAAATTTTGTGATATTTTATGCGTCATTTATGCTATGGCTACAGTGACATAAATTCAATGCCACTTTTTGTGTATTATTAACATTATTTTTATGTTTAAGATGTTAAATAAGAAGCAAAATTTCCCACATTCTATTTATTGAAATTATTTATCTAAACCATATTGGACATGCTGCTGGTGTCTTATAATTAATAGTTCGTCTGCAGACAAACGGCGGAATACAACAAAAGTGTAATCGCAATGATAAATTTTTTTATTAATCTGACTCTGACTCTGATTCTTCAGTTCTGTGATGTCAATGTGTCATCCCATTGATGACATAATTTTACCTGATGACAATTTGGCCAAGTGATAATAAGGTTGCCATCACAATGATTAAAAGTATCATGGCGTCAAAATCGAATAACCTTGGCTTATTACTGATGTCAAAATACATCAGCGTTATTAGGCCTTTTCTATCAGTGTAGGCTCAGAGAATAGGCCTGGTGAGAGAGCCATTTGTAGCCCTTTTAATGGCATTTGAATGTCAACCACAAGCTAAGTATAGCAGCTTATTAAAATTTGGACTGGATTCAACTGATAGATGCCTATTGACAGGATCAGTGTGGCCCTTTCAGTATAGGGAAGGGACATTCAAAAAACACGGACTTATTGACCAGCCCTCGCTTTATATTATATGAACTACAACGTTAAATTGACAAAATATTTGATTAAAACAATAAAATTAAATTTTCTACTAAAATGATACCTACTTTAATTTGCTACTTTAAACCAAAATTGTTGTCTTAATTTGACAACCTTATTTAATCGAACCTTTGAAATTTTGTTATTAAAAAATTTTTTTATTTATTTATTTACCCCCGTATTCATAAAAAATTAAAATGGATTTGAAATGCGTTTTAAGAAAAATTTGTATTTTATGAATACGGCAGTTAAACTTTATATTTGGTTTTATGAAAACCTTGATTTGTTCTTGTCCTGCTTGAAATTTTATTATTTTGATTAAATTATTTGACTGAAGATATTTCTTGATTTCAATTGGTAACCTATTTAATTAAAACAATGAAGATTTGTAGTTCAGTGATGTTGTGTTTCTGTACCTAAATTTAAATTTTTTTTTTTTTTTTTAATTAAAACTCAACTAGATTGTTGTTAAGTTTTTAAGTTTTGAAATGTTGAATAAATTTTTTTTGCTAGCAGTTATTGCTACGTAAAACGGACTGCAAATTTTAGTCATAATAACGACTCTTTCTCTAAAATGCAGATTTTTACGCAGATTTCTCTAAATAGCTTTTTTTTTATTAAATTAATAATTTTATTAATAAATTTAGAATCAATTTAAGATAAACTTAAATATTCGATTAAGCTTCACTAAAATATATGTGGGTGTAAAAATAATATTTAATCAAAATATTGAAACTTAATACTTCAGAGGTGAAGCTGCTGGCTTCCTTTTAAACAATTTTATAGAAAACTTCTTTTTCCGATAACTTGTATTTATTGTACTATTAGAAAATATATTTTGCAATAAACGTTACTTTGGTTTACGAACAACAGCTAATCCAATTGATTAAATTGTGTATTAAAATGATTAGTTATGTATTGAAATGCGTATTAAGACGGTCTTGATTTCGTTGTTTTATTTAAAACTTTGTTGTTTTGTCTAAAATATAATTGGGGTATTCACAAGGTGTGCTATCATGTTATATTGTCATAATGTTCTTATATTTTACAATGGTTTAAAAATATTGTTGTTGCTTTGTAAACAAAAAGTTTCTTAAATTAATAGAACTTTGCTTGGTATGTTTATTGCGCTAACGTAATTCATCAGAAGAGACCTGCGCTAATAGGCTGAACAGAGCCGCTTTAGTTTTTGTAAGCCGTCGCCGTTGATGGTATAATTTTATCCGGCTAGCAACCGAAATTTACCTGCGGCTAGCAATTTTTGCAACAAGTCACATGCGGCGTCAAATTAGATCGGCTAGGACTTTACTGTTTGGTAAACAAACAAAATAAAATTTATTTTTGATTTGCATCTGAAAAATGGAAAATAGTCGGGTAAGATCTAATTTTATTTATTAACTCATGGATTCGAATAAAAAAATCTTTTTATTTTAAGTAAATATTTATTTTTTATATTTGGGTTAAATCAGCTGCTTTAAATTCAAAAAAGCACACTTGTACACACTTGTACACAACAGTCGTATTATTTCATGTTATTATTTTAAGACATATGACTTTATGACACCTGGTGAATCCCTTAAATATAAAAATCTTAGAAAATACTGTATTGGTTTAGCAACAATATTTCGTTAGATTGATGAAACTGTATTATATGCGACACTGTGTATTTTACAAAGATTTCATGACTATCTGATTTTAGTGCAAATCGTTTTTATGTGTTTAAAGAAATTTTGTGTTCTGGCCTTTAATATTTCTATTTTGTAATTTTGCGTCAGCAAAACTATGTTTTTTATCTATATTGAGTTTGTTTAGGTGAATATCTATAAATATGTGCTTTTAGATCAACCTGGATTTTACTCATCTGGTTATTTTAAACTCTAATCATTCAATCATTTAATTTCTTAAAAATTTTAAACAATTTTTAAAATTATTAAAACGAAAAAATTATAAAAATTTTTGCAAATTTTGTTAAACAAATGTTATTTGGGTTTTATTTTTAGAGGAAATACATCTGTGTGCTTGAAAACATTTGAAACAACAAAAATTTCGTTAAGAAAATATTCGACTGAACATTAACATATATTTAAATATTTATTTTTTTCAAATTATTAATTTGATTATTATTAAAAAAAACAACAAAATATTTTAATTGTGTGCAACTGAAAACAAACGCCAGATGTGGCAGGTGTAGTTTTTAGAGAAATTAATTTTAACATTTGCCTGAATTTCTTTTTTTTCCATTGAAAATATTAAAAAAATATTTCTGTTTTTATTTTTGGTGAAAATTATTTTTTTTTTTTTTTGTGTGGTAAAAAATATTAATACCATTTAATTGGGTCATTTTTGAAGTGAAACATTAAATATATGCGCTTCAAAGAACAAAATTGTTTTTTGTAAAATTATTTACGTTTAAATTCATTTGCTTCAAGTGCTTTTTTCTGCTTTCTGTGTTAGTCATGCTTTTTGGGCATTAAAACAATTAATGTAATATTTTTTTTTTTTTAAGAAAATAAATTTATTTAAGCAAATATTTTAGACTTATCTTTTCTTTGAAAATTATGGAAAAAAGTGTGTAATAATAGAGTGCATTGGCCGGTCAGTTTCAAGTACATATTTTACATTTGGCAATTTGGTGGCTTTGATCAGAGCAATTTATGGCACTTGAAATGTGGAAAAATGTCAGACATTCAGGGAAATCGTTTAGCTAAATCAAAAGTGTTGAAAACAAAGTAATTTTGAACTTTTTTTTAACTTGGAGAATTTAGTATCTATATATATATAAATAAGTCCGTATATGTACGTCGCCGAACTAATCATAAACGCGTCGTGCGATTTCAACCAAACTTATACACTACCATTACCATTAACTACCAGCCTAACTACTAGCAATGCACACGACTAACGATTTTAACATGGGGATGACATTGACGGTAGTCAATTGCCTCCATCTGCATAACCTTTTACTAATGATTTCACTAATCACATGTGATGTGCGATTTCACTGACACTGCTTATATAGAAAAATAGTTAATGTTTTTCTTGTTGAATTCTCTTTGGAAAAAACTGTGCCGTTATAAGTTTTTTTCGACACACAAAAAATAAATATAGTGAGAGATTTAAAAGACGAACTCTTGCATTACTTGTGGCAAATGAAGTAGCTAGTCGATTTTTCCTTAGGGAAATACCTAACGATTTTGAGTCAATTTCTACTTTTAAAACTGCAGGGTGTCTAGCGGATGCTATGTTATTTTGTTTCAGCTTGACACTCAAAAAATATTGTGCGGTCAAAAATGCTTTTGGTAACATGCAATGCCTTGAGTGCAATATTTATTTTTTATGAATTTTTAAAACACAAAAATTTTATTTTTTTTACAAATTGTTTGATAAGATATTTGAAACTGATTAAGAGTCAGTTATGTTATACAACTTATAAAATAACAACTTAAAAAATATATTACTTACATTATTCTGCGGCTGTAAATAAATGCATTCTCTCAATTTTTTTAACTCTCTGGTACTCACTAATACACAACCAAAAAATTTTTGGAAATCCCTGGTCTAGAACCAATATTTCGATGTGTAAAAACTTCAGCACAACTGCATTGTATATTTCTCACCCACTGTCTACTTAACAAATCTTGTTTAGTAACATGTCGCCGAGCGCTGTTGTAGAGCAGTGAAGGGCACACACATACTATCACATTTATGCTTGTGTGGGAAGCAGCAGAAAACGAATGACGCTCATCAACAAGTGCTGATCTGCAACTGATTTAAATAACTTTGACGAAATTACAACAAAGCAACAGCCGAACGTACATTGTCACAGACTACACGAAGAAGTTTATAGTGTACATGTGACGACGTCACACAAGCAGTATTTTTATTTCTATGCACGCGTACATAGGATTTGCAAAAGTGCCCTTCACTGTTCTAGAGAAAAGTTTTGCGTTTTGGTTTTTTATCGTTGATTCGACTTGATGGCCGAGCTCTTCATAAAACTACTTATTCTTCAGGTTTTTGCTAATAATGATCTAATGCAAAACGGTGGGCAAATAACGGCATTCGGTATCGATAGAAATTAGAATACAATGAAAATCAGGGGCCAAATTACGACATTCGATATCGATCGAAATTCTCATTTAAATTGTATTGAAATTTCGATCGATATCGAATTCCGTAATTTGGCCCCTGATTTTCGATTGATATCAAATGCCGTCATCTGCCCCTGATTTTTTTATATAGCATTCAAGCAGCATTTTGAAGATGCAAAATATTTTTCATGGTCTCTCGGCTTCAATTTATGTGAGACTCAGTTTTCTTGTTTTTTCAATTGCAAACTGCTGTTCTAGTGACCTTCAATGATTTCGCAGGTTGGTTGTAAGTTTAACAATAATTTTCATAGGATTATGCCTATAGTTCTACATCTTCGAACTTTTTGGCTGCCTTGGGCGTTCTTTAAGATTTTTATCCATATCAATATTTTTGAATCACATAGAGATTATCTTTTGCCCGGCTCCATGAAATAAATCCCCAAAAAAAAAAAAAAAAATAAGTTCTCAAAAAAATGTTCAGAAAGCAACTTATTTTTTTGGGGGGCACTTATTTAATTTTTGTATCGAAAACATATGAAATAACACCCCAAAAATTAATAGCGAAATCAGATCCCAAGAAGGTATTTGGGACCTTATTTCATTTTTTAAATTATACAACAATGCAAATTATATTCCGTTATATAACCTGCATAATAAAATGGGATCATATCCAAATTCTTTATTTAAAAATCCCAAAATGTCAAACTGAGGATTTTTTCTAAATTTCAATTTTCAGAATTTGGAATCTCATAGCTCCGAACTCTATAATCCCGAATTTTGAAATCATAAATTTAAATATCCCTGTATCAAATCCCGAATTTAGAAGCTTAAGATAAAGAAAGCTGCGAATGAAGTCTTCGTTCGAAAGCGATGAACTGGCCATTAATGTATTATAATGAGGTCTTCTTTCGTTACAGAAATCTGGGTTTTATTTCATCTTTATATAAAAAAAAAATATACAAAAAATATTTCTTCCTATGTCCATTATAGGCTCTGAAACCATCCAACCGATGTGGTCAAGATCGGTTTTAGTTGAAAGAAAATTTTTTTGGAGATGGTTTAAAGCTAAGGCCACGATAGGAGGTTGGGGGCAATGTCCGCCTCACCGAATCTATCTAGAAGATTTTAATTGTATGGACACATTAGCTTAACATTTTTTTTAAAAATAGGACCACGAGGGATTGTACGGGGTAATTTTTGCCTTTTCGTAACCACCTAACAGATTCTCATGAAATATTAAATAAGATAGAAACCTATTTAGACAGACACATACGCTATGGATTTCTTAAAAAAGGTACTACGAGGGGGTAGCGTAGTAGCACACGCCGAATATCCTCTAGTTTGAAATAATTCGCCAAAAATAAGGGTATTATTTCATTTCGGTTTGAGGCGTTTTTTAAATTCGCTGGGAAGCTATTACATTTTGTCGGGAGTTAATATACCCTCCACCACAATTACTTGTGAAGAGGGTATACTAAGTTTGTCATTCCGTGTGAAACTTTTTTAATATTCATATCAGACCCCATAAAGTATATATATTCTCGATTTAGCCATGTATGTTCGGCTATTGAAAACACGTTAACTTTGCAAAAGAAATGAACAAACTTGGTGTCAAATTGCTTGTAGTTATCCTAAGCAGTTTGGGATTGAAATCCAGCAAAATCGGTTCAGTAGGATCAGAGCTATGAATCAAAATGTGGAACAACCACCTTAAAAAATTGATAATTTTGTTACAAAAACTAACATAAATGGTGGAACAATGCACGGAATGGTATAAGATTCCTTCTATTTGACTAGAAATCACGCTGAAAAATTTCATGAAGATCCGTCCATAATTTATTCTAGGCCCCATTAAAGCACTGCTCCCGGAAAACAGTAGAGTACGCCTAAAACCATAATTAATAATGGTATCAAAATAAAACTTAATACTTCACAGCTTTATATGACTAGAAATCAAACTAATAAATTTCGTGATGATCGGTCCATAATTTACTATAGGCCCCATATAAAGCCCACTCGAGTAAATATTAAATGCGCCGAAAACCGTAGCAGAAATTTATTGTTACGATTTATGATTTTTTACTCAAGATTTTCGGTCAATAATTTAATATAGGTCTAAACCACATCAATGCTGATCGATATTTAGAATAAACTTTGGTGAGAACTATGTGTGCTTCAACTGCCGTTTTGTTTTTAATTGAAGCAGAGTAAGAACAATCTTGCAGCTTTCACACAGAATTATTTCAGACACAAACCTTGTGTTAAGTATACCCTGTCCATTGTAAATACGCCAATGAGTGAATATTTTTCCCACATTTGCAATTTTTATATTAAAAACGTAGCACACAATGACAATGCTCGTTCTGTATCCTTAATTTTTTTTTTAACAGTTTTCTTTTCTAGTCCATGCGTTTTCTGACTTTAATTGATTTTGATCAGTGCGAAATCCCTTGACTGCCAATACGTTTCACGTCAGAAGGGAATATCGTATGCTTTTAGCATCAAAGAATTATGATCTAGTTTGAATTTTTTAAGTACTACTTAACTTTAGTTTTTCTAAAAAAAAAAACGCTTATCTTACTAATGGCCATTTTCTCAATGTACCGACAAACTGTCTGTTACATAATGTCAACATAAATTTATTAGACCGATAAACTGTCTGTAAACAATTTTGGGTTTCTCAATATACCGACAAAAAACATTGTTTTCAGTTGGCAACACCTCTCAAAATACATGTAAAAGTTGGGAGTCAGCTGATTGAATTTATCTGTACGGCAAATAAAAGGAAAATAAATTATTGGCAGATGAGTGCCGGTTAGTTTTGCGACAGGATAGAAGCAAATAAGACATTAAGAAAACCGAATTTCTTTATTTGTATTTGTATTTGTATTTGTATTTGTATTTGTATTTGTATTTGTATTTGTATTTATTAAATATGCTTTTCTAACACAACAAGACTTATTATCTTATAAATTACAGTATTAGAATCTGAAAAGTTAACCATACATTGATTCAATTGAAATTAAATAATAATTATAAAATAATGAAAAATAGATAAAAATTAAATTAATAAACCTAAGGTTACTTAAATTAGATTGAAATTTGTAGATGAAAAAAATAGAAAAAGAAACAAAATTTAAAATTTAAATTTACGAAAGATATTCCTTAAGTAATTTTCTAAACCTCACTGCGTTGCTAGTAGACTGCAAATGATCAGGGAGTTCATTCCAGAGACGGATACTGAGAATAAAAAACTGACATTCAGAAGCGTGGCTACGATATCTGAATTGAATCAACAATTTACCTCTTGGTGATCTTGCAAATTGCAAGCGATTAAAGAGATATTTTGGTTCCTTTGTCATAATAATTTTATAAAGAAATATTATGTTTTTGAAAATTAGGAAGTTATCAAATGTAGTATTAAATATTCGAATGGAGAATAATGACACATGATCAAATTTCCTCAGTCCGAAAACATATCTTACGATGTTGTTAAAAGTTGTTTTAAGTTTCCTTGTATCCCTTGAGTTACAACCAGAAAATATTTCGGATGAATATAAAAGCGTTGGTATTAAATACGTTTTCGCAAGTAATAATCTCACTTTCAGCGGAGTAAAGTATTGGGTTACCCATAAGCTCCTCAGCATGCCGTAGGTTCTACCACAGGCTTGTGTAATATGATCCGACCAAGTTAAACGCTTATTAAATGTTACACCTAAATTCTTAGCTTTACATACAATGTCGATTTTTGACCCTCCCAAGAAAATATTTACTTCATCCTCTATCCCCACTATGTTCTTGCTTATGACTAAACATTTAGATTTTCCCGGGTTAAGCCTTAAGCCATTTGCCGAAGCCCAAACGAAAATATTATTCAGATCATAATTCAGCTCCTGCACCTTAGACAAAAATAACTCCCTGGTACTACTCAGATACAGCTGAACGTCGTCAGCATACATCTGAACATTACAGAAACGGATTTGTTGGGGAAGATCATTTGAATATAACGAATAAAGTAAGGGTCCAAGTATTGAACCCTGTGGAACACCTCTTGTGACCCGTAACGGATTTGAAATAGATTCACCATTTGTGACAGATTGAGATCTGTTTATAAGATACGACAACATCAGCCTAACAGCAAGTGTGGAGAAGTTAAACATTTTCGACAATTTAAGACATAATGTTGAATGGTGCACTGTATCAAATGCCTTGGAATGGTCCAGTAGGACCAGAAACGATATTTTACTTTCATCCAAGTTTCCCCGGATTTCCTCTATTACATCTGATAAGACAGTAATACAGCTACGCTGTGGCCTAAAACCGGACTGACGATCAGTTAATAGGTTGTTTTCGTTAACATACTCAGAAATCTGCTTATGTAACAGGCGTTCAAATACTTTTGATAAAAAGGGAAGGATTGCAATAGGTCGGTACTCATTGTTAGCCTTAGGCACGGGAACTATTTTGGCATGTTTCCAATCCATTGGAAAAGTGCTAGTTGTAATAATTGTATTAAATAAGTGGGTGACAAAACGGACTATCCAAGGCAAGATTATACGCACAAATCTAGGGTTAATTTCATCTAAGCCAGCAGCGTTAGATTTAACTGAAAAAAAACCTTCAACTACTTCAAACAGGTCGAGGCAGCGGAAATTAAATTCACTTATACTAGTGTAGGGGAAGGTGAGTTTTTCATAGAAGTCAGTTTGAACATTTGGCAGAGGAATATTTACAAAGGTTTCGTTCAACACGTCGACGTCAGCAACCACTGTCTTGACAGTTGACTTACCAATGCCAATATCACGAATTTGCTTCCAAGTTTTTTTACCGCCGACTGCCGTATTAAATTTGTTAAAATAATAAATAGATTTGTCATGCCTTATCTTAGAAACAACAGCTTTTCTAGCATTACGATATGCCTGTTTGTACTCTGAAATTTTATATCGTTTCCACAAATTGTACATGTTGTCACGATGTGCAATCAACAATTTAATTTCACTATTAAACCAAGGCCTTGTTCTATTTCCGATAGTTTTATTCTTAAGTGGGACATGGTCATTGTAAATCCGAAGGATATGAGTGTTAAGAAAAGTAAGTTGTTCATTAACCGTGGGTAAAAAGAAAATATTGTCCCAAACAGTGTTATTAAGATCACTTTCCAAGGCCATGAAGTTGATATTATTAAAATCACGATAAATAATTTTTTTTGGTACGCTTTCGATAGCAAAATTAAATGTGATGAAAATCATGTCATGTTTCGAGAAAGCAGACGCAGCCAATTGTTCATAAAGCAAAACTTTTCTCATATTACTTACAAAGAATAGATCCAGTAAGGTACAATTATTGGTTGTAAAGTGAGTGGGCCTAGTAGTATTGACAGTAGTTAAGTTAAACAGGGACATTGCGTTTGTTACACTTGTCATATTCTCAAGCAAGTTGCTATTGAAATCGCCTCCAATAACAACTTCAGAGTAGGCTACAGACAAAAGTTCCAACTTATCAATGAGAGTGTCCATTTTAATATTCTTGCCAGGTCTGTAGACACACCCAAGGAGCAGTAATGTGCAGTTTTTCTTTGGGAAAAAAGATAATCATGTAATGAGAAAACGGCCATAAGAATATTTACAGCGAATTCATTTCGAGAACGGAGCTACCTTAAAATAAGTATTTAACTGTTTTTATTTTTGAAAAATATTTGATGACCTCTTTCCTTATTCACCGCAAACTCTTTACCCAATTGTTTGTTTATATCGAATAAAGTTCTTATTTATACAAAAACATTTTTTTTAATCAACCTACAACAAAAAATATTTCTTGGAGCATTTAGCATCAATAGATAATCTGGAATATAATTTTAACAATGACACACAAAATCCTGTAAACAAAATTCCTAAATGAAATAAATTCTTGGCAAAACAGAAAACAATTTAAACAATATTCAACACACATATAAATATGCCAATAAGATTTAATAGGCCATGGTCAAAAGTTCAACATTGAGCCAAAAACAAAAAAAAAAAAACTTAAAAAAGCAGATATATTTAAGGAGTGTAAATGTGTGTGTGTTGTGAGTGGACTGATTGGCCGCCAGCAAAATCTTAAAAGGATTTTGTATGTAAAATTTATACATTTAATGGAACAGGTATGATTTGAAAAATAAATTGAAAAAAGTTGCAAAAATGTAGATTTAAGTAGCTCGTTTTACACTTACGCATTGACTTTCAAAAGAAACTTGATCTGTTGGCGAGGTCTGACTCCGTACAACAGTGTTTTAAGTCACGAAAGCGTAAAATCCAGAATGTGTATGCAAAAAAAAAAGTCAGAAAGTTTAGTAGGTCCACCCCGACCATTTGATGCCCTACACAGCGGTATATAGAGAAACAATTGCGAGATTGTATTCTATTTGGAAAATATCAAGACTTTGCTGCAATACTTATTTGAAATTTTTAAGCACCTTAAAATTTAAATATTCGGTCTAGAGTGAACACAATATGAAGAAACGATATGGCGATTAACTCCACATTATTAGCTAGTAGAGCCGCTATTTTCCACTGGGAATTAAAGATTTAAAACATTTAACTCAAAAATCAGGTTTTTAGAGATATGACTCTATTGCAGCAAAGGCTTGATATGGCCAACCATGGACCTGGCAAAACAAAATTATGTTATAAGGCTAAGAATTATATGGGAGTCCTTTGTACCTATTATAGCCGATATATTAACATTAATTATATATGAGATTTGGTCATACTCAGGGTTACCGTTGAAAATTTTCGAAAAGGGTCACAAAAAGTGGATTTTCCAGAAAAAAGGGTCAGAAAAAGGGTATTTCAATAAAAAAAGGTCAAGTTTTTTAAAAGCAGTATTTGCCATTTTAATAAATATATTTAGTTAGACCAAGTTTTTTATAAACAAACAAAAAATATTTATTTCAGGTAGGCAGTGCTTGAAAAACTTAATTTTTTTATGGAATGCCCTTTCCTGTTTTTAACACCTGGCAAAAAGTTTGTTCTTTATCGCTATAACTCATTTTTTTAATACTTTTTATTTTATGTTCCGACATATTCTTTTTTTTACCGACTAAGCGAATTCAAATTAATTAAGGGTGGGTTTCCAATTTTGCAATTGGTCGCGAATTTTAGCCCTGTTCGCGATTGAAGCGATTTTTCCTGTTAGCTTTCTGATTCTTTAAAACTTTTACGATTTTTAATAAATATTAGAGATTGCTATCATACCGCTATATTTTGGAATTCAAGCAATTTTTTCCGAATTTTTTCATTCCTTTTATTTTTAGGGACTTTTAATCAAGTTTATGGCGCTATTTTTGAAAACTTTTTCGAGTTTTTAATATTATGCGAAGCTTTGTTGCTCTTTAAGACAATAGTGGCCGTTTTAGAAATAGCCCCATACATAAACCGGTCACCTATTTAACAGGGCACTCTTAACATCGATTAAAAAATGGGGGAAAAATTCAATGGCTTATGCTTTTGTTAAGGGTGAATTTTTTTTAGCATAAAACTTGCTTCTCTTTAAAGAGCAAACATTTTTTAGAAACGAACCCTAATTGCATTTGTTAAATAAAATGTCATTTTTTTTTTGAAAAGAAACCGCCATAAGTTATTCAATAAATAAAAAATAAGAAATACGATGTACTTTACTATCGAAAATCAAATTTAGAAGACGTAAAAAATCTTTTAACACAATGAGTAATATGAGTGCTATTTCCAAAAAGGGTCAAAAAGTGGCACAAAATAGGTGAAAATGATACAAAAGGATAATTTAAAAAAAGGGTCATAAAATTGATAACGTCGAAAAAGGGTCAAATTGATACTTTAGTATCAAAACGGTAACGCTGGTCATACTAAAGCAGTTTTCGAGAAATGGTTTAAATGGGACTTTATTTTTGACCAAACAGTACAAAATTTTGGTATAATATTTTTTTGTCCCCGACAACCATGTTTTGGTTAAATTAGTCCCCTATCAAGAGGCCACAACCATATTATGGTTGCCTAAAAACATGTTATGGTTAAATATGACAATAATTTGTTTTTAAACTAACAATAGTATTGTCCTCTTTTTCAAGAGCAACAAGCTATGGTTGAACACCAACCATGTTATTATAAGTGTTAAACATATTTTAGTTATTATAAACCATAACATGTTTGGAGGCAACCATAATATGGTCGTGGCTTCGTGATGGAGGAGTAATTTAACCATAATATGGTTGTCGGTGACAATAATATCGTTAAATTAAACATAATATGGTTAAAATTTTCTTTAAGCATAGTATTGTTGGAGGTGACCGTATTTAAACAGGTAAAGCTATTTTTGGGAGTGGTATTTGTATGGGAACTATGGACAAATATAAACCGCTTAAATATTTTTGGGCCAAAATTCATCTCAATACCAACATAATAAGATGGTTAGTGTGCACAAAGACTTTGTTCCTGCAAAAAGTTTGTATGATGGTCATTTGAAATTATAGACTGATCCCCACCATTTTCAAAATCTTTGATGCAATTGAAAAGTATGAACTAAATTTCATTAAATTACCTTCAAAATTGTGACCTGATTTTTGCGCACAAAATGACATGGACAGACAACCAGCCAGCCGTCTGCCAAGCAGTCAGCCAGCCAGACGGACAGACATTGTTAGATCAGATTACTTAAAGGTGGATCTAAAAACAATATTTTTATGTGTAACACACATGAGCACAAACTCATAATACCCTCTCCCCTATTATGGTGTGGGTTTAAAAAGTTTAAGCAAAATGAGAAAAAAAAAGTTATACGACATGTCTTAAAACAATAATTCAAATAAATGCGGGTGACTGCAGGTCTGAGTAGGAATGTTTTATTGTTTTTCCTCCATCTAGCAAGTTGTTAAAGTAAGACAGACGACGGACGACATTGGAGTTTAAAAACAGTCACATTTTACTGTGTGTGACTGACTTGACGCCTTTATAGAAATTTGAAGAATTTATGACCAAATACCGCCTTAGTTTTATGCATTTGTTGTTTTTTTTTTCTTTTGTTTAAGAGTTTTTTGTTTTTTGTTTTTTTGTTTCTTTTTTTTTTTTTTTTGCAATTGTATTTTTTTATTGGTTCCATTGTTTCTTTAACCCACACTTGACCATGTTTTCCAATCAAATTGTCTTGAAGTTTGCAGATTTTTTTTTTGCAGCTTTTAAATGGAATAGATATGTAAATTTATGAGAATTAAAGGAATGGAAAGTTAAATGAGAATAATAAACTGTTTTCGAAATTAAAAAAGACTTGAGATTATTAATTTTGTTTGTTAAACTCCCAACTAATTTATAATATACAGTAAAATCTATCATGACCGGACTTCTCAGTAACCATTGAGAGATTCTTCTTTTGAAAGAACTTAAGGCATTGCCTATTGAACGCTGGCAGGTCCATATATATTGTTTTATATAATACTAGCTGTCCCGGCAAACGTTGTTTTGCCATATTACTAATTTCTAGTGAAAGAAAGAGGAATATAGCGCTTTATACCATGATCGCCGATGAAAAGTAATTGCGTGTACGATATTTTTTGTCACTCCGTCTTTAACCAAAACAAATAAACTCGATGGCTTGCCGACGCAAGAACATGCCACGTCCAAGCCGCATGCAGACATCGTTTGGCCTTGCAACTTATTCATTGTCATTGCATAACAAATTAAACGCTTTTGAATTCATTTGGGTCGTCTGTGGCAATCATCGGAGTTTGTGGCAGAATAATATTTTCGTCTCGGAATTTACCATTCAAAATGGAAGCTTCGATAACGTTTTTCATCAATTTTTTATTGTATAGGCGACGTAAAATAACCGGAGAAAATTAAAAAAAAAATACACCAACTTTTCAAAAGAATCGGTTTATTAATTAAAAAGGTATATGAGGGGTGCTTTTACCCCTTTTGCTTTATTTTGCGCCGTAATTGTTAAAGTTTATAGCTATTGCTTTTCCTTCCTTCAAGACTTAAAACTATCATCGGATTATTAATTAAGAAGACATGGAAAGAGGAAGCTTTTACCCCTTTTGCCCTATTTTACGCCCTTTTTGTTGGAATTTCCAGAAAATGTATATCTTAAAGTTCCTTTAGATGTTACAGTGTCTGCATGCCAAATGTTAAGAAAACCGGTTAATTAGTTAAGAAGATATTGGGAGGGGGAGCTTTTACCCGTTCGCCCTATTTTACGCCCTCTAGCGACTTAAAGTATACATTAAGATCTATTCCGAATGTCATTGTACACAAAAACATTACGATACAGGGTTTGGTAACTTTTCAAGTGGCAATAAAAAATCATAATATGGAAAATGGGTTTTTGTTGATATTTATATGGGAATATATAGGAAATTCTAAATGACATATCTCCGGAACCACTGGGACGATTTAGTGAAAACTTTACATAGACCATCTACAGACTACTCCAAAAGTATCCTTTGGTTTTTGGTTTAAATCAGTCGAGCGGTTTTCGCAGTTAGTGGTGACATCAAAGTGTACACTTCTTTTTATATATATATAGATATATATATATTGTTTCCTTTCTTTTCTAAACGTTTCAAGGCCTTTAACATAGCCTGCATGGAGGCCATGCTGGCAGTGACAGTTCTAGGAATGCAAAAGCCCAATAAGTCACTCAAATTTAACCAACCGAAACCTCAAATAGCGGATATAGCTCCATATCAGGGCTGGGCAAAATTCTGTGGCATTAACACATGTCTTTAAATCGAACGATCAGTAGTTTAACGAAACAATATCAAAATTTTAACATACCTAGAAGGAAAAACACTCCGGATAAATAAAGGTTTTTATACTTACTTTAAGTACGAGTCGTATTAAAAAATTCAAGTACAAATAACACTAAAACATTCTGTAAACAATCCAAAGTGGGATTACTTTCGAAAATTAGTCCGGGAATTTCTTAAAATAAGTACAACATTCTTAAACCAAGTAAAAAAAGATTAAACTTTTCGTTGGTAGTGCCACTCTGAGACTAAGATTACAAAGTGAGCGTGTTAATCACATTTAACTTCTCAAAGTTTGGTGCAGACACTACAACAACACTACACAAGTAGTTACAAAATACATTACTTTCATGTGTAAGAAGTAAAATTGAGAACTCATGCTTCTCATTGACCCAGTAAAAACTTCGCCTACAAAATAATGTGTTGAGTAATCAGAAAAACATAAAAGCATTACTTACAATTCTACTGAAAGAACCAATGAATTTTACAAGGGAAGTCCCAAAATTAACGCATTCAAAAGTAAGTCATTATTTTTTTTAACTACATACATCCAGAAAAAAGTAGTTATAGAAGTAGTTACAGAATTAGTTAAAGAAGAAGAAAGCTACTAAATAATGAGTGATAGAAGCTATTCATTTTGAAAAAGTAAGCGAAGTTTTTACTGGGCAGTTTATATTTTCGGTTATATCTGTACATTAAGTTTTTAAAGTAAAAACCATATCGGGAATACTGCTGCTATATTATGATTGAAATTCTGTAAAATGTTAAACGGGTAAGTAAATCAATCATAATAAAATTCTACTTCTAATTTCATCTTTGGCTTATTTCAAGTACGAATTCGGGATTGAATCAACTTTATAATACTTGAATCCAGCGCGTTTTGAAATTGGTTCAATCTAAGTTTTACTTAAATGAATCTCATTTTCGGATTATTTCAAGTACGAAATCGGGATTGAATATGTTTAAGTTAAATATTTCGCGATTGAAAATCCGTACTTGAATCAATCTTTCTGTACTTGATTCAAGAAAATCCGTTCTCATCGTACTTGAAATGCCGCTTCGGATTGATTTGAGTACAAATGGATTGATTTTTCTTTTGAGTGTAGAACCTTAAAGTTCTAATCTGTATGCTGTCAGATACCCTTTCATTCACTCCTTCAAACCCATGTATCATAACGAATTCGTATGCTAAAAATTTTTTTTGCCAGTTCCAATGATTGATTGTTTTTGAACTTGTCATGGTTTAATGTTAATTTTCATACTTGAAAATTGGCAAAAAATTCTTTTTAAAGTTTTTTTAGTTTAGAATTTGTCTGATTTTAAAAATTAATTGGTGTGGATTTTTTCCTTTTGTTTTGTTTTTTTTTCTTTGTTTTCAACTTGTTGTCTTAAATGGATTACATGAATGTCATTTGTATGTTCGGCATACATTGTGTTTAGGAAATTTTTGAATTATTGATGGTGGGTTGACAACAAGCAGACATTTAAAGAATGACAATTAATAACGTAAATAAATCAAAAAGCATAAATAGCCCATTTTGAGTTGTGAACTGAAAAGAACAAGATGTAAAAAGTTCATGTTAAATGTTACCTTGTTATAAACTTGTAAATAGCGAATTTAAAAAAATTGCAATATGTATTTAAAAAAACGAAAGTTTAAAATGTATACCCTTTAATTAAAAGCGAGGTGAATAGGGCTAGTAAGTCATTCCGTATGTATCCAAGACCCCAAAATGATTATATATCCTGTCCTTGAGTAATTATAAGTCGATTTAGTATGTTCGTCAATCCTTCGTCTGCTGAAAACGGCTTACTTCTTAACAGGTTCACAGAAAAAAGAAAGTAGAGTAGTTCCAGCCCAACTATATTATCCCTTCACCACAGTACATAAAGACAATTTTCCGAGACTGTACCATAGGCAATCATAGACCTGGCAAAACAAAATTATGATATGAGTTTAAGATTCATTTAAGGGGTCCTCGTGTTGAATATTATCTAGATATCGACATCCAAATGAAATTTGTTCGTTTTAAAGCGAATTTAGAGTGGGAGTTTAATTCTGTCCTATGGTTAATTTTGGACTTAATGACGCAACGACATAGTAGATATTATAAAAGTAGTTGTTGCTTAATTTTATATGAATACCGACATTCTTATGGAAACTTTGTCTTTTAAAGCATTTTTCGGGAATGGTATTTGTATGGGAGTTATAGTCAAAAATTACCGGTTAAAAACAATTTGTAAGGCGATTTGTTTTGCAATAAAATAATTTTGGACTTAATTCAACTTAAAAACCAACGTAGAAATTTTATAAGCACAACAACTCTATTCCGGAAAGCAGTTGGCATGTAAAAATATTGAATGATTCTCACAATTTTCAATAGGCTTCATTATTATAGCAATTAAAACGTATTTAAAATTAATTTGCGAACAAGGTTGCCTGGACTGATAACCAGCCAGAAAAAGTTCTAGGGCAAATATCTTTTAGTGTTACAAACATCAGCACACAAACAGACGGACAAGGTGAAATAAACTTATCTTCTCATAAGGGCCCAGAATATAATTATATACTAAATAGGGTTTAAGATCAATATTGTAGAAATAACAAACGGTTAATTAAAGCATTGATCAAAAATGTTTCAATCAAAAATTTAATCAAGTGAATTAAACGCTAAATCAAGTGAATTAAAGGTTTAATAGAGTGAATTATACGTTTAATCAAGCTAACTAAACATTTAATTGATACTATTTATTTGTTTACTAGTGCAAATTTAATTAATTTTTAATTAAAATCACCAATTTTTAAATAAAATATTTTTTTTTTTTTTATGACAAAATTATAATGTGCACTCAAAAGAAAAACAACCCATCCGTACTCAAATCAATCCGAAGCGTTAATAATATTACGGTGAGTATGGATTTTTTTAAATCAAGTACAGAAAGATTGATTAAAGTACAGAGTTTCAATCGCGAAATACTTAAATTATCCATATTCAATGCCGTTTTCGTACTTCAAATAATCCTAAAATGAGATTGATTTAATTAAAACTAAGATTGAACCAATATCAAAATGCGCTTGATTCAAGTGTTATAAAAAGATAAACCAAAAGTGAAATTAGAAGGAGAATTTTATAATGATTCATTCACTTTCCAGTTTTGCACCTTACAGAATTTCAATTATAAAACACCAGCATCGTTCGCGATATGGTTTTTACTTTAAAAACTTAATTTATATATATAACTGAAAATATAAACTAAGTGAGAGGCAAGAGTTCTCAATTTGACTTTGTAAACATGAAAATAATGTATTTGCGTTCTACACACAACAAGCAAATCGTTTTTTTTAACTACTTGTGTGGTGTTGTTGTAGTGTCTGCAATAAACTTTGACAAGTGAAATGAGATTAACACACTCACTTTGTCATTTTACTTTCAGAGTGGCACTAGTGACGAAAGGTGTCATCTTTTTTACTTGGTTTAAGAGTTTTGTTCTTATTTAAAGAAATTCCGTTACTGATTTTCGAAAGTAATCTCATTAAGGATAGTTTTAAGTATGTCTTAGGACCGTTTTCACAACTTACCGATAGCTAAAAGATAACTTTAACCAGACTTATAAAAAGTGATCTATTATTTAATTAATTTTACCTAAAGTGAGCGATAAAGTAAATTTAGTTTCATGCTACCTGGTAGGTGAAAGTAAAGTGGTAATAATGGAATACTTTTTATACGGCCGATAAAATCCTACCTTAAGCTATCGGTAAGTTGTGGAAACGAGCCTTAGTGTAATTCGTACTTGAATTATTGAGTACGACTCGTACTTAAAGTAAGTATAAAAAACTTAATTTATCCCGATAACTACAGTTTGAAAGCTGAACATATAAAACAGGGTTGACATTTATTTTAAGTACACTGAAAGAATTTTCTTTACAGATCCAATGGATTTTGACATAAATCCAATGAAGAATTACATTAAAATTCAACCTATGTAACGTTTCATTGGATTAATGAAGAATATTATATTAGCCCCCCGTTTAATTTAATTTGTTTTATGACATAAATTTATTAAATTACTGATTAAATTTGGTCATTTTTATGACCATATATGAGGAGGTGAGATGCAAAACTCGTTCGTTACACCTTTTTCAAATTTTGGGAAAATGCAAAAAAACATATAGCGCCGGATTAACTGGACCAAATTAGTTGAACTTTTTTGATTTTGAAGTGTTATGCCATTCTTGATTAATAAATCAACAGTTGAAAAATTGAAACAAACTGTATATAGAAAAATAATAGATTTAATTTTGTAACGAACGAGTTTTGTTACGAATTTTCGAAAGAAACTAGTTTTGCTACGATCCGTATGGGATCGAATTAGTTCTGCAACGCAATTTAGCCCACCAGGAAAATTAATCATTTAACTTTAGTATATTTTAAAGTTTAATAAATTTATTAAAATTAGGCAAACAGTCCTAAAAAAATAACTCACATTGTTTTTTTAAATTTGGGTTTTTGTACAGTTGGAATCGAAATTTTTCCTCTATCGATGTGTAAGTTCCCATAAGTCCTATCTAATGTAGTTTTCGAAATAGAAAAGTTAAAAACAACAACAAGTCCAACTTACTTAGACGTTAAGGGCATCAAGTGTACTTAGTTTTGATTACCACTGGATTTGTAGTCAATAAGGAGAATTTGCTTAGAGGCAAAGAAGAGTCTTTTTTGTTCTAATTGTAAAGTGAGATAAATTAAAACACTGCTATTTTGGTTTTATTTTTTATTTAGTTAAATATTTCGACTAACTTTGTTAATCGATCACAGGAAAATAAAATATATTTTTATTTAAACATGCATTTGCTTCTTTAGTTGTAACTTGTAAAATTTTGTAAAACACATTTTGAAGAGAAAAGTAAGGTAAAACTAATTGTGTAAGCCTTGTATTATTTTTCGGAAATAGCAGACCTTTTGTTGTTGGACTTGATGCTGTTGCGTCAAGGGATTGAACAGTACCAATACCTACATGGGAGGTAAAGAACACCAAGTCCAACTTAATAAGTAAACGTATGTTACCTTATATGACGTTATTTTATTAAGGATATTATCGACATAAATACAACATGTTAGTCATAATATTTTTCTTCAGTGTACTTGTCATTGTTTTTTCCGTTCCTTAATCAATATTATTATTCTCCAAGTATATAAAATTTTCTCTCCAATTTTCCCCAAGAGGGTAGATAAAATTATTCTCAAATGTTTTTTCGGGTAAACCCCCACATTGACAGGAAGTATATCTTGAACGATGGCATGCATTTTTTCCGAGTTCCTTTTCCATGTTTAATCTATTAGCATTCGCTTTGAAGGTTGGAATTTAAAATGAAGTTAACTTATTGCTTTCACCACAGGAGTTAAAGCAGATTTCCAGTCGAGTTTAAGAACATCCCTACAAAAATTTATTTCAATATACGGTTTATAAAAAACAAATATGTCAAAGCGAACTTGTTTACAAATTTGCATTTTTAAATTCCCTAATTCGACTCTATATAATCAACGATATCTTGGCCCATTTCTAACAGAAAGTTTAAAACAGTGAACCAGCGAGTTTTGTTACACAAAATGCAAAGAGATAGTTTTGAAAATGTCTGTTGAGTGGAACGAACCAGTTTTGTTACCAACTGCAATTTTATGTCACAAAAAAATATAGAAAAGAACATGATTCAATATAATCTATATATATATTCTTATAAAGTGCTAAAAGATCTGTCTAAATCGATTGTTATCTCAATTTTTTAAATTTTTGAAACGAGCGAGTTTTGCAACTCACCTACTCATATATATATATATTTTTATTTATTTCAGCCATTTCTATGTGCGTTTTGAGTTGTTGTGAATTTTACTTTTTTTCCTGTTTCAAATCTTCAAGTTATATTTATTTTATTTTGTTTATAAACATAATGTTATGTTCTACTTGTATAAGCTTACCTTTTAGTAAATTGTATTTAATTCATTTTCCAGCCCGAGACGACCTTTCCATTTTGCTGGCTTGTAATACTACGTCAATTTTGTGTATTTAAGTTAAAAATTAAAGAAAAAAGAATGTGAGAATTGTTTGCTCTTGTCTTTTCTATCTCGTTCTATCTCTTGTTTTCATTGATTTAGTGACATTTTTCATGGAAAATATGAAGTTACACTTTTTTTCATTAACTGAAAATATTTGAATATATTAATTAATAGTTCATTTTAATATTAAAAACCTTTTTGAAATAATGTATAACAATTAGTGGAATTTTGCTTTTGAAAGTGATATTAAGTTGTCATTAATTAAATGAAAAATTTTAACAAATTACGAAACTCAATTTCGTAGTGATAATGAAATTGCTTCATTATTTCTGTAAAATTTCATTCCCGTAATGAATTCATTGGACTGAAAAAGAAAAATTTAATGAAATTGATTCATTAGATTTATGAAGCAAAATTCTTTCAGTGTAAGGTTCCGCAAAGTCATCATAAATCGTTTACCCCCCGTTGCCACATGCAAGTGCAAGTTCGAAAAACTCATTACACCCACACTGTTTTACTAACACCACCACATTTGCTTGCAAGTAAATTGTTGACACCTGTCGCAAGTACAATGACAAATGGACAAACAGTGTTACCGTGGATGAGTTTTGTATCGATTAACTAGTACTTAGTAAAATATTAGTTATGTTTATAGCTGATTTCTGTGTATTTATAAATAAATAAAAATAAAAAAGAATACAACTATACAACAACGCATCTAAATGGCATTATTAAACATAAATTTCAGGCATTTAGAAAAAAATTTAAATCAAAATATTCTTTTTAATTTTAGTACACGGCAATACTCTATTCATATATTTTTAAAAATTAACATAGCTTTTCATAAAGATTTCATAAAAGTAAAATAAATTATAGAGTTAATTAATTTCAATCATGAGGAGAGTCTATAGATGCAACGATTTGAAAATAAAAGCTAAAAGTTAAGTTGATGCCGACATTATAAAAAATTCAATAAACTCAAAAAAATCTGTATCTTTATTTCTCCTGATTTTCGTAATAAATACATATACACTACTTGCAAGTAATGACTTGCTTGTGGCAACCTAGAATTAATGCCAGAACCAAATTGTAAAAGTTTTCTTTAAAAAAAGGAAAAAATGTGTTCACGAAGTTCATAGATCACTTCGTACCATTTTACGGTCAGCATAATCGGCCTATTGAGCAAGCAATTCGTGCACTAATTTTACTTGAACTAATTTTACTTTTCTCGATTTTAACCCATCAACAAGAAAAAAAATGTGCATGACGATGAGAATATTGTTGCTGTAGAGCGAAATATTGAAGAATACGACGGAATGTTGATTCGTCGTCGTTGTTCATAATTTTCTGGCATTTGTCCTTCGGCTACGTGGAATATTTTAACGTAAGGATTAACGTGCAATAATTGATTCCAAACGACCATTGTTTGGTCGTATTTTTGCTGATTAGGATAATTTAAAACTGACCAAAGATGAGCATTTTTGTTAAAGCATTGTGTTTTGTAATGAAGCTCATATCTGTTAAAAAGGCTACGTTAATTAGCAAATTTGCTATATCTGGAGCGAAGACAATCCTCCAGCCGTTAACGGCTCACCATTACATCCATTAAGATTAACTGGTTGGTGCGGTTTACACGCTGGCGGCATCATCGGTCCTTATTTCTTTCGAAATGAGCAAGCGAAATCATATTTAAAAAACGCCATGCCATGAAATTATCTACCAAATTATAATAAAAAAATTCATCTCGACAATATTTCTGCCTTGTATTATAAAAAGTTCTCATTCAGCTTAAAAAACACCCTTTTTGCATGCCCTTTTTTTACCTTCGGTAAAGTGTACAAAAAAAATTTTTAATCAGCAACAAAAAAAAAAAAAAAAAACGCTAGAATCTGTATTCTGTATAAATTTTAAGCGGTTTTTATAATTCATGCACAAATTTCAATCACAGATCTTTAGCTAAATTTAAACCAAAAAATGTAAGAAAATTATATATTTAACCAAATTTTTAATTTATCTTAAATTCCATTTAGTGTCAAATTTAATTTATTATTTCCTAAATGTGATATGCCAACACTTTTAGTTAGATTTTATGCAAAACCATTTAAATGTTTATTAATTTTTGCAAAGCTTAAGTGTATTAAAAAGGTGTTAAATTATTCAAATGTTTAAAATTTAAAGATTTGTGGTTATTAAAATTTATTGTCTTTTTATTAGTTTTTTTGCAAAATTTAAAAATAGAAATCAAGTTTTCATGCTTAAAAATTGGTCATAAAATCGGTTAGAAAATTATACTGGTGATTTGTTAAATAAACTATAAATCAATAATTAGTATTGTGGTTATCCTGTTGAACTATTTTATGGTTTTTAATCCAAATTTTTAATAATTTTAATTAGGCTTAAGTTCATTAAATTTAATTTTCATTAAATTATTTTTATGAAGAAAGGAATTTTACAACATGAAAATTAATTAAATCGTTATTGATAATCTTTCATTTTTGACCGTGGCGGGGGCTCGAACACGGGCCGGCAGGTTACCATGACATGTTTCGATCGCAACCACTCGATCTCCTCAGATGGATTTGCCGTTTTACACTCGCAGCCATCGACGACTGCTGACGTCAATAGTCAAACATCAATCCTTAAACCAAATTGTATTTTAACCTTTGGTAGATCGAAGTTTGCCTTTTTGAATGATTATCCATTTTAATTGATTTTACATGTTCTTCCTTACTTTTGTTTTTTCGTACCTTTGTCAAGAATTTTTCTTGAAGTCCAAAGTACATTTTTTGTTTTTTCATTTTTTGTCTTTCTTTTTCCTGTTGACCTTTTTCTGCACAACTTGAAGGATAAATGAATACATAGAGCTCGTGCCTTAGCTTTAACAATAATTAGTATTGTGGTTATCCTGTTGAACTATTTTATGGTTTTTAATCCAAATTTTTAATAATTTTAATTAGGCTTAAGTTCATTAAATTTAATTTTCATTAAATTATTTTTATGAAGAAAGGAATTTTACAACATGAAAATTAATTAAATCGTTATTGATAATCTTTCATTTTTGACCGTGGCGGGGGCTCGAACCCGGGCCGGCAGGTTACCATGACATGTTTCGATCGCAACCACTCGATCTCCTCAGATGGATTTGCCGTTTTACACTCGCAGCCATCGACGACTGCTGACGTCAATAGTCAAACATCAATCCTTAAACCAAATTGTATTTTAACCTTTGGTAGATCGAAGTTTGCCTTTTTGAATGATTATCCATTTTAATTGATTTTACATGTTCTTCCTTACTTTTGTTTTTTCGTACCTTTGTCAAGAATTTTTCTTGAAGTCCAAAGTACATTTTTTGTTTTTTCCTTTCTTCATAAAAATAATTTAATGAAAATTAAATTTAATGAACTTAAGCCTAATTAAAATTATTAAAAATTTGGATTAAAAACCATAAAATAGTTCAACAGGATAACCACAATACTAATTATTGTTAAAGCTAAGGCACGAGCTCTATGTATTCATTTATCCTTCAAGTTGTGCTGAAAAAGGTCAACAGGAAAAAGAAAGACAAAAAATGAAAAAACAAAAAATGTACTTTGGACTTCAAGAAAAATTCTTGACAAAGGTACGAAAAAACAAAAGTAAGGAAGAACATGTAAAATCAATTAAAATGGATAATCATTCAAAAAGGCAAACTTCGATCTACCAAAGGTTAAAATACAATTTGGTTTAAGGATTGATGTTTGACTATTGACGTCAGCAGTCGTCGATGGCTGCGAGTGTAAAACGGCAAATCCATCTGAGGAGATCGAGTGGTTGCGATCGAAACATGTCATGGTAACCTGCCGGCCCGGGTTCGAGCCCCCGCCACGGTCAAAAATGAAAGATTATCAATAACGATTTAATTAATTTTCATGTTGTAAAATTCCTTTCTTCATAAAAATAATTTAATGAAAATTAAATTTAATGAACTTAAGCCTAATTAAAACTATAAATCTTTTAAGCCGAGAAAATAAAACAAACAAAAACTGGTTAATAAAAAGTTAGTCATATAAACAAAAATGTATTTTTTATTATATTTAATTGAATTAACAAAATATTCAAAATAGAGAAACACACAAAACTTTTTAACGGAAGCTTAACGAAATTAGCAGCCAAAAGTATTTGACTATTAAATTTTATTCAAAATGTTTTTTATATTTATTTTTATATGAAATTTTAAAATCTGTGTTTTTTAATTAAAAACTAATTTTAAATACTTTGTTTTTTTCTGCTTTCTTGTCTTTTTAATGTGTTAATGCTAATGATCAAAGTAAATTGGCCTTAAAGCTGTTTGCTGTCTCTTTTTGGCCTGCTCTAATTTCCAACAAAAACGAAATACAGTAGCCAAAAGTTTTTTTTTTTTTTGTTTTTTCTACATGTCATGCCATGGCAAGCAATGGTCTGGCATCAGCATTTTATGTTCGCTTTGTTGGTCAGAAAAACATTAATGACATCTACGAGTGTAAAAAAAAACTTTTAATGTTGCTGTTGTTGTTTGCCAGTGCTGCTGCTGCTGTTGTTGGCATTCCGCTTTTGTTTTTTGCCCCGTGGCCTAATGCGTTTATTTTGGAAAAGATAAACATTTGTATTACTACGAAATCATGTCATACTCTATTAAATACAAAAACAGAAATCTTTGACTCAACTAACGGCAGGGAAGAAAAAATTTGGATTGCCCTACAGCTTCTAATAAAATAAAAATTTTATTGTTGCAAAAATATTGAAATCAAATACTTGCAACAAAATATTGTTAGATCGTTCGTCCATTTAGCTTCGAAGAGGTTAGAAAGTTAGGTAAGGTAACATACATTCTGCGTTAAAATTACGGCATTCGATATCGATCGAAACTACAGTATCTGTAACGCTTATTTGCTGGCGCAATGATACATAATACTCAAACTCGAATAAAATGTCACAGAAATACTTAAGTTTTCGAATGAGCTCTGTTGTATTTGAGAAATTGTTTTTTACTGCATATCTGGTTTAAAAGGACTTGCGAAATCGTCTATCTTCGTAAAACTTGAGAATACTTTCAAAAATCAATAATCTTGTACACTTGTCTGTCGTATGGCATATCGTAAAAAAAAAACATTTTTCTATGCACTTTTGAATAGACAAATTTGTTGTATTGTTTCTTTGGCGTATTACTAAATGTCAAAAATGGAAAATATCAATTCAATGTACATACACTGTCAATTCAACTAAACTATTTAAGAATATTAACAAATTTCTTTTTACCAAATAATAAAACAATTAAAACTAAAAAAAGCAAATTATTTAATTTTATTTATAATTTTTTACTTCACTCTTGGTTTTTATTTATTTCTTCTTCTTAAATAAAATTTGCCATTCACATTGGCTGATACCATAAAATTAAAACAGGTATGGGAGTTTTAATTTGATATGAAATGGTAATAAATATTAAGTAATAAGCAATTCTGATAAAAAAAAGTTTAAAAAATAAATTGAAATGAATCAAACATATATTAATTATTCAGAAGATATTAATTTGTGTTGGTGGTTATCACATTCTAAAAAGATTTTTAGAAATTCACCAAACAAATCGAACATTTCCAGGCCTGGCATAAATACAACATTTTTCAAAACACATAAAAATCAATCGTATAATGAGACAATACTTTTGTACGAAAATTACTAACAACAAAAATACTATATTGTATTATTAGACGATTATACGGCGAATATGACGATCCTACGAGCCTGTGAAGTAGACAAGAGTAATATTTTATAATAAAAAAGTACTCCAATAGAATTTTGGTTATATTTACTTGAGTTGAAATTCAATATGCGTATCGGTATCACCGACATCTCTTAATATCGTATCGTATCGAAAAAAATTTTATGAAAAACTAAAGTATAAATACTACAAAAAATGTCATCCATAGTTTCTCAGCGATAGTAGTATTTTGAAAGCTAGAGTTCTATTCCATTGTCATAGTAATAGTCATTGGTATATGAACCACCTTCGGTAATTTTTTCACAATTTTGTCACAATCTATGTATAGCTTAACGAACCATAACTTTAACACTTAGAAATAGCTTTAAAATTTTAGAATCGAGACATAATAAGGCCTTAGTAAAGGCAAAGATAATGTAGTTTTTAATATAGTCACCGCCAACAAAACAATATTTTAAGAAAAATTTGCAATCATATTATGGCAACATCAACCATATTATTATCGCAGGCATCCATATAAATCAGGCCTCTCTAACTATAACGCACTTGATCATAAAACGGGTATTACCTCAAAAATATTTTTTTCACTTTTTGGAAAAAAATCGGTATGTTTATTTACCCGCTGTTAAAATATCGAGCTATTTTGCCTACTTTTTGGAAATGAAACAGTTGACTTAAAATTCTTTTTTAAACTCCTTTTATATGAAATTTCGAGTTAATACCCTCTTTTTTATCAAGTCCGATGTTATAGTTACAGCCGCTAATGTAATAATTAACGATAACATTATTATGTTTAAAACAAATAGTAGTATAGTTGTTTATCAACTATAACATAATTGCTCTCAAAAAAGAAAATTACACTTATTTTTGAGCATCTTGCAAACACTTTGACAAATCTAATATACTTCTTATTTGTAGCGCCCTATCAAAACAAAAATATTTTGTATTTACTCCAGCTGCAGAATGGTAGCAAAATATTTTCGTTGTCATTTGTTTTTATTATACAACGAACTCAGCGTTATTTTGTTTTTTTTTCTCTAAACTCGACCACAAGCGTTTGCAAATTAATTTCTTTTTCATTAAAGACGTGGGATTTTTCGTTTCAAGAATTTTTATTAAAATTTTTTTTTTTTTGATAAACTTACAAAAAAAATTATATACGTGATGCTATAAATTCAAAGTCAACGTCAACAAATTATTAAAATCATAATTAAAATAACAGCAACAAAAAAAAAAAAACGTTAAACTAAACAAAGTCAAATCATCATAAATGAAATTATATTTGTGGTTTTTTGTTGTTGCTGTTCTTGTTAGATTTTATCTGGTTTGCATTTCAAATGTTGCTTTCTATTATAATGAACTTCAACTTGCGCTGGCTAAATTAAAATATTTTAAAATGTGAGGGTGTTAATAGTATTTAAAACAGATTTTTGCTTTACGTTGAAAATGTTTAAACAATATTTTAAAAAAGTAACGCAAAAAATATGAACGTAAAAGATTTATGATTACGAGCAATAACTTTTACAACATGGGGCGTGTTTTAATATGACTGGGTTTTGAAGGTCAGCAATAGAGCTTAAGAAAAAAAGAGGAAATTCAAATACATAATATATTTTCACTATAATGTAGAAAAAAATGTTTGCTTTTGGTTAAGATTTAAGTATAGAAAATCAATTAACAATTACGGCTGTTATAAAAATTATTGGAAAAAAGTTATAATTAATATTAATCATACGTCGTGAACTTGATATTTTTGCACAACACAATTTATTATGTAATAAAAAAAATTTGCACAAAATTTAATTATTTATAGAAAATTTTGCACAGAATTTAAAATTTTATATTAAATTTTGCGCAACAATTTTATAGCAAATTTTGCAAATATACTATTTTATAGGTAATTTTTCAATTGTACTATTTTATAGGAAATTTTGCAAATTTAGAGGACATTTTGCAAATTTACTATTTTATAGGAAATTTTGCAAATTTACTATTTTTTATAGGAAATTTTGCAAATTTACTATTTTTTGTAGGAAATTTTGCAAATTTACGATTTTCTATAGGAAATTTTGCAAATTTACTACTTTTTATAGGAAATTTTGCTAATTTACTATTTTTTGGAAAATGTTGCTCATTTACTATTTTATGGGAAATTTTGGAAATTGACTATTTTGTAGGATATTTCAGAAATTGACTATTTTGTTGGAAATTTTGCATATATAGTATTTTATAGGAAATTTTGCTTATTTACTTTTTTATAGGAAAAATTGCAAATTCACTATTTGATAGGAAATTTTGTAAATTTACTATTTTATAGGAAATTTCTAAAATTTTCTATTTTATATGAAATTTTGCATATATGCTATTTTGAAGGAAATTTGGCATATATACTATTTTATAGGAAATTTTGCAAATTTACTATTTTATAGGAAATTTTGCAAATTTTACTATTTTTTATAGGAAATTTTGCAAATTTACTATTTTTTATACTACTGTTTATAGGAAATTTTGCTTATTTACTATTTTTTGGAAAATGTTGCTCATTTACTATTTTATGGGATATATTGGAAATTGACTATTTTGTAGGATATTTTAGAAATTGACTATTTTGTTGGAAATTTTGAATATATAGTATTTTATAGGAAATTTTGCTTATTTACTTTTTTATAGGAAAAATTGCAAATTCACTATTTGATAGGAAATTTTGTAAATTTACTATTTTATAGGAAATTTCTAAAATTTTCTATTTTATATGAAATTTTGCATATATGCTATTTTGTAGGAAATTTGGCATATATACTATTTTATAGGAAATTTTGCAAATTTACTATTTTATAGGAAATTTTGCAAATTTACTATTTTTTATAGGAAATTTTGCAAATTTACTATTTTTTATAGGAAATTTTGCAAATTTACTATTTTTGCAGGAAATTTTGCAAATTTACGATTTTCTATGGGAAATTTTGCAAATTTACTACTTTTTATAAATTTTGCTACTATACTATTTTTTGGAAAATGTTGCTCATTTACTATTTTATGGGAAATTTTGGAAATTGACTATTTTTTAGGAAATTTTAGAAATTGACTATTTTGTTGGAAATTTTAGAAATTGACTATTTTGTTGGAAATTTTGCATATATACTATTTTATAGGAAATTTTGCATATTCACTTTTTTATAGGAAAAATTGCAAATTTACTAATTAATAGGAAATTTTGCAAATTTACTATTTTATAGGAAATTTTTAGGAAATTTATAGGAAATTTTGCAAATTTACTATTTAAAGGAAATTTTGTAAATTCACTATTTTATAGGCAATTTTGCAAATTTACTATTTTAAAGGAAATTTTGCAAATTTACTAGTTAAAGGAAATTTTGCAAATTCACTATTTTATTGGAAATTTTGCAAATTTTCTACTTTATAGGAAATTTTGCAAATTTAATATTTTAAAGGAAATTTTGCAAATTTACTATTTGATAGGAAATATTGCAAATTTAGTATTTTATAGGAAATTTTGCACACTAACTATTTATTGTATAGGATATTTTGCAAATTTATTATTTTAAAGGAACCTTTGCAAAAAAATTTATATTTTGTATGAAATTTTTCACAAAATCTACTATTTTGCAAAAAAATGTTGCACAAAATCTACTATTTAATAGGAAATTTTTCCCAAATTTAATATTTTCCAGAATTGTTTAATGCCATAAAAACTTTTGTAGAAAGTTACTTTTTGGTTTCTACGCCCTTTTTCACTAAACCAGTTAACAAATATCTAATCAAGCATCTATACAATTTCATTACCGACATTACTTGGTTTTTTGTTTCCCTCTCTGAAGGTTTTTGTCAATGCTACAAACAATTGTATGCAAACTACTACAACAAAAACAATAACTATTATACGAACAAAAGCGTTAATTTATTTATTAGAAAAAAAAACAAACATTATTAACTTTTTCCCCACTATCTCTAGACACATTTGTCAATTATGCGTCTCAGCACTCAATGAGTAAATAAATAATTTAAAAAAAGTTTATTAAAAATATTTAAAAAAAACTTTAATTTAAAAATAGATGACTTACATACAAAATCCATTAAGAATCCGCAAGTCTGAAAAAAACGTTAATTAAAAATTCCAAAATTTTAAAACAAATTGATAAGTAAATGGGAATGTCGGTAAAAAATGTGTTCTGAGAACTTGAAATGTATCATTACTACAGATTACAGTCAACGATTAATAAAATATAGTATATTTTAATGAAGTAAATTTTAAAGTCATATTGTTTAAATTGTATTGTATTGAATTAAGTCCGCTAACAAAATTTTTTAGAACCTCTTAGTAAAAGTTTTTTGTTGACTAAAGGTTCATGAAATAATATCCCTTTTTTAAATGCGACGTAGCATTAAAAATATAAGCTACATATGTCGATTTTCCTTCAAAGACCTCCCGTATATCCATTAGGGACCCCCATTGGCGAACCATTAAAGTTTTTTTTTTCAAAGCTTATGTTTTCAAATTTAACAAATGATTTCTAAAAAAATTATTTATTTTGAAAAATTGGAACTTAGTTTATGTTAAATTAGGAACGTTATGGTCACGCCCACTAGTACCCCTGTTGGGTTCACTGTAAATTCCTACAAAAGGGAAAATATTGTCAAAAGTGAAAGTAAAAGATAGAGGTTCTCATAAGCCCTAGCCTCTTTGCAGTTGCTGTTGTCAACCACCTTATGTCCATGATGAAACTGTTGGGCTAATTGATTTAAATGAATATTTTATTAAAATTTTATAAAATTTAATATTTATATGAAAAAGTATTTTTTTATCTGTGTAGCTAACTTTGATGTTTTATATGAAAATATTTTAAATCTGCCCAAAAATATGATAAATATGCAGGTATACAAAATGCACGTAACCGAGGATTTTGATGAATAATTACAGAGAATATGTATTTTGGGCAGTTAAGTCAAAGTGCAGCTAACTTTAATTTTTTTGTATGAAAATTATTTTAAAATGACAAAAATGTTGTGCATTTATCTTAAATATGCAGGTATAGAAAGTGCACTTAAAAAAGAAATTTGTATGGGATATAAAGAATAATGACAAAAATTTTTAATTTTGTGCAGTTAAGTCAAAAGTGCACTTAAACAAAAGGCAGTTAAGTCAAAACTACTGTAAGTAACAATCATCGTAAGAACGCAAAAAATTTCTGAAAGTTGCTTCAAAAGGGAATCAAGCGAAAACGACGTCGCAAAAGTTCTTGGAATCATTATATTCAGGAATCCAACATAGTCTGACCAGTTAATCACTACGCAAAGGGTGTTTTTTTTTTTTTTGAGTGATACTACTTTGAGTTGGCATCACTGCTTTGGAGTGAGGATAATCTACAAGCTGTTGTCGAAACACCATTATATCCACATAAAATTACTGTTTGGTACGCTTTATGGGCTGGCGGAGTCATTGGCCCATATGTCTTCCAAAACGAGGATGGTCAGAATGCGAAATGTTGTTGAAAATTGGTGTTCCAGATTGCGATTTCTACGCGCCAGCCGTGGCAATTATATATAAACATTAATGACATTTTCTATTCAATAAAGACCGTTTCATTGATATAAAAAATATTTTACTATGTTTTATTATGATTTAAACTTGTATCACTCTATAAAAAACACCCTTTATATCATACAAAGCTCACTCTTCGTTAGTCTCAAAGTAGCTTGCATTTGACAATATGCCTCTTCAGAGCTTTGAGAGGATCTTGACAATCAACATAGAAAGTGACCCCGCTAAAATTTCTTAATTTCCATACCTAGCAAAAAATACTTTTTACCGAGATGCAATTTTGTACAGGAGACGATCTTAGGGAATCACTCACCAATGCGCATTTATAAGGACTAATTTTTGTTTGTGATGAGCCGCTTAAAAGCAATAATTTCTGTTTGTTAACTATAACTCTAAAACAATTATTAAACGTTCGCTAACTTTTTCGCATTTTGAAAAAAAGTCTACGATTAACTAAGCCTATGTTTACACTTAACAAATATTTGACGCCCCACATGTAACCACTATTTTTATTAAACAATTAAACAGCGGCTTAAAATTTATCAGTTACGACAAAATTTGTAAAACAGAAAATTAAAGACTGATTAATTTAGTGGTTACGTTTTTCCGATTTTTTTCTTCAAATAATTGTTAAATGTGAATATACTTCAAGAGTGCCTCGGTAGGCTAGCTGGTAGCGAGCTTGTCTATCAGCGCCGAGGTTGCGGGTTCGATTCCCGCCAGAGACTCTGGTTTCTTTCCTGCAGACAAGCATAGAGCATCGCGGGATAAGCTTAGAAAATTAAAAAAAAAAAAATAAATAAATTGCATCCGAAAGCTGTAACTGCCTCCAAATCGTGATTATTTTTTGCTGGATAACCACAATTTCTGCCGCCTTAAGTATTGGAACCAGAGTTCGCAGATTAGGTTGTTGATCCTCAAATTTGGGATTTTATTTTGGATACACGGTTTTTTATCCTCGTTTATTTGGAGATTCGGGATTTTCTTGAGGATTTTTGGAGATTATTCTTAACCTCATAACATAAATTTGTTTTGGCGGCTTCATGATTTTCCGCGGCTGGGTACACTCTCAACAATTTGTTTGTGTTTACTGTAATGTAGGGCATCAAATGAACGTGCTTGACCGACTATCCCTTGTTAATTGTTCTCTTTAATAAGAATTTTTAACTGTTCAGTAATAATATTAATTAACTTAAAACCAAAAGTTAGGAACCGTTTCGCATTTGGTTTAAAAAGCGCCGATTTCTCTTGATTTTTTTTTCATTTTTAGTTTTTGACATGAGATTTTTAACACTTTTTATTTGTCGACTTCTAAAATTTTAATGTTTTTAGTTTTAACACAAAACTTTGCGTATAATTATGGAACCGTCCGTTTAGTAAAAAGGCACACACCTTTTTTTTATCAAAATCTCGAAACCGCTCATAATCATAAAAATGAAAAATACAAAAAAAAACATATCAACAAACAATGTAAAAGTACGCATGCGTAAATTTTTTTATAATTAGGCAACGTGATGTCTAAAATGCTTTCGAAAAGAATGCAAACAATCAAAATAATTTATTCAAAATTTATATTTAATTTTTAAGCAATTGATTTGTTGTTGGCTGGGTTTGAATGCGGTTTTGGGCTGGTGTTAGATTCGTGGTGCTAAGACCCAAAGCTGGCACGATTAAGTGTCTATATTGTTTCTCTAAATGGTTTTATAATGGAAATTTGTCGTTATTATTTTTAACGCTTTTTAAAAAAAAAAGTTTGTTTTATTTTTATGGTTTATTATAAAATTTATGAGAAACGATTTTATGCCAAAAAATAAAACCGGTGGCATTAGTTAATATTGGATTATATTACTTTAGCTTTATGAATCATTTTAACAAAATGCAAATATTTTTATAATTTTTCGAAACAAAGAAGGATCTTAGTGTTTAATACTTATGCAAATTGAAATAAAGAAATGGTTGCTAATACGATCGTTATTAGTTACAAAAGTTACTAGTCGTTGTAACCACCTGTACACGCAGAGAAAACTGGAGTTGAAATATTTTTACCTTCAACAAAACAATTTTTAAAAAAAATTTACAGCATATTATGTTTAATTTAACCATATTATTGTCACCGACAACCGTATTATGGTTAAATTAGTCCTCCATCAAAAATTTTTAAAGGTTATAGCATTTATAAAAAAAAATTGGTGAAGTTAAGCCGAGAAATAAATTAAACAACGGCTCACGAAGAAAATCCTGTTTTGCCGCTTCAAAAATAATGGTTGAAAAAATTTTTTATTCTCAGAAATCTAAGCGTGAAACAATTTTGTTTAACCTGGAGTTACAAAAAAAATTAAGGCCAAAGATTAATTAATGTTAACCAAAAAAAAAAAGCGCCAATAAGCTAATAACAAATGTGAGATGATATTAAAATCTTTTGTAAATTGGTACAAAAAATTTAAAGCAAATTAAAAGAATAACCCCCGTGTTCATAATTGACTACTTAATTTAACAAACGTTTATTTTAAAAAATTTCCATAGAAAATTTGTTTTGTAAATCTATTTTTTAAATTTCAAATATTTTTATGAAAACAGGCATAAAAAATCAAAGCATTGTCTAAAGTCCTATTCATAATGTGCATAAGGTAGCTTAAAAATTAACAAAAATTCATAATGGCCATATTGCACTTGTTTCTTTGCGAATGTGCCTTGGTCGAAATTTTCCTTAACATTTTCTCACTTGCTTGCCTAGAATTACATAAAAAAAAATCCCATTAAATAATAATTATTTAAAATTTTATCCATTTTATCCATAAAATGTCATCTTATATTTTATATCAAAAATTTTAATTACTCTCGCTCTCCCTCTTTCTTTGACATTTCCTTTTTTATGTCAAATTAAAGCAATCAATTTAAAATTTTCTAATTTAATTTGAATCATTTGAAAAGTCAATTAAATTAAATTTATTTAATTTTTAATTTCCGCATAAAAATTATAAAATGCGCATAAAATGTTTTAATTTAAAACAAATAAATCATTTAAATGAGGAAAACATCTGTATTATGAATATTTTAATAAAAACCCATAAATTAATTTTTTTTTTAGTTTTTTGCTACTGATTATACATATTCATTCAAACGTTCATATCGCACTTGATCAACAAGAGGGTATTAACTCGAAATTTTTATTTTTTCACTTTTTGAAAGAAAGCGACACATAATATTCATATCTACTGTAACGCTGTAAAAATATCATACTATATTGTCCGCTTTTTGCTAATAAATGGTTGGTTTAAAAATAATTTTTCATATGCCTTTAATGTTAAGTTTAAAAAATGTTTTGCTTCTACTGAACACTTTTAAATTTTGAGTTAATACTCTTTTGTTGATAAAGAGCGATATGTATGTATGTAAAACAAAATAGATGTTTATTTTGATTTTGTTTCAAACAAACAAGCACATGCATGATTATGAACTTTTTTTTTAAATTTTGCATTAAAAGTACACCTGAGATGCAAATGGCGGCGCTAGTTTAAACTTTTTGTTTGCAATTTAAAATTCCTATTTTAATTCAAATTTATTGGCAAAAAACAGCCGAAATACCAATCTGGATAAAATTTTCAAATTAAGAAATGTTGCTGGGTTGGTCGTATTTTGAGAAGACCTCATGATGATGTATCGAATATGATTGGCAGCAGAAAAATAGTAAAAACCGCTTACACCTAAAGAAGGCTTCTAGAATCGGAAATAGGCAAAATAGGAAAAACTTGGCCTAAAATACAACAAAATTTCAAAGGACAGATCCGGATGGAGGGACTTCGTTAAGACCCTCTTTTTCCAACTCGGAACCATATAAATCAATGTATATTCAATTAAAATTAAAATAAACCGCGATATCTTTTTTTTAATTAATATGCTGGGATTATCGAAATTTTAAATTCCAATAGTTGTTTTAATTTTGGCCCACTTTTTAGAGCGTTACTTGCCGTACTTCAACATCAACATAAACCAGTGGCTTCAGTTTACCCCACAGGAAATAATCTTGAGGTATCAAATTGCATTGCCTTAGAGGCTTTTAAAGGCGTCAATTTTTGACAGGTAAAAATGGGGAGGTTTCAAATCATGTGATTAGAAGTCAATTAATAAGTCCATTTCTCAAATTTCGATTCTATCTATCCCGATTCTGTTAAAAGCACATCTCATCCGGAGCAAAGGCATCCATATTTTCAAACAAATATCTATTGATCATAGTGTGGTAATGACCTCTTCTGCTGCAATTTGGCTTATTAACAAACCCCTTACGCCAAAAATGAGTCCCATCGCTGAACACAATTTGGCTATAAAACATCGATGAATGATTTTCAAAGCAAATTTAGATATTTCAAGGCATTTGCTTTAGGTTTTTACAATATGTGTGATTTCCAAGTATAAGAGGACTATGGTAGATAACAGAGCGGATACCAGATATTCTTTTTACCGATTTGTGTTTAAATTGGACGTATGTATTTGAGTCGATTTCAATGTGAACATTTGCATATTCTTTTGCCCTATTCCAGGGAACAGCTGAAATAATGGCAAGATTTTCACTATTTGAAAAGGTTTCTAGCTTCAGCGTTTTATTTGTGCTCAACATAAATCACATGCCCTTTTCGACTCAGAACGTGATTCCGTCCTCCGTTACCCGTTTTTGCAGTGCCAGATGTCGACCACATATCTAGCAGTTATTAGTTTGTTATTAAAATAAATTGATGTGTTAAGCGGCAAATATTTTAATAAAATTACTATTATTACAATATTTTTTTTTTTTACTGAATTTAATTTTATATTTCGTGCATTTATAAATATTTATAGATTTAATTTAAATTGGCGCCATAATTAAACCATATTTGTTTAGCGAAAAGCGGGTGTGTGTGAAACTGGGGTGGGTTGCCTCCCACAACGATATGTCAGATGTGAGATCTGTTTTTAAAATGAATGGGGTTTGTATAATTGCAAATTGTCTGTTGTTTCTTGTACAATTAATAAAACTAAATAAAATGTTGAAAAAAAAATAGTGAAACGTGTTAATTGCAGTGGTGAAGACATGAGAAATTTTATAGTTAAAGAGCGAAATTAAATAAACTGATTTAAAGGTTTTGAACAAAAACGGGGGATTGTTTATTAAATTGAAATAAATGAACTGTTTTGTCGCCAAGTTAAAACAATACCTATTTTTAAATTAAATTTTAATTGATTTTTTCTTTTAAAATAAATGACTGCAGAGATTTTTTTCTCTGAAATAATAGATTAACATAATCGATTCCTTGATAAAGAGTTTAAAACAGAAAATGACAAAGAGTTGGACATAACTAAGAAAGTTGTTTGCTAAATTTAAAAGTATTTGAAAACTTAGGAGCACTTAAGGAACTTTGAAACAGGACCATCGAGCCAAAATAGAGGTTCTTATTGATGCATTTAAGAGAACAACCAACAGATAAAGCCCAAAATAAGTAACCAGATACGATGGTATACTTTTTAACAATGACAGCAAATAATTATTTCCAATAGCGATGTTAGGAATTCGCGAAAACGAATACTTGCGATAATATTCGCCGAATACAATATAAAACTAAGCACCACACAATATTTCAAATCTGATTTAAAAATTTTAAAAACAACAATAAATTGGAAAAAAAGATTTACAGCCCAATTATGAATACAAATTCCCCGGGAGTTTTTCCCTTTACCCATTTTTACAACTGAATTAACATTGGAATAATGGGAAAAGGGAGAAAACTCCCGGTGAATTTTTATTCATTATTCGGCTGTAAATGTAGATTAAGTTCAAACTTAGTTAAACGTAGTAACAAACACAGATTTTTTAGGCGAAATGTGATTTTTTTTTATTATTTCATTAGAGAACAACATTTTTAGCAAAACCAAGCTGTTTCGTCAAAATTTTGAAAACAAACTTGTTAACTGCGGCATAAAATTGTTTTCAGATTAACTAAACCTAGTTTAACTGAGTTCTTAAAACACCTGCCTAAATGTATTTAATTAACATCATTTTGACATTCCAGTGAATAAATTGGAAATTATCAACGTGGCGCCTGAAAGCCACAATTGAACATTTTAAAATTTGTACACTTACATTTTTTATATAACAGATAACTCCAAAGAAATTTATTCTGCTTGGGTACTTATCAGTGTAACCAGATTTAAATATTTTTTACAGCTAAATCTTGCTTCATACCAGGCATGAAAATGCTTAACATTATTTTTGAGGTTATCGGAATGCCCTTTTATAACCCCAGAACACATAACAAATACTGCCATCAAATTTAGCACCCATTAGTTTACAAGAGATCGAAAAATTATATCGGGTCTTATGCAGGGCTGTGGAATCGTCAATAAATGAATTAAACGTTTAAAACAGCATGTACACGACATGTTTTTTACATCTGACTTGTCAAATTTCCCACTGCAAAATGCATACATGTCGTATGTTATTTTAATAAGATTGCTTCTGTAAAAGTCAGATGCAAAGAAATCCGACAAAATTTCAATGAGAACGTGCTCTACTTTCTTCTCTGACATCAGAAATCTAGGCCGGGAAGAAGCCAGCTGCGGCGTCCATTATTGACGGTATTACTAGCCGGCTGAAGTTAATATTTTACAACACCGAGATATGTATGATCATCTCAACATTGAATAGAATTTATGTAAATATATATATATATAAAAAGCGTTTCATTATAAAATCCTAAATTGGTATCTTTGAGTTAAAAGAAAAAAATATTGTGATGTCTTAACTATTTTACGGCGCAAATAAAAATTTTCGTGGCGGCAGCAAGCTATTTTGAAACCGAGAGCTACTTTGGTTTCTGCAATAACAATGCAAAAAAAAAAAACAGAGACAATTTCAAAAGCAAATTACATCTACGTTTGTGACCGAATATTATAAATCTTCTGTAAAGCAGCAATATTGACAGACATGCACAATTACATGTGACTTGAAAAGTTGACAAGTCAGATGTAAAAAACATGTCGCCTACATGCACCTTAATCAAGTAAATTAAACGTTTAATCAAGTGAATTTGTTTACTGGTGCAAATTAATAGTATCAATTAAATGTTTAATTCACTTGATAACATTTTTTAATGAAAACTGATTTAATTTTTGAATAATGCTTTTAATATTTGAAATATTTTTTCTGTGTATTTGACTTAAACACTTTTTTAATGCAGTACATTTACAAAAAAAAAAAAACAAAAAAAAATTGATTTCACTTGAAAAATTTGTGATATTAATTAAAAAATTATTAAATTTTGTGACGACAAGTTTGGTGGGACAAAACTCGGTCACACCCTGTTAGGCTTCCTAGGTTTTTTTTCCCCTTTGAATCAACTGTACTTTGCCTCACACTGTGATCACTACCGTTGGTCGTAAACTTTTGTACCACACTGTACCTAACGGGCAGGAATGCGAATGGTAAAATAACAACCAACAACAAAACATACAATCGCGACAAACAAGTAAACAAATAACACTAACAACACACACAGCAAAACAAGTAACAATAACAAAGCAAGCAATTTTAAACATGTAAACAACAAGCAACAAAATATAAATAAGACAAGTAAAGAGACACAACAATAACAACCACGGGTACTGATTGTTGTTAGTGCAAAACATAATCCCAATTTTAGTATAAAAAGGGCAACACAAACGTTGAAGAGATGACTTGTTAACCAGCCGAGCTCAAGAACACATCAGTAGCCCGTTTCTGTATTTCTCGCATCATAAAATTTTCCGACTGAAACCAGTGAATCGGGACAGAAACAGTGAAAAATGAAACAAAAAATGGTTTTTCTCACACAAGTGTTTCTGTATCTTTTTTTTGCGAGAATTATCTGTCATTTAAATAATTTTCCAGCAATTATTGGAAGGATGCGAGAAAAAGTGTTTCTATAACAATATTTTGCGAAAAGTTTCTTTCAAGAACTGTCAAAATAAGTCACATTTGAAATTGGTGGCGAGAAAAACAAAATGTAGATATTTTGAATTTAAAATATGTTTATATACTATTTTTTTTTAAATAAATAAAAAATAGAAGGAATATAAATGATAAAGGCATTATTTATATGATGAAAATAAACAAAAAACAATTGTTATATTTTGTTAGTTGAAATTTTTGTTAGCCTTTTCTTGTTTTGGTTTTAATCAGTGCTGCCAGATAAATTTGTGTCAAAATCGTCAATTTCCTGAGAAAAAAATAAAAAAGATCGTCTTTTTTGTTTTAAAAATCGTGCAATTTAAAATCAATTTTAAACAAATTTGTTTCGACTTTTATTAAAAAATAATCAAACAAAAGCATACACTCACAATATTCTGTACGCAAAATTAACTGAAATTGTAATATAAAATAAATGAAAGTTCATTTAAAAACCGGTCTACCTATTTTTCATTTATTTTTAACAAAAAGTTCATTTAATTTTTCTGTCAAAAATTCAACACCATATTCCGTAAAATCAAATAAATATTCAGTTATTTTGTAAAATTTTACTGTCAAAAATTCAACACCATATTCAGTAAAAACGATTAAATATTCAGTTATTTATTAAAATTTTACTGTCAAAAAATTGACCCCATATTCAGTAAAAACAATTAAATATTCAGTTATTTTATTAAATTTTCATTTACTCCACAAAAGAGCCGAATTTCTTAAAAATACCAGACAGACACCTGTCCGCTTGTTTTTCTTATAAGCGAGAGAAGGAGAATATTTTTATTTACTTACCCAGTTACACACGTTTGTTTTACTTTTGTACTGTACACGTTGTTTACAGAAGAACTCTCAATTATAAGACACCAGCAGCATGACCGATATGGCTTCGCAATTATTTTACTTTTAAAATTTGATGTATTTAACTAAATTTTTTTAACAAATAGAAAATGGGAATTGCTTACACAAAACAAGCAATTCATTTTTTATAGATAAGTAAAAATTATTTTTTGGTAGTAAAATTATATAAAATAAGTGAATATTTAATTGTTTTTACTGAATATGGTGTTGAATTTTTGACAGTAAAATTTTATAAAATAACTGCATATTTATTTGTTTGTACGGAATATGTAGTTAATTTTTTGACAATTAATTTATATAAGATAACTGAATATTGATTTGTTTTTACGGAATTCGCGGTTGAATTTTTGACAGTAAAAATTAAATGAACTTTTCGTTGCTTTAAATTACATTTTTATTTACTTTAACATAAAGAAGAATTTAACTCAATCAACGGACAATATTAACTGCAACTGAAAATCCGTATTAATATGCACTTAGTTTTTTGAATAACTGTTAGAATCAGTTAAAAAGAAATTTGCTTGGAATTTTAAATGTTTATTTATTTAAAAATGACTGAACGGAATATTTCTTAAATAAACTACAGTCCGTTACTGTAATAATATTGTGAGTGTAGTTAAAGTTCATGGGTATTTAATAATTTTTATTTAATAATTGTAGTTAAAATTAAAAAAATCGGTTCATAAATAAACGGGTTAAAGACCCAGTAAAATCTTCGCCTACAAAATGGTATGTTAAGTAATCAGAAACACATAAAAGCACTACATACAATTCTACTGAACTAATGAATTTTACAAGGGTTGTGCCAAAAAGAACAAATTCAAAAGTAAGTCATTTCTTTATCTTAATACATCCAGAAAAAAGTAGTTATCGAAGTTCTTATGGAAGAAAGCTACTTAATAACGAGTGAAAGAAGCTATCCATTTTGAAAAAGGAATAATGGTTTTGGCACAAAAGTGTACATATGTATAAGATAAGAATATCAAATATCAATCATATTTTGTATATGTATATAATACAAATATTTTATAAATTTGTTGTTGCTTTCTATAGACATTCATATTATTATTTTTTTTTTCAGCTTTCAACGCCACAAAATAGAATTGTTTGAAATTTAAAAATTCAAGATGAATTTCTATAGAAAGTAACAACAAAATTATAAAATATTTTTGATTTTGTTTTTGCTTTCGTCACTTTTTTAGAAAAAATCATCAAAACGTCACTTTGTTAATATCGGAACAAAAAATCGTCGAGATGACGATAACTCGTCAAATCTGGCAGCCCTGTTTTTATTATATTTATTTCTTTTGTTGACGTTTCGCTTTTATTTGACACTTAATTACTGGAAATATTCCAGTATAAACAGAATTTGTTGTGTCTGTTTTCGCATTCAAATACAGAAACACTTTTATCTCATAAATCGAGAAACGATGGAATTTTTTGTTTCACACTTCATGTAAGAAATTTTACGATGCTAGAAATACAGAAACGAGCTACAGGTAAGCGAAGTAAAATACCCAGTAGGCAATTTCACCGAGTGGTTTTCTAACACGGAGTGAAATTCTAGTAAAATACCCAGTAGGCAATTTCACCGAGTGGTTTTCTAACACGGAGTGAAATTCTAGTAAAACAACCCAGTAGACAATTTCACCGAGTGGTTTTCTAACACGGAGTGAAATTCTAGTAAAACAACCCAGTAGACAATTTCACCGAGTAGTTTTCTAACACGGAGTGAAATTCTAGTAAAACAACCCAGTAGACAATTTCACCGAGTGGTTTTCTAACACGGAGTGAAATTTTAGTAAAACAACCCAGTAGACAATTTCACCGAGTGGTTTTCTAACACGGAGTGAAATTCTAGTAAAACCACCCAGTAGACAATTTCACCGAGTGGTTTTCTAACACGGAGTGAAATTCTAGTAAAACAACCCAGTAGACAATTTCACCGAGTGGTTTTCTAACACGGAGTGAAATTCTAGTAAAACAACCCAGTAGACAATTTCACCGAGTGGTTTTCTAACACGGAGTGAAATTCTAGTAAAACAACCCAGTAGACAATTTCACCGAGTGGTTTTCTAACACGGAGTGAAATTCTAGTAAAACAACCCAGTAGACAATTTCACCGAGTGGTTTTCTAACACGGAGTGACATTCCAGTAAAACAACCCAGTAGACAATTTCACCGAGTGGTTTTCTAACACGGAGTGAAATTCTAGTAAAACAACCCAGTAGACAATTTCACCGAGTGGTTTTCTAACACGGAGTGAAATTCTAGTAAAACAACCCAGTAGACAATTTCACCGAGTGGTTTTCTAACACGGAGTGAAATTCTAGTAAAACAACCCAGTAGACAATTTCACCGAGTGGTTTTCTAACACGGAGTGAAATTCTAGTAAAACAACCCAGTAGACAATTTCACCGAGTGGTTTTCTAACACGGAGTGAAATCCTAGTAAAACAACCCAGTAGACAATTTCACCGAGTGGTTTTGTAACACGGAGTGAAATTCTAGTAAAACAACCCAGTAGACAATTTCACCGAGTGGTTTTCTAACACGGAGTGAAATTCTAGTAAAACAACCCAGTAGACAATTTCACCGAGTGGTTTTCTAACACGGAGTGAAATTCTAGTAAAACAACCCAGTAGACAATTTCACCGAGTGGTTTTCTAACACGGAGCGAAATTCTAGTAAAACAACCCAGTAAACAATTTCACCGAGTGGTTTCCTAACACGGAGTGAAATTCTAGTAAAACAATCCAGTAGACAATTTCACCGAGTGGTTTACTAACACAGAGTGAAGTTCAGCAAACCCACGAAATACCCAGTAGACAATTTTCCCCCCCGTGTCTTTCTAACAACCAGAAAATAACCGGTAGAGCATTTCACGAAAGTGAGATTTTAGTACAACCCGAAGAATCCCGTAGTGACAACCCCATAAGTGTTTTCCCCAGAGTTCCCCGTAACAAGCCGCACAACAAAGCTTCAAACACTGGAATTTAGACCAGCTTAAACAGCCAAGCGTCTACAGCAATAAAACAAGAGAGGACATAGCACGGAAGAAGTGCTGAGGCAACATAAGCAGGAGCACAACACAATATTATTATTTTTTATAGCTTTTAAAATTATAATCATAATAAGACTAATAAAATTATTGAATTTATTATTAAATAAAAAAAAAAATAAATAAAACTCAACACGTGTCATATTTTCTTGTAACGGACCTGGACAAGGCTGAGTATACCCCAAAATAAAGTCGTTACAAGTGGCGCCCGAGCAGGGACTTCAACAAGAAAATAACACAGATAGTCACAAAGAGGCAAGATGGTGAAGATGAACTGGGTGTACAGTCAGAGAAAAGAGGAGCTGGTAGCCTATGCCGAAGAATTCGGGTTAGAATCGAGTGGCACAGTGGAGGAAATACGGCGATGTTTTTTTTTCCGGAAGAAAGGGAGGAGTGTGACGACAAGTTTGGTGGGACAAAACTCGGTCACACCCTGTTAGGCTTCCTAGGTTTTTTTTCCCCTTTGAATCAACTGTACTTTGCCTCACACTGTGATCACTACCGTTGGTCGTAAACTTTTGTACCACACTGTACCTAACGGGCAGGAATGCGAATGGTAAAATAACAACCAACAACAAAACATACAATCGCGACAAACAAGTAAACAAATAAATAATAAAAAATAAATAAAAAATATAATTTATATATGCGGACATCTGGATAGTATGATATATTTCGGAATAAAAAGATTCTTCGAAGTGTTTATAAATTTTTCCTCAATTAATCATTGTTCAATTTGCAATTAAAAAGTAATAAAATCTTCTAAGTTGATACTCTTAGTGCAGTTACGTAATAAAAGTATATTTCTCAAACTAGAAGAATTCAGCTTATTCCGTTTTTTTGAGCAAATATAATTCAAATCTGAAAATATTTGTTCGCAAAGATACGTTGAGGGAAATAAGGATAAACACTTTAATGAAATCTTCTTTATTTCAGGATATATTGTACCATCCAGATTTTTCCAGAATTCTATATTATAAAAATTATCCGGGAAATCTAATTCACTTCGAAGTATAATAAGTTCTGTTTGGATTGGACATTCGTACTTTAATATATCGCATTTAAAAGGGTTTTGAAAAATATCCAGTAAATGCTGAATATTTTCAAAATCCTTAAACCTGTCATTAAAGTTATTAAAAAGTGTTTCTAATATTTCCAAAAGTTCAAACTTTTTCAAGATTTTCTCCTTGTCGTAAATAACAGAAGTTTTCGGAAAGTCCGAAAAGTCTTTAGAATCAATTTGACCTGCAAGTAAAAATAGCCGAGTTTTAAAATCAGAAAGAATTTTAAACATATCAGAAATATTATTATCTTTTCCCTGCAGCTTCAAATTCAACTCATTCAAAATGTTACAAATGTCTGTTAAAAACGCCATGTCTAAAATAAATTGATAATCTTTTAAATATTCTTTTTCGGTTATTTCGATATTTTCAACTTCTAAAAATTCAAAAACTTCAGTTCTAAGCTCAAACAATCTATTAATACTGTTGCCTCGGCTTAACCAACGTACCTCAGTAAACATTAATAGATCGTGGTGAGAAGCATTTGAATTTTTTAGAAATGTCACAAATTTTCTATGAGTCAGTGAGTTATGGCCGCCCCTTATCCTATTAATTATCCGCTCAGTAGCCTTTATGACCGGATGCTCGGATATAAATTTCGAAGCAAGAGCAGCCTGGTGTATTATACAATGCAAGGTATAAACCTCAATTTCATTTTTTTTCATCTGGCCTACAAATCCATCACGTTTGCCTGTCATAGTGTTCGCACCATCCGTACAAATTCCGACTAATTTGTTAGAATCAACAACGGAAAGAAGTTTTTCGTTGACGATATCGAACAATAATTTGCCGGTTACATTGCCATAAAATGTTTCAACAGAATAGATTGACTCGAAAACATTGTAATCTGAATCAACGCATCGAATGCAGATTACAAGTTGACAAAGGTCATTAATATCGGTGCTCTCATCAATACAGAATGAAAAAAATTCGCAATTTTTTAATTTTTCCCTTAATACTGATTCCACAATAGCACCCAAATAAAGAGAACGCCGGGTTATACTATTGCGGGACAAAGCTAATTTTTCAATAAAATTAGTTTTATAATGAAGTTTTCTAAAAACTTTACTCAATATATTTTTGACAAATGGCCCATCTGAAAATGGCCTTCCTTTTTTTACAATATATAAACTTATTAAGTTAGATAAACCCAAGGTATATTTACACAAGGTAGACTCATTTGGGAGTGTAGACATGCTGCTCTATAAAAGGAACCATGTTGTCAAAATTGTCTTCATATACACGCAATTTGACGTTGTGGTTCCAGCTATGGGTAAACAGCTGACAAACATATGGGCCAACGAGTTTACCTTGTGTAAATATACCTTGGATAAACCCATTTTTAAATTCTCCTCCACCATATCTTCATCATTTTCTTTATATTGATTTACCCATTCCTTCAACTTTTCAATAAAAATTTTCTTATAAATTTTAAATTGTTTTTCTTTTTCTTCCCCCTGCAAAAAATTCATGTCTTTGTGAACATCTTCAAAATGTTTTTTTAAATTATATTTCTTAGTTTTTTTAAATGTCTTATGACAAATAAGACATTGCATGTCATCAAAAGCATTTTGTAACATAAAATAATTTTCGACTGACATCATTAAAAAATTTCAATTTTATGTTAACTCACAGCAGTCTCGATGACGATTAAAATGTAAAACAGGCAATTCCAAAATTAGTAGTGGTATACACAATTGTGCATAGAAATGGATTTCCCTGGTCTATTTATTCAAAAATAAAATAAATTACATGAGAATTATAACGTGAAAAAGTTATTTTAGTAAAAAGTTAGGGTATTCATAGTGGTAAGTAAAATAGAAAGGGTATTCACGTTGTTGGGTTACTCATACTTCAAACATCTGTGCATACATTTTAATTCTAGCTAATGGTATATCATAACTTTTTACAAAATACCAAATGCGCACCTGAGTTTGCCTGCAAAAATGTATAGTCATTATAACAGGTCAAAGTTACCGCCGAAAAATTGTATCCCACAAACTCGAAATTTTACAGGGGAAAGTTTTTTTTAAATAAAATCAGTTTGAATAAATAATATTTACATTATAAATTTTAAAATAATGGCTTTTTTCAAACTGATTTTATTTAAAAAAAACCTTCCCTGTAAAATTTCGAGTTTGTGGCATAAAAAAGTAAGCAATAAAAATAGTGCGAAACCAACAAGTTTCATTAATACATCAATAAAACACATCTTCTTACCCAAAAATTTTACCTGCTGTCACATTTGCTTTTATGTGTATAGGTTTGCACATAAATTGTAGGAAAACAAGACTTTTTTTAACTTGTTTTTTAAATATTTTTACTTCCTTAAGAAAAGTGTTTTCAAAGAAAAAAACCCACCGACGCGATTGGTACAGAAACAAAAATATTTTTACAAGCACAAAATACCAACAAATTATTGTGGCTATTTTTTCTTAATAATTTCTGCGTTTAGGTACGTCTTTTTAACGAAAGTAAAAGTGACCCTTTTCAGGTACAAAGAATTTTTTTCACAAACAAAACACATATTGTTAGCTTAAATGCAAAACAATGTAGATATTATTTAAAAATTACAAATTTAATCCCAATTTTAGTATAAAAAGGGCAACACAAACGTTGAAGAGATGACTTGTTAACCAGCCGAGCTCAAGAACACATCAGGTAAGCGAAGTAAAATACCCAGTAGGCAATTTCACCGAGTGGTTTTCTAACACGGAGTGAAATTCTAGTAAAATACCCAGTAGGCAATTTCACCGAGTGGTTTTCTAACACGGAGTGAAATTCTAGTAAAACAACCCAGTAGACAATTTCACCGAGTGGTTTTCTAACACGGAGTGAAATTCTAGTAAAACAACCCAGTAGACAATTTCACCGAGTAGTTTTCTAACACGGAGTGAAATTCTAGTAAAACAACCCAGTAGACAATTTCACCGAGTGGTTTTCTAACACGGAGTGAAATTTTAGTAAAACAACCCAGTAGACAATTTCACCGAGTGGTTTTCTAACACGGAGTGAAATTCTAGTAAAACCACCCAGTAGACAATTTCACCGAGTGGTTTTCTAACACGGAGTGAAATTCTAGTAAAACAACCCAGTAGACAATTTCACCGAGTGGTTTTCTAACACGGAGTGAAATTCTAGTAAAACAACCCAGTAGACAATTTCACCGAGTGGTTTTCTAACACGGAGTGAAATTCTAGTAAAACAACCCAGTAGACAATTTCACCGAGTGGTTTTCTAACACGGAGTGAAATTCTAGTAAAACAACCCAGTAGACAATTTCACCGAGTGGTTTTCTAACACGGAGTGAAATTCCAGTAAAACAACCCAGTAGACAATTTCACCGAGTGGTTTTCTAACACGGAGTGAAATTCTAGTAAAACAACCCAGTAGACAATTTCACCGAGTGGTTTTCTAACACGGAGTGAAATTCTAGTAAAACAACCCAGTAGACAATTTCACCGAGTGGTTTTCTAACACGGAGTGAAATTCTAGTAAAACAACCCAGTAGACAATTTCACCGAGTGGTTTTCTAACACGGAGTGAAATTCTAGTAAAACAACCCAGTAGACAATTTCACCGAGTGGTTTTCTAACACGGAGTGAAATTCTAGTAAAACAACCCAGTAGACAATTTCACCGAGTGGTTTTGTAACACGGAGTGAAATTCTAGTAAAACAACCCAGTAGACAATTTCACCGAGTGGTTTTCTAACACGGAGTGAAATTCTAGTAAAACAACCCAGTAGACAATTTCACCGAGTGGTTTTCTAACACGGAGTGAAATTCTAGTAAAACAACCCAGTAGACAATTTCACCGAGTGGTTTTCTAACACGGAGCGAAATTCTAGTAAAACAACCCAGTAAACAATTTCACCGAGTGGTTTCCTAACACGGAGTGAAATTCTAGTAAAACAATCCAGTAGACAATTTCACCGAGTGGTTTACTAACACAGAGTGAAGTTCAGCAAACCCACGAAATACCCAGTAGACAATTTTCCCCCCCGTGTCTTTCTAACAACCAGAAAATAACCGGTAGAGCATTTCACGAAAGTGAGATTTTAGTACAACCCGAAGAATCCCGTAGTGACAACCCCATAAGTGTTTTCCCCAGAGTTCCCCGTAACAAGCCGCACAACAAAGCTTCAAACACTGGAATTTAGACCAGCTTAAACAGCCAAGCGTCTACAGCAATAAAACAAGAGAGGACATAGCACGGAAGAAGTGCTGAGGCAACATAAGCAGGAGCACAACACAATATTATTATTTTTTATAGCTTTTAAAATTATAATCATAATAAGACTAATAAAATTATTGAATTTATTATTAAATAAAAAAAAAAATAAATAAAACTCAACACGTGTCATATTTTCTTGTAACGGACCTGGACAAGGCTGAGTATACCCCAAAATAAAGTCGTTACAATTTGTACCAGTTAACAAAATAAAAGTATCAATTAATGATTTAATAAACTTGATTAAACGTTTAATTCACTTGATTACATTTTTAAATAAAATTGCTTTTATATATGATTAATGCTTTAATTGGTGAGAATGTTGGAATATTTTTTCTGTATTTTAAATAATTAAACATAGCAAGAAAATAATTCTTTTACAATTTCAAATCGATATTTCAATTCTAACACGTGGCGCATTGAGCTTAAATATATAAACATATATAAAGTAGAAAAATTTTGGTCTCGGAGTCGCGAGTACTTTGACTCTGACTCCTGTACAAAATCTCAACTCCGACTCCACATCCCTAGTTTTATGGTTTTTAATTTAAAACCTAAAACTTTATGAGCGCCTTGCTGGAGGGTATTAAAGATTCGACACAGCCTAATAAAACATTCCTACTTTTTTTTTCCTTAAACAAAAAAAAATTGCGAAAACTAATTTATTTTACCAAAACATATTTTATACTTGTATTTTTAATATTTCTGATTTTTAATTATCTTAAATTTTTTTGCCATATATTTTTTTATTATATTTTTTTATGGTTAAACTAAAATATAAAAATTCTACAGTCACTGACATAACAAACAATTAAAATGTCAATCAACTTGAGGTATTAAAATAAAAAGGCATAAAACACAGCAAAAACATTTCAGAAAATACATAAAATAAGTTGGGCAGAAAAAACAAGCTCATAAAAAAACTCAACAAAAAAGAATTTTGTTTTCTAACAATAATCACTTACAAAATCTAACAACCTAACAACAAGACACACAAAGGTGTATTAAATAAAGCTCTTATAAATAAAACATGACAGCAAACATGATTTTATTAAGGTAAAACTCTTAAAAAGATCGAAAGAGTTCAAAAAGAGAAAAATAATTACCTTAGAGAACTAGAACCAACCCCTTATTATTGAAATAGAGAGAATCCAAAATGACGAGTTTCTATGAAATAACAGGCAACTTTCGTGTATCGTATAACAAGGTAGTGCAAAAAACATCGCCCCATTAAAAGATTCTATAATTTTTACAAATGGCGGTAAATGTCAGCTCTGATTTGGCAGATATAAAATATACATCTATAAGAAGCGGAGCGGTATACTCCTCAAGAATGCAGAATAATTGTTTCGATTTTCTGAGGACAGCATTCCAGATCTCTCTTGATGGTGATTTTCACTTGCCAGCAAGATCGCCCGATTTAATCGCCCTAGATTGTTTTTGAAGACACAAATCTATGTGAACAAGGCTCAGAAGACCCCAAAGAAAATATCCGTCAGGATTGCGGAAACATATAACCGAACTTTCTGGCAAGAGTGATGGATAATGCAACAAGTCGAGCCTGAACATCATTTCTGGTGAAGTCACTTGGACTATAACATTTTTTCTACTAAATGAAAAAAAATATTAAGACATCCATTAAACACAACTTAAATGAAAGCCTAAAGTTTTTCATACATCGGATGACAACTTTTGCGCCACCTTGTAATTGATTTAAATTTCTGGTAGTTTCGATGATTAAATTTATTTTTAACATGAACTGATTGAATTGTGGGTTTAAAGTATAAAATGATGTGTTTTAAACATTCATTGCAAAGATATTAGTGAAATTAAAATGTTTTTTGTACAAAAGCGTTTTAAGACCAACTTTTTTGCCGCTATTAATCTCATATCTTTATTTAAAAATTATCAAAAAGTAATTTCAATTTTTGGGAATACAAAATTTTAATTTCAAAAGATTTTGTTATTCGTGCTTAATTCCCAGTTTTTATTATTGATAAAAACACTTGAAATTTATTGTTGATGGGATAAGCTATTCCTATGCGCATTTCACTGGTTGCTTAGGCCAGATCACCAGGAAACTTAATCCATAAAGATTTTAGAAAAACTAAAGATATTAAACCAAATAAAACTGTTAAGCGTATAAGACTTATAGCAACAGTTCTACTTGTAACAATATCAGAGCTTAAACAAAACACATCAACAATAAACAGTGGGTTTATCTCATCTTACATTCCCCACTACAATTAGTTGAAATTCTCTCAACATTAATTGTAGTTGTAAGTAGGTTAAGAAAAACAAAATAAAAACAACAACAACTTACAAAAGATGTTGTCAATTAAGTGTTTTTTTAGGCCGTGCACTTGCCTGTTTATTATCAAAAAGTAATTTCAATTTTTGGGAAAAAATGTTATAAATGACAAAGGCTTTTATTAACGAATTTAAGTTGCCAAAAAGTAAATAAAATGATAAATCACAAAATTACATTTTTAAAATTACAAATGCTAACCATTTTTGGCATACAGTAGGAAGCTTAAAAATTGCTTTTAATTTAACATTGTGCCTTAGTTTAGACAAATAAGCAGCACTTGTATTAACTCTACCACCCAACAGTGCGTGTGCTAATATTTTTTTTTTTTTCAAAATTAGAATTAATGAAAAAAGCTTAACCAACAGGTTAAAAATAGAAACATGTGAGTCCATGCTATCAACTCTAAATTTTCTAGATACTGAAATAGAAGGTTGGATGCCAAGTAATAAACTACAAAAAAAGTTTAAAAAACATAAAACGTAGAGTTTATAAAGGGTGGTAAAATTTTAAGGGCCGATGTTGATTTTGAATAAAACAAAAGGGCCGTTGTTTCGTTAGCTGTGTGGCAAGGAGCACCGTCCTGTTGAAAACACATATCGTCCACATCCATATCTTCCAATTCGGCCCATTAAAAGTTCATTATCATCTCACGATATCGAAAAACATTCACAGTAACTACCTGTCCGGCCATTTTCATAATAAGCCTGAATAACTTTTACGCGTTGCTCGATTGTGTATCCTTTCATGGTTCAAATTGACTTTATCTGAAATTGAGAAATGTCAAATGAAATGCAAAAAAAACTTGACGTTTAGGTGTGGCTCACATTCAACGGCCCTTAAAATTAACCAGCCGTTATAACTGAAAATATAAACTAAATCAGAAGCAAGAGTTCTCAATTTTACATTTTAAACATGCAAATAATGTGTTTTCGTTCCACACACAACACGCAAAGCGTTTTTTTATCTACTGGTGTGGTGGTAATGTAATGTCTGCAACAAACTTTGATTAGTTAAATGAGATTGAAACGCTCACTTTGTAATTTTACTCTCAGAGTGGCACTATCAACGAAAAGTTTAATCTTTTTTTTACTTGGTTGAAAAATTTTGTACTCATGTTAAGAAATTCCGGGATTGATTTTCGAAAGTAATCCCATTTAGGATTGTTTTAAGTACGTTTTATTGTTATTCGTACTTTATTTTTTAGAACGACTCGTACTTAAAGTAAATATAAGAAGCTTTTTTTATCCCGAGTGTTTTCTTTCTGTGTAGGGGTTTTGAAAGAAATGGGGTATTCACAAGATAGTCATAAAGTCATATGTCTTAAAATAAAAACCAAAAAAAAAATGAGTGCTGTGAGCAACCCTCATAATTTAGATTGCTACTGAATAATTCTGACAAAACTATAAACGCAGCATAAATAGTTTAATTATTTTAGGACTTTTTCTATATGAAACACAACAATCATTTTTTGAGCTATTGTTAAATATTAGGATTTTATGAAAATATGACTCGATAGCACTACGTGTAAATACCATAAATATGTTTTCATTTAATGCAAATCTGATCTATAGACTTGATTTAGATCTAAAATGTTGAAGCTTTTTTTTAAAGATTTGATTTAAAAAATCAAATGCCATTTCTTATCCAAAACTGTCTTTTTCTTTGAAAGCTGCCCTTTTTGCATTTTTTGTTTTGATTATGCAATTTGTGTTGATAGTAGCGGCCTGTTTTTACACATTGCCACCTAACTAGCTCTTTCTAATGCGGTCACCTGTATGAATTCGCCTTGATTCAGACATAACAACAGTGTCTCTAGTAAAATAGATTACTAAGATTCATTTGAACATTTTCTTTATTCCAAGAAACCACTTATTTTTGGTGTAATTTTGTAAGTTTTTTTTTTACACATTTTCAAACTTTCCAACTAATGATCTCTATATCAATATTTGCTCAAGCTTTTCACTCATTCCGAAATTAACTAAATGAAATAACAATCGTTTAACAAGTAACTTGATTATACAAGTTGCAAGCAATATGAATAAGTTAACAGAAAAAATTATTTCAAGTGTTAAAGTTAAAAATAAATATTGACGAAGTCACAGAAAAATAATATTCCACATTTTGGTTTTTACCCATTTAAATAAAAATCAACAAACCAATTAACCAAATGCGTTAAATAACGAAAAACGTAAGAAAAAACTACTTAAGCCGCAGTTGGTACAAAGTAAGAAAAAAAGCAAATATTTAACTTCAAATAAAGAATAATAAATAACGGGAATCAACGAGAAAAAATTCGTTGGGAAGTTGGGAAAAAAACTTAATTTGTTTGAGACGAAATATTTTGTTTGATGAAAAGTAGTAGTCAGGTTAATCTAAATACATATAGAGAAAGCAAAGAAGTTGCATTGTGGTGATAACATAAGTAAACAAAGCCAAACTTTTTGTGTGCCTATAAAATTATAAGTTCTAATTCGAAAGCTATAAGTTTAACTTTTAAAAACTTTTAGTTATGACGAAACTTTCAACTTAACTTCATTTAACACGAGGGCGTTTTCGATTTTACAACAGGGCGTTCTTGATTTTACGATGTCTGAAATTTGTTTTTTGCTTTCGCTGTACAATAAATAATGTTTCATTTTTGACCTGCCAACATTTCAATTATGTTTCATATTTTTATTGTCGATTTAAACATGTTTGGTTCTGTTTATTATACCACCGTAGGTGAATTAATTAAAATAATATTAGTTTGTCGTGAATTAATTAAAATAATATTAGTTTGTCGTTCCGTTTGTAATTTCAGCAATACCTTAATAAATATATACCTTAAAAAGTATATACATTCTGAATCATTTTACGAATAGCGGAACTTGTATTAGCGATGCCCGCCCGTTGGTTTTGATTTCTGTGTTTACGTTTAAATGGGGTTTTGAAAGACCTTGCTTGTATCACATATAGTCTGGAAGAGTTTGTCTGTTGAAATTTAACTAGATCGGTACACGGTACCACGACTGCTTCTTATTTTTACAAAAAAAAAACTTTAACTTTTTGAAGTTTCCTTATCTATATATATAATACGTATTTTGTTCGACCTTTATTATTTCAAATATAAATAAATTTTCGAGCTTTAAGCCTTTTTTTATAAAAACTTTTAACGTTTATTTAAAACCAATATTTCGGCACTTCCTTATGTACATATATGTTTAAATTAAACATAATATGTTTTTAATTTTTTTTTTTTAATAGTGTTGTAGGGGTGACCATATTTAAAAATGTTTTTTCTCTGCATGTATATGTAGTGAAATCTGTATATCTAATCTAATCTAATCTGTATAATATTAAAAACGTTAAATCGGTATTTGATTCGGGTGGTAAGATCAATTACACTGCGGAACAGACATTTTGCGGTCTGGAATTTGATTGCAAATTTTTACTAATTTGAGGTCGCTGATTTCAAATCTAATCTCCATTTTTCTCTATCAGCTCTACTTTTCCGTTATGTCCAAAATTAAGGCACTTTCACTACATATATTGGAATAACTTGAAAACGGCCGTGCTTACATTGTTTTTTAATTTGCCCCTAAGTTTCAGAGATATGGAGACATTTTGAAAAAAAAAAAAACAAATTTTATGTTCGAAATACGACAAAAATCACAGTTTGGGTGTAAAAACATTTAGCTTAACATAATTTCGAATAAAATGAGGTTTATTTCATTGTTATCGCTGCTCAACTTTTGATTTTATTTACAATTTACTGGGAAAACTGAATATCGATTTCCATACAAAAAGAAAAAACGTTCATGACAAACACACATTTAAAATGTTAGTTTTGCATGGAAATCGATATTCAGTTTTATCTGCAAAATTAGAGATTAGATTTGAAATCAGCGACCTCAAATTAGTAAAAATTTGCAATCAAATACCAGACCGCACAAAAAAAGTTTCAATTTGTTCCCTTGGGTTATAGACTTATAGCCAAAATTCACAAATAAGGTCTTTATCTAGCAAAAGTTATTTTTGAAGTTTTGCTTGCTTATGTGGTGCCTTGGGCCAACTATGGACCTAGGTTCCTAACATTTTGTGATCGTGTTTTGGCTTTAAAATAAAATTATTTGTATCTAATTTATTAAGGCACCATCTTTTTTATTAGAATTTCGCAGTAGAGGTGTTTTTGGGAGAAGAGCTTATATAAGATTTTCGGCCTATTATGGGCCTATATCTCTAGTGTTTTTTAACAGGATTTTAGCTTTTACAATAGTATTTTTTATCTCTCTAAAAATTCTCTGCATGAAATTCTTATTGATATTTTTAACTCACATAAACTTGCTTAAATTTTAGATTAGTTGTGGTTTCCCTTAGAACACAGCGAAAAAACTGTTGTACCAAATTTTCTTTAATTATCCTTAAAATGCCTAACTGTAGATTGGTAACACGAAAACAGATGACTTATATGAAATCCAATCTTAAGAAAAACTGGCCTGAGAGTGATAAAATTCGTTGTTGTAGTCGATAATAGGCTTTATTTTCGTGAAATTCGGTTTAGTGTTTTCCCGTCTTATAAAAGTATTACATACCAAAATTTATAATAACTGACTTTATATGGCGCCATGGTAAGTTATGCACCAGTCTTTACGAAATTTCGCAACTGCTTGGGATAACTAAAAATAATTTGACACCAAAAATTTTCTTTTTTGTTGATTCTTTCAGAAGTAAGCACGTTTTCAACAGACGGACAGACAGATGGACATGGCTAAATCGACTTAGAATTACTCAAGAGCCCAGAATTTATATACTTTATGGGGTCTTAGATAAATATTTAAAATTTTTAAACGCAATGACAAACTTAGTATAACCTCCTTACAACTAGTTGTGAAATGTGTGAAACATTTGTGAAGCTGGTCCTATTGCTAACAACTTTTAACTGCAAAATATTCAACATTTAAAGTGTAGTGTTCTACACTTAGATACTACCTACTGGCGCCTGTTAAATTTGAAAATAGCATTAGGATAAAGAACAAAAAACCCATAAACAGCGCCTGGGTAAATGTCTATTCCAATAATTTAAACATGAACTGGCACTACTACACGGAAAGAATTTTTTACTAAATCGCCGAAAAATTATTTTGCGAAATAATTAAGCTGGTGACGCAATTAAACGGAACTCAACTTCCCGGGTATCTTTACATAGACAGTTATTCCGAATGGTATCGTTCCATGATTTTTAGTGCAATAAAACGGGAAACTCAATTAAGCGGTGCTCAATTAACCGAAAACAACTTATTATGGAATTTCTTGTTTTAAGAAATGAAATTGATTAGTTTAGAAAATAAACTTCTTTCCGTGTACTTAAAATAAAAACCCAATAGTAAGAGAGATGGAGAGAGAGAAAGAAGCGATTATTATATTTTTATACATACATATATACACACATATGTATAATCTATATATATAAAATTGTAACGTTACTGACTGACTGACTGACTGACTGATTCATCATCGCACAGCCTAAACGCCTGAAGCTAAACACTTGAAATTTGGACCAGAGATTGGTCACTCCCCAAATCGATCCACTAAGACTGGATTTTCGGAAATGCGAATGTTTAGAGGGTAAAAAAGGGTAAAAACGGGAAAATTCGGTAACCTTAAATCTTCAAAACTAAAAGAGATACAAAAAAAATTTAATACCTATCGTTGTTTTTTAGAAAAATAAGCGGACAGGTGTCTGGTACTTTTTTGAAATTCGGCCCTATTAGGGAGTAAACGGGTAAAATCTTTTAGTACTTTTAGTACTTTTTTGACACCCCATCTATCTTTTGAACCAATTAACATAGAAACAAGGTATATACCACATTCGAAACTTATCAAAAAAATACGAATATGAATTTGGTACTTTTTCGAAATTCGAACATTTAAGGGGTGAAAATCGTAACTATTTTTGGTACTTTTTTTAAAAAACATTTTTCTCCATTCATTGACATGTTCGTAATAAATTATGGGCTCCCACTTCAATACTGAAATTTTTGATACTTTAATGGGGGGAAAAAATAGTACCAAAAAAAGGAAATACGTGAAATTTGATATTTTTCTTTCGCTTTTTGGTTCTACAACTGGTATTTTTTTAATTATCGTTAATATTGGACCTTAAAACCTAAGATCTATTGCGGAACTTTTTGGTACTTTTTTGTTCTTTATCTGGTACTTGTATTGGACCTTAAAGCATAAAATTCAACATGCAATGTCCTGAGTGGATACGAATCTATGAGGGAACTTTTTGGTACTTTTTTGTTCTTTAACTGGTACTTTTTTGAATTTCTGTAAGTATTGGACTTCGAAATATAAAATTCAAGATGCAAAAAGGATAACACGGGAAATAAACTTTCTTTCATTTGCTTTTATGTTCTAAATTTTTAAATTTTCTATAATATTGAACTCAGACGCTAACGCAAGTAGCAGGTTAAATGCTAGTATAATTATAATTTCACAAACAATTTAGGCCTATGTTAGTCAAGAATTAAAAACAAAACTTTTGTAATTCCAAGACCTTGATCTAAAAAAAATTGTTTGACATTGTTTCGGTTTTAAATATTTTAAATGGTGATTAATTAAATAAAACACAATTTGAGTGACACAAAGCAAACATTTACATATATTTAAAAAGAAAAAAAAATATTTTTAATATAATAATTAAGAAAATTTAATTATTATAAATTAAATCTATGGTCACACTTATCAAATTATTTATGCGCCACACGTAACCATTATTTTTATAAAACTTTTGTTTGATTTGACAAAACTTTTTTTTAGAAAAAAACAGCATTTAATAGTTTATTCATTTTACTACGATTTGCTTAAGAAATAGGATTTTAAACGAGTTTGTTAATAATTGATCAATATAGTGGCCACGATTTTCTCAGGATTTTTCTTCAAATATTTGTTAAAGGGTAGTTTACTCGGTAAAGCAATGTATTACGGCATGTCAAAAAATTGTGTAGAATGAGAAAAATCTTGTCATGAAAAAGCGAAATGTATTGAGTAATAGAGAATACAAAATTTGAGAAGCGCTCGGTAAATGATTATTTTCTAAACCATTTTAGAATCTTGGTAACATGCAATTACAAAAACAATATTTGTTAATATTGTTAAACTGTAACTATCTGCGTTTTCGTTATTAACTCATCGGTTTAATATCTTTTCTTTGATTTTACTTATACCATCCGTGTAAACATGAAAAATACTTACAACTTACTTTTTTTAAAAACACGGAGAGAATTTCATTATATTTGGATTCTACAAAGTGGTAATACATTTTATTACCGTGTTAACTAGTATTACTTGTGTTAACTAGTTTTAAATAAATCTATTTCGTACCACGCTCAGTCGCTAATCACTCCCAAATTTTGTCAGATAACCAAGATACTTGCATCTAATTTGAAAGCATTGGTTCTTGCCGTTCTTCTGATATACAAAAACCTCTAATGTCTTTGTAAGAGAAGCACCACGTCCACTTCTTTAATCCCATTCAAATTTTTTGGAATATTATCAGCTATGGGCAAATTCAAAATGAAAATTTAAAAAGAGCGAACGATGTGTATACATACACAAAAAACAAAGAGCAAAACATCATTAAGCCAACAAATGCAAACGTTAACAAGCCAATACAATGCCACAATGCTTTTAATATAGTGATGCCTATACCTGATTTTAATGAATTTTTTTGTAGAGGTTGCGTATTGATAACGAAGATGATTCTAACTTATTTGGAAACTTTAGTGCTCGCCGTGTTTCAGATATACAGTATCTGGCTAATTCAATAGAAAAATTTAAATGAGCAAATCTAACATAAATATATACCAACCAAGTTCCCATCATAACTGTGGTCTTCGACAAACCTATTTCGAAAGACGGATGGACGGATGGACAGACTTGAACTTCTCTTCTCATAAGAATCCAGAACATAACAAACAAACAAAAATAAGAAAGCAGAGGTTTTCAACCCCGACCACATCATACCCTACAGCACATTATGTTGAGATAAATTTTTGGGATTAAAAGGCTTGGTCCTTGTATTAATTAAAACTTATATATATATATATATCAAATTTCATCAAATTATCTTCCAAATTGCGACCTGGAGTTCTCTGTTTCTTAAAACAACAACCCTGCAGATAACGAGACTAGTCCATACATGCATGTAAAGAGTAGTCCATAAAGGAGTAGGAGTACTCCAAAACTACTCCAAATATATGGGTAAAAGGTGGTCCATTTAACATGACGATGTCCTAGGGGGGGACCATATAACCCACCGACGTAGTCCCTAAACTACTCCATGGAGTACTAAAGTGGGTTAGTTTTAAAAGTACTCCATGTCATTACTGTATGGATTACACTAAAGCGGTAGTTTAAGCATTTTTCATTTTTTACTAATCGCCTTTTATGGCGTGCCCTGTAGTCTATTATTGCTATTATTAAATATATTTACTTGGTATTTTTAATTTGTTTACTTTTTTTCACAAATTTCACAAACTTTTACTTTAAAATAAACAATTAATAATGGACACCATCAGGGCTACCAATGTGTAATACTGTAAACTATAGAAAAGTATACATCATGCGCTGCATGTTAATTTCTTTTAACATGGTCCATATTACAGTAGATTGGAACATGTTGTAAGAAGTCTATTTAAGCCACAATGGACTACGTAACCCAATATTATCTGTAGGGAAGTTACAAATCTACAAGTAAAATAAATTTAAAACAAAAACAAAAAGGTTTACATTCAAAGCCAGTTAGACACGCGAACAGACGGTCGCACATATTAAGATCAGCTCAGAAAATGATACTAAGTCGATCGTCCAGAGCCAATATGTTTATGTGTTACACTAACACTAGTTTAAATATAAAAGTGATAAGTTGTTTGAAGCATAGTAAAAAAAAAATATTTTAAAATAATTAAATATGACACAATGTATTTTGTAATAATCTTTTTCTTCAATAAAGTAAAGCTCATAAAAAATTAGTATTACATTTATAATAAACTGATAGATTAATCAGTCAAATTAATTTTTTTAATTAATTATAAAATCGGAAAATTACAAACAGTGTCAGATTTTATTGAATATATTTTGTATTAAAGACATTTTTTTAAATTGATTTAAGCTGTCAAAAACATGTGTCAATATTTATACACTGAACAGCAAATAAGACGCCAGGTAGCCGTACACAGTGACCTTAATTCAAAAAAGTGTTAAAAGATAAACAAATTCTTTCTTCTTTTTAAAAATATAGAAAATATAAAAAATTTTTAATATTTTTTACGTTAATATTTAATCTTTTTTGAATAAAAAAAATTATTCATGATTCATAAGTCAAAACTGCTAAGGCAAAAATTTTTTTAAATTAATATTTTTAAAATGTAGATCTTTTGAAAAGGGATTTCTAGAAATGTTTGACAGCTTTATAACTTAAAATCAAGGGTTTTCAAAGAAGGGGCGGGAAGAATGAAAAAATACAAGAATTAAATTAAAATTAAAATGTTTGCATTTTATAAGAATTGGCAACACAGAAAAAAAAAACAACAACTATCTTCAGTATACTAGATTGAATTTATGTATTAGTAAATAGGAATGCAGTTCGCGTTACGTCATTTGTCCGATATTCCCAGAAGATTTTAAATTTGTTTTTGGGATGGCGAAATTCTATATATCTATAATTTTTCTCTTGAAACAAAGAATACAAGATAGCGCATTGCCCGTTAACTTTGGCACACATATTAACGTCAATGTAATAAAGAAATTTAAATGTAAATAAATACTCAGCATACCACATGTTGTGCTCATTTACTATGACGTAGAATATAATGGTTTTAAAACTTAAATTCGCCATCTTGTATTCTTTGTTTCTTGGGTCCAACTAACCTCACGGATTCTGAGTCGATCGTTCCTTTTATAAGAAAACCACATCGACAAAGAAAAAAACTCATAGCTTAGTTTTAGATTTGTCAATTATTAAAAAAGAAAGAACTTTAATGATTAAACATTCAATTTATATTAAGCTGAATTTCAAAATCTCTGATCTGCTGCTGCGATCTATCTTCGCCGCAGCTTTAAATAATTTTCATTTTGTTGATGTTTGGTCGATTGCAGCGCATATTGCTTGAATTTTTATGGTTGTTGTCGTTGCTGCTTATGGCTTATGTTTAGGGTTCACATCTCCTGTTTTGTTGTATTTCCGACTTACAAACTCTTATTCGCAACATTTTTCAAGAAACGAATAATATTATCCCCTTAACTCTAGACCAGCTAAGGAGAAAATAAAAAAAGAACACAAATGAAGTATGTATGGATCATGTCCATACGAAAAAATGACAAATGTCAAAATCAAAATGTGATATATAAGAAAAACCCATATGTGGAGAGCACAAAGTTGAACTTTGTGACTCTGGCTCAAAGTGTTATTAAAAAAAAAAATTTATTTTTTTAAAGCCAAAAATGTCTTTTTTAAGTTTTGACTCTTTTGAAGTTAGTTAGTTAGTTACAACGTACGTAAAATATGGTTAGTACTTTAGGGTTAAATCCCCACTACAAAAAAGATTTTAATTTCTATTCCTCCTCAACAGTTTCTTTATATCTAAACCAAATTTGTTATCCCAATTTTTAAAACAAAAATCCCAAATTTTGTATGAATTTCCCTAGCCTGACAACTCTGCTCATGTTAACAATTTGTATTTGTTTACGGTCACATACACTTTCTCAAATTTCATTGCTGTTGTTGTCAGTCAGTCGGTTCAGCCTACTGATTAATGTGCGTGCCTAAAGTCCAAAAGTGAAAATCTCTGATGACAGGCGGCACACTTCAAAGCGAAATGAGCGAACAAAAAAAAAAAAAAAAAACCACCAACGTCAAATAATTACAACCCAAAAAAATTAAAACAAAAAAATCATCCACAGCGCCGCAATATGTGTGAAAGATTTGTATGGCTGGTTAATTTTTTGTTTGTTTTGTTTTTGTTTATTGTTTTGTTAAATTCAAAGTGTTGATAAGAGGCATAAATTGAAAAAATGTCAGATACTAAATTATATGATTTATGACTTAATTAATTTAATCTCCAAAAATCAAACACATTTTTGAATTTTTATTAATTAACCTACTTTTCATAAGGTTTACTGTCTCAGTCAAGCAAAGGGACTATACAAAGTCTGTTATATTTAAAAGTACATAGTAGATCTTTGCAACATGAAATAATCAATACTAGAAAATAAATTATTGAAATTTCAAAAAAAGAAAAAAATGCTATTTATTTGGCTGTGGCGAACCTTTGATACTCTACACTCGTATAAGGATATTACAGGATTGGGCTATACATTTTTAAAAATAAATTTTCATATTAAAGTATAAAGCTTCGTTCACAATCAAAGAAACATTTTCACTTGGTGTTCATAATAGAGCAACAATTTTTTTTCGCAACCACACACATTTTGCACTAAGAAACCGTTTGCAAACTTTACCCACAACAATATTATGCATTTCTTATTATTTGTTGGAACTTTTGTTAAACTTTTAATTCAAAATTATATAAAATTATTTTAAATGTCAGAAACAATTTCATACAAATTGTTGCTGAAGTTCTAGTTGAATCAAATTTTTAAAAAAACTTTAGTTATATTTTTGTTTATAAAATGAAAGGAAAATATATGAAATACTTTGGGAAAAAATAAGATGGAAGAAAAAACGAAATTGTTGCTCTGATTGTGAACAAAGCTTAAAAGCTTTTAAAATTGTAATTTGACTTAGAATACACAATCGAATTAATATGAAAATTTATAAAATAAATGTTACTCACCATGAGAAATAAATTCCCAGATTCTATTTAAAAAAATTATAATCAAACCAACATTAACAAAAACTGACCGACACGATTTTAGTCGTACTAAAATGTTTTGTGAGAATGGGCTTTATTTAGGGCATATGGAAAATTATGGACCAATCTTCATTAAATTAAATTTAGATTAACTCAATCACTCAGAATACACCGTCACATAAAACACAAAAATATTTAAAAATCGACTTTTTCATTAAATCTGATGTTTTGCATCAGCACAAATGTCCACAAAAATATTAAGAATCATTCGACCAACAATAGCGGCGTTATTGGCAAAAAAAACAAAAGGTCCTGTCTACAAAAGATTATATAAACGCTAAAAGGCCTTGCTAACAGTTTGCATAATATGCAACATTGTCAATTATCAAAATAACTGGTAGATTTTACAAGAAAAATAGAAGAAAAATTAATTATAAACCTTTGGCATCTCAGATAAATAGTAAAGGAGTTTTACACGGAATGACAAACTTAGTGTACTCTCATTCACCACTAGCAGTGGAGAGTATAAAAATGTGTATATAAAAATTCCTTTGGGTCTGTGATATATTCAACGAGAACCTGGGGCCGAATTCTGGTAGTCGTGATCGAGTACTTTCTCTATTCGGAAGCAATTTTATTTCTAATTCTTTCAGTCGCTACTAGATGAATCGAAATTATTTTTTCAGTGTTGTGAACTCAAACAAATGCTTTAAAACACTGAAACAATAATTAGGTATTAAACTGCTTTCGAATCGAGAAAGTACTCGATCACGACTGCCAGAATTAGGCACATGCCGACAGAAGTGAATGCAGAAAGTACACTTTCACCTTAGTAGATTCTTTAACAAGCAGAATTGCCGCATTTGAGCAAATCAGAATATACTAGCGATTGTTGAAAAGCCAATGAATCCACAAAGATTGACTGTTTGGCGTGGTTTATGGGCTGGCCACGTAATCGGGCCGTATTTTTGCGAAAATGAGTTCAGCCAAGCAGTAAACGTGAATGGTGTTCGCTATCGCGAGATGATAACGGCAAAAGATGATATGGGGAGAAATTGAGGATATGGACCAAGAAGAAATGTGGTTCTAACAGGTTGGGCCAACTTTCCACACAGCAAATAAAACAATGTCCCTTTTGTGCCAGAAATTCAATAGACGTGTTATCTCACGTCGTGGCGATGTTAATTGGCCGTCACGATCATGTGATTTGACAGCCCTATATTTCTTTCTTTGAGGATATTTAAAAGAAAAAGTGAACGTCAACAAGCCAAGAACAATTCAAGAGCTAAAGGATGAGATAATTCGACACATTAACGACATTGAACTTTAATTATGTCTCAGAGTCATTGAAAATATGGACAGTCGGATAGAGATATGCCACCGAGGCCTTGGCAAGCATTTGTCAGATATTTTGTTTTAAATATAACTGTCATGGATTCTTCTATAATAATAAAAAATATTAAGATAATTCTTTTTAAACTTTTTGTTTTATTTACAATTAACATCGTGCGTTTTGGTTAAACAACTCTTTATTTAATTAAGAAACTTTAAAAATTTCCGTGACCCAGATATACAGATATTTATACTTCTCCAATCCCGCCCATCTTAAGAGAGGTTGTGTATTGATAACCTAGATGCTGGTATCCTATTTGGAAACTTTGGCTCTTGCCGTTCTTTAGAGATACAGAAAAAGAAATAAAAAACAACAACAACAAGGGTTTTATGGGTAAAATTAGCGGCAGTCGTGGTTTTTTGCTCATATATCAGCAATTTATGCGCGGATATAGCTAAATTTTAATATCGAACTTTACCGGAGCATCTTCGTATATGTATATATAAATCGGCAAAGGCAAAACAGTTACGAACACTTTCCTCCTTTGTGTGCACAATATATATTTTATTAAAATCTGTTCAATATTTTCAGAGTTATAAGCGTTCAAATTTGCTTCTAACACATAAATACAAAATTTAATTTGTTCAATTATCAAATAAAAAAAAATAGGGTGGTCGATTATAAGAAATTTTTTAGAAACCGGTTTTCGAATATTTTGACGAAATTAAATTTATTTCTTTTACTTTTCCGTGCTGCATGTGATAATTTTTAAATTTTCTATAATATAGAACTTAGCAACATAAAATTAGAGGCGCAGGGTCCTGAGAGAATGAAAACCTAAAAGATGAAAAATGTTGGAACTTTTTGTTTTTCATCAGGGGCCTAATTCTGGCAGTCGTGATCGAGTAATTTCTCGATTCGAAGGCAATTTTATCTCAGTCGATACTGAACGAATCAAAATTATTTTTTCAGTATTGTGAAACTCAAATTAATGCTTTACAACACTGAAAAAATAATTCCAATTCGTTCAGAATTGACTGAAATAATTAGATATTAAATTGCTTTCAAATCGAGAAATTGCTCGATCACGACTGGCAGAATCAGGCCCCTGGTACTTGTTAATTTTTGTTAATATTCATCTTATAAAGATATAATTATACATTAAACTGCGTGAAAAGGAACACCTTAGGGGAACTTTTTGGAACTTTTTCGTTCAATTTAGTTTTCGTTAATTAAGACATAGAAAAAAAAAATAAACATGAATTGTCCTGAGTGGATGATTGTCATCTATAAAGGAAATTTTTTGATACTTTTTTGTTTTTCGATTGATATTTTCTGATATTTTTTATATTAAACTTACAAAATTAAATTAACTTATGTGGAAGATAAAATATGAACCGGAGGTTGCTCTCGCCAAATCGATCCACTAAGACGGAAAAAATATATGCTCGAAAAAAAAATTCATATTTACATAGATGTACTATGTGTTCTTCATATGTATATAAAAATTAATGGTCGAAGTTTGACCATCAGGCGAACACTAGTATGTATAAATACATAAGAGCTAGTACCCACAATTTCTGGAGTATTTGGAAACCCCATTTCAACGTACACAAGAACAAACGATGTCGTTAAATAAATTTCGCTACTCGTAAGGAGCCAGAATTTATATACTTTATATGGTCCAAGATCAATGTTGTAGAAATGACAAACTTATATATACCCTTTCATCTTCTCCTGAAATTGCCGTGAAAAAAACTTTTGTACTTACCTAAAACATGGTGATAAAGTCTCAAGTGCTGCATGGCAAAAGTTTTATTAAAAACAAATTAAAAAACATTATTTAAATTAAAAAAAAAAAAAAAATAAACAATAGCCTAGCGCAACGACTTTAAAGCGGAATTTGTTTATTTACTTGAAGTATGTGATTAACATCAATCGATTTCGAAACGATTGTTTTTAGAAGGTGTGGTAAATAAAATAATAAATAAAAAATTAATACTTAATACCATTTTGCTGGTACTGGTACTTTTTGAAATTCGGCCCTTTTAGGGAGTAAACGGATAAAACCTGTATTTTGGCACTTTTTTGTCACCCCATCTATCTTTTAAACCAATTTATATAGAAATAAAGGGCTAATCACATTCGAAACTTATCTAAAAAATACAAATATGAGTTTGGTACTTTTTCGAAATTCGAACGTTTAAGGGGTAAAAATCGTAATTATTTTTGGTACTTTTTTTACAAAACATTTTTCTCCATTCATTCATATATACGTTTTAAATTACGCGCTCCCACTACAACATTGGAATTTCTTATTCTTTAGTGGGGATAAAAAAGTACCAAAAAGGGAAAATCCAAGCAGTTAAATTTCTTTCTCTTGCTTTATTGTTCCACAACTTGTACTTTTTTTAACTTTTGCTAATATTAGACCCAGAAAAATAAAATTCAAAATTCAATGTCCTGAGTATATAAGGCTCTATGAGGGAACTTTTTGGTACTGTTTTAATCTTTAACTGGTACTTTTTGAATTTCCGTTAGTACTGGACCTCGAAACATGAAATAAAACATGCAATGTCCTGAGTGAATGAGCATTTGTAAGAGGAATCTTTTTGGTACTTTTGCGTTCTTTAACGGGTTTTTTTTTAATTTTCGTTAATGTTGGACCTAGAAACATGAAATTTAACATTCAAGGTCCTGAGTGAATGAGAATCTTTAAGAGAGTTTTTGTTACTTTTTTTTTCTTTGGCTGGCATATTTTAAATTTCCGTTAGAATTGGGCTTAGAAACATAAAATTATGTAGGTGCAGAAATAGGTTGGAACTTTTTTTTAATAGGTACCTAGAAACATAAACTTTGGCATGTAAACATTTGCATGAAAGAAAGGGAGACGCTAACGCAAGCGGGATAAATGCTAGTTTAATATAAAATATAAAAGAATAGGAATATAAAGGAAAACAGAGGAAATGTATAAGGAATCGATTTTTAAAGACACTGAAAACTATATAATCGTTTTCCATCACAGGACAGAAAGCGTTTTAAAAATTGTTAACGCAAGAAATTTTACTTCAATCTTTACTAGTTTTGTTTTTAAACTTTAGCTTATTTTAAATTTATATAAAAATTATAGAACTTTTAGTTTAATTTCCTTATCTTTAAAACTTCAACTATCCTGCTTTTACAATATCAATTATTCAGTAATTTCTACTTATTTATTACTTACTTACCTTAGCCGCTTGATGCCAGTCAATGTTTGGCTATAATTTTCAACTGACTTGGCCAGTTAATACAAATCTACAAAAAAACTCCAATAAATAAACACCTTGATAAAAAGAAAACGAACTTTTAAATTACAAATGCTATAAAAAAACATCATTTATTAATTTCTTTTTTTCTCTCTCTTTTTCTTTACAGGTTTGTATTAACAACTTGAACCAGTCAAATACGAGTAAGAGATGTATAAAACAACTAATAAAAAAAACTAAAATTGGTTGAATGAACAAAAAACAAAAAAAAAAAAACATATCTACAAGAAGTATTACTTTTTAAGCTCATTTAATTACAGTTTTATCGCGCTTAATTACGAGTTTTTGATTACAGTGTTTGTTATTCAGCATTTTTTTATTTTTTCATTTTACTATCAAGTTTATATTTTGAAAAGTTTTCTCTTGATTCGTCTTGAATGCTTTTACTGGGTTGTACTTGAAATGAGGAAAAAAATGTGGAAAAGAAAAGGTATACATATACATAAATGTAAAGTTAACCATGGTTTAACATTAACTAATGCATTTAAAATAAAATTTTTTCTTACATTCTTTATTTTTGTGGTTTCTTCGCAAAGAACCCAAAATACAGTGGGGTAAAATATGTAAGGAGAAAACTAAAAAAGAAAATTAGTAAAGCTTAATTCTGAAACTTTAGTACAAGGTCTTTTATTTATTTCCACTTCAGTTCTTATTGAGTTCCATTTTAGTTCTGTTTCAATATCATTTCTAGTTCAGTTATTATTCAAATGCTATGCAGCTTTAAAACTTTAAACAGAAAAAATTCTCGGCAATTTTTTGTCTTCAATTAAAGCATTTATCAAAAATAAAATCAAGTGAATTAAACGATTACTTATATTAATAACATAACTGCAGAAAATGTTGTTAATATCAACAACTACTTAATTGATACTATTAATTTGTTAATTGGTACAAATTTCATTATTCCATTATAATAATCAGTATTGCGGTTATTTTATTGAACTGCTTTATGGTTTTTAATCCAAATTTTAATATATTTAATCAGGCTAAATTTAATTGAATTTAAACTTCCATTTAATTATGTCTATGAAGAATGGAATTTTACAACATGAGATGAATTCAGATTTATTGATAATTTTTAATTCTTGGTTCGCACTGTGTTCGATTCCCAGCTTAATCAAGAATAAAAAATTATCAATAAATTGAAATTCATTTCATGTTGTAAAATTCTTTTCTTCGTTAAAATAATTTAATGAAAATTAAAATTCAATGAACTAAAGCCTGATTAAAATAATAAAATTTGGACTAAAAACCATAAAACAGTTAAATAAAATAATGTACATTAGACTTCAAGAAGAATTCTGGACAGAAAGTAAGAAAAAACGGAATTAAGGAAGAACATGCAAATCAATTAAAATAGATAATAATTCAAAACAGATTTCGATCTACCAAGGTCAAAATACCATTTGGTTTAAAAATTGATGTTGGACTATTAACTGACAGACTTCGTCAATGGCAGTGAGTGTTAAAAGGTTAACCCCTCTGAAGAGATTGTGTGGTTACAATTTCAACATGTAAGGGCAACCTGTCCGTGAAAACCTGAGCTCGATTTCCAGCTCGGTCAAGAATGAAAAATTATCAACAAGTTTTAATTCATTTCATGCTGTAAAATTCCTTTCTTCATAAAAATAATTAAATAAAAATTAAAATTCAATGAACTTTAGCCTGATTAAAATATTTAGGCCAATTATGAATTCAAATTTCGCGGGAGTTTTTTCACTTTTTCCATTTTTACAATTTAATTTAAATAGCAAAAATGGGAGAAGGGAAAAAATTCCCGGAGAATTTTTATTCGTAATTGGGCTGATTATAATTTTTTAATAAATATCACAAATTTTTTAATTGAAATTAATTTTTTTTGTGTACCAGTATTAGAAAAACGTATGCACTCAGTATATCGCCTTGTCGTGTAGCTTGTAAGGCTATGAACTCTTCGGATGTGGTCTTCCCGGCTCTCACATAGTTTCGTCATATCGATCAGTTTGTCCACGTTCCTGCTTTTGAGCACCTCCCATATTTTTGCGATTTTACCATGACGAAAGCTTTTTACAGATCTATAAAGCAACAATGAGTCTTTTTATTGAACTCTATGGTTTTGCCGATATTTGTCTCATCGTAAATATAAGATCTTGTGTCTACAATTTGGTCTAAAACCGCACTGTTCCTCCACAAGTTTGTGCTCTATTATACTCTTAAGCCTTTGGGGGACTATTTTTGAGTACGTATTACCCGCTATAGTTAGTGGTGATATTCCTCGGTGATTCTGAAATAACTTGTTATCTTCCATTTTGAATATTGGATACATTTTTGCTACTGGCCCGTCGCTGGGAATTGTTGACTGCATCCGTCGTTGATAACTCTGATTAGCAAAATTCTCGCCCTTATGTCTCCGAAGTTCTGGAACTGCACATGTCCAGCAGCTTTGCCTAAATTAATTTTATCGAGTGCCTTGGTGAGCTCATCGTTTGAGAGTTGTGCAGGATGCTGATCATCTCCGTGCATTATATATTCTTCGGCTGAGTTCTTTCAATAACTAAAAAAAATATTCGCACCATCTCTCCATTACATCCTTGGGTTCTCTTAGCCTTTGTACAATTGAAATTTTTGTATGGTTTTATAGAAAATTTACTGGTCCTCAATAGGGTTTTCTTCGAGGAGCCGACCAAATTCTAACTTTTTTATTTTTATGCGTTGTTTTTTGTTATGGCTTTATTGCCATAATAGTTCTTTCAACTCACTCTATTTTCATTTCACATGCATTAATTATGTCGTCCCCTTCTTTCGCAGAATCAAGTATTACGTGCTTAAATACATTGGAGATAGTGTCCACGTTGTTTGATTTAGATGACCAGATTTCCCTACTATATTCGCATGACACGTTAAGCTAATTATTATATCGGCAGCATATTATTGGTTTGGCGCATATGCCAAAAATTTGTAATGGAGAAAAACGACAATGAAGGTCTACATGAATTTTTCTGAATCTATACTCGATAGAATTTTTTTTTTTGTATTTTATTCATAAATTTTTGTATTTTAAGCATAAATTTTAAAGAAAAATTTAAATTTTTGTGAACGTTCATGAACAAACTTAGAAGTATTATTGAAAGTGAAAGTTATTGTTTGGTGCCGCATATGCCACTTTTCTAAATTAATTTTAAAACAGTAGCTTTTTGTGCTTAATTCGTATAGTTACTGTCTAGTATTAGTACGCGAGTGCAAAAGTGACTCACTTAACTACATTTAAAAGAAACGGGCATGTTCCAGAAATCGGAATGAAGTGAAATTGATAAATTTCCTGGAATTAAAATCCACTTCATTTCAATTTCTAGAACATGAACGAAAAAATAGTTTTTAAATTTTGTTACTGTTCAGTATTAAGCTGTTGACATTTATTTCGACATCTTTTTTTCGTACGGCTATGAAGCAAAGCAAGATTTAAATTTATTTTGTACGTTTTTGTATGAGGAATTTGCAGCATTCGCCACACATTGGCATATATATCAAAACAATACTTAACAAACTTTGAAATAGTTGATATGGAGCCAAATTAACGCTTAACACCTCAGAAACCATAAACAAATTTGTGAAACATTTTTTAAAAAATAGTTGGTAGGTCATACCTAACGAGCTGACGAAATGTTTAAAAACTTTTGTTAAAAATTGATTTGTTAAATGTAGTTCAATTCTAGTTCTAATCCAGTTCAGTTCTCCGTCAACTCTTGTTTTGTGTTAATTTCAATCTAGCTCAGTTGTACTTCGGTTCTTATTAGTTTTTAGTTCAGTGTAGCTTAAGTTTTAGTTCAGCTCTAATCCAGTTTAAGTTCAATTCTTCTTAAGTCCTAATTTAGTTCTGGTTCACTTCAAGTTCAGTTATTCAAGTTTAGTTTAATTTTTCTTGAGATGTATTTCTTTAAAATTGTTTTCTATTTGTTCCACTGTCCTCCATTATTCTTGGTGTTGAATATCTTGTTTTTACGTTTGAACTATTAAATTTTTTTATATAAAAAGAAAACCTTTAATTCTCCTAGAAAATTAAATGTAAGTTGATACTTTGTTTTGTGCTACCTAAATTTTAGCTGCTTGATGAAAAAAATAAAAACAAAAATTAAAACTGAAACATGTTGCAGCTTCTCTATAGCAACACTGCTGAGTTGGAAGCATATTGACTTGAACCTATTTTTTTCTTTGGCCGAGACTCATTTGCTAATTCATGGTTAACCTAAACGCCGTTTTAAATTTCATAGTTGAAGTTTTAGTAAGAAGATAGGAGGAGCCAAAAAGGTTTACCTGAGATAACTTACAATTACTAAATTGGTTAAAGTTGTACTCTTACTAGTCGTAATTGAGGTTGTTGTAATACTAACAGCAAGTTTTTAAATGCTACTGCTACTTTTGTGTAGCTTCTTTGTAAAAAAAAAGAAAAAATAAAAACTTCTGTTAACCAAGAGTTTGCAAAGAAAGAAAAAAAAAAATAACTCACAGTAGCTTTGATGTCTGCTTTATCTATATTCATAGCAATTTAGTTTTTTTTTTTTTTTTTTGTTTGTACGTCCAGGCTGGGGTAAATAACTAAGACACAACACCATAAGTTATCAATTTTAATGGTAATTTTCTTGCAAATCCAACAAAACCTTAATGACCGACAGACGGACAGACAGTTCGGACTGACTGTTTGTTAAATGAATACTTTCAAAAAGTGTGTAATAAAAAATATGTACACGCATGTCTTGATGCTTGTAAAATCATGGGAAGTTGTGGCTTTGAAAATTTTATAATTGACCATAGAATTGAAGGTTTCCAAAAGAAGTTTTAAGCCAGCAAAAATAAATTTGCTTTTTTTTTATTAGTTTGGAGAAAAAGCTATTTCTTCCATATATGAGGAGTTTCTTTCTAAAACTTGGCTATTTTTCTTTTTGTGTTTTTTCACAAGTTGAGAAAATAGTTTTTTTGAAAAGGTTATTTTGAGCTGGAATAATCTACTATGGACGAAATAATGCCTTTTATTCTGTTTTTCTGGCGTCATTATAGAGTTATAGTCCAATTTTATTTTTGCTGAGTTTTCATTTCAATGTTACCAATAAAAACCATTTCTGTCGAAAATGGAAAAGTCATGTTTTTAAAAGAAATTCCTCATATATAAAAAATAATTCAAATCAATTTTTTTGTCCCTTAAAGACTCCATTATCAATACACAACATTATTAAAAAAAACTGGGCTGGGTTAGAGTAGCAGGGGTGACACTCCCTTTACAAAAACCAAATAGATTTCTTTATATCTTGAGAACGATCACAGTAAACAATAGCAGTTTTTTCAACAGCTTAATTTTGTGGTTTTCACGAATAATCGCGTAAGTCGGTTTTTACCGAAATTGAGACAATGATGTCAAAGTGCTACATTTTGCATTAGGTTTTTATAAGTATTAAGCTTTTTAGAATATAATGTAGTATTATTAATTTTTTTCTGCTAAAAACAACTTAAGTTAACTGTTTAATAAAATATTTTGCTATTATAACGATTTATGTCGACATACATCGCCAAAAATTGTAAAATTGCTGAATATGTTTTCAAATAAAAAGCATATGTGATGTTATGTTGTTATTCGTGCAAAAAATATGAAAGTATTTTTTGAAAATTTTTCTATTAATAACAACTTATGTACATGTGCGTTTATTGTTGACTTCTTTAGTTGCAACAACAGCAGATGAGCGATTGTTTGTAATTTTAAGTCCATACATTGTGCTATAAGTATCAAAAACTCTGAATATGTCGCCAACTTGTGTGCTAAAAATAACAACGTAAGTCGTCATGTGTGATTAAAATGATAACATTTATTTTCACAAAAAAGAACTTATGTGGAGATATGATGTTATATTGCACACACTTAATGAGTCAATCAAACATATGCATTTTTAATCCTTTTACAGATTGTGATCCTGTGAGGATTTTTTCATGAAAACTATGTATAATACGTAGAAAGTCACTGTTAAGAGGATAGTAAAGAAACAAGTTTAAAAAGCATCTACAGAAGCCGCAATTGAAAAAAATAATTGTTTTGCTCTTCTGAAAAGTTTGGTTTTATAACTTACGCGATTATTCGTGAAAACCACAGAATTATCAACATAGATTTTTATACATCTAAAGAAAAAGACTAGTTAAAGTATTTAAATGTGATACAAATAGTTTGGCTATCAATAAAAATCATCTGCCGATTAGTGGGGAGGGTAAGCGGTGGATCCTACCGTATAAAGACAGTATAAATTTCTATTTATTTGAAGAACGATAACCGTAAAAGTAACCAAATTTTATACAAACAACTTGGTAATCAATACACAACTTCTATCAAAAAGTGGGTTGGGTTAGAAAAGTGGGCAGAACGGTCTCTTCGATTATATGGGCGTTTCCGATAAGATATTTCTAGAATTTCTGAGAATGTAAAATTTTTGGCATTTTTATATTTTTATGAATTTTTAAAAACAAGTATACATTTTGAATTAAAAATTATTTTGCCTCTATTAATTTCTGAATATCTTCCAAACTGTTAAAAATATAAAAAACTATTCTTAAGATGACAACGAGAATTTTATTCGAAATCATTTTCTGGTAATTTCGAAATATAAGGCGGCATTAATACGATGACTTTTCAGACACATCTGTTTTCTTCATTCTTTTTTAGACATGCTACCAAAAATAATTTGCAATTGCACGGTGTCTTTCCAAACATGTTTATTTTCTTGTCTAGTTGTCTTATCTTCTTTATATACCCAATTTTGATAATTTAATCAGGTTACACTTCATTGAACTCCTCTTTCTTCTCTTACCCGATCGCCAACAAACAAATCAAACGTGTTTGTTAGACATACATAAAATAAAATGACATAAAATGACATCGGTTAAATTTGGCCGATGTCAAGTTTATTAAAAAATCTGATCCCGATAAAAAAGACCTAAAAACGAATTTGTATTAAGCGCTTTATAATCTTTATACTACATATATATACTTTAATTTATTTTTTTTCCTATTGATTCAGAATCACTGTCTAAGTTAATGCATTGATGTCAGACCGCTGTCCCATCTGACTAACTAAAAATTTTAAATCTCTATACAAAGTGAAACTAACAGGTTTGTGCTACCCTCCAACGAGAATTCGATTTTTTGAGGAGTGAACTTTATACGAGATCAGCCAATAAGAAATGGAGCTTCGAACGAAGTCGATTTGGAAAGGAGAAACATAAAAGTTTCGCTTACGGAAGACAGCAATTTTATTTGGTTTTGAAGCAATACATTAATGATACATAAAGCGCTTTATTCAGCGCATATAAAAATTGTTGGATGTAACGATCAGCTTTACTGACTGAATGCTTTGCTATAGTTATATCTTAGTATTCTCCCTTACAAACCTGCTTCGTAGTAAGGAAATGCCGTGGCACTTTAACCCTTAAGGGTATACCTGGGCCTGGCCAGGAATTTTTTAATTTTTTCCAGCTTTTTTTCATATTATTATTAAATATATTAGAACGAAACTTAATGTGTTCTTCAATCAAAATGTTTTTACAAGAAATTGAGAAAAAAAGTGTAAATTTAAACACCGTAGCGTGGCAATTGGCCAAATAAAAATTTTGTGCATATTGTATCCACCTGGGCCTGGTACTTTGTACTGTAGTAAATAAAATCAAAACGAAACTTATTAAAAAGAATACGCAACACATAAGAATCCTTTTTTTACTTGTTTTTTCAAAAAATTATTCTATTTGACAACAAAATGTTTACTGATACAGCCATAAAACTCCATACATATAAAAGTAGTACCAGCCAGGCCAAGGGGTGTGTTAGTGTGAGTTTTTCTATAGACACAAAATCTCCATACAAAATACAAGAAGTCCCAGCCAGGCCCTGGGGTTCGTTTGTGTAAAATCATTTTGGTGTTTGCTTAAGGGTTAAATGTTATTTTTTTTTTAAAAAATTTGTTTAGAGTTCTTTAACTTACTTTACTGCATCTCTGTATGGCTGTGCCTCGCAAAATGATGAAATTTTTATTATAAACCGTTTGTACTGGATTTCAATCCTAAACTTCTTAGCAGAACTACAAAAATTTTAACACCAAAATCCTTGTTCTCTGTTGAGTTCTTTGGAAGTGAGCGTGTATTCAACAGACAAACATGGCTAAATCGCCTTAAAATTAGTCAAGGATACTTTATATGTATATGTACTCCGCAAATTAAATTTTTAATAGCCAATCCTTAATTGCTTTTAATCATTTTGAAAAGGCTTTCCTCTTTACGAATTCCCCTAAACAATATTAATACATTCGTTTGTTTGAAATGACATTGTCAACTGATTAAAATCCATTTCATATCAAGTTCATTGAATTTATATCTGGTTTTAATTTAAATTACGTATGTATGCATATTAAAAATACAATTCTCCGGTGTCGACCAACCCCCGTTCCCTAGATGCTTTTAATTAAAAATTTTCTGCTGTCAGGCCGTTGCATTATGTACATTGATTTATTGATTGAATTTATCTTGATAACTTTATCAATCATAATAGCGAGAATGCCATAAAATATTTTATATTTATCCATTAATATGTATGACACTCGGCTATTTGTCTGTCTTCACGTATTCATAGTCGTAATTGTTTTTTTTTTTTTTTGCTGTTAATTTTATTCTCAGTTTACGGCGTTTATTATATTTTTCCTTTAATAATTACATCAATATGACATTGTAAATGCACAATCATCATTGTCTTGTTAATGTGATGCAGCATTAATATCAATTGTATATTGTTTGTCACAAGTTTTCTTCATTAAATTTCTATAGTGAAAGGGGTGGTATGTTCAGTATAAGGACAGTTTAAAATAATGTAAAAGTTAAAATATTAAATATATTGGAATTAACGGTGTTCGTTTGGGATAAGAAGTTCCTTTCAGGACAAATACCTGTCCTTAAAGTATACACCTACAACAGATCCTCTGGGTCGTAGTGTCCGATTTTCATTAATACAAGTATTATTCTTAAAATATATTTCAGCTCATCGCCGATATTGTAGCGGCTTAAGCCTTTCGAGAGTGGTCTTTATTAAAGGCCTATGATAAATTATTTTTTACAGATCTAATAGATTGGTTATATGCAGGGAAACCATAAATATGCAATTGCATGTTTTTCCTTGTGCAAACAATGAAGGCAGAAACAATAAATTTATTCGTTTTAGAGCTTTTTATAAATTTTGGCATCGATTCGCTAGTGCATATTTTTGCATTTTTTACCGTTTGCAGCATTTTTTTGCATAATTTAGTAAACGAACTTTTTTGCAGCATATTTTACCTTTTTGAGGCATTATGATACATGTTCAGTTTTTTAGACCGATCGACTCAGAATCACTTTTTAAAGTGATCTAAAGAAGTCCATCCGTCCGTCTGGCTGGTTGCAAAGTACATGTTACGATCTTGTAGATAATTTGATAAAAAAAAATTGGAAAAAAAAACGAAGGCTATGTACAAAGTGAGAATCGGTCTATAATTTCACATATTCCCCATAAAAACGTCTCTCCAAATTAGACTATTTGTGTCCGTAAACTATCTAATTATATGAGTATTTAGATTAAATTCTACCCAATAAAATAATTTAAATTTGTAGAATTGTTGTTGGGAATTGTCAAAATCTAAGCTATATACAGGGTGGGGCAACTTGGACTTACTGAATTGCCATTGTGGCTCTTGCGGTATGAGCTGTAGCTCCATCTTGACTTAAAAAATTTTCCAACATGGTCCGGTATACCACCCCAGAGACGGTTGCTGGGTTATTAAGTTATTTTCGAAGAAATATGGACCAAGAACTTTATCAGCCATGATTCCACACCAAAGAGTGCATCTGACAGGGTGTAATTGTCGCTGATGCAATGCTCTCGGATTCTCTGTACTGAGTATGATGACATTATAAAATTTTATAAAATTCTGTATTATCTGCAAAATAAAAAAAATAAAATATACAAAAATTTTAAGCATTTCAAATCAGTCAGTCCAAGTCAAATAAATCAATCAACACATTGTTTGAAACGGCACAGTTTTTTTGATCATATTTTTAATTTTAGTCAAATTTAAATTTTTTCTGTGTGTTGAAGGCGTGATTTCAAGAGACGAATCGGCAGACGGACATGGCGAAATCGACTAAGAACGAGTCAAGAACCTAAAATATACATACTAAAACTCGTGGACAAGGGTATAAAAATGTGCTTTTTAAACAAAGAATTTTTTGATAATTTATATTAAATTATTTTGTTAATCAAATAATTTCAAAAATTTCAAATATTCATACAAAAAATTTTAAATTGGTTCTTACAAATAACACTACGTGACAAAATTTCAACGAAGTCGTGACCAAATGAATCTGACAGCTAATCTTTATGTAAAATTTTCCGCTGAATCCGAATATGAACTTAGAATTGTAGAAAATTTCTTTATCAATGGAAAAACAGAAACATTATAACACATTAAAATATAGTAATTGTTCGGTTTTTTAACGAAGATCAGAACACTATATAATATTCGGCTCTTTCTTGATAACGAACGGTATTAAGGGTTGTGTTCTTCTACACAAACATTAAAAAAATAGATATCGTTCCTGGGTGTGTGAGCCGAACGCTAAATAATGTTCTATTTATCTTTAAACACTGGTCAGAAACCATAAATCTTCTCCCCACCAAACAATTTTTACTTAAAAAATGTACTATTTTTCAAAACTGATTGCCCTAAAATTATTCTTTAAGACAAAGATATAATATAGGGTACCTTTATATCATTGTATTTCTCTTATTTTAAATTCTTCCCTACGTATATCTTTAACACTATGGAATGCGGAATAAAATATTTTTTACAATTTCAAATGTCCGACAAAAATCGCAAAAAAAACCACAAAATATTTTTAAAAAACCGGCAAATAATAATGATTATATATGATAAATTGCATTTTTTTTTTGTAGGCAAACTTAACATGCAAAAAATATAAAAGTCTGTCCTTTCATCTGTCTATTTGTCTGTCTGATGGTCTTACAAGTTTGTATAAATTTTAAATAAATGTTTATAATTCTACTTTTCTGCTTGCATATTCTCACATTTACGCATTTTAAATCAATTTGAATAAATAAATTAAAAAATTGAAATAAATTTAATTGAAAATACTTCAATTGTATATTAAAAACAGCTCGACTGAGACAATGTATTGGTAGTACAAAAAAATTTAACCTGTTTCTATCGACAGATGTGAATGGTGGGTATACACCACAATAGTGGAGAGAGTATTATGCGTTTGTGGTGATGTATGTAATAGATACAAATATTGGTCCTCGTACCACATTTAAGTAGACCGATCGACTCAGAATCGCTTTTTAAAAAACCCCAAATAATTTTCATATAGAACACTGAATATAAAAGTCAATTAATCACTACTTAAATCCGGCTAAAGCGGTGTAGATAGTACGGATTCTTTTAATGCTTGATTCAAGTACGGATTATTCAATTGCTCCATACTTTATATAATCCGAAATCGGGATGGACTTAAGAAAAAGTGAGATAAAAATTAATCTCAAGTTGTGCTTGCTTCAGGAATTTCTAAGTCCAACCAATTTGTACTTGAATTAATTTGAAAGCGAGGTTGATTCTAACATAAACACATAGCTCAAAGAGCCAAAAAGAGAGAGAGAGAGAGAGAATATAATTATTAACTTTCCGTTATACATGTTTGGTTCAACTACATATGTGTTGTATTCCTCCCTTAGTTTACAGAAGAACAATTATAAGATAACAACAGCATGTCCGATATTTTCTACTTTGAAATTTTTTTGCATTTAATCAAATAATTTTAACAAATAGAATCCGGGAATTTTTCTTCTTATTTTACTTTTTAAACATTAAAATAAAGTGTGTTTTTCTTTTTGTAGAGTTGTTGTCGTTTTTTCACAAGACAGACAAACAGTTTTTCCTTACTTTTTTTCGTGTTGTTGTTGTTTCTACGACAAACTTTTACAAACACACGCGTATGCACGCATATAGCATATAGAGTGGCACGACAAAGATCAAGATAGATTTAAGAATATAATGTAAGAATTATTTCTTTTTATAAGTTAGTTTTATTATAAATGTTGTTTTTTATAGAGTGACGCAAGTTTAAATCATAATAAAACAAGGAAATATATTTTTTTAATATCAATTTATTGGAAAGAAAATTTTATTAAATTAATGTTTAAATATGATTTCTGCCATGTGGCAGCCACGGCTGGCGGGTAGAAGGGGCAATCTGGAACTCCAATGTTCAATACCTTTTCTCATTCTGACCATCATTGTTTCTAAAGATATATGGGCCAATAACTCCGCCAGCCCATAAAGCGCACCAAACAGTAAATTTCTGTGGATGTAATGGTGTTTCGACAGCAGCTTGTGGATTCTCCTCACTCCAAATGCGACAATACTGCTTATTTGCGTGCCCATTCAACTAGAAATGGGCTTCTTCGGAAAATCAAATTTTAAATGAAAATTCAAAATCAATATTAATTTGTGCTTCAGCCCATTTGCCAAATTATTTTTATTAAACAATTCAACAATTTGACCACGTTGCTCTGGTGTAAGTCGATTTATATTGAAATTTTAAAGCAAACTAAACAAAAAGCAACTATCAGCTGTTAAATGGGTGCAAAAATAAAGCAGTGATGCCAACTCTAAAAAAACACCCTTTATTAACAATTTTTAGTTTTCAAATGTGTTCAATGAATCAATTTTCAATTTTCATTTATATACCTTTATATAGCTTCAATGTTAACCAAAGCTTAACTTTAGCAAAAAAAATTAGGAGAAATATTGAGGGAATAGGACAATTGCATTTAAATTAAAATTTGATTCACTTTCACACTTTCGAATTTTATACTTATTTCAAGAAATTTGGCATTCGCTTTCGAAATTAATCACACATTGGTTTGCTCAAAGTACTTTTGTACTTAAATTTTTAAGTACGACTCGTACCAAAAGTAAGTGGAAAATCTTACTACGAGTTTATTCTTTCTGTGAAGATTTATATAATATTAAAAAGTGACTAATATGCAATATTCGATGGGCAAAAGAATTCTTTCTTACAAACAATTACATTTAAAACAAAAACAAATTCTAAAAATTTTGTTTTTGTTTTAGATGTATTTGAACGAAAGAAAGAACTCTTTCGAAAATGGGAAATAGGTTATAAATCGGTCGAATATTTCACCTAGTGCCCATATAAAAAAAAAAAAAAACAACAACATTGGTGATAAAATGTTGTATTTGGGGACACGGAAAAATGTTTCACCAAAATTTTTTCAATTAATTCGAAAAATGCTGTTTCAAACCATTTTTTAATTGTTCCAATTAATTTGCCTTAATTGAAAATAAAAATTATAATCTTTGTGTGTATATTTGCAAATATGAAAACATACACACAAACTTTAAAATATTTTAAAGTTTCAAACAATTTTTTACTTGTTTTAATTAACTGCGTTGATTGAGAAAAATATTTTAATTTGAATCTGGGAATTTATTTCTCATGGTGAGTTACATTTATTATATAAATTTTTCATATTACTCGAATGTGTATTCTATGTCAAATACATTCCTCAAAAGCTTTTATACTTTAATAGTCTCATTCCTTCATTATTTCACAGGAATATTTTCTATGCACTATCAGAATTTTTGTTTGTATATTTCTGTTACGAAGCTTACCTTAGCTATCCTTTGGTTAGCAATGAAGTAAATTGTAAAGAAAATTTATACAAAAAGCTTTTGAGGAATGTATTTGACGAGTAATATGAAAAATTTATATATTTTAATTTGTTTTAGCGTTTTATATATCCTCTTTTACTGATTGATTGAAACTGAACCGCAAGAAAAGCTCAAACTTACAAACGTGTTAATTGATATGATTAATTTGTTTGCAGGCGGAAAATCAGTACGGAATTTAATTAATAGTACAAGTTTCTAACAAATACTTTAATTTATGTTGCTTTTTCATTTTTTTCGTGTAGTTTCTATTTATCTATACAATTGTTTTCGTCTTACATATTTTTATTTTTTAGGAATTCACAAGTCAAGTTCTCTTCTGTCAAACAGCAAGAATTTAATTAAACAGCCAATATGTTTCTGTATTGTGTATCTGTGTGAATTTAAAATTAATTAATTGTTGATGTAGTGCCAAAAACAAAAATATTTGTATGCAAAAATGTAAAACTGCATGATTTGTATATTTTAATTTTACTTTAACAAGTAGCAGTTGCAATAGTTTTTCCTACATATTGGCGTAAAATTGCTTTAAAGTGTGGCATACAATGACTTTGCCTCCTGCTCATTTATTATTATTTAACACATTTTTTGTCATTCAGTCATTCAGTCAGTCAGTCAGTCATTATTCAAAGTCGAATGAATACATTTTGCGTTCGCATTTTTCAATTGTAAATTGTATCGGTGTATGTCTGTGCAGATTGAGAATGGAAATTTTAAAGAATGTCTGTCACTTTGGTATGTTAAGAATGAAGTCAAATGTCATATTTTGTTAACCATCTGTCATGTGGTTTATTATTCTTCTCCCAGAGTTTTCTTCTTTTTTTTTTGTGTTTCATCGTAAAAAATGATTTAATGCGTATGATTGCTTGTTTCATGTTGGGCAAAGAATTATAAAGCAGGAAATATTTTATAAAAACTTGAAAAGTTGAAATTTAGACTTGTGGTAGTAACAAGCTTTTAAGCTGACCTGTTGTACACATAAAACAGCTTGAGTAAAGTGTAGGTTAGTTATAATTTGAAAAGACTAATAAAATTATTAGAATGTTTTAATTTTTTCCTATTGGATATTCTTTTGGTGAAACTTAATATCAAATAATTTAAATATGTAGATATACATATTTCATATAGACATGTATCTATATCTGGAATGGATCCTATGTTTCTACGAGCCTCAGTCGATAATGAACTTGTTCGAACGAGACTGGACAAGTTTAGTTGCATTCACTTTAAAGTCACGCGTTCGAAAAGAAGAATTTTAGAAAGAGTTTTAACAATTTTCAGGAATGGGTATTTATTTTCATTAATTCTTTAAATAAATAACAAAATATTATAGTATTGGAAACATAGGCCAAAATTTACAGTCATTAGTTAGCTAATAACAACATTTTAACAAATAAACTATTATTTTTTTAGCTTTGTCTTAACCCTCAAATGTTATTGGTTAACTACTTTAATTTTTTTTTATTTATTATTTTATTGGAGTTACCATTTTTTGGTCTGATTAAAATTTTTACTTAACCAATGATTGTAAATATGATACTTTAGTTAAGCAATAGTTGTCATTAACTAAAGACTGTAAATATATATTGAAATTTATGTTTTTAATACCAGAAATTACTCTGCAGAATTTGAGGATCCTCAAACTCATTTAAGTTCGGCTTAAACTGTTACTAATCATGATAATTTACTAAAGCTAGTTAAAATTGCTAAAAAAAAGCATAAAACTTTCTGATTGTCAGTCAATAATTTAATAAAGGTCTAAACTGCAACCAATTTTAATGCTGACGTCTGTTTTTATAAAGATAAATTAATAATAAAAAAAGATATCGTATAGTTATCACTCCTGAAATATTCGAACTGTCGGTGGAGGGTATCGAAGATTCGGCACAGCCGAATATAGCACTCTAACTTGTTTTTTTAAGAGTAAGAGAAAATATATTCTTAATAATTTTTTTTTAGAGAAAATATACTGAAAAATATTTGCATTAAACAATACTAACGCCACGTAGAGCAAAATGTCCATCAGCAATAAATTTCCATGTTTTGTAAGGAAATTTTGCTCTATACGCCACTAAATGGCATATAGTGCAAAATGTCAGAAAACATTTTTGTATATAGAGCAAAATGGACACGATTTATCTCAGCCACCAGACAAGATAGCTGAAAACGGATTGCAGACTTAAAAAATTTGGGTTCGAAAACCCAAGGTGGCATCCTTAACTCAAAATCATCAAAATTTCGGACGACGAAATGGCTTCATTGATACTTTCAAATCGGATCAGATGATTCTGAGTGCAGAAAATAATCGCTCTACGGAGACTTTTTCCGGTGACAATGCCGCGGCGATCAGAGCAGTATTTCATATATTCTCAGGACAACTTAGAATTGAATATTTATTTGTTAAATTTGAAGAATGGTCTATTTTATGCATTAAACGCAAAATCTTTAAAATATTTCAATGTTGACAGTAAAAAAAATTAACCCAGCAGGAAAATTTAAATAATCAATAGAAATCGAGAATGACTTCATCAATATTTGATTCCATAATTCATTACTCTTAACACAGAACATGTCCTATGATTGTAATAAATTAATTTATTGTATACTGCGAATGAATTATATAATTCATAACAGAATTTTATTAAGAAAATAGTTATGTAAACAATAAAACACGTATAAATGTCACGAAAAGAAACAATACATTTCTTGTTATGCAATTGTGGGAATATACATAATTATATATAATTAATCAAATAATATGCATAATTATTGTGCATTAAGTATTTTATATACACAGAAAAAATTAATAAAGACTTTTTATGTGTTTACTGGTGCAAATTTTATTTAATTTTTAAATAACAACACAAATTTTTTAATTGAAATAAATTTTTTTTTCTGTGTTATAAATTCCTAATTTTCCCGCTGTGACGCTTCTTTGTTTTTTTTCCTTTCAGAGTGATACGGCCAACGAAAAGTTCAAGCGTTTTTTTTTTAATTCATTTAAGAATTTTTTTTTTTAAGAAATTCCGGGATTGGTTTTCTAAAGAAATCCCATTTTAGATTGCTTTAAGTTCTTTGATTGTTATTTTTCTGAAACTTTTAAGTGCGACTCACGACTCGTACTTAGTGTAAGTGGAATTGAGTACGGCGTTTTTCTTTTAGTGTATGCACAGAATGCAAAGATTATATATTTTTCTATATATTAACGAATATAACAACTTTTTTAAAAGGAAATTTTTCATTCATATTATGGATAAATCAACCATTTCTATAAGTTAAGCCTTAGGTTATTATATGCCATCAGTTCAGGGGGAAAGGGGGTCACATAGTTAAAATTTTGTCGTTTAAGTCTTCAATACCCAATCTATGATTTCAAAATACCAGTTCTCGACTAAACCAAGGGGCAGGGCTGCCAGAAATTTTCAGCAAAAAATCTTAATTTTACCAAAAAAAAATCTTATTTTGGAAAAAAAATCTTATATTTTGAAAGAACTGGTTTTTTTATTAAAACTAACTTTAAAACATATCAATATGTATTTCCACCGTTGCCAACTTTTTTTTGAAGATTTCCCGCCAAATCGGACTTTAAAACCGCTAGAAATAGCTAGATATTCAATTTAGCGGGATTTTTCTTAAAAATACCTCTTAAATCTAAACATTTTAAAAACTTTATTAATATAAATCTAGATATACAGTGGTGTCATGGAAATCGAAAACGTAAAACGAAAGAATTTTAAGAGTAATTTTTCAATAAAATTTCTGTAATAAAAAAATTTTATGACAATTATTTTACAAATAATGCTCTATTAAACAGAATTTTTTAACAAAAATTGTAAAAATTAGATTAAAAGTTTAATAAAAAGAACTGCCAAGTTCTTTCGTTTTACGTTTTCGATTTCCATTACACCCCTGATAAGATGCTTTTTCAAAAGTATTTCGATGCACTTAAAAATACCTTTACGGATTAAACATTTTTCCATTAAATGTTCGTGCTATTATTTAATTTTTTCGAACCTAAGTCTGACTTGCAATATTTTCTGTTTTTGCAAAATTTTGTGTTTGCAAAACTTACACGATTAATCACCCTTGAACGCCAAACAGAGATTGCTTTGTAAAGGCCCAACCATAATATGCATAGCCTTGCTTAACCTACTGTCAAAAATTAGCAAAAAGTCTTTCAAATGTATTTAAAAAAAAAAAAACAAAAATAAAATCAACAAACATTTGATGTCGTACGGAATGTACGATCAGTTTCGGCCCTTGCTTAAGCAAATGACAGTTCCATAAAATTTAACAAAAAGTTTCCTTAAGTTCAATATTGCTAGCCTCATATGATTAACATGTATTCGTATATTTGCTTAAGCCAACTTAAGCACATATTGGTTTGGCCTTCAGTATTTTCTTTGTCCAGTTAACCGCAAGGTTGCATTATTAAGTTAAAAAATTTTCAAATGGGAACCTAATTTTTTTAATTGAACCTAACCTTCGTCTAGACAAAACAAAAAATCTTGTTTTTGGGGAAAAAATGTTAAAATCTTTTTTCGGTTAAAAAATCTTAAAAAATAAGGTAAAATTTTACTTCTGGCAGCGCTGCCAAGGAGGTTTATGACCTCCTCCTCCACCTCTTGGATACACGCTTAGTTGTAAATATCATTTCTATAATTATAGAAATAATTTATTAAAATATATGTAAATTTGCGGTGCCACGTTTATAAAAATGTCTCATCCAGAAGTAAATACATACGCAGTTTTTACATCTTCCATCCCAGCTCTCGTTCACTGTTGCCTTCCAAGCACACTTTGATTTAATAAAAATTAATTTTTTTTGTCTATGTTTTACTCATGTTCAATTAACTTTTCACTTGTTTCTTGGCAACAAATGGTGTCATTCTACTATTTGCTAGATATATCAATAAAAAAATATAAAAAGAATTTTCCAAGAAGAACAAAAAATAACCCAGATTGTAGAAATTTAATAAAGCCGCCTTGTTAAAATTGTCGTTTAATGACAAATAAGTGAATCTTAATTACAATTTATGCCAGCATTTATAAGAAGTGATTTTATAAATTTCATGGAAATTTAAATTTAAAAAAATGGCTTTAAATTCCTATTTCAATTGCCATTTCACAAAAAAAAAAAAAAATTGATAGCGGTTTGAGATGAAAAGAATTCTTTAAAATTTATCTTCTTATTGCTTATAGAAAGAAAGAATACTTTTTTAAAAATTAATTTATTTGCAATAAATTTTTAAGTAATACAATTTTGTTGGTTAATTTATTATACAAAATATTTGCTAGAATTTCCAATTGTGAAATAGTTTTCTTATTGAACAAAAACAAGAAATAATCTACATTCGGCGGTGATGATTCTTCGAATCTCTCTATCGACAGACATGGTAAAAGAATGAAAAAAATAAGTTTTCGCATCGAATTTTATAACTATAAATACAGCTATTTGTTTTATGCGTTATTCCATATGACACTAATAATGGAAAACTTTGAATAATTTGTAAGTTAAGGTTTTTTAATCAAAGCTCTCAGTTGGGCTACATTCCAGCTAGGGGGGGATAAAAGAGCCGTTTTTATCCCTAAAGCGAAAAAAAAACTATTATGACTAATGACTTTCGACCAGTGTTTTAAAAGCTGCAGTCAAAACCAAAAACTGTCGACTAAACAACGAAAATTTGTGTACAACTTTTCGCTTTTTGAGTTGGTTTGAGAGCGACTGTTTACATTTAATGAATCAGAAGCAAAAGCAACATTATTGTTTGGCCAATCACAAATTAAGAAGTGGCAGTTTTTCTAATTTGACTGCAGATTTTTAAAGACTGCTTTCGACCAAACATTCTATTGGCCTCTCTCTTGAAAATACTGGAGGACAATTGAACTGAAAACTAAAACTGCTCTACATAAACTGATGACTTGGGGAAGTGTTTTATGACAGCTTTCCTGGATATCGACGGAGCTTGTATTAGTATTACTTAGATGCAATAACTGCGGCATAATCCAATATTGGATTCAGTATGTGGATCTAGTCATTTATAAAATATACATATTATCTCTTTCCTCAGGTTCTCAACCATTTATAATAGGGGAACTTTACAAGGAGGGATTATCTTCCCACTATGAAACTCCGGCTCGTAATCTAGTTCTTAGGCTTGTAGAATTCTGTGGCTGCAGGATTATTCTCCCGAAGTGGCAATAGGGATAAAACACAAATAACGTCTAATGATTCGCGATATTCTACAGGGCGACCTAATAATTTATTGTGATACCATGGAGTTCCACTAAAAAGAATCGCCACGGTAGCACAAACCTCAACTTCCAACAATGCTTAAATCCGCTTAATGCCAGATATATCATACAATCCATTCAAGGTCGAATACGCTCTACGTCCTCCTCCACATGTTCTTCATCACAGCTGTGGCAGTAATAATAGTGACCAGTGTGCAGGCGCTGTGCATACCTACCTATAGGGGACTGTCTCGTAACAACAGAACACAAAAGTGTTCCGTCCGTTTTGGTCATCGATAGTAGAGGCATATGTCTCCCTTTATCGATGCGGTGCCGCAAATGCCTGACATTCTGCATCAAGTATTCACGGCTCATCTGTCATTACCAATATCACCGAAGTAGGAGTTTTCAGGAAAGCAGAGGCACCCAAACGCCTTTCAGTGAAATCAGTAAGGTAGTGCCAAGTCTAGCAAGCTCATCTGCCCGTATTTTCTCCAGTATATCCATGTGCCGTGGCATCCATATGATCCGATATTAAACGGCTCTGCCATCTCCTCTAAAGCTGAGCTGCAGTCAAGGGCTGTTTTCGTTTTCAGCAGAGGGAATCCAAGGTCATAACGGTGTCAAAACTATCAGTGTAAATATGCACAGCAGTTGTCGACACAGCTGATAGTCTCAGCCAGTCAAAAGCTTTCTTGATCGCAAGTATCTCCGCCTGGAAAAAAGGCGCTCAAAAAAATTTACTTTAGTTACCCTTGTGTGTGGTTTTTCACACATATGCAATATATGTCTAATTAACTGTGGCGCCATAGTACGTTTGTAATCATTGTCATGATTTACGTTACATAAATGATGTTTTTATCCCGTTGGTAATCAACAAAAAGCCATACAAAGCTTTGTGTATTTTATATAAGCACTCACTTTATAAAACATACATTGAATGCAGTTCGCAACAATATCAAAAATATTCATACTTTCCGAACGAAAATTTTGTCTGTAGTTCAAATTACATAGAAACCACATAGGTGAGGAATACCACACACGAGGGTAACTTACGTAAGTTCTGAAATATTTTTTTATTAAAAAATATTTTTTAACAATAATTAGTATTGTGGTTATTTTGTTGAACTTTTTATGGTTTTTAATCCATATATTTAATATTTTTAATTGGGCTTAAGCTCATCAAATTTAATTTTCAATAAATTATTTTTATGAATAAAGGAATTTTACAACATGAAAATTAATTAAAATTGTTATTGATAATTTTTCATTCTTGACTGTAGCCGGGCTCGAACCCTGGCCGGCAGGTTACCCTGACGTGTTTCGATCGCAACCACTCGATATCCTCAGAGGGATTTGCCGTCTTACACTCGCAGCCACCGACGACTGCTGACGTCAATAGTCAAACATCAATCCTTAAACCAAATTGTATTTTAACTTTTGGCAGATCGAAATTTGCTTTTTTGAATGATTATCCATTTTAATTGATTTTTTAGTCAAAAAATGTGTTTTCAGTACTAAATTTCTATTGCCAACAAAGTCAAGAAGTTTCTTTAGTGTACCTAATCATATTTATTTATCGTGTAAAAATATTCTATTTGTGTGGTTTTTCAAACAGGGGTGACTTAAAGGTCAATGGAGCGTGTTTGGAAAGCGACAGTCAATAATTCAAATCCTGCACAAGGGCTATTGACAAAAGCTTGTTGCTCTTCCCAAGGATAATTCAAAAATTTCATGACAATATTGTTATATCCCTAGATTTTTTACACTTTTATGTATTTTCCGGCAGTGTGCTTCATATGCCAAATTAGGGACCAATGAAAAAAAACTGAATGCTAATTTGTGGTCCTGTAAGACCTTTTGCTTCAAGGCTTTTGACAATGCATTTTAAAATTTATTATTAATTTTCAAGTGTTGTTTTAAGGGCTTTTACAACTTCAAAGTTTTTTTTACAAGGGCAGGTTGAGAGCTAAAGCTAATTCAGACGAACTGATCAAGATAAATTTTACCAGAAACAGGAATATGCATATAGTTTATTGGGTCTTACATGAATATAAATTAGAGTTACACACAAAATGACAGATTTAATATAATCACTCTTGCTGGCACAGGGTATTAAAAACCATTTTCCCTTAAATATTTTGTGAGTTTTAGTAAGAGTGCTCTGTTCTTAGTCTCCCTAGAAAGTAATCAATTTTAATTACTGATACTAAAAAGTGGTAGTTTAAAATAATAACAGAACTAAAGGCCAAGATGATGACTATGGGTAAGAAACCAAAGGAGTTTTAATATTAAGAGTTACTACATAGTGAGGGTTATTTCCAGCATTATTTTATTTTCTTTTGCCACAACCATCTACAAAACCATTTACTATATTTTACCAACATTTAAGCTTTGACAGGAAAACTAAAGCATCCTCTTTTATCGTCCTGTTTGTTTAATGTGTGTGAGTGTGTACCACGACCATTGCAGATCCTGTATAAAAGTTCTTGAAAGTGAAAAATGATTTTTCGCACTTAGTTTGATTCAATTCAATTTCAAATGGTCAAAATGAAATAAATGATTGTAATGAACTCGATTTCCTTTTAACGTCATTAAATGTTTTGTCAAAGTATTTAGAAATAGTACCGAAGAGTAGGAGAGAGGGAGCAAAACTATAATTGTCAACTGCCAAATGATTTTCAAATAAAGAAATATTATGCTTTGAAATAGTTCTTAGAAATGTAGTCAAGTGAAGTCAAAATAAATTAATGAAAAGGATTGTAAGTAAAATGTACATACATACAGATGAAAGGAAAATAATAAAGAGAGTTAAATTTTATAGAAATATTTTGCACTTGCTCGCGGAGATGAACTATTTGGAAAATTTAATAGAAAATACCTTTGGAAACTATCGGTTCTTTTTCTGCTAAAAAGATCCTATATGTATAATTATGAAATTTTAGGAATATTCGGTATATAACGGAGTTGCTCTCTCTCTTTCTCTCTATCTCTATCTTCATCTGTCTCTCTCTCTCTGAAATCAGTGAAGAAAAAAGTTCAGACTAGTATTTGGCACGTTATCGATTCCTCTAATCACTGTCAAAGTACAATCCGACCAGTATACAGCCCATGTGCTGAAATTTTCTCTAGCTTGGCCTATAATTTCCGTCAGTCAACAGTTAACTGACATAATTTTTAATTGTCACTCAAATTCGATAGTGTGTACCCAACTTTCGTGTCTTAAAATTGAAAAAATTCATTAACACCTGATCTACACCTAAAAGAAATTATCCAAGGTCAACCCACGACAGTAAAAATTACACCCAATTCGGGTAATTGCCCACGTAGCACAGTGAGACAACGCCGGCATTAAATACAAGGAGTCATTGTAGAGCTCTGAAATTTTGCACAGGTTAATTTTGAGACAATTCCAGTTTTTTAAAAAAAAAAATTAAGAAAATCCGCCCACTTTTACGCCCACCTCCCATACAATCGAAATTTGTAAAATGCCGTATTGTCCGTAATACTTTAAGTACAACTTTAAATTTTGGTATACTTGAATGTTATATTGTTACATATATTATCGGAAAAAAATTTTGAACTTTGTCCCACTTTTTCCCCCACCACCCATACAACCTCAACATAAAAAGTGCCATATTTTCTAAAATATTTTAGGTACAACCTTAAAATTTGATATTACTGTAATTTATATCATTTAAAATGTTTCATGCAAAAATTACAATAACACGCCCACTATTACGCCCACCTCCCATTAAAATGCAATAAAAAAGAACATTTTTTTTTTTCATTCTATCAATAATTTTTTAACATCATCATGGTATTCTAATTTTTCAATTTCATTCTCATTCTAAATGAATTAATATAAGGATCTGATGATATTTGCAAATAGTGCATTACATCTTCATTCGTAGAAATACGTGAATTTTTACGAGAATGGAATAGCCTACAGTTTCTATACTCCTTATTCATTGCTTCTTGCGGTCCTTCGGATAACATTCCTGTAGCAAAAAAAAAGTTAATTTTAAAAAAAATTTAAAAAAATACTTTCAAAAAAAAAATTGCAAACAAACCTATTTGCAATATAGCGAAGTGCTTGGTTGTTCATCATCCAAAGTTTCTTCACACATGGTGTAAAGCTGTGCAATCCATTCTTCATTATCAGCCAAAAATTTACTTTTTTTGCGCCCAGATTTGTTCCATTTGGATTTTAATTTTGGTATGAAATATTTTATTAAAGAATCACGAAATTTTTTAATAATTAAGTCTGACATTTCATTGAATTTTGTTGATATGACACCAACAACAACATCAATATCTTTATTGCTATCGATCCAAATATCAGAAATTGCACTATAAGAAATTGTTGAATTATCCATGACCTTGTAAATTTTGTTTTTAACACTTTATATAAACTTGTATAAACTTGCACTCTCAAATAGATTGTGAATTAAATATAAATATATATTGCAATTACCATTTGTTGATCAATAATATTAAAAACAACAACAATTTAATATGATTTTACAGTTATTACGTATAGCGACAGAATGTGCGCGTTGCGGATTTTTTAGTTTTTTGTATTTTTAAAGTTCTTTTGCAAACTTTTGCTATATGTTCTTAACTTCAAATGAAAGCTGAGACTTCAATCTTTCATTTGATATAAGGGTGCACCTAGGGCGAGGGGCTGCTCTATATTTCCTAGTCCATTGAAAATGCAAAATTTTCAATTTTTACACCACAATTCTGTTGTTAAGAAATTTTTTTTGGTGTTTTTTTTTTTATTTATTTTTTCATCTACTCATTCACAACAACTAAATTAATTAAAAAAATTAAAAAAAAAAATTAAAAAAAAAAAATTATGTATTTTTTTATTCTTTTGAATATTACATATTGAACTAACATATTTCAAGCGCGTTGCCATCCCTCAATTTTGACTTGCTCTAGACAAAAAAAAAAATAAAGCTATGAGGCTGAAATTTCATGGAATTGTTACTAATATATCTGTTAATATACTGTGAAAATTTCATCCAAATTGGACGACACGCCAAAAACCATTTTTTGCCGCGGTTACTAAAGGGCTGTCTCACTGTGCGTAGTGGCAACACTGCATTAAGTATAACATGATCTGTCTTCTTTCTCATTCGCTGTATCTCTATTTATTTTTATCTTAAATTGCAAGCAGGGTTGTCAGATTTATTTAAACATTTTTCTCCAATTTCAATTTTAAATATCGCCAAAGCCCTTTTCAGTTTTTGACAAAAAAATATATATTTTTTTAAATGATTAAAAATATTTTAACGCTTAACATTGGCGATGCTGGCTTGAAATCGAATAAAAGGTGTTCAGTAAATCGCAATAGCAGTTAGCGATTTCAAATTGCAAGAGTATGCTCAAGGGAACTAGTATATTTGTTAGAAACTATACCAGATCGCAAGCTAAACGCACGAGTTTCAACAAATTTCAGAAAACCACAAAATAAATCGTCAGAACAGGGCCGTATAAGTCCTAAAAATAATTATTTTACGAATCGCTAAAATTCGCCAAAAAAAATTTTTTTAAACACAGAAAAAGACAATGTCTGCCTTAAAACAGTTTATAGTAGTTTTTTTTTAATTTAAATTCCCTAACCTAATCCTGCGAAGCTCTACGCTTGTCTGCAGGAAAAAACCAGAGTCTCTGGCGGGAATTGAACCCGCAACCTACCGGGGCACTCAAGCAGTTTAAAAAAAATTATTTTTTGGTTAGTATTAAACAAATTTTTTATATATGTGACCGCGTATAGAGAAAGGGACCTAAGGGTAAAAAAAATCAATTTTCACTTTTTTTTGATGTGGACAACATCTGAGCATCGAATCAGACCGATCCCATGCCCCAAAAGTGTTTCCTCCCAGAGATATGCGCGTTTTATGATGTGATGGTACACAAAAATACACGTATTTAAATCTTTAAAATGGCTTTCCTGAACAAAACCTGTTTTTACCCTTAGGTCCCTTTCTATGTTGCGCGTCACATATGTATATCTAAAACGCTATACACTTCATCGCCAAGACATTCCTCATTGTCATCTTTTTTGGAAAATACTGTAGAGGAATAAAATTTATTATAACTCACAACGCGTCAAGTAGTTTGTATTGCATTCTATTTCGAAGGCAAGTTTTAGTTGAGTTCATTATTGAAAACACTTTTGCAACGCAGGCATTAAAAGTTAAAATTGCCAGGAAATAAAAACTGCAGAACCAGTTCTTTAAAATGGTACGTAGTACGTACCTCTCCTACCGTATCCTTTAAGCTACAAACTTTTGGCCAAAACATATTTCAATTAGATGAAATACCACCATTAAAATTATCTTTCAAATAAACAAACTGTTTATTTGTCTACGATTTTTATAAAAAAATCATGGCTCATCAAGTATATCCAACAAAATCGCCGACTATTTTATAAGTCGCCAAAAAATTGGCATGTCGCCAAATCGAAAATTGGGACGACAAACAAGTTTAAAATCGCTACGTTTGGCGAGAAATCTTTTAATTGCAAGCACATCGACTTGTTTTACCTCTCTTGTTGCTTAGTTGTTATGACTGTTGCACGCCACTGATTTATACATTTGAAGGAATCACATTTTAATGCTGGGAATGCAAAAATAGAATATGGGTCACAATAGTTAAAAAAATAAGAATAAGATCCACATTCACCCTACGTTTCCACATGCAAGTAATTACTTGCAAGTAGTGTATACGTATTATCAACAAAAGAATCTAGGAAACAGCCGATTGGCTGAAAGTACAAAAATTGTGTGAATGTAAGTGAAAAAGTGTGAGTGTATTGAGTTTTTCGAACTTATACTTGCATATGGAAACGGTGGGCGAAATAAAAATCTATATTTTACATAAGAACAACTTTTTATGAAATACCAGGATATATCAAACATCGAAATAGGGCTGTGCTTGGTTATGATAAAGGCTTTTATAATGAGAATCCATAGTGCAAATCGGCGTCCTATTCAGACGAACAATGCGCAAATAAGCAAAATAAATTTATGATGTGATGTAGCTTTCACATAAGATGTGTACTAAAAAAAAAATATTATTGGGGTATTCACAAGGTAGACATAAAGTTATATGCATGGAAACCATAAATATGCAATTGCATGTGTTTCCTTGTGCGACCAATAAAGGCAGAAACAATATATTTATCCGTTTTAGAGCATTTTATTAATTTTGGCATCGATTTGTTAGTGCATATTTTACCGTTTGCAGCATTTTTTTGCATTATTTTGTTAAAAGAGCATTTTTGCAGCATTTTTAAGGTTTATAGCGCATATTTTGCCTTTTCAAGGCAAATTGTTGTAGATGCCTACAAAGCTTTCGCAGTAAATAAAAAAAAATATATTTAACAGATGGCTTTTCTGTTTTAAATATCTATCTGTATACCTAGCGTGTTGCTTTAATTTCGCCACCTTCATTTAATATTTTTTACACTAAAATTGTAAAATTGTAATTTCAGATTTTTTATAAAAGCAAAAATTAAGGAAAAAGCGATTGTATACGTTTTTAGCGATGTGATTACTACATAGAAATCTAGATCAATCTTTTTGTATACCGATCGACTTAGAAACTCTTTTTAAAGTGTTCTTGCGATGTCCATCCGCCCGTCTGGCTGGTTGTCTGTCCGTGTTAACCTTTGCGCAAAGTGCAAGTTGCAATTTTGTAAAAAAATTTATCAAATAAAGACGAAGTCTATATCAATTGTGAGAATCGCTCTTTAACACTGTGCTTGTTGCATAATTAGACAAGCCGGGCACATGCTGTTCTAGCATAATTCGGGTACGCTAAATCCAATGGTGCCCACCGTTTTTTTAGTTAGCTCTTGTTTTCGAGATATACCGTTATTTCGAAAATGGAGGAGGTTGTACAACACATATTCGCGTAACTCAAAAACGGTTAAGTATATTGAAAGTAAATCTTTTTTTTAATATGAGCAGTCGTTTTAGAAACATTTTTTTTTTTGTAAAAAAAAAAATAATTTTTTATCAAAATTTCGAAATTTTTGTTTTTTTAAAAATTCATGAAAATGCAGCTAGGCTTCTAATTTTTTGCAGACATATAAAAAACGAAGCTGCAAACAAAACAAGTCATTAATGATTCAAATCTGTTACCAACTTTTGATTTTGTTCACAAAAGTCGAAAAATTTTAATTAATTTAAGAATTTCATAAAACGCAATATATGTATGGAAGCCCCCCTAAAAAGTGGTGATTCGGGGCAATTGAGGTCGGTCATACGTTTTTTCTTACTTGGGGCGAATCCTGGGCATTTATGGGACTTTTTTTCAATATATTTCTAGTCTGCATTGAACATTTTGTGTGGGAGCCCACTTAAATAATGGAGATAGCGGGTAGGTATGTTAGAAATAAATGATTGCGATGAAAAATAAAATGGGGTTGGTCATACATTTGACCCATCTAGGAGCATCCTAGGTACTGCAGCAGCCAAATTGCAGCATTGGATTCAGTGTATCCGAATTATGCTAAAACGACATGTGCCCGGCTTGTCTTAAAAAAAGTGTAAATTTCGAGCACAGTGTAACTTTACATAGTTCCCATAAAAACTTCTTTCCAAGTTAGACTCTTTGTGTCCGTAAGCCATCTAATTATGTATTTAAATTAAAGTAGCCCCAAAAATATTTTGCAGCAAATTAAATTATTTTGGAATCAGTTCATATTTGCCCAAAGCTCCCATTCTTAAATAGCTTTAACTTACTTTTTAATATATGAAGGTTAGTATTGAGGTTAATATCTAGATAAAACTCGGCCCAAATATGTTTTAATGCAAATGTTATTAAATTGGTGGATATGTATTTTGTTTTCAAATGAGCAATTTTTGATTTTTTGGGGCATATTTTTAACAATTTTCAGGGCATATTTTTTTTTTTTTTACTGCATATTTAATGCGCATAAAACGCGGTTTTAGAGCATATTTCTGGTTTCCCTATTCATATGTCTTAAAATAATAATAAGAAAAAATATAAGTGCTGTGAGCAACCCTCGTAATTCAGATTTCTACTGAGTTGTTATTAAAAAACAATAAACACAGCATAAAAATTCTTATTATTTTAGGACAATATTTTTCTTAAGATATTGTAAAATTTTAGGATTTTATAACAATATGACTTGATAGCACACCTTGTGCAAACCCCATATGTTTCCTTCATTGTAACAGTGAATTATCTAACTGTAATTAAATTTCGAGAAAACGAGCTTTTTACTTTTCTTATAGTAAATATGTTGCAGTTTTACTTTCACGAGTAAACAAGTAACGCCATCTATGGGGGTTTTGTGAAAATATTACAGTTGATTCACTGTTACTACGAAATATATGACTAAGGCCCGTTTTCACAACTTACCGATAGCTAAAAGAAGACTTTAACCGGCCTTATAAAAAGTGTTCCATTATTAAAATATAACTTTAACCTAACGTGAGGGCTAAAGTAAATAAAGGTTCATCATACCTGGTAGGTTAAAGTAAAGTTGTAATAATAGAACACTTTTTATAGGGCCTATAAAATCCTACCTATCGGTAAGTTGTGAAAACGGCCCTAAATGTGATACTATTCTACAACAATTATATTTTTAAACAAGTAAGAAAGTATAGTCGGTCAAGCCCGACCATATGATACCCAGCACCACAGTACTTAAAAACACATCATGCTTATGTGTCCATTTAAATATGGATTTCTCTATGTTTAAAAACTTCATTAAAATCGGTTCGAAAGTTTGTGAGAGGCAGAAATTGCCCCCTACATCCCCTTGTGGTCCTATGTTTGAAAAACTATATAGCTTATGTGTCCATATAGATATGGATCTATCCATGTTTTAAATTTCATTAAAATCGGTTTGATAGTTTCTGAGAGGAAGAAATTTCCCCCTATCTTTCCTCGTGGTACTACGATTTGGCCCATTTCAATAGGCTTGGTCCTTGTGCCAATAAGAACCTATGACCCAAATTTTATCAAGTTATCTCCAAAGTTGCGACCTGTACTTTGCGCACAAGGTTACATGGACAGTCAGCCAGCCTGCCAGCCACATTTTACTCATTTCAATACTCATTTCAATAGGCTTGGTCCTTGTGCCAATAAGAACCTATGACCCAAATTTTATCAAGTTATCTCCAAAGTTGCGACCTGTACTTTGCGCACAAGGTTACATGGACAGTCAGCCAGCCTGCCAGCCACATTTTACTCACATTTTATATTACTGAACGATTAAGAATGACTTCAACTCAAGTACAATAACAGAGCATGTTTTTCATGATTTCTGCTTGAAAAATAAGTTAGGAAAAATGTCTTAACAAAAATATGATTCTTTTTATCATAAACGACTATAATGAGATTTTGGAAGAAATTTGTTTTGTTATTTTCTCTTTTTTGACATGCATTATAATGCATTCTTGCACATTTTTTTTAACATATTTCCCTGTATTTCTCGTTTAAATCACACAAACTCACATTAATCGCACATTAATTTAAGCAAAACTAGCATAATATGTAATTTTAAATGTCCAAAAATACCAATTCTTAGCAAAAAGTGTTATTCGGTAAAGACATGAATAACAACTTATATGACAGATCGAGAAAAAGCATCCATTAGCATATAAATCCAGCTCCAAATCACAAGTATTTAATTATTATTAAAAAGAGGTTTCACATTTCTACTCTATAAGAAAATGATGACTGTAATAAAAATTAAACTTATAAATTTTATTAGTTGTCCAAATCTAAAAATCTTTTAAAAAAAAGTCACCGCTATTAATAAATTGCATTAAATACTGGACAATTTATATTCATTTGTCATGTGAAAAATATTTTTCTGTTTTTCGAAAATTTTAATTCCCATTAAGTCATTTTGGATTTTATATATTTATTAACTTTGTTATGCAGTATTTAACAGCGACTACGAGTGAAACCCACAAGTTATTTTAGCACACAAATCACTAATAATTATCATTTAAATAATACGATCTAACATAATGAATGTCATTTCATGTGTCACAACAAATAAAAAGATAATTTTTAATTATAAAACGTTTAAAATTTATTTCATATGAAATAAATTATTATTATATAATAGAAATATGTACATTAGAGTGTCCACAAAAAAATAATTTAAGAGCTCGGAAGAGGTTTAGAGGTCGCTTAAGACCAGTTTTTGACAAACATCGGGTAAGCCGGTCTTTTTTTGAGTTTTCTTCATAACTTTGTCAAAAACCAAGATTTTCTTCACTTTTAAGGAAATAATTTAAAAGAAAAATGTCCAAGCTTTATTTTTGTGTGCAGAAACTATAAAATTTTGCAATGAATTTGATTATTAGGTACCCTAGATTACACTGAACTAAAAAGTGTTCATAATATTAACGAACAACGATTATTAAAATAGTTTTCGTTGGCTCAACGAATTATTCGTTAATAAAATGAAAAATAAAATTATCCAGTTATTGAAATTTTAGTACTGCTCATTGACACAATGAACATGCATTTATTAAATATTTCATATAAAATGTACGTTAAAGAAAATAAAATGTTCTTTAAGGTAACGAAACATTTATTAAGTCTTGTAAGCACAAATGCCTATTAATTGTATAAATCTTTTAAAGAAGGGTCATTCATTGTTACAACGAACAAATTCATTGGACGAAAATTAATAAATTTTTTGGAAACGATAGACAGTCATGGGCTCACAAAAACAAAGTTATGTTTTGAGGTTAAAATTCATATAAAATATATTTGGGCCGAGTTTTATCTAGATATAAACCTCCATATATTTAAAAGGAAGTTAAAGCTATTTAAGAATGGGAGCTTTGGGCAAATATGAACTGATTCCAAAATAATTTAATTTGCTGTAAAATATTTTTGGGGCTACTTTAATTTAAATAAATAATTAGATGGCTAACGGACAAAGAGTCTAACTTAGAAAGAAGTTTTTACGGGAACTACGTAAAATTACACTGCGCTCGAAATTGACACTTTTTTTTAGACAAGCCGGGCACATTTAAGAACGTGTTGGCGGGTATTACTACAATACAATAGGCGTTTAGGAAAGCAGCCATACTTTATCAATTCTAATGCAATTTTATTCCAAGTTCTTTCAGTCGATATTAAACGAATCGGAATTATTTTTTTAGTATTGTAAAGCAGTTGTTTGTGTTTTTACAACACTTAAAAATAATTTCGAGAAAGTGTTCGATCACGACTGCCAAAATTAGCCCCCAGGTAATTTCGAATCTATTGCTACAAAATTTAATAGTAAGTTCGGTTTGTATAGGACGTTCAAACGGAACAAAAACGAATTTCGTCTAATGCAATGGATCGATGATTACAAATGACTGTGTCTGTCGGAGCCCAAAGTAAGCCGACCACAAACTCAACCGATCCGCCAACCAGCCATTCAGCTAGTCTGGCATCTGTCAATAATGCTAGCCGACCAGACAGCACGCCAATGCCGATGTAGCGCATACAAATTATGTATTTTATAGAAATTCATATAAAAAATCTCTGTACAAATTACAAAACTATTTCAAAAAATAAATATTAACTTTTCAACGATATACATGGCAAATCATAAATAATTTACATAAACTAAGCGTTGGTAATATGTGCGTAAGCATAAATAACACTGTTTATATTTGAATTGTATTCGTCGAAAACGCATAATAATAAGTAAGTTCTAAAACAATAACAACAACAAATTGTTAGAAAAACAATAGAAATAATAGATATGTGTACACAAAATAACAAGAGAACGCTAGAGTAAAAACTATTCATGCTTGTCAACAAAATGAACAACAACAGTAAAACATAAGCAAAAGAAGCAACAATCTATTGACGGTCAAATCGAACCATACGATACCCTACTCAATAAAAGAAAAAAGAAATTTAATTGAGTCGTACCGTAGAATACAAATTAAAATTATCATGTTCCCTTCTCGTTCACATTAACACTTGTTGGAAATTTATTTAGTAAAGAGATTCGCGGGAGTAAACATTGACGATGCCAAATTTTTTAAGTTTGGGAATTCATTCCCAAAAAATTTGTTATGGGAATCATTCACAATACGAAATAAAAAAAATATGAGAATATTTTCATGGGAGTAGTTGTTTGCGATAGGGGTGATTATTTTCTTAAATTAAGTGAATTTGGAATATGTGTGTATTAAATTTGTTGTTTGTTCAATCCGTTGATAATATTGAAACAACTATTTTTTCCCTTGTGTTCGTATGTCACATACGACACACAAGTAAATATCAAAAATTTTAGCAGACTGCATGAGGCAGTTTTCAAATACTAATGGGTCAATTACGGATGGCAACACAAATGAAGTGGAGTTGTAAGCAGCAAAGTCAGACAACGTTGCACCTGTTAAAATATACAAAATTATCAAAGTAGTTTTTGGGAATATAAAATTTTTAATTAACATAAGTACGAAAAACTAGCTTAATTCCCAATTTTTATTCGTGATAAAAACACTGAAATTTGTTGTGGATGGGATAAGCTATTCCTATGCGCATTTCACTGGTTGCTTAGGCCAGATCATCAGGAAACTTCTTCTAAAGATTTTAGAAAAACTTAAGATATAAAACAAATAAAACTGTTAACCGAATAAGAATTATAATCAACAGTTTAACTTGTAACAATATCAAAGTTAAAAAAAAAAACAACAACAACAAACTGCGAGTTTCTCCCTTCTTACATTCTCCACTACAATTGGTTGGACTTCTTCCAACAAAGTTTTTTTTATTTTAACATGTGTGGCGTTGCCTGACTTCGTTGCTGTTAACTAACTTCAGTGTTGCTATCTGCAATCGACCTATAAGTATTTAAAAATTTCCTCATGCAGTCTGTTAGGATTTTTAATATTTACTTGTGTGTCGTATTTGACGCGCGCACAACAAAACAGATAAGAAATTAAAACATTATTTTACAGTTCTTGTTGTTCTTTAAAGAAAAATTTAAGTTAAACAGGCTGCTTTTGGTTTTCTCGCGGAATTTTTTTTTTAAATTCGACCGAACGTGATAATTATTAAACATGCAATCCAAATTTCACAATACATATTGAACGTGTAGCAGTGCCCTAAGGGTAAATTGTACTAATTAATTATTTTTATTAATACAAAAAAATTTGTTTAAGTGGAGTTAAAATGATTTGTTATGTAACTTCTTAGTTGCGTTATTAATTTTCTTATTTTCATGAACCGAGTATTAAAGCTAATCTTTTCGAAATTTCTTTTACAAACATTACGTACACTTAGAATAGATTAAATCGATTGATGTATGTATTAGCAAAATGCATTAGACACACAATAAATAGAAGCACATTATGCGTGTGTGCAGTGTAGGGTATTAACAATTACATAAAAATATACAACATGTATCAACATAGTACTTTTACATTTTGTGGTTGTTGTAAATATGTATGACTCTTAAGATAACAATAAAAACAATCAACTAGATCTTCATTTACAGTAATAACGACATAAGAAAATTTACAAAATTATTGTTATTATTATTATTGTAATAATAACGCAACAAATACATTTAGACGAACCAACAACAGCAACAAAAACATTTGTAAATATACCCAGCGGGGAAAAAAGTAATTGACAGAATAATAATGCATTCATTGGAGTTAAGAAGGTAATTTTGTCTGACACAATAATTATGCTTTGTTTACACAGAAAAATTTTAAAATTGTCGCTAATCACCAAATTCATAGAATCAAACAAACAATTTATTGATTTTGCACCCATTACAAAAATGATTATATTACTAAAAATTGCAAACAAATTTAACATATTTTTTTAATAAATGATGTTTTTAATTGTAATTAAAAAAATTATCAAAAAATTTTGCATTTTCAAACCATGCGTTTTTTGATTTAACTTAATATAGCTTAGATTTTGACATTTCCCAACAACAATTTTACAATTTGAAATTATTTTATTTTAAACGAAAAAATCAATTAAGATTTTTTGTTATTTAGTTAATATTTTTATTCAGAACTTATTTCAAAGTGATTAAAATGTTAATTAAATCAAAATTTATTTTTCTTTTAACAAAAAAAAAAATATTACTTTAATTAAATTGAAATACCAATTTTTTTAATTGATAAAAACTACTGATAATTTTTTCTGTGTACCAAGTATGTATTTTCCCATATTTGCAGGGCTCGTAATGTATTCTTTCAGTTCGTTACAATTCGTATTCCAGTTTTTTTCGTAAATATTTTTCTAATAAAAATCTGTTTTTTTGCCGCCTTTACGTCGTCTACTGATTTTAATTAAAAAGGATGAATTATTAAATTTATTGTAATTAATTACAATCCCTTTATTGCAATCTTAGAACATGTTCTGCGTCAAGAGTAATGTATTCTGGAATCAAATATTATACCAAATATGTATTACGTTTTCGATTCCAATTGTTTACATTTTCTCGCTGGGTAGTTACTATAACAACAACAAACACAAAGAGAGGTTTAGAAAAAAAATTAAACGTAAACTAACGCTTTTTAATAGAAAGAAATATCATATTCATAACAACAATCACACGACAACAATAAATATGTACAACAAATATCTCATGTAACAAAAGAACAATAAACTACAACATTGCCAACAACAAATGTAAACAATAGTCGTTACTATTAAAAAATGTTTAGAAAGGGTCCATATACATATAAGAAAAATTTCCAAACATACTACAAACAAACATTTACTGCCAAGCAAACAAACATTAGCCTTTTGACACTAAAGACTCTAGTAATAAGTACACTTTTTGTCTACGAGCAGTAAAATTGGAAATGATTATGTATGTACTCAACTGTCAAGTTTTATAACCAACACTATTGACTTGTGTTTAAAGACACATTGCTTGGCGTAAAGATAAATTTAAGATTACGTACACCTGATAACTACCAACTTAAGAGCCGTTTTCACAACTTACCGGTAGCTAAAAATAGACTTTAATCGGCCTTATAAAAAGTGTTCCATTATAAAAACATTACTTTAACCTAAAGTGGACGATAAAGTAAATAAAAGTCCATCCTGCTTGGTAGGTTAAAGTTAAATTGTAAAGTTTTTGATATTATAAACACAATTTAATTTAATTTATATTATTAATTTTTTTTTTTCAAAACTATATTTCAAAATCTTTTCATGAACACCACTTTTTGGAAACTGTTACACGTTCAATATATATTGACCGCGATCAAGTATTGCAGTATTATGGATCTATATCGCAGAATAGCCTAATTATATGCGATCAATCAATTTATCGCGATCATCCAATTATCACAATATATTTTGAACACTAACAGCTGTTTGGCAACTTACACGATTTTTGCTAAGAAAAAATCTGGGCTCTTTCGTGTAAGAAGAAGAATTTTATTCTCTCCAAACACAAAATATGACAAAATAGAGATATGGCAATGTTTCATAAATCCATTACGAAAATTTTGTTTTCTTTTAAAACTATTTGTAAAGAGATTTAAATATTTGTAAAATAAAGCACTTAATATTATTTATAAAATACTTCTTTTGAAAAATAAATAAAGAAAACATATTTTTTTATTGATAGAATTCCATTTTGATAGTTATTTGACCTTTAAGATACAAAAAACTACCATTCCGTTCATTAAAACAAAAACGGTTGCATTCCAAAACATTTTGTCGTAATTTATTTTCTGAAGCACCAAAATACGGGATGAATTCCGTTTCCGAACGGAATTGTACTCTTTAACAGGGCTGCATATGTCTGTTATTTGATAACAATAAGGCAATTATCATTATTTACAAAATTAATTTCCGTTATTATCAAAATTCGTTGCTAAGCAAACGAACTGTGCTTATAGCTTCCACCACAACTGTCCACTTTACATTTATGCACTCGTATCTTTTGCCGCCGTCATCATAAAATGTGTATTTTTTTTTTTTTTTTTTTTGATTTGCCAGTAATTGTATGAGTTTGTTGTTGTTTTTTAGAGTGTTTTTTTAACTGTAAGCAGTGATATAAAGTGAATGCTTTTAGTGGAAATGACTGACTTTACTCAGCTAAAATTGGTAAAAGTGACTGAATGAAGTAAGTGAATGTGAATGTGTGGAGTACATTTATATGATTTGTAAAGTACATATTGTATAAATTGAAATGATATACTTACTCTAAACATGAAATTAGCTTTTTTTTTGCAGAAAAATACAGAGTCTTTATAAAATATGCATGCATATGCATGCACTATAACAACAACCAAAAAAATTATTAAATAAAAAACCACGACAAGAAAAACACAACACTAATCCTTACAACTTATACAATACAATTGCTCTTTTGTCTGAATACAAGTATTTGTAGTTGTACACTGAGAAAAATTAGTGTTAAAAATTCTTTTAAGTCTGAATTGTTTTTCATGTTGACAATAATAATTTTCTTAATTTTCCGGAAAAACTGTACAAATTTTATCATGATAAAATAATTTTTTTTTTTCTCATAGTGTCACAGCGCAACAAGTTGAGTTTTGTTAAATGGGAGAAAACTTCCCAAAGACGTTCAATAAAATTTTCATTTCAGCCTCCCATGGAGAGGATTTTGTTTGTTATCGTGTTCATGTTTCTATCACGATTTTTTCCTCGAGTGCATTAGAAATGCTTGTCTTTGTCTTCCTTTTACTTCAAAGGAAACAGACACACTTTCAAACAAAAATATGAATGTTTTTTCTATAGTCATTGCATGTTTTTATAATAATCGTTAGCTAAATTCATTTGACACACATACATACCAGAACACATGCAGACATGTTTGGGTATAAAGACAGTGGAGTTAAGAAGTTTTTGAAAATAATCCAGAAAATAGCTCCTAAGAAAAATTATGGCTGATTTCATAAACGCTGTATTGCGAAGCATCACTAAAAATGCATGCGTAAAAAAGGCATTACAAATAAAAACAATGCACGAATTTCGCGACCGTTGCGCAGTGAATACAATTATCATGCTATATTGAATCCAAATCATTGTCTACAGAAAAGTTGTGGAGTTTTTGAAGCCTGTTCTCCTTAAACAATACTAAATGCTTATGGTAACGTCTAAAAGTCAGGGAACGCCTCGTTGTCATTTCGTTCTTAATTGTTCATATTTTTAAAACGTTATTTCATTGTCAAGATAGTGTTATCTTTTCAGCAACGTACTGTTTTCATTTCAACATCACACTGTTGTTATATTGACACCGTTTCACATTTATGTAATTGTGCTAGTACAGGCAGTTTAACACTTCAATAAGTACTTCCTTTCTCCCGATTTTGGGTATAAACCACAGCAATCCACGTGCTTCCCGAAGGAGATTCAACCAAAAACTAGTTCAGGACCGAAGACCCAGAGTCTTACTGGTTCCTTTGGTTCCAGATTATGATCTCTGGTCAACTTTTGAAAAGAAAAAGAAAAAACAATTTTACCATGCCGTACCAGGTATTGGATGAGTCCCTATTTACACCCGGGGGAACTAGAAGTACAATCGTGCCATAATTTTCCTATGTCTAAAAATGGCATTTCGTCTAAGCATCGCAGCTGTGGAGAAAGACACTTAAGTGTTTCACAGATTAATGGTTAAGTCCATATCGGAGTTAATGTGATTTATGTTCTAGAATATATTTACAAATTAAAGCTTGACTTTTAGGCGATATATAAATTGTAATCAGTCTGCTTGTCTGGGGCTAAAATTTTCCAGTTCGCTACCACAGTTTGACCTGGCGTCAGGAGACTTTATGGAAGCGTTGTTTACGTTTGGGAAAATCCTAAACTATTCAAGATTTGTAAGATAAACCCTTTATTGCTTTAAATTAATCTCACTTTAAGCGCACTTTATCAGGATCTCGCCTTGATTTAAGATTGTTACCGAAAACTTTTACCTGCCACTATTTGCATGCATGCATTATGACAAAAACAGCTAAACACAGCACATACCATCATAGCATTGCTATTATTGCAGTTATTATTTCACTATTGTGGTTGCTGTTTGTTGTCGCTGCATTTTCAATTGTTAATGTCATTTAATACAAATAAAGAATCCAAAAAGAAAAAACGCTCACATTGCAACTTAAATTTATTTGTTTGTGCTATTTTCTGTGACAACTTTTTAAAAGTGCAGAGTAACTTTAAATGTTAAAGAAGTTCGTTTCGTTTTTGTCACTATTCTTTGAAGTATTTCCACAAAAAAAAATAAAAATATATAATAATAAATAAAAATAGAAAAAGAAAATCATACCGAACTTGCCACTAGATATTTTATTTCTTTAGCGTTAGACATAAAGTCTATCAACATTTGTTGTAGTTGTTGTTGCTTCTATTCTTTTCTTCTTTAAGAGCTATTGTTAACAACAGTCTTTCAAACGATTTGCCATTGTTGTTGCTTATATTTGATTATTTGTTTTCTTTTTTCTTGAAAGTACAAAAATTACAATAAAAACATAAACAATTTTGCAAAAACAAGAAAACAAGACAAAAAGTGTTGCGCATGAATTGAAAATGAAATATGAGCTCATTATATGTCAGCAATTCATGTATGTATGACTTTACATAAAATAAAGTAAATATTTTTCGATTTATTATTAGCACCCTACACTTGTTCAAAACTTTTGAGATTAACCCCTTTATTCATAATCAATAAAACAGGTTTATAGAAGGTTTATTTAACCTATTTACATATAAAATTCGTTTCATAAACCTTTTATTAGCCTGGTTTCGTTTAAATATGCTAGATTCCTATTTCATTCTATTGATAAACTGAAATTTTTTGTTAATGGGATAAGCTTTTCCTATGCGCATTTCACTTGTTGCTTAGGCCAGGTCGTCAGGAAACTTCATCCAAAGATTTAAGAAAAACTAAATATATTATACAAATAAAACAGTTGAGCGAATAAGAATTATAAGTCCAAGTTTTACTTGTAACAATATCAAAGCTTAAACAAAAACAACAACAATAAACAGTGAGTTTATCTTTTCTTACAGTCCCGACTACAATTGGTTGATTTTTTGTCAACTCTAAATGTAGTTGTAAGGGGGTAAAGAAAAAACAAAAATAAAAACAAATTACTTTATTTTATTTTGCCAGTTCAGTTTTATTTACACTGCCACATGCATATTAGTTATCAAAGTTATTCTTGGGATTCAAAAAATTCCATTTCATTTCATTTGCCTGTTTTATATTTTTTGAATAAGGTCGTAAACATATAGACGCCAATACTTTAGTCTAGTATAGAAACAAACTCGACTTTAAGTTGTTTGCTATAGAAAAGGAGTTGCACAAAAATATTTAAAAAGTTTCACACGGAATGACCCTCATTCACCATAAGTGTATAGAAATAACAGGTAAGCGGTTGATTTCTGGCAGAAACCTACAATGGTGGACTTCATCCTTTTGTAATGTTGTGTACTTTTTAGTTTTTTAATACGGGATTTTCCGGAATAAAAATCCTTGGACCACCAAATTTTTGGTATATAAATCACGTAAAAATCGTGCGGGAATTTCCGGTACTTTTTATTTAATTATGGCAACTTTACTGCTGATATAATTAAAAAAAAGTAATATTAAGAATAATATGCATATTCGAATCCGATAAGCAAGGCAATGTTAAATGTTTGATGCTCTGAAATTTTGAACTCTTAAAAGCAGAGCTTAAAAAACTTCAATCAAAACCAAAAACTGTCGAACAAAAAACGAAAATGTCTGTACAAGCGACTGTTTACATTTAATGAAACAGAAATAAAAGCAACAGTTCTTTTTTTACCCAATGACAAATCAATTAGTGAAAGAAATGACAGTTTTTCTACTTTGACTGCTGTTTTTTAAACGCTACTTAAAAGAAGAGGAGTAAAAATGTTTAACATTTTAATGTTTTTAAAGACCCAGATTTATTTTATAAAATAAAAAAAAAATTGTTTCCACTTTCTTAAAAACAATTTAATAGTTTGATATTCAGAGCAGATGCATAAACGATTTTTTTGGTAAGATTTAGAAAATGCAGTAAATAAAGGGTGTCCAAAAAATGTGATATCTTTTTAATTTTAATAAAAAAGGATTTTTATTTTTTGAGATATTAAATATATTTTTATCTCAGTTTATTACAAATAGGTTCCGGTTGTTCCCGGGAAAGCGGAAATTATTTCTCGAAATAAAAAAGTTCGGTAAAAGAAAAACTCTAATGCTCTTGCTGCATATTAGTGCTGGGATACTATCGATATTTTCTACTATTGATATTTATCGATAGTTCAGATTTCGCTATCGATATTACTATCGGCTGAATGTTTGTACTTGTGCAGGAAAACTTAAACTAGTTTTTTATCATGCTTCAGTTTGTTGTTTTTATCACTTTTTTAAACGTTTGAGACATATGTATGTACGCACGTTATTTTTTCTGAAGAAACCGAACACAACACAACAACATTACAAAAATATTTGACATTTCAGTCCCTATGTAAACATGTACAAATTTCGACTTAAAGCCCTTTAATTAGCGGTAAAAGGGCACAGCTAAGCAATCCATACCAGCTGCAATTCTTGTTGTTTGTATTCATTGCTGTAATTCAGCTCGAATTAATAATATCAAGTAAAAACTTGCGGCAAAAAACTGTGTGTGTATAGCTGCTGTTACATGTCTTCCTAGCTGCATTTTAAATAATAATAATATCGATATGGATATTTTTTCTATCGATATTTTCGATATTTAAAGACTATCGATAATATCGATAGTACTATCGATAGTATCCCAGCACTACTGCATATAGATAGGAAAGAGCTGCCTTTACAGTAGAGGGTGTCAAAGTCAAGTTGTCATGCTGGAACTGCTACCCAGTTTTAATTGCGACGTAAAATTGAGGACACAATTACAGATACCTTTAATAATGTTGAACTCAACCATGCACAGGTACAAAATAAACAAATTTTCAATCTTAAAGCAGCTTTTAATTATACATAATTTTCCTAAGTAGGGCATTTTTTAGCCTCTATGATTCCCCTGTTATATATGTCTGTATGTATCATTTGGTTATAAGCTTAAGATTACTTATTTTCTAGCTTGACAATTGTTTTAGTTTTTATATAAAGTATTATTGTTTCTGGTATATTTTATTTTGATTTGTATAATGGCATTTGTATGGAATTATGGCAAATTTAAGTAGAGTTTCTTTTAACCACAAAGATATTTTTTTTGGCGACACAATATGATACTTTTGTTTTAAATTTCTTAAGAAATCGAACACGATAAAAAAAATTAAATTATGGTTTAAGTAATTTTAAAAAGATTTATGGTCGATAATAGCTGACTGAATGAAGAACAACAATTCAGGAAATTAAATTTTTTAATATTAAGCTTTTGGTTACTGAAAGTAGATTAAGTATACGTATTTATAAATATTTATTGTTAAAGTACTTGAAACAGTTTAATACATAAGCTTTTATTTACCTAGAAACAATAAACTGTGAGTTTAGGATTTTATCAGCCGTATAAAAAGTGTTCCATTATGACAACTTTACTTTAACCTACCAGGTAGGATGAACCCTAATTTACTTTATCGCTCACTTTAGGTTAAAGTTAAGTTTTAACACTTTTTATAAGGCTGGTTAAAGTCTACTTTTAGCAATCGGTAAGTTGTGAAAACTGGTCTAAATATGTTAAAAAAAAAAACAAATTACTTTATTTTGTGTTGCCGGTTCAGTTTTATTGCACTGCCACTTGCGTATCTGTTATTAAAGTTTTTCTTGGGAGTCAAAAATTCATTAACTTAGTTTCGCTTAAATGTGATATTCATTAAAAATGTATTGAATTTACACCAGTAAACAAATTAATACCCAGAAAAAATTCTCCTAAATTGTTCGCCAATTAAAGCATTAATCCAAAATAAAATCAGTTTTAATTAAAAATTTAATCAAGTGAACTAAATATTTAATCAGATGAATTAAACGTTTAATAAAGTGAATTAAACGTTTAATTAATACTCTTAATTTGTTTACTGGTGCGAATTTAATTATTTTTTTAATTATTCTCACAAATTTTTTAATTAAAATCAATTTTTATTTTTTTCTGTGTACATAGTATATATTAAATATTTGTTGATATTAACAACATTTTCTGCAGTAATGTCGTTGATATAAGTAAAACTTTTTTGATTAAATTTCTTCCTAAAACTGATTTGGTTTTTGATTAATAGTTTAATTGAAAAAAAAATTGGTTAGAATGTTTTCTTTTTTATTTTTGAACAATCCCAACATCCCCTCAAAGGCTTTGAGCTATTTTCCAATTAGTTCTGATTAAGACGATATATAACTTTTTACTTGTAATTTTTTTTAATATTTTTTTTTTAACTTAGTCATTTTGCTCAAAAAAAATTTTTGTGGCATATGATGATTGAACAATAAGACCTTCAACTGATTATTGCTCTGCTTACCACATAGAAAACCAAGCTTGATATCGAATGTATAAAAACTTGAAATCGATTAAATTCTACGAAAGCTTGCTTGACTTTCCAGAACGCCTTATTTTGCATGCCGCACTAATTCTTATTTTAAAATAAAATGGTGGTCGTTGGTTAACAGGCAATTAATTAGAGAAGAGCCTTTACTCAATAGGATATGAATACTTAAATCAAAGACTGGACATTAGTTGCATAAAGTACCTAGATCCAGCCTGTCGAAACTTTCGATAGGTTACCCAGTATTTGCTTGCCTAAAAGTCTACATAGAGTCAAGTGTAGAGCTAGACATGGTACATGGCAGCTGCGACAATTTTTATTAGATAGAAAACCCACTCCGTTAATTCCGCTAATGCCAGGTTAACCCGGTTAGCAGTTTTGAAATATCCTTTTTGATGCTGGTAAAATATTATGACTTTGCTAACGTTATTTTGAAGATATTCGCAACACTTCTCGATCCAAACTTCTGGCCAAAGAATACTCTAGTTCGAGAATATATATACAGGGCAAGATCACAGAATATCGGTATTCTTCCACAACTTGAATTTTCTGCTTCAAAAAACTAAAGTTGGCTGATGACTACATTTCAATCATCTACCAAAATGTTCGTGGCTTAAGAACTAAACTATCAACTTTATATATATTGAAAGCTTCAACATGGATCATCATGTCCTTGTATTTACTAAAACATGGTTAAATGATAATTTTTTAAATACTGAAATTTTATGCGACAAGTTTAATATTTATCGACGAGATCGAGGTAATAGAACTGCTGGTGGAGGAGTCCTTATTTCGGTTTCTTGTAATTTTGCATCTGAACTTATGGAAGTTGATTCTTCATCTAATATTGAATTTATAGCCGTGTTAATAAAACTAAATGGGAAACGCATATTTGTCACATGTTCGTACATTCCACCATCTTCTCCGCAAAATATATACACTGAACATGCCGAAGCTATCGCATCAGTTACTCGTTCTGCATGTAATGGCGATTCCGTTTATGTCTTTGGCGATTTTAACTTACCGTCAATAGCCTGGAAATATTTACCAGAAGATAAATATTTTATTCAAACCAAACAGTGTTCCAGTTTCGACGAATTTTTCAATATTTTGTATGACACATGTCTCTTTCAAATTAATGGCGTTCTTAACAAGTATGATAAAATATTAGACTTAATATTTGTCAATGATGTGGCCGATTGTTTTATTAAGCGTTCATCACCGATTACATTGCCTGAAGACTGCTATCATCCTACAATTGAACTAGTTTCTTCTATTCCATCTAAAACTGCAAGTAAATCGCCGATTAATCATGAGAAAGTTTTTTCTTTTGAACGTACTGACTACAACACGTTAAATAAATTTTTCACTGACACGAATTGGTACGCTTTATTATCGTGCTATGCGGACGTAAATCAAATGTGTAAAGTATTTTACGAAAAAGTTTATTCTTTTTTGGATTTAAGTATTCCGAAAAAAATATCTAAACCATTGTCTGGTCCACCATGGAGTAATAAACAGTTAACTCATGCCAATAATAAAAAAAATAAATGTTATAAAAGATTTAAACTGTCTGGATCTGCTGTTGACTATCGAATGTATTCTATTAGCCGAGCTGAATACACATCACTAAACAAATCATTTTATGATAACTATATTAATACAATGAAATATAATTTTAAACGTAATCCAAAATCGTTTTACAAGTTTGTTAATTCTAAGAAAAGAGCAACAGGCTACCCTTCTTCTATAAAGTTTAGACAGAATGAATCCAGTGATCATGCAACTATAAGCAACTTATTTGCGGATTTTTTCTCAACAACATATTCAGATTCTACTTATGATGATTCTGTTAATTATCCATTCGAAATAACAGCAAAGCAAACAATAAATATACCTTCTCTTGACATTTCTACGATATCGGTGGAACTAAAAAACCTTAAATTTTCGTACAACTATGGACCGGATAAAATTCCAAGCAATATTTTAATTAAATGTGCCGATGCTATTGCCATCCCTTTAGAGATTATATTCAATGCATCAATAAAATATGGTTATTTTCCGGATGTTTGGAAAAATTCTTTTATAGTTCCTTTGTATAAATCAGGAAAAAAATCTGAAGTGGAAAACTACCGTGGAATAGCTAAACTTAGTATTATACCTAAATTATTTGAAAAAATCATCACTGAATTTTTATCCTATCAGGTGTCCAATTTAATATCCCCTTATCAGCATGGATTTCAAAAAAGGTGCTCTACTACGACAAATCTTCTTCAACTCACTACCGTTATAAATCGTGGATTTCTGGAGCAAGAACAAACTGATGTTATATATACTGACTTCAGTAAAGCTTTCGATAAAGTAAACCATTTGCTCATTAAAAGGAAATTATATTTTTTGGGGTTCACAGACCTTAGTATTAAATGGATTTATTCATATTTAACTAAAAGAAAACAAACCGTTATTTTTAAAAACACCTGTTCCAGACGAATTGATGTTCTTTCTGGAGTACCACAGGGAAGCCACCTTGGTCCGCTTCTTTTTTCACTGTTCATTAACGACTTGCCTACTGGGATTTAATCTTCAAATATCTTAATGCTTGCTGATGATCTTAAAGTTTTTTAAAGTTATTGTCAAGTATCTGACCAACAACGTCTTCAAAATAACTTAAACTCGTTTTATTCATGGTGCCTAATAAATCTTATGGAGTTAAATCTTAATAAATGTAAATATATGCGATTTGTCAGAAAGAATGCGATACCTGCACAATATCATCTTGGTGGTAGTCAGCTGGAATTGGCCGTCAATTTCTTAGACCTTGGAATTCTGTTTGATCCGAAACTTAATTTTATTTCTCATATCACTATGATAGTAAATAAAGCTAGGGGTGTACTTGGTTTCGTCAAGCGCTGGGCTAAAGAGTCATATGTCACATATGTCACAAAAACTTTGTATACTGCACTTGTAAGACCTATTCTAGAGTATGGATCTATAATATGGGACCCTATATATAACACACATTCCGATGCTATTGAATCCGTCCAAAAGCAATTCTTGCTCTTTTGTCTTTGTGGACTAAACTTTAATCCAGTAAACTTGCCTTCGTATACTTCTAGACTTTCTCTTATAAAGCTGCCCACCCTGAAAAGTCGTAGGACAATGTTAAACATATCGTTTATTTTCAACATAATTACTGGCGAAGTATGCTCTGGATTTCTAATACACAATATTTCGTTTAATGTTCCTCAACGCCCATCACGTCATTTGATCCTCTTATTAGAATGTGCAATGAATTTAACAAATTCTATAGTTTTATTGATTTTTCTTCAAGTTCAATTGTCATTAAGAATAAAATTATTATTTCATTAAATTCATAGTTTTTATTTTCTATTGTTTTAAATAAGCATTTTATATACTTTGTATTGTATTTTATGTTTAATGTTAGTGTACATTAAACATAAGAATATTAAGAATATTAAATTTAAAATGTCTGTAGGGAAAATCTTCCATAGACAAATAAATAAATAAATAAAATAAATATACATTATGCATATTATATGTTGATATATTTTATTTACAATTGTAGGGTATTAAAAAATTTCTTATACAAAAAATTTTAATTCTAAAGTTTTTTTTTTAATAAGTATGAGATTAATATTGTATTATGTCTTTTATATAAAAAATGCAATATGAAACTGCTAAATGTGCGACATTTTTCAAGAATTTGCTATTTAACAAAAAGTAATTATACAAAGTTAACAGAATTATTTTTTGAATAAACAAAATTATTAGGAATGATTATGAAAAATTAATGAGGTAATAATAATGAGTGGAAGTAAATTGACAAAAACAATATTAACATAAATAAGAAGAAACCAATAATAATTATTAATTAAATTTATAAAATTTAGTGGAATATCTAATGAATGGGCATCGAATGTGACCATTTGGTTGTTCACGTAAAAGGGGGATGTCCTCCCAAAAGATCCTAATGCTTTCCTAATGAAACAATGCCGGGACCAGAAAATAGTGTGATAGCAATAAAATTTAATTTTAAATAATCTTAATCACTGTCCCCATAAAAGAGGAATGTCAGAGCGTGTTAAGGCCTGAAGCGATCACAAATCTGTATTCAGTAATAAAGTCCTAGACACTCATGCTCAGTCCCCATATTCTTATTTGTACTTATATTGCAAAGTGCGGGTTAACAAAAAAAAAAAAAAACCTAATAAATCTTCATTTGTAAACAAATTGTTAAATATGGATATAATTTTCACTTTTCGAAATTTGGTTCGAATTTTTGAACAATTACTAGTGAGGCTATGCTGGGTACCTGGTTAGGTAACAACGCCACCAATAATGAAATGACCGATGAGTTGGTGAGACTAAGCTTGGAATTGGAGGATACTGACCTCCAATAAGCTTTTATTTGGCCTAGATAATGTAATATGTTCTAAACGGGAAGTACCGGGCCTGGAGGAAAAGAACGATTGTAGAACATCGCTGACCTTTTGGCCAGTGCTTAGGAAGACCGACTGTAATTTACTACTAGGAAAGTGCAAGGATTGCGTTAGAGCCATGAAAAGTGTTATCACAGGCGACTGCATGATAGGCCGGATGGAGGTGGTACTAGTATCTGACTCGTCGGATAAATGTAGGTTGTGCGAGGATGGAGCAGATAGGGTCGCTGTCCTAGGCTACATAACAGCAGGCTAAGATGGCTGGGTGGTAGTTTACTATAGACTCCATAATCTGATGGGATTCTTATTGAGAATGACCTGGCTGTATTGCACTTTCGAATTACTTTTTTTTCTTTTAAAGAATTTTTAAAAATTTAAAGCGTTAAATTATTACCATGATTTTAATTTTTTAAACATTTTGTAATAAAAAAGGCAAAATATTAGTTTCGAATAAAAAACAAATAAAAAGTTAATTAAAAAAAAAATACAATATAATTTTAATTTGAGAAAAATTATAAGATAACAAAAATTTTTTTAAAAACAATAAATAAACTCAAAACATATAATTTCGAACAGAAATAACATTTTCGAAATTGTGTTCGAATTTTCGAATATTAACCAAAACGTTTAAATTTTCAATAAGAATTTGAAATATTAAAAAAAAGGATTTTTTTTTTGCTCCTGAAATTTTACTTTCGAATGTTTCACAGTTTTATGAAAGGATAAACAGCCATAAAATTACTTTTTTTCTTACAAATAGAATCTAGGAATTTTATTTTTCATTTTGCTCCCGAAAAGGATGAGTTTTTTAGAATCAAACAAGTCACCCTTTATAATCCAAAGCAAATTTTTAAGCCATACAAATAATTTCGCACAGAAATAACATTTTCGAAATCGACTACGAATTTTCGAACATTCACAAACACGTCTGGATTTTCACTACTAACTTAAAATATTTAAAACAAAAATATTTTTTTTAATTTTGCTTTGATATTGTTTTAACGTCTTATTTTTACAAAATTCCAACTTTAATAAATTCTCAGTTGTATTTACATTTGCTAAAATATTTAATTTATGTATGAATGCATGTATTTTTCCATTATTTTAAACAGCAGAATAATTTATCTAAAACGAAATTGTTCAAAACTCTTTGCGAACATCCACTTGAATTATGACTATTGTTTTATTTCGTGCCTCTTTCGTTTTTTTTTCAGTTTCTTTTTTTTTTTTTTTATTAGCTAAAAAATGATTAACTTCAATTTCAATAATGATAAATTGCCTACCCAAATATTCGATCAAGCAAAAAATATTTGCAACAAGATATAAAACACAAGTCTTGATTTTTAATAGAAAATAATGCTCATTATTTGTAATAGGGTGGTACTAAAAAAGTTATTAAAATAAAAATTTGGGGATCAAAAAAGTTTAAGGCCCGTTTTCACAACTTACCGATAGCTAAAGGTAGGATTTTATCGGCCGTATAAAAAGCGTTCCATTATTACAACTTTACTTTTACCTACCAGGTAGGATGAACCTTAATTTACTCTATCGCTCACTTTAGATCAAAGTAAAGTTTTAATAATAGAACACTGTTTATAAGGCCGGTTGAAGTCTACTTTTAGCTATCGGTAAGTTGTGAAAACGGGCCTAAGTGTTGTTGGAATAAGACCTCGTATGAGAAGAAAACAGGATTTATTTACGATTGAAATTTCACTAGTTTTGTATAATGAACTCGAAACGTCACATTCGTGGTCGTATTTACAATCGTACAAATAATATTTACGTAATACGACAATTGTATGTACGGAGAGGTACAATGGCATACAATTGCACACAGATCGTAATTTTCCTTAAAATTCACAATAAATTTTAACTTGTTAACAACACTTTGAATAATGCATCAAATTTTCAATAGATCTAGCTAGAACTGTCAAAAAAATAAAAAATATAATTGAAATTTACAAACGTAAATATAAGACCGGGATTATTATTTTATTTGAGTTCGAACGATGAGTAAGATTTAAAAATATTTGTATCCCTAAACTCTTCATGTCAGCTATATAAAGCGGCTCTGTTTGAACAACGAAGGTTTAATATACATTAGAGTGACTAACCAAAAAAAAGTTCTCGATGTAGACTCCTAAAAATGAACCTTGGACTTTTTTAAGATGACATTTAAAATATTTCGGCTCCAGCTTTGACCTCTCAAACAAACCCAATATAGATTTGTGTTACAGTGAAAGTTTTTAAATATGAAACAAATACTAGTTTGGCTTTCTAAACAAAAATCTGTCATAAATTAGATTGAACAAGTGGTCACGGCACCTTCAATATAAGTACAAAATAGATTTGTATGAATCTGGAAAACGGCAACTTTAAAAGTCACCCTTAAAAGTTCTAGGGACTTCAAAAGCCCAATTTTAGCTATCAAAAAGTTTCAGGAATAAAATTTTTCACTAACCGAAGTTCCAGTAAATTATTATATTGCTTATCTCTCAAATCAAACGTTAAGAATGTAATCAGTAGTTTTCTTTGCACTATAAAAATCTAAAAAATTCTGTTGTTAAAAAAACTTCTCCCTAATATAAACCGGGAATAAGACAAAAGTATGCAGACCCACAAATTGTAAACGTTTTTTTTAATGTTTCTCTTCATGATTTATTGGCAGGTGGAAATATTTTAGATGTTGTTGTTTTAAAAATTATTCAAAAACTCATTTGTCATAAAAGAAAATTGGAAAAAGATATATATGTATTTATGTATGTTTATGTAAGTGTGCAATGACAATAAAATGGAAAATTTATGTTTAATAAAATATTATTTTTTATGTTTAATGAAGGAGGCATGAAGTATAAATAAATTATTAAGACAGCCAATTCAATTCATGTTAAATAAAGTGTGTTTGTGTATAGTGGTGAAATTAAACAAACTTAACAGTTACTCTGGTAAGACCATTTCTAAGAGAAAAATATAAATATTACATCATGCGCTTAATACTTTCTTGACATTTTTCCAACACGCATGCAAAAGTAGGAAGTAATCCTATTTCATACGTGTGATTAGGGCTGCCAGATAAATTTGTGAGGAAATCGTCAATTTCCTCAGAAAAAATAGAAAAATCGTCTTTCACGTTTCGAAAAATCGTCAAAAAAATCGCATAACTTAAAATTTAGTTTTTTTAAACAGTTTTTGTTTGATTTTTTTATAAAAAAGCATTCAAACAAAAACATAATAACTTCATACCCAGCTAGCATTTTCAATTGTGTAAGAGATATTGGGAGTCTCATACAAAGCGTCTTTGATCGTCGATGACGCATTTTTTAATCGTGGAAGATTCCTCACATGGGAAAACTGCAACACGACTGAGATTAATCCATAGCACAGTGAAAGACGCTTCTTCAACCGTTGTGGGAATAGTTTAAGATGTGGGTAAAGATTATCTAACGAGTCTTTCATGTCAAGAATCGTTTCCCAGTAAAAAATGGAGCTTACAGCAGTTTTGTATGGGAGAGAAGCACAATACCCCCTTACAAAACCTGCTTACAAGAGGCATGATTTTTATATGGCGAATTCCCACTTGGAAGCACTTTGATAACTGATTGCGTTATGAAACAAATTAAATTTCTATGTTCGGTAATATTTCAAAAATGATCGTAAACACATTTTAAAATCATTGCAATACAACCTGCTTCGATGTAAGGGAATAACAAAAGCACATAAAACATTGTTCGTATAAGGGATAATGCGAAGTTATTCAATCATTAAATTAAAATTTCACTTTAATGGTATTCGCTTATCTGCTGCTTCTTAGTAGTGTGTAATAGCCAGCGCATATATCAGCGCTCATGTAGTATTCGTGCTCGCGAAACATAAACATTTTTTACTGGGATGAGACTCTTGTAGATATTATCTCACAACTCGTGAAATGTTCGCCGTATAATTGTTGAAAATATGATTTATACAGAGAGTCGTATAAGATTCATTCGCTGATGGTTTGACGAAAGATAAACAAAGTGTAACATTGTTGTTTTTGTACTCTGAAATAATCATTTAAAGATGTTCTTAAGACTTGCATATTATGGCTGTACCTAAACAAAAGCGCCACGCGTTTTCTAGTTTTTGAATAAAGCGGTCTCAACGCTTTGCAATTGTAAAAACCGATTTTCAAAGCTCGTTTAAAAGTGAATTTTGGCGCTATTGTTAATTAATAAAGGCAATTTAGCTATTTTTTGATCAATCTAGCGTTTTTATCTCTATTTTTATTTATAATTTGTGGGTTTTATTACACAAGAAAGCTATCACTACTGTTTTTTACACAACGTTGACGCTCTTGCTTAGGTATGGCATATCAGCGTAAAAGCTAAGCGAAAGAAAACGTTCCGGCTTCCGCTCTTGTTAAGGTACGGCTGTTAAACATTCCAAGATTTAAAAACGAAAGTGTCAGAAAATTTAATGTTTTATTCCGACTGGAGACTGAAAAAAATCGTCACTTTTAGGAAAAAATCAGCAAATCGGCACTTCGCTAATTCCGGAACAAAAAATCGTCAAAATGACGATAAATCGTCAATTCTGGCTGCCCTGCGTGTGATGTGTAAATGCATAGTAATCGTCCAGACTTAACATTTTTGTTGCAGCAATTCTTGGGTTTATTTGTGAGAAGATTGAGAAGATTGGGGTGGGGTACTCAGTTTTATGTACTCTGCAATTCTGTTTTGTGTTGTTATTTTCTCACTTTTTAACTTAAAGTTGGCTGTAGGTGCACTTGTATTTACATATGGGCATTTCTCCAGAATGGTCTACCAGGATGAAAAAAAATGTTGATAATCTTTGTCTTTTATTGTTTATTATTATAAAAAAAAGTCCATGTTGTTATAAAAAAATGGTTTCATAGCATATCTCAGCTGTTTTACTTGAGGAAATTGCACTGGAACCTGGAAAATTTTATATTTTCTTATATTTTCTACTTCTAAAGACATTTTTATATATTTATTTTAAATGCAAAAAATATGTTATGTTTACACTCTTTCTACATAATCTCTCCATTACAATCAGTTGTAAAAGGAGTATTAAGTTTTTTTGTTAAGGAAATTTAAGGATATTTATGGGAAAATGCATGGTGATAATAATCAAAAAACATATGTATATGTCAAAGTGTCACGTGCGTAATGTCACGTGCGTAATTTACAATTTATTTTTTTCTTCGCCAACCCATGCACAGTTGCTTTTGAACAAAACATGATTATAAAGGCCCATTACTAACCTTTATAAAAACATTTTTTCCGAAATAAAAACCTCCTACAATTCACTTACTTTCGCACTTTTTCTTACGGTCCTAAAAGGCACTTCTATTTTTGTCACGTGAGTAAGTCAACTTTGATTGCATGGCATTTGGGTGCCCAGTGCTCAATTTACCATTATATATACTTTTTAGAAAGAACTCATCACAAACAATGTAACGATTCTAGAATTCATTCTAAAATTCCAATCCACTTCTATTTTTTTAATATTCAAACACAATAAAACGCGTACAAATTTCGCGTGCATAACCAGAGAAACACCCATATATATAAAATATAAAAAGGAGAAGAGGAAAGACAAGATAAAAATACAAAAATTGCAAAACTATAATTTCATAATCACTAATGCAATTTCAAAGCAGAATTTAAAAAAAAAATTGGCAATGCAATTTTAAACTGATTCTATTTTTTTGACAGGTAGATAAAGGCCTTGAATGGGTGGTGTGTACCTCCCCTCCAGCTTAATAGTAATATACGTAAGTATGTGCAAGAACAAAGCAAAATTTCAATCTCTGTGTATTCTTTTAAAATTCTAGCCATCTTTTAAATGGCCTTTGAAACCACATCAAAAATATCATCCATATACCTTTTTCAATCATACATATAAAATTTCACATGAGGTCAACATTGTGTCAATGTTTATGTCAACAGTTTTGTACACATAACAAAGCAATTCATTGTGAAATACTTTCTGCCAAAGACAAGTTTTCAGTAAAAAAAACCTGGACTTGAAATGGTTGCCATTCTCTCTAGGCCTTGAAATGACAAGCGTTATGGGGCAAGAGTCTCGACAAACAAAATATTTATGTGTATATGTATATTTTAAGGACTTAAATATGGATATGTATGCATATTTATGACGTAACAAAAAATCACCTCTTACGTCTAGGTAGGGGTCTTGGAATAACTCGAAATTTTACTGTCAAAGTATGCTCAAAAAACGCATAAACATTAAGCAAATATTTTTGATTTTATGTATGTAAGTACTTACCTAGGCATTTATTAATTTTAATTCAAAAACTACAAAAATATGATATAAAATTTAAAAAACGCAGAAATTGTCTATAAAGTTTGCAACTGGTGTTGCAATATGCTGTATTTTTCGATCAATGTTCGCTTCAATTAAACTTTATTGCTATAGCGTTGTATTGAAGCGGTACAAAAGCCTGCTTTTAAAGCTTTTAAGCAATATGTATATTCCTTTAATAATACTTAAACCTGACTATTTAAAAGCTTAATGGCTCTTCAATAACAACCTTGTTCTTCAATAATAATAATAATAACCTTGTTATTAAGGCGCAGTAAAAAAATAAAAATTGATTTCAATTAAAAAATTTGTGATATTAATTACAAAATAAATTTAATTTGCAAGACTTAACAAATTAATAGTATGAATTAAATATTTTTTGATATTAACAACATTTTCCGCGGTTGTGTTGTTAATATAAGTAAACGTTTAACTAACTCACTTCATTACATTTCTAATTAAAACTAATTCTACTTTTGATTAATGGCTTAATTGCAAAATAAAATTGCCTAAAATTTTTTCTGTGAAGCAAAGTATTTAGTTAATATCATTTCAATGTTGTCTAATTGAAAAGAGTTAGCTCTAGCAACTATAAATGAAAAAAATACTTTATCTAAAAAAATGCATTGCGACCACGCAAACAGATTGCGATTGTTTTATCAGAACTTTTAATCAAATTTTTACCCAATCAAGTCCATATAGCAATTAAAGATGGGGACAATAATTCTATATATTGCACATTCAGCGAAAATATCAAAATATCAATATTAAAATATCAAACTTTGAAGTCGATTTAGCGATGTCTGTCTGTTAAAAACACGCTAACTTCGATGCGAAATTGTTTCTAGTTACTTTAAGCAGTTTGGGATTGAAATCCAGCAAAATCGGTTTAGTAGGATCAGAGTTATGAATCCAAATTTGGAACAACCACCCTAAAAAATTAATAATTTTGTTACAAAAACTAAAATAAATAGTGGCGGAATGCACCTTTTGATACAGGGTGTGTGGTAGCAGATTTATATTTTCAAACTTAATCAAAAAACGTAATAATTGACACAAAGTTTTATTAAGATACGATAAGAACGATAGAATGGAAATGCGTATTTTATTTTTTTTTTAAATATGTCATTCAGATGTCTTCCGTCAAGTTGAACACACTGTTCAAAACGGAGCCTTGTGTTCTGCGCCACATGCTGCTGTAAACTTGGTTCAATTGAGCTGATTTTTCGACGAATATTTTCCTTTGAAGCCACAATAGGGTTTGTCATTATAAACCCTCTCCTTGAGGTAGTCCCATAAAAAAAATCCATGATAGCTAGATCGGGCGACCTTGGTGGCCATGGGATGTTCCCAAAGCGACCGATCACTTTTTGGGGGAAATTTTTCCGAAGCAAATTAAAACCATGAGTGTGAAGAGTACCATGGCTGAGCTCGCAAATTGTATAAGATTTCAAACAAACTCGTTATATGTGACTAGAAATCATCGGATCGGTAAAAAGCCTACTCTCGAAAAACACTTAGGCGTACGTAAACCATAACGAATTACGCTTGTGTAATAATTTCTGGTCACTCATATAAAACAGTGACATTGAAATCATACGGTAAAATTTCGTGGCGATCAGTTCATAGTTTCCCACAGATCCCATATAACGCCCATTCCTGAAATATTCTAACTGTCGGTAGAGGGTATCAAAGATTCGGCACAGACGAATATAGAACTCTTACTTACATATTTTCGTAGTAGATTTTAACTATCGTCGGTTAAATAAACGAACCTACTAAATCTACTTTTTAAGTAAATTGAGATTTTGATGCCGTGTGGTACAGAAAGATACGACTCGTCGACCATCCTGTAGTTTTTCTTTAATTTTTTGTTTTTCTTTTGCAAATATAAAATATATAAAAAGTTAATTGTCTTGCCTATAAAATACGCTGAAAGGGTGTTGGCAGATTTGACTACTAAGCCGACGATATTTTAGTTCAATTGATGACATATAACAATTAACATGTCAAATCTGTCATGCTCTTCTTTAAGACTGTGTTGAAAAACAAAAATTTTTTTTTTTTTGATTAACTCATTGCTGTATTAGGAATAATGACCTAAAATTATAAAAACTGTAAAAATGAGCTACATGACAACTGAAAGACAGTAATAATAAAGTAAACTAGACCCCCTGGGGTTATGTGGGGATATAACTTGAAGAAATTTTACAACTTTGTATTACATTCTCCGAGGATCCAGATATAACCAGCACTCGTTAATCGGCAGAAGTAAAATTGGCTGGTCGTTCTTTTTTCGTGGATTATTCTTATTTGACACCTTGGCAAGCAGTAGCCTCTCGGACTTCGGTCTTGAATTAGTAATTGGTGAGGCTCCTTCTTATATACACTCAAATTGCTACCTATGTGTCGTGTGCTTGATCACTCATGCAAGTAGTAGCACATTGATTCCACCCGGTGCGAAGACACCGAGAGGGTAGGATGTTAATCTTTTAACATCTGTTAAAATCGAAAATAAACTGAACATTATTTAGCGTTCGGCTTATACACGGAGGAACTATATCTATTTTTTTAGTGTTTGTGTAGACGAACACAACCCTTAATACCGCTCGTAACTATTTTCAAGAAAGAGCCGAACACTATATAAAGTTCTGTTCTTCGTTAAAAAACAGAACAAATGTTGTGATACTGTAGACAAACATTTGAATGTTCTATAATGTTTCTTTTTTTCCATCAATAAAGAAATGAACAAACAAAAAATTTTACCAACGACCGCAGCACAAACAGCTTGTATGTGTTTTGTTTGTGTAAAATGCTGGCTTTTTATTTTTCTTTTTCGTATGTATAATTTGTTTTTCTAAGAAAATTTTGGTTTTTTTACCAGCCAAAAGGGCGCAAAGCACAATAGCAACGGACGAACATTAATGAGATGAACTGAACACAATGACGTTTGTGGTTTTTAAAAAAACCTGAACGGAATAATATGTTCTTATCTTTTTGTTAAGTTGGATAAAAACAGTATTATTTTTGTGCTCGAAAGATGACGTTATTTTTTTAATGATTTACTACACAAACACTTTTAACGTTTGTGTTTTCCACAAATCTACCAAACTGAACACTAAGGAGCGATATTAAGTGTTTATTTTCGAATTTTTGTTTTTTGATTTTTTTACCAGCCAAAAGGGCGCACAGCACAATAGAAACGAACATTAATGAGCTTAACTGAACACAATGACGTTTGTGGTTTTTTAAAAAACCCGAACAGAATTAAATGTTCTTATCTTTTTGTTAAGTTGGATAAAAACAGTATTATTTTTGTGCTCGAAAGATGACGTTATTTTTTTTAATGATTTAATACACAAACACTATTAGCGTGTGTGTTTTCAACAAATATACCGAACTGAACACTAAGGAGCGATATTAAGTGTTTATTTTCGTACACTGGTTAAAACTAGAATTGAAATTTGATTGTTTAAAGATAAAAATAAACTATTTGAAGTTTTTGTGCAGGGCATTTAACATTCACTTTAAGATGACTGAAATTTCTCAACTTTTCATTTTAATATATTGTGTTTACACTTGACAAATAGTTTCTTTAACCAATATTTAAAATTAAAACTGGATTTTAATAAAAATTTATTTTTTTTTTTTTGTTTCTATATAAAAAAAATAATTTTGTCGGATTATTTATGCAAAAGCCAGCACAAAAATTGTTTAATGCTTTAACAATATTACATTGACTTTAGATCGCATTACAGGTTTCTCTGTACACAATTTTTTTTTTTTCTATTTTATTTTTTGTGGTCTTCAAGCAATTATTTCTGGACATTATCACCAGATCTTCAGGTTCAAGTGTGTGAAATAAACAATTTGCTGCTGTTGACTTTATAATAAATTTTTTATTTATTTTTTTTTTAAGTATTGAATGTCATAATCAAATATTTATTTTTCTATAGCATAAACAAACAGAAAATGTTGTTTTTGTTACTCAAACAAATGAGTTGAAAAATCTAAAATGACAATGTTTAAAGTGGATTTCTGTTTAGTTGGTTGGTTGGCTTGTTGTTGGAACGGTTTTTTGTATGGAGATTTTGTTAATGAAATTGATATGTTATGGTCAGGGCTAGATAACAAGACATTTTAGTTTTTTATAGTAGTACAATAAATATAAACTGGCTTAAGAAAAAGAAAACAATTTTGTTAAAATGCGATATTTGACTGCGAGGAATTGTGAATTGAATTCTGTTCCTGACAATTTTTTAAAGACATATAAAACCAAATTGGACCAAATTGCATTAAAGGTCCCATATAGAAGTCACTTTGCGAAAATCACTTTAATAGGTACGCCTAGATACGTAACGAATAATGATATTGTGGTAAGTTTTGGTTTCTTACGCTTAAAAAAATCACACTTGCCAAATTTAGTACTAATCGGTCTTTATAGGTCCCACATAAAGCCCATCTCCAACAGTTACCTGAATCCTTACAGAATAATGATAATATTATGGCGAAATGCAATCCAATTTAGTTGCATAAGATTCTCTGAACTTTTTAACAATAACAAAAACCTTGAAATAAAAAACAACAAAAGCCTGCAGCACATACTTTGTTATATACTGCTACTTTTTTCTTAATATTTTCACTTTTTTCCAAGAGTTTAAAATTTAATATAATTTTGTGACTATTAACAACTCTTGTTGCATTTTAATGTTGCACATAACATTTTGCAACATTGCACACAATTTTAAGAAAATGCATTTCAAGAAAATAAATAAGAATAAACTGTTTTAATTTTGTTTACAACATTTTATATGTGTTTATTGTTTTTTTTTTTGTCCTGCACATCTTTTTCCACTTTTAGCAAGCGATTTAAAAAAAAAATGTTTTGCCTTTAAAAAAAGTTCAGTGATGGTAGTATGAATTGAAGTGCTCCCTGGTGGAAGTACATATAAGCTGTTTAATGTACGTTACTACTTTGTATGCAGCGCAGTGATGTCATGTTCAATTTTTTTTAATGATCTACAGTGATTAAGAGATATTGTAGGTTAGCGAAGTGTTTTGCAATCGCTTTAAGAAACCATAACGGAATTAAAACTGAGCTAGAACTATACTAGAACTCACATAAAACTAAACTACAACTAAATTAGAAATGAACTAAAATATAATTGAACTATAGAAGAACCAAACTAATGGAATTGCAGGTGTGTGACGAATATCGGTCGATTTTAATACGATCGTTTGATGAATTTCTAGCGATTTTAAAATCTATTTCTGAGTAAAAGTCTAACTCCGTTATGCAAAAAAAGTTAAAGTTCACATAAGTTAACCAACACATTCAGCCCATTTTGCGTAATGGCGTTAGCCTTTAACTCATAAATGGATTTTAAAATAGTTCGATTTCATCAAAAGATCGTTTTAAAATCGACCGATATTCGTCACATACCAGCATAAATTTATCTTTTTAAAAATAAATCCCTTATCATTAGATTTTAATATTTAACTTTTACTTGGTAGTGTATATTCTGGTGCAAACACTTCTCCACTCTCTTAACGAGACATTTAATAGCGTTCTCTTTATTCGTTTTCCACAATGTATGACCTTTATAATAATATTATTTTACTTATTTCATCCAAAGAAGAAAACACTCTCTAAAGTGTCAGTTTTAAGAACAACTTGTAAGTAAAGAAAACTAAAGTTATAAACGTTAAAAAAATATTACAGAGAAGGGATGCAAAAAATAATGAAAAAAAAAAATTAAAAAAAAAAAAATTAATATTGAAGTTTGTTGTTGAAAAGTAAAAAAAAAAAAAAAAAACAGAATAAAAAGAACTTTATTAATTAAAATTGCTTAAGAATACAATTTCGTGTTGGCAAGTCCTCTTTTTTTGGAGGAAAATCTTCTGACAAGAAAAACTAAAGAAAAGAAAATTGGTTCCTGCATAAATATTTACAAGTACTTGTTGTCCACATAAAAAGAGAAAAAAAGAATATATTAAACCAGGGGTTGTACGATTGACTGTAAATAAACATTTATACGATTTTTTTTATTAAGAAACTGAAGAAGTGAAAGTTTCAAATTAGTTTTAACATGCATAACTGGACACAAAAACTTTGGTGTTGACAAAGAACTAAATGCTTTTCGTATTTTAGAGTTTTAAAAGGTTTAAGGGCAAAATAATTTCAATTGAAAATACACAGAAAAAACTCAGTTGAAAAAGTTTAATGGAAAAACTATGGAAAAGTAAAATATGTGTGTGCGGAAAACAATAACGACAGAAAAATATTCTTACAAGTTTTTGTTTCGTAGGTTTATAAAATTATTATCTTAACTAGAAGTAGAAATGAACTAGAACTCTGCTAGAATTTATTGAGAGCAGAATAACTAGAACTGAACTTTAACTGAATTGGAACTGAACTAGAACTGAACTTTAACTTAATTAGAGCTGAACTAGAACTAAACTAGAACTGAACTAGAACTGAACTAGAACTGAACTAGAGTTAAAGTAGAACTAAACTAGAACGAAAATAGAGCTGAACTACATAAAAAAATAATAAAGGAGTTCAAAAAATTAATAAAGAATTTAAAAACTAAAACAAAAACTGAACAAGAGCTAAACTTTAAATGACCTAAAGACTACAAAATTTTTTGAAGGAAGTGGGAAAAACTTTCTGGGTCTCTAAACAAATTGAATATTCTCCGTTCATTTTTACTCTTCTTCAATCGAAATTTCAACGCATTAAACACTAAACATTGTCGTAGTTATCGGATTTGAATTGACATCTCTTTGGTGTTTGGTGTATTTCATAAACTTTTTTCCTGAGAGCAGATGATAACGATTAGGGACAGCTGTGCTAGACTAAAGTGATTTAAACTAAACAAAAGAGGAACAAAATTGAATTGAAGCCAATTAAAAACTCAAAATTTATTTTTTGGACTTAAGACTAACGAATAAGAATAAGATCATTTTCATGACACAACTTATTAACAATTATATCAGCAGTAAAGTTACCATAATTAAATAAAAAAATCCCAAGAATTCACGCACAAATTTCCCCCGATTTTTTTCCCGAAAAATGTGCGGGCTCCCGAGATGTTTGTCCCGGGAAATACCGTATGAAAAACACTAGTCCACATTTACTCTTTGGGATAATATTCAACCAAATCGAGCCCGAACAGAAGAAGCTGTCACCACTGTAGACGTGAGTGTGACAGAGGACTCGATCTGACGCCGTTCTCAGCAATGCGGATTCTGCCCGTCCACTACTTGGAAAATGCTGAGGAAAGATTTGACCTACATCCATGTAAGATATAACTGGTGCAGGAATTAAGGCCAGTGAACCATCAATTGCGTCGTGTTTTCGGTGAATAGGCTGAGATTTAACTGGAAGTTAAACCAGATTTTATCGACAAGGGGTATGTAAACAAGATCGTTATAAATCGCTTGCGACTCCACTACACTTCGAAAAAATACTGTTTGGTGCGGCTTACATGCAGAAGACGTCATCGTTCAGCTGTCTTTAAATCCGAAACCGGTGCCGACATTACCCTAAATGGTGAACGATACAGTCAAATGATTCGTGATTTTTTTTTATAACTCAGGTCATTACCTTTAAAATATACACCCCCAACTTATTTATGTTCAAATGAATTACTTTTAATGCTTTTCACGTTATTCAAGTGTCTATTGCTTTACATTGGCTTTGTTAATCTTCGTGTTGATATAAATCAGAATAATAGAGTCTTTCAAATACATTGAGTGATAGTTGATGTTCGTGTAAAGCTGAATTATTTCTCTTATTCGCTTTTGGGGTTTTTAAATCGTACAATAAAATACCAGGGCTTTATTGAATAACAAGTACACAAAACCTCTCAATATATAACTTAGATCTTACTGGCTAATAAATTAAAACTTAATCCAGAAAATTTAAAAGGACATTTGGTGTGTAAGTACAATTTTTAAATAACACTTTGCACACTAATAGAATTTGCTATGACAGCTATAGAAACAATTCATAGAGAGCAATTTGCATAGATCCTTTGATTTATGATGAAAGTATTTTTATATTTCTTATATGAAAAAGTTTGAAAATTATTTTAAAGACCACAATTTCTTTAAGGCTTATGTAAATATTTACTTTAAATTAATACTTTTTGCTTTCATATTTGTCTACACCGAAAAAAATGCATGCCATGTATTTAAGAAAAATTTCGGACTTTTCATGTCACATGATGTAAGTGTTAACTTGAATGAATAATATCGCATACCTAGTTTAAAAGTGACTCAATTTAAAATATTAATTTTTCGGGCTTATATGCTTTAACTATGCACAATACACTTGTTTTTCTTTAAAAAAAATATCAGTGTATTTTGTTGTTGTTAACTAACTTTATGTTTCAATTTGTATAAAGTTGCAATTCATAAAAGTGAATTATTTTGAGTTGTGGCTGCAAATATAATGGTAGCAGATCCCTACTGCTAAGTGCTAAACAGTCTTAATTCGAATTGTTACACTTTTGACAAAATCAATCTTTATTGGATTTTTATTATATTAGACTTGTGTCAGTTAAGAATTTGGCAAAAGTGTCAAAACTTGAAAAGAATTCAGCTAAAGTGACATAATTTAAAATAATTCGGCAACTTGTGCAAATAATATATTATCAAACATTACACAACTAAAAATTTTTCTTTATCTAGTATATAAATACTTAAAAAAAAAATCAAAATCCTAATTTGTATGGATTTTCTCCTAAATGGTCCAAAGATATGTTTTTAACTAATTATTTAGGTCAAAAACAGTTTTTTCGAATTCTGAATAATTGCGTTTTTTGAGTTGAGTCACTTTTAAAACAGGTGTGCAAAATGTAAACTAAAGAATTTGTACTTTTTAATAAAGACAAGTTCGTAGGAAGCGTTGATATCAGTGAGAGCGTTACTTTTTTTGGTTGCGGTTGCACAAAAAGTCCCAATCAGGGAAATGTGTGATTAACACAAAATAATTTTTTTTTTTGCCGACCAGTGTTATCAATTAAAACAATAATTTGCTAATAATTGATTGGCAGTAACTGTAAACAAATGCATATCGAAATAGAAAAACCAAAACTTATGATTCGATTAATAAAACTAGTTGAATTGATAATAAAAAGTGAGAAATAGAAATTATAGTAAAATAAAGATGTCCGTCCGTCTGCCTGGTTGTCCATGTAAACTTTGAGTGCAAAGTATAGAGATAATTTGATGAAATTTGGAATATAGATTCCGATTGGCATAAGGACCAAGCCTATAGAAAATAGGGTGAATCGGTCCAAAATTTATCATAGCCCCCATACAACCTTCATTCCGGAATAAAGTCTTTGTGCCCATTAACCATCTTATTATGTTGGTGTATTTGGATTTGTTGCAAACTTTTTTTATTGCGAAACTTATTTTATTGCATCATCTTAACCAATTTTATTGCAATCGGTCCATATTTGACCATAGCTGCCGTATACATATATAGCTCACGAAAATAGCTTTTAATGCCTTAACTTCATTATAAGTGATGATATAAACATAAAAATTGGCGATAAAAACTTTTATGACAGCTACTATGTCATGATAAAATGTAGTTCTGTGCCCATGTTCTGTAACTCTCTCGTCAAGTAACTTTTCGATTGAAATGTTTGGAATGAAACAAAAATGCCATATATTGCAACAAACAGCTGTTTTTCTCGCTAAACTGCGTCTGTTACTTTTTTTTGGCGAGTACTAGCTGTAACGTAAGGAAATTACTCGTCAATTAACAGAAAAAGTGTGTCTGTAAAATTTCTGTGAGAATGTTCGCGCTTTGAGCTGTCAACTAAACTCACGAATAAAAATGGGGCGAGAAAAAATTTTAACACTAAAAAACAATTAAAAATACAAAATGGAAAGAATAATAATAATAAATTTTGCTTAAATAAGAAAAGTTTTATGCGAAAAATAGACTTAGATTGATTGGGAGGTGGTCGGAAGGCGTGGCCGATTTTGATGAAATTCCACTTTTATATTATTTTCAGACAAATTAGTGCTCGGTGCCAACTTTGTATGATCTAAGACCCCTCTTTATTTTTTTGCACAAAAATGTATGAAGCCATCCATCGCTCTATGCGGTGTTGGGTATAAATATCTTAATAAACCAACAAACATTTTGCTTCCAAGTTAAAAAAATTATATATAAAAATTTTGAGATTTTATTTCAAAAGGGTGTTTCTTATTTAATTTATTTAAGAAAAAAAAAACTTTTTTTGTAAGAATTAAAAATTGAAACTATTTTTGTATGTACTCAAGTCGAAAAGTTTTTTTAATGCCAGAACTGCATTGAAATATGGAAAAATAAACTAAGAAAAAAAAATACTACTAAGTATTAAGAGAACAATGCAGAACTATCTTAGTAAGTTTGAGTATTTTTAATTGTTTTTACTCAAAGAACAATTAAAATGTGGCAAGAAGCATCTCTTTGATGATGAAGTTTCAGCTGCACATAGAGAATTAAGTAGAAAGAAGTTCTACTAAATTAAGTTTGTGTCAGGTTTTCTACTTCTTATGTATTTTATTTTTTAGTTCTGAAGGCAAAATAATAAAAGTTTATTTTAAAGATGATAAATGGTTTCGAAAGTGGGGCAATAAAACAATCCTTTTGTAATAGAACAAAAATAATTAATTTTAATTTAACATGGTAAATGAATATTGGATAGAAAAGATAATAAATATTTTTACAAAAAAAATTCCATTTAGGAAAATTTTTGTGTTATTTCTGTTATTAGAAAAATGTTTGTTTTAAAAACTTCTAACATTTTCTTTACACCAGGGTTTCCTTATGTTTTGTATACTTTTATTTTATTGTTTCGTTTAAAATTCTTAAGTTACTTCCTTAAGTGTGTGGTTCATTAAAAACAACCGCAATCATTAGCAAATGTTAACATTAGCAAAAGAATTTCCAGCAAATATTTTCTTTATGGTCCTAAAGAAAGTCAAAAATAAAAAATTATGGCCATTACAAAAGCCACTTTTATACTTATTTTGTTTAGTGAAAGGAACGGCTGTGAAAATTCGTCTTCGTTTTTACCAAAACAATTTAATTAATTACTAGAAACGAAACTTTGAAACTTTTTTAACCGAAAACTTTTGGCTAAAAAAAATTACTGTTTAATTTTTCTTATTAACACAGTAGGAAATTGATACCAAAAGACTTGATAGTAAACTTATTTAGAACCGCATTAAAAACGAAATAGAACTGAAGCAAAACAAAACCAGATTTAAACTTGAACAGAACAATAAGAAAACTTGAAAATAATAAGAACAGAACTATAACTAAACAAGAACAGAAATAGAGTAGAAATAAAACTGGAATTCGGACAGAACTAGAACAAAATTAGAACAGAGCTAGAACTGAATTAAAGCAGTACATAACTAAAGAATTAACTACAAAAGATTCAGTACAAAACTAAAATAAAAATAGAACTGGAAGAGAGCTGTGCCCGAACATAACTAGAACACAATTAGACCAGAATTAAACAGAACACAACTAATGAAAACTATAATAAAACTATAAAATAACTATAATAGAACTAGAATAATACTAGAATGAAAACTGAACTTAACAAGAAGTATAACATTACTAGAAGAGAATTTGAACAGTTCAGAACTATAACAAAACTACAGATAAAACTAAAGACAAGCTTTAAAGCTTTGCGGATTCTGCTAAAATATAAAGTGTTAACTAAAATTGTTTATAATAATGTTAAAAAATCTGAATATATCTCAGAACTAGAAGATCAGTAGAACAGAAGTTAAATAAAAGTAAAAAAGAACTAAAATAGAACTCAAACTTAACTAGGACAGTATTCATGCAATGAGAACTAAAACTATGACCGTACTACAATAGAAAGGGAAGAGAAGTAGAGCAGAACTAGAACGAAACTAGTTCAAATTGATCTGGAGTAGGGTTAGAACGAAATTAATATAAGACGAGAATAGAACAAGAACATAAAAAAAATAGAACTTCAGTGTAATTTTAGCTGAACTAGATAACTAATCAATACTTACACAAACTAAAAAGTTTATATGTTTGTAAGAGGTATTCTCCAGAACTGCCGGCCCAAGTTTTAAAATGTTTTTAACAAAATAAAAGAGTGGAAACTCGTAACGGACATAGGATATTTAAGGTTTCACGAAAGTGCTAAGAACTGGGCCCAGGGGAGCTAAGCCTCCTATACTCTATTAAAGCAATAGTTTCCGTACTCAAAATAAAAACAAAGCCATTTTAACGCCCTCCAGTCTATCTGTTCGCTCGACCGTCTCCTGACCGAATGTGACTTTTGCGATTGCTACGCTTTCTCGGCTAAATAGCTGAACCAATTTTGATTAAATTGGAAATATAGGCTTTTAATTTTTTTAAACCAGGACGTAGAAGGGGACCTAGGGGGAATAACTGCCTCTTCGAAAATATCTAACCAATTTTGGTGAAATTTGAATCATAAAACACATGGCTTATATTTTTTTTTAAAGCTATGAAAGTTATGGGCAAGTTCCTTCCAAAAAATATGTATACTGATTTTTAATTTTGCTTCTATAGTCAGTCAAAAATTAACTACGGGTGGGCATCGACTTGGTCATGTCTACTTTGTAAATAAAGTGAATAAATTAAGTAACAGAATACTAATAGATGTGTTAAGAAATTTCCAAAAGGGTATTGAAATTTATATGTTCTTGCGTTTTTAAAAGAAAAATCTATAAAAATTATTTAAATATTTTTGGTCTACTAAAAATAAAAATTAGGAAAAAAAAAAAAAATATTAGAAATTGTTGCAGCTGTTGCAATATTTTATGATTTCTTTTAAGAAATGTTTTTTAGCAATCGCTTTTTTGATTGCATATTTTTTTTGTTTAGATGGCCTCCAGGCAAGTCATATGCATTTACAGCATGTTGGCTTAAAGTCACTTGCTGTACTGCTTTAATCCAGCTCCCACCTTTTCCTCCCCTCCACCCCCCATCATTAAAATAATTGAAAGCAGTGCTGCTGTTGCTGGTACCATTCAAAAATAGAACACAGTTAAATATTAAGGCGGTCATAAAACAAAAACAAACGAATACGGGTAAATTTTTTTTTTTTTTTGTAAATGTTCTTATAACTCCCATGGTGTGCTCTAGAAAAAAGGTCCATTGTAATAAACTCAAATTTTTTTTTTATCGACTAAAAGTTGGTTGCTTCACTAGCAGTCTTGGCTTGACTTGACTTGGCCCAAATCGTTTCAATGTTTTTTTTTTTCTTTTTTTGTTTCCTTATTTCCTCAATGTCTATTGTACTTTTTCATCGTAACATTTGTAAAAAAAATTTTGTTTAAGAAAATAATAAAAGCATTTATTTGTTGTTTCTTTTCCTGGTAATTGTTATTATGGCTTAGAACAGAATAAAATAAAATAAAAAAAAAAACTACGAAAAACAGCACAAATTTCTAAGTAGGGTAATAATATTAAACTCGTTAAAGTTTAAATTCATGCTAAAATAACGATAAATTTTAATGAGTTCATAGTAAAAAGTCTTGGAAGCAAATTAAAAAAAAAACATAATATAATATATTTAAAAAAAATAATCATAATAAAATAGATTTAAAGACTTTAAGTGAACTTTGTCTCAAACTGTTGAAAATGTTTGTGAAATCCCACTTAAGTAAAGTAAATAAATTTGATAAAGAAATTCTTGCAAAGCTCTTAATATTGTTGAGAAATTAACACTTTAGCAGTGAGAGGAATCAGTATGAAATTGTGAATAATAATTCCGCAATATTTATAGTTGGTAATCTAATTCTTTATAAACACTGGAAACCAGGGCATTTTAATTATATGAACATGTCTTTGGCGTTATCCTAAAAGGTCTTAAGTCAGAAACTGTAGCTTTTCATAATGTTAAATTGAAAATTATTATTTTGATATTTCATAGACTTTTTTCCTAAAGAGAAGATGATTGCGCTTACGCGCAAAGAAAAAACTTGTTTCAATATGGTAACCTTCAACAAAACTATTTTAAAAAATAAAATTTTAAACATATTACTTTAATATCAAAAGTAATTTTTGGGAATACAAAATTTTAATTTAAAAGATTTTGTTATTCGTGCTTAATTCCCAGTTTTTATTCTTGATAAAAACACTTGAAATTTATTGTTGATGGGATAAGCTATTCCTAGGCGCATTTCACTGGTTGCTTAGGCCAGGTTGCTTAGGTGGGGAATGTAAGAAGAGATAAACTCACTGTTTATTGTTGATGTTTTTGTTTAAACTTTGATATTGTTACAAGTAGAGCTGTTGCTTATGATTCTTATACGCTTAACAGTTTTATTTGGTTTAATATCTTTAGTTTTTCTAAAATCTTTATGGATGAAGTTTCCTGATGATCTGGCCTAAGCATCCAGTGAAATGCGCAAAGGAATAGCTTATCCCATCAACAATAAATTTCAAGTGTTTTTATCAAGAATAAAAACTGGGAATTAAGTACGAATAACAAAATCTTTTAAACATATTACTTTAAATTTAACCATATTATTGTCATCCACAATCATATTTTGGTTAAATTAGTTTTCCATCAAGAAGCCACAACCATACTATGTTTGCGTCTAAACATGTTTTGGCGTACCGGCAAAAATATAAAATATTAAAACATTTCTTAGTGTTTTTTTTTTAAACTTGTAGAAAATCTTATAATTCAGTCTTATCTTTAGATCTAATATCCATTTTTCGGTTGCAAACGTAAAGTTAAATAAAACACACATAAAGCGTTGGTTTTTATGAAACTTTTATTACATTATATTGCTTGGATTTTGCCATAACGTACGAAACACAATGTAATTTAAATTATCGCCTCTAGATTGGTTGCAGCAGTCGATCCTTTCAAGGTTGTTTTCGACCACTTTTTCGCTCGTTTCGAGTGTAGCTGGTTTTTAAATGCAATAACGTTAGGGGATTAACTGCGTAGATATGATTTTTGACGTAACTCTACAAAAAAAGTTTAATTGACGTCATCAAAACATAAAATTGCGCCCATGCAATAAAGCCTAAATCGGCTACACTGAAAAGACAAATCAAACCATCCGTACCTGAATCAAGCCGAAGCGGTGTCAGTAGTACAGTAAGTACGGATTTCCTTAAATCCAGTTAAGAATTCTTAATTCAAGTACAGATTATTAAAGTATCCCGTACTTAAAATAATCCGACAACTAGAATGACTTAATTCCCTTTACACTTCAAAAGTGGCCACGTTTCAACCACCGCTTTTTGTTGTAAGCTTTTACAATTTTTACGCGTTTTACTTCGGTTGTTAAACAATCCATTTTCGCAAATGGCAAACCTTTCACTCACTAAATTACGCTTGCGATGACAGATGTTTAATAGCTGACAGCCTTGCCAGACAAGCGGTTTTGAAACCACCAAATGTAAAAGCAGGGTTTATTTAAAGACATTTTTAAGCTTTGATCAAAGCATAACAGATGTAAGGAAATATTTTTTTTTTCTGTAAGTATAAAGTTTATAATTTCGTCAATATTTAGTAGGGTGTTCAGTCGATTAATTCTTGTTTGATTAATCGAACATTTTTAATCAATTAATTGTTCGAAAAATTTAAAATTGCTTATTTCGATTAAAGGTTTAATCGAAAAATTCATACCGATTAATCGAATAATAATAATATATAGTATTTTTGTTAAATGTATAATTTTTTCAAAGTTTTCAAAGTCGAATAAACAAACCAAATGTATGTGTCCGTTGGAATTAAAAAAAAACAGTCTTCAACACTTTTATACTTTGTATTAATACATGTCAAAAACTCAAGTAATATGAGAAAGTGTGATAGTGTGAACGCAATTTGTCATGAAAATTACAAGTACAGTGCTCTCGGGAAAACGTCAACGCTCGTTTACGTCAACATTCCAAAACGTCAACCCTCATTTTTTTACATTGCCTACTCTAAAACGTCAACCCAACCGCAAAGCTCTAAAACGTCAACTCTGAATAAAACAAAATTTTGAATTTAGCAGCAGTTAAAATTCACACATTTGTACACACACACACTCTTATTTTATGAAATAATTTCAGAAATTGGGGATTCCCCTTATAAGTAGAGTAGAAAAGAACTTACAACTGTATGTATGTATTGTCTTTTTATTTATGTTCAGGTGCTTTTTTGTTCTCGTAAGTATCACATTACCAAAATGAGCTCAAAACAACCGAAAGTGCTTAAATTACAAGAAAAGGCAAATATTTTGGACTTATTAGAAAAGGGTACAAGTACGGTAGCTTTTGCGAAGCAATATAGTGTAACAAAGTCAACAATTAGTAAGATACGATTTTTTTAAATGCATATGTGTGCATGTAAAATTAAAAATATGATCTCATTTTAAATGTATTCTTTTGATTCTAGTTGTCTTCTATGGTTGTAGTCAGGTTGAATGACTTTTTTGTTTCCTTTTTGCATTTGTTTATGTTTGGTTTTAGTTTATAATCAATAAAAACGTTTAAAAGCACATTATCGATATGTTTTTTATTTAAAAATTTTACATTCGTAAACGTCAACAATTTGTTAAACGTCAACGCCCGCGGTTTTAATTAGTTGACGTTTTCCCGAGATTTAATTATTAATTAATTTTTGTGGTTTTAAGTGTTGTTCTTGCAAAAATAATAGATAACATGGAATATTTTTATAAACTTTCATTACAGGGTCGTTTTTAAAATTTGCTCGATTTTAAATCCACTTCATTTAGACTTCTAGAACACGCACGTATTTTTTTAACAAAAAAGTTCATGCGTGTCTCTCTTTAGAATGAATTTAATTTAAAAATATTTTACGTAGGATAAATCTAATAATGCTAAATGCAACAGATGTCCAAAAATGTATTAACGTAAATTGTCTTCAACAACTTCACTAATTTACCACTTGCACAGTGCCTCAAACATTTTACTTGTAGAAGCTGCTCCACCAACAAAATCAAAAGGGGCTACAAGTGGTCCAATGAATAAATATTTTAAACTAGATACTTCGATTGATTCTCTAGAGGAAATTATTTGCAGAAGCATTGAAATGTCCGTGAAAAGTTAAAAAAATCCAAAGTTATATTGACTCTTTTAAAATCTGAGTGGCCGAAAGTGAAGCAACAATTTGGAGCTACATTGACAAGTTTTATTTAAAAAAGAATGTTTATTTACTTAAGTACTAATTTTTTTTTATTGAATTTATTAATATTAATTTATTAATTTATTCAATTTCTGTGTTGAGAATTATTCGATTAATCGATTAATGTTGAAATTCAAATTTTAAAAATGCCACATATCGATAAATCCTTTAATCGAACAAAAATATAACCCGATTAATTGAACACCCTAATAATAATTAAGTATGTACTATGAAATCGATTTGAAAAATTAGCTCAATTTAATGAAGCAGAAAGCCTGCCAGTAGTTTCTATGCTCCTAATAACATTCGAAACAGGGTGAATAAATAAATGATGCTAATTTGAATTTTTCAATATCAATTCAAAATCTAAAAATGTTCAGAAATGGAACAGGACTGGAAATGAGCAGAAGATAAAGAATCAAAAAGAAAACTAACTTAAAATATTGGTAGAACTAAACTAACCAGTAAAATTTTTTTAGGTTTCTGGAAGCAAGAGCGCAGATTTATGCGCTGGCTATAACATACTACTAAAAAGCAGCAGAAAAGCGAATTCCATTAAAGTGAAGTTTTAATTTAAGTAAAGAAAAATCATTGAATAACTTTGCATTATCCCTTTTAAGTAAGCCGGTTATAAGTTAATAATTAAAATCATTATTTTAAAGAAAAAATTCACGAACAAAGTTCTAAGTGCTTCTGTTAATCCCTTACGTGGAAGCAGGTTGTATTGCAATGACTTTAAAATGTGTTTACGATCGTTAAATTTTTTTTTAGCATAGAAGAAAAAAATAGTGCTTCCAAGTGGGAATTCGCTATATAAAAATCATGCCTCTTGTAAGCAAGTTTGTAAGGAGGTACTGCGCTTCTCTTCCATACAAAAATGGTTACCAGTAAGCTCCATTTTTTACTAGATATACTTAAATTAAAACTTATCAAAATAAAAATAGAACTAATGTAATCTAAACTAGAGTTGAATTGGAATTAAAGTAAATATGGAATTGTACGAGAACTAGAACTACAGTAGAACTGGGCTAGAGCACTTAACTTAATATAATAAGTATTTTATACTGAAAATAAGGCAAAACGGTCTATTATTGCACCATGTCCCTAGGTCTTAGTCCGAAAGGGTCCATACAAAACAAGCTAGGTTGATAGAACTGGGCTAAAATTATCTATATTAATGACATGGGCTTGGATTAAAAAATCAGCGCAATCAACCTACTATTTCACTTAGCGCCCATACAAATATGCTGATAGCGCTGATGCCATATGAGCTAGTGAACAATTGGCTCTTAAATACTATAAAGAGTAAGACAAGCACTTTTACTTATTCAATTTCTTTCGTACCTGAAAAACTCAATCGAGTAAGTAATTCCTCTTTATTTCCAACACATCAAACAGAATCCGCTATCATTTTTATCATTATTACAATAATGGCCAGCATACTCATCGTCGTCGTCATCATTATCATCATCATCATCATAAACATCAAAAGGCAATAAAATGTTTAAGTATTAATTTCTTTTTCGCACAATCGCCTGCGTTAAACTTCAGCTAACAAATTGTTTGAGAGAAACTGGCTGACGGACTAAATAACTAAATGACTGATGGATGAATAAGTACTCCCGAGGATACACAGCAACAACAAAATGTATTTGAAGATTTAAAATGTATAAATTTGGCTATTCTTTTTTTGTTTTTGTTTATTTTCTCTTTCCTACATTCCAATTCACTGCTGTTCTAGTATTTGTCTTGGGAAATTTTAATCAAATTACCAAAATAGCGCCTGTATGTCTCGGAGCCATTACATTTGGAAAACCAACTACAAGGAGACTTTTTGTTTTGTAAAGAAAAAAAAAAGAAAACGCTTTTGCAAGCAAATGATTAAATCCATTTGGCCGTTTGTCATTATCATTCAAATGTTCGTAGAACGTCATAAAATGCTAATGAGCAGTACTGTTCATGCATGACTGAGCAATGAAGTAAGGACGAACTGTCAATATTGGGGCGAATGAGCAAAATTGCGAGTGGATATTCAACAGAAACTAAATTTCCATGGAGTAATTCTTCTGATTGTTGAATGAAGTGTTTTTAAAGTGGAGCAGCACTTACTGTAAATTTGTGTTTATGCACATTAAGGCGGGTCAGAAAGTTTTCCAAAGAAACAATGTATCTTAAATAAAATCCTAGTCCGCCTTTGCCAAAAAAATAAATGTTTGAAAAAATAGCTTTTTCCAAAAGGAAATCGAATTTGGTGAGTAAAATTGTTTAGTAAGGTAGTACTTTTGCACTTTATATTTTTCTACACTCAAAATTTTTTTACATTAAAATAAATATTCACCCAAGTAAAAAAAATTTCAAGTCGAGAGGCGCGGACTAGGGTTTGATTTTAGACCCATGGTTTCTTCATAGAATTTTATTTAGGTTACGTTTTGGCTATACGATTTTTAATTTTTTTTTATCCATACAAATCAACCCACCCTAATGCCCATACTTTTGTGATCTAATTTTTTTTTTTTTTTTTTAGGGCAGCGGTACTTCTCTTTAGTTGGGGGAAAAAAAGGTTTAAACAAAGACAAGCGGTACTTTTCCTGGAAAAAAGTTAGAAAACATATTTTTTGTTTTCTTTTGGGTGCATACAATTTTTTAAAATGATTTGAAATTAGAATGTGTTTTTTATCGTGGTTTTTAACCCAAATTTTTTAATTTTAAATCAGGATCAAGTTTATCAAATTTAATTTTCATTAAACTATTTTAATGAAAAAAGGAATTTTACAACGTGAAATGAATTAAAATTAATTTATATTTTTTATTCTTGACTGAAGGAGTTATTGAACCCGGATCGAACTTACATACATGTTTCGAGAATAACCTCATTCTCATCATCAGAGTTTTTCGTAGTTTTACACTTTCCGCCACTGCGACGACTGTCAGTCTATAGTCAATCATCAAACTTTAAGTCAATGCTATTTTTTGTGGATCGAAATTTGCTGTAATTGATTATCTATTTTCAATTTAAAAACATAAAATACTATTGTTTAATATATTTTATCATTTTTGTTTTACATTTTTAGTTTTTTCATAAAAACTGATTTTTTTGGGAAATTGCTAGTTTTTGTAGAAAAAAATATGGCAACAGTGCACCTGTGTGCTTAAGCTGAAGGTCCACACCATGGGTTCATGCGTAGATTTTTATTAAATAAAAACAATTTTGGCAAAAATGGAGAGTGCTATTGATATTTTAATAGGATTCAAAGAGGAGTAAGCTTTTATTTTACAAATATTCGTGATTTTTCACGATATCAATAACTTTCAAGTTCATGGCATTTGTTCAAAAAAAATAATAAACACAACAAAGATGACACTCAGAAAATAAAAGTAATCGATAACTTGAATGGCAAATTTTGTTCGTGGTAAGGTTAGGTTAGGTTCCATTGGCAGCCGTGATCAAGCACAGCTCACGTGGGTCCATTAATTAGTTCCCGTTGTGTTACCATGTCACACCGTCTCCCATGGGTCCTATGTTGTCTGGCTGCTAGTATTCCCACGCAGCCATCCGGTCGATTCAGTAAAGGAGTGAATCTTGTTTACATCAACATCAGAGAGACAAGTTTTGTCCCCAAGGGATCTTCGACCAAACATTTCGAGTCTTAGATCTCCGAATGCCGGGCAATTACAGAGAAGATGTTCCGTTGACTATTCCTCCTCCTCCTCGCCGCAACTTCTACATAAGTCATTTTAAGGGAGCCCCAGCCTCTGGGCGTGCCTCCCAATGGGCCAGTGGCCAGTTATAACCGCAATTAGGTTGCTAAGATGATGTCTGGACAGCTGGTATGCCCGCCGTGTCCTTTTTTCATCTATGATGGGCCAGATTTTCCTGGTTTCGCCACAAGTAGTTTCATCGTGCCACCTCTGACTGGCGATAACATGAAACTTGTGCGCTATAAGTTGCTTACTCCTTGGGAGTGAAGCACCTACATTATATGTTGAACCGTCTCGATTCAAGGCATACGCCAACGAATCCGCCATGCAGTTCTCCAGTATGTCCCTGTGTCCGGAGACCCAATTAAGGGTGACCAGTGAATGGCTCGCTATCTCCTCCAGAGACATCCGGCATTCTCGGACAATTCTCGATGTGATGAACACATTCTCCAGGGATCTTATGGCCGCCTTGCTATCGGTAATAATGTGAATATCCCTTCCAGCTATTTCACCGTACCGGATGCGCCTCGCGGCTGTGTGGATGGCCATTATCTCGGCCTGGAATGCTCCAGTTTAGCTGCTCGGAGTATATGCCAGAACCGACACCATACAGTGTCTTAAACCCGTCCGTGAAAATTTGAATCGCATCCGCGGGAATTTGTAGGTCATCATAGTGGACCACGTTATCCCAAATGCTTACCGTGAAGCCAGGATCAAAGATTGGCTCGGGTGTGACATAATCAACATCCATGTGCCAATTAATTTTGTTCAGAATATTAGCATTTCCGATATTGTAATCCCTCCATGCACCGGAGGCCCTTAGTCTTACCGCCGCGTTCGCAGCTAGCCTTTTCGCCAAAATGTCTGGTGGTAACCAGTTTAAAATCGTAAACAGTGCCTTAGAGGGGGTTGTTCTAATGGCACCTGTTACCGCTATCGCCACCTTTCTCATTGTACGTTCAAACCTAGTTTGATGACTCTTCATCTTGAGCGCCGGCCACCAAACAGCTGCCCCGTAGAATATAATGGGTTTAATGACACATTCGTATAGCCAGTATACATTCCTTGGGTTAATTCCCCAGTTTAGACCAATGGCCCTTTTGCGGCAATATAATGCAGTTGCCACCTTATTAGCCCTGGAAATGGTGTTCATCCTCCAGTTCAGTTTGCTGTCTAGTATTAGCCCAAGATACTTGGCGCTGTCAGACAGTTCCAGTGAGACCCCCTTTATCCTCGGGGTATCAAATTCGGGAATTTTGTATCTCCTTGTGAAAAGTACCAGTTCCGTTTTGGCAGGATTTACATCCAGTCCACATCCCTGGCACCATTTTGTTAGGACGTCCAATGCGGACTCCATAAGCTCAGACAATAGTCCGGGATCTTTACCTAGAGCCACAACTGCAACGTCATCCGCATATGCAACCGTTCTGCAGCACGTCCTTTCCATGGCCCTGAGTAGGGTATTCATATTCCAAAGTAATGGTGAGAGTACACCACTTTGCGGGGTGTAGCGAAATTGGTTTAACGATGTCCGTCTGTGCGTCTGTATGTTGATACTGCCTGTATTTAAAACGCGAGCGCAAAAGTGACCCGTTTAACTATCATATAAAAACAAAAACAAATTTTGAAATTTTATTTTTGTTTTATATATTAGTCTTTTGCGCTCGAGTTCTCAAAACAGGCAGTAAGACGAATATATAAATCTAATTATACTCTAAAGTGGTTCTTTCATTGAACATATGTTCTTCACTGTGATGTACAACACTTGAGTAATAAGAAAAGTACATTGAAACACCCAAGTATATTAAAAGCATTCAAGTGTTAAGAGGAAATAGAAAAAAACAACAACACTAAAAGAACAACAATACAGCCAACTGTAAGAGCAATGACAATTTAAATACAACAATAATACAAAAACTAACGTGCACAAAGAGAATATGATTTCAATGAATCTATGAATGATTACATCAGAGATGGAAATCATAGTACAATTTTATTTTTTTTTTTTTTGTATATTTAGCCTTTGTTTGTGTCCTGGTACTACCACTACTTTGTTGGCATAATTAAACAATTTGAATTTATACCGAAAACAAATCGTTCATTAAATGAAATGCTAAAGAGGATTATTCTTATTAGAATTTGTCTTGCAAATTTAATACTGCTTTGAAAACTAATTTTGTGACATTTCATCACCTAAACCAAAGGGGGTAGCTTTTTTGCGTATTGGAAATCCATCACCAAATTTTAGTTTTGGGCTAAAATTTTTTTTCGAGTTTCAAGTACTTAAAAAGGGTTAAATCTATCACAAAAAAAGGGATAAATCGGTGTAGGTCTGCATTATAAGAATTCCTAAAAAAAATTCTCACTGAAGGCAAAATTCAGACTTTTTCGGTTTTGGGAGACAGTGGCGTCAACGTTTGTGAAGTGTTTGTATAAAAATTCACTTTCACTCGTCTACTAGTGTTTTGACTGCCGTTTGCTGTTTGGAAAACATACATAATTACGCATTCATTTTATAAAATGTATTAAAAAAAAAACTACCAGTACTGGGCTGTATTGTCTCCTCAAACTTGATGTAATAAAAATTCTATTAGCCAAATAAATTGTCATTGTAGTACATGCGAATGAAAAATGACTGACTAAAAGAATTTGTAAAGTAATAAATGCCTACAAGTGGGTGAATATTTATTGGAAAATTTCTTTAAGATAAGTATAAGGTAATTTTGGGTAATATTTTTATCATTCATTTGTTTTTTTTTTTTCAAAAACAGTCATTAAAATTGTATGTCTCTTTAAGTTTAAAGTGTTTGTTTGCTAACAAATTTTTAAGTGGATCATTTTTTTGCTTTTTTTTCAAATCTATTTTGAATTTTGACGAAATACTTAGTCATAAAAATGTAATTAACGATTTGAAGTGTCTAACTATAAATAAAGTGAAGGGGTATTTTTTAGTTTTATGATCTTTTAAGTTTTTAGGAGAATTTTTATTATCACAGGCTGTAAGAGATTTTAGAAAGTGATATGCATTATATACATAAATGTATATACATATGTATATACCTATATATATATAACCCTATTTTATTTTATTTTAATATAACAAAGATTTTTAGATGAAATTAGTAGTATTTTAGTTTTTAAAAGGAATTTTTATGATTATTTATTTGTTAAGATGTATACCTAAAATTATATTTTATATGTATTTTTATTTTTTCAGACTCTTCTTCTATACCACATCCCTGTGACAATGTCAAATGTCCGCCGCTTTCGGAGCTAGAATGTCCTGCAGACAGCAGCATTCGTGAAATATTAGCCGAACCGTTAATAGCTTTGGAAGATGAATCTGAATTCTATAAGAACTCCCCTAATGCCACAGAAATAACCGATGAGATCTTTTCGCAATGTTGTCTTAATAAAAAATGCATTTGTAAACTCTGCCATATTGCAGACTGCCACAATGAAGGTGAAGTAGTAGTGGAACTTTTGCCCGAATCCAATGATATGCCCGGCTACTGTTGCGGCAAGCATCAATGCCAAAAAGAACCGAATTGCACTGAAGTCCAGAATACCGAAAGCTATTGGTTGACCAATTGCCAACGCTGTAAATGCTACGAGGGCCAAAGATTGTGTCATCAAAGTTGTGATGAAGTTATCAAAAAACCAGCCATGTGCCATTCGAAAAATTTTAATACCTTCTATCTACATGGTCAAAGTTGGCGTGATGGTTGCACTGACTGTGAGTGTGTTAATGGTGAAGCCAATTGTATGATTACCCTATGCAAGGGCTTAAATTGTCCTAAACATCGTCAGGTTCAGTTAAAGGATAGCTGTTGTCCGGTTTGTTGGCCCGAAGGCTTTGCCATGCCCAATGTAGAAGAGGAATATGATGAGAATACAGATATGGAAGAGCGTAATGATAATGAAATAGAATCCGGTCATCATTATGATAACAATGATGATTACACAGAAAACGAGGAGCAAGTTGAGCCTGATATAGAGCTGAAACCCCTAAATGAAGTGGAAAATGTTGCTTTAAGAGATACTACTAATACGAGCACTAGTTCAACAACTGCCACCACATCTACTACCACATCCACTGTAAAGCCCACGAGTGCTGAGACCACCACAAAAACTCCAGCTGAGATAACTAATATTAATTTGGGTTCTACCATCTCTGCTTCAACAACAGCTCCCTGTAAAATTGAAAATCTATCTAGCAACACCCCAGAACCCTGCAACCGTCAAGAAGTCCCAGCCACTTACCAAGTCTATCCCCAAGTAGTCGAACTAATGCGCTACAGTCAACACAATAATCTACTCTACACTATTATTGGCTGCCTCTCTGTCATCGTGGTCATCTTAGCTGCCTGGAACATCCACCTCAAAGCTAAGCAAAGATCCTATAGACCTGTTTCCAATTTCGATGATAATTTCAATCGAATGTCTTCCAATATTAAGAAAATGAATGATTATGTTTAAGCCCAAAAGCAGCAGCTAAACGAAAATACTATTAAAATAGTCTATGTAAGCTAAAGTCTATAGTTAAGAACTAAAAACATATTTCAGACATATTTAGACCAGTCTTTGCTTAGCTGAGGATCTCAAAATACTTGCAAAAAAAAATTTTTAATTTCATTTAAAAAAAAGTTTTTTTTTTAACAATTGAAAAAAGAATTCAGTTATGAGTAAATTAAAATATTACATTATATTACAAAAAAGTATTCAATATTTTCCTAAATTTTAGTTAAATTTTTTTATTAGTTTTAAAATAAATTTATTATTTAAAAAAAAAAAAATATCCACCATTAATTTCTTATTAAAATTTTTTGAAAAAAAACCTCAGTAATAATAAATAATACACATAAAAAAAAAATATTAATAAATGATTTTCTAAGAAAGTTAAATGGATAAGTAACCGATTACTTAAAAAACTGAAAGAAGCAAAAAACTCTACTAAAGTGAAAAAGATAAACGACTCAGACTACTGTTTTTTCTTTTTCCTAAAAAAAGGTTATCCAAGACAACCAATACTTGTTTAAAATGATAACTCTAAAGTAACCATTTCACGTGCAACAAGAAGTAGTTTTTATGTTAAATAAAAAGCAAAAATTTCCTTTAATTTTATATAGATATAAATCCTCCCTAAAATCTTTTATAAAAGTAGCCAGTCAATTATAAACTAAAAGTAACCGGTAACCACTGCTTATAGCAATTAAAGCTTAAGCAGTAAGATCATTTATATATACAAACATAAGTATCTTACATTATGATCCAAATTTAAAATTAATAATAACAACTTTTTACTATTCAATTGCAGTTGGTTACTCTTTCGTTAGGTAACCTGTTACTTTTGACTTGTGAGTGTTTGCAAATTTAACAAATCTATTTAATTGTTTTTAATATTTTAAAATCGGTAAGAATATTTAATTGATAAGAGACAGTTTTACAAATACAAATATTTTCTACAATTAGTTAAGTTTCTTTTTAACATATTTTTTATATTGATAAGTAACCAGTTATTTACTTCTTAACTTCAAGATATAACAGCAGGTATTTTTTTAAATAATTAATTGCATTCATTTTTTACATTTAAATACAGGTACTATTTAGGCGGTTACTTAAAAAACAGTTCGGTATCTGAGCTTCTTTTTTTGTTTTACTTTTTTTTGTAAGTAACTGGTTACTTTCATTAATATAAATTATTATTTTAATGCTTTTAACTTTTCACTTTAAGAAATAGCTGCAGTTACTCATAAAAATGTATCGTTTCGAATATACTCGAATAATTAAATGAATATATATAAATAAATTTTTTTCAAGAAAAAAAGTAAGTAAAAAGAGCTCGAAAAAACTTTTAAATTTGTTTTTTAAATAATTATTTCTTTTGACTATAAACTACAAATCAAAAGCTAAGCGATTACTTAAAGAATAATCGGTTACTTTAGTAGGCAGGTTTTGTCTTTGTAATGTGTTACGTTTATCAATACATGCAATTAAACTAAAACCTTTTTAAATAATTATTTTTTTTTAACTGCCAATCAATAACAAAGCAATTATTAAAACAATAATCGGTTACTTTGGTAGGTAGGCTTTTTCTGTGTAATTTGTAACCGGCTACCTTTATCAATATACCCAATTTAACTTAAGCAATTTAAGCAGTTTTTTGATTAAAATTTATCACTTATTTTAAGAATAATCGGTATATTTAAGAATAATCGGTTACTTATATGAAAATTGCTTGTCTTTATATAAAAAATATGCCTTTAAAACTAATTAATACCATCACTTTTGAATTTTGAATTAAGTTATTATCAAAAAGTTAAGTTGTTATTTAAAACAAATCGGTTATTAAAAAAAAATCGGTTACCTTCAAAAGTAGCCGGTTACTTTTCCGCATAAACATTAATTATTCAACAGAAATCATTTATTTTTCATTTAATTTAAAACATATTTATACGATATTTTAATTTAAAGACTAAAATATAATATTTTCAATTCTTAACAAATTATATTGTGTAGATTTTAATTCCCAAAATACTAAATAAATCCAAATAACTTAAAATATTTAACTATTATTTATGTGATATATATTATTAAGTGAGGAAAATGCATTAATGTTTGTAAGGACTTTAAACTCTTAGGACTTTAAAAAGCTTTTAGTAAGAAACGAACGATGTGTAATCGATATAATGTTGCAGCGAAATGGTAACATGCACGCACGAGAACAAATTTTGTATGAACAAGTTTATAAGTGAATTTTTGTTAAAACATACAAATTTGTTCGTATTTTTTTTCTTAGTAAATTAACTAGTACTTAGTTCGTTTAATTATTTCTTAAGGCAATTTACTAAAATTTAAATGCTACATTAACAGTTTTAGTAGAATCATACATTATGCATACAAATACTGTATTACTAACTTTAAAAAGAAAAATATATCAGACATTAAAAATTTTATCTTGACATACACAAAATTTTTGTCATTTTTTTTTAGTTTAAAAGCATTTTATTTGCATAAAAAACGAAGATAATTAGACGATTTTTCATTTAAAATATTAAATAAACATTTAACATTATAAACATTTAAAATATTATTATTTAGTTATACAAATATAATTAATATTTTAGTTTTTTAGTTTAATTAAGCAACGAAAAACAAAAAGTTTGTAGTCAATAAACAGAATTGTATGATTAATAAACAATAAATTGAATTTTAAATTTTATTTAAAGCATATTTACGGGCTGAAATTTAGTTTTAATGGAAATACATTGAGCTGAAATGAATATTTTTGGGATAAAACAGGTTCGTGATACAATTTTACTCAAAATTTGACTCAAAAACTATTGAAAGCTTTAAAGAACTCATAGATATAAAAAGGAGAACAAATATTAAGTTCGTTTAAATTACAGTTTATCCCTTATATGCCCACTGTATCTTTAAAGATACAACCATTAAAAAATTTCCTACGGGCTCATTTTTAGTGAAATTAAAAAAGAAACTACACAAGTGTGTTTAGAAATCACTAGAAAATCATCTAAAAATTTTTTTTATAAAAAAATTATTAAATTTTAAAAATTATATTTTTGAAAAAAAAAAATCCAAAGGGTTATTTACAACGTAAAATCTCAGATCTGAGCGAAAATGGAGGTCCAGAAAAAATATAAGGTGGTTCGAATATATGTCCAGACTCTATTAGCAATAACCTTAGAAAAATTGGGTTCGTAGACCCGCCATAAAGCTTTAGCCAATGGTTGTATCTTCAAGGATACAAGGGGCACTCACCAGCAAATTTAAAATTCGATTATGTTTACTTTTGCACCACTTTATTGTTTAGTTTTATTCATATGTTGCGCTTTAAAGAAGTTTATACGTGTTTTTATAGATGGGTTCTCTTGGGATGAGTTTTCTCTGTTCTTTCTCCTTCACTTTTTCTCAACGACCTCCTGGCTCTAACTTCCAATCCTATCTTTTGTTTCGCAGATGACAGCAGCTTTTAACATTTATTTTTCTTAAATCAAAGACCAAGCCTTAGTGAGGTTAAAGCTATGAGGCAGAACTAGAACGATACACTCAATCATGACCTTAAGGTGATCTCCGAGTAGGGTCTTACGAATAGGCTCGATTTAAATTCTCGTAAGACCCAATATTGTAAGTTGACCCACAGACGGCTTGAGGAGTCAGCGTCATCTGTATCCATGGGTTGTATTGAAGAATTATACACTCTTAATCTACTAGGGATTGAAATTCGGTGTGTTCGTTGTAACCGACATGCTTTTCAAGTGTAGAAAGATGGATTCAAGTGTCTTGGTTTCCTGAAACGGTGCAACAATTACTTCCCTTCGTCTGATCTCCTCACTAGTACTATTTAACTGACCAAAAATGGAATACAATTGCATCAAGGTCTATCTTGAAGCTTCTGGATCGGGTGCAAAGGAGTGCGTTGATGGAAATCAATGACAGTTAGGTATACAGTACTATTGAATCATTCAGCATCGTCGGAATGTGGGTTGTGCATCATTGCTCTATCGACATTACCATGGTAAGTCTTCAGCTGAGATAAGCGAACTCATCCCTGAGACGCGGGTGCCTGCTGTAGAATTCGCCTTTCCAGCATATCACTTCCGTTCGTGAAACTTGGGACATAGGTTCTTTTTGGCACAAGGACTACGAGGAAAGATAGGAGCAATTTCTGCCTCTCAAAAACAATCAAACCGATTTAAATGACATTTAAAAACATAGATAAATCCATATGTATATGGACTAGGGTATTCATTCGGTTAACCGTCAATCGGTTAACCGATTAATTACTACCCGATTAACTGATCGGTTAATTTCAAATTGGCTTTTTTCGATTAACGATTAAACCGGTTAATTTCAGTCGATTAACCGATTAACCGATGTAATAAAATTTTTAATTTTTTATAGTATTATAACATATTTTTTTGTGTTTTTAATTATTTGTTTCGTCTCATATACAAAAGGTGTGTGTTTAGAAAATATTTTTTCATACAAACAAAGGTGTTCTGTGATCTTCATTTCAACCCCTTTTCCGCCGACTGATTTCAATGTTCAAACAACAGGAATGTGGCGAAAAACGGGTTAAATGTTTGATTGCCAATACCTTTTTTTGTTTCACGTACTTTTTATATGTATGTGTTTAGTTATTTGTTTCTTCTCATACCTTCTCATATCAGTGTTTTAACAAAATTAACCGAAACAACTAGAAGTGTTAAACATTTTTAAAAATTAAAACATGACTCTAAGGGCATAATGGAATATTTTATATGTTAAGAGCAATCCTGAAAAAGGACTGAGAAATTAGATATTCATCTACGATAAGTGAAAGAATTTTTTCTAAGTCAAGTTTTGACGATATGACTGTTGTGGGCTACCGCTAATAATTCATATTTCTACTGTGCAGTTATGAGGAATCAATAAGCGCTGCATTAAAATTTTTATTTTATTTGAAACACAACAATATTTATTTTAAGCAATTGAAAAATATTATTTAGGACATTATGACGATATGGCTTGATTGCACACCTTGTAAATCCCCTAATTATATATTAATTAAAAAATTCTTATTACATATTTATGAATTGTTTTTTTGTTTGCTCGTTTTAGTTCAAGAATTTTAATGTTGGGTATGTTATTGTTTTTTTACTAATAAACTCCAAATAATAAATAATTAATGCATTTCTATACATTGAAATTAGTTAATTTATAAAAATAACTTTATTAATCGGTTAACCGATCAAAAACAAAATTAACCGATTATTGGCCGATTAAACCAAAACCTCGGTTAATTAATCGAGCGATTAACCGATAAAAGCAAAAGGAAGATTAAATGAATACCCTAATATGGACACATAAGCATGATGTGTTTTTAAAAACTATAGTGTAGGGTATCATATGGTCTGGCTTGACCGACTATACTTTTTTACATGTTTTTTTAATTGAAATTAAATAAAAATATTTGAAAAGTTCTAGTTTATGTTTTGTATATATGTATGCTCTGTATTAGTACTTTCGATGAAAAGTACTAACGAGGAAGTGCCCAGTGTATCTTTAAAGATACAACCGCTATTTTCTAAATAACTTTCAAAAAGAACAATTACGCATCATAAATTTTTTTAATAAAAAACGGCGTCCTTGGCATTTAAAGGTTAAGCAAGTTATAAAGTATAGTCAGTCAAAACTAAGAATATGATACCCTACAGTACAGTATTTGGAGACTAACCCATTCACTAAAAAGAAAAATCAATCCATCCGTACTCAAATCAATCCGAAGGGGTATTAATAGTACGTTGAAAACGGAAGGATTAATTCAAGTAGGAATTGTCAATCGCGAAATACTTAACTTATCCATATTCAATCCCGAATTCGTCCTTGAAATAATCCGAAAATGAGATTGATTTAGGTAAAACTAAGATTGAATCAATCTCAAAATGCGCTTGATTCAAGTATAATAAAGTTAATTCAATTCCGAATTCGTACTTGAAAAAAGCCCAAACTAAAATTGGAAGGAGAATTTTATAATGATTGATTTACTTACCCGTTTTACACCCTAGCGAATTTCAATTATAAAACTACAGCATCATTCTCAATACGGTTTTTACTTTTAAAACTTAATGTACATATGTACATATATAACTGAAAATATAAACTAAATGAGAAGCAAAAGTTTTCAATTTTACTTTTGAAACATGAAAATAATGTGTTTTCGTCTTGTTCTGATGTTTTTGTTGTTTCTACATACAACAAGCAAATCTTTTTTTAACTAGTTGTGTGGTGTTTTTGTAGTGTCTGAGATTCAAACACTCACTGTGTAATTTTACTCTCAGAGTGGCACTACCAACGAAAAATTTCATATTTTTTTTTACTTATTTTAAGATTTTTGTATTTAATTTAGAAAATTCCGGGATTGATTTTTGATAGTTATCCCATTTACGATTGTTTTAAGTGCATTTTAGTGGTATTCGTATTTTGCCTGTTATATTTGTTGTTGTGTATTTGAACTTTAACATTTTACTAAAATATAAATTTGATCATATATCATAACGCCTTCTGCTATCTGCCAAAACTGTTTGTCAGAATTAATTATCAACAAGGCACCCTTTTCGGACGCACCAAACCATTAATAATATTTTTATTTAATTCAAAAAATTTGCATACAATTTTCGATTTATAATTTTTTGATTTTTGATAACCTGTCAATTTGTTCTTCGGCATTGTCTGCATTTGCTGTTTGGTTTGTAAAGTCGATGGTCGTGATGATGACGCCGCTGTTGTTTGCTGTTCTTATTAATAATGGTGATGATGATGATGTGGTTGATGATTTTGTTGTTGATATTATTTACTGATAATAATGACACCATCAGTGATGAGGAAAACGTGTGCAAAACAAATTCTCGCTACTTACATTCATATGCACCCTGGTACGATGTCAATAAAACAGTTTTTAAATCGTTCAAAACTATACGGATACAAACACATATTGACACTTTGATTAATGATGATTACGGTTGGCAAAAATTTAAAATATTTTAAATTTTATCAAAAAGTAATTTCAATTTTTGGGAATACAAAATTTTAATTTCAAAAGATTTTGTTATTCGTGCTTAATTCCCAGTTTTTATTATTGATAAAAACACTTGAAATTTATTGTTGATGGGATAAGCTATTCCTATGCGCATTTCACTGGTTGTTTAGGCCAGATCATCAGGAAACTTCATCCATAAAGATTTTAGAAAAACTAAAGATATTAAACCAAATAAAACTGTTAAGCGTATAAGACTTATAGCAACAGTTCTACTTGTAATAATATCAAAGTTCAAACAAAACACATCAACAATAAACAGTGGGTTTATCTCATCTTACATTCCCCACTACAATTAGTTGAAATTCTCTCAACATTAATTGTAGTTGTAAGTAGGTTAAGAAAAACAAAATAAAAACAACAACAACTTGCAAAAGATGTTGTCAATTAAGTGTTTTTTTTTAGGCCGTGTACTTGCCTGTTTATTATCAAAAATTTTATAATAATTTCATTTAATGCCGCATTAGGTAAGTCAATGTATAATGGAGATTTAACTTTATGACGATCAAGTATAGCTCATTTTTAGTTATTTTCAATATGTGACACGAATTTTGATTTTAATAGCAGTTTCATTGTTCAGATTTCTTCACTATAAATGGTGAGTATTTGAGTAGTTTCTTATGATCAGGACAAGCTTTTATATGCACAACAAACTTTAAGGTATGCAAGAAAAAAAGCTTTAAAAACAAGGAAATGTGTTTAAAAATATGCAACATGAACATTAATAGGCATATCAAAACCTTTCAAAAAATACTTTATATTATATATATCTATGGCATGGTGCTAAAATGACCAATATTAATATTTGGCTGTTTTGAGTTAGTCATTACATAAAGTGTCTTCGTTACTATCTTTTATATTGCTGAAACAGCCAATGTCTAATTTATCCTACAACAGCTTTTTAAGACCTCAGTTATATTATGAAACATTTGCTGCAAAATCTTTCTTCAATTCTCTTTTGAAACTGCATAGAATAAAAATTTTATTTTACAGCATTGAGCCCTTTATTATGCCTGCTCGCTTTCTTTCAATAACAAACTTACAAAAACTGCTTGTACATGAAACAAATTACACTTTTTCATTCGTCTTTCCCCTTTCATCAACAAACTCAAATGTTTCATAATATGGATTGGGACTTGGGGGTTTGTTAGCCAATTTCTTTAAGAACTTTTCTATAAAAAACGTTAATTTAAATTTGCTCAAAAGTTAATATTTTGACATTGGCCCTTTAGCATCCAGCCACAGATCTAACCTGGGGCCGGATTCTGGCAGTCGTGTTCGAGTACTTTCTCGATTCGAAAGCAATTTAATATCTAATTATTTCAGTCAATACTGAACGAATTGGAATTATTTTTTCAGTGTTGTAAAGCATTAGTTTGAGTTTCACAATACTGAAAAAATAATTTCGATTCGTTCAGTATCGACTGAAATAAAATTGCTTTCGAATCGAGAAAGTACTCGATCACGACATCCAGAATTATGCTCCAGGGCTGTAGAGTCGTCGACTCCGACTACTACCGCTGAAATTTTTTAAGTTCGACTCCGACTCCAACTTCGACTCCTACTCTAACCTTGATGTTAAATGTAAATGAGACCGGTCCTTATTTGACTTTAAATTTATGTTTTTTAATGCAGTACCTTTTAAAATCGATATTTTAATTTAAATACGTGCCGCATAAGGCTTTGATAAAGTTATTTACATATGAAAAGTACACTAGTCCTTATTTTCTGAGAGTAGTCTCTCTTGGAAAATATTAAAAATTTTTTTTATGCCGAAAAATGTTGGAGTCGGAGTCGCTAGTTTTTGTTGGTACCTCAACCCCGACTCAACAACTCCGACTACGACTTCACAGCCCTGGTTATAAACACACCACAATAGTGAAGAGAGTATTATGCGTGTGTGCTTGTGTGTGTTATATCTTAAATTATTCTTGACCAAACGAGCGCTTTAGAATCACTTTTTTAATCGATGTAATAATGTCCATCCGTCCAGCTGGCTGTCCATGTAAACCTTGTGCGCAAAAGACAGGTTGGACTTTTGGACATACTTGATGAAACTCTGTACATAAGTTTCAATTTACACAAGGACCTAGATTATTAAAAATGATGACAATCGCCCCATAATTTAACATAGCCCCCATTCAAACTTCTTTCCGGTATAGAGTCTTTTTCTAGTTACTAACTTATGTTGGTATTTAGATTTAATTTGGTAAGAAAACGAATTTTTCCATATTTTCCAATTTGTCCATATTTGACCCATACAAATACTATTCCAGAAAATAGCTTTTAATATCATGTCTCAATAAAAATTTTAGAATTGATAAAAATTTTTGCTACGATAACTTTTATTATACCTACAAATTCATGACAAAGTTTTGTGCTGGTAGATCCAGCAGTGCCCATAGGTTCCATATAAATCCCCTCTCTTTAATCGCTTATTCTAGGTTCTTTCTATGAAAGTTTTCTTTCGGAAAGTCTGAGTTTATGGGTAAGAGAAGAGATAATAAAAGCATGTTACCTTCCCCTCTCACTAATAAACTCATACTTTATTAAAGAAAACTTGCATAGTGTGAACCCAAACTTAAAAGCGAACAAATCGAATAATGGTGTTAATATCAATATAATAATCGGCACAAGAACTCTTTAAGTAAAGTTGTAATAATGGAACACTTTTTGTACGGCTGATAAAATCCTACCTTTAGCTTTCGTAAATTTGCCTAGCATACAAAAATAAAAGAACAAACAAATTTTCCAATAAGACCAAGAGTGGGACACGACCCCTTCCGATTTTAATGAAATTTGGTGCGAAGGTTCCTTTTATCTTATAAGGAACATATATGAACTACAAACAAATTTTAAATTTTTTCTTTCAATAGTTATGCCATATTCAAAATGTCATAATATCGCCGAATTAGCCGAATGTGTTGAGCTTAATTCTTCAATATCTTGAAAACTAATTTACATACGAAGATGATTTTTATGTCATTTTTAAGAGAATACTTGGGGCTACAAACAATAAAAAAATTTTTTTTTTTTGAAGAATGTAATATCTGGAAAATATTAAATTTTAAAGACGGACTAAGTCAAAAACCTATGTTTTTATTTGGCTGATTTTTTTTATATAATACCTCAAACCGTTCTTTAAAAATCCTGAAACTTTGAAGGAGGTGTTTTTTTTTTCTTTTTTTTAAGATATGATTTTTTTTCGTTCGCAACCTTTAAAAAAATATTCTTAAAACAGAACTTTAGTATTTTAATTTTAAGCAATAACTTTCACTGCGCTAGATGCAAAAACAGGCAAGCCGTTCCAAATTAAAAAACCTTTAACCAACTGTAAAAAATTGGGTTTAAGCGTTTATTAGGTTTTAAGAGTTGCCAATTTATAAACGTCAAATTGAATCTGGTTGCCACTCTAATAAAAATGTTGTTATTCTGTCACAAAAAGCACTTAAATTTACATCTCTTTCAAATATGTACAACTTTAGATTTTCAAATTATAATAAGGTTCCACTTTCTGCAACATTTTTCCCTTTTTGGAATGAAAATAAAATCTAAACTGACTAGCCTTATTGTGCAATTAGTTTCATATTTAACTTGCCACAAAATTCCTGATATGCCCATGAATTGTAATTATAGCAAGAGTAAATGTGTTCGTACAATTAAAGACTAAAATTAAATTTCGAGGAAACAAAACGAAATAATATTTTGAAAATTCAAAGGATTATCAATCAAACAACCATATATACACTGGGGAAAGTAACTGAGAAAACTATAGTTACAGTTTAAGAAGTGCCTTAAAATTATGTCGACCTTAAATTTATGGAATTAGCTTTGCAACGAAGGTACTTTTTAACTATTGTAAAATAAATTTCGCATTCATTGAGCTAAGAAAGTTGTTAGTTTAGTTGATCAACAAATTAGGGGCTGCTTGTTAAAGGGTACTTTACACTATTTTTTTAAAATTGATGCAAATTCATTTAACTTTCACCAAATATTTGTGTCAAATATGTTTAACATTGAGAATCCAAAGCCTTTGTTTCCTGTATTTATATTTCTTTCATATATTTCTCGCATTCTTCCCCACTAGAACACTATTGAAATATTTTGTTATTTTGTTTCTGCTTTAGTCTTTTTTATGTTTTCGAGCAGAACCTTTAACATTTGTTTTGTTTACCCAATGTTTAAATACTGTGTCACTTGCGAACTTTTGTTTCCTTTTTATTTGGGTCAAACAAACACAAATATGTAAATATTCCCATTTACATACACACACTAACGCAGCTCTGAACATCAACACTTAAAAAGATGTAAATATCCGAGAATGTGTACTAGTATGTGTTTTTGTTGAACTGTTCTTATAAACATTTAAGCTGTGAAAGGAGGGTGTTCCAAAAAGTATTTATAATCTTTAGTTTGAATTTTGAAGATCAAAAGCACCGCTTTTTTCAAAATAAATTTTGCGAAATCTTCAAACCTAAATATATTAAAAGGATAAAATAGAGAAAAAATTTGTACTTTTGGTACTTTTTGTAAACAAGTTTAATTTTAAATAATTTTTCTTGAACTAAAATCCCAAACAAGGTATTATCAAAAAATTCAAAATTAATGTTTTAGTTGATTACGGTTTACTTCACCATAATACGTCTCGAGCTCTAACTGCGAAAAAAAAACGTAAGCGCCAAAAATCAAATTTTAAAGGAGAGACTTTTTTTATTTTATTTCATATAAATTTTGTATGCAATTTGTCGCTTAGGAAAAAATTGTTCTTGCTATAAAATTTTAACGGTACCTTATGTGACCATGACATTTTAGAAGATGGTGCAAGTGTTGCCAATAAAGTGATTTATTAAAAAAACTAAATTTGAAAATGATGTCGCTTACGTTAGGGCTCGATATGTGTACATACATAATTTTTAATTAAAAAATAAAATATTACCAAGTTATAACAAAAATTCAAAATAACGTATCATCAAGTGTTCAACTTTGTAAAACAAAACGACGTTTCATCCATCACTCATTCTAAAGAAAAACATAAGATAAAAATGTTGAATTTTTTCTTTATGAACACTGCTGGCTCTGATTTTTTCATAGTTAACTAGCTTTACCCGTTGCGCTTTGCTACCTCCGTCGAAATAATCTTTATATAAATCGGCTAAGGCAAAACAGTTAAGAACACTTTCCTCCTCTGTATGTCAACCGATTTGAAAAGAACTCACACCCACCATTTGAAAGATATTTACTTACAGAAGTGCACAATATATATTTTATTAAAATCTGTTCAATATTTTCGGAGTAATAAGCGTTCAAATAAGCTACTAACACATATGTACAAAATACAAAATTTGTTTTTTTCAATTATCAAATAATAAAAAAATAGGGTGCTCGATTATTTGACATTTTTAAGAAACTGGTTTTCGAATATATCGGCTAATTTAATTAAATTAAAATTAAATTGCTTTATTTTACTTTTCCGTGCTGCATGTGGTGACTTATTTAACTTATAAAGATAATATTACAGGTGCAGGGTTCTGAGTGAATTAAAACCATTAAGATGATAAATGAATAAGAACATGTATGGGGAGCTTCTTGGTACTTTTTCGTTCAACATCTGGTTTTTGATTAATTTTCATTATTGATGGGATAAGCTATTCCTATGCGCATTTCACTGGTTGCTTAGGCCAGATCATCAGGAAACTTCATCCATAAACATTTGGGAAAAACTAAAGATATTAAACCAAATAAAACTGTTAAGCGTATAAGAATCATAACCAACAGCTCTACTTGTAACAATATCAAAGTTTAAACAAAAACATCAGCAATAAACTGTGAGTTTATCTCTTCTTACATTCCCCACTACAATTGATTGGAATTCTTCCAACATTAATTTGTTTTTTCTTAACCTACTTACAACTACAATTAATGTTGGAAGAATTCCAATCAATTGTGGTGGGGAATGTAAGAAGAGATAAACTCACAGTTTATTGTTGATGTTTTTGTTTAAACTTTGATATTGTTACAAGTAGAGCTGTTGCTTATGATTCTTATACGCTTAACAGTTTTATTTGGTTTAATATCTTTAGTTTTTCCAAAATGTTTATGGATGAAGTTTCCTGATGATCTGGCCTAAGCAACCAGTGAAATGCGCATAGGAATAGCTTATCCCATCAACAATAAATTTCAAGTGTTAAAAATAAAAACTGGGAATTAAGCACGAATAACAAAATCTTTTAAATTAAAATTTTGTATTCCCAAGAAATTACTTTTGATAATTTTCATTAATTATAGAAAAAAAAAAATAAAATGCAATGTCCTGAGGGGAATACAATATACAAAGGAGATTTTATGATAATTTTTTGTTTTTCAATTGATATTTTCTGATATTTTTTATAGTAGAAGATAGAATATGAACCAGAGGTTGGTCCCTTGCCAAATCGGTCCACTATGATGGAAAAAGTTAATGCTCAAGACATGTAAATTCATATATACTTAGATGTAGTATCTTCATATAAACCTTTTTTATTTTTTTATTTTTTTATTTTTTTAATTTTAATTTCCTAAGCTAATCCCGCGAAGCTCTATGCTTGCCTGCAGGAAAGAAACCAGAGTCACTGGCGGGAATCGAACCCGCAACTCGGCGCTGATAGACTAGCTCGCTACCAGCTAGCCTACCGAGGCACTCAAAAAAGAAAAAATTTATGGTCGAATTTTGACCATTAGGCGAACACTTGTATTAGTAAAATTGTTTCTTAAACAGATGTTGTGTATTGAGAACGAAGCAATTTTCCTGTTTATACAACATAGCTTTTTGTAATAAATTTGGACAACTTTACTCTTATCCTTCTCCAGATACCATACAAAAATCTACACTTTACCAATCTCGCCCAATTTTTTTTTTTTACAGTTGTACATTGAAAACCAAGGTAATTGTACCATATTTGTTAACTATACACAGAAAAAAATAATTTTCATATTTGAATACGAAAATCGCATAGCTATTTGATTACAAAAATTTTTGAATTTTCTGCGATGACGGTTTTTGCGGTATTGATAAAAAAGTTTGTATGTATAATTGTTAAATTTTTAGTCAACAACCAAGTTTATTGAGTCAATAAAAAAAATTGTTGCCCAAAATAATTTTTTTCAACAAAATGTTTACTTGATTTGTTAAAATAAATTGTTGAAAATGTTGAATAAATTAAACAAAATGTTAATCGAATCTTTATTTTTTTTATTTATTAATGATCATGTCATAAATTTTTAATTTTTATATTTTTATAAAAACACTAAAATTTATTATGCGGGGATAAGTAAGTTCCTATGCGCTTAGGCCAAATCATCAGGAAACCTTTTCCAAAGACTTTGGCAAAACTAAATATATTGTTCAAATAAAACTGTAAAACAAATGAGAATTATGAGCTATTTAAAAATGGACAAGAGTTGCTAAAATACTGTATATACTTTGATTCAAATATTTTATTGAATATGAAGAAATATTTAATTATTCCATTATTAAATATGTTTTATTGAGTGCTATTTTGCAAAGTGTAAATTTGATAAATGTTTTCTTTGAATCAAACAAAAAGTTTGTTGACCTAAAATTTTATTTTTAACAAACTGTGTTGTTAAAAATTTTCTTGAGATATTTTTTTCTGTGTAGCCTAGTACTCTGTTCAAATTTGTGAAAAATGTGAAGCGACATTAATTATTTCACATGAAAATTTTTACATGTATCAATGTTACCTATCATGCGAGTTTGTACAATTTGACGTTTTTATTCACCCAAAGTATGCGACATTATTTTGCGTATGTAAACAAACCCCACATGTATTTTACTGAAAATATTTTTTATTAAAAAATTTAATAAAAAAGAAAGTAAATATGGATAAGAAACTGTTACCGGTTGTGTAATTTAAATTTCTTATTTCGTATTTAATAATCAGTTAATACTTTTTTGCTTTTGCTAAAATTCCACGTGAAATAAGTGCAGCATACATTATTTCGCAGTTGTAAAGAAATGTTGCCAGAAACATTTCGGAACTTTTTCACAAAATGAACAGAGTCCAACTCTATCTACACAGAAAAAATTAAAAACCAACTTCAATTAACGTATTTGTTAGAAATTTGTACTATTAATTAAATTCTTTACTGATTTTCCGCCTGCAAACAAATTGATCATATCAATTAACGCATTTGTAAGTTTGAGCTTTTCTTGCTGTTCAGTTTCAATCAATAGGTTTAATTGAAATTTGACTACCAGTAAAAGAGGCTATATAAAACGTAAGCACAAATCCAAATATTTTTTTCAATCAACACAGTTAATTGAAACAATTAAAAAATCGTTTGAGAATTTAAAATATTTTGTAGTTTGTGTGTATGTTTTCAGATTTGCAAATAAACACACAAACATTATCATTTTTGTTTTCAATTAAGGCAAATTAATTGGAACAATTAAAAAAAATGTTTGAAACAGCATTATTGAATTAATTGAAAAAAAATTTGATGAACATTTTTTTTTTTTTGTGTACATTTTTTCATGATATTCCGCACAAGTTTTTTTCATATGCGTTTTGACAGCATTTCACGTGTAATGTTGAACAGAGTACCAGGCTTATACCGTTATCGTTCTCCAGATACACGAAAACTTATATTGCCTTTGTATGGGAGGTGCCACTCCCACTTATCTTATAACGTGTGCTTTTTGACTGATTTTGTGCCTTTACAACATTGCTGCGCACGCCATTGAACAATTGATCAAAATCAAAACACACAAATTATTATTTATGCTCTTTCATTTAAGTTGTAATTGTCCACGCAACGTGACAAAGACAAATGTACTTGGGCGCGGGTGTATGACTTTTTGTTTATTTTTCAGTTTTTGTCTTGTGTTTTTTGTAGGTGCACCGAACAAAATATATAGTAGATAATGGCGTGAAAAAAATTTTAAATGCTCAAAAAAGCTTTCGGTGCCATGCAATGCCTCTTTTGTCGTAAATCATTTGAAGCAATGAAGCAAAGTTTACCCATAACCGTAATTGTACTATTGTATATAAATTTTATAGTCTTTCTTTATAGAATGATATAACTTAGTTTATATACGAACGTTGTTATACTATTTTTAAGACTTAATGTATGAAATATTCCAGTAATGCGCTTTGGCCTTAAAGGCTTTTTGTATTACAAGCAATAAATAAATAAAAAAAAAAAAAAAAAAAAAAAAAAAAAAGTGTTTTAAAAAGGCATTTGATATATTTCATAGCAGTTCTATGAAAAAGAAATTCTATTTTAATAATTTTTAATTAAACTAGTGGCTACGTGTAGGTCGTCAAATATTTAATAGGTGTAAACATAGCTTTAAACATAATGCCATTCAAACAGCTACTTTGTATGGCTATGGCTATGGCTATGTCACGTTTAATTGGACCTTTAACATATAACAGCAGTTCTTTGAGTTAAGATAACACGTCTGTTATCAACGAGCCCAACCAACTGTATGAAAGGCTATTGTGAATAATGTTCAAGCCTATTCCCGGACATAAATTTCTCATTCTTATACTATATTCAAACTAGTCAATGTTAAAATCACCCATAAGAATAACATTTTCATACCTACTAGTATAACACTATGCTCTCCATAAAATGGAAACTCCTTCTCGTAAAGCCCATATGACACTACATTTTTAATGCATTGTTCAAGTTTTGGTGAACAGTACAAATATAATGTAATAGAAAAATTTACCAAGTGCAAAGAGTTCAGCTGTATTAAGATAAATGGCAAACTGTCAACAATTTTTAAAAAGTTATCGATAAAAAATGAAGTTATGTCAAAAAAAATGTAAAATTGTTTAACTTAAATTTGACATTTCAAGCTTGAAATATGAAAAGTGTTGCTGAATCAGCGGTTTATGGGCAAATTCAGCGATTTACCGCTTTTTGTTTTTAGGTTTCTCATAAACAAAAAGTTGGCAGCATTTAATAAAATAAACAAAACAGGGATGGCTAAGTTGTTTCAATTGTTCTTTTTTGTTGATACTTTTTTAACTAAGATTTATAATACCTTTTGTGGTGTTTTTTATGAACATAATTAAAATTAATTTCAACTAAAAAAAATCTTTTAGTACAATTAGGGTAAAAAACTATAATTTTTAAAGGTTGTTGGTACAATATTAAAAATTCTCAACGCCATCCCTGAAACAAAAACATAACATACATATAGTTTGCTCTTTCTTACATTTACTGTTTCTTTCTATCAATTCTATATCAATTAATGAATAAAAAATGTAGTGTCATAAGGGCTTAAGGAATTTCTCGAATTATTTATCGCATCTAACAAAGCCCTATTTTGGTTTTGCCTGTTTAGCTGCCGTTCGGATTTTATGGCCTGATGATTTTGGCTAAGACTTGATTTTTTCGAAGAACATGTGTCGTATTGACTTTTGCAGCACAATACATAATAGTTCCTTAGCTTATGAAATTAGAAACAAATCTTGTTCGGTGGTAAGACGATTAGATTCGACTAACAAATTCTCAAGGACGCAAAAAATGTATACTTTTTGTGGTCTTAGATGAATGTTTATTAAAGTTTCACATGAAATATAAAACTTATAAGTTCATATAGTCTTCAAATGGTATGTATATGAATAAAACCCAATATATAATATTTTAACAGAAAACTTTTCATTTAGCCCTCCTACAGTTTACTCATGTTCTTACCTACTTAACCCTAGAGTACTAATGATCGACGTTTCGACGAGCATCGCTTCCTTTTAATTAATTTACTTTTAAATGGGTGTGTCTAACACTCTCAAATTTTGTATGCTGTTAGTAGATGATTTACTTTTGCTGTGTGTAATTGTGTTTTTTGAATTGCGTTGCTGAAACATTGCTTTTATTGGTTTTGTACTCGTCGAATCGTCGATGGTTAGTATTAACGTGACTTTTATTTTTCAACTTTGTGAGCAAATATTGCAAATGTTGTTACTTCAAACAATAGTGGCACCAATGTCCAGCTTAGGAGAAAATAAAAAAGAACACAAATGAAGTATGTGTAGATCATGCCCATACGAAAAAATGACGAATGTCAAAATCAAAATGTGATATATGCGAAAAACCCATATGAGGAGAGCACAAAGTTGAACTTTGTGACTCTGGCTCAAAGTGTTATTTAAAAAAAAATTTTTTTATTTTTTTTTAAAGACAAAAATGTCTTTTTTAAGTTTTGATTCTTTTTTAGTTTTTCAGTTTTCCTAACAATATTTTATAGGTAATTTTTTATGATCCCAAAAATATGTGCAACATAAAATAAAAAAGTTCTAAAATTAAATATTTCGTTTATCTATATGAATTAAAATAAAATTATTTTTTTATATAAACTTATAAGGTGCCATAATGAATAATAACATTTATTGAAAAAGTATATTTGCTTTTAAGCCAAAGTTATAGGTAGTTAAAAAATACATCGTCGAATCGACGATCATTAGTTACAACGTTCGTAAAATATGGTTCGTACTCTAGGGTTAAGAGTTTGTATCTTTTGTATAGCAAAAGGTTAAATTTGCATTTTGTTGGTTGAGAAAGAAGAAGGACTCGCAATATTAAGCCTACATGCTACACACACACATTGTCTCACTACCATACTCTTATAATAGGGTTCTTAATTTTTTGGACTTTTTCAATTCCCGGGAGTACCCCGGTAGGCTAGCTGGTAGTGAGCTAGTCTATCAGTGCCGGGGCTGCAGGTTCGATTACAGCCAGAGGTTCTGGTTTCCTGCAGAGAAGCGTAGAGCTTCGCGGGATTAGCTTAGGGAATTAAAAAAAGGCATACAAAACGTTTTTCATTTCCGGCAAAATGTTGGATTTTTTTTAACAAAACCTATTTTAAACTATATTACGTTTTGGTTTGAGTGAAGTGTTGAATGGGTCGATTATGTATGGCATCCAAACTTTAGTTGAGCTACCAGTTGCCGAAAATATATTACAGATGGAAACTGATTTCATTGCCAAATAATTAATATTTAGGCAACCGTAAAGGGTTTTGGTGGGTGTGTAGATTTTTTAAGTAAGGCGCTAATAGCTAAAAAAAAAGTAAATTTTTTGTTAAATTTTAGAATTTTTTTTTTTCTCCATTATAATGGAATAATAATTTTTTTCAACAAAATGTTTACTTGATTTGTTAAAATAAATTGTTGAAAATGTTGAATAAATTAAACAAAATGTTAATCGAATCTTTATTTTTTTATTTATTTTATTTTATTTTATAAAAACACTAAAATTTATTATGCGGGGATAAGTAAGTTCCTATGCGCATTTCACTGGTTGCTTAGGCCAGATCATCAGGAAACCTTTTCCAAAGACTTTGGCAAAACTAAATATATTATTTAAATAAAACTGTAAAACAAATGAGAATTATGAGCTATTTAAAAATGGACAAGAGTTGTTAAAATACTGTCTTTACTTTGATTCAAATATTTTTTTTATTGAATATGAAGAAATATTTAATTATTTCATTATTAAATATGTTTTTTTGAGTGCTCTTTTGCAGTGTAAATTTGGTAAATGTTTTCTTTGAATCAAACAAAAAGTTTGTTGACCTAAAATTTTATTTTTAACAAACTGTGTTGTTAAAAATGTTCTTGAGATATTTTTTTCTGTGTACTCTTGTTGGGAGCATATGCCTTCCACAAAGCATCCCCATCTTACTAGGGTTTTTTGCAATTGTTTTTGCACCATCCTACGTAATATTGCATTATCTTAGTTCTTGGAATATCCTTCATCTCAAGGTGTAATTGGGTGTTCTTAAGCCTTAAGGATTCCACTCTAGCACCTTCCTTATAATACTTTCATCTACTAATCATCTTCCTGATAGTATGGCCAATCTACCTCTATTTTCTGCTCTTTATTTGTTTTCTTAGGCCTTCCTCATTGGTCCAGGATATCCTGTATATCATTCTGAGGCACTTATTGATGAATACCTATAACTTTTGCGTGATTGTGCTTGATATTTGCCAGGTTTCACTGTCGTACAACAGAATAGACTTTAAACATGCATCGAATATTGAAAACTTGGTTTGTCTGGATAGTTACGAGCTATTCCACACCGATTGCAATCGCCGCTCTCGCTCGGTTGAGCCTGTTACTTGCGTCTGTTTCTGCGTCGCCATTGTTTTTTATTAGATAACAGAAGCTAACTACGTATTCAACTGTTGGTCCTAGTAGCATGATGTTCGATGTACTTACATGGTTTATTCTCATGGCTTTGGTTTTCTTGATTTTTATTTCAAGTCCGAGATTACACACTAATCTTTCCGGATCTTTTAGTTTCGATTGGATGATGGAGTTTTTGTACGAGAGAAGACAGATATCATCCGCATAATCCAAATCCTCGAGTTACCGTGAGAGACTCCACCTTATTCCACTTCTAGCTAAACAAACTTGGGTTATAATATTATCCAGCACAACAACACCAGAACAATTAAGATGCGTAATTCCTCACCAGTTGTTGCATTCTTTGCAATTGCCACTGTCCGTTTGCTTTACAATGATGCACTTTTTGAAGTTGATGGCAGACTCTCTTCTTCCTAGACTGATAGTATACTTGACTCACGAAAATTTTAGCAAAACTCTCACGCATGATCTGTAGTGTGTACCCAAGGCAAATTCATCGATCGATTTTCAACATATACCTGAATAATATTTCATTCACCTTTTTCAAGCTCTTTTCAATTTCATTTACAAAATCGGTCAGACGAGTAAAATTCACAAACATACTGAACATACAAATTTCCAAAAATCCCATCTTAGCGGATCGATTAGCCGATGTCCAAATTTTAACTTTTTAGCTTCACGTAATATTCAATTCAATTGTTCACTTATTGCACCACATTGTGTAAAAGAATAATTTATGAAATCTCTCAATTTAATACAAAATCTAACTGAACCATTAAATTCCCAAAATTTTCTGAAGCTTAAGAAATAATAAATTTTTTCCCCCGGTATTTTTCCTGCATAGAAACCCTATCTCAAACTTATGTATATGGAGCACTTGACCGATGTTAAAGTGTTGCATCTTTCTGAGGTTACAGGACTTTATGTGTGTCCGTTATGCCTTCAAATAGAGAATTTTTAATATTTGCTAATCTTGTTTTTCTTTTCAATACTTGAAGGTTTTAACTATATTTAAAACAAAACAAAAGCAACGACTATAACAAAAGGATGAAAAAGGTTCTATTTACAGAGTTTATTTGTGACAGTTTAAAGTTAAATAAAGATTTTTAGGGACTAAATACAACTACAAATGAACAAACTAAATACCCGTACATTGGGTGGGTGTGTCTTGCGTGCTTGCTCTAGTTTCGAGAAAATAAAGTCATTTTGGGATATCGAAGGTGAGTTTCCAAGCATAAAGTAGGCTTATAAACACACGTTGTTAGATATTTTGGTAATTTTTTTTTTTTTTTAAGTGGCATATAAATTAAACTATGCTGGGATTGTAAATATAAATGGTTTCTAATTTAATAGATACTCGTGTTTTGGTAGTGTTGCACTAATTTAGGCAATTCAAATAAATAAAAGAAATAATAATAAGAAGGACGGTTGTTTAAAAATCTTGTTATTAATTAATAAAGCTATGGATTTGCTAAAATAAAAAAAGTCTTCTAATTCAAAAATTGCAATGCCCGAAATTTCGAAAATCCGTTTTACATACATTGCACGAACTTTTGGCCTTTGAAGGCCCCTAGTGAAATTTGATGCAGAGGAACATTTTAACCCTCTAAAGTGCCGTTTAAGTATACAAAAAGTTAAAAGTTAAGTTAAAAAAAGGACAAAAATGACCCCTGAGTTTTAGAGGGTTAATATATTCTAAGAAAAGAATTGCTATACGATTCTACTGAAGACATCTGAAATAGTATTTTAGCTCAGAAGTACACTTTTTTTTTTTTTACTTATACCAAACGCCTTTTCAAAAAATTCAAAAATTTTAGGGGCCGATATTTCGGGAACCCGTGCTAACTTTTCAAAACCCTTTAACAGATTTGCTCTACCAATAGTCTAGTTTCATTTCGCGTTGCAAGTATTAAGGCTGGCGGCGATGTCACGAATTTTGTTGCACTGTGTTATAAGCTCTCTAATAAAAACCAGTAAAAAGGCAAAGTCCCAGTATTTAAAGACACATTTTGGAGATAGTACTCTATTTGGGATCCTTGGGCAATCATAGACACGCCAGGGGAAAAAATATGGTATGAGGTTAATACAAACATTTATAAGGAAGATATTGCATTAACAGCTTTTTCCGGCAGTATTGTTTCTATGGGAGCTATTGTCAAATATGGACCGATATCAATAGAATTTAATAACATTATTTAGATTCCAATACAATCGGTTTGGACCATATGGAGTCTATAGACCAAAACAGTACGGTTTGTGGGCACAAAGACTCTATTTCGGAAAGAAGTTTGTATGTGGGTTTGTATGTATGCAAAACTATAAACCGTTTCTCAGCATTTTCAATCGGCTTTGGCATTGGATAATTAAAACATTAATCAAATCAAATTTAGAGCATATTGATTAATTTTTTTCCTTAAATTGTGGTCTGTACTTTGCGTAAAAGCTTAACATACACTGAACCAAAAATCCAATGTAAACGTACGTTAAGCAAACAAATTACGTTTATTAAAATATTTTCGTTGGCTCAACGAATTATTCGTGAATATAATATAAGGTATTATTTTCATTATGTTAACGAACAATTCGTTGAGCCAACGAAAATATTTTAATAAACGTAATTTCGTTTGCTTAACGTACATTTTCATTGGATTTAACCAACCAGCCAGATGAAAGGAAAGAACTCGTTGGATCTAGTCTAAATTGATTGAGTTTATATAATAAGTTTCTCATTACGTTTTCTTTTCTACAAAAAAATGTGACATTTTATTTAAAAAAAATGCAATTTGGTGTCTGTTTCTTAAACATTTTGCTCCCAAAAAGGATGAGTTTTTTTAGAATAACACAAGCCACCCTTTTGGGGAGCAAAATTTTTAAGAAACAGACACCAAATTGCATTTTTTTTAAATAAAATGTCACATTTTTTTGTAAACACCATAAATTTAACTTGTTAAATTAAGATGGAGTATACCATTCAAAAACCAAAGGGAATGGTAAACATGTAATGGTAACATCCACCTTATTGTAGAGGCACAAATAACCATGGAAGTGGAAATGTAATGGCGTGAACCGTTTTTTTAAAGAGTGGAGTATGCATTTTCGTTGAAATACATACAAAAATGGAACGTTTCCTTTCTAGGGACTTGTTAGCCAACTACGTTCTTCAATGGGCCAAACGGGAAATGCCACTTCTAATTGTCTGGTAATAGGATTCGAGTCTTGGATTTGCCAGCTCAACCACCAAACTAAAATCCCATAGAGAACATTTTCGGCATTCTGAAGCGCCGGTGGTAGCTTGTCGTCTCAATAATAAGCAGGAGCTGTTTGACTGCTTAAAATAAGTGTGGGAACCAATGTCATCAACAATTTCAACAAATCTTATTGATTCTATGTCAAAACGGTGTGCGAAGGTCATAATAAAGAAAGGTGATTATACGAAATACTGAGAGTTGCTTAGGCTTCGAACATATGTTTAAAGAGTTGACTTAATTTTTACTTGTTTATTTCTTGAGCTAGTCTATCAGCTCCGGGGTTGCGGGTTCGATTCCCGCCAGAGACTCTGGTTTCTTTCTTGCAGACAAGCGCAGAGCTTCGCGGGGTTTAGCTTAGGGAAAAAAAAATTATAGACATTTCTAAGGAGAGCTCGTCCTAGCCGATTTTGATTTTGGACTCAATTGCCCGGAAATGGGAAACAAATATACAGAAGATCGAGTGCACAGCATGTGCTTCAATGAAAAACATGTCTCAAGAAAATTTTTAACAACACAGTTTGTTAAAAATAAAATATTAGGTCACAAAATTTTTATTTGATTCAATGAAAAAATTTATCAAAATTACACTTGCAAAATAGCACTCAATAAAACATATATAATAATAACTCCAAGTTAACGCATTAATTTTACGAAGTTTTTTTCTCTCGAAAATGCTTAACACATTCATAGGCTTGCCAGATCGAAATAGGCAAAAAGCTTAAAATTGAAAAGAAAAAGCTGAATTTTTCTTGATTTGATTAAATTAACAAAAAAAAACATTATTTTTATCCGTCACCACAGATTTCTATGTAAGTTTATTACACAGTTTTTAACTTTTACAATATTAAGCTTAGACCCTAAAAAATGTACACATATCGAGGCTTTAACGCAAAAGAGCATAAGCGACTTCATTATCAATTTTCGTTTTTTTTTTTAATAAATGACTTAATTGGCAACACTTGCTTCATCTTCTTAAATGTCATAGTCACATTATTAATAAAAAAAAAAAACCTTCTCCTGAAAAATTTTGTTTTTGTCGCTTTTGACTCGATATATTCTGGATCCATATAAGTAGTGGAGTTGATTTAATGATGTCAATTTACCTGTCCGTCGATTTTCTCTGTCCGTGTGTATGGTGAAATTGATTTTCTGCAGACCTCAGGTATGTTTGGAGTCAGGTTGTTATAAAGTATGCGAGAAAAATGTTTCATACACAGGTTGCAATTTGAGAGTATGACCGTCTAAATCATAACCTCTCCCTTTTTAATGAGCTGGAGCTATCTAACCTCCACTGGTAATCTGATTCAAGGCAGTTTTCAACTGAAAGCAACAAAACCTTAGCATGATTTAAACATCGCAGCAGGTGCCTACTTTACATGGGCTCCCCTACGAATACTGACACCCCGTTTTTTAACCGTGATGTGTGTATAGCCACAGAAGCCTCATGCTTCATGAAAGTATTGCTTTAAAAAAGGACAAGACCATCTTCTGAGTCCAAGTCGGGCTTCAGGAATCATTTCATTGAAAGTATACTAACGGAAACCTCACTTATAACCAGACTGGTTTGCTTGACCAGGGGCTAGTGACTCCCGAGGCACCATTAGTTATGTACTTAGGTAAAATTCGGTCTCCTTGGAATCCTTAGCCCCAAAGAGCCCTTAACTCATATAAAAATAGAACTCTGGCTACACACAAAGCAGAATAGAAAACAAGGAAGTAAACAAAAAACAAACAAAGCATAAACAGAAAATATAGAATAGAATTTTATTAAATTTTGTGGAGTGGAGGTGTTTTAAAAATACGTAATAATAAAAAAATATTTTGTGGTTGTTTGTGAATAAAAAGTTTGTTAAATATTCAACAAAATGCGTATGTCGACAACTAAAACACAAGTGACTGATTATGACATTTGTGGTCGCCTAATATTTTTTAGTGGGCCGCAAATTTGTATGAAAACTGTTACGTTACCGGTCGCCTGCATTGTCGGCCGACTTGTCGTGCTGAAAATACTTAGTGGGCCGAAAACCAGCTGTTTGTCGTTGAAAACGCAAGCGGAAGACATCGGGGGCCAGCCTGTAACCTGCGATTACTCTCGACGGCTTCTCTATGTGCGCATCAACTGTGAGGTAGGAGGAATTAATCTTAGTCAGACATATATGTAAATAGTATTTAATAAATATAATGAGCCAAATCCGACCATATGAGTTAGAGAAAATGTGGTTTTCAATATTATGGCTAAGGAAATATAAGATTTGGCAACTTTTACTAGTTCTTTCATTTGGTTTAAATTTAAGAAAAAAATTAGTACAGTTTCGAATATTATACAGTCACCAGTTGGCAATTAGGTCGTAATTTAAATTTAATCACCTAAATGAGTCTTTTCATATCACTTTTAATGATTAAAAACTGAGTTATAACTTGAGCGATTGAAAATGGATTAATATACGATTCATTCATATGTTCAAATAATGTTTTTTAAATATTTTCAATTAAAAATTTATTTATCACCAGAGCGATTGAAAAAGGATTCACATATGATTCATTCATATCCTTAAAAATGGGATTCAGAAAATTGTGTTACAAATTATTCTTTTCTTGATTATTGATACGCATTCCATGAGCTTGACAATCAAGCCAAATCAAGCCCGTTTGGCAACCCTACAAACATATCTTTATCTGTTTTTGCAAGTGGGTACCAATGTTTCGGCACTCCATATTGGCACGGGTATCCAAGTGTGTTATAGAGCGTAGTTTTCGTTTTCCAGGAAATGGTTTTATTACCGAGACCAATTTTGAAGATTCCATTTGAATCTGCTCATAGATAGCAGTTACACCTTTCTTTCTTCCAATAATGTCAATATCATCTGCAACAGCGAGGAGTAAATTACTTTTTGTCTTCGGCGCTGCCGTTTTATTAACTGCTGCGTCGTTCTACAAAGGCACACTAGTTTTGCAGAAATTCCGTACCAACTAATAACATGGTTTCTTAATTTACAATTTTATCGAAATACACTGTAAAACGTGGTAAGAGTAAGTGTTCAAACAGAGTTGAGTCTTGAAATTCAGGCAAAAGTTCTAAAGCCCATTATTAAAATGTCGGCAGTTACTTCAAATTTGTCATCTCTTATTTATTTAGTTTTTTATAGAAAATATTTCTGAAAAATATTGAAGGAATAAGACTTTTAAAGTATGAAAGCTTTATAAATTGTTATTTGCCTTGGAATACACATTCGAATTAATATGAAAATTTATATACTAACATAAAAAAGGGTATAATAAGTTTGTAATTCCGTGTGAAACTTTTTTATTATTCATCTCAGACCCCATAAATATATATATTCTGGCTCCTTGACTAATTCTTAGTCGAATTAGGAATGTCCATCTGTCTGTCCGTTTGTTGAAAACACGCTCACTTTCGAAAAACTCAAAAGAACTAAACAAATTTGGTGTCAAATTGCTTGTAGTTGTCCTAAGCAAATTGGGACTGAAATTTAGCAAAATCGGTTAAGTAGGATCAGAGCTATGAACTAAAATGTGGAACCACCACTTTAAAAATTTATAATTTTGTTACAATAACTAACATAAATGATTAAACAATGCACGGAATGATATGAAATTTTGCAAATGTTCGTTTTATTTGACTGGAAATCACACTGTAAAATTTCATAAAGATCGAGCCATAATTTACCCTAGGCCCCATATAAACCCTACTCCCGAAAAACAGTTAAGTACGCCTAAAACCTTAATTAATAATGCTATCATAATAGAATTTGGTATTTCGCAGTTTTGTAAGACAAGTAACGATTCTGAAGATAGGTCCATAATTTAGCCTAGGCCCCATATAAACCCTACTACCGAAATACAGTTTAGTACGCCTAAAACGATCATTTATAATGGTATCAGAAGAAAATGGAATACTTCACAGTTTATAGGACTCGAAATAGCACTAAAAAATTTCGTGATGATCTGTCCATAATTAGCTATAGGCCCCATATTAAGCCCACTCTGGTCAATTAATTAAATACGCCTAAAATCGTAGAAGATATATTTATTGTGGTAAAATTTCTTCCAACATAGCTTCATATAGCCAGAAAAAATCTCATGCAATTTTGCGATATACGTTCTATAATTTATCTTAGATCCCATATTTAGCAGCCTTCTGAAATTCACTGTAAACGCTTAAACTAATTTCACTACTGTATTGAAATTTCTTGAAATTTATGTTTTTTAATACCAGAAATACTTCTGCGGAATTTTGGGATGATTGGTTCAGAACTTGCCATAGCTCCAATATAAATCCCCCTCCTGAAAATCATTTAAGTTCGGCTTAAACTGTTACGAATCAAGATATTTTACTCAAGATTGTCGGTCAATAATTTACTATAGGTCTAAGCCGCAACCAATTTTAATGCTGATGTCTGTTTTTATAAAGATAAATTAATAATAAATAGACATCACTCCTAAAGTATTCGCACTGTCGTTGGTGGTTATCAAAGATTCGGCACAGCCGAATATAGCACTCTCACTTGTTTTATTTTATTTTGTTTTTCATATTCTGTTTACAAAATGTATCAAATTTAATAAAAGTATGGCAGCATTGTTGGGAGAATAAGTGTCTATATGTGAGAGCATTAAAAAAAAACGATCTCAAAATAAAATGGATTTATTTCACTACGTCTTTCTATGACAAATTTTTATGTCCAATTATATGGAAAATGTGGTCTTGGTGCCGCATTTTGTTTTGATATTTATGTATTGATATTTATGTATTTTATCGGAGCTGTTGGTCCTATATATGGGGCCAATTTTAAATTTTATAGGTATTGTAATTGTCTCCGGCTTTAAAAAGACTTTTGAATTTTTAAGTCGCTTAAAAACAGCATTTTAAAACACACCCTTTTAAGGGTTGGCTCTTTGGGCTACAATGATGCTGGAACGAATTGACGACCGAATGAATAAATAAATAAATACTTGCCCAACTGAACAAAAAAGTAAAGGAATACAAAAAAAAAAAAGAACTGTCTTCCTGCTAAAGTACTTTTTCCTCTTTTTTTTTTTGCTTTGTAATAACAGACCACATGAGTTACAATAATTTATTGCCAAAGAGTTTAAGTACTTGACAGTTATGGATCAGTGCACTTTGGCTTTGGCAATATTATTGCTGCAGTCATCATACTGTCTGAAGGGCTACACTTAGCTGTCTTTTGTAAAATATTAACAAAAAAAAATTATATTATTTATTATATTCGAGTTTGGTTGAACAAAAAACAAAGTTACGCAGCTCAGTGGCATTGACATTTTTTGTTTTCGAAATCTTAATTATTACAAAACAATCTGGTTTATACAATAAATTTAATTTCATGATTAAATTGTAATGATAAGTTTTAATTAAATCATGCTCAATGGATCGAATGTTTTGGGGGTTCTGTTTTTTTGTGGTTGAAATAACGAATGTGTTTGGAAAACAGAACAGTTTATTTTTTAAAGTGTTTCTGAAAAAAATATATAAAAATAAAGAAAAGATTATTAATTTATTTACACTAACGTTTTAAGTATCAAAGTAATTTTTAAGAATACAAAATTTTTAATTTATAAGATTTTGTTTGTCTTGCTTAATTCCCAATTTTTATGCTTGATAATGATTGTAAACTAAATTTTTTAGAATAAATTTTTAAATGAAAATTATTTAATTTATTTAAACTCCGCAAGTCGATACATCTGTTACTTACTGTCGATTTCGTCGGTGTTTTCTCTTTAAAATATGAATGAAATGAGGTAATTGGCAGGATACCAGTTCCAGTATTAAAGTAAAAAATTTTCCCAAACAATCTAAGCATTTCGTTTTTTTCGATTTATCAGTTGTAATTTTTTTTAGATATGAAGATTTTTAAGACTAAATTAAATACACTCAAATTTATTCTATATTTTGCTAATGAAACTTTCGTAGCTCCTTTTTTTGTTCTATTTACAAAAGTTTCGTATATGATACGAACAAAAGTTTATCTAGCAGTTTTTAATTTTACGAAAGAAATGAATATAATAAAATTAGTTGTAAGGAATATTAATTTAAATTTTTTAAATTCCGTATAATTTTGGATATAATCCTTAACAAGGTATCGTTTTAATGTGCTAAATTCCCATTTCATACAATTGATAAACTGAAATTCATTGTTGATGGGATAGGCTATTCCTATGCGCATTTCACTGGTTGCTTAGGCCTGATCATCAGGAAGCTTCATCCAAAGATTTTAGAAAAACTAAAGATGTTATACAAAAAAACTATTAAGCGTATAAAAATTAGAAGCAACTTTTGTACCTGTAACAATATCAAAGCTTAAACAAAAACAGCAACAATAAACAGTGAGTTTATCTTTTCTTATTCTTTATTTGATTTTTTATTTTTTTTCTGGGATAATAAAATAATTTAACAAAAAATTAAATACATATATTTATAAAATCAAATTATTTTCCAGGCGAATTCATTACAGGTGGTCTTAAAAGCCCTGTTGATAACTTTTTTTAAGCTTTATCGTTGTTGGATGCTAACTTTTTGTTTATGATATTTGTTTCTGTTTTGTTTTGCTTCTGTTTTTGACATTGTACAATGATTCAACAAAAACAAATTGCATGTGGTTTTTGTACGATTTGTATTTGTTGTAGTAGCGAGATTACCAGTAATGAATACACCTTGATTATTTTTGAGTTCTCAAATTGAATATGGGCATTTCCCCAGAATTGTCTACCAGGATGAAAAATATAATGTTGATAATAATATTCTTTTATTGTTTATTATTATAAAAAAAAGTCTATATTGTTATACAAGAATGGTTTCATAGCAAATCTCAGCTGTTTTACTTGAGGAAATTGCGCTGGAAACTGGCAAATTTTATATTTTCTTATATTTTCTACTTCTAAAGACATTTTTATATACTTATTTTATATGCAAAAAATAAGATTTGTTTGCACTCTTTCTTCAGAATTTTTCTATTGCAATCAATTGTAAAAGGAGCATTAAGTTTTTTTGTTAAGGAAATTTGAAGATATTTATAGGAAAATGCATGGTGATAATAATAAAAAAACATAAGGAAAAATCGTACGTTCGCGACCGGTACATACGCCAATTAAACAAAAACCAAGAGATACATTTTATTTTGTAAATACTGGATGGACCCCTACATTAATACACTTTTAAAATAAATTAATCACTTTTGAATACTCCGTTCCATTACGCAGATTTTTACATTAAACTACTGTCAGCCACATTTGACTTCAATTTTGCGTACGTTCGTGACCACATGTTAATAACTATCATTATGAAAACTTAAACTCCATCTTTTGCAATAAACATAGAGCTACCCAAATGCTATCGAATCGCAAAAAAAAAATGCTAGAAAAAGTTTTGTTTTCTATTTTATTTGTACATCAAAAGCGTACGAACGTTCGTTCGTGACCCCTGGAAATGCCCATATTTCATAACAAAAAAAAAAAAAAATAGAAAAATGAACAATAATATGAATAAATTTGAAATTGTTTTATTATGTATTACTTTTAAAACAAAATACACTTACGACAGCATTGTGGGTAAGTGTTAAGGCGTTACGTCCTAATTTCAAACAATATACGACTCATGTGTGTTCCTAGCATTATTTATATTATGTTTATATTGTTTTTTCAAATCATATTCCAATTAAAACACAATCTTTAATTATTAAAGATTCAATTGCTTAAGTCAAAATTACACACGAGCATAATGTCGTCGAACATAAGCCAAACAACTTTACAGCCACAAATTAATTTACTATATCGTAGTCAAAAACTGTCAACTCATGTTTGTAAGAAACAAACAAATTAGACAATAAATCATTTATTATTTGGTAGGCGTAATGTAAATATAAAACATTTATATTAAAATTTTGTCTCTAATTTAATTTATTTTATTAGCTTTTATTCCGTCCAACACTTAAAGTGGTAAATTAGGGCATATTAAATTTGGCATTTCGCGTTCTTCGGCCGTTAAAGACACGCTTTCATCCGTAAGACTCAACAGTGCCCTGCGGGAAATTGATCTTAAAGCACTAATCCTATAAGAGTAGTAAGCAGAATGTTATAAAATAATTGACCTTATAGTCACAGGTGAAAACAAGACATATCGCTGTACTGGTGATAAAGTGTAGTTAGTGACTGCAGAGGAACTTAAAACAAAACTAGTCAAGGGCCAAATTTAAGAATTTTATTAAACCGCCATATTTGTATGGTTGAAATTCTTAAATTTGGCAGGGGCAGATGGGTCAAATGTGTGACGAACCCCACTTTTTTTTCATCTTAATTATTTATTTCTAACATACCTACCCACTATCTTCATTCCTTATGGGGGCTCCCATACAAAATAGTCAATTCAGACTAGAAATATACTGAAGATAAAGTCCCATAAATGCCCAGGAGTCGCCCCTAGTGGGATAAAATGTATGACCGACCTCAATTAGTTTTTTGTCCTTAACATTTTCTCGAGACATACTTGCCCCTTATCACCACTTCTTGGGGGGGCTCCCATACAAATATTGCGGTTTAAGAAATTTGTGAAAAATATCAAAAGTTGGCAACAGATTTTAATCATGTATGGCATGTTTTGTTCGCAATTTCGGGTTTTATACGCTTGGAAAAAAATAGAAGCCATTTTCCAACTCTTTATGAATTTTTAAAAAACAAAAATTTCGAAATTTTGATAATAGAACTATTTTTTCCAAAAAAAAAAAAAAATTATATTTTTAAAACGATTGCGAAAATTAATCTTTGACCTTTATTAAAAGGAAATTTTATTGTGGAATTTCGGTTTTTTTTAGTAATTTTAATAACCTAAACCGTTTTGTTGTGCAACCTCCTCCATTTTCGAAATAACGGTATATCTCAAAAACAAGAGGTAACTTAAAAAAACGGTTAGCACCATTGGATTCAGCGTACCCGAATTATGTTGAAACGTCATGTGGCCGGCTTGTCTATTTTTTAAACTAGCACAGTGTTATAAAATTGTGTTAAAAAAAATGTAACAAAAATATAAGCTAAATAACTCACTTAACATGACTGTTTTTTTTTTAATTCCTACCAGGGTTTAAAAAACGAAAATTTGTGTAGAACTTTTTGCTTTTTGAGTTGGTTTGACAGTGACTGTTTACATTTAATGAATCAGCATTAAAAGCAACAGTTTTTTTTTTGTTTGCCAATGACTAATAAAGAAGTTTGATGCCGATTTTTCTACTTTAACTGCAGTTTTTTAAAAGCTGATTCCCACGGACACGTACATTGGGTTTGTTTATTCGACTTAAATTAAACAGAAATACTATATGTGACCTTCTACGAGAAAAGGGATCTAGTGTGACAAAAAACGGGGTTGGACTTAAGAGTGGATTCTGGTACCTAAAAGGGTGTAGAATAAGATGAGATGAGTTAGATTTAGGGTTGCCAAAAACCAGTATTCAAATAACTGGACAATGAAAAAATTCACCTGGATTTTTTAAAATTAACTGGACAATCTATAAAGTTAAAAAAAACATAAATTTTGATAAAAATTTTATACCATAAGGTTAAATAAACGAGGAGTTTTACGTCACATTACATATCGTCACCTAAATTCAAAAAGGGCACAACTAACATGAAAACACGAATTTCACTTAATTTTATTTTTTTTTTTAGATCTTTGTCCAGTACGCGTAGTAATCGACCAGTGCATGCCACTGATAAGATTTCTAAAATCGGGCTTAGCTTAGGAATTCTGGATTGTTTTTAATTTTTGTAATACTTAAGGTGCCCTTATTGTCGAACCTCTGGTGGTCCTCCTGATATGTCTATATATCCCTAATCCTTTACTTAAACTGGAATACAAGTCCTTAATTAGCATTTGGAATTTGATTTCAATCGGACTAACCGTTTACAAAGTCCAGAAAAATTCCCTTTTTTGTTCTTAAATCTTTTACTGTGTGTCGCTTACGACTTACAGAATTTACTAACTGTTGTTTTAGTTGCAAACAAATGTAGTTGAACATTTTTAAAACTTTCATCAAAATTTAGTATTAAAATTTCCAAAGGACTTCCTTTTCCTTTCTTGTGAGTATAAATTATTTCAAATACTTAAAGTACTTTCGAAAAAGCCTTGCATATTGGTATGGAAAATACAAACGAGATCAATTTATGTATATATAATAAAGATAGATTGTATATCAAGACCCAAAAAAACAATCCAGGCCATCTGGCAACCCTAGTTAGATTTCTGATAAAAATTTATTTATCCCAAAAAACGTACAAAACGAACTTGGGAAAATCGATAAAAATAAGAAAAACATTAAAATTATGAAACTTTAAATGCGTTTTTCTCAAAACTTAATTTTTACACACTAGGTCCCTTTTCTCGGAGATGGTCACATATATTATTTTTATTTGATTAATCTGTATAAATTCTTGGATTAATCCTCTAATCGAAATTAACAGTTTTAAATTGTTTGAACACTTAATCGTCAAAAATTGTTTGATTAATCGAATAAAAATTAATCGACTGAACACCCTAGTAGGAACAGAGTAATGGAGCCAAATATAAACCAAACTCTTAAAAAAATGTTTTTTTATATTCTGTTTATTAACTATTTATTATTTGTCTTTTTTTATAATTAAAATTTTTCTTATAATTAAAATTCATTTATTTATTTTCCTTTAATTTGTTTAAGATGCCAGTAACAACCATAAACACGATATTGGTGTCAAGAGGGGCGTTAAAGAAATGAAATCAAAAAAAGTTAACCAAAGAAAAGAAAATAATATAATTTTTTATTTACAGATAATTTATATCGTGTTTACTCAAGATAAAAATTATATTGACACAACACCCTGAGTGGATTGTAATATTTTTGGCTTAATAGAGAATTCTATAAGAGTTCAACAAATGTTTTTATTACCACAGTGATTACACGGATAGATTAGGATACGGAATTCTTAAATTACATAATTTGCTTAAATCAAACAGTAATTTGCAAATATCAGGCCTGTTCTGAAATCACGTGGTTTAAAAACACGCGCTTTTAAAATCACACGTTTAATTTTGTGTTTCTAGCTAGGACAGCCAATTTTGGGGTTTTGACCCCAAATTAGGGGGTATCTTGTTGCTAATTGGATAAACTTTTAATCTGGGGCTTGAGTTAGCATTAGGGATATTTAAAGAAAACAAGTTAGAGTGCTATATTCGGCTGTGCCGAATCTTTGATACCCTCCACCGACAGTTCGAATGTTTAAGGAGTAATATCTGTATGATGTCTTTTTATACCCTCCACCACAATTAGTTGTGAAGAGGGTATACTAAGTTTGTCATTCCGTGTGAAACTTTTTTATTATTCATCTCAGACCCCATAAAGTATATATATTCTGGCTGCTTGAGTAATTCTAAGTCGATTTAGCCATGTCCGTCTGTCTGTCCGTCTGTTGAAAACACGCTCACTTTCGAAAAACTCAAAAAAAATAAACAAACTAGGTGTCAAATTGCTTGTAGTTATCCTAAGCAGTTTGGGATTGAATTTCAGCAAAATCGGTTCAGTAGGACCAGAGCTATGAATCAAAATGTGGAACCACCACCTTCAAAAACTTGATAATTTTGTTTATTTCTTTTGAGTTTTTCGAAAGTGAGCGTGTTTTCAACAGACGGACAGACGGACAGACAGACGGACATGGCTAAATCGACTTAGAATTACTCAAGCAGCCAGAATATATATACTTTATGGGGTCTGAGATGAATAATAAAAAAGTTTCACACGGAATGACAAACTTAGTATACCCTCTTCACAACTAATTGTGGTGGAGGGTATAAAAATAGAATTTTTTGGGGAAATAAAAAAATATGAGTCTAATTTTCTCTAAAAGACAACTAAGTTCCATGCACACATATACATTAAGTTATATGTACGAAGCCTTTAGTCAATGAATGGGATAATTTGGTTCGTTTGTATATAAAAACATTTCCTATGAAGTTTGATGATGATGGGTAAAGAAAAGTCGATTGAAAAGTCGAATAGCGAATACAAGGCGAAAAAAATCACGTTTTTAGTTTTTGTCAAATGATAAATAAATTAAATATAGATACAATAATGTTTTCCAAAAGGTATAAAAACCCAAAATCGGTTAAGAACTATAGCCCAGTAATGATTATGTCCCAGACTACTAATGTGCCAATTATAACTTGAGCAATTCCAGAAAATACAGTACGTTACGGTACGTTACATTGCATTGAACTACTAAAGCAACCTGTATTCTTAAAATCTGGAATGCAAGCAATTAAGCACTGAGCGCAAAAGGCATCAAACCTGTTTTTTAGGCAAATTAATAAAGCAATGGATAGCCGCTGCACGTGAGAAGTTCGACTGTATATATATATATACAAATAATATATTAAAAATACGTTTACGTATTTCCTTACGATAAAAATGATCACTTGTAGAACATAGTACAAGTAAAACTCAAATAAATATTTAAATTATCCGTTAAAAAAGGGTATATTTTTGCAGGGGCTTATTTTGGGATTTTTTTTGTTTTATCGGGGGAATTTTTTAAGTTTGTTTGTTTCTCGGTGTGCTTTCGAAAGTTTTGGAAATTGAAAATCACACCAAAAACACACAAAAAAGGAACACCACAATATCACACGTGTTATTTTAAAAGGCACATGTGATTTGAAGTCACTTGATTTGAACTAAAATCATTTTCAGAACAGGCCTGTATGTATTATTATTTTAAGTGACGGTTGCCGTCGAACAAAATGTTTGCAAAAACCTACTTTAATGAAATTTTAACTTACAATTAAACAATTTTTTGTTGAAATTTATCTGCAAACTAAAAAGTACATAGATGTGGGATTTTTCAACATCTAAAATTGTATGTACTTTTTTGTAAAAATTTTTTTTGCCCTGTTTCATATCAATATTTTTAGGGACAATAGTGACTGTTGGTTGTCGCATACTTAGATTGATTTAGACTATGGTCCGGATATACTGAAATGTAGGGCTTGGAGCATTACTTTTATGCGTTACAAACATTGATGCAACCGAATAAAAGTTAGCTATTAAATGGTGTTGTAGAGCAACAATTTCTTAATGTGGATCCACCAACCTATTGCGGTACATTAAGATTTCTATCGAGTCTGCAAAACAAAAAAGCATTGATTAAAAGTCTTACGGTTACGTTTATTTAAACCAGTGTTCGAAAATAAACACTCAATATCGCTCCTTCGGTTCGGTAGGTTTGTGAAAAACACAAACGCTAACTTTGTTTGTGTAAAAAAATAATTTAAAAAAATAACGTGTCCCTGTTTATCATCTTTCGAACACAAAAATAATACTGTTTTTATCTTACGTAACAAAGAATGAGAACATTTAATTCCGTTCGGTTTTTTTAAAGCCACCAACTTCATTGTGTTCGGTTCGGTTCATTAATGTTCGTCGCTTTTGGCTGGTAAAAAAAACAAAAGTGTTTTACAAAAACAAAATACACATACGAAAGAAAAAACAAAAATCCAGCAAAATAATTTTACACAACCAAAACATATACACACACAAGCTGTTCGTGCTGCAGTCGTTGCTCAAATTTTTTGTTTGTTTTTTTTTTTATCAATGTAAAAAATGAAAGATTATAGAACATTAAAATATAATGTTTGTCCACAGTACCACAACAATTGTTCTGTTTTTTTGACGAAGAAACGAACATTATATAATGTTCGGCTTTTTCTTGAAAATAGTTACGAACGGTATTAAGGGTTGTTTTCGTCTATACAATCACTAAAAAAATTGATATCGTTATTGGGTGTGTGAGCCGAACGCTATATAATGTACTGTTTATTTTCGAACACTGATTTAAACAAATATTTTTTTTATATATAACTTTTGAAACAAAATTACATTTAGGGGTGAAAAAAAATTCAGATTGGTCCGTCAAAAATCTGTAGGAACCAGAGGTAGGTTATACAAACTAATCACTAATCGTTTACGATTAACTACACTGAAAGAATATTCTTCGCAATACCAATGAATTTTGACATTAATCCAATGAAAAATTGCATTAAAAAGGAGCCTATGCAGCGCTTCGTTGATCAATAAAACCTGTTTCATTAAAATGTATTTATGTATTTGGATAAAAAAAACTATGTGTTTTACTCTATTAAGAGCGTAAATATGAGATTTAATTGTCCATAACAACAATAACAACGTTGATTAAAAGTGGATTGAAAGTTTTTGTTTCATTACTATAATGAAATTTTTATTGTCATAATGAAAATTAAAATTTGTGAAGGCAATTATTGAAATATGTTGCTTTTATAAAAAAATGTTTGATTTCATAAATTTAATGGCATATTACATTAGATGTATGAAATAAATTAATCTTACATTTTTTAATTAACAATTAAACATTTTTTTAAGGAAACTATAATTTTGTATTAATTTATGAATATAGTTATGTTAGTATATTGTTTTTTTATGTTCCCAATTAAAATTTTTTGTTTAACTTGTACAAACTTAAGTTTTCATATATCCAATAAACATTTTTAACGTAATTACCAATTCCAATGAAGTGATTTTAACGAAAATATTTCATTATAACTATGAAATTCCATTTAGCCAATGAAAATTTTCATTTAACCAATGAAAATTTTTTTATGAAAATGATTCATTAAATATATGAAGCATTTTTCTTTCAGTGTAATAACGAATAAAGTTAGCGATATTTATACCCAAAATTCTTAAATATTGGTTGTAATCACATGCTCAAAACTTAAAATTCAAAATCCCGAATTTCAATATTCCAAATACCAAAATCCCAAATCTAAAAAACCTGAATTTTAATATTCCGTTGTCCTTTTTCCGCGCGCAACCGTTTTCACCTCTATGGTATAAGAGATACCGGTTTCGCTAACTTAAGCTTCCAAATTTGGTTTTTAATATCGAGATTTTTAAATTTCGGATTTCAAAATTTGAGATTTTCAGATTAAACTTTTTGAAATTTGGGATTTTGACATTTTTAAATTTTTAAATTAAGGATCATGATACTATCATATAAAATATTTCAATTTCTGTGATTTTGAATTTGTCTTATATCTAAAACAAAATAACAATTTATTAAAAAAAAATGATACGTATTTAAGGACTCAAATTACATATACTTTCTCTACTTTCGTTGGTTTTTATGTAAATCAGTCTCGGTACCTTCTTACAAATCACTTACAAATGTCACTTTTATTTACATTTAATTTGTCATCTTTTCCTTTGTAGTTGACAATCTTACATAAGAATTGTAATGTGTCACAAAAAAAGAAAAAGTAAAGTGCAAGTAATATAAATTTATGCAAATTTCTGTTTACAAACAAAATGTGATCAAATGGAAATTTGTATGAGAAAAATCTTTTTTTTTTTATTCTAGCACGCGAATCGAAATTTGTAATGTAAAAGTAAAACCAATGTTTAGTTACGTTCATATAAAGAAAACAAGCTAGACAGTCTTACAGTGTTCCACCATGATTCATATTTTATGATATGAAATATGGAAATATAACTGTGAAATGTCATCTTTTCTGTTCCAATTTAATGAGGGCAAGTTTTGCAAGCCTTTTGTTAAAATAGATAAGGTTTTGTTTAAAAAAAAAATTATTTGCATATATAGACATATTTTGCAATTTATCAATTAACTTCTTACAAAAAATATTTTTTTGCCATTTACGATTATATTAGTGTCTTGGGGGTAGGACCATGATTTATGATTTATGATTTATTTATTTAATTAGTCTATGGATTAACTCCCTTCAGACAAAAATTACAAAATATTACAAAATTTTAAAAACATATTTAACATCATCTATTTAAATATAAAATTAAATTCTGTTTGATAGTATTAATATCCAAAGTTATATCAATAATACTGTACAGATCATTAAAGTTTACACATGCTCGACGAAAAGGGTCGGCATTTGCATAATTTTGTTGAAAGTATTTAATTGATAACGGCTGGTAATAACGTGTAGGGCGTTGGGGAACATTAAAAAATAAACTGTTTAACAGGAACTCCGAGCAAATATTGCCCTTAATTAGATTGATAACAAATATCACATTCAGCATTGTTCGGCGGCTTTTTAAAGTTGGTAAATGAATCTCCAATAACCTGGTTCTATATGGAGGAAGATATGTAGATGGATTTGGGTAAGTGCTCCGTAGTATGAATAGCAGAAATTGTTTTTGTACAGACTCAATACGATCACTATGAACGTTGTAATATGGGTCCCAAATTATTGAGCCATATTCGATTATAGGTCTGACAAGTGCTATGTACAACTGTTTTGTTATAGATCTATCCGAGAATTCCTTTGACCAACGTTTAATAAATCCAAATACACAACGAGCTTTATTAGTACACATATTTATATGTTCAATAAAAGATAACTTAGTGTCAAATAATACACCGAGATCCAAGAAAACATTAACAACTTCCAATTTGTAGTCACCAATAAAATAGCAGCCAATTGGTCTAGTTTTTCTGGAAAAACGTATATGTTTGCATTTTTTTAAATTTATATCCAGTAAGTTTATTTGGCACCAATTATGGAATAAATTTAAATCCTGTTGTAAGTGGGGTTGAACAATGGAGTCAGCACAGCTTGAAAACATTTTTACATCGTCAGCATACATAAGTATATTGGAAAATTTTATTGTGGTAGGTAGGTCGTTGATATATAGTAGGAAAAGTATTGGTCCGAGATGACTACCTTGTGGAACACCAGAGTTGACTATAATATGTTTAGATAATGTATTATTAAAACACACACGCTGTTCACGACGTAAAAGATACGATAATCGAAATACTAATGCTAGGTTTTATTGCGACCAGGTTTTATTGCGACCAGTGTTCGAAAATAAACACTAAATATCGCTCCTTAGTGTTCGGTTCGGTAGATTTGTGGAAAACTCGCTAATAATGTTTGTGTAGTAAATCATTAAAAAAAATAAAGTTTACCTGTTTGTCATCTTTCAAACACAAAAATAACACTGTTCTTATCCAACTCAACAGAAGATGAGAACATTTAATTCGGTTAGGTTTTTTTTTTAACAATAAACTTCATTGTTTTCTGTTCAGCTCATTAATGATAGTTCGTTTCTGTTGTGGGTAGCGCCCTTTTGGCTACTAAAAAAAGGCAAACATTCTTTACAAAACCAAAATACACATACAAAAACAAAAAAAAAACAAAAAGCAAGCAAAATAATTTTACACAAACAAAACATATACGTAATACACACGGTTGCGGTTGTTGCTAAAATTGTTTGTTTGTTCATTTCTTTATCAATGTAAAAAAAGAAAAATTATATAACATTGAAATATAATTGGGGGATTCACAAGGTGTCATAAAGTCATAAGTCTTAAAATAATAACATGAAAAAATACGACTGTTGTGAACAACCCCTCATAATTTAGTGTGCTATTTTTTATTTAAATCAGCTGACTTAAAACAAATATACAAAATTAATATTTACCAAACATCAACATATTTTTTAATTCTAATCCATGAATTGATAAATTAAATTAGATCTTATCTGACTATTTTCCATTTTTTAGACGCAAATCACAAATCAATTTTATTTTGTTTGTTTACAAAACATCAGAGTCCTAAGCCGATATAATTTGACGCCGCAAGTGTTTTGTTGCAAAAATTGCTAGCCGCATGTTAAATTCGGATATTAGTCGGATAAAACTATACCATCAACGGCGACGGCTACAAAAACTAATGCGGCTCGGCTCAACCGCTCAGCGCAGGGCTCTGCTGATTAATTACGACAGCACAATAAACATAGCAAGCAAAGTTCTATTAATTTAAGACACTTTTTATTAACAAAGCAACAACAATATTTTTAAACCATTGTAAAATGTTAGAACATTATGACAATATAACATGATAGCACACCTTGTGAATACCCCAAATGTTTTTCTACAGTATCACAACAATTGTTCTGTTTTTTAACGAAGAACAGAACACTATATAATGTTCGGCTCTTTCTTGGAAATAGTTTCAAACGGTATTAAGGATTGTGTTCGTCTACACTTACACTAAAAAAAATAGATATCGTTCTTGGGTGTGTGAGCCGAACGCTAAATAATGTTCTGTTTATTTTCGAACACTGATAGCGACTGTCGTAACAAAACCATAAACTTAGGAGGAGACTTGTACGCTTGCTAATTCCGATTAAGCTTATTATCATAGGCGTAGATAACGGGGGGAAGGCTTGGGTGGGCAAAACCCAATCAGACCTGCTTCAGCTCACCCCGAACTTTTCTCTTTTCTTTTATTGCTATTTTCAAAAGCCGATTTAATATTTCTTAAAACATATCTTTTATCTAAGATAAAATCCAAAACTGACAGGAATATCTGTCCAAACATTAACAAATTTTTACAAGTGGCAAAAAGCTTTTCCAATAATAAATTGATTTGAATATAGAGTACTTTTCGTGTTTAGTCACTACCGCTTATAGTCACATTAGCAGTATAGTCCATTTTATCTGTTTTTTTTTTTTTGGCTATAAGTTAATTAAATATAATGTATTAACGTTATAGTCCATTTAGCGATATAAGCATATTTTCCATATATGCCATCTATCAACAGCCATCAAAGGGAAAAGTAAAAGAAGTTAATGGCGTTGAACTCACATTAGCAAAACTTACTAAGTTCTTTTTCGTTTTCGAAACCACAATCTATTCAAAGAAAGAAAGAAAGAATTAAATCGTTTAATTTTTATCATCAACTCTCTACTCGTAAAAAATTAGTTTATGCCTTTGGTACCAGTTATGAAATATCTTGTTATTATTTTAATTATTTTTTATACAGTGTGCAACTCTGTTGCAAAACTATGAGCCTGATTTCGGTGTTATTTATATGAATTTTTTTATTTTCTATATCCACATAGTTTGATTATATTCGAATTCGGTTATATGCCACATAGGGGCATATATGTATGTGAATTACCCTTATAGTCACATTAGCGATACAGTCCATGTTATGTCTGCAACTAAAGGATGTGACTATAAACGAAAAGTAGTGTAATAATTATTTAAATCTGTGGCAAATAGAAAAAATTGCTTAAGTGGAGTTAAAATAAATTCAAAATTAGAAATGGGCAAAGTTGCAATCATTTTGTACGATTATTTAGGAAGTTATAGCAAAATGACTCTTACATGTTTTCAATGTGCAATAATATTTAATTTCTAAATTTGGAATATTTAGGAATAAAAATTTAAAAACTTTTAACCTGTTCTGCGGTCACCGGTGTGGGTGTGATACGCCTACTAGTCCAATCCTGCTTACATTTCTTCAAGTGTTGTGTATTGATAACCAAGATGCTTGTACCTAATTTGGAAATTTGAGCTCTTGCTATTCTCAAGATTAACAAAAATCTATAATGTAATTGTATGTATTTGTTTGTGCCACGCCCACTAATTAACATAAAAATATAATAAAAAAACAACAACAACTAATGATTTTTGAGTAAAAGTAGAGGAAGTCGTAGTTTTTTACTCATATCTCATTTATCATCTATGGACCGATCAGACTTTATATGACATAAATCCGTCATTACTGGGGTCTTCGGAAAACCCATTTAAACGAACAGAACATCAATAAATCAATTTCGCTCCTCATTAGGAGCCAGAATATATATACATACTTTAAAGGGTCTAAAATCAATCATGTTGAAATTACTAACGGAATTACAAACATATACATATATATATATATACCTTTTACCTTCGGTGAGAGCTATAAAAATGATGTGTGAGCCTTTGGAAATTGCATTGGATGCGGAAGGTTTTTCTGCTATTAAAAAAAAAACCGAAATATTTAAATTTTAATCAAATTTATTTTTTGAAAGAATATTAATGGTTTTAACATTGAACATGACTTCGGTCATATTGGCACCACAGCTGTTCTAGCACATTCTGGAGGTCCAATTGTAGGATACTTTTTTAAAGGCATGTAAGCCGCACCTTTGGCGCATTTTTATAGATGTAATTGAAATTTTTTTTACTGAAACCCGCGTTAAGTAAAAGAAAAGCCGTGTCTATACGATTTTTAAAGTAAATTTGGATAGTTTGGTAGGGTTGCCAGATTACTCTGATCATTAATATCAAAAAGTGAGCCCAGCATGGGAGTTCGTTTCGTAGTTTTATCGGGATAAAACAAAACAACCTTAAGATATGTTGAATTAAATGTGCTTAACACATTCTGTTCCTAGTTTTCTTTTTCACACAAAAATTTTTATTTAAAAATGAATTTCAGTGCAGGCCAGTGTTAACCTTGTGAAACTGAATGTATTAATATTATATACCGATTTCAAAAATCTCTGTTATTTTTTTTTGCTCTGTGTTACTTAATTGCTTTAATACTAAAATATAAAATTTTTTTTTTTTTTTGTTTTTATTAAGATAATAACAATTTCGAAACTTTAAGCTGTAATTTACCATCAATGACATAAATTGTTGTAAATTCATTTACGTTGTAAATTTACTTTTGATAACATTAATTAACTTTGTATGACCTGTTCATATTACAATTTAAAAAACATTAACCAAAAAAGTTAAAACATTTTTCACCGCTTCCTTAACTACTGCAGACATTACATATTTTGGTTTAAACTTTTTACTAGGAGATTCGATAGATTGTGTAAATTTCTGAAAACAAGAGACTACTTTTCTTATTTTCATCGTTATTTAAGGTACTTTTACAAGACATGTATTTTGCCGTGGGGTTTTCAGATGTATAATTCACATGGATTTGCATTTGAATGTCAAAATTGACAAATACAGAAGGTTTATCATTTTTGCTTTACACGTTCGTTTTTGGTTTTTGTCTGACGTAACCGAAAAACATTCAAAATAGCAAATTATATACTGAGGTATATTTTTTATTCACTTTTAATTGTATTTCTGTTAATTAAAAATGTTGTTTTTTCTAAAGAATATGAGTAAATGAGTAGATTTTAATGTATATTTGTCGCCACAAAACCGCAAAACCGCTGATGTCAAATCACAATGGAACACACTCCAAATAAAAAATAATACACTGCTAATTCAAGCTGATATGTACAGAAGCAAATTTTTTTTGCTTCTACACGACATGTATATACGACACGATCTTGTTGTGGGAAATTTGACAAGTAAACTGCTAAATTCATGCCGTGTAAAAGTACTAATAAGAAATAATAAGTTTATTTTAGATTTTGACCACCTTATAAGATGAAAATATCGATTTCAGATTGATGTTCTTATTGCGAAGTAGCTCTTATTGAAGCAACAATACATAAGTTTGAATTTTTTCATTTTAACACGAAAAAATTAAATTTATCACATACTAAAATTCTTTTTTATTAGATTTTAGCGTTATTAAAATAATAACTGCTTATATCTATATTTGTACTTCTAACCGTTTGGACCGACTTTTCTGCTTTTGAATTTCAAACAACTTTCATGGACACGGATAACTCGACTTAGGATTATTCATGGTTGCAGAAGAAATAAACTTTTTGTTGTTTGAAGAGTCAAATAAACTAGACAAATAGCTTGACAAACACAAACTTTCCGTTTGCAAAAAAAGACAAACTTAATTCGTAAAAACATCGATTTTTTACTTTTGTTTTCAATGTTTTATACGGTTTAGGCGAGCGGCGAATTGATAATTTCAAATCAGGAGATATATGCATATTTGCGGACAGCAAGGCTGTCGTTTCAGGTCTAGCGTGCGTCTGCAGGACATCCAGCTGCGTAACGCAGAATATCTCTGAACTAGATTGCCAAACATTCTTAGGTAACTCTGACATGAATACCAGGCCACAGTGGATGGCTGGGAAACCATACTGCAGACAACCTAACCTAGGGTTGTCTCCTAAATGACATTTTCTTCAACGTCCTAATTGGCATTTCAATATTAAACTGGCTGCAGGACTCTCATCAGACATAAGTCATATGGAAAGGCTCAATCGAGATGACAGGGTGAAAACGCTTGATTTTTGGTCAGAATTGTATGGCCTGATTATGACACTGCGTAAACTTGGTATCTGTAGGTATAAGACTAGAACAGTGATATCACTTATTATGGTTCACTGGCTTATATGGGCACATTCGATGACGCTGGACTTGGATTATAATAGCTACTGTGTAAGTTGTCAAGGAGAGGAAAAAGACGGTGTTTCGCTTTCTATGCCAATGCCCTAGTCTCAGGGATATAAGGATCAGGCGTTTCGGGCAACCGGAATTGATCTGATTAGTGATTCTATCTGAGGACGGACAATCTTTTTTTTAGTAAGAGTTTGATATGGTTGGAGGCTACAATTATGCGTGCACAGTAATCTGGTTAGCAGGTTATAACAAAGGGGACCGTTATAAGAACCCCAGTGGGGTAGCCTCGTTTCGGCTGCCAACTGCACATAACCTAAACTTCAATTCAATAAATCCCATTGAAAACATATTTTCCTGCATATTTTTATGATTGTTCCTGAAATAATTTTCCTTGAAATTTTAGCACTATTCAGCCCTTAAGCTCTTAAGATTGGTTCAAACAGCTGTTTTGTATGCTTATGGTTATGTCACGTCTAATTGGACCTCCTTAAGAAATATTCAACATGTTTACCAAATAATTAAAATTTTTCTGAAAACAAGCAAACACGCAAAAAGTTTGTGCAAACGTAAATGTTGGCTTGCTTCTCAAGCCGTTGAAGGTTTGTACAAACATAAATTTAAGTTTTTTTGTCAAACCGTTTGGCAAAAGGTTTGTAAAAACGTACACTTTGTCTTGTTTATCAAGCCGTTTGACTAGTCTATTTGCTTTTAAAGATTATGATTGACAATTTCATTTACCATTTGATGTAATTTTAAAATTATAAAAAATAGTAAATTAAAAATAATTTAAAAATAAAAAATGCATACTTTAAATGTTAACGAAAATGTTAAAACAGCAACAATAAAATTATGCACATACTCTGTACACACACACACACGTCCATAAAACATTTGCAAAAGCAAATTAACACTTTTTTCCTGTGCTGAAAGTTGCAACTTAAATAAAATCATTAAACAAGTGTATTGTTGCAACATAATGTGTTTCCCTTTGCTTTCACAGCATAATATACTCACAGTAGCAGAAGCATGTTTTAATTTGTTGCTATTGTTTCCCGTTTTTTTTTTGTCTCAAATAAATTACAAAGTCAATATGCACTTGCACATGACTTGGTTTGTATTTCCCTGCAAATAATAGGACACGCGTGTAAAATGTAGCCCACAAGGGACTAGGACTAGTCTTAAAGTAACCCAAACGTATGGAAAAAACATGGTCTATTTAACATTCCGATGTCGTAGGGCAGGACCATATAACACAGCTTTGGACTACAATGGAGTAGTCTTAAAACTACTACATGGTATAGTCAAGAGGATTAGTTTTGAAGTCGTTTGAAAACGAAGACATGTCGCCTCAGTACAAGCACTTTTTAACAATGACATGGTCCATGCTTGCATTACTCTGGACTAGTCCATGGAGTAGTCAATTTTATCAAAATGGATCAGGTAGTCCAATACTACTTGCAGGGTCTTACATTAATTATTTTTTGAATATGGACTCGTGCACCTGTAGAATTTTGGAGGTATGCAAAATTGTCTGTCATCGTATTGGTAAATTTAAGGGACTTTATTCAAAACGGAAAGCGAATGTTACTAGAGTGATGACATTTCTGTAAATTTTTGAATGTGTTACTTGTAATAGATGTTAATGTATGAACAATTGCAGAGAATGGTTTTATCAAGAAGATTTAAAATAAACAAATGAATAGGGTGTGAATAGAAGGGGTTAACTTTAGAAAATTCACTAACTCAAAAAAACTTATTAATGCTAGAAACATAACTAGGACGAGCGACGATATATTCGCAACGGATATTCGTCGTGAGAAATAGTAGACATTGGTATGTATGGAAATACACACAATAATTGCGTATATAGAAATTCGTCGTGCGTTACGAACTCTGCGATAGATTTATTTCTATTTCTTACGAAGACGAACGACGAAAATATTGGGACAGGGACAGCTAACCGCAGCATGATAGCAAAGTCTAATATTTATTAAAAATCGTGAAAGCTGTAAATAATCACAGGGAAAAATCGCTTCTATCGCAAACATGGCTAAAATTCGCGAAAAATTGCAAACTTTTAAACAAACAATAAAATATATTTGAAATCGCTAAACGGGTAAAAAAAACAAAATGTCGGAAAATAACTAAAAAAATTTGCAAAAATAGCGAAAATTCGCAAAAAATTTTGATTTTTTCAAACAAGCCATAAAATTGAATAAAAGTCTCTAAAACTATATGGAATGGCAAAAAATTTTGGAAATTAGTGGAAATTCGCAAAAATTTGCTAACAGTGGCATGATAGCAAAGTCTACTATTTATTATAAATCGTAAAATCTGTAAAGAATCAGAAAACTTACAGGAACAAATCGCTTCTATCGCGAACATGGCTGAAATTCGCCAAAAATTGCAAAATTTGAAACAAACCCAAAAACTAATTTGAGATCTCTTAATCGAAATGCAGAACACCAAAAATGCTGAAGTAATCAGCGTTACCGTTGTGCGACTTTAGTAGCAATTTAAAACCTTTTTGACGCTCTGACACTTTTTGTGCAACTTTTCCAAAATCGTATAATTTTGCCCCTTTTTTTTAAGTGAAATACTTTTTTTTACACTGCATAATTTCACATATTTTCCCTTAAAAATATCAATTTTGTTTTAAACATTCCCCGAGATATGAAATCACATTCGATTGATCAGGTGATTATTTTGTATCCAGACAATTTTAACTAAAAATATTTAATAAATATATTAAAGTATATTCAAACACATTATTAAAAATCAATCAAATGTAAAATTAATACACAAAAGTGTATTTAAACACATTTTTAACGAATTATTTCTCAGCTATTTATATTGTTAATTCCTTTTTTTTTGTTTTTTTTTTTTTTTTTTTGAAAGCGATGGGAACAAGTTTTTTTGAAAAAGTGCGACTTTTTTGTTTAAAATCGACTTTTTGTGCGACTTTTTAAAAATTCTAACCGGTAACCCTGGAAGTAATCCACTTTCGAGTGGATTTGGATTCTAGAACATACCCGATTATGAGTTTTCTTATAAATTAAACAAAATTTAGGTTTACGCACTTATTGTGTCTCATTTGACGAATTTACGCAACGAATTCTTGCCGACGAATTCGTCGTACTATGCGAAGTTCGTCGTTCGTCCCAGTTGTGTTTATACCATAAAACAGAAGTTTTAGCGAAAACTTAAAAAAAAAAAAAACAGTTACAAAGAACGTAGTATTTCGCTGCTAAGCAAGGTCGTATGTATACCACACATCACAAAAGGTGGGGACGGTGTTTTTAGTTTATGCTGATGTTTATAAAGCCTTGATATAATGGTTGTAGAACGGAAGTTTTATAAGATGTGTTTTGTTTAGCTTATATTTTTTTATTAACAAATTTCTCATAGTTTAAGAAAACAGCTATTTATACTTTGAAATAAAGTTTTCTATTCTCTTAAAATTAGCATCTGTGGATGGGTTGTCGATTAGATCAATTACAAGAAGTGAGTACATACGTAAATCAATGTCTCCTGATGCAATAAATTTACGTAAAGCAGAATGGGCAGTGCAATAGTTGATAATTAAAAAATTCAGTGAAGTGAAGAGTTAATAAAGTACATTAATTCAAAATAAGATGCAGGCAGTAAAGTTTCATTGTCCATGGACAAGTCTTAAAAATAGGAGATACCTCAACATATCGCTCCTTTACATAGTCATATCTACAAACACAAACGCACTTGGCAAAATGCGATTAAAGTTCTCAAAATGTACCGATTCAAAGATATATTTTGCTATAACTTCGGTTCAGTTTGCGATATAATACGAGAAGGTATGAAGGAACACTTTGCTTAAGTAACTTACAATTTTTGATTTTTTAAGATATGACTACGTTGCAATGAAGAAGCGATATGTTTATTAGGTGATAAACACAAATTTTTTTGTTCAATTTGTGTTGTTTTATATACCCGTTAAGTGCTTTCTATTGCTTCTTATTGTGCAACCTCGGCAAAAAAGTGAACGAAATTTTTCGGAAACATGGTAATTAGTAAATAAAATCAGAAATATATATATTGAAGACTTAATAAGCGCTTTGAGTGTGTCAGCCGTTAAAAAATGTAAACATATTTATCTAAAATATTTTATCTATTTTATGAATTAACTTTTTGATCTCATACTTTGAGTACCTCAGTTTTTGTTTGTTTTAATTATTGTTTTATGAATTAAATTGTTATGTTTATGTTATTTTTTTATCTTGTATCCAGAGCATAATAATAAGAAAGCAACAACAAAATTACAAAATATTGTGTTGCGTTTTACATAATTAGGGCCTTAATTATTTCAAAGAGTGTTACCTTGTTTATTTAACTAAAAAAGTTTTAAGTAAAAAAAATAGGGGTTGTTAGATGTGGTGTTTTCCCTCAAAGTGTGGCTATGGTTGTCATTTTCTTCTAAAAAATAAAAAAAAAAAAATACTTAATTCAGCTCACTTGAAAAAGTTTTATAAAAAACTAGCTTAACCCGGTGCGCTTCGCTACACTGCTTAAACCACTTCTTCAGTTGAGAGATATTTAATATATGCATCCTCTGGAAGGTTTTCCCCCCTGCGCCTTCCCGCTTTATTTTTATTTTCAAAAGTATAGTATACCATAGGAGTGACTTCTACTAAGTTTGAACATTCTTACTATAACAGTTCTTAAGATATGTGATATTAAACATTGGCGTCCTATGGGGGGTAACATTTCCCCGCTGCTATTTTATTTCGATTTTGGGGTTCAGAAGATCATACTACAAAAAGTTAAAAAAAAAGAGTGCAGCGGCTCTAAATTATATTTCTATCTATGACGGGTACTGCTCCTCCTCTGTCCATTTCTATATTGAAATTTAAAGTTTGCCATAATAGTAGCTTTAACCACGTTTGAAGACTCTCCCTTTAATAGTTCTTGAGTTGAGAGATATTTAATATATGCATCCTATGGGAGGTATTTCCCCCCTGCGCCTACCCGCTTTATTTTTATTTTCAAAAGTGAAGTATACCTTAAGAGTGACTTCCACAAAGTTTGAACATTCTCACTATAACAGTTCTTAAGATATGCGATATTAAACATTGGCGTCCTATGGTGGGTACCACTACCCCCGCCGCTATTTTGTTTTAATTTTGGGGCTCAGAAGATCCTACTGCCAAAAGTTCAACAAAATGCGTGCAGTGGCTCTTATTAATATTTCTATTGAGCGATATTTAATATATGCATCCTATGGGAGGTATTTCCCCCCCCTGCGCCTACCCGCTTTATTGTTATTTTCAAAAGTGTTGTATACCATAAGAGTGACTTCTAGAAAGTTTGAACATTCTCACTATTACAGTTCTTTAGATATGCGATGTTAAACATTGGCGTCCTATGGGGGATTCCACTTCCCCCGCTGCTATTTTATTTTAATTTTGGGGCTCAGAAGATCTTACTACCAAAAGTTCTGCATAATGCGTTCAGCGGATCTTAATATATGCGATAATTAATATTGGCATCCTATGGGGGATACCAATTCCCCTGCCCCTATCGAAAAAATAAGTAGCCTATTTTATTTTTAGGGCTCACGTGATGTATCTGTAAAAATTTTAGGAAAATCGGTTCAGTAGTTTAGGAGTCTATAAGCCAACAAACAAACAAACAAACACACATACAAACATTTTTCATTTTTATATATATAGATTTTTAAATACCAAAAAATGTTATATGAAAACATTTTCAACGCAAGGGATACAAAATAACCTTTTAAATTTCTAGACTAAAGGTGAATATTTTGACGTCGAAAGTAAAAACTATTGCCAATTAACCGTCTCTTTAACTATATACATATTTAAAGTTTATATATATTATAAACTATAGATGACACTGAAGTTTAAATTGAATATGCTGATCTTTTATACCTGAAAAACGCTTTCTGTAAATGAAGTGGTAAAACTTTTTCAATGTTTACCAACTTCATTGACTACCGTGTCTACAGAAGTGGCATATAAAAACTTTTCGATACTATCGACAGTATCGATAGTTTTTGAGTTAACTATCGAAACTATCGATTGGGTCGACTATCGATAGTTTTGCAGCTCTACTTTTAAATCGCCCGATTAAGAAACATTTTTTTTAGTTAAATTCAATTGACAGAAATAGCAAATTGACAGCAGTTAATCACGATCATTCGATAATCATACAAAGTTTATTAAAAAGTGTTTTGAATAAGATCATCTTAATCAGGGGATATGCAGTAACTAAATTTTTGTTTTGAATACGGGTGTAACTCTTCAATTTATTTTTGTTGTATTTAAGTATTTCTTTTACTTACTTTGTAAACAAGTTCCTTTTAGGTTTTTTTATAAAAGTCTATTTCATTAATTAAAAACAAATTAACTTTGTATTATTTATATGGAGCGGGATCCCGGAATCCCGGGAAATTAAAAAAAAAATCCGCTTTCCCCGGAATCGAAAAACTCCGGGAAAAAAACTCTAGGTGTGGGATATCATGTGGTCGGACTTGACCGAAAATACTGTAATACTTGTTGATATTCTACACCCATTCGCTAACAACATTACTTATACTCACATACACATAAGCACAAAGTTAGACAGTCGATAGCTTTGGGGGGTATTTCACAAAGAATAAAAAAAAGAGTGAAGTTACTTCTTTTGTGTATGATTTGAATTTTTAATTAAAAACAATGTTTACTTAATTTGTGTATGAGAACTTTTTCACATTTTGTTTGCATAAAATCGGGGCAAAATACACAATTTGCTGATGCAAAAACCCCAAATTAAAAAGAACTAAATCGTTATTGTTGTGGTTAACTCAAACAAAAACATACATACGAATAAGTTGTGTGTCATTATTAATGCAATTATCACGAATTTTTCTTATCGACATACACATATATGCATATACAGAGTATGCATGTAAAAATTAACGAATCATCAGAAGTTTTGGTCAGCGAAATACCAAACTCTTAGTCTTCACTCTTTAAGTAGTTGAATTGTAGTATTTTTTTTTTTTTAATTTTGATTGGAATATTGATTATTTGGTGTTCGAAGAAATACTTTAGATTACTTTAAATTTTGGTTACTTTAAATCAACAACAAAAAAAAATTTTGTTAATTTTATAAACTCCTAAAGCTTAAACTGATAAAATCGCTTTAAAAAAAGTCTTGTTATTATGCAAATTATGTCGTACTGTGGTTTGACATATGAAATTTATTTGATAAGTTTTTTGGTAAGAGTTTTGTTTTCTTCTTCTACGTGAGTATTTGACACAAAATGACTAAGGATATTTATGATATTTTGCATTGCACTGGACAGTTTAATAAAACATCATACATTTTGAACAAAATTGCTAAATGTGTCGTAAATTCATCAAATGTTATACGAAAATCATGATGACACAAGAAATTTGAATATTAAAATTTTTTTAATTCTTTTCATAAAAAAAAACATTAATGAATTTAATTAAAAATTTTATTAAGCATAACATGCCTTTTAGCAGTATGTATTGCAAGAAAATTTTTGTCTCATTTTTTAACCCTCTAACGACCATAAGGCTATTTAGCTAAAAGTAATCATTTTGTCTATTTAATGTAAATCATATTATGAAATTAAAACAAAAAAATTTTTAACCGATTTACTGGAATTTTTTGGGACAAATGTGTCCCAAAATGTAACGAAACTTGTTTTAATCTAAACACATTAACAAAAGACACGTTTAAGAACTAACTAAAATTAAAATGGCACCCATCTTTTTTTTGGTTTTTAGTTAGTTTAGTTTAGTTCGTAAAGGGTTAAATTAAAGCTTGTAGTTTAAAAATCTAAAGTTCTGTTCCTAATTTTTAATTATTTTATAAACTAACAAACTCATCATTTATAAACCTAAAGCCAGAACGAGTAGGAACCCAATAAAAAAATGGTGTGTCAAACGTAGCAGATTTGTAAGGCAAAAATGTAAAAGTTTCGCTTACCATCTCGCATACAGAAGGCATCAAATTTATATAGTGAGTGTGAACACACAAAATTTTTTGTTGTTACAGTTATAATTTAATATTCTCCCTGAGCAGTGTTGCCAATTTAGCCATTTGTTGGCTGGTTTTAGGCAGTTTTAATCTCGTTTAGCCATTATAAACTCAATTTAGTCATCAGCCAGTTTTTTTTTTTGCTAAAACAAAAACAACAATAATAAATAGTAAGTTCATCTTTTCTTACATTCCTCATTACGATAAATTTTAGAAAAAAATTTGAACTTTAAGAAACTAAGGAAAGATCCTACATTACTTATTGTTCTTAAAATATCGATAAGCCTTTTTATATTTTTTTATCACGTTTTAAGTCTCTAACTTAAAAAAATTTTAGATGTTAGATGCGTCTTTTTTTCAAATAAAGCAACGATATAGAGCTTTAGCTTAATACCAATATAATTCTTTTAAAGAAGCCAAAAATAAATACTGGCAAGACATTTGTAAAGGAGCTAAGTGAAATCGTCCTCCGATTCCAACCACTTTTAACATACTTAGTTTTTGGGCTCATAAAAGTTTTGTACCAAATTTATTAAATTTTAATATTGAAAATTTTGACCTAAACTTTCTAAGCAAAGTTCAGATGGTTTCTAGACTTTGGCTTTGGATATTTTGAAAACGAATGTAAAAACTTAAAAGAACAGCTTAATTCTACCTTTAAAAAAATTCAAAACTCAGCTAAAAGGTCAAAAACAGTTAGTAACAGTGACTTAAAATATGATTTTGACTACAGAGATAAATTTTCTAAAATATCTACCAAATTAGATCTGCTTTAAGACGACCGCAACCCTTAAAACCGTTTGTAGCTATTTTCAAGAAAGATCCGAACATTATATAGTGTTCTGTTCTTCGTTATAAAACAACGACAAAAACAAATTTTAGCAACGGCCGCACGAACAGCTTGTGTGTGTATTGTGTATGTGTTTTGTTTGTCTAAAATTATTTTGCTGACTTTTTGTTTATTTTTTTCGTATGTGTATCTGGTTTTTTGTAAAAAATGTTTCGCTTTTTTTTAAAGCCAAAGGGCGCTACGCGCCGCAGAAACGAACGAACATTAATGAGCTGAACCGAACATAATGAAATTTGTGTAAAAAAAATCGATCGGAAGTAAATGTTCTCATCTTTTTGTAGAGTTGGATAAGAACAGTAACTTTTTGTGTTCGAAAAATGACAAGCAGGGAAACCCTTTTAGTGTTTTTGTTTTCCACAAATCTACCGAATCGAACACTAAGAAGCGATATTTAGTGTTTATTTTCGAGCACTGATAAAAACAACTAAATTGAAAAATCGAATGTACCCAAATTATTTGAGGCGATTAATGTTGCAATAAAATATTTTGAGCCACATTTAATCTAAATACCAATATAATAAAATAGTTTATGGGCACAAAGACTATTTCGAAAAGAAGTTTGTGTAGGACTTTGTCAAATTATGGACCGATTCTCATTATTTTCAGTAGTCTTCGTTATTGTGGCCAAAAAAAAAAAACAAACAAATGCACAGATAACCAGCCGGATGGACGGACATAGTTAAATCGACTCAGGAAGTAATTCCGTTGTGTGGGTGTAAAAACAAATAGTTTCTTAGTTTTATTAAACTGTTCTCTATTTACACCTAACTTACATTTGATGTAGTATTGTAAAATATATATAAAATATATTATTAGTTTTAGTTCTGAAGTAAGTACAAATTGCTTGTTTCGTTTTACTTCTTTAATTAATAAATAATAAAAAAAACCGAAAAGCCGATTATTCGAAACCGGTTTTTCTAAGTATTCGAAAACCAAATTTCAAAATATACACTGATAGAAAAGGCGTCTTAAAGCTGATGTATTTTGACATCAAAAAAATTACAAGTGTCTTTGTTTTTTACCCCATGACATTTTTCATCATTGTGATGTCAGCCTTAATATCACTTGGCCAAATTATCATCTGAGTCAAACTTAGAAATGATGTTATGAATGGGATGATACATCGGCAGCACAGAAATGACGAATCGGTGTAAGTTTAATAAAAAATGCCATCTGTGCGATGACTCAGTTACATCGAAGAAAGAACTCATTAGGCTCAATTGAATGACAGTTTGTCATTAAATTTAATCATTGGGATTGACTCAAGTCAAACTGAGAGATTGTTATTGTTTACTTACCCGTTGCACATGTGTGTTTCAAATTTGTTGTATTCCGCCCTCTATTTTACAGAAGAACTCTCAATTATAAGACACCAGCAGCATGCCCGATATGCATTTCGTAATTATTCTAATTTGAACTTTTGTGTATTTAACTAAATAATTTAAACAAATAGAATATGGGAATTTTTGCTTCATATTTTACTTTTTAAACATAAAAATAATCTTAATAAAACACAAAGTGGCATCGAATTGTTGCCACTGTATTTATAGCCAAGATGACGTTTTTAATATAGCAAGATTTTATGACGACGTTCGTCATTGGAATGATGGCACTTTTTGCCTCATTGATGCCACTTGTAATAACATTGATGCTACAATTCTGATTTTAGGGCATCATTAATATGAACATGTATTTTTCTATGAGCGTACGAATATTTGACAGCTTTAACTGCGATCCATTGGATTTTTAGTGCAGCCATGATATTCACCATGAAAGATCTAAGCTACGTATGAAGCAAATATGTGAGAGACCTTCGCTTGAATAATAAGCTCCCCGAACTGTTTCTCTCCATGAGTCCATAAGTTCCAGAGCAGATGTGCAAATGTATCATCATCTATCCCCAGTATCTGCATTGCTTAGTAATAATATTACTGATGGTATCTTAAACCACAGTGAATATGCTTGAAAGTACCCTCAGTGTACTTCTTTCAAGCAGCAGTAACTTACATAAGTGATTTATGCATTACAACCCCAACACTAATTTTATATGGATTGTTTAAAATTCGAAATTGGACATAACGGTGAAACTCGGACAAGAGGGCTTAGCTAGAAAATCTTTCTATATACAAACATATATCAAAGGTGTTTTTCCATTCTTAATATATTTATTTATATTTGAAATTCAAATATACCCAAAATATATTTTTTCATATTTTAAATATTTTATAACCAAATTTATTATTGATATTTAAATTTGTATCATGTCATATTATGGTTGATATTTGTCCTATTTTTATATGCTTTTTTATTCAATTGTTTCATTATTTTATAAATCATTTAATATATTTTTTTTTTTTTTCATTTATATGCCACAAAATTGAACAAAAGAAAACCATTTATTTGCAAATTTATTTATACTGTGTTGCACAAAGTTTGCTGGTGCATGTAAAAGTTTTATATCAACTTTGGCTTTATTATCACTAAAGGAGAAAAAATTCATTTATTTATTTTTCATATTTAATAAATCAAACTTTTTTTGATTTATTATATGCAAAAATATATACTACATATTTTGTTGCATTGCATTTTTTTATTATCGAAAAACATTAACAATTTATATATCTAGAGGGTTTTAAGGAGATCTATATAATACAATATAGGCGAAACACTTTTAAAAGCCCATAACATATTTTGGTAAACTGTCATATGTTTTTTAAATAATCTATATATATAAAATTGTAACGTTACTGACTGACTGACTGACTGACTGACTGACTGACTCACTGATTCATCATCGCACAGCCTAAACGCCTGAAGCTAAACACTTGAAATTTGGACCAGAGATTGGTCACACCCCAATTCGATCCACTAAGACGGGATTTTTGGAAATTCGAATGCTTAAGGGGTAAAAAAGGGTAAAAACGGGAAAATTCGGTAATCTTATATCTCCAAAACTAAAAGAGATACAAAAAAAATGTAATACTTATCGGTGTTCTTTAAAAAAATTAGCTGGCAGGTGTCTGGTACTTTTTTGAAATTCGGCCCTTTTAGGGAGTAAACGGGTAAAACCTGAATTTTGGTACTTTTTTGACACCCCATCTATCTTTTGATCCAATAAACATAGAAACAAAGTTTATACCACATTCGAAACTTATCAAAAAAATACGAATATAAATTTGGTACTTTTTCGAAATTCGAACATTTAAGGGGTAAAAATCGTAACTATTTTTGGTACTTTTTTTACAAAACATTTTTCTACATTCATTGAGATATTCGTACCAAATTATGGGCTCCCACTACAATACTGAAATTTTTGAAACTTTAATGGGGGGAACAAATAGTACCAAAAAAAGGAAATACGGGAAATTTGATATTTTTCTTTAGCTTTTTTTGGTTCTACAACTGGTATTTTTTAATTATCGTTAATATTTGACCCAAAAACATAAGATTCAACATGCAATGTCCTGAAGGGATAAGAATCTATTGCGGAACTTTTTGGTACTTTTTTGTTCTATAACTGGTACTTTTTAGATTTTCGTTAATATTGGACCTAAGAACATAAAATTTAAAATGAAATGTCATGAGTGAACGAGAATCTGTAAGAGGGATCTTTTTGGTACTTTTTATTTTTTGACTGGTACTTTTTGAATTTCCGTTGGTATTGGACCTAGAGAGATAAAATTAAACATGCAAGGTCCTGAGTGAATAATAATCTGTAAGAGGGCTTTGTGGTACTTTTTTGTTCTTTAACTAGTACTTTTTGAATTTCCGTCGTTATTGGACCTAGAAACATTAAATTCAACATGTAATGTGCTGAGTGGATAAGAATCTATGATGGAACTTTTTGGTACTTTTTTGATCTTTAACTGGTACTTTTTGAATTTCCGTTAGTATTGCACCTAGGATGAGAATCTAAAAGAGTGAACTTTTTGTTACTTTTTTATTCTTTGACTGGTACTTTCTAAATTTCCGTTGTTATTAGACCTATAAAGATAAAATTAAACATGCAAGGTCCTGAGTGAATGAGAATCTGTAAAATCGCTTTTTGGTACTTTTTTGTTCTTTAACTGGTACTTTTTGAATTTCCGTTGTTATTGGAACTAGAAACATAAAATTTAATATGAAATGTAATGAGTAGATAGGAATCTATAAGAGGAAAGTTTTTGGTACTTTTTTGTTCTTTAGATGGTGCTTTTTTAATTTCCGTTAGTACTGGACCTAGAAACATAAAATTAAGCAAGCAAGGTCCTGAGAGAATGAGAATCTGTAAGAGGACTTTTTGGTAATTTTTTGTTTATTAACTGGTACTTTTTGAATTTCCGTTAGTATTGGACCTAGAAACATGAAACTAAACATGCAAGGTCTTGAGTGAAAGACAATCTGTTAGAGGGATCTTTTTGGTACTTTTTCGTTGTTTAACTGGTACTTTTTTTAAACTTATAAGAATAAGAATCTATGATGGAACTTTTTGGTACTTTTTTTTTCTTTAACTGGCACTTTTTGAAATTCCGTTAGTATTGCACCTAGGATGAAAATCTATAAGAGTGAACTTTTTGTTACTTTTTTATTCTTTGACTGGTACTTTCTAAATTTCCGGTGTTATTAGACCTAGAAAGAAAAAATTAAGAATGCAAGGGTCTGAGTGAATGAGAATCTGTAAAATCGCTCTTTGGTACTTTTTTGTTCTTTAACTGGTACTTTTTGAATTTCCGTTATTATTGGAACTAGAAACATAAAATTTATATGCAATGTAATGAGTGGATAGGAATCTATAAGAGGGAAGTTTTTGGTACTTTTTTGTTCTTTAGCTGGTGCTTTTTTAATTTCCGTTAATATTGGACCCAGAAACATAAAACTAAACATGCAAGGTCCTGAGTGGATAAGAACCTGTAAGAGGGCTTTAAGGTACTTTTTTGTTCATTAGTTGGTAATTTTTGAATTTCCGTTAGTATTGGACCTAGAAACATAAAATTCAACATGCAAGGTCATGTGGTCCTTTTTTTCAAAATATTTTTCTCCATTCATTGACATATTCGTACTAAATTATTGACTCCCACTACAATACTGAAATTTGTTATACTTTAATGGGGGAAAAATAGTACTAAAAAGGGGAAATACGGGAAATTTGATATTTTTCTTTAGCTTTTTAGTTCTACAACTGGTATTTTTGGTATAATTTCCGTCCAATACTGGGACCTAGAAACAAAAAATTCAAGATCCAATGTCCTGAGTGGATAAGAATCTATAAGATGGATCTTTTTGGTACTTTTTTGTTCATTAACTGGTACTTTTTGAATTTCCGTTATTATTGGACCTAGAAATATAAAATTCAATATGTGTGATGAGTGGATAGGAATCTAAAAGAGGGAAGTTTTTGGTACTTTTTTGTTCTTTGGCTGGTACTTTTTTAATTTCCGGTAATATTGGACCTAGAAACATAAAATTAAACATGCAAGGTACTGAGTGAATGAGAATCTGTAAGAGGGATTTTTGGTACTTTTTTGTTCATTAACTGGTACTTTTTAAATTTCCGTTAGTATTGAACCTAAAAATATAGTATTAGACATAAGAGGTCCGGAGTGAATTTGAATCTGTAAGAGGGCTTTTTGGCATTTTTTGTTCTTTAACCGGTTATTTTTGAATTGCCGTTAATATTGCACCTAGAATCATAAAGTTCAACATGCAATGTCCTAAGTAGACGAGAATCTATAAGAGGGAACTTTTTGGTACTTTTTTTTATTTATTTTCTGGTACTTTTTAAATTTCCATTAGTATTGGACTTAGAAAGATAAAATTAAAAATGCAAGGTCTTGAGTGAATGAGAGTCTGTAAGATAGGCTTTTTAGTACTTTGTTGTTCTTTAACTGGTACTTTTTGAATATCCGTTTTTATTGGACTTAGAAATATAAAATTAAACATGCAAGATCCTGAGTGAATAAGAATCTGTAAGAGGGCTTTTTGGTACTGTTTTTTGTTCATTAACTGGAGTTTTTTGAATTTACGTTAATATTGAACCTAGAATAATTAAATTCAACATGCAATGTCCTGAGTGGTTGAGAATCTATAGGAGGGAAATTTTTGGTACTTTTTTATTCACTAACTGGTACTTTTTGAATTTCGTTAGTATTGGACCTAGAAAGATAAAATTAAACATGCAAGGTTCTGAGTGAATGAAAATCTGCAAGAGGGTTTTTGGAACTATTTTGTTCTTTAACTGGAACCTTTTCAATTTCCGTATTTGTTGGACCTAGAAACATAAAATTAAACATGCAAGTTCCTGAGTGAATGAATATCTGTAAAAAGGATATTTTGGTTCTTTTTCGTTCTCTAACTGGTAATTGTTTTTAATAAACTGGTACTTTTATTTAATTTAATATTAATTTTTGTGCATTAAATAAAAAAAAGCTAATAGCTGTCTGGTACTTTTACGAAATTCGGCCTTTTTAGGTAGCAAACGGGTAAAACCTGTATTTTGGGTCTTTTTTCCACCATCTAGCTTTTAAATCAATACACATAGAAATAAAAATTATATAACATTTGTAACTTATCTAAAAAATACAAATGCATATTTGGTGCTTTATGGAAATTCGAACGTTTAAGAAGTCAAAATTGTACCAACATATGTTTGTTACTTTTTACAAACGATTTTTTCTCCATCTATTTATCTTTCAACGCAGAGCCTAAACGTCTGAAGCTAAAAGGTTGACATTTGGGCCGGAGGCTCTCCTCGCGCCCAATTGATCCTGCTTTCCTCATACCTCCTAAGCTAAAGGAAAACATTAACATTTATTGTTGTTCATTAGAAAAATTCGCTAACCTCATATCTCCTAAACTAAAAGGGATTCAAAATTAAAAAAATTAACAGACTGGTGTTTGGTACTTTTTTGAAGTATGGCCTTTTTGTGGAGTAAAAGGGTAAATACAAATTATATCACATTCGTACCTTATCTTAAAAAATACAAAATATTTGGATTTTTTTTTTAATTCAAATGTTTAAGGTGTGAAAATAGTTCCAAATTTTGTTATTTTTTCACAAAATTTTTCTTCATCTATCTCTCTATATATGTATAAAATTGTAACGTTACTGAATGACTGACTCACTAATTCATGTTTAAGGGTAAAAAAGGGGAAAAACGTAATACTTATCGTTGTTCTTTAGAAAAATAAGCGGACAGGTGTCTGGTACTTTTTTAAAATTTGGTCCTATTAGGAAGCAAACGGGTAAAACCTTAATTTTGGTACTTTTTTGGCACCCCATCTTTCTTTTGAACCAATCAACATAGGAACATAGTTGTTACAACATTCGAAACTTATCAAAAAAATACGAATATGAATTTGGTACTTTTTCGAATTTCGAAAATTTAAAGGGTAAAAATCGTAACTATTTTTGGTACTTTTTTTATACAAAACATTTTTCTCCATTCATTGACATATTCGTACTTAATTATGAGCTCTCACTACAATACTGAAATTTTTGATAACTAAATGGGGGGGAGAAATAGTACCAAAAGCTTTTTTTTTTTTCTTTAGCTTTTTGTTTCTGCAACTGGTATTTTTTTATTGTCTTTAATATTGGACCTTAAAACATAAGATTCAACATGCAATGCCCAGAGTGGATAAGAATTTATAAGAGGGAACTATTTGGTACTTTTTTATTCTTTGATTGGTAATTTTTTAATTTCCGTTAATATTTGATCTAGAAACATAAAATTAAACATGCAAGGTCCTGAGTGGATAAGAACCTGAAAGAGGGCTTTTAGGTACTTTTTGTTCATCAATAGGTACTTTTTGAATTTCCGTTAGTATTGGACCTAGAAACATAAAATTCAACATGCAAGGTCATGTGGTCCTTTTTTACAAAATATTTGTCTCCATTCATTGGCATATTCGTACTTAATTATGGGCTCCCACCACAACACTGAAATGTTTCATACATAAATGGGGTGAAACAAGTATCAAAACGGATAATACGGGAAATTAACTTACTTTCATTTGCTTTTGTGCAATACGAGTGGTACTTTTTGAATTTTCTATAATATTGAACTTAGAAACACAAAATAATAGGTGCAAAGTCCTGTGTAAATATCAACCTATGAGATAAAAATTTTGGAAGTTTTTTGCTAAAACATAGATACATATTCTTTGGCATATCTTCATGAAAGAAAAAGCCCGATTAAAAAGTAGCGGGTTAAATGCTTGAATTTTAACAAGTTTAAGCCTAGAAAAGTAAACTGGCATAAAAATATGTCCACGAATAAAAGGAGACGCTAACGAAGTAGCGGGTTAAATGCTAGTTTAATATAATTGTAGAAAATATTTACAAAAAAATGGCAAGTTTCAGCACAAAGGCAACCTATTAAAGGCATAGTTGATTTAATTCACACAATAAATTCGGTATAAGGTTTAGAAATAGTCTTTCGAAAACTATAAAAAAATGTATCCACTCTGATAACAATAGGGTATTCACCGATTGACGGTTAACCGATTAATTACAACCCGAGTAACTGATCGGTTAATTTTAAATTGTCTTTTTTCGATTAACGATTAAACCGGTTAATTTCAATCGATTAACCGATGTAATAAAATTTTTAATTTTTTGTAGTACTAAACATAACATATTTTTTGTGTTTTTAATTATTTTTTTCTTCTCATAACTATACAAAAGGTATGTGTTTAGAAAATATTTTTTCATACAAACAAAGAAGGTGTTCTGTGGTTTTCATTTTAACCCAATTTCCGCCGACCGATTTAAATGTTCAATCAGCAGGAATGTGGCGAAAAATGGGTTAAATGTTTGATTGCCAACACCTTTTTTTGTTTCACGTACTTTTTTTATGTATGTGTTTAGTTATTTGTTTCTTCTCATATCTTCTCATATTAGTATTTTAACAAAATTAACCGAAACAATTAGAAGTGATAAACATTTTTAAAAATTAAAACAGAACTCTAATGGCATAATGTTATACATTTTTTATATGTTAAGATAAATCCTGAAAAAGGACTGAGAAATTAGATGTTCATCTACGATGAGTGAAAAAATTTTTTCCAAGTCAAGTTTTTCAAAGCAAAAGAAAAGAATCGCTTTACTCCTAAACATTTAAACCAAATTACTTTTCTAAAAGATTATTTTATAAGATCTCCTTTAACTATTGAAATAAGTAATAAAATTATCTCAGTCTATTTTTTTATAAATACACATTTGGGGGATTCACAAGATAGTCATACAGCTGTAAAGTCTTATGTCTTTAAATAATTACAAGAAATATATATCATACACAGAAAAAATTCTCCAAAATTGTTCACCAATTAAAGCATTAATCAAAAATAAAATCAGTTTTAATTAAAAATTTAATCAAGTGAATTAAACGTGTAATCAAGTGAATTAAACGTTTAATTAATACTATTTACTCGTTTAATTGATACTATTAATTTGTTTACTGGTGCAAATTTAATTAACTTTTTAATTAATATCACAAATTTTTTAATTGAAATCAATTTTTATTTTTTTTTTCTGTGTAGGATTAAAATGCAAACCGGCTAAGTCCAATTTTTATGTAAATTGAGATTTTGATGCCGTGTGGTAGAGAAAGATACGCCTCGTCGACCAGCATGTAGTTTTTCGTCTATTTAAGTCTTGAAGTGTGTAAAACAAATTGTATTTTTAATTTTCTATCAAGCTGCAAATAGAAAAAAAAAGTTTTTTGTCTCTCCTCTAAAATGTGCTGAAAGGAAGTTAGCAGATTTGCGTGTCAAGCCGACGAAATGACGAATCAATGAGCACAGCATTAAAATTTTTATTTAATGCTAGAAATGTTGCAAATCATTCAAGTACCAGAATTGTTAAGAATTAATTTTAAATCAGACACGGAAAATGTAGCACAAAATTATAGAAATTTTTATAAAAACAAAACAGGAAATTAAAAATTTTTTTAGTATGTAATAGATTATTTTTATGAAAATATTTTTAATTGTAAATAATTTTTCTATGTGACAATTGTTATTATTTTTTCATTATTTTGTGAACGTTATTTTAATACATTGCTGTATCGAAATATTGGAATAAAATAAATTTATATCTAATTTTTTATATGAAAAAGAAAAACCTCAAGCTTAATAAATTATATTGCAATTTTTATTTTGTTTAAAACACAACAATATTTATTTTAAGCAATTGTAAAATATTATTTAGGACATTATGACGATATGACTTGAAAGCACACCTTGTGAATCCCCCAATTACTTATTAATTGAAAAATGCATATTACATTTATATGAATTGTTCTTTTGTTTGCTCGTTTTAGTTCAAGAATTTTAATGTTTGGTATGTTATTGTTTTTTTTTAATAATAAACTCCACTTAATAAATAATTAATGCATTTCTATATATTGAAATAACTTAATTTATAAAAAAAACTTTATTAATCGGTTAACCGATCAAAAACAAAATTAACCGATTATTGACCGATTAAACCAAAACCTCGGTTAATTAATCGAGCGATTAATCGATTAAAGCAAAAGGTCGATTAAATGAATACCTTATATAACAAGGACAATATTACAGCGTAGAAGCATCACAACCATCGTGCAAGGTTAAAAAATCACTGCAATTGAATGATAGAACATAAAAAAGTTTTTAGAAAACCGCAGTTAGACTGGATATTTATTATTTTTTAGGAAACAAAGGTTGGGTTATGTTGAACGGATAGCCTTCTAGAAAACAGCTTTGGGTCCTACAGCTGACCTGGAGCTCGTACTAGAGAGCAGCTACTCAAACTCGTTTCCATAATGAAAAGAACTTAAACTTAGGTCTATCTCAGATAAATCATCCAAACAGATCCTGTATTCCTGCACAGTTTGATATAAAATAAAACACAGTTTCCTTTTTGTCCTTGCCATAACAAGTCATTAAGATCTAGGCGCATTCTTAAAGCATGAATTCCTACCGCCTGGCGCTAAGCCCAGAGAAAAAATATTTTTCAATATGTTCACCTCCAACATAACTATTTTTGACGAAAATTTCTGGTCAATTTAACCATATTATTGTTAAGCTAGCCCTCTATCAAGAAGCCACAAACATATTATGGTTGACTATGAAAATGTTATGGTTAGAAATAACAAAAATATGTTTACCAATTATAATAGCATGGTTGTTGCTCTATGAAAAGAGGTAAATACTATTGCTAATTTAAGAACAAATTATTGTCATATTTAAACATAATATGTGTAAAGGCAGCCATAATATGGTTGCGGGTTCGTGATGGATGGATAATAATATTATTGAATTTGAAGGTGCGCATATTAACCAATATTTTTTATCAGCGTGTAGTTAGTACTAAAATCACTGTTCAAATGTATTCCCTTTTTAACTTAAGGAAAGACTTTGTTCACCATACATCGTAACTTGGCCATAGTGTCTTGGATCAATAACAGGTTGATTCACGGTTCGACCCCAATTAGGTGATCTAGAAACCTGTCATCCAGAAGACCACCCTGTTTTTTCTTTCCTCGATTGCTAAAATGTTAACCAAATTTTGAGAAATATTTTGAATAAGTTTATTTTCTTAGCTTAAATGTTAATTTATCCCTGTCTCTTATTTACTGTTAGTGACTTTACCGATTTTATGTTATTAAATTAGTATAATAAAAGTTGTTAAAGTGTATAAGTTTGTGTTTATTTTTAATTTGCAATAAAAAGTATTCAAGCTTTATTTCAAAGTAAAAAACCAACGCGTTTTTTTAAAGGAAACAAGTAAAAGTGCTGTATTTTTGATACCCTGCGCCGGGAGTAAGAATATTTCAGGATTGGGATGTACAGGGTGTCTGGTAGCAGATATATATTTTCAAACTTAAATAAAAAACTTAAGAAATTTTTTCGAAGAATGGACAAGAAGAGCTGTCTACAATAATCGATTACATCGCTAGATCGACCAATATTTTAAGTTTTTACAAACAAAACGACAACGTCAACATAGCCCATCTCTTTTATGGTGGCTATAAATATCTATAACAATAAAAAAAATTTCTGCTTTTTAAGCAACATAAAAAATTGCTATGTGTTCTATTTAAATGCAATACATACATAAATACCAAAAATCGGAATTTATGTAGTTATAAAAAATTTAAAACTATAAAAGGTATTACAGAATAATTAATAGTTATACATATGTATGTACATAAATGCGAGAATAAAAAATGTAAATTAATAACAGGAAAGTCATAATAAACTCAAATATTTGGTCAAAAGAGCAAAATACGTCCAACTTTATATGTGAAATTTTTATAATATAATTTATTAGACCTTACTTTAATGAATACACTGTGCTCGAAATTGACACTTTTTTGTAGACAAGCTATGGCACATGGCGTTTTAGCATAATTCGGGTACGCTGAATACAGTGGTGCACACCGTTTTTTTTAGGTTAGCTCTTTTTTTCGAAATATACCGTTATTTCGAAAATGGAGGAGGTTACACAACATATCTGTGGACTTTTGACAAAACAACTTCTCTCGAAATAAGACATTTTTGTAAGATTTTTATATTAAACATAAATTTTTAAGACGGTTCTTTTGGTGTAATCCTTGCATTTCTACGCCATTTGGTTAAAAATCTACAGTTCTTGGCAAATCAACTTCTTTCATTATATTTGGGAAAAATATTTGATAAAATATCTTATCTGAAAGAGTTTAAAAATTTTCTAAAATGCAATAAATTAAATTGTTATATCCTTTTGACAAAACATCTAAATTGTATTTAATATTTTTTTGTATATATACATTTTGTTTTAACAAAACAACTTCTCTTCAAAGAAGTTGTTTTATCAAAACTGAAATTTAGAAAATATGTAACTTGCTTGAGACAAGATAAATTTTTAAATGGTTTATAGAGAAAATTAATTTTGACTAAACGACTTGTGTGAAAAGAAGTTCTTTTGTGAAAACAAAAACTGATAAAAAGTACAATATTGTTTGCAAAGAAGTGTTTTTGTGGACTTGAAAATAAATATTTTGATCAAAAGAAGTTGTTTTGGAGTTCATGCGTGGTATAAATTCTGCTACATTTCCAGTTAAACAATTTCATTACTTTGCCCTTTTTATTATTTGCCACCACTGTCATTTAAAAAGCACAGTTCGGCCGAAACAATTCGAAAAATAGTAGGCGTTGCGTTTTAAAGCTAAACTGATTAACGGAATTTCATTCCCCAAAATATATATAAAAGTTATGGCCAAGATTCACAAATCAGATAATTCCAATGTTTGTAAAGATAACGAATTAGAAGAAAACGACAAAAGGAAACCTTTTCTGAAAGGGTCTGACGTCGGAATGAATGATGATAAATCATTACAATTTAAACAACAGTCAAATCAACTAAGTGACGAAGATATTTTCCACGAATCCGATTTTGATGACTCTGATTATATTCCATCGGATCAAAGTTATGACAGTATACAAAATAGTACTCAGGAAATGGAACAATATGTCAGTGAATCGAATGATGATGATGAACTTCCAACAACATCAAAAAAATCGAATAAGGTTAACAAAAAGTTCATACAATTAGATCATTGTAAGAAAAATTGTCACTCAAAGATAACTTTAGATGAGCAAAAACATATATTTGAAACTTATTGGAATGTTGGAAACTATAGCAAACGACGTCTATTTATTTCGCAAATGATTGATATAGAGAACAAGAAAACTGCGACTCTTATAAAAGCTTCGAGACCACGAAACCGACAATATGTGTACAAATACCATTGTGTAAAAAATGGACAAAAGATTCGGGTATGTCATAAATGCTTTCTAAAGATATATGGAGAAACAATCCAGGCGATTAAAACAGTGAATTTACATAAAATAAAACTAATTTCTGGAGGACTTATACCAGATGATAGGCGTGGAAAACATCATCCACCCCACAAACTCTCGATTGATAAATATAATGAAGTTATACATCATATAAACAGCATTCCGAAGTACGAAAGCCACTACAGTCGTCGACATACAAATCAATTATATTTCGAACGTGGTCTTAACTTAGCAACATTATACCGGTTATATACTGAAAAATACTCTGATTGCGTATCGGAATCAAAATATAGAGATATATTTAGTACCCTAGATATTAAGTTCAAGAAACCTCAGCTTGATCTGTGTAATACATGCGAACTCTTTAAATCCAAAATAAGAAGCTCTGACGACGAAGATGAAAAAAAATTACTGAAGTTAGAACAAAAAAAACATCATGACGATGCAGATTTTTCGTATGACTGCAAGAAAAAAGATAAGGAACTCGCAATAAATAGCGAAAATATAAAAATGTTAACATTTGACTTACAACAATGTCTTCCAACTCCTTATTTACGTGCTTCTTTGTTTTTCTACAAGAGACCATTGTGGACTTTTAACTTAACCGTGCATGATGGAGCAACGAAAAAAGCCTTGTGCTATATATGGAACGAAACCATTGCAAAGCGTGGTGCAAACGATATTGGTTCTTGCATATTTAAATGTCTGTTGGATTTACCAAATTCAGTTCGTCATATTGTTTTATATAGTGATTCCTGTCCTGGTCAGAACCGCAACTCATATCTTTGCGCAATGTTTGGGAAAGTTTTGGAAGATCACGCAAGTATTCAACTTATTGATCATAAATTTCTTGTAGTGGGTCATACGCATCTCGAATGTGATACTGTACATGCGCAAATAGAAAAGAAAAGAAAAAATTTCTTCGGATCTATTGAACATTCACACGATTGGGCAAACTTAATATCGGCGACCAATAAAAATTATATTGTCCATGAATTAAGACAAGAGCATTTCTTCGATTTTCGTGCACTACTAAAGGACAAATATACATGGAGGTCACATAGCATTTCAGGTATAATTTTTAATACCTACATTCTTTTCAACACAATATAAATTTTTAAATCTTCTGATCTTTAGGTGAGAAGTTTGAGTGGAAAAACGTTCGATGGCTCAGATACGAAAAAAGCAAGCCAGGAGTTTTGCAGTACAAACTTTCATTACATCCAGAAGAGTCATTTCAGATGCTAGATATAAACTCGCGTCGCCGTAAAGAACCATCTCCCCAATTGGCCACAAGCTACAATTCCCCTTTGCCTGTATCACAAAATAAAAAGAAAGATTTATTAGATATGCTGCCATTGATTGGTACAAATTACCACAGTTTTTATCAGAATATTAAGGCGGAAGGTGATACCCCCATTGAAGTTCACCCAGACCATGACGAAGATGAAGGTATTCAATGATAATATTATGCTTTTAAAATGTGTAGAGTTACAGTTTTTATTTCCTTTCTTTTGAACGCTTCTTTGCTAAACTTAAAATTTGTTTCCCCTACAGAAATATAATTTTGTACCAATATTGTCTAATTGAATTCAAGTATTTATGTTATATTAAATATAATAATATATTTTAAAATAACCTATTTCTACTTTTTTTATTAGTTTCATTTTAACAAAAAAACTTGCCTTGAAATAAGCGCAAAATATGAATTACGTTTTTGTTTAAAACCATTTTAACAAAACAACTTGTGTAATCTAAGTTAATTTTTTTGTTGAAAAAAATTTCGACAAAACATCCTATCTTTTTATTCTTAATTTTTCTGAAAATCTGTTGGCATTAGAATAGAATTATTGATATCTTCAGTTCAATTTAGTATTTAAATTTAATACTACACTTTCACCTTTTCACCAAATATTTCTAAATCAAAGTTGTTAGATATTTTAACAGTTTTTTCGTTCTCATGTAAAATTGTAGTTTTTGAAAGAGGTTGTTTTGTCAAAAGTCCACAGATATATTCGCGTAATTAAAAAACGGTTCAGTTTATTGAAATTACTAAAACACCGAAATTCCGCAATAAAATTTCCTTAAAGAAAAGTAAAACTTTTTTTTTAATATGAGCAGTCGTTTTAGAAACATAATAAGGGTCCTCATGATATCGCTTAAAATTGCCATTTGTGCAAATGGGTAAACTTTCGAGACTCGTTTCATGAAGAACCTTTTTAATTTTTGTGTAATTTTAAACAATTAATGTCAGTTTGTAAGAAATGTCTATAAAAAAATAAACTAAAAAAGAAAATTCAAAAATATCAAATCAAAAGTTGAAATTTGTGATTAATATGTGAAATTTGTTTTTAAAAACGCATAAAGAAAGCAAAAAGACTAATTTGCTCAAATTATTGCTAGAATTTATTGTTTGTGATGTATAAACACTTGGATTTTTCAGTGAAAACGACGTTAAAAGCATTAAAAAATCTGTATGTATAAATGCACAATTGAACAGCGCAAGTTTACGAGTCAAAATTGTTGGGCAAATTTACCAAGTTTGTGTAAATGAATTCTCATACAATTTTTGACAGTTCATTTACGAGGGCGTAAAAATGCACAGTTTGCACAGATTACGAGGCTTATAAACAATATCAAGAGGACCCTTAATATTTTCTTTTTTTTTTGAAAAAAAATAATTTTATTATTAAAATTTTGAAATTTTTTTTTTTTTAAATTCATAAAAAATTGGAAAATGCAGCTAGGTTTCCAATTTTTTGCAGACATATAAAAACCCATACAAAATGTTCAATGCAGTCTAGAGATATATTGAAGAAAAAGTCCCATAAATGCCCAGGAGTTGCCCCTAGTGAGATAAAATGTATGACCGACCTCATTTATTTTTTGGTCTTTAACATTTTCTGGAGACATACTTTCCCCTTGTCACCACTTCTTAGGGGGGCTCCCATACAAATATTACGTTTTATGAAATTCTTAAATTAATTAATTCCACTTTTGTGAATTAAATCAAAAGTTGTAAACGGATTTTAATCATTTATATCTTGTTTTGTTTGCAGCTTTGTTTTTTATATGTTTGCAAAAAATTAGCTGCATTTTCCAATTTTTTATGAATTAAAAAAAAAAAAAAAAATTCGAAATTTTAATAATAAAATTATTTTTTTTCCAAAAAAAAAAAAATTATGTTTCTAAAACGACTGCTCATATTAAATAAAAACTTTTACTTTTCTTAAAGGAAATTTCGGTTTTGTTAGTAATTTCAATAAACTGAACCGTTTTTGAGTTACGCGACTATATGTTGTGTAACCTCCTCATTTTTCCAAATATCGGTATATCTCGAAAACAAAAGCTAACCAAAAAAACGGTGGGCACCATCGGATTCAGCGTACCCGAATTATGGCTTGTCTAATTTTGCAACTAGCACAGTGATATCTTTCTATATTTTTCATATACATTTTTTTTAGCATTTATTTAGCATTTTTTTTTTTTAACAAAATCTAACATTTTTTCCTCAATAAGTTTTGACAACACTGGAAACAACTGATGGGGATAAAAACTAAAATGGTGACCGCCCGGCACTAAGGGACTAATTCCCTAAATATTTCACATACTTTTTGCTTAACAATGAAGCTATAGATATGTGTTTATTCTTAGCAATGCACTATACACTACCAGAACATCTTGTATCTTCTTCAGCATTCTTTTTGTCACATTGGCTATTGATACTTTATAAATTTCATGTATTTAACTCAACAATTTTAACAAATAGAATGTGGGAATTATTTCTTTTTCATAAATTATTTTTATTAAACAACCATTTTTTAATGTGCTTCTATGAGTTGAATTTTAATTAATAAAGCTTTTTATAATAGTCTTATTTTTATTATTTTACTTAATTCGCAAATGAAACCAACATTTCTTACTGGCTAGTATGCTTTAACTAAATAAATCTAGATACTTAAGTATATTACATTAAAGAAATATTAAACATTCAAATTATCTGAAGTCACTAGCTTAGGAAAAAAAAAGAATTTAACACAAATAACACTTCCTTTTGATATAAATTCTTTATTTAACAGCTTAAAATCTAATATTCCTTAATAGGTCATTATTCAAAATCTAGTGCGTTTACATTATACCGTTTTGACATTAGCGAGATTTTGTTTTTATAACAAATCAATGACTGAAATATTTTTGTGTAACACATACAAACACAAAAAGAAATAGACATTAAAAAATTTGCATTATCTTTAGTTTATAATCAACATAACTTTTTTACCAATTATTTGTCCTTTTTTTATTTTTTACAAATTCTCAATTTTTATTTTTTTCAACAGTTTATGTTTTGTTTTTAATTAAAATGTCATATTTTTGTTATGCAGGGAAGTAGTTTTTAGTGCTTTATGGAAAAAACCATAGTTGCAAAACTAAGTACTACTAGATTTCGTCGAAATCTAGTCACAAAGTAGTTTTTGTTTTGTATGGGAAATCTAGTCAAAAACCACTAGATTTGGCTCGAAGTCTCGTAAGTACTAGATTTCGTTGTAGTGTAAACTGGCTATAAGACAGAAATTCTCATAGCTCTTTCCCACAATGATTTTTCCCCTTTTTTAATTAAATTTCTCGAGACAGTTTAATGGAAAATATTTTTTTTAGTTTCGGCTTAGTTTGACAGCTGACATTAATTCTCAGATCTTGACATGGATTGATAAAGCTTGACAATCAAGTCCGTCTGGCGACTCTAGGCGGGGCTTTAAAAAATTTATGTTAATTTTAACAGAAACCCATTTTTTTTACTAAAAACCCACATATTAAATTAAACACATTTTGATTGCAAAGTGATAACACAATTTTCCCTTTTACGTACTTTTTAACTACATGAATGCAAATAAATGAGCACATATTTGTTCTGCTAAATGAGCTGAAGTTTATTATTTTATATTTAATTTGGGGCACATTCTGCCTCACATTATATCCTCTTAATTATCAAGTGTCCTTGGCCAATTATTCAAATAAAATAATATAATTTAAGCAAATATTACATATTTTAAAATATCACGTTTCGGCGAAATGTGAAAATGTTCAATTAATTACACAGTATCAGCAAGCAGTAGGCCTAGATTTGGTTAAAAAAATTTTAAATTATTATTTCACCCAAATACAGTGTGAAGCACAAATAAAACAAGTGTTATCAATTTTAATTATGTACAAAATAATATTTAGACAGTTAATTTGACTTCGATTTTATATGGTAAATTTATGTTAATATTATTTTAACTTACAGCCAATTAAAATATATAAAATTTTGATTATAGATATTTAAAGAATATATAAAATACACTAGAGAAAAAATTAGTTAAAAAATAAGTAAGAAAGTATAGTCGATCCAGTTCGACTATATGATACCCTACACCAAAATAATAAGAGACAAATTTTCGAGACTGTACACTGTTTAGAAACCATGGAACCACCAGAACCGAATTATGGAGTTGAGATTCATAAAAGAGTTCTCTATATTTTTATGAGATTTGTTTGTCCTAAAATGATTTTAGGGAAGGGGTTTATATAGGACCTATAAACACAAACATTTTTAAACGATTCCAATTAAAATTTTTAAGCCGATTTAAATGGCAATTAAATAAGTTCACACCACGTGAGATGACCCTGCCCTAAAATGGTTTGTGTAGAATGTCCAAAGTGGTATAAGCTGCGTGGCACGTTGCGCTGAACCCACATATCATTGGTGTCCATAACATAAAATTAAGGTCAAACAAAGTTGCTAATCATCGTTCATATTGGTCACCGTTGAGGGTGATATCCTGGGCAACGTGTTAATAAAAATATATCGACAGATGGCTTCTTTTTGGGAATGAATTAAACATACGTTCTTGTATCTTATGCTAGGAACATAACTGGAACGAACGACAAATTTCGCCCTATCCCACGAATTTTTTGTGGAAATTCGCTATGTAAATTCGTCATATGAAGCACAATAACGACGCATAACTAACAGCTGTTACAATTGAGAAAGTACCCTACAAGAAATGAATGAGCGAATAGTCACATTTTTCACGTTGGTGTTAAGAAAATGATAGAAAGAAATGACAGAAAACTTAATTTCGGTCATTTCTTTCTATCATTTTCTTAACACCAAAGTGAAAAATGTGACTATTCGCTCATTCATTTCTTGTAGGGTAGTTTGTAGGGTATTCATTCGGTTAACCGTTAATCGGTTAACCGATTAATTACCACCCGATTAACTGACCGGTTAATTTAAAATTGGATATTTTGGATAACGATTAAACCGGTTAGTTTCAGTCGATTAACCGACTAACCAATGTAACAAAATTTTTAATTTTTTGTGGTACTTTAATATATTTGTTTGTGTTTTTATTTATTTATTTTGTCTCATATACAAAAGGTATGTGTTTAGAATATATTTTATTATAAAATATATTTCCTTCTAGTAATACATTCTTAAAATGCAGTTCAAAAACAGAAACTAAAGCTACGGTCACACTTATTAACTTATTGATCAAATAAGCGTAACCCTTACTTTTGTTAATAGTTAGTGAGATTTAAAATGGTCTTAATATTACAAAATAAACTAATTATACTACTAGACATTGCAAAAAACAGTTTTTTGTAAGATGTGGTATTTTAATCAAAATAAATATTGATATTAAGCGAAATTTTATTTTAGTTTAGTTGTTGGTCCCGTTTTTTTCGTAAAATATTTGATAAGTCTGACCGCAGCTTAAGGAGTTCGGAAATAAACTTTTTTGCAGAATGTTCGGTGCTGAGCTTTGTCAGGATGAGTCAGATAATGACCTGACAACAGAAGAAACTCTCGATAGTAACACAAACAATATTTAAATATAATAACCGGAAACAACTAGAAGTGCTAAAAATTTAAAAAAATTAAAGCAGGAATCTAATGGTTTAATGGAAGAATACATAACATTTATTGAAAAAGTATATTTGCTTTTAGGCCAAAGTTATAGGCAGTTAAAAAATACATCGTCGAATCGACGATCATTAGTTATAACGTACGTAAAATATGGTTCGTACTCTAGGGTTAAAGTAAAATATAACTTTATATACTAAAATAATTGAATATTAAAATCAAACATGGTCACATTGTTCAGCTTTGTTCGTCGTCGCCGGCGTGTATAAGTGGCCGTTTACATGGTACAATTTTTGTCGCTGCGATTCTCTCATTGTTCTATAAATTGACGAAAAATGTTTTTATGTTCGGTTTCACAAAAAAAGTTGCTGCGATAAAAGAAACTGACTTATGGAAATAAATCTATTCAAAATCGCCGCGTACGAAGAAATTCAGGGCTTTCTTACACGATTTTTTCTTAACCAACATACATATTTTAATTTTTTTTTTTTTTAATGAAAGTCTCTTTTAAAGTCTTCATTTATTTAATTTTTTTCGAGGGTACTTTAATATATACTGCAATAAATAACAGATTTTAAACAAGAAAAAAAAACATATTGTTTTCGTAAATAAAATGTTCAGTTAAGACAATCACACTTTTTAAATACCTGCATTTTAACGCAAACAAATAATAAAATGTTTCATATGTGGAACAACAAAATTGCATACATTTTTGCAAACAAAAACCAGGTAAAAACTTTATTAAACAAATAACAACAAGTAAATTTAAAATAAAATTAAATTTATGTCAATGTGTTCCGAATGTGAGATAATAATTCAGTTTTGTGGTTTTCTGTATTGTGTTTTTTTCATTCACTGTTAATTTAATTTACACTGCGGAAAAAGCAAAAAAAAAAAAAAAAAAAAAAATATGAAGTGATTTAAAAATAACAAAAGTTATACAACAAATTAATTTCAATAAGAAGGGACTTTGACAATAAAATATGGGTTGGTGGTAAATATAAAAAAAACCTACTTTTATATCAAAGATATTTACGGGAATACAAAATTTATCATTAATACGATTTCTGTATGACGTGCTAAATTCCCAATTTTTTATATTTGATAAATACACTGAAATTTATTGTTGAGGGAAAGCTAGCTTCTATGCGCATTTCACTGGTTGCTTAGGCCAGCTCATCAGGAAACCTTTTCCTAAGATTTTAGAAAAGCTAAAAATATTATACGAATAAAACCCTAAAGCGAATAAGAATTTTAAACACTCAAAGTCTTACTTGTAAGTAACAATATCAAAGCTCGACTCGAATTGTAGTTGTAAGTGGGTAAAAAAAAAAACAAAATTAAAAAACAAATTGTTTCATTCTATTGTCTTCGTAAGAAAACAACAAAAAAAAACCAATTTGCCAATTCAGTTTTCTGCACGGGCACATGCAAGTATATTATCAAAGTTATTAACGGGAATAAAAATAAAAAACAAGTTTGTTATTCAATAACGAGCTGGTTTTCAAGACTTTTCCCCATATGAATCAATGCTTGTTTAATTAGTTCAAATAATTTTTTATCCATAGTCATCGGTCAACCTAAAACTTTGTATACGAGGTCGAAAACTTCCAGAATCTGCTCCTGAGTGCTCCGTCAGTAATCAATCTGAGTTTCAATTGGTACTCCACCTGCTATCCGACTAAGTTCTTAAAGGTTCTTCACCAAGTAAAATCAAGATATATACGTAGTTCTCCACCAGACAATTATGTTAAAACAAGTAAAACTAATGCAGTTAAGTAATGGTAAAACTGAAAAACTACAACTCGGTACAGTTATGCTACGTCAAGTAATATTAAACGCAAAATGTTCAAACAACGACGGACGATCTGATTGCCCTTAAAAAATAATTACAATGACACGCGAGCTGCATACCCCGCCCTCAACAGTTTTACCAGTGTTTTCCAAATTATTAGAAACATATTTTTTTCGCATTTAAGTGCTTTTTAAATTTAAGGAAAGAGTTACGGGAGAACTCCTTGTTTCGTATTTTTTACAAAAGTTTCATATACATGTTATACAAAAAAGTTTTTTATAACCTTTTAAAAATCTACAAAATATAAGCAAAGTGGCATGTTTTTTAAACTCACATCTGATTCAACATTATTCGCTAACTATTCTTAGACTAAAAAAAAATAAAAGTCACATTCTGTCCGAAAATGTCCTGTAAAGGCCATGTCTTAGAGAAGCTTTATAGTATTAAAAGAAAAGTCAGTTGAATGGAGATCTCCACTGTACTTTAAAATTATCGAATTCGCTTTCCTGTTAGAATAATATTCCCTCATAAGAAGCTTATATGTCATACAGACGTGCCCATACTCCACGAATATTTACTAAGCGATTGGATAATCACCAAGGCGAACGTTCGGCAAGGGTGTGTGCCATTGCCATCTTTTTAAGTAATTGAGTCCTGGAGCAAGTGATGCAAAAAGCTACTACGTAAAGAAGAGCTAAAGCTAGAGATTTCCAAGACAGACTAAAATATCTTGGCTTTACTGACGACAACTGTTTCCTTTATTATACTTTTATTCATATGCAAACCAAACTTGGAACAGTTTAGAGAACAGCACCCCGTGAAAATTAAAAAAAAAAATATAAAATGATAAAAGCTTAGCCATGAAAACAGAACACATGGAAAGAGGAGGTGGACTCGTTATGCTACCTTGAAAACATAAACAAGAATAGTAGACCCCAGAAGGACTCCTTTAATGAAAAATTTACCTTAAAAACTCTACCTAGAGATCAAACTTTAACTACAGGAGGACAAAACAAATCCTCTTCAATACCACAAAATTCTTATTATTTTTGGCACTTTTGACAATGGGCGAGTAACGTGGATTCACGTTGTGGTTGTGGTTTGAACCCGAAATCATATGAAGAGAGATCTTGAAAAGCCCACTCTAGGGGCTGAATTTTCAATATTTGCTGAAACGTTTGGCCTGCGTGCTAATTTCCCTTGGTACTGCTGCCACCTATTTTAATGCAGCAGAGATTGTACAATACGGGATACGTGTGTGTGTTGGTTGTTATTAAACACAGGGATGGCTGGTAAGAGCATTCGTATGTCACCCAGTGGTAAATATTTCCTTCTATTGTTAAGCCCATATCCTCCCGCGGCATGTGGAAACAAATTTACATGAGCACCTGCCACATGGCCTAATCTTATGGTAGATCTTCACCAATGGATGACTATTTTTGCATTAAACGAATGCCTCCATATGTGCACGAATACTTCACACACAAGTTGCAATTTTAAGTATATAATCAGACAAAAAATGTACTCTTGCCCCTTGCTTAGAAGCCGGAGCTATCGAACCTCCATCGCTTAGTTAAAATCCAGCAGCATCTATCGAATAACGCCTAGGGAGAATTTTCACAGGACGAACTTTCTCACTAGATCAAAAAATACGCCTTCTATGTAAAAGTCTCCCTCCGCGCGGTCTTGGGTATACAACGCAGCCACTACGTGACTTCAGAAAGTATCCCTTTGTCAAGAAATTATTCTTCTTTTCCAGAAAGTCAGCTTTTCATCAGAAAAGCAATGCTATCGCTAGTACAATCTTCCCGAAAGACAGAAGCATTTTTTCGCAATGGAGGCTTTACCAAAGCCAGTCCGGTGACATGTTCACTTACTCCCGTAGCCCGAATAACAATGTTCTCTAGTAAGTACTTGTTCGCAAAAAAAAACACGAACACTTAAAGAACCCTGAAATTTTGGATCTTTGTTGGATCCCAGGTATCGCCAGGTATACACCTGATGCGCCCATAAATTTTCTATGTCCGAGGAGAAAATATCGACACAACAGAAACTGTCATGCTCCTCTTGCCCATCTACCATAGCTCTAATTAAGCGAAAAAGATAAATCTTTCCATACGTCTCGATGGCTTCTTTATGGACGCATCCTGTTGTCAAGCACAAGGTCAATTTGAATCCTTTTGGATTCTAGGCACTGATCATATCTATTTTCCCCAGTGTTTGTAACATGAAGAGGTTGAAATCCTTAAGACGGTTTAATACACCCCCTGAGGGTGCAGCATTCATCAGAAAAGCAACGCTGTCGCTAGTACAATCTTCCCGAAAGACAGAAACATTTTTTCGCAATGGAGGCTTTACCAAAGCCAGTCCGGTTCACTTACTCAATCAAACATTTGGTTTATTTTGCACTTACCATCACAATATTTTTCATGAATAATTTCGAATAATTTTGGTTCGAATAATTTATAATTGATTATTTTCGATTAACGAATAATTCGAATAATTTATGTCGATTAATCGATTAATCGAAAATATATTTTTTCAAAGTATATTAGTCTTTTTTTTAAAAAAACAAACCGGTACGTTTTAAATACCCTTTTGTTGTTTCTTAACTCAGTAACATTTCCTTTGAGTAAGAATTGTTTAAAATATAGTACAAAGACTGAAACCAAAGTGTTTGGGAAGAATTTATTTTTAAAAATGTTAAGTACAGATGAAAAATATGATTTTTTGAGACGAATGAAAAAAACCTTCTACCAGGGCCCGGTTTCTCAAAACTAAAAGTTACAAATTTACAAGTAAAATACATTTAAAACAAAAACAAAAATTCTTAAGCTGTAGTAATTTTTAATGTATTTTAATTGTAGGTTTGTAACTTGTAGTTTTGAGAAACAGCGCCAAGACCTTAACAAGACTATGAAAAGTACATATTAAAATTGTTAAAAAATCAAAGAAAGATTCAAGTGGTTTAATTGAAGATAACCTATTTTTAGAAAAAATAAGAAAAAGAACAGAGAACTTGGATATGCTTTACAACGCTTTCTTTACCTTTAATGTCAACAATAAGTGAAAGAATCTTTTCTAAATCAAGATCTATCAAAAAAAAAAAAAAAAAAAAAAAAATCGTTTGAAACATTTAAACTCTTTTTAAAAGTTTATTTTAGAAGATTGCTTAAATTTTGGTGCTATTTTTATAAAAAAGTTTTTCTCTTTTATTAAATGAAGTACCTATTGTTGTTACTTATTTAATAAAATTTTTATGTTAAAAAATATAATTTTTGGTCTTATTTTTAAACTTCTAAACAAAATTAAAATTATTCGCTTTAGGGTTTTATTCGTATAATATTTCTAGCTTTTCTAAAATCTTAGGAAAAGGTTTCCTGATGAGCTGGCCTAAGCAACCAGTGAAATGCGCATAGAAGCTAGCTTTCCCTCAACAATAAATTTCAGTGTATTTATCAAATATGGAAAATTGGGAATTTAGCACGTCATACAGAAATCGTATTAATGATAAATTTTGTATTCCCGTAAATAACTTTGATAATATACTCGCATGTGCCCGTGCAGAAAACTGAATTGGCAAATTGGTTTTCTTGTTGTTTTCTTACGAAGACAATAGAATGAAACAATTTGTTTTTTAATTTTGTTTTTTCTTTTTACCCACTTATAACTACAATTCGAGTCGGAAAGAACCCAACCAATTGTAGAGGGATGTAAGAAAAGATAAACTCACTGTTTATTGTTGGTGTTTTGTTTAAGCTTTGATATTGTTACTTACGAGTAAAACTTTGAGTGTTTAAAATTCTTATTCGCTTTAGGGTTTTATTCGTATAATATTTCTAGCTTTTCTAAAATCTTAGGAAAAGGTTTCCTGATGAGCTGGCCTAAGCAACCAGTGAAATGCGCATAGAAGCTAGCTTTCCCTCAACAATAAATTTCAGTGTATTTATCAAATATGGAAAATTGGGAATTTAGCACGTCATACAGAAATCGTATTAATGATAAATTTTGTATTCCCGTAAATAACTTTGATAATATACTCGCATGTGCCCGTGCAGAAAACTGAATTGGCAAATTGGTTTTCTTGTTGTTTTCTTACGAAGACAATAGAATGAAACAATTTGTTTTTTAATTTTGTTTTTTCTTTTTACCCACTTATAACTACAATTCGAGTCGGAAAGAACCCAACCAATTGTAGAGGGATGTAAGAAAAGATAAACTCACTGTTTATTGTTGGTGTTTTGTTTAAGCTTTGATATTGTTACTTACGAGTAAAACTTTGAGTGTTTAAAATTCTTATTCGCTTTAGGGTTTTATTCGTATAATATTTCTAGCTTTTCTAAAATCTTAGGAAAAGGTTTCCTGATGAGCTGGCCTAAGCAACCAGTGAAATGCGCATAGAAGCTAGCTTTCCCTCAACAATAAATTTCAGTGTATTTATCAAATATGGAAAATTGGGAATTTAGCACGTCATACAGAAATCGTATTAATGATAAATTTTGTATTCCCGTAAATAACTTTGATAATATACTCGCATGTGCCCGTGCAGAAAACTGAATTGGCAAATTGGTTTTCTTGTTGTTTTCTTACGAAGACAATAGAATGAAACAATTTGTTTTTTAATTTTGTTTTTTCTTTTTACCCACTTATAACTACAATTCGAGTCGGAAAGAACCCAACCAATTGTAGAGGGATGTAAGAAAAGATAAACTCACTGTTTATTGTTGGTGTTTTGTTTAAGCTTTGATATTGTTACTTACGAGTAAAACTTTGAGTGTTTAAAATTCTTATTCGCTTTAGGGTTTTATTCGTATAATATTTCTAGCTTTTCTAAAATCTTAGGAAAAGGTTTCCTGATGAGCTGGCCTAAGCAACCAGTGAAATGCGCATAGAAGCTAGCTTTCCCTCAACAATAAATTTCAGTGTATTTATCAAATATGGAAAATTGGGAATTTAGCACGTCATACAGAAATCGTATTAATGATAAATTTTGTATTCCCGTAAATAACTTTGATAATATACTCGCATGTGCCCGTGCAGAAAACTGAATTGGCAAATTGGTTTTCTTGTTGTTTTCTTACGAAGACAATAGAATGAAACAATTTGTTTTTTAATTTTGTTTTTTCTTTTTACCCACTTATAACTACAATTCGAGTCGGAAAGAACCCAACCAATTGTAGAGGGATGTAAGAAAAGATAAACTCACTGTTTATTGTTGGTGTTTTGTTTAAGCTTTGATATTGTTACTTACGAGTAAAACTTTGAGTGTTTAAAATTCTTATTCGCTTTAGGGTTTTATTCGTATAATATTTCTAGCTTTTCTAAAATCTTAGGAAAAGGTTTCCTGATGAGCTGGCCTAAGCAACCAGTGAAATGCGCATAGAAGCTAGCTTTCCCTCAACAATAAATTTCAGTGTATTTATCAAATATGGAAAATTGGGAATTTAGCACGTCATACAGAAATCGTATTAATTCTATTATTATTCGATCAAATTTTTACCTCGAATAATTATTCGCTCGATTAATCGATTAATTGAATGCCCGAGTAACTATCGTAAAAGTTATTGTAGCTAATTGTTATGCTAGGAGTAGTATTTGTATGGGAGCTGATGTCAAATATGGACCGATTCCAATTAAATTTGGCAAGATAATTGGGATTGCAATAGAATAAGTTTGGCCCAAATTTAATCTAAATAACAACATAAAAATATGTTTAATAGGCAACGGATTTGTGAATACTTTGTTATTTTTGTCATGTTAAACAGGAAGTAATTCTCAGTCGATCGGTTTACTTAACCCTAGAAAGATAACGTTATTTTTTTGTACTGAAAAGAATACGACACGTCTGAAACACGTATGCTTGTTTCTATCCTTTAAAGGATATTACCGAAAATAATATTGATCAATTTTATTTTTGAAAACATTTATTTATTCTATTTCTTTAAAAAAAATATAATTTTTAAATAGAAAATTATAATAAAAATAAAATTAAAAATAAAATTCAATTAGCATTATCAAAAATTAAAGAGTTTTTATAAAAAACTTCAGTTCGGTTCTAAAAACTTAAATAAATATTTTCTTTGTACTTTGTGTAGATAATGTTATCTGTATTAACTTATATAAACAAAAATAAAATAATTTGTACAACATTATGTGTAAGATTTACAAATTTAAGTTTTGTGGTCGCCACATACATGTATACCGCATTTGACACATACCATTTTGGACAAAAGTTTAATTTAAAGTTTAGTTTAATGGACAGAAGCCACCGTAATATCTCTTTTTTGATTCACGCTTTTCTCCACTACAACCTTAATCTTAGGTTACTGCATCTGGTCAAATTTGTTCAATGTTGTCGGTCAAAGTTTTCGACAAAACAGGAATTTCTAGCCTTCAAATTGAACAATTTATGGACATTTTGGCATTGGTCCATTGAAAAATTTCCGAAATTATTTCGGTAGCAAAAAATATCGAAGCATGAAATTGGGTCGTACAGTGATTTGCATTCCCGTGTTGGTCCTCTTGCCATACGAACTATATTCATTGAAAAAATTTGGCCTTCTCTTTGAGCCTTCGATGTAGCCGACTTACTTTTACTTCTTAAAGTGGGTCGAGATTGCGTAATAGCGCAGATATCGGAAGAAGTAGTAAAATGTTCAGGTTCTTGAGGATTTTCCTGAATCATTGGTATATTCTCGTCAGGCTCAAGGATGTCAAAAGCTCATCTTCTACATCACTTTGAGGACTATCCTCCAATAATTCATTTTCCGATTCGCTCACATTTTCCAGTAAAATCAAGTCCTTCAACACGCTTTGCAAAAAAGCGCCAATTTCTGCGGCGTCCAAGCCGCGCTTATAACACATTTTTGAATTAATACCTTAAAATTCAACCACAACACAAAGTTATCTTCGCTACAAAAGTAACACTAAAGATAACGATACGTCTCTCAGACATATGTTGCGTTTATTTCTCAAAAGATATATAAAATACAACATAAAAACTGCCACCACCAACTAGGTGCTGCTAACAACTGAGAAAATTGAATGTGAGAAAGTTGTATGTTAACAAATGTGAAAGTAAGAGCACACAATTGAAAAGGCGTAGGTCTCGCAGACGTACCTTATCTTTCTAGGGTTAAGGTGTTACAAACATCAGAACAAATGCATAATACCCTCTCAACTATTGTGGTGTGGGTATAATAATAAGATATGCGATAGAAACGATCGATTTCAAACAATAGTTTTTCTCTCGATTTTAGAATTCATTTCTGGATTACAAACTTAGTTTTTTGTACAAAATGCAGTTCAACTAACACATATAAAATAAAACTTTAATAATCTAATCCAGAAAAAAGAGAAAAATGTTAAAGCATTCAATTTCTAAAAAAACTGAAAACGACATCATCGATTTCAGATCGTTTTGTTTACAAAATCGTTTCCATCACATACCTGAATATCTTTGGCTGTTATTTTGCATATTAAAAAGATTACTCTGCTTGTTTTTTTTTAATTTTAACTTAAATATAATGCGTATTGGAATCGCCAATAATTATTTTTTTGGGTATCGGTATCGCATCGGCAAAACTTAAGCTACGGTCACACTTATTAAATATTTGATCAAATAAGCGTAACCCCTACTTTTGTTAATAGTTAGTGACATTTAAAATGATCTTAATATTACAAAATAAACTAATTATACTACTACCCATAGCAAAAAACTGTTTTTTGTAAGATGTGGTATTTTAATCAAAAAAATATTGATATTAAGCGAAATGATTTTTAAGTTTGGTTGTTGGTCCCGTTTTTTTCGTCAAATATTTGATAAGTCTGACCGTAGCTTTATTCACAAATAATGTTTTTTTTTATTTGGAAAATTATTATCAAAGTAATTTTTGGGAATACAAAATCTTGTAAATTAAATAATTTATTTGGAATTTTTTTTAACATGAACATTTCTGAACTCGAATATTACCTGCACTCGATTTAAATGAAAGTAATGGGTGGACTTTTAAAGTACAGGGAGCAAATTACGTCATTCTATGTGTATCGAAGTTTCCATTAAACTTTTAAATTTTAATTTCGATCGATATCGAATGCGGTAATTTGCATAAAGATTTACCCCCGTAATAAAAAGTAAAAATGGATTTGAAATGCATTTTAAGAAAAGTTTGTATGCTAATTTTGGCTTAAAACACATTTCAAACTTATTTTATTTATTATGAATGCGGCAGTTAAAGTTTTACGGAAAATAATAATTTTAATCAACTGCTAAAAACTTTCTTACAATAATTTTACAATAATTAATTAAATACACAATTACTATACATATTTCCGTTTTCCTGCGTAATTTGTTTATTTAAAAAATAATAAAATAAAAATGTACAATAATAATTTTTAAAGCGTTATTAACAAATGGGGCGTGTTCATTCGACTGTTCGTTTCAATTTACAGTGGTGGCAACACAAATTTATTGTGTTTAAGTAGGTGTGAAAATTAATCAAATTTATTATTTTATTTGTTCAGTTACAGATAAAAATACACGTTTTAATAAATAATTCTTTTGTCCGTAAAATGCTGGCCGTATGTGTGCGTTTGTGTGTATATGCAAATGTAATTCTTTTTTGTAAAATTAATATGGTCCGGCTAATTTGAGCCGACATGATTACATTAATGTCGTTATTAATTTTGTCAAATGAAAAGCAGCGCAACACAAATAATACAAAAAAGTTATAAGCCTAAGGAGACATTTGTGTCAGTAAATATAATTAATTTAAGTCCAATTATTGTAATAATTTATTGCTATAATTAGCTTAACAATGAAATAAAATGAGCACAAATAATGAATCAGTTTAAAAATCAGCATATTTAACCCCTGTAATGTAAGAAGTAATTTAAGAGTGACACGTTTGGATTGTTGTCGCGAAATTACATAAAAAGTGATTTAAAGATTTGAGAAAATTAGTAATTCAAATCTTTTCAAAAATATGATTATCTATATACCTCAAAACGTTAGTAAGAGTTGTCTAACAAACCCTTTTCGTAAGCTGAATTATAAGCTTGGCAAAATTTCGTTATTTTGTTTTTAGTAAATCTGTGGCAAAAAGGAAAAAGTTCTTAAGTCGATTTTGGAACCATGGACAGACAAAGTTTCAATTATTTTGAACGATTTTTTAGGCAGTTAAAGCAAAATTACTTTTTGCTCATTTTTGTTTAATGTCCATTAAAATTTTTAGTAACAAATAAAGTTAACCCTTAGGAATAAACCATTTTTAGGCTGGGTTTTTGAGATCGCAGTTAAAACAGGTTTAGTAAATCTGAAACCAAAATTGTGCCTTCATTACCAAGTTTGCTTATAAAATTTTGACGAAAAAGCTTAGTTTTGCTAAAAATGTTTATCTTTAATGAAATAATAAAGAAAATCACATTTCGCCAGAAAAATCCGAGTTTCAGACTACGTTAAACTAAGCTTAAGCTTAATCAACATCTTAAAAACTCGGCCTTCGGATAAAAATATAACCTTCAAACTTTAAAATGCTTTTCCTACAAAACTAAAGAAATGGACTTAAGCACTTTTTTCTTATATTAAAAGTTTTCCAATTTTTTTCAATATCTAGCGAAATTTCGCTATTTCGTTACTAAAAGGAAATATTGTCTAAATTTCGTTATTCAAAGGAAATTTTGCAAAATTTCGTGATTTATAGAACAGATAGATAGACATCTTCATTTAAATGATATTTGACTAAATATTGTTTATTTAAAGGAAATTTCGTTGTGTAAACGAATTTTCGTAAATTTTCATTATTTATAGGAAAACTTGGGAAAATTTTGTTGTTTATAGAAGATTTGGCAAAATATCGATTTTTATAGGATTTTACTTTTTTATTTATAGAAAATATTGAAATTTTCGTTATTTATATCAAATTTTGCAAAATCTCGTTGTTTATAGAACATTTTGAAATTTTCGTTATTAAAGGGAAATTCCGAAAATTTTTGGTATTTATTGCTTCGCTGCTCTCGTTGAAATAAAATAAATTCTATTGATAGTGAATCAATTTGTACTTAATTTAAAAACTTTAATTGTTACCGTCATCCACATCCACATATACAGAAATCTATATTGCCCACTATACAGCCCACTTTTTGACAGATTTTTCTATAGAAGAGCAAATAATTTTATCCAGATTTAAAACCTTGAACTGTAACCGTTCTCCAGATATGTTGTATTTGTTTACCACGCCCACTTAAATAATCCTGCTCATTTCCTGACTGATGTTGCGTATTCACCAAGCTGTTTTTACCAAATTTAGAAACTTTAGCTGCTACAGTTCTCTAGATATACAGAAATCTCTTCTGTCTTGTATGAAAGATGCCACGTCCATTTATCCACTCCTATCCACTTTTTGGAAGATTGAGTATTGATAGCCCAGAAATTGGTAGCAAATTGGGAAATAAGCTACTGACGTGTTGCAGATATACAGAATTCTATTTTGAGCCACGCCTACTTCTCCAAGCCAGCCAACTTCTATAATAATATATAATTTATAGGAAATTTCGCGTATACATATTTATATAAAAATTATAATAGGAAATTATTAAAAATTTTGTTATTTATAGGAAATTTTGTTATTCATAAGAAATTTTAAAATATTATGTTATTTAAAGGAAATTCTGCAAAAATGCTGATATTTATAGGATGTTTGGCCATTAATAGGAAATTTTGTTATTCATAGGAAATTTGACAAAATGTTCTTATTTTTGGAAATATAGCCATATTACATTATTTATAGGAAATTTGGAAAAATTTTAATATTTATAGATAATTTTGCAAAACATTGTTATTTATAAGAAATTTTGCAAAACTTCGTTATTTATAGGAAAATTGCAAAAATGCTGATATTTATAGGAAATTTTGTTATTCATAGCAAATTTTGCAAAATGTTCTTATTTTTGGAAATATAGCCAAATTACATTATTTATAGGAAATTTGGAAAAATTTTGATATTTATAGATAATTTTGCAAAACATTGTTATTTATAGGAAATTTTGCAAAAGTTCGTTATTTATAGGAAAATTGCAAAAATGCTGATATTTATAGGAAATTTTGTTATTCATAAGAAATTTTGCAAAATGTTTTTATTTTTGGACATATAGCCAAATTACATTATTTATAGGAAATTATACAAACGTTTGTTATCTGTAGGGTATTTGGCAAAATTTTGATATTTATAGATAATTTTGCAAAACTTTTTTATTTATAGCAAATTTGGTAAAGTTTTTATATATCCAGAAAATTTTGCAGATTTTCGTAATTAATAGGAAATTTTTCAAAATTGTGATATTCATAAAAATTATATAAACATTTTTGCAAAGTTCAGTTATTGATAGGAATTTTCAACTCTGTTTTGTTTATAGGAAATTGTTAAAAATTTTGGTATTTATAGAAAATAATGCAAAATTTTGTTATTTATATGAAATTTTGCAAAATTCGTAATTTATAGGAAAATTGTAAAAAATGCTGATATTTATAGGAAATTTGGCCATTAATAGGAAATTTTGTTATATATAGGAAATTTGGCAAAATGTTCTTATTGTTGGAAATATAACCAAATAACATAATTTATAGAAAATTGTGCAAACGTTTGTTATTTATAGGATATTTGGCAAAATAATATATATGATATTTATAAATAATTTGGAAAAACTTTGTTATTTATAGAAAATTTGTCAAAATTTTTATACATACAAAAAATTTTGCAGATTTTCGTAATTTATCGGAACTTTGTCAAAATTGCGAGATTTTTAGAAAACTTTGCATATTTGTATATAAAAATTATACAAAAATTTTTTGCAAAATTTATTTATTTATAGGAATTTTCATTTCTTTGTTATTTATAGGAAATTGTTAAAAATTTTGTTATTTATAGGAAATTATGCAAAATTTTGTTTTATATAGGAAATTTTAAAATATTTTTTTATTTACAAGATTTTTTGCAAAATTTCGTTATTTATAGGAAAATTGCAAAAATGCTGATATATAGATAGGAAATTTTGTTATTCATAAGAAATTTGGCAAAATGTTTTTATTTTTGGAAATATAGCCAAATTAGAATATTAATAGGCAATTATGCAAACGTTTGTTATATATAGCAAATTTGTCAAAATTGTAATATTATTAGAAAATTTTGCATATTCATTTATAAAAATTACATAAAAATTTTTGTAAAATTAAGTTATTTATAGGACTTTTCAACTCTGTTTTATTTATAGGAAATTGTTAAAAATTTTGTTATTTATAGGAAATTATTCAAAATTTTGTTATTTATAGGAAATTTTGAAATATTTGGTTATTTATAGAAAATTTTAAAATATTTTGTAATTAAAAGAAATTTTTTTTAAGGGAAATTGTGCAAGCTTTGTTATTTAAAGGACATTTTGCAATATTTTATTATTTATAGCAATCTATTTAAATTTTTGTTAATTATACAAAATTTTTTTTTTTTTTTTAGGAATATATAAAAAATTTGTATACTTATGAGAAATTTACCAAAATTTTGTTATTTATAGGAAATTTGGCAAATTTTCTTTATATATCGAAAACTTAATCGAATTCAATCTCTAAAAATTAAAAGCATCTGTTTTTGATTATTTCATATTTTGCAAAAAAAAAAAAATTGAATATTAATTAGTTTTTGATGTTTATTACATAAAATTGTTTGCCCTTCACAAAAATGCCGCAAAATAAATTAAGGCATGAACCATGTTTAACAAAAAAAAAAAAAAATGCCTCAAAAATGGACCATATAAAATAACACTCATTAATCATTCTTAAAATCCACTCAATATAGACAATTTATGATAAATATCATAAAAGAAGGTTGGTAATAAAAAAAAGTACTTATCAGATACATATTTTTACAAAAATATAGACTGAGATTTAAAATCGTTGCTGTAGGGGGTGTTTTTTTTTTTTAATGTTACTCTTTTGAATTTTGTCCACAAAAAGCATTAATGATGAAGTGTAACTGATAAACTTCAAGTTCAAAGAGTTTAAGTATTATTTCTTTTTTTCATGGCCATTAGTGTTATTAAGATGAAATGTAATGCTTAGTATTCTATAGAACATAATTGCTGGAATATGTCGATCATGTGCACATATATATCGTTAGCTAAAATGCAAAACGGCGTAACTAACAAAAAATTCGGAATCGAGTTTTTTATTGATTATTATGAATGCCATTAAACTACATGTATTGACAAAATTTAACACTTCTATGATCAAAAAGGACGCTTAAATTAACAAAAATCTAAAGGGCGTTACTACGAGTGTGCTTATTTGATAAATGCAAAGCGACGTAATTCCACATTTTTTTTTTTTTTTTTTTTAATAAAATATAATGAAATGGTTTCTTTGAAAATTGTTTAAAGAATTGCATGGACGACATGTCGATGCAGATTTATTGACATGTTTCTAGTTTTTATTTTACAAAGTTTTTTGCTTCTCCAGTAAAAATTACGTTTTTGTTAGATACGACTTTTTGCGTTTTAGCCAACGATATGTTTGTGCATATTTGCTTAAGTTTGTTTATAAGACAAAAGTTTATTAATGTGTTTTGCGGTATGAGTTTTATTAACTTACAGAGAGTTGCACTAAAAAAATATTCAAAGTTTAAATGACATTTTTCCTTTGACATAATACGGCTTGTTTGCGTTTAATTTTTTTCAAGATTAAAAAAAAACTTTGCTCTTGCGTTTAAGACAATTTTGTATTTTATTGCATTTTTAATGTAAAGTTTTTGTACTTATGAACGCCAAAAGAGTTATTTGATAAGTGTACATAAATATAAAATATTATATTAACAGGTTGATAATATCCAGGGAAAGTTTTCAAGCTTTTGGCTAAAACAAGCGGTTTTTGATTATTTCGCAAGATTTCTACAAAAATCTTTTATTTTTATATCATTGCTAATATTTAACCTTTTGCCATTATCATCTGTATTGGAATATTTAAATGAATTAGAGATAATAGAAATGCTTTTGCCTAGAAGCTTGGTGTGGTTAAGGTGGTTTTAGACGACGCTTAAAACAACAGTGTGCTCGTCAAATTGCCCAGTGCCAAATGCATGGATGTCCTTTAAAAGCGAACGAAATTGCTTGTGTAAATGTCAGCTCAAATTTGCAGTGTAAAAATGTTCAATTAGAGCGTGTTCTGTTTTGAACTGACAATCCATCTGACATTACTTCTGCCAATGACAATGAAGAAGTGGAAGAAATGGCAGTTTTTCTACTTTCACTGCATTATTGTAAACACTGAAATATTTATTTAAATCTGACACATATTCCTAAAAAAACAACACTTTTAATTATAATAATTAATAATTTCCATTGTTAACGATTTTATGTCAAATGAAAGCAAAAGCGCACCAAAAATTATAAACCTTCTGATTTGTCAATTTTGACAGACATGTGCAATTACATATGTATTTTACATCTGACAAAGCAAAGTACAGGCGACATGTAGTATTTATATTTTTAATAGTTTGATATGATTAACGTGATTTTCGGGATTGATCATTTAAAAGATTTTAGAGATTAAAGCTATATTCGCAGTGTAGCGTATGCAAATCTGTTAACATGACCTGTCTTTTAATTTTGTTAACCATATCAACAATAACTTATAATTCTAAATTAAGATTTAAGGTAATATTGATTTTTTTATTTTTCATGTCATATTTTTTCATAACTTTAAATTGCAAGAGAAAAACTTTGGGCTTTAGGGGCCTAATTTTTCATTTACTTCCTTGAAAGATTTATTTTATTAGTGTTTGAAAAGCAAAACAAACAAAAACCACAATCAGCTAAAAAACATAATCTTTTAAACACTGGTCGGCTTAAAGAGAAAAAATATATATGTAAATGAAATTATATATTTTAGAGATTATCATCTTAGTTTTTTAAGAGAAAGATTTGAATGTATTAAAGTGGGCGTTATATGGACCGGACCGGTCTTTATGAAATTGGTTGCTGTAATCTCTCGTCACACTGCAGATGCCCGAATTCAACTAAGATTTTCTTTTTCGTTACGTTTTTAGGCGTACTGAAGTGTTTTCCTAGAGAAGACTTTATAAGGCACCAATGGTAAATTAAAGTTTGATCTTTCCAAAATTTGGCAGACTTAAAAACCTAGCAATAGCATTATTTGCTAAAGTTTTAGGTGAGATTGTTCTTACATAGGGCTATAGTTTATTATGAACCGATCTTCATGACATCTAGTTGTATGATTGTTAGCCTTATAAAACAAATATGTGCAAAATTGTATGACAATAATTTTATTTCGAGACCTATTTATGTTAGAGAAATGATTGTGCTGGATTTCAATCCCAAACTGTGTAAGAGAACTTGAAACAACTTGACACCCAAATTTATTTAAACTGTTAAGTCATTCAAAAGTAAGGGTGATTGACACAGACGGACAGACGAACATGGATAAACTGACAAAGAATTGCTCAAAGGTGGTCTAATTTATATACAATGTTTAAGATAAAAATGTCTCTGTGTTCAGTTCTATTCAATTATCTACAAAACTTTCACATGAAGTTTGATAAAAATGATTTAACTAAACACAAATGCTTCAACCCTCGCTGTTTAAAGGTGTCTTTCTCTGCTTTAAATACCAACAGTTTAACCAATAGAGTATAATGCTCGTATCAATACTTTCAAATCTATAAATACACGTTTTTCTCTTTATTTATTTAATTTATTTATTATTTTACTTTTGGTGAAATTAGTAACAAATTCGTAAGAAACCAGGTGTGGTCATTTATCAAACAAACTAATCTGTTAGTAAGCAAAATAAAACAAAAAGAAATAAATAAACAGGCTGTCTTCGGCTATGTCAAACCTTTGATACACTTTAATTAGAACTAAATATATGTGATTTTTGAGAAATTATAAACTAATTTTTATTATTTCTGACGTTAATTGTATAATAACATTTCAAATAATTCCTTACGGTCAAAAAGGTAATAAAATTAAGTATGAAGTATTTTGAATTATTTATTTTATTTATTTATTTATTTATTTACTTGAGTTTTTAAGCCCTTAGGGGCCAATAAACCAGAAAAATATAACAAGTGGCAAATATAACTTAAATTACAAATTATCCTATAACATATTCCATTTTGGATAACAAAAATACTATCTGAAAAGAAGAAAAAGAAATATTTAATATGTAAAAACCCCCCCTATTGCACAAAAGTTGAAAGCAATCAAAAATAATAATTAATATGGAAACCGATTGACAACAAAATAACAGAATTATACAGCAAAAAGAAAATTGTACAACTGCTTCAAAATCAAATGCTTAAACTTCCTAACGGAATATGAAAATTTTCGCTCCGAATAAGGAATTAAAGAGTTCCATAAATTTATAGATTTTACCACAAATGATCTTTTCATTATAAGTGTATCATATCGCGGAGAAACAAGAACATGAGTTCTTGTAGAGTTACCAAATAAGTACCTACGTCTCAGATATGGTGGACAATTAGTCGTAATTACTTTATATAACATAAGCAAAATTCTCATGTTCATAAAACATGGAAAGTTACAGCCAAGAAATGATGTTATGTATGATGTTATATGGGTTCTATATTTAAGCCCATATACATATCTCACCATCCTTCTAAAACAATGCTCTAGTCTTTCCAGGTTGCGTTGCGAAGTACCGGTATATATTTCCATACCATAGAGGCATGCAGACAGAGAAAACCAATTTTTTCTTAACACTAACTGGTAGATAAAAAATATCATTAACGTACATCATAAAAAGTAGCGAGCCAAGTATTGATCCCTGCGGTACGCCGCTATGAGTTTTTAAAGTAGATGATTTTATACCCTGGACTTCGGTAAATTGACTACGGGATGAAAGAAAAGAATTAATAAGCTTACAAGACGTGCTTCCAAACTGAAATATATTCAACAACTTTAGCGCTAACATTTTATGGCTTATAGAGTCAAAAGCCTTGGAATAATCTAAAAAAAATTAATCAATGAAATTTTCAGTATCAGTAAAACTTCAACATCACGGTGTTTCTTGTCATACAGAACTTAACTGCAGCAAATGTTACCACACTTTTATCAAGTATTAGGAGTTAATGCCCTACTAGCGTTTAATGCTCTAACTCGTTAGCGTTTTCCCTTCTTTCGTGAACATATTTGCAAATGCCAAAGTGTATGTTTTTAGGTTTTAATAAAAAGTACCAACATTTCTCATTTATCTAGGACCCTGCACTTATAACTTATGTTTTTAAGTTCAATATTAAAGAAAATCCCAAAAGTACCACATGTAGAACGGAAAAGTATATAACAGAAATTTAATTTTTTCTTTTTGATACTTTTTTTCTCACCATATTGTAATGGGAGTCCATAATTTAATACGTTTGTAATAAAAAGTAACAAAAATAGGTGTGGTTTTCTCCCTTTAAGCGTTCAAATTTCGCAAAAGTACCAAATTTATATTTGTATTTTTAGATAAGTTGTGGAAGTGACATAATTTTTATTTCTATGTTTATCGGTTTTAGCCTGAAGGCTAAGAAATTTTTTAAGCTGAGAAATTTTTGAAAATTCGAATGCTTGAGGGGTAAAAAGGCTTAAACGTGTAAATTTGATAACCTCATATCCTCTTAGCTAACACATAAAAGGTGATTTTAAAGAGCTATAGGAAAGTTAAAAAAAAACACATAAAATTCAGAAAAATGCATTGAATCTTTATTTGAATCGATAGTACGGTCCATATAATTTAATGTTTGAAGATTATTTCATGCAAATGTTGACCGTGACTGCGCCTTAAATGGTCCATCCGCTTAGTCCAATTTTGGCATACTCTTTCCAACATTTCGGCCGGTATCTCATGAATAATTGCTTCAATCTTGTCTTCCAATGCGTCAATTTAAGCGGGCATGTGTGTATAGACATGAGCTTTAACATAGCCCCACATTAAATAGTCTAAAAGCGTTAAATAGCACGATCTAGGCGGCCAATTGACCGGTCCCGAACGTGAAATAAAATGTTCACCGTACTCGCCTCTCAATAAGTCCATTGTTAAGTGTGCTGTGCGGCATGTGGCACCGTCTTGTTGAAACCATATGTCATGCAAGTCAAGCTCTTGCATTTTGGGCAAAAAAAGTAGGATATCATCTCAAGGTAGCGCTCACCATTCACAGTTATGTTACGATTCGCATCATCTTTGAAGAAGTACGGTCCAATGATGCCACCAGCCCATAAACCGCACCAAACTGTGACTTTTTCTGGATGCATTGGTAGCTCTTGCAATGCTTCTGGCTGATCTTCATTCCAAAATCGACAATTCTGCTTATTAACGTACCCATTGAGCCAAAAATGAGCTTCGTCGCTGAACACAATTTTTCGATAAAAAAGTGGATCGCATTTTGATAATAAAATTGAATAATTTGCAAGCGTTGTTCGTTTGTAAGACGATTCGTGGTTAAATTATAGACCAAACTGAAGATGTTTGACAGTGAAACAAAACACGAAACGTGCGTCAGCTGTTTGAACCAGTGTTGCCAAAAAGATAATAGCTAAAAAATCACCCGATACAAAACATTTAATTCTTTACGTTGTTCATAAAAAAATAAGCGGACCATTGTCTGGTACTTTTTGATATTAGGTCCTTTTTTAGCAAATCAGTGAAACCTGCATAACTGAATTCATTTGTTTTTACGAAATTCGTGGAGGAATTTTTGACATTGACGATTGCAGCAACAAAGGAAAAATCTTTTATTTATTTTAAATTACAATTTCAGTTAATTTTACGTACAGAAACCTTTTTTTTTTGTGTTTCCATATCATACATCTTTGTTGATTAAAGTTTTATTTCATTTATTGAAAAAATAAAACATTGATATTTTCATAGTTCATAGTTCACACAACGTAGACCCGTTGGCCCAGCTGTTAACTCCAGTTAAACCCCAAATGACAAACATTTTTCATTTTTGTTTACATTTTGTCATGTTTGTTACTGCGCGCCATATTTTTCCTTCACGTGTTGTTTTTTTCAATTTGCTTTTTTGTGTTGCTAAAGGCACAGTGTTGCCCTTTTTTGACCTTTTTGTAGAAAATTCAAAAACAAATTGCCTGTTGTGTTTGTCTTGTTGTGAAAACAAGTCTATCCTCTCTACTTAAACCATACATATTTATTTGCATATTTATTATTATATATAAATATCCATCATGATGAAAAAATAAAAATCCTGTAACGATAAATATCAGAAAAGAAATTGTCAAATAATTATTTTCTTTAAATTTTTGAAATTTTAAATTAAAATTTTATTAAAACAAAAAAAAATTGTTTTATAAAGCAACTAAAATTATATAAGACCCCTAATCGTTTTTAGCCCCGCCCAAAAAAGAGGGAGGGATGGTGCAAGTTCGTAGTGTTGATCTGTGTATATTTATGCGTACCTACATATGCATCTGTCCGTTTAGAGTCAATACAGCCGGACCGATTTTAATTTTATTTTGGTTGTTTGAAAGGTGGAGATCGAAAGTTTTCTTAGCTGTATTTGAAGAAAGTCTGTGCAACCGCTTAGAAGTTATCTCCTTTTTTCTATCTGTATCCTCTTAAATATTATTGTCTGTGCACGCAAAGAAAACCCATAGTTCTGTGGTTTTCACGAATAATCGCGTAAGTTATAAAACCAAACTTTTCAGGAGAGCAAAAACAATTATTTTTTTCAATTGCGGCTTCTGTAGATGCTTTTTTAAACTTTTTTCTTTACTATCCTCTTAACAGTGACTTTCTACGTATTATACATAGTTTTCATGAAAAAATCCTCACAGGATCACAATCTGTAAAAGGATTAAAAATGCATATGTTTGATTGACTCATTAAGTGTGTGCAATATAACATCATATCTCCACATAAGTTCTTTTTTGTGAAAATAAATGTTATCATTTTAATCACACATGACGACTTACGTTGTTATTTTTAGGACACAAGTTGGCGACATATTCAGAGTTTTTGATACTTATAGCACAACGTATGGACTTAAAATTACAAACAACCGCTCATCTGCTGTTGTTGCAACTAAAGAAGTCAACAATAAACGCACATGTACATATAAGTTGTTATTAATAGAAAAATTTTCAAAAAATACTTTCATATTTTTTGCACGAATAACAACATAACATCACATATGCTTTTTATTTGGAAACATATTCAGCAATTTTACAATTTTTGGCGATGTATGTCGACATCAATCGTTATAATAGCAAAATATTTTATTAAACAGTTAACTTAAGTTGTTTTTAGCAGAAAAAAATTAATAATACTACATTATATTCTAAAAAGCTTAATACTTATAAAAACCTAATGCAAAATGTAGCACTTTGACATCATTATCTCAATTTCGGTAAAAACCGACTTACGCGATTATTCGTGAAAGCCACAGAGTTGTGGTAAACATATTCTAAGAGCAACATATTATGATAAGATTTTTGTTTATTTTAGTCACCATATTACGATTATTGTTGAATCATTAATCATAACAAGTTGAGAAGTAATCATATTATTGGCATGGTAATCATAATACGTTAAGAAGTCATCATATTATGATACAGCACAATTTTCACAAAACAAAAAAAAAAATTTAACTTTTTTGCATCGATATTTTATTTTGTGGCACTTTGCAATTTGTATACCCTTCTCCAGAGGTGGAAAAGGGTATATATAAGTTTGTCATTCCGTTTGTAATTTCTACAATAGTAGTCTTAGACCATATAAAGTATATATATTCTGGGTCCTTATGAGGAGAGAAGTTGATTTAACGATGTCCGTAATGGCTGAGATATGACCAAAAAACCACGACTGCCTCTAATTTTTCCAAAAAATCCCTTGTTGTTGTTGTATTTTTATTACTTTTATCTGTATATCTGGAGAACGGCAAGAGCCAAAGTTTCCAAGTTAGGTTCAAACATTTAGTTTATAAATACACACCATCCCACAAAATGAAGGCGGGATTGGAGAAGTGGGCGTGGTACCTCCCATACAAAAAAATATCTAAAATTGTATAAAAACCTGAATTTTTTGACTGCAATATGACTTATGGTTGCGCCTTATATATCAAAAGATCGGACATTTTTAGTAGAAAATATTTTCTGAAAAACTCGGGAAAATCCGTTCAGATACCAAAAAGTTATGACCAAAATATATATTATTAATTTTTTTTAAAAATATCCATTTTCGGGAACCATAGATCTTCCCGAGTCCAAGTTCTATAACCAAAATAACTGGCTTTAACACGTCAGTATATAAATCTGTCAAATCGGTAAAGAAATAACAGAGATATGACCAAAATACTGAAATCCCAAAAATTACTCTTTTTAAAATTAAGTTTGTTTTTTATAGCCTTCACCGAAGGTCCTACACCCTATAAAGTATATATATTCTGGGTCCTTATGAAAAGCGAAGTTCAAATCCGGTTGTCGTCTCTTCTTCAAAAAAAACTTGCTATATATTAATTAAACTTTTAATATAAGTATTTAATGCCACGCCAACATGTGCAAACAATTAAATAAACCTAACGATATATATAATATAAATATACATAAATTTAGATAAATAAACTTCTGTTCTTTCCAAACCATGGTGAAGGGTATATAAGATTCGGCATAGCCGAATATAGCACTCTTACTTGTTTTTAATATTTTTTAATTTCTTTAAACTTGTTTTTTTAATTTGTGTATTTTTTTTTAATTGTTGAACCACTCACTAACGAATAATTCGGTAGTCATATTTAAAACAAACGACACGAATGATTCAAAATTATTTTTCCAATGGCGCTAACATAATATTATTAGAATAAAGATTTTTTTTTTGCTTCTTAAACAGCTGTTAAACATATTATAACTACACATATAGAAAGTTATCATGTTATGGCTATTACATACCATAATATGGTTGTGAGTATAATAATATGTTTTAAAAGTTACCATTATTTAATTGTAAGAAAAGTTATTATTTTCAGTGAACAATACTCAAATTTATAATTGCGATTAACATTTAAATGTTTACAGTAACTATTTTTGGTGTTGATAATAATTTGATAATAGTTGATAATAATTTTAAATTTTTGTAATAAATATTATAAATGATTTTTATTTATTTTTTTTTTCGAAAAGAAAAAAAATATTTTGTTTCAAATAAAAAAGTTCAAGTTTTTTAATTGTTATATTAAAAAAAAATATGGTTTTAAAAGTCTCCACAGAAGATTTTGAGTGTCGTTAAACTAAAATTACAAAAAGTTATGAGTATGCGATATGTAAAATGAATTTGCTAGGAAATTTTTTTAATTTAGAAACATTGATTTGTATCTTATTAATTTTCATTATTTGAATATTTGAACAGATTATTTAAATTAACTTGCGTATTCTAGCGATAAAAAAATGTTGGGAATATTTGATAAAACTAGTCACGTCTTCGCTGGGTAGTGCGCATCCTAAATATTAAATTTTCCATGACTTCGGAGCATATATCGTGGTTATTTTAAAAAATTACTAGTATGGACTATGGTGGCTAAGAGGGCTTTTGCGTTTTGTGTCTTATTCGCATAGACTTGAAAAATCCAGACAAGAAAAAGTCTGATCTCGGTGGAAAGTTCGTGCATAATGTCCAATTTTAAAAACACGAGTTGCTAGTGTCTATTTCATTTAATTGCTCGATGTAAACGGTGATCTTGACCATATGGACCAATGACGCTGCCAGCCCTCAATCTGCACCTAACACTTTATTGGTCGTCCTTGGGTTTTATCTGGATTAAATCGACTTAATTTCTTTCGTTAAAATATCGATTCATCCAGAATTGGCCTCATCGCTGAAGAGAATTTTTAATTAAAACATTGGCCAGTTTTCTGCTGCTTCAAATTTATCATAAGCCTTAACTAGTGGACGCTATAGCCGTCGCTAGTGACTGGGCAATAAAAATAAATCAAAACCAATTTGACAACTGCTGCTTCAATGCTATAAACTGTAACAGTTTGAGAGTCTTTTTAAGGAAGGAAGACCTTTAACGTAAACCTTTAAATTAACAATAGTCTTTAGTCCTAGATTGTATCTTAAAGCTGGAGCTAATTTCATAAAATATGAAAAGCTGGAGATGTTCGACTTTTCGAATGCGTCGTAATAATGTTTCGAAGATTTGCTACTGAGTAGCACATCGCGAAGCGTAGCTGACTAGACTCAGCTGGATCCGTGTACACACATTCTCGTACTTAAATCAAGCCAAAACAGTGTGAACAATACGTTAAGTACAGATTTTCTTAAATCAAGTACAGAAAGCTTGCTTCAAGTACGGATTATTCAAGTACACCTTACCTTAAATAATCCCAAAGCAGGATTGACTTAAAAAAGTGAGTTAAAACTAATCTCAAACTGTGCTTGAATTAATTTCTAAGATGGTTCAATCTCGATTCGTACTTGAAATAATCCGAAAGTGAGATTAGATTGATTCTAACCTAAACACTTACCAGCCAGAACCAAAGAGAATATTATTATTTTTCTTACCCGTTTCACGTGTTTCTTTTACTTTTCCGCCCTTTGCTTTCAGAAGAATTCTCCATTATGAGCCACCAGCAGCTTGCCCAATATGGCTTTCTAAGGCATTCTAATCTGAAAATTTGATGTTTTTAACTTAATAATTTTAACAAATACAATATGGGAATTTTTGCTTCTTATTTTACACTTTAAGCATGCAAATAATCTAAATTCTTCTTCTGGAGTGTTGTTGTATATTCAATTAACTTTTACAAACACACGCGTATGCACGCATATTGGATTTCGAAAATTATCCCATTTTGGGTTGTTTTAATAACTCTTAAGTGTTATTGGTACTAAAATTTTTGAGTACGACTCGTTGTAAAGCTGTGAAGGGCAACACACATACTATCCCATTTATGCTTGTGTGGGAAGCAGCAGAAAACGAATGACGCTCTTCAACAAGAAATGAAAACCAAGCAACAGCCGAACGTACATTGTCACAGACCACACGAAATAGCTTATAGTGTACATGTGTCGACGTCACACAAGCAGCATTTTTTTCCCATGCACGCGTACATGGGATCCGCAAAAGTGCCCTTCACTGTTCTAAAGTAGAATTAAACTTAAATTTAGTACGACTACAGCATCCACAGTTTTTCGATTGCGAATATGTCGAGCAACAGTTATTTGAGGTCCACCATCTCCTATATCCTGGCCCTCAAAACGGGTAATAAAGCTTTTTAAAAGTTGTTGACGGTATTTTTAACGTTGTAACAACTGATCTTCCGGAAACGTAACACAATTTAACAATTTTTACACGTTGCTTAGCATTAAGTATGACGACATTAAACATTCTATTTAATTGTTAATTAGCTGAAAAGACATGAATTTAAAATCTATAAAAAAAAAGTTAAAGCATTTAAAATGAGCCAGTCTAAGTTGAATTCTCTTTACCCCCTAAAAATATTTCTTCCATTATTTTTTTTTTTCAAACTTAATTAATATTCAATTTAACATCATCATTATTTACCTCTTTGTTTATTTATTTTCAAATTTATATTAATTAAACTTAAACAAAAAGCTATTTTTGTTACAAAAAAAACCATAGAAAAACTCTTTCTGAATCGCTTTGACAGCCATATTTTGGTTGTTTGTATTTAAATAAAAGTTTTTCTTTTTAATTCATTCGAAACATAAACACAACTAAAAACTTTTTTAATATTTCCAAATATTTTTGTGTTTTATTAAGCAAAAAAGTTTGTGTTTTAAAACATTTCAATTACAAGTATTAAATAAATATTTAGTTAGCAAAAAAAAAAAAAAAAAAAAATTAATTTACAACGAAACCATTTATTTAACAAAATGACATAAAACGGGTAATTTTAAAAAAAATATTTAGGAGTAGTTAAAAACAGTAAAGGATAGCTTAAGTAAGCCTCGTAACAGAAATATACAAACGAAAATTCTGAGAGTGCATTGAAAATATTCTATGCATAGTCTAAAATAAGACTATTGCAATATAAAAGCTTTTAAAATTGTAATTTGGCTTAAAATACACATTCGAATAATATGAAAATTTATATAATAAATGTTACTCACCATGAGAAATAAATTCCCAGATTCTATTTGTTAAAATAATTAAGTTAAATACATAAAAATGTACAATAGGCACTATCCAGTTATAAGATACAAAGAATGCTGACGAAGCCGTAGCGGGCCAGAAAATTCATTACATTCTTCTGGTATCTAATAGTTGTATACATTTTCTTTTACTTCATTCCCAGTAAAAACTTCGCTTACTTTTTCAAAATGAATAACTTCTTTAACTCATTATTTAGTAGCTTTCTTCTATAACTACATCTATAACACACTACTTTTTTCTGGATGTATTTGGTAAAAAAAATATGACTTACTTTTGAATGCTTTCATTTTGGGACATCCCATGTAAAATTCATTGGTTCTTTCAGTAGAATTGTAAGTAGTGCTCTTGTATTTTTCTGATTTGCTGGTTGCTAGCCAAAGAATAGCTAAAATAAGCCTCGTAACAGAAATAAACAAACGAAAATTCTGATAGTGCATAGAAAATATTCCTGGAAAATATTAAAGGAATAAGACTATAAAAGTATAAAAGCTTTTAAAATTTTAATTTGACTTAGAATACATATTCGAATAATATGAAAATTTATAAAATAAATGTTACTCGGCATGAGAAATAAACTCCCAGATTCTATTTGATAAACTTATACTCCCTGCAAAAACTTTACATACCCTGGTAAGTAAGCAAGTAATGTTGGAGAAAAATAAACACTACTTATTTTTCGGCTGAATAACTACTTATTTTGGTTCGAGGTGTTCACAGAATTCAGTACTTACAATACACTTACTAGAAGTCGAAAAATATCTAGTTATTATTTAACTACGAGTAAGTTGAATTGTAAGTTCTTACAATTTACTTACTAGATGCCAAAAAAGCACTAGTTAATAGACCTAATAAGTAGTTATTGAGTACGTTACCAGTAAGTAAATATTCAGTACTGAAAATAATACAACTAATAGGTAGTTTTTGAGCTGATTATTAGTAAGCAAATATTCAGTTGTGAAAATAATAAGTAATTGCTGAGGTCATTACTACCCATTAAAAACTTCGCTTACTTATTCAAAATGAATAGCTTATTTAACTCATTATTTAGAAGCTTTCTTCTATAAATACATCTATAACAACTTCTATACCTACTTTTTTCTGGATGTATGCAGGTGAACAAATAATGACTTACTTTTGCATGCGTTCATTTTGGGACATCCCATGTAAAATTCATTGGTTCTTTCAGTAGAATTGTAAGTAGTGCTCAAGGTAGTTTTACACAAGGTAAACTCGTTGGCCCATATGTTTGTCAGCTGTTTACCCAAGTTGGAACCCAAACGTCAAATTTCGTGTATATGAGTCAACATTTGTATATGTGTGCATTTAATTATTATTGTTTTATATGAAGACAATGTTGACAACTCGGTTCCTGTTATAGAGTAGCATGTCTACACTCCCAAGTGCGTCTACCTTGTGTAAATATACCTTGGTAGTGCTCTTATGTTTTCTAATTACATACTCAACACATTATTTTGTAGGCTAAGTTTTTACTGGGTAATAAGTACTTATTGAAGTTTTCAATATAATGACAATTGTAATGACAACTACTTACCAGGTAACGATTGAAATAACTACCACCTATTACTTAAAATCAAAAAATTTTTCCTGGGCTACTATTACTTGTAGTTGAATTAAAGACTTTCTTACTTTTACGTAAACGTATACGTTGGGAATCAGCTGTTCGTTTTTGTATACCAAGCTTATGTGAAAACAGGTTGCGTCTAACGTCAACGGGACGTTGCGTTGGGGATAAACATAATAAAATATTAATTTTTCTCCGTTTTAATTGAAATAAATTTTTATTTTTTCTGTGTATGTCACTTTTGGTATTTGTAATCACTGTACATTGACTTATAGGTAGGCATGCACAGCGCCAAGGAGCCGTACAGTGTGATTACTGCCGCATATGCGATGATGAAAATAAAAAAGGAATGGAAAACAGTTCCTCTGTCAATGTCGTGCATTACCGAGACGGCGACTCTCTAAAATGGCAGCTGTAACTTTCATTAAATTTTATAATACTTTTGAAATTAAGCTGGAGTAAATTTTGAACTTCCCCTGGCAAACTTTTTGATTTTTTTGTAATAGGTGATAGTTATTTCATACGTTACATGGTAAGTAGTCGTCATTACAATTGTCATTATTCTGAAAACTTCAATAAACTAACTAGTAATGTCCTCAGCAACTACTAATTACTTCTATTATAACGTACTCAATATCTTCTTATTAGGTCTACAAACTAGTGACTTTGTGGCTTCTGGTAAGTATATTGTAAGAACTTGCAATTCAAATTACTAGTAGTTAAATTATAACTAGATATTTTTTGACTTCTAGTAATTGTATTGTAAGTACTGAATTCCACATCTAACAAAAATAAGTAGTTATTTCGCCGAAAAATAAGTAGTGTTTTCTTTTCTACAACATTACTTCTTAACTTACCAGGTAAGTAAAGTTTTTGCTGGGCTCCTTAGGAGTTCGAGATGTTTTTGCTCTGGGAATTTTGTCTAGAAAAATTTTGTAGCATTACAATAGATCAATGGGTGTTCTTGTTCTGTAGTTTTTAAGAAACGCGTAGTGAACTTTTAGCTAACTCGTTATGTTCTTGTTATTGTATGCGTAGTGAACTTTTAATGTACTTTTAAGAAAAGATTAAAAGTAATAAATTCCTTGTCTGATGGGATAGAAAATAAAAAGTATAATTTTTAAATGGTTTGTTTATTTAATAAAAATAAAACCCAATTTATGATTTGAGAGTGAGTTTTGAAATGTAAGAAACATGCAAAAGTGTTCTAATGCTTTAAGAATCAGAGTTCGAAAAGTACTGTACACCAACGTAGTGCCGTTTTTCTAAGCACAAACTCTTAATCTTGTTATTGTGTTTTTGAATTTATACACAAACAAAGTAAGGTACACAACGATTATGAGCCGACAGGCACAAACACAAAGATAAGTTACCGATCTTGTTTTAATGAATGTGTAGTGTTTTTTTTTTTTTTTTTTTTTTTTTTTTTTTTTTTTTTTTTTTTTTGTTAAATTTCCTAAGTGAATCCCGCGAAGCTCTTCGCTTGTCTGCAGGAAAGAAACCAGAATCTCTGGCGAGAATCAAACCCGCGACCTCGGCGCTGATAGACTAGCTCACTACCAGCTAGCCTACCGGGGCTTCTTTTTTCGGGAACTTGTTCTGTATTTTTTTAATAAAAGCGTAGTGAACTTAAAGCTAATGTGTTCTCTTATTTTAATTGTATGCGTAGTGAACTTTTAATGTACTTTTAAAGAAAGATTAATAATAATAAATTCCTTGTGTGTACGGAATAGAAAAAAAATTATAATTTTTTAATGGTTTGTTTATTTATTAAAAATAAAAACCAATATATGATTTAAAGGGGAGTTTTATAACAGCAGTGCAACAATATAAGAAATATGCAAAAGTGTTCTAATGCTTAAAAAATAAAATATAGTATTTATACCAAAAATAAACCTAAATGGTTGTGGTTATTATAGTCGCTCAAAACTAAAGTAAAGAAAAACATAAGTGTGTTTGTGTTTTGAGAAACTTATTTACAACAGTCAAAGTATTTATTACTTTTAAGGGTAGACATTTTTATGCGTGGGTGTGTCGAGCATACTTTCATTACGTATTTTGTTTTGATTTTGGTACATTAAATTGTTGATGACAATGGATTTATTGAAAATAGAAAAAACAGTTGCAATATTTTAATAGCAGCCCAAAATAAAAGTATACACTACAGAAACACTCGGAATAAATTAAGTTTTTTTTACTTACTTAAAGTACGAGACGTACTTAAAACGTCTAGTAAGAATAACACTAAAACGTACTTAAAACAATCGTAAATGAGATTACTTTCGAAAATCAATCCCGGAATTTCTTAAAATACAAAACCACAAAATTACAAAATTTTTAAAACAAGTATAAAAGAAATTAAGCTTTTCGTTGGCAGTGGCAGAGAGTAAAATTACATATACAAAGTGAGCGTTTTAATCTCATTTAACTTATTAAAGTTTGTTGCAGACACTACAACAACACCACACAATTAGTTAAATAACGATTTTCTTGTTGTGTGTAGAAACAGCAAAAACAACAGAACTGGACGAAAACACATTATTTTCATATTTAATAGTGTTTTATAATTGAAATTCTGTAAGGTGTAAAACGGGTGAGTAAATCAATCATAATAAAATTCTCCTTCTTATTTTAATTTTGGTTCTTTTCAAGTATGAATTCGGGATTGAATCCACATTGACATTGACATTGGTTTAATCTTAGTTTTATTTAAGTCAATCTTATTTTCGGATTATTTCAAGAACGAATTCGAGATTAAATTAACTTTATAATCCCTTAATCAAGCGTATTTTCAGATTGATTCAATTTTAGTTTACTTAATTCGATCTCATTTTTTGATTGTTTCAAGTACGAATTCGGGATTGAATATGGAAAAGTTAAGTATTTCGAAATTGAAAATCTGTACTTGAATTAATCATTGTATACTTGATTCCGTACTCACCGTACTATTTATACCGCTTCGGATTGATTTGAGTACGGATGGATTGATTTTTCTTTTGAGTGTACCAATGCAGGTAGCCAGCAAAGAAAAGTACATCATAAATTAAGATCAGTTGTAAAGTTTATCTGTATATGTACATATGTTTAATTGTTTGTGCACATTTATAAGCGGTAAATGAAACGTCAAAAGTTGATGTTGTGCTATGCGTTGTTTCAATTTATTTAAAGGAAGAAAAAAAAATTTTATGTTTGCTCTTGCTTTTTATAATTAAAACTTTTTGTTGTTTTTTATATCCATTAAAAAATTGTACTTTTTATTTTCATTCCAATACATTGAAAGAATTTATTTCTTAAATCTTTCCTTAAAAAACAAGCAAATAAAATGTTCACTACGCAGTCACTTAAAAAGCAGAACACGTTAGCTTAAAGATCACTACGCGTTCACTAAAAAAACAGAATGATTAGCCTAAAACAAAACTACACGTAGTCTAAAACAATGTAGTTAAGTTATCTTAGTGTTTGTGTTCGTCCGTTAATATCCGTTGTGTACCATATTTTGTTTTTGTACAAGTTCACAAACAATATCAAAATTTTATAAAATTATAATGCGTGTAGCAGAAATTGTCCCGAATGAACCGAATGTTAGTATGAAAGATCTCCTTCATTTTAAGTAATAAAACCACATTAAAATCAGCCACTACCCGCACAAAACTATTTTTGTGTTAATGTCCTTTCTTCTGGAGTAACTACATTTTAAAAACATACATAATGACCAGTTAAGTGACATATTATGTGGTCACCTACCACAGTTTATTTCTTTTTATCATAATTTCCCGCAGGGCTTTAAGTGTTCCTTGTTTCGTCCTTATTTTCAAATTTCTCCTTTATTAAAAAAATCTTAATAGTAAAAAATAACAAATAAAATATTTTAAATTAATTCTCAAAAAAAATTATGTTTTAAAACAACAAAAAAACACTGAATTTTTTAAAACAGTTTGACGTGACTTTATCAGTAGTTTGTTTGTATCATAAACTTTTCCCAGAATCTTTCTATTGAGTAGTTCCTAAACTATTTGTTTACTTAAAGACGACATCCAATGGATTTAAGGCAAAAACTTGACACTCGCAGACAATTAAAACTTTGCCAACTTTGACAAATCTCTCAGGGGCAAGCGAAGAATAAAGTTAGAAAAAAAAATGTTATTTCAAGGTTTTTGTCTTCTTATGATGCAGCAGCACTTTCAATGCACACATTACACCCAGCATTATTAATGCAGTAAAACTTATTTTTTAAATCTAAAAAGAATTCTATAATTTTTTTATATTTTACTAAACATTTTTTCTGGCTTTTAAACATTTAAATGCAGCAGACTTTTTAAAATGTTCAGAAAATATAAACGAAAAAAAGAACTAGGAAAAAAGGAAGTTGAGTTCTGTAACTTTTTCAATTAATTTCGTTGTTTAAATGTTTGGACTACATGGTATTAACCCAAGACCTTTCAATTAAGCTCATGACAAAGAAACCCACAATTTAACAAACAAAAAAAAAAAAACAAAAACAGAAAACACACAATCTTACACTTCGTCACACAATATGACCTTAAAAGTATAGAAACTCAAAAGGCCTTTAGAGGCAACATATTCTTCATCGTCATTATGCTCATGGACGTAATAATCAATATTAAAAAATATGTGTATAACAAGACTCCAAGTGAATGTGCACCAGGAAAAACGCACATTCATTCTATTGATATTGTAGAATTCAAAAAATTTGCAACAAAACATTCTGCAGCCAGTTAGTCTCTCTGTTAAACAGTCAGCTTAACTGAATGTCGTTTGGCCAAATAGTCTTTAGTCAACTTCGTTAATCTAACTAATGCTTGTTCTTACTTCTGTCATATTGTTTGAAAATTAACCTGCAGCGACCCATTAAAAGAGTTAAACAAACACAACACAATATACCAACAATAAAGCAGAGAACCACAATAAATGTTAACTTGGCAAATAAACTTAGGTGAATCTCTCTACTCGCATTGTGTTTGCATTCCCACCAAATCCACTTATAAATTTATATAAACCCTCTGGTGGAGGGACAACTGCAGGTATAGAACGGACAGACATTCTGCTTATATCTAAATGTTATAAAGCAGATTTTTATGATAACAAAGTTGGTGTTATTTACAAAAATGAAATAAATGTGACCAGCTAATTAGCGTAGGGGGTCATTAATGGATAACTAGCAAAATTCTCTGTAGGAAAACTTTCCAAGATGGAAGTGAGTTATTTAGAAACAAGAAAATATAAAATATAAAAGAGATATTAATAAATAAATATGTGATTGGAATCATAAATTGTTCAATTTGAGTTTAAACTAAAAGTTTCAAAAGATTATTGCGGGCTTAAAAAGTTTTCGGATATAGATCCTACAATTACCTCAGCCCGTTGAAGTGAAACAGACCAGAGTATCTGGCAAGAATCGAACCCGCAACCCAACAATCCAGACTGCAAATTTCTGGGATGAATTTCCACAATTTACTATATATCCCATATAAGCCCCACTACTCGAAATAAATCCAACATTTCCCAAACTTTGGACACCCAAAAATCTTTTTCATCTATTACAAAAACTATATATTCTTGCTGTTCTAGTTTTAGTCGACTGTGACCCATTATTCGAGAATCAGATTCTGTAATGTTTTAGTATATAAAAATATAACTCAATAATTTTGACACTACACTGAAAGAAAAATGCTTCATATATTTAATGAATCATTTTCATAAAAAAATTTTCATTGGTTAAATGAAAATTTTCATTATCTAAATGGAATTTCATAGTTATAATGAAGTCTTTTCGTTAAAATCGCTTCATTAGATTTCGTAATTACGTTAAAAGTTTTCATTGGATATATGAAAACTTAAGTTTGTCCAAGTTAAACGAAAAATTTTAATTGGGAACATAAAAAAACAATAAACAACCATAACTATATTCATAAATTAATAAAAAATTATAGTTTCCTTAAAAAACTGTTTAATTGTTTATTAAAAAATGTAAGATTTATTTATTTCATACATCTAATGTTATATGCCATTAAATTTATGAAATCAAACATTTTTTTATAAAAGCAACATATTTCAATAATTGCCTTCATAAATTTAAATTTTCATTATGACAATAAAAATGTCATTATAGTAATGAAACAAAAACTTTCAATCCACTTTCAATCAACGTTGTTATTGTTGTTTTGGACACTTTAATCTCATATTTACGCTCTTAATTGAGTAAAAAACATAGTTTTTTTTATCCAAAAACTACACTGCCCCGGTAGGCTAGCTGGTAGTGAGCTAGTCTATCAGCACCGAGGTTGCGCGATCGATTCCCGCCAGAGACAGAAAAAAATAAAATAATATAATAAAAAAAAATTAAATAAAAAAACAAAAATAAATAAAAAAAAAAAAAATAAAATAAGAAAAAAAATTTTTACTTTATTGAAAGTATTCATCCAATGAATAATATTCATAGATCTAATGTAATGTTTCAGTAAATACATTTTAATAAAACAGGTTTCATTAATCCAACGAAGCGCTGCATAGGTTCCTTTTTAATGCAATTTTTCATGGGATTATTGTCAAAATTCATTGGAATTGCGAAGAAAATTCTTTCAGTGTAGACTATCCGACATGTCAAGGTATTACTCTTGAAAAGATGGTCCAACCCCGTTATTTGTGGAAATTCTTAGTACACAGAAATAAATATTTCATATGGTACCTTACACCACAGTATTTAGAGAGAGTGCACTCTTGGGCAATCATGGACCCACCAGAACAAAATTATTAAAAGAGCTTAAGATTCATATAAGAGTTATTTGTGTGGAATATTATCTAGATTTTTTGTCTTGTAATCTTAGAAAGGGTGTTAATGTGAGGCCTATCGTCAATTTTGGACCTACTATCATAAAATTTTTCCATGACATAGGAGCAATTATAAGTTATATTAAGTCATCATTACTAAATTTTACATCAATACCAACATTTATAAGGAAGTTATAGCACTTAAAGCTATTTTCTAGAGCTGTATTTGTATGGAAGCTATGATATGAACCGACCCAGGAAAAAAATTTTTGATTTTTAGTAATAGGTGGTTGTTATTTCATACGTTACCTGGTAAGTAGTTGTCATTACAATTGTTATTATTCTGAAAACTTCGATAAGTACTTACAAGTAATGACCTCAGCAACTACTTATTACTTTTATTATTTTCACTACTGAACATTTGATTACTAATAATCAGCTCAATATCTACTTATTAGTTGTGTTGTTTTAAGTACTGAATATTTACTTACTGGTAACGTACTCAATAAGTACTTATTAGGTCTATTAACTAGTGATTTTTTGGCTTTTAGTAAGTATATTGTAAGTACTTCCAATTCAACTTACTCGTAGTTAAATAATAACTAGATATTTTTTCACTTCTAGTAAGTGTATTGTAAGTACTGAATTTTGTGGACACCTCGAACAAAAATAAGTAGTTATTCTGCCGAAAAATAAGTAGTTTTTACTTTTCTCCAACATTACTTGCTAACTTACCAGGTAAGTAAAGTTTTTGCTGGGGATGTTAAGAAAATTTGTAAAAACGATTTAGGTTGCAAAAAATATTTTAAAGCCGAATTTAATTTACACACGAACATAATATATATTGTAACGTGACGTTTTCGGCTCTTAGGCGATACATCGGACAAGCTGATTGACTCTCCTGGTTCGCAGTTCTCAACTTTTAAGAACCAATAAAAATAAAATTTACAAAAAAATACCCAAGACAGGATATAAATAGTTTATGGGCACAAAGATTATTCCAGAAAGAAGTTTGTATGAGCATTAATCAAAAATAAAATCTGTTTTAATTAAACATTTAATCGAGGGAATTAAACGTTTAATCCAGTGAATTATGTTGAATTTGTTTAGACCCCTTTCGTTTGTAGACGTTAGCGGTAAGGTCGGAGTAAGAAAAAAAAATTTTACAGACTTTGTTGTTGTCGGCAAGTAACTTGCGCAACTAACTTGCCGAGTCTGAAAGGGGTCTAACTGCTGTAAACTAATATTGTCAATTTAACGTTTAATACACTTGATTAAAAGTTTAATTCAATTGATTACACGTTTAATTCAGTTGATTAAATTTTTAATTAAAACTGATTTATTTCATTTTCTGTGTGGGCTATGTGAAATAATAGACAAATAAAATGTATGCACGCAAAGAAAAACATAAACATAGTTTAAGTGCAACATATTATTATAAGATTCATGATTGTAGTCACCATATTACGATTAATATTGATTAAAATTAATCTTGTTAATCATAATAAATTAAGATGTAATCATGTTAAACAAAATTAATTAATTTTTTAATCACTCACTAACAAATAATTCGATAGGCATATTTAAAACAAACGACACAACTGATGCAAAATTATTTTACAAATGGCGATAACAAAATATTATTTTTTTATTTGCATCTTAAACATATTACGAGTACACGTATAGAAAGTTATCATGTTAAATAAATATGGTTGTGAGTAATATAATATGTTTTCGAGCTACCATTATTTAATTGTTAAAAAATTAATTATTTTTTAGTCAACAATACTCAAATTTATAATTGCGATAAACAGTAACTATAATATTGCTTATATGTAATAAAAATAACAACTTTTTGTGTACGACAACAATATATTGTCACAATAAACATAGTGTAGTTGCCGTAACCATGCCCAACCATATTTTTTCTCTGCGTGTGTACAAATTTCCATCAAATGTTCTGCAAAATTGGGATCTGCAACTTGCCAAAAAGGTAAAACAGAAAAAATTCTCCAAAATGCTTTACCAATTAAAGCATTGATAAAAAAAAAAAAAATAAGTTTCAATTAAAAATTCAATCAGTTTTAATTAAAAATTTAATCAAGTGAATTAAACGTTTGATCGGGTGAATTAAACTATTAATACAGTGACTTAAACGTTTAATTGATGCTATTATTTTTTTACTATTGCAAATTTAATTAATTTTTATCACGAAAATCATTAGATCGACTAAGAAAGTGATATTGAGATGGTCGGTATACTAAAAGGTAGGTCTAGCACCAATATTTTTTAGTGTTTCATACATCAGCACTAAAAGCTTAATACCCTCTCCACTCTTGTTGATCGGTTTAAATAAATTCAGACTTAAAGTAATGAGCAATTGTAACGTCGACAATTAGCCTGTGGTAGCGAAATAGACCAGAGACTATGGGGGGCAACGAACAACTAACCCTCTCACTAGAAGATTTTCTCACTACCAATTGTAGGCTTGTTAGTAGGGACGAGTACACCTAGAAGTAATTAAAATGTTATGGAATTTATCGCAATTTAATGCAAATATATGCTGAGATGGAAGCGTTTAGTCACGTTAAGGCTGTTATTTTCATACATATGTATATTTGCAGCAGTTTATTTAGTTGAAAAATTGTAATTGATTGTTTGTGACCTCCATAGTTGAAGGTCAAGTTGAGTTGGAGTGTTTGAATTTCTAGCATGAGCATGGAATAAAACAGAAAAGAAAGAAAAAAACAAGTTATATAAAAACGTGAATGTTGCTGGGTCTGGTAGTATTCGTACACTGATGTTGGGTTTTCTACCATACGACTAGATATTTTTTCTATATTGACACTTCCTCTAGACTGTTTGTAAGTGAAGGTGTAATACATACTCACACTAACATGGATGTATAAATAGATAAATGTATGAATGTTTAGTGTTGCTAACAAAGTGTTACATGCAGCTAGAGTGTTGGGTAGTTGTCTTATCGTTTACATGTATTTTTGCCGAATTACGTACATGCAACTTACCACTCAAACGTACATAGTAACGTGTTTGTATGTTTATACCTACAACAAAACACATGCAATTATGCATACACTGTCTATTTGGCCTCTAGGCGCATAAAGGTTAAAGAGTTTACATTTTAACGAGTTGTCATACTTGGCTCTTAACAAAACTGCAATATGAAAAAAATAAGAAGAAAAAAAAACACGCAACAACAAAAACTATAACTTGCAACAGCAGCCAGTAAAAATAAAAAAAAAGTAAAAGCCAAGTTGTGATTTGTTACCACAAGTACTACTTGTTTAGATGAGAATCACTGGCTCAAGAAGAGGATGATGATGTTGCTGATTTTGAATTTTCTTTTTTTTTCAATTTTCAAGTGTCATGCCTACTTACCTCATCTATCATGCACCTGTTGGGAGTGTCTTTTTGGGTGAAAAAAGTTGCCTGTCTTTTTTTGGGTGATTTTATTCGGAAAGGCTAAAAGATATAAGAAGAAATATTATTTTTTAAGGAAAATAAATATATCTGTGACAATAAGGACAAAGTGCTCAAGTCTATTTTTTAGTTTTGTTAATTTTTTAATTTTAAACTTCTAAGGTAATTTTCGAAAAAACTATATAAAAAAAAAACTATATAAAACTGATTTTATTTTTGATAAATAGTTTGATTGAAAAGAAATCTTTTGAGATAATGTGATTTTTAGCAGCACAGATATACATGAGTGTGCTGGAAATCGAAAACGAAAAGCCCAAGAATTTGGCATTTGTTTTTAATAAACTTTTAATCTAATTTTTGTTATAAAATTCTTTAACCATTTCGCTATATTGTATCCATATGAATACACTCGACTTTGGAGGCATCTGACAATCTCCAGGTCAAAGAATTGGCTTATATATCGGCATATTATTGATTTTTAAGATCTTATGAATCATTTTTGATGAAAAACTCTTGGATTGAGAAAAAATATAGCATATTTAAAAAAACGTTTTTTTATATTAAATTTTTTTGGAAAAAAAGGTTTTTTTATCTTTCAAATAACATACATATATATATGACCATGTTTAAAAAAAAAAACACATCCAACATAAAGAAATAGGTTTATTTAAACTTTTTGCATTAATAGTTTTTTTTAAGCCGGAAAAAAGCTGTGCACACAGAAAAAAATACCAATGTAAAATTAACATGGAAAAATGTTGATTGAGAATCATAGTAATTTTCTGCAAAAATATGCCCTTTATTTAAATTTATCATTATTTCATATTAATTTAAACTGTTAAAATAAAAAAAAAATATTTAAATATAATTAAATATGGATTCAATATTGAATCCATAAAAACCTGTTTTATATTAAAATCAAAAGTTTATCTTGTTAAATTAACATGCATACAAACTTAAGTATGTATGTTTTTTATTTTCATTTTTAAAATATGTTATAAAAAGAAGACAATTCCCGTATTCTTTTAATTTAAATTATTTAGTTAAATAGTAAATCAAGTTTTCAAAGTAGAATGATGACGAAAACCATATCGGGCCATTCTGCTGATGCTTCTGTTAACAAAGGAGAAAACAAAATAAGTGAAACATGGGTTACAGGGGTAAGTGTTTTGAATTATTCTTAAATAAATGCATATGTTGTCTCTGAAGCTTCTTCACACTGTTATAACACACTCAAACCAATTTGATTCTACATGAAATTCACGTTGTTTCAACTTGAAATAACTTTCATTCAACGTGATTTGGATTGTTATTTCAATATAAATTACATTTTGGTCTAACTTTACTGCAATGTTAAATTAACATGAATTAAAGTTATTTTAAAAGAAAAAAATGTTATTCGCAGTTATTGTAAAATCAGGTTGAATTAACATGAAAAACGTATAAAGCAAAATCACCACCGAAAAATTTTAAATCAACCTTGTTTTTTACGTTTTTAACTTGATTTTTTTCTGTGTGTGGATACAAACGCAAGTTATGGTTTAAAATGATAAACACACAAAACATATAAAATAATTTTACGTTTGATGCTGCTGAGTGGTTTTATATTTATTAGTGTGATTTCTAGTCTTATAAAACTGTGAAGAATTAAATTTTATTCTGCTAGCGTTATTTATTACGGTTTTAGGCGTAATCAACGGTTTTCCGGTAGTATGGCTTATATGGGTTTAATAGTAAATTATGGTCCGATCTTCACGAAATTTTACAGTCTGATTTCCGGTCGAACGAAAAGAACGAATTTTTGCAAAATCTTATAGCATTCCGTGCATTCTTTCACTATTTATGTTAGTTTTTTTTAACAAAATTTCTTTGCCATAACCGAAATATGTATTCATATGGATACAGTCCAAAAAACACATTTAGGGTACATTTTTTTCAAAAGTGAGTATTGATTGTTGTTGTTAGGGCCAATTATAATAAAAATCCAAAAAATTGGATTTTTTTAAGTAACCCAGTAAAAACTTTTGGCGAAAGGGTTAATAGAGAAATATTTGTAAATTATTTGTCATAAAATTCTTTTATAAAAGAAATCTTATTAAAAAAACATAAAACCGAAAACCTAAAATTTAGGTTTTTCATTTGAAAAATTTAAAACTCATGCGTACAAAATAAATTTTTTTTTATCAGTTTAAAAAAAATTAAGAAACACAAAAAAGATATTTATTTTTGAAGTACAATATGTATTTTGTACATGAAAAAATATTTATCATTGGTGTTCAAAAAATATTTTCTACCGTACAAAAAAAAGAAAAAAAAATATTTTGTTTGAATTGTTCTTTAAAGTTAAAAAATAAAGTTTTTATAAAAACGTTTTAAAGAAAAATATTTTTTTTTTGTTTTTAGAAACTTACATTGAGAACTCAAATTTTGTAGTTTAAATTGTGAATTTTAATTAAATTTATAATCACCCCTATTAAAAGAAGTTATGGGAACAAGTTTTATTAGTAACTTTAACGTTGCAAAAATTCGCAAAAGTTTGCTAAAAAAAAACAAAAATGTTTAACTTGCGACGATTGCTTCATAGAGCAACAAAGCTACGCAAAAATTGCAAAAATTCGTAAAAGTTTGCAAAAATAGCGAAAATTTTTACAATTTCAAACAATACATAAAATTTATTGGAAGTCCCTAAAACTATAAGGAATGTCAAAAATTCGGCAAAAATTGCAAAATTAGCGGAAATGCACAAAAATTTGATAGCAGAGTCTTCTAAAGGGTGTTTTCTAAGCTAGATAGAACTTTAAATTGTAAAAAGTAACACAAAAAATTAAATTTTGATGAAATATTTTTTTTATCGTTTCAGTATACTCTGACAAATCATCATGAATAGACTCACGCTTGAACAACGCTACGAAATTGTCCAAATTTACTTTGAAAATCAATCGTCGATTCGCGCAACTTATAGACGCAAAATTGTGTTCAGCGATGAGGCGCATTTTTGGCTTAACGGGTTTGTTAATAAGCAAAATTGCCGCATATGGAGCGAGACCAATCCACAAGAGACCCTACAGACTCCATTACATCCAGAAAAATGCACCGTTTGGTGCGGTTTTCACGCTGGTGGCATCATCGGACCTTATTTCTTCAAAAATGAGGCCGGAGCTCGCGTTACGGTCAATGGAGATCGTTACCGCACCATGATCAATGATTTTTTGTTTGAAAATATGGATGACATTGATCCGGAGGAGATGTGGTTTCAACAGGATGGCGCTACGTGCCATACGGCAAACGCAACCATCGACTTATTGAAATCAAAATTTGGCGATAAGTTGATTTCGAGAAATGGACCTGTCAATTGGCCTCCAAGGTCGTGCGATTTGACACTGTGGGGCTACGTGGGGCTACGTGAAGTCACTGGCTTATGCTGATAAACCAGCAACAATTGACGCCTTGGAGGCCAGCATTGTTCGTGTTATTCGTGACATACGGCCAGCAGTGCTCGAAAAAGTGGCCCAAAATTGGACGTCCAGAATGCGCTTCGTCAAGAACAGCCGCGGTGCCCATATGCCCGAAATCATTTTCAAATGTTAATGTCACGTATTGATCTTTCAAATAAAAAAAAATTTTGATTACAATTTAATTTTTTGTGTTATTTTTTACAATTTCAAGTTCTATCGGGCTTAAAAAAACACCCTTTATTATTAATATAAATCGTTAAAGCTGTAAAGAACCGGAAACTTACAGGAAACAATCGCTTCTATCGCAAACATGGCAAAAATTCACGAAAAAATCAACATCAGAAACAAACTCTAAAATTTATTTGAAATCGCTAAATCGGTTAAAAAAAACAATAAAAATAGCTTTACAGCGTAAAAAAATAATATATGTACATTAGGGTGGCCGTTATTTTTTTTATTTTGATTTCTTATATTCTCCCCCCCTAAATCGGTTCAGTTTTATGTAAAAAAAAATACAAAAAAATTTCGTAGCGATAAGTTGTGTTTTAGGGGGGGCGTCCGTCCCTCAAAGTTTGCCATCAAGCCATTTATTCAAATGTAATTTGTTTGCATATGCCTATCTTCTAAAAACAACATTTTACAAGAATATGATATATGGCAATATTTTAGCTCTTCTAGTCAACAACATAAGCCTCTAAGAAAGTTTTTTGCTAAAATCAATATTTTAGAAAATAATTAAGAAAATAAAAACAAAATATCAAACATTTTATATACGTTTTATATATATATAAAAGGGGGATTTAATGTCAAGTGACCCAATTTTGAAATAGATGTCTTTCGATTTAAATGAAATTTACACCAATTTTAGTACTGTTAGATAGTAGCTTAGACACAAATTTTCAACAAGATCGGTCAAAAAGTTTCTGAGTTAGAGGGGGTCAAAGTTTGACATTTTGGCCATACAGGTGTTCTTTCTCATCCATGTAACTTATTACCTATTGGTGTAAGCAAAATTTGTCCCAAGTAGCTTAGATAGCTTTTTGATCAAACTTTTTAAAAAAATTTTTTTTGTTTTTTTAAAAAATTTTTAAAATTTTTTTTTTTTAAATTTAACACTTGGCTATAAAAAAAAAAAAAAAGTTTTAAATTTAAAAAAAAAAATTAAAAAATTTTTTAAAAAAAACAAAAAAATATTTTTAAAAAAGATTGATTAAATAGCTATCTAAGCTACTTGGGACAAATTTTGCCAACACCAATAGGTAATAAATTACATGGATGAGAAAGAACACCTGTATGGCAAACTTTGACCCCCTCTACCTCTGAAACATTTTGACCGATCTTGTTGAAAATTTGTGTGTAAACTACTATCTAATAGGACTAGCCTTGGTGTAAATTTCATCCAAATCGGAAGACATCGATTTCAAAATTGTGTCACTTGACATTAAATCGCCTTTTTATATATATAAAACGTATATAAAATGTTTGGTATTTTGTTGTTATTTTCTTAATTATTTTCTAACATATTAGTCTTAGCAAAAAACTTTCTTGGAGGCTTATGTTGTTGACTAGAAGAGCTAAAATATTGCCATATATCATATTCTTGTAAAATGTTGTTTTTAGAAGATAGTCATACGCAAACAAATTACATTTGAATAAATGGCTTGATGGCAAACTTTGAGGAGCGGACGCCCTCCCTAAAACACAACTTATCGCTACGAAATTTTTTTGTATTTTTTTTTACATAAAACTGAACCGATTTGGAGGGGGAGAGTATAAGAAATCAAAAAAAAAAAGTTCTCCATACAACTAACGGCCACGCTAATGTACATATCTTTATAATCTTATCTGATAATTTTTATCTTTTTCATGTTTAATTTTAAGTTTTCGGTTTTTTTCTTTTCATGTTCAAAATAATATTGTACTGAAAAAATAAATATCTTTTTTTTGTTTGTTTTTTATTTTTTTTTTTTAACTGATGCGAAAAAATTTTATTTTGTACGAAAAAATTAAAACTTTTTTTGAGAACTTTATTATTTTGAACTTTAAGAAACAATATCAAACAAAATATTTTTTTTTTTTTTTTTTTTTGTACAGTTTAAAATATTTTTCGAACACCAATGATAAATATTTTTTAAAAAACATAAAAAAAAAAACGTTTCCGGTCCTTGAAAAAAAGACTTAAAATTCTTGCGTTCTACGTTTTCGATTTCCAGCACACCCCTGATTAACTTTATCACCGATTTCGTCCTCGAAGATAGTGGACTTATAATCCTTTCGGAGAATATGCCGTACCAAAATTCACTCTAAACCTCACTCGCTTATAAAACACCATTGAATTTTCCGTTGCCCCCATTCGACAATGTTGTTTATTGACGCAGCAGTTTAATTGACTTTAAGTATCGTTATTAATTTTTAGATTATGTATGGATGGATTTCTTTATATATATAATTATAATTATATAATTACTAAAATTCGTTGTTAACTACTGCACCTTTCAGTTTTTAGTTTTCCAACTTTTGTTCACAACAATCTGAAGAAAATCAAAAGAAAAACCCTTTTAAAATAATAAAATGATTGACAAATAAAACCTCTTCGTTTGTTTTGGGTTTTGGGTTCTATTCTAGTAAGTTTTCAAGTTAAAAAGAAATGTTTATCACATATTTGTAATGTCATCATTTCTCAAAACTTACCTCACACACCTCGTTTACTTTATAATTGCAATTACGCTTGTAACATTTGAAACATCTTCTTAGCCACAAGAATTGATATTAAAATTTTAATTTCTCCCCCTTAAAATTCACTTTTCGTTATAACTTTATTGTCATTAAGCAAAAATTGGTATTTAATAATTTAGAATGCCATCTTTCAATGAACGTGTGTTAAGTTAAATTACAACGAAAATTACATTACGATTAGTTAGTATGTCATTTAATATCAGGGACGGCAAAACAAGATGCAAGTGTCAACTCAATGTTGCAACATGTTGTTATGTAGTAAGTAGTATGTACATGAGTTTAACGTATGGACTGAACTGCATGTGGTTAATTTCAATGACGTGCTCGATGTACGGTGGGTAAGACAATTACAAAATTTATACACAAGTTAAAGTATCAACTTTTAGCTAAATTAAAATAAAATTAACATGTAAAAAGACACTTGATTGCAATAATTTAATCACAATTCAAATAAAACTCAGCTAACATTTCAACTTTCTTGCCCACTGTTCCCATGTGCCCATGCATGTAAGTTCGTATATTTCACAGTATTTCAAATTTCCGTAAATTAAAGTCATTATTACAGAAATTTTATAGCAAGAAGAAAAAAATATAAAGCACTAGGCAAATACTTTGTTTCAGCATTATTCCAGTAACTTCAAGTACATGTGTATTATCTTCCTACTCGTATTACGAACACTTATGAGGTTGATAACAAGTCATTAGAATGATGTTCTACGGCTCATTAGATGTTCTTAGAAAAGTTTAGTTCATATGGGAGAACAGATATGAAAGAAAATTAACAAAGTTGTTTTTGGATTATTGATTTAAATTTTTGTTTATAAGTCAATTTTAAATTTGCAGAAATATTATTTTAGTGTTTATGTGTATATTATTCAGCTCTATTTGCACTAGACTTTCTCAAAAATCTAGGTAAAATCGCCAAGTAAAAACTTCGCTTACTTTTTCAAAATGAATAGCTTCTCTCACTAATTTTTTAGTAGCTTTCTCCTATAACTGCTTCTATAACAATTTCTATAACTACTTATTTATGAATGTATGTAGGTAAAAAATTAATGACTTACTTTTGAATGCGTTCATTTTGTTAAATTCATTGGTTCTTTCAGTAGAATTGTAACTAGTGCTTTTAAGTTTTTCTGATTACTTAACACATTATTTTGTAGGCAAAATTAAAAATTGTTTTTAATTTGAAAAATTTGTGATATTAATTAAAAAAAATATTTGAATTTGCACCAGTAAACAAATTAATAGTATCAATTAAATATTTTGTTAATTTTAATAACATTTTCTGCAGTAATGTTGTTGATATAAGAAAACGTTTTATACACTTGTTTAAATTTTTAATTGATATATTAATGGTTTAGTTAAAAAAAAAATTGGCGAGAATTTTTTTTGTGTTGTTTGATTTAACATTTCGTGCTATTATTTATCCCGCAAGCTTCTTTTTAACATTAATCGTCAATCTTCTGTTTCATGAAATATTTTTGTGCAACATGTCGCAAATTGTGAAACAGGTTGTAGTCCTCGTGACACTACAACAAGCCATATGATGACCTTGCTAGTGCAATAACCAGCTTGAGTTTAGAATAAGTCTAAAAGTATACTATTTAAAGAAGCGCAATGAAATGGACTCAGGAGATTCTGGTTATATTTACTTAAAATCTAAAAATCGCTATCACTATCACTTCTTCATAACAACCATATAACTAAAATTGTTGTGCCAACTGGTATTGACTTTCATTCATATTTACTTAACATGTTCATTGTAGCAAACATGAAAAGAAATTATATTTGAATCTAAATAAATATCTTTGAAAAACAAGAAGAGTTAAAAGTTAAAAGGAAATCGCACACATACTCAGAAAGCAGCAAATAAATAACAACCACATCATCGTCATCATCATCAATGAACATCAAAACAACATTTGAAACAACAGCAACAGTTCAAAGATGTTGGCGGCATTAGTTTTGAAATTAAGTAAGTAGTCAAGAAAAACTAACAAATAACTAGAGAGACGCAAATGAACGGACAGTAAGACAAACTTATTTACTACACAGGGTTTTATGGATGACTGAATGAATTGTAAAGTTGCAAAAACTAATGCAATCTTACAGATGTTTAGCGATGATGTGCAAGTTTACACAAAATGTAAAATAGTTTTTATTTAGTTTGTTAATTCGTATGAAACACCAAACAATATTCATTTTATAGCACTGGTGTGCAAAATAAAAATTTCTTAGAGTTCTTTATTTTTTTGGATTTGTATATATATAAGTTGTCATTCCGTTTGTAACTTCTATAATATAGATCTTAGACCCTATAAAGTATATATATTTTGGGTCCTTATGAGGAGAGAAGTTGATTTGACGATGTCCGTCTGTCTGTCCGTCTGTCCGTCTGACCGTCTGTCCGTCTTACGTTTGATATGTATTTCCGGAGACTCCAGACGTGATAGCGGCTAGGTTGTTTTACATTTATGTCACATATAATCCACCATTTCTTGCCATTTAAATTCAGCCAGATCGGTCCGTAAATGGCTGAGATATGAGTAAAAAAACCCGACTACATCAAATTTTTCCAAAAATCCCTTGTTGTTGTTGTATTTTTGATATTATTTTTTATTATTTTATTATTTTTCTGTGTATATCTGGAGAACGGCAAGAGCCAAAGTTTCCAAATTTGGTACACACATTAGAGTTATCAATACACATCATCCCACAACATGTGGGTGGGATTGGAGAAGTGGACGTGGTACCTGTATTGTATAAGAACCTGATTTTTTGGACTGTCATGTGTCCTACTGTTATCCTTTATATATCAAAAGATCAGAAATCTTTAGTAGAAAATATTTTCTGAAAAACTCGGAAAAATCGGTTCAGATACGAAAAAGTTATGATCAAAATATTTTTTTTTTTTTAAGTTCCCACTTTCGGGAATCATAGATCTTCACGAGTCCAAGATTTATAACCCAAATAACTGGCAAATTTTTTTTTAAACACGTCGGTATATAAATCTGTCAAACCGGTTAAAAAAATGGCTGCGTTTTAATCAAAATACTAAAATTCCAAAAATTACTCTTTTTATACCCTTCACCACAGGTGGAAAATGGTATATATAAGTTTGTCATTCCGTTTGTAATTTCTACAATAGTAGTCTTAGACCATATAAAGTATATATATATTTTGGGTCCTTATGAGGAGAGAAGTTGATTTAAGGAAGTGATGTCCCTCTTCCGTAAACGGGCCATATTTCATTTTAATGATATTTAAACAGCGTTCCTTCATGGTTCAGTTGTCTAGGGGGTGTGTTAAGGTTAGAAACTGTGAGTCCCCTGGTTCGAATCTTGGTTTTTCTAAAAGAACATTTTTTTTTAATTTTCTTATGTTCTAAAAACGATTTTTAAATAAATTTACAAGTTTTCGCTTTTTAAATTTAATTTATAATGAAGTTTAATGTATTGTATATATGTATGTATATGTAAAAATTATTTAGTTTTTGTCTAGTTGCTCTGTACTCTGCTCGCACAATAGGGAAGGGTATATAAGATTCGGAACAGCCGAATATAGCACTCTTACTTGTTTTTAATAATTTCATTAAACTAAACCGTTTTTGAGTTACGCGAATATATGCAGTACAACCTCCTACATTTTCGAAATAACAGTATAACTTAAAAACAAGAGCTAAACTAAAAAACGGTTATCACCATTGGATTCAGCGTGCCCCAATTAGGTTAAAGTGCCAGGTGCCCGACTTGTCTGTTTTTTGCAACTGGCACAGTTTTAAGATTATTTTTTTAAAAGTTGCGAAAGAAAAAAAATCATATCTTAAAAAAGAAAAAAACACATCCTTCAAAGTTTCAGGATTTTAAAAGAACGATTAGAGGTATTATATAAAAAAAAAAAAATCTGCCAAATAAGAAAATAAATTTTTGACTTAGTCCGTTTTTAAAATTTAATATTTTGCATTTTTCTTTAATATATGATATGTAACCCCAAGTATTCGCTTTAAAATGAATTAAAAATCATCTCCGTATGTAAAGTAGTTTTCGAGATATTGAAAAAATAATCTCAACACACTTACTTCATGTAATAAAAGAGGAAAATTTTTTAAATAAAAAATAACATCAAAACTTAAGATAATCTTCTAAAATAATCTTTCAAAACAAGTATTCAGTTTAAATGTTTATGTTTTGAACGATTTCTTTCTTTTGTTTTGATGAAACTTGATTTAAAAAGGATTCTTTCACTTATTGTTGACGTTGGAGAGATTGAAAGTAAAGCGTTATAAAGCATATCCAATTTCTCTGTTCTCTTTCTTGTCTTTTTTAAAAATTAGTAGTCTTCCATTACACCACCTAAATCTTTTATTGATTTTTTTTTTAACAATTTTATAGTCTTGTTAGGGTCTGGTAGAAGGTTGTTTTAATTCGTCTCAAAAAAATCATCCTCTTCATCTGAATCATTGTGGTAAAAGTCGGTACTAAACATTCTTTTAAAAAATTATTCCCAAACTGTACTACACTATATTTTAAAATAATTGTTACTCAAAAGAAATGTTCCTGAGTTAAGAAACAATAAAAGAGTGTTTGAAACGTACCGGCTTGTTTTTTTACATTAAAGAAAAAAACTAATACTGTGAGAAAACAAATTTTCAATTATTCGAATTATTCGTTAATCGAAAATAAGCAATTTTGATTTTATAATTTATAATTTTTTTATTGTTTCAACACATAATTTACTTGTTCTGAACACAAAGACCTAAACTCAAAGACATTAGGGATGATGATAAAAACAAAAAATTCTAAGAAAAAATTCTAAGAACAAAAATACTAAGAATAAAAAATACTAAGAACAAAAATTCTAAGAATATAGAATATTAGAATATTGTGCCTTTCCTTGCCTTTAAAAAAATTGAAAAAATTATTTTTCTATGTAGAATTTAGTTATAAACAATAAAAACAAAAAAAAAAATCAAAAAAAAATTTTTTATATGAAAATAACATGATTTACAAAAAAGGTCCGTAGGGACCTTTTCACACGGCCGTGAAGTTCAGAACTGTCACTCATCGGAGGGTTAATGCATTTATAACCTTATATAATAAATCTTATGGTTTGTTATTTGTTTAAATAATATTTTACATCGTTTTGTATAGGGCGGAAATGATTTGAATTTTCCGAAAAATTGAAAAATTAATCCTGCTTTTCTCGGGAAATTTTAAAGTCCAGGAAAAGAAAATCTCTTTAATCCTTCTGACGCTTTTTCTTCAATAAATGTTACCTTACCGTGCACGTATGCAAAAAAGTTGTTACGGAGGGCCCACTGTTAAGTATAGGTCTGTTTAAGATCTACTTTCGAAAATTATTTTATCCAAACACACAAGTTGTGTATTATGGATGATAATTGAATATTGTTCTAGTTCATGGAGGAGGGTATCCATTATTCTCTACAGCTGAATATCATATTCCAGAAAAAGTTTGTTTCATGTTTGCAACATGTAAACGTTCTTCATCATTTTGAACTGATGCTAATGCCACAACTGATAAAGATGATGTTGATGATGAGCATGTTTTGTTGCTTAAGTTTCATTTTCTCTCTTATTTTATGTGCTTTAGTTTTTTTTTCTCTGATGATTTTAAGTTCACTCTGCCGCCTGTGCGGTTGTGGTTTAAATATTTCGAAATAAACTTTTTTTATTTTGTTGGCCTAAAAAAAAAAAATGGGCAAAAGAATTTGTAAACAAGAAAATGTTAAAGAACTGAAAAGAAGTTATGTTTAAACAAAATGCAAGTGGTAGTTGTGGCAGTAGCAAAACAAAACATTATACTATGCATGCAACACAACAACAACAGCAATAACAACACGGCAGTAGCAGCAACAACAATAACAACAACAAGCCCTGGGGCTTAAGCGGATGTTATTAAGATCGACAACATGCGGTTGCAACCGCAAAACAAAAAATCTTAAACTACAAGTTGCAAAAGTTAAGGCAGAAGACAAAAATTACGAGAAAAAGGCTGTTCTTATAGGGCTTTATCTTAAAATTTTGAACTCAACTTAAAGTTGTCATCAATGATGCTGCCGCATGTTGGCATTGTTGTTGTCATTTTGGCTGCAACATGTACACTATACTCTGCCAGCTGTCGTCATGGGATTAGTAGCATTAATACTTTAGGTGGTTTCTTCTCATTCTTCTTTGCATACTCTCTATTACACGCTAAGATATTTAAAAAAAAAAAAAAACAAAAGTTTACAGTGTTGGACAAAATTGTTGGACATTCGAAATAAGTAAATATTTGACTAAATTAAACATATTTGATCTTCTTGATACCAAGAATTCCTACTCAAACAGTTTAAAATAGTGATTTCTTTGTCGAATTTAAAAGTCAACTTAAATTTCAAGTCCGAAATTTCGAAATGCTTCTCGAAGTTGTCAAATCTCACGAAGTTTAATTTTGAATAAAGGTTTTTTTTTTGTAAAAATATGGTTTATATTAACATTATACTTGTTATATTAAGTTGATACTTGTAAGTAATTTATATGTTTGTATGAAATGGTTTTGAAATGCTCTGATAGAGCCCTAAAATAAGCAAAATGAAACGTTTTTAATCGTTTTGAACTTTGCAGTGAGTGAAACAAAACAAAAAACAATGAGAGTCATGTTGCCATATAGTTTTTTATTGTATGTCTGTTTGAGCACAACGTGTACATTATATTAAACGTTCGCATCTTAAAAAGAAAACAAAGGGAGCAAAATTAAAAGCTTTTGAGCCAAAGTGTTTTGCAACCGTTTGTAAATTTTTTTTGATTCTTAAAGTGAAGTCCAAATTTGAGGTTTCATCTGTCAATCTAAATCGCTACAGGGAGATGATATGAAGCCTTTTGTGTCGGAAAATTGATGATTTAGACGAAGACAATAGATGGTATCAATAGGATGGTGCCACTTGACACACAGCAAGAGAAAGAATATATCTTTTGAATGAACAGTTGGAAAATCGCATTATTCCTCGTAGAGGAGGAGTTAACTTGGCACTAAGATCATGCGATTTGAAATTTTTTGGAATCAAAAGTGTACAACAATAATCCCACAGCAGTTCAAGAGCTAAAAAAACAACATTAACGAGCAGATATAAACCATTGACAACAGTTTATTAAAAAATGGGATTAGGAATTTTGATAAAGATTGGGACCCTGCCGAGCCAGTAGGGGGAGGAAACATTTTTGTAACCTAATTTTTTAATTAAAAATTGGGGACAAAGTTGAGGATTTTAAGTTTAGAATAAGTGTTTTTAGGGACTTCAAACTTTTAATTGAAAATATGAAAAAAATTGTTTCTGACAACACTGACCCTACCAATCACTCTTAGACTTTTAACCCTCCACTGCAACTGTTACAAAAAAAAAACAAACGAAGCAAACAACTCTTTTGCCCCCTTGAGTCTGAGACACAAGGTTATCATGCATACTTTAACACAAATTCGATCTCACGTATTCTTCAACACTCGCACACACACTCAAAACTCCTTCAGTGCATAATTTCACAATATTTGCATAACGTAACTTAAACTCAAGACATCCTCTTCTTGAAAACAAATGATGCCGATAACAAAAGAGTGTAAGAGTTTTCATAAGATTTTTGTGTTCTTGTGCTGGGTTCTTTGGTTGCCAGCAAAAAAAAAAGCTCAACCAAGTAGAAAAAAAATTTTTAACAAAAGAAGAAAATTAAAAATGCAACAACTAAAGATGCAGCAAAAAAGAAGTGGTTAAAGTAAAAAAATAGCAACAACAGCAAAAATAAATAAAACATGTTGTTTAACGTAACAACAGATGCAATTTAAGATTTTCAATTTATTTTCTTTCAAACATATTTTGGTCAAACCAAAATTTAAATTGTTTGTTTGACGAAATATTTGTTTTTATTGAAGATGATGGCCTGTAGGGAATAGTAACAGGTTCATTAAGTTATTTAATGGGTGGTAAAAGTTCATCTTAAGACGACAGTTTGCATTTGAATGGAAGCAAGCGTACTTTAAACGTAATTTTTGGGAATACAAAATTTTTAATTTACAAGATTTTGTTTGTCGTGCTTACTTTCCAATTTTTATTCTTTATAAAAACACTGAAATTTATTGTTGATAGGATAAGCCAGCGTTTAAACAGCTGCAGTTGAGATGGTAAAAGTCATAAGATTGCGCTGTAACTTCGACATCTTCATTTGTCATAGGACAAAAATAAACTGTTGCCTTTACTTCTGATTCATTACCCTACGTTTCCACATGCAAGTAATTACTTGCAAGTAGTGTATACGTATTATCAACGAAAAATCGAGGAAACAGCCGATTGGCTGAAAGTACAAAAATTGTGTGAATGGTAGAGAAAAAGTTTGAGTGTATTAAGTTTTTCGAACTTGTACTTGCATGTGGAAACGGGGGCTTAAATGAAAACAGTCGCAGTGAATGCAAAAGCAAAAAACGAAATGTTGTACACAACAAAGAACATTGGCAGTCGACATGTTCAGAAGTGTTTGGTTTGACAGACTGAAACTTTTAAAAAATCCCGTAGTTAACGAAGATGGGACGTTGTGTTTGTGTTTTTGTTTTCCATATTTTTTTTTTAATAATACATGCGTACATAAATACATAAATATGTACATACATATTTATTTATTTTTAAGCTTAACAAATCTTTTTAATTTTTTGAAATTAAATAAAACTTTAAATAACATTATCGCTTTCATATACATACAATGAACACAACGTCCACTTTCGAACATGTCGACTGCCGATGTTCTTTGTTGTGTACAACATTTCGTTTTTTGCTTTTGCCTTCACTGCGACTGTATTCATTTAATGAATCAGAAGTAAAAGCAACGGTTTATTTTTGTCTAATGAAAAATCAGGAAGTGGAAGAAAAAGCAATTTTTTGATTTTGACTGCAGCTTTTTAAACCCTGTGATAAGCTATTCCTATGCCCACATTATATGCTTAACAGCCATGTTGAATACTTTCAAATACTGACCAAACATATGAATGCCTCAAATTTCATAAATAAAAATACTAGAATAAAGTAATACTTTTTTTTTTTTTTGAATATAACGAATTTTAAAACAAATCCATAGTTCATAAAAAATAGCCAACGAAATCGCCAACTATTTTTTTAAATCGCCAAAAAGTCGCCATGTCGCCAAATCAAAAATTAGCTCGCCAAACAAATTTGAAAATGGCCACATCTGACAACCCTGCCGGCGGCAATTCCGAAGATTACCTCTTAAAAACAAACAAATATACAAAGATTCATGCTATTTTTTTAAATCGCCAAAAAGTCGCCATGTCGCAAAATCAAAAATTAGGTCGCCAAACAAGTTTGAAAATCGCCACGTTTGGCGAGAAATCGCCACATCTGACAACCCTGCCGGTGGCAGATTACCTCTTAAAAACAAACAAATATACAAAGATTCATACAAACCTTTCAGCTTTATAAAAATATTATAGACTAACCGAAACAGCATTTTGATTTTATTGAGAAAGTAGGATCTATAAAAATTTTTTCACTTTATGTGCTAACAAGTGGTTGTAAGAAAAATTGAAAAATTCGTACCGCTTATTTAAATCTAACCGAGAAAGCTAACCGAGAAATCTAACCGAGAATGAACTATTTTTTCAATAATATGGTTAAGGGTAGTAGAGATTCGGCACAGCCGAATATCGCACTCTTACTTGGTACTGGAAATCGGATAAATGTCAAATATCTTTTCAGCAATGTCAACGTTATTTGGCATACAGTTTTTTATACAAAAAGTATTTTGTTTTTTAAATAATCGCAATCAATACATTATTTTTTATACCAATTTTTACATATTACTCATACGCACGGGTGCACAGTGGAAAATTTCGGCCATCGCATTAAAACTTTGTTACTCGTTTGGTTTTGGTGATAGAACTCTGTTTTCTTGCAACGATAAATCTTAAATAGATTTCCTATTAATTACTTGAATCTAAACAAATTTAAGCCTAGTTAAGAGATTAATGCAGAAAATAAGTATGAAGTTTACTGTTATTATATGGTGATGACTAGTGCATGATTTTGGTACAAACTAGTTTAATAACTTTAATTTTTAGTAAAAAAAAGAAGTTAGAGTGCAATATCCGGCTGTGCCAAATCTTTAACGCTCTCCACCATGTTATATAATTTTATTTTTTTTCTTATGTAAAACAGTCTCGACGTAAGAATTCTTGCCACAAACGAATAAAGTTAAATTGATTAAGGAGACACAAGTACCTAGAATATATGTATGTATGTATTTATTGGTGTTATATACGGAATTCAAAACTAGTATAAACCGCCTGTCAACTCTAGTGGGGATAGTTACATTTTTCCTGAGTTTTTTACAACATTTTTTTTATAACTTTTTCCCTAAATGGCCAAAGTAGCTGATTAAAAAATTATTATTAAAAAAAGCTTCTTAACTTTATTGTACATGAACAGTAGGGCTATAACCAAATTTTTGGCATAGTACCACGAAGTGGCCAGGAATGTCGTTTTGCGAAAAAAGAGCTCACGCAAGGAAGGAAATTTTTAAAACCTTCCAAGAAATTTTGAAAAAAAAAATAAAGTTCATTCATTATGAGAAGACTTCAAATTCAAATTAGTGATTTAACTGTAGAAAGAAGTCCTTAAATTTTTTTTTTCAAATTTAAGTCATTTGTCGACCGATCCTTTCGAATTTCAATAGTTATCCAAAAATGAGTTCTTATTTGCTTCAGTAAACTACAATGAACATAACCTTAATATTTACATCACAGCTTTTGTTTTTAATATGTTTTCGAATTGACAAAAGTAACTAATTAAACGTACAGTTTAATTTTAATAATGAGTCGTACATTTTTTTACAGAAAAGGAAACAAAATGAAAACATAATAAACCTTCAAAAGAAGCCAGCAAAAATTATGTTTTTTTTTACTTAATCAGTAGAGCATAAATAAAAACAAAGGTGAAATAAGCCTCAAACAACCCAACCAACAAACCAACCATCCATTTAACCAGTCAGTCAGCCAGGCAGCAAACTTGCAAACAGTCGCGCAAATATTAACAACAAGAAAAACAAATATGCTAAGTAAAAAGAACTTTGTGGCAACGTTTTCGAAACAAACAACCACATAAAAAAGGCAAGCAAAAAATAAGAAATAAGTGAAATAAAAATTACAAATTATTATGTTTTTTTGCTCTTAAATTTTTTATGGGAAATAGTGAAAAAAAAGTAGTAGAAGCGAAAAAAAAACAAAAAAATTTATGTTTAAAACAAAATACATATGTAAGTATGTATGTTCTTACACATGTGCTACACGCAGAGAAAAACAAGTTAATATATGGTCACCTACAACGAAACTGTTTTTAAGAAAATTTTGAACATATTATGTTTAATTTAACCATATTAATGTCACCGGCCACAATATTATGTTTAAATTAGTCTTGGATGAAGAAGCCACAAGCATGCTATAGTTGCCTCTAAACATGTTATGGTTAAATATGACAGTAATTTGTTTTTAAATTAACAATACAGCATTTTCCTCTTCTCCAAGAACAATATGCTATAGTTGAAAACCAACCATGCTATTATAAGTGTTAAACATATTTTAGCTATTATTCGTAAGCAACCATAATATGGTTGTGGCTTCACGATCGTTGACTAATTTAACTATAATATGGATGTCAGTGATAATAATATAATTAAGTTGAAAATTTTCGCCCGTATTCATGAGCGATTATTAAATTTAATAAACGTTTATTATGGGAAATTTTCATAGAAAATTTGTTTTGTAATAGAGCAATTCCATATGAAAGCGATCACCTTTTGGACGACCCCTCTCCGATTTTAAAATAAATAGTCTCAATCGATTGCCCAGCAAAAAAAAATAATGTACCTACATATTTTTTTTTTTTATAGTGACTGGTTTAGTGGTGGTGTACACCACTGTCATGTGACAAAATTGAAGAATTCTTCATAAGGGACCTCATTGAAAGTTGTTTAAAAAACAAGCCATAAATGATTAAAATCTGTTTGCAACTTTTGATTTTATTCACAAAAGTCGACAAATTTTTCATTAATTTAAGAATTTCCCTTAGGGGGCTCCCATACAAATATTGCGTTTTATGAAATTCTTAAATTAATTAAAATTTGTCGACTTTTGTGAATAAAATCAAAAGTTGCAAACAGATTTTAATCATTTATGGCTTGTTTTGTTTGTAGCTTCGTTTTTTATAAGTCTGCAAAAAATTAGAAGCCTAGCTGCATTTTTTAATTTTGTATGAATTTTTAAAAAACAAAAATTTCGAAATTTTGATAAAAAAAATTAATTTTTTTTCAAAAAAAAATTATGTTTCAATAACGACTACTCATATTAGAAAAAAAGTTTTACTTTTCTGAAATGAAATTTTATTGCGGAATTTCGGTTTTTTTAGTAATTTCAATAAACTAAACCGTTTTTGAGTTACGCGAATATATGTTGAACAACCTCCTCCATTTTCGAAATAACGGTATATCTCGAAAACCAGAGCCAATCTGAAAAAACCGCGGGCACCACTGGATTCAGCGTCCCCGAATTATGTTAAAACGCCATGTCCGCCTTGTCATGAAAAAAAAGTGTCAATTTCATGCACAGTGTAATTTTTAAAATGTATTTTTAACAAGGTGGTCTCTTAAATGCTCTTCTCCTGTCCAAACAAGGAGTCGGGGCCCATTTTTTTATTGCTGATTCTTAAAGCAAGAATTATGGGGAATCCAAAAAAAAAAAAAATTAGCCGGAAAATTTAGGAGCTTCTGTGAAAATCGGAAAATTTAATTTTCATGGGAAAATTTAAAGGTAAATTTCTAAGAAAAATTAGGAAAATTTTATTTTTCAATTAAAGCCTGATTCATTACCTTTTCAACGAGCTATCACTCGTTTTTTAAAACAACTTTCAATGAGGTCCTTTATGAAGAATTCTTAAATTTTGTCACATGACAGTGGTGTACACCACCACTAAACCAGTCACTATAAAAAAAAAAAAAAAAATATGTAGGTACATTATTTTTTGCTGGGCAATCGATTGAGACTATTTATTTTAAAATCGGAGAGGGGTCGTCCAAAAATTTGCCAATTTTGATCGTTTTCATATGGAATTGCTCAATATATGTTTATATGTTTATATATATGTTTAAAATTTTCTTTAAAAATAGTTTTGTTGTAGGTGACCATATTAAAACATGTTTTCTTTTCTCTGGGTGTACTCTAATGATGATGATGAAAATGGCAAATAGCAGGCAGCTCATTAAAAATATTAAAATTTTACATTTACGCTACAACTAGCAAAAAAAAAAATTACGAAAATAAGTAAAATATAAATAATTTTTTTTTAATACCACATTTGACTTCTTAGTTCTTAGGGAAATGACTGGAGTAGAAACTCTCTTAAAACAAAATGTAAAATTATCTTTTGAAATTTAGTACGTGTGAAGTTCCCTGCAAATAATATTGGACTCCTTGAGCAATTTAAAAAAAAAATTAACTTATCACAACATGATCCAATGTAATGCAATCATTTTTTTATTTACTTATTTAATCACGGTGTATGGACTAAAATCTTTACAGACCAATACAATTATCTACATTTTATAAGGATACTTAACTAATGGTTTACAGTCAAGAACAAAATGATGTTACGTTTTAAAATATTAACGTTTACAGGGTAAAGAAAAAAATTATAGAAATCATTAAATGTTTTGCATAATCTTCTTAAGGGGTCAGCGTTTGCATAATTAGTTTGAAAACACTTTAGATGAAGAGGTGCGAAGTTCCGAGTAGATCAAAGAGGTATATTGAAGTTAATTGGCTTCAGCAGGAACTCTGTGAAAATTGAACCATTTAAAAATGATGCGTCTACTTTCTAAAGTTGGCAAATTAATTAAAAAGAGTCGTGCAGAATATGGATTTGCATTCCATGTTGTATTTCCTAGACAAAATAAAAGAAATTGTTTTTGAACAGATGCAATGCACTCGTTGTGATAAGCAGTATAGGGATCCCAAATAATAGAACCATATTCCAGGAAAGGCCTTACTAATGATGCATATAAACGTCTGGTTATTAAAGGATCAGTAAATTCTTTAGCTAATCGTTTGATAAAAGCAAGCACGCCACGAGCTTTTTTTGCCATCATGAAAATATGTTTGTAAAAGTTTAATTTACAATCAAGGAGAACTCCTAAGTCTAGAAACTCCGTCACTAGTTCTAGCTGATTTCCACCTAAGGAAAAACGACCAGTTTGCTTTGTACTTTGAGCTATAAGCAACTAATTTTTTGTGAAAATTAAAAAAAGAAATTGGAAAAAGTGTTTAAATTTTACATCATAAAGCCTTAGTGGACACTTGGTAAATAAAAGAGTAGTTACGCACTTAAACCAAAACAAAACCCTCGGCTGTGTTTTATTTTCGCAGGAGAAAACAGAAAAGGTGTTCCGCAGTCTTCAAGTGACCTACCGGTGGGAAAGATTGTGCACATCCCGTCTCGCCTGGCACCGGGCTTCCACCCCAAGTCAATCCAGACGAGCCGGGCTTTCAAAGAAAGACATCGTTTCGCCCCACCCCGACGATCAACTTCATCATAACTTCGTCGGCCCGCAGGAAGCGGAGTACCACGTACCGTGCCCAGCCTTAGCACCAGCTAAGTTTTAAACACTTTTTCCAATTTTTTTTTTAATTTTCACAAAAAATTAGTTGCTTATAGCTCAAAGTATAAAGTAAAAGTAAAAAAAAGCGACCATGGAACAGGTCATTAAAAAAAATGGTTGTTTTCGATTTTAAACGATTTAGAAACTAATCCTCTGGAGTAAACCATGGAGTAGTTTCAAAAATAATGCACTCGGAGTATGTATGAATATGGAGTAGTTTTCAGACTACTCCGTTTTAATCTAAGGCTGGGTTTTATGGTCCAGCCCTTGGACATCGTAATGTTAAATAAACCATGTTTATTCAATACACTCGGGTTACCTTTGGACTAGTCCAAGTCCCTTTTGGGCTTTATTTTACATGCGTGTACGGACATAGACATATTATTTGCAGGGTAACTTATTTCTTACTAACACAATAAAAGAGTTGAGTTTTTATGACAGCTGAGTTAAGTTTTTTCTCTCTCTCTCTTGGCTTCTGTTCTAGTCGTTTTCTATAATGGAGCCCTTTTTACAGAAATGAACAAAATAAGTAAAATGAATGAATGAAAACATATGAACTATTACAATGCAACGGATAAGGATACAACGACTTCAGTCTAGCACTTATGGTTGGCACCAAAACAAAGAACCGTTTGTTTTAACGGGAAGATAAAAGATGTCTCGACTTCAGTAAAGCAGGACTTTACAAGTGCCCTGCAGAAAGGTTTTCGTTTTATATTAACATGATAAAATAAATAAATAATAATACAACCGATCAGGATACAACGACTTCAGTCTATAGTTTTATAAAAAGTTATAGTTAACAACTAAACAAAAAACCGTTTGTTTTAACGGGAAGACAAAAAGTCTATACTTCAGTGAAGCAGGACTTCATAAATGCCTTACTTAAAGGTTTTCGTTCTATCGTAACTTGATTTAATAAAAGCAAATCGGTGTTAACAATAATTTCTAATTTTTTTCTACAATCTTTACTTTTGTTGTAGAAACATACTTAGAAAAAGAGTTAAAAGATAATTATTTCATAATTTTGGTTAATTGGGATTAATCAGTTAAGACTTTTGAAGAAAAAAATTGAGAATTACAAATCTTTGACTAATGAAAATAAATACAAAAATAATTTTGGTGGTTAAAATATCAAGGAATTTATTTTGACATCAAAAATGTATAACGATATTTGATTGATTTATTGAAAATTCTAAATAAAACTATATACTCGCAGGACATTTACTTCAAATGGCGAGTTTCTAAAATGCTTAAGTCAAATATGAAATGTTTATTAGATTTTTTTAATAAAAGCGAACTTTCTGCTTAACAATGAGATTATGCAAATCTACCTCCAAATTACCAAATTTCGTAAATTTCCTCTAAAACAACGAAAATTAGCAAAAATAATACCTCTTAATAATGACTTTTTAAGAATAAAGAAAACTTGTTAAATAACTATTTTGCCAAGTTTCCCTGAATAACAACATTTTGCAAAATTTTCTTTAAATAATAAATATGAGGTTAATTTTATTAACCTGTTCATAGTTTTAATCCAAAATGTTAATATTTTTAATTAGGCTAAAGTTAATCAAATTTCATTTTCATTAAAATATTTTTAAGAAGAAATGAATTTAACAAAATGAAATTAATTAAAATTTATTGATAATTTTTCATTCTTGACTGGCCTGGGAGTCGAACCCAGGCTTTCACGGACAAGTTGCCTTGACATGTTTCGATAGTAACCACACTATCTCTCTTCAGAGGGGTTTGCCTGGGTTCGAATTAAATTTGATGAACTTTAGCCTGATTAAAAATATTAAAATTTTGGTTTAAACAACATTAACAGTTCAATAAAAATTACCACATACTAATTATTGTTAACAGCTTAGGCACGAGCTCTATGTTTACATTTGTACTTTAACCTTTATAAGGTCTTCGGGTCAAATCTGACCCATTTTGAAATAAAAATACAATTTTTTCTAAGAGTGAGTGACTTAGATTTTTTATATTTTATGACTTTTATTTAATTTTGAATGCCATTGGCAAAAAAATATTTATAAAATTTTTTGCACTTAAGGTCTTTGGGTCATATTTGACCTGTAGCAAAATTTTTGAATTTTTGTTAGAAATTTCCAGTTGTTATTTGTTTTTTTTTCACCTCCTGTGACATGCGTTATTTTGAAGTTTACTTATAATGAAAGTAAATGTGTATTTGGTATTGATTGGACTGAAGTTGCTGACACCAAAATTTCGCATTTATTGGTCCTCTAGTTGCTGAATTGTATTGATCAAATAATGAAAGTACACACAGTTTGTGGGATGTTGTGAAAGGAAAACCTATTTTTAGAGCAATCTTGCTGTTGGACAGATTCAAAACCTTTCGAGAGTACAATTGCAAAAAAATGCATGTAGGAGCTGAGCAGGAACAACATTCTTCATCTTCAAAGACCTAGGAAAAAATATGTTTACCAGTCGAAAATAAGTTGTTACCAATCATGTCACAAAACATATACAGCCACTTTATTTAAAATGTACTTTTGTATTCGCAATAAATGTTAACAATAAATACAGCTTCAATATATTGAATAAAACTAGAAAAAATATCAACTTTTAAAACATATTTAATTAAAAAAAGTGAGTTTGTATATACAATTTTATATTTGGGTCGAATTTGACCCGAAGACCGTTAACGTTAGCAAATTTGAAGACCTTATGAGGTTGAGCTTAGCTGAAAAATACAAACGGAAAGTTGAAAGCAAGTAAAAGAAAAAACTTACTTTGGACTTCAAGAAGAATTCTTCACAAAAAGTATTTAAAAACAGAAGAAAGGAAGAACATGTAAATCCATTAAAATGGATAAGCATTCACAACAAATTTTGGATACACCAAGTGGAATAACATTTGGTTTTAAGATTGATGTTTGACTAATGACTGCCGGCCGTCGTTAATGGCGGTGAGTGTTAAACGTTAAACCCCTCTGAAGAGATAGTGTGGCTATTATCGAAACATGTCAGGGCAACCTGTCCGTGAAAACCGGGGTTCGATTCCCGGGTCAGCCAAGAACGAAAAATTGTCAATAAATTTTAATTAATTTCATGTTGTTAAATTCCTTTCTCCATAAAAATAGTTTAATGAAAGTTAAATTTGACGAACTTTAGCCTGATTAAAAATATTAAGATTTTCTTTAAATATATTTCGTTATTTAACGGAATTTTCTCAAGAGTTCCTCTAGGTTAGGTTAGTTTAGGTTAGGTAAGGTTAGGTAGAAAGGCTGTACGAAGTCAACTTTACACCCTTACCCAGAGATATGGTGCATTAAGCAACCCAGTAAGTGAGAGAATTCTAATAAGAAAAGAATAGGAGAAATAAAGAGTGAAAACACAAAAATAGAGAAAGTAGTAAAAGATAAAAAATCGGACAAAATAAGCAAGAACAACCCTACTAAACAGAAAACTGCCCTACATGTACCCAGTCCCCAGTCTCCTGCTGCGCAGCCAAATCATTACCATAACAAATCCCGTCAGATTCTTAAGCCAACAGCTTAAGACATCTCTCGGTTCGAGCAAGAATCTATTACCTAGCCATCTCAGCCTGCTGTTCTGTAGCCTTCGACAGTTATACAGAATGTGCTCAACTGTGTCTAACTCCTCTGGGTCCTCACACAACTTACATTTATTCAACAAGTCAAATCTTATCCTCACCGCCATCCTGCCCATCATACAGTAGCGCGTGAAAATACCTATCATGGTTCTGACGCAGACTCTTCCCCGAATCGGACTACCTAAGCACTGGCCCAAGCGCATGCGATGCCCTACAGTTCCCCTAAATAACAATTTATTGCAAAAATTCCTCTTACCATATAAATTCTAGTTTTTCGTTTTCGTTTGAACAACAAAGTTTTGGAAATATCCCTTAAATAACGGAATAGTTTCTTTAACCCTCCGATGAGTGAGAAGGTCCCTAGGGACCTTTTTGCCTTTTCAAACTAAAATTACTCCTAATTCGGCCACTACAACCACCCCAAAGTTAATCTGTATTCCAAGAGTATTTTGTTGCGCATCTTTTGGAAAAAAATCAAGCCGATCGGATCATTACTTTAGGAGTTATTGAGGTTTTAGTGAGAATAGTACGCGGACGTGTGAATAGGTTCGTATGGACCTTGTACTGAATTTCACTAATAAATGCATGTTTTTGGGCATCCTTATAATTTTTTTATTGTTTCAACACATAATTTACTTGTTCTGAACACAAAGACCTAAACTCAAAGACATTAGGGATGATGATAAAAACAAAAAATTCTAAGAACAAAAATACTTAAAACAAAAAATTCTAAGTAAGATACAAAAAATAATAGTCTTAAGAAAATTCAAGCAAAAAAAAAAAATTAAAAAAATTGAAAAAATTATTTTTGGAAAGTAGAAATTAGTTATAAACAATAAAAACAAAAAAAAAATCAAAAAAAAATTTTTTATATGAAAAAAACATGATTTACAAAAAAGGTCCGTAGGGACCTTTTCACACGGCCGTGAAGTTCAGAACTGTCACTCATGGGAGGGTTAAACATCTAAAAGAATTTCCCTAAACAACAAATTATTTATTGCAAAATTTTCTTTTACCAACAAAATTCTGCCAGATTTCCTTTAAATGACGGAATGTTTTAAAATTTAGTCTAAACAGCAAAATTTGGCAAAAATTTCCTTAATTAACGGAATTAGAAAAAATTTCTTAAAAATAGCGATGTTAAGAAATTTCCAATAAATAACAAAATTTCCTTTTGAATAGCGATATTTAAAAAAATTTTCTGTATTGTTCTTGATAAAATTGATAACGATTGGAGAAAGAAAGAGATTTGTATACACTGTTATGCTTGCTAGACCTTTGCTTTTTGTTCTTAAGTTAAAATTCTTAAAAAAAAATATAAAAATTGCTTTCCCTTTTAGCATTTTTATTTTTAAAATATTAATAACAGTAGTTTTTTTAAATTTAAAGAAATGAGCTTAACAAAATAATTTATAACCAACGTAAGACCAAAATGAACAATATATATTCCACACATCATAAACTTGAGCAATAAATCATCAGGGTTTCTTTACTTTGTATTTATTGGCTTTAAAAATAAAAATAAAAAATCATCTTCATCAACACATTCTGCCATGCCACAGCCACAAATTTCTCTTTATAACTTAACATTATTCCAAAGTCCCATTTTTTACAACACATTGAAAAAAAACACCACCTAAATGTATGCTACGGTTATTGCAAATATAAAAAGTACTGCAAATGTTATATATATGAGCTACAAATAATAATGCAAACAAATAAATTATAAACAAAATAACAAAAATAAATGGGTAAATAAATATTCCTGGTGAAAAAAATATATACAAATATCAAAAAAAAGCAAAAGATGTTATCGAAACAAATTCTTATTCTCATTCATAAAAAAACACACTCACTATCAAAGATAATTAGGTAAACTTATGTATATCCTTTGCCACAGGTGTGTAGAGTAGATATAAGTTTGTCATTCCGTTTATTAATTCTACAATTTCGATCTTATACTCTATCAAATAAGTATAAACATATATTTACATATTCTGAATTATAAAAGAAAGCTAAATTGACGATGTCGGTCTGTCCGTGTGTTTGTTGATATGAGTTCTCCGAAGACTTAATACAAGGTGACGCAGAGTGAGCTATAAGGTTTGAATTCTTTATATCTTTTTTTTATTATAAATTCTCCTTTGTTTTTCTTAGTACTTTATAAAAAAGATTTGGGGAATAAATTAAGAATATGCAATATAAAACTATACAATCGAAAAACGTATAAAAATAATTGAATTTTATCCTTCAAACCAACAATTCATTGTGTTAACACGGCCGTCGTCATTTTAATATGCGCATTGCACGCACAGCATCAGCGGTAAACCATTTGAATGAAAATTTTCGTCAACATGGGTCTGTAAGAACTCTTTCTGCTCCCGGAAGAGCATGTAACGTAAACACGGCTGAAAATACTGAATGTGTACAGGAGAGCGTTCAGCATAGTCCCTTAACATCAACAAGAAGCCGTTCGACATAATTTGGACTATTTTGGCGGTCGCTGTATAGAGTTTTTAGTACACTAGACTTTTGAGAAAATTTTCAGTACATTAGCACTAACTTTAAGTGCCTCAATGGCTGTGATAAGGGACATATTCGGCGAACGCATTATTTCGTACACAATCGATTTAAACTGGCCTCAATGTTTAACGGATTTAAGAGGCCTGACAGTTTTCTTTGGAGATATTTGAAAGAAAAAGTACATGTTTACAACTGAGCTTACTATCAATACTGTTGCTGTCTTTGTGATTTAACTCCTGTTACTTTTCCCTTAGAAGCCAATACTTTTCTTATGTTTTTATTGCAGTCAAAATTTTTTTTATATGTATTTATATGAAAATACTTAAAGAAGTTCGCATAGTTTTCTATTTAATTGCAATAGATAACGAAATTCGTGTAATATCTCACTACTAGCAAAATTTCGCAGAATGTCCTATTAATGACAAAATACTGCATAATTTTCTATTAATAATGAAATGTTGCCAAGTTTTCTATTAATAACGAAACTTTTCAAAGTTTCTATAATTTCGCAAAATTTCCTATGTATACACAGAAAAATTTCTCCAAAATTGTTCACCAATTAAAGCATTAATCAAAAATATAATCAGTTTTAATTAAAAATTTAATCAAGTGAATTAAACTTGTAATCAAGTGAATTAAACGTTTAATTAATGATATTAACTGGTTTAATTGATGCTATTAATTTGTTTACTGGTGCAAATTTAATTAATTTATTAATTAATATCACAAATTTTTTAATTGAAATCAATTTTTGTTTTTTTCAGTGTAGCAATACTTTGAAAAATTTCCTATTAACAGCAATTTTTGTCAAACTTTTTTTTAAATAACAAGTTTTGCAAAATTTCCTATAAAAAATAAAAATTCGCATAAATTTTTTATAAAAAAAACTTGCCGAATTTTTAAAAACAAGAAAATCCTTAACTTGTTCTTATTTTTATACCAATACCACAAAAGTGGAAAAAGTATTATATATATCACTCTATAGTGTTCGGTTCGGTAGATTTCTGGAAAACACAAACGCTAATAATGTTTGTGTAGAAAATCATTAAAAAAAAACGTTTCCCTGTTTGTCATCTTTCGAACACAAAAATAATACTGTTTTTATCTAACTCAACAAAAATATGAGAACATTTAATTTCGTTCGGTTTTTTTTGCTAACTATAGTTAGCAAATTAAATTTTTTTATGAAAATGATTCATTAAATATATGAAGCATTGTTCTTTCAGTATACTAACTTTATTGTGTTCGTTTCAGCTCACTAACTTTCGTTCGTTTCTGTTGCGCTTAACGCCCTTTTGGCTGGTATAAAAAACCCAAACATTTTTTACAAAAACAAAATACACAAACGAAAAAAAAACAAAAAGCCTGCAACATAATTTTACACAAACAAAACATATATACAATACACACATAAGCTGTTCGTGCTACCGTCATTGCTAAAATTTTTTGTTTGTTCATTTCTTTAGCAATGTTAAAAAAAGAAACGTTATAGAACATTAAAATATAATGTTTGTCTACAGTATCACTACAATTGTTCTGTTTTTTAACGAAGAAAAGAACACTATATAATATTTGGATCTTTCTTGAAAATAGTAACGAACGGTATTAAGGGTTCTGTTCGTCTACACAAACACTAAAAAAAATAAATATCGTTCCTGGGTGTGTGAGCCAAACTCTAAATAATATTCTGTTTATTTTCCAACACTGTTTTAACACCTTAAAATATTGGTCCTAGAGCTGTACATGTAAACCTTGTGTACATAGTACAGATCGCAGTTTTGAAAATGTCGAGAATCGGTATATAATTACACAAAGCATTTATGTATACAATCTTCTTTCCGGAATAGGATCTTTGTTCCCATAACTATAGTTTATAATCTTATTATGTTGATATTTACATTAAATTTGGTCTATATTTTCCCATAGCTCCCATACTTATACCACTCCCAAAAATAGCCTTCAATGGCATGCCTTCTGATAAATGTTGCTATTCACATAAAAATTAGCGACAATAACTTTTACGACAACTAATATGTCATGACAAAATATTGTGCTGGTAAGTTCGAAATTAACCATAGGTCCCTTACCCCTCATCCTAAAATCACTTAAGGGCAAACAAATCTCATATATAGAGATGAGATTTTCATGCACTAAAAAATCGAAAATATGCGCTTAAAAATGCGGTAAAAAATGTAAATTATACACTTAAAAAATAAAAAATATGCACTAAAAACTTAAAAAATTTCCATAAAAAATTGTTTTTTAATTTAACTAAAAACAAAAATAAATAAAATTCAGTATATTGCTATTCAAATATCTTTAAAAAACTTAAATAACTAATTTAAATTTTTGTTTGTTTAAATAAATAAATAAGTACTATTAAAAGTAAAACTTTGTCTTGTACTTGAAGAATGCCAATGCATTTTGAAAAAAATTTATTTTCAGGTCCCAATTTGATTTCAGATCAGATCGAAAATATTTGAAATTTATTTTATTTTTTGAAATCCTTAATTTTTTTTCACAAAACGTTTTGGATTTTTTTTAATTTGTCGGGCTATTCTTCCATCCACATTGTTTATTTTGCTTTCTGCAATATCAATTAATTTTACTTGAGTATTAAGTGAACTAAATTCCTCCTAATTAGTTATCGTTTCACCAATATATCCGTAATGTAATTGGAAAATACAAATGGTAATTGACTTCTGGTGTTATTTAAATTTAATACTTCTTTTACTATTTTAATTGCATAATCATCGGTAGCAACAAGCTCTTCTAACATTCTTAAATTGCTTAATGTTTTTGAATAAGCTTCTAGCCAGGTCCCCATCTTTTTACTACTGGCTGCGGTGGAATATTCTCGAATTGGCTTCTACTTTCCTCTGCAACGTGGTATAACCCATATGCCAAGCAAGTAACTTGTAACAGTTTTGGATATAATTTTTAAAACCCATTGAAAGCCTTAACCATTTAAGGTGCTGCATCGGCTTAAAATAGAATTATCTTTTGTCGAAATCTTGAAAATCTTGTATTTAGAGCAAAGCAAAAGCAAAGAATTTATTTATTGATTTTAAGATTTTATTGTTGTGTATTTAAAATATTTTTTAAGAACTTTTTTTATAACACCGTCCGACACTCAATATTAGACACGAACCGGATGACATAAGTCTGAAACTAGAGATTAAATGGAGCAAAACTGCGTTCACAGTTTTTTATTTTCTGATCCTGTTTCCTTTTAAAAGGTCTTCAAAATTTTAAAGGACTACATTTTTAAAAATGTTTTAAAATACTTCTGCTCATCCTACTATGCCAAATTTGGTGTCAAATGATCAAGAAGAGTTAAAAAATATTTTGCATTATTTTGTTATTATTCTTTTAGGATTAGAAGATGTCAAAAATGTCCTGACAGGATAAAATAAAAATAATACAAAATATTTTATTATTATATTTTATATTTTACTAGCTTAACCCGGTGCGCTTCGCTACACTGCTTAAATCACTTCTTCAGTTGAGAGATATTTAATATATGCATCCTATGGAAGGTTTTCCCCCCTGCGCCTTCCCACTTTATTTTTATTTTCAAAAGTGTAGTATACCATAGGAGTGACTTCTACTAAGTTTGAACATTCTTACTATAACAGTTCTTAAGATATGTGATATTAAACATTGGCGTCCTATGGGGGGTAACATTTCCCCGCTGCTATTTTATTTCAATTTTTGGGTTCAGAAGATCATACTACAAAAAGTTTAATAAAAAGAGTGCAGCGGCTCTAAATTATATTTCTAGCTATGAGGGGTACTGCTCCTCCTCTGTCCATTTCTATATTGAAGTTTAAAGTTTGGCATAATAGTAGCTTTAACCACGTTTGAAGACTCTCCCTTTAATAGTTCTTGAGTAGAGAGATATTTAATATATGCATCCTATGGAAGGTATTTCCCCCCTGCGCCTTTCCGCTTTATTTTTATTTTCAAAAGTGTTGTATACCATAAGAGAGACTTCTGCAAAGTTTGAACAGTCTCACTATAAAAGTTCATAAGATATGCGATATTAAACATTGGCGTCCTATGGTGGGTACCACTAACCCCGCCGCTATTTTGTTTTAATTTTGGGGCTCAGAAGATCCTACTACCAAAAGTTCAACAAAATGCGTGCAGTGGCTCTTATTAATATTTCTATATATGAGGGGTACTGCTCCTCCCCCGTCTACCCCGCCCATTTGTATATTGAAATTTATAGTTTACTATAATAATAGCTTTAACCACTTTTGAAGACTCTCCCTTTAATAATTCTTCAGTTGAGCGATATTTAATATATGCATCCTATGGGAGGTATCTCCCCCCTGCGCCTACCCGCTTTATTGTTATTTTCAAAAGTGTTGTATACCATAAGAGTGACTTCTAGAAAGTTTAAACATTCTCACTATTACAGTTCTTTAGATATGCGATGTTAAACATTGGCGTCCTATGGGGGATTCCACTTCCCCCGCTGCTATTTTATTTTAATTTTGGGGCTCAGAAGATCTTACTACCAAAAGTTCTGCATAATGCGTGCAGCGGATCTTGATATATGCGATAATTAATATTGGCATCCTATGGGGGATACCAATTCCCCTGCCCCTATCGAAAAAATAAGTAGCCTATTTTATTTTTAGGGCTCACGTTATGTATCTGTAAAAATTTCAGGAAAATCGGTTCAGTAGTTTAGGAGTCTATAAGCCAACAAACAAACAAACAAACAAACAAACACACATACAAACATTTTTCATTTTTATATATATAGATTATTATTATTATTTTATTATATTTTTTTATTTTGATCCTGCCAGGATAAAATAAAAATAATACAAAATATTTTACAGCTCTTCTTGTTCTTTTGACATCAAATTTGGCATTGTTGGATCCGCGGAAGTATTTTAAAATATTTTTTGAAAAGTGTTCTTCTTTGAAAGTTTGAAGTCCTTTAAAAAGGACCTAGGATCACGAAATGAAAAACTGAAAACGTTGTTTTTCTCCATTTAATGTATAGTTTCACAATTTTATCATCCGGTTCGTGTCTCACAATTTTTTTCTTTTTTTGTCGGACGGTGTAATATGAAAATTAAAAAAAAATCACTCAAAAATGTCAAAATATGCAAAAATATGCACTTAAAACCTAAATATGCAAAAATATGCATTTTCACAAATATATGCAACAACATGCTAAAACAAATCGATGCCATTTTAACGCAAATTTTATGATTCGGAAAGACAAATGGTCGACATCGTTCTTAGACTATCGATACGATATCTAATCTAAATCTAAATTATATTCAGCACAAAAAAAATTGGCATGATTTTTAGCCTCATAACAAAATTTTGTTTAGGCGGGTCCATGGTTGCCTATGGGTCCCAAATAGGGTACATTAGCAAAAATTGTTAAATATACTGTGGTGCAGGGTGTCATATGGTCGGGCTTGACCGATTTTACTTTCTCACAAGTTTTATAATAGGGTTGATTTAAAATAAATCAGGGTAATTGCAGAATCCAAGTCAGAATTCAAAATAGATTCTGATTTGAATTGGTGTCATAAAACGGTCTGGGTTTTGCTCTAATTTGGCAATAAATAAAACCAATATTTAGATCAGCTGTTTTTGTTTGTTTACATTATATTGCAACATTTAATAAATAAATCTTTTTGGTTGCATAACTTCTTTTGGGGGTTTTTCTTAAATAATCATTGTGTTTCAATTTAAAATGATTGAGGCGGCTTTAATTTTATACTTAGTTACAGAAGAATAAACTATTGAAAATGTTAAACGAAAAATTTACATGGTAATACACAGAACAACGACTTTGTAGAATCAAAATATTATGAAATTATTGCCGTGCTTAAAAAAAGAGAATAAATGTCTGTTATAAGTATTTTTCATGTTTACACGAATGGTATTAATAAAATCAAAGTTAAGATTTAAGCCAGCAGAGTTAAAAACAAAAAAAAGCTGACGGTTATAGATAGAGCTACAACATTTACAAAAATAACATGAACATTTCCTGAGTTGATGTTGTTTTGTTTTGTAATTTTATAAAAATGTTAACACCTTCAATATATACTGTTAGTACTGGCAATGTTTACTTTAAAATACACCTTTATTATGATGAAAATTCCAGGGTTTAAAAAACTGCAGTCGAAACCATAAACTGTCAAACAAAAAACGAAAATTTGTGTACAACTTTTCGCTATTTGAGTTTGTTTGACAGAGACTGTTTACATTTAATTAATCAAAAGTAAAAAAATAAACATTTACCGAACGCTTGTCAAATTTGGTATCCGTATTCTGTCCTACTTAATTCATTTTAGATATTACCATTCTAAATAATTTTTTGACATGTCGTAATTCATTGTATTACCGTAAAAACTGGCATTTACTACCTGTTTGTTGAACACGAGCGCAAGACTCGTTCGTTTCACTTATAATTAAAACAAAAACAAATTTTAAAAATTAAAAGATGTCTACGGTTGTTGGCTTGAGAATCTTGCGGGATTCGTTATGAGAATGACCTGGCTGCGCAACATGAGGCTGGGTACTGGATGGATGTAGGGCAGATTTCTCTTTAATAGGGTTGTCCTATCTTGTCTGGTCTGATTTTCTACACAGAAAAAAATAAAAATTAATTTCAATTAAAAAATTTGTGATATTAATTAAAAAATTAATTAAATTTGCACCAGTAAACAAATTAATAGTATCAATTAAACCAGTTAATAGTATTAATTAAACGTTTAATTCACTTGATCAAAAGTTTTATTCACTTGATTAAATTTTTAATTAAAACCGATTATATTTTTGATTAATGCTTTAATTGGTGAAAATTTTTCGAGAATTTTTTCTGTGTATCTTCCACTTTTTTTCTATACTTAGGCTTTCACTATTTATTTCTCCTATTTTTTGTTCAAACAGTCTATCACTAACTAAGACGTATTGGTTGCTGGGTAAGGTTGAAAAGGTTTCTTTCTACCATACCTTACCTAACCCAGTAGTTATTAGAGAATATAGTACCTTCATGTTAGCGTGGACCACGTGGATCAATTACGTTTCTTCTGTGGCCTAGATCGAAAGTCAAAAAATTGTGGCATAGACGGTTCTGGGCTCTTATTGAGTTTGCCTTTGTTAATTTTTACATTGTATTTTTTCAGCTTAATAAAAAACTGTCGCTGCTTGAGTATAGAACTTCCGTTGCCTAAGGATTAACGACATTTTAGAAGCTTTCTGTTAAAAAAAAAAAGAAATTGGATCATGTAACTTCTAGCAATAAAAGAAGCAGCGGAAAATCTGAATCTGTTTCCATAGAAGTAACCTTGGTGTTCACTGACCTACATTTGTAGAAAGTCGAGTAAGATGCGAGCTCTGAAGCATTAGAAAAGTCCAGCTGAGACCATATTCAAAATGCAGACACTGCAATGTTTTTTGTGTTGCATTGATAACAAAAATTGTTTCATTCTATACCATGACATAAATTAAGTATCTGATCTTTTATTTTGCACATGATCTCTTATTATGTTACTGTATTATAGCTTTAGTTTATTAAATATTAATGAGTTCCTTTGTTTTTGTTTAGTTAAAATGAAATAAAATTTCTAGTTTTTGGTAGTTAAATACGATTTCTTTTAAAAATATTTTTTTAAAAATCGGGTTCTTTTGACCCAAAGGTACTTCTAAGTACCAAGAATTCTACATATCCTTCCCAATCCGTCAAAAAACCAAAAACATGGATTCCATAAAAAAATTATGGGTTAAGTAAGGTTGAAGCCAGTGTTTAAAAAACTGCAGTTGAAATACACCCCTATTGTGAATAACAAGTGGAGTTTTTGCTTCCATGAAATTTTAATTCCCCTCGAAGGGAAAACGCAATCGTGAATCTCGTGTGAAAAATTTTTCACGCTATAAGTTCCAGTGAATGTAAAAAAAGAAGAAAGATTCAAAAAAATTCAAAATATTTTAACGAAAAGTTAAAATAATAAAGCAAAATATTTAGTATTGGAGGGATAGTGTAATTACAACGTTAGTTTATTTAAATTTTATGTTATTAATATATTTTCCAAAATTCTGCCAGGGTTTAAAAAATTGCAGTCGAAACCAAAAACTGTCGAACAAAAAACGAAAATTTGTTTATAACTTTTCGGGGTTTGAAAGGGAATAGCAGCGACTATTCACATTTAATGAATCAGAACTTAAACCAACAATTTTTTTTTTTTTTTTCCCAATGACAAATAAAGAAGTAGAAAAAATGGCAGTTTTTCGGCTTTAACTGCAGTTTTTTAAACGCTGAACAAATCCGCAGGCAATCGACCTATTTTGTTGACCAATATATCGGTTTGTACCTTATTAACGGATCTAGCCATTAATATTCGACTTATAGGAAAAACTACTTACATACATGATCGTGAACGTGAACAAATTACGAGGGAAAAACCTTTCACGAAAAGGGGATTTTTTTCCCTTGAACATTTTTCACACTATTATTCTTCTTTAAATTACCTTTTTTTGTGGGAGTTTTTCATGATCGCCAATGACGCCGTGCAATAAAGCCATAGGAAATAAGGCCATATGGCCTTATTTCCATGTAAGGAGTGAAATAAAGCCATACATGGTCTTATTTCCTATTTAAATTTTTTTCTTTTAATATAATTCTAATTAATTTAAAAATTGTTTTGTTGTTTTTTCTCTGGGTGTATATATTAAAAATATAACGAAAAAATTTGTTGGGCGCAAGGATTTTCTCCTCTATGGTATTACAAGCACTGGCTTCGCTAACTTAAGCTTCTCTGCACAGCCGGCCTTCGGCCGGGCGCAAGGATTTTCTCTTCTATGGTATAACAAACACCGGCCTCGCCAACTAAAGCTTCTCTTCATAGCCGGCCTTCGTTCGAAAACAAGGCAGATTTTACACTGTTATGGCGTTATTTCCACTTTGGTTACTAAACGATTATGGTGTTATTGCACTTGGATGATGGTACGGCTTTATTTCCTATGGCTTTATTGTACGGGCCATCGCAAATATGTGAAAAGGGGAAAAATTATTCACGATAGGGGTGATAGTAAAAGTCATAATATTGTGCTTTTTCTATTACTTTTTCATTGGACAAAAGCAAACTGTTGCATTTACTTCGATTAATTAAATTTAAACAGTCGCAGTCAAGTCAAAGGTAAAAAAAACAAAAACTTTAACACAACAAAGTACTTCGGTAGTCGACATGTTCGGAAGTTTTTGGAAGTAAAGGCAGAAGAGATGTTGCGTGTGTGTGTTTTTACTTGAATACATACATACACATAAATGTATGTATTTTCAAAACATCAAAAACACACACGCATTTACAAACCACTTGTCAAATTTTATATCCGTATTCTCTCCTACTCACTACATTTTGCTTTGACATGATAAGATTTTTTCATTCTGCAAAACCAATAAATATGCCTTAAGTTTAGGTATATGTTGAGTTCTATTACATGAATGAATGAAATTAGTTAAAGAAATTTATACCAAATGTACAAGTGTGTTCTTTACATCGAAAATACAAAACGCAAGCATTTGAAATATACACTTTTAATCTAATTATTGTTTTAATATTATGTTTAATAGAAAAATATTTTTATTATATTTGTCATAAAATTCATTTATTACAGAAATCTTATTAAAATACGACGTTTAAAATTCTTGCGTTTTCGATTTCCAGAACACCCCTAAAAGTTCTTTTATACCAAAATTTGTTTGATAATATCCGATGAACTTTTTCTATATTAATTTTTTTTAAATTTTTCTTCGAGTGTAAATAATTTTCTTCAAGTGAAAACTAAAAAGCACATTATTTATATACAAATAAGTTTTAAGCTGAAAAGAAACCCAAGAAAAATATACATTTTACACAAGATTGATTGAATTTGTTAAGAGTTTTCTTTGAAAGGAAAATCAAGTTCATCAGTGTAATCAATAATATACTATCACATAATTTTCAACACAAGAAAAAAAAAAAAAATTCTCTTACAAATTTACATACAAGTACACATGTAAATAAAAATATTATAATGAACTATCGAACGAATATCATAATGTAGAAAGTAATTTAGGAAAGTTTTACTATGAAATCACATCTAAAGTTGTAAAAGTTGTAAATATCGTCAGTATAAAACATGCATAAGAAAAAGGGATTAACATCATTAGAGCTAATTTGGAAAGAGCTAAATAAAAGACGTCAGTCAATAAAGAAGAACTATTTTTTGCCAAGCACTTTATACGTGACACAGATAATAGTAGGTACCCCTTAAAAAATATTTAATTTTCCAAAAATTGGTGATATTTAAAAAAAGTAAATAAACCAAAAATTTTTAAATAAACGCAAATATTTATTTTATTATTTAAAATTAAAACTTTTTACCGTATTCAAAACGAAAATTTGTGTACTTCGAATATACTCCGCTCATTGAAAGAGCAACTAAAATGTTAATTAAGCTTAATCACCATTTAATCATGAATTTATTCAAAACACTTTTAAATCGCCCGATTAAGAACAATTTTTACATCTCTGTTTTAGTTAAATTCAATTGATAGAAATATAAAAATGGACAGCAGTTAAAAAGTCTTTGATGATTCGATAATCATAGCTTATTTAAAAAAAATAGGAATAATAATAGAATAATAGAAAATAATAGCCTACTGGTTCCGCTTGCAACCAACCAAAAAAAATCCGAACTTTGCTCAACGATTTTTGCTTAAACTTGCACCTGCATTTTAAAAATATTTCTTGATACAAGCGCCACCTTTTGCGACTGTAGCCACTTTAGTCCGACTTTATTTGACTCCTGTAAGGTTGAGTAAGGTGTCACAACCTCGAAAAAACAGCTTTTGCAAAATTGCGAACTTTCAAAAAAATAATTTTGCTTCAAATACGTAAAAACTGAAGCTTAAAAAAATATTTCCGTGACCGTTATAATGCCTTGAAGCTTATGTGAATGCTTGAAATAATTATTTTTATTTTATTTAAGTGGATTTTTTAAAGCGTATGGTTGGTCCCTTGCGGAACCGTCAGGAAACGGGTGTTCGAAATTTTCCAATTTTTGTAACGGTTTTTTCAGTTTGTTGATTAGAAATGTCGCATAGCAATCGTGATTTAAGAACGCAAGAAAAGCTTTGGGAGTTTGTCAATTCGGTTGCGTGATCGGACAGTGAAGATAATGGTGGTTTTTCTTCTGACGACAGTGATTTTGACCCAGATTTCGATTTTGATGCTGCTTTCCGAAATGAAAATTTTGAAGATGACGAGCAAATAGGCCATTTTCGTGATGAAAACGAAGCGATGGAACTTGCAGATGTTAAGAACAATGCAGCAGTGAATTTGTGTGTGAGTTGCATATTGCTTGACAAAATTTGGTACTGAAATGAAAGTGGGAAAAGGTCGACGAAGTAATCTCGAAGTTGATATTGTTGCGAAAAATCATCACCCAATGCCTGCTCCGATGCCGCCGCATGACATTCGCCTAGATAACGCTGGGCATTTAACATAATATGTCAAGGAAGGGAAACCGCGATGCAAAAATCGGAAATGTACATCCCAAACAAAAGTTAGATGCCAAAAATGTGGAATACATTTGTATTTTTCGACTTAAAAACTGGTTTGCTGAGTTTTACCAAAACTAAATGCAATTGCTGATATTTAAATGTAAATAATTCTTTATTTTTCTGTTACTTTTTGCATTACTTAAGTAAAATATTTTGATATTTGTTAAAAAAAATTCTGTGCTATAATATACACCTTTAAAATTTTTGATCTCCGGGTGCCTAGTGGTTCCGCAAAGAACCAACCAGGGTTTTCTTGCCAAGCTCAGGTAAATAAAACCTATGCACAAGGTCGTAGAACAAAAATTGTTTAGAAACCCGAGTTTTAAAACCTTAATTTTTTTCTGCTCAAAAAAATAAATCAGGCTACACAGAAAAAAAATTTGCACCAGTAAACGCATTAATCAAAAATAAAATCAGTCTTTATTAAAAATTGAATCAAGTGAATTAAACGTTTAATCAAATGAATTAAACGTTTAATCAAGTGTATTAAACGTTTAATTGACAATATTAATTTGCACCAGTAAAAAAATTAATAATATCAATTAAACGTTTAATTCACATAATTAAACGTTTAATACACTTGATTAATCGTTTAATTCACTTGATTAAATGTTTAATTAAAATTAATTTTATTTTTGATTAATGCGTTGACTGGTGCAAATTTTTTTCTGTGTATTAAGGGTTAATTTGAATGCGGGTGTTAAATTTTATAAAAAAAACCCAAAAGCCTATTAAATAGCACAGATAGTTATACGTTCACAGAAAAATAAAAGTAGATTTCAATTAAAATGTTTGTGATATTAATTAAAAATTTAATTAAATTTTCAACAGTAAACAAATTAATAGTCTCAATTAAACGTTTAATTAAATTAATTAAATTTTTAATTTATTTAAAAAAACGTTTAATTCACTTGATTAAATTTTTAATTAAAACAGATTTTATTTTTGATAAATGCTTTAATTAGTGAAAAATTTTGGAGAATTTTTTCTGTGTACTCTAAAAAAAAGATTAATGTACTAAAATTATTTCAGGTATATATTTTTTTAATAATATTTTGTTGGACCTGCTTTTGCCTCAATTACTGTCATCAATCGATTACTCATTGAAAATAGAAGTTTTTTTTTTCTTTTTTGTCTCAGACGTTATTTGATCTCACTCATACTTCAAGCCATCTTTAAGTTCTTGTTTATTTCTTTAATATTTTTTTTTTCGATTGCGATGTTCCAATTCACCCCATAAATTCTCTATGGGATTTAGGGCTGGTGATTGAGGAGTCGAACGTAGTTGTTTCGGGACGTTATACAGCAGCCATTCTTTGACATTATACGAAGTGTGCTTTGGGTTTTTGTCCTGCTGAAAATAGCAGGCGCCACTAACACCCAAAACACTTGCGGAATCTTTCAAACTGCTTTTCGAAATGTCTAAATAAAGAAATCGTTCCAATTTTGCTTCCACAAATCGCAGTTTTCCAACCCCATTCGCCGACATGCAGCCCCAAACCATGATCGAACCACCATGCTTCGGTTGCAGCTCTTCATTAGGTTTGCACCAAATTTTTTGTTTGCCATCACAACCGAATAAATTGTACTTGCTTTTATCACTAAAAAGCACATTCGCCCAAAAATCGGGTTCCATAGCCGCGTACAAAAAAAAAACCATTAATAAGCGAAACAAACAGAAAAAAGGGACTCGACTTCGCACTTAATTATACGTACAAATCAACAGGGGCCAGATTCTGGCATTCGTGATCGAGTACATTCTCGATTCGAAAGCAATTTAATATTAAATTATTTTAGTAATTTAATTACCCAATGGACATATGTGTTAGAGAAGCGCATAACAATAGAACTACTACAACGGAATTATCACCTCAATAGCAATTTAACTTATTTAAATTATTATCCTATAATGTAGCTAATTTATCAAGAGCAATAAACTTTGGCACGTTCATATCATATGTTAATAAATTTGATGTATTTTTCTTATATGAAACTCACGTAATAGCTAGCAAACAATATATTTTTTCGTCTTACTTTCAAAATTTTACTTTACACTGGATTGAAGCGAAGAGAATTCAAGCAGTTGGTCGTGCAAGTGGTGGATGTTTATTTGGTTTTCGGAAAACTCTACAGAAAATATATGAATTCAAATATATAAATATATACAATAACACTGTTACGGTTGCTAAATTAGATGGAACCCTTTTCTACTTCATACCCAAATATTTGAATTGTACCAATTGGAATTCTGATATGGAAAGCTTTCATGAATTTTTACAGGATTTTAATCCTACAAACTTCTGTATAGTTGGTGATCTGAATGCTAGAATTGCAAATGAGCAGGTCTTGGATACAAATTTACTAGAGGGTTTGCCACATATCCGTAAATTTAGATGCTCAAAGGATAATATTTACAATACTCAAGGTAGAAAACTATTAGAAGTCGTTGAAAATGTTGGTGGTATTGTGCTTAATGGAAGAACGGTGAATGATGCATTGGGTGAATTGACCTTTTGTGGTGCGATGGGTAATTCTTTAATTGACTATTGTATTTGTTCTCACAGCTTACTACAATTCGTTGATAATTTATCTGTAGCATCTAAGCCTTACTCTGACCATATGCCACTGTGCCTTCAAATTAGATCCACAAACAATAACTATGGTAGAAGTGATGAACGGTCGCTACAAAAACTACGTTGGCATAATAAACACTCACTAAAATATGCAGAAAACCTTAGGGCACTATCTACTCAGATTAACCTACATACGGAGGTCACGGTAGACGAATTAGTACTAGCAGTAACTAGAAAAATTAAACTGGCAAACGTAAAACCTAGCAATAGAAGTATATTCGAGCCTAAGCAAAAATGGTTTGATTGGGCGTGTTGGCGTTCCCGTATATGTATGCTAGTGAAGCTGAAAGTCTATAGAATGACTTACACCACTGTAAATAGACGTCGTTATATTACAGCTAGACATAAATACTTGCGACTCTGTAATACAAAGAAATTAGAATTATACAGCAAGAACCTTGAGCTACTAAATACAGTTAGATGTTCTAGCGAATGGTGGAAGCTGTCTAAATCATTGATACCATCTAGATACATTGTTAAAGGAATTATGAATACAAATGACTTTTATTCTCACTTCAGTACTTTACTACAAAATAATGAAACTACATGCCGTATTTTACCGATGCTCTGCTAGACTCGCCCATTGAATTCTGTGAATTGTATACAGTTATTAAATCCCTTAAACAAAACAAAGCTCCAGGACAAGATGGTGTTAGCTATGAGTTCTACAAATATGCCCCCGCATGCTTCTTAACTGAGTTATTAACAATATTCAACAAAATATTTTTACAAGAAACAATACCATCTAGCTTCAGAAATTCAATTATAGTTCCACTCTTTAAAAAAGGCGATCCAAACTTGCCAACGAATTATCGTGGTTTATCCTTGATCAACACTTTGTGCAAAATTTTTAATACAATTTTGCTAAATAGAATAACAGAATGGACAGAAAGCAACAATGTATTGAGCGAATATCAAGCCGGGTTTAGAAAACATTATTCAACCGTTGATAATATTTTTAATTTGATAAGCATAGTAAACTTGAATAAATTGAATGGTAAAAGAACGTATGCTTTTTTTGTCGATTTCTCGTGTGCTTTCGATGCGATACCAAGAAATAGCCTGTTTTATAAATTATCATGTCTTGGTATGTCATCTAAGATAATAAGAATATTGCAGAAATCGTATGAGAACACTAAAAGTCAAATATGGGACGGCAATTCCCTCTCGAATTCATTTACTGTGGAACTTGGTGTAAAACAAGGTTGCATTTTAAGCCCACTATTTTTTTCATTATATATAAATGACCTTATTGATGTGTTGCCAGGTGGTGTTAACGTTGCAGACAATAATATTAAACTTTTGCTTTATGCGGATGATATAGTTATTTTATCGGAATCACCTACTGAATTGCAAAACATGATTAATGCCTTGCATTCATATTGTACTAAGTGGTGTTTAAAAGTTAATTTAGAAAAGTCTAAAATATTAGTATTTCGCTCAGGATCACGTATGTCTGCGAACTTGAATTGGCAATATGGTACAAAAAATATAGAAATAGTGAACAGCTACAAATATCTTGGGATAACCATCACATATAACCTGTCCTTTAAAACACATTTAAATAACAAATTAACGACATCAAAGCTGGCAATAAATTCCACTTGGTCAAAATATATAACAAACCCACAAATATCGATCAAAAATAAGCTAAAAATATTTAACGCAGCCTGTAGATCTATTTTGTTATACGCGGCTCAAATATGGGGATATGAAAAACACGATGTTGTTGAGAAGCTGTTTCGATTTTTTATTAAAAAAATGTTGTACCTGCCCCCCACAACACCCAATTACATGCTACATTAGGAAACTAACCTTGACTCACTTTATATTTCGACGTTGAAACTGCACTTTAATTATATAAATAAAGTTTTAAATTTAAGTCAACGACGACTTCCACGTATTTTAGCAGAGTTTATTATATCTCGAAATGTGTGTTGGGCAAGAGAATGGTTAAATCTCTGTCAAAATCTACAATTTACCCCAGCTAATTCTAACAGACCTTTATGTACGTACTGGAAACCCATTTTAAAATTACTGCAAACTAAAGAACGTGAAGATAACTTAAGAAGTGCAGTCAACTCCCAGCATCACGATCTATACTCGCAACTAAGTTTTGATGTCGAGCCAGCACTCACGACAAATTTATCGCCCTATATTATTAGTTTGATAATTAAAGCAAGAGGTGGATTGCTCAATTTAAATGCCAGAAGCTTCCGAAATAACACTGTTACCACATGTACAATATGCAACCTTGATGAACCTGAGAATACTTTTCATTTTGTTGGAGTTTGTCCAATTTTTAATGTACATAGGAGAAATCTCTTTGGAAAAATACAACTTAATATAAGCGAAGTACTTAATATTTTGAATGGTCACAATTATGTTGCTTTATACAAATACATTCAAGTATGTTTAAAATATAGAAAACTGCTAACAAATGAATTTGATTTTTGATTTTTAAATATAAATATAAGCTTGTAAATACCAATGAATTATATAAATACAATATTACAATGCCAATCGGGCTTACAACGAAAACGTTCAGCCCAATATAGATAAATATATTAAATGAATTTTTTGTTAATTTGTATATACAACATATTTAGTCTATTAATAAATAATAATAAATAATAATAATAAATATTAAAATTATTTTAGTCAATACTCAACGAATCTGAATTATTTTTTCGTTATTGTAAAGCATTCATTTGAGTTTCACAATACTGAAAAAATTATTTCGATTCGTTCAGTATCGACTGAAATAAAATTGCTTTAGAAACGAGAAAGAACTCGATTACGAATGTCAGAATTAGGCCCCTGTTGATTTGTACGTATAATTAATTGCGAAGTCGAGTCGCTTTTTTCTGTTTGTTTCGCTTATTAATGGTTTTTTTTTTGTACGCGGCTATGGAACCCGCTTTTTTGCAAAACACTTCGCTTTGTTTCTGAATGAACGTTAATATAATTATTATTAATATTGTGGTCATTTTCCAAAGTGTTTCGAATTTCCACGGCTGTTGTTTTAGAAGTTTTACTAACAAAAAAAAACTGGACGACCAGTTTTTGGCTCAAAAGACTCAGAAACTCAAGGAATTCCCATCTTTCCTCAATTTTAAAAAACGTTTACGCATTTCAATACAAATGTCCTTTGTTTTCTTAACCATTTTCACAAAAAGGTAAATTCCTTTTTCTAAAGTTACTGTAGTCTTTAAGAATTGCTTACAAATTAAGCTTTTAACAATTTTCGTTCATTATTTTTTCTTTAAATCTAGTTAATTTTAAAAAGTACTGTTTCCTTTTTGGCATCGTACGTATTTTTTTATTTATTTATTTAAGGTCTACGGAATAATCCCTTACAGATCAATTGAAAAAATTTACATAATATACAAAATAAAAAAAAAAGATTTAGACATCTATTTAATTATACTGATTAAGGTACAACATAATATTACGTTTAATGACAGTAACAGAAAAATCAATTAGAAAATAAAAATCATTATAATGTTTAATCAAAATCATTATAATGTTTAAAATTTAATTTTCATTAAATTATTTTTATGAAGAAAGGAATTTTACAATATGAAAATTAATAAAAATTGTTATTGATAATCTTTTACTCTTGACCGTGGCCGGGATTCGAACCGCGGCCGGCAGGTTACCATGACATGTTTCGATCGCAACCACTCGATTTTTAAATTTAATGAACTTAAGCCTGATTAAATATTAAAAATTTGGATTAAAAACCATAAAAAGTTCAACAAAATAACCACAATACTAATTAATCATTATAATGTTTACACAATTTTCTTAGAGGATCAGAATGAGTATAATTAGTTTGGAAAACTTTTCAATAGATTGAAATGTAGAAACGAGTTGATCGATGAGGTTCCTTAAAATTTATGTTGCTGAGTAGGAAGTCAGAACAGACTGCACCATTTATTAGGTTAAGTAAAAATGAAACGCTAAGCATAGTTTTTCTGCTCTCCAACGTTCGTAATTTTAATTCCAAATTACAGATATATATTCCAAGATTGGTCTGACTAAAGATGTATACAACCGTTTAGTAATGATTATTTAAGTAAATTCCTTAGGCGATCGTTTTTTAAAAGCCAACACACCACGAGCTTTGTTTACCATCATATATATGTATGTGTTTCTTGAGATTTAATTTATGATCCAAAAGTATTCCAAGATTCCTAACCAGTTCAAGTTGGTGTCCACCCAGTGAAAAGTTAAACAAAGCAGCTTTATTTAATTTGAGTTTCATTAAATTAAGCACGCACCATTGAAATAGTTCATTCAAATCATGTTGCAGCCTATTTTTTTCAATGTTAGTGTCACAGCTATGAAATATCTTCACATCATCGCCATACATTAAGACGTAACAATATTTAATTACGCACGGTAAGTCATTGATGAATAAGGAAAATAAAATTGGATGTAGCTACCTTGAGGCACTCCAGAACTTACGATAATGTTTTTTGATGTAGTATTATTAAAAACAACATTTTGTTTTCGGTTTTTTATATATGATTTGATCCAATTTAACTCCGAGTGTAAGACCCATAGCATGAAGCTTTATCAGAAGTAATTTATGATTGACTTTATCAAAAGCTTTACAAAAGTCCGTATAAATAAAATCTGTAAATTTGCTTTTAATAAATCCACGATTTACTATAGTAGTCAGCTGCATGAGATTAGTTATTGATGAACGACCTTTTCTAAAACCATGTTGACAGGAAGATAAAAGGGACGAATATTGATGAAGGAGATTGTCGGCAACACACTTTTCAAAAAGTTTATGGATTGCACTTAACTTTGGTCTGCCTCTATAGTGTGTGACACATTACTGCAAGATTTAAATAATAATGAATGAGTCTTTCCACAACTGAGGAAAATAGCCATATTTAAATGATAAATTAAATGTTAAAATTAATTAATCTGTGCTGCCAGGTTAAGTTTTAAGTGTAAAAGTACAATAAGCGGAAAGTAAACCGGATTTTATGTAGTTTTTTTTTTGACAGTGTGTCGATGCGTTGCACATGCAAGAAAATAAATATAAATCAGAAAGGCAGGGTTATTCTTATAGTCCAATTTTAGGAGGAGTACGAACTATTATCTGTGTGACTGTAGATACAAATTGTGGTTAGAGAAAAAGTCTTGCTTTGTTTTCAAGAAAAAGACATCAAAGATTATTTAAAATCCTCTCCTTAATCGATTTTAAGTAGAAACCGCTGCTCTAGTTTTAGCGATTAATCAAAATGCTTAAAACATAATAGGACACGTAGAAGACTAATCTAATTCTTTAATAATACATTAAAAACTATACAAATTAATAATTTTATCCACAGGCAACCGTTCAGCAATTTAGGTTAAGTAAGTTAGAAATGGTAGTCAATACTTATCTGACGCAATTAAATACTTAAATGATTAATTGTGATAACACGGAGTTTTTATAATCAACCTCCTACCGTAAAACCAACCCGACCTTATAACTAAAGTTCAAATTGCCCTCAAGTTGAACTCTAGAAATTTTATAAGACTCATCAGACTTGGCGGATCCCATTTCATAGAACCAACCCAAACTTCTATCTTAAATTCGAAATGCACTCAATTTTAACGCACAACATTTCGTTCAGATGCCTTCTAGCCAGTGCATAGAGTAACAGAGCAGGTGTTCTACGTGCTTAGCGGCAGTATTCCTACACTCAAAAGAAAATTCAATCCACCCGTACTCAAATCAATCCGAAGCGGTATTAATAGAACGGAGAGTACGGATTTTCTTGAATCAAGTACAAAAAGAATCAATGAATCAATCAAGTACGGATTTTTAATCGCAAAATACTTAAATTATCCATATTCAATCCCGATTTCGTACTTGAAATAATCCGAAAATGAGATTAATTTAAGTAAAACTAAGATTGAATCAATCTCAAAATGCGCTTGATTCAAGCATTATAAAGTTGATTCAATCCAGAATTCGTACTTAAAAAAAACCAAAAAAGAAATTAGAAAGAAAATTAGAAAAAAAAAATTAAAAGAAAAAATTGTGATTGATTTACTTACTTGAATTACAGTTTACAGAATTATAAAACACCAACATCATGCCTGAAATGGTTTTTACTTTAGAAATCTGATGTACATATTTAACCAAAAATATAAACTAAATGAGAAGCAAGAGTTCAAATTTACTTTTAACCCTTCATGTTACACATGAGTCTGGCCAGGGCCAGAAAATTAAAACATGTGTAAAACGGAGGGTTAAGCACAACGAAAAATTTAATCTTTTTTTACTTGATTTAAGAATTTTATACTTATTTCATGAAATTCCGGGATTAATTTTCGAAAGTAATCCCATTTAGGATTATTTGGAGTACGTTTTAGTGTTATTCGTACTTGAATTTTTGAGTAGAACTCGTACTTAAAGTAATCACAAAAAACTTGATAAATACCGGGTGTTATTCTTTCTGGGTAGAGTATGGCTCCTAAAAGCTGTGTATGCCTACCTATTAGACAGTGTCCTCTAACCAAAAATAATGCGCCCTTTTTTGTAATTGACTGTAAAAAATGGTGCGTCCTTCAACCACGCGGGGCTACAAACGCCTGGCAATCCTACATCCAGTATTTCTGGCCCATCTGTCGTTAGCAATATCGTTATTAAATCACCGAATATAGAGTTTGCAGTAGAGTAGAGGTACCCCAACACTTTGCAAATCAATAACAATCAGTAAGGTAGTACCAAGTCTAGCAAGCAGATTGGTCCTATTCTTCCCATATGATCCTGATGTCAAACTGCTCAGCCAAAGATCAGTCAAAGACTATTCTCGTTCTCAGAGAGGGAGAACTTAAGGCCATAACGAGGCGATGCTATCATTGTAAATATTCACAGTATTCGTTTACAAAGCAAACAATCTGAGCCAGTCCACGGCTTCCCTTATCGCAAAAAGCCAAACAGTAATCTGGATATCTCCGAGATAAAGGTATGTTGAGGTCCCCTGAGTGTACTCTGAAGCACACTGTTTCGCGTGATAAAGAGCCATCCGTTTAGATATTTACGCATCTCCTTCTATCTGAAACACCGTTTCTCCAAGCATTTTGGATTGTTATCAGCGTAATTAAAAGAACTTATTTGAAATTTTGTTGCATTTGCTTTAGCTATTTTTTATTTTTTTGGCTCAACAGATGGCGCAGCTTTTATGTCTTTAAAAACTCATATAGCGTTTTTGAGGGTAAAACTCTGTCATTTATTCCAACACAGCCACTGAACGAAATGGTATAAAAAACAAATTTTTTTTTCTTTGAAAATTGTTAAGTTTGTAGCAATAAAGATTCATTTGCTGGAAGTCCTGCTTCATTTGTTTAATTTAAAATTTGTATGTAAATGAGAATGTACGTTACTTGGGCTTAAGAGCCGATGTTGATTTTGAATAAAACAAAAATTATTTAGGAAATTATTGTAATTTCTTTTTATTATGATAATATTGGTATGATTCAATTATGTATGGAACAAAGTATCAGCTAAATGGCCGCCGCAATCTCGGCGGCACACCTCCATCCGATGGTCCAAATTTTCGATGACCCTGAGGCATAATGGAGGTTCTATGCCGTTAATGTGCCGAATTATCTCATATTTGAGCTCTTGAATTGTTGCTGGCTTATCGACGTACACCTTTTCTTTCAAATAACCCCAAAGAAAGAAGTCCAACGGTGGCGACCAATTGACATCGCCACAACGTGAGATAACACGGCCATTGAATTTGTCGCGCAAAAGAGCCATTGTTTCGTTAGCTGTGTGGCAAGTGGCACCGTCCTGTTGAAACCACATATCGTCCACATCCATATCTTCCAATTCGGGCCATAAAAAGTTCGTTATCATCTCACGATAGCGAACACCATTCACAGTGGAAAAAATACTTACTTACTTACTTAAATGGCTATTACAGAACGTTTGTTCCTGTAGCCGAACGAAGAATATTCTTCCATGCGCCTCGATCTTCCGCGCTCCTTCTCCAATTTATTACACCAAGCTTTGAAATGTCTTCCTCCACCTGATCTTTCCATCGGAGTTTTGGTCTTCCTCTTCTGCGTGAACCATCACCAGGCGCGTATTCGAATGCCTTTTTAGCTGGAGCATTTTCTTCTATTCGCACAACATGACTTAGCCAACGCAATCGGTGTAGTTTTATGCGTTTCACAATGTCAATGTCGGCATACAGCTCATACAGCTCATGGTTCATACGACACCGATATTCTCCGTCAACGCAGATGGGTCCATAAGTTTTACGAAGAATTTTTCTCTCGAATACTCCAAGTACTGCCTCGTCTGCTTTCGCAAGTACCCATGCTTCAGAGCCATACAACAGCACGGGTAGTACCAGTGACTTGTAGAATGTGATTTTTGTCTGTCGAGAGATGGCTTTGCTCTTAAACTGCTTACTAAGTCCAAAGTAGCATCTATTAGCCAGTATAATTCTTCTTTTAATTTCAAAACTGATGTTGTTCGTTTTGTTTATGGCGGTTCCGAGGTAGATAAAATCGTTGACTATTTCAAAGTTATAGTTTTCAACTTCCACTGTTGGCCCGAGTCTACTGGACGTCCTGTGCGTTGATACCATCAACTTTGTTTTATCTGCGTTTACCACCAGACCCACTTTAGCAGATTCTTTTTTAACTTTTTCAAAGGTGGCAGTCACTGCTCGCAGCGTTCGACCCATGATGTCAATATCGTCAGCATATGCAAGTAGCATGTGTTGTTTTGTGTATAGTGTGCCAGTTCTATTCACATCTGCGTCTCGTATAACCTTTTCCAGCAGGATATTAAAGAGGTCACACGAGAGACTATCTCCTTGTCTGAAACCTCGCTTGGTACTGAATGGCCCGGAGAGGTTTTTTCCTATTTTGACTGAAGATCGCGTATCAGTAAGACTCATTCTTCAAAGTCGTATAAGTTTTGCCGGGATACCAAACTCAGACATGGCCTGAAACACCTTTGATCGTATGGGGCTGTCGAAGGCGGCTTTGTAGTCGACAAAAAGATGGAAGGTGTCGATTTGTTTTTCTTGAGTCTTTTCCAGGATTTGGCGTAGTGTGAATATCTGGTCGATGGTGGATTTGCCAGGTCTAAAGCCGCATTGATATGGCCCAATAATCTCTCCAACTTTAGATTTAAGTCTGTCACACAATACGCTCGAAATTATTTTATATGCAATGGGCAGGAGACTTATTCCTCTGTAGTTGGCACATATAGTCTTGTCTCCTTTTTTGTGCACGGGACATAGTATGCTGAGGTTCCAATCATCGGGCATGCGTTCTTCTTGCCAAATAGAACAAACAAGCTGATGCATGCGCCTTATCAGCATGTCACCTCCGGTCTTAAACAGCTCAGCTGGTAATCCATCGGCTCCTGCTGCCTTATTGTTCTTTAGCCGAGATATTGCTGCTTTCACCTCATTTTGGCAAGGCGGTATGCATTCAATACCGTCCTCCGCGATTGGTTCTGAAGTATCTTCGTCGCCGCTACAACCAGATACCAACAATTCGGAAAAGTGATCTTTCCACATCCTCAGCACACTTTCTGTTTCAGTCACCAGATTACCTTCTTTATCTCTGCAGGAGAGTGTGCCTGTACCAAAGCCTTCGGTTTGATGTTTAACTCTTTGGTAAAATTTTCGGACTTCATTTTGACTCCTGTACATCTCGATTTGCTCACACTCCCGCCTTTCCATTTCTCTCTTCTTCTTTCGGAAAAGGCGTTTCTCCTCTCTCCTTTTCTCCCGATACCTCTCCTTCGCATTACGTGTTGCTACCGATTGCAACGTTGCCAGTGGAAAAAATACGGCCCGATAATGCCGCCAGCCCATAAACCGCACCAAACATTCAATCTTTGTGGATGCATTCGTTTTTCGGCAATCACTCTTGGATTATCATTCACCCAAATGCGGCAATTCTGCTTATTGACGAATCCACTGAGGTGAAAATGAGACTCATCACTGAAGATGATTTTCTTCTAAAATTGATCATCGACTGTTGCCATTTCTTCCCACCATTCTGACCATTGACGACGTTTGGAATGGTCAAGAGGCTTTAGTTCTTGAGTCAAATGCATTTTGTAAGCGTGTAAATGCAAGTCTTTATGCATAACGTTCATCAACGACGAGTGTGAGAGGTGAAATTGTTGGGCAAGCCGCAAATTGAGGTTAACGGCTCTTCAACCACACTACGATCTGTAGGAGAATGTACTGGTGTTTTCACATCTCCTACCGACCCGGTGTATAACATGTAGTCAACTATTTGTTTAAGTTTTAAACACTTTCTTTATATCAATTAAAAATAAATGTTGTAATTTTACTACGCTTATTTTCATTTGTATAGACACACAATCACACAGCCACATACAAAAGCCCAGAAACAGACAAGGACCCGTTAAGTATTACATAAGTATATGTATATTGTAAAAATGTAGTGGCCATAAGATCCTTTTCACGCAATTCTTTTAAACTTAATTAAAATATATTTTTTACCATGAACTACCACAACTCAAGCGGTAATGTGGGATATGGGTAAATTTTCCAAAATAAAAGAAACCATAAAGAGAAAATTCAAAAGACGAACCAATTACTAACAAACAAACAACTTGAAACCAAAGACTTTTACTTAAAACAAAATAAAGAAAAACTAGTAAGACTGTTATATTCGGCTGTGCCGAATCTTTGATACCCTCCACCGACAATTTGAATATTTCAGGAGTGATATCTATATGATGCCTATTTATTATAAATTTATCTTTATAAAAACAGACATCAGCATTAAAATTGGTTGCGGCTTAGACCAATATTAAATTATTGACCGACAATCTTGAGTAAAATATCTTGATTCGTAACAGTTTAAGCCAAACTTAAGGAGCATATAGACGACATGTTTTTGTCATCTGACATGTCAAATTTTCAAGTCACATGTAATTGTGCATGTCTGTCAAAATCGCGGTTTTACATAAGCTTTATAATATTCGGTCACAAACGTACATGTAATTTGCTTCTGACATTGTCTCTGTTTATTTCGCATTGTTATTGCAGAAACCAAAGTAGTGCTCGGTTTCAAAATAGCTTGCTGCCGCCATGAAAAGTTTTATTTGCGCAGTAAAATAGTTCAGCCATCTTAACATTTTTTTCTTTTAATTCAAAGATACCAATTTAGGATTTTATAATAAAACGGTTTTCATATATATATTCACATAAATTCTATTCAATGGTAAGATGATCAAACATATCTCGGTATTGTAAAAAATTAACTTCAGCCGGCTAATGATTCCGTCAATAGTGGACGCCGCTGCCGGTTTCTTCCCGGCATAGCTTTCTGTTGTCAGATGGTTTGTCAGAACAAAATAGAGCACGCTCTAATTGAAATTTTGTCAGATGACTTTGCGTCTGACTTTTACAGAAGCAAAGTTAAAAAGGTAACACACGACATGTATGTATTTAGCAGTGGGAAATTTGACATGTCAGATGACAAAAACATGTCGTGTACGGGCGCCTTTAAATGATTTTCAGGAGGGGGATTTATATTGGAGCCATGGTAAGTTATGAACCAATCATCCCAAAATTCCGCAGAGGTATTTCTGGTATTAAAAAACATACATTTACAGTGAATTTGAGAAGGCTGCAAAATATGGGATCTAAAGTAAATTATGGACCGTATATCGCAAAATTTCATGACATTTTTTCTAGCCATATGAAGCTAAGTTGGAAGAAATTTTACCACAATAAATATATCTGCTACGATTTTTGGCGTATTTAATTAATTTACCAGAGTGGGCTTTATATGGGGCCTATAGTAAATTATGGACCGATCATCACGAAATTTCTTAGTGCTATTTCTAGTCCTATAAAATTGTGAAGTATTCAATTTTATTCTGATACCATTATAAATTACGGTTTTAGGCGTAGTTAACTGTTTTCCAGCAGTAGGGTTTATATGAGACCTAGGGTAAATTATGGACAGATCTTCATGAAATTCCACAGTTTGATTTCCATTCGAATAAAACGAACATTTGCAAAATTTCATATCATGCCGTGCATTGTCCAATCATTTATGTTAGTTTTTGTAACAAAATTATCAATTTTTTAAAGTGGTGGATCCACATTTTGATTCATAGCTCTGATTCTACTTAATCGATTTTGCTGGATTTCAATTCCAAGCTGTTTAGGAAAACTGCCAGCAATTTGGCATCCAGTTTTTTTTTTATTTCTTTTGAGTTTTTCGAAAGTGAGCGTGTTTTTAACAGACGGACAGACAGACGGACAAGGAGCCAGAATATATACATATATACTTTATGGAGTCCGAGGTGAATAATAAAAAAGTTTCACTCGGAATGACAACTTATTGTGGTGGAGGGTATAAAAATATTTACTTAAACGAAAAAGAAAAAAAAACTGTACCAAAAATATGTATATTTTATGTTTGTTAAAGTTTTTGTATTTTTTATACCCTTAACTGAAGATAAAAGGGTGTGTACAAGTTTGTCAATCCGCATATAATTTCTACTGTATTGATCGTAGACCCTATGAAGTAAATATATTCCTGGTCCTTATAAGAAGCGAAGTTGATTTAGAGATGTCCGCCTAAAATAAAAAAACTGGGTGTCAAATTGTATTAATATATATTTTTATTAAATATATTTAGCTGGTGAGGCCTAACTCCATTTGTGAAAATAAAAATGCAAAATTTTTTATTTCATTTTTCCCGACGTTTCGTGAATTTTATGTTCACTTCTTCAGGGGATTCGTAGTGAAAAGAAACAAATTTGTATTACATTAATATATTTTTAAAAACATAAAAGCCAACACTAGTGGTGTCATCTACTGTTTTTCAAAACAACTCTATAACTGGGTGTCAAATTGCTTGTACTTATCAGGAAGTTACTGTGAATGGTGTTCGGTATCGTGAGACGATAACGAACTTTTTATGGCCTGAATTGGAAGATATGGATGTGGACGATATTTGGTTTCAACAGGACGGTGCCACTTGATACACAGCTAACGAAACAATGGCTCTTTTGCGCGACAAATTCAATCGCCGCGTTATTTCACGTGGTGGCGATGTCATTTGGCCGCCAAGATCATGTGATTTGACACCGTTGGACTTCTTTCGTTGGGGTTATTTGAAAGAAAAGGTGTACGTCGATAAGCCGGCTACAATTCAAGATCTAAATGATGAGATAATTCGGCACATTAATGGCAAAGAACCTCAATTATGCCTCAGCGTCATCGAAAATTTGGAACATCGTATGGATGTGTGCCGTCGATATGACAATAATTTCCTAAATAATTTGTGTGTTATTCAAAATCAACATCGGCTCTTAAAATTTAACCACCCTTTATATATATTTGTATTTATTTGTATAAAATTCTGCTCTTATCGCACCATGGTGAAGTGTATATAATAATTCGGCATATTTGTTTTTTTTTTTTTTTTTTTTGTTTATTAAAAGAAAAAAAGTTGATTGAAAACTTTCTTTTGCTTTATTAAGGCAAATTTTTTGCTATAAATAAATAAAAAAAGAAAAACAAAATATAAAGTATTTTGTTTGATTAAAAATTTCGTTAACTATGAAACTGTTTGCTGCTAAAGAAAAGAAACATTATAACAAAAGTTGATGAAAATTGTTTTCAAGACTAACCCATTGTGGTGCCATAACGCCCCTTTGATTCATCTAGGAATCTCAGGACCGAATATTAACATATACAGGTTGTCTAGTGGCAAATTTATATTTTTAAATACGATTATTTCAAAAAGTAATAAGCGGTGCGAAGGAAGGTTGGCGGCGGTGGAATTATCGATTGTACGGATTTTTCAGTCACGATGTCGCAGTGGTCTAGTGAGCATAGCGCGTTCGCTCTGGAGACATTTTTTAAGAGTAATGAATCTTACGTAATTGTTCGTCGACAATTTTGTTCAAAGTTCGGTATTCGGCGAATACGTGATGGAACGAGTGTAAATTTAATTCGTTCATAGGTGGAGAGATTCCGCGCAACTGCTTCGGATATAAATGTCCCACGGCCAGGGACCAGTCGATCTTCAAGGATTCCCGAAAATATTGAACTGGTTGAAAGCAGTTTACGTGAAAATCCACAACTTTCAATAAGGAAAAGAGCAGCCTCACTGGGACTTCCAAAAGCGATTAGTCATGAAATTTTAAAAAAGGATCTCAAGTTCAATCCCTTTAAACTTTGATTTACGCAAAAATTTTTTGATGAAACGATGTTGGAGCGTTTTCGCACTGTAAGTCCCATTTTTTGGAGCGAAGAGGCTCATTTTCACTTAAACGGCCACGTCAACAAGCAAAACTGCCGTTACTGGTCAAGAACCTGCAACCCTCGATTGAAACATCAAAAGCCATTGCATTGCCCCAGGGTAACTGTTTGGTGTGCCTTATCTACGCCTGAGATAATCGGACCATTTTTTTTTTCGAAAATTCTTGAAAAATAAGGCTCCGTTTTGAACAGTGAGTTCAACTCGACGGAAGACATCTGGATGACATAATCTTTAAAAAATAAAATCCGCATTTCCATTCTATCGCTCAATGCTCTTTATAAAAATTTGTGTCAATTCTTGCGTTTTTTATTTAAGTTTGAAAATATAAATCTGCTACCAGACGAAGTGTATCAAAAATTCAGCACTTTTACTTCTTACCTTTACCTTCTTACTTTGAAATAAAGCTTGAATACTGTTTATTGTCAATTCAAAAAAAAACACAAATTTAATAAAATAATTCACAAAATAATTGTATCTCACGGTAAGGATTTTTACTTTCCAAAGACTCAAACTAACTCAACTTGCAGTGCATTCCTGTGCTGTGTTTGTTCATTTCAAACGTCTAACAACTCTGCGGGAAAATCGAGTCAATTGTTCTTAAAGCACTTATGTCGTGACCAGTGAACACAATCTTATAATAACAAGTAATAAATTGTGATAGGTGAAAACTAGACATTTCACTTAACTGGTGATAAAGTGCTTATAATGGAGTTACTCCAAAGGAAAGGTAATTGGCACAAAACTAGTCATGTGTCCGGAAGGGGTCGTTACCACTTTTGTAACGTGAAAAATTTCGTGTGAGTTCCTTTTCCCTAAGAAATGTATCAAACCTTCGCCGCATTCAATTACACAACATTACCAATATTAAAAATAAGGTCAATAAGTCCTTGACTATTTTAATTACCTGCCTCTTAACAGAAAATGCAAGAAATTCTTTCAGCAGGCATCTGTAAGTATACTCCTCTTAAAATTTTAATAAGCTGCATCAATATTGTGTGTTTGACAGCTATTGATAGGAGCATATCCCGTGACCTGAAATGAGAATGAAAAAAAAATTAATTTTGTGTGCTTATTAAGCGTTTCCTGGCAAAAATCCATGAATTAGGCTACGAAACGCGACCTATTCTCTGGTTTAAGCCCCTAGTGACTATTTCTAGTTTCTAAACCGGAGAAAATGTCTAGGGGGAAAGAAATTCTACTCTAAAGATGAAGTCATCTGACAAACAAAATACTTATTTTGTAAACCTGATAAATCATATATTTTGAAAGAGAGAACAATTGGAGGAACGTTGGGCAAAGCGTTTAGAGCTCAAAGGAGACAACGTTGAAAAATTAAATGATTTTTAATCCAAATACCTGTGATTCATTTTTAAAACTTACGGACTTACTGAACCGCCCTCCAAGCTTTTAAAGCTATTACTAGTGGTTTTCAAACGGGATTTGTGCGGGAATTCCCGTGATTTTTTAATTTAATTATGGTAACTTTACTGCTGATTGTAAATAAGTTGTGTTATGATATAACTCCGAGCCGTTAGGCAAAAAGGTCTTGCGTCCAAAAAAAAAACGTATTTTGAGTTTTTAATTGGCTTTTATTCAATATTAATTCTAGGACAATTGCATTTAACCGTTATCATCTTCTATTAGGAAAAAAGTCTATGAAATACACCAAATAAATATTTTTCAATTGAACATAACGAAAAACTACAGATTCTAACTTAAGACAGTTTTGCCAAACGCCAAAGAGATGTCAATTAATATCCGATAAGTAAGGCATTGTTTAATATATATCAAATCAAAAATTATACAACGCTGGAAAATAGGTAGAATAGATAATAAAATTATTCATATAATTAAAAATTATATTGCATGCTATGAAAATAAATTAATTATAGCACCATATTACAGTGACGAAGACTATATATCTAAAACCCTTCAAAGTAGATATGTACCACCTGCGGCTTTCGTATACCTCGACAGTAAAGGATTTATCCAAAATGGATTAGGCACACCTATATTTAATAGCCAATAACAAAGCCATTAATTGCAATCAAATTACACTTGATAATACCAGGTTTGATACAACTATTTATTCAGACGACAAAAACATTTTGCCAAACATAAATAAAAGAAAATTTTGGTGGCTTAACTAAAATCTCCCCTTCCTACTTTCACCCCTTGACAGAACTTTTTATTATATAAATAAGGAAGTAACTTTTTTTTGAAATTTTTTGTTACATGGTATTATATTAAGTATACTTATGTATATAAAAAATTCGTATATTAATTTCTAAAAAATATAAAAATTGTCATATACATATAAGTAGTATACTTGAGAGCCCGATTATGGGACTATGTATAATATTTTTTTTTTTTTTTATAATTACTATTTGTTTATTTATAATTTTCTTTAAATAAACACTTAAAAAAAAAAAAAAATCCTCTGAAGCTTCGAAAGAACAAGAAGAGTAAAAATTTACAGAATTTTTAATTTATTTTATAAAAATGAAAAAAGTTGTTCCCACTTGCTTCAAAAAATGTAATGATTTTATAGGCAGAGCAGCTGCATAAAAGATTTATCGGATTAGATTCTGTAATAAAGAAAACGCTTTTCCGATTCGAAGAAAATAATTTTTTTTTGTTAAAAGCAATTACAATTTTTGAAGGAAGTGCTAAGAAAACTGAAAGTATCAAGAGGTTATAACATGTTTGACTATAAAGACAAACATCCGTAGAAAGGCAACGTGTTTTCTCATTGAAATCTTCTTGATAAAAACTAGAAATAGGCTTCTAAGCGATTCTGTTCAACAGAAATATTTTGTAACAATTTGTTTAAGTAATTTAACTTTTTTGGTTTTATGTAAATGCTGTTGTCTTTGAATTAATTCTGTGGCAAAAAGTGCTTAAGTCTTTTTGTTGAGTTTTATAGGAGAACCATTTAAAATTTAAAAAGTGGCTTTTGGAAATTTACTCCGAATTTAATATAATCATCAGTTCTCTGCGATTATAGTTTTTAAGTTTTTATTCTTAAACACTCCTAATGTCACAGATCGGAAGTTTTTATTATTCCACATTGAAAAAAGATAACCAAAAAGTCATTTTGCTATAACTTCCTCAAAAATCTTACAAAATAATTGAAATTTTGCCCATGTGTACTTTTGAACATGAAGATCTTAAGGTGCCATTAAGCACTTTTTTTCTTTTTGCCACAGAAATAAAAAAGGAAATCTTATTCGTTCAAATAAATTAAATTAAATAATATTTTGCATCGATTTGTATTGAGCGGGAATTCCCGGGATCCCGGGAAATTGAAAAATAAATCCCGCTATCCCGGGAAAAGTAAAAGTCCGGCAAAAGAAAAACACGTTTATGGGAAGGCTACTACACAGAGCTGCTGTCAAAGACACCAACAGGACAGGACATAATATGTGACTGTACGCACCACCAAGAACGGCAAGACATCAGTACAGCTTGTCCTGCCATACCAGAAATTGTGTCCGCTATTAGAGCACTTAGGCCCAACAAAGCCCCGGAATTACTAAAGGCAGATCCCCTGGTTAGCGCACATATTCTCCTCCCACTAATACGCGAATTTTGGGCAACTGAAACTCTGCCACATGAGTTGAAAGAAGGTACCATTACTCTCCTTCCCAAAAAGGGTAAACTATCGCAGTGCAAGAACTGGAGGGGAATAACTCTGCTCAACATGGGCAACAAAGTATTAGCCCATATTATTAACAATAGGCTGTCAGAATCGCTCGCACCCGACTTAAGGCAAGAACAAGCAGGATTTAGAGCCAGAAGCTCATGCATCGACCACGTGAACACCTTACGCATTATAGTTGAGCAGTCAGTGGAGTGGCGCACTCCTTTATACATGTGCTTCATTGACTTTGAAAAGGCCTTCGATACATTAATCCATGAAGCGATCTGGGGTGCACTAGAATGTAAAGGAGTGCCGACAAAAGTGATAAATCTGGTCAAAGCGCTGTACAATAGAGCTAGTTGTCGGATCTTACACGAGAACCAATTAAGCACCAATATAAATATCCGGACTGGTGTCCGTCAGGGCTGTGTTCTCTCGCCTTTACTGTTTAACCTAACGCTTGACATAATATTGAATCGGGTGACAAACAACAACACCGGTATTGCATGGGGCCTCCAAGGTACTCTTGGAGACCTAGATTATGCAGATGATATATGTATTCTGGCACACAAACACTCCCATATCGCGACAAAACTTCAGCACTTGAGCGAGTGTGCAGCGAAATCAGGCCTTAGAATTAATATTGCGAAAACCAAGCTAATGTGTATTAATACCGACTATACTCAACCTCTATTTTTGGACGGGAAAACGATCGAAGTTGTCGACTCTTTCTGCTACCTGGGAAGTATCATTTCTAGTAATGGTGGAGCAAGTGATGATATAAGAACCCGCATCACAAAGGGTAAAACATCGTTTGGAATGTTGAATAAAGTCTGGCGATCAGCATTCATCTCTAAGCGCACCAAACTCAGAATCTTTGACGCCTGTGTTAAATCCGTTGTTTTATACGGGAGCGAAACATGGCACGCGGCCACTAGGGAAATAAATGCTCTCCAAGTATTTATAAATCGGTGCCTACGGCAAATCTTACGCGTATTCTGGCCAAACACCATATTAAACGCCACATTGTGGGCAGCAACAGACCAATTACCAATAAAGACCGAAATTCGACGACGTAAATGGAATTGGATCGGCCATACGTTGAGAAAGCCCCCAAACAACGTCACTCAAACAGCGCTTGACTGGAATCCACAGGGTAGCCGAAGAAAGGGCAGACCTGCTAATACATGGAGAAGACTGGTTGAATCTGAGGGACTAGCAGCAGGGCGTACATGGCGTGAAATTAAGGCTATGGCATTAGACAAACCGAATTTTAACTTGTTTGTTGAGGCCCTATGTTCCACCTAGGAACTACGGGAAATTAATAATAATAATAAAAGAAAAACACTAGCTATTACACATTTTAACGATGACTCTCCGGAACATTCTGTACCCTGGTGTTAACGCTACATTTATGCTTAACATTCTGAAACTAAAAAATTACAATTTAATACTTAATTTTATAAGTTAGTTATAGTTTTTGTAATTGTTATATATATTTTATTTATAAAAATTACTGTGTTGCAAACGTTAAAATGGTGAAAGGACTATTTCACTCCGTCTGATCTCCTCACTATTTATACAATACAGCTCCCATATCTGGGCAGGTGCTTTAAGCATTATCTGGAGGCTTCTGAACCGAGAGCAAATGAGTGCGCTTAAGCTCATCAATGACAGTAGGGTATCCAGCTCTATTGACGAATTGGAGCATTGTCGGAATGTAGGTTGTGCGTCATTGTTTTATCGATATTAACACGGTAAGTGTTCAGCTGAGATGGGCGAATTTATCTTTATCCGTTCGTTGTCGACTGTCCAATTTATCGCACAACGCTGTATAGAGAAAATTCGTTTCTCGTTCGAACTAGCCGTATGTGGAATCGGCTCCCGGCAGAGGTCTTCCCTATCGGCTTCACTCTTCGCTCTTTCCTTTTTCTTCCCGTAACCTATTATTCTAATACCAACAAAATGTATTGCATAAGTATTAGCATCCCCTGAGTCTGAGTGTTGGCTCAAAGAAAAAAAGAAAATTTTCCAGAAATTTCTTATTTGTAAAAAAAAAATATCAGTTACTCCCTAATGGGTTAAATATATATTCATTTATTTTTGTTTTTATTTGATTCTTCAAATTACCAGTAAAAACTTTTTTGTTATTAACAAACGATAAAAAATTTATTTTTGACTTAATTTTTTTTGCATTGTGTGAAAAGTTTACACAATGTCTTAAACCAAAAAACGTTTAAGGGTTTGTTTTATTTTTTTTCTCTGGTTTTATTGGAACATAAATATTGATACTTTATTGTTTATGGTTTCACAAATATTTGCGATAGCAACATTTTTACTGGCAGACTAAAATCCTTTGGGGCTCAAAAAACGTTAATATTATGATTTATGTGAAGCGATGACAGTTAAAAGATTATTTTAAAAGCTTTAGTATAAATATTAATAAATAAATAATGTTCTTTATACCTAACCGTTAACATTTTCTCATTTTAAGGAAATAAATATGTACGCAAGGAATTTGAAAGAAGTTTGTTAACGGTTTATAGTCCGGTAAGCAATTTTTAACAAAATGTCTAAAAGTTCGACAGATAAATAAATACTTTATTTAAAAGCGAAGAGAAATGTCCTTGAATTTTTAAAAAAGTCGACAAAGAATGACTATGGGTTGGTACAGGCTGGACTTAAAAACGCTTGCACAAATGTCAAATGGTTTGTTGACATTTACTGTTAGAAAAATATGTACAAACAAAACATGTTGCACAGTGATGTCAAATTATAATAAAAGTGGTTAAAAATGTACCAAATTTTTAAAAATTCTTAACATGTTTTCTTTTCCAATAATGTATCTTGAATCTTAGAAACTAATCCTTGGAACTATTGTAATTGTAAGCTCTACGTAACATCTACAGCGTAGCTCAGTTAGATGTGTAAGGATATAAATTTTTATTATTTCTCAATGGGTCAGTCGCTCCTATACGTATGCTACACCTCTTTAGTTTCATATGAACCCTGCAGCTCGTTTTTGATTTTTCGCATCTTGAAATTTTTCGCAAGAAACGAATTTATTGCAAAAAAAAAAAAAAACAGTGTAAAATGCAACAAAAAATGGGGTTTCTCCCGCAAGTGTTTTTGTATATTTACTTTGCGAGAATTTCATGATAAATATTTTCACGGAATATTTAAACTACAAACATCCCTGTTTTAAAGGTAATTTTTGCTTTAAAAAAATTGCAAAAAAGACCCATTTACAGAAGATATAGAAGGTATGACCACAAAATGTTACTTTTTATGTTCTAAATAGATTTTCTGAAGACATTTTTATACCAAAAACCTTAGTATAATAAGATTTTCTACGATTTTTTAAAACACAAGTGTGTAACTTTAAATAAGCCGTAAAATGAATTACAGATGCAAACTCTTAAAATGCCAATACACGTATAACTTTTTCTTCCTCTCTACAAGAATCAGTTGGCAGAACATTGTTATTTTGAAAAAGATTTCATTTTGTTGTACATACATAAATATGAATAGTTTTGTCCCAGCGGTAAATATTGGAAGGACCAAAAGCGGCAGGCCTTTTTAAAGGCCTCTATACTTCCTTCTTAAAAATTCGCTTCGTAAGGTATCCTTCATTTTGAAAGACCTTCCAAAATATTCAGTACACATTCGCTACTCCCTTCTTTCATTCTTATTTATTTTTAGTGTCCTTCCTTACCCAGTTCTATGGGAAGGGATCGAAGTTGTTTTAAAAGGGAGTATGGAAGGGCTTGCGCCCAATGACAACCTGTGTAAAAAATAAATAAGTATGGAATGCGGCGAGAAGTGTGTCTGCTAAATAAGGCCTCTTTAATTATTCTAGCTACCGCTGGGGTAATATAACTAGCTATTTCCCAGCGGTAAGCTTTTGGAGGCCTTAATTTATAAGGCCTTCTGTAAGACCTTTTTCCAAAGATCCATTACTCATGCTCGCTTGCCTTCTCAGGAAGGTCTTATGGAAGGCCTACCTACCCCCTTCTTCATATATAGGCCTACAATGAGACCTGCTGAAAAAGGCCTCCAATCTGGCCTGCTGAAGAAGGGAGCGCAGAATGCCTTGGCTGACTAGGACATCGTCTGTAAAAAATAGATGAGTATTGGGGAGATCGACTTTTCGACTTTTTCAAAAACCGGTTAACGAATATTCCGAATAGCTGCTATTAAAAAAAAGGTTTTTCGGCCTTAATTCAAATACATAAAAATACAAAACTCAAACTATTTATTGCAATAAAAAGTTAATTAATAAAAACAAAACTATTCACGATTTTAAGGAACCAACAAAATACATAGATATGAATTAAGGTATGTTCAAATATTTGACGATAAGTTCCAAAATTTTTTAACAATTTCTATTTATTTACTAAACTTTATTTCTAAGATGGTAATTGTATAATGTAATTTAGAAACTGTTAAATAATGTTTGCTCTAGCCAAACGTTTTGCAAAAGCAAACAATTCCTTAAGAAAACTAGGACGTCAAATATTTAATAAGTGTGAACATAGCTGTAGAAGTTTTAAAAACTTCACTCATAAAATTATTACAGTAACTGATTGTGGGTTATCAAATTCGTTTTCCGTACTGTTAAAATTGAATAAAAATATAGTTATTTTACGAATAATTTTATTTTTTAACATTTATGTTTGTTTTTATTTTGTTATGTAGTTTGATTTTTTGTCGGTTAAAATATATTTTTTAAAAGTAAAAACTATTCAATTTTAAGGAATGTGCTGTTTAAGGCCGTTATACACTATCCCACAAAGTCTTTAGTAATTTACGAAAATGCAACCCTGTCATGATAAGTTGTTATTGTTTTTTAAAAATGTTCAAAGAATAATTAGATCAGGGAAGCATTTTTTAAAAATACGTAAGACTTTGTGGGATAGTGTGTAACGGCCTTTAATAAATAAAAAATTTAAAAATTAATGTAAAAATCATTTGCTTTAAATGAAATGTAAATGATCCGTTTTTTTAATGAATTTTAATTTGTTTAAAATGAATTTTCGTTTGAATTTAAATACATAGTATTTTGAGTGTTTGTTTTTAAAAATCTATATATAAATCGGCTAAGGCAAAACAGTAAAGAACACTTTCCTCCTCTGTATGTCAACCGATTTGAAAAAAAACACACACCATTTGAAAGATATTTACATACAGAAGTGCACAATATATATTTTATTAAAATCTTTTCAATATTTTCGGAGAAATAAGCATTAAAATTAGCTACTAACACATATGTACAAAATACAATATTTGTTTTTTCCAATTATCAAATAATAAAAAAATACGGTGCTCGATTATTCGACATTTTTAAGAAACCGGTTTTCGAATATATCGACTATATAAATACGGGAAATTAAATTTCTTTATTTTACTTTTCCGTGCTGCATGTGGTAATTTATTTAACTTAGAAACATAATATTATAGGGGCAGGGTCCTGAGTGAATTAAAACCTATAAGATGAAAATATAATAAGAATATGTAAGGGGAGCTTTTTGGTAGTTTTTTCGTTCAACATCTGGTTTTTTGATTAATTTTCGTTAATATTGGACATTGGAAAAAAAAAATTAAAATGCAATGTCCTGAGTGGAGTACGATTTACAAAGGAGATTTTATGATAATTTTTTGTTTTTCAATTGATATTTTCTGATATTTTTTATAGTAGAAGATAGAATTTGAGCCAGAGGTTAGTCCCTTGCCAAATCGGTCCACTATGATGGAAAAAATTAATGCTCAAGACATGTAAATTCATATATACTTAGATGTAGTATCTTCATATGAACCTAAAAATTAATGGTCGAATTTTGACCATTAGGCGAACACTCGTTATAGGAAATTAATAAATTTATTATTCGAGATATTCTTCATAATTTATTTTCATTGAGTTTTAATTTGTTGGCGGTTGAGCATGTCTATATGAATCAGTAGACTTCTACCATATTTTTAAGAAGTTGCAAACAAAACCTCTTAGCAAAGATTATATATTTCCAATTATTTTGTTTTAGCATTACAAACGAATAGTAATATAAACATGCTTTTTGTATGAAATATCTGTCGATTTGTCAGTCACAATTTAAAACCATCCATGACACTGTTTGATTCCTTCAATTTTATTTAAAGTTCTTGGTGTTTTTATAAAGAAAACTAATGAATTTTCCCTTATCATTGATTCGGCCGGTATATTTGGGGTATTCACAAGGTTGTCATAAAGTTGTATAGTCATGTGTCGTAAAAATTACCAGATATATATATGACTGCTGTGGGCAAACACTTACAATTTAGATTTTTTTCTGTAAAGTTATGAGGAATCAATGAACACAGCATTCAAATTTTTATTTTGTTTGAAACACAACAATATTTTTTTTAAACAATTGTAAAATATTTTTAGGACATTATGACGATATGACTTAATAGCACACCTTGTGAATCCCCCAATTGCAGCTTTAAGCATGAAAATATGCTAGAACTACTTAAGATTTGTTAGTGCCCTAACGGGCATTCCGTCGTCAGCAACACAACAGTCTAATATTTCACCCTTTATTAATTTTTGGCAGCATATTTTAGTAAAGTATTATTTGCAGTCTCGTAAGAACTACTTCGAACAGAGTCAAGTTTTACTTGGTGTATATTTATTAGAGTATCCAATTATTCGACTTAAGGTTTTGTTCGAGTAAGGAATTAATCGATTTTTGAATTTTAAAATTGCTCGCTTAATCGAATAAAGCTTTTAAATTGTTCGAATTACTCGAAAAATTCAAATAATTTAATTCAATGGAAAAAAAACAAACATCTCTATTAGAACTCATACTTTTATTTCTTAATAAACAGCAAAAGAGAGGTTAGAAGTGCCAGCCAGTTATGAAAAACATTTTAAACCAATTAATTATTTCTTAAAATCGAGTGAAATTGAAATCGATGGAGATTCTCCGTTAAGTGTTTTTTAAATAAGGATAGGAATTCAATTTATACTATATATAAAAAAAGGATTTTTTTATAAACTTTTAAAATAGGATCTTTTTTTAATTCGTTTGGTTCCAATTACACTTGAATATATATATTTTTTTGTAATTCCCGTGAAATTTCCTTAATTTTAAAAATCTACTCTAATGTATTACTATTTTACCACAGAAATCAGACACTTCGTTTTCAAACAAGGACACTTACGTTTTTAAGACGGATCTAATATTATCTCAAATGTCAACACCCAGCCGCTTAGAAGATACAAGGTAATAAAAAAAATTTACATTCGGGTAATAACAGGTAACCCATAATCTGACAGTACTTATTTTACACATTTATAAATACTGATGAATTTTTTTACGAATTTGACGTTTTTAGTAAGCGTTTAAAAAAACTGCCTTCAAAGTAGAAAAACTGCCATTTCTTCCATTCTTCATTTGTCTTTGGCCAAAAAAATGTTTGCTTTTACAAATTTTCGTTTTTTGTTCGACAGTTTCTGGTTTCGACTGCAGTTTCTAAACCCTGTTTATATATATCATTTGTCTTTGGCCAAAAAAATTTTTGCTTTTACAAATTTTCGTTTTTTGTTCGACAGTTTCTGGTTTCGACTGCAGTTTCTAAACCCTGTTTATAATGATTAACATAGTTTGTCACAAATCTAAAAATTGACTAAAATACGTTTAAAAGTATGAGTAATGAAAATTAATGCAAAAGGTAACAACATTTAATTTAGTTTTAAAGGTTAGAAATCTAAGCAAAATATTCTTACATTAAAAAGAGTAGAATTTTCTAAAAAATTAATTTTAATCGATTAATTGGCATAACAATTAAGTTATTCGTTATTCGAAATTGGCTATTTTAATTATTCGATCAATTAATGGCGGAAAAATTCCTGTGGATACTCTAATATTTATGTCAACCTTATGAACTAATTTAAGGTGATTAAAAAGTCGTGACGTTGAAGAACCTTTGCAACTTATAATTTTAGGGCCCTTAAAGCATCATTGTCTTTTAAATCAGTTCGAAATATCACCAGAGATGATATAGCTAAGGTAAAATGTAACAAGAAAATACAATATAATAGTCTGGTAGTGTATGAAAGTCATTCCTAAAAATTTAAGGAATAGAAATATTACAAAAAAGCTTTATAAAACACATAACTGAAATTTAGCTCATAGAATAAATTCGAAAAATTTAAAAAATTTTTGAATATAATATAAAGTAACCTACGAAAGGAAATAATTCCCAGTTTCTGTTTTCAATATATATAATATTTAGAATACTGTCCAATTGCTAATTACTTTTTAAACTGAACATTTTTTTATAGTATTTTGAATTGTTTTTGGTTTTTATTACAAGAACACACGCTTATAAAATTTTTTTTTTGAATTTAGTTACATTTTGTTTTGACATTCTTCATACAAAGTTTGCTAAATATTCAATTTGAAAAATACTTAAATAACGGGTACATTTATATAAATAATTATATATAAATTACACATAACCCAGTAAAAACTTCGCCTACAAAATAATGTGTTAAGTAATCAGGAAAAAGTGAAAGCACTACTTACAATTCTACTGGAAGAACCAATGAATTTTACAAGGGATGTCAAAAAAGGAACGCATTCAAAAGTAAGTCATTATCTTTTTAACCTACATACATCCAGAAATAAGTAGTTATAGAAGTTGTTATAGAAGCAGGTTCAGAAGAAAGCTACTAAATAATGAGTGAGAGAAGCTATTCATTTTGAAAAAGTAAGCGAAGTTTTTGCTGGGTACTTAAATAACCATTTTATTTTACCAAAACCGGTTTATTTTACTAAAATAACCCGTTTATTCGATATTCGTAAAATTGATATTTTAAAATATCTGACTTGGGCATGAGTAAAATAGCCGATTAAAACCGTTCGATCTCCTAAATGAGTATGGAATGGGGTAGTAAGGCCTTGTGTCTGAAAAATAAGGGGAGAAATTTCCAGAGGGCCTGCTTTCTACTTTTTTTACCGCTGGGTTCTGTTTCTTTTTTAACTTTTTTAATATAAACTAATCGATAACGATATTATCGGTAGTTGGTAACAGCTATTGATATATATCGACAATTTCCTACCACTGCTATACGTTAAAACAAAGACAAACTAATGTTGTTGGCCTATTCTACACCCAATTAAGAATCAAATTACTCCAAATCAATAAAACTACTTATTATTTGTTTTAAGTGTAAAGTTTTTTTTTTAAGTTTAACTTTTATTACCTGCAGTACTGCTTAAAGTAATTCAGGGGTATGTTCAGGGGTATATTGAATTTCAGTCTGAATCGGCTAATTTATTTGGGACTACAAAATCTATGGTCACTTTTTTTAATTTTGCGCTACTGTATACCTATAAGTTGTTTGTATTTTTACTTAGTTTGTTTACATAAAAACAATTTTGGCTTATTTTTGAATTTTCTCTCTCTCTCTCTCTCTCTTTCAGCTCTCCGTTTACTCAACAAACAATATGTTTCCAAAGCAGTAATAATTATACATTTCATATATTTAACGATTATAATAACGGTATAATAAAAACACTCATATAGGTATACATATATACATGGTATGTTTGTATATATGTATGTATGTGTGTGTATAAATGTGTATGTCATTATTATTATGTAAACAATGGGTCTCTTGTGTATTGTTAGAAATTTTTATGCTTTTTTTCTTTATTTAATGCCATTTACACTCGCTACACCCACTTTTATTGTTGCTGTTGTTCATATTTTCTTTCGTTTAAACGATGCTTTATTTACCCATTTGATTCATTTGTTTGCTTTGTTTTGTTGCTGTTCATATTTTATACTCACACTCATTTAAAAAGAAGTTTTTAAAGTGTTGCTTTATTTAATACTTGAGACGATAAAAATTCTTTATGTTTCTTGTTTTTTTTTTTTTTTTTTGTTCATTTTCAAAAATTTATGAAAAAAATAAGTCTTAAAACAAACCTACATAATAGGGAAAATATCTCATTGTTGTATTATTTCTGCATATGGTATTAACCTTAACAAAATGATATAAGTTGCAGTTATGAAATAAGTTTTAGAAAAATATCAGTATTTTATGTTGTTAAAAATGTTTGTTTTAACTTAACGTATGAGTATTGTGTGTTACCAAATCGCGTACTCATACGCACTGTGACTATATGAAAATATTTCACACAGTGCATCAGGGCTGACAGGTACTTTTTTTTCTTGTCCCCAAAAAATTAAAAAAATATCCCCAAATCCCCAAAAAGCAAAACCAAAAAAAATGTATATTTTTTTTTGTTTTTTTCTGACCATAATTTTAAATTTTTTTATAAAATAATTAGAAAAATGTTAAGAAATCCCCAAAAATCCCCAAATAAAAATTTTTAGTCAAAAAAATCATTTTATATTGTTTGTAGCGACTGGTTTCGATATGTTTTTTTAAATCCTTTTCATGCGATTCCAGTAAGGAATAACAAGCAGAACCATATGCGGTTATTGAAGACGAATGAGCCAATTTATAAGAATTTGGAGCGTGTTCAATCGGCTTAAGCCATCTTTATAATCAACAATAAAAAAACATACATCCGTCATTTATTTAGTACTTCGATGCATCATAACAACAACTCACCAATAGTCTAGCATATTTTTCCAATCTTTATTATATTGTTTTTCATATTAACTTATTTTTGGGAAAGACATACATATTTGCTTCAAAATTCTCTTTAAAGAATCAAAAATGTTATGCATTGTCAACGGTTTTAGATTATATTTTTAAATTCTTTTTTTTTAACACTCACTCAAGAAAAATGACAAGTTTATAAAGTACCTTTTACACACTTAAGAAAAATGGTAATCTTAATTAGGACTCCTTTTTGCTCACATGAAATCCCCAACTTTGGGGATAAATCTCCAAGTCTGACAGCCATACAGTGCATAGATGTACATTTTGGCCAAAACCTCAATTTTTTTTTTTTTTTTTTTTTTTTTATCACAAAAAAAAGCTTGCATCAATACTAGAGCTAACTCTTCAAAACATAAAATTTCGATCACAATACAGAACCTACTTTGACTGTATAATTGCCAAAATTTTAGCTTATTTCGTTATTAGTGTGTAATACAATAATTTGTATTTTTGAACAACTATATCGAGGTAGGCTTATTTTTCATATTTGTCATATAAACTTAATTATACTTCAGTCTTTGAAAACTGACCCTCCTTAATTTTCATAATTTTGACCGAATCGTGAACGAAGCTTAAACTTTGTTCACAATGAGAGCACCAATTTTTTTTTTCTTTTATCTTATTTTTCCCAAAGTATTTTACATATTATCCTTTCATTTTTCAATAAAAACGTTTTTTAAAAAAATCAAGGTATATTTACACAAGGTAAACTCATTTGGGAGTGTAGACATGCTGCTCTATAAAAGAAACCAAGTTGTCAAAATTGTTTTCATATAAAACAAAAACAATTTAACGCACACATGTACAAATTTTGGCTCATATACACGCAATTTGACGTTGGGGTTCCAACTAGGGGTAAACAGCTGACAAACATATGGACCAACGAGTTTACCTTGTGTAAATATACCTTGAAAAAAATTGAGTCAACTTCTACTTCAGGAATAATTTGTATGAAATTTGTCTATGACGTGTATAATAATTTTATTTAGTTTTGAATCAAAATTTTAACAAAATGTTCCAACAAATAATAATAAATACTTAATATTGTTCTGGGAAAAATTTGAAAACGGTTTCTTTATTTAAATATGTATGGTTGCGAAAAAAGTGTTGCTCTGTTATTAACAGTGAAAATGTTGCTGCCTATTATGAACGAAGCTTTAATATTCAACTTAGAAACTTACAATTTTAGGTGCAGGGTCCTGTACGATGAAAAATGTTGTCATTTTGTTTGTTTTTCAACTGCAAATTTCTAAATTTTGATAATATTTGACCTAGAAACATAAAATTAAATACACATGCATGATTCTCAGTAATTAAAATCTGTTAGGGGGACATTTTTAGTACCTTTTCGTTCTACAGCTGGTACTTATTTTAATGTTGTCATAATTGAACCAAGAAACATAAAATTATATAAAAATATATTAATGTAATACAAATTTGTTTCTTTTCACTGTAAGTTCGTTACATTTATATTTATTGTATTATTAAATGTTGATGATTTTATTTTATATTAATAGACGAATCCCCTGAAGAAGTGAACATAAAATTCACGAAACGTCGGGAAAAATGAAATAAAAAATTTTGCATTTTTATTTTCTCAAATGGAGTTAGGCCTCACCAGCTAAATATATATAATAAAAATAATTTATTTAGTTTATATTCTTCGACCTTTTAATTTTATTTCTTCTTATTTTTAATTCAAGCTCAAGGTCAGGTTATGCAAAAAAATATATATTTATTTAACGTTTATCCATAACCTGACCTTGAGCTTGAATTAAAATAAGAAGAAATATAATAAAAATATATATTAATACAAAAAAAATTATACATTCAATTTTCTGAGTGAATGAGAATCTATAAGAGGGGACTTTTGTGATCTTGAGCTGGTACTTTTTTTACTTCGTTAGTATTAAACCGAAAAACATAAAATTAAACATGCATAGTTCTGAGTAAATAAGAATTTCTAAGGAAGAACTTCTTTGTACTTTTTCGTTCTTTAACTGGAACTCTTTGAATTTTTTAAATATTGAACCTAAAAAAATAAAATTCAACATTCAGAGTCCAGAGTGATTGATAATATATATCTAAGAGGAGACTTTTTGGTACTTTTTTGTTTTTCAGTTGCTACTTTCTGATTTATTTTTTATTATTGAACTTACAAGACTTAATTAAACATTCACGGCCTTGAGCGAAAGAGAACATATGGACCGGAGATTGGTCTCTCACCAAATGCATCCACTAAGACGAAAAAAACAAACAAATGCTCGAAACATGTTTAATTCATATATACATTAGGCTTATAACTTTTTGCAATTTTGGCAAATATTTAAAATATCACCGCATAGCCGCGTGGGCTTGAAAAAATATTACAAAATATGGTGTCTCTTTTCCCCTATTGTGAAAAAAGTTTCCGCACTGAAAGCGTTGAAGTTCTGTTTATATATACATTTTAAGGGCGGATGTTGATTTTGAATAAAACACAAACTATTTAGGAAATTATTGTAATTTGTTTTTATTATGATAAAATTGGTATGGCTCAGTTATGAATGGAACAAAATATTGGCCAATTAGCCGCAGCGACCTCGGCGGCACACCTCCATCCGATGGTCCAAATTTTCGATGATGCTGAGGCATAATTGAGGTTCTATGCCGTTACTGTGCCGAATTATCTCATCCATTAGCTCTTGAATTGTTGCTGGCATATCGACGTAAACCTTTTCTTTCAAATAACCCCAAAGAAAGAAGTCCAACGGTGTCAAATCACATGATCTTGGCGACCAATTGACATCGCCACCACGTGAGATAACACGGCCATTGAATTTGTCGAGCAAAAAAACCATTGTTTCGTGTGGCAAGTGGCACCGTCCTGTTGAAACCACATATCGTCCACATCCATATCTTCCAATTCGGGCCATGAAAAGTTCGTTATAATTTCACGAAAGCAAACACCATTCAAAGTAACTGCCTGACCGGAAAACAAAACAGTCACATTTTGTGGGTGCATTGGTTTTTCGACAATCACTCTTGGATTATCATTCACCCAAATGCGGCAATTCTGCTTATTGACGAAGCCACTGAGGTGAAAATGTGCCTCATCACTGAAGATGATTTTCTTCTAAAATTTATTATCCACTGTTGCCATTTCTTGCCACCATTCTGACCATTGACGACGTTTGGAATGGTCAAGAGGCTTTAGTTCTTGAGTCAATTGCACCATGCTAGCGTGTAAATGCAAGACTTTATGCATAATGTTCATCAACAACGAGCGTGAGAAATGCAATTGTTGGGCACGACGACGAGTTGAGGTGGACGGCTCTTCAGCCACACTATCGCAAACAGCAATAATATTTTCTACAGTACGAGCTGTACGAGCATGCACTGGTGTTTTCACATTTCCGACAGACCCGTAATAAACCTGAATAACTTTTTTTTTTTTTTTTTTTTTTTTTTTTTTATTTAATTTTCCTAAGCTAATCCCGCGAAGCTCTTCGCTTGTCTGCAGGATAGAAACCAGTGTCTCTGGCGGGAATCGAACCCGCAACCCCGGCGCTGATAGACTAGCTCACTACCAGCTAGGCTACCAGGGCACACAAAGCGTTGCTCTATTGTGTATATTTTTTTAGTGTTCAAATTGAGTTAGTCTGAAATTGAGAAATGTCAAATGAAATGCAGAAAAAAGATTGATGTTTAGGTGTAGTAAATATTCAACATCGGCACCTAAAATTTAACCACCCGTTGGTTGTATGTAGGTTAAGAGTTTAATAAATTGTTTTTGAAATATAACTTATAAATATTTATAAATAGTTATTTTTGTAATGTTTAAGAACACCAGTAGAAAAGTGTTTCTATTTTTTCTTATAAGAAAGTGCTTGCTTTGCTTTTAAATTGATTGTGCCTATTTGTATTTTTCTTACTTTTAAATATGTCCAATTTGCCTAGAGACTTGGTAGATATTTCAGTGCTTAGGATCCCACACATACAGTTCATATATCGTTAGACGTACTTGATATTACAATCAGGCATTAGCGTAGCTTGACTGTTATTCTGGGTTGGGCAAGTGCACCCCCTTCTCAAAAATAAAATATATAAAAAAAATAATTTTTTATTAAAACAAAGAAATTTTTTATTAAAACAAAATATTTTTTTCTGGTAAATAGACTGAAATATATTTTATAAGAACAAAACTCAAAAAAAAAAATATATCACAAAAATTCAGTCTGCAATGAATGTAACAAAAAACAAAGTATTTTAAAAGTTAAAGGAATTGGTGTTTCGAGTTTAAAATGAATGAATAATATAAATAATATAAATATAAATTGATAATAAACAGACAAGTGCACGGTCTAAAAAAACACTTAATTGACAACATCTTTTGTAAGTTGTTGTTTGTTTTTATTTTGTTTTTCTTAACCTACTTACAACTACAGTTAATGTTGAGAGAATTTCAACTAATTGTAGTGGGGAATGTAAGATGAGATAAACCCACTGTTTATTGTTGATGTGTTTTGTTTAAACTTTGATATTGTTACAAGTAGAACTGTTGCTATGAGTCTCATACGCTTAATAGTTTTATTTGGTTTAATATCTTTAGTTTTTCCAAAATCTTTATGGATGAAGTTTCCTGATGATCTGGCCTAAGCAACCAGTGAAATGCGCATAGGAATAGCTTATCCCATCAACAATAAATTTCAAGTGTTTTTATCAATAATAAAAACTGGGAATTAAGCACGAATAACAAAATCTTTTAAAACTAATAATAAAATCTATTAAAATCAATTTATTACTGAAAAAGTTATTCAAAAAATCAAAGTTTAATTATTTTTCGCTGGATATGTTTTTAAACATTCCTGCGGGAAATTTCTGTCAATTGGTCTAACAGACTAGTCCTGGGATTTGTGAAAATAGAACAAGTACAAAAAGAGAGGACTCATGACCAGTGAAAGAAGAACCAATCCCTTAACTGGTTTATGAAGAACAAAAAGGTAGAAAAAGTAATGAATTACAGTACAGTCTTCACCAGTGCTGTGACACATTTTTTGGTACTTTCTTAAATTTGGTTCTTGAATTTAATTCTAGGACTTGTTTTATTGAAATAATACTACATTGTATTGAAATAATACTACATTTTAGTAATTGACACTAAGCACGTTCATGGAGAATAGACCTGTGACTGGTCAAATGGTGTCAACTGGCCCCCTCCAATGACAACCCCATGTAAAAGTGATAGGTCTTATTCATATAAAGTGTTAGAACTAGAACCGGTCTCTACCACCAAAGACCTATCACGGAACTAATTCGGTGTCAGTTCGCTTCCCTCTAGGGATATTATTCAGTACTTTAGTACTACTATAGTGCTTCGGCTTTCATAGAATCACAATCAATTTGCAATACATTTTTTGAAATTAATAAGGAGTTCGCCAGCGCCTTCCAATTCGAATTGAAAGAAATTGTTTGCAGCTTTAGCTAACGAAAGGTTTTCGGTATTCGATATAAGAAATTATGTTATTGATTACTTGATAAAATATATTTAATATTTAAAATATATTAGCTTAGGAAAATTAAATAAAACAACCAATAATCGACTGAAGCAATTTTATCAGGCAGCTTCAGTTCTGAAATTCTGTAACTTTTTAACGACAAAAAATTGTCGTTAAGTAGTCAAAATTCGTTAGCTAACGATAATTGTCGTTAAGAACTATTCTGTAATGATATTTTAACAATTTTTATCGGCAAACAATGTCGGTAGCTAACGATACAAAAAAAGTTCTTGTTAAATAATAACGATAATAAATATACTGTTGAAAGATTAAAAATATAGAGTAAAGAAGCCAATTTTTTACACAAAAAACGGAAAAATGTATAGTCGATAAAGCCCGAGCCTACATAACAGTATTTGGGCGATCATGTGTCCGCAAAAAGAGTATGTTGTGAGGTTAAGATTCACATAAGAGATTTTTGTGCCAAATATTATCTAAATATCTACTACTAAATATAACTACTATGAGATAACATAGAAGCTATTATTAAGGTAACTGATTTTAAGTGTATTCGTATGGAAGCTGTGGTCAAATATGGACGGATTCTAATATTGCTGATTTATGTAGGTTGCAACAAAATATTTTTGGACCTAATTAAACCAAAATGTCTATAAAACAAGATGGTTAATGGGCAAAAAACCCTATTCCGGAAAGAAGTTTGCATGTGGGCTATGAAAAATAAACAACCGCTTCTCCGCTTTTTAAAAGGCTTCGACCTTGTGGCAATAAAATCATATGTACCAAATTTTATAAAATTATTTCCGAAATTCGACCTGTAATTTGCGCACAAATTTATCTTGGACAGACAACCAGCCAGCCTGATAGAAGGACGGACCTCGTGAGATGGATTCTTAAATTGATTCTGAGTCAATCGGTATACTAAAAGGTGGGTTCAGAATCTATATTTAAATGTGTTACACACATTTGCACAAACACATAATATCCTCTTCAGATACAGTACAGTGTGGGTATAAAAAGTAAGAGCAGAATGTTGTGTTAGAGTGGTTAAGGCACCTCGAACTCTTTCCCTATGTATAAAAAGATTTTAAACCAACATATTTGTTTAGAAATATAATCAATATTTACACTTTTTCATTCATGTTTTGTTAAAATAAATTTTTTACAAGCAAATTTATTTTATATTTTTTATTAATTTTAAAAATTTTAACTTTGACGTTCTTACATTTTTACCGGTATTTGTTGTTATTTTTTCTTATCGAATACATTTGTTAACTTAAAATAGAGAATAACAAATTCGTTAAGGTGACCGAGATTTCTCGTTACTTAACGATATCGGTAGTTAAAATAAAAAAGTTACAGAATTGAGGCACAGAAATTTGCTTTTACCTAAAACTGATTCTATATTGTCCAAGTGTCGAATTTTCCGTTTGAAAAATTTGTTCTAAAGGTTTTTCGTTTGAAGACCAAAATTAAAGATAAAGAAATTCACAATTAAATCAGTGCCCATGTTCTGTAACTCTCGCGTCTGTAACTTCTTTTGGCGAGTACTAGCTGTGACGTAAGGAAATTATTCGCCCATTTACAGAAAAAGTGTGTCTGTAAAATTTCTATGAGAAAGTTTCCGCTTTGACCTGTCAAATAAAGTGACGAATAAAAATTGGGCGAGAAAAAATTTTAACACTAAAAAACAATTAAAAATGCAAAATGCGAAGAATAATAAGACGTAAAAGCAAAGTATTTTCTTCTTGGTTGAGTTTTTCATTGTTTAATTATTTTACTTTTAACATTTTTATACAATAATACGAATATTTTCAAAGCTCGTTTGAAAACAGCAAACATTAAAGTCGCACTTTACATTATTTCCGATGGTTGTATTTTCGCCGCCGGCGCTGAAATTTTTTCAATATTAGTAAGTTTTATGTGTGACTGGCTTTTTAAAATGTTATGACATTTATAACGTAACGACGTAATCTCTTTTGATAGTTTTCGACATGAGTTAAATACACGCTTTTTTCTCGCTTTTCCACAAACAATGGAATATTTTGTTTCACATATTTTCAATGCGAGAAGTTCTCACTAAAGTTACAGAACATGGGTACAGGGTTCTTAACTAAAGTTAAACTTATTGGTTTTTTGTTAACTTGGTTTTGCTCTTCTTTTTTTATAAATGGCTATCACCATAGTAAGATGACTTGTTGTGTTTTATACACTGAGAAAAAATTTCGTTAAATGCAAAGTAAACACTTATATAAAAGAAATATATTAAAGAATATTTATACGGCTTTTTTAAAATATTAATACACTTACAAAAAATTTCGAATGAAAAAAGTCGTTAAAATGCAATCAGGATAATGGGCGATGCAGAGATCATCAAGAGGATGTTTCACATTTTTGTCTTACATCCATGCACCTAACTGGTGCATGCAACCTGGAATGCGCCCAACACCTCAGTGGCTGGGTTCTTTAAAATACTTCGATTTCAAAAAACTAGCCACCGGTGAGTGCAAGCATAGTTCTGACTATTGGCTAAGGCCGAGGCCACGCAATAAGCGGCTAAGCGTCAAGCGTCTGAGCGATGAGCGTCAAAGCGTCAAGTTTGAGCGGCAAGTGGCTTATTACTGAGCGTCAGTTCTGAGCGGTTAGTTGTTAAAATGCTATTGTAAAGAGTGGATTGTTTAATGTTATTACGCGAAAATCGTATTCATATGAATTGAATGCGTTTATTAAGAAAAAAAAAAACAATTTGCGGCATGTTCGTCGATTTCGAGCGAAGACTTCGTTCGCTTAACTTACATTAAAAACAAAAACAAATTATAATAACAAATTATAATATATATATGTATATTAATCGAAATCGACGAACAGGCCTTGGTGTTCATCATTAACCATATATATACAAATCTACCCAAATGTGAAATCCATTGATTTGCTGTTGCAAGCAGATAACACTAGATTGACAAAACCAAAAAATTAATTTTCGGTTATATTTTTATTTTTAAAATTTGGTAATCTGTCTTGCCATAATAGCGGTCGGCTTTGTACAGATGAAATTGTAACCTCCACATTCACTTTTGCCATGTTTATTTTTTGACGCTCAGAAAACAACTAAAAATTAGAACAAGTTTTATTCCTGAGCGACGACGCTTAGCCGCTCAAAAATTTCGCTCGCATGCCGCTCATTTCGTGGCCACTTCGATAGTATTTCATATGTTTTAATTTTTGGACGCTCATCGCTCAGCCGCTTGACGCTTAGCCGCTCATTGCATGGCCTCGGCCTAAGGCTTCTTGCGTGAAATATTTCCTATCTTTCAGGATGATTATCTTTGCTGAACTCTTGCTTTACTGATAAAGGTTTACTCTTCAGCTCTTCAATGAAGTGCCTATTTCAAGGCGCGAACTTTTTCTTTTTGTCAATATTCGACGTTTTTTGTTTTTCACAATTAAATTTTTGATAATATTCTTAAACTCTGGCGGTTTTTAAATAAAGCAAAAAATATATTATGTTTTGTTCAACAAATGCTTTGTTTCGACCCTCAAATTGTGCTAGTGGCGACATCAATTGGTTTAGTTAAAAAAAATTATTATTCGCTTCATAAAAAACGATACAATACGTCTGTAATAAGTATTTGTTCCATTACATGACATAAAAACTTAAATCTAAGTCACACATTTTGAAAAGTAATATTCGCGATTTCCCGTCTAAAGTTTTCGGAAATTTTAATAGTATTTTTTTTCGGAATGGAATAAATTAAATTAAAATTATAAGCAAAATGCCGTAAATTTTAATGTTATGATTATAAAATTGTTATTCTTTCAAAATAACTTAAATAAAACTTATTCTTAAATATTTTATTAAGTTCTTTATTATTCAAGATTTACATTCACTTTTTATTAACATTTGGATTTGTTACACTTTTAAAATAAAATCATATTTCCGAACAAAAAAAAAAAAAAATCGCTTTTAGAATACCAGCAGTCACAAAATGGCATTTTATATCCAACGCTGGTGTTCACAGATACAGACGTAGCTGACACTTGCTATACACAATGTGCTTGTCATACATTTATTCAATTTGTTTCTGCATATTTTTTGTTAAAGGTGAGCAAATATCATATTATGTTTATAGACTTCATTCAAAATAAAAGACTAAAGCCGTCCCTCGGTAAACAAGTTCACCCTAAAACTATGCAATATTCTCGTAATTTTATGGAAGAGCAAAGATGAACAAACAATCGCATTGAAGTAAATGACATAAATGAAAATTTTTTTTTTTTTACCTGACAATGTTATTTGAAAGATTTCATTGTAATGCTTAAAATGTTGATTTATTTTACATGTTGTTTTTTCCTACGGCTAAAGCAAAAATTCATTGCTAACAAATTACGTAAGATATATGAATGTTTGTGTGTGGGTAAATTAAATTAAATTTACAAAAAACATACACGTGCCCATTTAAACAACATGTTTACTCCCACATTTTTGTGATCATCATATGCAAACGCATACTCACATTCTTTCGTTTGCAAATATAAGAGGTTCGACTTCGAAGTTATTTAACTTATTTAACTTAGTCACAAAATCGACAATATTGTATGTGTGACTTTAAAATGTGAAACTGTTTGCCAATTTCAGATACCCTGTTCTGAAATTCCCCGTATTCTACTGAAAGCGATCTAGATCAAACGAAAGTAACGGTAATGTCAATGGGCAAGATCTGGACTATAATACAGGTGATAAGAAATTTTCCAACTGTTCTGTTCCTTATAGAATTTAACTCGCCTTGCAACATGTGATCTGGTGTTGCTACAATCGAGTGGATCAAATTTTTATCTGCTTGTATATTCTAGGCTTTTTTCGACCAATTTTTGCTTTTTATAAATCAGTTGTATCACGAACAGGTTTCTAAACTCGTCTCTCCCGATTTGATTAGCTCACAATAGACAGGAGCCTACTGTTCTCACCATATACCATGTGCCATGGATTGATTAGCTTTAGGAAAGAATAAGAATTTTAGTTAGTTATTAAGTTTTTAATTAATTAATGATTTTTGTTTTAACATATTCTCAGTTCCATACTGCAAAATAAGACTCTTAGGTCCGTTTTCACGACTTACCTATAAAGATCTAAATAGTTAATGGTACCTTTAGCACTAGTTAGGAATAAAGTTACCTTCAACTATTTTTCGTTTTCACAACTACTGTATAAAATAAACTTAACATTTTTAAAAATGTGGCAATACTATAGTTAATACCGATTATTTTTGCCAAAATAAAATACGAACTGGCAACTACGTACTTTCTTTTACTTTTCTCATTTTAAATTTTTGTTTGCACAAATATTTTTTAATAATGGCAAATATTAATGAAATACCGCGTACACGCGAATTTAACATTTTGTAAATTTTAGTTGTCAAAATACAAGCTTGTTATTAATTTACAAAATATACGTATACTTGGAGTTGCCATATATAAAAAAATATGTGAATATAATATGGCAATCTCAAATCAAAACCTTACGACAAAAGTTAAAGGTAGAACGTTCCTATCTTTATCGTTTCCTTCACTTTTAGATTAAAGGGAACTTGTGATAATTAAAAACTCATTATGTGTTCGATAACTTCCAACATTTAGTTATTGTTAAGTTCCGAAAACGGGCCTTAGTCTTGTGTATGGAGCAATTCAATTAAATAAAAAAAAAAAACAAAATCTAATAGTTAAGGAATGGGCAAAAAATATCGATATATCAAAATATCGATATTTAAAAAAAACATAATCGATATATATCGCCGATATTTAAAATACCGATATATCGATATTCAAATACGACTATCGAATTCGATATTTTTTAAAGTCAGTCTTCATTAAAAACTCAAAATTTTAGCAGTTTTTCAAACAATATATTTTTTAAGAATTGGCATCACTGCATCATATCATATTTTTTTAAACTAATATGAAGATCTTAAATGATTGGCATTTATAAGAAGCAGTGCCGGATACAAGAAGCAGATTGACAGGAGAGCACATAAAACAGAGAGTGCTCCTGATGTCCATATCTCATGATTACTGGTTTGACTAAAACAATCAAAAACATTTTTAGTTAAAGTTGGTACTTTTTTGGTGCAATTCAAATTTCAAGGTAAGTTGGTACTTCTTTACTTTTTTTTAGATTTCATGTGATTTTTTTGTATTTTTCCCTTTTGTTTTTGTTATAATTGAATTTTTTTTTTTTTTTAATGAATTTTTTGTTCTTATTAATTTTTTGAAATAAAATGAACCAATAAAAAGTAACAATGTCATTACATACAATATGTTTGTACAAAGGTTTATTAAATTTTTTAATTTGGTAAAAGTTTCAGCAAAATACGTTCGATACATCGATTAATCGATATTTTTGAAATAACAAATATCGATACTCTTAAAAAATATCGATTCGATATATATCGATATATTTTTTTCAATTTGCCCATCCCTATAATAGTTTACCCCATTTCACATTCATTATCTTGCGCTTAAAATAGTCGTCATGCATCAATTTTAGTCCCCTATAATTATCCAATAAAAAATCGGCTTTAAACATCTTATTGCCTACAATTTATTTTATTCAAAATTTCTATCGCCTGTGTCTTCCGTGTCAAAATCATCACCTTTAAACCGCTTAATTCATCTCTAGAACACTTAAACCGATTGAGAATTTTAGCCCTCCGAAATACCATTAAAGTTTTTAAAGACGCAAACCATGACTTTTTTTCATAATTTATTTATTGAATCTTCATATATTTAATATAGACTAACAATATTTAATCAAATTATATTTTAATATCTATGTTTACGTCCTGCCCATGACTGACGAAAATTCTCCCGTTTACATAGGCTTTTAGCGCTTTCCTTAATGGATGAGTGCTGCAGTGTCTCATTTCCTTAAGCGAATGTGGCCATCATCATTTAAAATATTTAGAGCTTGTAGACTGGATATTTGGTTGAATGTTTTGTTATCATAGTTTTTACTGATGGTCCATTAAGATCTTTGTGAATGTTGGAGTTTTTTTTACGTATTATACAGGGGATGAGATGATTGAAAGAACTTTATTTTGCCATCTTTGGATTCTCCTCCAATGTAAAAGGCTAAGGCAGGGTTAAATTACTGAATTTCGTAACACCAGATTAGCTTTAAGAAAGATTTGTAAGGTTGGAGTTTTTAGGCTAAGGATAGAATTTCTTTCAATGAGACAATTTAATTGAATTGCATTGAGTTTTATGCGAATTAGTTTTGCTTCTATATATGTATGTATATGGCATTTCCATAACTAGATATTTTTTTCATTCGAATGTTGCATTATTTAAATAATTATTAAATTTAATGGTGAACATGTTTCTCTACTCAGAGTAAATGTTATATTTTGGTTCGTTGGCCCATATTTTCCATTCTTTAAGCCATTTTTCTAATTTAAAAATATGGTCTTGTAGGTATTGAATTGCTCCATAGCGTTTTTCGCGGACGCTTAAAAATCAGTTTCAACAGCAAAAGTTCATGTTTAGTTGTAGTTGCTGATAGGCATGTCTGAAGTTTATATCAGATACAATAGGGGTAATTCTACGCATAAGTCTACCATCAATGGAAAAAAATTAATATCTGATTTTGGTAGTAAAAATACTTAAGTGTGGTGTCAACATTATGTTACTTTTAAATGCCCGGGAGACTATCAAATAAATACATCAATCACATAGTTGTGTGCGTTCAGTCGTTCTTTTTCGGGTACACATACGCGTTGTCGACAATGCTTGATGAAAATCAAGAAGTTTTGATTTTTTTATTTGATGGCTGATTATTTGATAGTCTCCAGTTGTGATTGACAAAAAATTGTATTTGCTTTGTGTATGTTGTCATGTACGGAAGAAAAAAAAATATAAGTACTTATTTGAAACGAAACCTATGAAATCAAAATTACAAATGTTGATTGACGGGTTTATACGTCTCCAAAAAAAGCCTCAAATAAACGACACTAACACATATGCACTGATTGACGGGTTTATTTGAAAGTCTCCAGAGTTCTTTAAGTTTTTATAGTGGCAACAATTTTTGATATTTTTTTTTTAAACAATTGATTTTTTTTAAAAAAATTTTAATTAAAAAAAAAATAAAGTTTTGAAGTTTTTTAAACATTTATATTTCTTATTTCTAAAAAGGGTTTGTTCAAGGCGAATTAACTACAGGTGGTGTTGAAACGGCATCTGATTTTGACAGTTCGGGCTTATTTGTTTTGATTTGTTAGTGTTTTGCTAATAATGGTTGACATTTCGAGCTAATGGCACTAACAATGCAATGCAAAAAACCCTATGTTGTTTCTGTTGTTTTTGGATTGTTGTAGTTCCGACACCACCTGTAGTTGAATTCGCCTTGGGTTTGTTTTGAATTATTTTAGTTTCAATGTTGGTTTCTAACTTATTATTAGTGATTTCGTTTAGGTGGTGTTTATATTCGAAAATAGCATTTTACAATTTGGTATCTTTCAAATAACTTTTGAGTTCCTATTTTATGCGCTGTGATTTCAATTCTAACGTTTCATGTAAAAATACTGATTTCTATACTACACAAAGTGAGTGTAGTGTCGGTCACCTTTTGGACTGTAGTGTCAGTTACAATTTATTTTACTAATAAATATTTTTTTTAAATAGCTTACCGCTTTTATTTCTGCATGTTATAATTATTTGTTTCTTTAACTTGCGATAAAAACAGAAATTAAAGTTATAACGAAAGAGCAGAGGAAGATTATTGAAGTTTAAAAACACTCTTGAAAACGACTTCCTTTTGCATGTAGTGTCAGTCACGTTTATATTTTACTAAATAAATGATATTTCAAAATATCATTGGTTGCCATTTTATTCTTTATCGCATAATTGTTGGAACTGCTACATACCCATGTTTAAATTGATACTAAAAAAATATTACTAATCGAAATAGAAGACAAAACAAAACGCAAATTGTGTCAAATGTAGAGTCAGCCACATATGGAATTGCCTTTAGAGCTCCTAGCTACTTCCGTGTGGGACTCCAGCATTAATCGATTGAGGAGAACTTAGAAAATATCCAACAGCTTGAGTGTATTTATGTTAGTAAGTTAAGCTACAGCTTATGTATTAAGCCTTCATACTACACTTTATCAAAAGCTTGAGAAACATCAGTGAATAGAGCAGGACAATTCTTTTTTTCTTCAAAAATTTTTCGAATGACGTTTACTAGTCTATGCGTTCGTTCGATTTTGTTGTGCTGAAATGCAACTATTTTCTCTCAGCATTGGGCTAAAATTAGAAATTAATTATCAAAGTAGTTTTTGGGAATACAAAATTTTAATTTAACACATTTTGTTATTCGTGCTTAATTTCAAATTTTTATTCTTGCTAAAAACACTGAAATTTATTGTTGATGGGATAATCCATTCCTATGCGCATTTTACTGGTTGCTTAGGCCAGCTCGTTAGGATACTTCATCCAAAAATATTTAAGAAAAACTAAAGATATTAAAATAAATAAAACTGTTAAGCGTATAATAGAAAACAGTTCTACAGTTCTACTTGTAACAATCAGGGGTGTCATGAAAACCGAAAACGAAAAACGAAAGAATTTTAAAAGCCGCTTTTCAACAAGATTTCTGTAATAAAAAAATTTAATGACAATTTTTATACAAATATTGCTCCATTAAACATAATTCTTTAACAAAAATTTTAAAAATTAGATTAAAAGTTTATTAAAAAGAACTTCCAAATTCTTTCGTTTTACGTTTTCGATTTCCATGACACCCCTGAATACCAAAGTTTAAACAAAAAATCAACAAAAAACCGTGAGTTTATCTGTTCTTACATTCCCCACTGCAATTGATTGGAATTCTTTCAACATTAATTGTAGTTGTAAGTAGGTTAAGAAAAAGCACTTGCCTTGCCAGTTTATTATTAAAGTAATTTTTAGGAATACAAAATTTTAATTTAAAAGATTTTGTTGTTCGTGCTTAATTCCCAATTTTTATTCTTGATAAAAACACTGAAATTTATTGTTGAATTGCTTTCAGATGTTCGACAATAAGCTAATAGGCCACTATGACTCAACTTTTGTGTGATCTTTCCCTGGCTTAGGTGTATTGTTAACTAGAGAGGCTATCCATCCAGAAGGATAGTATTTAAGTCGTATAATATTATTGAAAATTAAAAGGATTATTTTTATTACTATAGGGGTGGCGGGGTATTGGATTTTTAATATGTTGTTGCCTAATAAAAATAAATTGCTTCTTTTGGGGTTTTCATAACCAATAGTCTTTTCAATATCCCTTGTATCAAATTTAAGCGGTTTACCTGTATAGGAAACGACAGATGAAAACTCTACTGATCTATCGTTTGGTATATAAGGGTAAATACGTTTTTCAAATAGTCAACAAACAGGTTTCCTTCTTCAACATCACTTCTTGCCAAGCTTACATTCGTGTTTATTTTAAGATTTATTGGCTGCACGCCATAATGAATAGTCAGATTGTGGAGTTGCATCATGCGACCGTTAAAGGAATACAACTCTCATGCGTGGGCCGGTGCTTAAAAGTCCATTTTGAAGCTTCTCGACCCCGTGCAGGAGAGGGCGAAGGTTTTCATTGGTGACAGTGTTTTGATGAATTTAGGGATCTGGTTCCCGAAACCCGTACGTTCGTTCGTAATAAACGTTTTTCCGTAAGAGCCCATTCTTTTGTGGTCGGTGAATCGTAAATTCGTTTTTTGGTATGTGGAATAACATTCCTGCTGAAGTCTTCCCTCTCATTTTTAACATGAATAAGTTCAAGTCGATTGTTCACAAACTCTACTCTCTCTATCCTCCTTGTCATAACCTTTTCCTAGTTCCAACAGAATACAATGCATTAGTAGGGGTCATCCCCTGAGTGCTGGTTCTATCAAAAAAAAAAAAAAAATTCTTTAAAATACATTACCAAGGATATTGTTTCTTTGAATCTAAAATATCATTCTAAGCTTTTTCGAGCATTCTTTCAGTAAATTTTTAAGCTGAGGGGATATATGCGAACTCCACCACATTTCTACAAAACCCAATTTCAAAGACCTGTCATTTATCTTTGCTCATCTAATTTTGATGTTTTGGTTAGAATATATAACTGGGCAAATTAAACTATTTAAAATGTATCCAATTTATATATTTTTGTTTGTTTTTTTTTTTTAAATAAAAATAAGAAAGCAAAGTCTTTTAAATGCCTTTTGCTAACAACCTAATGCCCTAAATAAACATGTGTAAGCCCCCTAAAAGTATGCAAACAAAAATCTTTATTTCACTTATTTACACTCGTATTTTTTGGAAGTGAGTGCCTGTGCATAAAAATTTTCTTTTACAAAATATCTGAAAATCATAAATACATACACAAACAAACAAACATAAACATAGCTGCGTGTTCACCCAGTTAACAGTTTTTACCGACATGTCCGACAATAAAAATTAGCAACTAAACTTAAATGTCTAAACTTCCTTAAGACATTTAACAGAATATTCAAACGATTTATTAAAATTTTGAATCGCCTACTTAGGTGGGTACAACATCACAAAAATATGGATTTCATCTATTTAAAATTATACTACAAACAAACTATTTGATACCCTTTATAACACGGTACCTACAGACACATTATTGAGAGTGCACACTATTTGGAAACCAAGGGCAATCATTTACCTTTCGAAACAAAATAAACATTTCCTTGTTTCGAATGTTATATATATATATATATATTTGCATATTTATTTTTCTTTGTCTTTTTAACCTTCGCATTTCAGAAAAGTTCTTATGAAGAGTGATTTTTTATGAATTAAGTTTTTCGGGCTGGCAGCACTGGTTGGTAATTGTGTCCAAACTAGATCTGTAAAAGTGAAAAGGGTTCAGTATACTCTGCCATTTCATCATAGAGAAACTCACAAACGAGCAACGACTGCAAATCGTTGAAATTTATTGTCAAAATTCAGCTCGATGGAAATTCACTGTTTTATCGAAAATTGTGTTCAGTGATGAGGTCATTTCTGGCTAAATGGATACGTAAACAGGCAAAACTGCCGCATCTGTGGTGAAGAACAGCCACATACCGTACATCCCAAAAAATTGACAGTTTAATGTGGTTTATGGGCGGGTGGCAACATCGGTACATCTTTATTCAAAGACGACCGTGGAAGAAACGGCGAACGATATTGAGCCATGATCTGCGACTTTTTTTTTTGTCCCAATTGGCTGAGTTGGACTTGGTTGATATGTGGTTTCAACAAGACTGTGCCACATGCCACACAGCTAGTGAAGCAAGGGGCATATTGAAGGATGAATTTGTTGAGCAGTTTATCTCTCGAAATGGCCCTGTGAGTTGGCCGCCAAGATCATGTGATTCGACGCCTCTTGACTATTCTTGTGCGGTTATGTGAAGTCGTTGGTCTATGTGGACAAGCCAAACACGATTGAAGCCTTAGAGTAAAACATAACACGTGTTATTCATGGAATACGGGCCGTAGTGCTCGAAAAAGTGGTGCAACATTTGACCTTACGAATGGACCATTTGAACCGGAGCCGCGGGCAACATTTACATGAAGTTATTTTTAAAAAGTAAATAGCAAAGACCAATTTATCGATTCCAATAAAAATTTTGAATATATGATGCAAATTTGAGTGTTTTATTAGATTTTTAGAAAAACTTCGCTTAAAAAATCACCCATTATGATTAATGACAGAGTTCATTCTTGTTACATGATAATTCGAAGAATTTTCTTTTGGCGCATTTGGATTTTTTTCTGTATTGGAGCCCGAGACATCAGATTTCCTTTTAGATAGAGTTGTAAAATAGAATTTTAAACAATGAGCCGGCTTATTTGAATTCCTTTTAGTTTCATTTGAGTTAATTTTGCCTCTATATAGAATTGCCATGTTTATCGTCGATCGATACATCTTGTATACCGAGAAATTTTGTTAAATGTTGAGATATTATCTTATTAACCTTCAGTCGCAACCAAAAACTGTAAAACAAAAAACGAAAATTTGTGTACAACTTTTTGCTTTTTGAGTTGGTTTGACAGCGACTGTTTACATTTAATGAATCGGATGTAAAAGCAACAGTTTTTTGTTGGGCAATGACAAATGAAGAAGTGGAAGAAATTACAGTTTTCTACTTTGACTACAGTTTGTATACTGTGCCTATGCATTTGCGTTTATTAACCTTTATTATCCATTGTTTTGAACATGTTTCCAGTTAAAATATACGATTATTTAAGTATCTAGATGGAGCATAGCGGTTTTCGTGGGTGCTTAGAAAAGCTGTATCCATTAGCATCAGGTAGTTGTTGGTTGGCATGTCTGAAATATATATCAAATGCAATGGAGGTCCTAGATTCCTTCGTCCTTATTACAGTTGAAACGTATTTACTTAAAAACTTAAGAGACACCAATTCTTAAATTAAATATTTGTTGTAATTTACTAAGCTAAAAAAAAATATTTAGAAATTTCATACAGAAATTTGTCCGACAAATGTGAAAACAATAATTTTTTCAAGTCTTGTTCAAGTCTTGAATGCAAAAGCGGCCACTCGAGCACTTTGTTAGTACAAATTCTGTCATAACTCGGCAAGCAAATGTTTACCGGGTATATTTGCACAAATTTTCGAACGAATTAACGTTGAAATTCCTGTTTATTTATGTATGTGTGCCAAAGAAAACAACAAAAGGTAACAGCAACAACAACGAAATACCAAAATGAAAAAATTCCTTAGTTGTTTGTCAAATAAAAGAAAATGTACAAACAAAAAATTTTACTCTTAAAAATATGTAAATTTTTGTTTGCAAAAAAAAAAAAAAAAAACAAAGATGAACAGAAACCATTCAAAAATTTTAATAAGTGGGACAGGTATGTCCCCGAAATAAGTTTAAAAATTAAGTGGGTAATGGAAAAGGAAATTTAATAATGATCTTCCTTATACATATCTAAGTGCGTGGGTTTAATTTCTGTATTAAAATATTCCATAGCCAGCCTGCAGCTAAGAAAGTTTGATTCCATAAGTGTTTGCTTGTGTGTGGAGAAAAAAAAATACTCTAATGTGTGTCTTTGTTTTATGTTAATGCTCCATTTAATTAATTTAAATCTGAGTTAAAATTTTCTTATGAAAATTTTAACGGCAAGAATGGTCAATCACAAACATAAATCTCGCCTCATTAGGCTAACCACCTTTTAAAATTGCCAAAACGGGACACCAAATCCGTTTATGTATAATTATTGTACCATTTTATTTGGAAAATCAACAATAACACATTAATTCAAATTGTGTAAAATCTAGACTTATAAAACTTTACCAAAACAAAAATGTTAATAAATATAATATTCTTTTCTTCAAAAAAATGTGACATTTTATTTAAAAAAAATGCAATTCGGTGTCTGTTTCTTGAAAATTTTGCTCCCGAAAAGGGTGGCTTGTTTTATTCTAAAAAAACTCATCCTTTTCGGGAGCAAAATGTTTAAGAAACAGACACTAAATTGCATTTTTTTTTAAATAAAATGTCACATTTTTTTGTAGAAAAGAAAACACCAATAGTTAGTAACAATAGTTACATAAAATAGAATTTTAAAAATGTTAATTATTTCAGTATTTCGTTTTAAATTTATATCTTTAAATGAACCACCAACTCAGCCTTAGCTAAAGGAACAAGCTAGAGCGCGTATCATACCGTTTATTTTTCATGACGCTGAAAACACGCTCTACATAGCAATTACTAGGTGGTACAATAAAAATATATTGCACTATCAAAATAATAATTTTTGGGAATACAAAATTTCAATTTAAAAGATTTTGTTATTCGTGCTTCATTCCCAGTTTTTATTCTTGATAAAAACACTTGAAATTAATTGTTGATGGGATTGCACTGCACTATAATAAACAAATTTGGACTTAACCCATTATCGAAAAATTTTAACCATTTTTTGATTATTTTATTTGAAAAAGTTGATGCACAATTTTGTTCAATAGAAGTATTCAGTTTTGACAAAATACTATTAGGAAAACATATTTCAGAAATTAACGCATCCTTGTCTATCGGTATTTCCAATTTTTGAGTAACTTCAACCAATTCACCATATATTAATTCATTATCCAAATTAAACTATTTACATTTATAAAAAAAAGCTTCAGTTGAATAATCAGACCACTTATTTAAAAAATCCAGATTTTTTTTATAAACTGCGACGCATTCTTAAGTAAAATATTCTTTTTTATTGCGATCTACTTGCAACAAAATTTGATCCAAAAAAAATGTTTTCCAATCTATTTGAAAATTCTAATTTTATTTTATAAAAAATATCAAAAACTTTTCTAGGTTGGATGTAGTCACTTTCTAAATGTTTTATATGTGATGATTAAATGATCATAATATTATGAATAAAATATAGGCATGCCTCGCATAATTGATTCTCGTCTTTCTGTACTATCGAATCTTGATCACAGGCAACAAATTTCCAAATTAATTTGGAAACATTCTCTTCTAAATAGTTTATATAGTTTCCTATATGCAGGCTTTCAAGGTCATTAATTTAATGTAAATAAAAGATTATATATTTCATTCTCAATAAAATCCGACGTTTCGTTGGTATTCTTTCCAACTTCTTCAGGGATTGAGTTTTTATTAAAATCTGGCAACATTGTAAAAATACAAAGTAAACGGTAGTCAATAATAACAATAATTATAATCTTAATTTTTGACAAATTAACTTACAATAATCTTTTTCGTCAGTTTACATCATTTATAAATTGTATCACAGTATTTTGTATAGGTGGACAACACAACACAAAACTTAAAATATTAAAATAAATGCATGTAAATATAAAAATTATCACAGAAAATTTGTCCTTTTTTGATCACAGTTGTTATTATTACTAAAGTATTGCAATGGTGTCGTTTGCATTTGTATTGTCTTTGTCTTCTTTTGTGTTTATTGCACTTGTCGATTTTTGTTGTATTCTTTAGTTCTCCAACATGTATCTTTTATTTTCCCTTTTCTCTTTTTCTAAAATTCTCACTTTTTCAAAGTTTGGCTTGTGTCCGTTTTCAATGCAGTGTTGTGCAAGTGCAGTTGATTGTTTTCCTCTTTTTATATAAGCTTTATGTTCGTCTATTCTCACGCCTTAATTTCTCTATGTTGTACCAATGTAGATGTCTCCACACTCCTCATTATCACCGCCGTCAGATTCAATTTGATAAACTACATCACTTTGATCCCTACACTCAATCTTTGTTTTTGTTTGTGTAAATAAATTCTGTATTGTCTTGTTTGATTTATGCGCGAATATTATTTGTTGGTCTTTTATTATCTCTCTCAGTTTGTTGTTCTCAGTTAGTCTTGGAATAAACGGTGCACTATAGTATTTGGCGTTGCCAGATGTGTTATTTTTGTTTTTTTTCCCCTGATGAAATATTATTTTTAACTTTAGTTAGTAATGAATTGATCAACCCCTTTGGAAAATTTTTTTTCATTAAAATATCCTTTATTCTTGTCATATTCTTAAATTGAAATTTTACGTTGCTTATTTTTATAACTTTGTCAATTAGATTCATTGCTGTATTTATCTTCTATTTCATGGGTTGTGTTGAGTGGAAATTCATCAAGCGTCCAGAAGCAATTGGTTTCATATACCAATCTGTTATTATTTTGCCATTTTGTCGGAATATCTTCATATCCAGATATGGTATTGCATTGTCCTTCTCCCTCTCTAGAGTAAATTTCAGTTTGCTTTGATATGAGTTAAATATATTTATATTTTATTATGGCAAACAAATCATCCACATACTTTGTGATCAGTCTTATTCGTATATTGTTCATTTGTAGTTCTTCGATACATTGTTCCATTAAGTGGTCCAATATAATGTCGGCTACAGTCGGTGATAATGGGTTGCCCATTGGCATCCCGTATGTCTGTTGGTATAATTTGCCAGCATGCATAAAATAATTATTATCATTTAAGCAGAATTTAAGTATTTTTAGAAATTGTGTCCTTCGTATTTTAGTGTGATTTTGTAGCACATTCCATTTTGTCATGATATTACTTATCGCTAGGTGTATAGGTATGTTTGTAAATAACGATACCACGTCCAATGATACAAGAATCTCATCTTCGTCCAATGTAAGTATATCCAGTTTTGTCTTTAGTTCTAACGAGTTTTTTATGTTAAATTTGTCGAGTATAATGTTTTTTAATATATTCCCAATATATTTTGATAACCCATAGCAGGGTACTCCTACCGATGATGATATTGGACGAAGTGGGTTACTAGGTTTATGGATTTTCGGAAGTCCATACAGTCGGGGCGCCGTTGCGGCATTTGATGTCAATATTTTCTTATCATATCCACTTATATATTCTTTTTTATATGAGTCCATAATAACTTTGTTGTTTGTCCTTTGTAATTTTGGTGTTGAATCAATCAAGTGTGTTTATTCTCCAGCAATTTGTTCATTCCATCGTTATAATTCTTTTGTACATTAAAACCGTTTTGTTTCCCTTGTCGGCCTTTATTATGACTATTTCATTCTTATATTGTCCTAAAAATCTTCTTGTATCTTTATAGATGCCTAGTATGAAATTTTCCCTACCATCATTTTTTTATTGTCCTTTTGTGGGTCATAATTCTGTTTGCTATCCTTGATCTAGTAATATCTTTTTCTCTATCATCCGTGAGAGTTTACTCAAAAAATACCATTTTAAAAAAGGCCATGATTGAAGAATACCATCAATAGCTATAAATAATGTCAGAAATCTAATACATGCGCGAATTTCCAAGTAATTGGATATAATCAGTTTTCATAAAAATGAAAAAATCTTTCAGTTCTGCCATTTTTTTTTTGCACTTGAAGAAAATTCATTGAAAACTTCATTAACTAAACTTTCTACATTTAACGATAAGGTTTTAAGCGTTTGTTTGGCGATATTATGCAAAATATGAGCATGACAATGTCCAGCAATTAAATTCAGTTTTCGTTTCAGATGTTGAAATACTGATTTAAATTTTCCATAGTTAACGGATTAGCTGTGTTCATTTACTAAAAATTGTTACAAATTTGTAACAATTGTTACCAGTAAAAATTTTTTTACATGTACTTTTAACATTTCCTTGTAACAATTGTAACAAATTTGCTAGTCTTTTTCGGTTTTTTTTTTTTGCAAAGTTTAATAGTTTTAATATGCATACATGCAAATTTATTGGAAATAATATTTTAAAAAATAATAAATAAAACCCACTAAAAAATCTCACGTTCCGTTAAAGTTTTAATTCATTAAAAGTTGACAAATAAAATCACAGTTTTCATTTGACAGATGACAAAAGGGAATCAAAATGTTCCTGTGTTGCCAAGTCCCAATCCATATTGTGAAACATTTGCTGAGAAATATTAGAGTTTGTTGATGAAAGGGGAAAGACGAATGGAAAAGTGTAATTTGTTTCATGTACAAGCAGTTTTTGTAAGTTTGTTATTGAAAGAAAGAGAGAAGGCATAGGAAATGACTCAATGCTATAAAACAAAAATGGACACGAATGCAGTTTCAAAAGAGAATTTAAGAAAGTTTTAAAAAAAATCTAGTTCTGCTAAAAAACAATTTGTAGTACTGAAATAAGTGCTAAGGCTCTTGATTTTATTGATTTGTTGTGGTAGTTAATAAAAAAGTTAGTTAAAGAAAAACAAATGACATCCGGTTAAGAGGATCGACGGGACACGAGACAGTTCACTCTAAAACTGGACTGTCCCGGCGAAAACTAGCCAGTTGGCAAATTTACGCTTCATACAAAACCTTTTTAAAAGCAATTTATTCGCTTCAATGTAAAAATTATATGTGAACTATAATCATTTGTGGTTCGATCTGCTGAAAATTTATAACTAAGTAAAATTTCTTGACAAATTGTATTTTGATGTCTCAAAATTTTTCCATTTTATCCAGGCTAAAGTGTCTATTAAAATCAAAGCTTTTGTGAAAACCGCGATCAATGAATATACAAAAAGGTGAGTTCTAAACAACAGTTGCAAGGCAATTTGCTTTTTTTAAATGCATTCTAAAATGCAACTGTGTAGAACTTTAGGATCTTGAGGCTAACTATGGCAGTCGTGACCGAATATTTTTCGATTCGAAAGAAATTTTATATCTAATTCTTTCTCGAATCGAAATTAATTTTGAAAGCATTTATTTGAGTTTTTACAACCCTGAAAAAATGATTTCGTTTTGTTTAGTATCGACTGAAATAAAATTGCTTTCGAATAGGAAAATTTTTCGATCACGAATGCCATATTTAGGCCCCTAATCTGTCCCAAAGTGCAACAAAAAAGTTATCTATGTGTAAGCAATAAACAAATTTTACAACATTGAACTCTTTTATATATTTTTGACTTTGGCTGCAAATTTATATTATGATTTGGGGCTCAGCCAAAGTTTTATGTTTTTTTTTTTTCAACTTGTATACTTATCGAGTAACTATGGAAGAATAATTATTTATGATCTAGGTGAACTTTTTTTAATTCAATTAATAAATGCACCAAAATATGGCTTGTGACAATGCCCTTTAAGCGAAACATAAAAAATATCGCACACAATTTTCATACCACTTTTTTTATCAGCTTAATGCCACTGTCTGTCAGATTATGTAAAATATTCTTTGTACATTTTTAAACTTAAATCAGAAAAACAAATCAAAAATAATACAGCTCGCAGCTAAAAAGATTGTAAAAAAAATTTTAAGAAATTGTTTTGAAATTGTTGTCATGTTTAGCATGTCGTTTTAAAACAAGTTACAAATGCTAAAACCGTTAGTAACTTGATACGCACATACAACATATACAATTGTAACAACATGTACAACAGAGACCTGCAATGAATCAGTTTCTCGCTACTCATAGTCATTCTTGAAATTTAAAATATGTGTGAGAAGACATTAGGTTGTTCAATTAATCGGGTTTTATTTTTGTTCGATTAACCGATTAATCGCTATTTGGCATTTTTAACTTATTCGAATAAACGACTAAAATTTTAAAACTAATTGGTTCATCGAATTATTCTTAATCCAGAAATTTTACAAACCACGAGATTTGTTTTCGATAATTTTAGAAAAAATTAGTACTTTTTCTTTACTTTCGGGCGATTAGATTTTAAAAGAGTCAAAACAACTTTGGATTTTTTTAAACTTTTCACGGAAATTCCATTCACTGCTATGCTTTTGCAAATAATTTCCTCTAGAGAATCGATCGAAGTACATATCTAGTTTAAAATATTTATTTTCTGGACCACTTGTAGCCCCCTTTGATTTTGTTGGCAGAGCATCTTCTTCAAGTACTTTGTTTTAGGCACTGTGTAAGTGGTAAATTAGTGAAGTTGTTAAAGAACATTTACGTTAATACTTTTTTGGGCACCTGTTGCATTTAGCATTATTAGTTGTTTCCTTCGTACAATATTTTTAAGCCAAACTCATTCTAAAGAGAGAAACGCATGAACTATTTTGTTAAGAAATACGGACGTGTTCTAGAAATCAAAATGAAGTGGATTTAAAATCGAGCAAATTTTAAAAACGACTCAGTAATGAAAGTTCAGAAAAATATTCCATTTTATCTACTTCATTCATTAAGTATCTATTATTTTTGCAAGAACAATACTTAAAACCACGAAAAACTACGGCCCTTTTTGTAAATACAGTATTCCACGGATAATTACCTCGACAAAAATGCTAATATTTTTGGGTAATTATGCGGGGTAAGCATTTAAACGAATACGCTTAACTACCTCGTTGAGGTAATTATAAGAATACGTTTAACTACCTCATTGAGGTAATTAAGCGAATACGTTTAAAAACCACAGTGAGGTAATTAAACGCATTTTTTTACAAGATACCTTAACTTTGATGTATGAAAAAAAGTTGACAGGAATTTTTACATGTATCACCTAAATCTAAAGAGATAGCAATAAAAAGCAATGGGATTTGCTGTCTCAAATTTTATCTGTAATGCTTTTTGAGATATTTTGTTATATCCTACTAACAAAAGCGTACTCATACATATTTACAAACTTATGATTAAACGTAAATACGCAATTGCATGGTTTTTCTTGTGCGATCAAGGAAGACAGAAACAATATATTTATCCGTTTAGAGCTTGTTATGAATATTGGTATCGATCTGATTGTGAATAATTTGCATATTTTAGCTATTGCTGCATTTTTATTGCACACATATATCACGTTTTTGAAGCATATTTTTATACATGGTCAGCAAATAAAAAAAATTCCTTAAAATTCTGGTTAACAGATTAATTTTCTGTTGCTTCAATTTTGCCATCTACATTTAATTTTCACTCTACAATTGTAATCCAAAGAAAGTTTTTGTGAAAATAAATGTTTTTCAAACTATTAAATGCAAAAACTAAGAAAAAAGCCATTATTTAAATTTTTGCTGATACATAGAAATTTATACGCATCATATATGTAGTAAACCGATCGAATCAGAAACACTTTTTTAAGTGATCTTTTCGTGTCCGTCCGCCCATCTGGCTGGTCGTCTGTCCATGTAAACCTTGTGTGGAAAGTAAAAGTAGCAGTTATTAGATAATGTGATCAAATTTGGTAAATACGTTTCAATTGTCATAAGAACGAAACCTATGTAAATTGTGAGAATCGGTCTAAAATATCACATAGTCCCCATGCAAACTTCTTTCTTTTCGTCCATAAACCATTTAATCATGTTCGTATTAAGATTAAATTTGGCCCAAAATATCTTACAGCAAATTAAATATGGTTTAGATTTAAACATACAGCTTTCATTTAAATATCAATCTCTAAAATATTCAAGCTATTTTATCCTTTTAAATGTTTATGTTATTTAAAATTTAGCGACCTTTCCTTTTATCCCTTTAAGACAAAATATCTCACATATTTGGCGTTCCTAAATAAGAGTCAGCACCTCATATAGTAACTTTATTCTGGTGAGCACAGAATAAATTTTATTTTAATGCAAATATGAAATTGTGGAATATTTTGCTTTCAAATAAGCCATATTTTGTTACTTTTGTGTTCCTTGCTGTGTTGTTGTCAAATAGTACTGAGGCAATTAAACGAGTGAAATTTAGGTGTAATTTTGTTTTGGGATTTTTTTTTAAGGCAATTACCGGAATTGGGTAATTAAGCGTAAGGCAATTAAACGTGGATTTTTGTTTGAAAAATGGAAGAAAAAAAACGGGGACTTAAAACTCAGGGTAAATAAACGAGAAAGGCATTTAAGCGGGGGGTAATTAACAGGGTTATACTGTAGTAATTGAATTTAAATTATCGTTCGATTTCCATTTCACTTCATTTCGAATTCTAGAATATACCCGACAAATTAATATATAAATCTTTTAGTTAAAATACCTTTGTGGTTTTTATTTTTTGAAATTGATTATTAAATTGTGTTAAAAAAATGTAAGAAAAATATTTATTTATTTATTTATTTTTTAAATTTGATATTTTTTTAGTTAAGCTCGAGCTCATTAAATTTTCATTAAATTATTTTTACTGATGAAAGAAATTTTACAACATGATATTTTTTTGTTAAAATTTATTGATAATTTTCTTGGCTGAGCTGAGGTTCGAACCTGGGTTGAATTTACATGTTTCAAGAATCACCACATTCTATCATCAGAATTTTTTGAGTTCGAACCTCTGCACCACAGCGGTGCCAGCTAGCCAACAGTCAAACATCAATCCTTAACCAGTGGTACTGGTGGTTCGAAATTTTCTGTAATTATCATTTTCAATTTTATATTACATATTGCTTCCTTTCTTCTGTTTTTTTCGTATTCTTTCTGTCAAGACTTTGTCTTGAAAACCTGAATACATTTGCTTATTATGTTTTTTGCCCACTTTCGTCGACATTTTATTTGTACAAATTGAAGTACAAATGTAAACATTAGAGCTTGTGCCATAGCTATTTTAAGAACAATTGTGATTTTAAGTTGAACTGTTAATTTTTAATTTTGATATTTTTTTAGTAAGGCTCGTGTTCATTAAATTTACTTTTCATTAAAATATTTTTACTGAAAGAAGGAATTTTGCAACATGAAATTTTTTATTAAAATTTATTGATAATTTTCTTGGCTGAGCTGGGTTTCGAACCTGGGTTGAATTTACATGTTTCAAGAATCACCACATTCTTTCATCAGAATTCTTTGAGTTCTAACCTCTGCACCCAGGCTCGAACCCCAGCTCACCCAAAAAAGTTATCAATAAATTTTAATAAAAAATTTCATGTTGTACAATTCCTTTCTTGAATAAAAATAATTTAATGAACTCGAGCCTAACTAAAAAAATATCAAAATTAAAAATTAACAGTTTAACTTAAAATAACAATTGTTCTATTTATTTATTTATTTATTTATGTATTTATTTATTTATTTATTTGTCTATGGAAGAAAATCCTTATAGACATTTTAAATTGAATATTCTTAATTTAGTGTACATTAACATAAAATACAATACATAATATATATAAAATGTTTATTTAAAAAAAGTTATGAATTTAATGAAATAATAATTTTGTTCTTTATTAGATTTGAAGATAAATCAATACAATTGTAGAATTTGTTAAATTCGTTGCACACTCTAATAAGAGGATCAGCATTAGCATAATTAGCTCTAAAACATCAAACTGATAATGGAATAAAATGACGTGATGGGCGTTGAGGAACACTAAACGAAATGTTGTGGATTAAAAAACCCGAGCTTACTTTGCCAGTAAATATGTATGTTGAAAATAAACGATATGTTTAACATAGTCCTACGACTTTTTAGGGTGGGCAGCTTTATAAGAGAGAGTCTAGCAGAATACAAAGGCAAGTTAACTGGATTAAAGTTTAGTCCACGAAGACAAAAGAGCAGGAATTGCTTTTGGACGGATTCGATAGCACCGGAATGTTTTTTATACATAGGGTCCCAAATTATAGATCCATAGTCTAGAATAGGTCTTACAAGCGCAGTAAACCAAGTTTTTGTGACATTAAACTCTTTAGCCTAGTGCTTGACGAAACCAAGTACACCCCTAGCTTTATTTACTATCATAGTGATATGCGAAATAAAATTAAGTCTCGGATCAAGCAGAATTCCAAGGTCTAATTCCAGCTGACTGCCACCAAGATTACATTGTGCAGGTATCGGATTCTTTCTGACAAATCGCATATATTTACATTTATTAAGATTTAACTCCATAAGATTTGTTAGGCACCATGAATAAAACGAGTTTAAGTCATTTTGGAGACTTGACAATAACTTTAAAAAACTTTAAGATCATCAGCAAGCATTAAGATATTTGAAGATTGAATCCCAGTAGGCAAGTTGTTAATGAACAGTGAAAAAAGAAGCGGACCAAGGTGGCTTCCCTGTGGTACTCCAGAAAGAACATCAAATCTTCTGAAACAGGTGTTTTTAAAAATAACGGTTTGTTTTCTATTCTTTAAATATGAATTAATGCATTTAATACTGAGGTCTGCGAACCCCAAATAATATAATTTATTTTTAATGAGCAAATGGTTAACTTTATCGAAGGCTTTACTGAAGTCAGTGTATATAACATCAGTTTGTTCTTGCTCCAGAGATCCACGATTTATAACGGTAGTGAGTTGAAGAAGGTTTGTCGTAGTAGAGCACCTCTTTTAATATCCATGCTGATAAGGGGATATTAAATTAAAAGCTTAATTACTCACTTAACCTGACTGTTTTTTGTTAACCCTAGAAAGATAACGTTATTTTTTGTACTGAAAAGATAACGACACGTCTGAAAGACGTATGCTTGTTTCTTTCCTTTAAAGGATATTACCGAAAATAATATTGATAAATTTTAATGTTGAAAACATTTATTTATTCTTTTTCTTTTAAAAAAATATAACTTTTAAACAGAAAATTATAATAAAAATAAAATTGAAAATAAAACTCAATTAGCATTATCAAAAATTAAATAGTTTTTATAAAGGACTTCAGTTCGGTTCTAAAAACTTAAATAAATAATTTCTTTGTACTTTGTGTAGATAATGTTATCTGATTAACTTATATAAACAAAAAAAAAATTATTTGAATAACATTGTGTGCAAGATTTACCAATTAAAGTTTTGTGATCGCCACATACAGGAATACCGCATTTGACACATACCATTTTGGACATAAGTTTAACTTCTGCTGGACAGAAGCCACCGTATTATCTCTTTTTTGAATCAAGCTGTTCTCCACTACAACCTCAATCATAGGTTATTGCATCTTGAAAAATTTTTTCAATGTTGTCGGTCAATGTTTTCGATAAAATAGGAATTTCTAGCATTAAAATTGAAAAATTTTTGGAAATTTCGACACGGGTCCATTAAACAATTTCCGAATTTATTTCGGTAGTAAAAAATATGGAAGCATGAAATTGGGTCGTACAGTGATTTGCATTCCCGAGTTGGTCCTCTTGTCGTACGAACTATATTCATTGAAGAAACTCGGCCATCACTTGACCCTTCGATGTAGCCCACTTACTTTTACTTCTTAAAGTGGGTCGAGATGTCGTAATAACGCAGCTATCGGAAGAAGTAGTAAAATGTTCAGGTTCTTGAGGATTTTCCTGAATCGGTGGTATATTCTCGTCAGGTTCAAGGATGTTAAAAGATCATCTTCTGGATCACTTTGAAGACTATCCTCCAATAATTCATCTTCCAATTCGCTCACATTTTCCGGTGAAACCGAGTCCTCCAACACGCCTTGCAAAACAGCGCCAATTTCTGTGTCGTCCAAGCCGCGCTTACAACACATTTTTGAAACAATACCTTAAAATTCAACCAAAATACAAAGTTATCTTCGCTGCAAAAGTAACACTAAAGAAAACGATACGTCTCTCAGACATATGTTGTGTTTATTTGTGTTTATTTCTCAAAAAATACATAACTTACAACATAAAAACTGCCACCACCAACTAGGTGCTGCTAACAACTGGGATTATTGAACGTGAGAAAGTAGTATGTTAACAAATGTGAAAGTAAGAGCACAAAATTGAAAATGCGTAAGTCTCGCAGACGTACCTTATCTTTCTAGGGTTAATTCCAACGGACATTAATAAATAAATATGAATCCTACGTCGATATCATATACATAACATCTCAAATCTTTTTGGCTTATACATTGTCTCATCTTGATTTATAATTTTAGGAAAGTAATCATAAAACTTACAATTGATTCACCTCATTAAGCTCATCCATCTATAATTTTAACGCCATAGAGCAAACACACAGCCTCATAGTTAGCGCTGCCAGATAAATGGAAGAAAACTGGTCAACTTCACACATTTAACAAAAAGAAAATGAAATCGTCAAATCGTCATTTGGCTATTTCGGGAACAAATCTGGCATCCTTTCTTATAAAGATTTTGTATGCGAATCATACTTTTTGCATCGCCTATACACATTGAGTTAAGTTGAATCTAAATCAACCACTTCATTAATATTGTTAAGAATGAGTACGATGACTACCATCAAACTTCTGAATGGACATGAGGTTCGATAATATTGCAATAAATATATCTTCGTATAAGTACGAGAAATTATGAGCTATGATCAGTATTGCCATGTTAAATTTTTCTTCCGCCAAAAAAAAATTTAAAAAACCCCAAAATTTAATGAATTTCGAAAAAAATCCTCCTAAATATAAAAGATTTGATAAGAATTTCATTTCACTGAATATAACTTGACTCAGTTTTAATTGACATTCTAATATCTTGCCTAAATAAAGCAAAAATCCCCAGATTATTTACATTCTACTGAAATTCCCCTAATAAAATATTTAAAAACAAAACAATTTATAAACAGTTTAAAAAGACTGTTGCGTATGTATATGATGTATAATATATGGGCATTTCCCGCGAAAAGTCTACTTTTTGTAACGTTACGCCAGCAAGTAATTAGCATGGCTTCTCAGAAATATTTTAAACGTATAATTAAAGTAGACCCAAAATACAAGCTTTTTTGCTTACGTTACAAAAAGTAGACTTTTCGCTGGGAATTCCCACCTGATCAAAATTTAGCTAGTAGAACTCAGTCAAAAATCAATTTTTTTGTTCAATATATTGTTATGACCTCAAGTATTTTCTTTAAAATAAAATGATGACATTTTGAATATGAAATAACTTTTGAAAAAAACCTTTACATTTTTTTTCGTTCATATACATACATATGTTCCTTATAGAATAAAAGGAACCTTCTCACCAAATTTCATTTAAATCGAAAGGAGTTGGGTCCCACTCTTGGTCGATTAGACATGGAATCGCTCATAATATAATTTAGTTATTGTACAGACAAGCAAATAGTGAAACCCATAAAACCCACCTTTTTTCAGATTGACACTATGTGAAACAAAAGGTCAAATTCACTGATTTTTAAGCCACACAAATATGATGTGCATGCACTTAGGGAAAAGCTGTAAAAATTTTATTAATTTTATAATTTTCAATAAAATAGAAAATTTATATTGACATACAAAAAATCAATAATAATCTTAGTTTTTGAATTAATGTAGTTTCTATCTGGTACCACGGAAGAAATTAGTCCCCGGTGAAACGGCTCTGAATGCTGAATGTGGTTTATACACTCAAAATATTATGTAGAAAAAATCAACGTAAAATGAATGATAAAAAATTAAAATTATTTTATTAAACTAATTTTTCATCTAAATCAGGCTAAAAATCAGTTTATCATTAAATGTTGAAAAATAACTCACTAATTTCTAAAAATCCTGTGGAATCTGACACATTGCTGCCATATTGAAAGTGGATGGATCGGCCATATTCTCAGACGACCATCAACTGATATTGCCAAAGCTGCCCTAGACTGGAGTCCTCAAAGTCAGCGTCAGCCTGGTCGACCACGTATTTCCTGAATCCGGACCATCAGTAAATAATATGAAACTGCTTGTCTTATATAAAACGATCATAAATTTCAAGTGTTTTTATCAAGAATAAAAACTGGGAATAAAGCACGAATAACAAAATCTTTAATATTAAAAATTTTGTATTCCCAAAATATTTCTTATATTTCTTATAAAAATATTACAGTAGTTTTCCGATTTAACGAACCTTCGATTTAGTGAACATCGCATTTAACGAACATCCGAATTTTTTCTACTGAGTACCTTATATAGCGAACAATAATTTTATTTTGTACTTGGTATAACAACAAATGTAAAATAAAATAAAAAACATTATTGCTACCAAAAAATTACTAAGAAATAATGTAAATAAAAATGTACCGTTAGTTTTCTTCTTTTGATGGTTTTGTTTGATATCATTTGAGAATCAGTTGTGTGAAGTGATAGAAACTAGAAAAGCTAGAAACATCAAAATGGGTAAAAGAAATAGATTGTTCTTAAAGGAGAAAGTTAAAATTATCGATCATCATCGAAATGGTTTGCGGGTTATAGATTTATGTAAAAAAATATGGGCTGCAAAAATCCACCATTAAGGAATGTTGAAAACAGTAATTTTGGGTATCGCAATAGAAGAGCTATAAAGCAAGGTGAGTTCCCGAGAATGGAAAACAAACTTTTTCAATGGTTCTTCATGCAACGCGATTGGAACAATTTTGCAATACAAAGCCAAAGGAATTCACAAGAAAATTTATTGGATGACCAGATTTAAAAAAAGTAAAATATTAAAAATACTACGTATACTTTGAGTTTTAAATAAAATAGAGGACGTTTTTCCTTTTTAACTTAGTATTGGATATAACGAACAATTCACTTTAACGAACAGGTCTGACAACAATTAGGTTCGTTAAATCGGAATACTACTGTATATATAAAATTATATACGAATTTTTTTAACTTGGCTGCGTATTTTTTTAATTTAAAAAAATTTTGAGTGCAAAAAAATATAAACTGCAACAGAACTAACTACCTTACTAAACAATTTAATTCAGAAAATTCGATTTCTTTTTGGGAAAACCTTTTTTTTCAAAAAATTTTGTTTTGTCAAAGGCGGGGGCATATAAATTTTCAAGTCGAGAGGCGCGGATTAGGATTTTATTTAAGATACACGGTTTCTTCGTAGAATTTACTTAGAATTATATGTTGTTTACGTTTTTGCTATACGATTTAAAAAAAATAAACTTGCCCTAATAAACATGTATATAAGGGTGGGCGGATTTAGCCATCAATATTGTGCCATCGATTTTTCGATAGCTTTTGGTATGAGCAAAAAAATCAAAAAAATCATTTTCGAGGCGTCGAAATTTCAATTTTATTGACTTTATCTCGACTTTTATTTTTAAGGTTTTTTAAGTAAGTAATAAAAAAGACTGACTTAATTTTTTTTTTTTTTTAAATATGGCCTTTCCAAGGTGAAATTGTATAAAAATGATGGCGATAGTAGATTTTGCAAAAAAAAAAATTTCTTGAGAATTTGGACGAGCTAAGGTTTTTTAAGAAGCTATTTAAAAAAAATTCGTTAAGGGGTTTTTTAAACAAAAGGTTTTTTGGGGTTTTAAGACGAGTTTTTGTCAAATAAACGTTTTTTTTCGATATTGTACTTTGTTTTGTTATTTAAAGTAAAATTTTAGAGCTGCAATTGTATCTATGGATACGTTTTATATATCAAAAGATCTGAGTGATATATAGTAGAACTTTCTGAAAAAATCGGCGCAAAGCCAAAAAAAAATTTGACCAAATATAAATTTTTTTAAGAATCCTATTTCCAGAATTCAGAAATATATAAATCTGTCAAATTGGTAAAAAAAAAATAGCCGAGTTATAAACAAAACACTGAAATTACTCTTTTTTTATATAATGAAGTTGTTGTATTTTTGCAGTATTTAATTTCTCTCTGGTGAAGGGTATAAAAAGAGTAATTTTTGGAATTTCAGTGTTCAGTGTACAAATATTTAAATCACCTTAATACTAAAATGATTACATAATTTTCCTTTGAAGCGGAGTGTAGTACCAGGAAGATCGAAATTGTTTCCCGCCATTGCGAGAAGTAAAAAATTTGAATAAAAAAAAAAAACTTGTACGTATGTATGCAGAACATGGATGTACCTTAAGCTAGTCTTTTTTTCCAATAATTTTTTTTTGTTTACTTGGCAGATTTTCATTTTGCTGCAAGTATTTTTTCTTGCATTTCATTTCAAAATATTCTGTTTTTGTTTAATATTTTCTATTGACGTTTTTGCTACTGTTTACATGGGGGTTTTTGCCATGAATTGTTTGTCATTTGTCTATTTTTGTTTAGACGTTTAGAAATGTTTTTCTCCTTTTTTTAGAATTCTTTGTTTTTTCTGTTGCAATATTTCATTTTAAGCCAAAAGTCTGTGCACATGTAAAATACACAAGCAACTAGCAACAACAGTGTTGAGAACAGTGCATAGTGGGAGATTTCGGCCAAAACCCGATTACTTTGTTATTTCATGCCACGCCCATATGTTTACATATAACACCCCTTATAATGTTGTAACCATTACGCCGACATATGCTGCTCAATGTTTAATATACATATATTATTGCAAATGGCCTTAAGTAGCTCTCTTCTCACAGAAGCAGAGGACGCCAAATCGCTCAGATAAGTGTTTATAAAACCTATTGCAACATTACTTTTGATTTTCGTATAATAAACCAATTTTTCATAGGTTAAAATTATAAATAAGTTTTTTGTTACTTCATTTTTATTATTTTAGAGAAGAAAAAAAATATTAAAAAAAAATCATAATTAGTATTGTGGTTATTTTGTTGAACTATTTATGGTTTTTAATCCAAATTTTTAATAATTTTAATTAGGCTTAAGTTCATTAAATTTAATTTTCATTAAATTATTTTCATGAAGAAAGGAATTCCACAACATGAAAATCAATTAAAATTGTTATTGATAATCTTTCATTATTGACCTTCGAAATTTATCATCCATTTTCATAATAAGTCTGGATAACTTTAACACGTTGTTGGATTGTGTATCTCTCCATGGTTCAAATTGAGTAAGTCTGAAATAGAGAAATGTCAAATAAAATTCGGAAAAAAACTTGGCGTTTAGGTGTGGTTCACATTCAACATCGGCTCTTACAATTTAACCACCCTTTATGTATATGTATGTATGTATGTTCATACATACATTTTTTTATTTAATTGTAACTTTTATTATTTTAACTATTGACGTTTATGTTCACAAATTAAAAATTATTTTCAAGCGTCCAATTCGCTGATATTATATTATTTATTTAATAAATAATATCATGATTTTATAAATACTTATTTTAGTATGTTTAAAAAAAAACCGTATGCCGAGTTAAAAAAAACAAGTCTGCATTCAACGAGCACTCATTAATATTTAATATATACTGATATTTTTCCAAAAAATTATTAAATTTTTAAATCGATGTTTTTTGTTTGTATTGCAGCATTTGATTAAACGTTTAATTCACTTGATTACATTTTTAATTTAGTAAAATTAGTAAAAAATTTTGGAAAAAAGTTCTTTTGTGTACGTTTTGTCGATTTTTATTTGCAAACTTACATTTTATTTGAGAAATTGTTGATGTGGCAACAGACAGTCATTTGGCAATAAATAAAGGGATTACATTAGAAATATTAAATCTATCGACCGACAAGTTAATAGTTAAAGGGTCGCTATAAAGAATGACAATGAGTGACTTGTTGTCGCTTTTTAAGGTGTCAATCGATATCGTGGGCGAGGCTATATATTTTACGACGGCTTTCTACAGCAAATTTGTATGTCAAATTGTATAAAAAATGTCTTCTGTTTGAATACTGTGTGCTCAGCAATAAACTTTTATTTAATATGGTTTAAATTTAAACCCACTGTGATTCATTTATAAGATGTAAATATGTTTGCATATGTGCACAAAAGCTTCCTTCCTTTTCCGTTTTAAAAGATTGTTTTTATTGTTCTAGTAGTTTTTTAAACTTCCTCTCCTTATAACAACTTTGCATTGTTTGCATGTCTGTCGTCTCTCTGCATGATTTGTTTGTTTCCATTACAAATTTTTCCGCTTGTAAAACAAGGCATGAAAAAATTCTTTGTTTTTCTTTGAATTTTTTTTTTTTTATTCAAAAAATGCACAAAAGCCGGTAAAGCAGAAGATAAAAAAAAATCATGTTTCAATATTGTTAAACTGGTACACATTGATTTACATTTACGTTATTTGACAGCCATTTGATAGTGGCATCAATGCATCGCATGCTTGAGCTGATGATGTTCAGTTTACAACAGTGTGACCATTTTGATATTTTTAATGGTCAATTGGGCATTTAAAATTTTGATTTAGCTGTAACAAAATATTTTTAGCTTAATGTTTTAAATTTCGAAGAATGCTTTTATTTATTAAGACTCTGTTTGGCTAAGCTTTTGTTTTTGACTAAAAATTGTTCCAATTAAAAGAAAATTTCCGATAAAAATTTTTTGATTTTATTTCAGAATTTTCTTTAAAAACGGTTAACGGTTTTTTTTAGAAATTTCATTATTTGGTTAGGTTAAGTTATGGTCCCAGCGCAACAAGTAAACTTAAGCCAAAATGACTAAGTTTTGACATTTCATTAGCATCGTAATCTATTCTTATACAGTTCAGATTCAGCCTGCAGCCGTGAAATATGTCAGTAGGTCACTTAGGCTAGGCTCAGATATCTCACCAAGTTAAGGTAGTGTGTAGTGACCCAGTTATCAGTTTCTCCCGACAGCTAGGCCCGGGCATTCGCAGAAAGGTGAAATATTGCACACTTGCCTTACATTCGGCGTCTCGTTAACACTGTTCGCAACCTTGATATATCTTTTCTATTGCGATTCTATTGCACTGATTGTAGAAATTATTTGCCATTTAACTACTGTGGCAAAAGAAACTCATTAAGGACACTTTATATTGTAATGTAAAATTTAAGTTTTTACGCCTTTTAGTAAAATTGTTATAGTGGCTATTTTTGTTTTAAACACCATTCTATACTTTAAATGCTAAGATATTTATAGCTACTCCAACTGAAAATAGAAAAAAATCTTTTCCTTAAAACTGCAGGAAAAGAGAAATCACATTTGAACTCTATCAATATAATCATCGATTACTATCGATAGTTTTCGATAGTTTTTAAAACTTACAAAATCTCCTACCGAATACAAGACATTTATAACAAATAAGACTTTATACCATAGAATACCTTAGTCAATTATATAAAGTTGTGCTAATTTAGTGGTTGTCATTTTCTAGTCATCGCTCAGACTTGCAATTTCGATTGCTGCAGTTTTTTTTAAATTGCATTAATGTCCAGATTATGCAATCTAGTCTTGCAATTATTGTATTTAAATCTTGTCTTTCCCTTCTTCTTTTTATATTTTACATATAAATACAATTACACCCACAGCCAACTTCAAGTTGAAAAGTGTGAGCATTGAAAAGCAAAACAGAATTGCAGCATAAATGAAACTGAGTATCAATCTTTTAGCCACTCTGACCAATAAAATCAAGAATTGCTGTAACAAAAGTTTGCAAAAACTGGCAGAAGGAAAATTTTATAAGTTTTATAATTTTGTTATTATAATGGTCAAAATTCGACCATAAATTTTTATGTACATATGAAGAAAACATAGCACATCTAAGTATATATGATTTCAAATGTTTCGAGCGTTTATTTTTTCCGTCTTAGTGGATCGATTTGACGAGGGAGCAACCTGCGGTTCATATCTTATCTTCTGCGTGAGTTAATTTAATTTTGTAAGTTCAATCTAAAAAATATCCATTGAAAAACAAAAATATATCAAGAAGTATCCTTTATAGATTGGATGACAATCTATCAGGACATTGCATGTTTAATTTTATGTTTCTATAATTAATATTAACGAAAATGTTGAACGAAAAAGTAACAAAAAGCTCCCCTTACATGTTCTTATTCATCCTGTTTAATGTATAATTTTATCTTAATATTAACGAAAATTCAAAGAGTACCAGATGAAAAACAGAAAGTGCCAACATTTTTCATCTTATAGGCTTTCATTCACTCAGGACCCTGCACCTATATAGAAAATTTTATAGAAAATTTAAAATTTATCACATGTAGCCCCTTTTAGATACTTTTTACTCCCCATAGAGGTTGGGTTGACAAAAAAAAGGAATAAGGCGTTATTAATTGTTCCGATTTGTACATAAGATAAGATAAGTCGAAATATTCGAAAAACGGTTTCTGAAAAATGTTGAATAGTCGACCACCCTATTTTTTATTATTTGATAATTGAAAAAAAACAGATTGTTTATTAATGTGTTCTGCACATAGCTTGGGAATAATGATTAGTAATCCTAATGATTACCAATTGGATTAGAAATTTTTATTGTGCTAAAAAATTGATTAATTATGATTAGTTAGCCATTTTAGACGATTACTAATTGATTAGAAATAATCAAAAATCTAATCACAATTAGTGACGATTAGCATTTCTAATCAAATCTAATCAAAAATAATTAAAAAAGTAATTGATTAGATCAAAGTTATTTACGGGAATACAAAATTTATCATTAATACGATTTCTGTATGACGTGCTAAATTCCCAATTTTTCATATTTGATAAATACACTGAAATTTATTGTTGAGGGAAAGCCAACTTCTATGCGCATTTCACTGGTTGCTTAGGCCAGCTCATCAGGAAACCTTTTCCTAAGATTTTAGAAAAGCTAAAAATATTATACTCAAAGTCTTACTTGTAAGTAACAATATCAAAGCTTAAACAAAACACCAACAATAAACAGTGAGTTTATCTTTCCTTACATCCCCTACAATTGGTTGGGTTCTTTCCGACTCGAATTGTAGTTGTAAGTGGGTAGAAAGAAAAAACAAAATTAAAAAACAAATTGTTTCATTCTATTGTCTTCGTAAGAAAACAACAAAAAAAAACCAATTTGCCAATTATAGTGATTTTAAAACCATTCGCAAAAATTTTTTTTTTTGTTGCGTTGTGTAATAATAACAGTTATTATTAATGATTATTTTCAACGTGTTTTGTGGAAGTACAAGTATAACTTTTTTGTTTACTTAACATTAAAAGTAAAATCTTTGTTTTGTGAAATTGTAATTTTTGTTTCAAATTAAAGTGTTCAAAATTATTCGTAAGTAAAAATGCACGCATTAGTTTTCTTTAATTTATTGTTTTTTAGACGTCGTGAAAATTTAAACAAAATACAAACTTTATTGTACAAAAATATGCTTTCATTTTTTTGAACATGAAAAAAACATGAAAGAAAAATTGTGCGCATGAAAAAGAAATGAACACATTTTAAAAAAAATTAATTAAATTAATTAAAAAAATTATTTATTCTTTCTTTTTCATATTGGTAAAAAAGTAAAAAATTTTAATTTTTTTAAGATGAAAAACAAAAATTTAAAATAAATAAAGATCAAGTGCGCGCTCTTTATTTACATAACTCAAATAATTTTAAACAAACAAGAAAAAATAAATAAGGAATAACAATGAGTTACAACAACAACACCAAAGACAAAAACACAAATGATCAAAGCTGGGAAATTTTTAATCGATTACAATTTTATAGAAACTTTTTAAAATTATTTTCTGTGTATACATAAAATTTTTTGAAATGCAACTTACATTTCACTTACTTACATTGATTTCTTACAGACGATCAAAAAGTGCCACCAGTTATGGAAAAAGTGCAAATGGCCGAAATCCTCTGAAGTCATCCAGAGCATTTTAGGTTCAGCTCTCCTTGTACCTGTAGTAACAAGGTGGAACTCACTATATGATGCAATCCTGAAGTTACTGCAGTTCAAGGAGAAATTGCATGAGCTTGCCAATGAACTGACTCTGCCTCCTTTTACAGCTGGTGATTTTCAATATTTGGAGTCGTACAAGCTGCTAATGGAGCCCATTGCCCAAACTTTGGACTTTCTCCAAGGTGAAGCCAATGTGAAGTATGGTTGCATTATTCCTGCGTTGCTTTCTTTGAACAACAAGCTGCTAAAATTATCCAGAAAACTCGAGGGAAATATAAGCTCAATAGCAGTGCAATTAGAACAGCAATTGAGACTAAGGTTTAAATTGTATTTCACATTGGCTCTAGAGGTTAACATGGCAATAGCGGCAGCTGTATTGACTCCAAATGTGAAAATGAAATGGTTGCGGGTTATCCAAAAAACTTCACCCGACTGTTCTGAGGAGCAGATCAGCAAAAGGGTGCTTGAAGTCATAGGCACTTTGTTCAAAAATGGTTTTTCATATAATGCAACAGACGTGCCGAATTTGAACAATGACAACTCATTTTATGATTTCGATGATGACGGTAACTTTATCAGTATTTCATGATTTTTCAAACTTTATATTATTTTCGTTACAGAAGATGACGTTCCCAAAGCCCCGGTAACACCAACCGAGTCCAACGTTTTCAAAAATGCTATAAGCAATGAGTTTTACGCATACTTAAATGACCCGGATTCCGGCCCTGAAATTTGGACCAAATATAATGTGTTGAAGGAAGCATTCCTCTTATGTAACACCCCACTGACGTCGTCAGCACCCGTTGAACGACTTTTTTCATTTGCAGGCATCATCAATAGTCCAAGACGAAATTCATTGTCAGATTTTTCTTTTGAAAAGTTGGTATTAATGAAGTCTAATGTAAATTTTTTGTGATTATATGTATATGTATGTATGTTGCAATATATAATGCAATTTTATACAGTGTTCAAAAACTGTTACATTATGTAAATAAAGCAACAAATGTGATAAATAAATGTTTTCTTTTCACAAAAATAGTTAAAATTAGTTGATCTAATCAAATCTAATCGAAAATAATCAAGAAATCTAATCAATTACTTTTTTAATTAGTTTTGATAAGATTTGATTAGAAATGCTAATCGTCACTAATTGCGATTAGATTTTTGATTATTTCTAATCTAATCAATTAGTTATATGAAATTGTTTTCAAAATTCAATTCTAATGATTAGATTATTTTATAACTCTAATCGTAATGATTTCTAATTCTAATCGAAATTCCCAAGCTATGGTTCTGCATATGTGTTAGTAGTAGGGTATTCATTCGGTTAACCGTCAATTGGTTAACCGATTAATTACTACCCGATTGACTGATCGGTTAAATTCAAATTGGCTTTTTTCGATTAACGATTAAACCGGTTAATTTCAGTCGATTAACCGATGTAATAAGATTTTTAATTTTTTGTAGTATTATAACATATTTTTTGTATTTTTAATTATTTGTTTCGTCTCATATACACTCAGGTCTCGTTTTATGCGGACTTTTTTTATGCGAATTCAAATTTATGCGATTTTAAAATTAACGAATTTTTACGGTTTTGGAAATTTTGGAAACCAAGTTTGCATCACTGATATAATCGTTATAGTTTGTTTTGTTTTACGATGTATGAGTGTTTTAAAACTTGTTAGGAGCACATACTAGTTTTACAACGAAGGCTAATTTCAGTTAAAATAGAATAAAAAATTAGGTGGAAGTTAAAAAAATTTCAATTTAAACTCGTTCTTTCCTGTCTTTTACGGTACAACATTGTAATAACCACATTTACGAGTGTAAAGAAATTTGCATACCTTTTAAACTAATAGAGGCCCCATAATAAAACTTTTACAATAAGATAATGACACCAAAGGGCAATTTCGGTTAAAAAAAAAATAGAACTAAGTTAAAAAAATTTTGATTTAAATTGGTCATTTCCGGTTCTTCAGATGAAATTTTTTTTTTTCAATTTAATTTTTTTTATTTAAAGATCAATCGATTTGCTATAAGAATCACCAAATTTTTTTTTCGTTTGATTAGTTTTTAGTTTGAAATAATAATTTAAAAAAACATTTTTTCTTAAACGGCAACACTTTACCACCCCGTAATTCGACGGTCTACCGCTTATAATTTATATTTCTCTGTGCAGTTATGACGAATCAATGAGCGCAGCATTAAAATTTTTATTTTGTAGGGTGTTTTTTTTTTGTTGACCTGTGTTATTATGTGAAATTATTTATTTGCTTCGGCTAAAGGTCAAAAAACAACTTTTTATTTTATTTTAACAATTTATTTTCTCCGATATTTCGGTTAACTTCGTCAACCATTTTCAAGGAATATAACTCGTTAATCTATTTTACCGCGTCTTTTTCCACAAACCTATAACTTCAAACAAACTTAATCAACTCTTGATTAAAAAGACGCGGTAAAATAAATTTTTATTTTGTTTGAAACACAACAATATTTTTTTTAAGCAATTGTAAAATATTATTTAGGACATTATGACGATATGACTTGATAGCACACCTTGTTAATTCCCCAATTATGTATTAATTGAAAAATGCATATTACATATTTATGAATGGTTTTTTTGTTTGCTCGTTTTAGTTCAAGAATTTTAATGTTTGGTATGTTATTGCTTTTTTTTTACTAATAAACTCCAAATAATAAATAATTAATGCCTTTTCATATATTGAAATTACTTAATTTATAAAAAAAAAACTTTAATAATCGGTTAACCGATCAAAAACAAAATTAACCGATTATTGACCGATTAAACCAAAACCTCGGTTAATTAATCGAGCGATTAACCGATTAAAGCAAAAGGTCGATTAAATGAATACCCTAGTTAGTAGCAAATTTAAACGCTAATAACTCTGAAAATATTGAACAGATTCTAATAATAAAAAATATATAACTTTCAAATGGTGTATATTTTGTTCAAATCGGTAGACATACAGAAGGAGGAAAATTTTCTTAACTGTTTTGCCTTAGCCGATTTATATATACAGAGATATCCCAAGCAGAATATTATTTAAATAAAAAAAAACTGATTTGTTTTTTTAGAACTTTTATTCAGTTGGCTTAAAAATTATTTTTAATATACCTTTAATAGAAAATTAAAAATTGTTTTGCTCCTACTGAAAACTTTTAAATTTTGAGCTAATACAGTTTTGTTGAACAACTGCGATATGTATATAAAAAAAATGCTGGAATTATTAACAAAAAAAGTAAGACGATTTTGTTTTTGAAAAAATAAAAAATTTCAATGTGAACCACACCTAAACGTAAAGTTTTTTTCTGCATTTCATTTGACATTTCTCAATTTCAGACTAACTCATTTTGAACCATGTAAAGATACACAATCGAGCAACGCATTAAAGTTATTCAGGCTTATTATGAAAATGGGCGTTCAAATCAAAATGCATATCGTGCACTTCGTGATTTTTTCGGTCACCTCAATGGATTCGTCAATAAGCAGAATTGCAGAATTTGAGCGAATGATAATCCAAGAGTAATTGTAGAAAAACCCATGCACCCACAAAGAGAGACTATTTGGTGCGGTTTATGGGCTGGCGGCATCATCGGGCCGTATTTTTTCCAAAATGAGGCCGGTCAGGCAGTTACTGTGAATGGTGTTCGCTATCGTGAGTGGATAACGAACTTTTTATGGCCCGAATTCGAAGATATGGATGTGGACGATATGTGGTTTCAACAGGACGGTGCCACTTGCCACACAATATCCGTGTTATCTCACGTGGTAGCGGTGTCAATTGGCTGATAAGATCATGTGATTTGACACCATTGGACTTCTTTCCTTTGGGTTTATTTGAAATAAAAGGTGTACGTCGATAAGCCAGCTAAAGGATGAGATAATTCGGCACATTAACGGCATAGAACCTCAATTATGCCTCAGCGTCATCGAAAATTTGGACCATCGGATGGTGGTGTGCCGATATTTGGCCGATATTTTGTCCCATAAATAATTGAACCATACCAATATTATCGTTATATAAAGAAATGACAATTATTTCCTTAATAATTTGTGTTTTCTTCAACATCGACAGTTAACCACCCTTTTGTAAGCTCCATGTTCAAAAGTTTTACTAAACTGAAATTAAGCAGCTTCTTAATCATTTATTTCCTTTCTATTAAATAAGTTTCTAATCATTATTTAAATTCAAATAGCATTTAATTTTATTTGAAATACATTTTAGCATTATTTTAGCCAGATTTAACTTAAAAAAGTTTTACGACCTGGTTACAATGATTCTAAATAAACACGATAAATCAAAAACAAAAGATGAAATAGACTTTTGTTTGAGTTAGGCATAAAAAAAACTATCCTTAAAGTATGCTGCGGTGTTTTTTTAATTAAAAAGAGTTCATAAATAATAGTTGAAAGCGAAACAGGTTTTTGTTTACTACTATTTCATCCAAGGCAGTGGTGGTCAAATATTAAACTGCGGTTGTATTATGTATATCAGAGAACGGCTTTGTGCGATTGCAAAAAAAATCGGGTTTAATGAATACCAACAAATACACTCGCTTTCGGTCATACAATCAAACTTGCGCAACTGCACACATTCGCTGATCGTTTGCAGTCATTCAAATAATGCACATCGTGCTTTGTTATTTATACCATCGTTTTTTAATTAAGATGTTTGTGTGTTCGGTGCGACAATGATTGTTTTAGTAAAGAAAAAAGCCAGAAATAAAGCAATCATTACTCATGTACACAGAGAAAACAGATTCGTGATCACAACCGAATTTGGCGCCAATCGAATTTCTTCGGTTGCATGTACTATCACACAATTCGGTTACAATTACTGAACATTTCGGTGCTTAGCACAATATTTTTGATAGCAACATTTGAATTTTAGTACACTATCAGTCAAAACAACAGATATTGTTAATTGTTAGTATGATTATAAGAAACAAAATTGTGCCTAAACCCGAATATATGATAGCTGCAACTGAATTAACACATAATTGGTGTTCATAACAAGAGATTTGATTGTCGTTATCAATATATATTTTTTAACCGGTCAAATGTAGCCCATAAGGGGCAAGGACTTGTCAAAAGGTAACCCCAATGAATGGAAAAAATGGCTTATTAAACAGTACGATGTCCTAGGGCAGAACCATATAACCCAGCTTGCATTACAAAGGAGAAGTCTTAAAACTACTCCATGGTATACTCCAGAGGATTAGCTTTGAAATCGTTTCAAAACGAAAACATGTCGTTAAAAAACGAAGACATGTCGTTTCACTGCAAACTCTTCTTAATGATGACATGGTCCATACTTGCATTACATTGGACCAGCCCAGGATCAAAATGGATCAAGAAGTCCAATATAATTTGCAGGATATAAAAAACTAATACACACATACATATGTACGTGTATATTTTCATACCTATAAGAATACGTAAATTACTTACCCATATTAATTTAGTTTTTGCATATATTCCATTTTTGACTGCAAATATATTTTTTAAATATATAATTAAAAATTATTTTATTCTATCAAATTTTTTGACAGAAAATTTAGTAAGCGATTGGGGCTTATAACTATTTTTTGGTTGTGAATTCCGAATAATTATATTTTCATTTGTTGTACTCGAATTGAAACTATTCCAACAATCAATAATTAGCTGCAATAAATGAATTAACTTTTATATTACAAAATTTATTGACGGAAGCAAATTATTGATTGCAATGACCAATATTCAGTATTGCCCTATATTAAATTCGGTTGTGATTCTAACCATTTGTACTATTTTTTAGAACTAAATTAAATTAGTAATCACAACTAATAAAAGAATTGAAGGAATCATATTTCGTTTTAATAATCAAGAGAATTTAAAATCAGTTAGAACTATACATTTTTAATAGTTGCAATAATAAATCATGTTACTTGATCAATATTTTATTACTGCAACCGTTTCCCAACCAATTTGTTTTCTGTGTGTAGGCATTCAGCAGTTGCTATGTAGTTAGTACAAGAAAAAAAAAATTGATATGAAACGCAAACGCACTAGGTACAAACAATTTCCATAGAAATAGAAGGCTGTTTATATTTTTTAACATTTCTTAAAAAGTACAGCAGTTCTGTACATACAATGTATTGTTGTTATTGTTGTTGCTATTGTTGTTATTGTTGTTATTGCTGTTAATGTTAATGTTACAAAGCGACTCGTACTCATACCAATTTAGTTCGTCGTTGCCTCATCGAGTGGACAATGACTACGTGAATGCAAAAGCATACGAATGTTTGCCTTTTGCCTTAGAGGAATTGTGTTATTGCGTGCGCAACAATAAATGCAAACAAAGCACTTTCAATAAAAAACTCACACAAGCACAAATCAAATGTGTACAAAACGATGTCAAAATTACCAAAGTTGAACTTTGTTTTGCAGGCATAGAGTTAATGTAAATTTAAGCGTATGAATGAATCAACAATAATAGTGGATTTTGCAGTTCTCTGATGTATATCCAGCAACCATAAAGTCAAGCCTTTAAAATATAATGCTGCAGCATATTTGGAAATCGATGGTACCGAAAAATTGGACTTTTGGCCAATGGAATTAATATCTAAGCCTTTGTGCGCCGTACTATTTGTACTTCGATGCTCTTTTGGCCTCTAACCTCCGTTACTTTAATTGGTTAGGTAAAGTAAAATTTTTATTTGAGAGTTTATCTAAGATGTCAGAGACTGTATTTAGTCTTCTGGAACTCCTTGAGAAGAGGCCGCTATGTTCTTTAGATAGTATTGAAAAGGGGTTTGGCTGATGGATAGTATAAACTCTCTTAAGTACTCACTACAAGCCAAATTGGCGTAGGTATTCCCATCTTACCTAAAAGTGTCTTTGAATCTTCGATTAGGCTAGCGTTGTCAGAGTCTGTTGCAAGTTTGGCGGTAAATCATCACTTCTCATTCCTTGCTTGTCTTTTTACTCCCTTGTCCAGCTTGCTTTTAGTACAGATCGCTTAGCTTGGTCCTAGTTACTAAGGTGTTGTTGTTTGGCGAAACGTCTTTCTTTTACTAGCTTCCAAAAATTACGTGTTAGCCATTCTTTATCTTTTCGTTTGGCAACTTCAATAATTTTGTTAGCAACAAGATACAGGGAATCTTCTATTTATTCCCATTGTTTATCTGAAATATTTGTCGTTCGTGTGTTGTTCTTCCATAACCTTAGCGTTTAAAGTATCTCTTATTGTATGTGTCTTATTCGCTTTATCTTTGATTGTTTTTGCCGTTGTCTTTGGAGGAAGAGTTTAAGCTCAGCAAAATGAAAGAAATGTTCTGTGGATAACATCTGCGCTCTAGAGGACTCTGACATCCTGTCTACATTGAACCCACTTTTTTCAAAGGCATATTTGGTCTACTTAGCTCTTCTGATTGTCACTGGATTGCAATGTAAATTTTTGTTTGTTTTAATAAGGAAAATATAATCCACCAATGGCAAGGTTTTATTTTACGCTTGTGTTTTTTAAAAGAGCCCGCAGTTTCCATTACGAACTTCAGGGCTTAGTTTTCCAATGATAAGCACCATGCCTTCATTGTTGCTGCCTGTTCGGGCACTCCTGTCTTTCTGTTGTATTAAAATATTTTCCCTGGTTTATTCTGAAGGGTCTTGTTAGGTTAATCAGAAAATTGTTTTTTAGCATCTATTTTACTCACGTCTGCGTAGAACTGACTATTTCATATTCTACGTAAGATCGAATTCAGAAGTGCAGTTATTAAGAGTTTAGAATTGGGATACCGGCAAGAGAGAGTATTGCTTATTCTTTGAATATCCCAGCTTCGTGCACGTATGGGGTTGCTGTGTGTTTCGTATTCGTTAAATCGCCGCACAGTGGGAAATTTTACGAGAAGGCGGTCAAAATTCCATAACTTTTGACTGGATCGGTATTTTTTTATGCGATTTTTTTTGCTCGATAGGTGCGATGTTAGGCTTTAATTTGCGCTATAAAACGTAAAATTCGACTGATAGGAGCAAAAGTTATGGGGAGTTCAAAATGCATTTTCATTTTTTTGTTGAATTTCGGTGTAAAAGTTGAATATTTCAAATATGATTTTTTTATAATTTATGATTATTTCTCTTGTATTTTACAACTGATACTTATTTTTTATTGTATAACTTAGATCCTGTCAGAAAATGCCAATATTTGGCCCCTGTAAATTTTTTAGTCCCAATATTCACAGGGGCCAAAGGTTGGCGTTTTTAGGAAAGACGAGTTGTTATAAGGATAAAACTGAAAAGGAATATTTTAAAAAATTCCCAAATAGCATTATTGGCTATCGATAACATTTTAGGTAATTCAACTTTTATTTTTGGTTAGAGATGTATGTGTATTTTATTTTTATACATTAATACAAATATATACTTAAAACAAAAACAAATTATAATCTATAAACAATTTTAAATTAAACAATATTAGTAAAAATTTCTTCTAAATAGCTTTGGGTTTCATTTTCGAGAAGTTGTTTAGCTTCTTCCTCTAATTCGATTGAGGTTGATTTCCATTTTTGTCGAATACTGGACATATATGGATCTGATGTGCACAACAAAATAGTAATAAGATCTTCATTAGTACAACATCTGGACATTTTTCTTGTGTTATGCTCGCGGAAGAATCTGTAGTCTTTGTTCCTTTTTTCTTGCGCTTCTTCAGATAGATCTCCAATTGGTAGCATATTGTGTTGAACTATTTGTTCCCCATGATATAAAATTTTATGAACTGTGGTTGGCATATGTCTCCAAGAGTATTTTTTGTTATAAAGAATTGCTGTTTCATTTGCATACTGCCCAAATTTTTTTGCATTTATCTTTCTGCTACATGATATAACTTGTAAAATGATCTGGAATCGTCTTATTAATTCAAAATGTACTCCTGTGATAGATGCTGCAGTTTCTGGATCGGAAAAGAATCTCCTTGCAGTGTTTCCATCATTTGAATTTCCTTCTCCTTGTTTTGGCTGATCAATTATAAGGCCTAGGTGAAGGTATTTTTCTTGAATTTGTTTTTTTGTTTGTTTCCTTTTTTCCACATTTTCTTTGTTTTTTCTCACTGTTTCGCCTAACGGGCCAAATTCCAAATCATAACCCAATTTAAGAATATGCTCCATAAAACGAATTCTGGTATGAAGAGGGGACATTCCAAATTCGTATGCTTCATTGAAACTATTGTCTTGTGATGGGGGTTGGCTTAATTGACTTGATGTCTTTTGGCATATGGTACAGCTTGACGAAGACTTTGTTTCGGTTAATGCTTGAGCAACTTTTCCATCGATCATTGTAAGGAACATTTGAAAATTAATTTCAATGCATTGGTCATCAAATTTAAATATTGCCGGTTGAAGTTCTTTAATTTGATCTTTTATTTTTCGAACTTCTTCAGTTATGACATCTTTAGTTTCCTTTTTGTAAACAAACTTTATTGGTCTGCAATACTTTGTTGAAGAGGGAATTTCATTTTTCCATACATCCATTTCTGTAACTCTACTGGTTGACGGCTCTAAGCCAATATAAGTTTTTCTTAAACGTAATGGAACTAAAGATACCATGAATAAGTTGGCATCAGATGAGTTTTCTGAATTACATTGCTTGTATTGTTTCTGACCAGAGCTTCCATCACATCCCCATTTAGAAAATAAAGTGATGCTGCAATTTTTAAGTTTTTTTAAACAGTCAGCATCAAGTGTATTTAATAATCGTTCTGCAGTGTGTTCGAGAAGAGCCTGCAATTTTACTTCTGCTGAACTTGAAGTTACACTAATAGCCGTTTGTGAAGGTAAGCACTCTTTTTTGACAGAAACTAAATCTCGATATGCTGGAAAGATTCCACAGTTTTTTTCATTGGTTCGCTTTCGCAGTTCTGTATACTGATTTTTTGTCAGTTTTAAATCCAAAAATAGTGCAAATGCTTCTTCTGGAGTAAATTTCATTTCTTCAGTTGGTGTAGGCATACTTTTTAAAATCCTCTTTGTGCGTTTAGGGCTCGCTTCCACTATTTTTTCAATTATTGCAATTTTTGTTTTCTTATTTTGCGTTGGTTGAATTTGATGCAGAAATGAATCCTTTATCATACTATGAGAAATTTCTTCATTGATATTTGCTAGCTTGCGTCTTCGTGATCTTTCACTGCAATTGTCAATTTGTTTTGCGGGCCGACCCACTTTTCCAGTTTCCTTAGCGGTTATTGACAGCTTCTTAAAAATCAGATCATTTGTTAGCCATTTTTCGTTGTGTAAATAAAACTTTTTCTTGTTTCTAGAACATTTCAGGTACCGTTTTCTTAATGTTAATGAAAAATTTTTAATTTTTATCTTATGAATTTTGATTTCTTGTTCGTTGCATAATTTAAAAAATGGATTATTCATTATGTGTAACACAAAATCTTTTTCATCTTTCTGTTGAAAATATATATCTGCGAGAACTTTATAACTGAACTTAGCCATTGTTTAAACAATAATGAAGGTAAAATTATGAATGCATGCACTTTTATACTCTTGATAGAAGTTTTTTTAAATGATATTTTGTTACCACTTCTTTGAAACATAAAACCCCTTTTTTAAATACAAATTTAAACTTTTATTAGCATTTCTTTGAAACATAAAAAACCCCTGTTTTCACACTTTTTAAAAGGATAACATACCGGCAATAAATTAATAGGTAACATGTAGGTTATTTTCACGTAAAATATAACTGCGTGCTAGTTTTTTTACCATTTACCTGCTGTTCCATTTTTTTAAATTAATTTGCAATTTTCAGGTAATTAAACTATGTAGTTTATGTTGCGGCTATTTACTTATGTGTAACCTTTTAACTTACTCAGAAATCTAACGTGTTAGTCTATTTATGTCGCCTATTCGTTTTGCAGCATCCGTTCACCCACAATAAGTTCATAACAATGGCAATACCTTTACCATCTCCAAATTAATTGATAACCTGACGTGCTAGATAATTTATGTGGCCTGAACTGCTTTATTTGTCGAAAATTCTTTAAGATTCACCTTCTTTAATTTCAGTAATTTTTCCTTGCAGGACTTATTTTTTGAACCGAATATCTTACCTTGGGTCACAGAAATTGCTGTAGTTCGCAAGGTCGTATCCAGACGTGCGTACAATGGGGTATAGAAATGTAGGTTAGATTCTGGACTACAAGAGAGTATAGGTTTTTTTTTGACGCATTTTGACGCTCAGGACTTATGCTCTATAAAGTAGGAAATTTCCGGGAAATTTTGACATAAAAAAAAAAAAAAAAATTAAAAAGTTCTAGAGGTCGCAGAGTTTAATGCTTTAAACCACGTATAGCTAATAAAATAAACTAATACACAAAACTTATTCTGTCAAAAAATCTTAAAAAACAAAAAAGTTATGAGCATTTCAACTTCAAAAATTGACTCAGAAATTCAAAACTATAACCAAATATTGAGAAAGTCCATTTCGGACCACCCTGTTCTCAATGAAATAGTTGAAATAGGGTTTTAATTTTTTGGCTCCCGAGGTTCACTAGTATTTACTTTCACATGAATAAAAAAATTTTAAAATCGGAGAACAAAAAAAAAAATAATTTTGGCCGCCTTCTCAAAATATGAACCAGTGTGCGCCGTTAACATTCCCACGCATTTCTCTAATTTCAAGAATTGAAAGGTTAAGTTTTTCATCTTTTGCTAGTAATTGGCTCAGCTTTCCTACTTGGCATAAGATACCAACATGCCATGTGGCAAATCGTTTCCGGGGGCGGCCAGGAGTCGTCATGAATAAATCTTTAATAAATCGTCTACTTTCACAGAAAAAAAGTTGTGCGCCAGTAAAAGAATTAATCAAAAATAAAATCAGTTTTAATTAAATATTTAATCAGGTGAATTAAACTTTTAATCAAGTGTATTAAATGTTTAATTGACAATATTTCAATTAAATGTTTAATTCACTTGATTAAAAGTTTAATTCACCTGATTAAATATTTAATTAAAACTGATTTTATTATTGATTAATTCTTTTACTGGCGCAAAAATATTTTTCTGTGTTTGTGTTAGTGTTGCAATCTTTAGAATCCAGCTGCTGTAGAAGACTCAACTAAAAAAATCTAGATGGATGTTAACATTGCTATCTTTGAGATATGGCGTATAAGGTTGTAACGGGACAGTTATCCCTCCATCTATTTGGGCGCCAAATCCTCGTTTGTGAAAACAGTTAAACCACTGGCAACTTGAGTTGACATTTGGTTTTCGATATGCTGCTTGTTGCGCAATACATACCCTTAAATATAAAAGTTAAACAATAGACAGATTTTTTTAGGACCTTTGATAAAAAACCAACTGTTAAACAAGACTAAAAAAGCATATTTCTTTAAAGGATTTCACACCATTATCTGCACTGAATTAATCTGATAATTTTCCCCTAAAGTAAATATTTGCCAAACCAAAATGCAGATATAAAATAATTGTTGATTGCAATTCAAAAAAAATTATTCAAATTAAAGTGAAAAGAGAATAAGAGAAATTCTAAGATAAAATCTTCAAAAGTAAAAGAAAACAAAATCATCAAAAAGAAATATGTGTATATACTTTTTATGTAAGAGTATAAAAGAAATAAAAACCTTACAATTTTCTTTATATTGAAATATTTTTCAAACATTTCGGTTTCAATCCACACAATCACATCTGCAACACATAAACATGCTGTAACAGTAGCAATCACCTGCCACAGATGTAAGAATGTTGCCAACAAATGGGTAACTACTATAAAGATACAAACATGAATAACAACTCAACAGCTGCTGTTGCACGTGCCACAGTAGCAAAACTATAATTTCTTTAGAAGTTATATAGAAAACTTAAAATATTCCCCAATGTGCAACACGTTATAAAATGGCAACAGAATAGCGCCACAAAAAAAAAACAGAATTTTACAGTACAATAAGAAATGCAACTGCACAAGCGAAACAATGAGAGCTGAGAGTGGCAAAGGTTATAAAAATCCCTTTTCAACAACGTTTAAATCCAACCGTAAACACCTGCAAAATGGTGCACAAAGATTACAAATTGTTGTTAAACAAAAAAGCAGAAGAAAAGAAAAAACATCATTTCATAAAATGAAATAAAATTTTACGAAAATCTTCAAAAGGAAAATGACTGCGGAAGCGAAAAAAAATCTTATAGAAATGAAAAATAAATCGCAGCAAAAAAAATCAATATGGTTGAAGAAGTTTCCGTTTCCAGAACCGCACAGTGGCGTAATATTGACGGAAACAGTAAATAAGCATAGAACTGCCTTGGAACTGAAGTTTGTAGCTAAACAGCTGCCTTATACCATATTTTAGAATAGAGTAACTCTACAGATTCAAAAATTCGAAATTAAGTATCTGATTTTAATCCAAATTTTACTATTTTTAATCAGTTATCACGTCCTGTAACTTTAGTGAGAACTTCTCGCAGCGAAAAGATGTGAAACAAAATATTCCATCGTTTCTTGAAAAGTGGGACAAAAGTGTGTCTGTAACTTATGACGAAAACTATCAAAAGATATTACATCGTAACGTTATAAATGTCATAACATTGCACTCGAAGCCGATGTGACATTGCAGACGTTGAGTATGCCAGCTACACATATCGTTGACGGCGACGAAAATTTACCTAAATAAAAAAATTTTCAATTTTCTCACTCTTTGCATTTTTAATATGTTTTTTAGAATTAAAATTTTTTCCCGCCCCGTTTGTATTCGAGAGTTTATTTGATTGTTCAAAGCGGGAACAGTCTTACAGAAATTTTACAGACACACTTTTTCTGTAAATTGGCGTGCAATTTTCTTACGTGACAGCTATTACTCGCCAAAAATGTTACAGACGCAGTTAAGTGAGAAAAACAGTTGTTTGTTTCAATTTATGACATTTTAGTTTCATTTCTCACATTTCAATCGAAAAGTTTCTCGACGCGTGAGTTACAGAACATGGGCACAGGTTAAAGTTCATCAAATTTAATTTTTATTAAATTATTTTTTTTAAAGAAAAGAATTTTACAACATTAAATTAATTAAAATTTATTGAAAATTTTGCAATTTTGACTGAACTGGGTATCGAACCCAGGTTCTTACGGACAGGTTTCGATAGTCTTGCAGTTTAACACTCACCGCCACTGAAGACAGCTGGCAGTCAATAGTCAAACATCAATCTTAAAACCAAATGTTATTCCACTTGCTGGATCGAAATTTGTTGTGAATGATTATCTATTTTAATTGATCCTTTGACAACAATTCAATTGAATGTTTTTATAATATATATTTTTATTCTTATGAACGCCATCCTGTAGGTCCAATTTTCAACACTTTTTCGATCATACCCGGTATTATTTCGTCAATAGTGCATCGGATGTTGGCTTCTTAAGGATTAATCATTTATGACTTATAAACATTGACCAGAGATTTTACGTACCCCAACGAAAAGTAGTCCAAATGATTTAATCATACGAACGAGGTGGCATTTCTTCAGATTATTCGGTCAGCAAAGTTTTCGCTTAACAAAGTAATAGTTTCAAGCGCTGTATAGCATTTTGCGACGTTTTGATGGAGCAATTTATCCTCCAAACGATTTGCAATGGCATGGGAAATTAAAAACATAATGAAGCATTTGCCTGTAGGGTTCCCAATCCAAAGTAATGTTGTATTTGTATTTTTTTTAAATACAAATGGACCGGTAGTGTGTGAATTTTTCGCGATGTAACGGAGTCCCAAAAGTCTCATGAGGATTGTTCTCTTCTCAAAAAACTATAATTTGGCTTGTTAACATGCCCGCTAGGCCAGAGCCTCATCGCTAAAGATTATTTGATGATAAAAGTCTGGTTCAACTTCCAGTTGATTATCAGTCCATTCACCAAACATACTACGCAACTGAATGCCCGCCGTCTTTAATTCTTGCACCAGTTGGAAATTATGTGGATTCAGGCCAAGATCTTTCTGCAAAATTGTGCAAGTAGTGGACAGGCAGAGACCGAGTTGCAGAGACCGTCGTCAGATCAACTAATTCAAGTACCCTGTAACATTCACTTCTACAGCCGCGATGGCTTCTTCTGTACTCACAGTACAAGCTCAGTTTGGATGCATATTATCCAAAAAGGTAAATGTTATCGTGAATCGATCCATGGTATTGCGTTAAAGCTGCTCAGATTGATTGATAATGCGCACCGTAAACTTGGCGGTGCTCTAAAAGCTTGTCCAACAGAGCGAGAGTTTTAAAAATAAATTTCTACGATTTGAAAACGTGGTTCTGGTGTAAGTCTTTAAGTGGTGATTTGACAAAGTATCTTTAAAAAAATCCAAGCGCACTTCATTAGTATGACAGCTTTACAGTCATCCCTATCGGAAGTTCTATGCGTCTAAAAAAAAAACACTCACAATGTCAAGCTCGCATCAAATGTTTTATTGTTCCATTAGGCGAAGTAAATACCCCCCCCCCCCCCCATGAGTTCATTAGTTTCGATTTTTCTACTCTGAATTCCATAATTTAATACCTCTCAAAAAAGGTTGGAGTTTTGAAACGCATGTATCTATTTTATTACTATCTAATTGAGGGCTTTTAAGGTGGTAGACTCTCTGCACACAAAATTTATAGTCGAGAACTCTGCATTAAGCTATTCAATATTATCGACGATCAAGTTTATAATATAAATATCTGCCTGGACATCAATGAAGTTGGTAACCTTACAAGCGATAAAAGGTCTTGTTCATTAAAACATACTGCAAATCATATATAGAGAACAAAATTGCATTGTTTTGAAGCATGGAACATTCGTGAAAAGATGATTTTATAACTCCAGTTCTTACGGGACTTCCGATTTTTTGCATCTTATACTTTCTTCTGCTTTCTCGCATAAAATTGATGACAGATTAAATGGACTAGGTAAAATTCTTTGCGATACCAAAGGTATACATGGAAAGCGCCTTCTTTCTCCAGGTAGGAGGCTATAGGTATTTGTTTCGTGATTTAAAAATATTCTTTGAGTTATTCCATTGACATAATATTGTGCCAATTTAATGACCCGGTTTTTTTTTTTTTTTGTCAGGCAAGCTGTACCCAATGAAAGCTTTTCAATGGAAAATTAGTCCTACCATGTACATCAATTAGACTTTGTAGTGTTTTTAATACAAAATATGACGGATTAATTGGTCTACTGAAAACCTTGTTAGACTTTGATTTATTTTTTTCTGACTTAGGGAAGCGATCTTTGTTAATTCTGTCTCTTTAAAAAATCTGGATTCACGCTTATACTAAAAACGAATCTCATAAGTACTGTAGTTAAAAACAGCAAAAGATTTTTCCGATAAAAGGTTCTCAACTTTCTACCCTGCGCTATATCCAGTTACCTTAAATTATAAAAAAGCTTGCTAAGTATTTAAAACTAAAACTTCTTTTATGCAACTCGTCGACGTAGTTTTGTCTACTTTTACCCTACTGTGCTCCCATTAAAAGTTAAACTTTTGTATTGTTATTGCAAGCAACATTTATTGATAACTCAGCATTAAACGGAATATATTGTTGCAAGTTGTTTGCCATTATTTTACTACATCATCATTAAATTACATTGTTCAAAATTGTTTTTCTTCTTTACTTTTTACATTACTTCGCTCATTTCTGTAATATTACTTTCCCAAGGTGTAAATAAGATGGAGTTAAGAAGAAAAAAAAGATTTTTTTAAAATATACGAGAAATTTTTTATAAATAGTTTTTAGTTTATAAAAATTTCGACGAACTCATTGCAATTAATAATGGTCGAAATTTACGTAACGAACAAAACGTAACAAACCATTTATGAAATTAGTAGACCTAACAAATGTTAGGTACCACAAGACAGCTCACCGAGCCCCAGCGCCTATTCTAAGAAGCAGACACATTAAATGAAGCAGCTTTACTTGCTTAAAAATGATAAACACTGGTTTTCTCAGCTACATCCCTCAAATGTCACAAATTCCCGGACATTGACACGGAACATGAAACAACACGGGCATGTTCTAGAAATCGAAATGAAGTGGAATTGAAATCGAACGAGATTTTGAACTCAATTATTAAAAAAATGACTGTTGGTTTTCCTGCTTTTAACAGTGGTTCTTGTAAATGAAGTATATTAAAGGGTTTCCGATAGTTTCCTTTTCTCCCTCGTCATTTAAACTTCTTCAGTAGCCATTGAATTACAAGCCCATTCTACTCGCATGAGTTGCTGCCAGCTAATCTGTAGTTATAACAGTAGAGAACATATCCTCCGTTTACCATATCTATTCCGTAAAGTCCAGTCTAAGAAGCAGGCGGATTAACTATTGCTCACTAACTATAAGACTCGCGCTTAATAAGTGAACAGCCAATAAAGTGATTTACAATTCTTTCATCCAAAAGACCCCCTTGTATGCAAAGCTCATTTGCTATTTGATAACCCTGGCAGTTCGTATGATCTGTTATTCACATTAACGTTACGTTTGAAAGTTTCGCAATCTTACTTAACGATATTTGGCATTCTGCAGTTACTAGAGAATTCATATGGGCATCCGCTAGAGCTGACATGCCAGCTTTGCTTTCAGTTAATATACATCTATCCGCCGAAAAACGATAAGGAACTAGGCTGCCTTGTACCAGAAATTTCTCCCTGCATAGCACTACAATCATCCGGCAGTCGAAAGGGAACCTTTAAGTCTAGTTCGTCTATATAAAAATTTTAAAAAACTATGCTACCTTTTTTGAATCGTTAGGGTTGATTCCAACGGACACATACATTTGGTTTGTTTATTCGACTTAAAACTTTTAAAAAATTATACACTTTACAGAAATACTAAATATTATTATCACGAATAATCTAAATGTCTAAATTGTCTAAAAATGTTCGATTAATTGGCTGAACGCCCTAGTATTGGTTGCCCTCAGCCGTATAATATTAAAGTATTGAATTCCATAACGGTGACCAATTGTATCCATGTTAACAAATTTACTAAGTTCGCGTATTTACGATGGCTACAAATAAAATGTTGAATAACGTTACGCTTTAAAAGATAAAATATAGGTTTAAAAAAGTTTCACTTTTGACCAAAGTATTTTTTTTTTTCAATAACTGTATCGTTGCGCTAGGTCGTCTGATTTTGGAACTCTTAATTTATACAAAAAACCATTTGTTATCTCCCTCTCTCTCCCTCACTCTCTTTTAGTTATACTTAGTTGTTAACAGGGGTGCCAGAAAATTTTGATAAGAAATGACACATTTTCAAAAAAAAATCGGCATTATCGGCACTTTCATAAATTAAAATCGGCAAATTTAAAATACCCTTAATAACATATAAACTAACATAAAAATCAATAAAAAATTAAAGTTAATTAAATAAAATAATACAAAAAGAAAAGTATATACTAGCTGTTTGGTCCCGGCGCTGCTCGTGATTTTCTAAATAATAAAAAAAAATGAAATACTGGAGAATTTTGTTAATAACTTGACCCCAGCGCTATCTACCATCAAAAAAAATTTATTTAATATCACGCCAACAGCGCCACCTATCGGGAGTTTTTTTATAAACCATCAGTGAAAGTAGACCTTTCCAACGCATGTACTCGTTTGAAAATTGGTTGAGTGGTTCTCGAGTTATAAAATGCCGAACATAGGACAACTTATTTTTATATATGTATATGTGACGCCCAAAATAGAAAGGGACCTAAGGGTATAAGGGTGTATCTTTGGTGTACCATCACTGAGCGTGTTGGTATTGGTCTCATTTGAAAGCGACACATCTCATGACGTGTTGGTCAACCTTGAAAACGGGCGTAGGTCGTCCCTACCTCTTGTTTTGTGTAGTTGGTATTTACTGTTCCCTTTACCTTACTGGTCCCTTTCTCTATGCGCTGTCACATATATATATATATATATATATATATATATATATATATTTAGGCTCACAACCGGCAAATTTTTAACAAACGTATTTTGTATTAAAGATAAGTTATTTTTAGTTTTTTTATTATTTTTTAAAGACAAATATTTCAGTTTAACGTTTTTATTAGATCCTTTTTGATTTCAGTTTCAAAGCAATTCAAATTATTACTGCCGTATTCATAAAAAATAAAATATGTTCGAAATGTGTTTTAAGGCAAAATTTTCATACAAAATTTTTCTTAAAATGCATTTCAAATCCATTTTATTTTTTTATAAATACGGCTGTTAAACTTTAAATAATCTTTAAAAAAAAAAAATAAATTGCAAGTCAATTTTTTTTGTAAGTAAGCGTATAGCAAAAACGTAATCTACAATAAATTGTAAGAAAACTTGACTAAGAAAGTATGGGTCTAAAATCAAAACCTAGCTCCCGCCGAGAGACATAATGGAATCTTGAAAATTGGTTTCAAAAAATAATAGGTAATAAGAGCAAAATACTGTTAAATGCAAAAATTACACATTTTTAATGTTCCGTACTCAAAGAGTGAAAATGAAACCTTATTACTGAGACTTCTTTGTCCGTGGGTCCATCCATCCGTCCGTCCGTCACAGTGCCCATTCTCCGGAACGGGAGGAAACGTTAAGAACTAAAGAGCTAAAATTAAGACAGATATAGGAAGGCTTACAGGTGTCCCCATAGAAGAAACTGTATTTTGGCTGTAACTTTGAAACCGTTAGAGGTAGAAACTTCACAGAATATGTAGTTGCATGGGTGGTACAAAAAATACTAAAAAAGTAAAATGCTAAAAAACGTATCTTCAGATATCATTTAATCCATTTTGTAAATATTTTTATACATAAATACATATATTGCACGGTACTCGTAGTACAGAACCTAACATATGCGAGCCTTATACTTGGCTCAATTTATAAATTAATTCTGGGCTTAATTCCGCTTTATCTTTTCGAGCCATTTTTAAAACACCTATATTTATCAAATTTACCTAAAACTTAAGTTTGTAATGTTATTGGACAAAAGGTAAGAACACAATATTTTTTTAATTAAATTTTCTCGAAGATTTTGTGGTAAAAATTGCGTGGACTTAATAAATTTATAAAAAAGCGCACTGCCATGTACTACTGAATTATAAAATTTTACTTTAAAATACATCGGTACATAAACTTTCATAATAAAGTTAGCCAATATTTTTAAATTTGTGAAAGGCAAACTAGTTGCAACATATAGTCGCAGCAGTCTGCTGGCTTTTGTTAACCAGCGAGAATGAACAATTTGTCCCGGTTTCATGCTAGCTATATCTTCTGGACACGAACCTTCCGATACAGCTTTGGCTATTCGGAAGAGGTATACCAGATGTTGCTACTTTTTTATTTTTTACTAGCTGACCCGGTCCGCGTTGCTGGCCCTAAGCAAACATTAGTGTTGTATTACCAGACGATTTAAATTGAGCTTTAAACGAAATTTACGGCCTTTAAAATTTTCCTTCCGTAAAAACCTAAGTTGGACCATGGCGATGATTTTAAAGAAAAAATCGTCCAAATGGATCAAGCCGTTCTCAATTTATGCGCCTAATAGAAGAAGTGGGCGTAAAAGTAGGCGTGATACATTTTTCTTCCGATGAAAACGTAAAATGGATTAATACGAACATTTAAAAGAAAAATTAGTCAAATCGATGGAGCCGTTTTCTGATTTTAGGTAATTCGAAAAAAGTGGGCGTAAAAGTGGGCGGGGCAAAGTTTTCCTTCCGTAAAAACCTAAGTTGGACCATGGCGATGATTTTAAAGAAAAAATTGTTTGAATCGGTCAAGCCGTTCTCAACTTATGCGCTTAATAGAAAAAGTGGGCGTAACAGTAGGCGTGGTAAATTTTTCTTTCGATGAAAACTTAAAATGGATTAATACGAACATTTGAAAGAAAAATTAGTCAACTCGATGGAGCCGTTTTCTGATTTTAGGTAAATCCAAAAAAGTGGGCGTAAACGTTGGCAGGGCAAAATTTTATTTCCGTAAAAACCTAAGTTGGACCATGGCGATCATTTTAAAGAAAAAATCGTTCAAATCGGTCAAGCCGTTCTCAAGTTATGGATTTTGCCACGCCCCTCCGCCTCCAGTCCGAAAATCAAAAATTAGACTTCACAGTGTCACCCGCCTGAATATTCTGAAGATTCCCTGAAAATTTCATCAAAATCGGCTCAGCCGTTTTGGAGTCCATACGTTACATACATACAAACATCCTATTTTATATATATAGATAATCAAGCCTCTCGGCGGGAGCTAGGTTTTCATTTTAGACCCATACTTTCTATGGGTAATTTTCTTAGAATTTTACGTAGATTTCGATTTTGGTATACGCCTGTCACGTTTTTTCTCCCCCGAACAAATTGACCCACCCTAATATATAATATATTTAGGCTCACAACCGGCAAATTTTTAACAAACGTATTTTGTATTAAGGATAAGTTATTTTTAGTTTTTTTATTATTTTTTAAAGACAAATATTTCAGTTTAACGTTTTTATTAGATCCTTTTTGATTTCAGTTTCAAAGCAATTCAAATTATTACTGCCGTATTCATAAAAAATAAAATATGTTCGAAATGTGTTTTAAGGCAAAATTTTCATAAACATTTTTCTTAAAATGCATTTCAAATCCATTTTATTTTTTATAAATACGGCTGTTAAACTTTAAATAATCTTTAGAAAAAAAATTTATTGCAAGTCTTAATTTTTGAAGGAACATTGATATAATGTTTTATTTAAGTCGACTTGGCTATAATCCTTTCCACATTTTCAAAAGAATGTGAAAGGAAAATAATTTTTTAAAAAGGCACCACTAAAATGCACACGTTTCAAATCTGAATTTTTTGCCAAAAAGTTTTTAAATTTTCTTCACTTCCTTACATTCCTTACATTATTCCAGCGTTGCAGAAAATTAATAAGATATACTTAAACAAACATGAGTTATCGTGTTTAAGGAGTTTATCAAAAAATCGGCATTTTTTGAGCAAAAATCGTTAAATCGGCACTTTGATAATTTAGAGGCAAAAAATCTGCAAAATGCCGATAAATCAGCAAATATGGCAGGCCTGGTTGTTAACCTTTAATATCATTATATTATCCCCTTAAATATTTTGTTAACTTCCTTAAATAAATCACAAAAATGTATTATAATAAAAGCTCATTCCTAAATATCTGTGTCAATTTAACAGATTTGAAACGCAATTTCAAAACAAGACGTGATTACCAGCAAATCATGCCAAACAATAAAACTGTCATAAAATAAAGTTATTAATATTATAACTATTTTTATTATTATTACACATTTGTGCCTGTTCTCATGAATGTTAAATAAAAAGGCTGTTAACAAGATTTATTGGGCAACTTAATTATTTGCATTAATTATATTTTATTTGTGTATGTAATTCATTTGATATGGTTATAACTTGATGTAAATTAATTAGTTTGCAAGTCATAATAATTTTCAGGCTTTTTACTAGTGGGATACTAGAGTATCTACTCGATTGATCGTTGTTCGATTAATCAAGGAATTTTCCCGCCATTATTTGATCGAATAATCAAAATAGCCAATTTCGAATAACGAATAAATCGAACAATTTATGTCAATTAATTGATTAAGATGAAAATCTTTAAAAAATCTACTTTTTTTAAATAAAAATTTTTGTTTTTAGATTTCTAACTGTTTAATATTATTTTAAACTAATGGTGTTTTTTTTCTACAAAAAAATGTGACATTTTATTTAAAAAAATGCAATTTGGTGTCTGTTTCTTTAAAATTTTGCTCCTGAAAAGGATGAGTTTTCTAGATTAAAACAAGCCACCGATTTCGGAAGCAAAATTTTTAAGAAACAGACTCTAAATTGCATTTTTTTTAAATAAAATGTCACATTTTTTTATAGAATAGAAAACACCATAAATTACATGTTCTTAACTTTTTCATTTATTTTTATCACACAAACGTTTGAGCATATATCAGACCCTTTTCAGATGTTGTTGTGTGAGAGATAAATTATGTATATCATTATAAACGTCAAATATATAGTTTAATTTATCGTAAAAAAATGTGTAAATTAAAGGAGATTACAAAAATTAAATAAGTTATCATGAAACTCAAATCAAAGTAATTTTAAAGACTTAAGTTTATAAAAAAAATCGGAAAAAACTTTAACTGAGAATGTCCATCGATTTCAATTTCACTCGATTTCTAGGAATAATAAATTGGTTTTAAAGTAAATAAAAAATTGTCATAAAAAATATGAGCTTAAGCCTATATTAATACCGGCATTAAGTTTAGCAGGCGGGACACAATTGCAAATTATAAACCGAAAAAAATTATTGGTTCCCGCCTGATAATAAACATAACTGTTCTAAACTTTGGTTTTCAGATCATTTTATAGTCTGTTAAGGGCCAAATACACATTTCAAATGTTAGCCAGCAAGCACCCAGCAAGCACCAGAAGAAGAAGGAGTACGGAGGCCTTCTAGAAGGCCTCTGTAACTCTTCTCTTGGATGTACAAGGACTTCTTGCTCCATTGCATACTCATATCTTTTTTTCACACGTTGTCATTGCGGCGTAGGCCTTCCGCATTCACTTCTTTAGCACGTACATAAGGACAAAAAAAAATAATTATTTTGCTTTTGCTTGTGCAAAAAAACAATACAACAAATTTTACTCCTTCTCTTCTCCCTTCTCATAGAAGCGAGTGTGGAAGGTGTATCTTATCTTTTACGAGCGAGTGTGGAAGGTGTATCTTATCTTTTACATCACACCAAAGACCCGAGGCCTTCTATTAGGCATTCTTTAGCAGTTAGATAAGAATAGTAATTTAATCAAAACACTTTTTAGCAGGCCTTTTGCTTTTGCTTGTGCAAAAAAACAAAACAACAAATTTTACTCCTTCTCTTCTCCCTTCTCATAGAAGCGAGTGTGGAAGGTGTATCTTATCTTTTACACCAAAGAGCCGAGGCCTTCTATTAGGCATTCTTTAGCAGTTAGATAAGAATAGTAATTTAATCAAAACACTTTTTAGCAGGCCTTTTTAAAGGCCTGAAGTAAGAAGGTCTTCTGAGTTTTAACGCTGGGCAAATGCACATAATATTCGCTGTCATATCTAAATTTTTTGATTTTCCATCCAGCATCATCGGTGTGACACATACAAACACATGTTCACTAATACTACCATGGCGCTTTCCTTTATCTTGTTTTGGTCTTTTAATGTATAAGAACTGTATTTCTTGCAGCCACGTTTTTTGATTTTTTAAATTAAAAAACCAACAAATTCATATCTCAAAAAAAACCTAACTTGGCAATTGGCGATTGACGTTTTCAAAATGAACCTTTAGATACAGATTTAATGAAATATATTTTGCAATAACTGCGGTTCAGTTTGAGATATAATACTGATTTTTTTAATTACATATAAAGAAGGTTTGAATGAACACTTCAGCTAAAGGAACTTGAAATTTTTGATTTTTTGAGATGTGACTATGTTGCAATAAAGAAGATATATGAATTGTTATTTTATTGTTTATTGTTAAACTACATGTTTGTATTATGGTTTTTTTGGGCTTATTAATATAATAAAAGTATCAATTCACGCAGAGATTTATGTTTTTTCCCCATTGAATAAAATTATTTGAATTATTCGAATTATTTGAGTAATTCGAACAATTTAAGAACCTTACTCGATTAATCGAGCAAATTTAAATTTCAAAACTCGATTAATTTCTTACTCGAACAAAATCAAAAGTCAAATACTTTATTTGATACTAGAGAAACCGAGAGTGTTTAAAATTCCCAAGATTTTTTAAATACAGATAGCCAACTTAGCCTCGTGAATTTATTAATAACGAGGCAGTACTTTATAAATACGTGTTTTGGTGCGAGTAGCGATTAGGCATGAAAGGTAATGCGTTTAGGAAGCTCTTACAGCGAAAGTTGTTGGTAAGTTAAATGTAAATAAAGTTTGCTAAGCAGATGATAATTATATCTTTTTCATAAAACCACAGAAGTTTTTTGAACTTTTTAATTTCTTTTAAGTTCACAACCTAAACAAGAAGTTAATTATTTAACAGCATAAAAAAAACCAAGTAAAGAAAATATAAAATGAAATTTGTGTCTAAAATAAATTTTAAAAAAAATAGTTCCTTCCTCCTGATTAACAGAAAATTGAACAATACGTTTTCAGTTTTCATTATTTTCTAAAAATAATGGCCTGTTCATCGATTTCAAACAAAGAAGTCTTCGATCGGAAACAGATGAACAGGCAGTAAAACTTTAAAAAAAAATTTAAAACCCTACTCCATTCCAAAATGTATTAAAATTTTCAAATACAAAGTACAAAAAAAAACTCTATCTCTTAATTATTTTTTTTTTTTTAAGCAGTAGATTTTTCGCTAATTTTCAAATATTATTATATATTTTATATTATGTTAATGCGTGTTAAGAACATAAAAAAAGAAAAAAATCTACAAATTGTCAACAGTGCAAAGAAGTTTTCATATATTTCATTAAATTATCCACATAGGAATATTTTACTGTGTTCATAGAACAAATCTCAAAACAGTAAGAAATAATTTCTTAATTGCGTCCCACTTTTTGAAGGAAGTCTTAAGAAAAAACTCCAAAACGCACGTTTGAAATAAAACGTGATTACCAGCAAATTACGCTAAACAATAAAACTGTCGTAAAAAATTATTAATAAGTATTTATAGAAACAATTATAATAGTTAGCATTATTATTTCACTTTTACGCATACAAAATTGTAATAACTGAAAAGAATGTTAACACGATGTAATGGGAAGTTTAATTATTTCACTCTATTAACCATTCATTTTTATAACAATTAGATGGGAATTAATAAAATTATGCATAAGTCATGCTAATCTTTTTGCTTTCTGCACCACAATTTTCGATTTTCGGTTGGGAAAAATTAAAAAAAAAAAAAACCAGTAAAAATACTTAATTGGGTTGAAGCGAATCTTATTTTACCATTTTATAACCTTGAACGGTGGGGGTGAAATTTTCGGACATACCTTATAACGTGATGGTAACTTTTACCCCTCTTAAAATTTAGTAAAAAATATTTTTTTAGAATTACACTACTTGACAGTTTTTTGACCAAATTTGTCCGCTGAATCCGGAATCCGAATTCGCTGAATCCGAATATGAAGTCAGAATGGGCAAAAGTAGAATGGGTTTCGAGATATTAAAAAAGATGATGTGACTTAAATGCAAAAAATATAAAGGGTGGTTAAATTTCAAGGGCCGATGTTGATTTTGAATAAAACACAAACTATTTAGGAAATTATTGTAATTTTATTTTATTATGATATATTGGTATTACTCAATTATGTATGGAACAAAATATCGGCCAAATGGGCGCCGCGACCACGGCGGCACACCTCCATCCGATGGTCCAAATTTTCGATGACCCTGAGGCATAATGGAGGTTCTATGCCGTTAATGTGCTGAATTATCTCATCCTTTAGCTCTTGAATTGTTGCTGGCTTATCGACGTACACCTTTTCTTTCAAATAGCCCCAAAGAAAGAAGTCCAACGATGTCAAATCACATGATCTTGGCGGCCAATTGACATCGCCATTACGTGAGATAACACGGCCATTGAATTTGTTGCGCAAAAGAGCCATTGTTTCGTTAGCTGTGTAGCAAGTGGCACCGTCCTGCTGAAACCACATATCGTCCACATCCATATCTTCCAATTCGGGCCATAAAAAGTTCGTTATTATCTCACGATAGCGAACACCATTTACAGTGACTGCCTGACCGGCCTCATTTTGGAAAAAATACGGCCCGATGATGCCGCCAGCCCATAAACCGCACCAAACAGTCACTCTTTGTGGGTGCATTGGTTTTTCGACAATCACTCTTGGATTATTATTCGCCCAAATGCGGAAATTCTGCTTATCGACAAATCCACTGAGGTGAAAATGTGCCTCATCACTGAAGATGATTTTCTTCGAAATTTATCATCCATTTTCATAACAAGTCTGGATAACTTTAACACGTTGTTGGATTGTGTATCTCTCCATGGTTCAAATTGAGTAAGTCTGAAATAGAGAAATTTCAAATAAAATTCGGAAAAAAACTTGGCGTTTAGGTGTGGTTCACATTCAACATCGGCCCTTACAATTTAACCACCCTTTATTAACCGGATTATGTATTTCTTTCTATTAAGCGTCAGGTTATAAAATTACTAAAATAAGCATGGGTCGCTCGTGAAGGTTTGTCAAGAAATGACAGAGTTACAGTGGACAAAATTTCAAACTTTAATTCACAAAAAGAAAGAAACACATATTCCGTTTAATATTTTTGAAGATATTTGCATTTAAGTCACATCATCTTTTTAAAAAAAAAAACACAAATAACGGTTATTATGGAATATCTCGAAAACTGTTCTATTTTTGACAATTCTGACTTCATATTCGGATTCAGCGGACATTTGCATGTAAATATTAGTTGTCAGATTCATTTAGTCACGACTTTGTTGAAAATTTTTGAAAATTTTAAAAATAAACTACTTACAAAAAATAAAGAAACCTCAAATTATTTTTATTTCTTTAAACAAAACAGGTACTTGACTTAACAAACCTTTTTTTTTAATATAAAAAAAAAACTATAAATCAAAATCTTATCAAAAAAATATGAATTTAAGCAAAAACTTAAGGGGCATTTTTTCACAGCCAGTACTTTTTAAGATCATGAAAAAAATAATTAGGTATAGAAAAAGGTTTCAACTTTGGACGAAATGCACAACACAACATCTGGGCGGGACTGGATAAGTGGGCGTGGCACCTCCCAAACAAAGACCTTATAAATTTTGGTATATCTGAAGAATGCCAAGAGCCAAAGTTTCGAAATTAAGTACAAGCATCTTTGTTAGCAATACACAACATCCGATAATATGTGAGCGGGGTTAGAGAATTGGGCGTGGCAGAAAATGAATTCTTTTATATCTAATGAACGATAAGAGAAAAATTGTCCAAATTTGGAACACATAGCTGTGTTATCAATACACAACCTCTCTACAAATATGGCCGGGATCGTAGAAGTGGGCGTGGCACCTTCCACCTTCCAAGAGATTACAGATATCTGTATATCTGTATATCTGTATATCTGTAGAGTGACAAGAACAAGTTACATGGACAGACGGATGGACATCGCTAGATCGATTCAAAAAATTATTCCTATTGGATTGTCTTACTTAAAGGTATTCTACTATTGTGGTGTGGGTATAAAGGCATTTTAACTGATTTACCAAGCTTTATGTTTAAAAAAAATATTCAAAAAAAAAAGTTAAGTTGGTGTTTTATCAAGCAAACGTTACGTAAAAACATATAATTATTTGATCAAAATAGTGGGTTGCATGTTAAGCATCCAATATTTGCTAAGTGTGATAATAATTTTAGAAGTTTTTAAATGTTTAAGACGAAAGAAAACAAACAAAATTGTTCATTAACAAATAGAAATATATGCGTTTCTACTTTAGTAAAGTATATTTATGTTCATTTTTATCTGCCTGTGGTTGTAGATTATAATATTAATTGAGGTAATTAAAATTATCGTTAATATCATGAAAAACAAAACCGTGTCTGAATGAAAGTTAAAACGTATTTACTTCCACACATGCAATAATATCCGGAAATACATGCGATGGTACGTGAGAATTAAACATAATAAAATTTTAGGGTTTATTACACACGTGTATTTTATTTTTTTTTTTTTATTCAAGAACTGCGATTGTTTAGCAAGAAAGTTAAAATAAGAATTTAGAGAGCAATTTTATAGGAATTTATTCCATTATTACAATACTTAAATATTTGCTTTGAAAATTTTTTATTAAATTGCAAAATATTAAGAAAAATCTTTTATGCTAAATAATTGAAGCAATTTTGTAATCCTTCTACAAATTCAAGATTTAAAGAAGCATTTTTTATTAATGATAAGCAATTAAAAACAATATAAACTTTGCCTGAAAATAAATCTAAAATTAATTTTAATTTTCATATTTTTTTTTTAACTTTAAAGAAACTTTTTAAATAAAACACAACAAATTCCATGCAACTCCTGCTAAAGTACGTCCTACTGTTTTATTCTCCACCTCTTTTTCGAGCATACCCGGTCTTAATTCGTCAATATTGCGTCGAATGTTGGCTACCTTATAATCAGTAGTAATAAAAAAAAAACTCGTTTAGACATCTAGACCTCTAACCTTTTCCTTCTCTTTCCCTTAAAAAAGAATGTACAACCCTGCCTTTAAATGTAAACCAAAGCTAATACAATTTACAAGCAGTATGTAAATGTTAAATGGAAAATCTTAAATAAGCATCCTTTTACTCCTTTACACATCCTTGCGAAACCTAATTTTTTCGAAATCTTTTCAACAACAACACATTCTCTAGATGCGAATGCTTGTGTGTTGCGAAATCCATTCTAAAATCAAAATCAATCAAATCATGAGCTCATGCCTCTCTAAACCAGAAGGTTTAGAAAATTTCTTAAATTCTTCTTATTTTGTGATTTTCATTCTTATTCCTTTTTATTTTTATGGTAACGAGTACGAGTCTGTTGTGAGTACAAGTTGTCAAAAAAAAAGAGAATGTATGGCATGTTTAACTTACGCACTTTAATTTACATTTACACCCACTTATTTACATATGCATGTACGAGGGAAGAAGTGAAATATTTGTAAATCTGAATGCTAATTGGAGTTCCCTTTAGATCGGATCTTGTGCAGATTAATTTTTACACAGATAACTTTGAGGGTTTTTATCTTTGAAATATAAGAAAGAATACTATAATTGGCTTAAGAAATCTTTAATACCTGTAAGAACTTAAAATGTCCGGAGGCAACCGTAATATGGCAGTGGCCTCTTGATGATGCATTAATATAACCATAATATGATTGCTGGTGACAATAATATAGTTAAATTAACCATTACATGATTAAAAATTTCGTTAAATAGTTTTGTTGGAAATGCCCGTATTGAAAACCATGTCTTTCGAACGGTTTATGGTATCGCTATATTTTTTTAATTTAAAACTTATGGAAAAATGCTATATTTTTCAACTCTGCTCAATTCAAATCGTAATAGCAAGAAAATTACACATACATACAGTGGCCGACAAAAGTCTACATACGACCCTCATTTCTTCCACCTGACGAGACCAAAAGCATTATGAAGAAAGGTAATGATGCAGGTTTGTTTGAAGTCTGGTTTCATTAATAGAAAACGAAAAAAATAACTTACTTCAATATACACTTTAAAAAATATTTACAAAAAACGAAAAAATAGCATTGACAAAAGTCTACATACGGCTTGTAAGCTAACATAAAAAACTTCATTGAAACATTAAATAATATTTTTATTATTAAATTTAGTATTTGGTTGGGCCACCATTGGCATCTTTAACAGCTTATAAGCGTCTGGGCATTGAATTAACTAAATGTTCCAATTCAATCGGCGTAATTCTTAGCCATTTTTCTTTAAGCATCTTTTTCAACATTGGAGCGCTAGTAATATGATGCTTTCTGATTTTACGTTCCAAAATCTCTCAAACGTGTTCAATGACATTTAAGTCCGGGCTTTGAGGTGGTGTGTGCAATTGTCGGGGGGCAGAGTAAAGTAGCCACTCTTTTACAACTTGAGCGTTGTGTTTCGGGTCGTAATCTTGTTGGAAAATCCAACTCTCACCCAGATCTAATTTATTGACCGATGCTCCCAGATTTTTTTCTAAAATATACTTATATTGAAACCGATCCATAATGCCTTCGACAAATATAAGATTTCCCACACCAGATGCAGCGACAGCACCCCAAACCATCACGTTGCCACCCCCATGCTTACCAGTAGGTACTAAGTGCTTCGGATTCATCGCTGTATTAGCTTTTCTCCAAACTTTCGCTTTCCCATCACTTCCAAAAATATTGTATTTTGACTCATCTCTAAACAAAACTCGTTTCCAGAAGTGAAATCCTTTGTCAAATGAATTTTGGCGAATTCCAAGCGAAGTTTTCGGTTTTTTTTTCGCTTATAAGGGGTTTTTTGCGCGGAGTTCTGCTGTGGAAACCATTATTATTTAGGGTTCTTTGAATTGTTCGTGGATGCAGAACCGTATTTGATCTTATTGTTAGCTCTTGGGCCAGCGTTGTGGCACTCACTTTTGGATTTTTTTCCACTTCTTTTATTATAGAGCTGACATCTTTGCGACTAAGCTTTTTAGGGCGACCACTACGCGGTTTATTGTCAATAGAACCAGTATTTTTAAAATTATTAAATACAGTTTGAACTATTGCTTTACTTAAATTCAACAGTTTTGATATTTCCCCGAACGATTTTTTCTCGTTTCTATATTTTACGACTAAGTTTCTCACATCAGTTGAAATTTCTTTTCGCGAGGCCATTGTTTCAATTGAATTATGCTGGAAACTGTCCAGAATACAACCGAATGCAATTGATTTGAAATGTTAAACATGCAGAAAAGTAAATTTAAAAAATAACGGTACTTAGCCGTTATCATCCAGCAGCAAGCAAAACACAAAACATGACATATTGGCCGTATGTAGACTTTTGTCAATGCTATTTTTTCGTTTTTTGTATATTGAAGTAAGTTGTTTTTTTCGTTTTCTATTAATAAAACCAGATTTCAAACAAACCTGCATCATTACTTTTTTTCATAATGCTTTTGGTCTCGTCAGGTGAAAGAAATGAGGGTCGTATGTAGACTTTTGTCGGCCACTGTATATGGGCCACATAAAAGCACATTCGATATATAAATATTTCTCAAAAAACTCTATTATTTGTTTTTTTTTTTTAATTAAGTGATCCTAAAAAGGGTTTTCTGACGCCAAAATCCCACTGTGCAAACATTGAAAAATCCACCGTATTAGCCGAATGTTTAAGATATTTCTTTCCTTGACCTCGTGATTCTAAGAAACTTTATCACTAAACAGTTCATTACCGAAGTTCCAGGGGCTAGTGGTTTCTGTAGTACCCGGAAATAATCTCTGGTAAGTCTTGATCAAAAAAAAAAAAGATCTGCTAACATAAACCATACCTGGCTGCATCATTTTCGACCCAGAATGTAACATGGATATATGAAATCTCCCCAGTATGTATTTGTATTTGTATTTGTATTTGTTTTCCTGCATAACCCGAAGAGGGAGCTAGAGGCAGAAGAACATGTCTAAATCGATTTAGAATTACTCAAAGACACAGAATCTGCTGTGCAATGCCGACGTATCTATAGAAATTTATACAAAAAAAAATTTTTAATTTAGGATCGCAAAATTATTTAAAAAACATCTTAACAAAAAGTACCAAAAGTACGAATTTTCGACCTGTTTTTGTGCCTTTAAGTAACACACTTTTTAAATCTATGTCCGTGGTGATAGTTTAAGCAGAAATATAAATGAGGAGGTCCATAAAAAACGCAATAATTACACCATAACTTCTTTTTGGATGAACGACAAAATGAAATTTAATGGTGTTTTCTTTTCTACGGAAAAACAAGCCACCCTTTTCGGGAGCAAAATTTTTAAGAAACAGACACCAAATTGCATTTTTTTAAAATAAAATGTCACACTTTTTTGTAGAAAACAAAACACCATAAGTAAGTAGCACATAATTTTTTTAAAAAACAAAACTCCAATACTTCGCTGCAATAGTTAATAATTTAAATTAGTTATAGTTCTGTGATATTAACATTAAGTTTGACTTATTATTCGGTGTTTGTGCTGTATTTTATTTTTTATTTATTTAATTTCAAAAGTTTTTGTTATTCGTGCTTAATTCCCAGTTTTTATACTTGATAAAAACACTTGAAATTTATTGTTGACGGGATAAGCTATTCCTATAAGCTATTCCTATGCGCAACAACTTACAAAAGATGTTGTAAATTAAGTGTTTTTTAGGCCGTGCAAAAATTGAAATTACTTTTTGATAATAAACAGGCAAGTGCACGGCCTAAAAAAAACTTAATTGACAACATCTTTTGTAAGTTGTTGTTGTTTTTATTTTGTTTTTCTTAACCTACTTACAGCTACAATTAATGTTGAGAGAATTTCAACTAATTGTAGCGGGGAATGTAAGATGAGATAAACCCACTGTTTATTGTTGATGTGTTTTGTTTAAGCTTTGATATTATTACAAGTAGAACTGTTGCTATAAGTCTTATACGCTTAACAGTTTTATTTGGTTTAATATCTTTAGTTTTTCTAAAATCTTTATGGATGAAGTTTCCTGATGATCTGGCCTAAGCAACCAGTGAAATGCGCATAGGAATAGCTTATCCCATCAACAATAAATTTCAAGTGTTTTTATCAAGAATAAAAACTGGGAATTAAGCACGAATAACAAAAACTTTTGAAATTAAAATTTTGTATTCCCAAAAATTGAAATTACTTTTTTATTTATTTATTTATTTATTTCTGTGTCGTGTAGTCCAGTTTTAAATATTAAAAAGTTGAACGAGTGCAATACAAATGTAAACCCTAACTCATTATTATGGAATAAAAATAAACCCTGAAGAAGTTCCAAAAAAGCGAACGAAACGTTGGGAAAAAACAAATAGAATTACCATAAATGTTTTTTATTTACATATGTTAAATTATATATCAGATTTAGCCCGTGAGGAAAACAAAAACCTCAATAATAATAACAATTATTGTCTACAAAAAATAATATTAATCACAAATTAATTATTTTATTTGACAGTTAGTTTTAAAGTAATTTAGATAGCAAATTTGGAATTAGTGCGTTTTGGTCCGAATCATAGTATTTATTACATTTTGCTTTGAAATGTATGAAAATATTGCGTTTTAATTTGAACTAGGGGTGGAATTTCTGCGTTTTAATAGATTTGTATTATATCATTTTGATTAAAATTGCAACCACTTGTAGAAAAATGAAAACACTTATTTATGTGTAATTATTGCATTTTGCTCAGAACCATTATAATTGATATTGAATTGCAGTGTAGTTATTGAGTTTTGGAATGCTTTATAATAAAGGTAATATAGATTTCAATGCGTAGAATAGGATTCAATCAAAAATCAAAAAACTTGAAGAATGTAATTGTTATGGATGGACCTCCTCAAATAATCTTTCAAGTTTTGCAATCTAAATAAGATTGATTAAGAAGTATCCAAAACTCCCCTTTTTACCCCCTGACAGGCCGACTTTTAAAATGTAATTTTTATGTAAAATGCCGACGTAGCTAAAAAAAATAATTACAAAACAAAAATTATTTCAGAATCTCTAAACTGTTCGAAAAAAAACCGGGTTACCAACAGTGCCAAAAGTACGAAGTTTTTAACCTTTTTGCCCATTTTGGTTAAAACATTTCAAATTTATATTCTTTCGGTAAAAAACTTAATAAAAATTTTAAATTTTGCAGCTTAATTAGGGTTAACTAAAATTGTACCTAAAGTAACCACTTTTATCCTCTTAAAACTTGATTTTCAAATGTCTGTTCCAAAATTCTGAAAAAAAAAATATAAGCTATTGTAATTTTGCATCTCGTTAGCAAATTTCACCAAAGTAGGTTTAGTCGTTTGGGCGTGATTGCGGAACAAACAAACTTACACCTCATTTTTATAATATACAAAACTTAACTTCCAACGCCATTTTTTCCTTTCGTTTCTCCGCCCTTACACCGGATATCAAAAATCCAGTTCAGTGTTAATCTTCTCCTTGGTCCGTACAACATGCATGCCAATTTGCATCTTTCTAGCTCATAGAGAGTCTTCCGAATTAGTTAATATGTTAAAAAACTCCCCTTGTTCCTCTTAATTCTCCGTTCATAGTCCAAAAATATTAATTCTAACTACTTAAAGGTGAGCCCCAAGGTCAGTACCATATGCTTGACAATCCTTAGCTTTATTGGTCTTTACGGGGCATCAAAATTAGCATAAATGTTTAATAAAACAATTTTGCAACGATCATTCTCCTCTAAATTCTCCGCCTGTAGTCCAAAATCTTAGATCTTCTTCTAACTATGCTCTACTTCAGGCTATGCTGCATTGTCAGGACTATACGCTAGGCAATTTTCAGCTTTCTATATCATAAGGGGGCTTTAATATAAGCTACAATGTAAAAAAAAATTAAATTTACCACGCCCTTTTTTCCTCTTAATTTTCCGCCCACAGGCCAATAATCAAAAATCCGACTACGTAAGGATTTGGCCTAGATATTTTACTTTATGCATGCCAGTTTTCAGAGGAACACACAAGTAAGGAAATTATATATATATTGATATTTATTTCAGAAATAACGTCATATCGTTGTCTTTATAACATAAAACTGTTCGAGTGGTCAACTGAAGATTACATTTGTGTTTCTTAGAAAATAAATGAAAGAAAAAAACTGAAATTTCAGCAGAAGATACCAAAGATTATAAAACAGCATAAACAAATTTGTGTTCGGCTTTATATCTCGATGGCTTTCATCTTTCACTCTGTAAAGGAAAACACGTTATAAGTTCAAAAACAGATTGGCTTGACTTATCTATAAGTTTTTTTATAAAACCATCAATGGTGTTATAAATGTCCAATACTTCAGGCATCGTTGTCAATAGGCAAACTATCGGAGGAGTTCATAAGGTGCGAAATGAAAATGTTTAACTTGTAAAAAAAATGTTGCTCGGAGTTTAAAAAAAAAAAAATATTCACTACTTTCCCAAAGATGCTGCAGAACTTTTAAAACTTTCAATAGTTGTATAAATAAATAAAAATACTGATGATAAACATGATGATCATTACTTTCACTGTGAAAGTAAAGTTTTGACAATTTTTAAGGGAATAGCAATAAAACAACACTTAATTTAATCCTTTTATTTCATATTTTTGATTTTTACAATGCTAATGTACGCAAAAAAGCACAAAATGAGTTGTGCGTATGAGCAATATATAATTATATGAAATTGCTCATCCGTTTTATATATTTCTAATCTTAATTTAATATAGTATATAATTTAATATTTAACTGACCGATCATTTTTTAGGAACCTTTAACTGAAACATACCATTTTGCAAAATTTCTCTTGGAGAGACCATAGAAATGGTATATATTTTTCCGTTTAAGGTGGGTGGAGTTGAGGTCGTTTGGGATGAGTACCAATTCATTTTTCTTCCCCTGTACTTGCGACTGCATAACTATATATAACAAACATTTTTTCTTTCAGTAAATAGCTTAAATTTATCATTCAAATATTGGGCATATATTCAGCATAAAAATAAAAATAGCTTAATAGAAAAAAGTACCAACGATATTTATATATTCGAATTTACAAAAGGTACCAAAATTCATATGAGAGCTTTTAAAGAGAAGAGAACGCAAATGAGTGGTGCGTATGAGCAATATATAATTATATGAAATTGCTCATCCGTTTTAAATATTTCTAATCTTAATTTAATATAGTATATAATTTAATATTTAACTGAACGATCATTTTTTAGGAACCTTTAACTGAAACATACCATTTTGCAAAATTTCTCTTGGAGAGACCATAGAAATGGTATATATTTTTCCGTTTAAGGTGGTTGGAGTTGAGGTCGTTTGGGATGAGTACCAATTCATTTTTCTTCCCCTGTACTTGCGACTGCATAACTATATATAACAAACATTTTTTCTTTCAGTAAATAGCTTAAATTTATCATTCAAATATTGGGCATATATTCAGCATAAAAATAAAAATAGCTTAATAGAAAAAAGTACCAACGATATTTATATATTCGAATTTACAAAAGGTACCAAAATTCATATGAGAGCTTTTAAAGAGAAGAGAACGCAAATGAGTTGTGCGTATGAGCAATATTTCTAATCTTAATTTAATATAGTATATAATTTAATATTTAACTGAACGATCATTTTTTAGGAACCTTTAACTGAAACATACCATTTTGCAAAATTTCTCTTGGAGAGACCATAGAAATGGTATATATTTTTCCGTTTAAGGTGGGTGGAGTTGAGGTCGTTTGGGATGAGTACCAATTCATTTTTCTTCCCCTGTACTTGCGACTGCATAACTATATATAACAAACATTTTTTCTTTCAGTAAATAGCTTAAATTTATCATTCAAATATGGGTAATTCCAAAGTGTTGAACGTGACAGTCGTACGCATCAAAAATGCAACAACATTTTAAACAACAAATATTTTTACGTTCTTTTAACCCTTAAATTATAGTACTAAGAAAGCACTATTATCTATGCTAAAGTTTATGGGGGGCGCGATTCTAGGTCAAAGATAATGGCAAAAGAAGTAGCGGTTCGAACGTGAAAAAAATAGAAGTAGTTTTTGTGGCCATGTATAAAAAGTTGTAGTTCAGCGAAACCTGGCACAATTTTTTAGTCAAACTACTTTCAGAATTTTACATAGCAATGTAACATTAAAATGTCTTTGGTTTGGTTCCAAAATCGTCTGTACTATTTTTTGTTTAAGCTAAAATCTGGTTCGATACGTGACAATTCGAACGTGAAATTTTTTCCACAATAATTTAACTGAATAATGATTAATACAAAATAAAAATTTACCGTTAATTCGAATAACATATTTCTCTTCGAACTCTTCCTTAGATTACAGACCATGTAAGAAATTTTTTTTGGAATAATTTTCATCAAATATCACCTCTTTTAAGGAAGATAATATTAAAGAAAATATACAATAAAACATACTCACAAATAAGAAAGTACGTTTGCACAACTTTGCAGTCTGATTGTTCATCTAAGTGAACAAATTTATGGGTAAATTTATAAAATTAGTAAAATCTAAATATTTCTTCATAACAATTTCGTAAAATAATCAGATTTTAATAACTTTTAAATTTTCGGTCACGGTGGACCATTTGGCGGAAATGCCCATATTGGGCATATATTCAGCATAAAAATAAAAATAGCTTAATAGAAAAAAGTACCAACGATATTTATATATTCGAATTTACAAAAGGTACCAAAATTCATATGAGAGCTTTTAAAGAGAAGAGAACGCAAATGAGTTGTGCGTATGAGCAATATATAATTATATGAAATTGCTCATCCGTTTTAAATATTTCTAATCTTAATTTAATATAGTATATAATTTAATATTTAACTGAACGATCATTTTTTAGGAACCTTTAACTGAAACATACAATTTTGCAAAATTTCTTTTGGAAAGACCATAGAAATGGCATATATTTTTCCGTTTAAGGCGGGTGGAGTTGAGGTGGTTTGGGATGAGTACCAATTCATTTTTCTTCCCCTGTACTTGCGACTGCATAACTATATATAACAAACATTTTTTCTTTCAGTAAATAGCTTAAATTTATCATTCAAATATTGGGCATATATTCAGCATAAAAATAAAAATAGCTTAATAGAAAAAAGTACCAACGATATTTATATATTCGAATTTACAAAAGGTACCAAAATTCATATGAGAGCTTTTAAAGAGAAGAGAACGCAAATGAGTTGTGCGTATGAGCAATATTTCTAATCTTAATTTAATATAGTATATAATTTAATATTTAACTGAACGATCATTTTTTAGGAACCTTTAACTGAAACATACAATTTTGCAAAATTTCTTTTGGAAAGACCATAGAAATGGCATATATTTTTCCGTTTAAGGCGGGTGGAGTTGAGGTGGTTTGGGATGAGTACCAATTCATTTTTCTTCCCCTGTACTTGCGACTGCATAACTATATATAACAAACATTTTTTCTTTCAGTAAATAGCTTAAATTTATCATTCAAATATTGGGCATATATTCAGCATAAAAATAAAAATAGCTTAATAGAAAAAAGTACCAACGATATTTATATATTCGAATTTACAAAAGGTACCAAAATTCATATGAGAGCTTTTAAAGAGAAGAGAACGCAAATGAGTTGTGCGTATGAGCAATATTTCTAATCTTAATTTAATATAGTATATAATTTAATATTTAACTGAACGATCATTTTTTAGGAACCTTTAACTGAAACATACAATTTTGCAAAATTTCTTTTGGAAAGACCATAGAAATGGCATATATTTTTCCGTTTAAGGCGGGTGGAGTTGAGGTGGTTTGGGATGAGTACCAATTCATTTTTCTTCCCCTGTACTTGCGACTGCATAACTATATATAACAAACATTTTTTCTTTCAGTAAATAGCTTAAATTTATCATTCAAATATTGGGCATATATTCAGCATAAAAATAAAAATAGCTTAATAGAAAAAAGTACCAACGATATTTATATATTCGAATTTACAAAAGGTACCAAAATTCATATGAGAGCTTTTAAAGAGAAGAGAACGCAAATGAGTGGTGCGTATGAGCAATATATAATTATATGAAATTGCTCATCCGTTTTAAATATTTCTAATCTTAATTTAATATAGTATATAATTTAATATTTAACTGAACGATCATTTTTTAGGAACCTTTAACTGAAACATACCATTTTGCAAAATTTCTCTTGGAGAGACCATAGAAATGGTATATATTTTTCCGTTTAAGGTGGTTGGAGTTGAGGTCGTTTGGGATGAGTACCAATTCATTTTTCTTCCCCTGTACTTGCGACTGCATAACTATATATAACAAACATTTTTTCTTTCAGTAAATAGCTTAAATTTATCATTCAAATATTGGGCATATATTCAGCATAAAAATAAAAATAGCTTAATAGAAAAAAGTTTTTAAAGAGAAGCTTTTAAAGAGAAGAGAACACAATTTAAATTTTATTTTTTTTATTCAAAGGATAGCTAAAGTAAAATGTAACAAGAAAATACAATATAATAGTCTGGTGGTGTAGAAAAGTCATTCCTAAAAATTTAAGAAATATAACTATTACAAAAAAGCTTTATAAAATACATAACTGAAATTTAACTCATAGAATAAATTCGAAAAATAAAAAATGTTTAATATAATATAAAATAACCTACGAAAAAAAAATAATTCCCAGTTTCTATTTGTTAAAATTGTTGAGTTAAATACATTCAATTTATAAAGTATCACTATCCAGTGGGACACAAAGAATGCTAACAAAGGCTGTAGCGGGCCAGAAAATGAATTAAATTCTGTTGGTGTCTAATAATTGTAAATTTTTCTGTACATACAATATATGTACTTCATTGCTTTCCAAAGGATAGCTAAGGTATAATGTAACAAGAAAATACAATATAATAGTCTGGTGGTGTATAAAAGTCATTCCTAAAAATTTAAGGAATAGGACTATTACAAAAAAGCTTTATGAAATACATAACTGAAATTTAACTCATAGAATAAATTCGAAAAATAAAAAATGTTGAATATAATATAAAGTAACCTACGAAAGGAAATAATTCCCAGTTTCTATTTATTACTGACTTTACCCGTTTTTACTTATTTCTAACCCCTTATAAATTGAATTTCCTAAAGTTTCTACTTTTTTTATTTAAACATTGTGAGGGGAGTCTACATACAAAATTGCAAGTGTCTGGCTAAAGTTGTTTGGGCTGGGCGATAATCACCCAGTCAGTCACGCTTATCTTATAAAAATATATGCAGTCACTAAAAATGATCTGGTTAGTGGGATGGCAGGTGGTGGCAGCTGTAATGTATAGTACTTACTTTTGATACTTAACAGTACTAGATATATTAATCACTTAACCTCACCTAGCCCCACCTTTTTTATTATGGTCTCTTTAGATTTGGCTTACTTTAGGTTTTATTTATTTTTAAAGTAACTCACTATGACTTCACTTATCCAAAAAAATAACCCGCACAAAATCACAATTAACACATGAAATGATTATTTACTAATACGGTTTAAACATAACGTGCTTATTTACAAAGTAAACTTTAAAGGAAAAATCATAGTTTACTTTTATTTCAAAGTACAAAAATCAACTTTGAAAACCTTAAATTTTTTTTTTTTTTTGTGTTTATTAATTAGATTTTCTATTACAACAAGACACAATATCTTACAAATTACAGTATTAGAATCAGACTAGTTCAATTAAACAAGTTGAGTTGAATATTTAAAAAATTGTAAGAAAAAAATTTCTAATTTTCTCCAGTATTAACATTAAAATAGATATCCAAGAGCCAAATTAAGAAATGAGTTGTATGTTTTGAAGTGTTCGCTTTAATCTGTCATCAAAATTTTATTAAAATTAAAAAAAAAAAAAATACTTTTTGGCCGGAATTGACCAGTGTGCAATGTTAGAATAGGAGTCAGAGTTGGAGTCAGACTAAAATAATTCAACGGTTGGAGTCGGAGTTAGAGCTATTTGTTGACGACACCACTTTACATGACATTAATCGACTTTGAATTTGTTTGGAAATCTCTGATTGGCAGAGGAATCCATGAAAAAATCCTTGATATTCTAAGAACATCGCATCGAGGAGCTATCAACAGAGTGTTGTATGACAGAGCTCTAAGCGAACAGTTCCAATCCAACAGTGGAGTTAAACTTTTTATATCAGCTCTCGGCGCTATCTTTCAAGCATCAAACCAACAACATCGAGGTCTGAGCTGGATCCTAAACGAAAAACTTGGCGACCTTGCTTATGCAGATGAACTCGTCCTACTGAATAACAGACAGAGCGAAATGCAACAAAAATTAACGCTTATCACAAATAAAGCAAGAGAGACGGGCATCCGAGTATTATATTGCAAAAAGCAAAGTTATAAGAATCAACTTCAGCAAAAACACACTTCCATTCATCAAAAACAACGAACTTGAAAAGGTAGAGAAATTCGAATGTCTAGGCAGTCGAAAATAGGAAACGCAAAGCTCGTATATCTTTTGCGATATTGAATCGCATTTGGAAAGCCAACAAACTGGGTTTGAACACAAAAATTAATATAATTAATGCCTGTGTGAAGTCAGTGCTGCTTTGTGGCTGTGAAACCTGGCACGTCACAAATGTAATTACAGCAAAAATTCAAATATTTATAAAAAGATGTTAACGGTGCCTTCTCGGTATCTAGTGGGACCGTATTGTATCTATCGAACAACTATGGCATATAACAGAACAAATATTGACCGGAAGGGAGATACTGTAACGAAAATACGTGTGGATTGGGCACACTTAAAGAAAGCCGCCTTCTGAAATTGCCCACGCTGTTTTCGAGTTGAATCCGCAAGGATCAAGAAGCATAGGTCACCTTATGCTCACATGGAAAAGAACGGTACAGACAGAGACGACCAAATCTAAGAATTTTAGAGAAAAATAGAGGCGCATGGAAAAACGTTGTTAAAACAATTTTCGAATAAATAAATAAATAAAAATATAATTTAATACAAGTATGTATAGGTATATAGAACCTTATAGTTACTATGTTGTTGTCATCGCTGGAGCACAAAAACAAATTAATTGCTATAATTTACCTAATTTGCTTATTATCCTTTGTGCGATAGATTGTGAATAAAGATTGTTATGAATAAAAATAAATTCTAATCTTTTAAGAAATTTTATAATTATAAACAAAAAAACATAAATTTTTTTACGAACTTATCAATGATCCCTCTAATACATATAATTTTACAAACATATATCTGACATACTTTGAAACATGCAAATTCTGTAAGTATGAATGTATGTAAAGTAAAGTATATACCTAATTTTTTTATTTTCATCTACTCAGTAAACATTTACACACATAAATGCATGTTGACGAAGATATTTGAGTAAGAAAAATACGGAAGGATATGCCAAGTGTTATATTTACAAATTACAATTTTCTTTTTTCTTCGTCTCTTCTATTTACATTCAAAAATTTTTTGTTGAATAGGTTTAAGTAACAGGGATATGAAAGAGATATATTCACTTTGTTTGTATGTGAGAGTAAATGTATTTGTGTGTGTGTGTGTGTGAGAGAGTGCAAAGGTAAATATTTATATGCAAAAGTAAGAAAAAAAACACATACACGTGTATTGATAATTGATATACAAAAATTTATATGGATATTTATTTAAATTTTTAATCTGATTTAATTTTTTGTATCTGCTTATTTGTATTTAAAGAAAAAATTGCCTAAAGCACAATTCACAAATAATACAATAGAGATAAAGTTACAAATTAACCAAATAATATGATAATTTTTATTTATTACAAAAACAATCATCTGAAATGTTTGAAATTTAAAATAAGATGTATTTTATATTATTAAAAAATACAGGATAATAATGGGAATATGATTCTGGAGAAGGAATATATTAATTTTAAATTAACAAATCAATATAAGATGCTAATAACTGCAAAGTACAGTGGAATAGATTCAAAATAATTAAGGGTAAAATATATGTCATTACTAAAGGTTCCATCTGAATAAAATTAACAACTTTACACGGCCACAGAATGAATATAAATAAGTATAACCATTGATGGAATATATCAAAGAACTGTAAACTAAATGGGAACTTTTGCTTTTTATTTTCCTTTTTAAACATGAAAATAATAAATATTTTTCTCCTTTTTCTATTGTTGTTGTTTCTACACAAAACAAACTAATCGTTTTTTAACTACTTGTGTGATGTTCCTGTAGTCCCTACAGCAAGCCAGAGATGAGAGTAATAAGTTATATAAGACTAAAACTCTCACTTTGAAATGTTACTCTCAGAGTGGCACTACCAACGAAAAGTTTAATATTTGTTTTACTTAGTTTAAGAATTTTATACATATGGGCATTTCCCCAGAATGGTCTATAAAATGTTGATAATCATCATCTTTTATTGTTTACTATTATAAAAAAAAGTCTATGTTTTTATAAAGAATGGTTTCATAGCATATCTCAGCTGTTTTACTTGAGAAAATTGCGCTGGAAACTGGAAAATTTTATATTTTCTACTTCAAAAGACATTTTTATATACTTATTTTACATGCAAAAAATAAGTTATATTTGAACTCTTTCTTTACAATCTCTCCATTACAATCAATTGTAAAAGGAGTATTAAGTTTTTTTGTTAAGGAAATTTGATAATAATAAAAAAACATATGGAAAAAGCGTACCTTCGCGACCTGTACGCTCGCGACCGGTTCATAATCCAATTAAACAAAAACCAAGAGAGATATTTTATCTTGTAAATACTAGATGGAGACCTACATTAATACTAGGGTTTTTTTTATTTCAATTATTTTATCTCCCGTTTTCCTGGGATTTTTCTTGCGGGATCCCGGGAAATAAAAAATTCCTCATAATTTCAGAAAATAGCTATTTATACTTTTAAATTTAGTTTTCTATTCTCTAAAAATTCGCATCTGTGGATGGGCTATGGATTAGATTAATTACAAGAAGTGAGTACATGTATTTAAATCTATGTCTGCTGATGCAATAAATCTACTAAAAGCAGAATGGGCAGTGCAACAGTTGATAATTATTACATCTACTGAAGTGAAGAGTTAATAAAGTACATTAATTCAAAATAAGATGCAGGCAGTAAAGTTTCATTGTCCATGAACAAGTCTTAAAAAAAGGAGATACCTAAACATATCGCTCCCTTATTGCAACATGGTCATATCTTCAAAAACAAACGATAAAATACGAGAAGGTATGAAGGAAAACTTTGCTAAAGTTACTTAAAATTTTGAGATATGACTATGATGCAATGAAGGAGCGATATGTTTATGAGGTGATAAACACAAATTTTCAATTTCAATTTAAATTTGTGTTGGTTTATATACCCGTGAAGTGCGGGGAAACCGAAATAAAATAACATTTTGGAAACTCGTGTAAGATACTACAACATACAACTTGAAAAAGACATTGTCCTAAAGATTACAAATGGACCTATTGAAGGTTTGTAAGAAGCAGTCCGGTTGATGATATTTTTGCATCAACCTTGACATACATTTGACTGATATAGACGTTGTTTCTAAAAAAGAAAAAATTGCTGCTGATTGTAAATCCGAAGCATGCTACAACGGTGCACTTTTAACTATTTGTCCAACCTCGGTAAAAAATGAACGGAATTTTTCGGAAACATGATAATAAATAAATAAAATCAGGAATATACTTTTTGACGACTTACAAAGCGCTTTGAGTGTGTCAGAAGGTTATTTCCTAAGCCATTAAAAAATGTTATATATTTCTTTAAAATATTTTATCTATTTTATTAATCAACTTTTTGATCTCATATCTTGAGTACCTTAATTTTTATTTTGTTTTTATTATTGTTTTATGAATTAAATTGTTTTATGAATTATGTTATCTTTTTATCTTGTATCCAGAGCATAATAATACTGAATAAAATCATAATAATAGGGAATAAAGGCGTGAGGTGATAGTAGTTCAAGTTCCTATTTTAATCTTCAATTAATTTCCCAGTAAAAACTTCGCCTACAAAATAATGTGTTGAGTAATCAGAAAAACATAAGAGCACTACTTACAATTCTACTGCAAGAACCAATGAATTTTACAAGGGATGTCCCAAAATGAACGCATTCAAAAGCAAGTCATTATTTTTTTACTTTAATACATTCAGAAAAAAGTAGTTATAGAAGCTGTTATAGATGTATTTATAGAAGAAAGCTGCTAAATAATGAGTTAAAGAAGCTATTTTGAATTTTGAAAAAGTAAGCGAATTTTTTTCTGGGTTTTTAGTATTGAACCATTTATTTTAGTTTCTTTGTAAACAAGTTCCCTTAAGTTTTTTTATAAAAGTTTTTTCATTTATTAATAACAAAATTTACTTTGTATTATTTATATGGAGCGGGATCCCGGGATCCCGGGAAATTTAGAAAAATTTCCCGCTTTCCCGGGAAACGAAAAAGTCCGGGAAAAAAAAACTCTAATTAATACACTTTTAAAATAAATTAATCACTTTTGAATATTCCGTTCCATTACGCAGATTTTTACATTTCACTATTGTCAGCCAAAGTTGACTTCTATTTTGCGTACCTTCGTGACCACATGTTTATAACTATCATTATAAAAACTTAAACTCGATGAAATCCATCTTTTGCACTAAACATAGAGCTACCCAAGTGCTATAGAATCGCAAGAAAAAATGCTAGGAAAAGTTTTGTTCTCTATATTATTTGTACATCAAAAGCGTACGAATGTACGTTTGTGACCGCTGGGAATGCCCATATTTAAAAATTCCGGAATTGGTTTTTAGTAATCCCATTTAGGATGGTTTAAAGGACGTCTTATGGCCGATTTCGCCAATTTATTTAAATATCAATTTACGTTTTTCAGGGCAAATAAAAATAAAATTATATGAAAAACTATATTTAAATATGAATTTATTCCCGAGTGTTTTTCTTGCTGCGTGCGTTTTTTACTTAATGCCAAAAATAAGAGTCAAATATTTAACACTCGGGTGCCCCGGTAGGCTAGTCTATCAGAGCGGGGGTTGAAGTCTCATTCAACTATTTTTCGTTTTCACAACTTCTGTATAAAATAAACTTAGCATTTTTGAAAATGTGGCAATACTAAAGAAAATACCGATTATTTTTGCCACAAAATAAATACGAACTGGCAACTACGTACATTTTTTACATTTACAAAATATACGTATAATTGGAGTTGCCATATAAAAAAAAATATGTGAATATAGTATGGCAATCTTAAATCTAAACCTAACGACAAAAGTTAAAGGTAGAACGTTCCTCTCTTTAACCTATCCTTCACTTTTAGGTTGAAGGGAACTTGTGATAATTAAAAACTCATTATCTGTTCGATATCTTCCTTCATTTAGCTATCGTTAAGTCGTGACAACAGGCCTTATTAAATAAAAATTTACAATTTATATAATGGTATTAGCGCCATTAAGCACAATAGAATAAGAAAGATTTTCAGCTTTTATTCTGCATTTTATATCTCCCCCTCAACCGCCCGAACTTGTTAACATACTACCAAGGTAACTAAAGGACGTATAGTGTTCGATCTTAAAAATTAGGACGACAAAAATTATAAGTTTGTAAATAACAGAGATAAAATGCTGATTTACTTAGTTATCCTATGTAAAGGCGAAAAGTTGGGCTAACACATCCACCCAATACGATAAGTACTTTCATAGACATTTCTGTCTGGCCCTCCGTTTGTGTACATGAAAACTTGTGAAAGCATTGGGCTATAAACTTAAAAATTATTTTAGCCCTATAAGAGTTTCTCATTGTTGAGTTAAAATTAACAGCCTGGCCCACGATGTCACACGTTAACGTTCGCATACAAAAATACAATTTCTAAAATTTGTTTTTGTTTTAAATGTTATTTTCTATGCAAACGTTAACGTGTGACATTGTGGGACTGACTGTACGTTGTTTTTGTAGGAGTTATTCGTCCCTTATAGCTCACGCTTATGAAATACATTTTTTTTAATAAACCTTAGTAAATTTGTTAAAAATTCGATATGTATAGATATATTATTTAATGGTAATCATTTCTTGAAACATTCCACATCCACGCCCACTTCCAACGGTAAACCATTTTTTTTTAATAGGATGACAATTATCAGTCATATAAAAAGTCAAATCTCTCTATTGTATTGTTGAAAACACTAAAATTTTCATATTTTATTTAATTTCAGAATTATTTACAGAGGTTTGAAACAAACATTTTTAGGCGTTTGGTATTAGTCAAAAAAAATATACTAAATATACTTCTGAGCTTAAATACTATTTTAGATATCTTCAGTAGAATTGTATGGCGATTGCAAAATATCATACAATATTTGTAAAACGGATTTCGAAATTTCGGGCCTTGCAATTTTTGAATTTTTCAAAAACCCGTTTTACATACAATGCACGATTTTTTGGTCTTAAAAGGCCCCTAGCGGAATTTGCTGCAGAAAATAATCGTCCAACATTTCAACCCTCTAAATTGCCGTTTTAGTATACTTTTGTGTGGAAGTTAAAAAAGGGACAAAAATTACACCTTAAAATAATTATTAGAGGGTTAATATATTATAAGAAAAGAATCGCCATATAATTCTACTGAAGACATTTGAAATAGCATTTTAGCTTAGAAGTACATTTAGTATATTTTTTTTTTTTTTTTTTTGACTTACCAAACGCCCTTTCAAAAATTTTTGGGTCCGATATTTCGGGTACCCGAGCTTAATTTTTAAAACCCTTTGGCAGATTTGCTCTACCAATAGTCTAGTTTCATTTCGCGTTGCAAGTATTGAGGATGGTTTTTTTGTTGCACATGTAATGTATGATTTTTGCTGAACCGCTGCAAAAATTTGTAAAAATAAAATCAACTATTCGATCTTTTCGGTATTTTTTTTAAGACGACAGCCAAACGGTTAAAAAATCACTCCGAGGGACATAGCACAAATTATCAGTAGTTTTTTATTAATTAAAAAAAAAATGTTTAAAAAGTATTTCAATTTAACTAATTTAATAATTGAATCAATTATTTTTTTTTTTTTTTTTTTTTTTTTTTAGAATTAACATTTTAGTTGTTTTGAAATAAATTTTTAATTAAAATATTAATTAAATAATAAAAAATCCTGATTGATTTTTTTCGTTTAAAATTAAATAATCAAAAGATTGAAATGGGAATGTAGCACATTTAAACGAAACCTTGTTAATTAAATTTTTGAATCCCAAGAAAAACTTTGTTAAATAATAATAAAATAAAAACCTGACCTGTAATAAATTAAATCAATTAACACATTGTTTGAAATGGTAAAGTTTTTTGATAATTTTTTAATTAAAATTTAAGATATCATTTATTAATATTTTAATTAGGCTAGAGTTCATCAAATTTAATTTTAATTAAATTATTTTTATAAAGAAAGGAACTTTTTTGAAAATTTTTCATTCTTGACTGCCGCTGGGCTCGAACTTAGGCTTTTACGGACAGGTTACCCTTCAAAGGGTTTTGCCGTTTAACACTCAGAGCCATTGACGACTGCTGAACTTTAGTCTAATTAAAATATCAAAATTTGGATTAAAAACCATAAACATTTCAACAAAATAACCACAATACTAATTAAATATCATTTATTGTTGTAAAAAAAAAAAAATATTCACAATTTTAAATTTTTACAATTTTTAGTAATCTATATAATCATTTTGGTAATTTTTAAAAAGTCAACAACTTGTTTGGTTGCTTCTATGAATTTGGTATGCATTTAGTGATAAGAAACAGGTGTGATTTCAGACCCCCATGAAGTAGAAATATTAAAATTGTTGAAAGTGCGAGACAATTTTTAATATTTTCTGTGAATTCTATCAGAGATTATATTGGCAGTTTGGGGAAGAACTTCTGTTCGTTTTCTACAAAAGCAAAGTTGATGGATTACGGAACCGTTTGGGGATGTGGTTTGACCACAAAAAAATCTAGCCTAAGAAAGTTTCATTATACCCTCCTCCACCACTGGTGGGTAATAAGGGTTTACTAAGTTTGTCATTCCATGTGAAACTTTTTAATTATTCATCTTAGAACCTATTAAGTACATGAATTTTGTATCCCTGAGTATTACTAAGTCAATTTAGCCATTTCCGTCTGTCTGACCGTCTGTCCATCCGTCTGTTAAAAACACGCTCACTTTCGAAAAACTCAAAAGAAAAGAACAAAATTGGTGTCAAATTGTTTCCAATTAGCTTTAGCAGTCTTGAATTGAAATCCAGCAAAATCGGTTAAGTAGGAAAAGATATATGAACCTTAATTGTGGGACCACCAGCGTTTAAAAAAACTCCAGTCAAAGTAGTCAACTGCCATTTGCCAAAAAAAAAAACTGTTGCTTTTACTTCTGATTCATTAAATGTAAACAGTCGCAGTCAAACCAACTAAAAAAGCGAAAAGTTGTACACAAATTTTCGTTTTTTCACAGTTTTATTCTTGTTTTATTCTAAAAAACTCATCCTTTTCAGGATCAAAATTTTTAGGAAACAGACACCAAATTGCATTTTTTTAAAATAAAATGTCACATTTTTTGTAGAAAAGAAAACACCATAAAACCGTTACGAATAATGCGTTCCGGGTTTTCTGTCTTAAAAAATAAAACTATGTACAAATAATATCTATATATTGTTGCCTAATATGCAAAAAGGAGTAAAGAGACGAAAATACAAGTGTGTTTATTTAATTAATGCAAAACACATTTTTTCTAACAAAATATAATGTTTTCTTTGAAAATTGTTTAAAGAATTCCATGGTCGACTTATCAAAGCATGCTTTTCTGAGATGTTTATTTAATTTTATTATACAAAGTTCTTTGCTTCTCCTGTAAAATTAATTTTGGTAGTTACGCCTTTTTGCGTTTTAGCTTACAATATATATCTTAATCTTTATCTATATATATATATTAGAGTTTTTTTTCCCCGGACTTTTTCGTTTCCCGGGAAAGCGTGAAATTTTTTTAAATTTTCCGGGATCCCGCTCCATATAAATAATACAAAGTAAATTTTGTTATTAATAAATGAAAAAAACTTTTATAAAAAAACGCAAGGGAACTGTTGACAAAGAAACTAAAATAAATGGTTCGATACTAAAAACCCAGAAAAAAATTCGCTTCCTTTTTTAAAATGAATAGCTTCTTTAACTCATTATTTAGTAGCTTTCTTCTATAACTACATCTATCACAACTTCAATAACTACTTTTTTCTGGATGTATTAAAGTAAAAAAAATAATGACTTGCTTTTGAATGCATTCATTTTGGGACATCCCTTGTAAAAATCATGGGTTCTTTAGACAAATAGTTAAAGTGCACCGTTGTAGCATGCTTCGGATTCACAATCAGAAGCAATTTTTTCTTTTTTATCAACAACGTCTATATCAGTCAAATGTATGTCAAGGCTTATGCAAAAAAAGCATCAACCGTACTGCTTCTTACAAACCTTTTCATTTCAATTGGTCCATTTGTAATCTTTAGGACAATGTGTTTTTCAAGTTGTATGTTGAAGTATCTTACACGAGTTTCCAAAATGTTATTTTATATCGGTTTCCCCGCACTTCACGGGTATATAAACCAATACAAATTGAAATTTAAAATTTGTGTTTATCACCTAATAAACATATCGCTCCTTCATTGCATCTTTAGCTACGGTCAGACTTATCAAATATTTGACGAAAAAAACGGGACCAACAACCAAACTAAAAAATCATTTCGCTTAATATCAATATTTATTTTAACTAAAATACCACATTTTACAAAAGACTGTTTTTTGCTATGTCTAGTAGTATAATTAGTTTATTTTGTTATATTAAGACCATTTTAAATCTCACTAACTATTAACAAAAGTATGGGTTACGATTATTTAATCAAATATTTAATAAGTGTGACCGTAGCTTCAGTCATATCTTAAACTAAACCGAAGTTATAGCAAAATATATCTTTAAGTAGGTTCATTTTGAAAACTTTAATCGCATTTTGCCAAGATCGTTTGTTTTTGTAGATATGACTATGTTGCAATAAAGAAGCGATATGTTTAGTTATCTCCTATTTTTTAGACTTGTTCATGGGCAATGAAACTTTACTGCCTGCATCTTATTTTGAATTAATGTACTTTATTTACGCTTCACTTCACTAAATGTATTAATTATCAACTGTTGCACTGCCCATTCTGCTTTTAGTAGATTTATTGCATCAGGAGACATTGATTTACGTATGTACTCACTTCTTGTAATTGATATAATCCACAACCCATCCACAGATGCTAATTTTTAGAGAATAGAAAACTAAATTTCAAAGTATAAATAGCTAATTTCTGAAATTATGAGGAATTTTTTATTTCTCGGGATCCCGCAAGAAAAATCCCGGGAAAACGGGAAATTCCCGGGACGGGAAATCCCGGGAAAAAACCCTAATATATATCTATTTTATTTTAATTTACCTAATCGATTCATTATTTCAGCCACTTCTTGCGAAATTAAACAGAGTACAAATCAAATAGTTTTGGAGTTTTCTCAAATATTTTGATTTGAATTAATGTGAAATGTAACTTTAAAAGTCAGCTGAATTATCCCTTAATATGGGGTTTCTAATATAAAGTAAAATTCTGAACTCCAATTCTCTTTTCAATTTTAAGTCGGTTATTTCCATAACTTTTTTAAATATTAAAGTGTATAGTTTCTATTCCTCAATAACTGAATGCTCCTCTAACGGTTTAAAATTAACTGAAATTTGTAAAGCTTATTATCTTAAATTTATTTAGACTTAAGACGATAAAAAAAAACAATTGCTTTTAATTTTTATATGCTAAGGAAATAAACAAATCTGCACAAGCGTTCATATCTACTCATTTCCTTTTTGGGGGACGTTAAGAAATACGATTTTCGTAAAAAATTATAAGACGATTATTTTTTACGGTTTATTGAAAAAATATCTATGGCAAACAGTTAGAAAAGTAATATTTTATTATATCAACCACAAACATGATAAACAATCAAACAGCCAAAACTGTTTCATAAAAATGTTTCCAAAAAAAAAACTTTTGGTGCCATTACGTTCATATAATGCATTTGAGAAAAAAAACTAGGCTCAAATACTACTAGACAAGTTTCGTTATGTAGTTAAAATAAAAGTTTCTGCTGGTATCCAGAAAGATCCATTCAATTTCTATATGACTAATCGTGTCAATACTTTCGACATAAACAGAAAAAAAAATTTTAATTAATTATCAATATCAAAGCTTAAACAAAGACAACAACAATAAGCAGTAAGATAAACTCACTGTGAGTGAGTGAAACTTGGGCTTATAATTTTTATTCGCTTAAGCCCTTATGACACTACATTTTTAATGCATTGTTCAAGTTTTGGTGAACAGTACAAATATAATGTAATACAAAAATGAAGTGCAAAGAGTTAAGCTGTATTAAGATAAATGGCAAAACGTCAAAAAATTTACTAAAGTTATCGATTAAAAATGAAGTTATGTCAAAAAAAATGTAAAATTGTTTAACTTAAAATTAACATTTCAAGCTTGAAATATTAAAAGTGTTGCTGAATCAGCGGTTTATGGGCAAATTTAGCGATTTACCGCTTTTCATTTTTAGGTTTCTCATAAACAAAAAGTTGGCAACATTTAATAAAATAAATAAAACAGGGATGGCTAAGTTGTTTCAATTGTACTTTTTTGTTGATACTTTTTAAACTAAGATTTATAATACCTTTTTGTGGTGTTTTTTATGAACATAAATTAAATTAATTTCAACTAAAAAAAATCCCTGAAACAAAACCATAACAAGAGAAAAAAAAACTAAAAACTTTGTTTACATTTTTTATAGTTCGCTCTTTCTAACATTTACTGTTTCTTTCTATCAATTCTATATCAATTAATGAATAAAAAATGTAGTGTCATAAGGGCTTTAACAGTTTTATTTGTATAATATCTTTAGTTTTTCAAAAATCTTGGGATGAAGTTTCCTGATGATCCGGCCTAAGCAACCAGTGAAATGCGCATAGGAAAAGCTTATCCCATCAACATAAATTTCAGTTTATCAATTGTATGAAATGAGAATTTAGCATATTTAAATGAAACCTTGTTAATTAATTTTTTGAATCCCAAGAAAAACTTTGATAAAAAAAAATTGGATTCAATTATTAATTTAACTGAAATACCTTTTAAATAACTTTTTTAATTGATTAAAAACTACTGTGAATGTTGTTTCTGTGTTGTTTCTGTTAATAATTCATTAATCCAACATAAATTATTTAAACAAACGTTGTTGGTTAATACTATGAACACTTTATGGTTAAGTTTAACTTCTCTTTTAGGTGGCATTTATACGATGTCATTTCAAACATGTCTAACAAACACGTTTGTTTTCTTTATAGGCGATCGGACTTGAGAAGAAAGTGGGGTTGCCAAACAAAAACGAAATTACTTTTCATGTTTGCTAATATAATTTTTTTTTTGTTTGCTTATATGCTTATAAAGAAGTTTAGACAATCAGACATGAAAACAGACATGTTTGGAAAGACATCGTAAAAACGCATAAGGTTTTTGGTAGCATGATGAAAAGATAATGAATAAAACAGGCATGTCTAAAAAGACATCGTATTAATGCCGCCTTATTCGTTTTTTAAATTATGGCGAATATAATAAAATGTTATCAAGAAAAAAAGAAAATAAGTCTGGGATCACACTATGAAAGTTTCCTTTCAGAAAGTCTTAATTTATTGGTGAGAGGGGAAGAGAACATGCTTTTCTTCTCTCCTCTCTCACCCATAAACTCAGACTTTCTGAAAGAAAACTTTCATTGTGTGAACCCAGACTAAGTAAATCTGTTCCATGTCGTTTTATTATTAGTCTATTTCCTCCAAAAAAAAATTAACAAAAATTTTGTTTTTTATAATGACTTTTTTTTAATTACTTGAATGTTTTTTAATACTTATCTTTAGTAATCTAAAACAATTAAATCCCTTGCTATTTTGCAAGTTCAATGTGAAGAGCACAACAAGACATCAGCAAATAAAGAAAAATAAATCCCAAAGAAGCGCAACATAAAGTAAAATTGGTGAAATATCAAATTAAAGCTTCTTAAATAATTCTGATAAAAAAAGGAACATTTCGAATTCCACCAACTCAAACAAAATAGAAGGTAACAATAACACTCGTTAAGTAATCTCTTTTGTCATCTTTCTTTGTGAATCTTATTTCCGTTTTAACATTTTGCCAATCTCAGTGTTACCGACGAAAACATACATACCAATAAGCTTTTACAAATTCATTTCAGACAGTATAACGATAAACAAATCCTCACGCCTCATTTCAATAAAATTTTATATGCCCGAGACAATAATTTCAATAACAATTCTTACTGCTTTTACGTTTATGTGATTTTTTTTGGACACATATTTTATTGAACACGTAGATTTTTCTTCTATTTATTTTATTTTATATAATATTTTTTTTTTTATCTTTTTTTTTGGTTCTGCTGTTGTTTTTTGTTTCAGTGCATACAAATTGTATTTTCAATTTTATGTTCCCATCGATATAAATTGTTAACAAATTATTGCAAAAAAATTTCATCTGCGAAGAAAAATTACCTTTTAAATATAAATTGTAGCATAAATTCAAAAGAAAAGTTTGACCTAGAGATTGCAAATTATACTTTTTTTAACTCTGAAAAAAAATTTATTTTAGTGGTTTTAAACATAAATCAGTGGCAATGTTCTACAACTCTCGCGTTTTTGTGAAATGAATCAAAATGAAACAAACAGCTGTTTTTCTCACTTAACTATTTCTGTAACTTTTGTTGGCGAGTACTTTCTGTCACGTAAGAAAATTACTCGCTTTAAACATTTTTAAAAAATATACGAATGTTTTGAAAGATCGTTTGCAAACAACAAACATTAAAGTCGCACTTCACATTATTTGGTATAGCCGACGGTTGTATTTTCGTCGTTGAAAAATTTTCAATTTTAGTAAATTGTGTTCGCCGTCAACCTCTGCAATGTCGCATCGGCTTCGAGTGCAATGTTATGACATTTATAACGTTACGACGTAATCTCTTTTGATAGTTTTCGTCATGAGTTACAGACACACTTTTTTCTCACTTTTCGAGAAACGATGAAATATTTTGTTTCACATCTTTTCGATGCGAGAAGTTCTCACTATAGTTACGGAACATGGGTACAGGTTAGAGTGGCCGATCACAACGACCCAGCATAGACCAAATAGGTCCCTAGCGTTAGTGGATATAAAGTATAGGTAAATTCTGGACAGTGGAGTGACAAGGTTTTTATGACTGTTAGACATAAAAATCCTTTACTTCTTCCGATTCTTGCTACGAACTTAAGGGTTTTATATTACTGTTTTTTATATTTAAAACAGTTAATTTGGTTAGAAACTATTAAAGGTTTTAGAATAAAATTTAATCAGCATAAACGTTTGGTACAACATACAAAAAATTATTTTTAATTTTTTTTTTACCCATTTACAACTACAATCCGAGTCGGAAAAAACCAAACCATTTGTTGTAGGTTAGTGTAAGAAAACATAAGCTCACTGTTTATTGCTTGTGTTTTGTCTAAGCTTTGATATCATTGCCAATAACACTTGAGCGTTTGTAATTCTCATTCGCTTTACAGTTTTATTTGTATCAAATCTTTAGCTTTTTCAAAGTTTTTGTGAAAAGGTTCCCGATTGGTCTGGCCTAAGCAGTGAAATGCGCATAGGAACTAGCTTATCCTTTAACAATAAATTCCAGTGTCTTGATCAGGAATTTTTGCTGACAACAAAATCTTGTTACTTAAAAAAAAATGTTGTATTCCCAAAAATAACCTTGAAAAAATTTTACTTAAAAGAAATAAATTTAAATAATTCGAAATTTCTGTCACACTTCATAGTAGTCAATCTTCGAAAGAAGAAATTGATAACGAAAATCATAAAAAATCAATATTTATTATTCCAAATTTATTCTCAAAATTAATCTATTTAATGAATGTTCGAAAATCCGGACATACATAATTCCAAAATTATATTTTCAAACTAAAACATATGTTTTTTGTAAACCTAAACATTATTAAACATACTCGTTTATTTTTCCGCTTTTCAATTGTAAAAATTTGAAACGAAATTATTATTGTCTGCAATTTTCAACTTCCGAACCAAAAAATTTATAAAAAAAAATTACCTAATAGCCAAAAGTTCCAATTAATTTCAACTTGAGATTAAAAATCTTACCTTTAAGAGAATGTTCGAAAATTCGAACATAGCTTCGAAGATTATATTTTTAGACAAAAACATTTCTTTTAAATTGTTTATTGTAAAATTGGACAACTTCTGATATGAACATACATTTATTTCCTTTTCTTTCTTTAACAAATTTAACAGGTTCTCTAAATTTTTATTAATTTTAATTTTCGTAACAGGAAATTTTAACAAAAAATAAATTTATTATCAATATTTATCATTTATATCAAATTTATACTAAAAACCAAAACTTTTAATATATGTCCGAAATTTCGAACTTAATTTCGAAAATAGTATTTTCTCTTAAAAACATTATATGTTACACATTAACTGTAAAAAAAACGTATTTATGGTGTTTTCTTTTCTACAAGAAAATGTGACATTTTATTTTAAAAAAATGCAATTTGGGTGGATTGTTTTATTCTACAAAACTCATCCTTTTCGGGAGCAAAAATTTTAAGAAACAGACACCAAATTGCATTTTTTTAAATAAAATGTCCCAAATAAAACACCATTAATATATGAATCCTAAGGGAGGTATTTCCCCCCCCTGCGCATACCCGCTTTATTTTTATTTTCGAAAGTGTAGTATACCATAAGAGTGATTTCTACAAAGTTTGAACATTCTCATTATAACAGTTCTTAAGATATGCGATATTAAACATTGGTGTCCTATGGTGGGTACCACTTCCACGGCTGCTATTTTATTTCAATTTTGGGGCTCGGAAGATCCTACTACCAAAAGTTCAACAAAATGCGTGCAGCCGCTCTTAATATATTTAATATTGGCATCTTATTGGGGGTACCAATTCACCTGCCCCTATCGAAAAAATAAGTAGCCTATTTTATTTTTAGGGCTCACGTGAAGTTATTGTAATAATTTCAAAAAATCGGTTCAGTAGTTTAGGAGTCTATAAGCCAACAACAAACAAACAAACAAACAAACAAACAAACAAACAAAAAAACAAACAAACAAACACAATCAAACAAACAAACAAACAAACAGACAAACATTTTTCATTTTTATATATATAAGATAAATAGATATATAGATAAATTAAATTGAATGATTGAAAACTTTTCAATACTCCTTATCCTGCAAAGAGTAAAGCTTAAATTTTGAATTTGGTGCACCAGTGAAATGTTTTGTGCATTTTAAAATACATTTTTTTTATTTAATTAATGTTTTTCTTTAATTATTTTCAACACTTCTCACGTTTAAATTTCTTTATAATTTATTTATTTATTTTTTGGCCAAGGTGTTATGTTTGAAGTTTTAGAGATTTTAGTAAGCTAATAGGGCCTAAATTTTTCCATTGTAAATTAAAAACACATTTAATTACATTTTTTTCCCAACGTTTCGTCAATTTTTTGCTGACTTCTTCAGGGGAACATCTATTTAAACATTTTTATTAATAACATTGTTATAAACATTTTAAATATAATTGTACTTTTTACTTACTTTTAAAGAAATAAAATTGCTTTCGAATCGAAAAAGTATTCGATCGCGACTGCCAGAATTAGCCAGTATCATTTAATAAAAATGTCAAATTTAAATATTTGTCTATAATTAAAAAAGTAAAACAAAATTTACCCTAAAGCATGGTAGAATAAGTACAAGGTATAGTCATTAGAAATTTTGTTCAAAATTTTAAAACCCATAAACGTCAAACAAAAGAAAAAAAGGAAACAAAATAAAACAAGCGTCAAAAATCAAATAAGCTCATTTGACATTACATGGGAAATTAATGACAACTCTCCCTAATGAACATACCTGGTACTTATTATACTATGCCCTAAAGTACAAAATATATATATTTGTTTTTAATTAACTAAAATTTTTTTATAAAACGTTTTTTTTTTATTGATTATAATGCTTTGAGCATTAGTTTATGCTGCATTTTTCTGTTTAGTTATTAAAAATATGTTTTATTGTATTTAAAAGAGGTATTTGAAATTGGCCGATTTTTTGCCGATTTTTTTAAATTAAAGTAACGATAATGCCGATTTTTTTTTTTAAATATGCCGATTTCTTATCAAAATCTTCTGCCACCCCTGATTCCAATACAAAGTTTGACGCTTTTAAACATAAAAATTTTATTGCTGTTTTTCATTTTGTCGAAAAGTTTAAGGACGCGTTAAGTTTTTAATGTTGACCAATTGCACAAAAATTTTTTGCATTTTCCAATTCGATGGCAAGTCTTTTTGAACATTTGATTTTAATTTTAACTAAAATTTAAGAAAAAAAAATATTCAATTTTGCGGCGTAAATCGAATGGCGACTCAACTCATATTTTCTCAGTTTACAGAGGCACCGTAAATCAAAAGATTAATATTTATGAGAAAATATTTAAAGATAAATTTGTTTTTTTCATTTAAATGAAAACAAATTTTTATTGTTTTGTTTTTAATTTTAGAAAATATTCTCAAGGAGACTGGAGTCAAAAAATTTAATCCAGACTCCATAAAATTTTAGTTATCAAAATAATGTTTTTTTAAGATAACAAATAACAAATATGAATTATACTTGAAGTATACATTTATGATATTGTTACCAAATTAAATTAAGTTAATAGTTACACATCTGAAGTTGTTGTTGTATGCTACAATCTTACAATTTTTATTAGCGTAAGAACGTGATGCGTAATTGTAGTGTGGTGAACATCACTGTACTGATCGTTAAATAAATAATATTATGTTAAAAAGTAGTCATAAAATTTAAATTTTTAACAGCTTATAAGTCATAAATAGTATATACTTACATATGTATAAACAATTTATTTTCTTCTTGCTTTTTACATAACGCTCAGGTTTTTTTTTCATCAGAGGAAGGAAACAAGTATGATTATTTGATAAGCAGACAAGAAATTTAATAAGAAACAAGAAAGAATTTGTAACGTGGAAATAGCATACCCGAACATACTTTTTCAACTTCATATAAATTTATAATTATTTTAGTTTATTTACTAGGGTTTTCATTCGGTTAACCGTTAATCGGTTAACCGATTAATTACTACCCGATTAACTGATCGGTTAATTTAAAATTGGCTTTTTTCGATTAACGATTAAACCGGTTAATTGCAGGCGATTAACCGAATAACCGAAGTCACAAAATTTAAAATTTTTTGCAGTATTATAACATATTCTTTGCGTTTTTCATTATTTGTTTTGTCTCATATACAAAAGGTATGTGTTAAGAAAAATATTTTTTTCTTCAAGCAATACATTCTTTAAATACAGTACAAAATCAAGAAATACAGAAAAAGAACTGAGAAGTTAGATAATCTGTATTATGGATTGCTTTCAAGATTTCCAACATCTTCGATAAGTGAAATAATTTTTTCAAATTCGAGTTTTATCGAAACTAAAGAAAAGAATCGCTTTAAGGCTCAATAACTTTAATGCACATAAATTTTAAGAAATTAAATTTTATGAATTCTTAAAATCAAAAAATAGTTTGTTTCAATATAAATATGTATTTTTTATTATTTATTTTGCTGTCACTTACAATTACTTAACAAGTTTTTGATTTTAACAAACTAAACCGCAACAGAACAGAAAAACTAATCAATTTCACAGGTTTTTTAATAACAAAAACAAATCAGCTGATTCGTTACAGAACAGAAAGTAAAGACTAACTGAGCCTTTAATCCTAAACATTTAAGCTAAATCATTTTTCTAAAAGATTATAAGATCTGCTTAAACTTTTGGAAAATTTATTACGACCTGTTTTTAGACAACGTAAACAAGTGAGTGAGTGAGAAATTATATTGAAAACAAAAACAAATTTTCGTTTTTATTGTTGTTTTCAATATAATTTCTCACTCACTCACTTGCTTACGTTTTCTAAAAACAGGCAGTTAATAAAATGATCTCACAGTTTATTTCTTATATGTGTAATATGTATAAACTATAAAATATATATTACATATTTATTTATTACTTTTTTGCTCGTTTAAGTTCAAGAATTGTTTTGTTTGTTATGTTACTGTTTTTTTTTAATAATAAATTCTAAATAATAAATAATTTTTGCATTTTTATTTATTGAAATTACTTAATTTATAACAGAACTTTATTAATCGGTTAAACGATCAATAACAAAATTAACCGATTATAAACCGATTAAACTAAAACCTCGGTTAATTAATCGAGCGATTAACCGATTAAAGCAAAAGCCCGATTAAATGAATACCCTATTATTTACTATTTTGTAATTTTTATGTAACATGACCTACACCCCTAATAATTATAAACAATAACTCTGAACAACCTACTGTAACAATCACATATACGCATACTATTGAATGCACTTGTTTCTTTTGTTTTCTACGTTGCTTGTAAAACAACAGCAGATATAATTCTCATTCAGTTCATTTTTTAATAAGTATGAATAGACAAGGCTTAGAGTCGGTCGAGGAAATTCTCACAAGACAAGAATTTGGCATAAAAGTCTCGTATATTTTAATAATTGATGAACCGACAGATTTCACGAAGGGGAATTCAGTTGAAACATTTTTGCCCAATACCTAACCCCTGGGATTGGTATGGAATACATACTTACAGTGACTTCGGTCATCTGTTCCGACAGTAGCTTTGCTTATCTGTTCCTACAGTGATTCAGTTAATCTGTTTCTACAGTGGCTTCGGTCATCTGTTCCGACAGTTACTTCGGTTATCTGTTCCTACAGTGATTTTGTTTATCTCAAGGTCTATCCAATAGGTCTGCTTAAGAAGCCAGATGTTTATTTGGTTTTTTCCTCAACGATATCAAAAGTTGTTTACATTTTCCTTATACGTGTATATTTTTGTTTACTTTTTTGGTTTTTTGCCACACATACATGCACACAAAACACATTTTTCCTTTTGTTATGCCTATGTAGTAGTAAGATTTTGACAACGGCGAGGAATTTTACACAAACAAAATGCCTGTTGTTTTTTGTATTGTTGTAATAGTAAGCAGACCTATTGGATAGGCCTTGGTTTATCTGTTCTTACAGTGACCTCGTTTATCTGTTTCAGTAGAATAGAGCAATTGCTGTACTATCGTAGAAACTAGTCTTAATAAATATTGTAGATGTTTAAAGGATTCCTACAAAGAACAAATTAGACTTGAAAAACGGTAAACCTAGGTTCCTCTTTCATGATGCCTCCAATTGTTACTTTTTAAGATTTAAAAGATGAATCACCAAAACATTCTGATCTAGCCTAAAATAAGGGAAAGAAGGAATCCCAAATAGACTAGCAGACTGAACCAAAATATTCCAAACATGTCACTAGGGCATTTAACGCGACGAGGGTTTTTATTGGGAAGCCTTAAGATTAATGTTCGCTATTGCTGATAAAATGAATTGGAGACTCCAGGCGCAATACACCATGCTCGTTGGATGGCGAAATTGATATACGCCACAAAAAATGAAAAATCGCAGTTAGAACGCTATGTGAACTTTGGAGTTCTTTCATATGTAAAATATTGGTTTGAAGCCCCTATGGCTACAAATGCAGCTTGTTAGGCCTTTCTCTGTGAAAAGACATGACCAATTATGAAATTATTGTTCCTCAAGTTAGTAAACTAGTTTGGAATGCCATAAAGTTCTATCTTTGGTACCTCTCAGATGAGTAAGTTGGTTTACGTTTATTCTCAGGCAAAGTATCAAATAAGGAAAAGGTGGAAATTATCAAAAAGATGAAGTGTGTGCCTACTGACTGGTAGGTAAGAGAAGATTCGTCACTTTTACCTGGCTAAGCCGTTTTGGCTGATTTTCCCAACAAAATTTCATTGCGGGTCTTTGATAAGTATAATTTTTGGACCACACATCCAAATTAATAGAACAGCAACATATATTACATTGGTGGGGGAAAAAAATCACAAATGACTTAAAAGTTGTTAATGATAACCCTGAGCGTTATGGACAGCTGTCTGAAGAGTTTAATAAGCTTCTGACAAATTATGAAGAAGAGAAACAGTTGCTCCTGTAAGTGATTGAAGCTAACAGAAGTGGTTTCTGACTAAAACTACAAAGAAACAGTTGTTTTGAAAGTTTGAAGCTGTCGACTTCAGAGGATTAAACCATGCTTATTTACCCTACTCGCCCCTTTCCCACACAATTTTTGTATTATTTATCAGTTTTATACTTTTTTCCAACTTAAAGATATGCATACCAAATTACTTCTATTCATTGGGGGACACATTCGGCTACCTTAAATGGCCATTAAGGCGTCCCTCATTTATACGTTGTGTGAAATATAGGCTAATATTTGCGACTTTAATTTTTCAACTCTATTTGAATCAGACGCCGTTGTTTTTTTAATAATTACATAACAAGTGTTTTTAATTTTGGGATACTTAATTGGAACAGTAATCTTTCGTTTAAGATAACAAATTTATCAGTCCACTGAAAAAGAATTGCTAAAAGAATTATGTGAAAAATTCTAACTTTATATTTCAAATGTCACAAAAATGACTAATGGCTTTTATGCGAAGCAAACTGCTTCTCCATGCCGATTGACGATAGAATGTTTTGACGGACACAAATTAAGAAAATCTAAAAAAAAAAAATACCAGAAAAAAATGCAAAATTCTTAGTTTTTATACGTTACGCTATGTATATCTCACAAACTAAACATTCTATCGTCATTCGGCATGGAGGAATTTTAGATATTGAAGTTCCAAACCAGAAGCAGTTTGCTTCGCCATTAGTCGTTTTTGTGACATTTGAAATATAAAGTTAGGATTTTTCACATAATTCTTTTAGCAATTTTTTTTCAGTGTACTGATAAATTTGTTATCTTAAAATTTCAGATATTGAAGTTCTTGACCAGTGTGCAAAGTTTCGAGTAAAACTCTTCAGCCGTTTTTGTGCCATTTAAAAAACAAACGAGCAAACTTAAGCCATTTTTTTTCCAAATAAATTTATGAAATCATGACACAATGAAATGATTTTAATATTTTAATTACACATTATGTATGTAATATGCTCTTTTTAGCATATTTTCCATAACTTTTCGCAAAAACTTGCGGCTTATAATTCCCCAAGCCTTCTTCACAAAATGCTGAAAAAAAACAAAGAATAATAAATAAAAAAGTCATAAAAAATTCAAGCCATATAGCTCATTCTGCGCCACCCTGTACTATAATATAAACTCATTCACTACTTCCCAACCAAAGGTACTTAATTTAAAGTAACCACAAAGATTAACCCTTCTTTGCATGGTGATGGAAATTTCCATCATAACATTTATTGAAGAAGAAAACGCACACAAACTGGTGTACAGTAAATTGGTTGCTGTTGACATCATTCCTCATGACCATTCTATACATTGGATCATAGCGGTAAAAAAAAGAAGAAGCATAACATTAAATTTTATTGGTTATGTCTCGTTACTCCGCTGTTTGTTAAGTTAGAGGAAACTTGCATAATTCGTGGTATTTTTTTAAAAGCTGGTTTGAAACTTTTTTGTTAAATGAAAGTGGGTATGAGTGGAAAAATTGATTGTTTTTAGTGTCTAAGTAATAATCTGCGCATTTATTTTGATTTTTAATTATTTAGTACTGAGCTTGACAGGTGAATTTGAAATTTCCATTATTCTGTTTTTACCTTTTTTATACTATTTATTTATAATTAAATTGTTTTTAATATTTTTTCCTTAATCTAGAGCTTGAATTACATCTCTGTGATTAATTTCACAAAAAAAGAAAATATCATGCAAAGAAGGGTTAACGATTTCTTAAATTTGTTATTAATGTTTTATTACTAGTAAACAATTTTGGGGTGCCCAGAAAAATAAGCTAGTTTTAAAATTTTAAGTGTTTAATATGGGTCACGCTAATGAACATGTCCTTAAATCACTCGTGAGTAATGTCCAGTGTATGTAGTATGAACTGTGTTTCGTAACGCTGTCCTACCACCAGCTCAAAATCCACACCAACTTTTCCGGAATGCATTGGACTCTCTTGATTCGAATTAGTTTTAGCCATATTAAAAGGATTTTAAAGAGGGGATCTTATATTGGAAATATGGTAAATTATCGATCATTACAAAAATCGGTAGATTTATTTTTGGCACTTAAAAAACCTCAATTATACCAAATTTCAATACGGTAGTGCCATATTTTTTTTAGCGTTTTATAAGTTCTAAAGTGCTTTTTAAAGGGGCCTTACATTTTGGCGTACTAAAGTGCTTTCCTAGAGAGGGCTTTATATAGACCTTATGGAAAATGATGGACCAATCAGTACGAAATGTAGTACTACAAAACGAGTTGGTGCAAAATTTAATAACAATGGGTGGATTCCGTTAGAATATTAATTTTTTTAAGGTGGTTATTCCACATTTGAACTAATAGATCCTTTCATACTGAATCGATAACATAAAACAATTTGAGACCAATATTGTTCTTTTCATTTGAGTCCTTCGAAAGTTAGCGTGATTTTAACTGACGAACATGGCTAAATCGACTTTGAATTACTCATGGACCCAGAATATATATGGGATCTTAGTGTGTGGCCCTATGTCCCTTATAGGATACACTGGACATGATATTCAGCGTTTTAAACACTGAAGTAAAGTAGAAAATCTGCCATTTCTTCCACATCTTCATTTGTCATTGAATAAAAAAAACTGTTGCTTTTACATCTGATTTATTAAATGAAAACATTCTTTGTCAAACCAACTCAATGAGCAAAAAGTTGTGCACAAATTTTCGTTTTTTGTTCGACAGTTTTTGGTTTCGACTGCAGTTTTTTAAACCCTGATGATATATACATATATATATATATATATATATATATAAGTGTATGGGATCTTAGATAAATATTAAATAGATTTACAGGGAAAGACAACTATTTGTGGAGGGTATAAAAATTTAAACTTTGCGACGCAAATCCAATTGAGACATTAGTCAAACCAAAACAACGTAAATCAAAGGATTACCATATATGACAAAACATTTTATGATAAAGTTGTTTTTTCCATTTAAATGAAAACAAATTTTTATTGCTTTGTTTTTAATTTTAGAGAATCGTCTCAAGGAGACTGGAGTCAAGTATTTGCATTTCCAAATTTAATCCAGACTCCATAAAATTTAAGTTATCAAAATAATGTTTTTTTAAGATAACAATTTACTAATATCTCTTAGAAATTATATCTAATGTCATAAATGTATGATATGCTATACATTTATGACATCATTTAGATAATTTCATTTTCTAGTGAAAATCACAGCTTTTTTTCGCGTTCAACTCAACTGTATAAAACTCCGCACAGCAATTCGGATTTATACAGTTTCTTAGTGAATATCAACATGAATTACTTAAAATTCTACGCAGTTATCTTGGCCGTTTTTCCTATTTATGGAATACAAAGTCAATTGTTTTACACAGCAAATAAAAAAGCTTATTATTTTGAAACGGCGCAGGTGGTAAGAAATTTTAATTAGAAAATTGTTATTAAACTCAGAACTAAAACAAAAAAATAAAATTACTTCCTTCAAAGAAAAAAACTAACCGCTGGTATTTTAATGTTTTAGTATACTTGGAATGCAGCATTTTTGAAATGTAGTTCCATGGATATGACTCTTGTACATTTCGATAGTTGGGAAAAATATACGGATTATTATAAAATACCTAATAGACCAACAGGGCAAGTATATTATTTACTATTTAATGAAAACTAATAAAATCAATGGAAATAAAAAAATTTATACAGCACTTTTTGGTATGGAGCTGTTGGTGATGGATTAAACTTTGCCAGTATTCCCTGCGGAAAACCCATTTTACCCTTTATTATATACACACCATCTAACTATGCTGATAAAAGAGGTCTTATTTGTGAAGACATTGTTCCACCGGCAAACTGCTGTAAAAGAAACACCAATATTTTTTTAAACATTAAACAATTAGTGAACTAACACTATATGGATTATTGTCAATTAAACCTAATTTCAGAAATTAAAAAAACTTTAATTAATCCAGAAAATTGACTTAAATGTAGTTTTTAATTCTTTTCCCCTTTTCAGATCCCCTAGAAAAATCAATACTTTCATCAGTTGTTTTTTAGGACATCAGATAACGCGTGCGACGTAAAAAAAAACTACAAATCTATGGCTTATGTTAAAAATGCGTAACTCGGTTTTTTTCTATTATTGCTTATACGCAATATTGTTAGCCCCCTTGCATATTTTCATCAAAAAATATATCCGTTAGTTTTCGAGATATTCCACTTTTTACTTTTTTTTACATATGGTGGGAAACCTTAAAATTTCAACTATTGCAAAAGTCAAAAACGCCATGAAAAATTCTTAAATTCAAAATTTCAGCCATATTGGTCCAAAACTTTGGCTGAAATAAATTTTATCAAAAAAAGTAGCTCAAATTACCCAGTGTGCTTTTGATATCCAAAATCTTTACCAGTGACCATGTTCTGTAATTCTCGCGTCGAGAAACTTTTCGATTGAAATGTGTGAAATAAAACAAAAATGCCATATATTTAAACAAACATCTGTTTATCTCCTTAAACTGTGTCTGTACGTGTTTTTTGGCGAGTACTAGCTGTCACGTAAGGCAATTACTCGCCAATTTACAGAAAAAGTGTGTCTGTAACATTTTTGTGAGAAAAGTTTCCGCTTGGAACTGTCAAATAAACTCACGAATAAAAATGGGGCGAGAAAAAATTTTAACACTAAAAAATAATTAAAAATGCAAAAAACACAAAGAGTAATAATAATAAGAAAGTTAACATATTTTTAAAAATTTTGGAAATTTCCTATGAGCATTTATTTTCAAAAAATGTTCTTTGATATAGCAGAATAAGAAAAAAAAAATATACAAAACGAGAACAATTGGTTTTAATACTTTGAAACTTGTTACACAGATGAGTATTGCATAGGGAAGCTATTTGCCAACGAAAACATATTTTGATCAAATTTGAGCTGGCATATTTTGACTACAGGGTCTCGATATGCAAAATGATTGTTTGTTACCGGAAAAAGCTTTCAAAATTTCAAACCAATAACATTCTGTAACTGACACAAAAAAAAAAACAGACAACTCTGAGATTCATAAAAAAGAATTACCACACATTTCTCCATTTTAAAAGTCTGAAAAATATCTGTTAACAAAAAAAAAAAAAAAAAAAAAAAAAAAAAAAAAAAAAAACGCAAAATTAAATGACTGCATTTTATCCATGTAATTTTGAGCACATTAAAATGTTAAATACTTTGGCAGCATACTCTGCATCCCATCTAACCCACTTCAAGTGCTTTGTTTCAACACTCTTGAAACAAAAAACACTTACATTACTACATACCCAGGCATTAGGGCGGGTCGATTTATTTTTCGACAATTTCCCTATGATTTCCGTATTCTATGGGTTATTCCATTAAAATTTGCCAAAGGAACCATACCTCTATCGTTAAAATCGAGTCCCCTACTTTTTGTTGGTAGATTTTTTCCCAAATTGACGTTCGTATGAAATATTACCTACACGTTCACATCCAAAACTCGGGATCGGGTTTAATCGCCAGTAGGCGCGTTGAAAAGGTGAGCTCATTTTGATCAATTTACAAAAAAAAATCTCCAACATTGGTCCAACGGTTCAAAAGTTACGGGCATTTTTGTCCAAATTTTCTTTTGAGTTTTTCGAAAGTGAGCGTGTTTTCAACAGACGGACAGGCGGACAGACAGACGGACATGGCTAAATCGACTTAGAATTACTCAAGCAGCCAGAATATATATACTTTATGGGGTCTGAGATGAATAATAAAAAAGTTTCACACGGAATGACAAACTTAGTATACCCTCTTCACAACTAATTGTGGTGGAGGGTATAAAAAGACATCATACAGATATTACTCCTTAAACATTCGAACTGTCGGTGGAGGGTATCAAAGATTCGGCACAGCCGAATATAGCACTCTAACTTGTTGTTTGTTATTATACCCTTCACCGAAGGTAAAAGGGTATATATAAGTTTGTCATTCCGTTTGTAATTTCTACAATATTGATACTACACCCTATAAAGTATATATATTCTGGGTCCTTATGAAAAGCGAAGTTGATTTAACGATGTCCGTCCGTCTGTCCGTCCGTCTGTCCGTCCGTCTGTCCGTCTGTCCGTCCGTCTGTCCGTCTGTCCGTATTACGTTTGATATGTGTTTTCCGGAGACTCCAGACATGATAGCGGCTAGGTTGTTTCACACTTATGTCACATATAGTCCACCATTTCTTGCTATTGAAATTCAGCCACATCGGTCCAAAAATGGCTGAGATATGAGCAAAAAACCACGACTACCTCTAATTTTTTCCAAAAATCCCTTGTTGTTGTTGTATTTTTATTACTTTTTTGTGTATATCTGGAGAACGGCAAGAGCCAAAGTTTCCAAATTAGGTACACACATTAAGGTTATCAATATACAGCATTCCACAAAATGTGGGCGGGATTGAACAAGTGGGCGTGGTACCTCCCGTGCAAAAAATATCAAAAATTGTATAAAACCCTGCTTTTTTGGACTGTCATATGACCTCTGGTTACGCGTTATATATCAAAAGATCGGAAATTTTTAGTAGAAAATATTTTCTGAAAATTTCGGAAAAATCGGTTTAGATACAAAAAAGTTATGACCAAAATATAATTTTTTTTTTGGAAAATACCCATTTTCGGACACAATAGATCTTCCCGAGTCCAAGGTTTATAACTCAAGTAAATGGTAAATTTCTTCTTTAACACGTCAGTATATAAATCTGTCAAATCGGTTAAAAAATGGCTGAGTTATAACCGAAATACTGAATTCCTAAAAATTACTCTTTTTATACCCTTCACCGAAGGTAAAAGGGTATATATAAGTTTGTCATTCCGTTTGTAATTTCTACAATATTGATACTACACCCTATAAAGTATATATATTCTGGGTCCTTATGAAAAGCGAAGTTGATTTAACGATGTCCGTCCGTCTGTCCGTCCGTCTGTCCGTCCGTCTGTCCGTCTGTCCGTCTTACGTTTGATATGTGTTTTCCGGAGACTCCAGACATGATAGCGGCTAGGTTGTTTCACACTTATGTCACATATAGTCCACCATTTCTTGCTATTGAAATTCAGCCACATCGGTCCAAAAATGGCTGAGATATGAGCAAAAAACCACGACTACCTCTAATTTTTTCCAAAAATCCCTTGTTGTTGTTGTATTTTTATTACTTTTTTGTGTATATCTGGAGAACGGCAAGAGCCAAAGTTTCCAAATTAGGTACACACATTAAGGTTATCAATATACAGCATTCCACAAAATGTGGGCGGGATTGAACAAGTGGGCGTGGTACCTCCCGTGCAAAAAATATCAAAAATTGTATAAAACCCTGCTTTTTTGGACTGTCATATGACCTCTGGTTACGCGTTATATATCAAAAGATCGGAAATTTTTAGTAGAAAATATTTTCTGAAAATTTCGGAAAAATCGGTTTAGATACAAAAAAGTTATGACCAAAATATAATTTTTTTTTTGGAAAATACCCATTTTCGGACACAATAGATCTTCCCGAGTCCAAGGTTTATAACTCAAGTAAATGGTAAATTTCTTCTTTAACACGTCAGTATATAAATCTGTCAAATCGGTTAAAAAATGGCTGAGTTATAACCGAAATACTGAATTCCTAAAAATTACTCTTTTTATACCCTTCACCGAAGGTAAAAGGGTATATATAAGTTTGTCATTCCGTTTGTAATTTCTACAATATTGATACTACACCCTATAAAGTATATATATTCTGGGTCCTTATGAAAAGCGAAGTTGATTTAACGATGTCCGTCCGTCTGTCCGTCCGTCTGTCCGTCTTACGTTTGATATGTGTTTTCCGGAGACTCCAGACATGATAGCGGCTAGGTTGTTTCACACTTATGTCACATATAGTCCACCATTTCTTGCTATTGAAATTCAGCCACATCGGTCCAAAAATGGCTGAGATATGAGCAAAAAACCACGACTACCTCTAATTTTTTCCAAAAATCCCTTGTTGTTGTTGTATTTTTATTACTTTTTTGTGTATATCTGGAGAACGGCAAGAGCCAAAGTTTCCAAATTAGGTACACACATTAAGGTTATCAATATACAGCATTCCACAAAATGTGGGCGGGATTGAACAAGTGGGCGTGGTACCTCCCGTGCAAAAAATATCAAAAATTGTATAAAACCCTGCTTTTTTGGACTGTCATATGACCTCTGGTTACGCGTTATATATCAAAAGATCGGAAATTTTTAGTAGAAAATATTTTCTGAAAATTTCGGAAAAATCGGTTTAGATACAAAAAAGTTATGACCAAAATATAATTTTTTTTTTGGAAAATACCCATTTTCGGACACAATAGATCTTCCCGAGTCCAAGGTTTATAACTCAAGTAAATGGTAAATTTCTTCTTTAACACGTCAGTATATAAATCTGTCAAATCGGTTAAAAAATGGCTGAGTTATAACCGAAATACTGAATTCCTAAAAATTACTCTTTTTATACCCTTCACCGAAGGTAAAAGGGTATATATAAGTTTGTCATTCCGTTTGTAATTTCTACAATATTGATACTACACCCTATAAAGTATATATATTCTGGGTCCTTATGAAAAGCGAAGTTGATTTAACGATGTCCGTCCGTCTGTCCGTCCGTCTGTCCGTCCGTCTGTCCGTCTGTCCGTCTTACGTTTGATATGTGTTTTCCGGAGACTCCAGACATGATAGCGGCTAGGTTGTTTCACACTTATGTCACATATAGTCCACCATTTCTTGCTATTGAAATTCAGCCACATCGGTCCAAAAATGGCTGAGATATGAGCAAAAAACCACGACTACCTCTAATTTTTTCCAAAAATCCCTTGTTGTTGTTGTATTTTTATTACTTTTTTGTGTATATCTGGAGAACGGCAAGAGCCAAAGTTTCCAAATTAGGTACACACATTAAGGTTATCAATATACAGCATTCCACAAAATGTGGGCGGGATTGAACAAGTGGGCGTGGTACCTCCCGTGCAAAAAATATCAAAAATTGTATAAAACCCTGCTTTTTTGGACTGTCATATGACCTCTGGTTACGCGTTATATATCAAAAGATCGGAAATTTTTAGTAGAAAATATTTTCTGAAAATTTCGGAAAAATCGGTTTAGATACAAAAAAGTTATGACCAAAATATAATTTTTTTTTTGGAAAATACCCATTTTCGGACACAATAGATCTTCCCGAGTCCAAGGTTTATAACTCAAGTAAATGGTAAATTTCTTCTTTAACACGTCAGTATATAAATCTGTCAAATCGGTTAAAAAATGGCTGAGTTATAACCGAAATACTGAATTCCTAAAAATTACTCTTTTTATACCCTTCACCGAAGGTAAAAGGGTATATATAAGTTTGTCATTCCGTTTGTAATTTCTACAATATTGATACTACACCCTATAAAGTATATATATTCTGGGTCCTTATGAAAAGCGAAGTTGATTTAACGATGTCCGTCCGTCTGTCCGTCCGTCTGTCCGTCTTACGTTTGATATGTGTTTTCCGGAGACTCCAGACATGATAGCGGCTAGGTTGTTTCACACTTATGTCACATATAGTCCACCATTTCTTGCTATTGAAATTCAGCCACATCGGTCCAAAAATGGCTGAGATATGAGCAAAAAACCACGACTACCTCTAATTTTTTCCAAAAATCCCTTGTTGTTGTTGTATTTTTATTACTTTTTTGTGTATATCTGGAGAACGGCAAGAGCCAAAGTTTCCAAATTAGGTACACACATTAAGGTTATCAATATACAGCATTCCACAAAATGTGGGCGGGATTGAACAAGTGGGCGTGGTACCTCCCGTGCAAAAAATATCAAAAATTGTATAAAACCCTGCTTTTTTGGACTGTCATATGACCTCTGGTTACGCGTTATATATCAAAAGATCGGAAATTTTTAGTAGAAAATATTTTCTGAAAATTTCGGAAAAATCGGTTTAGATACAAAAAAGTTATGACCAAAATATAATTTTTTTTTTGGAAAATACCCATTTTCGGACACAATAGATCTTCCCGAGTCCAAGGTTTATAACTCAAGTAAATGGTAAATTTCTTCTTTAACACGTCAGTATATAAATCTGTCAAATCGGTTAAAAAATGGCTGAGTTATAACCGAAATACTGAATTCCTAAAAATTACTCTTTTTATACCCTTCACCGAAGGTAAAAGGGTATATATAAGTTTGTCATTCCGTTTGTAATTTCTACAATATTGATACTACACCCTATAAAGTATATATATTCTGGGTCCTTATGAAAAGCGAAGTTGATTTAACGATGTCCGTCCGTCTGTCCGTCCGTCTGTCCGTCCGTCTGTCCGTCTGTCCGTCTTACGTTTGATATGTGTTTTCCGGAGACTCCAGACATGATAGCGGCTAGGTTGTTTCACACTTATGTCACATATAGTCCACCATTTCTTGCTATTGAAATTCAGCCACATCGGTCCAAAAATGGCTGAGATATGAGCAAAAAACCACGACTACCTCTAATTTTTTCCAAAAATCCCTTGTTGTTGTTGTATTTTTATTACTTTTTTGTGTATATCTGGAGAACGGCAAGAGCCAAAGTTTCCAAATTAGGTACACACATTAAGGTTATCAATATACAGCATTCCACAAAATGTGGGCGGGATTGAACAAGTGGGCGTGGTACCTCCCGTGCAAAAAATATCAAAAATTGTATAAAACCCTGCTTTTTTGGACTGTCATATGACCTCTGGTTACGCGTTATATATCAAAAGATCGGAAATTTTTAGTAGAAAATATTTTCTGAAAATTTCGGAAAAATCGGTTTAGATACAAAAAAGTTATGACCAAAATATAATTTTTTTTTTGGAAAATACCCATTTTCGGACACAATAGATCTTCCCGAGTCCAAGGTTTATAACTCAAGTAAATGGTAAATTTCTTCTTTAACACGTCAGTATATAAATCTGTCAAATCGGTTAAAAAATGGCTGAGTTATAACCGAAATACTGAATTCCTAAAAATTACTCTTTTTATACCCTTCACCGAAGGTAAAAGGGTATATATAAGTTTGTCATTCCGTTTGTAATTTCTACAATATTGATACTACACCCTATAAAGTATATATATTCTGGGTCCTTATGAAAAGCGAAGTTGATTTAACGATGTCCGTCCGTCTGTCCGTCCGTCTGTCCGTCTTACGTTTGATATGTGTTTTCCGGAGACTCCAGACATGATAGCGGCTAGGTTGTTTCACACTTATGTCACATATAGTCCACCATTTCTTGCTATTGAAATTCAGCCACATCGGTCCAAAAATGGCTGAGATATGAGCAAAAAACCACGACTACCTCTAATTTTTTCCAAAAATCCCTTGTTGTTGTTGTATTTTTATTACTTTTTTGTGTATATCTGGAGAACGGCAAGAGCCAAAGTTTCCAAATTAGGTACACACATTAAGGTTATCAATATACAGCATTCCACAAAATGTGGGCGGGATTGAACAAGTGGGCGTGGTACCTCCCGTGCAAAAAATATCAAAAATTGTATAAAACCCTGCTTTTTTGGACTGTCATATGACCTCTGGTTACGCGTTATATATCAAAAGATCGGAAATTTTTAGTAGAAAATATTTTCTGAAAATTTCGGAAAAATCGGTTTAGATACAAAAAAGTTATGACCAAAATATAATTTTTTTTTTGGAAAATACCCATTTTCGGACACAATAGATCTTCCCGAGTCCAAGGTTTATAACTCAAGTAAATGGTAAATTTCTTCTTTAACACGTCAGTATATAAATCTGTCAAATCGGTTAAAAAATGGCTGAGTTATAACCGAAATACTGAATTCCTAAAAATTACTCTTTTTATACCCTTCACCGAAGGTAAAAGGGTATATATAAGTTTGTCATTCCGTTTGTAATTTCTACAATATTGATACTACACCCTATAAAGTATATATATTCTGGGTCCTTATGAAAAGCGAAGTTGATTTAACGATGTCCGTCCGTCTGTCCGTCCGTCTGTCCGTCTTACGTTTGATATGTGTTTTCCGGAGACTCCAGACATGATAGCGGCTAGGTTGTTTCACACTTATGTCACATATAGTCCACCATTTCTTGCTATTGAAATTCAGCCACATCGGTCCAAAAATGGCTGAGATATGAGCAAAAAACCACGACTACCTCTAATTTTTTCCAAAAATCCCTTGTTGTTGTTGTATTTTTATTACTTTTTTGTGTATATCTGGAGAACGGCAAGAGCCAAAGTTTCCAAATTAGGTACACACATTAAGGTTATCAATATACAGCATTCCACAAAATGTGGGCGGGATTGAACAAGTGGGCGTGGTACCTCCCGTGCAAAAAATATCAAAAATTGTATAAAACCCTGCTTTTTTGGACTGTCATATGACCTCTGGTTACGCGTTATATATCAAAAGATCGGAAATTTTTAGTAGAAAATATTTTCTGAAAATTTCGGAAAAATCGGTTTAGATACAAAAAAGTTATGACCAAAATATAATTTTTTTTTTGGAAAATACCCATTTTCGGACACAATAGATCTTCCCGAGTCCAAGGTTTATAACTCAAGTAAATGGTAAATTTCTTCTTTAACACGTCAGTATATAAATCTGTCAAATCGGTTAAAAAATGGCTGAGTTATAACCGAAATACTGAATTCCTAAAAATTACTCTTTTTATACCCTTCACCGAAGGTAAAAGGGTATATATAAGTTTGTCATTCCGTTTGTAATTTCTACAATATTGATACTACACCCTATAAAGTATATATATTCTGGGTCCTTATGAAAAGCGAAGTTGATTTAACGATGTCCGTCCGTCTGTCCGTCCGTCTGTCCGTCCGTCTGTCCGTCTGTCCGTCTTACGTTTGATATGTGTTTTCCGGAGACTCCAGACATGATAGCGGCTAGGTTGTTTCACACTTATGTCACATATAGTCCACCATTTCTTGCTATTGAAATTCAGCCACATCGGTCCAAAAATGGCTGAGATATGAGCAAAAAACCACGACTACCTCTAATTTTTTCCAAAAATCCCTTGTTGTTGTTGTATTTTTATTACTTTTTTGTGTATATCTGGAGAACGGCAAGAGCCAAAGTTTCCAAATTAGGTACACACATTAAGGTTATCAATATACAGCATTCCACAAAATGTGGGCGGGATTGAACAAGTGGGCGTGGTACCTCCCGTGCAAAAAATATCAAAAATTGTATAAAACCCTGCTTTTTTGGACTGTCATATGACCTCTGGTTACGCGTTATATATCAAAAGATCGGAAATTTTTAGTAGAAAATATTTTCTGAAAATTTCGGAAAAATCGGTTTAGATACAAAAAAGTTATGACCAAAATATAATTTTTTTTTTGGAAAATACCCATTTTCGGACACAATAGATCTTCCCGAGTCCAAGGTTTATAACTCAAGTAAATGGTAAATTTCTTCTTTAACACGTCAGTATATAAATCTGTCAAATCGGTTAAAAAATGGCTGAGTTATAACCGAAATACTGAATTCCTAAAAATTACTCTTTTTATACCCTTCACCGAAGGTAAAAGGGTATATATAAGTTTGTCATTCCGTTTGTAATTTCTACAATATTGATACTACACCCTATAAAGTATATATATTCTGGGTCCTTATGAAAAGCGAAGTTGATTTAACGATGTCCGTCCGTCTGTCCGTCCGTCTGTCCGTCTTACGTTTGATATGTGTTTTCCGGAGACTCCAGACATGATAGCGGCTAGGTTGTTTCACACTTATGTCACATATAGTCCACCATTTCTTGCTATTGAAATTCAGCCACATCGGTCCAAAAATGGCTGAGATATGAGCAAAAAACCACGACTACCTCTAATTTTTTCCAAAAATCCCTTGTTGTTGTTGTATTTTTATTACTTTTTTGTGTATATCTGGAGAACGGCAAGAGCCAAAGTTTCCAAATTAGGTACACACATTAAGGTTATCAATATACAGCATTCCACAAAATGTGGGCGGGATTGAACAAGTGGGCGTGGTACCTCCCGTGCAAAAAATATCAAAAATTGTATAAAACCCTGCTTTTTTGGACTGTCATATGACCTCTGGTTACGCGTTATATATCAAAAGATCGGAAATTTTTAGTAGAAAATATTTTCTGAAAATTTCGGAAAAATCGGTTTAGATACAAAAAAGTTATGACCAAAATATAATTTTTTTTTTGGAAAATACCCATTTTCGGACACAATAGATCTTCCCGAGTCCAAGGTTTATAACTCAAGTAAATGGTAAATTTCTTCTTTAACACGTCAGTATATAAATCTGTCAAATCGGTTAAAAAATGGCTGAGTTATAACCGAAATACTGAATTCCTAAAAATTACTCTTTTTATACCCTTCACCGAAGGTAAAAGGGTATATATAAGTTTGTCATTCCGTTTGTAATTTCTACAATATTGATACTACACCCTATAAAGTATATATATTCTGGGTCCTTATGAAAAGCGAAGTTGATTTAACGATGTCCGTCCGTCTGTCCGTCCGTCTGTCCGTCCGTCTGTCCGTCTGTCCGTCTTACGTTTGATATGTGTTTTCCGGAGACTCCAGACATGATAGCGGCTAGGTTGTTTCACACTTATGTCACATATAGTCCACCATTTCTTGCTATTGAAATTCAGCCACATCGGTCCAAAAATGGCTGAGATATGAGCAAAAAACCACGACTACCTCTAATTTTTTCCAAAAATCCCTTGTTGTTGTTGTATTTTTATTACTTTTTTGTGTATATCTGGAGAACGGCAAGAGCCAAAGTTTCCAAATTAGGTACACACATTAAGGTTATCAATATACAGCATTCCACAAAATGTGGGCGGGATTGAACAAGTGGGCGTGGTACCTCCCGTGCAAAAAATATCAAAAATTGTATAAAACCCTGCTTTTTTGGACTGTCATATGACCTCTGGTTACGCGTTATATATCAAAAGATCGGAAATTTTTAGTAGAAAATATTTTCTGAAAATTTCGGAAAAATCGGTTTAGATACAAAAAAGTTATGACCAAAATATAATTTTTTTTTTGGAAAATACCCATTTTCGGACACAATAGATCTTCCCGAGTCCAAGGTTTATAACTCAAGTAAATGGTAAATTTCTTCTTTAACACGTCAGTATATAAATCTGTCAAATCGGTTAAAAAATGGCTGAGTTATAACCGAAATACTGAATTCCTAAAAATTACTCTTTTTATACCCTTCACCGAAGGTAAAAGGGTATATATAAGTTTGTCATTCCGTTTGTAATTTCTACAATATTGATACTACACCCTATAAAGTATATATATTCTGGGTCCTTATGAAAAGCGAAGTTGATTTAACGATGTCCGTCCGTCTGTCCGTCCGTCTTACGTTTGATATGTGTTTTCCGGAGACTCCAGACATGATAGCGGCTAGGTTGTTTCACACTTATGTCACATATAGTCCACCATTTCTTGCTATTGAAATTCAGCCACATCGGTCCAAAAATGGCTGAGATATGAGCAAAAAACCACGACTACCTCTAATTTTTTCCAAAAATCCCTTGTTGTTGTTGTATTTTTATTACTTTTTTGTGTATATCTGGAGAACGGCAAGAGCCAAAGTTTCCAAATTAGGTACACACATTAAGGTTATCAATATACAGCATTCCACAAAATGTGGGCGGGATTGAACAAGTGGGCGTGGTACCTCCCGTGCAAAAAATATCAAAAATTGTATAAAACCCTGCTTTTTTGGACTGTCATATGACCTCTGGTTACGCGTTATATATCAAAAGATCGGAAATTTTTAGTAGAAAATATTTTCTGAAAATTTCGGAAAAATCGGTTTAGATACAAAAAAGTTATGACCAAAATATAATTTTTTTTTTGGAAAATACCCATTTTCGGACACAATAGATCTTCCCGAGTCCAAGGTTTATAACTCAAGTAAATGGTAAATTTCTTCTTTAACACGTCAGTATATAAATCTGTCAAATCGGTTAAAAAATGGCTGAGTTATAACCGAAATACTGAATTCCTAAAAATTACTCTTTTTATACCCTTCACCGAAGGTAAAAGGGTATATATAAGTTTGTCATTCCGTTTGTAATTTCTACAATATTGATACTACACCCTATAAAGTATATATATTCTGGGTCCTTATGAAAAGCGAAGTTGATTTAACGATATCCGTCTCTTCCCCCCCCCCCCCCCCCCCCCCTTTGCATTTGTTTACATATACTAGCATAAGGCCCAATATGATTTTCGTTACCACCCTTCTTTATTATTTCATCTATTTAACGAAATAATTTTAACAAATAGAAACGGGGAATTTTTGATTATTTTTGCCACTTAAAAACTCGCCAAAAAAAGATAAATCTACGGTATGACAACAATGCCTTTACTAAAAGAAACAAACAAACACACATATATGGTACAGACCATTTTGGTGAATATAGGCCACTATTACGGTTCACAACTCAAATAAGTTGATTCGGTTTACAACTTTGCTGAGTTGAGTTGACACAACTGAGTTGAGTTGACACAACTGAGTTGAGTTGACACAACTGAGTTGAGTTGTGAACGGTAAAAGGAGCCATATTTAATTTTAATGATGTTCAAACAACGTTCGTTCATGGTTCAGGCGTCTAGGGGGTTGAGTTTAGAAACTGTGAGTCCTCTGGTTCGAATCTTGGTTTTTCAAAGAGAAATTTTTTTTTAACTTTTATGTTCTAAAAACGATTTTAAAAAAATATTTACCAGTTTTCGATTTTAAAATTTAATTTATAATGAAGATTTTAGTATTGTAAATACATATGTATGTATATGTAAAATTATTTTGTTTTTCTCTAGTTGCTTTGGTATCTGCTCGCACAATGGTGAAGGGTATATAAGATTCGGCACAGCCGAATATAGCACTCTTACTTGTTTTTGTTTGTTTATAATATTCCAGTGTATGCTTGTTTTGTTTGAGCGTCATTTCAGTGAAGTGTTACTTGAAATAACTAACAAATAATCAAACTATTTTGAAATTTAGAAAAGATTTAAAGGTAAGTGTAAAAACATTGCTAACTATTATAGTTAATTGTTATATTATTATTCTATGAAAAACATAATTAATTATTTTAGTGGCGGTTTAAAAAATGGATTCAGAGCCTGGTTCATCGCAAAATCCAACAGATACCCAACGCAGTAGTTTGCAACATTTGGTCTCTCATGATGTTTTTTCTTTTGGCGTGGCCTGTGAATTACCTGATATTAATCTGTCAACTAAACGAGATATATTGAAGTACTATTTTTTCTTGGCCGAAAGTTCAAAAGCCCAAAGCAAAATGTTTTCGTATAAAAGATTTACTCCCCAAGTAGAAGACAGATTGTTAGAAATTTGGAATCAACTTAATATTGAACTTATACTCAAAGGTAGCATCATTAGAAAATTTAATAATTTGCTTGACGCATATAGTAATGCAGATAAACAACGAGTAAAACGCGCAACAGAATTAAAAAAATTCTTAGAATCAACAAACAAATTATTCAACATTGGAAAATGTAAATGCAACTTGAAGGAAAACGACTGCTCATGTAGATCTATCCCAGAAAACTTAAAAGATTTCATGCGCGATCAATATAATGACAGAATACAAACGATACCGGAACACGATAGTGGAAGTGAAGAGACGATACCAACGACTATACCAACAATCCCAGTGAGCAACGATCCTACATACGAACCACATTATGACGAAATGGTTGTTGATGTGAGAGGAGATTCAGAATTAGTTCTACCACCACAAACATACACCCCCAGATACAATACTAAAAACTATGCAATGATGTGTGACAGATTTGGTGTGCATGATAGAATGGGATCAGCATTGGCAACAGCTCTGATGGAAGAACTGGGCGTAAAAGATGCTCATGACAATCTTGTCATCATGGATAAAAATAAACTTCGTAGAGAAAGAGAAAAATGGAGACAAGACGCACTTCGTAAGCGGTATGATGGCTCGAATTTGATATCATTTTCATTCGACGGCAGGAAAAATGATGCTCTAACTGTAGAAAAAATTGATGAGAAGTTGCATCCAAGGATGGTTAAAGAACCTCATCTAGTTGTTTTGAGGGAACCAAAATCTCAATTGATAGGCTACACAAAACTAGAAAGTGAAACTGCGGCAAGCAAAGTCAACAAATTGATCGAATTCTTCCAAGAAAAACAATTGTCTCTCGATTCATTAATTGCCATATGCGCTGATGGTGAACCAACAAATACTGGCGTACACGGTGGAATTTTGCGACTATTCGAAAAACAGTAAAAGAGACCACTGCACTGGTTTGTGTGTCTTCTGCACTTTAACGAGCTTCCGTTTAGACATTTGTTTGACACTTTAGACAAATCAACCATCACTGGACCACGATCAACTACCGGAAAGTTGAGCACAAAAATTGCTGATTGTGAAAATCTTCCGGTATGTAATTTTTATATCTGATTCTTTACCATTTTTCATTCTATTTTTTAACTTTTATGTTTTCTTTTCAGGTGGTAACCGATTTTGAGGAAATCGCTTTGGAAAATATGCCTCCTGGTGATTTAAATCCAGAAGAATTATCTACTGATTCGAGGTACTTGATGTTAATGGCCAATGCAATTTCTAATGGTGTGGTTCCTGCGGACTTGTCTCACATAAAACCAGGGCCAATTGCACATTCTCGTTGGCTGACCAAAGCACATTCTCGTTGGCTGACCAATAGATTATTACGGTTTTATGTGACAACTAATAATCCAACTGAAAATTTAAAAATTCTAGATAACTATATAATTAAAGTATACACGCCTATGTATTTCAATGTTAAGTATTATAGCTCAGCCGTATACGGTAGTACATTACTTTTTAAATTTATTACTAATTCAAGATAATCCATATTTTGCACACTCAGAAAATATCTTGCTATCTATGTTGTTTGATGATAGAATGGAAAAACTAAACATTGCTATAAAGAAGATTTTACATTACCGAAGAGATATTGTCGACCCAACGGAACTTAGAGTTTATAAAAAATCTCTTATAAACTTTAATTGTACGGAATATACAAATATGATTGATTTAAATGACGATACCATTTTATTCGAACCACCGTTTACGCAAAGTTATTCGTATGAACATTTGGAGGGATATTTAAATTTCGAAGTGCCACCGTTCGATGATCCACAAATTCCTTTACACATTCAAGGAACGGAAAGACATGTCCAATTGCTGGCTGCCACTGCTAAACGAGTTGCAGGAAAGAATGTAGAAGGCGCTATGGCGACGACATTAGAGAGCCGTACGAAAACACCAAGACTTGAAAGCAAACAAGACTTTCAGAAAAAATAATGTTTTTTCACATTTTGTCTTTTACTACACTCAAATTGAATATTTTTTTTTTGATAATATGTTGATAGATACTTTATTATCTCTTAATTTGAATTTTTGTAGAAAAAAAAATAAAAAGGGAAAAAAAATCAAAAAGTTGGTTTTATGTGTTATTTTGTTTTAGCAATATCGCATGAATTAATCAACCGAATTCGATAAATTTGGGCTTAAACTCTTCGTTGTGAATTGTAAATTGAATTAAATAATGGATTGAGCCAAAAAAATGGCCATGAAAGTAATATTCTTGGACAAAATCATGAAAAAAATGGAAAAATGGTCCAAAATTTGAACAAAAATGCCCGTAACTTTTGAACTTTTTACCAACAAAAAGTAGGGGACTCGATTTTAACAATAGAGGTATGGTTCCTTTGGCAAATTTTCATGGAATAACCCATAGAATACGGAAATCATAGGGAAATTGGTGAATTTTTTCACTCCCTACAAATCGACCCGCCCTACCAGGCATACTTGTACACCTGCAAACAAAATGCTAAAATACAGATGAGCAAGAGCATCACCAGAAGAGCCAACGATGCGAGAAGTTCTCACTATAGTAACAAAACATGGGTACAGGTTAGAGTGGCCGGTCACAAAGACCCAGCATAGACCAAATAGGTCCCTAGCGTTACCACGTAGTACGATAGTCCACAGAAGAATGTTAGAGAAAGGTCATTCCGATGTAATGGTACTCAGAGTACCCCACACACTTTTGACGAATACTAGGAGTCTCATTTACTCAATTTCGGAGACTTTCCCGAGACCTTGGAAGTAAGGATCTCCCAGACAATTTGCCCTGGAGCGCACGAGTGCCGGACAGTAGCAGAGTAAATGCTCCACTGTCTCCTTTACCCCTGGTACCCCACAGAATCTACAATTGTCACTATTCAACCGCCCCGCCCTCTGGGCGTATACCGCAGTCCAACAATGACCCGTCATAAAACCTACCAGAAGTCTACAGTCCCTTCTTGATAGCGACAGAAGAATTTTTGTCGAGTCTGGATCATAGGATCCCCACATTACCTTGGAAACCCTGCACGTTCTGGTGTTTTCCCAAATCGCCTCTGATCTCCTCCGTATAGCAGAGTCCGTATCTCTCCTTATATTCTGAATTAGGGCCGGAATGGCCATCACCCTATCGTATGGTAAATGGACCCCCCGTTTCGCCAATTCGTAACATGGGTACAGATTAACCTTTAAAGCTGTTCAAATTTGTATAATCCTAATTTATTAACTGTATGGATTTTTAAAACACAGAGCAAAGATATAAGTTCAGCCAGGATATTGCGATATTTCCTGAAAGAGATAGTGCAGTACACTTGTAAACGATATGTTTGATTGATTATGATGCATCACGACACAGAGAGCAAGCGTAATTAGTAAATTCCTACCTGGTAAGGGTTTCTGATGTTTTGCCTGCGGAAGTGCTTGCGCAGCAAAATAAGGCACTACAACATTCCGAGTCATTCCACTGTGTCGAGCTAGCCTGGATATTGAAGCTGTTGTTGCATTTAGTTGTATTTGAGGTGGTATTCTTAATTTCTATCTCGATTCGGAATGAATGGATGTGTCTAAATTAAGAGGCATGTCAGAATTTGCGGCGAAATAGAAACGACCCGCCCTTATATTTACAAAATTTATGTAAAAAATATGATAAAACTACCTACGAGAGTTTTTTTACGTAAAATGTAGCATTGATTTTTTTCAGTATAGTGCGAGGGCGGTGCCAAAATTCGTTAACCTTTAAAAGAAAATACAAAAAATTTTGGAAAATTGTCCTTTATATCTCCATACAATCTGCTTTAGCTCGAAATACTTTTCCCAGCGATATTCAATAGCTTAGATACCCAGGTAATAGTAACAACTGTCTAGCTGCTTAAAAATCCATCAACCGGAGACGCTACATGTTCTTTGTTGGCAAATGTTTAAGCACAAAACCATTTCTTAAAGTTTGACAGGAAAAAAACCAAGCGAGTTAAATATGGCGAACAAGGTGCGTCATGAAACATCTCGATCTTTTATGCCTTTATTTTTGGCCACCGCAATATTAAATGTGTTAATTGGTCCACTGCATTGATGAAACAGCACATTTCGTTCACCAAATGCGCCATTTTCCGTTAATTTTATAACTTAAACGCAACAATAAAAAAGTTATCATAATAATATTTCAACTTCTTGTAAATGATCATGTTTTCCCTGTATATGGAACTCTATTCACCTACTTTAAACAGTACTTTTACTATTTCGGCTTTATATCGGCATTAATGCGGTCAATCATCGCCAAACTCTCAATTGAAACATCTTCCCGAAGCTGTTTTTGTTTTATTTTGATTAAACGCAGCCTTGATTTTGCGCACAGCTTTTTCAAATGCCTATCAGTTCAGGTAGCTTACGTACGTTCAGCTGACGGTCATCCAATACCATTTATTATACCATTTTAAGGGCTTATTTATCCGCAACATTTTTATTAGCATTCAATTTCATTTAGCGGATTCGTTCAAGGCCCGTTTTCACAACTAACCTAAGCCTAAAGCTAAAGGTAGGATTTTAACGGCGGTATAAAAAGTGTTTTATGATTACAACCAACGTTTGAAAATAAACAGTACATTATTTAGCGCTCGGCTCACATACCCATGAACGATATTTATTTTTTAGTGTTTGTATAGACGAACACAACCCTTTATACCGATCGTAACTATTTTCAATAAGAGCCTAACATTATATTGTGTTCTGTTCTTCGTTAAAAAAACAGAACAATTGTATTGATACTGTAGACAAACATTATATTTTAATGTTCTATGGTGTTTCTTTTTTTTACAATGATAAAGAAATTAACAAACAAAAAATTTTAGCAATGACCGCAGCACGAACAGCTTCTGTGTGCATTGTGTATATTTTTGCTTGTGTAAAATTATTTTGCTATATTTTGCAAACACTATTAGCGTTTGTGTACTCCACTAATCTACCAAACCGAACACTAATGAGCGATATTTAGTGTTTATTTTCTAACACTGATTACAACTTTACTTTAACCTGAAGTGAGCAATAAGTTAACGCAAGTTTTATCCTGCCTGGATGGTTAAAGTAAAGATGTTATAATGGAATACTTTTTATACGGCCGATAAAATTCTACCTTTAGCTTTCAGTAAGTTGTGAAAACGGGCATAAGATAACTAACTGAACCTAATGCGCTCGTAAAAATAAAATGAATCAGTTTTTTTAAACAAATCTCGCGTATTGATAACAAAGCAATTTGTATTTAATTTAGATACTTTTACTGTTACGGTTCTCCAGATACACCAACATCTAATGGGTGATTTTTTAAGAGCTATAGGAAAGCTTAGAAAAAAACACATAAAATTCAGAAAAATGCATGAAATCTTTATTTGAATCGATAGTACGGTCCATATAATTTAATGTTTGAAGATTATTTCATGCAAATATTGACCGTGACTGCGCCTCAAATGGTCCATCCGCTTAGTCCAAGTTTGGCATACTCTTTCCAACATTTCGGCCGGTAGCTCATGAATAAATGCTTCAATGTTGTCTTCCAATGCATCAATTGAAGCGGGCATGTGTGTATAGACATGAGATTTAACATAGCCCCACAAAAAATTGTCTAAAGGCATTTAATCGCCCATCTAGGCGGCCAATTGACTGGTCCCGAATATGAAATAAAATGTTCACCGAACTCGTCTCTCAATAAGTCCATTGTTAAGCGTGCTGTGTGGCATGTGTCACCGTCTTATTGCAACCACAAGTCAAGCAACTCAAGCTCTAGCATTTTGAAAAAAAAAAGTTTTATATCATCTCACAGTAGCGCTCACCATTCACAGTTACGTTACGATTCGCATCATCTTTGAAGAAGTACGGTCCAATGATGCCACCAGACCATAAACCACACCAAACTGTGACTTTTTCTGGATACATTGGTAGCTCTTGCAATGCTTCTGGCTGATCTTCACTCCAAAATCGACAATTCTGCTTACTAACGTACCCATTTATCCAAAAATGAGCTTCGTCGCTGAAGACAATTTTTCGATAAAAAAGTGGCGCATTTTGATAATAAAATTCAATAATTTGCAAGCGTTGTTCGTTTGTAAGACGATTCATGGTTAAATTATAGACCAAACTGAAGATGTTAGACAGTGAAACAAGACACGAAACGTGCGTCAGCTGTTTAAACCAGTGTTGCCAAAAAGATAATAGCTAAAAAATCACCCGATATATTGTATTTATAGTGAAGCTGTCATGGATACTTCTCCAAACCAGGCCTCTTTATGCCAGATTTTTTGTACAGAAAACCAAATGTTTTATTTCAAAGTTAAAAACTTTTTTCCATATGTCTAATATTTCGTATTGATATAATAATAATATTTCGTATTGAGAACCAATCTATTTGTACTAAATTTGGTAACTTTAGCTATTGTCGTTTTCCATAAATGCATAATTTAATTTTTTGCCACGCCCACATCTCCAATATCGCCTAGATTTTGTCAAATGTTGTGTACTGATCAAGGCCGTTACACACTATCCCACAAAGTCTTACGTATTTTTGAAAAATGCTTCCCTGATCAAATAATTCTTTGAACATTTTTAAAAAACAATAACAACTTATCGTGACAGGGTTGCATTTTCGTAAATTACTAAAGACTTTGTGGGGTAGTGTATAAGACCCTTAACCAAGATATTCGTACCGAATTTAGAAACTTTAGCTATTGTCATTCTCTAAATACACATAAATCTATTATGTGTTTGTATGGAAGGAGCCACGCCCACTTCTAAACTTCCGCTTATTTTTAGAGAGGAAACTAAGTTATAGTTGAACCAGTCCTTCATATGGAAATCACAACCCTTTTATGGTTATATCCAATCATGATATTGTTATTATCCATATTATTATGTTTACCACTACTGAAAATATAGATTGGGGCGACTATCGACAGCTTTGCATCTATGACAATGAGTATGATAAAGAACTTGTAACATTTGTATAACCTCACCTTGGCCACAGCCAAATATAAATCACTCTTACTTGTTGTTTTAAAGGAATATATTGAAAATAGTTTTCTTAAATAACCTAAATGTCGGCAACCATTAGGAATTAAGATTATCTCAGTGTTTATATTACTAACAGTATATCCTTACCTTAAACGCAAAAGGTCCTAACTAACCAAAAATTAAAAATCGATTTCCGAAACTTTCGAACAAAATTAGAGATTTTATTAACAAAAAACAAACGGCCCTGCCTACAAAAGTCGATATGATAAACGCTCAAATACCTTACTAACAGTTTGAATAATATGCCACTTTGTCAGTTGTCAAAACAACTGGTAGGTTTTAAAGAAAATAAAAAAAATATACATAATAAACAGTTTAAGGCAATTCATCATTTTAATTTGTTTTTTGCTTATCCTGTAAAATTTTTAACTTTTTGCGTTTTAGGTAACGATATATGTAGACAATATGTGATTGCCAAACAATTCACATAAGCACATGATTATTTCCAATGAAGTGCTTATCAAGCATTTTATAAAATCTCTAGAGAATATTATTAGTTTTGTGCAAAAATAAATTTTATTTTCCAATAAAAATCCTGCATGATATTCATACTCCTTCCTTTATTTATATTTATGTAGGTAATTCTATTCTTAAGGTTTTATCTTGATATAAAATATTTAAAAAAAAAGGAATAATAAAAATATATACTAAAACGATTTGCAATAACAATATCATTTCAGATACCACCCTAAGACTCACCTTTCCTTATTTAGATTTATTATCTTCTTATTGTTCCCATACACTCAACTAAACTAAATAACTGCACATCAGGGTTGGAAAAGTTAATACAGATACATATTACATACGACATACGACGATTAAATAATCAACCGACGATATGTATTTTGTTTTTAAAAGTGCAATAGTACACCAATGTCTTAATTAGCACAATTAATGTCAAATTCTTTCCTTTATACGAGACACAAACAATATTTAATCTCTCTCAACGACATCTTAATTTATTTGTATAATAATATTTGTTGTGTAAAGCTGCCCTAATCTCTTATTTTTTTACAAGTTCTCTAGAAATTACAAGGTTACAAAAATATAAGTCAGCAGAGGTCTCAGCTCTCTATCCTAAAATTTTTAATAGTAGATGCATAATAAATAAAAGAACTTTTTTTTTTTTTTTTTTTTTTTTTTTTGATGCATAATTTTACATTCTAATATTTTGTCGCTCAATTGAGCTCTGGAATAGTTAAGATCAGGGTTCAAAACATTTTTTAAATTGTGTTTGGTTAGAATTTTATTCAAAAAGGACAATTTTACAGACAATTTTTTAAATTTTAAACTCATATTGCCATCCCTGCTGCATAAGTAAATGTGCGAGAGTTTTGGAGAGCATAAAAAAATAATTTCAAATGTTATTGTATTACCGTTCTTTTTTCGTTTGTTTGTGTTACAGATAAAAATTCCGATTATTGTTTCAAAGGGAGATACCATTTTTCATTTTATGCTCTTTAATTTAAAATTTCTAAGAAGAGAAAGCACAACCCAAGAACGAGTTGTTGTCTAACAAATGCTCAGTTAAGTCTAGAATATTTTTGGTGGTATAGTAGGTGGATATAAAGTATAAGTAAATTCTGGACAGTGGAGTGACAAGGATTTTATGACTGTTAGACATAAAAATCCTTTACTTCTTCCGATTCTTGCTACAAACTTAGGGGTTTTATATAATTTTTTTTATATTTAAAACAGTTAATTTGGTTAGTAACTATTAAAGATTTTAGAATAAAATTTAATCAGCATAAACGTTTGGTACAACCTACAAAAAATTATTTTTAATTTTTTTTTTCTTTACCCATTTACAACTACAATTCGAGTCGGAAAAAACCAAACCAATTGTTGTAGGTTAATGTAAGAAAACATAAGCTCACTGTTTATTGCTTGTGTTTTGTCTAAGCTTTGATATCGTTGCCAATAACACTTGAGCGTTTGTAATTCTCATTCGCTTTACAGTTTTATTTGTATCAAATCTTTAGCTTTTTCAAAGTTTTTGTGAAAAGGTTCCCGATTGGTCTGGCCTAAGCAGTGAAATGCGCATAGGAACTAGCTTATCCTTTAACAATAAATTCCAGTGTCTTTATCAGGAATAAAAATTGGAAATTTTGCTGACAACAAAATCTTGTTACTTCAAAAAAAATGTTGTATTCCCGAAAATAACCTTGAAAAATTTTACTTAAAAGAAATAAATTGAAATAATTCGAAATTTTTGTCACGCTTTATAGTAGTCAATTTTCGAAAGAAGAAATTGATAACGAAAATCATAAAAAATCAATATTTATTATTCCAAATTTATTTTCAAAATTAATCTATTTAATGAATGTTCGAAAATCCGGACATACATAATTCCAAAATTATATTTTCAAACTAAAACATATGTTTTAACTTGTTTTTTGTAAACCTAAACATTATTTAACATACTCATTTATTTTTCCGGTTTTTTAATTGTAAAAATTTGAAACGAAATTTTTATTATCTGCAATTTTCAACTTCCGAACCAAGAAATTTATAAAAAAAAATTACCTAATAGCCAAAGGTTCCAATTAATTTCAACTTGAGATTAAAAATCTAACCTTTAAGAGAATGTTCGAAAATTCGAACATAGCTTCAAAAATTATATTTTTAGACGAAAACATTTCTTTTAAATTGTTTATTGTAAAATTGGACAACTTCTGATATGAACATACATTTATTTCCTTTTCTTTCTTTAACAAATTTAACAGGTTTTCTAAATTTTTATTAATATTAATTTTCGTAACAGGAAATTTTAACAAAAAATAAATTTACTATCAATATTTATCATTTATATCAGATTTATACTAAAAACCAAAACTTTAAATATATGTCCGAAATTTCGAACTTAATTTCGAAAATATTATTTTCTCTTAAAAACATAATATGTTACACATTAACTGTAAAAAAAACGTATTTTAATATTATTATTATATTCTCCCAAATTTTCGAATTTCGAATTTATCTACTTTAAATAAAATCGCATTTTTGTGCTTGATAATAAATAGATTAGATAAGAGGTGGTTTTATTTTATAAAAAAAATTGATAATGATGTATACATATGTATTTTATTTCGCTTTTTAATAATATTATAAAAATATATAAATCTATTGATTTTTACAGTTTTGAATTTTTGAATCTAGACAATTACAAAGAAAATTATTAAAAAGTAGATATTTTAAAAATATTCTATTCTAAAGTTCAAATATACGCATAAAATCAAACAAACGCATACATTTCTTTTTTGTTGTAAAATAAGAAATTTTTAGTTTTCTATTATTTATCAGAATTTGAAATTTTCAATTTTAACTTTAAACAATGTTGTGCTTTGACTTACATTTTTTTAATAAAACACAATTTATGGTTAACATTTTGACAAGCTGTCGCACTGTGCTTACGTGAAACGTCTCTGACATTTACACATATAAAAAATATGTCGTAACTGCAACTAGAATTGAAGGACACCAGTTTACGTGAGAAACTACGAGCGGCAAAAATTGTGTAAATCACATAAAAACATGTAGCGTTTACACGTTTTACTTCTATGACAGTTTCGAATTTTTTTATTTTTGCATATAATAAATATTTGCCTTTCGATATGTTTTGTTGCCACCTGGTAAGTTTTGGGGGTTGGAAAAAAAAATTTCTTTAAAATACATTCATTTTCTTCCCAGCTTATTTAGCACAAAGAAATTCCAGCCCCTTAAAAACTTGTGAATCATATTTTTTTATTATTAACTACCAAAAATGGTTTTGTAAACCAAACGAACAAGGTCGTTAAAACGTACCATTTGCCCATATGTTGTGTTTAATGTTTGGGGAATTGTTAATGCCAGAAAAATAATACTCAAAGACACAAAACACATACATACAAGGAATCGACAAGCAATACATGTTTTAACAGTGGAAGGTATTAAAAACGGAAATGTGCAAGAAAACTATAAGATTTTTAGTTGAATGGTATAACAGTCATCATTATTAACATATTTTCTTTAATCCTTAGAATTTTTTTTACACTTTTTGTGTAGCATATATAAATAGTAATAAAAAGTCCCATAGTTACACAGAAGTCCCCCCTATGGGCGGTAAAATCTATGACCGACCTCCATTAGATGTTTGTCATTAGAATTTTCTTAAACATACTTGCACCTAATCTACACCCCTTACGGGGGTTCCAATACAAATGTGGTGGTTCAATGAAATTGTTAATTTGGCCGCTGCTCACCCAGGATGCCCCTAAGCCCGTCATATGTTTGACCCACCTCAATTTACTTATTATCACGAACATTTGCTTCCAACACACCGATTCCGTATCGGTTATACCTTGCCAATCATTTACATTTAGATCCCTGCGGTTATCAAAATCGTCATCACTTTTTGTTTAGTGCATTGTCAATTTTTGTTATAGAAAATAAAATAGTAATAAAGTACTTAGAAAAGGGGCATACGCAAATGGAGTGGGATGATGCAAAAGTAACAAAAAAAAGCAAGAAAAACAGCCAAAGTTGGTAACAATGTAATAAATAATCCGTTTTTTTTATATTAATTTATGGAATTTTTATAAATTATATAAACAAACAATAATTAATCAAATTTTAATCTAATTCTTAAGGTTGCGTCCTGCCAATGCCAGGCGACAGTTCTCCTAAAAACGTTTCTCGTTCACATATCTCTTCTCCTTAAGCGAATGGGGCCACCTTTGATGCATTATATTTGAATTATGTTTTTTTTTTTTTTTTCAAAATTATAATAATCCAAATAATATTCGTGGTTCAAGTATGAGACCTGGGGCCTAATTCTAGCAGTCGTGATGGAGTACTTTTTCAATTTGAAAGCAATTTTATTTCTAATTCTTTCAGGCGATAGTCCGGGTTCACACTTTGAAAGTTTTCTTTCAGAAATTCTGTGTTTATTGTTGAGAGGGGAGAGAAAAATAGCCTGTTCTCTTCCTATCTTACCTATAAGGTCAGACTTTCTGAAAGAAAACTTTCAAAGAGTAAACCCAGACATAATGAACGTATCAAAATTATTTTTTCAGAATCGTAAAGCATTTAGTTGAGTTTTGACAACACTAAAAAAATAATTTCGATTTGTTCAGTATCGACTAAAAGAATTATAAATGGAATTTCTTTCGAATCGAAAAAGTTTTCGATCACGACTGCTAGGATAAGCCCCCTCCCCTGTTGGTCTTGGAAAAGATAATCCGACGGCTTCACAATTAAAAAAAAGAATACATATCGTTACCTTCACTCGAAAAGGAGGTAAGTCCAATTTAATAAATTTTAAAGAAAAGGGAAAAAACTTACTTAAATCTTTTGTTCTTAATATTTTTAAAATTTGTAAATACAGTTTGGTTTAATTGTCGACTTTTTTTTAACATGCATGACATGGAAAACTAAAAGTTATGCATCTTTATTTTACAAAATATATTGTTACTTGCAGTGTTGGGCAAAATACATGGTTTGCGGTATTTAAAATACAAAATACAAAATACTTGCTGGGCATCTATTTAAAATACAAAATACAAAATACTTTCAGGTTATGTATTTAGAAAACAAAATACAAAATACTTACACATCCTGAATGTATTTAAAATACATAATACAAAATACTTCCATTTATTGTACGTATTTCAAATACAAAATACAAAATACTTCCACGTCATGTACATTAGGGTAATAACATTTTTTTTGAGTGCAAAATACCACTCCAGCGCCATGTGGGGAATTTTGTTCTGATAATAAAAAACGGTTTTTTAAACTGATTCGGTGAAAAAAGTTTCCGCACCGTTAGCGATTCCTAAAACTCCATATTATGTGTAAATTTTATTTCTGGAAATTGAAACCCTTTTGATTTTGCATTAGACTTATGAAAAATGGTTTAATGTTAAAGATTATATATGAATTTAAACAAAAACGAACTCATTTAAGACAATAACAATGAAAATAAAAAATAAAAACAAAACTTCAACGCTTTCGGTGCGGAAACTTTTTTCACGTGTAGTGTGCGGTACGGTGGTGGTTTATGGTATTACAAAGGCAATACCAAAACATAACAAAACGAGTGTTGCCAGAGGGGAAGCGGCGCTGATATGCTCGCGTTTGCCGGGCTTGGAGCTCGCCGGATGGGGGTGGTTCTTGCTACCACTCTGTAACTACATACCCACACACACACAAAAAATCATATCAGCAATTCTATGACAATTAAAAAAAAAGAAAGGGGCACCGAGTAGGTTGATTCGAATCTCCCTGCTAAATCATCTAGCGAACAACTTGGCTGGCTGGTGTTGCGCCAGCGGTTACCCTCCCACTCGGGATGACTGATCCCGCCATGACATCCAGATTTAAGGATGTCCCAAACGTTTCCTGCAAATTCTTACCTTCCCTACTTACTGCCGATATCCAAATTATCCGTCCATATTTTTAATTATAACACGCTATAAAGTTCATTTTAAATTTTTATATTTCATTTTTTTATTGCTCAGTTTAGCCTCTATATAAAAAAAATCATTTAATTTAAATACAAATGGTATAAAAAAAAAAAGTACAATATTTCAGTAAACACAACAAGCTTTTAAACTTTAATTTCTAGTTTTAAGAGATTTACTTTAATTTTCAAATTCAAATTGTTAAAATTCTAAATCTTGACTTAATTTAACTTTACACTATTAAGTGGTATTATTTTATTTCAATGTAAATTCAGATTATTAAACTTTACTTCAATTTCAATTTTTATTTACATTTGCATTATTAAATTTTAACTTAATTTCATATTGTTCAACTTTCGAAATTATTAAATTTAAATTTTACTTTAATTTCAAAAATCAAATTATTTAACTGTAGCTTTATTTTATAATTTTTATTTTTTTATATTTAATTTTCTTTTCCGAGCAATAAATTTTCTTTACTTTAAAACATAATTGGTTGAGTTTTTATTTCCCAGTCAGGACAGATCTTGCTCACTAATTGACTCTCACTCCTAAGCCATTAATTTAGCGGGACACTTTCCGGCTATTCCTGCACAAAGCGGAGATGGAAGGGGGTTTTCCTGTCCGTCCGTATTGTGTCCAGGAGTCCGCGTAATTCCAAGTATTAAATCAAATTTCACTCAACGATTCCTTTTTCTTTTTATTTAAATATAAATTCCTTCACTCTCTTTTTTTTCCTAGCTTTAAGGGAAACTACAGAGAATAACCGGGAACTTAACAATTGCCGTCGGTACTAATTCTAGTTCGCGAGAGCTCTCCCTAACTAGTCGTGGCTGCACAAACTTTATCCACGTAACAAAAAAAACGTTTACACCGGAATATTCGTGTAATCTACCTTTACTTATTTATTTGGTTTCAGAATTATATTCTTTTACTTTCTTTTGTTAGAAAATATAAAAAAAAGGAACTGTCTACACACACGTACGTCTTACTTGTTCATGTTAATGTTGAGTACAGGTCGGAAAACCTGAAATACCTATGCACCCCAGAAGCGGTGGTGCTGCTCCGCTTCTCCCACGCTGGATGGAGTTGGCGATGATGTGGCTCGGCTGGATTTGTTTATTCTTTAGTATCTTTGTGAATTTAATTTACTTATTTAACTTTAATAAATTTTTTTAAGCAACAATAAAAATTTAAAAATTCAATTTAGGTTGGGTTTTTCCTCTTTTCTTTTTTTTTTGTTCTTTCGACCACTAACTCCACCTTCACTCACAATCTTCAAAACGCAAAAAGGGCCGACATTTTCATTTTCCCTGGCCACGAAGCCTCGGGCAGCCAATATGGCTCCCTGGCCATATTCGTCATTCAGCCTTTACATTAAATCATAAAATTTTTTCATTTCTGTCTTTGTTTTTGTTTACCTTCATTATTGCTTTCCAGCTGTCATAAAAAAAATCCCTTTCGTGTTGCCAACCTCTTTCTATTGTGACCACAGGGTGCACACGACAAACCCAACCACTCCTGTAGTCCATCCCTGGATACAGGATGGGAGGGAAAAATAAGCGCCCTGATCCTTCATCGTACCCTAATGCTCAAACAATTCTCTGGGATTTTGGGTATTTTATTACCCCCATAAAAATAAACAACGCAATGGTAACACCTTTTGAATTCGCCGCACTTGCTATAATACAGCTCTGTTCGTTGAAAGTTTTTCGCTATGGCAACACTGACTGATCGAACAGATGAATGAATGAACGAAAAGAGGAGATGGCAAACCAGAAAACTACTACACATGGGTGAAGAAGAAGCACCCATTCAATAAAAAAAACACGCAACAAAAATTCAATGGTAAGTATTTTAATTAAAATCTAAACAAAACTAATTAATATTATTTCAAATACTACAATAAATTCTTTTCTTTACAGGTTCTAGTGGAAATTATTGGCCGTTTAGCCCATCCAGAAGCCGGTAAGTAAGATTAAAAGTGCTAAAGAAAAATTACTAGCAAAAAAACTTAAATAAACCAAATTTCTTTTATTACAGCTAGGCCTAGGAAAAACGAATATCGTCTTAATGCAACGTGATTAATAGGAACAACATTGAAAACGTAAGTAAAATCATATGTACAATTGTGAATATATCCTAAAACATCTTACTTTGGGAATTTCAGAAACTGTCCCCCATTGGCCAGCGGATTAGGGCGGCTCCGGATTTAAAGGTTAGTAAAACAACATTAATATATTTAGATTTAAGTGAACTTATTGGTGCAATTAACCCAAAAGCGAAAGTGTATAACAAGTATTCCGGGCTACAGTGAGTGACAAAAGCAAGTGTTAAATGAAGAAAAAAAAAAATAAAAACAAATAAATAAAAAGAAGCTTAACAAAAGTGACTATTATTTTGAACCGGGTTTTACACACAGAAAAAAAAATTTAGAAGTTTTTCTTTATCGCAAAATAAAATTATGTACAAAGTATTTAAATTTAATAATCGGGAAAATTGAATCAATTACTTTTCTGTTAAAACAAAATTCCAAATACAATTTCGGCTTTTTAATTAATTAATTAATTTTAATTGCTTTGAAATAAATTTCCAATCAAAATATTTATCCAATAACACCGAAATATTAACAGATTCTTTGTTTAAAAATAAAATAATTAAAACTTGCAAAATTGTTGTGGCAAATTGTCAAAACCTGCCATATATTAATTGTAACCAATTAACACACTGCTTTATACATTACTGCTCTTATGGGTTTGCTCAATTTCAATTAATTTATTCATTTATTATTTGTACCTTGCAATCAAATGAGGTTTTTAAATAAAATAAAAATTTCCCTAAATTGTTTTTTGTAACTTAATCATTTAACTGATTGCTTGAAATTTCATAATTCCCTCTTTTTATATTTTTAATACCCAAAAATAAAAAAAATTGCAATTTTCAATTTCACCGACTTTCTAGTACTTAATATAACCACTATTTACTTGCTCCTATGAACTCGGTGATTAAGATCAACTTCTAATAATTTTTTTTCTTACGCACAACCAAATAAAAACGAAATAAAATAAATAAAAGCCATGATATACAGTGGATGTAAAAAGTGAATTACAAAAAATTAAAAACAAGAAATTACTTAGGCAATTAATATGGTGAATTACTACCATTACTACACAAAAAAAACTGAAGGCAAAAGAAATTAACCGAAAAACAATGAATATGTTTTTTCAATTTCACTTTTAAATTACCAATAGCATAATAAGAAAGATATGCATGTTTTATAAAAGGTTTATTAAAAAAAAATTAATAAAGCTGTTACAAGCCTACAACCTTCCTTATGAATAAGGCCATTAATATACGCCCCCAACATGGGCCCTAGGTAGAAATGCCAGGACTAAGTCCACCAAAGCTCTATAGTCAAGACCTAGAGTCTTTGGCGGGAAATACCCCCTGCAATTTCTCCTTAAAAAAAAAAATATTAAACAATCAAAAACTCAAAAGAAAGCAAAGCAAAAAAAAAAAAAAAAAAATTACTTCTCCTATAGTAACAAAACTTATCCATGCAAAATTGTGCTTACAAACTAAATAATTTAACAGAGTTTTTTTTCCCTGTTCACAGGTTAAAAATTCAGAATACAGCTGGTATGAAGACCCGATTTACCAATACCTGGCTCATGCGTTTTAAAATGGTAAGTTAAATCGAACATAAAAACTGCCCCTTATCCTAGGGTTAATTAAACCAAAAATAAAAAAAAATAAAAATAATAATAAAAAACCAACTTACAATTTCCTAAAAGAATAGAAAAAAAATTACCATACCGACTGCATCTGTAGTGCAAACTTCAAAAAGAAAACTTTTAGAAAATTGTAAAAAAAAATTTTAAAAAGTAAACAAATTGCCATATTATCTAATAAAGGTTTTTCCCACAGGTTACAAATTCATCTCGGGGAAGACTCTAAATGAGACAATTGGGCTTACGTATATCCATAACTCAGTGAATAGTTACGGGTAAGTAGATAAAAAGATTAAATATATTTCTAATGAAAGAAACTAATTGTTTTGTTCTAATTCAACAGGTAATTCTTCGAATCCTGCATCCCTGCCAAGGACAACAAACTCCAAGCCGTAAAAAAAAACTTTACTGGCCACACAAACAACTGGTGAGTTAAACCAAAAATTTTCATTTCCACTAACTCCCTTAATTCTAAGATATATTGTTTAGTCTAACGTTAGTATCAGTATTCGACTTAGCAGTAAAGAAAAATAAATACATATTGCCTTTCCCTTTGCTGATCGTTAGGATCAATATACCTTAAAAATTAAACGAATTTTGCCGGGCCTGATTCAATTGGTGAGAACCAATCACAGTCGGTGTAGAGTCTCCCTGTCACGAGTCAGCCACGAGTTTCTTTACGAAATGTTCGATGGGTAATCGTTGAATATTGATCTCTGCCATAGTTATACCTAAAAGTTCGCCACACGAGATGACTAACAATTCCCAGCTCTTAATGGCATAGTTCCCCAGAGTGTTAACGGAATTGCATCAATCGTGGGTGGATAATCACAAGTGATTAGTGGTTAAAATGGCATCGATGAGCATGACAATGAACTACTCGTAACAGAGCGATCCTACAGCGACTGGTAATTGTTCCACCAACCAAACAAACTCCCGCTGTAGTTCAACACAGCCCCAACAACGAAAAGGACCCTATTAATAAAAATCAAAATTAAATAAGGCAAAACAATAAATAAAACATACAATTAACTAATTGTAGCTTTGAGTAGCAAGTAAATACTAACACTCTATAGAAAATTTTCAGAAAATCGGTTTCGCCCGCTAAACATTTGACGTTCAATATAAAATAAAAAAAAAATTTGTTTTGCTTCTACAAAACGTCTGATAGCCCAGAAACCGTTTAACAACTCAATCCTAATTGTAAAAAAAACAAAACAAAAATAAATAACGAAAACGCCTGATCAATTTCAGTGGTCGCGCTTCATTTTAGAATTTTCGTCAAATATTTGACAGGGTTGCGCCTGCCTTTTGTTATACGTGCGGAAACGTTGGGACTAAGACCACCAAAGAATTTAAACTATTGCTTTAAATCTTTGGCGTGAAATACCCCCAACGACCCTGAAGGTCTTCAACCTCATACAGACTATTGCCCACAGGTCGGACGATTCTACATTTTACAAATTTCTTAGCTAGTTTGGCATTAAAGTTATTTTTAAAATCACTCTGCTGGTAGTTACGACGAAAAACTTCTTGACCGGGTATAAACTTGACTTGACGACAACGTGTATTGTAGGTTCTCTCATTTCTTAGGTAGGCTTTATGCAGGTTTTCACGAATTTTCTGCCTGATTAGATCAATTTTTACGGATTTAGGCAGAATATTGATTTCAGGATCGTCTAGACTTTGTAGTCTCTTTGCCAGCTTATAAAAACTGCCATGCGAAATCATGTTCATACCAAAAAGCGCAAAGTATGGGGTAACTCCAATGGACGTTTGTACAGAGGACCTTAGCGAAAATTCTATGTCTGATAGGTACTTATCCCACTCAGTATGATCCCCCTGCAGGTATGACCGAATTGCTGACAGAATGGACTGATTAACCCGTTCCGAGGCGTTGGCCTGGGGCGAGTGTATGGCCGTCCTTACGTGCTTTACACCAAAATTACTGACCATATCTTGGAACTCTTTACTTACGAACTGCTTACCATTATCAGACAAAATCGTCTCAGGCGTTCCAAACTTGTGGAAAACCTCTGAGATGAAAAATTTAATTACATTCTTAGTATTAGCTTTTCCCATAGCTTTAAGCAAGACAAATTTTGTGAGGTGATCTAGGACAATAAATATAAACGAATTACCATTTTTAGACCGCGGGTAAGGTCCCAAAAAATCAATAAAAATTTTCTGAAATGGGCGTTCAGTCTGTGACTCAGCTCCCATAGGCGGTCTTAGAATCGAGTTAGGTGGCTTAGTTTCTCGGCAAATCTGGCAATTGCCTACGAAGGCACGAACCTGCACGTTCTGGTTTGGCCAATAAAAATATTCTTTTACTCTTCTGAGCGTCTTGCCGAATCCTCCGTGCGAAGCTTGAGGTGGATTGTGGCACTTTTCAATTATTTCGTGAGTTAATTCCATCGGTACCCATAACTTCCAGGCAAAATCTTCATTCAGCGGGAATCCGTCATAAGGCAGAACTCGCTTATAAATTATGCCTGGTAGGCTATCGGAGTTTACGGTTATTTTGGCGATTAAATCAAGGTAATTTTGTTCTTTAAAATATTTTGACTCCATATCTATTAATTTGTTTACCTCCGCAGATATCTCATCCATATCATACCTTGACAAGGTGTCGGGTACAACATTTTTAGAGCCGGCTCTGTGCTCGATGCTAAAGGCGAAAGCCTGCAGGTGCAAGCTCCATCTGGCTAGTCGACCACTCAAATCCTTGTGGGACATTAACCATTTAAGGCTGCTGTGATCCGTAATTACGGTGAAAGGCATCAATTCGATGTAGGGCCGGAATTTCTTTATGGCCATTACTACCGCCAAACACTCCCTCTCAGTGACCGAATAATTTTTCTGCGCACTGGTCAACTTATGGGAGAAGACAGCTATCGGATGCTCCCCTTCGTCTTCGTCTTTTTGAAACAACACGGCCCCCAGGCCGATATCTGAGGCATCGCACTGCACATAAAAGTGCTTGTTAAAATTGGGATGAGTGAGCACTGGTGCTGTGGTCAAGGCAGCCTTCAACTTTTCAAACGCTTCTTTAGCGTCTTCAGTAAAACTGAAGGATTTTCCCTTCTTAAGGGTGTTGAAAATTGGCGTCGAAATTGTAGCGTAGTCTGGGATGAAACGCCTGTACCAGCCAGTAGCCCCCATGAAACTCCTGACTTGCCTAGCGGTTTTCGGGTAAGTAAATTTTACTATTGTATCTATTTTTCCTGGATCTGGTCTTAATTTACCTCCTCCCACTATATACCCTAGGTACTTCAACTCTTTGAAGCAGAACTTCGACTTTGCCACGTTTATGGTCAGCCCCGCCGAATCCAGGCAATGCGCCACCCGATCCAGCAATTCCAGATGAGTTTTGAAGTCTGGCGATACTATCAAGAGATCATCTAGATAGACAAAAACTCTATCACGTAGCGCCGCGGGGATCACTTTATCCATTAAACGGCATAACCTTTGAGCTGCATTACACAGCCCAAAAGGCATTACCGTAAAATGGTAAAGTGGTCTCCCTGGAACCGTGAATGCAGTTTTTTCTCTACTAGATGCATCTAGTGGTATCTGCCAGAACGCGTCCTTGAGATCGACGCTCGATATATAATACGTATCCCCTAACCGACTGAGCAGACCTTCGATGTGCGGCAGAGGATAGGCGTCCTTAACCGTGAGAGCATTCAGCTTACGAGCGTCCAGACACAAACGGTTCTTCTCGCCCCTACGGACGAGAGTAACCGGGTGGCTCCAAGGACTCTCGCTCGGCTCAATGACCCCAAGGTTAAGCATCCTATCAAGCTCTGCGTACATCAACTTCTGAACAGCTGGCGAGACGGGATAATGTTTGTCTTTTACTGGGATCGCATCGCGGGTGTCGATCGTATGACATTCGAGGGTAGTCTGACCAAGCCCTTTCCTAGAAAAGCACGGAAACTTTGCTATGACCTCATCTAACGACGCCCTTTGATCCGCCGGGAGAACGTGGACTTTAACCTCCTCCTTACCACTCTCAGACTCCGGACACAAGTTCACCCCGTTAGTTGTTAGGCTACACAAACTAGGAAAAATACCAAAAGTTCTCAAAAAATCTACTCCCAAGAATAGGGATCTACTTAATGTAGGCACCAAATAAAAAGTCACCTCGCTAGATATGTTATTATAGCTAATACTAGCCTTCACACGACCAACTATTTTATGCGGACTGCCATCAGCAGTTTTAATAACAGACATAAATTTAGAAATAGTAAGCCCTGCCTTTTCTACAAACTCCAGACATCCCTTACCCATACATGAAACAGTAGCTCCACTGTCCACTAGACCGTCAATGAAAATATTATTAATGGAAATTCTAAGATAAAAACGCGTATCGTCACCCTCATATAAACTTGCGGACATAATTTCCCTTCTCACCTGCTTCCTAATTTTATACCTTAGTCTTGCCTTTTTAATTCTATTAGAAACCTGCCCAAAAATTCTAACCCTGGCCTCATTGTATTCTTTCACCCTTTGGTGAAGAGGTTTTATAGTGCGCAACACCGGTTCAACAACGGTGGTAACCTGTCTTATAGGGTTAGACAAAATTTTGGTAGGCCTAAACGATTCTACTATGGGATTCTTCGGGATTATGTTTGGGTCGAACGAGTCTCCCCCGTTTGGGACTCGTTCCCCGCCTGGTTTCCCTGACATTTAGGACACTTAGGCGTGACTGCATTTTCTCGACCGCATCTATAACAAAATATTCGCCTAGCTGGCGACGGACAGTCCATAAAACTGTGACCTTGCTGCTTACAGTTCCAGCAGGCATATCGGCTACTGGCGGCCAAGGCGTCCACTTCGACTATTGGTGCGGGCGGCTCGTCGTCACTAAACTGCAACTCATGCACACGGTTAGGTAGTGCGGGCCTTGACTGAAACTGTGGCCGCTGGCTCGATAGCAAATTTTCAGCCCGTTTGGCCTGCTGGCAAAAATCATTAAGTCCCTCTGCTCTAACCGAAAATAAAAGGTGCGACAAAGACGGCTTTAAATTACCCTTCATAATTTCTACTAGATCTCGCTCTGAATAGGGGCTCCTCTGTTGATTTCTCAACCGCATTACCGCGTTATAAAAACTTTCAAAATTTTCCTGTGGCAGCTGGCGACGATCCATTATTTGTTTTTGAAGCTGGAACTCACTTTCGTACCTTCTGAACTGGTTAAGAAACGCCGTCACCAGATCGTCCCAGGTTTGTATTGGCATCAACTTACGCATGTTCCAATACCAGTCAAGCGCCTGGCCTTCCAATAATGAATGGAAACTTTTACGCATGTCGCTGAAAGAGCAGTTATAGTCATGCCGCAGGACGTCAACTCGAAATATAAAATCCTCGGCACTCATCGACCTCGACGTTCCATCAAACTTAATGCCCCACTTCGATAAATCGACTTTCTGTTGCGGGGGGTAGATACCCTCGGGCGGAAAACTGGGTGCCTGTGACGACCAAGCTGGTGGTGTGTTGTGGGCTGGCTGATGCGGTGGCGCATTTGCTGCTTGGCCTTGCGGCAGAGGAAAACTATACGCCTGCTGAACATTTTGTACAGGTATGTTTACAGGATACTGTGGTTGAAAGTTTGTATCTAATCTATTTTGTTGCTCCCCAGGTCGATGTGAAACGGGCATACTAGGTGGCTGATGAGGCGATGCGCGCGGAATCGCAAGCCTAATTGCATGCGAAATTTCCTGCTGCATCTCGCTACGCAACAATCGCATTTGCCTCTGTAGTTCTCCTCGCATAAAACCGAACATATCGCCTGCGGCGGCAGCATGATTCACGGGCGGAGGAGCTGCCGGTGGCGCACCGCCCTGGAACTCTTGCTGTACATGCCTGGCAGTTATGCTACTGTATTGCGGTGAGGTAATAGTGCTATTTGAAATGGCAGATTCATTTAAAAATCCTGACCGCTCATGAGCGACGGACAAAAACTGCTGCACCGCTGGTGCCACAGTTGAGGTTGTAGTGGTAGCAGCCGGTGCCATGGTATTGGCAATGGTGTACACGGGAAGCGCCGTGGAAACTGTAGTACCTACAGTCGTTCTAGTGATATTTTCCATATTTGCTAAACTACACTCAACTTGGGTATGATTTCTACCAGAACGGGTTGCTACCATTACTAGCAGCAAGCAAAAAACGCACGACCAATAGGCAAAAAATCTGAATCAGACCTGACAACAAAAACCTCACTACGTATTTAAACGATAAAACTTAAATAAAAATAAAATCAAATAAAAAGCAAAAAAAAAACCCAAAAGATTTGCCAATGCTATTACAATAATAAGAAAAAAATTTATCCGCCAGATAAATATTTGATAAAATAAGATTCAGCGAAAACTTTTTCTTAAAAAAAAACTCCAAGACTGGATAAAAACTCAAAAATTTCAACTAAATAGAAATAAAATCTCGTAGTCGGCGGTATATTTCAGGAAAATAAAAATTTGCAGGTAATGTTTAAAATAAAATTGTTCGCATAAATAATTTAAACTATTAATTTTTCTCTTCTTCTACTTGGTTTCAGGAGATGTACAGAATTATAAAAACGAAATAAAAAAATTAACTGGGTAGAAAAACTAAGTATCGGTTACTTCACAGCCTGACCCTAGGGCGCAACTGCAAGGCCGGATTATACTATCCTTAAACTTTGGGACTTCCCTAGCTACCTGACTGCGAAAATAAAACGTAAGTTTTTAACAAATACTTTTGCTTCTATTGCAAAAAACTAAAAATTTGGCTGGTCAAGCCATTCTTTCCTAACAACCTGAGCGTATCTTAATTTGATTAAAAAAATAATAGAAAATCATTTATGAGAGCCTCAGGCCGTCAGAAAAGAACAGGCTGGTGAATCCCTAGTCCTACATGACCCTATTGCCCACACCGTGTGTGCAACGCGTGTCGGACTTTGTTGTCCTGGTGACCGGGACCTACATAGGTGCGAACCGTAGCTGTCATGCACAACTAAGGACTCACCCCTATGAAAACAAAAAAAGTGAAAAAAATAAAAAAAATAAATTAAATTTTTGCTAGGCTGCGTCGCAGCAACTAAGGGACTCTAAATTATAACCTTATTGGACCTACGCAATCTATACAAAAACTAATAAAGAAATTTATTTTCAGGCTATGGACCTACTCGGGCCCCACGTTGGGCGCCATTTTTTAATGTGCGGTACGGTGGTAGTTTATGGTATTACGAAGGCAATACCAAAACATAACAAAACGAGTGTTGCCAGAGGGGAAGCGGCGCTGATATGCTCGCGTTTGCCGGGCTTGGAGCTCGCCGGATGGGGGTGGTTCTTGCTACCACTCTGTACATACCTACCCACACACACAAAAAAAATCATATCAGCAATTCTATGAAAATTAAAAAAGGAAAGGGGCACCGAGTAGGTTGATTCGAATCTCCCTGCTAAATCACCTAGCGAACAATTTGGCTGGCTGGTGTTGCGCCAGCGGTTACCCTCCCACTCGGGATGAATGATCCCGCCATGACATCCAGATTTAAGGATGTCCCAAACGTTTCCTGCAAATTCTTACCTTCCCTACTTACTGCCGATATTCAAATTATCCGTCCATATTTTTAATTATAACACGCTATAGAATTCATTTTAAATTTATATAATTCATTTTTTTATTGCTTAAGTTTGCCTATATATATAATTAAAACTAATAATTAAAGTTCAAAGCTTGTTGGGTTAACTGAAACATTGTACTTTGGTTTATTGAATTTAAATTAAATGAGTTTTTATTATATATATAGGCAAACTTAAGCAATAAAAAAATGAATTATATAAATTTAAAATGAATTCTATAGCGTGTTATAATTAAAAATATGGACGGATAATTTGAATATCGGCAGTAAGTAGGGAAGGTAAGAATTTGCAGGAAACGTTTGGGACATCCTTAAATCTGGATGTCATGGCGGGATCATTCATCCCGAGTGGGAGGGTAACCGCTGGCGCAACACCAGCCAGCCAAATTGTTCGCTAGGTGATTTAGCAGGGAGATTCGAATCAACCTACTCGGTGCCCCTTTCCTTTTTTAATTTTCATAGAATTGCTGATATGATTTTTTTTGTGTGTGTGGGTAGGTATGTACAGAGTGGTAGCAAGAACCACCCCCATCCGGCGAGCTCCAAGCCCGGCAAACGCGAGCATATCAGCGCCGCTTCCCCTCTGGCAACACTCGTTTTGTTATGTTTTGGTATTGCCTTCGTAATACCATAAACTTCCACCGTACCGCACATTACACACGAAAGATGAAAAGTGACACCATATTTTTTTATATTTTGGTAGATTAAAATGCAATCAACCATCAATAAACTGACAGAATATATTTTGTAAACTATGTTTTTAAAATACAAAATACTCCCATTTTTTATGTATTTAAAATACAAAATACAAACTACTTATATTTATTGTATGTATTTAAAATACAAAATACAAAATACTTGCTGGATATGTATTTAAAATACAAAATACTTGCACGTCATGTATTTAAAATACAAATACAAAATACGTATTTGTATTTTAAATACGTATTTCAAATACATGTATTTCAAATACTGCCCAGCCCTGGTTACTTGGCACCTTTTCTGCTAACTATTTTTTACTTTAAATATGGACTAAGCACATTTTCTTTCACTTGTTTTGAACTTTATATAATGCAGGGTATTCGCCGGGAAGGTGTACTACTTTATTTAATTAAAATTTTTAATGGTCTTTAATGGAAACAATTGCAAATCCTTGTGCAAAATTGTGACCAATGTCGTTGTTTGAACACCAAGATCCTAGAAACAGCGTCAAATTGAGGTTGATGGATTGTTTTGAACACTTTCTTGTGCGGCAGTAATGTTTTCAGCCCATCTTGGCAGTACGTTGTGGTCCCTACTTGTGCCTATCAACTTCAGACCCTATTTCTTCGAAATCATTCACTATATGATAAAAAAGTGTGTTTTGTTGGCACGTCGTTTCTCCCAAAAATTTCACGTTACTTCCTTATCGTCACAGTAATCGATGATTGATTTCGATAAATTCGTTTAACGATTAAAAGACGTTGGTTTATCGAATATTTTTCCATGATAAATTTGCCACGTGTCTACTTCACGACTGCCAAATATGAACTGTCAAGACTAATGTTTACCAAAATTGAGGCAAAACAAAGTAGTATACCTTCCCGGCGGACACCCTGTATATCTTAGTGTATTAAACGAAGAATAAGGATAATCGATTGGTAGGAACTATGGGATTTCTCTACACATCGGTGGTGAGACCCATTCTTACGTATAGCTGGCAAGTCAAAGGAAGGCTTAGAGGTGTGCTTCGATCGGAACGACATGGGCCATGTGAAGTTCTTCTCAAGCAGCTTTGGATGTTATTCTGCATCTTCTGCCCATTAAGCAGTATGTGATGGGAAAAGCAGCCAGAAGTCTTCTTAGACTCAGGGCACTGATACTGTTAGGAAATTTCGCGGTAGGTCCCTTGCAGATCTTGGATGAAATTGGCGTTGGTGGTTATTGCCTGACTCCACAAATAACGTGGGAACTGGGGTCTACTTTGGACATTTTCCGAGGGTGGCAGGGCAGACTTAATGCAGAATTGGCTTTTTTAAACTGATGGCTACTGAATTAGGGGCACAGGAACAGTGGTTTACCTTAAGGATATAGATATTAATAGGTCATGTAGGCGTGCTGCCGACTGCAGTGTATTTTTGGCGGTGGTTCTCGGAATTTTGTAATAAACATTTCTGGGGGCTCGTAGGTCACTACATATGTGGACAACCAGGTTGCTGTTACGGCCTTGATGGTCTGTTTTGTGATTCCCGAGCTTGTGGGTGATTGTAGAATAGGTTTAATGGAAACATAAGGAAAGTATCTAGTGAGGCTATGCTGTGTACCGGGTCACTGCAACATCACCGAAGAGTTGACGAGATTGGGCCCGGAAATGGGGGATACTGACTGTGTACATATCAGTTCTTTTGCTTTCCTATACAATTGTAATTTTCTAGATAGAAAGTAGTAAATAAACTCAATCGATTTATAGAACGTTTATAAGGTTTTTTTTTAGTTTCTATTGAGATCTTTGTCGTGCACACCAAAGATTCAGTTAGGCCAAAAAAATTGCCTTCTCACTGATTTCAAATTACCTGAACAAATCTTTTTTCACTTTAAACAAGTGTAGAGCATAAAATACCCATTTTAAGAAATCAAAAATATTTGGGTTTCCTTTTTTGCTACGTTTTACTGCTTAAATTCTTTTTATTGTTGCCTTTAAGTTACAGTATATCAATGCATTATTTTGTGTGTCTGACTAAGTACCTGGCATTAGGTTTCACATTCGGGGAGTATGACAAAGATCTGTGGCAATTTAAAGGCTTAGAAAAACAATGGACTATAAAGAAAGAAAAGAAAACATTTGCACCGTTGCTTAAGTTATCCAAATGTATACGAAATGTATGTAGACACACACTTGTGCTTGTATTGGTCTTAAATATTACATTTAGAAACTAAAAACTGTAAGAGTACATTGGAGTACTTACTCGTTCTTGCTACATACACTTCATACAGCACAATAGACAATCAATAGGACTTTGGTTGTTAAGGTTATTGCATTACCAGTTGTCAGGGGTATTTTCGTCACATTTAACCAGGAATTATTATGTAAATTTTTTTTTGAAAATAGGAAAACAAACAACACGTATTTAGAAAATGTATGTATAGGAATGTTTAAAATTTGTTAAATTAAAAAGCATACGTCAAGGCTTCAAAGAACTATTTAAAAAAATATGAAACTTTAATTAATTAAAGGCCTTCCTTTGTTAACATTTTTATTTATTTTTCTCTCGTTACCTTCAGTTCTGTAGTAGTTCCTGTTCAATTAATATGTTTTCCTTGAATTTCAATGAAAAGGCCATGCTCCTGAACCTGCGTGACAATGTCATGAGCTTTTTTCATAGACGTGGAAATAGTGGCATTTTTCACAAACGGTTTTTTTTTCAATTTTCCTGTTCAATGTCATTCGCTTATTACCTTGGCGTTTTTTTTTTTTTTTTTTTTTTTTTTTTTTTTGTTTTTGCATATAATAAAAATTGTTGGTGTGATTTTTTTATTGCTGGCTATTAGCCATGAATTTCATGCCAACTCTAATATAAACAGTAGAATCTCGCAAAAATCAAAAAATTGAAATAAATCTCTTGCAAAGCAAAATCAATTAAAATTTTCATTAAACCAAAACGAATTCAAACAGTTTGTTTGTTTTTATTTAAGAAAACTTGTTTCATGATAAATTTAATTCTACTGTTGCTTGGTTTCATTTCATTTAATTGATTTTCTCGTTTTTTTTTTTTTTTGTACTTTTAAAGTATATTCCTTTAAACAAGAGTAAACAACTGCATCAAAATGCAAACAATTTTCAAAATTGGATTTAGTTTATAGCCAACAGTTGAAAGCATTATAACGATGAAATTCCTCATAATTTTATTCATTTTGGCATTAATTCAAAGTATACAAAGTGAAATTCCCTCCGAGAAAGTAACACCATCAACATTTACTGAAGTTACTAGTAAAAATAAAATAACTTCTAATAAAAAGGAAGACATACAACAGCCTGCAGCTGCTGTTGTGGCAGTCAAAGCTAAATCTCCTCCTGCTCCATCTCCTCTGCCGACCGAAATAAAAGTAGGAAAATATATTGTTTAAGCAAAAAGGATAAATTTTTGGTATAGTTTAAGAATTAACTGTATTTTATTGCAGGTTTATAATGATAGTGCACTAAGGAAGGACATCAGTGAGTTGAATAGAAGGTAATCAATTTAATTAACAATAAAATTTAGATTTAAATAACAGACTGTGAGAATTTTTTGTACATATTTGTATTTAAATAGTATTGAAATTTTTAATTACTTTGCTTAAGAGAATTTCAATGAATTATCATCATCTTTTTAGTCAATTTACACAAAAAGTTTTAAGAGGTTTTCCATTTGCGAATATATTTTTGGCAAATTTTTGGCTAATTATTTCCAAGGGCATTTAAAATTATACTTTGGACTAATTTAATCGTATTTTAAACAAAAACAATTGAGTTAAACTAAGCAAGTAAGAAAGTATAGTCAGTCTAGCCCAACCATTTCATACACTCACAATATTCTGTACGTAAAATTAACTGAAATTGTAATATAAAATAAATGAAAGTTCAATTAAAAACCGGTCTACCTATTTTCCATTTATTTTTAACAAAAAGTTCATTTAATTTTTACTGTCAAAAATTCAACACCATATTCCGTAAAATCAAATAAATATTCAGTTATTTTGTAAAATTTTACTGTCAAAAATTCAACACCATATTCAGTAAAAACGATTAAATATTCAGTTATTTATTAAAATTTTACTGTCAAAAAATTGACCCCATATTCAGTAAAAACAATTAAATATTCAGTTATTTTATTAAATTTTCGTTAACTCCACAAAAGAGCAGAATTTCTAAAAAATACCAGACAGACACCTGTCCGCTTGTTTTTCTTATAAGCGAGAGAGGGAGAATATTTTTATTTACTTACCCAGTTACACACGTTTGTTTTACTTTTGTTGTACTGACCACGTTGTTTACAGAAGAACTCTCAATTATAAGACACCAGCAACATGACCGATATGGCTTCGCAATTATTTTACTTTTAAAATTTGATGTATTTAACTAAATTATTTTAACAAATAGAAAATGGGAATTGCTTACACAAAACAAGCAATTAATTTTTTATAGATAAGTAAAAATTAATTTTTGGTAGTAAAATTATATAAAATAACTGAATATTTAATTGTTTTTACTGAATATGGTGTTGAATTTTTGACAGTAAAATTTTATAAAATAACTGCATATTTATTTGTTTTTACGAAATATGTAGTAAATTTTTTGACAATTAATTTATATAAGATAACTGAATATTGATTTGTTTTTACGGAATTCGCGGTTGAATTTTTGACAGCAAAAATTAAATAAACTTTTCGTTGCTTTAAATTACATTTTTATTTACTTTAACATAAAGAAGAATTTAACTCAATCAACCGACAATATTAACTGCAACTGAAAATCCGTATTAATATGCACTTAGTTTTTTGAATAACTGTTAGAATCAGTTAAAAATAAATTTGCGTGGAATTTTAAATGTTTATTTATTTAAATAAGACTGAACGGAATATTTCTTAAATAAACTACAGTCCGTTACTGTAATAATATTGTGAGTGTACCCTACACCACAATATAAAGACACATTTTCGAGAGTGTACCCTTTTTTTGTGGACCTAAGGCCACAAAAAACTATGTTATGAAGTTTATTATTAATTATTCGCCTAAATATTCTTTGTGCCGAATATTATTTAAGGTACCCGTACACAACATGTTGTTTACATCTGACTTGTCAAATTTCCCACTGCAAAATACATGCATGTCGTGTGTTAGCCTTATAACATTGCTTCGGTAAAAGTCAGACGCAAAGTCAACTGACAAAATTTCAATTAGAGCGTGCTCTATTTTCTTCTGAAAAAATATCTGACAACAGCCGTTTTTATAACTGCATACGGCCTGGCCAAACAAGGCTGTCTCTTGGACGTCGCGTTTGCCGATGATCGGCACAGTAATGAATTGCTGTAAAACTCTTATTAAACGTGAGTGATACAAATAGGCTCCAGGAAGATGACAGGGTGAGAGCCAGGACTCTATGGCCTGGCTATGACAAGGGGACAAGGTGCGTGCTATTTGATTTTGGTAGGGACCCCATTAGGTGACAGAGACCCATATGAGGAGGATGTGTCTGGCTTTTAATGACTACTATAGAAACTGTCATGATTAAGAGAAGGAGGAAACGGTGTTTCACTATCTCTGCCAATTAGGGAGACCGAAAGTGCCATGTTTAGACGCTGCATCTAGTGTAAGATTGAGTTCGATCTCTTTGCTTTGCAGGGAGTCGAAGTGGTTCAAGGCTGCAGTGATATCTGAGGAATAATATAGTTGATACTGGCTGAATAGTTTAATGGACCCAAGTGAGACGGCTTGGTGTCGGCTACCTATTGAACCTAACCCTGCATATACCAGTGCCGCTAGTTTTAGTCCAAATTTCCAAAGGAGCCTACCTTTGTATAAGCAACCCCCGATTTTCCTAGTGGAAATTTACGCCATCCTCATGTGTTCTAGAGAATGTGTAAAGAGAAGCTCGAAAGAAGAAAACTGCTCTCAGAGTGCTACCTTTGAGGTGGTGGTAATGGACTGTGTTACTTTTCTGAATGATCTGAGGAGACACAACAATTTTACTTTATGTTATGGCCTGGTACATAAGGGTCTTGCAGGTAACGAACGGGCAAATAATTTGACAAAATGAGGCGCTTGCCACCTGAGCTCTTTCTCGGTATCCCTGCTGATTACATTAGGAAAACGATAAAATCATAGTCCGAACGAAAATTTACTTGTCATTAGACGAATATTTTTGTGCTTAGACAAACTAAAATATTTGCTACTTTAGCCCGTGATAAATTACTTTTGATTGAAAAATATGAACAAAGAGCACTAACTAACCTATTAACTGGACACTGTGATCTTAGATACTAGCAGTTTACATTAGGTTATGTCATTACCAAACAATGCCGATTCTGCGAGATCGATGATAAGACATTTGAGCATCTGATCTGCGCCTTAGGGACTCATAGCAATACAGAAGCTTCTTAAGGATCCCATTATGATTTCAGTCGAAATTTATGCAGCCTAGATTTGTCATGGTTAATATCATGGCTGGCCAAAAGGTTCAATTGGTTGCAGTGCCTATTGCCTTCTTTATCTATTAAAACAAATAAATGAGCAGAGCTTAAATTGCACAACAATATTATAATTGTTGTAATCATGAATGAGACTGGTTAATAATAATATGGCTGGGATAACAATAAGTTTGTTTAAAGTAACCATAATATCTATTGATATTCTGCTACTAAACTCAATAAGTTTTTTGGGGCTACACAGAATGTGTTTTTGTCTGGGTATATTAGGCCTGCTACCCACAACCACTCCTACTGCCATACAACCTCCGACTGTTTTTTATTCCAAATTTGTAATAGTTCATATGGATGACATCTAGAGCCTCTTCAAGAGTTAAAGCACCCCTATAATTGAAGCTTGTAATACAAAATATATAACAAATATATCCTGTACAGGATAGTAACTTGATATAAGCTTTTTTCGGAAGGTCAATAGTTGCTCACAGGTAAAAAGTATACAAAAAGCTCTATTTACTATATTTAACCGAAAATAAAAGCCATTCGTTTAGTTTTACTAAGTGTTCTTTTCAAAATCATATTTGATATTTTATTTTGAATTGTTTTTATTCCCAGACAATCCCAACAGGAACTCTTCCTTAAACATCTAATAGAAGATGCGGCCTATATTAAGAAATATGTTATAAAAATTTTTAATCAAGACTCCGAATGGACAGTTATATTGCGTAGAAAGGATGGTTCCGAAGATTTCTATCGTACATGGAATGAATATAAGGAAGGTTTCGGTGATCCTAAAGGGGAATTTTTCATTGGTCTAGAGACATTGCATGAAATGACCACTGAAGGAGATCCTCAGGAAGTGTTATTTATTATGGAAGATTGGGATTATGAAACACGTTATGCCAAGTATAATAAATTTGTTGTGGGAGGAGAAGATGAAAAATATGCAATTTTAGAGCTGGGTGACTACAGTGGTGATGCTGGTGACTCTTTCAGTTATCACAGGACTAGGAAATTCTCTACCAAAGATCAGGATAACGATAATAATCCAACAGCGAATTGTGCTGTAGACTATAAGGGAGCCTGGTGGTTTGATAATTGCTATTCAAGGTCGGTATTTGTAATGAATTATTAATAAAAATTTTAATAAATAATTTCTTTTAGCCATTTAAATGGTCCATATTCTAAAGGAACTCGCTCTTGTAGAGGAGGCATTAATTGGTATCATTGGCATAATTATATGTATTCCTTAAAGACAGTGGAAATGATGATTAAAACAGCTCCACAAGCTGAGGAATAAATGTATTGTGTATTTTAGATAACTAAAAATAGAGTATTTTTCTGTATATTAAAGAATTAAGTGTGAAAATAAATGTTGTGATAAAATATATATGTTATATGTCCAGCTCCCCTAAAACGCTTCTCCCGAAAAATAATTTATTATTCAATACCAAAAAGATGGGAATTTCTGCGCTTTTATTTATTTATTCTTAAGTGAAGCGAATTCTAGAGAGACAGTTCTGCATCAATCGAATCAAATGGTACGCAGATGGGACAAGATCTGAACTTTTTCTAAATATTTTTAACTTGTGTTAAAGCTTCATGTCTTGGGTCATATTTTGGACCAATTCGCCATTTGTATCGCCAGTAAAGACTCAATGCAAAGAAAACTTTTTTTATGGTATTGCAGCAGCGTTTCACATATGCAATCCAGTCAAGTTAAGTCTTAAAACCTGGTAAATTTTTAGAGACTGCTTTAAAATATACGCTAAAGCGATTTTATGAGCAAAATTTTATCTTGTTAAAAACACTAACAGATCATTTTTCCAGTAAATAAATCGTAGAAATAAAATCTTATAGGATTATATTTGTTTCATTAACAAGAAAATAAAATGTGTAAATCGTGATAAATTTCACCCAAACAAATAAAATAATCACCTGCAAATCTAAATCTATAACAAGCTGTTTTTATTTCGTGTCGACCATTCAATACTTAAATAAATGCCTGGAGTTAAAGAAAAACATGTCCAACAAATTTTTGCAAAAGCAATACACCACCCAACTTAAACTTAAAGTCATACTACACCTACAAATCTTTACAATTTCTTTAAGCTCACAGGTTTTTGCAAGACACAAGAACACAACAGTCATTCAAATCCTTTAACAGTTTAATGGCTTCATATCAAACAAGAATTCATTTTATTTATTACTTTACTTTCTATATTTATTTCGTATTTTCCCTTGTGATTCGAGCAAAGAAAAGAAAAGAAAGGTTCAATTGAAGACAACCAGTACTAGAACATTTAAACAGAGTAAATGCTTCAGTATAGAGTCATTATGTTGATGTTTGTTTAAAACTGCTTTCCAAAAGGATTTTATAGAAATTGTTACGACTATTTTCGTAAGAAATTGTTCAGTGCAATATGTGCTTGTCTGTTCTCTTTTCAAGTCAATATTAATCCCCTACAAATTGTGACAATTTGCAGTCACCTTTAAGCAACGTCAACCAACCATTCGTAAACTGAAAAGAAATATTCAAAAAAAAAAAAAAATCGAGATTTAAAAAATTGTCTTTTTTTGTATTTTGTGCAAAGTAAAGTTTTGTCGTTACTTTTTAAATAGTATATACCCGCAGATAAGAGTTAAAAAATAGCAGAATAAAAAATAATAAAAAAATTTCACGCAGAGAAAAAACATGATTATGACATTATTTTCATTAATTGATTAATTTGTTGGCTTCTTTTTTAGCAAATCTTTTTGTTTGTTTGGCTGACAAGAAAATTTTTATTTTTCTCTTTTGATTTGACGAGACGGATAAACAAAAATACATAATATTTAGGAATCATTATTTTAACACATTGACGAATCTCACATGTATATATTTTCCACTCTTAATGTGAGTATTAAAAATTTGGCCCAGACAAATGTTGCAATCTTTGTTTAGCCTTAATTTAAGGAAATTCAAAGTCTGCTATAATTTTAGCCACAACATTAAAAAAACCTTTTTAACAATTGTTTAGAATTTCACTTTTTGTCCATACACTCATGACAAAAACAAAATTAAAGCTTGGTTATTTGTGATGATTGGCATAAAATCCTTCGTTTATCCTGAATACGTATCTTTAAAACAAATCGACAAAAAATAAAACAAAGACTAAAACAAAACAAAACAAAACCTTTGATAGAGAAGTTTAAGTTAAAGATATTGCGTACGTATTTGTTTAAGGATTATTTTGGAATTTGTCTACGTGTGTTTTTGTCCTTACTTGTACGAAGTGGTATTTACTTGGTATACACATGCATATACGTTTGTCTCCCTTAATATAGGCTTTAGTAAATGGCTGGGACTTTGAATTCCCTTATCTGTAGTACTATAATTCTCAATACGCTTTAAAGGTCATACGATGCTAATACATTTTAGCAATTTTCTTTTCCAAAAATCTGTAAGAAAAACATTTACCAGGTTCATTGTTTTATTGAGTAGACTACGGAACAGTTTTGTTTTGTTTTTCTTTTTTTTTTCTTTTTAAACTGTAACACAAATAAAAAGGGTTTAGTTATTTTGATTTGCCTTTAGTTTTGCTTTTAGTAGTACTAGAGCTTAGTTTTCATGATTATCATCACGGAAATCTGTGATACCGTTGCTGTAAATGTTGTTGCTGTTGATAATGCTGATGACGCCAATGATGCTGGGGACATATAATAAGAAGAAGATGTTAACAAATGACTTGTTTACTTTGAAGTAGTAAAGTAACTTATTTTTCCAAGTAAATGACTAGTTATTTGTCGATGATAAGTTTATTTTAGACAGAAACTCCTGTAATAAAATTGATTTTTACGATATTTGTTTATCCATTGCGTAAAGACATACATTTGTAAGTAAAAGAGGATCTTTAAACAGCAAATAAGCTTCTAATGTTGTTTTTTATAACAAAAAGCCTGAAAATATGCTATGAATTGGATGAGATTAAGTTACGGATGTACGAGTAAGAATTGAAACAGGAAATTGAGGATAGTTTTTATGAATTAATAAAACTAAATCTTATTAAAACTTTTTTACAAAGTTATTTTTATATTTATTTTGCTTGGCATGGTATTCTTTTTTTTTTTTTTTTTTTTTTTGTTATTTGCTTAGATTTTGTGATTAAAAAACTTTTAATATCAACTTATGGTTTTAAATAACTTACAAAAAAAATGCTGTCTTAGTCCACTCAGATTGGAAGCAAGTAATTGGTATACTAAAAGGCTGGTCCGATATTTCTTAAAGCCTTTAACTTAAAAGTCTTATTCCGGGAAGAAATTTATATACAGCTACTCCTAATTTAAATATAAACACCTCATAAAAATACTTTGTTAAGATCTTCAACATGAATTAAATTGGAATAATAATCATTCTTAATATGAATAAAATGGATTTCTTTTACATAAAAAATTAAAGGGCCGAGTGCAAAAATATTTTAGGAATGTGCTTTATATGGGATCTACAAATTATGAACGAATCTTTATAAAAACTGACCTGACAGTATTATTATTAGTACTTTTCATTGCATTTTAAGACGTATTTGAGTCTATACTAAAAGCATGCTTTTTATGGAATAGTGACTTCTATTATAACTAAAACCAAACTGGACTAAATTGCAATACAGACGTATAATTTAGTCCTTTTCGGAAGGTCGCTTTATATGGTAAATTATTGACCGATATTTTCAAAATGTGTCAGTGTGTGTCCTCTCTTTGTAAACTATTACAGACCAAATTATACAACAATAGCTTTGTTTGTTAACTACCCGTCTCCACTATCCATCAACTTGGTAAGAACAGCATGTCGCACATGAATTCTGCTCGTGTAGACTGTTCATGTTCATGTTTCGTCCATGTGCTGCCATTGTTGCCCAAACATTCGTCTTAGCATCCATGTGCGCCATGATGTTGGCCATACAATGTATTTTCTGTATACAAGCAAACGCCACAACAACAAAAATTGTGGCCAATCAGAACATGAACATCAACACGTATTCGCCACATACAAGAACGTAAACAAATTAATACCGTTGCTCTGCCGGCGTTATGGTCATGTCATGTTCAAATAAAAGCGCATGGAGACGTGGGGTAAGGTTTTAGACGTTTTGCGAGAACGGGCTTTTTATAGGTCTATGGCCAATTATGGGCCAATCATCACGAAGCTTGGCAGCATGATTTCTCGTCATAAAAATTTTATAAAACAAATTTCTGCAAAATTTAATAATAATCGACAGCAATTTACATATGTTAGTTTTTGTTACAAAAATAAAAATTTTTTAAGGGCAGCTGTTTCACACTTCTCTTCAATTGAATTCATTCTTTTGGATTTCAGGAACTAGGAAAATTAAAAATAATTTGACACCAAAATTGTTATAATTTTTTGAGCCGTTTGAAAGTGACGTGATTTTAATAAACGGATAGGCAGACAGACAGACAGACAGACATGGCTAAATAAACTACTTAATTACTCAAGGACCCAGAATGCTTATACATTATGGGGTTTTAGATAAAAATTAAAATAAAATTTCACACGGAATGAAAAACTAGGTATAAAAGGTATAAAAAGTATTCAGGCCAAATTTTGCTAACTCAGCCCCCATAATGTTTAATCAGCGTTTAAAATGCTATATAAATATTTTGCATTTTCCGAAGCTTAAATAAAAATCAAAAACCAAAAGCTAACAAGTGCAACAACTTTTCTAAAAATAGTACTTTCAAAAGCTGTAGCAAAATAAACTCACTGCTTTTAAGGTGTTACTTTTTACCAGCCAAAAGGGACGAACATTAATGAGCCGAACCGAACACAATGAATTTTGTGGATTTAAAAAAAAAAAACCGAACTGAATTAAATGTTCTCATCTTTTGTTGAGCTTGATAAAATCAGTATTATTTTTGTGTTCGAAAGATATATACATAATTTCATTCCAGGATTTATTCATCTGGGTGATTTCATAGTTGGTATTGCGTCTACATGTTGTTCTTGGTTTTCCCTGACTTCTAGTCCCTTGAGGGTTCTACCATAATTTTTTTTTTTTTTTTTTTTTTTAATTTCCTAAGGGTGTGACCTATCCATCGCCATTTACGCCGTTTGATTTCAAGGTCCATTGGGATTTCATTTGTTGCGGTCAGTAGTTGTTGGTTGGATATTATTTGGGGCCACCATATTTTCATAATTTTTCTCAAACAGCGGTTTGTGAAGGTTTGAAGTCTTTTTATTCACACTGCCGTTAGAGCCCAGGACTCGCATCCATATAAAAGGACTGACTTTACATTTGAGTTGAAAATTTTCAGTTTTGTTTTAAGCGATATTGAGCTTGATGTCCATATTTTTTGGAGTTGGAAGATGGTCCGTCTGGGCTTGTTTATGCGGGACAGAATATCCTCATTGGTGCCACCATTTGGTGTTATCATGCTACCTAACTAGCAGAAATTATTTGTTTGTGCGATGGTTTCATTGTAAATGTTGAACGACGGAGCAGTTTTGGATGTGGTGAGAAATTCGGTTTTTTTAACATTAATCCGGAGACCGCAGTTTGCGGCATGTAGGCTTAGGCGGTTGAGTTTTTTTTGCATGTCCGATCTTTTAGTAGACAGTAGTGCAATGTCATCTGCATATGCTAGCTCCTCAAGGTGGCCGAACATATCCCAGGAAATACCCCGATTTTCTGTTAGCGTCTTGTTTAGTACGTCATCTAGTACTACTAGAAACAGTAGTGGGGACATTAAACAGCCGTGTTTAACACCAGTCTTGGGTTCTATGTTTGGTAACCAAAGCTTATTGTGGAGTATGCGGCATTTGAAACCTTCGTAATGTGCTCCGTTTATGTCTATAAGTTTTATCGGGATGTTTCTTGATTTTAAGGAATCCCATATCGTATCGCTGTAGATACTGTCGAATGCAGTGGCGAAATCTACAAAACAGACGTGGAGGTCTTGTTGCCATTCATTAATTTGTTCTAGAATTATCCTTAACGTTGTGGTATAATCCGTAAAGGATCTATTTGGGCGAAAGCCTGCTTGGTTACGATGCAGAGACCTTTCGATCTTGTTTTCGATGCGGTTAAGCAGTATTCTAGACAGAATTTTGGAAGGAGTCGGTAACAGCATTATACCCCTGTAGTTTTTGCACAGAGATAGGTCGCCTTTTGTTGGGACTTTAACGAGTAGTCCTTGGAGCCATTCATCGGGTAGTTTCCTTCTTGCCATATGGCCTGGAAGAGCGGTTGGAAGGCTACAGCAGATAGTCTAGATCAGCTTTGAGAGCTTCTGCTGGAATATTATTGACTCCTGCCGCTTTGCCATTTTTTAATAGTTTGATGGCTGAGATAATTTCCTCAATGGATGGCGGGTGGTGTCTTGTGTGTTGGCAGTATTTTCGGTAGGTAATGAGGGCTCCATTTGCATTCTTGGTGTTGTATCGACATGGCTTAAGATGCTTTGGAAATGGGAGTGCCACATTGTTAGTTGGTCTCTTTCATTTGTTATCATTTTTCCTGCGCTGTCTCTTATGGGTCGGGACGCATTTGAAAATTTCCCAGTTAGTTATTTGATATAATATACGAGGATTGTTTGTTCGCGAGGCGTCTTCGGCCTGTACGGCAAGGTCTTCTGCCCACCTGCGCTTGTCATTGCGACATGATTGCTTGACTAGTTTATGCAAGTTTCGGTATTGTATGTCCAGATTTGTCTTTGCTGTTAACGATTTTGCATGTTCTCTGTTTATTTTTGTCGATCTTCGCTGTTCTATCAGTTCGAGCGAATCATCACTTATCCACTCGGATTTCCTCACACGTTGGCGTTTGAGCACAGAGTTACAGGTTTCTATGAAACTATCTTTGAGATAAGACCAGCTTTCATTCATATTTGCATCATGGATCGATGTTAATGTTGTTTTTTTTTCTAACAGTGATATGAGCTCAGCTTTTGTTGTTGGTGACTTTAACTTATCTATATTATAGCGGGTTCTGCCTGAGTGGTTTTCCTTTGGTATAGCCATTATTCGCATTCGAATTCTTGCTATGCCTAAGTAGTGGTCGGATCCTACATCTGCGCTGCTGTAAGTTCTTACGTCAAGAAGACTGTTTCTCCACGGACTACTTGTACAGAAGTGGTCGATCTGATTTTCTGTTATTTTGTTTGGAGAGCGCCATGTTGTTTTATGGCATAACTTGTGTGGGAACAGTGAGCTACCAATTACAAGTTTTCTGTTATTACAGAAGTAAATAAGCATGTCTCCATTTAAATTTTGCCGACCGATTCCATGTTTTCCCATTACATGCTCTATGTTTGAGTTGCCTATCTGGGCATTAAGTAAAAGTAGATTTCAGCATACTATAAAATTCAATTTTACTTTCGATGTTGCTTACTTCTGTTCGAAAGATGGCTAACAGGCAAACCTTATTTTTTTAATAATTTTCTAGACAAACACTACTAACGTTTGTGTTTTCCACAAATCTACCGAACCGAATACTTAGGAGCGATATTTAGTGTTTATTTTTGAACACTGATTTATGCATATACATACATTCGTATGTATGTATCACTACTGATGATTATGTTGTCGGTTATAAGCAGATACTCCGGTTCTTATTAGCTCTTATTTGTGCAACAATTTTTTGCTCTTCGTTAATCACAGAAAAAAAATAGCAAAATGTTTAACAATAGGGGAATATTAAGAATATTAGGAATTTTTGCAATCATTTTTCCTTTTTTCTGTATATGGCTGACAATGTAAACGTTTTGCTAGAGAAATCTAAGTTAATTGGTTACACAATGATATTTTAAATAAATCGGACTTAATTATTTCATTAAATATATTAGAAGCTTTTTCATTTAAATCGTGTATAAAAACCCATCAGAAATAAGGTTAGAGCGATTGGATTAAGATCCTTCTCTACAGTCCCCGTGTTAAATTTTATTTCAATCCGTCCAGTCGTTTTAGGGTGGCAATTTCATTAGCAAAACTGTTTAGTTTTGTTCCACTATGCATTTTATTTGGTTGGAAAGCAGATAAATTGCAATTTCTTATAAACTTTACATATTCAATGTGTAAGGCGCGGTTCTGAATCTATGCCCAATTTTCAGGATAGTATTTAAGTCTATATTAATTTAATATAAACTTAAATCGTATGTGGATACAGATTGATTTTTTGATATTCCAAAGGAAACTTAAGTGGCTTTTAAATGTACCACATCGGTGAATTAAGTTTATATTTAAGTGTTTTTAGTGAAGAAGAGGATTTCGTATTTAAAACCATTTTAAACATAAATGTGTTTAAATATCAATCCTGAAAATTGGCCATTAGAATAAGATACTTCTCTTTTTTCTTCTCTTACAAAAAATCATGTCAAAAAATAGCAGATTTACTTTTAAACAAATTTTGTTTCTATTCTACTGCGCTAAAGTTAAATTTCATGTCCATTGTTTTGGCCTTTTATTAATGCCTTATTCATTTTCCAGCTAACTTTATTTCTGTCTCACTATGCATAAAAACTATATGCAAGTCCAGACTCCTCATATTAAAGTTCTTATCAATCTGTTATCTTATCAGCTGTAGCAGACATAGCGTCGCTGTTTTTACTAACTGACCTTACTGAAATTTTTTGAAAATTTAGTTAAGTAGTTAAAATAAAAATATTTGTCTATTTCTTTTTTTTTAACACACAACAGATAATGTATAAACCCAATTTCATTCGTATTTTGGCTGACTACATAGACATAAGACAAAAAAAAATTTAAATTGCTCTCCAGTAAAATTTGTTGAAAGTTACTTAGGCCAGTTAGTAAAAACAGCGACGATATTTCTCCAATACTTTTGTATTTATTCCCACTTTAAAACAAAATAATCATCTTAAATTTTTATGGACGATATCGAATATTCAGTAAATTGGTTTTTATAATTTCTAATTTTAACAAATCGTTGTAAAGAATTAGATTTGAGTTGCTAAAATTTAACAAACTTTATTAAAAGTAAATCTTTGGAAAGTATTTTATTTCTGCCAAGAATAAATCATAAATATTTCTTTAATATAAAAAACATCTTTTCAAAGATCGTTTTATTGTTAAAGAAACAACAGACAGAATACTCATAAATTACCCCTTTGGAAAGAAAACTGTCGTTGTCAGGATACAGATGACAGTCTGACTGTTTGCCAGTTCATGACTGTGTTTTTTTTTCATTTTTTTGCATTATTTGTAAACGATTGTAGTAACACGTGGCGTATGATTTATTAAATTACAAATATGTACATATGTATATTTATTCTTTTTTGCTGCTTTCCATTTGAGTTTAAACTTATATTTTCGAAAATAAATAAGAAATTGTGTAAATTACTCAAATAGCTTTTCACATTATTATAAAAAAAAAAATTTACAACTTAATTTCAAAGAAATCTCAAGAATTTATAATTAAATTAAAATTTTGTGTACTTTTTGTAAATATCAAACCAAATATCTTTTTAAAAAAAAAAAAAAATAAAAAATACCTTAAAAAAAAATCTTTTGTGTACTTACAATTGTAAAATTTCAGATCCTGTAATGTACAGAGATAACAACGCTTTCAAATACTTTAACAAAGTTTTGTAATGTGTCTGTGCAGCCACTGTGCATCTGTGTAAAATTTCTTCTTTGTATTGGTGTTATTTGTGTTTTCTAATGTTTTCTTTTTGTTCATGTTATCTGAAATCTTTACTACCTGGCAATCTAAAAATTTGTATGTCACTTGTAGTGTTTATTCGGTTTTTGTTAAAGTGTTTAAAAATATAATATTAAATTGCAAAAAGTAACACAAAAATTAAAATTTTAATCCAAAATTTGTATAGGAATGATGAATACATGGCATGAACATTAAAAAACTACTGCGGCTCTTCGATGCACATTTTGAAAGCTCGATTTTGATCCACTTTTTCTAGCATTGCAGGCCTTATGTCACGACTAACACGAACAGTGTTTGCCTCGAAGGCTTCAATTGTTACTGGCTTATAACAGTATAAATCAGTTGTTTCACAGGAAATAATCGAGAGGTGTCAAGTGGCACGACCTAAGAGGCCAATTTATAAGTCAATTTCTCAAAATCAACTTATCGCCAAGTTTATATTTTGTTGAAACCACATTTCGCCCAGATCAATGCTATTCATACTTTCAGCCAAAAATATCAAAATTAAGAAAAAATATCCAATAACATCACCAGCATATAAACCGAACAAAGCGGTGCATTTTTCTGAATGTCTTTAAGGAGTCTAAAGTGGATTTGTCTCATCCCATATGTGGCAATTTTGTTTCTTTACAAACCGGTTTAGCCAGTAATTAGCCGATCGCTATAAAAATACATTGCGCGAATCGATGACTGATTTTCAAAAAAAAATTTTGGAAAATTTAGCTGCGTTGCTCAAGCATGAACTATTCTTGATTTGTCCAAGTACGCTGATTATTAGGGATGCGATTTCCATGACAATTTTTTTTTTTTTTCGATAGTCTTAGAACTATGTCGACCAATTTTGCGTTAAAATGTCATCGATTTGTTTCTGCATATTATTGCATATTTTGGTGAAAATGCATATTTAGGGCTTAAATGCATATTTGTGCCTATTCTGATATTTTTGAGTGACTTTTTTTTATTAATTTTTATATTATAAAAAAAAATTTCCAAAAAAAATTTTAAAATAATAAATAAATTCTTTTGAAGCTTTGGTTAAAATACAGATGCTTCTATTTTAAGCCGATGCATCACCAATGGGTTTAAAATATTTTATCCAAAACTGTTGCAAGTTACTTGCTTGGCACAACGGTTATACCGCGTTGCAGAGAATTAAGAAGCCAATACGAAAATATTGCAATTTTTAATGAAATGTATCCCCTGATTCCCCTTCCACAATAGAAAGAAGTAGCAAAATTGGGGCCTGAATAGATGCTTCAGAATTCTATTCAGAAAACTTCGAGAAATTTTGCTGATGACGACGATTTAAATATTAAATTTCAATAGCATCAGAAGTCAATTAGCATTTGTATTTTCCAATTACGGATATATTTTTTAAACAATAACTAATTAGGAGGAACTACGATTTACCCGACCACTAGGCGTTCTATAATGCTCGGATTCCGATAAATGTGGGACATGAGATACAAATGTATACAGAGGCTCACTAACACTCAACCTCAACGCCTTTCTAACGCTTTCAACTTGCAGAAATGTGTCCCTATTACCCACAAGCGGCAGATCAATCCCTCGTCCAGTTCTTACATCCTGATCCCCTTAAGCTGGTACCACACGAGTGCACGAGACCCGTTAGAATCTGATCCACGATTCCCCAAGTTTACCTTTACTCCGAGCTCAACTCTTCCTTCAAGGAGAACATCAAAACCTTTTATCTTACTATTAACCGTCCTAGCAATAAATCTGCGAATTCTTATGAACAGATTTCCCAAATTGTCCCCAATATTGTAAGATTTCCCATCAATCCTGTAAACATTAATAACCGTATACCATTCCTTACAGTTTTTATTCAAACCCGGAAAATAACATGAATTTCAATTATAGTAGCTTCCTGGTTAGCCATCTTAATATTTAATCTATTCTGCACCACACTTTCATCCATATTGTTTCTAGACTGCCAGATAGGCATTCCCGTGCTAACCATTCTGCCAAAAAAAAACAACTGCACAGGTGCAAACCGTATACTGGCAATTGGTGAAGTGTTAAAGTCAAAGTACGGGCTTGAAACTCATTAACCTGTGTAGTATAACCTGGTAACTCTATGAATAAGCAAATTCAAAGACCTGACCCAAAAAAAGAGTTGTTATAACATCCGATAATCATAGGATAACCCAGCTTATAAAACATTCAAGAAGTTGCCTCCATAGCGTATTCCAATGTCTTATTAGGAATATCCTTTACAATTAGAGTATGAATCAATGATTGAAATACATAGTTTTGTCTATAGAAATTTGATTCCAGAGTCTGACACACGTAATTGGTGTAAGAGACTTATCGCTGTTAAGAGAAATTCTGACAGAGAAGCTCAAAGCCAAATTGGAATACTAGATAGAAGAAGAGCAATGTGGCTTCTGTCCTAATAGAGCTGCGCTTGAGATCTTGAGTACGGATTATTCAAGTGCCCCGTAATTAAAATAAAGCGAAAACAGGATTGATTTAATTAAAAGTGAGATAAAATTAAGATGGTAAGATGGTTTAATCTCGATTCGTAATTGAAATAATCCGAAAGTGTGATTAGATTGATTCTAACCAAAACACTTACCCCACAGAACCAGAGAGAATATTATTATTTTACTTACCCGTTACACATGTTTACTTCACTTTTGTTGTAGTCCGCTCTTTATTTACAGAAGAATTCTCAATTTTAAGACATCAGCAGCATGGCCGATATAGTTTTTGTAATCAATTTTCTTTGAAAATTTTATGTATTTAACTAAATAATTTAAACAAGCAGAATATGGGAATTTTTGCTTCTTATTTTACTTTTTAAGCACTCGTATGCATGCATATTGGTTTTCGAAAGTTATCCCATTTCTAAAGTATGTAGAAAAAACTTAAATTTAGTACGAGTTTTTTCTTTCTGTGTACATTAAAGGCTCAGTTAGTCTTTAATTTCTGTTCCGTTACGAATCAGCTGATTTGTTTTTATTATTAAAAAACGTGTGAAATTTATTAGTTTTTCTGTTCTGTTGCAGTTCAGTTTGTTTAAATCAAAAACTTGTTAACTAATTGTAAGTGACAGCAAAATAAATAATAAAAAATACATATTTATATTGAAATAAATTATTTTTTTGATTTTAAGAATTCATAAAATTAAATTTCTTCAAATTTATGTGCATTTAAATTATTGAAATAAAACAACAAACGGTGCAAAACTAATAAATTTGTCATAAATGGCTTCGTAACAGAACGGCAAGGAACAGAACAGAAACAGAAAGTAAAGACCAACTAAGCCTTAAGACAGTTGTCAGCGAAAACAATAGAGTATAAAAAGCAAGTACACGTTTGCTTAATTGATCTGAAAAAAGCGTTTGACACAGTAAGATGGACTGAAATGTTATAAGAAAAATGTAAAAGAAACTCTCATTAAGCGTATACAAAGCTTCTATAGATGTTGCCGCAACTACATCAGAGCTGTAAATAATTACTCATGGTATTCCACCGTAACACAAGGTGTTAGGCAAAGAGAATAACTGAGACCATACCTATTCATAATACTCCTCGATGACATCTTCAAAAAACTGCAAACAAAGAATGAAAACCTACACAACAGGATACTGGAGATTTCAAACTGTGAGAACAAGTATGCTCGCATACGCAAACAATGTACCTCTAATAGGAATTACGGCGACGAAATGGCTATCAAAGAATACCGCATAAATGCGAACAAAACCAACAGAGAAAACAATTTTGCACCATTAAAAAAAAACAAAATTAAAAATTTTAATTAAAAATATAATCATGTGAATTAAACGTTTAATTGATAAATTTAATTTCTTTACTGGTGCAAATTAATATTGTCAATAAAACATTTTATACACTTGATTAAAAGTTTAATGCACTTGTTTAAACGTTTAATTCACTTGATTACATTTTTAATTAAAACTGATTTTATTTTTAATTAATGCTTTTACTGGAGCAAAATTTTTTTCTGTGTATATTTCTGTTTGGGCCTTCGGATACAATATAAGTCTAGAAAACCTTAAAAATTAATAATAATTTTCCCAAAATTATTCCAACAAATACTTTCTTATAAAAATATCAAATACATTTTACACGATTACAGCTCGAAAATAAAACCATTTCTTTCTTTTTTGAGTTGAAACTATTCTAAACAACAAAGAAAATAATAAGAAAAACTTAAAACTACTATCATGAAAATAATATAGCAAAGTTTTTCCTTGCTCAGTCTATGAAAAGATTTTACGTTTCCTTTTACTTTTACATCGACAGTTTAAGCTGTGCTTTTAACAAACAAACTACAGACATAAGAGCGGAAGTCTAACAATAACTTCCAGTGCGGAAATAAGAGCGCGTATATAAACACGAATTTTTTTTGCATCATTTACTCTGTTTTTTTTTTTTTGCTATTTTCTGAACAGACTTTTATTACATGTTGTAAATGTTGTAGCTCTGACAAGTAGAAATTTTACAAACGAAATTTATTGCTGGCATAATGACAAGATTGCCGACAATTTATTTTAGTTTTTAGTTTTTTAACAGATATTTTCAGTTTGCTATCTAAGAGAAAACGATAAGTATTCCATTTAAAAAAAAAATATGAAAAATGTAGGCCGCAAAATAACTAGAGGTATTTTATATGGTAACAAAATAAAACAAAAAACTTGATCAAAGAAAAATTATTAAAGAAAAAAGAAATAACGGTATATCTGGAAAACAAGAGCTAACCTAAAAAAAATTGTCTAAAAAAAAGGTGTAAATTTCGAGCAAGTGTTATCTATTTTAATTGATTTACAAGTTCTTCCTTACTTCTGTTTTTTCGTACTTTTTGTCAAGAATTCTTCTCGAAGTCCAAGTTTTTTATTAAAAATTTAATCAGGTGAACTAAACGTTTTATTAATACTATTAATTTGTTTACTGGTGCAAATTTAATTAATTTTTTAATATTTATCACAAATTTTTTAATTGAAATAAATTAAAATTTTTTTTTTTTTTGTGAACAGAATTATGTGTATATGTTAGACTCTTACACCAGGTTTCTCTTGGAAAAAATATGTACATATATATGGGGCATTCCTCGCCAAATCGGATGGTTTAAAAGAATTTTTTTTTTGTTTTGACCAATTTTGTGATACGAGTATTTTTAGGTACTCTTCAAATGGGCTTCCTGGTAAATTTGGACATTTTTTTGATTACTCGTTTAAACAACACTTTTTAAATTTTTTGTTCATTTTTTTTTTAATAAAATGCTCCAAGTTAGAATTTTTTTTTTGTGAAATATTAGTTTTTAAATGAATTTTTCAAAAAAAAAAAAAATGGGTTTTTGATTAAGAAGAAACTAAACTATCCACTCTACAACTTTTAAGCACGGTCCAGTAGTGGGTACTATGTTTTCCGATTTTTAAAACTTTAAAGAATCAAAAATCGTTATTTAAAATATAAATTTTTTCAAAATTGAAAAATAGTAGTTATGGAATGCCCACTACCGGACCGGGCTTAAAAGCTCGGGACCTTAAGGCAACAAGGTACTATTTGCACCTTAGCTACATGAGAGATAGAACCTTGTTGCCGTTAGGTCGCGAGTTGTTGGGTGGATGGTGGATAGATAATATCAGAATTTATCTAATAGAACTTTCTCTTAGGATTTAAAATATTCGTTAGTTTCTTTTTCAGATTTTGAAGCAGGTGTTTGCTCTCACTGAAAAAAAAAATGTTGTTAGTAAATGTAAAGTATTGCTCTTATGCATAATTTCCTAATTTTTATTTAAATTTTTTTTTTTATTTATTTAATCACATTCAATATTCCATGTTCTTTCCATTTGTAATGCTGCTCAACTCATTTTACAATTAATTTTATGTTTTTTCAAGGCTTTTCCTCCAACAGTTTTTCTAGAACAAGTACTTAACATAGTTGCAACTAGAGTATCCAATTATTTGACTTTTGGTTTTGTTCGAGTAAGGAATTAATCAATTTTTTAATTTTAAAATTGTTCGATTAATCGAGCGAGGGTTTTAAATTGTTCGAATTACTCAAATAACTCGAATAATAAATCTCTACATGAATTGATACTTTCATTATATTATAAACACAGAAAAACAATATAACAAACATGTAGTTTAACAATAAACAATAAAATAACAATTCATATGTGCTATGAGATAGTTCTAAAACTTTTAAATTAAATAAATAATTAAAAAAAATCAAAAAACCCGGCTGCAAAAATACAGAGCCCAAATCGTCGCAGACGTGATCGAATGAACTTTCGTATCGAATAAAACTTCGTGACGTATCAAAAACGGGATCGAAAGCTTTCGTATCGAAATTTGTTTAAAAAATGTAATAGATATTTATGCTTGTATGCACTTTTCGCCGCATATAAATCAACAATGTTGATAGTGCCCTATAAAATAAGTGACTTCGGTTTATTTATGTGGCTTTTTTAATAACTGCGGCACTTGCCAAAAAGAGCAACAAAGCAACGCAAAAATTGCAAAAATTCGGAAAACATTTTACAAATTCAGAAAATTTGCAAAAATAGCGAAAATTCGCGAAAGTTTTTAACATATCAAAGTTGATTAAAAGTCCCTAAAATTACAAGGAATGGCAAAAATTCGATTAAAAATTTTAAATTAGCGGAAATTTGCAAACAGCGGCATGAAAGCAAAGTCTAGTATTTATTAAAAATTGTTAAAGCTGTACAGAATCAGAAAACTTACATAAAAAATCGCTGCTATAGCGAACATGGCTAAAATTCGCAAATAATCGCAAACTTGGAAACAAATTTTATTTAAAATCGGTAAAAAAAAAACAAAATGTCAACAATTAACAAAAAATTTTTTTTGCAAAAATAGCGAAAATTCGCGAAAATTTTTAATAATTCGAACAAGCCATGAAATTGATCAAAAGTCCATAAAAGTATAAGGAATGAGAAATTGCTAACAGCGGCATAATAGCAAAGTCTACTATTTATTAAAAATCGTTAAAGCTGTAAAGAATAAAAAAACTTTCAATACAAAAATCGCTTCTATCTATGACTATAATTTGCCACAAATTGCAAAACTGAATGTTATTATTTTATTTCTTGTTGCTGAAAAAAGTTTAATACTTAAATTTTTAGCTATTTGTTAAAGAAATCTAATATTTATTTCCAAAAAGTGTGTAAATTGTTTGTAAAAAAACAATTAAATGTTTTTACGAAAGCTCTTAACCTATCGAATGACATTTCGAGTAAAGTCATTCGATCGACTACTCGTTATCGAATGGCATAATCTCAAAAAGTAAAATTTCGATCAAAGTCACTTGATTACGACTGCGACGATTTGGGCCCAGTTTTTATACATAAAAAAGACCGAAACAAGATTAAGGAAAACTGAAATAAATAAACAATGTCTAAACAATGTTTACACTTCTTTGATTTAACAGACTATAAAATGATCTGAAAGTTTAGTACAGTTATGTTTAGAAGCAGGCGGTAACCACAATTTTTTTTTCGGTTTATAACTTGCAATTTGCGGGAGCCTGTTTTTGCTCATATTTTTAAAACAATTTTTTATTTCTTTATTTTATTTTTGCCTTTTTAGTCCAGGCACTTTTTGTGAGAGATGCTAGCCAGTTATAAAAAACTTATAAAACCTATTTATTATTCCTAGAAATCGAGTGAAATTGAAGTCGATGGACATTCTCAGTTAAAATTTTTTTAAAAATCACCGTATTTTTTCTTATTTTTTTTTTATAAACTTAAGTTTTTAATATAACTTTGATTTCAATCTCATTGATAACTTATATACATTTTTGTAATCTCCTTTCATTTACACATTTCTTTTTATGAAAAATGTGCTATTTAAGTACCAAATTTCTAACGTATGGAATTTCGCGTTTATAATGATATACATAATTTGTCTCTCACACACCCACATCTAAAAAAGGTCTGAAATATCCCTGCAGATAACAAGACTAGTCCATACATGCATGTAAAGAGTAGTCCATAAAGGAGTAGGAGTACTCCAAAACTACTCCAAATATATGGGTAAAAGGTGGTCCATTTAACATTACGATGTCCTAGGAGGGGACTAAGTAACCCACCGAAGTAGTCCCTAAACTACTCCATGGAGTACTAAAGTGGGTTAGTTTTAAAAGTATTCCATGCCACTACAGTATGCATATTTCATTTTTTATTAATCGCCTTTTATGGCGTTGCCTGTAGTCTATTATTGCTATTATTAAATATATTTACTTGGTATTTTTTATTTGTTTACCTTTTTTTTACAAATTTCACAAACTTTCACTTTTCAATAATCAATTAATAATGGACACCATCAGGGCTACCAATGTGTAATACTGTAAACTATAGAAAAGTATACATCATGCAGTTGTTGGCAGCACTGCATGTCAATTTCTTATAACATGGTCCATATTACAGTAGATTGGACCATGTTGTAAGTAGTCCATTTAAGCCACAATGGACCACGTAGTCCAATATTATCTGTAGGGATGCTCAAAAGTTTGTGTGATGAAAATAAATGTAGAAGTTAAAAAAAATGTTATTTAGTTTTAAATTATCTTAAACAGTTAAAGATCAAAAAACAAACATTTTTATATTAAAAAATATAAATTTTAAAGATAATAATCATAATCGATTAATTGACATAAATTGTTCGAGTTATTCGTTATTCGAAATTGGCTATTTTAATTATTCGATCAAATAATGGCGGAAAAATTCTTCGATTAATCGAACAACGATTAATCGAGTGGATACTCTAGTTGCAACTCTTTAACAGCGACATATTAAATCGTTAGATGTCATATACATGCACGGATGCATGTTACACACAAACACCTTCGGCACGCACACATATACACATATAGCTTTTAATGTATTCCAATGAATTTTTTTTTTTTGCTCTTCTGGTGATGCTCTTGCTCATCTGTATTTTAGCATTTTGTTTGCAGGTGTACAAGTATGCCTGGGTAAGTAGTAATGTAAGCGTTTTTTGTTTCAAGAGTGTTGAAACAAAGCACTTGAAGTGGGTTAGATGGGAGGCAGAGTATGCTGCCAAAGTATTTAACATTTTAATGTGCTCAAAATTACATGGATAAAATGCAGTCATTTAATTTAGCGTTTTTTTTTTTGTTAACAGATATTTTTCAGACTTTTAAAATGGAGAAATGTGTGATAGTTTTTTTTATGAATCTCAGAGTTGTCTGTTTTTTTTTTTTTTTTTTTTGTGTCAGTTACAGAATGTTATTGGTTTGAAATTTTGAAAGCTTTTTCCGGTAACAAACAATCATTTTGCATATCGAGACCCTGTAGTCAAAATATGCCAGCTCAAATTTGGTCAAAATATGTTTTCGTTGGCAAATAGCTTCCCTATGCAATACTCATCTGTGTAACAAGTTTCAAAGTATTAAAACCAATTGTTCTCGTTTTATATATTTTTTCTTATTCTGCTATATCAAAGAACATTTTTTGAAAATAAATGCTCGTAGGAAATTTCCAAAATTTTTAAAAATATGTTAACTTTTCATAAAACTACATCTTATCTTATTGAAGTAGCCATGCTAAACACGATTCTGTACCCTTTGTACAAACTTTGAAAACATTCTTATTTTTTATAAAAATGTTGAAAGCAAAATAATTAAAAAATAAAAAAATGTGCCAAGAACAAATTATTATTATTATTACTCTTTGTGTTTTTTGCATTTTTAATTATTTTTTAGTGTTAAAATTTTTTCTCGCCCCATTTTTATTCGTGAGTTTATTTGACAGTTCCAAGCGGAAACTTTTCTCACAAAAATGTTACAGACACACTTTTTCTGTAAATTGGCGAGTAATTGCCTTACGTGACAGCTAGTACTCGCCAAAAAACAGGTACAGACACAGTTTAATGAGATAAACAGGTGTTTGTTTAAATATATGGCATTTTTGTTTTATTTCACACATTTCAATCGAAAAGTTTCTCGACGCGAGAGTTACAGAACATGGTCACTGGTAAAGATTTCGGATATCCAAAGCAAACTGGGTAATTTGAGCTACTTTCTATGCTAAAATTTATTTCAGCCAAAGTTTTGGACCAATAATGCTGAAATTTTGAATTTAAGAGTTTTTCATGGCGTTTTTGACTTTTGCAATAGTTGAAATTTTAAGGTTTCCCACCATATGTAAAAAAAGTAAAAAGTGGAAGATCTCGAAAACTAACGGATATATTTTTTGATGAAAATATGCAAGGGTGCAAACAAAATTGCGTATAAGCCATGTAAACTAAGAAAAAAACTGAGTTACGCATTTTTAACATAAGCCATAGATTTGTGGTTTTTTTTACGTCGCACGCGTTATCTGATGTCCTAAAAAACAACTGATAAAAGTATTGATTTTTCTAGGGGATCTGAAAAGGGAAAAAGAATTTAAAACTACATTTAGGTTAATTTTTTGGATTAATTTAAGTTTACTTAATTTCTGAAATTAGGTTTAATTGACCATAATCCATATATTGTCAGTTCACTAATTGTTTAATGTTTAAAAAGATATTGGGGTTTCTTTTACAGCAGTTTGCCGGTGGAACAATCTCTTCACAAACAAAACCAGCAGCACTATCACAGCCCTGTTGGCTTTGTTGTAAACTATAACAGTGCTGAGGGACATATTTGAATCTAAGAAAGGGTGAAAAGGGTTTTCCGGTGATCCAGGCAACGTCAGATCTATGACCAACAGCTCCTAACCAAAAATCGCTGTATAAATTTTTTTATTTCCATTAATTTTATTAGTTTTCATTAAATAGTAAATAATATACTTGCCTTGTTTGAAGTACATGATTTGTAAGAAACAAAATTTCATATTCTTTAAGACTATCGAACTTTGCAAGAGTCATATCCATGGAACTACATTTCAAAAATGCTGCATTCCAAGTATACTAAAACATTAAAATACCAGCGGTTAGTTTTTTTCTTTGAAGGAAGTAATTTTATTTTTTTGTTTTAGTTCTGAGTTTAATAACAATTTTCTAATTAAAATTTCTTACCTCCTTCGTCGGTTCTATATAATAAGCTTTTTTATTTTCTGTGTAAATCAATTTACTTTGTATTCCATAAATAGGAAAAACGGCCAAGATAACTGCGAAGAATTTTAAGTAATTCATGTTGATATTCACTAAGAAACTGTATAAATCCGAATTGCTGTGCGGAGTTTTATACAGTTGAGTTGAACGCGAAAAAAGCTGTGATTTTCACTAGAAAATTAAATTATCTAAATGATGTCATAAATGTATGATATGATTTAGATATAATTTCTAAGAGATATTTGTAAATTGTTATCTTAAAAAACATTATTTTGATAACTTAAATTTTATGGAGTCTGGATTAAATTTGGAAATGCAAATACTTGACTCCAGTCTCCTTGAAACGATTCTCTAAAATTAAAAACAAAGCAATAAAAATTTGTTTTCATTTAAATGGAAAAAAACAACTTTATCATAAAATGTTTTGTCATATATGGTAATCCTTTGATTTACGTTGCTTTGGTTTGACTTATGTCTCAATTGGATTTGCGTCGCAAAGTTTAAATTTTTATACCCTACACAACTAGTTGTCTTTCCCTGTAAATCTATTTAATATTTATCTAAGATCCCATATACTTATATATATATATATGTATATATCATCAGGGTTTAAAAAACTGCAGTCGAAACCAAAAACTGTCGAACAAAAAACGAAAATTTGTGCACAACTTTTTGCTCTTTGAGTTGGTTTGACAGCGAATGTTTTCATTTAATAAATCAGATGTAAAAGCAACAGTTTTTTTTATTCAATGACAAATGAAGATGTGGAAGAAATGGCAGATTTTCTACTTTACTTCAGTGTTTAAAACGCTGAATATCATGTCCAGTGTATCCTATAAGGGACATAGGGCCACACACTAAGATCCCATAAAGTATATATATTCTGGGTTCATAAGTAATTCAAAGTCGATTTAGCCATGTTCGTCTGTTAAAATTACGCTAACTTTCGAAGGACTCAAATGAAAAGAACAATATTGGTCTCAAGTTGTTTTATGTTATCGGCTCAGTATGAAAGGATCTATTAGTTCAAATGTGGAATAACCACCTTAAAAAAATTAATATTCTGGCGTAATCCACCCATTGTTTTTAAATTTTGCACCAACTCGTTTTGTAGTACTAAATTTCGTACTGATTGGTCCATCATTTTCCATAAGGTCTATATAAAGCCCTCTCTAGGAAAGCACTTTAGTACGCCAAAATGTAAGGCCCCTTTAAAAAGCACTTTAGAACTTATGAAACGCTAAAAAAAAAAATATTGCACCACCGTATAGAAATTTGGTATAATTGAGGTTTTTTAAGTACCAAAAATAAATCCATATTTCCAATATAAAGGTACGGTCACATATGGCAAACAATTGTCAAATTTTGTTTGCCGGCATTTTTAAAAAATTTGTTTAAAAAAATAAAAATTTTATTTTCTGGTCACACTGCGCACATTTATTTGCCCATTTTTGTTTGTTCAAACAGATATTAAATAGCTTCAAATAAAAAATGGGAAAACATGTTTGCTCTGTGTTCACATATAAAAATATTTGCCTAAAAATAAATATTTGAACAAATTGTCAAAAATAAAAAATTTAATCAATAAAATTCCTTTTTATTAAAAGTAAAAATTAACATTTTGATGCAAAATATTAAAACTTTTATGGTTTTGTGGTACAGAAGAGCGAGAACAGCAGTTTTAAAAGTAAAGAGGATTAAGATAACAAATAAAGGGATAAGGGCAATTTGGCGAAGTAATTTCAATCTCTTATACAACTAATTTAAACTAAATTATGAAACTAAAGCATTATTCGATACGGTTTTAGACGCAAGCAATAAAGTGTTTTTAGACAGTGGATCTATTGTAAATTAAAGACCGATCTTCACGAAATTTTGTTATATGATTTCTAGGCATATAAATTGAGTTAGTGCAAAATTGAACGATTTAACTCTTCGCTACTATACCAAAAGTTCTGAATTTCAATCCAAACTGCTTGGAAGAACTTGAACGAACTTGCGACTAACATTTTAATTTGCTGACGTCCTTTTCTTAATCGATGTAACAATGTCTTTCCGTCTGGCCAGCTGTCCATGTTAACCTTATTCGCAAAGCACATGTCGCAATTTTTGAGATAATCGGGTGTGTTCTAGATTCCGAATTTACTCAAAAGTGGAATACTTCACCTTTTTTTGAGTTCTGCAATTCACCTCCACATGTTTTTATTCGTTTTCAAGTAGAGTAGTAAGGGGTTAGTGAAACGAATCGACTTTTATTCCTATATGTAAGAACATTTTTAGCAAAGACATAATTTTGGTTTTTAATTTAAAATGTTCTTCATTCAATTTAATGAAAACAATATGTATTTTCACACAAACATTGCGAATTTTTGCAAATTTCCACTGATTTAACAATTTTTACAGAATTTTTGCCATTCCTTATGGGGACTTTTAATTGATGTTATGGCTTGTTTGAAATATTAAAACTTTTTGCGAATTTTCGCTTTTTTCGTAAATTTTTTTTTTTTTAATTATTTCCGACATATTGTTTTTTAACCATTTAGCCATCTCAATAAATTTTTGGGTTTGTTTCCAAGTTTGCAATTTTTCGTGAATTTTTGCGATAGATGCAATTGTTTGCAGCTTTAACGATTTTTAATAAATATTAAACTTTGCTATCATGCTGCCATTGGCAAACTTTTGCAAATATCCGCTAATTTAGCCATTTTTATCGAATTTTTGCCATTCCTTATAGTTTTAGAAACTTTTAATCAATTTTATGACTTGTTTGAAATATTAAAAATGATCGCTATTTTTGCAAATTTCGCGTATCTTTGTTGATCTTTTCGGCAATCATCACCATTATTAAGATAGCCCCATATAAAAACCGTAGTCACCTATTTTACTGTGCACTATCAAAGAAAATATCATTAAATCTTTTTTTTTTTTTGAACATGAACTTCGAATACACAAAAACATGCGGATTTCAGAACACCAATTTCTGAATTATGCGGATTCAAAAACTTTTTCGTTTTCAATACGAGTCGATACCTAGAACACACCTGATATTAATGAAATTTGGTGTTTACGTTTTTATTGTCATAAGAGGTGGAAAGAATCGATCAAAAATTTCACATAGCCTAAAAAATTATTTTACCAAAGCTCTTATTCAAATACCACTTCTGTTAATATCTTTTAATGTCATAATAATCTTAAAAATGTTGGTTTTGGCAATAATTTATATAATAGCTTGTATGTCGTGTCAAAAATTTTGTCTTGGTAGGCCAAGAATTGATTCTAGGTTACTTGCTACAATCACTTCAAGACGAAAAAATCTCATAAAGATTTCGATGTCGGTAAATTATTCGGCACAAATAAGTTTTATACAAATCTTAAATTCATCATATAATTTTATTTTGGCGGGTCCATGATTGTCCACTGACCCCAAACTGGTATTCTCTCGAAAATTGAACTATTTATATAGATACGCCATGCTTGCAATGCATAATTCGTAACATAGGCTCCTATGTTATACCCATTTTAAATAAATTACCTATTTACTTAAGAAAAATGTATTTTGTAACATCTTGAATCCTACTTACCGCGGCAACTCTTTGCTAAAAACAGAACACAGGAACATTTTTTTACATATGTAAATAAGTTTTTTCGTCATTAAAAAATTATTTAATTTTTTTAATTTTTTAAATTTTATTCAATAATTTTTATTTTAAAGCTTTTTATTTGCCGCTGTTTGGTCTTACAAAATTTTTGTAAGAACAAATATTTATTTGCCTAAAAACGAGGAAAATATTTGACGTTAAATGGTCACATTAGGATCATTTTTGTTTGCTAACAAATAATTTTGTTTGCCCAAAATCAGCTGTTTTTCTGTTTGCCCCTCAAAAATATTTTGTGGTCAGATTAGGGCAAACAAATATTTGATATTTTTTGTCAAATGTTTGCCATATGTGACCGTACCTTAAGATCCCCTCTTTAAAATCCTTTTAATATGGCTAAAACTAAATCGAACCAAGAGAGTCCAATGCATTCCGGAAAAATTGGTGTGGATTTTGAGCTGGTGGTAGGACAGCGTTACGAAACACAGTTCATACTACATACACTGGACATTCCTCACGAGTGATTTAAGGACATGTTCATTAGCGTGACCCATATTAAACACTTAAAATTTTAAAACTAGCTTATTTTTCTGGGCACCCCAAAATTGTTTACTAGTAATAAAACATTAATAACAAATTTAAGAAATCGTTAATCTTTGTGGTTACTTTAAATTAAGTACCACTCGTTGGGAAGTAGTAAATGAGTTTATATTATAGTACAGGGTGGCGCAGAATGAGCTATATAGTTTGAATTCTTTATGACTTTTTTATTTATTATTCTTTGTTTTTTTTTCAGCATTTTGTGAAGAAGGCTTGGGGAATTATTTTTAAATAACTATACAATCGAACAAAAATAATAAACCGCAAAATTTTGCGAAAAGATGTGTGAAATAATGTGTAATTAAAATATAAAAATCATTTCATTGTGTCATGATTTCATAAATTTCTTTTGGAAAAAAAATGGCTTAAGTTTGCTCGTTTGTTTTTTAAATGACACAAAAACGGCTAAAGAGTTTTACTCGAAACTTTGCACACTGGTCAAGAACTTCAATATCTGAAATTTTAAGATAACAAATTTATCAGTACACTGAAAAAAAATTGCTTAAAGAATTATGTGAAAAATCCTAACTTTATATTTCAAATGTCACAAAAATGACTAATGGCGAAGCAAACTGCTTCTGGTTTGGAACTTCAATATCTAAAATTCCTCCCTGCCGATTGACGAAACATTCTATCGTCAATCGGCATGGAGGAATTTTAGATATTGAAGTTCCAAACCAGAAGCAGTTTGCTTCGCATAAAAGCCATTAGTCATTTTTGTGACATTTGAAGTATAAAGTTAGAATTTTTCATAAATTTCTTTTAGCAATTCTTTTTCAGTGTACTGATAAATTTGTTATCTTAAACGAAAGATTACTGTTCCAATTAAGTATCCCAAAATTAAAAACACTTGTTATGTAATTATTAAAAAAACAACGGCGTCTGATTCAAATAGAGTTGAAAAATTAAAGTCGCAAATATCAGCCTATATTTCACACAACCTATAAATGAGGGACGCCTTAATGGCCATTTAAGGTAGCCGAATGTGTCCCCCAATGAATAGAAGTAATTTGGTACGCATATCTTTAAGTTGGAAAAAAGTATAAAACTGATAAATAATACAAAAATTGTGTGGGAAAGTGGCGAGTAGGGTAAATAAGCATGGTTTTATCCTCTGAAGTCGACAGCTTCAAACTTTGAAAACAACTGTTTTTTTGTAGTTTTAGTCAGAACCCACTTCTGAAAGCTTCAATCACTTACAGGAGCAACTGTTTCTCTTCTTCATAATTTGTCAGAAGCTTATTAAACTCTTCAGACAGCTGTCCATAACGCTCAGGGTTATCATTAACAACTTTTAAGTCATTTGTGATTTTTTTCCCCCACCAATGTAATATATGTTGCTGTTCTATTAATTTGGATGTGTGGTCCAAATATTAAATTTATTTTAAACTTATCAAAGACCCGCAATGAAGTTTTATTGGGAAAATCAGCCAAAACGGCTTAGCCAGGTAAAAGTGACGAATCCTCTCTTACGTACCAGTCAGTAGGCACACACTTCATCTTTTTGATAATTTCCACCTTTTCCTTATTTGATACTTTGCCTGAGAATAAACGTAGACCAACTTACTCACCTGAGAGGTACCAAAGATAGTACTTTATGGCATTCCAAACTAGTTTACTAACTTGAGGAACAATAATTTCATAATTGGTCATGTCTTTTCACAGAGAAAGGTCTAACAAGCTGCATTTGTAGCCATAGGGGCTTCAAACCAATATTTTACATATGCAAGAACTCCAAAGTTCACAAAGCGTTCTAATTGCGAGCATGGTGTATTGCGCCTGGAGTCTCCAATTCATTTTATCAGCAATAGCGAACATTAATCTTAAGGCTTCCCAATAAAAACCCTCGTCGCGTTAAATGCCCTAGTGACATGTTTGGAATATTTTGGTTCAGTCTGCTAGTCTATTTGGGATTCCTTCTTTCCCTTATTTTAGGCTAGATCAGAATGTTTTGGTGATTCATCTTTTAAATCTTAAATAGTAACAATTGAAAGAGGAACCTAGGTTTTCCGTTTTTCAAGTCTATTTTGTTCTTTTTAGGAATTCTTTTAACATCTTCAATATTAATTAAGACTAGTTTCTACGATAGTACAGCAATTGCTCTATTCTACTGAAACAGATGAACGAGGTCACTGTAAGAACAGATAAACAAAATCACTGTAGGAACAGATAACCGAAGTAACTGTCGGAACAGATGACCGAAGCCACTGTAGGAACAGATTAACTGAATCACTGTAGGAACAGATAAGCAAAGTTACTGTCAGAACAGATGACCGAAGTCACTGTAAGTATGTATTCCATACCAATCCCAGGGGTTAAGTATTAAGCAAAAATTTTCAACTTGTAACGTGACGTTACAAGCTAACTCCACATATACATTTAATACTAACATCATGAAGTATAAGTAACCCAACACCTTGAATACCTTTATTATTTTACTTACTACTATGAATACCATTACTATTTACCTACATTACCTTTTTACCGTATAATTCTCATTTAATTTATTTTATTTTTGAATAAATAGACAAGGTTTGCCTCAGAACAAACAGAGTAGAAACTGATGCTAACCCCAGTGTTTACTCTTAGTAGCTTTCCGTATTTAACCGTAGTTAGTCGTATTGAGCCGACCGCCAGCGCCTCCGAATTTCGCTGGTAGCCGACTTGATCCGAACCCGTATTTATCGTATTCTGCCGAACACCAGCGCTCCCGAATTTCGTTGGTATTCGTAACCGTAGCTAATCAGCCGAACCTATCGGCCCACTAACACCTAGAACCACTCACCAGTCTCTTTACCAGATCGTCACCGTCCTGCCGCAGTCCAGCACCACATCCGCCCGCCCGTTTCCTCACTCCCGCAACCTCTACAGTCAAGCTCACCAACAGCCTCGCGTCTCAGAATCCGTTCCCGCTTACAGCTGCGCAGAACCCTCAGATAGCCGTCTAAGATTTAAGTATTTTACGTAGATTAAGGTTTCGTAAATAAAGCTTTGTTAAATTATTGTAAACGAACATACACGAAAAACATCCCGTGTTTCATTTCAAAGGAAGCAGGCCTTCGAATTGACCCTGGACAGACTGAGTCATACCTCAGCTGGAAAAGTAAACTGCGTTACAAACTGAATTCCCCTTCGTGAAATCAGTCGGTTCATCAATTATTAAAATATACGAGACTTGTATGCCAAATTCTTGTCTTGTGAGAATTTCCTCGACCGACTCTAAACCTTGTCTATTCATACTTATTAAAAAATGAACTGAATGAGAATTATATCTGCTGTTGTTTTACAAAAGAAACAAGTGCATTCAATAGTATGCGTATATGTGATTGTTACAGTAGGTTGTTCAGAGTTATTGTTTATAATTATTAGGGGTGTAGGTCATGTTACATAAAAATTACAAAATAGTAAATTAACTAAAATAATTATAAATTTATATGAAGTTGAAAATAGTGTATTCGGGTATGCTATTTCCACGTTACAAATTCTTTCTTGTTTCTTATTGAATTTCTTGTCTGCTTATCAAATAATCATACTTGTTTCCTTCCTCTGATGAAAAAAAAACCTGAGCGTTATGTAAAAAGCAAGAAGAAGATAAATTGTTTATACATATGTAAGTATATACTATTTATGACTTATAAGCTGTTAAAAATTTAAATTTTATGACTACTTTTTAACATAACATTATTTATTTAACGATCAGTACAGTGATGTTCACCACACTACAATTACGCATCACGTTCTTACGCTAATAAAAATTGTAAGATTGTAGCATACAACAACAACTTCAGATGTGTAACTATTAACTTAATTTAATTTGGTAACAATATCATAAATGTATACTTCAAGTATAATTCATATTTGTTATTTGTTATCTTAAAAAAACATTATTTTGATAACTAAAATTTTATGGAAATGCAAACACTTGACTCCAGTCTCCTTGAGACTATTTTTTATAATTAAAAACAAAACAATATAAACTTGTTTTCATTTAAATGAAAAAAACAAATTTATCTTTAAATATTTTGTCATAAATATTAATCTTTTGATTTACGGTGCCTCTGTAAACTGAGAAAATATGAGTTGAGTCGCCATTCGATTTACGCCGCAAAATTGAATATTTTTTTTTCTTAAATTTTAGTTAAAATTAAAATCAAATGTTCAAAAAGACTTGCCATCAAATTGGAAAATGCAAAAAATTTTTGTGCAATTGGTCAACATTAAAAACCAGGGACATAACAGTTATAACCAATATTTGAAAAAATCCTGAAATAATAATTTATCACGAATTTTTAAAACCTGCTCTCTGAATAATTGTTACAAATAACTAATATTTTTTTGGTCTTTGATAACCGTTATAGTTTGGTTTTATTTTTTTGGGCTTCCATAACCATTACAAAAGATTTTAATTTCTTTTGGTCTTCCGTAACCATTACAAAAGACTTTTATTTTTTTTGGTCTTCTATAACCATTATAAAAGATTCAAATTTTTTTTGGTCTTCCGTAACCATTACAAGAGATTTTTATTTTTTTCGGTCTTCCATATCGAATTTCACACAAGAAGAAACCATAAATCGTCAGGTAATGAAGCATTTTATAGAATCTATGAAACAGTTTCATAAAAGTCATTCCTAAAAAGAGTTTCATTAAATTATCATTTTATTAACATTTGTATTACTAGCAATATTTGCATTTGTTGCGGTTTTTGTTTAAGATTTCTTCACCCTCACTTTAGAATCGATGAGATTTTCATAAATTTTAAGCGCTTGTTTACACTAAAAAAAATGTCAGTAGAAATAGCGAAAACCTCTGCAGAAATAACTGATAACACTACCATTATTTTCGGCTGTAGAAAAATCAATGAAGCTAAGAATCATTGTCTGCTATATTTAGATGAGCTAAATTTTAGAAACAAATTAGTTAATATTTAAAAATATATTTAGCTAAAACCGGTCTTTGAATTTAGCTGAAATTTCAATTGAATTAGCTAAATTTGTAGCACCTACACCTATTTGGGTCCGAAATTTGTATGGTTCCGAAGTCGACTTGGGTTCAAAATAGTCGAACAAGCCTACTTAATGGTAATTTCGGTTAGATAGAGGTGGCAGCCGACTTTATTCGCAAGCTCACATACACACTGAATGTCCGTTAAATACCACTACGCTTCCACTCATGCGTAATTAGCTGCGTTGCATATTCTTAGAATACATGACGAGACCTACAGTTCAATGTTGAATCCAAACGGCAAGATTTGAAGTGCTTTAGAACAGAAATTACTTTCATTAGTTCGCTCAAGCCAACCGATAGTTGAGGATGTTAAAAAATAATTATTTCGTTTTGAAAAATGTTTTTTTTTTGTCGCTCGAGCCAGGAATCGAATCCGGGCTCTATCGGTTTCAGAGTCCACATCTTAGCTACTACACCAACAGCACTGACTACTCAATGGTATATAAATACAATTTTAGTGCGAAATTTCTTGTATTAAAAAAAAAATCGGGAAAATATGCCTAAAACTGGAGCGATTTTATTTAAACTCAGCACCATGATTGTATGGCATAATTGGTTTCTATTTACCAAATATGAGAAAGATATCAAAAAATTTGCGGGTCCTTACCAAAATCATTAAAAAAAAGTTCGTTCTTGTGCAAATATAAGTCAGTGTGCAAAATTTTATAAAAATATCTTAAGATTTGCGAACTGTAACGTGGTTATAGAAGACAGAAAAAATAAAAATCTTTTATAATGGTTACAGAAGACCAATAAGAATAAAAATCTTTTATAATGGTTACCAAAGACCAAAAAAATTAATAATCTTTCATAACGGTTATCAAAGACCAAAAAAAATAATAATCTTTCATAACGGTTATCAAAGACCAAAAAAAAAATAATAATCTTTCATAATGCTTATGGCAGAACTATAATTTTCTGGGTAATTTATAATTATTATTACAGGACCAATTTTTTTCAGTTATTTTTTCCATAACCTATTGGATATTTAAAAAATAATAACAGTTATTTCGGGTCCCTGTTAAAAACTTAACGGGTCTTTAAATTTTTCGACAAAATGAAAAACAGCAATAAAATTTGCTCAAAATTATTTATGTTTAAAAGCGTCAAACTTTGTATTGGAATCAGGGGTGCCAGAAGATTTTGATAAGAAATCGGCATATTTAAAAAAAAAAATCGGCATTATCGGCACTTTAATTTAAAAAAATCGGCAAAAAATCGGCAAATTTCAAATTCAATAAAACATATTTTTAATAATAACAAAACAGAAAAATGCAGCATAAACTAATGCTTAAAACATTATAATCAATAAAAAAAAAAAAACGTTTTATAAAAAAATTTTATTTAATTAAAAACAAATATATATATTTTGTACCTTAGAGCATAGTATAATAAGTACCAGGTATGTTCATGAGGGAGAGTTGTCATTAATTTCCCATGTAATGTCAAATGAGCTTATTTGATTTTTGACGCTTGTTTTAGTTTGTTTCCTTGTTTTCTTTTGTTTGACGTTATATGAGTTTTAAAATTTTGAACAAAATTTCTAATGACTATACCTTGTACTTATTCTTTAGGGTAAATTTTTTTTAACTTTTTTTATTATAGACAAATATTTAAATTTGACATTTTTATTAAATGATACTGGCTAATTCTGGCAGTCGCGATCGAATACTTTTTCGATTCGAAAGCAATTGTATTTCTTATTTTTTTCAATGATGTAAAGCATTTATTTAAAGTTTCACAACACTGAAAAAATAATTTCGATACATTCAGCATCAACTGAAAGAATTAGAAATAAAATTCTTTCGAAACGAAAAAGTATTCGATCAAGACAGTTTCAAAACAATTCGAATTATTAAACTTGAAAAATTAAAATTCCTTCCAAATTTTAATTTTTCAGGGACCATCGATATTTTGTTGATTGAATTTGTAGCCAAAATTTTGTCATAATTTTCGAAAGATTTGAAGGAAAATAATTTTTTGGAAATGTACCAAGTTTTCCCAAGTTTTAAACATGAATTTTACATTAGAACATTAGATTGGCTATCGGATATAGCTGCATCATCCTCAATTCCGTAAAATCTTATAAGAATAATTTTTTGATTCAAATTATTTTTATTCATAGTGAATGTAAATTTAGCTTACCCTTTCTCTTTTGTAAGCTTCTATTCATTTTCAAACTCATATATAAAGTTTTTTATATTTTCCTAATAGAAAAAGATACTTTAAGCGGCAAAATACCGATAAATCGGCAAATATGGCAGGCCTGATTGGAATACGAAGTATTATTTGAATAATTCTTTATAGCGCTGGCTTACACACAAAAAATTTGACTCCTCAAGTTTATAGTTTTTCGAGATTGGGGAAAAGAGAATGAAAAAAATAAAGACTTGATCGTACGTTTAAGGTAAAGAACAAGAAAATCGACGACACAAAGTGATTGCATGTGAGTTGTCAAAGAGTAAACATAAGGGTACAATGCAGTAGAAAAAACATTATTGGTTAAAACACAATTTGTTTCAAGACTGTATTATTGCAACATTTTACTAATTATTTTTAATAACAAACTGTTTCACTATTCCTTACAACTCTGTAATTTCTATTTACAAAATGATATCAATGATAAATGCGGAGCTGCAAGAAAAATTAGCATTGCACCACCATACCTGTATGGTGTTTGTTTGTTCCAGTATGCTGGAGTAGTGTATGTCCTGCTTTATATATTTTTTTCTCAGTTCAATGGAGCCAGAGCAAAGATTTAAACAAAAGTTCCATTTTATCAACTAGTAGTAGGGTTATTTTTCCCCACACTTTTTGGATTCCCGGGAAAGCGGGAAATACAATTCATATTATCGGGATTCTGTGATTCCCGCCTTAAATTTTGTATTTATTTATTAACATACTTCTCCAATGAAACTAAAACTACTTACTGGCAAGTATGCTTAAAGCAACCAGTGAAATACGCATAGAAACTAGCTTATCTCCAACAATAAATTTCAGTGTTTTTATCAAAAATAAAAATTGGGAATTAATCACGACAAACAAAATCTTATTAATTGATTTTTAATATATATTTGAATAACTCTGTTCATACTGTCGTTGAAAACGAAAGAAAAAAAGTAAAACTTTGTTATTCCTTTTAAGCCGGTCCAACAATTATAAAGAAATTTAAGCGTGAGAAGTGCTGAAAATAATTAAAGAAAAACATTAATTAAATAAAAAAAATGTATTTTAAAATGCACAAAACATTTCACTGGTGTACCAAATTCAAAATTTAAGCTTGACTCTTTGCAGTATATAAAAATGAAAAATGTTTGTCTGTGAGCCCTAAAAATAAAATAGGCTACTTATTTTTTCGATAGGGGCAGGTGAATTGGTACCCCCCATAAGATGCCAATATTAAATATCTTAAGAATATCTGAGCCCCAAAATTGAAATAAAGTAGCAGCCGTGGAAGTGGTACCCACCATAGGACACCAATGTTTAATATCGCATATCTTAAGAACTGTTATAATGAGAATGTTCAATTTTTGTAGAAATCACTCTTATGGTTTACTACACTTTTGAAAATAAAGCGGGTATGCGCAGGGGGGGAAATACCTCCCAAAGGATGCATATATTAAATATCGCTCAACTGAATAACTATTAAAAGGAGAGTCTTCAAACGTGGTTTAAGCTACTATTGTGGTTAACTTAAAATTTCAATATAAAAATGGGCGGGGTAGACAGAGGAGGAGCAGTACCCCTCATAGATAGAAATATTAATAAGAGCCGCTGCACGCATTTTGTTGAACTTTTGGTAGTAGGATCTTCCAAGAAAAATTTAAAAATATCTCTCGACAGAAGAACTATTAATGGGAGAGTCTTCAAACATGGTTAAAGCAGTATAACGAAGTGCACCGGGTTAAGCTAGTTTTATATAAATTTGAATAAAATCTTACAAATATATCACAAACTAGTTTGCTCTATTCAATTACAAAATTAATTATTTTTTTATTTTGTTTGAATCAACTGCGGTAGTTGAATAAAATAAAGAACTTATGATAATTATATTTTAATTGAATCAATTAACACATTTTTTTAAACGTCCGTTGTTGTAATAAGAAAAAAAATTACAATTTTAAATTTTTTAAAATTTTAGTACCTAATCAACATAACATTATTAATTAAACTTTAAAATAATAAATAAATTATGAAACTTTTGTTTGTTAAACTCTTTAAAAGTCGTTTATTTTTAATAAATTTCTATAAAAAGCATTTATCTTTTAATTTTCAAAAACCCCGAATCCTGAAAAATCCGGATATCTAGTAAAATCCAGCTGTACCTAAAAAATCCCGGGATTCGATTTTTTGAAATCCCGAATACCGGGATTTGCGAAAACCAGTCCCGATTGATATATTTAGTATATACCACAACTTTGCCAGTAAGCCCACTGAAAAGAAAAAACCAACCCATCCGTACTTAAATCAATCCGAATCGGTATCAATAGTACGGTAAGTACCGATTTTCTTAAATCAAGTACATAAAGATGTATTCAAGTACGAATATTCAAGTGCGAAATTCTTAACTTATTCATATTTAATCCCTAATTCTAACTAAGATTGAATCAATCCCAAATGCGCTTTATTCAAGTATCATTAATTTAATTTAATCCCGATTTCGTACTTGAAATAATCCGAAAGAGTTCTTAAATTGATTACAACCTTAAACAGAAGGAGAATATTATTATAATTGATTTACTTACGCGTTTTACACCTTACAAAATATCAACTTTAAATTCCCAGCACCATCCCGATATGTTTTCTACTTTTAATATTTTATGTACACATTTAACTGAAAATCTAAACTAAATAAGAATCCAGTAAAAAATTTTTGGAATTTTGGAAGCTAAAAAGGTATATTACTGCTGCTGTATTCGCTTACTATTAAGCCTTACTGATAAGCAGAAAATAATCGAATACCATTGAAAGGGTTTTTGTAATAATGTAAGCTGAACAAAAAATAAAAAGCTTACTTCTATCCCTTACATAGAAGCAGGTTGTAAGCGAACATTTTGAATATAGTTGTGCTTACCCCTATCCCTTTCGAGGAAGCAGGTTGTATTGCAGACTTTGAAATCGGCATATTTACCGAATCTTTGCCGAAAACAAATTATTTTTAATTACATAATAAAACAAGCTCAGTCATCGTAGTGCATTTGAGTAGACAACGTGTATAAAGAAAAGCGCAAAGAAATTGTTAATTAAATATATTTAATTAAAAACAAAAAAATTGAAGAAAACAATCTTAAAATTAATAGGAAGGTAGGTAGGTACATAAAATTGTACTTATTTAATTTAAAACATTAATAAAAGTGTGTGGAATTTTTATAAGGCATATTTTGAAGATTTTGTTCTTGTTTTTTTTTTGTGTGTGTGTTTTTTTGTTTGTGAAAACATTCTTTCACAAAATATTCAAATTTATTTCCTTTTCAATCAGAGGCCGAATTAATAGAAATTGAAGATGACATTTACAGTGAAACAAATTTTGCAATGGTAAGTTAGCTAGCTATTTAAATTTTTTTAATCCTACAAATTTTATTTTTAATTTATTTTTATAGGTTGCAACAATAAAAAGCATTTTAAGTGGGGGGGTGCTTTAAAGTCATGCGAAATAAGGCCATGATGGCTTTAATGCTCAATTGAATGGGAGATAAAGCCATAATGGCCTTATTGGACAATCATTGAGAGATAAGGTCATATTTAAAATTTTGCGAAATGAGAGATATAGCCATATTTTTTTTCGCAAATGTGAGATAAAGTCATATTTTTCCAGAATATTGTTACTTTACTTTAGTGTTTCCGGGAAAAGTCATTTTTTATTCTTGTGACGCACGCAGGAAAACTTTATTCAGCGAAGCCACCTGCCGTGTCCTACTGGAGGAGAAAACCCTTAAGCGCGGCCGCAGGCCGCCACGCAGAAAAACTTTTGTATGCGAAGCCAGATTACAATACTTAACTTTTGTGTCTCCGGGAAGACTCTTAATTATAAAAATAAGAAAACTATTAATCAATGTAAAATGCAAAAGTTCTTCAAAACTGAAATGAGAGATAAAGCCAAATTCTAATAACGCTAATCTGAGCTAAGGCCATGATGGCTTTATCTCCCATTCAGATGGGGGAAAAAAACAAAAGGCTTTATCTCCCTATTGAATGAGAGATAAAGCCATCATGGCCTTATTTCGCATGACTTTAAAGCACCCCCCCTTTTAAGGAGGTTAAACAAAAATCTTTCAAATTTGTTACATATGAAGATGTTGCTAGATTTTAATGTTGATGGAAAGCAGAATAAAAAGCGTTTATTAGATTTTCCGAAGTTTGTCAATGCAATTTATGGTAATTATTTTTTAATGTCTTTAATAAATTCGTATCATAAGCCACAATTCTTATAATTACAGAATCGCTAAAACCAAATTCCTTCTTAATTTACGTATAGCATTTAGATTAAATAAAAACCGTTATTACAAGAAAAAATGTTTAAAAAAATAAGAAAAAAAATTAATAACACTTTTTTAAATAGTGAAGACGATTCTGAATCTGATTCCGAAAATAGTGATCCTAGTATAACAGAACATTAAACATTTCAAATTGTATTTCAAAATTTTCATTTCCTTTTTTTTTTGAATTAATAACTTTTTTAAACAAAAATTTTTAATTATTTAATGTTTTAACTTTAATTTTCTTTTAATATTGAATAAAAATTTAAACAAAAATATCAAACGAAAGTTATTATTTCACAAATTCTGAAGAAGCATGAAGAAAGGATTCCATATAAGTAATATAGTAAGAGGTTCACATCAGACATGAATTCACGTTTTCAGAAAAATGCATGATGGAAGAGCTTTTTGTATGCAATGAAAGCTGGAATTGTAAAGAGACGTGAACGAAGCGCTTACAAATAGCTGTTACTCACACATGAATGTAACGAGTGAAAACGCGCTTCTTTTTTCAAAGGTAATGCTTCCAAGTGGGATTTCGCCATATAAAAATCATGCCTTCTGGAAGCAGGTTTGTAAGGGGGAAAATAGCTTCTCTCCCTTACAAACCTGCTTCCATGTAAGCTCCATTTTTTACTGGGAACTTTTGCCTTTCATTCAACTTTTTAAACATACAAATAATGTTGTTTTTCTTCTTGTTCTGTTGTTTATGTTGTTTCTACACACAACAAGCAAATCGTTTTTTAACTAGTTGTGTATGGTGTTGTTGTAGTAGTCTTCAACAAACTTTGATAAGTTAAATGAGATTAAAACGCTCACTTTGTAATTTTACTCTCAGCGTGGCACTACCAAAGAAAAGTTTATTCTTTTTTACTTGGCTTAAGAATTTTGTACTTATTTTAAGAATTTCCGGGATTGATTTTCGAAAGTCATCCCATTTAGGATGGTTTTAAGTACGTTTTAATATTATTCGTACTTAAATTTTTAAGTACGACTCGTACTTAAAGTAAGTCTAAAAAAAGTTAATTTATCCCGAGTGTGCCTATTTAATTTAAAGCCTCCACCACCACTAGTGGTGAGTTAAGTTTGTCATTCCGTGTGAACCATTTTTGTTATTAATCTCAGATCCCACAAAGTATATATATTCTGGTTCCTTTAGTAATTCTTAGTCGACGTGGCCATGTCCGTCTGTCTGTCCGTCCGTCTGTTAAAAACACGCTCACTTTTGAAAAACTCAAAAGAAAAGGACAATCTTGCATGCAAATTGCAAATTATCCTTAGCAGTTTTGGATTGAAATTCAGCAACATCGTGTAGGTAGGGTGGTGACTGATTGATAATTTTGTTACAAAATCTTTACATAAATGGTGGTCCTATATATAGCCTTTTCTTAAGGAAAACAGTTTAGTGCGCCTCATACCATAACAAGTGCTGCTGTAAAAAAAAAATTGGTAAGTTACAGTTAAATAGAGCTAGAAATCACTTTTTAAAATTTTTTGAAGACCGTTCCACAATTTACCATTGGCTTCATATAATGCAGGTATGTATAGATATTGTGGTAAAATTTGGTCCATTTAGCTTTATATGGCTAGAAATAATACCATGCAATTTTGTGATAATCGGTTTATAATTAACCTAAGGTCCCATTTCAAGCACCCTCCGAAAACCACTTTAAAACTATTCAACGCTGAACAAAATGTTACTATTGTATCGAAAATTGTTCTAATTAAGAATTTTTATACCATAAATCACTGCAGAGTTTTGTGATGTTGGTCCAAAACTTACTATGGGTCCAATATAAATTCCCCTCGCGGAAAAAATTTTGGTTTGGTTCAAAATAAGTTTGGTATGACTAGAAATAAAAGCATAACACTTTGTAACTGTTGGTCAATATCAGCAAAAATAAAAGCAAAATAGAAACTAACTTTAACAAAAAAATATCTATGCCTATTCTCATTAAATTTATTCAATTCTTTTAATAATATAAAGTAATAAAAAGCCCAAATAGTTCATATATTAAGCAATGTTACGAAAACCATTTGCAAATCAGTGAAATAATAAAAAAAGTTCTAACTAAAAACTTTTTTTATATTCTTTTCAGAGAAACCGCTATACTTAACTTTACCATAATAAAAGACACTGTTGCAAATTAAATTATTCCCTAATATACAAGGTGGCGCAAAAAGTTGTCAGCAGATGTTCTGTGACTGTAATTTGTTTTATAAATAAAAACTGTATTTTTGCTTTTAGCTATTGTTTATCTTACTTGGTGGCCACACGATCAAGTTTTGCCTTTCAATTCCATTCAATTTGCTTGAGCAATTATTGCTTAGCAATATGCTGTCAAATCAGTTGTTGTTTATCTGACATTTTATTTCTCTGTACGGTTGTTTATTTATATGTGTGTTTGTGTGCAAATAAACAAAAAAGTAATACAAAACACAGCAACGACAATTATAATTAATAATTTTATTAATTTAATTGATTAATTGAAAAATCAAAATTTAACAACCACTTAAAAACACAACATAAAACATTTGTTATAAATACAGCCACAAATCTTTGGACAACTACTCGCGGTGAAAATTGCAAATTTATGGCAGAGCAATTTCAAGTGTTCTCCAGCAATATAATCAGTGTTGCCAAAACTTGGTGACGAAAAATGGCTAAATTTACGGAAAAAAATGGCTAAAAAATGGCTAAAAATGGGCTAAAAAATGGCTAAACTTTTTTTTTAAGTAAAAACACATTAAAATTCTATAACAAAACAGAAATAATTCATTTAAAGTTGTTTACGATGAAATTGTAAGTTAAGATCAATTTCTTAAATAAGAATAAACGTAAATTAATATTTTAATAGATATTTAAAAAATTAAATCATCGAAAAATTCGTCGTTATTGCTCATCTCATAGGAATCACTCGTGCCTATTAGTTTTAAATAATTTGAAGGAAAATCATAATCACGACAACATTTACCCAACATTATGAGTCCAGATCTACAATAAAAAACAAGTAAAAAAGTATAATCGGTCAACCCTGACTAGATGATACCGTACACCACATTATAACCTATGTACCAAATTTTATTAAATTATCTTTAAATTTGCGACCTGTACTTTGCGCACAAGTTGTGCATGGACAGCCAGCCAGCCAGCCGGGCAAGCATCGTTAATTCGACTCAGAAAGTGATTCAGAGTCAATCGGTATAGGTAAAGGTTGGCTAAAGCTATGTTCACACCTATTAAATATATGACGTCCTACACGTGACCACTAGTTTTCTTAAAGAATTGTTTGCTTTTGCAAAACGTTTGGCTAGGGTAAACATTATTTAACAGTTTCTTAATTACATTATACAATGATCATTTTAAAATTAAAGTTTTGTAAATAAATAGAATTTTTTTTTGGATTTTATTGTCAAATATTTGTTAGGTCTGAACATACCTTAAGTATCAATATTTTAAGGTGTTTCAAACATCAGCACAAGCGCATAGTACCCTCTCCACTGTTGTGGTGTTGGTAAAAATATTTTATTGTTACAGTAAAATTATTTACCTAATTAAAAAAATCAAATTAACGGTTGCTAAATGTAACCTATTTCTCAAATTACTTTTAACGATGTTTACTTGGCAAAATACCCTCTCTACTTCAGCATTAGACCATGGAAGTGAGAGCAACTTTATAGTCAATTCTGAGATTTTAAAAAAAATTTTGTTGCTGCCTGCATCTCTTTACTGAAATACTTGCAACCAGAAAGAAACACCAATGTTTGTGGTGATCCATTTTATAAATTTAGTATTGGAATACTGTTCCTTTATTTTGAAACATGTTTCATCATCATCGTTTATAGCGATTTTCAAGATTTGTAAAAGTTGTGATTTAAATTAAAGGCGTTTTAATTGTTAAAAATGTTTGTTTTACTTTTATAAATTTTTATAATAAAATAAAAATTATAACTTTAAAAGAAAAACGGCAAAAAAATTTTATGGCTAAACAATTTGAAAAATGGCTAAAAAAATGGCTAATGGCTAAACTCATTTTTTAATGGCTAAACAGGGTAAAAAATGGCTGAATCTAGCCACTAAATGGCTAAATTGGCAACACTGAATATAATCAGCAATTATTGCTCCATTGGGCTTTCATTGTTCTGCCGACGTTATTGCTTGTACTAAGCAATATATATTGCTACGTGGAGACCCAGCGTTAGGTCTAATTTATTTATTTTTTTTTATGACAGAAAAAATGAAAACGGCCGTCACCAGATTTTATGATCAAACGTGCCTGACTAATGGCATTTTTCATCAATCTTGCCACAACTTCTGGCGAAATGTTCCTGTATTCCTGACGTATATTCTCCTTGAGGGCTTGAAGAGTCGGAGGCTTGTTGACATAGACTTGTAACTCCAAGAAACCCCACAAAAAGAAGTCTATAATGGCAAAAATTCAAAATTGTCAGACCTCGAGAGATCTTCAAGATTTTTTGCGATCGCGGCTGAACGGGAAGAATATCTGGTACCGCGGGGGTCAGCACTGGATTGACTATTGGTTGATGCATCTGTTAGTAGATTGTCTTTGCGGAAGTTTTAATTTTCTGATTGCTCTTCCGTCCGGCATGGCAGATGCGATGCAACGAATAGCTACATTTCGACGAAGGGATACTTTTGGGAATCACGTGATGGTTGTGTTTTACTATAAAAGACCGCGGGAAGGGAAATCCTTAAAATCCTATTGAAAGGCACATTTTTCATCACTTGTGTGAGAGTTTGGCCTGTGGGAGAATTATCCCTATTTGCTGTTGCTACTCAACAGATGCTGCTGGCACTTTTCTAGAAGCAGTGGAGCTTAGGTAGCCCCAGCTTCCTAACAAGGGGCAAAATGATCTTGCCGGATTATGCACTCCAACTGCGACCTGCTCCCAGAGAAAAAAAAGGTATCAATATGGTCACCTCCAACAAAACTATTTTTAACGAAAATTATAAACGTTTTGTGTTTTACTTAAACATATAATTATTACCAACAGCCATATTGTAGTTAAATTAATCCTCCATCAAGAAGCCACATCCATATTATGGTTTCCTCAGTATAATAACTAAAATATGTTAAACACTTACAATAGCATGGTTTGTTGTCAATTATAGTATGTTGCTCTTGGAATAGAGAAAAATACTATTGTTAATTTAAAAACGAATTATTGTCATATTTAACCATAACATTTTTAGTGGTAACCAAAATATGGTTGTGGCTTCTTGATGGGGGACTATTTCAACCATAATATGGTTGTTGGTGACAGTAATATGGTTAAATAAAACATAAAATGTTTAAAATAATCTTTAAAAATAGTTTTGCTGAAGGTGACCATATTGAAACATGTTTTTTCTCCTCGTGTGGATGTATTTGTTGCGCTCAAACTCGGTGCTGGTTGGTAAACGTATTGTTTGTCCACAGAGATAAAAAGTGTGTCTCATCGAAACAAATTTACCGCGCTCCATTTTTTTTTTTTTTTTTTTTTTTTGATTTTTGTAGCTGTTTACTTTACAAATGTTAAAGGAAAACTGACATTTACCGCCATTTGCAAAAATTATAGCATCTTCCGTAAGGGTTATGACTTTTGCGCCACCTTGTACAATGTTTTGTTATGTATCCCAAAAAAATTGCCTAGTTTTAGGCTTTTGTTCGTTTTCAATTTGTTGTTTATTTTTTTCTTTGCTGTTTTTGTTGTTGTTACTTTTTTTTGTACACAAGTTTATTGAATGGATTTTTTGGCACATCATCAACCCTAAAAGTATGCAACCAAAAAAAAAAACAAGAAAATAATCATAACCATATTATAAGATATTACATGGTGCTATTACAAAATGCTTAACACAAAACACGCATACATATGTACATACATATCATTTTGTATATACCCTGTCGGACATTCAGTTAACTTTAAATTAACTGAAAACTAACTATTTCTCAAGTAGTGGTGGTTGACACTTGCACTACTTTTATATGGAATTAACTAACTATTTTAACATTGCGATGTCCTAGGAAGTAGTCGATTGTCCGACTCTGCATTACTTTTAATTAACTTTAAAGTTAGCTACCTTTCGGTTAAACTAAAGTTAAAGTTAAAGTTATTGCAAAATTATAAGTAATGCTATGTTTAATCATCGATTTAAATCACCTGTCGAAATCGAAAAATTTTACATAGTTATTTTTTTTAATTGTACTATAACCTGGCCATAACCGATTACAAATTTCTAATCCGTATATTGTAATAATGGCCCTAAATAAATTAAATCTTTTGTGGTCTTGGAGCCGTTTCTTTGCCAATCGACTTGGCTCTCTCTACTTAAAATATACTACGCAGTGTTTGTATACACTTTGGTTTATGTAAATTTTGCATTCCGTAGTAGTTGGCTTTAAGTTAGTCTATACAAGCTAACTTAAAGTTGGTTTTTTTTTTGTAGTAAGCTACTCATTTGACGGCAGGGTATTTGCAGTGTAAATTTTACACAAACAGAGTTAAAAGATAAGTTCTTTTTGTTATTATTATTATTCTACATGTTTCTTTTTTCGTTTTATACTTGCATGTTTTATTCTTGTACCCTTAAATCTTAAAACAGTACGAACTTATATAAAGGGACAATTTAGCAATTGACCTTAAAATTTTAAATGAATTAAAAAAATATAAAGCCCTACACTCACAATATTATTACAGTACCGGGCTGTAGTTTATTAAATAAGTATTTCGTTCAGTAATTTTTTAAATAAATAAACATTTTAAATTCCAAGCAAATTTATTTTTAACTGATTCTAACATTTATTCAAAAAACTAAGTGCATATTAATACGGATTTTCAGTTGCAGTAAATATTGTCCATTGATTAAGTTAAATTCCTCTGTATGTAAAATTGAATGAAAATGTAATTTAGAATAACGAAAAGTTCATTTAGTTTTACTGTCAAAATTCAACCGCGAATTCCGTAAAAACAAATGAATATTCAGTTATTTTATATAAATTAACCAGCAAACAATTAGCTACATATTCCGTAAAAACAAAGGAATATTCAGTTATTTTTTTAAAATTTAACTACCAAAAATTAATTTTTAGTTATCTTAAAAAAAAACGATTTGCTTGTTTTGTGTAAAAAAAAATCCCATTTTCTATTTGTTAAAATTACAGTGTAAACTTTTAAAGTAAAATAATTTCGAAACCATATTAGTCATGCTGCTGGTGTCTTATAATTGAGAGTTCTTTTGTAAACAACGGGGTCAGTACAACAAAAGTAAAACAAACGTGTGTAAAGGGGTAAGTAAATAATATTATTCTCTCTCTCCCTCATTTTAAGAAATTCGGCTCTTTTTTTGGAGTAAACGAAAATTCCTGAATTTAATAAAATAACTGAATACTCCTTTGTTTTTACGGAAAATGAAGTTAATTTTTTGATAGTTAATTTTTTTAAAATAACTGAAAATTCATTTGTTTTTACGGAATATGGGGTTGAATTTTTGAAAGTAAAAATTAAATGAATTTTGGTTAAAAATAAATGAAAAATAAGTAGAACTGAGTTTTATTTATTTTATATTAGAATTTCAGTTAATTTTAAGTACAGAATATTGTGAGTGTATAGTAAAACTCGACCTAGAAACTTTTATAAAGGACCTACGATTGACCGCAATCATTACCTACACAAAGACCTACTTCTGGATGCAAGCTTTGCCACTCTAAAGATCAATTATTGGATTATAAAAGAATATATAGCAAAAAGTTTCAAATATTTAATAAAAAAAAAAGTATTTGTCTCTCCTGAAAAGTAGTTGTTTTTGACTAACGAGGTTGCGGAAGAAAACCATCGATATGTAATAGGCTTTTTACACTGATCAACATCTAGCATCTACCATCAAAGATGTAGAAAATGTGAAACACTCGTTTACATTGCTCACATCTAACATCTACCATCAAACAAAAATGTCACCATTTTTGAAAAAAAATGTTTTGAAAACAAAAAATGTTTTTTTTTCTACAAAAGTGCCAGAATTTAAAAAGAAAACACAAAAATGTATTTGAAGTTCCATTTGTTTAAAAATATTAAAAATACCTAACAAAAAAACATTGCAATAAAAGAGAAAAGTTGACAAATGGTAACGCTGCTTTCAAAAAAATTGTTTTTTGTCAGTGATGCCACAATAATAATAGAACTTATTGCCACTTTTCTAGGGATGACACTAAAATAATCAAAAGATGTTGAATGGAATACAATGAGATTGGAACATCTTTTAAAGATGTTGAAAGATGTTGGTTTTTAGCCCTATGTATTTCTTATGGGAAGATGTTAACATCTTCGCAAATTGTGGAAAATTGATGGTAGATGTTAGATGTTGATCAGTGTAAAAAGGCTATAAGCCTACGATTAACCCCAATTAAGACTATAAAAATTTTGAATATTAATTATAGCGATCAGCGATTGCAATGATTTGTGCCAAGTGAACTTTTAAGGACGGTTATTAAAGCTGAAATTAGATCATTTAGGATGGGCCGACTTCGAATGACATATTGTACCCGTTGTTATGCATCCCCAGGCAATTTTTCCTGAACCAATTGAGTTTTATATGGAAACATTCAATTTTCAGAATGCGCCGTAGTGATATTCTGGAGATTTCCACTTGAGTAGCACGTCGACGACTAGACTTCGGTGGATGCATATGGACACTTTCTTTAGTCTACTAAACTCTGTTTTTCAAAATGGGTAGTTAAGCTTTTTATCATGTTTACACTGGGTTATGTGGCAGTATTTAAAACTTGTTAACGTTATTTTCTTTTTGTTGTAAGAACTGATCGTCCGAAAATACAATAAAATTTAACAATTTTTAAGCGATCTTTCGCATTGCGTATGATGACGTTATTAAATTTTGTAAAATTGTTTATTACTCAACAAGATTTTGTTTGTCCTGCCTAATTCCCGATTTTTATTCTTGATAAATACACTGAAATTTATTGTTAGAGGATAAGCTAGTTCCTATGCTTAGGCCAGATCATCAGGAAAACTTTTCCCAAAAACATTAAAAAAGCTAAAGATCTTAGATATGCAAATAAAATTGTAGAGTGAAAGAGAATCCCAAACACTTGAAATTTTCATTTGCAACGATATCAAGCTTAAACAAAATACCAATTCAAAATAACTTTGATCATTGGTTTTTACCTGTAAAAAATGAAACTAAAAACTGTAAAAATAAAAAAGTAAAAGGCATTTAAAATCAATGAGTTTAAAGCTACGGTCACACTTATTAAATATTTGACCAAATAAGCGTAACCCCAACTTTTGTTAATAGTTAGTGAGATTTAAAATGTTCTTAATATTACAAAATAAACTAATTATAATACAGGACATAGCAGAAAACTGTTTTTTGTAAGATGTGGTATTTTAATCAAAATAAATATTGATATTAAGCGAAATTATTTTTTTGTTTGATTGTTGGTCCCGTTTTATTCGTCAAATATTTGATAAGTCTGACCGTAGCTTAAGTGAGAAGCCGCAGAACAAAACGTACTTTTTCATACATTTAAAAATTTTTGGGAAATTGAGGTTTATTTATTTCAGCCCCTTAAAAAACTGCATGAAGCTGGGAATGGAAACAAGTTTTTTGCTTACCAAAAGATGAATCAAACTGCCGTAAGTCAACACATTAAGTGTCAAGGACATTTAATATCAAACCAATTTTATATCGAAAAAGTACGTTTTGTTAAAAAAAAATGAAAAAAGTACGTTTTGTTAAAAAAAATATTTTATAAAATATTTAAATTTTCTACAGATTCTTGTAATTCTTCCATGTTTTAATTTTACTATTGTATTAATTATTTTTTTTCATAACACTTATTCACCAAACAATAGTTAAATTATTGCAATTATTGGTAGCTATTCTTGGAAACTCGTCGAAGAAATACAAATTTACATTAAAACAAAAGCAAAGCTTAAAAAATACTTTTTGTTTATCATACATTTCTAAAATTAAATAAACGTGAGAATTTTCACGCGTTTCTCTCTCTTTAAAAGACGGTAAATTGTATGATAAACACAAAAACAATTTCATAACCTTTGTTTTTGTTTTAATGAAAATTTTTACTTTTTCGACGCGTTTTCAAGAATAGCCACCATTATTTATCAGTTAACTTTAACGAAAATGAAATGACATAAATAAACGTCAAACAAATTAAGAATATTAAGAAATATTATGTTATTAAAACAACTTCACGAAGAAATGGCAAAAATAATGAAAAAATCACATTTTGAAAAAAAAAATGAAAAAAGTACGTTTTGTTATGTAAAAATTTTTTTAGAACCCATTTTCTTGGTAACAAAAAAATATGCTAACTAGATTTTTTCTTAAAGATTTCAACCCAAATATTATAAAAATATCAAAACAAGTGTAGTAAAACTTAAAGTAAAAGTTTGGTTTGGATAACATAAATTCTGCGTTCAAAGGAAACATTTGGTTATATTAAACTTGCCGAAAACTGACTCTATAATAGACTTTATGACTACAACTGAAGCTTAAGCTTTACTAAATTAACGCCCTATATTGACTTCATGGACCGGACACTGCGAGAAGACACTGCAACCTTTGAGAATGTTGAGAAAGACTCTAAGAAAGTGGGTCTGGCAGTAAAGGGAGATAAAAGCAAGTTAATGTTATCAACGCAAAAGACGTCTACACACAGAAAAAATTATCAGTAGTTTTTTATCAATTAACAAAATTGTTTTTAAAGTATTTCAATTTAATAAATGTGATAATTGAATTAATTATATTTTTTATTTAATATCAAAAATATAATTTTGATTTTAGTTGTTTTGAAATAAATTTTTAATTAAATCACAAAAAATCTTTGATTGATTTTTTCGTTTAAAAAAAAAATTTTTTAAACTTATTGTTTAAACACATTGTTTGAAATGGCAAAGTTTTTTGATAATTTTTTAATTTAAATGAAAAATATCATTTATTGAAAAAAAATATTTACAATCTTAAATTTATAATCATTTTGGTAATAGATGCAAAATCCACAAATTGCTTACTTGATTCTATTGTCTCTAATCACCAAATTAGAGACAATTTAAAATTGTTTCTGTGAAAGACTCGGACAGACAGTGAAAGCAGAGTAGTGGAAGTAGTCAGCGAGTTTGTTACGTCGCTACCACTATAAAAGAAGCAAACAAAATTTTTCGAGATTAAATAGAAAACAAAACTGGCCAACAGATGCTACTTTGGATTAAATAAGCAATTTTAAAATATGGCCAAATTTCGTCAGAAAAAAACCATTCTCTGCAAGATATTGATACTACCCTTGCTGTTCTACAACTATGAAGCGTAAGTAATTGAGAAATCAGACGAGGCAGTACTTGAAGTGTTTGAGAGAAAAATACTTCGAAAAATCGATGAATTAATCTGCGTTAACGGAGACTATCAGCGTCATATGAACCACAAGCGGTATAATTTTTATGCAGACATTAACATATATAGCCTTTTTAAAAAAAAATGACTACGTTGGCTAGTTCATATTGTGAGAATTAATAAAGGTGCTCCAGCTAGGTATATGAGCCCAGTGAAGGCTTACGCAAAAGGGGAAAACCATAACTTGGATGGAAAAACTATTTAGAGAAAACCATGTCTAAGCTTGGTGTCATAGATTGGAGATGACGCGCAGAATATCAAGGCCTCTAACGTCCTGTATTACCCACCTTAGTAAGTAAGTAATGCCAAATAAAGGTCTGTGACTGCAGAAACACCTTATCTCTCCAATCAACCACTAAAATAATTAGATACAAATTCCTATGACTACGGCCAAATGGACCAGCATACAGACTTTCGTTCCAAGACAAAATCAGAGTGTACACAAATAGGTACTATTAAGGACTTAATTTGTATATGAATAAATCGGTCTATATCATAACCTGCAATTAATGCAAATACAGCTAAAATCATTGTTCGAAAATAAACACTAAATATCGCTCCTTAGTGTTCTGTTCGGTAGATTTGTGGAAACGCTAATAGTGTTTGTGTAGAAAATAAAAAATAATACTGTTCTTATCTAACTCAACAAAAGGATAAGAATATTCAATTCCGTTCAGTTTTTTTTTTAACACTAACTTCATTGTTTTCGGTTTAACTCATTAACGTTCGTTTGATTCTGTTGTGCGTAGCGCTTTTTTGGCTGGTAAAAACATTTTTTACAAAAACAAAATACACATACAAAAAAAAAAACAAAAACCCAGCAAAATAATTTTACACAAACAAAACACATACAAAACACACACACAAGCTTTCGTGCTGCGGTCGTTTGTAAAATTTTTCGTTTGTTCATTTCTTTATCAATGTAAAAAAAAGAAACATTTAAATATAATGTTTGTCTATAGTATACGGTACGAACGGTATTAAGGGGTGTGTTCATCTACACAAGCACTAAAAAATAGATATCGTTACTAGGTGTGCGAGCCGAACGCTAACTAATGTTTTGTTTATTTTTGACTGGCTAAAACCACCAGAAGATTAAAGAAATTTATACGATTTCAGCTTAATTTAGGCTAAGAAATAACATTAATTTAATTTAATATTTAACTACACTGATAGAAAAGTGCATCTTCATATTGATGATGCCCTAACATCAGAATTGTGACATCAATGTAACTACAAATGGCATCAATGATGCAAAAAGTAACATCAATCCAATGACTAACGTCTTCGTACAATTTTGTCATTTTTTACGTGTCATCTATTTTATGACTATAGTGACATCAATTCGATGCCACATTTTGTATATTATTAAAATTTGTTTCATGATTACAATGTATTATAAGAAGCAAAAATTCCTTTATTCTATTTTTTTAAATGATTTAGTTAAATACATCATATTTCTAAAGTTGAATAATTACGAAAACCATATGGGGCATGGTGCTGGTGTCTTATAATTGAGAGTTCTGCTGTAAACAAAGGTCGTAATTCAACAGACGTGAAACAAACATATGTAACGGGTAAGTAAATAATAATGACTTTGACTTAATGACAAACTGTCATTAAAATGATGCTAATGTGTCCTTTCTCCGATGTTACTGCGTCATCGCACTGAGGACATGTTCGTCATTTCTGTGATGTCGATGTGTCATCCCATTGATGACATAATTTCATTTTGACCCTGATAACACTTTGGCCAAGTGATGTTAAGGTTGACATCACAATGATGAAAAGTGTCATGGGGTCAAAAACGAAGACACTTGTCATAGTACTGATGTCAAAATACATCAGCGTTATGACGCCTTTTCTATCAGTGATATAAGAATTTGATTCTAAAACGATATACGATACGTGATTTTAGGATAGGGGTTAATATGGTTAATTTTGGACCTACCAGCACAATATTTTGTCATGACATGTTACAACCTATCGTAATAGTTATTGTCGCCAAAGTTTTTAATCAATTCCAATTATTATAAGAAAGTTATGAACCTTAAAGCTATTTTCGGGAATAGTATTTGTATTGGAGCTATGGTCAAATATGGACCGATTCCAATAAAATTTGGTTAGATGATTTTGATAAGCAATAAAAAAAGCTTAGACCAAATTTACTCTAAATAGCAACATTATAAGATATTTTAGGGTAACAAAGACTGTAGACCGATTCTCGCTATTTTCAAAAGGTTTGGTCCTTGTGCCAATTGGCACCAGGTCTAATGAAACTATCGCTCAAATTGCGACCTGAACTTTATGCACAAGGTTTACATGCACAGCCAGCTATCAGCAAACCGGACTGACGGACATCGTTAGGTCAATTCAACAAGTGATTCTAAGTCGATCGGCATACTATAAGGCGGTTCAATGATCAGTATTTTAAGGCGAAACAAACATCAGCACAAACGCATAATACCCTCTCCAGTAGTGTGGTGTGGCTATAAGCATAACTTTGATTCAATATGATTTTTCTTCCATTCTAATTTCATTTCATCGTACGTTTTTTTGTGTGCAATTTTTATAAAATAATTTTTTATATGTAAAAGTTTATTTGTTTATTTTCACTTTTGTTTGCAATGAAATGCAAACTTTTCTTTCTTACATTTTTATATTCTTGAATTTTGCATATAATGTTTATAATATTTTTTTTTTTTTTGTTTTTTTTATTTGTTCTTCTTCTCATCTTTCTAAGGAAATGTAAATACAGTGGGATCGTTAAAAAAGTTTATAAAACATATGCAACAAAATCTCTAAAAATGATAAACATGTAATCCTTTCAAAAAATATCTTTAAAATCATGACTTAAAGAAATCTAAGTGAAATAAACATTCTTTTGGAAAGTGATACAAACTGATACCACAATTTTCAATTTTGAATATATTTTGGTAAAGATAGATCTACACTCAAAAGAAAAACAATCCATCCGTTCTCAAATCAATCCGAAGCGGTATCAATAGCACGGTAAGTACGGATTTTCTTAAATCAAGTACAGAAATATTGATTCAAGTGCGGATTACTCAAGTGCGAAATTCCTTTTTGAAATACACTTGCAATATTATTTTAAATGATATATGCCATATTCGCACAATTGTTTCATTCAATCAATAAAGAGATGAACATAACCAATAGAAAGAACATAAACAGCATTGTACAATGTTGCCAACACATTTCACTTTCTTTTCGTTGTACAATAAAAATCAAAAGTCTTTTGATTGTTGCCAATATATTGTGCCACCTTCGAATATCACATACATATTGGCGATATAATTGTACAATACGTAAAATTGAACAATTTTATTGCAAGTGTATGAGCCGCTTAAGATTGAATCAATCTCAAAATGTGCTTGATTCAAGTATTAAGAAGTTGATTCAATCCCGAATTCGTACTCGAAATAAACCAAAAGTGAAATTAGAAGAATAATTTTATTATGATTGATTTACTTACCCGTTTTGCACCTTACAAACTTAATATAGATATATAACTGGAAATATAAACTAAATGAGAAGCAAAAACAATGAAAACATGAAAATAATGTGTTTTCGTTTTGTTCGGTTGTTTTTGTTGTTTCTACACACAACAAGCAAATCATTTTTTAACTAGTTCCGTGGTGTTGTTGTAGTGTCTGCAACAAATTTTAATAAGTTAGATGAGATTAAATAGCTCACTTTGTAATTTTACTCTCAGAGGGGATTTAGGATTTTTTTAAGTACATTTTAGTATTATTCGTACTTAAATTTTTGAGTACGACTCGTACTTAAAGTATGTATAAGAAACTTAACTTCTCCCGAGTGTTTTTATTTCTGTGTAATAACGACATAATATTTGATACTATAGAAGCATAAATGCGTTGCCGGAATCAATTTCTTGGCACGTCCAAAAAATTTGACAGTTGGGAGAAGGTCCCAGGATGGCATCAGTGACGCCCAGAATTTGATTAAAAAGTCTCCAAAGGCAAAGATTAAGCCACTATCAAGCCATGAACAACGATATATGATATTATAAAATCGGACATTAAATAGCAGCGCTATATATAAATAAAAAAAACAAAAAAGGCTGTATTCAGGGGCGTGGCAAAAACCTTTTTTTTAGAAACTCCCTTGACATATATTTTATTCTAAGGGGGTTAACTTTCACAACTTTTTTCTTGATGGAAGTCGACTCGCTCTAATATGCAACAGCTTTTCTTAAAGTTTGCTAACTACTTTGATTGTAGCACTAATTTTCAAATTTCATTTATAGATTGTATTAATTTGTGATGCATTTTAAGACTGGGATCATCCTCTTAAAGTTCTGATAACTCTATTTCTCCTGTGGCACTTTAAAAATATAAAGAGGAATCGATAGTACATCGTTAATAGCGTCAATCCCTAATGGATTAACAAGAAAATTTAGAGGAATTAATTTCAATTTTTCAAATCATCAAATCTTTCAATTCACTTAATTTTTTTCTCGTCAGTTTTAGAGAGGGTATTTCTGAGACTAACTTCATGTTTTCCTTGTTATGATATGTATTATACAATTATATCGCTATTGTTTATGTGATATTCGAAGGTGGCACAGTTTTTTGGCCACAATCAAGAGTTTTTCATTTTTATTGCACAACGAAAAAAAGTGCAATATACTGTAGAATGTATTGGAAAAATTTTACAATGTTGTTTTGCTTATAGGCTTTGTTTTTTTTTTTTTAAATAATTATTTTATTGTGCCACTTATTGAATATGGAGAATTTCATAAGCAATAATATTGTATAATAGATGGGATGCTTTATAAACGTTGTTAAAACATGCAAAAGAAAACTCTAACATGATGTTAGTGTTAATTATAGACACATCATGTAAATGGTAATGTTAGGAATTCAATGTCTGTTGTAGACTCGGTGTAAAGAACTCACCGTACTATTAATACCGCTTCCGATTGATTTGAGTATGGATGGATTGATTTTTCTTTTGAGTAAAGCTATCGTAAACATTACTATCGCCAATTCGTATGTTTAAACCAACATTAATGAGGAAGTCTTGGTAATAAAAGCTATTTTCGGGAGCAGTATTCGTATGGGAGCTATGATCAAATATGGACCGACTACAATAAAATTTGGTAAGATAATTTCGCCTGCAATAAAATGAGTTTGGAAAAAAAATTTAATCTAAATACCGCAATACTAAAATAGTTTATGGGCACTGAGACCCTATTCCAGAAAAAAGCTTGAAGGGGGGCTACAAATTTTAAATGGCATTAACGGCAAAATCTTAGGTTTGATATTATGTCACATTTATATTTAACATCTTTTTAAATACAACATTTTGTTCTTCACTAAAGCCCTTATGATACTACATTTTTAATGCATTGTTCAAGTTTTGGTGAACAGTGCAAATATAATGTAATAGAAAAATTAATCAAGTGCAAAGAGTTCAGCTGTTTTAATATAAATGGCAAAATGTCAACAATTTTAAAAAAGTTATCGATATAAAATGAAGTTATGTCAAAAAAAATGTAAAATTGTTTAACTTAAAATTGACATTTCAAGCTTGAAATATTAAAAGTGTTGCTGAATCAGCGGTTTATGGGCAAATTCAGCGATTTACCGCTTTTTGTTTTTAGGTTTCTCATAAACAAAAAGTTGGCAGCATTTAATAAAATAAACAAAACAGGGATGGCTAAGTTGTTTCAATTGTACTTTTTTGTAGATTCTTTTTAAACTAAGATTTATAATACCTTTTTGTAGTGTTTTTTATGAATACAAATAAAATTAATTTCAACTAAAAAACATCTTTTAGTACAATTAGGGTAAAAAAAGTACAATTTTAAAGGTTGTTGGTACAGTTTTAAAAATTCTCAACGCCATCCCTGAAACAAAAGCATAACAAGAGAAAAAAAAACTAAAAACTTTGTTTACATTTTTTATAGTTCGCTCTTTCTAACATTTACTGTTTCTTTCTATCAATTCTATATCAATTAATGAATAAAAAATGTAGTGTCATACGGGCTTTAGCACTTAAATTCAACTCAAGTTTCCAATGTAATATAACTTAGCCAGGTGGCCTCAATATCACAACAATACAAAGTAATAACAGTCAGCTGTTTTCTGCGACCACCTTGTAAATAAATGCAATTGTTTATGATATTTTTTTTTGTATTTAGTAGTGCTACCATACTTTTGTCATAATTAAATAAGAATTTTCAAATAAAACTCAAAAAATCAATCTGTATTTAAATACTATTTAAGTTTATATGGAAATTAACTTCATATTGATTTAAATATTAACCTGAAAATTGGACATTAGTTAAAAACCCAACTGATTGGGTATAATATCAAACCTACAAATTGGGCGCAAATAGTGTCAATTTATTATTTGATTTAGGTAACATCGTGCTATCTTTATTGACTCTAATTAAGTATTCGATGTCAAATCGAAATTCCCAAAATCTTTTGCAACATACTGTCTGATGTTTGTTCAAACATCATATTTTTCTTTTTTATTTTTTGCATAAATAGTGGTGGCATTTTTAACATATTATTTTCATTTTTGTCTTTTCTTCATGTTTTCCATAATTCTATTTATCTATTTTTTTTTTCTTTCTTTTCTTCTTTTTATTTTTTTCTTGTAGGTTTTAGTCTTAACCATCAATGTTTGTGGTGTTTTCTTAACATAGTTTAGTTTTTTCCTTAAAAAAAAGTTTTTCTCGATTCAAAAGAAAAACACTTTTTTGTTACTTGTTCATTTTTGTCGTTTGCTTTAAACTTGGCAACAATAGCATTTAAAAAGAAAATTTTATGCATAGTTTTTAATTTTTTCTTTTTCATAATACTTTGGGATTTTTTAGTGTAATGGATATGTATGAAGATATTTCTTGTGTTTAAAATAAAGATAATGGAAATTTCATTAGTAAAATATTATATAGAGAGATAATATCATTGATAAAATAACAAATTTGCAGTGATTTTTTAAAAGAAAAAAACTTAAACTCTTTCAATATAGTTTTCCTACACAGTGGCGCAAAATTTAAATAACGCCTTAAATTTTTAGTAAAAAAAAATATTTATAAACAAAAAATTTATTAACTGAAAAATCAGTACAAAAAAAAAACACTTTAAACTTTTTTTTTATCTTTTGTTATTTAGTTTAGTTTGTTTGTATGTGTATTTGTTTGTTCCCTATGGACTCCTCAACAGCTAAGCCAATTTTCCTAAAATGAAAACAGTCATTTCCAGATTACCCGGCATAGCCTGCAAATATTTGTAAATTTTGAAGTGAGTGCTGCACTTCTCATACAAAGGCAGCAAAAGAATTCAGACCAACATATGCTGCGAAAATCCTTCAGAAGATAACAGTACAAAGCATCCTGCAAAATGCAATACAGCAGCCGTATTCTGTAATTCGCTAGAGCTTTATCTCTATGGGCTAGGAATTCAGTTCTGTAACGTGCTTCGCTAAATTTGGCAACGCCATACAATTTTTATTCGCCGCAATTTTAGATTTTAATGTCATCGCTAAAATTTTTAAATTTTTTATTCTCTAAAGGCCAAAATACACTGAACAAAAAACTCATCAAGCATTGGGGAAGAATTAGTGAAAATATGCTTGTATGTGTTACGTATGAAGATCCGTCCATAATTTACCATAGACTCCATATAAAGCCTACTGTCAGAAAACATTACATAACATTAAGTACGCCTAATACCGTAACGAATAATATTTTTGTAGCAGAATTTGGTCGTTGGTAGTTTCATAAGGCTTCACATCACAATAGAAAGTGTCCATAACTCAACATATTCCCCATATTATGCGCACTCTGGGAAGCAGATATAGATATTGTGGTCAAATGTGCTCCAATTTAGCTTCAAATGGCCGGAAATTATACCATGCAATTTTGTTATAATTGATGCTTATACTTATAACCCATACTAAGCAGCCTTCTAAAACCCACCTCAAATCTATAAAACGCTACAACAAATGTCACTTCTAATAAAAATAATATTAATTTTTAGCCATTAATACAAGATGTTGTTGCTCTATTTTCTATTTCTATATACAGGGCGGCTTACAACTAACAATACGATTTATTAAATGAACAACTTTTTTTTTTCTTGTTTTGTTTTTTGTATTTGACATTTATTTCAATTTTGGCTATAGTTTGGTAACATATTCCCACTATGTTTTGAAGATAATATCTTTTAAAAAGTGCCCACTGTTTGCTTCGACCTGACATGCTCTTTCCAGAGCATTTCCCATAACTTTTCTCAGAATTTTAGGTCCCAGCGCCCTCACTTCTACTCGAATATTCGCCTTAAGTCGTTCGATGGTTCTTGGCTTATTTACAAACTAGTTAGTCTTTAGGTAGCCCCAAAGAACAAAATCGGGTTCAGGTAGATCGGGCAGACTCGGGGTCCAGTTAAAATCAGGAAAACGCGACAATATTCCATCGCAAAAAAATTTCGCACAGAAAAGCCATAGTATCTTTTTGGAACCACTATTCTGTATTGTTGTCTCTCTCGGGACTTTAAAAATATTTTCAATAATTGAATGTCAGTCATATTAACTGCAACTTGTACCACATTTTCAAAAAAATATATGTGTATCTTTAAATTTGCTGTATATTGAAGCACAGCCGCAAATAAAGTTGTAAAATCCTCTTTTAGCAAAAACTGTTTTTTTGCGGATAACCGTTAACATTACTCTCTTACACTGTTTAAATCTCAAATCACTCAAAATTAGGCATCTTAACGCCTTCAAAATGGCATACAAAGAGTCAGCTAGTGGAAGAACGTTGTAAGCAGTGTTCGAAAATAAACACTAAATATCGCTCCTTAGTGTTCGGTTCGGTAGATTTGTAGAAAACACCAACGCTAATTGTGTCATGAAAAATAACGTTTCCTTGTTTGTCATCTTTGAAACACAAAAATAATACTGCTCTTATCCAACTCAACAAAAAGGTAAGAACATTTAATTCCGTTCGGTTTTTTTTTTTAAACAACAAACTTCATTGCGTTCGGTTCAGCTCATTAATGTTATTTTCTTTTGGCTGGTAAAAAACTAAACATTTTTTACAAAAGCCAGATAAATAATTTTACACAATACACACACAAGCTGTTCTTGCTGCGGCTATTGCTAAAATTTTTTTGTTTGTTCATTTCTTTATCAATTTAAAAAAAGAAACATTATAGAACTTTATAATATAATGTTTGTCTATAGTATCACTACAATTGTTCTGTTTTTTAACGAAGAACAGAACACTTTATAATGTACGAATCTTTCTTGAAAATAGTAACAAGCGGTATTAAGGGTTGTGTTCGTCTACACAAACACAAAAAAAATAGATATCGTTCCTAAGTGTGTGAGCCGAACGCTAAATTGTGTTCTGCTTATTTTCGAACACTGGTTGTAAGTTAATTACAATATGATACAAAGTAATTGGTTTTTAAAAGTTGAATAACGTTTTAAAAGCCGCATGTGTAATGGAAGAACTTTTAAATGACATGGCGATTGTGGAAATATAACTTTTTTCCACTAAAAAAAAAGTTATGCGGGTATGTTCTGTAAATCGAAATGAAGTGGATTCAAAACCGAATAAATTTTAAAAACGACCCTCTAAAGAAAATGCATACAAATATTACTTTGTATATACTACATACTTTGAGTACCAATTATATTTACAAGAATAGCTCTTAAAAACAAGAAAAACTACAGTCATTTAGTTAATAATTTAAATCAAAATCTCGTTTGATTTCAATTCCACTTCATTTCGATTTGTAGAACATGCCTGATAAACCGTAAATTTTGCATGTCAATTTTAAATTTCATTATATATTCAAAAAAAGTTTTTATTATAATTATTTGGAATAATCTAAAAAAAAATAAAAAACTATTAATCTTGCCTGTTAAAAACGTTTTTTTTTTTTTTTTTGCTCTCCTGAAAAATAATAATTTTGTAACTTAAAACGTTGTTCGCGGCTGTGCTTTAATTATTCCTAGATTTTATGTGCCCAATATTCTACAATACGGATGACTTACGTGACTATTGAGGTAAAAATGGGCTTCATCGTCAATTATTATACAGGGTGTTTTTTTAAGCCCGATAGAACTTGAAATTGTAAAAAATAACACAAAAAATTAAATTGTAATCAAAATTTTTTTTTATTCGCAAGATCAATACGTGACATTAACATTTGAAAATGATTTCGGGCATATGGGCACCGCGGCTGTTTTTGACGAAGCGCATTCTGGACGTCCAATTTTGGGCCACTTTTTCGAGCACTGCTGGCCGTATGTCACGAATAACACGAACAATGCTGGCCTCCAAGGCGTCAATTGTTGCTGGTTTATCAGCATAAACCAGTGACTTCACGTAGCCCCACAGGAAATAATCGAGAGGTGTCAAATCGCACGACCTTGGAGGCCAATTGACAGGTCCATTTCTCGAAATCTTTGATTTCAATAAGTCGATGGTTGCGTTCGCCGTATGGCACGTAGCGCCATCCTGTTGAAACCACATCTTCCGGATCAATGTCATCCATATTTTCAAACAAAAAATCATTGATCATGGTGCGGTAACGATCTCCATTGACCGTAACGCGAGCTCCGGCCTCATTTTTGAAGAAATAACGTCCGATGATGCCACCAGCGTGAAAACCGCACCAAACGGTGCATTTTTCTGGATGTAATGGAGTCTGTAGGGTCTCTTGTGGATTGGTCTCGCTCCATATGCGGCAATTTTGCTTATTAACAAACCCGTTAAGCCAAAAATGCGCGGCGATTATGTACGCCATAAAAATGACGAAGTCGTCTATAAGTTGCGCGAATCGACGACTGATTTTCAAAGTAAATTTGGATAATTTCGTAGCGTTGTTCAAGCGTGAGTCTATTCATGATGATTTTTCAGAGTTTACTGAAACGATAAAAAAAATTATTTCATCAAAATATAATTTTTTGTGTTACTTTTTACAATTTAAAGTTCTATCTAGCTTAAAAAAACACCCTTTACATGACGATCTTTGTGTCTGAATAATCGAATGCTGACTTTCAAAATCAAATTGAACAACTTTAGTTCTTTGTTCTGTGCTGAGTCCTTCCATCATTGATTTCGAAGGATTTTTAAAGTTAAATCTGAAAAAACCCAAAATAAATTACGTAAACAAAAACAAACAAAAATTCACTCATTACCCAGTAAAAACTTTGCCTACAAAATAATGTGTTAAGTTATCAGGAAAAAGTAAAAATAGTACTTCCAATTCTACTAAAAAAAGAACCAATGAATTTTACAAGGGATGTCCTAAATTGGACGCTTTTAAATGTAAGTCATACATCTGAAAAATAAGTTGATATAAAAGTATTTATAGTAGTTATAAAGAAGAAAGCTACTAAATAATGAGTGAAAGAAGCTTTTCATTTTAAAAAAGTAGGCCAAGTTTTTACTGGGTATTTCACCAATTCTATTTAAATATCAATTTATATTTAAATACAGTTTTTTTTATCAAATTTTATTCTTATTTTACAATTTTAAGCATAAATTGATATTCAAATAGAATTTATGAAATAGGCCCTAAAACATAACTTTGCTTATGCGCTTTACTGTGTGTAAAAATGAAAATGCGTTTGTTTGTTCCCTATAGACTTCTTAACAAATGTAGTTTCCTGAAATGTTCACTGTAATTTTCCAGGGCTCGGAATTTCCCACACACACACAGACAGTACAAATTTCAGTATACCTATGAAGGACAAATTGTTTGGTTATCAATACAAAAAATCTGTGAAAAAGCGAGCTTATCTGGAAAAGTAAAAGTGGAACTGCCCGTACAAGGACAAAATCATTGTTTAAATATCTAAAGAAATATAATAGTAAACGTTTGACGTATGGTACAAATTGCTGGGTTACCAATGCACGAGATACGTTTTAAAAAAAATTTTACTAACATTGTTTTAATGAGAGCAGCGAAGCGCAGCGGGTTAAGCTAATAATGTTTATAAATAGTTTCTTTGCAATGCATTATGGGTAATTTATCCAATTTTTTTGGCCAAAATTAATAACAGCCGGACAGAATTTGAACCAACTTTGGATAGGAACTTTTTATTAACTTTTAAACTTAGAATTTCTAAAAAGCGGTTTTATACGTATAATTCAAGATTTTTTGACATCATTTCAATTCAGTTTTTATTATCTTAAAGATGGAACAAAATTTCTTTTTTTTCTACTCAATTGGTATATGGTATTCATTTTCTGAATTAATATCATACAAAATATTTGTGTAAATTGTGTCTGTTAACACGTATTGACATCATCTGCGCACTCATCGTCTTCACTGGCACTAAGATCCTCAGTGTCTTCAAAGCTAATTGGAGTAACTTTTGGATTTGATAACATATCAATCACTTCTTTAGGAAGCTGAATGCGTTTTTTAGTATCCATTCGCCTTTTTAGACATAGAGAAGAAACAAGTGGGTCATACACATGGACATACACATGGCTCTGTTAAAAATATCTGACATATTATTTTTTCGGCTACATTTTCTGGCCTACCAGTAGCGACTCAGTAGCATCTTCTCCAAAACAGCCAATTGGAAGAATTGTACTTTCAACTATTTCTTTTAAATGAATTGAAAGTTTATGCACAGTCGCAGTCACTGGAAGCCAAGGATATTTTACCAAATCCAATGGGAACCGCCAACATATAGAAATCAAAATAATTTTTATTGAATATATTGATTCTTCATCAATGCCAGTTACACGGCAAAAGAGGGAATGATCCGCGAAAGCCCGGCGGGCAGTGGTACCATCATTCGTGCTGCCAAATCCTCCCGTTTTAGGCTTGTCTACGTTAAGAGACATTTTTCCCAAAACAAGTTTTGAACTTTTTTTCTTTTCCAATACAGCCTTTCGTTTCTCTTCTTTTCTAACTTGGCACTTCTTTATATCGGACTTGTAGCCTGCGTGCAATATAAACTTAAAAACACGAATCTAACAATACAAAGGGATTCCTGCCTTCACATGAAATGTTTCACTCTCGAAGTTCGTGATGCTCATAAAGTCCTTAGGACTCGCTCCACATATAGGGCAAGTTTGACTTGATTTCGTGTTGCTAAAAACATTTAAAACTTGTCCGTCTATTAAGGTGAGTGATAATTTAAAACTTATTTCAATGGTCCTTGTCTCATCAACTTGTATTACTATATTCTTCAACTCTCCGATCTGTGTTTTCAAATACAAATCTTCTTCTAAAATAATCTCTTTTGTCTCTTTTACGTACTGAAGCTTTATTGGCCGACAAAACCTTTTCGACTGAGGGGTTCGGTTATTCCAAAGAGGTCTGCGGAAAGAGTCGATTAGCCTTAAAGGAATGAGGGTGGTTGCAAACAAAGACAATTCCAAGTCGTTAGATGTACCTGGCTCGTCAAACCGCTATTTATATAATGATTGGCCTGTACTGCCATCAAAGCCATAGCTTACAACTAGATTTGCCTTAAGAGAAGCTACATTCTTGACCATTACCGCCACTATGACTTCCCTTTGCATCTCTAAAATTCTGTTGGCAGTGTTCGTTAGCAACATTTGTAGTGGAACTTTTGCACATTTTTCTATTATCTCTATACCATCTGGTCTGCATTTTAAATTTGAAAGTGTATCGTCGTTGTAAAGCGGATAAATATCACAATTTCTCAATTTATTTTCGCGTCTAATATTAAGATATTGCGACTTTGTCAAGTTGTTTTCTAATATAAACGATAGTGCCTCTTCTGTGGTAAGTCTAATTGGCATCTTCGTAGCACTCTCTAATATTTTCCTCAATTTAGATGGTCTCGTTGGGCTGGCTAGAGTTTCTTTGAGAACCACAGCTGGGTGCTTTTGCTTTCGAGCACACTTAACCATTCAGAGTTTTTCGTCTCAAATACATCACGTTTTCTATGTGAAATTTTTAATCTTTCTTTTGAAAAGAAACATTTCTTCTTTTAATGTTTCGTCATCTCCAATTTTACTAAACACATAATTTAAAACAGCTGTTTCTTTCTTTCCTTTATTTTGTTCCTCGAACCTAACTTTAGCAAGTTCGCTAAAAGCAAAATAGAGGTTGCATAGAAATGGGATATCTCAAAAAACGCCAAAACAGCAGCATGAAATTGATTATACAATCCAGTGATGTTATACGTAGGGAAAAACCCCCTATTTGTAGACATTTTCTTCTAAAAAATGACCGTAGAGAAAAAAGGACAGATTTTTGGAAATCATTAAAATCAATAAATTGATTAATTTTGGAAAACTGTATACATTTGTGATACTAATAAAATTGTAAAAACGGTAGATTGTTAAATTTCTTTCTGTCATCGCTTGCCGTCATTTCGGCTCTGATTTTAACGTAAATTTGTGATAAACTCGAATATATATGATAAAGGGAAATACAGAATGGCACATAAGGTGATTAATAATGTAGGGAGATTATTCACAAAAACTAAGGATAGATTACTAAAGTCAGATAGGTCGAATTTAGTTTATAAGATTCATTGTGGTGGCAATGATAATGAACAATGTAGGAAAATATATGTAGGAACATCTGGGATAAAACTGAAAATTAGATTAGCTGGACATAAACATGACCAAAAATATAGGAATTATAATTCAGCCCATGGAACGGCGTTATCAACTCATTGTAGGGATTTTAATCATTATCCTGATTTTGAAAACACATCAATTTTGAATACGGAAAGTTTTAAGAAACGTAGATATATGTTAGAAATGTTGCAGATAAATAATGTTCCATTTGAGAAAAGGATTAATTTTAAAAAAGATACTGAGGGCTTAGCTCAAATTTATAGACATTTATTGAATAAAAATAAATAGGTTGATGTAAGGGATAATTATAAATAGGTATTTGTCCTTGATTGTTTATGAAATAAATTTCAGATGGCATAGCTTTTCTTTAAGGGATGTGTGAGTTTTTTTCAATTTTGATTTAAAAGTTTATGTTGTTTGAAATGTTGTTATTTTTTGACTTTTAGTCGATTTTTTTAGTATTCATATTTATTCTGTGTTCACAACTGATCAATATATTAAGGTAAAGAAAAGCGTTTCTTAAAATTTTTTTTTTTTATTTATCCATATTTTATTTTTCCATTTATTGTCAAATTTTATTTTATTTTAAAAAAATTTCCTGAAGAAGATTTCCAACGGAAATCGAAATATCGAATAAAAACATTTTAATTAATTTTTTAAAAAAGTGACCTTAAGCTTAAATAATTTAATAAAGTATAAAAGATAAACTCTTTTACAAGGATGGATATATTTTAAACTTAATTTTACAGAGTACGAAACAGATAATTTTTAAAGATTGGCATCAAAAAGCTTTGGAGTAAAGTCACCAAAATGAAAATTTATTTTCCCCCCTTAAGTCGAAATTAGATTTCTTTGATTTATCACTGCGACATGCCAATACAGCAAAAAGTCTTTTTCTATCGTCACTGATGATCGCATTAAGGAAAGAAATAGGCTAAGTAATAAAATTGTATCTTTAACTTGCACTGAAATGTGATTTTAAGTGAATTTATATCACTAGTTTTTCATGTTTTGATTTATTTATAAATGAGTTTATATTTATATACTTTTATACGCATGTAAAGGGTGTTTTTATAGAGTGACACACGTTTAAAACATTATAAAACAAGGAAATATACTTTTAATATCAATGAAACGGGCTTTATTGGATAGATAATCTTATAAAATTAATGTTTAAATTGTGGCCGCCACGGCAGGCGCAATCTGGAGCACAAATTTGCATCAACCTTTCGCACCATTTGCGGCCTTATTTCGCCGATAACACTTCGAATGTTGATTTCCAGGTGTTCAATTGTTTGTGGTTTATCGACTTTGACAAACCCCAAAGAAAAAAATCCAATGGGGTTAAATCACACGATCTTGATGGCCAATTAATTAGGCAATTACGTGAAATAATTTTTTAATCAAAAGTTTATTTGAGTAAATTAATAAGCGCCCGCTGTGTGGCATGTGGCTCCATCCTGTTGGAACCACATATCAGCAAGATTAATGCAACGTAATTGAGATAAGAAAAAATTTCGAATTATGTTCCTATACCGTTTACAATTGACAGTAAAATTCTGACCATCATCGTTTTTGAAGACATATGGGCATATTATAGACTTGCCAACAGGCCAGTTTCGCCGAGACAGTTTAGTCAATTACTCCGCCAGCCAATAAAGCGCACCAAACAGTAATTTTTTGAGGATGTAATGGTGTTTCGACAAAAGCTTGTGGATTCTCCCTCCTCACTCTAAATGCGACATTTCTGCTTATTTATGTGCCCATTCAGCCAGAAAATGGCTTCATCGGAAAATAAAACTTTGAATGCAAATTTAAAACCAATATCAATTTGTGCTTCAGCCCATTCGCCGAATTGGCGGCGCAAACGATGGTCGTTTGCTTTTAATTCCTGCACAAGTTTAATCTTGAAAGCTTTTAAGCCAAGAACCTTTCGTTAAATCTTCCATAAAGTGGAAGGACACAAACCTAGTTGCTGAAAACTGCGACGAATTAATTAATTAGGATCATCTTCAATGCTTTCCTGTACAACGGCTACAGCTTCTTCAGTGTGCACTGTTCGCCGTCTCACGGGATGCACGTCATCAGTAACTGTAAATGTCCGAAAACGATCTATTGTTCTTTGAATTAGCCGCTCTGAATTACGATTATGTACGCCATAAAATGAAAAAAGTGCACGATGCGTTGTACGAATAGAACAATTATTTTGATTAAAAATTTCAGCAATTTGCACGCATTGTTTTGGTGTTAGTCGATTTTAGGAGTCAGCTTCTTAAGCAAAATAACCGCATCTGACAAAATTTTTCGATCATAAATGATACTTTCGTTATGAGAAAATGGTACCCTAACGACGAATCATCTCAAAAAATAATTTGTGATACAATTTTCTGAGCACTTAAATCATTTTTAAGACTTTTCCCTCTTATTTTTCAATTATAAAGTTATTGATTAAATTTGAAAAAAATTTTTAATGTCATGTTTTTTATTTTTTCTCTGATTAAAGCAGCACGCACCATTATGGATTCAGATTATTTAAGCAAATTTCTCGCAAAGAAAAGAATAAGCCATTCGCACTTTTATTTTTTATTAATTGACAATCATTTTTGGGCTTCTTTTTAATCCGATCTTTTTATTTGTTCGGCAATTATTCAAACATAATTCCTTTTTCAATCGCTCAAGTGATAAATCAGTTTTTAATCATCAAAATGCTAGCTGAAAACAACTTTGAAAGGACCGCAAGTAGCAGGCCTTTTTGAAGACCTTTATACTCCTTTCTTAAAGATTCACTTCGCATGATGTCCTGCCTTCAGAAGTATGCCTTCTAGAAGGTATAAACTTCTTTTTAAAAGACCTTCTAAAATATTCAGTACACATTTGCTACTCCCTTCTTTGAGAAGTTGAAATAAGGGCTTGCTCCCAATGATATTCTGTGTAAAAAATAAATATGTATGGAATGCGGCGAGAAGGGCTTATGACTGCTAAATAAGGTCTTCTATTAGGCCTCTTTACTCATTCTAGTTATCGATGGGTACATAAAATTTATATACATATTTAAATGGTTTTATTGTATTGATATATTTTTATTTAAAAGTTGTAGGGATTTTCGCAGAGACAATTTTTTTTAATGCGTAGGGAAAAATAGGAATTTGTTCGGGCTGCGTAAGGACTTTTCAAAAAAGTTGTATAACATCACTGACACAATCTCAAAATTTAATACTTATCAAGACTTTATTAATTTTAGCTTTAAAAAATTTTAAACCTTTTTTTAAAAACATCTCCAAAGTTGTATAAAACTTTTATTTTTTTTTTTTTAATTGAAGTTAGATCAAAAGATTGATTTTTTTCACCAATAAACAAGTTTGTTTTAATCAATGTTTTCTAGGGAATTTCCATTATTTTATTTCCCGTTTTCCCGGGATTTTTGTTGCGGGATCCCGGGAAATAAAAAATTCCTCATAATTTCAGAAAATAGCTATTTATACTTTGAAATTTAGTTTTCTATTCTCTAAAAATTAGCATCTGTGGATGGGTTGTAAATAAGATCAATTACAAGAAGTGAGTACATGTATTTAAATCAATGTCTCCTGATGCAATAAATCTACTAAAATCAGAATGGGCAGTGCAACAGTTGATAATTATTACATTTAGTGAAGTGAAGAGTTATTAAAGTACATTAATTCAAAATAAGCTGCAGGTAGAAAAGTTTCATTGTCCATGAACAAGTCTTAGAAATAGGAGATACATAAACATATCGCTCCTTTATTGCAACATAGTCATATCTACAAAATCAAACGATCTTGGCAAAATGCAATTAAAGTTTTCAAAATGTACCGATTTAAAAATATATTTTGCTATAACTCCGGTTCAGTTTGAGATAAAATACGAGAAGGTATGAAGGAAAACTTTGCTAAAGTTACTTCAAATTATGGAATATGACTATGAAGCCATGAAGGAGCGATATGTTTATTATGTGATAAACACAAATTTTCAATTTCAATTTGTGTTGGTTTATATACCCGTGAAGTGCGGGGAAACCGAAATAAAATAACATTTTGGAAATTCGTGTAAGATACTACAACATACAACTTGAAAAACACATTGTCCTAAAGATTACAAATGGACCTATTGAAATGAAAAGGTTTGGAAGCAGCAGTCCGGTTGATGCTATTTTTGCATCAAACTTGACATACATTTGACTGATATAGACGTTGTTTATAAAAAAGAAAAAATTGCTTCTGATTGTGAATCCGAAGCATGCTACAACGGTGCACTTTTAACTATTTGTCCAACCTCGGTAAAAAATGAACGAAATTTTTCGGAAACATGATAATTAGTAAATAAAATCAGGAATATACTTTTTGACGACTTACAAAGCGCTTTAAGTGTATCAGAAAGTTATTTCCCAAGCCATTAAAAAATGTTATATATTTCTTTAAAGTATTTTATCTATTTTATTAATTAACTTTTTGATTTCATATCTTGAGTACCTCAATTTTTATTTTGTTTTTATTATTGTTTTATGAATTATCCAGAGCATAATAATACTGAATAAAAGCATAATAATAGGGAATAAAGGCGTGAGGTAATAATAATTCAAGTTCCTATTTCAATCTTTAATTAATTTTTTAATATTGAACCATTTAATTTACTTTCTTTGTAAACAAGTTCCCTTACGTTTTTTTAAAAAAGTTTTTTTTCATTAATTAATATCAAAATTTACTTTGTATTATTTATATAGAGCGGGATCCCGGGATCCTGGGAAATTTAAAAAAATTTCCCGCTTTCCCGGGAATCGAAAAAGTCCGGGAAAAAACTATAATGCTTATGCATTTATTTGGCACTTACTATTGATATTATTTTCCATATTTTATTTTATTTTTCATTTGTTTTTGTATTAAAAACTATTGTCAGGTATTGTAATCAACAAATAACACGAAGCGCGCACCACTTAAACTGCTGATTGTATACATTGACTTTAAAAGTCAGGCGATGAACGGGTTTTTTGTTTTTTATAAAATGAAAATTCACTTCTATTTGCTTTGAAGTATTCTTTATCACACTATAACAAAAAAGCTTCTTTTTCATAAGTACGGCTTTTGAACTTTGGCCAAAAATATTGACCAAATTACCTACTGTGCAATGATATAAAAATTGTCTACAAGACCCCTAAAAATCCTACTGAAATTTCATTAAATCAAAATCCAATAGAAAAGTAATTTTAAAGCATTTTACTTTAAGTCTATGTAATAATAATTTTAGCAACCAGCCGAATGCACCTGCTCTTATTTAATACTTGTGTTCGCCTACACGTGTGAGCGACATTAATTAAAAAGTAATTAAATATCACTCATACGCTTGAGTTGTTGTGCCACTTGCGATAGTGAGTTGAATGTGAGAGCATTCTGAGGTCCTTAATTATTCAATTACATCGTTACAAATTTTGAAGATGGAAACGATGTTCAGAAATTTTCATACCAAGAAATTTGAATGAGCACTAAGACAAGTTTTTGCTAAAATGATTTTTATTTAGGATTCATAATAATAATTCATACTTAAAAGTGGCTGTAATTAAACACCAATGTGTCTGTGCAATGTTATTTATAGGAAAAACAAATGGAATTTAAGTTCTGTTAAGCAAATTTTTTTGGTTATATAATAAGTATATAAATTTTAATTTGCTTCTTCTTGTAGGCAATTTATGAAATATATTTACTTTTATAATTTCTTTCTAGTTATAAACTTTTAACAAAGTTTTTTCTGGGAGTCAAAAATTCATTAACAAGGTTTCGTTTAAATGTGTTAAATTCCCAATTATTACTATTGATAAACTGAAATTTATTGTTTATGGGATAAGCTATTCCTATGCGCATTTCACTGGTTGCTCAGGAAACTTTTTCCAATGATTTTAGAAAAACTAAAGATATTAAACAAATAAAACTGTTAAGCGAATAAGAAACCTACTCTATTCTTAAATCATATGAAAATAAAAAACGAAACTCTTTCTTTTATGAACTGCTATTTATTCTTAATGAAATAAGCTTTTTTGTTAAAACACATTTAAAAAAGAAATGGAAATATAAATTTTTGGGAAGGTTGGTCCACATTTGGGTCAATAATTCCTTTTCTAAACTAAATCGCCTTTAAACTTTAAGAGTTTTTGCAATCTCTGGTTTAAGGCAAGGATCCAAGACGAGTACAGGCACTGTTTGAGGCACATTTTCTAATGAGCCTGAACTCTCGATATCTCTCAAACTACCAAGTCCTTGCAACGTCTTTTAGGAGAAATTTTACACTATCAATTGATAGCTAGAATAACTCTAGAGCTTTGTAGTTGCACTGTGTTATCAAAGGATTCTCTTCTCTCTGTGTATTCCTTAAAACTTTTTTACCAAAAATAAAATATACATTTAAGTGATATGTCTTACAGATTGTAGTAGTGATACATTATATAACAAATTTTCTTTTCATTTTAGACGGGTAATTACAAAACATATTTCACTTCCTGTTTGATTAAAACATCTTAGATCAATTTTTCTTACTCGCTTGTAATGCGTTATTTATAAGCTCTATCATAAGGATAATATAGTTTCCTTATTGTTTTTTTTTTTTTTTTTTAACAAAACTACAGAACATTTCCCTAGTATTTTTTAGTAGACCAACATAATCCAATCAACAAGCCGAAAAAAAGGTCTTCTTTATTATTAAAGCCTTAAGTCAAGTAAATGTCTAATAATGTCTATTTTACAAACTTAAATTATAAACAGTAAAAAGCTAAGAACAAAAACTAGAAAGGCAGTAAAAACATTCAATAAATTACAGCCACTTTGTAGGATGATAAGAAGAGTTTTACTTTTTTTTTTATAAATATTTACTTAATGTATTTTTCTATTATATGGTTGATGTGGCGTTCAGTTCTTTTTAACTTACCTTCCTTTTTTTACACCCTGCAACAGCATGAGTTAAAACTTAGGGTATATTTAGTTTATTATTCATCTTATATTACAAATCTCATATGAAATCCGCTGCCGAAAAATTCAAATTTTTGATATAAAGGTATCACAGATTTGGCACAATTGGCCTGCACGGTAGACCGTACCTTAAAAAAAATCCCCGTATACCTCTTAATATAAAGTATTTTTGCAAAGCGGTTTCAAAAAAAAATTTTTGCCGATATAGTCGGCTTTTAAGGTATGAAGGCCGAGGCCGTCTATGCACGCAAAGAAAAAACATGGTTGTGGTAAACATATTCTAAGAGCAACATATTATGATAAGAATTATGATTGTTGTCACCATATTAAGATTATTATTGAAACATATTATGACTCAATATACTCGTAATATGTCATCATAATATTTTTCCCTAAATCATATTATTATTCTGTTAATCATACTAAGTTAAGAAGTAATCAATTTATCATCATGTTAATCATAATAAATTTAGAAGCAATCATATTATGATACAGCACCTTTCATAGCTGTCATAAAAATAAAAAATAAATTTAAATATTTTTGAATCGATTTTTTATTTTGTGGCTTTTTACAATTTTTCTTAATGTTAATCAAATAGCGGAGTTCTATATAAGGCTTGCAAAAAAGCAAATGAAAAATCGTTGGTTTTCATGGGCAACCGCGTGTGTCCATTTTTTTGATTTTAAGATGTTGATGCCATATTGCCTAATTTTGAACGCTCTTTATATTTTTTTGAAAAAAGATGGATCAATTCCGTTTTGTAACGTAATGACAAAGTTTAAAATGTGCAATACCTAGCCCATAGTTTGATCTAGAATGGGTTTTCGGCTTTCCTGAACAATTTGTTTTAAGACATACGCGGTTGCCCATGAAAACCACAGAAATATCGTAGCAATTTTATAAAATATAACGAAATCTCTTTGTGTTTTGTTGTTGGATTTTACAAAAAACTATGCTATTTTGCATTTGCACTATTACATCACTAATACTTGAATGAACTCCGCTAATATTTTAATTTTTTAATTTCTTTAAACTTATTTTTTTTATGGAATTTTGTCTTTTAATTGTTTAACCGCTCACAAATAAAAAACGACACAACTTCTTTAAAATTATTTTACAAATGGCGCTAACATAATATGATAAGAGTAAAAATAGTTTGATTGCATCTTTAACATAATATAATAAATGTATAGAAAGTTATCATGTTATGGCTATTAAATATCATGATATGGTTGTGAGAAATATAATATGTTCAGAAAGTTATCATAATTAAGTTGTTAGAAAAATAATTATTTTTCGGTCAACAATACTCAAATTCATAATTGCGATAAACATTGATATGTTTACAGTAACTATAATATTGTTGATATTAAATAAAAATAACAATTGTGTGTGTACGACAACAATATATTGTTACATTAAACATAGTGTTGTTGCCGTAACCATGCCCAACCATATTTTTTCTCTGCGTGTGCAGAGAAGCTTTTGTTAGCGAAGCCGGTATTTGATATACCATATAGAAAATTTTCTTTGCGTCCGGCCGAAGTCCGTCTAAGCATGAAGTTTTTGTAATATCAAAGTTTTTGCCCCGAAAAGACCAAAGTTTTGCTCTTTAAGCCTTTGACCTCAAGTATCCCGTTCTAGTATTTATCCACGAGATCTCTGTTTCTACCACCTAATGAACAACCCTAATATCAAAAGATTAATACTTGCAAAAATTTATTAAGCTTTTGCTAATGAAATAATTAGCTTAAATCTAGATTACTGACGCAGCTCCAAATAAAAAAAAGTACCTAGGGAGATAGAAAATTGAAAAATGAGAAGAAAAAATTAAATAAAAATATTGGCGCAAACGCTTAGTTTTTGAGTTATGGACGTTTTTAGTTTTCATAGAAATATGTGATTTGGCTGAAGTGCAGCTTAAAGGGCTACGAAAAAAAATAAAAAAAATATGCCACCCGATTCAGAATAAAAAAAAAAACTTAAATTAAAATTGAAGGGGGCTAAGGCCCGCCCACTTAATGGTATGTATGGGTACTCAAATTAAAGGTCATTTGCTCACGATTGCAAATATGTATTTTGTTTTTATATTCGCATCTTACTTTCCTCTTAAGGTTAATTTAAGTATTTTTTAATTGCAGAAAAGTTTTAGATAGCGAAGCCGGTATTTTTAATATCATAGAGGGGAAAATCCGTGTGCCCGGCCGAAGGCCGTCTATGCAGAGAACCTTTTATTAGCAAAGCCGGTTTTTTTTTATACCATAGAGAAGAAAACCCTTGCGCCCGGCCGATTGCCGGCTATGCAGAGAAGCTTTAGTTAGCGAAGCCGGTGTTTGTTATACCATAGAGAAGAAATTGGTGTTTGTTATTTTATAAAATTTGTATTACACTTTTATTTAAATAAATTATACACTTAGTAAACAAAAACTGTAATGTGAGCTTAAGAGTTAAAAATGTTTAAATTAATTTTTTATTTCCAGAAAGATCTAGTAAACACCTTCAAAATGATACCAATATTGGCCATATACCTTTAGAAATGTAGTGGAAAAATTACATTTTTCTATGAAAACTAAAAACGCCTATAACTCGAAAACTAAGCGTTTGCGCCAATGTTTTTTTTTTAATTATTTCTTCTTATTTTTCGATTTTCTATCACCCTACGTACTTTTTTATTTGGAGCAGCGTCGGTAAACTAGATTTGTTCCAAATAATTTACCATAGGCCCAAAACTAAGCCCACTCTTGAATAACCCTTAAGTACGTTTAAGCCGACTATAAATTACACTATTCAATTTCATGAAGAGCTGTCTATTATTTAACATAAGTCCCATAAAAGCCCGCTTTGGGAAGTCATAAAACCGTAGCAAATATTTTTTGTTTTTAATACCAAAAACTACTACTTTACAGAATTTTTTTTATATATAAATTCCCCTCCAGAACATCACGTCTCAAGATGTTACGAACCATGATCAAATTAGTAAAAATAACGTTTTATACAATTAGAAAAAAAAGCATAAAACTTTCTGATGATTGGCCAATTATTTCTCAAATGTATAAACCGCAATTAGTTATAATACCGACGTCAGTTTTAATTAACATTGGTAAATAATTTATAGATCCCATATACTTAGACACACCCGATGGGGGTATGAAAGATTCGTATAATTTGTGTTTGTAAATTTGAACATTTTTCTGCTGCAATAATCGAATTTGTATGATTTTTTGCTAGCTTTAATTTTCTGACATTAGGGTGGTAGAAACAGAGTGTAGTGTGTTTGACTAGTCGTCGAGCATCACACTTTGTATAAGCAAAAATGTCCACAATGGCAACAATGCAAATTCTCACTGATTAAATAAAATAACTATCATATTTCTATATTGTAGTGGTAGTATAGAAAAAGGTTGTTAGTGGTTAAGAATTTATAACAAAAATGATCATATGATGATTCCTAAGAAGGATTTTCTCTCGACCGGTGTAAAAAAATAGAGGGGATAACACTCCTAAGTAAGATTAACAAGGTAATAGCAAATATTATCAGCATAAGACTTGCTGAATGCCTCGACAAACAATGTCGTTGCGAACAGGCTGGAATCAAAGCTGAACAATCCTGTGTTGATCACATAAACAGCCTCCGCATAATTAAGCAATCATTGAAATGGAGGTCCCCCTTAATCTGGTCTTCATCGACTTTAAGAAAACTTTTGACACATTTGCCTCACTACCATTTGAAACAACCCCACGTGTAAAGGCGTACCTAGGAAAATAATAGCGATTATCCAAGAACAGAAACGTAAATTATCATATACTCCACCAGAAAGTCAAAACGGACAGTCGCATAAGCGGCTGTCTCGCAATTTTATAAATAAAAGTTAATGAATTAAACACTTAAGACAAAAAGTAGTTTCTTTAGTAAAAGTAAATTAAATCTAAAGTAGAAAATTAATTGTTAAAATATCCTATGGGCATCTTGAAGATAAATAATATTTTGATGAAATATTATTATAAGAGATCTGGTGGATAAAAACAAGAAGGCGATACTTCAGTTCAATGGCTTTTAAAGCAAAAAATTGGTATTCTCGAGACAAAAATTTTGATATATCATACTTTAAGATCCGACTATAAATGCAAAAGATATAAAGGAACTTTTAAAAAGGCGCCCCCTACGTCGTACATAAAGAAACATTTAAAAAGGGGTCGGAAAAAAATTTTCGAAACCGTCTTGCAAAAATACTTTATATTAGGGCGTGTACGGCGCGGCGTACTTTTTTATTTTTGCTTGATGGGGGTTCCATCTTCTGCACGTATGAGTAACATTAATTAAGAAGTAAATAAATATCAGTCATACGCTTCAGTTGTTGTGCTCCTTGTAATCAATGTTCGAAAATAAACAGAACATTATATAACGTTCGGCTTTCACACCCAGGAACGATATCTATTTTTTTAGTGTTTGTGTAGACGACCACAACCCTTAATACCGTTCGTAACTATTTTCAAGAAAGAGCCGAACATTATATAGTGTTCTGTTCTTCGTTAAAAAACAGAACAATTGTACTGATACTTTAGAAAAACATTATGTATTAATTTTCTATAATGTTTCTTTTTTTACACTGATTAAGAAACGAACAAACTAAACATTTAAGCAACGACCGCAAAACGAACAGCTTGTGTTTGTATTGTGTATGCGTTTTGTTTGTGTAAAATTATTTGGCTGTATTTTTGTTTTTTTCGTATGTATATTTTGTTTTTGTAAATGTTTTTGGTTTTTTACCAGCCAAAAGGGACGAACATTACTGAGCTGAACCGAATACAATGAAGTTTGTGGTTTAAAAAAAAAACGGACGGAATTAAATGGTTTCATCTTTTGTTGAGTTGGATAAAAACTGTATTATTTTTGTGTTCAAAAGATGACAAACAGGAAAACATTTTTTTAAATGATTTACTACACAAACACTTTAAGCGTTTGTGTTTTTCACAAATCTAACGAACCGCATACTAATGAGCGATATTTAGTGTTTATTTTCAAAAACTTCTTGTAAAAGTGAGTTGAGTATGAGAGCATTCTGAGAGCCTTAAATGTGCAATAACATCGTATTTTGAAAATGGAAACGATATTCACAACACAAGGCGCCAAGGCCTGACAACTTTACCCCAGAGCTGCTTAAAGCAGACTCCTAAGCAAATGACTTCCTACTTCAGAATGTGTGTAATATAACATCGGAAAATAATGAACTTTCCGATGAACTGAATAAGATTTGATCATCAACATTCCTAAGAAGGATGTTCTCGACCGGGGTAAAAAAATAGATGGGATAACACTCCTTAGTAAGATAAACAAGGTAATAGCAAATATTATCAGCATAAGACTCGCTGAATTCCTCGACAAACAACGGCGTTGCGAACAGGCTGGATTCAGTGCTGAACAATACTCTGTTGATCACATAAACAGCCTCCGCATTATTGAGCAATCAGTGAAATGGAGATCCCCCTTTATTTGGTCTTCATCGACTTTAGGAAAGCTATTGATCAGTGTTGCCACCTCACGTGTAATTACACATATCATGTGTAATATATTTTTTCATGTGTAGCCCATGTGTAATTGACTGCATGTGTAATTTAATATTTTAACGTTGTGTCGCACTGATTTTTGTTATTATTTTTTCACAAGAAGTAAAAAGTTTTATTATTCTTGGCAAAACTTTAAAATTTAATTAAAAAACTGGAAGCGTTAAAAGAGCAGAACTTAAAAATGTTTGGATCATTAACTACTAACCATTTGGCATTTATATAGCTTTTGCCACAATTTATTATAACGACGAAACATCCTGTGTACATTATTTTTTTTTTTATTTCAAAGAGAGTGGATCATCGACTGCAAAAGAAATGTTTGAGCTTCTCAAAAGCACAATTATAGAAAAAGGGATTCCTTTTTGAAAATCTAGTTGGATTTGCATCAGATACAACTAATGTTGTGTATGGACAGTATAATTCAGAAGTTAATTTCCTAAAAGACGAAAAGACGAAAAGCCAGTTATTATTTTGATAAAATGCTCGCCATTTAATACATTTGGTAACGTTGAAGGCCTGTCTGAACCTTTTAACATATGTGGAAGATTGACTTTGTAATATTAGATCTTGTTTTATAAACAGTAATGCTCGGAAGATAAAACTTAAGGAGTTTCAAGAATATTTTCGCGACAACATGCACTCTTACATTTTGAAAAATTTTAGCTTCATATTAATTTAAAGGCAGAATATTATTAGACAAATTTGGAGACAAATTATTTCCTACTTTGCAAATACTTATTTTTGTTTTATTATTTTATATATTTTATATTTAATATAATATTATTTTTTTGTATAAAATATAGCAACGATACGATTCTTGTTAACAAAAAGCTAATAAAGAGACATTTTGCAAACAGAAATTGAAATTGGTTTACGTTTTCTGAAGAAGCCAAATATGGTTTTAATTCCACTTTTGATCAAAATTTGTTTCTGTGACATGCGTAAAAAGATAGCATGTGTAATTCGTAACTTCATGTGTAATTTTGGCATGGTCCATGTGTAATTTACTTTTTCGTTGGTGGCAACACTTCTTTTGACACATTTACCACACTACCATTTGAAATAACCCCACGTGTAAAGGCGTACCTAGGAAAATAATAGGGATTATCCAAGAACAGAAACGTAAATTGTCATATACTCCACCAGAACTCAGCGATAAGGTATCTGCTAAAGCTGGTGTACGATAAGCCTGCATCCTGTCACCGTTACTCTTTAACTTAGTGCTGGATATTGTCATGAGAAATGCCACGAGCAACAACAAAGACATAACAAGGGGCTTAGGCGGCCGCCTGGCCGTTCTTGACTATGCCGACTACATATGCCTCCTTACACACAGTCACTCTGACATGGTGCAAAGCCTTCAAATGGTAGAGACAGATGTTGCAAAGGCAGGACTCAGAATAAATAAAAATAAGACGACAACTTCCAACCGGCCATTGTCTCTCCAAGACATCCGACTACATGACGTGCACCACTTTTGCTATTTGGGTAGCATCATAACATTGACTGGAAACTCTTCTGATGATGTTTCAAATCGCACAATGAGAGCTCGGCACGCTTTTAAGATAACAATTTTCAATTCGTGTGTGAAGTCTGCGCATTTATGTAGTGGTTGATTTAGATTCAACTTAACTCAATGTGTATAGGCGAAGCAAAATGCGAGGCTGCCAGATTTGTCTACGAAATAACAAAGTGACGATTTGGCAATTACAGTTTTTACCAAAGTTATTTGTATGAAGTGGACGATTTTACGACAAATTTATCTGGCAGGGCTGATTATGAAATTGTGTTGTTGATCTGTTGTGTTAAAACGGTAAATGGATGAGCTTAATGAGTTGAATCAACGTGAATATTGTAAATATTTTCCTTAAATTATAAATCAAGCTCAGGTCATTTATGAGTATGCGTATAATGTCGACGTCGCACTCATATTTATTGCTCTCGTGAGTATATGTGAATCAGAGTAGTTGATTTTAAATGATGTCTACTTACAATTTCATGAGTCAGTTTGAGTACCTGCAAGGTTGTAGAAGAAGAGGACGGCCTGCCCACACTTAGCGAAGACAGTTAGACATAGATGCTTCGCGATTAGGAAAAAGCTGGAATGAAATAAAGAAACTATCATCAAACAGAAACGATTGGAAATCATTTGTTGAGGCCCTGTGCTTTTTATAGGAACTAATATATTTATTTATTTATATACATATATAACACAAGTAATTGCGTGAATAGTTTTTTTTTAAGTTTATGGATGTGCGGTCATAATTCCTATTTGTTATTCATCTACATCTGATATAAAATCCACTACCGAGAATTTTCAATTTTTGCTAAAGGGTATCAAAGATTCGGCACAATCGAATTTAGGACTCCTGCTTCTTCTTTTCCTTCTGCTATTCCATACCAAGCTGATGCCTAAAGTTTTGTTTATTTGATAGGTTAGACACTTTCATTTCCCCAGCACTTTTTTCTAAAAGTTGCAAATGCTATACAAATATTAAAGAAGCAAACATGAATCAAGTGAAAATATATGTATTTAGTTAAATTCAAAAACCAATATGTTTCTCATATGTCTAAATAAACAAATGTTACTTTGGGCTGTTGGGTCAACAATTCTCAATTCTGTTTCCCTTTTTTATTTTTTGCTCTTCTAGTTCCTTTTCAATGTGTATTTGTGTGTGTGTATGTGCAAGTGCTTGGGCTTTATTTGCAACATTTGAAATTTTTTTCCAAATAAAAACAGCAAGAAAGTAGGAAACATTGTATATTATTTGAATTTTCCATTTTGTGGCTGAGTTTCGTCATAAACAACAACAAAAAGTTTAAAATATTTAACACAACAGAAAAAGAGTTTGTTGACATAAATTTTACCAAAAATTTGAGGCTTTAACTCACACTTTTACACTCCCTTGTGGCTAAATGTGTGTTAGAGCTAAAATTTAAAAATAAATTCTGTTTTTGGACAATGTCTATGGATTTTTAATTTTTATTTTTGTGATATTTTTTTAAAAATTGTATGTGCAAAAAACTTTTGTCTGGAAAAGCTTTAGCAAAATATAAATTGTTTAAGGAAAAATTTGCTGTCCGTCGGTTTATTTAAGACATAGAAAAGACAGTGTGGACATTTTTTATATGTATGTAAAAGGTGTCTCGGTAAGAATGCACTTTTTCATTTCAAATATAAAAACACATATTTTTGGAGATACTTGTGTTTTTTTTTCGATTCAAAGGAAGACAAGTTCCTATTAAGTATAGAATAAAAAAGTCGTTTAAAACCCCCACGGCTCCGCACCGATGACACGTTGGATCTCAGATTTGAGCTCTGGAATTGTTTCTGGCTGTGATTTTACAAAAAAATGGCACGGCGTTAGATCGCATGATCTTGGTGGCCAGTTGACATCAGAATTTCTTGGGATAATTTGTTCTGGAAATCGTTGATGCAATAAATCGAGTGTCGTCTAGCTGAAGGATTTGCATTAACCCCAAGATCTACCATTTTGTGTATTCACGAACCCGTTCAAAGGGAAATGTGCTTCAGCGGACCAGTGATTTTTTCGAAAATTTGGCATTAATAAGTTTTCACAATTATAACGTATTGTTCTTTCGTAAAGCCCTCCTATGCAATTAAGCTCTTATTTTAGTTAATTTTTGTTCAAATTTTTTTTTTTTTTTTTTTTTTGCACTAAATGCAAAGCTGGTTCCCCTTTAAACCAAAAAACAAAAAAGTAAATAAAATACAAATAATTCTTTGAGAAACAACTAATGATTGGTTGCGTAACGTGACAAAAAGAAGGTGTGCCCCGGTAGGCTAGCTGGTAGTGAGCTGGTATACCAGCGCCGGTGTTGCGGGTTCGATTCTCGCCAGAGACTCTTGTTTCGTTCCTGCAGACAAGCGTAGAGCTTCGCGGCATTAGCTTAGGGAATTTAAAAAAAAAACAAGTAAGAGTGCTATATTCGGCTATGCCGAATCTTATATACCCTTCACCATGATGAGATAAGAACAAAAAGTTATATACATCAATAACGTTCTTTAGATAGGTATAAATAAATATTAATTGAGCCACGCCAAATTTTCATTTCGCCATGCCGAAGATTATAAAAAAACAAAAATAATATAAGCCTTTGCACTAAAATACGAATTTTTAATTCAAATGTAAAATCAGTTTTATTATATGCATGTAATACATGGAAGGTAACAGTTCAGCTAACCAACCGCCTACAAATATTTGTTAATCGCTGTCTGAGACGTATTCTTCGCATATTTTGGCCAAGAACAATTTCAAACGACGAATTACTACGAAGAACTAATCAAGTTGAAGTTGCCATTGAAATAAGACGTAGAAAGTGGAACTGGATTGGTCATACGTTGAGAAGGGATGATAACAACATAGCGAAGCATGCACTACAATGGAACCCCTTCAATAACGTGAATCGTGGAGTCGGTCGACCTCGTATAACCTGGAGAAGATCTACAGAGGATGAAATGAGGTCTCTAAATTTGAGCTGGAGTCAACTTAGAAATCTTGCACAAAACCGTGTTCGTTGGAAGTCAGCCGTAGTGGACGCACTATGCTCCAGTAGGAGTTAAAGGAAATCATATATATATAATAAACTTGGTTGTTGACTTACAATTTAACAATTATACATACAAACTTTTTTATCAATAACGCAAAAATCGTCATCGCAGAAAATTCAAAAATTTTTGTAATCAAATATGCGATTTTCGTATTCAAATATGAAAATTATTTTTTTCTGTGTTCTTTTGAGAAAAACATTTCTTCTTTTAATGTTTCGTCATCTCCAATTTTACTAAACACATAATTTAAAACAGCTGTTTCTTTCTTTCCTTTATTTTGTTCTTCGAACCTAACTTTAGCAAGTTCGCTAAAAGCAAAATAGAGGTTGCATAAAAATGGGATATCTCAAAAAACGCCAAAACAGCAGCATGAAATTGATTATACAATCCAGTGATGTTATACGTAGGGAAAAACCCCCTATTTGTAGAGATTTTCTTCTATAAAATGACCGTAGAGAAAAAAGGACAAATTTTTTGAAATCATTAAAATGTCAAAAGTTTATTTATGTAAATAAATAAGCGCCCGCTGTGTGGCATATGGCTCCATCCTGTTGGAACCACATATCATCAAGATTAATGCAACGTAATTGAGGTAAGAAAATATTTTGAATTATGTTCCTATACCGTTTACAATTGACAGTAAAATTCTGACCATCATCGTTTTTGAAGACATATGGGCATATTATAGACTTGCCAACAGGCCAGTTTCGCCGGGACAGTCCAGCCAATAAGTCCGCCAGCCAATAAAGCGCACCAAACAGTAATTTTTTTTGGATGTAATGGTGTTTCGACAAAAGCTTGTGGATTCTCCCTCCTCACTCTAAATGCGACATTTCTGCTTATTTATGTGCCCATTCAGCCAGAAAATGGCTTCATCGGAAAATAAAACTTTGAATGCAAATTTAAAACCAATATCAATTTGTGCTTCAGCCCATTCGCCGAATTGGCGGCGCAAACCATGGTCGTTTGCCTTTAATTCCTGCACAAGTTTAATCTTGAAAGCTTTAGAGCCAAGAACCTTTCGTTAAATCTTCCATAAAGTGGAAGGACACAAACCTAGTTGCTGAAAACTGCGACGAATTAATTAATTAGGATCATCTTCAATGCTTTCCTGTACAACGGCTACAGCTTCTTCAGTGTGCACTGTTCGCCGTCTCACGGGATGCACGTCATCAGTAACTGTAAACGTCCGAAAACGATCTATTGTTCTTTGAATTAGCCGCTCTGAATTACGATTATGTACGCCATAAAATGAAAAAAGTGCACGATGCGTTGTACGAATAGAACAATTATTTTGATTAAAAATTTTAGCAATTTGCACGCATTGTTTTGACGTTAGTCGATTTTAGGAGTCAGCTTCTTAAGCAAAATAACCGCATCTGACAAAATTTTTCGATCATAAATGATACTTTCGTTATGAGAAAATGGTACCCTAACGACGAATCATCTCAAAAAATAATTTGTGATACAATTTTCTGAGCACTTAAATCATTTTAAGACTTTTCCCTCTTATTTTTCAATTATAAAGTTATTGATTAAATTTTAAATAATTTTTTAAATGTCATGTTTTTTATTTTTTCTCTGATTAAAGCAGCACGCACCATTATGGATTCAGATTATTTAAACAAATTTCTCGCAAAGAAAAGAATAAACCATTCGCACTTTTATTTTTTATTAATTGACAATAATTTTTGGGCTTCTTTTTAATCCGATCTTTTTATTTGTTCGGCATTTATTCAAACATAATTCCTTTTTCAATCGCTCAAGTGATAAATCAGTTTTTAATCATCAAAATGCTAGCTGAAAACAACGTTGAAAGGACCGCAAGTAGCAGGCCTTTTTGAAGACCTTTATACTCCTTTCTTAAAGATTCACTTCGCATGATGTCCTGCCTTCAGAAGTACGCCTTCTAGAAGGTATAAACTTCTTTTTGAAAGACCTTCTAAAATATTCAGTACACATTTGCTACTCCCTTCTTTGAGAAGTTGAAATTAAAGGCAATGTGAAAGGGCTTGCTCCCAATGATATTCTGTGTAAAAAATAAATATGTATGGAATGCGGCGAGAAGGGCTTATGACTGCTAAATAAGGTCTTCTATTAGGCCTCTTTACTCATTCTAGTTATCGATGGGTACATAAAATTTATAAACATATATAAATGGTTTTATTGTATTGATATATTTTTATTTAAAAGTTGTAGGGATTTTCGCAGAGACAATTTTTTTTAATGCGTAGGGAAAAATAGGAATTTTTTCGGGCTGCGTAAGGACTTTTCAAAAAAGTTGTATAACATCACTGACACAATCTCAAAATTTAATACTTATCAAGACTTTATTAATTTTAGCTTTAAAAAAACTTTAAACCTTTTTTTAAAAGCTTCTCCAAAGTTGTATAAAATATTTATTTTTTTTTTTAATTGAAGTTAGATCAAAAGATTGATTTTTTCACCAATAAACAAGTTTGTTTTAATCAATGTTTTTTAGGGAATTTCCATTATTTTATTTCCCGTTTTCCCGGGATTTTTGTTGCGGGATCCCGGGAAATAAAAAATTCCTCATAATTTCAGAAAATAGCTATTTATACTTTGAAATTTAGTTTTCTATTCTCTAAAAATTAGCATCTGTTGATGGGTTGTAAATTAGATCAATTACAAGAAGTGAGTACATGTATTTAAATCAATGTCTCCTGATGCAATAAATCTACTAAAATCAGAATGGGCAGTGCAACAGTTGATAATTATTACATTTAGTGAAGTGAAGAGTTAATAAAGTACATTAATTCAAAATAAGCTGCAGGTAGAAAAGTTTCATTGTCCATGAACAAGTCTTAGAAATAGGAGATACCTAAACATATCGCTCCTTTATTGCAACATAGTCATATCTACAAAAACAAACGATCTTGGCAAAATGCAATTAAAGTTTTCAAAATGTACCGATTTAAAAATATATTTTGCTATAACTCCGGTTCAGTTTGAGATAAAATACGAGAAGGTATGAAGGAAAACTTTGCTAAAGTTACTTCAAATTATGGAATATGACTATGAAGCCATGAAGGAGCGATATGTTTATTATGTGATAAACACAAATTTTCAATTTCAATTTGTGTTGGTTTATATGCCCGTGAAGTACGGGGAAACCGAAATAAAATAACATTTTGGAAATTCGTGTAAGATACTACAACATACAACTTGAAAAACACATTGTCCTAAAGATTACAAATGGACCTATTGAAATGAAAAGGTTTGGAAGAAGCAGTCCGGTTGATGCTATTTTTGCATCAAACTTAACATACATTTGACTGATATAAACGTTGTTTATAAAAAAGAAAAAAATGCTTCTGATTGTGAATCCGAAGCATGCTACAACGGTGCACTTTTAACTATTTGTCCAACCTCGGTAAAAAATGAACGAAATTTTTCGGAAACATGATAATTAGTAAATAAAATCAGGAATATACTTTTTGACGACTTACAAAGCGCTTTGAGTTATCAGAAAGTTATTTTCTTTGTAAACAAGTTCCCTTACGTTTTTTTAAAAAAGTTTTTTTTCATTAATTAATATCAAAATTTACTTTGTATTATTTATATAGAGCGGGATCCCGGGAAATTTAAAAAAATTTCCCGCTTTCCCGGGAATCGAAAAAGTCCGGGAAAAAAAACTCTAATGTTTATGCATTTATTTGGCACTTACTATTGATATTATTTTCCATATTTTATTTTATTTTTCATTTGTTTTTTTATTAAAAACTATTGTCAGGTATTGTAATCAACAAATAACACGAAGCGCGCACCACTTAAACTGCTGATTGTATACATTGACTTTAAGAGTCAGGCGTTGAACGGGTTTTTTGTTTTTTATAAAATGAAAATTCACTTCTATTTGCTTTGAAGTATTCTTTATCACATTATAACAAAAAAACTTCTTTTTCTTAAGTGCGGCTTTTGAACTTTGGCCAAAAGTATTGACCAAATTACCTACTGTGCAATGATATAAAAATTGTCTACAAGACCCCTAAAAATCCTACTGAAATTTCATTAAATCAAAATCCAATAGAAAAGTTATTTTAAAGCATTTTACCTTAAGTCTATGTAATAATAATTTTAGCAACCAGCCGAATGCACCTGCTCTTATTTAATACTTGTGTTCGCCTACACGTGTGAGCGACATTAATTAAAAAGTAATTAAATATAACTCATACGCTTGAGTTGTTGTGCCACTTGCGATAGTGAGTTGAATGTGAGAGCATTCTGAGGTCCTTAATTATGCAATTACATCGTTACAAATTTTGAAGATGGAAACGATGTTCAGAAATTTTCATACCAAGAAATTTGAATGAGCACTAAGACAAGTTTTTGCTAAAATGATTTTTATTTAGGATTCATAATAATAATTCATACTTAAAAGTGGCTGTAATTAAACACCAATGTGTCTGTGCAATGTTATTTATAGGAAAAACAAATGGAATTTAAGTTCTGTTAAGCAAATTTTTTTGGTTATATAATAAGTATATAAATTTTAAATTGCTTCTTCTTGTAGGCAATTTATGAAATATATTTACTTCTATAATTTCTTTCTAGTTATAAACTTTTAACAAATTTTTTTCTGGGAGTCAAAAATTCATTAACAAGGTTTCGTTTAAATGTGTTAAATTCCCAATTATTACTATTGATAAACTGAAATTTATTGTTTATGGGATAAGCTATTCCTATGCGCATTTCACTGGTTGCTCAGGAAACTTTTTCCAATGATTTTAGAAAAACTAAAGATATTGAACAAATAAAACTGTTAAGCGAATAAGAAACCTACTCTATTCTTAAATCATATGAAAATAAAAAACGAAACTCTTTCTTTTATGAACTGCTATTTATTCTTAATGAAATAAGCTTTTTTGTTAAAACACATTTAAAAAAGAAATGGAAATATAAATTTTTGGGAATGTTGGTCCACATTTGGGTCAATAATTCCTTTTCTAAACTAAAACGCCTTTAAACTTTAAGAGTTTTTGCAATCTCTGGTTTAAGGCAAGGATCCAAGACCAGTACAGGCACTGTTTGAGGCACATTTTCTAATGAGCCAGAACTCTCGATATTTCTCAAACTACCAAGTCCTTGCAACGTCTTTTAGGAGAAATTTTACACTATCAATTCATAGCTAGAATAACTCTAGAACTTTGTAGTTGCACTGTGTTATCAAAGGTTTATCTTCTCTCTGTGTATTCCTTAAAACTTTTTTACCAAAAATAAAATATACATTTAAGTGATATGTCTTACAGATTGTAGTAGTAATACACTCACAATATTATTACAGTAACGGACTGTAGTTTATTTAAGAAATATTCCGTTCAGTCATTTTTAAATTAATAAACATTTAAAATTCCAAGCAAATTTATTTTTAACTGATTCTAACAGTTATTCAAAAAACTAAGTGCATATTAATACGGATTTTCAGTTGCAGTTAATATTGTCCGTTGATTGAGTTAAATTCTTCTTTATGTTTAAGTAAATAAAAATGTAATTTAAAGCATCGAAAAGTTCATTTAATTTTTACTGTCAAAAATTCAACCGCGAATTCCGTAAAAACAAATCAATATTCAGTTATCTTATATAAATTAATTGTTAAAAAATTAACTACATATTCCGTAAAAACAAATAAATATGCAGTTATTTTATAAAATTTTACTGTCAAAAATTCAACACCATATTCAGTAAAAACAATTAAATATTCAGTTATTTTATATAATTTTACTACCAAAAATTAATTTTTACTTATCTATAAAAAATGAATTGCTTGTTTTGTGTAAGCAATTCCCATTTTCTATTTGTTAAAATAATTTAGTTAAATACATTAAATTTTAAAAGTAAAATAATTGCGAAGCCATATCGGTCATGCTGCTGGTATCTTATAATTGAGAGTTATTCTGTAAACAACGTGGTCAGTACAACAAAAGTAAAACAAACGTGTGTAACTGGGTAAGTAAATAAAAATATTCTCCCTCTCTCGCTTATAAGAAAAACAAGCGGACAGGTGTCTGTCTGGTATTTTTTAGAAATTCGGCTCTTTTGTGGAGTAAACGAAAATTTAATAAAATAACTGAATATTTAATTGTTTTTACTGAATATGGGATCAATTTTTTGACAGTAAAATTTTAATAAATAACTGAATATTTAATCGTTTTTACTGAATATGGTGTTGACAGTAAAATTTTACAAAATAACTGAATATTTATTTGATTTTACGGAATATGGTGTTGAATTTTTGACAGTAAAAATTTAATGAACTTTTTGTTAAAAATAAATGAAAAATAGGTAGACCGGTTTTTAATTCAACTTTCATTTATTTTATATAACAATTTCAGTTAATTTTACGTACAGAATATTGTTAGTGTACATTATATAACAAATTTTCTTTTCATTTTAGACGGGTAATTACAAAACATATTTTACTTCCTGTTTGATTAAAACATCTTAAATCAATTTTTCTTACTCGCTTGTAATGCGTTATTTATAAGCTCTATCATAAGGATAATATAGTTTCCTTATTGTTTTTTTTTTAACAAAACTACAGAACATTTCCCTAGTCTTTTTTAGTAGACCAACATAATCCAATCAACAAGCCGAAAAAAAGTTATTCTTTATTATTAAAGCCTTAAGTCAAGTAAATGTCTAATAATGTCTATTTTACAAACTTAAATTATAAACAGTAAAAAGCTAAGAACAAAAACTAGAAAGGCAGTAAAAACATTCAATAAATTACAGCCACTTTGTAGGATGATAAGAAGAGTTTTACTTTTTTTTTTATAAATATTTACTTAATGTATTTTTCTATTATATGGTTGATGTGGCTAGTTCAGTTCTTTTTAACTTACCTTCCTTTTTTACACCCTGCACCAGCATGGGTTAAAACTTAGGGTATATTAAGTTTATTATTCATCTTATATTACAGATCTCATATGAAATCCGCTGCCGAAAAATTCAAATTTTTGATATAAAAGTATCACAGATTTGGCACAATTGGCCTGCACGGTAGACCGTACCTTAAAAAAATCCCCGTATACCCCTTAATATAAAGTATTTTTGCAAAGCGGTTTAAAAAAAATTTTTTGCCGATATAGTCGGTTTTTAAGGTATAAAGGCCGAAGGCCGTCTATGCACGCAAAGAAAAAACATGGTTGTGGTAAACATATTCTAAGAGCAACATATTATGATAAGAATTATGATTGTTGTCACCATATTAAGATTATTATTGAAACATATTATGACTCAATATACTCGTAATATGTCATCATAATATTTTTCCCTAAATCATATTATTATTCTGTTAATCATACTAAGTTAAGAAGTAATCAATTTATCATCATGTTAATCATAATAAATTTAGAAGCAATCATATTATGATACAGCACCTTTCATAGCTGTCATAAAAATACAAAATAAATTTAAATATTTTTGAATCGATTTTTTATTTTGTGGCTTTTTACAATTTTTCTTAATGTTAATAAAATAGCGGAGTTCAATAGAAGGCTTGCAAAAAAGCAAATGAAAAATCTGTGGTTTTCATGGGCAACCGCGTGTGTCCATTTTTTTGATTTTAAGATGTTGATGCCATATTGCCTAATTTTGAACGCTCTTTATATTTTTTTGAAAAAAGATGGATCAATTCCGTTTTGTAACGTAATGACAAAGTTAAAAATGTGCAATACCTAGCCCATAGTTTGATCTAGAATGGGCTTTCGGCTTTCCTGAACAATTTGTTTTAAGACATACGCGGTTGCCCATGAAAACCACAGAAATATCGTAACACTTTTATAAAATATATCGAAATCTCTGTGTGTTTTGTTGTTGGATTTTACAAAAAACTATGATATTTTGCATTTGCACTATTACATCACTAATACTTGAATGAACTCCGCTAATATTTTAATTTTTTAATTTCTTTAAACTTATTTTTTTTATGGAATTTTATCGTTTAATTGTTTAACCGCTCACAAATAAAAAAAAGGACACAACTTCTTCAAAATTATTTTACAAATGGCGCTAACATAATATGATTAGAGTAAAAATAGTTTGATTGCATCTTTAACATAATATGATAAATGTATAGAAAGTTATCATGTTATGGCTATTAAATATCATGATATGGTTGTGAGAAATATAATATGTTCAGAAAGTTATCATAATTAAGTTGTTAGAAAAACAATTATTTTTCGATCAACAATACTCAAATTCATAATTGCGATAAACATTGATATGTTTACAGTAACTATAATATTGTTGATATTAAATAAAAATAACAATTATTTGTTTACGACAACAATATATTGTTACATTAAACAAAGTGTTGTTGCCGTAACCATGCCCAACCATATTTTTTCTCTGCGTGTGCAGAGAAGCTTTAGTTAGCGAAGCCGGTATTTGATATACCATATAGAAAAAATTCTTTGCGTCCGGCCGAAGTCCGTCTAAGCATGAAGTTTTTGTAATATCAAAGTTTTTGCCCCGAAAAGACCAAAGTTTTGCTCTTTAAGCCTTTGACCTCAAGTATCCCGTTCTAGTATTTATCCACCAGATCTCTGTTTCTACCACCTAATGAACAACCCTAATGTCAAAAGATTAATACTTGCAAAAATTTATTAAGCTTTTGCTAATGAAATAATTAGCTTAAATCTAGATTACTGACGCAGCTCCAAATAAAAAAAAGTACCTAGGGAGATAGAAAATTGAAAAATGAGAAGAAAAAATTAAATAAAAATATTGGCGCAAACGCTTAGTTTTTGAGTTATGGACGTTTTTAGTTTTCATAGAAATATGTGATTTGGCTGAAGTGCAGCTTAAAGGGCTACGAAAAAAAATAAAAAAAATATGCCACCCGATTCAGAATAAAAAAAAAAACTTAAATTAAAATTGAAGGGGGCTAAGGCCCGCCCACTTAATGGTATGTATGGGTACTCAAATTAAAGGTCATTTGCTCACGATTGCAAATATGTATTTTGTTTTTATATTCGCATCTTACTTTCCTCTTAAGGTTAATTTAAGTATTTTTTAATTGCAGAAAAGTTTTAGATAGCGAAGCCGGTATTTTTAATATCATAGAGGGGAAAATCCGTGTGCCCGGCCGAAGGCCGTCTATGCAGAGAACCTTTTATTAGCAAAGCCGGTTTTTTTTTATACCATAGAGAAGAAAACCCTTGCGCCCGGCCGATTGCCGGCTATGCAGAGAAGCTTTAGTTAGCGAAGCCGGTGTTTGTTATACCATAGAGAAGAAATTGGTGTTTGTTATTTTATAAAATTTGTATTACACTTTTATTTAAATAAATTATACACTTAGTAAACAAAAACTGTAATGTGAGCTTAAGAGTTAAAAATGTTTAAATTAATTTTTTATTTCCAGAAAGATCTAGTAAACACCTTCAAAATGATACCAATATTGGCCATATACCTTGAAAAATGTAGTGGAAAAATTACATATTTCTATGAAAACTAAAAACGCCTATAACTCGAAAACTAAGCGTTTGCACCAATGTTTTTTTTTAATCATTTCTTCTTATTTTTTTATTCTATCACCCTACGTACTTTTTTATTTGGAGCAGCGTCGGTAAACTAGATTTGTTCCAAATAATTTACCATAGGCCCAAAACTAAACAGACTCTTGAAAAACCCTTAAGTACGTTTAAGCCGACTACAAATTACACTATTCAATTTCATGAATAGCTGTCTATAATTTACCATAGGTCCCATAAAAGCCAACTTTGGGAAGTCATAAAACCGTAGCAAATATTTTTTGTTTTTAATACCAAAAACTACTACTTTACAGAATTTTTTTTATATATAAATTCCCCTCCAGAACATCACGTCTCAAGCTGTTACGAACCATGATCAAATTAGTAAAAATAACGTTTTGTACAACTAGAAATAAAAGCATAAAACTTTCTGATGATTGGCTAATAATTTCACAAAGGTATAAACCGCAATTAGTTACAATACCGACGTTAGTTTTAATTAACATTGGTAAATAATTTATAGATCCCATATACATAGACACACCCGATGGGGGTATAAAAGATTCGTATAATTTGTGTTATTAAATTCTAACATTTTTCTGCTGCAATTATCGAATTTGTATGATTTTTTGCGAGCTTTCATTTTCTGGCATTAGGGTGGTAGAAACAGAGTGTAGTGTGTTTGACTAGTCGTCGAGCATCACACTTTGTATAAGCAAAAATGTCCACAATGGCAACAATGCAAATTCTCACTGATTAAATAAAATAACTATCATATTTCTATATTGTAGTGGTAGTATAGAAATAGGTTGTTGGTGGTTAAGAATTTATAACAAAAATGATCATATGTAATTGAAAAGTCAAAACGGAGAGTCGCATAAGCGGCTGTCCCGCAATTTTATAAATAAAAGTTAATGAATTAAACACTAAAGACAAAAAGTAGTTTCTTTAGTAAAAGTAAACTAAATCTAAAGTAGAAAGTTAATTGTTAAAATATCCTATGGCCATCTTGAAGATAAATAATATTTTGATGAAATATTATTATAAGAGATCTGGTGGATAAAAACAAGAAGGCGATACTTCAGTTCAATGGCTTTTAGAGCAAAAAATTGGTCTTCTCGAGACAAAAATTTTGATATATCATACTTTAAGATCCGACTATAAATGCAAAAGATATAAAGGAACTTTTAAAAAGGCGCCCCCTACGTCGTACATAAAGGAAAATTTAAAAAGGCGACCCCTACGTCGTACATAAAGAAACATTTAAAAAGGGGCCGGAAAAAAATTTTCGAAACCGTCTTGCAAAAATACTTTATATTAGGGCATGTACGGCGCGGCGTACTTTTTTATTTTTGCTTGATGGGGGTTCCATCTTTTGCACGTATGAGTAACATTAATTAAGAAGTAAATAAATATCAGTCATACGCTTCAGTTGTTGTGCTCCTTGTAATCAATGTTCGAAAATAAACAGAACATTATTTAACGTTCGGCTTTCACACCCAGGAACGATATCTATTTTGTTAGTGTTTGTGTAGACGACCACAACCCTTAATACCGTTCGTAACTATTTTCAAGAAAGAGCCGAACATTATATAGTGTTCTGTTCTTCGTTAAAAAACAGAACAATTGTACTGATACTGTAGAAAAACAATATATATTAGTTTTCTATAATGTTTCTTTTTTTACACTGATTAAGAAATGAACAAACTAAACATTTAAGCAACGACCGCAGCACGAACAGCTTGTGCTTGTATTGTGTATGCGTTTTGTTTGTGTACAATTATTTTGCTGTCTTTTTGTTTTTTTCGTATGTGTATTTTGTTTTTGTAAAAGTTTTTGGTTTTTTACTAGCCAGAAGGGACGAACATTATTGAGCTGAACCGAACACAATAAAGTTTGTGGTTTAAAAAAAAACCGAAAATGACAAACAGGAAAACATTTTTTTTAAATGATTTACTACACAAACACTATAAGCGTTTGTGTTTTTCACAAATCTACCGAACCGAACACTAATGAGCGATATTTAGTGTTTATTTTCAAACACTGCTTGTAAAAGTGAGTTGAGTATGAGAGCATTCTGAGAGCCTTAAATATGCAATAACATCGTATTTTGAAAATGGAAACGATATTAATAACACAAGGCGCCAAGGCCTGACAACTTTACCCCAGAGCTGCTTAAAGCAGTCTCCTAAGCAAGTGACTTCCTACTTCAGAGTGTGTATAATATAATATCGGATAATAATGAACTTTCCGATGAACTGAATAAGGGTTTGATCATTAACATTCCTAAGAAGGATGTTCTCGACCGGTGTAAAAAAATAGAGGGGATAACGCTCCTAAATAAGATAAACAAGGTAATAGCAAATATTATCAGCATAAGACTCGCTGAATTCCTCGACAAACAACGGCGTTGCGAACAGGCTGGATTCAGTGCTGAACAATCCTCTGTTGATCACATAAACAGCCTCCGCATTATTGAGCAATCAGTGAAATGGAGATCCCCCTTTATTTGGTCTTCATCGACTTTAAGAAAGCTCTTGATCAGTGTTGCCACCTCACGTGTAATTACACATATCATGTGTAATATATTTTTTCATGTGTAGCCCATGTGTAATTGACTGCATGTGTAATTTAATATTTTAACGTTGTGTCGCACTGATTTTTGTTATTATTTTTTCACAAGAAGTAAAAAGTTTTATTATTCTTGGCAAAACTTTAAAATTTAATTAAAAAAATGGAAGCGTTAAAAGAGCAGAACTAAAAATGTTTGGATCATTAACTACTAACCATTTGGCATTTAGATAGCTTTTGCCACAATTTATTATAACGACGAAACATCCTGTGTACATTATTTTTTTTTATTTCAAAGAGAGTGGATCATCGACTGCAAAAGAAATGTTTGAGCTTCTCAAAAGCACAATTATAAAAAAAGGGATTCCTTTTTGAAAATCTAGTTGGATTTGCATCAGATACAACTAATGTTGTATATGGACAGTATAATTCAGAAGTTAATTTCCTAAAAGACGAAAAGACGAAAAGCCAGTTATTATTTTGATAAAATGCTCGCCATTAAATACATTTGGTAACGTTGAAGGCCTGTCTGAACCTTTTAACATATTTGGAAGATTGACTTTGTAATATTAGATCTTGTTTTATAAACAGTAATGCTCGGAAGATAAAACTTAAGGAGTTTCAAGAATATTTTCGCGACAACGTGCACTCTTACATTTTGAAAAATTTTAGCTTCATATTAATTTAAAGGCAGAATATTATTAGACAAATTTGGAGACAAATTATTTCCTACTTTGCAAATATTTATTTTTGTTTTATTATTTTATATATTTTATATTTAACTAGCTGGACCCGGTCCGCTTTGCTGGCCCTTAGTAAAGATTTAAAATTTTAATTGATTTTCAAAACAATAAAAAAAAAAATAAAATAAATGTTTTACTTACCAGCAAATGCTATTAGATTCTTCATGTTTGTTTAAAATTATTGGATACCCTAACCGCGTATTTGAAAAATATTTATGGAAGTGGAAATAGACTTTTGTAAACTAAAATTAACATAAATGTTTGGTTAAACTGGCTATTAAACCATATAAATTTTTTTTTTATTTTGGTGACTTTAGCGTATTTTAGTGAATTTCCGCTGAATTGATAAATGTATATTGATAAAGATTTAGTGACATACCATGCATCTAAATTTTAAAACATTATGTTTAGCGATTACGACGAAAATGACAAAAATATAAAAACGTGGTGCCATCTATCGGATAAATACGAAACTCCACAGAAACACTCCTCATGCCTTATAAATCAAACACACAAATTTTGGTCAAAGTCGGTGCAGTAGTTTTTGAGTTTAGCGATTACAAACAAACACTTCTCTTTTATATATATAGATATAATATTATTTTTTTGTATAAAATATAGCAACGATACGATTGTTGTTAACAAAAAGCTAATAAAGAGACATTTTGCAAACAGAAATTGAAATTGGTTTACGTTTTCTGAAGAAGCCAAATATGGTTTTAATTCCACTATTGATCCAAATTTGTTTCTGTGACATGCGTAAAAAGATAGCATGTGTAATTCGTAACTTCATGTGTAATTTTGGCATGGTCCATGTGTAATTTACCATTTCGTTGGTGGCAACACTGCTTTTGACACATTTGCCTCACTACCATTTGAAACAACCCCACGTGTAAAGGCCTACCTAGGAAAATAATAGGGATTATCCAAGAACAGAAACGTAAATTGTCATATACTCCACCAGAACTCAGCGATAAGGTCTCTGCTAAAGCTGGCGTACGATAAGCCTGCATCCTGTCACCGTTACTCTTTACCTTAGTGCTGGATATTGTCATGAGAAATGCTACGAGCAACAACAAAGACATAACAAGGGGCTTAGGCGGCCGCCTGGCCGTTCTTGACTATGCCGACAACATATGCCTCCTTACACACAGTCACTCTGACATGGTGCAAAGCCTTCAAATGGTAGAGACAGATGTTGCAAAGGCAGGACTCAGAATAAATAAAAATAAGACGACAACCTCCAACCGGCCATTGTCTCTCCAAGACATCCGACTACATGACGTGCACCACTTTTGCTATTTGGGTAGCATCATAACATTGACTGGAAACTCTTCTGATGATGTTTCAAATCGCACAATGAGAGCTCGGCACGCTTTTAAGATAACAATTTTCAATTCGTGTGTGAAGTCTGCGCATTCATGTAGTGGTTGATTTAGATTCAACTTAACTCAATGTGTATAGGCGAAGCAAAATGCGAGGCTGCCAGATTTGTCTACGAAATAACAAAGTGACGATTTGGCAATTACAGTTTTTACCAAAGTTATTTGTATGAAGTGGACGATTTTACGGCAAATTTATCTGGCAGGGCTGATTATGAAATTGTGCTGTTGATGTGTATTGTTAAAACGGTAAATGGATGAGCTTACTGAGTTGAATCAACGTGAATATTGTAAATATTTTCCTTAAATTATAAATCAAACTCAGGTCATTTATGAGTATGCGTATGATGTCGATATTTATTGCTCTCGTGAGTATATGTGAATCAGATTAGTTGATTTTAAATGATGTCTACGCACTTATACTTACAATTTCATGAGTCAGTTTGAGTACCTGCAAGGTTGTAGAAGAAGAGGACGGCCTGCCCACACTTAGCGAAGACAGTTAGACATAGATGCTTCGCGATTAGGAAAAAGCTGGAATGAAATAAAGAAACTAGCATCAAACAGAAACGATTGGAAATCATTTGTTGAGGCCCTGTGCTTTTTTAGGAACTAATATATTTATTTATTTATATACATATATAACACAAGTAATTGCGTGAATAGTTTTTTTTTAAGTTTATGGATGTGCGGTCATAATTCCTATTTGTTATTAATCTACATCTGATATAAAATCCACTACCGAGAATTTTCAATTTTTGCTAAAGGGTATCAAAGATTCGGCACAATCGAATTTAGGACTCCTGCTTCTTCTTTTCCTTCTGCTATTCCATACCAAGCTGATGCCTAAAGTTTTGTTTATTTGATAGGTTAGACAGTTTCATTTCCCCAGCACTTTTTTCTAAAAGTTGCAAATGCTATACAAATATTAAAGAAGCAAACATGAATCAAGTGAAAATATATGTATTTAGTTAAATTCAAAAACCAATATGTTTCTCATATGTCTAAATAAACAAATGTTACTTTGGGCTGTTGGGTCAACAATTCTCAATTCTGTTTCCCTTTTTTTATTTTTTGCTCTTCTAGTTCCTTTTCAATGTGTATTTGTGTGTGTGTATGTGCAAGTGCTTGGGCTTTATTTGTACAGTTATTTGCAACATTTTAAATTTTTTTCCAAATAAAAACAGCAAGAAAGTAGGAAACATTGTATATTATTTGAATTTTCCATTTTGTGGCTGAGTTTCGTCATAAACAACAACAAAAAGTTTAAAATATTTAACACAACAGAAAAAAGAGTTTGTTGACATAAATTTTACCAAAAATTTGAGGCTTTAACTCACACTTTTACACTCCCTTGTGGCTAAATGTGTGTTAGAGCTAAAATTTAAAAATAAATTCTGTTTTTGGACAATGTCTATGGATTTTTAATTTTTATTTTTGTGATATTTTTTTAAAAATTGTATGTGCAAAAAACTTTTGTCTGGAAAAGCTTTGGAAAAATATAAATTGTTTAAGGTAAAATTTGCTGTCCGTCGGTTTATTTAAGACATAGAAAAGACAGTGTGGACATTTTTTATATGTATGTAAAAGGTGTCTCAGTAAGAATGCACTTTTTCATTTCAAATATAAAAACACATATTTTTTGGGATACTTGTGATTTTTTTTCGATTCTAAAGAAGACAAGTTCCAATTAAGTATAGAATAAAATAGTCGTTAAAAACCCCCACGGCTCCGCACCGATGACACGTTGGATCTCAGATTTGAGGTCTGGAATTGTTTCTGGCTGAGATTTTACAAAAAAATGGCACGGCGTTAGATCGCATGATCTTGGTGGCCAGTTGACATCAGAATTGCTTGGGATAATTTGTTCTGGAAATCGTTGATGCAATAAATCGAGTGTCGTCTAGCTGAAGGATTTGCATTAGCCCCAAGATCTACCATTTTGTGTATTCACGAACCCGTTCAAAGGGAAATGTGCTTCAGCGGACCAGATGATTTTTTCGAAAATTTGCCATTAATAAGTTTTCACAATTATAACGTATTGCTCTTTCGTAAAACCCTTCTATGCAATTAAGCTCTTATTTTAGTTCATTTTTGTTCAAATTTTTTTTTTGCACTAAATGCAAAGCTGTGCCCATGTTCTGTAACTCTCGTGTCGAGAAACTTTTCGATTGAAATGTGTGAAATAGAACAAAAATGCCGTATATTGAAACAAACAGCTGTTTTTCTCACTAAACTGTGTCTGTAACTTTTTTTGGCGAGTACAAGCTGTCACGCAAGGAAATTACTCGCCAATTTACAGAAAAAGTGTGTCTGTAACATTTTGGTGAGAAAAGTTCCCGCTTTGGACTGTCAAAAAAACTCACGAATAAAAATGGGGCGAGAAAAAAATTTTAACACTAAAAAACAACTAAAAATGCAAATTGCAAAGAATAATAATAATAAAATTATGTTCTTGGCCCTTTTTTTATTGTTTAATTATTTTTTTTTACCATTTTTATAAAATATACGAATTTTTTCAAAGCTCGTTTACAAACAACAAACATTAAAGTCGCACTTTACATTATTTGGCATGGCCGACGGTTGTATTTTCGCCGCCGTCGTTGAAAATTTTTCAATTTTAGTAAATTTTGGTCGCCGTTAACTATATGTGTGACTGGCGTCCTCAACGTCTGCAATGTCACATCGGCTTCGAGTGCAATGTTATGACTTTTATAACGTAACTACGTAATCTCTTTTTATAGTTTTCGACATAAGTTACAGACACACTTTTTTCTCACTTTTCGAGAAACGATGGAATATTTTGTTTCACATCTTTTCGATGCGAGAAGTTCTCACTAAAGTTACAGAACATGGGTACTGGTTCCCCTTTAAACCAAAAAACAAAAAAGTAAATAAAATACAAATAATTCTTTGAGAAACAACTAATGATTGGTTGCGTAACGTGACAAAAAGAAGGTGTGCCCCGGTAGGCTAGCTGGTAGTGAGCTGGTATACCAGCGCCGGAGTTGCGGGTTCGATTCTCGCCAGAGACTCTTGTTTCGTTCCTGCAGACAAGCGTAGAGCTTCGCGGCATTAGCTTAGGGAATTTAAAAAAAAACAAGTAAGAGTGCTATATTCGGCTATGCCGAATCTTATATACCCTTCACCATGATGAGATAAGAACAAAAAGTTATATACATAAATAACGTTCTTTAGATAGGTATAAATAAATATTAATTGAGCCACGCCAAATTTTCATTTCGCCATGCCGAAGATTATAAAAAAACAAAAAATTTATATATGTACCTTAGCTCGTTTCCTCTTTTGCCAAAGTTGATGTTTGAAATGCGTTTTATAATCTTAAAATCGTATTTTAGAACATAAAAAAATTAAATAAAAAAAATTAAATAAAAAAAATTTTAAAAAATTCTTTTTGGGATTCGAACTGGCAATATCATCAGTCTCAGGAGAGAACTTAACCACTCGGCTACGAATGCTTTTACTGAAGATGCGTTAAATTAAAATATATTGAGTCTATGAGTTTGTTTCTTTATTTGAGCGGCGTAACATGTAAATGCATTAATGTGTATGTGTATGCGTAAAATTTAACACCCCTGTCGGACATTCAGTTAACTTTAAATTAACTGAAAGCTAACTATTTTTCAACTAGTGGTGGTTGACACTTGGATTTATTTTATATGTAATTTACTAACTATTTTAACATTGCGATGTCCTAGGAAGTAGTCAATTGTCCGACTCTGCATTACTTTTAATTAACTTTAAGTTAACTTTTTGTAGCTAGCTATAAACTTACTACTTTAAGTTAGCTTTAAGTTAAGTTAGTTTAAGTTAAGGCCGATCTATGAATGTTATTCATTGGATGAATACTTTCAAAAAAATAAAAAAAAATTTTTTTTTTTATTTTATTTTCTTTTATTTCTTTTATTTTATTTTATTAATCAAAGTTGTTTTATTCAACTTTTTTTTTAACCAGAGTCGCTGGCGGGAATCGATCCCGCAACCTCGGCGCTGATAGACTTGCTCACTACCAGCTAGCCTACTGGGCAGTCTAGTTTTTGAATAAAAAAACTATGTTTTTTGCCATTACTAAATTAAGAGCGTAAATATGAGACAACGTTGATTTTTTTGGTAACGACTTGGCTCTCTCTACTTAAAATATACAACACAGTGTTTGTATACACTTTGGTTAATGTAAATTTTGCATTGCGTAGTAGTTGGCTTTAAGTTAGTCTATACAAGCTAACTTAAAGTTGGGGTTTTTTGTAGTTAGCTACTCATTTGACGGCAGGGACATTACAAATAAAATCCACCACTTGTAGTGAAGGGTATAAAAAAACAGCAAAAAAACCACATTACCAACACTGTATTACCATAGCCACTGTTTGACCGTAGAAACCAAAATTTAATTGGTTTGTATGGTATGTTTATGTCGTTTTGGTAATACAGTGTTGGTATGGTAATGTCACGTCTAATTGGACCTTTAAAGGAAACAATTTGAGGCAGTCGTGGTTTTTTACTCATATCTCAGCCAATTGTGGACCGATCTTGCTGAATTTCAATAGCGAACAATTCCGGACCATATGTGAGATAAATCTATAATAACCTGGCCCCTATCATATATGGGGCCTTCGGAAATCCATTTCAACGGACAGACGGACATCGTTAAATCAACTTCGCTCCTCATAAGGACCCAAAATATATATACTTTATAGGGTCTAACATCAATATTATAGAAATTACAAACGGAATGACAAACTAATATATACCCTATTCACCACCTGTGGTGAAGGGTAAAAAAAGAGTTTTTGTGGAAATACCAATATATAATATTTTTAAATATTTGTATATAGGTTAATAAAACTAAAAATTTTTTTTTTAATTCAAATACCTTTTCCCCAAGCCAGATAATTACATGCATAAAACTAAGAAAAGGTCAAAAGGAGTGCCCCGGTTATTCTAGCTGGTAGCGAGCTAGTCTATCAAACCGGGGTTGCGGGTTCGATTCCCACCTGAGCTTCGCGGGATTGGATTAGGAAATTAAAAAAAAAAAATTAAAAAATATATAAAAAAAAATCAATTATATTTTCTAATTGTATGCGTTAAAAAGGTTTGAGTTGTAAAATCCCCGTTGTTTTTGTTAACCACATTCATTTCTGTTATTTTTCAAAAAACAATCAATGTATAAACAAGTAAGAGTGCTTCAGAGAATGTTAATATTACCTAATAAGAAAACCACATAGACTAGTTTTGCTAAACAATATTTTATTAAGAAAAGCTTTAATGGTTCTTTTTTACATTTTTAGCCGTCTTAATCCAATTCCATTTGGGCCTATCTTCATTCTCACCATGGCTTTCGATTCTTTCCAGAATTTCTTCCCTTCTATCCATAGGAAGTGCTTTGAACTGTTCATGGTAAATTGGTTATATGTAGCAAAGAAGATCCTAGAGGTTCTTAAATTTCTCGAATTTTATTTGCTTAACGCTGTCTTTTGTACGACGGCGAACATTTCAAGCTTTTATTTTTAATTTGAAGAAGTTTTCTTGCTCATGCGTAAGATCGTCTGTGTACAAGAGGTTCCAAGGGTCGTCCTTCGTAGCTGTACCGGATGTCCGGTACGCTCTTTCCGAAAAATCTTCAAATGGGCTCTAGAATTATGAAGTCCTCATTTTGCATTGATGTTATAGTAAATTTTTTGCTTGAATTTCCCCAATCTTGGGGTACATAAATTGGACGGATTTTTTTTTATGTAATTTCTATAGTTCCAAGTTTTGGTCACAATCCATCAATGCCCACAGAGTTTAAATTTGTGATATACTTTTTGAGTATAAGTATTTAAAAAAACACAACCAAAACTGATAATGTAGTTTTTTTCTCATTATTTATTTATTGAATCTTCATATATTAAATATGAACTAACATTAATTAATCAAATCTTATCCTAATTCTTTATTTATGTCCTGCCAGTGCCAGACAAAAATTTTCTTCATAATGTTGTGACTGTTATTTTGCCTACCACAGTTTTCGCTTTAAGCTGTAAATTTCTTGGCAGCCACGTGACGCTTGGCATTCATTCCACATATACATATTGGCGTCTCCCTATTATAAATTTTATACACAAAAGTGGTATGTCCAAAGAGGATGGGCATGTTATACTTGAGTGCGTGTCGGTACAGAAGTTGGCTACAGTTTTTGCAAGTCGAAACAAATGGCCACATGGGTTTTAGTACTATCATCTTTTACAAACCCTTTGACTCCTTGTCCAGTTATGCTGCTTCAACTTTAATCAAATTCAATTTTTTCTTCCTTCGCTGCATTTTTAACAGCTCCTGTTTCATCATGAAACTGATGTTAAAAAATGTTTTAAAAATATGCTTTTGTAGCTCTTATGCACCATTATTGATTAACTTGATTCGATTATTTTATTAACTTATTTTGTACATAAAATACTAATGGCCAATTTTCAGGATTGATATTAAAACACATTTATATTTAAAATCGTTTTAAATACAAAATTCTCTTATTCACTAAATACTTAAATCAATATTTTATTGTAATATTTTAACAAGGTGGCCTCAATATCACGACAATACAACAACAAGAGGCAAAGCAATAACAATCAGCTGTTTTTGAGACCACCTTGTAAATAATTATACTTTTTTATGATATTTTTTTTGTATTAAGTAGTGCTACCATACTTTTATCTTTTCTAAAAAAGACTTTTCAAATAAAACTCAAAAAACCAATCTGTATTTAAATACGTTTTAAGTTTTTATGAAAATTAACTTAATTTAGATTTAATTACTATCCTAGAAATTGGGCATAAGTGCAATAAGGTAAAACAGGTATTTTGGCAACTAGTGCTCTTAATTCACCCACTCAGTCCATATGAAAAATAAATTTTAATATTTGCTTATAGCACAAGGGGCTTAAGTGCTGATAATATCCCCTGTGCTCCAAGCGAAACAGGAATTTTAATATTAAACTATAATGAATTGGTCGCCATATCTCGCTACCGGATGAGGATCCCACATTCACCTCTTGAGCGCAGAACTTCTCCAAGCTTTACCTACTAATTTCATATGTAAACAAAATTTTAGAAAAAAGGCTTAAAACCCCTCATATACCTTATAGGGTATAAGATCAATTTTGTAGAAATGACAAACTTATATACCCTTTTACCTTCGTTGAAGGGTATAAAAACACCGATGTATTTTGCGAAATATCGATACAAAATCGATGCAATTATGGAATGCATTGCATCGAAAAAATATCCTTAAAAAGACACTCCCTTTCAGGGTTCCATAAGAAAAGCACTAAGCTATTTTATGAGGGCATCCTCCTTGTACGGCCCAATGAAATAAGTTTGAAAATAATATCTTAACATCATACTGCAATTATTTGTATACTTTTAAGTTGTCATTTGTGTTCTATTCTATTCAAAATAAAAAAGTTTCATGAAAAAAATTAGATCATTAGATATCGCTTAAAATTGTCATTTGTGCAAATGGGCAAACTTGCGAGACTCGATTCATGAAGACCCTGTTTAATGTTTGTGTAATTTTAAACAATTAATATGTGCGTTCGTTTACTTTTCCAGTAAAATTTCAGAAGGTGAGTAAGATGAAAATTTTACAAATTTAATTTAAAAATATATAAAATATGTAAAATTTGTTTTTAAAAATGCACAAAGAAAGCCAAAAAACTAATTTGCTAGAATTAAATGTTTGTGATTTATAAACACTTGGATTTTTGATTGAAAACGACGTTAAAAGCATTAAAAGCTAAATGCACAATTGAACAGCGAAAGTTTACGAGTTGGGCAAAATCATGAAGTTTGTGTAAATTAGTTCTCATACAATTCTTGACAGTTCATTTGCGAGGGTATAAAAATGCACAGTTTGCACAGATTGCGAGACTTTAAAGCGATATCATGAAACCCCTTATTATGTTTTATCTTTATCTTTCATTCAATCAACTAGTTTAATTTCAGGAAATAAGCGAGTTTCCTAAACATAACGCAATGCCTATTTGTTGGTAACACTCTGTCTTGTCAGAGATGAGCTACAGGTTAATAAATATTAATTATTTAATATCAATAAATCGGTCTAATATGTTCGTTGGTAATTTTCATTTAAGAATTTTTTTTGCTGAATGCCTGCAAATAAATCACATGATTTTGTACAGGAAGTAACGAATCCTAAAAAAATGTACACTACACAAATACTGAGCATTCTATAAACATCATCAAACAGACATACGAGTATGTAGTAAATAGCTTAAGGGATTTATATGCTTAAGCATTTGTCGGTGTACAGTGGCGTTAAAATAAAAAAAAAGTCTAAAAATATAGAACTTTGTTATAGCAACACTCGTGATAGATAATCATTAGCGGAGTTCAGTATTAAGGTTGTAAAAGTGCAAATACAAAATATCGTAGCTCTTTTGTTAAATCCAACAACAAAATACATATGGGCTATTCACAAGGTGTGCTATCAAGTCATATCGTCATAATGTCCTTAATAATATTTTACAATTGTTTAAAAAAAATTTTGTTGTGTTTGAAACAAAATAAAAATTTTAATGCACAGCAGTCATATATATTTCTTGTAATTATTTTAAGACATATGACTTTACAACTTTATGACTACCTTGTGAATAGCCCAATAGAGTTTCCGTTAGATTTCTTTAAATTGCAACGATATTTTGCATTTGTTCTTTTGCAAGCCTAGAAACATTGCTTTTGACTCTTTAAAAAATTTACCCTTAATGTTCAAAATTTAATATTCCATTTTAAGCTTCTAAGACAGCCGTTTTATGGACTATTTAGCATAAACCTTAAAAGCAAATCAAGTTGCTCCAATGAACTTTATGCTAGGATTCCTAATTTTTATTTCAGAAGTGCAGAAAATGTTTCTTTAACTCCAGACTAAAAGTTCAGTAGAAATTGCCAAACCTGCCTTTTGTATGAAACTGCTTGACATTGTCTTAAAATCTCGTCTTCTGCAAACATTCGAGTTGGTTTATTAAAAGATTTGCTTAAAATTGGGAAATTTATTTATTTATTTTTATTTATTTTTGTTGCTCTTAAAAAAAGAGAAAAATATTATTGGCTTTATACTGGAAAACTAAGCAATCTATCAGTACCTTAATCAAGCCGAAGCGGTGATAATAGTACGGTAATTACGGATTTCCCTAAATCAAGTACAGAACGCTTGATTAAAGTATGGATTATTCAACTGCGAAATACCTAACTTATCCATATTTAATCACGAGATCGTACTTAAAATAATCCGAAAACGGGATTAACTAAATTAAAAGTGAGATAAAATTAACCCCAAACTGTGCTTGATTCAAGAATTTCTAAGATGGTTTAATCTCGATTCGTACTTGAAATAATCCGAAAGTGGGAATTAGATTTATTCTAACCAGTAACACTTACTCCACAGAACCAGAGAGAATATTATTATTTTACTTACTCGTTGCACATGTTTATTTCAATTTTGTTGTTTTCTGCCCTTTGTTTGTAAAATAATAATTCAATTAGAAGACACCAGCAGCATGCCCAATATTAACCATTCTACTTTAAAAATTTAATGTATTTAACTAAATAATTTTAAAAAATAGAATATGGGAATTATTGAAAATAATCTATATATTTCTTCTTGTAGTGTTGTTGTTGTGTCTGCAACATACATTCTCAAACACACACGTATGCACGCATGTTGGTGGATTGTTTTAAGTACTTTCAAGTGTTATCCGTACCTAAAGTAAGAAGAAAGAACTTAAATTTAGTACGAGTATTTTCTTTTTGTGTATCGGGACCCTAAGGGCCCTTTCTGAAAATCAGGACCCTCAAATATTTCTGGGAATACAGCAGCAGATAAAAATAACCAAATGAATCGCTTATAATCTGTTTTTTGAGAAAGTCTTAAAATGTGTGACGGCAAAAAAAATTAATCAATAATAGGCCACTTACACATTAAAAAAAGTAATTTACAGCACCTCCCAGACCCTACTTTTTAAAATGACCATCTCCTGGCCGGTAGTCTACAAATGTAGACAACATACAAAATGTATGGATGGATTTTTGAATGCGGCATGTCGTACATGTCACTTAGTATTTTTTGGTACTCTTTGCTTTCTTGTGCACGTTTGTGTTTCATATTTAAATTTATTAGAGTAAAACACTCTGCGTACTAGTGTTTTGTATATGTGGGCATAGTTTTCCATAATCCTGAGCACATAAAGGTTAACAAAAATTAGGACCCTTTACACCATATAAGGTGTTTATAAGAGTAAGATAAAAGCTTTGCAAGTTTTTTCATATTTTATATATAAACAAAGAAAAATAAGCGTTAATAATAAAAGAAGGGAAAATATTTTAAAAATGTGTAAAATCCCCAAAAAATCCCTGAGTTTTGTTATTTTAAATCTTCAAAAAAATCCCCAATCCCCAAATGACTTTCCTAGTCCTTTTTGCTCGGATGAATCCCAAAGCCTGGCAGCCCTGGATTTGAAACTGCAAAATTAGTGTACTACCTCCATCTGTGCAAATATATCATATCGAGACACATTGGCTTTTCGGTGATGCGTCTAACACAATTTTTTTTTGCAAATTTACGCCGTTTTATAGCCACAATTCTTTCTAAGAACTTTCGAAAATTGTAATATAATTTCTTGATTTAAAAAATTTCAGATTTCAAGCTAAAAACAACCATATAAAATTAAATTTGGAAAAGTTTCAACAAATTTACAAAATGTTCAATGCGAATAATTTCGAAATTCTGCTTAAAACTATCATGGAAACTAAAAATCTCAGTATTTTGTGCAGTGATGCCAATTTAGCACTTTTTGTGCTAGATTTAGCACATTTTTAAGTATCTGAAACGCAAGAAAAAATTTTAGCGTTTTTTTTTAATTTTACAATTTTTAGCCATAAACTTTGTTTCTTGCAAATCAAATTCTAAATTTTTTTTATATTTTTTACGCCACTGTGAGGCTTACAATACATAAATTTCTATAATTTGATAGCAAACAATTTTCTAGTTCATAGATTTAATAGGTATGTCGATGTTTTTGCCTGTGTTTATATTTATATTTAACAATTTTTTTTATGGAATTTCCTTTCGCAGGTTACTTTATATTAACTCATAGAATAAATTCGAAAAATAAAAAATGTTGAATATAATGAAAAGAAAAATAAATTTTCATATTAGTCGAATGTGTATTCTAAGTCAAATTACAATCCTCAAAAGCTTTTATACTTTAATAGGCTTATTCCTCCAATATTTTCCAGGAATATTTTCTATGCACTATCAGAATTTTTCGTTTGTATATTTGTGTTACGAAGTTTACTTTAGCTATCCTTTGGCTAGCAATGAAGTAAATTGTAAACAATATTTATACAACTATTAGATACCAGCAGAATGTAATGCATTTTCGGGCCCGCTACGGTAAGTAGTTAAATAATGAAGTGAAATTAAAAAATATAAACAGGAATATATTAGACAAGTACAAAAATATAAAACAAATGGTTGATAAAAAGTTTTTAATTTTAAAAGAAGAAAACAGTTTTTAAATTTAATTTCTGAGAATCCGAAATTTTAGCAAAAACAAGTTAAAGCATTATAAACTTTAATTACTTTACTGCCAACACCAATTTCATATTTTTTTCCTACCATTAGAACTCTTTTTGGACATTCACAAAGCTGCATTTGAGTCATCGGTTTAAATTAAGTCACAAAATTATTTGTTATTTCCCAGCAAGCAAATGGAAGATATCCTCTAAGGCAATAGGTTAGCAATATCCGAAAATGGTCATCAAGAAGAAAATAATCAAAATAATTTTTTATTTTCATTCTTTTACAGTTTTTAAAAAAAATTACAAAATATAGACAGGAAAAAATTTAAATTATTTATTAATATAAGTACATCTATTTGTAAAATTTATGTATATCAAAAAAATATATAAAAAACAGGGTGTAATCTCCACGATAATAAAATAACATAACAGATATAAAAGAACTAAGCTCAAGACAAACTGAAAAATTTATGGAAGACATTTTTACGAAAAACGAAGAAAGATTTAACCCAAGTGACGTACATGGGGTAAATAAAGATAATGTTTTGTTGATTTCTATTGTTTCTGAATTTTTGCTATTTTTATTTTATTATTTTATTTTAGTTATATAAGCTATTTACAAATAATAGTCACTATTATTTATATCTGTGGCATTTCAGCAAAACATCTTAAGTCAAACTTAAAAAAAAATTAAAAAATGTTGTTAATCATACGAATTTTCATTCATAAAAACATTTTTGTTTACGTTTTTAAAATTTTGTATTATGTATAAACGAAATTTTTCTTTAACTTTGATTTACTTTATTATTTGATAAAAACTATTTTTTCACCGAGTTTTTTTTAACCTTTTGCTATCTTCTCTCGACTAAAGATGTTTTGTCGAAATGCCACAGATGTGTAAAATAAACAATTTAGTTTAAAATAAAAATCTGTGGGTATATGTAAACTACCTGACTAAGCAAACATTGTTTTACTATATAACTTATTTTATAGATATTTCAGTGTCTGCATTCCAAATTTTAAGAAAACTGGTTGATTAGCTAAGAAGATATAGAGAGGGGGAGCTTTTACCTTCTTTCAGAAGTTACAGTGTCTGCATACCTAATTTTAAGAAAACCGGTAGATTAGTTAAGAAAATAAAGGGTGAGGGAGCTTTTACCCCTCTTGCCCTATTTTACGCTCTAAATAATAAAAATTGTAGGCTTTAGTTCCTTCCAAATGTTATACTATTTGCCTGCCAAATTTCAAGAAAATCGGTTGATTAGTTAAAAATATATATGGAGGGGGAGCTTTTAACTCTCTTGCCCTATTTCACGCCGTATTGCCTATTTATTTTCTGATGCTACAGTGTCTGCATGCCAAATTTTTAGATAACCGCTTGGTAAGGTAAGAAGATATAGGAAGGGGAGCTTTAACCCCTCTTGCCCTATTCCACGCCATAAATAATAAAAATTATATGCTATAGTTCCTTCCAGATGTTACACTATTTGCTAGCCAATTATCAATGAAATCGGTTGATTTGTTAAAAAGATATATGGAGGGGGAGCTTTTATCCCTCTTGCCCTCTTTTATGCCCTATTGCCTATTTCCTTTCAGATGATACAGTGTCTGGATGCCAAATTTTAAGAAACCCGGTTGATAAGTTAGGAAGATATAGGAAGGAAAAGCTTTTACCCGTTTTGCACTATTTTTAAAAAATTGGCCAAGCCGGTTCGTAGGAGTTCAATTACAAACACCGTGACACTAGAACTTTATGGAAATAGATTTATATTTTTTTTTTTTAATGCCAAGAAATTAGTTTTATCATCCTAATGATATTTTGGCCATGTCTTTCTATTTTCTTATAATTGGTTAATTGGCAGTATTGCTGGCTTATCATCTAGCGAAATTGTTTTCGTATTGCTTTCGGGACAAGTTTCTTTTCGAAGGAAGTATCTTCTGCAATATGAAATCGGTTATTGCCGCAATAATATTTGCATCCAGGCAATACGGCGGTGCGTAAAATGACTCCAGGAAATATGGCCCCAAAAGGAAAATGAAGAAAGGCCCCAAAATTTTACATGAGACACAACAACACGCCATTTTGGGGCAATTTTTTGTTTTTTTGGGATTATTTTTTATTTTTTCTTTAGGGTGTTATTGCATTTTGAGTGGAATAAAAAATGACCGCAATATCAAGGAATGAAAAATAAAATCACAATTTTTACTTTGGCGCTATTTTTCGTTTAATAATAAAAAATGGAAATTATAGAAATGAAAAATCACCCCAAACATTTTTACACAAATTATATAAAATTGTATGTAAAAGTTTCTAGGAATAGTATAAAAAACCCGAAATCTTGTACCAAAGTGGAGAAAATCCTTGCCGGTTATGCAGAGATGCTTTAGTTAGCGAAGCCGGTGTTTGTTATTCCCTAGAGGAAAAAATTCTTGCGCCCTATTTAGAGAAGCTTTACTGAGCGAAGCCAGTCTTCGTTATACCATAGAAAAGAAATCCTTGCGCACGGCCGAAGGACGGCTTTGTTGTAAAGCTTAAGTGAGCGAAGCAAGTGTTCGTTATACGATAAAGAAGGAAATCCTTGCACCCGGCCAAAGGCCGGCTATAACGTGAAGCTGTAGTAAGCAAAGCGAGTGTTCGTTATATCATAGAGGAAAAAATCCTTGCGCATGGCCAAAAGCCGAACCATGCTATCAATCGTACGATTTTTAAAACCAAAACTGTATAATTATTCGGATTTTGAAATCGGGATTCAAAATTTGAGATTTTTAGTTTCGGGCATATGAACTCCACCCAAAAACTTTTATATAACTTTCTTCGTGGTCTTTTTTGGGGTTAAAATTCATTATAAATTTTGTGGGGATTTTTCATAATGAAGAATTACCCCAAATTTAGGGTCATATTTAATTTTATATTTAGGGTTATTTTTCATTTTTGTGGGGTAATTTTTCATTAAAAAAATGGGGTCATATTGCATTATGAAAAATATCCCCAAATTTGGGGTCAATTGTCATTTATTTTTTGGGGCCATATTTCGCAGCGCCAGGCAATACGTTTGGCAATATTTCTGTGTTTGCTGGGTTCATGAGACTTTAGACAGCCTTATAATAGAAAATATCATATTACTGGTAATAATGTTATTATGCCATTCTATCAATGACCTGTTGTATGAACATTTCGGACCATTAAGTTTATTCCGTCCTTCTTTTTCAATTTGATTTTACCAAATAAAAGGCCATCTGAATAACCTCTATTTTCTAGACTTTTGAATACAAGCAAAAAGGAAAAATTTAATAAATGTTTTGTAATACAATATGTTTTTTTTTTATTACGGGTATTATTATTATTGGTTTTATTATTACTTTTTGCAATAAATATGAATTTAATATTGGTTGCACATTTTAAACACATGTGACTTTATTGAATTTCATTTTAGTTTTCATTTGGGTTAATAGTACCGTCTACGGAGTGTTTGTGTGTGTGTGTATCTCTTTGTGGTGCGTTATTGTTTAACTCACGTGGCTGGAAATTAGATATTGGTCACATATTATTGGTTAAATGCGCAAAGATTTATATTGCCAATAAAATGGCGAAATTTGTTAACATAATACTAGAAGCCTAATTTAATACATTTGAAAAGATTATATAAAATACATATTACACACATATAAAATGTTCGTTAATTTAATTAAAATTCGTGAAAACTAACTTATATTCAAATTTACACAGCCCTTGAATGTCATGTTACGACAAATCAGGGCTCCCAGTTTCATTTTATATCCTTTCGCCAATTTGCAATATTTATCACCAAAAATCTCCACAGATCCCTAAAAATAAAATAATATTACTTGTTAAAAATTAATTTAAACAAATTTGCTTTTGTACTCTCTACATATCTACGTACACATGTTTATAAAAAAAAGCAACGTAAAATAGGCGCAACAAAAGCAATAAAGTATTAAGGTTTATCATTTCAAAAACTTCAGAATCAAAATATTCTGATTCATAAATTTTGTTTTACATGTTGTTGGTAAGTAAGCATTTGAAACTTGTTGGTATATATAGCGTTAGTATATTAATCATATTTAAAATTATTTCAGCAAGCTCTTAAAAAGGTTTCGAACCACCAGTGTCTTGGTATAAAAAAAAACGTTGGAACAAAAAACCTTTAAATTAATTCCCACATCTTGACTAAATCTTGTAATTGCACAAATGGCATTTATAATAACATATTATGCCCAAAACTCCCCAGCGAATGAATTTCTTTTTTTTTTTAAAAAAATCCCCTAAGGTTTTTCACAAAGTTTTTTTCCTCAATTACAAAAAAAAATCCCCTATTTGGGATCGCTACTGCGATAGGTCCATAAATATATAATTAAACCATTGATGGAAAATTCAGTACTATGGTTCTACTTTCAGTACTTTTTCTTTTCATAAATACCACAGTACCCCCACGTCAGTTTTAGTTCTCTCTTCTTGTTGTGCTTTTTTGTTAAGAAATCCAGTGTTGCTATTTTTTTTTAAATAAAGACAACATTTTCCACGTGCCAATAACATACAGGGTATATATACAATTTGTTGTTAATTTTCGTTAATGTTCTCAGTTTCAAAAATATTGATATGCTTTAAGCACCCATGTAACTTTAAATGCATTTCAACTACACAGCTTTGAGAACAGTATACCATAGTACATATTATTATTTACTATTTTTCCTCACCAATACCTATCAAACATATTTTGAACACCACTAGAAAATATGTAATAAGCTTTTTGTTCAATTTGTTCAAATCAAGAACGAAAAAAAGATGCTTGGAAACTTCGCAAGTAATAGAGGCTGCCTCCAATGGGTAAAAATAAATACATACATTTCTAGAAAGTATATTTACGTTTTAGTACATTTGCATATAGATTTATATCAAAATGAAATAATTTCAGTTTGTTCAACAAAATATTATAAATTTTATATTAAAAATAATAAATTGTTTCTATTTCTGTTTTTTTTTAGAAATATATATACAGTAGTATTCCTGTTTAACGAACCTTCGATTCTGGGAACATCGCATTTAACGAACACACAAGTTTGCTCCATTGAATACCTTATATATCGAACAAAAAATATTTTTTTGTGCTCAATTTAGCGAACAAATAAGATTCATAATTTTAGTTTAAAAAAGCATAAGGTAAAGTAATTTCTAACTAAAAACAAAGTGAGTACCAAAAAGTGCCCCTATTTTAGGTTTTCTTTTGTAGCATTTTTGTTTAATTATGCTGCAATGATCAGTAAAAGGAGTACAAGAAAGAGACTTTTTTTTAAAAGAAAAACTAAAAATTGTGGATGATTACCAAAATGGATTGCGAGTTGTGGATTTGTGCAAAAAGTAACAAGAAGTGCAAACTTTGGATTTAAAAATAGGAAAGCCATGAAACAAGGTGAATTTCAAATAATGAAGAAGCAACTTTTTTCTTGGTTTTACGACAACGCCAATGCATGTATGATTGTTCTAAAAAAAAAACAAACATCACTCGACAAATTTTTTATGTAAAATTTTCAATGAATTTGAACTTATTTTCATTAAAATTATTTTAGATACCAGAGTAATGAATTGTACATTTTTTAATTTTTTCTAATATATTATACAGATCTTAAAACATATTTAAAAAAAAAAAAACACAAATAAAACAGTTCTAGTTTTTTATTTATTCATAGCATGAGTACTAGACATAAGTATGGCATATAACGAACTTTTCAGTTTAACGAACAGGCCTGACAAAGTACTGGTTCGTTAAACCGGAAAACTACTGTATTCTCAATAAAAAAAAGGTTTTAGAAAAAGTAACAAAATGTTAAATAAAGTACTCTTTTGCTTGGTAGTCAGTACCCTCTCAATTTTTAAATTTTCCATCACTGAAATAATCCCACCCTTGAAAATGTATTTGTATTTACTGATAAGTAGTTTGTGAGTACATATACGGAATGAATTATTTACTAAATATGGCTTGAACCAAGAAATTATTGCATGATTCTCGTCCAACCCAACAACTATTTTTTCTAAATATGTGTGGCTTGGTTTAAGCAAAGTGTTTCTTTATTTAAGAAAATTTTACTAAATAAGAACAAAATAAATTAAATTCAAGAAATTTTTTGGCTTGGACGAGCGGTAATCATGGAAAATTTAGTAAATAATTCCTTCGGTGCAGTTAGAAACTTTTATTCAGAGTTCAGAGAAATTCATATGTGATCGCTCATATTCAACCATTCTTGAATTTTTTTCATAAATGAAAAATGTAAAATATGTAACTTTTTTCACAGTCATAACTGAATTGTTAATATTTCGCCAAATTCATTTATGTTTTTGAGGAAAAATACATTTTTGCCTTTCTTCAGTCATGAGGAATGAGGAAAAAAAAGTTTTAGAAACGATCCTCACTAGTAATGTTGTTGTTGCTCGACAGTTTACGTGACCACAGCTCGAAATGCCTGTGTGTGTATTTGTTTGTGTAAAATATTTTTGGTAAAGGCAACCAGCCAAAGTGTCTGTTAGATTTTTTGTAGGAAACAATTATTGAAAAAAAATTAAAAGAACTGCACATATCGTCATCTTAAATGCAGAATAATGTAACATCACATTAATAAGTTTACATGCAAGGCATAAAACTTTGTAATATGTTAATTATTTGAAATTTAAAAGAATTTTAAATATTTCAGCTCAAAATGCGATAACCGATATATTTTTGAGGAAAAAATATTATATTTATGGTTATTTTTGAAGTTGTGTGTGTTACGTTAAATTAATTTGTAATTTTCAGAAATAAAAAGACGTATCATCAAAAAATGTATATAAGTATTAAGTGAAACAAACATTTAAAATAATTAAATAGTTTTTGTTAAATTACCGGAAAAATAGAATACATATATATATGATAACCACACGAATATTTATATTATTATAGATATTATGATATACCTATTATGTATAATTTTTTATTGATTTTAATTACTAATAAGTAGTGGTTTAAACTAAAAATTGTACTTCATTAAATTTAGCTATGAATTAATTTAAAAAGCTATCTTTTTCATTCTAATTTAAAAGTATTTTGATCTCCTTAAAATGAATTTTTTTTTACAACGAACAAATTTAGCAAATAAATATTTGACCTATTTGTCTCCATATAACGAATTATTTTAAATGAACTCTGCATCGCATACTTACAAAGATCCACTTGGAAGAATGCAATCCTTACAAAAAAAAAAACAGATTTTTTTAAATAAACTAATAAAAAATATTTCTTTTGTATTATAAACTTTTTATATGATGAAGAAATTTTGTGGTCCAATACAGATTCATTATAGGGAAGTTCGACTGTATTTAAATTTATTAAAAAGGAAATACATACATATATTAACTCAAAAATCTAAGGACCTGCAGATGTTGCCTTTTATTCTTGAAAATTCTTAGCGTTTGGGAGTGCAATGAGGTAGGCTGCAAAATTTCAAAATTACTAACGGTTCGGTTCTTTTAATTTTAAAGCACTTTTTTATTTTTTCTTATGCAATACAAAAAATTATTATTATAAATCATTATCTGTTTACTAATTTAACTAACACCGTAGTGACAGTTATAAAACAGATTACCCAGTTTTGATGTTTAAAAATATTAATGTGGTCTTATAAAAAGAATTAAAAACTCTGCTAATATTTTTCTTGATTGTGATTATACATTATTACATTGTTAAAAAAATTATATATGTATTTAATGATACGTCATTTTTAATTTTGTAAATAACTTGGTTATTTTTTAAGATAGAAGTTTAAAATGTTATAAAAATATGTAACGTGAATCGTAATCAACAAAAAAAGTCAACTTCAAATGTTCCAATAATATCTACATAGTTTTGCATTTACGCTAACGATATGTGTTTTGTTTGTAAAAAAAATTCGTTGATGCCTTTAAAAGGTCCCTGTTTCTTTCGTCAAAAAGACGTACCTAAAGGCAGCAATTATTAAGAAAAAAAAAATAGCCACAAGAATTTGTTGGTATTTTGTGCTTGTAAAAATATTTTGGTTTCTGTACCAATCGCGACGGTGGTTTTTTTTTTCTTTGAAAACACTTTTCTTAAGTAAAAAATATTTGAAAAAAAAAAATTAAAAAGGTCTTGTTTTGCTACAATTTATGTGTAAGTAACCAATACACATAAAAGCAAATGTGACAGTATCAAAAAATCTGTTTTGTTAATTGTAGTGTTTAACTTTATTGTGTTTTTATTTTTTTTTGCAATCAGGGACTTTATCACTTTCACTTTCATTATCACTTTTGATGTCCTGCCGATGAACAAGTTTATAATGACTTTTTATAATCGATTTTATCTTTCCACAAAGTTCCTTTTTGCATGATGTTATTAAACAAGTGCTTTTGTTTGAAGATGCATTATACGACACAAATTTTTTTATGTTGAACTGTTTTTTTGGCATTGTTAAACTTTTGAACTTAGACACACACTCCACGTCAATCACCTATTAAGAACTGCTTTCAGTAAAAACTATCTATATGAATATATGTAAATATTTTGCATTGCCAGTGCAAAATGTTTTACAGTTTTTGCCTGTCACAATGATAAAAAGGTAACCACAATACTTAGAAAAATGTACAATAAGAAAACGCAACAGGACAATTAATTCAAACATCCGTGCATACATTTTAATTCTACCTAATGGTATATCATAACTTTTTACAAAATACCAAATGCGCACCTGTGTTTGCCTGCAAAAATGTATAAAGTCATTATAACAGGTCAAATTTACGTTAAATAAATTACCATAAAATGGTAAGGTTAACTCTTTGGGCTCGGTTATATAATTGTAGCATAAAAAAAGTAAGAAATAAATTTAGTGCGAAACAATAAAGTTTCATTAATACATCAATAAAACACATCTTCTTTTGCAAAAATTCTACCTAGTGTCACATTTGCTTTTATGTAGATTGGTTACTTATACAAATTGTAGCAAAACAAGACCTTTTTAATTTTCAAAGAAAAAAAAAAAAAACCACCGGCGCGATTTGTACAGAAACCAAAATATTTTTACAAGCACAAAAAACCAACAAATTCTTGTGGCTATTTTTTTCTTCTTAACAATTGCTGCCTTTAGGTACGTCTTTTTGACGAAAGAAACAGGGACCTTTTAAATGCATCAACGAATTTTTTTTACAAACAAAACACATATCGTTAGCGTAAATGCAAAACTATGTAGATATTATTGGAACATTTGAAGTTGACTTTTTTTGTTGATTACGATTCACGTTACATATTTTTATAACATTTTAAACTTCTATCTTAAAAAATAACCAAGTTATTTACAAAATTAAAAATGACGTATCATTAAATACATATATAATTTTTTTAACAATGTAATAATGTATAATCACAATCAAGAAAAATATTAGCAGAGTTTTTAATTCTTTTTATAAGACCACATTAATATTTTTAAACATCAAAACTGGGTAATCTGTTTTATAACTGTCACTACGGTGTTAGTTAAATTAGTAAACAGATAATGATTTATAATAATAATTTTTTGTATTGCATAAGAAAAAATAAAAAAGTGCTTTAAAATTAAAAGAACCGAACCGTTAGTAATTTTGAAATTTTGCAGCCTACCTCATTGCACTCCCAAACGCTAAGAATTTTCAAGAATAAAAGGCAACATCTGCAGGTCCTTAGATTTTTGAGTTAATATATGTATGTATTTCCTTTTTAATAAATTTAAATACAGTCGAACTTCCCTATAATGAATCTGTATTGGACCACAAAATTTCTTCATCATATAAAAAGTTTATAATACAAAAGAAATATTTTTTATTAGTTTATTTAAAAAAATCTGTTTTTTTTTTTGTAAGGATTGCATTCTTCCAAGTGGATCTTTGTAAGTATGCGATGCAGAGTTCATTTAAAATAATTCGTTATATGGAGACAAATAGGTCAAATATTTATTTGCTAAATTTGTTCGTTGTAAAAAAAAATTCATTTTAAGGAGATCAAAATACTTTTAAATTAGAATGAAAAAGATAGCTTTTTAAATTAATTCATAGCTAAATTTAATGAAGTACAATTTTTAGTTTAAACCACTACTTATTAGTAATTAAAATCAATAAAAAATTATACATAATAGGTATATCATAATATCTATAATAATATAAATATTCGTGTGGTTATCATATATATATGTATTCTATTTTTCCGGTAATTTAACAAAAACTATTTAATTATTTTAAATGTTTGTTTCACTTAATACTTATATACATTTTTTGATGATACGTCTTTTTATTTCTGAAAATTACAAATTAATTTAACGTAACACACACAACTTCAAAAATAACCATAAATATAATATTTTTTCCTCAAAAATATATCGGTTATCGCATTTTGAGCTGAAATATTTAAAATTCTTTTAAATTTCAAATAATTAACATATTACAAAGTTTTATGCCTTGCATGTAAACTTATTAATGTGATGTTACATTATTCTGCATTTAAGATGACGATATGTGCAGTTCTTTTAATTTTTTTTCAATAATTGTTTCCTACAAAAAATCCAACAGACACTTTGGCTGGTTGCCTTTACCAAAAATATTTTACACAAGCAAATACACACACATGCTGTCGTGTTGTCCAGCGGGAAAAATTGCCAGCGCTTTCACTTTTTAGGCCTTAAAGAAGGTTTACAGCTGTATTTTTAATAAACTTTTACTTATTCCACTCTGCCTTATTTTAAAAGTTCTTTTAGAAGGGTTTTTATAAAATATTTTACAAATTTAAATTTTCTATTCTAAGATAAGGCCTATCGAAATCGTTTTATTAGTAGTTATATTGGAATGTGTACCAAGTTTAATTATTAATTTATTCACTTCGCATTATTAGCAAATACAATTACACTGGAATAAAGCTTTATTCTTTATTATTTTATGAAGGCCTTTAAAGTAGATGCAAGAAGTCATGGTTTTGGTCTCCAATAACACACTGTATAAATTAGAAAACTTTATATCGGCAAAAAGGCCTTCTATAAGGCCTCTGAACTGCTTCATTTTCCCGCTGTTAATGGTTGCGTTTTTTTCATTATGAGGAATTTGATAGTGAATTTTTTTAAATTTTTCATATCTGACAAATTCACTTATGAATTTTTTTGTTTGCTCATTTTTCATGAATGAGGAAATTCAAATTAGTTTTTTTCCTCACCCTCATGAGGATGAAAAAGCAGTAAAATTTTTAATTTTTCACGCTCGCTCATGACTGAAAAATGAGTGAACGTTTCGGTACTCTGCTTTTATTGTTCGTGTCACATTCTGATATTTAACCAAATTTTGAAATTTTATTTGCAAAAACTTAAGGGCTTATGGTGTAAAATGCAACGCAACGCCGACGATTTCATTGAAAGCAAAAACAATATAAAAATTATTTTATAAATTTCAAACACTTCAAATTTTGTGGCATTAAAAATTTCAAAAAACAATAGTGGTGTTCAAAAATAATTGCAATTGGTCTTGCAACATAGCAAGTGCAAAATAGTTTAGTAATTCATAATAGTAAACTTTTGCGATTATAGTAAATACTATACCATTTTGCAAATGCTACGATGCACGACCATTTGCACAAGATGGTCAATTGGGATACTGATTGGTGCAATAGAATTTCTAATAACTAATTAATGACGATTATAAAAATTCAAAAACAAGTACGATCACTTAGCATTTGCAAAGTGTTATAGTAATTACTAGGGCAACCAAAAAAAAGCAAATGCTTATTTTGTGGTTTACAAGATAGAAAGATTTTGATTGCACACAAACTCCAATCATAAAAAAACAAAGAAAATGAGCTATATTTGTTAGGGCTTTTTTTTTGCTTATTTTGGCAATATCGGCTTTTTTTTAGTTATTTTTGCGTTATCGGCTTTTTTTTACTTATTTTGCCATTTTAAGATAATTTTTCATTTTGTTTCATACGAAAAAAAACTTATTTAATAAAATTTTGCAAAAAACGTTATTATTATTTTTTTTATGTGCAACTTTTTTTTATAAATACCAAAAACTCAACCATTTCTGTGCTGTAACAACACTGGTTAAAAAATCGTTCAACGTTATTGTAATATTTTGTGCTTCCCTTGAACAATATCATCCCAAAAACCTATATTATCTCTGTATGTTATTATAGCTACACTAAAGAGTGCTGATGTGAGAAACACCTTAAAATATTGGCGCTAAAGTATACCGACCAACTCAGAATCACTTTCTGAGTCGATCTTACGATGTCCGTCCGGCTGGCTGGCTGTCCATGTAACCTCGTGCGCAAAGTACAGGTCGCAATTTTAAAGATAATTTAAAGAAATTTGGTACGTGGGTTTTAATTCGCACAAGGGCGAATCAGTCCATAATTTCATATAGCCGCCATGCAAGCGGCTTTCCGGAGAAGGGTCCTTGTGCCCACTATCAAACCAATTTTAATGAAATTTAAAACATATGTAGATAGATCCATATTCATATGGACACATACATATATATAAAAAATAGGATCATGAGGGGAGATAGTGGTTATTTCTGCCTATCAGAAACTATCAAACCGATTTTAATGAAATTTAAAACATAGATAGATCCCAATTCATATGGTCATACTCTCTCGAAACTTGTTTTTAAATACTGTGGTGTTGGGTATTATACGGTAGGGCTTGACCGACTATACTTTCTTACTTGATTTTTATGCAACTCTGTCTTAGCGGTACTGTAACGTACTTTTTATAGTGTTGTGTATAATTTTTATGTGTTTATGTTTTTTGTATTAAGCCTTTTTATCAACTTATTTTATTATTTGCTTGTTGTTGAACCGTGTTCAACCTTGTTTGAGAGACGTTAAACCTCATCATTATTTTATTGTTCAGAACCATTAATTTACTTAAGAGAAGTAGTTTTGTAGTACGTAAGTTAAATATCCCATTTTTATTTTTTGTCTTTTTTGTACAACAACCTTTTTATTTTTAAAAACAAAAATTAGTCTGATTTAAGAAGCCAATGAAGAAGGCAAATAAAATTGTTAAGTTCAAGAAGAACCCTTTGCAATCTGTTTTATTTAATAACCTTATTGGCTAGACGACTCAACATTTGGTCCTTCGAAAAGTCCTAGAAAGGCTAGGGCTGGATTACATTAGTGACATACCGGTCCAATATTAATCCACATTTCGTTATCCAAAGATTGGCAGTTGTTTTCCCTAAGCAACTTCAATACCTATCTCAGCATTTCGAGAAAAAACACGAAGTAGTACTGCAAGGAGCAGTTTCATTATATACCTAGACGTGTTAATTCGTAAATGCAAACAAAAGACAAGGAGTCATACATCATAGAAGGGAACTTGACAGAAGTTCAACAAGGAAAAATTGGTATGTACTGAATTAATTAGTTTTTTTGTGCAACTCTATTAATTTCTCTGAATAAGTAAAGCAATGGAATAAGTTAACAAAATTTGAAAACAACAAATACAAATAGGAAAAAAATCAGAAAAAAATCCCGCAAGACAACTAAAGTCAGTACAGAGGAAAAAATTTTTTCAATATCAAAAAAAAATACAACGGTATAATTCTCAACATTCTTCAAAAATAAATAAAACAACAAGAACAATTATCGCCAAATATTTACAATAAAGAAATTAGTGCAGCTTGTTGAACAAGAACAACAATAGCGACGTCAACTTTACATTGAAAACCAGTTTGTTTCAATTTCATACATTCCTACAAGAAAACACTGGAATACTTCACGCACAAACAAATTAAAATAAATCAACAGTTCAAACTGACGGTGAAGAAGTAAATATCAAAAATAAAAGTGAAAAAGAAATAATAAAATTATAAAAAGTAAAATTCTTTATAGTAAATAAATAATTAATTGTGCACCACTTGTGAATTTAATAAACGTATTAACAAAAGAAGTAAAAAACTAAACTTTTACAGAAAAGTAAAACACACTTCTGGTGTTATCAAATAAATAATTAAAATACGTTGTGTGTATAACATAAAGAGTGTTTTTTTTTTGGAAAAAAAAGAACGGTGACGTCAAACCTAAAAACAAAATACAACACACTTCTTGTGAAAAAATTTAAAATATTTATGCCTATAAATAGAAAGTGTTTCTTTTAATAATAAAAAGCCAAACAGAATAGCCGGTGCTTAATAATATTTGGTGGTGGTTTTTTAACAACAACAACGGCAAGCGGTATTTAGTGGAAAAACCAACAAACAAACAGCAATCATAAGAAATACCTAAAAAACGGTGACGTCACAACAAAACAAAATTATTCAAGGGTTTTCAGCACAGAAAAGAAAAAAGCACGTATAAGTTTGCGGGGAACTTAGCAAAATAAATCGGTGAGTGATAATAAAATGTTTATTTATTATTTATACAACGGGAAGAATTAAATAAGTTTTAACAAGGTATTGAACTTGAGAATAAGCAATTATATCTTAAATCAAAGCGATATCAATACAATTAAATTTATTAAAATATTTTGTACCGGGAAAAATAAAGTAAATTGTAGTAAGCAATGGCATCCAAGAGGAAATGCAAGTTTAGTCTACAGCAACTAGTTACTTTTTGTAAATATTTTGAGAACATCTCTGAGGATGAATATACACTGTCGAGTTTGCAGGTAAATCAAGAAGAATTGGAAAGAAGGTGGAGCAATTTAGTCGAGTCATATGAAGAGTATTTCATGGGTGATGATAAACTTCAAGAAGAAGAAATGAAAGATGACATTTCTATACGATATGAAGAGGCTTGTAATTTTTATTGTACAGTGAAAGCAAAAATACTGGGTCATCTTACCAAGGGAAATTCCGATACTAATAAGTCCAAGAATAGAAAATCCGCATTAAAATTACCACCGGTAGAAATCCAAAGCTTTGAAGGAGGTTACTCCAAGTGGCCTATCTTTCGAGACATGTTTCTGGCAGTTGTTGGAAACGATTTGTCCGTAGATCCTGCAGAAAAACTATATTATTTACGAAGCAAACTGGCAGGGGAGGCATTTAATATAATAAAGGATTTCGATTTAGTAAGTGATAATTTTGATTTGGCATGGAATGCTTTAAAGGAAAGATTTGAGAACAAGAGATTACTGGTGAATGATCAAATGAAAAAGATATATGGAATTCAGTCATCTCAAACAGAATCTCTCAAATCAATAAAATCGATTCAAAGTACAGTAAATGATTGTCTTTCAATTCTGAAAACCTACGAGGTTAATATTTCAGATGATAACCCTTTCTTGATGCATTTGGTTACATTAAAGCTTCCAGAAGAGACCTTAAGAGCATGGGAGGCTACAATAGATAATCATCGTGAACTGCCATCATGGAGTCAAATAAACAAATTTCTATCTTCTAGAGTTGAATTCTTGGAGACAATGACAGACTTAAGAAAGTCTTCGTCTAAAGACAACCACGTTCACAAATCACAAGCGTTCCATGCGCAGACGGAACCCAGTAAAAATAGTAAATTTTGCAAAAAATGTAAACAAAGCCATCCACTAAAATGGTGCAAATATTTTAAATCATTAACCCCAAATGAGCGAATTAAATACGTTTATGACAATAAATATTGTTTAAATTGTCTATCAACTACACATTACAAACCCAAGTGCACGAGTACAAATACTTGCAACATATGTCAGAAGAAGCATCATACAATGTTAGATCTTGAGAAAAACGCAAGTCCGAAAAATAATTTTAAGGAGAATACAAACCAAAGTCAAGAGGTACCGTCTTCCTCTAGAAGCCAAAATGTTAACACCCAGGCTAGTCAGTCAGAAAGCACAGAGCAGCAGGAAAATGTTCAAGCTCTCTTTACACAGCAAGAGGCGGCTACTATTTTGCCTACCGCACTTGTACATATAAAACACTCAGGAGAACTATTCACAATTAGAGCTCTTCTTGATGCTGGTTCAGAAAAAACTTTCATTTCATCGCGAACGCAACAGAAACTGGCACTGCCAGTAGAAACACATAATTTTCAAATAGCAGGGCTGGGAGGAACTATAGTTGGGAGTTCCAAAGCAAAATGTAAAGTTACATTAAAATCGAGATTATCAAATTTTACGATATCAACGGAAGCCATAGTGGTTCCAAAACTATCAAAGCTTTTACCCTCACAAAGTTTTAAAATTCGAAATCTGGAAGAGATCCAAAGACTTAACCTTGCAGATCCGTACTTTTTTAAGCCATCTGCAATAGATATGATTATAGGAAGCGATTACTTACCGTTTATAAACCTAAAAGGAGTAAAGTCAAATTTGTTAAGCAGTTTCGAGGCAAGAGAGTCTCATTTTGGATGGTACATTTCCGGTCCGGTTCCCGGCAACCAAATAAATACATTTGCAACAACAGTATCCACTTCAGAGAATTTTATTTTACATGAACAAATAAAGAATTTTTGGGAAATCGAAGAAGTCGAAAAAACAATTTCCACATCAGAGTCGGATAAATTCTGCGAAGAATTTTATCAAGTGTCAACAAGAAGAAGATCAGATGGTCGTTACATAGTACGTCTCCCCTTTAAAAAGCAATATCCTGAGGATATGTTTCTGGGTCCTTCAAAGAACATCGCCTTTGCACAATACAACAGGATGGAAAAAACATTAAACAAAAATCCAACTTTAAAGGAAAAATATCAAAATGTGCTTCAAGAATATATTAAACTTGGTCATATGGAACCAATAATGAACATTGAAAGCAATGACGAAAAACAATTTTCATGTTATCTACCTCACCATGGCGTTTATCGACCTGAAAGCAAATCAACACAAGTACGTGTGGTATTTAATGCTTCAAAAAAGACTAAAAGTGGATTCTCCTTGAATGATGTACTTTATCAAGGGCCTGCATTACAAAAGGATTTAACGCAAATTATAATAGCTTGGCGAAACTACAAATATGTATTTACGGGGGACATTGAAAAAATGTACCGCCAGATATTGGTAAATAGTGACGATAGGCCGTATCAGCAGATTCTATTTCAAGGCGAAGGCGAAAGATCGGTAAGATCATATCAACTAAAAACAGTAACATTTGGAATGAACTGTGCTCCATTCTTGGCACTTAGAACTTTGCAAAGATTAAGCGAAGATTGTAAAAACGTATTTCCGAGGGCATCAGCGATTTTGAAAAACGAAGTCTACGTCGACGACATTCTGTCAGGCGGACATACAATTCAAGAAGCACAACTAAACCAAATCCAACTCAAGAAGGCTTTACACTCAGCTGGTTTCCCCTTGAAAAAAATTACGGCAAATCACAAAGAACTCTTAGAAAATGTGGCCCGGGAGGATCTTCTAGATGAAGATTTTTTAAAATTTGAGTCCTCTAGCACCATCAAGACTTTAGGTATTCGGTGGGATGCCCGACAAGACTCATTTTACTATGACGTTAAGCCGATGCAAACTGCACCTTTCTCAACAAAAAGGCAGATTTTATCAGTGATAGCTAAACTATTTGATCCGCTAGGATGGATAGGCCCAATTGTTGTGACAGCGAAACTGTTAATGCAAGAGCTGTGGCAATGCAAAGCTGATTGGGACGAAGCGGTTCCACTTGATATCTTAGAAAAGTGGAATTTATTCATTAAACACTTACCCCGAATATCGGCCTTAAGAATTCCCCGATGGATAAATTTTGCCCCGCAATACCAGAGTCAAATACATGGTTTCTGTGACTCATCAGAAAGGGCTTATTGCTGTGCCGTTTTTAGACGAATTACGTGGTCAGATGGCCAAATATTCTGCAATTTGCTAGCCGCAAAAACCAAAGTAGCACCCATCAAAAAGTTAACCATTCCCAAACTAGAACTATGTGGAGCCTTGCTACTTGCAAAGTTGGTGCGAATCTTAAGGGCAGATGACCCCCTCCCCCAGGATCTCTTTTTGTGGACAGATTCATCCATTGTCCTTGGTTGGTTACAGAAGCCGCCTAACACTTTAAAGACATTTGTGGCAAATAGAGTTACGAAAATTGCCAGTATTGTAAACCACAGTCATTGGAGGCACGTTAAGAGTGAGGACAATCCCGCGGACCTAGGCTCACGGGGATGCTACCCACAGGACCTTATCGAAGCTCGATTATGGTGGCATGGGCCCTCTTGGCTTACACAACCTGAAGAAAGTTGGCCAGAGCCACGTATATTTGACCCAATTGATTTGGAAACCAAAAGGAGCACAAATTTTCTCGTAACGGCAGTAGGGGAAGATACCAGATCGGTAGAAGAGCAGAAAATTACAGATATTTTGACTAACTTCTCATCCTTCGGTCGAGCATTAAGAGTTATAAGTTACATCTTCAGATTTATTGAACGAGTTCGCCGCCGGTCCGTTTCATCACAGCTCGGGATTAGTTCTGACGAAGTCCGACATACTAAAAATCGTTTGATTGCGGTATCTCAGCAGACTTATTTTTCCAAAGATATCGAATGTCTACAAAATAATCAAGCATTAAATCGTAGAAGCAGACTTCTTACAGTTTCACCGTTCATCGACAAGAATAATATACTACGTGTCGGAGGAAGACTTAGCAATGCTGGGCTGACTTACGATGAACGTCACCCGGTCATAATACCTGAAACGTCGCGTTTCGCAGTGCTACTTGTTAAGTTCACTCATGAAATTCTACTGCATGGTGAGCATCATATAATGCTTAGAGCTTTAAGGCAAAGCTTCTATATACCACGAATAAGAAACCTTATTAGAAAATGTGTTCGTGAGTGTAGACCGTGTACGATTTACAAACATAAGTTCCAGAATCAAATGATGGCGGCGCTTCCTCCAGAACGTGTCAACTTCTCGCTTCCATTTACGTACACTGGGGTTGATTTTGCGGGACCGTTTTCGTTAAAATCCTCAAATTTGCGAAATGCGAAAATAGTTAAAGGATATGTAGCGGTCTTCGTGTGCTTCTCCACAAAGGCAGTACATTTAGAAGTATGCACTGACTTATCTACAGAATGCTTTCTTGCCTGTTTTGATAGGTTTGTTGGTCGGAGAGGTCTCCCAAAGACCATGTTTTCCGACAACGGACGCAATTTTCTAGGAGCAAGTTTGAAACTGCTCAAGACCCACAATTCATTCCTCAAAGCTGCGGAACAGTCATTAATAAACAAGTATAGCACCCACGGTTTCACTTGGTCATTCATTCCTCCGTACGCGCCCCACATGGGAGGGTTGTGGGAAGCCGCGGTGAGAAGTATGAAATCCCACCTCAAAAAGATCGCCACCAATCTCAACTTTACTTATGAAGAATTCGCTACTCTCATTATCCGAATCGAAGCAGTATTGAATTCCCGGCCTCTGTCCCCCCTAACGGAAAATCCAAATGAGCTGTTACCGCTGACGCCAGGTCATTTTTTGCGCGGAGCACCACTCATCTCTCCCCCTGAGAATATAGAGGAACATGAAATTCCACATTTGACTTTTCTAAAACGGTGGGAGCGCCTAAAAGCCGTACAACATCTGTTCGCAAGACGCTGGAAAAACGAATACATTGTGGAGCTCCAGCGACGGTTCAAATGGAAAAAGGAAAGAAACAACATCAAAGAAAATGACTTTGTTATAATTAAAGATGATATGCTACCACCTACCGAATGGCGCCTTGGGCGTGTGACAAAGGTTATACGGGGGAAAGATGGCCTGGTCCGAGTGGCTGAACTAAAAACCCAAAACGGCATCATTACGCGGCCGATTGTTAAACTTTGCTTACTACCTTCATCGGAAACTCAACCAAAACTTTGCTAAAACTTTTAATAATAATCCATTCAGTTATCACCTACTTTAATAATAAGAGAAATTTGTTGCTTAACAAAATTGCTAATTATTTGGTACATGACAATATTTCTTTTCACCCTTTTTAGCCAAAATGCTCAATAAACCTCGCTGTCCTTTGTGTTCGCGGAATCACCCCTTAAAATATTGCCGCACCTTTCATGCGATGAGCTTAGAAAGGAGACGCTCCTTGGTCAAAAGCGTTGGCTATTGCCTCAATTGCTTAGCCATATCACACACTCGCTTTTGGTGTGAGTCAACAACCCGCTGCAACATCTGCGGGGCAAAACATAACACCATGATTCACCAACATCGTTATGAAATTAACACGTCCTCATCCAGTTTCGAAGAAACACCCGCCCTCTTGGCCCGAGACGAGCAACTAAATGTTTCATACCTCCCCCCGTTAATCCAAGCCACTCTAAGGCACCATGAACACTCCTTGTGTGTCACATTTTTACTTGACCAGAGTTCCGAGCGGTCATTTTTGTTACGTGAGATGGCTGATAAGTTTCCTCATTTGCGTGCATCAACTCGCCAAGAAGACACCTTTACAATGGTTCCATTGCACTCAACTATCGAGCCGAAACCGCCCCTCCGGGTTAAATTGTCTATTCAGACGGAGATAAAGTTTACGTTACCAGAGGCTATTCATGATCCTCTGGTCAAAGCACATTTTCACGACTTACAGCCTTGGGCACACCCGAATTTTTCCACATCTCGGAAAGTTGATGGCGTCTTGGGGGCCGACTCACTAAAACGTGTGCTGCTAAAAGAAATCATCCGTCCCTACAACGACGTTCCGCGGGCACAGAATAGTGTCTTCGGATGGGTCATTCACGGAAGGTGGAATGGATGTCGGTGCAAATCTCATGCGGGCCCGGGAGGATGTTGAACCGTGTTCAACCTTGTTTGAGAGACGTTAAACCTCATCATTATTTTATTGTTCAGAACCATTAATTTACTTAAGAGAAGTAGTTTTGTAGTACGTAAGTTAAATATCCCATTTTTATTTTTTGTCTTTTTTGTACAACAACCTTTTTATTTTTAAAAACAAAAATTAGTCTGATTTAAGAAGCCAATGAAGAAGGCAAATAAAATTGTTAAGTTCAAGAAGAACCCTTTGCAATCTGTTTTATTTAATAACCTTATTGGCTAGACGACTCAACACTTGTTTAAGTTCTTTTCTCTCGAAAATTCCATAGCTGTATTCTTACGATCAAATTTTGTAACTTCTTATTTCTTTTTAAATATAGTTTTTGTATAAAGTAACGTCTGTTAGTTTCCCTTCTCTCTGTTTTTTGGTATAGTAACGTCTTAATTTTTGCTTTTTTTAATGTAAGTAGTTTTAGCTATTAAGAATTTCTCTGTATATCAAATACATATTGTTAATTTCTGCAAATTTTGGGGTTTTACACGAAGTTGTAACAAAATTGGAAACAAAAAATCTTTCTTTGGTTTTCTTAGTGAACATAGTTATGGACCGTAAGAAAAATATCCCGTGTTCCAGGAGATATAGGAGACAAATTAAATACAAAATTTTAATCAGTTTCATTAAAAAATGAAGGATTTTTGGTATTAAAAGATATTGGTGATATTTTGGAAGGCAAGCGGAATTATGAGTCCAATTGTATAAAATATACTTCAGAGCAAATACTCAATTTTAATTATGATCCCTTAACATTGGTAGACGTAGGAAGAACTCTTTCTATGTGCAAGAACTTGCTGACTCCAAACAGACATAGTTTTCTTTTCGAAAATTTATTGCATTAACTTATAATTTACTTGCACAACGTATTAAACGAATTAAGTGGAAAATAAACAAGTTTAAATTGCTTTTTTTTTAAATTTTAACAACTTATTTTTATGTTTTTAAACGCGTTTTTTAAGAGCTTAAAACAGTTTTTTTAGTGCTTTTTTTTTGGTTGCCCTAGTAATTACTATAATCCCGAAAGTATACTATTATAAATTACTAAATTATTATTGAACTCCACTGTAGAAACCAACAATAAAATTATCAAATATTTTTGATTTTGTTTTTCTTAAGTTTGTGCAAAGTTCCAAAGCGTCTCGTTGTTGAATATTTATACCCACACCACAATAGTGGAGAGAATATTATGCGTTTGTGCTGGTGTGTGTAACACTAATTAGCCTTGACAAGCCTTTAAGTATACCAAACGACTCAGAATCATTCTGGGTCGAGCTGGTGCAAATTATTTCTATGAACAATAATTTTCTTCGGGCAGTTTTTCTGATATGTGCATATTATTGATTATTTTCTGATAGCCTAAATTATTTTAACAAAGATACTTTTGCGAATTCTCAATTTTTATTCTTGATAAATACACTGAAGCTAGTTCAGGAAATCTTTTTTCAAAGACTTTGAAAAGGTTAAAGATTTTATAAAAATAAAACTGTAAAGCGAATGAGAAAAACAGAAACTTTTTATTTTTAGAAACCAGAAACATTTTTCAAAAACAATGCCAGATTTAATCCAGTCAAGACTGAAAACACCAAAATATTTTTGTTCATATTTTATTTAGTTCCTTCTATTTAATTTTACGAGGAGCTGAATAGAAGTATTAAATCAAACTTGTATGTTATGATTAATGTTGTGTTATATTCTCTTCCAAATTATTGCCTAATTGAAAAACATGAATTTGTATGCAAATAAGGCATTTTTCCAAAAAAAAAACTTTTTTTCAAGCAAAATAATTTACCCTGGTAATTACTTTTTATTCGCCTTAAATATGTATTAATATCTTCTATACAATCTCTTATACTTAAAATTTAAGAGAATTGTTTAACGTTTTTCCCCAATTTGCATTTCAAGCCAAATTATGCAAAATGCAAACTTTTTTTCTATTAGTATAACCATTTATTTTATTTTACCTTAAAAAAATAGAAAACATTCAAGAATAAAACAATTTCAATTTGTTCGCCTATTGACCTGTTCTTCGGAATATCCCATAAATTGTGCCTAATAGTCAAGGTAACTTTTGAATTGTTTTGGCAATATGTCTGTATATTTCCTCTATTTTTTTATTTAATTTTTTTTTTTTTTTTTTTTGAGGTCATTATTAGCATAGAAAAAATACCATAAAAACTTACCGCCCCCGACCGAAACTCATACAAAAAGGAATACAATACACAAACACACATTTACACTTAGTGAAAAAAAAAGTTTCAATTTCCGTTATGCATACATGCATTTATACACATATGGCAAAGTGTTGCCACCTTAATACTTAATGACTCTTGAAAATTGCAAAAAACGTAAAAAAAAGAGTGTAAAATAACTTTCAATTGTGTAGATCTGCATGTTTTTGAGGCTAAGTGCTATAAAACTCTTCGTTAAAAACAACAATAAGTTTTCGAATAAACAAACAAAAAAAGCTTTTATAAGAGAATAATATTAAGTCGAGTTACACACATGCATTTATAATACTTATACACATACATACATTTAAATAGAATTTGGGGTTGGGTATTAACGTGTTCATAAAAATGGCAACACTAACCAAACTGCAATAGTATAATCTATTTCACACACGCACCCTTTAAAAAAATGCCCGTTCTACAACTTGAGAACTGCATTGAGCATTATCTCATACATACACTCCTACTTTATTAACATACACAGTCGTAAACAACAGATGTACATGAAGTTGAAGTGTATGTTTGTGAAAAAGAGATCTCTTCGGATGTTGTTGGTTTTAGTGGCAGTGGTTCTAAATTTTTTTTTTTTTAATTTCCAAGAACATTTACTTTCAGAGCAGAATTTTTTTATTAATCTGAAGTCGCTTGGTGGATGGGGATAAGGGAATGCTTATTATTTTAAATCTACAAATTTATCAGGTGAGATTATTTAAATGAAGCTGTAACTGTAGGTCTTAAATTTAAAAACCAGAACATAAAAAAACTAGGCATCGTGGCGCCATTTGAGTTTTTTCGTTGCAAAATTCATAACTTTTGAACCAAATGAGATAATAAAAAAATTTGGGAGTTTGATAGATTATTGATCAACCTATGAAATGAGTATTTGAAAAGGGTCCTACGCCTTTTAGGTGCCTACTTATGGGTTAGCAAAATTTAAATTTGTGAAAAAATCCATTTTATGGGAAGTGAAATAAAATATTTCTTAAAATTTTTGATTTTTAATGTTTCTTTCGATTTACAATTATTCCAGAAAAGATTAAAAGTATTTTTTTTTTTTTCATTTTTTGTAAAATATTGGTCACAATTCTTAAAAGAAGGTATATCTAAAAACTTATCATCTCTGAACTATAATTATTTTCTAACTCTTTTCGTGACTTGTGATGAAATATTTGCCTCAGTGATGAAATAAGTGGATAAGAAGATGCTGCTAACATGTTGAAGAGGTCCTTATTTTGAAAGTGCTCAGCAATCTATATTTTTTATAAAATTTGTTAAGGAACTCCTGGGCTTCTTCAAAAAGTTTTCCAATTGACAAAGTCTGATATTCAGTTATATCTTTGCCATGCGGCAATATTTTATGAACTGACGGGATGAAATTTCCTGTGGATATAGTTCTGCTAAAAGTGATGCCGTTTTCAAAGCATATTTTCCATATTTGTCAGAATCAACTTTTTCCTTGCAGTTTTAACCATTCAGGATCCCAATCTCTTAACATTTTGATTGTTTATTCCAGTGATTCAAGTTACAGCCTCATCATTTTCAAAAAATCTCCTCGAACTGTTTCCATCGTTACTTTTAGTCCAACTTATTTGAAAAACGCATCCTGTATTCGATTGCCCCTCTTGTGGAAGCGTATATGTTAATTTTAACAAGAACTCCAAACACCTTAAGCGCCTTTTAGACGGTCATAATTGGTATGTGAGAATAGAATGTCATCATACTAGTGTAATAGTGGAAAACTCGTGTAAGTTTGTAAGTAAGTTTGGTATGTTGGTTGGTCTAATAAGCGCTTTATTCTTGCGTGCAATGGTGAGATTCCATATTCATAATTCTCTTCGTTTGTAGACTCGTTTAAATTGCCGAGGTTCTTTTGTGTCTTTTTGCTAATGGGGCATAACAATGTTGAGGTTGTATTTGTCAGTTCGTTAACGACTTTTCCGTCAGCCATCGAAAGATATCTTTTGCTTATAAACGCTTTGTCCGGATGATCCATCGCAGCCCCATTGGCTGATCAGTTTCTCTGAAAGAATTTCTACCACATTTTCAGGAAGACTATCCAGCAGCCGTTTTGCTGTATGGTCCATAATATCCTGCATATTGTCTTTTACAGAGACTCTTGTAAACTCTGTATGCAGTGGTCGTGAAAATGCTTTTATACGCGTAAAATGCCCGAAAGTAGTATCTCATATTCCTCTTTAGAAAGCTCTAGGTCCATAAAAAAAAGGTCAAAGATTCTTCGGAACCATACTTTTCAAGGTTTTCGTTTGGGGGCTTGGGAATGCTTTCCTTAATCCATTTTAGTCTTAGTGGGCTTGTATATCTAATAGACAGCGCTTCCGATAAATGTTTCGTGGTCAAATCATTGGTGGAATCAGCCAGTTTCCTCTTTCTTGTAATACTTGAACACTCCTCCACGTTTTTTCTTGGTCTTCCACGTCCGATTTATGTGCTGGGTTCATCTTCTGTCAATGTATCCAAGATGGTAACATAATTAAGCCAGTCCTGGTGTTTGGAGTTGAATCTCTTAGTCGTACGGTTTGCTTTTTTCCATTTTGAGTTTATACTGGCATACATCATGAAAAGTTTAGTTTATATATTTTTGCTTCTCTGTATATTGCCGTATAAACTATTAAGTTCCCTGAAGGCAGCTTCCACGAGATTTTGCTATGGCTAAATTCTTAAACTTGTCAAATAATTTAAAGTTGTTCAACGTCATGCTTGAAGTGTCTTAAAATTACTTGTCTCGCCAACTTTCAGTTGTAGATTTTTCCCGGGATTATGATGTTTTCAAACAATTTGTCTAATCTACCTATGACCTGTATACATATGGGCTTTGGTCAAGTTATGTAATTTTGATATCATGCACGTGTCCGACTAAGATTTGTACCTAATTGCATTGGATGTTTGACTATTTGTCATTTATATGAATATGAAAATTACCAAAAGGTCTTGAAAGTTATCAATTCGTTCTAATAATTTCAATGCACTTGTGCACTTGTGTAGGGAGGCCTTCTAGAAGGCCTCTGTACCCCTTCTTTTGGATGTACAAGCCCTTCTTGCTCCATTCCATACTCATATCTTTTTTACACACGTTGTCATTGCGGAGAAGGCCTTCCGCTCTCGCTTCTTCAGCAGGCACATAAGAAGGGTAACGGGACCAAAAAAATTGATTTTGCTTTTGCTTGTGCAAAAATACAATACAAAAAATGTTACTCCTTCTCTACTCCCTTCTCATAGAAGCGAGTGTAGAAGGTGTATCTTATCTTTTATACGAAAGAGCCGAGGCCTTCTATGAGGCCTTCTTTAGCAGTTAGATATGAATAGTAATTGAATCAAAAAATCTTTTAAGCAGGCCTTTAAAAAGGCCTGAAGTAAGAAGGTCTTCTGAGTTTTCCCGCTGGGGAGTAGTGAAAAAGTGAGTAGAGCTAAATCATGACTCACAAATTCTTGTACTTATACGCACTCATACTTATTCCAATGTTATTCAAACTCATATTCACTCAAAAGTTTTATTTTACTCATCGTACTCATACTAAGCAACATTTGAATTGGTTGATTTAGAATCTACTCAACTCAATGTGTATAGGCGAAGCAAAATGCGAGTCTGCCAGATTTGTCCTCGAAATAGCAAAGTGACGATTTGGCAATTAGAGTTTACTAAAGTTACATGTATGAAGTGGACGATTTTTCGGCAAATTTATCTGGCAGCGCTGATTATGAAGTTGTGTGTTTTATCTGTTGTGTTAAAACGGTAAATGGATGAGCTTAATCATTTGAATCATTGTGAGTATTGTAAGTATTTTGCTGAAATTATAAATCAAACTGACGTCATTTATGAGTATGCGTATAATATCGACGTCGCACTCATATTAATTTCTCTTGTGAGTATGAGTGAATCAGAGTAGTTAAGTTTAAATGATTTCTACGCACTTATACTTACAATTGCATGAGTCAGTATGAGTAGCGAAAAAACGATTCATTGCTGATCTCTGAAACAAACAGAAATACAATTGTCTGCGCTCTCTTACATGAATACACATTGAATTTTAAATCGAGTGACTATTTCCTATTTTCGAGATTAATATCAATTAACAGATTAAAAACAATACGCTTTAGAACCACTGTCTTGCAGTAGTGGTGGTGATAGTGGTGCTGCTTGTGTATGGTAAAAGTTTTCACACATTTTCAATTTACTATAGGCCACCAAAAATACTTACGTTACAGTCTGCATAAAAATCCAGCTTATTTCATTTAAGGGCATTAGTTGCAAAATCCCCTTTAAGAACTTAAAAATTAAACAATAAAGATATAAAAATTGGTTACATTATTGAAACTTACGGATGAAAATGAAATACATATAATACTTAAAGTCATATTTCTACTACTTTCCAAAGACTTCTTAAGAAAAGCTAATCAAAAAAAGATATTAAGAATATCAAAACTCCACTTAATTCTTTTATTAAATAAATTTGCATTTTTGAAAATTTGTGCATCTCAAACATTTAAAGGGCAAATAAATTATACAAACAACACAGACGTTTAAACAAACATATAAGAAAAGTATTTTTTTAGGTGTTTCGGTATCTCACAGTCTTTGAAGCCCCTTTCCTATAGGAAGGCGAGAACTTCCAGACCTATATTGACCTCCACCAGTGGAACTTCTGAGTTTTTTTATGGTACTCCTCCAGTCACTTTGAGTTTTTTTTTGGTTCTACACCAGATAAAACACATTAAAATTACATATGGTTATTGCTGCAACCGCAAAGCGCCAATCCATTAATCAATGGGTGGTAAACTGTTAAACATACAAAAAGCAGACGAGAAAAATTGGTTTGTTTGTCTTAAAAAGATAACGACAAAGAGGCTCGAGCCTTGTCCACGTCCAGAGTAGTTTTACGAATGTTGTTTATGTACTTATATATCTTCAATTGTTAATATTCACATAAACACCTTGTTTTTTTGTTGGCAAACTGCTTGTGTAGTTTATTTGGCTCTTTACTTTCCCTTTCACATTTTTTACTCACTGTTCTTGAGTACCAAACTTTTTGCTTAAAAAACTTAAGAAAACAAATTCAAAATAACCACAATATCGACATAGATTTGCATTTAAATGTTGTAAAATTTGTGGCTAAATTTCACAAACCGAAAAAAACTGTATTTGTGGCTGGCAATAGTTCATGTTTATGGAGCGAAGTTGGCAACTCAATTGCATACAACGTCAAAAATGTGAAAGTTTCTATTATTGAAATAAATAAAATGTGTTGCTTTAAAGCAAACTAAAATTTTTTAAATAAGAAAACGTAACTTGATACAACTTCGGTAAGAAAAAGTAAAAAAATTGCCATGAATCCCAAGATAAAGACTAGAGAAATAAAACTTGGCAGATTTTTTTGAGAGAACAGAACTGCTTAAAATGTATTTTTCTATAATTTAAAAATTAAACTTGATTTGAGAAAGTTTAAAAAAATAAAAAAGTTCCATTTTATCAACTAGTGGTAGAGTTTTTTCCCCGAACTTTTTGGATTCCCGGGAAAGCGGAAAATAAAAGTCATATTGGCGGGATTCTGTGATTCCCGCCTTAAATTTTGTATTTATTTATTAACATAATTCTCCAATGAAACTAATACTTCTTACTGGCAAGTATGCTTAAAGCAACCAGTGTAATGCACATAGAAACTAGCTTATCATCCAACAATAAATTTCAGTGGATTTATCAAAATTAAAAATTGGGAATAAAGCACGACAAACAAAATCTTATTAGTTGATTTTTAATATATATTTGATAATAACTCTGTTCATACTGTCGTTGAAAACGAAAGAAAAAAAGTAAAACTTTGTTATTCCTTTTAAGCCGGTCCAACAATCATAAAGAAATTTAAACGTGAGAAGTGCTGAAAATAATTAAAACTCTCACTAGATTTGTAGTTTTTTTTACGTCGCACGCGTTATCTGATGTCCTAAAAAACAACTGATAAAAGTATTGATTTTTCTAGGGGATCTGAAAAGGGGAAAAGAATTAAAAACTACATTTAAGTAAATTTTCTGGATTAATTTAAGTTTATTAAATTTCTGAAATTAGGTTTAATTGGCAATAATCCATATATTGTCAGTTTACTAATTGTTTAATGTTTAAAAAAATATTGTGGTTTCTTTTGCAGCAGTTTGCCGGTGGAACAATCTCTTCACAAACAAAACCTTTTTTACTCTCACATAAATCTGGTCGTGGATAGCTATATAAACAGTTTTCATCTGCACCTCCGTATCTAAAAAAGGGTAAACTGGGTTTTCCGGAGGTAATCCAGGCAAGGTTTAAGCCATCACCAACAGCTCCATACCAAAAAAAGCTGTATAAATTTTTTTATTTCCATTAATTTTATTAGTTTTCATTAAATAGTAAATAATATACTTGCCTTTGTAGAGATATATGATCTATTGTCCGAAAATCCAAATATTTTTCAAAACTATCGAAATTTACAAGAGTCATATCCATGGAACTACATTTCAAAAATGCTGCATTCCAAGTATACTAAAACATTAAAATACCAGCGGTTAGTTTTTTTCTTTAAAGGAAGTAATTTTATTTTTTTGTTTTAGTTCTGAGTTTAATAACAATTTTCTAATTAAAATTTCTTACATTCATCGTCTTTTCTATATAATAAGCTTTTTTATTTGGTGAGTTAATCAATTTACTTTGTATTCCATATATAGGAAAAACGGCCAAGATAATTGCGTAGACTTTTAAGTAATTCATGTTGATATTCACTAAGAAACTGTATAAATCCGAATTGCTGTGCGGAGTTTAATACAGTTGAGTTGAACGCGAAAAAAGCTGTGATTTTCACTAGAAAATGAAATTATCTAAATGATGTCATAAATGTATGATATGCTTTAGATATAATTTCTAAGAGATATTTGTAAATTGTTATCTTAAAAAAACATTATTTTGATAACTTAAATTTTATGGAGTCTGGATTAAATTTGGAAATGCAAATACTTGACTCTAGTCTTCTTGAGACGATTCTCTAAAATTAAAAACAAAACAATAAAAATTTGTTTTCATTTAAATGGAAAAAAACAACTTTATCATAAAATGTTTTGTCATATATGGTAATCCTTTGATTTACGTTGTTTTGGTTTGACTAATGTCTCAATTGGATTTGCGTCGCAAAGTTTAAATTAAATCTATTTAATATTTATCTAAGATCCCATACACTTATATATATATATATATGTATATATCATCAGGGTTTAAAAAACTGCAGTCGAAACCAAAAACTGTCGAACAAAAAACGAAAATTTGTGCACAACTTTTTGCTCATTGAGTTGGTTTGACAGCGAATGTTTTCATTTAATAAATCAGAAGTAATAGCAACAGTTTTTTTTTTATCCAATGACAAATGAAGATGTGGAAGAAATGGCAGATTTTCTACTTTACTTCAGTGTTTAAAACGCTGAATATCGTGTCCAGTGTATCCTATAAGGGACATAGGGCCATACACTAAGATCCCATATATATTCTGGGTCCATGAGTAATTCAAAGTCGATTTAGCCATGTTCGTCAGTTAAAATCACGCTAACTTTCGAAGGACTCAAATGAAAAGAACAATATTGGTCTCAAATTGTTTTATGTTATCGGTTCAGTATGAAAGGATCTATTAGTTCAAATGTGGAATAACCACCTTAAAAAAATTAATATTCTAACGGAATCCACCCATTGTTATTAAATTTTGCACCAACTCGTTTTGTAGTACTAAATTTCGTACTGATTGGTCCATCATTTTCCATAAGGTCTATATAAAGCCCTCTCTAGGAAAGCACTTTAGTACGCCAAAATGTAAGGCCCCTTTAAAAAGCACTTTAGAACTTATAAAACGCTAAAAAAAAATATGGCACTACCGTATTGAAATTTGGTATAATTGAGGTTTTTTAAGTGCCAAAAATAAATCAACCGATTTTTGTAATGATCGATAATTTACCATATTTCCAATATAAGATCCCCTCTTTAAAATCCTTTTAATATGGCTAAAACTAATTCGAATCAAGAGAGTCCAATGCATTCCGGAAAAGTTTTTTTTTTTTTTTTTTCTCATTATTTATTTATTGAATCTTCATATATTAAATATGAACTAACAATAATTAATCAAATCTTATCCTAATTCTTTATTTTATGTCCTGCCAGTGCAAGACAAAAACCTTCTTCATCACGGGTTCTGTATCACATTTATATATGTGTTTATCGCTCATCTTAATGGGTAAGTGCTGCAGTGTCTCTTCTCCTTAAGCGAGTGTGGCCGCTTTCATTTAAAATATGTCGAGCTAGTGGATTTGGGTGCAACTCTAGCCTTTTTAAATATTTTACCGCATACTTCGTAATAATAGTCCTTACCAGTGGCACATTGAGATCCTTGTGGATTTTTGTGTTTTTAACATACCAAGGCGCAGCTGTGATTATTCGAAGAAGTTTATTTTGGCGCCTTTGAATTTTTTCGATATTTGAGGCCGAGGCAGTGCCCCATAATTGAATACCGTAGCACCAGATTGGCTTCAAAATAGAGTTATAAAGTAGTAGTTTGCAATCGAGACTAAGAACAGAATTTCTTCCAATAAGCCAATTAATTTGAATTGCTTTTAGTTTCATTTGGGTTAATTTTGCTTCTATATGGCATTTCCATGTTAAACGCCGATCTAGATGAATACCGAGATATTTGACATGCGATTGTTGAGGCACTAGTTGATTATTGATTTTAATAGGGGGGCATGTTTCCCGACGCAAGGTAAATGTAATATGTACGCATTTTTGCTCATTGACCATTATCCTCCATTGTCTTAACCATATTTCTAGTTGAAATATGTGATCCTGCAGGTATCGAGATGCTTCACGACTGTTCTCGTGTACGCTTAGGAAAGCTGTATCATCAGCAAAAGTTGAGGTTAGGGTGTAATTGTTTGTCGGCATGTCCGAGGTATATATAAGATAAAAAAGTGGGCCCAGGATACTTCCCTGACTCCAGCTTCAATTGTCTGAGGAGAACTTAAAAAATCACCTTCTTTAATAATAAATTTTCGACCGACCAAGTAGCTTTCTAACAGCTTGTGTGTGTTAACCGGTAGGTTCAGCTTCAATTTATGTAACAAACCTACATGCCAGACTTTATCAAAAGCTTGAGAGACATCGATGAAGAGAGCGGAGCAATATTTTCTTCTTCAAAGAAAATTGGGGTTAATTTGGACACAAAGAGCTTCTCAAACAGCTTTGATATATTAGATAATAAGCTGATAGGCCTATATGACTCAACTTTGGTGTGATCTTTTCCTGGCTTTGGTATCATCGTAACTAAGGAGACCTTCCATTCTTGAGGGTAGTATTCAAGTCGTAAAATAGCATTAAAAATTAAAAGAATAATTTTCTTTGCTATGCTGGAAAAGTTGGTGTGAATTTTGAGCTGGTGGTAGGACAGCGTTACGAAACACAGTTCATACTACATACACTGGACATTCCTCACGAGTGATTTAAGAACATGTTCATTAGCGTGACCCATATTAAACACTTAAAATTTTAAAACTAGCTTATTTTTCTGGGCACCCCAAAATTGTTTACTAGTAATAAAACATTAATAACAAATTTAAGAAATCGTTAATCTCTGTGGTTACTTTAAATTAAGTACCACTCGTTGGGAAGTAGTAAATGAGTTTATATTATAGTACAGGGTGGCGCAGAATGAGCTATATGGTTTGAATTCTGTATGACTTTTTTATTTATTATTCTTTGTTTTTTTTAGCATTTTGTGAATTATTTTGGGGAATTATTAATAAATAACTATACAATCGAACAAAAATAATAAACCGCAAATTTTTGCGAAAAGTTATGGAAAATATGCTAAAAAGAGCATATTACATACATAATGTGTAATTAAAATATTAAAATCATTTCATTGTGTCATGATTTCATAAATTTCTTTGGAAAAAAAATGGCTTAAGTTTGCTCGTTTGTTTTTTAAATGACACAAAAACGGCTGAAGAGTTTTACTCGAAACTTTGCACACTGGTCAAGAACTTCAATATCTGAAAATTCTAACTTTATACTTCAAATGTCACAAAAATGACTAATGGCTTTTATGCGAAGCAAGCTGCTTCTCCCTGCCGATTGACGATAGAATGTTTAGTTTGTGAGATATACATAGCGTAACGTATAAAAACTAAGAATTTTGCATTATTTTCTAGTATTTTTTTTTTTAGATTCTCTTAATTTGTGTCCGTCAAAACATTCTATCGTCAATCGGCATGGAGGAATTTTAGAAGCAGTTTGCTTCGCATAAAAGCCATTAGTCATTTTTGTGACATTTGAAATATAAAGTTAGAATTTTTCACATAATTATTTTAGCAATTTTTTTTTCAGTGTACTGATAAATTTGTTATCTTAAACGAAAGATTACGGTTCCAATTAAGTATCCCAAAATTAAAAACACTTGTTATTTAATTATTAAAAAAACAACGGCGTCTGATTCAAATAGAGTTGAAAAATTAAAGTCGCAAATATCAGCCTATATTTCACACAACGTATAAATGAGGGACGCCTTAATGGCCATTTAAGGTAGCCGAATGTGTCCCCCAATGAATAGAAGTAATTTGGTACGCATATCTTTAAGTTGGAAAAAAGTATAAAACTGATAAATAATACAAAAATTGTGTGGGAAAGGGGCGAGTAGGGTAAATAAGCATGGTTTAATCCTCTGAAGTCGACAGCTTCAAACTTTCAAAACAACTGTTTTTTTGTAGTTTTAGTCAGAACCCACTTCTGTAAGCTTCAATCACTTACAGGAGCAACTGTTTCTCTTCTTCATAATTTGTCAGAAGCTTATTAAACTCTTCAGACAGCTGTCCATAACGCTCAGGGTTATCATTAAAAACTTTTAAGTCATTTGTGATTTTTTCCCCCCACCAATGTAATATATGTTGCTGTTCTATTAATTTGGATGTGTGGTCCAAATATTAAATTTATTTTAAACTTATCAAACATCCGCAATGAAGTTTTGTTGGGAAAATCAGCCAAAACGGCTTAGCCAGGTAAAAGTGACGAATCTTCTCTTACCTACCAGTCAGTAGGCACACACTTCATCTTTTTGATAATTTCCACCTTTTCCTTATTTGATACTTTGCCTGAGAATAAACGTAAACCAACTTACTCATCTGAGAGGTACCAAAGATAAAACTTTATGGCATTCCAAACTAGTTTACTAACTTGAGGAACAATAATTTCATAATTGGTCATGTCTTTTCACAGAGAAAGGTCTAACAAGCTGCATTTGTAGCCATAGGGGCTTCAAACGAATATTTTACATATGCAAGAACTCCAAAGTTCACAAAGCGTTCTTACTGGGACTTTTCATTTTTTGTGGCGTATATCAATTTCGCCATCCAACGAGGATGGTGTATTGCGCCTGGAGTCTCCAATTCATTTTATCAGCAATAGCGAACATTAATCTTAAGGCTTCCCAATAAAAACCCTCGTCGCGTTTAATGCCCTCGTGACATGTTTGGAATATTTTGGTTCAGTCTACTAGTCTATTTGGGATTCCTTCTTTCCCTTATTTTAGGCTAGATCAGAATGTTTTGGTGATTCATCTTTTAAATCTTAAATAGTAGCAATTGGGGACATCATGAAAGAGGAACCTAGGTTTACCGTTTTTCAAGTCTATTTTGTTCTTTTTAGGAATTCTTTAAACATCTACAATATTTATTAAGACTAGTTTCTACGATAGTACAGCAATTGCTCTATTCTACTGAAACAGATAAACGAGGTCACTGTAAGAACAGATAAACCAAGGCCTATCCAATAGGTCTGCTTACTATTACAACAATACAAAAAACAACAGGCATTTTGTTTGTGTAAAATTCCTCGCCGTTGTCAAAATCTTACTACTACATAGGCATAACAAAAGGAAAAATGTGTTTTGTGTGCATGTATGTGTGGCAAAAAACCAAAAAAGTAAACAAAAATATACACGTATAAGGAAAATGTAAACAACTTTTGATATCGTTGAGGAAAAAACCAAATAAACATCTGGCTTCTTAATCAGACCTATTGGATAGACCTTGAGATAAACAAAATCACTGTAGGAACAGATAACCGAAGTAACTGTCGGAACAGATGACCGAAGCCACTGTAGAAACAGATTAACTGAATCACTGTAGGAACAGATAAGCAAAGTTGCTGTCGGAACAGATGGCCGAAGTCACTGTAAGTATGTATTCCATACCAATCCCAGGGGTTAGGTATTGGGCAAAAATGTTTCAACTGAATTCCCCTTCGTGAAATCAGTCGGTTCATCAATTATTAAAATATACGAGACTTGTATGCCAAATTCTTGTCTTGTGGGAATTTCCTCGACCGACTCTAAACCTTGTCTATTCATACTTATTAAAAAATTAACTGAATGAGAATTATATCTGCTGTTGTTTTACAAGCAGCGTAGAAAACAAAAGAAACAAGTGCATTCAATAGTATGCGTATATGTGATTGTTACAGACGGTTGTTCAGAGTTATTGTTTATAATTATTAGGGGTGTAGGTCATGTTACATAAAAATTACAAAATAGTAAATAAACTAAAATAATTATAAATTTATATGAAGTTGAAAAAAGTATGTTCGGGTATGCTTTTTCCACGTTCTTGTTTCTTATTGAATTTCTTGTCTGCTTATAAAATAATCATACTTGTTTCCTTCCTCTGATGAAAAAAAAACCTGAGCGTTATGTAAAAAGCAAGAAGAAGCTAAATTGTTTATACATATGTAAGTATATACTATTTATGACTTATAAGCTGTTGAAAATTTAAATTTAATGACTACTTTTTAACATAACATTATTTATTTAACGATCAGTACAGTGATGTTCACCACACTACAATTACGCATCAGGTTCTTACGCTAATAAAAATTGTAAGATTGTAGCATACAACAACAACTTCAGATATGTAACTATTAACTTAATTTAATTTGGTAACAATATCATAAATGTATACTTCAAGTATAATTCATATTTGTTATTTGTTATCTTAAAAAAACATTATTTAGATAACTAAAATTTTATGGAAATGCAAACACTTGACTCCAGTCTCCTTGAGAATATTTTCTAAAATTAAAAACAAAACAATAAAAATTTGTTTTCATTTAAATGAAAAAAACAAATTTATCTTTAAATATTTTGTCATAAATATTAATCTTTTGATTTACGGTGCCTCTGTAAACTGAGAAAATATGAGTTGAGTCGCCATTCGATTTACGCCGCAAAATTGAATATTTTTTTTTCTTAAATTTTAGCTAAAATTAAAATCAAATGTTCAAAAGACTTGCCATCGAATTGGAAAATGCAAAAAATTTTTGTGCAATTGGTCAACATTAAAAACTTAACGGGTCCTTGAACTTTTCGACAAAATGAAAAACAGCAATAAAATTTGCTCAAAATTATTTATGTTTAAAAGCGTCAAACTTTGTATTGGAATCAGGGGTGCCAGAAGATTTTGATAAGAAATCGGCATATTTTAAAAAAAAAATCGGCATTATCGGCACTTTAATTTAATAAAATCGGCAAATTTCAAATACAATAAAACATATTTTTAATAACAAAACAGCAAAATGCAGCATAAACTAATGCTTAAAACATTATAATCAATAAAAAAAGACGTTTTATAAAAAAATTTTAGTTAATTAAAAACAAATATATATATTTTGTACTTTAGGGCATAGTATAATAAGTACCAGGTATGTTCATTAGGGAGAGTTGTCATTAATTTCCCATGTAATGTCAAATGAGCTTATTTGATTTTTGACGCTTGTTTTAGTTTGTTTCCTTGTTTTCTTTTGTTTGACGTTATATGGGTTTTAAAATTGAGAACAAAATTTCTAATGACTATACCTTGTACTTATTCTACCATGCTTTAGGGTAAATTTTTTTTAACTTTTTTTATTATAGACAAATATTTAAATTTGACATTTTTATTAAATGATACTGGCTAATTCTGGCAGTCGCGATCGAATACTTTTTCGATTCGAAAGCAATTTTATTTCTTATGTTTTTCAATGATGTAAAGCATTTGTTTAAGTTTTCACAACACTGAAAAAATAATTTCGATACATTCAGCATCAACTGAAACCTTTGAAATAAAATTCTTTAGAAACTAAAAAGTATTCGATCAAGACAGTTTCAAAACAATTCGAATTATTAAACTTGAAAAATTAAAATTCCTTCCAAATTTTAATTTTTCAGGGACCATCGATATTTTGTTTTATTAAGGTTGACTTGGCTACAAATTTTTTCATAATTTTCGAAAGATTTGAAGGAAAATAATTTTTTGGAAATGCACCAAGTTTTCCCAAGTTTTAAACATGAATTTTACATTAGAACATTAGATTGGCTATCGGATATAGCTGCATCATCCTCAATTCCGTAAAATCTTATAAGAATAATTTTTTGATTCAAATTATTTTTATTCATAGTGAATGTAAATTTAGCTTACCCTTTCTCTTTTGTAAGCTTCTATTCATTTTCAAACTCATATATAAAGTTTTCCTTATAGAAAAAGATACTTTAAGCGTGGACTTTTTTTCTTTTATTTAGATTTAGCTCTTTCATTCTTCATTCTTTGAATATTTTTCAAATGAAATTTAAAAATTTAACAAGTGTTGCACAAAATTAATAAGTTGTACCAAAACAAAATACAAGTACCGTGTTTTAGTCGTTTATTGAAAAATCGGCATTTTTTGAGCAAAAATCGGCAAATCGGCATTTTGATAATTTAGGGGCAAAAAATCGGCAAAATGCCGATAAATCGGCAATTGGAATACGAAGTATTATTTGAATAATTCTTTATAGCGCTGGCTTACACACAAAAAGTTTGACTCCTCAAGAGAGGGGAAAAGAGAATGAAAAAGAGTAAAGACTTGATCGAACGTTTAAGGTAAAGAACAAGAAAATCGACGACACAAACTGATTGCATGTGAGTTGTCAAAGAGTAAACATAAGGGTACAATGCAGTAAAAAAAACATTATTGGTTAAAACACAATTTGTTTCACGACTGTATTATTGCAACATTTTACTAATTATTTTTAATAACAAACTGTTTCACTATTCCTTACAACTCTGTAATTTCTATTTACAAAATGATATCAATGATAAATGCGGAGCTGCAAAAAAAAATTAGCATTGCACCAGCATACCTTTATGGTGTTTGTTTGTTCCAGTATGCTGGAGTAGTGTATGCCCTGCTTTATATATTTTTTTCTCAGTTCAATGGAGCCAGAGCAAAGATTTAAACAAAAGTTCCATTTTATCAACTAGTACACCCAAAGAAAAAACATGTTAAAATATGGTCACCTCCAACAAAACTATTTTTAAAGAGAATTTTAAACATATTATGTTTAATTTAACCATATTATTGTCACTGACAACCATATTATGGTTAAATTAGTCCTCCGTCAAGAAGCCACAATCATTATATGGTTGCTTCCGAACATGTTATGGTTAAAAATAACTAATATATGTTTAACACTTATAATAGCATGGTTGGTTTTCAACCATAGCATGTTGCTCTTTAAAAAGAGGAAAATACATTTGTTAATTTTTAAACAAATTATTGTCATATTTTACAACAACATGTTTAGATGTAACCATAATACGGTTGTTGCTTCTTGATGGAGGACTAATTTAACCATAATATGGTTGTCAGTGGCAATAATATGGTTAAATTAAACATAATATGCTTAAAATTTTCTTAAAAATTGTTTTGTTGGAGGTGACCATATTTAAACATGTTTTTTCTCTGCGTGTAGTAGAGTTATTTTTCCCCACACTTTCTGGATTCCCGGGAAAGCGGGAAATAAAATTCATATTATCGGGATTCTGTGATTCCCGCCTTAAATTTTTGTATTTATTTATTAACATACTTCTCCAATGAAACTAAAACTTCTTACTGGCAAGTATGCTTAAAGCAACCAGTGAAATACGCATAGAAACTAGCTTATCATCCAACAATAAATTTCAGTGGATTTATCAAAATTAAAAATTGGGAATTAAGCACGACAAACAAAATCTTATTAGTTGATTTTTAATATATATTTGATTAACTCTGTTCATACTGTCGTTGAAAACAAAAGAAAAAAAGGAAAACTTTGTTATTCTTTTTAAGCGGGTCCAACAATCATAAAGAAATTTTAACGTGAGCAGTGCTGCAAATAATTAAAACTCTCGCCATCCGGAACCGTTTTTACCTATCCTCTAAGAGCGATAGCAATCTGATTAGTTTAGTTAGAAAAAAATTTTTAAATTTATCTTCCATCTATGGTATAAATGGCCACCGGAATAAAGCTTCAGGTCCACACCAAGCGTTTAATGCGTAGTATAAAATGTTATTGTTGAGTTACACAGCCCACGCATAGAATGCATACACATACGCATCGGATGTATGAATTACTTTATAATTTGCACGCGTCGCATACGTCTTGAGAAAAAAAAGAAAGTATCAAACGCATAGAACATGTTTTACGGGTTAGGGCAGAAAAGCGATTAAATGAGATAATCAAAGAAGAAACACGCGTAAAGTTTATACAAAACTAAAATATTTCAACAATTTTTTTTTTGCTTACAAATAACAGTTTCTGGCTAACTAAGAAAGATATATTGCCAGAGTATTACACGAATTAAAACTAAGTTGTTGGCCAACTATTTAAGTTGTAATGCCTGGGTATCACACAAATTTAAGAAGCTTCAACCACAAGTCCTCATTCAACTTAAGCCTTTGTAGAGAAACAGCTCCAAAGTATTTTGGTCGCCCCCAGTAAACTTTTCGAGTCATTCCAGCAAAAAAAAAAGCTTAAGCGACAAAAACAAAATTTTACAGGAGAAGTTTTTTTTATTTAATATCATTAAAATGTTGTATGAAGGTTGTCGCTTAAGATAAAATTTTTTTTTGCTATAAAATCGTAAAGGTACCTTATGTGACCATGACATTTTAGGAGATGATGCAAGTGCTGCCAATTAAGTCATTTTTTAAAAAAACGAAAATTGAAAAAGCTGTCGCTTAAGATATTGTAGCGGTAAGGGCTCGATTTGAGTTTTATTTGTAACTCACATAAAAATTAAAAAATGTTTTAAATTATATTTGTATAGCAATTTTTTTTTAAAGTTATAATACTCGCAAAAAGGTTTTAAGATCCCGGACTCACGCATTTCTAACCCATAAACAGACGAATTTCTAAAAATTGTCTCTTACTTTATCTAATAGGTCGAAGAGAAATTAACTGCCTTTAAATAAAAAAAGAGTTTAAGAAACAAATTTTTTTGTATTAAAACTGAATTTCGTTATCGGAGCTGATGGTCGTGGGCATAAAAGATTCGGCAAGAACGAGTATGGTCTTGTCATTTGATCTTTGAATAAAACCAGTTGTGCCTTCTTTCCAAAAATATATAAAATTTTTAACAATTACAAAATTCACTGGAAATGTTTTTGCACAAAAAGAAAATGTTTTTACCAAACCTAATTTTTTATTGACTCACTGAAAACTTTTGTTAATAGTTTTTAATTTAAAAAAAAAACAAAGTTTTAACATTAAATATTAACTAATAGCTTTATTATTTTACTTTAAAAACAACCCATCAAAATAGAAATAAGGTCACTTATTAGTCAAGTTTTATGGGCAAGCGGGGATCCAAAGGGGGTTATAGGGGTCATAAGCCTCCTAGTCAAGCACTGGTATTCTACAATCACAAATTATGTCTGCAGGCTTTCTTCAACAAATTTCCGCTATATGACCCCCCTTAACTGAAAGCTGGATCCGCCCTTGGTAAAAAGGGATTAGAAAACTAAACCACTTTGATTTCCATTTTGTATAATGTCTGTAAATTTATTTGAATTTATTTTAAATACAATTGAAACAAAAGAAATTGTTCCCAATCAAAAAAAAAAAAAAAAACCAAATTAACACAAATTAAACCTTGATTTAAAAAACAACCAAAGGGAAATAAAAAGGCACTCAATAAAAATAAGTTTATCAAAATTTGTTAATGAGGTTTTTGTTGGTTTTATTTTTTAACTTCAAGGCCTTCAGTTGGCAAAAATACAAATTATTACCCACAATAATCTTTATAATGGCAAAAATGTAAAATTCCGTTTCAAAATACAAATACACAAATTTATTTTGTTGGAAGGTAATTAAGCCTTAACATTTGACCTTTTTTTACATTGAACTGTAAAAATAAAACAAATTTTAGCAAAAAAAAATATTTTTTGCAAATTAGTTGCTAAAACTTTTATTTGGTTGGTTTTTTTTCATTTTAGCACAAAGTACATAAAAAATTCTAAAAAAATAGGTGCATATATATTTTAATTTGTTGTTACAGAACACAGTGGAAACTAGGGATGCAAATCCGGATTCTAAATATTCCGGTATTTTTGGTATTCAGCGAAGCCGAGGAATTCAATTCCGCGATTTCGGGATTCAGTCAATCCCAAAATGGTTTACTTAATTTTTCTGTTTTACCTTTTATTCCGAAGTGATATCAATAGTATGGTAAGTACGGATTTTCTTAAATCAAGTACAGAAAGATTGATTTAAGTGCGGATTACTCAAAATTACACTTTGTAATTTTACTTCAGAGTGGCACTACCAACGAAAAGTTTAATCTTTTTTTTTTACTTGGTTTAAGAACTTTGTACTTATTATAAGAAATTCCGGTAATGATTTTCAAAAGTTATCCCATTAATGACTCGTCATTAAAGTATGTGTAAAAAACTTCATTTATCCCGAATGTTTTTCTTTCTGTGTAGTATTTTTCAGAGAACCTTTTAATAATTTTTTGTTATAATTATTCTCCAGAAATAGGAATAGAAGGGGCTTATCACGGATGTTATGACTGGTGCTTAGGAGCATCGACTATAGTTCACTAATAGACAGGAGTAGGATCTGGGCTAGAACAATGATAGGTATTATCACGAGCCACGAGGCAGGAGTGCGGTGTTACTGGGATCTGACTCGGCAGATTTTTGTATGTAGCGGAAGGAGATTAAGGAGCACATTCTATCTCACTATCCTTGGTTACAGAACAGCAGACTGAGATGGATGGGTAGTAGGTTCACGTTTTAATCGGATGATATCTCGGGTTGTGGGCTCGAGAGTCTGACGGGATTCTTTATGGTCATTGTGCTGAGCAGGGTTGTTGTTCCATCTCGTCTGATGGTAGTTTCCCCTATTTCTTGTAATTTTCCTTTCCTTCTTTTAATTGCCTACTTCTCAAGGCATCACAATAGACCATACTGGTCTCTAGGTTACACATTTTCTTGTTTTTTGTTTTGTTTTGAGAGCGGGTCTAAAATGTTATAGTATTAACTTTAATCCCAAAAGTATACGGTAGTATTTACTAGGGTATTCAATTGATTAATTCTTGTTCGGTTAATCGAACAATTTAAGATGATTAAAGGATTAATCGAATAATTTATACCGATTATTCGAATAATAATAATATATAGTATGTCTTTCTGTTAAATGTATAATTTTTTTAAAGTTTTAAGTCGAAAAAAACAAACTAAATGTATGTGTCCGTTGGAATAAAAAAAACAGTCATGTTTAGTGAGTAATATGATAGGTATTATCACGTATTTTTGTTAAATGTTTTCAACACAATTTAACAATTCATTTCACAAAAAAAAAACGACAAAGGTATGTTAACTTAAATATTTATATTTATTTACCAGGTAGAAATTAAAGTGAAATTGAAACCGGACGATAATTTAAATTCAGTTATTTACAAAATTGCCGTAGTTTTTCGTGGTTTTAAGTGTTGTTTTTGCAAAAAGAATAGATACTTAAAGAATGAAGTAGATAAAATGAAATTTTTTATGAACTTTCCTTACAGGGTCGTTTTTAAAATTTGCTTGATTTTAAATCCGCTTCATTTCGATTTCTAGAACACGCCCGTATTTTTTAACAAAATAGTTCATGCGTTTCTCTCTTTAGAATGTGTTTGGTTTAAAAATATTGTACGAAGGACAAATCTAATATTGCTAAATATAACGGGTATCCAAAAATGTATTAACTTAAATGTTCTTCAACAACTTCACTAATTTACCACTTACACAGTGCCTTAAACACAGTACTTGAAGAAGATGCTCCACCAACAAAATCAAAGGCGGCTTCAAGTGGTCCAATGAATAACTATTTTAAACAAGATACTTTGATTCTCTAGGGGAAATTATTTGCAAAAGCTTAGCAGAGGATGAAATATTCGTTTAAAGTTTCAAAAAATTCAAAGTTATATTGAATCTTTTAAAATCTAAGTGGCCGAAAGTGAAGCAACAATTTGGAACTATATTGACAAGTTTATTTACCCAAGTACTAATTTTTTCTAAACTTATCCAAAAAAAAAAATCTCGTAATTTATAAAATTTCCGGATTAAAAATTATTCGATTAATCGATTCATTTTAAAATGTTATTCGTTTAATCGAATAAGTAAAAAATGCCAAGTATCGATTTATTGTTCAGTCGAACAAAAATAAAACCCGATTAATCGAACACCCTAGTATATACCATTTTGCAAATGCTACGATGCAAAAGCATTTGCAAAATATTGTGAATTGGGCTAATATCATTATTCGTTACGGTCATTATCGTATTAAAAAATTTTCGAGAATCGGCTTTATATGATCTTAATGAAATCCAACAATGTGATTTCTAAGTTTACTACAATTGCATTGTTCGTTACGTTTTTAGGAGAACTAAAGGGTTTTCCGAAAATGGACTTCATATGAGGCCTATAGTAAATTGTAGGCTGATCATCACAAAATTCATAGCTACTTTGCTATTGAAACGATTGTGCTTAATTTTATTGCCAAACGGCTAAGGAGAACTAGAAACAATTAAACACAAAATTTGTTCTTCTTTTTAAGTGGTTCTAGAGTAAACGTGATTTCAACAGACGGACAGACTGACAGACGGATAAAGCTAAATCGACTTAGAATTACTTAAGGACCCAGAATTTATATACTCTGGGGTCTTAGCTGAATACTAAAAAGATTTTACCCGAAATTCAGTATTACCACCAGCAAAATTTCAAATTACACTGGAAGATGAAGCAAAAATACCCGATTTAAATGAAATTGAAGTTTTATTTAAAAAAAAAGACATTTACAAAGAAGCAAAAACACAACAAACTCATTGAAAGAAGATCAATATTAGTCAAACTGCTAAGATTCTTATTGTAATTTTGAATAAATTTACAAAAATAACATTAAAGACTTAAAAACAATTAATAAAAAATATAATAAAACTTCTAAAATAATGAGTTTAACTTCCACAGTTGGTTGTATATATCTAGGGAAGGTTAAAAATGCGCATTGCAATTCCTTTATAATGGGTGTTTTTTAGCCCTATAGAGCTTACGAAAGGTTAGCTGTCAAACCAACTGTCATACTTCTTTCAATTTTTTTCTCAGGCACATCATCATGAATAGATTCATGCTTGAACAACGCCACCAAATTATCCAAATTTACTTTAAAAATCCGCCATCGATTTTCCCAACTTATAGGCGACTTCATGATTAAACTGACGCAACTTATTTTTTTCACAAACGAAGGCGATGTGTTGATTTAAAGAAAATAAACTGTCAACCTCTTGATTGTTTTCCGTAAGGCTGTGAAGTCACTGGTTTATGCTGATAAAACAGCAGAAATTGAAGTCTTGGAGGTCAACATTGTTTATTTTATTCGTGACAGGCAGCCAGCAATGCTCGAAAAAGAGGGACAAAATTGGACGTCTGCAATGCGTTTCGTCAAGGACAGGGGCACTGCAGTGCTTATTTGTATGAAATTAGTTTCAATTAGTAATGCCGTGTATTAATCTGCGATTAAAATTATTTTCTTTATGTTGTCTACCATTTAAAGTTTCATGGCCTTACAAAATACCCTTTATACCATATTTAGTAAACAAAATGCCTGCTGGGTTTTATACAACTGTTCCTATCGTAATTCAATTTTACAACTGTTAAGGGCGTTAAATATTCTTCAAACTAAAGCATTTGAAAGTTTCCAGATAAAAATAAAATTAATTACATGTTGGAATATTCGAAACATTTCATCGCCAGGCTAGTTTTTAGTTTGAATAACTTTTTTCAATAAACTTTAGGTTCTAAATCACTATGATTGGCATCTTTATCTAAAGGACCATCTTGCGACATTCATTACCAAACTTTTGAAAATATATATTTAATGATTGAAGTCTTCTCTTAAAAAGAAACCTAGACTTTGGTCCAGAAGACTGTGCATTTTTTAGCAACAACATAAAAAAATAAATAAATGTCATCACTAAAATCGAATCTTGATTTTATTTAGGTATCTAGAGTAAGAACTTCAAATAACACCTGAATTACACCTAAGAAAATTACGCACGCTCTACCCACGACGGTAAAAATTACCCACAAAGTGGCAACACTTCCGAAATTAAATCTTTGTTCTTACTAATCTTTTTCTTTTGTTTGCGCGTTTATTACCACTGTGCAAAGAAATTTTTTTTTTTTGTACTCATGCATGTGGAAAATTGTGATAAACACAAAATCGAGAGGTGTAGCAGCAGTTTAAAATTTTTGTTTAATTTCTATCGTGATTTTTTTGTTTTTAGCGGTTTCCGCAAATAACATTTCCACATTTCGTGTTCTCTCACTCCGCATTTCCTCTAAAAATATTTAAATTTCGCGTGTTCGTATGTGTGTTTGACTTTATTTAGAATTAAAAAAAGCCTAAATGAAAATAAAAATCACAAATGCGTCGTGTGTGTTGGTACAATTTATTTGTAAATTTTTATTAACAATGGAGTTTTTTTTTGCCTCTTTAATAAATTAAAACAGAAAAATTATTTGGTAGAGCACGTAAATTTTTTTTTTGTTTTGTTTGCCATAAATTTATACCTTTATAATTCAGATTTTTTTGACTAAAATACCTTGAAGAAATGTAATTATATTTTATTATATTTTCTCTTAAATTAGAAATGAAATGAGTATATAAATATGTTACATTAATAATCTCTAGATTTCATGCAAACTTTTTTTAGCGGTAATTGGAATACTTTATAAAAAAGAATCTTTAAGAAAAATTGTGGCTGAAAGAAAGTTAAATACAGGGTGGCGCAGAATAAGCTTATGATTATATTTTTTATTACTTTTGAGCGTTTTGTTAATAAGATTTCGAAAATTTAAAACAAACACAATTGAATTTTATTATTCCAAAAATCCCGACTTAGTTCACAATTTGATAACATAGTGCAACAAAATTCGGGTCACCGATGCCAGCCTCAATACAACTAGACAATTGGTAGGGATAATCTGCCAAAGAGTTTTAAAAAGTTAGCTAAGGTTCCCGAAATAACGTCTCCTAAAGTTTTTGAATTTTAATTAGTATTGTGGTTATTTTGTTGATCTATTTATGGTTTTTTTAATCCAAATTTTTTTTAATATTTTTAAATTAGGCTTAAGTTCGTTAAATTTAATTTTCATTAAATTATTTTTATGAAGAAAGGAATTTTACAACATGAAAATTAATTAAAATTGTTATTGATAATCTTTCATTCTTTTTGAATTTTTTTAAAAGGCGTTTAATATAAGTCAAAAAAAATATACTAAATGTTCTTTTTAGCTTAAATACTATTTCAGATGTCTTCAGTAGAATTGTATTGCGATTCTTTGCTTAGAATATATTTACCCTCTAACACTCATTTTAAGGGGTCAATTTGGTCCTTTTTTAACTTCCACACAAAGTTATACTAAAACGGCACTTTAGAGGGTTAAAGTGTTTACGAATATTTTCTGCATAAAATTTTACTAGGGGTCTTCTAAGACCAAAACATCGCGCAATGTATGTAAAACGGATTTTCGAAATTTCGGGCATTGAGATTTTTGAATTTTTGGAAAACCCGTTTTACATACATTGCACGAGTTATTGGTCTTTGTTGTACAGCTACAAAGCAAAAGTAAAGGATTTGGGCTACTAAGAATGCAAGAGCAGTTCAAAAGACATGGGTTAAATTTTGATTATATCTTAAAATTTTTGGTTTTAGTATTTAATCGATACATTTATTAAGCAGTCGAAACACAGTGTCTTAAGGGTTGCCATAAATGGTTTAACTATAAGTGTGAAAAAAGAACAACTAATGAAGGCGTTTAAAAAAAACATGTTAGGCAAGATATGCCTAAAATAGTTTTATTCCCATTAGATAAGAAGATACAGCTATTAAAAGATGAGGTATTTTAATTCTAAAATTTTTCTTTTAAAACCTTTACAGGTACGTGTGTTGTTGGAAGATCTATATAATATAATCGGGCCAAAAATTTAATAAAGGGTGGTCTAACCAAAACAAACGATGTTAATTGTAAAAAAACAAAAAGTTTTCAGAGAATTATCCTTTTATTTTTTATTATTACAGAAGGATTTAAGACAATTATGTGTGAAACAAAATATCGGCCAATGCTCGCCACGGCTTCGGTGGCATATCTCTATGACTCTGAGATATAATTAAGGTTAACGGTTAATGTTGTTAATGTGCCAAATTATCTCATTCTTTAGCTCTTGAATTCAGTGTTGCCAGTGAAATTTTGAAGAAAGATACATTTTAGTTTCCAAAAAGATACACTTTTTCCCAAAAAGATACGTTTTGAAAAAATTTGAAAATCCATTTTTAACGTTTAACATTTATTAACATAACATTTTGATTTCATATTTAAATGAATATTGTAAAGAAAATAATTTCGTATAAATTCATTTTTATATTTGCAACCCCTTAATGTTTTCTTTCACCATTGTTAAAGCTGCTATCAAGGCAAATTCACTAGAAGGTGGGGACAAGTCAACATATGGTGTTTTTTTTTTTTTTTTTTTTTTTGGTGGTCGACTTGCCTAACTAACCTTTTTTTACTAGCAATATTTTTGACAATCCGACCACAGAAGCAGTGTTGTTGTAAAGTTGACCTCACCTTCTAGTCAATGCGCCTTGGCTGCTATTGTATAAAGCTTGATATTTAGTATTGAGTCGGTTTCAATGACCAGTCTTAATAAGTTTTAGTTGGCTAAAAATTCTGTTTGTTTCTGTACATTTTGCGTACAGATTCAAAAGATACGAAAAATGTCAGGATTATACATGATACCTGAAGTAGTCAAAAGATAAGAAAAATGGTATATAACATTAGGCATATCCGGCTATAGCACTTTTACTTGTTTAATTTGGTAATCTTTTCAAGGGGCTGCTTAATTAAAAGCACGCCGATTTTTCAATAAATTGTTGAAAAAGAAACATGAAGACGCAGCAGTTATTTTAACCACCTGAAAAGTTTTGCAGAAAGTAGTTTTAAAAAAAATAATAGATGATGATAGGAAAAAAATTATTTTGTTAATTTCTAAGTTTAAAAAAAAAAAATTGGTGTAAACAAAACTATTTATATATAAAATCAAGGTTTTTGCATTTTTTGTACATTGCCACTTCAATACCAAAAATGCTTTTTTTTCTCTTTCTTCGAAAGCTGCCTTCGCAAATGATTTGGGCATTTTACTTACGTCACATTTTTCATCTCTGTATGCTCTGTGGTTAACACCAGTATGTATTTGAAAGTTTTTATTTTCTTACGTTTTTGCAAAAGTATATATTTGAGCTTAGCGTATCCTTAATCCAAATAGGCCAAAATTTGGTAAAGATATAAAGCTAATTGTACTTAATACATCAAAAACAGTTGCTGCGATTTTTCTGTCCTTTTTGCAATATTTTAGTTTCAGGATAAATGGGAAGGACTTGAATTCTTGCTTCGTAATGCTGCAATTTTATGAATATAAATAAGAGTGAAAAATGTTATCGCTGTCCAATAACTCCTTTAATTTATGGCCACTCTTTATATGAAATGATAATAGATCCTTATAGCTGTGCCTTTTTGATACCCTAAGCCAGTGGCCAGAGTCAAGCCAGTGCTCAACACATTGTTTTCCAAACATCTCCTTGAACCATATAGATTCCCTTCAGAAAAAATAGATAAGATAGAGCATCCAAGCAACTAATAAAGTTTGTTAGGTATTCATTATGGTCCAGTCGATCCAATATTTAACCTTGGAATAAATACTGCCAAAATGGCGGCGCGAAAAATGACCCCAGGAAATATGGCGCCAAACGGAAAATGAAGAACGGCCCCAAATTTTTATATGAGACACAACAATACGCAATTTTAGGGCAATTTTTTTGTTTTCTTGTTTTTCATTTATTGCTTAAGGGGTGTTTTTGCATTTTAAATGAAATGAAAAATGACTCCAATATCAAGGAATGATAAAAAAACCCCCAATAAAATCCCAATTTTTACTTTGAGGCTATTTTTCATTTACTAACAAAACATGTTAGTTTTAAGAAATGAAAAATTATCCCAAACATTTGCGAACATGCCCATTTCTCTTGTTTAAAATAAATTAATACTTTGTTAATGTTCATCGGCTTAAGCTTCGAATAACATGGCTCTTTTATAGCTCACCAAAAGCCTTCATTAACTTTATTGTTTTATAAGAATTTTCCCTATTCTCTATCACGTGATTATCTTATTTATTTGCTAAAATATTTAATTATAAAACTTGAATTTACATACGCTTTAGAAATTAAAATTTTTTCCATTGTAATTTTTAAATACATATATTTGTTAAAAAGATAAGTACACATAAATTGAGTGTATTATTAAGAAAAATATACATCCCAGTAAGCATTTAGAAAATTTTTTTAAAGAATGTAAGTAATCTACACTTGTGGAGGATTGAAAGAAAATTTTTCATATTTTACAAAAACACAATACAATCGAATTTTTATTATCTAAACTAAACTTCTTCGACACTTTTCAATATTAATAAGAAGAGAAAATATATTTTTTTTTATACAAAAAAAAAACGTTGCAGCGGAGACAGCATTAATTTAACCAAAACAAAGAATATTCATTGTATTGAGAAGAGCACACGTTATACATCATAGTATATAACTAGTATGCCGACTCGAGAAAGCGTTTTTTAATTTTTGATTTCACTCATTATTTTCCCTGTAATGCGTTGTACGATGCACCGGCCGTTCGACCACAAAAGTATGGGCTCTTGAAGAAAAATGCGTATTACGAACAAACAAAGGAGTTTCGGGAACCAGATCTCTAATCTTATTAGAACACATCTCATTGTAGTTACGATTAAATAGGCAAATTCAACCTAAATTGCCGTCGAGGTAGTCCAAAACAGACTTTAGTGCACCGGCCAACACGGCTATAGGTGGTATAAATAGTAAGGGGATCAGATGGAGCGAATTTAAAACAAAAACGAGGCACTTCTTTCGACACCTTGGATATATGTTTTGTCCTTCAGAAACTCACATTGTATTTTCATGCCCAGAACATCAAGAGATTCACCTTCATCCGTCGTGCGTTTATGCGTCAGCATACAACATTGGGTCTTTTGGGCATTCAAATCGTACCCATTCCGAGATTATATCAAAGTTTCGGCCAAGCGTATCATTCATGTTCTGCCACATAGCACCAACATCGGATACGCTTGGTCTATAACCAAATGAATACTAATGTACTAATGGCAAAGGTTGAGTAGATAAGGTTGGAAGTTTGACATACATAAGAGGTAATTCGGAAAAGTAAGAAATAGAGAAGGAGAAAGAATGGAGGGTTCCGGCACCCCTAAATGAATCCAAATGCATCAAGTTTTGACAAGAGTGCACCATGCCAGACTCTGTCAAACGCTTGGAAATATATAAAGCAATTACTTTACTTTCGCTAAAATGTTGAAAGGAATGGCACCATTTTTCCGATAAAAGGGCCAGTAAGTCGCAGTAGGGCGACCTCTATGGAAGCCATACTGGCGGTCGCTTAGTAGGAAGTTTTACTCTAAAAATTAGACAAGAAAAGTTATTAACTACTTTCAATTATTTAAGCTTGAGGTCTTTTTTCATAATTTTGTTATCGTTTTTTTGTTATTTTTATTCAAATTTGTTAATTTCCTGACGATGCTAACCAAAGGTTAGCGAAATATTGAAGATAAAAATAAATAAAATATTTTATAAAAAAAGACCTCAAGCTTAAATAATTGAAAGTAATTATAAATAAAGGTCAAATAAGAAAAAAGAACATTTAAAAGTTATTAACCATACTCTCAGTAACTTTGGAAACAAATGGAATCTGGCGGTCATTTTCAGGGTTCTAAGCTACTCCTTTTTTATAAATGGTATGAGGTGCTGCAAAGCTTTGCTTAGGGACAAGCTTGCATCGAAGAGCAACTGCTTCAATACCAGCGCAGGTATACCACCCGGTCTCAGGAGGATTGTTTATGTCTAGATCGAAAAAATATTCTTGGTATAGTAATTGCGCAACTTCGACGTTAATTTTTTAGGCACCATTCGCAGTAAATCAGACTGTATTTCGGCGATGTCGTGTCGAATATTTGCCTATAAGTGCACAATTATTTTTGTTTTATTTGCAGAGAAAATAATCAAAACAAGGCGATCAGTTATCAGGTTCATTTCGTTTAATTATACGTTCGCTAAATTTGTTTTCAGTAAATTCATTATATGGCGGTGTCTTCTTCTTAAAGACACATTTTCGATACTTCTAATTTAATATTTACGTCACTTCTCAGAGACGTTTCACAAAGTCGACGCTGCCGTGCATTAGGCATTAAAAAGACATTAAAATTCACTTACTGCCTTTTTTATTTTTATGCCAATAAATAAATTTAATAATTGTCTACTTATTAATTATTAAAAAAGTCATAAGAAAATTTATTTCTAAAACTACACGCAGAGAAAAAACATGTTTAAATATGGTCACCTCCAACAAAACAATTTTTTAAGAAAATTTTAAACATTTTGTGATTAATTTAACCATATGATTGTCACCGACAACCATATTATGGTTGAATTAGTCCTTCATCAAGATGTTACAACCATATTATGGTTACCTCTAAACATGTTATGTTTAAAAATGACAATAATTTGTTTTTAAATTAACAATAGTGTTTTCCTCTTTTCTAAGAGCAACATGCTATGGTTAAATACCAACCATTCTATTATAAGTGTTAAACATATTTTAGTTATTAATAAACATAAGATGTTTGGAGGCAACCATAATATGGTTGTGGCTTCTTGATGGATGACTAATTCAACCATAATATGGTTGTTGGTGACAATAATATGGTTAAATTAATCACATTATGTTTAAAATTTTCTTTAAAAATAGTTTTGTTGGAGGTGACCATATTTAAACATGTTTTTTCTCTGGGTGTAGATTCAGACGATGATTTTTTTCTGTGTTTTTTAAGGCATGATTTTTGGTATTTGTTGGCAAACGGTGTACAGAATTAAGCGGGGTAGAGAAAATATTAAATTTTCTGTTCTTTGTGACTTTTTTTATTTATTTTATTTTCAATGTGGCAACAGTACCAATCACGGAGCGGATTTAAATTGTTTGTTTATAAAAATAATCAAGTAAAAAAGAATTAATAAAAAAAATCATCGTTTAAACGTGTTGTATTTTTGGAAGCAACTTTTAAAAGGAAATAAAAAGTGACATGATTTTTAAATTACGTTCTGAATCTGCTGGTGTAAGTAAGATTTGGCAAATATTTTAAATTATCAACAAAATACAAAATTTAAATTTCAGTTTTCTCTGATTTTCATTTTAACACTTTACTGCTTTTATCCTGATCTCGGTAGTACGGTAATCTAGCCTTTTCCACGGAAACTAATAAATATGATATTTAAATGGTTTGTTTGGCGATTATTTTCATGGTATGGCTACTTCTTCTTCGAATTTTCGCGGTAGAAAATGCTTGCAGGGTTGCATCAGAAACATACATCCAAACATTGGCACACATTCACATACACGTTTGCCATTTAATTGACGTTAAGCATTAGTGGTTGGCCCTAATGGCTTCAAAAACATTCATTATATTTTAAAATTGAAAGAGAAAAAAGAAATTAATGGGTTACAAAACACACACACGTACTATTACTAACACTCATAAACAAAAACCAAACACTGTATTTGTTAAAACTCAGCATAGTGGCGCAACTTTAGCAATAAATTTGGAGATTTTGGTTAAGCCTTATATAGGTACATATCTGTAGCAGAGATAAAGACGAGCTTAGATTTTTGTTTTGGGAAGAACGGCCACAACGTCTCAAAGCTGAAACTTGAATACAAGTAAACTTTCAAAACGATCCTTCGGATTGCTTCAGCAGATAAAAATTTTGCATTGAAAAATTAAAATTTAAATTTTTGTACTTCCACCATCAAAAGCAGAAGATATATTAAATTTATTAGCCCCTATAATTTACATTATGTATACACAGTTTTCATCTTTGTGAAATTTTATTTAGCAAAAAATTTTATTAATTGACGACAAAGATTCAACCATGCAATTTAAAATGAAAGACGTGGTTTTATTGGGTTTATAATGCAGGACTTAAAACAGGTGGGGCATCTTAAACACATGGTTTGTGTCTTTACTGACAGTTTATGGCATTTTTGAGATTAAATACTTGATAAATATTCTCACTTAGTAATTAACCGATGTTGTGTAAACAACAAAGTTGTATTTTTGACACGGAAAACAGTAATTGTTCAGATCAGCGAAAGAAGTTCGAAGATTTTTCAATTATGTCTAATAACTTTTTAAATAAAGTATTTTGAAAAAAGGCAATATAATTAAAAAATATGAAATTTTTATATCTTTAGCTTAAATGCAAAAGGGCGTAACTAAAAAAAATTCAAAATCGAGTTTTTGATGAAATTAAAAAAATTTCAGGAAAGTTTTCACTTTTGCGGCTACCTATGAGCTACCTAAACGGTATTAAGAACACTGTGCATGAAATTGACACTTTTTTTCGTGACAAGCCGGGCACATGGCGTTTTAATATAATTCGGGGACGCTGAATCCAGTGGTGCCCGCGGTTTTTTCAGATTGGCTCTGGTTTTCGAGATATACCGTTATTTCGAAAATGGAGGAGGTTGCTCAACATATATTCGCGTAACTCAAAAACGGTTTAGTTTATTGAAATTACTAAAAAACCCGAAATTCCGCAATAAAATTTCATTTCAGAAAAGTAAAACTCTTTTTCTAATATGAGTAGTCGTTATTGAAACATAATTTTTTTTTTGAAAAAAAAATTAATTTTTTTATCAAAATTTCGAAATTTTTGTTTTTTAAAAATTCATAAAAAATTAAAAAATGCAGCTAGGCTTCTAATTTTCTGCAGACTTATAAAAAACGAAGCTACAAACAAAATAAGCCATAAGTGATTAAAATCAATGCAACTTTTGATTTTATTCACAAAAGTCGACAAATTTTTCATTAATTTAAGAATTTCCCTTAGGGAGCTCCCATACAAATATTGCGTTTTATGAAATTCTTAAATTAATTAAAATTGGTCGACTTTTGTGAATAAAATCAAAAGTTGCAAACAGATTTTAATCATTTATGGCTTGTTTTGTTTGTAGCTTCGTTTTTTATAAGTCTGCAGAAGCCTAGCTGCATTTTTTAATTTTGTATGAATTTTTAAAAAACAAAAATTTCGAAATTTTGATAAAAAAATTAATTTTTTTTTCAAAAAAAAAATTATGTTTCAATAACGACTACTCATATTAGAAAAAGAGTTTTACTTTTCTGAAATGAAATTTTATTGCGGAATTTCGGTTTTTTTAGTAATTTCAATAAACTAAACCGTTTTTGAGTTACGCGAATATATGTTGTGCAACCTCCTCCATTTTCGAAATAACGGTATATCTCGAAAACCAGAGCCAATCTGAAAAAACCGCGGGCACCACTGGATTCAGCGTCCCAGAATTATGTTAAAACGCCATGTGCCCGGCTTGTCAGTTTTTTCAACTAGCATAGTGGAATCATTCCTTGGAAGTTTATGTGTTTTAGAAAGTTGTTAACTGAGATCTTGGGTACATTTTTATAGTTGATTGTTACCTAGAATTTTGAACGGTTTGTTACCTATGGTCCTGAACAGGGAAAAAAGGTGAAAAAATAGAATTTTTTAAAGTTTTTTGCGGTTTTGATTTTGTTTCTTGTTTTTTTTTTTATGACAAGAGCTACAACTTTGTCTCAGAGAGTAAATCAAAATTCAGAACGGTTTGCAAGATATGAGCCTGAGAAAATTATCACTTTTTTGCAAAAATGACACCGAGGCCCCAAATCTTTGGGGGCCCATAAAAAAAGTGCATGATTTTGGGCAAAACTGGGAGACACGGGTTTTTTTGGTCTTTTATCACGTAGTGGTGTCCGTATATGGTTATATTTTTTCGTGTTGCATTGTGTTATTACGAATGCCATTAAACTACATGTCTTGACAAAATTTTACACTTCTGCGATGAAAAACTGCGCTTTTATTAACAAAAAACAAAGATACTTTACTACAAGTTTCGTTATTTGATAAATGCGAAAAGACGTAATAACACATTTTTTTCTAACAAAATATAATGAAATGGTTTTCTTTGAAAATTGTTTGAAGAATTCCATGAACGACTTATCAATGCGTGTTTTTCTGACAAGTTTCTAGTTTTCATTTTAGAAAGTTTTTTGCTTCTCCTGTAAAATAATAAGTGAAGACCCTTTTTAATTTTTGTGTAATTTTCAGTTTGTAAGAAACATTTATACGAAAATATATTAAAAAAAATAACAAGTAAGAAAGTATAGTCGGTCAAGCCCGAACATATGATACCCTACACCACAGTATTTAAAAACACATCATGCTTATGTGCCCATATAAATATGGATTTATCTATGTTTATAGGAATAGCTTATCCCATCAACAATAAATTTCAAGTGTTTTTATCAAGAATAAAAACTGGGAATTAAGCACGAATAACAAAATCTTTTAAATTGAAATTTTGTATTCCCAAAAATTACTTTTGATAATAAACTGGCAAGTGCACGGCCTAAAAAAAATAACTGGCAACATGCTTTTGCAAGTTGTTTTTTGCATTTTGTTTTTTCTTAACCTACTTACAACTACAATTAATGTTGGAAGAATTCCAATCAATTGTAGTGGGGAATGTAAGAAGAGATAAACTCACTGTTTATTGTTGATGTTTTTGTTTAAACTTTGATATAATTACAAGTAGAGCTGTTGCTTATGATTCTTATACGCTTAACAGTTTTATTTGGTTTAAAATCTTTAGTTTTTCGAAAATCTTTATGGATGAAGTTTCCTGATGATCTGGCCTAAGCAACCAGTGAAATGCGCATAGGAGTAGCTTATCCCATCAACAATAAATTTCAAGTGTTTTTATCAAGAATAAAAACTGGGAATTAAGCACGAATAACAAAATCGTTTAAATTATGTTTATAAGCTTCATTAAAATCGGTTTGAAAGTTTTTGAGAGGCAGAAATTGCCTCCTACCTCCCATTGTGGTCCTATTTTTGAAAAAATATATATAGCTTATGTGTCCATATAGATATGGATATATCTATGTTTTAAATTTAATTAAAATCGGTTTGATAGTTTCTGAGAGGAAGAAATTTCCCCCTATCTTCCCTCGTGGTTCTACGATTCGGCCCATTTTCAATAGGCTTGGTTCTTGTGCCAATAAGAACCTGTGTCCCAAATTTTATCAAATTATCTCCAAAATTGCGACCTGTACTTTGCGCACAAGGTTACATGGACAGCCAGCCAGCCGGACGGACATCGCTAGTTCGACTCAGAAAGTGATTTTGAGTCGATCGGTATACTTTAAGGCGTTTCACACATCAGCACAAATGCATAATACCCTCTCCACTATTGTGGTGTGATTAATATGTGAAATTTGTTTTTAAAAATAAATAAAGAAAGCCAAAAGACTAATTTCATACAATAATTGCCAGAATTTATTGTTTGTGATTTATAAACACTTCGTCGGCTTAATATGCAAACCTGCTTGCATGGTGAAATTACTAAAAGGTGGCCTCGGTAAGCCAGCTGTTCATTGTTTGCTTGTTTTTGTTTATGTATCGATCTTGTCAAGTGTGTTGTGGTTTTGTTATTAACTTGTCATAGTTTTATTTATTTGTCAAAGTGTATTGAAATTTTTGTTTTGAATTTTTCTGTTTTTTCAATTTTATTCAAAAATATTTGTGTTTCAAATTAAAAAATTTTGTATATTATATGTATTTTTTTCAAAAATTTTTATTATAATATAACTAATCTTTCAAGCTTGAGGTCTTTCTTAATTTTATATAAAAAACTTTGAACGTTTTTTTTAACCAATATTTCGGCACTTCTTTTAGGGTTTCTTCTTCAGGGTTTTTTCTTTTTCTTTTCTTATTAATTAACTACAGGTGGTGTCGGAACGGCATCTGATTTTGAAAGTTCGAGCTTATTTGCTTTTATTTGTTTGTGGGCGTTAAAATTTTCAGAGATATCATGAAAATCTGTAATGTTTGTTTTAGTTACGCCTTTCTGCATTACAGCTAACGATATATTTGATAATATGTAGCTTCCTAAGTTTGTAAAAAATTGGAGAATAAGAGCTTAGTTTCGTCAATGAAATTCTATATAATCAGCAGGTAGGAAATAGTCATAGCCAGGGCTGCCAGAAAAATTTGTGAGGAAATCGTCAGTTTCCTGAGAAAAAATAAAAAAAAATCGTCTTTATCGTTTTGAATAATCGTCAAAAAAAAAATCGGACAATTTAAAATTTAGTTTTTGTTTAATTTTTATAAAAAAAAAAAAAAACATTCAAACAAAAGCATAATTACTTTATACCCAGCTAGCATTTTCAATCTTGTAAGAGCTAATGGGAATCTCATGATGAGCGAAGAAGTGAGATTCTTCATAGCACATCGAAAGACCCTTCTTCAATCGTTGTGGGAATCGTTTAAGACGTGGGTAAAGATAATCTAACGAGACTTTCATGTCAAGAATCGTATGAGACTCATGTAGATATTATCTTACAACTCGTAAATTGCTCGCCGTATAATTGTTGAAAATAAGGGAGTCGTTAAAGGTTTATTCGATGATGGTTTGACGAAAGATAAACAAATTGTAACGTTGTTGTTTTTATACTCTGAAAATAATCCAAGATTTTCTTAAAGGGCCCCATAGACACATACTGCAATCAGCATGTGTTTGTAAATTTGAAATTTTTATTTATGTATGCGTCACACAGACAATGCAGTATGAAAAATCCAAATAGGTTTGATTTTAAAATGAACTCATACTGCTGACAGTTGTTCAAATGAACAATAAAATAAATAAATTAATTATTTGATATATTTTTCTTTTCAATTTTAATTAAAACAAATTTTAAATAGTTTTTGAGAAAAAACGTGTGAAGAAAATAGGATTTTTCTTGAATTTCACGAAATAAAATTTATTTTAAAATGATGATTGATAGGTGTGTAGTAAAATATCAATCACACACGTATACGAAGGGTTCAACGGCAGTATGTGTCTATGGGCTCCTTAAGACTTGCATATTACGGCCGTATTTTTGTTTAGATTTTTTTGTTGGTTTTATTAAACAAGAAAGCTATCACTACTGTTAGTGACACAACGTTAACGCTCTTGCTTTGGTATGACATATCAGCGTACAAGCTAAGCGAAAGAAAACGTTTCGCCTTCCGCTCTTGCTAAGGTAGGGCTGTTAAACATGCCAAGATTAAAAAACTAAATTGTTAGAAAATCGTCACTTTGCTAATTTTGGAACAAAAAATCGTCAAAATGGCGATAAATCGTCAAATATGGCAGCCCTGGTCATAGCCAATAAACCAATTTGTCACAATAAACGCTTAAAATTTGAAAAAAAAAAATATTTCTAATACAGCTCCACAGTGCGGGCAACAAATACATATGCATATTTTAACTTTTTTAAGATTCTTTGTAATCACGGCAATATGTCGTTGTAGTGGTACATTAGTGGTTTGTGTTTATGTTCCGCAGCAAAAATATTTTAGTTAAAATGTTTGATTTTAAGCCCACATCTCTGACATACATTCTCTCACTTTTACCTTTAAACACACGTGCAAATTCCCTTAGGAAACGGTGAAAACTAAAACATTTAACTTTACGTACATAAACACACGGAAACACGCGCAAACAAACATTATAATAACGCATTTAAAAGGACGTGACCCAGTACTTAAAATAATAGAGACCATGAAAAAAAAACAAAATTTATAAAACCTTTAAAATTAATATCATATATGCATGATTTTCAAATAGTTTTTGAATTTTAAACAAACATTTAGTAGAGTCTCAGATTTGCACGTGATGGAGGTGTTTTTTTTTTTTTTTCTTTTTTAAGAAATCATTTCTTTCTTTTGCAACTTTTAAAAATAATCTTAAAATAAAATTTTAATATTGTAATTTTGAGCAATAAGTTTACTGTGCTAATTAAAAAAAAAAACGACAAGCCGGGCACCTGCCATTTTAACCTAATTCGGGTACGGTGAATCCAGTGATGCTAACCGTGATGCTAAAAAACGAAATTCAGCAATAAATAATAAAGTGTGGTTGCTCATACAGTTAACCCATCTAGGAGCATCCTACACGCAACTTGGTTTTTTATATGTCTGAAAAAAATTTGAAGCATAGCTGGCTGCATTTTTCAATTTTTGATGAATTTAAAACAAACAAAAATTTCATAATGTTGCTACAAAATAAATTTTTTTTTTTTTGTAAATAAAAATATATTTTTGTAAAAAAAAAATATATTTTTCTAAAATGACTGCGCATTAGAGTTTTTTTTCCCCGGACTTTTTTAAATTTCCCGCGATCCCTGGATCCCGCTCCATATATATAACACAAAGTAAATTTTGTTATTAATTAATGAAAAAAACTTCTATAAAAAAACGTAAGGGAACTTGATTACAAAGAAAGTAAAAGAAATGGTTCAATACTAAAAAATTTATTGAAGATTGAAATAGCAACTTGAATTATTATTACCTCACGCCTTTATTCCCTATTATTATGCTTTTATTCAGTATTATTATGTTCTGGATACAAGATAAAAAGATAACATAACAATTTAATTCATAAAACAATAATAAGAACAAAATAAAAATTAAGGTACTCAAGATATGAGATCAAAAAGTTAATTAATAAAATAGATAAAATACTTTAAAGAAATATATAACATTTTTTAATGGCTTAGGAAATAACTTTCTGACACACTCAAAGCGCTTTGTAAGTCGTCAAAAAGTATATTCCTGATTTTATTTACTAATTATCATGTTTCCGAAAAATTTCGTTCATTTTTGACCGAGGTTGGACGAATAGTTAAAAGTGCACCGTCAACCGGACTGCTTCTTACAAACCTTTTCATTTCAATAGGTCCATTTGTAATCTTTAGGACAATGTGTTTTTTAAGTTGTATGTTGTAGTATATTACACGAATTTCCAAAATGTTATTTTATTTCGGTTTCCCCGCACTTCACGGGTATATAAACCAACACAAATTGAAATTGAAAATTTGTGTTTATCACCTAATAAACATATCGCTCCTTCATTGCATCATAGTCATATCTCAAAATTTGAAGTAACTTTAGCAAAGTTTTCCTTCATACCTTCTCGTATTACATCTCAAACTGAACCGAAGTTATAGCAAAATATATTTTTCAATCGCATTTTGCCAAGATCGTTGGTTTTTGTAGATATGACTATGTTACAATAAAGGAACGATATGTTTAGGTATCTCCTATTTTTAAGACTTGTTCATGGACAATGAAACTTTTCTACCTGCAGCTTATTTTGAATTAATGTACTTTATTAACTCTTCACTTCACTAAATGTAATAATTATCAACTGTTGCACTGCCCATTCTGATTTTAGTAGATTTATTGCATCAGGAGACATTGATTTAAATACATGTACTCACTTCTTGTAATTGATCTAATCCACAACCCATCCACAGATGCTAATTTTTAGAGAATAGAAAACTAAATTTCAAAGTATAAATAGCTATTTTCTGAAATTATGAGGAATTTTTTATTTCCCGGGATCCCGCAAGAAAAATCCCGGGAAAACGGGAAATAAAATAATTGAAATTCCCGGGAATTCCCGGGAAAAAACCCTACTGCGCATATTAAAAAAAAATTTAACCTAACTTTATGCGAAATTTCGATTTTTATACCCTCCACCACAATAAGTAGTGAAGAGGGTATACTAAGTTTGTCATTCCGTGTGAAACTTTTTTATTATACATCTCAGACCCCATAAAGTATATATATTCCGGCTCCTTGAGCAATTCTAAGTCGATTTAGCCATGTCCGTCTGTCTGTCCGTCTGTTTAAAACACGCTCACTTTTAAACAACTCAAAAGAAATAAACAAACTGGGTGTCAAATTGCTTGTAGCTATCCTAAGCAGTAGGATCAGAGCTTTGAATCAAAATGTGGAACAACCTATTTAAAAAATTCATAATTTTGTTACAAAAACTAACACAAATGGTGGAAAAATGCACGGAATGATGTGAGATTGCAAATGCTCGTTTTATTCGACTGGAAATCACACTGTGAAATTTCATGAAGATCGAGGCATAATTTACCCTAGGCCCCATATAAACCCTACTCCCGGAAAACAGTTTAGTACGCCTAAAACCGTAACAAGAAGAACTTGGTCTGAGATCAGACAAATCGCACAGGACAGATCCCAATGGAAGAATTTCGTTACGGCCCTTTGTTCCAACTTGGAACCATAGGAATCAATATAAATATAAAACCGTAATTTATAATGGCATCAGAATAAAATTGAATACTTTACAGGTTTATAGGACTAGAAATAGCACTAAAAAGTTTCATGATGATCGGTCCATAATTTACTATAGGCCTCATATAAAGCCTACTCTGGTAAATTAATTAAATACGCCCAAAATCGTAGCAGATAAATTTATTGTGGTAAAATTTCTTCCAAATTAGTTTCATATGGCCAGAAAAAATGTCATGCAATTTTGTGATATACGTTTCATAATTTACCTTAGATCCCATATTTAGCAGCGTTCTGAAATTCACTGTAAGCGGTAAAACTTATTTCACCACTGTATTGAAATTTATGTTTTTTAATACAAAAAATGCCTCTACAGAATTTTGGTATGAAGGGTTCATAACTTACCATGACTCCGATATAAATCCTTCTCCTGAAAATCATTTAAATTCGGCTTAAACTGTTACGAATCAAGATATTTTACTTATGATTGTCGGTCAATAATTTAATAAAGGTCTCAGCCGGAACCAATTTTAATGCTGATGTCTGTTGTTATAAAGATACAACATCAAAGATTCGGCACAGCCGAATATAGCACTATAACTTGTTTTTAAGTAATTTCAATAAACAACACCGTTTTTGAGTTACGGAATGGAGAAACGGGTAGGATCTAAGAAGTTAGTAAATAATTGAGATGAAAAATTAAGTGGGGTTGGTCATTGTTTGATCCATCTAGGGGCATCCTTGGCACTGCATGGGGCCAAATTTAAGAATTTCAACCATTCAAATATGGCGGTTTAAGGAAATTCTCAAATTTCAACCATTCAGCGCCAAATCCCGTTTAGCATTAATAAACACTGGAGCTGTGCCAAAAAATACAAAAGTGCAAACAGGTATGGATAGATATATCAAGCCAAAATAGAATTGCTGTACTCTCCATTCCTGACGACGAAGAAGCAGAATCAGCTAATGTAATCGTAACTAAAGAAGCTAAACCTCCACCTATTTTTCTGCGAGAGCAAACATCTAATACCATAGTCAACATGTTGTCAGAACTTGTGGGCAAAAATAATTTGTATGTCGTTTCAATACGACGAGGACAAGTCCAAGAGACCATGATCCAAACCCATACTGAAATGAACTTTCGTATTATCTCAAAACACCTCGATGCAGCAAAGAAGAGTTACTATACTTATCAACTAAAAAGTGCTAAGGGTTTGACTATCTTCATAAAAGGTAAAGACAGTTAGTTCTGTTCCTACAGAGTTGCAGAAGTATGAGGGAGATCTGTTCATAATATTTTGAACAGGAACAAAGTTCCTCAACCAATGCACCGTAACGAGATAGCATTCGATTAATCGCTACTAAAATCAAAAAATTCGGTTCATCCTATTAACAACTTGAGATACCTCCTAATTAGGATGGAGACCTAAATTAATACACTTTTAAAATAAATGAATCACTTTTGAATATTCCGTTCCATTACGCAGATTCTTACATATCACTACTGTCAGCCAAAGTTGACTTCTATTTTGCGTACGTTCGTGACCACATGTTTATAACTATCATTATGAAAAATTAAACTCGGTGAAATCCGTCTTTTGCACTAAACATACAGCTACCCAAATGCTATCTAATCGCAAAAAAAATGCTAGAAAAAGTTTTGTTTTCTATATTATTTGTACATCAAAAGCGTACGAACGTACGTTCGTTACCCATGGAAATACCCATATGTTAGATACGCCTTTTCAAAATTAAAGTAACGAGATATTTTTTTTATTATTTATAAAAAATTACGGGCTTAAAAAACATTTTTTTTATTCCCGGAAATGAAAGAAAATAGGAAACCTAATGTAAGCTATGGCAGACAATCATAGCTTTATCGATTTGGAATTTGGTCAGCACCCAGTAAATTTATATTTTCTTTGTGAGAGAAACTATATATAAAAAAAAATCCGGATAACAACTTTGTTCGGAAAAAATTATTGAATTAAGTGAATATTTAGATGAATACACGGAAAAAACAAATCAATCCATCCGTACTTAAATCAAGCCGAACGGTGTCAATAGTACGGTAAGTACGGATTTCCTTAAATTAAGTACAGAACGCTTGATTCAAGTACGGATTATTCAAGTGCGAACTACTTAACTTATCCATATTTAATACTGAATTCGTACCTTAAATAATCTGAAAACAGGATTGACTTAATTAAAAGTAAGATAAATATAATCTCAAGCTGTGCTTCCTTCAAGAATTTCTAAAACGGTTTAATCTCTATTCGTACTTGAAATAATCCGAAAGAGAGATTGCATAGATTCTAACCTAAACAGTTACCCCACAGAACCAGAGAGAATATTATGGTTTAACTTACTCGTCACACATGTTTATTTCTCTATTGTGGTATTCCGCACTTTGTTTACAGAAGAATTCTCAATTATAAGACACCAGCAGCATGTAGGGATGGGCAAATTGAACAATTATATCGATATATATCGAATCGATATTTTTTAAGAGTATCGATATTTATTATTTAAAAAATATCGATATATCGAACGCTTTTTTCTGAAACTATTACCAAATTAAAAAAAATTTAGTATACCTTTGTACATACATACATATGTATGAACAAACATCCCAGTTGGCCATGTCGTGCACGAATCATCAATGATTATTCCTGCACGACACGTAAGGGACAACTAATGCAAATCGACGATGACATTTTCAAACAAGTGTCGCGTAAATCGTGCACGACACAAAGAGAGACAATGTCGCTCAGCCTGTCGTTGATGACTACATGCACGACATTGTCGTCCATATAGTCGTTGATGACCACATGAACGACATCGTTCATATTGTCTTTAATGACTATTACAGCTTACACGACAATGTCGCCTATAAACCTAAACGAAAAAATAAAAATAAACAATAGCACATACATATTTTTAGAATAAGAAATAAGTCTTTGAGTTCTCAGACTTGACCGACTGATTTTCTTCACTTTGCTTTGGTTGTTTTTTATTATTATCGTTATTTTACAGTTAATTTTTTTTATTGGGAACAAATTATATTTGTTTGTTTAAAAGACAGCTTACAAGACAATGTCGCTCATATTGTCGTGCTTAGGAGTTGATAAAGGACACCTTACACAACACTGTCGGTCATGCTGTCGTGCATACACTTTAATACAGGACAGCATACAAGACACTGTCGCTCATACTGTCGTGTATAGTTGTTGATAGAGGATACCTTACAAGAAAATGTCTGTCGTGTTGTCGTGGATAAGCTTTGACAAAAGACAACTTGAAAGACAATGTCGGTCATGTCGTCGTTTATTAACTTTTTTAAAAAACAGAGCACTAGACAATGTCGAGTATTTTGTCGTCCACGACATTTTCCTCAAAATTGTCTTCCAGATATCCTAAGTGATAAAGGACATGTCGTGCATAAATCGTTGACGACAATGTCGTCGACGGCAGTTTGGCCAACAGGGATAATATATGTAATTACATTGTTACTTTCAACAAATTTCAAAAAATGAATACGAAAAAAAAATTTAATCAAAACAAAAAATTCAATTATAACAAAGACAAAAGGGAAGAATTCAAGAAAACCATATGAAATCTAAAAAAAAGTATATTACGAAAATGTTTAATGGAAGTAAATAAGTCATTGAAGTACCAACTTACCTTAAAATGTTAATTGCACCCCAAAAGTACCAACTTTAACTAGAAATGTTTTTGACTGTTTTAGTTAAACCAGTTATCTTCAGATATGGACATCACGAGCACTCTCTGTTTTATGTGCTCTCCTGTCAATCTACTTCTTGTATCCGGCACTGCTTCTTATAAATGTCAATCATTTTAGATCTTCATATTAGTTTAAAAAACATATGAGGCATGCAGTGATGACAATTCTTAAAAAAACATATTGTTTGAAAAACGGCTAAAATTAAGTGTTTTTAATGAAGGCTCACTTAAAAAAATATCGAGTTCGATAGTCGTATTTGATTATCGATATATCTATATATCGGTATTTTAAATATCGGCGATATATATCGATTATTTTTATTTAAATATCGATATTTTTTGCCCATTCCTAGCAGCATGCCCACTATGGTTTCCATAATCATTCTACTTTAAAAATTTTATGTATGTATTTAACTAAACAATTTTTAAAAATAGAATATGGGAATTATTGCTTCTTATTTTACTTTTTAAACATGAAAATAATTTTTTTTCTTCTAGTAGTGTTGTTGTTGTGTCTACGGCACACGCATATGCACGCATATTGGTTTTCGAAAATGATCCCATTTTGGATTGTTTTAAGTACTTTTTAGTAGTATCCGTACTTAAAATTTTGAGTACGACTCGCGCTAAGAGAGAAGAAAAAACTTATATTAAGTACGAGTTTTTTCTTTCTGTGTACTTTTTCTCATTTACGCGATATAATAAACTGAATATTTATTTATTCGCTTTGTTCAAAAGTCTACTAAACACAAATGTTTTAAACTTTAAAATAACTGAATTTTTTAAATAAAATAAAGCTTCTTTATGAACTCATATCAAAACTGTTATCTTATGAAACTTAACATTAGTTTAAATGCAGAACACAAATTAAAAACTTAACTTCGCATTTTCTTTTATATGCCCTTTCAACATTCAAACTAATAGCCTATATCCTTTTGAACTCCTTATGAAGTTTATTTTTTATTTAATTGCTTTTTTAAGTTTTAATTTTCTTTTTAATGAATAAAACAATTTTTGTTAAATACAAGTATGTCTTGAAACAATTGTACCACTTGTAAAAACAAACTGAATTTATTTATAAACACACTCACACAGATAAACTAACAAAAAAATAACTTTAATTCGCACATACAAGTGGGTGCAATGCAAGTACTTCCGTTTTTGTTTTAAACTATACCACATTTCAACATACAATTGCACTTAATTTAATAACAACAGCAACAACAACTTTTATTGCAAACCTAATAAAAAACATCTAACAATTTTACAAAAAAAAAAAACTATTTGAAAAAAAATACTATGAACACCAAAAAAAAAACAGCCACAACAACAAAAACAACACTGTCAGCAAAGATGCCAATTAAATGTAAAACAAATACGAGTACAGACTACTTAGTACCAACTAAATATGCCGTTACATTAAAACGAAAACACAACACCAACAACAAGTTTAAAGGATCTAAAAGGAAAGAATGAAATATAAAAAAAAACAAAAACTAAAAATAACAAACTAGAAAGAGCAATTTTAAAAACCCAACAGAAAAAGTGGCAACAATAAAGCTAAATGTTTTAGTATAAAAGCAAACTATGAACACAATCTAAATAGAATGATAGATTTTTAATGGATTGTTACCTTTTCTTTTTTACCCTACACTGAAAGAATTTTCTTCGCAATTCCAATGAATTTTGGCATTAATCCCATGAAAAATTGCATTAAAAAGGAACCTTTGCAGCGCTTCGTTGGATCAATGAAACCTGTTTCATTAAAATGTATTTAATGAAACATTACATTAGATCTATGAATATTATTCATTGGATGAATACTTTCAATAAAGTAAAAAAATTTTTTTCTTATTTTATTTTTTTTTTTATTTTTTTTTTTTGCTGCTTTATTTAATTTTTGTTTATTTTATTTTTTTCTGTCTCTAAAAAAACTACGTTTTTTACTCAATTAAGAGCGTAAATATGAGATTTAATTGGCCATAACAACAAAAACAAAGTTGATAGAAAGTGGATTGAAAGTTTTTGTTTCATTACTATAATGACATTTTCATTGTCATAATGAAAATTTAAATGTATGAAGGCAATCATTGAAATATGTTGCTTTTATAAAAAAAATTTTTGATTTATGAAATAATTAAATCTTACATTTTTTAATTAACAATTAAACATTTTTTTAAGGAAACTTTAATTGGGTACGTTCGTAAATGCATCACTGCGCTGCATCAGTGATTTCAAATGGTTATAAATTTATCAGTGAAGTAAATGTGGACCAAGAAATTGTGAAATACTCCAAAAAAATAAGTTACACAATAAAAAAAATTATAATTTTTTTTTAGCGGCTTTAAAAAAAAAGTTTGCTTTTCTGATGCAGCGCAATGATTCATTTACGAACGCACCCATTTTGTATTAATTTATGAATATATGTAGTTATGTTTGTATATTATTTTTTTATGTTCCAAATTAAAATTTTTTGTTTAACTGACGAAGTGACAAATTTGCCCCAAATTAGGCAAAAAAAATCATAACCTCAACACCATTGATGGAAGGGTTTATAACCTGTAATGAAAAAGCACTTTCTAAGCCGATGTCCAGCTGGCATTCAATGTAAACACATTTTATGTGTTTTATTCAAAATCCCCGTGGGAGTCACTAGGACGTGCGACAGACGTGCCTTGGTAACAGAACTCATTGTGCTCATTACGATTGACTTAAGTCAAAGTGAGATAATGTTATTATTTACTTACCCGTTAAACATGTTTGTTTATTTTTTGTTGTATTCGGCCGTTTATTTATAGAAAAACTCTCAATTATAAGGCAACAGCAGCTTTCCCAATATGGTTTTCGTAGTCATTCTACTTTAAAAATTTTATGTATTTAAATAAATAATTTAAACAAATAGAATATGGGAGTTTTTGCTTTGTATTTTACTTTTTAAACATGAAAATGACGCATTAAATATGACAAAATTTTATGATGTCGTTCATCATTGGACTGACGGCACTTTTTGCCTCATTGATGTCATTTGTAACAACTAGGAATGCGATTTCCATGCAAATGCGTGTTTTTTTTGTCGATAGTCTAAGAACGATGTCGAACAATTATCTTTCGAAATCATTAAATTTGCGTTAAAATGGCATCGTTTTGTTCTTGCATATTGTTGCATATTTTAGTGAAAATGCATTTTTTTGCATATTAAGCTTTAAATAAATATGCAATATGCAAAAATTTTTAAATATCTTAGTGATTTTTTTAAATTAATTAATTTAAATTTTTTTGTATTCTGTAATTCGCTTATACTACATTTACATTAGGCCGAAATCTTGTAGATTTGATTTAAAATCTTCTTCGAAATCTAGTGCGTTTACATTGTACTTTTTGACATTAGCGAGATTTTGTTTTTATAACACAACAGCTGACTTAAAGTTTTTTCGTTACACACACAAACACAAAAAGAAATATACATTAAAAAATTTGCATTACCTTTTTTTTTAATAATCAACGATATTTATTTTATCAATATTATTCGTGTTTTTAATTTTTTTACAATTTTTATAAAAATTTTTAATATTTTTTTTAACAATTTTTGTTTTGTTTTTTTTTTAAATGTCATTTTTTCTTGTGCAGGGAAATATTTTTTAGTGCTATATTGTAAAAACCATAGTTGCATCATTAAGTACTACTAGATTTTGAGTAGATTTCGTCGAAATCTTGTCACGAAGTAGATTTTGTTTTGTATGGGAAATCTAGTCAAAAACAACTAGATTTGGCTCGAAATCTCGTAAGTACTAGATTTTGCGTAGGTGTAAATGTAGTATTAGCTTAAGCTTAATCGCGATAGCTTAAATGCCTTAGAGAAAACAAAATTTTAAAATTGCGGCGAATAAAATTTTTATGGCATTGTCAAATTTAGCAATGCACGTAACCGAATTGCATCCGTAGCCAAAAATCGCTAAATCAACTTTATAAATTTTTAGCGATAGAGATTAAAGACCCAACTATAATATGCTTGAGGTGGCTTAAGCAAATGGGCGAATACATGTAAATCAATTATGTCAAACCATATTGAACTTAAGGAAACTTTTTGTTAAATTTTATGAATCTGTCATTTGCTTAAGCAAGGTGCGAAACAAATCGCACTTTCCGTACGGAATCAAATGTTTTTTGGTTTTGTTTTTGTGTTTTTAAATGCATTTGAAAAGATTTTTGTTATTTTTTGACAGGAGCTTAAGCATATTATAGTTGGGCCTTAAGCTTTAGTGAATTATTTTCTTATTATTATTTTCTTCATTAATCGCAACTTTTTTTTTCATATTTATTTATTTATTGGAAAAATGAACTAACAATAATTTATCCAATCTTTATTTAGTTATCAATTTTTTCCCCCGCCAGGACATAAGCTTTCCAAAATATTTTTTCTATTTTTTTTTTTTAACTTGTCAAGCCAGCTGACCGCATGAGACCTTCATCACCAGCATGTGTAAATTACCCCATAGAATACAATCTCAGAGTAGAATTGTGATTTTTGTGAATCATAACATATCGGATCGGTTCATATTAAGACATTGTTCTCACATAGAATCTACTCCTGAAAAATTGTTCAAACTTTCTTTAAAATATATGTGACAGAGAAAAATTCATTAGGATTTAAGAACGTATTTTCAAGTCGTCTTATTCCATTCTAACAAGATATTGTTTTTGTTATTGTACCGTGCTTGAAGGGTTTTAAAGCATTTAAAAAAAATATTCGTTGGCTTGTTTTCCACTTGTACATTACAATTTAAGTCAATGGTAACCCATTGACCCAATGAAGACAGCAACCAACAGTAACGACAACAAAAACAAGGAATAACAAAGAAAGTGTGCATAAAATGGGGAAAAAGACAAAAAAAAAACAACGGCTACAAAAACAAAACACATAACAACTTTAAGTTGTTGTAGAGCTAGTGTTGCTATCTTGTTGTTTTAATGTTTGTTTTTTTTTTCTTCTAACTACCACTCTAATGCATGCACAAACACGTTTACCAGCTTTTATGCTGTATGTTTTTTATGTCAAACTAATGCTTTTTCTGATTCAAGCTAAAAATGCGTTTTATTTTATATGATTTCCACACATGCGAGTAACAGTGATGCCAGATGGGTTAAAAAGTGTTTAATATATAACGGGTTATCTACTTTTCGGTTTTAAATATTAAAATTAAAAAAACACACAAAGGGCCATGATTTCGATGAAACATTTATTTTATTATATGTGGATCTTGCCATTACGTATGAAATACAATGTCATTTAAATCACCGCCTCTAGATTGGCTGCAGCAGTTGATCCTTTTGTGGTAGTTTTCTGCAACTTTTTCGCACATTGTGGGCCGTATCTCGACCATAAAGCTTCGTTCACAATAAAAAAAACATTTTCACTTGTGTTCATAATAGAGCAACAATTTCTTTTGCAACCACACACATTTTGCATTAAGAAACCGTTTGCAAATTTTTGCCACAACAATATTATGCATTTATTATTATTTTTTTCAACATTTTGTTGAAATTTTCATTCAAAACTAAATAAAATTATTTTAAACGTCAGAACAATTTCATGCAAATTGTTGCTGAAGTTCTAGTTGACTCAACTTAAGTTACATTTTTAAATAAATTTTAGTTACATTTTTGTTCTAAAAATGAAAGGAAAATATATGAAATACTTTAGGAAGAAAAAATATAGAAGAAAAAACGAAATTGTTTCTTTATTTATTTATTTCATAGATTTTATAATACAACAAGACAAACATATCTTATTAATTACAGTATTAGAATTTGACAAGTAACATACTTGTCAAAGGTTGGTTCTTAAATGCTCCAAAGTTAGGTGATTATCCGCGTAGACGCGGCCTTTCACGTAGGCCCACAAAAAAGTCTAACGGCGTCAAATCGCATGATCTTGGTGACTAATTGTCGTCGCCAAAACGTGAAATGACGCGTTCTGGAATCTTTCCATGCAAAAAACCTAAAATGGGTAATGTTGTTTAGCTCTTTGCAACGTCTAGTTGAAAACAAACATCGTCCACTTCACAATTTTTAATTGTAGGCCACCATTGAGCCCAACTGCTTAAAACGACGTAGAATCGACCAAATCGGATTATCCGCCACACTTTGACTAACAGAAGCAATATTTTTGGCAGTACGCGCAGTGCGATATTCGAATTTTATATGTTTTCTTTAGTCTACATGGTTTTGCTGTTTTTTTTTGGCCAAAATTAAAAAAATTTATGCAAAAAGTATATTTTTTTTTTGCCGATAGCAAAAAAATTTGTCTAAATAGTAAAAATTATTTGCATAAAGAACACCTTTTTAACAAATTTAATTAAATTAACTTGACCGCAAGATTAACATAAACACACACACGAAACGTCGAAACCAGTTTAAGATTAAGCTGGGTCTGCAAGCACCCTTCGATTCCATAAAGGAATCTCTTTCTTTTCTCCTTGCATGATATGATTCGTTAGCTGGTTAATTTTTATGGCGGTAGCTGATCTAGGGTACAACTTTTTATTTCATCTGGCATCATTTCAATCTATTTACAACACTTTATAGCAGCGGTAAAGTCATGCATGTTTTAGTTCATGTTTATTCGCTTTTGTTGTTTTACAGTTAAAAATAAACAACAAGAAACCATAGACATGTCATGAGTGTATTTAGTTGAATGTTGTAGGAAGTCCTTGTACGTGTTCGTAACTTAAACCATTAATTATTGCACTCAACTGCAATACAGTAAGTTCTACATCTAAGCAGCATATTAAGTTTATATCTCTCATTGTTTTCAACTCCTCTTGCCTCTATGTATTATTATTATTTTTATATTGTTTCTTTAAAAATCTAGAAAAGAAAAGAAAAATTGCACAACTATTTCTTCTTGCTCTATTATTTTACAATTTTACGAAAACATAGTACAGTTAAAGCATGTTTTAACCTGCTTGTTTTGTTGTGTTGTGCTGTTTCCTCGCTACGTTTATATTTCCTTTTCCCGTTTTCCGCCATTTTATTATGTACGTTGCAGTTACAGTTTGTGAGTATGTCACCTTGTTGCTTTAAAACATCCGTTATTATCACCTACTGACATTTTATATATTTTTTTCTTCTTCTTAATTTAAATGTATGTGTTTTCACATACCTGCCTTAGTTGGGTTTTGTTATTCCTTTTTTATTTATTTAAGTTGGTGATTCACGTTTTATGCTTTTCCGGGAAATGCCCTTTGGGCTACAAACAGTTTAAGTTTTTATACGCGCATTTTGCTGTTATTTATATTCTAACATTTTTATTTATTTAAAAACTGTTGGGAATTTTGAGCTAGCTAAAACCGGAAACGGAATTCATTGCTCATAATAATTACCTGCCACACATGTAGAATATTAATATGTGTTTGTGTGTGTTTGCGGCAACGGAAATACCTGTGATTTAAATACATTTCTATGGTTGATAGAGCATAGGAGAGGGTGTTAATGGTCACTAGATCATTATAGTCAATTAATTACAATTTTAATGATGTACATATTGTTTTTTTTTCTAATATGTCGGTTACAAGTAAAGCTTGGGGTTTGCAATAGTTTTGAAAAGGAAACTAAAAATTTGCAAAAGATTGCAATAAAATTATAAAAAGGCAATTTAGTTGTAATGAATCTTTGATAGCCTCTATCAAGATAAATAAGGATTTTTATTAAGAACACAGGCAGAAATCACTATAATAAAAAAAAATTATTTTTAGCAAAATTTTTAAACTTTTTTCCTCAAGCGCTGATCCTTTTGTAGTCGATTGGCAGGTGAATCGTAAAACGTATTACAGGAAAAATTCGTTTCTTGGCCGGACTGTTGCTATTTCAAGTTCAAGTCGAATGTGCACAAACACTATTCCCTCTATACTCCTTCCCATAACCTATTTTCCTAGTTCCAACACAATGCAGTACATTAGTGGGGGTCATCCCCTGAGTGCTGGTCCTAAAAAAATCCTTTTTCGTAACGATTTTACGTATTTAGAAATTGAACTATTACTTAACTGTATAAAATAAAGCTTCGTGATCTTTATTTCTATCTACTTAAATTAAATAATAATTTATAACCACCACATTTTTCCTTAGCTTTGTTCAGTAATGAATTGTTCTCCGAAAAAACGAGAATTAAAATCTATTGAATTGTCCAAAAAATCATAGGGCAGTAGCCCAAGAAAAAACTCTACTCTACGGTCGATTATTACTATTTTTTTTTTTTGTGTGTTTATTTTAAACTCAATTTACTGGAGATAAGTCCTATTTTAGAGAATAGTAAATTAATGTATCGAAAAACTTAGGCGTGGATTCGGTTAATCACGCCATCCGTACTTAAAAGAGCCCGAAGCGGTATCAAAAGTACGGTGAGTACGGATTTTCTTAAATCAAGTACAGAAAGATTAATTCAATTAAGATTTATTCAAGTGTGAAATACTTAACTTATCAACATTTAATCCCGAATTCCTACTTGAAAAAATTCAAAATTAAGATTGATTTAAGTAAAACTAAGATTAAATCAATCTTAAAATGCGCTTGATTCAAGTACTATTAAGTTGATTTAATACCGAATTCGTACTTAAAATAAACCGAAAGTGAAACTAGATTAATTCTAACCTTAAAATTGTCCCAGATATAGAAGGAGAATATTATTATAATTGATTACTTACTTACCCGTTTTACACCCAACAGAATTTCAATCATAAAACAGCAGCATCCACAGCCCGTTATGTTTTCTACTTTAAAAATTTTATATACACATATTTAACTAAAAATATAAAGTAAATAGGAGCTCTTGCTTTTTATTTTACTTTTTAAATAATGTATGTTTTTCTTCTTGTTTTGTTGTTTTTGTTGATTCTACACAAAACAAGCAAGTCGTTTTTTACCTAATTGTGTGGTGTTGTTGTACACTGAAAGAAAAATGCTTCATATATTTAATGAATCGTTTTCATAAAAAAAATTTCACTGGTTAAATGGTTAAATGAAAAATGGAATTTCGTAGTTATAATGAAGTATTTTCACTAAAATCGGTTCATTAGATTTCGTAATTACGTTAAAAATTTTCATTTGATATATGAAAACTAAAGTTTGTCCAAGTAAAACAAAACATTTTAATTGGGAACATAAAAAACAATATACAAACATAACTATATTCATAAATTAATACAAAATTACAGTTTCCCTAAAAATATGTTTAATTGTGCTAATTAAAAAATGTAAGATTAAATTATGTCATACATCTAGTGTAATATGCCATTAAATTTATGAAATCAAAAATTTTTTTATAAAAGCAACATATTTCAATAATTGAAAAAAAAATTATTTTTAACATTCAAATAACTCTATAGTCTCAATAATTAAAAGTATAAAAATATTTCGAAAAAGCATGCCTTCATAAATTTAAATTTTCATTATGACAATGAAAAATGTCATTATAGTAATGAAACAAATACTTTCAATCCATAAATACGTATGTTTTTAGTTTTCTTTAATATGTACATACCTAAATACATATAGTATGTACTAAGTAATGAGCAAATAAATGTTCTCCTTTAAAAAAAAACACACCCGTATTTTAAACAACAATTTGACAACACGAAATGATGTATACGAAAAAGCTTGTTCTCTCTTTATGTGGTATTTTTTTATTATGCGTTAGCAAAAAAATCAACGTTGTTATTGTTGTTATGTTATGACAATTTAATCTTATATTTACGCTCTTAATTGAGTAATGGCAAAAAACATAGTTTTGTATTAAAAAACTACAGTGCCCCAGTAGGCTAGCTGGTAGTGAGCTAGTCTATCGCCGAGGATGCGGGATCGATTCCCGCCAGCGACTCTGGTTAAAAAAAAAGTTTGATTTAAAAAAAAAAAAAAATCAAAAAAATTAAATAAAAAGTCTATCAGCGCCGAGGTTGCGGGATCGATTCCCGTCAGCGATTCTGGTCAAAAGAAAAAGTTGAACAAGAACAACTTTGATTAAAAAAAAAAACACAAAAAAATTAAAAATAATAATAAAAAAATTTTTTTTTTTTACTTTTTTGAAAGTATTCATCCAATGAATAACATTCATAGATCTAATGTAATATTTCATTAAATACATTTTAATGAAACAGGTTTCATTGATCCAACGTAGCGCTGCATAGGTTCCTTTTTAATGAAATTTTTCATGGGATTAATGTCAAAATTCATTGGTATTCTGAAGAAAATTCTTTCAGTGTAGTGTCTATAGCAAACAAGCGTATGCACGCATAAAGAATGCAATGCTGAGAGATGAGACTAATAAGTTGTTTTGCTCATATCTATTTGTGGAGCCATCTTCCTGAATTTTAATAGCAAACCATTCCGGACTATATGCCACATCTATTGTCCTCGAAAAATCCATTTCAACACAAACCAGTGAACAAAAACTATTAAGAAATAGCATTGTATAGCCCAGGCCCTCTTTTCTTCCGATTACTAACCCCGAAGGAAATTTGTGTCAATTCTTCTTCAAGCATTTATCCCGTGAATAGTGAACAAAATAATAAATATAATAAAATGAAACGAAATATCAAGATAACAAGACACATCAATTAACTGGAGATAATGTGTTTTAAAGTGCAGTTAGTCCAGAGGAAAGGTAATTGTTACAAAACTAGCCATGTGACTGGATTTTATGCGGGTACTGGCAGATTCTATCTGGTTCAATTACTTTAATGGCCCTCATAAATATCTATCATATTAACATGGTTCACTCGGTTTACAATATCTGCGATTGGAATCATATTAGCCGAAACTGAATGTGTCTATTAAGGTTATATCAGTGACCCCTTGTCCCCTCCTAGAACATCGCTATGTTAAAGTGATATGTCCCCCTCATATAAAGTGTTGGATCTAGACCTGATCCCACTGTAGAAGTGTTACGTGGCAAGTTTGGTTTTCTTTCTCGTTCCTCTAGGAATTTGTCGATCGATGCAAAACTACCTGACTGTAATACGCTTAACTTTAGTCGGATTAATCAAAAATTGGCATGATATCTGTCTGGCTGCATCGGAAATTAGAAACAGTGAGACAGTGACACTGGAATACAAATATTTAAACAGGAAAGAAGATAATTTCTTACATGGCGTTTACATTTGCCAGTACTGGCAAGACAGTAGCAATACATGCAAGCTTTTCAACTGTCTAGCAAATTTTGCAGACAGTAGAATTGGACAGTTATCTGACATTTGCATTAGTAATCTGAAGTTTTGTTAGCTAAAGGAAAAAAATCAAAATGTAAAAAAAGTAAATATATTTTTTGATTTTTTATGCTTTAGTTAAGTGTTGTGTTTGTTAACACAATATAGTTATTATAATTATAATTTCGACTCGTTCAGTATCGACTTAAAGAATTTTAAATAAATTTGCTTTCGAATAGTAAATTAGTCGATCACGACTGTCAAATTTAGGCTCCTGCCTTTTATAAAATTTTTTTCGTTTCAAATATTTGAAATTTTTCTCAATAAAATTGAAAAATAAAATTTCTAAATTAATTTTTTCCTAGCTATATAAGATGAAAAATGGTTTAATCAAGTCACTAAGGCTGGGTTCTTGAGATCTCAGTTAAATAAGGTTTAGTTAATCTAAAAACCGGTTTGTGCCGCCGTTACCTGGTTTGTATACAATATTTTGGCGGAACAGCTTAGTTTTGCTTAAAATTTTGGTCTTTAATGAAATAATAAAAAAAAAATTGACACTTCTCCGGAAAAGTCCAAGTTTCAGACTTCCTTAAACTAAGTTTAAACTTAATCCACACCTTAAAAACCCGGCCTAAATAGCGTAATTGGCAACACTGATTAATAAGAAGATTCCATTTTTTATTTAAATAGTTGAGGAAAATCTGCTACCTTTAAGTTTTAAAACTATTATGTCCTTGTTCATGTTAAAATCCTTTTTGCCAAAAAATAATTAAGTTTCCAAGGTCAATAAATAAACTCCATTTAACTCATTTTCAGTAGCAACCTCTTGTCACTTATTTAAAACTATTTTGAATAAAACTTTAATTTAAACGTATTTCCTTCTCTTGTAAACCATTTATTTAAATGCACAATTTTCTTTTCAATTTTAATCTGTAAACTTTTCTTTCATTTCCACAAATAAAAGTAAAATAAAAAAAAAACTGAAAACCTCAGATTTTCAACATTTCATTCAGAGTACAATTTCCGTTCTTTATGTAGGACATCATACGCCAAAAAAAATAGTACATTTATTACGAGCCAAAGATTATGGTCATTAAAAGTGTATTCCAGTATTGTAGTATTATACAGAACTGATATTAAATCCTTTACATGAGCAAGCACATTTTTAATTAAAATGGCAGTAGTTAAAAAATAAAAAAAAAAAAATGAAAACAAAAACAAAACACAAAAAATAGAACAACTGCCCGAAAAGCAGATACTCTTATTTGATAATGACGATGATAATGCGTATTTATTTACACAAATACGAATAAGAACAAGTATTTTTCTTGGCAGCAAATAAATGTTGAATTAAAATTCATTTTCATTTAAAAAAAAGAAAAGAATAAAATAATAAAGTGGTCATGTAGATTTAACTTAATTTTCTGTAGCAGACATGTGTTTGATTGTTTGTGTGTGTGACATTTTTTTATTAAATGTGGCAGCACTTAAGCTTTTTATTCCATATTTAAACGGAAACGGAAATTTAACTCGCTTCACTATCGTCTTGCATACATGTGGGTTGTATTTCCCAACAAACACGGAGGTTTGATATTAAATTGAAAATGATTTGAAATTACTGTGTAAATTCGATAATCCGGACTCCACTAATCCGGAATATTCGGTAATCCGGACAGAATTTTGCAGCTCATTGCGTATTCTATAATCCGGATTGATTGCAACTATATAGTCCGGATTAAATAACACCCGTTTTAATCAATTTTTTTATTCAAATCAAAGCATGTTTTGAAAAATACAGTCATTGCGTATTCTATAATCCGGATTGATTGCAATTCTATAATCCGTATTGAATAACACCCGTTTTTATTTATTTTTTTATTCAAATCACAGCATGCTTTGTAAAATGCAGTAAGATTAGTGTGATATGAGTATGTTTGCATATGCGTTTTTTTGCTATGAATTATTATAATTTTTAATAAATACATACATGCGGTAATCCGGATAATTCGCTACTCCGGATTGGGGTCTGCAATCAATTATCCGGATTATCGAATTTTTACTGTATCTATATATATAAAAGAGACGTGTTTGTTTGTAATCGCTAAACTCAAAAACTACAGCACCGACTTTGACCAACATTTGTGTGTTTGATGTATGAGATATGAGGAGTGTTTCTGTGGAGTTTCGTATTTATCCGATAGATGGCACCACGTGTTTATATTTTTGTCATTTTCGTCGTAATCGCTTAACATAATGTTTTAAAATTTAGATGCATGGTATGTCACTAAATCTTTATCAATATACATTTATCAATTCAGCGGTAATTCACTAAAATACGCTAAAATCACCAAAATGAAAAAACAAAATTAATATGGTTTAATAGCCAGTTTTATTCCAAACATTTATGTTAATTTTAGTTTACCAAAGTCTATTTCCACTTCCATAAATATTTTTCAAATACGCGGTTAGGGTATCCAATAATTTTAAACAATTTTAAATCTAATAGCATTTGCTGGTAAGTAAAACATTTATTATTATTTTTTTTTAATGTTTTGAAAATCAATTAAATACGTTCATATTTTATAAAATTTTAAATCTTTACCAAGGTCTATCCAATAGGTCTGCTTAAGAAGCCAGATGTTTATTTGGTTTTTTCCTCAACGATATCAAAAGTTGTTTACATTTTCCTTATACGTGTATATTTTTGCTTACTTTTTTGGTTTTTTGCCACACATACATGCACACAAAACACATTTTTCCTTTTGTTTTGCCTATGTAGTAGTAAGATTTTGACAACGGCGAGGAATTTTACACAAACAAAATGCCTGTTGTTTTTTGTATTGTTGTAATAGTAAGCAGACCTATTGGATAGGCCTTGGTTTATCTGTTCTTACAGTGACCTCGCTTATCTGTTTCAGTAGAATAGAGCAATTGCTGTACTATCGTAGAAACTAGTCTTAATAAATATTGTAGATGTTTAAAGAATTCCTAAAAAGAACGGTAAACCTAGGTTCCTCTTTCAATTGTTACTATTTAAGATTTAAAAGATGAATCACCAAAACATTCTGATCTAGCCTAAAATAAGGGAAAGAAGGAATCCCAAATAGACTAGCAGACTGAACCAAAATATTCCAAACATGTCACTAGGGCATTAAACGCTACGAGGGTTTTTAAAAAAAATCACAAATGACTTAAAAATTGTTAATGATAACCCTGAGCGTTATGGACAGCTGTCTGAAGAGTTTAATAAGCTTCTGACAAATTATGAAGAAGAGAAACAGTTGCTCCTGTAAGTGATTGAAGCTTACAGAAGTGGGTTCTGACTCAACTACAAAAAACAGTTGTTTTGAAAGTTTGCAGCTGTCGACTTCAGAGGATTAAACCATGCTTATTTACCCTACTCGCCCCTTTCCCACACAATTTTTGTATTATTTATCAGTTTTATACTTTTTTCCAACTTAAAGATATGCATACCAAATTACTTCTATTCATTGGGGGACACATTCGGCTACCTTAAATGGCCATTAAGGCGTCCCTCATTTATACGTTGTGTGAAATATAGGCTGATATTTGCGACTTTAATTTTTCAACTCTATTTGAATCAGACGCCGTTGTTTTTTTAATAATTACATAACAAGTGTTTTTAATTTTGGGATACTTAATTGGAACAGTAATCTTTCGTTTAAGATAACAAATTTATCAGTACACTGAAAAAAAACTGCTAAAAGAATTATGTGAAAAATCCTAACTTTATATTTCAAATGTCACAAAAATGACTAATGGCGAAGCAAACTGCTTCTGGTTTGGAACTTCAATATCTAAAATTCCTCCATGCCGATTGACGATAGAATGTTTTGACGGACACAAACTAAGAGAATCTTAAAAAAAAAAAATACCAGAAAAAAATGCAAAATTCCTAGTTTTTATACGTTACGCTATGTATATCTCACAAACTCAACATTCTATCGTCAATCGGCATGGAGAAGCAGCTTGCTTCGCATAAAAGCCATTAGTCATTTTTGTGACATTTGAAATATAAAGTTAGGATTTTTCACATAATTCTTTTAGCAATTTTTTTTCAGTGTACTGATAAATTTGTTATCTTAAAATTTCAGATATTGAAGTTCTTGACCAGTGTGCAAAGTTTCGAGTAAAACTCTTTAGCCGTTTTTGTGCCATTTAAAAAACAAACGAGCAGATTTAAGCCATTTTTTTTCCAAAGAAATTTATGAAATCATGACACAATGAAATGATTTTAATATTTTAATTACACAGTATGTATGTAATATGCTCTTTTTATCATATTTTCCATAACTTTTCGCAAAATTTTGCGATTTATTATTTTTGTTCGATTGTATAGTTATTTATTAATAATTCTCCAAGCCTTCTTCACAAAATGCTGAAAAAAAAACAAAGAATAATAAATAAAAAAGTCATAAAGAATTCAAACCATATAGCTCATTCTGCGCCACCCTGTGCTATAATATAAACTCATACACTACTTCCCAACGAGTGGTACTTAATTTAAAGTAACCACAAAGATTAACGATTTCTTAAATTTGTTATTAATGTTTTATTACTAGTAAACAATTTTGGGGTGCCCAGAAAAATAAGCTAGTTTTAAAATTTTAAGTGTTTAATATGGGTCACGCTAATGAACATGTCCTTAAATCACTCGTGAGGAATGTCCAGTGTATGTAGTATGAACTGTGTTTCGTAACGCTGTCCTACCACCAGCTCAAAATTCACACCAACTTTTCCAGCATAGCAAAGAAAATTATTCTTTTAATTTTTAATGCTATTTTACGACTTGAATACTACCCTCAAGAATGGAAGGGTTCCTTAGTTACGATGATACCAAAGCCAGGAAAAGATCACACCAAAGTTGAGTCATATAGGCCTATCAGCTTATTATCTAATATATCCAAGCTGTTTGAGAAGCTCTTTGCGTCCAAATTAACCCCAATTTTAAATGACAATGGGTGTATACCTAACCATCAATTCGGTTTCAGACGAGAACATAGCACAATTGAACAAACCCATCGGATAGTAAACGCCATAAGAAGGGCCTTTGAAGAAGAAAATATTGCTCCGCTCTCTTCATCGATGTCTCTCAAGCTTTTGATAAAGTCTGGCATGTAGGTTTGTTACATAAATTGAAGCTGAACCTACCGGTTAACACACACAAGCTGTTAGAAAGCTACTTGGTCGGTCGAAAATTTATTATTAAAGAAGGTGATTTTTTAAGTTCTCCTCAGACAATTGAAGCTGGAGTCAGGGAAGTATCCTGGGCCCACTTTTTTATCTTATATATACCTCGGACATGCCGACAAACATTTACACCCTAACCTCAACTTTTGCTGATGATACAGCTTTCCTAAGCGTACACGAGAACAGTCGTGAAGCATCTCGATACCTGCAGGATCATATATTTCAACTAGAACTGTGGTTAAAACAATGGAGAATAAAGGTCAATGAGCAAAAATGCGTACATATTACATTTACCTTGCGTCGGGAAACATGCCCCCCTATTAAAATCAATAATCAACTAGTGCCTCAACAATCGCATGTCAAATATCTCGGTATTCATCTAGATCGGCTTTTAACATGGAAATGCCATATAGAAGCAACATTAACCCAAATGAAACTAAAAGCAATTCAAATTAACTGGCTTATTGGAAGAAATTCTGTTCTTAGTCTCGATTGCAAACTACTACTTTATAACTCTATTTTGAAGCCAATCTGGTGCTACGGTATTCAACTATGGGGCACTGCCTCGGCCTCAAATATCGAAAAAATTCAAAGGCGCCAAAATAAACTTCTTCGAATAATCACAGCTGCGCCTTGGTATGTTAAAAACACAAATATCCACAAGGATCTCAATGTGCCACTGGTAAGGACTATTATTACGAAGTATGCGGTAAAATATTTAAAAAGGCTAGAGTTGCACCCAAATCCACTAGCTCGACATATTTTAAATGATAGCGGCCACACTCGCTTAAGGAGAAGAGACACTGCAGCACTTACCCATTAAGATGAGCGATAAACACATATATAAATGTGATACAGAACCCGTGATGAAGAAGGTTTTTGTCTTGCACTGGCAGGACATAAAATAAAGAATTAGGATAAGATTTGATTAATTATTGTTAGTTCATATTTAATATATGAAGATTCAATAAATAAATAATGAGAAAAAAAAAAAAAAAAACTTTTCCGGAATGCATTGGACTCTCTTGATTCGAATTAGTTTTAGCCATATTAAAAGGATTTTAAAGAGGGGATCTTATATTGGAAATATGGTAAATTATCGATCATTACAAAAATCGGTTGATTTATTTTTGGCACTTAAAAAACCTCAATTATACCAAATTTCAATACGGTAGTGCCATATTTTTTTTTTAGCGTTTTATAAGTTCTAAAGTGCTTTTTAAAGGGGCCCTACATTTTGGCGTACTAAAGTGCTTTCCTAGAAAGGGGTTTACATAGACCTTATGGAAAATGATGGACCAATCAGTTAGAAATTTAGTAGTACGATTTATATTCATATGAAACGAGTTGGTGCAAAATTTAAAAACAATGGGTGGATTCCGCCAGAATATTATTTTTTTTAAGGTGGTTATTCCACATTTGAACTAATAGATCCTTTCATACTGAACCGATAACATAAAACAATTTGAGACCAATATTGTTCTTTTTATTTGAGTCCTTCGAAAGTTAGCGTGATTTTAACTGACGAACATGGCTAAATCGACTTTGAATTACTCATGGACCCAGAATATATATACTTTATGGGATCTTAGTGTGTGGCCCTATGTCCCTTATAGGATACACTGGATATAAAATCTGCTATTTCTTCCACATCTTCATTTGTCATTGGATAAAAAAAAACTGTTGCTTTTACTTCTGATTTATTAAATGAAAACATTCGCTGTCAAACCAACTCAATGAGCAAAAAGTTGTGCACAAATTTTCGTTCTTTGTTCGACAGTTTTTGGTTTCGACTGCAGTTTTTTAAACCCTGATGATATATACATATATATGTATATAAGTATATGGGATCTTAGATAAATATTAAATAGATTTACAGGGAAAGACAACTAGTTGTGGAGGGTATAAAAATTTAAACTTTGCGACGCAAATCCAATTGAGACATAAGTCAAACCAAAACAACGTAAATCAAAGGATTACCATATATGACAAAACATTTTATGATTAAGTTGTTTTTTTCCATTTAAATGAAAACAAATTTTTATTGTTTTGTTTTTAATTTTAGAGAATCGTCTCAAGAAGACTGGAGTCAAGTATTTGCATTTCCAAATTTAATCCAGACTCCATAAAATTTAAGTTATCAAAATAATGTTTTTTTAAGATAACAAATAACATATATGAATTATACTTGAAGTATACATTTATGATATTGTTACCAAATTAAATTAAGTTAATAGTTACATATCTGAAGTTGTTGTTGTATGCTACAATCTTACAATTTTTATTAGCGTAAGAACCTGATGCGTAATTGTAGTGTGGTGAACATCACTGTACTGATCGTTAAATAAATAATGTTATGTTAAAAAGTAGTCATTAAATTTAAATTTTTAACAGCTTATAAGTCATAAATAGTATATACTTACATATGTATAAACAATTTATCTTCTTCTTGCTTTTTACATTACGCTCAGGTTTTTTTTCATCAGAGGAAGGAAACAAGTATGATTATTTAATAAGCAGAGAAGAAATTCAATAAGAAACAAGAAAGAATTTGTAACGTGGAAATAGCATACCCGAATATACTTTTTTCAACTTCATATAAATTTATAATTATTTTAGTTTATTTACTATTTTGTAATTTTTATGTAACATGACCTACACCTCTAATAATTATAACCAATAACTCTGAACAACCTACTGTAACAATCACATATACGCATACTATTGAATGCACTTGTTTCTTTTGTAAAACAACAGCAGATATAATTCTCATTCAGTTCATTTTTTAATAAGTATGAATAGACAAGGTTTAGAGTCGGTCGAGGAAATTCTCACAAGACAAGAATTTGGCATACAAGTCTCGTATATTTTAATAATTGATGAACCGACTGATTTCACGAAGGGGAATTCAGTTGAAACATTTTTGCCCAATACCTAACCCCTGGGATTGGTATGGAATACATATTTACAGTGACTTCGGCCATCTGTTCCGACAGTAACTTTGCTTATCTGTTCCTACAGTGATTCAGTTAATCTGTTTCTACAGTGTCTTCGGTCATCTGTTCCGACAGTTACTTCGGTTATCTGTTCCTACAGTGATTTTGTTTATCTGTTCTTACAGTGACCTCGTTTATCTGTTTCAGTAGAATAGAGCAATTGCTGTACTATCGTAGAAACTAGTCTTAATAAATATTGTAGATGTTTAAAGAATTCCTACAAAGAACAAAATAGACTTGAAAAACGGTAAACCTAGGTTCCTCTTTCATGATGTCTCCAACTGTTACTATTTAAGATGAATCACCAAAACATTCTGATCTAGCCTAAAATAAGGGAAAGAAGGAATCCCAAATAGACTAGCAGACTGAACCAAAATATTCCAAACATGTCACTAGGGCATTAAACGCGACGAGGGTTTTTATTGGGAAGCCTTAAGATTAATGTTCGCTATTGCTGATAAAATGAATTGGAGACTCCAGGCGCAATACACCATCCTCGTTGGATGGCGAAATTGATATACGCCACAAAAAATGAAAAATCCCAGTAAGAACGCTTTGTGAACTTTGGAGTTCTTGCATATGTAAAATATTCGTTTGAAGCCCCTATGGCTACAAATGCAGCTTGTTAGACCTTTCTCTGTGAAAAGACATGACCAATTATGAAATTATTGTTCCTCAAGTTAGTAAACTAGTTTGGAAAGCCATAAAGTTCTATCTTTGAGAACAGTATACCATAGTACATATTATTATTTACTATTTTTCCTCACCAATAGCTATCAAACATATTTTGAACACCACTAGAAAATATGTAATAAGCTTTTTGTTCAATTTGTTCAAATCAAGAACGAAAAAAAGATGCTTGGAAACTTCGCAAGTAATAGAGGCTGCCTCCAATGGGTAAAAATAAATAAAGGGTGGTTAAATTTCAAGGGCCGATGTTGATTTTGAATAAAACACAAACTATTTAGGAAATTATTGTTATTTTATTTTATTATGATATATTGGTATTACTCAATTATGTATGGAACAAAATAATGGGCGCCGCGACCACGGCGGCACACCTCCATCCGATGGTCCAAATTTTCGATAACCCTGAGGCATAATGGAGGTTCTATGCCGTTAATGTGCCGAATTATCTCATCCTTTAGCTCTTGAATTGTTGCTGGCTTATCGACGTACACCTTTTCTTTCAAATACCCCAAAGAAAAAAGTCCAACGGTGTCAAATCACATGATCTTGGCGGCCAATTGACATCGCCATTACGTGAGATAACACGGCCATTGAATTTGTTGCGCAAAAGAGCCATTGTTTCGTTAGCTGTGTGGCAAGTGGCACCGTCCTGCTGAAACCACATATCGTCCACATCCATATCTTCCGATTCGGGCCATAAAAAGTTCGTTATCATCTCACGATAGCGAACACCATTCACAGTAACTGCCTGATTGGCCTCATTTTGGAAAAACTACGGCCCGATGATGCCGCCAGCCCATAAACCGCACCAAACAGTCACTCTTTGTGGGTGCATTGGTTTTTCGACAATCACTCTTGGATTATCATTCGCCCAAATGCGGCAATTCTGCTTATTAACTAGTCTTGGGCTTAATCGTTCGTTTAGGTGACCGGTCATTAACGTTCAATTCGAAACAGTGAACGAGTTCGTTCATTTCGTTCAGTCGGTCATTTCAGGTCACTTGTCTTTTGGGTCGGTTGATCGTTTGGATCAGTCGGTCTTTTGTATCAGTTGCTCTTTTGTGGTTTTCGTTCAGTCATTCACAATTGATTGAATACGGCAATGTGTTAAAAGAGTATAGCAATATTCATTTAAGAAATATGTATACAATAATAGAAAACAATAAACACAAAGCAAATTCGAAGAAACATTTTGCTTTGTGTTTTGCATTGTTTTTTGTGAATGACTGATTCAAACTGAATCAAAAGACCCAAGTGAGCCATATTGAACGATGTATTATGAAAATGTGTAAAGCAATGTGACAATGAGTAAAAGAAACAAGTGTATTATTCTGGCATAACAAACATATACACAAGAATAGTACTGTTGTTTCTTTTCAATCAGTTGTTCGGTAAGCAAGTGAATGACTGATTCAAACTGATTCAAAAGACCTGAAAAGACCCAAGTGAACCATATTGAACGATGAGACTGAACGGCCGTTCAACGTTCATTTGACTGATTCGTTCAATTGAACCGGGTCGTTCATGACCGACACAACTCTATTATTAACGAATCCACTGAGGTGAAAATGTGCCTCATCACTGAAGATGATTTTCTTCGATATGCACGATATGCATTTTGATTTAAACGCACATTTTCATAATAAGTCTGGATAACTTTAACACGTTGTTGGATTGTGTATCTCTCCATGGTTCAAATTGAGTAAGTCTGAAATAGAGAATTGTCAAATAAAATTCGGAAAAAAACTTGGCGTTTAGGTGTGGTTCACATTCAACATCGGCCCTTACAATTCAACCACCCTTTATATCCGATAGCCAATCTAATGTTCTAATGTAAAATTCATGTTTAAAACTTGGGAAAACTTGGTGCATTTCCAAAAAATTATTTTCCTTCAAATCTTTCGAAAATGATGACAAAGCCAAGTCAACCTTAATAAAACAAAATATCGATGGTCCCTTCCAAATTTTAATTTTTCAAGTTTAATAATTCGAATTGTTTTGAAACTGTCTTGATCGAATACTTTTTCGTTTCGAAAGAATTTTATTTCTAATTCTTTCAGTTGATGCTGAATGTATCGAAATTATTTTTTCAGTGTTGTTAAAACTTAAATAAATGCTTTACATCATTGAAAAAAATAAGAAATAAAATTGCTTTCGAATCGAAAAAGTATTCGATCGCGACTGCCAGAATTAGCCAGTATCATTTAATAAAAATGTCAAATTTAAATATTTGTCTATAATAAAAAAAGTTAAAAAAAATTTACCCTAAAGCATGGTAGAATAAGTACAAGGTATAGTCATTAGAAATTTTGTTCTCAATTTTAAAACCCATATAACGTCAAACAAAAGAAAACAAGGAAACAAACTAAAACAAGCGTCAAAAATCAAATAAGCTCATTTGACATTACATGGGAAATTAATGACAACTCTCCCTAATGAACATACCTGGTACTTATTATACTATGCCCTAAAGTACAAAATATATATATTTGTTTTTAATTAAATAAAATTTTTTTATAAAACGTTTTTTTTTTTTTTATTGATTATAATGTTTTAAGCATTAGTTTATGCTGCATTTTTCTGTTTTGTTATTAAAAATATGTTTTATTGTATTTGAAATTTGCCGATTTTTTTAAATTAAAGTGCCGATAATGCCGATTTTTTTTTTTTTAATATGCCGATTTCTTATCAAAATCTTCTGGCACCCCTGATTCCAATACAAAGTTTGACGCTTTTAAACATAAATAATTTTGAGCAAATTTTATTGCTGTTTTTCATTTTGTCGAAAAGTTTAAGGACCCGTTAAGTTTTTAATGTTGACCAATTGCACAAAAATTTTTTGCATTTTCCAATTCGATGGCAAGTCTTTTTGAACATTTGATTTTAATTTTAACTAAAATTTAAGAAAAAAAATATTCAATTTTGCGGCGTAAATCGAATGGCGACTCAACTCATATTTTCTCAGTTTACAGAGGCACCGTAAATCAAAAGATTAATATTTATGACAAAATATTTAAAGATAAATTTGTTTTTTTCATTTAAATGAAAACAAGTTTATATGGTTTTGTTTTTAATTATCAAGTGTTTGCATTTCCATAAAATTTTAGTTATCAAAATAATGTTTTTTTAAGATAACAAATAACAAATATGAATTATACTTGAAGTATACATTTATGATATTGTTACCAAATTAAATTAAGTTAATAGTTACATATCTGAAGTTGTTGTTGTATGCTACAATCTTACAATTTTTATTAGCGTAAGAACGTGATGCGTAATTGTAGTGTGGTAAACATCACTGTACTGATCGTTAAATAAATAATGTTATGTTAAAAAGTAGTCATTAAATTTAAATTTTTAACAGCTTATAAGTCATAAATAGTATATACTTACATATGTATAAACAATTTATCTTCTTCTTGCTTTTTGCATAACGCTCAGGTTTTTTTTTCATCAGAGGAAGGAAACAAGTATGATTATTTAATAAGCAGACAAGAAATTCAATAAGAAACAAGAAAGAATTTGTAACGTGGAAATAGCATACCCGAATATACTTTTTTCAACTTCATATAAATTTATAATTATTTTAGTTTATTTACTATTTTGTAATTTTTATGTAACATGACCTACACCCCTAATAATTATAAACAATAACTCTGAACAAACTACTGTAACAATCACATATACGCATACTATTGAATGCACTTGTTTCTTTTGTTTTCTACTCTGCTTGTAAAACAACAGCAGATATAATTCTCATTCAGTTCATTTTTTAATAATTATGAATAGACAAGGTTTAGAGTCGGTCGAGGAAATTCTCACAAGACAAGAATTTGGCATACAAGTCTCGTATATTATAATAATTGATGAACCGACTGATTTCACGAAGGGGAATTCAGTTGAAAATTTTTGCTAAATACCTAACCCCTGGGATTGGTATGGAATACATACTTACAGTGACTTCGGCCATCTGTTCCGACAGCAACTTTGCTTATCTGTTCCTACAGTGATTCAGTTAATCTGTTCCGACAGTTACTTCGGTTATCTGTTCCTACAGTGATTTTGTTTATCTCAAGCAGGGCTGCCAGAAATTTTCAGCAAAAAATCTTAATTTCACCAAAAAAAATCTTATTTTAGAAAAAAAATCTTATTTTTGGAAAAAAGTGGCTTTTTTATTAAAATTAACTTTAAAACATATCAATATATATTTCCACTGTTGCCAACTTTTTTTTGAAGATTTCCGCCAAATCGACCTTCAAAACCGCTAGAAACCGCTAAATATTCAATTTAGCGGGATTTTTTTAAAAATATCTCTAAAATCTAAACATTTTTAAAAGTTAACTTATATAAATCTAGATATACAGGGGTGTCATGGAAATCGAAAACGTAAAACGAAAGAATTTAAGAGTCGTTTTTTAATAAGATTTCTGTAATAAAAAAATTTTATGACAATTATTTTACAAATAATGCTCTATTAAACAGAATTTTTTAACAAAAATTGTAAAAATTAGATTAAAAGTTTAATAAAAAGAACTGCCAAATTCTTTGGTTTTACGTTTTCGATTTCCATGACACATGATACACTTAAAATTACCTTTTCGAATAAAACATTTTTCCATTAAATGTTTTTGCTATTATTTAATTTTTGCGAACCTTAGTCTGACTTGCAATATTTTCTGTTTTTCAAAATTAAAAGCGCGCAAAACTTACACCTGATTAATCACCCTTGAACGCCAAACAGAGGTTGCTTTTTAAAGGCCCAACCATAAAATGCATAGCATTGCTTAAGCTCCTGTCCAAAATTTACAAAAAGTCTCTCAAATGTATTAAAAAAAACAAAAATAAAATCAACAATCATTTGATTCCGTACGGAATGTGCGATCAGTTTCGCACCTTGCTTAAGCAAATGACAGTTTCATACATGTATTCGTATATTTGCTTAAGCCAACTTAAGCACATTATGGTTGGGCCTTTTTTTTGTCCAGTAAACCGCAAGGTTGCATTATTAAGTTTAAAAATGTTCAAATGAGAACAAAGAAGGTTTTTTTTAATTGAACCTAACCTTCGTCTAAACAAAACAAAAAATCTGGGTTTTGGGAAAAAATCTTAAAATCTTTTTTCGGATAAAAAATCTTAATAAATAAGGTAAAATCTTACTTCTGGCAGCGCTGATCTCAAGGTCTATCCAATAGGTCTGCTTAAGAAGCCAGATGTTTATTTGTTTACATTTTCCTTATACGTGTATATTTTTGTTTACTTTTTTGGATTTTTTGCCACACATACATGCACACAATACACATTTTCCTTTTGTTTTGCCTATGTAGTAGTAAGATTTTGACAACGGCGAGGAATTTTACACAAACAAAATGCCTGTTGTTTTTTGTATTGTTGTAATAGTAAGCAGACCTATTGGATAGGCCTCGATCTTTACTAAGGGCCAGCAAAGCGGACCGGGTCCAGCTAGTTTTCAAATAGAAAAATGCTTTTATATCCCAGTAAAAACTTCGCTTACTTTTTCAAAATGAATAGCTTCTTTAAGTCATTATTAAGTAGCTTTGTTCTATAACTACATCTATAACAACTTCTATAACTACTTTTTTCTGGATGTGTGAAGGTAAAAAAATAATGACTTACTTTTGAATGCGTTTATTTTGGGGCATCCCTTGTTAAATTCATTGGTTCTTTCAGTAGAAATGTAAGTAGTGCCCTTATGTTTTTCTGATTACTCAACACATTATTTTGTAGCCGAAGTTTTTACTGGGATTCAACTTTCTTTCAGACGTTGTTCTCAATTTTTGTTTTTTTTTTTTTTTGTTCAAATTTGGATTTTTATACAATGTGGAACATAAATGAAAAATATTTTTTTTATTTAATTTCATTATCGTTTAAATTAAATTGAATTTATTTAAAAAGCTTAAAGATAAAATAGTTTTTTTCCGTTCTCTAATAGAAAAAATACTTGACACCGTTTTGTTTTGAAGATTGTCATGGCGTATCACCGCTATCGTACAACAAACTTATATTTGCTTCACATTCGCGTTTTATTTTTATTCGCATTCTCACACTTTGTAAATAATTTTTTACTCACAAATAATTTAAATTTATTCACAAGAAATTAAGATTTTACAAAGGCGAATTCCCTTCACGAAATATGTAATTGAAAAAGGTTTCAGAATTGCGTTTCATGTCAAATGGTAAAGTCATTTCATTTCGTGTTTGTTGGGTTGGGTTTTAAATGAATAAGATAATCTAATGTATAGGTCGAGGTGAATTGATGTTTTGAAGTCAGATTTATTTAGACCTTTTTCGCCAAATTCAATGTCAAAAATCGACAAACAGTTTTTTTATTAAAAATATTTTTTATAAATCCTAAAAACAAATTTTTATTGTGGGCTACTTAAGGCAGAAGAAAAAAGAATTTTTGTGGTTAAACTTTTAAAAAAAGTTTGGATAAATATTTAACAAATATTGGATATATTTTTAAAACGCTATACACTTCATCGTCAAGACGTTTCTAATTGTCTTCACTTTTGGAATACATTGTATAAGAATTGAATTTATTCAACATATCGCAGAGGTACAAAAATTCTTTTTCCATTTATATAACTTAGAACTTGTTGCATTCTACATATTTCGAAGGCGATTTTAAGTAAAGTACATAATTAAAAATATTCTATCAGCACAAGCATTAGCAGTTGTAATTACCAGCTTATAGAGACAGCCAAAGCTAGTTCTTTCAAATTGTTCGTACTAGAGGTTTGCGGAGAATATCTAGAAAAAAATATCTCAAGAAAATGTTTAACAACACAGTCTGTTAAAAGTCAAATTTTAGGCCAACAAACTTTTTTTTTGATTCAATGAAAAAATTTATCAAAATTATACTTTGCAAAAAAAGCACTCAATTAAACATATTGAATAGTGAGATAATTAAATATTTCTTCATATTTAAAAAAAAAAAAATATTTGAATCAAAGTAAAAACAGTATTTTTACAACTCTTGTCGATTTGTTGATAGTTGCAAATAAGACTTGAGAACTTGTAATTCTCATTCGCTTTACAGTTTTATTTGTATAATATCTTTAGTTTTTCCAAAGTCTTTGGAAAAAGGTTTCCTGATGATCTGGCCTAAGCAACCAGCGCATAGGAACAAGCTTATCCCCCCCCCCCCTAAAATTTTGGTTTATTTCCAATGAATAATAATAGGGAATTTAGTACATCATAATTAATAAATAAATAAAAAAAAAAAAAGATTCGATAACCATTTTGTTTGTTTTTTTCCAAATTTCCAGCATTTATTTTATCAAATCACGCAAAAATTTGGTTGAAAAAAATTATTTTGGGCAACAAATTTTTTATTGACTCAAAAAACTTGGTTGTTGACTGAAAATTCAATAACTATACCTACAAACTTTTTTATCAATACCGCAAAAATCGTCATCGAAGAGTTCAAAAATTTTTTTTTATCAAATATGCGATTTTCGTATGAAAATTATTTTTTCTTAGTACTGTAATACCCACATTATGTTAACCTCAGGAATAAAATCACTTTTTATACACTCTACCACCACTAGTGGTGATTGAGGGTGTAAGTAGTTTGTCATTCCGTGTGAAACATCTAAGACCCAATAAAGTACATAAAGTCTGACTCATTGAGTAATTCTAAGTGGATTTAGCCATGTCCGGTTCAGTACAACCAGAGCTATGAATCAAACTGTGGAACCACCACGACAGGGATGTTAAAGTTGGTACAAGAATACTTTTTTTTTGTACATGTTGCCCTTCTCATTTGGAACAATTTAAAAATTTGTCATAGTTCCCACTTTTTGAATTTTTAGTAAAGTAAACAAATTATTGAGTCCTTTTCATTGCATTTATGTTGTACAGCAAATAGTTAATGTAATGGACGCTTAAGTATGCGACTAGCAGGGTTGTTAGGATTTTTTCCAGGGCTGTGGAGTCGGAGTCGGAGTCGGAGTTGAGGAGTCGGAGTTGAGGTTTTTGTGCCGGAGTCGGAGTCGGAGTCGAAGTACCCACAAAAACTAGCGACTCCGACTTTTTTGCATTAAAATTTTTCCAATATTTTTCAAAATAAAAAATTTTAATGACCAATTTCTCTAATTCTTTTTAAATATCAATTCATATTAAAATATAATTTTTCTTATAATTTGACATAAAAAAACAAATTTTAAACATAAATTGATATTTAAATAAATTAGTGGAATTGGCCATAAGAGGGTCTGCTTTTTGAAATTGTGAAGTCAGAAAATATGGACCAGTATACTCTTCATATCAAAAATTAAAAAAATTGAGATAACATCTTATTTTGACAATTTATAAGAATATTTATATAGATTGTATCGAAGCATGTCCTTTTCTATGTTTTATGGTGACCTCAAATTTCTGTAACAAAAACCAGCGGGTTCACTATTTGAATTTCGCCAAGATATCGTTAATGAAATAAAGCCGAATTAAGGAATTTAAAAATTAAATTTGTAAAGATGTTGTTTTTTATTTATCGTATACATATTAACGAATATTTTTGTAGCCATGTCCATGAATATGACATGAAATCAACTGTAGCTCCTGTGGTGAAAGCATTAAGTGAACTACATTTTAAGTTCCAACCTTCAAGGTGAATTATAATAGAATAAAAGGAAAATGAACTCGGAAAAATACATGACATTGTTCCAGATATAATTCCCATCAATGGTGGGGTTAACCCGAAAAATGACTTGAGAATACTTTTATCTACTCACTTAAGGGAAAATTGGAGAGATAATAAAGACTTGCAATTTCAAATTTCGGTCTTGGACAATAATAATATTGAATTAGGAACGGAAAAATGCAATAGCGAGTACACTGAAGAAAAAGATTTAAATTTAGTTGTCTAAAAATTCACATTTTTTTTTAACTCTGCAGGTGGGAGATAAACTACATCAAGCCACATTTTGAAAGCTTTACAGCAGACCGCGAAAACATGTTGATAATCGCAAATGATGTTTATGTTATAAAAATGTGCATTTGTACGAATATTTTATATGATCCTAACATTTTTTTTATGTCGTTGATATACTTAAAAAATTACGTCATAAAAGGTTCGTTACCTTCTATGGTACTGTTCCATGCCTTGAGACAAACTGCACAAGTCCAACAACAAAAGGGGTACTATTTCCCAAAAATAATAGAAGGCTAACAACATTTTTTTACGTTACATTTCTCTTTAAAATGTGTTATATAAATTGTAGAACTAACAACTGAAGGCGCATCTGCATGTTTTAATAAACTATATTAAATTTTCCTGAGAATGATTTGACTTAATAAATAAAACAAGACCAAAATGGCAGTGTCTGAATTTATGTATGTATATATATTAAAAACAATAGACCTCACTTCACAATTTACAAAAAAGGACTGTCCTTTGCCTCTATTAATATTGTGGTAAACAACAGAAAGTACACTTGATGCCTTAACGTCTAAGCCAATTGGACTTGGTGCTGTTTTCAACTTTTCTATCTCGAAAGCTACATTAGATAGGACTAATGGAAATTCACACATCTATAAATTCCAACAGTATAAAAAACGTTATTTGAAAAAGATGTGAATTGGTGTAGTTTATCTCTCCCCTACAGAACTATTTTTACATTTTGTAGCACTGTTTGCATAATTTTAATAAATGTATATAACCTTTAAAATATACTAAAGTTCAATGATCCCATACGGATTGAAGCAAAACTCGTTTCTTTCGAAAGTTCGTAACAAAACTCGTTCGCTCCAAAATTAAATCCATTATTTTTCTATATTTCAGTTGGTTTAAAGTTCTCAACTGTTGAGTTATAAGTCAAGAATGTCATAACACATTAGAATTAAAATAGGTTCAACTCATTTAGTCTATTTAATCGGGCGCTATATGTTTTTTGCATTTTTTCCAAAATACAAATAAAATGTTTTGCAGCTTTCCTACTCATATAGTAGGTTAAAGCTCAATGCGCGGCACGTTAGAATTAAAATATCGATTTGAAATTTTTTCAGAATCATTTTGTTGCTATATTTAACCATTTAACAGCTACTAAATTAAAAAAGAGTTTAAAGTCAAATAAAAACTAGTCTCTTAAATAATGCTAGGTTAGAGTAGGAGTCGGAGTCGGAGTCGGAGTCGTACTTAAAAAATTTCACCAAATGGAGTCGGAGTCGGAGTTATAACTTTTTCTTAACGACTCCACAGCCCTGATTTTTTCTTCAAAAATCGTCAAAAGTTTTAACAAAATTCGTCAAAATCATCACGAACCTTTAACAAAATCGTCAACAAATCGTCAAATATTTAAATTTACAAATTAGAGACAATTTATTGCATTGATTGGTTCAAAAATATAAATGTTTAGTAGAAATTTTTTTTTTGGTAAAGAAAGTGATATGGTTAAGTTTTATTCTATTTATTTCAGCAAGTGGGCTGAAATTTACATATTTATCATTTAAAAAGAAATACATAAGAAAAAATATATTTTCATAAAAAAATAACAAATTATTTATTTATTTAATTTATCCATATTCACAAAAACATTTAATAAAAAATAAAATCTCATTTGCTATTAACTCGAGCTAGCTTTAAATGATTAATTTTAAGCGCTATCACTTTTGAAAATTGTTTTTACTGTTAAAGGTGCTAAACCAAGGATTCTGTCTATATCAACAGTCTTTTCACAAATGCATTTTCTTCTCTTTGCACTCATTTTTCTACACAACTTTTTATTGAGAACCAATTTCTTACTTCTTAACACGCAACTATACTCAGAATAACTTACCTAACAGAATTAAATGGGAATTCGCCTTTTTACAAGCAAATAGAACTTCAGAATGACTTCAGCGAAAAAATGCAATCGTGTAGCGAAGCAAATCGAAATCATAAAAACGCAAAGCGGACCAAAGAGGACCGACGCAAATCGGGGCTCTAGTGCATATTTTTGGCAGTATCGATGGCATTCATAAAATTGTAGAATTTCAATTACTTACGCTAATTTGCAAAATGAGCTGAAAGTCCATATGGGCATTTCCGTCAAAAGGTCCACCGTGACCGAAAATTTAAAAGTTATTAAAATCTGATTATTTTACGATATTGTTATAGAAAAATATTTAGATATTACTAATTTTATAAATTTACCCATAAATTTGTTCACTTAGATGAACAATCAGACTGCAAAGTTTTGCAAACGTAATTTCATATTTGTGAGAATGTTTTATTGTAAGTTTTCTTTAATATTATCTTTCCTAAAAGAGGTGATATTTGATGAAAATTATTCCAAAAAAATTTTCTTACATGGTCTGAAATCTAAGGAAGAGTTCGAAGAGAAATATGTTATTCGAATTAACGGTAAATTTTTATTTTTTATTAATCATTATTCAGTTAAATTATTATGGAAAAAACTTCACGTTCGAAATGTCACGTATCGAACCAAATTTTGGCTCAAACAAAAAAAAATACAGAAGATTTTGGAACCAAACCAAAGGCATTTTAATGTTACATTGTACGTAAAATTCTGAAAGTAGTTTGACTAAAAAATTGTGCCAGGTTTCGCTGAATTACGCCTTTTTATACACGGCCACAAAAACTACTTCTATTTTTTTCACGTTCGAACCGCTACTTCTTTTGCCATTATCTTTGGCCCAGAGTCGCGCCCACCCATAAACTTTAGCATAGATAATAGTGCTTTCTTAGTGCTATAATTAAAGGGTTAAAAGAACGTAAAAATATTTGTTGTTTAAAATGTTATTGCATTTTTGATGCGTTCGACTGTCACGTTCAACACTTTGGAATTACCCATATGTTTCCTCACATTTCTAGAGTCGTTGCTGGAATTTAATCCATTCCACATTCGTCTGTAAGTGTGGAAAGTTTTTTCTTTTCAAAATATAATAAAAACTAAGGAAAACAAGTTAGAGTGCTATATTCGGCTGGGCCGAATCTTTGATACCCTCCACCGATCTATATCTTTATGACCTAGCTATAGGATCTATATGATATCTATTTATTATTAATTTATCTTTATAAAAACAGACATCAGCATTAAAATTGGTTCCGGCTTAGACCTATATTAAATTATTGACCGACAATCTTGAGTAAAATATCTTGATTCGTAACAGTTTAAGCCGATCTTAAATGATTTTCAGGAGGGGAATTTATATTGGAGCCATGATCATTTTTGAACCAATCATTCTAAAATTCTGCAGAGTGATTTCTGGCATTAAAAACATAAATTCCAATAAATTTAAAAACAGCGTGAAATTAGTTTTAGCGCTTACAATGAATTTTAGAAGGGTGCTAAATATGGGATCTAAGGTAAATTATGGACAGTATATCACAAAATTCATAAACTTTTTTCAGGCCATATGAAATTAAGTTGGAAGAAATTTGACCACAATAAATATATCTGCTACGGTTGTAGGCATATTTTTTTAATTTACCAGAGTGGACTTTTTATGGGGCCTATAGTAAATTATGGACCGATCATTACGAAATGTATTATTGCTTTTTCATGTCCTATAAAATTGTGAAGTATTTAATTTTATTCTGATACCATTATAAATTACGGTTTTGGGCGTACTTAACTGTTTTCCGGGAGAAGTGTTTATATGGGGCCTAAAATAAATTATGGAACGATATTCACGAAATTTCCCCGTATCATTTCTAGACTTATAAAACCGTGACGTGCCAAATTTTGTTACGATAGCATTATTAATTATGATTTTAGGCGTACTAAGCTGTTTTTTGATAGTACGGTTTATATGAGGCCTAGGGTAAACTATGGACCGATCTTCATGAAATTTTACAGTGTTATTTTTAAACCTAAAAAAATGTGACGTGCCAATTTTTGTTACGATAGCATTATTAATTACGGTTTTAGGCAAACTAAACTGTTTTTCGGGAGAAGGTTTGTATGAGGCCTAATGTAAATTATGGACCGATCTTCACGAAATTTCACAGTGTCATTTCTAGTCTTATAAAACTGTGACGTGCCAAATTTTGTTACGATAGCATTGTTAATTACGGTTTTAGGCGAACTAAACTGTTTTCCGGAAGAACGTTTGTATGGGGCCTAGAGTAAATTATAGACCGATCTTTGCAAAATTTCACAGTGTCATTTCTAGTCATATAAAACTATGACTTGACAAGTTCTGTTATAATAGCGTTATTAATTACGGTTTTAGGCGTACTTAACTCTTTTCCGGAAGTATGGTTTATATGGGGCCTAATGAAAATTATGGGCCGATCTTCACGAAATTTGACAGTGTCATTTCTAGTCCTATAATACTATGACGTGACAAGTTCTGTTATGATAGCATTAATAATTACGGTTTTAGGCATACTAAACCGTTTTCCGGGAGTAATTTTATATGGGGCCTAGGGTAAATTATGGACCGATCTTCATGAAATTTTACAGTGTGATTTCTAGTCCTTAAACACTGTGACGTGCCGAATTTTGTTATGATAGCATTATTAATTACGGTTTTAGGCGTACTAAACCGTTTTCCGGGAGTAGGGTTTATATGGGGCCTAGGGTTTATTCCAGTCGAATAAAACGATTTATTGCAAAATCTTATATCATTCCATGCATTGTTCCACTATTTATGTAAGTTTTTGAAACAAAAGTGAATCAGTTCAGATATACTAAAGACATTTCCTGCAGGGTTATTTTAATAATCAAAAGGAAAAAATATATTTTTGTCTTTAAAAAAAAAAAAAAACAAAAATCAATAAGAGTATGTAAATCTTACTTTGGTATGTGACTTTAATATATGTCTGTATTTTATACAACACTACATAGGTATTATAAATTTATGCGCCACGATTCACAAATTTTACACCAGGTGGTCCATGCAATCTTCTTAAAACAATCGGAAAATTTTCACTAATAATATAATCGTCTTTGAAAACAATAACCAAATTTAACTCAAATTCTAAAAAGAAAATTAATAAGATTTTGGAATAAAATCGAAATATTCTTCAACTTACCAATTTTAAAGTTTTTTGTTCTCAACGTTGGACACGTAAACAAACGTGGTAAAATCATATAGATAGGTATTTCTAATTTAGGGCATATGTTGCCATCTGCTATTTGTATAGTCTGAATTTCAGTGGCATCTTTCGAGTAACCCTCATTGCAACCGCAGGTTTCTACACGTACCAATTGCAGTTCTATTGACTTAATAGCCGCCTCAGTATGCTGTATGGTTAAATTACCTCTCAACGGTTGTGTAATACAAAATTCTGTGCGCTCTAGCTTTCCAGTTATTAAAAATCTTGGCATAGTTACACGTTCTTTAGAGTTTTTCTGTAAACTGTCGGGACTAATACTGAAATTTACTTCTTTGGATGGCACCTTAATTGCATCCTCTGCTGGAGGTTTATACTGTATGCAGAATTGTTGAGTCTTTTGCAAAGATTTGGCCAAGAAACTTCGCTTTACATCACATTTAAGTTGATAGTTAATGCTAATGAAAACACCATGATACGTTTCGTAGAGGATACGTGGTTCTTTTTTGCACTGTAAAGGAAATTCAAAATGAAATTCTGAAACACCAGCAGAAAGTTTGCCGGGAGCAGAAAGCTCAAATACAGAACTAAAGAGTGTTATTGGTTTAACGGAATTGTAAAAAGCATCAAGAAGGCCCACAGATTTGCTATTGCTTAATTGCAAATTAACCACTCCTTCCAGGGTAAGCGAAATACCATCATGTTTGGCTTCCGCAGGGCAAGTAAATTGAACGCAACCAGTCAAGAGTTCCTTAAATACAAATTATTTTAATTACTGTAACACTTTGTTAAAGAGCACTTACTCCTTCAAAATATATTTTATTTTCTCGTTTTAGTTTTATCTCAAAATTAATAGAACTCATTTTTCATTAAATTTTGAAAGTAAAAGATGTATTTGCTTTTATTGTAGTATTTACAAGCACAAAAATGAAAACAAACAACAGCTGTAGGTGCTACCAAGTTTCTTAATCGTGTTGAATTAAGAGTAATACCAAGTTTTATTTTAATGAAGCAAAAAAAGGAATTTTTGAATAGGGTAAGGTACTTTAAATAATATTAAATACCCAAAAATATGTGTTATGTTTGCAATGTTTAATTGACTTAAATGAATCAAATAGAAAATAGCAAAAAAAAACTTTATAGATTAACTTTGTAAAGAACAAACAAAGTTTCTATATAACATACCGGCCAGACTATCCAAGAACAAAACGCTGGTAGAAAAGCAATATGCATAGCCTTGCATAACCTACTGTCAAAAATTAACAAAAAAGTCTCTCAAATGTATTTAAAAAAACAAAAACAAACTGAAAAAACATTTGATTCCGTACGGAATGTGCGATCAGTTTCGCACTTTGCTTAAGCAAATGACAGTTGCTTAAAATTAAACAAAATGTTTCCTTAAGTTCAATATGGCTTGCCTCGTATAATTTACATGTACTCGCACATTTGCTTAAGCCAACTTAAGCTCATTATGGTTGGGCCTTAAGTCTTCACTATCCAAGTTCATGTGTGCACAAGAAATTGTTTGTTGTATTAACCACAGAGTGCTACATATATAATACTCTGTGGTTTTAACATAGCGATGGCTATTCTAAGTACGCCTAAAACCATAACGAATAACGTGATTGTAATAAAAATTGGTCAGTCACATTTTTGTAACTAGAAATCATAGTTTCCAATTTCATGAAGATCGCTTCATAATTTAATATTGACCCCATATAAAGTTAACTCTCGGTAAACAGATTAGTACGCCTTAAACCGTAGCCTATAACGCTACGAGTATTGCAATAAAATTTGATATGTCAGTTTTATGGGACCAGAAATCACATTGTCTTAGAGAATTCACAAAGTGTTTTTGTATATGCTTTATTTCTATTAAAGTCACATTTATAAAACTAAAGCAACCAATATGACACAATATTGCCTCACAAAGAATTGTCAAAATTTATCTACAGTTATATTTTTGATTACAATCAAGTTTTGTATCAGCTTGTTGCTTATTGCTTTTGCACACTTTACACATAAACAAAAATGCATCATTATTTCTGGCTATAAAAATATTTACAAAAGCCTCATAGAATCGCGGTTGTTCATTTTTAGAATACTAATAAAAAAATTATTTGTGAAAAGAAAAAAAAAAAAATTTAATAAAGTTTTATACATATATTAACCTTTAATTAGGCACATTAAGGAAATCACACAATTAATCGCATGGGGTCTCACGTGACCCCAAAGTTTATTGCAAGCATTGGATCACAAAAAATAAAAATGAGTACATTTTGTTAAATTTTCAGGTTTTTTTGTTTAAATAAGGTACAAAAAAACAAAAACAGCATTTTTTCCTTTAAAAATATAAAACATAAATAAAATTCCGTACTGGTTTCTTACAACTATTTTACAAGTTATTTATAAAAAAAAATCAGTCAGACGCACCATCATATACTTATCACGATAAAAACACTGAAATTTATTGTTAGTAGATAAGCTAGATTCTATGCGCATTTCACTGGCTGCTTAGGCCAGATCATTAGGAAACATTCTCCCAAAAAAAAAATATATAAAAGACAAAGATATTACCAAACGAAACTGCAGAGTGAATGAGAATTGCAAACACTCAAAAAAGTATGGGCACGTTCGTAAATGCATCACTGCACTGTATCAGAAAACAAACTTTTTTAAATGCCGATAAAAAAATAATTAGAATTTTTTTTTACTGTATGACTATTAATTTTGTGAAGGATGGGATTATTATTTTTGTAGAGTATTGACAATTTTGTGGTCCAAATCTACTTCACTGATATATATTTAAGCATTTGAAATCACTGATGCAGCGCAGTGATTCATTTTCGAACAGGCCATATTTGACAATTGCTTTATTGTTTTTGCATAAAAATCAAAATAAAGCAAGTTGCCAATTCAGCCCTGCACTTGCATTTTTATTATCAAAGTAGTTTTTACAAATACACTCAAACGTTTGAAAATTGAAACGAACTTGCCTTCATAATTCTCTTTTAAGTTTAGTGTTTCAATTAACTTTCAAGCTGTTCACACAAACTGCTTCTCAAAACTTGACAGCTGTGGCACAGGCTGCACTCAATTTAATAATCAATTTCATTTCAAAAATGCCCCCGACGAAGAAACAACTCAAAATAGTAGCTTGACTTAAAGTATTATGTAAAAACGCACAAGAATTATTAAAAACACATTATTTTTTTATTAAAGCACATATATTTTTAAAGGAATATAGTTTTTATAAAGGAAGCGACAACATTTAATTGAACGTAATATTGGCAAACAAATGGAAACTTAAAATTGAAAGCAGTCTCGTGGTCAATTTAAAAAGTTTCAGTGTATTAATAACAAAGTGATCGTGTGAGCTACAAGTAACGTTAAAAAAAATAGCTGATTACAAGTTAAGTGAACCAATTTTGTATATGTCTTTATAAATTGTTTTCTTGATTTAATCTTAATAAAAAAAATCGAGTAAATTGCTTAAAAATACCGTGCAGCCTACGTCACAGCTTTCAATTTTTGTAAATTTAGACAAACAGTATATTGCCACCTAAAATACAAAAGGACGTAACAACTTTTTTTTATTTAGTCCAGTTCATCATAATCAATTAAAAACTCGAGTTCGAATTTTATGTTGTTACGCCCTTTTGCATTTTAGGTGACAATATGTAAAAGACTACATATCAAGGTATATTTATAGCAAGTAGTCTCGGAAAGCCAGCTGTTTATTTTTATTTGCTTGTTTTGTGGTACGAACTGTCAAATGTTGTATAGTAAACATGTAAACAAGTTTTTTGTCTCTATCTTTTGTCTTTTTTGCCTCTTATCAACCCCTTTGCCTTTTGACAGTTCGTACCACATAACAACAATAAAAAGCCCTGTTGTTTGTTTTATTGTACAATTGTTGTAATCTCGCGGCTACCTGCTATAAATTTTTTTTCGCCAATCGTGGCGATTTATGAACCTAGTTGGCGATGCAATTTTGTGTTTGGCGATATGGCGATTTTTTTTGGCGAAATTTAAAAAAGTTGGCGATTTCTAAAACATATTTTATCTTTTTTTCATATTTATATGAACAAATTTATAAATACAGGCTTAGTTTTTTTTTCAAGTTTTAACAAATTTTAAAATCGCAATACTATTGCGATTGTTTTAGTTGATAAATTGATACTATTGCCAGATAATTACATTGAAAACATAAAAGAATTGTTGCCATAGAAATTTGGAATAAAGCTTAAGCTTTCTTAGATATTCACTTGAAATTTTCGGAAACCCTGATTTTATTTAGAATCGAAAACTAATGTGGTATTTTTAAAAAGTACCTTCTAATTTTTAAAAATAATTAATGTACTTTGTTTAGACTTTAAGAATTCCAATTCAATTTCAAATATCTCATTTAAATACACCTTTTAAGATATTTATCCTTTGCTTAAAATAAATACAAAATTTTACTATATTCTGGCTTATATTCACATAGAAAATCACGCTAAAAAAAGCTCACTTTTATGCATCAAACTCTACTCAGTTTACATGCTAGATAAAATAAATGTTTTAGCAAAAATTTAATTAATTGATCTCACAAGTTCTAGGTTTTAAGATAATCAGCCTTCTTATGATTAAAAAAATTCTAGTTCCCTTCAGCATACTTTTGTAATTTAAAGTCGCCAAACTTCTTGCGATTGCGATTAACGATTTACAGATTACAGAATTCAAGTCAGAATCACAAATGTTAAGCGTTTGGCGATGTTCTACTATAATATAAACGCACTACTAGAATATAGATAAATATGAAAAATTTATATAAAGGTAAAATACACTTGTATCCTCTTTTTTATATAAAACTTTTATTTGGTGATTTTTGGCGATTTTTTTTTACCAAAAATCTAAATATATAGATTTTTTGGCGAATTTCGGTATACTATTTGGCGATGAAGGTGAAAAAAATCTGACAGCCCTGCTTGTAACTACAGTGTAAAAAAGACGTTACGGTAATGAGAAAATAAAAGTTAGCATCACTATGACACAAACATAATTGCCAGATACAATTAATCAAAAAACGTAAAATTTGGAGGAAAAAATCGTCAAATTCTTTTATGTTACAAAAATCGTCATTGTAAGATAAACAAGGTTTTAATAATTTTATTATTCAGCCTGCCTAAGTCGTTTTTTTTAGTAGATTGAAGAGCACAGACAGTGTGTTTTTTAATCGATTTTAAAAATAGACAAAGGCGTTTATACCAACACCAAACGTAATCAGGCTTCTAAAAAATTCAAAAATAAAGTAAAATATTAATATACATATACAGGGGTGTTCTGGAAATCGAAAACGCAAGACGCAAAAATTTTAAACGTCGTTTTTTAATAAGATTTCTGTAATAAAAGAATTTTATGACAAATATTTCTCTATTAAACAGAATTTTATAACCAAATTCTTGCATTTTACGTTTTCGAGTTCTTGAACCCCCTAATATATATCTTTTATTAAACAAATCCAAAAATGTTATAATATGTATACATAGTACAAATTATGTAACGTTTTCTCATCAATAGCAAAATTTCAAAATCGAAAAATATTTTAAGTATTTGTAGCAAAAGTTAATTATTGCTGTTTTTGAAAAATGTAACTAATTCCGGAATCCAACAAACAAAATGAACGGCATTGATAATATAATATAAAGTCCAATTTAGGGTATAAATCGTCAAATCGTCTATATGCAATTTTTGAAACCAAAAATCGTCAAATCACGATAAATCATCAAATCTGGCAGCCGTAGACACAAATCGCTGTTTTTATGCAGTTTGCTTTTTGCTTCATTCCAACAAAAAAATTAATCGGAGAAATCGTTTCAATCACTTTTATTTTATTTTAATTGAATAATTTTTTTTATTTTAACAAAAATAACAATTTAAATAAAGGAATATATATTTAATAAGTTAATTAACTAAAAAGTTGTGAAAAATAATTCAAAACTTGTGCAAGAATATATTAGGAGGAAAAAAATTTTTTTTTGGGTGTCTCACATATTTCTAGTGGAGTCACGTCAGTACTCATTGTATATGTGTGAGTGTGTTTGTATTAAAACAGCAACAACAAACAAACAATTTAATAACAAGGAAAAAATTAAAGAATCATTCACAGCGAAGAAGAAAGAGTTAAGTGAAATTTTTTAAAGAAATAATAGTAAAAAAAAAAACAAAATAGTTAATTAAAAAAGAAGCAGTATCTAATTTGGATTTTGGATTTAATTTCTAACATAGCAATTTAGAAACAACTCAAGTGTTAAGTAAGTTAATGAGATTATACATACCTACTACATATATGTATTTGTTTAAGATAATTTCGGAACATAAGTATGTATATACACACTATGTACATACATTTGTGTAGAACAACGTACATATTAAATAGTTTTTAAATATTCATGTTTTTTAATGATTTTTATCAATAATTGGTTGGTTTCTTACATATGTATATCTATAAAGAGGCTTGGTTTAGTCCGTATGGACAATAACAGCAGTTAAGCAGTTAATATACCTATTAACTGCTGTTATTGTTTGTGTGTTTGTTGGAGCATTACGACGTCAATTGTCTTTTCATTGACTTTTTTCATATTCTTTGCTTTTCTTTATATTTTTATTACATCGTTTATATATTGCGTTTTCCTTATTAAATACTGTTAACAAATTAGTTTGTCAAACCATCTAAATGTTAAAACTTGGCAACTACCCATAATCCCCTTTTTCTTAGTCTTTTCTGGTCTTTTGAACTCCGTACTTTTGCCGGCCTTTGTTTTGTCGGCTATTTTTTATGTTTTTTTTTATTTCCATATTTTTGACATTATGTTATGTTCATTTGATTCTTAAGCTTTCTTTTGTTTCTTAAATCAAGTCTACAGTACAGCATGTTTATCAATTTTTGCATTGTATAATTTTTATCGAAAGGTTTGTCTTTGTTTATGTATTTTGTCATTGTTTTGTAGTTTTTGCTAATGTGTTTTTGTTGTTGATTACAATAATCTAACAAGTTGAGTAAGTACATACTTTGTGCCATGTGTATAATAAGAACACTTGTTATTTTTATATATTACTTAATGAGGTTTGCTTGTGGGTTGAATATAAAGTAACAGAAACAATTAAGTTGTTGTTGTTTCGTTCATAAAATCATTTGTTGGACATAAAAACTTGGATACCCGAAATTACGGAAAATGGGTGCAAAAAGTTTCCAATTCTTCATTCTTTTTGCATGATTGTCTAAACTTTGCTGTTGTTTTTGTACTAAAATTTTTGGATACGTACCTATAATTCTTATTAAAAAATGCTTAGAAATATAACTAAGTTCTTTAAAGTCTTTAGGAGATGAATCGAGTTGTGGAACTGTAAAGTTTTCCTTTAAATATGCGATTTTTCAATACATTTAAATTTAGTTAAAAACTACTTGTTTATGTTCGCGGTATTAGGTAGGTACCTACTTTTGTAGTTTTAGTTAACTTAGGATTGTATGTAAAATTTTTTTCTTCCCTGTAAAACAGTTTTAATATTCATCGAAGACCCCAAAAAATATATGTTTTCTAGGTCCCTGAGTAATTCTAAGTCAATTTAGCCATGTACATCTGTTGAAATCACGCTCACTCTCAAAAGACTCAAAAGAAAAGATAAATATTGGTATGAAATTGTTTTCTAGTTCTCCTAAACAATTTGGAATTGAAATCCAGCAAAATCGGTGCAGTAGAAAAAGAGTTATGAGTCAAAATGTGGAACAATCAGCCTAAAAAATGTATAATTTTGTTACAAAAGCTAGCATAAATATTAACGGAATGCTAGGTAGGTATTAGATTTTGCACAAATTCGTTCTAGGTATATGACTAAAAATCGTACTGTTAAATTTTGCATGATCGGTCCATAATTAACGATATGCCTCATATAAAGCCCACTCTCGAAAAAAACCTTTCATATGACTAAAACAATTTTATATGACTAGAAATTACACTGTCAACTATCGTGCAGATCGGACGATAATTTACCATTGGCCCCATATAAAGCCTACTCTCGGAAAAAAGCTTTAGTATGCGTAAAGCTCTCAACCTGTGTTCTATTATAATAAAATTGGTAAGTCATCGTTTAATAAGACTACAAATTACTTGTTAAAATTTTTTGAAGATCGGCTTATAATTTACCATAGGACCCACATAAAGACCACTAACTGAAGGTGAAGGGTGTCAAAGGTTCGGCGCAGCCGAATACATCACTTATTTTTTATTATTATTATATTTTTTTTTGAGAATAAAATAGCTAGGGAAGTTGGAAACCTCAATATGCTACATAATTTGACAGTCATATACCTTTGAAACTACAGCCTGTGTCTAGATTTATAAACAGCTTTTAAAAATGTTTAGGTCTTAATAAAATGTTTAGCGGTTTTGAAGTCCGATTTGGTGGGAAATGTTCAAAATAAGTTGACAACAGTGCTCCTATTACCGTTTTTACAAAATTTTACATCAACATATTACGAAAGTGCACTATATAAATACTTGTGTAGTTTATTCCAACGAAAGTGAAAAAATATTTTATTATAATAAACACCTGCTTCGCTTACTAAAGCTTCTTTGCATAGCTGTCCTTTGACCGGGTGCAAAGATTTTCTCCTCTATGTTATAACAAATATTGGCTTTGCTAACTAAAGCTTCTCTGCATACCTGGCCTTAGGATTTTCTCTTCTACGGTATAACAAACACCGGCTTCGCTAACTAAAGTTTCCGTGCTTTAGTTACGCAAAGATTTTCTCCACTGTTTTTATTGGGTTTAGAATTTTTAAATAAATTTTGGATATCCAGAAAAAACTATTCAAAAGCTTTGGAATGATAACATTAATGGCCATATACGTTTCGAAATGTAGTGGAAAATATATACAGTAGCGAGCAAAAGTGAGTGAGCACATGTTTGGAAGTTTATCAGAAAAGTCCAAATAAAAAATAAGCAACCAGATAAAACAAAACTTTTCACATTTATTCATTAAAAAAAAGGTTAACAAAAAGTATCAAATAGAAAGGGAACAATATAAAAAATCCGTAGTTGCTCAGTTTTCACGTTTCGCACATATAGAGGACCACTAATAAGTTTTAACATTTCGTCCACAGCTCTTTGTTTTTTAAAACTCTTTTAATGCGTTTATGTAAATTTTCAGCAATATTTTGAATAAATGGGCGAGGAATGGGTTTCATTCATTCTTTCATGTTGCCCGGAGACATGATATTTTCCCAGTTGCTTTTTTTATAACAGCAAAATTTTACGTTGTTGAGCAGTAAATATTGAAAGGACTACAAGTTCAGGCCTTTTTGAGGGCCTCTGTGCTCCTTTCTAAAAGATTCGCTTCGTATGATATCCTGCCTTCAGAAGTATGCCTTCTAGAAGGTATAAATTTCGTTTTGAAAGGCCTTCCAAAAAATTCAGTACACATTCGCTACTCCCTTGTTTAAGAAGGGAGAAAGGAAGTTGTTCAGTTTAATTTAAGAGTAGTATAATTTAAATAAAAGAGTAGTATAATTTGTATATTTTTTTGTCTCCAACATTATTATAGACAATTTTATACATTTTTTTGGTGCCTCTGAAGTCCTCGTAACTCTTATCTAAACGTGTACGTTGCGGATCACCTGTTCCGTTTTTCTTACCAAGCATGTATAAATAGGAACACTTGCGTAAACGTAACATTTCGTTGCGGATGAACCTGAAAAAATTAAAATTTTATGTTTGATTATGTTTATTGATAAAGCGAATATTCAACCGACAAACATTATACAAATCCTCTAGCTCGAAATATTTTGAATAATGGCGACCAAACCCGCTTAAGGATGTGATATGACAGTGCTAATTTGGTTAGAAGAGCGCTCATCACTTTTGTCGACAAGAACAGCGATTAATAGACATTTCGTCCGCCATGACACACACATATTTAAAATGTTATTTTTGTATGGAAATCGATATTCAATTATGTTAAGATAAATATTTTTAGACTAAAACTGTAATTTTTGACACATTTTTATTTTTTATAGATTTTTAAAGAACAAAAAATTTGTTTTTTAAATTTTTATTTTTTTTTTTATAAAAAAAACCAACGATATCTCTGAAACTACAGGGCAAATTTAAAAAAAGTCGGAAAAAGTGCTAAGTCCATTTTTTCAAATTATTCAGGAGAGACGATAAACTGTGTATTATTTTTTAGTAGACTTTTTGAAAATCTGTAAATGCAGGTTTTTTCTTTAGTCCATCCTCTTAAATTACCAGTAGTCGTAGGATTTTAAAAAAAATCATTTGCGGACTTATGGGCTTTTTTGGACTTAGCACATTTGCTCTTTGAAATTTCATTATTTTAGTAGGGACGTAGTATATTTTCCTTAAATATGTTTTCTTTTATTTCTGGAATTTAATTTAAGGAACTTTTCCATATGAAGCATAATTCGTTACAGCGGTGGTCGCTGTAAACAAAAAAGCTCAACAAAACTATTAAAAAAATGTAATTATTTTATTGGTGTTTATAAACAAAATATTAATTGGTTAACAATTAATAAGAATTATTAGTTTAAAGAAAAGGAAATAAATAATAATAAAAAGGCATATTTTTGCGATATAGGGACCATCCAATTGCTTAAAATTATACGATTATGTTGAATTCAATAGTGTATTTATTTATTTTAAGCGGAAGCTTCCTATGTTAAAAAAATAGGTACAGAATATTTTGAAAAACAAATCATAGATGAGGTAGATCATCATAAAAACGATGATGGTCCTTAGGTAAAGTCAGTTTTAAGAATTGCAGGTCTTCATATTTTCTTGCCGTTATTTTCCTTCTTTCGTTGTAGAGTGGTTCCAAACTCGAAAAATTAATAGATTTTATATTTTTATATATTTTCTGTGGTAAAATTTTCCACTCTGGTGAAACGAAGTTCATACTTTATTTCACAATTTGGTGTATATTTATTTATTTATTAGTGATATTAGACTTATATTTAATATAAGAATAATATGGAGTTAGCAATGGCTGTCAGGGTACATCGGCTATTATTAATATTTAATAATATTTACAAATTTTAGATTTTAATATTTACACTAGATATATAATTATAAATAGAGATAATGTTTTCCTTTGAGGGTACTTTAATGACATCGAGACCATTATTTCGCAGATGTTTTGATTAAAGACTTCTTAGGTTTAGGCAGGTTGCTAAAATGTGATTGACTGTATTTACAGAATTGACATATATTTTTAAGTCCCAACCAGAATGTGCATAACGTGAATTAAGCAACTGAGCAAATACATGTAAATCATATGTGTAAAACCATATTGAACTTAAGGAAACTTTAAATGAAGTTTTATAAAACTAATTAGTATTGTGGTTATTTTGTTGAACTATTTATGGTTTTTAATCCAAATTTTCTAATATTTTTAATTAGGCTTAAGTTCATTAAATTTTAATTTTCATTAAATTACTTTTATGAAGAAAGGTGTTTTACAACATGAAAATTAATTAAAATTGTTATTGATAATCTTTCACTTTTGACCGTGGCCGGGATTCGAACCGCGGCCGGCAGGTTACCATTGACATGTTTCGATCGCAACCACTCGATCTTCTCAAATGGATTTGCCGTTTTACACTCGCAGCCATCGAAGGCTGCTGACGTCAATAGTCAAACATCAATCCTTAAACCAAATTGTATTTTAACCCTTGGTAGATCGAAGTTTGCTTTTTCGAATGATTATCCATTTTAATTGATTTTACATGTTCTTCCTTACTTCCGTTTCTTCGTACTTTCGTCAAGAATTTTCCTTGAAGTCCAAAGTACATTTTTTGTTTTTTCATTTTTGTCTTTCTTTTTCTTGTTGACCTTTTTCTTTTATAAAACTGTAATTTGCTTAAGTAAGGTGCGAAACTAATCGCTCATTCCGTACGGAATCAATGTTTTTTTATTTTCTTTTTGTTATTTAAAATGCATTTGAGAGGCTTTTTGTTTCTTTTTTGACAGTAACTTAAGTTTGTTTATGCACATTCTGGTTAGGCCTTTATAGTTGTTGTTAATGAGGTGTAGATGGGTAGCAATTGTATGGCCCATACGTAATCGGGAAAAGATTTTGATTTTGTATTTACAGATGTCTGTTGGGTATGTAGGTGTGATGATATTTGGGTTTATTTGTGAATAATGGGGATGATAGTAGTTCATCTTTCCGTTAATGTCTAAGAGTTTTAGTTTTTTTATGATTGCAGTTCGCAGATCAATTTTTTCAGTCAGTACATCTTTGATTAAGGGAGATAAGCATGCGTTTTTAGCAGCTAGGTCAGCATCGTTGTTTCCATATATTTCAGCATGTCTTGGTATCCAAATTAACTTAATTTTACCTTTAGCATTTATTAGTAGATCACGGATTTTGTTAACTGAAAGCCAGTTGGTGTTTGCAACGTTGTTTATGGAAGTTATTACTGATAGGCTGTCAGTGAATATTTAAGTTTTTCTATTTGATTTTGTAGCGATATATATTGCTTGTAAAATACCGGCAGCTTCAGTGGTGTATATTTAATTGCACGAATATCGGTTACCTTGTGATCTCCTTTACCTCGTACAGGACGAATGCTTTTACAGAATTGCAAGGTGTTGACATGTTTAAAAAACGAAAAGTCCAAATATGCTCAGGCTTTTCCGTGCTGTTCTGCATATACCAATATATTCAGCAGGGACAGCAATATTTCCATTTTTAATTCAATGATGGAGTGTACACTATCAGCTTCCATTTGTGTGTGGCCAATTTCCAAGGTTTTTTGTTCAATCGTTATGTTATGTTGAACTGCTGAATTCAGCAAGGCATTGCTTATTATGGTGTTTCGATTTTGGTAGGTACAGCCGTCGCTATAAAAAACAATTTTTTCGGCTTCTCGTTTTCACATAGGACCTTTTGTTCGATGAAGTACATCCAGATGCTCGAAAATTCTTCAGAACCTAATCCACCTTCCACTTCATTCCATATAAAGCAACAAGCTTTATTGTTTTTAAGGTTGAAAAAAACCAAGTTGTGGACTTGCAGCTTCGTGCGGTAGTACATGCTGCTTACCTGGGATTTTGGAGCCATCAAAACGGCTTGAGGGTCCACTGCGAAAACATGTGATTCTTTATCACGGTCTTAAATTTTTTCATTTCTGGCTTCTTCCTTTATTTTCTGGTGAAGATTGTTTTATTCTTGTGATATATGTCCGACTGAAAATCGTGCACATATTTCGCATAGGTCTTTTTTAGGAGAAAACAAAGCCAGATTTTTGGAATAGAATGTTTGATAAAAGACCGCAGTAGAAAGAGGATAAATATTTCTTCTAGCGCACCAGTCACTAACATAAAAATCGTAGAGCTTCTTTTTCGAACTCCACTCCGCTAGTAAATACTTTTTTTGAGTTTTGGCGTGGCAATAATGGGATTCCATTGAAGGCAGGGAATTAAAAAAGGAATTCAAGCATTGCCTTTCTGCTGTTGAATTCTTTTTTTTTTTTTGAGCAGTTTTCTTTAAACATGCTTTCGAAACTAAAGGCTTGTTTACCCACTTAAAAACAGATTGCCTGCCAAAGTCCAAAGTATTTAAGAAAAATGTCTTGCATACTCGAATGTTTGTGTTTTCTACTCTAAAATAGTACTGGTGTTGTACCAACTGAAAGACCTTGAAATCTTTTGGATCATGTTTTGACATAGCCCCCCTCCTGAGACTAGCCCTTTTGTCAACATCCGTCTCAGTTGACTAAATTCAGTAGTTTGGATTTCGAGGTCTTTTTGTTGGAACAATTTCTATCAAGCTTTTAACATAAGCCTTTTTGTCGAACCATGACATTTTCCAAAATTCCGTAAATATTTTGCACCTTTCATTATCTGTGATCTGTACGCACCTTACAGTAACATTTCCTTTACAGTTGCATCTATTTCCTATCGCACGTCGTTCTTTTCTTTTATCGTAAGAGGGTCTATTGCCTACTGTTTGTCTTCCCAAACAGTAAGCAATACCAAAAAGAAAGAGGTAACTCTTTCTCTCCGTTTCTTATTTCTTGGCCCAAACCAAGCAGGGTTTTCTACACGACCTCTCCTCTTGCGTTTTTCCGATATCGATTGTAACTCATACGAATCATCGGAATCACTATTAAATCCATAGGGAACCAGACCTTTAACTCCATCATCCGACTCAATTCCATAATCGTCACAATTGTAGTTATTTTTCTCAGCAGAGTCCATGGCAAATATCTAACAAAATTTATAATTGACAATGGTTTCCCAGATGCAATAAATAGTTACCTTCGGCGTCAAAAAACTGTATAATTAGGGTATTTTGCAATATTTTATATTTTTAAAATTCACAAACCCGTATATAATTCGACTGAAGACAGTAAATACTTAAGATTGTATTTAGATGTGTGGTTATAACAAAGACGAAAAAATATTGAAAATAACCAAAATTCTCAATGCATGCAAAAGCATTTAAAACTGTAACCACTTTGATACAACGAATTATATGCAATGCAAAGTAGATATTTGATATTGTTGCTATTGCCAAATTGCTGTAATTCTTTATAATCCAACTTGAAAAGAAAAGACTATATTAAAAAAAAATAAAATTTGTTCTTTTCAACTGGACTGGGCATATTTTCTTACTTTTTAAAATTTTTTTTTGGACTTAGCATATTTCCCTACCACTGCATTCTAGCAAAAAAAAACCAAAATAATGGTATTGTTTTTGCTTGTAAATGATGTATTTTGAATTATAATAGCAAGCTACATTAAAATCTTAGTTTCGACGAAAAGTGGACTTAGCATTTTTTCCGACTAAGGTAACGACATATGTAGTGAAAGTGCCTTAATTTTGAACATAACGGTTTATCTCGAAAAGTAGAGCTGGTAGAGAAAAATGGAGATAAGATTTTAAATCAGCGACCTCAAATTTATTTTTGATTTATTTTATTTATTTATTTATGATAAATTGGAATAAAAAGCCTCCGTGGCCAATATAAAAATATGACATACAAGATTTTGTTAGTCGTGCTTAATTCCCAATTTTTATTCTTGATAAAAACACTGAAATTTATTGTTGAAGGGATAAGCTATTCCTACACATCCCTATCCCTATCATATCGTAAGCGACAAAAGACAAATTTTACAGGAGATGGGGTTTTATTATTTTTTTCTTAAGCAATACAATGCTTATTCAGATTTGGATAGGCGTTTTCTCCGCAACGGTACAAATTCAAAGTCTATGAATTTGTTCGTCATTGTATCGAGTACTATTAAACTATGGTTTTGCAAGAAAAAAGCAAAACTTCGATAAATACGATATAATCTCAAAAAGGGCTCGATATATTAGCAAGTAAATTTTTTTAAATTATTTTTTTTATATTATTATTTTGTTTTTATTACATGGGTTTTTCTTTCCCGAAATCGGGAGCCCACGATTTGTTTAAAATCCCAATTCCCAAGATTTTTAAATACCCGGTTGGCAACTCTAATTCAGTGTCATTGTACTCTTTTTTATACTACGGTGCTAAAAATATTGTACAAAAAAACATTTAAAGAGATTTAACCATAAAATATTGCATGTGGGTGCTTTTCTTATGAGCTCCAAATACCATCTCGTTACTGTAGCTATATTTGTCAAAACATAAGGTTTGAAACACATTAAGAGTATTATCATATTTAACAAAAGAAAAAAAACGGGGTTTGAAAATAAAGAAACTTAAAACATTTTGGCAAAGTAAAGTTTTTACGGTGTTTTATTTCAAAACTAATAGAGGCTTTTTTAAATAATTTATACAAGAAAAAATCTTGGAAACACAAATTTATTTGCTGTCCATTTTCAAAATCATGTTTGTTGAAGAAAACTTGCATTCCTATAAAGCTTTGTAAGGCAAATTATTGTCGGTATTTATTATTTCATTCATTAAGTAAAAATATAAAATCATTAATAATACATAAACTACAGTTATCAATAAATGATTAGTTAGCGTAAGTCTTTGGAAAACTACTTGTGTATTCAAATTTCCAGAAAGGCTCTGTTATGAAGTTTTACTTTTCAGTAGTACCTAAATACTCAAACGCATAACCTACCACAAATAATAAATATTTTTTTTTTTTTATTCTTCACTTTGTTAATAAGAAAGATTAATGAATCATACAGTGCGGTTTAATAAGTTAAATACAAAATGTGTAAATTACATATTTAATAAAAGCTTTAAATGCTTCTTTAATGCTAAAATATTTGTATACTTACAATCTTCTTACGTGACTTTTGTTTAATTCAAAATGTGTCTAATTTGCTTTTAGTCGCATTCTACTACTTCTCTAATAGAACGTTTAATTTATCATTCATGCTAAAAGTTAAAATTTTTTTTATGAACAATTTTTATGAGAACAATTTTAAACGGACATTTATAGAAAACTTTCTAAACGAACAGGTTTTTATTAGAATACTTTCTAACGAAAAAGATTTTAATAAACAACTTCCTAAACCTATTTATAGATAACTTTCTGAACGGACGATTTTTCTATAAAACACTTTCTAAACAGACAAGTTTTTCATAGAAAACTTAATCAAGGTACTTTTACACAACATGTGTGTTTTGCCGAGGCTTTTTCAGATGAAAACTTCATCAGCCCAATTATGAATAAAAATTCCCCGGAAGTTTACTCCCATTTTCCTATGTTAATTCAATTGTTAAAATGGAAAAAGGAAAAAGCTCACGGGAAATTTTTATTCATAATTGGGCTGCATATGTAAGTGCACATGTCTGTCAAAATTGACTATAACTTTTAAGTTTATTTAGAATTTATTAATTACAATTACATACATATGTACATACTTATTCTCTGCCCATTCGATTACAGAAATACAGTTTGTATTTTTTTTTTTTTATTATAAACAAATTTGGTATTTTCATTGTTTGTATTTTCACATATTAAAGTTGTTGTAACATGCTTGCTGTCCAGTTATGCTAATTCTTGGCACATGAAGACATATCGCTCCTTTATTGCAACAAAATCATATCTCAAAAAAAAAACCAAACTTGGCAAAATGCGATTAAAGTTTTCAAAATGTTCCTTTATATACTGATTTAATAAAATATATTTTGCTACAACTTCGGTTCAGTTTGAGGTATAATACATACTGATTTTTTACATACATATAAAGAAGAAAATTTTAGATTTTTTGAGATATGGGCAAATCTCGGAAACAGTCAGTCCACCAACCAAAAATTTTTCAAATTAATTTTTTTTAATGCAATATAAGCCTAGATATATAATTTTATTTTTATATTAAAAAATATGTATTACGATGATCATTAATACAATAATGTTTTACCAAATCCTACCCCACCCCTGATCTATTAATGTTATACATGAACTTAACAATATTTTAGCTGCTTTATGGGCTTAAAATAGCACTTACACTCATCAAAACATGAATTTCGTTAAAAAAAAAATTTATATTCATTCATACATTCCTTAATAATCACAAAATTAGTTTATATATACAATTTGTTTTGTTAAAATAAATAAAGTTGGGTTTATTATAAGTACTGGAAAACTGTAGCATGCGTTATGAGTCGTGCGTCACAAAGTGTTCACGGCTTTTGTCAAAAAATCGCAACATGTATTGGCTGCGAATAAGTGATTTTAGAATTCTCTTATATTCATCTTTTTTTTAAGGTATAGATTTTATTTACCTTATGATGCAAAATTAGCTAAAAATTAGGAAAACACACTTCAGCTTTTACTTCCACTGTTTGTGGCGTGCGTTACAAAACTTTGTGATCAATTAAGGCCATGTCAGATAAAACTTTTGATTCGCGTTGCGTTAGAGATTCGCTTTGACATCTAAGATGAAATATTCATACTTATACGAAATGTGTCACATAAAGAACTTTTAACGCAAAGCCAAGCGAAAAGTTAGGCAACTTTCATCTTTTTGCGCGCTTTGACAATCTGCTAGTATAATTTTTTTTATTTATTTTCTTTTTAACACACAATGTGTGAGTGTTGTCAAAGTTTTTATTGTGACATACACCTTTTGCGTTACGCTTTTCTGTCAAAGTTAGATGTGTCACGCAAAGCGATGAAGTTTTACCTGACATGGCCTTTATTTCGCAACAAATACCTGCTAAGAAATTATGATATATGCTATTTGTAAGTACATATTACAAAAACTGTTTATATATCAATCAGAAAACACGTGCGAATGGAGCGTTCGTTACACAGGATTTGCCCATATGACTATGTTGCAATAAAGATGCAATATGAACAGCTGACTAAAAAGGGCTTAACTAAAAACTGGACGGTTTAGTCCATTTTCATGCCATTTAAAAAGTGCAAAAGTAAAATATATTTTTTTAAGTAAGAGACTCAGGTCGTTCTGGAGAGAAGATTCAGTTGTCGTTGTAACGTGCACATATTTTTGTAGTTTAAAAAAATCTGAACATATTGTTGTAGTCTTTGGATTTTTTTTATGACCTTGTCGAAAATATATCGTTAATCTGTTTTTTCCTTTAAATTGCTTACTCTACACATTTGGCTATTTGTTTGGTACATATATATGCAAGTATGTATGTTGCTTTTATTGTTGTTTCTCCATTAAAATATTGATTTCTTAAAATAAAATTACAAAATGTTTTTATTATGACCTTTTGTTTTTTTTCGTAAACGAAAATAGTTTTTGAAATGCGATTGAACGGAAGGAATTGAAATCAAATATTTTGTTATTATGTATTAAAATATGAAAGTTAAGTTTTTTTAAAATTATTGTATTTTAAATGGTATACACATATGTATGTATGTACATTAGGGCGATAACTTTTAATTTTTTTTTTGCAAATATCAAATTATACCAAATCAGTTGAAGTTTGGTCTATGTTAATAAAAATTGTATTATCAAATATAGGTACATTTTTCGCAATTTTAAACGGCTAAAGAATATCGCAGCTCTTTTAAGAAATCTAACTCTGTGTATTTTTTTTATACCCTCCACCACAAGAAGTTTGTCATTCCGTGTAAAACTTTTTTATTATTCATCTCAGACCCCATAAAGTATATATATTCTAGCTCCTTTAGTAATTCTAAGCCGATTTAGCCATCCGTTTGTCTGTCTGTTCGTCTGTTGAAAACACGATCACTTTCGAAAAACTCAAAAGAAATTAACAAACTTGGTGTCAAATTGCTTGTAGTTATCCTAAGCACTTTGGGATTGGAATCCAGCAAAATCAGTTCAGTAGGATCCCCAATAAAAAATGGATCTTCCAACGAAGCAGGTTTGTAAGGGAGAAAAATAAAAGTTTCGCTTACTATTGCGCTTACGGAAGACATGAATTTTATATGGCGAGTTCCCACTTTGAAGCAATACATTTTTGACACATAAAGCGCATTATTCAGCGCATATAAAAATTGTTGGATGAAACGATCAGCTTTGCATACTGAATGTTTTGATACATTTATTTTTTAGTATTCTCCCTTACAAACCTGCTTTGTAGTAAGGGAATGCCGAAGCACTTGAAATGTTATTTTTTTTTTATAAAAGTTGTTGAGAGTTCTTTCACTTACTTTACTGCATTTCTGTATGTCTTTTTGCGTAGCGCATAATTGTGCGCTTATTTTTTTAAATGTACCTTTAGTGCTTCGCAAAATGATAAAATTTTTTATTGGGATCAGTGCTATAAATCAAAATGTGGAACCACCACCTTAAAAAAATTGATAATTTTGTTTGAAAAACTAACATAAATGGTGGAAAAATGCACGGAATGATATAAGATTTATTAGGATGGAAATCACAATGTAAAATTTCGTGAAGATCGGTCCATAATTTACCCTAGGCCCCATATAAACCCTACTCCCGGAAAACAGTTTGGTACGCCTAACACCGTAATAAATATTGCAATCAGAATATTATTTAATACTTCACAGTTTAATAGGACTAGAAATCATACTAATAAATTTCGTGATGATCGGTGCATAATTTACTATAGGCCCCATATGAAGCCCACTCTGGTACAGTGTTCCCAGTTTTTGGGATTTATCCCAAAATTCGGGATTTTTTTTTGTAATTGGGGATACAAATTTTGTGAAAATCCCCACGAGATTTTTTGGGGAAAAGCACTTTTTTCGCTGGGGCAATGGCAAGACCAATTTGGTCAAGATGTGGGTACAAATTCTAGTCATTTTTGCGGTTTTAAACTTTTTCAAGAACTTGTTGAAATAGTTTCAAACATGCTTTTTGTACCAACTAGCGTTACTTCCGTTGAAGTAGTCTTTTTCTGTAATGAATACAATCAAAATCAATGTTTGCAACAGAATGCAATATAAGTTATTAGAATTAATAAGAATAAATACACACTTTAAAATAATGCAGCTTGCTGTGACAAATTTATTCAATCATCTCAAATGCACTTTTTAAACAAATAACATGTAAAACAAAATTGCACTGGAAAATGAATTAGAAGATTTTGATTCCCTAGTTCTTGAAATTCTAAAAATTGACGCATTATTTTTCTTTTGCGTTTTTACGTTACCCTTGTTACATACTATACATGTGTACAAAGATATGTAGAACTCAAAGAATAAATAACATTAGTTTTAATAATATTACACAAATGGATTTATTTAAATAAATCGATGTATGCATATTTTTCCATTGACATAATAGGTATTATGTATTTTATTTTTAAGAAAATTTGGGGATTTTTGGGGATGAAAAATCGAAAATTGGGGATAAGGCTGGTCGATTACGGATGACGAATGAGAAATTCTTCATTTTACCCTGAGCGGCGTTGCCTAATTTCGATGCTGGCAACTCAACTGGTAGCAATGCTGGCAAGATATCTTACATTCAGTTATTTCTCTACATAAAGAATTGTTTCTGTGTACTTATTAGGCAAATTTTTGGACTCATCATGACAACTCCTACAGTAGTCATTATAAACCTCCTATCCATCCCTATCACCCAGTGACCCGTATTGACCGATATCACTTTCCTTATCCGATCCCTGCCGAGACCAAGTAGCGTCATAGCGAGGCCATAAAGTCCTGGCCATCAGGCAGGTATCCTCCCCCTGCCATCTCCCCTGAGCCCTTCTGTATTTCGTCCAAGAGACAGTCCCGTTTGGCCAGACTGTCCCCAGTTTGTTTGCCCAGACACCCACTGTGCCCTGGTACCCATGTCAGCGTTACCCTGGAATGTTCCGCGATCTCATTTAGAGAAATCCGGCATTCCACTGTTAACATAGATGTGGTGAAGACACCACCCTACCAGAACAGTGACAGTCATTTGACCTATCATATGACTGGCATTGGTGTCGCGAATATCCATCATCGCGTAGAACAAAGTTTCTATCATTTTCTTAAGGCCAACGTGAAAAAACTGATGGAAACTTTTGTATACGTGTGATTTTGTATCCCTCTTTAACCTTTGAAATTTGTGGTTGATAAAATATATAGCTGAGTTGTTTACTCTTATACTCTGTAAACATCAGTACTGATGTATAAACCGGGGACAGCTGCCTAGTCAGTACTGATGCATACAACGAGCACAGCTGACTAGTCAGTACTGATGGATACATTCGTCACTGTTGACGTATTTTTAGCTTAAATAAAACACAATTCATCTCATTCAATTCTCATACATATTTTTGTCTATATTTAAAATAATAAAAAATAATAAATAATAATAAATAATAATAAATATTTAAAATTTTCGAAGTGTATTCGCCTCTAATCATAATATAACATCGGGATGAGCCTCTTCATTGAGAATACGTTCAGCACCCCCAGCAGGAGCCAAACTAATTAATTCCCAGTAATCTACATGCAATTCATGTCCACCTGGTGCCTAAAACAAAAAAATTAGTTTCTGCAATATTGTTCACAAAACTTACTTACCGCTTTGCCTTCTTGCACAGGTTTTAGTGTACCAAACAATTGTACCAAACATTGTAAAAATCCGTAATGTTGTAAAAATTAAACCTTTGCCTTGACGTCTTAAACGATGTACCCAGCCTTAGATTTTAACGTTTCTGTCAATTTTCGACAACTTCAAATATGCGAATTTTCTTGGTAGCTGACCAACTGGGATCTTCGGATGTGACAATCTTTTTGGCTTCATCCAAATTTTGTTTACGTTTTTCCGCATCTTCAGCTTCGCGTTTTTCTTTATCGGCATTTTTATAACTTTGACGTAACCAAATCTTTTGGATTTTCTTTATTTGTGACTTACCTGCAACCTCATATTTTTCTGCAGCTCCAGGTTCTTTGCTGCCGACATAAATTAAGGGATAGGGCTCCTTTCCAGCATGTCTCATGGCTTGAAAAATTAATGAAATATTTTGCAGTATTAAATTTAAACAATTAACAAATATTAGCCAGTAAAGCGTATGACAAAAATTTATAAAAAAAATTGGCATTTTTTGTCGTGTTTTTAGTTGTTCTACTCTAACATATGTGTTAGAGTGGTACAACTAATGGAAAATTGTTGCAAGTGTGTTAGTAAAAAATTTTTTTTTTTAGTTTCGGTCATCCATTTCTTGTAGGGCAGCCAGAGCTGCAATTGCAGCCTTGCTGTCCGTAAATATACATATATGTATATCTCGATATACGATAGTACCCCAGCCAGTTTGCCGCCCGCCTTATGGCAGAAATTTCCGCCTGCAGCACACTACTGCCATCTGGCAGCCTAAAAGAGACCCTAATGCCCAATTCCTCGATGAAGAAACCTCCACCTACTCTGCTGCCTATCTTAGAACCATCGGTATAGACCCTCAGGGCCGGTTCCAGAGATCGCGTGTTATCGAACAGCCCATCGACATTACTATAATGAACTGTGAACAAAGCACCGAAAAAGGGTTCCGGAGTGCAATAGTCCAGCTTGACCTGGCGGGGTTGGATGATGCACGCAGCGTTACCCTGGCATGACCATAGTTCCGCGTGGACCATAGGGCCGCCGCCCCCAGTCTAATCGCGGAAGTTAGGGCCAGCTGCTCGGCCATGTTGTCAACTGGCAGCCAGTTCAACAGAGTAAACAGCGCCTTCGTCGGGGTCGATCGAAGTGATCCCGTGATCATCAGCGGAACCAACCTATATACTTTCTCAAGCATCTTGCAGTACCGCCCCCTACATATGGCAGGCCACCACACTATGATCCCATAAAAGAGAATCGGTTTACCACCGCCTCAAAAATCCATTCAACGCCCCTGGGGCCAAGGCCCCAGTTTCTTCCCACAGATCTCTTGCTAAAGTTCATCAAATTTAATTTTCATTAAATTATTTTATGAAGAAAGGAATTTTACAACATGAAATTAATTAAAATTTATTGATGATTTTTCATTCTTGACTGCCGCGGGGCTCGAACCCAGGCTTTCACAGACAGGTTACCCTTACATTTTTCAATTGTAACCACTAAATCTTTTTAAATCAAATTGAATTTAACCCTTGGCAGATCGAAATTTGCTTTGAATGATTATCTTTTTTAAGTGATTTATGTACATGTTCTTCCTTACTTCTGTTTTGTACTTTTTGTCAAGAATTCTTCTCGAAGTCCAAAGTACATTTTTTGTTTTTAATTTTGTTTGTCCTCCTTTTTCTTGTTGGACTTTTTCAGCACAACTTGAAGGACAAATGTAAACATAGAACAGTTCAACAAAAATAACCACAATACTAATTATTGTTAAAAGCTAAGGCACGAGCTCTATGTTTACATCACCCTTATCATGAATTCCACATGTGAAAATTTCCGAATGAAATTTTTTATTCACACAGATTTTAATTTAATCACCCCTATCGTGAAAAACAAGTGGAATTTTTGGTCCCATGAAATTTTCATTCCCCTTGAAGAGAAAAAAGCAATTCCAGTGAATGTAATAAAGAAGAAAGATTAAAAAAATTAAAAATCAATGAAATTTTTGTTCAAAATATACACGTATAAATTTTAAAGAAAAATTAAATAATAAAGCAAAATATTAAGTATTGCAGGGATAGTTTGATTACAACGTTAGTTTTTTGCAATTTTTAAATTTAATGTACATAGTAAAATATTTTCCAAAATTCTGCCACCACGTCCTTTGAAAGCTTTACAAATCCGCAGGCTATCGACTTGTTGTTTTGCATTTTGTTACCCAATATATCGATTTGTGTCTTATTCACGGATGCAGCCCTTAATATTCGGTTTATAGGAGGAAATTCTTACATACATGTTCTGTTCCCTAGCAAAAATAAAGTGAGAAAATCTAAGGGAAATGTGAACAAATTACGAGGGAAAAATCTTTTTACGATAAGGGGAATTATTTCATGTGAAGATTTGTTCACGTTATTATTCCCATTTGATTTACCTTTTTTTTCATGGGAGTTTTTCATGATCGCAAATATGTGAAAAGGGGAATAATTACGAGGGAAAAATTATTCACGATAGGGGTGCATATCATAAATTCCCTGTGAATTAAATAACATGCCTGATTTTAAAAACCTGTGTTATTGTATTCGGAGTTGTACACAAAAAACAATTAATCAGCCTAATTATGAATAAAAATTCCCCGGTAGTTTTCTCCCTTCTCCCATTTTTCCTTTGTAAATTCAATTGTAAAAATAGGAAAAGGGAAAAAACTCCCGGGGAATTTGTATTCATAATTGAACTGAACGTATTTAAGAAAACTGTGTTTTTGGAAATTTATGGAATTAAATTCTATATTTGAATTAAATATCGCTGATTTGCTAAGAGCGGCATGATAGCAAAGTCTAAAATTTATTAAAAATCGTTAGAGCTGTAAAGAATCACAGGGAAAAAACGCTTCAATCGCGAACATGGCTAAATAAAATTGCAAAAAAAAAAACTTGTAAACAAACCCTAGAATTTATTTGAAATCGCTAAACGGGTTAAAGGAACAAAGTGTAAGAAAATAAAAAAAAAAAATTTGCAAAAATAAATTATTGCAGAAATCCTATTAAAAAAGACTTAAAATTCTTGCGTTTTCGATTTCCAGCATACACCTGAAAGAAAAAAAAAAAATAAAATAAAAATTAGTGAGAAGAGTGCAGCAGTTTATCGTAAAGGTTTATATTTTTTTAATATAAATAAAATATATTTTAATTAATAAAACAAAATATATACACTTATTTAAGTTTCAGTTATTGCCACTAGTGCGAAAATCTAGTAAAAAGTTACAAAAGAGTTGACTTATGCCCCGATAACGGTTTACAACTCAACTTACTTGACTTAAAACTTAGACCTTAATTGTGTAGAACGAAACGCAACACAAAAAACTACATTGAAAGAAAAAATAAATTAAAAATATTTTGTAATATTGTTGTTGTTTTCTACAGAAATTTTCATTCAAATGTAATTCAATGTAATTTTTGGCGTTGCGTTGCGTTTTACACAATTAGGGACTTAAATAACTTTACTTAAAAACTGTTAGTGATGAGTAGGTATGTAAATCGTCCTTATTGTTGACTTAACTAACACAAGGTTGCAAACAATAATACAAAACTGCAAAATTTATACAGAATAGAGTTGAGTTGCAAACCCTAATAGGTGCATTAGTTATAGAAATGTACATGTAAATTTCTAAATCGAATATCTCCATATAGTCCCTAAGAACTACGTAATCATTACCTAGTCAATTGTTTTAATGTCGTTAGGGAATTCTCAATTACAAGTACATTCATGCTAAATACCCTGAAGGAAACCTGGGGACAAGTGTCTCCAAGTCACCAGCTTTGTCGACTATTTTAGTGACTTCTTGGCGACATGTCAACAAAGTGTCTACAGTTTTTTTATTTGCTTTGATGAGAATGAAGTTCTTATTTGCCGCCAAAGCACTATTATTCGTCAACGGCATAATTGTTTTTATTAATATAGCATTTGTTCATTTGTGCTATAATAAATATGCAGTACATTAATCGTTATAAATTTAAATAGTAGATAAGAAACTCCATTTGTTATATTTTGTGTTTCATTAACGACGTCTTTTTTAGAAAAGTATCAAAAGTGTAGACTAGAATTACTAAAATGCACTAGTGAGTCTCTGGTGACAATGTCTACATATGGTCCCAAAAGAACCACCTACTCAGTAGTGACAACGTCAGTAGTAGATTTCCAATGACACGCACGTGGTAAATGTCTATAGTAAAAAAGCATTGTCGGGGGTATAATAAGTCACTAGTACTGGTGACAGTGTCAGTAGTGAATCAATACTGATTCACTAGTGACATTTCCTGCAGGGTATTAACAGCGCATACCATTGTATTGGTTATAATTAAACAGGTGTACTGGTGACAAAGTCAAAAGTGAGTTAGTACATTTCTTCCTTCCGGTTATTATAATACATTGATCAGGAATTATCTTTGCATCACATTCAACTACCATTTACCTCAGAGTGTTTTTTTTTCGTTTTTGTATGGAACAAAAAGACAAAACATTCAAAATTGGGGAAAAAAAAAACATAAAAATGTTCTAAGACATGCATGTGTTCGCCACCTTAAGATATAAACTTGAACGCTATAAATTCGACGCAGTTATTCTGCTGCCATTATTGCTTGTGTTAAGACATCACAAATTGCTGGTTTTGCGTTTCAGCTAACGGTATGTAGCTTTAATGAACATTCAAGGATAAAGAACAAACTCAAATTATTTTTCTTCATATATTCCATACCAATAATTCAAAGCAGATAAATTAAAACAATAACATTGCAAGGGTTTGTATTACCAACAATAAATTCACCATTCCACTTACTGACTGTAAATGAAATTTGTTTGTGCTGCCCCAAATAACACAATAACAGTACAAAAACTTGTTATTCTCTGCTAAAACTTCAAACTGCTGTTATTTGCTATAACACATTTAAACGCAATGTTAAAATATTCCTGATAACGGAATGTAATAACACCACATAACACATTAACATTGCAAAAACCTGTTATTCCCTTTTAGAAATTTAAACTCAACGTTAAACTATTAATGCTAACATAATACGTGATAACAGATAAAGCTGTTAAGTGTTATTTGTGGCAAACTAACAATTTTCAGTGATTAGCATTTTTTGACTGAGGATTACAAAAAGAAGAGAAAATGTTTTTGTAAAGTAATCTGTATAAGGACAATTAAATTATTATTTGTATTTATTGGTTAAAAATTACATATATAAGTAAAATGAATAAAAAATTCAATGTTCAGGTAAAATATGGTTAAAAGATATTGATGTTAATGTTATATTAAATAAATAAATGAAAATTTTAGTTTAAACAAACACGAGTTAGACTTAATCCTAACAAAAAGTGGTCTCCAGTGGAAGAAAAGGCGCTTATAGAGTTTCTTCTTAATAATTGTGAAATTGAGGTTTGTTTCTTTTTTCTATAACAATAGAAAGAAAACTTTGTAAATGGAACTAGTCATTTTTTTTTTAATTTCCAGAAGCCTACGGCCCAAGTTTACTATCGTCGATTTTGCGACCAAACCAATTTCAATATTGCCTGGAAGGTTGTACGTTCGAAAGTAAAAAACATGCGTAATAGCTTTTTTAGAGCTAAGTGTTGGGAAAATGGAGAAGAAGCGGCTACTTTAAATAAAGAGGATGTTGAAAGTAAATTTTATTTTATATTCTCCCCTTACAATATTAACAAACACTTCTCAACTTTTTGAATTTTTAGATGGTGTGCTAAGAAAATGTAGCAACTACTATGAACTTGAGCCCATTTTTGGTGATCAAATCTTAGAACTTTCCGCTAGAGAACTTTATAAAACAGAGCATAGTTTGGAGTCTGAAAGTAGCAATTTTCCAACGTCTATAATAATTGATAGTGATGATGATATATCTCAAAGAACCGAGGATGAAAATTTTCCAGCAATTAGCAGATCACATGAACCAGAAATGGTGGAACAAAAACCAGATTTGGTTGACATTAAACCCCCGCAACTAAGTCAAGATTTAAATATTAAATGCATGGAAATGGGTGTTAATGTTAATGAATTACTTTTAAAAGACAAATTAAAAGTAATGGAATTAATCTTAAAAGAAAAGAGACTGGAATTGAAAGAAAGGCGTTTAATTAGCTCAGAAAAAATTAAACTATATGAAATTAATAGCCAAGAAAAAGTGAAAATTTTGGAACTAGAAATGAAAGAGAGGCTGACAAAAGAAGAACTCAAGTTAAAATATAAATGAATTTTGAAAATTTCTTGCTAAATTTGATAAGTTTGAAAGTACTGATAAATTTTTTAAATATATTTTAAATTCTATTAAATCTTTAATGTTAAATATTTTTTTTTTATGTACATACTTCTAAGAAGAAAAGAACTAAAAAAATGAGTGCACCTCCTTTTTTTATACCTACTATACATTTAAATTAAACAAGTTAAGTTAGATCTACGCCACCGTTTTCAATAAAGCTTGCTAAATCAACTTAATCAATAAAATGTTCGTAGATTTTATGAACAGCATTTCGTTTCTTTAATTAAGTATACCATTCAATTGAAGAATTTTCCTCATTATCACAAGTGATAAATAGTGGTACTGAAAAAAGCAATGGATATTAAGAGCAAATGGATTAATATTCTTTAGGATTGCAATTTTGGCCAACTTGTGATAATATAACCAATTTTTAGGGATATGTTTTTAGGTAAAACCGCTTATTCTCCTTAACGCCCCTTTTCAGCATTAATTGGATAATTTTTATTCTCAACATTGTCTTAGCGCCATGAATATGAATGAATATGTTGCAATAAATTTATTGCTTTGATGTTGATTGTTGTCGTTTCGAACGTTTAAGGGGTGAAAATCGTACCTTTTTTTGTACTTTTTTTAATTTTCCATTGATTTAAATATATTTTTGGGCGCTGCGAAATAAATTGGGGTAAAGTTAAAATTAAAAAAAAAAAAACACATAGAAAGTATATTAAAAATTTGTGTTGGGCTCATATGCCTGAAACTTAAAATACCAAGTTTTAAAATCCAGAATTTAAAAATCCTGAATTTTAATATCCCGAATAATTATACAGTTTTGATTTTAAAAATCGCACGATGGGCCTTCGGCTGGGCTCAAGGATTTTTTCCTCTATGGTATAACGAACACTCCTCTATGATGTAACAAACAACGGCTTCGCTTACTTAAACATCTCTGCATAGCTGGCAAGGATTTTCTACAATTTGGTATACGAATCGGGTATTTGATACTATCCCATGAATTTTTTTATAACATTTTATAAAATATGTATACAATTTTTTTGGGTAATTTTTCATTTCTTAAAATTTACATTTCATATTAGTAAATGAAAAGTAGCTCCAAAGTAAAAATTCTAATTTTATTTGGGGCTATTTCATTCCTTGATATTGGGGTGATTTTCCACTCCACTTAAAATGCAAAAACACCCCAACGAAAAAATAAAAAAGAAAAAAAAAAAAAAAAAAAAAAACAAAAAAATTGCCCCAAAATTCCGTGTTGTTGTTTCTCATGTAAAATTTTGGGGCCATTCTTCATTTTCTTTTTGGGGCCATATTTCCTGGCAGTTTAAGAATTTTTTATAATATCGAACTTAGAAACAAAAAATTATAGGTGCATGGTCCTGAGTATATGAGAACCTATCAGATGAAAACTGTTGGTACTTTTTTTTTCTTCAACTGGTACTTTTTGAATTTTCGTTTATATTAGACTTTGAAACATAAAATTAAACATACAAGATCCTGAGTAAATGAGAATCTCTAAGAGGGATCACTTTGGTCCTTTTTGCTCTTTAATTGATACATTTGGAATTTTTATTAAAACTGAACCTAGAAACATAAAATTCAACATGCAGAGTCCAGAGAGACTGAGAAACTATACGATGAGACTTGTTGGTACTTTTTTTTTATTTCCAATTGGTGCTTTTTGATTTTTTTTATATTGAGCTTACAAAACTAAATTAAACATTCACGAACTTGTGTGGAAGATAATATATGGAACGGAGGTTGGTCCCTCGACAAATTGATCCACTTAGACGAAAAAAACCTGCTCGAAACATGTTAATTCATATATACTTATGTGAATGTTTTCTTCATATTTGCATAAATAACAAATCATTTCCACCTCAAAGCAATCACTAGTATGTATACCTGAAAAAACAGTGTGATTAAATGTTTTAATGATTGTATAGTTGTTTGATCCCTATAGACTCCTAAATAACTGAACCTATTTTCCTAAAATTTTTATAGTATTTTTCTGATTACCTGCCGCTTAACATAGGATATAAATATTTGTACATTTTTAATATCTGGAGAACGGTTACAGTAAGATTTTTCGAATATAAAACAAATAAGTTGGTTTGACTGCGACAGCTTACATTTATTGAATCAAAAGTAAAAGCAACAGATTTTTTTTGGCCAATGACAAATGAAGAAGACAAATGAAAATAAAATTTTGAAAATTGGGAAAAATGCATATAAAACAGGAAAAATAAGACCATACCACTAAAAGTCGCGCAGGAGGAGCAGATAATGTGGGAAAACGTTTCAAGTGAAATCGTTCAGTTGTGTATTGTGAAATACCGTTGGAAAAACTACTTACTAGTCATGATGCCTTGGAAAAACGTTTTAACTGACATCGCGATTTTTTATTTGAAACGTTTTTCCTCTAAAAAAAATTCTAAACAGTAAACTAGCATGTAATTTAAGTTTCTTGATTTTTTTGCATATTTTTTTTATCATTAAGCAAATAATCTTTTAAAAACGTTTTTTCCTTTTAAAAACGTTTTTTGCTCTTTTGAAAAATAATAACATATTTTGTCATTTAACACGTTATCTCGGCTTTGCTTCAATTCTTCTTTGAATATAAAATTTTTTGGCAGTATTGCATGTATTAATAAAGTGTTAACTCTAAATTTAATAAAAAATTTTGAATTCCATCTTAACATTTTATTTGTGTAATCAATGCATTTATTCAAAGAAAAATAACAGAAATAATAACAATTTCATTATCACCTTAACAAAGATAAATTTTTTTTTTATTTCATTATCAATATCATCCCAGTTAGCCATGTTAATTCATGCACGACACGTAAGGAACAACTAATGCAAATCGTCAACGACATTTTCAAACAAGTGTCGCGTAAATCGTGCACGACACAAAGAGAGACAATGTCGCTCAGCCTGTCGTTGATGACTACATGCACGACATTGTCGTCCATATAGTCGTTGATGACCACATGAACGACATTGTCGTTCATATTGTCTTTAATGACCACATGAACGACATTGTCGTTCACATGTCTTTGACGACTATATGGACGACAAAGGATTCTACTTTATCGTCAACGACTGCGTATAAGACAATGTCGGTGAAGTTATAGGAGTTACAGCTTACACGACAATGTCGCCTATAAACCTTAACGAAAAAATAAAAATATACAATAGCACATACATATTTTTAGAATAAGACCTTAGTCTTTGAGTTCTCAGACTTGACTGACTGATTTTCTTCACTTTGCTTTGGAAGTTTTTTATTATTATCGTTATTTTACAGTTATTTATTGGGAACAAATTATTTTTGTTTGTTTAGAAGACAGCTTACAAGACAATGTCGCTCATATTGTCGTGCTTAGAAGCTGATAGAGGACAACTAACAAGACACTGTCGGTCATGTTGTCGTGCATACACTTTAATACAGGACAGCTTACAAGACACTGTCGCTCATACTGTCGTGTATAGTTGTTGATAGAGGATACCTTACAAGAAAATGTCTGTCATGTTGTCGTGGATAAATAAGCTTTGACAAAAGACAACTTGTAAGACAATGTCGGTCATGTCGTCGTTTATTAACTTCTTTAAAAGAGTGCACTAGACAATGTCGAGTATTTTGTCGTCCACGACATTTTCCTCAAAATTGTCTTCCAGAAATCCTAAGTGATAGAGGACATGTCGTGCATTAATCGTTGACGACAATGTCGTCGTCAGCAGTTTGGCCAACAGGGATATCAAGCAACAATAACAATGCCATAATACAAAAGTCGATTAAGGTGTCTGTATAAACCGGGCCGTAGATAAAATTAATATAGAACAAAACAAAAACTTAATATGAATTCCATTACAAAGGCCATTTGCTAAGAGACCAACAAAGAAGTACTTGTGCCAGCAATTTTTAATATATTATTCTTTTTTTTCTTTTATATTTAATTATTAATTTTTAACATTTTATCTGTTTTTCTTCTTTTTCCATTAGAATTTTATTTTTATCATCATTGAGTCAATATTGTGTAAAACTTATGAAAAATGTCTAATCAAGCCGAAATTGATTATGAAAAACAATTCCAAGAAGATTTGGCCAAAGCAACCGCCTTAAGTTTGGAACAACAAGCCTTAGAAGAATTTAAACGTTGCCAAAAATACGGTGCAGCCTATACACAGTCAGTGCAACAGGAGGCCAAAAATCGCAACTATGCTCAGTTACGCCGTCAGCATTGTGCTCGCAGAGATTCTGCGGAAACATCCATATCTACTCAATATGGCATATCATTGCCACCGCCACAATTAAACCAACCACAACGACGTCATTCGGAAATAACGCATAATGTACCGCCATCAACTTTGTTTACCGATGTCGAACGTTCAAAGACACCACCAGCTTCAATGGCAACAGCGGAAAGTGATTTGATTAATTTTGCTAGTCCAACTTCGAAGCAATCGGAGAATTCCTCATTTGAACAACTGATAGAAGATTTACAAAAGCTACAAGCCACTAATCCGCAAACAGCCTTGATGCCTTTGGGGCCTACTGCTGCAGCACCCATGTATCCGGGTTATCATGCGCCCGCCCCTGCTACACCAGCAGCAGCCATGTTTGCGGGCAGTGCTGCTGCTGTGCAACCGCCTGCCCAATATGGTGTGACAACTGCAGCAGGAGCTGCTGGCATGCAATTGGTACCATTTACTCCGCTACCACAACAGCAAAAAGTTCCACTTACCCACGATGAATTACAAAAGTTGTACAGTATGTCACAACAACCATATACAGCACCCGTTTATGGACCTCGGCCTTTTGGTTTTATGGCACATATGCAGGGATCTGGCTACTATCCTCAAATTCCTGCTGCTGTGGTTGGTGTAGCTGGCGGCGTGCCTTATACGGCGCCTGTACAATATCCCAACCCTTTCGGTTTTCAGTACAATGTGGCAGCAGCGCCTACACAACATCACTACTATCCCACTAATATGGGCTCAACTAACTCATCCACTTCGTCCGTTTCAGTATCTTCTTTGGCATCTGGTGTTCATATGATGAATAATCAACCTAATCACACGGTTAATTCATCCAATTTACCCTCTAGCAGCAATAGTTTAAATCATACACATTCCAAGCCCTCAATTCCTTACACTGCATCTACACAAAGTAATGGGCAAAACAATTATAAACGTCAGACGCCACCGGCCCGAAAACCTAAGGTGGCTGGTTCGGATCTAATTGATTTATTGCATGAAGATGAGTAAGTTTTAAAATTTATAAACTTGTTTTGTAAAAATTTCAAATATGTATGTTTCTGATTTTGTTTTCAGTTCCCGTGTCAGCGTTTTAGAAGCATTTGATCCTTTACTAAATGAAAATGATGATGGTAAGCTTAATTTTGTATATACATACATTATTTTTAAAATCTTAATTTTTGTTTCTATTTTTTTTTTTGCTTTTCTATTATAATTTTGTTTGTTATGAACTTCTAGTATGAAGCTCGTTTTGATTTTATATTTCTTTGTTATATTTGTATATGTATTTGTATTTGTTATATATGTATGTGTTTTTACTATTTGTTTTATTTTGTTGAGGCTTCATTATACCTGCATTAAAATTAATTTCATTACGCTTTTCAAAATCCATTACTTTTGGGTTTCAGTTTTTCGTATTTAATATGCATAATTCTCAATTATCATTTCTATGGTTTAATATTTTTGTTGTAGATTAGACTATCTTAAAATAAATATGTACATAAAAACATTTATTAATATTCGTTTTTCCTAAAGTACAATTTTTTAAGCAGACAAGGTATTAAGAATTTTAACCATTTTCCGTCATGCGGTATAGAATTGAAAAAATATAAATGAAAGTTCATAAAATATCCCTTTTTTATATTCATACTTCTTACTTAAGGTATCAATTATCTTTACAAGAATAACTCTTAAAACTAGGAAAAACTACAGCCATTTTGTAAACAATTAAACTCAGAATCTGGTACGACTTGAATTTCACTTTTTTTGGATTTCTAGAACATGTCCGTATAAAATATTTTTGGTCTTTACAATAAACAACCGACAACTAACTTTTTTAAATTGATTTTAATAAAAAACAAAGCTATTTTCGGCGTTCTTAAAAAAATCTTGTACATGACGTGGTTGGTTACAGGTTTGCAGCAACTGGAAACTCAACTTAAGTTCTGTTGCCATACATAATCGACTCATAAGTCTCGTTTATTAGGTTTCTTTCTGTTGCCATTAGATGGCTTTTATATTTGAAAGTTAAGACATCTACGACTTGAATTTCACTTCTTTTGGATTTCTAGAACATGTCCGTATAAAATATTTTTGGTCTACAATAAACAACCGACAACTAACTTTTTTAAATTGATTTTAATAAAAAAACAAAGCTATTTTCGGCGTTCTTAAAAAAATCTTGTACATGACGTGGTTGGTTACAGGTTTGCAGCAACTGGAAACTCAACTAAATTTCTGTTGCCATACATAATCGACTCATAAGTCTCGTTTATTAGGTTTATTTCTGTTGCCATTAGATGGCTTTTATATTTGAAAGTTAAGACATCTGCCATAACTTTCTAAAAAAATGCCTGGATGGAAACATAAAAAACTGCTTTTTATCAGCTTTGAAAAAATTAGTTTTTGTTTTCTTGATTGTATCAAAAGTTTTTTCCAAAAAATTAAATTTTTACATAAAAATAACAGGTTTTATCTTAAAGACAATTACGAAGACAAGAATCTTAAAATTTTTGGAAAATTTAAAAGAAGATTGTGTACATATTAATATTTGTGTGAAAAAATATATTTTTTAAACCGAAATTTGGTTTTTGTTAAAAATGTAATCACATATAAGAATTAAATTCGTTTTTTTTTTACTTTCACCAACCTCTTACTACTCTAATTGAAAACGAATCAAAACGTGTGGATATAAAATGCAGAACATCAAAAATGTTAAGGTTTCCCACAATGAATTCGGATACTAGAACATATCCGAATATATAATCTACAAATCATCAGCTCATTATAGGTTTTACCTACCGAAAGAAAATTAAGTTAGGTATGGGGTATATATACATATTTTGAATACCCCCTTTCTGAATCCAAAACCTGTTTCAAGAAAATTTTTAACGTTTCTGAGATATTAAGCATTAATCTTGCAGCAAACCATTTGAAAGTGTATTAAGTATTGTTTTGCTCTACACGCCACTGTTTGTCGAATGCTGCAAATTCCTCATAAAAGTACGTACATAATAAATTTCACTCTTCCTTTGTTTCATTGATGTAAGAAAAACAAGTAGTTAAAGCGAAAACAAAATAAAATGACAGCAAGAAAATAAATTTTACTCTTGCTTCGCTTCTTTGCCTTTAGAAAAAAGTAGTAAAAGCAAAAGCAAAATAAAATGTCAACAACTCAATACACAGTAGCAAGTATACGTATGCCGCACAAAAAGCTGCTTTTTAGAAATAAATTTGGAAAAGTGGCGTATGCGGCAGACAACAATAATTTTTACTATCTATAAAATACTATTTACTTCTTAGTATGTTCATGAACATTCACAAAAATTTACATTTTTCTTCAAAACATATGTCAGAAGCAGTGGTGAAAATACAAAAGGATTATATCGGGTATATTTCCTACTAAAACTACGACTTTTGACATATGTATACGCCAAACCAATAATGAGCTGACGACACATAAAAATGAAAATGCGTTTGTTTGTTCCCTATAGACTCCTAAACTACTGAACCGTTTTTTCCTGCAATTCTCACATGAATTTGCTGATTATCCGGTTCTCAACATAGGCTTTAGATTTTTGTAAATTTTTAATAAGGCATGACACCTCCCATACAAAGACAATAAGAATTTTCTTATACGTAAAGAACGGTTACAGTTACAGTTTTCAAATTTTAAGCAAATACCTTGGTTATCAAAACAAAACATCTGTCAAAAACTAGGCTCAGTTGTTAAAATGGGCATGGTGCCTCCAATACAAAGATAATATAAATTACAGTATATCTGCAGAAAGGTTTCAGCAAAAATTTCAAAATTTGGCACAAACAGTTTAGTTATGAAAAAAACATCTGTCAATAAGAGGTCTGGAACCATGACAGTTTTAATATAAACATAGATTTCGGTATATCTGGAGAATGGTAACAGTAAAAGAATCTAAATTTGGTACAAGTTGTTTTGTTATTAATTCGCGAGATCTGTAAAAAAATGCAACTGATTTTATTTTAACGGGCATAGCGAAACGTACCGGGTTTAGCTTGTATGATGTATTTCCTGATTTAGATCTATGTCAAAAGCATTAAGAACTTAAAAAATCGTTGCGAGTTATTTATCTAATGAATTCCATTCTTTTATATATATATTTTTTTTTTTAATTTCCTAAGCTTATCCCGCGAAGCTCTATGCTTGTCTGCAGGAAAGAAACCAGAGTCTCTGGCGTGAATCGAAACCGCAATCTCAGCGCTGATACACTAGCTTATTAAAACATTTTAAAAATTAAATTTATTCAAAAGCAAGGTGTTTAAGTGTCAGATGACCTTAAGCATCGGATTTTGCTTCGAATGAAAACACCTACACTAAGATAATCACCTTTATCTTGGTGGGTGAATTTAAAATACCCCTGCGACTGTTTAGATTAAAGATAACGTGAACTTATTTCCGTTAATCTATTAACAAACAGCCGCAGGCGTATTTTAAATTCGACAACCAAGATAAGGGTGAATGCCTTTTATTTGGTGGAATAAGAAGGGTGTTTTGCTTTTGGTGATATCAGAAGTGTGTTTTGTACAAAGTCGCTATTTCGATTGTAATTTGTAAGTTTTGCTTCTATATGAAAGCGACGATTATTAACCGATTTCCCCCGCCCCCTCCCCCCCCCCCCAAAAAAAAACAAGAAGTAAATTAAAATTAACCAACATTTTACAACATGAAATTAATTAAAATTTATTGATAATTTTTCATTATTGACTGAGCTGGGAACCAAACCCAAGTTTTCACGGACAGGTTGCCCCTACATTTCGATTGTAACCACACAATCTCTTCAGAGGGGTTTGCCAGCCGTCGTCAATGGCGGCGAGTGTTAAACTAACATGAACAGATGACAGGTTTTTTTGTATTTTTCATAAAAGTTAGTTAAAGTTAATTTAATCACATTGGGAACTTTATTTCCTCAAGATCGATTATATTGTATCAAATGGCCATTTAAGCAAAGTGTGCTAAATAATAACCTTGCGACGCGATCGTTTCTTGATCAATGTGCCTAACAACTAATAGCGGTCCAGATCTTCCCAGGATTATTTTAATTTCCCTGTGCTGAAACAATGTCCATGTTAAAATGTTTAGAGATGTCCGGCACAAGTATGCAGCTTAATTGCTGACATACAGCCATGTCACAGGGTACAATTCCTTTCGGAAACAGAATTCATTCCGTGTTTTGGTGCTTCAGAAAATGATGAAAATATTTTTCGGCCAAAAAACTATCAAAATACACTTTCAATCAATAAACAAATATGTTTTTTTCAATTTCGAACGGAATTGTACTCTATGACATGGCTGATATATTCGGAGTTTCCTCCAAATATTCTATCGTATCTTAGCCAATTTATCGACTATAGCTTTGATTTAAGCTCGAATTATTTATTCTGCATTGCATCTTTTTTAGTCGAAATAAAATAAAACATCCGCCCTAAACCTATTAAAGGTTTTATTCCGTCCGTATAAACATTAATAGAACCATCCCGATTGGTATTACCCAATAGTAAGATGTTTGTCTTGATTAACATGAGTGTCTGTCTGCCTTGTGGCAGGGACACTAGAGCAGACTTTTAATTCATGCTTTTAGACATATTTCCCCTTGGTAAACTGCGGTGCCTATCTTTCACTCATACCGTTCTTTATTAGTCCTAAACAAGCACAATAAGGAGTTAGTTGTTTGGTCATAATAAGGTTAGGTTAAATGGGCAACCGACACGTAAACGGCTCAGTTGGGTCCTTACAGCGATCCCTTTGTTAGAATCTGAACCAGTGCCAAGTGTTAGATCTTAATTACTCCTTAGGCATCACTGTAGCCTCCAACCATTTCGACTTCCTGCTGAAATACAGTCCTACCTCAGATAAAACATTCAAACTTGACAATTCTTGAGAAAATAAAGTTTCGCCTTTTCCTCCTTTTAATTTTGACAGCTCCTACAGTAGTCATTATAATTTCAACCAGTGACTGTTCTTGTTGTTGTAGCAGTACATAAAATACATAAAACTAAGTTAGCCGGATATTTGATGTTCCGGGTCAATCCTGTACATAGAACCGGTTGCCCTGGAATTGATCAACCACTAACTCTTTACGACCGTTGTCACTGTTCTAATTTTGTTCCGTGCTACTTAGATTGGGTCATTATTCAAGGCCATGTAGATAAATAAAAGATGTTAAAAGTGCTTTAACTTTTAGTTGTAATAAATTGAAATCATTTTCAGTGTATACTTTATTTATTTTATGTGTAATTAAATCTTTTTCTTTAAATTATTGTCTAGCTTTACACTATCACACAAGTCTTACGTATTTCGACGAAAATGCTTCTTTGATCTAATTATTTTTTGAAATTTTTTAAAAAAAAAAAAAACAATAGCAACTTATCATGACAGGGTTGTATTTTCCTCAAAATACTTAAGACTTGTGTGATAGTGTAAAGTACCCTTTATTAGCATGCTATATTTAGCCTGATAACTGTTTTGCTATTCCCTTCATTTAATTATTACATATATCGTTATTGTTTTGTTTCTAACAAATATTTTTATTAAAATTTTATAATTTTTTATGAACTCTTGTTTTTTTTTAACTTCTCTTTTATATTTCAGTTACCAAAAGACTTAACAAATAATATAATTCAAACTAAACGAAACCAAAAGAGATTTATAGAGAAAAAAAACAATAACTTTCGATACAATTCGAATTTTAAACAAACAAAATAAAGAAAACAGTATCACATTACCTCAAACTGTTTGCATAAACTAAGAATTTGAGCTCTCTTTTTAGTTCTTCTTTTTTCACTCTCTGTGTTTCGAATCGCTTCCGTTTGAAAACTGAAGTAAAGACTTATTAAAATTTAAACATATTGAAAACGTAAACAAAGTTTTGAGTTCTGATGCAGCCGTCGAGCTAAGGTCTGATAAAAATATATACGTAGTATTTTAGTATTTTGTGTAGTTAAAAACGAAACAAATTATACAAACAATACAATTAAAACAAAAAATTTTTATTAATTTAATAAAAAAAAAAAAAATAAAACAAATTTTAATGCTATTGATTTTTTTTGTTATAATTTAAAAATTTCGAATGTAAACGTTCGCAGAGAATTTTATATGGAAAATATTTTTAAAACTGACTGCCTATTTCACTAAATGCAAAAGAACTCATTCTTTCGCACAACTACATTTAAAACAAAAACAAATTCTAAAAACTTTGGGTTTGTTTCGAATGTACTAGTGTGAAAGAAAGCGTTCTTTCGACATCGTGAAATTGGCAGTGAGTGTTTTTTTATAAATACAAATCTTCTAGCGAACGTTAACGTTCGAAATTATTGAACAGGCACTAAATATTGTGTGTTGTATCGAAAACAAATCAAATCAAATTTGCATTGTGTTTGAGAGAAATTAACATTTATTAAAATTATATTATTTAAAAAAAAAAAAACATTTTCATTTTTATTGTAATAAAAGTTGAAGAGAATAAATTAAATAAAAAAAAGTAAAAACCAAACTGATTTGTATAAAATACAGTATATTTTTATTATGTACTACTATTCTTATCCACGCATACAAAATTGTAAAATAATTTGTCTCTTTTGTTTTTGTGTTAAATATAATGATACTATAAAGAAATCAATAATGTTAATGCAAAATTATATATAAAAAAGAAAGAAATTCAATAAAATATTTTATGTTCGGGCATTTTTATCTATAAAAAATATTAAATTTTGCTTTTTTTTAGCTTTAAATGATTTGTTTGATTGTCGATAAAAATGTTCTTGAATAAAACAAAAGTTAAAAAAACAAAACAAAAATCTGTTGTTTTATTCCTTAAAAAAATTTGCATTGTTACTCGGGGAGGTTTTCTTATAAACACATTAATTTGCTAGTATGTACAATTAGTTTTTTGCAATTTTTATCAGTCATTAGCCCATTTTTATTTATTTTTTATTACTTTTTATGATTGCCATACATTTAACACACATATTCCTTAGCCTTCTGCTGCATTTTTGCTCATACTGTTTCGTTTTACCTAATCAGATACTTTTTCAGCTTATTAACGAATGTGTTCGTTTTTTATTCAGAATTTCTTTGTTGTACAAATATATCTTTAACCATTTTAAATACCTTAAAAATCATGAACCCTTAAATCATGAACTCTTTAGAATTAAAATATAACTAGTTTCTTTACAACTTAATAACTTCATATGGTTCTTACTAACAACAGTCGGCACATAAATTTGTCGTAATTTTAAAATAACTTTTTTAATTTATAAATATATCATCACAATAAACCCCAAAATTAGCATTTAAATTTATATGGGGAATGTTAAATCGATTTGGATTTTATTCGAAAATCAATTTTAATCCAAAACAAGTAAAAGTACTTTATTTGGCAAACCGAATCTTTGATACCCTCCACCGAGAGTAAAATAATTTCAGGAGTGGACTTTATATGGAATCTATAATTCATTGTCCTGGAATCGGAACAATTTTTTTTAATAACAAGCTGGGCACCCCCGGCGCACACTGGGGCCAAAAGCACTTTTTTCGCGGATCTATTCATATTCCCATAGCTACAATAGTGAGGTACACTAAATTTGACGACTGCAAATCTTGGAACAAACTGTATGTTCCAACAAAATCTTGGAGGTATAGAAAAGGGGAGACGGACATCCCCAATACAAAGTATTTATTAATTTTCTTATATCTGCAGAACAACAATAGTGAGGTACACTAAATTTAATGTGCGTAGTTCCTAAAACAAACACCATGTTCAAAAAAAATTTTTGGAGGTATTGGAAGGGGGAGACGGATACCCCCATACAAAGTATTTATGATTTTTTTATATCTGCAGAACAACAGTAGTGAGGAACACTAAATATGATGTGCGTAACTCTTAGAATGTCCCAAAAAAAAAATCTTGGAGGTATAGCAAGGGGAAGACGGGCCCCCAATAAAAAAAATTTATCAATTTACCAATGTGTATCTAAACAACTACAATAGTGACGCACACTTAATTTGATGTGCGTAGTTTTTAGAAGAAACCTCAGATTAAAAAAAAAAAATCTTGGAAGTATAGGAGGGGGAGAGGGTACCTATCATACAAAAAATTACATATAATTTGATTAATAAAATTGATTTTTAAATCACGCATGCTTCCGCTAAATTGCCTTCCATTGAATAAGTTCGGGTACGAATTACTCAAATATGAATTTTTTTAATAAGGTTAAATTATTTCGTGAGTGAGTGAGAATTAAGGCCCCTATTATGGTTTACAACTCAACTCAGTTGAGTTGTTATTAAGACAACTGGTTGTGATCAGTTGTAATTTTTGTTATGTTTTTGTTCACCGCAAAATAGTAAACCATAATACAAAAATTAAGAAATTACAACTCAACTGAGTTGAGTTGTAAACCGTAATAGGGGCCTAACTTTTTATATTCACGAACTCTAGTTTTTCAATCAATATAAATTTAACCACAGCCATGCGTGACTTATATGTGACTCACGCGTGACTTCCGAGTAACAAATCACGATATTTGCACATCTCTAAAAAAACACATTAATACCCTTTGTACACTTGCATACATTTCGGAGGAACGCATGGAAAATGTTGAAAATGTGAAATACGCATTCACACTTGAAACATCTAACATCTACCATTAATAAAAAATGTCACCATTTCTGAAAAAAAAAACTTTATTTTTTTTAAATACTTTTTTTCTAAGAAAGTGCCAACATTTTAAAAGATAACACCAAAATGTATTTCTCATTCATTTTGTTTAATAATTTTAGCAAAATTAAGCAAAATAAGGCTTTGCCAAAAAGGAAAAACTTGAGAAATGGTAACGCTGCTTTCAAAGCAACTACCATTTTGTCAGTGATGCCACAATAATAATAGAATTTATTGCCACTTTTCTATTGATGACACTAAAAGAATCGAAAAATGTAAAAGGGAACAAAATGAGATAGTAACATTCTGTAAAGATGTTGAAAAATTTTGATTTTTAGCCCTATGTATTTCTTATGGGAAAGTTCCAACATCTTCGCAAATTGATGTTAAATGTTGACAAGTGTGAAAAGGCTATAAAATAATCGGAAGATGTAGAATGGAATACAATGAGTTAGGAACATCTTGTAAATATGATGATTTTTAGCTCTATGTATTTCTTATAGCCTATTTACACTTAAGCACATCTTAGAGGAATGCGTGGAAGATGTTGAAAATGAAAAAAACTTGTTAACATTTGTAAAATCTTTCATCATAAAAATATTTATTTTCACATGTGAAGCCTAGTACTCTGTTCAAATTTGTAAAAAATGTTGAGCAACATTGCTTATTTCACACGAAAGTTTTGACATGTATCAATGTTACCTATCATGCGAGTTTTTATAATTTGACGTTTTTATTCCTGCAAAAATGCAACATTGTTTTGCGTATGTAAACAAGTATTTTACTAAAAATATGTTTTTATAGTAAAAAATTTAATAAAAAAAAAGTAATTATGGATAAGAAACTGTTACCGGTTGTGTTATTTTAATTTTTTATTTCGTATATAATAATCAGTTCATACTTTTTCGCTTTTGCTTAAAGTTCCACGTGAAATAAGTGCAGCTTAATTTATTTCGCAGTTGTAAAGAAATGTTGCCAGAAACATTTCGGAACTTTTTCACAAAATGAACAGAGTACAACTCTTTCAACATTCTTTCATAGATATTCCGCACAAGTTTTTTTTATATGCGTTTTGACATCATTTCACGTGAAATGTTGAACAGAGCTTTAGAGCGAATAAAAACCAAATAAATGATATTAGTCCTGCTCTTTTGATTTTTTTCTAGTGATGGTATATACTTTTTAACAAAATATTTATTTTTTCTAGTGATGACACTTAAATAATCGGAAGATGTTAAATGAAACAACATAAGATAGGAACATCTTTTAAAGATGAAGAAATATGTTGATTTATAGCCCAGTATAATTCTTATGGGAAGATGTAATCATCTTTGCGATAAGATGAAACAAATGAGTTTTGAGCAAGTGTAAAAAGCCTATTATGGGGAAATTTCACAATCTTCGCAAATTGATGGTAGATGTTAAATGTTGACAAGTGTAAAAATGCTATTGGGGTTGCTTCTGGGAATGATATCTCAATGGATAGCTCAATCCTGTAAGTGCTGCAAACCGTGCACCGAAGTAAGGTTATGAGGTCCAATATTCCATGACTTTTGCATAAATCAGGCCGAATTTACTCGATGGCATGGGTGATGTTCGATTTAAGAGCCGCATGACCCTTCGACTTGTGGTCAGGTTAGGGGGTTCCCCCCAGATTTAGGGGTTTGATTTCATTTATGGGCAAATTTCAGGGGTACAAATTCTTAGGGGGAAAATTTAGGTAGGGTTGTTAGATGTGACGATTTTTTTGAGAAAATACAGTAAAATGACAATTGACGATTTTTTTACTAAAAGTAATAGTGTTATGATGATTTTCTGGCATCAATAGCACACTAACAAGAAATATTTACAATTATATTGGGAACAGTCCAAAACGTAAGTCAATTTTTCGAAATACAAAAATTATTGAAAATTTAACAAAAAAATTCTACGCCCCTTAACAAACCAGGTGGCTTTCATTAGAAGTATTAGTAATTCGAATTCTAAAATTATTGGAATGCCATCGATACTGCCAAAAATATACAATAGAGCCCCGATTTCCGCTTTTTAAAAATTGGTTAAATCCGCTTTGCGTTTTTATGATTTCGATTTGCGTCGCTACACGATTGCATTTTTTCCCTAAAGTCATAATCACATGTGAAGAATTTTTCTATTTTCGTGTAAAAAATCCCATTTAATTCTGTTAGGTAAGTTATTCTGAGTGTAGTTGCGTGTTAAGAAATAAGAAATTGGTTCTTACTTAATAAGAACTTGTGTAGAAAAATGAGTGCAAAGAGAAGAAAATGCATTTGTTTGGAACTAAAATTGGACGTAATAAAACGTTTCAAGTCGAGTAAAAAGACTGTTGATATAGACAGAACCCTTGGTTTAGCACCTTCAACAGTAAAAACAATTTGCAGTAGTGAAAGCGCTAAAAATTTATCGTTTAAAGAGTGCTCGAGTTAATAGCAAATTAGATTTCATTTTTTATTTAATGTTTTGTGAATATGGATAAATGAAATAAATAAATTTTTGTTATGTTTTTATGAAAATATATTTTTTCTTATGTAAATATTTCTTTTCAAATGATAAATATGTTTATTTCAGTCCATTTGCTGAAATAAATAGAATAAAACTTAACCATATCACTTTTTTTTATCATAAATAGAATTTCTTGCTAAAAATTTATATTTTTGAACCAATCAATGCAATAAATTGTCTCTAATTTGTAAATTTAAATATTTGACGATTTGTTGACGATTTTGTCAAATGTACCTGACGATTTTGACGAATTTTGTTAACACTTTTGACGATTTTTGAAGAAAAAAGCCTAACAACCCTGAATTTAGGGAGCATAAATTTATATTTAGGGGGTTTTTAGGGTGGTTTACTATTTGCTTGTCCGTACAAAATAATCACTAAGTATACCTATATTTACATAAAATTTTATAAAATTTGTGTAAAAATGTGTGTAAAAATGTTTGGGATAATTTTTCATTTCTTAAAATTAGCATTTTTTACTAGTAAATGAAAAAAGCCACCAAAAAAATTGTTGTTTTATTTGGGGCTTTAATTTCATTCCTTAATATTGGGGTAATTTTTCATTCCACTTAAAATGCAAAAACACCCCAACGAATAAATGAAAAAAAATTTTGGGGCCGTTCTTCATTTCCTGGGATAATTTTGCACACCACCATTGACTCAAGTTAAATTAATTGAAATTAAATTATTATTTAAACGTTTACATTAAGGGGAATTTTTTTTTTCAAAATACGTTAAATGCAGGAGTTTTTAAAAATTTTTTGGGAGGAAAGAAAAAAATTTACCTGGCAACACTGCTCTCGGTACTCAAGGTACTTTTTGCGAACAATAACTTTTTTCGATATACCCGAAAACCCCCCGTGTCAAAACAATTTAGTAATCATCGGTCTATAGCGGTAGCCGATATATTTAGTATTGAAACTTTTAAATTGGATTGAAAAATTCATAACAGTTTAAAATATATGACAAAACAAAATTCATGGAACACAAACCTTAATTTTTATAAATAATGTTTAACAAAAACAATTCAATTATTTGAATATTTATAAACCCCTTTAAAATCTTGCGGTTAAAACCATGACGATATAAATTAAATTAAAGTAGAATTATGTATATGACTTGTTCAAGTTGTTTAAAATAATATATTTCAGTATTTATATATTATTCCTACCGTTAAACATGCCTGTGTTATTGAATGAAGATCAAATAAAAGTTGTAATACTGTGCAATTGGAATAATTGTAGGAAAAATTAAATTAAAAAAAAATTTATAATAAAATTAACAAAACCTGCCTTAAAATATACTTTCAAACACTTTGTATTTACTAATAAGACTGAAAAAATTGACAAAAATTTAAAAAAATACAAACGTATTGAGATTAAAGTGAACACTTATTAAATCTCTTTAGCTCGAGAATTTTTCGCAAAATTTCCTCTCAAATAAACAACAAACACGAAATATGTGCCATTTAGATGAATATCTGACAACAATTGTCAAGTCAATGCTAAAAAAAACAAAACAAATTATTAACAAAATACATATCGCTCTTGATCATAAAGAGGGTATTAACTCCAAATTTTTATTTTTTCATTTTTTGGATCGACCCGCTGTAAAAATATCATACTATTTTTGGCTATTTTTTTTTTTGGTAATAAAACAGTTGGCTTAAAAATTCTTTTTCATATGCCTTTCATATTAAATTAAAAATTGTTTTGCTTCTACTAAAAAATTTTTAAAATTTTGAGTTAATACCCTCTTTATGATCAAATAAAATATACATATATATATTTATATATAAAAGAAAAAAATTACACGTTGTCTATTAAATAATAAGCCAAAGTGAATAATAGAAACCAATCAAAAACGAAATACAAATATCCTACAAAATATTTTTAAATTGTCTAATGGAAGTGTAGTGATTTTTAAAAACTTTTTTTTACAAATTTAATAAGTTTTTTAAACAAAAATTTTATGGAATATTCTTTTTGAAAACAAAAATTTTATGGATTGTTTTATTTGAACACCACTGCTTATCATGGCAATGGTGATGGGCTGTTTAATGATACGCGATATCTGGAACCGACCCTCAGGGTCTATACTGACGGTTCTAAAAGGGAGCAAAAAAAAAAAAAAAAATCATTCCCGCTAAAAAAAAAATAAAAATAAGTTTTAAATTAAAAAAAAAAAACATATTTTTTTTAAATAATTGATCAAATAGCTATCAAAGCTACTTGGGACAAATTTTGCTAACACCAATAGGTAATAAGTTACATATATGAGAAAGAACACTGTATATGCTAAAAATTTAAAAACCCTCGTCTAGAGTTAGAAATTATTTTTTTATACATAATCCACTCGCATCCTAAAAAGCGACCAAAACTAGCTTAAAGGAAAAGACATAAGATTTCTTTTGAGCAAAAAAAAAAAAAAACATTCCGTATCAAAAAAAATAAAAAATAAAGTTTTAAATTTAATATTAGACTTAAATAAATTTGTCAAGCTTAAGGTCTCTTTTTTATAAAATTAATTAAAATATTTATTTCGAAAAAAAATGTTTAAATATCAATCAGAGAACGCGTAAGAATGTAGCGTTCGTCACGCATTATTTGCCCATATGCTAGAAATTGATAAACCCTCGTCTAGAGTTAGAAATTATTTTTTTTTATATATAAGCCACTCGCATCCCAAAAAGCGACCAAAACTACCTTAAAGGAAAAGACATAAGATTTGATTTGAGCAAAAAAAAAAAAAACATTCCGGATCAAAAAAAATAAAAAAAAGTTTTAAATTTAAAAAAAAAAATTAAAAAAATTTTAAAAACAAAACAATTTTTTTTTCAAAAGATTGATTAAATAGCTATCGAAGCTACTTGGGACAAATTTTGCCAACACCAATAGGTAATAAGTTACATGGATGAGAAAGAACACCTGTATGGCAAAAATGTCAAACTTTGAGCCCCTCTGACTCAGAAACTTTTTGACCGATCTTGTTTGTGTCTAAACTACTATCTAATAGAACTAACCTTGGTGCAAATATCATCAAATTCGGAAGACATCATTTTAAAAATTGGGTCACTTGACATGAAATCCCCCATATATAACGATTTACAATTGGTAGCTATTTATGTTAAAAGTCGATTTTTTCCAAAAAGTAAAAAATACAAATTTTGAATTGATACCCTATTGTTGATCAAATGCGATATCCATATTTACGGGCAGCAAGACTACCACTGATGCCACTGCCGAATGTCTCTAAATGAGATGGAGAAACATTCTTGGGCAACGCTGGCGGGGGTACAAGGTAACTGTGAGTGCCTGGGCTGTCTCTTAGACGACATGTTCGTCGATAGCCTAATCGGCATTTCAATGGCTCGCTGTAAAACTCTCATCAGACATGAGTCGTGCAAGAGGGCTCAGGAAAGACGGCAGGGTGAGAATACCTGCTTGAATGCCAGAACTCCATACCCTGGCTATGGCGCGAGGAAAACCCGCGTGCTGCTTGGGTTTGGTAGGGCCCAGATACACTACGTGACAGTTTTTTGACTAATTGAATTTGACACTTAATCTTTATGCCTTGTTAGGCGCAAGATGTTCATATAAAAATTATCTAATGTCGCATGTAATAAAACATTAGGATTTTTAAATCATTGGTTAAAAAAAATTACTTAAAAAGAGCCAAATTGCAAAAAATCATTAAATTTATAATGAAGTTTGAAATCTTGTCCACTGTAACTCTGTCATTTATTGACTCATCTTCACAAACGACCCATGGTTTTATAACCTTTCACTAAAAAGAAAGAAATACATAATCCGTATAATAAAATTTTTTGAGATACATATTTGCATTTCAGTCATTTCATCTTTTTTAAAAACACAAATAACGGTTATTTTGGAATATCAAACTGTTCTACTTTTGACAATTCTGACTTCATATTTGGATTTGGCGGACAATTTTACATTAAGATTAGGTTACAGACTCATTTGGTCACGACTTTGTTGAAATTTTGTCACGTAGTGATATCGGTCACCGGTTAATAGGCCGAGTGGATGGCATTAGGCTATAATCACTACTGCAGAAGTTTTCATGATGAGAAAGAGGAGGAAATGGTGTTTCACTTTCTCTGCCAATGCCTTGTTGGTCTCGGGGTTATTAGGATGAGACCTTTATGGAGTCCAGATTCGCAGTGTTACGATGATATAAAGCATAATGTATGACTAAGGTGGATCCATCTTATGCAGGAAATTGAAATAGTTCGAGGCTGCAGTGATGTCTGAACACTGGCTTGACTCTGGTCACTGGCTCAATTTATCACAAAGGAACCGCTAGACCCAAGTGAGCCGTCTTCGTATCAGCTGCTGCCACCCGTTTGATCATTTCAGTTTTATTTCTTTAATAACTTCCTTCAATTTGGTTCAGTTAAGAGTAAATTTTTACTCACTGAACATATTTTTAAGTTCTTTAAAAAACTGGGTTTTGGTAAAGGATGTATGTACCTAAAAACTTTTGATAATGCGAAGGTTAAACCTAAACACACAATTTTTTAAATTAAGTTCTGGTGTCAATAATGTTTTCTTATTTTTAAATACTTACCATTACTAAGCGTAGGGTATTATAAGTCATCTGAGCAGTGCGGATAACAAAAATAGCACACTTTTTCAAAATCGAAATTAAATTTTTTTTTAAGAATTTTTAAAATGTGCATTTGTATAATATATTGTCCCTTATCCCTCCTGTTAGTAAACCGATCGACTTAAAATAAATTTTTAAGCCGCTTTAACATTGTCCATCGTCTGTCTGGCTATATAAATCGTGTATACATAGTACAGAAAATTATAATTTGGCTATAATTTTTAGCTCAAGTAAACATCTCTACTATGGGTCCGAATTGGCCATAGCTTCTATATTGGATCGGTTTTTAATCCTGCATAAGTCATTTCAAAATGATGATAACGGGAAAAATATAATAGATAAAAAGCTGAATTTTATACAAAATATGATGAAAAACATAACGAAAAATTCGGCATCACTAACTCCAAAATTTTATTTTTTGAGTTATGTCTATATTGCAGTAAATAAGCGATATATGCATAGATGAAACTTCTTTAAGTTTTAAAAAACAGACGTTATTAACGTTTTCTAATTAATAGCAATAACTCCAAAATAATAAAAAAATATTCGAAACAATGGACTTGCTGCTTGTCAAAAGATGATTTTGATAAACATTAAAAGGCTACAAAATGATAATCTAGAATTGCTGACGTTACTTGATTACGATCCAGAATCATTGGAGTAATACAACTTAAAACTCAAGTGTTGTTAAAATTTTTCCGCTCTTTCACTAAATTGAGCTTTACACTAAAATACAAAAAATTTTTGGTTCGATTGGTGGCGTAACGTGCGAAAAGTAGAATTTCCTATGGAAATACCCATATGTGAGAAAATTGGGTGCCACATGAATTGAAGCTGAGTGATATCCAACACATATTTAACATGCCAGAAATCCTGTTTTAGCGCTTTTAAAAGAATAGTTGAATCTATATATCATCTATTGCCAGAATCTGAACCGAAAACTATCAAGTTTAAAACAGTACTTACCGTACCAAAGAAATAATATTCGTTGTGCTTAAATTAAACGTATGTTTTATTAGAAACTGCTTAGACAAAAAAGTAACTGCCAAATAAATAAGTGAAAGGTACCCAAGAAGCAAAATAAAAATGTGAAATCGTATTACAAAACTTTGTAATAAATAAGTATAAAATTTCTGATTAAAAAAATCGTCAAATTTAGGGTATAAATTATCAAATCGTCCATTGAACATTTTTGGACCCAAAATCCTCAAATCTGGCAACCGTGCTCCACATACAGTTTTATTTATAAGTCCCAATTTACATTAAAGGATTTTTGTCGTTGCGATCATTGTCGTTTCTTCTTTGATGTCGGTCTGATATTTACATTGTTCAATTTTTGTCGTTACAACTTTTTGTGTGCAACTAAACTTCAATACATTTTTCGTCAAATTAGAGAACAATGAGAGAACTAATGAACGAACATAATGAACCGAAGAGTACAATCGCTTGTGTACCCCTTTTAATTCCTCTCTCGCCTCTCGCCTATAAGGTATGAATCGCAACGACAAAAATCGTATAATGTAAATTGGGACTTATAAATAAAACTTTATGTGGAGGACGGTTGCCAGATTTGAGGATTTTGGGCCCACAAATGTTCAATCTGCCTTCTGTTTTCCAAGTGAATATTTTTTTTTAATGAAGTGAGAAATTTTTATTCATAATTGCCGCGTAGTTTTTATTCTTGATTGGGCTGATAGTGTCTTATTTTTTATTTGTTGGGTGGGTTGTGCATTCGACCCCGCTAGAGACTCCGGCCTGTTTCACTATAACGGACTAAAGGCTTACGTCCCTATTATTCCTTAAACTAAATTAAAATATAATTTGTAATTGTATTTGTAACTCTTAGGCCGTGTTTTTGAGATGTGGATTAAGTTTTAACTTAGTTTAACGTACTCTGAAACTCGTAATTTCTGGTGAAATGTAATTTTTTTTTTTATTATTTCATTTAAGACCAATATTAATAAATACAATTTTCATTTTTACGTCAATATAACTCTCAATTTTTTGAATATATATATTTATAATTCTTGATGAAGGGCGTCAAAGATTCGGCATGGCCGAATGTAGAACTCTTACTTGTTTCTACCAATTGTTAGCAACTTTGTGGGCTTTTGGCCACGAATTGGTATCGTAATATTAATTTGATTTAATAATATTTTTTATACTTAACATTAACCACAACGTGCTATTCACTTAACCATTACTGTATTTAACCGGGAGCTTATATTAATCTCAATAATTTTTTAAAATTGTTTTTCCAACTTTCAGTTAATAGTTTCAACATTTAGTGAATTTTACACTTAGACTTGGTGGCTCATTTCCCATTATAACAAAATCACTTTATAGTTTAATTAATTACAAAAAAACAATTGTTTCTCTCAATAGTATTGTTTGTTTTTGATAAAAATAAAAAATTGAAAACAAAAACAAATTAAATTAAATTATTGAATTCATATAGAAAACATGTTGTGCTGTGCTGTTGTATTCATGGGTAACTGAAAATTAACAAGTGTGGGATGGTGATGCACCACTACATGCATTCGGCTCAGCTGTTTTCAGCAGTGCTTGTACTGTTCTTTATTGGCGTGATATTTTAGCTTCTAGTGTGATCTTAAGGCTAAAAGACGAAAAAGAATTTAAAAAACCTATTTTTTTAAATCTTTACGAAATGACGAAATCATATTGTAGCCAAGTGGCCAACACCAGGGTCGTTTAAACTAAAATTCATATAATTTTTTTTTATATTTTATGGTTTTTTATTATTAATTTTGTTTGTGTTGTTTGGGGTTTCTTTATCGTCTCGCGTTTTAAATTTATATATATTATATACATAATACGTAAATTTGACGATTTCAAAACAAATTTTTAAAATCTTTTTCCGATTTATTATTCTCTTTTTTTCGATTAATAAGTTTTTATTTGCATATAAAAAAAATTTATTAAAATATAAAATCTAGACATTATTTTGAACTGATTGAGTGTGTTTATACGTGTGTTTTTTGTGTATTTTTGTTCTTAATTTAATCAAACAACAATTACAAATAAAAAGAAACAAAATAAAAAAAATAAACAATAAAAATCGGAAATAATTATATTTTGCAACGTATTTTATTATTAAATTTTAAATGCTACATTCAATATTTTCAGACAACGATAATGCCTCGGATTGTACTTCATTTTATGCAGAGTATGATCCTTTTGATTATTTGTACAGTGGCGGTAGTACTCAGTATTCAGATCCTGTATATGAAGCTGTCAATAAACTGGATAAGGCAGCCGTTAGTCCAAATGGTAAGTTTTTTATTTAGGAAATTCATGGAAAACAAATTGAAAAAAGATAAATAAAAATGTTATTGGGTTTTGCGCGAAATTATTATTTTTTTTTTTGGCTTTAAGGGAGTGCAAAAGTTAATTTTGAAATTTCACCCACGCATTGTTTTTCATTTTTCGAGCGTACACGCGATTTAATTGTAGAGTTTTGGCTTATCTAAGAAGTATAGACGAAGTGACGCAAAAGTTGTCATCCGATGTTTTTTGAATGTACTTTTTTAATAAATGAAAAACTTGTTTTGCTTTTGGATTGTGTTTATATGATTTCTAAATTTTTTTTCATCAATAGAAAAGATGATATCGGCCAAGTGGCTGTCGCCAAAATTAATACGAGTGCCAGCCCGATTTATAGTATTTTCCATCATTCTTGCCAGAACGTTTGGCGAAAGGTTTCCGCATTCCTGACGGATATTCTCTTTGAGGACTTGTAGAGTCTCTAAATATTTGTTGACATAGACCCGTGACTTTAGGAAACCCAACAAAACGAAGTCTAGAACGGTAGAATCAAGAAATCTTGACGGCCAGTGTTAATCACCAAAACGATAGATTAGGCGATATTAAAATACAACCATTAGAATTTCAATTGTAGGTTGTGCAGTAGGCGCCGTTGATCATGTGTTCTCTAGTCCCAAATCGTCTAGTTGAGGTCGAGAAAGTCGTTGGGCATCGCTATATTCATAGTTCACAGTTGTCATTTAAACCGCGCGTTTTCGAAAAAAATAGGACTGAAGACGCCTCAAGCATAAACACCACAACATAAAGTAGCTTTGAGCGGATGTAATGGCTCTTCATGTCTTATATTTACGTGGATTTTCGGTACCCCAGAAGCGATAATTCTGCTAATTTACGTATCCACAGAGATGGAAATGGGCCTGCTCGGTCAAAATGATTTTTGATGAAAAGTTGTCTTCCTCGCCTTTGAGACAATAACTCCGCATTCTTGAGGATACGTGTATTTTGTAACTGTTTACTTTAGAAATGTCAAAGCAGGGGGGGGGGGCTAATTCTGGCAGTCGTGATCGAATACTTTTGCGATTCAAAAGCCATTTTATTTCAGCCGATACTGAACGAATCTAAACTTTTTTTCATTGTTGTGAAAACTCAAATAAATGCTTTACACACTGAAATAATTTCGATTCGTTCAGTATCGATTTTAAGAATTAGAAATAAAATTGCTTTCGAATCGAAAAAGTATTCGATCACGACAGCCAGATTTAGGCCGCAGAACTAACATTTACTGCAATTTGCAAAAATCATCGCATTTTCCGATAGGGTGATGACTTTGGCGCCAGTTTGAACACATATTATAAATCAGAGTATCGAAACGTTCATTCTTGAGTGAGCATGAATGTTGTAAAATTTCTCTTGTTACTTTCATCCACGAATGAGAAGAATTAAGTACAGATTTTTCATAGATTTTTATCATTCCGCACACATGAGTGGATCAACGCTGCTTAGTGCCCGTTTACATTGAGCGGTTTTTGTCGCCGCAACCCTTTCTTTATTGGTAAGAGAGAAGAAAGGAATTACAGGGATATAGAAGTGCATGTACTCTTCTATTCGTTTTGTTCCTTCATTCGTTCTGGTATTTGACGAAAAATCTTTTTAATTTCGTTCGCAAATCTGTTATTCATGTATACATGTATATGTACATAACAAGTTACTGCAATAAAAATTGTTCAATGCAAACGTAAAGAGTACACTATAGAAGAAACGACAAAAGTTGCAGCCGGAAAAATCGCTTAATGTAAACCTTTACTTTTCACTATAACTTTTCATAAATGAATGAACAAAAGCAAAATGTTTTTACTCTTCATATTCATGAATGAAAAAGAAATATCAAGTATTATATTCTTCATTCACGAAACAAACAAAAAATGGGTAAATATCAGCGTCTGAACTCTATTACATCAACACAATTTGAGGAGGTTCATTACAAAACTCAACAATTCCACTTTTGAAATTTAATGCTTTTTGAACTGAATAATATTGTAAACACTAAAATCCTTATAGTCATTATATTAACGAATTTATTTGCTTTGAATCGGATCACACACATACATACATCGTACTGGCCTTAATTCAGTTGTTTTGTTCATTTATCCAAAAATTGTAAAAGTGGAATTGTTCCGTTTAAATTCATTTAAATTAAAACATAATCAAAAGTTAACTGTACCCATGTTCTGTAAGTTTAGTGAGAATTTTCGCATCGAAATGATGCGAAACAAAATATTTCATCGTTTTCCAAAAAGTGAGAAAAAAGTGTGTCTGTAACTTATGTCGAAAAATATCAAGAGAGATTACGTCGTTACGTTATAAGTGTCATAAAATTGCACTCGAAGCCGATGTGACATTGCAGACGTTGAGAACGCCAGTAACACATATCGTTGACTAAACTTTAAAATTTTTCACCGAGGACGGCGAAAATACAACCGGCGGCTCTACCAAATAAAGTAAAGTGCGACTTTAATGTTTGTTGTTGAACCAAAATACCAAAGACAACCTTAATTTAGAAAGTCAAGGGAAATGTTCACAAAACTTTTTTGATGGACCAAATAAACAAAGGACAAAGGACATTCATATGATCCGATAAGCGCCGGAAGATAAAATTCTAACAAGCGGCTTAAGACGATGTGCATGAATTTGTTTAATCCTTAAAAATGCGATAAACGTTTAGAAATCCAAGATATCTAAGCTGCAAAAATTAATAACGATTTCGCGAATATGTAAAAAGTCAGCAAGAAATAAAAAAGTTTTCTTATTGCAATTTAAAAAAGTATGACATTCGCAAAAAACCGTTCAATGACATCAATATTGTCCTTTAGTGCCACTTAATGTGTATAGCAAAGTTTTTATTTTAAATCTCTTCTACGTTTGCAGTTTCCTCCATTGGCTGGCGGCCTGATTACAGCCCCGACATCAGTCAAAAAGAAGAATTGCCTCCTCGATCGACAGGTTCACGTTCACCACCGCCACCTTTGCCACCACGTAATAGTGGCGGTAATAGCAATGGTCCCAGTACTTCTTCATTTAGCACATTCGCTCGTGATTACGAAACATATGCACCAGTATTAAACATAAGTCATCAATTGGATCGAAGAAAAACTTCTTCACGCCTCTATGAAATTGTAACGGATCAACGTACGGTCGATTTAGAATTGCTCGATTTCTATTATATGGTTAAAGAGCTAAGACAGCGTTATCCTTACGATGATGAAGTGAATAATGTGGGTCATGTAATAGCATCAGAATTTAACTATCATTATCCATTGGAGACAAGTATTAAAATTTTAGTACATCCAGCATTGAATGCATTGTTTCCCGATGGTGAATCTGCATCTCCTAATAAGGGCCAGTTTAAGGGTTATGGAGCACCTATACAATTTACATGTGACAGTAAGTTTAATGTAATTTTTCATATGAAAAGATTTGTATAATAATAAAAATTTTACTTTAAGTTAATACTCCAGTTGAAATGGTAATTAGCCAAGCATTTTATTCGTTAGAGGGCCAAATAAGAGGGCATGTTAATGATTATGCTGTACGTCCTATTGGTGTGGCAGAATGGCTTTCAAACTCGTCTAAATTAAGCCAACTGGAATGTGTTCACAATAGTTTAAAACTAGAAAAAGATGTACAATTGGGTTTGTGTTTAAAAACCGATGAAACTATGAAAGTTATCGCACGCACTGAGAGGGACGATAAACATGAATGTGAAATGAGACCAGAGGATGTTTTGCCTAATGAAGTGGCCACTACTATAACATATGAAAGCATGATGATATTAATAGGTGGGTAAATAAATGTTTTTCACAAGAAAATATTGAAAAGGTATATAATATTTTTATTCTTAGAAACTTTGGAAACTGAAATTGATAAATTAGAATCTGCTGCAAGTGAAAGCAACTCTCGTACTGTTATTTCCTGTTCGGGAGTTATACAGGGTGTTAAAGCCATTTGTGCCTTACTGGGTTCGATTGATACATTGGAACTTGCCGACTGTGTAGCTAAGCTAAAACAAGTTTGTGAAGACAATCATCCCAAATATAAAAGTTCCTCAACTAATCCCGAAATTATTACCGATTGTGGCGACTATGCTGAAGTGTGTTTAAGGCCACGTTCTATTTTAGAGGAAATCAAATTGAAATGTAATAAATTAAGAGAAGCTGTACAAGAACTTATCGAATTGTATTCAAATGTATTTCGAGTTGGATTTTCAGTACAAACCAAGGATTATTCAATAAGTGTGTATTTGAATTGAAAATTTCAGGTCAAAATTTGATTTTCCTTCTTTTTAAAGCACCCATACATGTTTCCTGCGTTTCCAAACCAATTGTGGTTAGTATTAACTGCTTGCATCGTCCTCCTCCCCTATGGCGTTACGATAGTTATTCCTTGGGTGTTCAAATCAACTATGGCAGTCGCTTTATTTCGGATCCTGTGGTAACGAAATGTTCTAATGATACTTCTGGAGGTTTATTTCCTCGTCTGAAATTCTCTTCTTGGATAACGTTTGAGAAAAATCCCATTTGTACCTTACCAAGAGAGTCACGTTTGATTTTTGTTTTGTATGGTACACAAGTGGCGGAAAATGAACAGAATAATGCCGAAAATGGCGAGAGGAGACAAATAACCACTGAGTTGGGCTGGTGTGCAATACAGTTGTTCGATTATAAACGCGAAATGATATGTGGTTCGTATTTATTATCAATGTGGCCGGCCACAGCAGATAAGTTTTTGGGTCCAGCGCCGGCAAGAGGATGTCATCCTCAGCCCGATTTTTGTCCGGTTTTAAGTATTGAAGTACCATATTATGGGGTTAAAATACAGTTTCCAGAACCTTTGGAAAATCCACCACCAGCACCAAGGTAAGTTAAAAAAATATTGTGAATTAAGAAAGTATTTTTTATGATTTTCTTTTTTAGATATGACTTTAATTCACTGGATACAAATCTACAGCAGGAATTGTTAGACACCGCAGAACAGGGCTACCCCGGAGCCATTGATAAGCGTGAAGTTTTCTGGGAGAAACGTTTGTATTTGCAAAATATTCCTCATGCCTTACCCAAAGTATTACATGCCGCCCACAGTTGGGATTATGCTAGTCTCATGGATTTACATTCTTTGCTGTATTCATGGTCAGCTTTATCACCTTTACAGGCCTTGGAACTACTTTTGCCACGTTATCCCGATGCCAAAGTTAGAGAACGCGCTGTCGAATGGATATCCCATTTACCCAATGATCAGTTGGTTGACTATTTGCCACAGCTGATTCAAGCCTTAAAGCACGATACTTATGAAGCCTCCTCAATGGCTAGATTTTTATTATGTAAATCTTTGGAATCTCCCCGTATAGCACATCAAATGTATTGGTCATTAGTTCATAGTTTGCCAGGGGACGGTCCTCAAAACTCTATAGATTCCTCTTCCGCAAACTCAGTTGATATGGATGATTCGTTAATAACACAGGCACGCTACTATCGTAGAAATAAAATGATGTTAAGAGCTTTGTTGGCCATATGTGGTGAGAAGTTATCAAAGAGATTCTTGTTGCAGAATTTAATGTGCAGGGTAAGGGATTTAAATAATATCTATTTTTTTAAATACATAGTTTTTTTTGTAGAACTTAGCAAATGTTGCTGAAACTGTTAAAGAGACCAAGGAATCGTTGCGTCAAAAGTTCTTATGTGCCGGCATGGATAGTGTTAATCAAGAGCTCTTAGATAAGCCCACCTCTTTGCCTTTAGGCCCAGAACTGGAAGTAACTGGTGTTAATGTACGCAGTTGTAGTTATTTCAATTCTAATACTTTACCTTTGAAAATTTCCTTTATCGGTCCGGATTCTGAAATATTACCAGCCATATTTAAGGTAAATTTTACATAATTTATTAAAAAAAATTTTTTCGAATGTAAATGTTTTTCCCCTGATTTGTTAAGTCCGGAGATGATTTGCAACAAGACATGCTTACTATCCAGCTAATACGAGTCATGAATAAAATGTGGCTGGCCGACGGTTTAGATTTAAAAATGGTAACCTTTAATTGCGTACCCACCGGCTTTAAAAAGGGCATGATTGAATTGGTTTCTGATGCAGAAACTTTAAGAAAAATTCAGGTCGAATATGGCTTAACGGGGTCGTTTAAGGATCGTCCCATTGCCGAATGGTTGGCAAAACAAAATCCTAGTCAATTGGAGTATCAAAGGGCGGTCAAAAATTTTACGGGTAAGTTAAATAAGATTCATGTAAATCTAATAAATCTTAATTTTGACTTTTCTTAACAAGTTTCCTGCGCTGGCTATAGTGTGGCTACTTATATTTTGGGCATTTGTGATAGACATAATGACAATATTATGTTAAAAACCTCAGGACATTTATTCCACATAGATTTTGGTAAATTTTTAGGTGATGCTCAAATGTTTGGAAACTTTAAGAGGTAATTTTTAAAATATGCAAAAAAGGAAATACTTATATCTGAAATCAATATTAATCACAGAGATCGCACACCCTTTGTTCTTACATCAGATATGGCCTATGTGATTAATGGCGGTGATAAACCGTCTACAGATTTTCATTATTTTGTTGATTTATGCTGTCGTGCCTTTAACATTATACGCAAACATGGTGATCTTTTGTTACACATGTTGGCACTTATGGCTACGGCCGGCATACCGGGCGTTACAGCCGATGCTGTTAATTATGTACGCAAAGCTTTACTACCCTCACAATCTAATCCTGAAGCAGCTGCATCATTTGCAAAAATGATACAATTCTCGTTGAAAAGTTTATTTACACAGTTCAATTTCTTTTTGCACAATTTGGCACAAATGCGTTTTAGCAATGATGAGGGCAGCGGAGAATTGTTATCGTTTGTTCCTAGAAAATATACGTAAGTTGAGAGGGAATCGTAAACTTGAGTTTAATGTGTACTTAGAATATTATTTTTTTTTTTTATTCTAGAATGCAACAAGATGGCCGCTTAAAAAGCGTGGCGGTTGTACGCTGTCAAAAACATTATGAAATGGAAAAATTTTATACATATATTTTACGAGTAACCCGCCATGGTCAAACAGATCCTACACATTTGTTCCGCTCCTATAAAGAATTTACCGAATTTCATCAAAAGTTATGTTTACATTTTCCATTAGCCAAGTTGCACAGGTAAGTAAAAGAATTTTTTCTTATTTAGTACAGCAGCGGAATTCAGGCTTAGTAGCAAAAAAGCATTGTAGACCTAGCAGATCTTGTGTTGTGCAAAAAAAAAAAGGAATGTAGAGATGATACTGCATTTACTTAGCTTTACACTAAAATATAACAGATGGCTTCGATCCAAAGACCTCTGTTTTAAGTGTCTTAATTATGTTCGGAAAACATAAAATATCCCAATCATAGGGCTTCTCCAAAAAAACCTAACCACTGATTTAAGAACCTGTTACAGTTAAGCTCTCTAAGTAACTAGCTCATCACCGCGAAAAGGGCCGCCAATGGCGTTTATTTTTTTTAGAGCGCTTGAATATTATAGGGTTTTAGATGTCGGTTGTGAGAGAGAAAACTACAAAATTTTACTTTGTAAACCAGTTATCGATTCTTAATTTTATGTCTCACGGCTCACTTATGTTTGACTTAATAAACAAAATTGCCACTTATGGAGAGCGTAAAATCCACAACAGACAGTACAGACTCTTATTAATCCCGAAAAATGCACCGTTTGGTTTGGTTTACACCATTAAAAATTGAAGAAGTTAGACACATTTAAATTGCGGTTCAAATATTAAGATGAAAGAGCACCCTTTAGCATCAGACAAGCAGCCTTTTTTTGGAGAATACATGACATAAAAACTAATAATAATTTTTGCGCTGAATGTAATCTAAAGATGTAGCAATTGTTTTTTAATACTTCTCTGAATTCTTTAAACATTACATGATAGCCGAGAAAGCGTGTTGCTCTTACTCAACTTATTAAATAGTTCATTTTATATACATATATGTTTAAAAAGCATTAGTAAAGTATCACAAAGAAAGTTTTATCTCCTGGGACATGTACATAATAACTTCTGAAAACATTTCAAATGATTTATAGTTTCTATGAAATTATCCATGCCCGAAGTGGCCAAATAACTTGATGTGTGGGACAATTTATGTTTTATTTTTTCTTTATAGTAAATGTATTTTGTGAAAATGTGTTTTGAGACCAAAAGTATTTGAAATACAAAATACTCGAGTGGCAGTTATTTAAAATACAAAATACATTTTTAATGTATTTAAAATACAAAATAGGTGTATCAAATATATACATTTGAAATACTGCCCGTCCCTGTTTGCCGCCTAAATATCAAGTTCTTAAAAAATGTTTTTAATAATTAGTTTTGTGGTTATTTTATTGAACTTTTTTATGGTTTTTAATCCAAATTTTTATATTTTACGGCCTGTTTTTAGAAAGCGAGAACAAACGAGTGAGTGAGAAACTGTATTGAAAACAAAAACAAATTTTCGTTTTTTATTGTTGTTTTCAAAATAATTTCTCACTCATTCACTTGTTTTCATTTTCTAAAAACAGGCAGTTAATCAGGCTAAAATTCATTGAATTTAATTTTTATTAATGTGTAGTTTATAAAACACGAGCGTCCGTTCAACTTACATTTAAAACAAAAACAAAATTTCGAAATTTCAAAACCACTCGTAAATTATTTTTATGAAGAAAGGAATTTTACAACATGAAATGAATAAAAATTAATTGATAATTTTTCACTCTTGACTGAGCTGGGAATCGAACCCAGGTTTTCACGGACAGGTTGCCCTTACATGTTTCAATTGTAACCACACAATCTCTTCAGAGGGGTTTGCCGTTTAACACTCACCGCCATTGACGACGGCTGGCAGTCATTTGTCAAACAGCAATCTTTAAACCAAATGGTATTTTAACTTTGGTAGACCGAAATTTGTTGCGAATGATCATCTATTTTAAATTGATTTACATGTTCTTCCTTACTTCTGTTTTTCGTACTTGTTGTCAAGAATTCTTCTTGAAGTCCAAAGTACATTTTCCTGTTTTTCTGCTTTTGTCTTTCTGGTTCTTGTTGAACTTTTTCAACACTACTTGAAGGACAAATGTAAACATAGAACTTGTGCCTTAGCTGTTAACAATAATTGGTATTGTGGCTATTTTATTGAACTGTTTTATGGTTTTTAATCCAAATTTTAATATTTTTATCAGGCTTAAGTTAATTGAATTTAATTTTCATTAAATTATTTTTATGAAATTTATTCTACTTTTACATTTATCTATATTTACGCCGTTTAAAACCTCGATTAAAATATTTAATGAATGAAACTCCTTTAAATTAGTTTACAATACAAATTTTATTTGTTTATAAATATATACCCATAATTTCTGGGAGAAAAATAGGACCGTTTTATTTAAATAAATTGATTAGAATATTTTCATAATAACTACAAACTAAGCTTCAGTACCTTCATAGCCATCATCGTTTAAATCCAAAAATTTCTGTTTTTGCCTCTTAGGAGCCTCAGGTTTTTTATTATTTATTGAACGTGACTTGAAACCATCCAAATCAGCACGAGCCTCTTTGGCACGTTGTATAGCCAACTGAGCCATGGGATTGCGATAGGAAGGCTTAGGAGGTGGTGTATTAAATTCTGGCGGTGGTGATGAGAGTTTATTGTCGGTATAAAGATTTTGTAATTCACCTGTTAAATTTCGATGTTTACGTATGGCCGACCAACTGTCTTCCACACTATTGTCATCCTGTGATATTTGAGAACCAAATAATGATATTGTTGTGGGAGTGGCAACAAGTGGAGTCAATGTTGTTTCATTATTATAACTTACAATTGACAAACGTTTCATGGGTTGTGGTGGTGTTGGCGGTGGAGATTTGTCATACCCATCATCATCATCATCGTAATCAGAATCTTCTTCTGTATAGTTGTGACTTTTTCTAGCCGGTATAACACGTTCATCGGTTTTAAAATCAAAAGTTACTTTGCTCTTGCGAGGTTTCGGTTGTATATCTTCTTTGAGTATTGAGGTGGTTGCTGCCGAATCGACATCACTAAAAGAAATTTGAATTTCTTGGGGTGATTTCAAGGGATCTTTTTTAGTGTTTTGTATTTTTAATTTTTCGAAATTATCCCAATCATCCTCTATTGTCTTGCCAAAACCCGAAGGTGGTTGGGGGCTATTTAAAGGTGACTTTTCTAAAAAATCGCCTTCATTTAGCTCATAGCAATGTCGTATATTGGCAAATTCTTCTTCAATGTTGTTGCTAAAGTCTACATCCTTTTCCATTTCACGCCAAAGATGATCATCGAAATCGTTAGTGTTCTTATTGCCATTTGGTGGCTTATACATGGGAGCAGGATGATCTAAACATTTCAGTTTCTTTTTCTTTATAAAACCAGATGGTCGTTTTTGTCTTATCGCTTCATCTCCAAACTCAACTTTCTCATCTTCGTCTGAACTTTGTGTTATTTGGAAATCGACTTCATCAATATTTTCATCTTTCTTTATAAAACCAGTAGGTCTTCTTTGTTTTAAAGCCTCATTTTTTTCGGAAGCCATGTCATTCTCCTCATTGTTTACATGTTTTTCTAAATTATCAAATTCTTCTTCTCTCACGAAACCTGTTGGTCTTCTTTGTTTGATCAAAGAATCACTATTGTCTTCGTTGTTACAACAACTTTGATCCATTTCTTTGAATCTTACTGCTGGGTGATTAAGAGAAATTTCTTTATTATCTAAATCATATTTATTGACTTCTTCATCCTCTAAACAAAATTTCTGTTTCAACCCAGTTGGTCGCTTTTGTTTAATTTCTGAATTTTGATTATATGTGTCTTTGTCAGCCACGTCCATCATTTCCAATTTTGTTATATAGCCTGTGGGTCTTCTCTGTTTAGTTTTGGAATTCCAAATTTCTTCTTCGTCTTTAAAATCTGTAGTTTCATCAAACTTTACTTGTGTTTTGGGATAATCGTTAGATTCTTGTTGTAAATTAATATCATTCCAAATTTTTCCACTGCCCGATGGTCTAACGAAATCTGTAAGTCTTCTTTGATTAAGTGTAAATTTTTCTGTTTCACTCTCTGCCCATGTGGAAGAACCACTGTCTTCAAATTTTACTTTAGACTTTGGTTGAATTTCCTCTATTTCTACATTAGAACAAACAGAATAAGTGGGTTTTCTTTGGTTAGACGGCCAGCTATCTGTTGGCTCTTCATCAGAATCATCATTGAATGTCACTGAATATTCACTGGTTTTAACAAATCCTGTAGGTCTTCTTTGTTTTATTGCTGAATAAGTATTGTCCTCAATATTAGAAGTTTGTCGTGCCGATGAGTCAAATGTTACCTCTCGATGTTCTTTCTGTGTAATGGTTTCCGTGGTTATTAAAGAACGCACTTGATTGTACAGTTTGTTATGATCTTCAAAAGCTGCTTGCCATTCTTCGGTATCACTTATTTCTGGCGATTCAGGCCAATTTCTGGCGAATCCTGTTGGTCTTCTTTGATTAAGGGTAAATTTTTCATTAATATCTTTTTCATTAAAGGAAATTGATGGTTTTCCCTTTTCGTTTATAGTTGCAAAATCATTTGTTTCTCCAAAGAAATCTTGAGTGTTAAATCTTCTTACATTTACTTTTGGTGTTTCGATTTTCTCCTCAAACTGTGGCCAACTATCGAAATCTTCTTCAAAGATTTCTATATTTTCATTGCTCGGAGTTCTCAATATACTTTCTTTGGCCAATTCGTTAGGTTTTTGTTCCATAACTAAGTGGTACTTTGTGACATAATTTTTAGAACCTTGAGTTTCTTTATAATATTCCTTAACTAACTGAAATTCAGTAACTTTTTCCTTTTTAACAGGTTCTTTAGTAAACTCAGTGGGTCTTTGCTTCAAAACCGGATGGAGTTCTGTAACAAATTCTTTTTCACAAGTTTTACAATTCTTATCAAACTCAGTAGGGTTTGGTTTCATATCGAGATATAATTCTGTTACAAATTCTACTTCATGATTTTGGGAGTCTTTTTCTAACTCGGTGGATCTGTGTTTCTTAACAGAACGGAATTCAGTATTATTTTCGTTTTGAAAAGTTTCTGAATCTTTAACAAATTCTGTAGGTATTCGCTCATTTATTGATTTAAATCTTTTTTTCATATTTCCTTCCTTAAATGCTCCAAACTCATCATCAACATTTTCTTCAAAATCTTGAGAATCTTGAACAATTTCGGAGACGGTTTTATCTCTATCAGATTTATATTCAGTACCAAATACTTCATTAGTATTTTGATTAATTTCAGAATCTAATTCCTCAAATTGAATTGAGGATAATTCTTTAACTTCAGCAGTTTTGTTTTTAAAACTTTCAATTAACTCCTCCTCTTTAAATTTCACATCTTCCAATTGGTCTGATTTGTAAGTTTTTATATTAAAATTATTCTTCTTAGGAAACTGAACATCAGAACTTTCGTTTAAGTCATTGTCATAAATGATAAGTTCTTTGGGACTATCCCAGTTACCAAATTCTCCTAATTGATGGTCTTCTTTAGCAGCTTCTTCATTTAATTCCTTTTCATATTCTTCTTGCAAGTTACTGTCAACCTCTTCATATTTAACGTAACCTGTAGGTCCACGCTGTACAAAAGTTTCAAACAGTTTGGCCTTGTCATAATCCTGGATTTTCGTTAGATCATCTGTGGGCTTAGAGAAACCATTAGGTCTTCTTTCTATAACTTTATGATATTCTGGTATAGTTACAGAATGGGAAGATTTCAAATAGTGCGAAGTCTTTTCCGGTTTTACTATGGCCGAACTGCTGCGATTTAAACGTAACGGTGGCAAAGGTATTTGAATAACTTTATCATTGTTTTTAATAGGTTCAGGAACTTCGGGTTCAATTTCTTTTAATTGAAATTGTTTTTCGAATTCCTCAAATGTTAACGATATTTTTGTATTACTCTCATTTATTGTTGTCAAATCTGAAGAAGAAGCTGACGTTAGAGGTGGGGTAGCAATTGCTAGATCTTCAAATGCTGTGGAATGTACTTCATCTCTGCCTCTAGTACTGTATGGTGGTAATATAAGAGATGGTGTACTATTCGAGAGTTGACGTATGCGAACAGCTGAAAAAGAATTGGGGGAATTATCAAGTTTAAAATTTTTAAGGTTGAAAGTTTAAATACGTGGCAGTTTTTGGGGCCTTTGAATCTCAAAATCTTCATCATGTTTTTGCCGGAAAATACCATGGACTTCAGCACTATCGTAGATCTGTTAGATAAAAAAAACAATTACATATTAGTTGGCTTTTTAGTTAATATCGGTTCAACATCTTAAGACTTTTTATTTAAATAACATTAACATTTCTAAAACTGTCTTAAAGACCAACTATAATATGCACAAGCTTGCTTAAGCTTTTGTAAATAATCAACAAAAAGCCTCTTAAATGCTTAAGCAAATTATAGTTTCATAAATCTTAACAAAAAATTTCCTTAAGTTCACTACGGCTTGACGCATATGATTTACATGTATTAAGCCAACTTCAGCATATTATAGTTGGGCCTTTAGGATTTTCCAACTCAATAGTTTCTGATATGTACGTTTTTTCTTTATATAAATCTTCTCTTTTGTAATTTTGGTTTCTCTGTTAAAGTATTTGTTATTCTTATTTCTGCTTATTAGAAGCTTTTCTAATAATTTGCAAAAGTAAGAGAGTAAAAGAAATAATATTGCGGACCTTTAGTAGTTATTTACTTCTTAAGAGAGCGAGTATTTTTTTTTAAATGTGTCATCCACGTAATCAGAAAATCTTATCTTACAATTCGTTTTCCTTTTTTATTTTAACTATCCATATTTTATTTTATAAATATTTGCTCTATATTTTTTTATTTTAAAATCAACATCTTTTTATTTGCTTCTTTTAATAAATGTTTGCAGTCTACATCATATTTTTTGGAACTATAAATATTTGCATTTAAAATAAACAAAGAAAACACCTGATTAAAATAATATTTTCAATAACATTTATAAATTTTGTTGTTTTGTTCCGGTAATATTTCGATTTGTATATTTTTAATTCAGATATAGAGAGACATTTATTATAACTAAAAACATTTGGTATGTAATAGTAAAATAAATTTTTTTTAATATGATTAAAAATGCTGAGTTTTTTATGGTCTGTTTGTACCGAAACCGAAATTTTGGCTTTTGTAAATTGAAAAAAAAAGAAAAAAAAATTAAGATAATTTATGATTTAGGCCCCTATTATGGTTTACAACTCAACTCAGTTGAGTTGTTATTATGTGCGTTCGTTTACTTTTCCAGTAAAATCCCAGTAAAATCCAGTAGGTGAGTAATATGAAAATTTTACAAATTTATGTGTACGCGAACGCATTTCAGTAAAATCCAGTACAAATTTGTACAAATTTTGGGGTAAACGAACGCAGCTAATATGTGCGTTCGTTTACTTTTCCAGTAAAATCCCAGTGAAATCCCAGTAAAATCCAGTAGGTGAGTAATATGAAAATTTTACAAATGTATGTGTACGCGAACGCATTTCAGTAAAATCCAGTACAAATTTGTACAAATTTTGGGGTAAACGAACGCAGCTATTAAGACAACTGGTTGTGTAAACCGTAATAGGGGCCTTAATTTCTAACTATTACAAAATAAATCTTAAAATCTTTTATATTAGGGCTGTTGTGGAAACCGAAAACGCAAGAACTTGGAAGTTGATTTTAATACACTTTTATTGTAATATTTATCATTTTTGTTATAAAATTCTGTTTAATAGAGAAATATTTGTCATTTAATTCTTTTATTACAGAAATCTTATTAAAAAAACGGCGCTTAAAATTCTTGCGTTTTGCATTTTCGATTTCCAGAACATCAGAATGTTTGATTTAAAAAAGAGGTAAAATCTGACCATAAACTCTTTTAACATCTAATACATATTGTTACCTAAAACGCAAAAGGCCCTATCTCACATTTTGAAAATTTTACAGGAGAAAAAAAAACTATTTTAAATGATAAATTACTTTAAATTTTTTTAAATTTATTTTTCTTCTATTCAAACTGTTAGTTGGGTCTTTAAGCGTTTATCATATAATCTTTTGTAGATAGGGCCGTTTCTTTTTTGTTAATAAAATTTGTGTTTATGCAATACATCAGAATCAATAAAAAAGTAGATTTTTAATTTTTGGTTAGTTAGGGCCTTTGGCGCTTTAGGTAACTGTATAAAGTTAGTCAAACAATTATTTTCAAAATAAAAATATTTTAAAAAATATATAAATATTTTAAAGCATTAGCGGTGTTCACCCTTGATAGTAAAGTCGCTTGTAGACCCTGTTATTCTTAGTAATATAGTTAAAGTACTAACATTTACAACACTGCAACAACAAAATGTATTAGTCTAAAATTTACTACGCTGTGGTTGAAAAATCCCAAAAAAAAGTTGTAGAAAACACGTGTATTGAATTTATCAGAATGAAACAGCCCAGCGGGAAAAAGAAGGAGTAGGAAGGCCGTCTAGAAGGCCTCTGTACCCCTTCTTTGGGATGTACAAGGCCTTCTTTCTCCATTCCATACTCATATCTTTTTTACACACGTTGTCATTGCGGAGAAGGCCTTCCGCTCTCGCTTCTTCAGCAGGTACATAAGAAGGGTAACGGGACCAAAAAATATTGATTTTGCTTTTGCTTGTGCAAAAAAACAATACAAAAAATGTTACTCCTTTTCTACTCCCTTCTCATAGAAGCGAGTGTGGAAGGTGTATCTTATCTTTTATACGAAAGAGCCGAGGCCTTCTATGAGGCCTTCTTTAGCAGCTAGAATAGTATAGAATAGTAACTGAATCAAAAAATCTTTTAAGCAGGCCTTTAAAAAGGCCTGAAGTAAGAAGGTCTTCTGAGTTTTTCCGCTGGGAGTTGGCGAAACTCTATCTCTCTCTTTCTATCACTCAGCAGATTCATTAATTTACAATACATACGCAAAAGACACTCACGCTTTGTAGTATAAAATCGTATTAAATAAAACAGAGTTGTACAATTAATACAAACCGCTATTATAAAAAAAACTTTAAAAAGAACTTCAATTTAAAAAAAAAAATTTCAAGAATAAAAAAGTGGTTTCTTATACAGGTTTTTATAATGTTTTGAAATATTTTTATTTTGAAAAGAATTGCTTGAGATTTGCACGAATTCACCTACGCAAAAAGATTCAGGGAAGCATTACGATCTATATCAGTAATATTGGGTCTACGTTAGGTTAAATTAGGTTTTATCACGACTTTTTGAAGACCGATGAAGTCCACAGTAAAATCCTTTACAAGAAAAAAAGAGGAGGAAATAAATATTAAACAAAGAAAGATTATATGTAGGCTGAAAAAGTAGTTGTAAAGTGCCTAATTAGTCTTCTCTTTATATAAATTGCAATCTTATATCCATGATGAAATTGATGATGTTCTGAAGTTTATACTCTGAGACATCTCATAAATCTTCGTTAAAATAGTTGCCTATGCCTATGGTCACCTCCAAAAAAACAGTTTTTAAAGAAAATTTTTAACATATGTTTAATTTATCCATATTATTGCCACTGACAACCATATTATTATATTATATTAGTTCTCCATCAAGAAGCTACAACCATATTATGGTTGCCTGTAAACATGTTGTAGTTAAATATGACAATAATTTGTTTTTAACATGCTATGGTTGAAATACAACCATGCTATTGTAAGTGTTAAACATATATAAGTTATTATTTACCAAATCATGTTTGGAGGAAACCATTATATAGCTGTGGCTTCTTGAGGAAGGACTAATTTAACCATATTATGGTTGTCGGTGACAATAACATTGTTAAATTAAACATAATATTTTTAAAAATTTCTTTAGAAATAGTTTTGTTGGAGTTTAACATATTGAAACATGTTTTTTCTCTGGGTGTAATCATCTACCTCTGTGTACCCTTCGGCTCTGTCAATGGCAGAAAATATGCTCAACAGTCTTGAGCTCATTCATTTTCTCGAACAATTTTCGAAAGTTGTTGTTGTTTTAACAACGAGAGCTGAATATCATGTGTTGCTGTGTTGACAATCCTTGATCGTTGTTTGTTGAACTTCGAGTCGTTTCGGTGCGTAGAATCGATTGTCGTAGAAACGATTTTCAAAAGTTCCAGGTGCTACTGACTATTTTATTTAATGTTAAACCAATTTTCTGTAATAACATTGATTGTGCTTCTCAGGCTATGCTTGCTCGTACCCAGAAGTAACACCGAGGTAGGCTACCTGACTGTTTTTCAAAATAAAATAAAAATTTTCGCTTGGAAATTTATATTGAAACAACAATAAAAAAACTCAAATTTGTTTTTGTTTTCAATATAAATTTCTAAACGAAAATTTATATTTTAGTTTGAAAAACAGGCAGTTAATCTACTTAGGGTGGTAATGCCGTAGATATTCGGTAAAAATAAGTTAAAATTCCATATCTGAGATTATTGACTAATTCCTTAACCGATTATTCAGCATATGAATAGTTCTTATGCATCTACAGCTTCGATAGTCAAATTTAGGACGCCTCGTTTTCTCTTTTATTACGTACGTGTGCACACAAATTGAAGAAAACATTCCCAGCGGGAAAAAGAAGGAGTACGGATGGCTTCTAGAAGGCCTTTGTACTCTTTCTTTTGGATAAACAAGGCCTGCTCGCTCTATTGCATACTCATATCTTTTTTACACACACTCAAAATATTCTGTAGTTAAATTCAAACGAAAATTCATTTTGAACAACTTAAAATTCATTTAAAAAACGGATCATTTACATTTCATTTAAAACAAATGATTTTTACATTCATTTATAAATTTTGTATTCATTAAACAGCATATTCTTTAAAATTGAATAGGTCTTACTTTTAAAAAATATATTTTAACCGACAAAAATCAAACTACATAACAAAATAAATACGAAAAAACATTATTTTTTGGTAGTTTGTTTTTTTGAATAACAAACATAAATGTTAAAAAATAAAATTATTCGTAAAATAACTATATTTTTATTCAATGTTAATAGTACGGAAAACGAATTTAATAACCCACAATCAGTTACTGTAATAATTTTATGAGTGCATGTTGTCATTGCGTTAAACATTTAACTGTTTTATTAAAGATAAAGAATGTCCGGGGAAACTACAAAATGTTTAGAATCCAAAAGCAGTTTTTTAAGTGAAAATTGATCCGTAAGCACTACAAACGCAAAATTCTAAAATCGGATTTTGAATATAAAAAATAAATCAATTGTGGTAAATTAAGGTTAAGTAAGGTTCCATTGACAGCCGCAATCAAACATAGTGGGTCCAGTAATTAGTTTCCGTTGTGTTATAATGAGTCACTGTCTTCCAGAAATTTTGTTTTATTACTATATCCACACCACAATTATGCATTTGTGCTGATGTGTGTAACATCTTAAAATATTGGTCCTAGACCCACCTTAAAGTATACCGATCAACTCAGAATCACTTTCTGAGTCGATCTAACGATGTCCGTCCGGCTGGCTGGTTGTCCATGTAACCTAGGCGCCATGTACAGGTCGCAGTTTTGAAGATAATTTGATGAAATTTGGTACATAGGTTCAAATTGGTACAAAGACCAAAAACCAAAATGGGGCGAAATGGTCCATAATTTCACATATCCCCCATACAATCTGCTTTCCGGAATAGGGTCTTTGTGCCCACTATTAAACCAATAAGAATGAAATTTAAAACACAGATAGATCTATATTTATATGGACACATAAGCTATGCATGTAAAAAAAAATAGGACCACGAGTGGAGATAGGCGCAATTGCTGCCTCTTAGAAACTATCAAACCGATTTTAATAAAATTTAAAACATAGATAAATCTTAATTTATACGGACTAACTAAAAAAATAGGACCACGAGGGGAGAAAGGGGGAATATTTGCCTCTCAGAAACTATCAAACCGATTTAAGTTAAATTTAACACATAGATAGAATCATATTTATATGGACACATAAGCTATGCATTTTTTAAAAAATAGAACCACGAGGGGAGATAGGGGCAATTTATGCCTCTCCCAAACTATCTAATAGATTTTAATGAAATTTAAAACACACTTTAATACACTCTCGAAAATTTGTTTTTAAATACTTTCTTAATTGTTTTTTTTTCAAGTGTGAGCAGACCACAAAAGTTTAAAAAGTCAAACCCCGATTTCATGTGTAGGAATTGCTTCTGGAAATGACAATTATATCAATTGCGGGGAATTTAGTTTTACCTTTTTTAAGAAAAGTGGCGTAAAAAGTAGATTTTTTTTGTAAAACTTTACTATTTATATAGTAAAAATAGTAAATAGTAGATGCTTTAAAAATAAAGAATATAAATACGGTGGATAAGAAACAGAAATCTAAAAGTTTTACTCTGGCTGCCTTATATCCCAGTTTTTCCCCTTCACTACACAGAAAAAATTATTGCCGAATTATATTCAAACAAACGCTTGTTTGAAAATTTTTTTAATTTCTATAAATTTTTTTACTGATTCAATCAATATTTTTGTTTGATTTTTATTTAACCAACAAAAATGTGGACAACTCTTCAAAAATATAATAAACGCGTTATTGGTGTCAAGTTTTCATAATTTTGTATGAAATATTTAACGCTCTTTAATGTTGTCGTCTTTTTGTATTTTTTTATTTGATCGTAAGCAACACTTCTTTATGTGAAATATAAAAACAACAACAAAAAACACACACAGTCTATTTTTGGACGCTTTAAAAAAGTGCAACTATAAGAAAAACAATAGCAGAAACAACATTATAAGAAACAAAATCCCGTATTCAATTTTTTAAAACTGTTTGGTTAAATACCTACATCAAATACGACAATAAAATGATGACGATAAACATGTCGAGTCGGTCTGCTGCCAAGGAAAGCATACAGCAACAGTGAGTGAAGAAGAAAACAAAGCATTGTGTGCAGTGTTGCCATTAGGATACGAAAGATACATTTTTCGTATCTTTTGATGACTTCAGGTACCATGTATAATCCTGACATTTTTCGTATCTTTTTAATCGTTACGCAAAATAAAATATTAGATAATTTTTAGCCAAATAAAACTTATTAAGACTAACCGACTCAATGCTAATACAATAGCAGCTTAATTAATGGTGATAGAACACATTAAGGATCTAGTAGTGCGAAGTTGTTCTGAGGAACTTTTTTATTTTCAGGAACTTTATACGAACTTTTTGATATAATCGCCTGAGTATAAACGCCTTAACTTCTTTATTAATTTTTACAAAAATTAATTTTTTTTGATAACATCAAAACATTATATTAATTTTAAAGTTAGCTTACCGTGTTTTTAAAAATTACATACCTAATATTTATGACTTAAATCAATATAAAAATGAATTTATATGATATCATTTTCTATACAATAGTAGAGATGGGTTTAGACCTGGGTATTTACCCTACGCTGGGTATTTACCCATTTATACCCATTTTCATACCCGGGTATTTATCTTATTTCGGGTAAATACTCATTTGAATAACCAATACTCGTTGTTACGTATTTTCGAATTTAATTTGAACATATTTTTTTTTAAGTGTATATCGTTTTTACATTTCTTGATGCGTTTTGCTCAGATAAGACAGTTTTGACTGCATCAAACACAACAACAATTCTTAATAAGAACCGCTAATCAGCGTGCTTATGGCAATTCAATGTAATGAGTGGGAGCGATGGCAACAACAATGCTGCAGCAACTAGAAAGATTAAAGTTTCGAAACGCAAGCTTGAGCCTCAGGTGCATAAAAAGAATTTGGTTCATTCATTCTTAAATATTTGTTCCCAGCGATTAGTAAATGAAATAAAGTGCGCGTGTTGATAATTATATTTTAAATGATGGGAAGACAGAAAAAGGAAACTATTTGGAAACACATGCTCACATTGCGAAAAGCGGTACAAATTTTCAAATGTAAATAAAATGGCAAGATATTTAATAACGTGCATCAAGTGTCTATTATTAATTAAGCAACGAGTTCAAGACATGCTTGCAACCAATGTGACAATAACCAAGATACAGACAGCAAATGATTCTCCGCCTTCATCTGATTTACAGATGCATCTTTCTTCAAATTTAGCACAATACAACTTAGCTAAGGCTATATTTGTAACCGGCGCTCCTTTGGCTATGGTGGAGCATCCATTATGGAAGAACTTTTTTAAGGACCTTAATCCACATTTCAAGACTCCAACTAGAAAAGCGATTTCCTCCACATATTTGGATACAATTTTTCATTTGTTATTGAAAAATCTAATTCATAATAAAAAATTAAATTCTTTTAATTTATTTAAATTTTTCTTTATTCTGATTTATACCCACATTTTGGGTATATACCCAGGTGCTTGGGTAAATACCTGGGTATTTACATTTAAATACCTAATTTACCATTTGGGTATTTACCCTTGTCCCATCACTATACAATAGTCATAAAATATGAAATAAAAATGTTATGTTAATAAATGTTAAACGTTAAAAATGGATTTTCAAATTTTTTTCAAAATGTATCTTTTTGGGAAAAATTGTATCTTTTTGGTAACCAAAATGTATCTTTCTCGAAATTTAACTGGCAACACTGATTGTGTGTATAAATTATTCCAACAAAAAAATGTGTCTCAAAGCCAGGCGCCGGCCGCTCTGCTCTGCTTTGCCTTTACCTTCTACAGTGCCTGCTTGTGTGCGCGTGCGTCATTGCTTGTGCAAAAAAAAACTTTTTTATTTTTGTTATACCTATGATTTTCAGTAAACTATTTGTTTGATTCAGTTAAATTATTTGTTTGAAAAAATCAGTGTTTTTTTCAATAAACGAAATGCAAATAAATTGTTTGAATATGCAAATTTGTTTGTAGGACCGATTTCAGACAAAAAATGTTTTGATTCTACAAATTTTTTGTTTGAATTGGAAAAATAATTTTTTCTGTGTACCATTTTTTTCAATCGACTTGAAACTACTTGGAGGTATGAAAAATTGGCTAAATACCTTTCTGGCCTCAAAGAGTTAATCGTTCTTAGGGAGCGGAATTTATCTATTATCAGAAAGATAGGAAAGAGTCAGATAAAAAAACTTATTGCAATAGAAGAAAATATTGTTTTTAAGTACGTGAGCAACATAGAAACTTCTCGTATAACCCTCGATTTCGTTATATAAACTCACTTACGGCCAATTTCACCAAGTTCAGTTATAATTACCTACCAGCTATAACTGTCAAAAACATATTGTTAACTGTAAGTTAACGTAATAGTTAGTTTTAACTGAATTTTGTGAAATTGGCGGTTAGACGGATATAATTTTTAAATCTCTTCATTGAAGCCCATAAATTCCCACTTACTTGTTGTGAATATCTTTTATCCTTTTTATATTTCGGCTGTTTTTTCCTTCGTGGCACAAAAACTGCCGGTGGACTACCACCTGCAGCACCATTTTGTGTACTGGTCTGTTCAAATGATAAACGATGTTTAAACCACCATAATTTTATGCCTACAATAGTAACCACTATACACATTAATACACCCAAAGAGGCAACGGCACCGAGATTTTCTTTTGGGGGGAAATAAACATTTAATAAAATTAATAAAAAAAAAATTCAATGAAAAACAATTCTCGTCATCAAAAATTATTTATTTGTTATGATAATTATTAGTGTCACTATCATTATTATTATTACAGTAGTTTTGACTTAACTGCCTTTTATTTACGTGCACTTTTGACTTAGCTGAACAAAATTGATAATTTTTGGCATTATTCTTTATAATCCCATACAAATTCCTTTTTTAAGTGCACTTTCTTTATCTGCACATTTAAGATAAGTGCCCAAAGTTTTTGGCATTTTAAAATTATTTTCATACAAAAAATTCAAGTTAGCTGCACTTTGACTTAACTGCCCAAAATACATATTTTCTGTAATTATTCTTCAAAATCCTTGTTTACGTGCATTTTGGATACCTGCACATTTTTCGTATTTTTGGGCAGCTTTAAATTATTTTCATATAAAACATCAAAGTTAGCTGCACACATGAAAAAATATGGTGGCCACATTTTCACATAAATATCCAATTTTAGCAGTTTATAAAATTAAAAATCGCAAACAAGTCAAGTTGGTATCATTATAATTAATTTATTTTGTTTGCATATATTTACATTTATGCATGTGGGTTGTGGTTACAGCAACTTTACCACGACTATATGAAAGGAATAGCAAATCCTAGGCCTGGAACCGAATAAAGTAGTTGTAGTAGTATTTGAAGCTGACGAATGCTCTGTAGCGCAACAAAGTTCAAAATTTCGAATTTTGCGCTTCAACGGCAACGACTACTACATCTACGTATTCTGTTGACACTACTTTAAAACAGCCGTTTTTAACTTTTGACAGCTTGCAGCGCTATTCTTAACGTTGTACTACAGCGGCTTTTCTGTTCCACACTTTATTATTACCAATTTGGCTAGCTCGTTCATTATAAAAATGCGTAACAAATGTCTACAAGTTGTTTGAACGTCATTTTTATTATCAATTTATTAATAAAAACGTTGTTACTTCTCTTTCAAACACTTTACTTTAGCTGCACTTTTATGCAGGTAACCACAATTGCGTACCTGCACATTAAGGCAGCTAAATACATTTAAGATAGCTGCATTTTTGATTTACCTGCACAAAAAATCGTGCAAAGGAGATTGTGCAGCTAAGTCAAAATTACTGTAACATTATTGTCAAACCTTGATTGTGTTGATTTGTTAAATTAATTTTAGCCATTTCTTAACAATTTTATTTTTGTATATTTAACATTTTATTTATTAAATATTTAGGTTTTTTTTGTTAAAATTTATTTCTTTGACTTTAAAAAAATTTTAGACTTTTCGCATTTGGGTTTTCTTTTTTAATTTAATTTTAATAAATTAATTATTCCGCTTGTAACCGCTGGCAAGTCTATTTTTGTAAAACTTTTACTAAAATCTATTTAGTTGTTGTTACCGCTACGGAGAGACTAATTGTTATGACTTCTCTATAAAATATTTAATTTGATATTTTTTTGTTATCAATTATTGTACTTTTTTCGCTTTAACTATTATGAAAAGGTGTTTTTAAATTTGTTATCTTATTATTATTATTATATTTTTTTTACTCTGTATGTTTTTCGAGTTTCTCTTTATTTCGATTCTTAATATGGCCAAGTTAACAAAAGCGTTTAAAACATGGGAGTGTGTAAATAAACGCTTTGCTTTTTTCAATATTTTCTTTTTTTTCTGTTTAACTTTCGATAAGTTCAACTGTATTCAAAAGTTCTCTTATTTCGTTTTGTATTTAAAGTTCTTTTCAATAATTACCTCAGTTTCAGTTAATATTTATGATTTAATAACTTAATTATAATGATAATAATGAAGATGCTTTATGACATATACACAGAAAAGTGATTAAATCTAACAGTTTGTTTATATAGAATTATTTTTATTAAAAGCTTAATATGATAAATATAAAACAAAATTTATTCCATAATGAAAATTTTTATTTTCGAAAATATTTTCCATTGGGTGTGTAACTTAGAAATACGGGTTTCAAAACTTATATTTTACTTTGAAGGGTAACCAAATGTTATTTATTCTCTGGTAGTCATTGAGCGAAATAGTGTAAACAACATAGTTGATGTATATAAATTCGTTTTTTATATAAGTTTGTCAAGCCGTTTGTTATATCTACAATATTGATCTTAAGTCCTATAAAGTATATAGGTAAATATATTACGGATCTTTTCGAGTATCGTAGTTAAATAAAAAATGTCCGTCCGATTTTTTTCTCTACAGGTGTATGTTGAAATGGGGTTTCCAAAGACCCCAGATAAGATAGAGACTAGGTTTTTATATATTTTAATCGCATATGGTACGGAAGAGATTGTTAGTAAAATTCACCCAAGTCGGCTGACAACTGGCTGAATTATGATGAAAAAACCACGACTGCCTTTTACGCATAAATTTTTTGCTCTACACTTGCCGCCTACAAAGAGAAATCGCTGATGAAATGTCGCAGCGACATCACCCTTGATGTAAACAGCCTCTTACCGAAATTTATCCTGAAGACACAAAATATCGCAAGACCGCCTAGGTCATTGAAAAAGTTAAAGTATGATGAATTGGGAGCATTACTCCGTTAAGATTGTTGATAAACTTAAGAAGATCGTAAGAAGCAAAATCATCGGGAAGCACTCAAGCAGCAGTTTCAAAACTTTTGTAAGTATCAGGATTTAAAAGCAACGAAATTGAAAACCACACGTATTAAAGCTGAGAGATGTTGCTTGTCCGAAATGGTGCTTAAACACATACATTTGTACATAAAAATAAATCGGAGCAGATATTTACAGAAATAGAGCCGTAGTATTCTTTTATAAAAAAACCTGATCACATATTGTAAGACCAGTTTAAAACAAGTTAGAGTATTATATTCGGCTGTGCCGAATCTTTGATACCCTCCACCGACAATTTGAATATTTCAGGAGTGATATCTATATGATATCTATTTATTATATTCTGGGAGAAGGGTTTATATGGGGCCTAGGGTAAATTATGGACCGATCATCACGAAAATAGTGTCATTTCTATTCCTAAAAAACTATGACGTGCCAAATTTTGTTATGATAGCTTTAATAATTACGGTTTTAGGCGTACTAAACTGTTTTTCGGGAGTAGGGTTTATATGGGCACTACACGCAGAGAAAAAATATGGTTGGGCATGGTTACGGCAACAACACTATGTTTAATGTAACAATATATTGTTGTCGTACACAAATAATTGTTATTTTTATTTAATAATTATTTAATAATTATTTTTCTAACAACTTAATTATGATAACTTTCTAAACATATTATATTTCTCACAACCATATCATGATATTTAATAGCCATAACATGATAACTTATTATACATTTATCATATTATGTTAAAGATGCAATCAAACTATTTTTACTCTATTCATATTATGTTAGCGCCATTTGTAAAATAATTTTGAAGAAGTTGTGTCGTTTTTTTTATTTGTGAGCGGTGAAACAATTAAAAGATAAAATTCCATAAAAAAAATAAGTTTAAAGAAATTAAAAAATTAAAATATTAGCGGAGTTCATTCAAGTATTAGTGATGTAATAGTGCAAATGCAAAATATCATAGTTTTTTGTAAAATCCAACAACAAAACACACAGAGATTTCGTTATATTTTATAAAAGTGCTACGATATTTCTGTGGTTTTCATGGGCAAACGCGTATGTCTTAAAACTAATTGTTCAGGAAAGCCGAAAACCCATTCTAGATCAAACTATGGGCGAGGTATTGCACATTTTAAACTTTGTCATTACGTTACAAAACGGAATTGATCCATCTTTTTTCAAAAAAATATAAAGAGCGTTCAAAATTAGGCAATATGGCATCAACATCTTAAAATAAAAAAAAAAAAAAATGGACACACGCGGTTGCCCATGAAAACCACAGATTTTTCATTTGCTTTTTTGCAAGCCTTATATAGAACTCCGCTATTTGATTAACATTAAGAAAAATTGTAAAAAGCCACAAAATAAAAAACCGATTCAAAAATATTTAAATTTATTTTGTATTTTTATGACAGCTATGAAAGGTGCTGTATCATAATATGATTGCTTCTAAATTTATTATAATTAACATGATGATAATATGTTTACTTCTTAGCTTATTATGATTAACATGACAATAATATGATTAATTTCGTAGCTTATTATGATTAACATGACAATAGTTTGATTACTTCTTAACTTAGTATGATTAACAGAATAATAATATGATTAAGGGAAAAATATTATGATGACATATTACGAGTATATTGAGTCATAATATGTTTCAATAATAATCTTAATATGGTGACTACAATCATAATTCTTATCATAATATGTTGCTCTTAGAATATGTTTACCACAACCATGTTTTTTCTTTGCGTGTATGGGGCCTAAGGTAAATTATGTACCGATCTTCCTGAAATTTCACAGTGTGATTTCCATAAAACGAACATTTGCAAAATTTCATATAATTCGTGCATTGTTCAATCATTTATGTAAGTTTTTGTAACAAAATTATCAATTTTTTAAAGTGGTGGTTCCACATTTTGATTCATAGCTCTGATCCTACTGAACCGATTTGGCTGAATTTCAATCCCAAACTGCTTGGGATAACTACAAGCAATTTGACACCCAGTTTTTTTTTATTTCTTTTGAGTTTTTCGAAAGTGAGCGGGTTTTCAACAGACGGACAGACAGACGGACATGGCTAAATCGACTTAGAATTACTCAAGGAGCCAGAATATATATATACTTTATGGGGTCTGAGGTGAAAAATAAAAAGTTTCACTTATTGTGGTGGAGGGTATAAAAAAGTGGTTTGGAAGTTTAATCAACCGACCTTAAGTCCAAACCTTGATCCGTCCGACTAGGATTTTTTTTGATCGATGCACAGTAGCCTAACTAAAGAACGTTTTACTTTAGAACAGGGTATTTGTTGGCCTAAAATAAATCTTAATTATATTTGCGAGGAATCCATATGTTGCCAGTCAGAAGGGAAAAATCAAGTATCCATCAATGAGCAATACTTTTAATAATTTTACACTGTACTAAAATTTCATATGTAGTAAACGCACAAAATATTCCAAACAAAATCTCGCATGCTAAAGGCCTGAAACAAAATAAAGTAGTTGTTGTAGTAGCTGAAGCTGACGAATGCTCTGTAGCGCAACAAAGTTCAAAATTTCGAATTTTGCTCTTAAACTTCAACAACTACGTAAACTGTTGACACTACTTTGAAACTGCCGTTTTTAACTTATGACAGCTTGCAGCGCTATTTGTAACGTTGTATACAGCGACTATTCTGCTACCCACTTAAGTTATACACCCAATTTATATCAAATTTGTTGTACAAAATAGTCAAACTCTTTTTTTAGTACTAGACCCATAACTTTTTTAGTACTAGGGTTTTTACGTGGTAAAAATATATAAATTCCGATGAAATATAATTTTGTGGTTCCGTGGAATTTTATTTACGGAAATTTTGGTAATTTCTTTGTCTTTGGATTTAATTGTGTCACATTATATAAAGAATTCTTTTATTTAATTCATAATCTTTATTGTGATGCTGATAAAAGAATAAGTGACTTTTTCTTTGGTGTTTTACTTTAAAAAAATGTGTAATTGGTTTATTTGAAACGCTAAATTTAAATCAAGGTTTTGTTCGCCTTCATTTGCTAGAGTTTAAAATCATCATTTTAGTTGTTTTCCAGTGTTGCCAATTTAGCCATTTAGTGGCTAGATTTAGCCATTTTTCACCCTGTTTAGCCATTAAAAAATTAGTTTAGCCATTAGCCATTTTTTGTAGCCATTTTTCAACTTGTTTAGTCATAAATTTTTTTTTGTCGTTTTTCTTTTAAAAGAATAATTTTCATTTTATTTAAAAATAAATTATAATTCTATTTCTTCGACCTTTTTTATTAAATATTATTCTTAACTTAAAACTTTAAATTAGATTAGCGGGACATAAACATGACCAAAAATATAGGAATTATAATTCAGCCCATGGAACGGCGTTATCAACCCATTGTAGGGATTTTAATCATTATCCTGATTTTGAAAACACATCAATTTTGAATACGGAAAGTTTTATGTTAGAAATGTTGCAGATAAATAATGTTCCATTTGAGAAAAGAATTAATTTTAAAAAAGATACTGAGGGATTAGCTCAGATTAATAGGCATTTATTGAATAAAAATAAATAGGTTGATGGAAGGGATAATTATAAATAGGTATTTGTCTTTGATTGTTTGTTAAATAAATTTCAGATGGCATAGCTCAGTAGGTGAACTTTTATTAATATTAAAATAGGTTTAAGGCTTTGAATATATTTAAAATTTTTGTTTTTCCTTTTTGTTTGTTTGTTTGTTTGTCTTTCTGTTCAAACTTTGTAGAATGGAATTTTAAATTTCTTATGATAATTTTGTTAATTGAAATTTTTAAAATTTATTTTTCCATGTTTTTATTTTTCCATTTATTGTCAAATTAAATTTTATTATAAAAATTTCCTGAAGAAGATTTCCAACGGAAATCGAAATATTGAAAATAAAAATTAAAATTTTTTAATTAATTTTTTAAAAAGTGACCTTAAGCTTGAATAATTTATTAAGAATAAAAATTTAAAAAGTAAAATAAAAATTTTTAACAATTAAAACGCCTTTTATTTAAATCACAACTTTTACAAATGTTGCAAACCGCTATAAAATATGATGATGAAACATCTTTCAAAATAAGGGAACAGTATTCCAATTTTAAATTTATAAAATGGATCAACACAAACATTTCAATAAAGAAATGCAGGCGGCAACAAACATTTTTTTTAGAAATTTCAGAATTGGCTATAAAGTTGCTCTCACTTCCATGGTCTAATGCTGAAGTAGAGAGGGTATTTAGCCAAGTAAACATCGTTAAAAGTAATTTGAGAAATAGGTTACTTTTAGCAACCGGTAATTCGATTTTATCAGTTAGGTAAATATTTTTAACATAACAATAAAATATAAACTATGCGTTTGTGCTGATGTTTGTAACACCTTAAAATATTGGTCCTAAGCCCACCTTTAAGTATACCGATTGACTCAGAATCACTTTCTGTGCCAAATAAATGTTTGTCCGGCTGGATGGCTGTCCATGTAAACCTTGTGCGTAAAGTTTAGGTCGCCATTTTTGAGATTATTTAATAAAATTTGGTACAAAGGTTCTAATGTGGTGTAGGGCATCATATAGTCGGGGTACTTTCTTACGTGTTTTTTATTTATCAAAAAAAATGCTTCAAACAGACATTAGTCACCAAACTAAATGTTAAGGGTGTTTGTCATTAAAGCACGTTTTTATTGGAATAAGTACGTTTTCCTAAATAAAAAAATAAAAAAGTACGTTTTTTTAAGAAAGCAAGTTTTGCTTAACAAAAAAAAAAAAAATTCCATTTTTCGAAACATTTTTATAAAATAGAATGTGAGAATTATTTCTTTTTATAAGTAATTTTTATTATATTAATTTTATTTTTCGAATGTGATCAATGAATAAAATTTGAATTTATAAATATAGATGGGAAAAAGGTCCAATATCCAATTGGTAAATACTCGGTAAATAGGGAAAATTGGGTAAGAATTAGAAAATACCCTGGTATTTACCCAAAGGGTGGGTATAAACGTTTTTTTGCAAAATTTGATAAAAATTTATTATTTAATTCAGTCAATATTACCTTCACTAATAAACACATACCTTCTTCACAATTTAATTGTAGTTTTAGTTAATTTAGTTAATGATTGCCATATTCATTTGTGTTTTATAAATACCCAAATAAGTTCCCAAAAAAGGAATATACCCGGTATTTACCCAGACATCAGGTAATTACCCGGTAGAATCCCATCTATATTTATAAAGCTTTCTTGCAATGGTCATATTCCTTCTATAATTCAAATACTCCGGTTCAAATGGTCCATTCGCAAGGTCCAATTTTGCACCACTTTTTCGAGCATTTCGGCCTATATTCCATGAATAACACGTGTTATGTTATACTCTAAGGCTTCAATCGTGCTTGACTTGTCCACATAGACCAACGACTTCACATAACCCCACAAGAAATAGTCAAGGGGCGTTAAATCACATGATTTTGGCGACCAACTCACAGGGCCATTTCGAGAGATAAACTGCTCACCAGATTTATCCTTCAATATGTCCATTGAAACCACATATCAACTAAGTCCAACTCAGCCAATTGGGGCAAAAAAAGTCGCGTATCATGGCTCGATATCGTTTGCCGTTGACGGTAACGTTTCTTCCACGACGGACAATTCTCACAGAGCACGAATTTTGATAATAAATTTCAACGATTTGCAGTCGTTGCTCGTTTGTGAGTTTCTCCATTATGAAATGGCAGAGTATACTGAACACTTTTCACTTTCACAGTTGTAGTTTGGACACAATTACCAACCAGTGCTGCTAGCCCGAAAAACTTAATAAATAAAAAATTACCCTTTATATGGAACGATTCTAAACACTACCAGACTATCTTTTATGTTCCTGTTACATGTTTCACTTTAGCTATCAGCTGAACAAATTATGCTAATTACATTTTTTCTTGAAGACTTCAACCCAAATATTATAAAAATACTATAGTACTATTACGCCAAATCTATTATTTCGGGAGGAAAAAGGAAGTTATGTGTACATATATGACTTGGCTCGCCTTACAGGCTTGAAGGGTTCATCTTAAGAGCATTTCACCTTTTGGTATTGCATTCTCCGAGGAAATCAGTACCGGTTTCTGTATTTCTCGCATTGTAAAATGTTTCGCATAAAACGAGTGAATTGCCACAAAAACCGTGAAACAAATGAAACAAAAAATGTTTTTTCCCACACAAGTGCTTCTACATCTTTACTTTGCGAGAATTATCAGTCATTTAAATAATTTGCCAGCAGTTATTGGAAGAATGAGAGAAAAAGTGTTTCTGTAACAATATTTTACGAAAAGTTTCTCACAAGAACTGTCAAAATAAGTCAAATTTCAAAGTGGTGCGAGAAAAACGAAATTTTAAAAAATATAGATATTTTAAATTTAAAATGTGTTTGTAAACTATGTTTTTATTTTGAATGGAAAATAGAAAGAATTTAAATGATGATTGAATAATTTAATATCGAAAATTAATAAAACACAAATGTTAAATTTTGTTATTGTATATATGTATCGAGAAACGATGGGAGAAATACAGAAACGAGCTACAGGTGTGGTGAATACCTAGAATTCGGCAAAAAAAACCAAAATTGACAGATCTCCGGAGTTCTTCACGATTGCGACTGACCAGAGATCATTAATTGTATCACGGGAGTCAGTTGCCTTTAATTGACGGCACTAAACTGACTATTGGTTAAAGGCTCTGTCGCGGGAATCCCAATAAAGGGCTGATTTTTCACCACTTGTAGGAGACTTCGTCAAGAGGGAGGATTGCCCATAGGTTCTATTCATGAATTTAATAAACAAAATTACTTATCGCCCAGGCCCGTATGTTTGCGTGGAAAAAGATTCCTGTAGTTTGTTTTGAAAGCAAAATCTCATAAAATTGATTCTTTTGTGACATCATTTTGCGTCATGTGCAGTAGAAAATTATTTTGAAAAGAGGAATGCGCCATTTGTGTTTGTTGCTTAATGGGTGATGTTGCTACTCAACAGCTACAACGGAGGTTAGATAGGTCCAGTTCCTCAACAAGAGGAGAGTGTATAATCTTAAAGGATTATGCATTCAAATTGCTACCTGGGTGTGTTGAATGCGCTCACACTCGGGGGCGGTTGGTTATCCACCATGGAGTAGGCCCTAGAGCCGGTATCCATCTAAATATTTTCCACAGCTGTAGAAATTACAAATGGAATAACAAACTTATACATACGCTTTTCAGTTGACGTGAATAGTATAAAAAACTTAATTTCGAACTCTAAAACTTAAGATTTTTCTGAAAGGTATACACACTTAACTAAATATTTATAATTTATTTTTATATTTTCCAGTTTACCAAGTGGTATTCACGTTGGACGTTCCAATATTAAATCTGTAGCCGAAAGACGTTTACCAGAGATACGTTCATTCCTAATATCTCTTTTTGATTCAGCCGATGAAATTGCTCATTCCGATTTGGTTTATACATTCTTTCATCCATTATTAAGAGATCAAAAAGAAGCTAAATTGGGTTTATCAAAAGTTAAAGGTAAGTGAATTTTTTTTAACCCCCAAAAAAAAAAAAAAATTAATAAAAAAAATTGCAGAAATTAAACCTCAAACATCTAGAGAATATACAAATGAAGTGGGACAGTTGAAATTATCAATGCAATATCGCAGGGAAGTTTTAACCGTAATGGTGAGTTTACCAATCGTAACACTTGATCAAATATATATTTGATACCACACACGCAACTACTAGTTTTATTAAACATTTGTTTGATTTTATATAATAATGCTTGCTTAATCAAACATTAATTACCGATTTATAACTGATTAATTTATTTTATAGAAACACCCAATTCAAACAATGATTTATTTCCATGTTTTGAAAACCTTTGTTGGTTAGAAACGCAATCGGGGTAGAGAAAAAAATCGTCTTTTCTGTTCTCGGTGTTTTTTTTTTTATTTTTCTTTACACATTTTCGTATTTTTGTTATGTTTATTTATTTTATTTTTTTATTTCAATGTGGCCATAGCGCTTTACAATAAGTGCCGGTTCACACACGTCAAGTTTGACTGGTCAAGTCTTGAGTTTTTAGGAGAGAGGGGAAAAGAAATGGCATTCTCTTTTCCCTTCTCTCCCAAAAGCTCAAGACTTGACGAGTCAAACTTGGATGTGTGTGAACCGGCACTAAAAAGCATTTTGAATTTTTGATTGTTTTAGAAAAGAAACATGGGGAAAAATCATCCCAAGAATTTGTAATGTTTTTGGAAGCAACATTTTAAGAGAACTTAAAATAAAATGTGATTATTTAAATCATCGTATGAATTGGGCCAAAAAAAGTTTGATACGCGGTCGGGCCAAAAAGTCCGAGACAGGGGCCAAATTACGGCATTCGATATCGATCGAAATTACAATATAATTCAAATGGAAATCTCGATCGATATCGAATGACGTAATTTGGTCCCTGGTTTTTGAATAATAAAATCAATTTATTTTGTAAATCTTTATACTTTATCCAACGTTTCTTCAATTTTTTTTTTATCTCTCCCAAAAAAAAAGGTTCGTTAGGCCATAGAAATAGATATTTGTTGTAAGATGATTTAATTGTTGGAGTCAAATCTCTTTATTCCAAGCCATTTCTTTACGTTTAAAAATAACAAATAGTCACTTGGGGTTCAATTCGGAGAATAGGGCGAATTAGGGAGCAATTCGTAGGCGAATTCATGAATTTTTGCCATTGAATGTCTACTGAGCTACACAAATAAGAGCGGCAAGCGTTCTTTTGATGTCAAAAGTTCTCATTTTCATACAGTTTTCATATAAACAAAACTTTATATCGCGAATTCAACACCACCGTTCTGGAAAATCTTATTTGACAGATCGCTAGGTCGGTTTGTTGTATTGGCAATATAATTTTCATATTTCAAAAAACGTTTGACGCTCTTGTTTATGTAGCTCAGTTAATCAGCACACAAAATTCTCTTTTTTTTCCAATTTTTTACTGAAATCACGGGGTAGTTTGGTGTCAAATTATTGATGTTCGATATTAATCGAAATTTATCGAGCCCTATTTGTGATTATATCGTAAGCGACAATTTATCGAAATTTTGTTTTTTCTTGCAAATAGATTATATCGCTCATTGCGCTGCAAGACCGGCATAAATCAAAAAACACAATTTTGAAGTTAGTGATGCAGAATTGTTCGCTATGTTTTTCTTTATATCTATATATATAAAAATGAAAAATGTTTGTATGTTTGTTTGTTTGTTGGCTTATAGACTCCTAAACTACTGAACCGATTTTCCTGAAATTTTTACAGATACATCACGTGAGCCCTAAAAATAAAATAGGCTACTTATTTTTTCGATAGGGGCAGGGGAATTGGTATCCCCCATAGGATGCCAATATTAATTATCGCATATATTAAGATCCGCTGCACGCATTATGCAGAACTTTTGGTAGTAAGATCTTCTGAGCCCCAAAATTAAAATAAAATAGCAGCGGGGGAAGTGGAATCCCCCATAGGACGCCAATGTTTAACATCGCATATCTAAAGAACTGTAATAGTGAGAATGTTCAAACTTTCTAGAAGTCACTCTTATGGTATACAACACTTTTGAAAATAACAATAAAGCGGGTAGGCGCAGGGGGGAAATACCTCCCATAGGATGCATCTATATATATAAAAATGAAAAATGTTTGTATGTTTGTTTGTTTGTTGGCTTATAGACTCCTAAACTACTGAACCGATTTTCCTGAAATTTTTACAGATACATCACGTGAGCCCTAAAAATAAAATAGGCTACTTATTTTTTCGATAGGGGCAGGGGAATTGGTATCCCCCATAGGATGCCAATATTAATTATCGCATATATTAAGATCCGCTGCACGCATTATGCAGAACTTTTGGTAGTAAGATCTTCTGAGCCCCAAAATTAAAATAAAATAGCAGCGGGGGAAGTGGAATCCCCCATAGGACGCCAATGTTTAACATCGCATATCTAAAGAACTGTAATAGTGAGAATGTTCAAACTTTCTAGAAGTCACTCTTATGGTATACAACACTTTTGAAAATAACAATAAAGCGGGTAGGCGCAGGGGGGAAATACCTCCCATAGGATGCATCTATATATATAAAAATGAAAAATGTTTGTATGTTTGTTTGTTTGTTGGCTTATAGACTCCTAAACTACTGAACCGATTTTCCTGAAATTTTTACAGATACATCACGTGAGCCCTAAAAATAAAATAGGCTACTTATTTTTCGATAGGGGTAGGGGAATTGGTATCCCCCATAGGATGCCAATATTAATTATCGCATATATTAAGATCCGCTGCACGCATTATGCAGAACTTTTGGTAGTAAGATCTTCTGAGCCCCAAAATTAAAATAAAATAGCAGCGGGGGAAGTGGAATCCCCCATAGGACGCCAATGTTTAACATCGCATATCTAAAGAACTGTAATAGTGAGAATGTTCAAACTTTCTAGAAGTCACTCTTATGGTATACAACACTTTTGAAAATAACAATAAAGCGGGTAGGCGCAGGGGGGGAAATACCTCCCATAGGATGCATATATTAAATATCGCTCAACTGAAGAATTATTAAAGGGAGAGTCTTCAAAAGTGGTTAAAGCTATTATTATAGTAAACTATAAATTTCAATATACAAATGGGCGGGGTAGACGGGGGAGGAGCAGTACCCCTCATATATAGAAATATTAATAAGAGCCACTGCACGCATTTTGTTGAACTTTTGGTAGTAGGATCTTCTGAGCCCCAAAATTAAAACAAAATAGCGGCGGGGGTAGTGGTACCCACCATAGGACGCCAATGTTTAATATCGCATATCTTAAGAACTGTTATAGTGAGAATGTTCAAACTTTGTGGAAGTCACTCTTATGGTATACTTCACTTTTGAAAATAAAAGTAAAGCGGGAAGGCGCAGGGGGGAAATACCTTCCACAGGATGCATAAATTAAATATCGCTCAACAGAAGAACTATTAAAGGGAGAGTCTTCAAACATGGTTACAGCTACTACTATGGTAAACTATAAATTTCAATATAAAAATGGGCGGGGTAGACAGAGGAGGAGCAGTACCCCTCATAGATAGCAATATTAATAAAAGCCGCTGCAAGCAATTTGTTGAACTTTTGGTAGTAGGATGTTCTGAGCCCCAAAATTTAAACACAATAGCAGCGGGGGAAGTGTTACCCCCCATAGGACGCCAATGTTTAATATCGGATATCTTAAAAACTATTAAAGTTAGAATGTTCAAACTTTGTAGAAGTCACACTTATGGTATACTACACTTTTGAAAATAAAAATAAAGCGGGAAGGCGCAGGGGGGTAATACCTTCCATAGGATGCATATATTAAATATCTCTCAACTCAAGAAATATTAAAGGGAGAGTCTTCAAACGTGGTTAAAGCTACTATTATGGCAAACTTTAAATTTCAATATAGAAATGGCCAGAGGAGGAGCAGTACCCCTCATAGATAGAAATATAATTTAGAGCCGCTGCACTCTTTTTATTAAACTTTTTGTAGTATGATCTTCTGAACCCCAAAATTGAAATAAAATAGCAGCGGGGAAATGTTACCCCCCATAGGACGCCAATGTTTAATATCACATATCTTAAGAACTGTTATAGTAAGAATGTTCAAACTTAGTAGAAGTCACTCCTATGGTATACTACACTTTTGAAAATAAAAATAAAGCGGGAAGGCGCAGGGGGGAAAACCTTCCATAAGATGCATATATTAAATATCTCTCAACTGAAGAAGTGGTTTAAGCAGTGTAGCGAAGCGCACCGGGTTAAGCTAGTTGTGTATAAAATTCATTTTTATATCTTTTATACTTTCCCCATTTGAAGGGAATGTATCGTTATTTTTTCTAAGTGATTAGAGCAAATCAAAAACTTTAAACGCGTTTATCTCGAAATGGATTTTTTTGAGTTATGCCGGTCTTGCAGAAAATGAGCGATATGTACTCGTAACAATGACGAACAAATTTATAGACTTTGAATTTGTAACGTTAAGGAGAAAAAGCCCATCTAAATCCAAATAAAGTATTGCACTGCTTAAGAAAAAAAATATTAAAAACCCTTATCCTGTAAAATATGCCTTTTGTCGTTAACGATATACATAATCGCAAATAGGGCTTGTTATGTTTTAATTGTATTTTAGGCACCTGTTACGGGTCACAACTCAACTCAGTTGAGTTGTAATTAAGACAACTGGTTGTGATCAGTTGTAATTTGTAATAGGGGCCTTAATTTATATCAATATTAAATGACGTGATTTGGCCCCTCTTATCAATGGCTGTCAAATACATACCAACCCTGCCTTTACACATACAAGTAGTAGCGTACAACTGTTGTATACTTGTTATCGACGAAAATTTATTGGAAATAGTCGAATCTCTTGCCAATAGATTTTCTGATTACACATGCCAGCATAAGTTCATTTTCAAAATGACGTTACAGCTTCAACTTGAGAAAATTAGCTTACTTCTCAAATTAAAAAAAGTAACAAAAAACAAAATATAGTTACCGAGTTCATCCTATAGGCTCATTTTTGGGGAAATGGCTTACATTAACTATTATTAATATTATTTTAATAATATAAATAAAGCTCTATAATTAACAAACTTGCTTTTTTATGCGCGTTTCAAGAAATTTTTCATAATAAAACATTTAACAAGTCGTCAGCCTATTATTGGTTTGACATACCGACCATTTAAAAAAAAATTCAATCCAAAACCTGTTTCACAAAATTCTTTATGGTTTCTGAGATATTTACCATTAATTTGCTCCATATCCTCCAATTCCTCATACAGAAACGTACAAAATAAATTTCACCTTTGCTTTGCTTAAGCAAAAGCAAAATAAAATGGCAACAAGAAAATAAATTTTGCTCTTGTTTCGCTTCAAAGCTGGAAAAAAAGTAGTAAAAGAATAAAATAAAATGCCAGCAACTCAAAGTTATAAGCAGTAAGTTATAAGCATGCAGCAGCTTTGTGCTTCTTTTTAAAAATTAATTTACAAAAGTGTCGTATGCGGCACAAAACAATAATTTTCACTTTAAATAAAATACTATTAACTTCTAAGTTCGTTCATATTTACAAAAATGTACATTTTTTTTTCAAATCATATGCCAAAGCAAAAAATTCTATCGGGTATATTTTCAAAAACTTCATGCTAACCTTCTTTGCTGTTTGTCTCCACCACGACTTTTTAGCATATGCGCCAAACCAATAATGAGTTGACGAAGTTAAAACCTTAATTCAAATTTTGTAATGAACCATTAAATTGGCATTACATTTTTAACAGGGTAAAATTGTTTATGGTTTTTGCATTTAATGGCATGCCAATGCCAAATTTTCACTCGCATGCAAATTTTGTCGCCACTGAACTGCCATTGGGAAAAATTGTGAGTCTATTGAGTTTTTTGAACTGTTAGTTGCATGTGTAAATGCTAAGTAAATGATACAGCTTACTAAAATTTTGACAGGAGTCAACTGACAGAAAAAAGCCTGTTCACAGTAGCAGTGTTGTCCTTTCAGTTAGGAGGCGGGAAATTTAAAAAGTTACCGAAGTTTTGACTTGTCCCAAAGATTAAAAAAAAATAATTGAAAAAAAGAAGATTAAGGTTCACAAATTTAGAGGTCAAAAAATTTTAAAAGGTTTTAATTTGAATCATATTTATATTTTGTATTTTTTTTTTAATTTCTCAAGATTCATCATGCCAAAGGTTTGCCTCAACTACAGGGCGGTCAAGAACCGAATACTTATGTTAAATGTTATTTAAAACCGGACGACAAAAAGGCTACAAAACGCAAAACCAAAGTTGTACGAAAAACATGTGTACCAAGTTATATGGAAACGGTATGTAGAACAACCGCAGGAACACAATTGCACAGTATGAACGTAGTACCGTACAATCTTGATACGTTATCAAATTAAAACACATTATATTTTAAACAAATGTAAAAACGTCTCAACATCGTACGTATTCTATATCTCAAGCCGGTTGCGAACTTATTGTCATAGAAAAAGAAAAATTAAAAAAAAATTATTAATATTTTTAATTAGGTTCATTCAATTTATTTTCATTAAATTTTTTTTTATGGAGAAAGAAATTTTACAACATAAAATGAATTAAAATTTATTTAAAATTTTTCATTCTTGGCTGAGCTGGGTATCGAACCCAGGTTTTCACGGACAGATTGCTCTTACGTTTCGATTGTAACCACACAATCTCTTCAGAGGGGTTTGCCGTTAAACACTCACCTTCATTGGATAACAGAAAATTGTACTTTGGACTTCAAGAAGAATTCTTGACAACAAGTACGAAAAACAGAAGTAAGGAAGAACATGTAAATCAATTCAAAATTAGATAAACATTCAAAACAAATTTCGATCTACCAAACTTAAAATACCATTTGGTTTAAAGATTGATGTTTGACTATTGATTGCCAGCCCTCGTCAATGGCGGTGAGTGTTAAACGGCAAACCCTTCTGAAGAGATATTGTGGTTACTTTCGAAACATGTCAGGGCAACCTGTCCGTAAAAAGTTGGGTTCGATTCCCAGGTCAGTCAAGAATGAAAATTAGTTTTATGTTGTAAAATTCCTTTCTTCATAAAAATAATTTAATGAAAATTAAACTTAAAAAACTTTAGCCTGATTCAAATTATTAAAATTTAGATTAAAACCATAAACAGTTCAATAAAATAACCACATAATAAAATTACTTTCGTGTTTTTAAATTGAATAGTTAAAACCAAAATAAAAGGAGAGAAAAATAAACAATGATTTAGTAAATAAATTTGGAATTTTTTAATATTATTTTCAGAAGAAAACAAAATATGTTTACGACGGCATTGTGGGTAAATGAAGGTTGTTATAAAAAATTTACGGCGTTACGTCCTACGATCCTATTGTGTTCCTAGCATTAATATACATATAATTAAGTAATATAATCATTAGGTTTTTTCTTTTTTTTTCCATTTCCAGCTGGAATATCGTATGCCTTTACAAATTATACAAAATCGTTTATTACATGTTACCGTTTGGTCACATGACACATTACAGGAAAACGAATTATTAGGAGGCTTTCAAATTGATTTAAGTAAATATGATTTACGCAAAGAATTAATAGATTGGTTCCGTTTGGGTACAATGCCCCGACACTGACACTACGATAAAGCTGAAATTATGGGTGTTATAATTGTTTAAAACACACGCAAGGACTCACATAATGTATTGTATAAAAGACAAGGGATTAATTGCAGTAAACAATAAAAAAAAAACAAATCTTTGTATTAAAAACCTATTAAAAAATCAACAAACACAAAAATCATTTATTAATGCTAAAAGGAATTGTTTATAAAAATAATCAGCCCAATTATGAATAAAAATTCCCCCGGGAGTTTTTTTCCTTCTCCCATTTTTCCTAATTTTAATTCAATTTTAAAAATGGGAAAAGGAAAAACTCCCGGAAAAGTTTTATTCATAATTGGGCTGAATAATTAAATTATATAATATAAACAATTATGATATATATAAATTTTATGAAAATTTATATTTATTACAATATTTTGTATATTTAAGTGCGCTGTTACATTCCAAATTATTTTATATGATAACACAAAAAAAAACTCAACAAAATTTATTTAACTATTTATTTACATATTTTCATTTCTTAACAAAATCTACAAATATTCTTTTTTTAGATCATTTGCTGTTGTTTTCAATGCACAATTATATTTTATTAATTAATATTTATGTAACTAAATTATAAAAACGAAGAAAAAAAAACAAGTATTTCATAAATCGTTACTTAAACGTAAAACGTAAGGGCGTTTTGCGTTTAAGGTAACGAAATATCATGTTAAACATTTAATGTATTTTTATTTTATATATTTTTAGCGTTTTCACTGGCATTTTGTATTATTCATCATTTTAAAATACATATAAAAAAATAAAGATATAAAAATACTTCACGAAATTTTAGTTTTTCAATTATGTGTAAAGTAACATGTATCAGGTAAATGAAAAATACTTAAACGAAACGAATAAATGTGTTGAATACTATCATTAAAGAAAGGCTTCTTATATCTATAATTAAAGTTAAGTTATATATATATTTTAAATTTGCGTATTATTTGATATTTGAAAATATTATTTAATCAATAATATGAAAACATACATTAACTTTTCTGAATATGTTAAATAGTATGTAGATACATATGGGCATTTCCATTTTGACGTGTCGTGATATTTGTACCACAAAATGTAAAAAAATTAAATGAAGAAGTCAAATTTGTGAAAAAGGTTTTTATGTATACAAAGTAATGAAGTAGCACTATATTCAGAAAAAAAATTACAGCAATCGACGCTAAGGATTTGCAGATATAAGCAAAAATATGTGCTGGCGTGACGTTAAAAAAACGGAAGTGGATTTTGACTTGCATTACAAAAATGAATAAGACTACGAATTAAGCAAGACGGTTTATATAAAACCTTATTTAGTAAACTTTTGACTTATATATATTTATTTTTTAAGCTATAAAATTTAAAAATCTTTGCTCGTTTTAATGTACATATGGTCATTTTCAGCGAAAAGTCTACTTTTTTTAATGTAACGCCAGAATGCAAATAAGGTTGCATTTTAGGACCATGTTGTTCAACCATTATCCCTTTTGTTACTAAATGTAGAGCAAGTTGCGCTTTACACCAAAATATAAAAAAGTAAACTATACATATTAAATTTTTCGAGAAACAATTTAAATTATTTCTGGCGTTACGTTACAAAAAGTAGACTTTTCGCTGGAACTGCCCATATACAAAAATACTCCTTTTAAGGCGTACTTACAGCTTAAAAACAATTAAAAATCATATGAGTATTGAATACAAATATATATTTTGTTTTGTTTTCAGAATTAATTGGTTGAATTGGTATAAATAAGATTTGAATGTAAAATCATAACTTTAGAGTCGTTAAAAATTTGTTATTAGTAAATAGTGTTAGTACGGAAGAATATTAATAAATAATAAAGGTATGTAGAAATAATATTGTATTTCATTAAAATTAGTTAAATAAAAAAAAAATGTCAAAAAAATTAAAAACAAGTTGGGCAGCCTCCTCCGTTTTCGAAATAACGGTATATCTCGAAACGGTTAGCGCCACTGGATTCAGCGTGCCCGAATTATGTTAAAACCGGCTTGTCTGTTTTTTTGCAACTAGCATAGTGTACTTATTGCTTAAAATTACAATATTAAAATTCTTTTTTAGGATTATTTTTTAAAAGTTGCGAAAGAAAAAAAACAAATTTTTAAAGAAAAAAAAAAAAACAAACACATCCTTCAAAGTTTCAGGATTTCTAAAGAACGGTTTGAGGTATTATATTAAAAAAAAAACTCAGCCAATTAAAAAAATTGGGTTTTGACTTAGTCCGTTTTTAAAATTTAATATTTTGCAGATATTTTTTTTCAATATATTGCTTGTAGCCCCAAGTATTCTCTTTAAAATTACATAAAAATCATCTTCGTATGTAAAGTAGTTTTTGAGATATTGAAGAAATAAGCTCACTTTAAAAAAAATTTTTTTTAATTTTTTTTGTTCATATAAATATGTTCCTTATAGGATAAAAGGAACTTTCTCACCAAATTTCATTAAAATCGAAATAGGTCGTGTCCCACTCTTGGTCGATTTGACATGGAATTACCCAAGTAAGAGTGCTATATTCGGCTGTGCCGAATCTTTGATACCCTCCACCGACAGTTCGAATATTTCAGGAGTGAAATCGATATGATATCTATTTATTATTAGTTTTTCTTTATAAAAACAGACGTCAGCATTAAAATTTCATCCAAATCGACATGAAATCCCCTCTATATTAAATTATTGACCGACAGTTAGAAAGTGTTATGCTTTTTTTTAACTAGCTTGAGTAAAATATGTATCATGATTCATGACAGTTTAAGCCGAACTTAATTGATTTTCAGGAGGGGAATTAATATTGGAGCCATGGTAAGTTATGAACCCAAATTCTGCAGATTGATATCTATCTGGTATACAAAAACATAAATTTCAATACAGCGTTGAAATAAGTTTAAGCGTTTACAATTCCTTCAGAAGGCTGCTAAATATGGGATCTAAGGTAAATTATTGACCGTATACCACAAAATTGCATGACATTTTTTCTGGTCATATAAAGCTAAGTTGGAAGAAATTGTACTGCAATATCTACATCTGCTACGGTTTTAGTCGTATTAAATTAATTTACCAGAGTGGGGCTTATATGGGGCCTATAGAAAATTATGGGCCGATCATCACGAAATTTATTAGTGCTATTTCTAGTCCTATAAAACTGAAGGATTAAATTTTATTCTGATTGCATTATTTATTACGGTCTTAGGCGTACTAAACTGTTTTCCGGGAGTAGGGTTTATATGGGGCCTAGGGTAAATTTTGGACCGATCTGCACGAAATTTCACAGTGTCATTTCTAGTCCCATAAAACTGTTACGTGCCATCTTTTGTTATGATAGCATTATTAATTACGGTTTTAGGCGTACTAAACCGTTTTCTGGGAGTGGGGTTTAATGGGGCCTAGGGTAAATTATGGACCGATCTTCACGAAATTTTACAGTGTGATTTCCAGTAAAACAAAACGAACTTTAGCAAAATCTTATATCATTCCGTGCGTTGTTCCACCATTTATGTTAGTTTTTGTAACAAATTTATCAATTTTTAAAGGTGGTGGTTCCACATTTTGATTGCTTAGGACAACTACAAGCAATTTGACACCAAGTTTGTTAATTTCTTTTGAGGTTTTCCAAACAGACGGACATGGCTAAATCGACTTAGAATTACTCAAGGAGCCAGAATATATATACATACTTTATGGGGTCTGATATGAATAATAAAATAGTTTCACACGGAATGACAAACTTAGTACATATACACTCTTTACAAGTAATTGTGGTGGAGGGTATAATAATTAATTTGAAAACACAAAACTGTGCTAAAATTCGAATAAAATTTTCAGATAGAGGAAAAACTTTTATTTTTTATGTTTTATTTTAGTTTATTTTTTAATAAAATGCTCAACTAAAAAAGTTTTTGTTAATTGTTTACTTTAAAAATCGTTCCGCTAGAATTTTTTTTTAAAGGTTCGTCGGTTCGACGAAGAGTAACCTTAATGTACCAAAATGAAATGTAACCTTTCAGGGTTAATCTACTAAGATTTAATCAAGGATCTAGATTATATAGAACTTTATGGGGTCTTAAATGAATATTAAAAAAGTTTAACATAGAATGATGAACACTCATTCACCACTAGTGGGGGAGAGTATAAAATGTGGTTTTTGGGAGGCAATCCTCGAAAAATGTTATTTTATAATTTGTTATAGATAACAGTTTTTGCCAAAATTTCATTATAAAATCCGTAATTTTAAATGCATATAACTGTTTTTCGGAATTGGGGCTTATATGGTAGCTACGGCCATAAATTGTTCGGCACTTTAAACATTGTACATCATACATATTTGCGCTATTTTGTGGCAATGAAATAACTAATTTTATAAAGAGTCCTCAAAAGTAAGGAAAGAAAAATTAAAAAGAAAAATATTCCTTTTTTTTCAAAAAAAAAAAAAATAAAAATTTGCATACTTCCAAAAAATTTGCATTGGATTAGAGTGGTCTCGAAACTAAGATTCCATTTATGCCACTAAAATTAGCAAGTATTTAATATAAATATCTATTTCAATATTAATTCAAATGGCATAAACTCCAACTCATTAGCTAGCGAAACCATTCCAAACACGATAACAATCGGTATTAATAGTGATTATCAATTGAAGACTAAAAATAAACCTCCCCTCCTTTTCAGCGCTTCCCGTTAAATGCACTTTTGATTTGTCACAAATTGCATTTTTTTATTGCTAAAAGTTTTTTTTTTCGAGAGATAAGAAATGTGACTTATTCTATATTTAGCACAGTTAATGCGTTAACAATTGAAACTTGTATGTAAGCAAATTTCGTAAGCAATTACAACATTCTTAGGAACGTATTTTGATCCCCTTCATTAGAAAAGCTCACTGTAACGTTGTTAGCGGTTAATAAAACTTAAATTTTCCTTAAAATTCGAATGCCCAATTTTTTAGGATAGTAATTAAATTTAAATTAAGTTAATTTTTATAAAAACTTAAATCGTATTTAAATACACATTGATTTTTTGAGTTTTATTTTAAAAGTCTTATTTATTTGCAAGGTGGTCTCAAAAAACATGTTATGTTTTTGTTTTGCCTGTTGTTGTTGTATTGTCGTGATATTGAGGTCACCTTGCTAAAATATTACAATAGAAACTTAAGTTGATATTAAGTGTACCACGTCGGTGAATTAAGTTTGATTTAAGTATTTAGTGATGAAAAGAATTTTGTATTTAAAACGATTTTAAACATAAATGTGTTTTAATATCAATCCTGAAAATTGGTCATAAAACTCTTAAGGTTTTTGAAGTTTACTCGTTAACTTTGAAACAAAGAATGAATTTTAATATATTCTTACCAGGGCTGTGGAGTCGGAGTTGAAGAGTCAGAGTTGAGGTTTTTGTACCGGAGTCGGAGTCGAAGTACCCACAAAAACTCGCGACTCCGACTCCAAATTTTTTCAGCATAAAAGTTTTTCTAATATTTTTCAAAATATAAAAAAAAAATTTGTTTAATTTCTTCGAGCTTTTTAACCCTAGAAAGATAACCTTATTTTTTTGTACTGAAAAGATAACGACACGTCTGAAAGACGTATGCTTGTTTCTATCCTTTAAGCGATATCACCGAAAAAAATATTGTTCAATTTAATTGTTGAAAACACTTATTTATTTTATTTCTATAAAAAAAAAATCATTTTTAAACAGAAAATTATAATAAAAATAAAATTAAAAATAAAATTCAATTACCATTATCTAAATTAAAGAGTTTTTATAAAGGAATTCAGTTCGGTTCTAAAAATTTAAATAAATAATTTCTTTGTACTTTGTGTAGACAATGTTATCTGTACTAACTTATATAAACAAAAAAAAAAAAAATAATTTGAATAACATTATGTGCAAGATTTACAAATTTAAGTTTTGTGGTCGCCACATGCAGGTATACCGCATTTGACACATACCATTTTGGACATAAGTTTAATTTCTGATGGACAGAAGCTACCGTATTAACTCTGTTTTGATTCACGCTGTTCTCTACTACAACCTCAATCATAGGTTACTGCATCTGGTAAAATTTGTTCAATGTTGTCAATCAAAGTTTTCGATATAATAGGAAATTCTAGCCTTAAAATTAAACAATTTATGGAAATTTCAGCACTGGTCCATTGAACAATTTCCGAAATTATTTCGGTAGTAAAAAAATATCGAAGCATAAAATTGGGTCGTACAGTGATTTGCATTCCCGAGTTGGTCCTCTTGCCGTACGAACTATATTCATTGAAGAAACTCGGCCATCACTTTGGCACTTCGATGTAGCCCACTTACTTTTACTTCTTAAAGTGGGTCGAGCTATTACGATAGCGCAGCTATTGGAAGAAGTAGTAAAATGTGTTCTGTTTAGGCTCAAGGATGTCAAAAGCTCATCTTCTACATCACCTTGAAGACCATCCTCCAATAACTCATCTTTCGATTCGATCACATTTTACAGTGAAACCGAGTCCTCCAACACGCTTAGCAAAATAGTTCCAATACCTTAAAATTCAACCATAACACAAAGTTTTCTTCGCTACAAAAGTAACACTAAAGAAAACGATACGTCTTTCAGGCATATGTTGTGTTTATTTCTCAAAAAACACATAACTTACAACATAAAAACTGCCACCACCAACTAGGTGCTGCTAACAACTGAGATAATTGAACGTGAGAAAGTTGTATGTTATCAAATGTGAAAGTAAGAGCACACATTTGAAAAAGCGTACGTCTCGCAGACGTACCTTATCTTTCTAGGGCTAATATTATTTCTTCATAATAAATCTTCAAGCTCAAGGACACTTTTATATAAAACATATTTATTATTCTTTATCTCAATGGACAACATCTTCAGGAAATTTTGTTTTTTTAATTTTAGACATAATTTTATGAAACAACAAAATTGTCAATTATCTAAAAAACAAAAATTATATACAGTGTGGCATACCCATTAACACTCAGAGTAAATATTGGTTGAGACATTATATTTAAGTGCGGATTCTTTAAGTTTTCGGCTTTCTAAACGATGGTTTAGGTCGACCGATCAATTTGGAGAAAGCTCCTTTTAAAGTAATACCTTAGCAGATTCAGAATTGATCATAGGTCCGATATTAACCCCTACCCTTAAATCAATTTAAGTTAAAACAAGTAAGAGTGCTCTATTCGGCTGTGCCATCTCTCTTATTTCCTCCACCAAGTGTTTAAGTATCTTAGTATTGGGATTTTGGGGAGCATATCGAGCCAAAAAACAAAATTTTACATGAGAAGGTTTTTTTTATTTTATTTCATAAAAATTTTGTATGAAGGTTGTTGCTTGAAATAAAATTGTTTTTGCTATAAAATCGTAACGGAACCTTATGTGACCATGATATTTTAGGAGATCATGCAAATGTTGCCAGTAAAGTCATTTATTAAAAAAAAAACGAAAATTGAAAATGATGTCGCTTAAGATTTTTCTGCGGTAAGAGCTCGATATGGTAAATTATAGACAAATTTTTGAAAAATTTAGTTATGTGGTTTCTACTCTTATGAAACTATGATAGACCAAATTTTACTACAATAACATTATTCGTTACAGTTAAAGGCGTACGTACTATAGTGTTTCTGAGAGGAGCCTATGGTAAGTTTTGGACCGATCAACACGAAACTCAGTGGTATGGTTTTAAATTATATAAGCGAATTCGTGCAAAATCTTATGTCTTTCCATACATGCGAAATGACCAAAAAAAGGCTACGCTGAAGCGGATTTTTTCAAGTAACCCTTAATCCTAAAACAAGCATGAATTTCTATAGCTACGTTGGCATGTCACAAAAAAGTAAATTTAAAAAATCAGGGGTTAAAAGTGACAAAACAAGAAATTTTAGGTACTTTTTAATCAACCTCTTTAGACTACAAAATTTGAAAATTTAAATTATTTTTATGCGCAAACGTTAGTTATACTTTGGTTAAAACTATCACCAACATTCATATACTTTATACTAGCTCACACAGTATATTTTTAGAAGTTTAACTAATATAGTCACAAAAGCGTACAAATTCGTGCTTTTGGTACTTTTTGTAAATACAATTTTTTTTTTTAACTTTGCGATCCTTTATCGACCATTTTTTGAATGAATTTCTATTAAATGCCATAAAAAAAGAACATTTTAAAAGTCGGCCTTTCGGTGGTATAAGTGGGTAAGAAGGGAAATTTTAGTTATTTTAAATACAAACTATTAAAACAATAATATTTGAGAAGTTTATTTTTTTGCTTATACTAACCAGGCACATACATTTAAACATTTTATCTTAAAGCGTCAAAACAGGGTAACAAATTCTTTCTTTTGCTACTTTTTATACCCTCCCTCCACCAAAGGTAAAAGGATTTAGGAGTATGTTGAAATGGATTTTCCGGATACCCTTAAAATGTTGAGAGCAAGGTTGTTATATATTTTGGTGAAGTTCAAAACGTCATTTGAAATGCAACCGAACAAAGTCATGCATTCCTAAACGCAACCATTTTAACATTGAAGCGTCATACGTCCCTTAATGTGCACGCAGAGAAAAAATATGGTTAATTATGGTTAAAAAAACACGTTATGGTTTTCGCAATGGCAACAAACGAGCTGTTGTTATTTTTAACAAAGTAACGGGTTAAATGCTAGTAACAGATATTTAAATAATAATCCCTTGAACAGATACAGAAGAACAGGGAAAGGGGAGAAGAGTTTGCTACCTCAATTATATTGACCAATTAAACGAAACTGTTTTTAGAATTTTAAAGATTTTATATTATTAAAATGATTTCTTTATAAAAAATTTAATAAATTTTCGTTACCGTGTTTTTATCACCCACTTCATTAATGAATAATTCACTTGGCAAAAACAAGAATGTGATGGTATAAATGTTTTTTAGGTTTTGCTTTGCTGTTTTTACCAATTGATTTTAAAAACAACAACAAAAAAATATATGGCTTAAAAAAAACCATAAAAAATAATTTCCAAAAAATAGATAAAATGAAAATTCGGCGACGAACTTGTTGGCTCGAATACCAACGGAAACAAAATTCTAATGTTTTGATTTCCTCAGTCAGGTACATTCGAAGCCATACAAGTTACGATAAGAGTAGCAGCTGAAAGTGGCATAAGAATCGTTTGCTTTGTTGGTTTAATTCAGTGTAAATAAAAAAGCTTTTTTTTCTAACAATTTGTTACTAAAAATAGATTGTTTTCGTTAAACTGTTATCTCTGATAAAAGTTTAGTTAGACTAGGGTACAAAAGTTGCCAGATCGGTAGAAATGGAAAAACGATCTGTGAGTGGCTTTTTTTGTTCCCCGATATAAGGGAAACATTTAAGAGCAGATTAGAGTTTTTTTTTTTTTTTATTAAAGATAATTGAAAACATTGTGTTTGGATTGTTTTGTGATTTTTTTTTTAAATAATATGTGTATGTATTATGCGCCTTATATTTCATATTTGCGAAATTGTACCGTAACTCCCCCTAGAAATGTTCTTTCCACCAAAAATCGATGTTTCGCAAAAAATTAAGCTGATCCTATACCGATAAAATAGGGTGCGCCTTATATTTCATAATTGCGAAATTGTTTCGTAACTCCCCCTAAAAATGTTCTTTCCCCCAAAAATCGATGTTTCGCAAAAAATTAGGCTGATCATATATCGGGAAGGCATGTAAAACTTAATCTCACTGTTTGTCTTCGTGTGACCTTAGAGTGTATTCTCCTTTATAAAAATCGGCACAAAAATCTACAATATTTCGATATATTTCCCTTAGAAATTCCAAATATGTCAAAATTTGACTTTTGACCTACATGATTTTAGGGTTTATGATTCCAATTTTATTAAAACCTTCAGAGTATATTTAAAACGATCTGAACTATAATATTCGGAATAGGGTTTTCTTAAAATTTTAAACAGAAAGGAAATTGGGCTCATTCACCAATATACGGCCAAAAAAATTAAATCGCAGGTACGGAAAGAGAATGGGATGTATTCACATAATTTTTTCCTATTTTAATCCCAAATATATCCTTGATTAATCCCAATGTAATGATAAAAAAATTCGGAAACTTGTTAAAAAAATAACTTTTTTTGGTCAAACCTGCTAATAAGTTAACGATATCATACGAAGACAAAAACTCATATACAAGTAAATACGGGTATATTTTAAATAAAAATCAGCTCTTACTCAAATATTTTTCAAAATATGTTCAATTTGTTCCTACATTTCTTGTACTAGTGGTCTGGGGAAATTTTAATAACTTTACAGTTTTTCAACCAAATTTTGTCTATTATATATCATTAGAACGATAATTTCGTACACGTTTTGCTTCATTTACATTTAATTGCAAAAGTAATTATTTAATGGGAAAAGTTTTAAAAAAAACTAAAAAATTATTTTTTCCCCTTGTAAATGCACCTTCAAGCTTGAGTGGCAAAGCGCCGCCACTTCTACCCGATATGTGATCAGCCTAATTTTTTGCGAAACATAGTTTTTTGATGGAAAAAACATTTCTAGGGGGTGTTACAGTACAACTTCGCAAATATAAAAATAGGGCGCACCCTAATATACACATATCGATGCCTTACTTTCTCAACCTTGTATCTTAAAAAAATACAACTTTTCAGGAGAGAAAAAAAAAACGTTTCATCTTTGTATACTTCGGTGTTTGGGTTAAAGTTAAAATGGAATTATTAAAGAATAGATTACATTTATGTATATTGTTTTGAAATAATAAGTTGTTGCAGTATTAGAACACAAAAATAACAGTCGTTTGATATGAAAAAGTCAATACCGTATTTTTTAAGTTACGAGGTTGAGTAAGTAAGGCATCGATATGTCCATTAAAAAAGTTTTTCTTTTGTTAGTTTTTGTTGGTATCATATTGTGAGTCAGTACATAACTTTTGTTTTACATTTTATCTACATTGTTTCTGGAACTGATAAGAACAGTGTTGCTTAGATGATTTGCAGTATAAAGCGTTTACTTAACAGTCTTATTTAAAACGTGATCTAATTTTTATTATAACCAAAAAGGTTTAAGCCGGAGCTAGTATTGCTTGATATGGCTAATTTTTTATTTTTTTCAGCCATGAGCTATTTTATTTTGCAAAATATTTTTTAAGTTCAAAAGTAATTTTTGGGAATACAAAATTTTAATTTAAAAAAAATTTTAATGTTATTTGTGCTTAATTCCCAGTTTTTATTCTTGATAAAAACACTTGAAATTTATTGGTGATGGGATAAGCTATTCCTATGTGCATTTCACTGGTTGCTTAGACCAGATCATCAGGAAACTTCATCCATAAAGATTTTAGATAAATTTTAAATTTTATAAATAAAGCAACGATTAAGAAAAACAAAAACAGATATTTTTTTATTTACCAAGTTCAAAAAACGTAAACAAAAAATGTATTCCCTTATCAAAACGTTTATTATTCATTATGTAGATATGAATCTGGTAAAAAATAAAAATGACACAATATCGAGCTTTACCCGCGAAATTAACAATAGCGCAAGCAATCAAATTTTTATTTTATTTCATATAAATTTTGTATTAAATTTGTCGCTTACGTTAAAATTGTTTTTGCTATAAAATCGTAACAGTACCTCAAGTGACCAAGACATTTTTGGAGATGATGCAATAGTTCATTTATTAAAAAAAAAAAAAACGAAAATTGAATGTAAGAAGAGATAAACTCACTGTTTGTTGTTGGTGTTTTGTTTAAGCTTTGATATTGTTACAAGTAAGAGTCTGAGTGTTTATAATTCTTATTCGCTTTACGGGTTTATTTGTATAATATTTAAGCTTTTCTAAAATCTTTGCTTTCTCTCAACAATAAATTTCAGTGGATTTACTAAAAATAAAAAATTGGAAATTAAGCACGTCATACAGAAATCTTATGAATGAAAATGATGTCGCTTACGTTATTTTCGCGGTTAGGGCTCGATATGTTATCTTAATTTGCTCGATCAAGGGCCTAATTTAAGCATAGATTAATCGAACAATTTTAGACGAATAATTGTTCGAATAATTTAAAATTGCTAATTTCGTTTAAAGGATAAATCGAAGAATTTATACCGATTAATCGAAAAAAATAATATATGTATTGTATTTCTGTTTAATGTATAATTTTTTTAAAGTTTTAAGTCAAATAAACAAACCAAATGTATGTGTCCGTTGAAATTAAAATAAAACAGTCATGTTAAGTGAGTAATTAAGCTAATTTTTTGTTAAATTCTTTCATCACAATTTAATAATTAATTTCACAAACGAAAAAACGATTAAGGTATGTTAACTCAAAGGTTTATATTAATTTATCGGGTTTGTTCTAGAAATCGAAATGAAGTAAAATTGAAATCGAACAATAATTTAAATTCAATTGCTTTTTACAGAATGACCTTAGTTTTAAGTGTTGTTCTTGCAAAAATAAAAGATATGTACTTAAAGAATGAAGTAAATAACATTGAATATTTTTTGCTCGACTTTAAATCTACTTCATTTCGATTTCTAGAACACGCCCGTATTTTTTAACAAAAAAGTTCATGCGTTTCTCACTTTAGAATGAGTTTGGTTTAAAAATATTTTTCGAAGGACACATCTTATAATGCTAAATGTAACAGGGGTCCGAAAATGTATTAACGAAAATGTTCATCAACAACTTCACTATTTAACCACTTTCACAGTCAGGGTTGTTAGGCTTTTTTCTTAAAAAATCGTCAAAAGTTTTAACGAAATTCGTCAAAATCGTCACGAACATTTAACAAAATCGTCAACAAGTCGTCAAATATTTAAATTTTACAAATCAGAGATAATTTATTGCATTGATTGGTTCAAAAATATAATTTTTTAGCAAGAAATTCTATTTATGATAAATAAAGTGATACAGTATAACCCGGTTATGCCTTTCACGCTTATTTACCTTGAGTTTTAAATCCACATTTAATTGCCATACGCTTAATTGCCCAATTCAGGTAATTGCCTTAAAAATTAAACTCCCAAAACAAAATTACACCCAAATTTCATTCGTTTAATTGCCTCAGTAATATTGAAAAATTGATTGTTGCGTTTTGGACTGTTCCCAATATAATTATAATTATTTCTTGTAAGTGTTTAATTGATGCCAAAAAATCGTCATAACACTATTACTTTTAGTAAAATAATCGTCAATCATCATTTTACTGTATTTTCTCAAAAAAATCGTCAAAATGACAAAAAATTGTCACATCTAACAAGCCTGTTCACAGTAACCATAACATAGCACTTGAAGAAGATTCTCCCCCAACAAAATCAAAGGGGGCTACAAGTGGTCCAATTAATTAATATTTTAAACAAGATACTTCGATCGATTCTCTAGAGGAAATTATTTGCAGAAGCATAGCAGAGGATGGAATGTCCGTGAAAACTTTAAAAAAATCCAAACTTATATTGACTTTTTTAAAATCTAAGTGGCCGTAAGTGAAGCAACAATTTGGAGCTACATTGACAAGTTTTAAAAAAAAAAGAAAGTTTATTTCCTCAAGTACTAATTTTTTATTAACTTATCGAAAAAACATTTCGTAAATTTCTGGACTTAGAATTATTCGATTAATCGATTAATTTTAAAATTTTATTCGTTTAATCGACTAAATTAAAAATGCCAAATATCGATTAATCGTTTAATTGAACAAAAATAAAACCCGATTAATTGAACACCCTAGTGTCAAGTCATAACGTCCAGTGTAATAAATTCTACGGACGTTATGACACATCAATAAGTGTCGAAATGTCCACGGAAGCTATGACCATGAAAGGCGCGTCATTAGGTCCATAGACATTATGCCACTTTATAGTGAGCTATAATGAATAAGTAGTTAGATCCATTTTTGTCAAGCCTTGGGAAGAAAGATTTAACATAATCCCGAATTTTTTTTAATTTTAAAAATTCTGAATTTCGAAATCCCGAACTTCATAATCCCAAATTTTGAAATCGAAAACTTAAAAGCCCTGAATTTAGAAACTTAAGCTAGCAAGGCCGGTGTTTGTTATACCATAGAGTAGAAAATCCTTTCATCCGGCAGAAGGCCGTCAATGCAGGCAAGCTTAAGTTAGCGAAGACGGTGTTTGTATACCATAGCGGAGAAATTCTTTGTGTAACAAACACTGGCTTTGAGAACTTTTTAAAGTGTTATTAGGTTCGCGGACATTGTGACGCTGTCCTTGGACGTTATTAATAAATCATGTAAAAAAATTTGAACATCATTATAAAAAGTTATATATTTAAAAGTGTTCTTCAAACGAAAAAAGTGGATTCAATTGTGATGGACAATTTTTTTGCTCATCGCTTTTATGGAATAATTTCCATTCCAACTTACATTTGAATTTTTTTTGTTTTTTTTAAATTAATTTTAACGATTGTTTGCCACTTTTTGTTGATTATTATTATTATTTAAATTATTTAATGATAATTAATTTAATTCTGTATTAATCTCTAATTAAAGCACATTAATTAACTTTAATCAACATAAAATCAATTGTTTTTTTTTATTTCAAAGAAACAATAAATAATATATTATGCACACATACATAATGTAAATAGTTAAATAATTAATGAATAAAACAAGTAAAAGTGCTACTACATTCGGCTGTGCCGTACCTTTGATACCCTCCACCGAGAGTAAGAATATTTTAGAAGTGGACTTTATACGAAATCTAAATTATGAACCAATCTTTATATAACCTGGCCTCAAAGTATTATAATTAGAGTTTTTCTTTTTTCGGGATTTATTTTTAAATTTCCCGTTCATTCCTGGTTTATGAAAGCGATGCAAAATATAATTTTATTTATTTACTTTAAAAATTTGATGTATGATTTGGGCCTTATCTGGGATCTAACAATTAGACAATGGAACAAAATTTAACTTTTTTGTGTTGATTGGAAGTTTGATGATATTTTTTTACTAATTTGAGGTCGCTGATTTCAAATCTAATCTCGGTTTTTTTTCGTCGGCTTGTTTTTTAAAGTTACAGGTACTAATCGTATTTTTTACTTTTTTCCAAAAATTAAAAGTTCAAAAAATCTTAATTTGTTTTTTATTTAAGCTAATAGGGCCTAAGGTTAATTAATGTAAATAAAAAGCAATTTTTTATTACAGTTTTCCCGACGTTTCGTCGATTTTTTGTCGACTTTTTCAAGGGAGCGTCTATTTAAAATTTAAAAAAATATATAAATTAACATAAATACAAATAAATTACATAAATTTAATCTTAATTTAACTTAACTGTACTTTTCAATAAGCGATTTAAATTTTTTTTAAGATGTAATTGTAAGCTTTGAAAGACGATCAAATTTTTGGAACTCACCAAACAAATTTTGTATATTTAAAAAATCATGAAAAATCCAAAACGGGAAAAAATTAAAGTCTTATTACTTTTACGTAAAGTCACATAACCTGTGAACAAAATGAGACATAGATCATAAAAATCGATGAACGCGTTTCGCCTTTATTCACAATTAAGTGAAGGTACCTCATTTTCAAGTGAAGAAAAAGTCTATAAATAGAACAGTAGAAAACACATTAAAATTAAAAAATGTTATTTTTGTATGGAAATCGCGATTTTTATAAATCTAGTTTTCTCAGTAAATTGTGAAAAAAATTAAAAAATCGGTGCACGATTACAATTAAATAAAGCTCATTTGACTCGAAATATGTTAAACTAAATGTTTTTAAACCATATCTGTGAATTGTGTCGCATTTTTATTTTTTAATTTTTAAAGAACAAAACTTTTCGTTTAATAAGATTTCCGTATGACATGCTAAATACCCAATTTTTCATATTTGATAAATACACTGAAATTTATTGTTTAGGGAAAGCAAGCTTCTAAAAAATGACAAAATTGTACGAAGACGTTAGTCATTGGATTGATGTTACTTTTTGCATCATTGATGCCATTTGTAGTAACATTGATGTCACAATTCTGATGTTAGGGCATCATCAATACGAAGATGCATTTTTCTATCAGTGTATGGTTTTAGGCGCATTAAAATAATTTCCCACAATGGGCATTATATGGGGAATATGGTAAATCATGGACCGATCTATACAAAATTTGACAGCATGATTTTTAGTCCTATAAAACTATGACATTTTTTTAGGGTTTCAGGCGTGTATAACTTTTTTCCGCTAATGCTAAACTGATTTCCGATCTTCACGAAATTCAACAATATGATTTCTAGTCGTATTGAACGAATTTGTACCATATCTTTTATTAATCCGTGCATTATATACCACTATATTTTTGGATTTCAACATTTTGCTGGAATTCAGTCCCAAAATGCGTAGGATAACTAGAAGCAATTTGACACCAACAGTGTTCATTTCTTTTGAATTTTTCGAAAGTAAGCATGTTTTCTACAGACGGACAGACAGACGGACATGGCTAAATCTACTTAGAATTACTCAAGGAGCCAGAATATATATACTTTATGGGATCTGAGATGAATAGTAAAAAAAGTTTCACACGGAGTGACAAACTAGGTATACCCTCATTCACCACTAGTGGTGGTGGAGGGTGTAAAAACGAAAAGAAAATCTTAAAAAAAAACCGTTAATCTTATCACCATCCCCAAATCAATTTTTTTACAAAATAAAATCTCTAATCCAGGAATAAGTCCGACACTACTGAAGTTAAATATTCCCATTTCGTGGCTGAAGCTTATTTGTAACACAAAACATTGAAAAAATTATTTTTTCCAGCTAAATCTTAAAAAAACTCACTATATTTCTTAACCCTTTAAAGAAAAAATTTCACTCTTAGTTTAGTATAATTAGTAAATAGGCTGCCTTTTTCTGGCTTAAAACTACTTAAAAGTTTATCGCACACCAAAGAGCCACCTCAATCTTACAGCGAAAAACGCTGAAACACAACACAAACAAACAAATGAGCAAACGAACAATCTTAAAACTAACAACTTTACACATTAAAATTTAATTAGATGACAGTCTCCGAAAAAAAAAAAAAAAAAAAAAAATACAACAAAAAAAAATTTTAACTACCACAAAATAAATTTCCTTCCAAATTACAAGGAAAACAGCATTAAAGAAAATTTAAGACTTAAAAAGAAAGATGGTGGCAGTAGTTGAATTGGAACTACAATTGAAAATAAGCAGAAGAGGGAAAGAGGCAATAGCGAGGACGTAAAACTAATGAGTTTGAAACGAAAAATTAAGATAAAACATATTTTCTTTAAGCTTATCCATCTAAAAAATAATTTAACTTGCTAAATATGTATGTATGTATGTTTTGTGTTTTAGTATGTGAGTAAGTCCCTTTTGTTTCCCAGTTGGCCATAACTACAAGACCACATCGAAGACGAATGCAGGACAATTGGAAAATTTTTTGATGACATAGTAGTGACAGTTTCCTGTTGGCCATGTCTTTAAGACCACATCGATGTCGACTGCATGACAATCAAAAATGAATGTGCCATGAGCACAATGAAGGTGCCCTAAATCGCAAACGACCTTATGAGCAGGGTTGTTAGATGTGACGATTTTTCGTCATTTTGACGATTTTTTGAGAAAATACTGTAAAATGACGATTGACGATTTTTTAAATAAAAGTTGTAGTGTTATGACGATTTTTTGCCATCAATATGCGTTCTTAAAACCACCTTTATGTTTAAAAATACTTACAAGAAAAATTTACAGTTATATTGGGAACAGAACGAAACGTGATAATCAATTTTTCGAACTACAAAAATTATTGGAAATTAAACCAAAACAATTCTTTCCCCATCACAAACCAGGTGGCGTTCATTAGAAACATTAGTAATTCGAATTCTACAATTATATGAACCACTAAAAATTAGCTTTGGCTTCGCTGCTAATATCGACGCCATCGATACTGCAAAAGATATACAATTAGAAAATTTAAATGAGTTGTGTTTTTGTTTTTTAAAATACCCTCTTAACATTATTAATAATATAAATAAGACTTTTAAACGTAAAGGTGTTCAAATTCATAAAATGCACAGTGAATGATATGTCAAAACTTTTTAAAATTGTCTCAACAATTTTTTTGAAAGAATATTATGTAAATCATAATCCGTTTGATAAAATTAATTTTGTCGACACTTAAAATTTTTAACTTGGGAAGAAGTTTACCTTTGTGTTTACGTTAAAGAAAAAATGCCTCAATTTGCAATTAATGTTGAGGCTCACAATTAATTTATTAAGAGTTGTGTGGCATTCTAAGTTGAATAAAGCATTCAAATAAAAAAAGATTTGATTCTTTTACAAACAATTTTAAATTAAAAACTCCTTTCTATTATTTTAAACAAAAATACTACTTTACTTCCTTGCAGTGTGGCCATATCCAAAAATATTTTACAGCTAAATCGGCTTTAAAATAATGCTAAAAAATGCTAACAAAAATCTTAAACTGCCAAAAAATAATGCTAAAATTAAAATTGTATTATTTTTTGTTATCTTAGTTAATATACCCTTAAATGGGCATTTCCAAGGGTCACGAACGTAGGTTCGTACGTTTTTGCTGTACAAATAATATAGAAAACAAAACTTTTCCTAGTTATAAACATAAATATGTGGTCACGAACGTACGCAAAATAGAAGTCTACTTTGGCTGACAGTAGTGAAATGTAAAAATCTGCGTAATGGAACGGAATATTCAAAAGTGATTAGTTTATTTTAAAAGTGTATTAATGTAGGTCTCTATCCAGTATTTACACAATAAAATATCTCTATTGGCTTTTGTTTAATTGGCTTATGTACCGGTCGCAAACGTAAGATGTTTCCATAAGTTTTTTTTTTTATTTTTGTTATTATCACCATGCATTTTCCCATAAATATCTTAAAATTTCCGTAACAAAAAACTTAATACTCAATTAACAATTGATTGTAATGAAGAGATTATGAAGAAAGAGTGCAAACATAACATATTTTTTGCATGCAAAATAGTTATATAAAAATGGTAGCTTTAAAAGAAAATATAAAATTTTCGAGTTTCCAGCGCAATTTCCTCAAGTAAAACAGCTGAGATATGCTATGAAACCTTTACAACATAGACTTTTTTATAATAATAAACAATAAAAGAAGATGATTATCAACCTTTTAAATGTTCATTCTGGTTTACCTTTCTGAGGAAATACCCATATATGATTTATTTTACATAATTCTTCCTTATAAACTTACATCATATCAATAGAACAAACTGATTAAAATAAATAAAATATTTAGTAAACATAAAAAGTCTTAAAAATATAAAAGAAAAAATCAAAGGAACTTGACCTATAAATGGCTTTTATTTAGTATTTCAATAAAATTTATAACATGTTTAATAAAAAAATTCCTTTTATTAATTAAATATGTCATCAAAATATTATGCTTCAACTTCTGAATAATCGATCGAGATATCATTATAATATACATATGTCCTTATCGCATTTTTATGTGAGATCGTACATTTTTTTAAAACTATGGCAAAATTTTAAACAACACTTAATATAAAGTAGCGAATTCAAAGTCTTATCCGTCAGTCTATTTCGAATTTTCGTTTTCAAGAGATTTATACAACTAAAACCTATTTTAACTTCCGCGTTGCTAAATGGCAAAACCCAGAACTTTATTGCAAAAGAAGCTAATTCACTAAATGGATTTTCATTTATTGCTGTTCAACTGTTGAGTTCTTATTTAACAATTCATATGAATTTAGTTTCTGCCACTGATGTTCCAAAGTTGTAGTTTCTTCTACTGTGAAATCTATTATTTCTTCTTTAAAATGTTCGCTTAAGTTGCATTTATTAGCTTTTAAACTGTTTTCTACACAATAAAAGTTAGCATTTGTTAAATTATTAAAACTTTTTGGCAATCGTTGTCTAAGTTGACATATTAATTGAGCTATAAAATCTCGGCATGTAATTCGTATTTGTTTTTCTATTTTAAAAGTTATGGTATCACTTTTCGTTTCCAAAAATTTTTCAAAATCGTTATTGGAAAAAATCAGCTTAACATGAATTTAATGGATCAAACTGATCAAATTTTAAAACAATTTGATATGAAAGAATTTTAAAAGATTGTACAGTTTCTATAGCAAAAGAGTAGGGTTTTGTATGTGCATTCAACAAAAAAGTGTGGTTGATTTTCAAAAAAATATTACTTGAATATTCTTAAATTAAATAATGCTAAAAAATGCTAAATATTTAGTTGAAAAATGCTAAAAAAAAATGCTAACTGCTAAATGAAAAATTTGCAGCAAAATCAGACAAAAAAAATGCTAAATCTAGCTGCAAAAATGCCAAAATGGCCACGCTGCTTCCTTGCTTAGTTTTCCTAAGAGAGATTGCAGTCAATAGAAAAGAGTACATATCAGTGTTGCAAAATTGAAATTTTGAAATGGTACTGAACTTCAACTAAAAGAGCATTTTTCCTAAAAAATGGTACTTTTTTGATTTTTTATGAAAATATGTAAAAGGAACAAAAAATTTTTTATTGGAATTGATTTATCTAAGTATTTAACAGCAAATTAAGTATTTATCAGGCCTGTTCTGAAAATCACTTGAGCTCAAATCACGTTATATCAAATCACATGTGCCTTTTAAATCACAAGTGTGATGTTTTGGTGTTCCGTTTTTGTGTGTTTTGGTGCGATCTGCAATTGCCGAAAGCTCACAAAGAAACACAAAAACGGTATGACTTTTAGAATCCCACAAAATCACACTTGTGATTTTAAAAGCACGTGATTTGAAATCACGTGAATTTCAGAACAGGCCCGTGTCTTTGAGGTCCACATCTAAATAATATTTCTGTTATCCATAAGCGTCAAGCGCCCCATCCATTAACAATATTAGTGTATATGTTATTCGTCATATTATTTCTATATGGCCCTATATTATTCATTAAGTGGCACAATGGTTTCAATTGAAATATGGCGCAACTCTTATAAAAAACACATAACCTTTAAAGCAAAACAACATAGTTTGTTGATGCAAGCACATTTCACAGTATATTTCGATTCTTGCCAATATATTGTGTCACCTTTGAATTTCACAAACCCATTAAAAACATTAATGTTAAAAAAAAGATTTTAATTCAGTGTTATAAGATAAAGCAAATTTACTTTAAGATATCATAAGATATATTATAACTACAACAGCAACTACCAGTTGATTTTAATAGATCTTTAGTTTTTATCAAACTTGCAACAGTTTCTACGTGTAAACGATTTCTTCTTTTGCTTTTTCATCATTTTGCATTTGAAATTGTGAGTTCAATTGATTCTCAGAAATGTGGTGTCAATTAAATACCAAAAGTAATATGTGAAATGTCAGCAAACATTAATTTCGTTCTTAATTTCGGCTATATTTTTCCAAGAAATTTAAATATATTCAGTTCTGAAATGCTTAATTGCTGTAAGATCCACTAGATCACGGAATTGAGAACTTATTTATTATTATAGTTTTCTTTATCGTTTGTAAATAACATTAATAGCATCAGTATTATGCCAATGGTTTTTTCGGAAACAATATTTTCTGGAGTGAAGCTGATTATTACTTTTAAGGTTTCATGTTCAAAACAAAGTTTAGTTCTTAATGTTTCGCAAATTGTCGAATAAAACGATTTCGAAGTTTATTTTACTTTATAAACCATTTGCTTAACATTGCATTTTTCTATAAATATGGTTTTCATTTAAATTTTCCACTACCATATTATCCTATGCATCCCTTTTTATAAATTTTCTTGCCAGTTGTAAAAACAAATATCCCATTCTGGAAAGCAAAATATGAATTCTGCCGTCCACGCTTTGCATTTCAATATTAACGTCGGTAATTATTTTTAAAATACAACATAAATTTTGCAACAAACACATGATAGATAGCCTAAGCCTGCTATCGAAATGTTCACATCACAGTTAGAGTCTAAACACAATGTAACGTTAATTTACTGCGGTGCGATTTTTCATACGATTTTGAAGTAAAAAACCGCAGTGCGGAACGGCATAAAATTAAAATCTATTTTATTTTCATTGCGGACTTTCATTCTCTCTCAACAAAGCGAATTTAATTCGCCTTGTCTCTCAATTTTTGATACTCGTTCTCATTTTGATGTTGCCATAGTTTTTGAATAATTGGCTTTGTTCACAACATTATTGAAAACAAACAACATGATAAAAATGTATGCACAAATAAATTAATAAAAATTTAAACAAAAAATGACAACTATTTCCGTCGCCGTCTTCCGTTGTATTATGTTTATTTTTCTCTCCCGCAACGAGAAATCGCACCGCACCGCAAACATTGTGTTTAGACTCTTAAAAAGCTCAAAGGATAAAAAAGTACTGAAAACAACGCGGGGGTACTGCGGTATTTTTAATATGAAAAAGTACTGAAAATAGTACCAAAGTACTGAATTTTTCAACACTGGTACATATACCCATGTAAGAGAGCAAAGATTTAAAAATTTTGACGAAAGAGGAAAAAATCAACTCAATGAAGTTCATTGTTGCCAACTTTTTTTGAAGACTTACCGTCAAATCGTACTTCAAAAACCGCTAGAAGCCGCAAAATTTTTTATTTAGCGTAAAATGTTTTAAAATATCGCTTAATCGTCAATATTTTGCAAAATGTATATACAAATCAAGATATATGGTGCTTTTTTAAAGTTTTTATTAAAATTATATATTTAGTAAAGTTTTTAGTTTCCCTGACTTTTTTAGTCCCAGGAACGTACAAGAATGTTTCTTTTAAAATATATTGAATAAAAAGGTTTTAAATTCAAATTAGTTTTAAGTCATTTGCTATCACGTCTAGTTTTTTATTATGGGCTGGAAAATGATTTCTCAGATTTTGATCCAATGATTGAGAACAAAATTTACAAATGATTACGAATAAATTTTCTTTTTAAATCATCCAAATAACATTTTTTTTATATTTTAACTGTTTCTGAGCTATTCAGAAGTTAGTTGCAATAAATTTGGTTTTAATGCAAAACAAAAATTAGTACTATTTTTTGTTTTCAGAAATGAATAAAAAAAAATTTATAAGGACAAAAGTTTTACATTTTTATCATTTATTATCAAAAAGCCAGACATTTAGAAATAAATAAATAAATATATTATGAAAATGACGCCGGATTTGTCCGATTTGGACAAAATTACTAGCATATGACTTGGAATAAAATTCCTTTTGGACGAAATATTAGACAGGCCCATAAAAAACTAGACGTAATAGAATCAATCTGTGAACAGATTTGAATTAAGCACGGTAAAGTTAGTTAAAATCACATAAGAAGGTTCTTGCTCCCGCCTTTTTTTTATTTTTCCGACCATTGTAATTAGCATAATCAACTATAAAACTACGAATTATTTTTGTTAACTGAACATTATTTGACAGAATATCAGTTAATCCTAATCAAAAAAATTAATTAAAAAAAAATGTTTTTTTAGCGGAAGCGAATTCAATTTCGAAAAAAACCAGAATTTTTTTTCTTCTTACTTTATATTTTGAATTAAAAAAAGAATACATACTTGAAATCTTTTATTTTATGAAAAAATTTTAAATTTTCGAATACCTAGAACAAAAATTTTATATCTTTTGATATTAAAAAAACCGCTAGATTTCCCGCTAACCGTCAAAACGGAAATTTTACCGCTATGGGCACATTAAAACCGCTAGAATCGCGATAAAACCGTCAAATTGGCAACAGTGATGAAGTTGTTAAATTTTAATAATGCATTCACTAACTTACATATATAATTATATGGATGATAAATGATTATAAAGTATGTTCAATGTATATATTTTCAAAAACTTAAGCAAGTTTAATTTGGCTTGTTATTCAAAATTTATTTTTAATTGTTTTATTTGAATAAAAACTGTTAAGCTACTTTTTTTAACAATAAAAAAATTAAATTTTTAAAGATAAACTTAAGTGTTCGTGACGATTTTGACGAATTTTGTTAAAATTTTTGACGAAAAAAGACTAACAACCCTGCCTTTGAGCAACAATATCCTGCATAATGTCGTTAACGATATTCTACTTTTTTTGTTGGTGACAAATTAAACGTCAATGTAAGCGACAAAGCCGGCAATGCCATTATAAAGGACACTTTTGATAACAAATATGGCTTTTTTGCTTTAAAATGTTTATATTGGTAATTCCTTTTAAGAAATCGCTAACTGTATGTTTTTGTAGTGATCTCGGAAATTTATTTTGTGCTACCAGTTAACAAATATTTTTTAATAATAAAAAACAAAAAAATTTAAAAGTATTACCAAATTTAATATATTTAATTGTTCCAAAATAAACATTATATACTGTTCTTTAGTGTTCGGTACGGTAGAAATATGGAAATCACAAACGCTAATAGTGCTCGTGCAGTAAATTCCTTAAAAAATGTAACTCTGTGATCTTCGAACACGATAAAAATAAAATTTGATTCGAAGGCAATTTTATTTCTAATTCTTTAAATCGATAAAAAACGAATTGAGACTATTTTTTAAGTGTTGTAAAGCATTTATTTTAGTTTTCACAGCACTGAAAGAATGGTTTCGATTCGTTCAGTACTGACTAATAGAATTAAGCTATCTATTAAATATTTGACGTCCTACACGTAATCACTAGTTTTATTAAAATATTGCTTGCATTTGCAAAATAACATTATACAATTACCTTCTTACAAATAAAGTTTGAAATTAATAAGTCAATAAAAATCGTTTATGATGTCCTGATGGCATCATCGGCGGCATTTTCTAATACATATGTATGCATGTCTATCTGTCTGTAAAGATTTGCTCTGGCTGTACCTAATTTTCCGTCAGGGATTTTAAGTTGTCATGTACCCATCCTTGAGGATAGGTATTATCACGGGCCATGGCATGATAGGCAGGATGGCGGTGAGGATGCGATCTGACTTGTCGGATATATGTTGGTTGTGTGTGGACCCAGAGGAGTTGGAGACAGTTGAGTACATCATGTTTTACTTTTCCAGGTTACAAAACAGCAGGCAGAGATGGCTAGGTAGTAGATTCTTGCGCGAATTGGAAGATGTGGGCTCAATAACCTACTGGTATTTGTTATGGAAAGGACCTAGCTGCGCAGCGTCACAATGCACTATATTGGCCTCTGGGTGATGTTGTAAAGTTGACTTCGCACCAGCCTTTCAACCTAACCTAACTATTCTTGTGGATGGCTTAAAGCCATGGACAGCTGGATCACTTATATATGTTTGATGTGTGTGCAAAAGTTTTATAACAAAAATAACAAAAACAATTAATCAAGATGATAGAAAACACAAAACAACAACAAATAACTAAATAATAAAAAAAAAACAATTTAAAATGCAATATAAGGCTGGGTCAAATCTTTGATACCCTACGCCAAGAATTGAAATTTGTATTTTTATTATAAATATAATTAAATATCTTTGTGCTAAGAAAATAAAACTATTAAAAATTATGTAAGAAAAAAAAATTAACCCTGTATTTTCATTTTATAGGGTCTTATTTGTCCTGTTTGAAAAAATTCTTAAAATTTTACATTAAATATGCATATGCATATATGCTACTTTACAATTTTCCTTTATTAAGCGTTTTACATACATTGCACGAACTTTTGGTCTTAGAAGACCCCTAGTGAAATTAAATGCAAAAAATAATTCGTAGAACATTTTAACCCTCTAAAAAGTAATTTTAGTATACTTTTGTGTATAAGTTGGTAATAAGGACAAAAATTACCCTTAAAATGAGAATTAGAGGGTTAATATATTCTAAGAAAAGAATCACCTCTCAATTCTAGTGAAGACATCTGAAATAGTTTTTTAGCTCTGAAGTACATTAAGTATTTTTTTTTTGACTTGAATAAACGCCTTTTCAAAAAATTCAAAATCTTAAGGGGCCGAAATTTCCGAAACTCGAACTAACTTTTAAATACCTTTTGGCAGATTTGCTGAACCGGTAGTCTAGTTTCATTTCGCATTGCAATTATTGAGTCTAGTTGATTTTTGTTGCACAGTTTTATAGCCCTTTCAGAACCTGATGCAACGATTGTGCAGGAGGGTTTCTGTTCGTTTAACCGTTGCTTGAATTATTGAGAAATTCTGGCATCACATTTCAGTTTTGCCAAAATGTGGCGCAGAAGTAAGTTGTGTTTTCAATTAAAAAAGTACTTATCGTTAATTAATAGCACTGCTTTACAAATTTTTAATTTGGAAAAATACCAAGAACGTCACATGCCTAGATAAGTTAATTGGGACCTCCTGAACACGAAAAACGCTGTGATTTTTTTTTCTAAGTACCGTTTTTTAGATACTTTTGTGTTTTTCGGTGTATGGTCCCACTTAAACCCTTTTGGAGCCCAACCGAAAAGTTTGAAATCGTTGGAAAGGTAATTGAATGCCTTTTCAGTCGATATGCTGCAAATTTCTATCTGATAAGAAGTGGCTGAGTTGTGGCACCTCAAAGTTAAAAATTTGCCTATTTTTTACGTTTTTTTCAAAATTTTTCATTTTTATTTCGTTTTTTTCTACGTTATAGTAAAGATCTGGAATGTTTTATTTTTTTACCAAATAGTTTATTTAATCACCAACATTTTAAGCGTAATTTGAAAAAAAATAAAGTTTTTATTAAGGATTTTGTGGAACGACAATATTTTCATCTTCATTGCTCACACACTATATTCGGCGTAAATTCAAAAAATTTAAATTAAAATGACGAGCGTCTTGAACGTTTGCGTTTTTTTCGGATGGATCTTTGCGAACGAGGAACCAACAATAGTCCGCCATCATTTGTTCATCCCACCAGCCTTTGTAACGTCTCTCGATTTTTTTCATTTCCCTTCTCACTTTCGGAGCCCAAGTTCGTGCGGAAAATATCTCAGCCACTTCTTATCAGGTAGAATTTTGCAGCATATCGACTGAAAAGGTATTCAATTACCTTTCCAACGATATGCTATTTATCTCGATCGGGCTCCACAAGGGTTAAAGTGGGACCATACACCGAAAAACACAAAAGTACCGTTATCTAAAAAACGGCACTTAGAAAAAAAATTATAGCGTTTTTCGTGTTCAGGTGGTCCCAATTAACTTAAATAGGCATGTGGCGTTCTTGGTATTTTTTTGGCTGTAAACCAGTGTAGTGAATTGGTCATATTTTGACCTAAAAAAGTGGTACTTGGTACTTTTTTGTTCATAAGAAGGCAAAAACTGGTAAATTCGGCAATTAGAAATATCTTTAAGCGCTTAATGACTTCTAATACATTCGGTTATGAAACTAAATTTTACACATATTTAATAACATTAAATTAGTATTTGGTAGTTTTTTGGTATGCAAATGTTTAAGGTAAAAAACGGGTATAAATCGCTATTTCCTGTGGTAAAGGGTTACTTTGAAGTCTGACATATTCATCATCGGTTATCGTGAATATACTAAGCAAGGGGAAATTATTCGTTTTTCGACAAATTTGCCTGATTTACACGCAAAGAAAAAACATAGTTGTGGTAAACATATTCTAAGAGCAACATATTATGATAAGATTTATGATTGTAGTCACCATATAACGATTATTATTAAATCATATTATCACTAAATATATTCGTAATTTTACATAATATTTTTTCCTTAATCATATTCTTATCCCGTTTATCATAAAAAGCTAAGAAGTAATGATATTATTGTCATGGCAGTCATAATAAGTTAAGAAGCAATCATATCATTGTCTTGGTAATCATAATAAGTTTAGAAGTTTTCTTATTATTGTCATGGTAATTATAATAAGCTTCGAAGTAATCATATTATGACACAGCACAAAAATAAAAAAACTGTAATTTTTTGCATCGATTTTTCATTTTGTGGAACCTTTCAATTTTTTTTTAATTTTAAATCAATTTCTTTATTTTTTTGATTTCTTAAAACTTGTTTTTTTAATTTGTATTTTTTTAAATTGTTTTACATACATTGCATTCGTGGAACATTTTAACCCTCTAAGGTGCCGTTTTAGTATACTTTTGTGGGGAAGTTAAAAAAAGGCCAAAAATGACCCCTTAAAATAAGTGTTAGAGGGTTAATATATTCTAAGAAAAGAATTACCATACAATTCTACTAAGACATCTGAACTAGTCTTTAAGCTCAGAAGTAGGAAACAGGTAACAGATAACAGATAAGAACAGTGATCTCGTTGAAAACTAGGCACTACCCTGTTGGGACTAATGCAAGGAGAATGGGTCTAGAATTCAATGACTACTTTAGAAGTCATGACTAGGAGAAAAAGAAAACTTTGTTCTATTATCTATGTCAATATCCGGGAATCCAGAATATAAGGGAGCTAGGCAAATAAGTGTCTGGATGATCTACGTTTCTAAGAGAGAACTAAGGTTGCTTCTTCCCTTCATTAGGAAGACGAATTAGCTTAATTCTGCAGTGACGTCTTATAAGTAACTGCTCTGTAGGAGGGACATTGGTATGTATCAAAAAGTGAGCACTGAAGGACCCAAGTAAGCTGTCTTCTTAACTGCTGCCCGTAATTTTGTATTTTTATCTGTGTAGTGGAACATATGGGTAAAACCTCAATTTATGAACTTCTTTCTGTACTTAATGTATTTTTTAAGCCTTTTTTTAATACAAATGATCATAAAATACGTTTTTTTTTACTTTCATATGGTACACAAATTCATTCTAAACGAAAATAGGCACTAACTAAAATTATAGTGTAAAGCTTGTGTGACAAAAGTATATCGTTAGTAATGTTGGTCATTATATAAGACATATTTAAATACCATAACAGTAATCTGCGAAATAGACATATATTTTGTTAATAAAGTCTTTTATTTAAGCCGAATTCGCTGGATTTCAAACCCAAACTGCCAAATCGAACTTTTTTTCGGTATTAGCGTGTTTTTCCCAACTTAACTTTTAATTTCACCAAGATCTAGAGTATATACCTCAGGCAATTTTCGATCAATATTTCTAAATGTTACTTACGAAATGTTTAACTTAATGTTTTCTCATTTATCAATTGCCGTCGTGGAACGTATGAAAACCACGGCGTCAACTGATATAGAGAGCAGGAGAAACGTATGAATGTAATAAATATGTTCATTTAGAAATCAATCATCTATATGTTTTCTTGTATCAGTAAGATAGTAATCAAAAAGGGAGTTGGAGAGCCAGAAAATAAAAAGTTATTTGTAGTGGTGGAAACTCAATTAATAAACAAGCCCATAGAAAACGACTAGAACAGAAAGAGAGAAAAAAAAACTATCTCACGAAGAATATTAGCCACTTTTGAAATAAAAATCATAAAAAAGTAATATTTTCCAATATTTAAACCCCAATATGTTTGAGTAACTTTTGTGTAATTTATAAAAAAAAATCAACAGTAAATATTTTGCCAAGTTTCTGAAATCCCTTTAATTTAAAGGCCATACTAAAACAAAATTTTGTATGTGAATAAACGATTACGATGAATAACAATATATTTAAAAAAAGCATTTGATTGACGGTCTCCGATTAATAATAACCTTCATCTTTGGATCAAAACAATAACTTTTAATTACAAAGTTTAATCATTTGAGTGAATTAGAAAATGGTTTTTATTTTTTTGGGATCTCACGCTAATGTATGAATTATTATTATAGGATCTTAAGAATCAGTGTAAACGCTGGGTATAACAGCGTATCTTCGCTCAAAAACTTTTAAGTGACACTTATTCAAAAATTGTTAACTTGTTGACAGCTGCCAACAAATCAGCCATTTTTTTTTTTTTGTTTTTTTTTTTTTTTTTTTTGGTTGGAAGAAAGAACTCTCTACAGCAATTCTTGTGTTTGAGAGGGGTGAGAAGATTGTGAGTTTCATGTATTCTGCAATTCTGTTTTGTTTTGTAGTTCCCACAACTTTTTACTTGAAGTTGGCTGTAGGTGTATTTGTAATTTTTCTATATATATAAAAAATGGCAGTGTTTGTCTGTTTGTTTGTTGGCTTATTGACTCCTAAACTACTGAGCCGATTTTCCTGAAATTTTTACAGTAACATCAAGTGAGCCCAGAAAATAACAAAGGCTACTTATTTTTTAGATAGCGGCAGAGAAAGTGGTGCCTCTGCTGCATCCATTTTCATGAATATTTTGCAGTAGAATCTTCTGAACTTCAAAATTGAAATAAGAAAGCAGCAGGGGAAGTGGTACCTTCATAGGACGCCAATGTTAAACATCGCATATCTTAAGAACTGGTGCAGTGAGAATGTTTAAACTTAGTAGGAGTTACTCTACACCATTGCAATTAAAAATAAAGGCGGTAGGCGCAGGGGGAGAAATACCCACCATATGATGCATTTACTAAATATCACGTAACTAAAGTACTATTATAGCGAGAGTTTTCAAACTTGGTTAAGGCCACTATTATGGTAAACTAGAAAACCTAAAATTTAAATAGGTGGAGTAGACGGATCAGGAGCTGTACCTCCCACAGAACAAAAATATTAAATACCTCATATCTGAAGACAAAAGCCTTCAAGCTTTGTAGGACCCACTCTTATGGTAAACTACACTTTTTAAAATAAAAATGAAGGGGGAAGGTGCATTTTTTCCGAAGTATCCTGTAAGCCAAAAAAAAAAAAAAAAATGAAATAGACTACTTATTTTGTCGATAGGGGTAGGGCAGCAGTACCCCCATAGGACGTAAATGTTGAATAAAATTTATGACTTATTCAAGTGACTGATTCATAATCGCGCAGTCCAAACGGCTGAAGCTAGAGACATGAAATTTGGACAGTGAACAAGTCCTCCAACGAATAGATCCACGGAAAAGATATTTTCGGAAATTTAAATATTTAGAGGATAAAATGGGTTAAATTACTTAACATAGGCCATAAATATTTGCAAAATTCCATGTTGGCCTGGCACTTCCTAAACAAAGACAATATGAATAAATCCATATCTGGGGATCGTTTACAGAAAAGTTTTCAAATTGAAAACAAATAACTTTGTTATCAATACACAACAGCAGCAACAAAGTGGACTGGATTGGAGAAGTCGGAGTGGCTCCTCCATTACAAAGATAGTGATCCGGAGAACGGTTATAGTAAAAAAATTAAGTTTTTTTTTCAAATATTTAGCTGTATTGATACACACAACATTTATCAAATAGTAAGCTAGATTGAAGAAGTGAGCGTGGTACCTTCCATACAAAGACAATCTAGATTTCTTTATATCTGGGGAATGGTCACAGTATGTATAAGTTTTTAAATTTGCAACAAGCAGCTTGGTTTTCCTTACAAAATATCCGTCAAAAAGTTGGCTGGATTAAAGATATAGTCAATATAAACACAATATAGGTCTCTGTATATCAGTAGCACGATAACAGTAAAAGTATCTAAATTTGGAACTATTTGACTAATTTTTTTTCAATGGGGGAAGCGAAGCGCACTGGGTAAAGGTATAAAATATAAAGTCGAAAATCTGGGTTTGGTTCCCAGCTCAGTCAAGAACGAAAAATTATCAAGAAATTTTAATTAATTTTATGTTGTCAAATTCCATTCTTCATGAAAATAATTTAATAAAAATTAAATTTTATGAACTTTAGCGTAATTAAAATATCAAAATTTGGATTTAAAACCATAGACAGTTTAACAAAATAACCACAATACTAATTACGCTGTGCTCGAAATTGACACTTTTTTTTAGACAAGCCGGGCACATGGCGTTTTTTGCAAAATTCCAATGGTGTCTACCGTTTTTTAGGTTACCTCTTGTTTTCGAGATATATCGTTATTTCGAAAATGGAGGAGGTTGCACAACATATATTCGTTTAACTCAAAAACGGGTAAATTATTGAAATTACTAAAAAAATTTCGCAATAAAATTCCCTTTAGGAAGAGTATATTGTATTAACTAAGCAGCCATATATGTTTGGTTGAACTTCTTAAATTTGGCCCCTGCAGCGCATAGGATGCCCATAGATGGGTCAAATGTATGACCAACCCCACTTTATTTTTCATCTCAATCATTTATTTCTAACATACCCACCCGCTATCTCCATTATTCAAGGGGGCTCCCATACAAAATGTTTAATGCAGACTAGAAATATATTGAAAAAGCCCCATAAATGCCCAGGAGTCGCACTAAGTAAGATAAAATGTATGACCGACCTCAATTAGTTTTTTGTCCTTAACATTTTCTCGATTCGTACTTGCCCCTTATAACCACTTTTTAGGGGGGCTCCCATACAAATATTGCGTTTATGAAATTCTTAAACCCAATAAAATGAAAAAATAATGGTGAATCTCGAAAACAAGAGCTAACCTAAATAAACGGTGGGTATGCTAAAACGCCATGTGCCCGGCTTGTCTAATTTTGCAACTAGCACAGTGTTTTTGTAGAAGAGAAAAGATAATATGAAAATACAAAAATTACAAACTAGAATAAGCTGGATGGACACTAATGCAATTTCAAAGCAGAATTTTAAAAAATTTAATTTTTAAAAATTGCAAGTCTGGACGATGACTAATGGCGTTTTCTTTTCTAAAAAAAAGGTGTTGCATAAGTGTTACATGTGACTTGGCAACATTTTTAAATGCACCCTAATTTTTAGAAATGTTTCATATTTTACGTTTACTAAAGAACACAAATTTCGGCATTAAACAATAAAGTACTATTAGCGCAATGTAAATTCAATTAAGGTGGTGGCAAGACTAAAACAATCCAAAGCCAACAGAAACAACAGGTGTTTTTTGTATTGCATTGTTAGTGTTTACGGCTCAAAACTTGCCACCACCTTCTACTGAATTCACCTTGATCTAGTGCTACCCTCATGCCCCTTTAATTAAAATTAGTTTTGAACAAGTAGCATTTTTTTTTAATTTTATAGAGAACATCATCAGAAAAGAACGCTTTACCCTTTTAAAATAACACATGTTTTTCAGAAAAGAGCATAAAAAAATGTTAAAGGCAAAATAAATGCAGAATTTTACTCAGAAAAGAAAACGCCATAAGAAATGTGTTTATTGTGTTGTTGTGACTCCAAACGTACGATATTTAAAGCCCTTATGACACTACATACATAGTTAAGTCATTGAATTGATAGAAAGAAACAGTAAATGTTGGAAAGAGTAAACTATTAAAAATGTAAACAAAAACTTTTTTCAGTTTTTCTTTTGTTTTGATTTTCAGCCAATCCCACGATGTCACACGTTAACGTTCGCATAGAAAATTACATTTAAGACAAAAACCAATTTCTAAAATTTGTTTTTGTTTTAAATGTTTTAAACCGCTGACTCAGCAACTCTACTAATATCTCAAGCTTGTTATGTCAATTTTAAGTTGAACAATTTTACATATTTTTTGACATAACTTTATAACTTGTTTAAAATGTTTGACAGTTTGTTATTTATCTTAATATCGCTGAACTCTTTGCACTTGGTTAATTTTTCTATTATGTACATTATACACTGTTCACCAAAACTTGCACAATGCATTAAAAATGTAGCGTCATAAGGCCTTTAAAAAATTTATTTTTATTGTTTTGACAGAGTTTCTTCTCTAGTCGTTTTTCTATAAACAAAATACTCATGTAAGACCATTAACGTCTGTAACTTAAAGCTTTAAGGATGGAAAAATAAAGTAAGATGTTGTCGCAGGAGTATGTTGAGCAATTTGTACGTGTTGTTTATTTTGACAAATTTGCTTGTATGTATTCTAACAATATTTAGTTGTTTCCGTTGTAAATAAATTTGTTTTTAAATTGTTATAAGAATTATATTAATCATTTACACTAATGAGGGTTTTATGTAAAAACAGTGGGTTATAAACAATAGAATTTTGTATAAAACAAAAACTTAAGTCTATTTTTAGAACCAGCATTCATTACTTGTTAAAAAAAAATATTTCATTTCCGCCCTTACATGGGTGCTACATTAGAAAAACCTTGATTTACAACACTAATCCCGACTAAAAATTTGCATAAAATCAAAAAAAAAAAAAAAAAAAAAAAAAAAAAACACACAAATGGCTTGGCCAATAAACAACACAATCATATTTCGTACAAACATATTTCATTTTTGTTTTGTTTTCAATGAATGCAGATGATGCACAGATGCTCATTTTGCTAAAAACCGTGGCAAAAATACAAAACTCGACTATAAAATCTTTGAAATTTGATTTGGGCCTTTTATACTGACCAATATTCGTCAATTCTTTTATTAAACTTGTAATTGATTATTACTGATGGTTTGACAATTTTGTACCATTAACAAGCGGAAAGAATTAAATCCTTATCTTCGATTTTTTCAATATTTCTTATTCAGTTGCCCAATTTAACTATCAAATGTTAAAGAAATGATAAATGTAATTAACATTATGGAAATCGTTAATAACTAATTACTTGCTTTTCGTCTATTGTTTGTAAATGCTGTTAAAAATTAAAAGTTTTCTACATAACCAATTTTCGTACAGTAAATAGTCACTTCATAAAATCACATGTAGTCTCCACTGTGTAACAAATTTGTTAAACACCTCTATTTATGGATTTACACAACTGGCCAAACTCATTGACTCAATTTTGTCTGAAAAACCTAACACCGTTAAATTTTTGTAACGTCTTTCATTATTGTCAATTCTTGTGTTTTAACGGCTTCTTTTATAAGACACTCACAAAAATGTTTAGGTAAGAAGGGAATCATTTCAACATTGGCGTAAAACAAATTTAGGAAATGTCTTCTGTAAACTAATATATTGAATAAATTCTATTTTGTAGGGAGAAATTGTGTTGATGAAGCTTGGGAAATGTGCTCCAAGTTACAAATTTTTCTATAAAATCTCAAATAAACATCGACCTCTATATCTTAAAGTTTTTTTATAATAAATTTTCCAAATTATCGCCGCAAACTCCGAATTAGAAAAGATCCCAGCAAAAACTTGGTAATGACTTGCAATTACTGAACAACTTACTTTTCAATGCCTACTTCATATCATCTGCATTACATAGAAGTAGTTTAGTAATAGCTGGCATATAATCTGATACATCAGTACTTGTTTATGAGTTGATTAACGAAATTTATAATTAATCCATAATAAAATGCATCTAAGGTTTTATTTATTCAAATCTAATACAAACTGATTTTATTTGTACTTAATTGAAACAATCTATAAAATAAAAATTAAATGTTGTCTGTTGCTGATCGCATAATTTGAGAACGGCTTGACCGATTTGGACAATTTTAAAATGATCGCCATGGTCTAACTTAGGTTTATACGTAAAGAAAATTTTGCCCCACCCACTTTTACGCCCACTTTTTTCGAATTACCTAAAATCAGAAAACGGCTCCATCGATTTGACAAATTTTTCTTTCAAATGGTCGTATTAATCCATTTTAAGTTTTCATCGAAAGAAAAATTTACCACGCCTTCTTTTACGCCCACTTTTTCTATTAAGCGCATAACTTGGGAACGGCTTGACAGTTTTGGACGATTTTTCCTTTAAAATTATAGCCATGGTCCAACTTAGGTTTGTACGAAAAGAAAATTTTGCCCCGCCCACTTTACGCCCACTTCTTTTCGATTTACCTAAAATCAGAAAACGGCTCCATCGATTTGACTAATTTTTTTTTAAATGTTCGTGTTAATCCATTTTAAGTTTTCATCGAAAGAAAAATTTACCACGCCTACTTTTACGCCCACTTTTTCTATTTATTTGGCCGATTTGAACGATTTTTTCTTTAAAATGTTCGCTATGGTCCAACTTAGGTTTTTAAGGAAAGAAAATATTTCCCCGCCCACTTTTAAGCCCACTTTTTTCGCTTTACCTAAAATCAGAAAACGGCTCCATCGATCATTAGTAATCAGCTACCGAGCGAAGCCGGGACGGCCAGCTAATTTGTAATAAATTTGAACATGAAAAATTTAAATACCTAATTGATTTTGATATATATTTTAATTTAAAAAACTTAATTAAAAACTTGGTATTGTGGTCTCAACCAAACGATATTATAACGATATCGTCTAGGTGATATAAATTATAATATATGATATCGATATTGTATCATAAACTTAATGACTTACTTAACTCCCTTTGTAAGCGAGGGTGGTAAGTACTTTCCTTATATATATCATCAAAGATCATTCGGAAAAGTTCCCTAATTTTATATTAAACATCTGCATGAAACTTAATAATGATGTTCATGAAACCTTCATTATAATTTTGTGTTCGCTTCATTCGTATTCAGTAAGATGAAATACTATGAAATGAAAGCAATGAACACTCGATATTTAAGAGACGAATAAGATGAAATTAGTTTATTTGCTTATACAAGAGAATATGAACATTAACAACCATGAAACAGAACAACCATTGAACAAATCTCGAATAAGTTCATGAAAAAACAGTATGATTTAAATGTCAGTGTTGCCAGTTGTAGAAAAATAAAACATAAGAAAGTTAAAAAAAAATAGAAATAACCATGAGGGGTAAATGCAACATGTTTAAGAGATACATTAATATTGAAATAAAAACTCAAATTTATTTTTGTTTTCAATGTAAATTTTCAATAAAATTAAATATATTTAATTTTATTTTCAAAAACTTTCACTAACATTAAAAAATGTTCGGCAATATTTTTGTCTTAAACAGAAAAAAGTAGATAGCTAATAAATTCAAAATGCTTCACAATCTACAGATATTATTATAATGAGAACTAAAAAATGAGATAATTCATGGTTAAAATAAAAGTGATAAATTCTAGGCAAAAAAGTGTCATATACATCATCCAGCACGATCAACATCCATCGTTTTCATATTATGATGTAAAAACATCATTTGTTCGACTGACGTTGTATTCCACCCAATGATGCAACGTTTTTCGCAAAGTAAATTTCTTGCTGACGAAAACACCCGTTCTGAAGAGGCACTGCTAGCTGGTGTGGCGAAAATTTTGCAGCTTACCTGGTATAAAAGAGGAAATTTTGATTTATTTATTTCCCACCATAGTAACACATCAAAGCTATCATGAAATACTTCATGGAAAACAACCACGTGGTCAGACTCCTAAGACACTTACAAAACTAACAATTAAATTTCTCATAAACTCATTTCTCCTTTTGTTTTTCATCTTTCACCTAAAAATGTGTGTGTTTTTTATGAGTTCGTTTCATTTCAGGGCCGTGTACAGTACATTACAAGACAATTAAATCTTGCCATGTTTCAAAGATTTGTATTATTCAAAAATGCAAATGACAAACAAACAAAAAACATATTTTGCATATTATTTATTGTTTATATTCCAAATATGTATACTATACATATATGTGTATAGGTATATCTACATATTTGTTAAAATTTAAATTACACATGGGCAACGCATGCAAATAATTATATGAATTTACTGAAGTGGCAACATTGCTATTGAGTATTAATAAAAATAAATGAGAGAGAATGAAAACTATGAAACAAAGCCCGTTTCATTGAACAACCTCTGTGTGTTTACGATATGAAACGAAATGTGTTCATAGCAGCATGAATAAAACAACAGTTTGTTCGGTAATCACAATTTTATTCGAACACGACTTTCAGTGAATAAGCATTTCAGTTTGTTTATGAATGAAGTTGTTCATGCAGCCCTTTATTGTATATGAATATTTTTAAATGCGATTTTGTTTGTCGTGCCTAATTCCCGAATTTTTATTCTTGATAAAATCATTGAAATTAATTGTTTAAGGATTAGCTAGTTTCTATGCGCATTCCACTGGCTGTTTAGGCCAGATCGTCTGGAAAAGCTACCCTCTATAACGGTTCATATCTAGTTTAATTAAAAAAAAAACGTAGTAACGTCTAGGACGCCAAATATTGGTTAAGTGTGACTGACCATAGCTTAATTTATATTAAATTTTAATGATATTTTTAAAATATTTTGCTTTTCATTACAATTTTAAAAATTTAATTTAAAGAAATGTTTAACATAAGTAGGCCTTAAAGTATAAGGTATCTAAAAGGGAACATTTTTATAAACTTTAAATAGTAACAGGAACGTTTAAAAAATTTGATTTAAATTTCACACGAATTTGATTTCCGGAACATGGCTGAATGTTACGAAAAACTGAATATCTTAAAATACAATTTGGATTAATTTTAAATAGTCACAGAAAAAATTAAAAACTTATCTCTAATCACCAAAATTGTACCAAATTCATAGAATCAAGCAAACAACTTATTGATTTTGCACCTAAAGGGTGGTTAATTTTTGTGAACCACCCCTAAACGTGAAGTTTTTTTCTGCATTTCATTTGAAATTTCTCAATTTCAGACTTACTCAATTTGAACCATGGAAAGATACACAATCGAGCAACGCGTTAAAGTTATTCAGGCTTATTATGAAAATTTTCGAAGAAAATCATCTTCAGTGATGAGTCACATTTTCACCTCAGTGGATTCGTCAATAACCAGAATTGCCGCATTTGGCGAATGATAATCCAAGAGTGATTGTCGAAAAACCAATGCACCCACAAAGAGTGACTGTTTGCCGTATTTTTTCCAAAATAAGGCCGATCAAGCAGTTTCTGTGAATGGTGTTCGCTATCGTGAGATCATAACGAACTTTTTATGGCCCGAATTGGAAGATATGGATGTGGGCAATATGTGGATTCAAAGGGATGGTGCCACTTGCCACACAGCTAACGTAACAATGGCTGTGTTATCTAACGTGGTGGCGATGTCAATTGGCAGCCAAGATCATGTAATTTGACACTGTTGGACTTCTTTGGGGTTATTTGAAAGAAAAGGTGTACGTCGATAAGCCAGCAACAATTCAAGAGCTAAAGGATGAGATAATTCGGCACATTAACGGCATATAACCTCAATTATGCCTCAGCGTCATCGAAAATTTGGACCATTGGATGGAGGTATGCCGCTGGAGTAGCGGCGGCCATTTGGCGGATATTTTGTTCTATACATAATTGAATCATACCAATATTATCATAATAAAAAGAAATTACAATAATTTCTGTTATATTCAAAATCAACATCGGCCCTTAAAAATTTAACCACCCTTTGATTTGTTTTTTATTTAAGCTAATAGGGCCTAAGGTTAATTAATGTAAATAAAAAGCAATTTTTATTACAGTTTTCCCGACGTTTCGTCGATGTTTTGTCGACTTTTTCAAAATAGATTACTAAAAATTGAAAAAATTTAAAATTGTGAATATTTTTTTTTTTTCATTAAATGATATTTTTAATAATAATTAAAAAAATGATCAAAAAACTCTGTCGTTTCTTGGTGAAACTGGCCGTTAATTAAATATAGATCAGGTTTTGACAATTCCCAACAGCAATTTTATATGCTTAAATTGTTATATTTTAAACGAAAAAATCAATTGAGATTTTTTGTTATTAAATTAATATTTTAATTAAAAATGTATTTTAAAACAACTGAATTGCTAATTAAATCAAAATTATATATTTAATTTTCTTTCAGCAAAAAAAAAAAAAAATAATTGATTCAATTATCACATGAATTAAATTAAAATACTTTTTAAAAAATTTTTTTAATTGATAAAAAACTACTGATAGTTTTTGCTGTCCTGAAAATTTTCTTCGAATCTCCTAATTACTAAGATCTTTTTTTTGGGTGTATGATTGTTTTGTTGTTGCGTAAAATCGATTTTCTTTATTATTTAGACGTAATTTACAAATATGCAGTTAGTTTGAGTAAAGTTGTCTGACCCTGGCCATATTTTATCTTAATTTCTTTCAATTTTGTTTCTTTCTTTTTTTTATACATTGTGTGTATTTTTTTTTTTAGTAATTTTCAATAATCTCCACCTTATTCCTGACAACCTGAATACACTCTAGTACACCCATACATTCACGACCGACTGGCCACTCAGTCTACTCAATTTCCTTACAGATTACAGGGAGAGACATTTGCCTGATTGGCAAACACACACCCAAACACAAGTTATTTACAATACCTGTCTGTTTAAGCGGTAAATATGAGTTTGAGTTCTGCTTGGTTTCTTTAATTTTTCGCCCGTTATAGCACGCTTTTCATCTGATAAGCTTTTTGAAGGTTCATTTCACGGCAAACTCACTCGCAATTATAAACAAACAAACAAACACACACAATTTACGTTGGTTGGCTTTAGTGATGTCAACTTCGGGCTACATTTTAGCCCTTTTTTAAGTAGCTAAAACACGAACAAAGGTTAGCCCTACACCAAATTCAACCCTTTTTGTTATTTAACGTTTTAACTTTTGTTTCGGTATGGTAACATTTTTTGTTTTTCTGCCCAAAATAAAGTTGTAGAAACGAACTTAATTTTTATTGGGCGATTATAAGATGTGGACAACGAAAACTTCTGGTTTTAGCAATAATTTATCACACATCAGCAGAAACAACCAGCGATTTTACAATAACTTTTCAGGTCTCATCGTTTTAGCACACGATTGCAGAAGTTAGCTTTAGTTTTCATTAATCCCTTAATTAAATGTTATCAGAGACCATGACAAAGCCTCCCAAATATTTTTTTATACACCTAGAAAACATGTTTAAATATGGTCACCTCCAAAAAAACTATTGTTAAAGCCAATTTTAAACATAATATATTACATTTAACCATATTATTGTCACCGACAACCATATAGTGGATGCCTCCGAACATGTTATGGTTAGTATGGGTACGCCACATAAACAATAAAACTTTTTCTTACTGTATTAAAATGTCTTGGGAGGAACAAGTACTGTCTGGAAAGTATTTATTTAAATTTAAGTACCCTCCAAGCACGTATAAAACTTACGAACGGGATAACTGAAAGACTAGCCGTTACGGTAATAAAGTGAATTTGACGTTTTTTTTAGTATACTTTGGCAAATCACCATGCAAATAGTCACACCAGAACAACGTTTACAAATCGTGAAATTTTAGAGCACTTCATCAAGCTTACGGTGCTCATAATTATCCACCTGAGCAGCTAATACGCTTTGGATCGATTTATTTACTCATTTGGAAAATTTTCATTCAAATCTAGTCCACACCTTGCGTACATAGGAAGCCATCGTCGCTGTAGACGTGAATGTGACAGAGGACTCGAATTAACCGCTCTGAGCAGCTCGATTTCTGCCCGTCCACTACTTGGAAATTTTTGAGGAAAGATCTTGGCCTACATCTACACAAGATCTAAGTGATGCAAAAATAAAACCTAGCGGTTCATCAATTGGGTCGCGTTTTCGGAGAATCAACTAGAAGTTGAACCAGATTTTTATCGTCAAATTATCTCAGCAATGAGGCTCATTTCTGGCATAACAAGCAGAATTGTCGTTTAAGGAGAGAGCACAATCCTCTTGAGACTCCATTACATCCTGAAAAAGTCACTTTTTGTTGCGGCTTACATTCTCAAGGCGTCATCATTTGTCTTTAAATCCGAAACCCGTGACAATATTACCGTGAATGGCGAACGTGTCATTGCAAATTGTTTAGAAGAAAATTGTTTTCAACAAGACAGCAAAACATGACATATAGGGCGTGAAACCATCACTTTGCTGAGCCAATCGTTTGGTGACCGAATTATCACAAGAAATGGATCTGTGAATTTAATAATACTTTTGGACTTCTTTTTGTGGGGGTACGTCAAATCTCTGGTCTTTGCTCATAAGCCAGCAACGATTGTTTATTAAGAAACCAACATTCAACGCACAATTGACGAATTACGACCGGGCCTTTTCGAAAAATTGGTGCAAATTCGGACGGACAGGATGGCGTTCATAAGGCGCTGGCACGGATGCCATGTGCCAAAAATTATTTAAAAAGGTTTTAATCATTCTATTGAATTTGTTGTGTTTTATTTAAAAAAAAAATCTCTTAAAAAACGCCCCTTAGTTGTATGTGTGAATGCAGGGTAAAAGAAAAAGTACTCTTTTCTTGTACTGTAGTTTGACCATTTTTAGCGACATTTTGGGCTGTAGTTGTCTCAAATTGTTGTAAATATGTATGCCATTAACTTAACGGTATTTTCGTGTTGTTCAGTGTTGCGCGAACGAACGTGTTTGATATAAACGAGTATGAGGTTGAGTTTGGTCTGTAGGCTACTTATGAAATGTACCTTTTTTTTGTATTTCAAAAAATTGTTAGTTAGGCACCCAGCTAACAAATACAACAACTTGCTTGTTAATATATACGACAAAAAGTCTAAGAATTGAAGATATTTTTTTTTTTCCAAAAGGGCTAAAAAGCGTAATTGTATACACATTGTTAATATTTAAATTAGTATTTGTTCTTTAACTCGCATTACTTTCATAAGTAAAAAACTGGATTCTAAAATAATATACTTTCATTAGCAAGTAAGAACAGTACATTCAGCTGTGCCAGATCTTTTATACCCTCAACCGAGAATTAGTGTTTTTTAAAAGTGGTATTTTTATGGCATCTGTGATCAATTATGAAACAATACTAAGAGTTTATTCTAAGTTAGTTTATAATTATAAGCCCATCATCATAAAATTTTATAATTTAAATTTAGACATATAAAATCACAAAGAAAAATTCCTCGGGAAACTTTCTCTTTCCCTATTCTTCCTATTGCAAATAAAAATTCCGAATGAAATTTCTCGCTGTTTGTTTGTTTGTTTGGAATTTGTAAGAAACTTTAACTAGGATTTTAAGAGGGATGCTAAAAACGAGGTCAACTACATGGGACCACCAAAAATTGTGTTACTGAGTGGAAAAATTTTTGTTCTTAATATTCTTAGAAGTAGTTGTAGAAGTATGTACGACAAAAGACCGCTCTGCAATTCTGTGTTGTTTTGTTATTTTCACACTTATTAACTTAAAGTTGGCCTTAGGAGTATTTTGTATATACTTATATATCGAGCACTAACCGCAAAAATAACGTAAGCGACATCATTTTCAATTTTTGTTTTTTTAATAAATGAATTTATTGGCAACACTTGCAAAATGTCATGGGCACATAAGAAACCGTAACGATTTTATACGTAAGCGACAAATTTCATACAAAATTACTATGAAATAAAATAACAAAAAAAATTATCTCCTGTTAAATTTGATTTTTGGCGCTTACGTTATTTTCGCAGTTAGGGCTCGATATAAAATATAAAAAGAAGAAGATGAGAATTTAAAAATTGCAAAGCTAGAATTTCATAATCTGGACACTTAATAAGCACTTGCAAAGCAGAATTTTAAAAAATTGCAAGTCTGGACGATGACTAAGCAAAACAACTTCGGTGATGCCACTTATTAATTTTTTTGCTCAAACAAATTTATAGTTGGAGGATTTTTTTTCTCGATAAAAATATATCCCGTGAGGAAAAAATTCCTTGGGAATATTCGTGATTGTCCCGATTATTATGTATTCGTTTTGGTTTTTGGCGTTTTAAAGTGATTTTTAGGAGGAGGCTTTTTATATGAGACCTATTAAATTTACCACAATATCATAATGTTTCCCAGTTTTTGAAAATTAGTATTAAAGCGTTTTTCAGGAGTGGGCCTTTTATATGGTGCCATGTTCAGACCATAAAAAGACTGTAAGAGTCGTTGTGCCGAAAGTTAAATAACCTTCACCATTATTAAAGAAACTTCAAATAAAAATTAAGGACGCCGTACAATATACATTTTTCCAAGATCATTATAGCCGGATTTTAAGGGTAACACTTGAAAAAAGAACAGTTTTTCAATAACGGAATAATTCTTTGCTTTAATCATGAAAAAACTGGTTTTTTGGTGCAAAATTTTTAGTTGCACTCAAATAAATTAGCTAGTTCGCCTAATGGCTTATACATACATCAGTGAATGTTAAAGCGCTGGTTTAGTTGAACTAAACTAAAATTTATATGTAGTAACAAAATGTCATGTGACAACGCTACGATAAATGTTATAAAATTCATATGATTTGTCATGGTTGTTTAAACGCTCAGTTTTATGCGTTGGTTTTTATATATATGTACTTATTATACCCTTCACCGAAGGTAAGAGGGTATATATAACTTTTTCATTCCGTTTGTATGTTTCAAAATATTGATCGTACACCCTATAAAGTATATATATTCTGGGTCCTAATGAAAAGCGAAGTTGATTTAACGATGTCCGTCTGTCCGTGTGTATGTTGAAATGGGTTTTCCGAAAACCCCAGAAATGATGTGGACTAGGTTGATGTATATTTATGTCACATATACTCCGTTTAAGTTTGCTATTGAAATTCAGATCGGTCCAAAAATGACGGAGATATGAACAAAAAACCACGACTGCCTCTGATTTTGCCCAAAAATCCCTTGTTGTTGTATTTTTTTATTTCTGTATATCTTGAGAACGGCAAGAGCCAAAGTTTCCAAACAAGGTATACACATTAACGTTATCAATACACAGCATCCCACCCAAATGAGGGCGGGATTGAACAAGTGGGCGTGGTACCTCCCGTACAAAAAATATCAAAAATTGTATAAAAACCTGATTTTTTGGACTGTCATATGACCTATGGTTATGCCTTATATATCAAAAGATCGGAAATTATTTGGAGAAAATATTTTCTGAAAATTTCGGAAAAATCGGTTCAGATACGAAAAAGTTATGGCCAAAATAAATTTTTTTTTTAAATACGCTTTATCGGGAACCATAGATCATCCCGAGTCCAACTTTTATAGTTCAAATTAATTGAAAATTGTTTTTTAACACGTCAGTATATAAATCTGTCAAATCGGTTAAAAAAATGGCAAGTTATGAGTAAAATACTCACAAAATGGCCTAAAAAACATTTTAGGGCTGTCATAAGACCTAAGGAATTATATATCAAAACATCGGAAATTTTTAGTAGAACAAATTTTCTGAAAAACTCGGTAAAATCGGTTCAGATACAAAAAAGTTATGACCAAAATTAAATACACATTTTTGGAACCCATAGGTCTTTCTGAGTCCAAGTTGTATCACCAAAAATCGAGTCCCCTACTTTTTGTTGGTAAAAAGTTCAAAAGTTACGGGCATTTTTGTCCAAATTTTGGAGCATTTTTCCATTTTTTTCATGATTTTGTCCAAGAATATTACTTTCATGGCCATTTTTTTGGCCCGTAACTTTTGAACCGTTGGACCAATGTTGGAGATTTTTTTTTTGTAAATTGATCAAAATGAGCTCACCTTTCCAACGCGCCTACTGGCGGTGAACGTGTAGGTAATATTTCATACGAACGTCAATTTGGGAAAAAATCTACCAACAAAAAGTAGGGGACTCGATTTTAACGATAGAGGTATGGTTCCTTTGGCAAATTTTCATGGAATAACCCATAGAATACGGAAATCATAGGGAAATTGTCGAAAAATAAATCGACCCGCCCTAATGTACTTATATGTTAGTATATATACATATATACCTATAACCAGCGTTGCCGTTTTGGTTACTTTTAACCAAAATTGGTTACTTGTTTTTCAATGTGTACTTGTGTACTTTTTTTCCATTTTGGTTACTTTTTTCAACACATAAATAACCTATTTTTGGTTTTGGGACAAGCTTAAACGCTCCGCTTTTTTTAACTTTATAAATGTTTATGGTATTGGTGCTTCTAATACTGTTTCTATCCACTTAAAAATGATTTTTCTAGAATATTAAACTGTCACAAATTATCAGCTTAACAATACAAAGCGCCTATTAGACGCCCATACTTGGTATGCGAGAATGGTATCCATCATACCATCAAACTCGTGTAATAGCGAAAAATTCGTGTATGTCAGTTTGATTTGTTAAAAATTCAAAATTTTTGATTTTTATACATGCCATCCATCATACCATCGTACTCGTGTTATAGCAATTCTGTCATACTCAGTAAAAACTTAATTTGAACTTTGCAAGCAAAGGGTAAAGATGACTTGGTAAGAGCTCGCTTTTTTAAACGGTTTTATTTAGAAATATGATCTATATTTTCAAAAATAAAACACGTAATAATTGACACAAAGTTTAATTAAGAGCATTGAACGATAGAATGAAAATGCGGATCTTATTTTATAAAAAGCCTTGTTTTTCGAGAATTTTCGAAAAAAAATGGTCCAATTATCTCATGCGTGGATAAGGCACACCCTGCGGCAATGTAATGGTTTGTGATTTTTCAATCGAGGGTTGCGGGTTCTTGGAGACCAGTAACGGCAGTTTTGCTTGTTGACGTGGCCGTTAAAGTGAACATGATCCTCGCCGCTCCAAGAAAGGGATTTACAGTACGAAAACGCTCCAACTTCGTTTCACAAAAATTATTGCGTTAATCAAAGTCACTTTCTTTCAGTTCTTGAACGATTTAAATTTTAAAAGGATGGAACTTCAGATCCTTTTTTAAAATTTCTTGAATAATCGCTCTTGGAAGTCCCAGAGAGGCTGCACTTTTCCGCATTAAAAGTCGCGGATTTTCACGTAAAGTGCTTTCAACCAGTTCAATGTTTTCGGAAGTGCTTAAAGATCGACTGGGCCCTGGCCGTGGGCCATTCATAGCCGCAGCAGTTGGGCGGACTCTCCCACCAACGAATTAAATTTACACTCGATTTATCACGTTTTCGCTGAATACCGAACTTTGAACAAAATTGTCGAGCAATTACTCTTAAAAAATGTGTCCACAGCGAACGCGCTTTTTGAAATAATCGTATTTAAAAATATAAATTTGCCACCAGAAACGCTGTATAAATATAAATTTGCCACCAGAAACCCTGTATATACAACCTTCACTACTTTTAATGCTTCGTAGGTCTAACTGAAATAATTTTCTAGGAAAAACGATTAGGTGAAATATCTTTCCAAATCCAGCCCGATTAATATGATTCTTACTATTTTCACTTGGCTGAAAGCACTTATATATCTGTGCTCACGAGCAATAACAGTTGAAGTCGAGTAAGGAAAAATTTTACTTATAAAATGCTATAATATTGCTTACTATAAGCTTAATAAAAATTCCCTGATTTTTGCCAACGGTTTTTCAATTTAAAATGCTCTACTGAGCACTTGCCGAAATCGATTTTAGATAATTTAGCTCAATTTTGCGCTTTGATACAGGAAAGCTTAAGAAGTTCTACTTGTAATAGCTACTTATAAAAAAGGTTAAAAGCTCTAGCTCAAAAAGTTTTTCAAATAGATGAAAATAAGTGTTAACTTGGTATATGCGATGCCGGGCCCACGAAAAATTGTATAGCCTATTGTTTTTTCCAGACCATCGGTAACAAGTGTCAAAATTTTATGAAAATCGGCACAGCGGCTTAGGCGCATTTAATACAAAATAATTTTGGTTACATTTTTTCGCTTTTGGTTACTTTTTGATTTGATTTTGGTTCCAATTTTTTTTGGGTCGTGGCAACGCTGCCTATAACCCAATTTAATGAACAGTATATAAATCTTCCAAATCGGTTATTATGAAAAGGAGGGTATATACATACATATGTATATGTAACTGTTGCAGTCAGGCCTGCCATATTTGCCGATTTTTTGCCTCTAAATTATCAAAATGCCGATTTGCCGATTTTTGTTAAAAAAATGCCGATTTTTTAATAACGACTAAAATACGGTAACTTTTAGTTTGTTTTGGTATAACTTATTAATTTTGCGCAACAGTTGTTAAATTTTTAAAATTTTATTTGAAAAATATTCAACTATGAAGAATGAAAGAACTAAATCTAAATAAAAGAAAAAAGGTCAACGCTTAAAATAGATATCTTTTTCTATAAGGAAAATATGAAAATCTTTATATGTATATGATTTTGAAAATGAATAGACGCTTACAAGAGAAAGGGTAAGCTAAATTTACATTCACTATCTATAAAAATAATTTGAATAAAAAAATTATTCTTATAAGAATATAGCAGAAATATGCTCAAGGGATCTAGAATAAACAATGGCGGATCGTAAGCAGAACGCACGAGTCTCAGAACACCATTTGCGATTTTAAATCGTGCGATTGTCAAAACATGGCCGCTACCTTTAAACCTAACACGTTACCTAACAAATGAAGACAATCATGCGCCTTGGAAGTCAACAGTAAATGCTTTTCAATTTGTTGACTCCATGTTTGCTAGTAAGGGTGATTATAATTTGTTTAAGATGCAAAAATCAATATTGCATTTGGTTTATTTAAAAAAACTATCTATTAAAATTGGTTAATAAAGCTTATACTGAATTGGGATTTTGCAAATGAAAATTTGTAATATGTTGGAGGATTTTAAACGTGCTGAAATTTTAAATATGGTTTGTCATTTGGAACATCATGGTTTTATATCGGATAGTGTGAGACATTTTCCAAATTGGATTGAAGTGAGTATATACCTGAGGATTTAAAAAAACAAAAAATATATGTATATATATATATATATATATATATATTTAAAATTTTTCTAACTTTTTGTCTTTTAATTTGTAGTATTTCCCCAAATTTGCGGGGCATTGTTTACTGTATAGCTATATAATATGGCAAAGAGGCAGAATCGAAATTTGCCTGCGAGCATTATTTAAAATCCAGTGTTTCTTCTGAAAAATAAAGAATATTTACCGCTTTAGAATTTTCTAAAGAATGCTGAATCTTATCAAGATATTTACGTTATTCGATAATAAGAGTTTCAGATCACCATAATCTTCAGAACATTGCTATATGTTAACAATTCTTTTTATATACGTTGAACAATTTACATTTATATTTAAGTTTTAATGCATCCAAAGAAATCTATGTTCCTTTTATTTTGTTAGTAAAGTACTTTAAAATGTAAACTCAAATCATGTTTATTTTTATACACTTCACCGAACGTAAAAGGTTATATACATTTAAGTTGATCATTTCCGTCTGTTTGTTGAAATGGGGTTTTCGAAGACGGGGGCGTGGTTGTTATATAGTTCTGTCACATCGGCTCCGTTAAGATCGACTGCCTTTAATTTTGTTCATAAAATTCCATGTTACTGTTTTTTTTCTATACCTATCACAAAAAGTAACGATTTATATGACTTTTGCGTTTTGTTACGCATAACAAATACATATCTGTGGCATTTTGACAAAACATCTTAAGTCAAATTTAAAAAGTTGAAAAAAACGTTGTTAATCATACGAATTTTTATTCAAAAAACATTTTTGTTTTCGTTTTTAAAATTTTGTATTTTAAACAAAATTATTCCTTAATTTTGGTTTATGTTATTATTTAATAAAAAATATTTTTTCACAGAGATTTTTTAAAAAACTTTTTTGTTATCTTATCGCGACTTAAGCTGTTTGTCAAAATGCCACAGATATGTACATGTACAGCGAAGTTAATTTTACGATGTCCGTCTATTTTTCTGTATATATAGAAAGAGAAAAAGTTTCCAAATTAGGTACAAGCATCTTGGTTATTAAAAAACAACATCCGACATAATGTGGGCGTTTACATAACTTTTTGTTCTTATTGCACCATGGTGAAGGGTATATAAGATTCGGCATAGCCGAATATAGGACTCTTACTTGTTTTTATTATATTTGTTTATTTTTTATATCATAAAAATATAGTAAAAGTTTTTTATTTGTATTTATTTTTAAGATTTTTAATACAAGTTCATTTTTTAAACATTTTTATATAATATTTTTTGGTTTAAGTGTTTAGTTTATGGGCCTGGGAAGAAATTGTGTATATGATTCCAAAAGAAATCTTATAATATTTGTATTTGCAATGCTTTGGAATGAATTCAAAAATGCTTCGTTTTTAATCGAAAACAGAAAGTCTGCCAATATTCGGTTTTTATCAAAAGATTTATCTTAATATTATTTATGAAAACTTCGCATATGACTTTTTTTATACAATCTTGTAGAGCCTTTGTTGCAACTTGGCGTTTGTAAAATGTAAGATCTTATAGGGCGTTTAAAATTTTATTATTTATATTGCAAAATTTAATTTAACCTACCAGGTAGGTTGAACTTGCGTTAACCCTTCTGCACTCCTTGGGTCAATTTGACCCAATTTTGGTTTTCAAACGCAAAATTTGTCTCTTTAAATATAAGATATGGACGTGAAACTTAAATTTATCCATTACAGGGGCGAAAATTATAAATTTAAATGAAAATGAGAATAATAAAATTTAAATTTTTCCTCCCCCCTCCACATTTAAAAACACGATTTACACACATTTAATATCCTTTGGGTCAATATGACCCAACAAGCGATATTGCAAGTTTAATTCCACCTTAAAATTTTTATCCTATTGAATATAATTGAATTGAGTTCATCTTCATTCAGAATCATCGATCAATAATTTTTTCAGTCAAATAGTCAATAGAATCGCTTTTATTTTTTATTATACTTAAATATGAAATGTTGTTTACATTTAATTATTGGGTCATATTGACCCAAAGGATCATAGGAAGGGCACATATCCAAGGGATGCAGAAGGGTTAAGTTATCGCTTACTTTAGGTTTAAGTAAAGTTGCAAAAATGAAGACCTTTTTATTTGTTCGATAAAATCCTATCTTTAACTAACGCCAGTTTGTAATTAAGCCCCATAGAATGTTTGCCTTAAAAACCGCAGTGTCAAATTTTAAGAAATAAAATAAAACGAGTACTGATATACCTAGGTATCAACTGATCTGATTTTATGAAGAGCACATAATTTTGAAGCTGAAAACGGGGGTCATTGAAATGACATAATTCCATAATTAGTGAAAACAATATTTATTTTGTATATTTTATAATCTTAAAATAATAATAAAATAATAATAAAAATGGTATTGAAATTAAAAGAACACGTACTGCCCTGCCCGTTCAACAATTTCGAACGTTAACGTTCGCATAGAAAACTTGTATGAAAAACCTCAGTTTTAAAAAATGTTTAATATAAAATTCTATGCGAATGCTTACGTTTATTTACAAATAATTTCATATTCAACAAAATTTGTTTAATATCGCTTTGAAACCACTTATTTTCCATGGATCCCTTTTAATTGAGACGAAAACTGACTGGCAACTTTGTTTTCATCAAACTAAATGCGCTTTTTTCTTTTTATTATCAGTTTGTTGGCAGAATTCTTAACTTACGCATTAAATTTAATGCGAGCTAATTAAAATCCATTTTTAAATGGCTTAAAAGGGTTTAAATAAATAAAAATTTGTATATAAATGTAGCTTAAAGTGTTAATAATATGTTAATAGCAAATTTAAAGCAAAAAATTTAAAATAATTACTAAAATTTAAGTGAATTTAATTGAAAGTTTGTCCCAAAAAATAAGTTATCATCTTAAGCATTTGTTGTTGTTGATATTTTCGTATGCGTGTTAGTGAATGTGCGTTTGTTTACATTTCTTTCGTAGAGTTGTTTTTGCAAAAACAAAAGCATTGCAATAAGCAAGTGCAAGTGTTTGCTTTCGTTCAAGGTATATTTTCGTTACTATTGAAAAAAAAACAAAAGCAATTTATAATATGAGAGCAAACAAAACAAAGAGATAAAAAAGAGACCGGTTTGTTTACATTTTGGAATTTAAGCAGAATTGGGAATTGTGTTCTTTTAATGTGATTTCAACTTAAATTTTAAAGGGTAAGTAAAGGAATAATTTCTTTGATGTTTTTGTTAAATAAAGTATTTAAGTTGACTAAGTATGTATATCGTCACCTAAAACGCAAAAGGTCCTAGCTAACATTTTGAAAATTTTATAGGAGAGGGAAAAGACTTATAATTAATTTTTTTCTATTTTTCTTATAAAAACCTACCAGTTGTTTTGAAAATTAACAACGTTGCATATTATACAAACTGTAAGTTAGGTCTTTTAGCGTTTATCATATAATCTTTTGTAGGTAGGTACATATGTGCATAGGGCTTTTTTTGTCAATGAAATCGCTTATGTTGGTCGTAAGAATTTGTAAGACAAAATAAAAGTTAGACGTAATTTTTTTTTTCAAAAACGTTTTATTGAAATTTGTTTAATTAAAAGACTTTTTGTTTAATTTTTATACCCTTCACCGAAGGTAAGAGGGTATATATAACTTTGTCATTCCGTTTGTATGTTCCAAAATATTAATCCTACACCCTTAAAGTATATATATTCTGGGTCCTTATGAAAAGCGAAGTTGATTTAACGATGTCCGTCAGTCCGTCTGTCCATCTGTCCGTGTGTATGTTGAAATGGGTTTTTCGAAAACCCCAGAAATGATGTGGACTAGGTTGATGTATATTTATGTCACATATACTCCGTTTAAGCTTGCTATTGAAATTCAGCCAGATCGGTCCAAAAATGACGGAGATATGAGCAAAAAACCACGACTGCCTCTGATTTTGCCCAAAAATCCCTTGTTGTTGTTGTATTTTTTATTTTTGTATATCTTGAGAACGGCAAGAGCCAAAGTTTCCAAATTAGGTACACACATTAACGTTATCCATACACAGCATCCCACAAAATGTGGGCGGGATTGAACAAGTGGGCGTGGTACCTCCCGTACAAAAAATATCAAAAATTTTATAAAAACCTGATATTTTGGACTGTCATATGACCTATGGTTACGCCTTATATATCAAAAGATCGGAAATCTTTTGGAGAAAATATTTTCTGAAAATTTCGGAAAAATCGGTTCAGATACGAAAAAGTTATGGCCAAAATAAAATTTTTTTTTAAATACGCTTTATCGGGAACCATAGATCATCCCGAGTCCAACTTTTATAATTCAAATTAATTGAAAATTGTTTTTTAACACGTCGGTATATAAATCTGTCAAATCGGTTAAAAAAATGGCAAGTTATGAGTAAAATACTCACAAAATGGCCTAAAAACATCAACATTTTTGTAAAAAACTACATTTTAGGGCTGTCATAAGACCTAAGGATATGAATTATATATCAAAACATCGGAAATTTTTAGTAGAACATATATTCTGAAAAACTCGGTGAAATCGGTTTAGATACAAAAAAGTTATCACCAAAATTAAATTTTTTTTAAAATACACATTTTTGGAACCCATAGGTCTGAGTCCAAGTTTTATTACCAAAGTAAATGCTAAATTTATTTCTTAAAACATCGGTATATAAATCTGTCAAATCGGTTAATAAATGGCTGAGTTATGTCCAAAGTACTGAAATCCAAAAAATTTGTCTTTTTTTATAATTAAGTTAGTTTAGATATATGTATGTACATATATGTTAGTATATATACATATAAACATATAACCCAATTTAATGAACAGTATATAAATCTTCCAAATCGGTTATTATGAAAAGGAGGGTATATACATACATATGTATATGTAACTGTTGCAGTCAGGCCTGCCATATTTGCCGATTTTTTGCCTCTAAATTATCAAAATGCCGATTTGCCGATTTTTGCTCAAAAAAATGCCGATTTTTTAATAACGACTAAAATACGGTAACTTTTAGTTTGTTTTGGTATAACTTATTAATTTTGCGCAACAGTTGTTAAATTTTTAAAATTTTATTTGAAAAATATTCAACTATGAAGAATGAAAGAACTAAATCTAAATAAAAGAAAAAAGGTCAACGCTTAAAATAGGTATCTTTTTCTATAAGGAAAATATAAAAATCTTTATATGTATATGAGTTTGAAAATGAATAGACGCTTACAAAAGAGAAAGGGTAAGCTAAAGTTACATTCACTATCAATAAAAATAATTTGAATAAAAAAATTATTCTTATAAGAATATAGCAGAATAGCGGATCGTAAGCAGAACGCACGAGTTTCAGAACACCAGTTGCGATTTCAAATCGTGCGATTGTCAAAACATGACCGATACCTTTAAACCTAACAATTTGTTGACTCCATGTTTGCTAGTAAGGGTGATTATAATTTGTTTAAGATGCAAAAATCAATATTGCATTTGGTTTATTTAAAAAAACTATCTATTGAAATTGGTTAATAAAGCTTATACTGAATTGGGATTCTGCGATTTTGCAAATGAAAATTTGTAATATGTTGGAGGATTTTAAACGTGTTGAAATTTTAAATATGGTTTGTCATTTGGAACATCATGGTTTTATATCGGATAGTGTGAGACATTTTCCAAATTGGATTGAAGTGAGTATATACCTGAGGATTTATGAAATATATATGTATTTATATATTTTTAAAATTTTTCTAACTTTTTGTCTTTTAATTTGTAGTATTTCCCCAAATTTGCTTACTGTTTACTGTATAGCTATACAATATGGCAAAGAGGCAGAATCGAAATTTGCCTGCGAGCATTATTTAAAATCCAGTGTTTCTTCTGATAAATAAAGAATATTTACCGCTTTAGAATTTTTTAAAGAATGCTGAATCTTATCAAGATATTTACGTTATTCGATAACAATAGTTTCAGATCACCATAATCTTCAGAACATTGCTATATATTTAAGTTTTAATGCATCCAAAGAAATCTATGTTCCTTTTATTTTGTTAGTAAAGTACTTTAAAATGTAAACTCAATTCGTGTTTATTTTTATACACTTCACCGAACGTAAAAGGTTATATATACATTAAAGTTGATCATTTCCGTCTGTTTGTTGAAATGGGGTTTTCGTAGACGGGGGCGTGGTTGTTATATTGTTCTGTCACATCGGCTCCGTTAAGATCGACTGCCTTTAATTTTTTTAAAATTCCTTGTTACTGTTTTTTTTTTTCTATACCTATCACAAAAAGTAACGATTTATATGACTTTTGCAAATACATATCTGTGGCATTTTGACAAGACAACTTAAGTCAAATTTAAAAAGTTGAAAAAAATGTTGTTAATCATACGAATTTTTATTTAAAAAACATTTTTGTTTTCGTTTTGAAAATTTTGTATTTTAAACAAAATTATTCTTTAATTTTGGTTTATGTTATTATTTAATAAAAAATATTTTTTCACAGAGATTTTTTAAAAAACTTTTTTGCTATCTTATCGCGACTTAAGCTGTTTTGTCAAAATGCCACAGAATATGTTCATGTACAGCGAAGTTAATTTAACGATGTCCGTCTATTTTTCTGTATATATAGAAAGAGAAAAAGTTTCCAAATTAGGTACAAGCATCTTGGTTATTAAAAAACAACATCCGACATAATGTGGGCGTTTACATAACTTTTTGATCTTATTGCACCATGGTGAAGGGTATATAAGATTCGGCATAGCCGAATATAGGACTCTTACTTGTTTTTAGATTTGTGGGTTTAAACACATTTTAAACCAAAACGATAGTTTAACCTGCACTGATTTATTAGCCATGAATGTACTAAAATTATAATAGAGATATGAACACCATATATACATATCTTCTGGAAATGGGACACATAAGTTACTTATGGTATTTAAACCTAGGTTTAAGAAACTGTTACCAGTTTAAGATTAAAGGCCTCGTTACTCATATTTAAATTTTGCGAACACGTAAAGTTTGCGGTCGACTTTAATGGTTGGTAGTTACTTAAAATGCGTAAACGTGTTGAAATGTGTTATAAAGAAAACAGAAAATTTGTAAAAATTAATATCTAACCGATGTGCTTTATTAGGGTTTCATTATAAAGGCAATTTTCTGAAGATGGTTTGAGGCATTTAATTTTTTAAACTAGGACCACGAAGGGAGTTGGAGAGTAATGTCTACCTCTCCAAGACTATCCAGCAGATTTAAATGAAATTTAAAACATGTGTTTTATGTATATCCCAGTGTTGCAAAATTGAAATTATGAAATGGTACTGAACTTCAACTAAAAGAGTATTTTTCCTACCAAATGGTACTTTTTTGATTTTTTATGAAAATATGTAAAAGGACCCAAAAATATTTTATTGGAATTCATTTATCTAAGTATTTAATAGCAAATTTAATATTTATCAGGCCTGTTCTGAAAATCACACTTGTGATTTTAAAAGCACGTGATTTGAAATCACGTGATTTTCAGAACAGGCCCGTATATTTGAGGTACACATGTAAATAATATGTCTGTTATCAATAAGCGTCAAGCGCCCCATCCATTAACAATATTATTGTATATGTTATTCGTCATATTATTTCTATATGGCCCTTTATTATTCATTAAGTGGCACAATGGTTTCAATTCAAATATGGCGCAACTCTTATAAAAAAAACATAACCTTTAAAGCAAAACAACATAGTTTGTTGATGCAAACACATTTCACAGTATATGGCACTTCTTTTCTGATTGCGATTCTTGCCTATATATTGTGTCACCTTTGAATTTCACAAACCCATTTAAAACATTAAAATTTAAAAAAAAAAGATTTTAATTCAGTGTTATAAGATAAAGCAAATTTACTTTAAGATATCATAAGATATATTATAACTACAACAGCAACTAACTACCAGTTGATTTTAATAGATCTTTGGTTTTTATCAAACTTGCAACAGTTTCTACGTGTAAACGATTTCTTCCTCTGCTTTTTCATCATTTTGCATTTGAAATTGTGTGTTCAATTTATGCTCAGAAATGTGGTGTCGATAAAATACCAAAAGCAATATGTGAAATGTCAGCAAACATTAGTTTCGTTCTTAATTTTGGCTATATTTTTCCAAGAAATTTAAATATATTCAGTTCTGAAATGCCTTATTGCTGAAAGATCCGCTAGAACACGGAATTGATAACTTATTTGTTATTATAGTTTTCTTTATCGTTTGTAAATAACATTAATAGCATCAGTATTATGCCAATGGTTTTTTCGGAAACAATATTTTCTGGAGTGAAGCTGATTATTACTTTTAAGGTTTTATGTTCAAAACAAAGTTTAGTTCTTAATTTTTCGCAAATTGACGAATAAAGCGATTTCGAAGTTTCTTTTACTTTATAAACCAATTGCTTAACATTGCATGTTTCTGTAAATATGGTTTTCATTTAAATTGTCCACTACCATATTATCCTATGCATCCCTTTTTATAAATTTTCTTGCCAGTTGTAAGAACAAATATTCCATTCTGGAAAGCAAAATATGAATTCTGGCGTCCACGCTTTGCACTTCAATATTAACGTCGTTAATTATTGTTAAAATACAACATACATTTTGCAACAAACACATGATAGATAAAGCCTGCTATCGAAGTGATCACATTACAGTTAAAAAGCTCAAAGGATAAAAAAGTACTGAAAACAACGCGGGGGTACTGCGGTATTTTTAATACGAAAAAGTACTGAAAATAGTACCAAAGCACTGAATTTTTCAACACTGGTATATCCCCATTTAGATGGACACATAAGCTATGAATGTTTTCAAAATGGGGCTTCAAGGAGGGAACGTAGTAGCAAACGCCGGGTATCCGCTAGTTATTTATAAATGTTAGCTTTTGTTTTTTGTGCATTTTGTATAAAAGTATATAAAAAAAATTCGTGTGCGTCAATGAATTGTTCGCTTTATCAATAACCATAAACAAAATACCATTTTTAAACAGCTGATACGTAAAAAAGGAGAAACATTTTTATTTGATCTGGTTCATCCACCACGCAACGTCACGTTTACAAAAGATTACCTTTTTATACATAAGATTGGTAAGAAAAACGGAACAGCTTATGCGATTACGTAAGAGTAATCGAGGCCTAAAGTATAAATAAAGCTCAAAACCGACGCTATAAGTCAGTTTTATTTTAGACGTGGGCGTGCATGTTTTGTGAACTGTGTTCCTTAAGTTACAATAAGGGTTGTTAAAGCGAATAAATTTGTTTATTTTTAATTTGTAATAAAAAGAACTTACTGTTTCCAAAAAAGAAATTGAACTAAACGTTTTGAAAAAGGTTATAACGTAACAGTATTAAATTAAAATTAAATAAAACTAATTTGTACAGATATTATTTTTGCGTATCACTGCAATTGAAATGAATTACTGTAACTTAACATAACACACTACTGTAAACATGCGACTCTGTTAAATTCTTTAAGGGTTACCAAACTCATGCATGCTGTTTGCGACTGTTGTGATGGGAAGCAAAAAATAAAAACAAACCCTAATAAAATGTTTATCATGACAGTTTTAATTAAACACTTTAGTTTTATTCTTTACTTGTTATCCACACTTCTTTTATTTCCAACATAAAAGTGTGGAGGGGTTGTTTGAAATAAAAAAATTCGCCGCTTAAATCTAATAATTATAAGACGAAACATTGGAAATGAACCACATTGAAGGGGAGTAAAAATAACAAAATGCAACAAAAAAAAAATTAAATGACAGGACAGGAAAAGGAGTCAAAAAAGCAAATATGCGTAAAAAGTACGACAGAAAGAAACAATAGAAATAATTTACTATCATGAGGGTGGAAAACCAAAATTCATGTATGAAAAGGGCTCCATAAGCTTAAAATTTTTAAACGAAATATTAGTTAACAGAGAGCAGCAGGATACAAAGGTGGTTGTTTGACTAGAAAAATGACAAGAAAAAGAAAACAACAAACAGCCAAATACAATTATTAAACTGAATGAAAGCGGTGAAAATCTAACAAGAATATTAAGTGATTTAAGAAAAAAAAAAAAAACAAAAGGCGGGAGAGCCTTAAAATTTATTGAAAAATAAAAATGTGTTTGTTACTTAAATAATTTATAGTGTTTTTCTTTTTTAATATTCGGTTAAAATATAATATTTTTTAAGGAAAATTTTGTTCGAGCTGTCAAACTTAAAAATTGTTTTTTTTTTTTTTGTTGTTCGTTGCTTATTTTTTACAACCAAACCTTCGTATACGTTTATGCTTTTCTATTCACTGTTAGAAAGTTACAAATGTTCTCTACAGTTATCTCCTTCTAACCTAATAACGAAGGCCAAGGAAAAAAATAATCGATAACTTAGTTGTAGAGTTACTGTGTGGCCATTATTCATAAACTCTTTGCGGTTCAAATTTAAACGTAATGTGAGAGTTTTAAATGTGGTAAAAGCAAGAGAGTGAATGTTAAATTTAAGATAAAATTTTTTAAAACGAAACCAACGAGTTGAAATTTAAATTTACTGTAAATTCGTAAACTCGCTATAGTTAAAAGAACTTATTTGAATTTTGACCACTGCTTGGATTAAACGTTTTGACGGAACTTTTCTTATTGGAAATCTTTCAAATCCAACAAATTCTTAAAAAAAATTCTCTAATCAAACAAAACGGAAACGCGCCGTGTAATAAAATTTATTAAAAAAAATAGTAAAAATATATTCCATTAATATAAAATCTTAAAAAAATTTAGTTTAAAATATCCATGAAAATTTTAGAAAGTTGTAAAGAAATAAAAAGTTATAATCAAATTTGTGTATCATCAAGTAAAGTGGAATTAAAAAAAAATAATTAAACAAATGTAAAAGCTTATGTTAAAAAATTTAATTTAATAACAATTCTATTGGGATTTAAAAAAGTTCACTTGCACGACCAAAAAATACTGGTAAATTAATTAATCTTTAAAGAAATTTTAATGATTTTCTTTTTTACTTTTCTAATACATTTTTATCTGTTCCTCTTTATTCTCTTGTTTTTAACCATTCTCTTTAATTTAATGTAATTTTTTATACAATTGTAATGAAATCCACCTCTACATATTACTTTTTCTTTTTTTTTTTCTTTTATATCCTTTAACTTTTCAATTAATTGGTGTTTTTTTTGCTTGATTGACAAATCATGCCCAACAATTTAAATAAATTTATTTTTTTTTTGATAAAAAATATTTTATTTCACCCTCTTAAAAAACAACAAACAATTTAATAGAAATATTTACAGCACATCCTGTAGTGTAAAATACTACAGTCCTGTTAATTTACCAATCATTCATACTATAACATTTATGTTAAATGTTTAACAGTTAACAAAATTATGTTATTTTGCTCTCAGTGAGTTCCTTTTTAATTTGGCTGTCAAATTTGCATAAAAAATTTTATTATAAAATATAAGGATTAAAAAAATTATCATTAATTCCTATAAAATTATAAGCTGTTGGTCATGTAAGATTATGTTTATCCTACAAGAATTTTCTTTGGGCCAAATAAGGGTCCATGCAAAGAATTTTAAATTTTCATTATAAAAAAAATTTTCTAAAGCTATTTGTTAATGAAGCATTAAGAGATTAAAGTCACATTAACCAACAAAAAATCATATTATTTTGTGACTTTTTTGATTTATATAATCTGCTTTTATAGTCAACATTTCTTTAAGATCTGGTTATATTGCTATTAATCATTCAATCTTTGCTGGCTTCCACACTTTACATTTATTTTTAGGGTTGTCAAGAGTTTTTCTTTACTGGGGTTTCTAGAATAAGTATTTCGTATTTTAAATACCTGTCGCTTAAATATTTTGTATATCATAAACTTATATTTTCAAAATACATTTTCACAAAATACATTTACTATTAATAAAAAAAAAATAAGTTGTCTAAGTTGTTATGGAATATTTTCAGATGAGGTTATAATAGGCTGTCTTGGACACAAGTTATTACGTCCATATCCCACACGATGAAACTCTTTTTATAATACTTTACTACAGATTCTGAAACATAAAAGCAAGAACAACATTTTCTTGGCTATCAAACTGGAATATTTTAAGGACTTCAAATAGTATTGAAACTAATTGGTCTTGAGATTTAATTTAGGGTAACAGTTATTTTTTTTTAATTTAATTAATTTTCCTAAAAAAGGATGCTTTTCGATGCTAAACGAAGCTCTTTTAATCACCATAGATCTATAACCATTAAGAATGATATTTTTCAAATTAGAATTGTGTTATAAGGTAGCGTTGTTAAAGCTTGAATACATTCATGATGATTTGCCAAAGTTACTCATCATAAATGTCAAAAACTAAGCGTGCTATTTCGCATTATTTGATAATATAACGGTTGGTTTAAAAATTATTTTTCATATGCCTTTAATATTAACTCAAAACGTATTAAGGTACACTGACGGTACGGTGATGTATTTTGACATCAGTACTATGCCAATTGTCTTCGTTTTTAACCCCATGACACTTTTTATCATTGTGATGTCAGCCTTGTCATCAGCGTCAACAATTGAAATTATGTCATCAATGGGACGACTCATGAGCTTCACAGAAATGACGAATCGATGTCAGTTTAATAACGAATGTCATCAGTACGACTTAGTTACATCAGAAAAAATACTCATTAGGCTCAATTTAATAACAAACTCTCATTAAATTCAGTCATTTGGATTGACTTTAGTGAAAATGAGAGGATACTATTACATATTAACAGAAGAACTCTCAATTATAAGACCCCAGCAGCACGCCCGATATGGTTTTCTTAATCATTCTGTTTTGAAAATTTTATATATTTAGCTTAATAATTTAAACCAAATAGAATATTGGAATTTAAGCTTCCTATTTTACTTTTTACTTTCGAAAAAAGGCTCATTCATCTCCATATTTCTTTGAAATATTTAATATGTGTGTTTTAGTTAGCAATTGAAAAAAACTTGCATTCAAAATTGTTACAGTGAGAGGTAAGTTTTGAATATGTGGTCATTTGTTATAAAAAATCATTTTTGATTTTGAAATTATTAAAAAAATCTGAAAAGTGATTACCGTTTTTTTTTTTTTTTTGTTATTTTTAATTTGAAAATGTGTGAATGCAGCTGCTCGGTTGGTAATGGTATCCGAATTGCCGATTTTCAAAATTTGTATGAAGATATTCTGCAACGGCCAACCGATATGCCTGATGAAATATTTTCGTTTTTGTTCTATGAATGTATGTGTTTTCAAATTAGTAATATTAATAAACCTATAAAAATGTACCAAAATGTTCTTATTGTTCCTTTATAAGAAGAAGTTTTCGTTGAAAATGTTGTTTATGAATCTTCAAAGGCGTTGTTCATCTTATCGTATAATGCCAATATATATATATATAAACGTTATATATTATTTGAATATCTGTGTTTAAATAAATTGCAAACACTAAAGATACCATTTTGCTTGAAAAAGCACGAAAATTCAAAAAGTCAAATTGCTTAAGAGATATTTAGTTTTTGTACCTGAGTCCTTTTCTAAATAAATGATTCAATTGATGTCATAGCATACATAGATTTAATTTATTTATTTATTTATGACGCATAAAATAAGACAAAATTTTATGATGACATTAGTCATTGGATGACACAATTCTGATATAAGGGCGTCATCAATATGAAGATGCATTTTTCTAAAATCAGCCTGCTGTCAGCTGTCATATTTAAAGACGATTATAAATTTTCGGTCCCAAGAAAAATGTCGACATTAAATATTTTGTAATATATTAAATCTAAGAAAAGTGTTATGAAACATTTTAATATTAATTTTTTTTAATACATGTTACTTTGTTTATTGACTAAATAGTCGATTAAACAGATTTTCATTAACCAAAGATTTCAGATTATGCTATTGAAATTAAGCCAGATCGGTCGGTCCATAAATATATGAGCAAAAAATCAAGACTGCCTCTAAATATTTTCATTGCATCCCATGTGGTTGTTGTTTTTAAATTAGGTACAAGCATCTTGGTTATTATTGCGCAACATCCGGCAAAATGTGGGCGTTATTGGAGAAGAACACATGGCAGAAAATAGATTTATTTATATTTAAAGGACGGTATTTATTTAACTTTCTGTTCTTACTGCACCATGGTGTCTTCACCATTCACTCTTATTTGTTTTTTGTAAGTAGTTGTAGGTATTCTAAATTTCACACCCAGGCACAAAAAATAACACCCAGCTTCACTCTCTCTGAAGCGGTCACCTGTATGAATTCGTTAATTTGGTTCAAATTCATGTTTTTAAGCAACGCAAATTTATCAAACTCAAATAAAGTCATGTTTTTTAAATTAAAATCAATAAAAGTTGTGCAAAACTTAAATAAAAATGTTCGTATTCAATTTATGAAGTTTTTTTTTAATTATATCTTTTTTTTTCAAATGGCGTGAAGAAAATGTATAACGACAGAAATGACAAGATTTGACAGGCAAATTCGCCTTGCACGGTATTTTCTATCGTACTAGAAAAGATAATACGGCTGCTTTAACTATGTACTTATTTACTACTCGATTACGCCAACCGTAAGTCATCGGCCAGATTTGCAATTGCATTGGTGTCAAGATTATGAAATTCAAGTCTTGCAGTTTTTGTATTTGTTACCTTCTCATTCCTCCTCCCCTTTTTACATTTAATACATACTTAAATACAAATACACCTACATCCAACTTCAAGTGTGAGAATTACAAAACAAAAAAGGATTGCAAAGTACATGAAACTGAGTAGCCCTCCCCAATCTTCTTACCAATAAACTTAAGAATTGCTGCAAAAAAGATTTAAAGTCCGGCCGTTGACTAAGCCTTTACTAAGACTCTAGTTTTCGAGATATACCGTTATGTCCAAAATTAAGGCACTTTCACTACATATATTGGAATAACTTAAAAACGGTTGACCATATTCAGTTTAAAAAAAATCCTAAACTCGGCAACAATATTATCTTTAAGCCGTGCTTACATTGTTTTAAAATTTGCCCTGTAGTTTTAGAGATATCGTACGTACATATGTTCTTCAGAACTAAATAATACCGCGTAAAATGTAACTTAGATGTATAAAGAGATCAGTTTACTAAACAAAAAAATTATTTGTTTTTATACCCACTTCACAATAGTGGAGATTGTATTATGAGTTTATTCTGATGTGTCTTGCTCTAACGCACTAAAAAGTATTAGTCCTAGATCCACCTCTTAGTATGACGATCGGCTGGTTGTTTGTCCATGTAAAGTACAGGCAGTGTTGCCAGAAGTAGGGGAAAATCCCTACATGTAGGTATTTTTGACAGTAACATGGAGGCGTGGGGAAAATCGGACAGGTTTTTTATAATCATATCGTCATTATTTATAAAATAAATTCAGAAAACGTTTTGTAAGTGATATAATCTTGTCCAAAGCGGTTGAAAATTTTTTCTTTTCACTAAAATCGCCTTAAGATACATTTGCAGAGTTGTTTGTGGTTTAAAAAGTTGGCAACACTAATATGTACGTATGTTTTTTCTAAGATATCATTTAATTTAATTTTTTAAAGTACATAATTATCGTACCTATTCAACAATATTGTATTAACTCAAAATTTTTAGTTATTGTTATCCACCCGCTTTAAAATTTCGAGCTATTTTGTGTAACTTTTGGTAAAGAAACGGTTGGTTTTAAAATACTTTTTTATATGCCTTTCATATTAAATTAAAAATTGTTTTGCTTCTACTGAAAATTTTGAAATTTTGAGTTAATACAGTATTGTTGAACAAGTGTGATATGTATTATTTTTTTTAAGTTTTGAACTAATTTTTTGTCAAAGCTTTAATATACATATTCAAACAAAAGTTATTTTTTATAACTCATGTGTCTTCTTTTATTTCAATGACAATAATGCGTAGGGATTATTGTAGGGGAATATTTTTTAACGTGTAGGGGAAAATCGGATTTTTTTAGCATGTGTAGGTATTTTTTCGAAAAATCCACTGGCAACACTGAATACAGGTCACAATTTTGATAAAATTTAATTCAGACATTTCAATTGTCACAAGGACGAATCCTATTGAAATATTTACTTGTTTCCGGAATAGTCTTTGTGCCCATAAACTATCCTTTTATGTTGATAATTAGATAAAAGTTGACTCAAAAATATTTTATTTGATTTCACAACTAAATTTTTATAGAGGACAATACTAAAAAACACGTTCACGAATCGTTGAGATTGGGTTAATTGTCAGTAATGCCATGTAAAGCAGATCTTATTTGGAAGATATTTAAGAATATTCATCTCTGTATTCAAAATCCTCTTTTAAGTCTTTGTTATTAATTATTTTTGACCTTTTAGGTGGGTTTTGAATTTTTTTTTAAGGCAGCATTAAGCGGTTCTTCTATTACGGTTTACAACTCAACTCTGAACTTGACATTTTGCAGTTTTTGTATTATATATATATTATATATAAAGTGCGGTTTACAAAAACTTCAAAAATTTACAACTCATAACTAGCAGTTGTTTTAATTTCAACTCAACTGAGTTGAGATGTACACCAGAAACCAAAGCCAAAGTCAGAACTGTCGCTTAACTCATACTGCTGGCAATTATAAAAAAGTCTATTGTAGAATTCTTCTCCAAATTCATTAGCTTGGTACTGTGATAAATATGTTATGTATGGTGACAACAATTTAAATACTGTTGTGAATAACGAAAGAGGTTACAAAAAAATGTCATCGAATGCAAGTTAATTAAAAAATTAAATATAAGATAAAGTCGATTATTCGAGACCAAAATCCCGATTTCTCGAATAATTCAAAAACATGCCTTTTTAAAAAACCGGTTTTAAGAATCGAAAAAATTTAAAAAATTTACAGCCTGTTCAACGATTTCAAACGTTAACGTTCGCATAGAAAATTACATTTAAAACAAAAACAAAATTCGACAATTTGCTTGTGTCCAACCTGAAATTTTTCGCCACTCAATATAAGAAATTGAACTGAAAAAATCTTCCTTTTGCGCTGAAAGCAACAAATTAAAAAAACTACCCCACTACTTAATGTATTTAATATTATTATAACCAGGGAAACCGGAAATATGCACTGAAAAAAAATTTTATAATATTTTTATATATAAGTAAACAAGTAAAAAAGTAAAATGAATCAAGCTAACGCCGCACAGTACTTGCAGATCAATTTACGAGTGGCACATGGGAAGTAATGGACCAACCAGAATAAAACAATTTTATGAGGTTAACATTTATAAGAGTTTTTTGTGCATTTAAAAACACTAACAAGCATCAAAATATGCTTCCTAATGGTGGAATATACACTACAAACTAAAAAATGCTCGTTTGACTATGCAAAAAAAAAAAAAAAAAAAAAAATTTTGCAAAAAGTAAATTTGCACTAAAAAATTGATGCCAACATTTAAAGCTCTAAAGCGGATAAAAAATATTGTTTGTGCCTTCATTGGTGGCAGAAGGAAAAACCTTTAATTGCATATTTACGGTTTTCCTGATTATGACATTCCGATGACTTAATTTATAATTATCAATTTCGCATCTGAATGCCACTACTGAACATTTTTAAATTTTTATACTTACATTATTATTATTATGTAAAGGCGATAAGAACCGCAACCTAAGAGATCTTTTGTGCAGCCAGTTCTGCACTTCAAAAAAAAAAAAAAAACAACACCCGATAGTAAAACGGAGTGATTCTTACAAAATAAATTTTTCGTATTTTGTCGCGTTTATTTATCAAGTCAAGGTTTTTGTTTTCACTGTGCTGTCTTAACAGAAGAAGTTAAGATATTTATTTTAAAGGGAGTGGTACTCTTTCCCTACTGTACCGATTGTTATTGAAGATAATGCTGTACTGCTTAGGAGAGTTAAGAAAACTATTTGCCCTCAAAATATTAGAAACACGGAATTGGCTAAATCAACGCAAGGAGCCGAAATTCATATCTTTATGTGGGCTAATTTACATATTTTTAAGTGTTATACAAGGAAGGGCAAACTTATGCCCCAATTTTTAGGATTGATATTTAAACACATTTATGTTTAAAATCGTTTTAAATACAAAATTCTTTTCTTTACTAAACACTTAAATGTAAATTAATTCACCGATGTGGTACATTTAAATGCATTTTAAGTTTCTTTAGGAAAAAGTTAGCAAGGTGGTCTCAATATTAAACCAATACAACAACAACAGGCAAAGCAATAGCAGACAACTGTTTTTTGAGGCCACCTTGTAAATAAATACACTTTTTTATGATATTTGTTTGTATTTAGTGGTGCTACCATACTTTTATCTTAATTAAATAAGACTTTTTAAACAAAACTCAAAAAATCAATCTGTATTTAAATCCGATTTTAGTTTATATGAAAATTAACTTAATATATATTCAAATATTATCCTGAAAATTGGGCATTAATGTACCCTTATTGTTCACTCATTGTTGAGGGTATAAAAAGACAAAAATTTTTTTGGAGGTTGGTATACATTTGATTCGCCAACAAGTTAGGAAAAAATTCGGTCAAACCCTTCACAACAGTATTTACAGACAGATTTTCAATAGTGTATCTTTTTTGGGACCCATAAAAAAACACAATGATGTTATAACATATAAGATTTGGATTTATATAAAAGTTATTTGTGCCGAATATTAAAGTCATAACTGAAAAATATTAGTTTTACTGAAAACGAATTTATGAGCATTAAATTAAAATTAAAATTTAAACAACCTAAAATACTTTGCTAAAGCAGATAACGCCAAACCAGGTTCAAAAACGGAGTAGAAAAATCTCTCCAAACATAAAAGATCGTTAGCAAACCTGCATTGGCAGTGTAAAGTAATGTTTGGTTGTATGATGCACAGCAGTGATGCATTTACGGACAGGATCATAAAGGCCCAACCAGAATGTGAATAACGTGGCTTAAACAATTCAGCGAATGCATGTAAATCATATATGTCAAACCATATTGAACTAAAGGAAACTTTTTGTGAAGTTTTATGAAACTGTAATTTGTTTAAGCAAAGTGCGAAACTGATTGCACATTTCGTACGAAACCAAATAGTTTCTTATTTTGTATTTGTTATGTTAAATGCATCCGTTCCGTTTATTTTTGACAGTAGCTTAAGTTTGTTTAAGCACATTCTGGTAGGGCATTAGTCTGAAATTTGGAAAAGAAAATTTTATTCTTGTAAAATTTAAAACAATAAATAACGGCCAATTCCACCAAGTTCAGTTAAAACTCATTCAGGGGGGGCTTAAGGCTCCGTTCGTTCTCCTACCCTATTTCTTATTTTTCTAAACGACTTCCTTTGTCTAGATGCCAGTTGCAGATGCCAGCAACCATTGCAGTACGGTGTAAGAGATGCTTCACTTAATCTGACCTTCTTAATATCTATTTATACAAACTATATCCGACTGAGAATGGAGTATTTCCCTGGTTCTTCGTTAATACAATGTATTAGAATGTGTTCTGATGAAATTAGGGATCTGGTTCCCGAAACACGTACGTTTGTACGTAAGGCGAGTTTTTACCGAAGAGCGCATTCTTTTGTGGTCGGTTGACGGGTGCTCCATACAACGCATTACAAAGAAAATTCGTTCTTTGGCCCTCTCACTTTTAATAATCTATTTTTAGCTGTAACTGTACCGTAGACCTTCAGCCCGTTGTGGTGAAACAAAGCAGAGCCTCTGGCGAGAATAAAAGCGTAACCTACACACCAAACTCAATACCGAATGTTGGGTGTAAAACTTAGAAAAGTGGATTTTGTTTTGGAGTTTTTAAGCGTTGATTGTAAAACGTTGGTATAATACCAATTTGTTCAAAGTATTGGCCCTTGTTAGCCATTAAAATTTACCATCATTCTCGCAACAAATTAATTCCGCAGCCAAAAAACTGCTTATTTTTGAGGTCTAGTCGCATGTTCCCTGCGGTTTCGGCCGATTCTCGCTTTAAACAAATTAATTGCGCTCGGTACAGGTCCCTTGTGATCGATGCAAAAATACTTTTTTTTTGGCGCTTAACAGCATCTCCGACATGCAAAATCGCTTTTTACGTATCTTGGCTTCCACTCCTGTGGTACCCAGTTTTATTGATTTTGAATGAATCTTCCTGCTTGCAAATATTTTAAAACTGTAGGTTGTGCCTCTCAATGATTTTGCAAGTTCTTCTGTAATTTGACCACAATCTTTATGGAGCTTTGCCTTCAATTCATCATCCTCGAACTATCTTAACTTTGCCGTTTGGGTCAAACTCACTATTGTTCATTTTTAAAAACTCCTTGAAAATATTTCAATTCTGTTTTAACTTTTTATTTTGCTTAATTAAAAATTTCTTTGTATTTATTTAATTTAAAAAAAAAAAATAATAATAATTACAACATATTGAGTATAACAAACCGAACTCAAAATGTGTCATTAAATCAAGGCTGTTTAAGTACCATTAAAAACCTTGACAACTCTGAATTTTATTTCTCGTTTCTTACAACACAAACGTGCACAAAAAACTAACGAGTGCCAAGTTAAACAAAAAATGAAATCAAATAAGACTCGCACATAGAAATTAAAACTTTTATATTTGAAAAACTCATTCATCATCCTGTACCCAGTTGCGTATTGTAGGATAAAAAAAAACCAACAACAAGAATACAAAATCCAACAACCAACCAACAAAATTATTTGATTATACACAGTTGCAACAAACAAATTAAAAAAAAATAAAAAACGAGCGGATACAACGAAACCGCACTTTTCCATTATGCTCGTTTTGCCTTTGTCCTGTTGTTTGCTTTTTTTTATATCTAAGTTACTGTTAAATAAAGTATGTTAACGTAACAGTTTGCACTCGTTGCTGTAATCTGCACACGAGTTTGTGCTCATTGTTTCTTTATCCTTTATGTACTTGTTAGCTCTTTTTCTCCCTATGGCTCCCTGTTTAATTTTACAGTGTTAAGGTAACGGTGTACACAGTGGTGTCAACTTAACAAAAAAACAATAGTAACAGATTTATAGAACAATATAGAAGTTATCATTGTTTTTTTGCCACCAAAGAGGTGAAGTATAACTATTTTGGCATTTGCTTTGTAACGCATCGAAATAATCGTCAAAGTTCCTATAAAAAAATGCATATGTATTTTAGGTTGTCGTATATCTGCCTTCCTGTAGTTGACATCCTCTTAAATGTAATTTTTACCGAAAGAGAAAAAATCTGTAGGAGTTTTATAATTAGTCTATCATCACATAAAACTCTATCGGTATTAAGGGTTTTGGCACTATTGTGGCTACAGGGGATGTCTTAAAAAGGTTTGGCTTAAGAAAAAGCTACAACGGGAGAGTTAAATCGATTAAATTTGCGCAAATTAATTTTTGGGAATACAAAATTTTTAATTAACAAGATTTGTTTGTCGTGCCTAATTCTTAATTTTTTATTTTCTTTATATAAAGTTCGTTGGATATTGAAAAAAGAGGAAATCGGTGCCCCCGATATATAAGTTTTGGAATAATAAAGATCACTTATGTATGTACAAAGTTCGGTATTGAAAGTGGATTAAATCAATTTATTATTTTATCTAATGGTAATGCCTCGATGACACCAATCTCGAAATATTCACGGAAACAAAAGCAGTGGCTTGTTTGGTATCTTGTCCTTAAAGTAAAACAACTATAGTAGCTGATTTTCAATGAATTTACTATTGCTGATATGCTCTAAAGGAAATTTTATTCTTTTGACCCTAGAAGGATATAAAATGAATTTTTGATTCGTCCGACTAAAGTGAAGAGTACACAATATTCACGAGGTAAGCCTTGCATGATGACCTAACCCCATGGTGCTCAAAAAAACTTGATGGTCTACCGGAGCCCGGTGCTGACCATAACAACACCGGTGTAAATTTTAGTGCTTAATCCGGTAGAACTATACACACGCCCCTTGCTAAAAAGCAACTGTTTGTGTTAAAAATTTTTAATTAATAACAAAATACAAAAGTTCAAATTTAAATTTCAGTTTTCTCTGACTATTTTTTACACTTTAATGCCTTTTTCCTAAGTACGGCAGTATAAATGTCTAACCTCTACTGCCGAAATACAGTTGTTGAAAAGATTAAATGGAACACCTGCCATATGGTCTTATCTCATGGTGAATCTTGAATGACAAATAATGTGTTTGCCAAGTGTACCCCAAGTGTGAGAGGCACCATTACACCCAGGTAGCATTTTGAGTGAATACTCCTCGCCCCTTGTTCAGGATTGCCTTTCCACAACGTTAAGTAGTAAGCCACAACTTTTCTCGTTTTCCTCGAAAGTATCCTGTCAGCGGGCAGACGAAACTTCCGCTAAGACAATCTCCCTGAAAAACAGAAAGTATTTCCCGCAAGAAGCGTCTTTACAGTAGCCAGTCCGTATCTGTGTTAAATTACATATTTATCTTATTCTACCTGGGGGCTTATTCTGGCAGTCGTGATCGAATACTTGTTCGATTCGAAAGCAATCTTATTTCTAATTCTTTTAGTCTATACTGAACGGATCAAAATTTTTTTCAGTGTTGTAACAACTCAAATAAACTCTTAACAATACTGAAAAAAATTTCGATTCGTTCAGTATCCACTGACAGAACTAGATATAAGATGGCTTTTGAATTGAAAAGTATTCGCTCACTACTGCCAGAACTAGCTCCCTAACATTTAATACGTACTTGGAACCAATTCCCTCATTTTATATGGATACTCTATCTTTTTTTGCACGATTTCTTTACGCGAGTTTTAGGGGAACGTATCTATCGCGTTAAAATAGAACTAATAAGTGTACTTTTATAATAACATTTTCTACAAATCGGCTTATTACATTTATAATTTTATTTATAATTAGTATTGTGGTTATTTTGTTGAACTATTTATGGTTTTTAATCCAAATTTTTAAGTTCATCAAATTTAATTTTCATTAAATTATATTTATGAAGAAAGAAATTTTACAACATGAAAATTAATTAAAATTGTTATTGATAATCTTTCATTCTTGACCATGGCCGGGGCTCGAACCCTGGCCGGCAGGTTACCATGACATGTTTCGATCGCAACCACTCGATTTCCTCAGATGGATTTGCCGTCTTACACTCGCAGCCATCGGCGACTGCTGACGTCAATAGTCAAACATCAGTCCTTGAACCAAATTGTATTTTAACCTTTGGCAGATCGAAATTTGCTCTTTTGAATGATTATCTATTTTAATTAATTTAATTTAATTTTTAAATATAACGCCACTGTGCAATATTATGTGTTCGTTCTCATTCTCTTAACAGTTTTCTTTTTTTATCTATATTCGTTTTGCCTTAATTGCGCATGTCCGGCTCGTTTTCGTGTTTCGCTTTTAAAATTTAATTAAATCGGAATAAAATAAAAAGCGTAAAAAGTATCAAGTGTAAAATTCGGTACTTTTTTTTGTTTGGTGTCAGTCAGCCTGGGGAGTATGTTTGGTTTTGTTGTTGTTTTATTTTTTTGTTGTTGTTGGGTGAACTTGCAGTTGTAGTAAATGACTACTACTAACTTGTAAATGTATTCCAACCCCACTCACTTATTCACTAATTCACTCACTCACTGTGTTGAGTGCGTGTGTGTAGTTTAAGAGTTCGTTTCGTGTGTGCGTGTGTGTGTGTATTGTTTTAAAATGCCGGTTAGTTGTAGAAAAAGACAAATTAGTTGAAGTTGAATATTTATGGTCAGCAATTGTTTTTTAAACCAATTTTTAGAGTTTCGGAAAAAAACAAATTTTTGTGTGTCTGTGGTGTGTGTTAGTGTGTTTGTGAAATAGGGGAAAAAAAACTTATTGCCAAAGTAATATTTTTGTCTAAAGACTGTCATTTAAAATGAAATCTTTGGATTAAAATTTAATCGAGCGAACGAATCATTCATTGAATTGTATTAAATTAAATGTAAGTAAATTTATTATTTTAAAAATTTTTTTCATTGGTTTATAAATAAATAAATAAAAGTTTTGATTGAAATATTTTATTTGCAATAACTTTGTTTTGTGGAAGTTTTTTTTTTCTTTTTGTTTAAATTGATTTAAACATTTTTTGTACAGCAATGTGTTGAATGAAATATGCCCTAGATTTTGATAAATTAAATATGTTTGTTAAAAGTAAGTTAAAATAAATTTTTGCAAATAAAATAAATTTTGGTTTGTTTTTAAACAAATAATTTGTTAGTACAAAGGAAAATTAAATAAATATTAAAAGAATTTTGAAGAAACAGTTTGCAATAAAAATTAATACATATATATATTTGAATCCTTATAAGTAGGGTAGTTGGTTTAACGGTCTTCTTTTATATATTTTAAGTCCTTTTGGGAAGCAAAGTTGAATTAAAGATGTCCGTCCATCCATTAAGACCCCAGATATGACGGGGACTTAGTTGGTATATATTTCTGTCACAAATGTTGCTGTATTTTTTGCTAGTTATTAAAATTCAGCCAGATCTGTTCATAAATGACTGATATATGAGAACAAATACTACGACTGATATTAATTTTTTATTATTTTTTTTTTTTTTTTGTTTTTTTTTATGTATATCGAGAAAACGGCAATGGTGAAAGTTTCTAAATTTGGTGCAAGCATCTTGGTTATCAGTGCAGAATCTCTTTGAAAAAAATTGACAGGTTTTTTTTGGATTTTTGAGTGTTTGTAATTCTCATTTACTCTGCAGTTTTATTTGCTAATAACTTTGGCTTTTCTAAAATTTTTGGGAGAATGTTTCCTGTTGATCTGGCCTAAGCAACCAATGAAATGCGCATAGAAACTAGCTTGTCTTTCAACAAAAAATTTCAGTGTATTTATCTAGAATAAAAATTGGGAATTAAGCACGACAAACAAATTTTATTAATTAATAATTTGTATCCCCAAAATTTACTTTGATAATTATTTTTTTTAGTATACAACTGGACTTACATTTTTTTCACCATTTTTTTTAACATCCTCTTAAAAATGTTGGTCATGAATGGTTTAATTTAATAGTAGCTAAATATATTAATAGCACGTGTTTCCTGCACAAATATATACTTTTTGTGGTTCAAAAATGTGGGTTTAGTGATGTCTAAATGAATGTTATAAAAAAGTAAGATAAGCAGTAAAGGGTTAATTTTTTACTAAAATCTCAAGCGGTGGTCAACACCTTTCTAACGACGTAATGGAAAAAAATATCGGGAAAAAATGGTTAAGGTATTTAAATTTTCATTAAAATCGTGGTAAGATTTTTAAAATGTTTTAATGCAGAATCAAAGAATTCCTATATATCTATTATATTTATTTGGTCACTCATTGGACAAAAAAAATTTACTAAAGTTTTTATTCTTGAAAAAACCATTTTGGACCCTTTTTTGAGGCGGTTAAGCTCACGGAAGGTTATTGCTAGAGCCAAAACATTTTGGGAATCTGCAAAAAACATGCAAAGTAACTTATGAGGGGGGTTCATCAACAACTTTTTTTTTGAGTCTGTCTTATGTACATACATATATTCAAAATTTAAGGCTTGATTTTGTTTAATTTCGAAATGGGCATAAAATTGTTTCAAATAGACAAAAATTCACAAATATGTTCCTTTATTTGTCAATATCTGTTTAGGTTCTTATGTTTTTAAAAGATTTATGTAGGCTAAAATCTATTTCAAGTGACAATTTCTATGGGGGCTAAATAAAGCTATACGTACCCTAGAGGGAAGCGAACTGACACCAAAGAAGTCCTGTGATAGGTCTTTGGTGGTAGAGACCGATTCTTGTTTTAACACTTTCTATGGATAAGGCCTATCACTTTTTCATGGGGTTGTCATTGCAGGGGGTCAATTGACACCATATGACCACTCACACATCTATTCTCAATGGACGTGTTTAGTGACAGTTACTTCAATGTAGTATTATTTCAATAAAACAAGTCCTAGAATTAAATTCAAGAACCAAATTTTAGAAAGTCCCAAAAAATGTGTCACACCACCGGTGAAGACTGTACTGTAATTCATTACTTTTTTTACATTTTTGTTCTTCATAAGCTAGTTTTATGATTGGTTCTTCTTTCACTGGTCATGAGTTCTTTCTTTTTGTACCTGTTCTATTTTCACAACTCCCAGGACCAGTCCGTTGGACCAATTGACCCAAATTTCCCGCAGGGTACTAAGACCTAACAAATATTCTGTGTATATCACATCAGGTTGGGTTGGTATACTAAAAGGTGAGTATACCACACTTATTTCTGAACATTGCAAACATCAGCATCTTTAGTTATATAGAGTCCAATTTACACAATTTAAAAAGTAATCCAATTTATAAAAAATAAGGACATTTAGTGGTCAATTTATATCCGCAACACTGGCGCCCATGTTGCAATTGTGCTACTTTTTCATTCTTATAATCAATATTCAATAAAAATAAATCTTATATAGCATGACTTCATCAACAAAATCTAAGACGCCTTCATTTCTTTATTGTCGTTGTCAACGTCTTCGTCATCACAGTCACCATGACCATCTCCACCACTGCCATTATTTTTATTATCAGCGTTGTAACCATATGTTTGTTGCAGTACTTTGTTTACTTTGTTTTTTGCTTCCCTCAACTACTTTTTGCTTTTGCAGCTCAGCCAAATAGCAACACTTGGTTGTGCCACATAAATTCGTTGCCTTTCTAATACTCTAACCAATTGGAAAACGAAATAGAAAGAATCTAAATGAAAAAATACTTATATTTAATGATGTTTGCATATTGGTTTATTTGAATGAAGATGTTAATATGTATGTGTGTGTAAGTAAGTATATTTGAACAATTTAAAACCCCATTGCGCTAGATTCACTTCACTTATTATGGATTTTAACAATATCTTTCGATTAAAAATGTGTCGCTTTTGCTCTGTGTTTTTTTTTCTCTTCTTGTACCTACACAACCATAGTGGAGGGGGAAGTATGCGTTTGTGGTGTTTTTTGTAACCAGTGTTTCGAAAATAAAAACTAAATATCGCTCCTTAGTGTTCGGCTCGGTAGATTAACAAAAAAAATAGCGTATCCCTGTTTGTAATCTTTCGATCGAAAAAATAATACTGTTTTGATCCAACTCAACAAAAAGATGAGAACATTTAATTCCGTTCGGTTTTTTAAAAAACCACAAACTTTATTGTGTTCGGTACAGCTCATTAAAGTTTGTTCGTTTCTGTTGTGCGTAGCGCCCTTTTGGCTGGTAAAAAAACCAGACATTTAAAAAAAAACAAAATACACATACGAAAAAAACACATAAAGCCAGCAAAATAATTTTACACAAACAAAACGTATACACAATACACACACAAGCTGTTCGTGCTGCTGAAATTGCTAAATTCTTGGTTTGTTTATTTCTCTATCAACGTAAAAAAGAAACATTATAGAATATTAAAATATAAAGTTTGTCTACAGTAGCACTACAATTGTTCTGTTTTTTAACGAAGATTAGAACACTATATAATGTTCGGCTCTTGCTTGAAAATAGTTACGAATTTGCTGAAATTTGGTATATATTGTCACAAGAACCAAGCCTTGTGAATCTGTCCATAATTTCAAAACAGCCTCCAAACAAACATCATTTTGGAAAAGAGTTTTTGCGCCCATAAACCGTATTATTGTGTTGGTATTAAGACTAAATTTGGACCATAAACATATTTAATTTAATTTAATAATTTCAATTATTTTATTTCCCGTTTTCCCGGGATTTTTCTTGCGGGATCCCGGGAAATAAAAAATTCCTCATAATTTCAGCAAATAGCTATTTATACTTTGAAATTTAGTTTTCTATTCTCTAAAAATTAGCATCTGTGGATGGGTTGTTGATTATATCAATTACAAGAAGTGAGTACATGTATTTAATTCAATATCTCCTGATGCAATAAATCTACTAAAAGCAGAATGGGCAGTGCAACAGTTGATAATTATTACATTTAGTGAAGTGAAGAGTTAATAAAGTACATTAATTCAAAATAAGATGCAGGCAGTAAAGTTTCATTGTTCATGAACAAGTCTTAAAAATAGGAGATACCTAAACATATCGCTCCTTTATTGCAACATAGTCATATATACAAACACAAACGATCTTGGCAAAATGCGATTAAAGTTTTCAGAATGTACCGATTTAAAGGTATATTTTACAGTTTGAGATATAATACGAGAAGGTTGAAAGGAAAACTTTGCTAAAGTTACTTAAAATTTTGAGATATGACTATGATGCAATGAAGGAGCGATGTTTATTAGGTGGTAAACAAAAATTTTAAATTTCAATTTGTGTTGGTTTATATACCCGTGAAGTGCGGGGAAACCGAAATAAAATAACATTTTGGAAACTCGTGTAAGATACTACAACATACAACTTGAAAAACACATTGTCCTAAAGATTACAAATGGACCTATTGAAATGAAAAGGTTTGGAAGAAGCAGTCCGGTTGATGCTATTTTTGCATCAACCTTGACATACATTTGACTGATATAGACGTTGTTTATAAAAAAGAAAAAAATTGCTTCTGATTGTGAATCCGAAGCGTGCTACAACGGTGCACTTTTAACTATTTGTCAAACCTCGGTAAAAAATGAACGAAATTTTTCGGAAACATGATAATTAGTAATTAAAATCAGGAATATACTTTTTGACGACTTGCTAAGCGCTGTGAGTGTGTCAGAAAGTTATTTCCTAAGCCGTTAAAAAATGTTATATATTTCTTTAAAATATTTAATCTATTTTATTTATTAACTTTTTGATCCCATATCTTGAGTACTTTAATTCTTAATTTGTTTTTATTATTGTTTTATGAATTAAATTGTTATGTTTATGTTATCTTTTTACTTTGTATTATGTATATGGAGCGGGATCCCGGGATCCCGGGAAATTTAAAAAAATTTCCCGCTTTCCCGGGAATCGAAAAAGTCCGGGAAAAAAAAACTCTAATTACATCCCATGAACCAAAGAAACAAGATTGCGCAGCTCCGTTATTTTTGTGTGTGACGAAGAAATAGACTTTGTGTATGGTCTCACATTTTTTACAACAAACACTGATATTTAGTCTATAACAACGTAGATGCGCAGTAGAATTTTCTTTTACGGCTGAGTGCGCATGCTTGTTTTTTGATTCATGATTACATCCTAAATCATCTTGTTAAATTTTAATGGAATCCGATCCACATTTAACCATAGTTCCGAAACATACTCCACTCCTGAAAATAGTTTAAAATGTCATTCATAACTTCCTTATAAAAATTGGTGAAGATAAAAAATTTTGCAACAATAGCTGTTTGGTTACGGCAGTTTTTTGCTAGTTTGTACAGAGGTCCCACATAGACCCCCACACTTAAATCACTTTAAATGAAAAAAATTTTAAATGTAGATATCCAGGTAATTTTCGGCAATAAGAACTCTTATATAAATCTTTACCTCATGTTGTCCATGGTCTCAAAAAGGTAACACTCTCTAAAAGGTTCTGAAAATACTGCGTTGTTGTGGGATATCATATGGCCGATTATGACCGACTGCGCTTTCTAAATGATATTTTTAAAATACATAACTGAAATTTAGCTCATAGAATAAATTCGAAAAATAAAAAATGTTGAATATAATATATAAAGTAACCTACGTAAGGAGATAATTCCCAGTTTGATATTTTTAATTTTAAATAAAAAAAATTATTAAAAAACTTTGCCGTTTCAAACAATGTGTTGAATGATTTTGACAATTTCCAACAACAATTTCAAAAGTTTAAATTATTTTATTTTAAACGAAACACTTTTTTGTTATTTGATTATTATTTTAATTAAAAATTTATTTAAAAACAGCTAAAATGTTAATTAAATCAAAATTATATTTTTAATTTTCGTTCAACAAAAAAAAATAATTGATTCAATTATCACATTAATTAAGTTTAAATACTTTTAAAATAATTTTTTTAATTGATAACAAACTACTAATAATTTTTTTTGTGTTCTTAAAACAATCCTACAACGGATTACTTTCGAAAATCAATCACGGAATTTCTAAAAATAAGTATAAAATTCTTAAATCAAGTACAAAAAAGATTAATCTTTTAATTGGTAACGCAACTCTGAAAGTAAAATAATAAAGTGAGGTTTTAATCACATTTAACTCATCAAAGTTTGTTGCAGACACTACAACAACTCCACACAAGTAGTTAAAAAACGATTTGCTTGTTGCGTGTAGAAACAACAAAAACAACAGAACAATACGAAAACACGTTATTTTCATGTTTAAAAAGTAAAATTGAGAATTCTTGCTTCTCATTTAGTTTATATTTTGAGTTATTGTATGTGTACATTAAGTTTTTAAAGTAAAAATCATATCGGGAATGATGCAGGTGTTTTATAAATGAAATTCTGTAAGGTGTAAAACGGGTAAGTAAATCAATCATAATAAAATTCTCCTTCCAATTTCACTTATGGTTTATTTAAAGTACGAATTCGGGATTGAATCAACTTTATAATACTTGAATCAAGCGCATTTAGAGATTTATTTAATCTTGGTTAACCTTAAGTCAATCTCATTTTCGGATTATTTAAAGTACGAATTTGGGATTGAATATGGATAAGTTGAGTGTTTCGCGATTACTTGAATCGATCTTTCTCTACTTGATTCAAAAAAATCCGTACTCACCGTACTATTAATACCGCTTAGGATTGATTTGAGTACGGATGGATTGATTTTTCTTTTGATTGTACTTGTTTGCGGTTTTTGTCATTTATGCAATTTTTTTAAATTTTTTTTTTTTGTTTACTCAATTACTGTAGCGTTTTAATTGCGTTTTGTTTTGAGTATTATTTTTAATACTTTTTTGAGGTTATGGGCTGCGTTAGAGTTTTGTCAATATTTTACCTTCTAATATTTTCAATCGAAAAATAACAAAATTTAGCAAAATTAAATCGTTTTTCCTATCGAATTCTCAACAATTTAGTAAAATCGTTTGGAAAGAAGTGTGCAACTAAGGTAATACTTACATGTTTTCACTCAGAATTTACTTATGGTGTTTTCTTTTCTGACAATAATGTTCCATGCACGCAACCATTAGCAGGGGCTTATGTCCCATTCTGATATGCAAAAATTTTAACCTTTTTTATTTTCTTTTCTAAATATGTTGCACAAATAAATAGTAAATATGTAAAATTCTTACCCCCAGTTGTATTTCAGGTTGTGATAAAACCCTCTTTTGCAGCTGCGTTAAGTACTTTGTTGTGCAAGCGAGTGTTTTGCTTATATACTTTATTTAGAGTGGTCTAATTTATTACACAACAATAGTGCGTTTAGTTTAACACCTTTAATATTGGTCCTAAGTATACCGATCGACCCAGAATCACTTTCTGAGTCGAATTAATGATGTCCGTCCGTCTGTGGGTTGCCTGACTGTCCATGTTAACCTTTTGCGCAAAGTACAGGTCGCAATTTTGGGTATGATTTGATGCGATTTGGTACATAGGTTCTAATTGGTACAAGGACCAAGCATGTTGAAAATGGTGAGAATTGGTCTATAATTGCACATAGCCCCTGCACAAGCTTCTTTCCGGATTAGAACTTTTATGGCCATAAATCCTCTGATTATATTGGTATTTATACTTAATTTGGCCCATACTAATTTTATCGCAATCCTAACCATCTAACCAAAATTTATTGGAATCGGTCCATATTTTACCAGAGCTTACATACAAAAACTATTCCCGAAAATAGTTTCAAATGCCATAACTTCCTTGCACATTTTGGCATTGACATAAAAATTAGCCATAAGTCCCATATCAAGATCCATCCCAAAATCACTTAAAGGCAAACAAATCTCATATAGATGAAGATTTCTAAACAATATTCGGCACTAAGAACTTTAACATGAATCTCAGCCTCATAACATAATTTTGTTCTGGCGGTTCCATAATTGCCCATTCGAATATTTGTTTTTAAAAACTGTGGTGTAGGGTATCATATATTCGGGCTTGAATTGTTTGACATTGTAAAAGTGTAATAAACTTAAGGAAGTTGCCGTTCTAATTTTTAAAATGACACACACCTGCTAATTCCCTTCAAATCTTCTGCTTTTTATTTTAAGTAATCAATTTAAAAAAATCTTATTTAAATAGCAAAGTCAGACAGTTTCAGATGCCTATTCAAACTCCGAAGTGCTGAACAAAGGAATGATGCTAATATATGTTGGCTTTTTCTTAGCTCGGAAGGCCAGACGCAAAATAAGCGAAACCACGAGGGAGATAAATGACCTTATTTTAAAAACCTTAACGCTAAAAAGTAGTCATTGTATAGCTGAATTAGAAATGAAGCTGTTTCATAAGCATTGTCCAGACAAGCCTGTACAATTTTTTTCTAACGAATACTTCGCTGCATTAACTTACATTTAAAACAAAAACAGATTAAAAAATATTTTTCTTGTTTTACATGTACTTTAAGCGAACGAAGTCTTCTTTCGAAATCGGTGAACAGGCTATAAGTTTTGTTGCAATAATATTGACTAGAAAGTCTCTGATGAATGCACGTTAGTGTAAGGTGAATAGATAAATCTGGGGTGTCAATTTAAGATTGCTAAGAAAATGAAATAATTATTGGGTCTTATCTTTTTTTCCAAAATCTAAAAGTCATTTACCCAAAGAATTAGTAATTATAAATTTTTTAATATATTTCTTTTTATTCCTTGTTGCCTAGTCAATATATTATTTGCAGGTTTGCGGTTTTAATATATTTGTCCTTTTAACTACCATTTTTACGTAACAAGTGCCTATGTGTCTAAAAACATTGGTAATGGTTTTGTTTTTCTATTTCTAATCAAAAATTCTATAGATACACAAACACACATGAATTTATTAAATCAAAAGAAGAAAAGAGAAAAATATGAAATCATACATACTCGTACCAATCGGGATTTAAAATTGAATATTGCAAAGGGATGTAATATGAATGAACATTGAGAAATTGTTCTAGACATTTGTCCACACACAGAAATAAATTGCATTTGTTGTAGGTTAAAAACTTAAGAATATGTTTGGATTTATTGACATAGTTCGCAATTAGAAATTGTTAAGTTTTGGGGTAAAACTTTTCTTTTTAATAACGTTTTCTGCAAATTATTTAACTTCGAAAATTAATATTATGTTAGTTTAGTTAGTTTTTAAAATGTTATTCTTACTTAGGAAGGTTCAAAAGAAAAGCTTTATTATACATATTAAAAAAAAAAAAAAATAGTTGACTTAAAAATATCAAAACTAAAGAAAATATTAATATAAAAAAAAAATTTATTTTAAAATCCAAATTAAAAGACAAAATTTGTGTTACTAAGCAAAAAAAATAAAAAGTACGTTGTCGAAGTTATGTTCGAATTTTCGAAAATTCCAAAAAGTCAAAATTGTATACACCTAATTGTAAAAAATCGAAAATAAAGTATTAATTTTCAAGCTGCTTCTAAGAAATTTTGATTTCGAACTTTAAAACCAGTTGTTAATTAATACCTTATTCTCTTTGTAATAATAATATCACATATTTTCAAAATAGTGCTCAAATTTTTTAAAAGTATTTTAATATAAATATTTTACAAAATCGAAAAAAAAATAATTTTTCACTTCCAATATGTAATTTTAAAATATCGAAGTTAAAAAACTATGCTTATATAGTAAAACATATCGGCATTTCCATTTTAAAGTGTCGTGATATTTGTACCACAAAATGTAAAAAAATTTAATGAAGAAGTCAAATTTGTAAAAAGGGGTTTTATATATACAAAGTATGTAATAAAGTAGCACTATATGCAGAAAAAAAATTACAGCAATCGACGCTTAGGATTTGCAGATATAAGCAAAAATATGCGCTGGCGTGACGTAAAAAAAACGGAAGTGGATTATGACTTGCATTACAAAACTGAATAATACTGCGAATTGAGCCAGACGTATTGTATAAAACCTTTTTTTAGTAAACTTTTCAAACTATCTAATTTAAAAATCTACATATGGGTATTTTCAGCGAAAAGTCTACTTTTTTTTAATGTAACGCCAAAATGCAAAGTAGGTTGTATATTGGGACCATGTTGTTCAACCGTTATCCCTTTTGTTACTAAATATAGAGCTAGTTGCCTTTTACACCAAAATATAAAAAAGTAAACTATACATATACAATTTTTTGAGAAACAATTTAAATTATTTCTGGCGTTACGTTACAAAAAGTAGACTTTTGGCTGGAATTTGCCCATATATACGAAATTATGCTCGAATTTTGAAAATTTTATTATTGAAACAGAAATTTTATTTTAGAACAAAGCTTCGTTCATAATGGCAGCGACATTTTCATTTTTTCTTCAATCTTATTTCTCACCAAAGTATTTCCTAGATTTTCCATTTTTCGAACAAAAATATAACTAAAGTTTTTTTTTTAAAAGTTGAGTCTACTTCAACAACAATTTATATGAAATTATAAATGACGTTAATAATAATTTTATTTGGTTTGAAATGAAAATTTTAACAAAATGTTTTAAAAAGTAATAATAAATATGTACGCAATATTGTTGTGGGCAAAATTTGCAAGCGGTTTCTAAATTGAAAATGTGTGCGGTTTGAAAAAAAATTTTTTGCTTTCTTGTGAACACCAGTGAACGAAATATAGTATAGTCAAGAAAAAAAAAATCAAGAAGGAAAAAGAGAAGCTTTAATATTTAATTAGTAATATCAAAATATGGAAACTGCAAACTATGCTAAAATTGTAGGAATTTATTTTTTATTTGTCATAACAATATTTTTTTCGAAATTATGCTAAAATGTTGAAAATTTGAATTTACATGTGCCAAAACTCCAGGAATAATCTTCGGTTTTCTATAAAATTGTGATCTATTTATTTTTTAAATTCTATAAAAAAACAAACTAATATTTTTTTCAAAAAAAGTAATTTCGAAATATCAAAACTGGGGTATATGTTAAGGTATTAACATTTTTTTTCTTCAATTTTATCAAACTTGGCTTGTTTAACACTTTTCGAAGCTAAATAAAGTTTTCGAATTTATCTTCGAAATTTCGAACATTCACCAAAAGTTTTAGTTTTTGATAACAATTTTTTATACTTAAAAAGACTAGTTATTTTCTGAATTTTCCTTAAAACTTTTGACTTCGAACATTTAAAAACTTTGCTAAAAAGGATAAAAAAAACTAAGAAATTTCAATTTTTTCTCCAGAAGGATTTTGATTTTCGAAAGCATGTTGTAATTTTTGAGACTTCAACTGTTCTATACTCTAAAAAAAACTCATTTTTATTTCCAAAAAGCAATTTCGAAATATCAAAACTGGGGTTTCTTTTAAAATTGTGATATACATATTTTTTTTTTTTTTAATTCTATAAAAAAAAATAATTTTAATATCCAAAAATTAATTTCTAAATATCGAAACTGGGATAAATGTTAAGGTTATAACTTTCTTTTTCTTTAATTTTATTAAACTTATAACCCTGACAGACATATAGTTTCAATACCATGGTATGCATACTACAGTAGTATATAAACCATTAATATACCACTTTGTTTCATGATTTAATTGTAGTTTAGGTTGACACACATGTAGTATACCATGATAGTATAGTATACAAATCCTATGTCTGTCAGGGGTATTAGGCTTGTTTAACTCTTTTCGAAGCTAAATAATGTTTTCGAAATTATCTTCAAAATTTCGAAAATTAACCAAAATTTTTAATTTTTGATAACAGACTAGTTATTTTCTGAATTTTCCTTAAAATTTTTAACTTCGAACATTAAAAATCTTTGCTAAAAAGGAAAAAAACTACAAAAATTTGCACACTGAAATAACTTTTATTATTCGAAATCATGTTAAAATTTTTAAGACTTTATCTAATAAATATAAATTTTTATTTAAATTAAAAAAAAAACTTCTTCATTTTATGTTAAAAATTTAAAAACGCCAATAGGAACCTAGATCAATAATCGTCACATTTGACTAGAATTAAGTGGCCGGTAAAAAAATATCCTTTGAGAAGGCCTTTGCTTTTGAATATTTGTCTATGACTAAAACATGTTATTTTTATTTTAACCTGAGATTGGTTCCAAATAAAATTGAGTTCCAGCATTCTTTATTACGACTAGAACGTAACGGACTGTACACAAAAATCCTTTGAAAATTCGCTTGTGATCAGGACTTTTATTGTAGCATATAAATAACTTATTTATACTTGCATCTTCAAAATGTACCAAAAAAGTACTTATGCACCACAATTGTCTGCCCTGCCGTCTAAGAATTATAACTTAAATTTTTTTTCTTCTCCTTTATTTTGTATTGGCGTGGAGCAGTAAGAGAGTGTATTCTGTTCACACAAAACGAAATTATAAACTAGTAACGTTTTATTTTAAGTTCTCAAGTTTTGCTCTTGTCTGCCCGTTTGTCACTTGTAGCCTTTAAAAATATGATGTCGTCGTGCTTCTATTACCCTTAGCCAGACTGTCGTCGTCAGCATCATCCTCGTCCTGCTTTTGTTGCAGTTTGTTAAGGTTTTGTTTTTCATACATTTTATGTTCCATAAAAATGCTTGTGATGTATGTTTCTGTTTATATAAATTTACTCTAGTTTTTCTAATGGCAATTGTTCCAGAGTTCTTGTTAATCTTTGGTGGTAAATAGTTATTCTTTTTTTTTTTGCAACTTTTTTTTATTTGTTAAGTTTTTCTTAATTAAAGTATTTGTTTTTTTTTGTTGCTGTTTTTATGAGTTTGAGTTTCTTTAAATTACATTTGCTTAACACTGTTCAGGGTAATGTTGGTCAACTGACCCTTAGCGGGGTTGTTGACTCTGAAGGAGGTTGTGTTTGTATTTAAGTGTTAAAAGATGTTGGAAATAAATATAAATATACAACACTATAAATAATATTGTAATACCTATGCAGTACGTTTATAGTGCTACAAAATAGCAAAGCAGTTTTTATCTGATTCATCATTGTTCAGTTTAAACGATTTGTAATTAAGATTTTCTAATAAGGGTTTTTTTTATTCTTAATTACTTAAGAAGAGCTAAGAAAAACTAAACATTTAAGGAACGGGATTCTAAAAAGTCTGTTCAAGTTTTTTATCGTATTGATTTATTGCACGTTATTTTAACATTTTAAGTTGTTTTTCTTTGCCTTTAACCAGGGCTGTGAAGTCGGAGTTGAGTCGGAGTACCCTAAAAAACTCGCGACTTCGACTCCAAAATTTTTCGGCATAAAAAATTAAAAAAATGTTCCCACAAGTTGTTTTAACAAACCATCTCTGACTGTCAACAAGATAAAATTGGTGTGCAATAAGTTACTCCTTGGGAGTAAAACATCTTTATCATATGTTGAACCGTTTTGATTCAAAGTGGTTCCTGCATGCGCCAACTTGTCACCCAAAGAGTTTCCATGTATGTCCCTGTGTCCGGGGACCCACTTAAGGGAAGCCACTGAATGTCTCGCTTTCTCCTCCAGAGACATTCGGCATTCTTAGACAATTCTCCATGTGATGAACACATTCTCCAGGTATCATATGGCCGCCTTACTATCGGTAATAATGTTAATATTTCTGCCAGATATTTCACCATACCCGATGTGTCTCGCGGCTATTATTTTGGCCTTAATGACACTGCAGTAGTCTGGTGGCTTTATAGGAATGATCCAGTTCAGTTGCTCTTTAGACTCGCCAGTGAATGTCTGAATCGCATTCGCGGGAATTTGTAGATCCAAATAGTGAACCACGATATCCAAAATTATGATGAAGCCATGATCAAAGATTGGCTGAGGTGTGACATAATCAGGACGTTGACAATTTATTTCGTACAGGATTTTAGCATGTCTTATCTCTCTTAATCTAATCTAAACCCTTTAAAGTTAACCTTCTGATTTTTTAGTGTATATTTTGCACTTCCATTTGATGTCCATTTTAAATTATATCTTAAACTTTTTTGTTTTTTTTTTTAGAATTTCATCATCAAACCTTATTCTAAGGAATACCTTACCTGTGCTTGCCATTAGACCATCTTTTATTCATAGCCGAACTGAAATATTCATTAGTACTTACACACACATACATACAAAAAAAATTTTGTTGCATCACGTACATACACAGACGTACACGTTTGCAAATTCTAAAGCGTAAAGACAATAACAATGTAAATAAATTGGTGTAAAATTATAAACGTAATTACAAATAGGCTTTGATGTAACAGTTACTTATTGTTGTGTCGCTAGTGCTGTTATTGTTTTTTTAATGCTTTTTCATATTGTCCTAGTAACTACAACAACAAAAACAACAACAATACAATACAACACAATACACAATAACAAATCAAAAGAAGTATGTACTATGTATAAAAAAAGCGAAGGAATAAAAAACGTTACATAAAAAAAAAAACGAAAACAGTATATTACAAGTCGTTACCCGGGAAGAGGCATATTTAAAAAACACCAACACACACATGTATTCATGTTTTCCTACGTGTGTATGTGTTCGCTGTTGTCTCCCTTTTTTGTTTTTAATTTAAGTAAAAAATACTATTTAACAGTGGGCCGGGCTATCTTTAGTTTGAAAAAAAAAATGTTTTAGAATTTAGTAATATTTACATCTATCTGGGTTTGCAATGGCTTGCGGGTGCAGCTAATGTTGATATATACCCACAAATGTTTAGATTGGTTTTTAGCTGCATGATAACTTAAAATGTTAATACAAAAAAGAAATATTGTTACAATGATTTTTTTTTTTTTTAAATAATAATCTGGTAGATACTTTCATGGCATTATTTTTGAATATGATTTCCGGCATATGTCCGCCGCGACAACGGGTTACATGGTAAATTCGATAAGTCCAATTTTCGACTAATTTTTCAAATAAATCTGGCCAGTTTGCCCTCAATACTGGCTTCCAATACTTCAGGAATTGCTCGTTTGACAGCATAAACCAATGACTTAACAAAGCCTATGGGGCTATGCGTTAAGTCGTAAGAACGAGAGGCCACTGAACAGGACCTTTTCTGCAAATAAAATTGTCACCAAATTGATTTTGCAATAAATCGATTGTTAAGCGCGCTGTATGGCAAGTTGCGCCGTCTTGTTAGAGCTAAATGTTGTTAATGTTAAGCTGGTTAATTTTTGGAAACAAAAATTTAGTCAGCATCGCTCGATAACGCTCGCCATTCACCGTAACGGCAGCTCCTTGTTCATTTAGAAAGAGCGTGTAAACCTCACCTAACAGTCAATTTAAATAAAGGGTGGTTAAATTTCAAGGGCCGATGTTGATTTTGAATAAAACACAAACTATTTAGGAAATTATTGTAATTTTATTTTATTATGATATATTGGTATTACTCAATTATGTATGGAACAAAATATCGGCCAAATGGGCGCCGCGACCACGGCGGCACACCTCCATCCGATGGTCCAAATTTTCGATGACCCTGAGGCATAATGGAGGTTCTATGCCGTTAATGTGCCGAATTATCTCATCCTTTAGCTCTTGAATTGTTGCTGGCTTATCGACGTACACCTTTTCTTTCAAATAACCCCAAAGAAAAAAGTCCAAGTGTCGAATCACATGATCTTGGCGGCCAATTGACATCGCCATTACGTGAGATAACACGGCCATTGAATTTGTTGCGCAAAAGAGCCATTGTTTCGTTAGCTGTGTGGCAAGTGGCACCGTCCTGCTGAAACCACATATCGTCCACATCCATATCTTCCAATTCGGGCCATAAAAAGTTCGTTATCATCTCACGATAGCGAACACCATTCACAGCAACTGCCTGACCGGCCTCATTTTGGAAAAAATACGGCCCGATGATGCCGCCAGCCCATAAACCGCACCAAACAGTCACTCTTTGTGGGTGCATTGGTTTTTCGACAATCACTCTTGGATTATTATTCGCCCAAATGCCGAAATTCTGCTTATTGACAAATCCACTGAGGTGAAAATGTGCCTCATCACTGAAGATGATTTTCTTCGAAATTTATCATCCATTTTCATAATAAGTCTGGATAACTTTAACACGTTGTTGGATTGTGTATCTCTCCATGGTTCAAATTGAGTAAGTCTGAAATAGAGAAATGTCAAATAAAATTCGGAAAAAAACTTGGCGTTTAGGTGTGGTTCACATTCAACATCGGCCCTTACAATTTAACCACCCTTTAGATGTAATGGTGGTTCGTTAACGGATTGAGCATTGTCTTCGCTCCAAATACGGCAATTTTGCTTTCTGACGTAGCCATTTAACCAGAAATGAGCTTCGTAAATTGGACGAAGTGCTTTAAGAACTTCGGGAACAAAGTAAATTTTTACAATTTGGAAGCGGTGTTCTGCGTTAAACGAATCATGATGACTTGCCAAAACAACGGAACAGAAATGTCAACACAGTTTGACATTCTCAGCTGTCAAACCATACACTCAAGAAATTTTAAAATTAACGGTTTGCAATTTATTTAAAAGTTTTTTTTTATTTAAAATTAAACCAAAATATAGTCGTTTTAGTAAGAAAATTATTTTTAAAATTTTTAGAAACGTTGTTTAAAAAACAAATTACAAAAGAATTTCAGTTCATTTAAAATATTAAGTTGTTGTTTTTTTTTTTTGTTATTTAAAAAAAAGAATAGTAGGTTTCAATTTTTTTTTTCGAAACAAAAGTTAAAACCAGCAATTTTTAATTTACATTTAAAAATAAACTAATTTTGAGTCTGATTTAAATGAAAAATGAGTTGACCGGGGTTTAAATGAATTTTCATTTGTTCTATATTTCATTTTACGTTGATTTTACCTACATAATATGTTGAGTGTAGTTATCGATATCGAAAGTTCTCATGCAGCTTTAAGAAAACCCGATATTTAACTTGACAATTTCTTATATATATTTTTAAGTTTTCCGAAATGAGAAAGTATAAAATACTTCAAGCATGTGTAACAGGGGAACTAATAATGTCCAGGGCAAATAAGCTTTTAAATGGTTATTATTAAGGCCTTTTCGGGTTTCCCGTGGTTCAAACCTTAATCGCGTGGAGTCAAATCACAAGGAGGCTGGTTGGTGTGAACATTACTTTAACTTAGGACGAAGTTTAACTTGTTGGTGTATATCTTTGTAAGTTGCTGCTATTTGCAGTTGAGGTGGGATAGTTCAGGTTCCTTACCAAAAGTTTAAATGCCTAGTTTAATATCATTTAAAAAAATTGCAACATAAGTATTAGTTTTAAATAAGCAAGGGCCCTATATTCGGCTATGCCGAGTCTTTTATGCACTTCACTTATGTTGAGCACATGTTCGTTTTAAACACATTTTTTTATTTAGGCGGAAAATCATGTATATGTATTTGTTATGAGTAAAAATACTAAAAAAGTCTACACATTAAAACAATAAAAAAAAACAACAACAAGGGGTTTTAAAACAAAAATTATGGCTAAATTTTAAGAGCAAAATTTAACGGAGCATATGTGACAGAGATATAAATAAACCTGGGCCACATCGTTTCAATAGACAGAGGGTCAGACGGACATCGTTAAATCATCTTCGCTACTCATTACACAGAAAAAAATAAAAATTGATTTCAATTAAAAATTTTTGATATTAATTAAAAATTAATTAAATTTGCACCAGTAAACAATTTAATAGTATCAATCAAACGTTAAATTTACTTCATTAAACGTTTAATTCACTTGATTGAATTTTTAATTAAAACTGATTTTATTTTCGATTAATGCTTTATTTAGTGAAACATTTTGCAGCATTTTTTCTGTGAAGAAACCAGAATATATCGAGCCCTTATAGCAAAAATGATGTAACCAACAAAAATAAAATTTTACAGGAGAAGGTTTTTTTTAAATATTTTTGCTTCAAGTCTAAGCTTTCGTTTGAAATTGCGTTTGCTCTTATTTCGTAACGGTACTTCCCACAGATATGAGATTTTTAGAGATGATGCAAATTATCAAAAATTATCGATTTTCATCAAAAAATAAAAATCTAAAATGTTGTTGGTTACATCATTTTCGCTATTAGGGCTATTTTACAGAATGACAAACTTATTAAAACCCTTTCCACCTGCTTTTTCCTCTTGTGTTGTTTATACCCAAACCATTAAACAAAGATGTTTCACATGCCAAATTTTTGACTGAAGTTCGTACAAAGTCTAGTTTTGTCTTCTAGCGGATCGCCTTATATGTTGCTATCAAACAGACGTTGCTTTTGCAGTGAAAGTTTTAAAAAATCCATTTTTAAAAAAGCTTTAGGAAACATGTAGCCTACTTTTATAAACTAAGTTTTTCTAATGAGTGCTGGTTCCCACTCACGGGTACGTTAATGCATTGTTTTTATTTTGTATTAAAAACACTGTAGGGTACGGGCATTTTATTAAGTGGCTTTAATCTTTTGATAACTTTCAAACATTTGTAATTTTTTGGACCTATTGGCGATTTTCTTTAACTTCTATACTCCAAAAATATTACAGTAACTCTATAGACTTTCTATTTGATCTATTTGGACATTTTGCATTTTTTTCAAATTTCCAGTTTTGAGCCCACTGTCGATTTGTACTATTTAGGCGTAAGTGTGTGAGTGCATATTAAAGACATATAAGAAAGTTCAGTCGGGCAAACCCTACCATGTTGTACCCTACACCATCTCCTAGTCCCTTTTTTGGGCCTATGGTAAATTATAGAGCTTTTAAAACAAACGCTTTGATGAACATCGCAGTTATGCTGAATAAAAACCCATTCACTCTTGCTGGGCTTAATCTGTTGGTTAACTAATGTGAACTCTAACTTTTTGTTTTGCATAAGGAGAAACATCTTTAAGATATCCAATAAAGAATTTTATCATTTTGTGAAGCACTTAATTTACATTTAAAAAAATAAGCGCACAATTATGCGCTACGCAATAAAACATACAGAAATGCAGTAAAGTAAGTGAAAAATAACATTTCAAGTGCCATGGCATTTCCTTACTACGAAGCAGGTTTGTAAGGGAGAATACTAAAAAATAACTGTATAAAAATATTCAGTGTGTAAAGCTGATCGTTACATCCAACAATTTTTTATGCGCTGATTAATGCGCTTAATGTGTCAAAAATGTATTGCTTCAAAGTGGGAACTCTCCCTTACAAACCTGCATCGTTGGAAGCTCCATTTTTTATTGGGTAGTTAACCGTCTCATATTGGCCTTGTTGTCAATTTTTTGCAATATTTATTTATGGAATGGAAACACTTAATTGACAACATCTTTTGTAAGTTGTTGTTGTCTTTATTTTGTTTTTCTTAACCTACTTACAACTACAATTAATGTTGAGAGAATTTCAACTAATTGTAGTGGGGAATGTAAGATGAGATAAACCCACTGTTTATTGTTGATGTGTTTTGTTTCAACTTTGATATTATTACAAGTAGAACTGTTGCTATAAGTCTTATACGCTTAACAGTTTTATTTGGTTTAATATCTTTAGTTTTTCTAAAATCTTTATGGATGAAGTTTCCTGATGATCTGGCCTAAGCAACCAGTGAAATGCGCATAGGAATAGCTTATCCCATCAACAATAAATTTCAAGTGTTTTTATCAATAATAAAAACTGGGAATTAAGCACGAATAACAAAATCTTTTGAAATTAATATTTATGGAATCTTTATATGTTAAATATAAACTAACAATAATTATTATTAATTATAAATAATTAAAGCTTTTTCCAATACTTTATCTTATGGCCTGCCAGTGCCAGATGAAAATATTTCCCATCACAATTTCTGTTCACACATGTAGGTGTTTAGCGCTCTTCTAATCGGAACAGTCCTGCAGCATCTCTTCTCCTTAAGCGAGTCTGGCCGCCAATATTTAGAGCTAGTGAATTTGAGTGTAATTAAAGACTTTTAAAATATTTTACTGCATTTTTAATGATCATAGTTTTTACTAATGACACATTGAGATCCGAGTTTTAAGCATGCCAGGGGCGGCTGTGATTATTCAAAGCAGTTTATATAGAGTTGAAAAGTAGAAGTTTGCAATTAAGATTAAGGACAGAATGTGTTCCAATAAGGCAATTAATCATTTGAGTTAATTTTTCTTTTAAATGAAATCTCTACGCTAAATTTCGATCTATATCTGCCATCGGTAAATTCAGGGCTCTGCGTTTTTACAACAACAGATGTAGAATTCATAAAACGCATACAATCGCAAAATGTAATAGTATAGGTTGCCTATCGCAGATCTAGATGCATACCGAGATATTTTACATGTGAATGTTGAGGTACACAGAAAGAAAAACACTCGAGATAAATTCAGTTTTTATACTAACTTTAAGTACGAATTACACTTAAGCATATAAATAAGTTAAGTATCTGTACTTGATTCAAGAAAACCCGTACTCACCGTACTATTAATACCGCTTTGGATTAATTTGAGAACGGATGAATTGATTTTTCTTTTGATTGTATGATTTGATTATTTATTTTAATAGAGGGGCATGATAACCTTTTCATTGTGAATGTTATATAAACACTTTTTTCTAAGTGACCTTTATCTTCAACTTATGTGCAATGCCAAATATTATCTCACCTTTAATAGGGAATTTGTGGCAACGAAGGCAATTTGTGAGAGTCGCACTTGTATGGAACTTAGACCGATCCCCATACAATTTGTGATGTTATTATGGGCATTTTTGGACTGAGTTTGATTAAAATACTAACATACTCAGAGGGGTTTTCCGGAAGCGTAATTTGTATGGCGTCTGGGTGGAGTCATGCACCGACTCTCTCCAGTTGTAACAAAAATGTTATATACCGAAAATTATTTCCAAAATTTTAATTGACCTGTGCCCATGTTCTGTAACTTTCGCGTCGAGAAACTTTTCGATTTAAATGTGTGAAATGAAACAAAAATGTCATATATTGAAACAAACAGCTGTTTTTCTCACTAAACTGTGTCTGTAACTTTTTTTTGGCGAGTACAGGCACAGAAAAAGTGTCTCTGTAACATTATTGTGAGAAAAGTTCTCGCTTTTAACTGTCAAATAAACTCACGAATAAAAATGGGGCGGAAAAAAATTTTTACACTAAAAAACCATTAAAAATGCAAAATACAAAGAAATACAATAACATTAAAGTCGCACTTTACACTTTACATTATTTGGTCTGGCGACGGTTGTATTTTCAACGCCGTCGTTGAGAAAGTTTCAATTTTAGTAAATTTTGGTCGCCGTCACAATATGTGTTGCTGGCGTTCTCAACGTCTGCAATGTCACATCAGATTCGAGGACAATGTTATGACATTTATAACGTAACGACGTAATCTCTTTTGATAGCTTTTGACATGAGTTACAGACACACTTTTTTCTCACTTTTCGAGAAAAGATGGAATATTTTGTTTCACATCTTTTCGATGCGAGAAGTTCTCACAAGGTTTATATGGACACACAGACAACCAGACGGGATGGCAGACACGCATTAATCGACTGAGAAAGTTATTCTGAGTTGATCAGTACAAATGCTCAAGGTACATTTACACAAAGTAGACTCATTTGGGAGTGTAGACATGCTGCTTTTTAAAAATACCCGACTTGTCCAAATTGTCTTCATATATCAAAAACAATTTTACGCACACGTGTACACATTTTGGCTCATACACACGAATTTGACAATTGGGGTTTATGTCTGTCCGCTAACGAGTCTACCATGTGTAAATTTACCTTGCAAATACTTTTATGCGCTACAAACTCAAGCACCTACGCATTAAACCCTTCCTGCCGGGTGGTGTCGGGTATAAAAAAGTAAAACATTTCTATGAGTGTGTGTGTGTGGATGAATGGCGGCGACCTTTTGCATGTGCATGGGAGTGTATTGTTTTTTCTTTTTTTGAAATTGTATATGGCAAATGTAAATAAAATGCCCTCGTTTTGGTGTTTCTTTGTTTTATTTTTTTTTAGGAGAAAGTGAGTGCAATCTAGGAAAATAAAATATTTTTTAAAAAAAATTTACAACCAAACAAATTTCGAAGAGTTTTCTGTTTTTTTAAAGAGGGGTAAATGATAACTTTTTGCTGGCTGGACTGGTTGAAGGCTTAGGTTTAGGTTTTGTTTTTGTTGTTGTTGTTTCTTTTTCCTTTTTAATCGTTGATGTAGTGGTCTCTTATTTAATATTACGAGTATACGTGCTGGCGTCATTTGTTGCCATTTGGCTACAATTTTTACCGGTAGTGTTGCTATTTTTCCAAATGAGTAATTTATGCGCTGCTCTTTAGCGTCATATTTGCCGTTGCTATTTTTGCATTTTCCTGACACACTAAACGTTCTCAAATAGAAAGAAAAACTTTTAAAAAAATAAAATATGTATATACCAGAACGAGAAGAAAATTTGAAAGGGGGAAATTAAAAGAAAAATACGAATAAAACGTGTTGAAATTGTGGGTGTTTTAAGGAAGGAAGGAAATTTTTATATTTTTTTTGTTTTCTTTTCTATAGTTTTATTATTTTTGTGTCTATTTTATTTAGTTAAAAAGGTTTTATTTGCTAATTTCAATTTGTTGTATTTTTAAGACTTTACTGTACTTTAAAATTCTTTAATTTTTTGCTTTTTGATGATTTTCCATTGTTGTGCCAAAACTCCTAAAAGTTGTTGTTGGATTTTCTTGTTTTGTTAAACTTTTATTTTAAGGGGGTTCTTTATATTGTAATCGGGTATACAACATTTCAACACTTTTCTTGGTTTGTATGTGTGTTTTTGTTGGCTGAATTGAATTAATATTGTTACAAATTGTTTTTGAAAGGTATTAATTTTGTTTTTTTTTTTTGTTTTGTTTTTTTTTTTTATTATGTTTTCTTAATTTCTTAAAGTTCCAAACTTTTTACAAAGAAGGCAAAGTGATACTGGAGAAGGAGACTTGAAATACATTGGTAGATGTTAAAAAAAATAAAAAAATGTATACTTTTTGTACATACTTAGTTCTGACTTTACTGTGTTTCAGTTGTTGTATTTGGAATTTATGCTTTTCAACAGTATAATTAGAACAATTAAGTTTTAACAGAGTCAAAAGAATCTCAAATACCCCCTTCGCAAAGAACTTTTTCGGTAGTGGAATTTGTATGGGATCTGTTGTAAGTAGGGTTTTCGTTTTCCCGCACATTTTAAATTTTTGATTCCCGGGAAATAAAAAACATTATTCCTGTATTCCCATCCATTATGAAATTCAATTTAGCTTATTTTTTTAACATATTTATTATTAGTTTTATATTCTAAACCAGCAATGGTGGATAAAGTCATGAATTCATACTAAGTTTTTATTATTTTTAATATTCAGCTAAGACCTCTAAAGTATAAATATTTTGGATCCGTCTGTTAAAATCACGCTTACTTTCTAACGACTCAACAGAAAAGAAAACAGAAATTGTTTCTGGTTTCTAGCAGTTTAAGATTGAAATCCAGCCCTATTGATTTAGTTGCAACAGAGAAATGCACCCAAATGTGGAACTAGCTCCCCAAGTATGGAATTAGCTCCCTAAAAGTTGGCAAAAACTTACCTTGGTGGATTATCATTATCTCGGCGATAATTTGACCAATGTTGGTTTTCAAATGCTCCAAAGCTAGGAAATTATCCGCGAAGACACAGTCTTTGATGACGAAAAAAGTCAAACTGCTTCAAATCGCATGATCTTGGTGGCAAATTGACGTCGCAACCACGTGAAATTACGCCTGCTAAAAACTTTCCATGCAATAAAGCCAAAATCGGTCGTGTTGTATAGCACGTGGCATAGTCTTGTTAAAACTACATATCGTTCAGTTCATAATCTTCAATTGCATACGGCCATGCCGCTCCACATGGACGGTAACGGTAAGTACGGATTATCCGCCACACTTTCACTAACATAAATGATATTTTCGGCAGTGCGCCCATTGTGTTGATGCAAAGCCCTTACCACGTCTGACGACCATTTCCGATAACGCTCAAAAATTGGCCACGTTTGAACCACCACTTTTGTAGTAAGTTTTACCGGTTTTACATCTTCATCGGTTGTTAATCGATCTGTATTCGTAAATTGAAAACCTTTCACTAAATAAGTGACACTTCAGATGAAATTTATTAGCACCTGAAAGACTTGCCTGACCTGCGGTTTTGAAACCACTACATAACCCTGTATTTTAGGAAAGACAAATTAGGTAGTACCATTTACAAACTTCTAAATGACACCCCAGTTAGTTATCCCATATAGGGATTTTTGGTCAAGATCTGTAGACTGTATATGAGTTAAAGATGGATGTTGGCACGGGGTCAGGTATCTATAATGTAGAAAGGACATTCGTTTTTCATACAAAATGTCAACACTCAAAACAAAAATCAATCCATTCGTACTTATATCTATCCTAAGCGGTATTAATATTACGTTGAATACGGATTTTCTTGAATCAAGTACATAAAGATTAATTCAAGTACGGACTATCAATCGCGAAAAACTTAACTTATCCTTGTTCAATCCCGAACTCGTACTTGAAATAATACGAAAATGAGATTAATTTAAGTAAAACTAAGATTGAACCAATCCCAAAATGCGCTTGATTCAAGTATTACAAAGTTGATTCAATCCCGAATTCGTTCTTGAAATAAACCAAAAGAGAAATTAGAAGGAGATTTTTACTATGATTGATTTCCTTTCCCGTTTTACACCTTAGAGAATTTCAATTATAAAACACCAGCATCATTCCCGTTATGGTTATTACTTTAAAAACATAATGTACATATGTTACTGAAAATATAAACTAAATGAGAATCAAGAGTTCTCAAGTTTACTTTTTAAACATTAAAGTAATGTGTTTTGGTCTTTTTCTGTTGTTTCTACAAACAACAGGCGAATCGTTTTCTAACTTCTTGTGTGGTGTTGTTGTAGTGTCTGCAACAAACTTTGATAAGTGAAATGAGATAAAAACGTTCACTTTGTAATTTTGCTTTCAGAGTGGCACTACCAACGAAAAGTTAAATATTTTTTTTACTTCATTTAAGAATTTTGTACTTATTTTAAGAAATTCCGGTAATGATTTTCGAATGGTAATTCCGGCAATGATTTAAGTATGTTTAAGTGTTATTCGTACTTAAATTTTTAAGTACGACTCGTACTTAAATTAAGTATAAAAAACTTTCTGCCTGTTTTTAGAACGCGAGTGCAAAAGTGACTCGTTTAACTAACATTAAAAACAAAAACAAAATTTCAAAAATGTTAGTTAAACGAGTCACTTTTGCACTCGCGTTCTAAAAACAGGCAGTTAATTTATCAGGAGTGTTTTTCCTTTTGTGTACGCGCGAAAGAATTTGTGGCTGGAAACATTAAGAAGGATAGTCAGGCGGCTCTTTAGGTTTTGAAGAAACAAAGTGTCAAATAAAAGCTTGTTTGAGACTGTAAAAGAGCAGTTTTGACAGGTGGGTCAAAGATAGATGTTTGCACGGCGTCTAATGGCTGTATGGTAAAAAGAACGTTCGTAAGTCAGGCAGACTTTTTACAGCCGACAGAATTTGTGGCTGGAAAAATTGAGAATTTCGTTTGAGAATGCAAAAAAGCTGTAACCGAGCTATCCGGTGACTACTTGATCAGACTTTGCTTGTTTCCTGGACCTTGCTATATCGAGGGTAAACAAAACTGCTGAATAGTAAAAACTGTATGAACAGAAAAGAAATATAATTTTTTAGAAAAGTTGTTTCATAACTTTAATTGTAATTCATTGATTGTACTTAAGTATAATTGTTAATTTCTTGCAGGAATGAATTGAAACAACACAACCACAATCTTTGAATTATAAAATAGAACTAAATTTTATTTACTAATATTTTTCCTTAAATACTAAAATTCTTATTACTAAAACAATAACAATATTCCTACCTACTAGATTTTATAAATTACAATAATACATACATGCAGCCTAAATAAACAAAACATTAAACAGTTTTATTACTGCACCTTCAAGAGCCAGTTTGGTTGCTGCACTTCGGGAGCCAGTTTGTTTACTGCTTCTTCGGGAGCCAGTTTGGTTGCTGCACCTTCAGGAGAAAGTCTGAATACGCCAGTCTGATTACTGCACCTTCGGAAGCCAGTTTGGTTGCTTTCTTCCTTGAAATATTGCAGTTGATCATTTTATGTTGTTTCGTCTTAAACACATTTTCAGACATTTCTAATCATTCTTGTTACATGAAAAGAATGCCTTGTGTTGACTGTTGGAGAGTGAGAAAAGGTGGTCGGAGCTCTTTTCCTGCTCGTTAACATTGCCCTGAGCCAAAGCACTCAGAGCATTGGACAGGCCTGTCCTAACTTCTCGTGATAATTTTAAGTTTGGTTTTAACTTCTCAATCACATCACGTCGGGGTCACCAAAATGTTAATTTCTTGCAGGAATGAATTGAAACAACACAACCACAATCTTTGAATTATAAAATAGAACTCAATTTTATTTACTAATATTTTTCCTTAAATACTAAAATTCTTTTTACTAAAACAATAACAATATTCCTACCTACTTGATTTTATAAATTACAATAATACATACATGCAGCCTAAATAAACAAAACATTAAACTATCGTTATAAACGCATTACTGTTTATTACTACAACAACAAAAAAAAGGATCGTTCACAAGTATGTATGTATTATTATTTAAATGTGAGCACCACATGTTGAGTTTAAAGTAACATCCTGGCGATCTTGGAAGATTGTAATCTTGTTTATGATGTGTGTACACCAGATCTTATTTTAAACTCAACAATAATCTCAAACTTCTTAGGAAAATTATAAATAATTTGACACAGAAATCATAAATTTTTGTAATGGTTCGGAAGTACGCGTGTTTAACACAGACGGGAAGACAGATGGATATGTCTAAATTGAGTTAGGATTACTTCACGACATAGAATAAAGCCTTTATTAGGTCTAAGATGGTCCCTAATAAACTAGTCCCTGAAAATAAATATGAAATAATTCCTTAAAACCTGAAATTTTAAAATGAGAAATATGAAATACCCCCCAAAATAAAAATGAACTTGGACCTTATAAATGAAAACTTAATTTTAAATAATGTAAGTCCCCAATCCCTAGTATTGTTATAACTAGGGATGAGATTTTCATGCACTAAAAAATCAAATATATGAGCTTAAAATATGCACTATAAAAATAAAAAAATATGCACTAAAAACTTAAAAAATTTTAATAAAAAATTGCGTTTTAATTAAGAAAAATATAACAATTTCAGACTATTGTAATTAAAATATATTTAAGAAGCTTGAAAAACTAACTTAAATTGTTGTTTGTTTTAATAAATAAGTAGTGTTTTATCAAAAATAAAACTTTGTCCAATGGTTAGGTCTGATCAAAAATACTTTAAATTTATTTTATTTTTTGAATTCTTTAATTTTTTTGCAAAATGTTTTAAATTTATTTTTAATTTTTAGGGCTATTTTTCCTTCTACATTGTTAATTTTACTTTCTGCCATATCAATTTATTTGACTTGAGTATTAAGTTAACTAAATCCATACTAATTAGTTATTTTTTCACCAATAGGTATAGCCGTAGTTGGAAAATGCAAATGCTAATTGACTTCCGATGTTATTTAAATTTTATATTTCGTACTCTTTTAATTGCATAATCATCGGTATTTTTTAAATAGAATTCTTAATGCTCCTGCGGTGGTAGAGGAAAAAAAGGGATACATATCATTAAAAACTGCAATATTATTAAATTGGCTTCTTACGTTACAACAGTTTTGGATAAAATATTTTTAACTAATTGGAAGCCTTAACCATGTTAAATGTAGCATCGGTTTAAAATAGAAGGATCTTTTGTCGAAATCTTTAAAATCTTGTGTTTAAAGCAAAGCTCCAAAAGAATTTATTTTTTTTATTTTTAAATTTTTTTTGGAAGTTTTTCTTGCTTATTTAAAAAATGTTTTAAGAATTTTTTTTTTATAGGGAAATTAAAGAAAAAATCATTGACAAATTTCAAAATATGAAAAAATATGCATTTAAAACCTAAATATGCAAAAATATGCATTTTTACCAAAATATGCAACAATATGCAAAAACAAATCGATGCCATTTTAACGCAAATTTAATGATTCGGAAAGATAATTGGTCGGTATTGTTTTTAGACTATCGACAAAAAACATGCATTTGCATGGAAATCGCATCCCTAGTTATAACATAGATGAGAAAATCCCTGCAGCCAGCCGAAGGCCGGCTATACAGAGAAGCTTTGGCTGGGAATTCAGTATTTTAAAATTCGGAATTTTAAGTTGCGTGCATATGATGATAATAGCCAATAAAAAAATTTTGCTGCGAGCGAAACAGGTTTGTAAGGGACAAAAAGTGCTTTATTCAACGCATAAAAAAGTGGTGAGCGTAGATAATACACTCACAATATTCTGTACGTAAAATTAACTGAAATTGTTATATAAAATAAATGAAAGTTCAATTAAAAACCGGTCTACCTATTTTTCATTTATTTTTAACAAAAAGTTCATTTAATTTTTACTGTCAAAAATTCAACACCATATTCAGTAAAAACGATTAAATATTCAGTTATTTATTAAAATTTTAATGTCAAAAAATTGACCCCATATTCAGTAAAAACAATTAAATATTCAGTTATTTTATTAAATTTTCGTTTACTCCACAAAAGAGCCGAATTTCTAAAAAATACCAGACAGACACCTGTCCGCTTGTTTTTATTATAAGCGAGAGAGGGAGAACATTTTTATTTACTTACCCAGTTACACACATTTGTTTTACTTTTGTTGTACTGACCACGTTGTTTACAGAAGAACTCTCAATTATAAGACACCAGCAGCATGACCGATATGGCTTCGCAATTATTTTACTTTTAAAATTTGATGTATTTAACTAAATTATTTTAACAAATAGAAAATGGGAATTGATTACACAAAACAAGCAATTCATTTTTTATAGATAAGTAAAAATTAATTTTTGGTAGTAAAATTATATAAAATAACTGAATATTTAATTGTTTTTACTGAATATGGTGTTAAATTTTTGACAGTAAAATTTTATAAAATAACTGCATATTTATTTGTTTTTACGGAATATGTAGTTGATTTTTTGACAATTAATTTATATAAGATAACTGAATATTGATTTGTTTTTACGGAATTCGAGGTTGAATTTTTGACAGTAAAAATTAAATGAACTTTTCGTTGCTTTAAATTACATTTTTATTTACTTTAACATAAAGAAGAATTTAACTCAATCAACGGGCAATATTAACTGCAACTGAAAATCCGTATTAATATGCACTTAGTTTTTTGAATAACTTTTAGAATCAGTTAAAAATAAATTTGCGTGGAATTTTAAATGTTTATTTATTTAAAAATGACTGAACGGAATATTTCTTAAAATAAAAATTGGGGAATTTTATATTTTTGCTTTCGGGACTTAGTTTAGTGGGGACTTAAGAAGCGCCGTCTAAATGCATATTTGCTATTGTTTTACAAGGACTGATAAACTTAATATATTCTTATTCATCACTCGTTTTGGTTGAGGTTATTAAAGGTTAGGAGATTTTTTTCTCCCTATCGAAAACATTATAAAATTGAATAAAAGTCTCTTAATCACAGATATGGAACTAATTAGATGTCTTTAGTTCATTAAAAAAGTGGGTAAAATAGCAAATTGACATGTCACATGTTTTTATGACCTTCAAGTAATCTCTCAAGGGGCTAGGGCTGCCAGAAACCAAAACTCAAATAACTGGACAATGTAAAAAATTTAACTGAATTTTGAAAAAATAACTGGACAACTTAAAAATACACTTATACGATAGTTCAAAAAATTAACATTTTATTAAATAAAAATTAAATAAAATGTTAATTTTTTTACACGTAACAATCAAAACTCAGTCTAACGTCATATTTTATATCGGCACCTATAAATTAAAATTTCGGTAGGACATTCTATTCCTTTGTTGTTAGTATAGATTATTTAATACACTTAAAGTACTTTAAAAAAAACTTTGCTAATTGGTATGGGAAAAACAAACGAATTCAATTTAGCCCTATGGATTTTGTACATTATATATATTTACAGCCGTATTCATAAAAACTTATTGATGATTAATTGACCGTTTTTAAGCAAAAATTGCCAAAGTTGTATTCATAAACGAAAAATAGTCTATTGAACCTTTAATAAACCATTCATAAAGTAAGAAAATTTATTGTTGGATTTGCCCTTCTTTAAACCAAAAATAAAATGACATTTTGAAAGTTGTTCGCATTTTATGATAAAAAAACTGGGAATTAAGCACGAATAACAAAATCTTTTGAAATTAAAAATTTTTGAAATATGTTGAAAAATAATGACAAAAATGTTTTATTTATTACAACGGACATGTTAAATACATTTTACTAATTTTGTTTTATTTTAGACAGCCAATTTAAAGTTATATTGACAATTATTTAAAAAAAATTTATATGATTTAAATGAACAAGTTCAGGGGCAAATGCAGATATTCTCTTTAATTATTTATTAAATTATTGCAACTAGTTGTTTCTTTTGTTTAAAACAACAAATTATTGTTCAAAAATATTAAAAAAAAATAAAATAAACAAATTATTATAATAGTGATGTTAATAAAAAGTAAACAAACTTTTTATTCGAATACTTTATTATCTTATTTTTAAAAAAGGTTCAAACAAAAGTTTTTATGGTACCTTTCGGAAACATTTTGTTCAGAAACTAAAATAATATGTACATAGTTTTATTTAATAAGAATAATTTTGAAGGTCTAAAATTAAAAAAAAAAAAATAAAAAAATATTATATAGAATATCATGTAAACCGAATAGAAGTTTCACGCATCACTAACAATAAAATGGCAGCCAAATATAAAGAAAGTTGCCATACTTAAACAGAAAATCGCTGCAAACAGTTAATAGTAAAAAAGCTGTTATTATACGTTTATGAATACAAATTTTTATAAGAGGTTTATAAGACAAAAAGCGTTTAATAGTTATTACATACTATAAGCTTACAATAAGAATTTTTTATGAATATGGCTGTTAGTATATTAATTTATATTATGTCTTATGTTTTAAATTTAAATTAAGTAACTGGACATGACCCAATAAAACTGGACAATCCAGGCCAATCCAGGCCGTCTGGCAGCCCTGCAAGGGGCCCTCACCAATAAATTCTATGTATATACATAACTATAAGTTTCCAGAGTCTGCTGGTTCCCGTGGCACTAATCAGATATGCTCAAGATTATCAAAAAGGCTTCCCACTCTTTACGTCGGGTAGAAAGTTGCATCTTTTCCTCGACCAAGCACTTGCATAGATGCTGGAACTATTTAAACTTCATCTTTAGAGCAGATTCTGTTAAATACAAAGCAACAGCATACAGAGAATTGCGGCAAAGGCGATGTTTGGTGTGCTGGAGACATATTCAAGATTTCGTATGACCAATTGAATCTTGAGGATTTCTATAATTTTCCGCAAATTTCAAAAAAAAAAAAATTTTTAAAGTTTTTTCAAAACGTAATTTTCAGATTTTTTTTTCTTAAAGTTTTATTTATTTAATTTTATTTACAATATCAAATAAAAAATATCCTATATTAAGTAAAGCTAGAAAATTGTTTAATATTCAATTTAATCTAAAATCTCTTTTGGATGAGATTTAAAATGCGCTAAGCGTTAAACGTTTTTATTTAGATTTAAATCAACAATAATTCCAATTCCTTTTGCTTTTCCACTTAAAAAATAATAATAATAAAAAAAAAAGAATTTCCTTTAATCTTTTTTTACGTCTATTTTTTTATATTTCTCTGTTAGTATTTCATCTTGTAGAGATTTTTAAGTAACTGGTCTAGTTCTTTTAAGTAAAATTCATCGTAGATTTCTAGATGGAATTGTTTGTTTTACCAGAAAGCAAAATTAAGCTTTCGTTAAGCCGATTAGTTTATTTTATTTATTTATTTATTTTTTTTTATTTTAAAACGTTTATATAGCAATGTGTCGTTGCACAGTGGTATAAAAATTAACACTTACAGCGAGTCACAAAAAAAAAAAAAAAAAAAACGCAACAATTAGATTGTGGGTCTATTATTCCACTAAATACTTGTTTATACCCAGTAGGGATGCCAAACGGGAAATCCCGAATCCCGAAATCCCGGGATTTTTCGGGACTGACAAATCCCGAATCCCGGGATTTATTTTTATGAATCCCGGGATTTCTCAATTTATCAACTTTTGTGTATCAACAATTTTTATATGTATAAAAATATTCGTTTAATTGAATTTTTATACTTTCTAATTATTCATTGTTTAATGGCCGTTTTCTCATTACGCGATTATCCTTTTCCCAACGAAAAACTGCACATTAAAGAAATTTGCTTTTCTCAATGTCTCATTTGTTTTCTATTCTGTCGCAAAGCTAACCAGCACTCATCTGCCAATTACACTATGCCACAAAAAAAATTAACCTCAGAAATGAGATATTTTCTAAGCTAAATTGGTGCTGCTGAACACAAATATTCCATTTATTTATTTTTCCCAAGCACCGTTTTCGAGATATACGCGAAAATCGTGTTTTTCTGCAGTTGTTTAAGGTATTTCGAAAAATCTCGAGAACTGTTTAACTGAATTGTACAAGATTTAACATTTTGCATAGATATCTCGTTCAGCACATAACCATACCGTGTGGGTCGGATAAAGATTTACTGAGCTACATGACTTTAAACTTGAAAAAAATGTGATTTTTTTAATTTTTTCCAAATTCACATTTTTAATTCGCTCCAGTAATGCAATAAAAAAATTAAAAAAATTTTTTTTTTTAACATGTACCTATCTTAAATAATATTTTGTTTTAAACGTAGTAAGCGTAAAATTTTTATCGTCGAAAAAAAAATTAAGAAATAACGAAATAATAAAATTTGTATATAAAATGAATTGTTTTGTTAAGTTTTCTTTTTTAAAAATAAAAAAATATATATATTTTAACTTTTGTTTATAAGAAAAAGTTGTAAAAGAATTGTTCCGTTAATTTTTCTTTTTTAAAAATTCAAAAAAAAAAATAAAATTTAGTTAATTTAAAAAAAGTTGCTTTTAATTGTTTTGTTAAGTTTTCATTTTTAAAAATTCAGACATAAATAAATAAAGTGTTGTTGCTTTTTTTAAAAAAAAGTTGTATATTAAAGAAACAAATTAATCCCGAAAAATCCCGAAATCCCGGAAAATCCCGGGATCCCGAAAATCCCGGGATTTCGGGATCGGGATTTCCAAAATCCCGAATCCCGGGATTTGTTAAAATCGATCCCGTTTGGCATCCCTAATACCCAGTAAAAACTTCGCCTACAAAATAATGTGTTAAGTAATCAGAAAAACATAAAGTCCCCAGTAAAAACTTCGCTTACTTTTTCAAAATGAATAGCTTCTCTCACTCATTATTAAGTAGCTTTCTTCTATAACTGCTTCTATAACAACTTCTCTAACTACATTTTTCTGGATGTATTTAGGGGAAAAAAATAATGACTTACTTTTGAATGCGTTCATTTTGGGACATCCCTTGTAAAATTCATTGGTTCTTTCAGTAGAATTGTAAGTAGTGCTTTCACTTTTTCCTGACTACTTAATACATTATTTTGTAGGCGAAGATTTTACTGGGTCGCTACTTACAATTCTACTCGGTTCGATGAATTTTTCAAAAGTTGTCCCAAAATGAATGCATTTAAATGTAAGTCATTATTTTTTTAAATACATACATCCAGAAATGAGTAGTAATAGAACTTGTTATAGAAGCAGTTCTAGAAGAAAGCTACTACATAATGAGTGCGAGAAGCTGTTCATTTTGAAAAAGCAAGCGAAGTTTTTACTGGGTAGTAAGTTTCTTTATCTAAACATCTCGATCATTTTGAATTGATACAAAATGAAGAATTATAGATTCTTGGCTGCAAAATACCGTTTGTTTTATGAAAATTTTCTCAAAACTGTTCTTTCATACAATCATAATTATGCGTCAGCTTAGGTCCTTCAAGTTGGGTTATTGCAAATCGTCTCATCAGCTTCGAAACTTCATATCTAACATTTTCTTTAAATGATTTGCTACATCCTGTCATAGTTCTTTGTGATATAACAGCGTATCTGAAAATATAATTTTGAATTAGTTAAGCTTCTTAGCTGTAAATTAAAGTTGGTTTAATGCAAACTAACATATTAGTTTCAAAATTCTATAACTTACGTTTTCTGCTGAATTGATTTGCTAGACTCTCGTATAGCAATGAGTGATATAACAGCGTATCTGAAATTATAATTATGAGTCAGTTTAGGTCCTTAGGTGCCCACTTAAGTTGGTTTATTCCCAGTAAAAACTTCGCCTAGAAAATAATAAAACATAAAAGCACTACTTACAATTTTACTGAAAGAACTTATGAATTTTGCAAAGGACACAGAAAAAATTTTCCAAAATTTTTCACCAATTAAAGCATTAATCAAAAATATAATCAGATTTAATTAACAATTTAATTAAGTGAATTAAACGTTTAATCAAGTATATTAAACGTTTAATTAATACTATTAACTGGTTTAATTGATACTATTAATTTGTTTACTGGTGCACATTTAATTAATTTTTTAATTAATATTACAAATTTTTTAATTGAAATCCATTTTTATTTTTTTCTGTGGATGTCCCAAAATGAACGCATTCAAAAGTAAGTCATTACTGTTTTACTTAAATAGATCCAGAAAAAAGTAGTTATAGAAGTGTTTATAAAAGTAGCTGTAGAAGAAAGCTTCTAAATAATGAGTGAAAGAAGCTATTCATTTTGAAAAAGTAGGCGAAGTTTTTACTGGGTTGCAAATCATCTCATCAGTTTCGAAATTCTATACCTTCATTTAAACCAAAGCGACGGAACACGCAAAGAAAAAACCAAATAAAATATTACATCATAATATTTTCCCTTTATCATATTCTTATCCTGGTAATCATAATAAGTTAAGAAGTAATCATAATATTATCATGTTAATCATAATAAGTTAAGAAGTAATCATATTATGATACAAGGTGTTTATCTTATGGTTAAAAGCAATCAAGACATATCTGATAGAATCATAATATGATTACTGTAATCGTCAGGGAGTAGCTTAGGGAACTAAAAAAATAAAAATTATAATCGTAGGCTATCATAATATCGTTGTTATCGTTTGTCGTAGGTCGCAATTATTTTATAGAATTTTTTATACTTTTTCTATTAAAATAACATTACACTTACATGCATTGTTGCACTTTCACAAAGAAAACCAAATAAAATTTATTAAGCAATGCTATTTTACTTAACAATTTCATTTAATGAACAATTTGTTAACTTTTTTAAAATATTACGACAGAACTGATGTAAAATTATTTTTCAAACGGCGCTAACAAAATATTATTAGCGTTAAGATATTTTGTTTGCATCTTAAACATATTATGACTAGGGGTATTGAAAGTTATCATGTTATGACTATTAAATATCATTAAATGGTTGCAAGTAATTTTATATGTTTTCATTTTTTAATTGTTAGAAAAATTATTATTTTTCGGTCAACAATATTCAAATTTATATTACGATAAAGATTGAAATGTTTACAGTAACTATAATATTGCTGATATTAAATAAAAATAACAAATTTTTGTGTACCACAACAATATATTGTTAAAATAATCTTAGTGTAGTTGCCGTAAACATGTCCAACTGTATTTTTTCTCTGCGTGTAATCGCTAAGACTGCTTTAACAGGGCTCTCCCAACCGAGGACGACCAAACGAACTTAATAGAAAATCATGAGTTTTTATAGGACAATTACAGTATTTTTTAGCTACAAATAAAGTTAAGCTCTGGTCGCACTAAATGCCGTTTTATACTATTATACAAGTCTTAAGTATTTTGCCGAAAATTCTTCCCTAGTTTACAAATTTTTGTTTGAAAACTTTCAACAAACCATAACAATTTATCATGACATGGTTGTATTTTTCATAAAATACTTAAGAAATGTATGTATCAAAGTGAATTAATAAACATTTGACGTAACTCGTAATTTTTCTAAGCATATGGTTTATATATCATAACTAGGGCAACCAAAAAAAGCACTAACAAAACAGTTTTAAGCTCTTAAAAAAAGCGTTAAAAAACATGAAAATAAGCTGTTAAAATTTAAAAAAAGCAATTTAAAATTGTTTATTTTCCACTTAATTCGTTTAATATGTTGTTATAGTAAATTATAAGTTGATGCAATAAATTTTCGAAAAGAAAACTATGTCTGTTTAGAGTCAGCAAGTTCTTGTACATAGAAAAAATTCTTCCTACGTCTACAGATGTCAAGGGAGCATATTTAAAATTGAGTATTTGCTCTGAAGTATATTTTATACGATTAGACTCGCAATTCCGCTTGCCTCCCAAATTATCCTCAATATCTTTTAATACCGAAAATCTTTCATTTTTAAATGAAACTGATTTAAATTTTGTATTAAATTTCTCTTCTATATCCCCTGGAACACGGGATATTTTTCTTACAGTCCATAACTATGTTCACTTAGAAAACCAATGAAAGTTTTTGTGTTTCCAATTTTGTTACAACTTCGTGTAAAACCCCAAAATTTGCAGAAATTAACAATATTTGATATACAGAGAAATTCTTAATAGCTAAAACTAATTATATTAAAAAAGCAAAAAATAAGACGTTACTATACCAAAAACAGAGAGAAGGGGAACTAACAGACGTTACTGTATACGAAAACTATATTTAAAAATAAATAAGGCGTTACAAAGTATGATGGTAAAAGACGTTACAGACTGAGGAATTTGATCGTAAGAATACAGCTATGGAATTTTCGAGAGAAAAGAACTTAAACAAGCAAATAATAAAATAAGTTGATAAAAAGGCTTAATACTAAAAACAAAAACACATACAAATTATACACAACACTATAAAAAGTACGTTACAGTACCGCTAAGACAGAGTTGCATAAAAATCAAGTAAGAAAGTATAGTCGGTCAAGCCCGACCGTATGATATCCAATACAACAGTATTTAAAAACAAGTTTCGAGAGTGTTTGGCTATATGAAAAATTAAATCGTTACTGATGGGCAGAAATTTACCCTATCTCCCCTCGTGGTCCTATTTTTTAAAAAATGCATACCTAACGTGTCCATATAAATATGGATCTATCTACATATGTCTTAAATTGCATTAAAATTGGTTTGATAGTGGGCACAAATACCCTCTTCCGGATAGCAGCTTGTATGGGGGCTATAATAAATTATGGACCGATTCGCCCTTGTGCCAATTAGAACCCACGTACCAAATTTCATTAAATTATCTTTAAAATTGCGACCTGTACTTTGCACACGAGGTTACATGGACAGCCAGCCAGCCGAACGGACATTATTAGATCGACTCAGAAAGTGATTTGATTTGAGTTGATCGGTATTCTTTAGGACCAACATTTCAAGGTGTTTCTCACATCAGCACAAATGCATAATACCCTCTCCATTCTTTAGTGTAGCTTTAATAACATTCAGAGATAATATAGGTTTTTGGGATGATATTGTTCAAGGGAAGCACAAAATATTACCATAACGTTGAACGATTTTTTTAACCAGTGCTGTTACAGCACAGAAATGGTTGATTTTTTAGTATTTATGAAAAAAGTTTCACATAAAAATACATAATAATAACCACGATTTTTGCAAAATATTATTAAATAAGTTTTTTTAGTATGAAAAAAATGAAAAATTATCTTAAAATTACAAAATAAGTAAAAAAAGCCGATATCGCAAAAATAACTAAAAAAAAGCCGATATTGCCAAAATAAGCAAAAAAAAGCCCTAACAAATATAGCTAATTTTCTTTGTTATTTTATGATTGGAATTTGTGTTCAATCAAAGTCTTTCTATCTTGTAAACCAAAAAATAAGCCTTTGCTTTTTTTTTGGTGGCCCTAATCATAACCTTTGCTAACATTTTATAAAAAACTTTCTTCCATTTTTTTTTTAGAAATAAAGTTATGTAAATCAACAAAAATTCTTAAAAAGAGATTTAAAAGTGAATAGAGATGTTTTGTGCAAATCAGCAAAATATATTAGAAATTGTTGAGGTATACTTCTCGTTGATTACGATTTGAAACAGAAATTAAGTCGCTAATTGGTTAAAACGCAAAGCAACGCCAAAAATTACATTGAAAGCAAAAAGAAAGTTAAAAATATTTAAAGTTTTGTTGTTGCTTTATACAGAAATTCATATTGCGTTTTAAAATTTTAAACGCTGCATATCTTGTGGCGTTGATTATTTTAAAACGCAATTTGAATTTCTGTACAAAGCAAGAACAAAATTTTAAAACTATTATGACTTTTTTTTGCTTTCAATGTAATTTTTGGCGTTGCGCGCGTTTTACACAATTAGAGCTTAACTGCCGCATTCATAAAAAATTTAAATGGATGTGAATTGCATTTTAAGAAAAATTTGTATGAAAATTTGACCTTTAAACACATTTCAAACTTATTTAATTTTTTATGAATACGGCAGTAAGTATTTATTACCACTAACAATTTTTTTTTTAATTTAACGCCACTGTGCATTGTTGTATCTTGTGCTCTATTTGTTATTTTTTTATTTTCCTTTTTTCCCCGTAAAGTGATTTTAAATATTTTTGTTTTACTTTTCTTTAATTTGTGCTGGCCATTTTTACAGAAATAAAGTACAATTTGAAAAACGCAAGAAAACAAATATAAAAAAAAACACTAAAAGCAAAACGAAGTAAAGTTCTCTACACTGTTTAAAGTACTTGTACTTTTAAAATTTATTATTTTAGTAGTTAGTTATTGTATTGTTGTATTTTTTGTATTTTATTTTTCATTATTATTGTTGTAGTTGTTTCATTTGAAAGCCAATATGAAATTGCCAACCAACATGAAATAAAAAAAAAATAAAACCTGAACGAATAAAAACCTACAAAATATACAACTTTGTATAAAGTTAGACTACAAATTTTTAGATTAAGGAAAGATTTCTATCAAAAGGTGACTTTTGAGATTTTTTTTTTAATATTTCTTAAATTAAAATTGCTGTAAACCGAAAAAATGCATAGCTTTAACTGTTGCACATAATACTTAACATGAAGCGAAATAAAGAAACTTTTTCTTATAATGTACAAAAATGTACACAATGTTTCAAAAGAGTTCATGGTTTATTTAGAAAGTTACAAATACAATTACAAATTATATTCTAACTTAACAAACCGGTCAATATTAACTAAGACCTTCAACCCGTTGTAGTGAAACATACCAGAGTCTTAGGAGAGAATCGAACCCGCAACTCTCGCATTGATAGACTCACTATCAACTAGCCTATGGGGCACTCAAGCAGTCAATATTTACGTCTAGCGGGTGCACTTACAACATCAATATGCAGAATAGTGGGTATATCTAAAAGACATTCGCTCATTCGAAGGTACCGCTGGTATGGATCCCAAGACACTGCGTACGATCTAGCCAAACAGGATTTTCTACTGGATGTCATGTTTCTGGACAACCTAGTTGGCATTGGCTCGTTGCAGTATTCTTATTTAACGTGAGTCGTACAGGAAGGCTCAATGAAAATGGCAGGCAAAACCGGTTACTGGATCAGGATATCACAAATAGACCGCTGCAAGGATCCAAGAGAGCCATCCTCGTGTCGGCTGCCTAAAGTAAAAACGAATAAAATAAATTTTTTATAAATTTTACGAAATCATCTCTTAATTAGAATCAACTTATTTAATTCGCAGTTACCCTGCATACCATGGTAGGGTTCACTTAGCACCTCAGCTATGCTTCCCGAAAAGAAATACCTACAAAGAAGAAATATAAAAAAACCCCGGGGGGCTACAAGCTTTGTAATAAATTCTCAACATCAGTCAAAAAGTGTGCGCGATTATTTAAATTGTCAAAATTTGACACAATTAGTATGGTTATCAATATACAGACAGCATCTGTAAGAAATGTGCGGGACTGGAAAAATGGGCGTGGCTGTAACTAGCTTTCTGTATATCTAGAGAACGGCCACAGCTACAGTTTATAAATTTGGAACAAATTGCTTGGTTATAAACAAACAATATTTGCAAAAGCCCACTCACTGCCTTATTGTAGACATGCGGGACAACTTCTATACAAATACCGTATAGATTTCTGTGCAACTGATGATGGTAACAGTAAGAGTATGTAAACTTGGTACAAATAACTTTATAAACAATGCACGAGATCTGTATTGAAAAAATTATATATTTTCTTTTAATGAGAGTAGTAAAGCGCTCAACGAATACGACGTTAATGCGAGTTTGTGAATTGGACAATTGTTTTAATTTGAAAACGACTTCCAATGGGAAAAATCTCATACAAATGCTGATATTAAGTGAAAAGTAGATGCAAGTAATTCAAAAATTTTGTAAACAAAGTATGCAATTAAGTAAATATTCAGCCCAATTATGAATAAAAATACCCCGGGAGTTTTTTCCCTTTTCCCAATTTTACAATTGAATTAATATAGGAAAAATGGGAGAAAGGAGAAAACTCACGGGGAATTTTTATTCATAATTGGGCTGATTATGTTAATCAGACCTCAATGCACTTAAAACAAAACACAGTTTTCCTATCCAAATCACCCGCAGTGTCTTCATTTAAAATTGCTTCAATACATTCATAGATATTTTATGTTTTTGTTGTAGCCTTTTTGCTCCTTTTGCACTTGTTGTTGTTGTATTTCAGTAGCCGTACATTTCCGTAGAATAGTAAAGAATAAAAACGCATTTGTTGGCAGGTTTCTATTTTATTGTTTTGTAGTTAATTTTAATTGAAATTTGGCTCTCGGTGATATAATATTTGGTGAATATAAATGGTGAAAAGAGCAAATATATCACTATGGTACTCCTACTATACTTATTTATATAGAACTTTATATACTATAGTATTTGAGTTGTGAGACGAATTTTTTAAAACTAAAATAAAAAAATATTTAATTGAACTATGATTTTTTTTATTATAAACTCTCCTTTGTACCTGCAAAATAAAATAAAAAAACCTTTACAACGGTGTAAATTTATTAATTAAATAGTTGGGAAGGATGCCAAATAGGGAATATGGGATATTGTGAGTATTTCATGGAAAATGAAAAATATGTATATGTGACAGCGCATAGAGAAAGGGACCTAAGGGTGGACAACATCTGAGCATGGAATGAGACCGATCCCATGCCCCAAAAGTGTTCCATCCCAGAGATATGCGCGTTTTATAATGTGATGGTACACCAAAGATACACGTATTTAAATCTTTAAAATGGCTATCCTGAACAAAACCGGTTTTAACCCTTAGGTCCCTTTCTATTTTGCGCGTTACATATACATTTGCATGTGTGTTAAATGAATGAAAGTAAAATTCAAAAGATTTTTTGTGAAATAATTGTGAGAAGTGTGTGAAGTTTTAAAAAAGCTGCAGTTTGTAGGAAATATTTCATTTGTCTAATTAATATTGGATAAGATTTCTAATTTAATAAGTAATAATTTCGAATTCTAACTACATACAACAAAGAAATGCCAGCTTGGTGAATTTTTAGATTTTTTTTTGTTAACTAAAAAACAAAAAAATTTGTTTAATAAATACTTTTTTAACTCTTCACCTTATTTAATATTTAATAACTACCTTTTTAGTCAAATTATTGGTTATTCGGCTAGCTTAATAACAGCAATATTTTAAAACTTCATTATTTGATAATATAAAGTTTTATTAGTGTACTAGCTGTTTGGTCCCTACGCTGCTCGGGATTTTCTAAATTAAAATAAAAAATTAAATACTGGAGAATTTTGTTAGTTACTTGACCCCAGCGCTTTAATAATAATAAATATATTTTGTGAATTTCAGCCAAATCGTACAAAAATAATGTAAATTACTGGACAATAGCGCCATCTATCGGGATTAAACTAAAGAGAAACCTGGCTCCCGACTAAAATAATTTATGGTCCAAGTTTGTTGTCAATCGGTCCAGCGGTTCTTGAGTTTTAGGAGCACATACACGGCATAAACGTTTTTATATACCTGATAGATTATAAAATTTTAATTATACTAAATTTTTGCTGTATAAAACTAATAACCTAGCTGCATTAAAACAGAAAACATATTCAGTCACTCGAATAATAACAATATTAAGCCGCCTTCAATAAAAAGTAAAAAAAGTTTAAAATTATGGCGTTAAACTTATATTCAGCTAGCTGAATAACTAAATTTTTTAAATTTTTTTAATTATATTATATAAAAACATCAAGTTTTATAAATTAAGACTAAATAAGCTGTCGGAATTAAGAAAGAAATTTTTTTCAAAAACGTTTTTAACTAAAGAAATTAAAATTTTTGTGATATTCAGCTAGCTGAATAACTGAAAAATAAAAAAAATTTAATGGGAAGTCTAAAAGTGTTTCATATTTGCTGAATAGCTGAATGGGTTTTTTGTGATATAAATTAATGATGGCGTTAAGCCATTTTTAGGACTTTTCCACAAGTTATCGATACGACCTTCATGTAGGAAACTGGTACTTTTAAAGTCAGGTCATTTTATAAGATACAAAAAGTTTTTACTTGTTGCTTCACCAGCACAATACATAAAGGAGATTAAAACGAAAATGTAATGATAAACCCTGAACAATTTAACTCGGTACAGTTAAGCCACGACAAACCGTTAACGAAACGTAAAACGCACAAAGGCAGAGAAACAAGAATAAGCTGATTTCCGTTAAAGAATATTGACAACGATGCGCGAGCTGCTTCCCTACCCAGAGTAAATAGTTGTACGAATTAAACTGTTTAAAAATATAAAGTTTAATAAAAAATTCTAAATAATTTGTCAAAATTAAAAAATGTTTGCCAAAAATAAAAAAAAGCTGGGGTCTAATCACCGCATTCGACACTATCGTATCGAATAAACTATCAAATTTTTTTGCATACTATAGACACTGACGTATCGAATGAAAACTCGATAAATGTAATGTCGAGTTACTCGATATCGAATGCAATTATTTCAAATTCAATACATTTCATTCGATATCGAGTTTCACGATACCAAAATATATAATTTCGATCAATTTTGCTCGATATCGTATGCGGTGATTAGACCCCTGAATAGAAATTTTAAATATAATCAGCCAGCTAAATAGCTTGACAATAAGGCATTTTTTTAAATAACAGTGCATAAATATTATATTCATACAAAACTGTTAATGAAAAGTGTATAAAATTTTAAAATGCTGAATAATTATATTATTTTTCAATTCTTTTCATGCTGTTTAAAAAAATAAAGTTCAGTTAACAAATTCCGAATAATTTGTCTAAATTGCTTATTAAATATAATAAACAAGCTGAATTGAAATTTGTTACATATTCAGCCAGCTGAATTGAAATTTGTAACATATTCAGCCAGTTGAATTGAAATTTGTAACATATTCAGCCAACTCGAATATTGAAATTTTTGAATTAAAAGTATTTATAAAAAATAAAAATTCCATTCTTCATATATTCTTCGAATATTGAAATTTTTGAATTAAAAGTATTTATAAATAAATTAAAATTCCATTCTTCATAAAAATAATTTAATGAAAATTAAATTTAACGAACTTAAGCCTAATTAAAATTATTAAAAATTTGGATTAAAAACCATAAATAGTTCAACAAAATAACCACAATACTAATTAATGTTAAAGCTAAGGCACGAGCTCTATGTATTCATTTGTCCTTCAAGTTGTGCTGAAAAAGGTCAACAAGAAAAAGAAAGACAAAAAATGAAAAAAACAAAAAATGTACTTTGGACTTCAAGAAAAATTCTTGACAAAAGTACGAAAAAACACGAGTAAGGAAGAACATGTAAAATCAATTAAAATGGATAATCATTCAAAAAAGCAAACTTCGATCTACCAAAGGTTAAAATACAGTTTGGTTTAAGGATTGATGTTTGACTATTGACGTCAGCATTCGTCGATGGCTGCGAGTGTAAAACGGCAAATCCATCTGAGGAGATCGAGTGGTTGCGATCGAAACATGTCATGGTCACCTGCCGGCCCGGGTTCGAGCACCGGCCACGGTCAAGAATGAAAGATTATCAATAACAATTTTAATTAATTTTCATGTTGTAAAATTCCATTCTTCATAAAAATAATTTAATGAAAATTAAATTTAATGAACTTAAGCCTAATTAAAATTATTAAAAATTTGGATTAAAAACCATAAATAGTTCAACAAAATAACCACAATACTAATTATAAATTATAACGTTAAAATTATATTAAGCTAGATGAAAAACTGATATAAGAGAAAATGACATTTAAGAAAAAGGTGCAATCAATTCCTTAAAACATTTGATATCATTTAAAGTTTATGGTTGACAATTTGTAAAAAAAAAATTTTAATAAGCAAGATATATATGTTAAATAATTAAATATATTATTTCAAGCAAATTCAGATAGCAGACAAAACAGGAGCAAACAATGAAAGATAAAATAGCTTAATAATTCAAACATAAAATTATTCATGGATATTTATATTATGCTTGCTGAATTGCAGTTAGAGGCTGTGTTATAAAAAAAAGATAAAAAGTAGGCAAGAAAATTTAGTTTTATAGATGAAAAATTGTGTTAAATTTTTCTAGCTGAATATTAAAAATTTGAATTAATGTTGGAGGTAAATGAAATATTAGCAATCGGTTATTATTTGAGGCTATACCATGCCAGCTTAATTTAGTTTATAGCTTTCTAATGCAAACGTTTTAATTATTTTTGAAGTCTTGTCTAAAGTGCATTAAGCTAGCGACATTCGCCTTATATAACTGATTTATTGAGCTAAGTTTATGCTTACCACTAAAAGGAAGTTAAACGCTATTATATAATAGCAATATATGAAATTAAGTTCATATCTTAGAGACAATTTTCGGCTTGCTGAAAATGTCAAAGTGAAGGAGACGTTGTAAGAATTTAATATGCAGAAACCAAATCAAATTTAAAAAAATTGTTGTATCTATGTTAACCAATTAAAGCTTTACAAGATCTTTAAATGAAAGAATAGGTTTTTTTTTATTTAGCTGAGTATATAACATCAAAGAAAATATGGCCAAAATGACATTATAAAGAATATTTATTTATTATTTAAGACTAAATTCAGTTAGTCTATATTTTTGTTGTTTGGTCAAAGTAAATGTTCATTAAATAAAATTGTATTTAAGCTAATACGGCCTAAAGTCTTATATGTAATTAAAAATGCATTAAATCCATATATTCCCAACGTTTCGTGAATGTTATGTTCACTTTATCAAGGGATTCGTAATAAGAGAAATTAATTTTTTATTGCATTGAACAATAATTTGTTGTAGACAAACATAAATTAAACACAATCTTAAAAATTATATCACTGGTTAATTATTTTTTGATATTGCAACACAGTAACAGCTAGCTTAGTTTATGCGAACTTCTAAAAAATTGCTTAAATGTTAAGAAATTTCAAGAAAATGTTTTTATGTTATAAAAATTTTTCTTTAAATCATATTCAGGTGCTTGAATGCTGCAGATAATTAAAAGACTACAATTTAAATAAGTTATATTTTTATTTAGAACTATATTCAGCAAGACAAATTTAAATTATTCGTGATTTTAAGTTAACCGTTTTACCATATTTAATGATTTGGCAAAACCCTCTGAAGAGATTGAGTGGTTGCAATTGAAACATGTAAGGGTAACCGGTTCGTTAAAGCCTGGTTTCGATTCCCGCGGCAGTCAAGAATGAAAAATTATCAATAAATTTGAATAAATTTCATGTTGTAACATTTATTTCTTCATAAAAATAATTTAACGAAAATTAAATTTGATGAACTTTAGCCTAATTAAAATATCAAATGAATTATTTTTAAAAAGTTAGGCTAGCTGAATATGTGATATTTATAAAATCTATTTGCAGTTTTCCTAAAATACATTAATTTGATAAAAAAAATATTATAATTTTTCAATTTATATACAAGAACTTTTTTGAGTGCACGTGTAATGTTCTTTTAGCATACACGTTCTGTATTTTCGTGCGACCTCTTTCACATGCAATATCATTCATGAAAAAAACCCAAATGTAGCAAACGTAGAGGCAGCACAACACGTACTTATATTAAAAGTTCACTACACGTTCAGTAAAAAATAAAGAACGCGTGCGCAAAAAGAACACTACACGTACGCTAAAATAATCGGAATGTTATCTGGGTTTTTGTGCTTGTCATTTCACAATCGTTGTGTATTTTGTTTGCTTGTGTGCAAATTCACAAACGCAAAAAGAAGTTTTAGAGTTTGTGTTTTCAAAAAATGCGTTTGCTTACAGTTTTTTTTTCGAATGCCGATTTTAATTTCTTTATTCCCAAAAAGTCTTTTTCAAGCCACGTGACTTGCATAAATCATGTTTAAGTCCAAAAACGTATGAGCAATAAACACATTTGTAAAAGATCAACCATATTCCTCATACGCCAAAGTGCTTCGAAATAAAAATAACATTTTCATATATTTGTTTGCCAACTTAATTTACCAATGCGCCAAATATTAAAATTCACTAAAAGTCATACAAGCTGCATGAATTGCGTGTTAATTAGGTAAATAAAAAATGCAATTACGAATAAAAGTGCTTGCAGCATAAAGTAACACTCCGTAAATAAATATTATTTAAGTAGATTTACCTGATGCTGTGACTATTGCTGTTCCTGGTCGCATAAGGATACGAATAAAATAAATGCAAAATTATATTAAAAAACAGCAAATAAACTGGAATAAAATAAAACGACACAAAATTGAAATTTAAGAACAAACAGTAAAAATAGAGTACCATATTAAAAAAAACGAACATAAAAATACTCTTAAATATGTACTTGAATTAAGATTTTATTTTCGGTATTTAAATAGTTACTTGCTGTAGTAAAAACTAAGTAGATGTAAAAACTCCAGGGAAAATTAAAAAAAAATCGAAATAAATCTAAAGGTCGGTTTGAAAGATAATTTAATGAAATTTGGCACAAGTTTCTATTGCTCCAAGGATAAAAGTCTTTAAAATATGGTGAGAAATGGACTACGATGTCCTTCAGGAATATGTTTAGCTCAAACATATTTTATTATAACTCAAATTATATTACACAATTCGGTTGGGATTGATTCAAAGTCTTAGCATTGCTTAAATACAGAAGCTGCACTCGAAAATAATATTCCGTGTTGTAAATCTTATAATTTTTGATAAAGCCTTTATGATATGCATTTGGATAAATCCTTTTAAGTCCAGTGTAACGCTGACATGGGTACCAGGGCACAGTGGATGCCTGGGTAACCAAACTGCGGACGCACAGTGAGAAATTTTACGAGAAGGCGGTCAAAATTCCATAACTTTTGACTGGATCGGTATTTTTTTATGCGATTTTTTTTTGCTCGATAGGTGCGATGTTAGGCTTTAATTTGCGCTATAAAACGTAAAATTCGACTGATAGGAGCAAAAGTTATGGGGAGTTCAAAATGCATTTTCATTTTTTTGTTGAGTTTCGGTGTAAAAGTTGAATATTTCAAATATGATTTTTTTATAATTTATCATTATTTCTCTTGAATTTTACAACTGATACTTATTTTTTATTGTCGAACTTAGATCCTGTCAGAAAATGCCAATATTTGGCCCCTGTAAATTTTTTAGTCCCAATATTCACAGGGGCCAAAGGTTGGCGTTTTTGGGAAAGACGAATTGAAAAATGCCCAAATAGCATTCTTGGCTATCGATAACATTTAAGGTAATTCAACTTTTATTTTTGGTTTGAGATGTATGTGTATTTTATTTTATTTTATTGGTTCGCTTTCGCTGTTCTGTATACTGATTTTTTGTCCGTTTTAAATCCAAAAATAGTGCAAATGCTTCTTCTGGAGTAAATTTCATTTCTTCAGTTGGTGTAGGCATACTTTTTAAAATCCTCTTTGTGCGTTTAGGGCTCGCTTCCACTATTTTTTCAATTATGGCAATTTTTGTTTTCTTATTTTGCGTTGGTTGAATTTGATGCAGAAATGAATCCTTTATCATACTATGAGAAATTTCTTTATTGATATTTGCTAGCTTGCGTCTTCGTGATCTTTCACTGCAATTGTCAATTTGTTTTGCGGGCCGACCCACTTTTCCAGTTTCCTTAGCAGTTATTGACAGCTTCTTAAAAATCAGATCATTTGTTAGCCATTTTTCGTTGCGTAAGTAAAACGTTTTCTTGTTTCTAGAACATTTAAGGTACCGTTTTCTTAATGTTAATGAAAAATTTTTAATTTTTATCTTATGAATCTTATGAAAGAATGGATTATTCATTATGTGTAACACAAAATCTTTTTCATCTTTCTGTTGAAAATATATATCTGCGAGAACTTTATAACTGAACTTAGCCATTGTTTAAACAATAATGAAGGTAAAATTATGAATGCATGCACTTTTATACTCTTGATAGAAGTTTTTTTAAATGATCTTTTGTTACTACTTCTTTAAAACATAAAAACCCTTTTTTAAATACAAATTTAATCTTTTATTAGCATTTCTTTGAAACATAAAAAACCCCTGTTTTCACACTTTTTAAAAGGATAACATACCGGCAATAAATTAACAGGTAACATGTAGGTAACTTTCACGTAAAATATAACTGCGTGCTAGTTTTTTACCATTTACCTGTTCTTCCATTTTTTTAAATTAATTTGCAATTTTCAGTTAATTAAACTATGTAGTTTATGTTGCGGCTATTTACTTATGTTTAATCTTTTAACTTACTCAGAAATCTAACGTGTTAGTCTATTTATGTCGCCTATTCGTTTTGCAGCATCCGTTCACCCACAATAAGTTCATAACAATGGCAATACCTTTACCTTCTCCAAATTAATTGATAACCTGACGTGCTAGATAATTTATGTGGCCTGTACTGCTTTATTTGTCGAAAATTCTTTAAGATTCACCTTCTTTAATTTCAGTAATGTTTCCTTGCAGGACTTATTTTTTGAACCGAATATCTTACCTTGGGTCACAGAAATTGCTGTAGTTCGCAAGGCCGTATCCAGATGTGCGTACAATGGGGTATAGAAATGTAGGTTAGATTCTGGACTACAAGAGAGTATAGGTTTTTTTTTGACGCATTTTGACGCTCAGGACTTATGCTCTATAAAGTAGGAAATTTCCGGGAAATTTTGACATTAAAAAAAAAAAAAAAATTAAATAGTTCTAGAGGTCGCAGATTTTAATGCTTTAAACCACGTATAGCTAATAAAATAAACTAATACACAAAACTTATTCTGTCAAAAAATCTTAAAAAACAAAAAAGTTATGAGCATTTCAACTTCAAAAATTGACTCAGAAATTCAAAACTACAACCAAATATTGAGAAAGTCCATTTCGGACCACCCTGTTCTCAATGAAATAGTTGAAATAGGGTTTTAATTTTTTGGCTCCCGAGGTTCACTAGTATTTACTTTCACATGAATAAAAAAATTTTAAAATCGGAGAACAAAAAAAAAAATAATTTTGGCCGCCTTCTCAAAATATGAACCAGTGTGGGACGGTCTGGGCAAATGGGGCTGTCTCTTGGACGACATGTTCGTCGACGGCCTGATTGGCACTTCAATGGCCCGCTGCAAGACTCTCATCAGACGAGAGTCGTACAGAAGGGCTCAGGGGAGATGGCAGGGGGAGCATACCTGCTTGATGGCCAGGACAATATGGCCTGGCTATGATGCGGTGAGAACGCGCGTACTACTCGGTCTCGGCAGGGACCGGATGAGGACAGTGATATCGGTCATCACGGGTCACTGGGTGATAGGGACTCATGCTAGGAGGATCGGCCTTGCGTCTAATGATTACTGTAGGAGTCCAACTGGGGACTAAAGTCGATCTCTCTGTTCTGCAGGGAGTCGGGGTGGTTCGAAGCTGCAGTGACCTCTGGAGAATAGTCTGGTGGATACTGGCTGACTCTTGTCACTGGCTAGGGGTATCTCAAAGGGACCGCTTTAAGGACCCAAGTGAGTCGTCGTCGTGACGGCTGCCTATTTAACCTAACCTAACCTAACCATTTGCTGTTAAACGTTTTTAAATTACTGCTTGAGTGGTTTTCAAAGATTTCCTCACACACAAAAAAAAAAAATATTGTAAAGCCAAATAATTTTTGCATTTGATGATTATGCTGTTGGGGTAAACAAAAACTTGTTGTCGTAAATAAAAACCTTTTGCCGCAAGAAAATTTCCAACAAAATTTTTTTTTACCGAAACAACATGAAAGTATTTCAACAGCAAAATTATTGGTTGCAAATGAAATATCTTTTGCCGTTAAAGATTTTCCTCTGAAATAACAGCACATTGAATGTTGCTGTTGACGTAAATGATTTGCATTTGCAGGAAATAACAACTTTTGTTGCCATAAAATATTTATTTTTTGAATCAAATAATATTACTGCTGTCTTAAAAAAATTTGTATTTGAACAATGAATTTACACTTTGGGACAAAAGAAACAGACTTGTTGCTACAAATGCAATCTTGTTGGGCACAATCCGAATGTAAATTCTATTTGAATCAAAATCAATTTCTTTTTCATTACAGTCTTTTTTTTGTGTGCAGAGAACAAAATACGGCATTCGAGATATCAACCGAATTTTTTTCAATATTTATTTATTGAATCTTGAATATATTAAATTCTAGCGTTCACCAGTGACTTCATTTACGTGAAAATTAGAGCAAGATTTAAGAAAACGGTGTTATCCTTAAAAATTTACAGAAATTTTATGTAGTTTTATACATTATTACTTATTCTGTGTTAAAATATTACAATAAACAACCATATACTACAATCTGTATACCAAATTTATCAACTTGAAAAAAGTACTCTAAGTACCAACTTTTTATGTTTTACATCATGAAAAGTACGCTTTATTTTGGTCTGGGCCATATGCTATCTCTTTACCAAATTTTTCGGAAAGAGAAAAAGTTCCAAAGGTAAAAAAGTTCCAAGATTACCAGCTTTCCTCATTTTAGGCTTTCAGAAAGGTCACTGTATTTTAATGTAAGCTTTAATCTGTATGTTTATCAAATTTATCGAAAAGAGAAAAAGTGCTTATTTTATCCATTTTTTACCCCTTAAGTAGTACCAAATTTATCCCTTAGAATACCCTACATTTTCATATGGACCATATGCAATCTGTAAACCAAATGTTTCAAAAAGAGAAAAAGTAAAGAAGTTTTTTTCGTTTCTATATTTTAATAACATATTTTTTTAAAAGAGAAAAAATACCAATCGTAAATGAGTACCAAGAGTACCAGCATTTCCTCATTTAAGGCTCACAGAAATTACACTGTATGTTAATGGGGGCTTGTAATCTGTATATATATAAAATTTAGCGAAAAGAAGAAAAGTACAAATTTTATTCCGTTTTTACCCCTTAAAAAATACCAACTTTACCCCTTAAAAGCACCCTACATTTTAATCCTGACCATATTCATATTTATAAATAAAAGGACCAAAGAACAAATTATCATAGATTTCCCTCTTGAAAAGAACCCTCCATTTGAATCTGGGCAATTTGATATCCGTCTGCCAAATTCTATCCAAATCCATTAATCGGTTTTAGCATGAATTTGACACTTTTTTTGAACAAGCTGGTCACCCCACCAGTAAAGCTAATTTGAGTACGCTAAATTCAATGGAGCAATTAATGTTTCGAAGTTAGCGCTATTCATGCCAACAACATATATGCCAAATATTATCGCCGTAGGTCAAAAATGTCATAGATAACACGATTTTAAATTTTGGGTTGTATAGGCGTGGCATCGCCCCTTTGCCCAGTTACAATTTTATAAAGCCTAATGTCTCTTCCAGTGTCACAGTTAAATGCTGTGAAAATTTCAAGGCCATCGGTCAAGTGGTTTGGCTTCCTATAAGGCACAAATATATATATTTTTTTACAATAATAGTTAAATAAATTTAGAGATTATGACGCTCAATCATAAACATATTGTTTATGATTCATTTTTTATAAGCTTAATTAATTAAAATAGGATGATTAAATGGGTATGGTTTGTTTCTGTGCAGCTGTCAAACAGTGGGTTCGCCACCAACTGAAGAAATACAATTCCTTTTGGTGGTATTAAGTCAAATTTGCATACAAAACGTACATTTTAGATTTTTTGATTTTTCGACTTTTATTTTCGGCTTTTCTTCTTCTTCGCCGTGATAAGACGAAAAAAAAAATCAAGCAATTATCGAGTTTAAGCAGACTAATCCACAGCAATTAATGGTGCAATGTAAAACTTGCATACAAAACCCAATTTTGGCTTTTTTCGATTTTTTAACCTTTTTTTTGGCTTTTCTGAACTTTCTTTTTTTTAAACCTTCCTCGTGATTAGACGAACAAAAAAAAAATCATACAAATCGGCAAGTAGCTCTCGAGTTTTAGCGAGACTAAGACAAGGCGTTTTTTATATATATATAGATATCTTAAATTAATTTAAATAATAATAAAAAATAAAAACTTTTTGGTAGCATAGACCCCTTTCAGACTCGGCAAGTTAGTTGCGCAAGTTACTTGCCGACAACAACAAAGTCTGTACAAAATTTTTTTTTTCTTTACCCCGACCTTAACGCTTACGTCTACAAACTAAGAGTTGCGCAAGAGACTTGCGCAAGTAACTTGCCTAGTGTGAAAGGGGTCATACTATCTTTTAAAAGTTTTTTCTGATGTTTCACAATTGATTTTCCAGCAGAAATCATCTACCATTGCTGGGGGCATCTTTTTTCCCAAAATATCTTAATGGAGCTTCTCACCATGCTCATCAATAACGGCACCAACCAAAAAATCTTAATGCCAATGCAAGAAGTATATCTTAAAGACATGTTGCATCTGAGTTTTTGATATGAAAAAATAAGTTCTTGAACCAGTTCTTTGTTTTGCAAGAAAATTGTGACATACGTATATTTCTGTGGCATTTTGACAAAACATCTTAAGTCGAGATATGATATTGAAAAAGTTTAAAAAAAAAACTCGGTGAAAAAATCATTTTTATCAAATAGTAAAATAAACCAAAATTAAAGAATTATTTCGTTTATAATACAAAATTTTAAAAACGTTAGCAAAAATGTTTTTTGAATAAACAATTAACAACATTTTTTTAAACTTTTTAAATTTGAATTAAAATGTTTTGTAAAAATGCCACAGATTTATTTGCAAAAGCATGGGTAGCTTTATTCCGTAATAAGCAAATAAGATTTGAACAATTGATCTCTAAAGGTTTGTCTTGTTATATATTTATATTAGTTCCTTTTACTCCTATACGGAGCATAGGGCCGTAATATTTCTTATATGGAGACCAATAAATATGCCTTTCTTCAATTTTACCTTATAACACTACATTTTTTATTCATTAATTGATATAGAATTGATAGAATGAAACAGTAAAGGTTAGAAAGAGCAAACTATAAAAAATGTAAACAAAGTTTTTTAGTTTTTTTTTTCTCTTGTTATGGTTTTGTTTCATGGATGGGGTTGAGAATTTTTAAAATTGTACCAACAACTTTTAAAAATTGTACTTTTTTACCCTAATTGTACTCAAAGATTTTTTTAGTTGAAATTAATTTTATTTTTGTTCATAAAAAACACCACAAAAAGGTATTATAAATCTTAGTTTAAAAGTTATCCACAAAAAAGTACAATTGAAACAACTTAGCCATCCCTGTTTTGTTTATTTCATTAAATGTTGCCAACTTTTTGTTTATGAGAAACCTAGAAACAAAAAAAAAGTAAATCGCTGAATTTGCCCATAAACCGCTGATTTAGCAACACTTTTAATATTTCAAGCTTGAAATGTCAATTTTAAGTTAAACAATTTTACATTTTTTTTTGACATAACTTCATTTTTATCGATAACTTTAGTAAAATTTTTGACAGTTTGCCATTTATCTTAATACCGCTTAACTCTTTGCACTTGGTAAATTTTTGTATTACATTATATTTGTACTGTTCACCAAAACTTGAACAATGCATTAAAAATGTAGTGTCATAAGGGCTTAACGTTTAAAAATGTGTATACACATACATATATATATATATATATATGTATACATATATGTTTTATAGTTGTTTTACAGTCTCTTAATCTCTATAACTTTTACCAAATTTTTTAATAAGTCTTATTTGAGAAGCCTTGACGGCCAAAATAATATTTACTTGTCAACTGAAGGCTTATTTGCAAAGTTTTTGCTTCCGGAATCGCATGTGGTTCTAGGGGCAAATGACAAGCGTTTCATTTAATACAACACTATTTTGTGTAACCTTCATATAATCTCGCTTGCACAGGCGCTTCTTTCAAATCGGCCCATATATTCAACAAAAAATAGCGATCGTACTGAATTCTATTGAAAAATACCTTCATGTTTTCTTAAGTCTCTTTCATATTTCCTGCATGAGCTAATATTACAAACGGATATTGATTTCCATTATGTAACAACACTGCTCTCAGACTCAGTTTGGATGAGTCAATGAAGAGTCTCCAAGCTTGAATCCTCCGGCAGCTGTTGTTTTTGAAGAAGTTCAAGAGGTTCAGTGCAATCAAATAAAACTTGACTATTGGAAAACATTTAAGAGAACTGAGAATGTGTTTTGCTGAAAAACGATATATTTGTGCATTATTTATAAAAAGATTCCTTTGTTATTATCTGGAACAGAAAAGTTGGATCTTAGATTTCAAAAGTTCCAAATCACGGACGAGATTATTAAGTTCTATGTCCAGTCGTTTTGTCTAATTTTTGTATGCAATACGATTAATGACAACACTAAACCACATGGAATTCCCGGAAAAAAACTACATAAGTTTGTTGTTCGGCAAAATGTATTTTTTATGAAGTAAGCATAGTTTGTTGATGTGATTGTTAACACATGTGCGCGTTTTTAAGGCCTTGATTCCTTTTTCACAAATACCGCGTTCAGTATCAAAAAGTAAGCAATTATAATGAAAACAAAAATTGCTAAAAGCAACAAGACTAGACTTGCTAGAAAAATTCTTATTACATTTTTATAAATAAGATAAATTCTGATTGCATATTAAGATTTGGATTTAGCATACATATGTGTTAATTTTCATTGTTTTGCTAATATTTAGATGCCTAACAGTGTTGCCAATTTAGCCATTTAGTGGCTAGATTTCACCCTGTTTAGCCATTAAAAAATGAGTTAAGCCATTTGTCAACTTGTTTAGCCATAATTTTTTTTTTTTTGCCTTTTTAAAAAAAAATAAAAATAATTTTTATGTTATTTTAAAAATTTAAAAAAGTAAAATAAACAATTTAACCCCTTTTATATAAATCACAACTTTTACAAATGTTAAAAATCGCTAAAAACGATGATGATGAAACATCTTTCAAAATAAAGGAACAGTATTCCAATATTAAATTTATAAAATGGATCAATACAAACATCGGTGTTTTTTCTGGTTGCAAGTATTTCAATAAAGAGATGCAGGCGGCAACAACTCTGATGCCACCAGTGTAATTCACCCATTTCCCCTTTCCGAAAATCACTGTTACATTACAAAATCTAATACAAATATGGATATTCCCAACAAATTTGGCACAAGTAATTTTGAAATGAACCGATTACAACTATTTTTAAGGGAATGTTTTCACCGAATAACTAAAAAAACCTTAGATTTAAAACAAAATGGGTTTCAAAGAAGCCTAAACCATTTTTTAACCAAAATCTTTGAAATTTCATTAATTATTTAAAGAATTTTGCCACCATTTTTAATCGTTTATAATAAATGGGATATTATGCTGACAATTTATCATTCCGTATGTATTCCCTACTGTTTAGTGCCTGGTACTTATTTTCCTTTTCCCTATAAATTCTCGTTTTTTCTATTGGAAATGACTTACTGACAAATCCATAGATTTTAACCATAGATAATTGAAAATCTATGGTTTGTTTTCCTAAACCGAAAATAATGAAAAAAATACCAGAAAACGACATAAACTTGTTGATGTTTACAAAAATCTAATGAAAAATCAATTAAAATCCAAGCAATTTTGTTCTCACATCTTCCGCTTTTTTCTTTTAGTTTTTCCAATATATTTTCACACAGATACACACAGTTACACAAATACAATAAAGAAGTCATTTGAAACTGGTGTTGGTGAAATATAAAATTAGGAAATACGACAGACAAACTAAAATTTCAATATAATTGATTTTCATTTTAGATTTTTGTTTTCATTTTAGGTTTATATGAAGACATAACTTTAAAACGATTATGGTTGTTAAATAAATGAAGTCTTATTTTAAAATTAATGTTTCAGGGCTCAAATGAGCCAGTCAGTGGATAAAATGTGTATTTTTGCTTAAAAGGGAGAGAATGTTTAAATAAATGTTAGACTATTGAGCAAGCAGAAGATATGCATATGTCTTCAAATGACTAATGAGTCGTTTAAGGGATATAAGGAAAATGAAAAACTAAAAGAGACTGGACATTTTTATTTAATTTCTTTCCGTTAAGTTAAATGTTTCAAAGGTTTTTTTATGGAAAGCAAAAAAGAATCTATTCCAAACTTAGAAAATATAGTCAGTCAAGCCCAACCATTTAATACCCTAACCTTAGTTTATAAAGACACATTTTCGAGATTTTTCCCCAATAAGGTCCCATGGCCGATCATGGACCCGGCTAAATAAAATCATGGTTTGAGTTCAGGATTCATATAAGACCCCTTCGTCCGCACGCTGAGAAAAAACATTGTTGAAGTATGGTTAAAAAAAAAAAACATATTATGGTCCCTGCAATGGCAACAAACAAACTTTTGTTGTGTTTAACAAAACATTTTTCACAATTGATAATATTTTGTTTCCATTTAACAATTAAGTGTTTACCTCCCTTGAAACTTTAAATATGGTTGAATTATATTATGTTTTAATATTATGTTTTAATAAAATAATGCTACAATAATTATGGTTATGGTTAATATATAATAACAATAATATGTTCGAAATTACAATATTTTAATTTAATTTAATTAATTGTCATTAATACGATTTCTGTATGACGTGCTAAATTCCCAATTTTCCATATTTGATAAATGCACTGAAATTTATTGTTGAGGGAAAGCTAGCTTCTATGCGCATTTCACTGGTTGCTTAGGCCAGCTCATCAGGAAACCTTTTCCTAAGATTTTAGAAAAGCTAGAAATATTATACGAATAAAACCCTAAAGCGAATAAGAATTTTAAACACTCAAAGTTTTACTCGTAAGTAACAATATCAAAGCTTAAACAAAACACCAACAATAAACAGTGAGTTTATCTTTTCTTACATCCCTCTACAATTGGTTGGGTTCTTTCCGACTCGAATTGTAGTTATAAGTGGGTAAAAAGAAAAAACAAAATTAAAAAACAAATTGTTTCATTCTATTGTCTTCGTAAGAAAACAACAAAAAAACCAATTTGCCAATTCAGTTTTCTGCACGGGCACATGCGAGTATATTATCAAAGTTATTTACGGGAATACAAAATTTATCATTAATACGATTTCTGTATGACGTGCTAAATTCCCAATTTTCCATATTTGATAAATGCACTGAAATTTATTGTTGAGGGAAAGCTAGCTTCTATGCGCATTTCACTGGTTGCTTAGGCCAGCTCATCAGGAAACCTTTTCCTAAGATTTTAGAAAAGCTAGAAATATTATACGAATAAAACCCTAAAGCGAATAAGAATTTTAAACACTCAAAGTTTTACTCGTAAGTAACAATATCAAAGCTTAAACAAAACACCAACAATAAACAGTGAGTTTATCTTTTCTTACATCCCTCTACAATTGGTTGGGTTCTTTCCGACTCGAATTGTAGTTATAAGTGGGTAAAAAGAAAAAACAAAATTAAAAAACAAATTGTTTCATTCTATTGTCTTCGTAAGAAAACAACAAAAAAACCAATTTGCCAATTCAGTTTTCTGCACGGGCACATGCGAGTATATTATCAAAGTTATTTACGGGAATACAAAATTTATCATTAATACGATTTCTGTATGACGTGCTAAATTCCCAATTTTCCATATTTGATAAATGCACTGAAATTTATTGTTGAGGGAAAGCTAGCTTCTATGCGCATTTCACTGGTTGCTTAGGCCAGCTCATCAGGAAACCTTTTCCTAAGATTTTAGAAAAGCTAGAAATATTATACGAATAAAACCCTAAAGCGAATAAGAATTTTAAACACTCAAAGTTTTACTCGTAAGTAACAATATCAAAGCTTAAACAAAACACCAACAATAAACAGTGAGTTTATCTTTTCTTACATCCCTCTACAATTGGTTGGGTTCTTTCCGACTCGAATTGTAGTTATAAGTGGGTAAAAAGAAAAAACAAAATTAAAAAACAAATTGTTTCATTCTATTGTCTTCGTAAGAAAACAACAAAAAAACCAATTTGCCAATTCAGTTTTCTGCACGGGCACATGCGAGTATATTATCAAAGTTATTTACGGGAATACAAAATTTATCATTAATACGATTTCTGTATGACGTGCTAAATTCCCAATTTTCCATATTTGATAAATGCACTGAAATTTATTGTTGAGGGAAAGCTAGCTTCTATGCGCATTTCACTGGTTGCTTAGGCCAGCTCATCAGGAAACCTTTTCCTAAGATTTTAGAAAAGCTAGAAATATTATACGAATAAAACCCTAAAGCGAATAAGAATTTTAAACACTCAAAGTTTTACTCGTAAGTAACAATATCAAAGCTTAAACAAAACACCAACAATAAACAGTGAGTTTATCTTTTCTTACATCCCTCTACAATTGGTTGGGTTCTTTCCGACTCGAATTGTAGTTATAAGTGGGTAAAAAGAAAAAACAAAATTAAAAAACAAATTGTTTCATTCTATTGTCTTCGTAAGAAAACAACAAAAAAACCAATTTGCCAATTCAGTTTTCTGCACGGGCACATGCGAGTATATTATCAAAGTTATTTACGGGAATACAAAATTTATCATTAATACGATTTCTGTATGACGTGCTAAATTCCCAATTTTCCATATTTGATAAATGCACTGAAATTTATTGTTGAGGGAAAGCTAGCTTCTATGCGCATTTCACTGGTTGCTTAGGCCAGCTCATCAGGAAACCTTTTCCTAAGATTTTAGAAAAGCTAGAAATATTATACGAATAAAACCCTAAAGCGAATAAGAATTTTAAACACTCAAAGTTTTACTCGTAAGTAACAATATCAAAGCTTAAACAAAACACCAACAATAAACAGTGAGTTTATCTTTTCTTACATCCCTCTACAATTGGTTGGGTTCTTTCCGACTCGAATTGTAGTTATAAGTGGGTAAAAAGAAAAAACAAAATTAAAAAACAAATTGTTTCATTCTATTGTCTTCGTAAGAAAACAACAAAAAAACCAATTTGCCAATTCAGTTTTCTGCACGGGCACATGCGAGTATATTATCAAAGTTATTTACGGGAATACAAAATTTATCATTAATACGATTTCTGTATGACGTGCTAAATTCCCAATTTTCCATATTTGATAAATGCACTGAAATTTATTGTTGAGGGAAAGCTAGCTTCTATGCGCATTTCACTGGTTGCTTAGGCCAGCTCATCAGGAAACCTTTTCCTAAGATTTTAGAAAAGCTAGAAATATTATACGAATAAAACCCTAAAGCGAATAAGAATTTTAAACACTCAAAGTTTTACTCGTAAGTAACAATATCAAAGCTTAAACAAAACACCAACAATAAACAGTGAGTTTATCTTTTCTTACATCCCTCTACAATTGGTTGGGTTCTTTCCGACTCGAATTGTAGTTATAAGTGGGTAAAAAGAAAAAACAAAATTAAAAAACAAATTGTTTCATTCTATTGTCTTCGTAAGAAAACAACAAAAAAACCAATTTGCCAATTCAGTTTTCTGCACGGGCACATGCGAGTATATTATCAAAGTTATTTACGGGAATACAAAATTTATCATTAATACGATTTCTGTATGACGTGCTAAATTCCCAATTTTCCATATTTGATAAATGCACTGAAATTTATTGTTGAGGGAAAGCTAGCTTCTATGCGCATTTCACTGGTTGCTTAGGCCAGCTCATCAGGAAACCTTTTCCTAAGATTTTAGAAAAGCTAGAAATATTATACGAATAAAACCCTAAAGCGAATAAGAATTTTAAACACTCAAAGTTTTACTCGTAAGTAACAATATCAAAGCTTAAACAAAACACCAACAATAAACAGTGAGTTTATCTTTTCTTACATCCCTCTACAATTGGTTGGGTTCTTTCCGACTCGAATTGTAGTTATAAGTGGGTAAAAAGAAAAAACAAAATTAAAAAACAAATTGTTTCATTCTATTGTCTTCGTAAGAAAACAACAAAAAAACCAATTTGCCAATTCAGTTTTCTGCACGGGCACATGCGAGTATATTATCAAAGTTATTTACGGGAATACAAAATTTATCATTAATACGATTTCTGTATGACGTGCTAAATTCCCAATTTTCCATATTTGATAAATGCACTGAAATTTATTGTTGAGGGAAAGCTAGCTTCTATGCGCATTTCACTGGTTGCTTAGGCCAGCTCATCAGGAAACCTTTTCCTAAGATTTTAGAAAAGCTAGAAATATTATACGAATAAAACCCTAAAGCGAATAAGAATTTTAAACACTCAAAGTTTTACTCGTAAGTAACAATATCAAAGCTTAAACAAAACACCAACAATAAACAGTGAGTTTATCTTTTCTTACATCCCTCTACAATTGGTTGGGTTCTTTCCGACTCGAATTGTAGTTATAAGTGGGTAAAAAGAAAAAACAAAATTAAAAAACAAATTGTTTTTTTAATTTAAAATTTAAAATAATATGATTAGATAGCAACAACATTCTGGTCGTTCGAATTTTACTTGGTTTGCTTAAAATACTCATTCTTTTTATTTTAATTATTGATTAAAATACATAAATTTACGTAGAATAAACTAGTAGAGTAGAAAAATGGTAATGAAGGTCGTCACAGACTGGAATATGAAAGGGAATCTATATATGGGCATTTCCCCATATTGGTCTACCAAGATGAAAAAATAAAATGTTGATAATCTTTGTTTTTTATTATAAAAAAATTCTATGTTGTTATAAAAGAATGGTTTCATAGCATATCTCAGCTGTTTTACTTGAGGAAATTGCACTGGAAACTGGAAAATTTTATATTTTCTTATATTTTCTACTTCTAAAGACATTTTTGCAATGCAAATGCAAAAAATATAATATGTTTACACTCTTTCTTTATAATTACAATCATTTGTAATTACAATCCATTACAATCAGTTGTAAAAGGAGTATTAAGTTTTTTTGTTAAGGAAATTTAAGGATATTTATGGGAAAATGCATGGTGATAATAATCAAAAACCATATGGAAAAATCGTACGTTCGCGACCCGTACGTTCGCGACCGGTACATAAGCCAATTAAACAAAAACCAAGACAGATATTTTATTTTGTAAATGCTGGATGGAGACCTACATTAATACACTTTCAAAATAAATTAACCACTTTTGAATATTCCGTTCCATTACGCAGATTTTTACATTTCACTACTGTCATCCAAAGTTGACTTCTTTTTTGCGTACGTTCGTGACCACATGTTTATAACTATCATCATGAAAACTTAAACTCGATGAAACCCATCTTTTGCACTAAACATAGAGCTACCCAAATGCTATCGAATCGCAAAAAAAATTCTAGGAAAAGTTTTGTTTTCTATATTTTTTGCATACCAAAGCGTACGAACGTACGTTCGTTACCCCAGGAAATGCCCATATATAAAAATGGTGTAAAAAATTTATAGTAATTCATAAAATGAGAACGGCCGGGCCGATTTCTGTAAATTTTTTTGTCAGTTGTTCGTATTTTCGAGGAGAAGGTTTGTACGAAAGAAAATTTTGGAACATCCCTACCCTCTTCAGACCATGGGTACACATATGTGTACCTTAACTTATTACAAGTTTTAAAGACTAGCAACATCTTGTGACCAATAGAAACAGTTTTATTACTTGCTTTAAGCTACTGCGCTTCAAAAAAATATCAAAAAATGGCAGGGCTTAGAAGTTTTAGCCATTATTTTAACATTTGAATTTAACAGTTTGAAAAAACCATACTGTTTGGACATTTTTCCTCAATAACTAATCGTTAAGACCTGAAGTACACATATGTGCACCTCTTTTTCTACCTCTTTAAATAAAAAAATTAAAAAAATAATAAAAACCGAAATTTAAATTACACCTCATAAGATAAAAAAAATAGTTAATAAACCCTTTACTCAATCGGTTCAGTTCAGATTTTAAGAAATTAAGGATTTAAGTTGAAATTATTCATATTTTAAGACCTGAGGTACACATATGTGCACCATTAATTTCTAAGAATTGAAATAAAATTTTTTAAAAAAAAATATACAATTGTCTTATTTGCTCCCCAAAATGTATAAAAAATATGTTAGAAATGTAAAAATTCAATTGGTTAATGTTCGGGTCTTAAGAGGCTACGGAAAAGTCGGAAAATTGAAAAAATCGGAAAACCGAGTTTTTGTATGAAATTTTGTGTGAAATTTTTCCTTAATGGCTTTCCAAATGAACAAAAATTAAAATTGGGGCGAGGCGAAGTTCACCATATTATTGTTAATTCTGACCATAATATAGTTACTTTTGTCAAAATTCTGGGAAATTTTGACCATATAATGGTTAATTTTTAACATAATATGGTTAGTTTTGACCATTATTATGGTTAATATTGATTAAAATATGTTTAATTTTGACCATACTATGGTTGATTTAGGGAAAATTTTTGTTGATTTTAACCATACTATCGTCATATTAAAACATAATATGGTAACATGCAAACATAAACATTGTTAAAATCCAACTATAGTATGTTGCTCTTAAAATATGGTTACCTCCAACCATATTTTTTTTTAGCGTGCGGAAAATTTTTTAAATATGTATCAACAACTTTATGAGATTTGTTTGTTCTAAAGCGATTTAAGGGATAGGGCTTGCAAAGGCCCAAATGTCAATTATAGACCTAACGGTTTATGGTGTTGATACAATTTTTGCGATTATTTTTTTTTTATAAAAGCTACTGTGACAAGTACTGATAGATCCAAAACTTTCCAAAGGTCCGTAATAAGCCCCGTCCCTTAAGTCCAGACCTACGATTACCCAGAGATCTCAGATAGGATTCACTCTTGAAAATTTGTCTGTATATACTGTGGTGTAGGGTATCAAATGGTAGGCTCTTAACCTTCTATACTTTTATACTAGTTTTAAATCAATTCAAGTATCTGGTCGTCATTTCGTAATACAATAATCGTAAATTGTAAATGTACATATAAAAATATTCAATATGATGGTTGGTTTTTCTCAACATATAATCTAATTTACATCGATTGAAATGAACTCATATCGCAATTTTGTAATATTTGGCTAATAAGCTTTTCTTGATCGAATTCAGCAAGAACATGTAGCAAAAGTATATTAAATGTAGTCACAAATCATAAAAAATCTTTATTACAAAGAACTTGTCCCATTGAAGTACCCTTTTTTAAAAGCATTTTAGTGAATTTCAAATTCTGCACAAATAACTTTTTTATTCAAAATTTATTTTCCACTGAATTTTGTTCGAACCTTTCTGAAATTGGTAAAGTCTGCATAAATATTTAACATTATTTTGACCAATTTGTAAGGCATGATTCTTGACTATTTATGACGGCCTTGCCGTCTTTTGTGCGCGGCAAAAAAAAAGCTTATAGTGCGAGGCATGTTACCTGGTTACCTATATTGAAGCTAAGTAGAAAATCTAATTAAAACCAAGGTACATTTACACAACGTTGACTCGCTAGCGGAAAGACATAAGCCCCAATTGTTAAATTCGTGTGTATGAGCCAAAATGTGTACATGTGTGCGTTAAATTGTTTTTGTTTTATATGGTGACAATATTGACAAATTGACAATATCCCAAATGATTCTACTTTGTGTAAATGTACATTGGCTAAAACGCTCTAAAATATTAATGCGCTTGGCAAAAGATACTTTACTACTTACTTAGATGACACAAAAATATGTTGTTGGTCTCAGCCTGCTTAAAAAATGTTCTCCATGCACGTCGATCTTTTGTACGTTGTTTCCAGTTTGATTCACCAGGGATTTTTAGGTCTTCCCCATTTATGCTTTCAAACATATACATTCTCGAATGTTTCTCATTTTGGAGTTACCGCACTCATCTGTCCGATGTGTCCAAGCCAGCGCAATCGTTGCATCTTTATGCATCCTACTATGTTTACAGTCGTGTTAATCTTATACAGCTAATGTTTCATTCGTCGTCTAAACTCTTCGTCAACGTATATGGGTGTTAAATTTTACGAATTATTTTTCTCTGAAAATTTCTAACACATATTTATTGATTTTTGCAAGTACCCTTGTTTAGTCACGGGAATCACTTGTGGTTTTTGGTTTCCTGGAGATGGCTTTGTTTTTGAATTGCTTGCTTAGTCCATAATAGTACCTGCTTGCCTGCACTTTCCTTTAATTTATTTAAAGGGTGATGTTATATTCCTTATTTACAGCGGATCCAGGATAGGCCTGCTTGCACATCGTCGCCATATTTTATTTGCGTTGATTATTCTGCAGTTGCAATTAATATCTTTCTTTATGATCCTGTTTCCCGATTTCAAGAATTAAATTGTTAATGTTGATAAATTCTATCGAGCCCTTACCGCAAAAATAGCTTAAGCGACATAATTTTCCATTTTCGTTTTTTTTTTATTATTTAAATGAATTAATTGGCATCACTTGCATCATCTTCTAAAATGTCATATTCACATAAGGTACCGTAACGATTTTATAGTAAAAACTATTTTAGCTTAAGCGGTTTTAATTTTAATTAAATAAAAAAAAACTTTTTCCTCTAAAATTGTGTTTTTGTCGCTTAAGCATTTTTGGGGTATGGGCTCGATATATGTGTATGTATGTAGTTTAGATACCAAACTTATCGAAAAGGAAAAAAGTACCAATTTGCAATCTGTATGCCAAATTTTTCAAAAAGAGAAAAACTACAAAAATTAGTTACCAATTTTTCCCGTTTTTACTTTGTAAAAAGTACCTTATATTTTTATTAATCGTCAACCAAATTTCACCGTCATATTTTTAATAATTTTGGGATTATGCTCTATTATGGACCAATTGTCCCTTAATTGTATCATCTTTCTATTTAAATTAGTGAATTTCATCGCTATATTAATATTTTTGTTATATTTTGTTTTGTGATTATGATTTTGACTTGCACTAAATTTTATCCTTAAACTCATTTTTCTAAAAATGTTGGCAGAAAAGTTAATTTTGGTGAATCGGTTTTTTATGTAAAAAGACCAATTTGGTCTATTGTGACGCCTTATACCGTGTTCAGATATACCTTTTTTATTAAGTCAATATTCGGTTTATTGACACAATTATCTTTCTGTTCACATATACACAATTTAGCTAACTCAATTTACATACAACATTCAACGTAAACAAAAATGTACATGTATAAGCAACATGTAAACAACTTTTGACATTTTTATGAATAAACATCTGGCTTTGGCGCAGACCTAATAGATGGGCCTTTGTTTTGTTGTAGTTTCAGTTTTCAAATGTCAAAGCACTTTGTTTATTGATTTGTGTTTTGCTCACTAAACACACTTGTGACAGTGTCGCATTTTAATTTTACTCAATATTTATAACAATTTCGTATTAATTGAGCAATAACTAAATTGCAATTTTATATGGATAATTGAGCTTAATAATGTCATTTATTGCGTAAAACTCAATTAAAGAAAACTAAGAAGAAAATAAAGAGTGAAAGATAATATCGGACTAAAGAAAAACAACCCTCAACCGGGTTTAGGGAAATTTTGTATCGAATTTTATCTCAAAAGAAATATTATGTCTATATTTATGGCAGTACGAATGATTTGTGCTAGTGCGGGTAAATATGGTTGCTTTTGGTCTACTATTGCCCACTTACTACAATCCTCAACAAATCTATTGAATTGTGCTATTTACCCGCCGAATGGAAAAAATCGTTTATTATCCCTTTGTTTAAAAGGGGTAATAAATTCGATGTTGCAAACTATAGAGGATTAGCAATTCCTGAATGCTATTCCTAAACTCTTAGAAAAAATGTTAACCGACAGCTTATCACACCAAATTTCTTCGCTGTTATCTCCTTGTCAACATGGATTTTGCAAGTCGCGTTCCACGACAACTAATATACTGGAACTTACTACAATGGTAAATGATGGATTTTTAAAAAACATGCTAACAGATGTAATTTACACGGATTTCAGTAAAGCCTTTGACAAAGTGAACCATGAAATGTTACTATGCAAACTATCACTAATGGGATTTAGTTGTACAGCCCTAAAGTGGCTGCGTTCTTATTTATTTGATAGAACTCAACAAGTAAAGTTTAGAAATGTTACCGTAACAGACATATACGTCACTTCTGGTGTTCGCCAGGGAAGTCGTCTTGGTCCTACACTGTTCACGTTATTTATAAACGACCTCCCATCTGTTATCTAGTATTCCAATGTACTCATGTATGCAGATGATGTCAAAATATTCAAGAGCTTTAACGACTCTAATCAACAACTTTTACTACAGTCTGATATTGATAAATTTTCCCAATGGTGTACAATTAACTTAATGGACCTTAATATAAATAAATATAAACATATGACATTCTACAGAACTAACAAATAAGATTCTCGATACTATCTTATTCGAATTATACTTGAAAGTGTTGGATCATAGGCTAAATTTCCGTAATCATATCGCGCTAACTGTTAACAAGGCTAACGGTGTTCTTGGTTTTATGAAACGGTGTTCTAGAGAATTTTCTGACCCCTATGTCACGAAACAACTTTATACATCTTTGGTTCGGCCAATTCTTAAATATGGATCCATTGTATGGGATCCTTACTATTCCATTCATATAAATAGTATTGAATCCGTACAAAAGCAATTTTTGATTTTTTGTTTACGTGGTCTTGGTTGGAAATTCGTATGTTTTGCCATCGTATGTAAATAGACTTGCTCTTATTAAGCTGCCAACCTTAAAAAGCCGTCGTGTTATGCTGAGTATATCTTTTCTACTTGGATTAATTCATGGTGAAGTTGATTCTACGTTCCTGCTTGGTAAAATTAACTTTTGGGTTCCAAATAGGCCAACTCGTAACTTTCAGCTCATCAGTCTTAACTACTACATATCCGATTATGCTAATAATGACTCCTTTCGTCGCATTTGTGAAAATTTTAATAAATTGTATCATATTATAGATCTTACTGAAAGCAATGATATTTTAAAAAGAAAACTAATTTTGTATTTAAATAGTTAATGTATTCACACCTGTATTACATTCTTTAGTCTGTAAGGATTTATAATCTATAGACCAAATAAATAAATATAGACCTACCACCACCAAACTTTATGTTATGTTACCTGAGTTAAGAATGAGTATATATTCTTGTTCCCTAACGTTTGTGTAGGGACTATATCAAATCATGGACGGATTTTCATCAATTTCATTAAGCTTTAACTGTAGGCCAAATAGACTTTGTAAATAAGCGGAGCTCAGTATTATTCCCTTTTTTTATTGATTATTATTCATTTTGTATTTTGTATATTTTGTTTTTGAATCAAACAAAAGAGGTACGATATTTTGCATTTACACTTTTGCAAGACTAATTTTGAACTCCGCTATTGTATATAACTTAATTATTATAATAGTAGCTAACAGTTAGTTTGACAAAAGGGTTAACATGAAAACACAGACGCCAGGCAAAGGAACTTTAAGTTATATAGGGTTTACTTGGACTTCCAGACATCTGATGGACACACGGTCATGGCTAGATCGAGTGAGTAAGTATTTCAGTTTTAATCGGTATTAAAATATTTAATTTTGCAATAATTTGGGAATATACTTGAAAAATCTCAAAATTTTTAGAAAACTGACAACCCTTTATGGCACTTTCAATTATTTTTTTTTTTTTTTAATTTTAATTTGAATATTATAGTTCATTAAAAAGCTTTTTTTTAGCTTTGTTTTCGTTCCCTTATTAATCAATCTTAATACATACTGTGGAAATAGAAGACGTATGATTAATATAAACTAACAAGAGGATATTAGATATCACTCATTCGCCTGAGTAATTTTTTCAATATCTTTTACATTTTGTTTGACTAAAAAATGTTCTAATAATACCCTTTAATTAATTTTTTTTTTGTTGCATTTGCAGCAATGCAGCTACAAAAAGCAAATATTTAATAACGTTTGTACATAGAAGAAGAAAAAAATATTTTCAAAATAAAATTTAATATTAAAAAGAAGTTCTGACCATGTTTTTTTTTTTGCAGGAAAATTAAGTTGAAAAGAACATGGTTAATTGCTAAACAATGGAAAGAAACCAAGTTAAAAGAAGAAACGATAACAAAAATAAAAAAACAACAAAACTTAAAAACTAAACAGCAGAAGAGCTGAAGAGAAAGAGACAATAGGAACAAGAGAGAAAAAAACATACAAGGACAAGACAAAAGCAACAATAACAAGATAGAGAAGAAAATTTTTAAAACATGTTACAACCAACATCATGTGGCCCAGGGCCACCGGATAAAACATTTGAATTCAATAATAATAAAAACGAAATGAAGCAAAAACATAAAATGGAACAGCAAGAAAAACCAGTAGTAAACGAAGAAGAAGCAAAGCATTTAAATAAAAACTATCAAAGTAGAGACAGAAGAGCAGATGATAATGATTATAGTTATGCTGGCAGTTTTGTTAATTATAATGATGATGAAGATGATAATGTTGAAAGAAACATGAAAAGCAATGAAAAGCAAACCATCAAATTCAACACAAATAACATGAACTATAACAACTACAACTGCCATTTGAAAAACATGAAATTATATTTTAACAAAATAACAAACAAAAAAGGAACAACCACAACAACAAGAAATATTGCTGAAACAAACTCTTCATGTAGCAGAGCATCTTTAAACTCAAATAATAATTTTGCTCACTCCTCCAATTTGGCTGCACTGGCATTAACTAGAACTCCTACTGCCACCATGGCACCAACAACAACAACAATTTCTACTATCCCAGCTATTTGTTCCAGTACTCGTATTTATGCCACTACTACAACATCATCACCACCACCACCACCACCATCATCATCAGAATCACAACCAATAACATCATCGGTAGCAACAGTAGCCGTAAAAAATGTTGCCAACAACTTGAATAAGTTTTATTGCAACTTTACAAAAGCAACTACTACGACAACTACAACTTCAATAAAATGGATTTTAATGTTTCTAATGCTTTTTAACATTTTGGCACAAACACCGCATCAAGTGGCAGCTGAAAAGAGCAAACACTGTAAGTAGCACAAACTCCTTCTTATACTACTTTCAACATACGAGTATTTTTGAAACAAGTTTTTATGTTTTTCTTCCAAATTTTTTTTTTCACAATTGACCAATAAATATTGATTAAAGTTATTATAAGTTTTTTCCCTATAGTTTTTTTTTTACAGGATTCGTTTTGAAAAAAAGTTTTTACTGAAAATAAAAATAAAATCCAACTTAAATTTATTATGGAAGTAGTAGGAAAAAAAATAAGATTCTAAAAAAGGAAACTTATGAAATGAAAAACTCTGTGGGCGGTAGTTTTTTATAACGAAGTCATCATCATGTCCACATGTGCTGGGAAAGTGTGTTAGTGTCTATGTTAAATTTAAAATCAGTAGGAATCATGTTTAATTTTATATATTGGTTATTAGGTTGGCACTGGCTGTTTAACTGTTTTCCATTTTGTTGATTTTAAAGATTAAAGTAAAATTAAAGTTTTTTCTTACACAAGAATACGAGAAGAACAAATTAGCGTAGACAACATTTATACAAGTGTTTTGATTAAATCGTAATTTTTTCATAATCAAGATAAGGGTGTTTCTACGTTAAGAGGTACTATCTACGACTACATTAAAAAATCATATATAATTAAAAAATTTGTGGAAATATCAAACGTGTTTAATAACAAATAAAGTAAACTTTTTTGACAATAAGTTGCAATACCTAAATTACCTTAGTTTAGTCATAACTTTGTGTTTACCTAGAAAAAAGTATCTACCCTGGCCTGTCCCTTTACTATTCTGTAACAAAATCTTTGAAATTTAACACATTACTAATTCATTAAACAATTAATCGTTATTTATTACATAAAGTAGTATAAAAAACAATAAAAGTCGTTTAAATAAACTTTCAAATTACTTTCATATTCTATTAAAAAAAATTACATAGTTTTTGTCCCTCGTATTTTAAGTCTCCTCCCCTGCACATTTTTCGACCGTTTAAAAATGCCGCTAAAATGCGTTGACGCTGCAGATTTTAATTGCAGAACATTTATTTCGAAGTGAATTTAACAATTAAAAATCGAGCGAGCCATTAGCGTACTCTTATTGGGCCGATAATTCGACCACACCACTCGGATCGCTCGCACGTGTCAGTAATTGATGTATCTCCCCTGGTGAGTTTTATTCGCTTGTTATTTGTGGCTTAAGTTTGTTTGTAATATTTATTTATTTCAATTTCAGTATAATTTACTGTGTTAGTTTGTTTTTTCGTTACGATACATATTTTTCTGATTGTGCTAGTTTTTTAATGAAAAAATCTCTCCCCTGCCGTATTTCCCCTGCTTCATCTGATGCCAGGGTAGAGATTTTGCGTCCAGGGTAGATAAGGAAGTGAGATATTACTTCTTTCTTAGTATTTCATGTATATTATTTTACGTTAAACCAACACATATCCACTATATACGTTATAAGTGTTATAACGCTTTAAAAATGTATGCATGCCTTATTTAATATAAAAAATTATAAAAAATCGTGCTAACCAACTTTTTACTATCATCAATCGTTATATTTTTTAATTTTTGTTTTTATAAGTAGAAGTTCTTATTTAAGTTAAAGTTTTTATTGGAGCATAGATGCTCTATATGTTTTTGTTACCATATATTTCAAAATATATGCAATTAAATAATTTACTTTTTTTCGACTACGTTTATGTAAGCAGATACTAAGTATTTTGGTTTTCTATGTTACATAAAAGAAGACTGTATGGAAACTTTAGTCTAATTTTGAATAAATAAAGTTGTTTCTTACGAAAATAAGGTTTGTTTTCAATTTATATTTTCCCTGTAAAGTAAGGTATCCTGTCCTGGCCTTTATGTCTTTACCCTGTGTAAAGAATCTCCCCTGGTCACTTAAAATACCGGTAAAAGTAGATTACTTGACTGGCCATTATTAAACATTCATTCAAACTACCTGATTAAATACGATTAAATTGAAGAAAGTTTTTGTTTTAAATATTTTTATCACGCCGCCATTCCTAATATCCTCTTTAAAAAATTCTTTCTGTGCGTTAATCGTTTAAAAATTTAAATGAAATAATATGGACATTAGGGCTTTAACCAAATTTTTGGCACAGTACCACGGAGTACGTCGTTTTGCGAAAAAACCTCACGCAGGAAAGCAAATTTCTAAAACCTTCCAAGAAATTTTTAATTGCGATGAATTGTAAACCGTAGGAAAATTTTCAAATCTAAAGCAGTGGATAACTTCCAAAATAGCATATAAGTAATTCGTATAGGAGTATATACAAATATCAGGTGTATATTTTTTTAAATTCCCGTGACAACATAAAAACGTGAACTTTTTTAACAATCCGAAAAAATTATCATATTTTTTATTAATAACTTTTAATGTTCTACACGATTATACTATGCCGTTTTTGAGATTCGCAACAACTGTGAAAAAGTTATAGCCCTAATGGACATCTCTTACACTTTGCCTTAATGTATGTAAAACAGATTTTCGAAATTCCGGGCCTTGAAATTTTTGAATTTTTCGAAAACCCCTTTTACATACATTGCACGATTTTTTGGTCTGTGAAGACCCCTAGTGAAATTTGATGCATAAAATATTCGTCCAACATTTTAACCCTCTAAAGTTCAGTTTTAGTATACTTTTGTGGAAAAGTTAAAAAGAAGGACAAAAATTAACCCTTAAAATGTTAATATATTCTAAGAAAAGAATCGCCATACAATTCCACTGAAGATATCTGAAATAGTATTTTAGCTCAGAAATACATGCAGGAATAAATCTGAGGATCCATTGATTTCCTGTTGGGTATGTGATTCAATCTTTCATGGTAAATGCGTCGAGTTGGCTCCACGGACGGTCGATAATCTTCGCGAAGGTAAAGGACTCCGTTGGTGCTGTAAAAAGTGTATGGACTATGATGTAGAATTTTTTGCATTTTTTAGAAACTCACGTAATAAATTAGATGAGATAAATAACGATTTAAAGTGTCTTACAAAAAAATTCGTAGATTATAAAGAAATATTGGAAACATCGCTTCGTTCTCCCAAAAGGAAAAAGAAGACTATTGCGGTGAATTCGCCATCACCTAATGGTAATAATACTGACAATATTGATCGTAATGATGTCGATAAAGGTCTGAATATTGCACCGTCGACTTCATCAAATTCTATATTAGTGAATACTAATACTTATTCATCTGTCCTTCAGCACCAAAATTTGACAATACCTCAAGCACTTACACCTAACATGCCGCCAAACATTCATGTACCTACACCTAGCATGCCGCCAAACAAGCAAGCGCCTACACGGGCACTAAATGTTGATGATCCAAACAATCAAGTGCCTACACGGGCACTAAGAGCTGATGTTCCAGATTTTATGCCTGGGAGTAATCCTCCTATGCTTAAGGTGATTTCTCCCAAAAAAACCATTTTTGCTGCACGTTTTGCATCCGAAACTACAACTGATGCCGTTGTTCATTATATTAAACATAAACTAGGTTACGATATTGATGTCACAGTTTTCAAATTTAAATATACTGAACGGAGAAGTAAATCCTCTTTTAAAATAATTGTTCCGGAGGAAAATTTTCAAACTATAGTCAACACTGACTTTTGGCCCCCTAATGCTATTATTCATGAATATGTTTATAATAATACTAACAATAACCGCTCGGATATTGTCTACCTACCGTCTCAAAATGCTTCATCAAAAAACTAATTCTATTTCCTACTGATAATGCAATAAATATTGTATACCAAAATGTCCGAGGTCTTAACACAAAATTAACATCTCTTTACGCAAGCAGTTTCGATTTTACACACCACTTTATTGTTTTAACAGAAACTTGGTTGAATGACAAGAAAATTATTCATAATGCTGAAATTTTTTGTCCGAAATACCAAATATTCAGATATGATCGTCCTCACAAACTTGGTGGAGGAGTCCTTATTGCCGTACTAAATGCTTTTTCATGTGAACGCATTGAATTTTCGCAAAATGACAATATTGAATTTGTTGCCGTCAAAATTAATCTTTCTAATGGTGTTTTGTTTATAACTTGTTCTTACATTCCTCCTAACTCTTCCTCCGATATTTATGATGCACATATTTCGGCAATTAATACAGTTTGGCAGCTATCTAAGCCATATGATATTTTTGTCGTTCTTGGAGACTTTAACCTTCCAAATATATCATGGAATTCAACTTATGAACTAAATTACTTAATTCCTACTGTATCAAATGAATTTATTAAATCACTACTCGACTTTGGGCTCTTTCAAGTTAATCATATTCATAATAAATGTGGGAGACTTCTGGACCTTGCTTTTGTTAATCAGCCGATGGATATACATGTACGAAATATACCTCCTCTCACATATCCTGAAGATCTCTACCATCCTACGATTGATGTTGAAATATATTTTCAAGCAAAAAAATTAGCACCTATTTCAAAGAGTTGCAGCCATAGTCTTAACAAAGTGTTTTGCTTTCCACGTACTAATTATACAAAACTTAATTATTTATTATCTAATGTCAACTGGAACAATATACTTTCTGGAAATAATTTCAACCATACTGTTTCTAACTTTTACTCCATTCTTTATGAATTCATCTCTAAAACTGTCCCAAAAGTAAATAGCTGTGATAAAAAAGGGCCGCCTTGGAATAATAAATTTTTAACCAATGCCAAAAATAAGAAAAATAAATGTTACAAGAAATATAAGAGCTCTGGAACCTTAGTTGATTTTAGAAATTACTCTATCGCGCGCTCCGAATATAATACAACAAACAAATTGGCATATGATTACTACCTAGCTCGTATGAGATTAAAGTTGAAAACTAACCCTAAAGAATTTTATAAATTTATTAATTCGAAACGTCGAGCTTCTGCCTATCCAAAATTTTTTAAACATGGTTCCTGTATTACTGATGACGACACACTGATTAGTAACATGTTCGCGAATTTCTTTGCTACTACATATTCTAAAAAAACGTACGATAGTAATTCTCCCTATCCATTTAATTTATCGCATTCAGCTGGTATACATTTTTCATTTTTGAGTAATGAAACAGTTCTATTAAACTTAAGATCATTAAAAGCGAGCAATAATTCTGGCCCTGATGGAATACCTAGTTGTATTCTTAAAAATTGTGCCGAAACTTTGTACGGCCCACTTACTACAATCTTCAACAAATCTATTGAATTGTGCTATTTACCCTCCGAATGGAAAAAATCGTTTATTATCCCTTTGTTTAAAAGTGGTAATAAATTCGATGTTGCAAACTATAGAGGAATTGCTAAGCTGAATGCTATTCCTAAACTCTTAGAAAAAATGTTAACCGACAGCTTATCACACCAAATTTCTTCGCTGTTATCTCCTTGTCAACATGGATTTTGCAAGTCGCGTTCCACGACAACTAATATACTGGAACTTACTACTATGGTAAATGATGGATTTTTAAAAAACATGCTAACAGATGTAATTTACACGGATTTCAGTAAAGCCTTCGACAAAGTGAACCATGAAATGTTACTATGCAAACTATCACTAATGGGATTTAGTTGTACAGCCCTAAAGTGGCTGCGTTCTTATTTATTTGATAGAACTCAACAAGTTAAGTTTAGAAATGTTACCTCAACAGACATATACGTCACTTCTGGTGTTCCCCTGGGAAGTCATCTTGGTCCTACACTGTTCACGTTATTTATAAATGACCTCCCATCTGTTATCTTGTATTCCAATGTACTCATGTATGCAGATGATGTCAAAATATTCAAGAGCTTTAACGACTCTAATCAACAACTTTTACTACAGTCTGATATTGATAAATTTTCCCAATGGTGTACAATTAATTTAATGGACCTTAATATTAAAAAATGTAAACATATGACGTTCTACAGAACTAACAAATTAGAATCTCGATACTATCTTAATGGAATTATACTTGAAAAAGTGGACAGCATAAATGATCTGGGCTTTTTGTTGGATCATAGGCTAAATTTCCGTAATCATATCGCTTTAACTGTTAATAAGGCTAACGGTGTTCTTGGTTTTATGAAACGGTGGTCTAGAGAATTTTCTGACCCCTATGTCACGAAACAACTTTATACATCTTTGGTTCGGCCAATTCTTGAATATGGATCAATTGTATGGGATCCTTACTATTCCATTCATATAAATAGTATTGAATCCGTACAAAAGCAATTTTTGATTTTTTGTTTACGTGGTCTTCGTTGGAATTCGTATGTTTTGCCATCGTATGTAAATAGACTTGCTCTTATTAAGCTGCCAACCTTAAAAAGCCGCCGTGTTATGCTGAGTATATCTTTTCTACTTGGATTAATTCATGGTGAAGTTGATTCTACGTTCCTGCTTGGTAAAATTAACTTTTGGGTTCCAAATAGGCCTACTCGTAACTTTCAACTCATCAGTCTTAACTACTACAGATCTAATTATGCTAATAATGACTCCTTTCGTCGCATTTGTGAAAATTTTAATAAATTGTATCATATTATAGATCTTTCTGAAAGCAATGATATTTTAAAAAGAAAACTAATTTTGTATTTAAATAGTTAATGTATTCACACCTGTATTATATTCTTTAGTCTGTAAGGATTTATAATCTATAGACCAAATAAAATAAATAAATAAAAATAAATAAATAAATAGTATATGTTTTTTGACTTATACCAAGCGCCTTTTTAAAAAAATTCAAAAATTTTAGGGGCCGATATTTCTGGAACACAGCTAACTTTCCAAAACCCAGATTTGCTTTACCAATAGTCTAGTCTCATTTCGCGTTGCAAATATTGAAGCTGTTTTTTTTTTTGTTCTTGTTTCTGTCTAATCGAAATATCTTTTTTATCGACTTGGAATCGACCACATTTTTCATACTAATGGCCGTTTTCTCATTACATGATTACCTTTTTTCCTAACGAAAAACTGCACATTAAAGAAATTTGGTTTTCTCAATGTCTCATTTGCTTCTATTCTGTCGCAAAACTAACCAGCACTCATCTGCCAATTATTTATTTTCCTTATATTTGCCGTAAAGATAAATTCAATCAGCTGACGCCCAACTTTTACATGTATTTTGAGAGGTGTTGCCAGCTGAAAACAATGCTTTTTGTCGGTATATTGGGAAACCCAAAATTGTTAACAGACAGTTTATCGGTCTAATAAATTAATGTTGACATTAAGAAACAGACAGTTTGTAGGTACATTGAGAAAATGGCCATAAGTCAATGAAAAACCAAGATTTTCATAATTATATGTCTCCGATATTGGGCTATGTCTGGCCGTGTCTTATAGCCCTGGAAACTACTAGCCCTACACTTCGTCCAGTCTTCCGCTATCCAGGTTCATTTCTTCTCGAAATACCTTTTTTATTTACGACAAAATTAATTACAGGTTCATTTTGAAAACTTTAATCGCATTTTGCCAAATTTCATATTTTGTTTTGATTTGACTTTGTTGCAATAAAGCAGCGATATGTGCTATGTACACAGAAAAAATTATTGCCGAATTATTTTCAAACAAACGCTTGTTTGAAAATTTTTTTAATTTCTATAAATTTTTTTACTGATTCAATCAATATTTTTGTTTGATTTTTATTTAACCAACAAAAATGTGGACAACTCTTCAAAAATATAATAAACGCGTTATTGGTGTCAAGTTTTCATAATTTTGTATGAAATATTTAACGCTCTTTAATGTTGTCGTCTTTTTGCATTTTTTTATTTGATCGTAAGCAACACTTCTTTATGTGAAATATAAGAACAACAACGAAAAACACACACAGTCTATTTTTGGACGCTTTAAAAAAGTGCAACTATAAGAAAAACAATAGCAGAAACGACATTATAAGAAACAAAATCCCGTATTCAATTTTTTAAAACTGTTTGGTTAAATACATCAAATACAAAAATAGAATGATGACGAAAAACATATCGAGTCGGTCTGCTGCCGTTTTTGGTTACATTTCTTCTTTAGCAAAGGACAGGATACAGCAACAGAGAGTGATAAAGAAAAACATTGTGTTGTGTGTATAAATAAGACTTCGTTCAAAAATTATTCCAACAAAAAAAATGTGTCTCAAAGCCAGTCGGCGGCTCTGCTTTGCCGTCACCTTCTCATACAGTGCTTACTTGTGTGCGCGTCATTGCTTGTGCAAAAACTTTTTTTTTTTTTTTTGATTTTAAAATTTAGTATATGAATTTCAGTAAACTTTTTGTTTGATTCAGTTAAATTATTTGTTTGAAAAAATCAGTGTTTTTTTTCAGTAAACAAAATGCAAATAAATTGTTTGAATATGCAAATTTGTTTATAGGACCGATTTCAGACAAAAAATTGTTTGATTCTACAAATTTTTTGTTTGAATTGGAAAAATAATTTTTTCTGTGTAGATAGTTTTAAGACTTTTAAATTAAATAAATAATTTAAAAAATCAAAAAACCCGGCTGCAAAGAATACAGCTTTTATGTAAAGACTGAAACAAGATTAAGGAAAACAAGACTGAAACAAGATTAAGGAAAACAAAATTAAATTTACACTAATTCGGTTTAAAAGGGTCTGGACACGTCAAGTATTTCTTATCAAGCGCTATGGTAGTAAAGGGTGTTTTTTTAAGCCCGATAGAACTTGAAATTGTAAAAAATAACACAAAAAATTAAATTGTAATCAAAATTTTGTAAAAAGTAATGATTTCGGGACTTATTGATTTCAATAAGTCGATGGTTGCGTTCGCCGTATGGCACGTAGCGCCATCCTGTTGAAACCACATCTCCTCCGGATCAATGTCATCCATATTTTCAAACAAAAAATCATTGATCATGGTGTGGTAACGATCTCCATTGACCATAACGCGAGCTCCGGCCTCATTTTTGAAGAAATAAGGTCCGATGATGCCACCAGCGTGAAAACCGCACCAAAAGGTGCATTTTTCTGGATGTAATGGAGTCTGTAGGGTCTCTTGTGGATTGGTCTCGCTCCATATGCGGCAATTTTGCTTATTAACAAACCCGTTAAGCCAAAAATGCGCCTCATCGCTGAACACAATTTTGCGATAAAACAACGGGTCAGTTGCCAACTGCTCTAGAGCGAATCGACGACTGATTTTCAAAGTAAATTTGGATAATTTCGTAGCGTTGTTCAAGCGTGAGTCTATTCATGATGATTTGTCAGAGTATACTGAAACGATAAAAAAAATATTTCATCAAAATTTAATTTTTTGTGTTACTTTTTACAATTTCAAGTTTTATCTAGCTTAAAAAAAAACTTTTTATTAGTGAACATGTGTTTGTTTGTGTCACACCGATGATGCTGGATGGAAAATCAAAAAATTTAGATATGACAGCGAAAATTACGTCCACCACAAGTACATACACGAGTGAATTTGCCTGCTGGACAAGCATTTGAAATGTGTATTTGGCACTTAACAGACTATAAAATGATCTGAAAGCCAAAGTTTAGTACAGTTATGTTTATTAGCAGTCGGGCACCAATAATTTTTTTTTGGTTTATAATTTCCAATTGTGTTCCTCCCGCCTGCTTAACTTAATGTGGGTATTAAATTTAGTCTTGAGCTCATATTTTTTAAGGCAATTTTTTTATTTACTTCTTATATTTTTGTCTTTTTAGTTCCGGCATATCTTGTGAGAGGTGCCAGTTAGTTATGAAAAACTTTTAAAACCAATTTATTGTTCCTTGAAACTAGTAAAATTGAAGTCGATTGACATTCTTAGTTAAAGATTTTTTAAAAATCACCTAATTTTTATAACTTATTATACTCTTAAGTTTTTAAAATAACTTTGATTTCAATTTCACTGATAACTTATTAAATTTTTGTAATCTCCTTTTATTTATACTTTTTTACGATAAATGTTGAACTTTTTATTTTTATTTAAAAAAAGTAGATTTTTTAAAGATATTCATCTTAATCGATTAATTGAAATAAATTGTTCGAGTTATTCGTTATTCGAAATTGGCTATTTTGATTATTCGATCAAATAATGGCTGAAAAATTCCTCGATTAATCGTTGCATAGATGACACATAAAATATGACAAAATTTTATTATGACGTTCGTCATTGGATTGATGTCACTTGTTACCTCATTGACAATTCTGATGTTAGGGCATCAGCAATATGAAGATGCATTTTTCTAGGATTGTATATTCGACAATAGCAGCCATACTTAAAACACCCCCGAAAATAGCTTTTAATTTCATAACTTCCTTGTAAATCGTATTCATATAACTTTTGGCGACGATAATTTCCTTAACAGCCATTACGTAGTGTAAAACTGTTGTTCTGGTAGGCCATGAATTGACCATAGACACAGAATACACAGAGGCGTCACGAGGCGGAACATATTGTCCTTTTTGAATTTTTATTTTTTTTTTTTTTTTTTTTGATCACGCAATTTGTATTGATTGCAGCGGCTTGTTTTTACACATTGCCACTTCACTACCAAAAAACATTTTCTTTGAAAGCTGCTCCCCTTGCAAATGATTTAGACATTTTTTATACGTCACTTTTTTCATCTCTGTATGCTCTGTCCCATATAAGCCCTCTTTTTAAAGCGCTTTAAAAACAAAATTTTCGTTAAGATGTAAATATCTAGATAATTGGCCTAATTACACAGTACAACAGCCAATCTGGGGGGTGAGAAATTCCAAGTCAGGGTGATGGTACTAGGTCAGTATAGTAAAACCCTCAAAGGGTTTGGCGTTCGTATGTGTCAGTTTTTTTTTATGACATTTTAAATTTTTTCCTTATCTTGATGTTTTTTTGTTTAACATAACTCGAGAACCACTTGTCCGATTTTGCTAAAACAAATTTAAAAAAATTTAGAATTACAATTTCTTTAATCCGTTCATATAACGTTTTTCTTTATAATCAACAGTTTTGCCGGTAAAAATAAATTTGTGGAGAAAAAAAAATATTTTTTTGCCTAAAAATTAAAATTTATTTTAATAAATATTGCCTATTTTTAGGCAAAAAAATAATTTTTTTTCTCCACAAATTTATTTTTACCGGCAAAACTGTTGATTATAAAGAAAATTGTTATATGAACGTATTAAAGAAATTGTAATTCTAAATTTTTTTGAGTTTGTTTTAGCAAAATCGGACAAGTGGTTCTCGAGTTATGTTAAACAAAAAAACATCAAGATAAGGAAAAAATTTAAAATGTCATAAAAAAAAACTGACACATACGAACGCCAAACCCTTTGAGGGTTTTACTATACTGACCTAGTACCATCACCCTGACTTGGAATTTCTCACCCCCCAGACAATAATCCCAAAAATGTTCCATAGTGTTATGAGTGGCATTGTCGTCATCGAAAATCATTCGTCCTTAAAAATTGGTTAATCATTGTCGTAAACGACATAAAGAAACTTTCTATGTGATAAATTTAAATCGACAAACATTTACAGTAACTACGACTGCGACCGAAACAACGACTCTTGTAATAATGAATATGGGCATTTCCCCAAAATGGTCTACCAGGATGAAAAAATAAAATGTTGATAATCTTTGTCTTTTATTGTTTATTATTATAAAAAAAGTCTATGTTGTTATAAAAGAATGGTTTCATAACATATCTCAGCTGTTTTACTTGAGGAAATTGCACTGGAAACTGGAAAATTTTATATTTTCTTATATTTTCTACTTCTAAAGACATTTTTATATAAATACTTATTTTAAATGCAAAAAATATGTTATGTTTACACTCTTTCTTCATAATCTCTCCATTACAATCAGTTGTAAAAGGAGTATTAAGTTTTTTTGTTAAGGAAATTTAAGGATATTTATGGGAAAATGCATGGTGATAATAATAAAAAAACATATGGAAAAATCGTACGTTCGCGACCCGTACGTTCGCGAGCGGTACATAAGCCAATTAAACAAAAACCAAGACATATTTTATTTTGTAAATGCTGGATAGAGACCTACATTAATACACTTTCAAAATAAATTAACCACTTTTGAATATTCCGTTCCATTACGCAGATTTTTACATTTCACTACTGTCATCCAAAGTTGACTTCTATTTTGCGTACGTTCGTGACCACTTAAAACTTAAACTCGATGAAACCCATCTTTTGCACTAAACATAGGCTACTCAAATGCTATCGAATCGCAAAAAAAATTCTAGGAAAAGTTTTGTTTTCTATATTTTTTGCATACCAAAGCGTACGAACGTACGTTCGTGACCCCAGGAAATGCCCATATTCGGTACAAAGAACACTTACACAGAAAAAAATAAAAATTGATTTCAATTAAAAAATTTGTGATATTAATTAAAAAATTAATTAAATTTGCACCAGTAAACAAATTAATAGTATCAATTAAACCAGTTAATAGTATTAATTAAACGTTAAATTCACTTGATTAAACGTTTAATTCACTTGATTAAATTTTTAATTAAAACTGATTATATTTTTGATTAATGCTTTAATTGGTGAACAATTTTGGAGAATTTTTTTTGTGTATATATATAAATCTTAGCTTTATAACATAATTTTGTTTTGGCGAGTCCATTATTTCCCATGGGTTCCAAATTGAGTGCACTCTCGAAAATTGTTCTGTAAGTACTGTTATTAAGTGTACTATATGGTCGTACTTGAGCGACTTAAGTTTCCTTCTTGCTTATTTGATTATATAACATATACTTACACAAATATAACATCAATATTTTGCTCATGAAATCTGGCTCACAGCTACATATATACATCTTTCCCCATTTTTCCCCGTTAAGAGACTTTGCTATCTCTAGTGGCAAGCAAACAACATCAAAAGTTTGTTTTTTCCTATTTAGTTTTTTTTTCACATAAACTTACTCTTTGCTTTGATGGAAACTATAACTTTCTTAATAACTTTCTTAATTTATCAAATAAATAAAAATTTTACGTCGAAAAGAAGCACAGAACACAGAAGAAAACAACATGATTATTAAATAAAACTTAAAAAAAAAAAAAAACTTTAATAAGGTCAATAATTTCTCTATATAACACAGAACTTTATTTAAGTTGAAAAATATTGTAAGTTAATGTCTGTATTCATAAAAATATTTAAAATTTAATAATCGCTGACAAAACTGATTTTTTTAATAAATTTTCCTTTACCAACACCTGTTAAATTTAATAATCGTTTTTTAAGATTAATAAAAAACCATCAAGATAAAAAAAACCTGCAGAAAGTTTGAACTGTTACTGCAAACAGAAAAATTTGCAACTTCCTTGTTCTCATACAGCGCATTTTGTGAATCCTTCACGCTCACTGTTTTTTTTTTTTTTGTGAATATATATCTAAATCGACGTATCATTCACAAAAATATAACTTCACGTTTATAACAAAAAATATACTTTTAGTTGTATAGAGATATGAATCCAGTGACCATGTTCTGTAACTCTCGCGTCGAGAAACTTTTCGATTAAAATGTGTGAAATTAAACAAAAATGCCATATATTGAAGCAAACAGGTGTTTTTCTCACTAAACCGTGTCTGTTGCTTTTGTTTGGCGAGTACTAGGTGTCACGTGAGGAAATTAATTCAAGTGAATCAAGTGAATTAAACGTTTAATCAAGTAAATTAAACGTTTAATTAATACTATTAACTGGTTTAATTGATACTATTAATTTGTTTACTGCTGCAAATTTAATAAAATTTTTAATTAATGTCACAAATTTTTTAATTGAAATCAATTTTTATTTTTTTCTGTGTAACATTTTGGCGAAAAAAGCTACCGCTTTGAACTATCAAATAAACTCTCGAATAAAAATGGGGTGAGAAAAAATTTAAACTCTAAAAAACAACTAAAAACAAAAAATGCAAAGAATTTTTTTGTATTGTTTAATTACACTACGTGACAATTTTTTGACCAAATGAATTTGACACCTAATATTTGTGTAAAATTTTCCGCTGAATCCGAATATGAAGTCAGAATTGTCAAAAGTAGAACAGTTTTTGAGATATTTCATAATAACCGTTATTTGTGTTTTAAAAAAAGATGATGTGACTGATATGCAAATATCCAAAAAATAAAAATTTTGCCTATTTTAATACAAAAATTTTTAGTAACAATAAATATTAAAAATTTTAAATTTCTATGTGGGTTAATTTACTAAATCTTCTGTAGCTTTGTTATTTTTGTACCAATCTATGTCTTGTTGGGCGCAAAAATAATCTAATGTCGCATGCAATAAAACATTAGGATTTTTAAATGATTGGTTTAAAAAAATAACTTCAAAAGAGCAAAATTGAAAAAAATCATAAAATTTTCAATGAAGCTTGAACATTTGTCCCCTGTAACTCTGTCATTTCTTGACCAATCTTCACAAGCAATCCATGGTTATATTAGAAATTGTATAACTTTTCACTAAAAATAAAGAAAGACATAATCCGTTTAAAATGTTTGAAGATATTTGCATTTCAGTCACATCATCTTTTTAAAAACACAAATAACGGTTATTTTGAATGATTTGGCTTATACGAATGATTTCAAAGATCGTTTGCAAACAACAAACATTAAAGTCGCACTTTACATTGTTTTGGTATAGCCGAGGGTTGTATTTTTGCCGCCGTCGTTGAAAAATTTGCAATTTTAGTAAATTTTGGTCGCCGTCAACGATATTTTGCTGGCACTCTCAACGTCACATCAGCTTCGCGGGCAATGTTATGAAATTTATTAGGTAACGACGTAATCTCTTTTGATAGTTTTCGACATGAGTTACAGACACACTTTTTCTCACTTTTCTAGAAACGATTGAATATTTTGTTTCACATCTTTTCGATGCGAGAAGTTCTCACTAAAGTTACAGAACATGGGTACATGGCTGTAGAGTCGGAGTTGTATAGTCAGAGTTGAGGTTTTAGTACCAGAGTCGGAGTTGAAGTATCCACAAAAACTGGCGATTCCGACTCCAAAATTTGTCGGCATAAAAAATTTAATATGTACTTTGTAAAATAAAAATAAAATTTAAAAAACAAAGAATTGTCTGCTTAACATATGAAAATAACTTTATTAAAGCGCAATGCGGCACGTGTTCGAATTAAAATATATACTTGAAGTTTTTACAGATTAATTTTCTTGTTGTATGTAACCATGTAGAGGATAGTGCATTGAAAAAGACAAACAAAGACCAGTCTCTTATACATTTAGCATCAAGGTTAGAGTTGGTGTCGGCATTGGAGTCGGACTTAAAAAACTTTAGCGGATGGAGCCGGAGTTAGAAATATTTTTTGACGCCTGCATAGCGCCCTGAATGAATCACATATGACTTATGATCTCGTGAGTCATATATGACTCATTAGATAGAGAAGTTGTTAGGGAAGGTCGAAATAATAAGTTGGCCCCCTTAACTAAACGAGAATTATATTATGTTCTGAAGAGGAACAAAGCGCCAAATTTTTATATTGATTTCTCCTGCTTCTGGCCATCTTGTTTCGCACAATCCAGGATATAGTTAAAAATTCTTTGCACAAATAGTTGTGCCAGCTTAGATGGATCTAGAAGAGTAAATTCTGAACGCACTAGATTTTAAAGAAGATTCAAAGTAAAATTTACAAGATTTCGGTGAAATGTAAGGGGTCTATTATATTAAGCTTATCCTTATAACCAAAGCCCGTATTCTTAGTCAAATGCATATCGTATTTGTTGTCGTCAATCAGAGATAACCATACTCTAAAAAACTTTGCGAATCACGAAATTTGCAGTAAAATAGCATTTACCAACGCAAAGATATGGTGAATAGATTCAACAATGTTGATGCAGTATCAAAAAAGAAATTTTAATTTACCAAATATAAAAACTGAGATAATGTTTGTGTCTTCAAATTATGGGTACTATTGTGAAGTTGGAGAAATTTATTGCATAAAGAAAGCAAGTTAAGTTAAAAAAAATGAAGGACTTAAAACAATAGAACAAACAGTTGGCATATTTAGTTCGAAGTTTTAGCGTAGTGAAAAGGAATTTTCCACAAAGGACCTATCAGCATTTAATCATGCACTTATCCCTTCCGTTTATTTTTATGGTTCAAACAGGCAGTTAACTTTACTTTTGAAAATATTAAAAAACAAATCTATGTTATTTATTCATTTTTTTAAAACCTTTTCTTTAGCTTCACTTCGGAAAATCAAATCTTGTAACGTTAATTTAACCGCCTTATACTCAATGCAAATGGATGAAACTTTGCAGGCATACATATTCCCGATGACAATACACGAATACATGGGCGTAGCCAGGATAAAATCTAGGGGGGGGGGCAAAATTTTTTTTTTTAGTAAAATGCTTTTTTGACAGCCTTTTACTCAAAGCAAATGGATGAAACTTTGCAGGCATACATATTCCCGATAACAATACACGAATTCATGGGCGTAGCCAGGATAAAATCAAGGGGGGGGCCACAATTTTTTTAAATGCTTTTTATTAGCTTCACTTTGGAAAATCAAATCTTGTAACGTTAATTTAACTGCCTTTTACTCAATGCAGATGGATGAAACTTTGCACGCATACATATTCCCGATGACAATACATGAATCCATGGGCGTAGCCAGGATAAAATCTAGGGGAGGGGGGTTAAAACCTTTTCTTTAGCTTCACTTCGGAAAATCAAATCTTGTAACGTTAATTTAACCGCCTTTTACTAAATGCAGATGGATGAAACTTTCCAGACATACATATTCCCGATGACAATACATGAATACATGGGCGTAGCCAGGATAAAATCTAGGGGGGGGCAACATTTTTTTTTTTGGTAAAATGCTTTTTTGACTGCCTTCTACTCAATGCAAATGGATAAAACTTTGCAGGCATTCACCAGGATAAAGTCTAGGGGGAGGGGCCAAATTTTTTTTTCGATAAAATGCTTTGTTGTCTGCCTTCTACTCAATGCAAATGCATTAAACTTTGCAGGCATTCATACTCCCGATGGTAATACACGAATACATGAGCGTAGCTAGGATTAAATCTAGAGGTGCAGAATTTTTTTTTTTTGTGAAATGCTTTTCTTTACATTCACTTCGCAGCATCAAATCTTGCATCCATTTGCGTTAAGTAAAAGGCGGCTAAAAAAAGCATTTTACAAAAAAAATTCTGCCCCCCGTAGATTTTATCCTGGCTAAAAAAAATTTTCTAATGAATTCCTTACTTACTGCAGTTTTTACCCCTAAATATTAAAAATATTTTCATTTAAACTTAAAACTATTTTCGTAAATGTAAATGTAAATTGTAATGTATTAATTAAAGCTATTCGTTACTAAAAAGTAAAAAATAAAAAAGAAAAAAAAAATTTTAAGAAACGCTTTTCTTTACCTTAATATATTGATCAGTTGTGAACACAGAATAAATATGAATACCAAAAAAATCGACTAAAAGTCAAAAAATAACAACATTCCAAACAACATAAACTTTTAAATCAAAATGGAAAACAACTCACACATCCCTTAAAGAAAAGCGTGGGGCGCCCATACTAACCTAAACTTAAAAAAAACATGACTGCCGTGAGTACATTTTAATATTTCAGACCGAAAGAAATACAACCAATCATGTTTAAAGCTACCAATTTTCAATAATTGAGCATTTTGTTTCATAACAACGTGCCCCACGCTTTTCTTTAAGGGATGTGTGAGTTGTTTTCCATTTTGATTTAAAAGTTTATGTTGTTTGGAATGTTGTTATTTTTTGACTTTTAGTCGATTTTTTTGGTATTCATATTTATTCTGTGTTCACAACTGATCAATATATTAAGGTAAAGAAAAGCGTTTCTTAAAATTTTTTTTTTCTTTTTTATTATTTATGTAGGTTTAAATATCTATATAACAAGCAGTGATAACAACAGTAGGGAATTTTCTATTTTGTAAGGAATTTTTCGGAAAATTTCAAGCGTAAGGAAAAGAGGACAGATTTTTTATTTTAAGGCAAATGTAGGGAATTTTTAAATTTTATCTCATTTTCAATATATTTCTTAAAAATACGTAAATTTTCGTTTTATTTTCATTTGAAAATTAAAATTTTTCATATACAATAGCATTTTAGTATTTTAACAGAAACCCTATAGAACGAGTCCTAATAGCCTGGCAATCTTCCACAACCAAAACCGTGTACCCGAATATTCGTGGCGCCCCTAATATATAATAAGGGGGCTACGGATATTCGCGTTCACATTTGCGAACTTTTCTCTTTTATTTTTGCTATTTGCATTCGCACTTACATTCGTTGAAATGTATGTGACTATTAAAAGCGAATATCTAATGAATAAAATTTCTACATAGAAATTAATTTGTAAAAACAACCACACCCTCTAAACTAAGAGAAATAAGATAATACAATTTCGAATTTTTAAAAAATTTATAATAAAAACTTTTAAGGATAAGATATATTTATAAAAGGAAAATTTTTTTATATTTTAGTTCAGGGAACTGAAGAAAATATTTTTTAAAATTTTACAGAGCCTTCGCTTTTATTTGGTACCAAGTTTGCTAAAAATAATTAGATTATTATGTTAAAAAAAATTGTTTAAAATAAGTATTCGTGAAAAATATTAAGCTCTTTAAAAAGGACAATGATGAGGAAATTGTTGTTAATAAATGCTTTACAAAATGTTAAAAAAACATGTATTTGTTTGCCTGTTGCTAAAAACAATACATTTTTAACGTAGGGAAAAGTGTAGGGAAATTTTTTTTTTGGGTTGCAGGGAAAAAAGGGATTTTTTTATACACGTAGGGATTTTTCTTTTTAATTTCTCCTGGCATCACTGATAACAAGTAACTTTATTTACATGATTTTTTTACTTTTGGTTTTTCTTTATATATTTGTGTTTTTCTTTATTTGAACTTTTACTTTGACTGAATTTGTACGTTTTTCGTGTTATTTTTATTTTTTTTTAATAACTAATAAATGTGTTCAAAAAATTTCAAGTGCATATTTTTAAAATTTTTAGCGCATATATTTCTATTTTTAGTGCATTTTTTATGCGAATATAATGTGATCTTAACTGTTTATAGGTTTTGGCCCTACTTACCAAGATATTTTTGTTCTAGTAACTTCATGACCGCCCATGAGTTCGAAATAGGGTGCACTTTAAAGAAATTTGCATGTTAATACTGTGGTGTAGGGTAGGGTATTTTTTAAATTGTTTCTGCTTTTGTAGATTTGAAAAAAAAACTCAGCTGCTTTCCATTTCGTTTAAGTAAGAAATTTCTATTAGTTTCAGATTACAGTTTCTTGCAAATTTTATTCAATTAAATTTAATAACTGTAAGCCTGCAATCTACAAATACAGTTTAAAAAATTTATAAATTGATTTTTTTCCAGTAGGACTACAATACAAATGGAATTATTACATGACATATAAAAAATATCGTTTTATCTCATGTTTCATATAAAAAAGCTTAAAAAACTGAAAGGGAAAATTAATAAAAAAAAATTTGTTATCATAGTCGGCTTAAAATGAATATATCTCGCACAAAATCCTGTAGATGCAGGGAGTAAATTTAATTCATATTTTATATTTTTTTTAACCGTCAAAAACATAATATAATTAGGGATGTAACGAACAGTGATGCCAGGAGAAATTTTAAAAAATCCCTTGGTGTCTAAAAAAAATTCCCTTTTTTCCCCTATACTTTTCCCTACGTTAAAAATTTATTGTTTTTAGCAACATGCATACATATTTTGTAAACATTTTGTAAATATTATAATAAAAGCATTAATTAATTAATTAATTAATTAATTAAATTATAAAAATTCAATTTCAAAAATGGCGGAAACACCTCTATATATCCTTTAATTTAGATACAAAACATAGTCAAATTTCGTATTTTATTTTTCATTTCATCATCTTTTATCCTTTTAAAAGAGCTCAATATGTTAAAAGAATACCACGTGGTACCAAATAAAAGGGAAGGTTCTGTAAAATTTTAAAGAAATATTTTCTTCAGTTCTCCTGAACTAATATATAAAAAAAAATTCCTTTTACAAATATATCCTTCCTTATCATTAAAAGTTTTTATCACAAATTTTTTTCAAAGTTCGAAATTGTATTGTTTTATTTCTCTCGACTAAGAAGGTGTAATTGGCTTTTTAAAAATTAATTTCTATGTAAAAATTTCATTTATTAATATTTTATTTTAATATTCACATACATTTTAGTAAATGTGAGTGCAAATCTAAATAGCAAAAATAAGAAACTAGTTCGCAAATGCAAACGCGAAAATTCGTAAAACCTAATTATATATTAGAGGCGCAATGAATATTCGCCTACACGGCTGTAATGACTCATAGTATAGAGTTTCTGTTAAAAAGTACTTAAATGCTATTGTATATGAAACATTTTTTTAGAGAATATATTGAAAATGAGATACAATTTTGAAAGTTCCCTACATTTCCCTTAAAATAAAATATCTGCCCTTTTTTCCCTGTGCTTAAAATTTTCCGTAAAAATCCCTACAAAAAGGGAAAATTCCCTACAGTTGGCATCACTGGTAACGAATAGCGATACCGATATATCGGCGATACTTCGGATTTGCTGATATATCGGTACTGGCAATATTTTACTGGCGATACGACGATATTTTTATAGTGGAAAAAAAACAGTTTAGGTTTTAATGCTTAGTTTTGCATAAATACTAACACTTATTGAGCTACTTAACATGACTCTGCATTCCGAAAGTGTTGAAGACACGGTCACCACTACATCTAGTGAAAGTTCTGATAAGTATACAAGAACTGACTTTCAAACACATTAATTTCGCATAATAAAAATAAGCTAATTTTATCTTAAATTTAAATTTTATATTCGTATCTGTATCGGTACATAGAAAGGAAAAACTCGTTCTAAATTTAAGTCTTTTCTTTTTACTTTAGTATGAGTCGGATAAGTATGGATAATACTTAAAAGTACTTAAAACAATCCAAAATGGGATAACTTTAAAAATTAATATGCCTGCATATGCGTATGTTTATAAAAGCTTGTTGTAGACACAACAACAACACTACAAGAAGAAAAAATATAGATTATTTTCATTATAAAAAGTAAAATAAGAAGCAATTATTGCCATATTCTATTTTTTTAAATTATTAAGTTAAATACATCAACTGTTTAAAGTAGAATGATTACGGAAACCATATTGGGTACGTTGCTGGTGTCTTAATACTGAAAATACTTCTGTGAACAGAGGGCGGAACACAACAACAGTGAAATAAAAATGTGTAACGAGTAAGTAAAAAAGTAATATGCTCCCTGGTTCTGTGTGGTAAGTGTTTAGGTTAGAATCAATCTAATCTCACTTTCGGATTATTTCAAGTACGAAAGGAGATTAAACCACCGTCTTAGAAATTCTTGAATCCAGCACAGTTTGAGATTAGTTTTATCTCACTTGACACCGCTTCGGCTTGATTTAAGTACGGATGGATTGACTTGTTTTTTCAGTGTATTGCCTATATTTCCTTTTGAGTATCGGTATCATATCGACAAAAAGGCTTAACGTTACATCCCTAATTATAATATTAGTCGGTCGGTGTATTGAAAACTTATAAACTTTTATTTTTTTTATGTAAATTTAAATTTACATAAAAAAAAAACAGAAAATTCTTCTATGCAATTGAAAGTATTAAAATTTCAGCGATTAAATTTTTTTCAGAGATAAGTTTCAAAGTAGAGAGTTTTACTGGTAAAATTGCACATTGTAGATTAAAATAAAGAGGAGTGAGTATTTAAGGACTTTCAAAGCAAAATGATGTATTTCTACTTAAACAATATTTTGGTATAAATCTATATTTTAATTGGTGTATTGAAATGTTTAAAAAAGATTTAAACCCAGCCAGCAAAGTAGTTCGAAGTCTTCTAGATATCTGAAAGAGCCGTCAACAAAAAATTAAGGAATCGTATACGACTTCTTTCAGATTTCTGACCTTAAACATGTTTAAATAGGTTGAGACGAATTCTGGTAGACATGTCGTGGGAAATATTGCGATTTTTGGTGACATTTCCGATACAAATCTAATGAAAAAGGCACGGGAAATTCTGATGTGTTAGCCGACATTCTTATTGTTTTCTGACAGATATCTAAAGAAATTCATTTCTTTTTTATCCAAATTGTTATATTTTAATCAGGCTTACCCCAATTTCACCAAGTTCAGTGATAATAAGCTATCAGTTATAGCTGTCAAAAAATATTGTTAACTGGAAGTTAAAGTAATAGTTAGGTTTAACTGAACTTGGTTAAACTGGGGGTTAAGTTAAAAAATTAAGGTTTCATTAAATTATTTTTATGAAGAAAGGAATTTTACAACATGAAATAAATTAAAATTTATTGATAATTTTTCATTCTTGACTAACCGGGGAATCGAACCCACGTTCACGGACAGGTTGATTTGACATGATTCAATAGTAGCCACACTATCTCTTCAGAAATATTTGCCGTTTATCACTGGCAGTTAAAAGTCAAACAAAATCTTTAAACTAAATGGTATTTTTACTTGGTGGATCGAATCTTGTTGTTGTGAATGATTAACTTGTTGCTTGTTCTTTCTTAAAGCCGTACCTATACAAGAGAGGAAAGCGTTTTCTAGCTGTCAAAAATTATCATGTCCATACAATTTGTATAAAGCATCCCTAAATAGCGCGGCGTCAACGCTTTGCTATTGAAAAAATCAGATTTTGACAGCGCGTAAAATAGTGAAGTTGGACGCTATTGTTTATAAATAATAGAAATTTATAGTTGTTTTTGCCAATCTAGTGGTTTTTCTCCTTTTTTTATTTCTGTTATGTGGGTTTTATTAAACAAGAAAGTAAACACTACTGTTTGTGACACAATGTTGACGCTCTTGTTTAGGTATGTTATAGCAGTGTAAAAGTTAGGTAAAAAAAAACGTTCTTCCTTCCGCTTTTATTTAGGTATGGCTGTTACTTCTGTTTTTCAAACTTTTTGTCAAGAATTTTTCTTGAAGTCCCAAAGTAAATTTTTCTAATTTTGGTTTTCTTTATTGTCTTTTTTGTTCTTTTTAATATATTACATGTTTGTACTATTTTTATAAATTTTTTTACCAATAAAATTAAACAATAATTAGTATTGTGGTTATTTTCAGTGTTACCACCAGCAAAATTCATAATTACACTTGATATAAAGCAAAATTACACAGAAAACAATTTTTGCGCCAGTAAAAGAATTAATCAAAAATAAAATCAGTTTTAATTAAATATTTAATCAGGTGAATTAAACTTTTAATCAAATGTATTATATGTTTACTTGACAATATTTCAATTAAACGTTTAATTCACTTGATTAAAAATTTAATTCACCTGATTAAATATTTAATTAAAACTGATTTTATTTTTGATTAATTCTTTTACTGGCGCAAAAATGTTTTTCTGTGTACCCAATTTTAATGAAATTACATCTGATATAAAATTGAAGTTTTATTTAATAAAAAAGACATTTACAAAGAAGCAGAAACACAACTCATTGAAACATGATCAATATTAGTCAAAATGTTAAAATAAACTAACAAAAATAACATTAAAGTCTTAAAAATAAATAGTTAAACCTAAAATAAAACTCCTAAAATAATGAGTTTAACTTCTACATTTTTGGCTAATAAATCACTTGCATATATTAGCATATATATTTTATATCTAGGAAAGATTTAAAATGGTCACTGCCGTTCCTTAATAATGGGTGTTTTTTAAGTCCGATAGAGCTTAGGAAAGGTTAGCTGCCAAACAAACTGTCATACTGCTCTAACTTTTTGCTCAGAAACATCATCATGAATAGATTCATGCATGAACAACGCCACCAAATAATCCAAATTTACTTTGGAAAATCAGCCATCAATTTTCGCAACTTATACTTATATTATCACAAATTAAGGCGATGTGTTGATTTAGAGAAAAAAACTGTCAATTAGACTTCAAGGCCCTGTGATGTGACACCTCTTGAGTGTTTTCCGTAGAGGTGTGAAGTCACTGGCTTATGCCGATAAACCAGCAACAATTGACGTCTTGGAGGTCAACCTTGTTCATTTGATTCGTGACATGCAGCCAGAAATGCTCAAAAAAGAGAAACACAATTGGATATCAGCAATTCGTTTCGTCAACTACAGGCGAAGTGCCTACATATTTGTTTGAAATTAGTTTCAATTGGTAATGCCTTGTATTTATTGGCAATTAAAATTAATTGTAATCGTTTTCAGTTTCATGGTCTTAAAAAATACCCTTTATACCCTATTTAGTAAACAAAATGCCTGCAGGGTCTTATACATTTGTCCCTTTCGTAATGCGGTTTTACAACTGCTAAGGGCGTTTCATAATCTATAAGCTAAAGCATTTGAAAGTTGTCAGATTAAAATAAAAACATATCTTTGCCCAGGCTAGGATTTAGTTTGAATAACTTTTTTCAATAGACTTTAGGTTCTAAATCACTATGATAATCATCTTTATCCAAATCTAAGAGTCCATCTTGCAACATTCATTACAAAACTTTTAAAAATATAGTTTTAATGATATTCTTTAAAAAAACCCAGACTTTGGATAAGAAGACTGTGCTTTTTTTATCAGCAATATTAAAAAAAAATAAATGTCATCACTGAAATCGAATCTTGATTGTATTTGCTTATCTGAAGTAACAATTTCAAATAACCCCTGAATTACACCTAAGAGAAATTACCCACGCTCTACCCACGACAGCAAAAATAATACCAAATTCGGGTAATTACCTACAAAGTGGCAACACTGGTTATTTTGTTGAACTTTTTATGGTTTTTAATCCAAATTTTGATATTTTAATTAGGCTACAAAATCTATTTTGGAGGTTCTCGATTGCATACAGGAAAGGCGAAAGTTCTCATTGGTGGCTGTAAGCAAGGCGAATTCAACTACAGGGGGTGTCGGAACAACAACAATCCAAAAACAACAGAAACAATATATGGGTTTAGTGCTTATAGCTTAGCAAAACACTAACAAATCAAAACATATGAGCTCGAACTGTCAAAATCAGATGCATTTTCGACACCACCTGTAGTTAATTTGCCTTGGCTGTATGATTTACAATTCAATGTACTCCCTTGCCTTTTGTTGTAACTACAATGGGATATGTTTCGATGAAATTAGGTATCTGGTTCCCGAAACCCCTACGTTTCTTCGTAAAACACGTTTTTGCTTAAGAGCGTATGCTTTTATGCATCATACAATGCATGACAGTTAAAAATAGTTTTTTGGCCAGACTGTTTGTATGTGGAATAACCTTCCTGATGAAGTCTTCCCTCTTACTTTTAACATGAATAAGTTCAAATCTAGTGTTCACAAGCACTACTCCCTCTATCCTCCTTCCTATAATCAATTTTCCTAGTTCCAACATAATGCAATGCATTAGCAGGGGTCATCCCCTGAGTGCTGGTCCTAAAAAAAATATAAATGACATTGATCCGGGCGAGATGTGGTTTAACAAGATGGCACTACGGGCCATACGTTGTTTTTAAATAAAAATTTGGCGATTAGTTTATTTAGAGAAATAGATCTGCCAATTGGCCTCTATGGGCCTGCCATTTTACGTCCCTCCACTATTTCCTGTGGGATTTTGTAATGTTACTGGTTTATGCTGAGAAACCACCAACGCACAGTGGCGCCATTTGAGTTTTTTCGTTGCAAAAATCATATCTTTTGAACCGAATAAGATAATTGAACAGTTTAAACAGCATATGATAGATAACTGTTCAGCCTATGAAATGAGCGTTTGGAAAGGGTGCTACGCTTTGTAGGGGCCTACTTATGGGTTATCAAAGTTAAAATTAGTAGAAAAATCAATTTTATGGTAACTAAAAAAAATTATTTTTACATTTTTAGATTGTTTTTATTTTTTTTCTTTAGGGTTTTATGTTTTAAATTATTATCCAACAAATTAAAAAAAAAATTATTTATTTTTAAAATTTATTTTTTCAATTTTCTGTAAAATATTCATCACAGTTCGTAAGAGAAGGTATATCTAAAAGACTAACCATTTCTAAACTATAATTATTTTCTAACTCTATTTGTGACTTGACATGCCGCAGGGAAGAAATAAGTGGATCGGAAGATGCTGCCAACATGTGTTGAAGAGGTCCTCATTTTGCCTTACCCTTGATGCTTTGAATGTGTTCTGCAATCTATATTTTTTATAAAATTTGTTAAGAGACTCCTGTGCTTCTTCAGAAAGCTCTCCAATTGGCACAGACTGGTACTCAATTATATCTTTGCCATGCGCCAATATTTTATGGACGGTCGGGGTCAACTTCTTCTGTGGATACATTTCTACTAAAAGAGATGCAGTTTTTGACGCATATTCTCCATATTTTGTAGAATTGACATTTTCTTTGCAGTTTAAAACATCCAAGATCGTTCCCAATCTTTTCACGATTTGATTGTCAATTCCAGTTACTGCCTCATCATTTTCAAAAAATCTCCTGGAAGTGTTTCCATCGTTTGAGTTACCGTATCCGTGCTTGGGACAGTCTACTTTTAGTCCAACTTGTTTAAAAAAAGCATCCTGTAATTGCTTCTTTCTGATCTTTTTCTTATCCTTTATTGATGTATTTTCATCGAAGTTTTCGTCCTCTTGTGGTAGGGTATATGCCAGTTTTAGCAAGAATTCCATACACCTTTTCCTTGCGTGCAATAGTGACATTCCATATTCGTAATTGCATGTGTCCAAATAAGATTTGTGCCTACCTGTAGGGACCATAAGTCAATATTGTTCTTGACCATTTGTACGCCAAAGTATTGTTTACGTGAGGTACGTACCAGCTAATTTCAATGAGTAGTTTTTTTCAAACTATTAGATTAAACTACTGTCAGTCAAAACATATAAGGGATGGACGCCATAAAATTTCTGCAACCATGTCTTTTTAACCTTTTTTATCTCTAGAAGCCAAACGGGCACGTACGGGCAGATAAAACTTTTGAATTATGTAAAGAAATAACCAAAGAACAGGTTTTGCAAATATGGCAAATATAGAAAAATATAGATTTTTTTTTATTTTCCGTCAAAGTTGAAAAATAGTGAAAAAACGGATAGTTTTTAAATAGTGATTTACTGTGAGAAACACAAAGCAAAAAGTTCATTTTTTTATCATTATACATTTAATAAATACATCAATCAATACAAACAAAAAATAAGGCGATTCGTTACCTATTTTTCGTGATATTACACCTGAAATCGCAACAAGTTGACTAAAAATTGTGTGTTTTTTTGAAAACCGAAAGTCGGTCAACTTTGAATGGTTATATCTTCTAAACTAAAAATGTGATATTATTAAGAGTGGCATATTTTAAATCGTTGAAAAGTTTCCTATAACATGGGTTTAATTAAAACTTCGTCGGCGCTCATAAAAATTTTGATTTTTGCAACCTCGTTTGCTCTACGGGCGCCACTGTGCAACGATTGACGGTTGGGTGGCCAGCATTGTTTGTATTATTCTTGACTTATGGCCAGCAATGCTCGAAAATGTGACGAAAATGTGAAGAAGTTAAGAGTCCCTTTAAAAGTCTTCTTTGGGTTGCAGAACTTAGTCCTCTAGCCGCATTCCAACTTCATTTCATATTTACCCGGCGTGGCATTTGAGACCAAGGCCTTTCTTTCTCGCATTTGCTATAATGGCTTCTAGAAGGTCTTTTTAAAATAAGTAAGACTTTTACCTTGTATTAGCATAATTGATGTTGCTAATAATTTGAGGTGAGTGAATCAATAATTATTGATATTGAGTATTTGAGAAGCAATACATACATCCCCACAAAACTACTAAAAAAATGAAATAGACAGGCCTTATTTTTTAATGAAAATTTGAATGATAATATTTAATAAAATCTATTCTAAGCCACCTTTTCAAAGAAGGCAAAGTGGAGCGAATAAAAGATTAATAATAATGCTTTTCTAGACTTTTTGAAAGGCCTGAAGCTCTTGCAATTTGTTTTCATGGGCATATGCCCGAAATCATTTATAAAAGTTAATGTCATTTGTTGATCTTTTGAATAAAGAAATTTTTTGATGAAATGTAAATTTTTGTGTTGTTTTTTAAAATATCATATTCTATAGGGCTTAAAAAACACTCTTTATTCATATATTACTAAAATCTTTGGTTTTTTTCTCCAGTCGCTAGAACACGAACGCACCTCTTAACTGCTTTTATTTACTTCTCAAAAATAGTATATGCATTTTAAAACCCAGGTATAGGCTTTTAAATTTTATGTTAATATAGCATAGTTTAAGGCACCTTAAACAACTCTTAAATATTAAACAAAAAACCACATATAAAATTAAATCCAATACAATTTTTACTTTTCCCTTCATGCTTGCATGCATTTTTCGTATCTTACAAATTCTATCATCCATAAATCTATTTAATATTTATTATTTGGTAACATATTTTCCATAAAGGTTTTTCATTTTTATCAACTGTAAGTATCACTACTGTCTAACCAAACGTTACAAAAAAAAAAAAAACAAAACTTTATTATGGAATAAGATTAGAGGAAAAAATCTAACGTATATTGTTGTATTATGCATATTTATTGGCGACCATATTAAATATATGTATCAACACACAAAAATAGATGTATGACTATGACAAAACATGATGGATATTAAGCAGTGCTGTAAAAAACTGCAGTCAATTGGAATAGATATCAACATGATTTTAAAGAAGCTGATTAAATTTAAATTGCAATATTTTGTGATTACAATCACATTTTTCAAAAACTATTGAATGCAACCAATTCGATTGCAATCAAACTTTTTTTGAAATCAGGCGATTTCAATTAATTCCTTTGAAATCCCAACTAAAGTAAAAGTCCAACGAAATAATACACACTTTTAATCTAGCAGCTGTTAACAAAAGTTTTACATTTTTAGCAATTTAAAATTATAATTAAGCTAACTAATTTTATAAGAAGGAGCTTCATTTGAAAAGATCGAAGATTTTGATTCTGATTTAATTTTGATTGCAATTACTGGATTTGATTAAATTATTGCAAATAGATTTCAATCAAATGTTTATATGAATTTATTTAAAAAAATGAATTCAATCTTTTTTATTCATGATTTTTAATTGAAATCATAGTACACAGGAAAAATTTTCGCCAATTTTTCTTTTCAATTAAACCATTAATAAAAAATAAAATCAGTTTTGATTAAAAAATTTAATCAAGTGAAATAAACGTTTACTTATATTAACAACATTATTGAAGAAAATGTTGTTAAAATCAAAAAATATTTAATTAATACTATTAATTTGTTTACTATGCAGTTCAAATTTAATTAATTTTTTAATAAATATCACAAATTTTTAAATCGAAACCAATTTTTATTTTTTCTCTGTGTAAAATAAATTTACAACTTTGAATGCAATTAAAGAATTAGCAATAATAAACGTGAAATGATGTGATTACAATCCAATCGATTTAAATCCTTTACAGCTCTGGTATTTAAGTATTCATGCATGCTTGTTGTTCACTTTACATTATACATATGTATCTATTAAAATCTCGTGCTTAATATATTCGAAATTGGAAAGGTGGAATATAATGTTGTTGTAGGTAGGATAAAATAAATAAATTATTATTTGGTAAAGACTGGTTTGTTTTTAAAAAAAAAAAAATAACAACTCAGTAAGCTGTATTCGATTTAAAAAATCGTTTCGCTATTGTCTAACACATCCCGCGTGGACCCGATCGCACTGAAACTCTATTCAAAAAATGTATATAAGTAAAAATTAAGTGTTTTTTTTTTTTTGTTATGTACGTATACTCAAATAGTTTATACAGTGTGTCTATTAAGGGGTTGAAATTGACTTAAAGTAAGGATTTATTCAAAAGCTAAACTTTAGCCCTCACAGTCATGCTTGGTATTGGGTAAAAGTAAATAAAATTCCACATCACTAGTTGATAAAATTTCTGCTCTTAACTTACTTTATATTATCAAGCAGTGAGCGGTGCTTATAAACTTTAAGCAGTAAGCGGTCAAAGTCAAATCGATAATTTTTACAAATTTTTCGTGCCTGTGGCTAAAGTTGAAAATTCATTTACTCGAGTGCTAGTATTAAGATTGTAAGTTCTTTAAAGAAATAAACGAAAAAAATTGTATAATTTTTTCCAAAAACCATTTTTTTGTACTAAATAATGTACAGTAGTTCCATCAATCCTTAGTATACCTATGTTGTCAAATTTTTGTGTTTAAGAGAGCGAATAATATCATGTTAACTTAATATGAGAGCGTCCAACATTGAGAGAAAATACGAATGAAAATTTTTAGCTCTTTTTAACTAATCCTGGCTCGTAATTTTTCCCGTTTGCTCTTTTTTTTTTAAATTTAGTAATTTGGGATTTAAAGTCTTGGGCATATGACCACAACTTTTAAAAATTTACATATGTACATATCTGTAGCATTTTGACAAAACATCTTAAGTCGAATCAAAAAAGTTTAAAAAAAATTTTGTTAATCATACGAATTTTTATTCAAAAAACATTCTTTTTTACGTTTTTAAAATTTTGTTTTATATGTAAATGAAATTTTTCTTTAATTTTGGTATATTTTATTATTTATTAAAAAGGATTTTATCATAAAAACTTTTTTGCTTATCTTATCTTGACTTAAGATGTCTTGTCAAAATGCCACAGATATATATATCATATTTATTTTAGGGTTTTAATTCAATTATAGATTGGGGACTTTTTAAATTGAATTATGTCAAAAAAAAACCCCTTAAAATCTTTGTTGCTTTTTTGCGTATTAAGTTTTGGGGAAGGACTTATGTAGTTCATTTACGGTTTAGGGACTAAGTTCTTTGGGAACTTGGTTGGCACAGCTGTTTTAAATATTGGTTTCTTAAAAAAATACAATTATTTTAATAAAAATTCGTATTACTTAAGTTAAAGCCTCAATAATATATTAGAGCCGTAGAATTTACCGTTATAATTTTACAGCAAAAACAATAAAGACTTAAGTACAATTCACTGTTTGTTTACAAATTTTGTTACCAGGACTGTCGCTTGCATCTTTATTCGTTTTTATAAATTAATTCGTATTTTACTGGCAAAATAGAAAAATATTACATTTTATATCAGTGCTTTTTTAAAATGAAGTTATGGAAACAAGTGGTAAGTGCTTTATTTTAAAAAATAGATAGATTTTCCATAAATCTATATATATTTATAAAAGAGTTGCGTGAGTGACTGACTCATGACTCATCATCGCCCAGGCCAAACCGCTGACCCTAGTAACTTGAAATTCGGTCTAGCTATTGGTCACTCCACAAATACATCCACTAAGACGGGATTTTTCGAAATTCGAATGTTTAGGGGGTAATAAAAGGTAAAAACGGGAAAATTCGGTAACATTATATCACCAAAACTAAAAGAGATGCAAAATACATGTAATACTTTTCGTTGTTCTTTAGAAAAAAAAGCGGACAGCTGTCTGGTACTTTTTTGAAATTCAGCCCTTTTAGGGAGTAAACGGGTAAAATCTGAATTTTAGTACTTTTTTTTGCCACCCCATCTATCTTTTGAACCAATAAACATATGGGGGATTCACAAGGTGTCATAAAATCATATGTCCCAAAATATTAACATGAAAAAATACGACTGTTGTGAACAACCCCTCATAATTTAGTGTGCTATTTTGAATTTTAGTCAGCTGATTTAAAAAAAATTAATATTTACCTAAAATCAAAATGTTTTTTAATTCTAATCCATGCATTAATAAATTAAATTAGATCTTTCCTGACTATTTGCCATTTTTCAGACGCAAACCACAAATATTTTATTTTGTTTGTTTACCAAACATCAGAGTCCTAGGCCGATCCAATTTGACGCCGCAAGTGTTTTGTTGCAAAAAAATGCTAGTCGCAGGTTAAATTCGGATGTTAGCCGGATAAAACTATACCATCAACGGCGACGGCTACAAAATCATAGCCGCTCGGCTCAGTTGCTCGGCTCAGGTCTCTTCTGATTAATTACGACAGCACAATAAACATAGCAAGCAAAGTTTTATTAATTTAAGACACTTTTTGTTTACAAAGCAACAACAATATTTTTAAACCATTGTAAAATGTTAGAACATTATGACAATACAACATGATAGCACACCTGGTGAATACCCCAATAGAAACAAAGTTAATAATACATTCGAAACTTATCATAAAAATACGGTATTTTGGTTATTTTTTTGAAATTCGAACATTTAAGGTTCTTTTTTTAAACAAAACATTTTCCTCCATTCATTGACTTATTCATACTAAATTATGGGCTGCCACTGAAATACTGAAATTTTTGGTACTTTAATGGGGGAAAAATATAGTACCCAAAAAAGGAAATACGGGAAATTTGATATTTTTCTTTAGCTTTTTGGTTTTACTAAAGTAACGGATTAATTGCTAGAATTTAAACAAGTTTAAACCTAGAAAAAAAAACTTCGGCATAAAAATATGTCCACGAAGAAAAAGGAGACTCTAACGAAGTAGCGGGTATATGCTAGTTTTATATAATTTTCTGGTATTGAAAGTTTTACTTCAGAGTTCGACCACAACTGGTCTTGTTCCGTATAGTGATACTAATTTTTCTAGACAAAAACATTGTCTTTAAAAACACTTTGTGATCAGAGCTGCCGTTTTTGGTTTTGGATAGCACACCTTGTGAATACCCCAATTGAAACAATTCGAAAATTATCATTAAAATACGGTATTTTGGTTATTTTTTTGAAATTCGAACATTTAAAGTACTTTTTTTACAAAACATTTTCCTCCATTCATTGACTTATTCATACTAAATTATGGGCTGCCACTAAAATACTGACATTTTTGATACTTTGATGGGGGAAAAATATAGTACCCAAAAAAGGAAATACGGGAAATTTGATATTTTTCTTTAGCTTTTTGGTTTTACTAAAGTAGCGGATTAAATGCTAGAATTTAAAATAAACTTTGGAATAAAAATATGTCCATGAAGAAAAAGAAGCGTTAACGAAGTAGCGGGTATATGCTAGTTTTATATAAAAAGGAGACGCTAACGAAGTAGTGGGTATATGCTAGTTTTATATAATTTTAGGTTATTGAAAGTTTTACTTCATAATTTGACCAAAACTGGTCTTGTTCCGTATAGTGATACTGATTATTCTGGACAAAAGCATTGTCTTTAAAAACACTTTGTGATAAAAACATAATTCCTGCAAAATTTCACAACGAATTTTTAAATTTGAAATACGATGAAGCTATTAAAGATTCGCTACCCGAAACTGATCAGGACGACAAATAATATTTACTTTAAAGTTATAGCTTTTTAAACTTTTTTACCTATATACTTTTATTTCGAATTCTGAAGTAATTTTCTATTAAAATTTTTTATAAAAACCACTGGATTTAAGGTAAATTTAACATTATGTTTAATTTTATGCACAAAAATAATTTGAAAAAATAGAAAAAAATAAATTAAAACTGAAAGCGTGACAGCAAAAAAGACTTTAGCGCCATAAATAGCCGTTATCTTGGAGATATACAAAATGTATTAAACGCAATATATTGCTCCGAAGTAGCAATAAACCAAATATCACCGTAATCCTTAGAAATGGTCCAAAGATATTTAAAAAATACTTCTCCTGTAAATTTTAGTTTTTGGCGCTTGAGTCTTTTTGGCGGTTAGTGCTCGATATAAGCGAAAATATCTGGAAATTAAGATATGTATGTAGGATTTAGACGTTGTTTTTTCATAACATTGTAAAATAAAGTTTAGGTTTTACAGGGGAAACCAGAAATATGCTCTAAAAACTACGTTTTATGCGCGTTATATATGCAGTAAAAACTTAAAAATATGAGGACGAACGCTTGCGTGACGAACGCTTAATTCGCACGCGTTTTCTGATTGATATATAAACATTTTTTGGCCTTTCAAAAGAGATAGCTTCAACTTATTTAGTACTATATATGTACCTACAAATAGCATATATCATAATTCCTTAGCGGATATTTATTGCGAAATAATTGATAACAAAATTTTGTGACGCACGCCACAAAAAGTGGAAGTAACTTTTAAAGTTGAAGTGTGTTTTCCTAATTCTTAGCGAATAAGGTATACAAAATCTATACCTAAAAAAGATGAATATAAGAGAATTCTAAAATCACTTATTCGCAGCCAAAAAATGTTGTGATTTTTTGTTTAAAGCCGTGAACTCTTTGTGACGCACGCCTTACAACGCACGCTACCGGTTTTCCAGTACTTATAAACCCAATTTTATTTATTTTAACAAAACAAATAAATACTATAAACTAATTTTGTGATTAATAAGGAATGTATAAATGAATATAAATTTTTGTAACGAAATTTATGTTTTGATGAGTTTGGCTGTAAATGCTATTTTACGCCCATAAATATTGTTAAATTCATGTATAACATTAATAGATCCGATGTGGGGTAGGATTTGGTAAAAACTATTGTATTAATGATCATCGACATACATATTTTTTAATATAAAAATAAAATTATACATCTAGTCTTATATTCCATTAAAAAAAATGAATTTGAAAAATTTGTTGGTGGACTGTTTCTGGGATTTGCCCATATGTCTAATCTGGAAAGAATTTTTTATAGGGAATATGTAAAATACGGATTCTTATCATTTACAAAGAATTCGTTCTTAGTACACAGAAAAAATTATTCAAAATTTTTCACCAATTAAAGCGTTAATCAAAAAAAAAAATCAGTTTTAATTAAAAATTTAATCAAGTGAATTAAACTTTTAATCAAGTGAATTGAACGTTTAATTAATACCATTAACTGGTTTAATTAATACTATTAATTTGTTTACTGGTGCAAATTTAATTAATTTTTTAATTAATATCACAATTTTTTAATTGAAATCAATTTTTATTTTTTTCTGTGTACAATTTAAATGTATTTTCCAAATTTGTTCGAATTATCTACAGCCTGTAATTTGCGAACAAAATTAACATGGACTGGCAACCAGCCAGACGGACGGCTGGACATCCTTCGATCACTTTAAAAAGTGATTCTTTATCGAACTATATACTAAAATATTGGTCCAGATTTTTATGTATAACACACATCGCCAAAAACGTATATAATTGATTTTTTCTTAATTTTTGCTCATATATAAAGTTTAACCCCCGTATTCACAAACGATTATTAAATTTAACAAACGTTTATTAAGTATAATTTTCATAGAAAATTTGTTCTTTAAACCTTTATTAAATTTAAAATTTTTTTTATGAATACGGCAGTAATTAAAGTTTAAAATAACATTTGTCCTTAATGACAATCTGCTTTGTCATACAATTTTCGAGTAAAAATTAAATAAAGATGGCGAAATTGAAGCAACACGATTAAAAAAGAAAATCTAAAATTTCGAAAAAAAAAATTATTTTATTTGCTCCGAAAGCTCTTGTAGGTATCTAAAAAAATCTAACATGTTCACAATATTCCTCAAAACGCAAAATATGCGCTAAAAACTTAGAAAATGCTGCAAAAAGCTCTTTAAAGTAAAGTATGCAAGAAAATGCTGCAAATGGTAAAATATGCACTAACAAATCGATGCCAATAATTCATAAAAAGCTCTAAAACGGATAAATATTTTGTTTCTGCCTTCATTGGTTGCACAAGAAAAAACATGCAATTGCATATTCATGGTTTCCTTGGTTATTACTCTAATAGTTAATGAAAAAAAAACAGTTTTTCACTCTCCTGTAAAGTATAAATAAAAAAGCTCGATGTAACATTTAAATGTCTAATACATTTTATAGTTCAAACGATATATGGCTTTCTAAAATATAACCAATAATTTCTAAATACCAACCATATATAATTCAGTTTTCCCATGAAAATGTTTGTAGATGTTTAATAGACTTCATACACATACAAATGCACTCATTTATCTGAGAATACTTGTAATATTTTATAAAAAAAAAAAATAAAAGTTGTCAGATGCTTTTTATTTTGAGAGTTTTTAATATTTTGTTATTAAATGTATATATTTTGCTCTCCTTTTTTTTTTTGTCGTATGCAGCACACTTTCTTGGTAAATCGTGCTGTAATGGCACTTTTTTCCCTTTTGGCACAAAAAAAAAAAAAAAAAAAAAAAATTTGCACAAAATGAAACAAAAACCCAGACAAACTCCACTCACTGAATCAGTTTATATATGAACATTTTAAATATATGGAAATGGGTATAATTTACTAAAGTTTTTTTTTGTCGCTTTTTTGTTTTTATACTCGGTAGCATTAAGTATGATGCTGCTTGCCACAGCTATTGCTACTATGAGCAATATTATTTTATGTATTGGCTTTTTATGCTTTATGCTCTCACATACTATACAATCATTTTTTTTTTAATTTTTTCTGAACACGATGTCCTTTTATTTTTTAAGCGGATAGTGGAAATTGATGGGGTTGGTGCAGGAGATGGAGTCGAGGCTTAATAAATTTGCCTTAAATATGTTTTCAATATTTTAACAAATCGCGTTTTGAGTCTTGTGCTATTTAGTTTAATACTTTTATGGTAGAAAGCACTTTAAATTTTTATAATTGATATACTCGATAGGTTGTTTAAAATGTTGCATAGTTGAAAGAGTTATTCTTGCTAAGTTTAAGGATTTTTCCAATTGATCGTTAAAACTTAAATCAAAGCTGAGCAATTATTGATCTGCTAGGTAGTTCAAATAGGTCAAATGTTAATGGCCCCGCTTCCCAACAATAAAGGTTGAGCCACAGCGTCATTACCGAACGATTCTTTTTCGTTATCAATTCTTCTTGTGTCTACTAGTTCCCATAGTATTTCATTGGATGTCTTCCGATGTCTGTTAGTGGCATTAGTTTTTCCTAAAATTACCTAAAATACTCTTAAATTGCTTCTTTGAAATACGTATCCATCTCAAGGAACATAAGAAACAGCCCCAGAGATCGCGGAAATCTTAGTATAATGGCAAGGAAAACATAAAAGTACTGCATTAAGCACATGCATATTTATTTCTTGGTAGGACTCCAATTTGGTCTATACAAATGCGATACAGTTTATCAAAGGTTTTCTTGGGAGTCAAAGCATTTTTAACTAATAAGATTCAATTTTAATGAGCTAAATTTCCAATTCTTACAATTGATAAACTGAAATTTATTGTTGGTGGGATAAGCAATTCCTATGCGCATTTCACTGGTTGTTTAGGCAAGATCATCATTCCAAACATTTTAGAAAAGCTAAAGATATTATTCAAATAAAACTGTTAAGCGAATAGGAATTATAAACACTCAAAAGTCTTACCCGCAGTAATATCAAAGCTTTAACAAAACACCAACAACAAACAGTGAGATTATATTTTCTTACAATCCCGACTACAATTGGTCGATTTTTTGTCAACTCTAATTGTAGTTGTAAGGGGAAAACAAGAAGATAAAACAAAAATAAAATTAATAAAAACAAATTACTTTATTTCATTGTTGCCAGTTCAGTTTTTTGCACTGCCACTTGCATATTTGTTATTAAAGGTTTTCTTAGGAGACAAAAATTTTTTCATTAATAAGATTCAGTTGATAAACTGAAATTTATTTACAGATTAGTTTGAATAGTTTTTGTTCACAAAGTTTGTTAAACTTAAAATACAGGGGCGTGCTAGAAATCAGAAATCAGAAACGTAAAACGTAAAAATTAGATTAAAATTGTATTAAAAACAACTTCCAAATTCTGGCGTTTTACGTTTACGATTTCCATCAGACCCCTGATAAATAAATTTCCAGAGTATCAGACAAATTAAGAGCCTAATCTAAAGTCATCGGGCGGCCTAAACCTGTCTGTACAAAGGACGGCGAAAATTTCCAGAATCCGTTGCTGACTATAAGAGTCTCTACAAGAAATTTCTTTAGTTTTCAATGGTACTCCGTTTGAATTTTAAATGGTACTCCACCAAGTGGAATCGAGTTATACATGGTTTTCTACCAGACAAACAGTTTAACATAATTAACAATCAAAAAACTGTATCGGGGTATAGTACAATGCCAAGCCATAAACCAATGCCAATGATAAGCAGAACGCACGAAAAGCAGGCAAACTAGAACGGCTTGATTCTCCTTAAAAGATAATGACACGTCAATGACTTTTAAAGCTATTTTCGGGAGTTATATTGTCAAAGATGAACCGATGCCAAAAAATTTGCTTAGGTAATTTAGGCAATAAAATATCTATCGGACGAATTAAATACAAACAAGCATATATTTAGATGGCTTACGAGCACAAAGACTTTAAACCGGAAGAAAGTTTGTGTGGGGGCTTCATGAAATTATAAACCTATTACTCATTATTTTCAATAGACTTCGTCCTAATGCCAACTAGAAAATATTTTTAACAAATTATCATACAATTTCGGGGTGATTTTGCGCACAAGGTTTACAAGCGACCAGCGGACGGTCAAACATATAAGAACATATCTATTGGAATGATTATTCTGAGTCAATCAGTATACCAAAAGTTTGCTCCAGAATTAATATTTCTATGTGTTACATACAACAGCACAAGCGCATAATACCCTTCCCACCAATGATGGTGTATGGCACTTAAATAACGCCAGCATTAAGATTACATTTTTCATTTATACACCACTAAATTTGATACAATAAAAGAGTGCTAAGAAGAGCATTAAACGCTCATGCTTTTGCATTACTAAACATCTCTAATAGATGTGTGTTGTGCCTGTTATTTAATGCCACCTCTTTTCTGCGAGGCCAAGGGATTATTATCAAGAAATTTTAGAATATTTTCCATTTTTTTTTTTATATATTTATTGTAAAATTTATTACTTATACAGTAGATTTACAAAATAATATGGCTTTAAAAGTCATAAATCACATAAATTTTCAATGGTAAAATATCCAATTGAAAATTTTGTTTATGTTCTCTGCTTTGTTTGTTGTCGTTTGACCAAACAAAATGTCTATAATGCCCGTTATTTATGGACAGCAATGAATGGCTATATAAACAGTTAGAAAACCGTAAAAAAATATTATAAATAATAATGATAATATTGTAATGAATGGTTATAAAGAATGTTCTTAGAAATAATGATGATTATAAAATGTATTTAAATTAAATATTAACATTCTGGGGTTATGGGTTATTTTTAAGTTTTTCTGTAGACAATTTGTGAATCTACTTTAAGAATGAAGGATATTAAATTAGTCAGGTAATTAAATTTCAGATTTTAAATAACCGTTCGTGATTGATCTATCGTACATCTCAAATCATAACCATGTTTGACTGCAGTCAAAAATTAGGTTCCTAAAGTGAAGTATGGGCAGCATTTAAGCCTGTTGAGTCGTTTTTTCATCTAAAACGGGCCAGATTTTTCTGGTTTCCCCACAGGTTGTTTCATCGAATCATCTCTGACTAGCAATAAGATGAAATTTGTGTGCGATAAGTTGCTTTCTCTTCGAGAGCGAAACACCTATATCATATGTTAAACCATTCTGATTCAAGGTGGTGCCTGCAACGAGTCAGCCATACAATTTCTATGTATACCCCTGTGTATAGCGTCCTATTCAAGGGTAAATATAGAATACTTAATTACCTTTATGAATTGCTTCAACGCAATATAAATCTAAAAACTATTTTAAATTTTACGAACACTACTTTGCCTACCCTCGTACTTTTTTTAGTTGAAAATAAATCATTTAATAATCATGGTGGCTGGCACGTGCACTTATTCCATAATTAAAATTTATTTAAAGTATTATAGAGATTCTTATTCTTTCTGGTCATTTCAACTTGAAACACCAAAAAGCAAAAAACAATCGCTACGGCTCTTGAAGTAGTAGCAGCACAAAATTTTAAATCCCACATAATTGTCAATTAAAGTTCCAAAAAAAAGTTTTCTTTACGGTGTGTCTATTGCTCTAAAAAAAACTCCCCAAAAACACTCGCACAAAAAAAAAAAACAAAAATTAAACAGCCACATTTAAACTTAGTATTCGATACTTAAAATAAGGTTGGTAACCGAAACCGTTATTAATATCGGTACAGCTTAAATACCGGTATTGATACCGAAATACCAGCCACTTTAGTACTGGCACCGATACCGAAAAGAAAAACATATTTTCCATTAGCACAAGTGCTTATAATTTTGAATTATTTAAATATGAATTGATATATAAATAGAATTGGTGAAATTGGCCACAAACCTTTTTTTAGCCGATTGTGCTCGTTGTAAGCCATCACTACCATATAACAGAGGGACTTAAACACAGTCGTTGGAAATGCGTATCTTGGTTTAGAGCGATATTTGTGGTAAACAACATGTATGATATTATCTTAAAAATACGGACTGGCTTTGCCTAATTTATAATAAACACATTTTTCAATGCCGCCAGTCACAGATATTATACACCCAAGATAGCAGAAAGTGTCCACATTTTTAATTTCTTTGTCGTTTACTTTAAATGTATTGCTCAGTGTTCGAAAATAAACCGAACACCCAAAAACGATATATATTTTTTCAGTTTTTGTGTATTAATTAGTACACAACACTTAATACCGTTCATAACAAAAACCGTTCAAAATAGAACAATGGTAGTGATTCTGCAGACAAACATATTATTTTAATGTTCTGTAGTGTTTTTTTTTACATTAGTGAAGAAATGAGCAAATAAAAAATTTTAGGAACGCTTCTCAGTAGTATTGTTGTTGTTGCTTGGCAATTTGCACGAGCATATCACGAATGACCTGTGTGTGTATGGTATACAGTCTAAAAAGCGCTGAGCACAGTTGAAGAGAACGAATATTAATGTGCTGAACTGAACTCAACGAAGTTTGTGGTTTCTTGCGAAAACTGAACGCAGTGAAATGTTCTTATCTTTATGTTGAGTTCAACAGTATTTTTATTGTATACTAAGACAAAAAGATAAACGTTTTTTTTAATGAATTTACTACACAAAAACTATTAGTGTTTGTGTTTTCCATATTACACTGGAACACTGGTATTGCTGTTTCTACTACGGACATGCATCAGTTTCGTTTTCTTGATATTTTGCTGCGGGCCAACGGCCTTGCAAAGAGCAAATAGCTCATCTAGTTTGCTCGGCATACCGTAGTGTATGTGGGGGATGAGACATACATATGCTATCCGCAATATTGAGGTCTTTAAGGTGGTTTTGTAGACCCCAAAATATTCCTCTTATTTTCTTGCTTATCTCTTTCATGATATTATCCAGTGTGACAGCAAAAAGTATTATCCTTTTTATAGCCTTTTAACACTTGTCAACATATAGCATCTACTATCGATTTGCAAAGTTGTTAACATCTTCCCGTAAGAAATACATACAAAATCAACATCTTTCAAAATCTTAACAAGGTGTTCTTATATCACTTTATTCCATTGTACATCTTTCGATTATTTTAGTGTCAGCACTAGAAAAGTGACAATTAATTTTATTTTTATTGTGGCAACACTGACAAAATGACATTTGTTTTAAAACCAGTGCTACCATTTGTTAAGTTTCCTTTTCTTCAAGCATTTTTTTTTAAATTTGTTTTTTATTTTTTTTATCTCTAAACAAAATTAATTCAAATAAATTTTTGTGGTTTCTTTTAAAAATTATTGCACTTTTGTAGAATTTTTGTTTTATTTTGGAAAACAAATTGTTTGTTCAGAAATGGTGACGTATTTGCTAATAGTAAATTTTAGATGTGAAATATGTAAACGGGTGTTTCACATTTTCAACTCGTTTCATTGAGATGCTGAAAAGTGAAAAAGGCTAGAAGAGTGATAAGGCACAACCTTGTTTCATCCCAGCGTTAGTGGTAAATTGTATACTGTTCTTTCTACTGTGGCAGACTTTTTCTGTGACGTTATCGTACATCACTTTGATCATTCTTATTAATTTTGTTGTGTCACTGCAATGCAAAAAAAATATAAATTTTGCAAGGAGAACACAATTTTTACAATATTTTAGAGAAAAATACCTCTGGTTATTGTCACCAAGTAAAAAATGTGCCATATACGTCGTTTAGACCCCTTCTATGTACTTTAAAATCCTTCTTTAGTTATGTTAATAAAATTGTTAAGCCGATATTCCTTTACCGGTAAAAAAAGTTTCTGTATCGGCATACCGATATAATTAAAATACCGATACCGATGCCGAAATAACAATTAGCTTAATACCGAATTAAAAAATAGTTAAATACCCATAGTGAAACTCGTTTCGGTTGCCAACTTTGTTTCGTACACATACATAAAGTACGCATACTTTAAAAGCACCACTTTTACAAAAAAAAAAAATAAAATAAAACTGAAATAAACTTTTGTAATGCTTCGAAGAAGACGAACCCAACGACGACGATAAACTAAAGAGAAATGAGAATGGAAGAAAGGAACAAAGGGGAAACGAAACGGGCCACGTTATCCGTTCGTTCATGTAAATTGTATAAATGTGTCATCTACATACATTATTTTATTTGAAATTAATTACAAAACTTTTATGGTTAAAATTGTAAAAAATACACAAAAATATAAATTTTTGTGTTTACCCAGTAAACAATTTGATTTAATTTACAATGTAGAATTAATTGAAAGCTAGCCCCTTCACAAATGTTCAATTGTTTCTACGCCAATCCGTTTTGCGCATCGATACGGCTTGGAGTTCAGCGAACAACTACCACGGATTGTCAACTCAGCAATACCTCGCTGCTATAACAGTTAATGTCAAGTTCTTAAGATAGATTTAAAACAAATATTTTAAGGGCACTCTATACATTTGTCAAATGCTTGACATTAAGCTGGTGTACTTGTGCTTGACGTTAAAATCTAAATTATTTGATTTTCCATCCAGCATTTTCATTGATTTACATATTTAATTGAAATATTTAGCCCGTAAAACTCTCTTAAAAAGATTGTCAAGTCTTAGTGGCACTTAATTAAATTTGTTTTTGAATTGATGTAGTTTCAAATTAAATACTTAATTAAATCTTACTCGTTCTCAAATGCCAAAAAAAAACTTTGAACAAGTTTTTAAATATCTTTTCTACAACTCAATCAACTCACTCTTTCTCAAAATCGGTTTGATATCAAAGCGAAAATAATTTGCAAAAAAATCTTTATATGAATGCCATATGGTTAAGAAATATTTGTAATCCATTTTAAAAATATAATATACACAACAATATTGCAAATATTTCTTACATTAGTAAATTTAGTTTGATTTCAAATAGATAATGATTTAAACGTTCATTCTCGATTCGAGAGCAATTTTATATCTAATTATTTCAGTCAATACTGAACAAATCGGATTTATTTTTTTAAGTATTGTAAAGCATTTATTTTAGTTTCACAATACTAAAAAAATAATTTCGATTCGTTAAGTCAGTATCGACTGAAAGAATAAGAAATAAAATTGCTTTCGAATCGAGAAAGTACTCGATCAAGACTGCCAGAATTAGGCCATAGTCTTCACGCCGCAAACGTAAAATTTGATTGCTCCATAAAATTTTCGACGTGATGACCGCAGATTGACATGAGTGGCAATTCATTGCGCAATTATGGCTATGCTGACTGCTCGAGCAATTTTTGATCTGTACGATCCTTTATTTGTATGTGTGTGTTTTACAGAATGGCGGCTTTCAAAAAAAATTCTTCAACAAAAAACAGAAATAGTCCTCAAAAGTGAAAAATAGGAAACTCTTTTAAATCTTAATGTATTTTTTTAATGTTTTTCAAATGCAAATCGCTTTAATTTTAATTCTAAACGATTGAATCGATTCTAATCGAATTGAGGAATGATTTATAAACAAACTTTTCAACAAAAAGCAAATATCTTAGAAGAGTTCAATTGATATTTCGGTCTTACGCGAAATACAATTAATAATAACCTTTGAGATAAAGTTGAGAATCGTGTTTATTCTCATAAACGCAAAAAAATCCTTATTAATAAGATTTCCATATGACGTGCTAAATTCCCAATTTTCCATATTTGATAAATACACTGAAATTTATTGTTGAGGGAAAGCTAGTCTCTATGCGCATTTCATTGGTTGCTTAAGCCAGATCGTCAGGAAACCTTTTCCAAAGATTTAAGAAAAGCTAAAAATATTATACAAATAAAACCTTAAAGCGAATAAGAATTATAAACATTCAAAGTCTCACTTGTAACTGTATCAAAGCTTAAACAAAACATCAACAATAAACAGTGAGTTTTTTTTTTTTTTTTTTTTTTTTTTTTTTTGTGTTAAAAACCCCTTTTTTAAATAAATTCCAAATGTTTAGCATTTGAAAAAGGTTTTGTTTTAAAACCCTTTTTAACTTAAGATCAAGAAACCAATTTTGTGGAAAACTCTTTGATGGGTTACGCCAGGATTTCTTTCGATTTTAACATCGACCATGTGTCTGTATGCGTGAGCATGTTACCACAAAATTTATTATATATTTTACGACCAAGTTTCCAGATTTAAAAGATACTTGATGTGGTTTAATAGTTGTTGTATTTCACGGAACAATTTTTATACACTTTACGATTTTTAAGTATACAAAAATTTTTTTTTTTTTATGCTTCTTAATATTTCATTAAAATTTAATAACTATGAATGTTATTTATGGAATTTTTATTTGTTTATACAATTTTGTAATTAATTTGATTTTTATTGAATTATTTATAACAAAAACATTCTAATGGAGCAGATATTATATATATTAATGATGAATTTAAGACCTTAAGAAAGTAAGCGCTAAGAAATAAATAAACAAACAACAAAAAAAAATATAGAGCAGAAAATTAAATTTTAATATTTGTGGAATTTGAGAATACAATCTTGTAAGGCAGTGAGGAAAATGATTATAAGTAGAGTAACAAAAAAATTTCAATATTTGCAAAATTTTAAAATACTGGTTTAAAATTTTATAAAATATATAGATTTTGAGATAAAGATTGAATGTATTTAAAATTTCATTTTGCTTTTTTTTAATTAAAACACAAGCAGTGTTGCCAGAAGATTTTTTAAAAAATACCTACGCATACTAAAAAATATTCGATTTTTCCCTACACGTTGAACAAATTTTCTCTACAAAAATCCCTACGCGTTTTAGTCATAAATGTATATATATAAAAAAAACAATAGTTATAAAAGACTAATTTTATTCTCATATAAATAGTAAAGCTTTGTTTACAAAAATAAGTAATAAAACTGAAAAATATGTATGAACTTTTGATCAAATTCAATGAAAAAACATGAGGTTTTTAAAAATAAATACATATCGCACTAGTTCCTTTAAAGAGAGTCACCTCAAATTTTTTCAATTTTCACTTTTTGCAAGAATTCGAATAATCATATCTACTCACTGTAAAAATCGTACATCAAATCAAAAAAAAAAAAAAAAAAAAAAAAAAAAACAGTTGTTTTCCTCTTCTTGGTATAAAAGTAGCTTCTCCAGAGTCAACTAAAGAGAAATATTTTGAGTTGTCCCCAAATATAAGCTGAATTCATATCAGTTTTGTTTCAACCAAACAGAAATATTTTAAGTTGTGGTAGTATTTATGTTACAACGGCTTACTTTCTATTTCGTGTTGTCTCTTTTTAGTTAAAATAACGCCACTTTATAAATGACCAAATTGTACATTAAGGGGAACAACTCAAAAACCTTGTTATTTTTAATTTTTGTTACTCGTATTTCTTTACATTGCCATAATTGTTATCAGATTTCATTGTAAATATTAAAAAAAAAAAATTGTTTTGCCTCTACTGAAAATTTGTAAATTTTGAGTGACTCCTTTAAGAGGAGCCAGTGCGATATGTTTAGTCTTTTCAACTCAATCTTTAGTTTAATTCAGGTACAAAAGCAATCGGTTATTTTATAAATAATATAGATATGATAATAAGTATTGTGGTTATTTTGTTTAACTATTTATGGTTTTTAATCCAAATTTTGATATTTTAATTAGACTAAAGTTCATCAAATTGAATTTTCATTTAATTATTTTTATGAAGAAAGGAATTTTACAACAAGAAAATTAATTAAAATTTTTTGATAATTTTTCATTCTTGACTGCCGGTCGGCTTGAACCCAAGAATTCTTCTTAAAGTCCAAAGTACATTTTTTTAATATAGATATGTATTTCTGCATTAGTGCAAACAAAATCCGTACCAGTTTCAATTAATTTGGAAATGCAACCTCGTCAGTATAGATTTTCATTTTTACTACTTTTATCCAAAACTTTCTAAATGCATGTTTTAAAATAAATAAATTACACAACGTTGTAGATTCAATAATTAAAAAACAATTGTTTTTAATTTTGGGATACTTAATTGGAACAGTAAGTAATCTTTCGTTTAAAGTACACAAAATCAGTACACTGAAAAAAAATTACTGAAAGAATTATGTGAAAATGGAAAAATCGTACCTTTATATTTCAAATGGCACAAAAATAACTAATGGCTTTTATGCGAAGAAAACTGGTTCTAGTTTAGAACTTCAATATCTAAAATTCCTCCGTGCCTATTGACGATAATTAAAAATTTAATCAAGTGAATTAAAGGTTTACTTATATCAACAACATTATTGAATAAAACGATGTTAATGTCAAAAAATTTTTAATTAATACTATTCATTTGTTAAATGGTGCAAATTTAATTAATGTCACAAATTTTTTAATTGAAATCAATTTAATATTTTTTTTTTTTTTTTTTTTTTTGTATACAAGCAATTTTTATTTAATCGTTTCTTCTACCTTTAACTATTGTACCCACTGTATGCCCCAAAACCTGATTTTCTTAAATTCCATTAGTTATACCTTAACCTTAAAAGGGAATAATGCTTAAATAAGTAGTTTTTTCCATTTACTTTGTAAACGTACGTTAATTTAATGGAATAAATGAGCAAAAAATTTGCAACACGCAAAATGAGCATTAGAAAAAATGCTTTTAAAGGGAGTAGAGAATTCATTGATTATTAACAAATTACAGATCATATGAAAGACTAAATGAGTTTTTGTGACTTTGTATAGAAATTTTAAGGTCATGCAATTTACTATTCATATTTATCAGGTCGACAAAACTGTGTTTTGAGAATTGCTTTCAACCGATTTAATGGAATTTTAATAATTGATAAAGGTTACCGTAATGTATATGTATATTGGCCGGCAGCAACAAGTGAAGATTTCATAAGATAAAGTATTAAACGAAGTCCTTGACAGGCAGCAAACTTTCAATACCCGCTACCAATTTGCTTCATACAGACTAAAATATGTTCAAGGAAAATTTATCCATATGTTTCCAAAATGCCTTAAAAAAATAAAAAAAGTAAAAAATTTAGAACCTTTTAATACATCATAACTTTGAATTTCTCTGATTCCAAGTTTTTTTTAATGGCATTTCTGTCAAGTATTTAACGTATAATTTCCCCTTCCATTCATCATTCCATCCACCTCTACTTCCTCAAGAGAGTGTGTGAGTAGTACTTGTTACTTACGAATAAATACAACAATTTTGTAACACTGTTTAACTTATTTCAAAGATTTTCAAGATATTTTCCTCTTTTTTTTAAAACAACTCTGCAATGTTTACCAGAAATTGTTGCAAGACAAAAAAAAAATGTATCTCATAAAACTTTTTTCTTTTAGCTCTTCATATTTTTGGCTTAAAACGACTAAAGGGAAATTACTAAAAATAACTTCCGTATTTGAGAGAGTGTGTGTTTGTGTGTGTGCACATACTTTGGAAGACAGAAACTCACACAAAATTCTTTTCGGAGGGAATATAATTCATGATTAAAATTTTACAAACATCCTATTGAAAAAAATAAAATTAAAATTAAATAAAACTTTATAACTGCAGGATTTTTATTTTTGCTAAACTTAATAAGTGTAGATTATAAGTATGAACAGATTGAAATAAAATATTAACAAATAGAAATATAGTTAACCCATTTGCCGGTTAATGTCATATTTATATGAAAAAAGACTAAGGCCCGTTTTCACAACTTACCGATAGCTAAAGGTAGGATTTTATCGGCCGTATAAAAAGTGTTCCATTCTTACAACTTTACTTCAACCTCCCAGGTAGGATGAACCTTAATATACTTTATCGCATACTTTAGGTTAAAGTAAAGTTTTAACAGTCGAACACTTTTTACAATGCCGGTTAAAGTCTACTTTAAGCTATCGGTAAGTTGTGAAAACGGGCCTAAGAAAGTTAAAAAATTTAAGAAACTTTAATTCTTCAATGAAAAATTGATAAAATTAATAACACTTAAAATAAAGCAAAACCGGGAAATTTGCTAAGTTAGGTAAAGGTCTGTCCAACAACAAGCCCTTATCTAAACAGACGCTCAACCGTAGAACCAAACCAAATGGTTCTGAAAATTAAATCACATAAATAGTGATCTAGAGCTGACCGTTCGTGAGCTGGACTGTTTTCAAAAAGGTAAATTTTTAAAAAAGTAGATTTTCTTTGAATACAAAATTAATTTTTGGAAAAAAGACGAAACAAATCCTGAAGTTTATGGCAAAAGACGCAGCAATAGAAAACCTTTCAAATGATACCAAATAAAAATTGCAATTGAGGTGACTTTAAATTTATATGGCAATACTGCAGTGAGACATCGTTAAGCAAACAAATGTTTTAACCAGTGTTCGAAAATAAACAGAACCTTATTTAGCTCACACATCCAGTAACGATTTCTATTTTGTAAGTGAGTGTGTAGACGAACACCGTTCGTAACTATTTTCAAGAAAGAGCCGAGTCTTATATAGTGTTCTGTTGTTCGTTAAAAACAGAACCTTATTTAGCTCACACATCCAGTAACGATTTCTATTTTGTAAGTGATTGTGTAGACGAACACCGTTCGTAACTATTTTCAAGAAAGAGCCGAGTCTTATATAGTGTTTTGTTGTTCGTTAAAAACAGAACCTTATTTAGCTCACACATCCAGTAACGATTTCTATTTTGTAAGTGAGTGTGTAGACGAACACCGTTCGTAACTATTTTCAAGAAAGAGCCGAGTCTTATATAGTGTTCTGTTGTTCGTTAAAAACAGAACCTTATTTAGCTCACACATCCAGTAACGATTTCTATTTTGTAAGTGATTGTGTAGACGAACACCGTTCGTAACTATTTTCAAGAAAGAGCCGAGTCTTATATAGTGTTTTGTTGTTCGTTAAAAACAGAACCTTATTTAGCTCACACATCCAGTAACGATTTCTATTTTGTAAGTGAGTGTGTAGACGAACACCGTTCGTAACTATTTTCAAGAAAGAGCCGAGTCTTATATAGTGTTTTGTTGTTCGTTAAAAACAGAACCTTATTTAGCTCACACATCCAGTAACGATTTCTATTTTGTAAGTGATTGTGTAGACGAACACCGTTCGTAACTATTTTCAAGAAAGAGCCGAGTCTTATATAGTGTTTTGTTGTTCGTTAAAAACAGAACCTTATTTAGCTCACACATCCAGTAACGATTTCTATTTTGTAAGTGATTGTGTAGACGAACACCGTTCGTAACTATTTTCAAGAAAGAGCCGAGTCTTATATAGTGTTTTGTTGTTCGTTAAAAACAGAACCTTATTTAGCTCACACATCCAGTAACGATTTCTATTTTGTAAGTGATTGTGTAGACGAACACCGTTCGTAACTATTTTCAAGAAAGAGCCGAGTCTTAAATAGTGCTCTGTTGTTCGTTAAAAACAGAACCTTATTTAACTCACACATCCAGTAACGATTTCTATTTTGTAAGTGATTGTGTAGACGAACACCGTTCGTAACTATTTTCAAGAAAGAGCCGAGCCGTATATAGTGTTCTGTTGTTCGTTAAAAACAGAACAATTGTAGTCTACAGTAATATTATATTTTAATGTTCTAGTTATACAATGTTTCTTTTTTTACATTGATAAAAAAATAAACAAACAAAAAATGCAAGCATCGACCGCAGTACGAACCGCTTGTATGTGTATTGTGTATATGCTTTGTTTGTGTAAAATTATTTTGCTTGCTTTTTGATTTTTTTTCGTATGTGTATTTTGTTTTTGTAAAAAATGTCTGGTTTTTTTTAACCAGCCAAAAGGGCGCTACGCAGAACAGAAACGTGGCTTAAAAAAAACCGAACGGAATAAAATGTTCTCATCTTTTTGTTAAGTTGTATATGAACAGTATTATTTTTGTGTTTGAAAGATGACAAACAGGGAAACGTTATTTTTTAATGATATACTATACAAACACTAACAGCGTTTATGTTTTCCACAAATTTAAAGAACCGAATACTAAGGATATTTAGTGCTTATTTTCGAGCACTGGTTTTTACAGCTCTGTTTTAACAAGAACAAAACATCGACAACAGCAATTTTCATTTTCCCAATTCATGTGTACGATTATGATTTACATGAGCACCTGCCATGTGGCCTAATCTCATGGTGGATCCTAAATAAATACTTGGTGATTAATTTAAAGCATTTAGCCAGTACCCCTGAGTGTGCAGTTTCTAATATCCCTTGCTTAATTAATACAGCAGCTTTTGTTGAATAGCAACAGCAATTAGGGATGATTTTAACATCACAGCAGGTGCCCACCACTAGGGATAGCTCCCCCGCGAACAATGACACCCTTCCCTGAGATTTAAGGTGCAAATCACAGCCACTACGTGATCCCAGAAAGACTTCTGCAAGGGCAATCTTCCGAACCCTCTTAATTCAGAAAGCGTTTCTCGCAAGAAGCATATTAACGGAGGCCTTAGCCATTAGTCAGACCAGTACCGAAGTACTGGAGGCTACTGATTGCCGTAGTGCCAGATGATGGTTGATGAGAGCCCCGGTAGGGTAGCTGGTAGTGAGCTTGTCTATCAGTTGGGGGGTTGCAGGTTTGATTCCCGCCAGAGACTCTCGTCTTTTGCAGACAAGCGTAGATCTGCGCGGGTTAAAAGGTTACTCTGGTGAGCACCGAGTAGTGGAAAACGAAAACTTCAAGAGCCCTTTCATTTTTATACATGTACCTGATCGCTCTCCATATATTTTCGATGTTTAAGGAGAGAATATCGATACAACAGAAACTGTCATACACCTCTAGCCAGCAACAATGTAAAACGGAAAAGATTAATCTCGACGGCTTTTCTATGAACGCGATCCTGTTGTCAGACATTCGCTCAATTTTAAAGCCTTTTCAAGGCATTGACCACAAGTGATTTGGCCAGGAGGATGTTACACCCAAAGACGAAATATTTTTTAGATAATCCAAACACCCCTGAAGGAAAGCTATGGCAAATCTACAATGGCAAATCTAAATGTCAAAACTGTTCAACACCGTTTCTGGAGTACGGCAAGGTTGTATTCAGTGGCCCCAAGTGTTTCTGATCGTTATGGATGCAGTTTCCAACCGTGCTTATAATAATAAATCTCGAAGAATCGTGTGAAACCCAACCAGATTTTTACCGATCGCCTAAAGTTCTTAGACTATACAGAAGACTTATGTGAACTATTGTATAGTCTTTATAACGTGCAGGACAAGTTAAATGACCTGGCATATATTTTTGGGCCTTAGGATAAATGGATCAAAGGCAGAGGAAATCCGCATTAACTGTAAATCGGTTAATCTTCCTTAATACCATATGCATCGCGACAAACAATTTCAAAATTTAGGCGGTGTCAATTGAGGGTGATGGCACCGTCATAGATGTTCAAAGCAGAAAAAAGGCTTGATGCTCTCCTATGTACATCATACAGGCCAAAGTGCAAATATTAAAATCATGTGTTTTAGCGGTTTACTTTATGGATGCGAACTTGATTCTGAAGTTATTAAAAATTAACCACGAGTTCTTTTTAACATATTTCTTCGCAGGATCCTTAAAATACTTTGGTCTCGTACAATATCCAATTAACAACTTTCGGCAAGAACTGAGGTAAATGAATTTAATATTTAAATCAGTTAAATAAAATTTGGAAAGATCGATCTTCTTGCTCTTTAATATAACTCGGAAGGCAGTAGAAAAAGAGGTTGCCCTAAATAAACTAGCCGAAAATTCATATTGTAAAAAGTAAATGCTGATATTTCAGCTTAGAACGTACGTTAAGCACTAAAGGTGATCTCAAGGACCTAGCAACGAATAAGCAAAAGTGGAGACAACTTAAAGATGACCTATGCTCAGTATAAAGCCAGCCTGTAATCAACTTGACGACGAGCAAATCAATAAAGTAAATTTTTGCTTTTTCTCAAAGTGAGCTTATCTACTGTTTAGTCATTTCATTCAGAGATAAGCCATTCTTAATTTATTTTCTTATTAAGGAAAATGTTAAGGGTGTCACGGCGTCATTGCTATCAATATAAATGGTCACGGGAGTTTCGGAAATAACAGCAAGGGTTAGTCAATACATATCTATTTATACCCACACCACAATAGTGGAGAGGGTATTATGCATTTGTGCTGATGTGTGTAACGCCTTAAAATATTGGTCCTAGACCCACCTTAAAGTATACCGATCGACTCAGAATCACTTTCTGAGTCGAACTAACGATGTCCGCCCGGCTGGCTGGCTGGCTGGCTGGCTGGCTGGCTGTCCATGTAACCTTGTGCGCAAAGTACAGGTCGCAATTTTGTAGATAATTTGATAAAATTTGGGACATAGGTTGTTATTGGTACAAGGACCAAGCCTATTGAAAATGGGCCTAATCGTAGGACAACGATAGAAGATAGGGGGAAATTTCTTCCTCTCAGAAACTATCAAACCGATTTTAATGAAATTTAAAACATGGATAGATCCATATCTATATGGACACATAAGCTATACAGTTTTAAAAAATATAGGACCACAAGGGGAGATAGGGGCAATTTATGCCTCTTAAACCGATTTTAATGAAATTTAAAACATAGATAGATCCATATCTATATGGACGCATAATCTATACAGTTTTTCAAAAATAGGACCACAAGGGGAAGTAGGGGGCAATTTCTGCCTCTCACAAACTTTCAAACCGATTTTAATGAAGTTTGTAAACATTTGCAAGAAAGTCTGAAAAACATTGCAGTGATCTGAAAGTCTTCTCTCAATAAAGTCTATAGCCTGCAATTTTTTGTGACTTGAAGTCATCTGTACGGAAGTTTACAAATCTTTTTCTGCCTGTTATAATGCTTCTCCAATTACTAAGTCATATCAAATGTCATCGTGTTATTGTGACGATCGTACAAGATAACAGGAAACGTTTGACTCATTCTTCAACTATTTCATATATAAACATACAGTATCCACATTTCCACTAAAATCTCGGTAACTCGCGGATTTGGTAGGTAAAGTACTTTGAGAAGTGGTAGGGCATCGATTGGTGTGGTACGCGGAGCAGCTAAGATTTTCATACATATAAGCCCATCTGTGCAGATACATATAGGATTTTTTCTTCAAAATGTACCCATGTTCTGTAACTATAGTGAGAACTTCACGCATCGAATAGATGTGAAACAAAATATTTCATCGTTTCTTGAAAAGTGAGACAAAAGTGTGTCTGTAACGCATGTCTAAAACTATCAAGAGATTGCGTCATCACTTTATAAATGTCATAACATTGCACTTGAAGCCGAAGCGACATTGCAGACGTTCAGAACGCAAGTCACACATATCAACAACGGCGGGAAAATACAACCCTCGACTATACCAAATAATGTAAAGTGCGACTTTAATGTTTGTTGTTTGCAAACGAACTTTGAAAACATTCGTATATTTTTAAAAATGTTAACAGCATAATAAATAATCAATAAAAAAATGTGCCAGGAACAAAATATGTATTATTATTCTTTGTATTTTGCATTTTTAATTGTTTTCTAGTGTTAAAATTTTTTCTCGCCCCATTTTTATTCGTGAGTTTATTTTACAGTTCAAAGCGAGAACTTTTCTCACAAAAATGTTACAGACACACTTTTTCTATTAATTGGCGAGCAATTTCCTCACGTGACACCTAGTACTCGCAAAAAAAGTTAGTGAGAAAAACAGCTGTTGGTTTCATTATTTGGCATTTTTGTTTCATTTCACACATTTCAATCGAAAAGTTTCTCGACGCGAGAGTGACAGAACATGGGCACTGGGCATCATAATACAATAATGTATGATCCAATTAAAAGTTTTCAGTGTTCATAAGTTTTAGTTCGGCTCGGGACTATTTTCAATTAGATCCTCGCTTTTCAAAGTGCATCGTATTATGCTGCAACAGACTAATTTTGTATCACTGGCACACTGGCAGCGGATTGCATTAATAGAAGATGTAATTAATTAAAGAATTGAAAGCTAGTCGTTTTCTTAAATACTGGATATTCATAAATTTTTTGGCATTAAATTTGTCGCTTAAGAAGGGAAAATTGGTAAATAATGTTTCAATGTGTTCAATCTAACACTTCGACGCTAGTCGTTCCTTATTTAAAACTTAAATCGTGTTGAATAACAAATTTGTTTTTTTTTTTTTTATTGTACATTCAAACGAATTAAAGTTACTTTTGCACGGCACGACATTAAATTTCTTTTTTATTTAACTTTCCTAACTCAATACAGCAGTAACTATTTATATAAGCAATAAATTTTATTTATATGAAGATGTAGATATTTGTGGAATGAATTATTTCAATTTTTACACTATTTAGAAAATTAGGTTTTTATTATTATTGTGTTTTATTATTTAAACGTTGCAGCGACACGTAAATGTTTAATAAATGAAGATACATACATAACTCCAAACTATTTAAGCAGATATTCATTCTGCAAAAGGGGAGTTCAATGTTTAGTGCAAACGGTCTTGCAAAAGAGCAAATGCAAAATATACGTTATAAAATGGAAACTATAAACATGTTAGAAAACATGCATTGATAAGCCGTTCATGGAACTCTTCAAACAATTTTCAAAGAAACCCATTTCAATTTATTTTTTTATGAAAAAAATGTGTAATTACGTCGTTTTGCATTTATAAAATAAACTCAATTGTAGTTACGTCCCTTTGTTTTTTGGTCATAAAAGCCTTATTTTTAATCGCAGAAGTGTAAAATTTTGTCAAGACATGTAGTTTAATAACATTCATAATAATCAATCAAAAACTTGATTTTGAATTTTTTGTTAGTTACGCCTTTTTGCATTTTAGCTAACGATTTGCTCTTTAGCCTTTGCACCAAACACGAAGCTAGCTGATATAGGGTGGCGCATAAGTTACGTTATGATCGCCAAAAAGAGTTATACGTCCATGTTCTGGAAAACGCAGCGTTTTCAAATCGCTTACAATTTGAAAAACGCATTTCAGCATGTTCTGAAAACCAGGCGATTTGCTAGCGTTTTGCTTTTTTTTCGAAGTTGTGTTTGAGCAAAGAAAACATATGTTTTATCATAACAAAAAGTAAACAAACAAATTATTCACAAATTAGTTCTGTGAAATAAATTTAAAATTAAAATGCCTACAGCGTACTTACATTTTCATAAGTAAACTACTGCGACAAACAATTGACAAACACAAAGCAAATTTTTTAATTGTATTTTTTTGATAAAAATCGGGAAAAAAATATAACAAGTTTTTCCTTAAATAAAAAGAAAACATATTAAATTGAAATTGTGGGCCATTTCCTTTTCTCTTTAAAGTGCAGTTTTAATAAAATAGACTAGATCGCTTAAGTATACACTAGGGTTTGAAAACGCCAAATTTCTAGCGTTTTCGTTTTTTAGAACACCTGTTTGGCGTTTTCAAATTGAAAACGCAAATTTAAAGCGTTTTGCGCTTTTCAGAACATGGGCGATAGTTGGACGAGCTGTGTGTCCTGTAGCTCTATCTTGAGGAAACCACAATTCTAGATTTTTCTCTACGGAGAAATAAAAAAAATTAATTTCGATTAAAAAATTTTTAATATTACTTAAACATTAATTCAATTTGCACCAGTTAACAAATCAATAGTATCAATTAAATATTTTTTGATCTTAACAAAATTTTTTGCAGTTATGTTGTTGCTATAAGAAAACGTTTAATTCGCTTGACTGAATTTTTGATCAAAACTGATTTTATTTTTGATTAATGTTTTAATTAGAAAAAAATTTGCGAAAAATTTTTCATTATATCTCGGGCCTTACAAAAATTTCAATAATTACCCGGTATTGAATGCCATTCACATTAACCGCAACTTGTATATAGTTTACGAAAATATATAGGTAGTCAAATGATATTTTCTGTAGTAATTCCACACCATATTGTGCATTTAAGTAGCTGCATTTGATATTCAATATTTATTGAGGTGACCACCGTTAAGGTGAACTTTAACCGATATGATCTTTATGTCTCAACAATCAAATGCAGGCTTACAAAATCAAATTGAAAAACAAAAGCTATGTTCACACCTATTGAATACTTGACGTCGTTATTTGCTTTTAAAAAACGTTTGGCTAGATCAAACCTTATTTAACAGTTTCTAAATTACATTATTCAATTATCTTCTTAGAAATAAAGTTTAGTAAATCCATCTAAATTGTTAAAAAATAAAGCTTTAATTTGATCAATTTACTGGTCTCACTTTTTTGGATATTTTTTGTAAAATATTTGTTAGGTCTGAACATACCTTTAGGTTCTTTGTTCTGTACTGAGTCCTTCCATTATAAATTTCCAAAGTTTTTCAAATTTAATTCTAAAAAAGAATCAAGAAAAGCGCAATTAAAAAATGTTTCACTTATTAAAATCATAACGCTTGTTACGAGCCACCCTGTACTATTGATTATTACGAGAATTATACGAGAAATAGTACGATGATCGTATAAATATAACTCATGTTATGAAAATTATTCAAATGGTTTTAATGGTTTTTCGGTTTTTTTTTTTTTTTTTCATTTTTATTTATAAAAATAAAATATCTTTGTATATCGATTTATGCTATAAAAATATATACTTATTTTTATATTGGGGTTAAATCTATAGGGATTTTGGTAGTTTTATGTTATTAACATTGCTTTTTTACAAACTTTTTCTCTTACTTCTTCTATAGTAAAATTACAGTTATTATTTGAATTTGATTCTGCAAATACTGAAAATAATATTTTTGTACTTTTTTTTTCTTTTGAAAGACAGTAGGAGAATAACATTAATTCGTAAAATGTCTCAAGGGTAATTTTGTTAAAATAAAAATTTTACTAGCAGTAAATACAATAGAAACAAAATTATATGGATATAATTTTTCTTAATAATGAATTTATATTAAAGCAATCATTAATAAATGACAAAGTAATTATTTAGTTAAATTAAAAGGAAATGACAGCCAAATTAAGCGAACGTTTTGACTTGGCCGAATGTGTATCTGCCGAATTTTATTTCAATACCGCAATGTTTGTTTAAATTTTGTGGTAGGGAAAGTGATTTTTATTAATTAGTTCTTTTTAGCTATAATTTTTGTGTCACTTTCAATAATTATTTAAAATTTATGACTTATGTTCATTTTTGTTAGGTTAAAGACCACAAATTAGTTTTCTTTCAAATGCTTTTGACTTGTATGATAAGTTTTTGGGATAAGGTAGATTACACTGTGCAATATATTTGAAGTCATCGAGTGCAAACTTTTTCTCGTGTGAAATTTCTTGAATAACTTATCGAAACCAACACTATACTATTTGCGTTTTGTTAGCTTAGCTGCCGTTTGGATTTTTTGCCTGCATGAAAATTTTGACTCAAACTTGATTTCTCCGAAGAATATGTAATTACTCTTATGTCTATATCTCGGAAAGCAATTGAATTTTGTTTTTTGTCTTCGCTACAAAAGTAGCTATTAAATGGAAGAAGGAAAGTGTAAGGCAGGCTTAACCGAAAAAACTCATTTTTTTTTTCTAAAATGTCGAAAAATAACACTGGTCTACAAAATTGACTTTTTTACAAAACATTTTACTCCATTCATTGACATATACCCATTAAATTATATATAATATTTGATACTTCAATGGCGGGAAAAATACACTCACAATATTCTAAACGTAAAATTAACTGAAATTGTAATATAAAATAAATGAAAGTTCAATTAAAAACCGGTCTACATTTTTTTTCATTTATTTTTAACAAAAAGTTCATTTAATTTTTACTGTCAAAAATTCAACACCATATTCCGTAAAATCAAATAAATATTCAGTTATTTTGTAAAATTTTACTGTCAAAAACTCAACACCATATTCAGTAAAAACGATTAAATATTCAGTTATTTATTAAAATTTTACTGTCAAAAAATTGACCCCATATTCAGTAAAAACAATTAAATATTCAGTTATTTTATTAAATTTTCGTTTACTCCACAAAAGAGCCGAATTTCTAAAAAATACCAGACAGACACCTGTCCGCTTGTTTTTCTTATAACCGAGAGAGGGAGAATATTTTTATTTACTTACCCAGTTATACACGTTTGTTTTACTTTTGTTGTACTGACCTCGTTGTTTACAGAAGAACTCTCAATTATAAGACACCAGCAGCATGACCGATATGGCTTCGCAATTATTTTACTTTTAAAATTTGATGTATTTAACTAAATTATTTGAACAAATAGAAAATGGGAATTGCTTACACAAAACAAGCAATTCATTTTTTATAGATAAGTAAAAACTAATTTTTGGTAGTAGAATTATATAAAATAACTGAATATTTAATTGTTTTTACTGAATATGGTGTTGAATTTTTGACAGTAAAATTTTATAAAATAACTGCATCTTTATTTGTTTTTACGGAATATGTAGTTAATTTTTTGACAATTAATTTATATAAGATAACTGAATATTGATTTGTTTTTACGGAATTCGCGGTTGAATTTTTGACAGTAAAAATTAAATGAACTTATCGTTGCTTTAAATTACATTTTTATTTACTTTAACATAAAGAAGAATTTAACTCAATCAACGGACAATATTAACTGCAACTGAAAATCCGTATTAATATGCACTTAGTTTTTTGAATAACTTTTAGAATAAGGTAAAAATAAATTTGCGTGGAATTTTAAATGTTTATTTATTTAAAAATTACTGAACGGAATATTTCTTAAATAAACTACAGTCCGTTTCTGTAATAATATTGTGAGTGTATTAATAAGGGGAGGAAAATACGGGAAATTAAATTTCTATTGCACTTAAACGCTTCTATTATGAAGATTTAGAATGAATGTGGGCTTCTATCAGATAAAAAATTGTGGAATTGTAGTGTCAGTATTGGCTGTTTTACAGTATTGCCAGCATGCGATAAAAAATGAACAAGACGTGATAGGCCAATAGTATAGTACCAATAGATAGTACCAAACTTTTATTTGTATTATTTTATAAGTACCAGAGCTGTAAAAAGCTGCAATCAATTGACATTGAAATCAAAGTGATTTCAACCAAACTGATTTCGTTCTTTGATTTCTAAATGATTTCAGATTTCAAAATGAAATCTTGTCAAAATTGCAATATTTTTTGATTGCAATCATTTTGAAATCATTTTTTTAGAAATCATTGAATGCAATTAATTTAATTGCAATCAATTCGATTGCAATCAAATTTTTGTTGAAATCATGTGATTTCAACAAGTTCCCTTGAAATCATGTGATTTCAATAAATTCCCTTGAAATCACAACTATAGTAAAAGTCCAATGAAATAATTTACATTTGGAATCTAGCGGTTTCTACTAGAATCTGGTGGAAACCTCCAAATTTTTGGTGGAAACCACTAGATTTTAGTAAAAATCACTAAAGTTTTGGTGAAAACCAACAGATTCTATTGCAAACCTCCACTTATATTTGACCAGAAAAATAAAAGTCAAAAACAAAAAAAAAATTTAATATTGTGAATTTATTAAAAAAAAGTCATGACAAACATTATATGAAAAATATTTCAGATTTCATTACTTTGAGCATTTTTTACATTAGAAAGCTCTCTACTGGCTTTTAGTAAAAGTTACTTTTCAAAGTTGCTATCTGAAAGCGATCCACGACGCGGAGAATTTAGCAAGGTTGTAAATGAAAATAACCTTTCTACTGCAGCTGATGATGGTAATGGTGCGTTGAATCTCATAAATGTGGATTTCAAAGTCGGATACCGATCAAGCATTTCTAACGAAGATTTTGATTCTGATTCAACTTTGATTGCAATTACTGGATTTGATTGCAATTAAAGTAATTGCAATCAAATCGATTGCAATCAAATTTGATTGCAATCAATTTATATATAAATTGATTTCAAAAAATTGATTCAATCGTTTTTATCATATTGATTTCATCAATTTACGATTTTGAATGCAATCAAAAAATTAGCAATCATTAAAGCGAAATCATGTGATTGCAATTAAATCGATTGCAATCATTTACAGCTCTGATAAGTACGAATATGATTTAAATTTTAGTTCTATTTTTTTATTGATTTAGAAGTTAGATGGAGTGATAAAAAGTTCTAAAATACAGGTTTTACCCGTTTTTTTTACGAAGAACAGAAAAATTTATAATGTTCGGCTCTTTCTTGAAAGTAGTTACGAACGGTATTAGGGTTGTGTTCGTCTACACAATCAATAACAAAATTGTTATCGTTCTTGGGTGTATGAACAGAACGCTAAAAAATGTACTGTTTATTTTCGAAGCTGGTTTTAACCCAGTAAAAAATGGAGCTTACTGCTAAGCAGCTTTGTAAGGGAGAGAAGCACAATACCCCCTTACAAACCTGCTTACAAGAGGCATGATTTTTATATGGCGAATTCCCACTTGGAAGCACTACATTTTTCCTCTTTACTAAAAAAAAATTTTATGACTGATTTTGTTATAAAAAATATTTAATTTCTATGTTCGGTAATATTTCGGGAATAATCGTAAACACATTTTTAAATCATTGCAATACAACCTGCTTCCATGTCAGGGAATAACAGAAGCACTTAGAACATTGTTCGTGAATCTTTTCTTTAAAATTATGATTTTAATTATTCACTTACAACCTGCTTACTTATAAGGGATAATGTGAAGTTATTCAACCATTAAATTAAAAATTCTCTTAAAAGGTATTCGCTTCTCTGGTGCTTCTAAGTAGTGTGTAATAGCCAGCGCATGTATCAGAGCTGATGTAGTTTTCGTGCTTCCAGAAAGCTAAAAATTTTTTACTGGGTTTTTACCCCCAACGCATTTGATTTTCAAAAATCCCGTTTTTAGCTCCAGGCGTTTAGGCTGTGCATTGATAAATCAGACAGTCAGTAATGTTACAATTTAATATATACTTATTTACATAAACTAAACGACAACTTTTATATCATTTTGTACTGGTAGGTCCAAATATATGTTCCATATAAACCTTATTTCTTAACTCTTTAAGGCAATCAAATCCCCTACTGATTTAGATAACATTCAGCACAATGAGTTCTTATACTTTTTAACTTGTTTTAAATGAAGTTTTCGTTTGTGCATGTTAAACAATATTATATTAAACCGACCTATTTGAATCTATTAAATTAAATTATTTTATGATCATCAAAAAACCTATTACTTGTCAACGTGGGGCTTAATCGGCAACCAGATTTTTGAAAATAATTCTTCTCTTTATCGCAGTTTATATATGGGCATTTCCAGGGGTCACGAACGTACGTTCGTACGCTTTTGGAGTACAAATAGTATAGAAAACAAAACTTTTTTGAGCATATAATTTTGGTAGCTCTATGTTTAGTGCAAAAGATGGATTTCACCGAGTTTAAGTTTTTATAATGATAGTTATAAACATGTGGTCACGAACGTACGCAGAATAGAAGTCAACTTTAGCTGACAGTAGTGAAATGTAAAAATCTGCGTTATGGAACGGAATATTCAAATGTGATTAATTTATTTTGAAAGTGCATTAATGTAGGTCTCCATCCAGTATTTACAAAATAAAATATCTCTCTTGGCTTTTGTTTAATTGGCGTATGTACCGGTCGCGAACGTACGGGTCGCGAACGTTCGATTTTTCCTTATGGTTTTTTATTATTATCACCATGCATTTTCCCACAAATATCTTCAAATTTCCTAACAAAAAAACTTAATTCTCCTTTTACACTTGATTGTAATAGAGAGATTCTGAAGAAAGAGTGCAAACATAACTTATTTTTTGCATGTAAAATAAGTATATAAAAATGTCTTTAGAAGTAGAAAATATAAAATTTTCCAGTTTCCAGCGCAATTTCCTCAAGTAAAACAGCTGAGATATGCTATGAAACCATTCTTTATAAAAACATAGACTTTTTTTATAATAGTAAACAATAAAAGATGATGATTATCAACATTTTATTTTTTCATCCTGGTAGACCATTCTAGGGAATTGGAAACGAAATGTGGATGTCGCCATTAAAATTAGCATAAATTTGTTTATAGATCATAAAATTATATTACAAACTTTCATGATGGCGGTCCATTATTTACAAAAGATCCCATATAAAGTTTTCTTTCGAAAATAATATTAATACACCTGAAACGCAAATAAATACAAAAATAACTGTAATAAAACTTGGTAAAGTTTATTTTAAAATTACTTAAAACTACACAAATAATGGTCTTATCTGGCTTTTGGCATTAAAACTGTGAAAGACAAAGTTTTCCCTTTGCTATCGCAGTATTTAAACCCCCTCTCTAAAATTGCTTTATTACGAAAAAAATCTCATAAAAATGTTGATGTCTAGCTAATATTAGGCGCAAAGGAGGCTGTTTTACTATCCTATAAAAATCTTTATCCCATAACATAATTTTGTTTTGCTGGGTCCCAAAAAGGGTAAACTCTCGAAAAGTTTCTGTAAATACTATTGGTGCGGGGCTCAAATGTTCTGGCTTGACTTTCTTACATTTCTTTAAGTTGTGCTGCTATTTCAAATTTTTAAATTTTGTAAAAAAATATTAAACAAAGTTTTTAATTAAATCGTTATAAACACTTTTTTATCACTATAAAAAATATTACATAATTTAAAAGAAACGTATGTATATCCTTTTTTTTCTTGTACACTTTCTTATTATTTTTAATTTTTCCCTTATCTGCTATTTCTATTTTACAAAATATGAAACCTTATCTTTAATGTAAAATTATTTAATACGAAAAAAAAATCATTACCAATCTTTAAATAATTATAGTCAAAAGGAAAACTCCACACAAGTATCCCATTCTATAAATGTTTATTATGGCATCATTCATATTTATCTAGAGTTCATAATTCCCTGGAATACAAACTAAAATAAACATATGTACATTAAGTTAAAAAAAAAAAACAAAAAACCAGGAAAGACATATGTGGTATATGTATGATATTGTACGTGAAGGACGTCCAGGACGTCCAGGAGCCTTAAAGAAGTCCTTCTTTTGAAAAAATTTCAAACCTCTTAGAGCTGTTTCGCATTTATGCTTCTAGATTTCTGTAAGAAATTTTACTTGTATCTACATAAAAAGTTCTTAAAATACTAAAGGCCACTTTTAAAGGCCCTAAAAATTATATTCTGGCATTTAATCCCGCCTTTTGTGTTAACACAATCATACAACTTAATTTTGTCTATTACCAATTGTTGACACAAGTCGACTACATGTCATTGAAAAGAAAATTCATAAAATACGTGAACACGAATGATGACAAAGAAAGCAATAGAAAAATTAAGAGATTTTTTTACACGAGGGTGAATTCTTTAAGAGAAATTCTTATGCGTTAACAAAAAACATATTTAATTAAAACAAGAGGTAACAAAAAAGTAATGAATTTTTTTCATTTTCATTAAAAAAGAAATCAGTCTCCTGCCGGCGTCAAACTGTAATATTTTATAAACAGTGCGAGTTTTTCTTCAAAGAGGAGGGGGACAACATTTGAAGTTTTTTAACGGATAGCCGAATGAAAAAGAAATTTAATACGTCCCAGGAAAATCTTTACTTACCTCTTAACTTGGCAAGTAAAGTTGGAGACATATGAACACTACTTATTTTTCGGCTGAATAACTACTTATTTTTGTTCAAGTTGTTCATAAATTTAGTTCTTACAATTCACTTACTAGAAGTCAAAAAATATCTAGTTATTATTTAAAAAATAATTATTTATTGTTAAAAAATAAATTCTTTGAATCTTTTTGATTAAAGCTAATTGCAAAAATAAAAAAAACTATCGTATCGAGTAAACTATCGTAATTTCTACATACGATAGACACTGACGTATCGAATGAAAACTGGAGAGATTTAATGTCTTTGATTACTCGATATCGACTGCTTTCATCTCAAATTACGATACATTTAATTCGATATCGAGTGTCATGATACCAAAATAAAACATTTCGATCAATTTCGCTCGATGTCGTATGCGGTGATTAGACCCCAGTACTAAAAACTACACAACTACTTAGTAGTTATTGAGCGGATTATTAGTAAGCAAATATTTTGTAGTGAAAATAAAAGAAGTAAAAAGCAGTTTCTGAAATCATTACTAGTAAGTACTTTTTGAGGTTTTCAGAATAATGCCACTTCTTACCAGGTAACAACTTCTTACCAGGTAACGTACACTGAACCAAAAATCCAATAAAAATGTACGTTAAGCAAACGAAATTACGTTTATTGAATTATTTTCGTTGGCTCAACAAATTATTCGTTAATATAATGAAAATAATACCTAAATTTTCATTATATTAACGATTGATTCGTTGAGCTAACGATAATATTTTAATAAACGTAATTCATTATACATTTTAAGCAAAAATTATTTTGGACATACATATGTGCGGTTACAATTCCATTAGCCGTAACGCGAGCTCCGACTCCATTGTTAAAGAAATAATGTCGGATTATGCCATTAGCTTGTAAACCGCACCAAACGTTGCATTTTTTTAAATGAAAAAGGGTGTGCAGGATCTGCTGGAAAAGATGAATACCTGACCTAGGGCCTACTTCATAGTGGATCTTAAATTGGTGACAAATAATTGGTACACACCGGAGTGGCAAATTTTAGGGTATAATCCAGCAAGGTTATACAATCGTCCCTTGCTTAGTAGCTGGAGCTATCTGACCTCCGCTGCTTTTGACAACTACTAGCAGCATCTGTTGAGTAGGAACAGCACCTAGGGATAATCTCCTCTCAGGTCTAGCTCTCCCACAAGTAGTGAAAAAGCAGCCCGGAGAAAACCGTAGGGTGTGTTACGTATTGACCTCTCTCTAACTTTCTTGCCTCCACGTATGAACAGGTCTCCCCATTCTTCGATTACCCTGGGGGTTCCAGTCGATGGCATTTCTGGTATTGTCGTTTGGGGGTCTTCTGAGAACGTGTCCAATCCAGTTATACTTGCGTTTTTTTATTTCAGTTAAGACTAGTAGTTGTTTGTTTCCAAACATAATCTGCTATTAGAAATAACATTTGGCCACAAGATGCGTATTATTCTGCGGTGGTACTGGTTTACAAACATCTGCAGTTTTTGGGCATCTTGGGAAGCAGCGTTCCATGTTTCGCAACCATATAGCAGGATGGATTTTACGTTCGTATCAAATATTTTGAGTTTTACTCGACGGGAATTGGTTTGCTAGCTTTTATAATTCGGTTTTCAATATAGTCCTTGGAGCCAACCGACTTGGTAATAATGCTTCCTAAGTATCAGAAGAAGGACACGTCTTCCAGCGTTGTTCAAGGGTTAATCTATTCATGATGATTTGCCAACGTATACTTATAAATGTTAAAAAGTGAACGCAGTGTGACAGGTCGTTTGAAAGCGTACCCACCTTTAGCAGTAGGTCTGTAATAAATATTAGCTTCTTTAAAAGATATAAGGCTTCTACTGCAAACGAAACGCGTTTATGCAAGCCAAAGCCTAGTAAATATTTTTTACAAAAAAATTTCAACAAAAAACGAATAGTTTGCATATCTTGCATAAGGAAAGTAACAACATATTTCGATTTGAATGAAGAATTAATACTGTGTATTACGATTTTCGCAATCGTACGAATGACACACTGATAGAAAAGGCGCCATAACGCTGATGTATTTTGACATCAGTACTATGACAAGTGTCTTCGTTTTTGACCCCATGACACTTTTCATCATTGTGATGTCAACCTTAACATCACTTGGCCAAAGTGTCATCAGAGTCAAAATGAAATTAGGTCATCGATGGGATGACACATCGGCATCACAGAAATGACGAACATGTCCTCAGTGCGATGACGCAGTAACATCGGAGAATGGTCACATAAGCATCAATTTAATGACAGTTTGTCATTAAGTCAAAGTCATTGGAATTGAATATTATTATTTACTTACCCGTTGCATATGTTTGTTTCACGTTTGTTGAATTACGACCTTTGTTTACAGCAGCACTCTCAACAATAGGACACCAGCACCATGCCTCATATGATTTTCGTAATCATTCTACTTTCAAAATTTCATGTATTTAACTAAATTATTTTAAAAAATAGAATATAGGAATTTTTGCTTCTTATAATACATTGTAATCATGAAAATAATGTTAATAATATACAAAATGTGGCATCGAATTGATGTCACTATAGTCATAAAATAGATGACGCGTAAAAAATGACAAAATTGTACGAAGACGTTAGTCATTGGATTGATGTTACTTTTTGCATCATTGATGCCATTTGTAGTAACATTGATGTCACAATTCAGATGTTAGGGCACCACATGTAGTTGAGTTCGCCTAAGTCGAAACTTTTATTTAAATACCGGTAGGTAAAGTGGGTTTTAAAGTTGCATTTATAGTGACAACCGAGGCTGTAAGCTTTGACGTCAAATGAACAATCAAAGCTGAAAACATAAAATTGAAAAAAAAATAAAGAATTAGCGTATTAATAATGCAGGTAGGCAAATGTTTTAGAAGTTCCACATTTTTTATTACCTAAAGTTGCCAACTCCAATGTCCTGTAGTCTTATTTTGTAGCATACCAGAGTGCATTAAAATATATGAAATAGCGGTTAAGCTAAGCACGTCAGTTTCATCTAACTAGAATAATTAATTTTAAAATTCCGTAGTTTTTTATACAAATAAAAAGGTGTTTTAAAATATACAAATCTTAATAAAATAAATATAAAAAACTTAGTCCTCAGGTATGACACCATCAATATTTGTTTCATCCAAATAGACATACTTACTTACTTACTTACTTATTTGAATTTTACACTACTATGTTTTGATTAATTCTCAGCTTACCCTCGCATAACAAAAAATGTGTCCCTTAAGTAAGCTTTTTTCTTTCTTTCTAAGGTTTCAAATATGCCAACAACTAAACGAGAAAAAAATGTAAAGCAAAATATTTAAGATGACAGAACTATACACTTTTCTCCACAACTACCACTGGCAGCAAACTTCTGCCATCACCGCCAACAAAAAACCACTACCATCATCAACACACAACCAACTAAGCTACGCCAATATTATAAGACTGATTGCAGGGTGAAACGAAAAAAAAAAAGGAATATGTATATAATCTTAAAAGTATGTAACTATGTAGATACATTTACACACTCGCACATACTTCAGCATACAAAGATACTTTTAGCTGACAGTCGAACTGTGTTTACTTTAGTATTATATTAAAAAGATACTAAAAATTTCCTAACTTTTTTTGTAGTTACTTCTCCATACTTTTCGTGTTTTAATCATACTATTCCGCTCTATTCCATCAACTTACACTTGAGATGCTTCTTTAGTTTGTCCATATCGAAGGAATGGAAAAATAAGACGTAATACATGGAAGAACGTAATTTTGCCTTAACTTTTTTTTATTTACTTATAATAGAAAAAAAAATAAACACGTACAAATTAAAATGTAAGGAAATAAAAATGACCATTTGGAAAAGTTTTCAAAGTTTTAATGCTTTACAGAACTAAAAAAATCGTTTTCGAGCGCAGTATTATATACCAAATACAACAAAATTAGGTCAATCTCGAAAAAATCTTAAAAAAGGGTTAAACTAGAAATGTTCCTGGTAACAGTTTGTAATCTATGGATACGTTTTAGTTTTTAAATCATAAGAAAAAGTTTAAATCTTCTTCAAAGCCAAGTTTCACGAAAATCTGACCTAATTCCATCCGACATAATATAAATGTCTGCAAAATCTGTTAACAGTGCCACACTATCACACAAAAAGTATGCAAAGTATGCATAAGCTTGCTTAAGCTACTGTCAAATTATAACAAAAAGAATCTCAAATGCATTTAAAAAAACAAAATCAAAAAATATTTGATTCCGTACGGAAAGTGCGATCTGTTTCCCACTTTGCTTAAGAATATGACAGTTTCTTAAAATCTTACAAAAAATGTTCTTAAGTTGAATATGGTTCGACGCATATGAATCACATGTATTCGCCCAATTGCTTAAGCCAACTTAAGCATACGCATTATAGTTGGGCATTCAGGTACTTTACAAGAAAAGGCAACCCTGATCGCATAGATTCTATTAATTTATGAAAATGTTCATAAATATTTACTCAACAAAGATAAACAAGTTGTTTTTTATAAAATAATAATAAAAAACTATGAAAATTAAAACTATAAAAAGCAAATTATTTTACTTTAGTTTTATTTTAATTTTTTACTTCACTCTTAGTTTTTCTTTAATTTTTCTTCTTTTCTAATAAAATTTGCTATTCACACTGGTTGTTTCCATGAAATAAAGCCAGGTATGGGGGGAATTTTAGTTTGAGATGAAATAGTAATAAATATTAATTAATGAGTTATTTTAATTAAAATAGTTTAAAATATAAATCAAACATATATATATCGTTCAGAAGATTTAAATTCGTGTTGGTACTGATCACATTCTTCAATAGTTTTCACCAAACAAATCGAACATTTCCAGGCCTGGCATAAATACAACCTTGCTTAGAACATATAAAAATCAATCATTATACGATACAACATTTTTTTTTGTGAAAATTATCAACAACAAACATACGATTGGAGGATTCACAAGGTAGTTATAAAGTTGTAAAGTCATATGTCTTATAATAATTACCAGAAATATATGACTGCTGTGGGAAACCGCTTATAATTTAGATTTCTACTGTAAAGTTTTGACGAATCAATGAACACAGCATACAAATATTTATATTGTTTGAAACACAACAGTATTTTCTTAAGCAATTGTAAAATATGATTTAGGACATTATGACGATATGACTTAATAGCACACCTTGTGAAACCCCCAAATATTGTATAATTAGACGATTACACCGGTCAACAAAAAAAATAAAAATTCTTGGGTTTCTTTTGTAATGCATAAATTCTATTGATAGACACCGAAAAAAAAACAAATAATTACCAATTTCTAGCTTTTAAAGTTTGTTTTACGTCGAAAAGTAAGTTTTGAAGATTTTTATCGAATTTGCGATCAGCAGTTGGCAGCACTTATATTACAAGTGTTGCAAAGTGCATATTCTTGCATAAAGCTTACAAACTTTATTGTGTATTACTAAATTAAAAAATGGCGACAAGACGGTGTAAAAATAACGGTGATTAATTTTTTTCTTTGCGGTGAATTTTTGAAAAAAACGAAATAAAATTTCTTTAGCATCAAATTTAAAGCTTTGTGAAGCTTATGAAGCATATTTTAAATATCAGATTTGAAATCAAGATAAAACTGGGTACCTCATTTTGCCTGTGTTAACTGCAAAAATCAAGTACACTATCAGCAACGTACATGGCCTGATCGGGTCGAGTTTCATATAGGAAAACATAAAGTCAAATGGGGACCAGTTGGAGATCCAAAAAGTATCTTTATGCAGCCATTGCATATCAAATTAGGCCTAATTAAACAATTTATAAAGGCATTGGATCAAAATTCTGAAGCTCTCGAATATTTAAAAGGATTCCTTCCCAAATTATCCGAAGCGAAGATAAAATTAGGAATCTTCGTAGGACCACAAATAAAAAAAAATAATGAACAGTGATGAATTCGCAATATTACTCAATACCATAGAAAAACAAGCCTAGAAGAATTTTAAAGAGGAAGTTCATGGTTTTCTCGGAAACAAAAGAGCAGATAATTATTAAGATTTAATTGAAACTATGATTGAAAACTTTCAAGTTTTTGGCTGCCGAATGTCCCATAATAAAATGTAATCTTACTCAGGAGACCAAAGAGAGAGTTTTTCACCAAGATGTGTTGAACTTTGAACGGCGTTACCAAGGGAAGTATAACGAAAATATGATGGGAGACTATAGTTGGGGTTTAAAACGAGAAATTCCATACAAACATAGGAAAATGACTAAATATATATTTATTTTTGAACTTGGTTTTATTTTAGTTTCTACCTCTAAGCTATTATTTATGATTATTCTTGAATTAAAAATACTATTAAGTTCAGCAAATTTTTTTTCTTTGTAATGCATAATAAATTTTTTCTTTGTAATGCATAATAAATAAAACAAACTTTGACAAAAAAAATTATTTTCCCTTTATTTGCAACCTTAAAGAAACTAAAAAATGACATTTAGATGTCAGACCCAAAAGTCGTGTCGACCGGTGTTATACAAAGAATACGACAATACTACGAGCTTGTGAGTTGGACAAATATAAAGTTTCATGCGAAATATTCTAATGTTATAAGGGACTTCAAAAGTAAAATAAAAAAAATTAACTTTAAAAGAGCTTGATATTGTTGTCATAAAGCTATGTATGTATATATACATACATACTTACATATATATGTTTCGTTCTGGAATGACTATTCGTCATTGTTCCCTCGCTCTACAATTTATTTTGCTTCGTTGAATAATATTCCCATAAAACTCTTATTATCCAACCAAGTAAGATGTTACAGCTTTTAAATCTCTTATTTTTTACATTTATAGGGACTTTTTTAAAAATTTATTCAAAAACAAGTTTTTTTTTGTTTTTGCTAAAAAAACTTTTGACGGTTCATCGACCACAAAATTTGACGGTTATGCTGTTTTAGTACAAAATTTTATTGGTTTTGAGACATGCCAAGTCAGTGCTTTCTAATAAAGACATCATACAAATCTCTTTCAGATATTCGAGAGCATTTCGTTAGCATTGTTGATTTCAGAAAGGTGGGCCACTCTTCCTAGATTGGTAATAGTGTTGTTATATGTGTGATCTCACGTTGCAGGCATGCTTCAACAAATATTTATAAATCGTTTACCAATTTTCCTGAGACGTCATAATAAACTTTGGCCATTTAAGCTCACTCATGCTAGCTTTTAGCGGAAGCTGGAAAACCATTGCCTGGGAACTACTTGGTCTGTGACCGGAAGTAGGGAGTTGCTTCGACAGTCTGGCAGAGGAATCATTTCTAGTCGCTCTTCTTGCACCTCAGTAGAAAGGGCCAGTTGCCTAGATTAAATGAAAGAATTTTTAATATTTAATTTTTTATAAAGTCCGTTTTCAAACAAATCTATATTATGATAGAGGATATTAAAGATTCGGCACATCCGAATGAAGCATTTTGATTTATTTAATGTCTAGAGTCCATAAGGATAAGGTACTACTTTGTAGACTTTTTTAGTAAACAGCATTTCGATAATTGGAACATTATAGGGGACTATATAAGATTTTAAGGAAAAACAGGAATAATAGTTAGAAAAAAACAAAAGCAAAAATCGCTTTAAGCACCCAGAATACACTAGCAACCAAAACCCAAAATGTTTCCTAGCTGGCATTAATGCTGGAAATAAATGTTAAATTATATTAGACATTAAGGAAAAGACGAAACAAAATGAAAAGAGAAATCACCTAAGTAAACATAATCTGTGACAAAGTCAAACGTTAAAGGTAACATATAACGTATTGGACAACTAACTATAGTTTGCCTTCCCTTCTATCACAATTCCAAAGATATTAAATGCCAAAAAAGGCCAAAAAAAAAAATAACGCTGAAAGTTTGCTTAGAGTTGACGTAGTTAGTTTTCATAATAAAGAAGAAAGAAAAAAAATCAAATCTTATGGACTGTACATTTAAGCTGATACCGTCTCCCTGCGAAAAAAAAAATTAAGCAAAAAAAATTAAAAAGGACAAAAAGCATAAACCATCACATCCCTAAAGATACAGCTGAAATATTCGACTAAGTGTTAAAATCTTAAAAAGTTTATGTGCAAAATGAAATCAGCTTTCATACGCATACAGGAAGAAAACAAAAAGTAGAGGGAATCTTGGTACCTCGCTTTATGCTCGCAGCAGACTTACTACTCAAAACTCATACATCCAAATGCACACATTTTTGTAGTTTTAAAAGATTTTTCTCAAAGCTGACTAAATACATAATATAGACATCATCAGTATTTTAACAAACATTATCAACGTTTTTACCATCTCCAACTCCATCACCATCAACAACCGTATTATCTGTCATTTTCATCTGGGTAAATGCTAAACACCAGTGTTTAGTGTCTACTCAAAGTGGTATGGGAAGCTTGATGGCCAATGCCAATTGCAGTGTTTATTTTCTTCTTTCCTTTTTTCTTTTTTTTTTTTGCTTCTTTCATAAATTTTTGGTGATTTTTCCTTAACCAGTATCCCCTTTTGCTTAGTTTGGGGTTATAGTTTAGTTTTACTCCGTTTTGTTAATTCTCTTAAAAGCAAATGGCAATAGTAGAGAAAATTCTGATGAAAATGTTTAAATGTGAGATTGTCACTTTTATATCTAGCATTAAAATTGGAAAGTGTTAGTTAGACATTTCTAGTTTTACAGCCATATTCATAAAAAGTTCCTATTTTAAGCTTATAGTATGTAATAACTATTAAACGCTTTTTGTCTTATAAACCTCTTATAAAAATTTGTATTCATAAAAGTACAATAACAGCTTTTTTACTATTAACTGTTTGCAGCGATTTTCTGTTTAAGTATGGCAACTTTCTTTATATTTGGCTGCCATTTTATTGTTAGTGATGATCGAAACTTCTATTCGGTTAACATGATATTCTATATTTAATTTTTTTTCATAATTTTTTCTTAATTGTAGACCTTCAAAATTATTCTTATCAAATAAAACTACATATTATTTAAGTTTCTGAACAAAATGTTTCCGAAATTATCATAAAAACTTTTGTTTGAACCTTTTTTAAATATACGATAAGAAAGTAATCGAATAAACAGTTTGTTTACTTTTTATTAACATCACTATTATAATAATTTGTTTATTTTATTTTTTTTAATATTTTTGAACAATAATTTGTTGTTTTAAACAAAAGAAACAACTAGTTGCAATAATTTAATAAATAATTAAAGAGAATATCTGCATTTGCCCCTGAACATGTTCATTTAAATCATATAAATTTTTTTTAAATAATTGTCAATATAACTTTAAGTTGGCTGTCTAAAATAAAAAAAAAAATTAGTAAAATGTATTTAACATGTCCGTTGTAATAAATAAAACATTTTTGTCATTATTTTTCAACATATTTCACAAAAATAATATCATAAAATGCGAACACCTTTCAAAATGTCATTTTATTTTTGGTTTAAAGAAGGGCAAATCCAACAATAAGTTTTCTTACTTTATGAATGGTTTATTAAAGGTTCAATAGACTATTTTTCGTTTATGAATACAACTTTAGCAATTTTTGCTTAAAAACGGTCAATTAATCATCAATAAGTTTTTATAAATACGGCTGTTAGCATATTGATATACTTTTGATAAACCTACTATTTGGTTCACTGCTTTAAAAGGCGCATTCCTTATTTCTCGACAGCCGTCCGTTTAATATTTATCTAAGACTTAACCATCCGATGAGAGAGAAGGTCCCTAGGGACCTTTTTACCTTTTCAAACTGAAATTACTCCTACTTCGGCCACTACTTTTTTTATTGTTTCAACACATAATTTACTTGTTCTGAACACAAAGACCTAAACTCAAAGACATTAGGAATGATGATAAAAACAAAAAATTCTAAGAAAAAATTCTAAGAACAAAAATACTAAGAACAAAAAATACTAAGAACAAAAAATTCTAAGAACTGGTTTATTGCTAGTAGTATAAGATTAGAATATTGTGCCTTTCCTTGAAAGCAATAAAGTTCATGTCTTCGAATTTTTCTTAGAAAACAATAAAAACAAAAAAAAAAAAATCAACAAAAAAATTTTTTATATGAAAAAAACATGATTTACAAAAAAGGTCCACAGGGACCTTTTCACACGGCCGTGAAGTTCAGAACTGTCACTCATCGGAGGGGTAAACAAGTATATATATTCTTGGTTTTTGAGTAAGTAGGTACACCGGTCTGCAGCGAAAATCACCTTAAATAAAAATATATGAAATACAAAGATTTTCAAACACTTAATTCAAATACATTTTCCGTTTTTTCTGTTGGGCTCAGATTTGTATGCATGATTTATATTTGCCCGATATAAAGCGGTTTTACTTCATGACAGAAAAACAATTCGTCCGATTTTGATCGAGAGAGAAATATAATTTCTTTAAACAGCCCAGTGTTATAAGCAGGGATGTGGAGTCGTCAAGAAATAATTCTAACTCCGACGCTATCTGCTAATATTTTTTAAGTACGACTTCCAATTCCAACTCCGACTCCTGCTCTAAACTTAATGCTAAATGTATATGGGACTGGTCCTTATTTGCCATTTAACTCTTTATTTGAATGCAATACCTTTTCAATGGTATGTATAGCATGATGGTAAATATAGCATGAAAATAATTCTGTAAAAATTTCAAATCGATATTTTAATTCTTACATATGCCGCATTGAGCTTTAATAAAGTAATTAGCATATGTAAAACAGACTGGCCATTATTTCCTAAAATTTTTAAACAGACCCTCTTCAAATTGTTATTATTTTGGAGAATATTAAAAAAATGTTTTATGCTGAAAAATTTTGGAGTCGGAGTCACGAGCTTTTGTAGCTACTTCGACTCCGACTCCGGTACAAGAACCTCAACTCCGACTCCATAGCCCTAGTCGATTAAGCCATGTCCGTCTGTCTGTTTGTCTGTTGAAATCATGCTTAATTTTAAACGACTCAAAAGAAAAGAACAATTTTGGTTTCAAATTGCTTCATATTCACCTAAGAAGTTTGGGATTGAAAACCAGCACAATTGGCAAGTAGGTAAAGGGTTGTGACTTCAAATGTGGACCAACTACCCTAACAAATTGATATTTCTATTAGATAAACTAGCAATAATGCACAGGTGGACGGACATAGTTAGATCAATGAAAACTTACTAAGGATCCGAAAAATCAATTCGTAATAGGGCCCTTGCGGGTTACGCCAATGTGTTTTAAATAAAATGCCAATATTAATATTTACAACCCTATGTTTTTGGTGGTGGTTAAAAATACGTCAAGAATTTAAAAATTTTGCCTCGAGCTTCAATAGCATGAGTCACATTGAATTTCTAGTATGATCCATCGCTAAAATATAAAAACCAATATTTCTGTGACGTTAATCGCACGGCAGGCTTATAAATGCCAATTTTATTTTCCAAATAACTTGATTTTGTCACACTGTGCAAGTTTAAATTAAATAAATTAAAACAAACAGTAGATCTGTTTAAGAAGATTCAGTTTATATATTTTTTAATACTTCCCAAATGTATGACTACATGTCTCCTTATTATGTTTATTTTGTTGCCATTAGGAGTTTAGAAAATTTGTTGCAACTTTAGCAATCAAATGCCGGAGGTTGCCTAGCAAACATTGAAGTTTGTTGTTATAATTAAAAAGAATAACTCAACATTATTTTCCGTACAATACCTTTAAAATCATTGCAAAATGAGAACAACTTATTTGAATTTTTCTAAACATTTTTTTTTATCAACGAAAGGCTCTTTTCTAAATGTTGAAGTTTTTGTTTGCTGGGCGTTTGCATTTCGTAGATGTGTGTCATAGAATAAGTACTTTTGTTTAAGTTTTCTTCATTCCAGGCATATTTGTTTGCTTTTGTTTGTTTATTTTGAGTGATTTTATTTTATTAATTTCTTGTCTATTCGTTAAATAACATTGAGAAGGTTTTAGAAAATAAACCAGAAATTTTATATGACAAACATGGAATTTTGATTGAAATTAGGAAAGTTTGTTTGGTTTAATTTAAAAAATATTTAGAGTTCAAAATAATTGAAAGGAAGTAGATGCTATAAAATCTTTAATTTAATAATTGAAAAAATTTAGAAATCATTGATTTAATATAGCAACAAATATCAAATTAAAAAAAGAATTATAAGAAATTATTTTTCAATATGGTTTGTTTTACATAGAAAATGGTGTAAAATACAAAAAATAAAAACCGTAATATGATTGTTTTGATTATACTTTTGATTAATGGAGCTTGATATGATCAAATCAGCCCTGCAGCAAAACTATCAAACAATGTATTAGTAATGATTAGGGCAACCAAAAAAAAGCAATTAAAACACAGTTTTAAGCTCTTAAAAAAAGAGTTTAAGAACACGAAAATAAGCTGTTAAAATAAAAAAAAAGAAATTTTTATTTATTGTTTATTTTCCACTTTATTCGTTTAATACGTTGTTACAAAAAAATATAAATTGATGCGATAAATTTTCAAAAAGAAAACACTGTCCATTTGGAGTCAGCACGTTCTTGAACATAGAACAAGTTCTTTCTACGTCTACAGATGCCAAGGGAGCATATTTAAAATTGATATTTGCTCTACGATTGGATTCACAATTCCGCTTGACTCCAAAAAAATATCCTAAATATCTTTTAGTACCTAGAATTCATAATTTTTTAATAAAGCTGATTGAAATTTTTTATTAACCTTGTCTCCTTTATCCCCTGGAACATTTACTTCTTATGGTGTCTATTACTCTATTCAATTGGGAAATCAATGAAACATTTTTTGTTTCCAATTTTGTTACAACTTCGTGTAAAAACCAAAAATTTGCAAAAATGAACCCTACTCATAAGCATAACATGTTTAGAAGCAATCAAAATATGGTTGTAACTTCTTAACGGATGACTTATTTTTATATGATTGTCACCAACAACCATTTTATGGTAAAACTGAACATAATCTACCGTATTCACAAAAAATAAAATAAGTTTGAAATCTGTTTAAAGGCAAAATTTTCACACAAATTTTTTTCTTAAACACATTTCAAATTTATTGAAATTTTTTTATGAATACGGCAGAATATGTTTAAAATTTTAATTAAAAATAGTTTTGTTGGAAGTGACCATATTAAAACCCCTTTTTTCTCTGCGTGAAGGGTTTCATGTAGGTTCTGACTTGCTTAATCTTAACCCTTCCGCATTCATTGGATCAATATGATCAAGTTTTACTTTTCAACTCACTTTTTTTTTTGTTGATGAGACACTGTCGAAATAACTACTGTGGAAATAACTATTAAAGGCGTTGTACACTATCCAAAAAAGTCTTAAGTATTTTACAAAAATGCTTCCTGATCTAATTATTGTTTGAAAATTTTCAAAAAACAATAACAACATATCAAGACAGGGTTGCACTTTCATAAAATACTTAAGACTTTGTGTGATAGTGTATAACGGCCTTTAGTAGCAAAATAAAGTACACACATAAGAAAATAAGTTTTATATATCTAAATTTTTATTTTTGTTTCGTCAATGTGATCCAGCTGAGTTTTCGACCTTATTTCCTATTTTGCTTTTACATTCATCTGGTAACGTTAAATAAACTGACATTGATGTGGCAACATCAATTTTTTAAATTTACTGTAAAATAAAAATGTTAGCAAGGATCATATATGGAGAAATTTTGGAGGGAATGCAGAAGGGTAAATGTTAAATGTCATTTAATTTCTTCTAATTATAAACATGAATTTTCCATTCGTTAATGTTTTCCCTGTCTCTATTTCAAGTTGTTAATGTCACAAGTTAGACTTGTTTTTAATAACAAGACAAATTTCCTAAAATTCCTTTTTTGTTTATGTTGACTTAAGTAAAAATTGTCTCATTGACTTTTAAACTTATATCTTACATTAAAACGAAAATTTGTCTACTGGCTGACATTCACTCACTAACTTATTCACACATGCATTTTGGTATTTGTAAACATATCGAAATACAATAACTTCAAAAAGTTTTTCGAAAAAAACATGTTTCGTACACATTTTATACATTTAAATGACAACAATGTTTCGAAAATTTTTGCTACACACGAAACGGAATTGTTTGTTCAAAATTGTATATAAAATACATGAATTTGTTTTTTTTTTTAAGCTTGTTTATATGGAATACATTGTAACAGTTTAACTCCTTGTAGTATGCTACATTATATTTTCTTTCTCTTGTTTGCATTAGTGTTAAAGATTTCCTTTTCTTTTTTTTTGCGTAAACACAAATACAGGAATGCCTGCTTACATGTTGAACTACAATGGTAACGCACAATGGGTTTTTTTTAGAAAAAAAATGAGAAATAAATAAAAAGTTTAGTAAGAGATTATAATCTGCTTTTTTTAAATTAAATGTCTCTAGAAAATGTAAATAATTAGTGGAGCTCAAGGTCAGTTTTTTTTATTTTTTTATTTATTTAAAAAAATTTTTTATTTTATTAAATAAAAAAAAACTGACCTTGAGCTCCACTAATTATTTACATTAAAATTACAACAAAAGGTCGAACAACACACATATTGAATATGTCTCTAGAAAAATTCACGGCAAATTTAAAACAATGTTAGTTTTTATCTTTTGGATCCTATTTGAAAGTTTTACTGTACTCAAAACGTACTAGTCAGGTTCTACAAAAAATCTATTTTGGCCGTAAAATATTTATCCGACAACTAGTGTTGCCATAACTTATTAAAGAAAAAATACTAGATTTTGCTAAAAAAAATTCTAAATTTATGCTAGAATAAATGCTAAAAAAATTTATATAAAAAATAAAGACAGTCTTCATAAAAGCAAGGGCCAATATATTTTTGTTAATATGCTGCATATTGTCCTTCAGGTTCAACGACGATCAGTCATTTTGCCTTTAATAAATGTTTACCAGATACTCGACAGGTGTAATCTAACTATGCACAGCACATAAACTTAACGTCGGCTCGGCTGAACTTTGTAACAAATTATTTAGAAAGGCATGCAATTGTTTTTAGTTATGCCCGTAAAACTTTTGTGCTTTATTTTTTCTGCGTGCTGCTCCAAGTCAAAAATTTAAGACAATTTCGCATTTGCAGTAATCCATTTCACCCATTCTTTTAACTCTAGGTGCTTGCCCCAATCTTTGCGAAGCTTTTGTGAATAGGTTTTTACTAGTTTCTTAAAATGTTCTCCTTTTTTGATTTTTATTTAAGTGAAACATTAATGAGCATTTACATTGTTGCATTTTTTAAATCTAATTCAACGTTAGAAGCTTTCGTTTTTCTTTTATATACATATTTAACATTATAAAAATGGAAAATATTAAAAATATCACAAGAACCAAAATATGCTAGGAATTTTTTAAATAATTCTAGAAAAAATGCCACATGCTAAATCAGTTCTTTCATGCCAAATGACTATAAAAAAATGCTAGATCAAGCATGAAAAATGCTAAATTGGCAACACTGCTGACAACATACTGTAAAATTGTTTCTGAATTAGAAACATGGGCCTTATAATTATTATAAAACACGTTGTAAATTGATAAAACTTCACTTTTCGAAGTTTTTCTTTATAATAATTTTAAAAGATCACATTATGTTTTTTTACAAAAGAAATCCTGCCGCTCCAATGCCTAAATTTTTTTTTCTAATAACGAACAATTAAAATATTTTGTTCAAAAAATAAAATAACTAGAAAATAAAATATTTTTTTCACTTTTTTTTTTCTTTAAGTTTATACATTAGTAAAGAGTAGAGACAGTTTTTCCATGCAATGATATATCATTATTTTCTTATCTGGGTGTTTTGCATCGAGGTCCAGTCCAAGGAATCGCATTACTTATTTTGGGTTTATCCTAGGGTTTCTAATTTCTCGGACCTCTTCTGTTCCCGGGAAACGAAACAAAAAAAATCTTATTCCCGGGAATCCCGATATTCTTTAAATAAAACAATGGTTGCATTAAATGAGTTCAAGACATAAGTTTTTACTTTTTTAAAAGAATATATATACACATACAACAGTCTTAAAAAATTAGCTTTATTAATTCCACAGAAAACCAAAACAAAACCAAATAAATTGTTGCATTGGTATGTACATGCATATTATATATGTATGTATATACATATTTCTTATTTTTTTTTTTTTTAGAGATCACGAATTAATAAAACTTATTAATATTAAGTAGTTATTATTAATAGCAACTTGGTAAAATTAATTTTCTTTTAAGAAAAAATTTTTTAGTATTATTAAAGCATCCTTGTTGATATGTAATTGCCTGCTACTGAAAACGTGATCTCGTTCTTTACAGACGTTGGTTTTATAGTAAGAAGAGCATCATACAAAGATCATAAATTTGTTAGCCTGTTTCCCATGCATTCATAGACGTCAAATTCTTTTTTTAAGATTTGTTTAGGCTTTTGTATTTTCTTTACATTTATTTTTTTATAGCGTGTTGATGGCTCTGGTGTTGATGATGGTGTATCGTGTACATTTTAATTTTCTACTTCATTTACTTCTACGTTGATTTATTGGCGTAGGAAATATAGTTCGATTTGTAGGTAGTTTTAAGTAATTTTAGTAAAGAATATATTTTTATTGCTCGTTTTTATTTAACCGATGCTAACAAATTTAGATTTCAAAAAATTTAATTTGAAATTCCCAAAAATTCCCTGAAAAAATTTCCCTGGAATTATAAAAAAAAAATGTCCCGGGATTCCCGGGAATTCTTTCCCGCGTTGAAACTCTAGTTTATCCATAAGCCCTTTGCACAAAGCGAAACAGGTTTGGCTTAAATAAATTATGTCACCACATGCTGACAGCCCTGGCCGAAATAGTTCAGTTCATGCCGGTGCTCGTGGGAATATAAATGTCTACCTTATCGCCTCTGTGTTCTTTATTATTGGCAAAGAAAATGCCATCTTGTAAGCAAATTTAGAAACTTCGGACTTATATCTCTTTTTTTCTTAAACTCCCCACTGTTTAACGGTACAAGTAGTGTATTTGAGAGTTCAAGTTGTTGTTATTATTCGAAACATACTTTTGGACACATAAATTGTGTCTTTTGAAGATAGTGTTGCTGCTGGTGTTGGTTGGTGCAAGAAGTGTCAGTGTTCTGAAGTAGAAGAGATAAAAAAGATGATTTGTCATGCTTGTATTAGTTTAGAAACTGTATTTGTTGACAAATGCATATACAATACAATATTGAATGGTTGTATGCTTAGTTTAGTTTCCACAGTAAGGATACTTTCCCTAAATGTTATTGGTTTAAAATATTAAAAAATAAATTTATTTAGATAAAAGTAATTACTTTTAAAATAAGTATAAAAAAGTAATTTATTTTCTTTTGTGTAATTTAAATGGTATTAAAAATTGCATGATTTTAAGATAAACTTGATTTATTATACCCTTCTTCTATCCACCACTAGTGGTGAATGAGGGTATACAAAGTTTGTCATTTCTTGTAAAACTTTGTTAATATTCATCAAAGACTACATAAAGTATTAATTTTATTTTCTTATTCTTATTAAGAGAAGCTCTGCGCTTGTCTACTGGAGACCAGAGCTTCTGGCAGGAATCAAACCTGCATCTCCTGCACTGATAGAGTAGTTCACTACCAACTTGCCTACCGGGGCACCCTTGTGGTCCTTGAGTCGATTTAACCATGTCCGTCTGTCTATCCGTCTGTTGAAATTACGCTCCCTTTCGAACGGATTAATAGAAAAATGCAATTTTGATGTCGAATAGTTTTTAGTTCTCCTAAGCAGTTTGGAATTGAAATCCAGTCGAATCAGTTCAGAATAAAAAGCGTTAAGGCCTTACCATAGTGTGCTTAAGTTGGCTTAAGCAAATGTGCGAATACATGTACATGTAAATCATATGAGATAAGCCATATTGAACTTAAGAAAACTTTTTGTTCAGTTTTATGAAACTGTCATTTGCTTAAGCAATGTGCGAAAGTGATCGCACATTTCGTACGGAATCAAATGTTTTTTGATTTTGTTTTTGTTTTTTTTAAATACATTTGGAAGACTTTTTGTTATTTTTTGACAGTAGTTTATGCAAGGCTATGCATATTATGGTTAGGCCTTTAGTAGCCCACATGAAGTAAAACCACCTCAGGTTAGGTTTGGTTCCATTGGCAGCCGTAATCTAGCATAGCTCAATTATTTTCCATTGTGTTTCCTTGTTTCACTGTCTCCCAGGAGTACTATGCATGGCTGCCGATATTTTGATTCAGCCAGCTGGCTGATTTATAAAGGAATGGATCCTATGCAAATCATTATCAGAGAGACAAGTTTTGTCTCTAAGGGTTCTTAGAAAACTTGATATATTTGTTACAAAAATTAACATAAATTGGTGACGGAATGTAGCGAGTGTTGTTAAATGTTGCACACACCCATTTAATATAACCTGAAATCATACCATTACATTTTTTGAATATCGTTCCATAATTAACCGTTAATCATTTGCTTAAGTACGCCAAAAACAAATAATGATATTGTAGTAAACTATGATCTGTCATATTTCCATATGGCTAGAAAACACAACCAAATATCGTAAAGATCGTTTTCGGAGACAAATTTTAAATTTAAATTTTAGTTGTAATGTTGTATTTGATGCCCTAGTTGTTGCCTGAAAATTGGTCACCTCCAACAAAACTATTATTTAAGAAAATTTTAAACATATTATAGTTAATGTAACCATATTATTGTCATCTATAACCATATTATGGTTGAATCAGTCCTCCATCAAGAAGCCAAAACCATATTATGTTTGCCTCCGAACATGTTATAGTCAAAAATAACTAAGACATGTTTAACACTTATAATAGCATGGTTGGTTTTCAACCATATCATGTTGCTCTTGAAAAAAAGGGAAAATACTATTGATAATTTTAAAACAACTTATTGTCATATTTAACCATAACATGTTTAGAGGCAGCAATTATATGGCTGTGGCTTCTTGGTAGAGGACTGATTCAACTGATATGGTCACTGGAGGTGACCATATTTAAACATGTTTTTTCTCTGCGTGCACGTAACCACTAGTTTTAATAAAATACTAGCGGGCCCGTTGGCTGCTTCGCACGGCAAAACAAAATAAAAAAAGAAACACACATGCGTTAACGGATTTCAACTGCCTACGTAGTGTATAAGTTTGGTTGAAATCGCACGACGCGTTTATGATTAGTTCGGCGACGTACATATACGGACTTATTTTTATATACATATATAGATTGTTTGCTTTTGCAAAGCGTTTTCTAGATCAAACATCATTTATCAGTTTCGAAATTACATTATTCAATTATCTTCTTACAAAAAAAAATAAAGCTAAAGTCTGATCAAATATCGTCAAATATTTGTTAGGTCTGAACATACCTTATGAAATTTGCTCACTTTGTTTTTAATTTGTTATGAGATTTTTTTTATTTTGTTATAAGTGAGTTTCGATTTTAGTCAAGAATCGATAATGTATTAAATTCAAACTTCTTTAAATTCGGCTAGATACATTTTACTTTTATTTCATATCCGTAACTTCGTTCACGTGAAAATTAGAGCATTGTTTCAAGAGAAGAGGTTTATATTATAAAAAATTCATAGGAATTTTATATAGTTTATACTTTTTTGTGTTTAAAATTTTTTTTAAAAAACATTATAGGAATAATTATTTTTCGCCAACACATAAGTACATATAGCTTGTGAGGACTTCATACTCTTGAGCAACCAACATTTAACTGTGAGCACCGGATGTCTAAATATGTATATTTCGTCTACTGGACTATATGCGATCTGTAAAGCAAATTTGTCAACAAAAAAAAAAGTACCAATTTTCCGTTTTTCAATCATAAAAAGTCTCCTTTATTTAAATCTGGGCCTTATGCTATCTCTTTACCAAATTTTTCGAAAAATTAAAAAGTACCAAGGATAAAAGAGTACCAGGTTTTACTCATTTTAGACCCCCAGAAAGTTCACTGTATGTTCTTCATGTAGGCTTTAATCTGTATGTGTATCAATTTTATCGAAAAGAAGAAAAGTGCTTATTTTAACCTGTTTTATCCCTTAAATAGTACCAATTTGATCCCTTAGAAAGTACTCTGTATTCTCATCTGGAGCATATGCAATTTATTAAAAAGAGAAAAGTACTAATTTTTCCGTCAAAATTCCCTATATATTAATTTGGGCCATATGCTAGCTTGCCAAATTTTTCGAAAAGAGAAAATGTACCAAAGGTAAAAGAGTACCAAGAGTACCAGCTTTTCCTCGTTTTAGGCCCACAGAGGGTTCACTGTGTGTTAATGTTAGCCATAATCAGTATGTATATAAAATTTATCGAAAAGAGGAAAAATCCTAATTTTAGGGCCGTATACCAAATTTCATGCAAATCAATCAAGCGGGTTTCGCTACAAACTAACAAACATCATTCATAATATTATTAAAGTAAAGTCTTTTACTACATAAAATAATATTATTTTAATGTGATATGAATACAAAATTTGATTTAAATTCTTTATTTCTAATAAGAAACACAATTTCAATGAAACCGAAATGAAATTGTTGTAATAAGAAAATAAACTTTCGTTGCAATAACAAAATAATCAACATAAAATGACCATTTATTGAAAAAAAATTAAAATGGGTGGGCGAGGCGACAAAGTGGAATCTAAACTTACAACTGGAACACATGTGACAAAGCATTAAAATGTAGCAATTTGTTGTGGTATTCTTATTCATTATTACACACATTTTTTTTTGCACACAAAGACAAAAATCATACATTTGTATAAAATTAAAAAACCACCCCCTGAGACAAACTAAGAAGTAGGGGGAGGACCATAAACAAACGACCCAAAGTGAGGGCAGGCCGTTACTAAAACAGCAATAATACCTATTAAAGCAAATAATATGACTACAAAAGCTAACAAATAAACAGACAGACAGAATGGCAGACATTCGAAGAGACAGACTCGTATAATATTAAAAATAAATTTGCTTGCCAACCGAAAATGTGTTAAAAAAAAAGTTGTTACAATATTCATGAAAATGTGTAAGTCCTTGTAATTTTATTTGTGTATGTTTGGTACGTGATTAAATTTACATACACACATATAATTCTTAATATCCCAGTTGGCCACTTCTTGAAGACATATTTAAAGGCGGGTACAAGACAATAGTAAGTTGTAGAAGACATGTTGAGGGCATTTCAATACAAATCGTAGCCGAAAATTTTATTTCGTTTATTTCTTTTTTTTTTTGTTACATGTTAAATATTAGACTTTTAAAAGTAATTCTTAAATTGACAGTAAAGTTCAAACTGCATGTTATCCATTTCTAGTATGCGACTATTTTGGACAGCTTGTTTTCGGCTCAAATGGCTTGTAATAATTCGTTAAATATATAGAGGAATTTGAATCAATAACTAAAAAAAAAGAATGTGAGAATTTTAAACAAACCAAACAAAGTGATTGAAATGCATTGAACTACTGCAAAAGAAGACTTTGACTTTTATATTATCGTCAGTAGCTTTTTATACAAGACAACTTACAAGACAATGCCACTTATACTGTTCTTCATAAAGTTTGTAAAAAAACAACCCCTAAGACAACGTCGTTTATACTGTCCCGCATAGATTTTGATACAAGTCAATGTTGCTTAAAGTGTCCCATATAGAGTTTGTTAGAAAACAACTAAGACAATTTCGTTTATACTATCCGCATAGATTTTGAAGGAGCCAACTTCGAAGGCAATGCCGCTCATTATGCTCTTCATAATATCTAATAGGGGACACTTAACAAGACGTTGTCGCTCATACTGTCTTGCAAGACTATTTCCTGTAAATTGTCTTTTATTAAACCTAAACGATAGGGCACAACTCGTGCATACATCATCGACGACGGTGTCGTTAACGACAATATGGCCAACTGGGATGCTTATAAGATGATTAAAGGGGTATAACAATAGCTTATTAGCCCTAGAAACCAACATAAAAGCAGAGTTCAGTTCTTGATGCAAATCGTGGTGCGAAAAAGCAAAATATCGTAGCTCTATCATGAACACTATCGGAAACTTTGCATATTTTGTTATTGGACTTAACAAAAAAGCTACAATATTTTGCATTTGCTCTTTTGCAAGACCATTTACACCAAACTCTGAACTCCGCTAATGTCTAATGTACTTTGCTTGTGGAAATGTTAGATACTCACCGTTAACAAACTGCATATATTTTTCTCTTATCGCATATTTGGTTCATTGATTGTTAATCTTAATTCGCTCTTTTATAATGTGTAATTCTCAAAACAAGAAAATAAAATAACATTTAAATCATACTTAAATGCAACCGGTGAAAAAATATGGTTCAGTAATAATCACTTAAAAGATTATTTTCGTTATAATTATTTGAATGCATACAAACTTCTTTTCGGAATAAAAAAACATCTTATTATGTTGCTATTTAAATAAAATTTGGCACAAAAATATTTTATTGTAACCTTAATCATCTTACCAGAATTTTGTGGAATCGATCCATGTTTCCCCATAGGTAACGTATAAATAATAGTGTATCAAAAACTACAGTCAAAGCAGAAAAACTGCCATTTCTTCCACTTCTTCATTTGTCATTAGCCAAAGAAAAACTGTTGCTTTTACTTCTGATTAATTAAATGTAAACAGTCGCTGTCAAACCAACTCAAAAAAGGAAAAGATGTACACAAATTTTCCTTATTTGTTCGACAGTTTTTGGTTTCGACCTTGATAAATAGATACAGGAAAAGTAAACTTCTTGGTTCTTCTTGATCACTCTAAGGCCTTTGACACAGTGGACAACGGCATGCTTTGCTTGAAACTCCGACATTTTTTTAACTTTTCCTTAACCTCTACGCGACTGTTGTCGTCATACCTCTCAAGACGTCGGCAATTTGTGTTTTCGGACAAACTTCAATCGTCGGTATTAAATTTATATAGGAGTGTGCCCCAAGGGTCAATCCTTGGACCACTCCTTTCTTCTATTTATGTAAATGATTTACCTAACCAGCTTTCGCACTGCAAAATACATATGTACGCAGATGATGTGCAGTTGTATTTAAGTAGTCCAGTCATTTCCATTGCTGATAATATATCGAAACTTAATGACGATCTTAATAAGATTTATATCTGGGCAACTGCAAATGGGCTTTGTTTAAACCCTCGCAAATCAAAGTGTATCATTATTCGTAGGAAAACAATGCATCATATTGCCGACGTGGATATTTTGATGGATGGTGATAAAGTCACTATAGTTAATGCTGCCAAAAACCTTGGATTAGTTTTTAATAATAATCTAACTTGGAATAACCACATTAACTCACTCGTGGGGCAGACGTATACAAAGCTAAGATGTCTTTGGCTCTCACAGCATTATACCCCATTAAATATAAGACTACTTCTTGCAAAATCTTATATTGTTCCCAATTTAATCTACGGTTGTGAACTTTTTGCCAGCTGTGACTCAATAAGCAAAGGTAAGCTTAATGTTTTATACAACAATATTATTAGATATGTATATGGACTGAGAAGATATGATCATGTATCCAACTTTACTTTGAAACTTTACGGAGTTTCGTTTAACAATCTTCTTAACATACGTGTACTTTTATTTCTGCATAAAATCATTTATTCTGATATGCCACAGTATCTCGTTGATAAGATTAGGTTTGCCAGATCAGTTAGGGGAAAAAAGATCATAATTCCATTCCACCGTTCTCTTGTATCTGAATGGCAATTTTTCATACATTCGGCGCGTCTCTGCAATAATCTTCCTCGAACACAACAACTTAATAGCAACGCAACTAGCTTTAAGTCTTATTTAAATAAACATTTCACACATTAGAAAATCACAAATATTATCATATTATTAAACAAATTTCAGCTTATTTTGTCTTAATGTGTATACTTGTGTTTGCCATCTCAATTTAACTTATCAATAATACTTTCCTGTACTCTAATTATAAGATTAACTCTTGTTGTACAGGATTTGAACATACAAATTAAATAAATAAAATAAAAAATAAAATAAATACTACTTACGGAAATAACTTACTTATAAATGTTGGTATTGATACTTTTACGATAACTTTTAAAACAGCTTCTTTTACATTGAAAAATGTTGTGCCGGTAGGTTCCAGAATGGCCATAGATAGATCTAATAAAAACACCTAAAACCTTTAATATCGCTTAAAGAAGAGGAAATCTCATATAGATGAGACACTTTTAGAACAGTGCAACAGAAACTGTGCTTTATTTGCTTCGTGGAAGTTACAACAAAGTTTTCTTAAGATTATCTTTGTGTGCTCTTTACACTGGGTCTACAACTGAGATAATATCTGATTGAACGTCGACAGAATGAGAGAACACATTTCTTCAGGTTAATCTTAATTTTAAACAAGGGGAACATGTATTTATTGTAATCTTATAAGATTTCATAATTGACTGGTTCTCGTACAGTAAACTTGTGTCGTTTTTATTATTATTTTTAGTTTAAAATATTGTTTTTTTCTAAAACTTTTCACAAGATTTGCACTAAAAAATTAAACTTGTTAATGATAGTATCTTATGACTAGGGATGCGATTTCCATGCATTGTTATTTATGTAATCTGTTTATCTTGTATCTAGAGCATTATAATAATAAGGAATTTACATACAAAAGCGTTAGGAAATAATAATTTAAGTTCCGCTTTCAATCTTCAATTAATTTTTGTAGTATTTAAGCATTTATTTTACTTACTTTGTAAACAAGTTCCCTTACGTTTGTTTATAAAAGTTTTTTTCATTAGATAAAAACAAATTTCCTTTGTATTATTTGTATGGAGCGGGATCCCGGGATATTTAAAAAATTTACCCGCTTTCCCGGGAATCGAAAAACTCCGTGGAAATAAACTCTAGTTACATAAGAATGGTAACGGTATCAAAAAAAAAAAAATAATTATTTTGCTTTTGCTTTGGCAAAACAAAACAAAAACTGTTACTCCTTCTCTTCTCCCTTCTCAAAGGAGCGAATGTGAAATGTGTATCTTATATTTTATACAAAAGACCCAAGGCCTTCTATGAGGCATTCTTTAGTAGATAACAATTGGAGTGCCCCGGTAGGCTAGCTGGTAGTGAGCTAGTCTATCAGCGCCGCGGTTGCGGGTTCGATTCCCGTCAGAGACTCTGGTTTCTTTCCTGCAGACAAGCGTAGAGCTTCGCGAGATTAGCTTAGCCCTTCTTTGCATGGTGATGGAAATTTCCATCACAACATTTATTGAAGAAGAAAACGCACACAAACACACAAATAAATCATAGCGGTAAAAAAAAAGAAGAAGCAAAACATTGAAATTTATTGGTTATGCCTCGTTACTCCGCTGTTTGTTAAGTTAGAGGAATTTTGCATATTTCGTGGTATTTTTTTAAAAGCTGATTTGAAACTTTTTTTGTTAAATAAAAGTGGGTATGAATAAAAAAGGATTTTTAAGTGTCTAAGTAAAAATCTGCACATTTATTTTGATTTTCATTTATTTAGTACTGAGCTTGACAGGCGAATTTGAAATTTCCATTATTCTGTTTTTTACCTATTTTATACTATTTATTTTTTTAAATTTTTTCCTTCATGTAGAGCTTGAATTACATCTCTGTAATTAATTTCACAAAAAAAGAAAAAATCATGCAAAGAAGGAATTAAAATTAAAACAAAAAAAAAAAAAGTTGAATCAAAACATTTTAAGCAGGCCTTTAAAAAGGCCTGAAGAGAGAGAGTAATAGGAACTGTCTCATAAAATTTATTATAATATTAAAACTAACACAATTAGAGAGTGTACACGTAAGATAATACGCTCTGCGATTGAATTTGACGTTTGCTGATATTAAAATCTTTTTTTTATCTCAGGTGGACCCCATGTTAAAAATTGTAAGTGATTTTTTTATTTTGAATCACACACGTTCACGCGTGCAACTATTATATTCTTTTTAAAGGCATACGCACTGATTTATTTGGTTTTTTTTTTTCTTATTGAAAATAGTATACAAATCGGCCCATTATTTCGTCCAAATCCTGTACAAATAGCTCTGAAATAAGTAGCCTAAAGCAAAGAGTTAAAAAAGGAAATTTCAACGCAAACATTTTCTACTTTTATACAAAGTTGATTCGTAGTTAGTCTATATCTTTGAAATAATATTTTTATATTTTTTAATTTCAACACATTTAAGAATGTTTATTTATTGGAAATATATTTGAACATACACACCCAAATGTCGTGCAATCAATCTTGTATATGGGCTATTTCATAGGTTTTCAAGTAAATACTGCCAAAATGGTTAACATATTTCAAGAGAACAAAAAACTTTCATCACAATTTTTTTTTTTTAATTTTGTTTAAATGCGTAATTGTTTATAAAAATAACAAAGTACTTTTTACCACTTTTTGAATAACAGAACTCTCCATCATACTCACGCAAATCACTAACTAATACCAAAACATATTTTTATATCCAAGTTTCAGTATGTCGGAGCATAATGTGTTAGTTTTAGGTTGTATAAATGTTTGTTTTATATTTTCTTAGATGCATATATATATATGTGTGTGTTTATCCTTACAAAATGTGTGTATTTAACTAAACCTATGTATATATATATATATGTGTGTGTGTTAGTATAAGTTTACATTAATGTCCTTCTTGTGTCATTTCAAACTCTAAGCATACGTGTCGTTATATATCTTTGCAATAAGCAGAAAAATGAAAATGAAATTCAGGCAGGAAATTAAAGGATTATCATGGCAAAATAGGAAATTCATTGGTTTATTATAGACAAGTGAAGTGTTGTAATTTCTATGATTACAAATGTCATATGGTTATTATTATTTTATTGAAGTTTTTTTTTCTTCCTTTCTATCATTTTCTTGTTAACATTCTCCTTTTCCTTCTTGTCTTCCTTTAACACACATACATAAATTGGTTTTAATGTTGTGCCCACAAAATTACTTACATACTGTACATATTTTCCAAGGATATGAAATATTAAAATAAATCAAAATTTATTTATTATTCTTTTGTATACATATCAAATCTATTTATTTAGATTGAAATTTAAAAGGAAAATCTTTGTTACAAATATTTCAATATGAATAATTTTCTGTTGAAAACAAAAGTTGAGGTTCCATTATTTGGTGGTTGTCTACAAATTGAGATTAATTTTTGGAAATTTACTATCATCATACCAGCAAATTAAATTAAAAACTTTTTCATAAGTTTAAACAACTTATTTCTTTGTAAATGAAATAAGTTTGAAAATTAACACAAAAATGGATATCCTAACAAATTATGTACCTACCTTTCATATATTTTAAAAGATTAAATTCAATCAAGTAGTTTAAAATCGGTTGATTGCATGCAATTTGTACCCGCTATTAGACTTGAAGGGTCAGATTTAACCCTGAAAAATAATTAAAAGTGATTTTTTAAGCCCGATAGATTGTACTTGTAGAAAAAAATACGAAAAATTTAATATTTATAACAACAAATTTTTATTCAAAAGAACAAACATGGCATTAACATTTGAAAATTTTTTCGAGCATATTGGTACCACGTCTTTTTTAGAGTTATCCAAAACAATCCAATGCAATTTTGGTGTCGCATTAGGGAGCGATATGTATATCGTATTTTACTACTGTATCCAAGAATAGATACAGGATCATCCCAAAACTGGCTTGAAAAATCCAGTTAAAAATCTGAAAGTATTGGCATACATTTCGGTGTTGTTGTTTGAAAATGAAATTACAAAATCCTAGACAACTTGATGAAATTAGATCTTTATGATTTTGGTAAGCAAATAAACTAAATATGCTTGTTTTTAAAAAGCAGTTGTTGCCATTCGAACAAAAACTAATCGATTAATGGAGACACATAGACATCCCACTGAGCTTCGTTCCCATATAACAAAGGGACAAAAATAGAAGGAGTTGTGAGATCTGTTCAAAATTTGGTGCACAAGCATAAAAGTTTTCAACTTGAAACCACATCTCGCAAATTTTTTAACATAAAATCATTAATCATGGTCTGTTGTGGATTTGTCATACTCCATATGTGGAAATTTTTTTGTTAACAAACCCGTTAGGCCAAAAATCATCTATGCTTAATAAAAATCATGAAGTCGTCTTTAAGTTGCGTAAATATCTAAGGACTAATTTTCAAAGTAAATTTGAATAATTTGATAACATTGTTCAAGCGGGAATCTATTTATGATAATTTGCCAGAGTATTTTGATCATTAATTTTAAACAGTAAGCGCAGTAAGTTCTATCGGGCTTAAAAACCCTTAACTACACAGCAATTGTCTATCAAGTTCCAGAATTTCTCGCTTTATTGAACAGCCTAGAGTTTTTGCGAGTCGCAACAAGGAAATCTATGATATATTCTTAAAACAGCACAAATCCTGAAGAAAGAGCTTCTAAGATACAGGGCAAAAGCAGATAATTTATTGAAGTCCTCCTTGCAGTATCCTCTCAACCGAATTTCACCCTGGTATTATGAGGTCCATTGTTCTTTCGTTTAATTTAGCACACACTCTTAAAAAACAAAACGGACAACTGAATTAGAGGAGCATATCTCTTTGGGCTCATTGTATTCGATTTAATTTTAAATAGTTTTTCATTTATTTGCTGAAATACAAAGTAGCCTGATTTTGCGATATTCGAGTTAAGCCCTTTAAAATGGACAAGACTGTATACAAAGATGTCTGCAGTATTTGCTAACCGAAGAGCGACCAAGAGGTCAAGATTATCAGAAAACTCACTGGTACTGCAACCCTATATCCCAGAATTTTTTGTTGCATAAATTTGTTTGTAAGTGAAAGTTGTAAAAGACGTGGTCTATAAGCAAGTATTGGTCTGATAACTGTGTGAATTTAGTATATTTTTAGTGTACGTTTAAACGCCACTTTCGTTTTAAAGACTCTTTTAGCTGCTTGAAATGTATGTTACTATTTAAGAACTTCTCCATTTTTTCAGAAGCTCCCACTTTACGCCGCGGCGTTATATTCGCAAGCAACCATTTCCATATTTTTTGTTCCATTTCCATTAGGATATAAAGCAAGTCCTAATCATACCGGCTCTTGCACAGTAAGTTAAGATGATATTGAATTTTGTACGAGCATGTCAATTTATACCTGTAGGTCCCAGATAACGTTAATGTGATTAATGATTATTTATACACAATTTAAAAAAAAAAAATCAATTTTGTATGCCAAAAAAAGATGCAAACAATTTTTGTTAAAATCGATTCGATGTTAGATCCATATATGGAAAAATTCTTAATACATATTAAGGTAAAAAACTATTAGCATACATTTCAGTGCCGTTGTTTGAAAAATAAATTGCATAATTCTAGGCAACCTTAAGAAATAAACACTTAATGATTTTGGTAAGCAAATAAAAGAAATATGATTGTTTTCAAAACTCAATTTTTGTCATTCGAACAAAGACTAATCGATTAATGGAGAAACATAGACAACCCATTCTTTAAATAAATAAAAATAAACTCTATAAATAAAATTCAAGTAATTAACCATCATATTCTCGAAATTAGAATTTTCTTCTTTAAGAAAAAAACAAAGATTAAACTTTATAAATCCTTTTGCTTTTTAAGTTTATAACGTAAACGTCAATAGCGTATTATTTATATTCCTGCAGCCTTTTTTAAAAGTTGTTGTATAGAAATTTTCCCCTAATGAAAATAAAAAAAAATTGTTGCTTTGAACGCCTAAATGTATGCATATTCAATAAACTGTAGGCAAACAATAAAGAGAAAATATTTTCCTATTATCCTTTTAAGCTAATTACAGATATATATTCATAAATTAATTAAAAATAAAAACTTTTATAAACATCCACTAAAAATTCTAGCTGATTGTTTGGCTGAATGGCGAGGGAATTTCTAATGTAAGGCAAGAAAAACAGCAGCAAGTCTGCCAATGGAAATGGCAGCTAACAAACACCTTAAGCTTTAAACAAAACCATTTTATAAAAGTTGTAAAGAAAAAGCTTTAAAAGTTTTAAAGAAAATCTTAAAAACTTTAGAAGAAGAAATGAGAAAAGTATAGTAAGAAAGCTGTCAGTTGGCCAAGCTGACAATATTCTCACACGTCATTAGCACTTTAATCATCTTCCAAGTTTTATAAAAAAGTGTAATATTAAGTAAAATGTTCAAGATATTAGCAAGTAATTAGAACTTTTGTTAAAGTTAAAGTTTATATTCAACTAGGAAACATCGAACGGTAGGGAATTTTTGAAAGAAGAAATATCAGAGAGATTTTCAAAATAATCTTCAATATTTAATTTAATGCCCGTGTATAAGAAAATAAAACTAAATGGCTTGTTCCTGAGCATTTTTAGAGGCTTGCCAGACGGTCTTGATTTACAACAATTTTCACTGCTAGTCAAAAATCAAGAAAACAAATCTGCTTTGTCAAGATTTTTTAAAGCCCAACCAAAAACACTTTATTTTTTTTTTTAATAAATTAATAATTCATCGTTTTGTTTAAAAAGCTATCAAAAGTACGTTTCCTTAATTCAACTCAGCGGTGATATGGCTATATGGCTATAAAAGATTATTAAAGGAAGTTTTTAATTCTTAAGAATTCTTTTTAAAATCAAGATATTTTTAAGTCAACGTCAACAATTTTGCAAATTTAAATCTAGCAAGCCTACCTTCACCGAAGGTATAAGTTTGTCATGCCGATTGTAATTTCTACAATATTGATCCTACACTCACAATATTATTACAGTAACGGACTGTAGTTTATTTAAGAAATATTCCGTTCAGTAATTTTTAAATAAATAAACATTTAAAATTCCACGCAAATTTATTTTTAACTGATTCTAAAAGTTATTCAAAAAACTAAGTGCATATTAATACGGATTTTCAGTTGCAGTTAATATTGTCCGTTGATTGAGTTAAATTCTTCTTTATGTTAAAGTAAATAAAAATGTAATTTAAAGCAACGATAAGTTCATTTAATTTTTACTGTCAAAAATTCAACCGCGAATTCCGTAAAAACAAATCAATATTCAGTTATCTTATATAAATTAATTGTCAAAAAATTAACTACATATTCCGTAAAAACAAATAAAGATGCAGTTATTTTATAAAATTTTACTGTCAAAAATTCAACACCATATTCAGTAAAAACAATTAAATATTCAGTTATTTTATATAATTCTACTACCAAAAATTAGTTTTTACTTATCTATAAAAAATGAATTGCTTGTTTTGTGTAAGCAATTCCCATTTTCTATTTGTTCAAATAATTTAGTTAAATACATCAAATTTTAAAAGTAAAATAATTGCGAAGCCATATCGGTCATGCTGCTGGTGTCTTATAATTGAGAGTTCTTCTGTAAACAACGTGGTCAGTACTACAAAAGTAAAACAAACGTGTGTAACTGGGTAAGTAAATAAGAATATTCTCCCTCTCTCGCTTATAAGAAAAAAAAGTGGACAGGTGTCTGACTGGTATTTTTTAGAAATTCGGCTCTTTTGTGGAGTAAACGAAAATGTAATAAAATAACTGAATATTTAATTGTTTTTACTGAATATGGGGTCAATTTTTTGACAGTAAAATTTTAATAAATAACTGAATATTTAATCATTTTTACTGAATATGGTGTTGAATTTTCGACAGTAAAATTTTACAAAATAACTGAATATTTATTTATTTTACGGAATATGATGTTGAATTTTTGACAGTAAAAATTATGTGAACTTTTTGTTAAAAATAAATGAAAAATAGGTAGACCGGTTTTTAATTGAACTTTCATTTATTTTATATTACAATTTCAGTTAATTTTACGTACAGAATATTGTGAGTGTAGACCCTATAAAATATATATGTATATTCTGAATCCTTATGAGAGGGGAAGTTCAAATCACGATGTCCGTCTGTCCGTTGAAAAGGGTTTTCCGAAGACCTCAGATATGATTGGGACCAGGTGTTTGAATATTTTTGTCAACGATGATGGTCAGTATTTTACTGTCAATGGTATAGGAACATGATTCGAATTTTTTTTTGTACCTCAATTTCGTGGCATTGATCATGCTGCCACATGCCACACAGCGGGCGCTTTAATGGATTTACTCAAAGAAACTTTTGAAAAAAATAAATTTCACGTACAATGGCCCAATTAATTGGCCACCAAAAACGTGTGATTTAACCCCGTTGGATTATTTTCTTTAGGGTTTTGTTAAGTCACTTGTCTACGTCGATAAACCACAAGCAAATGAACACCTGGAAATCAACATTGGAAGAGTTATCGGCGAAATACGGCCGCAAATGCTTCGAGAAGTTGTTGAAAAGTGGTGTTCCAGATTGCGCTTTCTAGGCGCCAGCCGTGGAGGCCACATGGCAGAAATCATATTTAAACATTAATTTCATAAAATTTTCTTTCCAATAAAGCCGGTTTCAATGACATTAAAAATATATTTTCTTGTTTTATTATGACTTAAACTTGTGTCACTCTATAAAAAACACCCCTTATAAGTTAAACATTATGATTCAGCCTGATCGGTCCACAAATGGCTGCGATATGATCTAGAGCACGGCAAGAGCCAAAGTTTCCAAATTAGGTACGAACATCTTGGTTATCAATACACAACATCCGACAAAATGTGGACGAGATTGGAAAAATAGGCGTGGCACCTGGCGTACAAAGGCATTATGGATTTCTGCATAATTAAAGAACGGCAAGAGCCAAAGTTTCCAAATAATGTACAAGCACCTTGGTTATCAATACACAACATCCGAGAAAATGTGGGCAAGATTGAAGAAGTGGGAGTGGCACAAAATAGATTTATTTATAACTAAAGAATGGTAGTTTTTTTTACCATGGTGAAGGGTACCCTCTCTACTATTGTGATGTGCATATAAAAATTAGGAAAATATTTAAAAACAAATCTTCGGACCATTTAGTAGAAAATCCATACAGATTATGATCTAAAATTTTTTTTTTTATTTTTTAATGCACAAGATAATAAATAGTTTTTAGTTTCGTCACTTTAGGTGAATTCTTTTCAAGTTTTGACATTTTTGCCAAATTCTAAACTGACACAAGCTCAATTAATATAAACAAAGATTTATTTTATCAAAAGTGTCACAAATCGGATTAAGACTATATAGCACTTAAAAGTAGGGATCTACTAGCATTATGTTTTCTGACACATCTAAAAATAAGTCACTTTTATGAATTGCAACTTTATCGGATTATGACTATATAGCACTTTAAAGTAGGGATCTACTACCATTATATTTTATGACACAACTAAAAATAATTCACTTTTTAGAATTGCAACTTTATACCAATTGAAACATAAAGAAAGACATAACTGGTTTTTTTTTTTGCAACAGTTATCAACAACAAAATACACACACATTTTTTATAGATAAACAAGTATTTTGTGCATAGTTTAGGCATATTGACCCGAAAAATTAAAACTTTGAGTTAAGTCACTTTTGAACTAAGTGTGCGATATGGATGTTTTTTTTGTCAAGCTGAAAGGCCTACATTTCTTTCATGTTAATAAAATTCAGTTTTAATTTACGATTTTTTTTCTGACTTTTCGTCGATTTTTTGAAGGGATTGTCTATTTAAAATAAGTGCTATAATGTAACACAAAAACAATTCAGATTTACAATATGGAAATAAGTCACATTAAAAGGTTTTACATGTATTAAGGATAGGGCTGCCAGACGGCCCGGAATGGCCTGGATTGTCCAAATTTTTGGGGTCTTGTCTAGTTACGAGCTCAAATACAATTTGTCTAGTTAAAATAGAATTTCTTTAATATTAAAAAATTTTTTTTTTATTAATTATATACTTAATATAAAGGATCAATTTATATCTAGCCCAAAGATATTCCAAGTTATATCCAAAAAAGCAATAAAAGTAACGTTTAAAATCTGTATACATACATAAATTTATCTTGTTGATCTATACTCACAAGAAAGGAATAGGATGTTCTTCGGAAATTTTTATAAGACTAAATTTTGGTGAAAGTTTGAAAAATGTTTAAATATATTTGCTTGCAACTTAAACAAGACTTAGTAAATTCTGTAAATCGTAAGCGACAAAAGAAGTAAAAAGGGAATTATTCTGGACTTTGTTAAATGTTAGTCCGCTTGAAATCAAATTCCAGATGCTAATTAAGGACTCGTATTCCAGTTTTAGTAAAGGATTAGGGATCTATAGACACATCAGTAGGGCCATCAGAGGTTTCCCAATTAGGGCACCTAAAGTATTACAAAAATTAAAAACAATCCAGAATTCTTAATTTTAGCCCGATTTTAGAACTCTTATCAGTGGAATGCACTAGTCCATTTCTACACGTATTGGATAAAGATCTAAAATCGTGCACAAACAAATTTTGGATTTGCGGATAGATATTAAGATAATTAGAAAAAATCTTCTCCAAGAAAATTCGTGTTTTTGCGCTTACGATTATTTCGCAAAAAAGTAGATTGTGAACATTTTTGTTACTAATTTCCTATTTGATTTTAAGTGACGATTTATAATATGAAGTAAAACTGAATTTTTATATTTATATTTTCTCTTTTTTTTAAATGTTACGGTAAAAAAAAAATTATATCGAATTTAATATTTTTGAACTTTTTAAATCGTCCCGTTGTTTTTACAAAATCCAGTTGAATTTTTGAAATTGTCCAGTTATATGAATATTGGTTTCTGGCAACCCTTATTAAGGAGCATGCAAATATAAAACATAACTTTTAATTAACTCTCAGTTATAACTTACAACTGCCAAAAATATATTGTTAACTGGAAGTTAAAGTAACAGTAAGTTTTAACTCAACTTGGTGCAACTGGCCGCTAAACACATATTAATTTTAAAATTAAAGATATCACAACTTAATTTTAGGCAACAATATAACTCGCATTTATATTGTTCGTGTCCTCCTTCAAATTCATTGTTTTCTTCTTGTTATATTCTAAGGCTTTCAATTGCGTATTTATCTCTTCCTTTCTTTGTTTTCTGTATCTAGAGTTCTAACATCATCGAACTTAATTGTGTGACCAGTATGTAGGATGTGTTGTGCTAGCGCTGTTGTCTCTTTTCTCAGCATTATGTCTATGAAGATCTGAATCAAAAATCTAAAATCACAATTAAAGAACATGTTTATACTTCCAAAAATACAAACAAAAATAGTGTTTCGGGGCACTTAAAAGCAAAAATCAATTTGGGAATCATGGAATTTCTTTATAATTGCTTAAATAAAAAAAGACAATTTTTCTTTGAAGATTTTTGGAATCAACGGATTTTTAATAGTTTTGCTATTAAGTTTAGTAATAAATTATTATTATTTTTTTTTTTTTTTTGTGAAAAAATGTTCATTGTGTAAAGCTTGGTTCACAATGGGAGCAACAATTTCGTTTTTTCTTCTATCTTATTTCTTCCAAAATTATTTTGTATATATATATATATCTTTCAGTTTTTTTTTAAAAAATCAGCAACAATTTGTATAAAATTGTTAATGAATAACAATTGTGATTTTTAGTTGAACTGTTAATCTTTAATTTTTAATTTTTTTAATTATTCTTGGGTTCATCAAATTTAATTTGCATTAAATTATTTTTACTGAAGGAAGGAATTTTACAACATGAAATTTATTAAAATTTATTGATAATTTTTATTCTTGGCTGAGCTGGGGATCGAACTCGGGTTGTTAGTGAAGTTTAGAATAATTCTATTTTGTTTTGAATGAAAATTTTAACAAAATGTTTAAAAAAAAAAATAATTAATACGTAATTTTGTTCTAAGAAAAATTTGCAAACGGTTTCTTAATTAAAAATTACGTGATTATGAATGCCAAGTGAAAATGTTGCTTTCATTGTGAACGAAGCTTAACACTTAAGTAAAATTATGAAATGGCTTAGGTTTTCTTTAAAAACTCTTATTTAAAAATTTCGATTTATGTCGTGCACTTCAAAGCAAAATTATTTAAGTTAATTTCAAAAATATTAAGTTAATTTTAAAAATACTATTAATGCCAATAATTCATGAAAAAGCTATGACTTACCACTTTAAAAACACATTAAAAACTCATGCAAATTCCTAAGAAATTGGCTTCTAAGAGTTTCAGTGCTTTTAATTTTCCTCTCAATTTGTATACGAAATACAGAAGCTGCAAATATTCTCGAAAAAAATATACTTCTGGGTTTTTTTAATTTCTTTCTATTCCTTCTGTCGTCTATCTAATCATGCTTCATGCTTAATTTGAAGTCCTTTGTTGCAACATCAATTGCCAATTGTTACAACAGAATAGTGGCCGAGTGTTGCTAGTGGTGATGGCATTTGTTGCAAATGTTGCTGATGATCATGGTGATGATGACAACTACGACGCAGTGGATTTTTTTTAAATTTTAGTTTTCGTTTGTCATTGTTATTTGCTGCAGTTTTGTGGCAAAATGTAAAAAGGCCACAAAAAACAATGACAGATCAAAGCAAATATTGTCAACAATGTGGATTGAAACTAACAAATAAAAATGTTTGAATGTAAGTGAAAGCAGGCAATATCTAGAGTTAGGGAAAAGCAGTTTCCCATAGTGGCTTTTGAAATTGAAAAAAAATATATGTATAGAAACCAACAAGAACGTGCAAAAGGCCATTTAAGGTATTGCGTGATGTTACCTTAGAGAGGTGAAATTGAAAAATTATTTTAACGTCGTAAACAGGACATCATATAACGTATAGAACTTATACACTATAGTTAAATACATAGTTATAATTGTTCTTATTGTCTTGCTTTCCTGTATTCGGTTGTGTCGAATATCAAACATTATCCCAAGGTTATTGGAAGTGGTCTTTGTAAAGTACCTATTTTAAATAATAGAACTTTTTATTATAGATCATAGCAATACTAATTATACTTTGAGTAGCGGTAGCATATCGAGCCCTTACCGCAAAAAAATGTTTAAGCGACAAAATCACAATTTTACAGAAGAAGGTTTTTTTTATTATCAGGGGTGTTCTGGAAATCGAAAACTCAAAACGCAAGAATTTGGAAATTGTTTTTAATACACTTTTAATCCAATTTTTTTAATTTTTGGTGTGAAATTCTGTTTAACAGAGAAATATTTGTAAAAAATTTGTCAAAAAATTCGTTTATCACAGAAATCTTATTAAAAGACGACGTTTAAAATTCTTGCGTTTTGCGTTTTCGATTTCCAGAACACCCCTGTATATTTCATAAAAATTTTGTATGAAGGTTGGCGCTTAAGGTAAAATTGTTTTTGCTATAAAATCGTAACTTTACCTTATGTGACCATGACATTTTAGAAGTTGATGCAAGTGCTGCCAATAAATTTATATATAAAAAAAAAAACAAATATTGAAAATTATGTCGCTTAAGCGATTTTTGCGGTAAGGGCTCGATATGTCGGTATATAGAGTATTTAATAATGGAAAAAAAGTACTGTGAGTGGAAGACGATTTTCCGATTGAGGGACAGTTGTTACAGTATAAGATATTATTTTGGGTAGAAAACGTAAGTATACGAAGTAAAGCTTGGTTCACAATGGCAGAAACAATTTCGTTTTTTTTTTCTATCTTATTTCTTGCCAAAGTTTTTCATATATTTTCCTTTCATTTTTCAAACAAAAATGTAACTTAAGTTTTTTTCAAAAAGTTGAGTCTACTTCTACTTCAGCAACAATTTATATGAAAATATGCATACATAAATGACGTTTAATATAATTTTATTTAGTTTTGAATGAAAATTTTAATAAAATAATTAAAAAAATAAGAATAAATCCATATGTATGTATTTATATATAATATTGTTGTGGGAGAAATTTGCAAATATGTGCGGTTGCGAAAAAATTGTTGCTCCATTATGAACGCAAGTAAAAATGTTGATGCCTATTGTGAAAGAAGCTTAAGCGTATATTAACATAAGACAGTAGTATGTTTATGAAATGCTACTTGTATTCTGTGTATAAGACTGTGTCTGTCTCTATATAAGATTATGTCTTGAAAATACACAGAAAAAAATAAAACTTGATTTCAGTTAAAAAATTTGTGATATTAATTAAACCATTAATGATATTTGCCCCAGTAAACAAATCAACAGTATCAATGAAATATATTTATGTACATTAATTAATTAAAATAAATTTTAATTAAATAATAATATTAACAATTAAATATTTAATTGATGTATTATTATAATATTGCGTTCTTATCAGCATTGCCCCTGGGAACTTTCTAAACTTCGATAACTTTCTTTCCTTCTTCGGATTCCCTGTGGATTCCCGTGAAGCGCAGATCTCGCCAGCTCGTCTTGTTGCTTGCGCAACGTATGTCCAAACTAGTTCCACTTGCGTCTTAGGATTTTGAATGCCAAGAGGGTTTCTACTGTCGGTGTCAGGCCTAAAGATCTTCTTTGGATAAGATAAAATTGTAAAATTCTTAACAGTTGCATTTTATAAAGTGAGATTTTCGTATAATTGCTTTACAACTGGCGTTTTGGAATTCACCCATATTTTTAGTCTTAAGTAAATATTAAGGGTCGGCTTAATATGCAAACTTACTAACTACCTTTACATGGGAGACAAAAAACTTTTATACATCATATTTGCAAAAATATAGTTGTTTTAACATACTTCAAGACTCATATGAAGAAAAACCACATGCTGGTCGATGAGAAGTATCTTTCTCTACCACACGGCATCAAAATCTTAATTTACTTAAAAAGTGGATGTAGCAGGTTTGCGTATTAAGCCGACGATATATTAAGACACATTTGTATATCTCTAGGCTTAGTTAATTAACCAACAATTAGCAGTAGGTTATCTAAGATTCGCTAAAGCTCTCCAACTCGCATTAAATCCTTATAATACTTATAGACATTTTCTTTGTTAAACAACAACATTTATGTTGTCCTCCAAAACCGTTTCCAAAAATTGTTTGATTGTGGTCAGCAATTGTATTCAGTTTCTACTAGTTTTAGTTTTTTTTTTTTCAATACGTTTCTAAAGGAAAAGACAAAAGAAATTTTAAATGAAACGGGGCAACAACGGAAACGGAAGTACCTTCACAACTTAAAACAATAAAAAAAAATATATCAAACAAGTAAAATAAAGGAAATCGTTGCAAAATGAGCCTTATTGTTTTAAAAAAGACGCACACAAAAACACTATTTCACATACATACATACGTATATACTTTAGCAACTAACACATATTTAGTAGACATTTCAAGTGTGCATGTGTATGTGTATTTAGAATCAATGAATCTGTGTCTCTCTTATCTTTGTTGTTGGTTTTAGGAGTATTAGGTAAAAAGAAAGGAATGAAAGAAATCTATTCAGTCGTAAACGATTTTTCAATTTGAAAATACTACTATGTTTAAATGTTAACTTGCAATTACAATTACATTAAAATTCAATTACATTAAATTGAATTTTGGTATAAGCGACATTACAAAAAAAAAAAAAAATTGAAGAAAGTTAAAAGAATGTAAAACAAGAATTTGAATTCATTTTGAGAATTTAATTTAGTTTCAAAGAAAATAAGGAGATTTTTTTACTGTTATACAGAAAAAATCTCTAAATAGAATTAATTTTTCTAATATGAGACTTCTTGTACAACCTATAAGTGTATAACATAAGGCCAGAAATTGAGGATATAGACCAGGACGATATATGGTTCCAACTGAATGGTACCACCCAACCAACGAAACCATGGCTCTTTTGCGCTAGAAATTCAATGACCGTGTTATCTCATGACGTGGCGATATTAATTGGCCGTCATGATCACATGATTTAACACCGTTTGACTTCTTCCTTTGGGGATATTTAAAAGAAAGAGTGTACGGCAATAAGCCAAGAACAATTTAAGAGCTAAAGGATGAGATAATTTGGCACATTAATTATTATTATCAATTATGTCTCAGAGCCATTGAAAATATGAACCATCGGATACAGGTATGCCACCGAAGCCGTGGCGAGCATTTGTCCGATATTTTTTTTTTAAACATAATTCGATAATAATACAAAATATTGTTACATTTTTCCTTTAATAAACGCGTTTCGGTTTACTCACGTGCTTAATTCCCAATTTTGATTCTTGATAAAAACACTGAAATTTATTGTTGATGGGATAAGCTATTCCTATGCGCATTTCAGGAAACTTCATCCATAAAGATTTTAGAAAAACTAAAGATATTAAACAAATAAAACTGTTAACCCATTCCCAGCCATTGTACTCGCTTGGGTACAGAAAAAAGGCAATATTTAAGTACGCATAAATTTTTTAACAAAAAAAATTAGACAACGCTTGTTGTGCTTTTGCATTCAACACATTGTGCTTTAAAGACACACATAAAAAAATTTAAAGAAAAATTAACCGTTACAGTGTATTTTCTTTTGTTTTTGTAACACTTTATCATTTTTGTGATTTTTAGCTAGGCCAGTCACAATTTAGCTGCATAGAGTAAATACTGTTTTGTTGAAACAAAAGCTTCTTATAGTTTTCTGAAGAAGAGTGATTGTGTGTACATTTAATAAAAAGTTACAAGAAAAAAATTCTTTTTTCGACAACGTTATGTGAGTAGCAAAATCGCTGTACCCAACCGAGTACAATAGCTTGATATTTATAATTTTTTTAAGCATTTTTCTTGGACCAAAATGGAATTTCAAGCCATCAAAACCGTCAAGTTTTTATGCTTAAGCTTTTACAATTTTAAACAGCTAGATGAAAAAGATCACAAAAGTTTCGATATAGCTATTATTCCACCAGATTCGTACTATAACACAGATGAAGTGGAGGGGAATGCTGAGAATATACTTTTTGATCGCATGCCAAATGATGTACCAGGTAAAGTCAAAGTATTTTTCGGCAGTGATAGCGAAGATTATATCCCACTTGAGCAGTTGCGACAGACAATAAAGTTTTCAAAATCAAGCAAAATAGTTTCTAAGTGGACAAAGAGACCTTGTGATATTCAAATGCATCAAACCAATTTTTTTGGTAGCTACTCTTCAAAATAATTCATAAGAGTTAAACAGTGAGATTTGATTTTAAAAGGATGCTAACGAGCAGCTCCGATTATTTATATCAATTCAATACCTACTGTGGGGCCAAAGGTATAACTGTAGAAAGATCAAAACTCCCTCTTGGATCCCGAGTCGTGCTTGAATTTTTGGACAACGTTTCTAACCCTTCAGATCATGTTACAAACAAGTCTCAAATGGAATTGCTTGAGTTTGAACGCAATATTGCTCGATTTTATTTGCGAAACTATATCCAGAAAGTGAATTTTCAAACGGTGGCTGGCTGCTGGTGTTGCAACTAGCTGTGAAAACCTCTTTCCTTAAAGGATAACAAATCAGTTACGATGTCTTGAGTGTCATAACAGAATAAGAAGGGTATTTGAGCAATGCGATGTTGCTCTATGTGTTGAAAAAGTATCCTTTTAAACTTTTCATACTTTAAAAAAGAGCTTACTCATGACGCCATTGTACCCGTCCGAGTACAGCCCTAAATACACAATTCCAGGAATTTTTTTTTTTATTTGTTTTTTTTCTATATTGATTTACTGTATTGAAGTATAAACAAATAAATGAATTTCAATCCTTTTTGTTTTTAATGGTCTTGGCGTTTAATGGGTTAAGCGAATAAGAATTATAAGCAACAGTTTTACTTGTAACAATAACAAAGCTTAAACAAAAACACCAACAATAAACAGTGCGTTTATCTTTTCTTACATTCTAAAATAGCTTATCCCATCAACAATAAATTTCAGTGTTTTTATCAAGAATAAAAATTGGGAATTAAGCACGACTAACAAAAACAAGCAAGTCAGCCTGTATTTATAGTTCACAACCGATAGTAGTTGTAGACTAGTCGATTCAAGAACCTTGTAGTCGATTTCAGACCATTCAGTTCGAATTCGAAATTCACAATTAAATCTAAGGTCTACAATACAGTGGATCAAATAACAATTGAAACTAATGCGACATAAATTATAATATACAAGATAACTTATAACTAAAACTATAAACTGTTCTTAGAAAATTCTGATAGTGCATAGATATAAAAAGCTTTTAAAATTAAGGGTGATTTTTTATGAATTAAGTTTTTCGGGCAGGCAGCACTGGTTGGTAATTGTGTCCAAACTACATCTGTGAAAGTGAAAAGTCTTCAGTATACTCTGCCATTTCATCATGGAGAAACTCACAAACGAGCAACGACTGCAAATCGTTGAAATTTAATATCAAAATTCGTGCTCTGTGAGAAATGTCCATCGTTTGTTACATCGAAAAATTGTGTTCAGCGATGAGGCTCATTTCTGGCTAAATGGATACGTAAACAAGCAAAACTGCCGCATCTGGGGTGAAGAACAGCCTCATGCCGTACAAGAGTTACCAATGGATCCCGAAAAAAACGACAGTTTGGTGTGGTTTATGGGCCGGTGTCCATTTTTCTTCAAAGACGACCGTTGAAGAAACGTTACCGTGCCACATGCCACACAGCTCGTGAAACAATGGACATATTGAAGGATGAATTTGGTGAGCAGTTTATTTCTCGAAATGGCGCTGTGAGTTGGCCGCCAAGATCATGTGATTCGACGCCTCTTGACTATTTCTTGTGGGGTTATGTGAAGTCGTTGGTCTATGTGAACAAGCCAAACACAATTGAAGCCTTAGAGTAAAACATTACACGTGTTATTCATGGAATACAGGCCGAAATGCACGAAAAAGTGGTGCAAAATTGGACCTTACGAATGGACCATTTGAACCGGAACCGCGGACAACATTTACATGAAGTTATTTTTAAAAAGTACCAATGTTCTTAAGTGAATCGTTTTACAATGGTTGTGTTCTGAATAGGGTTTTTCCCGGGAATTCCCGGGATTTTTCTTGCGGGATCCCGGGAAATAAAAAATTCCTCATAATTTCAGAAAATAGCTATTTATACTTTGAAATTTAGTTTTCTATTCTCTAAAAATTAGCATCTGTGGATGGGTTGTGGATTAGATCAATTACAAGAAGTGAGTACATACGTAAATCAATGTCTCCTGATGCAATAAATCTACTAAAAGCAGAATGGGCAGTGCAACAGTTGATAATTATTACATTAAGTGAAGTGAAGAGTTAATAAAGTACATTAATTCAAAATAAGATGCAGGCAGTAAAGTTTCATTGTTCATGAACAAGTCTTAAAAATAGGAGATACCTAAACATATCGCTCCTTTATTGCAACATAGTCATATCTACAAAAACAAACGATCTTGGCAAAATGCGATTAAAGATTTCAAAATGTACCGATTTAAAGATATATTTTGCTATAACTTCGGTTCAGTTGGAGATAAAATACGAGAAGGTATGAAGGAAAACTTTGTAAAGTTACTTAAAATTTTGAGATATGACTATGATGCAATGAAGGAGCGATATGTTTATTAGGTGATAAACAAAAATTTTCAATTTCAATTTGTGTTGGTTTATATACCCGTGAAGTGCGGGGAAACCGAAATAAAATAACATTTTGGAAACTCGTGTAAGATACTACAACATACAACTTGAAAAACACATTGTCCTAAAGATTACAAATGGACCTATTGAAATGAAAAGGTTTGTAAGAAGCAGTCCGGTTGATGCTATTTTTTTATCAGCCTTGACATACATTTGACTGACATTGTTTATAAAAATGAAAAAATTGCTTCTTATTGTGAACCAGAAGCATTCTACAACGGTGCACTTTTAACTATTTGTCCAACCCCGGTAAAAAATGAACGAAATTTTTAGGAAACATGATAATTAGTAAATAAAATCAGGAATATACTTTTTGACGACTTACTAAACGCTTTGAGTGTGTCAGAAAGTTATTTCCTAAGCCGTTAAAAAATGTTATATATTTTTTTAAAATATTTTATATATTTTATTAATTAACTTTTTGATCTCATATCTTGAATACCTTAATTTTTTTTTGTTTTTATTATTGTTTTATGAATTAAATTGTTATACTTATGTTATCTTTTTATCTTGTATCCAGGCATAATAATACTGAATAAAAGCATAATAATAGGGAATAAAGGCGTGAGGTGATAATAATTCAAGTTCTTATTTCAATCTTCAATTAATTTTTTAGTATTGAACCATTTCTTTTACTTTATTTGTAAACAAGTTCCCTTACGTTTTTTTATAAAAGTTTTTTTCATTAATTAATACAAAAATTTACTTTGTATTATTTATATAGAGCGGGATCCCAGGATCCCGGGAAATTTAAAAAAATTTCCCGCTTTCCCGGGAATCGAAAAAGTCCGGGAAAAAAACTCTAGTTCTGAAACATCTTTCTACTACTAGTTTCTAAATTTCATGATTGAATATTTCGGTTTCATGTCTGTCCGAAAATTTTAATCAGTTACCGGCCAATTTTAACGAATGTGTTTGGCTTAGTTCCCTGTGATCGGTGGTCCGATTTAAGCTGCGCGTAATAGGTGGCATCCAACTAATACAGAGCATTAGTCTGGCGTGTTATGGAATTTTTGTGTTAAGAACCCTTTTTTCGGTCACTCAATTTTAAAAATCTAATTATGAAGTTTTGTAGAGAAGAGCTTTGGAAAAATAGTATTGTATTTAAGAAATACTGAAATAAAGTCCATGCATGGGTGCTAACCGAGAAACTGCTTCTATTTTCACTTAGTTAAATGGTCCATATATGTATAATTTTTTTATAATACAATTCGGCCTTAATATATTTGAAAAATAAAGAATTTTCCATAAATTTAAAAGAAGAATTATGTTGATATCATGAACCGCCCATAAGCCTCCAAAATTTAACTCATTTTTTTTAATTTCCAATACAAAAACATAATGTAGCCCCACTTTCCCCCCAGTCGTTCTGTTAATAAAATGGTTGGTGGAAATGTTCTTTTACGATAAGAAAAACAATCTCGGATATTTTTGAAACACAAAGAAAACTATTGCATACTCTTAGGCCAGGTATTTATCGAATATTGAGTAAAACAACAATTTATCAACAATTGAGGCGAAAAAGTGTCTAGAGATAATTAGAAAACAAATCATAAAGAATACCAAATGATAATCAGCAAAATAATTTAAGACTTGGATGCAATAAAAAGGTATGCTACATCCCAGCCGCTTCCTTTTTTGCTCCTTAAACATACTGCCTTGCTCTACTGCTATAATATATGGAATACAATCATACAATTTTTAAATGCGGTACGGAATATTTAAAGACAGTCGCTGTTTATTGTTGTTTTAGAGCACTTTTTTTAATGCATCACTGAAATAGTGAAATCATTTATTCTTATGTTAAAAAAGTGTTCAAAGCGATGTTCAACAGTAAACAGAACATTATTTGGCGTTCGCCTGGCACAGCCAGGAAAGATATCTATTTGTTTAGTTTATGTGTAGACGAACGCAACCCTTAATACTGTTCGTAACTATTTTCAAGAAAGGGCCGAACATTATATAGTGTTCTGATCTTCGTTAAAAAACAGAGCAATTGTAGTGGTACTGTAGACAAACATAATATTTTAATGTTCTATAACGTTTCTTTTTTTACATTGATAAAGAAATGAACAAACACAAAATTTTAGCAACGACCGCAGCTCGAACAGCTTGTGCGTGTATTGTGTATGTGTTTTGTTTGTGTAAAATTATTTCGCTGGCTTTGGTTTGTGTATTTTGGTTTTGCAAAAAATGTTTGGTTTTTAACCAGCCAAAAGGGCGCTATGCGCAACAAAAACGGACGAGCATTAATAAGCTGAACCGAACACAATTAAGTTTGTGGTGTTTTAAAATAAGCGAACGGAATTAAATGTTCTCATCTTTTTGTTGAGTTGGATAAGAACAGTATTATTTTTGGGCTGGAAGATAACAAACAGGGAAACGTTATTTTTTTAGCGTTCGTGTTTTCCACGAATCTGCCGAACCGAACACTAAGAAGCGATATTTAGTGTTTATATTTGAAAGTGTGAAATAAACCGATTTCGGAACTCTAACGAAGAGCTTCTACGCGAGTAGAGAACCAGACACCTGCCAGCCTATTCTTTGACTGAATACTGATAAGAATTAATTATTATGTATCTCTCTTAATTTAGGTGTTGTAAGATTAGCGAGTTTTTACCCTTTTTCTTTTTAACACTTTTTACATTTAAATTTCCAAAAATCCCATCTCAGTGAATCGAGTTAGCGAAGGGCCAACCTCCGGTCCGAATTTCAACTTTTAACCTTCAGGCATCAAAGCTGTGCGAAGATGAATTAGTCAGCCAGTAAGACTTTTATAATTGAGGCCGTCGGCGCAAAAGTGGTGTAAGACTCAATTTATTATATCCTGACTGATCTTCGAAAATTGAATTAAAATTTGCTAAAATTGAAGAGGAAACTGCTTATGTATCTTTTGTTTTACCAATCATTAACAGATAGCATTGTAAAAGTTTGTTTGGTATTCATTTACTTTTGCTCTGTTTATAATGCAAAAGTAGCCCTAAACGACACAAATATTTAATGTACATAATGTGACTTGCTCCACTTTTTTCATATTAAAAATTTACCTATAAAAAAAATCATGCGAATTAAATATAAGTGAAAATCAAAGAGTGTCTTGCCTGTTCAAAAAACAATGTGTCGAGGACAATGTCTTGGTTATTTAAACAGATATTCAGACAATCGGAAGGAAGTTAAAATAAAAATTACCTCAAAACCCTTGAAACATATAACAACTGTCATTTGGACAGTTAATGTTCATTGCATTTGAACTTGTTCATTCAACAAATTTCAAATTCAATGCCATTTAGCAAAAATTTCAGTAACAAACGAACTCTAACGAACAGACAAACAACAGCCACAATAATAATTTTAACATTTTTGAAGAACTTGTAAGAAATTACAATCTAATAGATTCTGTTTCAACAATGAAACAAACAAAATTCATATCCCATCTTTATTCGGCTGTGTCGAATTTTGACATCCTCTGCCAAGAATTATAATTTTTCAGAAGTAGTTTTTGACGGGATCTGTGATAAATTATGAACCCACCCGGCTTTATAATGAACTGATAAATGAATGATGAATGCAGTAGTTGTTAATCGAATGTACCGTGTTCCGAGTAAGTGTATACCGAATTGGAAACAGATTAAATGGAATGGGGAAGTTGTTGATTTTTTCAGACTGTGATGAAAGACTGGTGGTAGTGAGGACTAAGTAGACTATCTTGGTAGATGAGTAGGGTCAGACTGATGGATCGCACCATGTTGGAGTTCTGTTGGTGGAGCGAGGAGCTGGGTTGATTTTTTGTGAAACCTGCGTTAATGAGTCGAAAGCCTGTATGAAAAAGTGATTGACTATAAATGGAATGTTTATCACACGGATTGATGCTTTTGTACAGAGAGTGCTGCTCTCATTGGTGCGTGTCCTTGGGGACCAAGTTGTGGCGATGGTTTACACCCAAAAAAGCGGGTAGAGAGTTCCTGAACTACATGAGAGTTTTCACTTGTGGAAGGTGCTGTTGCTTTTCAAAGATGTTGCCAACTATTCTAATGTAGCGAAGGTAAAATAGCTCTAGCTAATACAGAAGGGACAAGTGTGTAATTTTAGCCGAATTATACACTGAAATTGCTCTCTGTGTGTGTGTTGGTTACGCTAACAATCAGGGGATTTAGGTAAAAGAGTAGTTTGTCAGCCGAGAGGTTAAGATTCACCATGACACTAGGCACATAGCGGTGTTCATGTAACTCTATTTTCACAATCAGCCCAATTATGAATAAAAATTCCCCGGGAGTTTTCTCTGTTCTCCCATTTTTCCTATGTTTTTTCAATTGTAAAAATGGAAAAAGGGAAAAAACTCCCGGGGAATTTCTATTCATAATTAGGCTGAATATGTCGCAAGGTGCACCCCTGGGTATTTATTTGGATCATCTTAAGAATGTTTTACCTTCTGGTGTAATATCATTCGGGAAATCAGGTGCAGTGAATATCTGGAATTCGGAGAAAATCCAACATTAACAGAAAATGCTTTCTGTCTTTCAGGGAGGTTGTCTTTGCGGGGACCTTTATTTTCCGTTAAAAAGATACTTTCGCGGGGGTTGTGGTTTAAATCCAAATTCGCGGGAATGGAGATCTTAAAAATCAAACTCAAAGGCTGATTTTTCACCAGTTTTGGGAGAGTTCGGCCTAAGGGACGGATCATTCTAAGGTCCTGTTGCTATTTAACATATGCTGCTAGAATATTTCCAAAAGCAGCGAAGGTTAGATAGCTCCAGCTCTTACACAAGAGCGAGTAAATAATCTTGCCGTATTTCACACTCAAATTTCTACCTGTGAGTGCTGATTGCACTTACATACGGGGGGCGGTTGGTAAACGCATTGTATATAGCGCAGTGATTGAGATCCCCAATGGTGTATGATTTTTCCACACAAGTCCCAAAGTGCACCAGAAAAATTATTGATGCATGCCCAATAAGCAAACTGTTATAGTATGTTTTACACCACTAGAAAAAAATTAAATTTTAAGCGTCGAAAGATGATGTTTGCGCCAATTTTGACCTACCAGCAAACAATTCTAAGGTCTAACAGTCACCTTTATATAAGATTTTTTTATGGCTTTTTTAAATTCGATCACAGTTACATATATTAGTTGTCTGACATCGCAATAAAAGGGTGTTGTGGACTCTAATAGATCTTATGATCAATAAATTTCCTACTGTCACAAAATTTTTTTAAGGAATACATTAAACAAAAAAGTATATATCTATCTTTATATATCTTCGACAATTCATTTTTGGTGGGGAAAACTATTTCTAACGGTAATCTTAGTATGAACGCACTCATGTACCGATTTCGACAAAATTTTGGAACATAAAACATTTTTTAGTATTTTTGTTTTTAAATAAGCACAAACTTTTATTTTTGTTGCTAAACTTCTATCAGGAGGCATTTGTGAAAGGCTGGGGTTAAACTAGGTTTAGTTAACCTGTAAACAGATTTGTGCCGCCAATACCAAAATTGTATACAAAATTTTGGTGGAACACCTCAGATTGGCCTTAAATGTTGCCCTTTAGTGAAATAGTAAAAAAATCACATTTCGCCGGAAAAATCCGAGTTTTAGACAACGTTAAACTAAGTTTAAATTTAAAACACATCTGAAAAACCCGGCCTAAGCCTTCAATTTTTTTAAAATTTTTTTTTTATTTTCTAATCTAATCCCGCGAAGCTCTACGCTTGTCTGCAGGACAGAAACCAGAGTCTCTGATGGGAATCGAACCCGCAACCCCGGCGCTGTTAGAGTAGCTCACTACCAGCTAGCCTATCGAAGCAAATTAAAGTTTATGTATAAAATGTTATCAAATTATTTTTAAAATTAAACTGTACTTTAAACACAGGAATTACATATTCTAATAGCCAGTCTGACAGACAAATGGACCTCGATAGATCGATTTATAAAATGATTCGATTGGAAGTGAAGTTAGCATCTAGCTCGATCCATTACATTTAGACGTAAAATAAAACTTTAGCTGTAAACCTATAATACCCTCATCTATGCTGTTGTAGGGTATAACAAGAAGACAAAACTAAAAAATATAATTTTGCAGTGCCAGGGGACGAAGGTGGGTAACACTTTATAACATTAACGTTGAATTATGTATATTCGCACTTAATTAAAGGAAAGAAAAAAGAAGAAAAACTGAATGTTAGAAATAAAATTTTTATATGAAAAAGTTTTCCACTTTATTTTAACAAGTGATTGACAGTTTAAGTAGGCAAATGTCATAAGAAATATAAAATATAAAAGAAGAGGAACAACTTTTTATTCCCACCCTATTCATTGCTGTTTTTTTTTTCCTAGAATAAAAAACTTTAGGTGAAAAAAAGAAACATAATGAATTTTTCTGTTTTTTCTTAAAAAAAAAAACTGCTAGAAGAAAAAAAATTTGTTTTATAAAATTTAATTACATTTTATGACAGGCAATCTTCGTAGAACAGGTTATTATAATTAATGAGTTATAAACTTTAAAAAATGTATTTTATTTGAATAAAGAAAAAGATAAAAAATAAGTTTATAGCTGTTTTTCGAAGGAGCATTTCATTATTATAGGTTTTGATATTTTGAGCAATCATAGAAAACATAACTAAGTTTAAGTAAAATTATCAACAGGGAACCAATCGGTTGATGTTGCCATAAAAAGTTAAAGCAAAAAATCCGTTGTAATGCCTAATAAAGCAGCAACAAAAACAGGGAGACACTTATGTGAAGCCTTAAATACTGCTTTTTTCAATAACATTCCACATTATTTCTAAAGGCATGCAGATCACAAAAGTCCCGGGATTACGCAATCAAATAGTTTCTTAAGAAAGTTTTGCTAACCCATCAGTACTTAAATCAAGCCCAAGCGGTGTTAATAGTATGGATTTCCTTAAATCAAGTACAGAATGCTTGACGCAAGTAGGGGTTATTGAAGTGCTCCGTAGTTAAAATGAGCCGAAAACGAAGATGTCTTAAGTCAAAGTAAGATAAAATTGTTCTTACACTGTGTTTGATTCAAGATTTTCTAAAGTTGGTTTAATCCCAATTTAAACATGAAAATAATTTATGTTTTTCTTCTTGTAGTGTTGTTGTTGTTGTTTTTACACAATACAAGCATATCGGTTTCTACATTCTTGCAGTGCTACCACCAGAAAAATTCAGAATTTCACTTAAGACCAAGCAACTTTAACCGATTTAAATGAAGTTACACCTGAATATCAATTTAACGATTTATTTTTTAAAGATCCCCTAAACGAAGAGGACGACCAAGAACCAAATTCATGGACTGCGTTGAAGAAGACCTACAACTTATGGGTATCCCTAACTGCCAACAAAAGCTCATCTTGAAATTGTGATCGACGAATTGACAGATATTCCATACAAAAAGCATGTTCATACTACTATTCCTTTCTATAGTTCTGAAACAAAAAAATTTTAAATAAATAATCCTGGCTAAGAGGTTTTGTTTGCAACTTTTCAAAAAGATGGTTGAAGTCTACTGATTCATATAGACATGCTTAACCACCAACAAATTAAAACTAATTTAAAATAAATTTTTGAGAATATCTCAAATAATAAATTTATTAAATTTCTAAAATTTTTAAAACCAAAGATTTTCAAAAATTCTAAAGCTATGTTCACACCTATTAAATATTTGACGTCCTACACGTCACCGAAGTTTTCTTAAAAAATTTTTTGCTTTTGCAATACGTTTGGCTAGAGCAAACATTATTTAACAGTTTCTAAATTACATTATACAATTATCATCTTAGGAATAAAGTTTAGTAAATAAATAGAATTTATTAAATGGGTCATTCTACGTAAAGAGGTTATCTTATATTAGGAATGGCGGCGTGATAAAAACATTTAAAACAAAATCTTTCTTCAATATAATCGTATTTAATCAGGTAGTTTGAATGAATGTTTAATAATGGTCAGTCAAGTAAAGTGAAAACAAACCTTATTTACGTAAGAATCAACTTTATTTATTCAATATTTGGTGATGGTTTAAAACAAAAAAAATTAGACTAAAATTTCCATACAGTCTTCTTTTATGTAACATAGAAAACCAAAATACTTAAAAAGTAAATTATTTAATTGCATATATTTTGCAATATAAGGTAACAAAAACATATAGAGCATCTATGCTCCAATAAAAACTTTAAACTTAAATAAGAACTTCTACTTATAAAAACAAACATTAAAAAATATAACGATTGATGATAGTAAAAAGTTGGTTAGCACGATTTTTTATAATTTTTTATATTAAATAAGGCATGCATACATTTTTAAAGCGTTAAAACACTTATAACGTATAAAGTGGATATGTGTTGGCTTAACGTAAAATAATATACATGAAATACTAAGAAAGAAGTAATATCTCACTTCCTTATCTACCCTGGACGTAAAATCTCTACCCTGGCATCAGATGAAGCAGGGGAAATACGGCAGGGGAGAGATTTTTTCATTTAAAAACTAGCACAATCAGAAAAATATGTATCGTAACGAAAAAACAAACTAACACAGTAAATTATACTGAAATTGAAATAAATAAATATTACAAACAAACTTAAGCCACAAATAACAAGCGAATAAAACTCACCAGGGGAGATACATCAATCACTGACACGTGCGAGCGATCCGAGTGGTGTGGTCGAATTATCGGCCCAATAAGAGTACGCTAAGGTCTCGCTCGATTTTTATTGTTAAATTCACTTCGAAACAAATGTTCTGCAATTTAAATCTGCAGCGTCAACGCATTTTAGCGTCATTTTTAAACGGTCGAAAAATGTGCAGGGGAGGAGACTTAAAATACGAGGGACAAAACCTATGTAATTTTTTTTAATAGAATATGAAAGTAATTTGAAAGTTTGTTTAAACGACTTTTGTTGTTTTTTATACTAAATTTATGTAATAAATAACGATTAGTTGTTTAATCAATTAGTAATGTGTTAAATTTCAAAGATTTTGTTACAGAATAGTAAAGCGACAGGCCAGGGTAGATACTTTTTTCTAGGTAAACACAAAGTTATGACTAAACTAAGGTAATTTAGGTATTGCAATTTATTGTCAAAAAAGTTTACTTTATTTGTTATTAAACACGTTTGATATTTCCACAAATTTTTTAATTATATATGATTTTTTAATGTAGCCGTAGATAGTACCTCTTTACGTAGAAACACCCAAATATAAAGCTTAAGTTTGATGAACGCTTTTTTTTTTTGATTTTATCGTCAATTATTTTTTAGGTCTGAAGATACTTTAAGTCACATCTATGTATTTTGTTGGTGCCTTACATTTGTGAATTGCTTTGTTTTTATTCAATTTAACTTTTTATTATAAAAATAATCGATATCCCTAGTTATTAGATTTATCCTTCGTACAATATTTTTAAACCAAACTTATTCTAAAAAGAGAAACGCATGAACTATTTTGTTAATGCTGTGATATATATTAGACTCTTTATTAAAATTTTTAAGAATTCAATTGTTGTAGTACTTTTTAGTAAATTCTCAAAACTTGTTATATATTATTTAAGATTTGTAAATAAAAAATAAATAAAATTGTTTTGTTTTTATTGAAATTAACTTTTTATTCGAATTAAAACCCGTTAACCGGTTATTTTAAAAGTGCTTAACCAAAAACCGGGTCTTATTTCAAAAGCAGCTATTCGGAATATTCGAAAGCCGGTTTTTGAAAAAAGTCGCATAATCGATCTCCCTAGTGAGTACCCATGGGCCCCAAATAAAGTTTAGTCTCCAAATATTTTCTCTCACTACTGCCGTGTAGGGTATCATATTGTCGGACTTGACCAACTATACACTCTTACTTGTATAATGTTCAATATTAATTTTTCCTTTTTTTTTTTCAAAAGATTTTGTTATTCGTGCTTAATTCCCAGTTTTTATTATTGATAAAAACACTTGAAATTTATTGTTGATGGGATAAGCTAGTCCTATGCGCATTTCACTAGTTGCTTAGGCCAGATCATCAGGAAACTTCATCCATAAAGATTTTAGAAAAACTAAAGATATTAAACCAAATAAAACTGTTAAGCGTATAAGACATATAGCAACAGTTCTACTTGTAATAATATCAAAGTTTAAACAAAACACATCAACAATAAACAGTTCTTTCCTTAAAATGTTTTCCTTGAAAATGTTTTGCCTTTTTCGAGAAAAAGAAAAAATTATGCCTTTAGCTTAATTTTTTTACATTTTTCCTTCTTTATCTTTACATTTTTAATTCTTATGTGTTTTTTCCTTTCTTTTATTAAGTATTTTCTTTTCAACAGCACCTTAAAGTATGCTCAAAATTAACCCTATTATTTTAAAGTTGCAGGACTTTTGTTGTTATTTTCTTCCTTATTAAATTTTGTATATACATTTTTCCAAAAAAAAACTTTTTTTCCTAATTCTTAACTCCTTCACGTACTTTTAATAGTTAATAAATGCTTTGTATCAGGATATTAAAGAGAACTTTAACGAAGTCATAAAATAAGTAAAACGCAAAGCTGATGATAATGATGATAACAGAATACAATGTGGAAAAAAGTCAAGAAAGAAAGAAATTCAATGCAAAATTATTCATCTATGAACAATGTTGTATAAATTGTTGTTATTTTTTTTTTTTTTAGAAAATTTCTTTAAAGTATTTTTTTTTTCTCTTTGTTAATGATAGTTTTGTTAGTTGGCTGTACTTTATACAGGTATAATAGGAAAAAAAATTTTATTAGTTGATAAAAAAAGGATAGTAGTGCTAAAAAGAGCTATAAAAAAGAAATACCATAAAAAAGCAGTTTTCAAAATAGAAAAAATTGAATGCAAAAATCACTAAACACCTTCTTAGCATTCCCATATGCTGCTGCTGCTGTTGTTTAATACATGTAGGACTTTTATTACCTCAATGAGAAAAATTAAGCATTAGTTTTTTACGTAAAAAGTTTTGTTAAACTTCTCTTTTTAGCACATATTTCTTAAAAAAAAAAACAACTGACCTGTTTCTTATTTCCTTACCAAAAAAATAATCCAAATCTACATGTTGCATTTTCATACCCACAAAAAAGTTTTTTTTATTTCCCATAAAAACTTAAGAAGAAACAAAACAAAAAAAAAAACTTTAAACGAAATTTTACTTTAATCCTGGTCTTGAGACAAAACTTTTATATTTCCCAAAAACAAACTTTGTTTTAGTGAGTTTTAACTAAAATACTTTTTCCAAAGTAATCGATAGAGAATAATTTTGACATAAGGGTGATTAGAAAAGCTTTTGTTTTTCCTTATCTATTTTTTTTTTTTGTCCTACCGTTTTCATCCTTTCCTTGTGATATTACAATCCTTATATCAAATAGCAATCAGTTTTGTTAAGGATTAAGTCCTGTATTTTTTTTCTTTTTTCTGTTTGTTTTTTCTTTAGAAATCAAGGCATAATAATAAAGACTAATGTGTGTCAATTTTATCCAACCTATCACTTATGTGAACAAATTAAGAATGAAATGATTAAAATAATGTAAAGGAAAATTGAAAAGTTTTAATTTAAAGATGTTGAAAGGTTCCACAAGAAAAGAAAGAGTTCTATTGACACCTTTTTTAAAATAAGATGTTTTTGCACCTGCCCTAGTTCCACTAGTAAGAAAAATAGTCGCAACTTTCTGGTACAAATTAAGAAACTAAACCAAATCAATTGATTGATTTTAATTAATACTTTACAATAAGGTTTTAGCACAAGATCTTAATAAACAAACAAAAGTTCTGTACTCGGCTGTGCCGATTCTTATAAGCCCGAAAACTTTTTTTCAACCGACAGAAGAACGGACAGACAGACAGACATCATTAAATTAAAACTAATAATTAATAAATGATGGGATCTCAAATCAATATTATAACTTGAACCTGCGTTAAAGTTAGGACAAAAGTTCTTAAGACAGAAACTGTAGTTTTTCGTAACGTTAAATTTAAAATTATTAAATTGCCTTGTATAGTTGACTTATTTCCTAGAAAGTAAATGCTGACGATTTTATGCAGGTGACCGCATCAGAGGGAGAGAGAGAGAGAGAGAGGGATGCTAGCTAACCATCTTATGCTATGTTCACATTTGATTTTTTAAACGCGTGTAAGCAGCTCTTAATCATCTGTCAACTTAATCATGTCAAATGTAATGTGAACGGCTTTGATTAGCTAAATCAACATTTTGCTTAAACGCGTTTAAAAACCCAAGTTCACACTAGCATTATTATATTTTTTTTTTTTTTTTTGTTATATAGCAGGGCTCCCAATTTTATTTTTACCTTATTCCTCAATATGGTAAAAAGGTAAATATCCAATTGCTAAACACCCGGAAAATTGGGTAAGAATTAGCTTTACTAATAAACACATACCTTTTTCACAATTCTTAATTAATATACTCCGCTTTATTGCAGTTTTATAAATACACTGGAATTTATTGGTGAGGGAAAGCTAGCTAAGTTTATTGACAGTTAATGATTGCCATGTGCATTTGTGTTTTATAAATACCCAAATAAGTTCCCAAAAAAGGAATATACCCGGTATTTACTAAAGTTGTCAATTATTCGCCTTTCAACTTTGTTCGAATAATTCAAATGATTGTTTTTGTTCGTTCGATCAAACGATTAAAGCTAAGAAATTATTCGATTAATCGATGAGAATAACGAATAAAAAAATGATTTTTACAAAAAAATGACTTCTTCTTTTTTTTATGCATAAAATATTTCATCTTAACTCCATATCGTTGTATTAATTTCCTAACAATCCGATATAACTCTAGATTTTCGAAAGGCGTTGGCAGACCTACCAGCTTCAGCCAAACTTCTGTCTACAATTTCTTCTATAGAATGGCCACTGTCCGTCTTAATGTATTTTTCCATTAGACCAAGTTCGGCATTTCTTGATGTCGTTGGATTATCTTCCACTACATCGTTTGTAATGGTAATATTGTTATACACATATAATTTAAAAGAAATATATAATACAATAATAACATTTTCTACTTTCAAGATATGATTTATATAAATCAATTCTTTATTTTTAAGCTTTTTGTTTATTTCTAAATTTTTCACCCGAAATTGAAAAATCCCCCTTCTTGAAAATTTTTTTAATGTTTGATTTTAGAATAAAACAGTTGATACAATTTAGAAAGTGAGTTGCAAAACTCGTTTGTTGCAAATACGAGATGGCAAATTATTCTTACAGCTCTTTTGGCGCTTTATTAGACGAAATCTTCTGATTGCATCAATGCATGTCCGTGCCAAAATCATGGAGGAGGACATGTATCAATACAATTAGTATATTTTTTCTCATAAAGCGCCAAAAGAACTGTTAGAATCAATTGTCATTTCGTAGTTTTTAATTTTGTAAAGAACAAGTTTTGCAACTCACCTACTCAATTGTTTGTTAAGATTTGTTTAAGCCCTTATGACACTACATTTTTTATTCATTAATTGATATAGAATTGATAGAAAGAAACAGTAAATGTTAGAAAGAGCGAACTATAAAAAATGTAAAAAAAGTTTTTAGTTTTTTTTCTCTAGTTATGGTTTTGTTTCAGGGATGGCGTTGAGAATTTTTAAAATTGTACCAACAACCTTTAAAAATTGTACTAAAAGATTTTTTTTAGTAGAAATTAATTTTATTTGTGTTCATAAAAAACACCGCAAAAAGGTATTATAAATCTTAGTTTAAAAAGTATCAACAAAAAAGTACAATTGAAACAACTTAGCCATCCCCGTTTTGTTTATTTTATTAAATGTTGCCAACTTTTTGTTTATGAGAAACTTAAAAACAAAAAGCGGTAAATCGCTGATTCAGCAACACTTTTAATATTTCAAGCTTGAAATGTCAATTTTAATTTAAACAATTTTACATTTTTTTTGACATAACTTCATTTTTTATCGATAACTTTAGTAAATTTTTTGACGGTTTGCCATTTATCTAAATACAGCTTAACTCTTTGCACTTGGTAAATTTTTCTATTTCATTATATTTGTACTGTTCACCAAAACTTGAGTACTCAACACGGTTTTTGCTAACTTATCATTGAGATTAATTTCAACCAGATTTTTGTATAAAATCACTAAAAACGTATAAGAATAAATCAAATTCTAAGTTTTTATTTAATATATTTTTTAATAAAAAAAAATTGTTTGATTAATCGACATTAATTATTCGATTTATTTGTTATTAGAAAATTGTCGTTTTAAAATTATTCGAACAAGAGTTTGGTTTTGTTTGATCGATTAATCGAATTATTCTTAATCGGTTGACAACTCTAGTATTTACCCAGACATCAGGTTAATACCCGGTAGAACCCCATCTATACTTTGTGAATGATATACCATTAGGCAGATTTTAGTAGTTTTAAGCTCCAGCCCATATTCCAAAAAAATAAGACACTTTTTGTGTTTATTACAGTGCTATCCATTTAGTGCTTTAAAAACCGAGAGTCTGGCAAGGTCGTCATAATCGGCTTACTGTACAAGGAATTGGCAAGACTATTAAGAAATTTAAAGAGACTGGAAGCCTTACAGATGTTGCTAGGCCTGCATATCATCGCAATATGCGCACTGCCGAAAAATCGCTTCTGTTAGTGAAAGTGTGGCCGATAATCCGAGTTTCTCGATTATCGCTATGGCCGTATGATAACCGACTTTTTTTGGCCTGCAATTAAAGATTATGACCTGAAAGATATGTGGTTGCAAAAAGACGGTGCCATGAGCCCCAGAACACGACCGGAAACGTTCCAAAGCCAGTCGTATTATTATCAATTGGCCACCAAAATTATGCGATTTGACGTCGTTAATTCTTTTTTGTGGTTACGTCGTGCCTATCCGGATAATTTCCTAACGTTGGAGCATTTGAAATTCAACATTCGTCAAGTTCTTGCCGACATACCGCCTAAAATGTGAGAAAAAGAAAAAGAAAACAACCTCAAAAGGACCGATTGCTGCAACCAATCAAGAGGCGATCATTTAAATTAAATTTTACTTGGTATATAATGAAAATGTCCAAACATTATAATAAAATAAAAGTTTCATCAAAATCATAGCTTTATGTGTGCTTTATTTTACTTTACTTTTGCAACCAAAAAATGGATAACCCGTTAGTTTTGCAATGACACGTTTACCGATGGTTACCGGGATAGACTCAACGGTGTCTAGGATCGTGCGAGGTAACAAATAAAACTCCACGGGTTTCACACAACGTTATAAACAATACTTTTATTAAATACAATAAAAAGTGGCACACAGTTTGACCGGTCGCCGCTCAAGGTGTCAGTTGCCTAGTCAAGTGCAACACGCGTGACCTTTAGGCGGGGGTTCGGACGGAGGCTCAAGACCAACCGAAGTGTACCCACACACGGGCAGACTCAATTCCCAATCGCTACGAGGGAAAACAGGCAACACGAGGTGTAACCACACACGTGCTGTCCAAGATCCCCAGTGTACTCAGGAGTCAACGAGTGAATCAAAATAGTTTAAGCTTAATTAGGATGTGTATCCACTGTCCTAACGACCGACTGCCACGCATTCAATGATGTTTGCCTTTTTATACGATTCCAATTTTGTATGCACAATACACACACACACTACTCGAAATGTCGTAAAGCAAACATATGATATTGGCACTCATGATACAAAGAAAGCAATATAACGCATTCAGCTTTAAAAAATGAAATGTTTCTGCGCATCTACGTCACATTAGCGTATAAGTACAGCTAAAATATAGAAACACAAGCAAACAAACATGTGTATAAAATGCTGATGTGACGTCATATTAAACAGTTGAATTTGGTGAACATGCGCAATGCGTAATCTTGTCTTAATCATTCTTGATCTTGACTCAGGGTTGTTCTATTATAAAAACGTATACATTTCTGACGCCCAGATAGCGCTTTACCAACCCTTAAATTCAAACTTACAAAAAAGACAGATTTATATATATTTTTAATTAATCATGCTAACGTATACTTAACTACAAAAATAAGCAAATACAAATGACTTCATGGTGTGAATCAAAACGAAACCCTTGTTGACTTTGTTCGTCACAGTTTGTTTATTGGAAATTGTAGGATTTGCAATATCCAATTCGTACATCTGCTTGCCAATTCTCATTCCAAAATCTACGAATATGACAAATTTAATTTCAATAAGTTACCAAATACAACTTAACTGTTGGTAGTTGAAATAAGTTCTAGCTGATTGATAACAGATGACTATACTTGTATACTTGTTAAGGCTGCCAATCATTTTTTTTGGCAACAGCATATTTGTTTTTTTTATTGCATTATCATTTTTAACTTACAAATCTGTTTTTGATTTTAATTTTATGGTAATTAATACTTTTATTTTTTGCTTAAGATGAAGAACGTTAGAGAAGATTACGAGATTTTGAGGAAGACCCTTTTTGATATTAAATAGGAAACGAAGTTGTTCCGACTATTTTCTGGCACTGATTTTATCTAAAGTTCACATTTATACAAATTTGGATTTTTTTCTGGAAATTTGTTAACTGAACATTATTGTTCACTAAACGTTATTGCTCACTAAACGTTATTGTTCACTAAACGTTATTGTTCACTTTATATTTCATTTCATTTATTTATTTATCTTTTCGCAGTATTTCTCATAACTCAAAATTCTGGTCCGATCACCTTCACATCCTCACGGATGTTAGCCTTTAGCTGTTGATCCTTAATGATCCTTGGCTTACTGATATTCAACTTATCCTTTAAAAAAACTAGAGCCGTTTATCGGCAAATGTAGTCACCAGTTAAATTTAAAAAAAGGAGAGCCATAGATGGACAAACTGTGGGAGCTGTGGCTCCGTCTTGCTGGAAACATAATTCTGAATTGCTTTCTACCTTTTACTTAAGCTCTTTTTTCAGATTTTACCAGCTACCGAAAACTTTGCCTTGTGGAAATTTTGGGATTTTTCTTAATACTTCGTAGATTTTTCAGCATGTGCAAGATAATAGATAACCCTTTATTGGCGAAAACTCTAAACCAATTGGTAAATTTTTGGAGTACTATGTCCTTTCGAACTTTGAAAAAAATTTCGATTTGAATTTGTGGCTGAAAATGTTAATGCTGAATTTAAAAATAAATCTGAATAGCTTGGGTTCTTTGTTTTGAGCTGGGGTTTTCCATCATAACTTTTCCAATTTTTTAAAAATAATTCAGAAAACGAATGAAATTTTTTTTTTGTCAGAAATCCATTTATTACTAACAATGTATGTCAAAACGTAAGTTATGCGCCACTTTATATAGAAACAGGTATTTTAGGGATTTTATTGACCTTTTTTCGGAATTTTTTCAAGCAATTGTCTTGTGAAATATTTTATCGCGAAAGTCCTTGAGAATACGCGTGTATCTTTTTCGGACAAAATATTAAATCTGAATGTTAAATAATATACGCTGTTTTTACAGAAACCCTTAGATTTGATGTAAAAAGATCAAATTTAAATCAAAAAAAAAAAAAAAAAAAAAAAAAAAAAAAAAAAAAAAAAACAAAACAAATCGGCTTTACTTTGTGGGACGGGAAGCTTTTGAAAATTTCACACATCTGGGAACTCCTATACAGAAAAAATAAAAATTGATTACAATTATGAAATGTTTGATATTGATTAAAAAATTTATTCAATTGGCACCAACCAGTAAACAAATAAATAGTATCAATTGAATATTTAATGGTTTAATTAAGAAAATTTTGATGAGAAGAAGAGACTCTATAGCAGGAGTTTAAAGAGATATGTGAAATTTTTTCCAGTATAACTTTAGCACACCCCTATCACTTTCATGTTTAAATTCACGCCAATCGATAATTTCGAAATGGAAAAATTCAATTTTAACCATAACTATAAATATTTATACATAATTAATTCTTTATTAACTTATGATAATTTTTGTTATGTTTTACAATTTCAGATTACATGCAATCGCTATGTAAAAATCATTTTCTTCAACAATTGTATCGTAAAATTGATGGTGCCGTGCTTTGGTCACAGAACGAACGTAATCTGGACTGCATCATCACCTTTCAAACGCATTCAATATTACAGAGATTCATGTTACGCTTCGATATGTTGCAATTGGACTGCAATGATCATTTGTATGTGTATGATGGTGCACATGCTGTGGCAACACCCAAGGTAAGTGCAACAGAAAAAGCCAATACCAACTAACACACAATAGGGCTTCTTTTTCAATACAAAATACACAAAATTTAACACATCTCCATTGAAATATTTATGTTTGAAACAAACACACACACATGTTTACAGCAGTATCTGCATTTTTGAATTTTTGCATGCACATTTGCACATCTTCCAGAGAAAGTTTTTTATTTCTTTCGTTTTTGTGGTTGTTTGAAAAAATCGTTTACTCGAAAAAAAAGTTTTATACCAATTTAGCTAAAGCTATAAGAGAATTAGCAAAATTGCACATTCATAAATGGTGTAGAGTGGAGTTTAAGTAGCAGTTGTAAGAGTTTCTACTTCGATTTTGTTGCATTATTCGTATTATTATTTTTATAACTCCTTTTTTTCAGAGGTCGTTCAAGTAAATGATTCTCACATACTTCCACACGTGACAAACACCAACTATATAAATACATTGTTATTCGAGTGTTTGTTGAAATAGCAAAATAAGTTTGTAACAAAAATACTTTATCAAATTGTTGAATAACAAACAAACGTGACTAAAGTTTATGCACTGAAGTCTTCTAGTGATAGTTTTTCGAGAAATGGCTAAGAAATTTGTTTAAATTGTAGTCAAGTTTGGTAGAAAAACAGACATAATTGGTAGCACATACTGCATATTATCTTAACTGCGTTTGGTAGCAATTATACAAAACAGAATCACATTGCGTAGCAGTCATTGTAATTAAAACTAATAACATTTAATAGCAAGCAACTTAGCTAGAGAGACATGTTTAATAGCCTTATAAAGTAGAATATATTCTAGTTAGAGAAAGTCACGTTTTGTAGAAGAAATTTAATAAAACGTTTGGTAGCAAACACTTAAATGGTACTTTAAAATAGCCAAGTTTAGTAGCAAAAATACTAGTATGAATATACCATAATTGGTAAAAAAAATTTTAAAAATAAGTTTTAGAAGCAAACATTTTAATTTAAAAAAAAAAAATCGGTATCAAAAAAAGGAGCCAAAGTACTTCATGCTTCGTAGCATTAAAATAATTAGAGCTTGGATAAAAAGTATTAAAAAAGAGCACTATTAAAATTAACATTATAACTAAAAAGACTAAGAATTGAAAGAGTAATTTTTATATTATTAACAGCCCTTTTTGGCAGAAAAACATAATTCGAAATAAATACCAAAATTTGTTAGCAAAGAACTTAGTTAAACTAAGCAAAGTGTGGTAGCCACAATTTTTATTTAACATTCTAGTTATGAATCTTAAATTTGGTAAATGCCTTCTTCGGAAGTAATATCGTATAGCTTAAATTTAAATAACAAAGGGCCACATTTAGAAGCAATAGTATAAGTTAAAGATTCTTTTCTTCTTTTAAAAATATCCACAGTTATTTAAATAATTTATTTAATAGCTAAGTTAGGTTAGTAAAAATATTATTTAACAGCATAAATTTTAGTCAGCTTTGAGAGCATAAATGTATAAAGTTTCGAAAACATTTATCTAAAGCAGTGGTCGAAAATAAACTCTAAATATCGCTTTTTAGTGTTCGGTTCGGAAGATTTGTGGAAAACACAAACGCTAATAGTGTTTGTGTAGAAAATCATTAAAAAAAATAATGTTTCTCTGTTTGTCATTTTTTGAACACAAAAATTTTACTGTTCTTATTCAACTCAACAATAAGATGAGAACATTTAATTCCGTTCGGTTTTTTTTAACCACAAACTTCATTGTGTTCGGTTCAGCTCATTAATGTTCGTTGTGTGTAGCGCCCTTCTGGCCGGTGAAAAAAAAAAACAAAAAATGTTTTGCAAAAACAAAATGTATATACGAAAAAAAAAATAACAAAAAGCCAGCCAAATAGTTTTACACAATACACACACAAGCTTTTCTTGCTGCGATCATTGCTTAAATTTTTTGTTTGTTAATTTTTTATGAATGTAAAAAACGAAACATTATGGAACATTAAAATATAATGTTTGTCTACAGAATCACTACAATTGTACTATAATGTTCGGCTCTTTCTTGAATATAGTTACGAATGGTATTAAGGGTTGTGTTCGTCTGCACAAGCACTAAAAAAAATAGATATCGTTCCTGGGTGTGTCAGCCGAACGCTAAATAATGTTCTGTTTATTTTCGAACACTGATCTAAAGTACGTTTTTCAGAGCGTTAGGAAACCAAAACACGTGTTTTGAAGAAACAAATCTTGTAATTGTTTGGAGTAGACATTTTTGATAGCAAAATTTAATAGATGCAAAAGCTTAGCCAAAATTTTTCCATACAAAAAAGTTTTTAGTAGCTAACATTTTAATGAGAAGAAGTCACGGTTGGTTGCAAGTACTTTAAAAATTAAAAAATTTTTTTTGGTAGCAAATATTTTAATTTAAAATTTATATAAAAATTTGTTGCATCACTTGTGGCATTTTACGTGTAAAATCTTTGGTAGTAATTAAAGCTGTTTATACATTTCTCTCTGGTGAGAAAACGATTTTCTTTTTCGCAAACTTCGAGGTAGCAATAGTTTCTTTTTTTTTTTTTGTTTGGTAAAAATTTATGGCTTTATAAGAATCTTCGAAATACGCAGACCCACAGTTTGGTAAGAATATTTTTATTTACATACTTTCCTCTCCACACAAAGGCTTGTTAAGAAATAGTGTAAACAACAAAGTTCTTTTTGCTTCAAAAATGTTTTCTTTTACTTCAATAATTTTAAAACAAAGGGAAACTGAAGAACCTCGATCACTAACGTTTATAAAACGATAATCATATCGTTAAAATAAATATAACGAAAATTTATTGAATATGCTATTCAGTGAAATTTTTTACGATATTCGCTGACCTCAATCAGCTGTTTCTTTAAGCAGTTTTTTTCGTTATTTTAGCGAGAATAATTTACGTTGTGTTTATTTAATCGATAAAGTGTATTTTATGTTTAAAATAGCTATGGCGGTACTTCTTACATATATACATACAAACATATATTCATATTTTTATGTACTTATGTGTGAACAAAAACAAAATTCGAAATTCAAAATTTACAAAAAAAAAACAAATTAAGAACAAAAACAAAATTCTAAATGTAAAATTTCCAAAAAAAAAATATATATAAATCGCAAATTATTCCTTCATTTTTCTCATGAGCCTGGCCAGACCTGTTTCAATGCATTTTGAATGAATCAAACATGTGTAACAACGGAGGGCTAAGAATAACTTTATTTGTTAATTTATTCTCTTTTGTGCTTTTTGGTTTTTTTTTTCAAAATTTTGTAGACAGAGATGTTACAAAAATACAGCTGTATACTATCGTTAAAAAAAAATTACAAAATTACACTATCGCTACTGCAAATATTACGATTGTAGGATCGTTAAAAGTTAGTGAATCGCACCACAGAGCTTGCCCTGAATATATTTAATAATTTTTTACGTGCGCGAGATAGCTTGTGCGTTTTAAAAGTGATAATTTTCATACAGAAAATTGAAAAAATTAGAAAAAGATGAATGGAAACATGATGAATTATAAGCAATCGTGTCTCTATATATTCTTACTTGCAGTAATTTGCACTTTTTTAAAATTATTTATTTATTATCAAAAGTAATTTTTGGGATAACAAAATTTTAATTTAAAAGATTTTGTTATTCCATCAAAAATAAATTTCAGTGTTTTTATCAAGAATAGAAAGAAATTGGGAATTAAGCACGAATAACAAAATCTTTTAAATTAAAATTTTGTATTCCCAAAAATTACTTTTGATAATAAACTGGCAAGTGCACGGCCTAAAAAACTTAACTGGCAACATGCTTTTGCAAGTTTTTTTTTTTTTTTGCATTTTGTTTTTACTTAACCTACTTACAACTACAATTAATGTTGGAAGAATTCCAATCAATTGTAGTGGGGAATGTAAGAAGTGATAAACTCACTGTTTATTCTTGATGTTTTTGTTAAAACTTTGATATTGTTACAAGTAGAACTGGTGCTTATGATTCTTATATGCTTAACAGTTCTATTTGGTTTAATATCTTTACTTTTTCTAAAATCTTTATGGATGAAGTTTCCTGAAAAACTGGCCTAAGCAACCAGTGAAATGCGCATTGGAATAGCTTATCCCATCAACAATAAATTTCTGTGTTTTTATCAAGAATAAAAATTGGGAGTTAAGCACGAATAACAAAATCTTTTAAATTATTTATTTATTAAATGTTGCAAATACAATTTTTACAATGTTGATCTAAGACCCTATAATATATAAATATTTTGGGTATTTATGAGTAGCAAAGTTGATTTGAAATGTAGAAATAGGTTTTTCGAAGATCCCCGAATTTATGGGCACTAGGTTTATATATACTTATGTCAGATACACTCTGTTAGAGTTTGCTATATTAATTCAGCCAGATCGGTCTAAAAATGGCTGAGATGACAGCTGTTTTTTTTTTTTGTTTTTTTTTTTTATTTCAATGTGTAGAATTTTTTTGTCGCTACAATGAAGAAACGTGTTTTAAAATTTAAATGCATAGCAAGTTTTATTTTAATGATGTGCGTTAGTAGATAAGTGGTTAAATGCGCTGCACCATTGTGAAGGGTATATAAGATTCCGCATAGCCACTCTTACTTTTAAATTTGTTCTATTTATCATTTATTATTTGTTATTTTTTTAAGAAATATGTTTTCTATTTTTTGTTAAAAAAAAATATCACTATTGCTTAAGAAAGTTTAAGTTTTGTTAAAAAAAGTTTTATATGGCAAATACAGCCTTTCATATTTAAAATTTTGCTCAGAATAATCTACGTTTACTACTACAGATATTGTACAGAGAGAGCAACGCTGGTTTTTTCTGTATAGAAAAAGTCAAGCTGGAAATTTCAAACTTTGTAACAAAAAACTCATGCTGGTTATAAAAAATTTTTTATAGAAATAACCATGTTTCCTATTAAATATTCTGTAAGCAAATAATCCTTCTGGCTTTTTAAGTTTTTTTTTTTGCTAAAAAGCATCTCCTTCTTTATTCTACCACATACAGTAACAACCTAGTCTTTTTAAAACTCCTCTAAAGTGGAAGAATACACTAGTAAATGGAAATACAAACAAAGTTTAAAGTTAACTTCACCCGGCATAAGAAAAGAAAAACTGAAGTTTTGAATGCCGTAAACGTTGCCGAAGTCTCTTATAAAAGATAGATGAAGCAAAAGCAAAGTAAATGAGGTTTTTTTCATTGTTGCTGCTTTTCTTTTTTTATTATTATTTTTTTTTTTTTTTTTTTTTTGCCGGTATTTTTTTAACTTAATAAAAGTAACACATGCTACTTCTTTCTATACACACGATCCATAAATGGAAAGACGTGTATGAACTTCAATGCAACTCTTAAGCACACAATTGTGCTTGATATGGCCACAAAAAGTCTCAATAACATTAAAGACTGGATGGTGCGGAGCAACAGTCATTTGAATAATAATAAGGAAAAGAAAATATTCGCGAATTTTTAAAAATTTAAACATATTTTTTAAGCTTTCAATTGACCGCTTTATCACAAAAGGGTCAGCTGCCCATTGAACGTAATGATTCATTCAGAGAAAAAAATGGTTCAATATGGTTACCTCCAACAAAACTGTTAAAAAAAAAAAAAATAGAAAAATCTAATAAGTTTTAAAACTAAAAAATTTGTACACGCAGAAAAAAAAAATTTCAATATGGTCACCTTCAGCAAAACTATTCGTAACGAAAACTTCCAAACATATTTAAATTCATTTAACCATATTACTGTCACCAGCAACCATATCATGGTTAAGTTATAACTTCATTAAGAAGCCACAACCATACTATAAATGCCTCCGAACATAGTTTGGTAAATAATAATAAAAATATGCATGGTTGTTTTTTAGGTGTAAGCATGTTGCTCTTGGAAAAGCGGAAGTGGTAAACAAATTATTGTGCTAGTTAACCATAACTTGATTACAAGCAACCTTAATATGGTTGTGGCTTCTTGGTAAAGGAACAACTTAACCATAATAATTTTGCCGGTGACAATAATATAATTAAACGCATCAAAATATGTTTTGTTTTGCCGGAGGTGAGAAAAAACTGTTTTTTCTATGCACGTACAAGTTTTTTAGTTTTGAAATACATTAGGTTTATTTTTTAATTATTTTTAAAGTTGTCCTTGTTTGCCTTTTATTTATACTCAGTAGTATATTTATTCATATGAATTTGTCTACAGTATAAAGTATTTTCTCCACATAACACACAAGGTTATTACTTTGTGTGGTTTTTTTCTCGCTTTTGTTCCACTTACTGCGTTCTGTTGCTCGGGCAACAACTTTCATTCATTATATTTGGTTTCCTTGCTGCTGGAAAAGGAATATGAACATTTTTTGTATTCACCAGTTTATTAATATTTTCTTTTCTTAATATTTCATGTGAATTTATTATTATTTTTTTTCATACATTTTCTTTTGTTAAATTGGTTTAATGCATCAATTGTGTTTTGCTTTCAGTATTTTTTTTTTGTGGCATTGTATGGCGAAATCTTCATGTAAACTATCAGCTTAATTGACATGTTCAATTAAAAATAAAAACTCTTAATAATTGTAAATAAAATCTGGTAGATTTTTATGTTTATTTACACAAATATGCACGTTTGATTTGCAACAATTTGTTGCAAGCCATTTATTTTGCAGTTAAGAACATATTTTATTAAAGCATTTAAATTTTTTTTTAAAGATAATTATTAATATCTGAAGAATTTTTTTCTTAAGATTGAAAAAAATTTATATATTGCTTTTCACTCAAAACATAAGCCAATCATAGATTTTTTGTTGGTATTTCCATTGGTGTTTCAAGATAATCAAAATGCCTCCTGATCTACTACTAACATTGTTTTGTTTTGTAGCAATCCTGGCTCCTTTGGTACAATATTTACTCTAAAGCTCAATGCTTGTTTTAGTCAATTTCTATTTACTTAGCAGCAATAGTGCCTTTTTGTTGTGTATGCAATTATTTTATAACATTTTCATTACAATTTTTAAGTAACGATCAAGGCTACTTTTGTTAACAATCGTAGCTTTTTTAATTATATTTTTAGTAGCAATTGTGGCTCTCTCTACACCATATTATAACTTTAAGCTGTTGCTTTATTTGAAGAAATCTTGCAATATTTTTGGTAGCATTCGTAGCCTATTTCCTATACAATATTTGTAGGTAGCAGTTGTGTCACTTTTTATAACTTTTTTATCGTAACTATTCCTATACAATATATTTTACTTTAGACTTAACGATATTTTTAGAGCAATAAAGCCCTTTTATGCAGCTTATTAACAATATTTTTAGTAGCAAAAGTGGCTCCTGTTATTCGATACTAAAAGGTGGCAATCATTGCATTTTCTTTAACTTTTTACAATGTTTTGAGGTAAAAATGAAGGTCTTTAAATATTTCCTAATCCTGGTTTTTCGATTTTCGTATCAATTTAGGCTTGTTTGCTACTGTTTAGCATAAATAGTGGCTTCCAATAGACAATTTATTTTGGTAGCAAGCGCAGGTTATTGTATATTTTAGTATGTAGCGATGGGGTCAACTTATTTACAATATTTTTGGTAGACATGAGGGCTGCTGCTAAGCGATACTTTTAAGTAGCAATCAATATTCGTCGATATTTATTTACTCTTTTTATATGTACAATAAATATAGTCTATATTCTTATACCTTCTTATTTATTTCCATTCTCATTCCTTCTATACAATATCTTTGCTACCAATAGTGGATCCTGTTATACAATATTTTTGGTTACAAAAGTGCTTCTTTTATACAATATTTTCACTTAGCAGTTGTTGCTCCTTTTTCCATGTTAGTCTATATTCTCATCCTTTTGATAAAATTTTAGCGAAATAGGTTTAATTAAACAACATTTTTAGATAGTAATTGTTGCTACCGTTTTACAATATTCGTCTATACAAAATGTGTCTATATTCTTATTCCTGCTATACTAAAGATATTTTTTAGTATCGAAAGCAGCTTTTCTACTATAGAATATTCTATTGTAGCAGGCGTGGCTTCTTCTTCATATAATTGTTGTGTTCTTATATACGCTATATAATAGTTTAAGTAGTACTTTAAGTTATGACTCTGTTCTCTTTGATAAATTATTTCAGCAATTGTAGCTTTTTTAATTTGGCATAAAAAGTGTTTCTTTTGCACAATTTTTGGTAGACACTTTTTAAATAATATCTAAAATGGTAGCAAAAAGCATTATTTGTTTTTAAATGTAGCTTATCTCATGCATAAATTTTGGGATCAATCGTTGCTCTTTTATGCAGGATTTTAATGTAATGTGTTAATCTATGCTCCCTTTATGCAATAGCAATTGCAGTTTATTCCATTAATTAATTCCGGTACAAGTCGTGGATTCATTTACCGAATATTTTTGATATCGCTCGTTGCTCTTCGTGTACAATAATTTAAGTGTTAATAATAATTTTTTTTATAAAAAAGTAGCATTCGGTGGGTGCTTTATCTATGAAATATTTATTTATTGTAAAAATAGCACTTGTTGCATTTTATACACAAATTAAAAGAAATTAACCTTTACACGAAATAATTTAGTAGCAATAAATACATTTGAGGCAGTAATCGTGGTGGTTAATACACCATCTTTTTAGTAGCCATTATAGTTCTTATACAAGTATGTCTAGTAGCTACCATAGTGAAAGTGATATTCATAAAACTATAGCAAATGCAACCAATATGACACAATAGAACACTTTGTGAATTTTCCATATATTGTTTACTAAAAATGTATTAATCAGTGTTCGAAAATAAACGCTAAATGTCGCTCCTTAGTGTTCGTTTCGGTAGATTTGTTGAAAACACAAACGCTAATAGTGTTTGTTTAGTAAATCATTAAAAAAATTAACGTTTCCCTGTTTGTCATCTTTCGAACACAAAAATAATACTGTCGTTATGCAACAACAAAAAGATGGGAACATTTAATTCCGTTCGGTTTTTTTTTAACAAAAAACTTCATTGTATTCGGTTCAGCTCATTAGTGTTCGTTCGTTTCAAAAAAGCTAAACAATTTTTACAAAAACAAAATACACAAACGAATAAAAAAACAAACAGCCAGCAGAATAAGTTTACACACACAAGCTGTTCGTACTGCCGTCGATGCTAAAATTTTTTCTTTGTTAATTTCTTTATCAATGTAAGAAAAACATTATAAAACATAAAAAATATAATGTTTGTCTTCCGTACCACTACAATTTTTCTGTTTTTTTTTTTAACGAAGAACAGAACACTATATAATGTTCGGCTCTTTCTTGAAAATAGTTAAGAACGGTATTTAGGGTTGTGTTTGTCTACACAAACACTTAAAAAATAGATATCGTTCCTAGGGTGTAAGACGAGCACTAAATATTGTTCTGTTTATTTTCGAACACTGGTATTAATACAAACAAATAATCTCTTATGTGCAATTTTAGTGTATTAAATAAATTTTGTAAGTTTTTTATTAATATTGATGTGTTCAATATTTATTGTTGACCTGTGAAGATTATCTATGTAGTTGTTTTTTGTTTGGCTTAAGGTTATAACGGGTCCGCCATCTAACGTTTTTTTTTTTCAACAAGTGCTTATTTCGTGAATGGTTACACCTAGCTCATGTCTGATTTGACAGATAATTAGTTTTGTCCTTCCGCTGAACGAATATGGTTGTGTGTACGCTTAAACAACTCTGGGAAATATTGCGACATTACTTTGAAAATCATGGTAATGTTGCAGAATGCAGAATGTAAAAAAATCATCTTTTCAGATGAAGCTCATTTTGATCGTGGTGGGTATGTAACAAGCAAAATTGTCGCATTTGAGGCACAGAAAACCCGCGCGCATACATTGAAAAGCCGATGAACCCAAAACGAGTCACTATTTGGTGCGGATTTTGGTCCACAGGCATAATTGGCCCATTTTTCTTCGAAAATGAGTAAGGAGTGGCCGTTACAGTGAATGGCGATCGGTATCGGGCCAGTTGAACGAATTTTTGTTCACAAAAATTGAAGAGGAGGATATTGGCAACATTTGGTTTCAACAGGACGGCGCTACGTGCCACACAGCCGAAGCTACACTCGATGTCTTGCGCCCTGTTTTTGAAGATCGCATTATCAGCCGCAGAGCTGATGTCGTTTGGCCAACTCTAAGCTGCGATTTGACACCGTAGGACTATTATTTGTGGGGTGCCGTCAAAGATAAGTGTTACGCCAACAAGCCAGAGACAATTGACGCTTTAAAGGACAATATTCGTGAAGCCATTGGTGAAATACAGCTGCACACAATCGATAATGTGCTTAAAAATTGGACCGATCGTGTAGGCTACTGCATGGCCAGCCGAGGCAGCCATTTGAATGAAATTATTTTCCATTATTAACTGGAAGGATTGTACTTTCAAATAAAAAAGAAATTTGAGAAAATATTCAGTAGTTTTTTTTATTGCATTTTCAAAAAAAAAAAAGTTATTTGGCGGACCCTTTATAAATATTATAAATAAAAAATCCACTAGTTTTTGTATTTTTAATTTTGGTTTTTATTTTTCGGCCGATATTTCGACCATACATCGATGGTCATCTTCTGGGAATTTAAAATACTGTCAAATTAAAAACTACAAAAAAGTTGATGCGTCCTCACTGCCTGAGATAATTTCATCAACGCGTTTTTTTTAGCCACCATTTAGCCTTTCTCTACTAGTTGGCATCACCGTTCTTTACACGCAAACTTTTAAGTAGAAATCTTTATCTTTTTCGGAAAAGATTTGTGGTAACAGCAGTTTTAAGTTATTGGTACTAATTTTAGCTTTTCATCGACAAACTTATTGGTAGCATTCGTTGCTTTTCGTACTTCCTAGCTTTCAATATACATTTTCTTGGTAGCATAAAGCACACACCCTTTTGTGTTTTTTAAAAATGGTAAATCTTTATATAAAAACTTTTCGGTAGCAATCGTTGTTTTTCTTATTTTTGGTGTAAAGAGTTTTTTTTTTGGTAATGTGTCTTTTCAAACACAAACTTTCTAGCAGCATTTTTCCCACTTTTTACGCAAACTTGTTAGTAACAATCATTGCTTTTTTTCTGCAAATCTATTGGTAGCAATTCGTGAGTCTTAATAAAAATTGCTTAAAGTAGCAATAGCGACTCTTTAAACATAAACCTTTTGGTAGATTATTAGTAGCAACCAGGGCTTTTCTAACAAACTTTCCAGAAGCATTCTTTGCTTTTTGTGCTTAAACATTTTTCTAATAATCGTAGATTTTCGTTTTGGTGGTTAATATAACCCTTTATACACGAAACATCTCAGTATAAATCGAGACCTTTAATACACATACTTTGTAGCACAATTCGCGGCATAACATTTTTGTTGGCAAACGTGGCTCTTTATATACAACATTTATATATGTACCTCCTGGATTTGTATATACGAACATTTATTTGTTTTGTTTTTCTTCCTAATTACAATTGTACACATAAAATTTCTTGAGTGCTAGTTTATCAGTTTGTTAACAGTTGAAATAAATTACATATTTTTAATGTTAAATGCAAACACGTTTATATCTTAAATGCTTTTAATTACACAAAAACTCACAGAGAGAGAATTTCTTGAGCTTTTCAGTTAAACGTTAATTTAAACAAAAAAAAAAAAAAAACAAATAATATGAAAATAAATTAAAATTATACACAAGAAAAATAATTTTGAAATTAATTTTGTCACTTCTTATTTTGTGAAACGGATGAGTAATATAAATAAAAGATATTAATCGTACGTAGGTAGAGAAAGTAATGAATAAAGGTGTATGAGTAGGGTGACCGTTATTTTTTTTTTTCGTATTTTCACTTAACCTTTAATTAGGCGCATTAAGAAAATCACACAATTAATCGCATGGGGTCTCGCGTGACCCCAAAGTTTATTGCAAGTATTGGACTACAAAAAAATAAAAATGAGTATGTTTTGTTAAATTTTCAGAGTTATTTATTTTAATAATGTATAAAAAAAAAACAAAAACATAAAACATTTTTTAAATGTATGAAGCTATAGAAAAAACAAGTTCGCTCCAAACATTTTAACGTATAAATTTTTCAATTTTTATTTCTCCTGACCCCATGCGCCTAATTAAAGGTTAAGAAACCTCTTAGATTGATTCCAAATTAGAAAAAAACAATATATATAAAATTTTAGATCGTTTGCATAGTTATTAGGCGTGCCTTGAGCCCACAAAGTTTGCTAAAAATGCTATTTTTCTCACTATGGGTGGCTTTAAGTGTTCATAACTTCAGTAATATTTATTTTAGAGAAAAACCTTATTCACAAATATTCTAGGGCTATATCTTATGAACAATGTTGCTCTGTATTAGTTTTCTTTAACATTAATATTTAATCCAGAAAAAACCAAATTAAAAAATAACACCGAAATGTTCACATATCTTCGCATTCTTTGCCTGGTGATTACACTACGTGACAAATTTTCAAAAAAGTCGTGACCAAATGAATCTAACAGCTCATTTTTATCTAAAATTTTCCCCTGAATCTAAATATGAAGTCAGAATTGTCAAAAGTGGAACAGTTTTTGAGATATTCCAAAATAACCGTTTTTTGTGTTTTTAAAAAAGATGATGTGACTGAAATGCAAATATCTTTAAAAATTTTGAACGGACTATGTATTTCTTTCTTTTTATTGAGAGGTTATAAAATTACTAAAATAAGAATTGGTTGCTAGAGAAGTTTGGTCAAGAAGTGACAGAGTTATAGGGGACAAAATTCAAGCTTCATTGAAAATTTTATGATTCTGTTCAATTTTGCTCTTTTCAAGTTTTTCTTTTTAATCTAATGATTTAAAAATCCTAATGTTTTATTGCATGCGACATTAGATTATTTTAGACATATGTAGATTGGTACAAAAATGACAAAGCTACAGAAGATTTAGTAAATTTACCCACATAGAAATTCAATAGCTTTAAGCTATTTTTAATATTTATTTTACTAAAAATTTAGTTTTGTATATGCATTTGTTGTGTTTTTCTTTGGTTTGATACAAATCGTAAAATGGGTTAATTCAATTAATCTTCTGTAACCTTGTAATTTTTTTACCGATCTGGATCCTATTTGACACAAATGTTCGAATTGAATAGGCTAATGTCGTAAGTGATAAAACTTAAAAAAATTTTATTTTTTGGTTTAATAACAATAACTTGAAAAGAGCAAAATTGAACAAAATCATAAAATTTTAATGAAGTTTGAAATTTTGTCCACTAGTTAGTAGTTAGTTAGTTAATTGTTCTTTATTTTGAATTCATTTTGAGTAATCAAAATTGAACATACGACTATGACATGACGTCGTCTGTCGGAAAAGGTTGTTATATATATTACAAATATTGTTTTATATTACATAAAAATTAATAATTAAATTCAGTTATTAATATCTTCCTGTAGCCTATCGCATTTATAATATAGCGGGATAAATATTTAAAATTGTCCTTACCATTAAGAATCAACTCATTTTCTGTTACGATAGTTTTTTTTTAAGTTTTGGAATCTTATTTGTCCTAATATAGGGTATTTGGCTATAAAATGCGGAATGTTTTCGGTTTCGTTTAGATTACATAAGGAGCATATACGGGGTCTGTTTTGCTGAAACCTTGTACTATTCAACTCAATTAATCACATCTAGCTTTGAATATATAACCTAATTCTGTCATATTTGTGATTTCCAAAAGGATTGCGGCTCTATGTACTTTTGTCCACTATAACTCTGCCATTTAATGACTCATCTTCACAAACGACTCATGGTTATCTAAGAAATTTTATAACCTCTTAATAAAAAGAAAGAAATACATAGTCCGTTTAAAATTTTTGAAGATATTGCATTTCAGTCACATCATCTTTTTTAAAAACACAAATAACGGTTATTTTGTAATATCTCAAAAACTGTTCCACTTTTGACAAGTCTGTCTTCATGTTCGGATTCAGGGGAACGTTTTACATAAAGATTAGTTGCCAGATTCATTTGGTCACGACTTTGTTGAAAATTTGTCACGTAGTGTAATCACCAGGCAAATAATGCGAAGATATGTGAAAATTTCGGTGTTATTTTTTAATTTGGTTTTTTCTGGATTAAATATTAATGTTAAAGAAAACTAATACAGAGCAACATTGTTCATAAGATATAGCCCTAGAATATTTGTGAATAAGGTTTTTCTCTAAAATAAATATTACTGAAGTTATGAACACTTAAAGCCACCCACAGTAAGAAAAATAGCATTTTTAGCAAACTTTGTGGGCTCAAGGCACACCTAATAACTATGCAAACGATCTAAAATTTTATATATATTAGCCCATATTCATAGTCAAAATAAAGTCGACTTTAAGTTAAAACCGGCTTAAAATGGATGTCAATAACATTGTTTTAAAGTCGACTTTAGAAAAAGTCGACTTTATTTTTGACTATAAATATGGGCCATTGTTTTTTTCTAATTTGGAATCAATCTTAGGGGTTTCCCAAGTGAAAAAACGAAAAAAAAAATTGTCCATATAACTTGCGGTCACACTAGTGTATGAGTGTACGTACTAATATACAAATTTTAATAAAGCTAATTAAAATGTATTACAATTCCAAATTACTTTTAAGATGAATCTAAAGGACAAGGAGTTGGGTTTGAACACAAAATATTTGAAGACTTTAAGGTGTTGGTGCGCTATCGAGGATATCTCATGGATGCTGGCTGAACCCATATTAGTATACATTATGCTGTAAATGAAAATACATCTCACGAGTAGTATGGTCTTGCCAAAACGGAATCTTTTTGACTTTACTACCACTATCCCCTCCCTACAGGGGTGTAGGGATTCACTTAAGGAAGTTTCACCTTTTGGTGTTGCATCCTCCGTGGCATAATAAGGTGCTGTCATACCTGGAATCCGATAGAGATTCAAAATTAATAGGCCTCCTTATGTCGTCGTGATTTCTCGAAATCCTATCTGATAGCATGGGAGTCCGCAGCACCCGGTGAGCAAGCACCGGACTACACTCAAAAGAAAAATCAATCCATCCGTACTCTTATCAATCTGAAGCGGTATTAATAGTACGGTGAGTACGGATTTTCTTGAATCAAGTACAGAAAGATTTGATTTAAGTACGGATTTTCAATCGCGAAATACTTCAATCTCGAATTCGTACTTAAAATAATCCGAAAATGAGATCGATTTAAGTAATAATAAAATTGAATCAATCTCAAAATGCGCTTAGTTCGAGTATTATAAAGTGGATTTTATTGGTGCTTGAAAAAAACCAAAAAAGTATTAGTATTCAAGTTCGAATTTCAAGTTTCAAGGGTTGAGATATACTCTTGTTACACTTTATTTCAATAACATTCTCCAGTAAAATGGGAATTTGAAAAGCATTTAAAAATACGTTTAAACTCGAGTTTACTCCCATTTAATTTGAAAGCACTTCAAATTTAATATTTGAGTGCTTATTGGGATATGTGTTTCTTCTTGCTCTGTTGTTTTTGTTGTTTCTAAACACAAAAAGCAAATCGTTTTATTCGAACTTGTTTGGTGTTGTTGTAGTTGTACACTAAGCTTTAAAAAACAGAAACTTTTGCACGCATAAACGACTGCAATGCTGAGAGATGAGTCTAATAAGTGATATGAGATTAAAACCCTCATTTTGTTATTTTACTCTCAAAGTTCAATCTTTTTTTTTTTACTTGATTTAAGAATTTTGCACTTATTTTAAGAAATTCTGGAATTGATTTTCGAAAGTAATCACATTTATTTAATTTTTGAGTAATTTTTGAGTACGACTCGTACTTAAAGTAAGTATAAGAAGCTTAATTAATCCCGAGTGTTTTTCTTTCTGTGTAACTGTTGGCTGAGTTCGCCAGCGGCATGCTCTCTTAGGCAGAGGTGTCTTCGTGCTTGAGATGAGTTCTGTGGGAGACACATTTTGTGAGATGGTCAATATCACTGAGGTGGTAATGCTGGCTGTGGTGGAGATCTGGTAGCTTTATTAGTAAAGTGAAGGCTTGTAGGATTTTTATGGACAGTGAAGACTTGCAATTTTAATCAGATAAGAGGGTAAGGTACCACGGTTAAAAAAGGGTGAATTGGTTAGTTGGTAAAGAATGCAGTGCGTCCGTTTTGAATTTTACGCAGGGAAAGCTTTCTCTTTGGGACTGCGCGTTTGGGGCTGTGGCTTATACCCAAAGTCTCGGGTCCCTTATAGAAGGCTGATTTTTCACCTTTGTGGGAAAGTTCGGCCTTTGGCGGTTTCCTCTGGAGCTGTTGCTACTCAACAGATGCTGCTGGAATTTTTTTAAAAGAAGCGGAGGTACGATAGATCCAGCTCTTAAGCAAGTGGCGAGTGTATAATTTTTGTCAGATCACACTAAAAGTTGCTGATTGTGTGTGTTGGTTGCGCTCACAAAAGATGGCGCTTGGTAAAAGCATAGTTTGTCAACAGAGGCTAAGATTTACCATGAGACTAGGCCTAATAGCAAATGCTCATGTAAGTCTATTTCCGCATCAACTACCACGATAACCATCCAAGTCATAAATTATTTTCAAACAGTTTTTTATTCAATTTTAATTATATTTTTTTTTTTTTTAATTAAAAAATCTATATAATAAAAATGAAATGTTGTGTGTTGCTAATCGCATAACTTGAGAATGGCTTGACCGATTTGAACGATTTTTTCTTTAAGATAGCTATTAAATTTTGCCCCGCCCACTTTTTTCGATTTACCTAAAATAAGAAAACGGCTCCCTCGATTTGACTAATTTTTCTTTCAAATGTTCGTATTAATCCATTTTAAGTTTTCATAGAAAGAAACATTTACCACGCCTACTTTTACGCCTCTTTATCGCCCACTTTTTCTATTAATCGCATAACTTGAGAACGGCTGGACCGATTTGGACGATTTTTTCTTTCTAATGATCGCCATGGTCCAACTTAGGTTTTTTGCCCCGCCCACTTTTACGCCTACTTTTTTCGATTTACGTAAAATCGGAAAACGGCTCCATCGATCCATCGGCCAGCTAGTTGTTTATAAAAATTTTCCTCTGGAGTACTTTTAAATAATTCTCCGTTTTTGACATTGATATCTCGGTACATTTTTAAAGTACAAAAACAAACAAAAAAATCAACATTTTCCTTGCATTTTACTTATTATTAAGGCAAAGAGTTAATATTTTATGGAAAATGTTGAAATAGCTATTAACCCAAAAAAAAGAGGAAAAATATTTCAAAATCTCAAAACTAAGCAATCAAAAGAATATTACAAAGCCAACAACATCATTCCCAACAAAATATCAGTAGCAGCAGTAGAAGAAACTCTTTAAAGTTAAGCACAAGGAGAGGATATAAAAATATTATAAATTAAAAAAAAACTTATTTATTTATGCGTTTGTATTTGAGCGGCAAACTAAAACAACACAAATGACAATAGAAGTATGTAAAGTAGCTTCAATGGTTTTATAAATGTGTTTGTGTACAACCACATGCACACACACAAATTCATTTTCCCACATAAAATTTTAAAAAAATGCACCTGTTTTATATTTTTAAGTGCACACACACACTCATATATAATAACATATGTGTAGAGCGTGTATATTACAAAGAAAATCATGTACGAATATAACGAAATATAATGCATATTTATGTGCAAATATGCAAACAAAACAGTGTCGATAAAAAGTATAGCATAGTTTTTTAGAAAGTGAAAAAAGTCGTAATAAAAACTATTACAATTAAAAGAAGTCAGAGTGCTATATTCGCTTTTGCCAAACTTTATATGCCTTTTACGGATTTAGTCGGATGTTGTGTATTGATAACCATGATATTTGTACTATATTTGGTAACTTAAGCTCTTACCAAAATATTGTTTTGTTTTATTAAATACAAGCAACATTAAAGTTACTGTAAACATTTCAATATTTTTCGCTACTACAAATTTGAGTATGGTTGACTGAAAAATAATTATTTTTCTAACAACAAAATAATAATAACTTTGAAGACATATTTAATTACCCTCAGTCATTATATGATATTTTATAACCATAACATCACAACTTTCTTTACTTGTAATCATAGTATGCTTAAGATGAAAACAAAATATCTTTACTCTAATAATATTTTGTTAGCGCCATTTGTCAAATAATTTTACATCAGTTCTGTCGTAATGTTTTAAAGAAATTAAAAAAAGTTAACGAATTGTTCATTAAACAAAATTGTTAAAAAAAAAATAGCATTGATAAAGAATTTGTTTATCCTTCTGTTGCATTCTGCAATTATACTTTGATGAAAATAAAGAAGATTGTATGAATTTTACTGTTAAGCTTGCGATGGCCTTTACCCATATTATCTGTATTTAAGTTTTACTTTGTAGATTTAATAAATAATAAAAAGAGACTTTAGGAATTTTTAAGGATGCTAAGCCAACCACTTTTTTGTTAGTTTTTAGCAAAATAAAAACAAAACTAAAACAAATAATGTTTACTAATGGGTAAAAACATATGAAATCAACCGAAAATATTAACATTTCTGACCTCAGCACCTCCAAATTTGATAAGATTTTGTACACATGATCTATGGATCGGCACATGATATTTGCCAACTTTTAGACATATAGCCTTCCAACTTTCAGAATTATGGCCATTGCAAGTTGGCAAAAATCAATAAAAATGCACTCAGATGCCTTAACACAATTTTTAATATCTCGAAAAGTATTCATTGTACGTTAATAATAAAGGGCTCATTTTACAGACAAAAACATGCGCCATTCCAAAAAATTTTTTTTTTAATTTTCGATCAAGGATAATGTAAATAAAAAAAAGGACTAAAATTTCCAAAGGATATATCTCGAAAATCAATATTTTTAAAAATTTCAAAAAAATATATGTTAATTCTTATTATGTTTTGTACAAGTCTGCCAAATTTCAATGTGGAGTCTTTATTACAACATGAGTTATTAAGAAAAAAGCAGGCGAAGGTTTATGTATTTCATGAAATGTACCAAAATACAAAAAGGTGACAAATTACAAAAAGATGGACAAATCAAGTGTAACGGAACTTTTTCGACTTTTCTTTGCTTAAACTCTTTTTCTCCATTGCTAAACCTTTAATAAAAAGTACAACATAATGTATTATCATTATTAAACACTTTATTACAGCATATTTATTTATTTCTGAAGGATTCCTATTAAAAAATCTGCATCTGCCGAGTAACGCTTGACTTTATTTTTTTTTTTTATCTACAGGTTCAATAGAATGTAGCTTTTGAGTTCCAGGAATAGTACGCAAATCTTTAAAACGAATTTGAAGGAACCGTGCTTCTTCTTCGTGGTCTTTTGGAGTTAAAAACTCGAAATTACAGTTCAAAAGATTTTGAAGGCACCATTCATATAATTGTTTTGGAGTAGTTATTTTACCTTGTAATGGACGCTGTAAACTAACTCGACGTGCCTCTCTCTTTACGGTACCTCCAAGACCGTCACTTGGGCCTTTTCCATGGCTTGTTGCAAAAAAATGCCACTCAGCATTACATCCAAAATCTTCCATATGATAACATTAATTGATAAAGTTCTTTTTATTTTTAAACTGGGCGGCACTACCGTCTGAAAAATACGTGATTTTCTTCGGGGTTGTTTTAAACTTTTTTCTCAAAAATACATTCAGGTGGCGATGGAACAGGTGAACAGCTACAGGATCGTGTACAAGACAATCAGATATTATTATGAAGTTTGTATGTTGTGTTTTTCCATCTGATTTAAAATAAATAGCAATTGGGTATAAAGTGGCCTGAGAGTTGTTCCAGTGAAATTCCTGGACTGCATCCTGAATAGTAAAAGAAGCATTTTCTGAAAAATCGCAAACTGCTATATACTCATTTTCTTTCAAATTTGATTTTCTTTCGCTCAGATATGCTGCCTGCTGTTTTGCAATAAATTAATGAGGTAATAGAATTTGAAGCTTTTCACACTGGGAATCCTCAAAAACGTCGGCTTGGCCAATCATTGTCTCCAAATTATCCCTATCTACACTAACCCATTGTTTATATGTTATTTCATCTATATCATTTTGCTCTAGTAATTGATTTAGTTTTGCTTTTAAATTTTTAATTCCTGGACACTTGTTACATTTACGTAGGTGACACTTTGAAGAAGATGGAATGCATGTCATTTGTTTCAAACAATCTTTGTAACATTCAAGCTGATATTTCGGAACACCAGCAGTTAATTTTTTTAAATTTATAGCATCAATCATCAGCTTCACATTTTGATGCTTTGTATAAACACACACGTTATGAGACCCACTCGCATTTGCTAGAATTATATTCCTCGGACGGAAGTTGGCAAAACTTGTAAATACCTATTTTTACTCCATCATGTCGTTCCTTGAATAAGGCGTACATTTCTCTTAAGTTTCCAAGCAAAAGTCTTTTATTTTTCCTGACTTTTGTACAATTTTCAAAAACAGACACGAAATCTTTCTGTCCGGGCATACACCTGCTGACGTCATCGGATTCATAAAATGATTTTACTAAACTGCTTGTCACTGGTGAAATTTGGCTTCCCAGTTTTGCGTTAGGAGTACTCATCACACCCTTTGTTTCAACCAAATGCTTAACTTTTCGCGCGATATAGTTTGTAACCAGGAATTCTTCCTCAATTTTATGTATTGTCCAGCTTTTTGGTAAAATTGTTAGCAGTTGGATTTTCTCACTATTTTTTGTTAATGTTTTAAACTTTTCTTTTAATTGTTCTATTATTTCGGATTGTGGGCACATATGCGAAGTTGATTGTGCTGAACCGTGGAAAATTTTGTCTTGAATTGAATCACTTATTTTCCTGAATTTTGCATCTTTGTACCATTTTCATGTGACTTCTTCTTCTTTATCGGAGATTGTTCCAGATACGGTAAAGATTGGTTTAATTTTGAAATAGCAACTTCTTCCGTGCCTGATGAAATGTCATCTTCTTCCGTGCCTGACGCAATGTCATCGAAAGTATCTACATTTTCGTTTATGTCTGAACCTTTTTCCAAATTAGATTTATTAGATTTCTTCACATGCGAAAATTTTATTCTACATGTCCCACAAATTTTATTTGAGATCGTAATGTTTTTATCCTTAGTATACTGTAGCATCCATTCTTGGACTTGTCTTAAACTTTTATTGCACCCAGTGTGACCGGATTTTTTAAAAGGATTACAGCAAAATGTTGAATTGAATGGCATATTTTTTATTTAAATACCACAACCGAATGAATTGTGCACGACTTTTTTGTATTGACAATAGTTATAATTTATTTAAATATTTAGTCTCTTTTTTTTGCCTTTTCAAACGATCAAGTCACTTTAACACTATAACACTTTGACGTTTAGCACTTATGAAATCTATTCAACTGAAGTTTGACTTAGAGTCTCTGAACTATTTATACTGTTTTTTTGGTACAAAAAAATAGATTTCAGGTAAAAAAATAAACGCCTTGCTTTTCTTGAATTGGAAAATTTTCGTAAACTACGGGTCATAAAATGTTTTTTAAATAGAGACTGATTTTGCTACTGCCAATAAGCCGGCCACAGGTCATAAAATATTTGTACATTTTTTGTGTGAACAGGCAATAAATATTTCGCCTAGGTTATAAAGTCGAAAAAGTTCCGTTACATTTGATTTGTCCTTCTTTTTGTAATTTGTCACCTTTTTGTATTTTGGTACATTTCATGAAATACATAAACCTTCGCCTGCTTTTTTCTCAATAACTCATGTTGTAATAAAGACTCCACATTGAAATTTGGCAGACTTGTTCAGAACATAATAAGAATTAACATATGTTTTTTTGATATTTTTAAAAATATTGATTTTCGAGATATATCCTTTGGAAATTTTAGTCCTTTTTTTATTTACATTATCCTTGATCGAAAATTAAAAAAAAAAAATTTTTGGAATGGCTCATGTTTTTGTCTGTAAAATGAGCCCTTTATTATTAACGTACAATGAATACTTTTCGAGATATTAAAAATTGTGTTAAGGCATCTGAGTGCATTTTTATTGATTTCTTCCAACTTGGAATGGCCATAATTCTGAAAGTAGGAGAGCTAAGACACTGAAATTTGGCAAACGCTATTATTATGCTTAACTTTCCCTTCGTACCAAATTTCATCCAATTCGAAATCGGTGCGGTCAACTCATTGGTTGATTTCATATGTTTTTACCCTAATAGTAAATTATTGTTGCATAATATGATTTTATGAAAAATAAAATTGAGAAATAAAGTTTTGCATGATTTCGAAATTTCTGTTTTCCATATACCAAAAGGCTCATTAGATTTTCAATTTTAAAATTTTTTCAATAACTGATTTTTTTTCGTTCTGTTTGCGGACGGCCCTCTTATTAATAATTTCACAAACAAATATTTATTTTTTTGGTTATATTATTTTTTGTCCCTTATTCACTTCATCTCTTCTATGCTGCATTGTATAGAAAAAAATGCATTCGTGTAAAGAATTACAAAAAAAAAAATATTACATAATAAACTACTATTTCTATATTTAGTACAAATTGTTTTCTTAACTTATAAAAATGAGCTAAACAATATTTATGTAAAAATTCATAGAAGAGAATATATATGCATATATAACTTTTTTTAGTTTTTTATAAAAAAAATCTTGCAAGCAAACTAAATCAAAAGAAAATGTTTTGAAAAACATACTTGAAAACAAAATGCAAATGTTTAAGTAGTATTTTAAATATTTTACAGAATAATCTCAAGAGATATACAAACGAGCTTAAATTCGGCTGAGTTAAAACTCTGTAATATAAAATAAAACCTTTGAAAAATATAACCCCTTTAAAAAAAAAGAAATTTAAGACAATCCGGTAACACCACCCGACCGAACATCTGTTTGTTTATAAGTTACATATTTTAAAGGCTATTTGGTTTTAAAAGCGCACTAAATTGGTTTACGTTTTCATTTAACTTATTATATAAACTTCAAAAATATGGATTTACTTTTAAAAAAATATTAAGGAACGAATATTCATAACAAATATCATCTATAAAGTTTTTTTGGCTTTAAAAACAGTGCTTGAAAATAAATACTAAATATCGCTCCTTAGTGTTCGGCTCGGTAGATTTGTGTGGAAAACACTAACGCTAATAGTGTTTGTGTAGTAAATCATTAAAAAAAATAACGTTTCCCTGTTTGTATTCGAGCACAACAATTTTACTTTTCTTATCCAACTCAACAAAAACAGAGAACATTTAATTCTGTTCGGTTTTTTTTTAACCACAAACTTCATTGTGTTTGGTTCAGCTCATTAGTGTTCGTTCGTTTCTGTGGGGCTTAGCGCCGTTTTGGCTGGTTAAAAAAACTAAACATTTTTTACAAAAACAAAATACACATTCGTAAAAAAAACAAGTTAGAGTGTTATATTCGGCTGTGCCGAATCTTTGATACCCTCCACCGACAATTTGAATATTTAAGGAGTGATATCTGTATGATGTCTATTTATTATTAATTTATCTTTTTAAAAACAGGCATCAGCATTAAAATTGGTTGCGGCTTAGACCTATATTAAATTAGTGACCGACAAATGCTATTATGATAGCATTATTAATTACGGTTTTAGGCGTACTAAACTGTTTTCCGGGAGTAGGGTTTATAAGGGGCCTAGGGTAAATTATAGACCGATCATCACGAAATTTTTTAGTGTCATTTCTAGTCCAAAAAAAATGTGACGTGCCAAATTTTTTTATGATAACATTAATAATTACGGTTTTAGGCGTACTAACCCGTTTTCCGGGAGTAGGGTTTATATGGGGCCTAGGGTAAATTATGGGGCGATCATCACGAAATTTTTAAGTATCATTTCTAGTCCAAAAAAAATGTGACGTGCCAAATTTTTTTATGATAGCATTAATAATTACGGTTTTAGGCGTACTAAACCGTTTTCCGGGAGTAGGGTTTATATGGGGCCTATGGTAAATTATGGGGCGATCTTCATGAAATTTCACAGTATAATTTCCAGTTTAATAAAACGAACATTTTCATATCATTTCGTGCATTGTTCAATCATTTATGTTAGTTTTTGTAACAAAATTATCAATTTTTTAAAGTGGTGGTTCCACATTTTGATTCATCTGATCCTACTGAACCGATTTGGCTGGATTCCAATCCCAAACTGCATAGGATAACTATAAGCAATTTGACTCCCAGTTTTTTTATTTCTTTTGAGTTTTTCGAAAGTGAGCGTGTTTTCAATAGACGGACATACAGATAGGCAGACGGACATGGCTAAAGCGACTTATACTTACTCAAGTAGCCAGAATATATATACTTTATGGGGTCTAAGGTGAATAATAAAAAAGTTTCACAAGGAATGACAAACTTAGTATACCCTCTTCACAACTTATTGTGGTGGAGGGTTTAACAAAAAGCTAGCAACATAGTTTTACACAAACAAACCACAAAAGCTATTCGTGCTGCGGTCATTTCTTAAATATTTTGTTTGTTCATTTCTTTTTAAATGAAATAAAAGCATTACAGAAAATTAAAATATAATGTTTATCTACAGTACACTACAATTGTTCTGTTTTTAAACGAATAACAGAACATTATAAAATGTTCGGCTCTTTCTTGAAAATAGTTACGAGCGGTATAAAGGGTTGTGTACGTCTACACAAACACTAAAAAAATATATATCGTTCCTGGGCGTGTGAGCCGAATGCTAAAAAAATATTCTGATTATTTTCCATCACTGATAATAATAACCAAATTTAAAAAACTTAAGTATCGTAAAAATGTAAATGATAAAGCATTAAATGATTTTTGTGCACAAGGTCTCAATTACTTCAAGTCCAAGTTTTTATTTTCTTATTTTTGACGTTTTTAACAATTTTTTTAGATGTCAATAGCAATGCCATCATTAGATATTCGCTTTAAATATTCGCATACATTTTTAGGAATGCGAATGCAAATAGAAAAATTAAGGTTATAGTTCGCAAATGCGAATCCGAATATTCGACGCATCTCAAGTGTATACATATGTTGTTAGTATAATAGCTATCATAAGTGTTTGTTACGTCGTTATTAAAAAAAATCATACATTAATGCGTTACAGAAGACCATTTCCAATATATTGCGTATATGTATAAATTTAATAAAACTAATTTTATTTTTATGTTGAACTCCAAAAATTAACTGAACTTTATTACCTAAACATCTTTTGTTTTATATTTTTTCAAATAAACATAAAGTTAATAAAATTAAAATTAATCGGATTTTTAAATATTGATGATAAATAAGTTTGTATTAAAATTAGTTGGAAAAATATTACACAGGAAATAAGTTGACAGCAAAAATAAAATAATTAAAATTGATAAGCTTTTTAATATTGTTGAGAAAATAAGTTTGCATTAAAATAAGTTGGAAAAATATTATTTGGGAAATAAGTTGACAGTATTTAATTTTGCGCGTGCATTGATTTTCTGTGTTCTGGGAAATCAGTCTACACTTGCACAGTTTAAATTGGGGCATTGCTGGTGTGGGAAATTAAAATATTGGTTCCACGAATTAAGTGGTAGACATTAGGGGGATTGTATTTTAACATTAAGGATGTTAACTTATATATTGTTTAAATAGTTGTCTGATTTTTATATGAGGGGCTAAAAGCACAAGGGGTTCAAGTGACTTATGTTAAATAATTAGACAAAAGCGGTTGTTTCGCTTGTGCTCCAAGCGAAGCAGGTATTTTAATGTCAAGTGCTTGAATTGTTAACCATATCTAGCTTCCGGATGAGAATCAACTTCTCCGAACTTCACCTATAATTTCATATGTAAACTAAATTTTAGAAAAAGGCACTTAAAACCCTTGTGCTTTAAGCCCCTCATATATATTTGCAGTTCAGCCGTTATTTTTACAGTATGTTTTACAAAAATTCCATTTGAAAACACATTGAAATCATTAAATAAATACTGTAGAGAAGTGTAGATGAGGAATTAACGTAAGTGTGTCGACATAAAGAAGTAAACAACAAATAGTTTTCTAGTGAAAGTGTTGGTGCAAAAAATACTCTTAAATCGTAACCAAGGTTGGCAACCGAAACAATTTTTGGTATAGGTATCGGTTAGGGCAGGGGTCACCAACCGAATCCGGACCGTAGATCTATTTTATGCGGACCTTGTGTTAACAATACAAAATATTTTATATATGTAACAACAAATTCATGAGAAATATTTTCGTCTCGACATCAACTTCCATTGCTTTCTTATCAGATATTTTTAAACACATCAATGATCTGAACCTTAAACTTCAAGGCAAAGGAATGCTTGTATGGGAGCTCATGACAGAAGTAAAAAGCTTTTTGCGAAAACTCGATCTTTGCAACATTGATCTGGATAATGAATGCCTGCACTTCCCTAATTTTAAAAAAAAAAATCTGCAATGACAACGAGCTTGACGTCGGCCAATACAAGACGTTCATTAAGGATCTAAGATCGGAGTTTAAAAACAGATTCGCAAATTTTAAGAAAATTGGGAATGTCGTCGATATCCTTAGTAACACTTACTCTCTGAATTCTGGGGATGAATGGAGTAATGAATCTCCAAATATTTTCGGGAGTAAAAAAGCTTCTCTCCAGATGAAAATGATTGATTTCCAAGAAAATACAGTTTTAAAACACCAAAAACAGAAAGTTTGTCAAGAATTTGGATAAAAGTTGATTGTGCTTATAAATATCCAAAATTAAAAAAATTAGCCTTGAAACTTCTCACTTTGTTTGGGTCAACATATGTTTGTGAAGCAGCATTTTCTAAGATGAACTTCATTAAAAATAAATTCCGGAACAGACTTATCTATGAACATCTCCAAGATTTAATGAGAATACCAAGCACAAGCTTTGCTTCAAACTTCAGACGGATAGTCCAAGACAAAAAATTTAATTTTTCTCATTAACATTGTAAAAACCCATTGTACTTACTTCTTTTTATTCAAAGCATTTGTTGATTATTTAATAAAAGAATGCACCGAAACCCATTCGTTTTATTTGTCCATTGATACAGTATCTAAACATATTATTGAAATAGATCAGTTTATTACCTTCCGGACCGCGACGGTCGTCATTTTTTAAGAACGGACCCCAAATGAAAGTAGTTGTTGACCGCTGGGTTAGAATATTCAATTATCTGGGTTAGAGTATTGTTTTAATCGATTCGGGCTAAAAATTAAATCGAAAAATTATCGAACAATATAATATTATTCGGTTAATCGAATAAAATTAATTTAGTATAGTTTAACTGCTTTAACTAAAAAAAAATACTTTAAATTTAATAAAGATTTGTAAAACAAAACGTTTGCTAAATTTAATAATCGTTTATGAATATGGATGTGAAAGTTTAAAAATAAGACCAAAAATTATATTTTTTAACATAAAAATTTTATTAAAAAAATAACAACTATTTAAAAAAGTTACTTCCTGTAATAAAAGAGGTAAACTTTTTAAATGAAAAATAGCATCAAAATTTAAGCTAATCTTCTAAAAAAATCTCTCAAAAAGAATACGTTTTAAACAATTTCTTTGTTTTGTTTTGATGAAACTTAATTTAGAAAAGATTCTATCACTTTTTGTTGACGTTGGAGAGATTGAAAGTAAAGCGTTATAAAGCTTATCGAATTTCTCTGTTCTTTTCTAGAAATTGGCAGTCCTTCCATTATACAACTCATATCTCTTTTTGATTTTTTAACAATTTCAATACTTTTAACAGCCTTGTTAAAGTCTGGTAGAAGGTTTTTTTTATCTTCTTCATCTGAATAATTGTGGTAAAAGTCTGTACTAAACACTCTTAAAAATAAATTATTCCCTAACTTTTTAGTTTCAGTCTATGTATATTTTAAAAAGTTGAGTTAAGAAACAATAATAGGGCATTTAAAATGTACCTGTTTGTTTTTTACATAAACGAAAAAACTAATACTTAAAAAAACAAATTTTCAATTAATCGGCATAAATTATTCGAATTATTCATTAATCGAAAATAAGCAATTTTACTTTAATCGAACAGTTAATCGTCCAATATTAATCAATTAATCGAACAACAGTTAATCGTTTGAATACCCTAGTATCGGAATTAAAGTATTTCTCTTTTTGGTATCGGATTTAAACTATGTTTAAGATCAATATTGGTATCAAAACCGTTATTAAATTAAAAAAAAAGTATTTAGGCGGTATCGGTATTAATAACGTTATCGGTTGTCAACCTTGATCGTTAAACAAAATCGACATCGATTCAAGGAATACTCTTATTATTACAGATCTTCTTATATTCGTGAAGTCATTTTTAATATGTGTGTCAGTTTTAGTATGGGCAAAAAATGAGTTTTGGAGAACAACGATTTTGAAGTTAACAAGTTAATCTTGAAACGCCTGAACGCTTTTATAGCTCAAAGCCCGTTGTAAGGGGGTTTTGGGGGTCGCTGATTACGAGTCTGGTATTGGATTTTGAAAATTCAAAATGGCGGATCTAATATGGTTGAATATTTTTTGTAATGTCATTGGATTTGTTTGAAACAAGTGGATTTTGATACGCCTGAATACTTTTTTGGTTTGAAACTCGTTACCTGGTTGTTTTTGGGTTCGAAGATTACAAATCTGGTATTCGATTTTGAAAATTCAAAATGGCGGATTCAATATGACGTATTATTTTTTATAACATAATTAGATTTGCTTGCGTTTCGTTACTCAATGGCTATCCGGGTCACTGATTACGAATCTGGTATTAGATTTTAAAAATTCAAAATGGAGGACTATTTTTGTACATTGTACAGAAAATAGTCAGCCATATTGGATTCGCCATTATGAATTTTCAAAATCTAAGAACAAATTCATAATCTACAATCCAAAAAACCCCAGGGTAACCAGGGTAATCAGATATATCAAAATCGACTTGTTAACTTTACAAAAAAAAAGTCCGCCATTTTGGATTTTGAATTTTCAAAATCTAATACCAGATTCGTAATCCTCGGTCCTGAAAACACCCGAAAGGCGAGATTCAAGTAAATTTAATCAATTACAAAAAATTGTGTTACATCGGGTTCTTTTCTTATTAAAGGTTTATTTTAAAGCTTACTTATGACAAAAGTAATGCAGTTAGAAAATTGCGGTTTGCTGCATTAGAAAAAAAAGTAAAAATCGATTTTTTTTTCATTCATAGGTCCCTTTTAACTGAAACTGACACATATTATATACCACTCAACAAACCCAACATGCTAGTCAAATTCAAATTAGCGTACACATTTTGGAAAAAAATGTTAAGAAGATATTGCCTCAAATATTTTTTCTTTTATAAAAAAATTTAACAAACAAAGCCCAAGTACATGAAAGAGACTTGTAAAAACAGCAAAATAAAAAGAAAAAAACACTTGTTCTCAATCTCAAATCCACAGAAAAAATATGCCATTTAAGAATTTACAACTATGGCAACATGCCTTAGTAAATGCCTCAACAATGGCAAAAGTAACAACAAAAAATGCAAAAATAAAGTTGATAAGTATATGTATGTAAATGTAAAAAATTTAAATAATCTAAGTAGCAACAGGTAAATATTTCTATTTATTCATAAAAATAAAATGTATTTTCTGCTTCTTGATGTTATTTATCTACTATGAACTAAATAACATAAAAAACATATTTGCAAATTATTTAGTATCAAGGATAAATGACAACAGCAGCAAAAAAAAAAGAAAGTCACAGTGGTTCAATTAATAAGGAGAAATACCAAAAATTTTCAAAGTTGAAACAACAAGTACAAACATACGTTACCTGGGTACTTTTTTACTAAAAAAAAAGTACGCAGTGTTATTCCCGAAATCTGTGGACTTCAACCATACAAAATTATTATGTGAGAAATCCTAAATATTATTTATGTAGAGCATTATATAGAAAAAAAAATTAGTTAAAATTTAAAGGTTTAAGTGTGTATTTAAATTTTTTTTCGTTTTTAAGCATTTTTTAATGGAAAAAAATATCCATTGTCTTCTTCTGATTCTCGTCGACTTAACTGCATCAATAGTTGTAGTTTTTAGCACTTAAACGTTATACAAGTCCTACAACTTAGCCATGTCCAGTGAAAACTGGCATCAGTGGTGATATATTTGCTTTTTCTGTCATCAGTACAGAAGAGGTGCGTTTTTTTTATCAACCTAGTCCTTTGCTAAAGTATCACCCCCTTATGCAAAAAATTAGTTAAAGTTTTCATTAGTTAACAAACACTTTAATGGCCATTTTCTCAATGTATCGATAAACTGTCTGTTACTTAACGTTAACCTAAATTTATTAGACCGATAAACTGTCCGTTAACGATTTAGGGTTTCTCAATATACCGACAAAGTAAATTGTTTTCAGTTGGCAACACCTCTCAAAATACATGTAAAAGTTGGGAGTTAGCTGATTGAATTTATCTGTATGGCAAATAAAAGGAAAACAAATAATTGACAGATGAGTGCTGGTTAGCTTTGCGACAGAATAGAAGCAAATGAGACATTGAGAAAACCAAATTTCTTTAATTTGCAGTTTTTTGTTGGGAAAAAAGATAATCGCGTATTGAGAAAACGGCCATAAGGCCTGTAAAATTGTATCGGTTTATTAGTAATAATAAGTGTTAGTTAGATAATGTGAACTTTAATTTTGTTTTTTTTTTTTTTTTTTTTTTGAATAGAGAGAGATCAATGCTACCATACTCCTTTTAAACGACAATCAACATTTTTTTTTTAATTCTAACAGACGAGGAATTCGAGTCCATAAACACAGTTTTACTATTAATGTAAATATCGGGCCCTAACCGCGAAAAAAAAACGTACGCGACATCATTTTCAATTTTCGTTTTTTTTTTAATAAATGACGTTATTGGCAACACTTGTATCATCTCCTAAAATGTCATGGTCACATTAGGTACCGCTTTGAATCTAAAGCAAGAACAATTTTATCGTAAGCGACAAATTTCATACAAAATGTATATGAAATAAAATAAAAAAAAACTCTCCTGTAAAATTTGATTTTTGGCGCTTACGTTTCGCGAGCCGTTGATCTTAAAGCCAATCAATATCTTCTTTTATTTTAAGAATCTATTGTCTAAAGAGAATGGCAGTTATCTGGAAGAACCCACGACATTACAGTAACGTTTTTTAGAAGATATTCAAAATCTCCAACATGAAACAAAGAATACAAGATAATGCATTGAGCAGGACCGTTAACTGCACGCAAAGAAAAAACATGGTTGTGGTAAACATATTCTAAGAGCAACATATTATGATAAGAATTATGATTGTAGTCACCATATTAAGATTATTATTGAAACATATTATGACTCAATATACTCGTAATATGTCATCATAATATTTTTCCCTTAATCATATTATTATTCTGTTAATCATACTAAGTTAAGAAGTAATCAAATTATTGTCATGTTAATCATAATAAGCTAAGAAATTAATCATATTATTGTCATGTTAATCATAATAAGCTTAGAAGTAATCATATTATCATCATGTTAATCATAATAAATTTAGAAGCAATCATATTATGATACAGCACCTTTCATAGCTGTCATAAAAATACAAAATAAATTTAAATATTTTGAATCTATTTTTTATTTTGTGGCTTTTTACAATTTTTCTTAATGTTAATCAAATAGAGGAGTTCAATATAAGGCTTGCAAAAGAGCAAATGAAAAATCTGTGGTTTTCATGGGCAACCGCGTGTGTCCATTTTTTTGATTTTAAGATGTTGATGCCATATTGCCTAATTTTGAACGCTCTTTAAATTTTTTTGAAAAAAGATGGATCAATTCCGTTTTGTAACGTAATGACAAAGTTTAAAATGTGCAATACCTAGCCCATAGTTTGATCTAGAATGGGTTTTCGGCTTTCCAGAACAATTTGTTTTAAGACATACGCGGTTGCCCATTAAAACCACAGAAATATCGTAGCACTTTTATAAAATATAACGAAATCTCTGTGTGTTTTGTTGTTGGATTTTACAAAAAACTATGATATTTTGCATTTGCACTATTACATCACTAATACTTGAATGAACTCCGCTAATATTTTAATTTTTTAATTTCTTTAAACTTATTTTTTTTATGGAATTTTATCTTTTAATTGTAAAACCGCTCACAAATAAAAAAAACGACACAACTTCTTCAAAATTATTTTACAAATGGCGCTAACATAATATGATTAGAGTAAAAATAGTTTGATTGCATCTTTAACATAATGTGATAAATGTATAGAAAGTTATCATGTTATGGCTATTAAATATCATGATATGGTTGTGAGAAATATAATATGTTTAGAAAGTTATCATAATTAAGTTGTTAGAAAAATAATTATTTTTCGGTCAACAATACTCAAATTCATAATTGCGATAAACATTGATATGTTTACAGTAACTATAATATTGTTGATATTAAATTAAAATAACAATTATTTGTGTACGACAACAATATATTGTTACATTAAACATAGTGTTGTTCCCGTAACCATGCCCAACCATATTTTTTCTCTGCGTGTGTGTACTTACATTTGTAACGTCACTGTTGTATAGAAATTTAAATGAAAGAAAACTTTCAGCATACTACATACACGTGCTTGCCTGATAGTGCTTGCGCTCAATAACTACTGTGATATAGATGCGTAGAATTATAATGTTTTCAAAATTTAAATGCGCTATATTGTATTCTTTGTTTCATAATTTCGTGTACAAATCCTCGCTTTTCTCCTGCTAAAATTTTGAATTTCCACGCTTCCCGACATGACATCATTGTATTATAACAGAGATTGGCAAATTTTATACATCGTGCTTTTTTCTCTTTTAATTAGAGAAATACTTGTGCTACAATATTAAATAAAACCCTTCAGTCTCGCTTTACCATTCACAAAGGACGCTGGGGGGTTATCGCTTGTTGAATGCATTTAATGTTGCCATTTTGTAATGTTTTTATAGTTTTTTTATAAAAAGACGTATACACTCACGGACTCCAAGAGGTCTGATGATTTAGCGATTTTAGTTTATTTTTAACCAATTTTTGAAGAATTTTCTATCATATTTAGTAATACAATAAAAGTCTTTGGGAAATACTATCCCTAGGGAAAAGGGAATTAACACCAAACTTGTAACGTGACATTTCTAGCCGGTCCTAGTTCTAACACTTTATATGAAGAAGACTTCTCACTTTAACAATGCCATGTCCTATGTCACTGAAATCACCTAAATGACACATTACGGTTAATACATTTGAAATCTCATAATTTTTCAATGAATTTAAATCTTTTAAATCTTTTGAATTTTTGGTGATCCAGTCACATGACTAACTACTTTTGTGCCAATTATTTTTCCTTTAAATAAACTACACATTATTACCATTTTAGCGATATGTCTTGTTTTCACCTTTCAAAATTCGTTCCTTTTTTATAATATTGTGTACACTGGTCACGGGATAAGTGCCTTAAGGCCAATTGGCAACAAATTTTCCGCAGATACAGTGATAAGCATTCACGGCAACCGGTCTGGTTATCTCTCAAGTAAGATATTTTAATATCGATTACTTTACAGTGTCGGTAGTTATTCATATTCTACAATTAGGTCTTTAATAAATAAAAGGGAAATATAAGAGAATATTAAACTTATCTGGAGAAACATATTGAAGCCATTTCTTGTACCTGCCTTTGTTCGTAGAATAGAATGGTTAAAAAACAAAAAAATTGGTTTTTGGGCCACCGTGCATGCTTGCAAAATATCTTGGAAAAATTTTGCAACAAGTTTTTTTACCACTAAAGTGTTGGAGTTAAATCCCAGTATTTTCCTAATGATCCAAGAGATCAAATCTTTTCGCCCCACTGTATTTTATAGATATGACTTTAAGAAGCTAAAAAATATGACAAATATTAAATATAAATATTTTCCAGAATACAACCATCCATCTCAGCCTTAATCAACATGCAAACAACCTTCTTAAGTATTTAAGCTTTAATATTTTTCTATTTTCTCTTTCTCTCTCATTCTCTTTATTTTTATGTGTATAAAAAAAAGTTATTAAGACCATCATTAATATTGGCAGTGATACAAGAAAAATATGTGTATAAAGTAGAAAAAAATATAAAAAAATTTTAATGATATTTTTTATGGAAATTTTATCTATTTTCATCCCAACCTAAAGTGCGTAAGAGTGATTGCATCTGTGTGTGTGTGTAAATGTTCTCAATTCAAATGAAACTAAATTAATCCATATAGACGTATGAGTGATATTATATGCCAACAAAGGGAAGCATAATAATATCATTCATACGTCTGTAGTGTTTGACAAAGTGGTTTTAAATTTTAATTTTCTAGTTTTGTAATAAAATTACAACATTTTTATTGTAAAAATATAAAAAAAAACTGCTATATAATAAATTTTATATTGGAATTTTAACCATTCCTTGGCTTTTTTATTTACATTGTATCATCATTTTTTGATAGTTTTTTAGTTAGGCTCGAGTTCATTAAATTTAATTTTCATTAAATTATTTTTACTGAAGGAAAGAATTTTACAACATGAAATTTTTTTATTAAAACTTATTGATAATTTTCTTGGTTGAGCTGGGGTTCGAACCTGGGTTGAATTTACATGTTTCAAGAATCACCACATTTTCCCAGAATTCTTTGAATTTTAACCTCTGCACCACTGCAGTGCCTGCCAGCCAACAGTCAAACATTAATCTTTAACCTGTGGTACTGGTGATTCGAAATTTGCTGTAATTATCATTTTTAATTTTATATTACATGTTGCTTCCTTTCTTCTGTTTTTTCGTATTCTTTCTGTCAAAAAATGTCATCATATTTACTCTTTCTGCAAAAAAAAGTTTTAATTATTTTGTTTTAACCAAAAAATGAATAGAACTTATAGTGTTTTTAAAACTGATATTTCATACAAAGTTTTTGTTTAACGAACACTGCAAATTCACATTAATGTTTTCGGTTTATTCCCTTTATAAACCTTTGAGTTCTTTTAATTGCAAGTCAAAATAAAAATTCATACTTATTCAACTTTACAAACTTTATTGAAATTAATTGTAATGATCACAAAATGTATTCACTATTGTAAGTAACGAAAGTAATGTCTCACATCAAAACTAACCAGAGCATTTTTGAGTTAGCCTGTATTTATAGTTCACCTATAGAAATAGTAGTAGATTCAAGAACCTTCTAGTCGATTTTAAAAAATTAAGTTCGAACTTTTTTAATTCTACAATAAAATCTAAAGTTTTCAATTAAAGTGAAGCAAATAACAATATAAGCTAATACGACATAAACTATAATTAACATAATAACTTATAACTAAAACTATAAATAATTTAAAGATAAATTCAATTTCGTAACACTATTACTGAACAATTTCATTATAAAATGAACTCTTTATTTATTTTAAAGTAATTTTAAAAAGGTTATACAGTTTCCTATATGAAGGCTTGCAAGTTCAAAGCAATTTTATTAAAGTTATCCATTCATTATATAATTATGTTCTAGGGTTTATCATTCGTTTCGTCAAGGAGTCTATCGTCTGGGACCCCAAGTTTAAGGTACATTCTAAAAAAAGTGGAAACAGAAGCTGTTTTTTTATTTTTGTGGGTTCACAATTGACCGTAACCCGCATAAAATTTCAAATACCAAAATTCACTTTTAACACTGAAGTTGCCTTATGGATATTATATGTCTGTTAATGCTTTAGCCCATTAGCGCCCAAGTTTTATTTTTTTAGATTGTTAGCTATTTTCGAAAAATAAAATTTTATTTATTCTATTTTTTCAATTATTGTTTATTTAATTATTTGTGAATGTTCCCAAATGGGATCATTGGGCGCTGATGAGTAAATGAGAATAATATTGCTCTTAGTAGGTCCATAATTCGTCACAGAACCAAAAGAATTTAATTTCCATTTACAGTGTTTGTCAACTGTCTCGATTCCACTTTTTTCTTTTTTTATAGAAAATTTTTTGAAATTTTTTGTTTTAGGTTTAAGTTTTAAAAGAAATGTTTAATTTTATTTCTAAAAGAAAATAACTTTAAATACAAAAACACTGCTGACGAACAAAAGCAAAGCAAAACCTCACAGCTTAAAGGACAAAATTTTGGTTGTAATGTTTTTCTCTTGTTTTGTATCCTTTTTTGCTCTTAACATTAAGGTCAGTACTTATTTTGGTGTTTCTTTGATAAACAACAAGTGAATGTCCCAATAAGCCAAATCATCAGAGACAACATTGTTCTGGAATTATAAAGGAAACTTTTAAATTTGTTTTTTTATGGCTTTACAAGATGAGCGACAAATCTTAAATGGATCAGGCAAAGAATTATATTTTGCAACATGCTCACCGATAACAAAACTATTCTCAACAAAAAAAAATGTTTATTAATTTAACATAATATGGCTACTTCATCCATATTATTGTCACAGGCGACCAAATTATGGATAAAGTTACCCTCCGATCATGTAATTGATGGATATAAGTTTCAGTAAGTACTGCGACTTTTTCATATAACATAATTAAGTGATTCTTAGTCAATCGATATACTAAAAGGTGGGTCTACGGCAGGGATAGGCAAACATATTCATGTCTATTTTAGAGTAATGTTAGTGCTTTATGACTCTCACGCTCTCAGTGTACTCTTAGAAATTTTTGTCTGCAATTTTCTTTAACACTTGCAAGTGTAAAAATTACAAAAGCTTTCACAAAACAAGAAAACTTATTAAAAAAACCAAAATTGCTATTTTATTTTGATACATATTTAATCCATAAAAATAAAAATAATGAGAACAATAATAATACAAAACGGTAGTAATAATTATAATTTTAGTAATAATATTAAGGAATAGAAACTGGGAATTATCTCCTTTCGCAGGTTACTTTATATTATATTCAACATTTTTTTATTTTTCATTCCTAAAAATTTAAGGAATAGAACTATTACAAAAAAGCTTTATAAAATACATAACTGAAATTTAACTCATAGAATAAATTCGTAAAAATAAAAAATGTTGAATATAATATAAAGTAACCTACGAAAGGAAATAATTCCCAGTTTCTATTTGTTAAAATAGTTGAGTTAAATACATTCAATTTATAAAGTATCACTATCCAGTGTGGCACAAAGAATGCTGACGAAGGCCGTAGCGGGCCAGAAAATGCATTACATTCTGCTGGTGTCTAATAATTGTAAATTTTTCTGTGCATACAATATACTTCATTGCTATCCAAAGGATAGCGTAGGTAAAATGTAACAAAAAAATACAATATAATAGTCTGGTAGTGTATAAAAAGTCATTCCTAAAAATTTAAGGAATAGAACTATTACAAAAAAGCTTTATAAAATACATAACTGAAATGTAACTCATAGAATAAATTCGAAAAATAAAAAATGTTGAATATAATATTAAGGAATGTTAATTGGTTAATCAAAATTTTGGTTAATCGGAATTTTATTTTATTAATTGATTAATCGACGTATCTGATTAACAAGAATATTTATTATCTAAAAACTTTTTTTCAAGAATTCTTAAACTTAATGAAAATTTGACGTGAGGGCCTGTCATATCGCATACGATACAATATAAAAAGAAAATATAAAACAAAGAGAAAAATTTTTAAATTATTTAAATTTCTAATTAATCCAGATTTAAATTGAAATTAATCGATTAATTAAGAAAAAAAAAAATTTCATATCCTCAACATATTTTCTTAGAGTGTATCTCAAGCAACAAGCATAACAGAACCTGCCCGTCAGTGTTGCCAATATATTGGTAATTACACATATTGTGTGTAATTTGTACGTGCATGTGTAACTCATGTGTAATTTGTTTCCTTTGTAATCTGAGTGTTACACTGTGTATAATTTTTTAAGTCATGGAAAAATAACCATATACGGACACCACTACGTTATAAAAGATAAAAAAAAAGACCCAAAGTCATGCACTTTTTTTTATGGGGCCCCAAAGATTTGGGGCCTCGGTGTCATTTTTGCAAAATAGTGATCATTTTCTCATGCTCATATCTTGCAAACCGTTCGGAATTTTGATTTACCCTCTGAAACAAAGTTGTAGCTCTTGCAATAGAGAATAAAAATAGTGAAAATTCCGAACGGCTTTCAAGATATGGGCCTAAGAAAATGATCACTTTTTGCAAAAATGACAGCAAGGCCCCAAATCGCGACCTTAGGACAACGAGGTTCTATTTGCACCTAAACTATATGTAAGATAGAACCTTGTTGTCCTAAGGTTGCGAAATCTTGGGGGGCCATAAAAAAAAGTGCATGAATTTGGGCAAAACTGGGAGACAGTGGTCTTTTTTTTTTTGATCTTTTATCATGTAGTGGTGTCCGTTTATGGTTATTTTTTCGTGTTGCACTGTGTTATTTTACTTAAAGTTCTATTTTTTCGTTAATTTTGGCAAAAGAAATAATGTTGAACATAAACTGTCAAATATGATTGACGTTTCTTTGACATTTGTTATTTGCACGAGTTAAAAAAAATGTGTTTATTCTTATATTAGAATTTAAGGGGCAATAAATTCATTTCCGTTAAATAGAACAATTTATATTGAATTTAAAGAATTTTTGTTGCTTAAGCTTGAACGCAAACATTTTTGTACTGCTCTTCTGCTTACTTAATTACTTATGTTCGAGACGTGCCATTCAAAATGTGCATCCATTTCATTTTTACTTTAGGAATCGATATGCTTGGCCTTGTTTTGGAAACATAACAATTTAGTTGCAAGCAATGAATAACAAAAAGGTAATGCCGGGCGAATTCATTCTATCAAAGCAGTTTTTTTCGATTTGTGTGTGTAATTTTGCTTCAAATGTGTAATTTGAGACTCAGTCATGTGTAATTTTCGAATTCTTCATTGGCAACACTGCTGCTGCCCGTATGAACGCTTATGCGAGACTGAATTGTTTTCCTCCGTGCGTATAAATAAGGGAACAACAAAGCGCCGATGGCCGGCATTTTGTTTATCTCTGATCTAGAACAGTGATGTCCAAAATGTAAACAGTGGTTATATGGCTGCATATTAGTATTAGTGAAGAAAGCGAGTTTACCCAGCAAACGCAAACGTTTCAAAATTATGCTGCATTATATTTCCTTTGGTAATGAAAATATTTAGTTTAAAATGGAAAGTTAAAAGTTTGTAAAGTTTGGAAACATTGTAACTTTTTTCGTCTTTTACGATTTTCGCGACATACTGCTTCAAAAATATCACTGAAGATTTGTTTTTGTTATCACCCATTTGCTATCTAAAATGAACAGGCACTAAGTTAAGACAATGTCTTAAAAACATGGCCAACTGCGCTATTTCTCTTACGTAAAAATGCATACACGTACTTGCCAACGGGGAAAAAACGGTAGAAAGGCCCCTTAAGTGGCCTTATATCAAATTCAAATTGATTTTAGAAATTATCGCAAGGCATTATACGAAATTTGTTTAAAGATCATGCCCATCCCTTTCTAAATACAGCACTTTTAGAATATCTCGGTAAATCTAAAAAGCTAAGATAAGTTAAGAAACTATAAAGCTTTCAGGAAGCAGAATGGACCAAATAATTTCCTTTAGAACAAAAAGTCAATGCCTTTTAAAGGGTATACAAAAGCATTGACACTGACTTTTCTTTCGCTGGGTCCCTGTAAAGGTGTAGGTATATGTGTGTGTGTGAATGTATGTAATGTTTTCGCTAGAGGTTTAGGGTTGACATTGTTCTTGCAATTGTTGTTGTTTTTGTGTATTCTTTTTTTGAATTTGTTTATAGCTTTGCTTGTTCTACATATAAACCACACTTAAGCAAAGCTCTTCTTTAACTACTAAACTTTAATACTATTTTTTTTTTTTTTTTTATTTTTTTTTTTGTTTTTAGGTTTGAGGTTTTTTATAGAAGTTTACATGATAAACATTTGGCTTTTAAGTTGCACAGTGGAGAATTAAAATCTTAGTTTTCTTTAATTTATATCTCCAAAGCAATAGTTTCTTTCTTAAAATTTAAAATTTGAAATTGGAGTATATATGAATTAAAGGCAAGGTCCCGCAGTAGGGTACAATCAGAATTTAAAATGATATTCAGGGGTGTCATCGAATCCAAGTCGGTTTTTCTCATTGCCAGTTTTGCAATCCGATATTGGTTTCATTTGGTGTCATGAAAACAATTCGGATTTGTTATTTTCAAATACAAATAAAACCGATATTCGAATCAGCTGTTTTATGTTTTGGCTCATGAGTTTACATATTTAAATGCAATTTTTGTTTGAAAATTTTGTAAATTATGATTTTTGCGCTGAAATATTGTTGAAACCTCTGGTAATACAGTTAACATATGCAAAAAAAATGCCATCGTTTTATTACTTGCATTGCATTTGTTTTTTAAAATTTGTGTTATTTTATTGTTTATTAAGGTATAAAGCGAATTTATTAAAGATATAAAGAATTTGTTAATTAACGTAATTAATAAATAGAATGATCACTGCTGTTGTTGCATATTTGCTGTTTGCAGAAAAAGTGAGAAGAAGACTTTTGCGAATTTGGAGCAGCCCGCTGCCGGAGACTGCCGGAAACATGCAAAAAATACTATTTTACCAATTTATCAATGTTCTTTACTTCTTTTATCTGTGGGAAAAAATTTAAATGTTGAAAAAAAAAAAACAAAACAAAAATATAGCTTTTAACAACTATATTTATTTCCAATAAAAAAAAACAGGAGCTGTAAGCTGCTCGGTTTATTTTCAATAAAAAACCGATAACATTGGTTTCTGTGACACCTTAAACCGACACTAATTTTAGTTTGAACAAAAAACCGACAACATTGGACTTCATGACACCAACGAATTTGTTTTGTCGGTTTTAAATCCAACACCGATAAGATTGATTTCTATGACATCTCTGATTATGTACTTCTGTACTTAAAATTAAAAATTAATAAAACATTTTTAAAAATTCTTCTTAAAATGTGATTTAAATCAATTATCGTTTTTAAAGAACATACAAAAAGAAGATAAGATTGTTTTTATTTATTTTTAAAGTAAACTCAATACAGAAAATTATAAAAAAATAATAATATTAAAATGTTTGTTATTGTAAGAAAAAAAGTTACAGCCTGGCTAACGATGTCGGCTGCTATCGTTCGTTTGCATTTTCAACGACAAACAGCTGATTTGCGCCCCACCAAAAATTTTTAGTACAACAAGTCGATCGACAATGCAAGCAAACGATAACGTAACAGTTTTCACACAAATTTGCGACCGATTAAGAAATAAATATTATGCAACCACAAATGACAAAATCAGTCACTTGTGTTGTGGTTTTGTTAATTTTTGTTTTTTTTTTTTAACAACTTTTTTTCAATAACCAAATAGATTTTACTAACGCAAAATAACAATAAACAACGCTTTTTGTTTTATTTTCACAAAAAGTCTTAAATCAATTGAAAAAAATTTTGATTTTTTAATATTGAACTTTTTACTAGAAAAAAAAAACTGCAGTTTTGCTTTACCTTTTTTAAATACTACCCACTGTACTTTAAAAAACTTAAATGTTTGGGGTATCCTTTTTTCTTTAAGATGGTAATTCACTATGGGCCATAAGTTGCTCCAAAAAAGGATTAAAAAAATTACTACAATTGAAATCACAAATAAGGAAATTAAAAAAGGGAATAATTCAGCACTTTATATTTATATTTTTTAGGTCCAGAATTGACCATAGGTCTCACATAAAGCCTTTTTCTTAAATTTTTTTAAAACGAAAAAATCTCTTGCAGATGAAGATACTTACTTTTGATAATTGCTCTTGGGTACCCTTTCGAAAATTAGTCAGTAGCTGCTGTAATGTAGGGTATTATATGGTCTTGCTTGACCGACTTAACTTTCTTATCTGTTTCTATATATATCTTATTGGCTCAAGCCTGTTGAAAATAGCGACAATCGGTCTATAATTTCATATAGCCCACAAGCAATTTTATATCCGTAATAGAGTCTTTGTGGCCAAAAACCATCTTATCATGTTGGTATTTGCATTAAATTTGGTCCAAACTTATTTTATTGCTATCTAAATTATCTTACCAAATATAATTGCAATCGGTCCATATTTTACCACAGCTATCATACAAATACTACTCCCGAATATAGCTTTTAATGACTTTCCTATGAATGTTGTATTTCATGGCATACAAATTTGCAGCCATATCTTTTATGAAAGCTACCATGTCATGACAAAATGTTGTGCTGGTAGGTCTTAAAAGACAAGCAAATCTCATATAGATGGAGATATCTAAAGAATATTCGGCACAATGAACTTAATAACTTAAAATGAATAACATAATTTTTTTCTGGTGGGTCCATGATTGCCCATGGGTCCCAAATAGGGTTTACTCTCGAAAATTTATTTCGAAATACTGTGGTGTAGAGTACTATATGGTTGGGTTTGGCTGACTATACTTGTTTCTGTTGCTGTTGTATTAGTTTGTGTTTAAGTTGTGGGGGAAAAAAAACTTTAAAATTGCACATGCTTTGTTGTCAAAAACAAACAAACAACAACCCAGCATCTTACAACAGCAATACAAAAACTTTAGTGTTTGTAAAATTGTATTCGTTTTTTTTTTTTTTTTTTTGTGCAGAAATTCTTTTGGTACTTTGTTTTGTTGTTTGTATAAAAATGTGTATAGAAAAATAAAAAAGAAACAGCAACAAAATTTACAGAAAACAATTCGCATAGAATAAAAGATTTTTGTAGGATATTTCTGTTTTTTTTTTCTATTTTTTTTTTATTATATTGTGGCATAATTTTGTTGTAGATTTTTTTTTTCTAATTCCTACCTTAAAGTTAAAATCCAACAGATTAAAATAAACCAGACAAAAATTGTATACAAAATGTTAGTTCTGTTGTCCTTGTTGGTTTTAATACAAGTGACAACTTGTTGTTGTTAGTTTTGTTATTGTTGCAATGTGGTCCAGTTTTTTTTTTATTAAAGTGGAAAAGAAGAGTTTACTGAAAAATTTGATACATTGTGGGTCAATTTGTTTATGAAATGAATTTAACATTAATATATATTTAAGCCAAGTTTATAACTACTTTTACAAAAATATATTCAACAAGATTTAACAAGATGGCTCTACACTCACAATATTATTACAGAAACGGACTGTAGTTTATTTAAGAAATATTCCGTTCAGTCATTTTTAAATAAATAAACATTTAAAATTCCACGCAAATTTATTTTTAACTGATTCTAACAGTTATTCAAAAAACTAAGTGCCTATTAATACGGATTTTCAGTTGCAGTTAATATTGTCCGTTGATTGAGTTAAATTCTTCTTTATGTTAAAGTAAATAAAAATGTAATTTAAAGCAACGAAAAGTTCATTTAATTTTTACTGTCAAAAATTCAACCGCGAATTCCGTAAAAACAAATTAATATTCAGTTATCTTATATAAATTAATTGTCAAAAAATTAACTACATATTCCGTAAAAACAAATAAATCTGCAGTTATTTTATACAATTTTACTGTCAAAAATTCAACACCATATTCAGTAAAAACAATTAAATATTCAGTTATTTTATATAATTTTACTACCAAAAATTAGTTTTTACTTATCTATAAAAAATGAATTGCTTGTTTTGTGTAAGCAATTCCCATTTTCTATTTGTTCAAATAATTTAGTTAAATACATCAAATTTTAAAAGTAAAATAATTGCGAAGCCATATCGGTCATGCTGCTGGTGTCTTATAATTGAGAGTTCTTCTGTAAACAACGTGGTCAGTACAACAAAAGTAAAACAAACGTGTGTAACTGGGTAAGTAAATAAAAATATTCTCCCTCTCTCGCTTATAAGAAAAACAAGCGGACAGGTGTCTGTCTGGTATTTTTTAGAAATTCTGCTCTTTTGTGGAGTAAACGAAAATTTAATAAAATAACTGAATATTTAATTGTTTTTACTGAATATGGTGTCAATTTTTTGACAGTAAAATTTTAATAAATAACCGAATATTTAATCGTTTTTACTGAATATGGTGTTGAATTTTTGACAGTAAAATTTTACAAAATAACTGAATATTTATTTGATTTTACGGAATATGGTGTTGAATTTTTGACAGTAAAAATTAAATGAACTTTTTGTTTAAAATAAATGAAAAATAGGTAGACCGGTTTTTAATTGAACTTTCATTTATTTTATATTACAATTTCAGTTAATTTTACGTACAGAATATTGTGAGTGTACGTGCCAAATTAACGTGCCACGTACGTGGTAAATTTATTTCGAGAAACTAATCTGTCAATTGGCCTCCAAAGTCGTACGATCTGACACTACTCTATTCTGATAAACCAACAACAATAAACGCCTTAGAAGTCAAAATTGCTTCTGTTATTCGTGACATAGGGCCAACAATGCTCGAAATAAAGGCCCAAAACTAGACGTCCAGAATGCGATTCGTCAAGAACGGTCACAGTGCTCATATGTCCAAAATACAAAGATATATTCCGAGTCCAAGATTATTGTTTACTATTAATCTCCAGTTTACCTTTTAAAGAGTCTTATAATAGGGACGTCCGAACTTTAATAGTTGCTATAAGTTGATGTCTGTCAAGTTATTTTTTTTTGCTGAATTCGATGATATTGACAGCAACGACGTGTGCAATTTGAGGTCATGGTTATCTCAGGTGAAAGACATGTGAGCTGGGCAGCAGGATCGTGCGGTTTGACCCCGGTATTTATTAATTAGCAATTACAGTCCTTTATGGACAAATACTTCTGCAGCTATAGCTCTTCACTGCTCTTTTGGAAAAGCTTTTTGTCTATAGTCTCTAACTTTCATTATTCGTTAGTCTGCTTCGACATCATCTTTCCATCCCTTTCTAGGTTGCCCTTTTTTTATATCGCTTTCTGGTTGTTGTTCAAAAGTTGTCTTCACTGTCATATTATCTGACATACGCAACACATGCCCCAGTCATCGTATTCGTTGTGCTTTTATAAAACGTATGTTTTTTTGTCTTTAATTCAATGTGTCCAATGCATGATTGTATCGTGATCTGTATACACCTGTTTTAATTTCTATAGGATCATAAATTTTACAAAGTATTTTTCTTTCAAAACAGACTAATTGATTTACGTCAGATGAAGGCCAGTTTGGCCCGTAACACTTAACTAAAATTGAGTCAGCATATACGATACCCAATTGACATCTACCGTCTTCTGTTTATGTGCAAGCCGATTCACAATTGTATGTGTTATTTTGACAGGTAAATTTATATAATTTAATCTGGGGAATTAACTTGAAAGTCGAGTGATAGTAGGTAAGCTGGACAAGCCCCATGCTTGGCATAAGCTACGTATGGCACGGTCTATGCAATAGCAGTAGCCAAGCAGTCAATTGCTGCATCCCGACATAAATAATGACAAAACTTCCCTTTTTCTTATTGTCTGCAATTGATGGCAGGCGACTTCTTAGTTCAAAGCTCATGGAATTACTTGAAACCGCGGAACATGAGGCGTTTCTATGAATATCGTTCAAAGTCATGATATACGATGTGTGATCTTGAGGGTCCTCGGAAACCTCATATTGCTCTCCTTGTATATACAAAAGTTTTTCTTGACACCCAATTAAATAAGTTTACAGCAGTGTGATGCTTAAATTTGGATTACGAGCATCTCACAAAAAGGGGAGTAGTGTTCGTTGTCGAGATAAACAACTTACCAAAGATGACTCTTAAGATCTTTAGGTGGTTCACCGTTTAAATTTGGACTCTCATACCTAAGATCATTTTTGCCTTCTTTTGCCTAGTAGGAACAAACGAAAAAATCTATTTTAACCCTTCGATGGCAATCAACTGCCAGCCTCGATTGATTTCAACAATGTGCGTTTTAAGTAGCTGTGGCGGTAAATGTTGTGTTAATGCTCAGCACTTTCCGGAATTCATGCTGATGAAGAGTTACTGCTATGTAACTTGGCAGCATTTAGAAGAACCTTAAGACTGCTATCGCCTGTAAGCAGTAGAAAAATTGGCCTGCCATCCGCTCGCATCTTACTCTGGTTTCACTATCGAGATAATTTGGGGATGGTCTTTTTCCGGCATTACGTTTATTCAGGTTTCTTCTAAATTTAGCTCGCATAAATATGGAAACTTTTTCAATCAAAATTTGCCAACATATATCATAAGAAAATGCTAAAAATTAGTTTTTATTTATTTGAATTTCGGGGGTCCAATTTTATGGAGATCCTTATGGTCTAAAATATTTTTCATTCCTTCGATATAATATTTGTATTACATTGCAAGACATAAAACTACACAAATCCTTCAGCTTCAAATTTTCTTTTAATTTCTTATACCTGCAACCAAAATTTAGGTTAAATTTCTTTATCATTTAAGTTTATCTATCTTCTGTTTATCTGCATTAGTTATAATCAAAATTAAAACATACTTTTAAATTTTTACAACACCATTTAAGTATTTAACAATCCATCACTGTTTAAATTATATACAATTTAACAAAAAAAAAAACTAAACTAATCCACTTTAAAACTTGGATTGCAATATTTAATGCATTTGTAAATCCTAAATTCATGCAACAGATTTTGATTTTTGTGGATGTATTAGAAATTTTCATGAAAACTGGAAGCTAAACAAAAACAATACAAGACGATTGTTATAAACTTCATACTTAATTATATGATGAATTGAAAATGTAAGTATGTATATTGTTACAACTAACAACAATAACAAATTCAGCAAAAGCAGTAGCAACTGCAACAATAGCAACATTTACAGCAACTTACAACAAGATGCTTTTGTAGAATGAAAAAAAAAACTGTAGAAACAGAAGCAGAAACAGTAACAAAAACAGCAGCCTGAAAAACAACAATTTGAAATAGAAAGTATGACAAGAAGATTTGAGTGTGTAATTAATTACTTTGCTGGCATTAACTGTGACAAAAAGACACCAATCTCACATACAAATTTATTCACATGCCAGAACAATGACAAACGCATATAAAACATTCAAAGATGTGTGCAAATATTTGTGAAAGAATTCAAACGAGATAGATATCAACCTATCATGGTATACCCCATAATGCCTCTATGTATGTACACATTTGTGTGTCTAATGATAGATGTATGTGAGAGTACAGTGATAGAAAAAAGTTTTCAGAGGAAAGACTTAGGAATTTAATTAATGAATGAAGAAAATGTTACGATAATGCAGAAATTCAATTAATAAATATTCAAGAAGGAAACAAATTTCCGGCTTTTTAACGAAAATTTAAGTAATACAAAATTAGAAAAACCAGAAAATTCATAAAAGAAAGTTGCTTTATAATTTCTTGTATTATATTCTATAAGGAAAAGCAGGCGATGAATTGTTTTTGCAAAATACAGGTTGGCCTAAAAAAGACCTACCAATTCCGTTGCTGGTGGTCTTGCCGTAGCAGTGTTTAGACAGATAGGTTATTTTCAGCATTTAGCCGCACAGCTTCCACGTTGCCATCAGTGCGAATATTTCGATGAGCATCTCGTGCAGGACGATCGATCGCTAAATCCTGTGGGAGGCTGTGGGAGCTGATCTTGAATTAAAAAAAATTTGGTGATCGTTGACAATACTAAACAAAAATGCTGGCAAACATTTGACTTGTAGGTACAGAGTATTTACACTAATTTTTGGATACTTGATGCTCAGAAGAAGTTACTCAATACATACAGAATTGTATTTTTAGAACAAAGTTTAATTGAAAATTTTAAGGTCTTCCTTCAAAATGCAACTCTGTTTAAAAATACATCTCCTTAATTTAACCAGCAGCCAAAACACGCTAACAATAAAAAAGAACAAAGCTAAAGCAAAAATGTAAATTAACTATACTATTTATAAACAAATTTAGCACAAAAGATATTAATTTTAAAAAACAGTGTTTGGCCTTAAAACGTTGCTTGAAACAAAAAAACACCCGCCCCGTATTGGGTAGTATTGAGTACCAAAATTAAAATTTTGAGTATTATTGAGTTTTGAAAAGTAATAGAATTGGCCAGCACTATTGTTGTGTACTATTTGCGTTTGTTATAAATTTTTAAGAATTCATTTCAGGCTATAACAAAAATAAAAATAAAATATTTTACAAAATAATATGAATAGAGGACCGCATCTGGAAATAAAGCTGTTACCAAATTGATTTTGCAATAAATCGATTGTTATGCTCGTTATATGGCAAGTTGAGCCGTCAAAAGTTCAGTTAGCCTTGCTCGATAGCGCTCGCAATTCATTGTAACGGTGTTTTAGCATTAAACGATTCAAAATGACTTGCCAACAGTGCTGCCAGATAAATTTGTGAGGAAATCATCAATTTCCTGAGAAAAAATAAAAAAATCGTTTTTTACGTTTCGAAAAATCGTCAGAAAAAATCGGACAATTTAAAATTTAGTTTTTTTTAACAATTTTTGTTCGATTTTTATAAAAAAAACGTTCCAACAAAAACATAATTACTTTATACCCAGCTAGTATTTCAATCGTATAAGAGATATTGGGATTTTAATGAAGAGCGTTTTTGATTGTCGATGACCGCATTTTTTAATCGTAGAAAATTCTTCACACTGGAAAGATTCTGAGATTCTGCCATAGCACAGCGAAAGACGCTTCTTCAATCGTAAAATATTATTTAAAACATTATGACGATATGACTTGATAGCACACCTTGTGAATCCCCTAATTGTTTTCTTCTATGTTATTTAATTTTCGATTAAAAGCTATAATGGTTTTTGCATCATCTGGTAAGCGCCTGCAATATTTTTTTTTAAAGGTTAGAAAGCGTATCGACACCAATTTGTTTTTTCTTTCTGTGAAATTTAAAGCTGCGAAATATTGAAAAAATCGGTAAAAGTCGTAAAGCTAATATGGCATTCTTGCACAATAAGTCGAAAAACGTCAAAAACAATAAAAAAAGAAAGTAATAATAGGGATCTTTCGCACATTAGTAAAATAGCCATTATGAGAGATGTGTATAAGTTTGTCATTCCGGTTGTAATTTAAACAACATTGATTTTAGTCCATATAAAGTATATATATTATAGATCCTTGTAAATAGCGGAGTTGCTTTAACGACACCCATCGCTTTGTCTTTCTGTTTGTATGTTGAAATGAGTTTTTTGAAGACCGCAGATATGCTGGGTGCTAAGTTGTTATTTATTTATATAAGTTATGGTCCTGAATAGTTTGCTATTGAAATTCAACTAGATCGGTCCACAAATAACGGAGATATGAGCAAGACTGTCTCTATTTTTTACCAACTTAACTTCACTTTCTGGAGTCTTCTTTTCATTAATAAACTTTCTTTTGGCCTGAAATAAACTAAGTTGAATACAAGTAGTAAATATAAATTAAATCAAATCATAAATGAACTAGTGCTAGAAAAAACTATGTTGGTACTTTTTTGTAAGATTTTTTTCGTATTTAAAGTAGAATGAATAGCTTTTTATAAGATATTAATTTTTCGTGTATCAATGACTATACCAATGAACATATTTCCTAAGGAAATTTTGTTTTGTTTATACTATGTTTATTTCGGAAGTATTATTTCACTCTACACTTAAGTTCTTAAAAAACCCACAACTCTGACAAGCTTTTTATTTTTAAAAATATTTATTTCTATAAGACGAAGATGAATTTAAGCAAAAAATAAATATGTATGTATATTTTGAAATGCAAAATGGTTTACTCCTCGTAGCAGTTGGTTAGATGAGTTCACTAGTAGTCCTAGTTCTACTTAGCATCCAAACAGTAACAACATTGGCAGTAACTGAAGTACTAAACTTATAATATTTTTCCGCGTAAATGACAACCACAAATCCCCATTTACATACATAAATACATGCAACAACAAATACTGGCATACGCTTCTCAAAAATATACAGCAGCCTATGCGACAGACTTTTAGAGATACAGTTACACTAAAAAATATACATGTGAATATTAAAGTAAATAAAAATACAAGTAAGATGGCTATATTCGACTATGCCGAATCTTAAATACCTTTCAACATGGTGCGGTAAGAACAGAAAGTAATATTAATTTATTTATTTATTTAGGTTTAGCATTAGAATATAAATATTTTATTGCTAAAAGTACAGCTAAAGCTACAAGACCTTAAGCTAAAGTTATGTAAATACCGTTCTTTAGATACAAATAAATCCATTTTTTGCCACGCCCACTTCTCCAAGCTTGCCCTTATTTAGTCGGATGTTGTGTATGGACAACCAAGATGCTTGCTTGGAAAATTGGTTGTTGTTGTTTTCCAGATATACAGAAATCTATTATGCCTTCGTACAGCAGGTTTCACGCTCACTTCTCCAATTCCGCCCATATTTTTAGAGAGGTTGTGTACTAATAACGCAGCTATGTTAACCAAATTCTGACAATTTTTATCTTGCCGTTTCAAAATGAATTTAGAAAATGTGGATTCATCTGTTGAGTACCGTGACTTTAACAACATTGATTGGAATAGCTTATTAACATTTTTGGTGAATTTTGATTTTTTGCAAATTTTTGAAGCGGTTGGTGTTAATAATAAATGCTTTTTATTTAGTTCTCTTATTGAGAAACTTTTTTCTTTTGTGCCTGTTAGGCGGATTTTTCGTTCAACTGGTGATGATGTTTGGATGAAGGCTAGAACTATTGTTTTGGCAAGATCTCTTCGAGATCTAGCTTTTTCTGCGTATCAAACTGATCCTACAAGTCATAAATGGAGTGTATTTTGTAAATTTCGAAACAGAGTAAAATCTACTATTAGAAGGGAAAAGAGGAGGCATTATGCTGAACTGTTTGGGGGATTGGATACGTCTGGTATGTGGAAGGTGTTAAAAAGGGCTGGATGCGTAAATTCTAATGATATTGTTTGTGATGGTAATGTGAATGTAATAAATGAGTACTTTGTTCGTGGTGTAGGACCTGTTCGGGACTTTGAAGTTGATTTTAACAATTTTAACGATTTGGATGGGGCATTTTCATTTCATTGTGTTACTGAATATGAAGTTTTTGTAGCCTTAAATAAGGTAAAGTCTAAGTCCATTGGTGTTGATAATGTTTCTATTCAGTTTTTGAAACTTATTTTTCCTCATATTTCTATTCTTATTTTGCATTTGGTAAATGCTATTTTGACCATGTCCGTGTTTCCTGAGGCTTGGAAGATTGCACGAGTTGTGCCTATTCCGAAATCTGGTACTGTTCCTGCACTGTCTTAGGTGGTGGAGCATATTATTAAGTATCAAATGCTTATCTCTACTAGGAATAAAATTTTTGATTCTCAGTATACAGATGGTAGGCTTTCTAGTATTCTTTCAACTAAATCTGGTGTTCCCCAGGGGTCGGTTTTGAGCCCCCTCTTATTTATACTTTATATTAATGATTTGCCTGAAGTTCTAAGTTCTAGTATGTGTAAGCCGTTTTTATTTGCAGATGATATTATGCTTTTATTTAGTACTGGTCGAGATTTTGCTGATGTATTGGGGTCTAATATTAACGACTGCCTTAATAAAATCGACCTGTGGTCTTCCAGAAATTGACTGGCTGTAAACCCGTCTAAATCTAAGGCGATTTTGTTTGGATCGTCTGTGAATATTCGGGATTCTAAAATCGATTTTGTAAGTCAACATAGATGTTTGGGTATCATCATTGATAATAGGCTTAGGTCTCATTTCGTATATGTGCATCGCAAGATTTCTTGTACTTTACGTAGAATATATTCCACAAATATATTCCTGCCTTTTCGGGTTAAATGTAGACTAGCTCATGCGCTTCTTATGCCGCAGATCTTATATGGACTTGAGTTGGTGTCAGGGACCATTGCCATGAACTTACAGATATTGGAGCGGGTTGTTAATACTGTGGCTCGTTATGTTTTTAATATCCGTAGACGTGAGCATATATCCGAATTTGTAAAGAAATTTTTAGGGTGTTACTTTGATAAATTCGTAAGGTACCGTAATATTCTTTTATTTCATCGCATTATTAAAAGTGGCATACCTGTCCAGTTATGTAACGAATTTACTTTTTCGCGGTCGAATAGGAACAAGTAAATTCTAATACCTAGAATCAGCTGTTCTTTGTTTGAGAGTTCTTTTATTGTAAGGGTTGCTCGCTGCTGGAATAGTTTACCGCATGAATTGCGTATTTTTTCGCAATCTACCAATGTGTTTCGCCTTAAGCTTTGAAGCAATTCTCAAGTTTCTTTCGATAGTTTTTTATGTTTTCTGTAAGGTAGCTTTCAAATTGTTTTTTCACTTCTTTATGATTCATATGTTTGATATGAGTTGTGACAAATACCGGATAAAAATTGCTGAACTGAATCTTTTTTTTATAGTACGTTTATAATTTGTTACGGCTGGGGAGCCAATAAGTTGTATTAATGGGTGTAGTTACATTAGTAAATGTAAGTTATTTTTATAGATTAGGTTAAGTACTATACTCGGGATTATATTGCTGTGTAACACGTTTTTTGGCCAAATGGCTTTGTATTACAATATGGATTAATAAATAAATAAATAAATAAATATATAAAAAAAACTATTTTGTGCCACACCTACTTCTCCAATCCCGCCCACATTTTGTGGGATGTTGTATATTGATAACCAAGATTATTGTACCTAATTTGGGAAACTTTGGCTCTTACTGATCTCCAGATATACAGCAATCTGTTATGCCTTCCTGCAGGAGGTGCCACGCCCACTTCTCCAATGCTTGTGTATTAATAACCCAACTATGTTTACTAAATGTTGACAATATTTATCTTACCGTTCTCTATATATATAAAAAAAAAACTATTTTGTGCCACGCCTACTTCTCCAATCCCTCCCACATTTCTTGGGACGTTGTGTATTGATAACCAAGATTCTTGTACCTATTTTGTGAAACCTTGGCTCTTGCCGATCTCCAGATATACAGAAAAAAAAGAAAAAACAACAACAACAATTAATTTATAGGTAAAATTTAGTCAGTTGGGGTTTTTTCTCATATCTCAGTGATTTATGGACCGATCTGGCTGAATTTCTATACACACAAAAAATGAAAAACCAACTTAAATTAACATATAAGTTAGAAATTTGTACTGTAAGTTAAACTCCGTACCACCAGCAAAAGAGGCTATTTAAAACGTAAACACAAATCAAAATATTTTCTTCAATCAACACAGTTAATTGAAACAATTTAAAATTTGTTTGAAATTTCAAAATATTTTGAATTTTGTGCTTATGTTTTCATATTTGCAAATATACACACAAACATTAAAATCCTTATTTTTAATTAATGCAAATTAATTGGGACAATTAAAAAAACTTTTAAAACAGCATTATTAAATTAATTGAAAAAATTAGCAAAATTTAACGGAATATGACATAAGTATATGACAACCTAGTCTCCACCATTTTTGGAGTCTTCAGAAAATCCAATTCAACATATGCACGGGCAGACGGTCATCGTTAAATCAACTTTGCTACTCATAAGGACTATATACTATACACTTTAAAGCGTCTAAGATTAATATTGTTGAAATAACATACGGAATGAGAAACTTAATATACCCTTTTACCTTCAATGAAGGATATACAAAAATATGTATACCCCTGCCAAGAGCTGATATGTATGTTTGTATTTGTATATAAAACAACTTCGTAAATTTATATCAATATCAACACACTCACACTCAACTACATATATTCCCACTTAAAATTTTTACTCTTACATGTCTATGCCAATATGAAAAAGTAGCTTATGTCAAATTTTGTGGTTTGCAGATATCCTCAGTTTTGTTGAAGTTTTATTCGAGGTTTCTTTGCTTCACGTCTGTATTTTATAGTGTTAGTAACAACTTTTATTTAGGCTACAAGTAAAGTTTAAAAAAAAAAAAATTGTAAATATAAAGGATTTTATACCTTTTCTAATTGTTATAACTCAATTTTGTCTTATGTCGACTAAGGCTACTCTTCCATATGACCACAGATATTTATCAAAGTGTTTACAAAGACATACATATAACACATACATCCATAAAATATTTCTTCGGCTTAATATGCAAACCTGCTAACTCCGTTTCAACAAGTTTTACAGGAGAGAAAAACACCTTTTTTTCTATATGCTGCTTAAAAGGAAAACCAAAAATATAGTTTGTTTTGCACACTTCATGGTTCAAATTGAAGAACAACTATATGCTAGTCGGCAAGGCGTATTTTTCTCTACCACACGGCATTAAAATCTCAATTTACCTAAAAAGTGGACTTAGCAGGTTTGCATATTAAGCCGACGATATAAATATTGTAGATCTGCATATTTGTAGATAGATGCCCTTGCAACAATATGAAAAATGCCATTTTCATAGTTACAATTTACGTACGTCGTACACATTCCTTTAATGATAAATTAATGTACAAAAATATAGCACAGTTTTATCAAAATAATATACAGACAAGTAAGATTTGCTTCGATTTTGCTATTGATAAATTTTTTATCGATAATTTTTCTATGGAATATCTTGTTTAATTTTTTTTTTTATTTTATTTATTTATTTATGATATATCAACTTAATAAAGCAGCTCTAAAATTCAACTTCATTGTGCTTTTAGTAGTATTTAAAAAGAAAAAAATATTTAAATTATTTTTCTCTTTTTCATATTTTTTATAGTAGAGTTACTACCACATACATAAAACATTGTGGTATGTGTGTATTAATGATGTAAGTAATTCCTCTTTATCCCTCCGCCACCGCTACAATGTACCGTCACATTGTTTGTGGCAAAAAAAAAAAATTCAAATAGCATCGAAATAGCAGCAAAAACAACAACTGCACTCGGCAGTAAAAAAATACATACTTAAGCTTTGCTACAGTTGCACTCACATGTACAATGAATGTTTTGTAAAACATACAGCCAGAGTTTGTACTCGTATGCATGTGGATGACATTACTGGTTTGAATATATCCTGTGGGGGATTTTCTATCTTATCATTTGCATGCAGCAAACAAATAAACATACATTGTCGCAAAAACATATACAATGACAGACATTAGATGAAAAACAAATGCTTGCGATACTAATTCGTACTCAACATCGTGCACATTAGTTTACTGCTCTATTTGCGCCAAAATCATCATTATAATCATCATCATCATCCTGTTACACTTACTTAAATAAACCCATGCTCCTCAGCGCTATTTGCTTCACAGTGGCAAAAGAGGATGCTGGCAATGAAGTTGCAAATAATAATATTGATAATGACGATGATTGCGATTGCGATTACGTTGATGATGGTAGCAATGCCACAAGCAGCCATATTAGTGATGGCTTTACTGATGGCGCTGATGATATTTAGATGATGATAATGATGCTGGTGATGATGTGCTTGCATATTCCAACGATTGTCATACATTTTTCGTTTGTTTTTCTATTTAAACCGAAGTCTGCCGTTGAAGTGTATTTAGATGACGATTAGTTTAGATTCTTGCTGCTGATGTTTTAACCATGTAGTTTACTAGGGTTTCTTTTTTCCATTGCTGCCATCACCAACAACCAACCAACTACTGATGTTATGCTGATGCAATAACCGTAGGTGTCACACAGTGCGTCAAGTAAAAAATTCCTATTTTTAACAAAAGAAAACATTTTTAAATTATGCTTTAAACTTTTTGTATGGAATCCTTTAATTTAGCAAAGAAAAAAACATTAAATAACAAATTTTCTAGCAAACAGTGGGGATACATTTGTGTATAAAATTATAACTAGCAATAACTTAATGCAAAAAATTATTGCTACTTTATTGCAAATATCTAACTTCAATAGATAATAATTGAGGTTAGATATAAGCAATAAATTTCCTATTGAAATTTGGTTCTTGCGATAATTTTCTATAGGATCTTGATGAAAGCGATACCTTTTTTATTATTAAATTTATGTCGGCGATAATGTTTCTATTTAAAATTGATGTAATCGATTAAGTTTCTATACAAAATTAATGAAAGTGATAAATTTTCTATAGGAAATTAATGAGTGCGATACAATTTTTAAAGAAAATTAATGTAGCAATACATAACTTAAGGAATAATTTTTCTAAGAAAATTATCGCAAGCGATAAACTTTCTACAGAAAATTTATTTAAACTATAAAATCTTTACATAAAAATTAATGTAAGTGATAAATTTTATATAGAAAATAATTTATGTTAGCGATAAATTTTCTAGAGAAAAGTTATGTTAGTGGTAATTTGTTTAAGGAAAATGAATGTAAGCGATTAATTTTTTAAACAAGATTAATGTTAGCAATAAAAAGTCTAAATTGAATTAATGTTAGCGATAAATTATCTGTAAAAAGTTAATGAGAACGATAAATTTTCAATAAAAAATTAGAATAATTATATTAGCAATAAATTTACAACATAAAATTGATCTTATCGATAAAGTATTTATTAAAAATTGTGGCTATCACTCAATTTTCTATAGAAAGCGAGAAATTATCTGTAAAAAGTTAATGAGAACGATAAATTTTCAACAAAAAATTAGAATAATTATATTAGCAATAAATTTACAACATAAAATTGATCTTATCGATAAAGTATTTATTAAAAAATTTTGATATCACTCAATTTTCTATAGAAAATTTAAGTTGGCAATAAATTTTCCGTAACAAATGAATCGATGATACTTTCTAAAAGACGTCGATAAATTATCAACATTAAATTAAAGTTATCGGTATAATTAATAATTTTTTTAGAAATCTTAAGTTCGATTTTTTATTAGAAAAAAATTTAAGTTTTTAAATAATTTTTCTTTGACAGTTCAAGATATTAATAAATTTTATTTGGAGAATACTTATTAAACAATTTCTGATATCGATAATTGTTTTTAACAAAAAAATGTATGTTATCTAAAAAACAAGCTACAAAAGTTATAAAAATGTTTCTAGTGAAAATTTCAGTTCAAGATAAATTCTCTACAGTTCTTGAACTTCTATCCCTTGTTTTTAGAAACATTATTATTTCGTCTTAGAAGTAATTGCCCCATTTTTTTTTTAATTACCCAATTTATTTTAAACCTTATCGACGTACTTTTTAACTGAATCAATTAAAGTGATTTATTATTATTATTTTTCATTTCGTCTTCCTTTTGGTTAAATTTTCTTAACCTAAACCAAAATTAAATTTTAATTTACTTTATTTTCAAAACAATTAATTCTTAACTGAATTTAACAAAATATATGTATAAGAATTAAAAAAAAAACCTACACAAATTGTAGATATGTTTAGACAACAGTGATTGCAGTAGTGTAGGAGTGTGTATTTATATGGCATAAAAAATCCTTTACTCTCTTCAGAAAATCATTTATTATTTAACAAGAATGTATTGTTGTGGCTTTTGTACTGCACACTGTGTGTATTTTTGTATAAAGTATGGGAGAGAGTAGTATTAGTAGTTGTCGTAGTGGTAAAATACAATAGCATGGTTCATTTACAAGTATCTATAGTATTTGTTGCGCATTGACTTCTTAACCTAAATATTTTTGTTCAATGGTTATAAAAAAGGAAATCTATAAACACACAGACATCCATTTTATAAAATAATATACAAAGCCATACAAATTTATATGTGTGTTGGTTTTTAGATAAAAGCAAAAACCGAAAAACCTCAAATCTCATTGTTATAACGATGACAACCTCTTTACTCTTTTTTTAAATAATAAAAACACAAATACACAAAATCATTAATACGTACATACTGCAACAAACATACTTTTATTAAAAAACGACATTTTGGTTCGTGAAGTCTTAAATAGTAGAAAACAAATTACTGTAAAAAGCATTTTTTCCAGGCATATCTACTTATTTACACAGTGAATTTTTCAGTAGATTTAATATTTGTAATCGATAACATAAATTTTTATACCGAAAAGTTTTCGATAACACAAATTTTCTATAAAAAATATATCAATAACATACATATTCTTTAAAAAATTTATCGCTAATCCGAATTTATCGATAACATTAATTTTTTGTGGAAATGTTATCGATATCATTTACTTTCTACTGAAATTTGATCTAGAGCATTGCCTCTTTTTAAAAAATTTTATCGATAAGATTAATTTTCTAGAAAAAGTTTTTCGATAACATTAATTTTCTATAGAAAATTGTTCGATAGGATCTATTTCATAAAAAAAAATTATCAATAACATTTACTTTAAAAAGAAAATTTATCGATATCATTTACTTTCTATTGAAAATTTATCAATAACATTTAATTTTTATAGAAAATTTAAAGTAATTAGTATGTATTGGAAAAAAATATATCAATCACTTTTACTTAGAAAATTTATCAATGATTTAATTTAATGAAAATTAAATTCAATGAACTTTTAGCCTGATTAAAATATCAAAAATTTGGATTGAAAACCATAACCACAAACAATACTAATTACTGAAGACATATCCTTTCTATAGCAAATGTATCGATAATATATACTTTTTATAAAAAATTTGTCGATACTGAAAAAGCATTTATTTTTATAGAAGTTTAAAAACATTAATTTTCTATAGAAAATTTATGGATTACATTAATTATTTACAAAAAATGTATCAATAATATTTACTTCCTATAGATAACTTATCGATGACATATTCTTTTTAAAGAAAATTTATGGATAACATTTACTTTTGATAGAAAATGTAACAATAGCATTTACCTTCTATAGAAAATTTATCGAATACATTTAGTTTCTAGAGAAATTTAAACGATACTAAAATTTTTCGATTCCATTAATTTCCTATAAGACTTTTAATGATAACATTGACTTTCTATAGAAAATGTATCGATAACATTTACTTTCTTTAGAGAGTTTATCAAAAAAATAAATTTTCATAAATGTTTATATAACGTTCTAAACTAAATATCAAGCCGTGTTTGCAATTATATCGAAATTTAACGAAATTTTTGCAAAAAGTTATAAATACTTTTCGAATAAATTCATAGACTTTGAATTTGTACCGCTGCGGGGAAAAGCCTAACGAAATTAAATAAAGTATTGCATTGCTTAAGAAAAAAAAATAATAAAAACCTTTCTCCTCTAAAATTTGCCTTTTGTCGATTAAATCAATTTTCTATTTAAAATATTTCGATACCATCATTTTTCTGTAGCAAATTTATCAATAACATAATTTTTTAAGAAAATTTATCGATTTTACAACGGTTTCTGTAAATGAATTATCGTAAAAATGAAAATTTCTTATGTGGTTCTCAAAATTCTTAATTTAAGAAAATTATTTTAATGCACTGTATTTGTTCTTTAAATCTGTATTTTGGCCTATTTGTGCTGTTATTATTGTTATTATTTGTCGTAGATTTTACGACTTCAGATGGTTTTTGTGTGATAAAATCACACAGACTCAAAGACATACTTCATACAAGACCTTTATATAACTAATAACAATACACATACAAATTAATTTCGTATGAATCATGGTAAATGATATTGATATAATGGTCTGTTTTTTGTTTATTCTCTTAACAATTACATTCTTTTACAAACGCGTACACACAGACAGCCAAATATAAGATGGGAATGTGAGCAAAAGTCTTTATTGGTTTATAATATATACTCGTAGATAAGTATGTTTGTACGATAATTTGTCTGTACACATGTATGTGCAAGTGTTGTTGACAACTTCCGTATTGAATTAAAAGGAGCAATACCGAAAAAAATACAAATTCTTTAAAACAAAAGAACTGCTGCAATTTTACAGACTCTCTCACCCACAAAATTGTTTATACTTGTACTTGTACACATGCACTAAAAAATTTTTATATTTTCTTTGGTTTTCCCTTAAAAAAGCCAATAAACTTTGAACTGTGTTTATAGAGGACGCTTTTCCACGTACACTAATACAAGTATGTACATACAAAGTTGTTGTTATCCCAACAAACACGAAGTCAAACCTTTGATATAATATGATTTTATCTTTTAATATTAAGCACAATTCTCAAACCATTTTCAATTCATTTGAACATTTGAACTCAAATTGATAATATTTTCAATATAAACATGTTGTTATTTATTTATTTGTTTATATAATTATCTATTTTGTTGTCCTGTCCCAATTTCAACAAATTTGTTTGTGATCGTTTTGTTAATTACTGTTTTTACAAATATATAAACAAAGTAAAAAAATTTATTTTTGAGTGATCATTGTGTGTATGAAAAATTTTTATTTGTATAGATAGATATATAGATAGATAAAATTTCCATTGCTCTTTGTGATTTGTTTATGCTAATGCAAGACGCAACAGGAAACTGCAAGCGTTTGAAGTCGAATGGCCATTTAAATAAGAAAGAAATTAGCCAAATCGTTTCACACGTATTTTGACAAAACTAAAAAAAGGTAAAAATTTGCTTGGTCTGTTATACTTGTACGGGTCATTATCCAAGGATTAAAAATCATTTGTACTAAGTTTATGCTGAATCAATATATAAAGAAATTAATTATTTTTTTTTGTATTTTTATACCCATACCACAATAGTGGAGAGGTTATTATGCATCTGTGCAGATGTGTGTAACACCTTAAAATATGGGCCCTAGACCGACCTTAAATCAGAATCAGAATCACTTTCTGACTCGATCTAACAATGTCCTTCCGGCTGACTGGCCATCCATGTAACCTTGTGCGCAAAGTCGCAATCTTGGAGAAAATTTGATTAAATTTGGCACATTGGTTCTTTTTGGCACAAGGGCCAAGCCAAGTGCGCCGAATCTTAAGTCCACGAGGGGAGATAGGGGGCAATTCCTGCCTCCCAAAAACTATCGAAATTTAAAACATAGATGGATCCATATTTGTATGGATACATAAGCTAAGTATTTTAAAAAAAAATATGGCAACACAGGGAGGTAGGAGACAATATCTTCTTCTCATAAACTTTCAAACCCATTTTGATGAAATTTAAAAAATATATAGATCCATATTTATATGGACACATAAGCATGATTCTTCATGCGCCGCGAATAGGATGCACTCTCGAAAATGTCTTTTTTAATACTGTGGTGTAGAGTATGATATGGTCGGGCTTGACCGTCTATACTTTTTACTTGTTTGTATATAAAGCGAATTAGGGTAAATAAGAATTTTCGATATATCAGTAAAAGCGGGCGCAGACGTTGGAATGGACAACTTTTCTTTCTCTAAAAATCTTATTCCGACTATAACGAACATTAAAAAAAAGTTAGCTAGCCGGTCTAGCCGTTCTCATGTGATGCGTTAACCAACGAACATCAATTAATTTTTATTTATATAGATTCATTTATTTGTCTACGGAATATAATCCTTACAGACTTATATTGCTGATTAAGAATCCAAAGCATACGTCGTTAAATAAAAAAATATTTAGCACAATTCTACGGCTCTTTAAGAGGGCTAGTCTTGTTAGCCAAATAAGGCGTCACATTCCATGGCTTCAACCCATGCAGTCATTTTTTTTTTTTATATAGGGTCCCATATTTCGAATTTATAATACAACACAGGTCTTACTAGTGACTTTTCGTAACACTTAGATCCTTTAACTCTTTAGCCACTTGTTTTACAAAACCGAGTGTACCCCTGCCTTTATTGGTTGTAATTTTTTTAAATGTGCAATCAAATTTAGTTTCGAATCAAGCAGAATTCCAAGATTAAAAGATAAACAACCGACTCCAACTGATAACTTTCAAAAAAGAAGCTTGCAGGTATCGGACTATTTCTAACAAAACGCATGTATCTACTTTTTTTTTGTTTTATATACACACCTGCCTGCCAAAGCTTGAAATTTCGGCGGCTGCATTTTTTAACGACATACTACTTTTGAATTTGCAAATATTTTCGCTCCCACAAATAAACTCAGACTTTTTGAAAGAAAACATTCATAGTGTGAACCCAGACTAAGTTTGTTTTTGATTAAAGAATACTTTTTGAAACAGTGTATGTCATTCACACCTAAGCAACAGATCAAAAACGATTTGCTTTAAAAACACATTTTCTAGAAGAATAGAAGTTCTGTCTGGTGTACCTCAGGAAACAAGGATTACCTTGGTTTTCTCAATTTTAAAATAATTTCCCTTTTTTGTTGCGAATGCTATGATTTTTAAATGATTTTCAAATCATTATCAAAATTTATAGTTTAAGAAAAGGTTTGATTTCAAATTATTTTTAGGGGGCATTTATACGATGTCTTTTCAAACATGTCCAACAAACATGTTTGTTCGGTTTGTTGGCGATCGGTCTAGCGAAGAAAGAGGGGTTGCCAAACAGACACGAAATGAGTTTTCATGTTTTTTAATATGTATTTTTATGTATATTAGACAATTAGACACGAAAACAGACATGTTGGGAAAGACATCGTGAAAACGCAAAAAGTTTTTGGTAGTATGTTTAAAAGAGAAAGACCAAAACTTATATTTCTTAAAAGACGTCGTATAAATGCCGCCTTCATTTCAAATCAAACCTCTGTGTTTGTTGGGACTGTTTTGAATGTTGGTTTGTATGACAGTGTATGATATCACGCTTTGTTGTGACCACATAATTTAAAATTTTTTTTTTGTATATGTGTGACTGTCATTTGTTTTGTTGTCTTGTTATTTAAAGCTTTTTTTAGTTTTTTTTCTTAAATTTTTATGACATTTACTCTTTGTTTACGTTTAGCATTTAGTCGCCTTTTTGCTGTTTTCAATAATAATTTTTATAACTTTTTTATGATGACATCGCCCTTTAAACCACCGCACAACAGAGTATTTGTGTGTTTTATTGAAATAAGAAAACAAACCAAATAAAGAATATAATTTAGATAGAAACTTAGCTTTTTTTGGAAAATTTATCGCTGCGGAAATAATTAACGTTTTAGCGAAATTAATCAGCTAATTTTAAAACTTCTGCACCAAAAGAGTCGGCAAATGTTTTAAGAATAAGGGCAGTTACAAATATGACAATATTTAACATCGAAGACTGGTTATAACGGTATGGTAAATCTTAAAAATAACTGATTAGCTATTAATTTTTGCCTATAGCGTGGGTGATGTTGAGCATGTACATTAGGGTGGATCCTCACAATTTTCTGCGAATTTAAATTTCCATTAGCACTAAAACGTTGCATTTTCTTCTCAGGTACATGGGAAAAATAATGAAAAAAAAATAATGGGACCTACTTTTAAGTTTTATTCTATTATATCAATTATATCCAATCGATGTGAAACATCATATGATAAAACATTAAAAATTGTATCTAGTTGTTGTTACTCATTACCAGAGAAACCATAAATAAGCAATTGCATGTTTTTCTTTGTGCCACCTATGAAGACAGAAACAATATATTTATCCGTTTTAGAGCTTTTTATCAATTTGTTAGTGCATATTTTTACATATTTTACCGTTTGCAGAACTTTTTGGCATAATTTAGTTAAAAGAGTCTTTTTGCAGCATTTTTTATAGCGCATATTTTGTATTTTTGAGACATATTTTGATACATGTTAAATCTTTTTAGATGACTACAAGAGCTTTCAAAGCATAAACAATTTTTTTTTTTGCAAAATTTTAGCTTTTCTGTATTAAATATTTATCTGTATACCCATCCAATAAAAAATTTTATCATTTTGCGAAACACTAATGGTACATTTATAAAAATAAGCGCACAATTATGCGCTACGCAAAAAGACATACAGAGATGCAGTAAAGTAAGTGAAGGAAATCTTAACAAGTTTTATAAAAGAAAAAAGAATATTTCAAGTGCTACGGCATTCCCTTACTGCGAAGCAGGTTTGTAAGGGAGAGTACTAAAAATAACTGTAAAAAAAACATTCAGTGTGTAAAGAAGAACGCAACGTTTACCAGTTTTTATATGCGTTGTATAAAGCGCTTTTTGTGTCAAACATTTATTGCTTTAAAGTGGAAACTCACCAAATAAAATTCGTGCCTTCCGTAAGCGAGATGGTAAGCGAAACTCTTACATTTCTCCCTTGCAAACCTGCTTTGTTTGAAGCTAAATTTTTTATTGGGCAACGTGTTGCTTCAGTTCGCCATCTGCATTTAAATTTTAATCTAAAATTGTAAGACAAGGCAGGTTGTCATTGAATATTAATGTTATTTAATAGTTTTAAATTTTTATATAGAAGCAAAAATTAAGGAAAAAACAATTACATACGTTTTTGGCGATGTGTGTAATACATAGAAATCTGGACCAATATTTTAGTATACCGATCGTCTCAGAATCACTATTTAAAGTGATCTAACGATGTCCATCCGTCCGTCTGGCTGGTTGTCTATCCATGTTAACCTTGTGCGCAAAGTACAAGTTGCGATCTTGAAGATAATTTGATCAAATTTGGTAAATACTTTTAAATTGTACTATTGTAAAATTTCTCATATTCCCCATAAAAACTTCTTTCCACATAAGACTATTTGTGTCCGTAAACTATCTTATTATATTGGTATTTAGTTTAAATTCGCCCCAAAAATATTTTACTGAATATTTAATTCTTTTCGAATCGGTTCACATTTCCCTTTTTAATGTTTACATTAATAAACAACTTAGCGACCGTCCCTAAAATCTCTTTAAGAAAAAAGATCTCAAATGGATGCTAATATCTGGATAACATTCATATCAATTTTATATCAATTTTAACCTTTTAACATAACTTTTACTGCTTATCGTTTCCAAATAGGATAAAAGCTCGAAAATTCGTCTGTAAATACTATTGTGTTTGGGCTTTACCGGTTTTAATTTTAGGACTGTTTTTATTAATTGGAAATATTATTAAAACAAATAAGCAATTTTTGAATCTTTGGGGCATAATTAACAGTTTTCAAGGCATATTTTCAATTTTTTTACAGCATATTTAATGCGCATAAAACGTGTTTTTAGAGCATAATTCTGGTTTCCCTGCTCATTACACTCGTAATAACCACAATTTGTACACATACATATAATTCATAAGTTATTTTCATATTGTTACGAAAGTAACTTTAGTTAAGAATTAGTTGTAATTATTAGTTAAGAATTAGTTGAATTTATTAGTTATCTTGTATTTATTAGTTAACTTGTATTTATTAGTAATTTTCTTAGTTTACATTGTTATAAAAATTGTTATAATTTAGTACACTTTAATCCCAATGTGCAGAAGGCCCTAGAAATGACCGTTGAAAAAGCTTCAGTATAAGAGGTAAAATTATGTAAACATAAAGGCTGCCATAAATCAAATTAAAGTGTGGTGAATAGTAAAGCCTCGAACCTTCGAAAAACATTTCGAATGTTCTAGACAACCAAATTGCAGTATAAATACTAGCGGCGACTAGCGTAATTAGATCATTTAAAGTTCAGACTTTGTCAATAACGTATAACGCTGAGAAAATTATAGTTGGTTGTGAATAAAAGCTATAAATTCAGGTTGTTTAAAAGACTTTGTACTAAATAAAGTTGTGTAAATTGTAAACAGTGTTGAAAGTGTTTGTGTTTTATTTATTTTATTAAAGTTGCAATAAAGAACTCGAAACGGTTTATTATAAAGGAAATAAACCAAAACGTTATTGAAAGGCAGTAACGTAACAATATCTTAAATAAAACAAGTAAGACAGTATAGTCGGTCAAGCCCGACCATTTGATACCCCACACCACAGTATATAAAAACAATTTTCGCCATGGGCAATCATAGACCCAACTGAACAAAATTATGTTATGTAAATGTTATTTTTGCCGAGTATTATTAAGATATCTTCATCTATATGAGATTTTAGGATGATGGTTTATATGGGACCTATTGTTAAATTTGGACCTACCAGGACAACAGTTTTTTGTGACATAGCAGCTATCGTAAAAGTTATTATCGCCAATTTTGTTAATACCAACATTTACAAAAAAAGTTATGGCATAAAAAGTTTTTTTCGGGAATAGTGATTGTATGGGAGCTATTGTCAAATATGGACCGATTCCAATAAAATTTGGTAAAAAGATTGCAATAAAATAAGTTTGGATCAAATTTAATCTAAATTCCAACATAATTAGCTGGTTAATGGCAGGGCTGTGGAGTCGGAGTCGGAGTCGGAGTTGAAGAGTCGGAGTTGAGGTTTTTGTACCGGAGTCGGAGTCGAAGTACCCACAAAAACTAGCGACTCCGACTCCGACTTTTTTGCATTAAAATTTATCTAATATTTTTCAAAGTAAAAAATTTTAATGACCAATTTCTCCAATTTTTTTTAAATATCAATTCATATTTAAATATAATTTTTCTTTTAATTTTATTTTTATTTGACATAAAAAAAAACAAATTTTAAACATAAATTGATATTTAAAAAAATTAGTGGAATTGGCCATGAGAGGGTCTGCTTTTTGAAATTGTGAAGTCAGAAAATAAGGACCAGTAAACTTTTCATATAAATAAAAAATTAAAAAATTGAGATAACATCTTATTTTGACAATTTATAAGAATAGTTATATAGATTGTATCGAAGCATGTCCTTTTCTATGTTTTAATGTGACCTCAAATTTCTGTAACAAAAACCAGCGGGTTCACTATTTGAATTTCGCCAAGATATCGTTAATGAAATAGGGCCGAATTAAGGAAATTAAAAATTAAATTCGTAAAGATGTTGTTTTTTATTTATCGTATATTTACAAATATTTTGTAGCCATGTTCATGAATATGACTTGAAACCAGCTGTAGCTCCTGTGGTGAAAGCATTAAGTGAACTAAATTTTAAGTACCAACCTTCAAGGTGAATTATAATAGAATAAAAGGAAAAGGAACTCGGAAAAATACATGACATTGTTCCAGATATAATTCTCATAAATGTGGGGGTTAACCCGAAAAATGATTTGAGAATACTTTTATCTACCCACTTTAGGGAAAATTGGAGATATAATAAAGACTTGCAATTTCAAATTTCGGTCTTGGACAATAATAATATTGAATTAGGAACGGAAAATGCAATGGCGAGTACACTGAAGAAAAAGATTTAAATTTAGTTGTTTAAAAATTCACATTTTTTTTTTTAACTCTGCAGGTGGGAGGTAAACTACATCAAGCCACATTTTGAAAGCTTTACAGCAGACCCCGAAAACATGTTGATAATCGCAAATGATGTTTATGTTATAAAAATGTGCATTTTTACGAATATTTTATATGATCCTTACATATTTTTTTTATGTCGATGATATACTTGAAAAATTACGTCATAAAAGGTTCGTTACCTTCTATGGTACTGTTCCATGCCTTGAGACAAACAGTACCAAGTCCAACAACAAAAGGGGTGCTATTTCCCAAAAATAATAGAAGGCTAACAACATTTTTTTACGTTAAGTTTCTCTTCAAAATGTGTTATATAAATTGTAGAACTAACAACTGAAGACGCATCTACATGTTTTAATAAACTATATTAAATTTTCCTGAGAATGATTTGATTTAATAAATAAAACAAGACAAAAATGGCAGTGTCTGAATTTATGTATGTATATTGAAAACAAAAGACCTCACTTCACAATTTACAAAAAAGGACTGTCCTTTGCCTCTATTAATATTGTGGTAAACAACACTTGATGCCTTTAACGTCTAAGCCAATTGGACTTGGTGTTGTTTTCAACTTTTCTATCTCGAAAGCTACATTAGATAGGACTTATGGAAATTCACACATCTATAAATTCCAACAGTATAAAAAACGTTTTTTGAAAAAGATGTGAATTGGTGTAGTTTATCTCTCCCCTGCAGAACTATTTTTACATTTTTAAGCAATGTTTGCATAATTTTAATAAATTAATATAACCTTTAAAATATACTAAAGTTCAATGATCCCATACGGATTGAAGCAAAACTCGTTTCTTTCGAAAGTTCGTAACAAAACTCGTTCGTTCCAAAATTAAATCCATTATTTTTCTATATTTCAGTTGGTTTAAATGTCTCAACTGTTGAATTATAAGTCAAGAATGTCATAACACTTTAGAATTAAAAAAGTTCAACTCATTTGGTCTATTTAATCGGGCGCGATATGTTTTTTGCATTTTTTCCAAAATCCAAATAAAATATTTTGCAGCTTTCCTACTCATATGTTAGTAACTAGTAGGTTAAAGCTCAATGCGCGGCACATTAGAATTAAAATATCGATTTGAAATTTTTACAGAATCATTTTCTTGCTTTATTTAACCATTTAACAGGTACTAAATTAAAAAAGAGTTTAAAGTCAAATAAAAACTAGTCTCTTAAATAATGCTAGGTTAGAGTAGGAGTCGGAGTCGGAGTTGGAGTCGGAGTCGTACTTAAAAAATTTCAGCAAAAGGAGTCGGAGTCGGAGTTATAACTATTTCTTAACGACTCCACAGCCCTGGCTAATGGGCACAAAGACCGTATTCCCGAAAGAAGCTTGAAGGGGGGCTATGAGAATTGATGAACCGATTCACCCCCTTTTTTCATTATTTATTTATTGAATCTTCTTATATTAAATATTAACTAACAATAATTAATCAAATCTTATCCTAATACTTTATTTTGTGTCCTGCCAATGCCAGAAAAAATATTCTTCATCGCGGGTTCTGTTCAAATATATGGTTGTTTATCGCTCATCTAAATGGGTAAGTGCTGCAGTGTCTCTTCTTCTTAAGCGAGTGTGGTCGCTATCATTTTAAATATTTCGAGTTAGTGGGTTCGGATACAATTCGAGTCTTTTTAAGTATTTTACTGCATATTTCGTAATCATAGTTTTAACTAATGGCACATTGAGATCCTTGTGAATATTTGAGTTTTTAACATACCAAGGGGCAGCTGTGATTATTCGAAGACGTTAATTTTGGCGCCTTTGATTTTTTTAGATATTAAAGGCCGAGGCAGTGTCCCATAGCTGAATACCATAGCACCAGATTGGCTTTAAGATGGAGTTGTATAGTAGAAGTTTGCAGTCAAGACTAAGGACAGAGTTTCTTCCAATAAGCCAATGAGTTTGGATGGCTTTTAGTTTCATTTAAGTTTATTTTGCCTCTGCTTTTTCTAGTTGAAATATATGATCCTGTAATTATCGAGATGCTTCTTGACTGTTTGCGGGCACGCTTAGAAAAGCTGAATCATCAGCAAATGTTGGTAGTTGTTGTTTGTTGGCATATCCGAGGTATATATTTAGTATAAAATTTGGTCCAGGATGCTTCCCTGAGGAACTCCAGCGTCAATTGGATGAGGAGAAGCTTAAATAATCACCTTCTTTAATAATAAACTTTCGACCGACTAGGTAGATTTCTAACAGCTTTTGTGTGTTTGCTGGTAAGTTCAGCTTCAATTTATGTAATAAGCCTTCATGCCAGACTTCATCAAAAGCTTAAGAAACATCGATGAAGAGAGCGGAACAATATTTTCTTTCTTCAAAGGCTTTTCTTATGGCGTTTAGCATTCGATGGGTTTGTTCAATTTTGCTGTGTTCTCTTCTAAAGCCAAATTGGTGGTTAGGAATACATCTATTTTCATTTAAAATTGGGATAAATTTTGACACTATCAGTCTCGCGAACAACTTCGATATATTAGACAATAAACTAATAGGCCTAAATGACTCAACTTTAGTGTGATCCTTTCCTGGCTTTGGTATCATGGTAACTAAGGAAACCTTCCATTTTGAGGATATTATTCAAGGCGTAAAATAGCATTTAAAATTAAAAGAATAATTTTCTTTGCTATGCTGGGTAGCTCCAAAAGCATTTTGTTACTGATCTTATCAAAACCAGGTGTCTTCTGAGTGGTTTAAGTCACAAATACCCTTTTCGATCTCTCTTATCTCAAATCTTAGGGGCACAGCTGCTCTAGCAGCAATGGGTGGTAATTCGAACTCAATTTCGCTAGGTATATTTGGGGTAAATACGTTTTTTAAATGATTAACAAGCAGATTTCCTTTTTCAATATAATTTCTTGCCCAACTTCCATACAAGTTTCTTAATGGTGGCTTAGAGATAACTGGCCTTTTGAAATTTCTAGCTGCACGCCATAATGTGTAGTCTGATTGTGGAGTTGCATCAAGTTCCTGTGTCTGCAGTAACTTTCTTAGCCTTTTTGTACACTTTTTTAAGAAATTCTTAAGTTGAGGGAATCTGTGCAATTGGCCACTCTCTTCGAGCTCTCCGTTTTTCAGACAAGAGACGCTCGACATCTGTGGAATATATTTAAATATTTTTTGTTTTGGGTGGCTATACTGGAAGGTTGAACAGCTTGTTTCAGATAACTAAGCGGAATATTTTCTGTGCAAGGGGTACTGAGATATTTTTTATATTTTAGCCAATTTATTTGTGTGTCTGACATCGCTTACTCACCAGCCGGAGATACAATTCTATTGGGGTTTATTAAAGTTACTACTGTAGGTGTGTGATCAGAAGATAATTCTAAGAAAGCTACAACATTAATCGTTTCTGAAGGGATGTTTTTAACCACTCCAATATCTATGACATCTGGAACTTTTTGCTGATCAGTAGGCCAGTATGTTGGCTGTCCGCCGCCGGGGGGTGGATTTTAGCTACACGGACATGGAGGTTGGGTCATAATGACCTACTTATTAAACTCGATTTATGAAAAAATATATACAATTTAGATTGAATCTAACCTTATTAAAGAAATAAAACATGACCTTGTTAAAAAATAACATATTTTTTTTTTTATTTTTAAACATAAAACATTTCATATTAAAAAAGTTAACAAAGAAGGCTTCTTCTAGCTTAAATATAATAAACACTTATTATATACATATACGCGGGGATGGGTCATATTTACCTTTTTTAACTTTAAGCACGTGTTACTCGAAATACAATCGCCAGCGACTGATTTGAAATTTATAACATTTAGAGAGATTCAATATCTCTAGCTACTGAGAAGAGCGTAAAGAATAGAAGTACATTTTTAAAACCACAATCAATTCGAAAAGTGACAGGTAATTTTGAACCATCCCCCGGGCGCCGGGTTAAACAAAACACGACCGTTTGGTGTTATGAGTCGTGACCCCTAAAAAGTGTATTCAGCGTTATAGTCGCCAGCAGCCAGGAAGCAGGGTCCTACTGACTTAAAATATTTTTATTATTGGCTTTCTGGTATTGCAAATCTACGTGGGCAGTATAACGATGAAATTACTAGTTTATATTTAATTCCTCAACGCAAATGTTCGTTGCTTGGAGATAAACTTCACGATGATCACACATTTGGTAGTGTTTGACTCGGGCCTATATCAAAATGACAGAACCTCCACAAGCTCTATCTTGAGAGTGCTTGGTATCGAATGAGTTTCAGAAACCATCATGACATCAATGTGTTTATTTTTAAGAGAAGTATTATAGTTTATTTTTATGCTGACGGATGCCGTTATCTTTCCAAAAACCAATTCATGCCACAGTTCATGGATTGTTTCACCCCTTGGCTTGGTCCATGTGCAAATTAGATCCTTTGTTCCAAATTTTTTCACATAATCTTCAAAATTAAGACCTGTACGTTGCGCACAAGGCTTACATTGACAGCCAGCCGGACGGACATCGTTTATTCAACTCAGAAAGTGATTCTGAGCCGATCGGTATACCTAAAGGTGTTACAAACATCAGCACAAATGCATTAAAACCTCTTGATTATTGTTATGTGGGTATACAAAATATTAATGAAAAATAAATTGAAAAAGACATTTCTATTATTGAGCAAAACCGGTCACGTTGTAAAATAGGTTATCGAATATATCAGGCAATATAATATATTAAATCCTTCCTTTTTTTTTTTTTTAAATACATATGTATATAAATACTCTCACATACACTTACAGGTAAATAAAAGAATATAAAACAATTTTTTTCCAATAAAACTTCACAATATTTGCACACTTTTATTACATTTTTTTTTTTTTTAGCAAAAGAAAAAACCAACAAACTTTTACACATGGTAAAAAAAAACTATGAAGCTCGTATATTTTATATTAAAATTTTCTTTTCTCACTTTTGTCTAACGATTCCTTTTTTTTCTTTTTTTCTTGCAGATTGATATATCATGTCGTCAGACAAAACAAACAGTGAGTTCAATATTGACACGTACCAATTTTGTTACACTTAAATATGTGACAGACAATTGGGGTACAGATGCGAATGGTTTCAAATTGGTTATAACATCCGTTAAAGATCCAAGTAAGTTTTAAAATTTTTATAAAAAATTCTCTAGAAAAAATAAAACTCAATAAGATTATTCAGTGAAATGTTAATACTCTTATACAAACTTAAAACACTTTTTAGAAATACAATGTACAATTTTAAGACTTGTAAGAAATGAAGTGTTCAGTCACCTGCACGAACAAGTGCAATACTTATTGTACACGGTTGTATGTAAATTAAGTTGTCAAATTTAATATTCATAAGTAGAGTGTGGAATTTTATGGGTTTATTATTGGAAATTATGCGCATAAAACATGTTTAAACGAATTCAAAATATGCCTTAAAAATTAATAAAATATGGGCATTTCCACAGAAATGTCAACCGCAGCCAAATAATTCAAAGTCTATAAAAGTATGTTGTTTTAACATATTTTTATAGGGAATCTATCAACTCTCAATGATTTAAACAAATTTTACATTTATTCTTAATACACTTTGAAATATTCAAATGCAAAGTCGAAAAAGTGAAAAAGTTCTGTTTTGAACATTTCTATTGCACGTTTTGTTTTGCTAAATGATCTTAATGAGAATCATTATGCATTGACAATTGCTTTTTAAATCTCAGTTTATATTCAAACAATAAAGAAAAAATGTAAACGGAAGGATGCGATTGCCAGTTACGGCAAATTTTTTCTTTGCTTTACCGTATATTTCGATGTAGCGTGCGACATTGAAAAAGAACATTTGTTATCAGTGCGTCGAGGGTATTTGCACAATGCGTTTCAAATATTAGTAACAAACAAATATTTTTATTGCAAAATTAATTAAAAAAATTTTGCTAGAAAATAATCAGTGCTTTTTTCTTGGTACTTATTTAAAGTTTGTAGCGTGCGACATCGTAAGTGTAAAATGCATATATTCAAAAATTTTTTTTTCCTAAAATATCTTTATTTGCGATGGCCAACAACTGCAAGCATCAAGGACAGCTTATTCCATTAAAAAAAAACTTTATTTGAGACTAGCAATACTATTTTCAGTTAAGATAGTTTTTGTTCTATATTTGTATTGTGGTTATTTTGTTGAACTATTTATGGTTTTTAATCCCAATTTTTAATATTTTTAATTAGGCTTAAGTTCATCAAATTTAATTTTCATTAAATTATTTTTATGAAGAAAGGAATTTTACAACATGAAAATTAATTAAAATGTCATGGTAACCTGCCGGCCGCGTTTCGAACCCCGGCCACGGTCAAAAATGAAAGATTATCAATAACAATTTTAATTAATTTTCATGTTGTAACTTAAGCCTAAATAATAATATTTAAAATTTGGATTTGTATTTTTCTTTATAATTTTATAACTTTTGTTGAGATATTGAATGAATTTAAAATACGGTAGAATCATCTTACGCATGTCTAATTACATAAAAAGTAAAAACATAAACATAAAAGTATGATGAAACAATATGTCGCATGCAACATGTAGCGTGCGACAGTGATTAAAATTAAATGAAAAATAAACTCCACAATATTTTTGAATTAAATAAAAACCATTATTAAGATACATCATTGCATAATATTTTAAAATTAGTCGCATTAAAATATTTTATCAGGTTTCGCTGAAATCAGTGTTTGAACTGTTTGCCGTAAAAACAACTTCTGTTTTTGTCGCATGCAAATGCCTTGGGTTTTTTTAATTTTCTTGAAAACGAACAATTGCTCAAAATCAACCTAAGCACAAATTATAGTGCTAATCAAGAGCTATAAGTTTCGCCTTTTGTCAAAATAAAATTAATGTTTTGGTATATGTTTTTTTCACTTTTAAGGCGTACGAATGTCGCATTCGACATTGGAGAAATGCCTATATGTAATTTAATATATTGAGTCATTACCGCAAAAAAAGCTTAAGCGACAAAAACAAAATCTTGCAGGAGAAGGTTTTTTTCTTATTTTATTTAATACAAATTTTGTATGTAGGCTGACGCTTAGGATAAAAATAAAATAAAATCATAACGGTACCTTATGTGACCATGATATTTTTGAAGATAATGCAAGCGTTGCCCATAAAGTTATTTATTAAAAAAAAAACGAAAATGGAAAATGATGTCGCTTAAGCTTTTTTTGTGGTAAGGCTCGATATAAAGAACAACTGACAGTGTACCTACTGTATTTGTTTTTGTTTCTAATTTTGACAAATATTTTAATAGAGTTAAAGTAACTTTTGCTAACAATCATCAAATATTTGAATAGCAAACTTCATTTTTATTGGCTGCTCCAGGAGTTAAAAACTATATACATATTTACATCGAACTCTAATATATCTTACAAGATACTTAAAACAACAACAAAAGTTTCTGTTAAGAATTTGTCCTATTAAAAAATGGTACAGATTTTCAATCTTGTCTCGAGGAATTTCATAACGAGCATTTTTACTTTCTGAAACCAATTGTAGGTTGTGTGTTTGACACTTTCTAAATTGAGACGCCAATTTGAAAATTTTGGTCAAACAAAAAACCTCTTGCGAAAATAAAGCTGGAGGTCCTCACCACGCGTTACACTCCTTTTCAAAAAAGTAGAGTATGCTAGTTTCATGCACAAAAGCGTAGTATGAATTGAGACGTTGAAAGCGAAAAGTAGGTTTACTTTCTACTTTTGTAAAGCTTCGTAAAGACGGTAGTCAGATCTAACAATATTGCCAGTAAAAAATGCTAAAAATGTATTTCAATCGTGTGAACTGGCAATTTTTGTTTGACAACGTTGTTAGAAAAATCATTGCCCGTCCATTGTAAGACGAGTGTCTTCGTTGCAATTGGCAGATCATTGTCAGACGTTGGAAACTTATTTCTTATTGTCAGATGTGCGATATTTATGCATCTGGCAATGGCATCATTGTCAGACACATTTTTCTTTTGGCAACGCTGCAAATACATGCGTATCAGAAATGAAAAATAACCTTCAAGTTTTTTTTACCAACTTTAGTAACAAAAATTTTTTTTTGGGACTATGACGGTACCAGTCTTATATTTTCTGGCTCGTCTCTTGATGTATACATATATATTTAGAAAAAAGACTTTATTTTATACGAAAATTTTTTTAAAGATAGCCACCAATGTAACAAAAAAAAAGTATACCTGCACCATAGTTTCCATCTCTGATATGTATGAGTGCCAAGAAAAACAATTAAAGTTTAATATTGCAAAGTTTTAATTAATTGTAATGAAAATCAATGAAACCTATTTTTTAAACAACATAAAAAAGTAATGAAGGGTATACAAATCTTTGTTGTATTTCCACTTTTTTCAATTTATAAAAATACACATAATTTTCTGCCAATGTCTAAAAAGCAATTCTTGCCATGCAATTATCTGACAACCGTGTGAACCAAAAATTTTTGTTGGCAGTTGAATTTACTGTCAGACAGTTTTTTTTACCAAAGAAATTGTACAATTTTCTTACAATCGTCTGAACTGAATTTCCTATTGGTGGCAATTTTTCTTTGGTAGTATATTTTCAGCACATTGCCAGACCTAATATTATTGTAAGATATGACCACAGTCTGTACGAAGCTTAAACGTCACAAGCAGCTTTCGAACAAATCAGCTGAATTTGATAAATAAAATTTTATTTTTACTTGTGGTAATGCCGCACTATTGTCCAAAATTTTTTTTTTTTTTTTAAATAGTTTAATAAATTTTTGTTTGATTTTGTTACACCAAAAATCATTTGAATATATACAAACTACAGTAGCCGCATAATTGTCGCATTTTGAGTGAGGAGAATCCACAAGCTTTTGTCGAAACATCATTACATTCACAAAAATTACTGTTTGGTGCGCTTTATAGGCTGGCGGAGTCATTGGCCCATATGCTTTTAAAAACGATGATGGTCAGAATGCGAAAAGTTGTTAAAATTTGGTGCCTTCTACACGCCAGCCATGGCGGCCACATAGCGGAAATCATATTTTAATTTCATAAAATTTTCTTTCCAAAAAAAGCTTGTTTCATTGATATTAAAAATATATTTCCTTGTTTTATTATGATTTAAACTTGTGCCACTCTATAAAAAAACACCCTTTATTAGAAATCTGTTCTTCCCCGAAATAAGCTTAGTAGTAAATGTGTATATACGAATGCAAAGGAAAATTTATAAGAATGTTGGTTTTTGTAAAGTAATTGCTTAGAGTGAAAATAATATATCTGATATTAATGATATTTAGGCATTGCGAAATCCCCTAAAAAGCAAAAATATTTAACCGACTACTTTCACGTATATTTATTATAAACAAACTACTTTAAAATAAAAACTTAATATAGGTTATGTATGTACACATATTAAAAATGATTTGAAATACTTATTTTATATTGTCTCGATTATGTGAACTTTTCCATTTAGTGAACAGGCCCTGTCTGAATAAGTTCATATAAGAGAGCGGTTACTGTATATGCAAAACATATCTGTGGCATTTTTACAAAACATCTTAAGTCAAATTTAAAAAGTTAAAAATAATGTTGTTATTCATACAAATTTTCATTCAAAAAACATTTTTGTTAACGTTTTTAAAATTTTTTTATATAAACGAAAATTTTCTTTAATTTTGGTTTATTTTATTGTTTAATTAAAATGATTTTTTCATCCATTCATTTTAAAAACTTTTTTGCTATCTTATTTCGACTTAAGATGTTTTGTTAAAATGCCACAGATATGCTTTTTTCAGCAAAACCTATCATAATATGCGAATTTATATGCAAAAATATGCAATAACAAATTGAGGCCATTTTTTAGCAAAAGTTGTGATTCGAATTAATAACTAATTCATTTGCGCCCTTATGCAAAAAAAAGTTAAAGCTCACATTAATTAACCCACACCCATATACGTTTGCTGGGCTTAATGTGTTGGTTAACTAATGTGAGAACCTTAACTTTGTTTGCATAAGAGGGCTAATATTTTAACTTTCGAGGAAAAACACGCATTTGCATGAAACTCTACGCCCTTGTCTTTTTTTAAAGGTTATGAATGAAAAGAATAAAATGTTTTGGCGTCCATCCGCCTGATGCCTGCAGATTACCACATTATTTTCTAACTGCTCGTCGCAATTTTGAAAACGGTAATTAATTAAATACTTCGATATTCATATACTAATGTGCTCTGGATTTTTGTGTGTACCAGCAGCATCTCAAAAGTTCCGCTGGCAGGCCGAACTCAGCCCTAAGAGATGACTTTTTAATAATTCCCTTCCTGCAATTTTGGGTTTAAACCATAGCCATTATGTTATTTCCGAAGAAACCTGGCTGCTAGTTCCCGTGGTACCAGATAAGGATCTCTAGTACACCGTGATCAACTTCTTGGAAAGAAGAAAGACCCGCCAATTTTGCTTCTGCCAAATAGCGGGCATTGGTTGCACCTGTTATTAAAATGTGAAATGTCCTTAGGATATATCCCCAGATACCCCCGGGGAGACCTTTTACACACAGTTGATTACTTCAGAAAATTGTTTTGAGTTCATAAGTATGGAAAGGGGGGGCCTGTGATATCTTAAAAACTCTCATCCAGTGTTACCAGAAATTTTTTTAAATACCCACGCAGCCTTTTAGTGGAGTAAAGTGTGGACAATCCTAAACAAAAAGACTAAAAACTTTGTTTTCTATTAAACTCAAATCTTGCGCTAATTTTGGGACACCCTATATAAAAATAAAAAATTTAAATAAAAAATTCTAATTTGAATGAATAAAAGATTTGTTGAAAATTTCTGTGCTAGCCGCAAATTGTAACAAGCTGGACACCCTACTGGTAAAGATAATTACTCGCGATTAAAAATTTTTAAGAAACTGTAATTTTTGTTTTTGCAAAAGTTTTCTATGTCTTGATTTTGCAATAAATTCAATATAACTACAAAAATTTGACAAAAACATTTTGGCTAATACGGCTACCATAGAATAATGAACTCATGGCATTGTCAACACAGTTTGACGTTCTTCGCTGTCAAACCATAGTTTTCGATATCGAAAGTTCTCACGCAGCTAAAAAAAAACTCCCGATATAAAAAATGCAGGGAGTAATCCATGTACATGTACGGATTATTCCTTACCATTTTCAGCTCTGTCCTTCCCGTATATTTATTTTTCACATATAAAACACATCTAAATTTATCATAAAACTTTAATTAAATCTAAATTTATTACATTTAAATAAAAGCTAACCTCAAATCACAATTTATTACTATTTCACCACACCAAATTCCGTTCAAACATGTTTAACCCTTTTTCTTAAAAAGGAACAGGCGGTTTATATTAATACATTTTCGTTTTAGTTTAACCTTATTTTCCTTCCGGTTTCAACGCCGTTTTCGCCCGCAAGTATTCACACTTTAACTACTAAATTATTGTTAAAAAGTATTAAATTTTTTTTTTGCTTTCACCTTCCTAACCGCAACTAAATTATGTGTTTTACTCTTTTTTTTTGTGCATTTACAGAACATACATGTAAGGATTTCACCTGTGGCTCAAACGGTTTTTGTATACATCCCGATTTGCTGTGTGATGGCATTAATCATTGTAGCGATAATTCCGATGAATCGGTGCATAATTTATGCCAAAGTAAGTACAAGTTGAACTCAATAAAAAAAAGAAACATATACTTTTAAATAGCAAATAACTGCTACAAGCGATAAGTAGTGAATTGGTGAGAGAGTTAAATTATCTCAACTGCATATTATCATAGAAATAACAAATGTGTTTAATACACATGTTTTGATGTACAGTGCCGTAAAATTAAAAAAAATTGTTTATAAATAATTGGAATTTTTAAATTATTTGGTCTATTTATTTAAAACGAATTGTACTTTAGGTAAGGTTAGTTTCAATGGGCAGCCGATATGAGGACGGCTCACAGCGGGTCCTTTGTGATACCCTGGGACAGTGACCAGAGTTAAGCTAGTGTTCACCAGATTACTCCCCAGACATCACTGAAGCCTCGAACCATTTCGATTCCCTGCAGAATAGAGAAAGTTCGTTATTACCGCCCTTAACGGATTTCTACCAAACCTAAATAGCCCGTGGAGTCCTGGCTATAAAGCAGATTTTCTGCACCTGCCATCTCTCCTCAGCCCTCCTGTATGACTCACATTTGATAAGAGTTTTATAGCCGTCCAAGAGGCAGCCTTGATTGGCCAGGCCGTCTACAGTTTGGTTTCCCAGGTAACCACTGTACGCACGCCAGCGTTACCCTTAAATCTTTCGCAATTTCATTTAGATACATCTGTCACTTCACAGTTAACCTTGATGTCGTAAAGACTCCATCCAGGCAGCGCTGCAATGGCAGGCATGTTGTCCGTAAATATTCATGTATCTCTCGATATAAGATATTACCTCAGCCGATTCGCCGCCCGCTTAATGACGGAGATTTCCATTTGCAAGACACTACCTTAATCCGGCAGCCTAAAAGGGACCTTTATGCCCAAATCCCCGATGAAGAATTGTACCTTGTTTTCTAACAAAAATGTATGTAATCGATAAAAAAAATTTCTAAATAAAAATTTATGTAATCAATAATAAAATAAATAAACGAAAATCCTTGTAATAGAGCGTAAAATTTTTCCAACGAAAGTCTCTGTTATTGATAAATGAAATTTCTAATGAAAATTCTTGTAGCCGATAAGAAAAATTTTATAACGAAAATCTATGTAATCGATAAGAGAAATGTTTCTAGCAAACATTTGTTTAACGATAAAATAAAAATATCCTAACAAACTTATCTTTAATCGATTATAAAAATATTTTAACGGAAATCTTTGTAATCGATAATTAAAATCTTTTAACGTTAATCTCTGCAATCGATAATAAAAATTTTCTAACAAAAAAATTTGTAATCTGAATTTTCAAAAGAAAATCTCTATAGTCGATAAAATAAATTTGTTTCCGAAAATCTCTGTAATCGATAATTATAATATTCTAACAAAAACCTCTGTTATCAATAATAACATTTCTCTTATTAAAATCTTTTAAATGGATAAATGAAATTTTCTAGCGAAATCTTTGTAATCGGCAAGAGCAGTTTTTTAACGAAAACCTTTTTTATCGATAACAACAACAACAAAAATGTTCTTACGAAGAGACGTCTTGGAACAAAAGCTATACGTAGCTTTTTGTTTTTGACTATATGTAGATATAAAATAAAAATCATTAAAAATCGGTCCACGTTAACAAAAGTTATACACAAGAAAATACAAGTACATAATATTTAGAGGAGGATGTTAATTCCGATAGTCTAAAGTGTCATCTTATGCCATAATAAAGGCTTAAAAAGCTGGATAATTAAGGACCTAATAAACAACACAAACATGCTGGCAAACACGGGCTTTCCATTTCCAAATAAGCAACACAAACATTCTTCTTCTTCTTCTTCACTCTGCATTATTTTCTCTAAAAGTATTAAATTTAGCACTAAGCAACGCAAACAGTTTAAAAATTATTTAACATTTTTGTAAGAAAATTTTTTTATTTTTAAAAAAATCTTGTCAAACAGTCAAACACACTAACTACCGAAATTATTATAATTGATTCAAAAAGACCGAAAGCTAGCTCTACTCGCTTGATAACGGCAATCGAAAATAATATTTCTTTTGAACAATTGGCAAACGTTTCTCTTATAAACATTTAACATGTTTGTACGAAATTTTATTTTTAGATTTATTTTTTACAAACATGCTTTAAACTTTTGTCAAACACACAACTTAAAAGGTTTTACAAACGAAAACGTTTGACATGTTTGTCAAGCCGTTTGAGCAGTTTATTTGGCCCTTTAGTTACAAACTACAGTTTGTTTGAAACTCTGTAAAACTAGCTTGTGCTAAACGTGGTGTCTCTAATATCAATAATCGAAAAGCGGTTTATGTACAACCAAAAGTCCGATTCATTCAAATCGTCTAAGTACTTTTAAAAGTTTATTACAACTTTTTCCAATTTTTCCCACTGTGCTCTAGTACACATGCAAATGATATCGCTGTTGTTGTTGTAGTAGTCAACTACTACATTAACATAAGTGCAGAGATAATACGTGTGAGTATTGTACATACATACACATTTATTTACCCATTTGTATAGAACTGGTATTTTTGTTTTGCAGGGATTCAGTTGGCAGCAGTTTTTATTGCTACTTACACACATACACAATATTTGTAATTGTATTTAGTTTGTTACTTTTTCTGATTTTAGCTTGTTTTTGCCTTTTACTCGATATATTACATTATTTTTGTTTGGTGTTAAATGTTGTATACATGAATTTATTATCATTTATAAATTTATACAGTTCATACACGCTCGCTTGTATTAAACCTGATACTGATGAATTCATTATCGTCATTATTGTTATTATTATTGAGTTTGTCTATTTGTTTTTGTTTATCAGCACATTTGTGTTTAAATTTTAATGTAATTGATTATTAACTTTTATGGCTGGAAATGATGTGTTGTTTTTTTTTTTTTAATAATGCATTTCTGTTCTCTTTCTTTTTTTTATGAACAATATTTTTTTCATTAGCATTGGTTATATTCATTTTTTTTATGACATAATAAGAAAATGTTTTGCATACATTTAGGGATATTTACTAATAGGAGAAATGTGGATCTAAGGAGTACAAAGAAAGAGCGACTAACTGTCTGTTTTTAGAAAATAAAAACGAAATTTTGTGTAAAAGATTATATAGAAACAACTAACTGTCTGTTTTTAGAAAATAAAAACGAAATTTTGTGTAAAAGATTATATAGAAACAACTTGTTTTCAATAAAATTTTTCAAACTAAATTTGGTTTTAATTTTCAAAAATCAGGCAGAAATTGATGCTTAATATTTATAGAAAATCAAACTTCCCTTAGTAAATCATGTTGTTTGTTACAAATATCATATTTTGAGGGCTCAGAGCTGAAGCGAATCAAATCAAAAAAGACAACTCGATTATATTTTGAGGTTGAGCAAGTGAACAGCCATTAATTTCTGGAGCCCTCGACTTTAATTTTTTACCGCTACCTTAGGTACGAAACACATTCCTTTATTTCGATAATAAACGATTTGCCAATAGTAAACATTTTTTTTAATACAAAAATTTTTGACAATTCCAAATACATATATGCCATCTATATGCGAAGAGCAAACGTTTGACTTGAAAGTGCGTGCGGTTGAAGTATATAAAAATATTTAATATGAAGTTTGGATAAAGAAAAGTCGAGGTGGAAGTCGATAACAAGGCGAAAAAGTCACCTTTTTTAGTTGTTTTATTTTTATTTTTTAAATGTCATAAAAGTTTTTATTCTAGGTGATCAAGGCGAATTCATCCCAGGTAATCTCGGTACTACAACAAGTACAACTCGTACAAAAACCACAAGCAATTTGTTTTTGTAAAATCATTGTACAATGTCAAAATCAGAAATAAAACAAAACAGAAACAAAGATAATAAAAGGGAATAAACAAAATTTTGACATCCAACAGTGATTTTAGCTAATATCAGCAGGGCTTTTAAGACCACCTGTAATAAATTCGCCTTGTAGGTGATAAATTAATTGATATGTAAATTATCAGGGGTGTGCCGGAAATCGAAAACGTAAAACGTGTTTTAATAAGATTACTGCATTTACCTTTTCGATTTCCAGCACACCCCTCTATGTTTTCAAAAAAAGTATAAATCCATAATATCGGTTAAGAACTAGCCAAGAAATTAATAATGCCCCAGACTACTTATGTGCCAATTATTACTTGACCGAGAAATTTAAGCTCACTCCCTAAAATTTTTTTAAATTGATTTCTTTTTATTCAAAAGAGTCAAAATTGTGAGCTATGGAAATAGTTTTTTTTTTTTTTGATGGTGTTAACCTGGCCTCGGTTGATGTCAAAAACGGACAAAATTTTTTGGGTGTTTTTCAAATCTTCAGTTTCAAATTTAGGAAATTTTTCTTCAACAAAATCTCGATTTTCACACAAGCGACTTGTTTAAAACATCTTAGAGAAAAAGAATGAAACATTTTAATAGCTTGAATAGGGCAACGGTTTGATTTTTACGGATTTCGAGGAAAAATTTATCTGTTTTTATTAAGCTCCACTTAAAGCTAGTTTTCACTATCTCACAAGTCTTACGTTTTCCGTAATACATTGTCAAAAAATCTAATTTAACATGACAGTTTGTGTTCACACCATCACACAAATTATAAACACTCACACATGAAATAAAATGCAACCCTGATCCAATGAAAAGTATTATTGTTTAGAAATTTTTCAAAAAACGATGAAGTCGTATGGGATGTCAAACTTTTTTCATAATACTTGTCATTTTTGTGACACCTTGCATTCACACTAGCGCACTTTGTCATATTACTTGAGTTTTTGACATGTATTAATACAAAGTATAATATTGTAAACTAGCCTTTAATGCTATTCAGAGTTCAATGGCACAAGCTATCTTGGTTGAGGCTAGTTTACACTATCTCACAAGTCTTACGTATTCCATAATACATTGTGAGATAGAAATCTAATGAGTTTTGTTGCGACTGTCAAAAAATCTAATTTAACATAACAGTTTGTGTTCACACCATCACACAAAGTATAAACACTCACACATGAAATAAAATGCAACCCTGATCCAATGAAAAGTATTATTGCTTAGAAATTTTTCAAAAAACGATTTTGGCGTGTGGGACAAACTTTTTTTCATAATTCTTGTCATTTTCATCACACATGTATTTACAATATCAGACCTTTACATATTACTTGAGTTTTTGACATATATTAATACAAAGTATAATAGTGTAAACTAGCCTTTATCAATACCCAACATCCGAAAAAATGTGGTGTTTTCGGAAAAGTGGGCTTAGAACACAGATTTGTTTATATCTAAAGAACGGTATTTATATAACTTTCTGTTCTTATCGCACAATGGTAAAGGGTATATAATCGCAGACATTGTTGTTGCTTTCATCGATTACAGATGCTTTTGTTCGAAAGTTTCTATTAACGATATAGAAAATCTCCATTTTCTTTGTTAGTCATCGTCCGGACTTGCAATTTCTATTGCAGAAATTTTTTTAAATTCTGCTTTTAAATTGCACATGTGTCCATATTATGAAATTCAAGTCTTGCAATTTTTGTATTTTAATCTTGTCTTTCCTCTTCTCAATTTTGTATTTCATATATAAATACATATACACCTAAAGCCAACTTCAAGTTGAAAAGTGTGAGAATTACAAAAAACAGAACTGCAAAGTACATAAAGCTGAGTATCCCTCCCCAATCATCATACATCTTTCACCAATAAACTCAAGAATTGCTGCAAATAAAACTGCAAGTCTGGACGATGACTTAAATGGTGTTTCATAAGAAGATTTCTATTATAGAATACAGAGTCTTTTATTGAAAAAATTTCTTTAATCGATTACAGAGATTTTCGTTACAAAAATTTCTATTATCTATTACAGAGACTTTTTTGGAATTTCTTTTTATAAGTTTCATAATCTGTTACATAGATTGTCATTAAAAAAATGTATATTATCAATGATTTGTTACCCTGATTTTACCTGTATTTCTTAACTCTCCACTCAACCATTCTCATCGCCTTTGGCAATTTCAATTTAATTTAATCAAATCAATGAACACAGCAGGATGTTAAGAATTAAGTTATAAACTTTTTTTAAGAAGAAGAATTTTTCTTTGAAAAGGACATTAATGAAATTCTTGTAAATTTCTAATGCAGTTGATTAATAAAACTTGAAATCCATCCTACAATTAAATTAATTATTTTACAAATACTTTCTGATTTTATTTTAACACATTTTGCAGGTGAGACCGCCAGTACAGTGTTTGGCATGGATATGACATGGTTCGTCATGATTGTGGTCAGTATCCTGCTGATAATAAGTGCGGCCATTGTGGGCATAACAATATGTGTGTGTAGACGACAAGAAGAAACCAATAACCAACAAAATACGGCCATACAATGTAAGTATAGAGTTTTACTGCCACTCCCCATCTACCAAAAACACAACAAAAATTAATTTTTTAATGCTTTCATTTTATTTTTAAAAGTACATCACAATTTGGCTGAAACAAATGGCTCGTCGAAACATTTGCACTACACACATGGCGGCACATTAACGAGAGAACATACACAATTACCGCCCACGTCGGGAAACTGGCATCACCCTGCGGGACCATACACCGGGTACCACCGCATGCAACGCAATTACTTGAAGATGGCCACCAAAGTCCGTCCCATCTTGTGCTTAGCAAATTTCGTCAATTAGGTCAAGATCTTAACACAAATTCAGTCAATAATCTGGGTTTATCCCAAACCAATATCGCCGTCAATAATGCTGCTGCCCAAAATGCGGCCAATGCCGTGGGTGCAGCCCAAAAAGACGAATGGTTTGTTTGAGAACAGCGCTCTTCTCAACAACTCCTACGAAATTGAACTGAATTTCTTTTAAGATTTTTAATTTAGACAACAAAAACGAAAATAAAAAAAAAACTATTGAAACAAAATTACAATTATTTTTGTTCAACAAAATTTGCACAGCATTAAATGAAGTGAGTAGAATTTTAGAAGTTTGTTTTCTTTATACAATTAACCTGTTTTTTATTTATTTTTTTTTTTTTTGTTTTCACAGGACTGTTAAATAACTTTTTAATAACAACTATTAAGTTTTGGTGGACATCATCCAGCAGGGTGTGTTAATAAGAGATTTAAAGTACCCAAATCTCTTAAAAGAAAAAAATTATTAAATAAAAAAATTTATAAAAAAACCAACAAATTTTTTTTTCTATTTAAATAATGTAAATAATTTATAAATATTACATTGAATTTATTAAATTTTTAATTAACACAACTACAGTTACAGTTAAAAGGAAATGTCAAACTCGATTCTTTAAAAAAAATTTTTCAAACGAAATAAATAATTGAGGCAGCTCCAAAAGTGTTCTATTAAGTCTTATTGGTTGTATTTGCTTCATTTTTATGAATGTCACATTCATAAAGTTATAGCATTTACAACTAATATTACACAATATAACACTTTGTGAATTGCCTAATTGATTTCAAAGGTTTTGAGAAAACATTTTTTTCAAAAAATAAAAGACGGAAATAGCGATAAAAAGATCTATTTTATAGAGAACATAAGGGTCAATGATAACTCTTAATTGTTATTAACAGTCAACAATATTGTCATATCATTTCCAAGATTCTATATGGGTAACATTAGCTATATCGATAAGCTGCATTACTTTCAAGTAATTGATAACTACACCTTTTTAAGTTGAAATTGAGAAAATACAAATTAATATTCAGAAAAACGAATTGATGTTGAGAAAATACAAATTGATATTAAGAAATTTAAATTGATGTTGAGAAAATACAAATTGTTATTAAGAATTCCAATTTGATGTTGAGAAAATACAAATTGATATTAAGAAATCCAAATTGATATTGAGAAAATACAAATTAATATTAAGAAATCCAAATTGATACTGAGAAAATACAAATTGAAATTAAGAAATCCAAACTGATGTTGAGAAAATACAAATTGAAATTAAGAATTCCAAATTGATGTTGAGAAAATACAAATTGATATTAAGAAATCCAAATTGATATTGAGAAAATACAAATTGGAATTGAGAAAACCCAATTTAATATTAAGAAAAACCAAATTAATATTGAGATATAAATTCATAGTTTTATTGATATTAGGATGTAGAAGATGGTTACATGGAATTAGCTTGATAATATCTCCTCTTATCATTGATATCAGACAAACGCAGCAATTGTCTTTAAATTCCATTTTAGTAGAAATAAAAACTTATCTTAATATTTTTTTGACAGATATGTCAATGACAATATTGATGCAACGCAATATATATTGCAATTTGTAATGTTTATTATACATAATAAAAGGACAAGGTATTTTTTTATGTAAACAATACATATTCAAAATATAATAATGAAAAAAATCTCAATATTAATTTGTTTTATCTCAATTTCAATTTGTATTTTCTCAATATCAATTTGGATTTCTTAATATCAATTTGTATTTTCTCAATATCAATTTGGATTTCTTAATTTCAATTTGTATTTTCTCAATATCAATTTGGATTTCTTAATATCAATTTGTATTTTCTCAATATAAATTTGGATTTCTTAATATCAATTTGTATTTTCTCAATATCAATTTGGATTTCTTAATATCAATTTGTATTTTCTCAACATCAATTCGTTTTTCTGAATATTAATTTGTATTTTCTCAACATCAATTCGTTTTTCTGAATATTAATTTGTATTTTCTCAATATTAATTTGGATTGTCTCAATTTCAACTTAAAAAGGTGTAGACACATCGAAGAAAAGATTTTTACTATACAAAAACATCAGAGTTTTAAGTAACTTCTTTAATTTTTAATTTTTTTTTTCAAAATAATTGACAACGTGCTTTTAGCAAAAAATAATAATTACTTTTCTTCTATAGGAAACGAAATTTTTTTATCGATAATTTAACAATTTTTCTTATACGTAAAACTTTTGTAATTGATAACAATATTTTTTTTTTGCAATTTGTCATCATGGCATAATTTTATGTTTTATAAGTGAAAAAATAATTATTGATAAAAATGTTTCTCATATTTAAAATTTTTTTATCGATAACTTATCGATTACTTACAAGACAAAAAATTTGGTATATAGCTTGGGATCACTGAACCAAAAAATTCAGTTACCAAGAACAATTTTTTCAATACGATTAAGAAAGTAGTTATCGGTTATGCGATTTCATACCATATAAATGATTCTGCTTTATATAAATTACTTATCGATTGTATTTAAACATTTTAAAGAGCAAACCTTAATATCATACCTTGTCAAAAGCCTGAGCAACCTTTAAAAATACTGCTGAGCCATATTTCTTAAGGTTAATGATTTTCTTATGTCTCCAAACTAAAATCATTTGTTTGGCTATTTTGTTGAAAGACTTCGCTTAAATGCTCCGAAAAAACTTCAGTCTTCTCAGCGGCACAGACATTTTTTTATCTCTCCCTCTAGATGCATATCAATGTTGCAAATTCAATTTTTTTAAGTCGTATAGAATTCTGTCAGATTTTCGTGTGAGTAAATCGTACGATTATGTAGGATAGTGTATCATGTCCTTAAGTACACTAGATTTTAAGTAGATTTTGCCAATATATGGTGACGAAGTAGATTATGAAAAACAACTAGATTTTGATCGAAAGTACTAGATTGCGGTGTTATGAAAAGAACGAATTCGCCTTGATTATAATTTTTATTCGAAAAAATTAGTTTTTAATCAAATTTAAAAAAAAAACCGTTAGCGATACAACATGATTGCTCTATAGAGAAATAACCATTTATCGCTACCACAATTTATTTTTCGTCTATTTATCGAATATACAATTTTCTCTGTTGTAAATCTTTGAAGTTGTTAATTAAAAATTTTCCAATTATTCTTGAAAAAATTTTCAAACAAATTAAAATTTTCTAAAATGTACTGTGTTAGTTAAAAAAAAAATAACTTTTTATAGTTTTACAAAAAAAAAATCCTTGAAATAAATTAAATTTAATTTATATTTTAGTAAAAACTTCAATAAACTTAATTTTTAACTTTTAAAAAATATATGTACATATATATATATTTTTTTTAAAATTTATTTTCAAATAATAATAAATTATTTAAAAAAGGAAACGCATTTATGAAAATTTAATTATTTAAAAAGAAAAATTAAAGCTTATAAATCATTAATTAAAACAACAAAAAAAAAATTAAAATATAAAATATCTGCATTTTTATTTAAAACCCCAACTCAGAACGAATATTGAAAACAAAATAAAATCTAAGTTCAAACATAATATTAAGTTTCTGTAAAATAGGAAGATTCCGATAAAATAAATTCCAAAAAAATAATAAAGAAATAACAGTATTGAAGCTCAACTATTGAAAAAAAAAGTTAAAATGAAAAACCGATTAAAACTAAATGTGAACCTTAAACACTTCCATATTGAAAACTAAAAAAACTACCATATTTAACAAAAACTCAAAATGACATTAAAAAAAACAACAAAAAACCTTCCTCCCCTCCAAAAAACGATATTTAAATAAAATATTAAAAATTACAACAAAAATTGTAATATTTTTTTTTTAATAGTTATAATTTTGGCCTGTAAACAAATTAAACCGAATAAACTCAACATTAATAGAAATAATTAAAATAATTAAATAAAACCTTAAACTAAACAAAAACTACATAAAATTTATAGATTTTTTTTAATTTCTCTCTTAAATTTAATTCTAATACAGTTTTCTTTTATAAGAGAATAGAAAAAAAAACAACAACAAACTGTATTAAAAATATTTTAAACAAAAATAAAATACCTAAAAAAACAAGGGATGTAAATAGTGGACAATACAACAATATTGAAAATCATCATAAAATTGCTTTAAAGTAAAAGCAACATAAAAAAAATCATAATGCATTCATTAAACATTTGGCATTAAAGTTATTTTATTTAAGACAATTCATTTTCATTTTCATAGGTATTTATATGAATTCATGGAGTTTCGAAACGAAATTCTCAAAAATTAAACAAAGAAATATAGTATTTTCTATTTAAGAAGTTTTTTCGTTGTTTTTCTGCCAGTGTATTTGATATAAAGCTGCCAGAATTTTAAATTGAGCTGCCATATTTGTGATTTATACAATAGAGAACGGAAAAAGCTACAAAGTTCAATGATATTAATTAATATATAGAATTTTTTGCGAATTTTCTAGAATTTGGTTTTAGACCAGAAATAATAAAAAGCGTGTATAATGATACAATTACTATTTTAAAGCACATAACAGAATTATGCTTTATTGTGTTAAGGTTAATAGAGGTTGTCTGCATGTTTTATGACAGTGAAAGTGGTTTTCGAGGGTTTACACATGCTGTATATGGCAGCCATTACATTGATATTTTATAATTTAGGATCGTACAACGACATAATATCTTAATATTTACAGGATTTATGAGAAATAGTAAAAATTGTAAAAATTATCGGCTAATTTTAGCCATTTTCTATAAAATTCGGGCCACGTCTATTTTATATGCTACGCCATCTCAAACATAGTGGTGCAGTTATTTCAACATAAACTCCATAAAATTGTTTTGCTGTTTAGAAGTATTTATTTTTATTAATTATTTTTAAAAAGTTGTTTAATAATACTAAGGTATTCATTCGCTTAACCGCTAATCGGTGAACCGATTAATTACTACCCGATTAATTTAAAATTGGCTATTATCGATTAACGATTAAACCGGTTAATTTTAGTCGATTAACCGATGTAACAACATTTTTAATTTTTTGTAGTATTATAACATATTTTTTGTGTTTTTTATTGTTTCTTTCGTCTTAACCAAATATGTTTTAACTAAATTTGTTTTTGTTTCGACCTTTTTTAATTTTAAATAAATTAAGTAAATAGGCAGGCTCGAGGTCTCGAGGTCTTATTTACAAAAGTTTTGTGCTTAGAAAATATTTTTTCATAAAATTTCATTCAAGAAACACATTCTTAAATTACAGTTCAAAAACAGAAAGTAAGGAATTCGGAAATAAACTTTTTTGCAGAATGTTCGGTGCTGATCTTTGCCAGGATGAGTCAGATGATGACCTGACAACAGAAGAAACTCTCGATAGAATTGCAAACAATTTTTAAACAGAATAAACCGAAACAATTAGAAGTGCTAAACATTTAAAAAAAAAAAAAAAGGACTGAGAAATTAGATATTCTGTATTATGGGTTGCTTTCGATTACTCCAACTTTTGCGATAAGTGAAAGAATTTTCAACTTTTATTAAAACTAAAGAAAAGAAATAAGTAATAAAATGATCTCACATTCTACTTTTTTATAACAACATATTAGGTATTAATTAAAAAATACAAATTATAATTTTATTATAATTATATATTTATGATTTTTTTTTTTTTTTTGTTTGCTGCTTTTAGTTCAAGAATTGTTATGTTATTGTTCTTTTTTTTTAATAAAAAACTCTAAATAATAAATAATTTTTGCAAATTGTTTTATTGAAATTACTTAATTCATTAAAAAAAAACTGTATTAATCGGTTAACCGATCAATTGCGAAATTAACCGATTAAACCAAAACCTCTGTTAATTAATCGAGCGATTAACCGATTAAAGCAAAAGCCTGATTAAATGAATACCCTAATAAATAGCCCCTTAATGTAATTTCTCGGAGTGTTTCAACAAGATATAACCCAGTAAAAACTTCGCTTACTTTTTCAAAAGGAATAGCTTCTTTAACTCATTATTTAGTAGCTTTCTTCTATAACTACATCTATAACATCTTCTATAACTACTTTTTTCTGGATGTATTTAAGTAAAAAAATAATGACTTATATTTTAATGCGTTCATTTTGGGACATCCCTTGTAAAATTCATTGGTTCTTTCAGTAGAATTGTAAGTAGTGCTTTTAAGTTTTTCTGATTACTCAACACATTATTTTGTAGGCGAAGTTTTTACTGGGAAGCTTAAAGTTTGCAGCACTTTAAAAAATTTAAACAAAACTTCTTGAATATAATAAGACCTCTTTTGCACACGCAAAGTTTACTTTGCAAAGTTTTAGGTTTGTTGGTAAGAATGCAAAAAAAATAATATACAAACAACGGCACATAGAAGGTGCACACAATATTTTGAATGATCGCTATTTGATGGATGGTTACCCGTAATTTAAAGAACATTTAACAACAAGCGATTTTCTTCACTGTCACGGAATTTTGGATATGGAACATTGAAAAAAAAATTCTTCATTTTTGACAAAATCAATTATTCTTTCCTTTTCGAACAAAAAATATTTCATTTATTCATTTTGGAACTGTATTAGCCCGACTTGACACCCTGTGTTTATATGGACACAAAAGTAAGCTAATGCTAAAAGAGTCAGAAAATGCAAACAAGTTTGTTCAGAATATCGGTACCACCTACTGTTGAGTTGTTAAGCATCAACGTTCATTATGGCGGAGATGCAGTTCGGTTGGAAAATGTTTAAGAAAAGCAGCGCGGCAACAAAAGTGTGTAAATAAAAAAACAACAAAAATTAGGATATTTGAGATGAAGAAATAAGTATTGCTTAATATTTGTTTATACATTATTTTAAGTCATGAAAGTTTTAATAAATAAACAGTTAGAGGGTTACTAAATAAAGAAGGTGGTGACTTTTTTAAAATTTTGTTGTACTGACGTATATTTTTAATCAACTTTATAGGGGTGTCCATATGGACACAGGGGTACATAGCCAGTAAAAATAAATATTATATTTAACTTATTTTTGAACGATTTAAAGGCAATTTGACGCTAGAAAAATTGGTTCGCGCTAGGTATATTGAAAAGTTTGGTATGTAGATGAAGGTGGCCAAAACAATGTGCATAACATTATTTGGTGCCTCCAGATAATCAAAGCTATTTTTGTGGAGGAGATGGCGCTTAAACAAGGTATTTCAGATGATGTATGCTTAAAACAACTAACAGCTAATTGTGAAATCCTACTAAGAAGTAGACGTAGGCCATCCAAAATAGATGAACTGTCAAGCTTCTTCCACAATTCTTCCTCAACAATCAACAACAACAAATTTATGCGCGGTGAAAATCGAATGGATCAAAATGTATACAGAGGAATACAATGGTGGCAATTTATTTTTACTTGGCTGATGGATAATACCGTTTAAAACGCTTGACAGGTGTCCCGAGAAGGACACCCAATATGTCACAAGCTGGGTTAAAAAAAATCTGTTATATTACCACATTTGGAGAAAAGACACGACGTCCAGGTTATCAGTGAACAGAAGCATATGGGAACAGTCTAGAGACCTTATGTTTTGATGGCTGTGCTCACTATGTTTCACTTATTGAAAATAATTCTGCAAATCAAATGGTCGAACAGCATCTATCAAATGCGTAAAATGTTTTATATGATACCGTACGTAACCTACAAAACACGATTTATTTTTTAAAAATCTTAAAATATTCCTACATTGTAATTTATTAAATGAAAGATAAATAATTATTTAAATACAAATCTTTTATAAAAAAAAACCATACATGTTTGTACCCGTGTAGCCATATGGACACACCAGTTTTCTCCACTTTCATTTCAGACTGTCGTAAAAAGTTTTTTTTATAACAAACTAAACCGTATTACATTATTAACGTCAACCAAAACAAAATTCTTTACATAAAAAGTTCTGGTGCAATTCGGGTTAAATTAATTTTTCTTGAAATTTTTAACAAAAAATTATTATTTTAATAAATGCCGTACGAGGTTTAATTTTATAACAGAACTCAATGAAATTGCATATGATATTTCGTTGCTACAGCGGCGAAAACAACATACCCTATTTTCGTTTCGCACACAAACTGCTAGTTTTTTGTTGATTATCGCCGCCATTACGTTCCTAATTTTCGTAGCCGATTTCTGAAACAAACTTTTTTTTTCGGCTCAAATTTATGGAAAGTGCGGTAACGCGCCTTAACCGCCAATTGATGCAGACCCTTCTGAGCATTTGTTAGTGACATACGGTGAACGTCGAGTGGAATGACGCCTTCGATATCACTTTGGAACCGTCCTAAGTCCCACTGGATGTGTCTAAAGGGGGGCGGGGGGCAAATCTTCAGTCAGAATCAGATGGTTGGGGTGACTTGGCTAATGACATGCCATGAGAAACTGTTTTGTTAACAACATACTTTGTTGTCTAACGGAAAGTATCCTAGTCTATTCGCGTATGTAGTTGTTTTTGGTTGCTGGCATAATTCGCCAAACAACAACAAAAGAACAACGAAATTGCGTGTGCAGAAGTAAACAAAAGTTAATTAAAAATGACTTTGTCAGAGTAAACTTTGCGTCTGCAAAAGAAGTCGATTGTTCGACAAAATGAGCAAATGAGGAAAAATTATCTAAAGCGCCCAGGAGTTAAAAAAATAAGTGCCGTATGGAGACATACAAATAAACACGTCAATCCCATTTACTTTTTGAACCATAGTGCTAACAAGTTTTGGCAATATTCAATAAAACCGCAATATTGACTTTTGTTTGTCCACGCATTTTTCCATTATTAGAAATAATCACAAAGAAACTTCGGTTTTTCTTTTTTTTCAGGCAGAGTTGGAAACATTAAACACAATATACCTATACTTATATTTTTTTTATGTCTGTGCACTTCTTTATGGCGGAAAATACAAATCAGATGTACTTATCTTTTGTCAAGAACAACAGGAGACGATTAAATAATCAGCCCCTAAATAAATTAATCAAAACTTTTTGATTTTCATCAATCATTGCCGACAACGCATAAGTGTAGGCGTAAAAAACTACTGCACGAACACAACTTTTTTATTGATATGTTTATTTGATCGCCTCCAGAAACTTTTAAGAAACATTTCTAAAAAAAATCATGAATTTTTATTTTATTTATTTACATGGACTAGCAGCCAAACAAAAACAACTAATAATTCATTTTTAAACTAATTCAAGGCGAATTTATATCAGGTTGCAACAAAAAGAGTGCAGACTTGAAAATGTATAAGAGCCGCGACAAACAAAATAATTAAAACTTAAGGCCCAACCATAATGTGCTTAAGTTGGCTTAAGCAAATATGCGAAAACATGTGAATTATATGAGAAAAACCATATTGAACTTAAGGAAACTTTTTGCTAAGCTTAATGAAACTGTCATTTGCTTAAGCAAGGTGCAAATATAATCGCACATTCCGTACGGAATCAAATGTTTTTTTTTATTTTGTTTTTTTTTAATACATTTGAGAGACTTTTTGTTAATTTTTGACATTAGGTTAAGCAAGGCTATGCATATTACGGTTAGGCCTTTAATAGTTAAGCTAGACTCATAAATAACTCTCTTTGATCAGCTCTTAAGGTTGAAAAGAACATGATCACAATTTTATGATTTAGAAAAAATGACAACTGTTGAGTTGGGCGTATTTGCTCAATTCTTAATAAACTTTTACACATTTCGCTATGCCTTCTGTAAAAAAGTCTTTTAGAATGTCTTAAAAAAATATTTCACAAGCTCAAATTTCCATAACGTATAAAGGATAAAGTATGTCAAAAACGTTCTATAAGTAGTTATGAAGGAATGTGTCGACATTATTTCTCAAATTTTTTAAAAATTCTCAACAGTTATTAATTTACTCACTTCGCAATATTAGCATCAACAACTTTGCTGAAATAAAGCTTAATAAATTAGAAATAAAGTTGGAATGCGGCTGGGGGCCTTATGTTTGTAAAAAAGGCCATTTACTACTTATTTTTCCCGCTGGGGTTACAGATCATCATTGCATTCTACTTAGGCGGCATTTATACGATGATTTTTAAGACATGTCTTTAAGACATTTTTTTTATTTGTAGACGAATTCGGTAAAGAAAAAAGAGGGGTAGAAAAAAACATGATTTCTATTCTTCGTGTTTTTTTCTAATTTGATTTAAATGTCATTTAAAATTTTGCTATTATGTTTTATTTTCATTCGTTTCGATTTCTCAAAACAAAAATTTAAAAATAACATGTCTCAAAAGTCACGTAAATGTAAAAAGATTTTGGTAGCGGTTTTGAAAGAAAATAAAAAAAGAAACTTGTTTTAAAAATAGAAATATAAATGCCGCTTTATACATATACACATACATATTTACAGAAATATCATCAAACCATTTATGCATATATGGCAAATTAAATACACCGAAAGAAATTAAATTGAAATATGGAAAAATCAGACATGATCAAAACATTACAAGTCAATTGAACAACTTAAAAAGGTTTAAGAACGGTATGTATTACAACAAACTGGACAACCACAAAAACATTTATATAAGGGATAAAATTAAATATAGAAAACAAAACCAACAACAATTATTAAGAAAAACATAATGACAATACAAAAATACAATTTATTAAAACCAAACAAAGAAAACTCAAAAAAAAAATTTTTTCTCGGTTTTTTCCAACTTTATTAAAAATCTACGAGTAGTCAATGACGAAATTTTTAAAAAATAAACTTACAGAAATACATTTTTTTATAAAATATAAACAAATAACAACAACTAAAAAATGTTTAATAATTGCTTATACTTTTTATATGAAAATTAATATAAAATAATGGCAAAACTTATTAAAACAAACAGGTGAAATTTTATAGATCTTAAAACTTTAAATAGAACAAATAAGAAGATAATATAACGAAATTTAACATTATTAAAGCTAAAAAAAACTAAATTTTTAAAATTTGTGTTCAATTTTTCTCTCTCGATTTTTCTTAATAATTAAACAGTGAAAATTAGTACTACCCGCCGTTTAAAATTAAAATACATATATAAAATTCAATAAAATTTTATAAAAAAAAAAAAAAACAATATTTGAAACTGGAAAAATAAGCAATTATTGTAAGAAAATAATAACCAACTAAATAAAACAATGTGATGTTTACACGGAAAGAAATATAATTAATGAAACAAAAAAAAATTGGATTCCCTTAAACTTAGCTTGAAACTCAATATGGTGGTGGTTGCTAAAATTCTTAAATACTTTTGAAAATTAAGTTTATAGTTAATTGTAAAATTTTCATTTCCATTATCACTGACACACAGTTGGTAAAGGGTGGTCTAACCAAAACGCACTATGTTCATTGTAAATAAAACAAAAAGTTTTCTGAGAATTATCTTAATATTTTTCATTATTATAGAAGGATCTATATTATAGATTCTATAATAACTGTGTGTGATAACAAAATATCAAGGCGAATTGACTAGAAGGTGAGGTCAACTCTACAACTACAATGCTTCTGTGGTCGGGTTGTCAAAAAAATTGCTAGTAAAAAAATAGGTTTGTTTACATAAAAAACTAGTTTGTATACAAACTTTGACAAGTCGACCACAGAAAAAAATCACCATATGTTGACTTGACCCCACCTTCTACTCAATTCGCCTTGACAAAATATATACCTGTATCTGATGATCATGTTTGGGCAAATGCAAAATGAAAATGCAAAAAGAGCGAACGATGTGTATCCATACACAAAAAACAAAGAGCATAAAACCAACAAATGCAAACGTAAACAAACCTAACAAAAATTTTTGAAATTTTTTGGCGATTGCTTGTTTGGCGATGTTAACGCGATCCTTCTCAGGGAATACGAATCGCTAACCATCGCCTACGCCTTACAACTAGGCGATGAATATGCGAGCGCACACAAGTAGCGGCAATCATCAATGTTTTTTTATAACTTTCGACAGAATTTTTTTTTTGTCTTGTTGTTTTGTTAAGGTAACTGGAAAATAAATATTTGGTTTCAATCGCGGTGCACGATGTTCACGCGAATCGCGGTACACGAATCGCGTGGTTGACACATGCGAACGTTTTCGCGATTCGCCAGAGGATCGCATTAAGCTTCCACGCGATGCATCGCAGCGGCGGTGAAAATTGTTTGCAGGGAACCAATACAATACCACACATGCAAAGCTTTTAATGTAGTGGTGCCCATACCTGCTGATGATCCATATTTTCAATGGCTCTTAAACATAATTAAAGTTCAATGTAGTTAATGTGCCAAATTATCTCATACTTTAGCTCTTGAATTTTTCTTTGCTTATTGAAGTAAACTTTTAAATATCCCCAAAGAAAGAAGTGCAACGGTGTCAAATCATATGATCGTGGCGGCCAATAACATCGGCCCGACGTGAGATAACACGGCCATTGAATTTATCGCGCAAAAGAGCCATTGTATCGTTGGCTGTTTGGCAAGTGGAACCATCCTGCTGGAACCACATATCGTCCAGGTCCAAATTCATGGAAGTGTGCTTCGTCGAAATGCATGAAATGCATTTTGATTTGAACGCACATTTTTGTAAAAGGCTTCAACAATCTTAACGCGCTGCTCAATTGTGTACCTCTCCATGGTTGAATTTGTCATACACTGAAACAAAGAAATGTCAAATTAAGTTAGGCAAAAAACTTGACGTTAAGTTGTGACTGACAATTAACATCGTGCATTATGGTTGCACCACCAAAAAAAAAGGGAAATAAATCTGCAACCTCTAAAAGTCTGAAACAATTTTGAAAAAAATTCGATAACATAGTCGAGTTTAGAAACTTTAATTTAAAATTAACTCAGATCTAGGAGACTTTAAATTAAAGAATCACAAAAATTTTAAACGATTTAAAGCCTGGAACAGAATAAAGTTGTTGAAGTAGTAACTGAAGCTCACAAATGCTCTGTAGCACAACAAAGTTCAAATTTTCGAATTTTGCGCTTAAACTTCAACTGCAACGACCACTACAAACAACTACGCATTCTGTTGGCACTGCGTTGAAACTGCCGTTTTTAACTTTCAACAGCTTGCAACGCTATTCGTAATGATGTACTACAGCGACTAGTCTGTTCCCTACTTAAATTTTTCCTCCATTAAAATAAAATTAGTGAAATTTTTTTCAAATAGATCTCGTATATGGATACCGGAGCAAGTTTTACCAAATTTTAAACATCTTCTATTATATTTCTCCCGATATTAAGACATTTGTCCTTATATGGTAGATTCCACGCTCAGATTTTCCAATTCATCTCTCTTTTTGACCGATGATAACCAAATTATTGTTTGAAAATTCGGAATCTTTTACTGTAACCGTTCTGTAAATAGCTGATTGTACAGTGTGGTACATATTTACATAGCTTTGTTCGCGTATGCATTTTTGCGTGCTATTTTCCTCTGTTGGGTTTTAACATGAGAGGTGCCAGGCCTACTTGAAAATTTACACATATTAATAGCCAGATAATCAGGAAATTACTGTAAAATTTTCAAGAAAATCAGTTTAGTAGTTTAGTCTATTAGGAATAGACACCCGCATTTTTATTTTTATACATATATGTTTGTATGTATGTAAATATATATTTATCTCTTAACATTTAACGGCCGATTTCACCAAGTTCAGTTTAGACCAACAAGTTACTTTAACTTCCAGTTAACAGTAGGTTTTGACAGTTATAACTGGTAATTAATTATAACTGAACTTGGTGGAATTGGCCGTAAAAGATAGTGAATTTTAAAACTTGATTTTTTTTAGCAATTTTTTACTTAAAAGAGATTAAAACAATTTCAGATTTTTGTTAATCAAAACCCCGTGTTGACGGGCCATAAAATAATATAAAGAAATTATGTATTAAGAGCGCATTCAAGACAGATTGCTTAACAATGCTGTGAAAGCACTAACATCAGCAGAACACACCTAACAACAGACATGACTTGCAGTTATAACGTGATGTTCTAAAACATATGCTTTAACAACCGTGTTATAACATGAGAAAACTCTAACATGTTGAGTCTATACTTAACACTTAAATCAAGGGAAAAGAAATTGCATTCTCTTTTCCCTTTTCTCCTAAAAGCTCAAGAATTGACGAGTCAAACTTGACGTGTGTGAACCGGCACTTAATGTTAAGCATTTCATGTCTGTTGTAGACTGGGTGTAACACTAACACGAATTAAGTGTTTATCGTGGCTATTCTGAAATACGTGTAGAATAAGTGAACATTTACATGAAAACAAGAAACAAAACAAAATTTACGAAACTTGTTTTTGTTATCTATACACTTCTTAAATCAAATTAACGCGAGAGGTATGACGCGTTTCTTTCTCTTTTAAAACTGTAAATTTTGTATGATAAACAAAAACAATTTTTGTCAATTTGGTTTTGTTTTGTTTTTGTTTTTATGTAAATGTTCACTTATTCGACGCGTATTTCAGAATAGCCACAAATGTTAGGAAATTATTGCTCGTAGAGACAAGGTATTAAGCAGGTTTAACAGTATCGAAATATGTATATCGTCACCTTAAATCCAAAAGGCAGTAAGCGACAAAAAGTACATATGACGTTTTTTGGTATATCACATCACAATTTCGTATTTCAAGTGACGATATTTATGTATTTAGTTTTACACTTAAAAAAATAAGATTCTTGTTAAATATTAAATTATTAATTAGTTTAACTTAATTTTGTCTGTGTAGCCAGAGTTGCATTTTTTAAAAAAGATTTTGCTCATTTTTTCAAAACCTTTTTTTAATGCTAAGTGTAACTTTATTTGCATTTAAGATTAAATCCTTAAAAATTAAATAGAAATAATACTGGAACTTATATGGCTTGCCATAATTTAAGATTTTTTATATGTAAAAAACTTTTATGTTGATCGTTTTCAAAAACAAAAATTAATGTTATTAATTTTTTTATCAATATGACAATTAGTAAATGTAGTCAATGTGTGTTGTAAGGAAAATGCATATGCAAAATGTTAGATTTTTTACATTAAACTGAAATTTTATTATTATTATCATGTCCTGTGGTTCCTATAAGGAACAAAGGGCCACAATTAAACTGAATTAATTCTAGCATATTCTTTAAGAGTTTTTATGATAAAATGAAACAAACAATTAGACAGAAGTTTAGATTTGTGGGATGAAATTAGTAGAATTGATAAAAAAAAAATTAATTAACTCAAATAAATTATATATTTTAAAAATTTTACATACTATATTTTTTCAAAAAATTTGTCTTTTTTTTATAAACTTATTAAAAAAAATCTATATAAAAATTTACGTTTTGAAATATAAAAAATTTATTAAAATATCAAGACAAAAACAAATATGTTGTTAAAAATTCCACATTTTAATATTCGATTGTGCCGGATCTTATATACCCTTCACCAAAGTATGATAAATCCATTAATTTTTGTGTTTGGTATTTTTCGTAATGTTTTGGTGTAACTCATTAAATATTGGTGGAGGTAGTTTCGACTAAAAAAAAATTTTAATTCAGACACTTTAATTTATATTGAAACAAATCTTTATAAAACACCTTGCCATACTAATGCCTTTTCTGAATAAGGGCTTTCGTACTCGTTGATTTCTATTCATAACTCTTCTATTTACGGACTGACTTGATTGAATCTATTCACAACTTGAATCGATTTTGTTAATTTCTTCTAGAAAAACTAATTTAAACTAAAAATCCGCATTATCGAAGGACATTTGAATGGGGTCCAAATGAGACAACTTAAATTGGAACTTTCAAAATAAATTAATAGAGTCATAGGTTTTAGGGATATCGTAGCCTTTTTGGACCATTCCAATTGAATTTTAAATAATAATTTCCCTTACCTAAATTTTATTAAATTAAATAACAATGAACTTCTCTAAAAGATCTAGAGTTTTGAAAACCGCAAATAAACTTACAGACAAACATTGTTTAACTAAGTTCCGTGCTCAAAGATAACCAGCATTACAAACGGTATCACAAACTTATAGGATATATTAATTGTGACTCCATTTTACACGTGGTAAAGGGTATAAAAAGGCGCAAACGTTATGAAATTATAAAACAAAAACTACAATCAATTTATCTATAAAACCAATAAAAAAAAGAATTTGACATTAACAAAGAAATTCAATTAATCGACATAAATATTTTAACCAAAAAAAAATATATATATTCATATTAATAGTTTTAAAATAATATCGAATATGAAACAATTACAATAGTCATATTAGAAGAAAATACAAAGTGAAATTAAGCAAAATTTGGAATTTACTCAAATAAATTCACGAAATAACAAACCAAACAACAAGTTTAATAATGGCACTTAAAGCAAAAAAGTAGTTAAAACCAAGAAAAAGAAAAATGTTAGAAAAAACCAACCATTCCAAATCTAAAAAATACTGAAGTAAAAAGTTTTAGAGATATAAAAATAAATTAACTTTTGGCATAATGTAAAAATCGAAAAAAAACTGAAATTATCTCCAAAATATTTACTTAATAAACAATAAATTAATTAATTAACAGTAATAAAACAAGCATTTTAAATTAAAAGTTATAAAAACATATTAGTAATTAGCATTTAATTTAAATTATTTAAAAGAAACCCCTAAAGAAAGCAAATAACAAATTATTTGTTTCCGTTAGTGTAACAAGTGTAAACAAACAAATTTACTTATACTCTAAACTTTAAATTACCTTATTTCTTCTTCTTTTTTTTGTGTATTTTTTGTTTAATACTTGGCGTATAAATAATAAAAAAGTACACATATTTGTAAATGTATTTATTAATTATTAAAACAAAGCAAAAAGAAATCCTCTTAATAATTGTTTATTATTATGACTAAATAAAATAAACAAATGTTTGAATATAATTTAAAATAATTATAAAATAATAATAAAAGATGAATAAATAATATTGCTTTAGCTTTGTGTTAAATTTGCTGTTAAATGTAAAACTCAAATTAAAATTAACATTTAAAAAAAGAGTAAAATTATTATTTAGAAGGACTTGAAGTAAAATTTGTAATGGTACTTTATGTTAAATCATTTACAAATGTGACAAAAAAAAAGATCTAAATAAACAAATAAAAATTCAATAAATTAACGATATGATATAAATGATAACAAAAAAAAATAAAAATGAATCAGTAACTAATTACATATAATTTTAAATAAATGACAAATTATACAAAAAACAGAAAAAAATAAAATAAATAAAATTAAGACAAACATGTTTTTTAATTGCAATAATTTAGGGAAATATTAAATATTTCTTTTCCAAAAAACCTTTTTTATGTCTGTATTTACTCTAAAAATTACACCGTGTATACACGCTTCAACTTTTGCTGCTCACCTTTAATTTTTTACCCTCCGAACGTCAGTGCAACTTTTAATGTAACTTAAGAAATGACGCTGGCCGAATTATTGCGTCAAATTGCCAATGTTCAAGCTCATATCTTACTGCTTGTCTATAGTCGCAATTTACACTGTGGACATTCCTTACATAGCGTCTTCAACTGACAATTTTTTGTCATACCAAACGTCAAAGTCTATATAAAAAAAACTCGAAAATTTTTGTCAGCGTTTTTTTAATATGAAGTTTGACGTTTGGTATGACAAAAAATTGTCAGGTAAAGACGCTATGTTACCGGACACGTCAAGTTTGACTCGTCAAGTCTTAAGCTTTTAGGAGAGAAGGAAAAAGAGAATGCCATTTATTTTCCCCTCTCTCCTAAAAACTCAAGACTTGACGTTTTGGAACCGGCACTTAGTTAGAAATGGCATTCTATTTTCCCTTCTCTCCTAAAAGCTCAAGACTTGACTAGTCAAACTTGACGTGTGTGAACCGGCACTTATTGACCCATCTTTATAAATACTGAAATTGTTGCATTGCGTTATTTCTGGCCATATAAAGCTAAATTGGACAAAATACTCTTAGGAGTATTAAAATGATTTCTCAGAGTGAGCTTTATATGTGGCCTATGGTAAATTATGGACCGATCTTCACAAAACTAAACAGACTAAATTGTATTACAATAGTATTGTAAATTTTGACAAGCAGTATATGTAAAAGACTATCAAGAACCACTTGATCAAGGCGAATTTAAATTCGCCTTGCACTTGATCGTGTGGCCGCAGGGTTAGTACTTTTTTCAGTACTTTTTCATATTAAAAATACCGCAGTACCCCCTCGTTGTTTTTAGTACTTTTTTATCCTTTACGGGTTTTTACATTTTAACTGTGATGTGATCATTTCGATAGCACACTTTGGTAATCAAGTGTTTGTTGCAAAATTTATGTTGTTGTGTATTAAAAAAATTAACGACGCTTATATTGAAAAGCAAAGCGAGGACGCCAGGATTCATATTTTGCTATCCAGAATGAAATATTTATTCTTACAAGTGGCAAGAAAATTAAAAAAAGGATCATTGGATTATATGATAGTGGAAAGTTCAACTGAAAACCATTTACCTTTAAATGAAATTTTTTGTGAAACTCGATTTGAGTCATTTATAGAAACATGCAAAGTTAACAAGAAAATTGTTTATAAATTGAAAGTAACTGCAAAATCTTTTTATTTAAGAATTTGCGAAACATTAAGAACTAAATTTTGGTTTGATAATAAAACCTTAAAAATGATAAGCTTCACTTCAGAAAATATTGTTTCTGGGAAAGCCAGTAGCAGAATACCATTGTTATTATTGTCATTTACAAACGAGAAATTATGAAAATAGAAATTTTAGAACTGAAAATATTCCGATTTTTTGGAAAAATATAGCCAAAAATAAGAACGTAATGGATGAACTGTTTGCTGACGTTTCACGTATTGCTTTTGGGATTTTATCGATACCACATTCCTCAGCATAAGTTGAACGCACCTTTTTAAATGTAAAAAGCAAAGGAAGAAATCGTTTATACGTTGAAACTGTTTCAAGTTTGATAAAAACTAAGGAACAGAATAAAGTAGTTGTAGTAGTAGCTGAAACTGACTAATGCTCTGTAGCGCAACAAAGTTCAAAATTTTGAATTTTGCGCTTCAACTTCAACTGCGACGTCTACTACAAATACGTATTCTATTGACACTACTTTGTAACTACCGTTTTACTTTTGACAAATTGCAGCGCCATTCGTAACGTTGTACTACAAGGACTATTCTGCTCTGCTCCCCACTTAAAGATATATTAAAACCAAATGATAGTTACTGTTGTAGTTATAATATTTCTTATGATCTCTTGAAGTTAATTTGCTTTATCTTACAACACTGAATTAAGAGCTTTATATATTTTAACATAAATGTTTTTAACTTTATTTTAGAACTAAGTTCTAAGTATGTAATAAATATAAAAGTCTAAATAATGTAACTTGTAAAATAAAAGTAAATTCAAATTTTTAATTTATTTACTTATAATTTTCTTTAGAAAATACTGAAAATACGTACATTAAAGCAGTTTTAACGATTAAAGCTGTAACAAAATAGATTTCCCTTACTTTTTTACTGCACGGTAACATTACTGTTACTGTCAGCTAACTGGGTTTTTGTGTATAACAGATTTATATTGTACCTTTAATATAAACACTCTTTGCTCTTTAAAACATAGATAAATGAATTAAAATAAAATATTTTTTGTTTCTTTAATTTTCATAAATGATTGTTTCATGTTTTAGCTAAAAGTACCATTTGGTGAGAAAAGTACTCTTTTAGTTAAACTTCAGTACCATTTCAAAATTTAAATTTTGAAACACTGTCTAACAGTGTACATACTTACCACAAGCAAGTGACACTGAACATACCCCATAAAATGGTAAACAATATCAGCTGAGACTTTGACAGTTCTGCCTCAGCTGGCAGAATCTGTCCACAGTGAAAAACAACATTTGCAAAAAAGCCACTGTCAGACCTCGCGCAAAATAATTTTAGTTGTTTTTTTCGTGTTTCAATTATAAAAGAAAATTAGCTGAAAATATTAAATTAAAACAAATAAATTATAAAACGATTCGTAAGGTGACCAGTTGATTAAGCCGGAAATGAAACAAAATTTGGATAAACGTGATATACGGCCATTTATTTATAGTGGTTTGGCATCAATTACCGCAGAACTTGGTAATTTTTTTAGAACAATTTCAATATTGAAGAATATTCATAAGTATAAAGAAAACAAACATGTTTATATTACAAAAAAAAACACATGACGCAATAAGAAATGCAATGATTGTAATTTAATGAAATGGAATGGAATGAAGTAAACAACAAAAATAATCATGTCATTATTAATAATGAAATTAAAAAAAAAAAAAAACATAATCTCTACGTTGGGGACCTGAGGAATGTTTAATAGCAAATACCAGACGTACAAATGTGTAGTGTAATATAATTTATGTTTAGAAGTATGTGTGCAAAATTTCCCGATGCCATTGTTCTAAGACTCTCATGTATGCACTCCAATCAGTGGTCTTATCGTTTAAATTATTTGTTTTATTTACTTACGCCAGAGTCAAGTTATTTTTGAATTATTGTTAACATGATTATGTGCACGTTGAAAAGTCGTTAGAGGGTATTTATTTTGTTTTTGTGTTTTATTATTTAGGCACTTTTCCAATTGACACGACAAAAACGCGCCTCCAGATTCAAGGTCAGAAAATTGACAAAGCATTTTCACAATTACGATATCGCGGCATGACGGATGCATTTATAAAAATTAGGAAAGAAGAGGGTTTGAGAGCGTTATATTCAGGGTAAGTATTGTAAAATTATCATTATTCCCCAAGTGGTTCTTGACAAGGGGTTTTTATCTTTGGTGCAAAAAAAGTATTGAAATAAAAAGTTTTCTGAAAACAATTCTTAGAAAGATTTCTATCGAAAATTTTTGAAAAAAAGGAAAAGTTCAAAGAATTTGACAAAAAAAAAACTATTAAACACACATTTCTTCAGAAAACTTTTCGAAGAAAAATTTCTTCAGAAAGTCTTATGAATATTGAAAATTAAAAACATTTTAACCACAAATTTTCTAAAAATAGATTTATTATAAATACCTATAGCATTAAAATAGAGATTTTTGCAGAAAACTTTTTAAGGAAAGATTTCTAAAGAAAACTTTTCAATGAAAGATTTCTGTAAAAAAAACTTTTCAAAAAAAGATTTTTAACGAAAAGTTTCCTAAGAAAATTTCTAAAATAAACTTTTTCAAAAAAAAAGATTTTTATAGGTTACTTTACAAAGTAATGTTTCTACATAACATTTTCAAAGAAGGATTTTATGGATAACATCAATAAAAAAAGATTTTTATTAAAAAGTTTCCAAAAAAAAAAAAATTCTAAAGAAAACTTAAAAAAATTAATTTTTTTTTAGGAAATCTTCTCAAAGAAAGACAATTTTGTTCTAGAAGTAAAACTTCAAGATCATTTAATTTTCTTATTGAAAATTTTACGCAAATAAAATGTTTGTGTAAAAAACTTAACGAACATAAAAAAACTATTAGAACATACATAAATTTTCTTAAGAAAAATTTTACGAACGTAAACTTGTTTATAGAAAAATTTTTTAACATGAATTTTTTTTTTATGGAACACTATTTCATCATGAACTTTCTATAGAAAACCATTTGAACGTGAAAATATTTCAAATAAATTTTAAACATTATAATTTTCACAAATAGAAACTGGGAATTATTTCCTTTCGTAGGTTACTTTATATTATATTCAACATTTCTTATTTTTTCGAATTTATTCTATGAGTTAAATATCAGTTATGTATTTTATAAAGCTTTTTTGTAATAGTTCTATTCCTTAAATTTTTAGGAATGAATTTTATACACTACCAGACTATTATATTGTATTTTCTTGTTACATTTTTCCTTAGCTATCCATTGGATAGCAATGAAGTATATTGTATGTACAGAAAAATTTACAAATATTAGACACCAGCAGAATGTAATGCATTTTCAGGCCCGCTACGGCCTTCGTCAGCATTCTTTGTGTCACACTGGATAGTGATACTTTATAAATTGAATGTATTTAACTCAACTATTTTAACGAAAGGAAATAATTCCCAGTTTCTATTTGTTAAAATAGTTGAGTTAAATACATTCAATTTATAAAGTATCACTATCCAGTGTGACACAAAGAATGCTGACGAAGGCCGTAGCGGGCCAGAAAATGCATTACATTCTGCTGGTGTCTAATATTTGTAAATTTTTCTGTACATAAAATATACTTCATTGCTATCCAATGGATAGCTAAGGTAAAATGTAACAAGAAAATACAATATAATAGTCTGGTAGTGTATAAAATTCATTCCTAAAAATTTAAGGAATAGAACTATTACAAAAAAGCTTTATAAAATACATAACTGAAATTTAACTCATAGAATAAATTCGAAAAAATAAAAAATGTTGAATACATTATAATTTTCAATAAAAACTTTTCGAACATGAAAATTTTCGAATATTACCTATTTTATAAACATCTTCTCAAACATAAAAAAACATGAAAAGTTCTGTAAAACACCTCTTGAATATGATATTCTTTCTGGAAAACTTTTTAAATTTTAAATATTTTTCTTTAAAACTTTTTGGAAATAAAAATTTTTTTTGAACAGAATAATAAAAAAAAAACTTAATAATAAAAAATTGAAGTGCATTGCCCCCTTAAATATAAAACATTCAGACTCCCACATTTGCACACAGTGTTAATTCACGTTTTTCTAAAAAAGAATATAAATGAAAAGCTTTCTGCATTTCTTTATTTTTATAAACAAGTTTTTTTGAGCAAATAGCAAAAAAAAATAATAAAACATATTATGCAGGCGCAGATCCAGCTTCACCTTTTGGGGGGGAACTTTTTAGAAATTTTTTAAACAAAACAATGGGGGTCCTCCTTAATTCGGCTAAAATTGACATTTGTGCAGATGGGCAAGCTTGTGAGACTTGTTTCATGAAGACCTTTTTAAACAGTTGTGTAATTTTTAACAATTAATGAAAGTTTTAAGAAACGTCAATACACTTACGGCCAAAAGGCTCAACCCCGTTAATACCAAACAAACCTTTATAACGCGAATTCAACACCAGATGGCTTAGAATCCAATTTGATTCGATTCAAGTAAATAGATATATTTTTAACAATAACTTCAACCGCAAGCACTTTCAAAACAAACCCTACTTGTTCCTTGCAAAAAGATGGCACATATTTGGATTTGCAAACAATTTTTGTATGAAAAAAAATCTTTTATTATTAACAAATCGTTTATTAGCGAAATAAAGAAAACATATATTTTATCACTTTGAGGGGGCGAACTATCCCTTTCCCCCTGGATCCGCGCCTGTATTATTAAAATGCATTTTATAAAATCTTTTAATGTTCACTATGTAAATGAAATATTTTATGTAACGTCAAATATTTAAGAAAAATTTCTCAACATTTTAAATCAATCTACCAAAAATTTCTTTATCTTTTAAAATGATTTTTGATAAATTTTTAGATTTAAAAAGTTCATTTACGATTAAGAACAGTTAGGACACGTGTTTATCTGCAAATTTATAAATGTTTTTTTTTAAACTATTTTTTCTTTTGTGTTTTCCCGACACATGTTAATAAATCATAAATGATGATTGTTGGTCTGGGGTACTTAAAAGATTTAATTTAGTAATTTTCTTATCAGCATATGAATATTTTTAGGTATAATTAACTTTAATGTTTCTAGTCATCGTATATGAAATTAAAATCACCATTTTTGCTAAACCGGAAAATGTAGCTTAGATTTATATTAAATAAATTACTATAGTTATATTTTACGAAAGAAACTTTCGTAGCTAATAATGGCAATTAAAATAAATCTCTAGATAATATTAAAAATTCTTCAAAAATATTTTTATAAATGGAAAGGTATAAACAAGTTGCGAGTTTTGATAATAACAAAAATTCTCAATTTTGTAAAACTCTGCTGGGAACTCATTGTTGTCCAATAACATTCGTTTACCATTGTTTTCCTATTACTATAAATTGCGATATTTTTTTAATTCAAATTCCTTTGAAAATATTTTAATTAAATTAATCGTTCATTTCATTACAGAACGAATAATCGAAGAAATACTTTTAGAAATCTATTTTTTACGCATATTTTTTAATACTTCAATTACTTTAAATTATAAAATTTTGCATAATAATCAAAATAATTTTCTATGCATATATATCTAAGAATTAACTACATAATTTCGAAAATACAAAAACTTTGATGCAATTTACAAAAATATGTGTATCGTAAAATAAGCAATTTTACTAAAGCATTTCGTACACTGTACACAATAAACTCGTGCTGCAAAATTAAAAACGATTTCGTACAATGCACGATAGTTTTCATACATATCTATGAGGCATGGATTTTTTTGAGTGTACGTATGTTACAAAGGTTTACAGTAGGTGGCAGTAAACAAAGTCTTGTTAATTTTTTCGAATAACAACTTATTTTCAATTAAAATTTTTTATTGTCGTTAAGTTTCTATGGCTTTTCTTTCTAAAAGTTTTATCTGAAAAATTTACAAAAAAAATTTTAAATAACAAAATGTTAGTGTTCAAAAAGTTATCTATGGAAAAATGATTGGTTATAAAAGAGGAATGATTTCTTTTAACTAAACTCAAAAGGTTTTTTTATATATGGGCATTTCCATTTTGACGTGTCGTGATATTTGTACCCCAAAATGTAAAAAAATTAAATGAAGAAGTCAAATTTGTAAAAAGGGTTTTTTATATATACAAAGTAATGAAGTAGCACTATATTCAGAAAAAAAATTACAGCAATCGACGCTAAGGATTTGCAGATATAAGCAAAAATATGCGCTGGCGTAACATTAAAAAAACGGAAGTGGATTTTGACTTGCATTACAAAACTGAATAAGACTGCGATTTGAGCAAGATGTTTTGTACAAAACCATTTTTAGTAAACTTTGGACTTAAAAAGATTTATTTTTCAAGCTATCAAATTTAAAAATCTTTGCTCGTTTTAGGGTAGATATGGGCATTTTCAGCGAAAAGTCTACTTTTTTGTAATGTAACGCCAGAATGCAAATAAGGCTGTATTTTAGGACTATGTTGTTCAACCGTTATCCCTTTTGTTACTTGATGTAGAGCTAGTTGCGCTTTACACCAAAATGTAAAAAAGTAAACTATACATATACAATTTTTGGAGAAACAATATAAATTACTTCTGGCGTTACGTGACAAATAGTAGACTTTTCGCTGGAACTGCCCATATATAAATTTGTATGTCCGAAAACTTTTCTATATAAATTTTTGTGTGTTTAAAAAGTTTTTGACAGACTATTTTGTGTGTTCAAAATTTTTTATATTGAAAAGTTTTTGTTTTCGAAATTTTTGTTTATTAATTTTGCGTATTCAAAAAATTTTCTATACAAAAAATCTTTGGTGTTCGAAAAGCTTTTTATGAAAAATTTTGTGTGTTCAGAAAGTATTTTTAAAAAAATTGTGTGTGCCAAATAAGTTTTGTTTATTACAGAAATGTTTTTCCGTATTAATGGCACGAAATTATTCTCTTTCGTTTATTGGGAAATTTAAAACAATAAAAAAGAAAATCACGACAAAAAAAATTAATAAGAAAGAAATTTATGTAGTTCTTGGAGTAAAATGTTATTTAAAAAATTTAATATTTATCAAAAATTAAACTTGAACAGCAAATAGAAGAAGAAATATTAAATTTAATTTTTTTCTTTAGGCAATGAAGCAAAGCAAGAGTAAAGTTTATTTTGTACATTTTTGTATGAAGAATTTAGTGGAATCGCCAAACAGTGCCGTGTAGAGCAAAACAATTCTTAAAAAAGAACTTAAAAAAAGTTAATATGGAGCAAAAAAATGCTTAATATCACAGAACGCATTAAAAATTTGTGAAACAGGTTTTGGGTTAAGAAAGAAGGTATTTAAATCACACATGCCTCACTTTCGATTTTAAAAAATTTTTCGGGAGGTCAATCCAGTAATGGGTTGACGAACTATTAAAAAAAAATTGTAACAAATCATTTTAAACGAAAATAATTTTTTCATTAAAGCGCGTATTTTTAAAGTCAAAAGTTATTCTATCTAAAAATTGCTTAAAAGTAAAAATACATACTTGAAAATTTTCCTGTTCGAAAACTTTTTTTTATTGGAAATTTGTATGTTTTTAACTAAAAGTTTCTATAAAATATATCCATAATGCGAAAAGTTAATAGTTTTCCTTAAATATGCTAAACTTCCTAAAACAGACCCTCGTAATTTTTAAATAAATCACGTTACTAACTACAGATATCGTTATAACTTTTAATTTGATAAGACCTGTTGTTAAATACCTCTAAACAATTAAATTTTAATGAATTTGATTAATCTTAGTATGTATTAAATAATAATTTAATTTCATTAATATTTATAGAAAATATATCAGTTAAAATTTTAACTGGAAGTTATGACAAAGTTCTATAACGTCATAATCATCATCATCATTGCAGTCAAAGTGAAAAATGTTTCATTAAGTTTAACGACGCACAGTTTGATTATTGTGTACGCATCAATAACTTTGGGACATATAACATTAAGTTGTTCACGTCACAAGTTGCACCCTTGCGAAAAAGGAAAAGTGTAAAACATAACAACAACCCCATAGACAATTATTTGTGCGATATAACAAACCACTGACTTCACGTAGCCGTAGGGTCTGTTGTGGATTTGTCTCGCTCCGTATGCGACAATTTTTCAAAAATTTTACTGTAAAACAAGGACTGATTTTTCAAGTAAATATGCATAATTTGGTACCCAGTAAAAACTTCGCTTACTTTTTCAAAATGGATAGCTTCTTAAACTCATTATTTAGTAGCTTTCTTCTTTAACTACATCTATAAGAACTTCTATAACTTTTTTCTGGATGTATAAAGGTAAGAAAATAATGACTTGCTTTTGAGTGCGTTCATTTTGGGACATACCTTGTAAAATTAATTGGTTCTTTCAGTAGAATTGTAAGTAGTGCTCTTATGTTTTTCTGATTACTCAACACATTATTTTGTAGGCGAAGTTTTAACTGGTTAGTACATACATATGTCAAAAGGGAGCGCAGTATGGCAGTTTATTGGGCAGTTAAGCCTTTCGTAACTTATATTGGGCTTAAGAAAACACCCTTTATATAATCAGAGGGAATCGGTGAATTTTAAGTCACAAATAACAGATGGAGCATATTCCTTTAAAACACTTTGTTCTAAATAAAAAAAGCAAATTTTGCAAACGATCCAAAATTGCCCTAAATGTTCTAGTCTCCTGTTCGCTAAAAAAAATTAGACCTTAATGATTTCTTTGTGTAAAGAAATAATGCCAAAGATTTTGTGAGAGGCGGTCCTTTAAAAGACCTTCTCCCTAAGGCATAATAAATCGAACTCAGAGTGCTTGAGAATTGGCACAACCGAATAATAAATTAAAAAAGTACTTTTTTTAAATGAATAAAAATAAAATGGGTATATATTTTCCGCCCTAACTCATTTAGCAAAACATTGTTTTTCTCAGTTAACTTAGATTGTATTGATACAAGTGACTTTTTTCTTATATGTATGTATGTGACACCATATAAACGTGAACAGAAACAAACAGTTATGGACTCTGCCACTTTATTATACCCACAAAAAAATGTCAATAATACCTTATTTTTTTCTTTGTTATTTTGTTTTATTTTGGATTTAATTTAATTTTAGAATCTGGCCAGCAGTATTAAGGCAAGCTACTTATGGCACCATTAAATTTGGCACCTACTACACACTTAAAAGTTTAATAAACGAACATGGTCTTCTTATCGATCCCGATACGGGGACAGAAAGGGTATGGTCTAATGTATTGTGTGCAGCTGCAGCGGGAGCGATATCGTCAGCCATTGCAAATCCCACCGATGTACTGAAAGTACGCATGCAAGTGCAGGGGAGTGGTTCGATGCAGAAAAGTGTTTGGTCTTGCTTTCATGACATTTATAAATACGAAGGTTTTAAAGGTTTATGGAGGGGTGTTGGCCCCACAACCCAAAGAGCAGTCGTAATAGCATCGGTAGAGTTGCCGGTCTATGATTTTTGTAAACTGCAGTTGATGGACTATTTTGGTGATCATATGACAAATCATTTTATGTAAGTTAAGCAGAAATTTCCAATTAGAAAAAAACATTGATTGACAGTTTTATTTATCACTTAACAGCTCTAGTTTTATAGCTAGTTTAGGTAGTGCTATAGCCTCCACTCCTATAGACGTTATACGTACCCGCCTTATGAATCAACGACATGTTACAATAGTCAATGGCATGGCTACAGCAGCAACGTCTACAAAAATCTATACTGGTAGTTTAGATTGTGCTGTACAGGTATTTTGGAGTTACTTTATTATCTTAAACTGATTTTTAATACTCAAAAAAATAACTCTTTTTACAGACTGTGCGTAATGAAGGTTTTCTGGCTTTATATAAAGGTTTCATACCCACTTGGGTACGCATGGGCCCTTGGAATGTTATATTCTTTATAACCTATGAGCAATTAAAAAAATATTAATACAAAACTGAATGATCAGTTTAATATTTTCTCTCATGGCTGTTAGTTTATCAAAGAATAAATATTTAAAAACAATTGAAAACATTTAGTACAAGCTAAAACAAAAACACCTCATTAGTAAAATCAGAAAAGTTTCTAACTTTTAAGACTTCTCCAAACTCATTATCATCGCCTAATGCCTTTTGCTCATTCTCCACTTATTATTATTATTATTTTTTTTTTTTTTTTTTTGTAAAAAAGTAAATGAATATCATTAGTTATTAACTAAAATAATTAAACAAATAAAATAACCCATCTTTACATTTAAAGTTCATATAACCGGGCATGTTTTAGAAATTAAAATGAAGTGGATTTGAAATCGAGCAAATTTCAAAAACGACCCTTGACAAAAAAAAGGTTCATAAAAATTTTCCATTTTATCAATTTAATTTTTTGAGTACCAATTAGCTTAACAAGAACAACTCTAAAAACCGGGAAAAACCACGGTAATTTTAATAATTTCACTTCATTTCGATTTCTAGAACACGCCCCAATATTATGATAATTTATACATAAATCATTGTAAAATTTTATAGCTTTAAGAACTATTAATTTAATTTGTTTTTAAGTTTAGTGAAATTGATTACTTTTATGCCTTATACTATTCTTAAATTTCTGCTTTTAAAGTATTTATGGTTGTATTTCTTTGCATTTCGCTGTATTTTTTTACCTTTAAAAAATTTAAAATTAATATTTAAAAAATTACTTTTGTCAAGTTCATTTTATTTATAACAGGAAAAAATCCCTTGAGTTTTTTTACTTTAAAAATATTTTTCATTACAAAAATATGTAAGTTATCTTTAAAAAAAATGGACACAATAATATTCCAAGTATAACGTTATATTTATTTGAACAAAAATAAATGTTATTTGTAATTACCAAAAAAACGAAATTGACTTAATAAAATAATATAAAAAATGACATAATTTGTAAAATCTACTACTACACCATCATTGGGGGAGGGAGGGTATTGTGGATTTTTGCTGGTCCTTTAAAGCCAAGGAGTGGGCTTTAAACCAATCGACTGAGAACCACTTTTCATCTATGAAAACACTATAATTGCGCTGGTCAAAAGGCATTCAGTTTTTAACATTCGAAAATTTCCAACAGCATGTTTGTTTCTTTAAGTAGGGCATACATTATTCCAGCATACTGGCGCAATCAAGTGATGTTGAGTTGTGCTCGAAGCACATACCATTCAATCATACTGGTGCAATATTCATTTCCAAAAAAAATTTTGTACGAATGAGTTGTTGCCACTAGTGCGCACTGAATTTAATATTAAAAAAAAAAATAAGAATATTCGTGTTTTTTTTATTAAAGATTCGTAATGAATAGTCACACAGTGTGTTATTTCAAGTTTTTTTAATAATAATTAATAATTTTTTACACATTACCAAAAATTTGTGCCACCAGCAAAATATCAAACTCTGTTTGATATCGCAAAGCGTACAATCACACCACAAGCACATACACGGTACTTTTGCTGGCACAATCACTTGATTGCGCATGCATACTGTAGTCGTGTATAGGGCCTTTTAGCCATGTCCGCGATAGAACCGATTTTTTCCTGAGATTCTTTACAGCTTTTACGATTTTTAATAAATATTAGACTTTGCATTCATGCCGCTGTTAGCAAATTTGCGATCTTTAATTCAAGTAAAAAAAAAAAACCTGAAATCACAAAAGCAAATCGTCGGCTTAGAGTGTAAGCCTGCTAAATCAATTTTGAACCGTATATAAAATTTCGATACCTTTCAAAAGAAAAAGTGACGCCGCATCGAGTTAGAAAAACATTTACTTCAATTTGGGACTCAATAACATACATATTAGAAAATAACCCAAACATATATAGGTTTTCTTTTTAAGTTAGACAAAGAAATCATTAGAAGTTTTTAGTATGCCCTGTAAATTTTTTAAAAAGTTAGTTAGCAGGTTTACACTCTAAGGCGACGAAATAAAACTTTTGTAGTGTCGTCGAATTTTCTTAATTTTAAATGATTTGTTGTAAATAAAAAAGCTTATGGCATAAAAAATTAATAACCAACACATTGAATATTTTATTTAAGAAATTTATTATGACGGTCATCTTACAATAGTCGCAAGATAACAAATTTTAAAAAGTTGTTTACGTAGCTGAACGTTTTGAAATCACAAAATAATATGCGCAGAACACCTTTCTTGCGATTTCAAATCACTTTCATAAAATGTGATTTTCAGAACAGGCCTGGTAGACAAAAATTTGTACATACATTGCACTGTCTATTAAAAAATTTAACGACAGTTTTTGCATTCCGATTACCTTTTTTTAATAGATTTGCAAACAGTGTCGTATTTGTATGGCTATGAATCTTGACTAAGTTGTAAGGGAGGGGGGTAAAACCACCCTTATGTCACTACTATTTTATTATGTATCTGTATTTATGCATGTTTTAAATTCAAAAGCAGCTATTAAGGTATAAGCAGTAAAAAAAATTAATACAATTTTCTAAATTTCAGTCGAAATTTGATACAACCTAACGAGTTTTTTTAGATTAAAAATAAATTTTCTACTGGGGTTTTTTCATCCATCCTAAAAGTATGCAATATTTTATTCAAGCAAATCAAAATTGAAAGTAAAACAAGTAAGAAAAGTAAAGGCGGCCATGGCGCTTGTGATACCCTACACTACAGTATTGTAAAACAAATTTTCAGGAGTGTACCCCATTTGGGACCCATGGGCATATGAGGTTAATGGGTTGATTATGGATGGCAACACAATAATTAAATTGGTGTTAGGAACGGCAACATAGCTTAGTTGCCAAAAAGTTATCGATAATGCTATTTGGACAGTTTGGCAACTAGAAATAAATATAACAAATTGAAAAAAAACGAACAAAAAAGTAATTCAAAGTGAATAAAATAATATTAAAAAAATGTTCATGTAGCCATCTAGGCTTGCCAGACGTACTGTTTTCAGCAGTATGCGTACTTTTTTTACTATCTGTACTGCTTTCTGCATAACCAAAGAAGTACGCAATTGTACTTTTTTTTGCTTTTGTACTTCATTTTGTACTTTTTTTTTTTTTTTTCACAAAAATAAAACACGTTTGATGCATATATATAAAGTACAAACAATTTTCGACATCCACTAAAAAGACTGCAAATCGGAAACTAATGTTTTAATTTTGCGATTTTTAATGGTTTGAAATGCTGCGCCATGTACCAACTCTATGACGCCTGAAGTTTAAAGATTTTAAAAAAACTATCTAAACGTAAAAGTCTTTTTAAAAAGCGTGTAGACAAGTTTCTATCGAAAACGAAAGTTGATTTCCGAAAACATTTCAATTAATTTCGATAAATAATTGGTTCGTATCATTGAAAGATTTTGCTGAAAAAAGTTTTAAAAGAAAAACCCGTAGAATTTAAGCTTAAAGAATTTCCACAAAGTTGATTATTTCCCAATTTCGAAAATATTCGTATTTTCACTTCCTCATTGAAACAACTGAAAGAATTTTTAGTTCAATGTTTTGGAGAAAAGACCGAAGTTAAATTTTGATTGAAAATTAATAATAAAAACTAATTTTAAATACACTTTCGAGTTTTTAAGTTTTTTAAAAACAGTAAAAATGGCCTTGTTAGCGAAGTACAAAAAAAGTGATAAATATTTGTAATATTTTAAATTTACAATAATTAATTTGTTAAATTAAAATAATGAAATTGTTAAATTAGAATAATAAAATTGTTGAACTAGCACGTGACATTGAACTGAAATTTACATTTTTATTTTACAAAATTTAAATGAACAAAGCTTTTTTGTTTTAAACATTTAATTTGAAACAGTTGGCTAACTAAAAGATTTTAGTGCTTAAGTATATTAAATACTTAATATTAAAAATATCTTATTTTGTGTTATTTATGAATTGCTACTCAATGCATTTAAGTAAATGAACTAAAAAAAATTTAATGTACTTCTTTTTACATTCATGTTCTGCCGTTTTTTTCTCGATGTACTGTTTTTATGGATTTCATATCTGGCAAACCTATAGCCATCACAAATTTCGTAAAACTTGTTGTCGCCAATTTGTATGTCAATACCAATATTTATAAGGCAGTATGGCACGTAAAGGCTATTTTCGGAAGAAGAATTTGTATGGGAGCTTTGGTCAAATATGGACTGATACAATAAAATTTGGCAAGATGATTTAGGTAGATTGCAATTAAATAAGTTTGATGCCAATTTAATCTTAAAACCAACATAATAAAATGGTTTATGTGCACAAAGACTCTATTCCGGTAAGAAGCTCATATGGGGGCTGTATATTATTAAGGACCGATTATCATCATATTCTTGTAACAATTAGAACTTATGTACCACATTCCATCATATTATCTCTAAAACTGCGACCTGTACTCTAGGCTTGCATGAACAGTCAGCGGGACGGACGGATATCGGAAGATCGATTAAAAAAGGATTCTTTGTAGATCGGTATACTAAAAGGCGGGTTATGTTATGGTGATACAAACATCCACTATTGTGGTATGGGTGTAACCTGCAGCCACACGTTCAATAAATCACTTCCAAGTTGTTTAGATAAACTGCTTGTCAAAACTAATTTGAATTGACAGCTGTGGCACATGCTGCACTCAATTTGATAATCAATTTCATTTTAAAAATGCCCTCGACGAAGAAACCACTCAAAATAGTAGCTTTTTAAAACACAATTTTTTTTTAAAGCATATTTCTTTTTGAAGAAATATAGTTTTTATGAGGAAGCGACAAAATAAATTTGTGATCTGTTAAATTGAACATAAAATTGCCAAACAACTGGAGAGGTAAAGTGGAAAGCAATCTCGTGGTCAATTTAAAAAGTGTGAGTGTGTTAGTAAAAAAGTGAGAGTGTGTTGCAACTTGAAAGGAATTGAAAGTCAAAACTTGATCGTGTGGCCTCCAAGAAAATGAACAAATTTTAAGTAATAAAGAAGATATTTGTACACGATTTTGATACTTTAATTGTAACTGTTCTCCATTTACACAGAAACACTCCAATACAGCCACATTTTGGTTCTTAGGTTCGCCTAAGAACGCCAATTCCTACGGATGTTTTACTACACAGGCCTTGTACTTTAAGCTTGATTTGAAATTTCTGACTCTTCAGAGTGGCTGTTGCACTGTGTAATAATAAAATAACTTACACAAACATTTTTACTTACCATTTTGAATTGTAATGAAGCGGTGTGATTAAATTAAACCAGATAGCAACAAAGTGCTGTGGGACATTTTGACACCTTATAAAATAAAAAGTATATACGCCAAATTATTTTCAACTAATTAAACCGAAAAAGAACATAAATCATCAAACTATACATCATTAATTATTTCAAGATGTTTTACGAGCAAAAAAAAATAAAATCAACAAAGAGTTAATATATAATTGTATGTATTTTTTTTTTTAATTCTTTAAAATTAACATCTACTTTTATTTGGCAATTAAGATATTTAATTTTTGTTAAAAAACATTATTTTTATACCCTTCATTACGTGTAAAAAGGGTATATACATATATAAGTTTCTCATTCCGTTTGCAATTTCTACCATATTGATCTTAGATCCTAAAAAGCATATAATTTCTGGGTTATTATAAGTACCGAAGCTGATTTAACGATGTCCGTGTTGAAAAAGGTTTTCCGAAGATCCCAGATATGACGGGGACTAGGATGTTATATATTTATATTGCAAATAGTACGGAATAGATTGCTATTTCAGCTATATCGGCTCACAAATCGCTGGGAGATTAGCAATAAACCACTACTACCTCTAATCGTTACCCATAAATCTTTAAGTTTTAGCCCTAAATCTTTCTTTTTTTCAAATTTTTTAATAAAATCTATGACCTTTGTTTATTCATTATCACCTGTAATAAAGTTAGTAAAATTCTAGTAATGAAAATGAACAATAACGGCTTAAAAACAACTTGCTTTCCTGACAAAATAATAATTTTGGCACACCAAGGACCAAATTTGGCGCAGATACTTCTTAAATATAAAGGGTGCTAAATATAAAAAAGGGACGTAATCAGTCCATTATTTCACCTGGCCGCCATACAAGTGTCCTCTCGAATTAAAAGTTTTGGTACGATAGGTTAGGTTAGCCTAGAAAAAGCTAGAATGATTAAATTAATCAAATTGACCTTTTATTTTATCCCGGAATAAGAATTTTGAAATGATATCTCCTTTTCAATATTATGTTGAAGGGTATATAAGATTCGGCACAGTCTCTTTTTCAACAAAAAGTTAAAATGGAATTTAATGGATTCTTCAAAATTAATAAAAAAAAAAAAAATATAAAAATACCATTTGCTTTAAACAATTAAGACATTTGCTTTTTGCATTAAAGTTTTTTTGTAATTTTTTTAGGTTTTAAAGTGCTGAGCTTTTTGTTCAGGCCCTCTATTATTTTGAAGATTTGGAATTGTTTATTCGATGACAGAGCACGTTAATTGTTAAGTCATTCATTAGTTGTTGTTGTTTTTTTTTTTTAATTTAATGATCTTGATAATGAATTGAATTAATTTCTTTTTTGCAAATTAATTTTGTGATTGTAATCGAACACAAGTAAAAAATTTTTTTATTAAGTTCTTATTGTGTATACACTTAGATTTATTTTTAGATATTATTGCTATTGTTTTTTAAATATCTGCTAGTTAGTTGATGGTAAAAAAAAAATAATATTTCTGTTAAAAAAAAACTAACTTAAATTAGTGGTGAAATGCACCGATTGTCATTCCATTCATTATATGTAAACGGCTAGAACTAATACTTTTAAATTTAGTAAAGATCAAACCATAATTTACAATAGGCCCCGAAAAAGCTTACTTTATAAATACGCTATAGAACGCCTATTGTCTGTCATTTAGATTGTCATAGTTTCATAAGAAATGAAATTAAATTCTACTACCAATTTTGTAAAGATCGGTCTATAATTTACAATAGGCCCCATAAAAAGCCCGCACTCAGAAAACACTTTTGTACACTACAAAAACGTGAAATAATGCTATTGTAGTAAAATTAGAGCTTTCATAGCTAAATAGGACTAGAAATCGGAAGATCGGTCTATAATTATGGACCCCCTATAAAGCCGACACTCGAAGACACTTTAGTACGCTTGAAACCGTAATGGATAATGCTTAGAACATGACTTTAATGTGCCTAAAACCGCAACGAATTATAATACAGTGAGGTCAGTTTTGATTAAGATTGGTTTATGATTTATAGATTCCATATAAAGCCCCCTTCTGAAATATTATTGCTCTAGGTGGCGGTTATCAAATATTCGGCCCAGCCGAATTTATCACTTTTACCTGTTTAACTTAAGTTAAAAATTAATATGTCAAGACAAAATTAAATTCGAAGACCGTTATAAGTCACTTAAAGAAATGTAGTAATTAAAGAAAAATTAAATTTGAAATGGTGCAATAGTTTTATAAATATTTGAAAAAAAAATTTCCTTACACAGAAAGAAAAAACTTGTACAAATTTAATTATTTTCCTCTTACTTTTAGTACGAGCCTACTTCAATATTTAAATACGAATAAGACAAAAAGGTACTTAGGTAAGGTTAGGTGACCGGTCATAAAGACTCCGCATAGACCGTATTGGTATCGATAAATTTGAGTCTTCTGTCACACTCACGTTTACAGCGGCGATTGCTTTTTATAAACGCACAGTACGTGCCCGATTCGGATGGATATTATAAAAAAGAGTAAATGTGATCATGAATCGATCTATTGTATTGTGTATTAGCTTGACGTATTGCTTTATAAGTTTGGCAAACAGGGGCCAAATCACCGCATTCGAAATCGAGTACTTCTTCATCGAAATGTACTTTACGTGGATCACGGCATTCGTTATCGAAACGTATATACTCGAAGTTGTACTCGATTGGTAATCTCTTATCGAAAACAAACAAACACTACCTTTTTGGTGTAAAACAAAGAAATCAAAACGAATAAGTAATAGAATAAATTAATAAAAATTTAAGTATTTTTCTATTATTTTCTCAAAATAAGTTTAAAAAATATAATCTTAATTGTTTTTAGGGAAAGTAAACATCAAGTTTAAAGTTTTCTGAATTTTTTTCACAATTTATCACAAATTTATTTAATTTGTTTTCATTTTTTGTTGTGTTATTCTTATTTTCATATGCTTACAGCAATGTAAAAAATAGTAGTAGGAAATATAAATTTCGATCGTATACGGTGATCCAAAGAATTGCGGCCATCGAAATTTTTCTCTACACAAACCTGAACTCGATTTCGAATGCGGTGATTTGGCCCCAGAGCGCGAATTTAGGAAATAAATTTCTACAGTTATCCATATCGGTAGTTCAAGACGTCTAAAAAACACCCATTACATAAGTTATTAAAGACAAAAACCATTTAATAGATATTTAAGTATTTCCCCATAACCACAATTACCAAACTGTAAAACTTATTGTTTAAGTTCCATGTCTTGTACATATCATATACATACCATATCTTGTTCTCACACATTCCGTAACCCGCGTCTTATAGGAAAAACATACAGTTTTAAAAATATTTCCCATACAGTGTTGCCATAACTGTTTGATAAGAATATGCAAAAACTTAAAAAAAAAATCTGCTAAATCGTAAAATAAAGAAAATATGCTAAGACATTCACATAAAATTTTTAATATTTTCAATTATTAGTATTGTGGTTATTTTGTTGAACTATTTATGGTTTTTAATCCAAATTTTTAATAATTTTAATTAGGCTTAAGTTCATTAAATTTAATTTTCATTAAATTATTTTTATGAAGAAAGGAATTTTACAACATGAAAATCAATTAAAATTGTTATTGATAATCTTTCATTATTGACCGTGGCCGGGGCTCGAACCCAGGCCGACAGGTTACCATGACATGTTTCGATCGCAACCACTCGATCTCCTCAAAAAAAATATGTAAAATTTGTACAAAAAAAAAATATGCAATTTCTCAACTCAATCTGATAAAATGCTAAAATGGGAACACTGTTTCCATATAACGAACATTTACGTTCGAAATTCTTGAACAGTTTTAATTAACTTATTAAAATCAAACTCGTAAATTTATAAATGTTCTATATTTTTAAAGCAGGTACTAATTTGTTTAACAAAATTATCTTATTTGAATGCCGTCCTAATCTTGGGAAACTAGTTTTACATTTTTGTCGGTTTATCTTATTAATTTCATTTGGTACGCTGATGTTTTTTTTTCGTTTCTTTTATTCAGATTATAATGTCAGGGATTGATTTACATAGACGTCACGAAAAACCTTTGGGTTTTTCTATTTTTATTTATTTTTTTCTTTAGCTTTTTCTTTCCTTTTGAATGAATTTTAAACAATGATATAAAAATTAATTCTTAATTATTATTATTATTTTTTTTTTTTTTTTTTTTTTGAAATAAATTTAAAATCCACAAAAAATGTTTTTTTTTCGTTTTAATAACAAAACAACATAAATATTTGTTCAAAAAAAGAGAAAAATAAATATGCAAAAAATAAAAAAGATAAAAAAAACAAGTAAGAGTGCTATATTCGGCTGTGCCGAATCTTTGATACCCTCGACCGACAGTAACAATGTTTCAGACGTGGGCCTTATACGGGATCTATAAATTATTAATTTATCTATATAAAAACGGAAGTCAATATTAAAATAAATGATAAATTATGAACCGATCTTTACAAAATTTGACATTGGGTGTAGTCCTATAAGACTGTGACATAACAAAATCTATTGCAGTAGCATTATATGTTACAAATTTAAGCCTACTAAACTGTTTTCCGAGAGTAGGCTTTATATGGGGCGAATGGTAAATTATTGACCACTCTTCACGAAACTTAACAGTATGATTTATAGTCATATAGAACGAATTTTTGTATATCAACGTGCATTGTAAAAAAAAAATATCAATTTTTTTGGGTGGCAGGTCCACATTTGAATTTATGACTTTTATCCTACTGAACCGAATTTGCTGGATTTCAATCTCAAACTGCTTAGAATAACTAAAGGCAATTTTTGACACCAATATTGATCTTTTCTTTTGAAAGTGAGCGTGTTTTCAACAGACGGACAGACAGATGGACATGTCTAAATCGACTTAGAATTACTAAAGAAGCCAGCATATATATGTATATATATATACTTTCTGGGATCTTAGATGAATAATAAAATAATTTCACACGGAATGGCCAATTTAGTATACCCTCATTCACCAAGAGTGGTGGTGTAGGGTATAAAAACAACGTGGCTTTTAAAAATATACAGTTTTAATTAATTTCTTGTTGTCTAATTTTGTTTAAATATTTAAGCCAATTTTGATTTAAAAAAATTTAGATAAGAGCCAATGATTTCGTTTGTATTTTTTCTCGAAGTGTCTATTAAATTTTATTGAGAATTTTAACATAACTTGTGGAATCAAATAAAAAATTTTAAAAACAAACCCAGGCCAAAGTTTATTTCATGAAGAACACACGTATGTTTTTGAGAATCAAAAAAAAGACAGTTTTAACTAGTTAAAATGCCGCCCTAGCGTGGTGGACTAAGAACGAACCTTTCAAAGCTAGAGTGATACCTGATAAGGTTTATCGCCTAATCTGCATATCGATCACGGGCGCCACGAAGACCCGTCCAACTCTGGCTTAAGGAGCTATCCTGCACATTCCTCCTTTACACATATCTGTAAAGGAGGAGGCCTGCAAGTGAGCCAGCAGAATGCCGCGCGCTGCTGAATACAAGGCAGGTGACTATGTAAGTCACATGTGGATCCTTGCAATTCTCAAAAACTATCCATCTTTTTTGGTTAGTGATCATTAGGGCAACCAAAAAAAAGCACTAAAAAAACAGTTTTAAGCTCTTAAAAAAAGCCTTTAAAAACATGAAAATAAGCTGTTAAAACTTAAAAAAAAAGCAATTTAAACTTGTTTATTTTTCACTTAATTCGTTGTTATAGTAAATTATAAGTTGATGCAATAAATTTTTCGAAAAGAAAACTATGTTTGTTTGGAGTCAGCAAGTTCTTGTAGATAGAAAAAGTTCTTCCTACGTCTACAGATGTAAAGGGAGCATATCTAAAATTGAGTATTTGCTCTGAAGTATATTTTATACGATTGGACTCATAATTCCGCTTGCCTCCCAAAATATCCCCAATATCTTTCAATACCGAAAATCCTTAATTTTTTAATGAAACTGATCTTAATTTTGTATTAACTTCGTCTTCTATATCCCCTGGAACACGGGACATTTTTCTTACGATCCACAACTATGTTCACTTAGAAAACCAATGAAAGATTTTTTGTTTCCAATTTTGTTACAACTTCGAGTAAAACAACAAAATTTGCAGAAATTTACATTATTTGATATACAGAGAAATTCTTAATAGCTAAAACTATATTAAAAAAGAAAAAAATAAGACGTTACTATACCAAAAGCAGAGAGAAGGGGAACTAAAAGACGTTTCTTTATACAAAACTATATTAAAAAAGAAATAAGACGTTACAAAGTGTGATGGTAAAAGACGTTACATACTGAGGAATTTGATCGTAAGAATAGAGCTTTGGAATTTTCGAGAGAAAAGAACTTAAACAAGCAAATATTAAATTAGGTTTAAAAAAAGGCTTAATACTAAAAACATAAACACATACAAATTATACACAACACTATAAAAGGTAAGTTACAGTACTGCTAAGACAGAGTTGCATAAAAATCAAGTAAGAAAGTATAGTCGGTCAAGCCCGACCGTATTATACCCAACACCACAGTATTTAAAAACAAGTTTCGAGAGTGTATGCCTTTATGAATAGGGATCATCTATGTTTTAAATTTCATTAAAATCGGTTTGATGGTTTCTGGTAGGCAGAAATTGCCCCCTATCCCCCTCATAGTCCTATTTTTTTAAAAAATGCATACCTTACGTGTCCACATAAATATGGATCCATCTACATATGTCTTTAATTGCATTAAAATTGGTTGATAGTGAGCACAAAGACCCTCTTCCTGATAGCAGCTTGTATGCAGGCTATATTTAATTATGGACCGCTTGGCCTTAGTGCCAATTAGAACCCACGTACCAAATTTCATTAAATTGTCTTTAAAATTGCGACCTGTACTTTGCGCACGAGGTTACATGGACAGCCAGCCAGCCGGACGGACATCGTTAGATCGACTCAGAAAGTGATTCTGTGTTGACCGGTATACTTAAGGACCAATATTTTAAGGTGTTTCTCACATCAGCACAAATGCATAATACCCTCTCCACTCTTTAGTGTAGCTATAATAACATAAAGAGATAATATAGGTTTTTGGGATGATATTGCTCAAGGGAAGCACAAAATATTACCATAACGTTGAACGATTTTTTTAACCAGAGTTGTTACAGCACAGAAATGGTTGATTTTTTAGTATTTATAAAAAAAGTTGCAAATAAAAAAAATAATAATAACGATTTTTGCAAAATTTTATTAAATAAGTTTTTTTTTTGTATGAAAAATTATCTTAAAATGGCAAAATAAGCAAAAAAAAGCCGATATCGCAAAAATAACTAAAAAAAAAGCCGATATTGCCAAAATAAGCAAAAAAAAGCCCTAACAAATATAGCTCATTTTCTTTGTTTTCTTATGATCGGAGTTTGTGTTCAATCAAAATCTTTCTATCTTGTAAACCAAAAAATAAGCATTTGCTTTTTTTTGGTTGCCCTAGTGATCATATATTTAAATTTACTGCAATGTTAAATTAACATGAATTATAGTTATTTTAAAAGAAAAAAATGTTTCCATGATTCCTGATTTTACAGGAATGAAGCAAAATCCCCACCGAAAATTTTAAATCAACCTTGTTTTCTACGTTTTTAACTAGATTTTTTTCTGTGTGTATATGCGCTTGGAAATATCTGAGGAGGATGTCAGATAGCCAGGCCGCTCTTAGGGCACTGTCGTCTTTGTAAGTGAAGTTCATGTTGGTCATGGACTGTTTTGCATCTCTGCATGATCTAGGAAAACACAATGAGTTGAATTTGTGCTGGGTACCCGGTCATTAGGACCATCTGGGCAACGAAAGGGCCGACTGCTTGGCAAGCAAGGCACTCGACGCCCATTTATAGGCCTTGAGCCCTTCGTTGGCGTTGGTCACATTAAACCTGCCTTTACACATGCAAGTAATTAATTGCAAGTAGGCTATAACATCGAAAATGGCGACGAAATAGTCGAATGTCATACAAGTTGCATGAATGTTTACACAGTCAAGTGAAAGTTCTTTATAAATCAGAGTTACCAAGTGCGAAACAGAGCTTCATTTCTAAATAAACATTTGGCATTAATAATTATTATTACTTTTTCAAATTAGATTGATGTTTAAAAATTAAATTAATTGTCTTCTTTATGTATATATGCAAAAAAATCAAGAAATATTCTTAAATAGTTAAATCTATGATTATTATTTCCGCAATCAAGTAATTTAGGTAACACTGTTTATGTTTTTGACATTAACTTGCTGCAAGTGTCAAAATATCTTGCAAGTTGAGCTGCAAGTTGTCTGCAAGTACGAAAAATGTGATGGTGCTAGTAAAAAAGTGTGAGTGTACTGCGTTTTTCGAACTTGTACTTGCATGTGTAAAGGCCAGGTTGGGGGACATTGCAAACATGTCCGAACGTGAATTCCTTCGCACATCTCTAGAGAGAGATTTGTGACTCTCTCCCGTTGCAGGGCTGGTAGACTACTTGTTCTTTAGTAGGGGAAACTTATTCTAATTGTGGGCCTATTTACGGGGCACTGCGGTTTTAGATACTATCAGAATATAATGGGTAATATTGGTACCAACCCTGCGGGAAATTTATGTCAATTGGTCCAACAGACTGGGCTGGGATTTGTGAAAATAGAACAAGTACAAAAAGAAAGAACTCATGACCAGTGAAAGGAGAACCAATCATTTAACTGGTTTATGAACAAAAAGGTAGAAAAAGTAATAATTACAGTAAAGTCTTTACCGGTGGTGTGACACTTTTTTGGGACTTTCTAAAATTTTGTTATTGAATTTAATTCTAGGACTTGTTTTATTGAAATAATACTACATTGTAGTAACTAACACTAAACACGTTTATTGAGAATAGATGTGTGACTGGTCAAATGGTGTCAATTGACCCCCTCCAATGACAACCCCATGTAAAAGTGATAGGTATTATTCATATAAAGTGTTAGAACTAGAACCGGTCTCTACCACCAAAGACCTATCACGGAACTACTTTGGTGTCAGTTCGCTTCCCTCTAGGGAAGATATAAGGATTTTGTGTGCTTTATGACGAACGTCGGAACATCTCATCTGCCGCTGTCCCGCCTTGGGGACTTCCAGGCAAGAATTATAGCCCCAACTGAAATCTTAAATCTTTCACCGGGCAGAGTGTTCGGCTTTATACGGAGCTTGAGCCCGACATGGTGATATATATATATAGGCTGCACAAAAGATCCTCTGGGTCGCGGTGCGTATGGCCTTCTTCATATCTATCTAACTATGTAAACAAATTAATAAATCATAAGAGTTTTTCTTTTCCCGGACTTATTCATTGTCCGCTCCATTGAATGGAATCCACAAGGAAGTCGTTGACTATTTCACACTTGGCGCCGTCAAATAGGAATGGAAGCTTCCAGAAACAACTTTAGCTTGAACGAGGTAAAACGCACTAACTGCGGAACAGAACTCAAAGGAACAGATTTATTATGGCGCTATGATCCTTAAAGGGTCGACGGGAACCTATATATATTATGCTAAGCATTTAATCTAAATTACTTTTATTTTTATAAAACTATTTTAATTAAAAAACTACTTAAATTCAAGGAATAAAGCAGGAATGATTTATATGGGTCCCCCCCCCCCAAAAAAAAATACTTTTAATATAATTATACAAGTTTTTATCCGGATAACTAAAACACTAACTTATTTTAAACAAATATTTTATTCTAGAATAATAAAATTTCTTCTCAAAATCAGGTTTAACACAAATATTTTCGGTTAAATTTATGCTATTATTTAAAATTTGTTATTGTGTTCGATTTGTTTTAAATTATAAATATTAGCATTCAATAATTTAAAAGTGAACTAATAAATAATCCAGTCAAAAAGCCACAAACAAAAGAAATACCAAAGTGAAATGTTATTAAGACAAAAAAACCCAAAAACCAAAACTATTTTGAAAAAAAAACAAGATTTTTCAGGTTTAAGCACAACTAAACTAAACATAGGGAATTTCCCATCAGACAACAAAATCTGCAAAATCATAACATTTCTTTTAAAAAAAAAATTTGATGTTTAAACTCGCCTAAGAAATCAATATATCAAAACTATTCAGATATTTGATTTTTTAACTTACGTCATTAATAACCGTAGAGAATGTTGTGGCAATTTTTATTATTTTGACCAAATTTTCAAATTCAAAGTGAGAAAGTAGTAAAGTTTTGTAAAAGTTTTGTACAAAAAAAAATTTTTTTTATATGTTTGTTTCTGTGTTTCTGGTCGTCTGGCGTCGTTGTGACGCCAAATCCGTATCTGTTAAGATGTAGACTTAGAGATAAAGATAAAAGGTGGGTTAGTCTTAAGTATTATTATTTGTTTTTTTTTTTTTTTTCTTCATCTATTTAAATACATTAATAAAATTTTTGTTAAACTTTTTTAACCTGTTCATCAAGCCATCATTAGGCGGGGGGATAAACCCTCTATATAAACAAATTACTCTTTTCAAGCTAAAAACACAACACAAATCAATGGGAATTTTTAAAACTGCGTCAAGTCCCACTTAAATACAATTCGTTTGCGATAGCTTACTAACAAGAATGTGCATTTACCAAATAAAAAAGAACTTCTACATAACAGTTAAAAAAATGTTTAAGAAAATTTGTTATGAAAAAAAAAATTGCAAATATAAATTAAAAAACTGCAAACAGACTAGAAACATATTAATACAAACATTGTTTAAAGCTATCACGCTATATTTACGAGATAACGGTACATTAAGGTTTTTCGTTGTATATTTCTCTTTTAGGCGCCGGATTGAAATGCTGGCTCGATTTTATCCATTGTTGTTTACAACTTTTGCGATCAAATTGACTATACAAATAAAATTATAAAAGTACGAAGTTTGTTATTAAATTTGGTAAAACAAACTTCCAAAATGACAAAACTGGTGAAAAACGTTAAAATGTTTCTTAAATATAAGATTTGAACTACTTTACTTTGTATAATTCATTTCAATCGAACTACACCATTTTTCATTAAAATTCGAATTTTTAATTGATAAAATTGAATTATGATTTTTATTATATTCATACAACAAACATAAGGATAGAAAACATACATACTAAATCGTAGTTTTACTGACCAATAGGCATTTCTTTCAGGTAAAATGTTGTAGTATGTTGTATAGCTCTACTGCAATCTCCAGTAGTTATACATGTCATCATCTTTGCTATCGCCGTACTTTTTATTTTTGACCAAATAATTTCAATGGGGTTAAGCATCGGTTAATAGGAACTCAATCGCAGGAGTGTAGCTGGAGAGTTATCAAAAATAATTTGTAGCCGTGACTGTGACATGGAGCATTGTCACATACCAATACGAGTTCTGATAATACACTCCCCAACTCTTCCCACCTTCGAAAAACGCTTCTGACCTATAAATTTGCGCTGACAGCATCAAACGAACCCCTCCGGGTGTCCATTTGAATAATGCCTGATGTATTAATTGCATCAATTTAGTGTATGTTTGGACCACGGTATGTAGGAATTGACTGCACTGCTCGCAGTCCAACTCGAGACCAACCTTGTTTCTTCGATAAAAATAAGGTAAAGTTTGTCTCGTCTATCCATACCAATTGTTTTCCAGCTCTTACAAAATGACTATTTTTGCGTACATATGCTGATAGTTTTTCTTATTAAGTTGACTGTTCATATGAGCTTTTATGGAATACATTTTCCCGGGCAGAGTATTTCCCACAGTTGTCGTCGAAACTGGTTTATTAAGCTGCGAATTTATGTTTTTGACAATTTCACGAATATTAAATTTAAAATTTCTCAATTTTTTTTAAAATTGAAATTCTCATATTCATTTGGAATTTTCTCATTTCATCTGGATTTTCTCATTTTCAATGAAAAATGGTGTAGCATTTCACTCTGGTTGGCGCCTGAAAGAGAAGTATATGTACATCGAAAAACACGAATAAACCGTTATCTCGCAAATGTGACGAGCTATGAATTATCTCAATATCGTTTCCCGTTAAAAATTTAAATCCCGTTAAATTTAATTTTATATGAAAACATCCTCAGATGAGCTTTAGCAAAGTTCTTGAGGTTCCTAATTAAGTTGCAATTCGACGAGTAGACTCAAATGCATCCGTGTGGACTAGAATTGCCAGACGGCCTGGAATGGCCTGGATTGTCCAGTTTTTTGGGGGGTTGTCCAGGTGCCAGCTAAAATGCAATTTGTCCAGTTAAAAAATCTTCATTTTATTTTGAAAAATTACTTTTTTTATTAATTATATTTATTATTGTTTAGAACAAAATCATATACTAAGAAAAAATTGTAAGGAACAAATTTCTAATTCGCCGACAGATATCCCAACTAATCCAGTTTTTCAAAAATGCGATAAAAATAACGTAAAAAACTTATATACATTGATCTCGTTTGTTAGATATGCCAACTAGCAATACTTTTTGTGCAAGGACTTAAGGCATTTCTGATAATCTTTACTCAAAAGAATCCATTCATATGACCGAATAAAGGCTACAATTTTAACAAGACTTAATTTTGATGATAGCAAATATATATTTGTGGCTAACAATAAGCTGTTAGCCATGTTCGGGAAATCGAATTTGATTGAAATCAAAATCGAGCAAACTTTAAAAACGATGCAGTGTTTAAAGTTCATTAAATAATTTTGTTTTGTGTTCTTCATACTATGAGTACAGCTTATCTTCATTAGAAATTATCTTTAAATAAAAAAACGACGGCAATTTAAAGAAAAATTTAACTGGAAATCTCAATTGATTTCAATTTCACTCGATCCATAACATGGCTGCTTATGTACTTTTTTATTTGATTTAATTTAATATATACCAAGTTGAGTTTATATATACGGTGGCAGCAATACTACAACAAAACAAAAACCACAGAAAAGCAGATGTTTACGGCTCGAAATGTCAACTTTAAAAAAAAAAAAATATGAACCCAAAACAAATTGGTTCGAACTGTCAAAGTCATCAGGCTTTTCGCTGCCCCTTGTAGTGAATTCGCCCTGAATTTAATTTTGTAATATGATATGACTGATGTTTAAGTGTTACGTTTCCTTGCTTTTTAAATTTTTTTTTATTGCAAAATAAAATCTGAAGTGAAATTTTATTTTTTCTTATAGTTAAGTGCTTTTTAAAATTTTCCAGTTATTTTTTCGAAATCCAGGTGAATTTGTTCTATTGTCCAGTTGTCCAGTTTTGGTATCTGGCAACCCTAGTGTGGACACTTTCCCCTACAGCATCCACAGCTTTTCCAGTGCGAACACATCGAGCAACAGTTCTTCGTGGCTCATTATCTACTGATCATTTGTTCCTAAAACGGCTTATTCAGCTTATTTTCATGTTAAACTTGTGAGTTGTTGCGTTATTCAAATGTTGACGGTATTTGTTTTTGTATTGTAACAACTGATCGTCCGTAAACATAATAAAATTTAGCCATTTTTACACGTTCTTTTGCATTGAGTACGATGACATTATACAATTTTATTAAACCGTTTATTACCTGCAACAAAATAAAAACTGTTAAAATTAACGATTTATAAGCATTTGAAATCAGTCAGTCATTTTTGTGTTATTAAAAATTGTTAAAGACATGAAATTTCAGCGAAAGTCACTCACCTTTTTTCCATAATTCTTGTTTTAGTCGTCAAATCTTGATAAATGCGCACTTTTTGTTGGCATTGCACAACATTTAAGGTATGAAAAACGTGATAGAAATAAAGATAATTGATAATAGAGCAATGGAAAATGGGATTATTGCTAAAAGCATTTAGACAAATTTCAGTCCAGTAAGTTTTGTTTCTGCTGGCAATTATTTTGACCAATAGTCAAACCTCAACTTCTCTCCAGAAAATTGTTAATTCAGTTTTAAAAATTTTCCCTAATTAATCATCTTTTTTTTTTCTTTATGCTTTACGGAAATCTAGTTCAAATCCTAACGAATACATGATTTAAGCTACGCTTAAGATGTGAATTGGGTATCATAATGAAGAATTTCGCTAAAATAAAAAATACTAAATTTCTAACACGAACAATTTTAAAGGCCATTTAAAATATCCAAACGATATCGATTTAATTATTTTAATGAAAGCACTAAAAATTGATTAATTTCTCCCTTAAACGAATTTAACATTTTAAATCTTTTTATCTCCATATTAACTTTTTAAGCTCGAATACTGCCATGTCTATTTGCGTAGTAAAAGTGCCGTTCAATTCGGTAGCAAAACAAGTCAATTTATTAAAATAAAACTGGAATGTAAAGAAATATATTTGTAGCGACAAATCTACACATACATTTAAAACTACACACACACCCACTCCCACACTTAGAAATGGACAATGACTTGTAATTCATTTGTGTCGAACCATATTGAACTTTTGGTTAATTTTACGAAACTGGCATTTGCTTAAGCAAAGTGCGAATTAGATCGCACTTTACGTACGAAATAAAATATTTTTTTACTTTATTTTTTTTTTAATGCTTTTGAGAGGCTTTTTGTGAATTTTTTACAGTAGCTTAAGCTAGCTTATGCATATTATAGTTGGGCCTTTATTTTCAAATGTTTTTCAACTGTGGATTGTAATAAATGGTGGAACATAAATAACATTTTTTTTTTAATTTAAGTTCATTATTTTTAAAATAAACTGTCAGTTAAACATTCGGCACCATAGCTGCTGCTGAAAGATGAAATAACGTTCTTTTCTTCTTCTTGTAAAAACGAAGTACTTTTTTTCTTTTAATTTTGAGAATTTCATGGCATTGTCTAGCACTGCGATCGTACAACAAACTTATAATTTCTTCACTTAACAGTTTTTTTATTCGAATTCGTACTCATTGTAATTAATTTTGGTTTCACAAAAAATTTTTATTTTTCACAAGAAATTAAGTTTTTCTAAAGGCGAAATCACTTCAATTAATATGTAATTTTTTTATTTAAAAAAAAAAAAAACATTTAACCCTCTAATGCCTGAGAGTGCCTCAAGGCATGCTTTACACAATTTCTACTGACGTCCAATATATAAATAATTTATACTAATTTCCATTTTTTTACAATTGCTTAAAGATCTAGAAAAATATTTGTAGAAGCTTCGAAAGCTCTTACAAGCTCTAAAAGCATTGTCAGTTATGCTGCTCAAATAATAAAATTGTTTTTTTTTTTTATTATCATAAACAAAACGGAATATTTTTAATTTGTTTCATTACTTTTTATTTTCAATACAAACTAACAAACAGAATTCACAAAAATTAAATGTGTTTTTATTACAAGATGCCCAAAGGTGGCTCAAGGTACTCCTTGATGTTTTCTCACCTGGAACGTAAACTACTCATTGTACGGTCTTAAAAATATTTTTTTTGAACACAGGGGCCCCAAAATACCTTAAAAAAATTATTTTCATAATATATTCCCATTTACTTTGAAACTTGGCATTAGAGGGTTAACTTCTATCGCCACTTCTATTGCTTACATTTATTTGTCCCTTTAGTGTTGCTAAGTTTGTTTTTGATTTGAGAATAACATTTCGCTCCTTAATTGCAACATAGTCATATCTTAAAATAAATCAAACTTGAGAAAATGCGATTAAAGTCTTAAAAATGTACCTTTTTATACAGATTTAATAAAATACAATTTGCTATAACTTCGGTTTAGTTTGAGATACAATGCTGAATTCTGTTTCGCATATAAAGAAGGTATAAAGGAACACTTTTGCATAAGTAACTTTTGATTTTTGACTATGTTGCAATAAAGGTGCGATTTGATAATAATTTGATTTAAAATTGATAAAACATGGTATATCAAATGTTCAATTTGAATTCAAATGTTAAAATCAAACCATTGAAAATAGCTTGCGAACTGTGACTTTGTCATTTGATATCAAATGTTTAACTTCTTGTTTGTTGGGTATGGGATTTTAGAAATGAACTTGATTATGTATTTAATCAATTTAGGCAATTTGTTAAAATGTCAAAAATAAAAGTTAATTGACTTCATATTTTTATTTGTTTGAAAAAGTGGATATGGCCATAGTATAATAAGTACCAGGTATGCTCATTAGGGAGAGTTTTCATTATTTACCCATGTAATGTCAAATTAATTTACTTGATTTTTGGCGCTTGTTTTAATTTTTTCCCATTTTTTCTTTTGTTTGACGTTATATGGGTTTTGAAATTGAGAACAAAATTTCTAATGACTATACCTTGTACTTATTCTACCATGGATATGGCAAATTTTTGTCCATGCTACGTGTTAAAAATATTAGTTTATTCAAAAAAATTAAGGATAGTATTTGCAAGCAGGAAATTGTTACAGAGCTTGAATAGTTTTCTGAATAAACAAAAGTTTGCAACATTAATTTGTATCAAGTATTCAGTAAAAACCTAAGGATGACATAGCTGGGTGTAAAATAAGAGTGTTTTTTTATACCCTTCATCGAAGGTAAAGGAGCATATATAATGCTTGCATTCCGTTTGTACTTTCTATAATATTGATCTTAAAGTATAAATATTTGGTGTAATTGAAATTGATTTAACGATGTCTGTCTGTCCGACTGATCCGAGTTTTTCTAAGACCACAGATGATGGGGACTTGGTAGTTATATATTTACATATTCTGCATATCTGGAAAACGGCAAGAGCCAAGGTTTCCAAATTTGTACAACCATCTTGGTTATCAATATACAATATCCAACAAAATGTAGACGGCATTAGAGAGCTGGGCGTGGCATTAAATACATTTATTTATATCTAAAGAACGGTATTCATATAAATCTCGTTCTTATCTCACCATGGTGAAGGAAACATAAGATTCGGCATCGCCGAATATAGCACTCTTTTTTGTTTGTAAATCAATTTGCCAATACTATAAGGCAGGTTTGATTGACATGAATGTAACATGAATGTTACTTGGTAATGGGGCTGTGCGCGCACAAATCACTAGTAATTAAAAATTGTCAATTTCTTCTGATTTGTTCGGCTTGTGTGCGAACATTTTACAATTTTTTCATTTAAGTGTTTAACAAAACGTCAAATTGTATCGGTTGTGGAGATGTAATTTCCTTATTTTTAAATCAAATTACATGTGAAAGCCTATTTCTTCTTTAAATCCAGTCATTCATTCGTCCATTCTCTTTTTTTTTTTTTTTTTTTTTTTTTTTTTTTTTTTTGTAAACAAATAAATTACTTAATTGCAAATTTTTACTAATTTGAGGTGGCTGATTTCACTCTTTTTTCTCTATCAGCTCGACTTTTCGAGATATACCCTTATGTCCAAAATTAAGGCACTTTCACTACCTATATTGGAAAAACTGGAACACGGCTTAAAGATTATATTCTTGCAGAGTTTCGGATTTTTTTTTTACTGAATATGGTGCTTTTTCTATTTTTGATAAGTTTGGTATACATACAAGGGCCTTAAATGAGAAAAAGCTGGTACTTTTGGTACTCCTTTAAAGCTGATACTTTTTTGCGAAAAATTTCGTATAGATATAGCATATATCCCAGATAAAAATTTAGAGTACTTTTTAAGACGTTAAAACGGAAAAAATTTGTACTCTTGGTACATTTTTCTTTTCGATAAATTTGGTAAAGAGATAGCATACGGCACAGACTTAAATTAAGGGTACTATTTAAAATGTAAAAACGGATAAAATTTTCTTTCTTTCTTTTTCTTTTTGATGAAATTGGTATAGACTAGATTTGCTTTAAGATAGATCTGTATACTAGGAGTTTGAAATCAAGGCTATTTTTACATGAACATTTTAATGTTTTATTTTGTCATTGATCTTAATAGGGGCATGATTCCCTACGCAAAGCTAATGCGGTATTTATTGCTAATTCTGAAAAACAAAAGCTTTAGGGATCCTATTTTATCAAAACTAACTCTGGTATGCGCAACAAAAATAGAAGGAATTTAATAAAAAGTAGACACAATTTTTTTTTTTGTTTTTATGAAATACTTTGGAAAAAAAAAGATGGAAGAAAAACGAAACTGTTGCTTTCATTATGAACGAAGATTAATTGATATAATTACTATTTTGTCCTAAGAAAATCTCTATCATGTTAAACATATTATTAAAAAGATTTGCTTTAACAAAAAACCTTCTTCAATTGTTTTGTACTAAAATGAGCTCGTATATTTTTAAAATTTTAAAAATACTTTTTTTAAGCCAGGAAAGTTGTTTTTATTTAATGGCTTAAACTCACAAATACAAAGGTTGCTTTTATTTTATTTTTTGAAAATTAACATGAAATTGTTTAAACAAAATCCCTTTTGGGCTGAGTTCACCTTGTATTAATATAGCTTGAGCCGAGGTTCCCTACTTAGAGAACCCTATAGGGTCTACCTATAAGTATTAATAATCATGTGTTAATTGTGGTAAAATGGGGGACATTTAAAAAAAAATAAGTTGTAGCCACATCCAAATAAGCTTAACAATATTTATTTAGCAAACTAAATAACCAATAAAATATTTACACTTCATAAAAAGCCAATTCATCAAAAAAAAGTACCGCTAACATTTGATTTCTTTACAAAAAATACTTCATGTACTTTTTTGTTTGTTTGTTTTTTTTTTATCAAAAACAAGCCATTTTTCGTTCACAATATTGACAGACTTTTGCTATAAGCATAAAAAAACTTAAACATGTTAACAAAAATTCAAAACAGACTTTGTCATATCAAATATTTGACCAAACAAATATGGTCATAAAAAGAACACATTAGGCGTACGCCAAAAAAAATCGAGAAGACACGGTAGTGACTTCTTTTTGGAGCCTAATGGTCATGTTTTTTGTTGTTATTAGTCATCAACTCAAAACCCCATTCACTAGTCTAAATTGCAAATCATCCTGTATTTCAACGGAAATTCCATAAACCTAAATAAATAAGTGTTTTTTTCTAATTTGTTTACCCACAATTTTTAGTCTTTTGAACTTTACCTATATTGCCACAGGTATTATGCGTTTGTGATGATATTTGTTACACAAAGAAATATGGGTTGCAAACCAAACTCTGAACATACCGATAAGCTTGAAACCATTTTCCTAAAACATTTTATAATAATTGCATATAATAAAGAAGTAAAAAAGTGTATTCCGTCAAGCCTACGCCATGGCGCGCCACACAGTGGCTGAAAATCGGGTTTCATCGGTGAAAATCTGTAACTTTTGAACCAATAGAGATAATTTTGCAATTTCTGTTTTGCTGGAGAGAAGACTTCTTGAACTTTCGTACAGTAATCAAATCGGTTTAGCAGTTATTGAGAAATTTAAGATCAAAATTTAACTTTTGATGTTTTTTAGCATTCAGTAAGAAAACGCTTTTGATTGAGATTGAGAATTATGGTACTTTTTTATTAAAAAAGAGGAATGTTTTTAAGTGCGCTTTTTTAAGAACTTCTTAATCTACATAGCTGCCAAATTTAATTACGATATCTTTATTAATGTCAGATTTATAGAATATCAAAACCTAATATTACTATTTTTTTACTCATATTGAAAGCCCTTTCATTCATTTAAACTATAGAAATCATAATTTTAATGTTTGACATTCCATCAATTATACAATTATACAAATAAATGCAGAATAAAAACTTAAGCCTGATCTTTTTCGAATTTTTATTGTTAACAGTCCGCTCACATGTTCACCAATAGTCTAGTGATTATTTAACATCGATATCAATCCCGAAATATTTTTTCGTTTTTAATGCAGTAATTGCCCTAGAGGGAAGCGAACTGACACCAAAGTAGTCCTGTGATAGGTCTTTGGTGGTAGAGACCGGTTCTAGTTCTAACACTTTATATGAATAAGACCTATCACTTTTACATGGGGTTGTCATTGGAGGGGGTCAATAGACACCATTTGACCAGTCACAGATATATTTTCAATGAACGTGCTTAGTGTCAATTACTTAAATGTAGTATTATTTCAATATTATTTCAATTAAATTCAAGAACCAAATTTAAGAAAGTACCAAAAAATATGTCCAGCAGCGGTAAAGACTGTACAGTAACTCGTTACTTTTTCCACCTTTTTGTTCTTAATAAACCAGTTAAGGGATTGGTTTTTCTTCCACTGGGCATGAGTCCTTTCTTTTTGTACTTGTTCTATTTTCACAAATCCCAGGACCAGTCTGTTGGACTAATTGACACAAATTTCCCGCGGGGTGAATTCAACTCATCTCCTAGAAATCCTGCGATATTTTTTAGCACTCTTAAGATGTTGGAAAATGTAGCTTTTGACAGTTGCGAGTAGGGGAAGAATTGAATTAACGTTATTCATCTTTACGTGTGTTTATTGAAAAAGATTTTTTAAGACCCCAGATAAGCTGTGTACTACATATGAAATTGTAAATTTGTATTTTAAATAGTTCGCAGAATCTTGGTTCTGAGACTTTGCAATATTATTGTATTAATGGCCGAGTTATAGACAAATAACTCCCTTTTTCCTCCGAAATATAGAATTTAGTTTAATAGCGTCAACACAATGTCAGCCCAGAGAACAAAGTTTGCCAAAAAAAAAATATATATATTTCATATTCAAAATGATCCAAATAGGTCCATTAATTGTCAGGGCTCCCATACAAATGCCCTTTAGAAATTATTATTTTGACACAAATATTTTTAATGCAATGACAAAGCCAAAGAGTGCTTTCTTACTTTTTTTTATATAATTTCAATGTTATTGCACTTGATTTACAATTCGTGACAAATAGCTCTTAACTCCACTGCATTTATTCCCCACAAGTGTTGTAGGGTGTTATAGGTTCGAATCTACTAAATTTTCGTACATGTTTTGTTATTGTGTGCTCTCTAACAAAACCAAGTCATGGCATTATAAATTTTGAAAATTTATTTAAGTCATTTGGTTTTTGTTATAAGATTAAAACCCAGATTATTTGCCACATATAAAGCGGTCGATATACGTGCATCTTGAAAGAAAAGACGATTATTAAACATTAAAAATGTTTAAAGTCGTTATGTGTTTACTTTTTTAAATTTCATTTTTAAAAATTTGTTCAAATAATTTATTTGAATTTATGACGTTGTTTAAAATGTTTTGTTTTGTTTAGATTTTTGATAAAAATCTTTAATTATCTTTCTATTCGAATGTTTGCTTGCAAGTTGTGAAAGTTCAAATTCTGTTGTTGTATTTGGTTATTTGAATTTTTTTTTATAATTTATAGGGGATAAGTTGGGGTTTCCCATTTGAATCAGAAAAATTTACCTAGATGTGAGTTTTTTTAATAAACTTTGAATTTGAGTTAAAGGTTAATAGATGCAATCAGTTTAAAGAACTTTAAAATTTTTCAGAGGTTATGATAAAGTTCGTGTCTTAAGTCTTTTGTTTTAACAAGCAATTGTTAGTAAGAGTAAGAAAAAAAAAAATTAAGTACAACCGACTTTAGTCACGAACTTAAATAAGCTGCAGAATTAAAACTTTAATGGGGTTTTATAAGATACAAAGTAGATTATTAAACAAATAATTTTAAAGATGAATTACGACCGACTAGACCTGCCCGATGGACGGAAAGAAAAAAGGCCAATCTAGCGGCGGAAAAATAAAAAAAAATTATTGAATTTAAAAAAAAAAAATTAAGCGCAGCATCAAAGCGGACAAATCATTGTATTTAAACATAAAATTTATTTATCACTAATTTATCTAGCTGGAAAACTATACATAATTGAATAAGTTCTTTATAATTACCAAGTAATTACTTTACTCCAAGGTTTTGAGATGCAAATTTTCTAATCTCGGATACACTTCCAACTGCATTAATCACTTTCTGATCTTAAACTCTCTACTCACAGGTTAATTTTGATCCAAGCAGCTTTTAATCAGCTGAATATTTATAGGTTAGGTCCGGATTTTTGCATTTTTTTTTTTACGGTCAACAACTTCAAATAAATGTTCTTCCAAAATTATGTATAAGCCTAAAGACCACACTAATGTATATATTGCACACTAAATCATAAACAGGAACAACTCAAAATTCAACAATGCTCAGGAAAAGCATGATACTGGCTTCAAAAACATGGTTGTAATTTTTCAATCGAATTGAGTATTTGGGTTAATGAAAAAAAGTTTAAGACGACAGTGGCGCAAGCGAAATTTCCATAGTCGCTATTTGATATGAAAGAAAACTATTTTAAAAAAATTTGGAGCCGTGTCTGTTTTTGATTAAGTGTGCGATATGTATATACAGGTATATAGACATTAAGCAGTGTACAATCCCAGTAAAAACTTCGCTTATTTTTTCAAAATGAATAGCTTCTTTAACTCATTATTTAGTAGCTTTTTTCTATAACTACATCTTTAACAACTTCTACAACTACTTTTTTCTGGATGTGTGTAGGTAAAAAAAAATAATGACTTACTCTTGAATGCGTTCATTTTGGGACATCCCATGTAAAATTCATTGGTTCTTTCAGTAGAATTGTAAGTAGTGCTCTTATGTTATTTTGTAGGCAAAGTTTTTACTGGGTTGCAAATTTAAGTTATTTTTATTTTAAACAAAAATTTCTCTTAATACAATGTGTCATACAAAATTGTTATAAGTCTTTTAAAATAAACATTTAAAATAAATCCGATAAATGCTCTACAGCAGCTTCTGTTTACTAACACATTAGGATTATTAACACGTCGTGTGAATACTTTCGTTTCTTCATAAACTGCCACAACAGTTAAAGTCACAAAACAAACCCACACTTGAAGCAGAAAACTCATACTGGCGTCTTTAAATACCATGAATGTAATCAAGTTGAATTATTTTTAAAATTTCCATAAAAAGTCATACACCGCCTAATAAACACAGCAAAAAAAAATACATGGCAAATATTACTCATCACTAGAATATTTTAAGTTTAAACAACCATTTCTTTAAACCAAATTAAGTAGAAGTGATAAAATGTTAATACGAGGATTTAAATATTTTAACTTTTTCTCTTTTGTTATAATGATGAAATAATAGAAAACGACATATGCTTTTATGCATGTTTATTCAAATTCAAAGTCCAATTGTTATTCACAACATCCACTCGGTCTCTTAATGACGTTTTTGTGGTTGAGTTTTGAAAAACTGTTTCGTTGAGTTATGTGAAATTAGAATTAAATGATTTGAAAAAACACGCAAAGACAGTTGTTTTCGATTTTTGGCTTTATTTAAAAAAAAGTTTATGACTACTTTTGAAATTTGGAAATGTGTTGTTTAAAATGATTTTGCTAATTTGCGGTTTTTTAAAATACCAAAATAAAACACTAAAAATGGCAGTAAAACCACAAAATTTTTTTAAGATATAGAGCGAATAGTGAAGTCAATTTGCAAATTTCTGTTAAATTTAAGCTATTCCATTTTAAATTAAGGTAAAAATGCGACATTTTTTAACACAGTTTTTATTGAAAAAAGTACAGCATGATTTTATACCCATTTTATACCCTTCACCGAAGGTAAAAGGGTATATATAAATTTGTGATTCCGTTTGAAATTTCTACAATATTGATCTTAGACCCTATAAAGTATATATATTCTGGATACTTATGAGAAGGGAAGTATAAATCCGGTTGGCCGTCTGTCTGTTGAAATGGGTTTTCCGAAGCCCCCAGAAATTATGGGGGCTTGGTTGGTGTATATTTCTGTCAGGTATTCTTATTATAATTTTGCTATTGAAATTCAGCCAGATTGGTCCAAAAATGGCTGAGATATGAGCAAAAAACCACAACTACCTCTAATTTTTTCCAAAAATCCCTTGTTGTTGTATTTTTATTACTTTTTTCTGTATATCTGGTTCGAATCTTGGTTTTTCAAAAAGATTTTTTTTTTAATTTTTATGTTCTAAAAGCGATTTTAAAAAAATTTGCCAGTTTTTGCTTTTCAAATTTAATTTATAATGAAGTTTTTAGTATTGTAAATATGTATGTATATGTAAAAATTATTTAGTATTTATCTATTCTGCTCGCACAATGTTTCTTTCTGATTTTCTTTAATGTTGGCATTTATTAAAATTTAAAGTATAGTTTGGAAATATGTTCACATTATTTTTTGAAGATAAGATCTTGCAAATGGTGGCCATTATTTGCTTAAACCTAACGTGCTTTTTCCAGAGCATTTCCCATATTTCAGGTCCCAGCGCCCTCACTTCTTCACGTGTATTCGCCTTAAGCTGTTTAATGGTTCTTGTCTATTGGCATACACCTTAGCCCTTAGGTAACCCCAAGGTAATAAATCGGTATCCTTTAAGTTGGGCCAACGGGGTGGGGTGGCCAGTTAAAATCGGAAAAACGCGATACTGTTCACACAGAAAAAATATCAATATTAAATAACAATGCCGCAATGTTGGTTAAAAATCATAGTAAATTTCTGCAAAAGTATATACTGTTTTACTTGTTTTGTATAGAAAAATAACAACACTATAAAGAGAAAACCATAATTTTTTTATTTTAATGTTTAAAATAATCTAAAAAGAGAAGAAAAATTCTCGTTTTCTTTTTGTTAAAATAATGCAGTTAAATAGTACATCAAATTTTCATATTAAATGATGACGAAACCCATATCGGTCCATTCTGCTCACAAAGGGGAACACAAAAAAGTGAAACATGTGTTACAGGAAAATAAATAATTATATCCTCTCTTTCTATGGCTCCGCAGGTAAGTGTTTTAAATTATTCTTAAATAAATGCATATGTTATTTTTGAAGATTCTTCTTACTGTTATTTCACACTCAAACCAATTTGATTCTACATGAAATTCACGTTGTTTCAACTTTAAATAACTTTCATTCAACGTGATTCGGATTTTTTCTTCTATATAAATGGCATTTTGCTCTAAATTTACTGCAATGTTAATTTAACATAAATTATAGTAATTTAAAAAAAAAAAACTGTTGTTTGCAAGTTATTTTAAAATCATGTTAAATTAACATGAAGTAACTATGAAGCAAAATCACTGTAGAATCAACGTTTTCGGTTATTTTACATTGATTTTTTTCTGTGTGTTCTTTGCCAAAAGGGAAGCCATAGTTGGACGATCTTGGGCTCTATCTTGTTCGATCAACTTATTCATCGTTTTTAAAGAAATAAGGTCAAAAAAAAATCAAGTGCATCTAAAAATTAACTATAAAAAGATACACAGTAAAAACTTCGCTTACTTTTTCAAAATGAATAGCTTCTCACACTCATTATTTAGTAGCTTTCTTCTAAAACTGCTTCTATAACAACTTCTACAACTACTTATTTCTGGATGTATGTAGGTAAAAAAATAATGACTTACATTTATATGCGTTCATTTTGGGACATCTCTTGCAAAATTCATCGGTTCTTTCAGTAGAAGTGTAAGTAGTGCCTTTATGTTTTTCTGATTACTCAACACATTATTTTGTAGGCGAAGTTTTTACTGGGTATTTCGTCAACTCTGTACAATAAGATCCTAAGATACCTGCTGTAAAGCATTAAAGAAAAGTTTAAAAAAGTATATGTGATGATACGGTCAGGAAAATCTAGACGTTCAATGGGATTTGGGCTAGTAAAGCACGTAGGAAACCCTTCATTTCATTTTAAAACAGGCTAAAAATAAGTTTATTTATGGAAATATGTTATATCCCTCCAGATGAGAGAAAATATGGCTTTTATGGAATAAAATGTGCTTGATTTGTGTAAGAAAATACGAACCAAGATATATAGCGGCTAACGGATAGGTAATCTGAAGTTTATTGAGTTCACTAAGGTCAAGACAGCTTATCTAGATATTTTAAAGCCTAATTCTAAGCAAACGGCAGCAAAACTGGGTCTTATGGAATTAATTAAAGCGAACAATTATCAGCATTTCATAACATCGAAAAAAATGTTGTTGGAAATTTTACAAACTGAAAATATCACTTAGGAACACCTTGAAATTGGTTCATTGATTCATTGGAAAAAAAATCGGATAAAGTTCTTAAATAGTTATTAATTTAATAAGTTGCTTATTATTGACAATATTGGTAAATAATTCCATATAAATCTAAAATTTTTAATAAACTTGTACGCAGACTTTTTCTTATTCTTTGTATAATCTTCACCGAAGGTAAAAGGGTATTTTTCCCCTGAGCTAATCCTGCGAAGCTCTACGCTTGTCTACAGGAGACTAGAGTCTCTGAAGGGAATCAATCCCGCTAACGCAGCACTGATAGACTAGTTCACCACCAGCTAGCCTACCAGCCCACCCTATAAGTTTGTTATTTCTGCAATATTGATCTTTGTCTAAGATTCTTAGATCCTATGAGGAGCGAAGTTGATGCAACGATGTCCGTTTGTCAATCTGTCCGTTGTTAAGGGTTTTCTGAAGACGTCAGATATGATGGGGACTTAATAGCTAAAATTTATGTCTCATATAGTTCGGAATTGTTCAGCCTGATCAGTCCACAAATGGCTGTGATATGAGCAAAAAACTACGACCGCCTTTAATTTTATCCATAAATCCCTTGTTGTTGCAGTTTTTTTCAGGGTTTAAAAAACTGCAGTCGAAACCAAAAACTTTCGAACAAAAAACGAAAAGTTGTGTACAACTTTTCTATTTTTGAGTTGGTTTGGCAGCGACTATTTACATTTAATGAATCAGAAGTAAAAGCAACAGCTTTTTTTGCCAAATAAATGAACAAGTGGAAGAAATGGCAGTTTTTGTACTTTGTACTTTTTAATGTTTATCTGGAGAACGGCAAAAGCCAAAGATTCCAAATTAAGAACAAGCATCTTCGTTATTAATGCACAACATCCGACAAAATATGGGTGGTCTAGGACAAGTGGGTGTGGCCCTTGCCTTATAAAGACTTTATAGATTTCTGTATATCTAGACAGTAGCTAAATCTTTCAAATAAATTACAAGAATTTTGGTTATAAGCAAACAACAAGGAGTGGAAAAGTGGGCGTGGCACAAAGTTGATTTATTTATATATAAAGAACGGTAAGAGAAACGTTGGCCAAATTTGGTATACACAGCAGGGTTATCAATACACAACTTCTGTAAAAAATATAAGGACATTATAGATTTTTATTAATAAAGAGAACCTCAAAAGCCTAAGTTTCCCAATAAGGTACAAGCATCTTGGTAATCAATACACACCATCCGGCAAAATGTGGGCGGCATTTTACAACTGGACGTGGCAAAAAGTAGATTTATTTATTTCTAAAGAAGGGTTATCATATAATTTTCTGTTATTATCGCACCATGGTGAAGGTTTTATAAGATCCGGTAAAGCCGAAGATAGCACTCCTACTTCTTAAGAATTTTGTTTTTTGCAATTATTAATTAATTAATAGAATGAATTTTTGCTTAATATTTATATTGTTTAAAAGGCTGTAAAAATATTTAAAAATAAAAATTAGTTTTGAGCTTAGAAAAGTTATCGTTGCGTTACTTTTTTGCAATATTTTAAGTACATTTATTTTGTAGGCAGACTTTTTCTGCGAATTGGTAATGAAAGAAAAAGAAACATTATCATATTTACATATGGTTCTTTAATAGAATTTCAATAGAATCTATCGAATTTCATACAATATTGTTGTAGTTTTTTTTAAAATTAGAATTTATTTGTCGCCTTAAATTTATGAACAAAAGTTACTTTTTAATAGACCAATTCCAAAATGAATAAACATTTGACACTTTTAAGCCATAAAAACCTCAGACATAAATAATTTCAATACACAAGTTGGTAAAAATATTTAACATTCTTCTATTTATATTATTTTTGCGTAGTAATGATTAATTACAAAAAAATTATTTGGCGCCAGTTATCTCTTAGTACTTAATCATGATCTTAACTAAAACCATATTTACAAATACTTTTTAAATATCGTAAATTTGTTTGTCTCCGCCAAAGACTGACCAAAAAATCAAAGTCTAAAAAACAGCTTTGAAAAATGCTAATAAAAACATGTTTAAAAAAATACAAACATTTTATAGACCTGGAAATTTTTGTTTTCAATATGGGGAAAAAAAAGTTTAATAAATTAGTTTGTGTTCCAAAATATTTTTAAAAAAACACATACATCTGTAATAAAACCTGTAGGTTAAGAATAATATTACTATTTAACAATAGATTTTCGAAGAAAATAATTATCTACATATATAATAAAAAAAATTCTTAGTAAGAAAGGTTTAACTTTAATTTTTAAATAAAAATTGTAGTTGAAATGTTTAAATGTCAACTTTGAACATTAACGGCCAATATCACCATGTTAATTATAACTAACTATTACTTAAACTTCCAGTTAACAATATGTTTTTAAAAGTTATAAATGATAGTTAATTATTACTGAACTTTATGAAATTGGCCGTAACTCAGTTAGACATTATTTAAAAAAAAAAAAGAAAAAAAATTTTAAAGTCATACATAAAAACCAATATTTCGCTAGTGTTTTTAGGCGTGTTCTTTTGAAATATGAAAATCCATAACTATAAAAATTCAGCTATTAAGAGCGCATGAAAGTCATTAAAGATAATCAAATAAAGAGGTTTAGTTAACACGCGTCAAATAGATGAAGACAAATTGAAAAAAATACATAAATATTAATTCCACTTTTTATAGGACCATTATTTTAATAAAAAATGTATATTAAAATATTTTTAAGGCTATTAAAATTTCACAAGCAACCGTTGCTCATTTAGAGCAACAGTTGCCAGACGGGCTTAATTTGGCTTGGTTGTCAAGTTTTTTCAATTCGTGTCAAGAATCAAAAAAAGTGTCATTTGTCAAGCTTTTTAAAAGTTTAAAAATTTTCCCATTTATTATCAAGAAAAAATAATATTATTGATCGTGTAATTTATATTTGGGCTGCAGATAAAATGTATTTTTTTTTTGAAAATGCAGAAAAATTATTGTCGGAAGGAGCTATGGGAATTTGTAGGCTAAGGAATATTTAATTTTGAATTGATAAAAGAAGAATGTATATCATTATTACTATCGGAATCTTATTGGATTTCATTCATTAAATAATGTATGTACATATTTAACATCCACATGAAAGCTAATAATGATGTTCTGGAAACCTTCATTATTATTTTGTATTCACTTCGTTTGTATCATGGTCCAATTAGTAGTTCTGCACAAAACGCCTGCTGAGTTTTTGCAGAGCTGTGTATTTTCGTGCAATTGTTCTTGTAGCTATTGTTTTTGACATCTTTGCCATTTTTTACACAAACAAATGTGGTTGTTTTTGACATCTTTATCATATGTTACACAAACAACATGCCTGTTGTTTTTTTCTGTTGTTGCATTGTTGTAGTTTTGCGCAGACCTACAGATTGGATCATGGCTTGTATTCAGTATAAAGAATAACTTTGACATGAAAGCAATGAACACTCGATATTTAAGAGACGAGTAAGATGAAGTGGTTTCACTTATACAAGAGAATATGAACATTAACAACTCTGAAACAAAACAACCATTGAATAAAGACTTTGAGTGTTTAAAATTCTTATTCGCTTTAGGGTTTTATTCGTATAATATTTTTAGCTTTTCTAAAATCTTAGGAAAATGTTTCCTGATGAGCTGGCCTAAGCAACCAGTGAAATGCGCATAGAAGCTAGCTTTCCCTCAACAATAAATTTCAGTGTATTTATCAAATATGAAAAATTGGGAATTTAGCACGTCATACAGAAATCTTATTAATAAACTTAAATAAGTTCATAAAAAAACACATTTGTTTACAAATCAGTTTTCCAAGTTAAGAAAATAAAAACATTTAGGGAAGATAAAAAGTAACCATGAAGAGTAAACGCAATAAGATTGGGAAGTACATTAATATTAATATAACAAAAAAAAAAAAACAAACTTCACTTTGTTTTTAATGTAAATTAATTGTTTTGAATGTTAATTTTAAAATTTCAAAAATTTTAGTTGTAAATTCACTAACTTTAAAAACATTTTTCAGCAATATATTTTGCTTGGAAGTACTTAAAAAAAGTAGTTAAGGCTAGATTACACTATCTCACAAGTCTTACGTATTCCATAATACTTAGTGAGATAGAAATCTAAAGAGTTTTGTTGCGACTGTCAAAAAATCTAATATAACATGACAGTTTGTGTTCACACCATCACACAAAGTATAAACACTCACACATGAAAAAAAAAATGCAACCCTGATCCAATGAAAAGTATTATTGTTTATAAATTTTTCAAAAAACGATGAAGTCGTATGGGATGTCAAACTTTTTTCATGATACTTGTCATTTTTGTGACACATTGCATTCACACTATCACACTTTGTCATATAACTTGAGTTTTTGACATGTATTAATACAAAGTATAATAGTGTAATCTAGCCTTTAGCAAAAAAATTCAAAAATCCTTTACAAATTACATATATAATTGTAATGGGAACAAAAAAGAAAAAGATTCCATGAATTTTCTGAAGTGGCAGCATTGCTTTTGAGTATTAATTAAAAAAAATATGAGATGAGAGTGAGAACTGTGAAACAAAAGCCGTTGCATTGAACAACCGCGTTAACGATATGAAACAAAATGCGTTAACTAGTAGCATGAATAAAACAACATATTGTTCAATATTCTCCATTTTATACTAACATGAGCTTCAGTGAATAAACATTTCAATATGTTTATAAATGAAGTTGTTCACGCAGCCCATGAATCAAAAAAACAAGATTACGCATTGCAAAGGTCCGTTATTTTGTTGTGTGAGGAAGACATTAGGATTTATGATAAACAATGTACATTTGTGTACTCTTTCTCTTGCATTTTTTACAACAAACACTCATTTGCATTCTATGATGTCGTAGATGCGCAGTAGAAATTTTTTTTTGTACGGCAGAGTGTGAAATCTGTTTTTTTTTATTCATGTATTTTCACAGTATAAAGACTCAACTAACTAATGGGCTAAATTAACGGATTAGTGATTGTTTTATGGTAGTAAAGCTGAATTTTAATTTTTTCAGTTATAAAATTTTAAAATTTTAATTTTTTCAGTTATAAAAAGTCTAAATTGTATTTTTAATTGTTTTACTTGGAATACCAACTGATATAAATATATAACAACATGTTACCCATCATATCTGGGTCTGCAGAAAACCCATTTCAACATACTTTTGGAAAGACAAAGGGTCGGACGGATAGACTTACATCGTTGAATTACTTCCGCTCATCACAAGAATCTAGAATACACATTCTTTATGCAGTCTAACTTCCTTATAATACATCTACACGGGACAATAAAATCACTTCTTCATTGTACAGAAACTTTATTATACAAAAATTCTATTTTTTACAACTTCATTCAAAATAAGCAGTTTTTTAGTTAACATTACATTAGTTTACAGTGCGGAGGCTATTCATTTGAGCTTCATTAAAATCCCCAAAAAGTCCTTTCCATATGAGATAAAGGTATAATTTTTCTTTTTTTTTTTTTGTTAATTTAACTGAATTTTTAATTGTCAAAAAAAAACTATTTCTTTTAAATGTCAAGCATTTTGCCGATTTCGATCTGGCAAGCCTAGTTAGAGCCTTATCTTACACTCAAATTTTACACGCGCGCAAATTTTACTTTGTCAAATTAAAAATGTTAGAGACTTTATGTCAACAGTGCTCTTGTTTAAGGCGGCAGAGGTCTTTCTCCGGGTGATATTAAAAGTGGATTTTATTCAAAATCCAAAACGTTGGCTGGAAAGCCATTCGCTTTTTTAAATGCATTCCAAAATGCAACCGTGCAGAATTTATAATGTAATCTGTCCCAAAGTGCACAAAAAAAAATTATCGATTTGTACACTAAAAAAATTATTTAGGTATATTCAAACGAAAAATCCTTATAATCAACTAATAAACAACTACAGAACAGTAAAAAACGAACATTATGTCATTTATTTTTAACTTAACTTCGTTAAAAACTACCAATTATTTTTTATTTATTTCACCTACAAAAAATTATCTACAAAAGCATTAATACCAACTGCTTTATTTTTTTTACTCACATATATTACTGATATCTTGAAATATGTTAACTTCATAAAAAATTTTGATTATAGCCTATATGAATATAGGTCCAGAAATATGAACCACTCTCGAAAATAATTTTGCATAATTTAATAGTAGTGTAAGGTATTATATGATCGGGCTTGCGCAAATTATGTCTGATTTACGTATTAAAAAGAATATCTAAAAAAAAAACTTTTAAAAAACCAATTTAAGTAGCAGTATAAAAAACGTGGTTTTACAAAATCACTTTTCAACGAAGTGTTATTTTTATTCCTAAAAATTAATGAAAAATAATTTAAAATATGCTACAAAAGAACTGTTAAAATTCAACAAATTTATTTAAAAATGAAAATTAATTTAAAAACATTAATTTGATATAATATGTGTGAAATTTTTATTAAAACAATAGGAATCCAATATAAATTAATTAAAACTTTATTTTAAATGTAAATGTAATAATAAAAACTGGAATTTTAAAATATTTTTTTTTTTCTTAAATTTTTAACAAATAAAAACTTGTTAAAACAAGTAAGAATGTATAGTCGATCAAGAATGACTATATGATATCCTACACCATTATGATTTGGGACCCACGAGCAATCATGGAACTACCAAAACACATGAAAGTACTTTCCTGCAAGTAGAGAGAGAGAGAGAAAAATCGAAGAAACATCCGATAAGTTCAAAGTATAAAAATTGTGTGTATTAGAAAATAAACTTCTTGCCGTGTGCAAATTGTCATATAAATAAACGCCATCTTAATATTGTTGCTTTTTATATGGGATGTCATGCCAAAGAACATGCATAATTGTGCGATGGTAATCCTGCCAACGTTTTGTTTTTGTGCGATAGTCTAGACGGTGTATTACGGTTTTAAGCCAAGATCACACTATCGGCGCAAGTAGCACAAAGATTTGTTTCGTGCTTCATTGGCACACATTTCTACAAGATGCACAATTCCGATTTGAGCGGTCACCCTATCGTCGCACATTGTAACTATTTTTTTCGGCGCTTATTAGATTAATCGGTACAATACAGTCACACAGAGACCTGCGCCGAAGCCAGCCGCCGATAAATATGTTTGTAGCCGCCGCAGACAATTCTTCAGCTAAACATCGACTCCAGCTTAGCCACCGATTACTTTGTAAAGTTTTTTATTCTCTTTTGAAACACCTTACCACATTATGTTTTGGTTGACTATCTTTAAAAGGGGCAACTCTAAGAATGCCTGCCTCCCAATACTCTCAGTTCTTGTTTATTAAGCACCAACATTTTATCAAAATTTTTAAAATAACGACATATACGGAAATGAGTTAAGATTAGTGATTTAGAGTACGAAAAATTGCTTTAATTGTTTGTTTTATAGTAAAAACAAATACAATATGTGCACAAATGTTCATTTAATTTTTATTTATTCTTTCGGCTAACACCCGGCTTCGAGTATTTTTGTAAATTTGTTATACATAGCAAACATAATTTTAATGTTTCAAAAGTTGATTACGTAAATTTAAACAAATTTTTCTATAAAAAGTAAATTTTAGCAAAATTTCCCATAAGAAGTAAATTTTAGAATTCCTATAACAAGTAAGTTTCAAAAAAACTTTCCTATACCTAGTGTGTAAAAATAAAGTTTTGAGAAAAACGCATTTAAAGTTTCATAGCGCATTATCACTGTGAACACACCTTCAGTTGGGAGATGTTTTTATAAGGTTAATACATTTTTAGGTACCAGAATCCACTCTTAAGTCCAAACCCGTTTTTGACACACTATGTCCCTTTTCTCGGGGAAGGTCATATATAAAGAATTTCAACAGAATTTTATATAAGAAGTAAATTAAAAAAATTTCCTATAAAAAGTACCCAGTAAAAACTTCACCTACAAAATAATGTGTTGAGTAATCAGAAAAACATAAGAGCACTACTTAAAATTCTACTGAAAGAACCAATGAATTTTACATGGAATGTCCCAAAATGAACGCATTCAAAAGTAAGTCATTATTTGTTTTTACCTACATACATCCAGAAAAAAGTAGTTATAGAAGTTGTTATAGATGTAGTTATAAAAGAAAGCTACTAAATAATGAGTTAAAGAAGCTATTCATTTTGAAAAAGTAAGCGAAGTTTTTACTGGGTATATTTTAGCAGAATTTTCTATAACTAGTAAATTTCAACAAAATTTCCTAAAATAAATAAATTTCAACAAAATTTCCTATAAAAAGTAAATTTCAACAAAATTTCCTATAAAAAGTAAATTTCAACAAAATTTCCTAAATAATTTATAGTAATTCATAAAATGAGAACGGCTGGGCCGATTTCTGTAAAATTTTTTGTCAGTTGTTCGGTTTTTCGAGGAAAAGGTTTTTACGGAAGAAAATTTTGGAAAATCCCTTCGGAAAAGTCGGAAAATTGGAAAAATCGAAAATTGAGTTTTTGTATGAAATTTTGTGTGTAATTTTTCCTTAATGGCTTTCCAAATGAAAAAATTTAAATTGGGGCGAGGCGAAGTTCGCCGGGTCCGCTAGTTTCCTATATAAAATTAATTTCCTTAAACTATCCTATAAGAAGCAAATTTCGACAAAATAAACTATAAAAAGCCAATTTCAACAAAAAGTAAATTTTAGCAAAATTTCTTTTAAAAAATAAATATTACAAAATTTCCTAAAACTAGCAAATTGAAAAAAATTCCCTAAAACTAGTAAAATTTAACAAAATATCCTAAAATAAATAAATTTTAGCAAAACTTCATATGAAAAGTAAATTTCAACAACATTTTCTATGAAAAGTAAATTTCAACAAAATATCCTATAAAAAGTATATTTCAAAAAATAACCTATAAAAAGAAAAAAATAAGAAGTAAATTTTAGCAAAATTTCCTTTAAAAAGTTAATTTTAGAAAAATTTCCTAAATCTAGTTAATTTAAAAAAAAAGAAGTAAATTTCAACAAAACTTCCTATAAGAAGTAAATTTCAACAAAATTTCCTATGAAAAGTAAATTTCAACAAAATTTCTTATAAAAAGTAAATTTTAACAAAATTTCCTATAGAAAGTAAATTTCAAAAAAATTTTCTATAAAAAGTAAATATCAACAAAATTTCCTATAAAAAGTAAATTTCAACAAAATTTCCTATAAAAATAAATTTCCTATAAATAGTAAATTTTGTCATAAGTTCCTAAAAAAAGTTTTCACGTTGATGTTTTATTTGTTTAGCAAACAGTTGTTCGATTATTTCAGGGCACAAGTCGCCAATAAAAATTGGCGCATTTTTAACATTTTGATTGCTTAATATTGTGCTAAAGAGTGTTTATAATATCGTTACATCAGGGTTGCTCTTAAGTATCTTAAGTTAGCAAGATTTCACAGACTGTCGTATATTACAAAATTGCGTGCGTTCACATTGAAATGCACACATGAAATGCAGCGAAAACATTGTGCCGACAGTGATATCTCAGCGTTAGTGGTTTTTAAAAGTTTTCTAAGAGTGTGTTTTATATAAATCATTTGGTAAATTATTGTTCGATAATCACGAAACGATTAAAAACTAATTAAAATATCTGCATGTCACCACAGGTTTTATACACTTATAAAATTATTACAGTAACTGATTGTGGGTTATTAAATTCGTTTTCAGTACTGTTAAAATTTAATAAAAATATAGTTGTTTTACGAATAATTTTATTTTTTAACATTTATGTTTGTTATTCAAAAAACAAACTACCAAAAAATAATGTTTTTCCGTATTTATTTTGTTATGTAGTTTGATTTTTGTCGGTTAAAATATATTTTTTAAAAGAAAAAACTTTTCAATTTTAAGGAATATGCAGTTCAATAAATAAAAAATTTAAAAATTAATGTAAAAATCATTTGTTTTAAATGAAATGTAAATGATCCGTTTTTTAAATGAATTTTAAGTTGTTTAAAATGAATTTTCGTTTGAATTTAACTACATAATATTTTGAGTGTAGTATTTTGTCTCGTCAATACATAAAATCAGTTATTGTTGACCGACCAACAGAGGGACCTGTTTTTTTTAAGTAAAAAAAGCGTAAATATACATTTTTAAAGGAGGTTGATCCACAAACAGGTCCATAACTCTTTTTCTACTACGCCGGTTCTGGATTTTAATCCCAAAATGCTAAGGAGAACTAAGTTTGACCTGTTTTCAAGAGACGGACATGGATAAATCGACTTAAAATTACTCGAGGACCCAGAATATATAAACTTTTTGGAGCTGTATTTAACTTGGTATCACTCGACGAATGACAAACAAACTAAATACACCATCATTTACAACCACTCGTTGTGGAGGGTATAAATAATGAGAGGATTATTAAAATTAGTTTGCTTTTAATTAAAAAAAAAAAATAAATTAAATCATTTATTAAAACATCAAAAGGGAATTAACATATTTAAAATACAAATATTCATTTGTAATTGTAAGATTAACTCAATTATTTACGTCTTATTTAAATATATTGCGCTCTTAAAATTGAACTTTTGCTTTTAAATCTTGGGAAGATACTTATTTCTTAGGTGTCCTAGTCGAAAATTTTGCGTTTCTCTACAAGGTATTTATTTCCCTTAACGAAACCATTTGTTTTGTCTGCAATAAAAAGTAAAGAAATTTTTGTTAATGGTGTTATTATTTACATAAATATGGTTACAAAAAGTCACGAAGAGATTACTATTACGCCCAGTTTCAATATTAAACAAACGATGTAATTAACAACTATAAGACTAATGTTGTCATCTTAGGCTTACTCACATGGCCCGGGGACATTCGGAGAGTAAACATCAAATAATGTATTGATTTATTCAATATTCAATACCAATTAAAGTGAATTAAGTACTTTGAACAAATTTAGTTAACCTACCATATTCTATGTGACCGCTAATGTGCCCATGATAACGTGTGTATAAATACCAGATAAAATACTGGTCCGATTTAGTTTAAGGAAGCTGCAATTTAACTAAAAACTCATTCCGGAGGGAAATATGTTTATGTTACCTAGGCGAAATTATGTAATAATTTGACAAATTTTCAATACTAAAGCCTCGCATACACGACATGTGTTTTACATCTCGTTAGCTCATTATTGGTTTGATTTACCGAAATTTAAGTTAGGTATGGGGTATATACATTTTGAATACCCCTTTTTAAATCCAAAACCTGTTTCACAAAATTGTTTATGATTTCTGAGATATAAAGAATTAATATTAACTATTTGAAAGTTTATTTAGAATTGTTTTGCTCTATACGCCACTGTGTGCCAAATGCTTTTGCTTTCCGTAAGAAAAACAAGTAGTTAAGGCAATATATATATGTATTCCTTTAACTCTCACTGGAGTATATGGCGCCAAAAAGGCGATTCGTTAGAAAAGTGTGTTTGGGAAAAGTTAGTTGCTTGCCCTTCTTTCTTAGATTGGTGATTGGTGTTCAATCCCACGATGCAGTCATGCTTCAGCAAATATTTATGTAATTTGCCTGAGGCATTAAGATGTACTTTCACCATTCAGGCTACATGACTGGGCCTCTACTCACTTCAGCTAGTTTTCAGAAAAATATGAAAAGCCATTGTCCGGGAAATACTTGGTCTAGGACCGGAAGTAGTGAGGTGTTTAAACAGTCAAACAGAGGAATCGTTACTGGTCACTTCCAAGTGAATGACAGTCAGAAAACTTTTCGCACCAATGTTGAAAGTCCCAAGTCCCAGTTAAGGCAAGGCTTCATTGCCGTAATAAAAAAAGTAGTGCAAGCAAAAGCAGAATAAAATAACAACAATTCAATATGTAGCAGTAAATATACGTATGCAGAACAAAAAGCTATTTTTTAAAAAAAACATAAATTTAGAAAAGTGCCACATGCAGCACAAAACAATAATTTTCTCTTTTAATAAAATACGGCTAACTTCTAAGTTCGTTATTAGTTTCATTAAACTCGTGTTAACCTTCATTGCCATTTTTCTTCACTACGACTTTTTGGCATATGCGCCAAACCAATAATTAGCTGACGATCTGCCTTTCGCATGACTGTCAAAATTATTGTTTTACAGAATTCGGCCACAACGTACATGTAAGTTGCTCTGTAAGTCTCTGTTTTTTCGCACAGTTTTTACCTACCAAGCCTACCAGTTGTTTTGGCAATTAACAAAGTTTGTACAAACTGTTAGGGCTTTAAGCGTTTATCATATAATCTTTTGTAGATATTGGCGTTTCTTTTTTGCTAAAAAAAATCGCTAATTTAGTTCGAAAGATTCCAAAAGATTTTTTGTGGACATTTACGTTGATGAAATACATCAGTATCAAATAAAGGTCTATAAGATCTTCTTTCTTAATTATAAAATTTTAAAATAGCTCAAGCAGTTGCCATTTTGCTAAGGACAATTTTAATTCAATTTCTAGTTCAGTCGTTTATTGAACTTTATTGAACACAAGCACTTGGTTAATTTTTCAAGTTTTAAACACTTTCTTCCAGAAACTGAATAACTTAAACGTAATAAAGCCGTGACTGATCCAAATGGGTAATAAAGAAAGAGTACATATTTTCAAATTCATTTGAAAATTTTTCTGATGACTCAACATACGTACATACATACAATCATACGAAACTCAACATATCCCGTATACACACAAATTTTATGGTAACTAATATGTTGACAAATTATATGCCGGTATACACATGTTGAATTAAAAAAATTTGGTACATTCAGCATATCGTGTAGACGCCTAACATATTACATAGGCTTATAGGGGCATTTGTTGTTATTTTAAAGCATATAAGCATACATTTGCTGATTCAACATATCGTCAATAGTTTTAAATGTTTGTTAGCGAAGGATTAAGAAAGGTATGCGGGGTGAATTAAGCTAGATCAAAATTAAAAATAAACAATTTTAGTAAAAAGACATTCTACCAGGGACCGGAAATAAGAGTTATTTTTCAATTTTTGAAGAAATAAATCATTCATAAATGAACATCGTAGAAAACTTTTAATTACACCATCATGATTTTTAGGCGAAATGCATCCAACGTATTGCATGATATTTAAATTTTTGATTTTTATTTTAACAATCAAAAATAAGAGTTATTTTTGATTTTTATTTTTTTAAATGAAAAATAAAAGTTATTTTTGATTTTTATATTTTTAAATGAAAAATAAAAAAATTAAAAATGTCAATGGCAGTGGCAGTGGCAGTGGCAAAAGCAAAAATTAAAAGCATCTAGTTGATAGGTGCTTTTAAACACTGCCTGCAGCGCCCGGGCTGCCCCTAGATTGGTCAAATGTATGACCAACCCCACTTTATTTTTCCATCATTTATAATTGATGACCGACCTTAATTAGTTTTTTGTCCTTAACATTTTTAGGGGGGCTTCCATACAAATACTGCATTTTATGAAATTCTTAAATTAATAAGAACATTTAAAAAAATTTTTTTTTAAGAAACGCTTTTCTTAAAAAAGAACATTTTTAAAAAATTTTGCCCGCCCCCCTAGATTTTATCCTGGCTACGCCCATGTATTCGTGTACTGTCATCGGGAATATGTATGCCTGCAAAGTTTCATCCATTTGCATCGAGTAAAAGGCGGTCAAAAAATTGTTGCCTCCTCGCCCCCCCTAGATTTTATCTTGGCTACGCCCATGTATTCGTGTATTGTCATCGGGAATATGTATGCCTGCAAAGTTTCATCCAATTGCATTGAGTATAAGGCGGTTAAATTAACGTTACAAGATTTGATTTTCCGAAGTGAAGCTAAAGAAAAGGTTTTAAAAATTTTGCCCAACCCCCCTAGATTTTATCCTGGCTTCGCCCATGTATTCGTGTACTGTCATCGGGAATATGTATGCCTGCAAAGTTTCATCCATTTGCATTGAGTAAAAGGCGGTCAAAAAAGCATTTTACCAAAGAAAAAATTTTTTTTGCCTGTTCCCCCCCCCCCTAGATTTTATCTTGGTTACGCCCATGTATTCGTGTATTGTCATCGGGAATATGTATGCTTGCAAAGTTTCATCCATTTGCATTGAGTATAAGGCGGTTAAATTAACGTTACAAGATTTGATTTTCCGAAGTGAAGCTAAAGAAAAGGTTTTAATAAAAGTTATTTTTGATTTTTATATTTTTAAATCAAAAATAAAAGTTATTTTTGATTTTTATATTTGTATATCAATAATAAAAATCAATTCAAAACTCTTATTTATTTGTTGATGCCGTATGTATTATAATATGCTGCTTCATTCGAATTTCTATATGAATATAATGTATTATGTGACTAATCCATTATCAGCTATAAAAACATGAATGCATAGAGATAGCTTATAAGTTTTGGCTGCCATTCAAGTCAGTGTAGAAAGGTCATTTTCAGCACTCAGATTAATATTGGGAGATTTGAGATATAATTTATCTGAGGAACATTTAAAATCAATTATGATGGTAAAATTGAACACCTGAAAACGACCTCTTAGCACTGACTTGAATGGCAGCCAAAACTTATAAGCTATCTCTATGCATTCATGTTTTTATAGCTGATAATGGATTAGTCACATAATACATTATATTCATATAGAAATTCGAATGAAGCAGCCTATTATAATACATACGGCATCAACAAATAAATAAGAGTTTTGAATTGATTTTTATTATTGATATACAAATATAAAAATCAAAAATAACTTTTATTTTTGATTTAAAAATATAAAAATCAAAAATAACTTTTATTTTTCATTTAAAAATATAAAAATCAAAAATAACTTTTATTTTTCATTTAAAATAATAAATATCAAAAATAACTCTTATTTTCTATCTAAAAATATAAAAATCAAAAATAACTCTTACATCTTGATTTTTTTGATAAAAGTCATAACAGTTACGGTCCCTGCATTCTACACAACCTTTTGTGGTGTAGCCATCCCTCAAAAAGCTTTAAGTAAAAGCTAAAAAAAAACAAAAAAACTTATTTCTCCAAAAATGCTGTATTTAAAAGGACATTTCAAGGTCGTGTAATTTTGACAACGCAGTATGAAAATTTTAACCCATAATCGGACTGTCGTAAGCAGTAATATGGACACATTCAGGGCCGTCAGATTAATTCCACCCTCCTTAAAAAATCGAATGGACTTTTCAAGACCCCTTGGCATAAATTTAACATAAGTTGTCCGATCAACGTGAAAGCCATACAACACTAAGAAATGAAGTATGCAAGCTATTTACCTTAATTAGAACAATCTTCTAAGATTACATGCAGTTTTAATGGCTTTTTGGTTACCTGTAAATTATGAAACTCGACTTGGACTTCTTTAGTCATTGTTGCATCTGCAGAATCAAAGAAAAAGTAACAGTAATTCATCTTCTCTGTGTATGCTCTGCTTTCACTAGTTAAGATATAAAAATTCCTGGAAAGACTCTAATCTCCATGACCCACTCACAGATTCATGATGGCTATTTTACAATCTTATCTAGTATATATGTGATCTAAGTAAAAGCATAACCAGGAAGTGTTGAATTCCTGTCAAACGTGTGTCTTTATGATTCTACAAGACCAATATCATTTTCATGCAACTGTAAGTTTTCTGACCCTTAAAGAAATTCTATATCTTCCTGTTGTGAGTATAAAAAAATAAACTGAAAACTTGTTTACCATAATCAAGCTTAAGAATTTATTTACATCATCAGTACATAAAGAGTACATTGAAGTACCAGCCACCACATTAATGTATGTATGTAGATTTCAAGAGTAATGACGTCAATATATTTTAATCTGATGATTTTTTTTTTAATTTTTTTTTTTTTTTGAGTTAAAATCATTGATACCCGCTGTTATAACAAAAATTAAAACTATTTTTTTTTATTAAGTGAAACTTGAAAAAAAAAAAAATCAAGTGTGTTTGGGTCTTAAATCTTTTGTTTTCTTTTTTAAGTTCAATTAATAATTAAACTAGGAATTTAATCAAAGCCAACAATAAGAATTTTAAATTGATTTTTATTTAGTAAGCAGTTAAGGAAAATATTTAAATTTTATTTATTTATTTTATTTTTTTTTTTAAGGTACTTTCATATAAAGGGTGGTCCAACCATAATGCACGATGTAAATTGTGACTCAGACCTTAACGTTCACTTTTTTACCCAACTTAATTTGCCATTTCTTTGTTTCACTGTTTGACAAATTCAACCATGGAGGGGTACACAATTGAGCAAAGCGTTAAGATTGTAGAAGCCTCTTACGAAAGTGGGCGTTCAAATCAAAATGCAATTCGTTCACCTAGTGATTTCTTTGTCAGCATAATCGACCAACCGTGTCCAAAATCGGCAGAATTGTGCGCAAATTTCAGCAAACCGGGTCTGTAGGTAACGTGAAAACACCTGTGCATTCTCGCCCAGTTCGTTGGTGTGGTTTATGGGCTGGCGGCGTGATCGGGCAGTACTTCTTTGAAAATTAGGTCGGCCAAGCAGTTACCGTGAATGGTGTTTGCTATAGCAGATAACGGATAACGGAGTTCCTGTGGCCAGAAATTGAGGATATGGACCTAGATGATGTCTAGTTCCAACATGATGGTGTCACTTGCTACACAGTCAACAAGACAATGGCACTTTTGCGTAAGAAATTCAATGGCCGTATTATCTTACGTCGCGGCGATGTTAATTGGCCGTCACGATCATGTGATTTGACACCGTTGGACTTCTTTCTTTGGGGATATTAAAAAGAAAAGTGTACGTCAATAAGCCAAGAACAATTCTAGAGCTAAAGGAAAGAATAATTCGGCACATTAACGACATTGAGCCTCAATTATGTATTTTTGTTTTATTTACAATTAACATCGTGCGTTTTAGTTGGACTACCCTTTATAAATAATAAGTCCTAGATTACACTAGGCAAGTTTACAAATTTTAATTTATTTGAAATGGCTTTTGTTTAAAAATATGAAAAAAATAAACTGATAGAAATGTTAAAAACATTCAAGTGTATTCTTCTTTTTTCTCTTTCTCGCCAAAGAATCTGTGAAAATCTAGCAAAATAATAAAAACTTAAGATAAACAGTTTGTTTTATTAGTATTAATCTTTTTTCTGTTTTTTATAACAGTAATATATATTGATTAGTATAAAGAAACCCGGTGCTTTTAGATCTTTCTAGAAAAGAGGAGTGTACAAATTTAAATTCTTTTATTATTAAACTGAAATCAATTAAGATAAAATTAAAGAAAACTTTTTTTAACTTTTTAACACACCTACAACTAATTTCTAATTAATAGATATTGATTGTTGTGTTTAAGCAGATAAATAATATTGTTGCTCAAAAGCTTAAGATGATAATGTTAAGAAATTGCAAAAATAGTAAACAAAAATTATTTATAATGATTCAGAAAACCTACGCATTTGTTAGAAAATTATTAAACAATGAAAACTATTAGTTTTCTGCATTATTGTTATAATAATACTATAGTAATACTCCACTTCGCCCCCTCGCATTTTAGATTATTTTGATGAACCGATGAAACGTAAACGTAATACTCATATTCAGCCATGCTCTGAAAATCGACTTCGAGTAAAACTGAAATGGAGCAAACTTTGAAATCAGGGAATGAAAATAAGAACCACGCCTACTTGTCCAATCCCGCCCACATTTTGTTGGATCTTGTGTTTTGATAACCAAGATGATTGTACCTAATTTGGAAACTTTGGCTCCTGTCGCTCTCCAGATAAACAGAGATCTATAATGTCTTTGTATGGGAAATCATACGCCCACTTGTCCAATCCCACCCACATTTTTTTGGATTTTGTGTTTTGACAACCAAAATGCTTGTACCTAATTTGGAAACTTTGGCTCCTGTCGCTCTGCAGATATACAGAGATCTATATTGTCTTTGTACGGGAAGTGATACGCCCACTTGTCCAATCCCACCAACATTTTGTTGGATTTCGTGTTTTGATAACCAAGATGCTTGTACCTAATTTGGAATCTTCGGCTCCTGCCGTTCTCCAGATATACATAAAAATAAAATAACAAAAAACAACAACAAAGGATTTTTGGGTATAATTAGAGGCAGTCGTGATTTTTTGCTCATATCTCAGCCATTTGTGGACCGATCAATAGCAAGCAATTCTGGAGTATATGTGACATAAATATGTAACTACCAAGTCCCCAAAATATCTGGGGTCTTGGAAAACCCATTTCTATGGACACACAGACAGACGGACATCGCTCTTCATAAGAACCCAAAATATATATACCTTATAGGGTCTAATATCAATTTTGTAGAAATCACAAACGGAATGAAAAACTTAGAGATTTTTATATCCTTCGCCGAAGGTAAAAGGGAATAACCTTCGGCGAAGGATATAAAAATTAAAGTAAAAGATAAGTGCTACGTGCAAAAGGAATATACCTTGGTAATCCTTGTTACATAGATTATCTTTAGTTGTATCGATTTTATTCATTGAAATTTTATTACAAAACTCATTTTTTTTCTATTTATTTCTTAGAAAATAAAAATTATTTTTGAAATAGATGTTTTACTTAGAAAATAAAAGTTATTTCTGGTCTGGAATTTTATTGCAAATTTTACTAATTTGGGGTCTCTGATTTCAAACCTGATCTCCATTTTTCTCTATCAGCTCTACTCTACGAAATATGCCGTTATGTCTAAAATTAAGGCACTTTCACTAAATATATTGGAATTACTTGAAGTAATCAAATCCAAGACCGCAAAATGACCGTTCCGCAGTGTTATTTATCTTTTAAATAAAATATAGTTACTTTTAATTGAACCACCACTTGACTCTGGATTTCGGCTGAAAGAGAAGTATATAGCGAAAAAACACAATAAATATGTCGTGATGGAAGAAAGCTGACCTCATTATCGATTTCAGCATGCCAAAAAAAAAAAAAAACTTAAAAATTAGTTGGAATGGTTAAAAAAAAAATTGTTAAATGTTAAAATGTCTTCGTGTGGAATTAACCAAATCTTATTCTAATTCTTAATTTATACCAAAGCCGGGCAAAAATTCCCCTAATCACGGTTTCCGGTCATATAGGTGATCGGGCAAGTCCTGTCGTATCTCTTAATTTCGAGTGGATTTGGGTGCAATGCTTGGTGTCTTTAAAATTATTCTATTGAATACTTTGTGATCATAGTTTTTACTGCGATCATAGTTTTTACTCTTATTCTTAGTAAATGTTTAATTTTTTTGAGCGGATGTGATGTTTCGAAGAATTTTAAAGGCCGAGGCCGTGGTCCATAACTGAATGCCATATCGTCAGATTATCTTTAAGTTAGAGTTCTAAAGTAAGAGTTTACAATTAAGACTAATGGCCATTTTTTGAATTGCTTTTAGTTTCAAAGGTCCTTATGTCATAGTTTTTACTCTTATTCTTAGTAAATGTTTAATTTTTTTGAGCGGATGTGATGTTTCGAAGAATTTTAAAGGCCGAGGCCGTGGTCCATAACTGAATACCATATCGTCAGATTATCTTTAAGTTAGAGTTCTAAAGTAAGAGTTTACAATTAAGACTAATGGCCATTTTTTGAATTGCTTTTAGTTTCAAAGGTCCTTATGTTCTTTAGCTTCCTCCGCAATTTGTTGGTTTTTAGTGCTTCAATATCCAGCTGTCTACACCAAATATTAAAAAAGGAAATTATACATATAACATTATTTTTTTCTGAGCAACAATTTAAATTACATCTGGCGTTACGTTACAAAAAGTAGACTTTTCGCTGGAACTGCCTATTTGTGATCGATTTTTGACCTAAGCATTCAAATTTGAATTCAAGTAATAGTTCATTTGTAAAAATTTTGTATACATATTCCATAAATTGGAATTCTAAAGGTAAATAAGTGTTCAAAATACTTAACGTTTTCTTTGCTTAACTAAACAACAATAAAAACACGTAAGTTGTTTCAAAATAAATAATAACAATTTAACTATTTAAGATTTATAGGGCAACGCAAGCCAAAATACCATAAAAGGTGAGCTCTGGGTAGTAGCCAAATAAATGATTATTTAAAAATCAAAAAAAAAACTCTAAAATAAAAACAATATACAAACATTTTAACCGGTCTTTTTGAAACCCAATAAAAACAACAACAAAACTAAAAACAAAATATTGATTTGCAAAAAAAATCAGTGTTGCCACTCCGTTGGTAATTAGCCGAATTTTGTGTAATATTTTCTGTCGTGGGTAAAGCGTGCACAGAAAAATTTATTGCTGAATTATTTTCAAACAAACTCTTGTTTGAAAATTTTTTTAACTTCAACAAATTTTTTAACTGATTCAATTAATATTTTTGTTTGATTTTTTTTTAACCAACAGAAATGTTGACAACTATTCAAAAATATAATATACGCGTTATTGGTTTCAAGTTTTCATAATTTTGTATGAAATATTTAACGCTCTTTAATGTTGTCGTTTTTTTTTTGCATTTTTTTATTTGATCATAAGCAACACTTCTTTATGTGAAATATAAGAACAACAACAAAAAACACATACAGTCTATTTTTGGACGCTTTAAAAAAGTACAACAATAAGAAAGATGATAAATAGCGTGGCGAGGTTTGTAGTAAAAAAAAAACAAAAACAATAGTAGGTAAAAAAACGTTTCACTCTTTATAAAAAACAACAACATTAGAAGAAACCAAATAAATTTTTTGTTGGTTTCAAAGTTGGTTAAAAATAATGAAAAACAAAATCCCGTATTCAATTTTTTAAAAATGTTTAGTTAAATACCTACATCAAATACAAAAATATAAAGATGACAAAAAACATGTCGAGTCGTTCTGCTGCCAAGGAAAAAATACAGCAACAGTGAGTGAAGAAGAAAAACATTGTGTGTATAAACAAGACTTCCCAGCGGGAAAAAAAGGAGTAGGAAGGCCTTCTAGAAGGCCTCTGTACCCCTTCTTTTGGATGTACAAGCCCTTCTTGCTCCATTACATACTCATATCTTTTTTACACACGTTGTCATTGCGGAAAAGGCCTTCCGCTCTCGCTTCTTCAGCAGGTACATAAGAAGGGCAACGGGACCAAAAAAAATTGATTTTGCTTTTGCAAAAAAAACAATACAAAAAATGTTACTCCTTTTCTACTCCCTTCTCATAGAAGCGAGTGTGGAAGGTGTATCTTATCTTTTATACGAAAGAGCCGAGGCCTTCTATGAGGCCTTCTTTAGCAGTTAGATAAGAATAGTAATTGAATCAAAAAATCTTTTAAGCAGGCCTTTAAAAAGGCCTGAAGTAAGAAGATCTTCTGAGTTTTCCCGCTGGGTTGGTTAAAAAATTATTCCAACAAAAAAATGTGTCTCAAAGCCAGCCGCGCCGCTCTGCCTTCATCTACTTCTACAGTGCTTGCCTGTGTGCAATGACGCGCTTGTGCAAAAACTTTTTTGTTTAATTCAGCAAAATTATTTGTTTGAAATTTATATGATTTGCAGTTAACTATTTGTTTGATTCAGTTAAATTATTTGTGTGAAAAAATCAGTATGTTTTTTTTTCAATAAACGAAGTGCAAATAAAATGTTTGAATATGCAAATTTGTTTGTAGGCCCGATTTCAGACAAAAAATGTTTTGATTCTACAAATTTTTTGTTTGAATTGGAAAAATAATTTTTTCTGTGTGGGTAAATTCTTCTAGGTGTTAATCAGGTGTCATTAGATATTCTTACTTTATATGTATATGTCATTGTTATTTTGTTCCGATATCGAAAAGACAATTATACTGAAAAATATATACAAATAAAATCAAGATTTTACTTCAGTAATAAAATTTATACCATTTAAAATATTGTTAATCTAAAAAATGCAAATTTTCTCAACCAAAATAACGTTTTCTTTTTAAGAAAGTAGAGAATGAAGAATATATGTTTCCAATGTCCTCGTTTATGTTATGAATAATTTGCTGCCAAGCATTCGAATTTTATGGTGAAAGGAAACAGGCGATTGGAATAGTGTACTCTATGACATGTACAAGAAGTTTTTGTGAGTTTGTTTTTGATAGAAAAAAAATAATAGAGAATTAATAAAAAAAAACACTTAAATGCTGCAAAACAAAGGTTTTTTTATGGGCACGAATGCATGACTACGGATGGATTGATTCTTCTTTTGGGTGAAGTAATAAATTCTATTTTTATTTTTCCATTTTCAAATATATCGGTTGAGATAATACTTAGCACCCTTCAAATATATTGACTGATTTAAAAACAGACTGTTGTCTGAAAACTTTACAGGAATTTTATTTTCTAATCCCCATAAGCAATAACGCAGGCAGTATAGCTGCGTCAAATTTGCCAATATGCAGGCTTATTAGAACATAAATTGATAAATATGCTGAATATTAAAAATATGCAAAGAAAAATATGTGCGATAAAAATTGAAATATTTAACATTTGCATGCTTTAAAAGTAAATAATAATTTAATTTTAAATTTTGTAGTGTTTTAAAAATATGTACATTGTTAAGAATTGTTTTATGTTATGTTCTTCAATTTCCTACTAAAAATTAGTGGTTTGTCAAAACGCATTCTTTGTGGTACCAACAAAATGATCTTGTAAATAAAATTGTACATTGGTAGAGAAGACGTCCCAACGCTGGTGTTTTTTTTTTTTTTTTTTTTTTTGACACCAGCACTATGACAAGTGTCTTCGTTTTTGACCCCATGACACTTTTTATAATTGTTATATCACTTGGCCAAATTTTCATCAAACAATAAAATGAAGCAATTTGTTTTTTCTTTTTACCCACTTACAACTACATTTCGAGTGGGAAAAAAGCCAACCAATTGTAGAGGAATGTAAGAAAAGATAAACTGACTGTTTATTGTTGATGTTTTGTTTAAGCTTTGATATAGTTGCAAGTGAGACTTTGAGCGTTTATAATTCTTATTCGATTTAAGGTTTTATTTGTATAATATTTTTAGCTTTTTTAATATCTTTGGAAAAGGTTTCCTGACAATCTGGCCTAAGCAACCAAAATGCGCATAGAAGCTAGCTTTCCCTAAACAATAAATTTCAATGTATTTATCAAATATGAAAAATTGGGAATTTACAACGTAATACAGAAATCTTATTAATAATAAATTTTGTATTCCCAAAAAATAACTTTGACAAAAATGTATATTATGTCATTAATGGGATGATACATCGGCATCACAGAAATGACGAATCGGAGTCATAAAAAATGTCATCAATGCGATGACACAGTAATATCAGAGAATAAATTGAGTCATTTGGACTAACTTAAGTCAAAGTGAGAGAATATTTATATATCCTACCCGTTACATATTTTTGTTTCATTTCGCCCTTTATTTACAGAAGAACTCTTAATTATATGACACTATCAGCATGCCGGCATTGAAAAAATGTTTGCCAAAAATTGTTTAATTAAATAATTAATTGGTGTATATTAATTTTTTCGATTAATTGAAAATCAAAACACATTAATTTAAATATTTTCTGTGCGAAAATGGTTTTCCTAATCATTCTACTTTAAAAATTTTAAGTATTTAACTAAATAATTTAAAAAAATAGAATATGGGAATTTTTGCTTCTTTTTTTTACTTTTTAAACTTTTAAATAATGTATGTTTTTTTTTCTTATGGTGTTGTTGTTGTTTCTACACAAGACAAGCTATTCCTTTTTACCTTCTTTTGTAGTGCTGTTGTTGTTTCTACAACAAACGTTTACAAATACTCGTGTATGCTTTATTTTATAATTAACTCCTTTCGCTCTCATTCTTTTTGATGCAAATGCGTGATTTTTATTTTCGAACACGGATTCTTACACGTATTTATGCGGCGCATACGATAATGTCTTGCATTAAATATAGAATTTGAAAGTTGCCACGGCAATAATTCCCAAGCTTTTTGCTCTTGTGGTGTAAGGGTATATAAAGGAACGGAAGTGAACATGTCGAACCTTCCCTAGGCATATGCACCCAAATCTAGATGTAGAATTTGACAGTTGCCACGGCAATAATTGCCAAGCTTTTTGCTCATGTGGTCTAAGGGTATATAAAGGAACGGAAATGAACAGGTCGAACCTCCCAAGGCATGTGTACCAAAATGTGGATGTAAAACCCATTATTTTAAGTTTTGTCTTCTTAATTTATTTTAAGTTTTTAATAATATTTTTATTTGAAGTTCCTATATGAATTTTAATACAAGCAGTATGCCTAAAATTTATATTGTTTATCTCAAATATAATTTCAAATTTTTATGGTGGTAACACTGAATAAAATAAAAATAAAAAACAAATTAAATATGAGAATTTATGAAGAGAATTTCGGGTAGCTGACTAAATGAATGGGAGTCGTTTTTTTTTGCAAAGTTGTTTAAATATGAGAGCTCAAGTAGAGACTTAATCAGTTGTAAAAACAAACCCAAAGTGTGAACATCAACTACTGAATAAAAAAAAAATTACAAAACTTAAAAAAGTTATAAAAATCCAAAAGCAAAAAAGTTATTTAAATAAAATTTGAATAAAGATTATTTTTACTATTCCAAAAGAGAAATTACTTGGCTTTGACCTTAAACTTATTAAAAGAAATTTATTAAGCAAAGTGTTTTTATATTTAAAATAAAAATCTTTATTTTCTTAATAAAATAACAAAGAGTTCAATTTAAACAAAAAACAAAAAAATATGGCTTGTACAAAAGTATATTGTTTATCAATGGCCTCTGTGGCTTTAATATTAGTTTTAATCACAATTATTTCTACAACGGAAGCTGCTGTCTTTTCCCAACGCGCCTTATTCCATCCTGGTTAGTATTTTTTGTTATTTTATAAAAAAAAAATTACAATAATTTATTACGTTTTAAAATTATTGTTTGTTTTAATAATTAATGATTGTTAATTATGCACATTTAATTGATAAAAATTTGCAAAATAATGAGCTGGAATTTAACAAAAAAAAAAAAAAAAAAACAAAGAAATTTGATTTAAATAATAAAATTGTTTATGAAATTTTCAAATGTTAAATGTGAGACAAACAAATTAATTGATTTAAAAAATGATAAGAAGTTTGTTTACTTGATTACATTGTTGAAATAACCCCAGCTAGCATTTGCGTGATAATTTTTTGTAAAAATCACCTTAATGAGTCTTTTCTGATCACTTTGATGATTAAAATCTGATTTATCACTTGAGCGATCGAGGATTCATATGTAATTTATTCATATGTTAAAATAATGATTTATAAATGTTAAGAATTTGAAACAGATTTATCACTAGAGTTGTGATATGATTCATTTATATGCTCAAAAATTAATAAAAAAATCGGTAGGATACCACCTTCTCACAACAAGAGTTATAATCGAAAAATAAGCTCACATGCTCTTGAAGCTGATTTCTAAAAGATTTGATTATGATTGAAAGTGCTAGCTTGGAAAAAGCTTTATTCAAAAGCTATTGAAACAATTAAAAAATCATAAAAAACTTTAATGGATTTTAAATCTATTTTAAGATAAAGTTTTATATAAATTCAATTTTCAAATACGCTTAAAATCTAAATTGTACAAATTTAGAAAAGCTTTAAGTTTTAAATTTAGAAATTATTAAGCTCTTGATAATAAAAGTTGTTTATAATCTTAGTCTATGTTTACACCTTTCAAGTTTTGCTGCTAAACTTTGTGTTTTTAGGAGAGCAAAGAAAGAAGAAAGGGGGTTTGTTTGTAGAGACTTTATTCAATTATTTGTAATTATATGCACTAAAATGGCTACCGTGTACGTAGCTTTCTAAGGTTAATATAAGAATAAGTGCTTAATTAAGACACGTCAGGATTAGCTGATCAGTTTTTTTCTTTACAACTCTTTTAAAGTTCAAACGCATCGTCAATTTTCTGTTCTTTACCTTAAAGTAAAATTCTTCTAGAATATTACGAATACGGAAACGAAAAACCCGTCTCTAGACTGCACAAACTAGAAGAGCTTGTGTCAACACAAATTGATCGAAAATAGTTGAATCAGCTGTCTACGTGTGACCATTTCGGCAACATTAAAAGGGAATTGAAAAGAAATTAAGCAGCAAAATTTGGAAAGTGTGAACATATACTTAGACAAGTGTTTTAGATATTAAGAATTAATTTGGTTAAATTGTTTATAGTTTTTCTTTGGGCGCTAACGGGATAAACGAATAGTTTCTTAAATCTCTTACTTAAATGCGATTGTTAGTTCATTTTAAAACGTTTGATCTATAGTGTTAAAACTGTAAGGGAGATCTTCCTTAATAGAACACCCCCTTAAGACGGACATTGTTGGCTCAACGCCACTCAACGATTCCCTAGAAAAGCACTGAGTTCTTTTGAAAAGAACACCATCCTTGTACGCTCACATTTTAGTTGTACCTTCGGTCATTAGAGATTTCACTGTATATTGCTTTTAACATCTGCTGTAATACACTCTAGGTAAAAATGTTTATTTTTATCTTCATCTGATAATACCCACTTTGTTTTATTATGCAAAATTTAAAGATTTCAAGTAATTGCTAAGAAGTTTGTATTTATTTTAAAAACTATAAGTTTCACAATTTTTTTTATATATGATGTATGTAAATTAAAAATACTGCTTCTATTTTTGGAAAACATGACTTATACAAGCAATTGACAAGTTAAATTTTAAAAGCTGGACATTTATAGTCTTTTAAATGCCTTAAATTAAAGTTATGTTTTTTTTTTACAGATAATGAAGAAGTGTCCAGTGTTTTAGTTTTAGTTTAAAGCTTCCTTTCCTAGAGTCAATGACTTTAAAAGAATTTTTTTTTTTTATATTTTAAACATCAACTGTTTATTTCTTCAATATAACAATTTACAGTGGAATTTCTTATGAAGGGACTAATAAAACTAGGGGGATGTCCTTTATAATAATAATAAGCCTTGCTTTAAAATTATTTTAGAGCTATCTTATTGTGGGCATAGGCTCTCAATAAGTAATCTCCATCTGGAGCGAATATTTGCAATACTTTTCAGTTCCGTCAAATTATCCATCTTTCTATCATTAAAATCAGTAAAATCAGGTAGCTTGTTATTTGTCCTTTTAAAGGAATATAATGTTTTCTTTAAGAAAAGCTACCAAGACAGTCAATAGTGTTCATCGAAAGGGAACGCCTGGATAAGAAAAGTGGCCGTTGAGAGAAATTAAACTTTATTTCGAATTTCAAAAATTTTCCCTTTCTCTTTTAAGAAAAAGCATTAACATTTCTTACAAGGCTTTAAAAAAAATCAAATGCGTCGTAAACAGCTTTAAAAAGCTGTGACTTTTTTCATGGCTTACAAAGAATTTAAATTCCTAAGAAATTTAATTGAAAAACATAAAAATATTTAAGCATTTTAAGAATTGTTTGTGTTTTAACTCGTGACTTGCCTTATGCCTCATTTTTTTGTTGTAAATAAATATTTTAATTTGAAAACAAAAACTAAAAAATGCTTATCTGTTAAAAACTATTTTAAAAGTTATTTATGCATTATTTTTTAATGTTAAACTGATACATACTTTTAATTTAAAGAGTTTTTAAAATTTTTTTTTGCAAATTATGATTTATTATTTCATTAAAAAAAGTTTAATTATTTTTAAAACTTTTTATGTATTTGCACAGAAAAAATTACAAATTGTCTCTAATCACCAAATTTATACCAAATTTGTTAATTTTGCACCTATTACCGAAATGATTATATTGATTACTTAAAATTGTAAAAATTTAATATTTTGAATATTTTTTTTTTTCAATAAATGATATTTTTAATTAAAATTAAGAAAATGATCAAAAAACTTTGCCGTTTTAAACAACGTGTTGATTGATTTTGACAATTTCCAACAACAATTTCACGAGTTTAAATTATTTTAAACCAAAAATTTCTTTGTTATTCAATTACAGTAGAATCGCCAAAAAGTTAACCAAAATGTCCCAAGGGTTGTTAAGCGGGTTTAAATTTGAAAAAATATACAATAATAAGCATGGAACTTTCGGAAATAAAACACTTAATTTGTTCCAGGGCTTAGTTTTCATCATAACAAAAAAGAAACTTAGATTATTCATATGTGTTCGCCACAGCCTCGTGAAATTCCAAATTTGTTTTTCTTATTTTTGTGTTCCATAATTCGACGCTAATAGTTTTCCTTGAATATCTTATTTAATTTTATCTAAACTCTCTACTTTCTGCTCATTTGCGATGTTTTTTTTATTAATAAGTTTAGAAAAGTTAACTAATATTAAACTTTTTAGAACGACGCAGGGGCGCTTAAATTAGGTTAACTTAACCGCGAGATTAACTTTTCCGCGAGTTAACTTTTTTGCGATTCTCCTGTATTTTTTTAATTCAAAATTAATTTCAAAAAATAAAAAAATATAATTTTGATTTAATTAACATTTTATAATTAAATCAAAATTATATTTTCTTTCAACAAAAAAAAATAATTGATTCAATTATCACATTAAATTAAATCTAAATGATTTTTTAATTGATAAAAAACTACTAATAATTTTTTCTGTGTTGTCAAAAATGTTTTATTTTGAAATTAGTTTTTAAATTTATTTCAAAAGTTTGTGTCTTAAGTCTTTAGTTCTCTCACTCTCTATTTTGCTTATTAGCCTTAGCGCTTAGTTACAAAGTTCGTGTTTTAAGGCTTCTGTGTAATTTATATAAAAAGTTTTTGTCTTAAGTCTATTACTGAGTGCATTTTTCTTCCATTGTCTTATTTCTTATTCTCTACAATATGGCAGAAGTTTTAAAAGCTAGTAAGGCCGTTTTGTACACTCAAAACTTTATTTTGCTTTTGCACACGCAAACTTAACTTTGGCAAATTTGGTGTTCTTTTGTTGTCTTTTTGTGTTAAACGAAGAACAAATTAACTGTTCGAGCATTTATGTACATCAAAGTCTGTACCCACCCCCATCTTTTTTTCTGCTCTCCAGCAAATTCAAGGCTTTGCAAAGTAAACTTTGGGTATGCAAAAGGGGTCTTAACTTAATTCTTAAATCGTAGTTTTAGGTTTAAATCTTCTGATTCTTTTTATTTTGTTTTTTTATTATTATTAATTAAACGAATTTTCGAGTTAAAATCTTAAAAACTATTGTCATTGAAAAAACTAATCAAAATATTTAAATCCTTAAGTGTAGAAAGGGAACTACTTCAAAACATTTATTTTGATATTATCAATTAAAACAGTGTAGTTAATTAAAATAAATGCAAGTTTTATGTTATTACCTCGTAGAGGGGAGAACTGATTTTAATTTTAAGTTTTCTAAAATGGCACTTTTTACACTGGTTTCTTCGCAATGCCAAAATAAAGAACATGAAGTAAATGTTATTAGTTCTCTTTCTGCGCTCAGTGATTCATTTGTTTTCAATTTTTTTTTTCGAAATTTGTTGCTTTTTCTACAAAATTTTTTACATATTTCGTCAGCTCATTATTGGTTTGGCGCTTATCATGGTGAAATTACCATGGTATGCACAAAACCAATAACGAGCTGACGACTTGTATTTTTTTTTTTAAACTTAAGGTATGTTTAGATCTAACAAATATTTGAAAAAAAAATCGAAAAAAAATCGTGTCCAGTAAATTGATCACACTTTAGCTTTATTTAATTTTTTTTTTTTTTTGATTTTTGATCTAAAAATCATTTTGCAAAAGCAAGCAACTAGTGGTTACGTGTAGGACGTTAAATACTTGTTAGTTATGAACATACCCTTAGTCATGTTTTGTTTTTAGTTTACATTTATTTTTACAATGTATTGGATTTGTAGCAAAAAAAATTAATTTCTACGTGACTTAATGAATGTAGGAGTATTGGCAAGTGCTAATTTTAAAGCTGTTTTTTGCATTAAAAATTTCATGTCTTAAGTCTTTTGTTTGAAAGCAAAATATAATTTTTTGACACGCAATTTAAAGCAGTAAAACTAAACCGTTAATTAAAATACTGCAAAAATAAACTTAAAGAAGAACAATGAATTAAAACTTAAAAGCAAGAATGTAAACACTTTTTACAAAGACAAATCAGACTTTAACCAGTTTAGGCAGTTTTTAATACATTTGTTATTTATTGAGTATTGTTTTTTTTTTTTATTTAATAAATCAATTTCAAATATTTGTTTATCACTATTTAATTGATTCTTTTCGTTATTGTCTTTTTTTCTTTTTTCTAAGCTGTTTTTTTTTTTTTTTTTTTTTTTTTTTTGTTTTGGGAATGTTCAGACAATAAATAATTACAAATAAAATTTATACATAAACATTTGCGAATAAAAAAATGCTATAAACGTGGCCCAAATGACCTCTCATTTTCAAGTACGTTAAAATCAAAATCACAAAAAAAAAATTATTATAAAAAATTTTACAACTTCTAAAGTTACGCCACGTAACGTGTTTGAGTCATAATTAGAAATTAAAAAAAATTATTAAAGGCAAATACATATATTTGTATAAAGTATTGTTAAATTTTACGAGCTAATAAAAGCAATTAATGTTATTATAATACGAACAGCAAAGAATTTTAAACAAAACAATAAAACTGAAAGCACAAAAAATTTTAAAAATAAACCAAATTAAACAAAAAATCCAAAATTTAAATCAAAATTGTCTAACTTATTTAAAATTTCTTAAATGTTAGGAACATTTAAACCAAATCAATTTTATTTAAACATGTTTTTTAAAATCCAAAATTCCTTATTTCTCCTAAAAACAATTTTATAATACATACCAGCATTTGAAAAACAAACTTTAACTTTAAATCAATCCAAACAAAAATTTATTACTCTGGCATGTCTGACATATACTCTTGTTGTTAAAAAAATAAAAACATTTATTAAATAACAACCCGTAAAAATTTTTTGAGAAAAAACCATAATTATTGACGTCAACTAAACTTAAGCTTAAAACAAGTTTAACGACTTGTTTAATGAATTAAAAAAAAAAAACTTGGAGACTGCTTCAAACATTGAAATACCTTAAATAAATCTACGTAGTACAATGAACTAGAAAAAGTTTTTAATTTCTTAAAACAAAAATTAATGAAAAAAAAGAAAAGATAATAATACCAATTTACATTTGTTAAGTGGATTTTTGGGAAGGTCGTTTCTAATTTTTGTTTTATCTAAACATTATTTGTATTTTATTTTTAAATTTATTTTTTACTTTTCGTTGTTTTGGTGTTAATTAATTCAAAAATAATTGTGTGTGCCTGTGTTTATTTTTTAAAAATTTTGTCTGGGTTTTTTTATTTATTTGGTTTTAGCAGATTGCTAATTGATTGTGTTTATTTTTTTTAGTTAATATTATGCTCTGTTTGAAATATTTGAGTTTTTTTATTATTTAATTACATATTAATTAATTAAAATTAATACAATTTTTTACGTTTTAAAATAGTAAAAAAACAGGATTTTAAAGCTTTTTGAATTTGTATTCTTTAAGGTTGACTTAACATAAAAACATTACATTTAAAAAAATTTTTTTCATTAAAACTGCTAGTATTTTTAATAATATAATTTTTTTTTAATATCCGAATTTACATAAATTAGATTTTTTTATTAACTTTGTTTATCAATATCAATTAAAAAAAAAATAAATTTTGTACGCAAATTATAATTTTTATTATTTTTCTTCATCTTGCTTTCGTGTTTAGTTCTTTTGTTTTTTTGCCGTTTCATTAAAGCAGCCATTTTGCAATATTTTAAAGTATGTGTCTTAAATCTTTTATACAATATATTTTAAAAGTTTTAATCTTAAGTCTTTTTTCGCTTTCTCGTGGTCCACTTCCTTTCGGGAACCCTTTTGTGTATTACTTAAAAAAAGTTCTGATCTTAAGTCTTCAAGTCAAAATGTAAACAAAAACGAACTGTTTGATTCTTAAGTCTTTGTTACTATCTCTTGCTCTCTTCTCTCAGGAACTAAGTATGTATTTAAATATATTAAAAAGTTTATGTTTTAAGTCTTTTCGGTTACATGGTAGAAATGAAGAGGTTTTAAACGTTTAACAAAGATTTTTATAATGCAAATGTATAGATTCTTTAAAGTTTGTTTTGATAATTTTTAAAAAAATTTTATTTTGCTTATACTTGACTAAAATCAAGTACCAGTTTTTGTACTATTTATTAAATATGCATAATTTATTACATGGAAATTACTTCCTTATTTTAGTTTCTTCGCTTGAACTGCAGTAAGACTTGCATATTTAATATTTAACAATTTATAAATACAAAAGCGTTTTACTATAATTTATTAATATTTTCTTTTTTTTAATTTTCGCTTAATAGTTTCCTTTTTATTCATTTCCTTCCTTAACTAACTTTGCCGTTTTTTTTTTTTTTGTTTTATTTTTAGCACATCCCGGTAAATGTTTTGATAAATTTACCAAACGTGCCATGTTGCCGAATAAGGAATACAGACCTAAGGGCATTTGTGCGGCTTTAACATGCGATATTAAGGCACAAATAATTAATATTGAAACCTGTCCTACAATTGAAATGCCTGGCTGTGAAGAATTGCCCGTAAATCCTTCATGGACATTCCCCAAGTGTTGTCCACAATTTAAGTGTACTGATTTTAAAACCGGCAAGGAATTTGTGGTTTCAGTGTAGTTTCATTATCTTAATAATGCAAAAACAAAAAACAGCAATCCGCTCTTCATCCCATACATCATCACTTAAACAATGAAAGAAAACATTAACCTTTAAGCAGAAGGAAAAACAAAAACACCATCAACAAAACTACGTGATTTTTATTTCAAATAACAAAATATTATATTAATATCTTATATGCTACAGTATAAATTCATATATATTTTCCCTTTTTTAATATAAATTATATGAGTGTCTGTCTTTTTTTTTTTTTTTTTGTATGACTGTTAAACCCATTATTATTTTGTTTTTTTTTTATTTTGTAAGACTTTTCATTTATTCGCCCTGTTCTCTTTTAAATTATTTATTGATATTTATAATTTTTTTGTGTCATAAATTTTTATTTTTTACCATTTTATTATTATTTTTTTTTTATTGTATATATTTTATTTTTATTATTAAGTCATCTATATTTTTCTCAAGAGTGCTTGTCTTTTATGTATGTTTGTTATTTCTTTTTAATACTTTTGTAATTAAAATGTTTGTATTAATTTATTAATTATAAGGAAAAAACCTGAATTGATGATCTTTGTGTGCGTTTTTGGCATACTTTATTAATTTTGTAAAAATTAAAAATTTAGTTGAGTAAGAATGTTTTGATATAAGAAAATTTATTAATAAAAAACAAAAAATTAAATTTAAAAAATACTTTTTTGTGGTTTTAGTCTAATTTTTTGCGTCTTTAACTATTTTCGGTTATTTTTGAACGATTTAACTCTTTTTTCAAAAAAAGTGATAAACTGCTAAATTTGACTAAAGTGTTTATTTCTTGACACCATTGCTATAAGATTAGAATATAAAGAAATGTCTGTCGGTATTGCCAATTTATCAATTCATCAATTATATAAATCTTTCTTTTCTGAAAAGCAACATTGTCCTCTACACTTCGAGCCTGCCATTCATTCGAAGAATTAAATACATGCATGTAGCGTAGAGGGTACATATTCATAGCTTTTTTCTTTTGGTAGAAAGTTTGTTTGGATCTGTGTTCGAAAATAAACAGAACATTATTTAGCGTACGGCTCGCACACCCAGAAACGATATCTACTTTTTTATGTTTGTGTAGACGAACACAACCCTTAATTAGTAACTATTTTCAAGAAAGTAACGAGCACTATAGAATGTTCGGTTCTTCGTTATAAAACCGAACAGTTGTAGTGGTTCTGTAGACATACATTATATTTTAATGTTCTATAGTGTTTCTTTTTTTAGAAATGAGCAAACTAACAAAGTTTAGCAACGACTGCATCACGAATAGTTTGTGTGTTCATTGTGCACATGTTTTGTTTGTGTAACATTTTTTCGCTGTTTTTTTCGTATATGTATTTGTTTTTGTAAAAATGTTTTGGCTTTTTTTACCAGCCAAAAGGGTGCTTATCGCAACCAGTGCTGCCAATCCATGTGTAATTACACATATTGTGTGTAATGTTTACTTGTATGTCTAGCCGTAGCCCATGTTTAATCTATGAGAAATTCTACTTTAAGTTCTATTTTACATGAATTTTTGACGGACAAGATTTTTTTTCGAACATTGAGTTTTTGCCTTTTTTCAGTTTCCATCACAACTGAAACGAACGAAAGTAAATGTTCTGAACCGAACAATTAAGTTTATTGAGTTGGATAACTACAGTATTATTTTTGTGTTCGAAGATCACAAACAGAGAAACTATATTTTTTTATGATTTACTCCACGAAACACTATTAGCGTTTGTGTTTTTCACAAATCTACCGAACCTAACACTGAGGAACTATATTTAATGTTTATTTTCAAACACTGGTTTGGATCGTTCATTATGAAGGGTATAGCTCCACAAATTCCACAAAAGCTTTACCATCAAGCATGATTAAATAAAACGCATGGTCCACATTAACATCGAAATTCAAAAGTTGAGAATTTCGATGTTACCATATTTTTAGTCTGATTCGACACTCATAAAACTGCTCTGAGTGGAGAAGCAGCTCGCGCTTTTTGTCATTATTTCTGAAGGACAAACAGGTCGTTCTTGTTTGTCTACTATTCGTGCGTTTTACGTTGTCACCCTGCATTGGTTAATGGTTCGGCGTCGTATAACTGTACCGAGTTACAGTATTTGCGGTTGTTTAGCATTAACTATATGCAATCGTTTTTAACCTCAAATTTTTAATGTGACTGGTGGAGAACCGTATATAACTCAGACGATTTACTGGTGGAGTACCAAGGAAATAACTCAGACGTTTACTGGGGGAGACCAAAATACTCTGGATTCTGGAAGCTCCCGCCTTCCTATACGAAGGTTTAGGTCGAATGAGTTGAAGCTCCAAAAATTGTGTTTTGAAAACAAGATTTTTTTGTATTTACGGTTCTCATCTTTAACTGAAATAAATAGCAAATACAAATAAATAAATAAATTTTATTTTTAAAATGCACTGAATTTTCCGCTTTGACGCTGCGTTTTAATTTTTTCAAGTTCGATAATTTATTTTTCCAAAGCTAGGTTTGCTTTTTCCCTCTGATCTGTCGAATCAGATTTTCCAGCCGGGTTGTGTTAATTACGCGTTATAAAATTTGGTTTGGTACTGTATGAAAATTAGGAGTTTTGACATAAACAGATACACTAGGTTATTCATGTATGCATTCATCAAGTTCCCATGTGTGTATACGGATATTTCACATACATGTAGCAGTTTTGGGTGTATAATTCGTCAAAAATTATACACTATCTCATTGTTTAGGAGCTTTAGCTATCTAACCTCTACTGCTTTGCAAAAATCCAGCAGCATCTGTTGAATAGTAACAGCACATAAGAACCTCCACAGGCCGAACTTTTCCAAAGCACTCCCCCATCGGACGGTGAACAACTTACTGAAGAGCAACCCTCCATCAAAAGAGCAAGGCTTCCGAAAAGACAATCTTTGCGAAAGACAGGAAGCATTTCTTGCAAGAAGCATACTTGCACTCACTTGGGGTTAATGACTCCCGTGGCACCGTTAAGAGAAAGAACTTTGTCTAACACGTAATAGTAGCTCCACTGCTCAGAAGAGCTTCAATCTCCCATTCAGCTAATTTTATCCGCGTTGATAATCCTAGAAAACAAACAACGTTTTTTTTTTTTTTTTTTGTTGAGATGTCTTCAAAAATCCTTTAGCTTTCATATACTCCTTAAGCTTAAGCTCCCTCAGTCGAGGTTCAGAGTTTGTCTCTCTGCTGCCTTGTTTTCATTAACTAAAATGGGTACACTTCCTAACTTGAAATCTGCTTGTTGTTGCCGAACTGCGCCTAGACTTCGATTGACCTATCTCCCCAGTTAGTGACGGTTTCCGGGACCGGTTTCTCTTACACTTAGGGCATTTCGGTGTTACTGCAATTGCTAGATGTACGATACATACATAGTTATAACTACAAACATTTAGCATTTTCTTTAGCTTCCTTCCGTAGAACATTTAAATATAACTTTTTGGAGTTTTAGCACTTAATAAAGTTCACTTTCTTTGATTCAGCATAAAAGGCTTGACAATCAAGTAAACTTTTACGTTTAAGGCCTTGGTTGGACAAACCTTTGAGGCATAAAAAGAAAATATTTGCCATACAATTAGATTAGAAAAATTAGATTTTAGTAGAAGTGAAAAAATAAAGTGGTTTGAATAACATAAATCATATTTTATACGCATATTTTTTTTTAATAATATTAAATGCATAATTTTTTAATTTCCTATTAACGGCTTATTTTAAACCATAACGCAAAAGCAAATAAAATTATTCATATGCCGTTTTTACACCGCGACGCCGTTATAAAATACGAACACGCAGCTTGGTGGTTTTAACAAACGTCATCAAATGTCAACAAAAGTTTCTACAACGCCCATACTTTTGTTTGTTTAGTTTTTTGTTTTATTTTATTATTTTCTAAAAATCTTTAAAATTTTCAAATAATTTACTGTTTTAACGAAATCATATATTTATTTTAAAATATAATGATGAAATTTATGTGTGTTACATTAATTATTTTTAGTTTAATTTTTAAAGAAGGTGAGAAGATATAAAACATCGATGAGTCTTCCATTTACAATGTAACTATGTCAATGGCCATTAATACCTTTTTTCTTATTTTTCTATATATAGGGTTGGCTATTTGGTGTTATCGTTGTACCTCAGCCACACCAGGTTGTGCTGAAGATTTTACATGGCGTGGTATTGGTTTTCTGGGAGAAAAATGTCCCGAAAGTAATGATATTTGTGTGAAAGTCACTGAGAAGCGAGGAGGTTTGTAATTTTATTTAAACACGTTTATTATTTGTTTATTTATATGCTTTTTTTAGCGCAAAGAACTATTATACGTGAATGTTTAAGTGCTCTTAGTTTTAGGACTGATATTCCAGCAGATAAATATGAAGGTTGTCGTCCGGCTGCGAAAGATGTTCGCTTGGCTAACTATGTCAATCATACTATTAAGGAACATGATGTAAAACGTGATTATTTTGATGATGTACAATTTTGTTTTTGCTTTTTAGATCATCGCTGCAATGCAGCCAATTCTTTATTTAAATCAGGAGCAATATTCGGTTTTGGTGTGTTAAGTTCAGTGTTGTTGGGCCTTACTACGATACTATTTTGAATATGAAAACCATTCAAAGTAGATACCAATATGATTGAACAATTCCGAACAAAATTTGAAATTCTAACCAGTTTGCATTTTCATTTATGTTAAACCCTTAATGAAAGGCATATGTGACAAAAAATTATTTTTCTGCAATTAGGTACATGCTAAAAATTAATCTTCTCTTATCGTATGTATTTAATAAAGTTTCTGTTCGGAACTGTCCAATCCGTTTTTGAACACATTTTTATTTTCTATTAGAAAATTAAAAGTTTTCTAATTTTAAAATTAGGGAACCCTAACAAAACTAATCCGTCCAGTAAGTTATTGTTGTTGTTTCCTTCTTTTGTGTTTGCCGAAGCAAACACAAATGCTTCTCTTCGTTTAGCAGAACGAAGAGGAATGATATAGAAGGAAACAAACTGAAGGAGAATAAAATTAGAAAAGAAAAATGAAATCGAAATATCGAATGGAAGGAAGGAAAAAATAAAGAATTCTTTTTCTGTTTTTTATTGAAAGTCTAAATTTACACGTTTCATCTTTTGATGCTCAACTTCTTTTCAATTCCCTTTTGAAGATGCCAATATATTCACACGTAGCAATCGGTTTCAACTATTTTCGGTTCAAAACAACAACAATTTTGTTAACAGCGAATCAAAGAGAAAAAGAAAAGAAAAAAATTACATACAGCCATCCTTGTGCATATGCCAACGAATAAAAACACAAAGCGTACTGACCGAGTACAGGCATCTCCGTACCAACCCCCTTTCTTCTTTCTTCCCTCACCTAAAAACATAAGAGTTGAGCATCAAAAGATGAAACGTGTGAAAGCAGACAAATTATATTGTTATGAAGTAAAATTAAAAGCAAAGACTTGGTTCGTTTTTGAAAAATTCCCTAATAATTTACCAAAACGAAATCAATTTATTACATAAACATTCATTAAAACAAATTTCAATGAACAAAGTTTTTTCCTTCTTTTATTTCCCTCTATTTTTTTCCTTCGATTTAGAAAGAAGAAACAATTTTGTTTGCTTCTTCTCTCCATTTCGTTTCCTTCTTTTTCAGCCAAACGAATGGTTTTTTATTTCAGCACAAATATCAACGAAAGAAAACACAGCAGTTTCTCGCCTTCGTTTATAGAACGAAACAAAAACAACAAATCTCTTCTTTTCGCGAAACGAAGAGGGAAAGATAAAAAAAAAAAGAATTCTTTGCGAGGAAATACCTACCCTGGAACTAATTCAGCCGTATTACCTTTTTATTCCATTTTACTTTTACGAATCTTAAGGGGCTTTATCATTTTTTTGTCCTTAATAGACATATTTGTAGTAAAATTAATTTTAACATTTAATATACATTCTTTTTTAAAATGTAAATTTAAAAAAAATTATACACTGTTTTTTACAAATAAAGATTATTTTATTAAACGAAACATTGAAACAAAGCGAAAAAATTTGTTGAAACAAAATGTTACCTAAACTTTAACTTCTTGAGTAGGATTTTTAGGAGCACGAAAATCATACAATGCAATATCGGGATTTTTATCAATATATTCTTTATAAACCGTTGCCAAACGTATACATTCGTCAACTGATAACTGGAAGGGTCTAAGTGTATCTTCTACATCTGCCAGCTTAAATAATTCGTAGCACGTTTCATCACGTTGTTCTGAAGGAAAAAGTGTACCATATCCACGGCGACAATATTTCTGACGCATACCAAAAATATGACGTATCACTTTCTCTACCAGAGGAAACGGCAAATCAGTTTTTGGTTGTTTAAGCGGCACAAGTTTTACAACACCCACATCGACTTCTGGTTTAGGAACAAAGGCCTTACCCGGTATAGTAAATTTTAGTATAGGTTGAGTCCAAATTTGTGACATAATGGAAAGGCGACATCTTTGTTCATGCCCTAAAGGAGCACAGATACGATTTGCTACCTCTTTTTGAAATGTGAGGGTCATACATGTGTCCATGCGGCGAAAAGCTTTTCTTCGTAGTGACAAATCCTCAAGCCAGTTGATAAGCAACCTAGTGGATATAGCAAAGGGTAAGTTGCCTATTAAATGTAAACGGTGAGAAGTATCCGGTACATGTTTTTCTATATCAAAACGTAAAATATCGTCTACAAAAATATCCACTTGTATATCTAAAGGCTTAGCGCAATCTCTTAAAAGATCTAAAGTTGGTAGAAACCTAGCATCCTTTTCGACTAAGACCAAACGTTGAGGTTGCCTACGTAATATAGAACGTGTTATCCCACCTGGACCAGGTCCAACTTCTAAAACGGTATCACGGGGATCTATATGACCTGCACTTTTAATAATTTTATTCGTTATACGCTCATCCATTAAAAAATTTTGTGATAATTGTTTTAAAGCCTGTAACTTATATAACTTTACTAAATCTCTAATTGTAGGTAAAGGCGGCAAACGCATGCCGTTCTTTAGAATTCGTACAGCGGCTTCCGACATGTTTCTGTAATACAAAATTAAATTAATATATGTATGTACATCTCTTTTTGTTAATTAGCAAAACTAACCTCACTTTTTCGATGACTATTGTTTAATCCTATAAAATCCTAATCCTTTCTAACTTTATTTAAATTTCTGAAAGATTATACAACAATTTTTTCGTTTGTAATCTTAAGATTAAAAATTGTATATTCTCTAGTTGGAAACTTTTTCGGGCTCATCAAAGTCATCCAAAAATTTCTCTTGTTTAACTGATAAAATGGAGTAGGCATAAATACCCAAGACAGAGCTGACCAAAACACCGGCAGTTATCAAGTTGTTACGTTTAACGCGCTGCAATTTTGTGACTCTCTCCAAGTTTTGTTGTTCAATTAATTTCATAAATTCCAACTGGGCTTTATCAATTTTTGGTGCGTTTTCGCCGTATTTAATTTTGGTTGTTTCTTTCTCAGCAGACATTCTTTTTATTAGAAATACTTTTGCGATTTTAAAAAATTTATACAAACTCTTTAACACCACATTGGTTATTTCATGCAGATTTTTGTGAAATTTTCTTTTTTAATCGTAAAGGTCAGCCAGCTGTTTTTAGTATATTTTCAACTTTATAACAGGGCGATAGAAGAACATAAAATTTTGAAAAAGTGATGCCACTTATTAAAAATATATAAACGATTTTAATACATAAGTCTAAATTTACACGTTTCATCTTTTGATGCTCAACTTCTTTTCAATTCCCTTTTGAAGATGCCAATATATTCACACGTAGCAATCGGTTTCAACTTTTTTCGGTTCAAAACAAAAACAATTTTATTAACAGCGAATCAAAGAGAAGAAGAAAAGAAAGAAATTACATGCAGCCATCGTTGTGCATATACCAACGAATAAAAACACAAAGCGTACTGACCGAGTACAGGCATCTCCGTACTAACCCCCTTTCTTCTTTCTTCCCTCATCTAAAAACATAAGAGTTGAGCATTAAAAGATTAAACGTGTGAAAGCAGACTAATACCACTGGTGCAGCTTGTCCTACCGTTTGTAATTTTTTTAATATTTATCTCAACCCCCGCAAAGTATATATGTATATTGTGGATGATATGATTGTCAGAGTTAATTTAACGATCCTCGTATGCACAGCAACTTACACTCTATGTCAGACTCATACTAGAAAAAGTCTTATTTTGCTATTTTTGTAATTTAAAATGAAATTCTAACTGAGCTACCAAAACAAGAGCGGCAAGCGTTTTTTTAAGCATGAAAATTCTATTGCCAATACATTTTTAATAAAATAAAACTACCAAGCGATCTATCAAATAAGATTTTCCAGCCGGGTGGTGTTAAATTCGCGTTGTAAAGTTTTGTTTCGTATAAACTGTGAAAATTTAAAGTTTTGACATAAAACAGACGCTTGCCGCTCTCATTTTGATAGCACAGGTAGTTTGATTTAAGAATTTTTATTTAATATACATACTTTATTTTATATGAACTAGTATTTTCCCTATGTTCGAAATTCGACCATTATTTGTTTATGTAAATATGAAGAAAACATAATACATATAATATATATTTATTTTTTCCGTCTTAAGCTTCGTACAGACGGTGGTCAGATCTTACAATGTTGTCATTAAAATTGACTTAAAATGTCTTGCAACTGTGTAAACATTGTATGCTTTTTTCATTTGGCAGATGTGTTAAATTAATGCAGCTGACAATGGCACCATTGTCAGAAAAATGACAACATTGTAAGATCTGGCCATCGTCTGTACGAAGCTATAGGATCAACCAGTCTATGTGTTTTATTCCTCATGAGTCCGTGAATGTTTTATTTAATTTTGTAAGTTCAATATTAAAAATATCTGAAAGTAACAATTGAAAAACAAAAAAGTATCAAAAAATTCTCTCGTATAGATTCTCATTTAATAAGGACATTGCATTTTTCTATGTCTAATATTGACGAATAATGATCAAAGTACCAGATGTAGAACGAAAAAGTACAAAGAAGCTTTTCTTACTTATTCCTATTCTATAAGGACCACGCATGTTTAATTTATCTTTATAGGTCCAATATTACCAAAAAATTTTAAAGTATGTACCAGATGAAGAACAAAAATGTATCAACGTTTTTCATCTTATAGGTTATCATTCACTCAGAACCCTGCACATGTAATATAATCGTGGTTATTCCAAAATACGCGTCGAAGAAGTGAACATTTACATGAAAACAAAAACAAAACCAAACCAAACGGACGAAAATTGTTTTTGTTATCTATACACTTCTAAAATAAAATTAACGCGAGAGTTATAACGCGTTTCTTTCTTTTCTTTTCTTTTAAAAACTGTAAATTTTGTATGATGCAGCGTTTGAAATTTAAAAATTCAATACGCATTTCTGTAGAAAGCAACATCAAAATTATGAAATATTTTTGACTGTTTTTGTTTTCAGTGTAATTTTTGGTGTTGGAGCCTAAATGATGAAAATCAACAAAACAAAGTTGTTGTATGTTGTTATTTACATGTTTTTAGTCCTTCATAGTTTTGTTTTTATAGTTTATTTCACGTTTTGACGTTTCTCTTGGGCACTTAGTGCCCATTTAGACAGGGAAACATTTAGTTTGTTAGTATATTAAGGGTGGGAAAGAGAGTATGATTTTAGTTATCGGTACTCGGCGACCATGAATCAAAAAAACAAGATTGCGCAGGTCCGTTATTTTTGTGTGTGACGTAGAAATAGACTTTGTATATGTGCATTTGTGTGTGTCTTACATTTTTTACAACAAGCACTCATATTTAGTCTATGATGACGTAGTGCGCAGTAGAAATTTTTTTTGAACGGCTGAGCGCGCAATCTTGTTTTTTTGATTCATGCTCGGCGTCACGCTTTGTTCACATTTTCTTTGTTGACGTTTACTTTGCTGTTTTACAAAAAAGCAACAAAAATTACAGAATGTTTCCGGCAGCATGTTCGCCTGTGTGACCGCGAATTAAAAAGCAAAAGAGAATTCCGGATATTTTCCTTCCAAATGTTCGCTCGTCTAAGCTCGGACGAAGGCCCAGAACGGACGGTAAAACGCAACTGCTACGAAACCCTTTAAAAATCATTGTTTTGAAACTAGTTTCAATCGTTTTCCACACACCCTGCAACCTAAATTGTACCAAAATGTAATGAAATTATCACAATCATTTTGATTTTCTTTGAGAACAGATGAAACGCAAACACGAGTTTCCTGCACTCCGGTTTCAATGCAACTGATTTCCAATGCATTTCAAACCGGTCTCAAAATGGTCGCGTCATGTGTGGTCCCTCAAAGGAGTCTTTGGCATAAACTCAAATGAAACTCGAAAATTACTAGAAGTTTCAGTTTCGTTGCAGTTGCGTTTCACCGTCTGTTCTGGGCCTAACTGCCTGTTTTTAGAACGCGAGCGTAAATTAGTCGAAATATTCCAGTAAAGCGGCGCATACACTTTCAATATTATTTTATATGATATCCGCCATGTTATTTCCATTTTGTCCTATATAATGCAATAAGTCGCGTAATGGTTTTAATTTTAATATTGCTCAACATTCATTCAATAAAACGGCATTGTACAATGTTGCCAACACATTTCACTTTCTTTCCGTTGTGCAATAAAAATCAAGAGTCTTTTGATTGTTGCCAATATATTGTGCCACCTTCGAAAATCACATAAAAATTGGCGATATAATTGTACAATACGTAAAATTGAACAATTTTATTGAAGTGTATTGCAATTCAAACAACAGAATCAGTGTTGCCTGTTTTCGCATTCAAATGCAGAAACACTTTTTTCTCACAAATCGAGAAACGATGGAATTTTTTGTTTCACACTTCCTGCCTGTTTTTAGAACGCGAGTGCAAAAGTGACTCATTTAACTAACATTTAAAACAAAATCAAAATTTCAAAATTTGTTTATGTTTTAAGTATTAATTGTTTTAAATAATAGTAAAACTTGTCACTTTTGCGCACGCGTTCTAAAAACACGCAGTTCGTGGGAAAAATTTTACGATGCGAGAAATACAGAAACAAAGTCCCAATTCATACAATGTAAGTCTTATTGACTACCCTACAAGAAGATAATGAGCGAGTTGTCACTTTTTTCACGTTGGTGTTAAGAAAATGATAGAATGAAATGACCGAAATCAAGTTTTCTGTCATTTCTTTCTATCATTTTCTTAACACCAACGTGAAAAAGTGACTACTAGCTCTTTCACTTCTTGTAGGGCAGCTTGCTACTTTATTGGCGAAAGAGTCGAGGGGAAAAGAAACGTGTACTTAGCTTGATGTACTCGTCATATATGTTTTGTTTTCTCTTGCGTTACAAACGCACACATATGTGTGTACTTCATACATAAAAAAGTAATATGTCAGCAATAGGACAATCTTTGTGTAAACGCCGAGGCGGATTCAAAGAAGAAAATGTGATAAGTTTATCAATAAGACTTGCAACGTATGAATTGGGACAGAGGTCAAAATGTTAAAAAAATCGCTGCAACAAAAATTGTAAGTCTGGACGGGGACTAATTTTCGTGGTTTTATTTTGTGATGTTTTCACTCAGTTATTTTTTGAACGTGAGCGCGCGTGGTTGTGCAAATTGGAAGAGGAACAATAAGAAAGTTGTAAGAAGTGTAGTGGAATACTAACAATAAAAGAGACTAAGGAAGAAACAAAACAAAAACGAATAAGAAACGCGGTTTTTACACAACGCTTAAAAAGTAGATAAAAGCAAATAAATTCGATTTTCTAAATGAAATAGAGACTGTGGAAAAAAAACGAAACAGTTTTTTTTTAACGGCTAATATCACTTTAATTTTAAACAAAGCAAGCGTGTTTTTTATTAAATAAATTGAAAGGTGTTTTGTGTAGAAGTAATAATTAAAAACAATTTAAATTTTGTTTCTTATTTAGCAATACATACAAACAAGAACAAAAAAATTAAATTGCCAACAATTATAAAAGCGGTTCATTGCTTTTTCAGTGTTTTTTTTTATGATGAGAGAGAAGTTGTAAAGCAAAAAGGTGGAATGAATTGATTGTTTTGTTGTTTGTGTACAGTGTGTTAATTTTTTTTGTTGTGAAAGGAATAAGAAGAGGCGGTAGGAACAATAGAACAAAGAAATAAAAATTACACACGTTTTTATTTTTTCATTCAAATTTTTAAAGGTATATTCAACTTGTATTAAAAATTTCCATATTTTTATTTCATTCAAATGCAGAATTTTGTACGAAAACAACAAAGTACAGTCCATAAGCAACAGCGGCAAACTTAAAGAAATTACAAATAAACAGAAAAAAGAAACATCTTAACTTATAACAATTTATTTACAATTATACAATCAACATTAAAAATGGTTTTAACAAATTTTGAATTATGGGCTGCTGATGGCTCCACTGGCTCCTCCTTGCCTGTGGATTTTGAATCTAATAACCTTCATACGCGTAATTTAAATCCTTTTGATCCACGTGTTGTGCCACAAATAAACTCGAATTTAAATCATTTATCTTCAAATGGTTACTATGGATTTTCCTATGTAAATGCAGCACATGATATAGAACTAAACAACAACAATAACAATATTACCAACAACAATAATAATAGTACAACATATAATTTAATGGCAAATGATGTCAATGACATAAAAAATACACTCACAACGGCTACAACACAACAACAAACACATGCTATGCCAGTTGACTTTGGCAGCTCTGCTTACGCAGCTGGTCACGCTGTCAATGCAGCACGTTGTAAAAAACGCTTTGCAATAAATGATGATGTTGCCTCCGCTTGTACAGCCACTAACAACAAAAACTGTTACAGCGATAACTTTGAGGTTTCAGCCAAACGTTGCCGTTTCGATGATGATTTTTCAGCTCAATATTGTAATGGTAAGTGGTAGAATTAACTAAAAATATCAAATAAAACAAAAGCAAGCAATAGAAATTTTTTTTTTTTTTTGTTTCTGCTCTTGTTATTTTATTTACTCTCAGTTTCCCTTTCTAAATGAAAACAAATCAATAGAAAAACCTGAAATGTACAATATTGGGTACAGTTTAATAAGTTGCAACCAGAGTTGCCGAACTTGGTATTTTCCGACCAAATTTGGTCGGATATTTTTCGTTTCGTCGCACACTGGGTTATTGGGTATCAAAACTGTGGATTAATTAAAAAATTAATTTTGAAATAACACTCGAATACTTAATAACAATAGAAACTACACATAATTCTGCGTCACTAACCGAAAAAATAATGGCTCTAAGTTGTATAGTGAAGCTGCATTATGTTTTTGAATTTACACTTTTATTCTTTGTTCGCTTGCGCTCGCTGTAAAATTGATATTTTAAGTTTAAAAAAGTGTTTCTTCGATAAAAAAAACTTCAAGTGAAATTTAAATCTGAGTGTGGAGCCTTCAACTTCAGGTATTGAACTATTTTTCAGATACAAGTATTACAGGAAAAAAAGTGATTTAATATTTTAAATTATTTTTTTGTTCAAAGTCCCCAAAATGTGCATATTTGGGGTATATATTGGGACATATAGTTAATTATCGGACTAGATCGGGCTCTGATTTTTTTTTTTTGATTTTGCGGATTGTAGACGATGTTTCTGCAAAAAGTTGAGCTGCGCTTTTGTGGCATATTTGAATAATTCTACTTTTTGTTCATTATGTCAGTGGTCAAAAATGATCAATTTGTTTAAAATGATCATATTGTTTAAAACTTCAAAGCCAGATATCTCGATAACAAAGCGAGTTATCGATAATTCTTACTTAATTTTTTCGGTTTATTTTGAGGTATTCTCTAAGAAAATAAAACGGTAAAAAGTTATCGATTTTTTTTAAACTGCAACTCCAGATATCTCGATAACGAAACGAGTTATCGATAATTTTTTCGGTTAATTTTGAGGTATTCTCAAAGAAAATAAAACGGTAAAAAGTTATCGATTTTTTTTAAACTTCAACTCCAGATATCTCGATAACAAAGGGAGTTATCGATAATTCTTACTTCATTTTTTCGGTTTATTTTGAGGTATTCTCTAAGAAAATAAAACGGTAAAAAGTTATCGATTTTTTTTAAACTTCAACTCCAGATATCTCGATAACAAAACGAGTTATCGATAATTCTTACTTAATTTTTTCGGTTAATTTTGAGGTATTCTCTAAGAAAATAAAACGGTAAAAAGTTATCGATTTTTTTTAAACTTCAACTCCAGATATCTCGATAACTAAACGAGTTATCGATAATTTTTATAAAATTTTTTCGGCTTATTTTGAGGTGTTCTAAACAAATATTATCAGTTTGAGAGGCCTCGGAATTAATCCACAGTTTTGATACAAAATACCCCAGTGTGCGTCGGATGGTAGGCTAAACCTGATTTTGGTCGGTTTGAGACGGCAACGCTATTTATTTTTCAACCAACGAAAAACAAACAAAATTTGCCATTTTTGCTAATGGACTACTACTTTCCAGCCTTATTGGTTGATTGTAGCCCGGATTTAACTATAGCAAAACTTATTAAATGTGGTAAGAAAAAGTCGCAAAGCAGGCAAAACAGATGATTATCTTTGATTGCTGATAAAACTACGAATGTAGCAAAAAAGAAATGTATTGTTTGACGGAATTAGTTCTATAAAGGATAGTTTTGCACCCTAATTCGTGCTTACTAAGTCAGACAGCGCGTCGTCTCTATTTTTCTTCTTTAAAACAATTTTTTACAATCTTACAATGGCTGTTTAGATTAGTGGTCTAAAAACGTTACTTAGCAATGAAATTGATTTATTTTACATAAGGTGCACGTTTCACTCTCTTCCAAAAATATATTTTGGTTCTTTGTCGTAATATTTACCGGAGTCGGAGTCGAAGTACCTACAAAAACTCGCGACTCTACGCGATTTTTCGAAATTGGCGATGCAATATTTTGCAGATCACTGAATAAGTAGATTTTAATTATTTTTTGAGAGTTATGCTATGTTCGCTCGACGTTTTTTCGCAATTCGCTCTCTCATTCGTAATTCATAGCCCAATTATGATCCAAATTACATAATTCGTCATACAAAATTTTGAGAGCAAATTATCTCATTTGTACGTAATTAATTTTGAATTACCATGCCAATTATAAACAAATCATTGTCATCACTAATTTTTATAGAAGACTGTAAAAAACAAAACAAATAAGAAAAAAAAAACATAAAATCCAGGCGAATTCATGTAATATAAATTTGTCTTGCATAAAATTGTAAAAAAGTGGATTTTTGTGAAATTTAAAACATCAAATAAAGAAACAATATAGGTATTGTTTAAAAACAAAACATTTTAATTGCTTTTGTACATATCATTTTCAAAACAAAATAATTTTCATAAATGTAAGAAGAAGAGCAATTTAATTAAGAACATGCCGTGTAAACAGCGTAATTCGTTTTCGTAATTAAAAAACGAACAACGTAATTCAAGATGCTGTGCGAACATAGCATTAGTTCAATCAAGTACTTTACTTAAATAATATAAAAGTTTGTTATAATTTAAATTATTTAGGTTTACATATTATTTAACAAGATTTTCCTATTCTTGTAGATTAAAATTTTGAGTTAATACCCTCTTGTTGATTAAGTACGATAAGTTATGGATATTTCCATCGAAAAGATTACTTTTTTATCACGTTACGCCACCAAGATTTTTAAATTGTTTCTCAAAAAATAGTTTATATATTATTTAATTTTTTGTACAAATGTGTAAAGCGCAATACAGTGAGAACAAATTTGAACCACATTAATTAATTATTTGTTGGCGTAACGTGACGTTCCTGTGGAAGTGCCCATATTGGTTTTTAAATACTTAAAAAATTGGTCGGCTTAAAAAGATTTTGGTAGATTTTGTAGACAATTTTGGTCGGATAAAAAATTTTGAAACGGCAACCCTGGTTGCAACTTACATGTTTTTATACTCTCCAACAACACTAGTTGTGAATGAGGGTATACTAAGTTCGCCATTCCGTATAAAACTTTTTTACTATTCATCTTAGACCCCATAAAGTATAGTTATAAATTCTGGCTCCTTGAGTACTTTGAAGTCGATTTAGCCAAGTCCGTCTGTCTGTCCATCTGTCCGTATGTTAAAAACACGCTCTCATACGAAAAAATCAAAAGAAAAGAACAATTTTGCTGTCAAATTGCTTCTTGTTATCCTAAGCAATATTGGATTGAAATTTAGCACAATCGGTTCAGTTTGTTTAGAGTTATGAGTTCAAATGTGTTACTACTACCCTAAAAATAGATCATTTTGCTACAAAATCTAACATAAATGGTGGTATAATGCACGTATTGATACATATAAGCTTTCGCACAAATTCGTTTTATATGACTAGAAATCATATTGTTAAATTCGGTGATGATCGGTCTGTAATTTACCGTAGGCCTCCATATGCCTATAGCATACTCTCGGAAAAAACTCAAGTACTTATAAAACCATAAATAATAACGCTAATGCAAAAATAATTTACCTTAGGCCCAGTTTAGTACGCTTAAAACCTTAATAATCGTGCACCCACTCAATTGCATTTACAAAATAGACGCAAACTTAAATATATTTACATATACATATATGTATAATATAAAAACTTATGTATACATACATAATATGTGAGCACGTTAATATGTAAAATAAATATGTTTTATGGTTATTTAAAGTTAAAAAAAAACACTAACAAATTAAAAACCGCCAATTTCATCATTCACACTTTTTACCATTTTTGAAGGTCAGTCTTGTTTTGTTTATTTTTTTTTTCATTTTGTAACGGCTACAAATGAAATACGATTACAAATTTGGCTACAGAAATGTGCAAATCGGAAGAGAAGAAATATCAATGGATTTTTCTTCTTTAAAGTATGTATATTGTTTACATTTGGTTACCTTTTGTTTATTATTATTTAACCTCAGTTTAAATTTAATATCTTTTTTTTTAACACCCCGCCCTTTCTTACCCTAAAAATTTTGCAAAATAATTTCAAGTTCAAAATTATAATAAAATGAATTAATTTAAATATTATTTGGAAATTTTAAGCAATTTAAATAAATGATACCACATGGAATATTATACAAATTAAGCTGAATTAAAAAATTTTAATTGCTTTTTAGGCCCTATAGTGTTATTCCGGAGAAACATTTAAATTATATCTGGTGAGATTATAACGGGTCCGCCATCTAACGTTTTTTTTTTTTTCAAACTAGTGCTTATTTCGTGAACGGTAACACTTAGCTCATGTCTGATTTGACAGATAATTAGTTTTATCCTTCCGCTGAACGAATATGGTTGTGTATACGCTTGAACAACGCTGGGAAATATTGCGACATTACTTTGAAAATCATGGTAATGTTCCAGAATGCAGAATGTAAAAAAATCATCTTTTTAGATGAAGCTCATTTTGATTTTGGCGGGTATACAAAAAAGCAAAATTGTCGCATTTGGGGCACAGAAAACCCGCACGCATACATTGAAAAGCCGATGCACCCAAAACGAGTCACTGTTTGGTGCGGATTTTGGTCCAGAGGCAAATTTGGCCCATTTTTCTTCGAAAATGAGCAAGGAATGGCGATCGGTATCGGGCCAGTTGAACGAATTTTTGTTCACAAAAATTGAAGAGGAGGATATTGGCAACATTTGGTTTCAACAGGACGGCGCTACGTGCCACACAGCCGAAGCTACACTCGATGTTTTGCGCCCTGTTTTTGAAGAACGCATTATCAGCCGCAGAGCGGATGTCGTTTGGCCAACTCGGAGCTGGGATTTGACACCGTTGGACTATTAATTGTGGGGTGCCTTCAAAGATAAGTGTTACGCCAACAAGCCAGAGACAATTGACGCTTTAAAGCACAATATTCGTAAAGCCATTGGTGAAATACAGCTGCACACAATCGGTAATGTGCTTAAAAATTGGACCGATCGTGTAGGCTACTGCATAGCCAGCCGAGGCAGCCATTTGAATAAAATTATTTTCCATTATTAACCGGAAGGATTGTACTTTCAAATAAAAAAGAAATTTGAGAAAATATTCAGTAGTTTTTTTTTTATAGCATTTTCAAAAAAAAAAAGTTATTTGGCGGACCCTTTAGCTTTATGATAGGTATCTAACGAAAGGGCAAAAATACCTGATGACACCGAAAAAACACAAAAAATAAGTGATTTTCAAAAAACCACAAAATCGCACGTGTGATTTTAAAAAAATATACAACAAATTGATACCCAATAAATAATTTTTAAAGCATATTTTTAATTTGTTAAGCATGTTTTTCCATAATAAATGCATAAAATTCCAGGCAGTACTTATAAGTTTTAGCCGGGTATAACGTAAACGATATTGAATAACTAACTCAGTGGGTTAAGGAATATTTTAATCATTTAATTTTTATTGTCATATAAATATGTATTAGAAATACTAGCATGCATATACATACCTACTCGTATGGCTATATTTTCCCGCTTAAACAATAATGCATTGTTTTCTTATCAATCTTGTTTTATTTTATAAAATCTTTGTTATTTTTCAGTCTATTTAACTAAAGGTAGTTTAATTTTATTTTTGATGTTTCTATTTTTTTAAATAAACACATTTTTTTGTAAATTGATAATGGTGTCATAAAAAAAAGAAATATGGTACGTTCATACATATACATATGTCACTTTAATTAGTGCAATACATTAATATTATTTTGCTTATTGAGGGATCGTTATCATTTATTGTAGGTAAGTATGTGTATGTATTTTTTAGTTGTTTTGTTTTGACACATTTTTAATTAGCTCTAGATGCAGTACATAAAATTCAATTTAGATAAAGATTGTGATTTGTTGTAAAACTTTTTTTAATTTAAATATGTTGAGTGGGGTCGCGAAATACGTCCTCGTAGTTTTGTTTGGTAAAAAGTACTATTGGAATAATTCAACAAGATTTTAAATTATAACATTATTCAAAGAATTGGCATTTCTAAGTTATAAATATTTTTATCTGCCTGCCAATATATGGTTTCTGCTTCAAAATAATACTTCGTCACAAAAGCAAATTTTAGATGCCGCGTATTCAGGTGAAGTGTTTTCCAGTCAACCAGTTTTGCATCAAACAAAACAAATAGTTGTTGGAAGAGACAATGGCTAGGCTTTATGCCGCTGTTTTCTAAGTAGTTTTCTGTTACTACTGCAATATTAAACAGCAAGCGACTTTTTAAATGGATTAATAGTTGGCAATTCATGCTTTAAATTTACGTTTAAACGGACCCAATAGTTGTCAAAACAGGTCTTCTGTAATCAAGAAATTCCGACTTACAGATTGAGTTTCAAAATGCCATTTTCTGTTGACCACTCTATACAAGAATTGAAAGCTTTAATGACAAATCTACTTTAACCTTTTGTGTTTTCTAAGTTAAACAATCTATAAAATTTCTTCGCTCATCAAATTATTTACATCCATAGTAATTATTTGATAATTTTTCTCTACCCATCCAAGGCTAGCATTAAAAATTTCATGTTTTTCTTTTATTTTATTATGGAAAACTGTTTAAGAAACCATTTGAGTAAGTTTTTACATTTTTAAGTTAATTTTGAAATGGTTTGCTTGATGAAATCTGAACATTTAATAAAACAGAAAAAGTTGCACTTAGCGAGATGTTGTTTAAGTTACGCTTATAAAGACTGTAATGTAAAAAAATTACCTGTTGCATTAATTGATTATTTTTATAAAACTTTGTTCCTTATATAAGAAATTTAAATTTTACATAAAACAATGGACACACGTGAGCTGTGCTTGATTACGGCTGTCAATGGAACCTAACCTTGCCTGCTTCACATAGAATTTCATAGGGAACATATTTTTAAAACTGCCTGTAAATTTAACAATTTCGTTACCGTTTGTAATGAATTTTTATCTAAAATATTTTAAAAACTGAGTCTTTTTTATTGAAATTTTCTATGCAAACGTTAACGTTCGATATTTTGAAACAGGCAGTTAATCTTTATGATGATAATGAAATTTCAATATACATGTGAGCACATTGCTCTTTAAATATATGCTTGTATATACTCATGTCCATACATATGTATTTTGCTCAGAATATGTATGTAAATAGTATTTGTTAATTGTGCAATACAAGTGAAACGGAAAATTTACAAATACTTTTTGGTAAAATGCCAATGTGGTCGTCTTTATATGGATTTTTTTTTACTTAAAACTTATAAAATAAATAATTATTAGTTGCTAAAATTTTATGATATATTATTAATAGAACGTTAACTTTCTATTGCTATTATTTGAAAAAAAATCATCAGAACTTATTAATCATCTTCTAAACTTTAAAAATTCAAAAACATAGTAAAAAGCAAGGCAGTGGAGTCGAAGTTGTCGGTTTTGAGGTTTTTGTTCCGGAGTCGGAATTGAAGTACCCACAAAAACTTGCGACTCCGACTTTAAAATTTTTCGGCATACAAAATTTAAAAATATATTCTAAAATTTTCCACAATAAAACATTTAAAGAGGGTCTGCTTTAAAAACTTTGAAGTCAGAAAATAAGGACCAGTCTACTTTACATACATATTTAAATCGAGCGGTACGATTTTAAATTTTACAGAATCATTTTTTGCTATATTTAACCATTTAAAAGGTTCTGCATTAAAAAAAGAGTTTAAAGTCAAATAAGGACCAGTCTCATATACATTTAGCATCAAGGTTAGAGTAGAAGTCGGAGTTAGTGTCGGGATCAGAGTTAAAAAATTTCAGCGATTGGAGTCGGAGTTAGAACTATTTTTTGACGACTCCAAAGCCCTGGACCCTGTTTCTCAAAACTACAAGTTACAAATCTACAAGTAAAATACATTAAAAAAAACAACAGGGCCCTGGTAGAAAGATTAATATATTATTTTCAATTATTTAGAAAATTTATTAGTTATTCAAGCCACGGGCTTCCTAATTTTCTGTTTACACTGAGCGGCGATGTAATGCAAGTTTTCGTTTGTAATTGATTGATTTTATTAAACCCCCACCACAACAGTGGAAAGGGTATTCATTATGCGTTTGTGCTTATGTGTGTAACACATAAAAATATTTTTTCTAGACACACTATTTGATATACCGATCGACACTCAAAGCACTGGTCGCAATTTTGATGATATTTGAAGACGGACGAAGCTTATTAAAAATGGTGAGAATCGATCCATAATTTTATAAGGCCCCCATACAAACTTTTTTTCCGTAATAGCCTTTTTGTTCATAAACTATCTTATTATGTCAGTATATAGAATTAATATCTTTTTGCAACATAAATCGTCATACCAATTTTTTTTTTTAAATCGGTTCATATTTGACAATAATAATAATACAAGTAACATTGCCGTAAAAAGCTTTAAGTGCCATAACTTCTCTATAAATGTTGTTTATGATATAATATTGGGCAACGATAACTTTTATAGAATTTGTAGGTCCAAAATTTACCAAATGTTGCAGATAAACCTCCTAGCCGAAATCGCTTTAAGGTGAACAAATCTAATATAGATGTTGATAGTCAAATAATATTCGGCACAAAGAACTCTTATATGAAACTTAACCTGATAACATAAATTTGTTTTATAGGGTTCATGGTTGGCCATGAGTCCCAAATAGGGTACAATCTCGAAAATGTTTCTTTATATTCTGTGGTGTAGGGTATTACATGGTCGAGCTTGATCGACTTTACTTTCAAACTTGTTTTCTTTTAGATAAGTAATATTATTATAAAAAATTGATGTAGGATTGAGATAGCAACAGATAAAGATGGCAAAATAATCTGACTGATAAAGTGACACAAAATTTGGTATGGCGTTTAATTTCTTTTGAAAAGGAGTCTGTTATTACAGTTTAAAGAAACATGGAGTGTGGGGCTAATTTAAAGTCTTTGTTCTTTATACAATCAATTTTAAGAGACTTTAATTAAATCAAAAATCTGGCAAAATTTCATGTCAAGTTTTATGGAAAACATCGTTCAGCCCCAGTTCTGTCTGTTTCATCATTAAGTTCGGTTGCACAGAAAAAGTTGTAACGACAAAAATCGAACAATGTAAATATAAGATCGACTTCGAAGAAGAAACGACAATAATCGCACCGATAAAAATCGTATAATGTAAAAGGGAACTTATAAAACATTTGCTGCAGAAACTTTCTACAAAATGTTCGTACTCGTTAATTATTTCTTTCGAATCGAAATAGGCAGTAAACCCCATGTTTTTAGAATTTACTTTAAATATGGGCTTGCTTTCGTCCGGCTCCGACGCAGTTTTTATTCTGGTAATCCAGATTGAAACTTTATTAATACTTAGATAGTTTGAAAAGTTATCTTTTATAGTTTTCTAAGTTAATACGGGATATATATTATTCTATTCCTATCGAGGCAATAGAAATCCTAATAATGTACATATATTGATAGTCTGTTGAGAAATTTTGAAAGATTTAGCTCATATAGTTTTTAAATAGACAAAAATACGTTTTAACTTGTATGGCAGGTGCCACGTCCACTAATAATTTCTAAAAATGTTTAAGCCTTTTGTTCCTTCTAGGCCATCAGTTACATACTGTCAAAATTTTATAAAAATCGATGCAGCTGTTTATTTCCATGTTACACTTGAGCACATCTCATAGACGCCTCTTAGGTGCCTATAAGGTACAAAAAAAAACACAGAATATTTTTCAATTGAAGTGCAAATAAAATAGTACATATGTACTTTTAATACATATATATTTTGGTTACTTTTTTTATCATATGGCTACTTTATTTTTACATTTTGGTTAAAATTTTTTGGTCGTGTCAACGCTGGTTCCTACTCACATAGGAGGAAATACTCATAATTTTATTTTAAAACTTATATACCAAACCAGCGGACCCGGCGAACTTCGCCTCGCCCCAATTTTAATTTTTTCATTTGGAAAGCCATTAAGGAATAATTTCACACAAAATTTCATACAAAAACTCGATTTTCGATTTTTCCAATTTTCCGACTTTTCCGGAGGGATTTTCCAAAATTTTCTTCCGAAAATACAAACAACTGCCAAAAAATTTTACAGAAATCGGCCCAGGCATTCTCATTTTATGAATTTCTATACATTTTTTACACCATTTTTATATATATAGATATTCTAATAAAACGGAAAATTAACTATGCTGATGACATCGTTTTAATTTATTTTTCTTGTTTAATTTATTTGTGATTAGGTTTTTGTTTTTATATTTTTTACACATTAAAGGTATTCACGTCATAAGTTGAACTCTTGCGAAAAAGCAAAAGCATCACCAACCACATATTTATACGGAATATTTGTCTATATGGTTGTTGCTACGATTTGCAATTTAGCTTTTTCGCAAGAGTGCAACTTTTGACGTGAATACCTTTATTGTTTATTATGTATGCATGTATGTATAGTACTATTTTTGCCGAACCAGCAATTAATACCGGCTTCAGTTGGCTTCAATGTAATATTTAGAGGCAGCTAGTAAAAACGCAAAAATAAGCAACGTTGACGTTTTTATATTTTTATAGAAATGTAAGTAGGCAAGCAGCTGCAATAATACACTTTAAAAAATGAATATGTAGTAGAGGTCTGCAAGAATAAATAAAAAGCAATTTCAACACAATCTTTAGTTTTTTTAACTACAATGAGTGAATAACCAAAGACAAGACAAACAAAAACACATTCACACAATTGATTATTCGAATATATTTTGAATGTAAAATTATTTGAATTTTAACTTCTTAGGAGATATTTAAAGCATATCTCTGATATGTAGTTCAGATGATAACACCAGGAAATAATGCTGTTTGAAGCCCCATAAAATTATAACAAGATTTAATAAGTTCCATTTGGCTTAAAATCGGAAACAGTTTTATTTTGCAACATTCAAATATTATTGTGGTTTTTGAAAGAATTTAAAAGAATCGTCGAAACAGGCGATTTAAGTATTCAAACTTGTTTTAAATACAGTTAAAAAGTATCTTTAACAAAATTCGAAAAATTCAAAAGTTTAAAGGGCTATTTTGTAAATTACTTCACCTTGCGTTGAGAAATGTTTTATATAAAACATTTTGAATTTTAAGAAAATTTTTGTATAAGGCGCCGGTTTTTCAAACACGTCTGTTTTCTTCATACTCTTTTGAACATGCTACCAAAAATCTTTTGAATTTTCACAATGTCTTTACACATGCCTGTTTTCATGTCTAATTGTCTAATCTTCTTTATATACATATATATTAAAAAACCTGAAAATCATATCAACAAACATGAAAACTCTTTTCGGGTCTGTTTGTTAACCCCTCTTTCTTCTCTAATCCGATTACCTACACACAAAACAAACGACATCGTGTAAATTTGGCCTAAGTGAAATGAATAACTTTAAAGTTTATTAATTAACCTTTTTATATCTTTTAATTTATTAAAATTTTTAGTAAGAGTTAAGGCTAGATTACACTATCACACAAGTCTTACGTATTTCATACTACTTTGTGAGATAGAAATCTAATGAGTTTTGTTGCAACTGTCAAAAAATCTAATTCAACATTACAGTTTCTGTTCACACTGTTATCACACATGAACATGCTTTGTTAAAATGCAACCCTGATCAAGTTAAAGTTAAAGTTATCTTTATTGAGCCTTTCCAACGTTATTAAAAGTACAAAGTAAATAAATAAAACGAAAACTTAAGACTATAATGTCACATCTTAAAAACTAGAGCGCTTATAGCAACAAGCTTACTATAAAAAGTAATTTACATAAATAAAAAAAAAATATATTGTTTTTTTTTTTTTTTTTGCTCCCGAGGCTTCCATAATTTGAGAGAAAATTCCCTAAACTAAAATTATCAACTTAAAACTAACTTAAAAATAAACTTAAAATAACAACAAACAAACAAAAAAAAAACCCCCTATGTGTTCCTAAAGAACTTTTGGAATACAAAGGATGTCTAATTGATAAATTCAAATCAAAATAAGTTGATTCATTTATAAACCCAATGGGTGACAAGTAATTTGTATTTGACCAGGTAAAATTTTTCTGATTATTAAAAATATCTAAAATTAATTTATTTTCATGAAATCGTGATCTAGTAACAAACCTACTTAATACACCAATACCCCGGTGTGCGTCGTTTTCGAAGTTGCGTCTTATTAACATTTCTGTGATTTCGAAGTTGCGTCGTTTGTGTTTCACTTTGCGTCGCATGACTTCGAAGTTGCGTCGCTAGTGCTTTGATTTGCGTCGTTAATATAAAAATGTTTGCACAAAGCTTAAACAGAAAAAGGGGATTTCCCGTTGAAGTCTTATGCAAATATGTATGCGAAGGTGTCTGCTGATTGCAACTGGTTTTAGATTACATTTACTGAAGTAAAATTAAATTTAAATATGTATTTTGCAGCAACGAGTCAAAAAAAATAAGTTTAGAACAAAAACTGGGCATTTTGACGCGTTCTAAATCAGGGGAAAAGGCTATTGATATTGAAAGAAACCATGAACTAGCCCTTCTACAATAAAGTTCATTTGCTGTTCCAGTGACGCAGATAAAATTAAGAAATTTGTTGAAACAAGAATATCGTTACAACATAAACAGTTTGCAAAAATGAGAAACCACTTCTTACTATTTGGATTGAAGATCAAAATCAGCGATGAGTGCTCTTAAAACAAAAGGTTATTCAAAAGAAAGCTTTAACTTTATTTGAAGATCTAAAATAAAATTATCTGTTATAAATTCTATCAAATCAAAATTTATCTCGGTACCAATTAAATAAAAATCCATACAAATGTATAATAGATCGTGCTTCGGTTTGCGTCGAGTTTGTCCGGTCCCAACTAGCGACACAAACCGGGGTATTGGTGTATATCACAAACGTATAAACCTAAAAACGTATAAACCCTGATCAAATGAAAAGTATTATTGCTTTAAAAAAATTTCAAAAAATGATGAAGTCGTATGGGATGTCAAATTGTTTGTCGTAATACTTTAGTTTTTGACATGTATTAATACAAAGTATAATAGTGAAAACTAGCCTTTAGTAGTTTTATAGTTTAGATGTTAATTTTATATGAATATATATATGTAATACCATTTGTTTAAGTGCATTTTTAAAACACAATTTATTAGTGTAGCTATTTTCGTCGTAACTAGGTCATGAGGCATGTAAACGTAGCAGAAACGTTGATGATTATTTCTGACGCTAACGTCTTGTATTATAGCTGTATTTGACAACATTGTATAAAAACAATACGCTAACAAATGTCTCAATAAAAAAATTTCCAAACCAAAATGAGAAATACACAAATTTTCTCATGTTAGTTTGTTTAGTACATAAACTTTGTAAAATATGTTAATTAAATTTTAATTAGGTTTAATTTTTAAATGAACTTTTAAATATTTTTTAGCTAATAAATAAATTTTATTTGCAGATTTCTTTCAGTTACCTTCAACACAAATTGCTACACAATCGTGCTTAATGGACACTGAAGAATGCACACAAAAACAACAACAGTATCAACATCACCAGCAACAGGTAGATGTGGCAATGTTTGAAAATAATAATAACAATATTGAGAAATATGATCAAAAATTAAACCCGCAATTACAAACTTTATCTGCTCACAATCATCAACAGCACAATCAGCAACAACTGCAAACACTGCAGCAGCAGCAAGAGCAACAACAGCCTCAACAGCAACATTTATATCATCAACAACAACACTATCAAGGTCACTTACATCGTGCTAATCGAGATGTTAGCCGTTGCATGTTATCACATATGATTTAGTTCTTTCTTTTCTATATTCTGCCGTAGATTATAATACAAAATCAAAAGGCAACTTGAGCACAATCATACATAAACACAAAATTAGTTACACGAAACTTTTCTATTTAGCTAAACAATGTTTTCCGTTTATTAAACATTTTGCTATCGCTTATTTTATGTTTTACTTTCTTACAAAATTAATTTTTACCAATACTGAATCTTAGTTCATTATTATTACCTTGGACCAACATTTCGAGTTACGAACAACTGTTTACGTTGACAAGTTTTATTATTTAAAAAATGGATAATTTTTTGAGTGTTTTTTTTTAATTTTTAATAGATTCTTCTGCTAGTCGGAAACATTTTTTCGAAAAATTTTTAACTTAAAAATGTGTTTACTTGGATATTGCTTTTATAGAAAATTGTACCAAGGATGAGAATTTACTAATAAAGTGACCTCACAAGCGCAGCTGTTTGCAGTGAATTTCTTCGTGTGTGACGTTTGGTGTCATTTTGTTTTGTTTATTTACTTTTGTAATAAGACATTTTGACATTTGCCGTCTCAATTCTAGCAACAAAATGCCTGTTGTTTTTTTCTATTGTTTCATTGTTGTAGTACTGAGGTCACTTTGTTAATACATTTTGGCCAGGATTAACTATCCTACACAATTCACACGAAAATTTGACATAATTCTTTCCGACATAAAAAAATGACTGCAAAATCTTTTGTCAATGCCACATTATTACATAATCAAGAAGCAAACTCATATGACAGCTATTTTAGAACCTATCATTTTATGAAAATTTTCATAACCATTTGCAAGTCAGACAAACTTGTCAAAAAATATGTCCCTACATTTAATTTTTAGGTCACACTTTCATACTTTACAAGCACACACGATTTTTTCGACAGATCGTTCGACTGAATAGGATAGTGAGTTTCCGGCATTACTAAGAAATATTAAGGATAATCACGATGGGAAGTGCAAAGTATGCAAACGATGCAAGTGCGTGCAAAAAAAACACACATCTGTACAACACAACAACAAATTGTACGTATTTTCTTCGTTTGCACCATGGTAGAATAAGTACCAGGTTGGTGCATTAGGCAGGGTTTTCATTAGTACCCATGCAATGTCAAATAAATTTATTTGAATTCTGTCGCTTGTTTTAATTTTTTCCTTATTTTCTTTTGTTTGACGATATATGGGTTTTAAAATTGAGCACAAAATTTTTAATGACTATACCTTGTACTTATTCTACCTTGGGTTGCTCTAAACAACCATGAGCAAAATTAGTAGTGCATATTTGCTCAGTTGCAAACAAATGTAAACAATAACATTGGACATTTTAAGCCATGTTGTTGTTTAAGGAAACTTATAAATTAAACATTTTTGTGGGTTTTAATATAAAGAGAATTTAATTTAACAAATTTAAAAAGAAATAATTTATTTTAATATGCTTGTGTATAACTAACGCATTTCAGTAAAATCCAGTACAAATTTTGGGGTAAACGTAAAAATTGTATAAAAATGCAGATTTTTGACAGTGCTTCCAGAAGTTTTGTATTACCAGAATAAATTTTTAAAAAATTAGCACATTTGCACAGATAAAAGATAAAAGTGGTATGCTCACGACCAATCATAGACCAACATTATTACCCTTACACAGCGTTTACATTTGACAGTACTGGCAAGACGGTAAGAAAATACATATTTGTTGCCAAAAACACTACTAACTGTCTTCGTGACGTAGGCGTCCAGACAGTAGTTAAGACAATTCACTTTTTAAAAATGTCAAACGTGAATGTTGGAGTGCAAGTCCAGCTAAACTTGTTTTATATGAACTAAACAAATTTAAAAATAGCTTAAAATGACTATATTGTGTGAACAAATATAAAACTTAACTAAAACAAAAAAAAAATAAAAGCAGAACATATTTTTTTTTTTTTTTACTTTTTTATTTTTGCTTTCTTTTGCGAACAAAACATCAAATTACTGTTAGCAAATGTCAAATCACTGTCCAATTTTACTGTCTGCTAAATTTGCTAGACACCCTGCAATAATATTGGACCACCTGATACATTTTGATAAAATGGACTACTCCATGGACTGGTCCGATGTAATGCAAGTTTGGACCATGTCATTGTAAAAAAGTGTTTGTAGTGAGACGACATGTCTTCGTTTTTTAACGACGTGCTTTCGTTTTAAAGCGACTTCAAAACTAATCCTCTTGAGTATACCATAGAATAGTTTTAAAACTACTCCTTTGTAGTCCAAAGCTGGGTTATATGGTCCTGCCCTAGGACATCGTAATGTTAAATATACAATGTTTTTTCCATACGTTTGGGTTACTTATGGAATAGTCCTAGTCCCTTGTGGGCTACTCTTTACACGCGTGTTTGGACTGGTCCTATTATTTGCAGGGCAGTAGACAAGACATTTGGAAAAGTGTGCATGTATTAGTGAAAAGATTTGCATGTATTGCTACTGTCTTGCCAGTACTGGAAAATGTAAACGCCAGGTTATTGTATAAAAAACTGTACTACTTGCTAAGAAATTTTTGTGTTAAATATTGTACTAAGTTTTTGAGTTTAAAATTGTACTACACTTCTAATTAATTTTCTATTGAAAATTGAAGTAAGTTTCTGAGAATTTTCTCTACAAAATTGTGAACAAAATTACATACTTAGAAATTTTCTATAAAAACTGTAGTCATCTATTAAGAAATTTTCTAAAGAAAACGGGGAAAACTACGATCAAAATTTCCATTCAAATTGTCAAATAATAGTGTTGATTTTCGACAAGAAAAAAATCAAAAGATGCGAAAGACAAATGCGCAAACGCATTAAAGAGTACCGATCACTAGATATGTTAAAATTTTCTTTCGCATCGCAATGGAGAGTAGTAGCCCCACTGTATTTAATGAGAAAAGCTTTAAAACTAGGATTTTTTAAAAAATGTTAAGATATGTACTTTCAACATTTGGAGAAAATGTTAATACATTTGTCATGTATTCAAAATATACAAAAGCACATGTAGGTACCCAAATGGAAAACCAACTTTTAAAAATGTTTGTTCTACACAAATATATTTTTATTTTAGTTTAATCTCATTCATTTGTGATGTGATGATGTGAAGATTTGTGTATTGATCTTTTCTTTTTTATTCTATTTTAAGATTGGAATTTTCTTTCCGTTTTATAATTTTTCGAATGACAACGCTTTATTTTTTGTCTTTCTATTTAAAAGTACGTTGGCGTTTTTACTAATATTTTTCTTATAGATATGAGTTTGTACAGCAATTTCAGTAGTTTTTTTTTTACTTTTTGCATTATTTTTTATAATTTGCTGGCGAATTAATAATGAAATTCGTTTTATTATTATGTTTATTTTTTTTTTTTAATTTTCTGCAATTTTTGTACCTTATTTTATAATAATAAAAAAAACGTACTTAAACTAATTTTTATAAGTAAATCAAAAAAGCAATATATGTTTTCAACTTAATTTAATATATATAAAATATGTATATTGTACTACAAATTACATTTAAAATGTAAATTCAATGAATTCATTTTAAGCACAAAAGTAATGTATATTTTTAATATCAAATAAAAAAAAAAAAAAAAATAAGAAACATATTAATAAAGTTAAATTATATATATAAAAATAATTAGTCTTACAATTCCTAAACATACAAACATATTGCAATAATAACACGGAAACTTATTACAAATGATTTATTGTTAAAATGCAATTTATAATTAAGAAAATGCACAAAGTAAATTTTTACAATAACAATTGAAATTCATTAATTTTACGCAAGCCATTATAGCTTTGTGATTATGTGGCGAAAAGTTTATAGTTAATGAAATTAATTTTTTTTTAATTTTAGTATTATAGTAAAAGGAATAGTTATATGCACACATTTTTGGTTAATTAATTTTCTTAAGTTCACGAATAATCATTTTCAAATGAGTTTAATCTTTGCCCGTTTAAACGATAAATCCACTATACTTTATGTGTTATTAAAATTTACCAAGCTTCATGGTATTCAGTTTTTAAAACTAAATTCTAGTGTCCGACCGGTTCATCGGCTTCGGTATAGACCAAAAATGGCTAATCGGCCAATAATCGGCGTTCGACATTAATTTGGCCGAATTTTGCCGAAGGCCGAACTTTTTAATATCATTATATGCAAATTTTACAAAACCATGCAAAAATAATAAACTTTAAACTTTTTTCAAAATTCCGCTGCCTAAAATTATATTGTTTCTAGAACAGGTAAACAAGCTAGAAATATCGGAAAGAAAGAAATGTAAAACAAATTAAAGCTTCTATATGGGAAAAGCACGACTCAATTCCTCACATTGAAGTGGAAAAATAGATGTGTTCATTTACTAAAAATTGTTTCAAATTTGTAACAATTGTTACTTGTAACATTTAATTTAACATTTACTTGTAGCAATAGTTACAAATTATTAACAATTTTTAGTAAATGAACAAACTAATATAATAAAAAAAATTCTACAAAATTAGTTACGAATTTATGTAAATGAGCCCTTAAGTCCACGAAGCATTATTATATTTGAGTATTGGAAAACAAGTCCATTGAACAACTTACTGCCCGTCTATACCAGAGATAAATATATTGCAGTAAATGTCAAAGTTATGTTATCTCTAATGTAGACAGCAATTTTTTGTACATATTTATTGCCGGCAATTTATGTTGAAATAATTGTTAGTTCATTTTTGTTGACTATTGTTGCTAACATAAAACGTCAAATTTGGTTGTCAATTGAAAAAAAAGAAAAAAAATAGAAGCAATTTTTTTTAAGCTTGAGTTCTTTTTTATATAAAAATATAAATTTTATTTTAATAAAAAAAATTTTATAAAAATTAATATTTTATAACGGTATTCATTTCAATAAGGGTATTCATTTCAAATTTATTTTGGTTGGAAAAATGGAAAAAAGGAAAATACACTCTTATTGAACGGTATTTTTTTGAGTTAAAAGTAAAAAGTAAAAAAGTTTTAAGTGTCAAAAAAAAATCTGTAATATAATTCTTGGAAGTAATTGATATTTTTCAAGATGCCAAATAAACGCTGTTAAGTCAATTAATTGATTATTTAATTGTCACATCATTTCTACGTTCTTTTTTAATATTTTTTGTATAGAATTCATTTTTAATTTTGTTTTGAAAACCAACGTTTTAAAAAAATTAAAATTTGATTTGATTTAATTAAAACGGAGTTTTTAAGAATCATAGCTGATTATCTTAAAAATAGATGTAAATTTTAGTACTTTTTTGAAAAATAACATTTTTAATAGAGTGTCAACCACACTCAATTTGACGTTTATGAATTTGCCAATTCTTTAAAAATTGTTAAGTTGTAATTTTCCAATCTGATTTTTTTACACTTGGTTAAAGCTTGTTTAACATAAGCTGAGCAATAAGAAATTTCGCTCTGTTATTCTGCCGATGTTATTGCCAACTTGCTGAAACATTTATCTTGAGTGTAGACCTAGGGTTAAGGGCAGTAGCAACTGTTAGTGCAGACCACCAGTTTTATTCTAATCGATTAAATGACCTTAATGGTATCAATGCAGAAAAATTAATGCTTACTGATCAACCTTAATAAGAGGGCTAAGCGTTTTTTTAAACATGTAAATTGCTAAACCATTTTCAATAAAACAAACCGATGTAGCGATCTGTCCAATAAGATTTTCCAGCCCGGTGGTGTTGATTTAGATTTGTTTATACGAAAACGGTATGAAAATTAGAAGTTTTGACATAAAAATCGCTTGCCGCTCTTAATCAAATAGCTCAGCCATGAATTTTAAATACTATTAAATATCGCACTTGATCATAAAGAGGGTGTTAATTCAAAACTTAAAAATTTTTAGTAGAAGCAAACTAATTTTGATTTAAATACAAAGGCATATGTAAAATAATTTTTAAGCCAACTGTTTCATTGCTAAAAAGTAGAAAGCAAATTTATATGAATATTACGTGTCGGTTTTCTCAAAAAAGTGAAAAAATAAACATTTTGAATTAATACTTTTTTTATATCAAGCAAAAATTTAAATATAACAAAACTTGTTAATAAAAAACTGTTTTGGTTAGTTTTTTTATAACTAAAAATTTTTATAAATGAATTCGCACTTGATGAACCAGAGGGTATAAACTAAAAATCTTTATTTTTACCCTTTTTTGGAAAATACCAACACGTAATATTCATATCTTCCCGCTGTAAAAATATCGTGTTTTGTTTACTTTTTGGTAATGAAAAGTAAAGTTCGTCTTCGGTTTGGCCGAATTCAGTCAATTTTGCCGAACTTCGGCTACGGCATCGGCCTAAAAAAATGGCTTCGGTCGGAAACTACTAAATTCAAATGTGAAAACAAAAAAATTGCTTTAAAATGTTGGCATTTTATTAAACTTCCACAGAGGCTAATAAGAAAGACATGTTATATAGATAAACTGTTCCCTTCAAACTAATTAACTGTTGGAAACAAATTAAAAATCTGTTCGCCAAAGGCTGAAATACATAATGGCCTAATAAAACTGTTCCGCAGGCTGAAAAATAATTTTGCTCTATACAAAAACAGTTCCAAGAGGCTGGACCACACATTTTATATACAATCCAATTATGTTTAAAAATTACTCGGGGATATTTCCCAATTTTTCGATCAACCCAATTATGAATAAAAACTCCCAGAGAGTTTTTTTCTCTTCCATTTTTAAATAGGAAAAATGTGAAACGGGAAATAACTCCCGCAAATGGAGTTAGGCCTCACCAGCTAAATATATATAATAAAAATATATATTAATACAAATAACTCCCAGGAAATTTTTTTTATAATTGAGTTAAAAGAAAAATTAATTGATGATTGTCAGACGTTGGAAGCTTATTTCTTATTGTCAGATGTGCGAAGTTTATGCATCTGACAATAGCATTATTGTCAGAGACCTTTTTCTATTGGCAACGCTGCAAATTCATGCGTATTAGGGATGCAAAATGTTTGACTCATCTCTTGATATATACATATATTTAGAAAAAAGACTTTTTAATAATTATGAAAAATTTTTTTTAAGATACCGATGTATCAAAGAAAAAGTACAACTGCACTAAAGTTTCCATCCCTGATATGCATGAAGAAAAAACAAAAAAGTTTAATTTTGCAAAACTAAAATTAATTTTAATGAAAATCAACGAAACTTATTTAAAACAAAATAAAAAACTAAAACTCCTTGCTATTGCTTTTTCCCTTCATAACAATATTTCCGCTTTTTCAATTTATAAAAATACACGCCATTTTCTGACTATGTCTAAAAACAGTTTTTGTGACAGTGACAATTTTTGTTGGCAGTTGAATTTATTGTCAGACAGTTGTCTGCCATTGAAATTGTATGGTTTTCTTTAATCGTCTGAACTGACAATCTACTATTGGTGAAAATTTTTCTAAGGCAGTATATTTTCAACACATTGACACCCTTACATTATTGTAAGATCTGATTACGTCTATACAAAGCTAAAAAGTTTTCGAATTCTAGAAATGTTTTTTTGAAATGCTTGTATAAAACGGATCTTAGTCAAATTAATAGAATTTTTCTTACAAAAAATTTCGTAAAATAAATATCTTGCAAATTCAATTAAATCAGGTATGTGATGAAAATCCATCGATTTCAAAACGATCATTTTTAAAAGGTGTGATGAATTTCGAGTGATTTTAAAATTCATTTCTGTATTATAATCCTAATCTTTTGTTCAAAATGCATTTTAATTATAAAATTGAAATGAATATAGAATGGAAAAAGAAGTAAATTTATTAGAAATCCGTTTTTGAAGATATCAAAAACGACATTATCGATTTCCAATCGCTTTTCATCACATACCCGAATATTTTTAAAATCTGTTCTCTTTCCAATTTTTTTTTTTAAATATTTGTTTGATTTTTAAAAATTTACACCCTTTTCATTTATCACTAAGCAAAAACTTAAAAAGTTAGCCAAGAAATATTTTTATGATTTCTGTTTTTCTTTTGTTTTTCTTATTTCTATTACAGACATACATATTGCCACAATCAAATGCCACTTAAACCACAACAACAACAATTATAACACATTAGCATTAAACAATCATACTTCTAAAATTGATTTAGAAAAAAATACTGCAAATGTATTAAAAATTCACAACCCAAATCGAAATAATTCGATACAAAGTGAAGACGATAAATATGATAATGATGTTGACAATGACTTTAAAGTAGATGATGCAACGTTATTCGCTCAGCTACATGGCGGTTGTTTGCATCATCATCATGACCATTATTTCAATAGCACTGTTTCCTTAAGAGGGGATCATATACATAAACAAAAATGCAATGAATAATCAGCATTTACAAGATGATAATTATTATAATAAAGAAATTGGAAAAATTATATCTATCTTCATATGTATATTTCAAAAAAGAAAAAAAAAATAACTGAATGAATCATATGTGATTTAACAATAAATAAAACTGTAAATTTTTTTTGCTTTATAAATCCAATGATTTAACATATCATTTTTTTACACAAAACTGTATATTATTGGATTTTTAAATTTGGTTAATTTTTTTTTTTATTTATATTTTTATAAATATGTACCTTATTTTATTTAGTTTAATTACAAACTAATTTTAATGAAAAATTAGCTATTTAAAAAAGTACAATTTTAATTTTGAGCTGTAAAATTTTTTTATTTTGAAATAAAACTGAATTTAATTAAATAATTTAATTTAAAATTGTAACGGTCTTATTTATAAAAAATAAAACAGGTTTATGAAACGGATTTTCTATGAAAATTTGATTTGAATTTGCTGTAATTTTATGTAGGAGAAATACTCTATTTTGTGTAGCACACGTTTTGGCTGCGCAATGTAGTTTGAGTTGTAAACGCACTGTATTGCTTTTTAGCTAACATACTTTAAGGGTTATGTACAGGGCGGCGCAGAATGATCTTTGTATATTGTTTTAATGGCTTATAACTTTTTTATTTAAGCGATTATTCTAATTTTTTTTTAATAAGTATATTATTGGGGAATTTTTTGCAATTAGCTTTGAAAAATGATATCCTGTAAGTGATGTCCATATCTCATTCTTTCAGGTGCGGTGACTTGACTGTACTAAATGGAGAGGCCAAAGGGAAGCGCACGCTTACACTGGCCTCGGTGTATATGCCATACGAGGGGTTGGACCCACCGGGCACAGAGGTGCGGCAACTGACGGCATATGCAAGGAGGAGAGGTGCAATCCTTGTATTGGGCTGCGATGCCAATGCTCATCACAGCCAATGGGGGAGTGCCGATATTAATAAAAGAGGTGAGTTAATGTTTAATATTATAACTACTAACAATCTTATTATCTGTAACATGGGTAACACGCCGACGTTCAGAAATAAAGATAGGCAGGCAGTGATAGATCTGACATTAGTAAACCGTGACGAGCAAATTGTTGTTGACTGGAGGGTGGCAACGGACTGTACTTTTTCAGACCATAGTCGTATTACCTTCACACTGAATTTGACCCCCCTAGGGCTGCTCCGTTCAGGAACCCGAGGGGGACAAATGGGACTCCTTCAAGGAAGGGGTCCGAACTGGGTTGGCGCAACAGGCCTAGGGCGACTTGCTGCCGACGGATCTGGAGGGGATGGTGAACAGGTTCACCCATCTTCTATGGGAAAGCTATGAGCAGTCCTGCCCGGTTACGTTTCCGGGTAGGCGAAAACAGCCTAAATGGTGGACCAGGGAACTTCATGTTCAAAGGTCCACGGTGAGGAGACTGTTTAATAGGGCCAAGCTTACGAGAGCACCAGATGATTGGAACAATCACAGGGTGCAATTCAACAGGTACAAGGCGGATCTGAAAAGAGCAAAGCGACTATCATGGATGCAATTTTGTGCGTCCATCGATAATGTCAACGAGTTGTCAAGATTCCGACGGATTTTATCTAAGGACCCTAAGACCCTGGGTTACATCCAAAGGAATGACGGCTCATGGACTGAGTCTAGCTCTGAGACCCTAACCTTACTTATGGAGACGCACTTTCCCGGGTGCAGCGTAACCGGTGGTATGGAAGACGGTCAGTGGGACGTCATGTCCTTGACATCGGATCATACTTCCGCTTGCGTCGAGGAAATGGTCACAGGGTAGAAGCTGGCGTGGGCGGTCAATACTTTCAACCCATATAAATCACCGGGTCCGGATGGCATTTTTCCGGCCATGCTTTGCAACATCCCGAACGATGCATCATTTCTGCTGGTGGATATATTCAGGAAATGCCTCAGTAGGAGGTATCTGCCTAGGGGGTGGAGAGAGGTCAGGGTGATTTTCATACCCAAGGCTGGTAAAGCTGGCCTCTCGAAATCGGGGGATTTTAGACCTATTAGTCTGTCTTCATTCCTGTTGAAGACTCTCGAGAGACGAGTAGATTTCTATCTCAGGAGTAATATTGAGACCCGCCTTATTAGCAACGCTCAACACGCCTACCTGAAGGGTAAATCTGTTGAGAGTGCGCTACATGAGGTGGTGGGTTGTATTGAGCACGGTCTGAGGAATAAGGAATATACACTCGCCGCGTTTTTGGATATAGAAGATGCCTTTAATAACATCAGGATTGAGGCGATTAGAGATTCATTGATGGAGCTGGAAGTTAAGGACTTTCTGGTGGAGTGGATAGTCTGCATGCTTAGCAGTAGGATTATAAACTCGAGCCTTGGGGATCAGGTGATAAGGAGGAGGGTTACCAGGGGAACACCACAGGGGGGGGGGGATTCTATCGCCTCTACTGTGGTTGCTTGCGGTCAACGGGATTCTCAGGTCATTTGATTCCATGGGCAGGAAAGATGTTGCCTATGCGGATGACATAGTTCTGCTGGTCAGGGGAAAATTTCTGTCCACGATCGGGGAAATTATGCAGGTGATGTTGGGCGAACTCTCGGCATGGGCAAAGGACAGGGGGCTGTGTGTTAACCCTGTGAAGACTGAGCTGGTGCTATTTACCAGAAGGTACAGGATAGAGGGATTTAGGGGGCCAGTATTAGATGGTGTCGAGTTGCCTCTATCGAACGGTGCAAAATACTTGGGTAACTTTCTGGACTGCAAACTGTCTTGGAAGAGAAATACTCAGGAGAGGATGAAAAGGGGACTCAATGCCTACTACACATGCAGGAACTTCATTGGCAAGAACTGGGGTCTGAGGCCGGATATGGTAAATTGGATTTACACATCGGTGGTTAGACCTATACTTACCTATGGATGCACTGTTTGGTGGGGCGCGTTGATAGCTATAGGAAGATGCTTAGCAAGGTTCAAAGGAGTGCATCTCTGGGCATCACGGGTGCAAGAGGCAGCACTCCACAGGCAGCGTTGGACATCCTACTATATCTATCCCCTATCGAGCATTATGTGAGGAGTGTGGCTGCTAGGAACCTACTTAGACTTTACGAGTCTTCCTTGGTTAGACCTAGGCGGGATGATCATACGAGAATCTTGTACGAGGTGGGTCTGCTTGATCGGGGTACTATTCTTTAGAGAATTTCGGATCATAGGACTACGACTCTGGACTTCGGTGTTACACCGCCGGTGGAATTCCCGGATAGGGAAATCTGGAGTGGATCCAATAAACTGTTTGAGGGGTGGGCAGTATTTACGGATGGATCCAAGATGGAAACCGGCACTGGTGCCGGTGTATAACGCGGACACCGAGGTAAAAAGGTCATTCAGACTCCCTGATGAGTGCAGTGTCTTCCAGGCAGAGATCCTATTGATCTTTAGGGCGACGGAGGTGATACTGGACCACATCGTGGGTGGATCTGAGGTGACAATTTACGTCGATAGTCAGGCGGCGCTTCGGGCATTGAGGAACTATACGGTGAGATCGTGCCTAGTCGCGCGGTGTAGGAATGCTCTTAGGGAACTCATGGGGGCATTCAACGTGAGGCTGTGTTGGGTACCAGGACACACTGCATGGTTGATGGGAATGAGGTGGCGGACGAACTCGCGAGAGGGGGTTCGAGTCTCGACTTAGTGGTAAGGGACGGGGGGTAAAGCCCCCCCTATGTTACTACTATGGGGTGATACGGGAGAAATTCCGTGATGACGTTGACCGATCCTGGAGGGACAGAATGGATTGCAGGGTGTCTAGGGCACTATGGCCCAGATTGGACGCGGGGGTAACAAGGGTTCTACTGGGATTGGATAGGGTTGGTATTAGAACACTTATAGGGTTATTGACGGGTCACTGTCCTGTTAGGGCTTTTACGAGCAAATGGGACAACACCATACCGGACTTCAGCAGGTTGTGCGAGGATGCAGAGGAGTTAGAGACGATCGAGCACTTACTGTGCCATTGTCCTAGAATGCAGGGTCTCAGGCAGAAGTAGCTAGGAGATAGGTTTCACGACGAAATGGGGTGCATAGCTGGATGTAATCCGGCCGATCTACTGGGGTTTGTCAGGGAAATAACGCGGCTGTTTCTGACTGTAAGGGGGGTATTGGTCCTACTTTCTAATTTTTTCCGTCTATCGCATACTTCCTTTTCTCTACTTTTCACTTCTTCTTATCCTATCTTATATTTCTTTGAAGGGATTCACAATGGACTGTATTGGGTTCCGAGTGGAGGTGTGCCCATGGGCGCACAACCCTTCTTAACCTAACCTAACCTAAGTGATGTCCATTTTCTGCTTTGCACATACGTGCTCTACTTAGCATATTTTCCATATCTTTTCGCAAAATTTCGAGTATATTTATTTTGGTTCGATTTAATAGTTATTTACATTTACTTGGAGAATTACCAAGTATTCTTCACAAATTGCTGGAAAAAAACAATGAAAAAATAAAAAAAAGTTATTAAGAATTCAAACCATTAAGCTCATTTTGCGCCACCCTGTATATATAAATAATAAGATTCGCAAATATTTTTTAAAGGTGTTTTTAATTCCGTCCCAGATTCCGTTTTTAAAGAAAGTTTTCAAAATTCGGAATAAATTAACTTCAATTTTATTTTTAATATAAAATTTTTAACTTTCTTTTATACTTCAGCGACTGCTTATTCCAAACTTTTTAAATAAAATTTAGTTTTTCATCTTATTGTGCGTTTTGATTCGGACCAAAATTTTTTCCGCCTGACAACTTTAGTCAACGTTACCGTTCAAAAAGAAACACAAAAACGGTATTTTTAAAAAAAGAAAAGTGGTACAAAATGGGCAATTCTGAGGAAAAGGGGCAATTTTAAAGCAAAAAAATTATCAAAAAAAAAAAAAAAAAAATAAAAACATATTTTATTAAGTTATTTTCAATTCCGCAACATCTCGATTTTCGCAATAACTGCAAAAAATAGTCTCAATAAGTAATTTTTTTATTCATTACATTTTATTTCTTGTATATTTATTGTTTAGAAACTTTATCAAAGTTATAATGTTGTTGACTAACATTTGCCACTACTACTGCAAAATGCAACCAATTCAAGACGTCTACAGAAATCTGTAGAGTTTATAAAACTATTCGTCCATCGGCTCGTCTGCCCGTGTATATGTTGGAAGATGAAACCAGATATTAAGAAGAATATGTTGTTCTATATGTATTATCATCAATTCAATGAACTTTAGCCTGATTCAAATATCCAAATTTGAATTAAAACCCATAAACAGTTCAATAAATTAACCGCAATACTAATTATCAGGGCAACCAAAAATAAGCTCTAAAAAAAGTTTTATGCGCATAAAAAATGCTCTAAAAAATAAAAGATATGCTTTAAAACAATGAAATTTATGCTCTAACAAAAGTCGTTTTTTAATTAGACCATTTTACTAAAATAGACAAAATAATACAAAATTCAATAAAAAAATTTAACAGTACGCGAATTCAAAAATTTACCTTGTTAATTGTGTTATTTCCTGTTTTGTGAGTTATTTATGTTTAACAGTTCATACAAGTTGAACTCTGTAAAATATGTAAGTAAGGTTATTTCATGTTGTAATTGCAATAATTTACAACGTGTTGACATAAATTTGCAAAAAGAAAATTTTGTCTATTGCCTCTAAAAATATATTTATAAAAAGAAATTCTTCTTTTTACGTCCGTTGAATTTATTGGTGTATATTTAAAAGCCAAAACTACGCTTACATTACATTCCGAAGTTGGAATTACTTTATAGCATTTTAGATTTTATCTAAAATTTGTTTTATTTTATTATGAACAGTATATTTAGCGTGTCAACCAGGTACTTTATCGATATTTTTAATTGTATCATTTTGTATTTTTTTTATTTGTTCATTAATGGAAATTAAATTTTTTTTTTGTGGATAGCAATAAATTCGTAATAAGAAGCAATAAAAACTTATTCTGTTTTTGTCGTAGTTTTACGTAAAGCTTTTTTTTTTGCATTTTTAACCGATTGGGCATCGTCTTTTAATTTATCTAAAACGTTTCATATTATTTCACTATTAATGGCATAGTAATTTAAAGCCTCAAGCCATGAACCCCAACGGGTACAGGAGGGAGAGGAATATTTCTACTCTGCATGGTGCTTTTAAAACTACTTTTTTAACATTTAAAATTATTTTGTCCACATTTTCATAATTATCCCTTATAGTTTCACAAACTCTAAGAAGACTATGGTCTTAACATGTCACAAGTGCTATTTTTGGGTAAAAAGTTTTAATGGCTTTTCAGCTTAAACCATATACGAAGCCGCGTCCGTTACAAAAAGTAAAATCATATCATCATCAAATTTTAATTGAATCATCAAAGTGTTGCGATTAACGAATGATTAGTTTTATTTAGGATTGCAGTGTTTAATAAAAACTTTTTTGTGGTTTCTTTATTAGAGCTCAATATTCCAACTTTGACGTTTGCTATATTTCTTCCTTTTCCGTCCAATATTTCGTCAATCGATATCCATATGCAAACATATCGTCGTTCGTAAATTATTGTGTTCTATATGGGTTCATTTTACATATATTATAGAACACAATAATTAACGAACGACGATATGAACATAAGGTTATTTCCACAGAAAAGTCTACTTTTTGTCACGCTACGACACCAAGCAATTAGTCTTGTGTTTAAGAACCATGTTGTTCAAATTTTTCCTTATTTTAACTGTAAAGCTAGTTGCGCTTTACTCCAAAATGCAAAAAAGGAAATTATATTTTCAGTATTCTTTGAGAAACAATTGAAAATGGTTGGTGTCGTAACGTGACTAATAGTAGACTTATGTGGAAATACCCATATATTAACGCCTTTTTATATTTTCGATGCAATTATCAAAGTAATTCTTGGGAATATATTTTATTTTTAATTAATAAGATTTTTTTCTTGATTAATTCCCAATTTCTTGATAAATACACTGAAATTTATTGTTGGTTGGCTGCAACAGCTAGTTCCTATACGCATTTCACTAGTTGCTTAGACCAGATCATCAGGAAACCTTTACCCAAAAAACTTTAATAAAGCTAAAAATATTAGATGTGCAGACAAAACTGTAGAGTGAACGCGAATTACAAACACTAAAAATTTTGGTTTGCAACGATATTAACAATAAATTTCAGTGTATTTATCAAGAAAGAAAATTGGGAATTAAGCACAAAAAACAATTTATGTAAAGTTTGTTGATGTGTTTCGAACGAAGGGTTGGTTCACATAGAACTTTATAATCTGTAAACGTTTTAAACAAATTTTAATTGTTTTAATTTCTAAGCTTGTACAAAGGAATGCCAGCAGACACAAATGCACTTTACTTTAAACAAAATATGTATCTTAAGCAAGAACACTTAAGTGTTGTGTTGTCTTTATTTGCATGCCTTTCCTTTAACCGAGTATGTTTCACACTTTCTTTGTGTTGTTTTACAAGACATTGTATATTTAAGACCTTTGAGATTCAAAAAAATTAGCAAATGATTATAGGCATTTTTTTTTTTATATATGCTCTTAAAAAATATGCCGTTAAAAATAAACTATGTTACGAATAGAAAAAAATGCTCTCAAAATATGCCCTAAAAATAAAATATGCGAAAATATGCTCTTAAGGTCAAAATATGCAAAAATATGCTCCAACAAATCGATGCCAAAATTCTTAAAAATTTCTGAACACAATAAATAATTGCCTTAAATGTTTGTACTATGTCCAAAAAAATATGATATATCATATTTTTGGTTGCCCTGCTAATTATTGTTAACAGCTAAGGCACATGCACTATGTTGACATTTATCCTTCAAGTTGTGCTGAAAAAGATCACACAAGAACATGAAAATCAGAAAAATGTACTTTGGACTTCATAAAGAATTTTTGGCAAAAAGTACGAAAAAATAGTAAGGAAGAACAAGCAAATCAATTAAACTAGATAATCATTCAAAACAAATTTCGATCTACCAAAGTTAAAATACCAATTGGTGTAAAGAAACATCTGAAGAGATTGTGTGCTAACAATCGGAACGTCAGGGCAACCTGTCCGTGACATCCTGGGTTCGATTTCCAGTTCAGTCAAGAATGAAAAATTATCAATAAAATTTTATTCATTTTTTGTTGTGAACTTCCTTTCTTCATAAAAATAATTTAATGAAAATTAAATTCAATAATTTTTAGCCTGATTAAAATATCAAAATTTGGATTGAAAATAAATTAATTAAATTAACCTGCAACAAATTCGTTCGCTTAACTTTCATTTAAAACAAAAACAAATTATAAAATGTGGTGGTTTTCGAATTTAAGTATGTACAAAAAAATTAATACATAATTAAAAAAAAAATTTTACCTTTTTTTTATGCGAAATAAATAAAAAATCGAAGAAGTTTTCGTTAGTAAATAAACAACTTGATAAAACTTTCTACGATCGTAATGCAGAATACATAACAAAAAAATATTTGAAACGAAGTTGTCAATATTATGTAGAATATGTAGAATATTTCCATTCGAATCGAAACGCAGAATAAGAGCAAATCAGTGATATGGTAATTACCCTTTTAAAGGTTAATTTTGGGCCGCAAAAGGTGGCAAGGTAATTTTATTTAAAATACGGCAATTTGGATTTTTGGTATATACATATATACTTACATATGTAGGTTTTATAATAATAGAGGTGATTTTCAATTTAAAAACAGATAAATGTTATAACAAAAAATTAAGAACATTAATAATGTTTCTGCAAATGTTTTCATAACACCGATATGTGCAGAATAAGAAAAGTGAAATTACTCTTGTATATTATTAATTTTATATTAAGCTTTTTGTTTGTTTAAGAATCAACAAATCATAGTTTTCGAATTATTTTAAGTAAGTTAAGTGTTTAGCACGTAAATAATCCGTATTTTAATCAAGCATTCTGTACTTGATTTGAAAAAAATCCGTGTTTGCCGTACTATTGACACCGCTTTGCCTTGGTCTAGGTACGGATGGATTGATTTTTCTTGTAAAAAATTATTATAGAAAATTTATAATTAAATGAACAAAACATTTTTTTTTTTTTTTTAATTTTTATCACACAGATATGTGCCCTAGGCGTGTTAAAGAAAAATATTTTGAGTTGAATGATTATACTTCATATCGATGGCTTAGTATAAAAAAAGCCTTACATACTTACTGTTTACAGGGGTAGAAAAAAATTAATAAAACTCGTAAAATTTTACGTCTTTAATACGTCTTTTTTGCATAAAGCCATCGATATATGAGTGTACCTATTTGATTCAAAAATATTATAATTTTGTTAAAAATATATTTTAACACAAAAATTCCCATTGAAATTTTTCTTAAACACATTTAATCTTATGTGTTGTTCCAAATGACAGGCGATGGACTTAGTGTTTTTTCATATAATTTTTACTATGCAATCAAACGCATGTCATTTGGAAACAGCATATTAATGTTTTGATTAAAAATCTTTGCGTACGGTAATTTCTTCTCAAAAACGGTAATTTTTAGATGTCCGTACGGTAATGAAAAAATAAAAGTTAACATCACTGGTGCAAATATTTCGGGGAACATATGGCACACTGAAACATAAACAGGAACAACTTAAAATTCAAACGTGTTTAGGAAAGGCAAAAAACTGGCTTTTAAAACATGGTTGCGATTTTTTTTTAAATTTTAAAATTTTAAATGCCTCGCAACTTGTGGCGTAGAAAATTTTAAAACGGTACATGAATTTCTGTAGAAAGCAACAACAAAATTACAAAATACTTACGACTTTGTTTTTGCTTTCAATGTTATTCTTTGGCGTTGCGTTGCGTTTTATATAACTAAGGCCTAAATTTTTTAGCGTTAATAAGCTATTTCAAAACGGCTAGTCCGGTGAAAAAAAAGCAAAGTGCCTTTGGCTTATAAATTCAAGTTAAATAAAATGTAAGCTTTGAAAAACATGTATCTAAACTGTTTCGAATCACAGATTTGAAGTGCAAAAATGCCCTAAATTTAAACAATAATAACAATAATTTTTAATTAAACCAAAAAATTTTCAATTAAAAATAAATACATATTTATTTTGTTTGTATATAAAAAATTATACACAATATTCCAAAACTGGGATAACAATTAAATGCACGTTAATAACACTTCTGTAAATCGCTTTAGGGACTTAAGAACTCTAATAAAAAAGAGAACGATAAATAAAAAGCAATACTTAATTCGAACTTGAAACATTTTTAAAAATATTAAATCTTAGCTGATGCCCGATCAGCACCATTTTCATCATTAATATAATTTTCTTGAACATCTTTGATCATAAAATCGACCAAATTATCTAAATCATATTTATGCTGCCAGTTCCAATCACGTCTGGCCTCAGAGTCATCGAATACTTGGGGCCAAGAATCAGCAATAAATTGCCGACTATCTGGCTTATAAGTCACATGTAAGTTGGGAATATATTTGCTAAGTTTATTCACCAATTCTTCGGGTGTAAATGACATGGCAGTGACATTGTAAACACGACGTTGAAGTTGATCCGATGGAGCACGCATAAATTCAAGAAGAGCTCTATAAAAAATTTCAAAATTATTTTTAGCAGTTAATAATTAAATTAAATATTGTATGTGGTTTTACCTTAAACAATCCTCGATGTACATCATTGGTAAACGAGTATCAGGTCTTAAGTAACATTGATATTTTCCAGTTCTCAAGGCTTCATGAAAAATAGCAACGGCATAATCTATAGTGCAAAAAGTGATATTAACTATTAAATATAACTCACTATAAACCAGAAATATATTATCTAACCAGTAGTACCGCCACCTGGTGGATCACTGGAAATAACACCGGGGAAACGCAGACATCTAAAATCTAAACCAAACTTATGATAATAATACTCTCCAATTAATTCAGCATGAACTTTGGAAACACCATAAATGGTACGAGGACGTTGAATCTAAAGACATAAACAAAGTAGGGAAATAGGGAAATTAAATAAACAAAGTTACTATAATACACTGAAATTCAAGGGTAACTTACTGTTACATTTGGTGTAGGATTGCGTGGACTGTCGGGTCCAAATGCACCAATTGTACTTGGTACAAATATACGTAAATTATATTGTTTAGCCAGTTCGATGACATTATGAACACCTTCAATGTTGACTCTAGAAATAAATAGTAGAGGAGGTGGAATTAGCAAGTACGTACATATGCATGTATGTATTTTGTAATAGTTGTAACTTAATATGAACCAAAGGGAGTTTGAATAGGAGGTGGTAGTTGGGGAAAAAAAAATTTCAAATATCTGTCAAGTGTAAAAAATCATGAATATTGTAAAACAAAACCAACAACGGAACTAATTCTCTTTACTTGAAAGCATAAGAAACCTAATATTCGAATTAACAACATCGCCAATAATCTCATAAATAGGGCAATCTATCTCAAAATAATTAGTCGAGTAAAAAGTGAATATTGACTGTTCTCCTAAAGAGCTATTGGCACAGACGAAGGGATAACTCTAAAGATTATATTATTTAACTTGCATAGGCACAGTTAGTCATTACTACACTGCATACACGCAGAGAAAAAATATGGTTAGGCATGGTTACGGCAACTACACTATGTTTATTGTAACAATATATTGTTGTCGTACGCAAATAATTGATACTTTTAATTAATATCAGCAATATTATAGTTACTGTAAACATATCAATGCTTATCGCAATTGCAATTTTAAGTTTATTTATTGTTGACTGAAAAATAATTATTTTTCTAACAACTAAATAATGATAACTTCCAAAACATATTACATTACTCACAACCATATCTTGATATTTAATAGCCATAACATGATAACTTTCTATACATTTATCATAATATGTTTAAGATGCAATCAAAATATTTTTACTTTAATAATATTTTGTTAGCGCCATTTGTAAATTAATTTTCCATCAGTTGTGTCGTTTGTTTTACATATGCCTATTGAATTATTTGTTAGTGAGTGGTTTAACAATTAAAAACAACTACAAATTAAAAAACAATTTTAAAAATTAAGAAATTGTACACATTAACATAAAAAAAAATTGTAAAGTGACACAAAATAAAATATAGATGCAATAAATTTAATTTTTTTTATGTTGTGACAGCACCACTGTACATAATATAATTACTTCTAAATTTTTTATGATTAACATGATAATAATATGATTACTTCTTACCTTATTATGATTAACATGACAATAATATGATTACTACTTATCTTATTATGATTCACATGACAGTAATATGATTACTTTGTAATTTATTATGATTAACATGACAATAATATGATTTAGGGAAAAATAGTATGATTGACATGACAATAATATGATTTAGGGAAAAATAGTATGATTAACATGACAATAAAATGATTTAGGGAAAAATAGTATGATGTAGTATTACGAATATATTCGGCCATAATATGATTCATTAATAATCGTAATATGGTGGCCCCAATCATGAATCTTATCATAATATGTTGCTCTTATAATATGTTTACCGCAACCATGTTTTTTCTATGCGTGTATTTGACTAGAAAAGGTGAGAAAAATGGTTTCAATATATTGCGAAATCTCTCATGACCGGACACTGAAGGGATTATTCAAATGTGCCGGCACAAGGGATATGTTCTTTCAAAAGAATTCAGTGTTTTCCTTTCAAATGTTGCCTGGAACAGGTGACAGTGTCCGTCGAAAGTTAATGTATGCATAAGGAATGTGCCCGTTAAGGCAGATTATACTGTATATTAAATGCCCTTTTCCTACACCGGCGAATGAGTTTAACATTTACCTAAAACTACCACGGCTGCATATACCTGTTAAGTGTACCTTGAGTCGAACATTGTTAAACCTTTTAGATACGGAAACCAATAGCTATTTAATTTCGGACTAAAATAACAGACAATTTTAAAATTTTTTTTTTAACACCCTTTATAAGACATCATTATGTTTAAGGAAATAAATATTTTAAGTGAATATGTATTCGACACGCTATTTATTGAGGTTTTTATAATTTGTAACAAGTTAACATTAATATAACTTGTTGTCAAAATAACACGTGCAACAACAACGATAACATACATACATACATATATAAGATTGTAGCCACAAACCACAAAACGGTGAAAGTAAGATTTTATGATTAAATTGCCAGATACATACCTTACCGCCAGCGGCACATTTTGTTCACCTACTGCACTTAACAAAGCTGAAAAATGTATTAGCCAATCGATACGATGATCCACTACAATCTTTTGTAAACCTTTAAAATCTAAAATATCAGCAAAAATATACGGTCCACTTTCGATAATCGCTTCACTAGGTTTGATAATGTCGGATAAAATGACACTGTTATCGCCATACTGCGACCGTAATAGTTTGGCGCATTCAATTCCCAATTGACCCAAACCACCTAAAAAAAGAAATATGTAATTAAGTTTGAAATTTTATTTCAATATGTCAGGGGGTTACCGCGTATTTCGATTCGAAAGAAAAAATTTACGAGTTCTAACAATTTGTACTGTGTATTACGTTTTTCGTACTGTTTGTTTCGAATGAACGGAAGTTGTTTAAACCTTATCCTTAGCCTTATGTATATAAAAATCTATTACGAACAATAAAAATCCCTCTAACTCTGTATTACGAAAACAAGCGTCAGTTATGCAAAAAGCGTTAGGAAATTGTTCGAAAGCTATTTTGTTAGTGACAAAGTGCAAATGAGAAAGTTCAAGATAAATAAAAGTGTAAGAAAAACAAATTATACCTAATAATGTTAGATTTGATATAAAATAAATGTTTACTTATGTTATTATTGAAAATGTTTTAATATTTGTGGTCTTGAAATTAAAAAAAAAAAAAATTGTATGTACAAATAAAAAGCAGTATAAAATAATGGTTGACTTTTTCTTTGGATTCTTTAAACCAAAAGGAAACACAATCCGTTTTTATTAAAAAAAACTTAATTATAATATTTTTCACTTACACTATGCCAAAAAAAATAAATGAACCTCAAAAATTAGATATTTTCTAAGATAAATCGGGCCTGCTGATCACGAATATGGCATTCATTTATTTTTCTCAAGAAGCGTTTTCGAGATATACGCGAAAATCGTGTTTTTCTGCAGTTATTTTAGGTATTTCGAAAAATCTCGAGAACTGTTCAACTGAATTCTACAAGATTTAACATTTTGCATTGATATCTCTTTTCTCTTTTTTTTTACTGAATATGGTCAACCGTTTTTAAGTTATTCCAATGTATGTAGTGAAAGTGCCCTTATTTTGGACATAACTGGAAAACACGATAGAGAATAATGGATATTAGATTTGAAATCGGCGACCTCAAATTAGTAAAAATCAAATTCCAGACCGCAAACTTACTGTTCCGCAGTGTAATAGTAGCATCCTTAAAAAAAAAATTTTATGAAAATTCAAATTCGGATGTTTTCACTAAATATGCCGTTATTTCTTAATTCTTTGTCCGGCGATAACAATTTGACGCTTACTACGTTTGAAACAAAATATGTATTATTTAAGATACATACATGATAAAAAAAAAAATTTCAAAATTTTTTTTATTGCCCTAATGGAGCAAATTAAAATGGTGAATTTTGAAAAAACTTAAAAAGTTCTCGACATCAGCCAAATCACATATTTCTATAAAAACTAAAAACGTCCATAACTCGAAAACTTAGCGTTTACGCCAATATATGTATTTATTTTCAATACTGGCCTCTAGCTTGAAATAAAAGCATTTCTATTTATATTTTTGAAGATATTTGCATTTAAGTGACATCATCTTTTTTAAAAACACAAATCACGGTTATTTTGGAATATCTGTGATAACTGTTCTACTTTTGAGCATTCTGACTTTATATTTTGCCCCACAGGTAAACCAAATACATAATAGGCTTAACTAATAGGAATAACTTATGGAAGATGTTAAAAATGTGAACATGCAGTATTGATCGACCTTTTTTAATTTTTTTAAATACTTTTTTTCTACAAAAGTGCCAACATTTTAAAAAGATAACACCAAAATGTATTTAGAATTTATTTTATTTAATAATATATATTGCCACTTTTCTAGTGATGACACTTAAATAATCGGAAGATGTAGAAAGGAATACAATGAGATAGGAACATCTTGTAAAGATGTTGAATTTTAGCTATACGTATTTCAAACGTTGAAATTTTAACATCTTCGCAAATTGATGGTAAATGTATATTTACACAAGGAAAACTCGTTGGCCCATATGTTTGTCAGATGTTTACCCCTAGTTGGAACCCAAACGTCAAATTTCGTGTATATGAGCCAAAATATGTACATGTGTGCGTTAAATTGTTATTGTTTTATATGAAGACAATTTTGACAACCACATAAACCATACATCAAATCTATAGCGACCGTGGAAATTCTTTTGGATCACTGTCTTCCTTAAAATTTGTAAGAGTGCCTCGGTAGGCTAGCTGGTAGCGAGCTAGTCTATCAGCGCCGAGGTTGCGGGTTCGATTCCCGCCAGAGACTCTGGTTTCTTTCCTGCAGACAAGCATAGAGCTTCGCGGGATTAGCTCAGGAAATTTAAAAAAAAAAATTCAATTTGGTTAAAAATTTGCGACCATGTTTTTGAAGCCAGTTTTCTGCCTCTCCTAAACTTTTTTGAATTTTGAATTGTGCATGTTTATGATATAGTGTGCGATATATGTACATATTTATAATCATAAACTTATGTCTTCTTAATCAGACCACGCAAACAAGCCTATATTAAGTGCAAATTCGTTTTCTTTGTTTAAATTTTAAAATTTTATAAAAAATTATTGTATTCAAAAAGAAAACACGGAAAACAAACTGTACAAGTGAATGTCTATAGATACTGTCATTTATTTGTTATTGTATCGATGAGTATTTTCTTACTTTATCCAAATTTATATTTATACTATAGTTTTGCAGATACTAATACACAAACATATCGTGACACATAAACGTGTTATTTTCTATTTATGTTTTAGAGACATTAGCCTTGAAAATTTGCAAAATTTTATGATGTCGAAAAATATTTATGTATAGTTTTTTGCAGGGAACGCAGGTAACTAATATTTTTTTTTAATATAATAATTTGATTTTAGCAATCACGCAATGCAAGATTACAGCACAAACATTTGCGCATTTCTTCTTAAATCTATTTTTCAGACAAACATTAACTAAAAATTAACTTTAATTATTAGAGCAAACGAGTAAATATGCTTTATTCGACTATGCCGAATAATTGACACCCTACCCAGAGTAAGAATATTTGAAAATTGGGATTTACATAGAATCTATAAGTCGTGAACCAATCTTAAGAAAAAATGACCTCGCAGTTTTAGGCATATTCCGAAAGAACGTGTTCGAAATTGACTTTATATGACCCTGTGGTAAATCATTAGTCGATTTTCACGAAATTTTGTCATGTCTTTTCCAGTCTTAAAAAACTATGACACGAAAAAGCTTTATTGGATACAGTTTTAGGCGTACCAAAGTGTATTTTGAGAGTTGACTTTATACAGGGCCTATAGTACATTATTTTTTTTTTATACTTTATTATATCCTTCACCACAGGTGGTGAATAGGGTTTGTCATTCCGTTTGTAATTTTTTTTCATTTTTTTTATTTAATTTTTTTAATGTTCTAAAAAACGATTTTAAGATTATAAAACGAATTTCAAACATCAACTTTGGCAAAAGAGGAAACGGGCTTAGGTACATATATAAATTTTTTGTTTTTTTTTATCTTCTTCGTCATGGCGACATGAAAATTGGCGTGGCTCAATTAATATTTATTTATACCTATCTAAAGAACGTTATTTATGTATATATCTTTTTGTTCTAATCTCATCATGGTGAAGGGTATATAAGATTCGGCATAGCCGAATATAGCACTCTTACTTGTTTTTTTATAGACTCGAAAATTCTTTGTTTTTTTGCAAACTAGTGTTATTGGCGCATAGAAGCGGATTTTGAAAGTTCTCGGCTTCCGAGACAAAGGTTTTTGTCGACCGATGATTTTGAAGGAAGCTCTTAATTTTTGTTATACCGTGGCAATATAACTTTTAAAGTTAGCCATAAATTTTCTTTTAAAAATTAAAAAAAATCTTAAATTTAACTTGAAATTGTAAAAAACACAAAAAATTAAGATTTAACTAACTAACATTTGAAAAATCTAAGCCATGAATACCTATAGGAGCTATCCTGCACATTCCAAAATAACTGTAAGAAGAAGCCTGCAGGTGTGCTAGCAGGATGCCGCGCATTGCTGGATACAAGGCAGGTCACGTGCGGATCCTTAAAATTCCATCTAACGGGTTTTCCAATAGGTACTTGAAAACTTTGAATTTAATTTGCAAATGCACTATTTCACTGATCATCTAACTGTAACTCTCCTTCTTTTCAGTAAGCTCAACATTTTTGTCATGGTAAAGTACACCAACGAACAACCAAATTCGAAGTCGGTGGCCGCAACTTTAAGAGCGTTAACTCCAATTTTCGGTCGTAATTCTCGCCCTAGTAGACAAGCAATAACAAGTTAAGTGCAAAAATTCAAGTCTACATATTCATTGTGTGATGCTGCCGTGCCAGTGAGACAACGGGTTGGTCGAAGTGACGAAAATACCGCTGCCGTTCAGGCGTCCGTAGCAAACGTTCCGAATCAGTCGATTCCGCGGCATGTTAAGAACTGGGCATCGCATAGACCACTTAATGGCGAATTTTGCGTAAAGATCTTAGTTTACACCCATACAAGATCAAGCCAAGAATTGAAGCCAATGGACGATTTGACGCGACGTAGGTTCTCCGATTGGGCTCTGGGAAAGATGCGCCAAGATGATGAATTGCATCGCAAAAAAATCTTCAGTGACGACGCTCATTTTCGGCTCAATGGGTTCGTCAATAAGCAAAATATGCGTTTGGTTTTGTGAAAATCCACATGAGCTTCATGAATCACCACTTCATCAACCACTTCATGAATGGTGATCGTTATCGCGCTATGATTACCGGTTGTTTTTGGCCCGAATTGGAAAAAATGGACTTGGACGACATGTGGTTTCAACAGGACGGTGCCACAAGCCTCACAGCGCACCTTAGTCAATTTATTATGGAGTAAGTTTGGTGAGCGTGTTATCTCAAGAAACGGACCAGTCAATTGGCCGCCTCGTTCGTGCGATTTAACGCCTCTAGACTTTTTTCTTTGGGGCTACGTCAAATCATTGGTCTATGCCAACAAGCCGACGACGTTGGAAGAACTCAGAGGCAACATTAAACGCGAAAAAGCGGCCGTTATGGCCGAAATGTGTGACCGAGTCATCGAAAATTGCATCCAAGAAATTGACCGCTGCCGACGTACCCGCGGTAGCCATATGAACGAAGTCGAGTTCCTTTCATAAATGTTTTGATTGTATTTCATCAATATGGGTTTAACATTTTTTCTTTTGCCAGGTACAACATCGTTGTATGTAAATAATTTAGGTTTTTTGCAAACTAGATGCATTTTACACGGTGCTCTGGAATATATATATGTAAATGCAATTTTGTGGTAACTCTAATATGATAGCGGATTTAGATTCTAGATCATATGTGGATGAAAATAGGACTAAAGAAAGAAAAAAGAAAAAAACAAATGATCTGCGACTTTTTGGCGGCATATTTTTTTTTCGCAAATTAAAAAAAGTTATTAAAAAATATGCCGTCAAAAAGTCGTTGATCATTTCTTTTTTTCTTTCGTTAGTCCTATTTTCATCCGTACATGATCTAGAAACTAAATTCGCTATGACAACCATATTGTATGCATATGTTGGTAAGGAAACAGATTCTCAAATTAACAAAACATGCAAAAATATACCCTTTTTCAAAATAATCCAGCTCACGAGAGGTCAAAGCTGGAGCCGAAATATTTTAAATGTCGTCTTAAAAATGTCCAAGGCCTATTTTTAGGAGTGTACATCGAGCACTTTATTTGGTGAGTCGCTCTAATGTATATGCATAATTTATATGCTTGACTTTCTGGAAAAATTTGCAAAATTTTTTATCATAAAATTTCCGGATTAGGCCCCCAAAAGGATTTAAAAATTTCGGTTAAAACACAAAATCGCCGAAAGGTCCGTAAAAAAGTTTTGTTTTCTAGCAGATTTGAAATAAATAGAGTCCGATCCAAAAGATTTATTGTTTAGATCTTCTGGGAGACCTTAATCTCTAAATATTGTGCGACTTTAAAAATTCTCTATAAACATTGGATTCGAATTGTGTTAAATTCTCTTAATGTCGTGCGATTTAGAAACTATGACCAATTCTGTCAAACATCATCTCCTCTCCAAAACATTCTTGAATATAAAGGCCTGTTCTGAAAATTACTTTAATTCAAATCACATGTGGCTTTTAAAATCACACGAGTAATATTGTGGTGTTCCGTTTTTGTGTTTTTCGGTGTGAAACGTAAAAACGGTGTGATTTTTAGAACACCACAAAATTATACGTGTTATTTCAAAGCACGTGATTTGAAATCACGTGATTTTCAGAACAGGCCTGATACTTCATCTTGACAAAGAAAGCCTGATTAAAATTTAACTCTAAAAGCTTTTTAACCAAGCATACAAATTAATCCGGACCAACAATTTTTTCTTAAAAATTATTATTGTCTCTCTTTGTGTTCGAAAAGATTAAAAAACATTCGCAATTGCCTTCAACATGTCGTTATTTTATTTTTCTTAGTCTATTTTTTTAAATTATTGTTTAAATTATTTGTGATAATTAGCTTTTTAATAATTTTAATTAAATAACAAAATTAATGCAATCGGTTATTTTTTATATAATTACATTTGTTTGTTGTTAAGTTTAAAGAGAAATAAATCAGCTTGGAAACAGTAAGCATTATTTTTATTACTCACTAATTGTATTTTTCATTTAACACATTATTGAGTTTAATTAATAATTTTAAAATTTTTAAAAACTTTTTTTTTCAAATTTTACACCCACCAGTAATTAAAATTTTTGGTGGACGACCAAAAGTCCCATTGTGTACAGAACGCATTAAAAATTCTCTTGCTTTTGGAGTCAGGCGACCTGTACTCACGGTGCTATGCACCACTGACGTAAAACACTTTCTAAACATTAAACAGAAAATACAAAATCGCCAAATTTGAAGGATTTTTGCAATAAATCACTTTACCACTATTTTGAACTTAAATTATTTTGAAAAAGAAACGTCTTAAAATAACTTCGAAAAGTAAAATTTTTCGACCGATGTCGTCTGAGTTAAATAATCAACTAATTTCACATTTACTGTGCGACTTTCAAAATTTTCTATAAACATTGGAATTGCGTTGATTTTTCTTGATGTCGAGCGATGAATGTGTGTCTGAATTTGTATTTTTTTTGTTTTTCTATATAGAACTTGACAATTAGCCTGACGTTCGTTAATTCATATCGTCATCATCTCCATCGCTACAAAAACAAAGTCATCCCACAGTTTTGCTATTTTTTTATAAAAAAAATTCTAAACGTGTATAGCAATGTTAACGGAATAGAACCAAGCAGGCAAATACAAACAGACGTACAAGCCATCATGCCCCCATGAAGAAGACGCACAATAATCACATACCAGGGTACAAAGTGAATTTCTTTTATTCTATTAAGGGGTAAATAATTTTTTGTTTTTGTTGTCAAACATTTGAACGTTTCATCTGTTTAATGGCATGCGGTTTTTTTAGTTCAAATAAATAAAATTAATTAAAGCGTTTATGTTATTTTTGTACAAATGAATGCGTATCTTTTGAATATTTCTCTATATTGCCGTTTTTAGTTTTTTGTTTCTCTTTAAAGATTTGCTAGTTTTCTGTACACGTGTTTTTTTTTATTAAAAAAATTGCTTAGGGGCCTGTCTCCAAAGTGTGTGGAAAATGTGCTTCTTTCTGAGCACGACAGAGTGATATCCCAGCAAACAATATGAGTCCTAAAAGAGTCTTTAAGGACTCCTTTTTATGAGCAAAACGCTCAGAAAAAAGCTCCTAAAACCCTCAGATATGAGCGTGTTTTCCTATGAAACCGTCAAAAAATTTTGTACTGAATATGATTGTTTTAGGACTCCTAAATTTAACGATTTGTATGGAAAATTGTGAGCCTTTTTGCTCACAAATCAACCATAAAAACCTCTTAAAAGAGTCATAAAAGAGGGATTTCGGAGCCAAAAAAGAGTGATATAGGAGTGTTTCTTTTTCTTGAAATTAGGGTATTCATTTTATTTGTAAATTTATGCTTGTTAGCTTTTAAGGGAAAAGTTTTATTAATATATGTTTTGTGCATGGAAATAATCATTTTAAACAAATTTCAACGGACAAAACAACCTAATTTTCTTTTTACAAAGGCTGCAACGGCTTTTTGCACAATTTCTCAAAGAAATTTATCAAAACCACAACCGAACAGCGCAAAATGATCATAATAATGACAGACAAACGCAAAATACTGAAATTATCAAGAATAAGAAAACAAACTACCGTTGGCCCTCAGAAAACGCTCATTAATAAGAGTTTTCTAGGAGTGTGCTCCTAAATTGCTCATTAAAATGAATCTTTTCGGAGTCCCGAATTCTACAGGCTCCGAAATCAATCAGAATTGCTCATAAATTAGGAGGGTAATCATAAAACCCTCAAGAAAAGGAATCTTTTAAGAGTCATATTTAGGAGCGCTCCGAAAATTGTTTGGTGGGATTGATCAAGCAAATTATTATTCTGTGCAGAAAAAAATCGCAAATCAAATACATACCCACCAAACAATTTTCGTAGCGCTCCTAAATATGACTCTTAAAAGATTCCTTTTCTTGAGGGTTTTATGATTACCCTCCTAATTTATGAGCAATTCTGATTGATTTCGGAGCCTGTAGAATTCGGGACTCCGAAAAGATTCATTTTAATGAGCAATTTAGGAGCACACTCCTAGAAAACTCTTATTAATGAGCGTTTTCTGAGGGCCAACGGTAGTTTGTTTTCTTATTCTTGATAATTTCAGTATTTTGCGTTTGTCTGTCATTATTATGATCATTTTGCGCTGTTCGGTTGTGGTTTTGATAAATTTCTTTGAGAAATTGTGCAAAAAGCCTTTGCAGCCTTTGTAAAAAGAAAATTAGGTTGTTTTGTCCGTTGAAATTTGTTTAAAATGATTATTTCCATGCACAAAACATATATTAATAAAACTTTTCCCTTAAAAGCTAACAAGCATAAATTTACAAATAAAATGAATACCCTAATTTCAAGAAAAAGAAACACTCCTATATCACTCTTTTTTGGCTCCGAAATCCCTCTTTTATGACTCTTTTAAGAGGTTTTTATGGTTGATTTGTGAGCAAAAAGGCTCACAATTTTCCATACAAATCGTTAAATTTAGGAGTCCTAAAACAATCATATTCAGTACAAAATTTTTTGACGGTTTCATAGGAAAACACGCTCATATCTGAGGGTTTTAGGAGCTTTTTTCTGAGCGTTTTGCTCATAAAAAGGAGTCCTTAAAGACTCTTTTAGGACTCATATTGTTTGCTGGGATAATACAAGAAGATACATTCATATGTGTATGTAAAGGGTGTCCAAAAATTGAGGTATTTAATATTAATAAAAAAGCGTTTTTTTGAGATATTAAAAATATTTTTCTTACAGTTTATTACAAATAGGTTCCAGTAGGAGTACGGCAGGCTCCCAATCCTTTACCAAAATTCCAAATCACGTTTTTCAATAAACTGTTGTCAATGGTTGATATCTGCTCGATAATGTTGTTTTTAAGCTCTCGAACTGTTGTGGGATTATTGCTGTATACTTTCGATTTAAAAAAAACCCTCAAAAAAAAAAATAGTCTATAGAAGTAAAACCGCACGATTGGTGTCCAATTTACTCTTCTCTACGAGAAATAAAGCTATTTTCGATCTTTTGTTTTAAAAGATCCATTGTTTCTCTTGCTTTGTGGTAAGTGTCACCATCCTGTTGAAACCACATATTCTCTACATCTAAATCTTAATTTTTTCGCCACAAAAAGCTTCGGACAATCTCCCTGTACCGATTTCCATTGACCGATGATACCTCAAATTTGAACACAGTTTATAAGCATATACATAATTTGATTATCAGGAAAGCCGTTAAAATTCAAATGCATGTATTTTCTCGTGCGACCAATGAATGCAGCAACAACCAAGAGAATATTCTAAAATACGCGTCGAAGGAGCGAACATTTACATGAAAACCAAAACGAAATTTACGAAAATTTTATTTGTTTTCTAAACACTTCTTAACGTGAGAGCTATACGCGTTTCTATCTCTTTTTAAAACTGTACATTTTGTATGATAAGCAAAAACAATGTTTGTAAATTTTTATTTATCAGCTTTAGAGATTTTTTGAATTTTGGTATAGATTTGTTGGTGCATATTTTACCCTTTGCAGGGCCACGAGTTCTGTTCTTAATTCGACTTAATTCGGTATGAGTCGGTTCACTTTTATCCGCAGCTTCTATACAAATATCTCTCCCGAAAATAGCTTTAAATGTCATAACTTCTTTTTAAATGTTAATGTTAAAAAAAAATTTTGCGTCCGTCCCTAAAATCAGTTTAAGACGAAAAAAATCTTAGATGGAATGTTTAGTTAATATTCGCCACAAATAACTTTTATATCGAGTTTAACCTCTTAACATAATTTTGTTCTGGTACAAGACTGCCCATGGGTTGATATAATCTCGAAAGTTCGTCTATAAAAACTGTGGTACATGGTGTGGACTAATTTTTTTTATTGATATTTTTATATGCAAATATTATTTAATTGTTGATTATGGCATATTTTCAAGTTTTTATTGCATTAATGCATAATGCTCATAAAACACTTTTTTAGAGCAATTTTTCGGTTTCCCTAAGATTATTATGATAAATTTTATTTCAGAAAATTCTTTCTGGTCACGCGTAATTTTTTGGTACAATGAAAACATTAGTGGCTAAAGTAAAAATAGTTGTTTATTATTTAATACTTAAACAAGAAATATAATTTTATCGGACGTTTAAGCATCTACGACTTTTTTGTTGCTAAATTAGTTTGAAATTTTCTACAATAATATTCGATCATGTCCGATCATTACTAAAGTGATTTTTAATTAGGGGAGTACCGAATATTCGAATGACAGCGTAAGATATTACTAATATTTAAAATTGATAGTAATAAGAATTAAAAAACAAAAAATATATTTTTTTTATACAAAAAAAAAACCATGTAAGAGATTATAAATATTAAAAATTAATCAGGGGTGTTCTGGAAATCGAAAACACAAAACGCAAAAATTTTGAACGTCGTTTTCTAATAAGATTTTTTTAATAAAAGAATTTTTAATATTTCTCTATTAATCAGAATTTTATAAATAAATTGAAAAAAAAATTAAAAGTGTATTAAAACAACTTTAGAGTTCTTGCGTTTTGCATTTTCGATTTCCAGAACACCCCCTTAATAAGATTTTTGTTTAAAAAAAATCAAGTATTCTCAACTTTTGAACCTGATCTGCATTGGAAAGTAGTCCTACAGATCCGACAGAAATCATTTGAAAACTTAAGTATTTCTGCGGCATTTTTCGCCTTAGCTCTGCTTTTTAATGTTTTATTTCTCTAACTGAGGGACCTAAATAAGAGCGGCAAGTGTTTTTTTTATGTAAAACCACCCGGCTGGAAAAACTTTTTTAACTCGGTTTGTTTTATTGAATATGTATTGGAAACAATCTATATAAATAAATTTTTTTATTGTATTTTTAATAAATTCGCTTTATATTTTTACAAAACAATAAATTGCACAAATGCAAATAATATAACGATGGCATTTATTTTATTTGTTTACTGTATTACCATTCTTATTTGCTTTTCTTTAATTTTCTTTTTATTAAAAACAAAAAAAGTGCGTTTAAAGCTGTAAACACATGCTCCAAAACATAAAACAGATTTTTCGAACTTTTTATTTGTATTCGAAAATAACAAAACCGATTTGTTTTCAAGACACCAAATGAAACCAATATGGGCTTACAAAACCGACAAACAGCAAAACCTTTTCTATGACACCCCTGATTATTTCAAAAACTAGTTTGATTTTTGTGTTTTTATTTATTCGAATTAAAACCGGTTAGTCGATTATTTTTTAAATGCTTAACCGAAAATCGTTTTTTTCTTAAATATAAACTATTCGGAATATTCGAAAACCGCTTTTTAAAAAAGTCGAATAATCGATCTCTCTAGCTAGTTGTTATGCAAAAAAATGAGCATTGAAAATTAAATTGTTTTTACAAAAACTCTAAAAAATGTTAGGAAGTATCGTCGTATCGACAGTAAAATATCACCGATATCGATATATCGGAAAACCTAAAGCGCCCTGGAGACTATCAATTTAACTCATCAATCACATAGTTGTGTGCGTGCAGTCGTTCTTTTGCGGCTACACATATGTACATATTGTCGGCAGGCAATGCTTGATGAAATTCAAAAAGTTTTGATTTTTATTTGATGGCTGATTACTTGATAGTCTCCTGTTGTGACTGACAAACAAATTTTATTTGCTTTGTGTTTGTGGTCATGAAGAAGTGTACGGATGAAAAAAAATATAATACGTATTTTTTGTACGTTTTTGATTTGATACAAAAAATAAAATAAAATAAAATGGTGATTGACGTGTTTATTTCTACGTCTCCGAAAAAGCTAAAATAAACGACACTAACATATATGTACTGATTGAATAGTTTATTTGATAGCCTCTAGGACCCTTTAAATATCGCCGATAAATCGGTGTTGGTAATCGTTACTTCCCTTATATTTACTCCAGCGCTGATAGACTAGCTCACTACCAGCTAGCTTAATATGAGATCTATGATTAATGGACAACTATTATGAGTTTACAGTATTCCCCGGATAATTACCTCGCCAAAATTGCCAATATTTTTGGGTAATTATGCGTGGTAAGCATTTAAACGAATACGCTTAACTACCTCGTTGAGGTAATTATAAGAATACGTTTAACTACCTCATTGAGGTAATTAAGCGAATACGTTTAAATACCTCAGTGAGGTAATTTAACTTTTTTTTTTTTTTCCTAAGCTAATCCCGCGAAGCTCTTCGCTTGTCTGCAGGAATGAAACCAGAGCCTCTGGCGGGAATCGAACCCGCTACCCCGGCGCTGATAGGCTAGTTCACTACCAGCTTACCTACCGGGCACGTATTTATTTACAAGATATCTCAACTTTGATGTATGAAAAAAGTTAAGACGTAGGAATTGTTACATGTATCTAAATTTAAAGAGATAGCAATAAAAAAACAAAGGGATTTGTTGTCTTAAATTTTATCTATAAATGCTTTTTGAGATATCCTGTCATTTCCTTCTAACAAAAGCGTACTCATATATACATAAAAACGTATGATCAGGAAAACCGTAAGTATGCAATTGCATGGTTTTTTTTGTGCGACCAATGAAGACAGAAACAATATATTTGTCTGTTTTAGAGCTTTTTATGAATTTTGGTATCCATTTGTTTGTGAATAATTTGCATATTTTAGCTATTGCTGCATTTTTATTGCACACATATATCACGTTTTGGAAGCATATTTGTAAACATGTTAATCAAATAAAAAAAAATTGCTTAAAATTCTGAGCCAAAGCTAAGCTAAACATAAATGTTATTCCAAACTGTAAAGGTAAGTAAACCGATCGAATCAGAAATACTTTTTAAAGTGATCTTTTCATGTCCGTCCGTCCATCTGGCTTGTAAGCCTTGTGCATGTAAGCCTTGTGCGTAAAGTAAAAATAGCATTTTTTAGATAATTTGATAAAATTTGGTAAATACGTTTTAATTGTCATAAGAAGGAAACATTTGTAAATTATAAGAATCGGTCTTTATTATCACATATTCCCCATGCAAACTTCTTTCTTTAGGTTCATAAGCCATTTAATCATGTTCATATTAAGATAAAATTTGGCCCAAAATATCTTACTGCAAATAAAATATTTTTAAATCGGTTTACATTTAAACTTACAGCTTCTATTCAAATATCAGTCCCTAAAAAATTTGAGCTATTTTATCCTTTTAAATGTTACTAACCTTTCCTTTAATCCCTTTAGGACAAAATATCTCATATTTTTGATGTATCTAGATAATATTCAGCACAAATAACTGTTATATGAAATTTAAACTCATACCATTACTTTAATTTGGTGAGCCCAGAATTAAGTTTATTTTAATGTAAATATTAAATTGTGAAATATTTTGCTTTAATATGGCTTATTATATTTTGTTTTTAAGGCATATTTTTTTTAAAAATTTGTAGTGCATATTTCATTTTTTTTTTTATTAACATGTAAACTTGGTTGCATTACTTGCTGTGTTGTTGTCAAATAGTACTGAGGCAATTAAACGAATGAAATTTACGTGTAATTATGTTTTGGGAGTTTAATTTTTAAGGCAATTACCCGAATTTGGTTATTAAACGAATGGCAATTAAACGTGGATTTTTGTTTACAAAATGGGGTTTTAAACTCAAGGTAAATAGCATTTAAGCGTGGGGTAATTAACCGGGTTATACTGTATAAGCAATCATTTGAGGCCATTATTACAACTTAACTAGTAAACGGTAGAATTTTGTCGGACGTATAAAAAGTTATTTATTATGTATTTCCACTATACTTTATAGGCAAAATAAACCACACAAAATGCTTGTCAAACACACACACACACTGTTTGCCAATAAACAACACAAATATATTTCGTACAAACATTAATTTTTTCGTTTATGTTTTGTCTTCAATGAATGCAGACGCTGCGGAGAAGATATATAAAATAAAGGAAAAGATTTAAGAGTAAAAAGTGATTTGAACAACGAGTTGTTTTGTGCCAAACAATACTGCTAAAAAATTTTAATTTACTATTGAAAATGATTCCTTAGTCTAATTTCTTTGACCTTTTTAATATTATATTTTATTATTTAATAAATTTTCAAGCTATTGGTCTTTTTGTAAAAAATATTTATTTATTGTGAATCCAATATTTCGTTATCTCGATGGATAGCTTTTCTTCAGGGATTTTTGGTTTTTTTAATTTTAAACCAATTTTTAAAGAATAAAATTTTTAAATGAAGATTTTTAACAAAAAGACCAAGAGCTTAAAAATTTATTATTGAAAATGATTTTAATGCTTCTTTTTCAACATCTTCACTCTGCAAAGTTTTTGTGCTGAAAAATATATTTAGCATTAGACCCCACAAAAAGTTTGACAAATATCCCACAAGTCTACCAAATATTTAAAAGTTTTAATATTTCTACAAACATGCTTTAAAAGTTTATCCAAACAGAAAACACCCCAATAAACAACACAATATATTTGTAAAAATATATAATTTTGACGTTTGTCAAGCAATTTGTGTGGTTTATTTTGCCTTTAACCCTCCCGGTAGGATGAACTTGCCTTTAGTAGGTAGGTAGGATAGCTTGAACTAACTCAAAGTTGTAATAATGGTCATTAGGCATTTTGAATAGGTGGGCATTAAATGAATAAAGACAATTATAAACCAAATCTTAAAAAATATTGGTAATTTGAAACTTATTTGTAGCTGATTTGATGACAATATCGTTAATTCTTATAAATTTATGCGCGTTATAGTTTTGAAAATAGGCTTTATACGGGGTAAAGTCCCAAGAAACTTACATTTTCCAACCTAAATAGTTAAAACACACATATTGCCCACCCTTTGATTCAGAGTGAACTCAAATATTAAAATAAGTTTGTATTACTTAAATTTTAAATTGAACTAAATGCTTCCCTAACCAATTACTTTCACTTTCTTTTCATATTCAAGGTAAATTCAATTAAGACAATTAAACTGTCTGTTAAATAAATAAAAATGCTAAAAAAAATTACTACAATTTGGAAAGATCGTTCATCTCGTGTGTGTTTTATGCATTATTTTTTGCGAGTTATACGAATTTTAGATATCGCTATCTCAAATAGAAAAAGGCATAATTTAATATGATCTATGTTTAATCAAAAAATATAATAAATCAGTAAAATAATCAGATAATAACCTATAAATATAGTTTAAAAAGGTAAATAAGTTATATTTTTAGGTCTTGTTTAACGATATGTACGAACATTTAATGACAATAAAAGTATTCAAGTCAAAAGTTGCACAACCACTGTCTACGTGGATGTTGTTGATGTTAAAATTTTGCTTTTTCGCAAGATTCCAAAAACACGCAGTCAAACCTTTGATATGAAATGACTTTATCATTTGACATCAAACACAATTTGCAAACGTTTTTCAATTGTTTGATTTTAACATTTAAATTCAAATTGATAATGATTTGAAAAAAAACATTTGACATCAAATTATTTATCAATTTGAAGTTATAAGTTTGTTGTATGATCGCAGTACTACAATCCTCGAAATAAAAGGGAGCCAATTATTTCGTCTTTGCAACAATTAGAGGACAGAAAGAACATTATTTTATTTTTAAGCTATGTTGCCGAATCTTTATCTCACAGTTTATTTTACTAAATAATGAATTTAAATTAAAAAAATAAATATTTTTATTTTTATTGCACATTGTTTTATAATCCACATTTGAAAAACATTTGAGAGTTACATTTGAAAGCAAGTTGAAAATAAAGGCATTTCCCAATTTGAAAATAATTTCCCCTTTTTGTTGAGAATGCTATGACTTTCAAATGATTTTCAAATCATTATCAAACGTTTGATTTCAAATCATTTTCAATTTGAAATCAAACCTTCGCGTTGGTTGCACTAGTGCAACTTTTGACTTGAATACCTTTAATACATTTTAAATCCACATTGCTTTGTGACCATATTTCTTTTAAACGCAGATTTTCCACATAATATGTATTTTGAATTTTGAATTATCAAAAAAAAGTTAAGTTTCAATACCCTGTACTTTAAAATTTAGTATTAAAGGTTAAGGAACTGTTTTGAACAATAAACTGCAAAAAAAAAATTAATCTAATTTGCTTTGTAAAAATTAAAAAACAATCAGTTATCCAGTGTTCGAAAATAAACAGTACTTTATTTTGCGATCGGCTCACACACCTAAGAACGATATCTATTTTTTTTTAGTGATTGTGTAGACGAACACAACCTTTAATACCGTTCGTAACTATTTTCGAGAAAGAGCCGAACATAATATATTGTTCTGTTTTTCGTTAAAAAACAGAACAATTGTAGTGATACTTTAGACAAACATTATATTTTAATGTTCTATAATGTTTCTTTTACATTGATAAGGAAATGAACAAACAAAAAATTTTAGCAACGACCGCACCACGAACAGCTTGTGAGTGTATTATGTATATGTTTTGTTTGTGTAAAATTATTTTGCTGGCTTTTTGTTTTTTTCGTATGTGTATTTTGTTTTTGTAAAAAAATGTTTGTTGCATACATTAATGAGCCGAACCGAACACAATGAAGTTTGTGGATTTAAAGCAAACCGAACGGAATTAAATGTTCTCAGCTTTTGTTGAGTTTGATAAAAACAGTATTATTTTGGTGTTCGAAAGATGACTAACAGGAAAACGTTATTTCTTTAATGATTTTCTACACAAACAATATTAGCGTTTGTGTTTTCCACAAATCTACCGAGCCGAACACTAAGGAGCGATATTTAATGTTTATTTTCGAACACTGCTCTCATCTTTGATTGAAATCAATAGTGTTTTTAAACGTGTTTATTTCAATATTACTTATATATGTATTTTACTTTTCTTTTTGATAAGGTTTTAATTGAAATTATTTAAAACAATAAAATCAAATCCATTAGACTTATCAGTAATATAAATAATTTGCCAATGTAAACAATAAATATTTATTAATATGGTAAATACTTGTTTTTAGTATAATTTTATTAATATTTTGCTAAAGTAAGGTAAGTTTTCAAAGTTCTGTGGAGGTAATTGCGTATTTTAATTCAAAATGCAATTTATTAGGGATAGTCGGTATTGTTTTAAAAAACGACCATGTTTAAAAGTTCAGTGTGAATAAATGAATAAATACCTGACAATTTTTTGTCATAATGAACGTCAAATTTCATATAAAAAACGCTGACAAAAATTTTAGAGTTTTTTTGTATAGACTTCGACGTTTGGTATGACAACAACTTGTCAGGTGAAGACCCTATGGTATGTATTTCTAATTAATTATAATCTGATAAATCAAAATTGTGATTAATCAATTATTTGGGTAATATAAAATTTGATTAATCCCCCTGACTTTTTTATTTGTTTCGTTTTTATTCTTTAATTTTTTATTCCTTTTTTAGTGTAAGAATTTTTTTTAATAAAATTAAAAATTAAAATTATTTAATTAATCAGAATTCTAATTAATCAGAAATGCTACTTAATCGATTATTAGCCGATTAATCGGACATCCCTAATTTCTAACTGATGTGTAACGAAAATTAATTGTAATATAAATTAATTCATAATATAGTTTTCAAATATTTTTTGCAAAGTCTAGTCTAGTAGATGAAAAACAAACTATTTAAATTCCAAATTCAAGCAAACAAAAAAATTGTCATTAAATCACACTTTTCTAACGTGACTTTCGAAAGTGAACTTAATGCTCAACATACTTTATTCAATATTTACAAAAAACATAAACTAATTTCATTCTAAATTGGAGTATGCATTATATTTTAAACTTTGATTTAATTGTTATGGTTGTGGAAAAATAATACTCAGCCGAATATAGACAACGATTCTGGCACATGTTGTTGCAGATCATTAATTAGTGTATTAGTACATGGTATAACGGCATCCTCTGGCGTGTTTATTTGGAAAATAAGTTTTTGTAAAAATAACCAAACATGTTCACAAGATTTTGGATATTTGGTATACGATCCTAAAAAACAACGAAAGCAAACTTCTATTGCTTGTAAAGGATTTTGAAATATATGCCTTCTTCCATAAAAATCCATATATGCAAAGCTAACAGTTCTAATACAATCGCCAATAAAATAAATTCGTGGCATATTGTCCAGTTTTAAACGTTTCATGCTATGATTGCTCTCATAATCATCCTCATCTTTTATAAAATTCTGAAAAAATGCATAAACATTAAAAAAATTTCCAAACTAGAAAATAGAAACATAATTTATAGTTTTTGCTGATTTTACCTTACAGTAGGAAATAAATGATTCTTGTACTTCCAATTTCGTTCTATGCCTAGACGTTGGCATTAGATAGGGAACAAGTAAAAATGATAATGCTAATTTTGTATCTAAAAGACAATTTATGCAATATATAAGTGAAATGTAAATTTTGTTTTTTGTATGAATTACCTTCTTCCCATGAATATTCAATATATGTTAATATATCTTTAACGTTACTGTCTTTAATTTTTTCGGCCATATCAATTATTTTTAAATAGTACGTTTTCCATTCGTAAATGCTTTTTGATGTTGGGTACATAATGTTAAAATCTATTTCAAACTAAATTTTAAGCATTATTTTTTATATATAATTTTTTACTTTAATATTAATAACTTACTAATTCATAATTTTTTTCATGTTGCAGGACCTTATATTTTTGCATGTAATCAATGGGTTCAAAATTATCATTTTTAAATTCATTCCTTCTTAAGAAATGAGTTTTTGTCCATATTTCTAGTACCAAGTCCCAATCAACGCATCCGGATTTTAAAATTTCCAGTTGGTTTTCGTCCACATCGCCATCACTTAATATATTTGAGTCGTCCAAAGCTGCCATTAAATGATGGAAAAAATTGTTTCAATCAAAAAAGAAATTACAAGTCGAGTAAAGTCCGTCTGGTACACTTAGCCTTAACCAAGCAGTGGAGAAGTGTTTAACAATAAAAAAGAAAATGAAACACATTTTTCAAACAAATTATACGATTTTATCAAAACTGATAATGTTTTTAGATGATGCAGTCAAATTTGAGTTATAAGTTAAGGGTAAAAAAGAATGAGGATTGCTCACAGCACTCATATTTTTTCTTATTTTTTTAAGCCATATGACTTTATGACTACATTGTGAATTCCCCAATAATGTTAGCTGGTTTTCGGTTAATAACACTGTACAACAAAATGAAATTTTTAAAATAGCAATGTGCTGCTAACTGATTCTTGTAGAGGGGACTAAAAAAAATATACGTGTATCGGCGTTTTAAAAGTTTACATTTGAAGCTCATTTTACGGTATATTTAAAGTTGTACCCTTGTGTAGTAAAAAAACGTAGAAAATCGTGTATTACTTAGATTTTTGCTATACAGTGTCTTCAGAAGATTTATTCAGAACATTACAAGCTACATATTGTTGGTATACATTAACCCTCTAATGCTTCTGGAAATAGGACTTTTTTGGAAATTTTTTTTTTTGAAAAAACCAAAAATCACCTTTCAAAAAGGGACGAACACACTAAAGTCAAAAATATTAGAAATAAGCAAAAACTTAAAAAAGGTCGTTTAAGGGTTAATATAGTTAAAACAGAATACAAAAATGGGATCGCTCTCCAATGGGTGCACCAATTTGAGATATAGTTCACCATGTTTATCAGATTCTCTGACCAACTGTTGCTCAAAATAATCCATATGAGAACTCAAAAAATGAATTTTTGTTTCGGAGTATTTTCGAGCAATAGGAGAACAGATTTTTACCTAGAACATAATTAGTGACATCTTTTATACTTTTCCATGAGGAGAGTTCTATTGGTGAGAGCATTTGATCAAATTCATCATTTTTCATTAGCTTTCATACATCAGGACCAACTAAAATACCTGTTGTAATAAAGTCATAATTCGGAAAAATTATTTTTAATGATTTAAGCTTTAAGCATTCATACCTTCTTTTATCTTTGCATCGCTAAGAATATTTTTTAATTTTGTTTTTGATTTCCTTTCTAACTTTGTTTTGTTGTAACATAATTTTTCTGCCATGTTGACATTAGTATATAATTAACCCTTAAGCCACCTCTAAAGTTTTTGCTTGTTTCTGGTATTTAAGTTGAATTTTCGGATATTGGAATTTCATGAAAAATATTTTCGCATTATTTCAACAATATACGTCCCTGTTTTAAAGGCGACTTTTGCTTTTTTTCAAAAAAATTGCAAAAAGCATAAGAGAGTTTATGTATACCAAGAAAATGTTGCTTGTAGTGTTCTGAATAAATCTTCCAGACACTGTATAGCAAAAACCTAAGTATCACACGATTTTCTACGTTTTTTTTTTCTTTTTTTGTCCTCTCTACAAGAATTAGTTGACAGAGCATTGTAATTTTTTTGTGTTATGTGATTGTGCATGTGATTTTATTTATTCTGTATACATAGATTTTTTAAAGAGAATTTCTTATTCAACAATGCTGTTTTTGGAGTTTTTAGAATACATAACGGGAATTTAGTTATTTATTTGGCGACATAAGCTGCGTTCGAGAACACAAAAGTTTTTACGATTTTTTACTGAACTTTACTGCATTTTACGAAATTGCGTTCGAGTACACAAAATGCAGTAAATGAGAACACAAATTGAGAGCGAAAAGTGACAGTTCTTCTCTGAGTATTTACAAATTTCTACTGCAGAAATTTTTGCAGTAAAATTTTGTAAAACAAAAAAACATATGTTTGAAAAGGTAAACAAACAAAAGTAACAAACAAAATGCTTATAAATTGTGAAAAAATTGTTAAATAAACGTAAAGTTGAAATAAAAATTAAATAAAAACAAAATGTGAATAAATAATTGTTAATTAAACTTGTTTGTGAATCATTTACTGGGCTAAATACCAACATTTGAAACTTTTTTTGTTATGTTAAGTTTTTAGAATTGTAAAAGTGCTAAGTACTTGGGTACTTAAGTAATCAATAGCAAAAAACTATTCATGTTTTTTTGAATAAATTAACCCGCCACAAATTAGTAACATCAAATAAAATAAAAAACAAACAAATATGAAAGATTACATAAAATAATTTGTTTGTATTTTCCAAAAATGTTTGTGTTATAAAAAGTATTTAATCGAGTACCGATAAGAAAACGAGTTAAGTAGTCAAAAGTGTTAACATTTTTCAACACTTCAACTATTTGTCATCAGCTGTTGCCTTTATTTTACGAATTTTTACAAAATTTGCGTTCGCGTACTTTTTTGGACAACAGCTTTTTGTGAGAGCAAATTTTACAATTTTCTCATTTACTGCATTTTACTGTAGAAGTACTCAAACGCACCTATATTCTATCTCCAATTTTAGAACCGCAAAACAAACCCTTTATTATTTATTTGAAAACAAGGAATTGCAGTTTGAAAAACGTCAATATTTTAATATTAATAATTTGGGTGTAATATATTTTGCAGGCTTTATTTTAGTGGAAAAATCGTTAGTATAGTACATCGATTTTTAGCAATTCTCCCTTGCCCCTTATTATACCATTGCACTAATTGAATGGCCGGTAGATTTGCCATTTTATTACATATGAACAAATTAGCTAAATTTTTGAGGATAAAATTCAATGTTCCCCAACAGAGTTAAGTGTATTGCATCCTCTATAGCTATAACAAATTTTAATTTCGTCCACACTTTTTGATATAATTACTAATTCAGCTTCTTTTTCGTATATTGCCATTAAAAGTTTGGTCACCGTTTTGACCATATAAGGATAGGGAAACCTTTTTTGTTTGCGCAAATTTTATTTACGGCAAATTTTTTTAATATCAATGTTCTGTAAATCGAAATAAAGTGGATTTAAAATCGCAAAAATTTTGAAAACGATTCTTTAAAGAAGGGATACTAATTATCTTTTTAAGAACCACTGTTGAAAACCGGGTAAACTGCAGCCATTTTGTAAATAACTGAAATCACACTTTCATTCGATTTCAATTCCACTTCATTTCGATTTGCAGAACATGCCCGATAGTGATTAGAAATTTTGTTATCAATTTTTAAACCCATATAACGTCAAACAAAGGAAAATAACGAAACAAAAATAAATAAAACAAGCGTCAAAAATTAAATAAATTAATTTGACATTACATAATGACAACTCTCCCTAATGAACATATTTCGTACTTATTATACTATGGAAATATGTAACTAATTTAAGAATTTAAATTTTATAGGTTTCAGAAATTACAAATATCGACATAAACCCATCATAAATTTGACTCAAAAATCAATAAGCTGCTTACCTACTGTCGGCTGCGATTTTAACTTAGAACGTCTTTGTATTACGCCTGAGGAACTAAGTCGTGCTCGTTTATTGTTATAGGCATCATATAGCTTTCCTTTTGCTAAACAACCTTTTGTGAAGGGTACATAGTACGTTTCCTTTACTTCAAACGGAAAAATTTCTACTATAGATTGAGATAACTGAAAAAACTCCTCCCTTAATAGCCTGAAAAATTAAGTCATTGTAAATTACAGCAATTTAAATCACAGAATTTGAAAACAATACAAACTTTTTATCTGGATTATATGTAAGTATTGCAGATATTATGGCCTTTGCTATTTTGGTTCGGTGTTTATTTTCTAATGCTTTAAGTCTTACACATTCCTGGATTTCACACATTTCCTTGATTTCCTGGCGGAATTATAAATAATTTTAAAAACACTTCGATTCACAGTACATATTATACATACATACATATATATGTATGTACATATGTAGGTGTAATACTTACTTCTGTTGAGGGTATTTGCTGTAAGGAACTTAATACGGCTAAGGGTATTTGAGGAGAAGGACTCAACGCTGTTAAATGTAATTGATGTGATGAACTTGAAATAGGTAAAGGTATTTGATGAGAGGGGCTCAAGGACGTTGAAGGTATTTGCAGTGAAGAACTAAATCCTGCTGTTGTTTGTGTTTTAAAATTACCTGTGACCAAAGCAAAAACCATTTTAAAATTTCTATTTTCGCAAAAATTGTGTGTACCTACTTGTTACTTTAATGTCCAACACAAAATCCAGGTTGTTGATATATTGTGCCACAAAATGTACAAATATTTTTGGTTTTATTATAAAATCTGTTGAATAAACCTGTATTTCCGTAGTATTTGGTATGTTGTAGACATTTTTTACTAAAAAGAAACAATATATACACAGTTAAAATTTGATTGTGTCCCAGAGTTTGTAAACTTTGTTTTATGTATGTACCTTCATGTAAAAATGTATAATAACTCTCATCACCGTTAAAATGCACTCCAACGATTTCCTTATTATTTTCAAAAGTAGTTTTTATCAGTTTATATCCTTCCATTTTAATATTAACGACGCTAAACGAATTTGAAATACATTTTCTTAATTTTTATACAATCTTCAACTATACAACAGTTGGCGAGAACATAATATGTTACAAAGTAAACCATTTTTAAAGAGATTGTATGATAAGTACAACAACTGCTTGTTTCTTCAATTGTCAAAGTGAATTATACTTAAGCATTTTGCCACAGAGTAAAATTTTGCTGCTACAAACAACAAAGCCGTAAAATCAGCAGTTTTGACAATTGTGATTACATTACAAAAACAAAACAAACATTTTTTGTGTATTTGTAGTTTTGCAGAGATGCCATACGCTCTTAAACGTAAGCGAACGTTATATGGTTGATGCTAACCATAGTTACATCAGGTAATACAGAGGTGGAAAATTAAGTACTATTTTTTATTAGTTTTACAAACATTAAATATTAAAAAAAATTCAAGACAATATTTTTTCTTAAATTATTTTATAATACCCTGCAAGCATTTTATGAAAAAATTAATCATATTCGATTATATAATTATATAATTTACCTTGTTTTTTATTACATACTTACATATAAATGCATGCAGATATTAAAAATGTTTTGGATATTTGGCTTTTTTTTAAATGATAAATTGTCATAGAAAAACATGTTACCTATCATAATTTAAAAATATAAACGGTGCCTTTACACTCAAAAGAAAAATCAATCCATCCGTACTCAAACTAATCCGAAGCTGTGAGTACGGAATTTATTGAATCAAGTACAGAAAGATTGACTCAAGTACGGATTTTCAATCGCAAAATACTTAAATTATCCATATTCAATCCCGATTTCTTACTTGAAAAAATACGAAAATGAGATTGATTTAAGTAAAAATAAGATTGAATCAATCTTAAAATGCGCTTGATTAAAGATTATAAAGTTAATTTCATTCCGAATTAGAAAGAAAAAATTATTATGATTGATTTACTTACTCGTATTACACTTACAGACCGATATAGGTTTTTCTTTAGAAATCTTATGTACATATTTAAGTAAAAATATAAACTAAATGAGAAGCAAGAGTTCCAATTTACTTTTTAACCCTTCGTGGTTCACATGAGTCTGGCCAGACCTTTTTTCAATGTGTATAGAAAATCAAAACATGCGTAAGCCGGAGGGTTAAACACAACGAAAAGTTTAATCCTTTTTTACTTGATTTAAGAATTTTTTTTTTATTTCAAGAAATTCCGGGATTGATTTTCAAAAGTAATCTCATTTAGGATTGTTTTGAGTACGTTTTAGTGTTATTCGTACTTGAGTTTTTGAGTACGACTCGTATTTAAAGTAATCATAAAAAACTTGTTTTATCCCGATTGTTTTTCTTTCTGTGTACAAACTAGTTTATATGGAAGTTTCGTGTATGGAAGTGTTCGGCTTTCTACATGAAGGTTTAGGTCGACCAACCGCTTTGAGAGGAGGGTTCTCTTTGTGTGTGATATACAGGTAATAAAACTTGAAATAGATGACCATTTAAATTTAGATTTATAAAATATACAAACTAATTTATAATACGAGTATTTTATATATAATACAGTATTTTTTTGAGTATTGTTCTGTGAAAATAATTTTTTTTTGTAAAAAAAAACTTAAATTGGTTTAGAATTTTATTTAATTTTCAGTATGTGTATACTTTCTTAATTTATCACACAATTTCAAATGCTAGTAACTTGAAGAATTTTTCTTTTTTAATATTCAAGAAGAAGTCGTGATCAAATTCTTTTTCTAGAAACTTTCCGTGTTGAGAATACTTGCAGATTTGACACTTAAAATAAAAAGAAATTTATTTTTCAATTTCATGGAAAAAACTATGTGATTTTAAAGAAAGTTGTAAAGGAGAATTTCGAAATTAAACAAATAACAAATAAACAACAATAAAAAAACTGCACAAACGGCTTGGAAAACAAGCCAAGATTATACATTTTTACAAACATTTTGAGTTGTTGGTATTTGTCAGACTATTTGCGTTGGCTAGTGCTAAATTTTATAGCTCCAGCGAAAATTTTGCAGAGTGTAAAAGGAGAAAAGAAAGAATGGGCGAGAATCATATAAAACACTGTGCTAGAATTTGACCCTTTGGTGCTAACCGTTTTTAGGTTAGCTCTTGTTATATACCGTTATACCGTTTTTCGAAAATGGAGATGGTTGCACAACATATATTCGCGTATATCAAAAACGGTTTAGTTCATTGAATAAACTAAAAAAATGACCAACCCCACTTTATTTTTCATCCTCATCATTTGTTTCTAACATACTTTACCCGCTATCTCCATTTGTTAAGGGGGCTCCCATACAAAATTTTCAATACAAGAAAAAGTCCCATAACTGCCTAGGAGTCGCCCCAAAGGTGATAAAATGTTTGACCGACCTCCATTAGTATTTTATTCTAAACAATTTCTCCAATCATACCTGCCCTTTATCTCCACCCCTAAGGGGGGCTCCCATACAAATATGCCGGTTTATGAAATTCTTAAATTAAATTAACATATCTGTGGCATTTTGACAAAACCTCTTAAGTCAAATTTGAAAAGTTGACAAAACTGTTGTAAATCATACGAATTTTCATTCAAAAAACATTTTTGTTTACGTTTTTATAATTTTGTATTATCAACGAAATTTTTCTTTATTTTGGTTTATTTTATTATTTAATAAAAATGATTTTTTCACCGAGTTTTTCTTAAAAACTTTTTTGCTATTTTATCTCGATGTTTTGTCAAAATGCCACAGATATCCTTTGTGAATAAAATCAAAAATACGTGAATAGAAAAATTAGATGCATAGCTGCGATTTCCAATTTTTAATGCCGTTTTAAAAAACGAAAATTTCGAAATTTTGCTAATGGTATAAACACAACTGGGACGAAGAACGAACTTGGCATAGTACGACGAGTTCGTCGGCAAGAAATCGTTGCGTAAATTCGTCAAATGGGACACAATAAGTGCGTGAATTCCAGGTATTAATATGACTTGAATTTTTTTTTTTAATTTATTAAACTAAATACCTTGGACGCTGGATTATATAAACATTTTCATCTTTTTTAGCTAGCAAGAAATTTTATTAAAATTTCATGTAATTTATTTGTTTGTTAACATTTATCAAATCATAGGTTGACCATATTTCAAGAAAAAAAAAACATAAAAAAACTATTAATTGGGTGTGTTCTAGAATCTAAATTTACTCGAAAGTGCATTACTTAAGCATTTTTGGTGTTCTGCATTTCGATTAAGCAAACTCAAACTAGTTTTTGGGTTTGTTTCAAGTTTTGCAATTTTTCGCGAATTTCAGTCATGTTCGCGATTTGTTTTTGTAGGTTGTCTGATTCTTTACAGCTTTAACGAATTATAATAAATATTAGACATTGCTATCATGCCGCTGTTAGCAAATTTTTGCAAATTTCCGCTAATTTAGTAATTTGTACCGAATTTTTGCCATTCCTTATAGTTTGAGAGACTTTAAATCAATTTTATGGCTTTTTTGAAATATAAAAAATTTTCGCGAATTTTCGACATTTTTTGCAAATTTTAGCCAACTTCGCAATAGAAGCGATTTTTCCCTGTGATTCTTTACACCTTTCACTATTTAGCTGCGGTTAGCTGTCCCTGTCCCAATTTATTCGTCGTTCGTCTGCGTAAGAAATAGAAATAAACCTATCGCAGTGTTCGTTACGAAGGACGAATTTCGGTCCACGCAATGATTGTATGTATTTTCATAAAAACCAATGTGTTCTGTTTCTGAAAGTTCGTTGCGAATTATACGTCGTTCGTCCCAATTGTGTTTCTAGCATTTTACGTTTCCGGGCAGGAACCCTAACAGTGATGGAAATTGAAAATTGTTTTTCTTTTTTTCTATTATTTACGACATAACTAATTTGTAGGGTTATATAGGGATAAAAAATTCGCCATGTCTAATGATATCTAAATCAAAATTCCTTATGTATGTATAGTAAACATTTTTAACCAAACTTTATCTCCTTCGGAATTCAAACTTTATCGCATTGAAAATACAGCCCGAACTACCTTACTTTCATCGGACGGACATACAATACAATAATTTCACAAGGACCCTGAATTTACTGTTGTACTTACAAATAAAATATTAATAACTTTATATAAAGTATATCGTCGGCTTAATATGAAAACATGCTAAATCTACTTTTTAAGTAAATTGAGATTTTAATGCCGTGTTTCAGAGAAAGATACGCCTCGTCGAACAGCATGTAGTTTTTCTTCAATTTGAGTCTTGAATGCAAAATGAGTAAATCTTTCGGCGCACTTAGCTTTGCCTCGATTCGTAATAAAAGCTACTTACTAAATATATTTGTATCAATATACGCCACTGAGTGTTCTTATTTAGGGGGTCTGTAGATTATGAAATATGGTCAGGATGTAAGGACTGCTCAATACAAATCGTCGACGAAATTTTCATACAAATGGCGGCGGGGTAACACAATGCGAGATAAGCAAAAATTGTCTTTAATAATATTATCGACATCTATATACAAGGCAATATCTCCTATACAATATATTCTACACTGTATAAAAGACTAGTGTTCCGTTCGGTAGATATATGGAAAACAAAAAAAAACTCATTTTTACCAAAAATTGTGTGGAAAAGGTTGTAATGAATAACGATAAAATTTTCTACCGTTTTACTGTAGCATTGGATTTTTAATTCACATTTGCAGTATTCTGAGCTTTTAACTTTCCATTCTTCCCAAAATATTTTTTCTTTGGCACTTATTTTTTAAATTTTGTATTTTTTTGATGTTTATGCTTTGATGATTTACCTTTTGTGAGCTTACTTTACAACAGACGATTCAATCATGCTGGTACAATCAAAAGAATATCAAACCATTTTTGATAAAGCACCAGCAGCTGGTGCAATCACACCACAAGCTCATACACGGTCAATCAGCTGGCACAATCACTTAATCGCACAATCATGATGGTGTTGTCTATGGGTCCTTTACGATTTTTTGTTTACACATTCCTTTAACAATGTAAAAAATAATCACTATAGAACATTTAAAAATATTGTATGTCTACAGAACCACTACAATTGGTCTGTTTTACAACGAAGAACAGAACACCATATTATGTCCTTTACTTTCTTGAAAATAGTTACGAATGACATCGATATGCATTTTGCGCACAAAGTTTAAATAGAAGACAACCAGTTGAACGGACATCGTTAGATCGATTCAGAAAGAGATTCTGATTTGATCGTTTTACTACAACGATTTTTTTGTTTCATACATAATCAACCAAACCCCACGTATTGTTGTGTAATGTATAAAAAACATGTACAGGCGACGTCCTCAATATCTATCTAATTTTTATTATCATTTATAGTATTTTTTTATTTTTTATTTATAAATTTATATTTGGTAAGTTTTCACAGTTTTATCAAATTTTTTGTACCTACGATTCAGCCAAGCGCGTTAAATGACGCGTCTTTTTAACTACATATACGCGTACAAATTTACACCAAATTTTGTCAGTTTTATGTAATAAATTCGTTTACCTTCTATTATTTTTAATATTTTTTTTTTGGCTAAATGATTTTTAATTTAAAAAGTGAAATTTAACATAAAAGTTTATTTACTTATTATTTTATATTATACTAGCATGTACCCGCTACTTCGTTAGCGTCTCCTTTTTCTTCGTGGATATATTTTTATGGCAAAGTTTATTTTACTAGGTTTAAACTTGTTTAAATTCTAGAATTTAACTCGCTACTTTAGTAGAACCAAAAAGCTAAAGAAAAATATCAAATATCCTGTATTTCCTTTTTTGGGTACTATATTTCCCCCCCCCCCCCCATTAAAGTTTTAAAAATTTCAGTATTGTAGTTGCAGTCCATAATTTAGTACGAATATGTCAATGAATAGAGGAAAATGTTTTGTAAAAAAAGTACCAAAAATATTTACGATTTTCACCACTTTAATGTTCGAATTTCGAAAAAGTACCAAATTCGAATACGTATTTTTTTGATAAGTTTCGAATGTGGTATTAACTTTGTTTCTATGTTTATTGGTTTAAAAGATTGATTTGGTGGCAAAAAAGTACTAAAATTCAGATTTTACCCGTTTACTCCCTAATAGAGCCGAATTTCAAAAAAGTACTAGACACCTGCCCGCTTATTTTTCTAAAGAACAACGATAAGTATTGCATTTATTCTGCATCTTATTAGTTTTGGAGATATAAGGTTACCGAATTTTCCCGTTTATACCTTTTTTTACCCCCTAAACATTTGAATTTTGAAAAATACCGTCTTAGTCGATCGATTTGGGGAGTGACCAATCGCTAGTCCAAATTTCAAATTTCTAGGGTCAGCGGTTTGGGCTGGACGATGATGAATGAGCACAAAAAAACCTTCCAAAAAATTAAAAAAAAAATAAATTAATTATTTTGAATCTTTGCTTTAAATACAAGATTTTCAAAATTTCGACAAAAGATCCTCCTTTTTTTTAACAATGGAGCACCTTTCCTGGCTAGATGGCTTAGAAATCTATTCAAAAAACTTTGAGTAATTTAAGGATGTTAGAAGAGCTTGTTGATACCGATGATTACAATTAACAATGTGGAAAGAAAAATAGCCCGACAAATTAAAAAAAATCCAAAATATTTTGCAAAATGTTAAGAATTTTAACAAAAATAACATACATTTCCAATATTTTTAATCTGAAATCAAAGTGGGATATGAAAATAAATTTTTTCAAAATGCATTGGCATTCCTTAAGTACAGGACAAAGTTTTGCTTTTAATAAAACAGTACTTAATTTTTTAAACAAACAAAAATTTTAATTAGTTATTTAATTTTTTATATTTTTGTTTTTAGTAAAATTAAAAAACAATTTTTTAAGTTTTAAGTGCATATTTTTTATGTTTTTAGTGCATATTTTGGATTTTTTAAGTGCATTTTTAAGCGCATATTTTCGATTTTTTAGTGCATGAAAATCTCATCCCTACATATTACACTCGAAAAGAACAAAATTTTGGATACTGAAATAATTGTATAGATTTCATATGGATATATTTATACAAATGTAGATACTTTACAATTTTGATATGGTTGGCTTAATAAAGAAAGGGCGTTTCTTGAATTTTTTTACAAGTGTGTTTTAAAAAATTCTGGTAGTGTACCTAAAAATACACCTCCCTTAGAAAATTCCGTGATCTATCTTTGGAAATTTGTTTTGTGCGCATAAATTTGTTCTTGGAGCTATTGACTGCAAGACCTGCCTTTTTCGCGTACTCTTGGACTTGGTTTAGTTTGTGTTGAACTACTGGTGAGTTAAGATAGCCGACTGTTGAAGCCCCAAGTAATACCGTTACATTCCCGGGTCGCAGTGTCTTAGTTCGTACATATTTTTTTAAAGGATATATTCTTTGGTATGTAATATCAAATTAAAATCTTAAGACGTTTCTTTGGTATGTAATATCAAATTAAAATCTTAAGACGTTTCAATGATTCGTAATATCTGAAAACAGAAAAAATTGATTTCAATTAAAAAATTTGTGATATTAATTAAAAAATTCATTAAATCTGGTGCAAATTTAATAAAATTAATAGTATCAATTAAATCACTTGATTAAATTTTTAATTAAAATGGATTTTTGATTGATGCTTTAATTGGTGAACAATTTCGTAGAATTTTTTCTGTGAATTCTCATGGCGACAATAGAGTTCGCATTAGCTACTTTAACGATTGAAACACTTTTAATGGAATAAAACCAACATATATAATGTTTTTTTAATGCCTTTATAAACATTTTTGACTGACATAAGGGGACCATACGAACTCTTTTTAAGAGGAAATTCATCTATTTTAACTGGCTGTCTCATTTATAAAATTTGTGTCATCTTTTTTCATAATCTGTCATCTTTATTTTTAAAAGTAAGATCAATATTTGTTTTATTTTTGTAAATTAAAAAAACATTTATTTCACGGCGGTCATCGGTTTTTTCTGTCGCATCGTATGGAAAACGTCGTGTGAGTATGAGATTTTGAATAAGTTAGGCCCAGAACAGACGGTGAAACGCAACTGCTACTTTTAGTTATTATCGAGTTTAATTTGAGTTTATGCCATAGACTCCTTTGAGGGACCACACGTAACGCGACCATTTTGAGACCGGTTTGGTATGCATTGGAAATCAGTTGCATTGAAACCGGCGTGCAGGAAACTCGTGTTTGCATTTCATCTGTTCTCAAAGAAAATCGGAATGATTGTGATAATTTCATTAAATTTTGGTACAATTTAGGTTGCAGGGTGTTTGGAAAACGATTGAAACTAGTTTCAAAACAATGATTTCTAAAGGGTTTCGTTGCAGTTGCGTTTTACCGTCTGTTCTGGGCCTTAGTGCAATGAATTTCTTAGTTTCATTATTTTTTTTTTAAACTTATTTTACTTATTTATAAGTAAATGTTAATTTTTATATATGTTGTTTTTTAATTTACTTTACATATATAAATATTTGAATGTAAATTTGTCTGTAAAATATGCAAAAAATCTTGAAGTCAAATAAATTTTTTACTTTTTTGTTTGCCCTCTATTTTTATTTCCAAAATCTGGTCGCCTTAACTTACAATGTCTGTCACTATAACGGGGAAATACTTGCATTGGGTATAGCTTAAATGCGAAATGACTTGTTTGAAGGCAAAATTGAAAAAAGACGTTTAGCATATTCACTATAAACTTCTATCATAAAAAGTCATCCTAGTGCTTGAAGGCTTGTTAATGAACATATAAAACTATTTAAATCAACTTAAGTGAAAGGATAACTATTTATTTGAAAGTTTATATGTTTCAAATGAATAATTAAATTGATTTATAATATAATATTGTCATGAACATACCAGTCTCGAGTTCATAACTTTAATATTTTTTTATTATAAACAATTATGTATTTAAGAGATGAACGTACATTAATAAAATAAATTTTTTCCATTAAATTAAACCTCTTAAACAATCTAACCTTTCATAAGTTCAATTAGAAACTCATAAAATTATTTTAGTTTACAAACGTTGTTTTATCTAAATATTTCAATAATAAAAATACTTTTAAATTATAAAATATTTATAACATATTTATGAATATAATTGGAAAATAAACTATAATTTGAAAACTAGCAAAACTTGTTCAAACCCTAATTCCGCACTTTATAAATTTAATAAGAAACATTGTTGTGAAGATAAACTAAAATAATGAATTTAATACCACCACTTTTACTATCAAGCAATTTATTTTAGGATATTAAAAGAAAAATTTACTAAAACATAAAAACTTGCGTTTTCAGTAGTTACATTAAGGCCATAAACTCTGTAAACGCTATACATATATATGTTCCGTAGTGTATTTCGTTACTCGATTAAGCTGGTAATGGCTGTTTTACTAACAAATGTAAATGAAATCAGGGTTTAAAAAACTGCAGTCGCAACCAAAAACTGTCGAATAAAAAACGAAAATGTGTGTACTTTTCGCTTTTTGAGTTAGTTTGAAAGCGACTGTTTACATTTAATGAATCAGAAGTAAAAGCCACAGTTTTTTTTTTGGCCAATGACAAATAAAGAGGTGGAAGAATAGCAGTTTTTTAATTGCTGAATGAAATGATTTTTTATTTTATCAAATTATTTAAAATTATGTAACTATCGCCCTAAAAAAATTGTAAAGATAATGCATTTTCCACAGGGTAAATATGATTTGTCATTCCGTTTGTAATTTCTACAACATTGATATTAGACCCTATAAAGCAAATATTGTGGGTTCTTATGAAGGGCAAAGTTGATTTAACGATGAACGTTTGTCCGTCTGATCGTGTGTACGTTGAAATTGGGTTTCCGAAGACGCCAGAAATAATGGGGACTAAGTTGCTTTATATTTTTGTCACATATTAACTCAGCCTGTTCGGTCCACAAATGGCTGAGATATGAGCAAAAACTTACGACTGCCTCTAATTTTACCCACAAATCCCTAGTTGTTTTGTTTTTTATTTTCAATTTTTCTGTATACATATCTGGAGAAATTCAAAAGACAATGTTTTAAAATGAGGTACAAGCATCTTGGTTATCGCATTAATCAACAACATCTGTTAGAATGTGGACGGGGTTGGAGAAGTGGGCGTGATACTTCCCATATAAAGACATTACAGATTTCTCTATATTTGGAGAACGGCAACAGCCAAAGTTTTCAAATTTGATGCAAGCATCTTGGTTGCCAATACACATGCAGACGAAGGCCATAGTGGGCCAAAAAAATGCATAACACAAATTTGTCCTTTCTTGAAAACCCTGCAGAAGCAGACAAATGTGCAAATATCTCTCTGGCAATAATGCATTGATCAATTTAACATACTATATCGAAAATAATTTTTTTTTTTAAAAAATGTTTATTAATTAATGTAAATGAGGAAAAACAAGTTACCGAATTTCGGGACCGATCTTCACGAAATGTTGTGGTATGTTTTAGTGTTATATAGAACGAACTAATTTTGTGCAACAAAATTATAAATTTTTAGGGTGGTGTTTTTACATTTGGATTCATTACTCTTATCAAGGCGAATTCATACAAGGTGGTCTTGGCTTGCTATTTATATTTACATGTTTGTATGTTAGTGCACAGCTAATTTGTTTACTGCAGTGTTGTATTATTTTGACACAACGTTAAAGTAGTTTACAGTGTTGTATGCGTTTTCAAAATAAGACCACCTTGTATGAATTCGCCTTGACTCTTATCCTACGGAACCCATTTTGCTGGATTTTAAGCCTAAACTGCGTAAGATAACTAAAACAATTTTAACACCTATTGTTATTTTCTTTTGAGTTTTTTGAAAGTGAGCGTGTTTTTAACAGACGGACAGATGGACGAACAGACGGATATGGCTAAATCGACTTAAAATAACTGAAGAATTCGGAATGTTTAAGTGGTTTTAGATGAATATTAAAAAAGTTTCACAAGGAATGACAAACTTAGTATACCCTCTTCACAACTAGTTGTGGAGGGTATTAATAGATACGCATAATTCCTATGTGTAGGACATTATTAAAAATTTATCTTACGGGAAAATTAGACATACGTGTACGGCCATGCTCTGGAAATATAAATCCAGTGAAATTGCATTCGATAAATATTTACAGTTAAATTTAAAAATAAAAATGACCGTAGTTTTTTTCCGATTTTAAGAGCAGCTCTGGTGAAAATAAGTAGAATTCAAAGTAAAAAAACGTAATCTACATAAAATTCTCCGAAGAAATCATGGGTCTAAATAAAATCCTCATCCGCGCCTCTCGGCTGGGAAAAAGCTATTTTTTCAAACATTTTTTTTGGCAAAGGCGGGCATATACATTTTCAAGTCGAGATGCGTGGATTAGTATTTTATTTTAGATATATGTTTTCTTCGGAGAATTTTACGTACGTATACTTATAAAAAGGAGTATTTTTGTAAACTGTCAAAACAGGATCGTTTTCAAAATTTGTTTGATTATAATCAAATTCAATTCCCAGAACATGGCTAATATATTAGGCCTAATACTATGCATCACTTATACTCCGATAAATATGTCGTTATCCGCACAAAGATTTTTGAAGTCAGTTGAGATTAAGATTTACATAGATACCTTATCTAGGACCTACTCCATGGTGTATTTTAACCACTAGGTGACAAACAATGCGTTTACCAACAGCCCACGAGTGCAAGCGCAACCAACACACCCAGGTACCAGTTCGAGTGCATTATTCGGCTAGATTGTACCCCGGTTCCTTGTTTAGGACCTAAGGATAATCCTACCACAGTTTGAACTCTCCCACAAATGGTAAAAAATCCGCCCCTTAGTTGGATTTTAAGGATATCCCTTCCCGCGACTTTTGGTAGTAAAACACAACCACTTGGTGATCCCTGACAGTATCTTTTTAACAAAAAACGAAACTTCCGCAAATACAATCTTCCTAAAAGACAAAAAGGATTTCCCGCGAGAAATATACTAACAAAGGTCTCAACCAATAGTCAGTCCGGTGACGTGCCACTAGGAGCTAGAAGTCACTTAAATGTTTTAACAAAACTTTTTATACATATTTCAGCATACTTATAATATACATACGTATCGGACTCGATCAAAAAGAGGGTATTACCTTAAAATTCAAAATTTTTTCCATAAAGTAAAAAAAAATAAAAATTGCAGTTAATACCCCCTTAATGGTAAAGTATAGTTTTTCCTACTATTTATATAACTTCTGGAAATATTTAAAGATTTTCGTTTAAAATAAACTTCAGTAACCGAATAGCATATTTGTAATAAAATTTCTTACTACACACAAGAAGCATCAAAAGCTTATTTCACGACTTTTGGGTCGTTACACATGACGAATTTTTTTTTAATACAATATAAAACTTACAAAAGCAAAAAGAACAATAAAATGTGAATAATCTATCATAAAACCCGAACAAGATGCATGGCAAACTTGCATATAGAAATGGAAACTGTTTCCAACATAAAAACTTTTCAGTTTCTACTTCTTGTGATTTCGATTTTTACTGGGAAATACTGGAAGCGTTGGCGATGTTGTGTGTGGCAGAATAGCGTTTCATAAAGTGATATATGGATTGTAACACTTCCAAAGCACAGTGTTTTGAGTGTAAATTACTCGAGTGTAACGTTAAAGAGGCAAACAATACATTTTTCTATAACTATTTACCAGAAGATACAACAAGAAGTTTTGAAGCCACTAAATATTTGGAAAATAAATTGTATTTTGTTTCGTAAATTTAAAAGGGGGAGTTGAAGCACAGCTACATATGTACATACATTTGCAAGCAACAAGTTAGTCTTTTTAAGCTTTTTCTTTAATTTACAATATTTAACAATTTTCTTGTGTAATAACTTGGCAAATTTTAAAAAAACCTTTGCAGTCTTATCGGGTATTTCAAACGATACGGTTTAAAATTCGCGTAAAAATTTATCCAAAGGACGAATGAAAATTGGAACTACTATACTTATATTTAATATTTTACATTAAAAGGATAACATTATTTTGCTGTCTTAATGAACACAAAATCAGAAAAATTAAACCAATTAAAATTATAAATTTTTTTAAAATTAACGATTTAAAAAAAGTGTGTTGAAAGTGAATTTTTTATAAATGCGAATTAAACCATAAAATTTATGCAATAACTAATGGCTAATTAGCCCAGTTAATAATTTGGTTTTGTTGGTGTTGATTTCTATTTGAAAAAAAATGCAAACAATTTTTATAGATGTGGTAATAATTGTTGAATAATTATTTAAATTGAAAAATGAAACTAATTTCAATGCAACAGTACAAAAAAATTCAAAATAAATTGATTAATAATAATAAGGATACAAAGGATAATTGTTTGCACTATTTAATGTTTATAAAAAGTTTTAATAAATTTTGTATTTTTTGCAATAATCGACAGCACAATTTAAAAAAAAAAATACTGCTTGAAAAAATTTGTATCCAAAAATTAATTTATTCGTGGCAAAGATTGTTCAAAAAATTAAAATAAAATGTTATGCTCAAATTTTAATTGAAAAAATTTATATTGGTATTCCATTTAAATTGAAACGTATTAATATTGAAAGAATTAATCAAACAGCAGATATAAAGCATTTATATCCACACAACGGAGAGGGTATTATGTGTGATGCTGTTATTTGTAACACCTTAAAATATTGGTCCTAGAGCCACCTTAAACTATACCGATCGACTCAGAAACACTTTCACAACCACTTCAAGTTTGTAATACAACGCTATTCAGAATACTAAAATTAACAATTAATTTAATTTTCGATGGGTGAATGAAGCTGAGTTCTTGAGGAGTATATCCTCAGTTAAGTCAAATGCTATATGAATTGACAACATCGATCCACGTTTTATTAAATTCTTATGCCGCATTTGTTACCCTTTCTTACTCATATCTTTAACACAATTATGAACTACTAAACATCTTCCACTCACACTGGAATTAAGCAAAGATAATACCTATGCCCAAATCAAATTCAGACTTTAGATCGATAGCTTTCTAGCTATTTCTTTTAAAAGTCATGGAGAGACTTACGCCTGTCCATATAAACGATTTTGTAGGGCGCAATCATTTTTTTTTACACCTTATTAGTATGATTTTCGAGCAAAACATAGCTGTAAAGGCGATTTCATGTACACGGTGTTGGCAATATTACAACAAGTGCTGTTGAAAGTGTACAACGCCAAAAATACAACTTTGTAATTATTTTTTGCTGGTTTCGTTGGTCGATATATCAAAAACACAAGCAACTTTTGACATTTCTCTCTGTACGTAACATGGGGTCTTCACCTGACAACTTTTTGTCATAATAAACTTCAAACTTCATAAAAAAAAAACGCTGACAAAAATATTAGAGTTTTTTTACATAGACTTTGACGTTTAGTATGACAAAAAATTGTCAGGTGAACCCCATGTAAAAAAAAGTAGCAATGCTGTGTTTTTAACGCCACCTGATAAATTAATTTGCATTGATAGCTGTGTTACCGCTTTAATTGACGTTTGTGTTGTACTTGAACGGAAAGTCCACGCCCACTTCTACAATCCCGCCTTTATTTTAAGAGAGGTTGTGTATTAATAACCCACCTAAGTGTGCCAAATTTGGAAAAATTTTCTCTTACAGCTCTTTAGATATAAAAAAACTATTTTGTGCCATGCTTACTTCTTAAATTCCGCCCACATTTTGTGAGCTGTTGTGTATTGATGACTGTTATATTCCTAATTTGGAAACTTTGGCTCTTTCTGTGCTCCAGATATACAGAAATTTATAATACCTTTGTATCGGAAAGGTTTTGCATTGATAACCAAGATGGTTGTACCTAATTTGGAAACTCCTGCTGTTCTCCAGATATATAGAAAAAAAGGAAAACGGAAAAAACAACAACAACAGGGGATTTATGGGTAAAATTAGAGGCTGTCGAGATTCTTTGTTCATATCTCAATCATTTATGCACCAATCTGGTTTAATTTCAATAGCAAACTTAAACAAAGTATATGTGACATAAATATATAACAACCCGGTCCTCATCATTTCTGGAGTCTTCGGAAATCGTCTTTTAAAATACACAAGGACAGACGGACATCGTCAAATCACCTTTGCGACCCATAAAGACCCAGAATATATATAATTCATAGGGTCTAAGATCAATATTACAGAAATTGAAGACGGATTGACAAACTTATATGTACATATATACCCTCTAAACTTCGGTGAATGGTATACAAAAATTGGAATTTCGGGAGGTCATTTGTATCGGGGCTAGGTAAAATAATGGAACTATTAAACCAATTTTATTTACCAAACAGTTCTCTTTATATAACTTATTTGCCATTTAACATACATATATGAAGCAAATTTAAACATTCTTGCTCTTGAGGCATTATTGTGAAGCGCACAAATTATATTTTGTCGAAGTTCCTTTATATTTGGCTAAACTATACTTCCCTTAGATATGAATGTGCGTGCCAATTTTTTTTGTATGATTTTTATTTGTCCAGTAATGGTGTGCTGAAGTGTTGCCGTTTTTGAAAAATTGCTTTTTTAAGTTATTGTTTCAAACTAAAAATAAACAAAACAAAAAAAAAAAAAAAATTAAAATAAGTGATTCTTATAGGAAATCGTTTAATTTAAAAAAAAAAAATTTAATCAAAAAAAAATTCTACAACAAATCCGGAAATTTTATATTTTTTAACTTTAACCCAATTTTTTTTTGTTTTTTTTTCGAAATTAGCCTACGGTGTCCTGAACTTTAAAAGTTGTTCATATTTTTTACACGCGTCACACACTTCCAAACCTAAAGTGATAATTTTGTATTCCAAGTTTTCTAACTGAGCCCCAATTTCTTTTTTATTCTTTTTTTAAATCAGCATTGAGCCTAAAGTATACTCAAAATTCTGTAAACATTTTGAAGTGGCATATAGTTACGTTAGTTTAAAAGGTTGCCGCACTGCGAAACCGGAAGTGACCATTTCAATACTTTTTTTATTTAGACTCGACATTTTTTTTTTATATATAAATTAGCCTGTCACGCATTGGCGGGAAGTCGACTGTCCGCAATGGGATCTGCCACTATCAATCGATTATTAGATATCTCTGGCATTTAACTGGAGTATATTTTAAACTTTGCTTCGAATTCAGGTTGGTTGTACAGCGATAGCTCTATTTAGTGGAATTCCATGGTATCATAATGGATCATTGGGTCTATAGCTAATAAATCAGCTAAGGTTTAAACGCTGGTTTAGTTGAACTAAACTTAAGTTTATACCCAATAAACAATTTTTTAATTTTGCGAAGCTCTTATGGTACATTTGAAAATATAAGCGCTACGCAATAAGACATATAGAAATGCAGTAAAGTAAGTGAAAGAACTCTCAACAACTTTTATAAAAAAAAAAAAAACATTTCAAGTGCTACGGCATTCCCTTACTACGAAGCAGGTTTGTAAGGGAGAATACTAAAAAATAACTGTATCAAAACATTCAGTGTGTAAAGCTGATCGTTACATTCAACAATTTTTATATGCGCTGAATAATGCGCTTTATGTGTCAAAAATGTATTGCTTCAAAGTGGGAACTCGCCAATAAAATGCATGTCTTCCGTAAGCGCAATGGTAAGCGAAACTTTTATGATTCTCCCTTACAAACCTGCTTCGTTGGAAGCTCAATTGTTTATTGGGTATGTATGTAGTTTTTTATTTAATAAATGTTCTAAATGGAAGAACTTCAACATCGTCGACATTAAATTTAAAAAATATACAATCTAGATTAAAGTATTATCATAAAAAATCAAGATTTTTAGTCTAAGTTGAGGATTTTAAAATAAAAAAGTAAAAAGAGACAACATTTAGATGCGCTACAGAAGAAATTGTTGCACCAAAAAATTTGACTTATATTTATTTTAAAGCTCTTACATATAAAGATACGCAGATGGATATAAAAGTAACCTTAAAAGTGCAAATACCAATATTATTTGGTCCGTCCAAAATTTCCTAAAAAATCTTTAACTTTTTTCGACTGAAATACTAATTTAGAATGTTTATTATTATTTATTTTTCGTTGAAAAAAAGTATTTACACTTATCTTCAAAGAAAGTTTTTTTTTTATAAAACTAATTAATTCGCAAATCAAACATTTGTCTGTGTACAACCTGATGCGATAACCTTCAATAATTTTCAAACTACCCACCAAAAAAGAAAATCCACTATTAAAACATACAAAATGTGTACGATAATATTTTTACAATGACGAACAACAGCACGACAATAATTTCAAGGTTCGTTTGATGCAATCAAGTATTTATTCGGTACAAAGAACGGAACTTGATGTTACAATTTTGATACAATTAACATACACATAAAAATGTATACATGTACAGAGTGTATTTCATACATGCGCAAGTGCACACACTTGAAAAATGATCATCGATTGCAAAATCTTTTAACGAAAACAAAAACAACAGTTTCGAAACATCTTAAGACTGAATACTAATGTAGATACATATTTAATTATGAACCAACACAATTTCAAATAGAGTTTCATTGTTAAGTTTCATATTTAGATTGTTGTAAAAATCATACAAAGGTGTAAATGCTTTTATTTCTTTTAATATTAGAGGATAATCTGAAAAGTTATTTAAATTTTATTTTTGGCGGATATGAAACCATAACCAAAAATGTTGTGAAGTCCTTGCGTTTATTTTTATGTTAAAACGCGATAGAACTAGTAGTAGAGGATCTACGAAAATTAAATTTGACAAAAAGTTATTTGCAGACGAAAGATTAATTTGGTATAAAAAAAGCCGAATTTGTCCTTTCTTATACATATAGCTCGACATGTGCTTAAAATTTTACTTAAATACTTTGTAGGTACAACATTTATTTCTTGGCTAAAATGAGCAAAATCGATCTCCAACCCACATACAAATATTGGCTGGCTTCATAAACGCAGTGTTGCAATACAACTCTAAAAGGAATAGTTTCATAAGCTCCACAACTTTTCTGTATACTATTCCTTGAGTTCTTATTGCATAATAACCATATTTACTGTACAACAGTTGTGAAATTTGTACATTGTTTTTATTTGTGATGCTTTGGATTAAAGCATTATATCGGCTGCACAAAAAACTTGTTCATACGAATTTTGGGTATGGATCATTTATGCTATGACCAATAATGCTTTACGTTTCGGATATATATATATTTAATTTATTAATACAAAATTTGGTGTGTATACGAGAATTTTGTAATGATCTTTTAGAGATAAAGTTTATTTACACTAGTAATATAATTGTTTTATTCTTCGTATTGTACATTGGCACATATATTGGTAACAATCAAAAGACTTTCGATTCTTATTGCGCAACGAAAAAAAGTGCAGTATACTGTAAAATGTGTTGGCAATATTGTAGATTGTTGTTGTGCTTTAAGGTTATGAAAAATTAGTATTGCAGTTATTTTATTGAACTGTGTATGGATTTTAATCCAAATTTTCATATTTGAATCAAGCTATAGTTTATTAAATTAAATTTTTCATAAAATTATTTTTATGAAGAATGGAATTTTACAACATAAAATAAATTAAAATTTATCGATAATTTTTTATTCTTGACTGACCGGGGAATCGTATCCACGTTAACGGACAGGTTGATTTGACATGTTTCGATAGTAACAATATCTTTTCAGAAATCTTTGCCGTTTAACACTTACCACCAACGCAGTCATTAGTCAAAAATCAATCTTTAAACCGAATGTATTCTTACTTTGGTTGATCGAAATTTGCTTTTGAATGAGATTATCTATTTTAATTGATTTACATGTTCTTCCTCACTTTTGTTCTTTTCTTAAAGATTATGTTTTTTTTTCTTTTAATGAAAGTTGCGGCATGTTTTAATTGAAACCATAATGCCACTTATTGCATAATATATAGCAAAATGGAAATAATATGACGAATAACGTATACAATAATATTGTATAATGGATGGGGTGGGGCGCTTAATAAGATATATCTTTGGGCCAAAGAAATGAATCTTAGACGAATTTAAGTAACAATATTTTAATGCGTTACAAGCATTTGTACATATAAACACATAAAAAACTTTTTAGCTTACCCTCGTGTAAATTTGCACAAGCTCATTTTCTAATTTTGTTTTTATTTCTGTTTGTATTTGAATTAATAACAATAAAAGAAAAACAATATTTCAACATTCGCAATACATATGTACATACATAGATGTTGTTTAATTTTATTTTGCAACAATTGAAGATTTAATGACGACGCTTCCCTAGCTTAAGTAAACAACAATAACACTAGCACAACAACAACAACAACAGCAACAGCAACACCTTTGTTGCATGATATAACTATAATAACAACAATATTTAAAGAAGTAAATAGAAATTTATGAAGCGTTTTCTTCAGTTGCTATTGTTGTTCAATGACACTGTTTTCAACATAATTTTTGCCATGAAAAAAGATTTATGTATGGATGGTGTTACGAAAATTCCATCTTAAGTCGCATAAGGAAATTCTTTCTAAAATTTCTTTGTTTAATTTCGTTAAATTTTTTCTAATTTTCAGACAAAATGCTGACATTTTTAAAACACTTTATTAGCGTTATGACATGTAGATAAAGTCAATGTGGAAATCATGAAAAAAAGACGTTGTTTACGTTCGACCCGGACCAATAGTCTGTGGATATATTTCCTTTATAATTTTCTATTTTATTGTTGGATTTTAAGTTATCTAATAGTCGATATTAATGCAGAGGTCGGCATAGGTTGCCCACCATCCGAAGCCATACTACCATGTCGGTGTTCGTTGAGGGGCAAGGAAATACAAATTTGGTAAGTAGTAAATTTTAACAGTTTATTTATGCGTACTTCTTTGCTTAGTCGAGGTTATAAAAATTTATTTCGAATATACGTACTTACTTTACAAAATAAACTTATAAAATACTATCTAATCCTGGTGCGCTTCTCTACCCCCATTGCAACAAAATTAATAATTTTTTTTAAACAGATCTCTTGTATTAATAACAAAGCAAACCGTTCCAAATTTATATACTTTTACTGTAATCGTTCTCCAGATATATAGAAATCTATATTGTATTTATATTGAAGCTGCCATGGATACTTCTCCAATTCAGGTCCCTTTTTTTATTAGATTTTTTGTATAGAAAAGTAAACGCTTTGATCCAAATTTAAAAACTTTTACTGTAACCGTTCTCCAGACATATAGAAACCTATATCTTATGTCTTTGTATGATAGGTGCCACGCCCACTTACCCATTCCAGTCCACTTTTTGATAACCAAGCTATTTGTAACAAATTTGGAAAATTTTACTCTTAGCGTTCTCCAGATATAATTCCGTTATAATAACGCTCAGTTAACTTTTATAAGAGTATTACGGCCATTTTCACCAAGTTCGGTTATAATTAACTATCGGTTATAGCTGTCAAAACATATGGGTAACCGGAACTTTAATTGAAAGTTAGTTTTAACCGAACTTGGTGAAAATGGCCGTTAATAAGAAAATTTTAGCAAACCAGTACACATCGCAAACCTGATTAGATTTACAGCAAAGGTGGAGGAAAAGTTTGCAAAATATTAAATTGAACAATTGTTAAGCTCAGTAAGTTGAAACAACCCAGTTTAAAGCTTTTTCGAAATCCTCTGACATGACAATGCAAGGGTTTGTGCTCCTAAAATTCGTAGGTAAAGTCTTTTATTACTTATGCCATTAATTAGAGAACATTAGAGATTTCATAGCCATAGTTTTTCCAAAAGCGCTTAGCCAGAATTGTTTAAAAAATTTTGCAAATAGTTGGTAATATAGAGATGGGAACATAGCCACTTAGATAATAAGGGTCTTTGCCGGGCTTAGGAATTGAGGTTATCATGTGGGATTAAGCCATTATGGAAATAACAAAGACGATTTTGTTAAATAGAGGGAGCATTTTTAATCATTGAAGGTGTAGATATTTTAAGGGGTTTCAAAATAAAGTCAAGCTCCTTAAAATCTATATGCTGTGTCAATTTTCCAAAGCAACGATTAGGTTGTGGTATGTCGTTTATGTTAAGGTTTGCTTTCGAAAAATTATATTGTTGATGCCAATAGCACGAGCAAAAAGCATACTCTACGTTGTTGAAACTTGTTGTCATCTACACAAATTGGTGGAAAATTATCGTTTCTATTGGATCTCAAATAGTTTACTTTATTCCACAAATATCTAAATACTATTTTATTGTTAAGGGAATTTAGAAAACGTTTGACATTTCTGCTTGCTTCGGTGTCGTCTATATGTTCTCCATGGCTGATTTCTAATTTTTATTAATTGGGCGATAAAAGAATTAAACCAAATAGGATTGTTATTCTTTCCGGCCTCACCAGTGAGTGGAATGGCTTCTTACACTGTTGATATCAAAAGATTTTGTAAACTCGCCATTTACTAAATGTGCTCTTTTTCCAGAAAGAAACCAATTATCATCATTAACCCGAAAGCGTAGAATAAAATTTTTCTAAATTGTTGCATAATCCTGATTGGAAAGTGAACACATGTTTTTGAAATTCCGGGCATGTTTAGACAGTAAAATTAAAGTTTTTGTGACTCTAAATGCCACTAACTGCCAGTTAATCAATGTCGAAAAATAAGGAAAGAAAGAGGGAAGAGAAAAAGAGTCTGTTCTCTTCCTCTCTTTCCTATAAAGTCAGACTTTCTGAAAGAAAACTTTTATAGTGTAAAACCAGACTTTATAAGCAATGTAAGGAGGAAGAAAAGCAAACATATAATTTTGAATGAAATTTAAAAACTATTTCAACGTCTTGGAGCTAAGTATATAATGTTCGATTAGTTGTCCGACCAAATCCTTATAATATGTTAAACATTATAAACAGGAATGTTAAATCTTTTGACATTAAGGAAATGCTGCAAGGTATCAGTTGAAAAGTTTCTTAAAATAAATGCAAGAAATATTTACCGCGACTTGTTTTCTGAAATATTTTGTAATGCGCTGATGAGATTTAAAGACAAAGCTAAGCATTTTGCTGCAAAAGGCGATCAGCTTTCTGCTGAACTCAAAATGCCGCCTTAAGCCATCGTTCAAGACTCTGTAAGTAAAGCACAATTTCTGGTTAAATATTCAATACTCCTGCAAAACTCTATACATATATTGCTTGATATTTCATTTTTAACAAACTGATTTAATCGTTTTTTTTTAAGAATTTTGTTTTTTTTCACTTAGCAGTATTTGAAGGTCGACTACTCATATGTATTCAAAGCAATACAAGCGATTCAGTTTTTACTGATTAAGCACGTCTTATTGCATTAAACTGTTATTGATTGCCAATAATTGATAATATTTTTCCTATTAAAATTCTCCAATGTGGAATTCCTTTTTTCATTTTTTTTAGGTGCTCCCACAGCAATTTGCCTCAAATAATGGATGGCATTAAAGCGGTCGAGCGCAATATTAAAGGGCCCATCGATGAACTGGTGCTCGAAAATAATCAACTGCCTGCTCTGCCGGGACGATTCTTTGGTTCTCTGCAAATCGTGCGTTTAATGTTGCGTTACAACAGTATTGAACGAGTTTCAAATGGTTGGCTTAATGAATTGGAAAATACGTTAGTAGAAATATTTATCGTAGAACCGCAATTAAGAAGTATACCAGTTGAAAGTTTAAATGGCATGATCAATATGGTGGCTATAACCATACAAAGTGACGAACTAAAACATTTACCAGATTTTTCGGGACTATTAAGTTTGACTTATTTAAGTGTACAGAGCAAATCTCTAACAGAATTGCAGCCTCATTGGTTCAGACATTTGCCGAAATTGCAAAATATACACATAACAGGAGGAGAACATTTAAATCGCTTGGAAAATGGTTTATTTGATGGTTTGATATCGTTAAGAAATTTGGATTTAAGTAGAAATGGCATAAATTGGATACATCTGAGAGCTATGACGAGATTACCGAATTTACTTAGTTTGAAATTGTCCTACAATCAAATCAGTGATGTGGGTATGATAGGTCGCATAGTCAAGGACTTGGAGAATTTAAAAAAGTTACGTTTGGATCATAATATAATTAATATCATAGAGGATGGTTCGTTTGTGGACTTACCCCATTTGAGTGAGTTACATTTGAATGATAATCGTGTAACCGAAATAGAATATGGAGCATTTCTGCGTACGCCAATGCTGAAAACGATTTATTTACACAACAACCATATAAAGAGAATTCATGCAGAATCTTTTTTGCAAGCCTCGGGCAGTGGTGTGGAGACTATGTATTTATACAATAATGAAATTGAACATGTAACGGAATTAAGATCCTTACTAGAGACTTTGCCGGCCTTGAAATTTTTGGATATAAGCAATAATTATTTAAGGGATATACATTTCGGTGCTTTGCGGGGCCATGGCACTTTAGAACAGCTACATGTTAATAATAATCTCTTGAGAAATATCGAAAGAGATGCTTTGATGGCGATGCCTGCTTTGAGGGAGCTACGTTTGAGAAATAATAGCTTATCGCATGAATTGTCCATGCCATTTTGGAATTTGCCCGGCTTAAAAGGTTTGGATTTATCTTTGAATAATTTTAGAACTGTGGATTCTTTTCTCTTGGCTGGTCTTCCCTCTTTGAGGCGTTTGGATTTAAGTGAAAATGGCTTAAATAAATTGGATCCTACAACTTTTATACATAATGCCATGTTGGAAACTTTAAATATATCCGCCAATGAGTTGGTGTTGATTCACCCAGCCACTTTTCGTAATTTGGATCGTTTGTTTGAGGTAGATTGTAGTTTTAACCAATTGTTGGACATTATACCAGGACTGCCAAAAATTGTGGAAAGAGTTTCTGTGCGAGGCAATTTAATCTCGAATTTTCCCCAATTGACTAGTAAAACTTTGAATTTACCGAATCTTAGAATGTTGGATTTGAGTCTTAATCGTTTGGAGCATCTACCCAAATACGCCTTTCAGGGTACTGTTCAATTAAGAGTGCTTAGTTTGGCTAATAACCATTTAAGAACATTGGATGATACCACCTTTATTGGAGCCTATCGCTTAGAATTGCTACATCTGCAAGAAAATGTATTAATGAATATAGATGATCGTTGTTTCTTACCTTTATCGGAGTTAAGAAATCTTAATATACATTCCAATAAACTGACAGTTATAACCGACAATTTATTTTCAAATAACAGCAAATTGGAACAATTGGATCTATCACACAATAATATAAGATCTATAGCTCCATCTGCATTTGAGTCACAGAAATCTTTGGAGTATTTGGATTTGTCGGGTAATGCCTTAACAGATATGTCGATATCTTTGGCAAACTTAATGAATTTAAAAGATATTGATCTCAGCTACAATCAAATCTCTCATATACATAAAGAAGTAGTTTCAGCTTGGCGGCAAGTTGTTGAAATACGTCTGTCAAATAATTTAATAACGGAACTTAAGCATGGGTCTTTTCGTAATTTGGCTAAATTACAATATTTAGATTTATCCAGCAATGAAATAAGTTTAGTAGAGCCGGGTTCTCTTAAAAATCTGCCAGAATTGCAGGAATTCGTTTTAGCCGACAACAAGCTATCGGAATTAAAAGATCATGTCTTTGAAGATTTACCCAATTTACTGGCTTCCCACTTTCAGTACAATAGTTTACGCTTTATTTCATCGGAAAGCTTTTTTAATTCACCCTCAATGGTATTTTTAAATTTATCTAATAATCATTTTCGTAATATGGAAAATATTGGTTTGCGTACAATGCGAAATTTGGAAGTATTAGACTTGTCTACCAATGGTGTTAAAATGGTGTCAACAATGCCTTTAAAATCATTAAATTGGTTGGTGGAATTGAAAATGGATAATAATGAAATATGTAAAATTCAGGTATGATTGAATTGTGTAAAAAATTAGTATATATTGACATATACCTACAACCTCGAGGTACTTTTTATTTCCAGGGTTCTCCATTTGAAACCATGCCCCGTTTAAGAGTTTTAACCATGCGCAATAACCGTTTGCGCACAATTAAAGAGAGAACATTTCGTAATCTAAGAGGCAATATAGCAATTATAGATATGGATGGTAAGTTAAGATAAATAGTTGTTTCCATTAATTATTTGTTAGATCTAATTTTCTATAGCCATTACAATAAAACTATAAACACTAAAACGGATTTTTTTTGCTTGAATTTTAGTAATAATAAATTATTTTGGCCCATTTACTTTAAAAAACAAATTATTCATTCGCTTATTATACCCTTCACCACAGGTGGAAAAGGGTATATATAAGTTTGTCATTCCGTTTGTAATTTCTACAATATTGATCTTAGACCCTATAAAGTATATATATTTTGGGTCCTTATCAGGAGATAAGTTGATTTAACGATGTCCGTCTGTCCGTCTGTCCGCTATTTAACGAATTAATTTTTATCAAATAGAAACTAGGAATTTTTGTGTTTTTTTACTACTTAAAAACTCGCCAAAAGAGATAAATCTACGGTATGACAACAGTGCCTTTACAAAAAGAAAACAAACAAAAAATTGTGTTGAGTTGTAAACAGTAAACGGTCCATATTTCATTTTAAAGATATTTAAACAGCGTTCCTTCATGGTTCAGTTGTCTAGGGGGGTGTGTTAAGTTAGAAACTGTGAGTTCCCTGGTTCGAATCTAAGTTTTTTAAAAATAATTTTTTGTTTTTAATATTTTTATGTTCTAAAAACGATCTAAAAAAAATATTTACCAGTTTTCGCTTTTTTAAATTTCATTTATAATAAAGTTTTAAGTATTGTAAATATGTGTGTATGTATGTATATGTAAAAATTATTTAGTTGCTCTGTATTCTGCTCGCACAATGGTAAGGTAAAGGGTATATAAGATTCGGCACAGCCGAATATAGAACTCTTACTTGTTTTTATATGGGGTGAAAACTTGCCTTGAAATGGCGAAATGATAAAACTTTATACATAGTAGGTTCTTTCATTGTAAATAGTTAATACGTAGATATTTATACATATAGACATAAGACTCATAAAATTGATCGAGTTTTTAAAAAAAGTTTCTTGTTTTTCTTTGAAGGTAATCCCATAGATTGTTCTTGTGAAATGCAATGGCTTTCAGTATGGCTACAGGAAACAAATTTTCCCTATCCTGGACCCAAATGTCAAGATGGCCGATTGCTTAGAATGTCTCGCATAGATAAACATTTATGCGACAACTATGCCGATAATAATCCACGAAATGGTGGTGCTTATAGTGAAAATGAGGGCACAAACAACTTACCGCTACTTAACGAGCACGGTGATATATTCCAAAGAGAGTTACATGATGAATACAACGAAGAATGCGAAGCGTACGAAATTCCAGCCGCTGAAAGACCTTTAGCAGGGGAAAGTGAATATTTTTATGACCAATATGTGGACTATCCACCGGCAAATGAGACAGTGATCTCTCAACAACATGAACACTCTTCTTCTGGTGCACACATTGAGTCTAGTAATACTGTATTGAATCTGCACAAAAAACCGACCATTTCTACACCGATTAGCTCCAATATAGATTTAAATAACACTATTTTGAACACCAACTATTTCAAAAAGAAACCTGTATCATCTTTCTCTTCATCCTCGCCATTTACCTTTTTCGGCTATCCCATACCAAGTTTGAGTTTAGGAAGATTTTTTGGAGCTAATCAAAGAGGACGTAAAGATAGAGGAGACAATAGCAATACTGCTGCCTCAAGTACTATAACGTCCACTAGCGAAATGCCTGCTACCCACCGCATGCATACTGGATCGGGAAAAGTACGAATGTATCATCCCAATAACGCCGAGTTTGAGAAATATTTGAAGGACAAAGATGAACAGCCTGAGGATTTACAGTATGCTGATGCCAATGGACGTAAAAGATTCACGGAAATATCTTCAGACGAGACCCCCGCAAGTTCTGAAAATCCTTCTAGTGTTTTTAAAACTGGTTTTAGGGTACCAACCAGTGTAGAGAGAGGGGGCTTTAAACCTATAGTACCCGAAAACAATGGAGGTTTTATGCCTGTTCATGATCCTACAAAACGAAGAGGCATAGTTGAAGTATTAGCTTCATCTTCTTTGAAAACCAACAAAACAAATCGTTTGAATCAAGTATACGAAAAATCATTAAATACATTAAAGTATAAAGTTCCAGTAACAACAACTGAGCCAACCATGACTGAAGAAATAGAGTTGCAAACTTATTATGTTACCGAGTCGTCTACGGAAGAGACAACAACCTATCGACCAATAATACGGAAAACGATAAATACTACACAAAAACCTCCCTCCCCAGTCACTAAACCCTTTACGACATCAATGACGACTATAAGTACAACCAGCACGACAACAACAACCACCACTTCTAAAGCCCCAAATACAACACCTAGAGATTCTTATGAATTTGAATTATATGATGAGGATATGGAAGCCCAATCAGTAGGTATGCTTAAACCACCACCTCTTATACAAACCACTACATCTGAGACCATATTATTAATACCCCCACCTGAAGAATTAGTTGAACAAATCAAAAGACAATCTTGGATTCATTCTACACCCAAGCAAAACACCCATGAAGCTAATAACAATTATTTGACCACCATTACAACATCAAGCACCACTTCTAGTACTACAACAGCACCAGAATCTATTATTTTTACCACACCCAACGCAATTCCCCTTCCATATTTACCAAGACCGGGTGGTGCAGCCCGCTCAACAATAACCAAAGTCTTTACACCACAAACTTTGAATCAGAACTTACCCACGGCTGAGGAATATCAAAGGACTACGACCAGCCTCACCTCCAAATCGTTTCGAACCGAAGAACCTCAACTGACGGCAAATGCCCAAAAGCGCGACGACCAGCCCATCGATCGCAAAGATGGGATGGACTGGTATTATGAGAGTTTTAAGAAAACTCGTAATAGTGGTTCGATAAAACCGATTTTTAGTGATTCGAGTTCTCTCAGAAGTTCTGCAATTAGAAACAGTTTACCGTCTATTTATCTAGTTTTAATTTGTTGGATCGTATTAAATTTACATAATTATTAAAAATATTAATACTTGCATACATTCATTCATATTTATAATATTTGTAAACTTTCTAAAGTCTCAGTAAAACAGTTGTAAGATCTTTAAACATTAAATATTAAAGAAATTTAAGAAGATTTAAAAAATACTTATGTTTTTGAATTAATAAAGTTTTTGATCGTTATATTTAACAAAGGGTCAAATAAACTACACAAACGGCTTAACAAGCATGCCAAAAATGTTTGTATTAACCTTTTGCGTTGTTAATTGAGGTGTTTGTTTGTATGTATGATCAACATTTTGAAGCATGTTGTAGGAAAATTCAAAAAAATTTTGATTCGTGTACAAACATGTTAAAAAAGGAGAAGAAAAGATGGATAAAAAAGGTAATAATGTTTAAAAGAATTTATTTAAAAATCAATGTTTGTACGGATTAAGTTTGTGTCATCTAGTATATTTGGTCCTTTGTTGAGCCTCATATACCCATCACCAAAGCATTATAAATTTTTTTTTAATACATATTTTTTAAAACATTTTTTCTGAAATCGGACCGTGAAATTTCAAGCGAAAATGATTTGAAAGGTTAAAAATTATATTTAATTATTACTTTTAAATAAAAATATTGGCCCTAGTATACTCAGAATCACTTTTTGAATCGATCTAATGAACGTGCGTTTTGTACACAAATTGAAGGTCGCAATTTCAAAGATTATTTGTAAAAAGGTTTTAATTATCACAAGCCTATTGAAAATGGTGAGAATCGGTCCATAATTTCACATACACCCCATACAAGCTTCTTTCCGGAATAGAGTCTTTGTGACAACAAACCATCTTATTAAGACCTCATTTACATTATATGATTTTTGTCGTTGCGGTTCTTACCTTATTGGCGAGAGGGGAGAGAGGAATTAAAAGGGGTACACAAGCTCTTTGATTCGTTTTTTTCGCTCATACGTTCTCTCATTTGACGAAAAATGTATTTAAGTTCATTGGCACAGACAAAGTTGTAACGACAAAAATCGAACAATGTAAATATCAGACCTACTGCAAAGAAGAAACGACAGTAAATGGCGACTAAGCTGATATTCATGACTTGTTTATCGATTTCGAACGAAGACTTCGTTCTACCTTTCCCTACGTTTCCACATGCAAGTAATTACTTGCAAGTAGTATATACGTATTATCAACGCAAAATCGAGAAAACAGTCAATTGGCTGAAAGTACAAAAATTGTGTAAATGTTAGTGAAAAAGTGTGAGTGTATTGAGTTTTTCGAACTTGCACTTGCATGTGGAAACGGGGGTTATTCTGCATTTCGATTACATTCCACCATTCAGTTACGCATCAATCAAAAAAAGGTATTCCAACAAATAAAAAGAAGACAATATTTGCAGTTTTGCTATGAAACATATAAAATCGGAACAGAAAAAATAAGCAATTTTGTAAACGTTTTAATAAAAAAGTTAAATTTAGTGCAAAAAAACAGTGATAAATAAATTATATAAATAAAATAAATAAAAATCAAATATTTACCCCCTTATTCATAAAAAATATTTCAGTTTTATAAGAGGTTTATTTAACAAATCGATCCCTATTTGCGATTATATCGTAAGCGACAATTTATAGAAATTTTGTTTTATTCTTGCAAATAGGTTATAAGTACTCGTTGCATTGACGAACAAATTCATAGACTTTGAATTTGTACCGTCGCGGAGATAAAGCCCATCTAGCTGTGTATAGAAATCTATGGTGTAAAAGCTACCATATTTTAAAACAAAACTTAAGGTAAAATCATGTAGGCCAAATAAACGCTGAAATAGGTAAAGATAACTGTTAGGTACGAGCACGACCAGCTTTCTTTTTGTAGAAATTACGGGCATAAATCCAAAAAAAAACCTTCCATTGCTTAAGAAAAAAATAATAAAAACCCTTCTCCTGTAAAATTTGCCTTTTGTCGCTTACGATATAATCTCAAGTAGGGCTCGAAATTTTCATATAAATTGTATCTTATAAACCTGTTATTACCATCAAATATTTTTATGAATAAGGCCTTTTTTAAAGTGAAAAATTAAATTAATACATTTACCAGCTTTTCGAACCGAGCCCGAACAGTATGGTGTCTTGTTTTGAAGTGCAATAAATTAAATGAAACTTTTAAATTAAGGTAAAAAAATACATAATTAAAAAATATTTATTGTCTTTAATTCATCACCTCATACCGTCTTGGTTTTGTTAACATGGCTTTGTTTGAGCTTTTCCTAAAGCAACACAAGTTTGAAAAAATTCCTATGTACAGTGAGTCTCATAATTATTTTGCATATAAGAAAAATTAATTTTTAGATAAAATTGATTGACATCCATTTATTTATTATATTAAACAGGAATTTCTTTTTACTACCGTGTTAGGAGGAAGACAAAGAATTAAATTATTAAAAAAAATTAGAACATTTTAATTATTATACTCTTTATACGAGATTTTAGATTTTAAAAAATATCACGTATTTTTACCGTATAAAAATGGAAATATCACAGCTAATACTTCTTCGTGGTATATATTCCACCAAATTTTGGCACCTTTCTTGAGGTATTTTTCCACATTCTTGTAGCAAAACTTGTTTCAACGTAGTCTTCGAAGATATGTGGCGTTGACGAACCTTTTCCTCCCAATACGCCATAAAATTATTGGGTTCAAGCTCGGGCTTTTAGGAGGCGTTGGCAAATGTTTGGTGTTATTAAGAATCCACAGTTTAACATCTAAGGCTGTTTGTTTGGGATCGTTGTCCTGTTGGAAATAAAAACCTCTTGCTGGAAGACCCATTTTATCAGCACTCTCGTTAAGGTTTTCTTAAGAATTGACAGATACACATGTCTGTCCATAATTTCATCTATAAAAACTAGATTTCCAACTCCTGAGGCTGACATACAGCCCCAAACCATAACAGAACCTCATCCATGTTTTACTGTCGGCTTGATATTTTTTATATTAAGGGACTCAAACTGCTTTCACCCAACCATGCGTCGTCCATCAGACCCAAAAATATTATATTTGCTTTTATCGCTAAATATTACGTATTTTCAAAAGTCAAAACCTTTGGTTATTTCAGAAATTAGCGTTTTTTTCTTGCTACTCGAGCATTAAAGTTGTTTGATAGTAGTACTCTACGAAGTGTTTCGTTGCTAACTTTGTTGCATAGAGTTCCTCTCAGCTTATCATCCAGTTTTGGAGCAGATAAATGCGGGTTTTCACGAATTTCTTTAAGTATTTTCCTTTCATTTCTGACTGATAACAATTTTAGACGGCCACGTCGTGCCAAATTTTCAAAATTTCCACGTTCTTTTGCACGCTTAACTATATTTTCTATTGTTTGACGACACCTCTCAAACATTTGAGATATAAAAAAAAACTGTTTTACCTTGGTCATGAAGGTGCTAGATGATTTTACTCTCGGCAAAACTTAGTTCCTTTCCTTTCGGCATTTTAATTAGATAAATAATAGCAAAATACCTTGAAAATATTATCTTATTCCAACGAAAATATGATTGAAACGTAAACACGAAGCAAGCCCATAAAAAATGTTAAAATTTATAACAATATTTGCAAGGGTAAGATGATTTTTTTTTTTTAAAGCAAAATACTTTTGTGAGTATTAATTATAGGGTCAAAATAGTTTTATTATTAGAAAAAGGCCATGAAATTACAAGTTTTTGTAATTTTATTATCATATTTACGTTGTAACACATACCAACTACGTAATAAATGGACTATTTTCTCAAAAATTAAACAACTTGTACTTTACTTTGAGGAATGTATTTTATCTTTATGGAGTAAAAAAAATATACAAAATATTTATGAGAGTCACTGTAGGTATAAAAATTTTCAGACTAAAAACAAAAAGAGTTTTGACAACAAACACAGGGTATAAATTGTGATTTCAAGTCACTCAAAGTAATGAATATAGAAAATACCTTATGTTTTTAATTTAATTTTATAGTTTTTGTAAAAAGTTTTATTTATTAACTTACATTTTTAAATTTCTTATTGTTTTCGTAAGCACAGGCACTTTCGAATAATTTACGAACAATTTAAATAAACTGACATTTGCTTTCGTATTACATAGTTGCAATTGTAAAAGGGTAATTTATAACTTAAGAAAAGTGGTAAAAAAGTCCCGCAAAAAGAAATATTTCCGAACGTTCGAAAATAAAATAACACATACCAACTACGTAATAAATAGACTATTTTCACAAAAATTAAACAACTTGTACTTCACTTTGAGGAATGTATTTTATCTTTATGGAGTAAAAAAAAATATACAAAATATTTATGAGTCACTGTAGGTATAAAAATTTTCAGACTAAAAACAAAAAGAGTTTTGACAACAAACACAGGGTATAAATTATGATTTCAAGTCACTCAAAGTAATGAATATAGAAAATACCTTATGTTTTTAATTTAATTTTATAGTTTTTGTAAAAACTTTTATTTATTAACTTACATTTTTAAATTTCTTATTGTTTCCGTAAGCACAGTCACTTTCGAATAATTTACGAACAATTTAAATAAACTGACATTTGCTTTCGTATTACATAGTTGCAATTGTAAAAGGGTAATTCATAACTTACGAAAAGTGGTAAAAAATCCCGCAAAAAAAATATTTCCGAACATTCGAAAATAAATTTTCGAAAAACATACTACATAATACAATTTGTACGAATTCGTAAATCTTTTCTTTCGAATCGTATTACATAATAACCCCCCAGTCCTAATAGTTGTCAATCCAAATTTAAATAGAAAAAATACCTATATGTATATTTTAAATATATACAAATGTATACATTTTTATGTAGTTTTTTTTTATTAATTAAACATATATGCATTTGTACATAACTTATTTTCTTGTCAATATATTTTCTAGTATTGAACACACATACAGTTCAGTTCAGAGCATTTTAGTGTATTTTTATCGGAAAATCCACACTTAGCAAAAGGCTATTTTCATATCCGGTTTTAGCTTCCTTCCCATTGTAGTGTGTACAATTTTACTTCATTATATTACGGCGAAAAATATTTTCACAAATTGTAAACCTTCATTTCAAAGAATGTTTTTTGTAGCTGCTATCATTATCCTAAAAAATAAGTAAAATGAAGTGAAATTAGTTTTTGTCTACTTTATCTAAAAAGTTTGTGTAAATGAAATTCATTATCAGTTGGTGATGCATGGAAAACAATTCTTCAACGAAATTCAGTGTTACAATGAAATTTGTCATCATATAATTTGACTAAATATTTTATTGGAATTAAATGTTAAATATTACTTACTATTTTCATCATAAACGGATATGTTCGATGTTTTAACTAGTGCAGTTATCTAAAAGAAAAACAGTTTTATTAACATTACATTTTTAAAAAAAAATTACAAAACTTATTTATTATATTAATTCAGTTGGTGATGCATGTTACGTGAATTCCTCAACTTTATTCAGTTATGAGTATGAAGTTTTTCATCAATTTAATATGTTACATTTTGTTTCTTAATAAATAGTTATTTTACCAACTCACCATAATTATATTTTTTGCGGTTTTTGTAAAGAAAATGGTAGTTCCTTCCGTACAGTTTGAAGTCCCAGGTATTAAAGAAAAAATAAGTGGTAGTTAATACACGTTTTAAGTTAATGGCAACAGTTGTAAAAACTAGTACTATAAGGTATTCATTAGCTATGTAAAAACGCCTTAAAAAAACAACGTTACCAGCCTAAATTTCCAACTAAAGTATGTGCTGATTCACACGCTACAGGTTGTAGCCGTCAAGACGTGTTTTTAGGATAGAAGGGAAATGGGAATGCTATTTATTTTTTATCTCTTCTAAAATTTGATGATGTGGCGACTTAAACCTGAAGGGTATGAATCAGAACTAACGCTTCAAAAATTATTGTTCAATATTTGATATTGATTGCATTTCGAAACTTATCGGCCATGTTCTGACAATCGCACGATTTGAAATCGCAAAACGCCAGATTTGTTTTATGGTGTTCTGAAACTCGGGCGTTTTGTTTACGATCTGCCATAGTTTCTTAAAGTTTCCTTGAGCATACTTTTGCAATTTGAAGTTACCAAACTTCTTGCGATTGCGATTTACAGTACACGGTTTATGCAATTTCAAGTCAGGGTCGCAAATGTTAAGCGTTTTGCGATTGTCAGAACATGCCCGCATTGTAGCTTTTCCAAAGCTTTTGTCCGGACACAATTTTTTTACTGCAGTTCGCTTCACTCATTTCCGAAAATTTGTCCAGAAAATCAATGTATATATATATATATATATATATATATATATATATATATATATATATACAATTTATTACCTTAGCATGATGGTAGAGTAAGTGCGGGTAATATGGTACACCTATTAGTAAGGCTTTTACGAAGCCATTTGCAAAAATATATAAAATCCACATTTTAAGAGATATTTAAGAAAATATTGTAAATCCCATTAAGCGGTCCATTTACAATATTATTGTATATGTGTTTCGCCATATTTTTTCTATATTGTCCTATATTATTCAAAAAGTTGCACAATTCTTTTAATTAAATTATGGCGCAACTATTATAAAATAAAAAACCTTACCCTAGATCTACACTAAAGATAAATATCTCAGCAAGTTGGCAATAACGTCGGCAGAATAACATAGCAATATTTCTTATTGCTCAGCTTATGTTAAAGGCATGGAAAAACGTATTTATGTTAACTCATAATTTTAAAGAAATCAAGGAAGAAGGTGCAGTGTAAAAATGACGCCATCTTGCAAAAATTATATTTATTAATATAAATTCTATCCTATTCGACTTATTTTTTAAATGTATATTAATTTGTTTAAGCTTGAGATCTTTTTTTATATAAAAATATTAATTTTTATTAAATTTTTTTTTTATTTAAAAATGAACTAAGGGATAGCTAGCATAACTCTATCTCATGATGCGGGCACCTTTATGAATTCGCCTTGCTTTTGCCTTCACTGCGACTGTTTTCATTAAATGAATCAGAAGTAAAGGCAACAGTTTATTTTTGTCTAATGACAAATGAAGATGTCGAAGTTGCAGAACAATCTTATGACTTTTACTATCTCAACTGCAGCTTTTTAAACACTGGGTTAAATTAAAATACATTATCATTACACGTTTAATTCCTGGGTTAACTATTGCAGCTGTTACGCTGGGTCTCCACGTAGCAATATTTATTGCTAAGCACAAGCAATAACGTCGGCAGAACAATGGAGCAATAATTGCTGATTATATTGCTGGAGAACACTTGAAATTGCTTTGCCATAAATTTGCAATTTTCACCGCGAGTAGTTGTCCAAAGATTTGTGGCTATATTTATAACAAATGTTTTATGTTGTGTTTTCAAGTGGTTGTTAAATTTTCTTTTTTCAATTAATAAATTAACTTAATAAAATTATTAATTGTAATTGTCGTAGCTGAGTTTTGTATTACTTTTTTGTTTATTTGCACACAAATAAATAAACAACCATACAGAGAAATAAAATGTCAGATAAACAACAACTGATTTGACAGCAGATTGCTAAGCAATAATTGCTCAAAAAATCAGAAGAGCAATCATTGCGCAATAGATTGAACGTTACGACGTTTTCTCTTTGATAGTTTTCGACATGAGTTACAGATACACTTTTTTCTCACTTCGAGAAACGATGGAATATTTTGTTTTACATCTTTTCGATGCGAGAAGTTCTCACTAATCTACAGAACATGGGTACTGGACACAAATGCAATTTCAACACATTATTTAAAAAAATTGCAGCAACAAAAATTTAAAAAAAATTTGCCTTGATCTATGCCTAACATTTTAATAGTGCTGCCACCTTCTGTAATTTTACCGTGGTTTTTTGTTTTTCTGGCTGCAGGGTTAATTGCAAGGCGAATTCATAAAGGTGACCGCATCATGAGATAGAGTTATGCTAGCTATCCCTTTTTATTGAAAAATACTATGTATTTTGTTTTTGTAAAAAGTTAGAGTGAATGTCAAAAATTTTTGTTGAAAATATAAAAAAGGAAATTTTTTTGTTTATAAAATATACACAATTGCTTTTAAAAGTAAATCTTGTTCCTCTATTGCAAATTAATTGTGGCTCCACTTATTCCTTACGCATTTATAATTTCTTTCTTATTTCTAAATTTCTATTTTATATTCAATTTTTTTATTTTATAAAATTTAAATAAGTTTTTTTTGCAATTTTTATTGAATTTTAAATTTGAATTAATTTTTTCACAAAATGTAAACAAAGCTTGACATTCAGTATACACACAAAAAAATAAACAATAAACAGATGACTTGAAAATTTCACCTTTATGAATTCGCCTTGGTTAATTGTTTAAAATTCACTATTTTTTGGCAAGAAAACTCGAAATTGCCATTACTCTTTTTTATTTGTTGTAACTTGCAAGCAAATTTTTTCTAAAATAATTGGTTTATTTTTGCAAAATATATAAAAATGTACAAATTTTCAAAATTATAATAATAATAATAACAATAATAACAAATATGTTTAAAAATAAAACAACTCAACATTTAAAAAAAGTTCCCAAAAACCAAGATATATAAGAAAATTGCAATAAGAACGTAAAATAGTAGTGAATAGAGAAAAAAACTGACGCCACGATTTGTCTAGCTGTCTGAGGCATTGAAGAGAAATATTTTTATCTCTAGAAAACTTGCAAACAAATAATAAAATCATGGCAGCTGTTAACGTTAAACCATTAATAGCTCCTTTACAAGGTAAACTTTCATTCAAGGAATAATAAATATTCTGGAATTTTAATATTTTTAAAATTTTAGGAGCCTCCACTTCCTCTTTGTTAGGAAGTTTATCGATTACGGCTGAAAAGACCAAGCAATGGCAGAGGGAATTGTTAATGGAACGAATACGCTCTCATTCCTCACAGCACAAATCATTTCAAGAACTTTCGAAAAGTATGCGCATGGGTATGTTGGAAAAACGTTATCCTTTAGACGCGGTGGAAAAATCTAACCTACAAAAGTGTTTGGACAACATGCAGCACTGTATAAAAGTCACTTCTAGACAGGGTTTAGTCGAGAGGCTTGAAAGCCTTTCACGTCAATTAAGTTTGAAATTTTCCGATGATACAAAAGCACTTTTTATATCGACAGATATGTTTTTTCTGGAAATTCTTTTAGATTCGAATGGCTCTTTGACAGATGTTAAAGTGCATCATGAATCAAAGGCGGATCAGCAGTCTTGTAGTGAGTTGGTAGATTGTCTTAATCGTGGTGATTTTGCAGATTTTACAGCCCAACTAGAGGGATTTTCATCAATCTACCAATTAAATGCTGAATCTAAAGTAAAAATTAAAGCTTATGATGCCATGCAGGCGATGGAAACGGATTTGTATAACATATTTCAAATGCAAAATTTTACAAAAGATACTCAACAAGTCCTGCAAGATTCAATAGTAGGTGTAGTCTTAAAAAGACGAGGGGGGCATCCTATGCGCTTAGTCTATTTTGTTTCCCCTTATGATTTAATATCTCTGGAAAACAAAATTTTGCAGCCCTTAAGTTTGGAAACTTTTAAGAATAAACAAATTGGTTTTAGTGTCACGGTAAATTTAGAAGCATCTTCTGCTAATAAACTACAAATTCTTCCCACAGTCACTGTTGCCAAAGATCCTCAAACGGGCGTTGATATGCCTGTCTTTGCACCCCTTAATCAAATGAATTCTATGCTTTTGCCAGCTACATTTGTATTGCGCCTTAACAAACCTTTACCGGTATGTTTTATTACTTTGCGTTCTATGGGCTTATGTGCGACTGCTGGCAATGAAACAAATCCATTGCCTTCCTCGCTGGAGGCTCAACATAAACCCCCTGTTGTTGCCAACATTATGAGTTTGATAATACAGACGGCATCAGATCAACAAATGAAATCATCGCAAAAAGGTTTATTTGTTTGTCTGCCAGATCAAACACACTGCTATTTCTTTACAGAAAATAAACTGTTAAAAGTGAGTAATATTATTTTAATGAAAGTGTTATAGTTTTTTATAATACATACTGTAATTTTTTTTTTGTAGTCTACCTTAATACATTCAGTACCATTTACGGAACCCGCACAAGTGCCGAAAATTTTGGATTTTCTTAAGAAAATGTCTTTGTTCTACTCTTTGCTGTCAAGTTGTGTTCGACCACAATCTAAAATGGGCAATGGTGAGTATAAGCTCTTTTTTTTAAATTTGTACTAAAGTACATATTCGAATAGTAATTCTAAGCATATAACACAAAGCAAGGTTGTAACGGATTAAAGACGTGGAATAGTGTATCATAAAGTATTATCAAAACAGATTACCATATACATATATGTTATTATGGATATAAATAAGGGCAACTGATATTGTATGGTTTTGCTTTTCAAACGCACCATATCTTAAAAACAAAAAATTTTTAACTTAAGCAATATTATTTATAATATGTGGCTTTTATATATTACTGTGAATGAAATATGTAAATAAATAAATTTCAAAATATTGCAAATATTGCAAATTCATGGATAGAATTTCAAAGGATTATGACAATAATTCATGTTCGGTGACGAATGTTTCTTTGCTAACTATTAAAGTCACTTTTGCAGTTTTTAGCAGTGTACTTGTCAAATATTCCACTGCAAAATGAAAACATGTCGTGTAAAATCAATAAAAATTTGCTTTTGTAAATGTTAGCTCGAATTACCTGTGTACAAATTTTCAATTAGAGGGTTTTCTATTTTGAACAAACAAACCATCTGGCATCAGCTGTGTTACAAGTCATTTGTTTGTAGCGGCATATAATATACATTAAAATCTATTTATTTACACACACACATTCTTTAAAAAAAATTTGAATAGAAATATAAATCAGTATATAATTTGATGTTGTGAACAATTTTAAGTTACGTCAGTTGAAATCAACTTGAACGAACGTGTGAAAGCAAAAGTTATCAACATTCTGTACAAGGCGAATTCAATACAGGTTATCTCGGTACTACAACGAGTACAACTCGTACAAAAACCACAAGCAATTTGCTTTTGTAAAATCATTGTACAATGTCAAAAACAGAAACAAAAATAATAAACAAAATTTTGACATCCAACAGTTATAAAGATAAATACAAGTTATTAGCAGGGCTTTTAAGACAACCAGTAAGGAATTCGCCTTGCTTCCACATTTGTTGATTTTGACAGACATGTGCAATGAGATATGGATTTTACATCTGACAAAGCCACATATTGTCTAAAAGCTAAGTTAGCTTTAGAAAACAAACGTTTGCATGAGATTTATGTCGGAAGGATGCAGAGATATCCCTTGCAATTTCGTATTTGTTAGGATAAACTACTTTTTGCTTTTCCACTCTACTAATAACTAGATTTAATATCACTCACACACTGGTCTGTTTAAATATAAGCGTAATTCCACAGGAATTCCATAGATTGATTTTCACCTGTAGTGTTTCTATAATATTTTGATGATTTTCACAAAGCTAACTTTTAGTGTTTGCTTCGGTACGATACGTTAAGGACGGTTTTGTGATGAAAATCCTTTTAAATATGTAATTGGACACACGATTTTCTTTTATAAAAAATAATATTAAATTTATTTAAGCAAAACTACTTATATTATTGAACAAGGTATATTTACACATATACCTTGTTATTGAAGTTCAAAAAATATTGTGTGAAAATTTTTTCAATGCTTTTAAAAACAATAAAGCAAGGTATATTTATATACCTTGCAATAAAGTCTTTTTTAAAGCCGACTAGAAAAATATGAATGTTGAATAAGTAAAGTGTTTTAGTGTAAAGTATATTTCCAACACTCCCCTTCAACATGTATATTTTTAACAAATTTATAATTAATCTCTTTAAATTTAAGGAATCAACAAACTTATTATGCTTTGTTTAAGCCAAATTTTTTGTAAATATATCCGCAATCATTTCATCTGTAGGGCAGTATTTTAAATTAATTTCTTTATTATTTACTACTTCTCGAATGTGGTGATATTTTATATCCATATTTTTGCTGCGATTGTGAAAAACTGGGTTTGTAGCTAACTTTAAAGCACTTTGATTGTCGACATTAAGTTCAATACTTTCTTCTTTTAAAAATCCAAGTTCTTGTAGTAATCGGCTTAAGTATACTGCTTCTTTTGACGCGTTAGAAATAGACATATACATATTCAGCTTCAGTGCTACTTAAAGCATCGTGGGTTTTTTTTAGACTCCAAAGATATTGCACAATTTCCAAGATAAAAAACATATCCAGAATAAGATTTCCTATCGGTTGAACATCCACCCCAATCTGCATCTGCATAACCGATCAGTTGGTTACTACCTTTGGAAAATTTCAGTTTTAGATTTTGGGTTAAATATATTTTGGGTAAGATATGTTTTGGGTAAGATATGTTTTGCAGCTGTAAAATGTTCTGCATTAGGATTTTTATTTTTCTGAGCTAGTTTATTTACAGAATGTAATATATCTGGTCTTGTGGTTAATGACAAATATAACAACGATCCAATAAGTGATTGATATAAGGTGCTATCAACTTTTTTACATATTTCATCACATTTAATTTGGTAATTAGGTTCTAAAGGTACTGATGATGGCTTGCAGTTTTCCATGTTGTATTCTTGTAACAAATCTCTAACATAAATTTCAATATCGCCAGTCTCACCATTACGTCTTACCTTAATACCCAAAAAATGTTCCAGTAAACCTTTGTCCGTCACTTCAAATATCTTGCTAATTTCAGATTTAAAGCTTACTATTTCCTTTTTGTCTCTACAACCAACAATTATATCGTCCACGTAAACCGCAACTATAATCAAATCGTTATTTTTAACCTTTTGATATAAACATTTGACATAAACCTTCGTTTAGCTTTAAATTTTACCGGCCTGTTTTAAGCCGTATAGATTTTTATGAAGACGTAAAACTTTAATTGGGTGCTTCTTATCATCAAAACCCTTTGGCTGTTGCATATAAATTTCATCGGTTAAATCTCCATTGATGTATGCTGTAAGGACGTCTAACTGATGTAGGTGCATTTTGTGCTGAACTGCTAACGCTAAAATCATCCTTATTGTTTAATGTCCTATTACAGGTGAAAACGTCTCCTTATAATTGATACCATATTTTTGACTGCAATCTTTAGCTACTAACCTTGCTTTAAAACGATCGATTTTGCCTTCACTATTTTTCTTTAAAGAATAAACCCATTTGCTCTTAATGGATTTTTGACCTTGTGGCAACTCTTCTAACGACCAAGTTTCTTTTTGTTTTAATGAAGATATTTCCTTTTCCATAGCTTCTTGCCATTTCTTACTATTTTGGCTGGATAATGCCTCTTCGAAAGTCTGTGGAACTTGTTCTAGCTCCTCGATCGCATTAATCAGGACTTGGGGAATTTTTCTAGGGCGACCTGGTCTACCATTTTTGAACATTTTTGGTCTTCCTGGTCCACGCTTTACTTTTTGATTAGTTTCTAAAATTTCATCTATGGAACTCTCGTTTACTTCATCTTCTGCATTGAAATATAGCAAATCTTCGTCATCTGAACTTTCTGACTCTACTGCTTCCTGTGTTTGTTGTTCTTCTTCTTGAGTACTATTCTGGTTCAAAACCTCATCAAAACTAATAAAAACTTGATTTTCATTAATATTTTTTCCACTGGGCAAAATATGTTCAACAAACAAAACGTTTCGACGCTCAATGACCTGACGATTTTTCTCATCATACAAACGATATGCTTAAGTAAGATACACGTAAATACCCCAACATCGCCATGTTTGAACCTTTGGGCTCGAATTTCTCTTTCTTTTTGTTCAATACAACTGCATTTGAACCAAACACTTTCAAATGGTTGACACTAGGTTTACGGCCAGTCCATGTTTTATACGGTGTTTTGCAATATAAACTTTTTGTTGGAGATCTATTACGTAAGTAAACAGCAGTTGCTGCTGCTTCAGCCCAGAAGTTTTGACTAAGTCCAGAATCAACTAACATACAACGAGCCATTTCTACGATAGTACGATTAGCCCTTTCGGCCACGCCATTTTGCTGTGGCGTATAAGGTACGGTAAGCTGACGTTGTATTCCACACTGTTCCAAATACTGACTAAACTCATTGCTAAGGTATTCTCCACCATTATCACTGCGAAGGCATTTAATTATGCGATTTGTTTGTCTTTCAAGAAACTATTTACGAATTTTATAATTTTTCAAAAACTTCGGTAGTTCAGATGTCCATACCTACAATGCCAAGTTTCGTTTTTTGAACTTCAAGCACATATTTTCTCTGCTGATTGTTGAACATCAAACACAAACAAATTTTCTTCTCTTTTGACTTTTAGAACTAATTCACCATTGTTATCCGTAAATATTGCACCGTTTTTGTAGAATTTGATTTTACCGCCATACACAACCACTTTGCTAACTGATAATAAATTTCCATTTAAATCTGGAGAATATAACACATTTTTAAGTTCAATTTCAATATTATTAACAACAATTTTGACAGCTCAAATTCCTTCAGCCACAATAGATTTTTTATTTGCTAACATTATGTTGTCATTAGATTTGGCAAAATTTGTAAACAAATTCCGATTTACACACATATGACTTGTAGCTCCACTATCTATGTACCAGGATATTGAACTACATACTTACTTTTTTAGTTTTCGCCATTGCAATGAGGGAATAAGATTTATCATTTCCACGTTTTGAGTTACACTTGTTGGCATAATGGCTCTTTTTACCGCATATAAAACAATTTCTTTTCCCTGCCTTGGAAATTTCCTTAGTTGAATTGTTTTTGTTTCGTATTTTTATTGGTGGCTCATTTTGTTGATTCTTACGTTCGTGTTCTTCTAATAACTTTATTTTTAAAGTTCCTAACACAGGTAAAGAGTCCCTCGTCTCCATACCTACATATATAGTTTATAGTTTATTCCACGCATCTTTGGACTTCTTAACATTTTTAATATAATTGAGTTGGGTCGACTTCACGCTTAACATGATTGTAGCTAGAGTGCTTTCTCATCATTAGTTTTCCACTCTAAAACTTTTTCGGCACTCGATGTTGCACCAATTTGTTCATTACCATTCACATATTTCCAAAAACCAGAATTGATTAAGATACTCCTCATATGAATACTCCACGTTTCATAATTCTTTTCGTCCAGCTTTTCTATCTGGTACAATGAGGATGACGCCATGTTGGCAACTTCTTTTTGATTCAATAGTATTCCAGACAGCTTTTTATCCCAAACGTTCTGTCTGGGCCCATACTATATTTTAAAAAACTGTTACTCGAAGGAAATGTTACTGAGTTATGGTATAAACACGATTGGGACGAACGAAGAACTTCGCATAGTACGACGAATTCGTTGCGTAAATTCGTCAAATAAGACACAATAATTGCGTGCATTCCAGGTATTAATTTATAAAAATAAATACCTTGGACGCTAGATTATATAAACATTTTCATCTTTTTTCACTTTGTAATTTATTTGTTTGTTAACATTTATCAAATCATAGGTTGACCATATTTCAACAAAAAAAAAAAAAAAAAAAAAAAAAATAATAATTGGATAACACACCCAGAATCCGAATCCACTCGAAAGTGGTGTTCTGCATTTTGATTTAACAAACTCAAATTAGTTTTTGGGTTTGTTTAAAATTTTGCAATTTTTCGCGAATTTCAGCCATGTTCGCGATTTGTTCCTCTAAGTTGTCTGATTCTTTAGAGCTTTAACGATTTATAATAAATGGTAGACATTGCTATCATGCTGCTGTTAGCAAATTTTTGCGAATCTCCGCTAACTTAGCAATTTGTACCGAATTTTTGCCATTCCTTTTACTTTTAGAGACTTTTAATCTATTTTATGGTTTGTTTGAAATGTTAAAAATTTTCGCGAATTTTCGTAAATTTTAGCCAAGTTCACAATAGAAGCGATTTTTCCCTGTGATTATTTACAGCTTTCACTATTTAGCTGCCGCTGTCCCAATTTATTCGTCGTTCGTCTGCGTAAGAAATAGTAATAAACCTATCGCAGTGTTCGTTACGCAGGACGAATTTCGGTCTAAGCAATGATTGTGTGTATTTTCATAAATACCAATGTGTTCTATTTCTGACGGCGAATATTCGTTGCGAATAATTCGTCGTTCGTCCCAGTTGTGTTTCTAGCATTAAGAAACAAACAATAAAAGGGTATTTAAAATGTACCGGCTTGTTTTTTTTTTAAATCAAAGAAAAAAACTAATACATACTGCGAAAAAACAAATTTTCGACTAATCAATTAGTCGACATAATTGTTTTGAATTATTCGTTAATCGAAAAAAGCAATCTTAAATTATTCGAATTGGAATCGCCCAAAATTATTCAATTATTCGAACAACGGTTAATCGTTTGAATACCCTAGTAAATACGCAAAACTACAACTCAAGGTATATTTACACAAGGTAAACTCGTTGGCCCATATGTTTGTCAGCTGTTTACCCCTAGTTGGAACCACAACGTCAAATTGCGTGTATATGAGCCAAAATTTGTACATGTGTGCGTTAAATTGTTTTAGTTTTATATTAAGACAATTTTGACAAAATGGTTCCTTTTATAGAGCAGCATGTCTGCACTCCCAAATGAGTCTACCTTGTGTAAATATACCTTGCTACAACTGATTTTTTCTTTTTTAAATTTGGCAATCTGCGTAAACATGAACCTGCAAACTATGTTCATTCAAAAAAACATTTTAAGTTGTATTGTGCCAAGGTATATTTACACAAGGTAAACTCGTTGGTCCATATGTTTGTCAGCTGTTTACCCATAGTAGGAACCCAAACGTCAAATTTCGTGTATATGAGCCAAAATTTGTACATGTGTGCGTTAAATTGTTTTTGTTTTATATGAAGACAATTTTGACAACTCGGTTCCTTTTATAGAGCAGCATGTCTACACTCCCAAATGAGTCTACCTTGCGTAAATATACCTTGGTATTGTGCATGCACATATTTTATTGTTTTAATAGAGACTTACTGTCTGTTTTTTGAAAATTAAAAAAGTGAGTGAGTGAGAAATTATATTGATAAAAACAATAAAAATTTGTTTTTGTTTTCAATGTAATTTCTCACTCACTCACTTGTTTTCATTTTCAAAAAACAGGCAGTTAAATTAAGAATTGCCAAAATAAAAAAATCGATTTTAAAAGCCCAATAATCGATTTTAGTATAAAGTCGCATGCGTAAATGCCATTGCGAAAAATAGGTTTTTTTTCACACAAACTTGCAATCGAAATCGATTTACATTCCCTATTTGTAAGCTCAAATATCAGAAAGCATAAAATAGCTACATAAACAAATATTTGTATTCAACATCTATATTTTCTTTTGTTAACAGACATAGATTCAACCACTATCCTTGAAGTAAATGCCATTTCATTTCAACAAATATCAGTAGCACTTCAGCATCCTTACGAAGAATCAATGGCTACGGTAGAATTTGATTTACGTTCCGGATTGCCACAGTGTTCCATCTACAGCATAAGCAACAACTATGATTTACTCTCTATAAAATTAACAAGTATCGTACAAAAATGTCTGTCTATACCGGTGACAATAAGAGCTCTTTTAAGATTTTGGGACCAAGAACGCATAAAAATGTTTCAACGCAGTATTGGTGGTGGATCTGCAAATACTGGTGGCATAGGGGGGGTAGGTGGTCCTACAAACATTGGTGGAGCTGGTGGTAATATAAATATGTCTGGCAATATGCCTAGTACATCACATAGCGCCTATGGAAATTTTAATATAACTGGCGGATCAAATGATCCAGGTGGAGGTGGTGGTGGTATGAGTGTTAATATGAAAATGACTGGTAATATGAAAATGGAGACAACAGGCCAGCAAAGGTCACAGTTGCAATCTGCTGTTGCAGGATTCTTAAAGTACAAAGGTGGTGAATTAAAACAGGAGGATTTTCATGAGAGCCCAAAGAGTCAAACTTTACTTGCATCAGCTACTGAACATGTTGCTTCATCAATAATGCAATCTAATTTAGAAGTTAACTCTTTGGGCCAAACACTATCGCAAAAACAACATCAACTTCACATGCAACAACAATTATCGCAACAAACATTTGAACAAAAGATTGCGGCTGATCATGAAATCGCCGATAAATATAAAAATATTTGGAAGGATAAAACCCCGAATCTTAAAAATTCCGTCAGCATTACACCCATTAACGACGCTTCCAATGCAGCACATAATCACACAAACTCTTCTAACAACACATCCTCTACATCATTGGATGTTAAACGCACAGGTGGCATTGAAATTATACCCTTAACTGGACCAAACGGTAATAGTACAGGTGTAAACAATTCAGGTTCCAATCCCAACGTAACTCCAACTACTATTACCATAACTCCCATTAACGCGGGATCTTCACCATCACATATGGGCAGTAAAGATAAAAAACCGTCATCTAATATGGTTTCTACCTCATCAGGTTTGTCTTCATCCTCGAATAAACGGTCTCTAGAAACGAGCGATAGTCAAAAAGATAAAAAACGTAAGAAACGTAGAGATGATTCCCCCATGGGACCACCAGAAAAAGTCTTTTCAAGACAAAATTCTCCTGCTGGTTCAAGCGAAGCAGCTGCTACGGCAGTGGCTCGTAAATTCACATCACCTTCCTCATCTCCCAAGGGTTCATCTGGTGGTTTATTGGCGTCCTCAGTATCAGGTTCATCGCTATCGGCTCGTCCCAGTCCCAAACATTCTCCTGTTTACAGTAGTCCCAAACATAATACCGCCTCAAATAGTCCTAAATCACCGTTTGGTACTCATTCGCCTAAGCATGGCTCTTCTGGAAAGCCAAGTATGTCTACATTAAAAAGCGCTACTGCTGCCAGTCCAAAAGGAGACAAGTCATTATCTTCAAACTCTGCTTCATCAACGTCAGTACTTAATACCGCTGCTTTAGTACGCTCATTGCAATCCGGTTCTTCATCCTCATCTACGGCTAGTACTGTAGCGGCTGCAGCCGCTGCTGCTATGGCTGCTCTCAAAAATAAAGACAAATCATCTGTTCTTAGTTCGTCTGCGGTTAGTTCAGTTGCAGCTGCTGCAGCCGCCGCTGTTAAATCAAGTATGGGTGTCACGTCTATGCAACAATTAAAGTCTTCCGTTACCGGTCTAAATCATATGACAGCTGCTGCGGCGGCTGGTTTTGGCGGTCCAAATAACCCAAATACTAGTTTGGATCTAAACTCAGCCATGCGTAAAGGTGTAGCCGCTGCGGTAAGTCATGTTACATCTTAATTTAGCTCACATTTCTGTGTTCTTTTTTATGTTGGTTTGGCTTTTTTTAGTCATTTTTTTATTCTCAGTAACATTAAAATCAATTTTTTTTTTAATTAGAATTCATGGTTTTAATTGTACATAAATGATTTTTAAAATTATGTAGTTTGTTTAACTAAAACCTTTTTTCTTTTTTAATAAATAATTTAGTTAATTTTTGCTATTTAAGAATTAAAAGCATGATATATTAAAAAATATATATACAAATATATTTGCAACTAAATAAAACGCAATACTTACACCTACTAACTTATTTAATATTTTTAATAATATAATTTTAATAGATATGTTCAGGTGGAAATCGAACGATTGAAAACGATCGTTTTTAAAAAGTTGTAAACCTGAATATGAACTTAGAGAAAGTTGCAGTTTTTTTCTCAAATATATACTTTGTTCAAAAATGTCGTTCATTTTTAAATTTTCCTAAAAACATTCTGCCGTATTTATAAAAAATAAAACAAGTTTGAAATGTGTTTTAAGGCAACATTTTCATTCAAATTTTTTTATAAAATACATTTCAAATCTATTTTATTTTTTTTATGAATACGGCAGATTGAATTCATAAAAGACGGAAACCTTACAAAGCATTCATATTTTAGGTTTTGTGAAATATTTACACGATCTAGCGATATCCTTCTATCTGCTAAAAACGATATTGATTAAATCCGCAAGGGATCGATGATACTCTTTAGAAATAATTTTTAGACGAAATATTATATTGGTATTGAGGGTGTTCTAGTTTTTATAAAAAAGTCTGTCAGAAATAAAGGTTTTGGTGTTTTTGAAAAACAAAAAGGGGAAAAATTTTCATACTGAAAATAAATTAACGGCCATGTTCTGACAATCGCAGATTTATTTAATGGTGTTCTGATGCAATTTTTATGGTTTGCATCGGCAAGCGCGCATGTCTTTAAATCAAATTTTTCGGGAGAGCCGAAATAACATTCTAGATCAAACAATGGTTTCTCTTTTAGTCAATTTTTCTAGATTGAAAAAGTTGGCCATGTATCAACAAATAATTTTGACGTTTTTAAATAAGAGTTATTCTCAAGAGTATTTTTTTCGTTGCTCATAATTTTTATTTTTGATTCATATGCAGTGTTTCCAGAACTTTAAGAGGTAAAATCAGCAAACAACCATAATTTTTCATCAAAAAATCTGCAAAATCTACGCAAGATTTGAAAAATCATTTTAAAAATATAAGGCCAATGATCTGGAATTTGAAATCGATGGTAGTTTTAAAAGTAGTTCTGGTAAATATCTACATAAAAGGGCCATTATTATAACTTGTCGTTAGCTGTTATCTATCAGAGCTGTAAATTAATCATTCATTTTTGTATTCATTCGCGAATCATTCATGCACTGAATTAGAAAATTTTGAATTAATTCTTTTCACACAAAAAAAAAAAAAATTAATTGAATGAAATTTGAGTCAATTCAAATGAATATGATAAAAATGAATTACAATTCATTTCCAATTCAAATGAATTGCAATTCGTTTCTAATTCAAATAAATTTTTAAAAGTGAATATTTATTTATTCAAATGATGTAGAAAAAAAAATTGCAATTCATTTCCAACTCATTTGAATTGATTTTATATTGTAATGGCGAAAATTCTATCAAAATGGAAAACTTTTGTTTAATTGCTAAAAGAAACTTAAATATTTATTTTTATCAAATTGTGTGAAAATATTATTAAAAGTGTGTATAACAAAAATTTTTTGTTTAAATAATCTCATATTTGTATATTGTGGAAAATTTCTTTCTTTTAAATTTTTCAATCTAAATGAAAAGATTTTAGCAACTTTGAATCTCTACACAATTTTTGCTGTCAAAGCTATGTTCGTTTACTCGAAATTCTTACTAGTTTAACTACAATTGGAAAATTTGTTAACTTTTTGTATTGAACACTTCCAACTGCAATAAAATAGTAAATTATAGTAATTCGCCCTAGATCTGCACTTGAATTTGATTGATTGCAACTCATTTTTGATTTCATTCATTTGAATTGCAATTCATTGTTCTAATTCATTTGAATGAATTCAAAATCAATTGAATTCAAGTGAATCTGTTAAATGAATTGCAATTCACTTTAACAAATTCATTTGAATTGAAAACGAATTGCAACTCATTCTACAAATTCATTTGAATTGGAAACGAATTGAAATTCATTTCTGCCTAATTCGTTTGAATCGATTCAAATTTCATTAAATTCTTTTTTGCTGTGAAAAGAATTAATTGAAAATTTAGCTAATTCGTAACGAATTAAAATCAAAAAATAATGATTCATTTACAGCTCTGCTATCTGTCAACTTTAGTTAACTGCACGTTGTAATAATGGCTCAAAGTGGTCCTCGACGTACGAGGTATAAAAAAGTAAATATTTTTTTTGAACTTTCAACACAGAAAAGTTTTAAAAATTTGTTCGATTTGAATATTACTCGAATGCGATTTTCAGAATATGGCTGATAATTTTTGGATGTGGGCATTTCCTGGGGTCACGAACGTACGCTTTTGATGTACAAATAATAAAGAAAACAAAACTTTTCCTAGCATTTTTTTGCGATTCGATAGCATTTGGGTAGCTCTATGTTTAGTGCAAAAGATGGATTTCATCGAGTTTAAGTTTTCATCACGACCGTTCGCAAAATAGAAGTCAACTTTGGCTGACAGTTGTGAAATGTAAAATTCTGCGTAATGGAACGGAATATTCAAAAGTGATTAATTTATGTTAAAAGTGTTTTAATGTAGGTCTCCATCTAGTATTTACAAAATAAAATATCTCCCTTGGGTCGCGAACGTACGATTTTCCATATGTTTTTTTTATTATTATCACCATGCATTTTCCCATAAATATCGTTAAATTTCGTTAACAAAAAACTTAATACAGAACTCGCGAAAACGTGAACACTCGAACACATGAACGACTCGAAAACGTGAACACTTTTATTTTTACATTGACTACTCTAAAACGTGAACAAAGTCTGAAAGCTCTAAAACGTGAACAAAGTTTTTTGAGTTTTTTTTCGTTTTATTTTTTGAATTTACTTTTAATTTCGGGAATCCCTTAACTCATTTTACTGTTTACGTTGAGTGTTTTCACAAATACATGCAAATGAATATGTATGTATGTACGTTGTATGTCCTAAGGTTTGTTTTATAGAAAATTTTTAATTTTTCTTTAAAAATTTTAATGTGAAATTTTTGAAATTGATAACGAATCCAAAGGTGACGAAGATAGTCACCCCTATTATAAAAGTCGTCGTCGACGTCGACATTAATTTGAAATTGTTGTCACATCATGTCGACGACTACATCACTTCGACGTTAAATTGGTATTTTATAAGAATGTTGTGTCGACGTCGGCTAGTTAGCGAAAATTTGACTGAAATAAAATTCCATCTCTAATAATTTTTTTATTATTTTTGTTATAGCTCACTTTTTAACGCTATTTATGCTATTTTCCGACATATTTTTTTTAACCCACTTAGCTATTTCAAATAAAGTGTAGATAGAGTTTGTTTTCAATTTTTTCGCGAATTTTTGCCATGTTTTCGATAAAAGATATTTTAACTGTAAGTTTTCAGATTCTTTAAAGCTTTAACGTTTATTAATAAATATAAGACTTCTATCATGCCGCTGTTAGCAAATTTTTGCGAATTTCTGTTAATTTAGCAATTTTCACCGAATATTTGCCATTCCTTATAGTTTAAGGGACTTTTAATCAATTTTATGGCTTGTTGGAAATATTAAAAATTTTCGTGAATTTTCGCAATTTTTGCATCAATTTTTTTTCCGACATTTTGTTTTTAGCGATTTCAAATAAATTTTAGGGTTTGTTTCCAAATTTGAAATTTTCGCGAATTAAAGCCATGTTCGCGATAGAAGCAATTTTTTCCTATAAGTTTTCTGATTCTTAACAGCTTTAACGATTTTTAATAAATATTAGTTAGACTTTGCTATCATGTCGCTGTTAGCAAATTTTTGCAAATTTCCGCTAATTTTGCAATTTTTACCGAATTTTTACCATTCCTTATAGTTTTAGGGACTTTTAATCAATTTTATGGCTTTTTTTATATATTGAAAATGTTCGCGAATTTTCGCTATTTTTGCAAACTTTTCCGAATTTTCGCAATTTTGGCTCTTTGAGACAATCTTCTTATATTAAAAATTTTGGCGAGTTTTCGCTATTTTAGCAAATTTTTCCGAATTTTCGCGTTAAATTTACTAATAAAATTTGTGCCCATAACTTCTTTTAAATTTGCATATTTTATTTTAAACGTATTTAATAAATATGTTTACATTTCATTTAAATTGTCTTTAACTTTCATTTGAGTCGTCGCAAAATTTCCTGTCGACTAAAACAGGGACAATTCTACTCGACGTCGACTTAAAAGCGCCTTAGAAAATATCAATTGACTGTCAATAGTTATCGATTATTGTCAATAACGTCTCAGAAAATACCATTACTGTTCAGGTTCTGTCGTCTTGTGTCGACGTCGACTTTCATAATAGGGGTGAGTGTTTCTATTGTAGAACAGCCAGAAATCAAGGAAGCATTGGAAGCAATAAATAAAGCCTTAAAATGGGCTAAAAATAAAACGGTTGACCAAACTGAAATAAGGGTTTTGAATAATCTCAATGGTAAAATGGTAAAACAAAACACATAAAAAAGAAGATAAGCCATTTCTTTGTGTAAAAACTAATAGGAAACAAAACCCGTCCTTTAAAGGGATATTAATGGTTTTTTGTATTTACTTCAATCAATTTGTATTCAGTTGCTAAGAATTACAGAGAATATCCCAGCTATCATTTTGTATTATAATCTTATCATTTAGGAATCAGCTTCAAGAGCAAAATACCCGTATATGAGCACATTTTTAATCATAAATGATACTCTCGTTGTGAGAAAATGGTACCCTACCAATGAATCACCTGAAAGAATCATTTGTGATACAATTTTCTGATTCCTTTTTGATCAATTTAATGGTTTAATTTAATTTCCCCAGAATGGTCTACCAGGATGAAAAAATAAAATGTTGATAATCATCGTCTTTTATTGTTTATTATTAAAAAAAAGTCTATGCTTTTATAAAAGAATGATTTCGTAGCATATATCAGCTGTTTTACTTGAGGAAATTGCACTGGAAACTGGAAAATTTTATATTTTCTTATATTTTCTACTTCTAAAGACATTTTTATATACTTATTTTACATGCAAAAAAATATGTTATTTTTACACTTTTTCTTCATAATCTCTCCATTACAATCAATTGTAAAGGGAGTATTAAGTTTTTTTGTTGAGGAAATTTGAAGATATTTATGGGAAAATCGCCAAAAAAAATGCTAGGAAAAGTTTTGTTTTTTATATTAGTTGTACATCAAAAGCGTACGAACGTACGTTCTTGACCCCAGGAAATGTCCATATGTATTTTAAATAAAGTTGTTAAAACTAAAGTTCAATCATGTCATTTTCATCTTTCTCATATACCAACTCATTTTGGTCCTTTTCAGATTAACCGATTTTTTTTACAATCACCCCTATTATAAAAGTCGTCGTCGACGTCGACATTAATTTTAAATTGTTGTCACATCAAGTCGACGACTACATCACTTCGACGTTAAATTGGAATTTTATAAGAATGTTGTGTCGACGTCGACTAGTTATCGAAAATTTGACTGAAATAAAATTCCATCTCTAATTATTTTTTTATTATTTTTGTTATAGCTCACTTTTTAACGCTATTTATGCTATTTTCGGACATATTTTTTTTTAAACCGGCTTAGCTATTTCAAATAAAGTGTAGATAGAGTTTGTTTTCAATTTTTTCACGAATTTTTGCCATGTTTTCGATAAAAGATATTTTTACTGTAAGTTTTCAGATTCTTTAAAGCTTTAACGTTTATTAATAAATATAAGACTTCTATCAAGCCGCTGTTACCAAATTTTGCGAATTTCCGTTAATTTAGCAATTTTCACCGAATATTTGCCATTCCTTATAGTTTAAGGGACTTTAAATCAATTTTATGGCTTGTTGGAAATATTAAAAATTTTTTGTGAATTTTCGCTATTTTTGCATCAATTTTTTTTCTGACATTTTGTTTTTAGCGATTTCAAATAAATTTTAGGGTTTGTTTCCAAATTTGAAATTTTCGCGAATTTAAGCCATGTTCGCGGCGATAGAAGCAATTTTTTCTTATAGTTTTCTGATTCTTAACAGCTTTGACGATTTTTAATAAATATTAGTTAGACTTTGCTATCTATCATGTCGCTGTTAGCAAATTATTGCAAATTTCCGCTAATTTTGCAATTTTTACTGAATTTTCACCATTCCTTATAGTTTTAGGGACTTTTAATCAATTTGATGGCTTTTTTTATATATTGAAAATGTTAGCGAATTTTCGCTATTTTGGCAAACTTTTCCGAATTTTCGCAATTTTGGCTCTTTGAGTCAATCTTCTTATATTAAAAATTTTGGCGAGTTTTCGCTATTTTAGCAAACTTTTCCGAATTTTCGCCATTTTCACGTTAAATTTACTAATAAAATTTGTGCCCATAACTTCTTTTAAATTTGCATTTTTTATTTTAAACGTATTCAATAAATATGTATACATTTCATTTAAAATTTCTTTAACTTTCATTTGAGTCGTCGCAAAATTTTCTGTCGACTAAAACGGGGACAATACTACTCGACGTCGTCTTAAAAGCGCCTTAGAAAATATCAATTTACTGTCAATAGTAATCGATTATTGTCAATAACGACTCAAAAAATACCATTACTGTTCAGGTGCTGTCGGCTTGTGTCGACGTCGACTTTCATAATAGGGGTGAATATCATCCAATATGTTTAAAGTGTAGCAACAAACGTTGTCTAATTTTTAACCTTCTCTTATGCCTATAACTTAACATCACAGTTCTGTTTTAATTCTAGGTCTCAGTTTACTCAAGGCGAATTGACTAGGTCAAGTCAACATATGGGGTTTTTTCGGTGGTCGACTTGTCAAAGTTTGTATACAAACTAGTTTTTTATGTAAGCAAACCTTTTTTTTTACAAGCAATATTTTTAACAATCCGACCACAGAAAGCAGTGCTGTTGTAGAGTTGACCTCACCTTCTACTCAATTTTTCTTGATGCACTTAAAGAATTCATACTTTACTTGAAGTGATTATGTGAGTTTTTAAGTAGTTTTGGGATCTAAAAAAAGTGCTAAAAATGATAAATAATTATAAAAATGTGCTAAACTAGCACTTACCACAGTTTTTGAAATTTTTAGTGCTAAATCAGAAATCATATGCTAAATCTAGCACTAAAAGTGCTAAACTGGCAAGCCTGAGTACAAGGTATAGTCATTAGAAATTTCGTTCTCAATTTTAAACCAAATATAACGTCAAACAAAAGAAAATAAGGAAAAAATTAAAACAAGCGTCAAAAATCAAATAAATTAATTTGACATTACATGGAAAAATAATGACAACTCACCCTAATGTACCTACCAAAATGTATTAACAAAGTGACCTCAGTACTACAACAATGAAACAATAGAAAAAACAACAGGCATTTTGCTGCTAGAATTGAGACGGCAAATACCATGCCTTATTAAAAAAAGTAAAAAAACAAACAAAAAATGACACCAAACGTCACACACGAAGAAAATCACTGTAAACAGCGAGGTCACTTTATTAGTACATTCTGGAACCTACCTTGTACTTATTCTACCATGCTGTAAATTAATAAATCTGTTGAGAGAGATAAAGTATCGTACGTGTTTACTTAAGGTTTTTGTGTGATTTTTCAACCACAGCGTAGTAAATAAAATTTTAATACATTTCGTTGTTGCGGTCTTGTACTATCAAAATCAAAATTTTTCTTGTTGTACATTTTTTTTATTATTATCCTGGAACTCAATAGGCATTTCGTTAATTTTTTTATTGTTGAGTTTGAGCAGCAACAAGTTTTCTAACTGCCTGTTTGTAGAACACGAGCGCAAGACTCGTTCGTTTAACTTCCATTTAAAACAAAATTTCAAAATATGTTTTGTTTTAAAAGTTAGTTAAGCGAACGAGTCTTGCGCTCATGTTCAAATTGAATTTTTCAAGCTTAAGCTTTGTTCACAATCAGAGAAACAATTTCGTTTTTTCTTCTATCTTTTTTCTTCCTAAAATATTTCATATATTTTCCTTTCATTTTTAGAACAAAAATGTAACTAAAATTTTTTTAAAAATGTAACTAAAGTTGAGTCAACTAGAACTTCAGCAACAATTTCTATGAAATTTGTATGAAAAGTTGAGTCAACTAGAACTTCAGCAACAATTTGTATGAAATTGTTTCTGACGTTTAAAATAATTTTATTTAGTTTTGAATGAAAATTTCAACAAAATGTGGTAAAAAATAATTATAAATGCATAATATTGTTGTGGCTAAAATTTGCAAACGGTTTCTTAATGCAAAAATTATGAACACCAAGCTTTAAGCTTCGTTCACTATCAAAAAAACATTTTCACTTGGTGTTCATAATAGAGCAACAATTTTTTTTGCAACCACACACATTTTGCATTTAGAAACCGTTTGCAAATTTTAGCCACACCAATATTATGCATTTATTATTATTTTTTACAACATTTTGTTGAAATTTTCATTTAAAACTAGATAAAATTATTTAAAACGTCAGAAACAATTTCAAACAAATTGTTGCTGAAGTTCTAGTTGACTCAACTTTAGTTACATTTTTAAAAAAATTTAAGTTACATTTTTGTTCTAAAAATGAAAGGAAAATACATACATATATGAAATACTTTGGGAAGAAAAAAGATAGAAGAAAAAACGAAATTGTGTCTTTGATTGTGAACGAAGTTTAAAGCTTGGTGTTCATAATTTTTGCATTAAGAAACCGTTTGCAAATTTTAGCCACAACAATATTATGCATTTATTATTATTTTTTACAACATTTTGTTGAAATTTTCATTCAAAACTAAATAAAATTATTTAAAACGTCAGAAACAATTTCATACAAATTGTTGCTGAAGTTCTAGTTGACTCAACTTTTCAAACAAATTTCATACAAATTGTTGCTGAAGTTCTAGTTGACTCAATTTTAGTTACATTTTTAAAAAAATGTAAGTTAAATTTTTGTTCTAAAAATGAAAGGAAAATATATGAAATACTTTGGGATGAAAAAAGATAGAAGAAAAAACGAAATTGTTTCTCTGATTGTGAACAAAGCTTTAATTTCAAACTTTTTAATTTTTGTTTTTTAATTTTAGAACTTTATTATTTTTAACTTTGAGGGATATTAATTTGATTTTTTTATATATATTTTCTTTTTTTGTACGGTTTTAAATATTTTTTTCAACTTCAATGATAAATATTTATACAAAAACCAAATAAAAAACGTTTTCCGGTCCTTGCCTACGTGTTTTTTCCTTTAAGTTTTCTTTTAAAATATGGCATTATTTGTATTTTTATTAATTTTTTAATTAACTGTCAAAAATCGATGGTGTAAAATACACTACAGTTTAGGCAGTAGGTAAGACATACGTGATAGAAAAAAATAAAATTCCTTACACCATAGATATCTATACACAACTAGATATTTTTTTTTAGAAATTACGGGCTCTACTCTACATATGATAAAATTTCGTTAAGACATTGCAATAACTGACCAAAGCAACAACATGAATCCAATTGACCAAAATCGCTTTAAACCGCGTACATCTTTACATGGGAAAACATTGTTGGTGATTGGTCCATCCATGTATGGACCTTTTACACTTTACTCTATGAACCCCAGCGGAAAACAAAATTTAGTAAAGAAAAGCCTTATTTAGCAGACAAGAGCATCCCTCACCGCATTCCATACTTGTTTGTTTTTTACGAAGGTTGTCATTGGGAGCAAGTGCTTCCACACTGTTCTCACAGGAATTCTAGAAGGCTTTCAGATGAAGAACTTACAAAAGGGAATATAAATAATGTTGCGGTCGACTTCAATGATTGGTAGTTTAATAAAAATACGTAAACGTGTTAAAATGAGTTAAAAGGAAAACGAAAATTTGTAAAAATTTATAATATAATTATGTATTTTTAATTTCAAAAGATTTTGTTATTCGTGCTTAATTCCCAGTTTTTATTATTGATAAAAACACTTGAAATTTATTGTTGTTTATTGTTTTTATCAATAATAAAAACTGGGAATTAAGCACGAATAACAAAATCTTTTGAAATTAAAAATTTTGTATTCCCAAAAATTGAAATTACTTTTTGATAATAATTATGTATTATTAATAATATAATTAATAAATTATAGCTTTTTTTAATTATTCGTTTTGTAAAAAATATAAAAAAACGTCATCTACGATGGAATTTTCGTTTTATCAATAAACAATCGACTTCGAATATCATAAGGAACCTGAAGATGTACAAACAAATTGAAAAACTGGAGATTTAAAAAAAGTTTGGTTCTCCGAGATTGGAAATAGTTTGGAAAATTAGGAAGACATTTTCTTCGTTAATAATTTTATTAAACACAGTACAAATAACATTCAAAGTTATCTACTCCACATTTTTTTGTGTTACTTTTTGCCTTGTTTAGCGCTTTGTATAATTTAAAAAGAACTCGTATAAATATGTAAAATTTTATTTTATTTGCAAATAATTGGCTTGGTGTTTAATATCCTTTTAATACATATTATTATTAATTACAATTGTTAGCGAAGTAGTCTTTATTAACCTTATTAAATTTAAATTTAGAGTTAAACAATTGCAACCTTACCTCTAAAATGTGTAAAAACTAGTAAAATTATGTTAATTCAGTTTTTGCTTGCCTAAAAAATTATTATATAATTGCATAAATAAATCAATAAATAATAGAGTATGTAATTTAAAAAAAAACACATTAACTGTAAATATGTAAGTTGCATTAATAATGTTAATACGAGTGCGGGGCAATATGTCTGTGATTTTTTTAATTTAGCGCCTCTTACCTACAGGGCACCACCACCACTGCTCCTGTCAATTAGCATCTCGGAGTTGACCCCTGCCAAATCAGTTAGTTTGTATTTGATGGCCATTGACTTCCAAGTGAGTCCAACGTATTGTTCCCTCATACGTTCTATTCTCCGGACTTAGCTTTTTTGTTTCTAATGCCCGTAATTTCTACAAACCGATACCTGGTCGTGTTCGTACCTAATAGCCTTAACTATCCGCTAACACTATTTTTGATATTTAAACGTTAAGTTTGTCTACGTGATTTAACCATCGAAAGCCTAAAATGGCTAGGCAGAAAGAGATTTGAGTCTAGCAATAAAATCATTTCAGAAACAAAAACCTATTTTGATGACCTGACAAATCTTGTCTTTGTATTTCATTTAAAAGCCAAGGACTTATTGACATGCCCTCATAGTATGTATTAAACGAACAATAGAAAAAAGGCCATGTTTGCATTAATTTTTTTTTATATTATAAAATGCTTAAAAGGTGGTATATGTACAGGTATGTGATAGAAATCTTTTTAGAAAACGAAATAATTAAAATCGTTAAAGCCGTTTGCAGTATTTTAAAAAATTTATTTTTAATACATTTTCCCTTTATTTGCTGTCAATATTCCTTTCAGTGTTTCACTATATGTGTTAGTTGAACTGTATACATAATAAAACATTAAAACAATTCAGAAATCGTTTGAAATTCATCACACTTTTTAAAAACGGTTTATTTTTTTAAAATTTTAATATATTAATGCCCTTTAACACAAATACATAATTGCTGCAAAGCTTTACTAATTTTAAAAATCAGGGATTATTGTATTTTATTTTGTTAATGAGTTTGCGTATTTTTTTTTTTACTTTAATATGATGTTTATTATAACATATTAACATATTCTATGGATTTTTATTTGATTATGTGCATGTTAACGGAGTATTTAAAAAGGTTAAGTTTTTTTCAATTAAACAAAATTTCTTTGTTATCAATGCAAAATGTTTTTTTCTTTTTTCTCTTTTTTTATAATAAAAACAAAAAAATATAAATAAAAACAAAAAACACCCTGATCTTGATGATATAAATCATGTCTATCAAATTTGTCAGGTTAGTTTGATGACGTCGACACCAACTACAGCAACAGTCTCAACAGCCTCAGCACGGTCACCGCAGCAGCAATCGCTGGATCAACCGGACAAACACACACAGCAGCAAATACAAACGCAACCGCCACTTGGCAGCAATGAGTTAACGAAATTTTCTACATCGTTATCGTTGGCGGCAAATGATACTCTTAATACCAGTGGCGGCAGTAGCAGTAGTAGTAGTGAATACATGGTTAAATCATCACAAGAAGGTTTAAAATTAACCATTAATAAGACATCCCACAAGTCGTCCATTAAAACATCGACCTCCGCAAAGTCATCTAATGTGGCAACCCATGGATCGGGTTCGGGGTCGGGGTCGTTAGCCTCTCCGTTAGGTTCAGCTATATTCAATAAAAAACTACATACAGGCCTTAAACCGGGAGTAAATAGTGGACCAGCTTCCAAGAAATCAACATCATCCTCTTCCTCGAGTTCTTTAACCACTTCATTGTCGTCTTCGAAATCGTCTTCATCTTCGTCATCCACTAAACACATATTTCAAAAGTCAAACTCATCTGGTAGCTTAAGTACAAAATTAGGTTCTAGTAATAGTTTTACCAATGCATCATCTACGGGTTATGGTCTTTCCAAAAGTCATAGTACAAATTCTTTTTCTGAAATGCGCAGATCATCAAAAAAATCCCATAGCGCCTCAACATCACCGGCATTACCGACATCACATAATTCCTCTACATCGGCCTCAACGTCACAGCCAGCAACACGTCTGGATCATCATGCCGATATGATGAAGATATTACAATATGCATCACCAATAATGGCAGCCAGTATGGAAGGTTTTATGAAGGGATTAAATTCAAAATTTCAAATACCCAAACTATCACAACGTAACATAAATCCTAATATCAACACAAACAACAGTTCCTCCAACATTTCATCAACATCGGCAACAGCAACATCGTCGTCAATGTCTAATGCCCCAACAGTGACATCCGCATCTTCAGTCCAAAATCATTCTCTCACTGTTAACAAATCTCAAGATATAAAATTAACTACTCCACCCTTACTGCATCAGTATCAACAGCAACATAATCAATCATCTGTTTCGGTGCACATTTTGAAAACTTCCAGCTCATTGTCATCGTCATCATCATCATCAACATCTATTTCTACTTCAGCAGCATCATCAATGTCAAACTCATCAACTGCCTCAAGTTCTTTGGATTTTCTAAATTCAGCTGCGAAATCCACAAATTCAAATTCTAATCATGTCGATGATACTCTGTTGGCAACTTTGGCAGCGGGTAAATGACATTGTGCTATTTGTTCTGCCTTTAAAATTCCCCATAAGTATTGGTCCTTGTATATGATAAATACGTTTAAAATAAAACTGTTGTAAGTTGGTCGGTCATATTATGATTATTGTTAGTTTTGTTAGTTTAAATACAAAAAAAAAATATTTTGTTTTGCACAAAAAAAAATATTCTGCCTTAATTTGTTAAGAAAAAAATTTGTAAATCTTTGGAAAAAAATTATTGTTAAACAAAAGAAATTTTTTGAAAAGAAGTTTATTAAAAGTACATTAAATTGTGAACCTGTTTGCATTTTTATTTTAGAACGATCGGAAAGAAGTTAATCTTTATACACCCTTTCATTTTGCAATTTCCACAGTATTGATCTTGGACCTTTCTGCCATTTTCTGCCATTTTCTATAAGTACCTACTAAAATTCAAAAATTTAAAGTAGAGTAAAGATTTTTTTTGACTCATTTTGACGCTCAGGACTTATGCTCTATAAAGTAAGAAATTTCAGGGAAATTTTGACATTTTAAAAAATAATTAAAATCAAATAGTTCTACATTTCGAAAAGTTTAATGCTTTAAACAGCTAATAGTTAAAAAAATAAAATAATACACAAAACTTATTGTGTCAAAAAATCTTGAAAACCAAAAAGTTATGTATGAGCATTTCAACTTTAAAAATTGACTAAGAAATTCATTACTATAACCAAATACTGATAAAGTCCATTTTGGACCACCCTGTTCTCTATTAAAAAGTTGAAATAGGGTTAACATTTTTTGGCTCGCGAGGTTTACTAGTACATATTTACTTTCATATTAACAAAATAATTTTAAAATTGGAGAACATAAAAAAAAATTTTATGGGGTGCAGTTTTGCTCATAACTCATAACTGCAGTTTTGCTCATAACTGTTTGGGGTGCAGTTTTGCTCATAACTGCTTTCCTAATACTTAGTTCAATGTTAAAGAAAGAATTATTTAGCATTTGAGTTTGAGGATATAAGAGCGGCGTTAAGGGGTTACATAGCCATGTGTAGGGCTACAAATTTATACTTACATCATGTGGCGGTAAATAACAATCGCATATGGATAGTTGTTAATTTTAGCGCCACAGCTGGGAGTTAATAATTACTGTATACTTTTTTTTGATTTTTTTCTTTTATATTTATGTTTGAGAATATTAATAAATAAATGTATGTATTTTAATTATTCTTTCCGTACTATTCATTTAAATACTAATTGTAAGCAAAAAAGAGTACAGTGTTGCAAGTAGAATACATATAGGGGCGTTCTGGAAATCGAAAACGCAAGAATTTGGAAGTTGTTTTTAATACACTTTTAATCAAATATTTATAATGAAATTCTGTTTAATAGAGAAATATTTGTAAAATATTTGTCATAAAATTAATTAATCACGGATATCTTATTAAGAAACGACGCTTAAAATTCTTGCGTTTTACGTTTTCGATTTCCAGAACACCCCTGATATTAAGCATTCTGACGATGTTTTGGCACATAAAGGGTGGTTAAATTATAAGGGCCGATGTTGATTTTGAATAAAACACAAATTATTCAGGAAATTATTGACATTTCGTTTTATTATGATAATATTGGTATGGTAATGATTAAAGATGGAGACTAGGTAAGTTCTGAAAAAATACTCGGGTAGCAAAAATATTGGGAGTCCGTCATATATTTGAATCTTCTAGGGGTACTCTGGGGTTAGTTAGGGCGGTGGCGAATAATTTTATAAAAAATAATATTTAGTATGGGAACCCCCTTAAGGAGCACATATAGAGGGTTAGTATGTTTATAAAAAATGTATAGGGGGGGGGGGGGAAATATTAGTGGGAGTCAGTCTTACATTTTACCCCTCTAGGAGCGACTCAGGGACAGTTGTGAAGCTTTTTTTGGCTTTTGTATCGTTTTCCCCTAACATTGACCCCGATGAAGAGCCATTTACCCCCATCCCACCCCCCTAATTTTTTGGCTCATGCGTTTTTGTTGCAAACTTTACAAAATTAGGGGTTCTAGCGTATCGAAATCTTGCTGCAAAGGATTTCCATATAACACTAATCCACCCCTACTGTACATATAAGTAGTATTTAAAAATTGCGATATTACGTATACATTAGTGGAGTTAAGTGTTTCGTGCAAATGGTTCGCGAAAGTGCAAATGCAAAATAGAACCCAACAACAATATACAAAGAGTTTGCATTAGCTATTATAAAAGAGATACGATGTTTTGCATTTGCTCTTTCGCGCTGTGCTTTGGCTTTGTTTCGCATTTGAGATGATTAAGACGACAGTTGTTTAAAAAGAAAAAAAAAAAAAAAAAAAAAAACAAATTTATATTTCTTTAAAGTATTAAAAAGGGATAAAAGTATTTTAATAAAGCTATCAGAAGATTATTTTAAAATTATTTATGATGAAATTGTGAAAATTAATGGATTATTCAATAAAGCGTACAGAAATGTTTGGTGCCGTCAGTGAGTTCATAATTTTCTTGCATTTTTTGCTTAATTTAGAAAGTTTTTAATTGCCAAGAATTATTTTCAAAAACAAGATTTTTTTAGGGAATGTCAAGAGTTTTGCAAAATTGAAGCTGGCAGCCTTATAATTCAAAAATATTTTTTATGAATATGGGGGTAGAACTTTAAGGCGGAAAAAATCTTAAATTTTTATAACAAGAAAAATAAATACACCAAAATGTCACCGTTCGAAAAGTTTCCAAAGAATTTGATGAGACCAGTGCAAATTCAAACAAATGTTCGTAACTAGTACATACTTCTTGTAAAAAAAAAAAAAAAAAATGCTTTACATTATTAGTTTCTTTACCAAATCAAGCCAATTTAACACCGTCCTCTAACCAACTCTTTTCTTCAACGATTTTGCCATGACTGTATTTCAGTTTTAACCCAACAATATGTATCAATCAATAGTATCAAGGATTTTGAACGCAGTGTTAAGCACAAAATTCACCGTCATGTTGCAACTTTACGCTTCCTTCCTTTTATATCATTTTAAAATAATGGACAGTAATAGTCAGTGTCACGAAAACACAACGAACAATTTGAGGCAAAATTCAAACAAAATGTCATTGATTTTTTTGGCAAGGTGTAAAAAGAAACAAATGAAAATGCTTAAGTCGGCTGTCTCGAATCTTTGATACCCTCTACTCAGAATTATAAATTTGAGGGATACATTTTAAATGGGGTCTAAGATAAATTCTAAGCCAATCTTTAGTAAAGACCAAAGTACAAAGTACCTTCCTAATCGTTATAATGTAGTTAACGTACTTAAATTTACAACACAGCAACAACAAAATGTATTAAACTTTTGTTTACTACGATGTAGTTGAAGACTAAAGCTACGGTCACACTTATTAAATATTTGATCAAATAAGCGTAACCCCTACTTTTGTTAATAATAAGTGAGATTTAAAATAATCTTAATATTACAAAATAAACTAATTATACTACTAGGCATAGCAAAAAACAGTTTTTTGTAAGATGTGGTATTTTAATCAAAATAAATATTAATATTAAGCGAAATGATTTTTTAGTTTAGTTGTTGGTCCCGTTTTTTTCGTCAAATATTTGATAAGTCTGACCGTAGCTTAACAGAAAAAGCTGTAGTAAATCTACCAAAACAAAACAATTGACATTCCCTCGTCAGATTTATTTATTTACAATACATACGAAAAGACACTTACGCTTTGAAGCATTGTTCGAAAATAAATCCTAAATATCGCTCCTTAGTGTTCGGTTCGATAGATTTGTGGAAAACACAAACGCTAACAGTGTTTGTGTTAGAGCCGCTAATGTTAAAAACATCGTTGTTTTTTCCCCATTCGATTAATTATTAATTCACATCAATGTTATTCGATGTATCAATTAAAAAAACATCGATATTTTCGATGCATCGTATTGATTCTAATTGGAACTGAAAAAAAAATTATTAATGGTGTTTTCTTTTTTACAAAAAGATGTGACATTTTATTTTTTAAAAATTCAATTTGGTGTCTGTTTCTTAAAAATTTTGCTCCCGAAAAGGGTGGCTTGTTTTATTCTAAAAAACTCATCCTTTTCGGGAGCAAAATTTTTAAGAAACAGACACCAAATTGCATTTTTTTAAATAAAATGTCACATTTTTTTGTAGAAAAGAAAACACCATAAATAAATAATAGTCGATTTTAATATTTTATAAGGAATAAGGCAATTTTATTTATTATATGTATATCCCAATACTTTTTATTTAGGCTTTACAAAAACAATATTTTGTTGACCCTCTCTGCTTGTAAACTGCTTCTTTTTTGGGACAACACTAATGCAGCCTTTGAGAATAGCCTTTCAGATGGCACGGAACTGGCAACCATTGTTAAATATTTGTATGCAGTCTAGGGAATTGAATTTTGTGGTCGGCCCACACTTCTAAGAGGTTTTCATTAAACCGACTTACCGGACTTCGCAAGTAAACGGAGAGTTCATCAGAAAAGTTTCCTTCAGTCTTATTTGTTTTCCAATTTTTTTAAACTAATTTGTGGTGATTGCTCCAGAGACTAAAATCGTCCAACGTCTTGTCTGAAATATCGGAGTCGCAATCCCAAGACTTTTCATCTGACTTATCTTTTGTTAACATTTCTTGGATTTTCACAACGGCTTTCGAACATGCATTCAAAATGCATTTTTTTAAACCGTGGATCCAACAATGTGGCAATAGCTAAAAGTGAAACTTGTTTTATAGCACACATTCGCTTGTTTATTTCAAAAAAAGCAATTTTACGTATGTATTTCTTTCAACAATGGTTCTTCAATTGCAACTGCATTTAGTTTTGATACCATACAGTGAACTAGAGGGATAACTTTGCTGCTATTGCAGTCCGTAACACCGGATATTTCTTATGTGGCTGGCTCAAAAGGGCGTAAGTTAAGTTGTTTTGAGGATGTGGCCAATTCCATACCAGTCAACATCGCCGGTGCAGTTTTGTGTCGAAGTAAGATTTCACTTATAGCATTTTGAAGTTCAAGAAACCTTTCGATCATATAGAACGTACTGTTTCAACGAGTAGGTACATCTTGAATGAGTTTTGCATCAGCTTTTGTTGTTTTTCTTAATTCGTCACTTGCTACACAACTTTGTTTGAATAAAGTAACAATACTTTTTATTTTGGTTACTAATGTCTGCAGCTCTGAGACATTTAGAACTTTTTGCGCAACTAAATTTAGCGTGTGTGCAAAGCACGGTATGTGCTTCTTTTTCCAAAGGCTAATTGGCTGCATTGTCTGTTACTACTGCGGTAACTTTATCAGCTGGAAACCCCCATTCATTGCATACCTTGGTAATAATTTTTGATATATATTCAGAAGTGTGGGTTTCATCGATGTGGTATACCCCCGACGTTATCGACTGAAATTCAGTTGCACTGTGTGTAATTTACTTTTCAATGTTTCTGATAAAGCTTCATATTTTTTTATCAACCCAACGTGTCAGTGTAGCTCTACTTGAAACTTTAAAATGCGGTGATAAAACTTTCACTAGGTGTCTAAAACCTTCATCTACCAGTGAGAATGCGTGATTATCTTTGCAAATCATATTCACGATAGCGTTGTTAATTTTTCTTGCCTTTTCACCACCGGAATACGAGGCAATAATTAAAAAAAAAACAAACAAAAAACGTAAACAAAAAATTTATTCATTATGCGCCACCTCGTATCAATATTTGTTAGCGTCTAAGAAGCCCTTTATTTATTTTCTAGGATGATTTATAAACTGCCCATAGTTAGGAACTTTTTCTTTTAAATTTAATAACAATAAATAAATTCCGCTTCGCAGAACTACAAATAATGACGACTAAAAGTGCCAGAAGTGAGCACCTTTTCAGCAGACGGATGTGGCTAAATCGACTAAGAATTTCTAAAGAACATCAAATTTTTATACTTTATGGGGTTAAGATTTAACTATATTGTGTTTTTTCTGTTACACACAGAATGAAAAACCTAACATGCCTTAATAGACTATTCGTGTTTGTGAAGGGCGTGAAAAAAGTAAAAATAAATACTAACTAAGCAGAAATCAGGATGAATGGATTCAAGGTGAAGGACAGGAAATTTTTACTATTTTTTTTTTTTTTAATTTTATGAGATTTATATATGTTTTTTGCAAAAATATGTTTCTTAATGGCCATATATAAGAAATTGATAAAATTTGTTGCTGCTATTGATATTCAATGAAAGTTAATTTTTATGTATTTTTTTTTTAACATAAAAAGGATTGTAAAGCAGCCGCAAAATTCCAAGAAAAACGTGTCCAACAGTAAAATATTTTTAGTATTTTATAACCTTCTTAATATTTTACAGCTTCAATAAATGAGACCTTTTTATAAATATTTTAATGACCATTTATACTCAGGGGTATACTATAGATATGAACATGTTGCTTGTCAATTTGATTTTTATTTTAATTGACATAAAAAATGGAATTGTAGAGATAATTTGAGATTATTTTTGCTTTTAAATTATTATTATAGTTTTCTGACAATGTCGTGTTTAGTAAATTATAATAAATATGTTGAAGGAATTATAAATAAGAAAAAATCGATCGTTTCAAACATTTAGCTTAATAGAAAAAAAACAAGTATGAAGTAAAAGCTGGTCAAAATGGACCCATAAAAAAACGCAACTAGTTGTATACTATGCATTGGTAGACTGGTTTGACGGTTCTAAATTATTGTTTACAAATGTCAGCGGTTCGAGTACCAGGAATGCGAACACAATACACTTAGCAAAAAAGCTATAAAGTTTTAGTATCGCGCAAAAGCAATGATGTGACAATTGCAATTCCGTGTATTTTGTTATTGGATTGCAAACAAAAGCTAGAATAATTTGCATTTGCATTTTCGCAAGACCATTTGCATCAAAAACTGAACTGCTCTAATATATTTTCTCAAAAAAATTCCCACTTTAAATAATAAATTTTACATTTTTGTTATGTGCATGGTAGAACAAGTACAAGGAGTAGTCATGAGAAATTTTGTTCTTAATTTTAAAGCCCATATAACGTCAAATAAAAGAAAATGAGGAAAAAAATTACAACAAGCGTCAAAAATCAAATAAATTAATTTGAAATTACATGGGTAAAAAATTACAACTCTCCCTAATGAACTTGGTACTTATTAAACTATGGTTATGTGTATGCTTTAAACTCGTAAAACTTTTATTAAACTCAAAAATTAAGCTGATTATAAAAAACAGATTTATTTTTTCTATTTTTCATTCAGCTCGTGAAAATAATGAAGAATTAAATGTGCCATTACTTTTTGCCATTTATTAAATACATATATAGATAGTAATACTCTTTAAATATGTATTATGTTTTTCAATTTTAGCTTATTTCATTGTTATATGTAAAAAATTCATCCATTAAAACAAGTAAGACATTAAAGTGTCGGCCAAGCCCAACCATATGATCCTCTACACCACAGTATTTTCGAAAGTGTACCCTATTTTGGAGGCGTAGATAACAATAGATCCGCCAGAACAAAATAAATTATGTTAGGAGGTTAAGATTCATGTCTTCATCTTCATCTTTATGAGATTTGTTTGCCTATTAGGGATTTTACAGAGGGTGTTTATATAGGAACTATGATTAATTTTGAACATACCAGAGTTTGACAAGTAGCTATTGTAAAAGTTATTGTTGTTATAGTGATAGTTGTATGGGAGCTTTGGTCAAATATGGACCGATTACAATAAAATTTGGTAAGATGATTTTTATTGCAATTAAATAAGTTAATACCAAATTTAATCAAAATACCAAAATAATAAGATGGGAAATTGGCACAAATATCCTATTCCGAAAAGAAGCTTGTATGGAGGCTATGTGAAATTAAAGACCGATTCGCCCCATTTTTTAAAGGCTTGGTCCTAGAACCCATGTTCCAAATTTTATCAAATGATCTAACTGCGACCTGTACTTTGCGCACAAGGTTTACATGGACAGCAAGCCAGCAGGATGGACATTGTAAATTCGACTCAGAAGTGCTTCTGAGCCGATCGGTATACTTAAAGTTGGGTCTAGAACCAATATTTTAAGGTGTTACAAACATCGGCACAAGTGCATAATACCCTCTCCACCATTGTGGTGTGGGTACACAAATATATTGATGTGATTCTACACAAAAATATAAAATAAAGTCAGACGTTCCCACACTTTGTGGTTTTTTTTAACCACTCAGTGAGTTACAATTAATTTTATTCTCATTTTACCGAATTGAAATAGAAATTAATGTGAAATTAAAAGCTTTATCTGTATATAATAATCTGACAACATTGTATTTTTTAATGAAAATTACTTTAATGCTTACAACTTCAAAATTAATTATCATTTTTATGTGGGGGTATATTGATTTTGTCATTCCATTTATAACGAAAGGCAGTCAACGGATACCCTATAAAGTACAATATACAATCTGGATCTGTGTGAAATTCCAAGACGATCTCGACATGCCCGTCCGTTTGTCTGTATGCTGAAGGCATCGCTTATTTGTAGAGCTGGCAAACTATCGATAGTCGCAACATTCGATATTTTCGATAGTTTGTTGACAAACTATCGATACTATCGATAGTATCAAATTTTTTGTAGAATTCCTTAATTTAATTTGTAAGTAATTTCCGTACTTGTCCATGTAGAAATATAAAGAAATACAATTTTCCAAATTTGGAATAAAGTTTAATCTTTCTTAGATTTTCAGTCATTTTCCTTATCACAAGCTAAATTTTTTCAAATATGTATTAAAATATACACACAGTTTGCAATAATTCGGGTTCCACTAAAAAAGTTGTCATATTTCAATTTATTTATGATTGCATATGATGTTAAATTTTCAAAACTTCAAGAATAATTATGTGTTCTGGTTAGTATGTAAAAAAAAATTAATATGTATTCAAAATTTTTCAAAATAAAATAAAAATGTAAATAAAACTGAACTGGCAAAATAAAATAAAGTAATTTGTTTTTATTTTTGTTTTTTCTTTACCCACTTACAACTACATTAAGAGTTGACAAAAAAATTAAACAATTGTAGTCGGGACTGTAAGAAAAGATAAACTCACTTTTTATTGTTGTTGTTTTTGTTTAAGCTTTGATATTGTTACAAGTAAAACTGGGGTTTATAATTCTTATTCGCTTAACAGTTTTATTGTATAATATCTTTAGTTTTTTTAAATTTTTTGGATGAAGTTTCCGGACGATCTGGCCTAAGCAACCAGTGAAATGCGCATAGGAATAGCTTATCCCTTCAACAATAAATTTCAGTTTATCAATAGTATGAAATGGGAATTTAGCACATTTAAACGAAACCTTGTTAAAAATTTTCGTTTGGGAAAATATACTGAAACAACAATAAGACAACTCAACTTTGTTTTTGCTCTCAATATAAATTTCTAAACGAAAATTTTTATTTTAGTTAATATAGAAAACTTTAATAAAGGTAAAATTACTTTAGTATACTCTTTTTATTTAAACTCGTATTTGGCGACTTTAAAATCTAAAAATATTAAATGTTGGCGATTTTCAATATACTATTTGGCGATTCAGTTGGAAAATAATTTGAGAAACCTGGTACATACATTTATAAAATTTTTTTCGTTGGCATGAGAATAAGCAAGGCTATTCAAAATGGTTGATCCTTAACCCGATTAGATAACTGCCGCAACTAGCTAAGCTGTGCGGCAACGACGGCTGACTTATTATTGCCAAATCGAAACAAAAAATTATTGATAATTTTCTTAAAAAAGATTTCAACGATAGTATCGATATCGAAAATAAACTATCGATAGTCCAATGGAAAGACAACTATCGATACTATCGATTGTTTGACAGCTCTACTTATTTGCAATAAAAGTCTAAGGAAAATTAAATGGGTTTAAATCAGTGTTTGAAAATAAACAGAACATTTTTTAGCGTTCGACTCACACACTGAGGAAAGATATCTATTTTTTTTAGTGTTAATACCCTTCGTAACTATTTTCAAGAAAAATAGAACAATTGTAGTGATACTGTAGACAAACAATATTTAAATCTTCTATAATGTTTCTTTTTTTACATTGATGAAGTAATGAACAAGTAAAAAATTTTAGCAACGACCGCAGCACGAACAGCTTGTGTGTGTATGTGTTTTGCTTTTGTAAACTTTTTTGCTGGCTTTTTGTTTTTTTTCGTATGTGTATTTTGTTTTGGCGCAAGGCCCAACAGAAACGAACGTACATTAATGAGCTAAACCGAACACAGTGGAGTTTGTGGTTAAAAAAAAACCGAACGGAATTTAATGTTCTCATATTTGTGTTGAATTGATAAGAACAGTTTTATTTTTGTGTTTGAAAGATGACAAACAGGGAAACGTTATTTTTTTAATGATTTACTAAACAAACACTATTAGCGTTTGTGTTTTCCACAAATTTACTGGTTAAAATAATACAATTTAGAACAAATACTTATTGAATACAATTAATGCTCGGAAGAAGAAATAAGTCAATCCGGGCTAAGTTTTCATCTAGCACACATACAAATTTTATTTTCGATCTAACGATGTCCGTCCGTCCGGCTGGCTGGCAAAGTACAGGTCGCAATTTTGGAGAGAATTTAATCAAAAATATAGGTTCTAATATTTGCAAGGACCAGGCCTATAGAAAATGGTGAGAATCTGACCATAATTTCACACAGCTCCCATACAAGCTTTTTTCCGGAATAGAGTCATTGTGCTCATAGATAGTCTTATTGTATTGGTATTAAATCTAAATTTGGTCCAAACTTTTTTATTCTCCCGAAAATAGCCTTAACTGCCATGACTTACCTAAAAATGTTGGCATTGATATAAAATTTGGCGACGATAACTTTAATAGTACTTAGATACTAGTGTATGAAAAAATTTTATGCTGGTAGGTTCGGCATTGCCCAAAGGTCCCCTATAAATCCCATTTTTAAAAACGCTTTAAGAACAGAAACTTGTTGTTGATATCTTAATAACACAAATAACTCTTATATGAATTTAAACATTCTGATATAATAATGTTCGGGCGGATGCATGATAGCCCATGGGTCTCAAATAGAGTATACTCTCAAATATTTTCTCTAAATACTGTGGTTTAGGGTATCAAATGGTCGGGTTTGACCGACTATACTTCTTACTGGTTTAATTTTAAATTTCTAATAGTTAAATATATACTCTGCGTTTTATAATTTTAAGTCGCGACGCGTCTAATGGCGGTGGGTGTGATAGATTCAGTACGGCCGAATATGGCCGTCTCACTTGTTTCCATGCTACCCCTTTGCGTCATGCCACTCGTTTAGATAGAAATACATAAAAAAATTTAAAAGAAATAATACCCAACCATGACGGTGAAGGGTATAAAAAGTGTAATTAAATAGAATGTTTGAATGATGTATGCATATTATCGATTCATTGCACATTAATAAAGGACATAAAGAATTCGTTAATTTATCTGACGTGCGGACGAAGAGCGAAAATTTAATTTGTATTTGTGATACAACACAAAAAGTGTTTTTTGTGGGGGTTGTGGTTAAAGCAGTGCTGGCAAAAAAGAACAGCGAAAATGTGAAAAACAGGAAAATGTTAATAAATAGTCTTAGTGGTTTAAAATTTAATTATTCTATTCTAATTATAAATAAAACTTTTATGTAAAATTGGCAGAAATATACTAACGAGATAGGAAGTTATTTTAACACAGATTCTATTTGGAAACCAGGAAATGGTAATATGAATTCATAGAAATACAATGAGTACTATTAATCAATCCTCTTTTTGGTGAAAGAAAGATCCTTTGCTAAATAAGAAAGTCAGCCCCTGAAATAAGGTTCGTTAATGCATCTCTGGCATTAATATGTTTTTAGTAAGACAACTAAAACTTTAAAATTCGCTTGGAAGCAGCTGAGGTATAGTTGTGGTACGACAATGATAACTGCCGCCAGTATGACAATTTTAATATTTTTGCAGCTAAATTTGGCAGGAAAAGTTTTGATTTACCTGAACATTTTCGAGCTATAAGAACTGTTAGAAATGTAGGACATTTTCTATTTTTTTTTTTAATTCTAAAACTTTTATTTTTAACACTAAGATAAAAATACTAAAGTAAAAATGTTTCAATGTTCGCCAGTTTAAGGTCTTGGGGCGGATTTACTGGGAATATTTAACAGACTGCAATGCTGCCAAAATAAATTTTTACAACTAAGCATCTGATAGAATTGGCCATAGCGCTCTGAATTGACGGTAACGGTTCTTTCGATATTTTTGGCAGTGCCTACATTTCGATGATCCGCAGACCGGACCACATCTGTAATGCTTCCAGTCTCTTTAAATTTTTTTTAATCACCCCATAATGTTGGAAAAGTGGCCACCTTTGAAGCACCGCTTTTGTAGTAAGTTTTGACTTTACACGTTCTTCGGTTGTTAAACGCTCCATATTTATAGCCCTCTAACCGGCAAGACCGTAAAAATGATTGGATGAAGCCCATATTTATTTAGCAAGTAGATATAAGTCAAAACAAATTTAAGTTTAAATTTTTAGGTGAAAAAAAAAACATTCCGGATGGACAACAGGTAAAAATACCAAAAATAGTCTGTAGACGGTCTTGCCGGTTTGCATTTACGAAAATATTAAAGGTAAATTATATTTATAGACAAAGTTTTGTCAAGACAACGGAGCAAAAGGGTTTTAATACATATTATTTTCAGTGGTGAAGGTCGCATTTTAACAAACGACTTGGGTGTCAGACTTCGTGCAATGTTTGCACATATTTTGGCTTTTCTGTTCACCCAATCGGGAGTGTGATCAAACACCTGATATGCCAGGCGCTGGTAATAAAGGCTGATAGAGATTTTGGGCAGATTATCGTTCTTTAGATAGTTTTTGAAGGAAACAAGTCCAGAAGCTATTTTGTTTACGAAAATCTCAGGATTTTTCAATTTAACAACTTTTGTGTAATAACAATTTTTATATGTATAAAAATATTCGTTTAATTTAATTTTTATACTTTCTAATTATTCATTGTTTTATCGCCGTTTTCTCATTACGCGATTACCTTTTTTCCCAACGAAAAACTGCACATTAAAGAAATTTGGTTTTCTCAATGTCTCATTTGTTTTCTATTCTGTCGCAAAGCTAATCAGCACTCATCTGCCAATTACTCTATGCCACAAAAAAAAAAAAAAAAAATGAACCTCAAAAATGAGATATTTTCTAAGCTAAATTGGTGCTGCTGAACACGAATATGGCCTTCTTTTATTTTTCAAAAGAAGCGTTTTCGAGATATACGCGAAAATCGTGTTTTTCTACAGTTGTTTTAGGTATTCCGAAAAATCTCGAGATCTGTTTAACTGAATTGTACAAGATTTAAAATTTTGCATAGATATCTCTTTCAGCACATATCTATACCGTGTCGGTCTACTACTACTGGACTTTAAACTTAAAAAAAATGTGATTTTTTTATGTTTTTTCAAAATTCACATTTTCAATTCGCTCCAGTAATGCAATAAAAAAAATTTTTTTTTAACATGTATCTTAAATAATATTTTGTTTTAAAATTATTATCGTCGCACAAAAAATAAAAATAATAAAATTTTTATATAAAATAAATTGTTTTGTTAAGTTTTCTTTTTTAAAAATAAAAAATATATATACTTTTGTTTATAAGAAAAATTTGTGAAATAATTGTTCTGTTAATTTTTCTGTTTTAAAAATTCAAAAATAAATAAAGTTTAGTTAATTAAAAAAAAGTTGCTAATGAATTGTTTTGTTAAGTTTTCTTTTTTAAAAATTCAAACATAAATAAATAAAGTGTTGTTGTTTTTTTAAAAAAGTTGTATATTAAAGAAATAAATTGATCCCGAAATCCCGGAAAATCCCGGGATCCCTAAATCCCGATCCCGAATATCGGGATTTTTAAAAATCGATTCCGTTTGGCATATAAAAAAAGCTTTGTCTTAAGACAATTTTCATCATTTTAAAACTGTAAGCTTAGTTCACAATAGGCGGCAACATTTGCACTGTTGTTCAAAATGCAGCAACAATTTCTTTCACAAACTCACACATTTTTGCATTAAGAAACCGTTTGCAAATTTTTTCCGACAACAATATTATGCATTTGTTATTATTTTTTACAACATTTTGTTAAAATTTTCAGTCAAAACTAAATAAAATTATTATAAACGTCATTTTAATATTTAATACGAATTGTTGCTGAAGTAGAAGTAGACTCAACTTTTTTAAAAAACTTTAGTTACATTTTTAATCGAAAAATGAAAGGAAAATATATGAAATACTTTGGGAAGAAAGAAGATAGAAGAAAAACGAAATTGTTGCTCCCATTGCGAACAAAATTTTCGAATTTATAATACAGAACTGTAGCCGAAAAATTAAAGACGTCTTGCCGGTTAGAGGGTTAAATAAACCTCTCACAAATTTAATGACACTCCAGATGACAGATATTGAACAATTAATAGCCTTGGCTTTGAAACCACTAAATGGATAACCCTGTACTTTGTGGAAAATATAAGTAATTGTATGTTTTGTTGAAAAACAAAAGGTTTCAATCAATTCAAATGTAATAAGTTTAATAACAGGTGCTTTTCGGAGTCGAGTTTTATTTATTTTACTTGTTTACATTTTTCGACTTAATACATAAATTTACTATGGACAAACAACAGCAAATTTTGCATAAATGTTTTTTTTTAAACTATAATTTTTGTAAAATGAATTGTTTCTCAAATTGACAGTATTGTTTCATATGATTTGCATTCATTTTATATTGAACAGACTAAAAGTTTTTGTACGAGGTTTTTGCAGTATGTCCATTTTTCATTGATTAAATTATAAATAAATAAAAGCATATGTTCACATTGTTTATAGACAAATAAAGTGGGGGCAAAAAATAATGTAAACAAAGTAGATAAAGTAAAAACAAAACGGAGTGTTAAGTCAGCCAAGCGCGACCATATAATACCCTATTTACAGATTTTCGAGAGAGACGATCCTATTTGGGACCAAAACAAAATTAGGTTATGTAAAGTAAGATTCATATAAATACTTACGAAGTCTTTGTTACAAACATTATATTGATATCTACATTGATATGAAATGGTCAGTTCTGGAGCTACCGGTACAATGTTGCCATGAAAGCTGTTATAAAACAAATTGGGCCTATTCAGCAATGCATCACTGGGCTGCATTAGATGCTTATCGCAATCGTAAAAGCATCATCTGGAATCACTGCGAATGTCAGCTGCTCGAAAATACATAGCAAAAGCAGATGACGCCCAAACAAATTTAAAACACGCATCACAAAAACGGCTGATGCATATTAGCGGAGTTCAGCATTAGTCTTGCAAAAGTGCAAAATATCGTAGCTCTTTTGTTAGATTTCATTAAATTGCAACGATATTTTGCATTTGCTCTTTTGCAAGACTAATACCGAACTCCTTAATGTGTTTAAAAATGCAACGAAAATACGCAACATACAAGCATTGGCATCAGCTAATTTGCAAGACCACGAACAGGCCCATCATCGGCTAATTTTATATCAATACTAACATTTGTGTCAGTTTAATGGACTAAAAGCTAGTTCGGGAGTGGTTTTTATATGGGAGATATAGTCAACTTTAAGCCCATTTTAATAAAATTTGGTACAATGATTTAGGCAGGGACATAACAGTTATAACCAATATTTGAAAAAATCCTGAAATAATAATTAATCACGAATTTTTAAAACCTGCTCTCTGAATAATTGTTACAAATAACCAATATTTTTTTGGTCTTTGATAACCGTTATAGTTTGTTTTTGTTTTTTTTGGGCTTCCATAACCATTACAAAAAATTTTAATTTTTTTTGGTCTTCAGTAACCATTACAAAAGACTTTTATTTTTTTTGGTCTTTTATAACCATTATAAAAGATTTTAATTTTTTTGGTCTTCCGTAACCATTACAAAAGATTTTTATTTTTTTCGGTCTTCTATAACCACGCTACAGTTCGCAAATCTTAAGATATTTTTATAAAATTTCGCACACTGACTTATATTTGCACAAGGATGAACTTTTTTTTCTGCTCTGAAAATTATACTCAGTGACTTACGCTGCAATTTATCTGAGCGAACATTGCGTTCATTAATGTTTGTAAAATTAAATTTTTAAAGAAATACATATGTAGATATATCTCTAAATGTTCCACTTTTTCATTTTCAAAGCTATAGTTTCATACAGTTTGTTACGTTTCAATTGGTTAATTTGGTTACTTATAATGACTATGTAAGAAAAAAAAAAACAATAATAATAATAAGTAAGAAAGTTATAGTCGGTCAAGACCGACCACATAATATTATACACCTATTTGGGTCCGAAATTTGTATGGTTCCGAAGTCGACTTGGGTTCAAAATAATCGAACAAGCCTACTTAATGGTATTTTCGGTTAGGTGGCAGCCGACTTTATTCGCCAGCGCACATAGACACTGAATGTCCGTTGCGATACTACTGCGCTTCCACTCATGCTTAATTAGGTGTGTTGCATATTCTTAGAATACATGACGAGACCTACAGTTCAATGCTGAATCCAAACGGCAAGATTTGAAGTGCTTTAGAACAGAAATTACTTTCATTAGTTCGCTTAAGCCAACCGATAGTTTAGGATGTTAAGAAATAATTATTTCTTTTTGAAAAAGGTTTTTTTTTTGGTCGCTCGAGCCAGGAATCGAATCCGGGTCCTATCGGTTTCAGAGTCCACATCTTAGCTACTACACCAACAGCACTGACTACTCAATGGTATATAAATACAATTTTAGTGCGAAATTTCTTGTATTAAAAAAAAAATCGGGAAAATATGCCTAAAACTGGAGCGATTTTATTTAAACTCAGCACCATGATTGTGTGGCATAATTGGTTTCCATTTACCAAAATCATTAAAAAAAAAGTTCGTCCTTGTGCAAATATAAGTCAGTGTGCGAAATTTTATAAAAATATCTTAAGATTTGCGAACTGTAGCGTGGTTATAGAAGACCGAAAAAAATAAAAATCTTTTATAATGGTTATAGAAGACCAAAAGGAATAAAAATCTTTCATAATGGTTACCAAAGACCAAAAAAATTAATAATCTTTCATAACGGTTATCAAAGACCAAAAAAAATAATAATCTTTCATAACGGTTATCAAAGACCAAAAAAAATAATAATCTTTCATAATGTTTATGGCAGAACTATTATTTTCTGGGTAATTTATAATTATTATTACAGGACCAATTTTTTTTCAGTTATTTTTTCCATAACCTATTGGATATTTAAAAAATAATAACAGTTATTTCGGGTCCCTGGATTTAGGTTACAAAAGAATGTATTTGGGGGCAAACATATAAAGATGATTTATTGGCACAAAGTTTATATGGGGGTAATGAGGAATAATTTACCATTTCTCAGCATTTTAAATATTCATATGTATAAAATTTTATATAAATATTTCTAATATTGCAACCTGCACCTTGCGTTCGAGCTTTATATGAACAGACAGCCTGCCATCCGAACGGACGGTCATCGTAAGATCGATTTAAAAACTGATTCTAAGTCGATCGTGGGTGTAGAAACAATTTCTTAATGTGTTGCATACATCAGCACAAGCGCCGAATAGGCTCTTTACCAATGTTAGTGTGGTCTAATATTTTTCATACGGGAAAAGTACTGGGTTCTCGCACATTTTTCGGGGAAAATCCCGGGAAATTTTTGCGGGAATTCCCGCGATCTATTTTGTTTAATGCTGGTAACTTTACTTAACTACTGATAAACATACATAAGTGTAAATTCTTTATGTCAGTCAACACATAAATATAAATTCAAATCCGATATGTAAGACAATGTCTGATGCTCTGAAATTTTCAGTTGATAAAAAGAGAGTAACAAGTAAGAGTGCTTTATTCGGCTGTGCCGAATCTTATATACCCTTCACCATTGTGCGAGCAAAATACAGAGCAACTAGAAAGAACTAAATAATTTTTACGTATACATACATATTTAGAATAAATTAAATTTAAAAAGCGAAAACTGGTAAATATTTTTTTTAAATCGTTTTTAGAACATAGAAATTAAAAAAAAATCCTCTTATTGAAAAACCGAGATTCGAACCAGAGGACTCACAGTTTCTAATTTTTTTTAGAGCGGATTGGATCTTATTTAAAAGCTTTGGCTTATGCCATTGTCCAGAAATAAAAAAAAAAAAAATAAATAAAAAAAACAACAACAACAAGGGAGTTTTGGGTAAAATTAGAGGCAGTCGTGGTTTTTTGCTCATATCTCAATCATTTAGAGACCGATTTTAATAGCAAACTTAAACGGAGTATATGTGACATAAATATATGACAACATAGTCCCCATCATTTCTGGGGTCTTCGGAAAACCCATTTCACCTTACACACGGACAGACGGAACACCGGATTTGAACTTCTTTTCTCATAAGGACCAGAATATATATACATACTTTATAGGGTGTGGGATCAATATTGTGGAACTTACAAACGGAATGACAAAGTTATATATACCCTCTTACCTTCGATGAAGGGTATAAAAATATACACACAAATTTAATACACAAAGCGGCTGCATAAAATATTTGTTGGATTATATTCTGAAAATTCAGTAAATACTGTTTATGTAAAAAGAGAATGACTATGTAGCTTTCTACATCTAAATTAATTTGAGATTAAATATTTCAATAAACAACTGACATATAGAAAATTTAATTTTTCGCCAACGCATACTTATAAGTTTTGTTCATTCGCTACTCTTGAACAACCGACATTCAACTGTCGATATGAAAAGCATCGGGTAACTTTATATGCTTAAAAAAGAAAAAAATACCAAAGTACAAATTTTTTCTGTTTTTACATCATAAAAAGTAGTATATATTTTAATCTGCGTCATACACTATCTTAATACCAAATTTTTTAAAAAGACAAGTAGTATCAAAGGTAGAAGAGTACCAAGAGTGGCAGCTTTTTCTCAATTTAGGCCCCAGAAAGTACACTGTATGTAAATGAAGGCTGTCACCTGTATTTATTTCAAATTTATTGAAAAGAGAAAAAGTACTAATTTAATCCCGTTTTACCCTTTAAGAAGTAAAAATTTCATCGCCTGAAAAGTACCATATATTTTAATCCAGACCATCTTCAATCTGCATACCAAATTCCTCAAAAAGAGAAAAAGTGCCGATGTACCAATTTGGTCCCGATTTACCTCTTAAGAAGTGCCCTATATTTGAATCTGAACCATACCAACGAGCTATCAAATTTCCTCTAAATTCAAAGCTTATGTTTATAGGCTTTAACAAAAAAGTATCAAAATTTTTCATCTCTTAGGTTCTCAATAACTGGACACTGCACCTATAATTTAATATTTTTAAGTTCAATATTATAAAAAATTAAAAAAAGTTACACATATAGAACGGACAAGTAAAATAAATAAATTTAATTTCCCGTGTTTCCCCTTTTTGATACTTTTTTTCTCCCCATTGTAGAGCAGGTAGTTTAATAATATAGTGGGAGCCCATTATTTAATACGTATATGTCAGTAAATGAAGACAATTGTTTTCAAAAAAAAATTGAAACGATTTCACCCTTTAACCTAAGTTACAAATGTGGTATAATTTTTATCTCTTTGTTTATTGGTTCAAAAGATAGAAGGGGTGTCAAAAAAAGTTCCACAATACAGGTTTTACCAGGTTACTTTCCAAAAAGGCCGAATTTTAAAAAAGTACCAGACACCTGTCCACTTATATTTTTAATGAACAATAATAAGTATTCAAATTTACAGGTTTTTACCCTTTTTTCCACCTAAGAATTCGAATTTCCAATTTCAATTTCAAAAGACCATCCTCCGGTCCAAATTTCACCTTTTAAGTTTCAGACATTTAGGCTGTACGATCATGAAGTCTTGCCACTTTAATATGGCGATGTCCTAAGGAGGACTAATTGGCAGCTTTATGTCACTTTTTAACAGATCACTGAAATAATCTAACTGTACAAACTTAACTTCGGTTAATAAAATGCCTGTCGCAGATCTTGTCCCGAGTGAACCATGTCAATATTAAATATCCAACAGAGTGAACCATGTCAATATTAAATATCCCATATATATAAAGTAATAGAACCAGAAAGAATCTGCCACTTTCAGTCATATGACTAGTTTTGTATCAACTAACTACACTTTAAACGCATTATCACCAGTCACCAGTTAAGTGATATGACTTGTATTCACCTTTCACAATTCGTTCCTTTTTATTATACTATTTTGTTCACTAGTCAGGGGATAAGTGCTTTAAGATCAATTGACACAAATTTCGCGCAGGGTAACGGTACAATTCTTTTATAAATAAATACGTATAAATATTCAGTTACAACAGTTTCTTTTTATTCAAAATTTTTTAGCAGTTGTATTTTTTTTCCTATTTACTTTGCCGATTTTTTCCCCAAAATATTCGCTGGTTTAGCGCGTTAAATTAATTAAATCTCACTTTCAGTTAAGTTCCATTATAGTTATTAGATTAACATTCTCTACAAGTTAGTTTGAATTTAATTTTAAACCAGAGGATGGAAAAAATTGACTAAAATTCTATGTTAACATTTAACAAATTATCTACTGAAACAGACATGTTGACATTTACTGGAAAATAATTGGAGTAAAAAAAAATGCTTGCTATTTTACTATACCCACACTACCACAGCAGAGAGGCTATTATGTGTTAGTGCTGATCTAGGTAACACATACAAAATAGACCCATCTTTTGGTATGCCTACTATATTACGAGTCGTACTCAAATATTTAAGTACGAGTTGCACTTAAAAGAGTACTTAAAACAATCCAAAATGGGATAACTTTCGATAACTAATTTGCCTACATACGCGTGTGTTTGTAAAAGTTTTTTTGTAGATGCAACAACAACGCTTCAATAATTGATAACAACGATTAAATTATTTTTTTTATAGAAACAACAACACTACAACAAAAAAATATGAAGATTATTTTAATTTTTAAAGAGCAAAAAATGAAGCAATAATTCCCATGTTATTTTTGTTTAATTCATCTAATTTTTAATGTAGAATGACTACGAAAACCATATTGGGCATGCTGCTGGTGTCTTATAATTGAGAATTCTTCTGTTAGCAAAGGGCGGAATACCACAAAAGTGAAATAAACATATGTAACGGGTAAGTAAAATTATAATATTCTCTTTGCTTCTGCGGGGTAAGTATTTAGGCTAGAATCAATATAATATCAATCTCGGATTATTTCAAGTACGAATCGAGATTAAATCATCTTAAAAATTCTTTAAAAGAATTAAGATTAAATCAACTTTAAAATACTTGCATCAATCGCATTTTGAGATTGATTCAATATTAGTTTTACTTAACTCAATCTTATTTTCGGATTATTTCAAGTACGCATTCGGGATTAAATATGAATAAGTTAAATATTTCGTACTTGAATCATGCATTCTGTCCTTGATTTAAGGAAATCCGCACTTACCGTACTATTGACACTGCTTCCTTCGGCTTCGGCTTGATTTAAGTACGGATGTCTTGATTTGTTTTTTTGCAATCTATACAATTTTGTCATGGCGGGTCCATGATTGCCCATGGACTCCAGCTTAAAGCGGACTTTGTTGAAATTAGAAATAAAGTTGAATTTGGTTGGTAACATTAAAAACTGCTTAACGTCAATGTGCCGATATAAGCTTTAATTGAGGAGGCTAATATAATGCGAATTAAGAGAAGCAAGAATTTTGGCTTTACAAACACCAACAGAATTACTCTTTTGGTTTATCTGACGATATCTGCCCGTTAGTTTTGTTTGGTTTTCATTAACAGTACCATGTTCTGTAACTTTGGTGAGAACTTTTAACGTCGAAAAGATGTGAGAAAAAAATGTGTCTGTGACAAGAGATTACTTCGTTACGTTAGAAATGCCACAATATTCAAGTCGCAGCCGATGCGAAATTACAGACGTTGAAATTTACTAAACATTTTCAACGACGGCGCCGAAAATAAAACCGACGGATATACAAAATAATATATAGCGCAACTTTAAAAAAACTTATCTTTGCTTTAAATATTAACTCGGATTTTCTTTTACTTAAAAAAAAATTTCAAAATTCAGTATGGAAATCGAAGTGTGTATCAGCTCATTTTATGTATTTTTCTTTTATTAGCGGAATCTCTTTTAAATGGTTATTTCTTGATTTTTTATTTGACCGTCTTAGAAAATAAATGAAAACTTCAAGACAACACTAAAAACTATGTAACTGAAGGAGAAAAAAAAATTTCAGCTTGACAAGGTATTGTTTATAGTTTGAAAACAATGTGTTTTCGATTTGAAAACAATGTGCTTTCGATTTGAAAACAATGTGTTTTCTATTTGAAAAAAAATGTGCTTTCGATTTTAAAACAATGTGTTTTCGAATTAAAAATGCATATTTCTTTTGATATTTACGTTGTCGATTCGAAAAAATTGATAACTTCTTTGTTCTAAATTTGACAACAATTAAATACTTAATGGTGCTAAAATTTTACAACATTTTGTGGTAATTTTGACACTTTTATTTGAAAATTTTAGGACGTATTTCTTTGCTGCCGAATTTATTCAGCATCGATTTAGAAACTAAAGTTTTACCGCTTTTACTATAAGCCCTGTTATTGAATCTAAATTCTTAAATTTTGCCGTTTGCATTTCTTTGACTAAATTGTTCTAAAAGTTTAAAACTTTCAATTATTAAAATGTTTAGCGAAGTATTTTATGTATTGCTATGGAAATATGTACCAGTTTGTAAATATGTATGTATTTAATTTTTTACCTTTTGAAGGTATAAGACTCAGCTGTATTTAAGCACTATTTTTTTAAATAAGTGTGAGGCTTGTAAAAAGGTAAGATATGTTTATCTGTAAATTAATGTTTATGTAATAGTTCTACTTTGCTTTATGCATCAGCACCTCTTAAGTTTATTATCTGCCAAAACAATATATAGAACATATAAATAAAAATAGTTTACAGTAAAAGTTTTCGTACAATTGTGATCGATAAAATCTAGTTAACAACAGCATTTTAAGCACATTTTTTAAAACCAAATTATACATCAACTTTAAAATATTTGTGAATATATTTCTCTTTATAAGTAATTATGTACGAATACTTTTGGGTATAACTGTAACACATTACCAGTATTTCCTTCCTAGTTTGCATATTTGTAAAAAAAAACTATGAAAAATGTATTTCGATGACAACTGAAGGCATTGCATGACTGGCTGACTTACTGTTTGATTGATTTATTAAAATTTCGAAATTAAAATTACATATACATACTATTTGTATATAAGCTTGAGTGTGTTTTATAAAATTCAATACCTGCATATACTTAAAAACAATTTTCTATTGTCTTTTAAAGACAATACGGAAATGAAAATATCTTAGCAATATTTCTCTTTTATTTGCGGTCAACTTGTTATTTAAGAAATAATAAGGAAACTAAAATTACTTGTATTCAGTTTGTAATTCAAATAGAAATATGAAAATAGAATGTATGTAATTTTTACCAATAGCTGAGGAATATCTACAATAAAATTTCTAATTCAATGAATTTATAATCAATAATTTCAAAGCAAATTTGTTTTACAAATTTGTATACATTCCGTAGAGCCCCCTATTTTCTAAAACTTATTATTATTATTATTATACATATGTTGCCTTGGTTGCAGCCATTTCATAAGTAAAATATTTTCCCTCTTAATTTCGGTTCTGATATTAAATTATTATGCCACAAAAATATTTACTTACACAAATATGAATGTTATTATTTACTACTGTATTGCAAAATGTATGAAAATATTCACATGTTTTATGAATATTTAGTAAAGTTTTTCGTTATAAAAAAATTTTAATAAAATAATCCCAAAATGTATAAACAAGCTTATTGCAAGATAACTTCTAATAAAATATTGTGTACAGTGAGTCTTACTAGGGGAATTTGATGAAAATATCTGAACAGCGTTAAACACAAGTGACCTTTTTATGTCTTCTACCAGATGTGGAAAACGAGTAAGTGATCAGAGAATGTCGGACCATATGATATCTTAAACCAGGTCTCTGTTTCTCAAAACTACAAGTTAAAAATCTACAAGTAAAATATATTTGAAACAAAAACAAATATTGTAAAATAGTTGTTTTTTTAAATGTATTTTTTTTTAAGATTTGTAACTTGTAGTTTCGAGAAACAGGGCACAGAAATAAATTTTAATTCCCTTCCCGACAGGTGGAAAGGGTTTAAATAAGTTCGTCATTTCGTTTGTAATTTCTACAATATTAATGATAGACCCATAATACTTAGTTAAATAGTTGAAACAAGTAAGAAAGTATAGTTGATACTGCCTAACCATATGATACTCTACACCACAGTATTTAAAAACAAATTTTCGAGAGTGTACCCATGGGCAGAACATAATTATGCTGTGAGGTTAAGATTCATGTAAAAGCTCTTTGTGCCGAATATTATTTTGATATCCCCAACTAAATGAGATACACAGAAAGAAAAACACGCGGGATAAATGAAGTTTTTTTATACTTTCTTTAAGTACGAGTCGTAATCAATAATTCCAGAACGAATAACACTAAAACGTACTTAAAACAACCCTTAATGGGATTACTTCCGAAAATTAATCTAGGAATTTCTTAAAATAAGTACAAATTTCTTAAACCAAGTAAAAAAGATCAAACTTTTCGTTGATAGTGCCACTCTGAGAGTAAAATTACAAAGCGAACGTTTTAATCTCATTTGACTTATCAAAGTTTGTTGCAGACACAACAACAACACCACACAAGTAGTTAAAACAACGATTTGCTTGTTGTGTTTAGAAACAACAGAACAAGACGAAAACACATTATTTTCATGTTTAAAAAGTAAAAGTAAAAAGCTAAGTAAAAGCTTCTCATTTAGTTTATATTTTCAGTTATATATGTATATCGGGAATGATGCTGGGATTTTATAATTGAAATTCTGTTAGGTGTATAATGGGTGAGTAAATCAATCATAATAAAATTCTCCTTCTAATTTCACTTCTGGTTTATTTCAAGAACGAGTTCGGAATTGAATCAACTTTGTAATACTTAAATCAAGCGCATTTTGAGATTGGTTCATTCTTAGTTTTACTTAAATCAATCTCATTTTCGGGTTTTTTTTAATTTCGGGATTAAATGTGGATAAGTTAAGTATTTTGCGATTCAAAATCTGAACTTGAATCTGTTATTATTTATTGCATTTTTAATATATTTTTAGGTATTAAAATTTTTTCTCACCCCGTTTTAATTCGTGAGTTTATTTGACAGTTCAAAGCGGGAACTTTCTCACAAACATTTTACAGACACACTTTCTTTGAATGGCCGAGTAATTTTATCACGTGACAGAAATGTTACAGACGCAGTTAAGTGAGAAAACAGTTGATTGTTTAAATTTGGGGCACTGGTGTTAAAACCTCTCTTGTTTAATATTTTTGCAAAAGTTTTTTCGATCTTTTCACTGTGTTAAGTATGTTTGTTTAACCAAATTTTTACATCATACATAAAAAGTTCTTTGTGTGCCATTTTCTGAATTCATCCTGCAACTGACAGCTTAAACAATGATATGAGAGCAAAAAAAAAAAAAAAATAAGAGCAACACAACTCTATCTACATCACATTGATTGAGTACGAAAAGTTGTACATTTTGGGTTTTTTTTTGTTTGCATTTATAAATTTATATCAAATAAATGTAATATTTTTTTAGCACATTTGTTGGTATTGCAAATAAAACTATCCATTCCGAATAAGACCTTCGATTGGTAGAAAAAGTTTAAGTGTTCAGAAGTTTTGAAACAACGATATTTGTATCTATTGACTAATAGTGTGCTGTTTTCACAGTACAAGTGATTGAACGTGTATTAAAACTTATATGAAAAGCACTTAGTTTATTGAGTGTTTTTAATATAAATATTACTATACGCTCAATTACTTGTGTTGTGAAAACAGCACATTAGTAGATCCAAAGAGAAGGCAAGAGTTAATACCGAAAACTAAGAGCCTTAAAAAATAATGTTAAAAAAATGTTTGATGGGATTTTCATAGAGTGTACAAAATAAAAAACCTAAATTTAAACTTTATAGTTTTAGTGAAGTCTTATTTTATTTCCTCAGAATTTGTACAAAAGTTACACAATTAAAAAAGTTACTCAAATAGCTCTCATAAACAGGAAAAAAATTTTTAATAAAAAAAACATTTATGTTTGTGTGCTTTATAGAACACGAGCGCCTTACTCGTCCGTTCAACTTACATTTAAAACAAAAACAAAATATCGAAATTTGTTTTTGTTTTAAATGTAAGTTGAACGGACGAGTAAGGCGCTCGTGTTCTATAAACTACACATTAGCTTTATTAAAAGTTTAATATAAATTATTTTATTTATTTACTCATATATGGCACGTGTCATAGAGTCAGTTCAGTTTTCGTAACATTTTTTTTTCATGTTTTTTTAATTAAATTTTGCATACAAAAAAAAGGTAGTAAAATATTACAGTCAAAAATCGCCAAAAACCGAAAAAAATACAAAAAGTCGCCGAAAGTAAATTTTGTTTAGTTTCTGTTATTTTTTTAAATAACATAAACTGGAGATCATATATTAAGTTAAAAAAAATTAAGTACATTTCATTACCGGTGTTTTGACCTGCATACATACTACATATTAGAATTAGATAGTGACTGAATATAAGATTTACTTAGGCCCAAATTTACAGCCATTAGTTAGCTAATAGCAACAGTTTAACAAATAAAATATTATTTCCAGCTTTTTCTTAACCATTAGTTAAACTCTCAAATGTTATTGGTTAACTACTTTTATTTTTTTATTATTTATTATTTTAATAGAGTTACCATTTTTGGTCTGATTAAATTTTTTTCTAACCAATTATTGTAAATATGATACTTTAGTTAAGCAAAAGTTATAATTTTAGTTTACTAATAATTAACTAATGACTGTTTATTTGAACCTTAAAATGATAACAAAACAAAAATCATGTAAAAAAAAAATTTGCCAGATTTTTTTATTTTCAATTAGTAACGATAACAAAAAATGACAAACTGTTAAAAAAATCGCAGAAATAATAGAAATGGTTAAAATAGCCAAGTAAACCGCCAATTATATCAAAAATCTACAAAAAAGGGCTTACCGAAGACTCCAGATATGATGGAGAGTACACGCAGAGAAAAAACATGATTAAATATGGTCACCTCCAACAAAACTATTTTTAAAGAAAATTTTCAAAATATAACGGTTAATATAACCATATTATTGTCACCTACAACCAAATTATGGTTGAATTAGTCCTCCATCAAGAAGTTACAACCATATTATGGTTGCCTCTTAACATGTTATGGCTAAAAATGACAATAATTTGTTTTAAAATTAACAATAGTATTTTCCTCTTTTCCAAGAGCAACATGCTATGGTTGAAAGCCAACCATGCTATTATAAGTGTTAAAGATGTTTTAATTATTTTTAACCTTTACCTGTTCGGAGGCAACCATAATATGGTTGCGGCTTCTTGATGGAGGACTAGTCCAACCATAATATGGTTGTCGGTGACAATAATATTGTTAAATGAATCATAATATTTTGAAAATTTTCTTTAAACATAGTTTTGTTGGAGGTGACCATATTTAATCATGTTTTTTCTCCGGGTGTAGAATGTAACATATTTATGTCACTTAAAGTCACACAAATCAGGCAGAGCGGTCCATAAATGCCCGACATGTTTTCTGTTTTTAAAATTTGATGTAACTTTTGCTGTTGATTTTATTTTACATGATTTTGCATTCTGTTGGTTTTTTTTCTACACAAAACAAGCAAATGGTTTTTTAACTACTTGTGTGGTGTTGTAGTTTCTACAACAAACTTTGACAAGCACACGTGTATGCACGCATATAGAATGCAATGCTGAGAGACAAGACTTATAAGTTATATTAGATTAGAACTCTCACTTTGTAATTTTACTCTCAGAGTGGCACTACCAACGAAAAGTTTAATCTTTTTTTTTTATTTGGTTTAAGAAGTTTATACTTATTTTAATAATTCCGGGTTTGATTTTCGAAATTAATCCATTTTAGGATTGTTTTAAGTGCGTTTTAGTGTTATTCGTACTTAAATTTTTAAGTACGACTCGTACTTAAAGTAAGTAAAAAAAAAACTTAATTTATACCGAGTGTTTTTCTTTCTGTGCATGGACATAATAAAAAGTGTTAATTGTAAGGAAAAAAATCTTTTGGTTATATACATAGTTAGGTCATGACATTTTAACCCCGGGCAATGCTGGGACTTAACATCTTGCACAGCAAAAAAGTAAACACACATTCATACTAACACAAGCATAGAGTTAGGTTTCTTTGCAAGCTTAGCTAGATTTTTTGCTCTCTTCCTATTCTAGTCAGTCTCCTATGGCTTGAGTATTGTTTTTTTTATGTTTTAGGGTGTAAATTTCGTTTCTCATCCATTTGTTTCATACATTTTTATATCGTAAGACGTTTGGCATGCTTATAAATGTAGTTTTTTGTTCTTTAAAGTCAGATATAAAATGACGACAAACTTAAAGCTTAGAGAAACTTATGGGAAACAATAATTAAAAAAGCGCCAAATTGCATTCTATTATTTTCAAAATTGCGATTTGTACTTTGTACACATACAAAGAGACGCAGAACTACACAGAGCCATTTAGTTAGCCGGACGGAAGGACATGCTGAGATCGATTTAAACAATGACTAAGGTCGATCGAGAGACTAGTCATTTTTCGTATATTTTATGTGTTACAAACTTCAGGGCAAACGCATAGTAAAAATTATTGTCATACGTGTCGCTTTTTTCTTACGAGTGAAAAATACAAATTTTGATTAAATACACTATTATTGAACAATTGCAATTTATATAATTGAGTGTTAAATAAAACTTTCTTTATGTTAAAACATGGGTCTAAATGTTTAACCATAAGTTTTTTTTCTCTTGTGTTAGTGTACAACAAGTAAAACTACTCCTTCTTAGATTTAAATTGGTAATATTTTTTTCAGGCATGAAAAAGTGGCAATGTTAAAGGCTTAAAAAATTTAATAAAAAGTTTTATGTTACTTTGCATGTTAAATATTTAATTTGGCAACAAACTTTTTCCTAAATTCCAACAAATGTGGATGCCTACACAGGTAAACGGAATATTTGTCCTAAGTCAACACAAAGTTTTTTACGTTCGTCATAGAACAAAAGAAAAAAGGAAATATATTCTGCTTAAGGAACTCCAAATAGAATGGCATTCAATTGAGGGTTGACATGTGGTTGGGTACACCCACTAACATTAGTAATAATCAATTTATTTCCTTTTATGAAAAGCGGATACCTTTTTTGTTTTGCAAAATACCTAAAAAAGACATTCTTTATTGGTTTGCAAAAGTTAATGTTTTATCGAAAATCTGCAAATATTTGCTAGATACAAAAAATTTTTACATGTTCCTCATAACAATCAGAATAGAGGACATCTTGTGGGAAAAAGGGTTTAAAGTTTCTATTCAAATAATTGCTTTGTTGTTTGTTAGAAGTTTTTTTTTTAGCAAATTTAAGTGTCATTATTTTTATCGTTCTAAATCAGCGATTCTCTAATGGGATTTAAGTACTTACCTTGGAATGCGTATCAACATTTTTTACATCTCTATTTGAAAATTAGCAATAAACCTTCAATATGGCAGCACTTTATTTTCCAAAACTAAACTTTCAATGACATTTCTTTATTCGATTAGAATTTCGAAAAATATATCGAAAAGGGTTAAATGTATTGCCCAGTATTTCTCCCTGTTTAATTCCATTTTACCAGACTAAAGTCAATTACTAAAGCTAAAATTAAATTTTAAACAGGGTTAAAAAACTGCAGTCGAAGCCAAAAACTGTCGAACAAAAAACGAAAATTTATATAGAACTTTTCGCTTTTTGAGTTGGATTGACATCGACTGTTTAGATTTAATGAATCAGAAGTAAAAGCAAAATTTTTTTTTGACTAATGACAAGTGAAGAAGTGGAAGAACAGCAGGTTTTCTACTTTGACTGCAGTTTTAAAAACGCTAATAATAACAACAAGATTTTAAACACTTATAATAGCGTGGCTCGTTTTTCAACCATAGCACATTGCTCCTAGAAAAGAGGAAAATACTATTGGTAATTTAAAAACAAATTATTGCTATATTTAGCTATAACATGCTTAGAAGCAACCATAATATGGTTGTAGCTTTGTGATGGAAGACTAATTTAATCATAATACGGTTGACGGGGACAATAATATGATTTAACTAACCACAATATATTTAAAAAAATTTCGTTAAAACCAGCTTTGTTGGAGGTGACCATATTGAAAAATTTTTTTCTCAGCGTGTAGTTTACCAAAGGCGTCACATTAAGCCGACTCTGAAAAACACATTAGTACGCTTAAAACCGTAGTAGAATTTGGTCTGTATTAGTTTCATAAGACTTTAAAATTTCGTGAAAATCGGTTCATAGTTTACCCTAGGTCTCATATAAATCAGTCTTCTAAGAAGGACTTTAAAAGCATAATACGCTAAAACAAATTTCACTACTGTATTGAAATTTCGTCTAATTTAGGCTTTTTAATGCCAAAAATCTCTCTACAGAATTTTGCGATGATTGGTCCAAAATTAGCCATGGGTACAATTTAAATTTCCTTCTCGAAAATAATTTTAGTTCAGCTAGAACCGTTACGAATCATGATATTTTATCCCAATTAAATCAAATAAAGTTTGATATGACTGAAAATAAAGGCATAAAACTTTAGTGGTTATTGATGGTCGGCCTATAATTTTACTAGCTCTTAACCGCAACCAATACTGACGTCAGTTTTTATAGGGATTGGTTAAACTTTTATAGATCCCGTATAGCCTTCTCCTGGACTAAATTAAAATATTGATCTGTATAAATTGAATAAGCGTAATAATATCGTTTCGTTATGGAAGTTTCAATTTATATTGATCAAAAAACTTCGAACAAATGTGCTCCTAGAAATGGAATTTGGATCCGACCTTCTCTTTATACCCTTCACTAAAGGTGAAAGGGTATATATATCTTTGTCATTCCGTTTGTAATTTCTACAATATTGATCTTAGACCCTATAAAGTATATATATAATGAATATATATTATGAGAAGGGAAGTTCAAGTCTGGTTGTCCGTCTGTCCGTTCGTCTGTTGGAATGGGTTTTCCGAAGCCCCCAGATATGATGGGGACTTGGTTGATATTAATTTATGTGAGGTATGGTCATTGTAATTTTGCTATTGCAATTCAGCCAGATCGGTCCAAAATTGGCTGAAATGACAAGAAAGACTACCTCAAATTAAAAAAAAAATCCATTGTTTTTGTTTTTTTATTTCTTTTTTATGTATATCTGAAGAACGGCAAGAGCCAAAGTTTTCAAATTAGGTACAAACATAAAGGTTATCAATAAACAGCACCCCACATATGGGCGGGATTGAAGAAGTGGGCATGGTACTTCCCGCACAGAAAACATTAAAAATTGTATAAAAACTTAAATTTTAGGGCTGAAGTGTGACTTATGGATACGGCTTGTATGTCATACTATAGATCTTTCCGAGTTCAAGTTTTATCTCCAAAGTAAATGGTTAATTTCTTTTTTAAACGTCGGTATATAAATCTGTCAAATCGGCTAAAAAAAGGCTGAGGTGTAACGAAAACAATAAATCCCAAAAATGACTCTTTTTTTATTCATAAATAAGTTTGTTTGTGTGATAAATACTTTATAAATATACATTCGTACATTTAGATATATGTAAGTACATAAACTTCTGTTCTTTCTCAACCATGGTGAAGGGTTTTATATAGAACTTACAAAAGGTGTAGCTGCCTAATGAACTGCCATACTGCACTCAATATACCCTTGCAAATCCCCATAAATAGATTCAAGCTTAAATCTCAATTTCACTTTACATTTTTGTCAAAATTGTTTTTATTTGATAAAAATATTAACACAACAGCTAAAAACTTATAAAATGCTCAAAAAGTATCAAACGCATTAATGCATGGTGTGGAACTTCAACTTAATGGTTTTTTAAACAACAAATTTGCTGCATATGGTGTGAGACTAATCGACAGCCTTCATTTCTTTCTGGAATTTCGCATTGGATTGCTTATATATGGTAAGGTTATCTAAGGTTGGACTGGTTTTGAACCTTCTCCAGTCCCTTACTTTATGGTTACGAAGAATAGATAATGATGTGTTCCACCATGGGACTTTTTTGACTTTTATTGGATTCGGGATCTTCTTATTTGTTTGAGGAATGTGTAGATTTGCTGCCGTGCGAATTGATTTTGTTAGTGTTGCTGCAGCTTTATTGCTAGAGTTGGTGAAATGTTTGGTTGAAAGTACCTGCTCTACTTTTAGATAGTATTTAGATAGATCGGCTAGATGAGTAAGAAATTTGCTTATGTTAACGACTTCCTGTGTTTCGTTACATAATTTTATAGATATTTTTATTGGAAAATGGTCACTATTGTGTAAGTCGTCTAGTATTCTCCAGCGTGTTATTGGCAACAGTGGAAGTGAACAGAATGAAAGATCTATGTGGGAGAATGAACTATGGGTAGAAAAGTGTGTTGGGGTGCCATCATTCAATAAGCATAGATCCGCTTTGCTTATGACTTTTTCTAGAATTAATCCTCTTCTGTTAGTGAAGGAAGATCCCCAGATAGTTTTCCAGCAGTTGAAGTCTCCGATGACCAAAACAGGGTTACTGAAAGATGTAATAATAGATGTTAAATCTTGTTCAGAAATATCCGTAGTTGGAGGAATGTAAAAAGATAATACTATAAATTTTATCTTGAGATTAACTTCAATTGCGATAACTTGGTAATAAGAGTTGACTTGCAGTTGTCTATGCGGGATGTTAGATTTAACTAATAATCCTACACCTTGTCTAAAGGTTGTGTTTTGTGGGCTATTAAAGAAGTAGCTACTGTAGTTGCTAGGAGGAATTGGTGTAAAATTCCAAGCGCAATGAGTTTCTTGCAGTGATATTTATTGGGATCCATTTCCCTCATTAAGATTTGAAGATTGGAGTAGTTGTTAGTAAAGCCGTTGATATTCCATTGTAATATTGTGAAGTCCATATTTAGTGCTTTATGCTGAACTTCCCCCGTAGGGGAAGTTGTTTTATACTTATTAGGAATAGTTTGAGGTAAATGGATTTTTAGTGGTGGTAAGGTGATTATTGAGGTAAGAGTTCTAAATCCATTGTAATCTCCTCGGGAGATTGCAGTGGTAAAAAATATTCATTTTTTTTTTATTATTTCATATATATTTTATAAATATTTCATTTATTTTTAATTAGCTTATATAAGTTGCTGTGCATTTCAGACTTTTTTTATGTACATATATATTTATATTTTAAAGGTTGGTATTTTTATTTAATATAAATGTGAAAATAAAATCCATTAGTTTGTTCTTTATTAATCAAAAACAACAACAATATAGCAATTTAAAATTATGCGTCAGTCAATTTTACGTATGATTGTCTTTAACATATGTCATGATATGATTATCTTTTAACAAAAGTACCATTATCAATGACTTTGGTTTGACAATATGGCTGACATCAATCCGGGTGGCTGTGGCGCGTCGTTCCATCGACTTATTAAAACTTGATTATATCCTGTGGGACTTCGTAAAGTCACTGGTTCATGCTAATAAACAAGCAACAATTAACAAGGTTTCGTTTAAATGTGCTTAATTCCCATTTCATACTATTGATAAACTGAAATTTATTGTTGACGGGATAAGCTATTCCTATGCGCATTTCACTGGTTGCTTAGCCTAGATCGTCGGGAAATTTCATCCGAAGATTTTAGAAAAAATAAAGATATTATACAAATAAAACTGTTAAGCGAAAAAGAATTATAAGCCCCAGTTTTACTTGTAACAATATCAAAGCTTAAACAAAAACAACAACAATAAACAGTGAGTTTATCTTTTCTTACAGTCCCGACTACAATTGGTTGATTTTTTGTCAACTCTTAATGTAGTTGTAAGTGGGTAAAAAAAAACAAAAATAAAAACAAATTACATTATTTTATTTCGCCAGTTCAGTTTTATTTTCACTGCCACATGCATATTAGTTTTTCTTGGGATTCAAAAAATTAATTATGTATTAACAATGCATGTTTTAGAGGCCAACACTATTGGTCAAAAACGGCAGCTATAATAGTTTCGAAATAATTTTCAAATGTCAATGCCATGTATTGATCTTTGAAATAAAGATTTTTTTGATTAAAATTTAGTTTTATGTCTTTTTTTATAATTTCAGGTTCTGTCAGGTTTAAAAAACATCTATTAAAACTTTTTTTTTATTATTTCCACATCGGGCTTGCAGGGTGAATTTCAGTTTATTTAAATTTGAACAGATATTGAAAATGTGCCGAATTGATCTAAAATTGGAAGAGTTTTGATATTGCAGGGCCTTAGATTTTTTATATCAATATAGAGCGTAGTAAGTGTTTGACAAAGGATAAATTTATCCTTTATATAAATGTTTTCTTGTAAAAAAGTCAAAGTAAATTTAAATTATTTCTTCAATATTCCTCCAAATTAAGTATTATAGATTAAAACTGACCAAAAAGGCATGTTTATTAACTACACATTTTTAAACTCGTGGAGGTAAACTTAAGGTCACATTTATCTAACATTTGACGCCCCACACTTAACCACTATTTTTATTAAACATTTGATTAATTTTACATAAAGTTTGCTAAATCAAACAGCATTGAACGTTCTATTAATTTCATAATTCTTTAATTCTTTTTAAACAATTTATGGGTCACCCATTTTTTTTAGATTTTTTCGTTAAATATTTGTTTAATGTGAATATACCTTAAGAATACCTTTAAAGAAATGAAATATCATTTACAAAAAAAACTTTTTAACATTAATTAATAAGTTCTAAGAAATAAACTATTTATTCAGATCGCGTATACTTAATAATAATTAAAAATGTTACTTATACCTATTTGCGTCTCTTGAAGCACTTCTTTATTATAAATGCCTGTTATTCCCACCGCATATTTTCTTTAACAAATGTAACTAATTATCAATGACCTTGTTAACTTTCCACGCAAAGAATATTGCGGATATGAACACACAATCTTTGTGCCCACAAATTTGTTGTTGCCACTAACACAACGTAGACTTGTTGGCTGTTTAAATGCGAATAATTTATTTATCAGAAGTTAAAGCAAGAAACGAGCACCATTTAAGCGGCAATTAAATTGTTTTACAAATAGTTTGCAACAAATCAAGTGAAAACTACTAAACAGCGTTGAATTTGAAAAACAAACGGAAATGTAAAAGTATAAAGTGCAGCTAGTGATAAGAGGAAATAAATTAAAACATAATTGCTAGATGGCGCACAGTGGGTTGAAATATACGTAAACTAAGGATTGATTCAGGGGTATTAACGGTACTTTTTTTGAATAACTATACTAAATAAATATACTAAATACAAAGATTTTTTTTTTTAAATTGATAGAAAATATTGTGTTATTTCTTTTTCACATACATGTTACATTAAACCAGGTCGAACCCAATAAAAAGCCAAAAAAAAATTGCACCAGTAAATCAATTAAGTTTCCAGAACTGTAATTTTTTTTGTTTTCCACGCCACAAAATACAGAACTTTTTGTTTTTTATGCAAACTGCCGATTTTGCCATATCGTCAGCTTATTATTGGTTTGACCTACCGACCATTAAAAAAAAAAAAAAAAAAAAAAAAAAATTGAGTTAGGTATGGAGTATATATATTTTAAATACACCTTTTCTGTAACCAAAACCTGTTTCACGAAATTTTTTATCGTTTCTGAGATATAAACTTTGCTCCATATCAACTATTTTAAAGTTTATTAAGTATTGTTTTGCTCTACACGCCACTGTGAATGCGAATGATGCAAGTTCCTTACAAAAATAAATTTCACTCTTGCTTTGCTTCAGTGCCGTAAGAAAAACAAGTTGTTAAAGCGAAAGCAAAACAAAATGACAAAAACATAAAATTCACTCTTGATTCGCTTTATTGCCGTAAGAAAAAAAAGTAGCAAAAGCAAAATAAAATGTCAACAGCTTAATACTACGCAGCTGTAAAAGGGGACGTATGCAGCACAAAAAGCTACTTTTTAAAAATAAATTTAGAAAAGTGGCGTATGCGGCACAAAACAATAATTTTCACTTTAAAATATTATTCTTAATAAATTACTCAAGCTTAAAAATTTCCTGAAGAAGATTTCCAACGGAAATCAAAATATTGAAAATAAAAATTAAAATATTTTAATTAATTTTTTAAAAAAGTGACCTTAAGCTTGAGTAATTTATTAAGAATAATATATAATAAAAAATGTCGAAGAAATAGAATTATAATTTTTTAATTAAAATAATAATAGTTCGTTCATAAACGTTGAAAAATTTAAATTTTTCTTGCAAACATATTTTGTCGTTTTTCTCTACAACGCACTTTTGGGCATATGCGCCAAACCATAAATGTGCTGACAAATTATTTATCTTGCTTTTTTCCAAACGATGATATTTGACTAATCTTTTTTTTATTAACTCAACAAATTCGATTGTCAAAATTTCAAGTCTTACGTCTACGTTTTGCATTTATAAATAGAATACATAGTAAAAACGGCATAGCAGCAGTGACAAGAACATAATGAGTAAATTTTATCCAATTAATTAATTTTTTGTCAAAATCAAATCCTACTCTGATAAATTATTAATCTAATAAATTTGTTGGTTGTTTTTTTTTATCTATTTAGAAATATTTTTTTATCAAATAATAGACTAATTACATCGTCAAAACAATTCCTTAACTGATAAATGCTTTATCAAAATAATTTCTTCGTTGATTTTTTTCAAATTCTTTTGTCAATTCAACAATATAATTTGTGAAATTTTTTTTAATTTATCTTAATTTTTTCTCTGTGTATAGGGTTTGAAAAAATTTTCAATAATTTGTAAGCGTGTTCGAATGGAATTGGGCAGTCCTCTAGTATATTATGGTAGGTGTGGCCGAATGTACTTTTTTATTCACCGAAATTCCAAGCACAAACAAGTTTGTAAGCATCTTTTTGGAAATGAAAAAGTTTGTAATTCGTTAAGAAATTTTCTTAAAAAACCCCCACTGTGTAGTAGTAATTAAATTAACGTTTAGATTTTGTAAGAATTTAATAACATATACTTCAAATTTCCATCCCTGCTTTTGTGTATTTGTATTTCTTTTATAAAATTTTTTACATGCTTCTTTTGAATTTTCTCCAAAACAAATCCTTGTGCATTGTTTGCCAAATAGCTTTTTTAAGTACACGAGTACATACATTTTAATTTAAAGGTGCATTTTTATTTTAACTGCATATAAAATCTCCTTTAGTCTCAAAATTGTCGGGTAACACCTAAAGTATTTATGTTTCTTCTTAAATATGTCCTTCTTCTTCTGCCATCATATAAAATTGTATTGTATATATTTTATTTTTATTTTTACCATAAAAATGAAGTCATTCACTTTGAAGTACTTGCATGAAGAACAATGCATTGCATACTCTTAAGAATGCACACAAAAAGAAAAGAAGACTGTTAACCCCCTAAGTGGTGAGTAGGCTGAGTATTAAACCTGAATTTTTTAAAGAGACAAAAAAATAAAAAAAAAATCTTTAAAAGGAAATATGGGGTTGTAAAAAATGCCAAAAAAATTATTTAAAACCAGCTAAAATCAGCTTTAATTAAAAACTTAATCAAGTGAATTAAACGTTTACTTAAATCAATAAAACTATTCTATTTTTACACTTAATTTTAATTATACATTTCTTATTTATTTTATTGTTTAATGTTTTTCTATTACGCAGCTGGAAGCTTGCTTAAAAAAGTTTTGAAAATAGTATCGGAAGTCGAGGTTTTTATACTCTACAACTTTGAAACAGATTTTAGTATTATACGTTTGCTATGATGTTTGTAACGTAAAATATTTAATTGAGGTAAACTATAAAACTAAATGAAATAAAAATTGATTTCAATTAAAAAAATTTGTGATAATAATTAAAAAATTAATTAAATGTGCACCAGTAAACACATTAATAGTAAAACTTAAACTTTTAAATCGCTTGATTAAACGGTTACTTCACTTGATTAAAGGAACGTTTATTTCACTTGATTAAACTTTTAATTAAAACTGATTTTATTTTTGATTAATGCTTTAAATGGTGAACAATTTTGGAGAATCTTTTCTGTGAATACACAATTGCCGATTCTTTTAAAATAATACGATGAGTAAATTGTAACTGGGTGTTTTTAAAAAAATAAACGGGAAATAAATTGAACTTTTAGCTTACATGGCTGAAATTTTAAATTTAACTTTCAATCCGATTTTAGATAATAGAATAAGATTTAAAAAATTTTCTCATAATGCAAATATATTCTACGCTGGAAAATACCGCTTTTGTAAAGGGTCATCCGTTTTTCGGTTTCAAAATTAAAGTTAAATAAAACACACATAAAGCTATGATTTCGATGCAACTTTTATTTCATTTCACTAACGAAATAAAATGTAATTTAAATAACCGCCCCTAGATTTTTTGCAGCAGTCGACCACTTTTGCTCACCTTTCGGACGGTATCTCGGCGAAAACTTGATGAGTTTTGGTTTTCAAATGTTCTAACGTTAGAGGACTATCCGCGTAGACACGTCTTCGACGGAGCCCCGCTAAAAAGTCTAACGGCGTCGAAAAGCATGATCTTGTTGGCCAATTGACTTCGCCAAAACGTGAAACTACGTGCTCTGGAAACTTGTGTGGCTCTTGGCAACGTCTTGTCGAAGCCACATACCGTCCAGTTTATAACCTTCAATTGCAGGCTAAAAAAAGTCGTAAGATAGGACCGATGGCATAGACAAATCTATTATAAAAATTGCAATATCTATTTCAAAACTGCAGAACTAAGATAAGCTACGTAATTTTTCTCAAAGATATCTAAGAATTCTTATATCTTTGACGTTAAGCAAAAAAATGAGCTTTGAGTTTTCGATTGCACAAAAAAAAAAAAAAAAAAAAAAATAAATATTGATTTCATTTAAAAAATTTCTAATATTAATAAAAAAATTAATAAGATTTGCATCAGTAAACAAATTAATACATATTTTTTATATAAACAACATTTTCTGCAGTAATGTTGTTGTTCTAAGTAAACTTTTAATTGACTTGATTGAATTTTTAATTAAAACTGATTTCATTTTTGATTAATGGCTTAATTGAAAAAAAAAAAATTGGCGAGAATTTTAATTCGATTTTTCTTTATTTCGTTTGGTATCAATTACTTATATCTAGGACAACTGCTTCCAATCGTTATCATTTGCTTCTTAGATTATAAGTCAATTAAATTAATATATTAAAAAATATTAAAAAAAAAATTTTTTTTCCAACTTAAGATTACGAAAAACTACAGTTTCTGACTTTAGACCTATTTGCCTAACTTTAAAGATACACATATATTAAAGCAAAAATTTCTTTATTAGAAAAATTTTAAACAAAAGCAGTGCTGCCAGATGTAGGAAAAGGAAGCATACATAGTCTTAGACCCCTTTCAGACTCGGCAAGTTAGTTGCGCAAGTTACTTGCCGACAACAACAAAGTCTGTACAAAATTTTATTTTCTTTACCCCGACCTTACCGCTAACTTCTACAAACCAAGAGTTGCGCAAGAGACTTGCGCAAGTAACTTGCCGAGTGTGAAAGGGTTCTTAGCATTCCACTTCACAGATCAATTTCTGTGAATTAAGTAACAGATCTATCAGAAAATTTAGCGCCACTTTGCTTTCATGTTCAATTTTGACAAACATTTTCTTTTATAAAAACGCCCTTCTGTTTATTTTCTCTATTAACAAAAAATATTCAAGAGCAGTTTCATTTTCTGTATACTTTTGTGCTCAGTTTCCTGAATTTCTTTAGTTGCTTTTTGCTTCACTGCAATTTTGTTCATGTAACGAATTTACTTTTATTCTTATGAGCAAAAAAAAAAAAAAAAAAAAAAACAAGGAACGCAATCAACTGTGATGAAGCTTAAGGGCTAAAAATGTGGTACACAAGATAATGAATGTATAAAAAAGTGGATAAGAAACTAAAAGCCCAAAAGGGAATTTAAAGGCTTGTAATAAATACATTTAATATAAGTAATGAATTTAATTTAATAAAATTTAATATTAAATACAAAACAGTTGGTACATTTAAATAATAGTTTCCATTATTATTGTTGCCCATAATGTAAAGGAAAATTTTTTTAAAATTAATATTAGTACTTTAATTATTTTTTACCCCTTTTAGTACAGGGAATAAAGACAAAAAAATTCCAAACTTCGAAATAGTTAAGGGAAAGGTTAGTTTTTGCACTAAGTTTCCATATGTAGTTCTAAACAAATTCCAAAAATCTCCGTCGATAAAAAAGTAACGCAAGAAAAACGGGGTTTTGTAAAAATCTCGCTAACGGCAATATTTATCGAAAAAATTCTAATTATCACATGCCAAAAATAAACATAATCAAAATTTTTTTCTAGGAAGAACGATTTTTCAGAAACCTAGTTTAAAAAAATTTTAACGTACAGCATGCGAATTAACGTCGCACAGTGGGAGATTTTGGAAAAGAATGGAAATAATTCTGGATTTTCTAACCGGTTAACCTAATTCGAATAAAATTTCAGATGGCAATTAACTTGTATTCAAGTTAAAGTTTTTGATATCGGCAGGGACGTCATAGTTTTAAAAAATGGAGCATCTCCGGTATTACAAAAATTAAAAACGATCTGTAATATAAGAAGGGTGTTCAAAAATTGAGGCACCATTTTAATTTTCTGAAAAGATAAGAGTTTTATTTTGAGATATTAAAAATATTTTTATTTCAGTTTATTACAAATAGGTTCCGATTAAAAATGAAAAATTATGTTGGTCAAATGACGCCGCCTGTCTTGGGAAGCTCCCAATATTTTACTAAAATTCTCTGTCACGTTTTTCAATAAACTGTCGTTAATGATTAATATCTGCTTGGTAATATTATTTTTAAGGCCTTGAACTGTTGGAGGACTATTGCTGTACATGTTCGAGTGCAAAAATTCAACTTTCCATTAATTTTTTTGAAGTTAAATGTTCTTATTCCCCGTATTATTTGCGTTCTTTTAAATGTTTTTACACACTTCACATTTGTTTGGTTTTACCGTCTATTATATTATGAGTTAAGGAAAACAGGAACAGGAAAGTCGAAAAAAAGAGAAAAAAATATTCCAAAAAAATTTTTCTCTACTTTTTTTTACTACAAAAGGGGTTATTAAGTGAAAAAAGTCTCCTGCTTTTAAGTATTTGTTCATTAGGGTTTTTCATATTTAGCATTTTTGTCTATTGGGAATTTTTTTTTAATAATTTTATGTACAATATTTGGAAAGTAAATTTGCTAGAATTTCGAGAGTATGCGTTACGAATTTATTAAATCGAAGTTTCCAGATTAGTAAATACATGCAGAAAATAAATATAAAGTTTTGAGGAGGGTTGGTCCACATTTTGACCCATAACTCACTTTATTACAAATCCGATTTCGCTGAATTTGGATCCTAAAATTGTTAGGGGTACAAGAAAAATCTTTCTTCTCTGATGAGTAGTTCGGGAGTGGGCATGGTTTTAACAGACAAAAACAGATAGACCAACATAGCTTAATCAACGTAAGTTTACTTAAAAGCCCATAATATATATACACGCAGAAAAAATTATGGTTTAAGGCAGAAAAACAAGCAAGTTATACAAAAGCATTCAACTATTGAAGAGAACAATTCTTTTGTTTTTGCACCAATTTTGCGGATGTTTTCGGGAGATATGTTCTGCCCAAAATTCAGATCTTTGCATTAAAAAAGGTATCCACTGGCGTCCTAAAAAGTAAGCTTTTAGGAATTTATTTTTTTACAACTTTGCTCATTTCCTAGCCATTTATAAACATATTTGGCTTATTTTAAATAGCAAATATTTCGAAAGCATTACGGAATGATAATGGGGTTTGCAAACTTGATTTGAGCTAACAGTCAGACAGACGGACAGACGGACAGATAATAGACGCACAGATGGATTGACGAACAGATGGATAGACAGATAGGACAGATTTGAACTTCTCTTCTCACAAGGAACCAGAATATTTATACATTATAGCGTCTAGGATCAATACTGTGGAAATAACAGATGGAATGACAAATTTATAGAGCAATTCCATATGAAAACGATCAAAATTGGCAAATTTTTGGACGACCCCTCTCCGATTTTAAAATAAATAGTCTCAATCGATTGCCCAGCAAAAAATAATGTACCTACATATTTTTTTTTTTTTTTATAGTGACTGGTTTAGTGGTGGTGTACACCACTGTCATGTGACAAAGTTGAAGAATTCTTCATAAGGGACCTCATTGAAAGTTGTTTTAAAAAATACTAAAGCGATCGCAACGAGTGATAGCTCGTTGGAAAGGTATTTTATTTTTTTAAAATCGGAGAGGGGTCGTCCAAAAGGTGATCGCTTTCATATGGAATTGCTCTATATAAAAAACTTATAAAGGGTGTCCCAAAATTAACGCAAAATTTGAATTTAATTTTAATTAAACTTTCAGCTGTTGATTTTTTTGGGTTGCCAACACTTTACTGCAAAAATGGCGACAAATTCAAATCCTGCGTAAATTTTGGGACACCCTTAATATACTAAATTTATAAAAGTTTTTTCAACTAATATAACAATTATGTTGCACCTTTTGAGAAAAAAATAGTTACAGTTATAAAGACTGTAACTAAGAAATATTGACGGTTGCGAAAATTGGGGTGCTGCGATAATCGGGAGTTGCGAAAATCGACCTCCTACTGTATGTTTAAAAATATTATATTATTACTAGATGATCCGGCAAACGTTGTTTTGCCATATAACTTATTTCTAGTGCAAATAACGAATATTGTTCCCACAAAAATTTTAAAAATCGCGGTTAAAAATATTAGGAAGTGATGTTAGGATTGTGAAAATGTATGGTTTTTGTTATTATTAGATGCCAAATGAAAAAATTAAAATTTTCAAGAGAATATGTATGTATGTTAATTAATTAAGAAGACATTGGAGGGGGTGCCTTTACCCTTTTTGCTCTATTTTACGGCCTATATGTTAAAGCTTTTATTTCCTTCAAGACTTGAAACTATCATGATAATTAATTAAGAAGACATGGATAGGGGGAACTTTTACCAGTTTTGTCCTATTTTACGTCCTAAATGTTGGATTTTCCAAAAAGTATATACATTTAAGTTCCTTTTAGATGTTACAGTGCCTGCATGCCAAATTTTAAGAAAACTGGTTGATTAGTTAAGAAGATAGAGGGGGAGGGGATTACACCCCTCTTGACCTATTTCACGCACTAAATAATAAAAGTTGTAGGTTATAGTGCCTTCTTGATATTACACTATTTGCCTGCCAAATTTCAAGAAAATCGGCCCTGTGTCCTATTGTACGCCCTCTAGCGATATGAAATAAATTTTAAGACCTATTCTAATACCTAGCCAATGTACATACAAAATTTTATCAAAATCGGACAAGCCGTTTCGGAGAAGTTCAAATTTAAACACCGTGGCAAGAGAATTTTAAAATATCTATATGTGACGCGCAAAATAGAAAGGGACCTAAGGGTTTTGTTCAGGAAAGCCATTTTAAAGATTTACATACGTGTATCTTTGGTGTACCATCACTGAGCGTGTTGGTATTGGTCTCATTTGAAAGCGACAAATCTCATGACGTCAGGAACGTGTTGGTCAACCTTGAAAACGCGCGTAGGTCGTCCCTACCTCTTGTTTTGTGTAGTTGGTTTTTACTGTTCCCTTTACCTTACTGGTCCCTTTCTCTATGCGCTGTCACATATGTATATAGATCTATATATAGAGAACTATAGTTCAGCTAATTTGTATACACTCTTTAACTATGTAGTTGTAAAGAGGGTATACTTAGTTTGTCATTAAGGTATATATGTATATATTCTGGATCCTTGAGTAATTTCGTCTGTTGAAAACACGCTCCCTTTCCTTATGAAACTACAGTAGAATCCCGATAATTCGTAATCGCAAGGAACCGGCCATTTCTAGCGAATTTTAGGGGTTTTCGATTTAGCGGGGTTCCGATTTAACGGGGTAAAAATAAAATAAATACGAATTAACGGGATTTATCAATTTATTTACTAAAACGATAAAAAAAACATAAAAGACAATTGTTAAAAATAAAATATATAAAAATTATATATAACAATTATTCATGTACCAAACTGATCTTAAGAAAATAAACACACACACAAGCAAAAACCCACGCAAAAAAAAATTTCGGTAAACAAAAAATCATTCTTGATTACATGTTTTCTATACAACATTTGACAGTTCGTATCGCAAAACAAGCAAATAAAAAATAAACAGCTGGCTTTCCGAGACTACCTGCTACAAATATACCTTGAATGTTAACATCTTACATGTCATCGCTAACATATTTAAATGTTGTGTTATTTAACGTATTTTAACGATCGAGTTTATGCTTTAGCTAAGCGAATTACTAAATACGGCTGGTGGAACAACATTTTACATGGATACACAACAAGTCGGCCCGGCAAATACTTCAATTGGCCCAGAAAGTGACTCTGACTCATTCGGTGTAATATAAGGTAGGCTTGCATTAAAAATTTTAGCAAAACCAAATAGTATCCTTTCCATATATGATAATGCAGGCTATAATTATGAACTCTTATGTAAGTACTAAAGTACCAAAACTCTTATTTAATTAAAAAGAACTCTAATATTTTATCAATCTCGTTGATCACATTGAATTTACTAATGTAACTATTTTAAAGAGACGACGACGTTGTTTTACAATTTTAACTCTTTCTACTTGTTTGTAAATTTTTCAATAAAAGTTAATAAGAAATTTGGCGTTTATTATTAACAATTATGTGAAAGTTTTGCTTTAAACACCGACACTTTTATTTAATTGGAGAGAAGCTAAAGGTTTCACTTGTGTATAATTTACATAAAGCTAATTGTTTAGAAATAGAAGTAGTAAAAGTTTTTTGATAAAAATATCTAAAATGTTAGTTTTAATTAATTTTCATTTAAATCAACTCATATTAAGCTTCCACAAGCAGAAACATTATGGCAGACTTAATTATAACAAAATAAATTTTATTTTTCCTTGCATCAACAAAGCGAAAAGTTTGAACAAACTTTTCAAATGTTTTCTCTTTTTGGGAATTTATTGCCCACAACTTTTGCATATGCAATCCCTTGGGTCTTACCCTTTTTATTTTTTATTATCATGGTGGAACTTTATTTGCAGGAAAAAAATTATTATTTTAATGCATACAAACGAGAAATGGACAAAGAAAAAAAAAAAAACTTAAAATTATGCACGTTATTTCGTTTTCATAAAGAAAAATAATACGGAGAAAAAAAATTGTAGAATTCTTTAAAATTTTGAGTTGCAACAACAATTGTTTTCGTAATTATTATATTCTGTAAAAAATGTCATGGAATCAAGGGAACGAAGAACCACTTCATGGATACCAATACATGGGAGAATAAGTAGATGTGGAAGTCGTATGTATAGAATACATTAATTTAAATACATGTTAACAGACACATACAGGCATTTAAGCATCTGTAGATGTTCTCATGCGTGGTCAGTACGAATATTTTTTTTAAGTTATTTAATTATTGATCAGTTGTGAAACATATTTAGTTATCGTCTATAATGATCCCATTATCTTAAAATTTTGTGACAAGTGCTACTTGCGCTAAATATGATATTCACTCCTATCGTGAAATTTTTATTCCCCTCGAAGGGAAAAATGCTATCGTGAAACTCCCGTGAACAATTATTTGCGCTATCAGTTCTCAGTGAATGTAATGAAAGATTAAAAAAAAAATTAATAATCAAAGAAATTTTTGTTTAAAAATGACAAAGTATATAATATATTAAAGAAAAGTTAAATAAATAAAGTACAATTACCGTATTCTCAAAACCCCTTGCAGCGTTGTATCAATTAAAATACATGGTTTACTTTTGGTTTTTATACAACAAAAAAGTGAAAAATATCAATGGGAAAAGTGAAACAATTTAGAGGAAAAAAATTATTCACGAATATGGGAATTTTTGTCGCGTACATTTTTTCACGTTACTCACATCGCGAAGACTTTAGGTCCAATCAGAATATGCGTGAACTGGCTTAAGCCGCTGTGCGAATACATAAAAATCATATGAGTCAAACCATATTGAACTTAAGGAAACTTTTTGTTAAGTTTAATGAATCTGTTTGCTTAAGCCAAGTACACAACTGGGGCCCGCTTCTGGCAGTCGTGATCGAGTACTTTCTCGATTCGAAAGCAATTTACTATCTAATTATTTCAGTCAATACTGAACGAATCGGAATTATTTTTTTAGTGTTGTAAAGCATTAATTTGAGTTTCACAATACTGAACAAAATAATTTCGATTTGTATCAGTATCGACTGAAAGAATTAGAAATAAAATTGGCTTTCAAATCGAGAAAGTATTCGATCACGACTGCCAGAATTAGGCCCCTGATGGCACATTCCCTACGAAATCAAATGTTTTTTTTATATACATTTAAGAGGATTTTCGTTAATTTTTGGGCCTTTATGTAGAAATATTTTACAGGATTATTTTAAAGGATTATAAAATTTGTTATAAATAAGTTAAATGCAACAAAGAAAAAACTTAGAAAATATAGTAATAGACAAGATTTACATGAGCACCTGCCGTGTAGGCCTATTCCACTGGGTGACAATCAATGCGTTTAACCTGTGTGTGAGCTCCACCAACACATTCAGGTAGCAATTTAAGTGTGTAACACGGCTGAATTATACACTAGTCCCTTGTTTAGAAGCTGGAGCTATCTAACACCCGCTGCATTTTTGAAGCAATCAGAGTTTGACGATTAGCAACAGCATCTAGGGAAATCCGCCAGCCGACCGAACTTCTCCAGAAGTAGTGGAAAAGCAGCACTCGAAAACAACCTAGAAAATCTGCTTTCCCGCGACTTTGGGTGTAAGTCAAAACAACTACAGGAACCGTGTTTCCGGGGTCTACTGACGCTCGTGGTACAAGATAGAAACTCTGCCTGATTTTCCCGGAGGATATAACACCAAATGTGAAATATCCTTAGAATGTCTCCCTACATACCCGCAGGGGCTAAGAAAGAATATGTAGTCGGTTAAGCCATATAATACCCTACCACAGAATTTCTTTTGTTTCCGTCAAAAAAAATTATGTTTTAAGGTTAAGATTAATAAAAAAGTTATTTGTGTTAAATATTATTTAAATATCTATATCTAATAAGGTTTTTTGCTAAGGATGCAGAATATATACTTTATAGGCTCCAAGATCAATATAGTAGAAATAATAAACGGAATGACCTTCGGTGAAGGTGTAAAATATAGTAGTTTCGGCAATTGAATTTCTTTAATATTGTCGCAGGAGTCTAAAAAATTTTGTAAACATAAAGTTTGATAAAACTCTGAAAATAACTTAAAGGTTTATCAACTCAGACAATTCGTTAAAAAAACTCCAAATTATTTGTCTTATATTTAAATCCCCTACTGTGCCTTTCTAAACCCCCTTTTTGAGTTGCCGTCGTACAAAATATTTAAAAGCTTGTCTGTACACTTGTTAACTCCCCTTTAAGTACATGTCACATCCGACATTGCTTTAAACAATTGTTATTTCTTTTATTTCGCATATTTCATTCTATTCTTTTGTTCCTGCTGTTTCCGCTGCGTATTTTGTTTCTACTTAAATTCTAATTGCTAAAAGCCATTTTTAAAATTGAAAACAATTTTAGAAACATTAAATATTCCATGCAGAATTTTTAAATTTTTAAAGCACGAATATGTGTGCGTGTGTTTGAGTTTTGGCATGAGTTTTGTTTGAATGTGAGTCCTTTTACAACTCTATACAAATAAAAAAAAAATCTTTACAATGATTGCTAAAACTACCAGCCAACCAGCAATTTTTCTTTGCATTAAACATTTGTATCAGTTGAAACATTTATGTTCGTTCTAACATGCTCGCAAAAACAATCCGTACAGTGTTATTTTTTCAGTTTTTCTTTTACAATCTTTCGTGATGATTTCCCTTGATGACTTTGGCCAACAAACGGCCAACAGTCATTCATGCGTTTGCAATTATTCGTATGCTGAGAAATGAAATTTCATAATTGTTTTTTTTTTTTTTGCTGAAAATTCGAGTTGCATACAAATGTTCAAATGTTCATATATATACATACGTATTTGTGAACATACGAGTATGTGCATATTTTATTTTCGTATAATTAATTGCAATAGCGGTATTTCACAGTAGAATAAATGTCAAAATATTGAAATTTATTTCCTCTACTATACAATAGGTAGCAAAGTAATAAAGGTGTATTCCATTTTATCATACCTATTGTAACAAACTTACTTATTTTCTGAATAGATTTAGCTATGTCCATCCGTCTGATGTCACTACTAATTAAATCAGTTTTTTTTAAACATTTAATCAAGTGAATTAAACGTTTACTTATATCAACAACATTACTGTAGAAAACATTGTTAATGCCAAAAAATGTTTAATTGATACTATTAATTTTATTTCTTATGCAAGTTTAATTAATATCACAAATTTTTTAATTGAGATCAATTTTTATTTGTTTCTGTGTAACAGGTGGTAAAAAAATTGTAACAGCACTCGATAGTCTTTTTTTTGGCAGACCTTTAATACCATGTTCGCACGACAGCGATTTTTCGTAATTCGCTCTCTCATTCGTAATTCACAGCCTAATTATGATCCAAATTACATAATTCGTCATACAAAATTTTGAGAGCGGATTATCTCATTTGTACGTAATTAAATTTTTATTACCCTGTGGATTACTTTAAAATCAATGTGATCTCTAATTTTTATCGGTTTTTTTCCATCACCAGCTGTCAAAGCACTAATGCTATGTTCATACGACGATATAAACCACTTGTTTCGCTCTCTGAAGCTAGTTTGCCAAACATGCTGTTCATACGATTCATTCTTGTTTCATTTTGACACTTTTTTTTGTGTTGTTAGTGTGTTTTTTTTTTAAATATAAAAAAAGTAAATAAAACTTAAAAATATATTATTTAATACTTTTATTAATATTATTATATTATAATTATCACTTTATTTTATTAAACATCAATTTTTACTTTGTTTTTTTTTTTTTCTTTGTTTTGATTTTCTTTGTTTTGAGCTAGTTCAGATAAACTAACGATAAATGTTATCAAAATTGGAGTTGATAGTACATTTTTCCTGTTTCGCAGCCTGTTTCAAAATGAAACGACCCGTTTCGCTCACAAAATTTTGTATGGGGAAACAAGTCGTTTCAATCATGTTTGGGGCGCGAAACAGGAATAAGAGAGCGAAACTCGAATATTGCTGTCCGTGTGAACATGGTATAAAAAAGACAAACAAAATATTCTATTTACTGGGAAAATAAATAAATGTATGTATATTAGGGTATTCATTCGGTTAACCGTTAATCGGTTAACCGATTAATTACTACCCGATTAACTGATCGGTTAACTTAAAATTGGCAATTTTCGATTAACGATTAATCCGGTTAATTTCAGTCGATTAACCGATTAACCGATGTAACAAATATTTTTAGTTTTTTGTAGTATTATAACTATTTTTTTGCGTTTTTAATTATTTGTTTCGTCTCATATAAAAAAGGTTTAGTTTGGAAAATATTTTTTCCTACAATATATTTCCTTCGAGAAATACATTCTTAAAATACAGTACAAAAACAGAAACTAGGGGTTCGTATATCATTTTTGCAGAATGTTCGGTGCTAAGCTTTGCCAGGATGAGTCAGATGATGACCTGACAATAAAAGAAGCTCTCGATTGTAACACAAACAATCTTTAACAAAATTAGCCGAAATAATGGCAAAATGGAAGATTTTATACGTTGAGAGAAATCCTGGAAAAGGACAAAGAAACCAAGATATCGCATTCAGCTTTTAAAAATGAAATGTTTCTGCGCATCTACGTCACATCATAAGTATAAGTACAGCTAAAATATAGAAACACAACCTTACAAACATGTCTATAAATTGCTAAAGTGACGTCATATGAAACAGTTGAATTTTGTAAACATGTGCAATGCGTAATCTTGAATCTGTATTATGGGTTGCTTCCGATTTCTCAAACATCTTCGATAAGTGAAAGAATTGTTTCCAAATCAAGTTTTATCAAAACTAAAGAAAAGAATCGCTTAAATTCTAAACATTTAAACCAAATTATTTTTCCAAAAGATTATTTTATAAAATCTCAAACTATTGAAATAATTAATAAAAAAATTTCACAGTTTTTTTTTTAATAAATACATACAAATATTATGTATAAATTATAAAATGTGTTTTTCATATTATTACTTTTTTGTTTGCTCGTTTTAGTTCAAGAATTGTTTTGTTCGTTATGTTATTGTTATTTTTTTACTAAAAGACTAATAATAAATAATTTTTGAATTTTTATTTATTGAAATTACTTAATTTATAACAAAACTTTATCAATCGGTTAACCGATCAATAACAAAATTAACCGATTATTAACCGATTAAACCAAAACCTCGGTTAATTAATCGAGCGATTAACCGATTAAAGCAAAAGCCCGATTAAATGAATACCCTAATGTATATCTTTGAAATAATATTTTTTACTTACATTTTCTTTTCATTCTTAATATAAGTTACCGCAAAAAAATAATAAAATTTAGCTATAAATAAAATTAATAAAAAGAAGAAGAAGAAAAACTGTCAAAACCGATTAGGAATATGCCCTGCGAACATGGTAATTCAAATAAGTAATTAAAACAAAGAGCGAAGTAATCCAAAGCACCGTGCGAACAAGGCATAAAGCTTGTAAATATTTCAAAAACATTCTGAATTTTGGATGAAATTTCAAAGGCTAAAAAAAGTAATTAATCTTATGAAATTTAAACAAATATATATTGCTATAATATTTAGGCATACATATGAATATGAATGCAACAATAACTTAATTTTTATAAATAAATTAAATATGTGCAAAATTTCTCGCTTGGTTATACACATACAATTTGTTCGAATAATAAAAAAGGATCAGAGCTTTTAGAGCAGGCACTTAGCTAACTAGAAATCCATTTTTTTTTTGAAACGTTAACATTAATGTCATTTATCCAGCTAAATTCGGGATTTGTATCGATGTGCAACTGGGCAAAATTTTTTTAAAAGAGACCGATAATGCCATTAAGCCCAATTTCTGGAATATTGTTTAATTTTTATTTAATTTTCAGTACCCAGAAAATTCGTATATGGGCATTTCCCTGTCATCGTACGTGACACTTGTACGCCTTCAGAGAGGTTGAGATTTAACAAAAATTTTTGAAATTAAAATGTTTTTTTTTTTTGATTATGTTTCATTTAGAGGGTACTTTACACGAAAAAAAATTATCACATTCGAAACCTTGTTTTCCAAAATATCGAGCAAAAAAGGGGCATATCGTACGTGACATAAAACGAAAGTGATTATGGGGTAAATGTAAAAAATGCGGAAATATGCGAATTGTGGGAGGTGTTTTTATTTTTTACATTAAACCACATAATTTTTCTTTATAATACAACATTTTGTCACGGCATAGTACTTATCGTAAGAGTAATTGTTGTCAATTTTTATGTCAAAACCAACATTTATAAGGAAGTTATGGAATTAAAAGATTTATTCGGGAGAAGTATTTGTATGGTCAAATATGGACCGATTTTAATAGTAAATACAGTGTTTTTATCAAGTAAAAATTGGGAATTAAGCACGCCAAATAAAATCTTGTTAATTGAAAAATTTTGTATTCCAAAAAATTACTTTAATATTAAACTGGCAAGTGCACGGTATAAAAAAACTAAACTGGCAACATGCTTTATTTTTTGCGGAAACAATAAAGCAAGTTGTTTTTGTTTTTTCTTGGGAATTAAGCACGTCAAACAAAATCTTGTTAATTGAAAAATGTTGTATTTCAAAAAATCACTTTAATATTAAACTGGCAAGTGCACGGCATAAAAAAACTAAACTGGCAACATGCTTTATTTTTTGCGGAAACAATAAAGCAAGTTGTTTTTGTTTTTTCTTAGCCTACTTTCAACTACAAAAAATGTTGGAAGAATTTGCACCAATTGTAGTTTGGAATGTAAGGAGAGATAAACTCACTGTTTATTGTTGATGTTTTTGTTTAAACTTTGATATTGTTAAGAGTAAAGCTGTTGCTTATAATTCTTATTCGCTTAACAGTTTTATTTGGTTTTATATCTTTAGTTTTTCTAAAATCTTTGGATCTAGTTTCCTGACGATCTTGCCTAAGCAACCAGTGAAATGCGCATAGTAACAGCTTATCCCATCAACAATAAATTTCAGTGTTTTTATCAAGAATAAAAATTGGAAATTAAGCACGCCAACCAAAATCTTGTTAATGGAAAAACTTTGTATTCCTAAAAATTACTTTGATAATATTTGTTAAGATGATCTAGATTGCAATAAAATAAGTTTGGACCAAATTTTAACTAAATACCAACATAATAAAATTATACATTTAGTTGCATTTAAAGTACTTGCAATATCGTACGTGACCCTTAAAAAGCTTAAAAAATTTTTATTATACCACAAAAAAAAAAAAAAAAAAAAAATACCGATCAATATTTTTTTTTACAACAAATATTTTGCTTTAAACTTAAGTTTTGAAACACCAAAGACTCATCAAATACAAATGACAAAGACAAATGATGTTTTTGCACCGCGTACACTGCTAATCGAACTATATATTTGGACTTTTCTCATTGTTTATTGTTGTTATACTGCCTGTTTTTAGAAAACGTAAACAAGTGAGTGAGTGAGAAATTATATAGAAAACAACAATAAAAAACGAAAATTTGTTTTTGTTTTCAATATAATTTCTCACTCACTCACTTGTTTACGTTTTCTAAAAACAGGCAGATAATCTCTATTTAATCGGCAGAAAATTTAAAAGCGTTGATTTCAGTTACTAAAAATTAATAATTTAAAAGCTGTAAGTACCTCTTCATAGTAAAGTTTGCGGCTTTTTTCCCTTACTACCATATTTGAAAAAAGTCTAGAGGGTTTTCATTTTTTTAAGTCGTGGTGGACATTCTCATGGAAATGCCCATATATAAAATTTCTAAAGAAAATCCTTTTACCATTAACCTTTTTATTTTATCATTAACTTTTTTATAAACGGATCCGTAAAAATGTTAGTGAAAAAAATTAAGCACTTGTGACTTTTGTATGAAACACTTAATTTAATTAAAACGCTAATTGCAGAAAGGGAACTACCTTAAAACATTAATTTTGAGGTAATCAATTTAAACAATTTAAAATTCATAATAACAAATGCAATTTTTGTTGCTCTTAGCTCGTAGAGTGGAGAACAGATTTAAATTTGAAGTTGTCTTAGATGGCACTTTTTACACTGTTTTTTTTAGCTATACTCAAATAAGGTACAATAAGTAAATGGCAGTAGTTTCCTTTTTGTATTTAGTGATTAAGTTTTTTCACACTTGTCTACAATCGTCACTTTCATACTTACTTCCGTTTTCGCATAACTTAGTTTAATTTCCTTTAACTTCCGGTTTCGTAAATTTTTATAACCGATTTATTTACCAGCACTCGAAGTGTTAATTTATCATAATAAAAATTTTAATTTACGTCATTTTTTATTTGACCTCATAACAATTACACAATAATGCCTTTTTGTGAGTTGCTTTTCCGTTTTACAAACTTTTAATTTAACACACAGACGCACACTCAGTCATTCACATTACAAATACGGCAACTAAACAAAACTCCTTAAACACGAAGTAATTTTTTTTATTCGTTTCCCCCATAGGGACTGAATTTTTTTCACTTTGTTTTTATTAAATTGGTACTTAATTTTTTTTAATTTAATATTATTGCCGAACCGAAATTTTCAAATTATATTTTAAAGACCCTCCTTCCTGAAGTGAAACTTAAACATTTTTATTTTATTTTACTGTATTCTGTGTTTAAGTAGTTCTTCTAAAGAACTCTAAATTTTAATGTTTGTGTTGTGTGAATAATTGCCCTGGTATGGGTGTTTGTAGCACATATATTTTGGCTACGTGTCTGGCATTTTTATTGAGTTTCGTGTTTGGTTTTATGTTTTTTTTTTGACCATCCATTCATCCATCTTGTCTGGTACACATATTGATGTGTCTGCTGAAAGTTGTTTGGCCCAGTTTAGCATTAAATTTGAATCTGGTTCCCATTAACAGAGATCATGATGTTTTACGTTTGTGAATATGGCAGCAAAACAACTTTATGAGCCGAGCCGTACGTCAAAAGTTTTAAAGTAAGATAATTTTTTTTTTTTTTTTTTTTTTGGTTTTTTTTTTGTAAACATTAGCAATGAAGGTTAAACAAGTATTTTTATTTGATGTTCAGTGGTTAAGGCATTTACTTGAAGAGATTTAGTTGGAATTAAAGGATTTTTTTAAAAGAAAAATTGTTTTAAATTTGTTGATTATTAGGAGAAAACATTTACTTTTCGAATACATATGTAAGTATAAAAGATGTTTTTATGAACTGTTTTTTTTTGGATTAACTTAAGTCCTCGATAAAATATTTATTTTATTCACAATCAGCGTAAAATTAAATCATAATGATCATAGACTTAAAACTTCATTTCACTTTCGTCCGTTTTATCTGGATCATACGGGACTAACTTTGTTAGTTACTATAAATAAAATTTGAAAAATCATAATCTAATAGAAGTAGTGAAAGCAATTAGAGGCGAAGGTTCGTGTTATTTTTATTTGTTTAATTCGCCAATGAAACTAATATTTCTTACTGTCTAGCATAGATGGGGGTAGTGCATTAATTTTGCAGTTTCAACTCACACTTAGTGATAGTGCAAAAATATTGCAATCATTTTGTTGATGTTGAGTAATGAATTGAAAATTTGCAGCCTCACTAAACATCACTATCACTTAGTGATGTTAAAAAATTTTGCATTCAAAAAAAAAAAAAAAAAATAGTTTGATTTAAAAAAAAAAACAATTATCAGCTTATTGCAACTTTTTTCTTCTTCACTCTTATAGTATGTTCACATTTGGCTTCTTAAACGCGTTTAAGCAGTTCGAACGTGATTAAGCTCTAATCACTTTAAAATCGAGATGATTACCCATACATTAAAGTGATTTGTTAATCACTTCAAATTGACATGATTACAACTAAATCACTTCATAAATCACATAGAATTCAATGAACATACCTCAAATGTAGAATCGCCAACATGATCGTGTACAACCGGCCAAAATTTCTGCTTAATGTTTTTATTTTTTTCCTTAAATAATTCATAAATTTTCACAATTCATCATTAAAATGATTAAAATAAACTTATAATAACTTTATAAAAGTGTTTTTATTCATTTTTAATACTTTAAAGAAATATAAATTTGTTTGTTGTTTTTTTGTGCGTTGTTGTGTGTTTTTTTCTTTACCATCTGTCATCTTAATCATCTCAAATGTAATGTGAACGGCTTTGATTAGCTAAATCAACATTATGCTTAAACGCGTTTAAAAACCTAAGTGTGAACTTAGCATTAATTAAAAATAAAAACTTGTATTTTCATGATTAAAGCCAATAATTATACCGTTATTGACAAAATTTCATTTTGTTTAATGTTTTTTACTTATGCATATCCTCAAAAGAAATCAAAAACCATGCACATACAAAGTTACATTTTTTAAATTTTAGTGAGACAATATTTGTATGCAGCTTTTTTGATTGAATGTCCAAATTTTGCACTACTTGATTTGAGTGCAGATTTTTGCATTCAAATCTGCGTTTAAAAAATTAAGTTAAAAAATAACAATTATCACTAAAGCTGGTAAAAAGAGTGCAAACTAATTTCTTTGCAGTTTTATTTAGTGATAGTGCAATGCTGATTTAAATCAATATTTAGTGCACTACCCCCAACTATGCTGTCTAGCCAGTAAGAAAATAAAATAATCACATCTAAAGTAAAGGGTGGTCCAACCATATTGCACGATATTTATCGTGAGTCACACCTTAACGTCCAGGTTTATGCCCAACTTGATTTGACATTTCCTTATCTCAGCGTTTGAAAAATTCAACCATGGAGAGGTACAAAAATGAGCAGCGCTTTAAGATTGTCAAAGTCTTTTACGAAAATGGGCGTTCAAATCAAAATGCATTTCGTGATTTTTTTGGTCAGCATAATCGACTAAATGCGGGAGAATTGTGCCAAATTTTAGCAAACCGGAACTAAAGGAAATGTGAAAACACCTGTGCCTGCTCGCTCAGTTTGTTCTGCGGAACACATTGCTGTTGTATGAGATAGTGTGGCAGAAGAGCCGTCAATCTTGCCTCGTCGTCGTGCCAACAATTGAACATCTCACGAACATCACTAATGCGATTTTTAAAAAAAGATTTGAATTTACACGCTTGCAAGGTTCAATTGACTCAAAAGCTGAAGCATACAGACCATTTCAAGCGTCGTCAATATGCCGAATGGTTGGTTAGACAGACAGAAGTGAATTGCGATTTTACAAAGAAAATCATCTTCAGCGACGAGGCACACTCTCACCTTATTTGAAGCAGAATTGCCGCATTTGGACAAATGTGAATCTTCAAGTGATTATTGAAAAGCCGATGCATGCACAAAGAGTGACTGTTTGGTGCGGTTTATGGGCTGGCGGCGTCATCGGGCCGTACTTCTTCGAAAATGAGGTCGGCTAAGCAGTAACCGTGAATGGTGTTCGCTATCGCGAGATAATAACGTACTTCTCGTGGCCAGAAATTTTGGATATTAACCTGGACGATATGTGGTTTCAAAAGGACAGTGCCACTTGCCACACAGCCAACGAAACAATGGCTCTTTTGAACAAGAAATTCAATGGCCGTATTATCTCAAGTCGTGGCGATGTTAATTGGCCGTCGGGATCATGTGATTTGACTCCGATGGACTTGTTTTTGGGGGCATTTAATCAATATTCAAGAGCTAAAGGATGAGATAATTCGGCACATTAACGACATTGAACCTCAATTATGTCTCAGACTCATTGAAAATATGGACCATGGGATAGCGGCATGTCACCGAAGCCGCGGCGAGCGTTTGGACGATATTTTGTTCCACACATAATTGCCATAGATCCTTCTTTCATAATAAAACATATAAAGATAATTCTCTGAAAACTTTTTTTTTATTTGCAATTAAAAAAAAGGATTTAACAAGATGGACAATTTTAACTTGAAGTTATTCAAAGACACCCTGAGAAAAGTTTGTGTCATTTGTTCTAGCAGACTGGTTCTGGGATTTGAGAAAATAGAACAAGTCCAAAAAGAAAGAATACATGACCAGTGAAAGGAAAACCAATCATTTAGCTGGTATTTGAAGAACAAGAAGGAAGAAAAAGTAATGAATTACAGTACAGTGTTCACCGGTGATGTGACACATTTTTTAGGGACTTTCTAAAATTTGGTTCTTAAATTTCGATCTAGGACTTCTTTTATTGAAATAATACTTCATTGTAGTTATTAACACTAAACTCGTTCATTGAGAATAGATGTGTGACTTGTCAAATGGTTGCTGTTAGGTGTCAATTCACCCCCTCCAATGACAACCCCATGTAAAAGTGATATGTCCCATTCATATAAAGTGTTAGAACAACTTTGGTGTCAGTTCCTTTCCCCCTAGGGAAGCGTTTAAATAACTGCAGTCGAAGAAGAAAAACGGCCATTTCTTCTACTTCTTTATTTGCCATTGGCTAATAAAAAACTGTTGCTTTTACTTCTGATTCATTAAATTGCTAAAACCAAATTTTTGGAATAGTACCACGGAGTGGCCAAGAATGCTTTATTAATGAAAACACCTGTCTCCCGTCGTGTTGCAAAAAAAACCTCACGCAGGGAAGCAAATTTCTGAAACCTTCCAAGAAATTTTGAGCCGCGATGAATTGTAAACCGTAGGAAAATTTTTAAATCTAAAGCAGTGAATAAATTCCAAAATAGCATTTAGGTGATACGTATAGGATTATATACAAATATCAGGTGTATATTTTTTAAAATTTACGTGAGATAAAACTGGTTGTTTTCCAACTTCAACCCGATCCCTGCGTGAACTTTTTTAACAAACCGAAAAAATTATAATTGTTTTATTAATAACTTTTAATGCTCTACACGACTATACTATGCCGTTTTTGATATTCGCAAAAAGTGTGAAAAAGTTATAGCCCTAGTGAACAGTCGTTATCAAACCAACTAAAAAAGCGCAAGGTTGCACACAATTTTTCATTTTTTGTTTGAAAGTTTTTTGTTTGGACTGCAACTTTTTAAGCCCTGCTCTAGGGCATTTATACGGATCCAAAATAGCTATATTCTATACTGAAATCTATTTTATTCCTTCTGTGCAAACTAATTGAACATGAGCTTAAGATCACAAACTGATTTAGTTTAAGATTAACACTTATCTTGGGCTTACACTTAGGATATACATAAACACATAAAGATATTTTAAATTTAATAAATATTAATAATTACTATTGTGGTTATTTTGTTGAACTGTTCATGGTTTTTTATTTTTATATTTTTATCAGACTAAAGTTTATTAAATTTAAATTAAACGGCAAACACCTCTGCAGAGATTGAATGGTTACAATCGAAACATGTAAGGGCAACCAGTCCGTGAAAAACTGGGTTTGGTTCCCAGCTCAGTCAAGAATGAAAAATTATCAATAAAAATTTTAATTCATTTTATGTTGTAAAATTCCTTTCTTCAATAAAATAATTTAATAAAAACAAGTAAGAAAGTATAGTCGGTCAAGCCCGACCATATGATACCCAGCATCACAGTACTTAAAAACACATCATGCTTATGTGTCCATATATATATGGATTTCTCTATGTTTAAAAACTTCATTAAAATCGGTTTGAAAGTTTGTGAGAGGCAGAAATTGCCCCCTACATCCCCTTGTGGTCCTATTTTTGAAAAACTGTATAGCTTATGTGTCCATATAGATATGGATCTATCTATGTTTTAAATTTCATTAAAATCAGTTTTAGAGGCAAAAATTGCCCCTTTCTCCCCTTGTGGTCCTATATTTTTTAAAACTGTATAGCTTATGTGTCCATATAGATATGGATCTATCCATGTTTTAAATTTCATTAAAATCGGTTTGATAGTTTCTGAGAGGAAGAAATTTCCCCCTATCTTCCCTTGTGATCCTACGATTTGGCCCATTTTCAATAGGCTTGGTCCTTGTACCAATAAGAACCTATGACCCAAATTTTATCAAGTTATCTCTAAAGTTGCGACCTGTACTTTGCGCACAAGGTTACATGGACCGCCAGCCAGCCAGCCAGCCGGACGGACATCGTTAGTTCGACTCAGAAAGTGATTCTGAGTAGATCGGTATACTTTAAGGTGGGTCTAGGACCACTATTTTAAGGCGTTACACACATCAGCACAAATGCATAATACCCTCTCCACTATTGTGGTGTGGGTATAATTAAATTTAATGAACTTTATAATGTATATAATGTAAAGTAATGGCCCTAGTACCGAGCCTTGAGGTACACCAGCCATTATGTTAAAAGAATTCGTAAAAACATTATTAATAACCACATAAAATGAACATTATATACTGCTCTGATATTCCTATGCTGGACTATGCTTTTTTTTGCGGATGATACTGCTATTTTTAGCTCTGGGTCTTCACCAGAAATAGTAATCGGCAATATGCAATCTGCCCTCAATAGCTTATGTCATTACTTTACTAAATGGAAAATTAAAATTAATGCAGGAAAATTACAATTTATCTTTTTTAGAAAGAAAAGAAGTTCATGTAATCTTCCTGGCTCCAACTTATTTTTAAATGGTATAGATATACCCTGGTCTGACAATATTAAATATTTAGGTGTAACTCTTGATAAACGTCTTACTTATGGCAATCACGAAATGCACATAATAATAAAGTTAATATTAGTATCAGAACATTATACCCTCTTATTAATCGCAGATCTCAGCTTAGTACATATGTATAATAAAGTTATTTTGGTAAAAACTATATTCCAGGCTATAATTTTATATGCCTGCTCAGTATGGGGCCATTGCGCTAGAACTCACATCAAGAAACTGAAGATTGGACACAACAAACTTCTTAAAATGATTTTGAATCTACCGTGGCATTACTCCACAAACAGACTCCATAGACATTGTAATGTTGAACTTGTTATCGATCGTATTGAAAAAATAACTTAACAATTTCAGCACTCTTGTACTTATTCAGACATTGAATATCTTCGCAACTTGTTTTTATAAAATATTTTATTTTAAGCTTAGTACATACAGTACATATGTTAAATTTTATTACTTATATTAAAAAGCACTATTTATGTTAAAACTGTAAATATTGCTGTTTTCATATAATATATCTATACTTTTTAATTTATTGAAGGTTTTTATGTAAATTTTCCTTCCCCGTGTTTCTGTTTAATTTAAGTATGCTCCTTTGGTTTAATTAGTAAAATATTATAGCTGTAAGCAGGCCTGCCATATTTGCTGATTTATCGGCATTTTGCCGATTTTTTACCTCTAAATTATCAAACTGCCGATTTGCCGATTTTTGCTCAAAAAAGGCCGATTTTTCAATTAACGACTAAAACTCGGTAACTTTTTGTTTGTTCTGGTATATCTTATTAATTTTTTGCAACACTGGCATACTTGTTAAACTTTTAATATTTTATTTGAAAAATATTCAACTTTGAAGAATGAAAGAACTAAATCCGAATAAAATAAAAAGCCAACGCACAGTAGCGCCCGTAGAACAAACGTAGAACAAACGGTTGCAAAAATCAAAATTTTCATGAGCGCCGACGAAGTTTTGAATAAACCCATGTTATAGGAAACTTTTCAACGATTTCAAATATGCCACTCTTAATAATATCACATTTTTAGTTAAGAAGATATAACCGTTCAAAGTTGACCGACTTGCGGTTTTCAAAAAAACACACAATTTTTAGTCAATTTGTTGCGATTTCAGGTGTAATATCACGAAAAATAGGTAACGAATCGCCTTATTTTTTGTTTGTATTGATTGATGTATTTATTAAATGTATAATAATAAAAAAAATTAACTGTTTGCTTTGTGTTTCTCCTGGTAAATCACTATTTAAAAACTATCCGTTTTTTCACTATTTTTCAACTTTGACGGAAAATAAAAAAAATCTATATTTTTCTATATTTGCAAAAAGTAAGGCACAAATCTTATTTGGACACGTGCATAATATCAAAATTGCATTATTCAGCCTAAATCCATATGTATGCAGGGAACAGGTAAATTTTTAGGCATGGTAGCATAAGCCTATATACTGCAAAATAAGCATAATGCCTGGATTAGTCTACGACTGAAAGTTGGCGCAACAATTACTGAAACCATTAAACAATTTAAGTACTGAAAACATGGCGTTGAACAATTTAAAATTATTTGAACTGTTTAGAAAGTCAACCACACCAAAGTTTTTCACGGAAGCTGCTTTAGAAAAACTTGATAGCTTATACGGAAATATTGAGAGAACCGAAATTATGAAAAATAATTTTTATCTGATATATGCAAATATTAAGGCAAAATGGGTGAAATCTAATCGAACCATTCAGAACTTCAACTCCAAATACGAGGACTGGCTTAATGAAGACACCATCCTGGATATATTGGCAGTAGATAAACCCACCACATCAACCAGAGGAGCAAAAGGAAGGCCAAAAAAAAGTATTGAGGAGTGTTCAATTTTCACAAGGAAGAGGAAACTTGCCGATGCCACCAATGACTTGATATACATTCTCTTACGAATTGTGATGAATATTTTTAATTTGTTGGGTAATAATTTAAAACATAAAACCCTAAAGAAAAAAAATAAAAACAATCTAAAAATGTAAAAATAATTTTTTTTAGTTACCATAAAATTGATTTTTCTACTAATTTTAACTTTGATAACCCATAAGTAGGCCCCTACAAAGCGTAGCACCCTTTCCAAACGCTCATTTCATAGGCTGAACAGTTATCTATCATATGCTGTTTAAACTGTTCAATTATCTTATTCGGTTCAAAAGATATAATTTTTGCAACGAAAAAACTCAAATGGCGCCACTGTGCAACGCTTAAAATATCTATAAGGAACATTTAAAAAACTTTATATTTGAGTTTGAAAATAAAGACACTTACAAATAATAAAAGACACTTACAATAAAAATAATTTAAATTAAAAAAAATTATTCTTATAAAACTAAACGGAATTGAGGATGATGAAGGTATATCTGATAGCCAATTAAATATAAGGAAGTGAAGTAAATTTGCAAGATTTTTGGCAAAAATTCAGATCTAAAACGTAAGAATTTAAGTGGTACATTTCCAAGAAATTATTTTCCTTATCCAAATTTCTCGAAAATATGGAAAGAATTTGTAGCCAAGTCAACCTAAATAAAACAAAATGTCGATGATCCCTGAAAAATTAAAATTTGCAAGGAACTTTAATTTTTCAAGTTTAGTAGTTCGAATTGTTTTGAAACTGATATCAGGTGGCTAATTCTGGCAGTCGTGATCGAATACTATTTCGATTCGAAACCAATTTTATTTCTAATTCTTTCAGTCGATACGGAACGAATCGAAATTATTTTTTTCAGTGCTGTGTAAACTCAACTAAATGCTTTACAACATAAAAAAATAATTGCCACAATTAGTCAGTATGATCAAATAAAAATGTCAAACTCAAATATTTGTCTGTAATAAAAAAAAGTAAACAAAAAGTTTACTTTAAAGTACAAAATATATATATTTGTTTTTAATCACTTAACTACAATTTATTACCCAGTAAAAACTTCGCCTACAGAATAATGTGTTGAGTAATCAGAAAAACATAAGAGCACTACTTACAATTCTACTGAAAGAACCAATGAATTTAACAAGGGATGTCCCAAAATGAACTCATTCAAAAGTAAGTCATTATTTTTTTTACCCACATACATCCAGAAAAAATTAGTTAAAGAAGTTGTTATAGATGTAGTAATAGAACAAATCTACTAAATAATGAGTTAAAGAAGTCATTCATTTTGAAAAAGTAATCGAAGTTTTTACTGGGTAATAAAACTTTTCTTTTTTTATTGATTATTTTATATTTTAAACATAAGTTAATGCTGCATTTTTCTGTATTGTTATTAAAAATATGTTTAAAGGCTCAGTTAGTTTTTACTTTCTGTTTCTGTTCTGTTCCGTTCTGTTACCAAATTGTAATAGTTACTTTTTCTGTAGCAACTTATCAGCCATTTATGACAAATTTGTTAGTTTTGCACCGTCCATTGTTTTATTTCAACAACTTTGAAGAAATTAAATTTTATGAATTCATAAAATCAAAAAACAGTTTATTTCAATATAAATATGTATTTTTTATTATTTATGTTGCTGTCACTTACAATTACTTAACAAGTTTTTGATTTTAACAAACTGAACCGCAACAGAACAGAAAAACTAATCAATTTCACAGGTTTTTTAATAACAAAAACAAATCAGCTGATTCGTAACAGAACAGAAAGTAAAGACTAACTGAGCCTTTATTGTATTTAAGAGAGGTATTTTAAATTTGGCGATTTATTGCCGATTTCTTATCAAAATGCTATGGCACCCCTGTCTGTAAGGTATTTTTTTACCATCTCTCTTAAAATTAAGTATTCTCTGTGTAGTAGTGAATTGCAAACAATAAAATGAAATGAAATTAACTTTATTAGCCTGACTAAAAATTTAATAATCGTTCATTAATACGGGGATTAGACTTTACCTGCTGCTGTGTATATTAAAAATAGTCATAGTTTTAAGATTTATTAAATCAAATTTATGCGAAAATTATATTCAAAGAGAAAACCTCCTTATTTTTACACCTTCGCTATTTAATTTCATATTAAATCTACGATTTCCAGTTTCTAAAAACTTTTATACATTGTAAATTTTGGCTCCCTTTTACTTATTTGTCAGTTGAAATTTAATTTAAATTTACTTGTTCTTATTCAAAAGAAACAGCTCATTTCATTCATCCCTCGGCTAACCAGAAGATGTGGAGTGCTTTTTTTTCTAACAAACTTAATTTAACTGGAAAGTTATTATCCACAAGACTGGAGGAGTGGACTGCTTGTAGAAGCAGTCTGTTGACGTGGCTCACATATAAACACACTTTAAAAGTGTAATCATCATCATCGTCATCATTATTGTTAACATCGCACACATACAAATTTTGCTTTCGACTTTTGTTTGATAGACATACATATAAGTTCATGTTCTGTACGTATTTGATGGTTGTGTTCGATATGGCTGGGTTTGAGAGTTCAGAATTTTTTCATTTGACTGCACATTCATTGAGTTCACTTTTCCTTCTGGTGCATTGATTTGTAACAATTTATTTTTTGCTTTGGTTTTAAATTCGTTTCTTTTTTATTTATTTTATATACCCTCTTCTAAAGAATAATTCCTCTACTATTACGAGTAGTGAATGAAGGTATGTTAAGTTTGTCTTTCCGTTATGGAAAAGTTTTGTAATTTTAATACCCGCACCACAATAGTAGAGAGTGTATAATGGCTTTGTATCGATGTGTGTAACAAATAGAAATATTGGCTCAAGCTACCTTTTATTACAATGATCGATTCGGAATAACTTTCTCGATCTAACGATGAACATCCTTGCTGGTTGGTTTATCTTGCCTTGTGTGTAACAAAGTGCCGGTCGCAATTTTAATGGCAATTTGATGCAAATAAGCCCCCTCTCAAAAATCACTTCAAGACGAACAAATCTCATGTAGATGTTGAAAAGTAGAAAATATTCGGCACCAAGAACTCTTATATGAATCTATATACATACAAGACTCCTGTCATGGTGTTTGTAATTGAACTCCTCCGAAACGGCTTGACCGATTTTTATGAAATTTTGTATGTGTACACACAGAAAAAAATACCAATGTTAACATGGCGAAATGTTGATTGAAAATCATAGTAAATATTTGCAAAAGTATGCGCTTTATTTAAATTTATCATTATTTCATATTAATTTTAAATGAAAAATATTAAAATAACCTTTAATCACGTTTATTAAATATTATTCACTGATAAAATAACATTGTTCAAAATTGAATCCATAAAAACCTGTTTTTGTGTATGGACTCTACTTAAAATTATCTTTGTTTTATGTTTATTTTAAATGAAAAATGTTAAAATAAAATTGTTCAATATTGAAACAATAAAAACCTGTTTTGTAGAAAAAACCACACCATAAAAAGAAAAACATACATATTTTTTTTCATATTTAAAATATGTTATAAAAAGAATACAATTCCCGTATTCTTTTAGTTAAAATTATTTAGTTAAATATTACATCAAGTCTTCAAAATAGAATGATAACGAAAACCATATTGGGCCATTCTGCTGATGCTTCTGTGTACAAAGGAAAATAAAAATAAGTGAATCATGTGTTACAGGGGTAAGTGTTTTGAATTATTCTTAATTAAATAAATGCATATGTTGTCTCTGAAACTTCTTCTCACTGTTATATCACACTCAAACCTATTTTTTCTACATGAAATTCACGTTGTTTCAACTTGAGATAACTTTCATTCGAAGTGATTCGGATTGTTATTTCAATATAAATGACACTTTTCACCAACTTTACTGCAATGTTAAATTAACATGAATTTTACTTATTTAAAAGAAAAAAAATGTTGTTCGCAAGTTATTGTAAAATCATGTTAAATTAACATGAAGCTACTATGAAGCAAAATCACCACCGAAAACGGTAAAATCTACCTTGTTTTCGACGATTTTACCTTGATTTTTTTCTGTGTGTAGATATGTTAGCTATGAGAACAGGTCGTTAAGTTTATTTGATATCGATATAGGGCGTAGCAAAAGGCAAAAGGGATAAAACCTCCCCCTCCCTATATCTTCTTAACTAATCGACCGGTTTTTCTAAAATTTGGTATTCAGACACTGTAACATCTGAAAGGAGCTTAAAGATATATTTTTTTTGGAAATTCCAACATTTAGGGCGTTATAGAAATAAAAAAGCTTCCCCTACCCACGTCTTCTTAATTAATTATCCGATGATAGTTTCAAGTTTTGAAGGAACTAATGGCTATAAATTTTAACATTTAGGGCGTAAAATAAAGCAAAAAGGGTAAATGGACCCTTCCCTTTACCTTCTTAATTTTTTAACCGATTCTCTTGAAAATTTTATTTATATTATTTATATTTATATTATTTTGACAAACTTTTTTTAGTAATTCTTTTAATTTGGCATCAAAAAATAACAATGAACATACAATTACACAATCCCAACATAACTCTTACTGAAGCAAAGCAAAATTATCACCTGGAATAAATGCACGATGGCTCACAAATATTCTCTTGAAACCTTGAACAGAACACTGAAAGATATAAAAAAAGCCAAAGTTTCCTTTCCAACTAGAGTTTTTTTTTTCCCGGACTTTTTCGTTTCCCGGGAAAGCGGGAAATTTTTTGGAATTTCCCGGGATCCCGGGATCCCGCTCCATATGAAAAAAACTTTTATAAAAAAACGTAAGGGAACTTGTTTACAAAGAAACTAAAATAAATGGTTCAATACTAAAAACCCAGAAAAAAATTCGCTTACTTTTTCAAAATGAATAGCTTCTTTAACCCATTATTTATCAGCTTTCTTCTATAACTACATCTATAACTACTTTTTTCTGAATGTATTAAAGTACAAAATGCGTTCATTTTGGGACATCCCTTGTAAAATTCATTGGTTCTTTCAGTAGAATTGTAAGTAGTGCTCTTATGTTTTTCTGATTACTCAACACATTATTTTGTAGGCGAAGTTTTTACTGGGAAATTAATTGAAGATTGAAATAGGAACTTGAATTATTATTATCTCACGCCTTTATTCCCTATTATTATGCTTTTATTCAGTATTATTATGCTCTGGATACAAGATAAAAAGATAACATAAAAACAACTATTTAATTCATAAAACAATAATAAAAACAAAATAAAAATTAAGGTACATACTCAAGATATGAGATCAAAAAGTTAATTAATAAAATATTTTAAAGGAATATATAACATTTTTTAACGGCATAGGAAATAACTGACACACTCAAAGCGCTTAGTAATTTTTAAAAAAGTATATTCCAGATTTAATTTACTAATTATCATGTTTCCGAAAAGTTTCGTTCATTTTTTACCGAGGTTGGACAAATAGTTAAAAGTGCACCGTTGTAGCATGCTTCGGATACACAATCAGAAGCCATTTTTCTTTTTTATAAGCAACGTCTATGTCAGTCAAATGTATGTCAAGGTTGATGCAAAAATAGCATCAACCGGACTGCTTCTTACAAACCTTTTCATTTCAATAGGTCCATTTGAAATTGAAATTGAAAATTTGTGTTTATCACCTAATAAACATATCGCTCCTTCATTGGCATCTAAGTCATATCTCAAACTGAACCGAAGTTATAGCAAAATATATCTTTAAGTCGGTACATTTTGAAAACTTTAATCGCATTTTGCCAAGATCGTTTGTTTTTGTAGATGTGACTATGTTGCAATAAAGGAGCGATATGTTTAGGTATCTCCTATTTTTAAGACTTGTTCATGGACAATGAAACTTTACTGCCTGCATCTTATTTGTAATTAATGTACTTTATTAACTCTTCACTTCACTAAATGTAATAATTATCAACTGTTGCACTGCCCATTCTGCTTTTAGTAGATTTATTGCATCAGGAGACATTGATTTACGTATGTACTCACTTCTTGTAATTGATCTAATCCACAACCCATCCACAGATGCTAATTTTTAGAGAATAGAAAACTAAATTTCAAAGTATAAATAGCTATTTTCTGAAATAATGAGGAATTTTTTATTTCCCGGGATCCCGCAAGAAAAATCCCGGGAAAACGGGATATAAAATAATTGAAATTCCCGGGAATTCCCGGGACGGGAAATTCCGGGAAAAAACCCTATTTCCAACGTACGCTGTTGAGATCAGCGCCAAAAAAATCTAAAACTCGGCAACAGTATTATCTCTAAGCCGTGCTTACATTGTTTTTAAATTTGCTTAGTAGTTTCAGAGATATCGTTGAATTATTGAAAAAAAGGAAAATTTTAAAAAGAAATAGTCTTAATATAAAAACATAATTTTCTTTTGCCGACTTTATAATTGCCCATGGGTCCCCGATGTGGTTCACCTTAGAATAATTGGACTTATTGTGGTGTAGGCGATCAGACGGTCGGGCTTGACAAACTATACTTTCTTACTTGTTAGATAATTAATCTATAAATATATAATTTTAATAATTAGTTTCGTGGTTATTTTGTTGAACTATTTATGGTTTTTAATCCAAATTTTTAATATTTTTAATAAGGCTTAAGTTCATCAAATTTAATTTTCATTAAATTATTTTTATGAAAAAAGGAATTTTACAACATGAAATTTAATTAAAATTGTTATTGATAATATTTCATTATTGACTGTAGACTCGATCTCCTCAGAGGGATTTGCCGTCTTACACTCGCAGCCATCGACGACTGCTGACGTCAATAGTCAAACATCAATCCTTAAACCAAATTGTTTTTTAACCTTTGGTAGATCGAAATTTGCTTTTTTGAATGATTATCCATTCTAATTGATTTTACATGCTTTTTCTTACTTCTTTCTTCTTTTCGTATTTTTTGTTTTAAGAGATAAATTAGTCAAACTTTGCAGTGCTAAATACCTTTTCAAATGGTTTGTCTATATTCAATAAAATTCAGCGTTTAAAAAAACTGCAGTCAAAGTAGAAAAACTGGCATTTCTTTCACTTTTTCATGAGCAAAAAAAAAAAAAAAAAAACAGTTGCTTTTACTTCTAATTCCTTAAACACAAACAGTTGCTGTCAAATCAACTCAAAAAGCAAAAAGTTGTAGACAAATTTTAGTTTTTTATTAGACAGTATTTGGTTTCGACTGCAGTTTTTTAAATCCTGGTTTTTTTTTTGGAAATCTCACTTCATAAATTTCAGCATTTTAAGATAAAGACTTTAGAATTCATAATGACGACAGTTAATATTTTATTTCCGTTTAAAGACATGTTATTTCAGCGATAATTTGCAATACAAATCTCTTTACGGTTTTTGAACTACAAATAGAAAATTCTAATTGTGTAATAATAATAAAGTCGACAACGTTTAATTTAAAATTCATTTTTTTATGGCTTAAAATGTCACCGCCAAATTGTGTGATCGCAAGTCCATTATTTTGCATAGGTCTAGGGTTCTTTCCCGGGAATTCCCCGTTTTCCCGGGATTTTTCTTGCGGGATCCCGGGAAATAAAAAATTCCTCATAATTTCAGAAAATAGCTGTTTATACTTTGAAATTTAGTTTTTTATTCTCTAGATCAATTACAAGATGTGAGTACATGTATTTAAATCAATGTCTCCTGATGCAATAAATCTACTAAAAGCAGTTGATAATTATTACATTTAGTGAAGTGAAGAGTTAATAAAGTACATTAATTCAAAATAAAATGCAGGCAGTAAAGTTTCATTGTCCATGAACAAGTCTTAAAAATAGGAGATACCTAAACATATCGCTCCTTTATTGCAACATAGTCATATCTACAAAAACAAACGATCTTGGCAAAATGCGATTAAAGTTTTCAAAATGTACCGATTTAAAAATATATTTTGCTATAACTCCGGTTCAGTTTGAGATAAAATACGAGAAGGTATGAAGGAAAACTTTGCTAAAGTTACTTCAAATTTTGGGATATGACTATGATGCCATGAAGGAGCGATATGTTTATTAGGTGATAAACATAAATTTTCAATTTCAATTTGTGTTGGTTTATATACCCGTGAAGTGCGGGGAAACCGAAATAAAATAACATTTTGGAAACTCGTGTAAGATAATACAACATACAACTTGAAAAACATTTTGTCCTAAAGATTACAAATGGAACTATTGAAATGAAAAGGTTTGGAAGAAGCATTCCGGTTGATGCTTTTTTTGCATAAACCTTGACATACATTTGACTGACATAGACGTTGTTTATAAAAAAGAAAAAATTGCTTCTGATTGTGAATCCGAAGCATGCTACAACAGTGCACTTTTAACTATTTATCCAACCTCGGTAAAAAGTGAACGACATTTTTCGGAAACATGGTATTAGTAAATAAAATCAGGAATATACTTTTTGACGACTTACAAAGCGCTTTGAGTGTATCAGAAAGTTATTTCCCAAGCCATTTAAAAATGTTATATATTTCTTTAAAGTATTTTATCTATTTTATTAATTAACTTTTTGATTTCATATCTTGAGTACCTCAATTTTTATTTTGTTTTTATTATTGTTTTATGAATTATCCAGAGCATAATAATACTGAATTAAAGCATAATAAAGGCGTGAGGTAATAATAATTCAAGTTCCTATTTCAATCTTTAATTATTTTTTTAATATTGAACCATTTAATTTACTTTCTTTGTAAACAAGTTCCCTTACGTTTTTTTAAAAAAGTTTTTTTCATTAAATAATATCAAAATTTACTTTGTATTATTTATATAGAGCGGGATTCCGGGATCCCGGGAAATTAAAAAAAATTTCCCGCTTTCCCGGGAATCGAAAAAGTCCGGGGAAAAAAAAACTCTACATAGGTCCCATTTAAACCATACTCCCGAAAAATAATGAAATACGCCTTAACTCGTAACGTTATAATATTAATATGAAATTTGTTAAAGTTTAAAATTATATGATAAGAAATTTTAATATCAGATTTTATATAAAAAAAAAAACATAATAGATCCAGTACGAAGTCCACTACCTAAAAATGGCGAAAGGTATTAAAGATTCCGGATAGCCAAATATACCATTTTTATTTCTTATTTGTTACTAAAACTTTATCCTTTCTTGGAAATTTAAAGGCAAAAGTAACTTTAGTACAATTTTAAACTCGAAATTTTTAGTGCATTCATATTGCCTAAAAAGAAACATTATTTTGCAAATATATCTCTTCACGTTGTTAAAAGAAACCTAAGTTTCTTAACTTTTTGTAGACAAGATGCCCTTAATTAGGCTTTTTTGGAATATTTTCTTGAACGTTTTATAAAGTCTTTTGCTAACTTTATGCTAACAAAATAAAAGCTTTGAACAACATGCTAAATGATAACATTGCCAATGTATGATTGAAAAAAGAAGTTACAAATTCAACTTTTGTAATATGCAAGAATCCATCGGGTCATGGCCCAGAAAAAAATTATGCTTCCTCAGAAATTTTAATTTAAGGAAGAATTCGCAGTTTAGCGTTTTCACTGATAACACAGTGCAGCAAAATTCGGGTCATCGCCGCCAGTCTCAATACTTGCAACGCGAAATGAAACTAGACTATTAGTAGAGCAATTCTGCCAAAGAGTTTTGAAAAGTAAGCTCGGGTTCCCGAAATAAGGGCCCCTAAAGTTTTTGAATTTTTTGAAAAGGCGTTTAGTATAAGTAAAAAAAAAATATACTAAATTTACTTCTGAGCTGAGATACTATTTCAGATGTCTGCAGTAGAATTGTATGGCGATTCTTTGCTTAGAATATATTAACCCTCCAACACTAATTTTAAGGGGTAATTTTTGTCCTTTTTTTTAACTTCCACGCAAAAGTATACTAAAACGGCACTTTAGAGGGTTAAAATGTTGGACGAATATTTTATGCATCAAATTATGCATCACTAGGGCTCTTCTGAGACCAAAAAATCGTACAATGTATGTCTAACGGATTTTCGAAATTCTGGGCCTTGAAATTTTTGAATTTTTCGAAAATCCGTTTTACATCTTAAGCCGAGATAAGACAGCAAAAAATTTTTTAAATAAAACTCGGTGAAAAAATCTTTGTTATCAAATAATAAAATAAATCAAAATTAAAGAAAATTTTCGTTTATAAAACAAAATTTTAAAAAAGTGAATTAAAATGTTTTCGTATGATTAACAACAATTTTTTCAACTTTTTAAATTTAACTTAAGATGTTTTTTCATAAGTTCCTTAGTTTGTTTTTCAAAAGAATTTACATTTTTTTTCTTAAAAGTTAAAATAATTTAAAAATTTTAACCAAATTGACTTTAGAAATTGTTCGACCACTTTGGAAAGCCATAGGTCCTCAAAAAAGTTAAGTTCTTTTTGCATAATTCCGTTCAATTAACCTTGAGACAAAACAGAATAAATATTCCAAATTAAAAAATCAAATAAACATTTTACATTCTAAGCTTTTCTCTGAGTGTATTTACTGCTTCATAGCATTAGCTCCTCTAAAAATATTTCATTTTACTTGGACACGTTCTTAGGTGACAATGAATTGCTATTGTTGTTGTTATTTGATGCTTGTATTAATTCTGTTGAGCATCCTGTAAACACGACTGACTGTATCATATGAGAATTAAGATGTTTGTTTGGCTGAAATAAATGTGCAGCATTGTTCCAATGATTGAATAGTTTGTATGCTGGTTCTACCCCATTGTTATATTTTACACTTTTTGTTGCCCATCAAATCGGTTTGCAAGTTTATTTGTATGTTTTGTGTTTTTCGAAAAGGAAAGGAGGTTAAATGAAATCATGCGCATCTAATCTTGTTAAAGTATTGAACCTGGATAATACACACATACTATTTGTAGAAAAATATAAGTACATTCTCTTAAACGACCTTACACATATGTGTGTTTACTTTTTTGTGCTAAGAAGTTTTACCCAAAACCATTTAAAGAATAATATATTGAAGTTTATTTTTATGGTGTTAATACAAACATTTATTTCTTCTTTTTATTTACATCAAGTGTACTTACTTACTTGATGTTTGCTTGTAAATGAATTTGTCAAATTGCTGTTAGCAAAGATGCTAACGATATCTGATCAAGCGTGTAATCGAAAAAGAAGGTTGATAGTAGCGAAAGTATTTAAATTTTAAATGTCAATAAAGTTAAAAAACAACAACTTTAAAGTTTATGTGTTTGGCCTTGTGTAAGGTGGTGACATCTGGAATAAGAATTCAACTTATTTTGTGGATTTTCCGCTAGACTTATTGGATTGTTGTCCGATGAATCTGATATCATGGACTTATCCGTTCATTGATAAATGACTGTGTTACTCTTTTTACAACTTTCAAAGCAGACGGTAGAGCGTCCAATTCCAATAACGTTTCACCAGCGCCACCATTGCCTGACGATTTATTAAATGAATTAAAATGCTTTGTAATTTAAAACAATATACATTCTTATCCGTGCTAAGGTATTCATTTCAGTAGTTGCTCATAATCGCGTTCGACGGAGTCTGGCATGTTGCACTCTTGCCAAAATTTGATGCATTTGGTGTCGGCGATAATTTCTCTTGATTTATACCGAGCTTTCTCAGAGATCACACTTTACAATTGTTATAGATGGGATTTCGTCAAACGAGTTGAAGATTCATTTAGGAGTGCCGCATGGTTACGTTCTAGTCTCTACTCTATTTCTTATTTTTCTAATGACATCTTTTGTCAAACTTCCAACCCTATCTACTCCTTTGCAGACGACAGCAATCTTTGCCATTCGTATTCATTTGATTATAAGCCAAGCGTTTTCGATGTTAGTGCTATGAGGCAAAACATGGAGGATACGCTCGGTCGAGTCTCAGAATGCGGTCTTGCGAATAGGATCAATTTAAATGCACATAAGATGCCTCATTTGTATGGGTAATATTTTCTTAATATTTTTTATTATTTTAGAAGGATCTTTGACAATTATGTGTTAAACAAAATATCTTCGTTAATGTGCCGAATTATCTCATCCATTAACTCTTGAATTGTTATTGGCTTATTGACGTACACGTTTTCATTGGTATTCAAGTAGGGCATTCAATTCTATTGACTCCCTTGAGCACCATCGCAATGTTGTAACTATAATAGGATCTGTTCTGATGAAATCAGTGATCTGGTTCCCGAAACCCGTTCGTTTGTTCGTAATACAGCTTTTCCCTCACGAAATTTAATTTTTTGGCCGGACTATTTGTAGCTTCCTGCCGAAGTCTTCCCTATCAGGATAAAACCTCCACGCCCACCAAAATTGTCTTTTTACATCAAATCTGACTTTTATGTTTCATAACTTGGAAAATATTAATTTTGTAGAAAAGTTGTTAACAAGTTTTCCCTTAATCTCTTGTTAAACAAAATTAACTAAAAAATATCAAATAAACTACTAAAAATCAAATTTTGAATTTATTAAACAAACCCATTTTCTATGAATCACGAATCTTTAATTTTGTTGAAAAACATTTTTATTATTTAGTTTTAATAAAAACACTGTGCTAGCTAAAAAAAAACAGACCAGTTGGGCACTTGGCCTTTTAATTTAATTCGGGTACGCTGAATCCTGTGGTACTAACCGTTTTTCTAGGTTAGCTCTTGTTTTCGAGATATACCGTTATTATGAAAATGGAGGAGGTTGCACTTTAGTTTATTGAATAAACTAAAAAACCGAAATTTCGCAATACCTTTAAGAAAAGTTAAAGTGTTTTTTTAAAGTTCGCAGTCGTCTTAGAAACATAATAATTTTTAGCAAAAAAGAAAAAAATAATAATGTTTTAGCAAAATTAAAATATTTTTGATCTTTAAAAAATCATAAAACATTGGAAAATGCAGCAATGCTTATGATGTTTTTTAGACATATTAAAAACGAAGTTGCAAACAAAAAAAGCCATAAATGATTAACATGTCTTTTCAACTTTTGATTTTATTCACAAAAGACGAAAAATTTTAATTAAATTTAAGGATTTCATAAGCCACAATATTTGTTTGGGAGCACCTCTAAGAAGTGGAGTTAAAGATCAATTATGTCTCGAGAAAATGTTAAGAACAAAAAACTAATTGCGGTCGGTCATGCATTATATTCCCTTAGGGGCGACTCCTGGGTAGTTATGTGGCTTTTTCTTCAATATAATTCTAGTCTTTATTGACAATTTTGTATAAGAGGCCCTTAAGGAATAGAGATAGCGGGAGGTATGTTAGAAACACATGATAAACGTTTTACTATTGTTGGAAACTAAGTAAACGATTTGTATTTTAAATAAATATTTTCCAAGTTATGAGGCATAAAAGTCGGACTTTACAATTTTTCTCAAACTTTGGCAGGGATAAGAGACGGCTAAGTCTTCACCGATTTTTCTAAAATTTTTTTTGGCGTCGTTTGGACGAATTGGGGGGTGTGAGCATGGAAAAATAAAAAACAAATATGATACATACAGTTAACGACCACCCTAATGCTTCATATTTAATATAAATTATTTGAATATTTTTTGAAAAACAAAACATTTGTGTTATAAAGAAATTATTTATTCTATAAAATAACAAAAGCAGAAGAGTATTTCCCAAAATTTGTTAAATTAGGAACTCTTGTATATTAACATAATTTAAATGAAGGTACTATAAACTATATTTGTATCCTTACAAAATTTATTAACATCCTAAAATTTTTAAATTCAATTAACAGTGTGTCACAGATTATTTTCAACAGAAATATGATTAATTTATGAAATATATTTCGTTATTATTAATAGCTTTAAACTTGAAATAATTATTATCAGTTACTAGGTTTAAAATATTTGATATTTGTTGTTGATTTCCTTCCCTTTTGGGCAATTGAACAAAACATTTTTTTCTTTTCACCTTTTGGGGATTTTGTGTGAAATTTTACAAAACCCCAAAAAAAAAATTCCTCTAACTAAGAAAAAAATGTCTTTAAAAGGTCTGTCTGTAAAACTTTACAATGCTTTGCAAATAAAGCTTTTTTATGTTTCTCTGAAAAAAGAAAAGTCAGTTTATTACAAAAGAAAACAAGAAGAAGAAAGTTAAAAAAAGTAGTCCTTGAATGTCCGAACATGGTGGGTATGACGAAGAACATGAAAATGGCTAAATTTTTGTAAAATATTGTAGATAAAATGAAAATGCACAAACTGTCAAACTTAATGAAAAAAATTTCTTTGAAATATGCAAGTAATAATAACTGATAATACATATAAAGAGTCAACATACATTATTATATTGTTAAATAATCTCCTGAAATATTCGAACTTTTGGTTGAGGGCACTTAAAATTCGGCACAGCTAAATACAGCACTTTTACTTGTTTTTTAGAAAAAAGTATTTTTGACTACATTTCTTCAAAATGACAGAACTTCTTTAAAACGAATTAAATTTATAAGTAACAATTGTGGTAAATATTTACCATTTTATAAAAAATATTGATCATATTGTACAAAATATTGAGCATATTATTGTTATTTATTGATCAAATAAAAATATGTGCAAAAACATCTCCAAAGTTAAAAAATAGAGAACATTTTTTAAAAAAACTGAGTTTGCTGGAGTAATACACATAGTTATCTCAATATAACTTAAGTATTTTATTCACATCTTAAAAAGGCCCTAGTTTCTTCTTTCTAAATCCGCTCTAAATTCAAAATCGGTTGACATTTAACAAAATTACTGGCATATAAGTGCAAAAGATACGAATAAACGGTTTTTTTACAAATAACTCGAGATTATGGAGGTGTTTTGCAAAATTCAAGGACAGAGTCTTGTTGTACTCGACAAAAGCTACTAGAAAAAATGTATCGCAACCCAGGTATTTTTTCCTGTCGCACTGTGTTACTTATATAAACCAGTGTTTGAAAATAAACATTAAATATCGTTCCTTAGTGATTGGTTCGGTAGATTTGTGGAAAACAAAAACGCTAATAGTGCACTGATAGAAAAGGCGTCATAACGCTGATGTTTTTTGACATCCGTACTATGACAAGTATCTTCGTTTTTGACCCCATGACACTTTTCATCATTGTGATGTCAACCTTAACATCACTTGGCCAAAGTGTCATCAGGGTCAAAATGAAATTATGTCATCAATGGGATGACACATCGGCATCACAGAAATGACGAACATGTCCTCAGTGCGATGACGCAGTAACATCGGAGAAAGGACACATTAGCATCAATTTAATGACAGTTTGTCGTTAAGTCAAAGTCATTATTATTATTATTATTTACTTACTTGTTACATATGTTTGTTTCACGTTTGTTGAATTACGACCTTTGTTTACAGCAGAACGAACTCTCAATTATAAGACACACGCAACATGTCCTATATGGTTTTCGTAATCATTCTACATAAAAAATTTTATGTATTTAACTAAATAATTTAAAAAAATAGAATATAGGAATTTTTGCTTCTTATCATACATTGTAATCAAAAAGATAATGTTAATAATATACAAAATGTGACATCGAATTGATGTCACTATTGTCATAAAATAGATGACACGTAAAAAATGCCAAAGTTGTACGAAGACGTTATTCATTGGATTGATGTTACTTTTTGCATCATTGATGCCATTTGTAGTAACATTGATGTCACAATTCTGATGTTAGGGCATCATCAATATGAAGATGCATTTTTCTATCAGTGTGTTTGTATAGTAAATCATTTAAAAATAATAACGTTTCTCTGTTTGTGATCTTCGAAGACAAAAATAATACTGTACTTATGCAACTCAACAAAAAGACAAGAACATTAAATTGCGTTCTGTTTTTTTTTTTTTTTAATACAACAAACTTCGCTGTGTTGGGTTCGGCACATTAACCTGCCTAGCACCCTTTTGGCTGGTAAAAAAAACCAAAAGTTTTGGCCCATAACAAAATACATGTACGGAATCAAAACAAAACCCCAGCGAATAATTTTTACACAAACAAAACATGTGCATAATGCACAGACAAGCTTTTTGTGTTGTAGCCGTTGCTAATTTTTTTTTGGTTTTTTACTCCTTACTTTATCAAATGTAAAAAATAAACACTATAGAACATTAAAATATAATGTATGTCTACAGAACCACTACAACTGTTTTGTTTTATAACGAAGAACAAAACACTATATAATGTTCGGCTCTTTCTTGAAAATAGTTACGAACTGTATTAAGAGTTGTGTTCGTCTACACAAACACTATTATGATCATCTACAACAAATTTGTGATCATCTACAAACATAGAGTTATTATAATTCAACTATGATATATGTTGGTCTTAGATTACACCGCGTTACAAAAACGAGTTTTTTTTATGTGCTATGAACCAAATATACTCTTTCGGAAAGCGGAGAAAAAATAAAAATACACGTGTATCGGCGATTTTCATGTACACGTCAGAATTTTATTGTCCGTCTGTCCGCCTGTGTGAAAGAATTTGGATCGATTTGTAACCCTTTTTCCGTGATCCAATCAAGCTGAATTTTTGCAGGCAGACTCGTCGAAATGTCTGTATTACGTAAATTTAAAAAAAATAGATTTTTATCAATTCTCAGATTTTCCTGATTTTTTTTTTTGAAATAATGGTTATCGGGTTTTTTGTAATGGTTTCAGTCCGTTATACCCCTGACAGACATAGCATTTGTATACTTTACTAGAATGTAGTATACCACATGTGTGTCAAGCTAAACTACAATTAAACCATGAAACAAAGTGGTATGTTCCTGGTTTATATACTACGAAAATGAACGTAGTATAAATGTGGTATCTTACGTACTACAAGTCTGCCAATATAAAATAGTATACAAAACAGTAGTATTTGTTACATTAAAATTAAAAATTGTTACATTAAAAATTTCAATGCTTTTAAAGAAACTAAGGCCTTTTATTTTTGCGTGTGTAAGCATTTGTGTCAGTATCGCGACAAATAGACCAACAGTATTCGCCAAGCATATGCGTAATGTCTGATGGAACCTTTCGCCATGCTCATCGCTACAAGCTCCTAAATCATTAGGGAAAAAATCTAAATGATTGTGAAGGAAATGGATCTTTATTGACATTAATATGCCCATTTCGCCATATGCCGAAATCATTTCTGCGACAATATTTTTATAATTGTCAGCTCGTTTGTTGCCGAGAAACTGCTCAATAACGGCAACTGTGCCTTTCCATGCATTCAATTTTGATGAAAATTTATAACTTGCAACTATTTTTTTTATCTGCGGACCATTGAAAACACCTTTAATTATACACATCATTAAAAAAAATAAAGTTACTGAATGACTTCTTAAATAAATAAATAAATAATAATAATAAATAAAAAATTAATTTAAAATATGTTCAACTACTATTGAACACCAGTTGTAAGTGTTGCAAAAGTCATAAACAGTTTAGTGTTAGAAAGTTACTATTGATAAACTACAAATATATGGAGTAGGATGGGTCGAAAACAAATTTTTTTTTTCGGAACGCTTAAGTAGTTTAAAAATTTGGAGTCCCTTCAAGTTATGCTAAAAAAAGTGAAAAAAAATATTTTTTTTCAAAAAAAAATTCAGGAAAATCTTAGAATTAAAAAATTTGACGTGATACAGACATTTCCACGAGTCTGCCTGCAAAAATTCAGCTCGATTGGATCACGGAAAAAGGGGGTGAAAATCGATCCAAAGTCTTTCACACAGGCCGACAGATATTTGGTTCATAGGACAGAATGTGTGTAACGCGGTGTTATGGTCACGTTCTAACATATTCTATTCTACGTAAAGAGACGGTTCTGTTTTTTGCTTTTTTTAGTCATATTTTATTATTGTGTTTTAAGTCACAATTCAACATAGTTAATATATGTTATTTCCACTTCAGAAAAAAAGAAAAAAACATTACATAATTCAAACATGTAATAGTAACTAAAAGTAATTGGAACAAAAAAAGTATCGTTTTTACTCTGTTACCATATTTTTCCTATTAGTTTTAGCGTTTTAAAATCATTTTATCTATTAAATTTCGTTCACTTGTTCTGTGTTAATCTGACTTTGGAATTGATTTAATGCTGTAAAAATTTATTTTGCTTTTATTTAAATTTTTTGTATTCCGTATAGAATAACATTTTACTTTCTTTGGGAGTTTCTTAAAATTTCACATTAAATTAATAAAAATTAGTAGAATGATAATGATAACAAATCTTTAGGCATTTTTTCACACTTCGATAAATTTGCAACACGTCTTTTTATTTTTGTTGGTAGAATTTTATAAATATGTCTTTGAAGTTTTTTAGAAACGAATTGCAAGTCTTTAAGGGAAGGAACTCTAAGGGACAAAAACCTAAGAGCGATAAATTATTAAATGGTTTTTTGGATTGATTAATACCAAATGTCTGAAGCCAAAATTTAATAAGTTGGTCGTAGAAGTTAAAACAAATTAGTATGCGAACGAATAAATATGTTTTATTCTTTTGTGCTAAATCTTTGAAATCCAGCATCAAGTACACAGAAAGAAAAACCCTCGGGATAAATTAAGTTTTTTGTACTTACTTTAAGTACGAGTCGTACTCAAAAATTTTAGTACGAATAATACTAAAACGTACTTAAAACAATCCTAATTGGGATTACTTTCGAAAATCAATCCCGGAATTTCTTAAGATAAGTACAAAATTCTTAAACCAAGTAAAAAAAAGAGCAAACTTTTCGTTGGTAGTGCCACTCTGAGAGTAAAATTACTAAGTGACACAAGTAGTTTAAAAACGATTTGCTTGTTGTGTGTTAAACAACAGAACAAGACGAAAACACATTATTTTCGTGTTTAAAAAGTAAAATTGAGAACTTTTGCTTCTCATTTAGTTTATATTTTTAGTAATATATGTACATTAAGTTTTTTTGAAATACAACAATCATATCAGGAATAATGCTGGTATTTTACAATTGAAATTCTGTAAGGTGTTAAACGGGTAATGAAAACCATTCATAGAAAAATTCGCCTTCTAATTTCACTTTTGGTTTATTTCAAGTACGAATTCGGGATTGAATCAACTTTATAATACCCGAATCAAGCGCATTTTGAGATTGGTTCAAACTTAGTTTTACTTAAATCAATCGCATTTTCGGATTATCTCAAGTACGAATTCGGAATTGAATATGGATAAGCTTAGTATTTCGCGATTAAAAATCTGTACTTGAATCTTTCTGTACTTTCTGTATCGCTTCGGATTGATGAATTTATTTTGCTTTTGAGTGTATAAAGGCCAGTTTTTGACTATATTTTTCTCTTTAAGTTCTATTTTAATTCGAAATTAAGCTCTTCATTTGGTTTTTTAATATTACTTAGATGGATATGTAGAAGGCACTAAACACCGTGTCCCAGAGGGTCTTTTTTTTGCAGCATGTTTATCTCACCACCTCAGGTTCAAGCTACGTATGAAGCCAATTATCCTGCCTGGTGAAAGATCGTAAATATCAATGGTATATTGCTCACATGGCCTTCATGGCCGGGTACCCAACACAAATTTAAATCATTGTGTTTTCCCAGATTATTGAGAGATATAATATAGTCCATATCTTACATGGGGATACCGTATATTTCTGCTTGAAAACTTTTAGGCTGTTTACCCATACGCAAGCTCCTTTGGTAACCCGAGCCCAGAATGACTGTCCCAGTATCACCATTTGTTTGTTACGAGCCGTCGTAAAACCAAATCTGGTCCGCGTGCCCCCGCCGCCAGGTGAAGGAATATGACCACCAACTAAAATAAATGGTTGGTTCTGGATAATTGTAAGGATCCGCATGTGACCTACAAAGTCACCTGCCCTTAGGGTTGCCAGATACCAAAAGTCAAATAACTGGACAATAGAAAAAATTCACCTGGATTTGGAAAAAATAACTGGACAATTTGAAAAAGCACTTATCTATAAGAAAAAATAATATTTGACTTCAGATTTAATTTCGCAATAAAAAAAATTTTTAAAAGCAAGGAAACGTAACACTTAAAATTACTTAAATCAGGGCGAATTCACTACAAGTGCTTAGCGAAAACAGATCTGTATGACCTTTAACCCGACATTGACAAAGTTAAGCAGATCAGCAGAATGGGTTAAGACGAATCAGCTCGAAAAGTTTTTGAAGACGAAATCGAATGAAGACGAAAAGTAGAAAGCCCAAAACTTCGCTGGAAAGATCAGGTGGACGAATCCATAAGGAAACTTGGCATTACTAACTAAAGGGATAAAGCAAAGAACCCATCCGTTTGAAAAAAATTTCTTGTCAGTGACCAGTTAAATAAAATAAATAATTAATAGTGTTGAATCTAAATTGCATACATTTAGAAAACATAACAGAAATCTTGAGGAATTAAATACATTTTTTAAAGGCTGGTCCGAATTTTGATTCATAACTTTTTTTTTCTACCGCATCAATTTTTTCTGAATCACAAACTTCTTTTCAAAACTAAAAACAATTTTGCGTTTAAAAAGAAATTCTTTTTTATTGGGACTTTTGAAAGTGATTGTGTTTTTTTCTACTGACAGGCAGACAGACAAACACTTTATATTATTTCTTTTTTGTTCAAAAATTAAACACGGTACAAACGTGATTAACTAAAAAGAGTCGAAGAAATGTTTAACATAAATGTAAAAAATATTTTTTCTAGGCTTCCCTTAAAACCCTGCTTCTTAATTGTCTTGTAAATTTCGCATACAGGAACTCATTAAAGAGAAAAGGAAATGTTTTTAAAAAATTTGACTTTAACATATAAAAGCCTACATATATATTGTGTGTTTTTTTGTTGTTATTTAAAGCTACTTATGTGAAAAATTTGTGAACATACTCAAACAAAACATCAGAAAATAAGTAAAACGCACGCATAAATTCTAGGAGGCAGGCTATAGACATGTTAAGCCTGTAAGCCAAAGTCACGGAGATACATGCACATATATTCACCAAAAGCCCTACAAACATACTAATACTACAAACATACATCCATATATAAACCCCTAACTTCATTACATACATGTTAACAATGAACATCACTACTGGAAGCAGTTAGTTTGTCAGTTAGATAACCAAGTAGTTTGTGCTAAATACATTAAAGCCTGCTGTTGGAGCGACAAAAAAGTGTTTGCTAGTTAGAGAGTTTTGTAAGGAAGTCGTTTACGTAGGCATATTTACCAACTTAATATTACCGAAAGAGTATGAAATATTTACTCAACACAGGCACGTGTATTCATATATTCACAGAAACATTATAATATTTACTAAACAAATACACACAACACAGATATTCTTATCATAGTTGGGGGTAGTGCACTAAATATTGATTTAAATCAGCATTGCACTATCACTAAATAAAACTGCAAAGAAATTAGTTTGCACTCTTTTTTACCAGCTTTAGTGATGATTGTTATTTTTTAACTACCACTAAAAAATTTTGAGTGATATTGCAAATTTTTTCACTATCACTAAACGCAGATTTGAATGCAAAAATCTGCACTCAAATCAAATAGTGCAAAATTTTGACATGCAATCAAAAAAGCTGCATACAAATATTGTCTCACTAAAATCTAAAAAATGCAACTTTGTATGTGCATGGTTTTTGATTGCTTTTGAGGATATGCATACGTAAAAAACATTAAACAAAATGACATTTTGTCAATAACGGTATAATAATTGGCTTTAATCATGAAAAAACATGTTTTTAATTTTAAATTTAGTGCAACAATTTAAGTTGCACTCAAATGAGTGAAGAAGAAAAAAGTTGCAATAAGTTGATGATTGCTTTTTTTTTAAATCAAACTATTTTTTTTGAGTGCAAAATTGTTTAACATCACTATCACTCATGTTTAGTGAGGCTGCAAATCTTCAATTCATCACTCAATATCAACAAAATGATTGCAATATTTTTGCACTATCACTAAGTGTGAGTTGAAACTGCAAAATGAGTGCACTACCCCCATCTATGATTCTTATGAACAATAACAATGTAAGAGACTACATAGACATCTATTGTTATTTTTGTTCAAGTTGAATAAGCATTAATTTAATATTTAATAAAGAGATCATAGTAAAACTTGAGGAGAGTTTTTTTACTTAAAATTAAATCAAATTTGAGCAAGTGAGATGACTATATTTAACTATGTGAAATCTTTAAACTTTTCCTTCAAGGATTTAATTAAATAATAATTAATTAATTAAATAAGAGCATAATTTGAAATTTTATTTTTAACTCTAATTGAATATCTCCACTTTTTCGTAAATTATTGATCAATTAAGCTTTATTGACCTTCTAAGTATCGGGACAGCTTAGAGATATTCCAAGGCAGGAAAAGATATAAAAAAGTAAATATTTTTAAAAATAATGACACTTTTCTGTTTTTTAAACACATAAGCTTTATTTTGAGAAAAAAAAACATTCCCGGTTAAAAAAAAAAATAAAAAAAAGTTTTAAATTTAAAACAAATTTAAAAAAAAAAACAAAAAAAAAAATTTTAAAAAAACAAAAAAAATTTTTTTAAAAAGATTGATCAAATAGCTATCTAAGCTAATTGGGACAAATTTTGCTACCACCAATACATAATAAGTTACATGGATGGGAAAGAACACCTGTTTGGTCAAATAGGACTAGCCTTAGTGCAAATTTCATTTAAATCGGAAGACATTGATTTCAAAATTGGGTCACTTGACATAAAATCGCCCATATATTAATTTTAAAACAATTTAAATGTTAATAGAAACAAATTTTGTTATTTTTTGTTCAATTAAAAAAATAATTGATTTAATTAAACTTTAATTAATTTTTAATACTTTTCACACAATTTATTTATTTGATAAAAAACTAGTGAACATTTTTTCTGTGTATAATGAAAGCCATTTTATGCTTTTTTTTTAATAAAACCCAAGCACTAGTACTTTTCAATAGAGCCCTTTAAAGTTTTTGAACAAAAATATTAAAAATAAATAAATAAAAAAATATCGTTTTATTGCAAATATTCTTAAAAACACGGCACATTTTTATTACAAGCAATATCAAGCATGATATTGCGCACATTTCTGCATACTTAGCTAAAAAATCGTGCTTTTTGAGTTATAGGACTTTTTAACCGTAAAATGCAAACCCGGGTACCCGTGTGTCCACTAGCGACTTTAAAAGTTTCCAGCTGCAAAACCAATATTAGTAGAGTATGGAAACTTTGGATCTAGGAAATTCAAGTTTTTTTTGGGTCGTTTAATGAAATTTGGTTCAGCGGTTCCATAACTATCAGCTTCCAAAGATGACACTTATGCCAACACAAAACCGGGGTACCCGTGTAGCCAATAGTTTTTATATGAACAAATGAGGAAATAAGAGGCTGTTTAAAGGTTTTTAATAATATATTTCATTGTATAAATAAAAATGCTTTTATTTCAAGCTCGAGGCCATTATTGAAAATAAATTTTATTTTAATAATTGCCGATATTTCGATACTCTTTGAGTATCATATCTGGGCTTGTCTATAAATAAAGGGTGGTTAAATTTCAAGGGCCGATGTTGATTTTGAATAAAACACAAACTATTTAGGAAATTATTGTAATTTTATTTTATTATGATATATTGGTATTACTCAATTATGTATGGAACAAAATATCGGCCAAATGGGCGCCGCGACCACGGCGGCACACCTCCATCCGATGGTCCAAATTTTCGATGACCCTGAGGCATAATAGAGGCTCTATGCCGTTAATGTGCCGAATTATCTCATCCTTTAGCTCTTGAATTGTCGCTGGCTTATCGACGTACACCTTTTCTTTCAAATAACCCCAAAGAAAAAAGTCCAACGGTGTCAAATCACATGATCTTAGCGGCCAATTGACATCGCCATTACGTGAGATAACACGGCCATTGAATTTGTTGCGCAAAAGAGCCATTGTTTCGTTAGCTGTGTGGCAAGTGGAACCGTCCTGCTGAAACCACATATCGTCCACATCCATATCTTCCAATTCGGGCCATAAAAAGTTCGTTATCATCTCACGATAGCGAACACCATTCACAGTAACTGCCTGACCGGCCTCATTTTGGAAAAAAATCGGCCCGATGATGCCGCCAGCCCATAAACCGCACCAAACAGTCACTCTTTGTGGGTGCATTGGTTTTTCGACAATCACTCTTGGATTATTATTCGCCCAAATGCGGAAATTCTGCTTATCGACAAATCCACTGAGGTGAAAATGTGCCTCATCACTGAAGATGATTTTCTTCGAAATTTATCATCCATTTTCATAATAAGTCTGGATAACTTTAACACGTTGTTGGATTGTGTATCTCTCCATGGTTCAAATTGAGTAAGTCTGAAATAGAGAAATGTCAAATAAAATTCGGAAAAAAACTTGGCGTTTAGGTGTGGTTCACATTCAACATCGGCCCTTACAATTTAACCACCCAAAGTAACAATCATAATAAACCACATAGAAAAACAACAATAAAAAACATGTAAACAATAATACGTTAACTCACAAACAAATAATAATAATTATTATTTAACGCTTAAAATTACTGTTTATTTCTTCAGTTGAACAACAGACGATGAAGAAATAAACAGTAATTTTCAGCGCCAATACCCAAGCAAGTTGAGCCCCAAAATAATATTACTTGTATTTATTAATTTCTTTATTTGTGTGTTTCTCTTTTTTGTCTATCCAGAGCCTTTTGATGCCCACTGATGGGCTAGAAAGCTGAAAATGGGCATGCATATAGTAAAACACCCAGGCCAAGTCCTAACGTAGCCGGATTTTTGGCCTGTAGGCAGAGAATTAAGAGGAAAAAGGGACGTAAAAAAGTTTAATTATTTAACCTTTTAGCTTAAATTAAAATTCCCTTATGATATAAAAGCTAAAAAAAGCCTAGCATTGGAGCATATCCTGAAGTACTAGGATCTAAGATTTTTGTACTACGGACGGAGAATTGAGAGAAAAAGGAATGTGGTAAAATAGTGTTCTTTTTCATTTTAGCTAATTTTCAAGCCCCTTTAAAGACCAATTGCCAAGCATATGGTACTGACGTTGGTATCAAACTTAAGTAATTTTTCTTCCTGCCTGGCAAAAACAGGTTTAACCACTGATGCCAATAGTAGGGAATTTTCCCTTCTGGTAGGGTTTTTTTTCGTAAAATTTCAAGCTTAGGTAAAAAAGAACAGATTTTTTATTTTAAGGCAAATGTAGGGAATTTCCAAAATATTCTCGAATTTTTAAAAAATTTTTAATGAAAACTTTAAAGGTTATGGAAGGAAATATTTTAAACAGAATTTTTTTTTTATATAACGGGTGGTGAACCACACCTAAACGTCAAGTTTTTTCTGCATTTCATTTTACATTTCTAAATTTCAGACTTACTCAATCTGAAACATGGAAAGATACACAATCGAGCAACGCGTTAAAGTTATTCAGACTTATTATGAAAATGGGCGTTCAAATCAAAATGCATATCGTGCACTTCGTGATTTTTTCGGTCAATTTAATCGTCCAAATGTGCGTACAATCGGAAAAATCGTGCTAAAATTTGAGCAAACCGGGTATGTAGGAGATGTGAAAACACCAGTGCATGTTCGTACAGCTCGTACTTCAGAAAATATTGTTCGCGATAGTCGAGCCCAACAAGTGCACCTCTCACACTCGTCGTTGATGAACATTATGCATAAAGACTTGCATTAACAAGCTTACAAGGTGCAATTGACTCAAGAACTAAAGCCTCTTGACCATTCCAAACGTCGTCAATGGTCAGCATAGTGGCAAGAAATGGAAACAGTGGATGATCAATTTTCGAAGAAAATCATCTTCAGTGATGAGGCTTATTTTCACCTCAGTGGATTCATCAATTAGCAGAATTGCCGCATTTGGGCGGATGATAATCCAAGAGCGATTGTCTTTTGACAATTCACTCACAAAGGGGGTGCGGTTTATGGGCTGGCGGCATCATCATGCCGGTCAGACAATAACTGTGAATGGTGTTCGCTATCGTGAGATGATAACGAACTTTTTATGGCCCGAATTGGAAGATATGGATGTGGACGATATGTGGTTTCAACAGGACGGTGCCACTTGCTACACAGCTAACGAAACAATGAATCTGTTGCGCGACAAATTCAATGGCCGTGTTATCTCACGTGGTGGCGATATCAATTGGCCGCCAAGATCATGTGATTTGACACCGTTGGACTTCTTTCTTTGGGGTTATTTGAAAGAAAAGTTGTACGTCGAAAAGCCAGCAACAATTCAAGAGCTAAAATATGAGATAATTCGGCACATCAACGGAAGAGAACCTCAATTATGCCTCAGCGTCATCAAAAATTCGGGCCATCGGATGAAGGTGTGCGCCGAGGTCGCGGCGGCCATTTGGCCGATGTTTTGTTCCATACATAATTGATCCATACCAATATTATGCATAATAAAAAGAAATGACAATAATTTCCTAAATAATTTGTGTTTGATTCAAAATCAATATCGGCCCTAAAAATTTAACCTTAATTATTTTTTTAAAAATGTACAGATCCTTCCCCTTTATTTTGTACCGAGTTTAATAATATTTTTTTAATATAAGTATTCTTGAAAAATATTAAGTCTTTATAAAAGGACAAAAGATGAGAACATTCAAAATCAAGCACGCAGTTTGACTTAGTTTTGTCTTTAGATTAAAGGATATATAATGGAGTTTCTAGCAAAAATAAATTTAATTATTTCAAACAGTGCTATTTTTAAAATTGAATTTTTATATGTGTGTGTGTATAGCATGAACATATTTATTTTGCTTTTTTTTTCTTGTTTTAAATTAATTCTTTATTACAAATGTCAATAAATGCTTTAATTAGATTATTTACAAAATGTTAACAAAATATGTAGATGTGTGTCTGTTGCTAAAAGCATTGTATTTTTAACGTAGGGAAAAGTGTAGGGAATTTTTTTTTTGTTGTAGGGAAAAAAGAGATTTGTTTCTAGACATGTAGGGATTTTTAAATTTCGCCTGGCATCACTGGGCTTAACAGCTTGTTTATGATAAAAATTTTGATATTAATTATTTAACAGTTATTTAATAGATTGCAAAAAATGTTTAATAAGATTGAAACTTTAATATCACTGTGCTACATAAGAAAGTCTTTTTATTGCTTAAACTCAAGTGTTTTTGCGGGTGGAAAAGTCAACCTGTTTACGTAAACATTGTTAGGATAAAGTGATTTTACAATACCACAGGGAATATATTTACTCTCTCACGTTGTCGTGAACCATAAATTAAGAAATACATACAGGCATATATATAAATATATGTGTACATACATATGTATATACATACATTTATGTACACATACATATGTATAAGTTTATGTTTAGGTTGCGTTTGGAAATAGGTTGTTGTAGTGCAAAGCAACATAGTGGGTATTACACTATGCAAACGTATGACATAAGACCAAATGCTTTCTATTGACATCATTTTTGATGCTTTATATTAAACTAGCTGTTTGGTCCCGGCGCTGCTCGGGATTTTCTAAATAAAAATAAAAAATTAAATACTGGAGAATTTTGTTAATAACTTGACCCAAGCGCTATCTACCGTCAATAAAAAAAATTAAATATCACGACAACAGCGCCTATTGGGAGTTTTTTATATAGTTTTTTAAATAATTGAAAGAAGACCTTTCCAACGCATGTACCCGTTCGAAAATCGGTTGAGTGGTTCTCGAGTTATAAGATCACGAACATAGGGCAACTTATGTTTATATATATAGATACTAGGTTTATCATATAGCAGTTAATTTTATTTTGTACTCCACAGATATAAACAAAAACAGACGATCCAAAAATTATGTTTAGTTAAGAAAATCCAATAGCAAGTAAAACAAGTGTTTTTGTGAATTTTTGTTTTTTTTTTTTTATTTTTCTTTACATGTAATTATCTTTTTTAAATTATGTTTTGTTTATGATTGATATAAATAATAACACTGTGCTCGAAATTGACACTTTTTTTCTTAGTCAAGCCCGGCACATGGCATTTTAGCATAACTCGGGTACCCTGGATTCAATAATGCCCACCGTTTTTTTAGATTAGCTCTTGTTTTCGAGATATACCGTTATTTCGAAAATAGAGGAGGTTGCACAACATACATTTACATATTCGCGTAACTCAAAAACGGTTAAGTTTATTGAAATTACTTAAAAAATACCGAAATTCCGCAATAAAACATTTGGTATGGGGGCTCCCTTAAAGAATGGGGATAGAGGGTAGCTATGTTAGAAATAAATGATTGAGAAGAAAAATAAAGTTGGGTTGGTCATACATTTGACCCATCTGGGGGCAACCTAGGCACTGCAGGGGCCAAATTTAAGAATTCTATTAAACCGCCATATATGTATGGTTGAAATTCTTAAATTTGGCTAAAGATTCAATATAAAAAGCAGAACATTATTTCCACATACGTAGAATTTGAATGTAAACCCGAATCGAAAATATGTATTTAGTTAAATCTCTCAATAAGTAGATCGCAAGCGGTCAAGTTTTATATACCATTGGATGCTGCTTCAAAAACTCGTTTCGATGATACCAAATTTGATCTATGTCGTCTTTAATATTTTGGGAATCACCATAAAACATATCAAGCTTTGTTTTCAGGGGGGGAAACAAAATCACTTTTTTTTTGAGTCGCTCTAATCTACATACATATTTATGTACAAACATATTATATGTAATTCCATTGTTACTTTTTATTGGTTCTCTTATTTAAAAAAAATTTAATAAAAGCAAAAAATTCAATCAAAACAAACATTCAATTAAAACAAAAGGGAAGCATAGAAAAAAACCATTCAATTGCTTGATTTAATTCGGATACAAAAAACCGGCAGATGAAGAATTGGGAAGGCCAGAGCTACCTATGAATCTGTTGTATGGATAAACTATTTTTGTAAATTGCATAAACCTTTTTTTTAATAAACCTATGATAGTTGGTAGTTTCCTTGACGTTTGCTCATCCTTCGATATTAACGCATTCCCTCCGGCTATTATGGTGTCACAAGTCTTTTGTTACTCTATGCTCTACCATCGATGACAAGAAACGTTCCCACATATTTTTCGCAATCACCTTGATTGGAACTTTTCTGTGTTAGATTGCATAGCGAAAGACATGGTCGGCATACATTTTCCATCGAATAAAAGCCATGTGTTTGTAAATAATTCATTGATGAAATGGATAAGTAGTAGTTATCAAAAAATGGAAGATGACTGTTAAGCCGAGTAACTGAACGAGCCAAAGATAGCTTGACAGTAGTAACGAAATTTTCTTCACAAGAATGTTCTTTGGACAAAAATATTTTTGCCTAAAAATAAGTCTCCAAATCATGCAAATTAAATTTAAACAAAACTAACATCATACCTAGCCCCACACATTCGTGCAAGACGTGGCTTATGACGGCAAATGAGCAATGATTATGTCCAAAGGAGCAATGGCAAACTCTGTGAGGGAGAGGACGTTATCATATACCAAAAGGTTATTGGATTTAGAATGCATGAATTACCCCAGACCGCAAATGGCGATGCGAGACTATTAGATGAGATTTCCTGGACAAAGAAGACGGCTAGGTACTGGGGTGCTCATATAATCGGGTTTTATTTTTGTTCGATTAAACGATTAATCGATATTTGTAATTTTTAACTTATACGAATAAAATTTTAAAATTATTCGATTAATCGAATAATTATAAATCAAGAAATTTTATAAATTACGAGTTTTTTTTCGATAATTTTAGAAAAAAATAGTTCTGGAGTAAATAAACATTATTTAAAAAAAAAAAAACTTGTCAATGTAGCTATAAATTGTTGTTTCACTTTCGGGCACTTAGATTTTAAAAGAGTCAAAACTTCGGACTTTTTGAAACTTTTGACGGACACCCGATAAATTATTATAAATCTTTGAGAAAACATACCTTTGTCGCTGTTTTCTTTTGTGAAATGAATTATTTAATTGTGTTGAAGAAATGTAACAAAAAAAAAAAAAAAAGCAAAATTACTCACTAAACATGAATGTTTTTATACCATTCACCACAGGTGGAAAAGGGTATATATAAGTTTGTCATTCCGTTTGTAATTTCTACAATATTGATCTTAGGCCCTGTAAAGTATATATATTTTGGGTCCTTATGAGGAGAGAAGTCGATTTAACGATATCCGTCCGTCTGTCCGTCTGTCCGTCTTACGTTTGATATGTATTTTCCGGAGACTCCAGACATGATAGCGGCTAGGTTGTTTTACATTTATGTCACATATAGTCCACCATTTCTTGCTATTGAAATTCAGCCAGATTGGTCCAACAATGGCTGAGATATGACCAAAAAACCACGACTGCCTCTAATTTTTCCAAAAAATCCCTTGTGGTTGTTGTATTTTTATTACTTTTTTCTGTATATCTGGAGAACGGCAAGAGCCAAAGTTTTCAAATTTGGTACAAACATTAAGGTTATAAATACACACCATTCCACAAAATGTGGGCGGGATTGGAGAAGTGGGAGTGGTACCTTCCATACAAAAAGTATTAAAAATTGTATAAAAACCTGAATTTTTTGACTGTTATATGACCTATGGTTACGCCTTATATATCAAAAGATCGGAAATTTAATTAATAAAAAATATTTTCTGAAAAACTCGGGAAAATCGGTTCAGATACGAAAAAGTAAAGACCAAAATATTAATTTTTTTTTGGAAAATACCCATTTTCGGGAACCATAAATCTTCCCGAGTCCAAGTCTTACAACCAAAATAAATGGCAAATTTCTTCTTTAAGACGTCGGTATATAAATCTTTCAAATCGGTTCAGAAATAGCAGAGTTATGACCAATATACTGAAATCCCAAAAAATTACTCTTTTTTGTAATTAAGTTTGTTTTTTATACCCTTCACCGAAGGTCCTGCACCCTATAAAGTATATATATTCTGGGTCCTTATGAAAAGCGAAGTTCAAATCCGGTTGTCGTCTCATCTCTCCCCCCTTCGCATTTGTTTACATATACTAGCATAATGCCCAATATGATTTTCGTTTATTATTTCATCTATTTAACGAAATAATTTTAACAAATAGAAACTAGGAATTTTTGTGTTTTTTTGCTACTTAAAAAAATGACAACAGTGCCTTTACAAAAAGAAAACAAACAAAAAACTGTGTTGAGTTGTAAACAGTAAACGGTCTATATTTCATTTTAATGATATTTAAACAGCGTTCCTTCATGGTAGGGGATATGTTAAGTTAGAAACTGTGAGTTCCCTTGTTCGAATCTTGGTTTTTTAAAAAGAATATTTTTTTAATATTGTTATGTTCCAAAACAATTTTAAAAAAATATTTACCAGTTTTCGCTTCTTAAATTTCATTTATAATGAAGTTTTAAGTATTGTTAAATTATTTAGTTGCTCTGTATTCTGCTCGCACAATGGTGAAGGGTATATAAGACTCGGCACAGCCGAATATAGCACTCTTACTTGTTTTTATTCCAACGGACACTTATGTACATTTGGTTTGTTTATTCGACTTAAAACTTTAAAAAAATATACAGTTAAGAGAAATACTATATATTATTATCATTAGATTAATCGGTATAAATTCTTCGATTAATCCTTTAATTGAAATTAGCAATTTTAAATTATTCGAACAATTAATCGTCTAAAATTATTCGATTAATCGAACAAAAATTAATCGACTGAACACCCTACTAAGTACACGATAGTATATTTATTATTATATAGAACTACATATATCTTGTTTCATTTAAAACAATTTTTGATGCAGACCAGTGTTATCAGCAATACGTATGAGTAATATTAATTAGATATTTAAAAAAAAGTATACTTAAAAAAAATCTTATTTTACTATTTGCCCGCAACTTAAATGACTATATTTCGTAGAGATGTGTGTGATGTCAACTTAAAAATTATTGGAAATTAAACCTTTTCGCAAACGACAAAAGTTTGAAAATATAAATTGAGAAATTAGTTTTTTTTCCAATTGCTTTTTAACGTTATTTTCTAAAATGGATTGTAAAACCATGTGAAACACTATTGAAATCTTGTTTTATTTTAATTTTAATTCTTTAGTTATTTAAACAAACAGTCAGCTAAACATTCGGCAGCTGCTGAAAAATAAAAAAACTTTTTTTCCGTTTTCAAAATCTTAGAAAGACTAAGAGTACTTAGCTCCTTTTCAAACCCTCCACCACCATAAGTGGTGGATGAGGATATACTAAGTTTGTTATTAAGTGTGAAACATTTTTATTAGTCATTTATGACCTCATAAAGTATATTCAGGCTCCTTAAGTAATTCTAAGTCGATTTAGCCATGTCAGTCTGTTGAAAACACGCTTACTTTCGAAAATCTCAAAAGAAGAGATTAAAGTTGCTCTCAGATTGCTTCTAGTCATCCTAAGCAGCTTGGGATTGAAATACAGCAAAAGCGGTTCAGTAAAAAATATAAAATTTGGTTACATAAACGAACATAAATGGTGGTATAATGCACGGAATGATATAAGATTTTGCAGAAGTTCGTTTTATACGATTGGAAAACATAGTGGTCAATTTCGTGAAGATCGGTCCATAATTTACTATAGGCTCCTTATAAAGCTTACTCCCGGAAAACAGTGTAGCGCACAGAAAGAAAAACACTCGGGATTAATTAAGTTTTTTAAAATTACTTTTAATTCTCTCTGCAATTGTGTGTTTGGTTAAGAACCCAGTTGGCCAGATTGTCGTTGATGACATCGTCTTCAACGATGCATGCACGACTTGCCCCCTACTGCTTAGGTTTTTTAGAAAACAATTCACTTAGAGGAAATGTTCGAGTATGACAGTATGAGCGACATTGTCTTATAATTTGCCTTCCATTAAACTCTATGTGGGACAGTGTGAGCGACATTCCCTTTTATCAAACTCTATGGGGGACAGTATGAGCGACATTTTCTTATAAATTAACTTCCATCAAACTCTATGTGGGGCGACATTGTCGTCTACGTAATCTTTCGATCGAATCAACGACAAGAGAGCGCCATCGTCTTTCATTGTGTCGTGCACGCTTTTCGCGATTTGTTCTCGCTGTCCATCACGTGTCGTGCAGAAATTAAAAGTCGAGTTTGTCTCAAAGACGTGCAGTATGTACGTATGAATGTGATTAAATTCAACAAAACATTCGGTTTTGATTTTTTTTTTTGACATGTTTTACTTACTTATTTATTTCAATTGTTACACTTCGTTTGCAGACATGTATTGAAAACCAAGAAAAAAAACAAAAAATTTGAGAAAAAAATCACAAATGAATAATGCCAGATTTCAGTTGAGTATTTAGTTTTAAGGGGATTGTTTGTTTTTATTTCGGTTTTATATGAATTTTTTTTTTTCTATTTTTTAAGGCGAACATTTTTAATGTGTTTAAGTATAACAGTATTTTTTTAAATATTGTTTATAAACGATCATATATCAATGTCAAGCATTTTCTTTTAATGTACATTGCTGCAGGTTTCATTAACAAGATAGAAATGGTACACAGTAGTGAAAAAATAATCACACTTATCGTGTTTGGCGTATTTAAAATACGCCTACGACTGTTTGACAATAGAGTTAAGAAAATAAGTTCACGTTCTCTTTTATATATTAACAAACAGTCGTAGGCGTATTTTAAATACGCCAAACCTGATAAGAGTGACTATTTAAGGCAGGAAAATATGTAAGTGTGCCTATGAGCTATGCAAAATTGAAAAAAATATTTAAAACTAATAATCTTAAAATATCTTGTCCGGTTTGTTTTTTCAAAATACCAGACTCCAATTTTAATCAAAGGATGTTCTTTGGAAAAATAACGATTTTGCCAAAGTAATAAGATCCGGACGGCAGCTAAACCAGTAAAACCCAAAAAGGGTTTGTTGGTTTCGATAAAAGAAAAGTCTTGAGATTTTAGGAGAGAAGGGAAAAGCGTACGTCATTTCTTTTCTCTCGGACCTAAAAACTCAAGACTTGATGGCTCATATCTATTTTCTATAAACAACTATTAAGCATATATTTCATTCCACCTTACTTAAGTTTAGTATGTACATTAAGGCTTGTCATACCACTACATGATTATACACGTAATGAATATCACTTATTTTAGGCGATTTGGCCTCAAAAATATTTTGTACCAAAGGTTATTTCTAAAAAATGACAGAGTTTTTATTTAAATATTTTTATTTTGAAAGCAATTGTTTGCAATTGTTAAGAAAATAAGTTTTAGATTTAAAGTATGCGATGATTTGCACAATAGCAAAATGTTTTGCACAATTTTAATTGCATGTTCTGCGCAGAAGTTGTTTCGCAGAACTTCCTGAATTGCTGATGGTTTCTGACCCAATGTCTGAGAAAACATGCATTTGTACAAATAAAAAAATGGCGACGAAAGTGGACAAAAGCATAATAAACAAATGTATTCAAGTTTTCAAGACAAAGTCTTGACGAAAAGAATACGAAAAAACAGAAGAAAGGAAGAAACATGTAAATAAAATTAAAAAAGATAATTACAGAAAATTTCGAACCACCAGTACCACTGGTTAAAGATTGATGTTTGACTGTTGGCTGGCAGGCACCGCAGTGGAGCAGAGATTAGAACGTCAAAGAATTCTGACGAAAGAGTTTTGTGATTCTTACAACATGTAAATTCAACCCAAGTTCGATCCCCAGCTCAGCCATGAATAAAAATCATCAATAAATAGTATTGTGGTTATTTTGTTGAACTATTTATGGTTTTTAATCCAAATTTTTAATATTTTTAATTAGGCTTAAGTTCATTAAATTTAATTTTCATTAAATTATTTTTATGAAGAAAGGTGTTTTACAACATGAAAATTAATTAAAATTGTTATTGATAATCTTTCATTTTTGACCGTGGCCGGGATTCGAACCGCGGCCGGTAGGTTACCATGACATGTTTCGATCGCAACCACTCGATCTTCTCAAATGGATTTGCCGTTTTACACTCGCAGCCATCGAAGGCTGCTGACGTCAATAGTCAAACATCAATCCTTAAACCAAATTGTATTTTAACCTTTGGTAGATCGAAGTTTGCTTTTTTGAGAAGATCGAGTGGTTGCGATCGAAACATGTCATGGTAACCTGCCGGCCGCGGTTCGAATCCCGGCCACGGTCAAAAATGAAAGATTATCAATAACAATTTTAATTAATTTTCATGTTGTAAAACACCTTTCTTCATAAAAATAATTTAATGAAAATTAAATTTAATGAACTTAAGCCTAATTAAAAATATTAAAAATTTGGATTAAAAACCATAAATAGTTCAACAAAATAACCACAATACTAATTATTGTTAAAAGCTAAGGCACGAGCTCTGTGTGTTCATTTGTCCTTCAAGTTGTGCTGAAAAAGGTCAACAGGAAAAAGAAAGACAAAAATGAAAAAAAAAAAAAAAAAAAAAAAAAAAAAACAAAAAAATGTACTTTGGACTTCAAGAAAAATTCTTGACAAAAGTACGAAAAAACAGAAGTAAGGAAGAACATGTAAAATCAATTAAAATAGATAATCATTCAAAAAAGCAAACTTCGATCTACCAAAGGTTAAAATACAATTTGGTTTAAGGATTGATGTTTGACTATTGACGTCAGCAGCCTTCGATGGCTGCGAGTGTAAAACGGCAAATCCATTTGAGAAGATCGAGTGGTTGCGATCGAAACATGTCATGGTAACCTGCCGGCCGCGGTTCGAATCCCGGCCACGGTCAAAAATGAAAGATTATCAATAACAATTTTAATTAATTTTCATGTTGTAAAACACCTTTCTTCATAAAAATAATTTAATGAAAATTAAATTTAATGAACTTAAGCCTAATTAAAAATATTAAAAATTTGGATTAAAAATCATCAATAAATTTAAAATAAATTTCATGTTGTAAAATAAAAATTAAATATGAAATTTTCTTCAAAATTGCTCTTCAAAATGCTTCAAACTCGTGTAAACAGCAAAATTTTCAAGAAATTTGCTCTTCAAAATGCTTCAAACTCGTGTTAACAGCCAAATTTCTTCTTTGAAGCATTTTGAAGATTAATTTTGAAGAAAATTTCAATCGTGTAAATCTAGCTTAACTAAAAATGTCAAAAATAATATTTATTCAAACTTCTAAATTTAGTGATAAAGCAAATGCCTATATGATCTTATAAAACAAGTTATTGCGTTTGGTGCGAAAACTTTTATACGATTAAAAAAAAAAATGGAACTTCACACTTTTTTATACTCTTTTCGACTGTGCTATGACATTTTTCCTATTTGCAAAAATTGTAAAAAGTTACATGCCTAATGAGCATACAAATATGTAAGTTCTAAAGTACTCAGCAAATTTTAATTAGTTTTATTGAGTCATAATAATTTTAGATTTAAATTTCATTAAGAGTTTTACGACAAAATAGCACATAATCCTGCCAAAGAATATATATATTACGTGTTATCATTACCGTTTATAAATTCCTAATCGCAATACACTTTGTTAAAGGACAAGCAACAAAAAAAAAAGAAAGGAAATTTTGATTTACAAAGCACACGACTGCTTACTATCATTGTGATACCCTACATCACCAAAGTTGGAAAGTGTCCTCTGCGCTTTAACTGATTTGTGCAATAGGCTTTTTACACTGATCAGCATCTAACATCTACAATCAATTTGCGTAGATGTTAACATCATTCCATAAGAAATACATAGGGCTAAAAACCAACATCTTTCAACAACTTTACAAGATGTTCCTATCTCATTTTATTCCATTCTACATCTTTCGATTATTTTAGTGTCATCACTAGAAAAGTGACAATAATGGTGTTTTCTTTTCTACAAAAAAAATACCACATTTTAAAAGGTGCATTTATAAAATGTCTTGCCTTACATGTAATAATGCAATTTATTATTTGACGAGAACAAAACACAAAATTGGATCGCCCTGTTTTTAACAACTGACAAAAAGTTTGTTCTTCAATATATAAAAAATATGTACATAAATCAAAAAGGATGTTCTTCAAAATATAAAAAAAAAAAAAACATAAACCCAAATTTGTTAATATATTAATGTTAAATAAATAAATAAATGAACAAAATGAATGACCAAATTCCAATTTCTTTAGTTTGTTTTTCATAAAATAAGTAAACAAGAAAATACCTTTGCCAGATTGTGAATTTATTAACACCAAGTTTTTACGATTTCTTGATTTGACGTTTTTTTTTCAAAAACAATTTTTTAACACCGAATCCATTTAAATTTTATGTCACGGACAACATACCATTAATAATGTTATGCTTTCTTTTGTTTTTACTATAAAATAATAGACAAAATTACTATTAAAACTTAAAAATTTTACTGTCCTGATTAGAGGCGTTTTTTTCCCAACTTCGTCTGGTAACCCTATATATAAACAGAAGCCATCTTTTTACTGGGCATTATCAACACTCTCGATTTATACGGGGCGTAAAGTGCAATGCCTTATGCCATTTAAGGGTGAATTTTTTTAGAATAAAACACGCTGCCCTCTTAGAGAGCAAAGCATTTTTAAGAAACGAACACCAAATTGCATTTTTTTAAATAAAATGTGACATTTTTTGTAGAAAAGAAAACACCATAAGTTCTATTATTATTGTGGCATCACTGACAAAAAGACGTTTGTTTTGAAACAATTTTGCAATTTTTGCAAAATTTTTTTTGTTAAGTATTTTTTTATATTTTTATAAACAAATTGAACTTCAAATACATTTTTGTGTTTTCTTTTTTAATTTTGGCACTTTTGTAGAAAAAAAATTTATTTTAAAAACAATTTTTTTTTTTTAAATAGTGACATTTTTGTTTCACATTTTCTACATTTTTGATGGTAGATGTTAGATGGTGATCAGTGTAAAAAGCCTAAAACACATACAAATATTGGTTCTAGATCCAGATTTAAGTTCCGGGGATATGACATTTAGATTTTCTTTTATATTATTTCCATACAAGTATCAACAAAATGTCCTCCATTTTCCATTTTATGATTTTTTTTGTCACTTGAAAATTTACCAAACCATGTATCGTAATTTCTTATGTGTACAATGACATCCATATCGCTAGAGGGCGTAAAATAGGGCAAAACGGGTAAAAGCACCCCCTTACTATATCTTCTTAACTAATGAACCGATTTTCTTAAAATTTGGCAGGCAAATAGTGTACATCTGGAAGAAACAATAGTCTATAATTTCGAAAGCGAAATAGGGCAAGAGGGGTAAACGCTCCCCTCCCTGTAACTTCTTTACTAATTAACCGGGTTTTTTTAAATTTGGCATGCAGACACTGTAACATCTGAAAGGAACTTTAAAATATAAATTTTTTGGAAATTGCAACAATTAGGGCGTGAAATAGGGCAAAAGAGGTAAAACCTCCCATTACCCATGTCTTCTTAATTTAATTTATTCGATTATAGTTTCAAGTCTTGAAGGAACTAAAGGCTATACATTTTAACATTTACGGCGTAAAATAAAGCAAAATGGTAAAAGCACACCCTGCCTATACGTTCTTAATTAATTTACCGATTCTTTTGAAAAGTTTTTGTATATCAAAATCAATCCAAGAATTTCTTAAAATAAGTACAAAATAAAATAATAATAAATATTAAAAACCAAGAAAAAAATAGAGTAAAATTTTCGTTGGTAGTGCCACTCTGACAGTAAAATTACAAAGCGAGCGTTTTAATTTAATTTAACTAATCAAAGTTTGTTGTAGACACTAGAGTATCCAATTATTCGACTTTTGGTTTTGGTCGAGTAAGGAATTAATCGATTTTTGAATTTTAAAATTACTCGATTAATCGAATAAAGGTTTTAAATTGTTCAACCAACATTTTAAACCAATTTATTATTCCTGAATATCTAGTGAAATTGAATTGAAGTCGATGGAGATTCTCAGTTAAATTTTTTTAAAAATCACCGTAGTTTGTCCAGATTTTAAGTGATGTTCTGGTAAAGATAAGAGTTCAAAGTATGTACTATTTATAAGGGATTTTTTTATAAACTTTGAAACAAGATCGTTTTTTAAATAAGTTTAATATTAATTTCACTCATGTGTATTCGGTTTTAGAACTTGGCTGTTAACTTAAATAGACATTTTTATGTAATTCCCTTTAAATTTCCTTTATTTTAAAAAACTACTCTTTAGATTTGGTAAATATATTTTTAAACGTATTACTATTTCACGACAAAACATTTCATTTTCAAACAAGGACACTTAAGTTTTTAATGCTATCTTAAATGTCAACATTCTGCCGATTAGAAGATACGGGGTAATAAAAAAATTGACATTCGGGTAATAACAGGTAACCCATAATCTGACTGTACATGGTAATAACTGCTGATAATTTTTTTTTTTTTTACCAATTTGACGTTTTTAGTCAGCGTTGAAAAAACTGCAGTCAAAGTAGAAAAACTGCCAATTCCTAACACTTTTGATTTTGTCATTGGCCAAACAAACATTTGCTTTTACTTCTGATTCATTAAATGTAAACAGTCGCTATCAAAAAAGGTTGTACACAAAATTTCGTTTTTTGTTCGACGGATTTAAAACCCTCTTAATAGTGATTTACATAATTTGTCACACACGCTCAAATCTAAAAATGAACTTAAATATGTTAAAAAGTATGAGTAATGAAAATATATGCAAAAGCTAACAACATGTAATATAGTTTTAGGGTTAGAAATCTAAACAAAATATTTTTAGATTAAAAAAGTAGAATTTTCTAAGAAATTGATTTTAATCGATTAATTGACATTAATTGTTCGAGTTATTTGTTAATCGAAATTGCCTATTTTAATTATTCGATCAAATAATGGCGGAAAAATTCCTCGATTAATCGAACAACGATTAATCGAGTGGATACTCTAGTAGACACTACAACAACACCACACAAGTAGTTAAAAAACGATTTGCTTGTTGTGTGTATAACAAACAAAAACAACAGAACAAGACGAAAACACATTATTTTCATGTTTAAAAAGTAAAATTAAGATCTCTTGCTTCTCATTTAGTTTATATTTTTAGTTATATATGTACATTCAGTTTTTAAAGCCAAAACCATATCGGGAATGATGCTGGTGTCTTATTATTGAAATTCTGTAAGGTGTAAAACGGGTAAGGAAATCAATTATAATAAAATTCTCCTTCTAATTTCACTTTTCGTTTATTTCAACTACGAATTCGGGATTGAATCAACTTTATAATACTTAAATCAAGCGCATTTTGAGATTCGTTCAATCTTGGTTTTACTAAAACCAATTTCATTATCAAGTCGGGATTGAATATGGATAAGTTAAGTAGTTCGCGATTGAAAAACTGTACTTCATCAGTACTTTATTCAAAAAAATCCCTACTCACCGTACTATTAATACAGCTTCGGATTGATTTGAGTACGGATGGATTGGTTTTTCTTTGAAGTGTACCTTAATCGCTTTACTAAACTTAATTTTAAGCCCTTTATAGCTCAAATACAAATACCAGTACCAAAATAGCTTTTGTTGCCACTATTACTTTATAAATATTGGCATTTATATGAAATTTGGCGTTGCATTTTATAATTATTATTATATCATGGCAAAATTTTGAAATAGTAATTTCGAAATTGACTATATAAACCCCATCTGCAGAATATCTTTAAGACAATAAAATTGTTCAAATATTTCTTAAATATGTATTTTAAACTCGTTTCTAAATTGGCTTTGTTCCATAAGTCTTAATTAGGCTACACCCTAGAAAATTTGTATGTTAATACTATGGTGTAGGGTATCATATGGTCCGGCTTGACCGACTATACTCTTTTACAGGTTTTTAATTATAAAATTACAAAAATGAAATCATGCTCGTACAAAAATCAACACTTCATTTTCATTCATTATGCACCCTTCATATTGCCCTTGTTGGTTACCCACACATTAACACAGGTTGTTATGCCATTACCCACCAAAACATAGAACTAAACATATAAAAAGACAGACAGCCAGCCAACTAAACAACAGACAATTAGTGTACAATCAAGCCTGGCAGTAACACTAGTACCACTAGGTGAACACAAAAAGAGTAGAGAAAAAAAGATGGAGAAACACACAAAGTACTTTATTGCATGAACGAAGAGGGAAAAAACTAATAAACTAATGAAAGTGTTGCTCTAATTTAATTACAACAATATTGTGTAGCAAATGAATGATTTAGAATCCACAAAGATACAAACACTTGAGCACTCGTTACATACACAATCAAATGAATAGTTGTATACATAAATAAACAAACACTACAGCCAGCCGAGAGTTTGAAGTATGAGGCTAGTATGGAAAGGGTGAAGAAAAGTAAAAAGGCCGTTTCAACTGTGCCGCAATTAGATTGAATATGTTTTTAAATACAAACGGCCCAATTAAGACCATTGAATAGGTTTGTGTATGGGAAATATTTAAGTCCAATGGCGTTCCCCTGGCTAATGCGTTGTAGACGATAGCCAAAACACATTTTACGGGGAAGTCATTTGGATCATTTTAAGTATCACGCTAATTTTGGGACATAAATAGGAAAATAAAAAAGGTTTCTAGTTTCTCAACTTTTTTTTTTTTTGTTTATAGGAGTCTCTAATTTTGTTTTATAGCCACACTCACAATATTATTACAGTAACGGACTGTAGTTTATTTAAGAAATATTCCGTTCAGTCATTTTTAAATAAATAAACATTTAAAATTCCAAGCAAATTTATTTTTAACTGATTCTAACATTTATTCAAAAAACTAAGTGCATATTAACACGGATTTTCAGTTGCAGTTAATATTGTCCGTTGATTGAGTTAAATTCTTCTTTATGTTAAAGTAAATAAAAATGTAATTTAAAGCAACGAAAAGTTCATTTAATTTTTACTGTCAAAAATTCAACCCCGAATTCCGTAAAAACAAATCAATATTCAGTTATCTTATATAAATTAATTGTCAAAAATTTAACTCGTATTCCGTAAAAACAAATAAATATGCAGTTATTTGATAAAATTTTACTGTCAAAAATTCAACACCATATTCAGTAATAACAATTAAATATTCAGTTATTTTATATAATTTTACTACCAAAAATTAATTTTTACTTATCTATAAAAAATGAATTGCTTGTTTTGTGTAAGCAATTCCCATTTTCTATTTGTTAAAATAATTTAGTTAAATACATCAAATTTTTAAGTAAAATAATTGCGAAGCCATATCGGTCATGCTGCTGGAGTCTTATAATTGAGAGTTCTTCTGTAAACAACGTGGTCAGTACAACAAAAGTAAAACAAACGTGTGTAACTGGGTAAGTAAATAAAAATATTCTCCCTCTCTCGCTTATAAGAAAAACAAGCGGACAGGTGTCTGTCTGGTATTTTTTAGAAATTCGGCTCTTTTGTGGAGTAAACGAAAATTTAATAAAATAACTGAATATTTAATTGTTTTTACTGAATATGGGGTCAATTTTTTGACAGTAAAATTTTAATAAATAACTGAATATTTAATCGTTTTTACTGAATATGGTGTTGAATTTTTGACAGTAAAATTTTACAAAATAACTGAATATTTATTTGATTTTACGGAATATGGTGTTGAATTTTTGACAGTAAAAATTAAATGAACTTTTTGTTAAAAATAAATGAAAAATAGGTAGACCGGTTTTTAATTGAACTTTCATTTATTTTATATTACAATTTCAGTTAATTTTACGTACAGAATATTGTGAGTGCAGGAATTCCCAGTAAATTTTATTGCAAGGAATAATATGAAAATGTAAATTAAAAGTAATTCATAACTGACATTCAATGACAATTTTATTCATAATTATGTTCTCGATCAGTAAAAACTAAATAGTTTCTATGGTTTGAAATAAATCGTCACCTAAAGCGCAAAGGCCCTTACTAACTAAAAATTAAGTAACGGCTTTTTCATTGAATCCAATGTATTGCATCAACGCAATGTCCAGCATAAATTTAAAAATTTTTCGAGCAACATTAGCGTTTAAGTTGACAAAAAACAAACGGCCCTATCTACAAAAGTTTATATGATAAACACTAAAAGACCAAACTAACAATTTGTATTATATGCAACATTGGTAATTTTTAAAACAACTGGTAGGTTTTACAATCTAAATAAAAGGAAAAATTAATTATAAACATTTAAATACACAGAAAAAATTAAAAATTGTCTTTAATCACCAATTTTATACTAAATTCATAGAATTAAGCAACCCGTTTGTTGATTTTGCACATATGTATTACCAAAATGATTATATTGATTACTAAAAATTGTAAAAATCTCATATTTTGAATATTTTTTTTTTTTTTTCAATAAATGATATTTTTAATTTTAAATAAAAAAATGATTAAAAATCTTTGCCGTTTCAAACAAAGTGTTAATTAATTTTGACAATTTCCAACAACAATTTCAAAAGTTTAAATAATTTTATTTAAAACGAAATAATTTTTTATCAAAGTTTTTCTTGGGATTCAAAAATTTAATTAACAAGGTTTCGTTTAAATGTGCTACATTCCCATTTCATACTATTGATAAACTGAAATTTTGTTGTTGATGGGATAAGCTATTCCTATGCGCATTTCACTGCTTGCTTAGGCCAGATCGTCAGGAAACTTCATCCAAAGATTTTATTAAAACTAAAGATATTACACATATAAAACTGTTAAGCGAATAAGAATTATAAGCCACAGTTTTACTTGTAACAATATCAAAGCTTAAACAAAACAACAACAATAAACAGTGAGTTTATCTTTTCTTACAGTCCCGGCTACAATTTTTTATCAAAGTTTTTCTTGGGATTCAAAAATTTAACTAACAAGGTTTCGTTTAAATGTGCTACATTCCCATTTCGTACTATTGATAAACTGAAATTTATTGTTGAAGGGATGATCTATTCCTATGCTATTTATTTTAGTTATTTAATTATTATTTTCATTCAAAATTTATTTCAAAATAACTTAAATATTAATTAAATCAAAATTATATTTTTAATTTTCATTCAACAAAAAAATAATTGATTCAATTATCACATTAACTAAGTTTAAATAATTTTTTTAATTGATAAAAAACTACTAATAATTTTTTCTGTGTTCAATTTATCAATTTATCATATTAAAAAAAAAATTTCTAAATAATAGATAGGGCCTTTTGCGTTTTCGGTAATGATATGTTTGTATTTCAGACAAAAGAGAACAGAAGAAGTAGCTCAGCTTGCTAACGGTTCCGAAATACAAGCATCACAAACAAATTTCCGCTTACAAATCGTTATATAAATTACTGGAACTTATTTTAAGAAACATTCAAACTGAAATCTTTGAAAAATTGCTTAAGATCAGAAGATTGACATTTCTGTCTTATTATGGGCCTCATTTTATAATAGATTTTTTACACTGATCAACATCTAATATCTACCATCAAAAATGTAGAAAATGTAAAACACTCGTTTACATTGCTCACATCTAACATCTACCATCAAACAAAAATGTCACCATTTTTGAAATAAAAATGTTTTTAAAATAAAAAATGTTTTTTCAAAAAGAAAGCATAAAAATGTATTTGAAGTTCAATTTGTTTAAAAATATAAAAAATATTTATCAAAAAAACATTGCAATAAAAAAGAAAACTTGACAAATGGTAACCCTACTTTCAAATTTGTCAGTGATGCCACAATAATAATAGAACCTATTGCCACTTTTCTAGTGATGACACTAAAATAATCGAAAGATGTGGAATTGAATAAAATGAGATTGGAACATCTTTTAAAGATGTTGGTTTTTTGCCCTATGTATTTCTTACGGAAAGGTGTTAACATCCTCGCAAATGGTGGCAAGTTGATGGTAGATGTTGATCAGTGTAAAAAGGCTATAAGAATTCTTTCACAGAAAAAGTCATTTAGTTTAGTATTAAGTTTATTTTACAAAATAATGCAAGGTAATTCCCTTTGTACACTTGCATAAATGGAGGAACGCGTGGCAGATATTGAAAATGTGAAACATACATTCACACTTAAAACATCCAACATCAATCAAAAATTTCACCATTTCTAAAAAAAGAACTTATTTTTAATACTTTTTTTCTTGCAAAAAAGTAAAAACTTTACGCTGCTTTCAAAACAAATGCCATTTTGTCAGTCACTTGTTGTCACTTTTCTAGTGATGACACTAAAATAATCGAAAGATGTAGAATGGAATAGAATGAGATAGGAACATTTTGTAAAGATGTTGATTTTAAGCTCAACCTATTCTTATGGGAAAATTTCAATATCTTCGCAAATTGATGGTAGATGTTGACAAGTGTGAAAAGGCTATAAAGCAAAAGCCAATACCCGATGGATGATCTTTGACTGAAATTTTTTTAGAAATGAAAAACCATAGTTTGCTTTGGAATTGTGCATTATATAATGTCTGTTTTTCAGAATAAATGATATCGACCATATGACCGACGTCAAAATTCATGACCATACGGGCCCCAATTATAAAAAATTCCACCACTCTTGCCAGAACTTCAGGCGAGAGGTTTTCGCATTCTTTTTGGGAATTCTATTTGAAGACTTCGAGTGTCTGATTCTTGTGAACATAGACTCGTGAAGAGATCCACAAAAAAAGTCTAAAACGATTAAATCGGGACAAGAGCCAGTTCCAATCACCAAAACGAGAAATTAGGCGAGTAAGAAATGCAGCCCTCAAAATTTCGGTTGTAGGTCGTGCATTATGTGCCGTGGCAAATATCCTGTTAGAACAAAATGTTCTCCGATCTCAATTCGTCAAGTTAAGGTAGGAGAAAATCTTTAAACATGGCTCTATAGCGCTCGCCGTTAACAGTAGTTTTTTGGCCAACTGCATTTTTTTGTATAAATAAGTACCGATGACACCTTCAAAGTAAACACGACTCTATACATTAGCTTTGTGCGTATGTAATACACGGACTTCCGGAACTTAAGAAGAAATAATTCTGATTATTCACTTATTCAAAGCGATGGAAATGTGCCTGGCGACTCATGCGCTTGAGAAGCATAGAGCTTCAATTCTCATTGACATGTTTTTTGTCTCTGTTTACTTCACAAACATCAAAGCAGTACTGACATTTACCGCCATTAGCAAAAATTATAGTATCATCCGATAGGGTGATGACTTTACGCATTTGTGTTCAACTGCTAAAACTCTGAGATTTTTTCAAACAATGTAAACAAGTAGACCCAGTCTTAACAAACCATTTCCCCTGGTATTTATTTTTTCGACACTGATCAACTAGTTAATGCCATCAAATGAAACAAAAACTTTAATTTAAGCCTAAAACTCATGGAGACACTTAACAAAATTTCTCGTCTAAAAATTTCTCCAAATTTTAAAATATTTAGGACCAGTACTCAGGGGATGACCCCTACTAATGCTTTGCATTGTGTTGGAACTGGCAAAATAGGTCATGGAAAAAAAGAGGGAGTAGTGCTTCTGAATGTTCGACTTTAACTTATTTATGTTAAACGGAGGAGGGGCAGGAAGGTTATTCCACATACGCACAGTCCGGCCAAAAAATAATTTTCCCTGTAATGCGATGTACGATTCACCGGCAAATCGACCACAAAAGAACGGTCTCCTCAGGAAAAACGTGTATGACGAACAACCGTGCGAGTTTCGGGAACCAGATCCCTAATTTTATCAGAACACATCCCATTGTAGTAACGATAAAATAGCAAATACAACCCACATTGCGACGGTGCTCAAGGGAGTCAATTGAATTGGATACCCCACTGTCACCAATGAGAACCTGCACGCGGTCGAGAAGCTCCAAAATAGACTTTAAAGCACCGGCCCACACATGAGAGTTGTATTCCATTCACGGTAGGTCGTCACAATTTACAAAAGTGGAAAGGATCCATTCTCGAAAGGTATGAAAGCTCGAATAACAATTTAAAGTAAGGCCATACTTTTTTATAAAAATATATGATAAAATCATACTGACGGGCGAGATACATAAGTTAGTCTCAACGACTTTTTAACCCACCCTCGAGATATATAAAATGGAAAAGCAACTCGGAAAAAATCAAATTTTAAATTAAGCAATTAAAAATCACCACAGATTGAAGTACAAAAGACAACAAAACAATTCACTCATTAGCCATTTTTCTAATTTGGCCAAGCAAAATGGCTTACAGTCAACTACGAACAAAAGAAAGCACATCCTGTTAGTCACACAATCTAACTAACCCTTAAGATACGAAAACAAATTGTTAATGTGGTTGCCATGACTGGTCACTCTTATGTGGGTTATTAGCAATCAATGTCAATGAATGGGATTCTTTTTCCGCCTTTTATTCTAACAAAATTTTAATAAGATTTACAAAAAAAAAAAAAAAAATGTTTGGTTTAATGCTTCACCTTTTCCAGTTCTTTAACGAAACTGAAGGCTGTGTGGGCGTTGTGTTAATTATAGAAATCATGTTTTTTTATTACATTCTCTTTTGTGCCGGTTTCTATAGCCTTTACTTTTTATTATGGGTTTATTATCGGTTTGTATTTACTTATGTGTGTAACTGTGTAATTTTTCAATGTGTATAGGTATCAGTGTGCTTGTGTGTAATGGCAGTTCGTGTATAGAACGTCTTTGGCGTTCATAACGGAAACGGAAATAATGAAGTCAAAAAATAATCCTTAAAATATATTGAATCAAAAAGCCCTTTCTTTGTTGAGTTATTTATGTATATTCAGATGAGTTGGAGTTCTTCGATCACCCATACAACCTTTAAACAGGAGGGGGGGGGGGGGGGGGGGCGAACGAGAAGTGGCACGAAATCTGTGTTAAAACTTTAACTGTTAAATTGTTAATGTGCTGGGCTTGCAACAAATTTGGGAACATTATAATTTTCGGCACACGTACCAGAGTAACGAAATTTTGTTTGCGCGGCAACGACACATCTACATAAAAAATTATAATCTTGATGCTTTAAATAGACAAGCCATACCATTTTACTTACCACTGCTTGTTAGGCGAAATTAGTCGACTACCTTTAACGAATTTAAATTAAGAACAGGGTTGGAAAATTTGTTGTGTGTTTATTTATGACAGCATTCTTACTAGATTTTTTTTTAGGATGTTAATGCTTTACAGTTTCCCATCTCTGTTGGCATACATTAAATTAAGTGTCACGGGAAAATCCTATTCTCGCTTTTCTTTTTCAATTCTAACGGATGTGTATATTTTTTTATGATTCAATTTATTAACGTATCAATGAATTCCGTTGTACTGTTGTATACCCTCCTCTACTAGTGGTGAATGAGGGTATACAAAGTTTGTCATTGCGTATGAAACTTTTTTAATATTCATCTAAGATCCCATAAAGTTTATTACTTTTGGGTCCTTGAGTAATTCTAAGTCGGCTTAGCCATGTCCGTCTGTCTCTTAGTCTGTCTGCTGAAAATCTCTCACTTTCGAAATACTCAACAGAAAAGAATAATTTCAATGTCAAATTAATAAAATTTCTTTTAGGCAGTATGGGATTGGAATCTAACTGATTAAGTTTGGTAAGAAAAGAGTTATGAACCTAAATGTGGATCAATCTCTCTAAAAAATTTATTTATTTTTTACAAAAAGAAAAATTAATTGGTAGAGAACTGCAAAAACTGTCTATTAATTTTGCACAAATTCGTTTTGTATGAATGGAAATCATAATAAAAAATTTTGTGAAGATCAGTTCATAATTTACTTAAGGCCCCATAGAAAGCCTAGTCTCGGAAAACACTTTAGTATGCCTTAAAAAAAGAACAAAATTCTTAAACCAAGTAAAAAAAGATTGATCTTTTCGTTGGTAGTGCCACTCTGAGAGTAAAATGCAAAGGGAGCGTTTATATCTCACTTAACTTATCTAAGTTTGTTGCAGACACTACAACAACACCACTTAAGTAGTTCAGAAAGGATTTGCTTGTTGTGTGTAGAAAAACAAAAACAACAGAACAGGACGAAAACACTTTATTTTCATGTTTGAAAAGTAAAATTGGGAACTCTTGCTTCTCATTTAGTTTATATTTTCAGTTATATATCTGTGGCATTTTAACAAAACATCTTAAGTCGAGATAATATAGCAAAAAGAGTTTAAAATAAAAAACTCGGTGAAAGAATAATTTTTATCAAATAAAAAAAAACCGAAATTAAAGAAAAATTTCGTTTATAATACAAAATTTTAAAATCGTAAACAAAAATGTTTTTTGAAGGAAAATTCGTATAATTAAGAGCATTTTTTTCAACTTTTTAAATTTGACTTCAGATATTTTGTTAAAAGGCTACAGATATGTACATTAAGTTTTAAAGTAAAAACCATATGGGAATGATGCTGTAGGTGTAACGGGTGAATAAATCAATCATAATACAATTCTCCTTCTAATTTCACTTTTGGTTAATTTCAAGTACGAATTCAGGATGGAATCAACTTTATTATACCTGAATCAAGCGCATTTTGAGATTGTCTCAAACTTAGTTTAACTTAAATAAATCTCATTTTCGGATTATTCTAAGTACGGATTCGAGTTGAAATAAACTTTATAATTCTTAAATCAAGCAAATTTTGAGATTGATTCAATCTTAGTTTTTTTTTTAAATCGGTCTCATTATCGGATTATTTTAAGTACGAATTCGGGAATGAATATGGATAACTAAAGTAGTTCGCGATTGAAAATCCGTACTTGAATAAATCTTTTTGTACTTGATTCAAGAAAATCCGTACTCACCGTACTATTAATACCGCTTCGGATTGATTTGAATACGGATGAATTGATCCCATTAAGGATAGTTTTAAGTACGTTTTAGTGTTATTGGTACTTGAATTTTTGAGTACGACTCGTTCTTAAATAAGTATAAAAAGCTTAATTTATCCCGAGTGTTTTTCTTTCTGTGTATGTATTCTAGGTCCTTATGAGGAGCGAAGTTAATTTAACAAAGTCCATCTGTTCGTCTGTCTGTATGCTGGTTGAAATGTGTTTTCTGAAGAAAGATATGATGTGGACTTGGTAGTTAAATAATAATGTCACATATAGTTCGGAATTATTTTCTATTGAAATTCAGCCTGATCGGTCTACAAATGGCTGAGATATGAACAAAAAACCACGACTGCCTGTAATCTTATCGAAAATCCCTTGTTGTTGTTATTTAATTTTTATGTACTTATATCTGGATAACGGCAGGAGCCAAACTTTCTAAATTAAGTAAATACAAGCAGGGTTACCGTTCGTCCGACTTAAGTCGCAATTTGACTCTTTTTGAGACTTTTTTTTATCAACTTTTGCGACTTTTTTAACTTTGTTGTGACCTTTAACCATTTATTTAATAAAGTTTCTCACATAAAACATTTAATTTGCAGTAAATTATAAATTTTCTTATTATTTCTATAAAAATAATCTTCAAAATAACGTCGTCAAAATTTAAAAACAATTCACAGACTATTGTTCCTTTACCCTGCGGCCACACGATCAAGTTGTTCTTGATAGTCTTTTACATATACTGCTTGTCAAAATTTACAAAAATTGAGAGCTGTGACGTAGGTGGCACTCAATTTACTTTCAAGATGCCATAAAAAAAACAATTTATAAAGACAAACATGTAATCAGCTGTTAAATTGAAAGTAAATTGCCAAACAAATGGAAAGGTGAAATTGAAAGCCATCTCGTGGTCAATTTAAAAATTGTGAGTGTGTTAGTAAAAAAATGAGAGAGTTGAGTAAATTGAATGGAATTGAAAGGCAAAACTTGATCGTGTGGCCACCAAGTTAGCAAAAAATTGTATTACTTTTTTGCCACCTTGTCACGTATACAATGTATTTAAGAAATTTTTGGCAAAGTTTCAAAGTATATATTTTTGGCAAAAAAGCTTTTTAAAATAAAAAAATTGTGGTGCTTGCAGTAGTGCTGGGAAACTATCGAAAGTGCTATCGATATTATCGAGAGTCTTAAAATATTGAAAATATCAATAGGAAAAATATCAATATCGATATTATTATTATTTAAAATGCAGCTATGAAGACATGTAACAGAAGCTATACACACACAGTTTTTTGCCGCAAGTTTTAACTTGCTTTTATTAATGAATTACAGCAATGAACACAAACAGCAAAATTGATTGCAGGTGGTATGGATTGCTTAGCTGTGATTTTTACTGCTAATTAAATGCCTTTATGTCGAAATTTGTCTATGTTTACATAGGGACTGAAATGTCAAATATTTTTGTAATGTTGTAAAATATAAAATGCAAGTGCAATTGTGAGCATGGGACGAAACAATGAACGACCATTAGAGGATAAGTCCGCTAGTTTCGTTACCTTTTGGGTTGACAGTCAAACCAATTTAGAAAATTTTTGTTGCAATAAAATATCTTATAGTACCTGCTACTTCGGTTCCTATAGAAAGGTGCTTATCAGCAGCACAACTTTTCAAAAACTGTTATCTAAGATAACGTGCGTAGATACATATGTCTCATACGTTCAATAAAGTGATAAAAAAACGAACTGTAGCCTGATAAAAAAAAACTAGTTAAAGATTTCCTGCACAAGTAAAAATATCGATAGTGAAATCTGATCTATCGATAAATATCGATAGTATTAAATATGGATAGTATCCCAGCACTAGTTTGCAATGCTCATTTAACAAAACTTTTTTTACCCGCCAATTCAATGAAATAAGATAACGTTAACATCGCTGCAGGTACCTACTGCCAAGAAACATAATATTTGGTGATACTATTGTATATTAGGAACTGATATATAAATGGCTTGACCAAGACATGGAAATTAAAAAAATGCAATTGCTTTTTTTGTTTCAATTGTTTTTCTGTTTTGCTTTGCTTTTTATTAAAAAAAAACGTTAAAAAAGAGATGTGTGTTTTTTATTTTTTTAAACGAATTTTTTGTGCGACTTTATTTTTATAAAACGACCTTTTGTGCGACTTTTAAAAAAATTCCTAACGGTAACCCTGAGTACAAACATCTTGTTTATCTGTACACAACATCCGAAAAATGTAAGAGGGAGTGGACAAGTAGGCGTGGCACTAAATTGACTTATTTATTCTTAAAAAAACGCTATTTATATAACTTTCTGTTATTATCGCTGGTGAAGGGTATACAGGATTCGGCATAGCCGAAAATAGCACTCTTACTTGTTTTCTTTTATCCCTGTGAATATTTATTTCTTGGGATAAAATTGTCTTATATTTGTTAAGGCGATGAGTGTTAAACTGGCATTTTATTACAGTGTTTTAAAAGCGATAATGGCATTTTACCCTGGGTACGTGTTTCAATGGAAGGAGAATAAAAGGTCTGATGAGTGAATTTATGTTCGTGTTCTTGTGATTTCAGTGTACTTATTTCGCGTATCTTTCTTAGTGATGGGTTCTTTGCCAGTTCTTTTGTGTATGTAAATCATTCGTTTGCGTAACTTGAGATTAATAAATGCCAAAATAAAAGGTGTTTATAGCGAAAAGATTCTTGACTTTCTTTTATCTCAGATTAAATGTTGACATATTTATAACAAAGTGCATTTTAACTTAACTGTTTTTGATACTTTATGTGTGACTTTTGTGTGATATTTGTAATGTGAAGGTATTAAATGAACAGAAGTTAATTTAAAAATTTTCAAAGAAAAAACCTTATAAAAGTCAAATATTATAAAACAAATTTGCTTTAAGCTAAAAGTTTATTTCCAGTACTCGAAAAATGTTTTCTCAAATACTCATTTCATTTATGTTTTCTTTTTTATAACCTTTATTTCCTTTAATGTCTTATCTTAGTCCAATTGTTTAAAGAAATAAAAACAAATTGTTATTGTAGGTTTCTATCTTCTAAATGTGATTTAGTTTCCTTTTACTGTGAACACTCAATGGAAACAATTTTATTTTGGTATTGTTTCAATTGTTTAAGAGAATTGTTACAGAAAAAAAAAAATGACAATAATACGGAAACAGAGAAGAGATATTGCAAATTCCCAAACGTTTTGTCAACAACAATTAATGAAAGTTTACAAGAAGCAAAAAAAAAAAAAAAAAAAAAAAATTAGAACAAATAAAAAGTGAACTGATATTGATACTCGTACATTCTTTGTTTAACTAGTTTTCTATTTTATATTTTTTCAAGGGCGAAAGTTACAGCAGACAATTTTGATTTTAAGGAGAATTTAAAAGTTTTCAAAAGCTTAGTTAAATATTGATTGACCATCTGGGGGGTGGATAGAAATTGTTTTTTTTTTTTTAATTTGTAGTTCTTACATCAAATAAGAAGGGACAAAAGGAAAGAAGGTTTTCAATTAATCGAGTTGAATCGATTAATGGAGGTTGTTTTGTATAATCGATTACATTTTTAAAATGACTTTTCGAAGTATAACAAATAAAAATTGTTATTTTAAGACTATAAAACAAACCTAGGATTACCATCTTGGTCTGGCCAGACCAACTATGTTTTTTGCTTGCAATATTTTTCGAATACAACAAAAAAACAGGCTCGTGAATTCCATAAATTATATGTGCTCAATCGAATTAAACTAATTTGGTATCAATATAAGCAAATGAGTGGGGTCAATTTCCATTTTTATGTTAAAGTCTGTGAAATTAACCTCTTAATCGGGCCAGACCAACTTTCCTTTTTGCTTGTTATATCTTTCAAATAGAACAAAAAATTTAAAAAACAGATACGTGAATTCCGTAAATGATTTGTTCGGAATCGAACGAATCTCGTTTAGAATAACTTTAAAGTCGAATATCCACAAGCATTTCTCCATCTATCATCCTTCCCCTAAGCTATTTTCATAGTTTCAACACAATGCAATGCATTAGTAGGAGTGCTGGTCATAACAAAAAAAAAAAAAAAAGGTATTGTATAGAAGATTTTTGATAGACTTCATCAAAATTTAATGATGGCATTTCAGATTATCATAATTTGTTTCGATTTAAGGGGTATTAAGGTATTTTTAATTTGGGAGTGGGGTTTATATGTGATTCACCATCATGAAATAAGTTCTATAGTTTTAAGGTATATAAAAGATTTTTTCTACTTTGTGTAAACGATTTTACTCTACTTTTTGATATTAATCAAGGTATTTATGGCTCAACCAAGCGGAGGGGTTGCAGTGAAAAACATATCTAGTGCTGGTTCTAAATAGTATATTCTGTGTAAGCAGAATAGAAATATCAATTATTAAAGAATAGAATCAAAGCAACAGAATCAAAAAATCGTTTCGTGCTGCTCTATTACAATTTCTAGCTGCTGAAAGGGACGGGAACAGCTTTACATCAAAACCATTATTTTCTGTTGATAATTAAACATTTATTGTCTTACTATTTATAATAACAAATTGTTAATAAAGCAATTTAATAAATTCAAAGAATAACTTTAGAAAATACAATTTACTAAATTATTAATATTGAACTAAATACAATTCCAAGAATAATATTTATTAGGAAATAAATTGTTTAAAATAATTAAAATAAAATTTACTAAATTATTAATATTGAACTAAATACAATTCCAAGAATAATATTTATTAGGAAATAAATTGTTAAAAATAATTAAAATAATAAAATTCTTACTAATATATTTATGTCTGACCCAATTTATGTAAGTAGTTGTTGTTGTTGTTGCTGTGTAGGTAGGTGTGATGACCGCAGTTATTGTGATCGTTGTTGTTGTAGGATTGTATGCATAGATGTCATGACTGTAGTAGTTGTTGCATTTATTGGGTTGGCTGATTACCATCGTTACCTTGCGCGTATTTTTAACAGACGTACAGACGGCCATGACAACATTTTTTGGATTTTTGTCTGATTGTTTCCTATTTTATTAAGCAACATTCAAATCTCTATACAACTGTTGTTTCTCAAATACAACGGAGCACACATGATCTTTCTTAAAACCTTATTTTGACATCTTTTCAATTCTTGTATAACAAAGGCAGAAGAAGTTTCCTGTATTTGTATACCGCAGAACCAAATGGGCTTTAAAGTCGAGTTGTTTTTCAAAATTTTACAATAAAGGGAAAGTTTTGTGTTCCTGCCTATACATCATGTGAAGTGCACCAGTTTAAATGGGGGGTTCCAGTAACCGGCGATCAAGGGGAATACCGAGGTAATTTACTTTAAAATTCTGGTTAATTAGAATCCGGGGAGAAAAAGTTACATGGATACAATTCTGTTCAATTACTTGAATCCTTCACTTATAATGAATCATTCATAGAATTTTTTAAGAATTTTATGAGGAAGTTACGGCTTTAAAAGCTATTTACAGGAGTGGTATTTTTTATGAGAGATATAGTCGAATATGGACCAGCTCTAATTAGATTTGGTAGAAAGATTAAGCTTGCAATAATATACTTTTGAACTAAATTGTATCATCGTATCAATTGTAAGATGTATTATGGGCACTAAGATTCTATTCTGGAAAGAAGTTTGCTTGGGAGCTTAGTGAAATTATGGACCAATTCTCATCGTTATACCCTTCACCATAGGTGGAAAGGGTATATATATATAAGTTTATCATTCCATTTGTAATTTCTTCAATATTGATCTTAGAACGTATAAAGTATATATAAAATACTGGGTCGTTATGAGTAGCGAAATTAATTTAACTATGTCCGTCTGTCCGGCCTGCCTTTTGAAATGGGTTTTCCGAAGAACCCATAAATGATGGGGACTGAAGTTGAGTTGCCAGCAGCAAATCCACCCATGTTAAAATATACAAAAAAAAAAAAAAACTATTTTATTTTATATTTTAACATGACCGGCGCTCAGTGGTGCCAGTTGAGTTTTATTTGTTGCAAAAATCATAACTTTTGAACCAAATGAGATAATCAAAAAAATTTAAAAGGCGTGTAATAGATAATTGATCAACCTATAAAATGAGTGTTTGAAAAGGCCTTTAAGTAGCCTACTTATGGGTTAGCAAATTTGAATTTTGTGGAAAAATTAATTTTTTGGGAAGTAAAATAAGACAATTCTAAAAATTTTTGATTTTTTATGTTTCTTTTTGAAGGCTTTTATGATTTAAAATTATTCCAGAAATAATTTAAAAATATATTTTTCTTTTAAAAGTAATTTTTTACGTGTTTATTTTTAAGGTTTTTTTTAGTAGGTATGTTAAAAAAAATTTTCCGATTTAAAATTTTTGAAATATATTCAATCCTAAGTAAAATTGTAATCTTAAAACGATGGCGTTATCGTTTTTTTCGAAAAAAAAAAAAAATGGTTTATTTGGGGTAATTAGACGAGTAGTTGTTGAAAAAACGCTTTTTTCGATTTTTCTTTTTTGTTAATAAAAGTAAAATTTTAGAGCTGCCTAGCAAAAAATTTACTTACCTGGTAAGTTAGCAAGTAATGTTGGAGGAAAATAAGCGCTACTTATTTTTCGGCTGAATAACTACTTATTTTTGTTCGAAGTGTCCCCAGAATTCAGTACTTACTTAAAAGTCAAAAAATATCTAGTTATTATTTAACTACGAGCAAGTTGAATTGTAATTACATACAAAATACTTACCAGAAGCCAAAAAATCACTGGTTAATAGACCTAATAAGTAGTTATTGAGTCCGTTACCAGTAAGTAAATATTCAGTACTGAAAACAACACAACTAATAAGTAGTTATTGAGCTGATTATTAGTAAGCAAATGTTCAGTAGTGAAAATAATAGAAGTAATAAGTAGTTGCTGAGGGCATTACTAGTAAGAACTTATTGAAATTTTCAGAATAATGGCAATTGTAATGACAATTACTTACCAGCTAACATATGAAATAACTACAACCTATTACTAAAAATCAAAAAGTTTTTTCTAGGTGTTATAATACCTATGGATACGTATTTTATATCAAAAGATGGGATCTTTAGTAGAACATATTTTTTAAAAACCTTGATCAAAATATAAGTTTTTAAAAATACATACCTTAATATTTTCAGGTACCATAGATCATTCTGAGTCCAACTTTTATTACAAAAGTAAATGGTAGATTTCTTCCTTAAGCAGTCGGTATACAAATCTGTCAAAAAAGGCCGAGTTATGACCAAAATCACTGAAATTACTCTTTTATTTATTTAATGAAGTTGTTGTTTTTTTTCGCTATGAGATTGTAACCATTTTCTTGTTATTTCACCTAAAGCTGCAACTTGTTGTGTCCAAGATTAGTTAAGTTATTTAAAGTATTGTGTAGCAAATATGCTCAGAAAATATGGGCGAGACCATTTTCAGATAAGCTCTATGTTATTTGTAAAAATTGCCTAAATATAGGGTATCTGAAAAACGGCCACTGCCAAAAAAGTAGGTTATCTGATGAACATTTTGTTACTAATTTTAATAAAAAATAAGCACACCTTTAAAAGCATACCAAAAAAGTAGTGATCAAACGGCAATATTTCTGACAATTCAATTCTAAAGTGAATTTTTTTCAAAACCACCTCTTTTTGCTCTCTTAAAAATTGTCGACTTTGAGCAGCCTCACCACTTATAATTTTTATCGAATTAAGGAAAACGTTTTTGAATTGTGATCAGTAAGTAGTTCTTTATACGATGTCATTTCACATATTTTTGTCATCAAATTTTGTATTTTTGCCACGGGTTTTAGAAAAAGGCGCTACTGTGCGGCGTTGCCTGATTTCACTGCTGGCAACTCAGCTTCAGTTCAGTTGTCAACCGTAATCGGGCCTTCAATAGTCAACATTCGACAAACTTTGGGCAGGTTGGGAGAAGTGGGCGCGGCGCTTTCCATACAAAGACATTATAGATTTTTGTATATCTGGAGAACGGCAAGAGGCAAAGTTTCCAAATAAGATACAAGCATCTTCAGAAGACAACAGCCGACATTATATTGGCAGCAGTCGAGAAGTAGGCCTAGCACAAAAAAGATTTATTTATATCTAAAGAACAGTAAAAGGAAATTGTACACAACCTCTTTAAAAATATGGGCTGGATGGAACAAGTGGGCGTGGCACCTCCCGTAGATTTCTGCGTATCTGGAGAAGGGCAAGGGTCACTGAGGTTTCCAGTTTAGGTACCAGCATCTTGGTTATGAATAAACAACATCAGACAAAATGTGGGCAGGATTGAAGATGTGGACATGGCGCAAAATAGATTTATTTATTTTTTAAGAACATTATTAATAAAACGTTCTATTTTTGTCGTACCATGGTGAAGGCTAACTAATATTTGGCATGTCCGAATAAATAATTTAACCAGTAATGAATCACATAAGCTGCTATAATTACAAAAATTTTCTAAAAATAATTTTTAGACGCGTTTTAATTTTTATTTTTTCTTGAAAAGCAAGGCTTGTTGACATAGTCCGTTATTGTATTAAAGTATGTACTAAAAATGTGTTAAGTCTGAAGAAAAATACTATTGCCTTGCATTAACTCAAAATCATAAAAAATTTACAAACGTTGTTATTCCAGACAACGACAGAATTATGCAAATGCTTAAATAAAAAGCATACCCAGTAAAAACTTTGCCTCTTTTTATAAAATAGCTGAATAGCTTCTTTCACTCATTTTTTAGTAGCTTTTTTATATATGTAACTACTATAATGTATGTAGGTAAAAAATAATGACTTACATAAAAATGCGTTCATTTTAATACATCCCTTGTAAAACTCATTGGTTCTTTCAGTAGAGTTGGAAGTAGATTTTTACTTTTTCCTGATTACTTAACACATTATTTTGTAGGCGAAGTTTTTACTGGGTATTAATTGCCGGAATTAACACAAAATCAATATAAGTGGATATAAGCTGTTATTTCAGGAAACCAAAGAATTATTCAATATTCTATAAAGGATATATTTTAGCAAACTGTTTTCGAAGCTAGAAGAATATTTTGCGAATTAAGTATTAAAAAAATATTTAAACAAAATTAAAGTTATTAAAACAAAGCTTTTGAGTTCTAATAATAAATAGTATTTAGATAACTTTTCTCTTAAATTTGGTATGGGATGTTTCAAGTTTCATTAACAAGTCGATTTACTTAAGTATTTATGCAAGAACTTTCAAACTTAATTTTAAAATTACTCATTCTACAGTTTTTATTGACAGCTAAATTTTGTTATATCTTTTTCAATTCTCTCTCTACAGAGAACTTTTTTCTTAACTTTAAGTAATTATTGTTTATTTAATCAAAAACCATAAAAAGCAAAAATGATATAATACCAGAATCGCATTTGTTTTCCAAGAAAAACATTGTAATACCAGAAAAACTTATTTCAACTTTAATCCTCTTTTGCCTGGCCATTAGTAGATACATGGCTGTAGATATAACGATAAAGACTTAAAAGATTAAATTTTCTTAGACATTGTTTACAGTTGTCTATAAGTTACTTTCTAAAGAAAAGTTTTATGTGTCATTTTTCTACATTCTTGCGGAACTGAACAAAAGACTAAAAACAATTTTTTTTTCCCTATAATAATAGGAAGAACAAAAATCAAGACAAACACATCTTTGAATGCAACATCATTATAAGCACACAACCATTTATTCAGCCATTCATCCTGCCAGGCAGTCAGCCAACCAACCAGTCATATTTTAAGCAGGAGACAGGAAACTGCAAAAGTTCGAAAACGGAAATAAATTGCAAGTGCAGTTAAATTTGCATGGTTTTCATTATCTCTACAAAGAACTACAGCTGCAGGCATTTGCAAAATTTTAATTTCAATGGAAGATTTTAATGTACGAGTATGTATGATTGTTTTAATGTATGATAGTAAATGGGTGTTTCTCAACTATTGCTCTTGGATTTTTAGAAACTCAAAAGCGACAACTTTGCTTGTTGACATATTCAGATTAATGAAAATGGGCTGTTTGTGGAAATAAAATTTTTTTTAAAAGCAGCGGTTAGTTTTTGAATGAATTAAGCGTATCTCTGATGGCCGGCTTAAGTTTATGCATCATTTGCACCTTGTAAGCAGGGTTGCCAGAAGTAGTGGAAAATCCCTACATGTAAGTATTTTTGATACTAAAATAGATGCGAAGGGAAAATCGGACAGATTTTTTATAATCTCCAAAATGTAGGGATTTTTCGTCATACCGCATTATTTATGAAATAAATGCAGAAAAAAACGTTTTTTTAGTGATATTTTCATGTTAAAAAAAAAAAATCCTGTTCCTAAAATCGCTTAAAAATATGTTTGCAGAGTTGTTTGTGGCTTAAAAAGTTGGCGACACTAATATGTATGTGTATGTTTCTTCTAAAATATCATTCAATGTTGAAAGATTTAATTGAATTTAATTAAAAGTACATACATATATGTATTATTTTTTTAGTTTTGTACTTTTTTTTTGTCCAAGCTTTAAGCCCTTATGACACTACATTTTTAATGCATTGTTCAAGTTTTGGTGAGCAGTACAAATATAATGTAATACAAAAATTTACCAAGTGCAAAGAGTTAAGCTGTATTAAGATAAATGGCAAACCGTCAAAAATTTTACTAAAGTTATCGATAAAAAATGAAGTTATGTCAAAAAAAATGTAAAATTGTTTAACTTAAAATTGACATTTCCAGCTTGAAATATTAAAAGTGTTGCTGAATCAGCGGTTTATGGGCAAATTCAGCGATTTACCGCTTTCTGTTTTTAGGTTTCTCATAAACAAAAAGTTGGCAGCATTTAATAATATAAACAAAACAGGGATGCCTAAGTTGTTTCAATTGTACTTTTTTGTTGATACTTTTTAAACTAAGATTTATAATACCTTTTTTTGGTGTTTTTTATGAACATAAATAAAATTTATTTCAACTAAAAAAAATCTTTTAGTACAATTAGGGTAAAAAAGTAAAAGTTTTAAAGGTTGTTGGTACAATTTTAAAAATTCTCAACGCCATCCCTGAAACAAAACCATAACAAGAGAAAAAAAAACAAAAACTTTTATTTACATTATGTATAGTTAGCTCTTTCTAACATTTACTGTTTCTTTCTATCAATTCTATATCAATTAATGAATAAAAAATGTAGTGTCATAAAACTTCGAAAAACTTCGCTTCGACGATACTTTACAAAGAAATTTTTAAAGATGTATATTTCGGTAAAATTTTTATTTATAATCAGGTTTGTGATGGAAAACAATACGATCTTTAACATCTATAAAAATTGATTTCTAATACACTTTCCTCTGTTTTCCTGTATATATTCTTTTAAATTCTTTATTAAACTAAGTCCTATAACTCCGTAAATCTTTATCCGATCGACACAATTTGGACATGTTTTAAAAGAGAAAAGAGATATATATGCAAAATGTTAAATCTTGTACAATAAACAGTTCTTTCAGTTCTTAACAGATTTTTCGAAATATCTAAAACAAGTGCAGAAAAACACGATTTTCGCGTATATCTCGTATAAATGTTCGTGATCAGCAGCCCCGATTTATCTTAGAAATCATCTCATTTTTGAGGTTATGGCAAAAAGTTCAAAATTTGTGAACCAGTGTAATTGATCACCCTTTTTAAAATATTTTTAATATTAAGTTAGGCTTCAGCACAGAATAAATTATTTGTAGTTTTTTATCTACTAAAAAAAATATTTAAAAGTTTTTAAATGTAATTAATGTGATAACTGAAAGAAAATTAAAAATAAAATTTTGATTCAATTAACATTTAAGTTGTTTTGAAATAAATTTTGAATTAAATTAATAATTAAATAACAAACAATTATTTCGTTAAAATAAAATCCCGGTTCGAATCCCGGCCACGGTCAAGAATGAAAGATTATCAATAACAATTTTAATTAATTTTCATGTTGTAAAATTCCTTTCTTCATAGAAATAATTTAAAGAAAATTAAATTTAATGAACTTAAGGCTAATTAAAATATTAAAAATTTGGATTAAAAATAAAATAATTTAAACTTTTGAAATTGTTGTTGGAAATTGTCAAAATCAATCAACACATTGTTTGAAACGGCAACGTTTTTTGATATTTTTTTTAATTAAAATTAAAAATATAATTTATTGGAAAAAAATATTCAAAATATAAAATTTTTACAATTTTTAGTAATCAATATAATCATTTTGCGAATAGGTGCAAAATCAACAAATAGGTTGCTTGATTCTATGAATTTGGAATAAATTTGTTGATTAGAGAAAATTTTTAATTTTTTCTGGGAGTTCATCAAATTTGATTTTCATTAAATTATTTTTACTAGCTATGGCACAAGCTCTATATATTTACATTTGTACTTTAAGTTGTGCAAACAAAAATGTCGACGAAAGTGGACAAAAAACATAATAAACAAATCTACTCAGGTATTCAAGACAATGTCTTGACAGAAAGAGTACGAAGAAACAGAAGAGATGGAAGAAACATGTAAATAAAATTTAAAAATGAAAATTAATTACAGCAAATTTCGAACCACCAATACTATTGGTTAACTGCAGTGGTGCAGAGGGTAGAACTGCAAAGAATTCTGATGATGAGAATGTGGCTATTCTCGAAACGTACATCAACTCGAGTTCGAGCCTTAGCTTAGCTCAAATTATTAATCAATTTTAATTAATTTCATGTTGTAAAATTCCTTCCTACAGTAAAAATAATTTAATGCAAATTAAATTTGATAAACTCAAGCCTCAATAAATATCAAAAATTTCAATTAATAATCGACAGTTCAACTAAAAAATTACAATTGTTCTATTTTTTAAAACTTTTGATTTTTGAGGTTTCTTTTTTAAGGGTTTTATGATTTAAAATTATTCGAGAAAAGATTTTTGTTTAATTTATAGCCTTTTTCTTAAGTGCGAACGATTTTTTTCTCTCGATCAACCACTTTTAAAGCAAAAAAAAAATTCTAAAAACTTTGTTTTTGTTTTAAATGCAGTTGTACGAAAGAAAGAATTCTTTCACACATCGGAAATAGGCAGTTATTTTTTATTTTTTTTTAAAAAAAAATTGTATGTAAATCGGTTTTCGAAAAATTAAAAAATTTTAAGGCCCGGTATTTCGAATATCCCTTAAAAACATATTCTTTAATGAAATTTTATGCATAAAATATTCATAGAACCCTCTAAAGTACCGTTTTAGTATACTTTTGTGTGGAAGATAAAAAATAACGACAAAAATTACCCCTTAAAATGAGTGTTAGAGGGTTAATACATTCTAAGCATAGAATCGCCATACAATTCTATTAAAGACGTCTAAAATAGTATTTTAGCTCAGAAGTACATTTAGTATATTTTTTGACTTATACCAAAAGCCTTTTAAAAAAATTCAAAAACTTTAGGGGCCGATATTTCAGGAACCCGAGCTAACTTTCCAAAACCCTTTGGCAGATTTTTTTTACGAATAGTCTTGTTTCACTTCGCGTTGCAAGTATTGCGAAACTTTCATATTTTTCCCTTACACACTTTCAACGTTTGGAGCTTAATTTTTAATAGTTATGTTCTAGGGATGCTAAGCGGGAAATCCTGCGATTTTGGAAACGGGATTTTAAATATGCAGAATACCGGGATTTTTAAAAATCAATTTCGTCGATTGGCATCCATAATATGTACCTATATGTATGCACAAATTTCTTAAAAGTACTTTCATGTGTAAATGAAGGTTCAGAAAACTGTTTCAATTAATTTTTTCATGTCTTCTCTAAATGAAACAGTTTTTTGTTAAACCTTTTTAAATAGAAGCCAGATTTATTTTTTTTTTTTTTTGTATAATTCTTAAGTTCTGGCAAAAACAGAATTGTTAAAATAAATTTCTTTAATCTTTATTGTCAAGTTTACTGTGGTGTGAGGTTTTTCTAATTTATAAGTGAAATATTTTTTCTTTTTTAACTTGTTACTGTAAGTATAATAATTGTATAACATTTTTCACTCTTCTTGTAGTTTAAAGGATTAAGTTATGCTATTTTTCTTCCAAGAATTGTGAACAAAAGTGTTTTAGATTATGGTTTCGTTTTGAAATGAGTTTTTAGGGGCGTGTGATAAGAACACAGCATTTCTGAAGGAAGATTTTAAAATTTCAATGGGTTCTTGAATTTTTTTTTTTGTGAAAATGTTACAGAAGAAAAAAAAGATTTTTAAATGAAAGATAATTAATTTGATTTATATAAAAAAATAATACGCATATTGTATTTCTATCTTTAAATTATAATGTATGTACTTTGAATAAAATTTCATAATATATTTTCTTTCCCAAAAGTTCACAGCCAAAAACATGACATGGAAAGAAAAAGTCGGTTTTATTGATTTTATTTCATAGAGTTCTACATTCCGCTGGGTCAAACTTTAGTACCCTACACCGACTTTTTAAATATTTTAGTAGTCTGCTTTTTGTAGTGATGCAACAAATTTTACAACTCGCTGCGGTTTTAGGCGTGTAAAAAAAAAAATATAATTTTATTGTAAATTCCACAATGCAACAGAGAAATTAAGAGGAGTAAAACTATATTTTTTTAACCACAAAAACATTCGAAAATTTAGATTCTATCGACAAATTTGTAAACATTTTTTTTCTTAAGCTTGGAGTTTTTGAAGAGCCTATTTCACCGATTTTATCATAACACTGGAAAGGGTTATTCAGTTTTATTATCTGATAAGCTAAATAACTGGAAATCAAATTGTCTTTAAGTGGTGGTGATATTATTTTATAATAATATATACTTAACGGTTTCGAAATAATGTAGATCTCAATGATGAAAAACATTTTTTTTTTGGCAAAATTTTAAAATTTTTATTTTTTTAAGAGCTGTAAAAAATTTAAAATTAAAAACTTATTTTTTTGTAACATTATCTTAAGACTTCGTGCAGTCCAAACAAGTAAGAAAGTATAGTCGGTTAAGCCCGACCATATGATACCCAGCACCACAGTACTTAAAAACACATCATGCTTATGTGTCCATATAAATATGGATTTCTCTATGTTTAAAAACTTCATTAAAATCGGTTTGAAAGTTTGTGAAAGGCAGAAATTGCCCCCTACATCCCCTTGTGGTCCTATTTTTGAAAAACTGTATAGCTTATGTGTCCATATAGATATGGATCTACCTATGTTTTAAATTTCATTAAAATCAGTTTGAGAGGCAAAAATTGCCCCTTTCTCCCCCTGTGGTCCTATATTTTTTAAAACTGTATAGCTTATGTGTCCATATAGATATGGATCTAGCCATGTTTTAAATTTCATTAAAATCGGTTTGATAGTTTCTGAGAGTAAGAAATTTCCCCCTATCTTCCCTCGTGGTCCTACGATTTGGCCCATTTTCAATAGGCTTGGTCCTTGTGCCAATAAGAACCTATGACCCAAATTTTGTCTCCAAAGTTGCGACCTGTACTTTGCACACAAGGTTACATTGACAGCCAGCCTGCCAGCCAGCCGGACGGACATCGTTAGTTCGACTCAGAAAGTGATTCTGAGTAGATCGGTATACTTTAAGGTGGGTCTTGGACCACTTTTTTAAGGCGTTACACATATCAGCACAAATGCATAATACCCTCTCCACTATTGTGGTGTGGGTATAATAAAACAAGATTTATTTAATGAAAATCTATTGATGAATGTTGATTTTACTCACAATAAAGTGAAATATTCTGATTTAGGCAAAAATTGTGTATGGAAAAGAGTGCTTTACAGATTTGTTTATACCTTAAGACAGATTCGTACAATCTTGTTAAAAATAAATTTTAATAATGACAATTTTAGTCGTCTTTAAGCTTCTTTAAGGGTTCTTTTTTATGCTTGACCCTGGATAATTACTGTCTATATATCATACTACTTTTTTATGTTTATTCAAATTACGTTTTCAACAAGGTTAGATGTCGAAAGCTAAAATAAATAATTAGTTTAAAAGCACCAAAAAGACTTCAAATTCGTATCAAACTTAGAGGGAGGAGAATATCTTTTATTTTTTATGCATTAATTTTTTTTATTTTACTGTGCAGCAAAAAAAAAAATACCAGCCTTAACACTGAAATGAAAGTTGAGTACTAGTAGAGCAAATCTGCTAAAGTTTTTCAATTTTTTGAAAAGGCGTTTGGTATTAGTCAAAAAAAATATACTAAGTGTACTTCTGAGCTAAAAAATAATTTCAGATGTCTTCAGTAGAATCGTATGGCGACTCTTTTCTTAGAATTTATTTACCCTCAAACTCTCATTTTAACGGGTAATTTTTGTCCTTTTTCCAAACTTTCAAGGGCCGGAATTTCAAAAATCCGTTTTTCATACATTGCACGATTTTTTGGTCTTAGAAGACCCCTAGTGAAATTGGATGCAGAAAATATTCGTAGAGCATTTTAACCCTCTAAAGTGCCGCTTTAGTATACTTTTGTGTAAGAGTTGGGAAAAAGGACAAAAATTCCCCCTGAAAATGAGAGTTAGAGGGTTAATAAATTCCAAGAAAAGAATCGCCATACAATTCTACTGAAGCTACCTGAAATTATTTTTTAGCTCAGAAGTACACTTAGTATATTTTTTTTGACTAATACCAAACGCCTTTTCAAAAAATTCAAAAACTTTAGGGGCCCATATTTCGGGAACCCTTTGGCAGATTTTCTCTACTTGTAGTCTACTTTCATTTCGCGTTGGAAGTGTTGTTGCACTGTGTTGTTTAATAAAATCCTTAACTAAAATTTTTTTTGTTGATTTCTTTAAAATTCGTTCCATTAGAATTTATTTTTAAATATGTAGTTCGTAGATACGACAAAGAGTAACCTTTAGTTACCAAATAGGAGTTTCCTTCCAGGGTTAACGGTTTGAAGGTTATTGTCGACGAAAAAAAATTTATTTTTGCTACAAAATTTAAAATTTTGTACAATTTAGAATTCTTAAAATTTAAAAAATGCCAAAAAAATTCGTATTTTTATTAATGGATCTTAAGTTTTATCACAGGCCACTGATAGGCAGCATGGCGGTGACAATGGGATCTCAGTTGTCGGATCTAGGTTGTGTGAGGACCCAGAGGAGTTGGAGACAGTTGAGCACATTCTCTGTCGCTGTCCTAGGCTACAGAAAAGCAGGATGATATAGCTGGGCAGTAGGTTCTTAGGCGAATTGTAAAATGTCTAGGTCTTGAGAATCTGCGGAGATTGGTAATGGGAATGACCTGGCTGTATAACAGTCGGTTGGGGACTAGGTAAATGCAGGGCTTTTTGGTTTGGCAGGGTTGTTTTTGGTCCGATATTATCTTCCACTACTTCTTCTATTCCTGTGCTTTTACTCTTTATTTTCTTCGTTCTTTTCTTCTTAAAACTCTGTTACTAACTAAGGCGTCACGAGGGACCGTATTAGTCTTTGTGTTAAGGTGTAAATTTGACTCTGCAACTGCCTTTCTACCTAACCTAACCTACTGGATCGTGAAACTTTGTATATCTTAAATAAACAATTTTATATTCCACGAAAATCGATTAATAAATAGTGATTTTATTCATAATGAAGTAAAGTTAAATACTTGTACTTCCACTACTAAAGTGAGGTAAAAGTTATTCTAATGCTATGTTCACACTTGGGTTCTTAACCGCGTTCAAGCAACTCGAACGTGATCAAGCTCCAATCAAATCCAAATCGAGATCCATACTTTGAAGTGATTTATTAATCACTTTAAATTGACATGATTACAATCCTCTGAACATACCTCAATCTGATTATAATGTAGAATCGGCCATCATGAACGTACCCCTCATGTGTACAACCGACCACGATTTCTTCTTAATGTTTTTATTTTGTCCCAAAATTATTTTATAAATTTTCACAATTTCGTCATGGAAGTATTTTTATACATTTTTAATACTTTTAAGAAATATAAATTTGTTTGTTGTGTTTTTTCTTAATCAACTGTCATCTTAATCGTCTCAAATGTAATGTGAACGGCTTTGATTAACTTAATCAACATTTAGCTTAAACGCAAGTGTGAACATAGCATCAGACTGTGCTTGATTCAAGAATTTCTAACCAGAGATAGAGAGAGCCTTATTATTTAAAATTGATATTTTCAAAAAGTGTCTTCCAAAATTAGACTCTGAAATTTAAAGCTGCTTAAGTTTATCTCTCTATATGACTTTATGATCTTTTTAATGGCTTAACAAGAAGTCATTTTAAAAAATTTTGCCAGTAAATAGCTAGATGGGCAACACTGTTACACAATTACTCTTAATAACCAACAATGCTTTTTGCTTATAATATTTTTTACGTCATTTGATTAACATCAACAAGGTAATAATTAATATTTTACATTAACATTTAACCTTAATAATTCAAACGACATTATGATGACCTTCTTTAAACAAAATTAAACGAATGTTAAACTTAAAATAGCGGCAAGTTTTTAAAGGTTACCCAGCAAAAAATTTCCAAAAAAGTTATCGAGACAAAATGACTTCTAAAGGGGATTACCATACTTAAAATTTTTACAAGGCATGAGACTAAAATAATCAGTTCCTTAGAATTGATTACTGGATCAACTTTTTAATAATACCCACACCACAATAGTGGAAAGAATATTGTGCATTTGTGCTGAAGTTTTTTATACCTTAAAATATTGATCCTAGACCGAGCTTTATGTGTTCCGATCAGTGGGGTAATTCTGTAACTTTTTAACGACAAAAATTTGTTGTTAACTAGAAAATTTTAAGTAAAAATTTTAAAAATTTACAACTTAACGACAAATTTTTGTCGTTAAAAACTTGCAGAATTACCCCACAGAAGAACTAACTGAGTCAAATTAACGATGTCCGTCCGGCTGGCAGGCTGCCTGCCCATGTAAACCTTGTGCGCAAAGTACAATTCACAATTTTTTAGATAATTAAATAAAATTTGGAACATAGATTTTAATTGGAAGAAGGACTAAGCCTATTGAAAATGTAGCGAATCGGTTTAGAATTTCACATAGCCCCCATACAAGCCTCTTTCCGAAATAGGGGGTTTGTGTCCATAAACCATCTTATTATGTTGGTATTTCGATTGAATTTGGTCCAAACTAATTTTATTGCAATTAAAATGATCAAACCAAATTCTTCCTTAATATGGTGATTAGATATACATTTTTTATGGAGTTAATATTCGGTTTATTGACAAAATACACAATTAAGTTAACTCAAGCCAAATTAACTTTTGACATCTTTAAAGAATAAACAAAAAAAAAAAAAAAAACATCTGGCTTTTGCGCAGACCTAGTGGATACCCCTTTGTGTTGGTGGCAGTTCAGTTGCCTCTTTTGCTCACTAAACACACTTGTGACAGTGTTGCATTTTAATTTTACTCAATATTATAACAATTTCATATTAATTGAACAATAACTAAATTGAAATTTTATATAGATAATTGAGCTTAATAATGGCATTTATTATTTATTGCCGGGTATTTTTTACTTTCCCAATTAAAGTTGTGTAATAAAATTTTTGAATTTTAAAATTAAAAGTCAACAAGAAAAAAGGATCAAGAAGCGATAATGACCTCAACTTAAGAAAAGGTACAAAAGGCTTAAATTTGTAAGTATTCAAGTAGATATGAAATTACAAAGAGAAATTTATTGAACTTAAACTTGCCTACGAAAGAAGAAAATGAAAATTGTTAAAAAATTTATTGGTTTTTTGATGCAATATTTTATAAGTTTATAAAACAAAGTTAAACTTTTAAGGTTTCAAATATTACAAAAAAAAGTTATTTATTTTGTTGGGCTAAACGAAATGAATTCTGGTAACTAACTAATTAACAAATTGAACAATAAGTTAGAAAACAAAAGTAATTAAGAATAAATGCTTTTTATTAAGTGGAAAAAAATGAATCACATTTTGAGAACAGTGCATGCTTACTTACTTGTCATGAAGACAATTCAATTAGTAAGAGGGAGAAAGAGTTTCTTTATTATTATTGTTGACTTTCTTGTTTTATACGTTTTCGAAATAAAATCATTTATTATTGATTAATCCTATAAGGATAATTGCAAACAATTTTTTTTTTGTTTCCGCTGTTTCAACTCTTTTTTAAGGCAAAAAACACAGAATGAAAAAAAAACACTAGTAAGTTTGCTTAATTCGGCTATGCCGAAGGTGAAGGGTTCACCATGGTGCGAAAATAACAGGAAAATATATAAATACCGTTTTTCAGTTATTAATAAATCAAATTCGTGCCAAGCCTACTTGTTTATTCCTGCCCACATTTTCTCGGATGTTGTGTACTGATAACAAAGATTCTTGTACCTAATTTGGAAACTGTGGCTCTTGCCGTTCTCCAGATATACAGAAATCTTAAATGATTTTGTATGGGAAGTGCCACGCCTACTTGTACAATCTCGTCAACATTTTCTTGGATGTTGTATATTGATAACCAAGCTGATTGTACCTTATTTGGAAACTTTAGTTCCTGCCGTTCTCCCGATTTACAAAAATCTATAATGTATTTGTATGGGAAGTGCTGAGCCCACTTGTCCAATCTCGCCCAAATTTCGTTGAATCTTGTGTATTGGTAACCAAGATGCTTGTACATGATATGGAAACTTTGGTTCTTGTTGTTCTCCAGTTATACACAATAATAAAATAACAAAACCAACAAAAACCAAGTATTTTTGGGATAAATTTTAGCCAGTCGTGGATCTTTGCTCATATCGCAGCTGAATTTCAATAGCAAAAAGTTCTGGACTATATGTGACATAAATATATAACTACCAAGTCCCCATCATATCTGGGGTCTTGGGAAACACCATTTCAACGGACACACGAACAGCCGGTCATGGCTTATTTAACATCACTACTCATAAGGACCCATAATAAATATAATTTATAGGATCTTAGATCAATATTGTAGGAACTAAAAACGAAATGACATACTTTTACATTTAGTGAAGGGTATAATAAAAAATAGATGAGTAGCCATTGAACAATATGCCACACGAATGAAATTTATCAGAATTATAAAACTTTTCTCATATTAATTGAAAACAGAATTTTATTGCTCTCTCAGTCAGATACGTGCAATAGGAAAACACTGGCAAACAAGTTAAATAACTATAATTGGCTATGCCGAATCTTTAATACCCTTTATCGAAGGTTGGATTGTTTTATTTCATTTTTGTGGACGTAGACCCTAGCTCCCATTCCAAAGAAGTGCTTATACTCTAAAGAAAAAAAAACCATCTGAAGCGGTATTATTAGTACGGTGGGTACGGATTTTCTTAAGTCAAGTACAGACAAAGATTGAGCCGAGTACGGATTTTCAATCGTGAACTACTTAACTTATCCATATTCAATCCCGAACTCGCACTTGAAATAATCCGAAAATGAGATTGATTTAAGTAAAACTAAGATTGAATTAAAGGTTTTTACTTTATGGTCATAGATAACTGAAAATATAAACTAAATGAGAAGCAAGAGTTCACAATTTTCCTTTTTAAACATGAAAATAATGTGTTTTCGTCTTGTTCTGTTGTTTTTGTTGGTTGTACACACAACAAGCAAATCGTTTTTTAACTACATGTGTAGTGTTGTTGTAGTATCTGCAACAAACTTTGATAAGTTGAATGACAAGGCGAATTCCTTTTTTAGGTGCGTTGAGAGAAATGTCAAAAGTTGCTTGTGTTTTTGACATATCGACCAACAAAAGCAACACATAAAATAAAATGTTGTGTTTTTGGCGTTGTTACTTGTTGTAGTATTGACACCACCGTTTACATAAATTCGCCTTGTTAAATGAGATGAAATCGCTCACTTTGTAATTTTACTCTCAGAGTGGTACTACTAACGAAAAGTATAATCATTTTTAATTGTCTTAAGAATTTCGTGCTTTTTGTTATTAATGCGTTAGGCTTGTTATATAAGAAACATTAATTAAAACGTTTTACAACCACTTTAGTTGTTTTATAAATGTCTTTGATAAATTGTAAAAAATAAAAAACTTAGTCATGTAGCAGTTTTTTTTCCACCCATTTTAGTTCACAGTTTGAAGTTTATCAACTTCATTTCATTTAAAACTATTAAATTAGTGTTTCAAGAAAAATTGCTTAAAATTATCTTAACATTTTCTTTTAAATATTCTCAAACCGTTTTGCCAACAGTCTCACTGTTTCTGCTTAAAGTTATAAAATACGGTTCAAGCATAAACTTCCCCTTTAACTCCTAGAAAATAAATTTGATCTTAAAACTTTTGAAAAAGAAAATAAACGAGCAAAAACTCACACAAAAAGTGCATATTAAATCTGCAAATTTGCTTCTGAAGTACTGCGATGCCTGTCACGTTGTGAAGGCAACGAAATGACACAAACGTATTTTCCAGACATCAGCTACTGGTGTTTAATTTGCTCCATGCGAACAAAAACTACTGTAAGGTGTACGATTTCCTAAACAAAGAGAAATAAATTAAAACAAAACAATAACATTTCAAATGCCAACTAAAATTAAGAAAAAAAAAACATCAACGGTGATGGATTGATTTGTCTGAATTGAAATGGCAAAAGTCAAACTGTGTTGTAAATAGAGAATTAAAAATGGCATTTAAATAATAATGCTGGAGGTAACCAAAAACCATGCTGAATCTTTATTACCTAACAATGCTGAATAAGCTTATGATTAGGGATGCGATTTCCATGCAAATGCATTTTTTTTGTCGATAATTTAAGAACAATGTTGACCCATTATCTTTCCAAATCATTAAATTTGCATAAAAATGGCATCGATTTGTTTTTGGATATTTTTATGAAAATGCATATTTTTGCATTTTTAGGTTTTAAAAGGATATTTTTGCATATGGGCGTTTCCGTCGAAAGGTCCACCGTGACCGAAAATTTAAAAGTTATTAAAAGCTTATTATTTTACGATACTGTTATAGAGAAATATAAAGATTAAACTAGCCTTATAAATTTACCCATAAATTTGTTCACTTAGATGAACAATCAGACTGCAAAGTTGTGCAAACGTAATTTCTTATTTGTGAGAATATTTTATTGCATATTTTCTTTAATATTATCTTCCTTAAAAGAGGTGATATTTGATGAATATTATTCCAAAAAAATTTTCTTATATGGTCTGTAATCTAAGGAAGAGTTCGAAGAAAAATATGTTATTCGGATTTACGGTAAATTTTTATTTTTTTTAATCATTATTCAGTTAAATTACTATGGAAAAAATGTCACGTTCGAAATGTCACGTATCGAGCCAGATTTTGGCGTAAACAAAAAAAAAAAAAAATAAAAATACAGAAGATTTTGGAATCAAACCAAAGACATTTAAATGTAACATTGCTACGTAAAATTCTCAAAGTAGTTTGACTAAAAAATTGTGCCAGGTTTCGCTGAATTACGCCTTTTTATACATGGCCACAAAACCTACTTCTATTTGTTTTACGTTCGAACCGCTACTTCTTTTGCCATTATCTTTGACCTAGAATCGCGCTCCCCATAAACTTTAGCATCGATGATAGTGCTTTCTTAGTGCTATAATTTAAGGGTTAAAAGAACGTAAAATTACTTGTTGTTTAAAATGGTATTGCATTTTTGATGCGTACGACTGTCACGTTCAACACTTTGGAATTACCCATATTTTGAAATTTTTAAGTGATTTTTTTTAAATTTCCATTTAAAAAAGTTCTTAAAAAAAATTTTATCAATATTTTACTTTATTTTGTTTTAGTTACGGCAACACTTTTTTAAGATAATTTCGGAGCTTTACTAATACATCCCAGCAAAAACTTTACTTACCAGGTAAGTTAGCAAATAATGTTGGAGAAAATAAACACTACTTATTTTTCGGCTGAAAAACTACTTATTTTTGTTCGAGGTGTCCACAGAATTCAGTACTTACAAAAAACTTACTAGAAGTCAAAAAATATCTAGCTATTATTTAACTGCTAGTAAGTTGAATTGTAAGTACTTACAATATACTTACCAGAAGCCAAAAAATCACTAGCTAATAGACCTTATAAGTAGTTATTAAGTACGTTACCAGTAACTAAATATTAAGTACTGAAAACAACACAAGTAATAAGTAGTTATTGAGCTGATTATTAGTAAGCAAATATTCAGTAGTGAAAATAATAGAAGTAATAAGTAGTTGCTGTGGTAATTACTAGTAAGTACTTATTAAAGTTTTCAAAATAATGGCAATTGCAATGACAACTACTTACCAGGTAACGTATGAAATAACTACCACCTATTACTAAAAATCAAAAAGTTTTTCCGGGGGTACTTTAAATAAAGTTTGTATTCATATCAATGAAGAATGTCTTTTTTACCAAATACTAACTTTTTTTCCTAGTACATGAATTAAGTTTAATTTTTCTTGTAAAATTTTATTAAAAATTAGGACAAGTTTAGCGACCTCTAGCAGCGGCGAAACGTATTTCATATAAAAAAAGGTTCTTACTACATGTATTTTATTTAGTACAGTAAGTTTTTTAAACATTGGAGCAACATTGTTTCACAAAGTACTGTGCCAGCCGCACAACTGTGTAGCAAAACTTCTTAATATTTAGTTTTCTACATATTCAACGGTCATAATGAAATATTAAGGCTTCATGTTTGACCGCTTATTCCGGGCATTTTTCACGCAATGCTCTCTTAAAAAGAATCATTTGTGTTCGGTACGGCTTCGCTGGGAACGCGTAGCTTGATTTTGAGAGGTAATGAGAGATAAAAGTCTTATGGTTTCACTTGATACAGAGTATTGCCTTAAATACATTTCCGCTTTGATGTTGATTCGGCTGGTTGGCAGTAGAGGTCTGCTTTGAATAACTCACTCGTTTGCCTTTACTCAAAGTGCACAACATTTATTCAAATAAAAAACATTCAAAAATACAAGAAGAGAGTAAACCGTATACAAAAATAAGAGTGAATAAATTGAATAAAAAACTTGTTAACTGTAAATGAATTTGAGAGTCATTCATAAATAACAAAACATGTAATGACCCGTTAGAGAGAGCATGTTTACAAAAAGCATTCGAATAATTATAATTAATAAATAATGTGTAGGTACAGATGTTTTACATTCAAATTATATTTGAATATTTAACTCATTTGACTTGAGTTGACTGAATTGAATGAGTTTTTTTTGTTTTGTGTTTGGTTATTCTTTCATTTGTTTCGTTATGATTGTGTGCTCGACTCATTGCAGTTAAAAAACAAATGAGTGTGTTGAAATTGCTTTTGATTTATTCTTGCAGACCTCTAGTTGGCAGGACTTCACCTAAGACTCCTTGCGCTTCGAGTTGTGGTAATAATCATATTTTTGGTTCCCTACAAAAAGACTACAAAAAGTAAATATATTCTGAGTCCATATTAGGAACATCGTTGACTTAACGATGTCCATCTGTCTGTTGAAATTGGTTGGTATATATTTCTATCACATATGCTCCTGTATTTTTTTATATTAAAATTCAGCTTAAAGCCACAACTGCCTCTAATTTTATCCATAAATCTCTTGTTGTTGTTGTTTTTTGTCACTCTGGAGAACAACACGAGCTAAAGCTTCCAAATAAGTTACAAGCATTTTAGTTATCAATACTCAACTTCCGTCAAAAATTGGGTGTAGAACTTCTCGTACAAAGACTGTATATCTGGAGAACAGCAAGAGCCAAAGTTTTAAAATAAGGTACAAGCATCTTGGTTATCAATACACAACCTCTGAAAACGAATTAATGTGAGCGGGAATGGAGAGTTGGGCATAGCACAAAATTGGTATGATGAGAACTTTCTGTCGTTATATATATATTATATATCTTCTATATAAGATTCCACATAGCCGAATATAGCAGTCTTACTTGTTATTACTTCTTTAAACGACTTTCGAGCTGCATTTCGGACTGTAAAAATCGTCTTTCAACGACTTTAAGTCTTGTTTTGCTCATCTTTTCTGCTTATAAGTGAACCAAGCTGTCAGAAAATGTTTTCAAATTGCTGCTCCTGTTTATTTTTCAAGTTATTCTTAAGTTTGACAAACAAGTCTCTATGAAGTGATGCCTACAATTATTTAACATTGAACTTATTTGGATGGTCCTTTTCTTGTTTTTAAAAAACAACTTCATAACCGCATAAGCCACCGTTATGGAGAAAAATGCCCTCTAAGTCCAAATAAAGTACCGCTTAAGAAAAAAATAGTAAAACCCCTTCTCCTGTCAAAAATGCCTTTTGTCGCTTACAATATAATCGCAAATATGGCTCGATATCAGATGTAAATTTCCCACACACCCAATATGGTTTTTGACAATTTTTTTTGATAAATAGCAAATAGAATGACAGGATATTGGTGGGTATGAAAAACCTTATTAATTCAAATTCATCTGTCATTGAAAAATTTACAAAAAAATTTATAAGTATTTAAAATAAAATATTATAAAAAACTTCATTCAACTTTTTTTCATGATTCCATAATTAAATCCTAATGGCTTATGTCTATTGAAATTTGGTTTCTAACAATTTTTCTAACAACCTAAGTCTTTTTAAATTTATTTCTTGCATTCATTTTAAAATTAATTTCAATTTATTTTTTTTTTTTTCTATAATTTATATCTCTTCTCTTGTCTGTGGCTCAAAACTTAATCTTATTCATAATGGAATTGGTAACCTTTACACAAACTTAATCATCATAGAAATACAAAAATAAAACTGGGAAATCCCCAACTGGCATTTAATTTGACATTAAGAGCAAAATTCTAAGAAAAGAAGTGGAAAAAATTAGGAAAAAAAACATTTGGAAGATGTTGGAAAATAAAACACGTAAACTAAATAAACATCAAGTAACATTCATTTTCAATCAATCATTTCTCCATTAATCAATAACGAAACCAACAGCTATTTGATGAAAAAATGACATTGTCATGTATCAAAGAAAAAACTGGGAGCAGCAACATTACAGTAAAATATGTAGTCCGAGGGTTTAACAAATGATTGACAAGTGTTATGAGATTTTTTTTTGCTATTATATATTTACAGGGTGGTGCAGAATGAGCTATATGGATTGCATTTTTTTAAAACTTTTTTATTTTATTTTTCTTTTTTCAGACTTTCGTGAAAAAGAATTGGGAAATTAACACTGTGTCACAAATTTTTAACAATCTGATGAATCTGATACTCCCATCCATGGTTTAATTTCGTACACAAGCGATTTTTACTGGTCCCGTTTACCACGTTCACAAGATTTTACAGCTCCTGACACTTTTCTTTGGGAATATTTGAAAGAAAAAGTTTATGTTAACAAGCCAAGAATAATTCTTTAACAAAAAACCAATCTTCGAAATGAAATTATGGCCATTAAGACCGAAATTAAGCGAAAAGTTATGAAAAAAGAGCACATATGTAAAGAGTGTTTTTTTAAGCTAGATAGAACTTTAAATTGTAAAAAGTAACACAAAAAATTAAATTTTGATGAAATATTTTTTTTTATCGTTTCAGTATACTCTGACAAATCATCATGAATAGACTCACGCTTGAACAACGCTACGAAATTATCCAAATTTACTTTGAAAATCAGTCGTCGATTCGCGCAACTTATAGACGACTTCGTCATTTTTATGGCGTACATAATCGTCCATCTGAACAAGCCATTCGTCGAACTGTGGATAGATTTCGTACCACATACTCTCTAGAGGATGCAATAACACCAGCACGTCGAAGGAATGTGCGTACTGAAGAGAATATCGCCGCTGTAAACGAAAGTGTGGAAGAAGATCCAAATTTATCGATTCGTCGTCGGTCGCAGGAATTGGGGCTCTGTCCGTCCACTACGTGGAAAATTTTGCGCAAAGATCTCGGCCTACACCCGTATAAGATCCAGCTGGTGCAGGAATTGAAGCCACGAGACCATTATATGCGTCGTTCTTTCGCCGATTGGGCTCTAGAGCAGTTGGCAACTGACCCGTTGTTTTATCGCAAAATTGTGTTCAGCGATGAGGCGCATTTTTGGCTTTACGGGTTTGTTAATAAGCAAAATTGCCGCATATGGAGCGAGACCAATCCACAAGAGACCCTACAGACTCCATTACATCCAGAAAAATGCACCGTTTGGTGCGGTTTTCACGCTGGTGGCATCATCGGACCTTATTTCTTCAAAAATGAGGCCGGAGCTCGCGTTACGGTCAATGGAGATCGTTACCGCACCATGATCAATGATTTTTTGTTTGAAAATATGGATGAAATTGATCCGGAGGAGATGTGGTTTCAACAGGATGGCGCTACGTGCCATACGGCGAACGCAACCATCGACTTATTGAAATCAAAATTTGGCGATAAGTTGATTTCGAGAAATGGACCTGTCAATTGGCCTCCAAGGTCGTGCGATTTGACACCTCTCGATTATTTCCTGTGGGGCTACGTGAAGTCACTGGTTTATGCTGATAAACCAGCAACAATTGACGCCTTGGAGGCCAGCATTGTTCGTGTTATTCGTGACATACGGCCAGCAGTGCTCGAAAAAGTGGCCCAAAATTGGACGTCCAGAATGCGCTTCGTCAAGAACAGCCGCGGTGCCCATATGCCCGAAATCATTTTCAAATGTTAATGTCACGTATTTATCTTTCGAATAAAAAAAAAATTTTGATTACAATTAAATTTTTTGTGTTATTTTTTACAATTTCAAGTTATATCGAGCTTAAAAAACACCCTTTACAAGGCAGAAAATGGACATCACTTACAGAATATAATTTTTTTAAGGTAATTGAAAAAAATTTCGCAATACATAATATATTGTATTAAAAAAAATAAAAATAGTCGTATTAATAAAAAAGTTACAAGCCATTTAAACCGTATAGCTCATTTTGCGCCACCCTCTACGTACATATTAAATAGTAAAGCAATAAATTTCAAATATCATTTTAACAATTATTATGTTATATAGGCCTTACTCTGTAAGGCATTGTCGTTAACGCCTGAGTAGTTTTTTGTTAAAGATTAAAGTAACACACAAGCTATCTATTACAAAAACCACTTAGGCGTTCACGACAACGCCTTACACAATAAGGCCGATTATTTATTTTCCTGTTGCACCTGATTGAACCCCCCTTTGCTTACATTACAGAAGGAACTCTAAATTATAAGACACCAGCAGAATGCCCCGATAAGGTTTTCTTCATCATTCTGCATTGTATATTTGATGGGTAATTTAATAATAAGGAACTCTAAATTATTAGAGACCAGCAAAATGCCCCGATAAGGTTTTCTTCATTATTCTGCATTGTATATTTGATGGGTTTAACTAAATAATTTTTAAACAAAAAGAATTCGGGAATTTTCCTTCTTTTTATTTTTTAAACATGAAAATAATTTGTCAACTTTAAAACCAAGCAGAAGTGTAGGCTTTTCTTCGTGTAGTGTTGTTGTTGTTTCGGCAGTAAACAGGTAAATTGTTTTGTATATACTAGGGTGATCAATTAATCGAGTTTTATTTTTGTTCGATTAAACGATTAATCGATATTTGCCTTTTTTTAATTATTCGATTAAACGAATAAAATTTTAAAATAAATCGAATAAATCTAAATGCAGAAATTTAATAAATTACGAGATTTGTTTTCGATACACAGAAAAAATTATCCAAAATTTTTCACCAATTAAAGTATTAATTAAAAATATAATCAGTTTTAATTAAAAATTTAATCAAGTGAATTAAACGTTTAATCAAGTGAATTAAGCGTTTAATCAATAATATTAACTGGTTTAATTGATACTATTAATTTGTTTACTGGTGCAAATTTAATTAATTTTTTAATTAATATCACAAATTTTTTAATTGAAATCAATTTTTATTTTTTCTGTGTAATTTTAGAAAAAATTAGTACTTGAGTAAACACATGTTCTTTTTTAAATAAAAATTGTTGCTTCACTTTCGGGCACTTAGATTTTAAAAGAGTCAATATAACTTTAGATTTTTTTAAACTTTTCACGGGCATTCCATCCTCTGCTATGCTTCTGCAAATAATTTCCTCTAGAGAATCGATCAAAGTATCTTGTTTAAAATATTTATTCATTGGACCACTTGTAGCCCCCTTTGATTTCGTTGGTGGAGCATCTTTTTCAAGTACTATGTTATGGTCACTGTGTATGTGGTAAATAAGTGAAGTTGTTGAAGAACATTTACGTTAATACATTTTTGGACACCTGTTACATTTAGCATTATTAGATTTATCCTTCGTACAACATTTTTAAATCAAACTCATTCTAAATGGAGAAACGCATGAATTATTTTGTTAAAAAAATACGAGTGTGTTCTAGAAATCGAAATGCAGTGGATTTAAAATAAAGCAAATTTTAAAAACGACCCTGTAATGAAAGTTGATAAAAATTTTCCATTTTATCTACTTCATTCTTTCAGTTTCTTTTATTTTTGCAAGAACAACACTAAAAACCACGAAAAACTACGGTCATTTAGTAAATAATTGAATTTAAATTACCGTTCGATTCACTTCATTTCGGTTTCTAGAACATACCCGATAATTTAATATAAATCTTTGCGTTAACAAACCTTTGTCGTTTTTTTGTGAAATGAATTATTAAATTGTGCTGAAAAAATTATACAAAAATATAAGCTAAATTATTATCTAAACAAGACTGTTTTTTTGTTTAATTACAACGGACACATCCATTTGGTTTGTTTATTTGACTTTAAACTTTAAAAAAATTTTACATTTTACATTAATCATTATAAATTCTTCGATTAACGCTTTAATCGAAATTAGCAATTTTAAATTATTCGAAGAATTAATCGTCTAAAATTGTTCGATTAATCGAACAAGAATTAATCGACTGAACACCCTAGTATCTACTATTGTAATGTTCTGCAACTACAACGCTACAACGTTCTCAATTTTTGCTTTAAGCGTATAGAAGTTTTATGACATTTAAATAAATTATTATCATTTAAATTTTAATGAACTTAAATTGAACTGGGATTTAAATTGTCTGATAATTAATTTTCAGTTAAAGTTGCAATTTATTTTGAAAAGTTTTCTATACAGACAGGATTGTCGTCGACGTCATGTCCCACCGGTCTGGCATAAAAACAGAATAAATTATTTTATTTTTAAAGTTTAAAGTAGATTTTACTTTTATATAATTTATGGGACTTTTGTTAAATTTACAAACTATAGAATTTTCTCTGTTTTTTTTATCATTTTTAATCAAAATATTTTTTGCATATCCTACGCAATAGTACTTAGGTGAAAAGGGCATTAGGCATTTAAGCTGAAGCTTGTAACATGTGAAATGCTTGGATTCTTACCGAGGGTGCCCAAAACTAAAGTAACAGTTGTGTTAATGAGCCGAAGAGAATAACACTGAGAAAAAAATATGAGCTCAAAGAATTGATGCCAGTTTATTGTGTTTAGCTTTTGAAAGTAATAAATTAGACAGAAAATGTCTATATAGTCGGTTATATTTTGTCACAGGTCTATGTTTTAAAAGCAATATTTGTGGCTGTTTTTCAAGATTTGTAGGATTGGGTTACCGGACTAATTCGAATTGGGCTAATATGACGCAGCGTTAATGTTGGTTTGATTTAGGTTCGATCTATGTGTAGAGTTCGACATTTATTTCTAATCTTTATTTTTCTCATAGTCTTTAGGCATGTTTTATTGTATAAAATTAATTAGAATAACTCATAACTTGTGTTCTGTTAATTCGTTGTAGTATTAGTTAACTCTTATGTGCGCAATAAGGTACCCGGGTAATCTTTGGCGTTTTCAACCAAAATTTTCGCTTTGAAATTGTTAATTTGCATATCTGAAACTTATTGTAAACAAATAACTTTAAGCAAATTTAGTATTTTTGCGGCCGTCTAGCAAACGGTTACTTAATTTTTAACACCCTTAAGGAGCACCCAGTTACCCGGGAACCCACTTATCACTTACAACTGGTGTAGGGTATCATAAAGTCGGGATTAATCGATTATACTTTCTTACTTGTTTTTTTTTATTCTTTGCTGTTTGCACCACGCCATTATTGGGCGGTAACCCAAAAAACCACCGAATGCAAAAAGATTTTGTTTTTTAAGGGGGTTTTTTCCTGTGTGCTGTGAAAAAATGAATGGCGTTTCATTTATTAAAACACAAGTCTGTGGGAAAAAATAACAAAAGGGAAAAATATATTAAATATTAAGTGAGTTTTTATTGCACATTGGGAGTGATGATTTATTTTGTACTCTGTTTTTTTTTTTTAAGAAGTTGGCTTATAATAATCTATTTTTGTACCCTTCACCACAGGTGGAAAAGGGTATATATAAGTTTGTCATTCCGTTTGTAATTTCTACAATATTGATCTTAGACCCTAGTATATATTATAAGTATGTATATTCTGGGTCCTTATGAGAAGAGAAGTTGATTTAACGATGTGATGTCCCTCTCCACCCCCCTCCCCCCGTTTGCAATTGTTTACATATACTAATTTTCAACAATTTTCTTAATTAAATTGTTTGAAAATTGTCATATTAACAATTTGTTTTAGTTGAAAAAATTAAAAATTTTCAATACAATATTAAAAAAAATTTATTTTTTTTGTTTTAATCTCGTTTAATGCTGGGACTGGGACTTAATGAAAACAAACTTTTTCTTTGGGGTAAGTGAAGCTGTTATTTGAAACTTCTAACCGAAATTTTAACACGGTTTAATTTATTTATTCTAGTTTTCAAATGATATTTGATGATTGTGTCAAGAATCCGTTTTGAGCACGTATTAAGACCTTCTTCTCGATCCCCTCCTAAGTCCTTTTATGTTAAAGATATATATATATATATATATATATATATGTATATATGTAATGAGATTTTTATTATATTTAAATAAAAAATTAATTTGATCAGCATTTTTAATACATCTCTGTCTGTAAAAATTGCTTTACATTTTTTAAAATTAATAAGCAACAAAACATATTGTTAAAATGACAAATTTGTAATTAATTTTTTTAATTGATTGCTAACTAATATTTTATTTAATGTAACAAACTCATTGTTAAAAATATTTGTTGAATGTGAACAATTTTAATTAACAAAAGTATTTTTTATATTTACAAATTCGGTTGTTGGTGCCTTTTCAATTAAAAAATCAATTGTATTGACGAATATGGTATTCAATAATTGATTTGTCGTAATTTTTTTCTGTGAAGAGAGCAAAAACGTTTGTTATTCGTTTTGGTTGATAGTATTTTCCAGAACTAATTAGGACAACACGCAATTTTGTTAGAGATACGTAATCAAGTCGATTAAAAATACCTAAAGAACTCTCTTTATCAAGTCTTAGGTCAATATCTCTGGTTGCTTAACCCACAAGAAAAACTTAATGTAGCCTTATTTATTAATAAAAATTCTCTGCACAGAGAAAATTATTTAGCTGTTTGGTTCCTTACCAAAAGCTCTTTGAAAAACTTCTGATTCACATTAAATTTATTTGTCCTTTAATACAATGAAATAATTTATACCACCATTAAGACACTTGACCTCAGTAATTTATCACTTGACTGCTCATATTGCCTTTTCTTCCTTTATTACAATGTTTTTGTTCACAATTTAACACATAATTCTCATAGTCATTCTCATCGTTACTGACATTTTGCTTAAATCTCAATTTTATAGTTTCGCAACATAAAATTAAGTTTCTGATAGAATTAAGAACCAAACGTAACACTATAAATCTAAACTAAGACCAAGGATTTTATAGGTCATAAGAATTTTATATTGTCATCATAAACAGAAACTAAATAAAAAAAAACAACAATGACATTTCACAAAATTAAATTGCAGAAAAGAAAAAAAATTTATACATACATGCACATACAATTATTTTAAATTATGATTTATTTACGGCAAACAAAAAAGGTTAAGGAAAACAGACAAATTACAGTAATTATTTACAATTTTTTAAATATGGTTTCATTAAAATAAATTAGCCTAATAAAATAGGCTAATTACTATAAATAATATTTAAAATGTAATCTGAATGTTTTATGTTTTATTTAGTGTTTAAATAAACATTTTCGTACAATATTTTGTTTAAGTTATTTAAAGCCCATTTACACTACAACGAAATTTAGTACTTACGAGATTTCAAGCAAAATCTAGTTGTTTTTAAAAAGATTTCCCAAACAAAACAAAATCTTCTTCGTTACTTCGTAACTTGACGAAATCTACTCAAAATCTACTTGTACTTAAAAATACAACCATGGTTTTCTGCATATAGCATTAAAAATTACTTCGCTGTTTAACAAAATAATGATATTTTAATATAAAAAACGAAACGAAAGCAATAATGGCGGCTTGTTAAAATAGTTAAAAAAAATATTTAAAATATTAAAAATTAAAAAATAGTAAAAAATGGAACAGACAAATAATATTGATAAAATAAATGAGTTCGATTATAAGACAAGGTATTGCAAATTTTTAAATGCCTACTTCTTTATTTGTAAGAATGTGTTACATAAAAAAACTTTAAGTCAGCTGCAATCAAGGCGAATTTAAAAAGGTAAACTCGTCACAACAACAATAACAACTCTAACAAAAATAACTGCCATTTTGTTAGTGTAACAAATACAATTTCTCAAAATAGTTGCTTACAAAAAGTGTGACTAAAACGTAAACAATAAAAAATTTAATTGATTCTTTTTTATACCCTTCACCACAGGTGGTGAATAGGATATATATAAGTTTGTCATTCCGTTTGTAATTTCTATAATATTGGTGGTAGACCCTATAAAGTATATATATCCTGGGTCCTTATAAGGAGCGAAGTTGATTTAACGATGTCCGTCTGTCCGTCTGTCCGTTGAAATCGATTTTCCGAAGACCCCATAAATAATGGTGGCCAGGTTATTATACATTTATGTCACATATGGTCCGGAATTGTTTGCTATTGAAATTCAGCAAGATCGGTCCACAAATGGCTGAGATATGAGTAAAAAACCACGACTGCCTCAAATTTTTTCCTTTAAAGGTCCAATTAGACGTGACATTACCATACCAACACTTTATTACCAAAACGACATAAACATACCATACAAACCAATTCAATTTTGGTTTCTACGGTCATACAGTGGCTATGGTAATACAGTGTTGGTAATGTGGTTTTTTTGTTGGTTTTTTTATACCCTTCACTACAAGTGGTGGATTTTATTTGTAATGTGTTTAATTTTACGCATACACATACACATTAATGCATGTATATGATATGCCCCTTAAATAAAGAAACAAACTCATTGACTCAATATATTTTAATTTAACGCTTCTCTAGTAAAAGCATTCGCAGCCGAGTTGTTAAGTTCTCTCCTGAGACTGATGATATTGCCAGTTCGAATCCCAAGAAGATTTTTTTTTTTCATTTTTTTATTTAATTTTTTTATGTTCTAAAAAACGATTTTAAGATTATAAAACGAATTTCAAACATCAACTTTGGCAAAAGAGGAAACGGGCTTAGGTACATATATAAATTTTTTGTTTTTTTATATTCTTCGGCATGGCGAAATGAAAAGTTGGCGTGGCTCAAATAATATTTATTTATACCTATCTAAAGAACTTTATTTATGTATATAACTTTTTGTTCTTATCTCATCATGGTGAAGGGTATATAAGATTCGGCATAGCCGAATATGGCACTCTTACTTGCTTATATTTAAACTTGTGTTTTTGGAGATCTTGAAGAAATTGCCAAAATATTTAAAGTGGATAACTAAAATATAAGCTGTTGGAAAAAAGTAAGTATACTTTTGAATCAATTTGTATAAAAGTTTCACATAACATTGGTTGTTTCCGCCAAAAAAAAATTGCGTACCAGTTTTGAAATATTGAGAAGGAGTGGTATATTCGGCCGCGAGAAATCTTTAACAGCCAACAGTAAGAACATATCTGGAGGAATAAAATATAATGATTGGTAACAGCTTTAGCCGCATTAAAATGATTTTCAAGAGGGGAGTTGATATTGGATAAATTATGAAACAATCAGCACAATATTTGTTGGGTGATTTCTGATATAATAAAACCTAAATAAGACGAAATTTCAATATAAAGTGCTTTTCAAAAGGCTGCTTTATATTGGAGCAATAGGGTTATTTCTAGTCAAATAAGGCTGAATTTGACTCCAATACGATTATTTGTTACGGTTTTAGGCGCACTAAAGTATTTTGTGAGAGTGAGCATTATATGGGGCATATGGTAATTTATGAACCGATCTTAACAAAATTTTTTAGATTTTTTTTTTATATTAAATTTTGTGTTTTTGAAGATTTTATGAGAATTGGTGCATTCTGTCATGCATTTATGTTAGTTTTTGTAACCAAAATATAAATTTTAAAAGCATGTTGTTCCACATTTGGATTTTTGTTTTTTGTATTTCATATTTAATTTGCTTTTGATTTGTTTTTTACACAAAATTTCTCACAAATTTTAACTTTGGCAATTTATTGAAAATGATAAATAATAAAATTAAAAAAGAACATTTTTTGACAAACTGGATTTAAGAACAGCTGACGGACAGATGTTCTAAAGAGTTTACCTTGTTGAATTCGCCTTGGCTGCAATCAAATTCTTGCTAATGTCTTAGATAAGCCAAAAAATACAAAAGTTGGATAATGTTATAAAATACTAGGCGTATAACTATTAATTTAAATACGTTTTTTTGTGAAAACAAATTGATCATACGCCACCATATGGGCAGTTCCAGCGAAAAAACTACTTTTTGTAACGTAACGCCAGAAGTACATAATTTTAATTGTTTCTCTAAAAATGTTTACGTTTTTATATTTTGATGTAAGGCGCAACTACCTCTTCATTTAGTAACAAATGGGATAACATTTGAAAAACATGGTTCTAAAATACAAGCTTATTTGCATTCTGGCGTTACAATACAAAAAGTAGACTTTTCGCTGAAAATTCCTATATGTACCTTTAAACGAGCAAAGATTTTTAAATTTGATAGTTTGAAAATAAATTTATATTAGTCAAAAGTTTACTAAAAAGTTTACTTATACGAAACGTCTTGTTCAATTCGCAGTCTTATGCAGTTTTGTAATACAAGTCAAAATAAACTTCTGTTTTTTTAACGTCACGCCAGCGCATATTTTTGATTATATCTTCAAATCCTTAGCGTCGAATGTTGTAATTTTTTTTTCTGAATATAGTGCTACTTTATTACTTTGCATACAAATATAAAAACCTTTTTTACAAATTTGACTTCTTCATTTAATATTTTTTAAATTTTGTCGCACAAATATCACGTCACGTCAAAGTGGAAATGCGCATATGCAGAACAGCTCCAGAAAAGTTTTTTAAGATTAATTTTTGAAAATGCAGTAAATACTATTTCTGCAAGAGATAATGACAAATGTGTAAAAATAGCATTTCAGGAAATTTTCAATGCAGCAATTAGTAAAGAAAACGCTTATTTGATTCGAAGAAAATAATTTTTTTTTTTAAAAAGAATTATAAGAATAAAACGTTTAAATATATTAAGTTTTTGTTTTTATCCGCTATCCGTCCGTAATGAACTATACAATAAAGTTAAAAACTATGAAGGACGTTATTAATTGCTGTATAAAAAATCTTCTTCTATTGGGTGATTTTTTAGCTATTATCTTTTTGGCAACACTGGTTTAAACCGCTGACGCACGTTTCGTGTTTTGTTTCACTGTCAAACATTTTCAGTTTGGTCTTTAATTTAACCATGAATCGTCTTACAAACGAACAACGCTTGCAAATTATAAAATTTTATTATCAAAATGCGATCAACTTTTTTATCGAAAAATTGTGTTCAGCGACGATGCTCATTTTTGGCTCAATGGGAATAAGCAGAATTGTCGATTTTGGAGTGAAGATCAGCCAGAAGCATTGCAAGAGCTACAAATGCATCCAGAAAAAGTTAAGGTCTGGTTTATGGGCTGATGGCATCATTGGACCGTACTTCTTCAAAGATGATGCGAATCGTAACGTAACTGTGAATGGTGAGCGCTACCGTGAGATGATATCCAACTTTTTTTTGCCCAAAATGCAAGAGCTTGACTTGCATGACATGTGGTTTTAACACGACGGTGCCACATGCCACACAGCACGCTTAACAATGGACTTATTGAGAGGCGAGTTCGGTGAACATTTTATTTCACGTTCGGGACCGGTCAATTGGCCGCCTAGATCGTGCGATTTAACGTGTGGGGCTATGTTAAAGCTCATGTCTATACACCCATGCCCGCTTCAATTGACGCATTGGAAGACAACATTGAAGCATTTATTCATGAGATACTGGCCGAAATGTTGGAAAGAGTACGCCAAAATTGGACTAAGCGGATGGACCATTTGAGGCGCAGTCACGGTCAACATTTGCATCATCCTCAAACATTAAATTATATGGACCGTAATCGATAGTCAAATAAAGATTTCATGCATTTTTCTGAATTTTATGTGTTTTTTTTTAAACTTTCCTATAGCTCTTAAAAAATCACCCATTATAACACAATGGAACAAAATTAAACTTTTTTTGTGCTCATAACTTTACTCAAACTTCAAATTTAATTTTTTTTTTTTTTTAAAGATGTATGTAATTGTAATCTTTGAAAAACAACCAAATTTTGAAAAATCACAAAAAAAAAAAAATAAAAAATTGCTGGTAAAAAACAAAAAAACAAAAAAAAATTATAAAATTTGTATTTTAAAAAAATTATGACAAATCCAAAACGGGATGAAGTTAAAGGCTTATTACTTTAACGTAAAGTTACATAGCCTTTTCACAAAATGAGACATAGATCATAAAAATCGAAAAAAATCACAATTAACTGACGGCACCTCATTGTGAATCAAAAGACGTCCATTAATAGAACAGCAGCAAACACACACACATTAAATAATTTTATTTTTGTATGCAAATCGCGATTTTTATCAATTAAGTTTTTCAGTAAATTGCGAATGAACTCAAAAGTTGTGCACCGATTTTTAAGAAATAAAGCTCATTTAATGCGAAATAAATATATTCGAATAAATGTTTTTTCTTTTATATGAATTTCGATCTACCAAAGGTTAAAATACAATTTGGTTTAAGGATTGATGTTTGACTATTGACGTCAGCAAACGCCGATGGCTGCGAGTGTAAGACGGCAAATCCATCTGAGGAGATCGAGTGGTTGCGATCAAAACATGTCATGGTAACCTGCCGGCCAGGGTTCGAGCCCCGGCCACGGTCAAAAATGAAAGATTATCAATAACAATTTTAATTAATTTTCATGTTGTAAAATTCCTTTCTTCATAAAAATAATTTAATGAAAATTAAATTTGATGAACTTAAGCCTAAAAAAAAATATTAAAAATTTGGCTTAAAAACCATAAATATAGTTCAACAAAATAACCACAATACTAATTATTTTATATGAATTTAAAAAAAAAACAAAAATTAAAATTTTTTTTTTTGTTTTTTAAATTGTTCTTTTTTTCGATATCTCTAAAACTACTGAGCAAATTAAAGACCAATGTAAGCGCGGCTTAAAGATAATATCATTGACGAATTTTGTTTTTACTTGAACCGTTTTCTAATTACTCCAATATATGTAGCGGAAGTGGCCTAATTTTAGGTTTAACGGAATATCTCGAAAAGTCGAGGTGATAGAGAAAAATGGAGATTTGATTTGGAATCACTGTTCCTCAGTGTAATAATTGGTTAAAAAAAACGTTAAAGTTTTCATAAAATATTTGCTTTGATCCACTATAACTGAGATATTTTTTTTCCGATTAAAGCCAATTAACCCCTGTTCGACGTTAAATTTACTAGCCTTTCAACAAGATATAATTAATTTTAATTGTACCAGCCTTTGACTCTGGAAGACGGCTGAAAGAGAAGTATACAAGGAAAAAAAAATGCCATAATTTGATAAATGTGACGTGATGGGACAAGACTATAGATTATATGAGCTTATAAGCTCATTTTCGTGTAAAATATTAGGGGTTAAAAAATTTGGTTGTATTTCAATGCGGTTGCATTTGTGTATAAAGGTATATTCTCACCTAACAAATATTAAAAAAAAAACAAAATCTAATAAAAAGCGTAACCAGCAAATTTATCAATTTTTATTATTATATCGTCGCAAGAATTAAAGAACGCTGTAACTGACAAAAAATCGAAAAAACGTTTTTTGCATAATTTTTATCAGAAGAAAATACTGCGTCGATTGGTCCCGGTCCCATATTTGTATGATGAAAAAAAATTTACTTACGCCGTTACAGCATTTTAAAGGTCTGTGCAATAAAAATCGTTTGCTGTAAGCCGCATAATCACCGGGAATAATAGACTTGAGAGGAAATGTTAACAGCCAATATATAAAGCGAGAAAAAATAAAAATACGTTTTTAAAATCATGTTCCTTAAGCTACTTATCAAATATTTGACGAAAAAAACGGGACCAACAACCAAACTAAAAAATCATTTCGCTTAATATCAATATTTCTTTTGATTAAATTACCACATCTTACAAAAAACATTTTTTTTTATGTCTAGTAGTATAATTAGTTTATTTTGTAATATTAAGACCATTTTAAATCTCACTAACTATTAACAAAAGTATGGGTTACGCTTATTTGATCAAATATTTAATAAGTGTGACCGTAGCTTTAGTTGTATAGTTTTTGTGATATGAATTTTTTTTTCTACTTTCATACAGGTTTTTTGGCTCTGGTGAACATTTTATGTTTTTGTCAGTTACAGCGTTCTTTAATTCTTGCGACAATATTTAACAATTTTTTTGATTAAAGAAAGGGGTATTTCTATGCGAGCTGTGGTCAAATATAGACCGATTCCGTTAAAAATTGGTTGGATGACTAAGATTGCACTTAACTTTTTACGGGGAAAGTTAAATGTAGATACCAAAATAATTAAAGACTTTATTCCGGAAAGAAATTTGTATGGGGCCTATGGGATATTATGGACCGATTCTCACCATTTTCATTAAGATTCGTCTTTACGGCAATTGCAACGTACATATGCACCAAATTTTGTCAAACTATATTCAAAATTGCGACTTGTTGTTTGCGCACAATGTTTAAATGGACAGTCAGCCAGCCAGCCATCCTGCCTGCCAGCCGAACGTATATTGTTCGATCGGCACAGAAGATAATTCAGAGTTGATCGATATATTAAGAGATGGTATCACACACATCAGCTCTAAAGAATAATACCCGCCCCACTGTTGAAGTGGCGGTATAAAGCCGCTTTAGCTCCACAATACAATATATGTGCGTAGAGCGACAAAGAACTGATAGTGAACGTCTTATTCCATCACCCCTCGCAGCTATAATAAATTGAAAATTCTTTAAGAGTTATTAATATTTTTTAACAAACCACAATTTATCATGTTTGTGTAGAACTGTAATTGGTTTTTATGAAGGTGTATGTTATAGTGCTTATACGTATACGAAATGCAAGGTAATACATGTGTATGTGTTTGATTGCAATGTGGTCAGTGTCAAAGGAAAATTTATTATGTGTATGTAAACATGAAAACAAACATAAAAGTGTATGTATATTTATTCACATATTATCGTACAGGGTGGCGCATAAAAAGCGTCATAATTTTTTTTAGTTTGCTTTGGTTTTAGGTCTGCCCTTCAACGGCAAAGTAAGTGTAGAGAAATTTGTTCGCCTCGAAATTTTTTTTATTTCTATAAAAAATTACAGCTCTTTCGTGTTTAGCCTTTACAAGCTATAGAACGAGCAGGTGCATGTAGAAAATTAAAACTTTCAAAGTCAGACCCCTATAAACTTATCAAGTATACCCTTCACCATAGTGCGTTAAGAACAGAAATGTAAAAAATAAATACATATATGCAAATGTAAGAGTCTAACCCGGTGAGCTTTGTAATCCCGCGACGACGCGAGATATACAAAAATTTATGTTTGGTGTCGTGCCCGTTTATAATTTAATAATGCTTGCAAAGTAGCTTTAAGCAAGCAAACTTATTTGGGTCGGGCTCATTTACTTAAAATCCTTAATTTAAGAATATTTAGCGAAGCCAGTGTTTGTTATACCATAGAGTATAAAATCCTTAGTTTACGCCGTGGCATAATTATAGGTTAAATGCCGTTAACGTGCCCAATTATCTCATCCTTTAGCTCTTGAATTGTTGCTGGCTTATCGACGTACACCTTTTCTTTCAAATAACCCCAAAGAAAGAAGTGCAACGGTGTCAAATCACATGATCTTGGCGGCCAATTGACATCGCCACCATGTGAGATAACCAATGAATTTATCGCGCAAAAGAGCCATTATTTCGTTAGCTGTGTGGCAAGTGGCACCTCTGGTTGAAACTACATTTCGTCCACATTCATATCTTCCAGTTCGGGCCATAAAATGCTCGTTATTATCTCACGATAGCGAACACCATTCACAGTAACTGCCTGACCGGCCTCAGTTTGGAAAAAATACGGCCCGATGATGCCACCAGCCCATAAGCCGCAACAAGTAGTCTTTCTTTGTGGGTGCATTGGTTTTTCGACAAACACTCTTGGATTATCATTCGCCTAAATGCGGCAATTCTGCTTATTGACGAATCCACTGAAGTGAAAATATGCCTCATTACTGAAGATGATTTTCTTCCAAAAAATATCATCCGCTGTTGCCATTTTTTGCCTCCATTCTGACCATTGACAATTCAAGAGCTAAAGGTTGAGATAGTTCGGCTCACTTACGGCATTGAACCTCAATTATGCCTCAGCGTCATCGAATTTAGGCCGACGGATGGAGGTATGCCGCCGGCGGCCATTTGGCCGATATTTTGTTCCATACATAATTGAACCATACCAATATTATCATAATAAAAAGAAATGACAATGATTTCCTGAATAATTTGTGTTTTATTCAAAATCACTATCGGTCCTTTAAAATTTAACCATTCTTTATAAGCAGTTGGGTAAGTGAATAAAATAAATCCTGATCTCTAGCACAAAGTTGAGGGAACTGAGAAGGTCTGTTGCATTGGCATTTAAATCGAAGACACTTCCGAAATTTTTTATTTATAAATTAGCACTTACCCAGGAAAAACGTTTTGATTTTTAGTAATAGGTGGTAGTTATTTCATACGTTACCTGGTAAGTAGTTGTCATTGCAATTGCCATTATTTTGAAAACTTTAATAAGTACTTACTAGTAATGACCACAGCAACTACTTATTACTTCTATTATTTTCACTACTGAATATTTGCTTACTAATAATCAGCTCAATAACTGGTAAGTATATTGTAAGTACTTACAATTCAACTTACTAGTAGTTAAATAATAATAGATATTTTTTGACTTCTAGTAAGTTTTTTGTAAGTACTGAATTCTGTGGACACCTCGAACAAAAATAAGTAGTTTTTCAGCCGAAAAATAAGTAGTGTTTATTTTCTCCAACATTATTTGCTAACTTACCTGGTAAGTAAAGTTTTTGCTGGGTATTTATGTTGTTGTCTACAGGTATTTTTTACTCAGTAAATATCGTTTGTTGTTGTTGCACACACCAGTGCCTTGAAAAACAAAAATTTTTTTTAGCATCGAAATTGGACGTGTAATGCTAGGAACACAACTGGGACGAACGACGAATTTTACCCTACATGACGAATTTTTTTGTAAAATTTCGCTGAGTAAATTCTTCGTTTACAACACAATAACGACGAATAACTAACAGCTTTACAAATTGAGAAAGTTCTTTGCTGTTTGTGCAAAGAGAGAGAAATAGTGTGACCATATAAAAAAAATTTATTTAAAAAACACAAACATTAACAAAGAAACAATTAAAAACTATTCTTATAGTTATCTACTTTGTATATTTATTTTAAATGCGATAAAATAATAAAAAACTATTTTTAAAGTAAAAAGTAACTTTATACTTGAAAATATTAAAAAACTAAAATCAAACATGGTCACCTGGTACTGATTTGTTCGCCGTTCGCCGGCGTATGAAATAGAAATAAATCTATTGTATTGTAGTGTATGACGAATTTTGGCCGACCCCAATGATTGTGTGTATATTTACACACACAAATATGTTTTATTTTTGGCGACGAATATTCGCGGCCAAAAATTCGTCGTTCGTCCCAGTTGTATTCCTAGCATAAGATTAATTCTGATTTAATATTTGGATTTGCGTGCCGGTATCAGTTTTTTGCATAATTAAAGAACCAATAGTAAAATAAGTAAGCAATTAACCTTTAAAAACATTTTTTGGTTTTGGTAATTTCTGGCATTTAAGTTGAATTTTGAAATTTGGTGTACTCAAATCTTTTTGTGGAAAATTTTAACCCAAAATATCCCTATTTGATGGCACTCTGTGGTCCATTTTAAAGAAAAGGACAAAAAAGACACAGTAGCTTCAGTGTTAAAAATGTGCCTCGTAGGTTTTTACAAAAAATCTTTAAAGGTAAGCATAATATTACCTTAAATGCCAAATTATCAAAGGAATATTCCGAACAAGGAACTTTTCTTTCTTGATCCCCTCTACCAGAACCATCCTTTAAGACCTTGTTATTTTACAAAAAAGTTTGATTTTGTTGTACTGTGTTATGGAATTTTGAATAAATTTTTTGGCACTCGAGGTATAATTCTAGAAAATGGGCAATTCAATTCGAAAATGGACTATTTAATTCGAAAATGGACAATTTAATTTGAATTTGTGTAAAATTTGATTTTAACTCTAGATTTTACTCAATGTACAATATGTACAATTCTTGCAAATGCAGACATCACAAACTGCTGCGAATGTCGCCTTATAACATTTTTAGAGTACTTGCTTGCGCCCGAGAAATATTCGCCTTATTCCGACCTGCACGATACTTTCCAGCACACAAAAGATTGCAAAAACGCTGAACCAATCTTTAATAAAGGTATATTTTTTGTAAGAAGCTTTCGTACAATATTTCTGTCAAAATAATTGAATGCTTACTACAAATCAAATTTTAAAACTTTTGTTCTTCTTCTCTTGAAATTGTAACGTTACCTTTGCACCACCCTGTATATAGAAAACATGGTTATTGGTTTTTTATTGACGATATTTTATAGTTTCAATTCAATTGCTTCCACGTGCGAAACTGTACTACAAAGTGACCCAATAATTATTGGCAATTTATTCTCATAAATAATATTTTTTATCCAGTTGCTGCTGTTTTATCTGTAAATTTTTAAGGATAAACATTTTTAAAAGAATTGTATTTTTCTTTCACATCTTATTTATGTTTTTTTTTTTATCCTGTGTTGGAGGCTACCGCAATTCTTAATTCAATTCAAACAGTTGCAGAAAAGTATTTTTCAAGAGTAAATTTACATATTTAATGCAATGTTTTTGTTAAATTCACTTAAAATATTTCTTACTGCCCAGCAAACGCAAAAACTTAATTTTATAACAAGTCAAATAAATCGTATTCTTAGAATTCAGGCCCTTTAAAAGGCGTTTGATTAAGCAGTGCAACACATAAAATGCAGACATCTTATCGTGCACGCAGAGAAAAAAAAAAACATTTTGCCATATCTTCATCTATAACAAACTATTTTTTACGAAAGTTTTTAAACATATATGGTTAATTTTTACTATATTATTGCTACACTCAAAAAAAATCAATCCATCCGTACTCAAATCAATCCGGAGCGGTATCAATAGTACGGTGAGTACGGATATTCTTGAATCAAGTACAAAAAGATTGATTCAAGTACGGATTATTCAATCCCAAAATTCTCACTTTATCCATATTTGATCCCGAATTCGTACTTGAAGTAATCCGAAAACGAGATTGATTTAAGTAAAAGTAGGATAAAATTTATCTCAAAATGCGATTGATTCAAGCATTATAAAGTTGATTTAATCCCCAATTCGTACTTGAAGTAATCCGAAAATGAGATTGATTTAAGTAAAACTCAGATTGAATCAATCTCAAAATGCGCTTGATTCAAGTATGATAAAGTTAATTTTATCCCCAATTCGTGCTTGAAAAAAAAACATAAAAAATTAAGAAAGAAAAAGTGATTGTTATTGATTTACTTACCCGTATTACACCTTACAGAATGATAAAACACCAACATAATGCCGATATGGTTTTTACTTTAAAAATCTTATGTACATACATATTTAACTTAAAATATAAACTAAATGAGAAGCAAGATTTCAAATTTACTTTTTAACCCTTCATGGTACAAAAGAGTCTGGCCAGACCTTTGTTTAATGTGTATAAATAATTAAAACATGCGTAAGCCGTAGGGTTAAACATGAAAATAATACATACATATATATGTATGTTTTCCTTCTTGTTCTGTTGTTTTTGTTGTTACTACAAACAAAAAGCAAATCGTTTTGTTCGAACTTGTGTCGTGTTTTTGCAATTGTACAACAAATTTTGAAAAACACACACGTACGCACGCATAAAAGAATGCAAAGCTGAGAGATAAGACTTATAAGTTCTCTGAGAACAATACGCTCACTTTATAATTTAACTCTCAGAGTGGCAATACCAACGAAAAGTTCAATCTTTTTTGTACGTGATTTGATAATTTTATACTTATTTTGAGAAATTCCGGGATTGATTTTCGAAAATGATCCCATTTGGATTGTTTTAAGTACGTTTGGGATTGTTTTAAGTACGTTTAACTGTTTTTCGTACTCAATTTTTTGAGCACGCCTCGTGCTAAAAGTGAGCATAAAAAGATCAATTTATCTCGAGTGTTTTTCTTTCTGTGTACCGGCAATAAATTATGGCTAAATAAGTTCTCCATTAAGAAGGCAGCTAAGGGCCAAAAATGGTCAAAAATTAAAAAGGTAACATTTTAGACATTTAAGCAATGCTGAGGCACTTGATGCAGTTTTTTTTCGGGTTAATTAGCTTCACACTTCTTTTCTCCTAGTCTATAACTACAATCGTGACAAACACAGGAGACAAAATTCGTATTGGTTTCCAAAATAAAGCCGTGAGGAAAAGTGCATGTTCTTCGAAAAAATCAAGTTTTAACCAAAATATAGATGAGGCTATAAAATCCTGCTAAGACTAGTAGCACTCAAATAGGGGTTTTGTTAGTTTCATTTCAGTAGCTGGAAAACGCCCATGGTATGCAACGAGATATAAAGGTGTGATATTCCTTCATAACAACCCTCGATCACATGTAACAAGGCCAGTTAAAAACTTTTTAGACAATATTGGTTGGAAGGTTTTGCCTACCCCTTCTTATAGTTTAGAAAATACCACTTCTCGCTGTAAAACGCTCTTACCGGAATACGCTTTACTTCTCAACGGGGTCTCCAAAATGGTCTTGATTCGTTTTTGGCTAAAAAATAGCAGTTTTTTGGGCGCGGAATCAATAAGTTAAAAATAAAGGAACAAGTGTTATCTAACGATGTTTTTCGTGAACATGGTCATGTGAAACTTGCGCTAGATTCATACTGATCTCTTTTTTTACACTACAAACACGAAGGTTTAATTTCAAATTTAAAGTGATTTGATAATGAAGATGAAGATGACAGCTGCAATTGTCATTTATTTTCTTCCAATCATAGACAAAGTCTTAATAAGCTTGAAGCTATGAGACAGAATATGAACGACAAACTCTATCATAACTTACGACAATCTCCGAGTAGGGTCTTGCGAATAGGGACGATTTTAATGCTCGTAAGACCCAATGTTGTACATTGACTCACAGACGTCTTGTAGAGTCAGCGCCACCTGTATCCATTGTTCTGGGCATGAAAATTCAATGTGATGTTTATTGACACCAACATGTTTTTCAAGTGTCGAAAGAAGCATTCAAGTGTATTGGTTTCTTAAAACGGTTTAAGAACTACATCACTCCTGATCTCTACATTATTTATACCGCCTTCTCCCATATCCGGGCAGGGGATTCAAGGTCTATCTTTAAGCTTCAGGATCTGGTGCAAAGGAGTGCGTTGAAGCTCATCAATGACAGTAGGGTATCCATGTGGGGAATGTGGGTTGTGCGTCATTGTTCTATCGATATTACCACAGTAAGTGTTCAGCTGAGATGGGTGAACTAATCCCTGAGACGCAGGAGCATGTCCGTAGTACTCGCCTTTTCAACAGATCACATCCATTCGTTGTCGACTGCCAAATGTTTCGCACAACCCATATTAGAAAAAATTCGTTTCTTGGTCGAACTAGCTGTATGTAGATTGGTTAGTCTATCAGTCCAAGGTTGCGGGTTCGATCCCCGCCCGAGACTCTGGTCTATTATACTACAACGGGCTGAAGGTCTACGTTACTATTGCTCGATTAATTAAGTTAGAATATAATTTGCAATTGTATTTGTAACTCTTATTAAATAAATAAATATTTTCAAATTGAGAAATGCGTTTATTTTCAACGATTGATGTGTTATTCTCATATGTTTTGCAAATGCTTAAAATATAAAAATTTTTTTCTAAATCATTTTTCAATTAAATAAAATAGCGTTTTTTAGTCCTTAAACTTTTGAAAAGACGAAATACTTGGCTTCTTTGTAATTTGAGGATTGTCACGGCTCTGCTTAAGCCCTTATGACACTACATTTTTAATGCATTGTTCAAGTTTTGGTGAACAGTACAAATATAATGTAATACAAAAATTAAGTAAGTGCAAAGAGTTAAGCTGTATTAAGATAAATGGCAAACTGTCAAAAATTTTACTAAAGTTATCGATTAAAAATGAAGTTATGTCAAAAAAAATGTAAAATTGTTTAACTTAAAATTGACATTTCAAGCTTGAAATATTAAAAGTGCTGCTGAATCAGCGGTTTATGGGCAATTTCAGCGATTTACCACTTTTTGTTTTTAGGTTTCTCATAAACAAAAAGTTGGCAACATTTAATAAAGTAAACAAAACAGGGATGGCTAAGTTGTTTCAATTGTACTTTTTCGTTGATAATTTTTAAACTAAGATTTATAATACTTTTTTGTGGTATTTTTTATGAATATAAATTAAATTTATTTCAACTAACAAAATTCTTTTAGTACAAATAGTGTAAAAGAGTACAATTTTTAAAGTTTGTTGGTACAATTTTAAAAATTCTCAACGCCATCCCTGAAACAAAACCATAACAAGAGAAAAAAAAAACTAAAAATCTTTGTTTACATTTCTTTATAGTTTGCTCTTTCTAATATTTACTGTTTCTTTCTATCAATTCTATATCAATTAATGAATAAACAAGTTAGAGTGCTATATTCGGCTGTGCCGAATCTTTGATACCCTCCACCGACAGTTCGAATGTTTAAGGAGTAATATCTGTATGATGTCTTTTTATTATTATTATCTTAAACTGTGACGATTTGTTATTAATTATGGTTTTAGGAGACTAAACTGTTTTCCGGGAGTAGGGCATATATGGGGCCTAGGGTAAATTATGTACCGATCTTCACGAAATTTCACAGTATCATTTATAGTCCTATAAAATTGTGACGAGCCAAAATTTGTTATGATTGCATTATTTTTTACGGTTTTAGGCGTACTAAACTGTTTTCCGGGAGTAGTGTTTATATGGGGCTTAGGGTAAATTATGGACCGACCTTCGCGAAATTTTACAGTGTAGTTTATGGTCGAATAAAACGGACTTGTGCAAAATCTTATGTCATTCCGTGCATTTTTGCATCATTTATGTTAGTTTTTGTAACAAAATTATCAAGTTTTTGAAGGTGGTGGTTCCACATTTGAAATTCAATCCCAAACTGCTTAGGATAACTACAAGCAATTTGACACCTAGTTTGTTTATTTCTTTTGAGTTTTTCGAAAGTGAGCGTGTTTTCAACAGACGGACAGACAGACGGACATGGCTAAATCGACTTAGAATTACTCAAGCAGCCAGAATATATATACTTTATGGGGTCTGAGATGAATAATAAAAAAGTTTCACACGGAATGACAAACTTAGTATACCCTCTTCACAACTAATTGTGGTGGAGGGTATAAAAATGTAGTGTCATAAGGGCTTTAGTATCGCCTTTGTACAACAAAAACGCACGCTGTTAATTGTAAACAAAACAACAAGTTTTCATATTTTTAATGACTCTGAGACATAAATGAGGTTTAATGTCGTTAATGTGCCGAATTATTTTATCCTTTAGCTCTTCAGATATTCTTGGTTTATTTACGTACACTTTTTCTTTAAAATATCCCCAAAGAAAGAAGTACAACATTGTCAAATCACATGATCGTGACGGCCAATTAAAATCGCCACGACGTGAGATAACACGGCCATTGAATTACTTGCGCAAAAGAGCCATTGTTTCGTTGACTGTGTGGCAAGTCGCACTGTCCTTTTTAAACCACATAGCGTCCAGGATCATATCCAAAATTTCTGGCCCCAAAAAGTCCGTATTATCTCGCGTTAGCGAACACCATTCTTAAGTGCTTGGTGGATCTCATTTTTATAGAAGAACGTCCCGATGAAGCCGCCATCGGCATCGGCTTTTCAACAGTAACTCGTGGATTATCATTTACCCAAATGCGGCAATTTTGCTTGTTAACGAATCTACTGAGGTGAAAGTATACCTCGTCGTTGAAAATGAACGCCCATTTTCGTAAAAGGCTTAAACAATCTTAACGCGCTGCACAATTGTGTACCTCTCCATGGTTGTAAAAGGCCAAATTATTTGGGAAAAAACTTGACGTTAAGGTGTGACTTACAATTAACAGCAGTGTTTTATCGTTGAACCACACTTTATAATCTTCTTCTTACCGTCTAAATTTTTTACTCACAAACTATTTATATTTTTTCACAAGAAATTAAATTTTTCTAAAGGCGAATTCACTTCACTTAATATGAAATTTGCCTTTAATTGAAAACACGTTTAGCTTTAATCGCCATTTCTTAAGGCCCAACTATAATATGCATAAGCTACTGTCAAAAATTAACAAAAAGTCTCTCAAAAGTATTAAAAAAACAATAATAATATCAAAAAATATTTTATTTCGTACGGAGAGTGCGATCTGTTTCGCACTTTGCTTAAGCAAATGCCAGTTTCATAAAATTAAAAAAAGTTTTCTTAAGTTCAATATGGTTCGACATACATAAATGAATTACATGTATTCGCACAATTTCTTAAGCCAACTTAAGCATATTATAGTTGGGCCTTTAATGTTTATAGTATTTCTGATTTGAGAATAACATTTGTTAGCAATTTGATTTCAAATTGATAAAACATTGTTTATTAAAATTATTTTAAATTTAATAAGGGTTTACAAAATAAAATTTCTATGAAAATTTTCCTTAATAAACGTTCGTTCATAATTCGTTCGTAATCATTTATGAATGCGGCGCACAGAGGGGTGAACAGTACCAAAAACGAGGATTAATTCAAAAATAAAGCTAGTTTTTCGTATAAGTATTTGGTACCATATAAAAGTAGATACATTTCAACACGAATAACTATAAAAATTGTGGATCTATGTTGTTTACTTTTTTTTTATACGCTGCCAAAGTCGAATAATATTTTATTATTTGGAAATATTTGTTAACAAGTAAAAATCTAGATATTTTAATTGCGATTTGAGAGAATTTTTTTTTAGAAAACGCAATTTTTTTTAAATGCATCCATCAATTTCAGGTATTTAACTAATTTACTAGTACATTTTTGTAAAGATAAATAGTGAGGAAGAATTTTTATTTTTTTTTTAAATTGGTTAAAAAATTAGTTTTTTTAAGGAAATGTTGATTTTCAATATGTTTGGGAGAGTACCTAGGCAAAACTTTTTATATATTCTAAAAAAATGGTATTTCAACTTGCATAATCAAAAAAAAAAATCTTGCCCGTTTTTGCCTCATTTGAAAATATTTATGATTTTGTAAACCACATTAACTTATTTTTTCTGTTTTGTTTCGTTTAAATGATTACACTACGTCACAAAATTTCAACAAAATCGTGACCAACTAAATCTGACATCTAATCTTTATCTGAATCCGAATGTGAAATCAGAATTGCCAAAAGTAGAACAGTTTTTGAGATATTCCAAAATAGCCGTTATTTGTGTTTTTAAAAAAGATGATGTGACTGAAATGCAAATATCTTAAAAAATTGTTAACTGATTATGTATTTCTTTTTACTGAAAGGTTATAAAATTTCTAAAATAGCCATGGCTTGCTACTGAAGATTGGTCAAGAAATGACAGAATTACAGGGGACAAAAGTTCAAGCTTCATTGAACATTTTATGATTTTGTTCAATTTTGCTCCTTTCAAGTTATTTTTTTAAACCAATGATTTAAAAATGTTAATGTTTTATTACATGCGACATTAGATTATTTTAATATGAACATTTTGCGCCCAACAATATATAGATTGGTACAAAAATGAAAAAGCTACAAAAGATTTAGTAAATTATGATAAAAAAACTACATAATTTAAATTTACTACAAACAGCACTTGATTTGCTTATTCTGCTAAATATTTCCGATGTTGATGATGATAACATGAAGATTATGATTTTGATGAAGGTGAAGATAATTATAAAGATGAGTTTTAATTCCAAATCTTAGCAATGAATGTGCCTTGTTTCAAAAAAAAAATATATTGTTCAAAAAAGTTACATTAATTTCTTTTTAGTTTTTTTTTATTTAATAAAACAAAATTAAAATTCCGCTAAAATTTTACAACAAAAGTTTTTTTTTATAAATCATAAATTACAGGCTTCCCTGAATTAATCCTCGTTTAGCATATGTTTTACCCCACTGTGTGGCGGTAAATGTTTAAAATTCCACTAAAATTTTACAACAAAAGTTTTTTTTTATAAATCAATATACACAGAATCCAAAGAAAATTTGCTGTCATAAATTACAGGCTTCCCTGAATAAATCCTTGTTTTCCATATGTTTTACCCCACTGTGTGGCGGTAAATGTTTATATTCGAATCATTATAAATTTCAATTCAAGTACTACAATCAAGCAATTGCAAGTGGTTTGAGTATCGTTCTTAATATCAAATAAGTCATTTCATATCAAACGTTTGAGTTCGTGTTTGTTGGGTAATAGTATTTTTAAATTATAATTACTTAAATGTACGTGTGCACACTCCTTCGGCTGCACGCAAATATTTTTCACGTTTTTATCGACGTTAAAATATGTTGATTTATGTTTTTCACTGAAACTGGCTTTTAATTTTTGGTTTCCTTTTTTTCTGTTTTTTTTTTTTTTAATTTTATCTTCTTTGTGAAATGAATCGGAAATTAAGGATAAATGGAGTGAAATCATTAAAAATGTGTGGTCAACTTTGTTGTCGGTTATAATGCGTACGAATTTTATTTATTACAAAATAATGAAGGTTTTATTAAGACAAGAGAATATTAAACATTTTAAAAATAAGTTGATGCGGAAATTATTTGGTATAAACATTAATAAAAGACCTTTAATTAACTTGCAATCAAATAAAGAGAATCTAATAATTCCGAGAAATGTTTACATGATAAAAGATGTGAGAAAGTAAAGCTGGATAAAGCCATCCCATATCATACTCAATATATGTACAACAAAGTAATTTATGACGAATAACGTTACTTCGTTACCACCAGTCGTAAAGGAGCTAAGTCCCTTTTATTTTTGAAAATTCCGTTTTTGATGTAGTTCAATAGAGTACACAAAAATACATATGCCGTATTCACAAGACCCCTTGCATCGTTGTATCGATTATATGCTGTATTAAATGACATAGTTCACTTTGATTTTTTTATACAACATACAATCTATACAATGAAACAAGTGGTTTTGGGAATACGGCAATAGTTTGCGAAAAAAATAATATTTTAAAAGTTTCATTTGTTGTTTTATAATGGAAGGTAAAAGGTCCCCTTTTAATATTTTTTTTTTTTTTTATTCATTATTTATTTATTGAATCTTCATATCGTTACTTTAATATAGAAAAGCCCTAACTAACATTTTCCATACTTTACAGGAGAAGGAGAAAACTTAATAAAAATTATTGTCTTGTAATCACGATTTTTTTTTAAACGCAGTTTTTTATTAATTTCTATAAGCAATTAATTAAAAAATTGTCTTTAAAAAAAATCGCGACTACAAGACTATAGTTTTTATTAAGTTTTTTCCTTCTCCTGTAAAGTAAAGAAAACGTTAGTTAGAGCTTTTCTATATTAAAGTAACGATATAATTAATATGAACTAACAATAATTAATCAAATCTTAGCCTAATACTTTATTTCATGTCCTGCCAGTGCCAGACAAAAATTTTATCATCACGAGTTCTGTTCACTTATCGAGGTGTTTATCGCTCATCTAATTGGATATGTGCTGCAGTGTCTCTTCTTCTTAAGCGAGAGTGGCCGCTATCATTTAAAATATTTCGAGCAAGTGGGTTCGGATGCAATTCGAGCTTTTTAAGTATTTTACTGCATATTTCGTAATCAAAGTTTTAACTAATGGAACATTGAGATCCTTGTGAATATTTGAGTTTTTAAAATACCAATGTTCAGCTGTGATTATTCGAAGTAGTTTATTTTGGCGCCTGTGAATTTTTTCGATATTAGAAGCCGAGGCAGTGCCCCACAACTGAATACCATAGCACCAGATTGGCTTTAAGATGGAGTTGTAAAGTAGAAGTTTGCAGTCGAGACTAAGGACAGAGTTTCTTTCAATAAGCCAATCAATTTGGATGGCTTTTAGTTTCATTTGATTTAATTTTGCCTCTATATGGCTTTTCCACGTTAAACGGCGATCTAAACGTATACCGAGATATTTTACATGCGAATTTTGAGGTATTATTTGATTATTGATTTTAATAGAGGGGCATGATTCCCGACTCAAGGTGAATGTTATATGTACGCATTTTTGTTCATTGACCTTTATCCTCCATTGTTTTAACCAAATTTCTAGTTGAAATATATGATCCTGTAAGTAACGTGATGCTTCATGACGGTTTTCGTGCACGCTTAGAAAGGCTGTGTCATCCGCAAATGTTGAAGTTTGTGTGTAATTGTTCGTTGGCATGTCCGAAGTATAAATTAAGTATAATAGAGGGCCCAGAATGCTGCCTTGTTGGACTCCAGCGCAAATTGGTTGAGGTGAACTTAAGAAGTTTCCTTTTTTAATAATAAATTGACGACCGAATAAGTAGCTTTCTAATAGCTTAAGTGTGTTTGCTGGTAAATTTTGTTTCAACTTATGTAATAAGCCCTCATGCCAGACTTTATCAAAAGCTTGAGAAACATCAATGAAGAGAGCGGCACAATATTGTCTTTCTTCAAAGGCTTTTCTTATTGTGTTTACTATACGATGGGTTTGTTCAATTGTGCTGTGTTCTCTTCTAAAGCCGAATTGGTGGTTAGGAATACATCTGTTTTCATTTAGAATTGGGGTTAATTTTGACGCTAACAGCTTCTCAAACAGCTTTGATGTATTTGAAAGTAAGCTTATAGGCCTATATGACTCAACTTTTGTGTGATCCTTTCCTAGTTTAGGTATCATGATGACTAAGGAAACCTTCCACTTTTGAGGATAGTATTCCAGGCGTAAAATAGCATTAAAAATTAAAAGAATAGTTCTCCTTGCTATGCTGGGTAGCTCCAAAAGCATTTTGTTGCTGATCTTATCAAAACCAGGAGCCTTCTTGGGGTTTAAATCACAAATATCCTTTTTGATTTCTCTTATCTCAAATCTTAGGGGAACAGCTGCTCTAGCAGCAACAGGTGGTAACTCGACCGCAATATCGTGCGATATATTTGGTGTAAATACGTTTTTCAAGTGACTAACAAACAGATTTCCTTTTTCAACATCATTTCTTGCCCAACTTCCATTCAAGTTTCTTAATGGTGGATTAGAGACAGCTGGCCTTTTGAGATTTCTAGCTGCACGCTATAATAAGTAGTCTGATTGTGGAGTTGCATCAAGTTCCTTAAGATATTTTTCCAGAGAAGCCGTTTTCTGAGTCTGCAGTAACTTTCTCAGCCTTTTTGTACAGTCTTTTAGTAAGTTCTTAAGTTGAGGGGATCTGTGCAATTGCCACTCTCTACGAGCTCTCCTTTTTTCAGACAAGAGACGCTCGACATCTGAGGAATATATTTTATTATTTTTGGTTTTTTTGGGGGCAATATTGGAATGTTGAACAGCTAGTTTTAGAAAACTGTCAAAATTGACAATAGAGCGATCTATATACTCCGGTGTGCTAAGCGGAATATTTTCTGTGCAATGGGTACTGAGATATTTTTTATATTTTAACCAATTTATTTGTGTAGCTGACGTCGCTATGTAACCAGAGGGAGATTCAATTCTATTGGTGTTTGTTATAGTAACAATTGTAGGTGTGTGATCACAGGATAATTCTAAGGAAGCTTCAATGTAAATCGTTTCTGTGGGGATGTTTTAAACCACGCCATAATCGATGACATCTGGATTTTTTTGCGGATCAGCAGGCCAATATGTTGATTGGCCGCTCGCGACAACATTTAAATTCATTTTAGAGATTGTATTAAACAAAACACGACCCTTTGGTGTTATTAGTCGTGACCACCAGAAGGTATGTTTAGCGTTATAATCGCCAGCAGCTCTGATTTTTTAGCCCTAACAGTCCCAGTTCCCTCAGTCTAAGAAGATATCTGACTGTCTTCTCTATTACATACTGCTCAATAGGCAAAACATTCAAAACCGCTTCAAAAGTACTTCTCATGGCTCATGTCACGTAATTCGACGCACACCTCTGAGCCTTATACATAAAGTTCCTCATTGCTTCCCACTAAACACAGCATCCATTCGTAAGAATTGGTTTCACCACCGATGTGAATAGCCATCGTTCTACTGATGGCCTGAATTCCCAGTTCCTATCAATAGATGATCTGCAAGCATAGTAAGCATTGAGACCCTTATAAAATACTTGATTCTTCGTTAAAAACATATAAAGGATGTCCAAATTTAAGGTTATCAATTGTGTCGGTAAATTGATGAAAATGTGTGGTTTCCACAGGATAATGCCACTTGCTAACAGCAAGAGAAGCAATGGATGTTTTAAAAGAAAAGTTCAAAAATCGTATTTTTTCTCATAGAGGAGGAGTGAATTGGCCACCAAGATCGTGCGATTTGACACCATTAGACTATTTTTGGTGGGGTTTTTTGAAATCGAAAGTGTACAGAAATAATCTCACAACAGTAACTGAGAGCAAAAACAACATTATCGAGCAGGTATCATTGACAACAGTTTATTGAAAAATGTGATTGAGAATTTTGGCAAAAGATTGAGAGCCTGCAGAGCCAGTAGGAGGGGTCACTTGACCGCCACAATTCTTCAATTTGAACTGGAACCTATTTGTAATAAATTTATATATAAATATTTTTAATATACCGAAAAGCTCTTATTTTTTATAAAAATTAAAATAATACTTCAATTTTGGACACCCTTTTTAGGCTATATTATATAAAATTCAAAACAGGTGTAACGACGTGTTTTCCACCTTATGCTGGGGTAGAGCTCGCGGCTCCCAGGGTTCGTTACAAAAATTTATTTTAACGACCAGAGAAATGAAACACCGAACTCGCTCTTTTCACAAAACGTTATAAACCGTATATTTAATACATTTATTTCTCTTAATCTTAAAATCCTTCTTAATCTTAAAAGTCTACTGCAATGATCGACAAATTGAATACTACGTAGACCACAAATGACGTACACGACACTCTCGGGACGGGACCGACAACACACACGGTAACAACGACGCGACACACACGACGGCTCGACAGAAAGGCCAATGTAGCCACGGGGAAGGCAGACGACAAACCAAGAGAATTTAGTCTACACCGCTGTTCTCTTGCTTTGCAGTCGTTCCGGGCGGTCTACTCCACGTCGAGAGAATTTAGTCTACACCGCTCTTCTCTTGTCTTGCAATCTTTCCTAGCAACGAGTGGGATCAAGTGAAAGAGGTGTAACCTCTCTTCAATCGAACACTGGATATTAGTTAGCTGTAGTGGTGTAACCTCTCACAACTAAATAAGACCTTACCCGTTTGCCAGCTGCCGACTGACTGCCTCGTTTAATGGTACGTACTCCGCTTTTATACTGTTTGCCGGCGTACATTTACACACACATACCACAATAACCATTTATCAGGGTTGCTCATAAGTGTATGTTGTCGTGTCCCAATCTTTCCTACGCGCCACCAGATGGCGGACGATATTGGTCCGTTAATTTCAAATACAATCTTACTTATTAGCGATAATAATATAAGTACAAAGTAAATTATAATGGTATTCATACTCATGGTAATAATATAATAAAATTAAATTATATAATACATTCATATTTAATACTAAGGCTACGGATAATATTTCATAAGGGAACATAAAAGATTCAATATAATTCATGATAAGCATAAATAATAATAATTCATTAGGGTGCAGTCTAGGGCATGTGGCCCAAAAACGAGGCTCCGACTTTTGGTCGTCACACAGGTGAAGGAAAAAGAAGTAAACCCATATTAAAAATTCAAAAATTTAACAGAAAAGGTTCTAAGTGACAAAAACCTTTGTAAAACAAAAATTAATTATTTTTAGTTGTTCATGTCCTGCATGTAAAAAAAAGTCGACAATAAAACTTAACTGCATTAGTTGATTTAAATAAATATTGTGAACTTAAGATTTAAGCAAGTTTTTTTCCTCGCCTGTTATATTTACTAAATTGGACTTAGCTCCTTTACGACTTAAGGTAACGATATTCGTTCTAAGTAAATGTTTCTGCCAGAGTTATTTTAGTAATATAATTCCTAAAGGTTAACCTTAAAAAAATATTAGATTTGATAAGGGACTTGAACATGAAAGCGGCTGCAAAGGAAGACTAGTGCAATAAAATTTCAAGTGAATAAGCTGCGACTGACTAACTTGAAATGTTTATTACGTTTTAATTTTTACAATTTTTAATTTTATTTGCAGGTAATAAAGAATTTAATAAAATTGTTATTCTCATCATACGCAATGCAAAATAACGCGTAAGAATTATGAAATTATATTTTGTTTCGGGCTAATAAATTTTTACAACACAAAAGAAAAACGCCGTCGATATTTTATTAATGCAACAGCTACAGAGAGCTATAGCTCAACCTGTTGGCATAGAAGAAAACATAGGAAAATGTGTTCACAAGGATGCTTCTGATGCTTGTCGTCGACGTGCTACTCAATTAGGAACATCGATGCAGCGCATTCAAATTGTCTCAAGAATTTTTGCCTAGGCATTCATCTTAACGACGACGTTGGTTCACCATGTATTGTATTTTAAAAGGTCTTAATCTGCAATCGGCAAAATCAGGGCACCGCGTTTTCTCTATTCTCTTTTGTACTATTTAATTACGTACGTGTGCACTAGGAATATAACCATTTGCATTTTTTTGCAAATATCAAAAAGGACCTATCATAGTGAGATAGTGCATAAAAAAATATGAAGAAATGTGCCTTCCTTTTTTCGCGAGCGTTCAAAAAGGTTCGGCACCGATCGCGATGAAGTTTTAGCTTATAATTTTTTTCAGTTTTGCAGGAAGTCCATAATTCTAACGTCGAGAGCCATGCTGGTCTTTGCATTTCGTGTTTTTTTTTATGAAATGGCGATTCCTTGCATTCCAAAAAAAGAAACCAAAAAAACGGTACAAGGGAAGGATACCCACCATAAAAATTTATATAACAATTAAAAAAAATTTTTTTTTGGTGTTTTAGAAATTGCATTTGGTGCCGAAGGTTTTTGGACCGAAATGACCCCTGATATCGATTTTTAATATCAGTATAACATTACCCATACCGTAATGATAGGTTCTTATTTTGGTTATACCCCTAGTGTGCACACATATTGAAGAGAATTTAACAACATTTACAAAAACATATGTTAAACTCATACAACGCATAGAATCGCAAAATGTAATAGTATAGGTTGCCGATCGCAGGTCTAAATCGATTCAAACTTCAGTCAACGAATATTACTCATACGTATTGATATCCTCAATTAGCACTAGTTTAAAAATGGAAAAATTCAGTACTTTCGTACTTTTTTCAGTACCTTTTCTTATTAAAAATACCGCAGTACCCCCGCGTTGTTTTAAGTACTTTTTTATCCCTGCCGCTTCTTAACTTTTAACTGTGATGTGTTCATTTCGATGGCAGACTTTGGATATCATGTCTTAGTTCCAAAATTTATGTAGTTGTGTATAAAAAATAATTAACGACGGTAAAGCAAAGCGAGGACGCCAGGATTCATATTTTGCTATCCAGAATGGGATATTTGTTCTTACAAGTTGCAAGAAAACTTTATAAAAAGGGCTGCATTTTATAAAATGTTAGTGGAAAATAAAAATTTAAATGAAAATCATTTACCTTTAAATAAAATTTTTTTGTGGAACTCGTTTTGACATATTTATAGAAACATGCAAATTAAACATGGAAATTGTTTATTAGGAGAATCTCACAAATTCGAACCGTCCAGAAATTAGAACCGGCCATTTCAATATATTCGACGCTCTGATATTAGAACCTGTGGTTTTAATTTCTGGAGGTGTTTTTTGTTTTTATTTTTACTAGGAAAATTATTTTTATTTTTTTTAAACGCTCTAAAATAAGAACATGGGGTTCTAATTTTTGGAATTTTTTTTTTTGTATTTTCACTACAAATTATTTTTTTTCGCACATTAAAGTAAAAATTAAACGGGGAATCACCGAGTTATTGGTGGTGTGCCTAATTCGGTCATATGCGTACGAAATTTGATATGCTTGTACAAATTTGGGTCAGTTGATAACTGTAGGTCAAAGTGAAGTGTTCATATGTGTGAAAGAAAGATAAAAAAAATTACAAACAAACGTAAAAAAATACCTTATCTTTAGATACTTATTTAATATGTTTAATTTATTTAATGTAATTAAATAAAAACTGTTTTGAGTTTAAATAAAACTTACACAACTATTCATTATCAATCAATATTTTATTAAAATTTTATAATTTTCTTTAAAAAAAATATGTCCAGAAATTCGAACTTTTCAGAAATTCGAACTGCCCGGTGCATAAAATGGTTCTAATTTGTGAGATTCTACTGTAATTGAAAGAAACTGCAAAGCTATTTTATTAGAGATTTCGCGAATCATTCAGAACTTAATTTTGTTTAATTAAACCTTAAAAATAATAAGCAGTTCATAATTGCGACGCACAGTTGCAATGATTAAAAACTTCAGGCGCTTCATCAAAATTGTCCAACGATAGCAAATATGCTTCTCTTTTTACAAACAGATTTTTAAATCAGATGTATAGATAGATATAGCCCTTCAGAGTTGACTGATTTTCAGTGTTAAGACAATGTCAACAGGCAGCTCTTAGATAATTTGGTCCGCTTTCAAATACAGTATCTCGAAAACTAGATAACAAAAAGTACCATTTGGTGGGAAGAGTACTCTTTGAGTTAAAGTTCAGTACCATTTCAAAATTTAAATTTTACAACACTGCAATATAATACATCTTATGTATTTACAGTGGTCGGCATATTTATTTTGACACCTGAGAAATTTAACCATTTTGAATTTTTTCAGATTTCCAAAAAATTAAAAAAATTTTTTTTTAAATGAAAGAATCATTTATTTAATAACTAAAAAATATAAGATCATAACTTCTTAAATTAAATTTTCATTCTATAAGTATTTTGACATACAGTATTGTAACTCTTTAAACGAAAATATGTTATTCCAACTTTTATAATACTTTTAGATATTTTTAATAGTAATAAAACGTGTATCCTCCTTTAGCGGCAATGACTTTCCAGAGTCTTTTAGGAACTGAATCAATCAAGTTTTGAATGTTTTTTGTTGGTATGTCCTCCTACAAAGATTTAACCTCTGAAATTTTTCCTTCCCTGGTTCTTGTCAGATCTGCGGTTCTTTGGCGCTTTATATATGACCAAACATTCTCAATCACATTCAAATACGAACTTTGGGGTGGCCAATCCAAAGTTCAATGCAATTTTCTTTTAAAAAATGTCTTAATCATTTTACTTTTGTGGCAAGGCGCATTGTCCTGTTGGAAAATAAATGACGGTCCAATCAACCTATCACCAGATGGAAATGCCTTTCCAAGCCTTTATATGCTATACAGCCCCAGAACATGACTGTGCCACCTCCATGACTAACTTTTTCGACAACAGGTGCGATTTTTTTCGAGCTTTTCGGTCTAGTCTAACAAAAACTTTTTCTTTGACGAGTGATAGTCGAAAGTACTTTCGTTGGTCCATAAGACGCTTTGCCAGAATGATAGGGGCTTGTCCACGTATTTGTTTGCGAATTCTAACCTTTTAATATGGTTCCTTGGGGCTATACATGAAATTGATTTTGCTACATATGTATTAATGTTGGCTTCCTTGGCAATATTTGTTACAGTTATTCCAAGATTATACTTGGTTATAATTTCACTCCTGGCGGTCTTAGTTAACTCCAAAATTTTTTCCATATTTACGCAATTGTAATAGAATTTTTTTATTTATCTTTCATCGAATGTTAATACTTTATACTCAACAACGACCGCTTTGTATTATGATGTCAAAATAAATATGCCGTTACAAATTCTTGTACCAAATTGCATTTCTCCCTTCAGAATGCGAATGGGAAATGATAACTGTGCCGTTATAGGAATTTCAATATTAAAAAACAATATAACAATTATTTACTATACTTTGTCAAAATAAATATACTGACCACTGTATAAGAGTATCCAATTGTTTGACTTTTGGCTTTAATCAATTTTTTAATTTAAAAATTGCTCGATTCATCGAGTAAGGGTTTTAAATTGTTCGAAATAGTCGAATAACTCAAATAATTTTGTCCAATGGAAAAAAACATAAATCTCTACATGAAGTCATAATTTAATAATATTAATAAATAAAAAGCAATAAAACAAAAATGTAGCTAAACAATAAACAATAAAATAACATTTCATATGTGTATGAATAATTATCAGAGAAGACAAAAAAAGCAATATTCAATACTTTTACAGCAAAAAGAAATTATAAAAAAAGCAACAAAAAATTTATAAAACAGCAAAAAAAAGCACTAAAAAATGTTTTATTCTAATTCTTCCACATCATCAAAATTATTACAATATACTATCATGTGGGCTTTTATGTTTTCAAATTTTAATTTTCTACGTCGATCTGTTAAAAGCGTTTTGTATAAAGAGAAGCTTCTTTCTACATCAACGGAGGTTGACGGTGCATATTTAAATTTGAGAATTTCATTAGAGCACAAACTTTTGACATATTCATCTTTTGGAACAGTACCAGACTCTAAAATATATTTTATTTCCAAAAACTGCTGATATCCGGGATTTCTTTTTAATATTTTCTCAAATTTCTTTTTATATTGTTGGTCCTCGATCTTGCTTAATCCGTCAAAAACTGCCGATAAAGCATTAGTGCTCTCTGAAATTAATAAACCCGCAGTTTGCAATTTTTTATAGCAACCAAAATGTTTGCAAAATTGTATTTTAGAAATGCAAGTTGAGAACTTAGTTCGGAGTTTTCAAATATTTTTTTGGATTGCACAATTGAGTCGGCATCTTGACTGTCAAGTTCTAAAACAACGGCTTTAACTTCTTCAAGATGTTCAGCGTAGTACATTGCCGCTTCTAACCAAGTACCCCAACGAGTTGGGCATGAAGACGGTGGAAGTGCAACATTAGGATTCATTTTTAGAAAGAGTTGTTTTCTTCGCGGTGCCTGTAAAAATTTTGTTTTTGTAACATATATTTTTAACATACATATGTATGTTTATATTAAAAAAACGCAAGAACTTTCAAGTTCTTTTTAATACACTCTTATTCCATTTTATATAATTTTCTTATAGAATTCTGTTCAATAGAGAAATATTTGTCATAAAATTCTTTAACTACAAAAATCATAGTAAAAAAACGACTTTTAAATTCTTGCGTTTTCGATTTCCAGAACACCTCTGATTAATAGTTATATTTACCTTTAAGAAAATATTTTTAACATTGGAAATCAATTTATTGACATTTTCAAAGTTTGTTCGAATGAATTCGGCTAATCGATGGATACCATGTGCAAATCATGTTAAATGAAGCATTTTCGGATACATTGTCTTTAGAGAAGATATTCCACTTAGAATATATGCAGCTGCATCCGTTACTACAAGTAACACTTTGTTATATTTTATGCCTAAATACAGAAAATTAATATCAAATCTAAACTCGATTTCTTTTCTACTTTACCATCTGGCCACAATATTTGTAACGAATCATTACAAAATGCTGCAATAGATGCGCCATTTGCCGTTTCAAGTACTTGCATGTTCAATAAATAAGATTTATTGTCTTTCAATTCTTCTAAGACTCCAAAAATAAAATTTGCAACATATCTCTGTTCGCTGTCCGTAGTTTCATCTACAGAAATCCATATATATTTGTCTTTGGCTGCTTGACGCATTTTTTCTATAGATTCCCTATACAATTCTGGAACCAACATTTGAGAATATTTCTCAATGAAATTTTTGAAACTGGGAGAACTAACTTTTTTTATTGGTATATTGGATTCTAACAATGCTTAACAAAGATCCTTTTGAAATGTTGTGGCAGTTGGAGTCACTGGATATTCCGTAATTAGTTTCTGTGGATGGTTCTCTTGCTTAGAAGACGCCAATTGGTGTTTCCCACATCTTATATGTTGATCCACATTAGACTTTTTCGAACAATTTATTTTGCAGCAGCATATATTGCAAAAGAGCCAATTTTCTTCAATTTTAAAGACACCTTCATATGTCTTTACCATTTTTAATAATAAATTTCTATTACTTTTCTCTTTCGGCATTTTTTAAACTTTTTTATTTATTTCTATTTTTAACAGTCTACTATGATTTCAGTTGATTGTTTTTAAAATGAAAACAGAGTTGCAAAAAGGTAGTAACGAAGGCGAATTCACTTTTAAAGAGGAATTTGCCTTGGTAGAAACATACGAAGTTTTTAATACAAAAATGGGAAGTATAAACAAAAAAATCCAAAAAAAGCAACACCATTGTAAAAGAAGCAAAAAACAGCAGGTTTTATAAAAAACAGCTAAAAAAAGCAAAAAAACAAAAAAAAGCATTTCAGTCTTCTCTGATAATTATAAATAAAAAAAAATAAATTATAATTTGAAATTGTGTCCCGCTTGCTTAACTTAATGCAGGTATCTAATAAAGGCTTAAGCTCATATTTTTTTAAATAATTTTTTATTTATTTATCATATTTTTGTCTTTTTAGTCCCGGCACTTATTGTGAGAGGTGCCAGCCAGTTTTAAAAAACATTTAAAACCAAATTCTTATTCCTAGAAATCGATTGAAATTGAAGTCGATGGACGTTCTTAGTTTACATTTTTTTTTTAAATCAACGTATTTTTTCAGATTTTTTTATAAACTTAAGTTTTTTAAATTATTTTGAGTTTAATTTCACTGATAACTTATATATTTTTGTAATGACCTTTAATTCAAACATTTTTTTTTATAAATGTCAAACTTTATATAAAAAATGTGCTATTCACCCTGTCGGAAAAAAGGGAACTTAAAACTAACTAATGGTTCATTAAAAAAAAGTCACAACTGCCTCAAAATCTAGCTCGTTTTCTTTTAAAAGTTTCATTTGATTTTTCTACATAGTTTTCTCAGAACGATTCAGTACTCACTCACTCTGTTTCAACTAACCACAAGTTAGCTCATTTTGAGTTTGTTTCAGGATATAAAATAAAAGAAAAAAAAAAACTTATTTTTGCTTTTTTAACCTACTTATACCAGAGAACCAGAGAGATAGATAATATTATTATTAAATTACCCGCTACACATATGTTTTGCTTCACTTTAGTTGTATTGCCCCATTATTTGCACAAGAACTCTCAATTATAAGACACCAGCAGCATGCCCAAAACGTCTTTCATAACTTTGAAAATATGATGTGCTTAACTTAATAATTTAAACAAATAGAATAAGGGAATCTTTGCTTCTAATATTACTTTTAAAACATGAAACAAAACCAGCAAATCATTTTTTACCAAAGTCTACTGCATCAGTTTGGCTTAACGCTAGTTCAATACTTATCGAGAAGAAGTCAGTTGTACAAAAGCAACTCACTAAACTCTGCATAACTTTTGAGTTAGCTAAAAGTTAATTCAATACTTACCGAGAAATAGACAGTCATACAAAAAAAAACTATTGACTCACAAGTAAATCATGTATGAGTTAGTTTTGAAGTCAGTTGTAAATTAGTTACAAAAAGTCAACTTTATATTAAGTCAGCTTATAAAAATCCGACAGGGTAAGTACAAAATTTCTAACGTATGGAATTTGACGCTTGTAATGATATACATACATAATTTGTCTCTCACACACCCACATCTAAAATGGGTCTGAAATATGCTCAGAAGCTTGTGTGATGCAAATAAATTTAGAAGTTAAGAACATGTAATTTATTTTAAAAAAATCTTAAACAGTTTGAAATCTAAAAAAACAAATACTTTCATATTAAAAAAGTAGAAATTTTAAAGATATTAATCTTAATCGATTAATTGACATAAATTTTTCGAGTTATTCGTTATTCGAAATTGGCTATTTAAATTATTCGATCAAATATATATCATTTCTGCTTGCGTGCTCGTTGAATGCAGACGTGTTTTTTCTTTTAACTCGGCATACGGTTTTTTTTAACATAAATAATTGTATATTTATAATATCATATTATTTTTTTTTTTTAAATAATATAAGATCAGCGAATGAATGGACGCTTTAAAATAAATTAAATAAGTGAACATAAAATTTATAATACAAATATTAAAAATTACAAATAACTAAAATATATGTATGTACACACATACATATACATACATACATTTTAAGCAAAAACATTTCTTGTTTTCTTTATTCTTTTTTTTTTATTCTCGGGGTTTTTAAACAACAAATAAAAAGAAGAGCACAATTAAACAAACAGTAATATATAAAAAAAAACTCTTATGAATGCATATAATGCAAAAACAATAAAACATAACGAAAGAAATGCTTATGTTACATTGTGTGTTGACGAAACAAACGTAGAAAAAAGAATCGATGATATCAATTATTTAACGGCTAAACCTATTACTCGAACGCGTTCCCTCTCACCCTCTTTGTTTACAAATACGGTCGATCGTAATACAATAACAAATTTATTAACTGCAAGCGTTGCCACAGAGCAAAAAAAAATTAAATAAGTGATGAAACGGTTAACCCCAAAACAGCCGCTATGGACAACTCAATAACTCAAGTAAAAACTTCTCAAAAGCCTACAGTACAAGTTGGTATGAACAGGTACATAACAGTGCTTAAACGGGGACGCAGCCCTACCTCTGCAGCAGTTGCTTCGGCCTCAAAAGTACCATCTCTTGATTAAATAAATTCTCAAAATCGTTTTGCAATTCTGGAGGATGAATCCTCTGAAGCACAAAACGTCATAAAATCGTCCAAGCCTCCCCCGATATATCTGAGGGAGCAAAATTCTAATGAGCTCATAAAGAGTTTATTATCGGTTATAGGTGAAAATTCGTTTTACGTAGCTGCTATCAAGCGTGGTAGTATAAACGAGACAAAAATTCAAGTCAATCATGAGAATGATTTTCGCAAAATAATAAACAAATTTGAAGAACTAAAAAAAAGTTTTTATACATACCAACTGAAGAGCAGCAAAGGCCTTCAGGTAGTGATTAAGGGAATTGACTCATGTGTGGACCCAGCAGAAATAAAAACTTTCTTGGAAGAAAAAGGCTTCAAAATAAAACATGTGGTAAATATTAAAAATAGAGAAAAAAATCCCCAACCACTATTTCGAGTGGAGTTGGAGCCCGGCGACGTTAAGCTAGGAAAAAACGAAACGCACCCTATTTACAGTTTAAAATATATACTGTACAGAAAAATCACAATAGAGGAGCCGCACAAAAGAAATGGACCCGTTCAGTGTTTGAACTGCCAGGAATATGGTCATACTAAGGCATACTGCTACTTACCCCCTGTTTGCGTAGTATGTGGTGAATTACATGGTACAGTTCTTTGCGATAAATCTAAAAATGACCCCAACGTTAAAAAATGTAGCAATTGTGGCGGTAATCACACTGCCAATTATAGAGGATGCCCTGTATACACTATCGTCAAGCAGTCGGTTGGACCGAAAACTCATTCCCCTCAAATGCAGGTAACAAATCAGCTAAACACTAATGACACTCAGGCTCCACAGCCTAGTAATAACAGAACCTCCTACGCTAACATTCTAAAATCAAACCATGTGCCAATGCAATGTGCTTCGCCAATTAATGAAGAAACTCCAGTTTCTAATTTAAGTCGTCTTGAAAAAACCATGGAAACATTAGTGCAAACAGTTAATAATTTTACGAACACAATGGGTAATATGATGCAGGAAATTCTAAGAATGCAATCGATGTTACTGCAAGCTGTACTTAACAAGCCATGAACTGTTTAAAAATTTGTTTTTGGAACGCAAACGGCATCCGCCAACATAAAAATGAATTAGAATACTTTCTTAAAAATAAACAAATTGATGTCATGATGGTTTCTGAAACTCACTTGACCTCAAGAAATACGTTTAAAATCAATGGTTATATACTATATGATACTAAGGACCCTCGAGATAGAGCTTGTGGAGGCTTTGCCATTTTGATAAAAGCCCGAATCAAACACTACTTAATGTGTGATCATCGTGAGGATTATCTGCAAGCAACGACTATTTGTGTTGAAGAGCTAAATCGAAACTTAGTAATTTCTTCTTTATACTCTCCACCTAGATTTGCCATATCAGAAAGCCAATATTATAAATATTATAAATCACTAGGACCCTGTTTCCTCGCCGCTGGCGATTATAACGCTAAACATACCTTCTGGGGGTCACGACTTATAACACCAAAAGGTCGTGTTTTGTTTAACACAATCTCTAAAATGGGTTTAAACGTGGTCGCGAGCGGACAACCAACATATTGGCCTACTGATCAGCAAAAAATTCCAGATGTTATCGACTTTGGCGTGGTTAAAAACATCCCCACAGAAACGATTCATGTTGAAGCTTCCTTAGAATTATCATCCGACCACACACCTACAATTGTAACTATATCGAACCCAAATAGAATTGTATCTCCGTCATGTTACTTAGCGACGTCAGCCACACAAATAAATTGGTTAAAATATAAAAAATTTCTCAGTGCCCATTGCCTAGAAAATATTCCGCTTAGTACTCCGGAGAATGTGGATCTCTCTATTGTAAACTTTGACAGTTATCTTAAACTAGCTGTTCAACATTCCAGCGTTACCCCCAAAAAAATTAAAAATAATAAAATATATTCTTCAGATGTCGAGCGGCTCTTGACTGAAAAAAGGAGAGTTCGAAGAGAGTGGAAACTGTACAGATCCCCGCAACTTAAGAATTTATTAAAAGAGTACACAAAAAGGCTAAGAAAGTTACTGCAGACTCAGAAAACGGCTTCTCTAGAAAAATATCTTAAGGAACTTGATGCAACTCCACAATCTGACTACTCATTATGGCGTGCAGCTAGAAATTTAAAAAGGCCAGTTATATCAAAGCCACCATTAAGAAACTTGAATGGTAGTTGGGCAAGAAACGATATTGAAAAAGGAAATCTGTTTGTTAGTCACTTGAAAAACGTATTTACACCAAATGTATCTCACGATATTGCGGTAGATTTACCACCTGTTGCTGCTAGAGCAGCTATTCCCCTCAGATTTGAGATAAGAGAAATCGAAAAGGCTATATGTGACTTAAACACTAAGAAGGCACCTGGTATTGATAAAATCAGTAATAAAATGCTTTAGAGCTACCTCGCACAGCAAAGAAAATTATTCTTTTTATTTTTAATGCTATTTTACGCCTTGAATACTACCCTCAAAAATGGAAGGTTTCCTTTACCATGATACCAAAGCCAGGTAAAGATCATACAAAAGTTGAGTCTTATAGGCCTATTAGCTTATTATTAAATATGTCAAAGCTGTTTGAGAAATTATTAGTCTCAAAATTAACACCTATTTTAAGTGAAAATAGATGTATTCCAAACCATCAGTTCGGATTTAGAAGAAAACACAGCACAATCGAACAGACTCATCGAATAGTTAATGTCATAAGAAAAGCATTTGAAGAAAAAAAAATATTGCTCAGCACTCTTCATCGATGTTTCGCAAGCTTTTGATAAAGTCTGGAATGAAGGCTTATTACATAAATTGAAGCAAAATTTACCAGCAAACACACACAAGCTGCTAGAAAGCTACTTAGTCGGTCGTCAATTTATTATTAAAGAAGGAAATTTCTTAAGTTCACCTCAGCCCATTGGGGCTGGAGTCCCACAAGGCAGCATCCTGGGCCCTCTATTATACTTAATTTATACTTCGGACATGCCAACAAGCAACTACACCCAAACTTCAACATTTGCAGACGATACAACTTTTCTAAGCGTCCACGAAAACCGTTATGAAGCATCTCGTTACTTACAGCATCATATATTTCAACTAGAAATATGGTTAAGACAGTGGAGAATAATGGTCAATGAGCAAAAATGCGTGCATATAACATTCACCTTGCGCCGGGAAACTTGCCCCCATATTACAATCAACAATCAAATAATTCCTCAACATTCGCATGTAAATTTTCTCGGTATACATCTGGATCGGCGATTAACGTGGAAATGCCATATAGAGGCAAAATTAACTCAAATGAAACTAAAAGCCATTCAAATTCATTGGCTTATTGGTAGAAACTCTGTCCTTAGTCTCGACTGCAAACTTCTTCTTTACAACTCCATCTTAAAGCCAATCTGGTGCTATGGTATTCAGTTATGGGGCACTGCCTCGGCTTAGATATAACTGGCCTTTTTAGATTTCTAGCTGCACGCCATAATGAGTAGTCAGATTGTGGAGTTGCATCAAGTTCCTTAAGATATTTTTTTTAAGATATTTGCCACTCTCTTCGAACTCTCCTTTTTTCAGTCAAGAGCCGCTCGACATCTGAAGAATATATTTTATTATTTTTAATTTTTTTGGGGGTAACGCTGGAATGTTGAACAGCTAGTTTAAGATAACTGTCAAAGTTTACAATAGAGAGATCCACATTCTCCGGAGTACTAAGCGGAATATTTTCTAGGCAATGGGCACTGAGAAATTTTTTATATTTTAACCAATTTATTTGTGTGGCTGACGTCGCTAAGTAACATGACGGAGATACAATTCTATTTGGGTTCGATATAGTTACAATTGTAGGTGTGTGGTCGGATGATAATTCTAAGGAAGCTTCAACATGAATCGTTTCTGTGGGGATGTTTTTAACCACGCCAAAGTCGATAACATCTGGAATTTTTTGCTGATCAGTAGGCCAATATGTTGGTTGTCCGCTCGCGACCACGTTTAAACCCATTTTAGAGATTGTGTTTAACAAAACACGACCTTTTGGTGTTATAAGTCGTGACCCCCAGAAGGTATGTTTAGCGTTATAATCGCCAGCGGCGAGGAAACAGCACATTTTTGAAGCAAAACTTAAAATACTCATACGTTAATTTAACGAATTGGGTCTCTGAACCCAAAACAGTAGTGACGAAATAGAAATACCAACAAAAAATTTTGGTAATAAAATGTGCAGAAACAAAGTTTAAAAGAAAACACAATAACAATAACTAATAACTAAATGTAAACAAAACAACATTGACCGTGATTTTATATTTTAATGATAAATCTTAGATTCAGTTCAGAGTTTCCCAAATCATTAGGGGATAAAAAATTTTAGTTTGAATTAATATATGTATACGTACATGACGTTACATAAAATCCCTAACAACGTATCATCACTTTTAAAAATTTTACAGGAGAAGGTAAAAACGTTATAAAAAGGATTAAAATAAAACAAGAAATATTGTATATCGGATGAGTAAATCGGTTTTTTTTAAATATTTTTAGCGCTGTCTGTCTTACGTTATCTACAATTGTTGTTTCCTAAAACAGAATAACGTATCAACAATCTAAATATGAATGAAAAAATATGTACATATTACTTTTTTAAAACTTGTGTTCGGGCTTAAAAAAAATAATTTTTTAATACTGTTTAATACTGTATTAGAGAGTATTATGTAGGGTGATTTGATTATTCTACATTTGAAATTTTGAAAAAGTCGGTTATGGTTTTTTTTAATTCAGAAAAACCCGTCAAACCGCTTTTTAACGAATATATTATATCGTCGTGCCGAACTTATCTGGACGTATATCACAAAATCAAAAAATGAGATAAGACGGTTGTTAAATATTTTTTTGTTTAAAATATTTTTATGAATACGGCAGTAGGTTTTTAACTCTTAGGAATAGCTTATCCCATCAACAATAAATTTCAGTTTATCAATAGTGTTAAGTAGGAATTTAGCACACTTAAACAAAACCTTGTTAATTAATTTTTTAATCCCAAGAAAAACCTTGTTAACTTATATGCATGTGTCAGTGTAAATAAAACGGAACTGGCAAAATAAAATAAAGTAATTTGTTTTTTCTTTACCCACATACAACTACATTTAGAGTTGATGAAAAATCAACCAATTGTAGTCGGGACTGTAAGAAAAGATAAACTCACGGTTTATTGTTGTTGTTTTTGTTTAAGCTTTAATATTGTTACAAGTAAACTGGGGTTTATAATTCTTATTCGCTTAATAGTTTTATTTGTATAATATCTTTAGATTTTCTAAAATCTTTGAAGTTTCCTGACGGTCTGGCCTAAGCAACCAGTGAAATGCGTATAGGAATAGCTTATCCCATCAACAATAAATTTCATTTTATCAATTGTGTGAAATAGGAATTTAGCACATTTAAGCGCAACATTGTTACTTAATAAACTTAATTTAAAACAAGTAAGAGTGGCTTTCTGATATGGCAAATCTAGGTGGAGAGTATAAAGAAGAAATTACTAAGTTTCGATTTAGCTCTTCAACACAAATAGTCGTTGCTTGCAGATAATCCTCACGATGATCACACATTAAGTAGTGTTTGATTCGGGCTTTTATCAAAATGGCAAAGCCTCCACAAGCTCTATCTCGAGGGTCCTTAGTATCATATAGTATATAACCATTGATTTTAAACGTATTTCTTGAGGTCAAGTGAGTTTCAGAAACCATCATGACATCAATTTGTTTATTTTTAAGAAAGTATTCTAATTCATTTTTATGTTTGCGGATGCCGTTTGCGTTCCAAAAACAAATTTTTAAACAGTTCATGGCTTGTTAAGTACAGCTTGCAATAACATCGATTGCATTCTAAGAATTTCCTGCATCATATTACCCATTGTGTTTGTAAAATTATTTACTGTTTGCACTAATGTTTTTTCTAGCCGACTTAGATTAGAAACTGGAGTTTCGGCATTACTTGTCGAAGCGCCTTGCATTGGTACATTGTTTGATTTTAAGACGTTGGCATAAGAGATTCTGTTACTACTAGGCTGGGGGGCCTGAAGGTCATTACTGTTTACTTGATTTGTTACCTGAGGGGGATTAGTTTTCGGTCCAACCGACTGCTTGACGATAGTATATACAGGGCATCCTCTATAATTGGCAGTGTGATTGCCACCACAGTTGCTGCATTTTTTTACGTTGGGGTCGGTTTTAGACTTGTCGCAAAGAACTGTACCATGTAATTCGCCACATACTACGCAAACAGGGGGTAAGTAGCAGTATGCCTTAGTATGGCCAAATTCTTGGCAGTTCAGACATTGAACGGGACCACCTCTTTTTTGCGGCTCCTCTATAGTTACTTTTCTGTACAGAATATATTTTAAGTTATAGATGGGATGCGTTTCATTTTTTTTAAGTTTAACGTCGCCGAGTTCAAACTCCACTCGAAAAAGTGGTTGGGGAATTTTTTCTCTATTTTTAATGTTTAATACATGTTTTACCTTGAAGCCTTTTTCTTCAAGGAATGTTTTTACCTCTTCTGGGTCCACACATGAGTCAATACACTTAATCACTACCTGAAGACCTTTACTGCTTTTCAGTTGGTATGTATAAAAATTTTTTTTGAGTGCCTCAAAGTTGCTTACAATTTTTCGAAAATCATTCTCATGATTGATTTGTATTTTTGTTTCGTTTATACTACCACGCTTGATAGCAGCTACGTAAAACGAATTTTCACCTATAACCGATATTAAACTCTTTATGAGCTCATTAGAATTTTGCTCCCTCAGATATATCGGGGGAGGCTTGGACGATTTTATGACGTTTTGTGCTTCAGAGGATTCATCCTCCAGAATTGCAAAACGATTTTGAGAATTTATTTTATCAAAAGATGGTACTTTTGAGGCCGAAGCAACTGCTGCAGAGGTAGGGCTGCGTCCCCGTTTAAGTTATGTACCTGTCCATACCAACTTGTACTGTAGGCTTTTGAGAAGTTTTTACTTGAGTTATTGAGTTGTCCATAGCGGCTGTTTTGGGGTTAACCGTTTCATCACTTATTAAAGTTTTTTTTTGCTCTGTGGCAACGCTTGCAGTTAATAAATTTGTTATTGTATTACGATCGACCGTATTTGTAAACAAAGAGGGTGAGAGGGAACGCGTTCGAGTAATAGGTTTAGCCGTTAAATAATTGATATCATCGATTCTTTTTTCTACGTTTGTTTCGTCAACACACAATGTAACATAAGCATTTCTTTCGTTATGTTTTATTGTTTTTGCATTATATGCATTCATAAGAGTTTTTTTTATATATTACTGTTTGTTTAATTGTGCTCTTCTTTTTATTTGTTGTTTAAAAACCCCGAGAATAAAAAAAAAAGAATAAAGAAAACAAGAAATGTTTTTGCTTAAAATGTATGTATGTATATGTATGTGTGTACATACATATATTTTTGTTAATTGTAATTTTTAATATTTGTATTAAAAATTTTATGTTCACTTATTAAAAATTATTTTAAAGCGTCTATTCATTCGCTGATCTTATATTATTTAAAAAAGATAATAATATTATTATATCATAAATATACACTTATTTATGTTAAAAAAAACCGTAAGCCGAATTAAAAAAAACACGTCTGCATTCAACGAGCACGCAAGCATAATTAAATGAAATAAATAATGAGAAAAAAAAAAAAAAAAATATATATCTTTTGTATGAGTAATATTTTCATAATTAAAAATTAATCATACGTAACGTTTCACCAAGAAAAGCTTTAAATATAAAAACTCTTTCTTTTATACTAGTGGGGAAATAAGGTATACTAATGGTGTTTTCTTTTCTACAAAAAATGTGACATTTTATTTAAAAAAAATGCAATTTGGTGTCTGTTTCCTAAAAATTCTGCTCCCGAAAAGGATGAGTTTTTTAGAATAAAACAAGCCACCCTTTTCGGAAGCAACATTTTTAAGAAACAGACACCAAAATGGTTTTTTTTTTAAATAAAATGTTACACTTTTTGTAGAAAAGAAAACACCATAAGTTTGCCATTCCATGTGAAACTTTTTTAATACATCATCTGTGGGTCCTTTGGTCTTTTTAGTTATGTCCGTATGTCTGTCTGTCCGTCTGACTATCTGAGAAAAACTTAAAAGAAACAAGTTAGAGTGCTATATTCGGCTGTGCCGAATCTTTGATACCCTCCACCGACAGTTCGAATGTTTAAGGAGTAATATCTGAATGATGTCTTTTTATTATTATTATCTTAAACTGTGACGATTTGTTATTAATTATGGTTTTAGGAGACTAAACTGTTTTCCGGGAGTAGTGTTTATATGGGGCTTAGGGTAAATTATGGACCGACCTTCGCGAAATTTTACAGTGTAATTTCTAGTCGAATAAAACGGACTTGTGCAAAATCTTATGTCATTCCGTGCATTTTTGCATCATTTATGTTAGTTTTTGTAACAAAATTATCAAGTTTTTGAAGGTGGTGGTTCCACATTTTGATTCATAGCTCTGGTCCTACTGAACCGATTTTGCTGAAATTCAATCCCATACTGCTTAGGATAACTACAAGCAATTTGACACCTAGTTTGTTTATTTCTTTTGAGTTTTTCGAAAGTGAGCGTGTTTTCAACAGACGGACAGACGGACAGACAGACGGACATGGCTAAATCGAGTTAGAATTACTCAAGCAGAATATATATACTTTATGGGGTCTGAGATGAATAATAAAAAAGTTTCACACGGAATAAAAAACTTAGTATACCCTCTTCACAACTAATTGTGGTGGAGGGTATAAAAAAAAGTACAATATTGTTGTCAAATTATTTCTAGTTATCCTAAGCAGTTTGATAAAGAAATCCAACAGAATTGGTTCGGTAGGATGTGATATGATCCAAATGTAGAATAGCCACCCAAAAAATTGATAATATTTTTACAAAAACTAAATTAAATGATGGTTTAATGCGAGGATTGATATACGATTTTGCACAAATTAGTGCAATATGACTAGAAATCATACATTAAATTTCGTGGATATCGGCCCATAATTTACCATATGCCCATATAAAGTCTGCTCTCGGAAATCAGTTTAGTATGCCTAAAGCCGCAACGAATAATGTGTTCTTAGAAGAATTTGGTCTTTCGTGTTTTAGTAAGGTTTCAAATTACAGTAGTAAATTTCATGAAAATCGGTCTATAATTCACCATATTTCACATACAATGACCACTCTGGAAAATTTCAATACGCCTAAAACCAAAGCAGTTGTAAATGTTGTGGTAAAATTTGGTTCAATTTAACTCCATATGGCCAGAAATAAAACCATCCAATTTTTTAGTAATTTTAATATTGACGTACGTTTTTATAAAGATTAATTAATAATTTACAGATCCCATTAAGGGCCCACGCATGAAATATTTTAACTGTCGATGGATGGTATCAAAGATTCGGCAGAGCTGAATATCACACACTTACTTGCTTTAATATTTGTTGTAACTTGTTGAGTAAGGATATAGCCATGCTTCGATTTCGATAAAACTTCGCCAAACCTAAGAGTATGAAATTCAATAAATTTAGGATGCTCCATTAAGCTCGAATTTTTTTTTTATACTTTATGGCTTTTTTCTCTCAGGATATATGGGAAGGCTTTAAAAGATTCTTATTTGGTTACCTTTTATCGGCAGTGCGCAAAATTACTCTAGGAAATATGGCCCCAAAAGAAAAGTGAAGAACGGCCCCAAAATTTTATATGAGACACAACAACACGTAATTTTGGGGCAATTTTTTTTGTTTATTTGGGGCTATTTTTAATTTTTTAGTTAGGGTGTTTTTGCATTTTAAGTGGAATGAAAAATGACCACAATATCAAGGAATGAAAAATGGCCCCAAATAAAATAACAATTTTTACTTTGGGGCCATTTTTCGTTTACTAATAAAAAAAAATGCAAATTTCAAGAAATGAAAAATCACCCCAAACATTTGTACACAAATTATATACAGCCTAATTATGAATACAAATTCCCCGGAAGTTTTTTCCCTTTCCCGTTTTTTACAACTGAATTTAGATAGGAAAAATGGAAGAAGGGAGAAAATTCCCGGGGAATTTTTATTCTTAACTGGGCTGATAATATTTTATGTAAAATTTTTAAGGGATAGTATAAAAAACCCGAATTCTTATACCAAAGTGGAGAAAATCCTTGCCGGTTATGCAGAGATGCTAGTTAGCGAAGCCGGTGTTCGTTATACCATAGAGGAAAAAATCCTTGCGCCCGGCCGAAGGCCTTCTTTTTAGGGAAGCTTTACTGAGCGAAGCTAGTTGTCGTTATACCATATGGCTATGTAGTAAAGCCAGTTTTAGTTTCGGCCGTATGCCGGCTATATAGAGAAGCTTTAGTTAGCGAAGCCAGTGTTCGTTATATCATAGAGAAGAAAATCCTTGCGCCAAGCCAAAGGCCGGCTATAATGTTAAACTTTAGTAAAGCAAAGCCAGTGTTCGTTATAGCATAGAGGAAAAAAATCCTTGCGCATGGTCGAAAGCCCAACCATGCTATCAATCATGCGATTTTTACTATTTTTACTTTACCAAAACTGTATAATTATTCGGATTTTGAAATTGGGATTCTTAATTTGCGATTTTTAGTTGCGAGCATATGATTTCCACCAAAAATTTTAAATAAAACTTTCTTTGTGTTCTTTTTTTGGGTTAAAATTCATTATAAACTTTGAGGTGATTTTTCATAATGAAGAATTGCCCCAAATTTAGGGTCATATTTTATTTTATTTTTAATTTTTTTTGGCGTAATTTTTCATTAAAAAAATGGGGTCATATTGCATTATGAAAAATATTTCGCAGCGCCTTTTTTACAATTTAAGACATGTGTGTCAAATTTTAAACTTTTCACAATAACTAAGTATTTTTATCTCCTCGTTATATTAAAACATGACACTATGCGACGTCATCGGATTCAAATTTCATTGACAACGACGACCACTTTATGTCGATTAATATTAACTTTTTTAGGCCTTAACTGAATGATATTGTCACCTATGATATGCGGTTCCAGTAGGATGGCCCTTCCTGCCACACAGCTCATTCTACCTTGGATATTCTGTATGGGCGATTTGAGCGCGTGCTTAACTCATGTAAGGATTATGTGAGCTGGCCAACAAGATCGTGCGATTCTAACGTGTCAGACTTTTTTGTGGTTTTTATTTTAATTTCAACTTAAATTAATGACGCACTTTAAAAAAAATAAATTTTCTTTAGTTTTCTATCATTTCACAAAATAAACATAGAATTCAATATAAAACCATAATTTGGTCTTAACGATTTTCAAATTAGAAAAAGCATTATCTTTACGTTAGCATAGATTGGTAAAAGAGCCGATGTTAAGAAAACATGGGTTTTTATATGGTCAGTCCTTAACACTACTATTTTAGCGAAAAAAGTTTAAACATATAACGGTTGCTTTTATCACGTAGAGTTGTCTGTATATGGTTATTTTTTTCGTGTTGCACTGTGTAATAATATAATATTGTTTGGATGTTGATCAGCTTCTCTGTTGAAGAGCAACTTGTCCAATTTGCTGTTTGAATCAGTTATTTTGTATTATTTGAAAAGACGACAATTAAGATTTTCAATCTAAAGCGAAAAATATATGCCATTAAGATAATCTTGAAACATTAGATTTTTTTGTAAAAACATTATTGCTCTTACGAAAATGCCTGTCATACAAGTACAAATAATAAATAATGATACAGTTGAGAGTATAATAATAGAACTGATATAACCCCTTTTTTACCCTCAGCAACAAGATGTAAAATATTTTAGTATTTTAATTTAAATTTTTGAATATTGGGTCATTATTCCAAGTCAATTTAGCCAAGTTCGTCTTTCTGTCCGTCCGTCTGTTTGAACATCTCACAGAGGGGTATTTTGCCAAGCTAGCTGGAAAAAATTCTTAAATTAATGAAAAATTTGTCGACTTTTGTGAATAAAATCAAAAGTTGCAAACAGATTTTAATCATTTATGGCTTGTTTTGTTTGTAGCTTCGTTTTTTATATAGATCCCTAGCTGCATTTTTTAATTTTGTATGAATTTTTAAAAAACAAAAATTTCGAAATTTTGATAAAAAAATTAATTTTTTTTTCAAAAAAAAATTATGTTTCAATAACGACTACTCATATTAGAAAAAGAGTTTTACTTTTCTGAAATGAAATTTTATTGCGGAATTTCGGTTTTTTTAGTAATTTCAATAAACTAAACCGTTTTTGAGTTACGCGAATATATGTTGAGCAACCTTCTCCATTTTCGAAATAACGGTATATCTCGAAAACCAGAGCCAATCTGAAAAAACCGCGGGCACCACTGCATTTAGTGTCCCCGAATTATGTTAAAACGCCATGTGCCCGCCTTGTCATGAAAAAAAGTGTCAATTTCATGCACAGTGTAATTTTTAAAATGTATTTTTAACAAGGTGGTCTCTTAAATGCTCTTCTCCTGTCCAAACAAGGAGTCGGGGCCCATTTTTTTATTGCTGATTCTTAAAGCAAAAATTATGAGGAATCCAAAAAAAAAAATTAGCCGGAAAATTTAGGAGCTTCTGTGGAAAATCGGAAAATTTAATTTTCATGGGAAAATTTAAAGGTAAATTTCTAAGAAAAATTAGGAAAATTTTATTTTTCAATTAAAGCCTGATTCAATACCTTTCCAACGAGCTATCACTCGTTGCGATCGCTTTAGTAGTTTTTTTTTAAAACAACTTTCAATGAGGTCCCTTATGAAGAATTCTTCAATTTTGTCACATGACAGTAGTGTACACCACCACTAAACCAGTCACTATAAAAAAAAAAATATGTAAGTACATTATTTTTTGCTGGGCAATCGATTGAGACTATTTATTTTAAAATCGGAGAGGGGTCGTCCAAAAATTTGCCAATTTTGATCGTTTTCATATGGAATTGCTCTATGTAGTTTTATATGATAAGAATAATTTTGAAGGTCTACAATTATAAAATAATTATAAAAAAATTTAAATATAGAATATCATATAAGCCGAATAGAAGTTTCATGCATCACTAACAATAAAATGGCAGCCAAATATAAAGAAAGTTGCCATACCTAAACAGAAAATCGCTGCGAACAGTTAATTGTAAAAAAGCTGTTAATGTACGTTTATGAATACAAATTTTTATAAGAGATTTAGAAGACAAAAAGCGTTTAATAGTTATTACATACTATTAGCTTAAAATAAGAACTTTTTATGAATATGGCTGTAAGTTTATATGAAATTAAAGTAATCTATATATAAATCGGCAAAAGGCAAAACAGCTAAGAACACTTTCCTACTCTGTATGTCAACCGATTTGAACAAAATATACACCATTTGAAAGATATTTACTTCCAGAATTGCAGAATGTATATTTTATCAAAATCTGTTCAATTTTTTCAGATTTATAATAGTTCAAATTTGCTGCTAACACATATGCAGAACACATAAATACAAAATTTGTTTTTTTAATTATTAAATAAAAAAAAAAACAAAATAGGGTGATCGATTATTCGACATTTTTAACAATCCGGTTTTTGAATATTTCGACTATAAAAATACGGAAAACTAAATTTCTTTCTTTTACTTTTCCGTGCTGCATGTGATAATTTTTACAATTTCCACAATATTGAACTTAGAAACATAATATTATAGGTGCAGAGTCCTGAGTGAAACCTATAAAATGAAAAATGTTGGTAGTTATTGTTGTTCATCTGGTAATTTTTGAATTTTCGTTAATATTCCACCTATAAAGATAAAAATAAACATGCCTGGTCCTGAGTGAACTTAAATATATAAGAAGAGCTTTTTTGAACTTTTTCGTTCTACATTTGGTACTTTGATTAATTTTCATTAATTTTAGACATGGAAACATAAAATAAAACATGCAATGTCCTGAGTGGATTGCAATCTATAAAGAAGACTTTTTGATACTTCTTATACCCTTCGCCGAAGGTAAAAGGGTATATAAAACTTTGTCATTCCGTTTGTAATTTCTACAATATTGATCCTACACCCTATAAAGTATATATATTCTGGTTTCTTATGAAAAGCGAAGTTCAAATCCAGTTGTCCGTCTGTCTGTCCGTCCGTCTGTCTGTCTGTTCAAATGGGTTTTCCGAAGCCCCCAGAAATGATGGGGGCTTGGTTGGTGTATATTTCTGTCAGGTATTCTTATTAAAATTTTGCTATTAAAATACAGCCAGATCGGTCCAAAAATGACTGAGATATGAGCAAAAAACTGCGACTACCTCTAATTTTTTCCAAAAATCCCTTGTTGTTGTATTTTTATTACTTTTTTCTGTATATCTGGTGAACGGCAAGAGCCAAAGTTTCCAAATTAGGTACAAACATTAAGGTTATCAATACACATCATCCCAAAAAATGTGGGCGGTATTGAATAAGTGGGCGTGGTACCTCCCGTACAAAAATTATCAAAAACTGTATAAAAACCTGGATTTTTGGACTGTTATATGACCTATGGTTACATATCTGATACAAAAAAGTAATGCCCAAAATTAAAATGTTTACGCACTTTCGGGAACCATAGCTCTTCCCGAGTAAAACCGGTTGAAAAATGGCTGAGTTATAACCGAAATACTGAATTCCTAAAAATGGGCGTGGCACAAAATATAATTATTTATATCTTAAGAATGGTGTTTACATAACATTTTGTTCTTATTGCACCATGGCGAAGGTTATATAAGATTCGGCATAACCGAATATAGCACTCTTACTTGCTTGTTTTTTATATTGAACTTCCAAAATGAAATAAGCTCACGTTGAAGATAAAATGTGGTCACTCGCCAAATTGATCCACTAAATGCATATACACTTACATTAGGCGAGCACTAGAACAACTAAATTAACTAGATGATGAATTCCAGGATTCCTTTCTAAGTCTAAGGTTTTGCACAGCTTCCTCCACTAAAATTTAAATTTAACAAGAAAGAGCAAAAGTTAGCACGTTCAGCATTTTTTTTTTTTTTGTTAAAATCTATTTATTCAATAATTAAATTATTACAAAAGGAGTATTGCCTAAGTGTCTATAGGATATTATTAAGGCAAGTTGGCAAAGAACTAATAATTTAACAATTTATATAATGGTTACCTACTTAAACATATTAATAAAAAAAGAAAAGAACAAAAAAAAAAAAAAAAAAAAATTGACATTATTCTACAATATTGTAATCATGTGACTGTAACCGAATATTTTACTGCAGTGTCAGATAAATATATTCTATTTTCAAAACCAGACTTAAATACTCACCAAAGAGTCATTTTCACGATAATCGGTTCTACGCACCGAAATGATTCTAAGATCAATAAACAACGACAAAGAACATGTCAGCTCAGCAGCATCTGAATTTCAGGCCTCCCTGCATCAACAACAACTAACCAAAGAGAACCACGTTAGACATGTAGTGGCTTATTCGCATATTGACATTGATTTTCTTTCTACCATTAGATATACAATTTATGTAATGAATTTTAATTATTAATTTTTTTTTTTAAATGGTGCTCACATTTTGGTTTCCGGCAGTGTCTTTTTTTAATTAACAAATGATGGTTTATATCCCAAAATAACTAATTTCTGTTTAGTCTTTTGAATGTGAGCAAAATTTACTGAGAATAACTAACTGACAATATAAATTGTTAGACTTAGAATCTTACTATATACTCACTTGTGGCGGTGGAGGGTACCAAAAATAGATTTTAAATACATAGTTGTAATCAGTGTTCGAAGAAAAAAACACTAAACATAGCTCATTAGTGCTCGGCTCCGTAGATTTGTGCAAAACACAAACGCTTATAGTGTTTGTGTAGAAAATCATTAACAAAATAAAGTTTCCCTTTCGAACACAAAAATAATACTGCTCTTATCCAACTCAATGAAAAGATGAGAAAATTAAATTCCATTCGGGTTTATTTCAAACCACTAACTTCATTGTGTTCGGTTCAGCTCATTAATGTTCGTTCGTTTCTGCTGTGCGATGCGCCCTTTTGGCTGGTAAAAAACCAAACATTTTTGGCAAAAACAAAAAACACATACGAAAAAAAAACAAAAAGCCAGCAAAATAATTTTACACAAACAAAACATATACGCAATACGTTACTAAAATATTTTGTTTGTTAATTTTTTTATCAATGTAAAAAAGCAACATTATAGAACATTAAAATATAATGTTTGTCTACAGTATCACTATAATTGTTCTGTTTTTAACGAAGAACAGAACACTGTATAATGTTCGGCTCGCTAAATAATGTTCTGTTTATTTTCGAACACAGGTTGTAATATTCTCTGTAAAGGTCATTATTACGTATACGTGATATTTAATTAAACGAATATAAAAACGTACTCAGAACGTATACGCATACGTCAATTTATAAAAGTTACGTATGTAAAGGTCCAACCATAATATGCATAGCCATGCTCAACCATGCATAACAAAAAGTCTCTCAAAACAATCCTAAATGAGATAACATTCGAAATTAAATCCCGGAATTTCTTAAAATAAGTATAAAATAAAAAAAGATCTTTTCGTTGGTAGTGTTACTTTGCAAATAAAATTACAAAGTGAACGTTTAAAACTCATTTAAACTATCAAAATTCGCCAAATGAGACACAATAAGTGCGTGAATTATAATGAAATTATAACACAATGGAACAAAGTTGAACATTTTTTGTGCAGCCTGGAACTTTGATGCAAATTTTATTCTAATTTGAGGACGTTGATTTAAAATCTAATCTCATTGCGGCATCATATTCCATATGATATTTTAGAGAAGTTTCATGTTTATATGACTAAAAAAAAACTTATGTCATCTGCAAACATAATTAGTTGTAGGTTTCTTTTTATCATAAAAAATTTATCTTAGATTTAAAGGAACTAAAGCTAAAATTTTGCATGATGAAGACCGGCTTCAATATATTCACAAGTTGCTCAGCCAGGACAGTGTTATGGTGTGGGGGACTGTAACGTACTATGATCGAAAAAGCTTATGAAACTGTGCTGAGTGAAGTTTTTCAAAACTTAATGGAATTTCTGGGTTGTTTTCATGAAGTTTACAGTAGGATAATGCTCCTTTATATAACGCCAGAACTGTGAAAGAATTTATTTGTGGCGGAAACATTCATCTTCTCTCTAGGCCGCCTTATTTTCTAGATCTCTAAGTATTTATTTATTTTTTAGTCTATGGATTAACTCCTTTCAGACAAAAATTACAAAATATTACAAAATTTTACAAATAAATTTAACATCATCTATTTAAATATAAAATTAAATTCTGTTTGATAGTATTAATGGTCAAAGTTATATCAATAATACTGTACATATCATCGAAATTTACACATATTCGAAGAAAAAGGGTCGGATCCGAATATAATTAAAAATGGAGCTGACTTATCGGGATGGTGTATGTTGGAGGAAGACAATTCTGGGGCAAAAAAGGAGAACGGGCTTAAGTTGACTTAAGCTTAATTTCAAAATAGAACAACTTTAAGATCCTTACGTTCAAAACTAGACATGGGCAAATGTCAAATATTTTTTAAGACTTTTTTTGGAAGTTGTAGCAAATTGATTTTTCTTATCCTTTTTTAATGTGCAACAATTTTTGGGATTAAAACTTAAGATAACTTTCGGTCTCTGACATAAGGAGTTTCCATTCAATTCTTCTTGTATCGTTCTTAGGCCTTTCTTTTAAGAATTTCTTATCAGAGTCTGCTTTGTTTCCCTTTACAGCCTTTTGTTGAATATTGTTTGAGTCCAAGCAATGGTTTATAAAAACTTGCAGCGAACTTTCAACCCGAATGGCTGCATTCCAAGATTCACATCCATAGAGAAATACGGACTTAACGCAGCAGTTGAAAATGTTCAGTTTGGTTCTTTGTGATATGTGAGGAGACCGTTGGATTGAATTTAGAAGACCAAATGACCGCTTGCCAGAGCAAATGCGGTTTTGTACGACATCACCAGAACCACTAGAAGCTGCTAATATATTGCTCAATATAGCTTAATTCGGAAACATATTTTAGAGCAGCTCTATTTATAAAGAACGTCCTATTATTTAAAGCATTTATACGCATTATCTTGGTCCTTGCTATGTTGATTTTTATGCCTGATTTGTTTGCTTCATTTTATACGGCTGCTATCTTTGCTGCCATGTCGTTGTAGTTGTGAGAAAGTAGGCAGATATTATCTGCAAAGTCGAGATCTTTTAGCCTTTCTTTGAAAATCCTACGAAATTCCTCTTCCTACGCGGGTTGCTCTTCTTATAATGTTGTCCAAAAATTTGTTAAAGAGCAGGGTATATAATGAAGAAACAAGCTTTACTGCCTGTTTTTAGAAAATGAAAACAAGTGAGTGAGAAATTATATTGAAAACAAAAACAAATTTTCGTTTTTTATTTTTGTTTTCATTATAATTTCTCTCTCACTCACTTGTTTTGTTAATGAAAAATTATAAAACTTTTTCCTAATTTTTCCTAAAATGATCCTGATAATACCATCGAATTTACAGTTAAAATATTTTGATATGCTTTTAATCTCAAATAAAAACGCTATGCGCTGGTAGTAAATTTTTGTTTTACCCATAAAATATTAAAATAAATGGCCTGCAAAGTAGCATAAATTGGGTCGGTTTAATCAATTGAACAGGAGGCAAGCATTTTGCTGTTGTGCTGGCCAAGTAGGGTTTGTACTGATCATTTCTCGCTTACATTTAAATGTGTCTAAACCATCAGTTACTAATATTTTTACCACCTCTGTATTATATATGACATGTTAACAGCTTCTAACTGATAACGATGAATGATACTTGTGTAGAGGTGTGTCTGTCATTCATTTATTCTCTGCACTAACAAGTAAAATATACAGCTTTATAAAAGAAAAAGCCAATCATTGTCAAATATTCTTGGTTAAAACCGTACAGAAAAAAATTGACGTTAAAGTAATGATTGCTAAAAATGTCATTAAGATTATTTTTGCTCCCTTTTGGGTATTTATACAGGTACTTTATCGCAAACATTTTTCAAAATAAACGTTGGTAGAAAAATGTGTTGAATAAAACATCAATGATTAAATTTATGTGATAAAGTGTTTACAACAATTTGGCTTCGAGCAAATTTTCGTTTGAAAATAATTTTAATGCCGGATTATAAAACACTTGTTGACTTGGAAAATAATGGCCCTTTTGTAATTTGCTTAGTCATTAGGTTTGTTGGGGAATTCCATTTAACTTAAACCAAATTTTTAAGCCATAAAAAACATAAAGGGTTGCATTATGTTGGTATTTTGTGTGTGTTATTTTAATTTGCTATTTTAAGTTTATAGGAAATTTTATTAACTTTTATTTATTTCCAAATTGGCTCTATTACGTTTTAAAATGCCATAAAGTACCAAAGTAATGTGTGTTTCAAATTCTTAGGCAAATTCTGGATACTTCTTGTAGAAAAGCTTTAAATATTTATTTAGGATCCCATCTCATTGACTCATCTACGTTTGTTTGTTTGTGTAATGAAAACTGTTTTGATAGCGAGAGAATAAAACATGTTTTTGGTGGGAAATTTTTCTAAAGGGTTTGGAATTCCAAGTCAGCTAAATAAAACAGTGGAACAGCTTCAAAAATGCTAGTGGCTTTGAACATTCAAAAAAAAAAAAAAAAAAAAAAGATTCCTTTGTAGTCTTTTTTTACTGACTGAAAAATATTTTGATGGTTTATTTCTCTTTAAAGTACTCATTCCCTAAGGCACTCTCAGTTAGGTTAAATATATTTGTATATTCTATCTATATATGGAGGGATATACATACACTCATAAAATTATTGCAGTAACTGATTGTGGGTTATTAAATTCGTTTTTCGTGCTGTTAAAATGGAAAAAAATATAGTTATTTTACGAATAATTTTATTTTTTAACATATATGTTTGTTATTCAAAAAACTACCAAAAAATAATGTTTTTCCATACTTATTTGGTTATGTAGTTTGATTTTTGTCGGTTAAAATATATTTTTTAAAAGTAAAAATACAACTAAGCATGGCACGTGAATAGACGTATTTTTTAACCGCTTGTGAAAAACTATTATTTCTTAAAAACAAAAGCCTATTAATAACTCGAAAATGATATTTAAAAAGTACATTGTGAAATAAAAAATTTATCAAATAATTAATATTTTCTGATAAAATAATTAAAGAAATTTTTGAAAGAAATGTGAACTGTATTAAAAACACAAACAAAAAAGATTTAATCCAACAAAAAATAGAGCATTTACATACATAATCGTACTATGCAAATATATTATAAATCATTAAAAGGGATTGAGCAAAGTGACTTGATTTAAATTAAAATAATGAACTAATATATAACTTATTAAAAGAAGAAAAGAAAAGATTTAAAAAAAAAAACTACGAATTAAATTATTTTGTAAATTAAATGAACAAGAAATAGTGCTAAGTAAGAGATTTTTAGCTTAAACTCTCTAAATTAAACTCTTAAAAAAAAAAAAAAAAAAAAAAAAAAAAAAAAAAAAAACTGGTTTAAGCAATCGATTTTGGTAGAATAAAAGAACTGCAAGAATTTTTTTAACGTTTTCTTTAACACAAAAATACATACTAAACATTTCTCCCATCAAAAAGATAGCCATAAAATGGATTGTTTGCTGTGTGGACAAAATTGTTCTAGAGGTTATATAGAATGTTCTGTATGTGGGAAAAAATTTCATGCCAAATGTGTAACAGATAGTTTACCAAAATCTGCAGTTTCATTATCGGACTCAATTAAGAAAAGCAATGGTCACCTGGCCTACAAATGTTCACAGTGTATTAAACTACCAGTTGGAGATATTCGTGGTGTAAATCAAGTTAATGAACAACAGTTTAACACCAAAATGGATAACCTAGAAGAAAAGCTCCAAGAAATAACAAACATTCTTTCTAATAATGTTATGAGTGATTTGACGTCAATAAAATCCGATCTCAAATATTGTATGGCTAGACAAGATAATTTTGAAGAATCAACTAATTCAAAAATAGAGAAGCTCCAAATTGAAAACAACTTTCTGCATAATTAAATCAATCGTGGAAATATAACAATTAGAGGGCTTCCAGAGAAAGTAACGAATGATGAGTTATATACAACTATGGAAAAGATCGCTAAAGTTTTAGATGTAAAGTTGCAGCCGTATGATATCAGGTTTTGCACGTGGACGAGGAACAAGAAAGTAGCCCTTGTTATATTTAATTCTATTAATAAACGTGATGAAATAATGAAAATGTATTTTAAAAAGCAAAACCTTACCATAAATCAAATCTTTGCTGATTTCCATGATATTGAGTCCAGGGTGTATATAAATGATCATTTAACTCCAATGTCGGCGAACTTACAATATAAATGCATGAAACTTAAATATGAGAAAAAAATCATCAAGTTCCAAATAAAAAACAAGATAGTACCAGAGGCAAAAATATTCTTTCCTGACGGCAATGTCAAAGTTATAAATGCTTCTGAGCTCCAAAAGATGACTTTTTAATACAATTTATTTTTATCAAGGTATATTTACACAAGGTAAACTCGTTGGCCCATATGTTTGACAGCTGTTTACCCTTAGTTGGAACCACAACGTTAAATTGCGTGTATATGAGCCAAAATTTGTACATGTGTGCGTTAAATTGTTTTTGTTTTATATGAAGACAATTTTGACAACATGGTTCCTTTTATACATACATATTTTTATTTTTTATTTTTTATTTTTTTTTTTTTGTTTACTGTAAAATTTTCTAAATTTGTTTGAAGTTTTGTTTTCATTATTTATATCATTTACATTCTTCTCTTTTTATACTTCTTTTAATTAAGATTTTTTTTTGGTTTTTTTTGATTTTATAGCAAAACATAATTAAGAGTGATAAGTAGAAAGATTTAAAATAAATGATAATTTGTACTTAAAGAGTTTCGATAAATTTTATTTTAAAATGCTCTTAAAATCCGCAAATTTTTTTTTTTTTTGATATGTAATACAACATTTTATTTTTGATATGTAGCTCTTTATGTGTGAAGCTGTGGTCATACTTGGCAAATATTTGCACTGATCTTTATTAATAACTAATTACTATATCGATTAGCACTTTATTTTTCTTTTAACAATATCGATTTTCATTGTTTTTTTTTTAATAATAAAGTTTCTATCGTAAAAATGTATTGAATATATTTTTCACTTATATACTTATATAAAGATATTTTAAATTTTCAAACAAATTCTCATATAATATAATGAATTTTGCCACTCTTTTTTGGAATAAAATCTTGTAATGAATTAATATCTTAAATAATAAAATAAATTATTTTTATACTGAAGACTAAATAAGCTTGAACATACAAATTTTTGAAAAGTTTACTTTATTAATAATAGTTTTGGTTGAGCGAAAGTTATTTTATGTTTTTATGGTAAAAACCGAAATTCAATGTTTTCATATTAGCTTTAAGTTAAATAATATTACATATATAGATCTCTCTTTAAAATCATGGTTATGGGTGCTTTCTTTAAATAACAATGAACGATAACATTGGACCCATCATCACCAAAAATGGGGTACAAAGTTTGAATCTAAATAAGCATAATCTCAATATCATACATTTCAATGCTCAGAGTTTATCTCCAAGGGAAAATTCTATAAAATTGGATGAAATAAGGAATATTTTTAGTAATAAATCCTTCGATGTAATTGGAATATCGGAGTCTTGGTTATCTGAAAATATATCAGATAGAATGGTTTCTATTGAGGGTTACGATATATATAGAAGCGACAGATCTTTTAGAAGGGATGGGGGCACTTGTATGTATATTAATAAAAAGTTCAGGACTAAAACAGTGACGAAGATCATGGAGGAGGGTTCAGTAGAGGGTATTTTAATAGAGATATACTTAATGAGTGGAGAAAAGATTTTAGTTGGTGTGATCTACTTGCCGCACGGGACAATCTCCAGTGGTGAGGATACAATTGCTGATTATACTAGTAGATATAATAATGTTATCCTAATGGGAGATTTTAATATTGACCTGTTTGAGAATAGTATCAGAATGAGAAATTTATGTCAGAGAGTAGGGTTGAATATTGTGCATAACAGCCTTCCAACACATTTCAGCATATGCTCTAGTAGAACTACATTATTAGACTATTTCCTAATATCGAATTACATTCAGGTCGAAAAAAGTGGTCAATTTGATTTCCCAGCACTAAACTCTCATCATGCTATTATATTTTTATCAACAAAAATAAGACCTGCAATAGCTTCTGATTTAAGAATGACAAGAGCATATGGTCAATTTAGTATCGAGGCATTTCAATTGGATTTAGATTGTACTGATTTGAGTAATATATATAATAATGCGAATGTTAATTGCCAAGCCGAGTTCTTTGGCGAAACCATAATGCGACTATACAACAAACATGTTCCATTAGTAAAATTAAAAACCCATAAAAATGTTGATTGGATGAAAAATCCAGCTATTATTAGTGCAAGACAAATGAGAGACCTGACATATAAAGCGTATTTGGAAGCTAGATCTATTGAAAGATGGAAAATTTATTGCAAATATAGAAACAAAACAAAGACAGTCATTAGAAAAATAAGAAAATTTCATTTTGAAAATATATTTTCACAAAGCTCACAAAAACAATTGTGGAGAGAAATGAGGAATCTAGGAATTTTAGATTATAATGAAGAAAACAATGGTAACATTGATGTTGAGGGTTGTAACAATTTCTTTATAATGCCCGGTATCGGAAATATTGTACCAGGGTTATATCGAGAATATATTAGTCTGGATAATATGGAAAGATTTTCCTTTAATTGTGTTGACGAGGGTGTTTTATGGAATGCCATACAGAGAATAAAATCTAATGCGGTGGGTCAGACGGCATCTCTCTTAAATTTCTAAAAACAATTTTTCCCCTAATATCAAGGCACTTACTATATATTTACAATAATATTTTTACAACTTCAAGCTATCCAGACTGCTGGAAAGTAGCAAGAGTAAATCCTATTCCAAAAATAAAAAATCCACAACGTTCATCTGATTTCAGACCTATTAGTATCTTGCCAGTTTTTTCAAAGGTATTAGAAATTATAATGAGTGACCAAATTCTTGAATCCACGGGTTTTCAATCAATCAGGCTTCAGAAAACACCATAATACAACGACCCTTCTAACAAATTTGATAGATGAAATAAGACAGAATGTAGAAAGGAAACATGTTTCAGTTTTAATCAGCTTAGACTTGAGCAGGGCTTTTGAGTCAATATGCCATGATATGTTACTAAATAAACTTACCTCTTTGTTTTCATTTTCTCGTAGTGCCTGCTCATTAGTTAAATCTTTTCTACTTAAAAGGAGACAATTTGTTCAATGTAGGTCAAAAATTTCAGAGATAAGGGATGTTGTGCGTGGTGTACCACAAGGGTCAATTTTAGGCCCCTTGTTTTTTAATATATACATTAATGATTTATTTACTAACTTATCTAACTGTTATAACCACTTATATGCGGATGATCTCCAGTTACTTTTCTCTTGTCAACATAATAATATTAGCTCCTTGATGTCGAATATTAGGCATAATTTAAATAGCATACAAAACTGGTGCAAGAAAAACTATATTGAAATTAATGTAAAGAAGTCTAAAGCTATCACGTTCAATACTTGTGGAATAAATATGCAACGGATTCTTGTTAATAATGAAGAAATAGAATATCATTGTTTCCTTAAAACACTTGGCATTGTTATTGATCAAAACCTGACCTTTGATTTTCATTTAAACCATATTTTTTCAAGATTATCATTTGGATTGCGTAAACTGTATTGCATTAATTGTTCACTGCCGTTATATATTCGAAAACAATTGGCTCATGCTATACTTATGCCAATAATAATCTATGGAATTGAAATTTATTCCGGCACAACGGATTTAAATTTGAATAAATTAAGAAAATATTTCAACCGAATAATTAGATTTGTTTATAAGCTCAGGGTGCATGACCATGTTACTACCTACGTATCAGATTTTTTAGGTTGCTCATTTGAAGATTTTGTGAAAGTTAGAATAATGATGTTATTTTATAAAGCGTTGAAATATAATTCGCCTATTTATCTTTCAAACCGTTTTGAATTCGGAAGTTCGTCGAGATCACACACGTTAATATGCCCTCGTTTCAATACGCTAATAATGCAACGTTCTTTTATTGAAAGAGTTTGTAGAATTTGGAATAATATCTTACCTTATCCGGATAGACACTTTGCTTATTCATTAGAAAAATTTAAAAAGAAACTTATTTCAGTTCTCTAATTTGGTGGTGGTGAACTAAATTTTTATTTATTTTTTTTTTGGAAGAATTCATACCCATGGTTGAGAGAGATTTAGTTTATAAGTATTAATATACATTTTAAAAAATAATTAAGTAGTTGTTAATATCAATAATTATAGTGTCACAAAATATTCTACTGTAATCAGTTTGGCCTAAAGATTATAAAATAAATAAATTGAAATTTAAATTGAATTGAAAAACTATTAAATTTTAAGGAATATGCTGTTTAATAAATAAAAAATTTTTAAATTAATGTAAAAATTATTTGTTTTAAGTGAAATGTAAATTTTTAAGTTGTTAAAAATTAATTTTCGTTTGAATTTAACTACATAATATGTTGAGTGTAAATATATATATATATATTTTAAAACTGGTGCCAAATTCTACGCAAAGTTTAACTTTATTCCGTTCGTTAGCGGACTAAATCAAAAAATGTTTCGTTCCTAAGGTAACGGTAATAAACCCAAGTCAATGGCTCCAGAAATTAATAGCAGTTTATTTACTCAACCTCAAAATATTTACGAATGGTTTTTTTTGACTTGTTCATATGGATCCATATGATCCATAGATACGTCTTGTAAATCAAAAGGTCGGAAAAATATTCCCCAAAAGGGGCCAAGGATAGAAGAGTTAAGGTGCATGTAGACGACATGTTTTTTACATCTCCCTTGTCAACTTTTCAAGTCACATGTAATTGTGCATGTCTGTCAAAATTGCTGTTTTACAGAAGGTTTAGAATATTCAGTCACAAACGTACATGTAATTTGCTTCTGACATTGTTTCGGTTTTTTTTCGCATAGTTATTGCAAAAACCAAAATAAAAATACCGCCACGAAAACTCTTATTTACGCCGTAAAATAGTTTAGCCATCTTAACATATTTTTCTTTTAATTTAAAGATACCAATTTAGGATTTTATAATATAACGGTTTTTATATAGATATTTACATAAATTCTATTCAATGGTGGAATGATCATACAAATCTCGGTATTGTAAAATATCAACTTCAGCCGGCTAATGATTCCGTCAATAGTAAGCGCCGCTGCCGGTTTCTTCTCGGCATAGATTTCTGATGTCAGATGGTTTGTCAGAAGAAAATAGAGCACGCTTTAATTGAAATTTTGTCAGATGACTTTGCATCTGACTTTTACAGAAGCAAAGTTAAAAAGGTAACACACGACATGTATGTATTTTGCAGTGGGAAATTTGACATGTCAGATGACAAAAACATGTCGTGTACGGTCGCCTTTATGCGCACAATATAATTTTTTGTTGAAAAATATCTATTTTCTAGAACCATAGATTTTGCGAATCCAAGCTTTATAACCCAAGTAAATTTAAATTGAAAAAAAAAAAATATATTTAATCAGGTATGTGATGAAAAACGACTTTGAAAATAAAACGATTTGAAAACGATAAAATCGTTTTCAGTATCTTGAAAAATTGATTTCTAATACATTTTCCTCTGTTTTCCTGTATATATTCTTTTAAATTTTTTATTATATGCTAATTTAACTGTATTTTGAACAAACAATTAAGACTTTTCTTTAGAAATGGATTTAAAAAACGGTCGAAATTCATCACACCTGCTGTTTTGAAAACGATCGTTTTTCATCGCATAACTGAATGAATTATTTCTGCTTTGGTATTAAATTTTAATCTGTTTTTATTTAAAAAACTTTTTTGTCATTTCGTAAATTTAGCCATTGTTGGTCACCCAGTTTTGGCAGCATTGCCTCAGACTATGATAATTCGTTGCAGTTTTAAAGTCTATTCCAAAAAGTCATACAAAACTGAATTTTACCTAATTTATTTGAAATGTCATGATTTAAGCGATATTCAGGCGAGGAACTATTGTAAATTTTGGATAGTTTAATAAAAAATTTGGTAGACAAAATTTTAATAAAGTAATCTTTTTTTGGCATTTTATGACTCTTAAATTGCTTTTCGGAAGGCCGCTTTATATGCGGCATGTGGTAAATTATGCACCGAAATTCGACAGTGTGGTTTCAAGTCTTATGAAGCTATTACGGACCAAATTTTACTACAACAGCATTTTTTGTTACGGTCTTAGGCGTTCTAAATGTTTTCCGAAAGTAGGTTTTATATGGGGCCAATGATAAATTATAGACCGATCTTCACGAAACTTAGTAATATAATTTCAAGTGATATAAGACGATTTTGTGCGAAAATCTTATTTTAATCCGTGCACTTCGCCACCTCTGCTTTTGTAACAAAACTCTTACATTTTTAAGGGTGGTGCTTCCACATTTGGATTCATTTCTCTTATTCCACTGAACCGGTTTGGCTGGATTTCTATAACAAATTGCTGAGGATATCTTGAAACAATTTGAAAACAAAACAGACGCACCGATGGTCAGACGGACAGACAGATGGACATGGCTAAATCGTCTCAAGGACTCAGAATTTATATACTTTATGAAGTCTTAGATGAAATGAAAGTTTCACACGGAATGACAAACTTATGGAGCGAATACGGATGACGACTGAACTGAAGTTGAGTTGCAAGCTGCGAAATCAGGCAACGCCGCTCATGTTAAAATATGAAAAAAAAAAATTTTATATTTTAACATGACCGGTGTTGCCTAATTTCGCTGCTGGCAACGCAACTTCAGTTGTGTTGCTATCCGTAATCGACCCATTAGTATACCTTTATTCACCCCTAGTATCAAAGAAAGGGTTTTTATATTTTAAAGCAATTCTTGGTGAAACGTTACGTATGATTAATTTTTAAATATGAAAATATTACTCATACAAGAGATAACTTCCAAAAAGCTTCATTCAGTACACAAAAATATTCCAATAATTTAATTGCGCTTAGAAAACTATTCAAATAACCGAGTTTAACTGCATATCTACGCAAGCATATGTATTTAATTAGGAAACACATAATTTAAGATATAAAAACTTAATTAAAACTCAACACAACTTTTGAATATCTATTATAAGGCCAGTTCTGAAAATCACTTCAACTTAAATCAATGTTTCGGTGTGATTTTCAATTGCCGAAATCACACCGAGAAACACGTGATTTTCAGATCAGACCAGTATATAATAATTTTACTCTTTCAAAATCTACATTAACCTAAACATTTTTTAAAGATTTTTACAATGTGTGCACGATTTATCGAATTTTAATGTTTATTTGCAAGTTGCAACACAAATGTGCAATAACTCGAACACAATCTCATGCACACATAAAGTTGTTTCACAATAGTTGTGTCAATAATAACTTATTTTATGATGATTCGAACAAATATTAAAAGTGCAACAAACTGCAGTTTATTTGCAATAAAAAAAAGAAAAAAAAATCATAGCAAATATTTGACAAAAGATCTAAACTGCAATTTAACAACAGAAAAGCAAAAAAAGCAACATTTTTACAACCCGCAGAAATAATAGAGACAATAAAACTGACTCAATCAATACTCTGGGGATTGCTGATAAAAATGCTGGAAATCAAATAAAAACGTCCAATAACATTAAAGTTCATTTTTCTCCAAGAAGATTGTGTAAGCGGGTGCAGCATTTGAAATTTGTAATCCAATGCATTTTTCTACTGTTTCTCTCAACTTAAATATTAAATAAATCAGTTCAAATGTTTTATTCGGCCATGACGAATCTTTGATGTTATTTAAGAAGACTTAGAAAATATTGGTGTGGAGTAAAAACAGACCTGGAAACACGTTTAAAGTCGTTTGTAGAAAGTTAATCCGCCAGCGTATAAATAGTTTTTTTTAGCAAGCTAAAGGCAGCAAGTTCTGTGCTTATTTATTGAAATTTCTCAATTGTATTTTCTATTTCCAAAGGAAGAGGGCTTTTATAAATGTTAAAATTGGCATATTATTCTATCTCCATAGAACCAACTCTTCGGAATAGGATTCTGTTCTTATAAACTATTTTAATATGCAGATAATTGCATTAAAAAGGACGCAACTTCTTCATTATCTAACAAAATGTTCTTTTCAGGAAAAACTCGGCACGAATTTATTTTGTGTAGTCCAAATTAGTTTTACCAAAATTCTAGGATTAAAGCCACTAGTTTTCACATAAACTGCACTCCCAAAATCCCTTTTCATTCAATTAATCGCTCAAATATCATCGAATTAGAAACAAATTTAGCACTTCTGAGCACAGCAACAATTCTCCAAATTTTTTTTTACCAATTAAAGCAATAATCAAAAATAAAAACAGGGGTCTAATCACCGCATTCGACACTATCGTATCGAATAAACTATCAAATTTTTTTGCATACGATAGACACTGACGTATCGAATGAAAACTCGATAAATGTAATGTCGAGTTACTCGATATCGAATGCAATTATTTCAAATTCAATACATTTCATTCGATATCGAGTTTCACGATACCAAAATATATAATTTCGATCAATTTTGCTCGATATCGTATGCGGTGATTAGACCCCAGTTTTATATTTGATAAATACTCTGAAATGTATGTTTGTTGGAAAGTTAGCTTCTATGAGTATTTCACTGGTTGCTTGGGCCACTGTTTATTGTTGGTGTTTTGTTAAAGCTTTGATATTGTTACAAGCAAGACTTTGAGTGTTTAAAATTCTTATTCGTTTAAGGGTTTTATTCGTATAATATTTCTAACTTTTCTTTTATCTTAGGAAAAGGTTTCCTGATGAGCTGGCCTTAGCAACCAGTGAAGTACGCATAGAAGCTTACTTTCCCTCAACAATAAATTTCAGTGTATTTATCAAATATGAAAAATTGGGCATTTAGCACGTCATACAGAAATCGTATTAATTTTAAATTTGGTTTTCCCGTAAATAACTTTGATAAAATTAGTTTGAATTAAAAATTTAATCAAATGAATTAAACGTTTAATCGATACTATTAATTTTTTAATTAATATCACACATTTTTTAATTGAAATTAATTTTTATTTTCTAAACAGAGTATGATTTAAGACTTTTAACAAAATTACTTAGGGAGTAATTTTCTAATACACTATAGCTCCTATCTCGCTGGAGCTCAATGTTAAAAAAGCGTTTCCGTACTCGAATTGTGTTAGTTAGATCAGTTTTAAGAGACCAATTCTTGGACAAAACATCCCAAGTTTTCTGTCCGGATGGATCGGTTAAATTGTCAAACTACGTGTCTTTATTATAACTTCTCTTAAAATCCGAGAAAACTACTGTTATTTTTAAAATACTTGAACTGAAAATTTCTTTTGATTTTAAATCCACTTGACTTCGATTTTAGGAACATGGCCTTCTTTTTATTGATTTGATTTAAGACAAAAATATTTTTGATGATAAACTTGGTTTTGTCTTTTCACTATTTTTGTAGTTTTTTCCCTTCAGTGACCAAATTTTTATTTTATGAGAAGAACAAAATATGTTCACATTATTTTTTTATACTAAGAACAATTACGCAACAATTAATAAATGATTGTTAAGGGTGCACAGACAAGCAGAAGTGCCTCGGAAGGCTAGTTGGTGGTGAGCTAGTCTATGCCGGGGGTTGCGGTTTAGATTCCTGCCAGAGACTCTGGTTTATTTTCTTCAGACAAGCGTAAAGCTTCGCGGGATAAGCTTAGGAAATTAAAAGAAATGAATACTGTATAAATCAATCTCCTCACAAATTGTTGTAGTAGTAAATCAAAAATGGACCATATCTCGTCAGGGCAGCTGAACTATCGATCGATCTTATTTTAAAAAAAGCTCCATCTCCTTAGCAAAGGACGAGTGTATAACTCGGCCGGATTATACTTACATTTAAACTGCCAACCATGTTTTCTAGCTGCACGCAAATTTTAATACTATCGTGATGTAGGGTATAAGAAAGTCAGTTTCGTTAGCACAAGTATAATGTTGATATCATCAAATCAAATATGGGTAAATAAAAATAAATACTAAAACTCTTTATATGGAAACACTTTTTTGCTTTATTTTCTCGTCCTGTTTTTTGTTTTTTTTTTTTTAACTGAAATAAAATTTTATTTATTTTTTTTTCTCATTTCTCTTGCTACCTGTTGTATATCAAATGTAGAAATTGAATATCCTTTTATCCCTGCACATTCCTGTCACATCCGAATAAAATGGAATACATTCGTGGAAACAAGTGTGTGGTATGTAGTCGTATTATTATGTATAAAACTTCTTGATTGCAAGGTTTACTTTAGATTTTGTTTTTTTTCATTTCTCTACATCTTTTATTCTATATCTGCAATTTTAACACAAAAAACACACATTTATCTTTCATTTCCATACGAAAGAATATTTAAGTTATATGCAAAGTATTTGTATTATTATGCTGTTTTTTTTTTTGCATGTACTTACATGTGTGGTAGTTACGTGGGTTGTTCATTAAGTGCGAAGACAGAAATGTAAAAATTGTTAAATTGCATAAGTTTTTATCTATTCTATGCAATTTCAGAAAACCATGCAAGCAGTTTTTTTGATAAAACTAAACTTGCTTTTGTTGAATTTATACTATTTGTTTTTTAAAATATTTTTTATTTTAAAACACGGTGGGTGAGAGATATTTTCTTTAGATCCAAATTAAACAACACTCCTTTTTCTACTGCAATCAGTGTTGCCAAAAGTAGGGAAAAATCCCTACATGTAGGGTTTTTTGATACTAAAGTAGGAGCGTAGGGAAAATCGGACGGATTTTTTATATTCCCCAAAATGTAGGTATTTTTTCTCATTATATACGAAAAAATTTTACTTAATAATATTTAAAAAAATGGAATTCTTAAGTCCAGAAAATGTTTTTGGATAAAAAAAGAAGAATACAAATTTGAACTACTAACTTACGCCCCAATGATTTCCTGCATGAGTAAAGAACAATTGCATACAATTAATTTTTCTGAAATTGTGTAATTAATTTAATTTGAAAAATGGATTTGGAAAGTTTTGGATAAAATTAGTAAAAATTTTAAATGAAATAATGACGAGGTTGTATTTCCAAATTAATCGAAACTGGTACGGATTTTGTTTTCACTAATGCAGAAATACATATCTATTTTGTTTATAGAATAACCGGTTGCGTTTGTACCTGAATTAAATTAAAATTATCATTTAAAGATTACGTTCAAAAGACTATACATATCGCACTGGTTCCTCTTAAGAGAGTCCCTTAAAATTTACAAATTTTCAGTAAAGGCAAACATCATTTTTTTTTTTAAATATTTACAATGGAAGCTGAAAACAATTATGGCATTGTAAAGAAATACGAGTAAGAAATATACGACGGTAGTTGTTTTTGTAATTGTTTCAGGGATTATTGAAAAATAACAAGTTTTTTGAGTTGTTCCTCTTTATGAACAATTTGTTCATTTAAATAGTGGTGTTACAGTTGAACTTCTATAAGTTGAACTTCTGTAAGTCAAAAATTCTTTAAGTCGAAGAGAATCTCTTGGCAATAGCGGTGGACATTTTGATTCTATAACTTGAATTCTTGAACTTCTTTATCTTGAATTTTTCTATAACTCAAAGTAAAAAAATATTTGCACCACGCGTGGCCACACACAAGTCGATTTTTTTCCAAAAATTTTTTGCCATCTTAAATTTTTTTTAAAACTAATTAGCATTTAAAATATGACATTTATCTTTAGGTAAATAAAATTTGATAAATATAAATTCAATAATTCTAAGTTTTTCAAATTTTGCATGTAAACACTTATCAAATCACACAATATTTCATTAAATGAAATCTTTAAAAGTAAATAACATGAATACCGTACGAATTTAATTTTTTGTTGTGCATTTATTACAAAATTCTCTAACTTGAAGTTTCTGTAAGTCGAACTATTTTCTCGGGATAATGGAGTTTCGAGTTATAGAAGTTCAACTGTATTTCAAAAGAGACAACACGAAATAGAACATCATCAAATTAAGCCGTTGTAACATAAATACTATCACAACATAAAATGTTTCTCTTTAGTTGACTCTGGAGAAGCTACTTTTATATCAAGAAGAGGGGAACAACTGTATTTTTTTTTGCGAAAGATTAGAGAATTTATATGAGAAAAATTTTGTCTTTTATAACTATTGTTTTTTTGATATTTATGACTAAAACGGGTAGGGATTTTTGTAGGGAACATTTTTCAACGTGTAGGAATAAATCGGTTTTTTTTTATTTAGTAGGTGTAGGTATTTTTCAAAAAATCTTTTGGCAACACTGATTGCAATATAAGATCTAGATCTGAAATCAATTATTTCTTTTATTATATTTAAAAGTCGAACTAAAAATATATCAATGTCGTCCAAAACTCCTAACTCTTATGTATTATGAGGAAAATTGTTACAAACTTTTAAGCCCAAGTTGGTCTCAAATTAATAAAGTATATAGATCTTGGCAATAGTCAACTTAAACATTTATTGTAATTTAAATTTAATTTTAAAAATGTACAATTAACAAATAACAATGCCATATTTGGATGTGCCCAATCTTTGCACCATTAATTAGTCAGAATTATTCGAAAGTGGACTTTATATGGGATCGGTGATAAATAACTCAGTGCGACAAATGTAAAGTTATATCGGCCAAATAGAGCTATACGTGTCCCGGGTCAGGTCCAGAAACTTATTTAAAGTTTAAGGTCTTAAAGTAGGGATGAAGCAAATACCGATATATCGGCGATACTTCGGGTTTGCCGATGTTTTACTTATGCTTTTATGCCTTCAAACTTGCGAAATTACAGTTTACTATTTAAAATTGTTTCGTGTATAGGTATTTGCTTATATGCATATTCCGCGTTACTGCATCACAAATACGTAATTTGTACAGTTCTAATAAATTGTATTAAAACCAGTAAGAGTACTAAAGTGTGATTTTTTAAGAACTATAGGAAAGTTAAAAAAAAACACATAAAATTCAGAAAAATGCATGAAATCTTTATTTGAATCGATAGTACGGTCCATATAATTTAATGTTTGAAGATTATTTCATGCAAATGTTGACCGTGACTGCGCCTCAAATGGTCCATCCGCTTAGTCCAATTTTGGCATTCTCTTTCCAACATTTCGGCCGGTATCCCATGAATAAATGCTTCAATGTTGTCTTCCAATGCGTCAATTGAAGAGGGCATGTGTGTATAGACATGAGCTTTAACATAGCCCCTCAAAAAATAGTCTAAAGGCGTTAAATCGCACGATCTAGGCGGCCAATTGACCGGTCCCGAACGTGAAATAAAATGTTCACCGAACTCGCCTCTCAATAAGTCCATTGTTAAGCGTGCTGCGTGGCATGTAACACCGTCTTGTTGAAACCACATGTCATGCAAGTCAAGCTCTTGCATTTTGGGAAAAAAAAAGTTGGATATCATCTCATGGTAGCGCTCACCATTCACAGTTACGTTACGATTCGCATCATCTTTGAAGAAGTACGATCCAATGATGCCATCAGCCCATAAACCAGACCTTAACTTTTTCTGAATGCATTGGTAGCTCTTGCAATGCTTCTGGCTGATCTTCACTCCAAAATCGACAATTCATCTTATTAACGTACCCATTGAGCCAAAAATGAGCTTCGTCGCTGAACACAATTGATAATAAAATTCAATAATTTGCAAGCGTTATTTGTTTGTAAGACGATTCATGGTTAAATTATAGACCAAACTGAAAATGTTTGACAGCGAAACAAAACACGAAACGTGCGTCAGCTGTTTAAACCAGTGTTGCCAAAAAGATAATAGCTTAAAAATCACCCGATATATTTGGCAGTGCTGAATCTTAGATACCTTCCAACGACAGTTCGAATATTTATTTATTAATATTTATAAAAGCTGACGTCAGTGTTAAAATTGGTTGCGGTTTAGACCTATCTTAAATAATTGACCGACAATCAGAAAGTTCTACGAATTTTTTACCAATTTTAACTAGCTTTAGTAAAATATCATGATTCGTAACAGTTTAAGCCGAACTTAAATGATTTTCAGGAGGGGAATTTATATTGGAGCCATGGTAAGTTATAAAACAATCAACCTAAAATTCTGCAGAGTGTTATTTGATATTAAAAAACATGAATTTCAATACAGCGGTGAAAATAGATTTAGCGTTTGCAGTGAACTTCAGAAGGCTGCTTGATATGGAATCTAAGGTAAATTATGGCCCGTATATCAAAATATTGCATGACATTTTTTCTGGCCATATGAAGCTAAGTTGAAAGAAATTTAACCGCAATATCTATATCTGCTACGGTTTTAAGCTTATTTAATTAATTTACTTCAAAATAAATGAATTTCTTAACAAAATTTTAAATATAATCGTATTTGGGTCATTTCTTTGATTGACACGATATCTCATACAACAATTTTTTATTACGATCTACACAATATTTTCAGGAACGCATCTATCGTGTAAATCGAGGGATAGGTGTATTCTTAAAAATATTGTGTATGTGAAAAATTATTTCTGTGAAAAAAAAAATTTCTAAGCAAAAACTTGAAAAATTAAAATAGTAACCATAATACAGTTAAAATACATTTTATCATTTAATTAAAATTGTTAACTAGCTTCTCTATTTTTTTTTTTTTTTAAATTTTATACAAAAAATCTATCACTTTCTTTTTTGGCTGCTTTTCAACACTTTTTTTTATGCGATTTAGCACTTTAGCGTTCGCTTAAATTATATTTAAAACAAAAACAAATTATAAAATATTGTTTTTGTTTTACATGTTGGCTTAGCGAACGAAGTCTTCATTCGCTTTCGATGAACAAGCCATTACTCTTTTATCTTATGGCAACATTTCATTGTTCCTATCTTTTTTATTTATCCCTACCTCACTTTAAAGCAGTGTTTGAAAATACAAAGAACTTTATTTAGCGTTCGGCTTACACATCCAGGAACGATATCTATTTTTTTAATGTTTGTTTAGACGAACACAAACCTTGAAAGCGATCGTAACTATTTGAAAAAACAATTGAAGTGATACTGTAGACATACATTATATATTAATATTCTATAATGTTTCTTTTTTTACATTGAAGAAATGAACAAACAAAAAATTTTAGCAACGACCGCAGCACGAACAGCTTGTGTGTGTATTCTGTTAATGTTTTGTTTGTTTAAAATTATTTTGCTGGCTTTTTGTTTTTTTTTCGTATGTGTATTTTGTTAATGTAAAAAATTTTTGGTTTTTTCAGCCAAAAGGACGCTACGCACAACAGAAACAAACAAACATTAATGAGCTGAACCGAATAGAATGAAGTTTGTGGTTAAAAAAAAACGAACGGAATTAAATGTTCTCATCTTTTTTTTGAGTTGGATATTATTTTTGTGTTCGTAATATGACAAACAGGAGAACGTTATTTTTTTTTTTAATGATTTACTATACAAACGCTATTAACGGTTGTGTTTTCCACAATTTATTTTTGAACACTGATTTAAAACATTATGCTGGATTACAAACTGACATCGAAATAATTTTTTTTGGTGAGTGGTTGAGTAAGCGTGCTTTTAACAGGCGGATTGCTTAAGTGACTAAGTGGAACTCAAGGAATTATACGAAATCCTTTAGTTCATATAAATGTTTGAAATGAATATATGTTTTAAATGAAGAATTCTTTGTGTTCTACATGGAAAGAAATGCTGATGATACCCTTATTCACGATTGTGTTAGGAGGTATTAAAACGTTTGAAAATTTTACACGTTTTGTTGAGATATTTTTTAGCACATCTTCTAACAAAAGAACGAAAACTTTGATTTGTAATTTCATGACAAATTTTTCATTATTTCTATATAATACATATTGCGATTTATAAAACATTATTAAATTTACCAATTTTTATGAGAGAAACTGAGAACATACAAACCTAAAGCAAACTAAATATTTGATTAAATGTCTATTTAAAATACTGATATGAAAAAAAAAATTAGAAATGCTGATAACAGCCCTTATAAAGATCTCCTTGAACACCATCGATATCAAGATCTAGTTTGCCTTGGTAATGTTTTCTAATATAAAACCTGTCAAGAACTTATGTAGCAAAAAGCTATGGGAATATTACTTTATTCCTTGAATAACAAAGCTTTCCATAATTTATTACAAACTTTAATTAAAACACTTTTGTAGTGTTCTATGTATGATACTAAATATATGAAAAATATTTAATATATATACGTCTTTCATTAATCAAAGTAATCAATTAAAGGGGCTAATGTTATATTAATATAATTTCGTATTTCTTATATATGTATATGGAAAACTTTTTTACCCTGCCATGTTATCAGTTGCTTTACCATTTTCATCATGAAAAGAAAAAATATAAAAGGGAACACCATGTGGTCTTTTGAATGACGTACTATTTTATCCAAAACGACTTTAGCTGGAAAATGTAAGACGCATTGTTAAAAAAGTAATAATATCATAATAGAAAATAAAATGAAAAACATTTTTAGGAAATTCTTCGATAACAATATTAAATAGTTTCATGTATTGTTCCTATAATTTTGAAAAAAAAAACATAAAGAATTTTATCATTTCGTTTCAGCAATTCACAAAAAATTTTATTACAAGAATAATTTAAAATTAAGAATTTAACATTTTTTACGCATAGAAGAGGGAGGGGGTGCATTAAATCGCGAATTATTAAAGCCGCGAGTACTGGTAAAATTAATAATACGTTATATTTTAATGTAAATGTAGTAAAATAAGGAATGAAAAAATTCTGTTCATGAAATGCTGAAATACTGATATTGTTTACACAAGCTAAATGGAATAATTGGGTACCCCGGTAGGGTAGTTGGTAGTAAGCTAGTCTATCAGTGCAGGGGTTGCGGGTTTGATTCCCGCCAGAGACTCTGGTCTGTTTCACTACAACGGGCTGAAGGTTTACGTTACTATTTGCTCGGTTAATTAATGGTGTTTTCTTTTCTACAAAAAATGTGACATTTTATTTTAAAAAAATGCAAGAAACAGACATTCTTAAAAATTTTGCTCCCGAAAAGGGTGGCTTGTTTTATTCTAAAAAACTCATCCTTTTCGGGAGCAAAATTTTTAGGAAACAGACACCAAATTGCATTTTTTTAAAATAAAATGTCACATTTTTTGTAGAAAAGAAAACACCATAAGTTAGAATATAATTTGTTATTGTATTTGTAACTCTTATTAAATAAATAAATTAACCCTATAGGAAATTAAATTGTCAGTTGCAAAAAACACTAACTATAAATTAACTATTTTTCAAATGACTACAAATTGGTTTAAATCTCATGCAGATATCAACCAAACATATTGCAAAGAGGCACACGTAAAACACAAATAAAAGCAAAATAAGTAAAACAAGCCTGTCGTGAAGTCAAATGTCACATAATTAAAATATCAAAATTTATACATGTACAAACAATTATAAAGCGCATTTATTTGAACACTAATGGTAAGTATTGTTCAATCATTAAAATATGCCTCATTCCTTATCACGCATTTTATAAGATAACCGAAAAGAAAATGATTATAAAGCGCCTTATCAATATTTACTTGAAGTTTTGAAACAATTCGAAATTTTTAGAAATGACATGTAGGATGAAAATATTTATTATCTACAAAAATATCACGATTTTTATGTAAACATTTACATATCGTTAGCTAAAATGCAAAAAGGCGTAACTAACAAAAATATAATTTTACAGGAGAAGCTAAAAACTTTATAAAATGAAAACTACAAACATGTCAGAAAACATGCATTGATATGTCGTCCATGGAATTCTTCAAACAATTTTAAAAGGAAACCATTTCATTATATTTTGTTAAAGAAAATGGGTAACTGTTTTTAGTTTTTTGCTAATAAAAGCGTCATTTTTGATCGCAGAAGTGTAAAACTTTGTCAAGACATGTAGTTCAATAACATTCATAAAAACCAATCAAAAACACTGTTTTAAATTTTTTGTTAGTTACGCCTTTTTGCATTTTAGCTAACGATATATACATACATATATTTCAAGGCGAAATTAAGGATCTTAAATAGACAATTCAAACTCAAAATGAAACTTTAATGGCAGCATTGTCTGCCCAAAAAGCAGTGACCGAAAGCCTTGTTCGACAGGAAAAAAAACAATGTGGCTATTAAGAATGCTTTTCCAATAAACACCTTCGAGGATTTGAATGCACACAATGACGTCATAATTGATGAAAATTGGCAAATTTATGTGAGTTCTTATTGGACTTTACTTTTATAATTATTCAAATTGTTGTGATATTTTTACGGACCCATGCCATGAAATTATCTCTGAAAGTGAAATTGCCAAAAACGTTAACGACAATTCTATCTTTGCAATTAATTCTTGGTACAAATAAATATTGATGGCACTCATGGCAAAAAGCGCTTGAAGGATTATAAAAAAGTTTTTGATGCATTAATGGATGTGGTTCGGCCTCTCTGTGATGACCAAGATACGATTACGCAACGCCTTATCTGTTATTAAAAAACGTAATTTTAATAACGTTTGTGTTGAAAAAACAAAACTGAATAATTTCCATACTTAATATTTTCTATGAGCAGTTCAAACTTTCGTGTGAATATATTATTCATCTTAATCGTTTTTATTATAACTTCTATTTTTTACATAAAATGTACTTCAATTTTCATTTAATGTCACCAACCTCGTTGTAAAAAGATCCCTTATTATTAATTTTTTTTTATATTATAAAAATTTATATAAATATTTTTTTTTGACAAAAATTAATTAAAATTAAACCGTTTAAAAATATATTAAAAAAAGGTTTTTAAGTAGTTTAGTATAAACCGACTACAAATTGGTTGAAAAGTTAGTAATTAGTAGTCAGTTAAAAAGTCATGCAGAGATGGCCAATTGACTACAGCCTATGACATGCCTATGTTAAAATAATAAGTCGGCGACAAGGAAAAAAGTCACTTAATCAACTAGTTGTGGTTTTAAAAAAACCAGTCTTAAGTTACTTAAAAATGTATTTGACTTCCTACATGGAATATAAAAGTAAATGCTCACACAAGTAGAAGTAAAAGAGTTTCAGTACATACAAAACCATATTTCGACTTTACCACCTTCGGATTTTATATCAGTGATAAGCACATTCTCAATTTCCCGAAGGGCACACAATAAGGCCGAGGCCACGCAATGAGCGGCTAAGCGTCAAGCGTCTGAGCGATGAGCGTCAAAGCGTCAAGTTTTAGCGGCAAGTGGCTTATTACTAAGCGTCATTTCTGAGCGGTTAGTTGTTAAAATGCTATTGTAAAGAGTGGATTGTTTAATGTTATTACGCGAAAATCGTATTCACATGAATTTAATGCGTTCATTAAGAAAAAAAAAACAATTTGCGGCCTGTTCGTCGATTTCGAGCGAAGACTTCGTTCGCTTAACTTACATTTAAAACAAAAACAAATTATAAAATATATATAAATATATATATATATACAAATATATATATTAATCGAAATCGACGAAAAGGCCTTGGTGTTCATCGTTAACCATATATATACAAATCTACCCAAATGTGAAATCCATTGATTTGCTGTTGCAAGCAGTTAACACTAGATTGACAAAACAAAAAAATAAATTTTCGGTTATATTTTTATTTTTAAAATTTGGTAATCTGTCTTGCCATAATAGCGGTCGGCTTTGTACAGATGAAATTGTAAGCTCCACATTCACTTTTGCCATGTTTATTCTTTGACGCTCAGAAAACAACTAAAAATTAGAACAAGTTTTATTCCTGAGCGACGCCGCTTAGCCGCTCAAAAATTTCGCTCGCATGCCGCTCATTTCGTGGCCACTTCAATAGTATTTCATATGTTTTAATTTTTTGACGCTCATCGCTCAGCCGCTTGACGCTTAGCCGCTCATTGCGTGGCCTCGGCCTAAGACTTGCGATATGTCGCCACACATACACCAGCGGTGGGCGCTGGTTTGCCTGGATTACGAAGTTTTTCGGGTTTTTACATTTACTCTTCGTGTTTTTTTGTACCAGAGCTGCTACAAATACAAAAATTTCCCTACTAAGATATTCCCTAAAATCCCCAAAACATACCAGACACTTGTTTTATTATATTACTTTTTTAATAAATAAAAGTACGTTTAAAATAGAGAAAATTAATAAAAAACTATTTTCTAGCAGTCAAAACAAAAAGAAATAACAATATCTACATTGAAATCAGAATGTGAAAAAATTTACCGTATAACACATACACGTGTTTGTGTGATGTTGTTTTCGCTCATTTACTATTGCCCACAAACTGAAAATCTTGAATTCATTGTTTCAAGCATAAAAAGTAACAAAGGCAACCCGAAAAACAAATACAACAGAAAGAAAAAAATAAAATTTTATTCAGTTGCTCTATAAATTTCAACGAAGCAGGAGTGTTGCGCATGTTGTTATTTTGGCAAATTTTGCAATTTCGTAGTGGCACACTGACAATATATTTATTGTGTTGTGATCAAGCTGTGCTCATGTATGTTTATTTTTCAGCTTGTTTTAAAAACATTTCAGCAATCATGTGGGATGATGAATTATATAATAATCAAGTTTTTTACTGAATTCCTTTTTTTTTTTTTTGCATATTTACATACCTATAGTACACATTTTAAAGTTTTTGCTCACGGCCCTTTCGATTTCAGGTGACCATATGTATACATATATTTTAACGTTGGTTAAAACTTGATGATTTATATAATAATATTTTTTACTGAACTCCTTTTTTGTATTGCATATTTACATACAGTTTGAAAATCTACTGAGCTCCTTTTTTGTATTGCATATTTACATACAGTTTGAAAATCTTTTCTCTAAGTGTAAATCAACTAATTTACTCTCTTTAATTCAATGTTCTCTATCTGCCCTTCACTGACATACACTCTCTGAATTTTCTCTTCATCACTGGTGGAAAGGTTGTATGTATATGTTTAAAGGTCACACCGTTTGTAGTTTCCACAATATTGGTCTTATGCTGGGTACACACAATGCAATGCATTTACGCAATCTAGCAAATTAAATTCATTTTCATTAATTTGTCATTCATTCTTGATTGCATCAACATCAAAACGCTTTGATATTTTGAGGTTGCATTGAAATAGATTGCATGTAGATTGCACTGTATAAGACCAAATAAAGTATATAATATATATTTTAGATCCCTTTGAAAAGGGGAGTTGATTAAAAATTATCAGTCTTCCGTATATATTGAATTGGACGGGATTAACGTGAGTTTCTTTCGTATTAACACAGCTCTTTGCACTGATTGAGAATAGAGCACTTTCGCATGTGTTAGGATCGTCAAACAATATTTAGACTGGAACTATAAAAGTGGCAATAAGTTCTATTATTATTGTGGCATCGCTGACAAAAAAAAAATGGGTTTCGAAAGCAGCGTTACCATTTGTCAAATTTTTTCTTTTATTGCAATGTTTTTTTGTTAAGTATTTTTTATATTTTTAAACAAATTGAACTTCAAATAAATTTTAGTGCTTTCTTTTTAAATTTTGACACTTTTGTAGGAAAAAACATTTTTTATTTTAAAAACATTTTCTTTTTCCAAAATGTGAGCAATGTAAACAAGTGTTTCACATTTTCTACATCTTTGATGGTCAGCGTTGTTAAGGCCCAACTATAAGATGCATTAGCTTCCTTAAGTTATTGTCAAAAATTAACAAAAAGTCTCTCAAAAGCATTTAAAAAAACAAAAATAAAATAAAAAAATATTTGATTCCGTACGGAAAGTGCGACCTGTTTCGTACTTTGCTTAAGCAAATGACAGTTTTATAAAATTCAACAAAAAGTTTTCTTAAGTTCAATATGGTTCTACAAATATTAATCTTATGTATTCGCACAATTGCTTGAGCCAACTTAAGCATATTATAGTTGGGCCTTTAGGCTTTTGTCTTAAAAAATCGTCAAAAGTTTTAACAAAATTCGTCAAAAACGTCACGAACATTTAACAAAATCGTCAAAAATCGTCAGATATTTAAATTTTACAAATCAGAAGAATTTTATTGCACTGATTCTTTATTGATTGGTTCAAAAATATAAATTTTAGGCAAGATTCTATTTATGATATGGTTACGTTTTATTCTATTTATTTCAGCAAGTCTACGTAGATATTATAAAAAATAAGTAAAAATATATTTATCATTTGAAAAGAAATACATAAGAAAAAAAAATCATAAAAACTTAACAAAAATTTATTTATTTCATTTATCCATATTCACAAAAATATTAAATAAAAACTCATTTGCTATTAACTCGAGCTATCTTTAAATGATTAATTTTAAGCTGTGTCTCTGTTGCAAATTGTTTCTACTGTTAAAGGCTTCTGGGTATATCAACAGCCTTTTCACCCACTTGAAATGTTTTAGTTATTACATCCAATTTCAGTTCCAAACTAATGCATTTTCTTTTCTTTGCACTCAATTTTGTACACAACTTCTTATTAACAACTAACCTGTTACTTCCTAACACGCAACTATGCTTAGAATAACTTACCTAACAGAATTAAATGGGAATTCGTCTTTTTACACGCACATAGAAAAATTCTTCACATATGATTATGACTTCAGAGAAAAAAAATCCAATCGTATGTAGCGACGCAAATCGGAATCATAAAAACGTAAAGCTGTTTTAGCCAATTTTTAAAAAGTGACGCAAATCGAAACGACGCATGTTTTTGCAGTACCGATGCCATTCATATCATTGTAGAATTCAAATTAATAATGCTTCTAATGAAAGCAACTTGGTTTGTGATGGGGGAAGAATTTTTTTTTGTGTTTAATTTTTAATAATTTTTGTATTTCGAAAAATTTATTGTTACGTTTTGGACTGTTTTCAATATAATTATAAATATTTCTGTTTAGGGTTTTATTGATGTCAGAAAAACGTCATAACACTATTACTTTTAGTAAAAAAATGGTCATTTACTGTATTTTCTTAAAAAAATCGTCAAAATGACGAAAAATCGTCAAATCTAACAACCCTGTTGATGGTAAATGTTAGATGTTGATCTGTGTAAAAAGCTTTTTTAAGCCTTTAGACTATTTTTTGTGGGGCTATGTTAAAGCTCATGTCTATACACACATGACCGCTTCAATTGACGCATTGGAAGACAACATTGAAGCATTTATTCATGGGATACCGGCCGAAATGTTGGAAAGAGTATGCCAAAATTGGACTAAGCGGATGGACCATTTGAGGCGCAGTCACGGTCAACATTTGCATGAAATAATTTTCAAACATTAAGTTATATGGACCGTACTATCGATTCAAATAAAGATTTCATGCATTTTTCTGAATTTTATGTGTTTTTTTTTAACTTTCCTATAGCTCTTAAAAAATCACCCCTTAAAAGTTTAATTTATAACTACCCTTCAAACATTTTTGAAATTTTTTGGCGATTGCTTGTTTGGCGATGATTCCGCGATCCTTCTCAGGGAAAACGAATCGCTAACCATCGCCTATGGCGATGAATATGCGAGCGCACACAAGTAGCGGCAATCATCAGTGTTTTTTTATAACTTTCGAAAGAATTTTTTTTTCTCTTGTTGTTTTTTTAAGGTAACGGGAAAATAAATATTTGGTTTCAAGGGCAATTAGCAAAATTGTCATTCCAGTTGAGCAAGTGATTTGTGAAGGGTGTGTTATTTAATATATCTCTGAAAGCAATTTTCATCGCCGAATCATCGCCCGCGAATCGCCGGCAAATTGTCTAACATCGCACATTAGGTCAAATGACTAATTTTTCTGTGCAAAATTAATTACGACTACATTATAAGAGTAATCGAAACAGTTATTATATGAATTATATAATTATGGATGGTTCCAATAAGAAAATGGAATTTAACCCATAAGTGACCAAAAATTAACCCTCTAGCACCCATTAATTTAAATACAGTGTATAGAATTAATTAATTTATTTTTTAATACTAAAATATTTATTAATTGTTTATATCCAATTCACTTTGTAAAATTAATTCAAAGGAGGCTTCTTCACTTTCATTATTTTCGTCGTCTTGTTCGTTATGGTGAAGTTCTTCTATTGGTTCGCAGCAACATAATAGTTCAATTAGTTCAGGTGGTAACGTGGAACGTGTTCTTTTTTGAATGCGTCTGTTTAAAAATGTTGTGGAAATTAATGGATCTGAAGTATCCATGGCCCTATTAAATACATCTAGTAGGTTATTGGTGCGGGTGTTTCTACGCGCGTGATGTAGGCGATCGGCTTTGTATATTTTATGACGAGATTCAGCAGCGCCTTCTCCAAAAAATCCAATTGGAAGTGGAGCATTTTCTATTATTTGCTTTGAGTGAATTAACATTTTGTGAACCGTAGAAGTCATTGGCAACCAGGGATATCGCTCCTGAAAAAGTTTTGCTGTTTCAAAACAATATAATTCAAATTTCTCTAAATTTATTTCGAACGGACAGGATAAACAAATCAGTATTATTTTAAACCTAAATATAATATCCTTATCTACACTAGTTATTTCTGAAAAAATGTCATGTTCAGCGAAAGCTCGGCGAGCAGTGTTTCCGTCGTTAGTAGATCCTGAGCCACCTATTCTGGGCATATCCACGCGAAGTCCGAGTTTTTTCCAAAAATCGTTTTGTATATCAGTTTTCCTTTTCAATACAATTGACTTGTCAGCTCCTCGTATTTGCCATTTTTGTACCTTACATTTGTATCCTATATGTAAAAGAAACTCAAAAACTCTTATCCAGCAATACATTTGAATACATTTGTCTTTCTATGACACTTTTTCCACTTTTGTTCTAGTTTCACGCAAAACAAATTAATTTTTTTGGTAATTTGTTTCACCATTTCATCAGAAATTGACGAGGTTTAAAGTTTGTCATATACGTGTTTCAAAACGGCATCAACTTTTTGTTTTTTTGTTCTTTCCTTTCGCCATACTTCAAAAAGATCAATCTTTTTTATACAGAGGTTACCTAACAAAAAGAGGCATTACTCGCAAAACGCAAAAAATCGCAATTTTTGATAAATACCGAATAACTCACTAGATAATATTCTAATTATTTTGTGCAATTTGAGAGTGGAGAAATGGGGTATATTTTTTTTAAAGCTTTCAGAAAATAAAAATTTTATAAAAATTTAACTATTTATAGATGTTTACGCTAATGAGTTATTTATTAAGTATAGCGACATATATATAAAACATTTAAAATTAAAAATATATCTCCTTACTTGGCTCTTTCTTTTCCATTTTACTCTAATAAATTATCACAAACACAGTCCGAGATATACGCACTTAAAGTTGACTACGCACTACTTAACTTAGGAACACAATTATAGAAAAAATTTAATCAGTTGACTTCGACACGCTGCTGTATAACGGTTATTAATATTTAGTCAAAACAAAAATCACTTTTTTTTATTCTGAAGTCTTTAGAATTAAAAAACAACAACAACAATAGTAAAACTGCAAGTTGATTTTTGGACTTTCGCACAGAAAAATGTGTCATTTGACCTAATGTGCATCGCAGCGATGCATCGCGTGGAAGCTAAGTGCGATCCTCTGGCGAATCGGCAAAACGTTCGCATGTGTCAACCACGTGAATCGCGGTACACGATGTTCACGCGAATCGCGGTACGCGATGTTTACGCGAATCGCGGTACGCGATGTTCAAGCGAATCGCGATACGCGATTCGCGCGGTTGACACATGCGAACGTTTTCGCGATTCGCATTAAGCTTCCACGCGATGCATCGCGGCGATGTTAGACAATTTGCCGGCGATTCGCGGGCGATGATTCGGCGATGGAAATTGTTTGCAGGGTAGGTATGGGCACCAATACATTGAAAGTTTTGCATGTGTGGCATTGTATTGGTTTGTTTACGTTTGCATTTTTTGGTTTTATGCTCTTTGCTCTTTGTTTTTTGTGTATGCATCGTTCACTCTTTTTGCATTTTCATTTTGCATTTACCCATACATGTTTATAACTCGGTTAAGGATGGGATAATCTGTTGTCCGCTGACTTCCAATCACTGGAGTCATTTACAGGGTAAAAATTTGTCTGAAGGTCTATCTGAAACATGATTTTAGTTTACCATTTAAATAATATATATAATACAGGGTATCCGCCGGGAAGGTATAGTACTTAGTTTGCTTATAATTTTTGATGAAATGAAAGAGAATGGATCTTATATTGATAAACGTTTAATGTCGGCAATTATGTATGGAATACAATATCAGATAAATGTCCGCCTCTGTTAGCTTCACAAATGCGAGCACTTTTTAGCACATTTTTTTATTACATTCTCACACATTTCACGTGGTATTTCATTAATTTCATCACAAATATTTAGTTTGCGTTGCTCAAGAGTTTCTGGTTTTTTTGCATAAACCTTGCTTTTCAGATATCCGCACAAAAAAAAGTCCGGAGCAGTCAAATCAGGCAACCGTGGAGGCCAGCCAACATCACCATTTCTTTAAATAACTTGTTGTGGAAAGAGGTCTTGCAGTAATTCCATTGTAATCCTGGCTGTGTGCGTTGGTTTATAGAATATTTTTCCATAATAAATTTGCCACGTGTCTACTTCACGACTACCAAATATGAACTGTCAAGACTAATGTTTACCTAAATCGCGGCAAAAAAAAAAAAAGTTGTTATCCGAACTTTAAAAGGTTTTTTAAAGTTTTAATTTTAATTTTAAATTGATATCTGTGACATTTTGACAAAGCATCTTAAGTCAAATTTAAAAAGTTAAAAAAAAGTGATGTTAATCATACGAATTTTCATTCAAAAAACATTTTTGCTTACGTTTTTAAAATTTTGTATTACAAATGACATTTTTATTTGATAAAAATGATTTTTTTATCGAGTTTTTTTTTAAAAACCTTCCTGCTATCTCTTCTCGACTTAAGATGTTTTGTCAAAATGCCACAGATTTAGTGAAATACATATAAAAAAACCTTAAATTTACAAATAACAAATGTTCGCTTTAGTTTCAAATTTATTTACTTGTTCAGAGAAAACACATTTTTGATCTTATTATGATAAAATGTTATTCATTTTATTTGCTTATTCAATTTGAATTATTATACAGTTCTTATCATCAACAATATCTATGCGAACAATTGTTCGTTAATTAATGTACACTATTATTAGTATCCTTATTGTTGTATATGGCATTTAAAAGAAATAAAATTCAATTATTTAAAATGGAGATCCATAAAAAACGCTGTAATTTTATTTCAGAAATTTAGTACAAATAATTTTCGCCCATGTTCTGGAAATCTAGTTAAAATTTAAATTAAATCGGAGAAGGCTTTTAGTTCAAGTTTTTTCTTAAAATTACCATCGTTTTTCCTATTTTAAGAGTAGTTCTGATAACGATATCTAAACTGTGAAGTATATTAAAAAGGATTTTTTGTGATCTTTTAAAACAGGATCGTTTTTAAAATTTGTTTGATTTTAGTTTGAGTATAATTCGGTCTCTAAAACAAGGCTGTATATGTTAATTAGTTATCTAGAAACAAAACAAATCATAAACAGTGCTATATCCTGCTTAGCCGGATCTTACATACCCATTACGATGGTGTTATAGGAACAGAAAGTTATAAAAATGTAAACCAGGTGTGTTTCGGTACCCTTCACTGTTAGTACTCTATTTTGTATTTGTACAGAGGTGCCATGTCCACTTATTCAATAACACTCACTTTTTGAAGGACTTTGGGTGTTGACAAAATTTGGGCAAGTTTTCTTCAACCGTTCTCCACTTCTCCAATCCCGCCTATATTTTTAAGAGAGGTTATGTATTGATAAAATTTTTTTAAAATTCATCTCTTATCGTTCTGTAGATATAAATAAATCCATTTGGTGCCACGCCCATTTCCCCAAAACCACCCAAATTTTGTCAGATGTTGTGTATAAATAGCCAATATGCTTGAACCTAACTGGAAAGCTTTGGCTCTTGCCGTTCTCCAGATAAACAACAATCTACAATGTCTTTGTACGGGAAGTGCCACATTTTGTCGGATGTTGTGTATTTGTAACCAGGATGCTTATGCCCAAATTGGAAAATTTGGCACTTACCATCACCAGATATACAGAAAGCAATAAAAAATAGCACAACTTGCTCATATCTCAGCCATTTGTCTACCGATCAGACTGAATGAATGCAAACAATTCCGGACTATATGTGACATTAAAATATAAGCACCTGGTCCCCATCACATCTGGGGTCTTCGAAAAATAGAATAGAATTTTTAATGGACATCGTTTAATTAACTTACTTCTCTTCTCATAAGATCCATAATATCTATACTTTATAGGGTCTAAGATCAATATTGTAGAAATTACGAACTTGTATATACCATTTTACCTTTGGTAAAGGGCCTTTACGTGAATTTCTTTCTATCCCAGTTAATTCATACGTTACCTGCACTGAAAGAACTATGCATCATAAATGTGATTAATGAATCAATTTCATTAAATTTTTTTCTTTAATCCAATGAAAAATTTCATTACGGGAATGATATTTTACAGAAATAATGAAGCAATTTCATTACCACTACGAAATTGAGTTTCGTAATTTGGTAAAATTTTTCATTAAATTAATGACAAGTTAATGTCTCTTTCAAACAAAAAATTCAACTAATTGTTATACATTATTTCAATAGGTTTTTTAAGATTAAAATTAACTATTAATTAATGTATTCCAATATTTTTCAGTTAATGAAAAAAAAGTGTAACTTCATATTTTCCATGAAAAACGTCACTCAATCATTGAAAACAAGATAAAGTTCTCTAACTTCAAAATACTGCTGTAAAAACGTATTTTATATTCCATTTCAAGCGATAGACATGAAAATATATGAAAAAATTTTAAATTTCAATGTTTCATAACATCAATGAAAAAATTCATAACGATAACGAAACACTGAATTTAGCTAAATGTTAGCAATAGGTTCAAAAACATACAATTAGAAAGACACAATAAGAGCAAACAATTCTCACATTCTTTTTTTTTAAACTGTTAATTTAAATACACAAAATTTACGTAGATGAATGAAGGTCGTCCCGGGCTGGAAAATGAATTATATACAATTTACTAAAAGGTAAGCTTATACAAGTAAAACATAACATGATGTAACAGAAATATATAAACGAAATAAAATTAATACAACTTGATGATTTAAAACAGGGAAAAAATAAAATTCACAACAACTCAAAACGCACATTGAAATGGCTAAAATAAATAAACATAAATATAAATATGGTCATAAAAATTACCAAATTTAATCAGTAATTTAATGAATTTATGTAATTAAACAAATTAAAATTTTTATCGATTTTATGAAACATTTCATTAACGGGGTGCTAATGTAACATTCTTCATTATTCCAATGAAACGTTACATAGGTTGAATTTTTATGTAATTTTTCATTGGATTAATGTCAAAATCCATTAGATCTGAGAAGAAAATTCTTTTAATGTGGTAAGTAGTTGTCATTAAAATTGTCATTTTGTCATAACGATCTCAGCAACTACTTATTACTTCTATTATTTTCTCTACTGAATATTAGCTTACTAATAATCAGCACAATAACTACTTATTAGTTGTGTTGTTTTCAGTACTGAATATTTACTTACTGGTAACGTACTCAATTACTACTTACTACTACTTAACTAGTGGTTTTTAGGCTTCTGGTAAGTATATTGTAAGTACTTACAATTCCACCTTCTCGTAGTTAAAAAATAACTAGATATTTTTTGACTTAAAGTAAGTTTATTGCAAGTAATGAATTCTGTGGTTGAGGTGTCCAAAATAAGTAGTTATTCAGCCGAAAAATAAGAAGTGTTTACTTTTCTCCAACATTACTTGCTAACTTACCAGGTAAGTAAAGTTTTTGCTGGGATACTTTGAATTATAATTATTTTCTTTTTGTCATTTCTTAGTGAAATTGCATACAATTTAATGGGAAAAGACTATTTTACATAACTTTATTTCTTTAATGATTATTTACTCATATCACGGAGAAAACTGTTGTGCATTATTTATGCACAAGCTGTTCATAACTATGATATGATTAGGTACATTTTTGAATATGCAACTTTGCGCATAAATTATGCCTAATAATCATAAATTCTGCACAATCTATTGAAATTGTGCATAAGTTATACACAAAAAATGTGCACAGCTTGTGAACATTGTTCATAGCTTAATTATTTGAAAATTAAACGCAATTGATCATAATATATGAACATTGTGCATGAACGACTATTAACACTTATTGTTCATGAGTTATGCCTACTTGTGCATGGATTTTGCCCAACATTTTGATATGTGTGTATCTTGTTCATAAGTTGTGCGCATTTATGCATAGATTATGAACAATATTATGTTCCTTGTGTCAAGAGCGCCGGTTGTGTTTAGAAGCGACAGTAGTTGAAGTGAATTGAAGTGAATATTATTTAAAAATATATAATTGTGCAAATCAAGAAAACCAGAGGTAAGTATTGAGTTATTATCAAATATTTATCACAGAACAAAGATAACTGATACAGCCAATTGTTTTTCTGACTGGGTAGTTGCTTGACGAACTATTTATGGAGTTCTGCTTCAGCTGATTTTGTTTACTTTTTGTTTGTGTTTTGCAGAAAAACTTCCATTGAAGTGTTAAATATGGAAAACTTCGCAGGTCAACAAAGAAGTGAATATATGTTTTCTACAAATTTAGAAGGTATTAATTTATATTTTAATTTAATTTGCTGTTATTTCTGTATATTGAATTTCCTAATTGAATTTCCTAAACCCTTTGAGCTTCACCCAATATTAAGCACTAGACTATGTTTTATGATAAGAATTTTATAGAAATGTAAAAAAATTAATTTCTTTATAAATTATATAAAATAAACATGTTAATACTGAAGTATAAGATTTATTTTATTTTAATATGTGTATATATAATATTAGTTATAAAGCGCTTGTACTTTGAAATAAAGACATTTGAAAATAAAATGAAATTTTGTTTCTTTTATATTTGCAGGAGGTGTAAAATGTTTCCTACTTGTTCACAATCTATGAAAATGTTGTTCATAACCTATGCACAGTTGTTCATAGTCTTTTCCCAGTTGTTCACAATCTATGAAAATGTTGTTCATAACCTATGCACAGTTGTTCATAGTCTTTTCCCAGTTGTTCACAATCTATGAAAATGATGTTCATAACCTACGCCCAGTTATTCATAAAACATGCTCATAGTGCTGAACTTAAGTTATGAACAAGTGTACATAGATTATGAACAACTGTTCTTGGTCGTTTTTCGTGAACAATTTGTGCATAAGTTGTGCCCATAGCGCATAATTTCTGCACACAATTCTCTCCGTGATTATGGAGTACATATTTAATTTTGCAATATGGGCATTTCCCCAGAATGGTCTACCAGGATGAAAAAAATAAAATGTTGATAATCATCGTCTTTTATTGTTTATTATTATAAAAAAATCTATGTTGTTATAAAAGAATGGTTTCATAGCATATCTCAGCTGTTTTACTTGAGAAAATTGCGCTGGAAACTGGAAAATTTTATATTTTCTTACATTTTCTACTTCTAAAGACATTTTTATGTACTTATTTTACATGCAAAAAATATGTTATGTTTACACTCTTTCTTCATAATCTCTCCATTACAATCAATTGTAAATTGAGTTTTAAGTTGATTGTTAAGGAAATTTGAAGATATTTATGGGAATCTGCATGGTGATAATAATAAAAAAACATATGGAAAAATCGTACGTTCGCGACCCGTACGTTCGCGACCGATACAAAGGCCAATTAAACAAAAACCAAAAGAGATATTTTATTTTGTAAATACTGTATGGAGACCTTCATTAATACACTTTTGAAATAAATTAATCACTTTTGAATATTCCGTTCCATTACGCAGATTTTTACATTTTACTACGTCAGCCAAAGTTGACTTCTATTTTGCGTACGTTCGTGACCACATGTTTATAACTATTATTATGAAAACTTAAACTCGATGAAATCCATCTTTTGCACTAAACATACATCTACCCAAATGCTATCGAATCGCAAAAAAAATGCTAGAAAAAGTTTTGTTTTCTATATTATTTGTACATCAAAAGCGTACGAACGTACGTTCGCGACCCAAGGAAATGCCCATATGTAAAAAAAATATACTTTTTCATTTTCAAGCTACGAATGCCGAATGATTTCTTATGCTTCGGAGATAGAGTGTTCCTCACTTGTCCTCAAACGGAAATTTAGGGTGGCCTTTAAAACTTGGATTTTTTAACTTTTTATGAATTTAAGGCATTATTTATGTCAACCGCTATAAAATCAATATTTTTATTTATTGGATAGTTAGTTTGGGTACTAATCTTCCATTTTTGATCCATCTTCCATCTTCATATTTTTGCAATATTACACTGTGAAAAAAATGGCAATAACAAAACTTGGAAGTAAGAAAAATGCTACTGCTTGCATTTTCCGCGGCACAAATTGGGCTGTATATTAATGTTAATGATTTCAAAATCTAAATTTATGTTAAACTAAGAGCCCCGTGGTCCGTACAATACTTTACACAGTTGAATGTCAGAATCCTGCTTGCAAAAGCTTATTTGGTTCCAAGCCTTACATACGGATGCGAGTTGTTTTCTCATTGTGATTCTACTAGTACAAAAAGCCTTGAAGTATTATATAACAATATCATTAGATATATATATGGACTTAAAAGGCGTGACCAAATTTCGGCATACTCGAAAACTCTCTATGGCGTTTCTTTCGAAAGCCTTCTTAAGATAAGGGTTCTTTTGTTTTTGCATAGAGTGATTTACACCGAAAAGCCCAAATACCTTTTTGAAAAAATAAGATTTGCTAGATTACCAAGGGGTAAAAGCATAATATTTCTGAAATTTCGATGCCTGGTTTCCGAATGGCAATTTTTCATTAACGCAATTTGTCTTTGGAATTCACTTCCTTAACACCAACAAATAAACAGCAACGCAATTTCTTTTAGGGTATTCCTTTCTAAATATTTTGCCTAATTTATTTTGTCTAAAATTTTAATGTTATAATTTTTTATGTTAAAATTTTTTATGTTAAAATTTTTTATGTTAAAATTTTTTATAATAAAATTTTTTATGTTAATATTTTATGTTTTATGTAGTTTGGAAACTAATTTGTACACATGCAAAATTCTGCACTGTAATTATAAGACTAAGTTCTGTTGTGCAGGATATCATAAATAAATAAATAAATAAATAAATAAATAAATAATAAAAAAAAAATTCTGCTGTGGTGCGTGACGATCGCATTTTTCGTTTTCAAGGTAATAAGGAAAATGCTAAAAAAAAGAAAAATTAAAAAAAAGGCGCACTTTTCACCTTAATTTTCAAGTAGGTATGTAATCTTCAAGCACCTTTGCAGAATTTTAGATATAACAGTCATCAAAAACTATGTTGACATTTAAGGCATAATATTTAGCCCAATTTGTGCCGTATAAGAAACATTAATTCGGATTTTCGGAAAATTTTATTTGTTCATTTAAAAAAAAGAGTGAATATTAAAAAAACGGGCGTTTCAGCTACTAAAATGAACGCCGAAGGAGTTCACAACATCTGTGAAAAACCAACTGGAAGTATTTAAACAGCATTATTCCATTATGCTTTCGTTGACAAATTCTAACTACCAAAACATATGCACCTGCGTTTCCCACAAAATTAGGCAAGATACTTCCATTGAATGCCCAGATATCGCAGAAATTATGGATGCTGAAATTTACCCTAAAAACGAATAAGGCCCCTGGAACCGACAACATATCGCCCGAGATAATTAAATCCGGCCCTGGCTCACAAATGAACTTGATTCGAATTTAAAAGAAGTTTTTATGGTAAATATCCACAAAAAATGGTGATCTGACAAACTATAAGAACTGGCGAGGAATAACCATTCTTAGTGCAGTAAATAAGATCATAGCGCAAATTTGGAAGTAGTGATTCAAGCAGCTTGAGGAAATTGGAACTTAGTTATAATGCAGTGATTAGATATGTGTATGGTTTAAGGAGATTTGATCATATCACACCATATGCAAGTGACTTATATGGAGTCACTTTTATTAACGTATTGAAAATAAGAACATTGACTCTGTTGCACAAAATTATTAATAAACGTATACCTATGTATCTCTATAGGAGACTCTCGTTTACCCGTTCACAAAGATCTAATGATTTGATGCATGTCAGATACCGAACATTACAGTCATCGTGGCAATTTTATACCCACTCAATTCGTCTTTGGAACTTATTACCCCCAAGTATTCAATTTACTAGTAATCCAATTCATTTTAAAAGGGCTTTATATAACTTGTTTCATTAATAAATATACATATACAAATATATATAATTGTGTTCTTTCATTTTTTCTATTTCTACTATTAATATATTCTTTTTTATGTAATGATCAATTATGTATATAATTTTAAATTTTTGTTGAAATTTTGTTAAATATAGTTTTGCAAATTTCCATTAACCTTTTCTAATCTTGTACTGTAATTATAAGACTTAATGTCTTGTTGTACGGGATAACAATATGATAAATAAATAAATAAATATTAACCGGAGAATATCCGATAATGTACCAAGGGATCTGAGGCCCGAAGAAGTTCATCAATAGTCTATAGCATATAGCTTATGCTATAGACTATTATATGAAGGGGACTTGTCACTTTTACATGGCGATGTCCTAGGAGGGGGTTAATTGGCGCCTTTTCGACACCAGTGACAGGTCACAAAAAACGGATACATTCGATTTTGGTTAAAATAATGCGTGTAGCAGATATTGTCCCGAGTGAACCATGTTAATATTATCGTTTCCCTTCATATAAGGTAATACCAGATAGAATCAGCCACTACCAGCATAAAAAACAGTCACATGACTAGTTTTGCGTCAATTGCCTCTCCCCCAGAGTAATATACTTCAAACACATTATCACCAGTTAAGTGATATGTCTTGTTTTCACCTATCACGTTTTATAATAAAATTGTATTCACTGGTCACGGGATAAGGGCTTTAAGAATAATTGACACAAATTTCCCGCAGGGATAAAATAGCAATCTACAGAGCTTCGCTCTCCGCTTCACCTGTTGTTTATCGATTTTAAAAAAGCATTTGATACCCAGAACCAAGACGCAATGTGGAGCGCTCTTGCTTGCAAAGGGGTCCCACCCAATATCATAAGCCTTACATAAACTCTATACCGTGATGCTAAATGTCGTGTTGTCCACAATGCCTCTCTAATTGATGAATATACAACTAGATGGCACAAAATTTATTTTTATTGAAAAATTCATCAAAACTCTATGTATTTGTAAATATGAGTTCATGTGTTCAGCAAAAATACTAGCTTAAGGATTTTGTATACAGTTGCCAATCATCAATTGGTCGAGTTCTGGAAAGGTCAACATTTTCATTTTCTTCAATAACCTAAAAATAACGGTAATTTTGTAAATAACGAAATTATGAAAAAGTCGCAGGACAAAAGTTGCTGCTGAAGTCCTAAAGAACCATTTTCAGCAATAAAAAAAAGTTATTTTTCGCCAAAAGTCGATTTTTGGATATTGCTAATAAAATTACAGCAAAATTGTTAAACTTTTGTTTGTTTTATGGCAATACATACATAGAAGTAATATTAGAAAATGAATAATCTGCGCTTTGTTATGGATCTCTGCACATTGAGTATTCATTTATGGCTTAAATAACAAAGAAGGCCACCACAATCACGCAACAAATGAACAAAATTATAAAAATAAAATAAATCTTAAAAATCTGTTGGTGGTTGTAGAACAAATACAAACAACTGTCTAAAAGTGTGGCCTTTGGACAACTAAAGCTTACATTGGCCAAGAAACTGGCGCACAAAAGAACCCACAAACCTCAATATCAAAATATAAAAGACAAAGTATTTGGTCAGAGACGACTTGCAGGATGCCTTTAAGTATTTAATGTGTTTTAATATATTAATCGTTTAGAGCAGCCGCAAACAGAAATTCTTGATTTATTAAGAACAGGTTTGAGGGCTAGCTTTAAGGGTTATTGTTAAATTAACATGACTCAATGCTGGATTAAAAATCAACATCTGGTTAAGTATGCCCCTTATTAAAAATTATCATTGTTCCATATTTTCCATAAAATCCTGTTTTACTTGTTTTGTGTAGAAACAGCAATAGCCCTAGAAAAAGATAAATTAAATTTGTTTATTTTTATGTTTAAAATAATTTATAAGAAGATAAAATTCCCGTACTCTCTTTTTATTTATTTAGTTAAATTTGTGAATCAAATTTTTAAAGTTGACCGGTAACTAAAATCATATCGGGCCACTCTGCTAATGTCTTATAACTGTGAGTGCTGCTCTAATCAAAGGAAAATAAAAACAAAAATTGAAGCATGTGTTAAAGGAAAATAAACAGTAATTTTCTCTCTTTCTCTCTCTGGTTCAGGGGGTAAGTGTTTTAAATTATTATAAAATAAATACATACGTTGTCTCTGAAGCTTCTTCTCGCTGTTATTTCACACTCAAACCAACTTGATTATACATGCAATTCACGTTGTTTCAACTTGAAATAACTTTCATTCAACGTGATTCGGATTGTTATTTCAATATGAATGACATTTAGCTCTAACTTTACTGCCATGTTAAATTAACATGAATTATAGTTATTTAAAAAGAAAGAAAATGTTGTTCGCAAGTTATTCCAAAATCATGTTAACTTAACATGAAGTAACTATGAATCAAAATTACTACCGAAATCTTTAAAATAAATTTTTTTTCGAGGATTTTACATTGTTTTTTCTTTCTGTAAATTAATGTTTCTGATACCGCAGGGGTATATAGAGAAACAGTTGAAGGATCTTACACCTTTTGGTGCCAAAGCCTCTAAAGAAATCCCGAGCATTCAATAGCTGGAATTCAACAGAGTTCAAAACCGACAGATTTCTTGAGCCAGTAAGCACCGGAGTTTTGCAATTGGTTGATAGCCAGCTTCAGGGGATGATTTTCGACCACTTGTGAAGAAGTTCCGCCTATTGGCGGATCTCCCTATGTGCAGTTTCTTTTCAGCAGATGCTGCTGGTATATTCCAAATCAGCGGAGGTAATATAGCTCCAGCTCCTTAAAAAAGGGCGAAGGTATAATTCTGCCAAGTTATACACTCAAATTGCTAGCTGTGTTTGCTGGTTACGCTCACACAAAGGAGCGGCTCATAAACGCATTGGTTGTCAACAAGTAGGTAAGGCCCACCGTGAAATTAGGCCTACGGCCTACCCTGTAGGTGCTGATGTCAACCTGTTCCTAACCCTTATATCCATATTTTAAAATTGCATCTAGCCTACAAAATATTTACTTCAAGTTCGAAAAAGGGTAAAATATAAAATAAAGAAAAATTGGCTTATTATTGTGTTCTTAATCCAAACACTAACATTCATCGCGAAAAATTGCTAGCACTTTCACTTTTCAGGCCTTTAAAAAGGTCTACAAACCCTGCAAATAATACGACTAGTCCATACAAGCGTGTAAAATAACAACGGAGTAGTCTTAAAAATACTCAATTTTCATACATACCTCCAGTGGATTAGTTTTGAAACTACTCCATGTTATACTCCAGAGGATTATATTTCAGATCGTTTAAAAATGAAAACATGGCGTTTAAATTGGACCATGTTGTAAGTAGTCCATTTTATCTAAAATGGATCAAGTAGTCAAATATTATTTGCAAAGAATGCATTCTAAATAAACCTTTGCTTCTTTGGAAAGGGATTTTAGAAATTATTTTTATAAATTATTCTACAAACTCAAATTTCGATTCTAAGAAAAGGACTGTAGGAAATATTTCTCAAATTTTTAAAAATAGTCAACATCAACAGTGACTGGTTTGCTCACTTAACATTTTTAGCAACAACAATTATGCTAAGATAAAGCTTTCTTACTTTTTTTTTGAAGAACTTCAAGAAGCCTTTAAAGTAGATTGGAGAAGGCAAGGCCTTGGGCTTCAATGACACGTCGTTTAATTGGAAAATGAAGTTTGAGTGCTGCTTGGAGACATTCAGCCTGATTACGGTTGACGTTGGCGTATACGCCTGAGTCGTTTATTGTAGTAGATTAAAGAAACAAACAACCTGTGCTCTTTAATCTGCTACAAAAAACGACTCAGGCGTATACGCCAACGCCAACCGTAATCAGGCTGATTATGTCTGCAAAAAAGTATGTCTAAAGGCCTCTTTTCAACTTCTTTTTCCCGCTGCGACTAAGAAAAAACTCAATGGAAAAAATGCATCGTGCCCGGCCCCTTTGTTTTTGTTCAAACTCAGCCACAAAGTGACTCAGAAAAGCTACTTTTCCATAGCTAGTGCAGGGGGTTATAACAATAACCAATAATCTTGTAAAGATCGGTCTATAAGTTAGCATAGGCTCCACATAGAGCCCACTTTCCGCAAATACACTAGTAAACTGAAAACCGTAACGAAAAATCCTATTGTAGAAAAGTTTGGCTCAGGGTGGATCTAAACCACTTGTTGAGTTATAAAAAGCACTTAAAAATGCCCCTGTGAGTGCTCGCATTGAGTATATAGTCCGATAAAAACTATACACTCAACCCTTGTTTTGGTGCTGGAGCTATTTATACTCCGCTGCTTAAGCAAAAGCCAGCAGCTTCTGTTGAATATCAACAGCAAACAGATGAATCATCCTCACAGATCGAAACACTTCACTGATCCTCATTGCAATTCTATAACATTGTACGTTTTGCCAATAAGCTTCATTCTGTTCAAATCACATTGTATGTGAGTAGCCAACGCTCTACTACCACTCCACCGATACTTCAAGTTTTGTGCTGCTTTTAATTTCCTCTCCCAGTTATCCCTGGGGCACACTCTTCCAATAAACAGCCTAACTATCAACACTTCGATTCCAAAACAGAACCTGTCGTGGGCGGGACCGACAGCTTTGGCTCTACTTTCTACTAGGACGGACAGCACGCGGATGAAAAACATGTTTAAATATGGTCACCTCCAACAAAACTACTTTAAAAGAAAATTTTAAGCATATTATGTTTAATTTAACCATATTATTGTCACCGACAACCATATTATGGTTCAATTAGTGCTCCGCCACGAAGACACAACCACATTATGGTTGCCTCTAAACATGTTCTGGTGAAATATGACAATAATTGCTTTTATTTATTTATTTATTTATTTATTTAATTTGTGTTTCTGTGCTACAAGATTTAGAATCTTATTATTATCGCACAGAATTATTACAATGTTAATTAGCATAATTATTACAATAAAAAAAAAAAAATATTATATAATTTAAAATAATGTTATAATAAGTAACAAAAAAATAGTAAAAAATATTATTTTCCTCTTTTCTAAGCGCAACATGCTGAAAACCAACCATGCTTTTATAAGTGTTCAACATATTTTAGTTATTTTTATCCATTACATGTTTGGAGGCAACCATAATATGGTTGTGGTTTCTTGATGGAGGACTAAATTAACCAAAATATGGTTGTCGGTGACAATAATATGGTTAAATAAAACATAATATGCTTTCTCTAAAATTAGTTCTGTTGAAGCAGACCATATTTAAACATGTTTTTTCTCTGGATGTACTAAAATTTTCACCTATACACCAGCCACAACAACGCACATCCTGTAGTACTTTTCGCCAACCTTTCGATTTCAAGCCGATACTGTCGTGACGGGCCAACAACATCGACTCTACTTCACTACTAAGAAGGCTTCTAAGTCCTCGCTACAACACCAATGCACACACCAAAGCACAACACTCTCTCTCCACATAGAATGTATTTATTTCAAAAATTATCTTAAAGACACTCTTACTCAAGAAAAATACCCACTCCATAAAAAGCCAACCTTTCGTGGCGAAAAGCAATCTCTTTACGAAAAAGAGTTTGCCTTAGAGGGCCTTAACCAATAGTCAGACCTGTGCAGTGTTACCGGGGGCTACTGACTCCAGTGGTACCAGATAACCACAGGTACTCTGGTGAGTACCCCAGACTCATGAAATCCAAAAACTTGAAGAACAATATTATTCGATTGTTTGCCGCAGTATTGGTACGCATCACCAACTTACCCCAGTAGATGTAAAAACAAGAGGTCTGATTCCTCATCCATGGTGATGGTTTGTCGAAGTGTTAGTAGACCAGCAATCTCGTTGATTTCTCAATAAATAACGTAGGTCCCATAAAAAGCCTTTTTTCGTAAAGTAAGACCGCATTTGTAGTAAACTTTCTGTCAGCTTCCTACAGCTATATGTGTAGGAACGTCGGGTATAAATTCGGAGAATACTAACATTGTTATTCAAAAGCGTTAAATCTATATTAATTATGTTTATGTGTTTTTTTTTTTTTTTGAAGGAGGAATGCCTTAAAGAAATTCACCTTTAAGGAGTGCTTAAGTATTACGTAACCCGCCATTTAAAGTCCTTTTGCAATGTTTCATTGGCTATCGATTAATCTAAACAACAAAAAGTAAGCTCAGTGTTAAAATGTAATGCTATTAGCGCACAGTGGGAGATATTTGAAAAAAAAATGGATATAATTATAGAATTTGTAGACGGTAAGTCCGATTAGAATAAAATTTCTGGTGGCAGTTCTGGACTTATGCCCGAGATAGAGTTTTAGATTTGGGGTCTATAGACATATCGGAACATATCAGAAGGGTCGCTAGGTTCACAAAATAGGACACCTTGGGTATTACAAAAGTTAAAAACGATCCACCAACGTGTTGTGCTTCAATATGTAGGGAATCGTTTCTTAATTTTTAAAACTAATATTTTTTTTTTGCAATGGTAAAATTCGTTCAAGATATTTTGCAAAAATTTTCTTTAAATGGTTCTGATATAAATTTTTAATTCTTTATGCTAATCGAAAACTTAAACTCGAGAACAAGTCCGTAACATAAAAAAACTCTCCAAATTTTTTTACCAATTAAAGCATTAATCAAAAATATAATCAGTTTTTAATAAAAATTTAATCAAGTTAATTAAACGTTTAACCCAGTGAATTAAACGTTTTATCAAGTAAATAAAACGTTTCATCAAGTGAATAAAACGTTTAATTGATACTATTAACTTGTTTACTGGTGCAAATTCCATAAATTTTTGATAAATATCAAACATTTTTTAATTGAAATCAATTTTTATTTTTTTCTATAAATTGCCACTTGAAATTTTATTCCAATCGGACTAATTGTTTCAAAAGAAAAAATATCTTATTTATGAACAATTATGATTTTAGTTGAACTGTTAATTTTTTTATTACTGAAGGAATTAATTTAATTTTTTTTTTTCAAAATATTCCATTGTGTAGACCATAAAAGTCTTCAATCATCGCACATGTTGCTATTTTGATATAAATTAATTTTCCACAAAGGATGTATTGGATAACTGGTCATAAAATTTCTACTACAAAATCGTTTTTTATGTTGTTAAAATCAATTTATCTTGGGTCTTAAGTGTAGGGCATCAAAAGACACAGTGTATTTAATGACACAATAAACCAACTATTTTTTTCTTTCTTTTTTTGTTTGCGTACAAAAGAGCACAAATAATAAAATTAATAAAAAAAATCTATAAAAACAGTTTTATATCTGGGCACAACTTCAGAATCAACAAAGAGCGAAATGAGAAAAACGTATTATAAAATGATTTAAGAACCACTTTTGTACTCAAACAACGAACAAATTTTTCTTTGAAAACGCAAGGAAAATATATTTGTTCTATTAAAGAAAATGATATAATAATAATGACGCTTATATTTCAAAAGTAGCACAGTCTTTTGAAATTACAAGTGTTTAATGGAATTTTTATTAATTGATAAGAAAAACTAAAAACATTAACAAACTTATTGTTTCCTACACACTCTGCCAGTGAAAGATATTTAAAACATTTTGAGGATATTTGGCTTGTAATTGTTTTTTTCCTTAAAGTTTGGCTTTCTTAAGGGCCTTTATTTAATTATTTTTTTAATTGGTATGAACAGGGGTATGAACCCTGAAAAAAAGTAATTTTCCAAAACAATGCAATCTGAAATCAAAAGAATTTTTAATTACACATAAAGGCCTATTGTTTTTTACGAAAATAATAGCGGTATTAGAAATTAATGTTTTTCATTTGACAAAAAAGCACAGATTTTTCCAATGTCTGGCAAAAACTTACTTCAAGATTAAAAATAATGTTACCATTAATAAAATAAAAATAAAACGATTTCTTAGTAATGAAAATTTTAGCAAAGAGAGCACAACATTTTTTTATTAGGAATGTTTGTGCTTTGTGTATAGTTACATATGTTTGAGCTCAAGTGTTCGAATTTCAAAATTAGGATTATATAAATTTATTAATCAAATATGTACTGTTTATACCCAATAAAAAATTTTAAAATTTTGCGAAGCACTAATGGTACATTTAAAAAAATAAGCGCACAATTATGCGCTATGCAATAAAACAAACAGAGATGCAGTAAAGTAAGAGAAGAAGCTCTTAACAAGTTTTTTAAAAAAAAGATTACATTTCAAGTGCCACGGCATTCTCTTACAGATCTATAAGGGAAAATACTAAAAAATAGCTGAACAAAAAATTCAGTGTGTAAAGGTCCAATTAGACGTGACATAACCATAACAAAACTGTAATGCCATAACCACTGTATTACCAAAACGACATAAACATACCATACAAACCAATTCAATTTTGGTTTCTAAATTCGCCGTTACGGCTGTGGCATTATGGTTATGTCACGTCTAATTGGACCTTAAAGCTGCTGCTACGTTCACCAGTTTTTATATGTGTTGAATAAAGCGCTTTTTGTGTCAAAAATGTATTGCTTCAAAGTGGGAACTTACCAAATAAAAGTCATGCCTTCCGTAAGCGAGATTGTGAGCGAAACTCTGACATTTCTCCCTTACAAACCTGCTTTGTTTGAAGCTTAATTTTTATTGGGTAGAAGGACAAATTCAAATGCTGTATTAGGCTAAACAGTGATCATTTGTTTTTTCTATAGGAAAAGTATTGGAAAATAATGGTCAAAATACAGAACTTATATAAAACAAGAAAGGCTGTGAATTCCGACTATATTATACACTACACCACAGTATATACAAACACATTTTTGAGAGTGTAGCCTATTTGAGAAAAGACCATAATGAAAAACATCAAAGTTCCCGAATCAAATCGTAATAATAGCGAAAAGATGCTACACATCAATACAAATTCAAAGAAAAAAAATGATCAAATCGGGGAATATTTTCCGATCGCATATCGCAATCGAAATTTTAAAATTTGATCAGATTTTTAGTAGATATACAAAAAATCCTAAAAGAGGTAAATGACGTTAGATAAGTTTATTTTTTGTAGGCAAGACGACCTTATGGTACAGTATAAAAAAAATATGTCAAGCTGTCTACCACAGCCTCCTTACCACCTCCTGAAAAGGGTTGCGCAAGGTATTATTTTTGTTGTATTGTATGATTAGTATGACTGTTGATTTATCCATGTTCACAATGTCCTAAACGATTACTTCAGTTGTGCATCTCCTGGCCCGGCCCGTCCTGACTATAAATAAAAATAAAATATTAGGCAAAGATTCATAAAGGAGTTCTTTGTGCTGAATATTCTCCAGATATCTACATCATTATGAAATTTTTTATTTTAAAGTGATTTTTGATACGGGGGTCATATGGGACCTGTTGGCAATTCTGGACCTACAAGAACACAATTTTGCCAAGATAAAATAGCAATGAATAAAGCAATAGTGTATGTATATTAATATCAGCGTTTATAAGGAAGTTTTGGCATTAAACACTTTTAAATAACGTAAATAATGTTGGCCCTTTAGGCGCCAAATGTTACTGGTTTATCAGCGTAAACAAGATACTTCACGTAGCCTTACAAGAAAAAGTAAGATGTGCAAAACCGCTATATTTGGGCGGCCATTTGACATTTGCTCTAAGTTTCATAAAACTATCATGAAGACTGTGTGTATGTTCTTTGACTTACAGAACATAAGTCCTTCTGTAAATTAGATCGATAGACAATTTAGATGGGAGAACAATATTTTATTGCAATCTAGATCATCCTACCAAATTGCATTGGAATCGGTCAATATTTGACCAAAGCTTCATACAAAAACCATTCCCGAAAATAACTTTTAATGCCTTAACTTCCTTACAGATATTCGTGTTGACATAAAATTCAGCAAAAATAGTTCTAACGATAGCTACTTTGATATGAAAAATGTTTGTGCTTGTAGGTCCAGAACAAACCATAGTTTTCAATCTCATAACGATGAAAATTTCTAAATAATATTTTGCACAAAGTGGTCTTATATGAATCTTAACCGCGTAGCATTTTCTTTTTGCGAGTCAGTTATCACACATGGGTCTTTAATACACTCTTTAGTACACTCTCGAAAATCTGTCTGCTAATACTATAGTGTACAGTATCATATGAACATGCTTGACCGACTTTACTTTCTTACTTGTTAAAAACTGTTTTTGGCCACCCGTGCAACCATTTATTGAAATTGTTTGTTTAAACATTATTTTGCTTTTAATTTGGAGAAGAAAGTGTGCAAAGCTACAAGAGATGAGAAGGGTATATTTATATTCTTTTATTCCAGTTGTAATAGAAAATAATCAGTTTTATCTCAATTGGATTGAATTTTTCCTAAGCAGTTTAAGACTAAAAAACATGTAGAAAACGATTCAATAGAAAACAAGTGGGTGTCCCTGTAAACTAGTGGGATGTCAACTAGTCTAACAGAGCGGGGTTGCCAGAGACTCTAGTCTGTTTCACCACAACGGTCTGTAGGTTTAAGTTCCTATTGCTTTGCCAATTAACTTAAAAATAATTTGCAATTGTACTCTTTTTATTTATTTATAACAGGAAGTAAATAAAAAAATAAATAAAAGAAAACAAGCAAGAATGCTTTATTACGCTGTACCAAATCTTCGACATCCTACGCCAAGTATAAGCATTTCTTGAGAACGAACATTACATTGAATCTGTAATAAATTATTAACTAATATTATTTTTAAATCTGAAATAATCAGCCATGTCCCAGAGTACAATTCCGTTGGGAAACGGAATTCATTCCGTATTTTGGTGCTTCAGAAAATGACAAAAGTTTTCATGAACGGAATGGGAGTTTTCTGTATCTGGAGGGCCAAAAAACTATCAATAAGCAAATATGTTTTCTCCGGTTCCGAACGGAATTGTACTCTGTGACATGGCTGAATGATTTATTTTCATATACGTTAAACTTATGTCTGCATTTCATGATAGTTTTATTATCCGTTAATGTCGTAAGGCATATATATGTTTACACTTAACAAACATTTTACGAAAAAAGGATGACCAGTAAATCGATATTTAACTTTCTTCAGCAATATTTGTGTTGATTTGCTTAACCTGATTTCTCTATAAAGTTGGAGTGGGATATTAATAACAAATTGTTAAACACAGTTTGATGTAGAAAACTTTATGCAAATTTTATTAAAAGTAGTAGTTATTTAGTGTGGTTAAGTGTGACCATTGATTTAGATGTGTTAAAGAGTTTTCTAATAGTGAGCTTTATATGTGAACAACGGAGACCCAAGGACTTATTATTTCAAAATTGTTATGGTGTTATGTCTAGTTATATAATTTTCAAAGAGAAAGTGTTTTTTAAAATATACATTATACCAGCTTAACCCAGTGCTAAAGTTCGTCAAATATTTTAATACAGATCTCGTTTGATAACTAATACTACATTTACACCTACGCAAAATCTAGTACTTACGAGATTTCGAGCCAAATCTAGTTGTTTTTGACTAGATTTCCCATACAAAACAAAATCTACTTCGTGACAAGATTTCGACGAAATCTACTCAAAATCTAGTAGTACTTAATGATGCAACTATGGTTTTTACAATATAGCACTAAAAAATATTTCCCTGCACAAGAAAAAATGACATTAAAAAAAAAAACAAAACAAAAATTGTTAAAAAAAATATTAAAAATTTTTATAAAAATTGTAAAAAAATTAAAAACACGAATAATATTGATAAAATAAATATCGTTGATTATTAAAAAAAAGGAAATGCAAATTTTTTAATGTATATTTCTTTTTGTGTTTGTGTGTGTAACGAAAAAACTTTAAGTCAGCTGTTGTGTTATAAAAACAAAATCTCGCTAATGTCAAAAAAGGACAATGTAAACGCACTAGATTTCGAAGAAGATTTTAAATCAAATCTACAAGATTTCGGCCTAATGTAAATGTAGTATAAGTTGTTTGTAACAAATTTGGCAACTTTTTATGTAGCCTTTTTGGGATAAATAGAAATTTATGCTGTCTTTAGGGTATTCATTTAATCGACCTTTTGCTTTAGTCGGTTAATCGTTCGATTAATTATCCGAGGTTTTGGTTTAATCGGTCAATAATCGGTTAATTTTGTTTTTGATCGGTTTACCGATTAATAAAGTTTTTTTCATAAATTAAGTAATTTCAATATATAGAAATGCATGAATTATTTATTATTGGAGTTTATTAGTAAAAAAACAATAACATACCAAACATTAAAATTCTTGAACTAAAACGAGCAAACAAAAATTCAATTTAAAATATGCAATATGCATTTTTCAATTAATATGCATTTTTCAATTAATACATAATTGGGGGATTCAAAAGGTGTGCTATCATGTCATATCGTCATAATGTCCTAATAATATTTTACAATTGCTTAAAAAAAATATTGTTGTATTTCAAACAAAATAAAAATTTTAATGCTGTGCTCATTGATTCATCATAACTGCATAGTAGAAATATAAATTATAAGCGGTAGCCCACAACAGTCATATCGTCGGCTTAATATGCAAACCTGCTAACTTCCTTCAAACACATTTTACAGGAGAGACAAACAACTTTTTATTTTTTCTATTTGCAGCTTGATAGAAAATTAAAAATACAATTAGTTTTACACACTTCAAGACTTAAATAGATGAAAAACTACATGCTGGTCGACGAGGCGTATCTTTCTCTACCACGCGGCATCAAAATCTCAATTTACATAAAAAGTGGATTTAGCCGGTTTGCATATTAATCCTACGATATATATTTCTAGTAATTATTTACAGACATAAGGCTTTACAACTTTATGACTACCTTGTGAATCCCCCAAATATGTATTTATAAAAAAATAGACTGAGATAATATTATTATTTATTTCAATAGTTAAAGGAGATCTTATAAAAAAATCTTTTAAAAAAGTAATTTGGTTTAAATGTTTAGGAATTAAGCGATTCTTTTCTTTTGTTTTGACAAAACTTGACTTAGAAAAAATTCTTTCACTTATCGTAGATGAATATCTAATTTCTCAGACTTTTTTAAGTATTTCTCTAAACATATAAAATATTCCATTATGCCCTTAGAGTCCTGTTTTAATTTTTAAAAATGTTTAACACTTCTAATTGCTTCGGTTAATTTTGTTAAAAGACTGATATGAGAAGGTATGAGGAGAAACAAATTACTAAACACATACATATAAAAAGTACGTGAAACAAGAAAAAGGTGTTGGCAATCAAACATTTAACCAATTTTTCGCCACATTCCTGTTGATTGAACATTGAAATCGGTCGGCGGAAAATGGGTTGAAGTGAAGATCACTGAACACCTTTGTTTGTAAGAAAAAATATTTTCTAAATACATACCTTTTGTATATGAGACGAAACAAATAATTAAAAATACAAAAAAATATGTTATAATACTACAAAAAATTAAAAATCTTACTAAATCGATTAACCGATGTAGTAGACTGAAATTATCCGGTTTTTATCGTTAATCGAAGAAAGCCCATTTGAAATTAACAGATCAGTAGTTAATCGGGTAGTAATTAATTGGTTAGCCGATTGACGGTTAACCGAATGAATACCCTAGCTGTCTTTGTATGGGAGGTACCACTTTTATAATTCAGCCTACTTTTTGACAGATGTTGTGTATTGATAACCATTTCATTTGTTCCACATATGGGCTATTTTACAAATGCCTTTCTTAGATATACAGAATTCTATATTGTTCCACTCCCACTTTTTGACTGCTGTTATGTATGGATAACAACGCTATTTGTACTAATCCCGCCCACATTTAATCAGATATTTTGTATTAATCACTTTGACATTTTTTCCAAATTTGTTCATTTTGGCTCTTGCCTTTCTTCAGATTTACAGAAAGCCATATTGTCTTTCTATGGGAGGTGCCACTGCCGCTTAAAATTTCAAAAGATACATAGCTGCATTCTCACATCAGCAAAGTGTGTTAAAATTTTTCTCACCCCATTTTTTTTTGCGTGAGTTTATTTGACAATTCAAAGCGGGAACTTTCACACATAAATTTAACAGACACACATTTTCTGTAAATTAACGAGTAATTTTCTTACATGACAGCTAGTACTCGCCAAAAATGTTATATGCGCCGTTAAGTGAGAAAAACTGTTGTGTGTTTCAATTTATGGCATTTTTGTTTCATTTCTCACGTTTCAATCAACAAGTTTCTCGATGCGGGTGTAACAAAGCATGGGCACAGGTTTATAAAAGGTTTATTAAATAAATTATCATAGAAAATTTATTCTTTAAACCTTTTATAAACTTATTTTATTGGTAATTAAAAAAGGGGTGCATGTTTAGAACTTTGTTGCAAAAAACTAAATCTTTAAGAACTTTTTAAAAACTATTTCTTTATAAAAATTAAAGCCGAGATAAAATTTGTATAAATAATAAATCACTCCTTTTTTTTTTGGCACAAAATTAAAGGCTCAAAATTCCACCATTTATCTTTATTAATGTATAACACCCTTTCAACTAGACTTGTAAGTCCAAATTAAATTAAATTGACACATTAATGAATAACTTTTCTATGGCATCTTTTAACAAACAAGATAGTTGGTTTTGGCATTTTAACTATTAGTTGCGGTAAAAATCTCTGTGACGAGGGTACTTTTCGTTAAGCATATAAACTTTAATGGAAGTTATTGTATGTACATGACAAGAAGGAAATCAATCTATCAATACATTTAAACAGTATTATGTATAGAATGATTGGCACAATTAAAATTAATTGTTTTGAGTTGTGGCACAGTGGCGACAAATTTTTTTATGAGATGTTCATTTTTGTCTGGAAGATTGTTATTTGTGTTATACCAGCCACAACTTTTTATTTGTGAGGAGGGCATACTAAGTTTGTCATTCCGTGTGAAACTCAAAGAGACATCAAAGAGTACATAAAGTTTGAGTAATTCTAAGGCGATTCAGCCATGTTTATCTCTATATTCTTCCGTTGAAATCACTAACATTTTCGAACGACTTAAAATAAAGGACGAATTTTCGTGTCATATAATCTCTAGTCCTCCTTAGCAGTTTGGAACTGGAATCCGGCACAATCAATTCGGCAGGAACTTTAAGAATCCAAATATGGAACAAAATATAAATTTGATATTTCTGATACAAAAACTAGCAAAAAAAATTCTGGCGGAATCGACCGTTTGCTATTAAATTTTGCACAAACACATTATATCACTAGAAATCATACCACTAAAGATCCAATATAAAACCACTCCTAAGAAATTCTTACGTTCGGTGGAGGGTATCGAAGATTCGCCACAGCCGAACGTACCACTTTAACTTGTTTTTTTTTTAACATATTCAAATACATGTAAAATTTAGAATAAAAAAGCTAGCAGGACATTATTTTGCAAAACCAAAAACTACAAAAGAAACAAAAGGGTGAGCAAAACCAAAACAAATACTTTGTGAGTAACAAAAAAGGCAAACAAAACAATTGACTTTTCGCTCATCTGCATTTGCCTTTGTACTCGTACATAAAAGAATACATCAAACGCGGAAATATATATATATTTTTTTTTTTATTTTGCCCTTAAAATTATGAATTGCTTTTTATTTTGTTTTCTTTTTATACTTACACCACAATAGTGGAGAGCTTGACAAACGCACACTTTCCGTTTGCCAATAACGGACAAAAACATAATATGATGAAATATTTTATTTTGCCATTTATGTTTTCAATGTTCAGTTCAGCAGTTCATTAAATATAAAAAAAAAATATTTTTTTTTTGTCCATTTTGTGTGCATTTTTTTTCTTTTGCATTGAAATTATTTAATTTAGTACCGCACAGTAAAAACAGTTTGGCAATTATTTTAAATGTGTGAAAAAACTCAAAATGTTTTGATATTTTTTAATTAGGCTAAAGCTCATTAAATTTAATTCTCATTAAATTTTTTTTATGAAGAAAGGAATTGAACAACATGAAATTAATAAAAATTTATTGATAATTTTTCATTTCTGACTGCCGCGGGAATCGAACCCAAACCTTCAAGGACAAGCTAAACTTACATGTTCCAATTGCAACCAATGCAAAGTTTTGTACATATGCAAAATGTTAACTGTTGTTAAGCCGCTTGTAGTTTGTTCCGCTCTTTAGGTTTTTAATTCTGTGGCATTTTGACAAAACATCTTAAGTTGAGACAAGATAGCAAAAAAGTTTTTATAAAAAACTCGGTGATAAAATCATTTTCATAAAAAAAAAAAATAAATAAATCAAAATTAAAGAAAAATTTCGTTTATAGTAACATATTCGGAATGAAATATGGATTGATTTTCAACCATCAGTGCAAAAATAAAACAAAATATGGAAAAAGTAACGGCACTTTCCCTATAACTATTTGGCTAGCGATCTGTTCAATAAATAGATAATAAGTAGAAAAAATATCACAAAACGAATTAGAAGGTCGTAAGTTGATTTGTAAATTTTGTGAAAATAATCCTCATAAAAGAAAATTTGTAATTTTCGTCACTTTTCTGAAATCCAAATTGAAAAATCTTTTGTTTTTAAGACAGTAAAAGCTTTAGAAAGTAAAAAACCGTTTAATAGAACACAACGATCCGGTAAAAATTTTTGATACAATGCAACCAAACCAGAGCTATGTTGAAGGTAGAAATTGCCGGATATACATCAAAATCTTACCATTCGTTTGAAAAAAATTGAAGAGTTAAAAATTATACAAAGAAAATCGTTCCAGCAGTCTCAGAAAAGAGTCAGTTATCATCAAACATCTAATACGGACTTTGTAACAAAATTTTTTTGCTGCAGGCTGGCCATGAATCGTATCATGGATGATGGGAGCTTCTTTACAATGGAAGCTCATGAATGGACACGAAATCAAACTTTTTAGGCGAATTTTAAAAGAATTTTCTATAAATAGCGATAGGAACTAAGAAACCTAGACTGTTTTGTCACTCAAATTAAATGGATGTTATAGAAAAAGCACACAAAGGTGATTACAAAGGCTTTGGGTAGGGTGCCTCAAAATATGTAAAAAGCGCATCGATGTGGCTAGACATCTTTTTGTAAAATAAGTTTAAGTTGTGTATTTTTAAAATTGCATATTAACTTTGATTTTTTAATACCTGATATAAATCTTTTATTAAGTAACATTAGCAGTACTGCTAATGTGTCAGTCCATATTTTATACCGCATACATTACAAGAGTTTAGAAACGTAAACAAAAATGTTTTTTGAATTAAAATTCGTATGATTAACAACATTTTTATATACAAAATTATTATACCCACACCACAATAGTGAAGAGGGTATTTTACGCTACTATTTTTAGCTACCGACCGACTCAGAATCACTTTTTGAATCGATCTAACGATGTCATTCAGTCCAGCTGGCTGGTTGTCAATGTAAACCTTGTGCGCAAAGTAGAGGTCGCAGTTTTGGTGTAAATTTGTAGGTAGGCTCTAATTGTCACAAGGACTAAAACTATAGGAAATTGTGAAAATCAGTTGAAAATCAGTCTTTAGTTTCCCATGGCCCCATACTTTCCGGAATAGAGTCTTTGTGACCTTAAATTATCTTATAATGTTGGTATTTAGTTTAAATTAGTATTTATTCCCGTTGTTGTTGCCCCATCACTGAAGATGATTTTCTTCAAAAATTTATCATCCACTGTTGTCATTTCTTGCCACCATTCTGACCATTGATGACGTTTGTAATGGTCAAGAGGCTTTAGTTCTTGAGTCAATTGCACCTTGTAAGCGTGTAAATGCCAGCCTGTACGCATAATGTTCATCAACGACGAGCGTGAAAGGTGCAATTGTTGGGCACGACGACGAGTTGAGTTAGTCGGCTCTTCAGCCACACTATCGCGAACAGCAGTAATATTTTCTGCAGAACGAGCATGCACTGGTGTTTTCACATCTCCTACAAACGCGGTTTGCTCAATTTTTTGCACGACTTTTCCGATTGTACCCACATTTGGGTGATTAAATTGACCGAAAAAATCCCGGAGTGCACGATATGCATTTTGATTTGAACGCCCATTTTTATAATAAGCCATAATAAGTTTAACGCGTTGCTCGATTGTGTATCTTTCCATGGTTCCAATTAAGTAAGTCTGAAATTGAGAAATATCAAATGGAATGCAGAAAAAAACTTGACGTTTAGGTGTGGTTCACATTCAACATCGGCCCTTAAAATTAAACCACCCTTAACCCCCTCCGTAAAACCATTTAAAGTAAAAGAAAATTTTATATAGATGAAGATATCCAAATGATATTCGGCACAAACAACGTCGGATCCAATTGGGAACTCTCTCGAACATTTTTTCCTTGAATCTGTGGTATAGGTATCATATGGTTCGGACCGAGTATTCTTTCTTATTTTTTTTTTAGTTGGGGTGTATACTGCGGCTTTATTACGTACACCCTCCTTTCAAAACTTCGAAGAAAAAAATTGGAAGGCAATAGTTTCCTACAAACGCGGATTGGACCATTTGTCGGCTAAATTTTGTGTTTTATATATAAATAGCGATAGGAACTAAGAAACCTAGACTGTTTTGTCACTCAAATTAAATGGATGTTATAGAAAAAGCACACAAAGGTGATTACAAAGGCTTTGGGTAGGGTGCCTCAAAATATGTAAAAAGCGCATCGATGTGGCTAGACATCTTTTTGTAAAATAAGTTTAAGTTGTGTATTTTTAAAATTGCATATTAACTTTGATTTTTTAATACCTGATATAAATCTTTTATTAAGTAACATTAGCAGTACTGCTAATGTGTCAGTCCATATTTTATACCGCATACATTACAAGAGTTTAGAAACGTAAACAAAAATGTTTTTTGAATTAAAATTCGTATGATTAACAACATTTTTATATACAAAATTATTATACCCACACCACAATAGTGAAGAGGGTATTTTACGCTACTATTTTTAGCTACCGACCGACTCAGAATCACTTTTTGAATCGATCTAACGATGTCATTCAGTCCAGCTGGCTGGTTGTCAATGTAAACCTTGTGCGCAAAGTAGAGGTCGCAGTTTTGGTGTAAATTTGTAGGTAGGCTCTAATTGTCACAAGGACTAAAACTATAGGAAATTGTGAAAATCAGTTGAAAATCAGTCTTTAGTTTCCCATGGCCCCATACTTTCCGGAATAGAGTCTTTGTGACCTTAAATTATCTTATAATGTTGGTATTTAGTTTAAATTAGTATTTATTCCCGTTGTTGTTGCCCCATCACTGAAGATGATTTTCTTCAAAAATTTATCATCCACTGTTGTCATTTCTTGCCACCATTCTGACCATTGATGACGTTTGTAATGGTCAAGAGGCTTTAGTTCTTGAGTCAATTGCACCTTGTAAGCGTGTAAATGCCAGCCTGTACGCATAATGTTCATCAACGACGAGCGTGAAAGGTGCAATTGTTGGGCACGACGACGAGTTGAGTTAGTCGGCTCTTCAGCCACACTATCGCGAACAGCAGTAATATTTTCTGCAGAACGAGCATGCACTGGTGTTTTCACATCTCCTACAAACGCGGTTTGCTCAATTTTTTGCACGACTTTTCCGATTGTACCCACATTTGGGTGATTAAATTGACCGAAAAAATCCCGGAGTGCACGATATGCATTTTGATTTGAACGCCCATTTTTATAATAAGCCATAATAAGTTTAACGCGTTGCTCGATTGTGTATCTTTCCATGGTTCCAATTAAGTAAGTCTGAAATTGAGAAATATCAAATGGAATGCAGAAAAAAACTTGACGTTTAGGTGTGGTTCACATTCAACATCGGCCCTTAAAATTAAACCACCCTTAACCCCCTCCGTAAAACCATTTAAAGTAAAAGAAAATTTTATATAGATGAAGATATCCAAATGATATTCGGCACAAACAACGTCGGATCCAATTGGGAACTCTCTCGAACATTTTTTCCTTGAATCTGTGGTATAGGTATCATATGGTTCGGACCGAGTATTCTTTCTTATTTTTTTTTTTAGTTGGGGTGTATACTGCGGCTTTATTACGTACACCCTCCTTTCAAAACTTCGAAGAAAAAAATTGGAAGCCATTCGTTTCCTACAAACGCGGATTGGACAATTTGTCGGCTAAGTTTTGTGTTTTATATAGATTCCTTATTCTAATTACTGCTGCAGCAGTTTCTGTCTCATTGGCTAAATTTGTGATTCATTTCCATTTGTCCTGATGAGCGCTTCAGTTTACATTGTCTAATTGTTTTTAATTCCTGGCTTGCACCACTATACTGTAGACCTTTTTTCGCCATTACATTATGTCTTTAATTGTAATAATCAAAAATAATTGAACTTTATAAACTAAATATAGTTTTTTTTTTGAGTAAACTCTTTAAGTTATTTAAAAGTTTTTTATTTCTTTTTTATTTTGTAATTATTTTACACCAATGTAAAATGTAGGTTAAGTTTACTTTCGTAAAAAAAAAAAAAAAATAAGAAGAGGATTCTTTTTGGCAGACAAAATTTGAAGTTTTTTTTTTTTTGTCAATAAAATAACTTTCCTTAAACAAAGGAAAAGTTTAAGCATAATAAAAACTTTTAACTTATTAAAAAGTAAACATGATGTTCTTTCACAAGTTCAACAATATGGAAAAATAAAGAAAAAAAATCTCTTAATAGTTTTTTATAATTGTTTTTTGAAATGGAAGCAAGCTCAAGCTTTGTGCAGTGTTACCAGAAGTTGCTGTCTTTTTTCTCTAAAATGGTAGCGTAGGGAAAATAAAACAGATTTTTGAACATACTTTGTTCGTAGCATTCAATTTCTGTTTCGAAACTAGAATTGGTTTTTAAAAAAAGGTCCAGTTTTTATATGTCAGGCAATGCCGTTATCTATTTAATATTTTTTGTTTTGGAAATCTTAAATTAAATGAATGAATTTTCTGGCCTTTTTTCTTAAATAAGGGAACTGTTGAAAATTTGATCATTAGTGAAGAGTAAAATCGATATGGTACCAGTTATAATCAGAAATTTACTAAAATTTTTTTAATTTGAAGGTTTGCAATAATATATTTAGTTACCCTGTTATTTAATTTTGTTGTTTTACAGATTTTTTTTTTGGAATAAGTGGTTAAAAATATTAAGGTAAGTGTATTAAATTTTGTCGGAATAATAGTTTGCAAGCAAATTGGGTTGCATTATTTAACATATAAATGCCTTTTTGAAATATATCGGGGTTTTCAACATGAACTTTGTTTTCTAAAACAAAATAAAACAAAAAATTAAAATGAAGACGATTCAAAATTTTATTGTATTACGAAGAGAAAAGTTCGGCAGTTATGAATGAAAAATGATATCTGGCAAATGTACACCAGGAGCACGATGTACCAGATGTCGATTCTTTCATCAAAGTTTTAAATCACTTTTTAGCAAAATGGCGGGTCTATTTCGTTAATCACATCACGGATTTTGAGTTTAAGGTGGCAATCGATTCGATTGGCTCCGTATAGACTCTGTTATTAACATAGCCCCACAAAAAATAATCCAGTGGTGTTAAATCACACGATCTGGCTGGCCACTTTGCAGCTGATGTTCGTGAAATTATGCGATCGGGAAATTTGGATTGCAATAAATTGATCGTTTCATTGGCTGTGTGAATGTAACTTTAACAGAACCACAATTTTTGAAGTGGATTTTAATTATTTTTATGCGATAAAATCTACAGCATGCTTAGATTTTTAAGTCCTGCATTTATAACAATTTAAAACTAAACACAGCGGTAAACAGCAGAATCAAACACTTCCCTTGCCATTTTGTATTTATATTTTTTTGCACATTTTGATTATGAGCCAGGCCTTGCATTATGTTTTACCATTTTGGTGTTTCGCCGTTGCAATTAGAACAAAGCGCATCACATTTATTAAGGAAAGAGAGAAACGTCCTCGTCCACATTATGAAACATTTGCTGCAGAAACTTTCGTTAATTCTCTTAATAAATCTTTTGTTTTGCAGCATTTAAGTATTTGATACGCATAGGTGATTTTGTAGGATCAATGATGATTAAACACTGCAACATTTTTCCTGATGAACTTGGTGTATATTTGCTTTTGGAGACACTAAAATTTGTTTCAACATCATTGGGAATATGCCCATTAGACATTCTTCTCGCTGTAGTCATTTGTTTCGCTAAAAATTATTGCAATAATAGCAACGTTAGTCGTTAAGACTACGAAGGTTTTACAAACACATACATACCACTTTAAAGAAGCATACAGGACTTAAGTATTGATCGGCTTCACTACTGAATTAGCTCCCCAGTAAAAAATGTGTTCCAAAAGAAGCAGGTTTTATGTATGAATTCATACCTGAAATCGCTTTAAGCCTGCTGATGGGATGCCTGATTTTTGTATGGGGTGTTCCGGCTTTGGAGAACTTTTTTCTGCTGACAATTAGCGCTTCTTTTACCATGCAAACAAAGCACTCCTAAAGTGCTTTTTTATGGGCTAACTAAATTAACATATTCATTAATTTTTTGCTTTTACTTGCTTAAAAGCCTTTTTTCAATCATTTTCGTAAACCATAATATATTTTTATTTGGCTCGCTTTAAAACCTTCTTCGTTGTCAGCACTAAAATAGCAGCATTTTTTGTATATTTTATTCTTTATCATTTACTGCTGTATAAGAGCTCTCTTATCGGAACGCTCGATTATGGGCTTTTTCTCTTAAGTGCTTCAAACAACCGAAAATTTTTTTACTGAGTCTCTTCAACGTAAAAATGGCAATGATACAGAAAGAAGACAAAAGGTTTTGAAGGGGGAACAAATTAATGGTAGTCGAAACGACTAACACTGAGCATGCAGGGTTAAAAACAAAAATTATACAATATACTATTTAGGTTAACCCGGTGCGCTTTGCTACCCCCATCAAAATAAAACTGGTAAACTTTTTTTAAAACAGATCTCGTGCATTGATAACAAATTATATTCTACTAAATTTAAATGCTTTTACAGTAACCGTTCTACAAATATACAGATATTTTAAGGTGCTAAGCCTACTTATCCCATTGAACCTACTTGTTGAAAGATGTTGTGTATTATTATCTAAGCTTTTTGTACAAAATTGGAATGCTTTCACTGTTTTAGTACTCCAAATATCAGAAATTGACTGTGAACATTTCAGGAAAATAGGGTCAGTAGCTTAGGAGTCTATAGCGAACAAACAAAGATAAGCTTTTTCATTTACCAATAAAAAATTGAGCTTCAAACGTAGCAGGTTTGTAAGGGAGAAATGTAAGAGTTTAGCTCACCATCTCGCTTACGGAAGACATGAATTTTATATGGCGAGTTCCCACTTTGAAGCAATACATTTTTGACACAAAATGCGCTTTATTCAACGCATATAAAAACAGGTGATCGTAGGTATCAGGTAGGTATTAGTGCTTCGCAAAATTATGAAATTTGTTATTGGCTACTTATTACTCCCTCTCCACCTGATCCCTTGATTTTTATTTTAAAAGGTGTAGTTTACCATAAGAGTGGGTCCTAAAAAGCTTGAAGACCTTTGTCTGCAGATATTCGGTACTTAGTATTTTCGTCTGTCAACCCCGCCCATTTTTATTTTAAAATTTAAAATTTACCATAATAGTGGCTTTAACTACGCTTAAAGACTCTAGCTATAATAGTTCTTCAGTTACGCGATATTTAATATATGCAATCTATGGGAGCTTCCCCTGTGCCTACCACATTAATTATTTTCAAAGGTGTAGTTTACTATAAGAGTAACTCCTACCAAGTTTGAGCAATATCACTTTAACAGTTCTTAAGATATGCGATATTTAACATTGGCGTTCTATGGGGGTACCACTTCTCCTGCTGCTATCTTATTTAAATTTGGTAGCTAAGAAGATCCTACTGCAAAAAATTAAGGCAAATGGGTGTAGAGGCTCTTAAGATATACGACACTTAATCTTGGCATCCTATTGCGGGTACCACTTTCCCTACCCCTATTGAAAAAATAATTAGCCTATGTTATTATCGGGGCTCACGTGATGTTACTGCAAAAATATCAGGAAAAGCGGTTTTGTAGTTTAGGAGTCTATAAACCAACAAACAAACAGACAAACATTTTTCATTTCTATTAGAGTTTCTACGCGGGAAAGAATTCCCGGGACACTTTTTAAAATTAATCCCGGGAAATTTTTTCGGGAATTTTCGGGAATTTAAAACTTAATTTTTTAAAATTTTTATTTAATGGCATCGTTAAAATCAAAAAAATACAAATATATTCTTTACTAAAATTACTAAAAACTAGCTACAAATCCAACAATTTTTGCTACGCCAATAAATCAACGGTCTCTTTAATTGCTGATGAAATATCTAAAAAGCTTCTTGAAGTAGAAAATGAAAATGTACACGATACATCATTACTAGCACCAGATGAACCATCTACTATCTTTAAAGAACACCTTGAAAATACAACAGCCTGAAAATATTTAAAAAAAGAATTTGACGTCTATGAAGTCAGGAGCCAACAAACTTAAAATCTTTGTATGATGCGCTTCTTACTATAAAACCAAAGTCTGTAGAAAGCAAGAGTACGTTTTCGGTAGCAGGCAATATACATTTTAACAAGGATTAGAAATGCTTTTAAATGTTTTTTCTTAAAAGAAAATGAATTTTACCGAGCTGCTACATACATATATAATATGTATGTAAATATGAATGTTACAATTTATTTGGTTTTGTTTTGATTTTCTGTAGTTTTAATTAAGGTTATTTGTTTAGACTGTTGTATAGATATATATATATGTACATATATATATATATATATATATTCTTTAAAAAAGTGAAAACCTGTGTCTTGAACTCATTTAATTAAATCATTTTTTTATTCTAAAAATCCCGGGATTCCCGGGAATAAGATTTTTTTTATTTCCTTTCCCGGGAATAGAAAAAGTCCGGGAAATTAGAAACCCTAATTTCTATATATATATAGATAGATAGATAAGTTCTTCTTCGAGGAACAATTTAAAATGCTAAGAGGAGTAACATAACAAAAAGTAGACTTTTCTGTGGAAATACCCATGTTCTTTTATAACTTTCTTAGATATACATATTTAATTGGTAAATAATAAAAAAAACCCACTTGTATAAGAAGAAAATGTTATTGGAATTTTAAAACCATATAATAATCATTAAATTATAGTTCTAATTAACCATAATACGTTCGGAGGCAACCATAATAAGGACGATTAATTTATGGTTAGCGGTGACTATAATAATGTTAAAGTAACTTAAATAAATTAAAAAAAAAAAATCGGAGCTGTAAGAAAAGATAAACTCAATGTTTTATTGTCTTTAATTAAGCTTTGATATTGCTACAAGTAAAACTGGGGCTTATAATTCTTATTCGCTTAACAGTTTTATTTGTACAATATCTTTTTCTAAAATTTTTGGATGAAGTTTCCTGACGATCTGGCCTAAGCAACCAGTGAAATGCGGATAGGAATAGCTTATCCCATCAACAAAAAAATTTCAGTTTATCAATAGAATGAAATGAGAATCTAGCACTTTTAAACGAAACCTTGATAATTAAAAATTGTTCGTTTAGAATTGTATATAAAAAAATGTGGATTCTTATTAGAACGATCAATTTAATAGAATACTGAGTTCCATGCAATAAACATTTTTAATTATATTTGATACAAATTTGATAAATAACAATATCCTCTTCTATCATTCTGTATCATTATCAATTCAATCTGGTTGTTCTCATGTACATTTTGCAATTCTCTCAGGGTCACTACTATAACGCGACAAAGGAAATTACAGAAATATTAAAAAAATTAAAAAAAAAAAATCCAATAAATAGAAATTCTCTTTTCTGTCACGTTTTGTTATTACCTGGGAGGAAAAAAATGCTTATTAGTTTATTAAAAAACGATGTTAATCTAAAGGAAATAGGTGCTAGTTACAAAACATGGTTACACTGGAAAACACAATTAAAACTGTTATTTTGCTGCTAAAGAAAGGACTTGATTAAATTTCTACAACCACAAAAAGTGAATATTGGTAGAAACACAACTGGTACGAACGACGAATTATTCGCAACGAATATTTTAAAACAAAACTAAGAATTGCAACACTCGTTGTAAATATTAAAAGATGTGCAAAAACATAACGATAATCCATATTGGAAAAAAATTTGGGCAATAATTGACGGTACCCTTAAATCAAGTCAATTTAAATTTTAAAATCATTAAAAATAACTAAAGCTGTCTACGTTAGTGATGGAAAATTCACTACTATGGTACTATTTTCAGTACTTTTTCCTTTCAAAAATTCAACGGAACCCCGAAGTCCGTTTTAGTACTCTTTTCTGGTTATTCTTCTTTGTTTAGAAATTTAGCATTGATATTTTTTTAACATCAACAACTAACCGCTTAAATTTCAACTCCGACACCTAATCTAACCTTGATGCTAAATGTATATAAGACTGGTGCTTATTTGACTTTAAACTCTTTTTTTAATGAAGTACCTTTAAAATGGTTAAATATAGCAAGAAAAGGATTCAGTAAAAATTTCACATCAATATTTAAATTATTGCATCGCCAATTTCGAAGTATTTTTATTTTGGAAATTATTAGAATATTTTTTTTTAAATTTTTCATGCCGAAAAATTTTGGAGTCGGAGTCGTGAATTTTTTGTGGGCACTTCGACTCCGACTCCGGTACAAAAACCTCAACACCAACTCTACAACTTCGACATCAAAGCCCTGTTGACAACATTGCCTACACAAAATGTATTCTTATCAAACGGTTATGGCAACACTACTTGTTGGTATATTTTAATGTCAGATATCCTCATCGGAATTCTACTGAAATTTAGCCAGCTTGATTCATAAATAGCTGAGATATGAGCAAAAAAATTATGTATTTTAGTTTTTAGTTTTTAATTTTTTTTTTTTTTTTTTTTTTTTTCTCATTATTTTTTTATTGAATCTTCATATTTTAAATATGAACTAACAATAATTAATCAAATCTTAACCTAATACGTTATTTTATGTCCTGCCAGTGCCAGACAAAAATTTTCTTCATCACGGGTTCTGTTCACTTATATAGGTGTTTATCGCTCATCTAATTGGGTAAGTGCTGCAGTGTCTCTTCTTCTTAAGCGAGTGTGGCCGCCATGGTTTAAAATATTTCGAGCTAGTGGATTTGGGTGTTGTTCAAGCCTTTTTAAATATTTTGCTGCATATTTTTCAATCATAGTTTTTACTAAAGGAACATTGAGATCCTTGTGAATATTTGAGTTTTTAACATACTAAGGGGCAGCTGTGATTATTCGAAGAAGTTTATTTTGGCGCCTTTGAATTTTTTCGATATTAGAAGCCGAGGCAGTGCCCCATAGTTGAATACCATAGCACCAGATTGGCTTTAAGATGGAGTTGTAAAGTAAAAGTTTGCAGTCGAGACTTAGGACAGAGTTTCTTCCAATAAGCCAATGAATTTGGATGGCTTTTAGTTTCATTTGAGATAATTTTGCCTCTATATGGCTTTTCCACGTTAAACGGCGATCTAGATGAATACCGAGGTATTTTACATGCGAATTTTGAGGCACTAAATGATTATTGATTTTAATAGGGGGGCATGTTTCCCGACGCAAGGTAAATGTTACATGTACGCATTTTTGCTCATTGACCTTTATCCTCCATTGCTTCAGCCACAGTTCGAGTTGAAATATATGATCCTGTAGGTATCGAGATGCTTCTTGACTGTTTTCGTGCACGCTTAGAAAAGCTGTGTCATCAGCAAATGTTGAAGTTTGGGTGTAGTTGTTTATTGGCATATCCGAAGTATATATTTAGTATAAAAGTGGGCCTAGGATGCTTCCCTGAGGGACTCCAGCTTCAATTGGTTGAGGAGAGCTTAAATAATCACCTTCTTTAATAATAAACTTTCGACCGACTAAGTAGCTTTCTAACAGCTTGTGTGTGTTTACTGGTAAGTTTAGCTTCAATTTATGTAATAAGCCTTCATGCCAGACTTTGTCAAAAGCTTGAGAAACATCGATGAAGAGAGCGGAACAATATTTTCTTTCTTCAAAGGCTTTTCTTATTGCATTTACTATACGATGGGTTTGCTCAATTGTGCTGTGTTCTCTTCTAAAGCCGAATTGGTGGTTAGGAATACATCTGTTTTCATTTAGAATTGGGGTTAATTTTGACGCTAACAGCTTCTCAAACAGCTTTGATATATTTGAAAGTAAACTTATAGGCCTATGTGACTCAACTTTTGTGTGATCCTTTCCTGGTTTAGGTATCATGATGACTAAGGAAACCTTCCACTTTTGAGGATAGTATTCCAGGCGTAAAATAGCATTAAAAATTAAAAGAATAATTCTCCTTGCTATGCTGGGTTGCTCCAAAAGCATTTTGTTGCTGATCTTATCAAAACCAGGAGCCTTCTTGGGGTTTAAATCACAAATAGCCTTTTCGATTTCTCTTATCTCAAATCTTAGGGGAACAGGTGCTCTAGCAGCAACAGGTGGTAACTCGACCGCCATATCGTGAGATATGTTAGGGGTAAATACGTGTTTTAAATGATTAACAAACAGATTTCCTTTTTCAACATCATTTCTTGCCCAACTTCCATTCAAGTTTCTTAATGGCGGATTAGCGACAACTGGCCTTTTGAGATTTCTAGCTGCACGCCATAATGAGTAGTCTGATTGTGGAGTTGCATCAAGTTCCTTAAGATATTTTTCCAGAGAAGCCGTTTTCTGAGTCTGCAGTAACTTTCTCAGCCTTTTTGTACAGTCTTTTAGTAAGTTCTTAAGTTGAGGGAATCTGTGCAATTGCCACTCTCTACGAGCTCTCCTTTTTTTTAGACAAGAGACGCTCGACATCTGAGGAATATATTTTATTATTTTTGGTTTTTTTGGGGGCAATGCTGGAATGTTGAACAGCTAGTTTTAGAAAACTGTCAAAATTGACAATAGAGCGATCTATATACTCCGGTGTGCTAAGCGGAATATTTTCTGTGCAATGGGTACTGAGATATTTTTTATATTTTATCCAATTTATATGTGTAGCTGACGTCGCTATGTGACCAGAGGGAGATTCAATTCTATTGGTGTTTGTTATAGTAACAATTGTAGGTGTGTGATCAGAGGATAATTCTATGGAAGCTTCAACGTAAATCGTTTCTGTGGGGATGTTTTTAACCACGCCAAAATCGATGACATCTGGAATTTTTTGCGGATCAGCAGGCCAATATGTTGGTTGGCCGCTCGCGACAACATTTAAATTCATTTTAGAGATTGTATTAAACAGAACACGACCCTTTGGTGTTATAAGTCGTGACCCCCAGAAGGTATGTTTTGCGTTGTAATCGCCAGCAGCCAGGAAACAGGGCCCCAGTGACTTATAATATTTGTAATATTGGCTTTCTGATATTGCAAATCTAGGTGGTGAATAAAGAGATGAAATAACTATGCTTCGATTTAGCTCTTCGACACAAATGTTCGTAGCTTGGAGATAATCTTCACGATGATCACACATTGGGTAGTGTTTAATTCGGTTTTTTATTAATATAGCAGAACCTTCACAAGCTCTATCTCGAGGGTCCTTGGTATCATATAGAGTATAACCATTAATTTTAAACGTATTTCTTGATGTCAAATGAGTTTCAGAAACCATCATGACATCAATTTGTTTATTTTTAAGAAAGTATTCTAATTCATTTTTATGTTGGCGGATGCCGTTTGCGTTCCAAAAACAAATTTTTAAACAGTTCATGGCTTGTTAAGAATAGCTTGCAATAACATCGATTGCATTCTAAGAATTTCCTGCATCATATTACCCATTGTGTTTGTAAAATTATTTACTGCTTGCACTAATGTTTCCATTGTTTTTTCTAGACGACTTAGATTAGAAACTGGAGTTTCGTCATTACTTGACGAAGCGCCTTGCATTGGTACATTGTTTGATTTTAAAACGTTAGCATAAGAGGTTCTGTTACTACTACGCTGCGGAGCCTGAAGATCATTACTGTTTACTTGATTCGTTACCTGCATTTGAGGGGGATTAGTTTTCGGTCCAGCCGACTGCTTGACGATAGTATATACAGGGCATCCTCTATAATTGGCAGTGTGATTACCACCACAGTTGCTGCATTTTTTTACGTTGGGGTCGGTTTTAGACTTATCGCAAAGAACTGTACCGTGTAGCTCACCACATACTACGCAAACAGGGGGTAAATAGCAGTATGCCTTAGTATGGCCAAATTCTTGGCAGTTCAAACATTGAACGGGACCACCTCTTTTGTGCGGCTCCTCTATAGTTACCTTTCTGTACAGAATGTATTTTAAATCATAGATGGGATGCGTTTCATTTTTTTTAAGCTTAACGTCGCCGGGTTCAAACTCTACTCGAAAAAGTGGTTGGGGAATTTTTTCTCTATTTTTAATGTTTACTACATGTTTTACCTTGAAGCCTTTTTCTTCTAGGAATGTTTTGACCTCTTCTGGGTCCACACATGAGTCAATACCCTTAATCACTACCTGAAGACCTTTACTGCTTTTCAGTTGGTATGTATAAAAGTTTTTTTTTAGTGCTTCAAAGTTGTTTATTACTTTGCGAAAATCATTCTCATGATTGACTTGTATTTTAGTCTCGTTTATACTACCACGCTTGATAGCCGCTACGTAAAACGAATTTTCACCTATCACTGATATCAAACTCTTTATGAGCTCATTTGAATTTTGTTCCCTAAGATATATCGGGGGAGGCTTTGACGATTTTATGACGTTTGGAACTTCAGAGGATTCATCCTCCAGAATTGCAAAACGATTTTGAGTATTTATTTTGTCAAAAGTTGGTACTTTTGAGGCCGAAGCAACTGCTGCAGAGGTAGGGCTGCGTCCCCGTTTGAGGACTGTTATGTACCTGTCCATACCAACTTGTACTGTAGGCTTTTGAGAAATTTTTCCTTGAGTTACTGAGTTGTCCATAGCGGCTGTTTTGGGGTTAACCGTATCATCACTTATTAAAGTTTTTTTTGGCTCTGCGGCAGCGCCTGCAGTTAACAAACTTGTTATTGTAATACGATCGACCGTATTTGTAAACAAAGAAGGTGAGAGGGAACGCGTTCGAGTAATAGGTTTAGCCGTTAGGTAATTGCTATCATCGATTCTTTTTTTTGTTTCTACTTTTGTTTCGTCAACACTCACTGTAACATAAGCATTTCTTTCATTATGTTTTATTGTTTTTGCATTGTACGCATTCATAAGAGTTTTTTTTTTATTTTACAGTTTGTTTAATTGTGCTCTTCTTGTTATTTGTTGTTAAAAACCCCGATAATAAAAAAGAAGAATAAACAAAAACAAGAAATGTTTTTGCTTAAAATGTATGTTTGTATGTTTATGTATGTATGTTCATACATACATTTTTTTATTAAATTATAACTTTTATTATTTTAATTATTGACGTTTATGTTCACAAATTAAAAATTATTTTTAAGCGTCCAATTCGCTGATATTATATTATTTATTTAATAAATAATATTATGATTTTATAACAACTTATTTAAGTATGTTAAAAGAAAACAGAAACCGTATGCCGAGTTAAAAAAAAAAACACGTCTGCATTCAACGAGCACTGTGATGCAAAGTCGAAGTTTTTAATTTTTAAGTTTATTTTCCATAAAAAAATATGTTTGAAAAATTACAAAAATGTTGAAAAAAGTACTCTTTTGCTTGGTGGCAGTACCATCTAAATTTTTCAATTTTCCATCATTGGTCCACGTTTTGTTTTGGGATCATGATTTTGCTCGCCTACAAAAATAGCATTATGAATTGTTTTTTACTCAGATTTGTAGCAGGTATTTTTTCAAACCCTATGTAACTTACGTAAGTGTCTAATTTTGCCTTATCCCTTTTGTGGTCAAGATCATCTAAACAGATTCACGCTTGAACAACGCCACCAAATTATCCAATTTTTCTTTGAAAATCAGTCATCGATTCGTCGCACTTTTAGGCGGCTTCATACACAGAGAAAAAAAAGTTTCATATTTGAACACGAAAATCGCATATTTGATTAAAAAAAATTTTAATTTTCTGCGATGACGATTTGTCGGTATTGATTAAAAAGTTTGTAAGTATAGTTATTGAATTTTTAGTCAACAACCAAGTTTATTGAGTCATAAAAAACAGTTGTTGCCCAAAATAATTTCTTTCAACAAAATGTTTATGTGATTTATTAAAATAAATTGTTGGAAATGTTGCATAAATCAAACAAAATGTTTATCGTATCTTTATTTATTAATTATTATGAGCTAAATTTCCAATTTTTATTCTTTGATAAATACACTAAAATTAATTGTGGGGGGTAAGCTAGTTCCTATGCGCATTTCGCTGGTTGCTTAGGCCAGATCATCATTCAGAATCCTTTTTCAAAGACTTTAGAAAAACTAAAGATATTATACAAATACAACTGTAAAGCGAATGAGAATTATGAGCTATTAAAAAATGGACAAGAGTAAAAATACTGTCTTTAATTTAATTTTTTTTTTTTATTGAATATGCAGAAATATTTAATTATGCACCCTTATTCCATTTAGCGTTATCAATACGAAACGATATCGTTTTGTGTCGATTGTTGCAAATCGGTATGCCCATTGTCAATATCAAGTTTTATCGATAAGCGTCGATGTATTTTTAGTATGCCGTACGCAACGTTAACGTTGGCATCGATTTAAATTAACTCTGTTTTTGTCGTCAGTCTTATTGGTGTCGAAACAGTTTCTTTCTTTTTTATTTTTCAAAAATAATAATGTTGAATTAAAAAAATTAAAAAATAGCAACAAAGTTTCGGAAAATTGCAAAAATAGCGAAAATTCGCGAAAATTTTATGTATTTCAAACAATCCAAAAAATTGATTAAAAGTTCCTAAAACTATAAGGAATAGCAAAAATTCCATGAAAATCGCTAAATTACCGCAAATTCCCGAATGTTCGCGATAGAATTTTCGCTATTTTTGCAAATTTTCCGAATGTTTGCAATTTTCGCGTAACTTTTTTCGGCAATCGTCGTACCGTTCTGTTTTTTACAGGGCACTATCAACACTGTCGATTTATACGGGGCGAAAAGTGTAATCAATACCTTATGGCATTAGTAAGGGTGATTTTTTAGAATAAATCAAGCTACCCTCTTTGAGAGCACAACATTAATAAGAAACGAACATCAAATTGCACATTTTTAATAAAAACTTATTAGAAATGTTCTTAAAAAAACGATAAACAATCGACATCGTTACATTGCTGTTATGGCATACAAGTTTTGTATCGAATTGATGACGATGTCGATAAAAATTGATTTTGATATTCAATTGATGACGATGACGACGACGTTAAATGGAATAAGGGTGATGGTAAATATGTTTTATAAAGTGCCATTTTGCAAAGTTTAATTTTAATAAATTTTTTCATTGAATCAAATAAAAAGTTTGTTGACCTAAAATTTTATTTTTAACAAATTGTGTTGTTAAAAATGTTCTTGTGATTTTTTTTTCTGTGTATGGAGTGATACTAATTCACAACAGGCCCTAGAGACTCCAAAACACCCGGAAAAGTTCATCGTTCGGTGCGGTTTACACGCAGGCGGCATCATCGGACCTTATTTCTTTAAAAACAGAGCTGAAGATAGTTACCGCATCATTATTTAAGGTTTTTTTTGTTTGAGAATATGGACGACGTTCATCAGAGTTTCAACAGTCGGTTTCAACAGGATAGCGCTAGGTGCCACTGGCTTTTGCTGATAAGAAAGTAGCGATTTATGCCTTGTTAGCCAACATTGTTCGTGTTATACGGGACATACGGCCAGCAATGCATAAACAAGTGGGCCAGAATTGGATAATGCGCTTTTTCAAGAACAGCAGCGGTACTCATATGCCAGAAATCATTTTTAGATGTAAATGCCAGGTATTGATTTTTTGAATAGAAGAAATTGTTTGATTCCAATTAAATTTGTTGTGTTATTTCTTAAAATTTCAAGTTCTATACTGCTTTTAAAAACCCCTTTATTTTAAATTAATTTTTTTTAGACAAACGTTTTAGGGGAAAACCTTTCGACTGTTTAAGTATTAAAAAAAAAAAATCTGGCAACCCAAGTCCCACGGCAAAACTTTTCCTTAAACTGGTAGTTAGATCATTTATAGCAGCAAAACCTTTCCCGGGAATATCAAAAAGGCTTTTTCCGGTAAATTCCGGGAATCTTCCTCAAAAAGGAAACCTGGGTTAAACGAGAAGGAACAACGCATTTGTAAATTCGCTAAAATTATTCAAGGTGCTATTGTATTTAAATCAGAGATATCTAAAGAAAATTTTAATAACTACAAATTCTTTGTTTTTTAAAGACAAACAAACAATATATAATAATTTCCTCTTATATACACACGAAAAATATTAATTAATCTAAAAGATGTACTAATTTTTTTGTACTCGTACCTTTTAATAGCTCAATTTACCAACTGCTTAATATGATTAACACCCAAGCGCGATCTCTGCAATTTATTTCTTGGCATTAAGCTTAACTAATTGTTTTCGAAATGTCAACAGTTAAATAGATTGTTATAAAGTTGTTGAATTTGTTTTTACTCATTCAGTAGAAGTAGTCACAAATAAATGTGCAGAAATAAATGTGTAATTTCGTTAATAAAAACTTAAAAAGAAATTAGAAAACATGTAGTTTAATTGTTTGAAAAGTGCATTGTCTGTGCACATTTTAATTTTGTTAAAATTATTTTTCATTTTAACAAACAAGTGTTTTCCATTTCTTAACCTCTTAACTTTATTTTAAAACTGTACAGTTGTTAAGTAATTATTTCTTAACCAAAAGGCAAGAAAAAAAACTGTTTTAAATAACAAAAGAATTCTTGAAGTTGCCTGTAAATTAGGGTCGTACATAGTTTTGTTTCATACAAATTTTAAGAATATTGTAGCCATATTTCTATGTAAGCATTGAAATCGGCCTAATATATTACAAAGCCTTCATACACACGATCACTGCAAGCAATTTTAGTGTTCACCCGAATGGCGATCAGCACACGAGATACCACTAAGAAAGCTGGCTTGATCAGAATTGATGGTATTTTCATAATGGTCATTAACGCGATTTATATTAGAGATATTCGTGGTTTTTTTTATTATATCTCAGCTGTTTGAGACTGAACTGGCTGAGTTTTAACAGCGAGCTAATTCGGAGAATAAGTGATATGAATATACAACAACCTAGTACCCATCATATCTGAAGACTAGGTTTCATGTTGTAAAATTCCATTCTTCATAAAAATAATATAATGAAAATTAAATTTGATGAACTTAAGCCTGATTAAAAATATTAAAAATTTGGGTTAAAAACCATAAATAGTTCAACAAAATAACCACAATACTAATTATTGAGAAATACAAATATAGAACAAAAACTATCTTAACTGAAAATAGTATTGCTAGTCTCAAATAAAGTTTTTTTAATGGAATAAGCTGTCCTTGATGCTTGTAGTTGTTGGCCATCGCAAATAAAGATATTTTAGGGAAAAACATTTTTTGAATTTATGCATTTTACACTTTCGATGTCGCACGCTACAAACTTAAAATAAGTACCAAGAAAAAAGCACTGATTATTTTCCAGCAAAGTTTTTTTAATTAAATTTGCAATAAAAATATGTGTTTGTTACTAATATTTCAAACGCATTGTCCAAATACCCTCGACGCACTGATAACAAATGTTCTTTTTAAATGTAGCACGCTACATCGAAATATACGGTAAAGCAAAGAAAAAATTTGCCGTAACTGGCAATCGCATCCTTCCGTTTACATTTTTTCTTTATTGTTTGAATATAAACTGAGATTTAAAAAGCAATTGTCAATGCATAATGTTTCTCATTAAGATCATTTAGCAAATCAAACAGAACTTTTTCACTTGTTCGACTTTGCATTTGAATATTTCAAAGTGTGTTATGAATAAATGTAAAATTTGTTTAAATCATTGAGAGTTGATAGATTCCCTATAAAAATATGTTAAAACTACATACTTTTATAGACTTTGAATTATTTGGCTGCGGTTGACATTTCTGTGGAAATGCCCATATATATATTTGGATTGTTATGATTGTTTTTTTTTTTTTACTATTTAATTATTATTATTATTTACTATTTAATTTAGATGTAATATGTATTTAATATAACAAAATTGCCTCACCATAATAAATAAACTTCCCACGATGACCTGAAGTTCGGGGTCGTTATAGTAGTTCTTATAGATAAATTATTTTAAGTATCCGTATGAATGTCTGTTTAGTATTTAAGCGTATTTTCTGTTACTAGGTATATTTATGTATGTATGCATGGTATTTTGGTGTTTGCGTGAGTGCTTGTGTTTGTTACAGTTTTAATTTAAAATTTAATACATTGAAAAAAAAAAATTGGTTAATAAAAAAAAAAATTCAAAATGATTAAGGGTGAATTTAATTTAAAATTTGATTTAAGAAAAATTAATTTTCAATTTAAATTGAATAGAATTAGGTGAAAGTATAAACAATGTTATGAATAGTTCTATCATGTCAAGTAAATATATGCACTAAATAATTATTATGTCTAGTCCATTTAAGTTATGGTAAATCAGATGGTACCGTAAGTACAATGGTAAGTATAATAGCATGGAAAGTAAGATGGTAGGGTAAGAACAATGGTTCAAATGATTCCACGTTAGGAACCTAGTTCCGATCGTGAAAAGTCGTTCTCCTTTCCGATGAATCTCAGTTGCTTAGTCTGGAAATTTGCAATTGTGTCTTGAAGTTTTTTGCAAGAAACCAAACTTTTAAGATTAATTGGATTCTGTTTTATGGGTTTATATTGCGCTTCTACGACCACAATATTAAAATTTATGCGAATACCCAGAGACTGTCAAAATACAAAACAAAAATATAGTTTCTCACTAAACAAATTTAAAATTACAATAAATACCTTTATATTCTTTTCAGATCTGCACCAAATCTTGAAATTATAAAAATATCCCCAATATGCCTATAATTGCACTTTTAAAATTAAAGATCTTAATAAAATTTAAAATTTATTTTTTTTTAGATTTCTTAAAGCCTTTCCCGTTAAAAGAAAAAAATTTCAAATAATGAAATTTCCTAAAAATTTATAAACAAAAATTTCAAAGCCTTGTAAGCACAAAATTTGATTTTCCTTAAAAAAAAATCAGTTAAGCTAAGTAGAATAAATTATATGAACTCACAGTATGTATTACTTTGTTAATGAAAGACCCCTTCTACCCCCCGCGGGTGTGTAGAGAGAAATCCTAAGAATATTTTAGGTTTTGGTGTTACATCCTCCGGCAATATCAGATGAAGTCAATACCATGAATAAGGAAGAGTGTGGAATTGACAAATCTCTTGAGCTCGCGGCTGACCAGTGATTATATCTGGCAAAACAAATTAAATTTAACTTTAAATTAGAGAATTTCCTTCTTTAATAACCGACATTTTAAAAATCTGTATGATTTTCTGCACGCTATTAGTTAAGAACAGAAGAGACCTTCGGAAAGGGATTTTTTCTACCTCTTGCTTGTAATCGAAATTGGCATCTGTATATCTAGTACGAATAAAATATTTTCAATAAATAATTATCGCCCTAATTTATGCAAGGCTCTGAACATACTAATTGTGTACATGTATATGAAAGTCTTGCATAAATTTAAAGTTAAACTGCACGTGTGTATGCAAATAGGCAACATGGCATTAATGTTGCAACTACTCTAGTTGCATTTTAATTAAAATTTTGCGTGGGGCATTATGTTGCGGCACACTTGCAATCACACAGACTTTTAGACGTTTGCTTTTTAATCACACACACTATTTTTCATACTTGCACACAAAGTTAAATTCACACAAGAATGTTTTTGTAAATATTACACAATTTTTTTATATATAGATATATCACTCCCACTACATTTTCACTGTAAGGATTTTTTTTTGTACTTTAATGTTGCAAACATGGATTTTTATATCCCCATAAGTATGAGTATGTATATTTGTGTGTGTGTGTCTGTGTGTGTGTTACAACTTTTATTGTGACAAAAGGGGATTTTCTTAACAAATCACTTTAAAAATAACTTTCATCTTTCATTATTGCGTCGTGTACAGTTTTTATCTGGAAGGAATTTCAGTAAAGTTTTTCTTCTTAAGTCACATAATTAATTTATTATTTTAATTTTAAAGAAACGGAATGTAAGTTAATAACTGTTTTAATAAAATATTTATATAAATTTTTTATGTGGCTTAAGTTTATATTAACGTTACGTTAGATTCTATTTTTATTTGTATGAACCTAACGATTTATGCAGTTTTAAATGGTTAATAAAATTTTATCAAATTGTCTTAATTAAAGCAAATAAAATAATCGAACGATATTTAATTGCATTTTGTGTTGTTGCTTTTTAAAAATTCAATTAAAATTTTATCAAATAGAATAGTTGCACTTTTTTAATGTCCCCTAATTTGGACCTTTAAGTTTTCAGTTGTTCTTTAGTTTAGATAAATCGTCAGCTCATTATTGGCTTGGCGAATATGCCAAAAAGTCGGAGTGGAAAAAAACGGCAAAGAAGGTTTACATGAAGATTTCTCAAAATATACCCGATAGAATTTTTTATATATGCGCCGTTACTTCCGGCATATGTTTTGAAGAAAAATATAAATTTTTGTAAACTTTTATGAAAGAAATTACAAGTTAATAGATTTTTATTGAAAGTAAAAAATATTGCTGTGTGCCGCATACGCCACTTTACTGTTGAGTTGAAAATTTCCAAATTTAAAATCATAAAACAAATAAAAGTCAATCAATTAAAACGTGTTTATTAGTGTGTCCCAAAAATTTTTTTTTTGGGGCTCAAGCATAATTTAAAAGCTTATCGGGTATTTTTGAAATTTGTTTCAGATTTTTCAGAAGAGGTTTAGAGGTTGCTCAAGTCGAATTTTTGCCAAAATTGGGTCTGCCGGTCTTTTTTGAAGTTTTCTTTATAACGTTGTCAAAAACCACGATTTCCTTCACTTTTAAGGAAATAATTTTAAAGAAAAATGTCCAAGCTTTATTTTGGTGTACAAAGACTATAAGTTTTGCAATGTATTTGCTCATTTATGCACCCTACATTAAACTTTTTCGTAATTTTTGTATAAACTTTATAAATAAACGCTTTATAACTTTTAAAATCTTTGTGAAAATGAAGCAAACCAATAATGTAGTTTGAAAGATAAATTTATTCTGAATAAATTAGAAACAAATATTTTTGAATTTGCTCTTACCGTTCCTGAGTTATGCCGGTTTTCAGCGTTGTACCCAGTTTATGATATTATTACTCATACCCAACAGACAATTAAAAATCTAACTTTTGCGTTTGTTTTGCTTAAAAATCATTAATTGGGGTTCATACCATATAGCCCTATGCCCTGCAATAAATTCGGAAAATCAGTTTCAGAAGTTGTGACATTGATGTACGCGCTATCCATTACCAATACGTGAAGATTTAAGCAATTTTATTTAAGACCAGCTTAAAGACATGCAACCGAGAGATGACTATAAAGAATTGTTTTATCCAGCGTTTAAAAAGCTGCAGTTGAGATAGTAAAATTCATAAGATTATGCTGTAACTTCGACATCTTCATTTGTCATTGGACAAAAATAAACTGTTGGCTTTACTTCTGATTCATTACTACCCGTCTCCACTATCCATCAACTTGGTAAGAACAGCATGTCGCACATGAATTCTACTCGTGTAGACTGTTCATGTTCATGTTTCGTCCATGTGCTGCCATCGTTGCCCAAACATTCGTCTTAGCATCCATGTGCGCCATGATGTTGGCCATACAATGTATTTTCTGTATACAAACAAACGCCACAACAACAAAAATTGTGGTCAATCAGAACATGAACATCAACACGTATTCGCCACATACAAGAACGTGAACAAATTAATACCGTTGCTCTGCCGGCGTTATGGTCATGTCATGTTCAAATCGAAAGCTCATGGAGACGTGGGGTTAAATGAACACAGTCGCAGTGAAGGCAAAAGCAAAACACGAAATATTGTAAACGACAAAGAACATCGGCAGTCGACATGTTCGGAAGTGTTTGGTTTGACAGACCAAAACTTTTAAAAAATCCCGTAGTTATCGAAGATGGGACGTTGTGTTTGTGTTTTTATTTTCCATATTTTTTTTAATAATACATGCGTTCATAAAAACATAAATATGTACATAAGTACATATTTATTATTTTAATGGGAGTTAGAGGAACACATATACATATATAAGCTTAACAAATCTTTTTAATTTGTTGAAATTAAATAAAACTGTAAATATCATCGCTTTCATATATATACAATGAACACAACGTCCCATCTTCGTTAACTTCGGGATTTATTAAAAGTTTCAATCTGTCAAACCAAACACTTTCTAACATGACGACTGCCAATGTTCTTTGTTGTGTACAACATTTCGTTTTTTGCTTTTGCCTTCACTGCGACTGTTTTCATTTAATGAATCAGAAGTAAAAGCAACGGTTTATTTTTGTTCAATGAAAAATCAAAAAGTGGAAGAAAAAGCAATTTTTTCATTTTGACTGTAGTTTTTTAAACCCTGGTTTTATCTGAGTCTTTTTTTGTTTTTTGGGTGATAGATCTAAGCCCTATCCAACAGTAAAAGCTTCAGGGGCTATTAGTGGTTTACTGGAGGAAGAAAATTATATATTCCTTGAAAATATACATTTTTCGAAACTAGCTGTAATCTTTCTTGGATAATTCAAAAATCGATGCTAGAATTTAGTTCATTTATTTTAAGAATAAATCTCAAAAATGGTTATCTCTGTCACTGCCCTCGAAACTCTCCTCTCAATTATCTTAGTCTATTAAAGCAGTTGGATAGCTACAAAATTTTTCTAGGTCATCAGTGGTACTTAACCCCAAAACTGCCTACCTAAGCCTTTTTTTGATGAACATAACGACACCAAAACAATCAGTTGAATAACAAAAAAATCAACATACGCCAAGGTGCGGGAACGATGTAGTAAATTTTAATAGAAGACATTCTTAAAAATAAAGAAATTCAAGGATTAATTTTCAAAACCAATCTTAATTTTTTTTGAAGTATGCAATATTTCAATTGATTTTTTTAAAACAGATTCAGAAAATTAGAATTCGGGTTTTTTCGGGATAGTAATCCCTACAAACTTTTACAAAAAATTTTGTATAATTTGTGTAAAAATGTTTGGGGTTGTTTTTCATTTCTTAAAATTTGCATTTTTTTATTAGTAAACGAAAAATAGCCCCAAAGTAAAAATTGTGATTTTATTTGGGGCCATTTTACATTCCACTTAAAATGCAAAAACACCGTAACGAAAAAATGAAAAATAACCTCAAAAAAAAAAAAAAAAAAAAAAATACCCCAAATTGCGTGTTGTTGTGTCTCAGGTAACATTTTGGGGCCCTGCTTCACATTTGGGGCCATATTTCCTGGGGACATTTTGCGCACCGCCAGTTTATTAATGGATGAAACGTACAAGTTAATTTTATTAAACTTTGTAATATAAAGGCTGGGGTTTGAGATCTCAGTTAAACTAGGCTTACCAAGTTTGTATACATAATTTTTAAGGGACAGCTTAGTTTTCCCTAAAATGTTGGTCTTTAATGAAATATTAAAAAAAAAAATCACATTTCGCTGGAAAAATCCGACTTTCCAGCGAAATGTGATTTTTTTTGTTAAGACTACGTTAAATTAAGTTTAAAGTTAATCCGCATCTAAAAAATACGGCCTACATGAATTATAAAACATGTCTTAAACCTCTTTTTTTAATAAATTTAAATTAAAAGCATTCGTCTTTTATTCCAAAAACCCCCGATATCCCGAAAAATCTCTGGATCCCAAGATTTGATTTTTAGAAATCCCGAATACCGGGATTGGCGAAAACCAGTCCCGATTGGCATCCCTAGTACATACAAACATATATACATTAATAGTTTTATGTGTGTATGTAAAAATTTGCAATGTCTTCTGTACCTGACACAGAAACGTGTCATTGTACTTAAGTATGTAGGCAGTACCTTTAAATTTCTTCACTTAAAATATTAAATGTTACATTCTCTTGTTTGGTCTTACCTTCTTAGAATTTTGGCTAAAAATAATTTTATGATTACATATTTCGATATGAATGTATGCATAAATAAAAAAAGGTAGTAACAAATTATGGGGGGAAAAAATTGTTACTGTCAAATTATTTGTACTTATATATATTTTTTTTAATTAAGCTAATGACTTTCAAAATAACTTTTTATACTTTGGTTTAGGAAATTATGTGTTGTAAAGGTTGCTTCAAAATTTTAATCAGATAACACCCAGGCTACAACTGACATCAAATGGTTAACATTAACACTAACATCATGTTAGTGTTAGGTATAGCCTCCTCATGTTAGTGTTTTGTTTGTGTTTTAACAGCGTTGTTAAGCAATCTGTCTTGAAAGCTATTTTATAACATAACTTGACGTTTAAGTTTGACAGACAGCTTTTTTTGTTGATTTTTATTAACTTTTTTATACAACTTGTCAATAATACGCGCGTGGCTGATAAATAATTAAAATTAAAGCGCAAAATAAAGTGCAAAATAAGTTTTCCGAAAATAAATTCATTTTAAAAGCAAATTGGTGAAAAAAACTTGTTTAAGGTATGAATATAACACACAACCTGTCTTTAGCTTTTTTAAACTTATGTTGTAAGATATTGACGTGTTCTCCACCTAAAACACATTGGCAATTTGACGAAGTTATTCTGCCGGCGTTATTGCTTGTGTTAAGACATCAAAAATTCCACGTGTGGCCGTGGGGTTACGAACAAATGGTAAATTTTTAAAACCGAAAAAACCTGCCGAAGCTTTAAGCTACACACAAAAAATTATGTATAGTACTTATTAATATTTTATGAAAAACTTGCCAATGAATGATTTCAGAAACTCTTTCATTGTATTTATGTAAAATCCATAAGCTTAACCAAAAGGCACGATGTTAATTGTAAATAAAACGAAAAGTTTACAGAGAATCATCTTAAATATTGTAGAAGGTTTTATGACAGTAATGTATGTGTGAGACAAAATATCGGCCAAATGCTCGCCACGGCTTCGGTGTCATATCTCTAACCGATGGTCCATATTTTGTTTTTATTTATTTATTTATTTTGTTTAATTGCATGCTGTAAGCCCAGTAGCAGTTAATATATGTTGACAGTATGTTTTTAAAATATTACACTCATTTATCTTAATAGCTACTAAGAATATTCTCTCGGCATCGATAAATAATTATTGTTCCATTATAAACTTATACTCATTTCATTCATAATTAAAAAAAAAAAAAAAATCTAAACAACAATTATAATCCGAATACCCGAATCTTACCCCCCAAAAAATTATTCTTTATGTAAATACAGCTAGAAGGTCCAGCAACGAAATTATATCAACAACAAAATTAAAAAAAAAACTGATTTTCAACTATTTGTTTGATTTCTAAAAAGGTACTCAAATTGTACCACAGTTCCAGAAAATCTCCACTCACTATTAGGGATAAATGTATTCCACAATCTGGCCATTTTGACCACAAAAGATCTACTCATAATTACCGTAGAATAAACAGGATATATTAACTGTGATGATCTCATCGAGTTTTCAAAAATAAATTTATCCATTAAATATTGTGGGCGCTTATACTTAAAAATCTTATGAAACAAAATAATCTGTCGCTCACTAATATAATCATCAAAATCGTAACCTCGTAATTCAAATCGATTTCCAGACACGTGATCCCTTATTAACAAATTATAAATATACCTCACTATTCTATTAAAACATAATTTGAGCCTTAATAAATTCCTGCGAGATGTACACGCAAAAACTTCCAACCCATACAGAAATACCGGCTTACAAAGTGCCAACCCAACTCGCCTTCTAACGGCGAGAGGTAAATAACAGCCCGTACAATAAAGCCTGCGCAAAGTCCAGGTTACCTTAGATATAACGGAGTCTATGTGATGATCAAAAGTTAATTCATCATCAATATAAAAGCCAAGGAATTTGTAACTCCTGGAAAACATCGTTCACATACAACAAAAAAAGTAAAGGCCCAAGTATCGAGCCCTGTGGCACTCCTCTGTATATGTTTAATGAACGTGAACATCGACCTCTCAGCTCTACTAACTGTCTGCGATCAGTTAAAAATGAATAAATAAACTTTGTGGACATTGTGCCAAAGTTAAATTGCTCCATTAACTTACAGGCCAATAAGTCATGGTTCAACGAATCAAATGCCTTACGAAAATCTAAAAAAATAACACACTTATCAAACGTCTATCTATATATGAGAGAATGTGCTAAACTATATCCAGGATCAAATTAGAAGTGTTATATCCCTTTCGAAAGCCTGATTGAAATGGATTGATGATATCCAATTCATTCAAATAGTCAAGCATTTGATCCCTTAAAATTATTTCAAACATTTTCGAACAAGATTGTAATATAGTTTAATAGTCAGTCATTGAAGTAAAACGCTTCTCTTTGGAAATATGTACACCCTTAAGAAGGCATCGAACGATATTACATTAGCAGATATTACACCTACAGATCTAAGCCTCCGCCACATCTGAGATTGTGTACAACTTGAAAAAAATCAATACATGATCTCCTACGTACCATCTGAATCACCGATTTCACTTTATTCCGACTCCGACAATATGACCTAATCTTTTCCTCAGTTCTGTTTTCCTACATAGCTCGAAAAGCCGCGTCCCTATTCAGCTTCGCAATGCTAACCCCCGGGTCTCTGATCCAATCATGAAATTGGCTTCTGCGCGCTCTCTGTGTAGGAACATTATCATTAAATAAACTTCTAATGATGGAATCAAAAAACTCTACCTGATCGTGAGCGTTAGTTCTATTATATAGTGGCGAAAAATCGACAGAGCGTAGCTGTGAAATACAGTGACAGGATCAAAACGTCTAAAGTCTCTATACAGCAAATTATCATTCCGAACATCAATGGCTACACCGTATGTCATACATATCATCGCGTGATTGGAATTGAGAGCCGGATATTGGAATTGACACTTCCTCTTAACTTTACGTATATTTGATACAATAAAATAATCTATTGGGGACGTAATTCCCCTAATTCCACAATAATGTGTAGGTAAAAAGCTATGCACAATGGAAAGAGATGATCTTAGACAAAAATCTCGAATAATGTGGCCCCTTGAGAAAATATCAACATTGAAATTCCCCATAATTACTACGTTGTCATTCCTACTGGTGAGATCAATAAGTTCATCCTCACAATCGTTAAAATTTCGGTGTAGTAAATACACAACACCCACTAAAACCTGTTGCCCATTACCAATCATGACCTCAACAAATAAGCATTCAAAAATACCTTCGTTCATTTTATCATAAACAACACGACTTTTGAATCGGTTCGACACATACAAACATACTCCGCCATCTCTCCGAAGCTTTCTTTCCACCCGATAAATGTTAAAACCGTCCAACCTAACAGAACTGTCGTTTACGGTGTCCCTATACCACGTCTCAGACACATCTATAACATCTATAATACTACCCTCAAACTTGATCTCATCAAATTTAGTTGAATTTGTTCTTGGCACAAGACTCTGGGCGTTAATATGCGTCATTCTTAAGCCCGGCTCATTAAGCATCGTATCAAATATGATTCTGTTGCTGATAACTGGACCTTAATTATCGATCATTTAAAATATAAATGCATTTCACCTGTTGTATTTGCATAGAGACAAATTTAACCCTAGTGTCATAATAATAACATAAAATTCACATTATCGGCATATACATAAATATGTAAATTAATATTTAGCTAAAAATTTTGAAAATTTAATACCTCCTATTTTCCTTTCAATATAAATTAAATCCAAGTATAACGAGTAACAACAAATTAAAATAGAAGGTATTTGTGATAAAGCTTTTTATAAATACTGCTATACCACAAATAAAAAATATAACAAGAAAACAAAAAAGAAAAAAAAAAAAAAAATCCAAAAAAAACAATTTTAAGTAAACAGAAGAAATTTAAGTAAAATTGCCAAAATCTAAAGAGTGCGAAAACAACTTACTCTTATTATTATTCATTTAGTCTTAAGGCCCAACCATAATACGCATAGCCTTGCTTAACCTACTATCAAAAATTAACAAAAAGTCTCTCAAATGTATTTAAAAAAACAAAAATAAAATTAACAAACAATTGATTACGTACGGAATAAATAAAAAAATAAATGACAGTTTCATAAATTTTAACAAAAATTTTCCTTAAGTTCAATATGGTTTGCCTCATATGATTTACATGTATTCGTACATTTGCTTAAGCCAACCAAAGCACATTATGGCTGGGCCTTTAATTTCACATACTTTTTTGGCTGTCTCTCATTTAACGAGGCAACCTATGGATAAGGTAGTCTAAACACAGCTGATTTTATCTTTTTTTTTTTTCTTCTTTCTGATCCACCAAGATTTCAAATGCTTTTAAAAAGTAAGAGAAAATGAATGTGCTAAACAGAGAGTGTATCAAAACTTATTTTAAAAATTAAAAAGGCAATAAAACTTATTGTTTTTTGTTTAATTTAAACAAAAAAAAAAAAAAAAACAAAAAACAAAAAAAAAAAAAGTTCAAGAAAATAAATGTTCAAGAAATTATTTATGATAATAAATTGAAGTTATATGTTCCCAGGCATACTTCTACTTACCCCCTGTTTGCGTAGTATGTGGTGAGCTACACGGTACAGTTCTTTGCGATAAGTCTAAAACCGGCCCCAACGTAAAAAAATGTAGCAACTGTGGCGGTAATCACACGGCCAATTATAGAGGATGCCCAGTATATACTGGCGATAAACACCTATATAAGTGAACAGAACCCGTGATGAAGAAAATTTTTGTCTGGCACTGGCAGTTAAGATTTGATCAACAATTGTTTGTTCATATTTAATATATGAAGATTCAATAAATAAATAATGAGAAAAAAAAAATTAGTTCCCATGTTTGCAACATCCGGATTATTTAAACCGAGTTGAAAATAATCACTGAGCTCTGCCAAATGAAATATTCGTTCTGCCCCATCATCCAAAGTGATCTTATGCTAAGTTCACACTAAGGTTTTTAAGCGCGTTTAAGCAAAATTTTGATTTAGCTAATCAAAGCCGTTCACATTACATTTGAGATGATTAAGATGACAGATGATTAAGAAAAAAACACAACAAACAAATTTTTTTTCTTTAAAGTATTAAAAATGGATAAAAACACTATTATAAAGTTATCAGAAGATTATTTATGAATTATTTAAGGAAAAAAATAAAAACATTAAGCAGAAATCTTGGCCGTTTGTACACGATCATGTTGGCGATTCTACATTTGAGGTATGTTCAGTAAATTCTACGTGATTTATGAAGTGATTTAGTTGTAATCATGACAATTTGAAGTGATTAACAAATCACTTCAATGTATGGGTAATCATCTCGATTTTGAAGTGATTAGAGCTTAATCACGTTCGAACTGCTTAAACGCGTTTAAGAAGCCAAATGTGAACATACTATTAGCTTGTGGTATGTCCCTGTTGAAGAATTTGAATTGTTTATTTTCCGATGTTTGAGCATCTTGCGACATATGTACATATTTTAATTTGACTGCTTGTGGAGTAAGGTGTTCATTTATGTAGATTCTTGCTTCACTATTTGCCAGATGGGCTGTTGAGCTAAGTTGATTCTCTTTGCCTCTTATGTTTAGATCTTTCAATTTTAATGTGCGTGTTTTGAAATATTTCATGACGATGAGGTCCCTTTTGTATGCACAATTAAACTTCACAAGAATCTCTTTTTTACCCCTTTTATAGTAGGTGCATATGCTTATGTCAAAATGCTGTACATCTATATCCAAATTTTCTCCAATTTTAAACACTATTGAATACATATCTTCACTATTCAAATCCTTAGGCAAACCATTAATTAGGATGTCGCATCTATTTAATTGTCTTCTTAAAATGTTGTTAGCAATTTCTAGGTTAATAATTTTCGAATTAAATAATTCTTCAGATTTTTTAGTGTTAGGCATAGATTTTTCCAGTTCTGATTGAATAGAACTTAATTGAGATATTACTTGCTCATTTATAACTTTTATAAATGCTTGTATAGAATCTCTCAATTTTCCTAGCTTTGATGAATCACTATTTGAATCATGAATTGAAACATTCACACTGGAAGATAAATTTGTTGAACAAGCTTTGCATCTGAACAATAATCCGCCGTCACTCTTCTTCTTTAATGTTTCCACTACTCCCGTATTTAAAGATGAATCTTCTTGCAATGCACATTTCTGGTGAGGAACGCCTTTACATATGGCGCAGGTAATCCTTCCCCTAACTGAACAATTTGTTCCTCAAAATTTACAATTAAGCGACATTTTCGATTATGTGTTAATACGTTTATTTACTTAACTTTAATTGTAAGATATTTTTTTTTAATAAATGTTTTTTAATAAATGCGAGTAGTTTTAGCATAAACAAATTGTAGCTCGGTTATATATTTTTTTAAATTCTCTTTTAAACCATTTTCTTTAATGTATTTATATATTTTGTGTGCTGTTCTTTGGTTTTTTTCAGTTTTATGTATTTTCGAGAGTTATAAAAGAAAAATTTGTTATTGTTTTTGATATTGGTAATGAGACTCTTGAGTACTTTTTCGTTTCTTTTTTCACTTCATCAGATCTTTATTTTATTTAATTTAATTTAAAAGAAAATTTTAAGATCCTTATTTTTCTATTTTTATTGTTTTATTTAGCTTTGTTATTCAAGATTTGATTTTATTTTGTTTCAACATATTATATAATTTTCCGTACATAACAAACTAAAACACGTCTACTCTGCTGTCATTCTTTTTTAGAGACATTCAATGACTCTGAGACACAGTTGAGGTTTAATGTCGTTAATGTGCCGAATTATCTCATCCTTTAGGTCTTGAATTGTTCTTGGCTTATTGGCGTACACTTTTTCTACATACCGATAATTTACTTACTTACTTACTTACTTACTTAAATGGCTATTACAGAACGTTTGTTCCTGTAGCCGAACGAAGAATATTCTTCCATGCGCCTCGATCTTCCGCGCTCCTTCTCCAATTTATTACACCAAGCTTTGAAATGTCTTCCTCCACCTGATCTTTCCATCGGAGTTTTGGTCTTCCTCTTTTGCGTGAACCATTACCAGGCGCGTATTCGAATGCCTTTTTAGCTGGAGCATTTTCTTCCATTCGCACAACATGACCTAGCCAACGCAATCGGTGTAGTTTTATACGTTTCACAATGTCAATGTCGGCATACAGCTCATACAGCTCATGGTTCATACGACACCGATATTCTCCGTCAATGCAGATGGGTTCATAAATTTTACGAAGAATTTTTCTCTCGAATACTCCAAGTACTGCCTCGTCTGCTTTCGCAAGTACCCATGCTTCAGAGCCATACAACAGCACGGGTAGTATCATTGACTTATAGAATATTATTTTTGTCTGTCGAGAGATGGCTTTGCTCTTAAACTGCTTACTTAGTCCAAAGTAGCATCTATTAGCCAGTATAGTTCTTCTTTTAATTTCAAAACTGATGTTGTTCGTTTTGTTTATGGTGGTGCCGAGGTAGATAAAATCGTTGACTATTTCAAAGTTATAGTTTTCAACTTCCACTGTTGGCCCGAGTCTAATTTTCTTCTTCCAAGGGTGGGCTACTAACCCGACGCCTCAACCCACTTTTTATCGTTCTTTAGGATGAACGCGCGGCACATTTTAGCTCACTACCCTTATCGGATGGTAAAGGTAGCTACCACAGGAGGCACCACGAGGAGGTTTGTGTCCACAATTGGGATGAAGGAGTAAACCGAGATAGGCCTGGATTTTGCCATGTTAAAACCATTCAGAGCCGTTACTTGGTGTCCGACTTCTCCTACCCCTCCCATAATTTTAGAAAATTTAAAAAAACCTTTTTGTAATATATTGTTTAGTCTTTATTTTATAATAATTAAAATAACAATACTATTTTAGTAATAATAATACTTAAGTATTTACTATTGCATTTCTTGAACAATAAAATTTTACTTTTTTACTTGATAGCACATCACTACTCACTTTATACATTACAGGGTAAGCAACAGGCCTTTTGCGTAAAATACTTAAAACAGTTTGAAAGTGAGTTACACTCAGTTTTATACCACAGTCAGCTTACTTTCTCTCTGTCTGTAGTACTGTATCATGTACATTGTACAATATGGAGTAAGCGAAATAAACTCTGTGTTACTCTTTGGCTTACAATTCCGAGTACATACTCGAAAAATTAGTAACAGGGAAGCTAAAGACACGAGCCATTTACACAGGCTTTGGAATATGACTATGTATTCAAAGAAATGAATGATAGATAAAGAAAAGATAAAGATTTTTGTCGAATGATTACCAGAAACTTTAAAAAATCACTTTGAATCATGTCATGTCATGATCATGTCTGATTTTGGTAAACTTTTTTATTCAAGAATTTTTAATTGTGTTAAATTCCATTTCTTTTCTTAATTCAGTCAATATCCAGTAGGACCACTTATAGTTTATTTTTTATAGTTGTTGCACAAAATTGTATGAAGCCATCTCAATGTATTGCGATGGCTTATGTGTTAATTCATGCAAAGAATTTACCGATCTGTTGGCAACCGGACGGGTCACAGGTTGCGGATAGTAAACGGCTTTTAGATATATAGTGGTAAGCTGTGAATTAGTTTTTTTTTCACAAATAAGCAGTCCGGGACAGCCAGCGGACATATGCCGTGTTGGCAAAATCGACAAGGTGAGTAAGTACCACCTTTAAATTTGTACTTCTCGAACATCGCAGCGTCTGTTCACCTAATTGGTACGGCTGCATCCGGACGTCTGTACTTATATTAAGCGGTTCGCTATACCAACGTGGAATATGTACAGCCAGTCTGATGGCTAAGATGGCAGCCCTATTATCTGAATGGGATGCAGTCCGAGATATCATCATGATTAACGAATCCTCAAATAAAATGAAAGAACTATCCGATCTACCGTTGACGACATCAAGCATGAAAACAAGGACACGATTTGGATCCTGAAATGTACGAACGCTTGTAGAACAATCAAGCCTGTAAAGAAGCAGATAACTACAACCTCCTAGTTGTAGGAATTTGCGAAACTCGCTGGCCTAAAGTAGGCGAGAACATTAATTCTGACGGTCTCACCTACTGAAAAGCTTCCAAGATCAAGTGGTGATGGATTTCTCCTGGCAAAGAGAGCTAAAAAGGTACTTATTACTTGGAAACCGTTCTCTCACAGAGTAATGTCTGTTAACTTCTTGCTTGCGTGCAGTGCTACGCCCTTCAGATGCTGCTGAACGCGTTAGCAAGGAAGAGTTCTTTAATATCCTTGACAAGGCAATAAGCGAAATTAATCGCGGTGACATACTACTAGGGTTTTTTCCCGGGATTTCCCGTCCCGGGAATTCCCGGGAATTTCCATTATTTTATTTCCCGTTTTCCCGGGATTTTTCTTGCGGGATCCCGGGAAATAAAAAATTCCTCATAATTTCAGAAAATAGCTATTTATACTTTGAAATTTAGTTTTCTATTCTCTAAAAATTAGCATCTGTGGATGGCTTGTCGATTAGATCAATTACAAGAAGTGAGTACATGTATTTAAATCAATGTCTCCTGATGCAATGAATCTACTAAAAGCAGAATGGACAGTGCAACAGTTGATAATTATTACATTTAGTGAAGTGAAGAGTTAATAAAGTACATTAATTCAAAATAAGATGCAGGCAGTAAAGTTTCATTGTCTATGAACAAGTCTTAAAAATAGGAGATACCTAAACATATCGCCGCTCCTTTATTGCAACATAGTCATATCTACAAAAACAAACGATCTTGGCAAAGTGCGATTAAAGTTTTCAAAATGTACCGATTTAAAGATATATTTAGCTATAACTTCGTTTGAGATATAATACGAGAAGATATGAAGGAAAACTTTGCTAAAGTTACTTCAAATTTTGAGATATGACTATGATGCAATGAAGGAGCGATATGTTTATTAGGTGATAAACACAAATTTTCAATTTGTGTTGGTTTATATACCCGTGAAGTGCGGGGAAACCGAAATAAAACAACATTTTGGAAACTCGTGTAAGATACTACACATACAACTTGAATAACACATTGTCCTAAAGATAACAAATGGACCTATTGAAATGAAAAGGTTTGTAAGAAGCAGAAGTTTATAAAAAAGAAAAAATTGCTTCTGATTGTGAATCCGAAGCATGCTACAATGGTGCACTTTTAACTATTTGTCCAACCTCGGTAAAAAATGAAAGAAAAAGGAAACATGATAATTAGTATATAAAATCAGGAATATACTTTTTGACGACTTACAAAGCGCTTTGAGTGTGTCAGAAAGTTATTTCCTAAGCCATTAAAAAATGTTATCTATTTCTTTAAAATATTTTATCTATTTTATTAATTAACTTTTTGATTTCATATCTTGAGTATCTTAATTTTTATTTTGTGTTTATTATTGCTTTATGAATTAAATTGTTATGCTTATGTTATCTTTTTATCTTGTATCCAGAGCATAATAATACTGAATAAAAGCATAATAATAGGGAATAAAGGCGTGAGGTAATAATAATTCAAGTTCCTATTTCAATCTTCAATTATAAAGTTTTTTTCATTAATTAATAACAAAATTTACTTTGTATTATTTATATTTAGCGGGATCCCGGGATCCCGGGAAATTTAAAAAAATTTCCCGCTTTCCCGGGAATCGAAAAAGTCCGGGAAAAAAAAAACTCTACATACTACTCTTAATGGGGACTTTAACACCCAAATTGGGCCTGACAACACTAACTTAAAACCAACCATGGGCACTCATGGACTTGGACGTAAGACTGAAAATGGCGAACTCTTTCTGGGAATGTGTGCATCAATTAAATTAGTTGTGGGTGGGTCCGTATTTCCGAACAAAAGGATACATACGGTAACCTGGGTATCTCCATTCCAAAGAACGCATAATCAAACCGACCACATGACAATAATCCACAAGTGGCGAGAGCCCGTTTTCGATGTAAGAAAACGTAGATGCGCCGATATTGCAACCGATCACCATCTAATAGTTGCATAAATACGTACAAAACTAGTGGCAATACGAAACAGCACTCAACGTCCATAATTCAAAAAAAAATCCAGTAGTAGCCTCTGCATATTCCGAAGCATTATGCCAGAATCTGAGGTCCTACGCTCCTTATAGGATCATTGGGAACATATATAAAAAGTATTAAACATTTATCTCTTATGAATCTAGAAATTGTGAAGTCAGATGAGTTTATAATGTAACGTAAAATTCATATTTAGTCCACATTTGAAAACTTCTAAATCTCGCTGGAGGGTTTCACAGCATTCTTACTTGTTTAAGCCAATTGTTTTTTTTAGAATTTTTCTCTTCGCTAATTTCTTTTCCCATTTAGTTTCCTTTAGTTATTTGCTTGTAATAACAAATGATTTTAAACTGATTTATGCAAAGTCGTTAAAGTATCAATGTTTTTGCTTTAGTTCTTTTTGCAATATTTCATTTCTTAAATAAATATTTTTTTTCTCTTTCATTCTACATTTTAAAGATAGTTTAAAAAATAATATGAATCTGGGTCAAACTATCATTAAACTCAATTGCGATTATAAGAAATTTTTAAGAAAGATAAAAAAGAACTTTTTTTTAGGTTAAACCATAAATTCTGTTAAGGGGGTTTTATTAACAATGGCAGTCAATAACTTAAAATTGCATATAAAAGCAGAGTAAAGGAAAAAGAATTAAATAAATTATATCAGCAAGAGCTTAAAGAGGGTTTTACGACAACATGAACCATGTTAACATTACAATGATCTACCTCTGCTTTGGCGAACGAGATACCCAGCAAAATATCAAATTCTTGTGTGACAATCGTTAAACCGAGAGAATACTTGTACGGCAGCTGGGTGAAATAAGGGTCCTTTTAGGCATATTTTAAATATCCTACTTCCCTATTATCTTGCAAACAAGAGTGCTATATTCGACTATGCTATATCTTATGGTGAACATCATAATAAAGTGGAATGTATACTGCTGAAGTTATTCATAAAAATATTGTCTTCTTAGTTAAAACATTGAAAGCTAAACTGGTTTACAGGATCAATTAAAGCAATATCGTCATAAAAATCAAGTTGTACCGGTGGTTGTAGAATATTAGTAAATTTTTGATTCAATGCATTACCATAAATCAATCTTACATTAGCGCGTGTACCAACTATACCGATTTCACGAATTTGTTTCTATTTTTGTTAAGTGATGAATGCGGTCTGAAATTTGTTACCATAGTATATTAGATTATCATGTCTTATTTTAAATACAACTGCTCTTCTTGCCAAACGATAATGATTTAGTGAATCTTGTGTTCTGTAGCGTTTCCACTGCTTATAAAGTAAGTCACGACGCTCTATTAACAGTTTAGTCTCTGATGTAAACTAAGGACTTATCCGACCATTTGTAATTCCATGTTTAAATATAGGAAGAACAAGACCATTTAGATACTCGACTTGCTCACTCACAGACGAAGGTAATATATTCCATCCCAATTGGCATAGGAAAGATCTTCTTGGAGTGATGACATATTGATGTTGTTATAGTCCCGAAAGGGGACTTTAAACTTATAAGACAAGAATATAAGGTCATGCTTAGAAAAAACGGGTGCTGACAACTGATCATAATGTATTATTTTACGATTGTCCGCAACCAAGAAAAGGTCCAATAAGGAGGCATTCGTTGCTGTGATATGGTTTTTATTTTAAAAACTTAGTGTTCATATATAACTGAAAATTTAAACGAAATGAGCAGAAATAGCTCTCAATTTTACTTTTTAAACATGAAAATAAAGTGTTTTCGTCTTGTTCTGTTGTTTTTGTTGTTTTTACACACAACAAGCAAATCGTTGTTTTAACCAGTTGTGTGATGTTGTTGTAGTGTTGTCTAAAACAAACTTTGATAAGTTTAATTAGATTTAACGCTCACTTTGTAATTTTACTCTCAGAGCGGCAATACCAACGAAAAGTTTAATCTTTTTTTTACTTGGTGGAAGAATTTTATACTTATTTTAATAAATTTCGGGATTGATTTTCGAAAGTAATCCCATTTAGGATTGTCTTAAGTACGTTTTAATGTTATTCGTACTTGATTTTTTGAGTACGACTCGCAGTTAAAGTAGGTATAAGACACCTAATTTATCCCAAGTGTTTTTCTTTCTATGCATGTATGATTGGGGCATTACTATACACAAAGAGGAAGCAATTTAAGTGTATGCGTTTGACGGAAACCAGTTCACTTGGCTCTTGCTAACAAGTCTCCACTGTTGAAATACAGTTTACCATTTGCACCTATCGATTACTGCCGAAAGGCGAAATTCTCCATAATTGCTGGAAAATTAGCCTTTAGAGTAAACTTTTTACGATAAGTCTTTCGCGATTAATCTTCTTAACTATAGCCACCACGTTATTCCCATAGAATACTTACCAATAACCAGTCCAGAAACCAAGTCCCAAGGGCTAATTCTTACCGTAGTGCCGGATAAGTATCTCTGGTCAGCCATGAACCTTCAAGGAGAGACCTGCCAATTTAAACTCCGTCGTGTTAAGGCACAGGCTGCACCTTTTCCTACCGAGGATGTAGCACTGAAAGTGGAGATATTCTAAACGTTGCATACTGTGATATAACGAATTTACGCTATAGTTATTATCTTGTTGGCTCTATGTTTTATTTTTTTGTTTTTTTTTTTCTTTTAATAACTTTAAAAAATTTCGCTGGGCTCATTGGTTCATAATTTCGTTAGAAACATTGTGTAAACTATAAATTTTTAAAACATGTCCTTATGACACTGTTGAGTTTTATCTGTTGACTACGGAAGTTGTATGGCAACATTAATGTGACAATCTTTAACTAATCTACATACACACACATACAAATGCTTTAATCGTTGATACTCTTATACACACACAAACATATACTTAAGTCGAATTTATGCGAGTTTCTCGCATTAAAATGCAAAATAGAATATACTAACATGTAAGTTACAGAACAAGTTACTTAAGTTTTATATAAGAGCCACCACAAAAGTACTTAAGGATGATGTTTATCAAGTAAAATTTAACCAACAAAATGTGCGCACATGCACAAACATGTTTGCATAACTTCATGAAGTCACATTTAGTTGAGAAAGACAATATTTCACACAAGTTTTAATTTTAAAAGTAATAAAAATTACCAGAGATACTTTTGACAATTTTACAGAAATTTGGCACATGAATTAAGTACTTTACTGAGCAAGAAGAAGAAATAAGTCAGATAAGAGTGTAGGCCAAAGGAAACGAAGCGCAGGGTTTTTTGTTAGTTTAATCATTTCTTTATTTAAATTATTTCTTATTAAAAATATTTTCATTGTGGGGCTCTGAGGCCTAATTCGATACAAACTTTTACACAAAAGCTATATGAGTTGAAATTACATTAACAAAGTAAAATTTATAATAAACTTATCTAAAAATTAAAGTTAAAGTGCTTTATTCGGCTATGCCGAATCTTATGTACCCTTCACCATTCAGCTTCACGTTGGAAAAGAACATAAAATTCTATTTAGGCGCACTTGTATGAGGCCAGGTGAATTTGTGAACCGATTTGGCTGATTTTTATTATTAAAAATACTCCTTATATTTAAGAAATATATGTGCCAAATATGAAGCATTTAGCTTATACGCTATGGGCATCGTGCCAAAATCCTTGTTTCGGAAGCATACTTGTATGGGCGCTAGGTGAAATAATTGTTCGATTGCGCTAATTTTGAAAACGAAACAAAATTCTTACAGGGAAAATATTTGAGCTCAATTTTATTAAAGTATCTTGTTTTGTACAAACCAGAGATATGCAATGAATCGTTGTTTTGCTACTCATATTCACTGAGTAGTAGTGAGTAAAAGTTTCAGACGAAATAACTAGTCTTTGTAATAAGTCAGTATTTGTGAGACTCTTGGAGGTTTTTCGGGTAAATAATTCTCTATACTGTGTGCTTATTTCGCGCAACCTCAGATAGTTGTTTGATGGAAAGAATGCAAGCAAATAAAACACGCTTTCCATGGTAAAATATCTCATGCATCGAACGGGCATTGGAAACCACGGATATTTTTCAATATATAATTCTATTATTTTCACATACTCCTAAGATTTATTGACATTTATTTGCCTCTAAGATCACGTGATATCCACTTAAAAGACTAGCTTCTTGTCCAGTAGTTTCAGCAGATTTTTGGGCATTTCAAAAAAACTTTCGAGCAGAATTACCGTTGTTAGTATTTCCACCTCTTGTTATAAACCTTTCAAAATGCCTGCCTGATTTTATCCCCTTATTTGTAACTCTGGAACAAAATGTCCTTATTTCGACTTTAATAGAAGATACGATCTGCTCTCGCAACGTCGAGTCATACACTACCTATAAAACATAAGCCAAGAGTGCGTAAAATTTTGATGAATTTGGTACTTTAACACAATTTTGTCCACCTAGATTGTTGAAATACCACACTGTGCACTGCATAAACGTTGCTAAGTATGGGTACGGTAAGCAGCGTTACGATTTGTCAAGTTTTCCCTTTTTGCAAGTTTTTTTGAGAAGCCAAAAAGTTTTAAATTAATTTTTTTTTTTTTTTAATTTTGATATTTTTAGTTAGGCTTGAGTTCATTAAATTAAATTTTCATTAAATTATTTTTACTGAAGGAAGGAATTTTACAACATGAAATTTTTATCAAATTTTTTTCTTGGCTGAGCTGGGGCTCGGACCTGGGATGAATTTACATGTTTCAAGAATCACCACATTCTTTCATCAGAACTCTTTGAGTTTTAACCTCTGCACCACTGCGGTGCCTGCCAGTCAACAGTCAAACATCAATCTTTAACCAGTGGTACTGGTGGTTCGAAATTTGCTGCAATTATCATTTTCAATTTTATATTACATGTTGCTTCCTTTCTTCTGTTTTTTCGTATTCTCTCTGTCAAGACTTTCTCTTGTTTATTATGTTTTTTGCCCACTTTCGTCTACATTATTTTTATTTGTACAACTTGGAGTACAAACGTAAACATTAGAGCTTGTGCCATAGCTATTTTTTAAGAACAATTGTGAATTTTAGTTGAACTGTTAGGTTTTAATTTTGATATTTTTAGTTAGGCTTGAGTTCATTTAATTTAATTTTTTTTACTGAAGGAAGGAATTTTACAACATGAAATTTTTATAAAATTTTTTTTTGATCATTTTCTTGGCTGAGCTGAGGTTCGAACCTGGGTTGAATTTACATGTTTCAAGAATCACCACATTCTTTCATCAGAATTCTTTGAGTTCTAACCTCTGCACCACTGCGGTAGCTGAGTCGAGTTTTTAATTTATTTAAAGTTTTTTTAAATTTTGTATAAAGCTATTTTAAATCAAACTGGTGAGTCTAGTGAAGACATTATAGGCCGAATAAAAAGGGCCACACAATCCCTCGCCCAGCTCAGTAAAGTATAGAAATCATTCTCATTATCACGCCGTGTTAAAAATCAACATTTTCAACACTAATGTAAAATCAACTCTATTATATGGATGTGAAACTTGGAACGCTGCCTCCCGAGACATAAACACTTTGCAAGTTTTCGTAAATAAATGTCTCCGACGAGTTCTACAAATCTTCTGGCCACGAACCATCTCAAACAACACTCTGTGGGCTGAAACACGTCAAATAGCGTTGTGTATAGAAATACAGAGAAGAAAGTGGAACTGGATTGGACACACACTCCGTAAGCCACTGTCCGCCCTTGCCAGGAATTCTATCGAACGGAACCCGCAGGGCAGTTTATGTCCAAACAAACAACAATGAGAACAATTTTAGAAATCAATTAGACAATTATTTCATAAGCTAAAACCCATAAAACTAATCCAATTAATTTTTGCCATCAAAGCTTTTTATTTATTTATTTACCCCCCATATTTTTTATGTTACACTCAATCAATTTAAAATGTAATCTTTCTTTAAATTAAATGTTTAAACTCCTTTCCATTTTGTTATAATGTACTCTTCTTTGTTAAATTGTGATAACCCATTTATGTTTTAAACTAATATAGTTCCTGCGTTTTAACTATAAGATTTATATCTTGCTGTGTAGGATAAGCAAGGAATTCTTAAATAAATAATATCGGCGCTACTTTGCTAAAATCATTATTTCTGGTAATTCGGCCAATTTTTTTTACTTTTTACTGCCACTATTTTAAGATAAAAAATTAGGAAAATAAGTGTTACGAGGACTTCGTAAAGTTAAGGTTTATGGTTAAAAATTAGAAGCAGTCGTAACAGTTTGCCTATATCTCATTTATTTATGCACCGATTGGGCTGAATTCCAACAGAAAATGTTAGCAAGGCATATATGATAAATGTAAATATATAGCAACCTAGTACCCATCATAGCTGGGGTTTTCGCAACACCAATTTTAACAGATAGACGGAAATCATTAAATCAAATTCGCTACTCTTAAGGACCTGTAAAGCCGGGTACACTGAAAGAATTTTCTTCGCAATTCCAATGAATTTTGACATTAATCCCATGAAAAATTGCATTAAAAAGGAACCTATGCAGCGCTTCGTTGGATCAATGAAACCTGTTTCATTAAAATGTATTTAATGAAACATTACATTAGATCTATGAATATTATTCATTGGATGAATACTTTCAATAAAGTAAAATTTTTTTTTCTTATTTTTTTTTTTTTTATTTTTTTTTGTTTATTTAATTTTTTTTGTTTAATTTTTTTTTATTTTGTTTTATTTTTTTTCTGTCTCTGGCGGGAATTGATCGCGCAACATCGGTGCTGATAGACTAGCTCACTACCAGCTAGCCTACCGGGGCAGTGTAGTTTTTGGATAAAAAACTACGTTTGTTACTCAATTAAGAGCGTAAATATGAGATTAAATTGTCCATAACAACAATAACAAAGTTGATTGAAAGTGGATTGCAAGTTTTTGTTTCATTACTATAATGACATTTTTATTGTCATAATGAAAATTTAAATTTATGAAGGCAATTATTGAAATATGTTGCTTTTATAAAAAAAATTTTGGATTTCATAAATTTAATGGCATATTACATTAGATGTATGAAATACTTAAATCTTACATTTTTTAATTAACAATTAAACATATTTTAAAGGAAACTATAATTTTGTATTAATTTATGAATATAGTTATGTTTGTATATTGTTTTTTATGTTCCCAATTAAAATTTTTTGTTTAACTTGGACAAACTTAAGTTTTCATATATCCAATGAAAATTTTTAACGTAATTACGAAATCCAATGAAGCGATTTTAACGAAAAGACTTCATAATAACTATGAAATTCCATTTAGACAATGAAAATTTTCATTTAACCAATGAAAATTGTTTTATGAAACTGATTCATTAAATATATGTAGCATTTTTCTTTCAGTGTACAACTCCCTTAATATTTTTCGTTTATTTGTACGAATCATACCTTTCACCCTGTTCCTTATAAATATATGGGTTTCATCAGTTTAAAATAATAACCAGTGTAGTTGTACTTTGATACCAGCGTGGCATAAACTAGCAATAATAACGATGATGACGAAAATGAAAGTGGTGATCAGGGTTGTAAGGCTTAAAGAATCGTCAAAAGTTTTAACAAAATTCGTCAAAAACATCACGAACATTTAACAAAATCGTCCAAAAATCGTCAAAAATTAAAATTTTACAAATCAGAGGAAATATTATTACACTGATTTTTTATTGATTGGTATAAAAATATAAATTTTAGGCAAGAAATTCTATTTATGATATGGTTACGTTTTATTATATTTATTTCAGCAATTCTGCGAAGATATTATAAAAAATAAGTAAAAATATATTTATCATTTGAAAAGAAATACATAAGAAAAAAAAAAATCTAAAAAACTTAACAAAAATTTATTTATTTCATTTATCCATATTCACAAAAATGTTAAATAAAATCTCATTTGCTATTAACTCGAGCTATTTTTAAATGATTAATTTTAAGCTCTGTCTCTGCTGCAAATTGTTTTTACTGTTAAAGGCTTCTGGGTATATCAACAGCCTTTTCACCCACTTGAAATGTTTTATAACATCCAACTTCAGTTCCAAACTAATGCATTTTCTTTTCTTTGCACTCAATTTTGTACACAACTTCTTATTAACAACTAACCTGTTACTTCCTAACAAGCAACTATGCTTAGAATAACTTACCTAACAGAATTAAATGGGAATTTGTCTTTTTACACGCACATAGAAAAATTCTTCACATATGATTATGACTTCAGAGAAAAAAATCCAATCGTATGTAGCGACGCAAATCGGAACCATAAAAACGTAAAGCTGATTAAACCAATTTTTAAAAAGTGACGCAAATCGAAGCGACGCATATTTTTTGCAGTATCGATGCCATTTATATGATTGTAGAATTCAAATTAATAATGCTTCTAATGAAAGCAACTTGGTTTGTGATGGGGGGAGAATTTTTTTTGTGTTTAATTTTCAATAATTTTTGTATTTCAAAAAGTTTATCGTTAAGTTTTGTACTGTTTTCAATATAATTGTAAATATTTCTGTTTTGTTGATGTCAGAAAAACGTCATAACACTATTACTTTTAGTAAAAAAATCGTCAATCGTTATTTTACTGTATTTTCTCAAAAAAATCGTCAAAATTACGAAAAATCGTCACATCTAACAACCCTGGAGGTGATGTAAAAAAAAATAAAGTGCATTAAAATTTAATTATGAAGTTACTTTTGATATCATACCTTTGTAGGAAAATGAGAAACATTTTTCGTTTCTACGATTAACTATACGTATATGATTTATTTAAAGCTAAAAAAATACGAATTATATTGAAAGAAGATTGAGATTTTTTCATATAAAAAGAAAGAAAGTTAATCATATATCATCTTCTATTTCTTATAATTGAAAAACCGCTTAAAAAATTTTTTTTAAGCTTTAAGATAAAAAAAAAAAAATTTGCCCATAACAGTCGATAATTTAGTATCTATTCTGGGTTTTTGCACCTGATATTCAGTTATATTCGAATTTCTCTAAAGAAAAATTTCAAACCTTATTCTCTTTTCTACATTCTGTCACTCAAAAGTGCATTATGTGCATGCAGACAAATTTTTCCGTATGAATCATTTTTTATAATCATTTATTGTTCAAATGTGTAGGATTTGTTTTTTTTTTCTCAATATTTTTTTCTGTTTGTTTTGTGCTGCAACCCAAAAAAATATATTTTTTTTTAAGAAATGTAAATAAGAAAATATCAAAATCTCTATTATTCTCATATCAGAAAAATACAAAAAAAAAATTTGTAAAGATACATATATGTACATACATACATACATATATGTATGTACTAGTAATGTACATACATATGTATGTATTTAAAAGGTTAAACTAAAAACACATTATAAGGTCAGATACCCGACAGAATCTCTGCTATAAAGGGTGGTCCAACCAAAACGCACCATGTTAATTGTAAATAAAAGAAAAAGTTCTCAGAGAAAAATCTTAATATCATATATATTATTTCTAAAGCACTTTTTTTTGTCGGTTGCAAATATCTCCCATACCACCGCATCAAATTTAATGAATGATATCTCATTTTAAAGCTTATTTCTAACACTAATGACGAATAATTAGAAATTGAAAAATTAATATTTTCATTGATCATTTTATGTTACAAAAATGACAACTAACGGTGCGAAATATTCGCACGGGTCATCTAGTATTTTATAATTATAAAAGAATCCATGGCAATTATGTGTGAAAAAAAATCGGTCAAATGCTCGCCACAGCTACGGTGGCAAGCATACCTCTATCCGATGGGCCATATTTTGAATCAATTGGAGACATAATTCAGGTTCAATGTCGTTAATGTGTCGAATTAAATCATCCTTTTGCTCTTGAGTTGTTTTTGGCTTATTGACGTACTTTCTCTTTAAATATTTCCAAAGAAAGAAGTACAACGGTGTCAAATCACATGATCGTGATGGCCAGTTACCATCGCTACGACGTGAGATAACACGACCATGCAATTTCTCGCGCAAAATAGCCATTGTTTCATTAGCTGTGTGGCAAGTGGTGCTATCCTGGTAGAGCTACATACCGTCTATGTTTGTATGCTCAATTACTGGACACAAGAAGTCCTTTATCATCTCGCGATAGCGAACACTATTCACGGTAACTGCATGGCCGGCCTAATTTTCGAAGAAGTACGGCCCGATGCCGCCGCCAGCCTATAAGCTGCACCACTCTTTGTGGATGCAACGGCTTTTCAACAATCACTCGTGATTTTTCATTTGCCTAAATGCTGCAATTCTAATTGTTTACTAATCCACTTAGCTGAAAGTGTGCCTCGTCGCTGCAGATGATTTTCTTTGGTAAGTCACCATTCACTTCTGTCTGGCCTCAACAATCCAAACGCGTTGCTCAATTGTATACCTCTCCATGTTTGAATTTGTCAAACACTTCAGAAGAAAGAAATATTAAATTAAGTTGGACAAAAATCTTGACGTTAATTAGTGACTTACAATTAACATCGTGAGTTATTGTTGGACCACCCTTTACTTATGTAAATACTTTGCATACAAAGAACACTTTTCAAGTAATTTTTTATGCCCACACCACAATAGTGGAGAGGGTATTATGCATTTGTGCTGATGTGTGTAACGCCTTAAAATAGTGGTCCTAGACCCACCTTAAAGTATACCGATCTACTCAGAATCACTTTCTGAGTCGAGCTAACGATGTCCGTCCGGCTGGCTGGCAGGCTGGCTGTCCATGTAACCTTGTGCGCAAAGTACAGGTCGCAACTTTGGAGATAACTTGATAAAATTTTAGTCATAGGTTCTTATTGGCACAAGGACCAAGCCTATTGAAAATGGGCGAAATCGTAAGACCACGAGGGAAGATAGGGGGAAATTTCTTCCCCTCAGAAACTATCAAACCGATTTTAATGAAATTTAAAACATAGATAGATCCATATCTATATGGACACATAAGCTATACAGTTTTAATAAATATAGGACCACAAGGGGAGAAAGGGGCAATTTTTGCCTCTCAAACTGATTTTAATGAAATTTAAAACATAGGTAGATCCATATCTATATGAACACATAAGCTATACAGTTTTTCAAAAATAGGACCACAAGGGGATGTAGGGGGCAATTTCTGCCTCTCACAAACTTTCAAACCGATTTTAATGAAGTTTTTAAACATGGAGAAATCCATATTTATATGGACACATAAGCATGATGTGTTTTTAAGTACTGTGGTGCTGGGTATCATATGGTCGGGCTTGACCGACTATACTTTCTTACTTGTTTTTAATATGTTTATGTGCTACGTATTTATTTAGGTGTACTAATTTTTTTTTTCGGTTGTATAAAAGTGAGAGCAGCAATACAGTAGTTAATATATACTTGTGTAAAAATTGTTACGGCTTTAATAAAATAAAATATGTCTGAGTAAAACTTCTATGTCCTTAAGTATTCATTGCAAAACAAATTTTTGTATGTGTACTTTTTGTATACTAAAAGTTACTTAAGCTTCGGTCAGACTTATCAAATATTTGACGAAAAAAACGGGACCAACAACCAAACTAAAAAATCATTTCGCTTAATATCAATATTTATTTTGATACAAATACCACATCTTACAAAAAAAACATGTTTTTTGCTATGTCTAGTAGTATAATTAGTTTATTTTGTAATATTAATACAATTTTAAATCTCACTAACTATTAACAAAAGTAAGGGTTACGCTTATTTGATCAAATATTTAATAAGTGTGACCGTAGCTTTACAAGTATTATTATTTGAATTAAAATTTTTTGTTTTAATAAGAAGAAAATATTATTAAGAGCTGCTGTAACTATCACACAAGTCTTACGTATTAAAAAAAAAAAATATCAGAGATGCATTTTCGTCAAAATACGTAAGACTTATTTTTAGACCTTGTTGAATTTTATAAATAGTCAAACTTGCTTCATCTGATATTAAATTTTTGTTATGAGCTACTTACTGGCCTTTAATGTTCTATATTAATTAAAACGCGAGTTTTTATTTCACATTGTCATATTGAATTTTTATTTACATACATAGAACATGGTAGGCCAGTAGCTTATATTAAAAATAAATAAAATTTGTGGACAGTCTTGTGTGTGGTCGTTAGAGCTTAATTTAATTTAAGGTACATACTAGTATGGGCCAGCAGTCGACACAATCGACTGCAATCTAGAAATTAAGACTGTGTTTTGTGTATGCCAGCCAGCCAAACGGACTTCATTGATTGGTACACTAAAGGGAGTCCAGAATCAATATTTTTGTCGGTTACATTCCAGCGGGTAAAAGAAGGAGTACGGATGGACTGCTCGCTCCATTCCATACTGATATCTTTTTTACACACGTTGTAATTGAGGCCTTTCACTCTCGCTTCTTTAGTAGGTACATAAGAATGGTAACAGGATCATAAAAAACATAATTGTTTTGCTTTTGCTTGTGCAAAAAAAAAAAAAAAAAAAAAAAAAACAATACAGAGAATGTTACTCCTTCTCTACTCTCTTCTCATAGAAGTGATTATGGAATTTGTATCTTATCTTTTATACGAAGGAGTTGAGGCCTTCTTTAACAGTTGGATAAAAATAGTTATTGAATTGGGATTGTAATAATTTTCTAATTTTTTTGCGTAAGTTACTTGTGAAAGGGGTCTTACAAAAAGAAAACAAAACATTTAAAATTGTCTGTCTCTTTTTTATTATTTTCTACTGTTCTCCAACTAAAGGCATAGGAGGGAACACGTATGTTGTTGTTCTTATTACTATGTATAAACACAAAATAGAAGCATAAAACTGTGTTTCTTTTATTTGTTTACTTTTTTTTTTGCTCACACTTTCTGATGCCTATAACTTCTAAAATACTTAATAGAATGTACATTGTGCACTTCTGCACTTCTGTATAGTGTAGTCGTAAAGAGACCAGAAATATTCAACTTGTGTATTTTGTATATGATGATGACGGTGATGATGTTGATGATGATGTTACATTAGGGGAGGGGTCAAATTGTATGGATTAAAAAAAAACTGAAAAGTCGAATACCAAAAATAAAATCGACGGAAAATTTTAAGAAAATTTTCAGAGGAACCTGCATAGGTTCCTTTTTAATGCAATTTTGCATGGGATTAATGTCAAAATTCATTGGTATTGTAAAGAAAATTCTTTCAGTGTACAATCGAACTTAAATTCGAACAAACATTTCATAATCTATACACACAAACATACTTCAGCAGCCAGAACCCACAACTTAAAGCCAACACGAATTGGTTTAATTCCAAAATCTACTCAGCAAGAACTTTTCTTACAAACCTACTTTTAATGACTTCCTGAATTCACTACTATGTAGCTTTATTCGCCACTTTTTGGATTATTAGTCATATATTAAATAATAACTTTATTATTATATCTTAAATAAGTCATAATTATACATTACAAAAAAAAATTAATATAATGATTAAAATAAGTTTTTATTATACGATTTTAAATAATTATTTATATAAATTTGTGGTATATTCAGTTAATATTTGTAAGACATTCGGTAATACATACCAAGAATGATAGAAATAAAGATTACGCCTTGCGCATGTTTTACCGTTTGATGACGTAGTAGTTCACTTGTGAAGATTACCAAGTCTCTTTTATATGTGAAAATCGGAATATCTTACAAAAAATGTATGTATTACGTGTAAGTTGGCAACCCTGCAACTAATTTACTCAGAGAGTTCAAAAAAATAATATTATATCAATTGTCAAGAAATTAAGAATTTTGCTTAATATCTTATATCAAAAATATTATTACAATGAATAAAATTTTTAAAAGTGTTCAAATGTTTGTTAAAAGTAGTGAAATAAAGAAAAACAAAAAATAAATACAAATAGAGGAGAGCAGAAAAGAGAACAAACATAAAGTGTGCAGTGGGCAAATGCCAACAAATTAACCGCAAAAACACAAACAGGGAAATTGGCGAAAAACTAACGTGTTTTGTGCTTTTAAATTAAATGTCTATATTTTTAACTATAGCTTACATAGAGATAATATATATTTATGTAAGTCCAAAATAAAATTATAAAGAAAAAAGTAACTTCTTAAATAGAAAAATAATAAAGTGCCCCACTGTCATGTTTACACATAAACATTTCAGTTTGAAAGCTAAAAATTATTAGCCAATGAGAACGTAGGTTGTGTGACGTCACAGTTCCTACATGCGCAGTAAAAAATTTTTATATATGCCTGATGTCGTAATCTTTATTTCTATCATTCTTGATACATACTATATAATCAAGGCAAATTCATACAAGGTGGTCTTATTTTGAAAACGTTTGCAACACTGTTCAATATTTTAACGTTGTGTCAAAAATTCAAACAAATATTTCATTTTCGTTTTAATTTTAAATTGTGTGTTTTGAAATATAATAGCTAAAAAAAAAATTTAAAATTTCATAACTTTAAGCGAAAATTATAGAATTTAGTAAAGATTCCCCGGAACCACCAGAACGGTATACCATTTTGACGCAAGGTTAGTTATCAGCTGTTGCTTACGTAGCAAGATAAGGTCACCTGGTGTAAATTCGCCTTGCTATATAATTTTAAAAATAATTTTGATGTGAAATCCATGGAAAATACAAAAATGTTCCAAAATTACCCCCACAGTATATTTTTGTTATTAGAACACTAATTATTAGTTTTATCGATCTAATGTAAACGATATTTCTTGAACAACATAGCATTTACATTACACACATCTGTATTACAGTGTTAGAGCTATAAATGATTTTGTGCAGCCAAAACAATCTTTATTAAATGTTTTTTTTACATTTCGAAAAAATTATTATTGTGTACACTTTGCATGCATATAAAAGCAATTTTAATTAGTGGGTTTTAACCTTTTTGAACTTAATTGCAATTACTTACTTTTGGCCTTTTTTTGTAACTATTTATATATTTTTCTAAAACTTTTAAATTAAAAAAAACCTGTTATTTTTTAGCCCATAATTGGCCAAATTATAAGGAATTACTTTTCGGAAATCGCGAACAATAATAAGTACTTTTTCTAGTAGAAAAGTAAGTAGTCTTCTCGTCAAGTTCTCATTATTTTTCTGCTTATTTTGTAAGTAAAGTTTTTGCTGGGTAATTACTTAAATTTTTTATCCATTTTAATTTTTATTCAATCCTTTACAGAATGTTGAGAGAAAAATACTTTCTACATTTAAATATATCGATATAAATTTATAAATGTATAAATGAATGTGTATTTAATACTTTTTATGTGCACAACTCTAACTATATCTAAGGATTACGTTTTTCTCCAATGGTGATTTTAATTAAAATTTATCTATTATTTATAATAAATGTGACTTTAAAAAGAAGAGTAAACGCTTAACTTTGTAAATATGTAAGTAGTTGTCAGATATCATAGCAGCCTGGTTAATTAATTTCCATTTATTTTAAAAGCTTTTAATAATTAAAATTAAGAATTTAAAATTTAGGTATAAAAAACGAAGCACGGATAAAAGAGGTTGTCAAATAAAGCCATGTCCAAACAAAACTGTATAACCATAAATTTTCTCAACTTTTTTTGTGTCTATCGTTAACTAATATAATAATTTATTAAACTTTTGTTCCGGCATGTCTAAAAAATTACTAAGTACTAGAAACGAAAAAGTACGTAAAATCAACATTTTACCATTAAAAAATACAAAAATATTAGTCATACGCCACAGTCACATGCAAATACTTTTCCTTAAGTTTGTTTTCTTTTATGTTGATTTTCGTAAACTTTATCCCTTGTTTTTACTTTTTTGTTTCCCCCATTTTCTACATAATAAATGAGTTTTCATTCATTTATTCATCAGTTCAGTGTTTTATTCGCTTATTCACTCATTTGTTTGTTTATTTAAGCAAACAATACTTAAAAAGAATTAACTTGTTATTACAATCACAACAAACAAAAAAAAAAAAAAAAAAAAAAAAAAAAAGAACCCAGCTAACTGTTGCAGGTAATTTTTTTTATTGTCACTACACTGGGTCTTCTTTGAGTCTTATTGATTATTGGTGAATAAAACCGAACTGATTGCTTTGGGAGTTTTAAAAAAGTCGGGATAATAATGGGAAATAACACTTAAAAATTTATTAATTGACAATCCAAACAAAATGTATAAATTTTTGATGATGAATGAGTTTGGAATGCTACGCTTTTAAAATTTATCTGAAAATGATATTTTGCACAGTTGAGCGTTGCAAAACTGATTATTGGAATGCTCAAAACGATAATGCACATTGCTATATTTTCGCTTGTTAGACAATTAAAAATGTATAACAATAAAATTTTTTTATTTTATTTATTTATTAAAAATTTATACTTATAACTAAATTATTAGTATAACAAAAGGAAGAGCTCTGGCATCGATGGCCTTAAGCTCAAAGGGCAGTAAAATATTATTTAAATAGAGTTATAAAGGTTACATTGTTTTAAAAATTTAATTAAGAGATTGATGTTGTTGTCTGTCATTGTAGTGTCGATCAATTGGAAAAAGTCTCTATTGCCGAGTATGGTATTTTTGAATTTATTAACATGGGGACAATTTAAAAATAAATGATCAATGGTTATCGGATTAAATCCGCAAAAGGGACACGAGTTTGATATATTTCTGTTCATAATATGTGCGTGGGAGACTCGAGTGTGACCCAGCCTTAGACGTATTATTTTGATTTGGTCTTTTCTTGAGAGAACGTTATCGTTAATATTTTTAAAGATATTGTTGGCATTTATTTTTGAGGGATTATTATTTCTGTACCATATTGTGGTCTGGAGCCAGTTGTCTAGTTTTTTTGTTCGATATTTTAATTTTAAGAAGTTTGATATGTCATCTGCAGAAAGATTAGGTGTAGTTATGAGGGGAGCAGAGAGTGCACATTTTGCACACTCATCTGCTGCTTCGTTGTCTCTAATTCCAGCGTGTCCTGGAACCCAAATAAGTTTAATGTGGGGTTGTCTTTCAATGATAGCTTGACGAATCAAACGAGGATATATTTGGTCATTATTTACATTTTTTATTGCGTCTAAAGACGAAAGGGAGTCAGTGCAAATTGCATATCTGCCTCTATAGTTCCGTATGAGTTTAATAGCCTCATAGATAGCTATGATCTCGGCAGAAAAATTGGTACTAAATTCAGGTAGAATTGAGTTAATCAAAGTTTTTTCATTATTTACAACACCATAGCTTGTTCCATTATTGGTTCTAGAGCCGTCAGTATATAAAAACATATGGTCGTTATATTTGTGCTGTATTTCATTGAATCGTTGTTTATATATTTCGGTGTTCGTTATAGATTTTTTGTTTACGTTGATGGATGTGTCGATTGTTTCCAGATCGAGAGTCCAACTGGGATATTTTATAGGAGAGGGTTGAGTAATATTGATGGGTATGTTTAGGGTTTTAGTAATTAGCACTGTACGTGTTAATATTGATGGAATTTCGGAAAATTTTTTTTGTTTAATAGACTTATTTAAAAGTTTTGAAAGCGGACACTGGTCGCTTATCATTATAGACTTGAAAAGTTTTGCAGTGGCAAACTCTCTCATTTGTTCAATTGATAATACATCAGCCTCAAAAATCAAGTTTCTTATTGGGGTGGTTCTGAAGGCTCCTAGCGAGAGACGCAAGGCTGAGTTAAAGTTTGTTTTTAATTTGTTTAACATACTTTTAGGTGAATGCCCAAATAAGAATATACCATAGTTGATTTTCGCTACTATAATCGATTTAAGTACATGAATAAGAGAGGAGGTATTGCAGCCAAATTTTCTTGATGACAGACATTTGATAATGTTGAGTCTCTTGGAGAGAGATAAGTTTAGGTGGTCGATATGGGAATTCCACCTATATCGGTTATTAAATACAATTCCGAGAATTTTGAGGCTACTAACTGACCCAAAAGCCGTATTATTACTGTAAACTATAGGATAACAATTGTGTTTTCTACATATGTGCAATTGTTTACATTTTTCTAAAGATAACTCAGCACCTGAAAAGTTACACCAATTTTTTATGTCTGAAATAACAGAGTTGAAGTCAATATTCTGATTCTTAGACCTATTTAGTTTTTTTATAATAATGTAATCATCGGCGTAAGCGATAAAGTCAAGCTCTTTGTGAAGTGATATTATTTGTGAAAGTTTGTTGTATGCAATCAAGAATAATACAACTGAGAGTGGTGAGCCCTGTGGTATTCCATTATAAAGTGGTTGGGATTTTGAGCAACAGTAGTTATTTCTCACAATAATTTTTCTATTAGTTAAATAACTTTTTATATAGTTGTACAGTTTTGGGCCTATTTTCCATTCTACCAGTTGGTTTAGTATAGAGTGTATACCGATTTTGTTAAATGCCTTGTCAAAATCTAGGGAGATAATAGATAAATGATTTTTGTTCTGCAGTGTTTGACTTATTTTAAAATCTAAGTATACAAGTGGGTCTGAAATAGATTTACCTTTAGTGAAGCCATATTGATGGCTACTTAAAAGTTTGTTTGTTGTGATAAACCACCACAACCTATTGGCTACAATTTTATCTAAGACTTTAGAGCAACATGGATTGAGTGAGATTGGACGGTAGGATGATACGATAGTTTTATCCTTATTAGGTTTTAATATGGGTATAATCAAACTGGTCTTATACATCTGAGGGACATATTTATCAAGAATATTGTTGTATAGTAGTACTATTCTTTTGAGTACTTTTTGTGACAAATTTTTTATCATTGGATATGATATACGGTCTAAACCGGGCGTTTTACCCTTTAATTTATTTAGTGCCATGGTTAGCTCCATAATACTAATATTTGCTTCAATTGTAGAAGCGTTTTTCCCTGGAGTCAGCTGTTCGTAATTTGTAACTATTGCATTTTTGGAGTGTAGAAATAGGTGTGGAAAGTTTTCATCGCTAGATTGTGTAGACCAGTATTTGCAAAAATTATTTGCGATTTCGGTTGAGTCTAAGATTTTCCTTTGAGGGTTGTTAGTGTCTTCAATGCAATGTATGGGAATCTTAAGTGTTAAACCACAGAATCTGCGAATGTTACACCACATTCTATCAGTTGGTGTTGAGGGATTAATTTTAGAAGTGAATGTGTGAATCGATTTTCGTTTCGCTATTTTTAACTCTCTTTTGTACAGAGATCTAGCTCTTTTGAAGTTCAACTCATTTTCTGTGGAGATATTCCTTCTAAATTTGTTCCATAAATGGTTTTTTGTGTTCTTTAGGGTTTCTAATTTTTTGGACCACCATGGGACCGAGTGATTATATGTGAGTGTTTTGTTTTGTAAAATGCTCTCGTTAGCGCTTTGTATAATAATTTTGTGAATATTGGCAGCCTCTTTATTAATATTAGAGCTTATTGAGCGCGAAGCGCTATAGTTTTCTGAGAGTTTTTTATAGACTTCCCATTTTGCCTTTTTCAAGTTAAAATGCGGTCTAAAATTTGGACTATTAACATTATCGTTATTTGGGAATAGCAATGTAATCATTGGAAAGTGGTCACTGCCCGATAGATCTGTTTCAATTTCCCAGTGAGAGTGGATGGCCAAAACTGAAGATATTATGGTTAAGTCTATATTTGTGAAGGTTCCGTGGGTAGAGTAATGAGTTGGGGAGCCGTTGTTCAAAATGGTCAATCTTGAATGAGTGATATACCTAGCTAGTATTTTGCCTCTTCTGTTGCTAGAGCCAGATCCCCAGCTAATGTGCCAACTATTAAAGTCGCCAGTTATTACGACTGGGTAGTGTCTGTTCTCGTACATACTCACTAAATCATTAAAACTAAAAGCTTTTGTTGGTGGTATATAGGTACTAAAAATAATAAAAGACTTTTTTGAGTGAATCAGTATGGCCACCGAATCGAAGGAACTGACGGAGGGTAATATTTCATGTTGAATGGAGTTATGGATTAGAATAGCTGATCCACCAAAGGAATTATGGGTTGAGGGTGATAAGTAAATTTTGTAGGAAATGGGAGTAATAATGTTTGCACTATTTTGAATGTGCGTTTCCTGTAAAGATATTATTTTTGGACTGTACTTTTTAATGAGAATTTGTAGTTCATTGAAGTTGTTAATGTTACCTTTGATATTCCATTGTATAACTTTTAGTGATATGATGGATAAATGTATAAGAAATAATATATGATATTAATAGAAAGTTATTGGTTTTAGAACTACGCAAAGTTAGTCTTATATAAAAATGGGATTAAAATATTTATATGTATGTATTTATAAGGTGTATATAAGTAGGCCATTGACAGAAATGAGATCGCCCAGCGCTCATAACCAACGCAGGACGTAACGGCGATTAACACTATCCGGAGCCGTACTTGAATGCACAAGTACATCCTTATACAATTCCAAACACCGATGCCGCCGCGGCAAGTCCCAAGCTGGCTTGAGCGCCAGGCCAGCCCCAATGTCAATGGCCCTTAAGGTGTTAATTTATTTATTCATCCATTGTAGTATTCTCTGTTCCCTCACTCTCTTGGCTTTCCTTCTCATTCGATGTTTTAAGTTTTTTTGCTGCTCTCTTCATTTGGCTTCTTGTACGTCTTGACGTACTTATGGGTAATATTTTAATTTTTTCTGCTTTGGTTGGTGATGTTGTGATATTTGTTGTTTTGATTGTCGACGATTCTTGTTGTTTGTTTTTGTTTGTTGAGTTCAAAACGGTGATGCTGTTTTTTTTATTAGTTGATTTTGCTTCTGATGTTGTTGCTATTTGATTTGGTAGGTCGTATACAATTTGAGGTCTGGCTACACTAGAGTAAGAGATTCTGTTTGAGTGTCTTTCATTATATTTTGTGATAGCTGTTTTGTGGTCGACTTTATCTAAAGTTTTTATTGCTTGTATTTCTTTTTCTTTGATGAATATTGGGCAAATTTTACTAACAGCTGAATGGTTGGTACTGGGTAGGTTATTTTCTTTGCAGTTGTTGCATGTTTGTACCTTTTCGCATAGTTCATTTTCTGCTAGATGATCAATATCTCCGCAGTTACTGCATAATTTGTCGAATTTACAAAATTTTGATAAATGTCCAAAACGGAAGCAATCTTTACATTTTAATGGAAGTGGAATGAAACTCCTTACTCTAGTTCTTTGATAGCCAATAAATATGTGTTCCGGAAGGTTGATTGACGCAAATGTTATTATTATGAGGCCGGTTTCGACTAGGTTGTTGTTGTCTTCAATGTTTTCGGTTGAATTTTTGTTTTGTTTCTTTAAGATTTTTTTTACTTCGATTACGTTTTGTGCTTTGAGTTCTTCAAGTATTTCATTTTCGTCTATGTTTCTTAGATCGTTACAATATATAACTCCTCTTGATTTATTTAGTGTTTTGTGCTCTGACACTTCTACTTTTATTGTGGGGGAGAGGGAAATTAATTTGATCAGTTTCTGGGCTTGTGTAAAATTTTTTGTTTTTAATAAAATTGTTCCAGATTGTAGTTTTTTACATAATTCAATCTCTCCACAGACACTATCTATCACTTTTTTTATAAGAAATGGTGATACATTAGTAAGGGTTTCATTGATGGTAGATAAGTTTTGGGTGTTAGATGTATTTCCATTTCTAGCCATTATGAGGTATTTCGGACCTAATGATGTGTCTTTCATTTGTTTGCTATGGTCTAGTTCAAACGCTTGTGAATGAGGAGAAAATTGTGTTCCAATATTAGGTGGTTTATTCATTGTTATTTATTTATTGTAACCAAGATTGATTTATGATCTTTTATATTATTGTTGGTTTTTTTTTCTGTAATTTTTAAAAGAGAGTAAGAAGTCTTTAAGTTTGTTTTGCTCACTAAAATTTTTTTTTTTTTGTTTAATTTACGAAGAAAAACGCAATTAAAGAAAGGTGTTGTCGCACTGAGAGTTCAATTGTGACTGACAATAAAATAATTTAAAAAGATTCACAAAAAGTGTATAATGCCTAATAGACGATTGACAATACCGATTAAAAAGGACTTGTAAAATACTAAAAAACCATTACAAATACGGGTTTAAAATGCCCGTTAACGATCAGAATTGCCAGTAAATAATCAGTCAAAACCGGTGTTAAAAGACTTTTTTAGACGTGTCTTCAGATTAAAATTTTCAAAATTCTTGATATTCACTTTATTTTGAAAATAGTTCTTAGCAATAAAAAACTTCATAAAATCAAATTTTATAAAAATAAAACAAGGGATAAAACCAGTTAAAAGTAAAAAATTATATACAGTGGGGCAGAGGTTAGAACTCAAAGAATTCTGATGAGAGAATGTGGTGATTCTTGAAACATGTAAATTCAATCCAGGTTCGAACCCCAGCTCAGCCAAGAAAATTATCAATAAATTTTAATAAAAAATTTTATGTTGTAAAATTCCTACCTTCAGTAAAAATAGTTAAATGAAAATTAAATTTAATGAACTCGAGCCTAACTAAAAAAAATATCAAAAAATTAAAAATTAACAGTTCAACTAAAAATTACAATTGTTCTTAAGAATATATACCATATATGCATCAAAAATTTCTGCACTGCTCTGACTCAAGGCCAATTCACTTTTCAGGTGGCTTTGAAAACATAGCTGAGCTACTTCTTTTTCTTACTCAGAGAGGGAAATGTCAAAAATAAAAATACAATGTTGTGTTTTATAGTTGTACTTGTTGTAGTATTGCCACCTCAGCAGTGTCGACATTTCATCAAACAAGCGGCTAATAATAGAAGAAGTTATGGAACAAAGAGAACATTTTACACACAGATTTTTAATCATTAAAGATTAAAATACTCAAAATTTCCAGCATGTCCTTCGAGTCCTTGCCATATATCCTGAAATTAAAATATTGTATAGTGTAGAGAAAACTTGCACGAGTTAATTCAAATTTTTTGCATGCATTAAATAAAATTAACTTTATATCATCACCTTTTTTCTTATTTTGGATCAAGGAAACGGTTAGCTCAAGTATGTCCTTTTGCAAAAAAAAAAAGAAAGGAGCATGTTATACCTTTTCCTCTCTCTCTTCATCTAACTCAAGACTTGACGGCTAAAACTTGAAGGGTGTCAACCCGTAATTTTTTGCTTCTAAGCCGGTTTTTTTTAAGAAAAACTGTAAAAAGACTTACAGCCGATTTTAGAAATTGTTTTTGTTTTAAATGTTATTTTTTATGCGAACGTTAACGTGTAACATCGTGGGATTGGCTGTTAAAAAATAATAATAAAGTGTTTTTTTTTTTTTGTTTGGCTTTTACAAATCTTGACGAAACATTTTTTTTCCTGCGTTTTGACAAGCACTCCGAATTCTTGTGAATCAAGTAAAATCAAGGCTGTCTGGTTTGCCTATGATGACACAATGATCTTTTATGATCAGCAATTAAGCTCATTGATGATCAGGGTTAAAAAAAAACTGCATTCGACAACAAAAACTGTCGAACAAAAAACGAAAATTTGTGTACAACTTTTCGCTTTTTGTGTAAGATTGACAGCGACTTTTTACATTTAATGAATCAGAAGTAAAAGCATTTTTTTTGGCTAACGACAAATGGAGAAGTGAAAGAAATTGCAGTTTTTCTACTTTTAATGCAGTTTTTTAAACGCTGTTAATAAAATGTTAATCATACAGAAAATTCGAAAAAGACTTTTTCATGCATTTTAATGCTTACTGGGAAACAACAAGTAATTATTTATTAACACATACACGTACGCATAAATGTAAGCAACTGCTTTAAGCAAACACATAGTTAAATACACAATTAAATAATTTAACTTAGCACTAAGACAAATGGATGGTATATAAATTTTATCACTTTGCTTGCAAGAACCTAAACAAACTTTAGAGAAGTTATTTTTGGGAATACAAAATTTATTATTAATACGATTTCTGTATGACGTGCTAAATTCACAATTTTGGGGAATGTAAGAAAACATAAACTCACTGTTTATTGTTGGTGTTTGGTTATAGTCTTGATATTCATACAAGTAAGACTTTTAGTTTTTATAATTCTTATTCGCTTTAAGGTTTTATTTGTAAAATATTTTTAGCTTTTCTAAAATCTTTGGAAAAGGCCTAAGCAACCAGTGAAATGCGCATAGAAGCTTACTTTAGAGACATTATATGAGGAGCCGCAGAACAAAACGTACTTTTTCACATATTTAAAATTTTTGGGAAATTGAGGTTTATTTTTTTCGACCCCTTAAAAAACTGTATGAACCTGGAAATGGAAACAAGTTTTTTGCCTACCAAAAGATGAATCAAACTGCCGTAAGTCAACACATTAAATGTCAAGGATATATAATATCAAACGAATTTTATATCGAAAAAAGTACGTTTTGCTAAAAAAAAATGAAAAAAGTACGTTTTGTTTAAAAAAATATTTAAATTTTCTACAGATTCTTGTAATTATTCAATGTTTAATTATACTATTTTAATAATTATTGTTTTCATAACACTCATTCACCAAACAATAGTTAAATTATTGCAATTATTGGAGGCTATTCTTGAAAACTCGTCGAACAAATACAAATGTACATTAAAAGAAAAGTAATAGTTTTTGTTTATCATACATTTCTAAAATTAAATAAACGTGAGAATTTTGACTTGTTTCTCTCTCTTTAAAAAACGGTAAATTGTATGACAAACCAAAAACAATTTCTTTAACTTTGTTTTTGTTTTACTGAAAATTTTTAATTTTTCACCATTATTTAACAGTTAATTTTAACGAAAATGTAACGACATAAATAAACGTCAAACAAATTAAGAAATGATTTGTTATTAACACAACTTCACGAAGAAATGACAAAAACAATGAAAAAAGCTCGTTTTGAAAAAAAAAATGAAAAAAGTACGTTTTGTTATGCACCAATTTTTTAAGAACCCATTTTCTTGGTAAAAAAAGAAAAAAAATATGCTAACAAGATGTTTTCTTAAAGATTTTAACCCAAATATTATAAAAATATCAAAAAACCAATATGTCAAAAAATGCGAAAAAGTACGTTTTGTTCTGCTGCTCCTCATATATTATGTCCTTCATGCTTTCTAACTTTCTTAACAAAAATATTATTCGTTAAGACTGATAGCTGACATTCGAATTTATTAAGGGCTAAAATATTTTCTTCACTCCAGGTCTATATCATCCGTGTTATTTCGCTGACAAGTTGTCTTCTCGATGTATGGGCGGGCTTTCCTGTGGATTCCAGTCAAGCGCTTATCTCGTCAGGTCGTCTTGCTATTTGCGCAATGTATGTCCAAGCCAGTTCTAGTTGCGTCTTAAAATATCGGTTTCGAAGGGTGATTATCAACAACGGCGCGACGATTCCCCCTTATAGATCCTTGTTAAATATTCGCACTAGCCTCAAAATTCTCCTTAGTCATCCGTTGGTGAACATTTGCGTTTACGTTGTGAGATCCTGCGTCTCAAGATTCGCATCTACAAAGTTGTTTTTAAATCGGAGTAGTAAATTGCGATCATGGTGTCTTGCAATATGTGTTGAGTTCCCGACAGGGCTCAGTGTTTCCTATATGCGCTTGATGCTATTTATACGATAAGCAATTTTAGTGCAGCATCCCCCCCTTGCTGTCGATGATGCTACCAAAATTGCAAAAGCTGTTGACTGCGTCTAATGTGGAGCAGTTAAAAAATAATGAGGTATTAACGTTTGCGTTAGTTTGCATTAATTTTTCTGTAACTCTATTATCTCAAGCAGTTTGATTTTGATTGTTATATAGTTGAGCTTGCGATATAGCAGGCAAATAAAGTCTGCATATTCCAAGTCACCAAGTTATCCTAATGTACCCCATTTAATTACACTGGTGCTTGTGAAAGTTTTCATTACAACATTTAAATAAATAAAAAACAGAAGAGGTGACATTTCGAACCCTTCCTCACACCAACTGACACATTCACTTAGTTGCTGAGTTGATTTTCATGGTGAACTTTGCATGTGACAAAGATTTAATAGGTGTGTTTAGACTTATGGCATGTACAAAAGATTTTCCAGTCAACATTTTATGAAAAAAATGATAGTCATACAGGAGTGAGCTTTTTAATTATAAAAGAAACGTGCGAATCTTCTTTAAGTGTTATTTGTTACACCCTAATAAATAGGCGTGTCATATTTTTTTTTAAATCGGTTTACGTTTACTTCACCTTTGTTAATATAAATTTTGAAAAGAAAATATTTGTCCACAAGTTGGTCTATAAAATTGTTTCCACTGAACTGATTTTGCTGTTTCAAATTCTGTGGCATTTTGGCAAAACATCTTAACTCAAATTAAAAAAGATGAAAGATAAGTATTTAATCATACGAATTTTCATTTAAAAAACATTTTAGTTTACGTTTTTAAAATTTTGTGTTATATACGACATTTTTTTTTTTAATTTTGGTTTATTTTATTATTTGACAAATATGATTTTTTCACCGAGTTTTTTTTTAAACTTTTTTAAGATGACTTAAGATTTTTTGTCAAAATGCCACAGAATTATTAAATTATTCAATATTCCAATATTTTTACGGCAAACTGATAAAAGTAAAAGGTATTGAAACTTCGAAACGACCCAATTTAGAATTATTTTTATTTTTTTTTTTTCATAACAATATTTTACATTAAAACAAAAACTTTTTATAAATGACATCTGAGTTTAACTAAATGGCATTTATTAGGAGCTTTTTGATATTGAAAAAATAAAACTCACATTTATTTGTAACAAACAAAATGAAAAATTCACAAAAGTTCTTCAATTACACACGAACACATAATATTGACATTCATTTACAAAAGGACAAGAAAAGTTTACTTACAACGAAGAAGAAAAATGGCGAACTGGGGCTGTCAGAAGGGTAATGAACTCCAGATGTTCTTTAATTTTTTTCGTTGAATTTTCGTTTTCTTTTACTCTTTGTTTTTTTGATTTTCTATGAACTTAAAGACGTGCAGTCGAAACGAAAACTTTTACCTCTATAAAGATATTGAAGAAGTCAATTTTCACTTCTTTTTAGTATAAATGAGAGACTGGCCTGTGATACCAGTAAAAATATGTTTTCTGTTAATAAACAAAAAAGAAGCAATTCAAATAAGATAACAATTGAGTTACTAGCCTAGATTAACCCTAGTGGAAAGGGAAATAATACCAAACTTATCACCCAACATCTCTAAAGTAGTAGGGACCAGTTCTAGTTAATAAACTTTATATGAAGGGGACTTAACACCTTAACAGGACAATGCCCTAGAAGGGTCTTAGTTGGCAGCTTTTTGATCCGTTGTAATAGGTCACTGAATTTAGGTTTAATTGGCCCTATTAAATTCTGCATACAGTCACACTTATTGCGGTTGGCGAATTTAAAATGCGCCTGCGACTCTTTTCACAACTTACCGATAGCGAACTTTAACCGGCCTTATAAACAGTATTACATTATTAAAACTTTACTGTAACCTAAAGTGAGCGATAAAATAAAGTAAGGTTCATCCTACCTGGTAGATTAAAGTAAAGTTGTAATAATGAAACGCTTTTTATACGCCCGGAAAAATCATACCTTTAGCTATCAGTAAGTTGTGAAAACGGTCCAAAAGGAAATAAGTTCACGTTCTCTTAAATTAATTACCAAGCAGTTGCAGGCGTATTTTAAATTCGCCAACCATGATTAGGGTGAATAATGCATGTCGCAGATATTGTCCCGAGCGAACCGTCTAAAAATGATAGAAGTCGTTTATATAAAGTAATGGAAGCAGATACGGGGTAACAAAATTAGCCATTATAAGCACAAAATTTAGTCACAAGTTTAAATAACCTTTCCTCTGGAGTAACTACACTTTGACATATTGTCACCAGTAAAGTGATATGTCTTATTTTCACCTGTCACAATTCGTTCCTTTTTATCATAATATTGTATACACTGGTCGGGGATACAGGCTTTAAGAACAATTGATTATTTATCGCTTTCTATTTATTGTTGCTAGCTTTTGAGTATATAAGATAGTTTCCAAGGTCCAGTAAATATATTCTTAGGACCTTGAAGGCTTGACAATCTTGTTAGGAGATGAGAGTCACTTAAAAGTTGGTTCTGTCCCCTGAAAAGAGTTTAATTCCTTTAATCCCAATGTCCATGCCTTCCACGACCTTGAAACAAGTAATCATTATATCTCTATTCGCAGCGGCTCAAGTTTCCGAGGCACAAGATTGGACTCTGGATATACGCGGTTTACAAAACCCTGCCAATTTTTAACTCTTCCATAATCTAAAAACTTGAAGCCTTTTTTAAACCATGACAGTGTTCTTCCAAGAGGAAGCTATATCCCAAGATTGTCAGCATTCCCACAAAGCGGGGATTTTTGAGATATATATAAAATGTTTTCATATAGCTTTTGTGTCGAAAATGGTTTAAGTTTTTTTCGGCCAAACTATTATTCACGAGTCTTTTGTATAGCACTTAAATAGGAAATAATTTCTGCTATGGAAACAGGCTGCCAATCAAGCTACACGTATACGTATATATATACATATATGTTCCTTTAGTTACTTTAAGTAGGATTTTGACTCAACTAAATGCTACCAATATGATGCAAGGTTTTTCACTTCGTTCCAGCTTTTGCCTGACCTTAAAGTCTCTTAGTCTAGTTATCTTCGCCAAGTGTGTCCGGCCCGGTCATACTCTTTTTAATTTTTTGTGCGGGTGGAGATGGATGACGATTTCCTTACACTGCTGAGTTGTCCAAATGCTATACGAGCCTTCATTTTACGGTTGGATACGTCATCAGAAGATCCACAATTTGTTCCAATGGTGCTACCCAGGTAGCAAAAGGCTTGCATGTCCTGGATTTATATGTGCTGGATAAATAACGGTTTGCTGCATGTAGCGTTTATTCTCATAGCTTTTGTCTTAGGAATGTAAATTCTAGGACCTGTCTTTGTAGCTTCGTTCACTACCATCTTAAGGCTTTCCATCATGTCCAAATGTTTGTTCCTTTGAAGGCATATGTCGTCCACATAATCTAAATTAGCCTAGTTCCCTTGTTATGCGTCTGTTGTTGTTCATAACATTTTCCAGTATTTCTTTATAGAGCATCGGCGATAATGTGTAGCCTTATCTTACACCAGTTTTAACGGAAAACTTATCCCGTATTGTATAACGCTTGAACTATCTCTATTATCTGTCTAGCTACTCCTTTACAAATGAGTGCTCTGAAAATGGCAGTGTTGGCAATTGTATCGAAAGGCTTTTCAAAATCTATAAAGACCAGGATGTTTTGATCATAATCAAACATGTTGGCAATGAAGCTCTTTGCCAAGGGATTCAGCCAATCTTCTATGGATTATATAAGCTATTATCTTGTTAATCATTTTTGGAAGTTTGATTCATTTCCAATTGTTGCACTCTGTCAGATTACCTTTCTTCGGTATGTTGATTGCCAAGCTCTCTTTTAGTGCATTGCTATTCCATAATCGTTGTACCAGACTCTGAAGCAGAAAGGCACTTGTTTGCCTTGAGAAGCTCTGCATTGATTTTGTCTGTGCCTAGAGTCTTGTGGCCTCAGCTAACCCTGTTATGGATTGGATGGTTGTGGGCTTGTTAGTTCTCTCGGTATAGCTCGAACAGTTGCAAATTGGTTCCGCGTTTTAAAAAAATTCAATTGAAATTGCAATACTAGCTTTTGTATAACAGGTACAGTACATGGCTTCACCTGGCATAAACAGAATAGCTATACGCGCATATATCCTTTATAATTTTTAGAAATGGTACAACAACAAATGGTACAAACAAAAATAACCTTAATAACTTTCCTGACTTTTATTACAATAGGCCCATAATTAATTATAGCGTCTATATACATAAGTTCATAGATGAAAAAAAGAACACACTCGTCCTCAATGGATACATATAAAAACTCCAAAATTTCTTTGAAAAAAATCACAGAAAAACGGGAGCCGAATTTTCGAAATTTACTTTAGAAAGTTAAATCCTTTAAAATGATAGTCTCAAGACATATATTGGCCCGTGTATCTTCTATTAAAGGACTTTCAAAAAGGACCCTCTCAAATGCTATAGCAACTCATATTGTTAAATGTTTTTTTAATATTTGCCACCCTGTAGTAGCAAATAAAAAGAAAAAGTAAGAAAGTATTATCCTTCAAGCCCGATTATACGACACCCTACACTACAATATTTACAAAATTATTTTCAAGAGTGGGCCCTATTTGGCATCCATTGAAATTTATGGACCTATCAAAACATAATAATATTGCGTCTGTATAAGACTTATTTTTACCAAACTTTATAAATTTGTCAACATCTACACGCAGAGAAAAACCATGTTTAAATATGGTCACCTCCAACAAAACTATTTTTGAAGAAAGTTTTAAATATATTATGGTTATTGTCATATTTAACCATAACATAATAAGAGGCAACCATACTATGGTTGTGGCTTCTTGATGGAGGACTAATTCAACCATAATATGGTTGTCGGTGGTAATAATATTGTTAAATGAATCATTATATGTTTAAAATTTTCTTTCAAAATAGTTTTGTTGGAGGTGACCATATTTGAACATGTTTTTTCTCTGGGTGTATATGACATATTGTTATTTGAAAGTGATTTTTGGGATGTGGTTTATATAGGACTTATAGGTAATGTTAGGTTTCTTGGGCAGTTACCAAAAAGACAGCTCACTTGGATTCTTCATGGTCACTTTGTGATACCCCTCACCAATGTCCATTCTACAAGCCAGTTACTCAATATGTGTCACTGTATTCAACCAATTTGTCTTTTTAATGAAGAGAAGAAGCAAACTTAGTTCGATCCAAGATATTTCATCCAAACTGAAAATATTGGTTTCCCCAGGTATCTCTCCCTATTTTTCTGAATTTCTGAACGTTGTAGCAGAAAATTAAACAGTTTGTTTTTCCTCCTCGTCGTGACAGCTTTTACAGTAGTCATTGAATACCAGGCCTATTCTCATCACATGAGTCCCTCTGAGGTATCACCGAGATCACTGTCCTAATCTGTTCCCTTTTGAACCTTAATAATGTGAATAACCTTCGTGTATTATATCTTGGCCTCAATTCCCTGGATTTTAGTTTTTTTTTTTTTTTTTGTTATTGTATAAAAATGTTACCACCTTCAATATATATTGTTAAAATACACCTCTGGTGTGATGAGAATACATAAGTTTTTAAAATGGTTTCAAGGCGAATTCATAAAGGTGACTGCATCATGAGATAGAGCTATGCTAGCTATCTCTTTTTTTGATAAATTCTATGTATTTTGTTTTTGTAAAAAGTTAGAGTGAATGTCAAACTTATTTGTTGAAAATACATAACAGGACATTTTTTTTTGTTTATAAAATATACACAATTTCTTTAGAAAGTAAATCTTTTTACTCTATTGAAAATTCATTGTGGCTCCATTTATTTCTTACGCATTTTTAATTCCTTGTATTTATATTTTATGTTCACTTTTTTTGTTTTAAATAAGTTTTTTTCAAGTTTTTATATTTTTATTGAATTTTCAATTTTTTTACAAAATGTAAAATAAACAATAAACAGATGATTTGAAAATGTCACCTTTATGAATTCGCCTTGAATGGTTTAGAAAAAAATATTTACCGACCGCTTGTCTGATTTTGTGTTCGTATTCTCTCTTAATCAATACATTTTGCTTTTACATCATAAGACTTTTCTCATTCTACATCATTTTTTGCAATGGCGTAATACATTATATAACCGTGTAGCTAGCCTTAAATAAGTGAGCTATTGGAAAGCCACCGAATCGATCTCTAAGTCTGTCATGGCAAGCTGCATTACTATCGAATGCTTCACAATATCATACCTTGCTATTAGTAAATAAACATACATATATTTTTCGATATGCGATACTTACTTAGCCTATAAGCCGCCCGCCTTATATCAGAGATTTCCGACTTATAATTCTAAATATACTTTTACAAATTAAGGTAATGCACCAAAGGGTGCACCTCTATTCGGAGACCAATGCGGTCCATTGTGTGAGAAGAAAAGAATTGATAGATAGATTTCAGATATAGGGTTTTTCAACAAGAGCTTAGTTTTTTAATTGTGGCAACACCAACAACATGATAGTTTTGACATTTAGTTTTTTGACGTATTCGTTGTAGATGCATTCGCAATTGTTATAATGAATTCAATTTCGCTGGAATTAAAATAATTAAAATCTACTATAAAAATGGTGGTTCTGTTAAAGTTGCATTTCGTATAATTCGCCATATTTTCGAACAACATAATCGTCCTTCTAAGACCGCCAATAAAAATTTGGTCGTTCAATTTTAGTCGACAGGCTCGATACAAGTTGCATTTCGTATAATTCGCCATATTTTCGAACAACATAATCGTCCTTCTAAGACCGCCAATAAGAATTTGGTCGTTCAATTTTAGTCGACAGGCTCGATACAAAATGTACCAATACCAACAGGACAGTACCACATGGCACACAGCTAATGAATCGATCAGTTTATTGCAAACCAAATTTCCCGATGGCATAATTTCATGAACATCAGCTGTTAAGTGGCTAGCCAGATCGTGTGATTTAACACGACTGGATTATTTTTTGTGGGGCTATGTTAAGGACAGAGTCTATACGGAGCCAATCAAACCGATTGCAGTGAACATTTGCCAGTTATCATTCTTTATTCATAATTGCCGAACTTTTTTTTTGTAGTACAAACAAAATTTGAATGGATAACTTCGAGCGTTACATCCCAGTTCAACGTGAAAACTATCTGCTATTCATTTGTGCCTGAGAGCCTGCATCGAGGACAGTGACATAGTACATGCTCGATCGTCTCTAGCTACTCAGCATCCTCGCATAATCTGCAGAAGTTCGGTATGGTATTGTCCCATTTACTCGTAAAAGCACTGACAGAACAATGACCTATGAAAAACCCTATTAGGGTCCTAAGACCCCTCCTATCTTATCCTAATAAAACTCTGGATGTCCCTGCATCCAATTCAGGCCATAAGTCCCTAGTGAGTTCTATCCCTCTTGGACCGGATAAACGGTATCTCAAAATCTTTTCCGTATTATCTCATAGTAGTGTAATAAGAAGGTTTTTACCCCCCGTCCCTTACCACTAAGTCCAGTTTTAAACCCTCTCTCGCGAGTTCGTCCGCCACCCAATTACCATCCACATTGCAGTGTTCGGGTACCCAACACAACCTTGAAACTCGATATCTGTGGCATTTTGACAAAACAACTTAAGTCAATTTTAAAATGTTAAATAAAATCTTGTTAATTATGCGAATTTTCATTCAAAAACATTTTTGTTTACGTTTTTAAAATTTTGTATTATAAACGAAACTTTTCTGAAATTTTTTCTTTTGATAAAAATGATTTTTTTACCAAGTTTTTTTTTAAAAAAACTTCTTTGCTATCTTATCTCGACTTAAGAATGGCACAAAATCTATATTCTGGGAAGAGGTTATGAAGTAAGCTTCTTGAAAATTTATTAACGGATTCTTACCCTTTAAAACTTTTTTGATTATTAAACACGTATGCACCCAACTCGATTAACATTAGACGGACGTACGTACATCCTTGATTAGGCTGTCGAAGCAATATTTTTAAGCGATACAAACTTCTAAATAAATTCGGTATACCCTGTCGCACCTTTGATGGTATAGCGTATAAATACAGCACTTTAACTCATTCAGACAAAATAAATAATGCAAGTATCTGTTAAAGTAGCAGAGGAGATTTTATTGTCTATGTGTAAATAAACAACCAGAAAATAGCGGTTTTGTATAAATACTCGTAGCAAAACACACACAGGCTTGTCAATCAAATATACGCATGCATGCGCCTCTTCAACAAATGAAAAATGTGCAAGGATTAGAAATAAATTCACGAATTAAAAGAAATCAAGCAAGAGAGAAATGTTTGCAATAATAAAGTCATGAGTTTTTTGTTTATTTAAGTCGCATATAATAAGTAGAATGAAGCGGAAAAAAAAAAAAAAAAAAAAAAAACTCTTACACACTCTCACACTTATTTACAAGAAAGGGGACACTGACATTAAAATGCCATAAGAAATGTAATAGCTTGCACATGTCACATATGTTTCTATTACATGGTGAAAGCACACATGGCTTTTGATAGGAATTTTGCTTTTACCAACTAAATAGCTAAACATTTACATGCTTTTAAGCAGTTTTCTTTTTCAAAGAAAATATTGATCCATTTTGTAAGAAATTAAAAAAAAATAAAAACATGACATGAAACGACAATTAAAGGAAAAAGTGCTGAGCATGTGTTGGAAAGTTAAAAATATTAAAAGCCTTTTGGCTAGAAACACTTGTTGCTTGTGTCAAAAGGACAGTATAGATGTTGTAAACAATATAAGTAATAGGTATTTTGGCTTTGTGCTGATGTCTGTAAAATGTAGAAATGAAATTGTTAGTAAATATTTCTTTGAGGATAAAGTCGGTATTGCGGTTAAAATGTTGAAATATTTTTTGTACGGCACCACCCACAAATATGTATGTTTTCAACCATATTGAACCAGATCTCATACAAAAAAGCAATCAGTGTAACTCTTGCGAGACATTTTTGACGAACGTTTAATTTTAAAAGGCAGCGTCCTGAGATTTTCGTTCGTCAAATTTAAGCGATAGCTCACGAAATCTTGAAAAAATCGCTTAAAAAAGGCGCCCGTGCAAAGTTAAGAATAAATGACGTTTTTTTTCATGTAAAAAATAATGCCTCCGAAACATAAATAAACCATAGAGCATACCTTAATCTAAACACAATCATCCTTATTCCAATTAATGCCGTCGTCATCGACATAAATTTAATATTAACATCAATTTTTATCGACGTCGCGACGTCGGATTATTTTGCTAACTGGGTGCATACATATGCGTATATGTGTAGATATCCATATATGGGCAATGGAAAAAATCTTTTCCTATTCCAAAGAAGATGTTTACGGTCGAATTGTCTTTTTGACAGAAAATAAAAATTATATATAATATATTTGACAATCATTGAAATGGGGTGACAATTTTATTTTGAACATCTGAAATTGCAAATGTTTGCTGGGTATTATCATTTACACATACACACATATGCGTATATGTGCAAATATCCATACGGACAGCAGACACTTGCTTTTATGTAAATGAATGAAATTTTGCTAATGAATTTATTATCACAAAATTTTATTCCTTTCTCTGGCCTTTAGGTCCTTTTTTTATATATGATAAAAGGCTGAAAAGTACTTTTGAGGAGCTTTTAAAATATTTTAAAGCGAAAACATTTTAAGTTACAATACCTTTTGTAAAAATCATGATCTTTTCAATTTAAATTCATTAAATATTAGTTCAACTTCCATCCGTCCTGAAACTACAACTCCCTTTAATTAAGTGGACCTTTTAAGTTGTCCCCTTATGTAGACTTGAGTATAATGTTCTTTATTACGGATGTGTCTGCTATAATTATGTTGTATACATTAGATTACACATTATGGCCAATTTTTGCTTTTATCTATTTATTTTTCTGCCTCATCCTGTGCTTCTGTTTCGATGTCCATTAATTTTATTGTCAGCAATTTGTTGGCAAAATCCAGGTGTCCATTTTACTTGTCCATCCAAATCTGCACTTATCAAAAAAAAAAAAAAAAAAAAAAAAATAAAACCATATTATTTTGTCGACTAGTAAAGAAATATAATTTTGAGGTTTTATTTTACCGAAAATATTGTTTGGCTACCGCAACAAGTGGGAATAAAAATTACTTTCTTTTAGAGAGAACAAATAAAAGAATATTTCAAAAGGATAATTGTAAAAACAATTATTTTTTGTTATAAAAAAAACATAAAATAAAAAATGTTATAAAAAAAATTCCATATCATAATTTGAATTGGCTGCCATTTTGCAGACACATATCCATCCATACATATAAAAAATAAGTTGTAAACAAGCCATGGATCGATATTCACAATAAGAACGTGAAATAATTTTTACTGTTTAATTGTCGTCGTCCTGCACCATGTGCCCAAACAATTAAATATTTGGACAAGCGCCTCTTGCAAACTGGGCTCCCTACAAATGTCGCAAGTAGTGGCCGACATCCCTGCTGTTGCCGTTGGCATCAGAGAGAATTCACAAAATCAACGACATCGACTTTATACACAATTTGGCATCAGCAGGCGCTCATTGCAACGAATTTTTGTGAAAGATTTGAAAATGTTCCCCGAAAAAAGAAAACATTTCTCGAATTGCAGCCTGACGACCATCGAAATGTTGACAAATAATTCTTTTTTTAATTTTTCCTACATAAATTTTATTAAATTATTTATCTTTATCTTTTTATTATTATTATTAGAAATTATTATTATTATAATTATATATTAATTTAATTATTATTACAAATTAATAAAAAGAATTTAATTTGTCAACATTTCTACAGAAAAAAAGTGATTTTATTCCTGGGATTAACATATTGTGGGCATTATAGTATCGAAGGTATAAAATAGTAATTGGGTTTGTAACATACCGTCGGAAAGGTTAATTTGTCCAGTTTCTTTGCAAACGTTTTATTTTTAAGGCTTTAGAAACACTTAAACACAAATAGGAAAAAATTCAAAATAGTGCATATGCTAAAAATTTAAAAACCCTCGTCTAGAGTTAGAAATAATTTTTTTTATACATAAGCCACTCGCATCCCAAAAAGCGACCAAAACTACCTTAAAGGGTAAGACATAAGCTTTCTTTGAACAAAAAAAAAAAAAAAAAAAAAACATTCCGGATAAAAAAAAATATAAAAAAAAAAAATTTACATTTAAAAAAAAAATTTTAAATTTAAAAAAAAAAGTTTTAAAAAAAACAAAAAAAAAATTTTTCAGAATATTGATCAAATAGCTATCGAAGCTACTTGGGACAAATTCTGCTAACACTAATAGGTAATAAGTAAAATGGATGAGAAAGAACACTGCATATGCTAAAAATTGAAAAACCCTTGTCGCATCGCTCGCATCCCAAAAAGGGACCAAAACTACCTTAAAGGAAAAGACATAAGCTTTCTTTTGAACAAAAAAAAAAAAAAAAAAAACATTCCCGCTAAAAAAAAAAATAAAAAAAAGTTTTAAATTTAAAAAAAAAAAATAAAAAAAATTTTTAAAAAAAGCAAAAAAAATTTTTTTCAAAAGATGGATCAAATAGCTATCGAAGCTACTTGGGACAAATTTTGCTAACACCAATAGGTAATAAGTTACATGGATAAGAAAGAACACCTGTATGGCCAAAATGTCAAATTTTGACCCCCACTAACTCAGAAACTTTTAGACCGATCTTGTTGAAAATTTGTGTCTAAACTACTATCCAATAGGACTAACCTTGGTGCAAATTTCATCCAAATCGGAAGACATCGATTTCAAAATTGGGTCACTTGACATGAAATCCCCCATATATGTACATATATGGTTCTCGGCCAAAATACACGTACCCAATAAAAAATGGAGCTTCGAACGAATCAGGTTTGTAAGGGAGAAACATAAAAGTTTCGCTTACCACTGCGCTTACGGAAGACATAAATTTAATATGGCGAGTTCCCACTTTGAGGCAATACATTTTTGACACATAAAGCGCATTATTCAGCGCATATAAAAATTGTTGGATGTAACGACCAGCTTTACACACTGAATGTTTTGATACAGTTATTTTTTTTAGTATTCTCCTTATAAACTTGCGTCGTAGTAAGGTAATGCCTTGGCACTTGAAATGTTATTTTTTTATAAGAGTTGCTGAGAGTTCTTTCACTTACTTAACTGCATTTCTGTATGCCTTATTGCGTAGCGCATAATTGTTTCCTTAGTTTTTTAAATGTAACATTACTGCTTCGATAAAATTTATTGGGTAGGATCTTGCGAAGACCGCGCTTCACGATTACTTGTATCTTTCGCATGTCACGAATGGCAGGGTTCCTGGTTTCGCAGCCATACAAAAGGTTTCGCATTAGTAGTTTCGCATTATAGATAAAAATTTTTGTACGGAAAGATAGAGATGATGATTTCCAAATAGATTTAACCTTTATGTGCTCGGGATTGTAAACTTACGTTGGCGGTCGGAAGTCTATATTTGTAGCAAATATGTATTTGTATGGTAAACTAACTATGTCAACATATGAAAAAAACTCTAGTACGCAGAGTAATATACTTTAATGCATTTTTATGAAATATAATAAAGTCAAATATGCAAGCACACGCATGCATACACAAACGTGCAAAAGAAATCAAAGAGTAATAAAAAATACTATATGAAATGCTCGACTTGAATTTTAAATTGAGTAAAAGAGTGATAAGAATTTACAAACCTTTTATATGATGTCTACATTTGTAGACTAACGGCCAGGAGATGGTCATTTTGAAAAGTAGGGTCTGGGGTATGCTGAAAGTTATTTTTTTAACGTGTTAGTGGCCAAAATTGCTTAGGATTGATTTTTAGGAAGCTACTGAAAATTTCGGACCCTGTTGTTGTGGAAATTTTTTTTATTCAACTCTTTCTGTAAAAATGCTACATATATAGACTACCGAGCACATAAAGGTTAAGGAGGCCAAATTTTTGACATACTTTCTGCAAGTGGTTATCGATGTCCTCACCCGATCCCTCGTTCGTTGATTTAATGCACCCAAGATAGCAAAATTTGCTGACATCTTCTATTTCGCTTGCATTAATTCCAAATAAGTCCCGGGAGGCTGATTCCGCCGCCAGTGTTGCGCCAGAAGACGAATATAACCTGGGTAATCAAGATCGTTTAGGCGGCCCCTGCAGTTATCAAGGTCTTTTCAAAGATCACGTCCAAAACTGTATTAAATAGAAGTGGTGACAGGACACAGCCCTAACGGAAACTATGCCATTTTTTACCGTGTATATATATATATAAATATATCCTTAATTTTTTAATTTAATATACGTAGTAAATTTAAAATTTTAATAAACGTTTCTGTAATCATTTCATCTTTAGGATGTTTGACTGATTCGGCCAAAGCCTCCGATCCTAGTGTTGGGGCTGTCAACACACCTCTAGGCCGGTGAGCCGTTGCACGGCGTAATACAGATGAGCTTAAGTGACTAGTTGTCAGCAGTTGTCACCTACTTCCTGAGACGCATCTATGCTGGCATGCCATTCAGGTTACACTATACTGTACGCCTTCTCACATTGGCTGTATTCAAGCGGTTGCTTAAAATACATTTCAAGGGACCACTTGGTCAGAAGTCGTGAGCTGCATGGGAATTTCAAACAGAGGAATCGCTTCTTGCTATCCCCAAGTGGATAGCAGACAGAGAGCTTTGAGCCTCTGTGAAAAAACCCGTTCTCCAAACTTTTTACCATGCTACTCAGCAATTTGCCATGTTTTATCCCACAGAAGGCGTTACGGTATATGATCTTTATGCGGCGTATGAGTTTAAGACTGATGATCCTACATGACAATGCACCCGAAAGCACATCGTGTTAATAGATTTATACTGAAATAAACTTTTAGCCCCCATACAAGTATCCGACCCAAAAATAAGGAGTACGAAAATCATCAGAAATACTATGCACGTAAAGGTCTTCTAGGACATTAGACTTACACCTCATATAGCCCCCATACAAATAAACCCTTGGAGGTGTTTAGCACTATTGGGGATACGCCTTATTTGAACATGAAATCTCCTTTTAAAAAATTAGTTTTGGCACAGTTCCCTTCAAAATCTTTAAGCCCATATACATTTTTACTTTGCATTGTGTTAAATTTCCAACATTTTAGAATTGTTTGTCAAATTGTAATTCTAACTCACAGTTTGGAAGTTTAAGCCAAATAAAAATTTGTTATTTAAGAATTATCTATTTTATAGCAAATTAAAGGTCACTGGCAAGCGACTAGAAAATGAACTCTGTCAAAACAAAATTTTAAATTATCTCTCCATAAACAACAAAGTAAACACCTTTTTTGACGAAAACAATCATAGCGCTAGATTTATTTGATAGCTGAGTTTGGCTTTTTTCCGGTCTCTCTTTCCCTTCTAATCGTTTTCTATGCTAAAGCATGACGAAACCTTAACTAAATTCTCTATTTTCATAGTTATTTACTAGTGAAACAACATCACAGTGTTATCTTTATACAAGCAATTATTTCAATAACAGTATTCTAAAATTTTCTAGTACAATTTTTATCTAAATTTGTTTTATTCTAAACAGATGCAAAGTAATTATTGTATTTTTTTTTTATTTGCATAAAGCAATTTGCTTTATTTAGACAAATTTATATGCTTTGAAAAAACTAAATGCATAGTTTTTTATTTGTGATAAACAAAACCTGATAAAATTGCTATTTTGTGGATTAACAAAATAAATTTTCTTCGATATGCATTCAAATTTAATAGAATACTCTTCTTAATTTTACTTTTTAACAATATAATAAAAATAGAGTGCAACAATTGAAAAAAAAATTAATTTTATGTATTTGTTTGCTTTAACCCTGGAAGGTTACTCTTCATTTAAGCACATTAAGTTTACTCTTCGTCGAATCGACAAACTATTTAAAAAAGAAAAAGTTCTAGCGGAACGATTTTTAAAGTAAAAAATCCACAACAATTTTTTAAGTTAAGCATTTTATTAAAAAATAAAATAAAATAAACTATAAAAAATAAAAATTCTTTTTCTCCCTCAAAATTCTATACGAATTTGAACCAGGCATCAGAAATTAAGAGCCGAAAACTTAAAATAAAAAGTTTTCTTTGAAGAAATAAAAAACTTTTATGTACAAAATAATTTTTTTTTATCAGAAAAGAAAAATAAAAAAGAAAATAAAAATAGATATTTATTTTGAAAGTGTGTATAATATAATTTTGTACAGGAAAAAAAATTAAAATCAAAAACTTTTCTTAGTATGCAAATTTTTTTTATTACAATTATCCTCGGACTTAATAGGCATTTCGGTAATTTATTTATTACTGAGTTTGAGCAGCAAGTTTTCTAACTGCCTGTTTGTATATGGCTGTACGCCCTTTCCACGTAGACCTGAGATGCAGGTACAGCTAGGCTTCTCAAGCAAGTTTCGACCAGTTTTATCGTTTAAGCATATTTCCTGATAGATTAAGCAGATTAAGTTGGGTAATTGCATAATTTTTTTTTTAAAAAATATGGTTACTTCTTTTAATTTTCCTTGCCCAAAAGCAGATTTTTAGCATATATTTACTCTTTAGCAAATTTCAAAATTAAAAATATCATGTATTAATCTTAGCAGATTTTTAGAATTGTTTCTTTATTTTACCATTTGGCAAATTTTAACAGATATTTTTTTAAGTTTTGGCATATTCTCATCAAACAGTTATGGCAACACTGGTTTCGACATTGTTGTTGTTTTAAAACATTAAGCTTTCAAAAATTTGATTTAATTAAACCGATAGATCTACCATGAGGAAAAATTATAATTTCTGCAATGCTACAGTTCTTCCAATGAGTCTTGGAAGGAACAACAAATACGTTTAAGCCTTTATTTCAAAATTTTGGTAACGATCTCCGACAGTGTCTATTGCTGACGAACTTTAAGCTACGTGGGATTTTATATTATGTCGTTTGGCTGACCCATTCACTTAGAAAACTTTATTTCAATGTATTTTTTTAAATTTAAATTTAAATTATTTCTCTGTCAAAAATTTTAATTTTAGTTTTACGGCCTGTTTTTAGAAAACGTAAACAAGTGAGTGAGTGAGAAATTATATTGAAAACAAAAACAAATTTTCGTTTTTTATTGTTGTTTTCAATACAATTTCTCACTCACTCACATGGTTACGTTTTCTAAAAACAGGCAGTTAAATTTTTAAATATACAAAACAATTTTTTTTTGATAAAAAAACTTTTTAATTTGAGAACTTTATTATTATGTTCTTTGAGGGATATAAATTTAAAATTTTGAACTCATTTTTATGCTTTCAAATTAACTAGCTTTAAAAAGCTCTCGTCTTTAGTTAACGTTGTTATAAAAAAGCGTAATTTGAATATACCTAAAAAATATATATGATAAAGACTAAATGACCTTCGTTGATTTGACGAACAGTTACCGTCCAAGGTTAAATTAAAACGAGTTTAAATACAGTTCGATTTTTTAAGCCAACAAAAAGATATTGTTGATTAAGTTTTAAAAATAATATAATAATCTAGAATATTGAAACCTTCACCACCTAAACCTTCACCACCTAAACCTTTGTAAAAGAATCCGAAAACTTCCAGTCTCCGTTCATGTGTAGCCACAGGTAATAAATCTGAGCTTTGAATGGTAACACCACAAAGTTCACCAGAAAAAGATAAAATAAAAATAGGGTTAACAAGGAAGAGTACTATATTCTGCTCTGCCGAATCTTGTATACCCTTCACCATGGTGAGATAAGAAAAGAATATAACATAAATACCGTTCTATAAAAATAAATAATTTCAATTTTGTGTCACGCCTACTTCTGTAATACCGCTCACACTTTGTCGGATGTTGTGCATTTATAACCAAAATGCTTTTACCAAATTGAAAACTTTGGCTATTAACATTCACCAGATATAAAGAAGTCTGTACTGTCGATGTATGGGAGCTGCCACGCCCATTTCTCCTATCCCGCCTTTTCTTCTAAGAGAGGTTGTGTATTGATAACACAGCTTTGTGTATCAATTTTGGTCAAGTTTTCTCCCACTGCTCTTGTTCCAAGCCCAATTCTTCAATCCCACCCAATTTTTATATAATATAACTTCCAAGTTCCCTCCATCGTATCTGGGCTCTGCAAAAAACTAATTTTAACGGACACATAGACAGACGAACATTGTGAAATCAGCTTCCCTCCTCATAACAACCCAGAATATATACACTTAATAGGGTCTTAGATTATTATTGTAGAAATTAAAAACGGACCCAATTAAAGTGAATTTTAAAAAGTGAGTACACATTTATGCGCTACGCAATAGCACATACACAGATGCAATTAAGGTAAAGCTGCATGCACACGACATGTGTTTTACATCTGACTTGTCAAATTTCCCACTGCAAAATAAATACATACATACATGTTGTGTGTTACCTTAAGGCTAGTTTTCACTATCTCACAAGTCTAACGTATTCCATAATACATTGTGAGATAGAAATCTAATGAGTTTTGTTGAGAATGTCAAAAAATCTAATTTAACACGACAGTTTGTGTTCACACACAAAGTATAAACACTCACACATGAAATAAAATGCAACCCTGATCCAATGAAAAGTATTATTGTTTAGAAATATGAAGAAAAACGACGAAGTCGTATGGGATGTTAAACTTTTTTCATAATACTTGTCACTATATACTTTCACACTATCACAAAGTATATAATATAAACTAGCCTTTAATAACATTGGGCCATATTCATAGTCAAAACAAAGTATACTTTAAGTTAAAACCGGCTTTAAATGGCTGTCAATAACATTGTTCTAAAGTCGACTTTAGAAAAAGTAACTTACTTGTTTCATTGAAAGTTATTTAAAGGCAATTAAGAGCAGCGTTGCCCTTGGAAATTTTCTAAAAAGGTCACAAAAAGGGGATTTTCAAAGAAAAGGGTTCACAAAAAGGGTATTTCATGCAACGAATTTATTCAAAACTTTATTAAATATTTTCGTTAAATCTATTTTCAAATGTCTGACCTCAAAGTTATGTTCTTATAACTTAAATTTGTTGGCAGTAGCCTTTGCTTCTTGAAAACAATTTCAAGAAAATATATACATATCTGTGGCATTTTGACAAAACTTCTTAAGTCAAATTTAAAAAGTTGAAAAAAATGTTGTAAATCATACGAATTTTCATTCAAAAAACATTTTTGCATACGTTTTTAAAATTTTGTATTATTAACGAAATTTTTCTTTAATTTTGGTTTATTTTTGTATATGATAAATATGATTTTTTCACCGAGTTTTTTTTTTAAACCTTTTCTCGACTTAAGATGTTTTGTCTAAATGCCACAGATATCTTGTTTGGGTTTAATAAATACGGGTTCTAAAATCATTGAATATTCATTCTCGCTTATGAAACAAGCCGACATAGCGATCTCTCAAATAAAATTTTCCTGCCGGGTGGTCTTGAATTCGCGTTCGTAAGGTTTGTTTCGTATAAACTGTATGAACATTAGAAGTTTTGACATGAGAAAAATTCTTGACACTCTAATTTAGGCAGCTCATTTATACGGCCAAGCATTTCACGAGTTGTTAGATAATTCCGACATGAGTCTCACAGGATACTTGAAATGATTTTGAAAAGACTCGTAATCGTTACACACATCTTTAAAAATTCACTCTACGATTAATACAAGCATCCTTCGCTCTCTTGTAGAAAAATCTGACGGAGGAATCAGCTTGTGTAACAGTTTCTTCTGTGCGAGGAATCTTCTACGATTAAAAACTGCGCCCGTCGCCGATCAAAAACGCTCTCCATGAGATTGCCAGTAGACTCTTACAGGATTGAAAAATGCTAACTTGTTGACGTTAATTTGCATAATATGTTGAGTATTTTTCGCGTATCAAATTAATAGAGAGAAAGTTAAGTGTCCTAGAAAAATTGGCGTAAATCCTTTTTAAATAAGTGTGGCATGTTAATTTAAAAATTTCGCTTAAGTTTTTCTTTGTTTTGATTCTTTTTTTGTATCAACTAAATTTGAATTTAAAGTATACCCCAATGTATTGTTGCATTTATTATATTAAATGTTTTCCTTATTTTAAGCAAAAATATTTGAAATTATACTAATATTCTTTAAGGCAGAAGATGTCACTTATTTCGGATGGCATTAAGTTCAAAAGTTATTTAAATAATAAAAAGAAAAAAAAAAAAAACTAATCTCGTTCAAATTTTAAGCCATAAATATTCATCACCCAATCAAAGTTTGTGTACAAATAATATTCATTTATATTTTACATCATTCCTGTTGTTTACTGTTTGGTAAAAAATGTCTTATCTTAATAAGGGGGCAAGTTTTTCATGCCATTGACATAAAAAAATATGCTTTTGCATAATACCTACACTCTATTTAAGTATGCGCTAGTAACATCGACTTGATCTTGAACGTATATTTAGTAAATATTCTTATTTTGTGCGACAATAGAAGATCGTTTCTATTTGAAAACTTAAAAAAATACCAGTGGTGTGCCGGAAATCGAAAACGTAAAACGCAAAAAGTTGGAAGTCGTTTTTAATGCACTTGTATTCTAATTTTTATGATTATATTTTGTAATAAACATTTGTCAAAACAAACCAATTAAAAAATTTTTGTCTGTGTTTTTTTGCATGCAAATTTGTGTTCATATATTTAAGTTTTCTTTTTAAAGTATTTGCATGCATATTTTAAAAATTTTGTGCACATTTAAACTTGCCCTGTTAATAAGTAACACACATAATCAGAATTGCTTATCGTTTTTAATCATGTTTTCTACTTTACCATTTTCTTTTTAAAGCTATTCTCCCTCAATTTCCACTGGCTCTGGTTGCAATCATGAAAAACACTCTCGGTAGTTGTGCACAAATTCGCACATTGCGGTGATTGTAAATAAATTCCCATTCAATATTACAACGTCATTATCATTTTTGCCAACATCATCATCAACGTTGTTATTTATCATCATGCTAGTGTTACGTGTACAAGTATTATTTTACATCCTGAGTGTATAATTTTACAAAATGAGCTTTTTAGAAAAGCACCGAGAGAAAAATAGTTGTTTCGTTTTTGAATTATACAAAAGACTGTTTTCACATGAATACCATAAGATGTAGAGTTTTCGTGCCCTACAACCATCAATCATCCAAAAATATTTCATTCCAAACTGTGCGTTTGGAGACGATAACTTTAAAAAAGAAAGGTGGTCCAATCAAAACGCATGATGACACATACCCATATCCTATGGTCCATATTTGCATTGACTCGGAGACATAATGGAGGCAATGTCGTTAATGTACCGAATTATCTCATCCTTTAGCTCTTGAATTGTTCTTGGCTTATTGATGTACACTTCTTATTTTAAATATCCTCCAAGAAAGAAGTCCAACTTTGTCAAAGCACATAGTCGTGGCGGCCAATTAACATTACCACAACATGGGAAAACACGAGCAATTGATTTTCCTAGCGCAAAAGAGCCATTGTTTTGTAGGCAGTGTGGCAAGTGGCACCATTCTGTCACATATCGTCCAGGTCCATATCCTCAATTTCTGGTCACAAGAAGTCCGTTATTATCTCGCGATAGCGAACACCGTTCACGGTAACTAGCCGATCGCATTTTCGAAGAAGTTAGGGCGATGACGCCACCGTCAACAATCACACAACAATTGCCCAAATGCAGTAATTATGCTTGTTAACAAACCACTGAGGTGAAAGTGTGTGCGAATTGCCCATTTTCGTAAAAGGCTTCAACAATCTTAACGTGCTGCTCAATTGTGTATCTCTTTATTGTTTGATTTGGCAAGCACAGAAACAAAGAAATGTCAAACTATATTTGGTAGGTCCAGAATTAACTAAATTTCCCATATAAATCCCCTCTCTAAAATCGCTTTTAGACGAACAAATCTCATAAAGAGGCTAATATTGAGATAATATCCGGTACAAAGCACACTTACATGGAACATAATTTTGTCCTGGTGAGTCCATTACTGTCGATGGATCTCAAATAGGGTAAACTTAATAAAAATGTGCCTGTAAATACTGTGGTGTAGGGTATCATCTGGGCGGAGTTTAACGACTGTTCTATTTTACTTGGTTTTTAAATGCTAATTTTTTTTTATTTTTTTGTCTCCTCCGATGATCTGAGTGATATTCTGATTCCATATAATTCAGATTCCTGGTGAAGTCTATCATAGATGCCTGCTATGAAGCATTCTTGTTTACTAGTTTTAGCAAATAGTACTTAGCAAAATTACGTAGTTAAGTAAGATATTGATGCACATCTAATCTTTATTTTTTTTTTCTCTACTTGCCTTAATTTAAAAGTTCAGACTTTGCAAATATTTGATGAAAAAACAATCCAGCAATTTCAGCTAATTTTTAATTTTTAAACTGATGTTTGATTAAGCGTACATTATGTTCGGCTGTACCGATTTTTTGTTACCATCCTCAGAGTGTAAGACTTTTTCATGAGTGGACTTAATGTGGAATCTTTGATAAATTATGAACCCAGCTTTCAAAAACCTGAGCTAAAAGTTTAAAATTAATTGCGGTTTTAGGCGTATATTCTCAATTTGGAGAGTTAGCTTTGTATAGGGCATATGGCAAAGTATAAACAGATCTTTATGAATTTTTAATATTCATACATAAAGCGAATTTTTTCAAAATTTAATAACATTCGATGTATTTTGGTATAGAAATATAAATTTATTATTATATTAGCATTTTCTACTTTTGGGTCAATAACACTGGTCTACAAATTTTGAAAAAAAAATTGACTGCAGAAACGAAGCATGTTTTTTAACTAATCTGGGTGCGCTGAATTTGAATCTTACATATCACGTCTTGTTAATTTTTTATCGCATGCTTGTAATACTGTAAAACAGTCAATACTGACACTACAATTTCACAATTATTTATTTGACAGAAGCCCACATTTATTCTAAATCTTCATAATAGTAGCGTATAAGCATGTCAGGGGATCGTATGCTATTTACTCAAACTATTTTTGCTTTGTGTGTGGTGAATATTTGGTTGGAAAAAAAAGGATATGCACTTTCAGAATCATTAAAATATGCATATTTACAAAACGTGGACACCGACAATGTTATGCATATTCTTCATTCGCATTTAGATTAAAAAATAAAACTAGGTGACATTAGCGCGAACATGAGGAGCGTCCTCACCAAGATTTAATGAAAATTTAAAGAATTATCAAGGATTTTGAGACTATTGCTGGACTATAATACGTGAAACCGAACCAACAAAATACAAACTACGTTCAAATTACGCCATTCACTCTTGAAAATTCAAGCCTAACTAAAAACATCAAACATTAGAAATTAACAGTTCAACTAGAAATCATAATCGTCTTTAAAATAACTATGGCACAAGCTCTAATGTTTACATTTGTACTTCAAGTTGTACAAATAAAATGTCGACGAAAGTGGAAAAAAGCATAATAAGCAAATGTATTCAGGTTTTCAAGACAAAGTCTTGACAGAAAGTATACGAAAAAACCAAAGAAAGGAAGCAACATGTAAATAAATTGAAAATGATAATCACAGCAAATTTCGAGCCACCAGTAGTACCACAGATTAAAGATTGATGTTTGACTGTAGGCTGGCAGGCACTGCAGTGGTGCAGGGGTTAGAACGTCAAAGAATTCTGATAAAAGAATGTGGGGATTCTTGAAACAAGTAAATTCAACCCGAGTTCGATCCCCAGCTCAGCCAAAAATAAAAATTATCAATACAAATTCTAATAAAATTTCAATATGTAAAATTCCTTCCTTCAGTGAAAATAATTAAATGAAAATTAAACTTGATGAACTTAAGCCTAACTAAAAATATCCAAAATTATTCATTGATTTTTAAAGAAACTAGTAATTTTTTTGGATGAAACGAACAAAAAAAAATTGTTTTGTATTTTTGATGTAGAACAAAATTGTGCAAAAATATAAGGAGTTCACCCAGACTAATAATATTTTGCATGGAGGTGTATATGATAATAATAAACAAAATTTTAAGTTTTGAAAAAATTCCGTCAAAGGAGGTACATGAACTCCCATATATCCTTTTTTTAAAATAACACATTCGGCAACACTTTTTATGTTGAATTGTTGAAAATTACTAAATCTATCTAAATATAATGTTAAAATTGATGTACTTATTTTTTTTTATAAATTCTGGCAAGGATTTTTCAAAGATATAAACAATTTGAATATTTCATAATTAAAATATGTCACACAAAAATATAAAAAACAAGTACAATTTGGAGCTCCGGAATAAGCACAAAAATGACACTTAAACTAAAAAAATATGGTACATTTTTTTACATCAATAGTAAAGGTAAAGTAGCATATGTTTTTTCAAATTTTAAGTAAATATGGACGATTTTCATATTTTTTGCAAAAACAACCGGATTTTTTTACGACTATATAATAATGTCTAATACCGGTAGAGAGTTTCTTAAAGTTAATTTCTTTAGAACGTTAATTTTTAGACACAGTAGAAAGCAAATAGGATAATTTTATCGAACAGAAAAATATTTATAATCTAAAGTACTAAATTATAAAAAATAATAAATGTGTTTTAAGCCTCTAAAAAAGATCATATATCTCTAAAGCTACGGTCACACTTATTAAATATTTGATCAAATAAGCGTAACCCCTACTTTTGTTAATAGTTAGTGAGATTTAAAATGGTCTTAATATTACAAAATAAACTAATTATACTACTGGACGTAGCAAAAAACCGTTTTTTGTAAGATGTGGTAATTTAATCAAAATAAATATTGATATTATGCGAAATGATTTTTTTGTTTAGTTGTTGGTCCCGTTTTTTTCGGCAAATATTTGTTAAGTCTGACCGTGGCTTAAGTTAGAGCTAAAATGTAGTTTGTTTCTCTTTTGTTTCTTAATGGCGAACACTTCGTTTATTAAACGGCAAAGAAAATTGAAAAAAGTATTCACTCAGTTTTTTATTTGTGCATCAAAATTTTTTTACTTTAATTTTTTTTAGTTACGGCAACACTTTTTTAAGATTCATCCAGAGCATTTCTAATACATACTTTAAATAAAGTTTGGGCTCATATCAAAGAAGAATGTCTTTTCTACCAAAAACTAACTTCAAAATTCTGGTACTTCTTTCATATAAATATTTAACGATTTTTTCCTAGTACATGAATTAAGTATAATTTTTCTTGTAAAATTTTATTAAAAATAAGGACAATTTTAGCGACCTCTAGCAGCGGCGAAACGCATTTAACATGAAAAATGTTCTTCCTACATGTAATTTATTTAGATACGAATACAGTACAGTCATTTTTAATGATTTTTTTCTTATTACATGAATTAAGTTTAATTTTTCTTGTAAAATATTCAACATTTTTTATTTTTCGAATTAATTCTATGAGCTTAATTTCAGTTTTGTATTTTATAAAGCTTTTTTGTAAAAGTTATATTCCTTAAATTTTTAGGAATGACTTTTAACTGAAATTTAGCTCATAGAATAAATTTGAAAAATAAAAAATGTTCAATATAATATAAAGTAACCTACGAAAGGAAATAATTCCCAGTTTAAATTTCTTGTAAGATTTTATTAAAAATTAGGACAATTTTAGCGATCTCTAGCAGCGGCGAAACGCATTTAACATAAAAAAGGTTCTTCCTACATGTAATTTATTTAGATACGAATACAGTACAGTAATTTTTTTAAACATTGGAACAACATTGTTTTACCTTATTTTTGTATATGGAACAAAGTACTGTGCCAAGTGATAGAGAAAAACCAATTACAGATTCAAATTCAGCTCACCAAATTACCCTAGGAAAGATATTTGGTTGCTCCAGCTTAAAACCTTGTTGGCTAGTGAAGTTCTTTTGCTACTGAACCGATTGTGCTGATGAACATAAAATATTTGACGCCAAAGTTGTTTGTGTTTGCTGTGTCAATTGAAAATCAATGTGGTTTCAACAGACGGACAGACAGATGCAAAAGGCTTAAACGGTTTAGAAGTGCTCAAATACCTTCGATATATTATAGTGGTTATGGTCTTAGATATTTATATACATATGCATGGACTGAAAAACTTAGTAAGTCCCATACACAACAAAAATATGATGATTCGCTCATTTATCTTGTAGCGAAGTGATTAAGTGAGCGACGTCAAAGATTTGTTTGATGCGACCACAGCTTTATCATAATTTTTTAAAAACTTTTTTTTTAACTATTTCAGCTTTAGTTTGTGCATTTCTACATAATAATAAACTTTAAGTTTTAATCTTTAACACAAAATAAAAACCGCACAAAGAGTTTTGCTTTTGTTTTCTTTAGTGTAAATTGTCCTTTAGTTCCTGTAAAACAAGCATGCTACAAATCTTCTTAAAATAAGACAAAATCAACAACAAAACTGTTTGTTTTATGCCTTGGAGAATAAGACGATTTTGTGTTAGGGGTACGAGTGGGTGTAAAATGGAAAGCTGCATATATTTCTATCTTTCCTTAAGTTATTGCTTCGTAACTATGAAATAGTTTTTGTGTTACAGCATAATATTTTTGAAAGATTGTTTTTTGTTTTAATACCCAAACCACTCTAGTGGATGGGATATTGTGCGTTTGAGCTGATGTGTGTAATGCAAAAAAGTTTTTGTTATAGAACTACCTTTCAGTATACCGATGGACTGAGAATCACTTTCTGAGTCGATCCAACAATGTCCATGTAAAAATTGTGCGCAAGGTACAGCAATTATGGAGATAATTTGATGATTTAAAGATTTGGATTAAAAACCATAAATAGTTCAACAAAATAACCACAATACTAATTATTTGATGAAATGTTAAATAGATGTTTAAATTGTCACAAAGACAATTTTATGAATTTAGCCCAAACATATTTTATCGCTACTTACCAAATATTATCAAATGTTATGGAAATCGCTTTTTATTTGACCAAAGAACGCATAAAGATTTTTCAACAAGAACTTTGGAACACCAACAACATGATAGTTTTGACATTTAGTTTTTTGACGTATTCGTAGAAGACGCATTAAAATAATTCAAATCCACTATAAAAATTGTGGTTCTGTTAAAGTTACATCTCTTAAAGTTCGTGATATTTTTAGACAACATAATCGTCCTTCTATGACCGCCATTAAGAATTTTGTCGTTAAACTTGAGTCGACAAGCTCGATACAAAATGTGCCAACACCAACAGGATGGTGCTACATGGCACACAGCCAATGAATCGATCAGTTTATTGCAAACCAAGTTTCCCGATCGCACAATTTCACGAGCATCAGCTGTTAAGTGGCCTGCCAGATCGTGTGATTTAACACCACTGGATTATTTTTTGTGGGGCTATGTTTAAGGACAGGGTCTATACGGAGCCAATCGAACCGATTGCATTATTAAAACTCAAAATCCGTGAAGTGATTAACGAAATAGACCCGCCATTTTGCCAAAAAGTGATTCAAAACGTTGACGAAATAATGGACATCTGTCAGCGTGCTCATGGTCTACATTTGCTAGATATAATTTTTCATTTATAATTGCCGAACTTTTCTCTTCGTAATACAATACAAGTTTGAATCGTCTTAGCCTAAATTTTTTGTTTCATTTTGATTTAGAAAACAAAGTTCTTGTTGAAAAGCTCTTTGTAAGAAACATTCCATAATCAGTTCCAAATATGAGTTCTTTTTTCATATTGCAAAAAAATTATTTTGGCGTAAATGAAGTTACATTTTAAAAATTTTTTACCCCTACAGTGAATAATTTTTCCCTCATATTTTTTCCCCTTTTCACGTATTTGCGATCATGAAAAACTCCCATAGAAAACATTTTTTTGTGGTAATTCAACGGAGAATAAAAACGTGAAAAAATTTTCACGGCAAAAAATTCCGCTTATCGAATAATTGAATAATTTTTCCTTCGTAACTTGTTCACTTTTCCCTTTGATTTTCACTCTTTATTTTTACGAGGAACTGAAAATGTATGTTAATAAGTAATTCAAATATTAAGGGTAAGATCCGTTAAAAGTGCTTAAACTAATAAATTGCTTAACAAAATGCAAAAAAAGGTAGATTTGCAGAATTTTCGAAATTGTTTTACTACACAAAATTTAAAAAGTTCAAAAATAACGTTGCAATCAAATTTCACTCCAATAATAAATATCTTGCATTGTTTTTTTTTTAAACCTTCTTTAAAATACAGTCAATCAAAAAACTTAAGGCACAGCATGACCTTTAAATCTGTTTAGATATTTAACAAAGTTCCTGACACAAGTCCCTAGTGGCCTCTGTACTATTACACCAATTTTGCGATATGTTTAAGCGGATGTCTTTTGAGTCGTGTTGTGCCTAAGCTTTATTGACTCGCTGTATATACGTGTATATTTTTAAACAAAACTTTCATTGATTTTTATTTTTTTTTCTTCTTTTTTTACATTCACTGAGAACTTATAGAGAGGGGAGAGGGGAGATCCACGGCCCTTCTTGGGGAATAAAAATTAAATGGAACAGAAATTCCACTTGTTATTCACGACATGTGAATAACCATCATCCGGGCCATCACCACTGGTAGTTCTGGATGCGAATTCGCCTGGCACTTCCTGCATCCGTATTCGGTATTACCACCGTACTATAGAAAATGATGGCCTGTGGTTAGTTTTGAGATGTCTCATCATCCATCAGAATCTGCATTGTTGGGTAACGACTTTACCTAATATAATCTAATTGTATTTGAGACCACAGTATACAGTCAATAGGTCAGCAAGAGCCCTTACTTAATTTCTTTTTATAGAAGACGTAACTTTCTTGATTAACCAGAGCATAAAGAGACAAACCTTTGTTGCGGTGTGTCGCGGTCTAAAAAATTTGTCTCAGCCAAGTTAATTCTCCTTCCGACAATCACTTTATCGTCTCTCTAATGCAACCAGCAGAGATACTGAAAAAGGCTCATCTTTGGGCTTTATATGGAACCTAGGGTAAATTATGGGTCGATATACACGAAATTTGACAAAGTCTTATAAAACGGTGTGACTTCTACAGCCTGTTTTTGTAAAACATAAGTCTTCTCACTTGAAGTTTTCGTATTAATACGTTTATGTTCAAAATTTGGTTTTTAAAAAACATTTAAAAGCTTTCGTCTATTCATAGTTGATAAATAGAGCTTTTTTTCTTTCGTGAATCAACATTATTGCCAATGCATTAATATTCGTACATTGCTATTATTTTTTAATATAAAAGTTTTGTGCTTGTGAATAACCCTGGCTTTTGTTTACAAAAATTAAATTTCAAAAACAAAATATTTTATAAAAATAAAAAATGTTGAATATAATATAAAGTAACCTACGAAAGGAAATAATTCCCAGTTTCTATTTTATAAAAAGTTTTACTAAATTAGTAAAAACAAGTAAGAGTGCTATATTCGGCTGTGCCGAATCTTATATACCCTTCACCATTGTGCGAGCAGAATACAGAGCAACAAAATAATTTTTACATATCCATACATATTTACAATACTTAAAACTTCATTATAAAAGAAATTTAAAAAGCGAAAACTGGTAAATATTTTTTTTAAAATTGTTTTGGAACATAACAATATTAAAAAAATATTCTTTTTAAAAAACCAAGATTCGAACCAGGGAACTCACAGTTTCTAACTTAACACACCCCCTACCATGAAGGAACGCTGTTTAAATATCATTAAAATGAAATATAGACCGTTTACTGTTTACAACTCAACACAGTTTTTTGTTTGTTTTCTTTTTGTAAAGGCACTGTTGTCATTTTTTATCTCTTTTGGCGAGTTTTTAAGGAGCAAAAGAACACAAAAATTCCTAGTTTCTATTTGTTAAAATTATTTCGTTAAATAGATGAAATAATAAACGAAAATCATATTGGGCATTATGCTAGTATATGTAAACAAATGCGAAGGGGGGGAGAGATGAGACGACAACCGGATTTGAACTTCGCTTTTCATAAGGACCCAGAATATATATACTTTATAGGGTGCAGGACCTTCGGTGAAGGGTATAAAAAACAAACTTAATTACAAATAAAAAACAAACTTAATTACAAAAAAAGAGTAATTTTTGGGATTTCAGTATATTGGTCATAACTCTGCTATTTCTGAACCGATTTGAAAGATTTATATACCGACGTGTTAAAGAAGAAATTTGCCATTTATTTTGGTTGTAAGACTTGGACTCGGGAAGATCTATGGTTCCCGAAAATGGGTATTTTCCAAAAAAAAATTTATATTTTGGTCATAACTTTTTCGTATCTGAACCGATTTTCCCGAGTTTTTCAGAAAATATTTTTTATTAATGAAATTTCCGATCTTTTGATATATAAGGCGTAACCATAGGTCATATAACAGTCAAAAAATTCAGGTTTTTATACAATTTTTAATACTTTTTGTATGGAAGGTACCACGCCCACTTCTCCAATCCCGCCCACATTTTGTGGAATGGTGTGTATTTATAACCTTAATGCTTGTACCAAATTTGAAAACTTTGGCTCTTGCCGTTCTCCAGATATACAGGAAAAAGTAATAAAAATACAACAACCACAAGGGATTTTTTGGAAAAATTAGAGGCAGTCGTGGTTTTTTGATCATATCTCAGCCATTGTTGGACCAATCTGGCTGAATTTCAATAGCGAGAAATGGTGGACTATATTTGACATAAATGTAAAACAACCTAGCCGCTATCATGTCTCGAGTCTCCGGAAAACACATATCAAACGTAAGACGGACAGACCGACGGACGGATATCGTTAAATCAACTTCTCTACTCATAAGGACCCAAAATATATATACTTTACAGGGCCTAAGATCAATATTGTTGAAATTACAAACGGAATGACAAACTTATATATACCCTTTTCCACCTGTGGTGAAGGGTATAATAAAAGTGTTGAATGAAAATGTTAACAATAAATAACAGAAATACATAAAGAAGTTCTTTTGCTGCACATCAACATATAGATATGTAGAAGATATTTGCGAAGATATAATTTTTTGGAACATTCGGAAGAACGGTGGTAATTTACACTACACTGTATGTACAGTCACACAGATAATAGTACGTACGCCTTAACAATTCTTTAACTTTCCAAAAATTAGAGATATTTAATAAATAAATCAAACATTTTTTAATGAAAGCAAAAATTTATTTCATTATTTAAATTTTAGACTATGGATTTGTCCGCATACTTAGGTGCGAAGTCGAGTCGCTTTTATCTGTTTATATCCCCAATTTGTTTTTTCTTGGTACGCGGCTATGTAATCCGCTTTTTCAGAACACTTCGCACTGATTCTAAATTAACATTAATATTGTGGTAATTTTCCAAAGTGTTTCGAATTTGCACGGCTGTTATTTTGGTATTTTCACTAACAACACTTTTTAAAAATTGCTCAACTCGTAAGGAAATTTTGAGTGGACGTCCAGTTTTTGGCGTGCTTACTAGAAATTGAGACTCGGACAAGTGCTTTATTACAGTCTGCACTGTAGACTTGACACGTCCAACATTTTTAAAATTTTAACTTAAGGAATTCCCATCGTTCCTTGTTTTAAAATAAATATGTATGTGCACGAATTTCGTTACATATGTCCTTTGTTTTCTTACCTATTTTAACAAAATAGTAATATTTTTTTCTAAAATTACTGCCACTTTCCGTATATAATTTTTCCTTTAAATCTTCTTAATTTAAAAAGGACAGTTTTCTATTTGGCATCTTACGTATAATTATCTGTGCTGTCAGATTAACTTATAAGTGTAAAAGTATAATTAGCGGAAATTGACCCAACATTTTTGTAGATTGATTTTGACAGTGTGTCGATGCCTTGCAAATGCCAGAAAATATCGACTAGAAATCCAGAGTTATTCTTAAGCTCCCATTTTAGAGGGAGTACGTACTATGCCATGAACAACGGTACGCGGCAAGATGTGATCGGACTTTAAATGATAGCGCTATATTTAAACAACTAAATGGGCTGCATATGGAGGCGTGGCTATACAAATTTAACCGTTTTAGAAACATCATTGACAAACCTTTCATTCAAAGGGGTGACTGGCACAAACTTTTTTTGTAAGGAGGTCGACCCGCTGTAATGTACATACCTATGTTCATATTTTTGAGCGTAGTAGTTCCATTGTTTCTAGAATTTTTTAAACCTGTAAATACATATTTATGTAATTATAAGTGAACCTTTGTAGAATATTTTATAATAGTATAAGTTTTTTAGGTTTCCTTTTTTAAAATATCGCAGTTATTTTCCATTTTGGGGTAATTTGTTTTTTAAACGAATGCCTTTTTTTTATCGTCTACTTTTCACTTTTAATAAGAACCAAAAATATGTAGAAAAAAATTAAAGCTTTTTTTGTCACTCACATGAAATGTTTTTTAATTTTATGAAAACCTAAATCTGATTTCGTTCGTTTTTTTTACGAACGAACAAATATTTTCATTTTCTAAAAACAGGCTGCTAGTCATAAAAACTGTTGCAGATCAACATTTAATGCAAAAGCATTATTCTTTCCGGTCTTAGGCGTACAAAAATATTTTTGGAGAGTGTGCTTTATATGGGGCCTATGGAAAATTATAAACCGATCCAAACGAAATGGCATGACTTGTAGTCATATATATCGAATTTGTGCAAAATCTCATATCAATGTGTGCGTTTCGCCACTATTAATGATAGTTTTTGTAATAATATTATAAATTTTTTATTGTGGTTGTTCCACATTTTGATTTAAAGCCCTTATCCTACGTGATCGATTTTGCTGGATTTCAAACCCAAGCTGCTTAAGGGAACTAGAAACAATTTAAAACCAATATTGTTCTTTTCTTTTGAGTCGTTTGCAAGTGAGCGGGATTTTAACAGGCGGATAGACAGACGGACATGGCTAAGTCGACTTAGAATTACTCAAGGACCCTTAATATATGTACTCTACGAGGTCTTAGATGAATATAAAAAAGTTTCACATGGAAAGACAAACTTAGCATACCTTCTTCACAACTAGCTTTGGTGGAGGGTATACAAATTTAGCAAAGTCCACTTTTTTATTAAAATTACTTAGCGGTAAAAATCACAGCTGGATTTCTGTCTTTACAACGCAAACCTATTCCAGGTGTGGGAAGAAGTAAAATTTTTCTTTTCACTTTATGCAATTTCTAAGGACACCTTAAAATTGAGCGAGCAGATACTTGGGCAGGCAATAATGGGTTAGATTCCACAACTTCTTGTTAAATTTTGGCAAGTATAAATAAAAAATTTAGCGGCAGTATCCTACACAACAGCTACCTTATTTTGTTTTGTCGTAGCAGGTCCAAAATTGACCATAGGTCCCATAAAAACCCGCTCCCTTAAAACGTTTAAAGACGAGAAAATCCGACATAGATATGGATATTAACATAAAATTCGGCACAAAGCATTCTAATATGAATGTTATCTTCATAACAAAATTTAGTTTAGCGGGTCGTCCATGATTGAACATGGGTGCCAAATAAGGTCATCTTTCGAAAATATGCTAGAAATACTGTGATGTTGGGTGCCATCTGATCGGTCTTAACTTACTATACTTTTTCACTTCTTTTTTTTTTTGTTTATTTTCTTTAAACCTTTTTCACAAGTTTTTTTTCCACATAAAAAATTACAACAAAAATGAAAAGGAAGCCTTTAAGTATTTATGCGTATGATGACAACTCTAATACACCTCAATTGCTTTGTTATTTAACAATGAACTAACTACAAACAAAAGTTTATGAAATACAACCGTTTTTAGAGAAGTAAATGTAGATCTTAATCCTCCTTAGGTGTTGGCTGGAAATTGCGCCAGGCTATGTACCAAATACAAACTTAGAATAAACATTCTCTGTTTTTTTTTTTGCAGTAAAAAAAGCTAACAAACTGAAAACGAAGATAAAGTTTTTCCATATTTTACATTTAGCTAGAAGGGGTTTAAAGTTAAAAAAAAAACACACTTGAATAAGAGAAACAACTAGAAATAATATTAATTATGTGTGATTTTCATGACAAAAATTGACAACTTTAAATATGAAATGGACTATTTAATATGGGGTTTTAAATACTTATGAAATTTTTTTAAGTAGATACATGTATGAGCTTCTTGCGCTTAGCTTAAACGATAAAATGACATACTAAAATTAAAGCGACCACGTTCTGTCATAAAATTTAACGTTACTGAAACCTTCAAACCAAAAATAAAAAAGTAAAAAACTGTAGCCTGTCAAGCCCGACCCGATGATGCCCGACATCTCAGAACTTAGAGGCAAATTTTCAAGAGTGTATTTAGGATCCATGCGCAATAAATAACACTGTGCAACAAAATAAACCAGCCTCAACACTTGCAACGCGAAATGAAAGTAGACTACTAGTAGAGCAAATCTGCCAAAGGGTTTTGAAAAGTTAGCTCGGGTTCCCGAAATATGGGCCCCTAAAGTTTTTGAGTTTTTTGAAAAGGCGTTTGGTATAAGTTAAAAAAAAAAAAAAAAAATATACTAAATGTACTTCTGAGCTAAAAAATAATTTCAAATGTCAGCAGTAGAATCGTATGGCGAAGTTTATTAACTTTCTAACTCTCATATTAAGGGGTAATTTTTGTCCTTTTTCCCAACTCTTACACAAAAATATACTAAAACGGCACTTTAGAGGGCTAAAATGTTCTACGAAATGTAATGTACTAAATGTAATTCTGACCCAAAGACTATTTTAGATGTCTTCAGTAGAATTGTATGGCGATTATTTTCTAAGAATATATTAACCCTCTAACACTCATTTTAAGTGGTCATTTTTTAACTTCCACACAAAAATATAATAAAACGGCACTATAGAGGCTTAAAATGCTCTACGAATATTTTCTGCATCAAATATCACTAGGGGTCTTCAAACACAAAAAAATCATGGAATGTATGTATAATGGGTTTTCGAAAAATTCAAAAATTTTAATGCCCGAATTTTCGAAAATCCGTTTTAAATACATCACACGAACTTTTGGTCCTAAAAAACCCCTAGTGAAATTTGATGCAGAAAATATTCGTCGAACATTTTAACCCTTAAAAGTGCCGTTTTAGTATATTTTTGTGTGGAAGTTAAAAAATGACCACTTAAAATGAGTGTTAGAGGGTTAATATATTCTTAGAAAATAATCGCCATACAATTCTACTGAAGACATCTAAAATAGTCTTTGGGTCAGAATTACATTTAGTACATTACATTTCGTAGAACATTTTAGCCCTCTAAAGTGCCGTTTTAGTATATTTTTGTGTAAGAGTTGGGAAAAAGGTCAAAAATTACCCCTTAAAATGAGAGTGAGAGGGTTAATAAATTCTAAGAAAAGAATCACCATACGATTCTACTGAAGACAGCTGAAATTATTTTTTTAGCTCAGAAGTACATTATATATATTTTTTTGACTTATACCAAACGCCTTTTCAAAAAATTCAAAAATTTTAGGGGCACATATTTCGGGAACCCAAGCTAACTTTTCAAAACCCTTTGGCAGATTTGCTCCACTAGTAGTCTACTTTTATTTTATTATAATTTAGTTTCACTGTGTAATGTACCCGAAAGAATAAAATTATGTAATTGAGGTTTAGTTTCAAATAAAAGTTCTAAGTGCCGAATATTATTTAGATATCGTCATTTATATAAAATTTTGTTTGCCTTTAAATGATTTTCGGAACTTTAACTTTAACTTTAATCATATAACATGGATTTATTTTATAACAAGCCAAAAAGAGGCATTTATTTAGATCATTTAATCAAAATATTGTTCATCAACTCAACTCACTCACACTTTTAAAAGCAGCATTTTGGGATCTGAAAAAAGGATAAGTAATTTTAATAGTTGGTCTTAAAAAATTTAGTATAGACGCGATTACTTTGTAATCATACCTCGTTGTGGGGGAGGCTTTAAAATAACTTTTGCTTAAATACTTATTGGCTGGCTTTCATTAAAAACTAAATATTTACCTAAATATATCAATAACATAATTTTTATAGCAAAAAGAAAAGAAGCATTTTTTATTGCAGCGAACAATTTGTCACTTAGACAATATTACCTTTGTTTAACGAGCAACAATTTGACATTTTGATTCCGTGGTCTGCCTTTTGCTTGAGCTAACAAAATAAATAAAGGCAGGTTGTTTTAAGGGATTCCATATTATCGAATACTTAAAGGATATATAATATTATTTAATGTTATTGACAAAGTATAAAAAAAACCATTAACAAAATATAGTTTACTAAAGAAAAATTTTATGAAAGCAAACAATTTCTCTAACTTAAGTAAACATAGTAAAAAATAAATATAAAATTTTGCAATGGAAAATATTCTATTCTGCAAAATATCTAGTTGATATAAAGCCGAGCTGTCTGTGGTTAATTTATTTTTTTTTTTAATTTTACTTGTCAATTATGGCCTCATCTTCATCAAATTTTTGTTCATAACTTTTAGTAATGCGAAAATAGTAAATAACAATTTGTATACCCATACAACAATTAGTGGGGAGGGTACGTACTATGCTGATATGTGTAACACATAAGCAGAGTTAAATATAAGGCTTGCAAGAGCAAATGCAAAGTATCGTAGCACTTCATTGAAATCAAACGGAAACACTGTGTATTTTGTTGTTTGACTTAATAAACGAGCTACGATATTTTGCATTTCTATTTTTCCAAGACTATTGGATGTTTGGAGGGGAGTTGAAGCCACTTTATCTTAAAACCATGATGAAAAATTTGCGTTTTCCCTTGCCAGGGATCGAAACTGGGATATTTGGTTTAACCACCTGAACACAAATGAACGTCAAAATCTTCTGCCTAGTGGAATACTTTTCAATCCCTTGATTGATTTGCTTAAAATTCTCACAATCTTCTTTTTTTGATTTTAATTTAAATACCAACATATCGTGCCATAACCGCAAAAAAAAAAAAAATCAAGCGACCAAAACAAAATTTTACAGGGGAAGGTTTTATTTATTTTATTTCATACAAATTTTGTATGAAGGTTGTCGCTTGAGATAAAATAGTTTTTGCTTTAAAATAGTAACGGTACCTTATAAGGCCATGATATTTAAGGAGTTAGCCAGTAAAGTCATTTTTTAAAAAAAAAACGAAAATCGAAAATTATGTCGCTTAAGTATTTGCTGCGGTAAGGGCTCGATGTGATTCTGACAAACCATCTTAAGTCGAATTAAACAAGTTAAAAAAATGCTGGTAAAGCCCTTATGACACTACATTTTTAATGCATTTTTCAAGTTTTGGTGAACAGTACAAATATAATGTAATACGAAAATTTACCAAGTGTAAAGAGTTAAACTGTATTAAGATAAATGGCAAACCGTCAAAAATTTTACTAAAGTTATCGATAAAAAATGAAGTTATGTCCAAAAAAATGTAAAATTGTTTAACTTAAAATTGACATTTCAAGCTTGAAATATTAAAAGTGTTGCTGAATCAGCGGTTTATGGGCGAATTCAGCGATTTGCCGCTTTTTGTTTTTAGGTTTCTCATAAACAAAAAGTTGGCAACATTTAACAAAATAAACAAAACAGGGATGACTAAGTTGTTTCAATTGTACTTTTTTGTTGATACTTTTTAAACAAAGATTTATAATACCTTTTTGTGGTGTTTTTATGAACATAAATAAAATTAATTTCAACAAAAAAAATCTTTTAGTACAATTAGGGTAAAAAAGTAAAATTTTTAAAGGTTGTTTGTACAATTTTAAAAATTCTCAACGCCATCCCTGAAACAAAACCATAACAAGAGAAAAAAAAAAACTAAAAACTTTGTTTACATTTTTTATAGTTCGCTCTTTCTAACATTTACTGTTTCTTTCTATTAATTCTATATCAATTAATGAATAAAAAATGTAGTGTCATAAGGGCTTAATCATACGAATTTTCATTAAAAAAAACATTGTTGTTTACGTTTTTAACCCTAGAATACTAACATGCGTAAATTTTACCTGTAGTTTTTATTTTTTATTTGTTACTGCGCAAGCGTGTAGCGGTCTAATGGAATCAGATTCCACAAGTGCTCGCAACAATAGCTTTTTTACAGGTCGAAATTCAAAACAGAACATTTTCAGTCTTCAAAGTGCGTTGAGTGTGTGTTCTATAAAAGACTACATGTAACTTTTACATAAAAATCGGCAATATTCAGTGAGCACCAAATAAAAATATTTTTCTTTCTCTATAAAATTAATAATTTGTTTTATTTATTTAGATTATTTTTAATAATAAATAAACAACGTGTAAAAAAATTATACATTAAAATGGCATTAATTTAGGCGTTTTAGGAGAAGATTCTTTGGAACGTAAAATAAACTTGGCGTTAGTATTAACGTATTAAAAAATATTGTTATGATTCTAGGGTTAAAATGTGTGGTTTTGTATTTGTTGTATAAACGAAATTTTTCTTTTATTTTGGTTTATTTTTTTATTTGATAAACATGATTTTTTTCACCGAGTTTTTTCTTAAAAACTTATTTGCTATCTTATCTCGACTTGTTTTGACAAAATGTTTCGACCAAATGCCACTGATAGGCAGTTGCGACCTAGAAAATGTATTAAGCTGTTTTCAATTTTTTTTTCTACGACTTACTGTTGTCTTGTACACATCATTAAAATTGTCTTAAAGACATGGTCAACTGGGTCCCTCTTCACTATGGTGGTGTAGGATTAGTAACGGTTCAAATGAAAATGAGATATGTTCCTGTGAACAAAATCACAAATAAAATATAATTTTGCTCTATTTAAAAATTTGTTTAAATTAAATATATAAAAACAAAATTGCGTACACTAATATTAGTAAAAACGAAATAAAATGTAGAACACAAGGCTGTGGTGCAATGGTGCGCCGTCGATTTAATGAAACCCCCCTCTATCATCTTGAATTTTTACACATTTTTATTTAACTCCAGCAAAAACCAACTTTTCCTATTCCCATTTTACGCACAGTATATTTGTGTATTTTTTTATTTAATGTTGCATAAACATTTTTAAAAAGATATCGACCATAGAATATTATTTGGTACTTTGCTTTGCCATTTCATTTTAACTAAAAGTTAAGCATACTTCTTTCTGTAATGACTGCAAATATGTACATGAGTATTTTTTACTACATAAATATATTTATACAATTTTAAAATAGTCTATTTGTATGCAAGTATATGAAAACATTTTACTTGTATAAATGTGCAAATATTTGAAAATGGTTAAATAAAATTGCTTAGAATTTTTCTATGATATCCAGAAATACGACGTGCGTGTATGTGTGATAGTGTAGTGGGATGTATACAATGTCTGAAAAAAAATTGTGTTCAGATCAAGGATTTAAAAAAAAAAACAAATATTTTATGTCCAATGATAAAACATTACTCTTAAAGTACTTCTTAAGCCACATTAATTTTTTGGGTTAGTTAAAAAGGGAATAAACTTTGAATTATGTACAGGGAGGAAATTTTGAAGGAACAAATTTTACTTCACTAAAAAAAGCCTGAAATTATTTTGTAAATTCGTGAATCTAGCGTCAAAAAGTTTCTCATAAAAATTTTTTGAATTTTATTAAATAAGCTTGAAAATATTTTTCTATTCGCGCTTGATCAACTGAAAATTTTAATTTTTTTACTTTTTTAAAAAAAACCTACACGTATTATTCATATCTACCCGCTGTAATAAAATATCGTGTTTTTTGCCTTTTAAAAATTGTATTGCTTCTTTTGAGGATTTTTAAATTTTGAGTTAATTGAGCTGAAGTGTATAACCCCATATTCTTGAACCAAATAAAAAAATTATTGAATTTTTAGTTGGTAGTTCCACTCTGAGAGAAAAATTACAAAGTAAGCGTTTTAATCTCATATAACTTATTACTCTCATCTCTCAACATTTCATTCAGGGCTGCCAGACTTGGGTATTTCATGCAAGCAAAAAGGACAAAGAAAATCATTTGGTGATTGGGGATTTTTTTTTTGGGATTTAATAAAACTAATCGGGGATTTTACATATTTTTAATATATTTTCCCTTCTTTTATTATTTACGCTTATTTTTCTTTGTTTCGTATATAAAATATGAAAAAAAGTAGCAAAACTGTTATCTTACACTTATAAACAACGTAAGGGGTCCTAATTAAGATTACCATTTTTGTTGAGTGTGTATAAGGTACTTAATAAACTTAAGTTATTATTCTTGAGTGAGTGTTTTAAAAAAGAAAAATTTAAAAAAAAAAAAATGTAAAACCGTTGAAAACACAAACCATTTTTGATTTTTTTTAAGGCAATTTTCAAGCAAATATGTCTTTCTTAAAAATAAGTAAATATGAGAGACAATATAATAAAGTTTGGTAAATATGTATATTTATTGTTGATTTTAAGGATTAAAACGGATTGAACAAGCTCCAAATTCTTATAAATTGACTCATTCGTCCTTAAAAACAGCATTTTGTTCTGCTTGTAATTCCTCACTGGAATCGTATAAAAAGGGTTTAAAAAACATGCCGAAACCAGTCGCTATAAACAAAATAAAATAATTTTTTTTACTAAAAATTTTTATGTAGGCATTTTTGGGGATTTCTTATTAAAATTTTTCTTATTATTTTTAAAAAAAAATTTAAATTTGGTTAGAAAAATAAATAAATAAAAAAATATTAATTTTTTAAGTTTATTTTTTGTAATTTGGTAATTTTTGGGTATTTTTAAAAATTTTTTGGGGACAAGGAAAAAGGTACCCGGCAGCCCTGATTGCATTCTTTATGCGTGCATACGCTTGTGTATGGCAAAGTTTTTTTTTTTTTGTTTGTCTTTTACAACAACACCACACAATTGTAGAAACATCAAAACAACAGAACAATTAGAAAAACATACATTATTTTCATGTTTAAAAATATAAATCAACAGCAAAGGTCCTTATTCAGTTTATATTTTTGAGTTAAATATGTACATAAAATGTTCAAAGCTGAAAACATAATATTCTCCTTCTGTCTCTGGGATAAATGTTTTAGGTTAGAATCAATCTAACTCTTCACTTTCGGATTATTTCAAGAACGAATTTTGGATTAGATAAGTTGATAATTCTTGAATAAAATTTCAAATTGATTCAATCTTTGTTTTGCTTAAATCAATCTCATTTTAAATAAATCATTCTGCTGATTCAAGAAAATCCATACATACCGTACTATTGATACCGCTTCGGTTTGATTTAAGTACGGATGCATTCATTTTTTCTTTTTAGTGTTAAGCTGGGATCACACGATTGCCGCAAATGCACCAATATACAGCAATTTTGATTGTGCTTTATTGACGCACAATAATAAAATTGCACCAATCCAATATTCTAAAATCACACGATTGCCCTGTTTTTTACAAATGTGATTGCCGCTAGTTGGCACAAAGCGAAATGGGTACAATAATTGCCGCAGAACAGTCACACGATTGTTCGTACTTGTGCCAACTGCGAAAACAGCTGTTGTGGTAGATTTTTTATTTGTTTGGACTTTCTAGTTGATTTGTTCATTAAAAAAAATAAAATTGTATCATATATTTGAACAAATTTTTGTTGAATGGTTTGGTTGAAATTTTAAGAAAAATATATGAAATTCTAAAAACTAAACAAAGTAAAATTCTATTTTGAAATATATCAAGAAATAGAGGATATTTCTATTCAAATTTTTATAGCCAATTTCAACAATTATATTTAAATATCAATTCAATTGGCGCGTATTGTGTTGTTTGATTGCCGCACAAGAACACAATAAATATTGGTACATTATTGTTATTTTTATTGACGCGCGGTTGCATATCAAGTGGTCACACGATTGCCGCACCAGGGTTGCACTTTATTGGTAAAATAAAGCACAATATTGTCCTCGATTGGAACATAAGCCATTTCATTGTGCAGTCACACGATTGTGATCGTGTTATCCCAGCTTTAGTCTACTTTAAAATGTAGCACATAATAAAATTAAAATTCTAAGGGCCGTTTTCACAACTTACCGATAGCAAAAAGTAGACTTTAACAGGCCTTATAAAAAGTGCTCCATTATTAAAACTTTACCTTAACCTAAAGTGAGCAATAAAATAAATTAAGGTTCATTTTACCTGGAGCCAGATTCTGGCAGTCGTGATCGAGTAATTTCTCGATTCGAAAGCAATTTAATATCTGAGTTTTACAATACTGAAAAAATAATTTCGATTCGTTCAGTATTGATTGAAATAAAATTGCCTTCGAATCGAGAAAGTACTCGATCACGAATGCCAGAATTAGGCCCCTGGTAGGTTAAAGTAAAGTTGTAATAATGGAACACTTTTTATACGGCCGATAAAATCCTACCTTTAGTTGTGAAAACGGGCCTTAAAGTTATTAACTTGTACTATTGATATATTATGCTTTTTAATATTTGTTCGACATGTTTACTTAATATTATGTTTTTAATACCCACACCACAATAGTGGAGAGGGTATTATGCATTTGTGCTGATGTTTGTAACATTTTAAAAATTGACTAATTCTGGCAGTCGTAATCGAGAACTTTCTCGATTCTAAAGCAATTTTTTTCCAATTCTTTCAGCCAATACTGAACGATGCGATATTATTTTTTCAGAATTGTGAAACTCAAATAAATGCTGTACAACACTGAAAAAATAATTCCGATTCGTTTAGTATTGACTAAAATAATTGGATATTAAATTGCTTTCGAATCGAGAAAGTACTCAATCACGACTGCCAGAAACTGGCCCAGGTCGCGATTTTGGTGATAATTTGATAAGATTTGGTAATTGTCACAAGGATAAAGCCGGTTGAAAATGGTAAGTATCGGTTTATAAGTTCACATAGCCCCTATATAAACTTCTTCCCTGAGTAGAATCTTTGTGCACATAAGCAAGCTTATTATCTTGTTATTTAGGTTTAACTTGGTCCAAACTTATTTTATTGATTTTTTTATTAATTGTCCATAGCACCCATGCAAATACTATTCCCGAAAATAGTTTTAATGCCATACCTTGCTTTTTTATGTTTGTATTGGCAAACAATAATTGGCGACAATTAATTTTACGATGGCTACAATGTCATGACAAAATGTTGTGCTGGTAGGTCCAAAATGCATCATATGTCCCACAAAACTCTCTTCCTCGAATCACTTAATGGCAAACAAATCTCATATAGATAAATTTATCTTAACAATATTCGGCACAAATAACTTTTACACGAATATTAACCGCATACCATAATGTTGTTCTGTTGGGGCCATGATTGCCCATGGGTACCAAATAGGGCATACTCTCGAAGATTTGTTTTTATATACTATGGGGTAGAGTATCACATGGCCGGGCTTGACCGACCATACTTTCTTATTTGTTTTTCTTTTATTTAAGTTCCAGTCCGCGCATCACGTAAAACTCAATTACCAACAACAGCTGTTTGTTGTGCTCAACACTGTGTTTCTGTCATAAAAATATTATTGATATTTTCTTTATCGTAATAAAAACCTTCTCATACAAAATACTTTTCATTATTTTTTTTTATTAGAATTAATCTTTACACTAGTACATTCATTTTTTTCTTTACACTCATTCCTTCAGTTACATTCTGTCATTTATTTCTTTTTCATTCATTCAGTCGTGATGATGTTTTAGACAGTTTTTCATATCAACTTTGTATGTTCTGGTTAAGTGTAAATATTTTGCCAGATAAAAAAACTGCTTGCAATTCTTTTAATAAATAGAATGCCATATTTAAATTGTAATTGTTTGTTATTTATGACAACTATTTTTCTATTATTATTGGTGTTAACGTATAAACTAAGCGATGACATCAGTGATGAACATTTTATTATTTCCAGGGGGCTTAAATAAGTAAATTAATGTTTTTTAAGAACTAATACTCAGTACTATAAATTAAAATTACGATACAGTCTTTTGTTTTGTAGTATATTTGTAAGAGAAGATTTGTGTTCTATAGTCTTAAAGTGAAGTAAGTTTGTTATAAAAACTTAAATCGTATTTAAAGACAGATTGACTTTTTGAGTTTTAGTAAATTATAATCCTTTTTCTTCGACCTTTTTTATTAAATTTTATACTTTATAAAATTATTTAAGCTTAATTTCACTTTTTTAAAAAATTAATTAAAATGTTTTTATTCGATATTTCGATTTCCGTTGGAAATCTTCTTCAGGAAATTTTTTAAAATAAAATAAAATTTGACAATAAATGGAAAAATATAATATGGAAAAATAAATTTTAAAATTTCAAAAAACAAAATTATCATAATAAATTTAATTTTTTAAAAAAGTGACCTTAAGCTTAAATAATTTAATATTTAAATTAGATAAAAGTATGGTAGCACTACTAAATACAAAAAAATATCGTTAAAAAGTATAATTATTTACAAGGTGGTCTCAAAAAACAGCTGATTGTTATTGCTTTGCCTCTTGTTGTTGTTTTGTCTTGATATTGAGGCCACCTTGCTAAAATATTACAATAGAAACTTAAGTTGAAATTAAGTGTACCACATCGGCGAATTAGGTTTGATTTAAGTGTTTAGTTAAGAAGAGAATTTTGTATTTAAAACGATTTTAAACATAAATGTGTTTTAATATCAATCCTGAAAATTGGCCATTACACTAGCTGAGCTAATCCTCCTATAATTAGACTATAATCTAACACTCAAACTACCGTCTAACATGTTTTTTACATTTGAAAGCACGTATATCTGGACTATATTTTATTTATGATTAACACAAACTAAAGTTTTAAAATAACTGTGTAAATTTAAATTCATAAAAAGACCAGCCCTTAATACTACATTCCATTCTACACCAAATTTTGAAAGGATTAACACAGATAGAAAAACACCCGGGAAAATTAAGTTTTTTAGGTACGAGTCGTACTCAAAAATTCAATTCCGGAATTTTTTAAAATAAAAGTATAAAATTCTTAAATCCAGTAAAAAAAGACCAAAATTTTTGTTCGTAGTGCCACTCTGAGAGTAAAATAACAAAGTGAGCATTTTAATCTCATTTAACTTTTCAAAGTTTGTTTTAGACACTACCACAACAACATACAAGTAGGTCTGAAACGATTTGCTTATTGTGTGTTGAAACAACAACAACAACAGAACAAGACGAAAATGCATTATTTCTATGTTTAAAAAGTCAAATTGAGAACTATTGCTTCTCATTAAGTTTATATTTTCAGTTATATACGTACATTTTACATTTTTGAATGTAAAGACCATATCGGAAATGATCCTGGTGTTTTGTAATTGAAATTCTTTAAGGTGTAAAACGGGTAAGTAAATCAATCGTAATGAAATTCTCCTTAAGATTTCACTTTTGGTTTATATCAAGTACGAATTCGGGATTGAATTATCTTTATAATACTTGACTCATGTGCATTTTGAGATTGGTTCAATCTTAGTTTAACTTAAATCAATCTCATTTTCAGATTATTTCAAGTACGAATTCGGGACTGAATATGAATTAGTTAAGTATTTCGCGATTGAAAATCCGTACTTGAATCAGTCTTTCTGTACTTGATTCAAGAAAATCCGTACTCACCGTATTATTACTACCGCTTTGGATTGATTTGAGTACGGATGGAATAATTTTTCTTTTAAGTGTAAGAGTGCTTTATTCGTCTATGAAAAACCTAATATACCTTTCCCGCCTACATTTTGTCGGTTGTTGTGTATTGATAACCAAGATGCTTGTACCTAATTTGGAAACTTTGGCTCTTGCCGGTCTCAAGACATGCAGTAAAAAAATAAAAATAAAAATAAAACAACAACAAGGTATTAATGGGTAAAATAAGAGGCAGTAGTTGTTTTTTGGTCACATCTCAGTAATTTATGGACCGATCTGACTGAATTTTAAAAAGACTAAAAGAAAAATGTTAAAAAACCACCAAACTCCTTAAACTACATATATTAAAAAAAATTTTTTTTTATTATGATTTCTGTTGGAATTTATATTGGTATTATATGTTTGATTTATACTTACCTTCATTACTTGAACTCATATATAGCTATTACGTCTTTGAGACCGGAATTTCACTTCAATTCAATGCATCAATTTTACTATATTTACATTATTATGTTCAACTGAATTTCCAGTATCCGTTTTGCTGGAGTACGCTAATAAATTCGAATGTAATTCATGTATAATTCAAGGCTTGAAAATGGAAAACAGGGCTGGAGTTACAGTTAATTTGTACTTTAATTCCAGGAAAATTGCTACTTGGGATAGTTTTGTGAAGTGGAATCCAAATTATTTTGGACAAATGACACGCATGTATTTAGCAGCGGGAAATAAGAAAATTCAGATGTAAAATATATGTGGTGTACGGGCACCTTTTAGTGTATTCATTCGGTTAACTGTTAATGGGTTAACCGACTAATTACTACCCGAATAAATGTTCAGTAAATTAAAAATTCTAATAATTACAGCTTCGTATAATCCCAGAAACATTTTCACTTGGTGTTTATAAAAGAGTAACAATTTTTTCGCAACTACACAAACTTTGCATTAGGAAACCGTTTGCAAATTTTACCCACAACAATATTATGCATTTGTTATTATTTTTTACAACATTATGTTAAAATTTTCATTCAAAACCAAATAAAATTATCTTAAACGTCAGAAACAATTTCATACAAATTATGTATTGCTGAAGTTCTTGTTGACTCAACTTATTAAAAAAAACTTTAGTTACATTTTTGTTCATAAAATGAAATATATGAAATACTTTTGGAAGAAATAAGATAGAAAAAAAACGAAATTGTTGATCTGATTGTGAACAAAGCTTAAAAATAATTTAATTAATTTGAGTCGATTAACCGATTAACATATGTAACAAAATTTTTAATTTTTTGTGTTTTTTTTTTATTATTTGTTTCGTCTCATATACAAAAGGTATGTCCTTAGAAAATATGTTTTCATAAAATATCCCAGCGTAAAGTATTGAAAGGACCGCAAGTGGCAGGCCATTTTTAAGGCATCTCTACTCATTTCTAAAAGATTCGCTTCGTATGATATCCTGCCTACTAGAAGATATAAATTTCTTTTTGAAAGACCTTCCAAAATATTCAGTACACATTCGCTACTCTCTTCTTTAAGAAGGGAGAAAGGAAGTTTTTTATTTTTATTTATTTTTTATTTTTAGTGACTCTTCTTTGGGAAGGGATCGAAGTTGTTATAAAAGGGAGTGTGGAAGGGCTTGCGCCCAACGACAACCTGTTTTAAAAATAAATAAGTATTAAATGCAGCGAGGAGGGCTTGTGTTTGCTAAATAAAGCTTCATATTAAGCCTCTTTACTCATTCTAGTTACCGCTGCACATTGTGACTTTTGTTACTTTTAGGATGCCAAAAGTCGTAACAGTCAAATAAAAGTAGATATGGCAATAAAATTTAGCGATAATAATGATGATATCGATATAGCATTGGACACAAGAAATGGGCGTGGTCCGCCCACTTTTTTGGTCACCCCCCATATAAGGTGTATTTTAAAAAACCATAATTTCTAATTTAATACCACTTATTATGGCGGCAAGAAATAAAAATAATTTTAATTTCACTTAATTTTTAGATACACACAAATGCCTTCAATAAGTAGTTGTTTTGAGATGATTAATATATATTTTTGAAAAAAAAGCAATCTGTAAATAAAAATAATTACTCCGAGTCAATATCATTTCCATATTCCGGTACGGATAATAAGCCAATAACTTCTTTTGGTAATGTCCGTCGCTTTGTCTTAGTCGCTTTCCGCAAGCTGCATATAAAGGGGACTGACGATATGATGATATGAGAACTGCCATTGTTTTTTTGCGAAAAAATCAAAATATCGCAGAAAGGAGCAAAAAAGAAGCAAAAACTTATTGTGGAATCTGAAACTAGATATATAAACCTTCAATCTTCATATAATCACTTAACAGAATTTTACAGAATCATGCAAGTTTTTCTTTATTGAAAAACAAACATTTTAGGAAATCCCTCAATTTTTAGTGATTAGATATTTTCATTGATTAAAAGTAAAAATAAAAAAATAAAGCTTCAGAAACTTACCAGTCTTTATAGAAAAGGTTCCAACCTAATAAATGCAAAAAGACTTTTGTAAAAATATTTTCCCAAACAAAAGTAATGCCACCGCAAAGTTCAACAAAAAATGAAAACTATAAACGAATTTACTACACTTGTCACAGTGACACAAGTTTGATAACTGTTATCATGTTAACTGTTGTTTTTTGTTTTGTTTTGAGTACAAATTCGTAATAGTTGTACATTTTAATATTACATAGCATAAAATTATTAAAATCGGAGAATCTTTTTTTTCTTCTTTTGGCATCCTAAAAGTAACAAAAGTCACACTGTGCGCTGGCATATTTCCTTGAGGAATTTGAAAATAAACTTTTTTGCGGAATGTTCGGTGCTGAGCTTTGCCAGGATGAGTCAGATGATGACTTGCCAACAGAAGAAACTCTGGATATTAACACAAACAATTTTTTTACAAAATTGTCCAAAACAATTAGAAGTGTTAAAAATTTTAAAAAATTTAAACATGACTCCTACAGTCCAGTAAAAGGACTGAGGAATGAGATAGTCTGTATTATGGGCTGCTTTCGATTTATCCAACATCTACGATAAGTAAAAAATTTTTTTCAAATCAAGTTTTGTCAAAACTAAAGAAAAGAATCGCTTAAATCCTAAGCATTTAAACCAGCTTATTTTTCTAAAAGACTGTTTTATAAGATCTCCTTAATTTATTGAAATAACTACAAAAATATCGCACAGTTTATTTTTTCATTAACAATTTAGGCGTTATTCATAAAAGATATTTTAGACTTATAACAGGTTTATAAAACAATTTTTTTTACAAGCCTTTTTTAAATCTAAAATATTTTTTATGAAACAAAGCTTATAATATGTATTAATTTAAAAATATATATGTATAACAATTTATTTTTAATTCCCGCGAAGCTCTATGCGTGTCTGCAGGAATCGAACCCGCAATCCCGCCGCTGATAGACTAGTCCACTACCAGCTAGCCTACCGGGGCACATTTTTTGTTTGCTTGTTTTAGTTTAAGAATTGCTACGTTTGTTATGTTATTGTTTTTTTTACTAATAGACTTCAAATAATAAATAATTTATGCATTTTTATTTAATTAAATTAATTTTTTTATATACAAACTTTATTAATCGGTTTACCGATCAATAACAAAATTAACCAATTATTAACCGATTAAACCAAAATCTTGGTTAATTAATCGAGCGATTAACCGATTAAAGCAAAAGCCCGATAAAATGAATAACCTATTACCTTTACAATATACCTTCATCGAGTTTATCGAGAACACCTTTTACTCTATTATTTAATTGTAAGTTTAAAAAATTTTTTAAACACTTTTTTATTAAAAGCAAATAGAACAACATAAATAGACTTTTATTCGACCTTTACAAAATTTATTATTATTATTTAATTAAGCTTGAGGTCTTTTTTTTATATAAAAAATATTAAATTTATTGAACCAATATTTCGGCACTCCGTTGTGTGCCTTCTTCAGGGTTTTTCTTGAATTTTTGACCTCAAGCTTAATTAAATAATAATAACAAATAGAACAACATTTTATGAGAAGAATTTCAACACAAGTAAATATTATTTAGGTCAATTTATTTAATACAAACTAAAATTTGTTTTAATTCTCTATACGTTAAATATTGACAGTATCGCAAATCAGAAATATCTTAACTTTAAAATATTTCTGTTATTTAGACAACAATCAAAACAAAATATTAAATTGATATATTATACATTAACAAAAATTTCGACTATAAAGTTCGCAATACTCGAACTTTTAAATAAAATTTTTAAATTCAAAACTCACTATAAAGGTTAAAAGCTAATGCGAATTTGTGAATATTATATGAAAGATAATACTCAAGAAATTCGCAATAGCGAAGCTTTATCGTATATCCTAAACAATTGACCTAGAATTTTTTTTTTGCTATTTTTTTGAATTCAGCAGCCCTAAAACCATAAAGACTGACCATCAAATAATTTTGTCCAGCTATATTCGAGATTCGCACCACAGTGCGGTGTTATTTATTCCCAGGTACTTACTTTTTTCTTTCTTTTAAAAAAGCAAAATATAACATCATAAAACATTTTGTCTCAACATTTATTTATGTATGTATTTAAATCAGTTGTTTTATAGTAATTTTTATTTGATTTTTTCATTATTTAATTGTCTTTCCTTGTTTTTTTTTTTGTTTTAAAATTGCACAATTACACAAATAATATTTTGTAGTTTTTATATTTTCAGTTTTTGGCATTTGGAATTACCTTCAATAATAATTCAAGATAATCTTACAAAATCTATTTGAATTAACACTTTTGTTTCTTATTGGTTTATAAGGTGTATCTATAAAAAATTATTTAACATTACAAATATTTAATTTTATTTTTACAGTTTTTTTAAGAGTTTTTACAAAAGAAATTAAATTTATTTTTTTTTTTGTTAAGGACTAAGGATCTAACCTTTTTTTTTATATATGTATGTAAAAATAAGTTAATCCAAAACTGGGGAATAATGACAAGACTAGAATACTTTGTTTTATTGTTATTATTGTTTTTTTTTTTAAGTATTTAAGTAGTTGTTTCAATTACAATTATTTAAATACATAAAGAAAATGCTTAGCATACATTTAATTTGCTAAGAGTTTTATTAAATGTATAGTATACTTTAAGGGATTTTGCAGTTTCCTGTATATAAATTTGTTTATTTTTTAACATAGACTTTTTATTTTAACTGCCTTTAAACTAAATGTTCCTTTTGCCTTAAAAACAGTTCTTTTTTTGTTTAAAATTTAACAGCCATTTTGTTTTTAATTGTAAATAGTTGTATTAAACCAATTATATAAAAAAAACCCCTTAACAATTTACAGCAACAGTTTTTGTTTTGTATTGAGTATATCTTATAGTTTTTTTCAAAATTTCATAAATCTATTTTTCTAATTTTTTATATTAATAATTTAACAATTTCTAAATATATATTAATATAAAACACACAAAAAAAAAAAAACATTAAAAAATGTTATGCAACTTAATGTATTCATAAAATTGATAGGCTTATTAAAATGTTTGCTTTTCTGTTGGTGTTTAAAACAATTAAGCAAACATTTTTATAGTCTATCGATACGGGGCTCAATAAACTACATTAAATTGCATACTTTTGGGTTGGTTTAATAAAAAATTATAAAAAGTTATTTACATTAATTTTTTTCTAGTTCTTTATATACATTTAGCTAAAATTAAATGTTCAGCTAAATTAATTCTATCAAATTAAATTTATTTTTAATTATCTCTAATATTTTTAGTTTTTCTGTTCGTTGCCAGTTAAAAACTATATTTTTTGTAAATTTTTTTTTTATAGAAAATTTTCTTCCATCTTGTACATTTGCAGTAAAATTTATTTTTAGTTTATTATATTTTTTAATTGTTTAAAAATGTATTCCTTGATTTATTTTTGGCTGCAAGCGCATTGTTGTCCTAGAAATGCGTTTCAATAATCTGCAATAAAAGGAGCAAAAGAAAAAAGTTTGTATTAATATTTTATACTTGAGATTTCAGTTGCAATATTTTACTAATATTAGTTTTTAATAACTGTCTGTTTTGATATAAGTGCTCATAAAAATAAAGACCAATATACATACAAAAATATTCAAATTTATTGCCTTCAATGAATTTAATCATTTTTCATTTCAATAAGAGAAATGCATATACGCTTTTTTATAGTTCGATATTGATTTTTCATGGATTTCATAAAATGAATAGTTTTTTTTCTTGTAGTTCTCTTTGTATTACATCGAAATGGCTTTTGGAATTCTCATAAATTACATGGATTTCCTTTACAGTTTCTGATATACAAGTGAGTAGTGTATGAGGGTATATTAAGTTTTTCTACGAAAAAAAAATTCATATAAAATCCCATTAAGTACATACGAGGAGTTCCGTAACAAAAGTGAATGGTTTTACTATTTGGTTGAATTCACTTCACATGTTTGAACCGCTACCAAAAATACGTCCCCCAGTATAAACAAAAGATGGGTACACTGTTAATGTAACGATGCAAAGGTCGAACCAGAACAAGGGCTATACACACTACAAACTCCAACAAAAAAAATATATAACCTAAATACTTTTTATATGTATGCGCAAGAAAACATGTTTGGAGTATGGTTAAAAATACCATTTTATAATCCCCGCAATGACCACAAACAAACTTCTGCTAACATTACTATTGTTACCATAAATAAACTTTTGTTTGTATTAACCATAACACTAGCCAACAAGGTTTTGGACTGGAGCAACCAAATATCTTTCCTAGCGTAATTTGGTGTGTTGATTTCGAATCTGTAATTGGTTTTCCTCTATCACAGCAGATTACAATACAAAAAATGTTTTTATTCGTCATTATCAAAATAATTTTTGGGAATACAAAATTTTAATTTAAAAATTTTATTATTCGTGCTTAATTCTCAATTTTTATTCTGGATAAAAACACTGAGATTTCTTGTTGATAAAAATTGGGAATTAAGCACGAATAACAAAATCTTTTTAATTACAATTTTGTATTCCCAAAAATTATTTTGATAATAAACTGGCAAGTGCACGGCCTTAAAAAAACTTAACTGGCAACATGTCTTTGCAAGTTGTTTTTGTGTTCATTTTGTTTTTTCTTAAACTACTTACAACTACAATTAATGTTGGAAGAATTCCAATCAATTGTAGTGGGGAATGTAAGAAGAGATAAACTTACTGTTTATTGTTGATGTTTTTGTTTAAACTTTGATATTGTTACAAGTAGAACTGTTGCTTATAATTCTTATACGCTTAACAGTTTTCCTTTGTTTAAAATCTTTTTAAATAAAGTTTCCTGACGATCTGGCCTAAGTAACCAGTGAAATGCACATAGGAACAGCTTATTTCATCGACAATAAATTTCAGTGTTTTTATCAAGAATGAATATTGGGAATTAAGCACGAATAACAAAATCTTTTAAAGTTTTTATTCGTCTCTAACAAAAAAAATCACTAGTTTATTTAAAAATCAATGAATTTTCAAAAGTGAATGGCATTGTTTGAACGTCGTTTGTATTTTGTTGGTTCGGTTTCACGTATTAGAGTCCAGCAATAGTCTCCCAGCATGCTTTTGTCTCAAAATACTTGATAAATTCTTTAAATTTTCATTAAATCTTGGTGAGCACGCTTCCCTTGTTCACGCTCACTGCACCTATTTTTTTTTTTGTTTTTTGAAAAAAATCTAAATGCGAATGAAGAGTATGCAAAACATTGTCGGTGTTCACGGTTTGTCCAAGCTTCTGACTGCAAAACCAAAATAATGTAAATATGCATATTTTAATAATTCTGATATTTCCAACCAAATATTCACCACACACAAAGCAAAAAAAGCTTGAATCAGTAACACACGATCTCCCTGACATGCTTAAACGCTACTATTATGAAGATTTAGAATGTTAAATAAAAAACTTGTAAAATTGCCAACTTGCGACTAAAAATGAACAAGACATGACGGCCTTATTTTTATGCCAGATTCGAATTCAGCGCATCTGCAGCAAATTTTTTTTCCAAATTGGTAGACCAGTGAAATTTGTTAACCTCCCTTGTAACTTCAAATATGTTTGACTTGAATTATTTTCTTTTAGAATACAACAAAAACATAATACATATTTGTTAAAACTTTACGTTCAATTTTAAAAATATTGTGTTTGAAAGTAACAAAATTTTGGTTGTTTTGTTCTTTGGGCTAGTTTAATGCTTGCTTAGTTTGCTAAACTCTCCCAATTTCTTTTAATTTTGACCATAATATTGGTTTTTTTTACCTGATACAATGTTCGTTTTGACCATATTAAATATTGACCATATTAAAATTTCGACAAAATTGTAGGTATTACCGACAAAGTTATGCTTAATTTTTACCACAATATGGTCTTACTTTTAACTATAATATGGTTGCGAAAAAATATTAGTATTGTTTAAATCTAACCATAGTATGTTGAACTGTTGACTGCTTTCTTAATGCGGAATCCCCCATTTTCTCCAAACTAATTTTTTCACAGGAACTTTGTTATGCATTTTAAAGCCTCCCTTTTTGTACATTTGCCTTGAATATTTAAAAACGTTCCGTTATTTTACTGGAACTAATGATGGGGGTATTATCGATTCGGCACGTCCGAGTATTGTCTTGTCACTTGTTTATTTCATTGACATTGTAAATAATACTTTTCGAGTTGCCTATTTACAAAATATGTGAATGTATGGAATTTTGTTAATTAAAATTTCCTAATGTGAACAAAACAAAAGAGTACGAAATAATTTCGTCGAATTTTTAAAGGTAAGAGTAAAGTTTTTTTTCGTATTAAGTACGAAACTTTTGTAAATAATAAAAAAAAGAAGGTTAAAAAATGTTGTATGTATATGTAAAATATATGGAGATATGGAGATATATATATGGAGATTTAAACACACTATTTATTTAAAACAGTATTATGTGTAAGTGTTGGTGACAGAAATGACAAGAAATAATAGATTCTCGGCTTATCATAGCACTTATACATATCGTACGCTAACCCCCATATTCTCATTTAGTTATTTGTCTATGGAAGATAATCCTACAGATATTTTAAACCTAAACAAGTAAGAAAGTATAGTCGGTCAAGCCTAGGGTATTCATTTAATCGGGCTTTTGCTTTAATCGGTTAATCGCTCGATTAATTAACCGAGGTTTTGGTTTAATCGGTTAATAATCGGTTAATTTTGTTATTGATCGGTTAACCGATTATTAAAGTTTTGTTATAAATTAAGCAATTTCATTAAATAAAAATGCAAATATTATTTATTATTGGAGTCTTTAAGTAAAAAAAAAACAATAACATAACGATCAAAACAATTCTTGAACTAAAACGAGCAAACAAAAAAGTAATTCATATATATGAAAAACACATTTTATAATTTATACATAATATTTGTATGTATTTATTAAAAAAAAACTGTGAGATTTTTGTATTAATTATTTCAATAGTTTAAGATTTTATAAAATAATCGTTTGGAAAAATAATTTGTTTTAATGTTTGGAATTTAAGTGATTCTTTTCTTTAGTTCTGATAAAACTTGATTTGAAAACAATTCTTTCACTTATCGAAGATGTTTAAGAAATTGGAAGCAGCCCATAATACAGATTCAAGAATGATAAAAACAAGATTACGCATTGCACATGTTTACAAAACTCAACTGTTTAATATGACGTCACTTAAGCATTTTATACACATGTTTGTTTGCTTGTGTTTCTATATTTTAGCTGTACTTATACGCTGATGTGACGTAGATGCGCAGAAACATTTAATTTTAAAAAGCTGAATGCGATATCTTGGTTTCTTTGTTCTTTTCCAGATTTCTCTCAACATATAAAATCTTCCATTATGCCATTATTTCGGCTAATTTTGTTAAAGATTCTTCGTGATACAATCGAGAGCTTCTTCTATTGTCAGGTCATCATCTGACTCATCCTGGCAAAGCTCAGCACCGAAAAAAATGAAATACGAACCCCTAGTTTCTGTTTTTGTACTGTCCCAGCAAAAACTTTACTTACCAAGTAAGTTAGCAAATAATGTTGGAGAAAATAAACACTACTTATTTTTCGGCTGAATAACTACTTATTTTTGTTCGAGGTGTCCACAGAATTCAGTACTTACAATACACTTACTAGAAGTCAAAAAATATCTAGTTATTATTTAACTACTAGTAAGTTGAATTGTAAGTACTTACAATATACTTACCAGAAGCCAAAAAATCACTAGTTAATAGACCTAATAAGTAATTATTGAGTGCGTTACCAGTAAGTAAATATTCAGTACTGAAAACAACACAACTAATAAGTAGTTATTGAGCTGATTATTAGTAAGCAAATATTCAGTAGTGAAAATACTAGAAGTAATAAGTAGTTGCTGTGGTCATTACTAGTAAGTACTTATTAAAGTCTTCAAAATAATGACAATTGTAATGACAACTACTTACCAGGTAACGTATGAAATAACTACCACCTATTACTAAAAATCAAAAAGTTTTTCCTGGGGTATTGTAGTATTTTTGTATTGTAGGAACAAATATTTTCCAAACATATACCTTTTTTATATGAGACGAAACAAATAATTAAAAACGCAAAAAATATGTTATAATACTACAAAAAACTAAAATTATTTGTTACATTGGTTAATCGGTTAATCGACTGAAATTAACCGGTTTAATCGTAAATCGAAAATTGCCAATTTTAAATTAACCGATCAGTTAATCGGGTAGTAATTAATCGGTTAACCGATTAATGGTTAACCGAAAGAATACCCTAGTCAAGCCCGACCATATGATACCCAGCACCACAGTACTTAAAAACACATCATATAAATATGGATTTCTCTATGTTTAAAAACTTCATTAAAATAGGTTTGAAAGTTCGTGAGAGGCAGAAATTGCCCCCTACATCCCCTTGTGGTCCTATTTTTGAAAAACTGTATAGCTTATGTGTCCATATAGATATGGATCTACCTATGTTTTAAATTTTATTAAAATCAGTTTGAGAGGCAAAAATTGCCCCTCTCTCCCTTTGTGGTCCTATATTTTTTAAAACTGTATAGCTTATGTGTCCATATAGATATGGATCTATCCATGTTTTAAATTTCATTAAAATCGGTTTGATAGTTTCTGAGAGGAAGAAATTTCCCCCTATCTTCCCTCGTGGTCCTACGATTCGGCCCATTTTATATAGGCTTGGTTCTTGTGGCAATTAGAACCTATGTCCCAAATTTTATCAAATTATCTCCAAAATTGCGACCTGTACTTTGCGCACAAGGTCACATGGACAGCCAGCCAGACAATATTTTAAGGCGTTACACACATCAGCACAAATGCATAATACCCTCTCCACTATTGTGGTGTGGGTATAAATACAATACTAAATATATGAAATGTTTACCTACAAAAATTATGGATTTAATGAAATAATTATTTTGTTCTTAATTAAATTAGGACTGGAAGAAAAATCCATACAATTATAGAATTTGTTAAATTCATAACACATTCGAATAAGAGGATCTGCATTAGCATAATTAGCTCTAAAACATCGAACTGATGATGGAATAAAATGACGTGATGGGCGTTGATGAACATTATGCTAGGAACACAACTGGGAGGAACGACGAATTTTTGAAAAATACACACAATCATGGCGTCGGCAGAAATTCGTCATAAGCGGCGACTTCGCAATAGATTTATTTATATTTCATACGCCGGCGAACGACGAACAGATCAGTACCAGGTGGCCATGTATAATTTTAGTTTTCAAGTATTTTAGTATATAAAGTTACTTTTTTACTTTAAAAATAGTTTTTTTATTATTTTATCGCAGTTAAAATAAATATACAAAGTAGATAACTATAGGAATAGCTTAAAATTGTGTTTTTGTTAGTGTTTGTGTTATTTAAGTAAATTTTTTTCTATGGTCACACTAGTTCTCTCTCTTTGCACAAACAGCAAACAACTTTTTCAATTAGTAAAGCTGTTAGTTATTCGTCGTTATTGTGTTTCAAATGACGAATTTAATCACCGAATTTTTACTAAAAAATTCGTTGTGTAGGGCGAAATTCGTCGTTCGTCCCAGTTATGCTGCAACCAGAGCTTACTTCGCCAGTAATTATGTTGAAAATAAACGTTATGTTTAACATAGTCCTACGACTTTTCAGGGTGGGCAGCTTAATAAGAGAGTGTCTTGCAGAATACGAAGGCAAGTTTACTGAGTTAAAGCTTAGTCCATGGAGATAAAAAAACAGTAATTGCTTTTGGACGGATTCGATAGCATCGGAATGTTTTTTATATATAAGGTGCCATATTATAGATCCATACTCTAAAAAAGGTCTTACAAGAGAAGTAAACAAACTTTTTGTGATTTTAGGATCATTAAACTCTTAAGCTTAGCGCTTGGAAAAACCCAGTACACCCCTTGCTTTATTTGCTATCATAGTGATATGCGAAATAAAATTAAGTTTCGGATATAGCAGAAGGTCTAAGAAATAAACGGCCAATTCTAGCTGACTACCACCAAGATGATATTGTGCAGTTATCGGATTCTTTCTGACAAAACGCATATATTTACATTTATTTAGATTTAACTCCATCCGATTTATTACCATGAATAAAACGAGTTTAAGTCATTTTGGAGACGTTGTTGGTCAGATACTTGACAATAACTTAGAAAAACTTTTACATCATCAATAAACATTAAAATATTTGAAGTTTAAATCGCATACGGCAAGACGTTTATGAACAGTAAAAAAGAAGCGGACCAAAGTGGCTTCCCTGTGGTACTCCAGAAAGAACATCAGTTCGTCTGGATACTTTTGATTTATGAAAGTTTTAATAGAAAATCGTTTCATAAGCCTGTTATAAACCTGAAATATTTTGTAAGGAGTATGGGGGTAAATCATTAACAGAGGCACAACTCATAATTTAAAAATGTTCTGGAGCGGCAGGAAACTGGTTTTAAAAACATGGTTGCAGTATTTAAATAAAATTGAGTTTCACTGGTGTTAAAGAAGAAAAGTTAAAGATGACAGTGACGTAAACGAAATTTTCGTATTCTTTATAGATGTAAGCTGTGAACTGGTTTATGAAAAAAAAAAAAACGATTTGGATATATTTTGAGTTGTACCTGTTTATGATTTAGTTTACGATATGTAGATAAGGTAGAAAGGTCGGTGCGAAGTCACCTTCACACTCTCAACCAGAGACCAAAATGGTCCGTTGTGATTGATAGAATACTTCTAATCAGAATAGGAGAAATAAAGAGTGAAAGCCCAAGAACAGAAAAATTAGTGGAAGAAAGATCATCGGACCAAACAAGATAGAACAAGCCCAATAAACAGAAAGCTGCCAAACACGACCCCAGTCTCCTGTTGCACAGCCAGGTCATTCCCATTACGAATCCCGTAAGATTCTCTAGCTCACAATCCGAGACATATGCTGCCTATCATACGCTAGACCGTTGATTATACCTATCATGGTTCTTGTGCAGTAGGGTCCTTCCCAGAAGCGTTTTCGCATGGGACATCCTAACCACTGGCCACAGCGTACTTGATACCCGATCGGTTCTCTCAGGCCCGATTAGTCCCGCTCAGAACACATTCAATGATCCTTCCAAAATAGAAGCCTTCTGAAGGACTGACCGCCGCCAAACAGTCAGGATCCTCCATTTCCCAAAAGAATGTAAAAAAAGTCTTCAATGTAAAATATAGTCTGAATATTTCAATAAGTTTTGAAATCGTATTTTTTTTTAAGAACAATTGTGATTTTTAGTTGAAATATTTTTATTCGTTTCTCGCATAACAAATCACTAGTTTATTTAAAAATCAATGAATGATTTTTGATATTTTTAGTTAGGCTTGAGTTCATCAAATTTAATTTTCATTAAATTATTTTTACTGAAGGAAGGAATTTTTACAACAAGAAATTTTATTAAAATAATTATTCTATGAGCTAAATTTCAGTTATGTATTTTATAAAGCTTTTTTTTTTGTAGAAGTCCTATTCCTTCAATTTTTAGGAATGGCTTTATACACTACCAGACTATTATTTTGATGAATATAATTAAGTGACTTATGAAAAGAAATAATTTCCAGAGTCTGTAATTAAAGTTAAGAAAATGCAATAGGAAGTGACACAAGTGTTTTTGTGAAGTTTTGTGTTTAATATTATTTAATAATTGTTTACATACCCCTGGAGATGGTTAGCGATGCTAACCGAATTATTGGAGACAAAATTAAAATAAAAAAAAAAAATTACGAGCATTTTAATTTTTTTATTTACGTGGACATGTAGCCAAACAAAAAACAACTTATAATTCGTCTGTATTAACTTGAAAAAATTCTTTACTTCCTGAAACATTTTTCCTCCTTTTCTCTTGTAATTTATGTTGCTTTTGATACAACAAGATTAATTCATTTTAAAATTATATTATGTAAACACAAAAGGTCTTAATGCAGTTTACGACAAAATTAATGCAGTTAATTCTCAATATAATTTACGACTTAATCCATTTTAAAACAAGGAAGAAAGTATAGTTGGTCTTGCCCGATCATATGAAACTCTGCATCACAGTATATAAGAACAAATTTTTGCAAGTGTTCCCTTTTTGGGACCCATGAGGTTAAGATTCATGTAAAAGTCCTTTCTGCCGAATATTATTTGGATTTCTTCATCTTTGTTTGCCTTTAAGTGATGGGGTTTCATGGCACATTTTGTCACGACAAAGTAATTATCGTTTAAGTTATTGTCGCCAATTTGTTTGCCAATACCAATATTTATAAGGATGTTGTGACATTCAAAGCTATTTTAAGGTGTAGTATTTGTATGGGAGCTATGCTATGTATGAACCGATTTCAATACAGTTTGGTATGATGACTAAGATTGTTATCAGATAAGTTTGGATCAAATTTAATCTTAAAACCAACAAAATAAAATGGGCACAAAGACTCTATTCCGGAAAGAAGCTTGTGTGAAAGCTATGTGAAATTGTAAACCGATTTTCAGAATATTGAACAGTTTGTGGTAATTGAAACTGATGTACAAAATTTCACCAAACTATCTACAAAATTGCTACCTGCACTTTGCGCACAAGTCTTACATGGACAAACAGCCAGACATCCGGACGGATGGACATCTTAAGGTCGACTCAGAAAGTAATTCGGATTTGATCGGTTTGCTTAAAGATGAATCAATAACCTACAAAATCAGCAAAAACGCATAAGACTCTCTCCACTTTTTTGGTGTGGGTATACAAATTTGTAATTATCCCAAAAACGCCTTTTGAAAATAGTGACAACCGGTCCATAAATTAACATGGCCCCCATACAAACTTATTTCCGTACTAATGTTTGTGCCCAGAAGGTATCTCATTATGTTGGTACTTAATTTATGTTTTGTTGCAACACTAAATGTCTTACCAAATATTTTTTAAATCGGTCCATAATTGATCAGAGCTTTCACTCCCACAAATTGCTTCAAGTGCCATAACTTCCTTATAAATGTTGGAATTTATCATTAGGTAGTAGGTCCAAAATTTACTATGTTTTTGTTTGTTTGCGTATTTCATTAGGAACATAAATCATTTGCATAGAATCTCCATTTTTCTTTCTCCACTGCAGCGCATCTTAATTCACTAAATACCTTTCCAGTTTCGGTTACAAAGGTTCTTCTCCTAGCGATTTTTGGTCTACCTCTGCTGCGTATCCCTTGCGTGTTCCATTGTGGTATTTCATGGCATATTTCGTCGAAGTTACGGAGTATGTGTCCGATCCAGTTGGGCTTTCACAGTTTTATTTGTGTGTAAATATATTCTTGTTGAGTCAGTTGTGATAATAATTTATTTGTTATTTTCCTTGGCCTCCAAATTTTTAAAATGTTACGCAGCCATCTATTAGTGAAGATTTGCAGTTCATGCCTTATTCACCTCCAACAAAACTATTTTTAAAGAAAATTTTAAACATACTATGTTTTATTTAACCATATTATTGTCACCAACAACTATATTATGGTTGAATTAGTCCTCCATCAAGTAGCCACAACCATATTATGGTTGCGTCCGAACATGTTATGGTTAAAAATAACAAAAACATGTTTAATACTTATAAAAGCATGGTTGGTTTTCAACCATAGCATGTTGCTCTTGGAACAGAGGAAAATACGATTGTTAATATTAAAACAAATTATTGTCATATTAAACCATAACATGTTTAGAGGCAACCATAATATGGTTGTGGCTTCTTGATGGAGGTCTAATTCAACCATAATATGGTTGTTGGTGACAATAATATGGTTATATTAAACATAATGGCGCATATTCAGAAATCATAACTAAAGTTGTTACTAACAAAACATAAACTAAAAAATAGCTCATAGATAGTTATAGATCTCTATCAGCTCTCAGCTGATAGAAGAAATGCAACCATGCATATTGGCATTTATAGAAAATTAAATGTCGATAATATTTTGAACGATATATTCTTTAATTAATTAAAAAACTACTAAAATCTCATTTTTTGTTCTTTAAAAAATTAACGCAAATTCTAAAAAGTTGTTTTTTGGTTATAATAGTATATAAGTCAATTAAAATAATAATAAAAATATTCAAAAGAATTTTATCGACTAAGAACACATCTCTAGTTTATTTTTTTATGGATTTTTTTTTTTTTTTTTTGGTGCAGCAGAAATTCATTTCAAACACAAATTATAATTGCAGCGTGTTTTATACGTCTTAACTGTTTTTTGTCATGTTTTTATCTGTTATTATTTTAATATCTCTTATAATTCTTTCCATTTATTTTTTATAACCACTTCAAAAATGTTGTGCTTTTGAAATAAATTATAAAATGATATCAATCAGCTGTTCTTTGAATGTATTAGTTAGTTGGCATTTAGTTACAGCTTTACCTATAATTAAGTGTAAACTTTTTATGCTGCAAGTAATCATCGGTGAATAGCTTAAATAGGTACTTAAAAAAGTTTACACTTGGTAATGATTTATGAATATGCGCCAATATGTTTAAAATTTTCTTTAAAAATAGTTTTGTTGGAAGTGACCATATTTAAACATATTTTTTCTCTGCGTGTATACCCCGAACCAAATATCATATTAACTAAAAAATTTGGCTAACCCTCAACTAAAAAAATTGCTAAATCAACTAAATTTTTCCTTAAATATAATCAAAATTTATTCAACTACACAAATTTTCTTTAAATCAACACAATAGTTTTCGTTAAATAATTTTGTATTTGATATCTGTGTATATGAATAAAATTTTGTTAAAAGAATAGGTTAAAATTTTGAATTTTCTTATAAAGAGTTTTTTAAAATATCGAATTCCATAGTCGTAAATAAATATCGATATATGCGAGACGTTTCGGCTCCATGGACAATGATTGACATTTGTGTCTTTGAAGTATTATTTTTTAATTTGGTTATCAAGAGAAAAAAACCTGAGGCAATGTCGGCATTCTCACGCACAAATGGTCATTGACCATAAGGTCCCATACAAACCCCCTCTACAAATGCGCTTTATAGATGTTGATTTTTTAAATAATAATCGGCACAAAAAACTCTTATATGAAACTTAATCTTATAACATAATTTTTGCATTGCCAGTTCCATGATTGACCATGGGTCCCAAATAGGGTACACTCTCGAAAATTTATCTTTTTATACTGTGGTTAAAGGTATCGAATTGTCGGGCTTGACCGGCTATACTTTCTTTCTTACTTGTTTTTTTTTGGCATTTCTTATTTGCTCTTTGTTTTTTCGAATAATTGCTACACATTTATAAGCTTGTAAGAATATTTGAGATTAACTCGAAATTGTTAAAATATTTCAATTAAATAAATTTATTCATTCGTGTCAGTACGTTCAGTAATAAATTTTTCATTTTAAGCTATAATATAATCCATTTAAATGAACAAATACAAACAAGCGACAAACAGACATAACAGACATTTAAAAATTAAACAAACAAATGGGAGAAAACAACAACAACATTTGTTATGTACATATATTTTTAAAATACATACGAATTAAAGGAGCCACGGAGGGGCAGAACAATATTGCTTAATGTATTTTTAATACACATAATAAACTTCTTGTTTACCAGTCATACATTTTAACGCTAAACGCACACTTAGACACACAAAATATAGTTAAGCTGTTGACATCATGATTTAGAGAAGCTTAGATAACGGCGTTTAAAAAAAAGGAAAATAATTTTCATTATAGTTTTAAATATTCTTTATTTCTCTCACTATAATCAATAGAGTCATCACAACAATTACTGTCGTCATCATATTGACAGACATACATGAAAATATTCTCTATTACGATTTCACACACAATCTTACAATTGTATATTTTAAGGATATGGAGTAAAGCGCCTTTAGTATATGCAAAAAAAATATTTAAACACACTATTTATTTAAAAGAGTATTATGCGTATGTGTTGGTGTCAGAAATTAGAAGAAATAGGAAATTCTCGACTTATCATAACACTTATACCTTTTGCATACCAACCCCATATTCATAAAAAAAATTTTTGATTTATAAAAGGTTTATGAAACGAATTTTCTATGAAAATTTGTTTAATAAAAAATTCCTTTTCATAAACCTGAAATATTTTCTTATGAATATGGGGATAAATCATTTACAGAGGCACAACTCAAAATTCAGAAATGTCTTGGAGAGGCAGAAAACTGGCTTTAAGAACATAGTTGCAATATTTTAATAAAATTGAGTTTCACAAGTGTTAAGGAAGATAAGTTCAATATGACAGTGACGTGAACGATTTTGATATATTTTTAATTGTACCTGTTTATTATTTACTGTACGATATGTAGGTTAAGTAGAAAGGTCGGTGCGAAGTCACCTTCACACCATCACTAAGAGACCAAAATGGTCCATTGTGATTGATAGTATACTGATTAGAAAAGAAGAGGAGAAAAAAGAGTTAAAGCCCAAGAATAGAAAAAATAGTAGAAGAAGGAACATCGGACCAAACAAGATAGAACCAGCCTAATAAACAGAAATCTGCCCAATACGAACCCAGTCTCCTGTTGCTCAGCCAGGTCATTCCCATTACGAAACCCGTAAGATTCTCTAGCTCAAAATCCGGGGCATCTCCTGCCTATCATGCAGTGGCCCTTGATAATACCTATCATGGTTCTACTGCAGACCATACTTCTGCCCAGAAGCGTATCCGAATCGGATTTCCTAAGCACCGGCTACAGCGCAGGCAATTCCCGGCAGTCTATTCGTTTAACCAAGACCCAGTTAGCCGCGTTCAGAAGCTATTCCATAATCCATCTAAAATCGAAGCCTATTGAAAGCCTGCCCACCTCAAAACTGTCAGGATTCGCTATTTCCGAGCCCACTCTCACCAAGTCATTAGCCATCTCATTGCCGTTGATGTTGCAATGACCCGGTACCCATCACAGGCTCAACAGATCCTCGGCTATGTATAAGACCTCAACAAATACCCCCATCAATAAAAACATCACCAAATTTCAAAAATATGGAACAACACCTGGCCATAGAATAATATTATATTAAAAAAATTTCCAAAAATCGCTTGAACGCTGAAAAATATTTTAAAAGTGGGGTCGTAAATTTTCTGTACTTATTTTTTGTTCCTCGGAAGACCCGGGGATTTTATTTTATTTAAACTATTTATATAAAAGCTCCATGTTGTTATTGACAATTAATTATTGTTTTATGCCTTGAAAGTTATATAGTTTTAAGATAGATCAGAGTGGTTTATATTATTTGGGACCCATTTTAGATATTAGCATTAAACAAAATTGTTTTCAAAATTGATTAACTCAACAAAAAGTTGTGAATAAGATGAGAGAGATTTGTGGTTCATCATTCATTATATGCCTAAAATTATAAAATTTGCGGCCAATTTTTAAATTGACATTTGCATTTGAAACCGTTTTAAACAAAATTCTATTCTTCACTAAACACTTCGTGAAGCTGGTACATTTAAATTCAACTTAAGTTTCCAATGTATATAACTTAACCAGGTGGCCTCAATATCACAGCAATACAACAACAACCAGCGAAGCAAGAACAGTCAGCTGCTTTTTAAGACCATCTAGTAAATAAATACTTTTCTATGATATATTTTTTGTAGTTAGTAGTGCTACAATTATTTATCTTAATTATATAAAACTTTTTAAATATCACTGAAAAAATCAAACTGTATTTAAATACAAAATAATATAATAAAAATTAAAATAAAGGGTGTCCAAAAGCTAGGGTACCATTTTAATTTTGAGTTATTTTAAATATTTTTTTATCAGTGTATTGCAAATAGGTTCTGGTTAAAAATTTAGTCAGACAGTCTCTTTAAACAAAATTCTCAATCACGATTTTCAATAAACTGTTTAACTTTATAAACGTTTGTTAAATTTATTAATCGTTTATGAATACGGGTGTTAATTTGTTGTGGGATTATTGCTGTACACCTCCAATTTCAAAAAACCACACAAAAAATAGTCTAAAGGTGGCAAATCGCGCGATCTTTGTGGCCAATTCACTCCTCCTCAAAAAGAAATAATGCAATTTTCGAACTTCTCTTTCAAAAGATCCATTGTTTCGCTTACGGTGTGGCAAGTGGCACGATACTATTCAAACCTCATCTTCTCTACGTCTAAATTACAATTTTCTGCCACAAAAAGCTTCCGATCATCTCACTGTTGCGATTTTCATTGACCTATGATATCTCAACTTTGGACACCCTTTGCAATTCTAGAAATGGTACATTAAAGGCTTTTATGTTGAACATTTAAAATATTTCAATGTCATATTGGAAAAATATGTCCTTGACGAAAACTCATTAATGTTGTTTTCAGATTTATGAAAAGAATTTTGTTTTTGCCACTATTTTCTCGATTATGTTATATGCAAGTATTTTTAAATGATGCTGGAAACCAACTTTTAATATTAACAAAGGAATACATTTTTTTGTTTAAATTCAGATTCTAACACTTCACTAATCTCAGTTATTATTTTTCGGTAAAAAATATTTCTTGATTGAACTTTCCGTTGGAAAAAGCAAACTGCCGTTGGGAGCACAAGTATCCAGAAAAGAATTGCATTCAAATTCTAGGGCATTCGAGAAATATTTTTTTTAAATGAATCCACAAAATGTGTTTACGGTACTGTTATATCAAGTTTCAGACGCAAACCACTTTAAGCTTCAGATAAAAGTGTCTAATAGTTTGAAATAGAAAACTTTCGAACGAAAACTACTTAATTGTACTATGCAGTTCAAGTAGAAAGGGCATATATATATAAAAATGTCATTCCATTTGTTATTTCTACGATGTATATTAAAATGGGGTTTTGCGAAGAGCCCAAATATGATGGAGACTAGGACGCAATATAATTATATCTCATAAAGTCCGGAATAGTTTGCTTTTGAAATTAAGCTGCATAAGTTCACAACTGGCTGAAATATGAGGAGAAAGCCAAGACTGCCTCTCTAACTTTTCGTCATTAATCAAACTACAAGCCTTAACTTTTTGAAGCCTTCGCATAAATAAACTAAGGCTGGGTATTTGAGATCTAAGTTAAACTAGGATTAGTTAATCTGCAAACAGATTTGTGCCGCCATTACCAAGTTTGTATACTTACTGCTTGATAAAAGAAGAAGTTATAAAAAAATTACTACCGATTTTCAAATGTTATTTATTGTTATTTGACCTTATTTTTCAAATAGTAAATGGCTAACTTAGAAATACTGCGTATGAGTTATATTACAACTTTTAAATATTACTCATACGTACAGCTATATTGAAAAAGAACCAGCTACCAAACATTTAAAATTGCAAATGCAGTCAAATCCCGATAATTCGTACCCTAAAAATCGTAATTCCCGATAATGCGTAATATGCTGTCGGTCCCTTGAAAATATCTCGTTAATTCGTAAAATTTCCATTCATTTTGGTCCCCTCGCTAATTCGTATTTTTTTTTTTCAAATAAAATCTTCTCTAACTCTTATAAATCGTAATTTTTGCTAACTACCACTTATAATTCGTAATAAAAACAACAGAAACATGGAAAAAATGAGTTTTTGTTTACCGCTATTTTTTTCGTGGGTTTTTGCTTGTGTGTGTATTTATTTTCTTAAGACAAGTTTGTTTCATGAATAATTTTTATATATAATTAGTATATATTATATTTTTAACAATTGCTTTTTATGATTTTTTATCGTTGTATTCAATAAATTGTAGAAACACGTTAATTCGTATTTATTTTATTTTAACCCCGTTAAATCGAAACCCCGCTAAATCGAAAACCCCTATAATTCGTAAGAAATGTCGGGTCCCTTGCGATTACGAATTATCGGGATTCTACTGTAGTTCAATATTTATTAAAAAAAAAAAAAAAAAAAAACATTTTCAACTAACAGCTTCCTTTGTTTTTTATAAGTTTCCGCTGCTTTATTCGACACACGATTAGTGGGGGGAATCGCACCACTATTAGTGGTAGATATCATAGACTTGGCAATTCCGAATATAACCTTCTCATATGTTATTATTCGTTCGTTTTTTCCAGGAAAAAAGTTTTGTATGTCAAAAGCAATATCCCTCTTTAGTTATCAAAGCTCTCATACTGACTCTTGTTTAAAAAGTATATCTCTCTCCTGGTGAAGAATCGAACCATAAGGGCGGTATATGGCAAGTTTCTCTCTTATAACAATTCAGTGTAAAAAATAAATTTTTCATGGACAGAATGGCTTAGTAGCCTTCGCTTTCACATAAAACGTCCTCAACATCTTTGGCATAAATCTGACATCGTATCACATTAAAAAATCTGCAAAAAAAAAAACTATTTCGATTCGAAGAAGCCGAGTTATATGAATAACCCATATAAATTACACACGATCCAGATGAATTTATCTAATCACACGATATAATTTTTTTTGGAACCATCTGGATCAGAAAATTGGTATTATAACCACTAAAACTCTTTCGGGAAAATGCAGAATTTTATTTTAAAAATGGGTCAATTTCCAAAAGATTTGGGAGGATTCTGGGAGGATTCTGGGAGGCCTAAAATAAATAATAAAGATATTTAGAACTTAAAGTTCAATCATATGGTTTCCTACAACACTTTTGGTAATTGTTAATGTGCGATAGGGCTGATACCAAAGGAGCTAGGAAGCAATTGGCTTTTCGATACTAATGGTGAAGGGCAAATAAGATCCGGCACAGCGGAATAAAGTAATTTTACTGGATTTAAATATCGCTTCATTATTAACAAAAGTTTTTTTTTGATTTCAATAATATAAAAATTAAATAAATGATTTGGGACAAATACCATACAACTAGCTACATATGACTTATGGCGTTTTCATTTCTAAAAAAAGTGTTGAATAAGTGTTACATGTGACTTGGCAACATTTTTAAATGCTTCCCTAATTTCGGCATAAAACAATTCGCCTTGACGTAGTGCTGCACTCATGTCCCTTTAATTAAAATAAGTGTTGAACAGGTAGACTTTTTTTTAATTTTGAAGGGAACATTATCAGAAAAGAACATAAAAAAATTTAAAAGGCAGAATAAATGCAGAATTTTACTCAGAAAAGAGAACGTCATTACTAAACAAAAGTGTTGTAGGAAACCATATGATTGAACTTTAAGTTCTAAATATATTTATTATTTATTTTAGGCCTCCCAGAATCCTCCCAAATCTTTTGGAAATTGACCCATTTTTAAAATAAAATTCTGATTTTCCTGTACGAGTTTTAGTGGTTATAATACCAATTTTCTGATCCAGATATTTTCAAAAAAAAGTTATATCATGTGGTAATATTTTGTGTTCCCTCTGTATGATTTCCCTCCAATGGTCTATGCTATGTCTCTTTATTACTTTTTCTGCTAGTCTGCTGTGGCGTACGAATGATGCTACTGTAACGTATTTTTGCTTTTGTGTATATACTCTCTGTATGTTTTTAGTCTTAAGTCATTAATTATTTATGTAACGAACTTTTGTTGTGTACACGAAAGTTCCGTTGCAGCGTTTTCTGGGCAGCACTCCGTTCATACTTATAAACACTTATAAACACTTTGTAACGTCTTTTTCATTAGTTTTTTATTAATAGTTTACCGTTTAGTATGTAACGTCTTTTTTTTATTATACACGCGACGGGCTTATTTTCTTATTCTCGCTGACATAATATTTTAACAGCCAATCTCTTCACTCAACATACAATGTTTCTCAATTTATAGTTCTCAGTCACACCATACACATTCAGCTCTCTCACATGGTTCTCAGAACAGTCTTACTACTCAGTCATAATTCTAATGATCACGTCCCAAATAGTTTTCTGTTACACACACACTCTTGTTTCCTGCTCTCTGTTCTCATAATTGATAAGCCTGCATACAATGTACATCATTGCCCATTGGTTCTAAGCTGTGTACTATTGTAACGTCTGTTTGTTCTCTTTTGTTTTTGTTACGACTCATTGTCTTTTGTTTTTGTAACGACTCAATGTCTTGTGTTTTTGTAACCACTTATTATTTTTCATATAGTTTTAGTATTGTGTAATGATTTTTAGTTTATAAGAATTTCTCTGTTTTTGTAACGACTTATTGGTTTTCATATAGTTTAAGTATTGTGTAACAATTTTTAGTTTTTAAGAATTTCTCTGTAAACATTTAATATTTTAGTAAATAAGGAATATAATATGGCATTATTTAGTTTACATAAGTGAAAAATAGTATTTAAGGAGGATTTTAAATAAAGTTGAGTCAGTTGAATCTGGTCATTGAATCAAAGTGTTTCATTTCAAGAGTCATCCTACAATTTCAGAAGTGGGATCAGAACGAAAATATTTAAAAGTGAAAAATGAGTGTTTAGAAAAAAGAGTGTTTAGAAAAAAAAGAGTGTTCAGTTTGATAAAAAAAAAGAGTGTTCAGTTTAATAAAAGGAAAATTAGTGAAATTTTCTGCTGTACAAATAAATTTTTTTTTTCTAATAATTTTTATAAAAAGGGCATTGTGTGCTATTAAAATTAAAAATTTAGAGCTAAAAAAAAAAAAAACTCGAATTTTTTTTTCCCCCAATGTAAAAACAATTTATATTAAAATAAATTATATAAACTGAAAATTTTGTGTCTAATTTTGTTTCAATTGAAAAAACGTAATTCCCTGAATTTAAGTAAGGAAGGAAAAAAAAGAAAACTTTCAAAACATTATACGCCTCTGATATTAAATTTAAGACTGTGAAAAAACATTGTGTATATTAATAGTTCAAGGATTCTATAGAAAAAAGTAAAATATTTCTCAACAAGCAATTAACTGTTCCTACAAATTTTAATAATAAGAAAATTATTAATATTAAAAGAAAATCCTTTACACAATGGAAATAAGTGGCGGTGATTACTCTGTGTATGAGTTGAAGGAGTGGTTAAGAAAACTGGGTCTACCAACAAGTGGAACGAAAAATACTTTGATTGCCCGTCTAAATGATATACCAGCTGAAGAAAGAGGAATCTGCCCAACCGTTAATGTGGATAATAAGCCAGATGACAACGATGAGGATGAAGCCATTTCCAGAGAGGTTGAACTATTAAAGCTCGAACGAGCCTTACTTTTAAAAGAGAACGAGCTTCTAAAGAAAGAAAAGGATTTGGCAAAATCCCAACAATCCAGATGCTTTACTGATGCTTATGTCAACCATCAGTACAACCCTTATATAAATATTGTAAAAGATGTCCTTCCTGAATATGATGGTTCTTCAAATTTTGAAGTTTGGTCTGCTCAACTTGCTAATATCGCCGGCGCTTATCACATTGACGAGACCATGTATCGAGCCATATTGATAAGCAAACTTAAAGGAAAAGCTCTTTCATGGTTACAATCAAGACCGTGTTTAATAACTGAGAGTCCTGGCAACCTCCTAAAGCAAATGCATGAGTTTTTCGGCGCTAAAGAAAGTAAACTGATTTTACGGAAAAAATTCGAGAGCCGCAAATGGGTATGTGGCGAGAAGTTCCAGGAATATTTCAACGATAAGCTCGTACTTGCAAACCAAATAAACATGGATGAAGAGGACCTGATTGATTCTATTATTGAGGGAATACCAGATCCCCAACTTAGAACGCAAGCTACTATGCAAAACTTTGGCGACAAAATGCAGCTTCAGCGGGCTCTCTCAAGAATTGAGCTAAAAGTTCCAGTAAAGCCTAAAAAAGATGACGTCAGATGCTTTAATTGCAACTCTTTGGGTCATTACGCTGGTGAGTGCAAGAAGCCCAAACACCAGCTTGGTTCTTGCTACGCATGTGGAAGCTCAGAACATCGTGTTGCTGCCTGCCCTGAAAGGAAGAAAGCTGTTCATGTTGTGGAAGATGACAATTTCGTAAGAATATTTACGTTTTATGTTGGTAATACTGTAAGTAATTTAGATAATTCTGTTATTTTAGAATGCCTAATAGATTCGGGAAGCCCAATAAGTTTTGTCAAAAAATCGTGTGTGCCAGATAATATAAGATTTAATAAAAATGTTTATGTTTCTTATTGTGGACTAAATAAAAGTAAATTGAGGGTTCTTGGAACCATATTTTGTCATATCATTATAAATGAAGAAAAATATCTTTTTAATTTATATGTAGTACCGGACGAATCAATGGGTATACAAGCGGTGTTAGGTAGAGATTTTATGAGAGCTTGTAAATTTAAAATTGTTTCTGAGTTGGAAAATGGTGTGTTAGTGGATGATGGTGACTCTGAGAATAATTTTGAGAATGGTATAATGGCTATCGAATATTTTGATGGGAATGAGGTGAGCTATAATGTTGGAGATAAGATAGGGTTAGGTGATAGGAGGAATTTTCATAGAATTTTTGAGGACCTTTATGTTAAACCGGTGCGCCCTAGGGAACCAGAGGTCAAGTGTGAGATGAAACTGACATTGGATGACGCGAAACCCTTCCACTGTCCACCTAGACGCCTGTCATACGCGGAGAAATCAGAGCTGCAGAAACTATTGGACGAGTATTTGGCCAGGGGATACATACGGGCTAGTGATTCGGAGTTTGCTTCACCTATTGTGTTGGTCAAAAAGAAAACCGGTGAGTTAAGAATGTGTGTCGATTATAGGAGGTTGAATAAGGTAACTGCTAGGGATAATTATCCGATCCCGTTAATCGACGACTTGTTGGACCGGCTAGCTAATAAGAATCTTTTTACGAAACTTGATTTGAAAAACGGATTTTTTCATGTATATATGCATGAAGAATCTGTGAAATTTACTTCGTTTGTGACACCGTTGGGACAATTTGAGTTTTTGAGGATGCCCTTCGGTTTGAGGAATTCTCCATCGGTATTTCAGAGGTTCGTAAACAGAATATTTTCGGATATGGTACGGGAGGATAAACTTATTATTTACCTTGATGATATCATGATAGCTACGGATAATATGGAGGCACATATGGAAATTCTGCATGAGGTTTTTAGGCGTTTGGTAGGAAATAAGTTAGAATTGAGATTAGATAAGTGCGAGTTTTTGCAATCCAGTGTGAAGTATTTGGGTTATACGATTAATGGTGATGGAATTCGAGCGGATGAGACAGGACTCCGGACAATAAGGGACTTTCCAATTCCCAGAAAACGACACGATGTCCAAAGTTTTTTGGGTCTTTGCTCATATTTCCGTAGGTTTGTTAAGGACTTTTCTGTCATAGCGAAGCCGTTGTATGATCTTACCCGAAAGGATTTGAAGTTTATGTTTGGTGAGGAGCAGCTAAATTCTTTTGAGCGTCTCAAGGAAATGTTGATAGAAGCGCCTGTTTTGGCGTTGTACGACCCCAGGGATACTACGGAACTTCATTGCGATGCCAGTTCAATAGGTTTTGGTGCAATTCTTATGCAAAGAAAATCGGACGGCAAAATGCATCCAGTGTTTTATTTCTCCAAACGGACTACTGAGGTTGAGTCAAGATACCACAGCTTTGAGTTGGAAACGCTCGCAATTATCTATGCGTTGAAACGTTTTAGGATCTACCTTCAGGGAAAATCGTTCAAGATACTTACAGACTGCAATTCTCTGACACTTACATTGAGTAAAAAGGAGCTAAATCCCAGGATAGCAAGGTGGGCCTTGGAGTTACAAAATTATGACTATACCCTTGAACACCGAACTGGAGTCAGGATGCAGCACGTTGATGCACTAAGTCGTTGCACTAACATACTGGTCTTGGAGTCCAACACATTTGAGGAAAATCTCGTGATATGCCAGGGAAGGGACGAAAAACTGGTTAAACTAAAAGAATTGCTGCAAAAGTCGGATGACAAGCTATATGAAATGAGAAATGGAGTAATTTACAGGAAGAAGGATAACAACTCCTTGCTGTTTTGTGTCCCTAAGGATATGGAAAACCACGTATTATATAAATACCACAACGAGATGGGCCATATTGGTGTAGAAAAAATGACGGACATTATCTCCAAATCGTACTGGTTCCCGAGTATCCGGGAAAAGGCGAAGGACCATGTGAGCAACTGTTTGAAGTGTATAGCATTTTCCCCAAATGGTGGCAAACAGGAGGGATTTCTGCATAGTATTCCAAAGGGTAATGTTCCATTTGAGGTGGTCCATATTGACCATTTCGGACCAGTGGACAATGGAAGGTCGAAGAAGCATTTATTAGTCGTCATTGATGCTTTCACTAAATTCGTCAGGCTTTATCCTACTAGAACTACGAGTTCGGCGGAAGCCATCGTTTCTCTGAGGGATTATTTTAGATCGTATAGTCGTCCTAGGATCATTATATCGGATAGGGGAAGTTGTTTCACATCGAATGATTTTGGTGAGTTTTTGAGGGAAAATGATATTCGACATGTTAAGATAGCCACGGGTTCTCCTCAGGCAAATGGACAGGTGGAGCGTGTAAATAGAACATTGAAGCCTATGATTGCGAAACTTGTTGATCCCGGCAGGGGAATACATTGGGATAATGTGATTGAAAAGGTCGAGTATAGCATAAACAACACATTACATAGGACGATCAATGAATATCCTAGTAGAATGTTATTTGGTCTAATCCAAAGGGGTACCGTTTTGGATTCTGTAAGGGAAGAACTCGAGAATATATCAGAGGAGCCGGAAAGGACTGATATTACGAGGATACGTAGTGATGCTCAATTAAAACAGGATCAGATGCAGGATTATAATAAGCAGTATGTCGACCGAAAAAGGCGAGCGCCAACAAAGTACGCTGAGGATGATTATGTAATGGTGAAGAACTTTGACTCACAAGCAGGTGTGTCTAGGAAGTTAATACCCAAATTTAGGGGTCCCTATAGAATATCTAAGGTGTTGCGGAATGACAGGTATGTTTTGGAGGACGTCGAAGGTTTTCAACAGTCAAGGGTACCTTACAGGGGTGTTTGGGCTGTGGGCAATCTCAGACCTTGGTTAAAGGGCGTGAATATTGGATAAATTTTTATTCTTGCTACCGAGATCAGGAGATCTCGTGGTCAGGACGGCCGAGTTGTGGTAATATTTTGTGTTCCCTCTGTATGATTTCCCTCCAATGGTCTATGCTATGTCTCTTTATTACTTTTTCTGCTAGTCTGCTGTGGCGTACGAATGATGCTACTGTAACGTATTTTTGCTTTTGTGTATATACTCTCTGTATGTTTTTAGTCTTAAGTCATTAATTATTTATGTAACGAACTTTTGTTGTGTACACGAAAGTTCCGTTGCAGCGTTTTCTGGGCAGCACTCCGTTCATACTTATAAACACTTATAAACACTTTGTAACGTCTTTTTCATTAGTTTTTTATTAATAGTTTACCGTTTAGTATGTAACGTCTTTTTTTTATTATACACGCGACGGGCTTATTTTCTTATTCTCGCTGACATAATATTTTAACAGCCAATCTCTTCACTCAACATACAATGTTTCTCAATTTATAGTTCTCAGTCACACCATACACATTCAGCTCTCTCACATGGTTCTCAGAACAGTCTTACTACTCAGTCATAATTCTAATGATCACGTCCCAAATAGTTTTCTGTTACACACACACTCTTGTTTCCTGCTCTCTGTTCTCATAATTGATAAGCCTGCATACAATGTACATCATTGCCCATTGGTTCTAAGCTGTGTACTATTGTAACGTCTGTTTGTTCTCTTTTGTTTTTGTTACGACTCATTGTCTTTTGTTTTTGTAACGACTCAATGTCTTGTGTTTTTGTAACCACTTATTATTTTTCATATAGTTTTAGTATTGTGTAATGATTTTTAGTTTATAAGAATTTCTCTGTTTTTGTAACGACTTATTGGTTTTCATATAGTTTAAGTATTGTGTAACAATTTTTAGTTTTTAAGAATTTCTCTGTAAACATTTAATATTTTAGTAAATAAGGAATATAATATGGCATTATTTAGTTTACATAAGTGAAAAATAGTATTTAAGGAGGATTTTAAATAAAGTTGAGTCAGTTGAATCTGGTCATTGAATCAAAGTGTTTCATTTCAAGAGTCATCCTACAATCATGTGATTAGATAAATTCATCTGGATCGTGTGTAATTGATATGGGTTATTCATATAACTCGGCTTCTTCGAATCGAAATAGTTTTTTTTTTTTTGCAGATTCAAAGATGTTGAAGACGTTTTATGTGAAAGCAAAGGCTACTAAGCCATTCTGTCTATGAAAAATTTATTTTTTACTCTGAATTGTTATAAGAGAGAAACATGCCATATACTGATACAGTGGCATATACCGCCCTTATGGTTCGATTCTTCACCATGAGAGAGATATACTTTTTAAACAAGCGTCAGTATGAGAGCTAAAATAACTAAAGAGGGATATTGCTTTTGACATACAAAACTTTGTTCCTGGAACAAACGAACGAATAATAACATATGAGAAGGTTATATTCGGAATTGCCAAGTCTATGATATCCACCACTAATCGTGGTGCGATTCCCCCACTAATCGTGTGTCAAATAAAACAGCGGAAACTTATAAAAAACAAAGGAAGCTGTTAGTTGAAAATGTTTTTTTTTTTTTTTAATAAATATTGAACTACAGTAGAATCCCGATAATTCGTAATCGTAAACAACCGGTCATTTCTTACGAATTAAAAGGGGTGTTTGATTTAGCGGAGTTTCGATTTAATAGGATAAGAATAAAATAAATACAAATTAACGGGGTTTTACAATTTTTTGAATAAAACGATAAAAAAACATAAAAAGCAATTGTTAAAAATAAAATATATACAAATAATATATAAAAATTATTTATGTAACAACCTTGTCTTAAGAAAATAAATACACACACAAGCAAAACCCCACGCAAAAAATAAAGTATAGTAGAATTCCGATAACTCGTAATCGCAAGGGACCGGACATTTCTTACGAATTATAGGGGTTTTCGATTTAGCGGAGTTTCGATTTAACGGGGTTAAAATAAAATAAATACAAATTAACGGGTTTCTACAATTTATTGAATAAAACGGTAATAAATCATAAAAAGCAATTGTTAAAAATAAAATATATAAAAATTATAAATAAAAATTATTCATGAAACAACATTGTCTTAAGAAAATAAATACACACACAAGCAAAAACCCACGAAAAAAAAACGGTAAACAAAAAATCATTTTTTCCATGTTTCTGTTGTTTTTATTACGAATTATAAGTGGTAGTAAGCAAAAAATTACGATTTATAAGAGGTAGAGAAGATTTTATTTGAAAAAAAAAATACGAATTAGCGAGGGGACCAAAATTAATGGAAATTTTAGGAATTAACGAGATTTTTTCAAGGGACCGACGATTTTTAGGGTACGAATTATCGGGATTTGACTGTACTGGTCAACAAAAAATAATTATCGGGAATTACGATGTATCGGGGTACGAATTATCGGGATTTGACTGCATTTGCAATTTTAAATGTTTGGTAGCTGGTTCTATTTCACTATATAACTGTACGTATGAGTAATATTTAAAAGTTGTAATATAACTCATACGCAGTATTTCTAAGTTAGCCTATTACTATTTGAAATATTCAATATTACTCATACGCAGTGGTGCCAGTTTAGTCATTTAACAGCTGAATTTAGTCGTATTTCATCGCGTATTGCCATGAAGAAATAAATTTATCCACTAGTTATTTTAAGCCATTTTTGGACATTTTGGACCAAAAAATATGATTAATGCTGCTTGAACAATTATGCAAAGTAGAATTTTTCTAAATTTATATATGCCCACTTTAATATCTTATGCACATATATGGGCACAATTGCTTTTAATTTTCTTTCAATAGATCGCAAAAACTTTTCAGCTTCACTGTGTTCCTATAATGTTAATAGCAAATATAATTAGAGAAATTGCTTAGATTCTCTTTTTTGATAAACCTTAAAACATACATTTAGTTACTTCCGTTCTAGAAGTAATACTTGAAAATCCTTTGAAAATTTCTTTTAAATTTGTAAAAATTTTTCTGTTTTATCGCAGTAATTGTGTAAATGAAAGTAAATACTCCTGTAGGTTCTTATATGTTGCATGTATTATTAAAATGTTTTGTTAAAATGATTTATAATCATGTAAACAAAAAAACGTGTTTCTTTGTGTCTACTTGTCATTTTATATGTCTGCCGTTACATCTTTTTTGTCAACAGTAGAAATATTTTGTTAATTTTACAAATATTTTATTGGAAATATGCCTGATTTCGAATAATTTTATTGTATTAGCAAAAAAAAATATGCGCAAATATTTTTATTGAAATAAAATTTGAGTGAATGATAAATGTATACCCAAAACATGATGTACGATTTAAAATATTTAAATAAATTGTAATCATATGTTTAAAGAAAAAATTTTCAGGAAACAATTATTTATAGGATTTGGTTTTCTGGATTTGGAGGAATTTTTAATAATCTAATTAGTCTGTTAAACCCACTATTATCTGTTTAAATAAATCGATGCAAAATAATCAGTTCTTAATATATTTTAGATATGAGGAACGACAAGTTTGTGTCAGTGTTCGAAAATAATCACTAAATATCGCTCCTTAGTGTTCGGTTCGGTAGATTTGTGTAAAAACAAACGCACACGCAGAGAAAAAATATGGTTGGGCATGGTTACGGCAACAACACTATGTTTAATGTAACAATATATTGTTGTCGTACACAAATAATTGTTATTTTTATTTAATATCAACAATATTATAGTTACTGTAAACATATCAATGTTTATCGCAATTATGAATTTGAGTATTGTTGACCGAAAAATAATTATTTTTCTAACAACTTAATTATGATAACTTTCTAAACATATTATATTTCTCACAACCATATCATGATATTTAATAGCCATAACATGATAACTTTCTATACATTTATCATATTATGTTAAAGATGCAATCAAACTATTTTTACTCTAATCATATTATGTTAGCGCCATTTGTAAAATAATTTTGAAGAAGTTGTGTCGTTTTTTTTATTTGTGAGCGGTTAAACAAAATTCCATAAAAAAAATAAGTTTAAAGAAATTAAAAAATTAAAATATTAGCGGAGTTCATTCAAGTATTAGTGATGTAATAGTGCAAATGCAAAATATCATAGTTTTTTGTAAAATCCAACAACAAAACACACAGAGATTTCGTTATATTTTATAAAAGTGCTACGATATTTCTGTGGTTTTCATGGGCAACCGCGTATGTCTTAAAACAAATTGTTCAGGAAAGCTCTTTTGCAAGCCTTATATTGAACTCCGCTATCTGATTAACATTAAGAAAAATTGTAAAAAGTCACAAATTAAAAAATCGATTCAAAAATATTTAAATTTATTTTGTATTTTTATGACAGCTATGAAAAGTGCTGTATCATAATATGATTGCTTCTAAATTTATTATGATTAACATGATGATAATATGATTACTTCTTAGCTTATTATGATTAACATGACAATAATATGATTAATTTCTTAGCTTATTATGATTAACATGACAATAATTTAATAACTTCTTTACTTAGTATGATTAACAGAATAATAATATGATTAAGGGAAAAATATTATGATGACATATTACGAGTATATTGAGTCATAATATGTTTCAATAATAATCTTAATATGGTGACTACAATCATAATTCTTATCATAATATGTTGCTCTTAGAATATGTTTACCACAACCATGTTTTTTCTTTGCGTGCAAATAGCGTTTGTGTACTAATTCATTAAAAAAATAAAAGTTCCCTGTTTGTAATATTTTGAACACAAAAATAATACTGTTAATTCGGTTCGCCTTTTTTTAAAAAACCACAAACTTGATTGTGTTCGGTTCAGCTTATTAATTTTTGTCCCTTTTTGGCTGGTAAAAAAACCAAACATTTTTTATAAAAACCAAATACACATACGAAAAAAAAAACAAAAAGCCAGCAAAATAATTTTACACAAACAAAACATATAAACAACACACACACAAGCTGTTTGTGTTGCGGTCGTTGCTAAAATTTTTTGTTTGTTCATTTCTTTATCAGTGTAAAAAAAAAAACAAGATGGAACATTAAAATAGAACAGAACACTATATTAGTTTCGGCTTTTTCTTTAAAATAGTTACGAACGGTATTAAGGGTTGTGTTCGTCTACGCAAACACTAAAAAATGGCTAATAACGTTCCGATTATTTTCAAACACTGTTTAAAAATATTCAAGCAAATGATAAGCATGTAATACATTTATTTGAAAATTATTCCGAAACTTGCACTACAACATGCTTTGAATGTATGAAAAAGAATTAACAAATCTATGCTTAAGTTTCTATATTGGGCCAAATTTACCCACCTATACCACATGCGTTTTATTTGTCAGAACAGAAAAAATCTATTCAAAATATATGCGGTCAAATTGGCATGAAAATACCACAAGCGTTTTATTTTTCTTGTACAGGATAAGGGTTAAATAAATTTGTGAGTATATGGTTACATAATAAAGTCAACCAAGGCAGTCCGATTTGAGCTTTATCCTATTTTCGGCTAAGAAATCTATTCCTAGGCCCTTTCGTATAAAATAAGAAAGACAAGTGGATATCGGTAAAAATGTTTAGAATTTTTTAAGAGCCCAGAATATGTTTTACATGAACCCCGAAAAGTAAATAAAAAAATATTAACTACTTAGTGCTTCTTAAATGTCAACAAAATAAATTTAACCCTTCTGCACTCCTTGGGTCAATTTGACCCAATTTTGGTTTTCAAACGCAAAATTTGTCTCTTTAAATATAAGATATGGACGTGAAACTTTAATTTATCCATTACAGGGACGAAAATTATAAATTTAAATGAAAATGAGAATAATAAAATTTAAATTTTTCCTCCCCCCTCCACATTTAAAAACACGATTTACACACATTTAATATACTTTGGGTCAATATGACCCAACAAGCGATATTGCAAGTTTAATTCCACCTTAACATTTTTTTCCTATTGAATATAATTAAATTGAGTTCATCTTCATTCAGAATCATCGATCAATAATTTTTTCAGTCAAATAGTCAATAGAATCGCTTTTATTTTTTATTATACTTAAATATGAAATGTTGTTTAGATTTTATTGTTGGGTCATATTGACCCAAAGGATCATAGGAAGGGCACATATCCAAGGGATGCAGAAGGGTTAAGCTTCGTTGCATTAAAAAAAATTTCTAAATTTGTTTTAAACAATTTTTACCTTTTACACAAAAGCCTTTACGAATTATTCTAACGAAATCCTTCAAAAAACAATAATTTTAAATCATCTCTCATACTATGTATAGATGACAATCACAATTAAATTCATTACTTGTGAAGATTGTACTCATATTAAAATTTACATACTTTTTATACCCTACATCGATAGTGGTATACTGAGTTTGTCATTCCGAGTGAAACTTTGAAATATTAATCAAAGACCTCATAACATATTCTGGGTGCTTAAATATTTCTTACGCGATCTAGGCATGCCCGTCTGCTGTTTAAAACACGCTCACTTCCGAAAGACTCAACAAAAAAGATAAATTTTTGTGTCAAATTGTTTCGACTTCTCCTTAAGGTAAATTCACACTATTATACTTTGTATTAATACATGTCAAAAACTCAAGTAATATGTAAAAGTCTGATAGTGTGAATGCATGTGTGATGAAAATGACAAGTATTATGAAAAAAAGTTTGACAAAAATTTTTTTGTGTTTCACTTGTTAAATGTTTTATGTTTATATTTTTCAGCTTGAGGTCTGTTTCATAAAATAGAATAAAAATAAAAACTCTTGTTTTGTTTTAATTTTTATTATTTATTTATTCCAATATTTCGACAAACTTTGTTGGTCATTCTCAGGGAAATAGTTATGATCCAAAAATATTATTAATTTAAAAACATGTTTCTTAATTTTAATAACAAACAATTAATTTACTTAATATTTAATGCAGTGTGGTCCGATGTTATCGTTTTAAGTTTTCTTCACTGACTGTCTAATAATTTTCTTTTGTTTATTAATCTTGTGTTTGTTTATTGTATGACGATATATGTGAGCGCAATTATCGGTATCAGTTTTTTAGTTAATTCTCTTTTCGTTTGGTGTATTTATAATATGTAGCATCTCCTGCATGTATCGTTTAGTGTAATTATTCTCTCCCACAAGTATTCTCACCTTATCAAAATCTGGTTGATGTCCCGTTTTTGCACAGTGGGCTGCTAGTGCTGTTTTTTTTTTTGTTACATTTAAGCTGATATATCAGATTGGATTTATCTAGTTTGTCTATTCTGGATTTCATGTTATTAAACAATCTGGTCATTGTGTGGCTCGTTTTCATTGCCGATAAGTAATTTTCTTTGTTGTATATGTCTGAATACTTCATCCTTTCTGACAGCCCAGATATATATTCTATCGACCTGTTTATAGTTTTGTATGGAAAGTCGTTTTTTTATTCTCTCAAAAATTTCTAAACAATAATAGTTTTCATTGGACCAGGGATGCATTTTATTTCATGTGTGACTGTTTATACTTTGTGTGATGGTGTGAACACAAACTGTTATGTTAAATTTTTGACAGTCGCAACCAAACTCATTAGATATCTATCTCACAAAGTATTATGGAATACGTAAGATTTGTGAGATAGTGTAAACTAGCTTTAAGCAGTTTGGCATTAAAATCCAGTACAAGCAGCTTAGAAGGAAAATAGTAATAGAGAAAAGTGTTATAGAGTTATTTATGACTATATCATGGTTATTATTGACAAAAATGTGGTTAATTTTGAAATTATGGTGAGTTCTGAACATATAATGTTGGATTTCGGGCAAATTGTTTTTAAATTTAAACATATTATGGTCATATTTAACCAAAATATGGTTACCTGCAACCAGATTTTTTCCCGCGTCTAGATTCCATATAAATCCTGTTTCTCATAGTGAAGGGTATCAAAGATTCGGCACAGTCGAATAAAGCACTTTTACTTTTTTTTATTTTTTTTTTTATTTCACTGCTGGTGTGTATAAGAACATGTAAAACGAGAACAAAATACATACATTTCGTATAACGCCCATTTATAATAAAATGATGACAACTACGAAAATTTTCCAAAAAAAAATAGCCGAAAAAGAAAAAACATAATGAGAGAACATGACAAAGCAACAGTTTTAATGATGTCATTATTATTTTCATTGAAAATTAAAAAAAACCAAAACTCAACACATAATCATAATCATAAAATAGAATCCAGAAGATACTTTAGCAATTCCACAAGGAATAGCAATTTATTGTTTTAGGGGGTTCCTTATTAAATTTTACAAAAGGATAAGAGCAATAAATATTTGAAACATAGGGGGAGTTTAAACAGCTATTTTGGAGATGTTGTCAATTGTAAACTGATTATAAAAAGCGATTTTCAGGAAAGGCATCTACACAGAAATAAAAACAGTATGGATAAATTAAGTTTTTTATATTTAAAATTTCAAGTATGAACAACATTCAGACGTACTCAAAACAATCTTAAATGAGATAACCTCCGAAAATCAATCCCGGAATTTCTTAAAACAAGTATAACTGCCTGTTTAACGATTTTGAACGTCAACTTTTGCATAGAAAATTATATTTTAAACAAAAAATTCGAAAATTTGTTTTTGTTTAAAATGTTATTTTCTATGTGAACGTTAACGTTCGAAATCAATGAACAGGCTGTAAAATTCTGCAATCTAGTAAAAAAAGATTGAGCTTCTCGTTGGTAGTGCCACTCTAAGAGTAAAATTACAAAGTGAGGGCTTTAATCTCATAAAACTTATTGATATTATCTCTAGTATTGCTTTCACGCATAAAAGCGTATAAGCGCGTGTTTTTCAAAGTTTGTTGTAGAAATTACAACAACACTACACAAGTTGGAAAAAACGATTTACTTTTTATGTGTAGAGACAACAAGAATAACAGAACGAGAAAAAAAAAAGATTTTATTTTCATGTTTAAAAAGTAGAATTGCTGCTTATTAATTTATATTTTGAGTAGTAAATACCATATCGGGCATGATGCTCGTGGCTTATCATGTTATAAGGTGTGAAAGGGGTAAGTAAATTAATCATAATAATATCCTCTTTCTAATTTCTTTTGTGGTTCAATATCAAGCACGAATTTGGGATTGAATTTTGAGATTGATTTTATCTTAGTTTAAATTAAATCAATCTCATTTTCGGATTATTTTAAGTACGAATTCGGAATTGAATATTGATAAATTAAGTATTTCGCGACTGAAAATCCGTACTTGAATCAATCTTTCTGTACTTCATTTAAGAAATTCCGTACTCATCGTACTATTAATACCGCTTCGGATTGATTTGAGTATGTATGTATGGATTTATTTTTCTTTTAAGTGTGCGGAAGCACTTTTGGAAATTGTGGATAAATGCAAATATAATAAGCATTTATGTTTTATTTCGTTTTTGAAGGGTTTTATTTTTTAAGGAAGGGGTCCTTCATAGGAAATATGAACAATAACTTTACTTTCCGAAGTTTGCTTTGGACGTTTGCGACATTATTAGGGTGTTTCGCGGCTCAGTAATTTTTATAAAATTTAAGCAGGTTAAATTTATATTTTGTAATATATATTTTGTAAAAATTAAAAATTTTCTCTAATCACCAAATTTATACTAAATTCATAGAATCAAGCAACCCATTTGTTGATTTTGCACCTTTTACCAAAATGATTATATTGATTACTAAAAATTTAATATTTTGAATATTTTTTTTTTTTTTCAATAAATGATATTTTTAATTTTAATTAAAACAAGTAAGAGTGCTATATTCGGCTGTGCCGAATCTTATATACCCTTCACCATTGTGCGAGCAGAATACAGAGCAACTAGACAAAACCTAAATAATTTCTACCTTAACATACATATATACAATACATAAAACTTTATTATAAATTAAATTTAAAAAGTTAAAACTGGTAAATATTTTTTTAAATCGTTTCAGAACATAAAAAAATTAAAAAAAATTTCCTTTTTGAAAAAACAAGATTCGAACCAGGGACTCACAGTTTCTAACCTAAGCAAACCCCCTAGACAACTGGACCATGAAGGAACGTTTTATTAATATCATTAAAAGTAAATATGATCAGTTTACAGTTCACAACTCAACACAATTGAGTTGCAATTATTTTTGATGTTTTAGTTCACCACAATAAAGCAAAGTTGTAAACCATAATACCAAAATTATAAATCAACTACATACATATTTGAGTTGTGAACCATAATAGGTGGCCTATAATCACCAAAATAGTTTGTACCATGTATGGTTGTTTGTTTGGTTTCTTTTTGTATAGGCACTGTTGTCATTCCGTAGATTTATCTTTTTTGGCGAGTTTTTAAGAAGCAAAACGAAACAAAAATTCCTAGTTTCTATTTGTTAAAATTATTTCGTTAAATAGATGAAATAGTAAAGAAGGCTGATAACGAAAATCATATTGAGCCTTATGCTAGTATATATAAACAAATGCAAAAGCGGAGGGGGGGGGGGGGGGAGAAACGGACAACTGGATTTGAACTTCGCTTTTCATAAGGACCCAGAACTTTATAGGGTATAGCACCTTCGGTGGAGGGTATAAAAAACATACTTAATTATAAGAAGAGTAATTTTTGGGATTTCAGTATTTTGGTCATAACTCTGCTATTTCTTAACCGATTTAACAGATTTATATACCGACGTGTTAAAGAAGAAATTTGCCAGTTATTTTGGTTATAAAACTTGGACTCGGGAAGATCTATGGTTCCCGAAAATGGGTATTTTTCAAAAAAAAATTAATATTTTGGTTATAACTTTTTCGTACCTGAACCGATTTTCCCGAGTTTTTCAGAAAATATTTTCAATTAAAAATTTCCGATCTTTTAATATATAAGGCGTAACCATAGGTCATATGACAGTCCAAAAAATCAGGTTTTTATACAATTTTTGATATTTTTTGTACGGGAGGTACCACGCCCACTTGTTCAATCCCGCCCACATTTTGTGGGATGCTGTGTATTGATAACGTTAATGTGTGTACCTAATTTGGAAACTTTGGCTCTTGCCGTTCTCAAGATATACAGAAATAAAATACAACAGCAACAAGGGATTTTTGGGCAAAATCAGAGGCAGTCGTGTTTTTTTGGTCATATCTCCGCCATTTGTGGACCGATCTTGCTGAAATGGTAGACTATATTAAACATAAATGTAAAACAACCTAGTCGCTATCATGTCTGGAGTATCCGGAAAACACATATCAAACGTAAGACGGACATCGTCAAATCAACATCTCTCCTCATAAGGACCCAGAATATATACACTTTATAGGGTCTAAGATCAATATTATAGAAATTACACACGGAAAGACAAACTTATACATACCCTTTTCCACCTGTGGTGAAGGGTATAAAAATGATCAAAAAACTTTGCCGTTATAAACAATGTGTTGATTGGTTTTGAAAAGTTCCAACAACAATTTCACAAGTTTAAATTATTTTTCATTATTTTTTTTAAAACAACTAAAATGGTAACTAAATAAAAATTATTATATTAACTTTCTTTCAACAAAAAAAATAGTTGTTTCAATTATCACATTTATTAAATTTAAGTACTTTTTAAATAATTTTTTTAATTGATAAAAAACTAATAATAATTTTTTCTGTGCAGATGATTAATGGAAGCTAACGTCATTTGCCTAAAATTTATGTCGACACTAGAACAGTTTATGTTATACAGATATTTAGGCCCTAATTATATAAAAGGCAACGCAACGCTAAAGAATTACATTGAAAGCAAAAACAGTGCTAAAACATGTGATCTTGTTTACATTTCTATTATTTCTAAAGATGGAAAACAATTTTAAATTCACGCATTGAAATAATGCACTTGTTTTTGTTAAATATAAATAGTTTAGAATAGGGATGCCTAACGGGAAATTGGGAAAACAAAGCTTGATTCCTAACGGGTTTTTTACACGGCATGTATTTTGCAGGGTACTTTAAGGTGGGTCGAAAAAAAAGTTGATTCAGTACCCCCTAAAATTAAAGATTAGTTGAAATATATTCCAGAATTTTTTTTGCCACGCCTTTGGATACCGCCCTTTTAGTTTTTCGTACATTGCGTCGCCATTTGTACTCCGATCATAAGATATTGCATATTGTTTATGGCTTAATTTTTGCTTTTGGGACCTTTTTAATCTGACGTCAAAATCTGGGCGCCACTTATGCCATCTGGGATCCTTCCCATCTAAAGTCCAATTTTTTCCACGTTTCGAGAAAGCTCTTCTTAAACTTTGTACGTCTAGATTTTAATATACTCACTTTTATGCCATTCCCGCCTTAATTAGAGCCATTTTTTGTTTTATATATATAGTGCCGCCGTTTCAAGTCCGATTTAATCGTTTCGCATATCATTGCCCTTGGATTCACAATGACTTCATTTCTTTTTTATTCCTTTTTCAACCCGATATCTTAATCTGGGCGCCACTTATGGCATCTTTGATACTTTTCGCTAATGTCCAATTTTTTTGACGTGGCAAAAAAGCCCTTCTAATTTTATACTCCCCAAAAGTACGCCCGATTTTTTTTTTTTTACACATACAAAGAAAATTGAATTGGTCATGCTCTAGTGTGAATGTTAGTTATATCAATCAAGTCATTATAACTGTTGGTCCACAATGCAACACTTTATGTTTTTAATATATGTATTAGGGTGTTCAGTCGATTAATTCTTGTTCGATTAATCGAATATTTTTGGACGATTAATTGTTTGAATAATTTAAATTGCTAATTTCGATTAAAGGATTAATTGAAAAATTTATACCGATTAATCAAATAATAATAATATATAGTATTTCTGTTAAATGTATATAAATTTTTTTAAGTTTCAAGTCGAATAAACAAACCAAATGTATGTCTCCGTTGGAATTAAAAAAAGCAGTCATGTTTAATGAGTCATTTGGCTTATATTTTTGTTTGGAATATATTTTTGTAACAACAAATGTAGGTATGTTAACTCAAACATTCCAGAAATCGAAATAAAGTGAGATTGAAATCGAACGATAATTTAAATTCAATTACTGTTTACAAAATGACCGTAGTTTTTTGTGTTTGTTGCAAAAATAATACATAATAATAATAATAATAACAATAATAATAATAATAATAATAATAATAATAATAATAATAATAATAATAATAATAATAATAATAATAATAATAATAATAATAATAATAATAATAATAATAAATATAATAATAATAATAATAATAATAATAATAATAATAATAATAATAATAATAATAATAATAATAATAAATATAATAATAATAATAATAATAATAATAATAATAATAATAATAATAATAATAATAATAATAATAATAATAATAATAATAATAATAATAATAATAATAATAATAATAATAATAATAATAATAATAATAATAATAATAATAATAATAATAATAATAATAATAATAATAATAATAATAATAATAATAATAATAATAATAATAATAATAATAATAATAATAATAATAATAATAATAATAATAATAATAATAATAATAATAATAATAATAATAATAATAATAATAATAATAATAATTTTTTTATATTTTTTTTTTTTTTTTATTCACTTTATTATTAATTATTCAGTGTACAATTTAGTGTTAGTATAACCTTGCGAAGCCGTTATGGCTTATCTGCAGGTGGGTATAGTAAACATCAAATATACAAAAGAAGTTTTAATACTTTTTTTTTTTTTTTACATTCTAATTTAAATTTACAATAAGACTTATTTTCTATTGTTTTAATTCATTTCTTCATTGTGTATTGATAAAATGTGTTTTAAGGACTTTGTTTCTGGCTCTACTGTTGTTGCTTCTAGAAAGAACATCATTGGGTATTGTATTGAAGATTGTTGGTAACATTACTGGTAAGGTGCTTCTGCTATATTCATTACGGAATTTTTGGACTTTGAACTTTCCTTGAATGTTGCTTCGTGTTTGGTGGTTGTGGTCAATTTTGTATAAAAATCTGGTGTCATTATAGAATTCTATTGCAAGTGTTGTTCGATATATATTGAAAACGTTTAAAACGTTGCGATCTTTAGCATAGTTGTTATGTTGAATTCTTGGCGGGATGTTGTTGTTTGTGTGTTGTGTTTGTGTGTTGTGTTGTGTTTGTGTAGAATTATTGACGACTGTAGATGGTTTTAGCAGTTTGATTATTTTATTTTGAATTTGCTGAAGTTTACTGCAGTATGATGAGTTTCCCCATGCTGTGATGCCATGACGTATATGTGACTCTACAAATGAGAAGTAAGCTTGCCTCATAACTTTGTCATTGGAACAGTTGCTTAACTGATACATCATATATGAAGATTTTCGAAGTTTCTTGTGTACTTCTTGGATGTGAGTTTTCCATTTAAAATTATGGTCGATATATATACCGAGATATTTGTAGGTGTTTACGATTTCGATCACAGTACTGCACTGATCGGTGTCGTAGTTGAAGTTCTGAGTTCCGGTTCTATGTAGACATTCAACATCGTGAAATTTTATCTTTATATCGTGGTATCTGATATATGGTGATTTGATATGCATCAGTTTTGTTTTGGTTGCGTTGATAATTAGTCCATGATCATGACACCATTTTGTTGCAATATCCAGTTGTGTTTGCATTATTTTTACTGCCACGTCTAAGTTCTTATGTGCCACTACTATTGCCGTGTCATCTGCATAAGAGAATGTCTCACAAGTTGTTAACAATTTGGTTAGTTCATTCGTGTATAATATGTACAGTATCGGACCTAATTTCGAACCTTGTGGTACTCCATTGTCTGAATTGGCTTCTTTGCTGAGAATATTGCCAACCCTAACGTAAAATTTCCTACAACTCAGATAGCTTTCAAATAGTTTTAAACATTGGCCTCTTACACCAAGACGTTCTAGCGTTGAAAGAAGATTTGTATGTGAAAGAGTGTCAAATGCCTTCGTAAAGTCTATAAAGAGTGTAAGACAATGATGGTTTTTACCTAGGTTTCTATTTATATAATTTGAGAAACTTCCTAATAATTTGTTAATATTTTTCCCTTTTTGAAATCCGAATTGATTAGAATTAATGATTTTATGTTTTTCGGTGTATTTTGTTAGTCTTCTACAAATAATTTCCTCTAATACCTTTTCTATTACGGACAAAATAGAGATTGGACGGTAATTATTAAAATCAGATTTGGTTCCATTTTTGTATATAGGCCTTACGTACGATATTTTTAAAATTTCCGGTATCACTGATGTATCTATAATAAGGTTTATTAATTTTGTTATTATTGGAGTCATTATTATTGAATTATTTTTTAAGTCTATGGATCTGATTTCATCAAATCCCGCACTTTTTCTAATATTTAAAGAGTTGAGTATATTAAATATTTCCTCATTGGAAGTATTACTTAAAAAGAGTGAGTTTAAAACCGAGTTATAGGATTGGTTACTTGTTTTTATAACACATTTATGTAACGTATTATCAATGTTCTTATTAAAGTTCTGCGCGAAGTTATCACAAATTTCATTTAAGTTCATACTGTTGAAATTTTTTATGATAATTTCATCGATACTGTTTGATTTTACACCAATAATTTCATTCATTATTTGCCATGTCATACGCATATTATTTTTATTTTCAAAAAATTTGTTTTTATAATAATAATTTTTAGCATATTTTAGTCTTTTATTTAATGCATTTCGATATATTTTATAATTGTTTTCTAATGTTCTGTTGTTTTTATTATTGCGCCATTTAATATATAGTTTATCCCTTATTTCACATTCTTTAATTAACGTTTCGGTTATCCACGGTTTAGATATTCTATTTTTCTTTTTTCTTATTGTTGTAGCTGAATTATATATAGTTTTAAATTTCTTTTGTAATGCATTGAACATGTCGACAGGGTTTGTAAGATCTGTAACTTCTTTCCAATTTGTTGTACGAATTTGTTGGTTTACTTTATTGTTACATATTATTGCTTGGTGGGTATTGTTGGTTTGTAATTTGGTACCTTTGATGTTTTCAAACATAGAAAAAAATAAGGAGAAGTGGTCAGATATTTTGGTTTGAATAATTGATGTGTGTATATGTGAATTTAAATGTTTACATCTAGCGAAAATGTGATCGATGCATGTTTTTGAATTCAAATTCAGGTCTTCTCTTGTAGTCTCTTTAAATAAGCATTTCATACCATTGTACGCCAATATATCAAGATAAGAGTTTGTTGCCGATGTCTCCTTTAAGATGTCTATATTGATATCTCCCACTAATATGAGCGTTTTTCGTGATTTCATTGTTTGTAACATGTCATCCAGTTCTCTTAAAAAATCAAATACGTTCAGGGATGGGGGTCTATATATAGCAACGATCGTTATATTTTCAGGTAGTTGTATATTTATTCTTAGCGATTCAAATGAAGAAGTATTAATAGTTGTATCTGAAAAGGACAAGTCAGTTTTTACATAAATTGCTATTCCGCCTCCGCTTTTGTTTGTTCTATTTATAAATATCGAATCAAAATCGTCTATGCCATAGAACATATTCTCCTCATCGTTAATATTAGTTTCAACTAGAACAATTATTTTTATATATTCTATTATATTGTTTATTGTTTATTTATAATAATAATAATAATAATAATAATAATAATAATAATAATAATAATAATAATAATAATAATAATAATAATAATAATAATAATAATAATAATAATAATAATAATAATAATAATAATAATAATAATAATAATAATAATAATAATAATAATAATAATAATAATAATAATAATAATAATAATAATAATAATAATAATAATAATAATAATAATAATAATAATAATAATAATAATAATAATAATAATAATAATAATAATAATAATAATAATAATAATAATAATAATAATAATAATAATAATAATAATAATAATAATAATAATAATAATAATAATAATAATAATAATAATAATAATAATAATAATAATAATAATAATAATAATAATAATAATAATAATAATAATAATAATAATAATAATAATAATAATAATAATAATAATAATAATAATAATAATAATAATAATAATAATAATAATAATAATAATAATAATAATAATAATAATAATAATAATAATAATAATAATAATAATAATAATAATAATAATAATAATAATAATAAAGAATAAAATAGATAAAATGCAATATATTTATGAAATTTCATTACAGTGTCGTTTTAAAAATTTGCTCGATTTTAAATCCACTTTATTTCGAATTTTAGAACACGCCCGTATTTTTAACAAAATAGTTTATGCGTTTCTCTCTTTAGACTGAGTTTGGCTTAAAAATATTGTACGAAGGATTAATCGAATAATGCTAAATGTAACATGTGTCCAAAAAAGTATTAACGTAAATGTTCTTCAACAACTTCACTAACTAAACGTAGTACTTAAAGAAGACTAAACAAAAACTACTTGAAGAAGATGCTCCACCAACAAATTCAAAGGGGGCTACATTTGCTCAAATGAATAAAAATTTTAAACAAAAGGAAATTATTTGCAGAAGCATAGCAGAGGATGGAATGTCCGTGAAAAGCTTCAAAAAATCCAAAGTTAACACAACTCTTTTAAAATCTGAGTGCCCGAAAGGGAACCAACAATTTGGAGCTACATTGACAAGTTTTATTTAAAAAAGAATATTTTTTTACTCAAGTACTAATTTTTTCTAAGATTATCGAAAAAAAATCTCGTAATTTATAAAATTTCTGGATATAGAAATATTCGATTAATTTTAATATTTTATTCGTTTAATCGAATAAGTTAAAAATGCCAAATATCGATTAATCGTTTAATCGAACAAAAATAAAACCTGATTAATTGAACACCCTAATATGTATACCGCCGTTCAAAGTCCGTATCGCAATATCGTTGTTTATGGATTGACTGTAACTTAATTACTGCTTCTGAAAATTTCTTAATCCGACATTCAATTTCGGGTGAAACTTATGCCATAAACTCACCATAAGATTAACGTTTTAATTACTAAAGTTATTTTAATTTGGTTTTTTGTTTTATTTTGTTTTAATTTCAAATCGACCTTCAATAAACTTTTCAAATTTCCCACTGCAAAATTTTTTAATAAGAGCGTGTTCTACTTTGAACGGACAAACCATCTGACATCAGCTGTTTTGCAAAGCACTTGCTTGTGGCGGCAAATACACATTTACCGTTGACAAATAATCATATCAGCGCATACGTTTAAGATAATCCTGCGTAAAACTTACGTAAGTATTATTTTAACCTGCTACTAATAGTGTTGTATTTGTTGATTAATTAAAAAAAAGCTAATGTAAATTTTTTTTTACGCTCATATATATTAAATCAAGCTGATGAAATTAAAAATATGTGTATCTATATATCTGCGATATTTTGACAAAACATCTTTAGTCGAGATAAGATAGCAAAAATGTTAAAAAAAAGTCGGTGAAAAATAATAAAATTAAACAACCCAATAAAAATTTTTATCATTTTGCGAAGCAGTAATGGTACATTTATAAAAATAAGTGCACAATTATGCGTTACGCAACAAGACATACAGAGATGCAGTAAAGTAAGTGAAGTATCATTTCAAGTGCTACGGCATTCCCTTACTACAAAGGTTTGTAAGGGAGAGAACTTGAAGTTTACTGTAAAAAAAAACAGTCAGTGTGTAAAGCTGAACGCTACGTTCACAAAATTTAATATGCGATGAATAAAGCGCTTTTTGTATCAAAGATCTATTACTTTAAAGTCGGAACTTACCGTATAAAATTCATGCCTTCTGTAAGCAAGATGGTAAGCGAAACTCTTAAATTTCTCCCTTACAAACCTGCTTCGTTTGAAGCTCAATTTTTTTTCTTTTATTATACACAATTTTAAGACCGTAAACAAAAATGTTTTTTTAATGAAAATTCGAATGACTACTTTTCAACTTTTTTATTTTAAGTTACGATGCTTTGTCAAAATGCCACAGATATATTATGAGAAAGGAAAAAAACAAAAATAACTTCTTTAGTAATCAAAATCTTCAGTAATTAACGTAAAAATCGTATTCCTTTGAAAGCTGATCACTAATGTGCGTCTTTTTGACTCACAAGCTTGTTATATTTCGAAAAGGACTACATAACGACTGAAATGTCTGAAGTGAACAGCCACGAATATTTCGGAAGTGCATGCGTAAAATTTACGCAGATTATCATTTTAGGGTAACCCTCTTCGAGCAGAAAGGCTACAATTATACCTTTTTAATTTTTGATAAGCTATAACTTTTTTCCCCTAATCATCAGATGCCTAAATTTCTGTGACATCTTTACACTTTTAATACACATAGAAAAAAAATGTAATTAGTTTTTTTAAGCAATTAAATACATTGTTTGAAAAGTATTACATGGTGGCGCAGAATGTGCTATATGGTTTGAATTCTTTATAACTTTTTTTAATTATTATTCTTTCTTTGTTTCTTTTTCCAGCAGTTTGTGAAGAAGGCTTGGGGATTTATTAACCCTAGATACACTTTCTTATTTTTAATACACTACATACTTCTTCTTCGAATCGACGAAGTCCGTTTATGATGTGGCCCCAAGCCCACCCAATATAAGGAAACACGAAAATGTTTGTTTAGTTTATAAAATACTTAAGTTTTTAATCATTCTTAATAGTATATCATAGTTAACTTCAAAAATTTAATACTGAAAAAACAACAAAAGCAAGCCAAGTTTTTTTTCGTCAATACGACGAAGAAAGTGTATCTTTGGTTAAAAAAGGTGAAAAAATATACTAAAAGGCAATATTTCTCGCACTTCCATCGTCAGTGCTACGAACGCAATCAACGAAAAATCTTACTTACACACAACCTACAAGCACGTACTTTCACACACTACAGCAGATCAGCAATATCTACAGCTACATGAAATTTGGAAGAGTTTCAGTAAAAAACTACGGAGTTAAATAATTACTATTTAACGGTATTCGTCAATACGACGAAGAAAGTGTATCTAGGGTTAATGAATAACTATACAATCGAAAAAAAATAATGACCCACAAAATGTTGCAAAAAGTTATGGAAAATATGCTTAAAAGAGCATTATGTGCGAAGCAGAAAATGGACATCACTTACAGGATATCATTTTTCAAAGCTAATTGCAAAAAATACCCCAATAAAAAACTGTATTAAAAAAATAAAAAAGTTATAATCGCATAAATAAAAAAGTAATAAACAATTTAAACCATATAGCTCATTCTGCGCCACCCTTTATGATTTAGTTAAAATTTATGCAGATTATCTTTCTAGGTTTAATCCTCGTCGAGCGGAATGGGTAAAATTGTACCTTTTTAATTTTTGATAAGCTATAACTGTTTTCCCTCATCTTCAGATGTCTAAAATTCAGTGACATCTTCACATTTATAATACACGCAGAAAATTTTTTTTATTAGCTTCTTATCGTCGGGCGTCTTGCCGAAACACTTAGGAAATATTTCCTCATAACTAATTTATCTATGCTACGTTCTTAATCTGTGTCTTTTTGGGATTTCTCGTTTGCATATTTAAGTCCTCGTTAAGTGCCTATTAAAACATAAATTATGTGTTCATTAGGTAATAGTAACGTTTACTTTCTACATTTGAATTCAAAGTAAAGAAAAATATCGTTTACATTTTTAGCATAAAATGGTACAATTAGCTTTCAAAGAAATGTTATTTTTATACAGGTAAGAGCATTTTACTTACAGGAAACATTTTACCCATACCGCCTGTTAACGTTGTAAAGTTAGACCGCTTGATAAGGGTTTAGATCTATTTACTTATACATATTCTTTAAAAAAACAAAATTTTTAGTTGACAACAATTTGATTTGAAACCAAAAACGTAAATGTAAAAACAAAAATTATAAATCTTCTTTATATGTCAATTTCGACAGACATGTGTAATTGCTTATGAGTTTTACATCTGAAAAATTTAAATATTTTTAGGATTAACAAGAACTTGAGGGTTCAATTTTGTATATTAACGTGAATAATTTTTAGTTATAATAATTGGAAATTGGTTTTTAGAGTGCCGAACTGAGGGCAACCAATCGTGTTAAAGAATCCCCCAGCAGTCCCAAACAATCAGTCCCAAACAATCACACTCAAAGAAAAATGCTTCATATATTTAATGAATTATTTTCCTTAACAATTTTCATTGGTTAACTGAAAATTTTCATTGTCTAAATGGAATTTCATAGTTATAATGAAGTTTTTTTGTTAAAATCGCTTCATTGGATTTCGTTAAAAATTTTCATTGAATACATAAAAACTTAAGTTTGTCCAAGTTAAACAAAAAATTTTAATTGGGAGCATAAAAAAACAATATACAAACATAACTTTATTCATAAATTAATACAAAATTATAGTTTCCTTAAAAAAATGTTTAATTGTTAATTTAAAAATGTAAGATTTAATTATTTCATACATCTAATTTAACATGCCATTAAATTTATGAAATCGAAAATTTTTTTATAAAAACAACATATTTCAATAATTGAAAAAAGAAAAAATTATTTTTAACATTCAAATAACTCTATAGTCTTAATAATTAAAAGTATAAAAATATTTCGAAAAAGCATGCCTTCATTAATTTAAATTTTCATTATGACAATGAAAAATGTCATTATAGTAATGAAACAAAAACTTTCAATCCATATATACGTATGTTTTTAGTTTTCTTTAATATGTACATACCTTCCTACTTATAGTATGTAATAAGTAATAAACAAACAAATGTTCTCATTTAAAAAAAACACACCCTTATTTTAAACTGTTGTCAACCAAATGATGTATACGAAAAAGCTTGTTCTCTCTTTATGTGGTCTTTTTTTATTATGCGTTACCAAAAAAAAAAAAAATCAACGTCAATTAAAAAAAAAAAATGAAATAAAAAACAAAATTTTTTTACTTTTTTGAAAGTATTCATCCAATGAATAATATTCATAGATCTAAGGTAATGTTTCATTAAATACATTTTAATGAAACAGGTTTCATTGATCCAACGAAGAGCTGCATAGGTTCCTTTTTAATGCAGTTTTTCATGGGACTAATGCCAAAAGTCATTGGTATTGTGAAGAAAATTCTTTCAGTGCAGCGGATGTCGGCCTATCTTTTAATTTGCTACCTAATATTATTTCCCTTTAGACTGACATCGTTTGCTTGGCAAGGAGATGCTTCTTCATGCTTTGTGCAAAGTTCACAGTCAGTCTGCCGGTTAGATGGCAGCATCCCTAAATACCGCGGCGCCAACGCTTTGCAATTGGAAAATTGGAAATTGGAAAGCGCTTTTAATAGTGAATTTGGCCGCTATTGTTAATAAATAATGGCAATTTAGCTATTTGTTGTCAATCTAGCGGGTTTTTTCTCTTCTTTTTATATCTATTATGTGGGTTCTATAAAACAAGAAAGTTAAAAAGCTAAGTGGAAGAAAACGTTCCGCCTTCCACTCTTATTTAGGTACGGCTGTTAGACGCAATAGATTAATCATTTGCTCCTTATAGAAAGATCGTTGGGAAAACTAACTCAAAAGCATCTTGTTTTTAATCCCAAACTGGTCAAGGGAAAATTTGACACTAGAATCATTAATTTTTGTTGAGACTTTCGGGAGATAGCTTCTTAATTGACTTTGAACAACTTAATGACTGAGAGCTTATCTATAAGTTTTATACACGAAATGACAAACTTTATATTTCTTAATCTTCCACTTGTTATTGGGGTTAAATTAAATATAATATTGTTTACCTTTTTGCGTAGTTTCTTAAGAAAAGTTTGAATGAAAGTCACCAATAAACAAATTAAAAATTTATAGCTCTTTATTAAGATTTCTGCATGTTTCTGAACCGTAATTCTTTTCCATTTCTTTCCTAAGAAAATTAAAGCCATAAATAAATATCATAAATTTTAACATCTTCATGTTAAATCAACATTAAAAAAATCCACGACGTAAAGCGACCAAAAACCCCAGCCATAAATAACCGACAAAAAAGAAAAAACTAAGATAATTTTAATGCAAAATGAAAGTGATAAATCTGTCAGAACTGCAAACAGAAAATGAACATTAAATGAGCCAAGCAGAATTGGTTGAGCTGAGCGGAGAGTAACTTTAAACTAAACGTCAGTTAAGCAGCAAAAGAAAACAAAATTTCTCTACATCCGCTCACTCGGTTCATCAAGGATTTCCTTTTCTCTTTTAAAAGACAACAAATTATGCAAACTACTTTGTACTTAATTGTTTGCTAACATTGCCACACTCATAAGAATGCGAAGACAAGAAGGATGTAAAACAACTTTGTTTGAACTTAAAATTAACAGTTAAGTTGAAGGCACGCAATGCCTTGGCAACAAAATGATTGTATAAATATTTTTTTTATGACATTTTCTTAGAATTTTATTACAGACATTATTCAAAATAAAATGTAGGTGGTACGTTATTCGTTTGATAATTACGAACATTTTTTTTTCTAGCTATAGTAATTATAATAAAATAAAGTTGTAAATAATGTTGAAATTTTTAGTATCATCTAAATGTGGTTAGTTTAAAATAAGTGTGTTAGAAAATTGTAAATTCAAAACATAGTAGTTGTATGTGCATAAATTTTTAAATGTATTTCGAATGTCGAAAAAAAAATCAGAGATTTGTTTGTCAAACTGCCAATAAAGTTTTACGATCTTTTAAATCGGATGAAATGTTAGGAAATGATTTATTTGGAACTTTTACTGTACGCAATTGCTCTTCTTTGGAGCAAAATAACACAAAGAGAAACACACTTAAAATGAGAGTATTACAATCAGCGTTGCCACTGAAGAATTAGGAAATTACACATGACTGTGTTCCAAATTACATGCTTTATTTATTTATTTATTTTTGTTAATTTAAGCTTTGATAGCTTAAATTCTTCTTGCATAACCTTAATGATATTCATTGTTTGTAATAAAATTAAATAGTTATGTCGAGCCCTTTCCACAAAAAAGCTTAAGCGACAAAAACACAATTTTACAGGAGAAAGTTCTTTTATTTTATTTCATAATAATGATGATGCAAGTGTTGCCAATTAATTAATTTCTTTAAAAAAAATAAAATTGAAAATGATGTCGCTTAAGCTATTATTGCGGTAAGGTATCGATGTTTACAAGCAACAAACACTTTTAGAAATGCAACCAAATTTATTGACTTATAGGTGCACAACAATTTTTATATCCACACCACAATAGTGGAGAGGGTATTATGCATTTGTGCTGATGTGTGTAACGCCTTAAAATATAGACCCACCTTAAAGTATACCGATCGACTCAGAATCACTTTCTGAGTCGAACTAGCGATGTCCGCCCGGCTGGCTGGCAGGCTGGCTGGCTGGCTGTCCATGTAACCTTGTGCGCAAAGTACAGGTCGCAATTTTGGAGATAATTTGATAAAACTTGGGACATAGGTTCTAATTGGCACAAGGACCAAGCCTATTGAAAATAGGCCGAATCGTAGGACCACGAGGAAAGATAGGGAGAAATTTCTTCCTCTCAGAAACTATCAAACCGATTTTAATGAAATTTAAAACATAGATAGATCCATATCTATATGGACGCATAAGCTATACAGTTTTTCAAAAATAGGACCACAAGGGGAGGTGGGGCAATTTCTGCCTCTCACAAACTTTCCAACCGATTTTATGAAGTTTATAAACATAGATAAATCCATATTTATATGGCACATAAGCATGATGTGTTTTTAAATACTGTGGTGTAGGGTATCAAATGGTCGGGCTTGACCGACTATACTTTCTTACTTGTCTTATTTTGTAATGAAACATTATGAACTTATATCTTTAAATTCAACAATCTATAGAATGCACACACTTCTTTTCTTTAATCGTGCAGATAACAAATGTCGAAGAAATGACAATCAAATTTGACCGTTTAAAGGGTGGTCCAACCATAATGCACGATGTTAATTGTGAGTCACACCTTAACGCCTTTTTTGCACAACTTAATTTAACATTTCTTTGTTTCAGTTTTGACATATTCAACCTTGGAAAGGTACGGAATTGAGCAGCGCGTTAAAATTGTTATAGCCTTTTACGAAAAAAACCGTTTACATCAAAATGCATTTTGTGCACTTCTTGATTTTTTTTTCTGTCAGCATAATTGACCAAATGTGTCCACAATTGGGAAAATAAGGCGCAAGTTTCAGCAAACCAGGTCTGTAGAAAATGTGAAAACACCTGTGCATGCTCGCCCAGTTCGCTCTGACATCGAGCCGTACTTCTTCGAAAATGAGGTCGGTCAATCAGTAACCGTGAATGGTGTTCGCTATCGCGAAATGATAACGGACTTTTTAAGGCAAGAAATTGAGGATATTGACCTGTAGATATATGGTTCCGACAGTATGGTGCAACTTGCCACGCAGCCACCGAAACAATGGCTCTTTTGCGCGAAAAATTCAATGGCCGTGTTATTTCACGTCGTGGCGATGTTAATTCGCCGCCACGATCATGTAATATGACACTGTTGGATTTTTTTCTTTGGGGATATATAAAAAAAAAGTGTACGTCAATAAGCCAAGAACAATTCAAGAGCTAAATAATGAGATAATTCGGTACATTAATGGAATTGAACCTCAATTATGTCTCAGAGTCATTAAAAAAATAGGGACCATGGGAAAGAGGTATGCCACCGAAACCGAGGCGAGAATTTGGCCGATATTTTGTTTTACACATTAGTTATCATAGATTCTTCTATTATAATAAAAAAATGTTAAGATATTTCTCTGAAAACTTTTTGCTTTATTTGCTATTAACATTGTGCGTTACCAAGTTTCCTAAAAATCATTACATATGTTTAAAATAACTGTTCTTGAAAACTATTAAGCTCTTTAAAGAGAACAAAAGATGAGGAAAAGAGAAATCAAATACGAAGTTTGACTATGTTTTGTTTATAGATTTAAAAGATGCGTTTCTGCCAAAAAGAAAAAAATTAAATTTGTCATTTAAATTAAATTTTTATATGTGAGTGTATAACATTTCCATATTTTATTTGGTTGTTTTTCTTGTTGTTAATAAATGCTTTTATTGTAATATGCACAAAATGTTAAAAAATATGTATTTGTTTGCCTGTTGCTAAAAATAATTCTGTGGCATTTTGACAAAACATCTTAAGTCGAATTTAAAAAGTTGAAAAAAATGCTGTAAATCATACGAATTTTCATTCAAATAACATTGTTGTTAACTTTTTTAAAATTTTGTAATATAAACGAAAAATTTTTCTATAATTTTGGCTTATTTTATTATTAAATAAAAATTATTGCTTCACCGAGCTTTTTTAAAAACTTTTTTGCTATCTTATCTCGACTTAAGTTGTTTTGTCAAAATGCCGCAGAATTAATTTTTAACGTATGGAAAAGTTTAGGGAACTTTTTTTTTGTTGTAGGGAGAAAAGGGATTTTTTTTTAAGACTCGTAGGGATTTTTTGAAATTTCTCATGGTATCACTGAATTACACACAGATTACACATAAAACTAATTACACATGAACTATACATGCAAGTTGGAATTACACACAATATTTGTAATAATACACAGACTTGCAACATTGAAAGAAGTGAAAAGTTTTTCTATTTGTGTTTTCATTGTTTTTATGGTTTTATGAAATTATTAAATATTTTTGGTTAAAACAATACAAAATTTTATATAATATTTTTTTTCAAATGCTGTAAAGAAATACATATCGTTATCTTAAACGCAAAATACCCTAACCAAAAAAAACTAAAAATCTACTTTTTTTATCAATTCTGATGTATTACAGCAACACAAATGTTCACAATAAATTTTTGGATTTTTCGATAAAAATTCTCGATCAACATAAGATTGTATGATAAGCGCTAGGACTGGGTCTTTGAGATCTCAGTTAAACTAGGTTTACTTAATCATAAAACAGATTTGTACCGCCATTACCAAGTTTGTATACAAAATGTTGACAAAGCAGCTTACTTTTGCTTAAAATGTAAGTCTTTAATAAAATAATAAGAAGAAATTACATTTCCCCGTCAAAATCCGAGTTTCAGACTACGGTTAACTAAGTTTTAACTCAATATATATCTCAGAAACTCGGCCGAAAAGATCTAACTAACAGTTTGCAAAATATGCAACATTTTCAATTGTCAAAAAACCTGGTAGGTTTTACAAGAAATATAGAAGAATAATTACTTAAAACAATTAAAGGCAATTTATCATTTTAAACAGTTTTTTGTGATTCTCATGTAAAATTTTCAAAATGTTTTATACGACCTTTTGCGTTTAATTAAACGATATGTAGGTATTCGAAATATAAACTTGCATTAGTTCAGGTAGCTTTTTATCCACACTTCTTAAATTATAAAACATAAAGTCATCCACTACATCTATTTTCTGTTGAACCAGCTCCTAAATGCATGTTTTGTTTTACAGTGATGAAAATATCTAAATAAAATTCGCCGCAATTAATTATTTTTTAAATCGTTTGTTGATTTTATTCGGCATTTGGTCGAGTTGAAACAATTTTTTAAATAAAAAATATAAACATATTTTGTTTTAAAATTTTATTTTATTTCGTAATATTTCAGTCAACATTGTTGACCATCTTCTATATAAAAATATTAAATATAATATAAAAATAAAAAAAAATTTATTGCACAAATTATTATAAAAATTACACAAAACATTTCAAACACAAAAAATATAATTACATTTTAAAATAAATAAACGAAAACCAAAAAAAAAAAATCACTTTTTCGAGCTGTTGTTCAGCTGTAAGCTTTTGTCAATAAAGGTTTTCTTGGAAGTCAACAATTTTTTTCATTAATAAGATTTAGTTTTAATGTGCTAAATTCCCAATTCTAACTGTTGATAAACTGAAATTTATTGTTGGTGGGATAAGCTATTCCTATGCGCTTTTTACTGGTTGCTGAGGCCAGATCATCAGGAAACTTCAACCAAAAATTTTAGAAGAACTAAAGGTATTATAAAATAAAACTGTCAAGCGAATAGGAATTATAAATACTCAAAAGTCTTACCCGTAACAACAACACAGCTTAAACAAAACACCAACAACAAACAGTGAGCTTATCTTTTCCTACAATACCGACTACACCCAGTGGGAAAATAAGGAATTGATTACACAAATAACTTAAAAAATAATGTATTATTTTCGAAAGAATAATAATGCATTCAATGGAATCGAGAAGGTTATTTTATCAGGCAAAATAAATTGGCATTGATTACCACGTATATTCCCACATTCGCAGAACAAGGAATGTATTGTTTCTGTTCGTGACTATTATTCGTGTTTTTTATACATATATTTTCTTAATAAAAATTCGTTATTTTTTGCTGCCTTATGTTCCCAGCAAAAACTTTACTTACCAGGTAAGTTAGCAAATAATGTTGGAGAAAATAATCACTACTTATTTTTCCGCTGAAAAACTACTTATTTTTGTTCGAGGTGTCCACAGAATTCATTACTTACAATACACTTACTAGAAGTCAAAAAATATCTAGTTATTATTTAACTACTAGTAAGTTGAATTGTAAGTACTTACAATATATTCAGTACTGGAAACAACACAAGTAATAAGTAGTTATTGAACTGATTATTAATAAGCAAATATTCAGTGGTGAAAATTATAGAAGTAATAAGTAGTTGCTGAGGTCATTACTAGTAAGTACTTATTAAAGTTTTAAAAATAATGACAATTGTAATGACAACTAGTTACCAGCTAACGTATGAAATAACTACCACCTATTACTAAAATTGAAGTCAAAATATCAAGAGCAAATTTGCAACAAAAAGACTCTAACAACCAGAATATATTCAAAACTAAATGCAATTGAAGGGAATAAATACATATCTAATGAAATTAAACTGGAAAATATAACTTGGATTTTTAAAGCACGAAGTGATTTGATAAAATTAAATGGTAACCGTTTTGAAACGAATTTATCTAAATTATGCTCTTTATGTAATTCAAGCGAAATTGAAAATATGGAACATTTTCTTGGTCGTTGTAAAACTTTAAAAGAATTTAGAATTATGTACTTCAGTAAAGCTTACCTTACGGAAGACGAAATCTTAAATATATTAAATGGTGTAAATACAAATTGGAATTTCTTAGCAAATTATATAAAAACATGTATAAATTACAGAAACTTTTTGATAACAGAGGTTAATACATAAAAAAACATTTATCTCGATTAGGAAATTAAATTTTTATATTATTAGCGGCTGACGACGATAGTCAGAGTCGCATATGTTTATTTTTAACTTTTATTTTATTTTGTAATTTTATTTTGTAATTATTTTATATATATTGCTGAAATAAAAATAAATACTACTACTATTACTAAAATTCAAAAAGTTTTTCCTGGGTCGTTTACAAATTATTATCATGAAGGATGCATTATTTAATACATTCGCAGGATGCATTAAAATAATTTATTACAATCCTAGGACATGTTCCGTGTTAAGAATAATGAATTCTGGAATCAAATACTATACAAGATATGTATGTATTACATTTTCGATTCCTATTGCTTACATTTTCCCGCTGGGCAATTGGTTGATTTTTTGTCAACTCTAACTGTAGTTGTAAGGGGAAACAAAAAGAAAAAACAAGAATAAACCAAATTACTTTATTTCATTGCTGCCAGTTTAGTTTTTTGTACTGCCACTTGCATATTTGTTATCAAAGGATTTTAAGCTAATGTTTTTTAAATTTTATTTGGATCTCTTTCTGTTTTTGTGTATCGTGTGTTTGCATGTGTGAGCTGAGATGTTTTCTGTATTTAGTTTGAGGTTTAATCTCTCATTTGTGTCTAAGTCAAGGATGAGTAGCATCTCCAAAGTAAATCTTCTAGCATAATTGTTCTCCTCTACTAATATTTTACCATTATCGAAGTTTGCTTGATGTCAAATAATTGCACAGTGGGTTGCGAGTGCTGTTTTTTACTCCAGTGGTTTGTCAGTTGCTTTTATTTCAGACTTATGTCATGGAGTCTGGTTTTTAATTTCGTTTTAGTTGTGCCTTCTGGAATATTGTCACCTTTGCGATTGATTTTTTACACTACATTTGGTTTTTCCTCAGTTTTCAATTTTGATTTATTTTTTGCTGAATAATACTTTTAATAAAGTATTGTTACATTTAGAGCCACTTTTTGGGTTAGAGATAAGCGATAATTAGTATTGTGGTTATTTTGTTGAACTATTTATGGTTTTTAATCCAAATTTTTAATAATTTTAATTAGGCTTAAGTTCATTAAATTTAATTTTCATTAAATTATTTTTATGAAGCAAGGAATTTTACAACATGAAAATCAATTAATATTGTTATTGATAGTCTTTCATTCTTGACCGTGGCCGGGGCTCGAACCCGGGCCGGCAGGTTACCATGACATGTTTCGATCGCAACCACTCGATCTCCTCAGATGGATTTGCCGATAAGCGATTAAATTAACTTTAATCTCCGTATTTACTTTTTGAGTTGTACTTTTTTTAAACTTTTTTTGCTAGTTTAAGCGGCCAACGGTGGTGGTTTAAACCTAAACTTAAACTGTCAACATACACATGTTTAACATAAAGAACTTTTGCAAAAATATAAGCCAAAAATACATTTTAAAACATGATATATTACTTAGCACTTTTATATAATTTTTCTATTCTATATTTTTTCTTTAATATAATTTTTCTTTAAACATAAATAATTTCTACCTTGTAAACAATATATAAATCGCGCATTTTCTTCTTCTTCTTCTTTGAAAACATCCATATTGCTTTGATAAAAAGTTGCCATTTGCAGAAAAATGTTGCCATTTATTTGTGCTCAGTATGGTAGCGCTACATGGTTTAAGCCACCACCCAAAAATATCAAATTCCATTAATACTGGATTAACTTAGTTCTCAGATTAGCTAATTATAGAATTTAATTAACTTTAATCTCAAACCCAAAAAGTGGCTCTTTAAGGCTAACTGGAACTTGCCCTTATTATATATATTAGAATTTTTCATTATCTCAGAATTTAAAGATTTAAAGATTTCCTCCTCCGATTTTTTAGCATTAGCTATGGGACATTTATTATGGGACAAGTTTTATCAAATCATTAATTGTCTTTTTAGGGAAGTCATTCATTCTTAAAGTATTCTTTACCCTGCTGATGAAGTTGGTCTTAACCTCAAAGCTTAATTTTGTTCTGGCGTATCTCAAAAAATTTGTCTCTAAAATCTGTGGTTTAGGGTATAATTTAGTCGGGCTTGACCGACTATACTTTCTTACTTGTCCAATTTTGTTTTCGTTATTCAAGTTTTAGTACTAAAATAAAAAATAAAATGTTAAATAACAACAAAATCTTCTTAATTAAATATTGAAATGTATAACCTTAAATGGAACTAAAATATTTTTCTTAATATGTATTCCATCAAGATGCTTTTAGTTTTTATCATTTATTATTTCATATATGTTGCAGTATATTTTAGTTTTGCTCAAGAGCTTAAAAAAAAAACCACAAACAGGAAAAATATTTAGACAACAAAAAAAAAAAAAAGGAAATTATGTATATAGAATTGTTGCAAGTACACTGAGAAAAATCCATGACTATAATGTACGGAATATAATACAGAAACTGTCTTATATTTTACAAACCAATAATTCAAAAACTTGAATTTTTTTTGTAGTATTAAGCCAAATTTTCATACAAAATTTGTTTTGTAAACCTTTATTAAATTTATAAAATTTTTATAAATACAGGCATTAATCTGTAGGAGTGCAATTTAAAACTTTATATAAACAGTGCTCATTGAAAAGGGAAGTAAGCGCCCATAATTTACTTTTGGGAAGCAGAATTAATTCACTAGATAATCACGGAACAAAGTGAAAATCTCTTTGGTGTGTGGAAATCCAGAAATTCTCATACTGACAATTGATTTTATCGTCTTTCTAATGTAACCACAAATTGTTTTCTACTAACTAATTATTACTACTACACACTATCCCACAAAGCCTTAAGTATTTTTCAAAAATGCTTTTCGGATCTAGTTATTCTTTGAACATTTTTAAAAAACAATAACAACTTATCATGATAGGGTTGCATTTTCGTAAATTACTAAAGACTTTGTGGGATAGTGTATAACGCCTTAAGCGGAAGAATTTAAAGCTGAATTTTTGTTTTTATGACTATATACTCAAAGCAATAAAGCAGTTGAAAACGGTTTGATCAGGCATCAGTGATGCCAACAGTAGGGAATTTTCCCTTTTTGTAGCGATTTTTTCGGAAAATTTCGGAAAAAAGGAAAGATGTTTCATTTAAAGGCAAATGTAGGGAATTTTCAAAATATTATTTAATTTTCAATATATTGTCTAAATATTCGTAAATATTCGTCTTACTTCCATTTAAAAATTAAACTTTTCCATATACAATAGCACCAAAGTACAAATGTAGTATTTTTTAACAGAAACCCTATATTATGAGTCTTTACAGCCTGGCAATCTGCAACAATTGCCTAAATAATATACTCAAATATTATTCGCAACCTAATACATAATTTGGAGGCGACGAATATTTTCGTTCGCATTTGCGAACTCTTCTTCTATTTTTGCACTCACATTCGCTAAGCGAATATCTAATTAATGAAATTTTTACATAGAAATTAATTTGTAAAAAAACACGCCTTCTTAACTAAGAGAAATAAAACAATAGAATTTTGAATTTTCAAATAATGTCTAATGATTACTTTTAAGGATAAGGAAAGATATATTTAAAAAAGAAATTTTTTTTATATTTTAGTTCAGGGGAACTGAAGAAAATATTTTTTTAAAATTTTGCAGAGCCTTCCCTTTTATTTGGTACCAAGTTTACTAAAATTTATTAAAAATAAGTTTTCTTGAAAAAGATTAAGCTCTTCAAAAAGGACAAAAGACGAGGAAATAAAAAATCAAATACGAAGTTTGACTATCTTTCGTCTTTAGATTAAAGGATACATAGTGGCGTTTCTGCCAAAAAAAAAAAAATTCAATTCGTCACACATTGTTATTTTGGAAATTGAATTTTATACATATTTATTTTGGGTTATTCTTGCTGTTAATAAACGCTTTTATTACAATATTTACAAACTGTTAATAAAATAGGTACTTATTTGTTTGCCTGTTGCTAAATTTTTAACGTAGGGAAAAGTGTAGGGAAAAATGTTTTGGTTGTAGGGAAAAAAGGGATTTTTTTCTTAGACACGTAGGGATATTTTGAAATTTCTCCCGGTATCACTGTCAGGCATGTAAGGGTTATGTGCAGTGTTGCCAAAACTTGGTGACGAAAAATGGCTAAATTTACGGAAAAAAATGGCTAAAAAATGGCTAAAAATGGGCTAAAAAATGGCTAAACTTATTTTTAAGTAAAAACACATTAAAATTCTATAACAAAACAGAAATAATTCATTTAAAGTTGTTTACGATGAAATTGTAAGTTAAGATCAATTTCTTAAATAAGAATAAACGTAAATTAATATTTTGATAGATATGTATTTAAAAAATTAAATTATCGAAAAATTCGTCGTTATTGCTCATCTCATAGGAATCACTCTTGCCTATTAGTTTTAAATAATTTGAAGGAAAATCATAATCACGACAACATTTACCCAACATTATGAGTCCAGATCTACAATAAAAAACAAGTAAAAAAGTATAATCGGTCAACCCTGACTAGATGATACCGTACACCACATTATAACCTATGTACCAAATTTTATTAAATTATCTTTAAATTTGCGACCTGTACTTTGCGCACAAGGTGTGCATGGACAGCCAGCCAGCCAGCCGGACAAGCATCGTTTATTCGACTCAGAAAGTGATTCAGAGTCAATCGGTATACGTAAAGGTTGGCTAAAGCTATGTTCACACCTATTAAATATTTGACGTCCTACACGTGACCACTAGTTTTCTTAAAGAATTGTTTGCTTTTGCAAAACGTTTGGCTAGGGCAAACATTATTTAACAGTTTCTTAGTTACATTATACAATGATCATTTTAAAATTAAAGTTTTGTAAATAAATAGAAATTGTTAAAAATAAAGCTTAATTATCAAAGTTATTTACGGGAATACAAAATTTATCATTAATACGATTTCTGTATGACGTGCTAAATTCCCAATTTTTCATATTTGATAAATACACTGAAATTTATTGTTGAGGGAAAGCTTAAGTTTGATCAATTTACTGGCAACGCTTTTTTTGGATTTTATTGTCAAATATTTGTTGATCTGAACATACCTTAAGTATCAATATTTTAAGGTGTTTCAAACATCAGCACAAACGCATAGTACCCTCTCCACTGTTGTGGTGTTAGTAAAAATATTTTATTGTTACAGTAAAATTCTTTACCTAATTAAAAAAAATCGAATTAACGGTTGCTAAATGTAACCTATTTCTCAAATTACTTTTAACGATGTTTACTTGGCAAAAAACCCTCTCTACTTCAGCATTAGACCATGGAAGTGAGAGCAACTTTATAGTCAATTCTGAAATTTCTAAAAAAATTTTGTTGCTGCCTGCATCTCTTTACTGAAATACTTGCAACCAGAAAGAAACACCAATGTTTGTGGTGATTCATTTTATAAATTTAGTATTGGAATACTGTTCCTTTATTTTGAAAGATGTTTCATCATCATCGTTTAAAGCGATTTTCAACATTTGTAAAAGTTGTGATTTAAATTAAAGGCGTTTTAATTGTTAAAAATGTTTGTTTTACTTTTATAAATTTTATGGCTAAACAATTTGAAAAATGGCTAAAAAAAATGGCTAATGGCTAAACTCATTTTTTAATGGCTAAACAGGGTGAAAAATGGCCAAATCTAGCCACTAAATGGCTAAATTGGCAACACTGGTTATGTGCTAAGAACATATATAAAATGTTATGTTCTAACCTTATCTACCAAACAATAGTAAAGTAAACCAACTGTCCGTTGTAGTTAAACCGGTTAAAGTTTCTAAAGGCAATCAAATCTGCAACCCTTACCCCTGACAGACATATAGTTTCAATACCATGGTATACATACTACAGTAGTATATAAACCATCAAAATACCACTTTGTTTCATGATTTAATTGTAGTTTAGGTTGACACACTTGTAGTATACCATGATAGTATAGTATACAAATCCTATGTCTGTCAGGGGTATTAGACTAGCTCACTATCACCAAGCCTACCGGGGCACCCACAGTATTAAAAACAACACTGGTCGGCATCTAAATATGAGCAAAATAAATTTATTTACCACATATCGACACCTTTAATCCAAAAATTTAATCAGAATTTATCTAGTTATACAGTTTGGATGCTTTAAGCAATTTTTGTTTTCATTAGAATTTTTAGATTACGATACTGACACTGGTATTTGTGTATAGGAAACCAAAGCCGCGATTTGAAACTTATCAAATCTAAAGCCCAAACTTTAAGGTTCCAGATACGGCAGAGAAGTCTTTATAAAAACCCAAAAATATTTCGATTTCAAAGGTCAATATTTACAGCTGCCTGAGGATCAAATGGCTTGTAGACTCTTAACTGGCTTATCCAAACTGAGGCTGAAAGCAGTGGTACTACAAAACGGAAATCCATACTAGTTCTTAGCATTCGCTCATGCAGTCAATATGAAAGAGACCTACGACAACAGGAAGCAGCTGCTTAATAGAAATCAGTACGATCGCTGTATATGGAATGTGTGCGCCGAGTTCAAAAGAGTGGCTATGCTAGCGAAATAAAAAGGACACTAACACTATTGTTGTTGCTTTTTTGTGAGTGTGGGAGTAGAGCAAAGAGATTTGATAAATAACGAAAAATTAGCCACAAAAGTTTTTATTCGTGAAATGAATTGTGGATTTTTTTTTCATGCATTATTTCACACGAACAATGAGTGAGTAAAATTACATTACACCATCTGGTTTTCTTCGTATATTTATTATTTTGTATATGGGTAATTCCAAAAATTTTAGGAATGATAAGATTTTATTTGTAAAATTTAACTGAGAAAAACTGCAGAAATATATGACTTTTAACTATTCCTCACCTTGAGATTAAGCTTTAAGAAAAAAATGTTTGTTTTTTTTTGGGGGGGGGGGGGGGGTAGTTTTTGATGAGCACCCAAGACTATTTGGTTATGCACCTGAGCAATTTTTTTAATATACAAATTTAAAACTTTTTAAAAGTTTAGATAATATTCCGTTTCTAGCTTCATGATTTTGTTTTGGAATTGTTCATATAGAGTGTTAAGAAAAATTGTAAGAATTGCTCTACTGCCAGTTCAATCACTCAAATTATTTTACACTACTTTTATTCAGTAACTTTGTTGTTTATTTAAAGTTTAAGCAACAATAAGGTTGTTCCGATTTTTTTTCGTTCAATTCACGTGTCGTTGTTCAAAGAATTTCAGATCATGGAAACTGAAAAGATACTGTCGTCGACGTAATAAGACACGACTTTTAGAATGAGTAAATAACACTGTTGCTCAACCACGGGGTTCTAACAATGGATTCTGGTAGAAGAGACAAAAAATATGTGTGTCTCGGCGTTTTGAAAGATCACATCGGAATTTAATTTTAGGGTGGTTAAAGTTCCCCCTTTAGGCCTGTTCATGCAGCATTTCGATATATGAAACTATATGTTCTTTACAGCTGAGGTATAGAATTAGTTCAGTAATTTTGTAGACGATATTGCACCAAATATTTTTGGATAACATATTAACCCTCTAACTCACCTTTATAACGGTAATTTTTGGCTCTATTCTAACAAACGAACTAACGAACATTCTGTTCGAATTATTTTAAATTCTACAATTTAATCTAAGGTCTACAATTACAGTTAATTTAAACTTATACGGCATAAATTATAATTTACAAGATATTATTATTATTTCATCCAAGTTCCTAGGTGGAACATATGGCCACAACAAAATTTTTCCAATCATTTCTTCTTAATGCTAACAATTTTATTTCACTCCACGTTGTATGCGCCTTCCTAAGTTCATCTTGAACTTGTCGTCTCCATGTTTGTGTGGGCCTGCCTCTGCGTCGGCTTCCCTGTGAGTTCCATTGTAGGGCTTCTTTGGCAATATTTCCTTCAGGCTTCCTCAATGTATGACCTATCCAACGCCACTTTCTGCTTTTAATTTCATTATACATTGGTTTTTGGTTGCACCTTTCGTATAGATGTTGGTTCGATATTATGTTTGGCCAATGGATTCTCAGGATTCTCCTAAGACATCTGTTTACGAATGCCTGAATTCTGCCAATTACTCTTGCAGATGTATTCCATGTTTCGCAAAATAGATTTTACATTAGAGTTGAATATACGTATTTTGGTGCTACGTTTAATCTGTGATGATTTCCAGACATAATTCAAGGCTCCAAATGCTTGTCTTGCTTTTTTCATTCGATTATTTATGTCCAATTCGGAGCCTCCTGTGGTTGTTAATATGCTACCACGATAATTAAATAACACTACTTCTTCCAGTGGTGTATTGTTTAAGATTAGTGGTGTTGTTTTTCCAGCGTTTATGTGCAAGGATTTGGTTTTGGAGCTATTTACTACAAGACCGGCTCTTTTCGCGTACTCTTGTGCTTGGTTCAGTTTGTGCTGCATGCTGGACTGCTGATGTGTTAAAAGACATATGTCATCAGCGTTGTCAAGATCCTCTAACTGGCTGTTGAAGCCCCAAGTAATACCGTTAGCTTCCTGAGTCGCAGCCATCATAATTGTGTCCAATACAATATTTAAGAGAAGGGGTGACAAGACACACCCTTGTCTTACCCCCGTATGAATTTTAATTTTCTGGCTGGTTAGACCATCGTGTAAGATGCGACTGTAAGAATCCTCGTACATGGCTTGAATTAGATTAATAATTTTTGTGGGTACAGTTTTACATTCTAGTGCTTTCCATATTGCGTAGTGAGAGAGAGAGAGTGTCGAAGGCCATGAATAATTCGGTCTGAAGCCAGCTTGCTCTTTTCTGAGTTCGGGTGAGAGCGCATTTGAAATTCTGTTATTGAGTATGTAGGCAATGACCTTATTGACCATAATCAGTACAGTTATGCCCCTATAATTGGAGCAATCAGAAAGGTTGCCCTTTTTAGGCACATTGATTATTAACCCTTCTTTAAGTTCGGAAGGCAGTTTGCCTGAATTCCAGAAGTTCCCGATGATAGGCAGGTGGAGTGCAGGCGCTTATGCCTGGATCTGTATTGAGCATTTCTGGGGCAACATCATCAATTCCTGCAGATTTATTATTTTTTAGAGATGATATCGCGTCGCATATCTCCGATACGGAGGGTGGCAGAATGGTAATGTCATCTCTAATCACGTGGGATTCGCAGCTGCAAACATTTTCATCCTGGGATGTCTGGTGTACCGACAGAATATTTGTGTAATGCTATACCCATACCTCTAGCTGAGCTTGGCTGTTGGTGTGAGATATTCCATCTGGTCCAATGAGTGGTTTCCCCTTTGATAATTTTACGTTTTTTCCTGTCAGTTTCCTTAAAGCGCCATATAGTTCTCTCGTTTTGTGAGTCGCTGCAGCAGTTTCAGCTTGAGTAGCAATATCTTCTGCCTAACGCCATTTATCGCATCTTGCACTTTTCTTGACATTTTTGTCCAATAGGCTGTATCTTTTGCTTAATTCAAGTTTCAGTGACCTAGTTCGCGCAACGTTTAGATGCGATTTTAAATCCTTTCGCTGCTGGATGAGCGTCCAGGTGTTGTCAGATATCCATGATTTCTTTGGTTCCTTCCTAGAGCCTTTATGTTGGGACGCTGTTTCCAAGATTGTTGTTTTCACTTTCTTCCAGTATTCCTCCAAATTATTAGTACTTGGTTGTAGTTGTACGCATTTATTAGCAAGATCGCTGGAGTAACAATTTCGTATATCGACTTGCTTTAGTTTAGAGGTTTCAAACCTAGTCCTGCACCTGACTGCACTGTTCTTCTGGGCTGCCGCCACTTTGAATCTTATTGTTCCTAGAAGTAGGTGGTGATTACTACTTGCATTTACAAGATAACTTATAACTAAAACAATAAATAATTCTAAGAAAAATCTAATTTTGTAACAATATTATTATCACCAACAAACATATTAAATTACTAATCCGTCTAGAGGTGACGGTGGTAACAATCTTCTTCAACGTAATGCTGGGTACACACTATTGCAATGCATTTACGCAATCTAGCAAATTAAATTCATTTTCATTCATTAGAGATTTCATCAACATCAAAACGTTTTGATATTTTGAGATTGCATTGATGTAGATTGCACTGTCTGTACCCAGCATTATGGTTAATAAAAACCATAATATATTGACCACTGATTAAAGTAATACCACATTCTCATAAAAACAAAGAATATGAGGCGTTTTTAATTAACAAATATCTTTACGGCGATTTAACCCTCTAAAAAACATGACCGCCTTTCGACGGTCTATATACTTTTACCTATAACAGGTAAATGAGTACTCCAAAAAAAAAAAAAAAAACTACAGACTCGTATTTTCTACCCTTAAATTATTTTGATGTGTTTTTTTTAAAGCCAAACAAACAAATGTGGCATTAGAGGGTTAATACATTCGAACATTTTGACTATTTTTTTTCAATGGTATTTTGCGATTTTTTCTACAGAGTCAGAATAACAAAATAATTAAATTTGGAATTCAGAAAGTCAGTTATGCGTCCATTATTTCAGCTAGCTCTATACAAGTGTCCCCGGTTTTGTAATAATAACGCTTACAAGGGATGATTTGGATCGATGATAGAAGGGTTTATTTAATAACAATAGTGACCCCACGGATGTTGGTTCAATTTTTTTTATTCAAAAGATACATAAAAGCAAAACAAGAATAAACAACAAATCCCAGAATGTTGGTTAAACATGGAAACCCATCTCCGGAAATTTGGCAATACAAAAAACCATGCCTTAAAATGGCTCATAAATTGTATTAAAATCTGGCCATTGTCCAAAATTAAGATGCCTGCACGGGTGTGTCAGTTTACCAGTAAGCATTCATAAATATTTATCCACAATAAGTATTTTTTGCTGTTAAATAATAACTTTATTATGTGCATATATTTGACTATAAATCACAGTAAAATTTTTACACATAACAAAAACAAAATGCTACAAAAGTACACGTTTTTTTATAAATTTATTACCATCTACTACAATACCCGGCTTTAAATGAATGAAGGCACTTTGATTCCATCAAGTGCTGAGTACATACAAACAAAAAAAAAACTTTCTACAAAATGATTGATACGATATGTGTAAAAACAGTATGATTTCCATCTCTGTATACTCGTGCTGCAGAACTTGTAGTTCAGTATAGTATTACTATTATTTCCATTTTACTTTTATTCTCATTTTACTTTTTATATATTTTTTTTATTGACTCTAGAAGTGATTAAGTAAAGGTTAATGTGTAAAACAAAACCTTTCAGTTTTTAATTAAAAAAGTTATAAAAATATAAAATTCCGGATGGATGATGATGCGTGTTAAGAGAGGAAAATAAGATAAAAAAAAAAACTTTTTTGCAACAAAAGAAATAAAAGTTATACAATATTTATTCATTAGTTTCGTGTGGAACTACAATATTAAGTAAAAGTTCATACATTTTTATACAGCCGCTCTTACACACTTTCATAAAAATGTGTAATTTAGTCCCACAAAAACGATACTTAAACGCTAGTAGAGTACACTACAAGAAAATATGTTGGCAAAGCTACTATTTAGTTAACACCACAAACTTTAACCCTTGTGCTAATACCCGGGTTCCAGTGTACCCACCGAGTTGTATTTACATGAAAAAAAACTAAAAAACTATTAAAATTTTAGCTTGAGCCCTTAGATCGTCATTATTTAGATCAAAAACAATTATGCTTACAAAAGATAAGTTCAAACCAGTGTTCGAAAATAAACATCATATACTGTTCTAAAGTGTTCGATTCGGTAGTTATGTAAAAAAAAACACAAATGCTTATGGTGTTTGCATAGGAAATCATTAAAAAAATAACGTTTTTCTGTTTGTGATTTTCGAATACGAAATAAAACTGAACTGAAAAAGATGAGATCATTTAATTGCGTTTTTTTGACCACAAGCTTCGTTGTGTTCGGCTTAGCACATTAATATTCATTTGTTTTAGTTGTGCTTAGCGCCATTTTGGTTTTAAGAAAAACCAAAATTTTTTTACGAAAACAAAATACATATACGAAAAAACAAAAAAAAAAACCCGCAAAACATGTACATAATACAGCCTATTCGTGCTGCGGTCGTTTTTAGTAAAGAAACACTATAGTAAAGAAACACTATAAACCCAGTGTTCGAAAATAAACAGAACATTATTTAGCGTTCGGCTGACACACCCAGGAGCGATATCTTTTTTTTGGTGTTTGTGTAGACGAACACAACCCTTTATACCATTCGTAACTATTTTTAAGAAAGAGCCGAACATTTTATAGTGTTCTGTTCTTCGTTAAAAAACAGAACAGTTGAAGTGATACTGTAGACAAACATTATATTCGAATGCTCTATAATACTTCGTTTTTTACATTGATAAAGAAATGAACAAACAAAAATTTTAGCAACGACCGCAGCACGAACAGTTTGTGTGGGTATTGTGATATGTTTTGTTTGTGTAAAATTATTTTTCTGGCTTTTTGTTTTATTTTTCCTATGGTTTTTTTTTTGTTTTTGTAAAAAATGTTTGGTTTTTTACCAGCCAAAAGAGCGCTTCGCACAACAGAAACGAACGAACATCAGTGAGCTGAACCTAACACAATGAAGTTTGTGGTTTTTTTTTAAAAAAGGAAAGAAATTAAATGTTCTCATCGTTTGTTGAGTTGGATAAGAACAGTATTATTTTTGAAACTTTATTTTTTTAATGGTTTTTTTTTTATACAAACTCTATTAACGTTTGTGTTTTCCACAAATCTACAGAATCGAACATCAAGGAGCGATATTAAGTGTTTATTTTTGAACACTGTGTAGAGCATTAATATCTAATGTATGTCTACAGAACCACTACAATTGTTCGGTTTTATACCGCAGAACAGAACACTATACAATGTTTGTTACTTTCTTGAAAATAGTTACGAACGGTATTAAACACTAAAAAATATATATATATATTTTCTGCGTTCGTGAGCCGTATGCTTAATGTGTTCCCACAACAATAGTCATGCCAAATACATATATACAAAATTATGTTTGCTAGCGCTTTAAAGTCAAAAATGATTTAAAAAAACAGGTGATTTTTTACATAGTTTTTATTATTTATTACATTCTAGGCATTAAGGCAGATCCACTAAGTGTTCTGCACAAACTGGCAATTCACATTTAGAGTTTTACGTCTTTTTTATGGCTTGTTTATAAGGAACATCTATTACATGATTCCGTCACTCTTTTTTTTATGTTGTATACAGCTCAGCTGATGGACTAGAAACTTATGTGATAGCTACTACTTGACGACCTACAACGCTTTCATGGCAATTCGAGATCTTGTTTTTTTATAAACAATAACAAAATTTATTTAAGAAAAACAATTTATTTCTATTTCTTTCATAAAAATGTTAATTGTTGCTGATAAAGTTGTTAACACAAGGGTTATTTTTGCCCTATTTTTTAGATCATTCTTTTTCTAAGCTTCTAATAGCTGTGGTAAGTTAAAGCCATAACCAGGGCAAGTTTTTTATGGCATAAACCACATTTTGCCATTTCTTCAATTATTTCGCTTAAAAGCCATTTTTGGTTAGACTTAATTGACAGTGCTTAAGAAAATATTAAAGATGTCAGTAAAACGATTTTGTTGAAAAATTTAAAAAAAAGCTTTAGATCGTAATACCGGATTACAAGATTAATTAAAATAAGAAATAGTATATGTAAGTGTGTGTAGTCCACTTGCAAAGACCGCAAATTAAAAAAAAAATCTTGTACAAAGCTCTGTAAATTACACGCAATTTCTGCTTAATTATTCAACACTTGTGCTCTCTACATGGCTTGGCATTTAAATTGTAAAAAACTGTTTCAATCGATTTTCTCAGAATTTTGTTTTTTTTTAACCTTGCGGTTTGCAAGTGGACTACACATATTTTAATGAAAGTGAGACGGATGAATTTTTTGACAACCTTTCTCCATCTGAACTATTAGCGTTCGAATATGCTCCAGTTACATCTTGCGATGCTGAAAGAGTGTTTTCCATTTATTGAACTATTTTATGCGATAACAGGGGATTATTTATTTTTGACAATTGGAAGAAACATGCTTTTGTACTGTACAATCAAAACTTAATAAAATAAATGTTTCTTAAATAACGACATGTTTACTTTTGCCAGTTTGCCATTTTCTGCCATTTCTTATACTTTTTCGTGCGATTTTGCCAGCCATTTTTAATTATTTTCGTGCCATTTTAAATTTGCCCTGGTCAAAACCCATTAAAAAATTTTAAGGTTTCTGAAAGCAAGAAAAGTACATGAGCGCTGATATATGCGCTAGCTATTACTTACTGCCAAGAAACAGCAAGAAAGCGAGTACCATTAAAGTGAATTCTTAATTAAAGTAAATAAAAATGATTGAATAACTTCGAATTATCCCTTACACGTAAGGAGGTTGTAAGTGAATAGTTAAAATCATTATTTTAACGAAAAAAAATTTGGTTTTTGTTTTAAATACAATTTTTAATGCGAACGTTGACGTTCAAAATCGATGAACAGGCAGTAAATAAATATAATTTTGTTTTGTGTTTTTTTCTTAATCATCTGTCATCTTAATCATCTCAAATGTAATGTGAACGGCTTTGATTAGCTAAATCAAAATTTTGCTTAAACGCGTTTAAAAACCCAAATGTGAACATTAGAGTGGGTCAATTTTTTTCTCGACCGAGTGGTTGTCAAAACCGTAATTTACGAATAATTCTAAGAAGGTTTGCCCAAGAAACCACCCTAGAGGGAAGCGAACTGACACCGAAGTAGTCCCGTGATAGGTCTTTGGTGGTAGAAACCGGTTCTAGTTCTAACACTTTATATGAATCAGACCTATCACTTTTACATGGGGTTGTCATTGGAGGGGGTCAATTGACACCATTTGATTAGTCACAGGTCTATTCTCCATGAACGTACTGAGTGTCAGTTACTAAAATGTAGCATTATTTCAATACAATGTAGTATTAATTCAATAAAACAAGACCTAGAATTAAATTCAAGAACCAAAGTACCAAAAAATGTGTCACAGCACCGGTGAAGACTGTACTGAAATTCATTACTTTTCTAATTTTCGTTCCAGTTAAGGGATTGGTTCTTTTTTCACTGGTCATGAGTCCTTTCTTTTTGTACTTGTTCTATTTTCACAAATCCCAGGACTAGTCTGTTGGACCAATCGACACAAATTTCCCGCAGGGCATGTATCTAAAATCAATTTCGAGCTTCCCGTTTTTAACAACAAAATTCTCTTTTTGAATTTTATATTTTTTTAAATTGTGCTACAATTTTATTGATTTATATATTATTTTATTCCAATCCTGCCAAGATTTTGTCAGATGTTGAGTACTGATAACCAATATATTCGTACCAAATTTGGAAACTTTAGCTCTTGTCGTTCTTCAGATAAACATAAATCTATAATATCTTTGTATGGGAGGTGACCCGCCCACATCAAATGTAAAAAAATATAAATCCTATAGCACCTCCTAGATCATCAATAATATGCTGTAAAAGTTTAATAAAGATCGGTTCAGCGGTTACGAAGATTGCCTCCTGCAAACAAACATTACCTCTTTTAAAAACGGGAAGCTCGATTTTGATTTAAGACCCATGGTTTCTTTGGCAAACCTTTTTAGAATTCGTCCTAGAACACGATTTTGACAACCGCTTGGTGAATTATTTTTAATGCATACAAATTGACCCACTCTAGTGAACAGAGCATTAAGGCTCAGTTAGCCGGTAGTAACAGTAACCTTACCGTAAAAAAGTAAGACCAATCTATTTCTTACAGATTGAGACGTAACATCTTACTGCTAACTATAATCGTTCTAATTGCTTTACATACAACAAAATTAATCAGCTGATTTGCAACGTTACTGTTACTCCCGGCTAACTGAGCCTTTAGACTCATAACTCTTATCCTACTGAACTTATTTTGCTGGATTTCAAACTCAATTTGCTTAAGATAAGTAGAAGCAATTTCAGATCAACATTGTTCTTTTCTTTTGAGTTTTACGAAAGCGAGCGTGTTTTCAACAGACGCACAGACGGACAAGGCTATCTCGACTTTACATTACTCAAGGAGTCTGAGATGAATATTAAAAAAGTTTTACACAAAATGACACACTACACCCTAAGTGTGAAACGGTAGCAAAGTTTTATGGTGAATTAAAATTGTCAAGAATTTCTAAGCTAATGTCAAAATTTATACTAGCCCCTAGGCCTGGTGAAATTTTATTCACCTGAACAGTGTCAAAATTTTACTTACATGAGTACTTTGCTACCGTTTCACACACACCCTTAGTATACCCTCATTCACCACTAGTTGTGGTATATATACCCTTATTCAACACTTAGAAGATTGAAGGATAAAACAAGTACATGTAGTTTAGTACGCTGTTTAAACAGTCTCAAAACATTTTCGTTTATTTAAGGATTTTATGCTCATATTGTGTGCTAGTGAAAAAAAAAAAATTATTAGACACGTGTTGAATAGCACTTGTTCTTTATTTTTTTGCTCTTTATTTTCGACATAATACGCACTCATAGTTCAAGGGCATTTTACATAAGTTTTATGCAGCTTCTGCTTTAACATGTTGGCAAAATATGCGAATGTAGTAGATATTTTATAATAAAGTTAGGTTCGGTAATATGCAGGTATTAGCAAAAGTGCTTGTACAGTTTAAATAGATATTTATGTTTCAAGAGCAAAAGCAGACTTTGTTGGAAATAAAATGCAAATGGCCTTCATGAAAATCATTCTGATTTAAAATTTATGAAACAAAAAATATATAAAAAAAAATTAAAGAAAAATGCATATATGTATAAGAAAACGTTGGCTATAGAAATTGCCAGGAAATTCATTTTTATGTTAATGCTTCATAGAGATGTCTAATAGTGTAGACTATTTGCTGTTATGTATCGGAAAGAAATAATTCGATAATTTTTATTCACTAATGGTTTCCAAGTAGAGGCTAATACATAACAGCGTGTGTTTGTTTTCTTAATTTTTAAAAAATTTTTTATCATAAAGACCAAAAAACAAGAAAGCTTTATTCAGCTCCGCCGAATATTTAACACACTCTACCAAAAATCGGAGTAATTTTTTTAAGGTGTTAAAAATAACAGTTTAAATTAAAAATATATTATTTGTACTAAATTTTTAGATATTTATTTATTTAACCGTTTCAGTATTTTCTTTAGTAACTAGCTTAAAAGCAATTTTATTGGTCATATCGAATCGGTAGACAATAACAAAGATTCAAAGATTCGATGCCATAATTTATCAAACAATCGGAAAAATCGTGAAAAAAATTGAGCAAACTGGGTCTAAAGGAGATGTGAAAACACCACTGCAAGCTCGTACAGCTCGTACTGCAGAAATTATTGCTGCTGTTCGCGATAGTGTAGCTGAAGAGCCGTCCGCCTTAACTCGTCGTCGTGCCCAACCATTGCACCTCTTACGCTCGTCGTTGATGAACATTATGCATAAAAACTTGCATTTACACGCTTACAAGGTGAAATTGACTCAAGAACTGAAGCCTCTTGACCATTTCAAACGTCGTCAATAGTTAAAACGCTGGTAAGAAATGGCACCAGCGATGATACATTTTCGAAGAAAATCATCTTCAGTGATGAGGCACATTTTCACCTCAGTGGATTCGTCAATAAGCAGAATTGCCGCATTTGGGCGAATGATAATCCAAGAGTGATTGTCGACAAACCAATGCACCCACAAAAATTTAATGTTTGGTGCGGTTTTTGGGCTGGTGGAATCATCGGGCCGTATTTTTCCAACATGAGGCCGGTCAGGCAGTTACTGTGAATGGTGTTCGCTATTGTGAGATGATAACGAACTTTTTATGGCCTAAATTGGAAGATATAGATGTGGACGATATGTGGTTTCAACAGGATGGTGCCACTTGCCACACAGCAAACGAAACAATGGCTCTTTTGCGCGACAAATTCAATGGCCGTGTTATCTCACGTGGTGGCGATGTCAATTGGCCTCCAAAATCATGTGATTTGACACCGTTGGACTTCTTTCTTTGGAGTTATTTGAAAAAAAAGGTGTACGTCGATAAGCCTGCAACAATTGAAGAGCTAAAGGATGAGATAATACAGCACATTAACGGCATAGAACCTCAATTAAGCCTCAGCGTCATCGAAAATTTTGACCATCGGATGGAGGTGTGCCGCCGAAGTCGCGGCGGCTATTTGGTCGATATACATAATACATACAAAATTGGACCATACCAATATTATCACAATAAAAAGAAATGGAAATTATTTCCTAAATAATTTCTGTTTTATTCAAAATCAACATCGCCCTTTAAAATTAACCCACCCTTTTAAATATATACAAGTTTATTTTAAGACATTTTTATTATTTTTTATGTGTTTAAGTGTTTATTTGTTTACGCTGATGTGTGTTACACTAAGTAATATTTTACCGAGTCCGTTCTAGTATACCGATTGAGCCAGAATTACTTTTTTAAGCGATCTAACGATGTTCTTCCGTCCGACTGGCAGGTTGGGTAGCCGGTTGCCTGTCCATGTCACCATGTGCGGAAATTACACGTCGAAATTTTAAAGATCATTTGATAAGGTTAAATGAAGCCTATTGAATTGGTGACTAACTTATTTTTGGAAAAGAGTATTTGTAGCATAAACTTTTTTACTTTGCTAGTATGTATTTAGATTCAATTTGGTTTAAAAATTTGTTACTGCAACATAAATCGTCCTACCAATTTTTTTACAATCCATATTTGACTAAACCTACAATACAAATACCACTCCTGAACAAAGCATTAAATCCCATAACTTCCTTAAAAATTATTGTATTTATATTAAATTAAGCGTCGAAAACTTTTTGAAATTTTTTCTAGAATTGAATTTTAGGTCCCATATAAATCCATCGCTTTAAAACAAAAAATTATGACGATATCTACATAACATTCGGCACAAAGAACTCTTTAGATTTATATAATAATCATAACCTTGTAAAATAAATTTTTTAAGTTATTGTGCGAACTGCATGTTATTTGTCTAGTCATATACAACGAATTTGTGCAAAATCTCATATCAATGCCTGTATTTCCGCACTATTTATTCTATTTTTAGTAGCAAAATTATAATTTTTTAAGGTGTTTTTTCTACATTTTGACTCTAAGCTCTAATCCTACTAAGCCGATTTTGCTGGATTTTAATCGCAAACTGCACAGAAATAATTCTCCAAAATTTTTCACCAATTAAAGCATTAATCAAAAACATAATCAGTTTTAATTAAAAATTTAATCAAGTTAATTAAACTTTTAATCAAGTGAATTAAACGTTTAATTAATACTATGAACTGGTTTAATTGATGCTATTAATTTGTTTACTGGTGCAAATTTAATTAATATCACAAATTTTTTAATTGAAATCAATTTTTATTTTTTTCTGTGTGCTTAGAAGAACGAATAAAAATTTGACTACAATATTGTTATCTTCTTTCGAAAGTGATGGTGATTTTAACAGACGGCCAGGCAAACGGAAATGGCTAAATCGACTTAGAACTGCTAAGAGACCCAGGAAATATATACTTTACGGGATCTTAGATGAATATCAAAAAAAGTTTCGCACGGAGGGAGTAACTATTGTGGTGGAGAGTATAACATGTAAGAGTGCTCTGGTAGGCTGTGCCGAATCTTTGATATCCTCAATCCGAAAATTAGATTTTTCGAAAGTGAGTTCAATTTGTATGCAATAAATTATGTACCCATTTTAATCAAATCTGACCTTAAAGTATTATTATTCATTGCGATTTTAGCCGTTTTATATGGTAAATTACAAACCGATATTTACGGAATTAAGTAGTATAGTTTCTAGTCGTATGCTTTTAAACTTGACTAAAGTAAAACACAATTATATTTTGTTTATGGTTTTAGCCGCATTAAAGTGTTTTCTGGCAGTGGTCTTTATGTGGTCATGATCTGATTTTCATATAATTTGGTACTAAAATAATTGATATTTTTATATTAGGCTTAAGTTCATTAAATTTAGTTTTGATTGAATTATCTAAATAAAGAAAGAAATTTCACGACAGAAAGTGAAGTAAAATTTTTAAAAATTTTGTTTCTTGTCTGAACGGAGGATTGAACTCGGGTAGTGTTTACATGTTTCGAGAATAGCCGCATTCCCATCATCAGAATTCTTTGCAGTTCTACAGCGGCTGCCACTCTATAGTCAAGCATCAATATTTAACCAATGGTATTGGTGGATTGAAATTTGCTGTAATTGATAATTTATTATGTAATAATTGAATCAATTATTTTTGTTTTGTTGAAAGAAAATTAAAAATATAATTTTGATTTCATTAACATTTTAGTTGTTATGAAATAAATTTTAAATTAAAATAATTATTAAATAACAAAAAAAATTTTCGTTTAAAATAAAGTGAATTAAGATTGTAGAATTTTTGTTGGGAGCGAGTTGTCAAAACCTGAGCTATATTTAATTAAATCAATTAACACAGTGTTTGAAACGGCGAAGTTTTTTTTAACATTTTTTTTGATTAAAATTAAAACTATCATTTGGTGAAAAAAAAAATAATCACAATTTTATATTTTTACAATTTTTAGTAATCTATATAATTATTTTGGTAATAGGTGCAAAATCAACAAATTGTTTGCTTGATTCTATGAACTTGAAATAAATTTGGTGATTAAAAACAATTGTTCTGTGTTTCTTCCTTACTTCTGTCTTGTTGTACTTTTTGTAAAGACTTTGTCTTGAAAATCTAAATACATTCGGCCCGATGATTTCTATTCGTATAAACCGAATTTGTTCCAAATAACATGACAATCGGTGCATTTCGCTACCTATTTTATGTAAGTTTTTGGTTTTTTTTTTGTGTTAACGAAAAATTATTCTGCGAAGTAAGATTTTATACACAATGGTTTATTTTTTTTTGTAAAACAAAATTTTGTTGGTAAATTCTGCAAAATATTTGTATATTTTAACAGCATGTTATAACAAACAAAAACAACACACATTTTTGCAATCGAGTATTTTTGTTTGCAAATATTTTATATTTTTTTTTTATTTTTTATTGCAAATTCAAAATCTCTTTCAAGCTATATATAACACAAAACAACAAATTGCAAAAAACTTTCTCTTGTAAATTTCCTTCTTGCAAATCGTGTATTATTTGCCATAAAGGCACGTACTAGTTTAAAAAAACGTTTTATATAAAGTGCAGTCTTTGTTAGCTTTTTATTGCAAAATGTAGAAAAATTGCACCAAGTTCGTATATAATTTTTCCCATGTGCATGTGAATGTAATAAGATGATTTTAGTGTACGTGATTCACATATTTGCATACAAGCTCGAGCAAATAATTTGCATACAATTTCTTTTAAAAAGATTCTTTGTTACAAATAGTTTTTTTTTTGCATTATTTTCTTAAATGGAAAAGGCATTAGGAATAAGTATTTAAGCTTGGATCTATAAGAAAAAATAAGCGGCTGCTGGTAAAGGATTTCGCATTTGGAGCAACAAAAATCAGGAATGTTGATATGTGGAAAAAAATTCTGGGAGCTATAGACACTTCAACATTTTGGAGTGATATATTTGCAATAGTCTTCAGTTCCAATATACGACTCCTTTTAATTGGATAAATGTTAGATATCAAGATAAAAAAAAAAAAAAATCATTAAAGTCAAAACATCAACTTGAAATTATGGTGTTGCCGAAAATCTCATGTAAAACTCAATTGTGTAATTGGACGAACGCAATCATAGTATTTTCTTGTTGTATGTATGCAAAAAAGTTTCGACAAATAAAAATTTCCAAGAGAAGTTTGGATGAATTGGGCTTATTATTTATTATGCCAGAAATGGATTTTATCTTATTTTTAGAAATGAACATTAGAGGGGAGCCCTGAACAATTATACCACTATTATTCGTGATTATATATAAACGAGTGTACAATTTACATTGTGTAAAATATTTAAAACAAAGATATAACGGTCTATGTATGGAAAATCGGCCAAATCCAATATATAGACTTGGATCAGTTAGATACATGCCAACCCAATATATGTGATCCTGTTCATTATAACTAAACAAAACAGCTGTTTGAGCCAACCTTATGGGCAACACAGTATTTGATTAAAGGTGTCAGTCATACATACCATTACGTCATGCCACAGTGCAACAAAATTCGGGTCATTGCCGCCAGACTCAACACTTGCAACGCGAAATGAAAGTAGACTACTAGAAGAGCAAATCTGCCACAGGGTTTTAAAAAGTTAGCTAGGGATCCCGAAATAGGGGCCCCAAAGTTTTTGAATTTTTTGAAAAGCCGTTTGGTATAAGTCAAAAAAAAAATATACTAAATGTGCTTCTGAGCTAAAAAATTATATCATATGTCTGCAGTAGAATCGTATGGCGATTCTTTTTTAGAATTTATTAACCCTCTAACTCTCTTTTTAAGGGGTAATTTTTGTCCTTTTTCCCAACTCTTACACAAAAGTATACTAAAACGGCACTTTAAAGGGTTAAAATATTCTACGAATATTTTCTGCATCAATTTTCACTAGGGATCTTCTAAGACCAAAAGTTCGTGTGATGTATTCAAAACGGATTTTCGAAATTTCGGGCATTGAAATTTTTGAATTTCTTGAAAAGGCGTTTGCTGCAAGTCCAAAAATAAACTAAATGCACTTCTGAGCTAAAATACTATGTATTTCAAATGTCTTCAGCAGAATTGTATTGCGATTCGTTTCTTATGGCCATTTTTTCAATGTACCGACAAACTGTCTATTACTTAATGTCAACATTAATTTATTAGACCGATAAACTGTCTGTTAACAATTTTGGGTTTCTCAATATACCGACAAAAAACATTGTTTTGAGTTGGCAACACCTCTCAAAATACATGTAAAAGTTGGGAGTCAGCTGATTGAATTTATCTGTACGGCAAATAAAAGGAAAATAAATAATTGGCAGATGAGTGCCGGTTAGTTTTGCGACAGGATAGAAGCAAATGAGACATTGAGAAAATCGAATTTCTTTAATGTGCAGTTTTCCGTTGGGGAAAAAGATAATCATGTAAAGTGAAAACGGCCATTAAAATATATTAAAAAAATTCAAAAACTTCAAGGCCCGGAATTTCGAAAATCCGTTTAACATACATTGCACGATTTTTTGGTCTTAAAAGACCCCTAGTGAAATTTGATGCAGAAAATATTCGTAGAACATTTAACCCTCTAAAGTGCCGTTTTAGTATATTTTTGTGTGGAAGTTAAAAAATTACCCCTTAAAATGAGTGTTAGAGGGTTAATATATTCTAAGAAAAGAATCGACATAGTTTGGGCTAAATATGGAGCTCAAAAGGAGCTTTATCGAATATGGTAAAAAAATTTTATCTCGCATAATTTTTTAAAAAAGCTCGGATGAGGCTCTTTTAGTTTGTAATGTTGGATCGTCCACCAATTATTTTTTTAACCCATTTGGACACACATATAAACTAGAAGAAATTTTAATTCTTGAACTATTAGAAGCTAATTAAACATTTTGAAGAAAAAGATACAAACAAATTCTTCGGGTCTGTCCCGAAATAGGGCCATCTCATTGATGCAAGTTTTTGTGGGATGTGACCAATATTATCTTAGTTATACCTGATACCTGGTACTATTAAGGCTTTCCCCGCTTTTCATCCTCTGAATATCTTAAATAACTTCTGCATATGCTTCGGCGAAACTAGAGCTGGTCCATATTATCTCCGGCAGTCATGAAATGAAGCCGCCAAGTATAAGGGGATGTTAGGAAGTGCATCACTGCTGTTCAAAAATACATAACCGAAACAGATGATGCGCAAACAAATCTAAAGCACGCATCACAAAAAATGGCTGATGCATATTGTATCCAAAATTTAATCAAACTTCGCAACAAACATCGGTACAAATAAACCACCACCATTTTTTTTTTGTCTCGCACAGCTAATCTATATTCAATTTACTGGAACGGAAAAACTTCAACTTAATCTAGAAAATATAAGAACAGAGAATCCTCGGCCAAAGCCCTAAAATGTTTGCTTTACGATCGCGAGAGCTTTACTGAAAGAAAATGAGAAGCTGCTGTTCTATTTCTGATCTGAAAACGGATCGTAAGAAGCACTTTTATTTTCAAGGAGATAAAGTACATTTATAATTTTTTCGAAATGAGATGATGGTTATTAAACACTTAATATCGCTCCTTAGTGTTCGGTTCGGTAGATTTGTGGATAACACAAACGCTAAAAGTAGTTGTGTAAAAAATCATTAAAAAAAAAATAACGTTTCCCTGTTTGTCATCTTTTGAACACAAACATAATACTGTTTTTATCCAACTTAACAAAAGATGAGAATATTTAATTCCGTTTGATTTTTTTTTAAACCACAAACTTTATTGTGTTCGGTTCGGCTCATTAATGTTCGTCCCTTTTGACTGGTAAACAAAACCAAAAATTTTTTAACGAAGAACAGAACGCTTTATAATGTTAGGCTCTTTCTCGAAAATAATTACGAACGGTATTAAGGGTTGTGTTCGTCTACAAAAACACTAAAAATAGATATCGTTCCTGGGTGTGTGAGCCGAACGCTATAAAATGCACTGTTAATTTTCGAACACTGATTTAAAGCATATAAAATTTGTCAAAAAAGTGTAACAACAAAGAAGTAGATTTTTGAATTGGCCTAAGAGTATCACCAAAGAGAAATGTTCCATCAGCAAAAAGTAAGATCACAAAATATTCTGTAATATTTAAAAACGATGAGGGTCATATTTTTTTTTTTTTTTTGTTAATTCCCTAAGCTAATCCCGCGAAGCTCTACGCTTATCTGTAGTAAAGAAACGAGAGTCTCTGGTGGGAGTCGAACCCGCAACCCCGGCGCTGATTGACTAGCTCACTACTAGGTAGCCTACAGGGGCACACTTCAGGAGAAGAGTTACTGCATTACTTATGCAAATAGAAAAGCGCTAAACACCAGTTTGTCTGGCATTGGGTGGACTTAAATTTATAATAAAAAACGTTTTGATTAAGTTTTGGCTGATTGTTGTTAGTAATAAATTTTTTAATAAGGAATATTGAAAATAAAAATATCCTAATGTGACCTTCCCAGTAAAAACTTCGCCTACGAAATAATATGTTGAGTAATCAGAAAAACATTAAAGAACTACTCACAATTCTACTGAAAGAACCAATGTAATGTCAAAAGTAAGTCATTATTTTTACCTACACACATCAAGAAAAAAGTAGTTATAGAAGTTGTTATAGAAGTTGTTATAGAAGTAGTTATAGAAGAAAGGTACTAAATAATGAATGAAAGAAGCTATTCATTTTAAAAAAGTAAGTGAAGTTTTTACTGGGTTCTAGTAAACCAAGTTTTGATAATATTTCTCAAATTTGAAAATGTTTTGACTTTTAATATTCAACACTTACCCTTCCTCAGTTGCATCGATAATCCCTCTCACTACTGCCGCTACGATCATTACTCGTACTTGTCTCCATAATACTTATGCCAGTCGTGTTATCCGAACTTATAAACGGAGTCTCATTCAAACGCATCTCAATCGTCTGCTCATCAAAAGAATCAACATCATCTTCGTCTCTATGATGGCGTCGATTGTGATGATGATGATGTCGGATATCGCTGTCATTGAGTAAAATCTCTACTTGTTTGCTGCATTGAACCAATGACACATTAACGCCTCTCTCTAAACAAGGAGATAAAGCACTATTGCCATTACCATAGGTGGGTTCTCGTGGTATTATCAAAAGTTTATCTTTGGTAATGCATGTGTCCTGGGTAATGGCATTACCATCATATTGTTCATCATTATCCAGACTACTGCCTCGGGTAGCAGTGCCAGCGCCCCCATTACCATGATGCAGACGAGGACCACAGGTATTGCGATCTGAACGATTATAGCCCCTGGTTATATTTATAATATTATTATTGGAGGGGTTAAAGCAGGGCAAGACATGCTTGAATTCTTTGCGAAAGTTTTCATTTAGCCAGGCGTAGAGAAAAGGATTATAGCAAGTGGAGGACATGGCGATCGAGTGAGCCACGAAGAACAGCAAAGTGTAAAAAGGCCATTCATTCGATTTCACATAGAAGTCATCGAATATATTTACTAGATTTATGGGCAGCCAGGATAACCCAAACACACCCACCATACAGATTAACATACGATTTGTACGCTTCTTACGATCCCTATCAGCCTCTTCTTTGCGTGATGATTTCGAGCCGGGTTTGGCCTTGGCACGAGCATTTAGTTTTATGGAGATCCATATATAACAAATAGATATAATAATAAAGGGTAAGACAAATTGCAGTATAGTGGTAACAGAACCAAATACTTTGCGATATCGTTCTGATGGCCAGTTCTCTTCACAGTAACTGGGCGAGGATGCAAGCAATTCTCCGGGTATTTGATTAGTATTTGAATTGACCACTTGCATGTGGGCATCAAAGTTGCGCTGCGCTGCATAGGTAATATTGGCAGAGGACGTGAAGTTAAATGGTGAACTTATATTCACAATTTCCAAGGTCCCATTGGACTGCAAATTTTCCTCGGAAAATACTTTTACATACATACCGTACGGCAGAGTAGCCAGCAGTGATATCACCCATATGCTGACTATTATACCAATACAGGTGGATAATTTCATGCGAGGATGAAATGGATATATAATCACAAAGTAGCGGTCTATGGCTATGGAAGTTAACGTTAATGTAGATATGTAGATGCTACAACCCTGGGCAAATGGCACCAAATGACACAAAGTGCGGCCAAAGGCCCATCTGCCCATAAATGTATACAGAGGGGTAAAGGGTACAGCCAGCACACATAATAGAATATCCGATAAAGCTAGATTTGTTATGAATATATTCGTTACTGTTTGCATGGCTCTATTGCGCAGCACGACATAGCATACCAGCACATTGCCAAACACACCCAAGACAAACACCGTGGAGTACAGGATACAAAAGAAGATTTGTACAAAATTATTATCAATTATATCATCTCGCTCAGGTTCAGGTACGGGGGCATTGGTTGAAAAAGTCATGGTGTTCAAGTCGCCCGTCAAATGTGGATGAGGCGGATGGTATACACTTCTGGTCGCCATAAACGATTCGGTGGTATTGGCACGTTGTGCTACTAAGGCAGACCAAGTGGCTGTGACCAATTCTGAGGCGGGTGTTGTATTTAAGGTGGACATTATTTATAACAAAAATTTCTCTTTTTCTCTTTATTTATGACTGAATTTTTTGGATTTTTGGAATTGTAGTAGAATTTTTTTATTTAATTTTTAGCATTCAGCATCAATTTATTTGTTTTGTGTTTTAAAACACTTAGATGACTTCTTATAAAGTTGTTGCTATTTGTTTATGGCTTAAAGTCATATTGACATTTTACCATCTTTATTATTGTTATTATTATTATTTTTTTTTTTGTTGCTTAAAGCTTTCTTGCCTTTTCCGCACTTGAACTTTAACTTCCTTGTGCAATTTGCCTTTATTTAATTTCCGTTTCCCATTATTTGCTTTAGTTGTTTATGTATATTGTTGTTGAAATTCTTGTGACTGTGTAGTTATTGTTTTTGTTTTTATTGTTTCTATAGTTGTTATTGTATTTTGCCTGAAGTATTATTATTTATTCAAATGAAAATTTGCTAAAACTTCTCTGCCTGTCTTTTCTCTCTGGTGTATTTTGCTTCTGCACAATTGTTTTTCACAAATATTCTTCTATTTTTGTTTCCTTGGAAATAACTTTTCTCATTTGCTTTTCCTTTATATTCCTTTTGTTCGAAAGAAGCTTGTTGTTGTTAATTGCTTAAATATGGTTGTTTTCGAAATTCCTTAAATCTCCTAGATGTTTATTCTTCCTTTTCTATTGTTTTTTGTTTTGATTTTTTTTTTCTATATTTTTCTAGTTGTGATTTCTATTTAAGTTTTGTTTTCTTCTTTTTTAGTTTGAGTATCCTTACAACAACAAACGATTGAACCGAGTACGAGGAAAGACGCAAAGTTGGCGGGTTTGCTTGAATTAGTTTTGGCAGAATTCAAGAACTGCAAAGAAATAATTTAAACAGATGTACATGGTTATTTAAAAAGAAAAAGACATTTATTATTGCTATGCTATTTAATTTACAAATTTATATTATAGAATTAAAAACAAGATGGTAAATTTGAGTTCAAATATTAAGAAGGATATTTTTGATTGCCACTTTTAAAAGGCAGAACGAACATTCAGTTTAAGATGCCAAGCTAAGTTTTTACCTTTAACCAGAAAGGAAGGGACGGAGCTTATTGGTTTATGATTACACAAAAAGAAAAACACTCGAGATAAATTAGGTTTTTTATACTTACTTAAAGTACGAGTCGTACTTAAAAATTCAAGCACAAATCACATTAAACGTACTTTAGACAATCCCTAAATGGAATAACTTTCGAAAATCAATCCCGTACATAATTCTTAAACCAAGTGGTAGTGCCACTCTGAGAGTAAAATTACAAATTGAGCGTTTTAACCTCATTTAAATTATCAAAATTTGTTGCATCACACAAGTAATGTGAATTGCTTGTTGTGTGTAGAAACAACAAAAACAACAGAACAAAACGAAAACACATTATTTTCATCAGTGTTCGAAAATAAGCAGTACATTATTTAGCGTTCGACTCACACACCCAGAAATGATATCTATTTTTTTAGTGTTTGTGTAGACGAACACAACCCTTAATACCGCTCGTAACTATTTTCAAGAAAGAGCCGAACATTATATAGTGTTCTGTTCTTCGTTAAAAAAAAAACAGAACAATTGTAGTGATGCTGTAGACAAACATTATATTTTAATATTCTATAATGTTTATTTTTTTACATTGATGAAGAAATGAACAAACAAAAAAATTTAGCAACGACCGCAGCACAAACAGCTTGTGTGTGTATTGTGTATATGTTTGGTTTTTGTAAAATTATTTTGCTGGCCTTTGCTTTTTTTTCGAATGTGTATTTTGTTTTTGTAAAAAATTTTTGGTTTTTTTTAGGGGAAAGGAAAAGGGACGAACATTAATGAGCCGAACCAAACACAATGAAGTTTGTGGTTTAAAAAAAAAAATCGAACGGAATTAAATGTTCTCATCTTTTTGTTGAGTTGGATAAGAACATTATTATTTTCGCGTTCGAAAGATAACAAACAGGGTAAAGTTATTTTTTTTAATGATTTTCTATACAACCACTATTAGCGTTTGTGTTGTCCACAAACCTACCGAACCGAACACTAAGGAGCGATATTAAGTGTTTGTTTTCGAACACTGATTTTCATGTTTAAAAAGTAAAATTGAGAACTATTGCTTCTTATTAAGTTTTTATTTTCATTAAGTTTTTAAAGTAAAACCCATATCGGGAATGATGCTGGTTTTTTATAATTAAAATTCTGTAAGGTGTAAAACGGGTAAGTAAATCAATTCCAAATAACACAGGTGGATCAGTTTGATGATTTACATTTTATTGCATAAAATGACCATTAATTTTTGTAATGGAAAAAACTCGTATTAAATTTATGTTTTTCCACTTTCTTCTAGTAAGAGTCGTATTAAAAAACTTAAGTACAAATAACACTAAAAAGTACTTAAAACAATTCAAAATGGGAAAACTTTCTAAAAGCAATTTACGCGCGTGTTTGTAAAAGTTTGTTGTAAGAACAACAACAACACTACAAAAGGAGGTAAAACACGATTTGCTTGCTTTGTATAGAAACAACAATACTACAAGAAGAAAAGCATACATTATTTTTATGTTTAAAAAGTAAATACAGAAGTAAAACTTCTTAAATCTTATGTTTTTAAATTATTTAATAAAATAAATCAAATTTTCAAAGTAGAGTAGTGGTGTCCGTTAATTGAGAGCTCTTCTGTAAACAAAAGGGGCAATACAACAAAAGTAAAACAAACATGTGTAACGGGAAAGTACAAAATAATATTCTCTTTCACTCTCTGGTCCGCTGGGGTAAGTGGTTAGGCTAGAATCAATCTCACTTTTCGATTATTTCAAGTACGAGTTCGGGATTAAGCCAACTTAGAAAGAAATTAAATCAAGCACATAATGTAATCAATTTTTGTAGCACTTTTACTTAAGTCACCCCATTTTCGGATTATTTTAAGTACGGAGCACTTGAATAATCCGTACTTGATAAAAGGAATTCCGTACTAGCCGTACTAGTGACCCCGCCTTTGCTTGATTTAAGTATGGATGGATTGATTTTTATTTTCAGTATATAAGCTCTTTCTCTAAAAATCCTTTTTACTTTTTACTGCTGATATAAGGAGAAAGTTCGACACACAATTTTTGGCCATCAAATTTTCAATACGAATTTGTAAAGCCCTGTGTTTAACATTTCAATGCTTTTGTTGTCAGATAGGTTTCGCTGCCATACAGAAAAAAAAGTTATAGAACGTTAGACTTGAAACACATAATTTTAGTTTCAACTGATGTAGTGGTTGATTTTTAAATATTTTGAAGCTGTAAGAACGCACTGTTTGCCTTACCAATTCTGAATTCAATGTTTCTTATTTGCATCGCCTTTGTTTTCCCTGTATTTATTTTTCAACCAGGGGCCAAATTACGGCAGTCGATATCGATCGAAATTACAATACGATTTAAATGGAAATTTCGATCGATATCGAATGCCGTAATTTGGCCCCAGAATTTGCTGACTGGTCAACTTAAACATTATCCCAGTAAAAACTTCGCCTACAAAATAACGTGTTGAGTAATCAGAAAAGCATAAAAGCACTACTTACAATTCTACTGAAAGAACCAATGATTTTTACATGGGATGTCCCAAAATGAACGCATTCAAAAGTAAGTCATTATTTTTTTTACCTACACACATCCAGAAAAAAGTAGTTATAGAAAAAAAGCTACTAAATAATGCGTTAAAGCAGCTAATCATTTTAAAAAAGTAAGCGAAGTTTTTACTGTGAAGTTTCGAATGCATTCGAATGTTAAGTTGATAGAAAACAGATGTCATCATCGTAATCTAAGTCTTCCAAATAACTGGTTACAGTCCATTATATACCCCGTCGATTGCTAGGAATCTTGTTACAAGGACATTGTCTACACCAAACAAAAAAGTAATGGAGATATAAGACATCCCTGTTTCAGACCTGATTTGGGAAGGAATGGTTCTGAGAGCTCGCTCTTGTATAAAACTTGGGTAGAATAGCTGTGTTCTCTATAGGTTCCCCTATTTTGAAACAGAATATGCTATTAAATACAGTAGTTTAATCTGCAAAAAAACCGTCAAAACCTTGCAAATTCTATTTCATACAGAGTTGGATGGCTTGTGTTAAGTTGATCTAGTGTTGAACCCGTTATGTCATTTAATTGTTCAGGGTATGGTGGACTGTTATCAAATGTTTCAAGGGTTACAGTGTGTCCTTCATGGTATTATTATTAAAAAAGTAATTAATTATTGTAAGTTCTAAATAGTAGTAACTGTGAAAAAACTCAAGTACTTAACCTATACTGCTGGATTTAAATCATAAACTGCCGAGGAGAACTAGCAACAATTTGACACTTAAGTTATCCATTTATGTTGAATTGTCCAGTAGAGAGAGTGTGATTCAACAGACGGGCATGGCCAGATCGACTTAGAATTCCGATCCCTAATATATAGACACTTTATGGGATTTTCGATGATTATTTTATACGTTTCACACGAAGTAACAAACAAATTATACCCTTATAAATTATTTGTGGTGGAGGTTGTAAAAATCTTTTGGGCGGTTAAAAAACAATGTCTTCATAATTTTTTTAGAATTATTCTAAAATTTATTTACACATAAATAAAAAAATTAAGTACTCAAATGTATAAGCACAAAGAGTCTTAACTAAAATGAAACAACAAGCAATTGAGTCAACAGGGATTTGTGGCAACGGATGTTTTTTTAAAGGCAGCCATTAATTTAACATTAACAAATAAATAATGAAAATGGAGAAATATGGCAGAAAACATTTTATTAACTCATGCTTTTTATGTCATATTTTAAGGTCCAATTTATTTACATTTACTTTGATTTGTAGAAATTTTCAAGACATATATCTGTGGCATTTTGACAAAACATCTTAAGTCAAATTTAAAAAGTTGAAAAAATGTTGTTAATCATACGAATTTTCATTAAAAAAACAGGTCATCAAAATGAGTATTTTTTTGTAACATGATTTCACTGTCGGAGTCAAATCTCTTTCCGCCAAGCAATTTCTTCCAGTTTGGAAACAAGAAATAGAACTCGGGTCTAAATCCCGAGAAATGGATGGGTCAGGGAGAAGTTCGTGGCATAATTCATGGATTTTTGCCATGGAATGCTTAAAGAGCACAGGAAATTCACTTTTTTAAATCTTCACCTCAAATCACGAGCTCAATCAATCAAACACAAGCTATATGACACAGCTTAACAAAATTCTGACAGATGCCTGTTGCTAGAAAAACTATTGAAAAGTCTATTAGACACCTCTGTGTTAATGTATTAACGCGATAAATACCAAAAGTACATTATAAGCATAATATAGGTATTGTTGTAAAATTTAAGACTAAATAAATTCATATAAATACGATTTAATGGTGTCCATCCGTCCGCATGTATGTTGAAATTTTTTTTCCCAAAAACCCGAAAATTATTGCCATAAAAATTCGGTCAGACCTGTACACACAGAAAGAAATATCAATGTAAAATTAACATGGCACAATGTTGATTAAAAATCAGAGTAAAGTATGGACTTTATTTAAAATTATCATTGTTTCATATAAATTTTAAATGAAATATGTTAATATAACATTGTTCAACACTATAAAAAGAAAAAACGTAAGTTTTTTTATTTTCATGTTTAAAATAATTTATAAAAAAAAAGAAAAATTCCCGTTTTATTTTTGTTAAAATGATTTTGTTAAATTGAACATCAAGTTATCAAAGTAGAATAATGACGATAACCATATCGTTCCATTCTGCTGGTGTCTTTTGATTGTGAGTGCTTCTGTGAACAAAGGGGAAAACAAAAAAGTGAAACATGTGTTACAGGAAAATAAATAATTATATTCTCTCTGTCTCTCTGGTTGCGCGGGTAAGTGTTTGGAATTATTCTTAAATAAATGCATATGTTGTCTCTGAATCCTCTTCTCACTGTTATTTCACACTCAAACCAATCCGATTCTACATGAAATTCACGTTGTTTCAACTTGAAATAAACTTCATTCAACGTGATTTGGAGTTTTATTTCAATAGGAATTTCATTTTGCTCTAACTTTACTGGAATGTTAAAATAACATGAATTACGATTATTTTAAAAGAAAATAATGTTGTTCGCAAGTTATTGTAAAATCATGTTAAATTAACATGAAATCACTACCGAAAAATGTAAAATGAACCTTGTTTTCGAGGATTTTACATTGATTTTTTCTGTGTAAAATTTAAGACAAAATCAATTCATATAAACAGGGCTGTCAGACTTGGGGATTTATCCCCAAAGTTGGGGATTTCATGTGAGCAAAAAGGACAAAGAAAGTCATTGGGGGATTGGGGATTTTTTTGGGGATTTAAAAACAATTTCGGGGATTTTTTGGAGATTTTACACTTTTTATTTTTTACGTTTATTTTTCTTTGTTTCGTATATAAAATATGAAAAAAGTAGCATAACTTTTTTCTTACTCTTATATAGTGTAAAGGGTCCTAATTAAGGTTACCATTTTTGTTAAGTGTGTAAAAGGTTCTTTATTTTATTTTTTTTGAGTGAGTGTTTAAAAAAAAATTAAAAAATTTAATCTTAATCTGTTGACAACACAAAAAATTTTTGATTTTTTTAAGGCAAATATGTATGTATGTATGTATGTCTTCCCCAAAAATAAGTTAATATGAAAAACAATGTAATAAATATTGGGGAAAAAATGCTAGGCTATTGGTTAGTAGTTATGATGCTTCTTATATCATCAATATAATCATATAATCAACTTATAAGGATGGCTTAAACCTATTAAACAAGCTCCAAATTCTTATAAATTGGCTCATTCGTCTTCAATAACAGCATATTGTTCTGCTTATTATTCCTCACTGGAATCGCATAAAAAGGATTAAAAAAAACATGCCGAAACCTGTCGCTACAAGCAAAATAAAATGATTTTTTTGACTAAAAATTTTTATTTGGTGATTTTTGGGGATTTCTTATTAACATTTTTCGAACTATTTTTTAAAAAAAATTTCAAATTTGGTTAGAAAAAAAACAATCAAAATATTAACTTTTTAAGGTTTTGTTTTTTGGGGATTTGGGAATCTGGGGATTTCTGGGGATATTTTTTTAATTTTTTGGGGACAAGGAAAAAAAGTACCTGGCAGCCCTGCATATAAATACGATTTAATGGTGTCCATCCGTCCGCATGTATGTTGAAATTTTTTTTCCAAAAACCCGAAAAATATTACTATAAAAATATGAGATATAGGCAGAAAAATAGAAAAATAAAAAATGTGTATTTAATGAAAAATAGGCACTCATCACGTTTTATTTCATATTGATTGAGAAAGAAGTTCTTAATATGTTTTATTAAAATGATAATTATGTGAATTAGTGGTTGAATGGTCTAAGGTACTGCAACGATTTTTTTGCGACCCGGAGTCGAATTCTAGTAATTTTATATTTAATTCATTTTTATTACCATTTTAAACGGGTGTATAAAATTTGACGTCACCGATTATAGTACTCTAACCTATTTTTTTTATCGGCCGAATGCCAAAAACTCCATAATAAGTCAAAAGACATAACATATAAATATATCATGATAAAATTTGCAATAAATATATATTGTATATATTTATTTAATCCGAAATCGGCCCGAAAAACCCGTTAACTAGGCAAAAAATGTAACGAAAAAGACATCGTTACAAAACTTGGTATACATTTTTAAACAAAATTTTATAAGAATTGGAGATTTTAATTTACTTTAAAAGATATAAAATTTAAATAACTATAAACTATAAGATCAGTCTATAATTGGTTATTAATCCAATATAAGCCTAACTTTTTGGTAGTGGACAACAACGATTTGGAACACAGAAAGAAAAACTTGTACTAGATTTAAATTTTTTTCTACTTACTCTTAGTGCGAGTCTTGCTTAAAAATTTAAGTACAAATGTACTTTAAACAATCTAAGATGGGATAACCGAATTATTTTGGATGATTAAATGTTCGAATAATTCAAAATTGCTTATTTTCGATTAACGAATAATTCGAATAATTAATGTCGATTAATCGACTAATAGAAAATTTGTTATTTCCCAGTATTAGTTTTTTTCTTTTATGTAAAAAAACAAGCCGGTACGTTTTAAATATCTTTTTATTGTTTCTTACCTCAGTAACATTTCCTTCGATTAATTTTTTTTTTTTAAATATTGGACTGAAACCAAAGAATAATTGATTTTTAAGAATGCTTAGTACAGACTTTTACCACAATGATTCAGATGAAGAAGATGATTTTTTTGAGACGAACGAAAACAACCTTCTACCAGACCTTAACAAGACTTGTTAAAAAATCAATAAGAGATTCAAGTTTTATAATGGAAGACTACCAATTTTAAGAAAATACGAGAAAAAGAACAGAGAAATTGGATATGCTTTATAACGCTTTACTTTCAATCTCTCCAACGTTAACAATAAGTGCAAGAATCTTTTCTTATTCAAGTTTCATCCAATCAAAGGAAAGAAATCGTTTTTAACATGTACATTAAAACACTTTTTAAAAGATAATTTTAGAAGACTAGCTTAAATTTTGATGCTATTTTATTTAAAAAGTTTTCCTCTTTTATTACCTGAAGTACCTTTTTTAAATTGTTGTTACTTTTCTAATAAAATTTGTATGTTAAAAAATATAATTTTTGGTCTTATTTTTAAATTTCTAAGCTAAAAATTTCTAAATTTTAACCTCAAATAATTATTCGCGCGATTAATCGATTAATACAAAACATCGATTAATTAAATACCCTAGTGCATAAGAGTGTGTTTGTAAAAATTGGTTGTAGAAACAACAAAAACACTTCAAAAGAAGGTGAGCAACGGTTTGCCTGCTTTCTATTGAAACAACAATAACACTACAATAAGAAAAACTAACATTTCATTGAAAAGTGAAATAAGAAGCAAAAATTTCCATATTCTATTTGTTAAAAATATAGAATTTTCTCAGTAGAATCATGACAAAAAATATATCGGGCATGCTGCTAGCGGCTTATAATTGAGAGTTATTTTGTTAACAAAGGGCGCAAAGCAACATTCAAAAATGAAATTAACATGTATAACGGGTAAAGCTATGTTCACATTATGTGTATTTGTAATGTGGATTGTCACATGAAAAATTTGTAAATATCGTCTGAACCCCTTCAAAAAATATCATGTGTTTTTTCTCTGTGTACAGTACGCATGGCATTTTTGATTTAGAACGCGTTCTATTTTCTAGTGACCAAGCATCTGACATCAGCTGTTTTTTATTAACAAAATTGTTTGTAGCGGCAAAAATTAATTGAAATTTTAATACATATACATTATAATAGTAAATAAATAATAAAACATATACAAATGCACAAATTAATTATTAAAAATATTTTTTTTTACGTAGCTTAAGTAAATAATAATATTCTCTCTCTCTCTGGTTCTCTCCCTTAAGTGTTAAGGTTAGACTTATAACTTTATGGTCATTTCAAGCACGATCGTGATCAAACCATCTTAGAAATTCTTAGAGCAAGCACACTTTGAGATTTACTTTATTCAGTCCTGTTTTCATATTATTTTAAGTACGAGACACTTGCATAATGCATACGTGAAACAAGCATTCTTTACCAGATTTAACGAAATTCGTACTAACCGTACTATTGACACCACTTTGGCTTGATTTGAGTACAGAGAGAATGATTTTTCCTTTCAGTGTACAGACACATAAAACATTCCTACTTGTTTTAATATCAAACATATTTCCTATAAGTTAATTATATATTTTTAGTGTGCCATGTGGGTGTAAAGATTTCGGCTATAGTTTAATAGACACATAATTCTATATTTAAATTTTTTATTAGACATCTCCATCACCTGCTATTGCCAATGAAAATATTTAATGCAAAAGAAAGAATTTATAAAATGCGCATAAAAATATTTTAGCTCTTTATTTGAATAATAAACAAGACTACCGCCAAGAGTTTGAATAGAATTTCTTTTTTAATTTCCCACGCTTTTACAATTTAAAACAATAAAAATTCCTTTTTAAGCAATAATTCCGTGAATAATACACATTAATCAATCGCAACGAGTTTATAGTGGTGAGTAAAACTACTTAAGGACATGAAGAATGTTTAAACATTACGTTCGTATTTTCGTTTCCCTTGATAGTCCCAAATACAATTTTTAAACCAAAATATCGTTACCTAAAACGCAAAAGGCCCTAACGAATCAAAATTTAAAAAAACAATTTTTCGTTGATTCTAATGTATTCGATCAACTCAAATGCCCACATGTTAGAATCGTTCGACCAAAATTAGCCATTTTTTTAACAAAAAACAAACGGCCCTAGCTAAAACATTGCCAATTGTACAAACATCTGGTAGACTTTACAGTTGAAGGCAGTTTATAATTTTGAATAGTTTTTTGCTTCTCCTTTAAATTTTCAATTTTTTAGATAGGGCCTTTTGCGTTTTAGGTTACGATATGTTTGTTTCAAATATAAAAATAAATGAAACATTTAAAAAGTTTTGATTTGTTTTATATCGCCCAAAAATATATTTATAATTTTTTTCAACCTAAATTAGATTTCAGATCTAAATTAGATTCAGAAATAACAGGCTCATATATACCCTTTCTACCCCCAGAGTATATAGAAAAACTTTTTAAGTATATTTGAACTTATGGTGCTTCATCCTCTAGGGAAATCAGGTGCAGATTATACCTGGCTTTCAGCAGAATTCAAAACCTTCAGATCTCCTGAGATCGTGGCTAACCAGAGATGCTTTATCTAGTACAATGAGAGTCAGTGCCCCTGGTAGTACGGCATTAGACTGACAATTGGCTGAGGGCCCTTCGGGGATCACGTAGTAGTTGTCGTTTCTACCCTTTCCTACTACACACTTAAAATAAGGTATATAATACTTTAATACATCAAATTTGCTTAACTCAGAATATAAATTAAATTCTATAGATCATTCATTCATATTTTTAATTAAAAATTTAATTAAAAATATTAATGAAAAAGCAAACAAAAACTTTTTGTTTTATTTTTTTTTTTTTTTTTTTGTGCCAGTAAATAATAATTTATTTCTTTATAAAAATTACGAAGTGTTTGCTTTTAATTCCCTACTGATGTGTTCTAATTTGTTAAAAAGTTTGCAATTTTGATGGAAAAAAAAACATAAAACAAAATGTTATTCTACACACACAAGCTTGTATTTAGTAAAAAAAAAAATAATAAGCAAAGAATTCAGTGTTGCCAGCAAGCTTTTGGCTTACGTCCCTAAAAATAGCTTAGCCTACAAATTTTATATTATTTGATAAATTATCACATACGTTTAAAAATATTTTTTTATAAAAAAGTATTTAAATTTTTAAAAGTTTATTGTCATTTACAAAACTTTGGACAATGTTATAACAATATAAAAGTAAAATTTAAAAAAAACTTCAAAAACAAGAAAACCAGTATAATAAGAAACAAAAATTTAATATGATATATAATTGTAATGAAAAAAGGCATAAGAGCACATTTAGTAAAAAAGAGCACATGTACTCTTTAAAAGAGCACGTCCGGCATCCCTATTGATATCTCATTATCACTAACTAAAACCAATATGAAAGTCATCTACATATTTTTTTATTATTTTATTGTCAATTTTTCCAAATAAAAGTATGTATACAACTTTTTCCCCATCACAATATCAGCAACTATTAGAGATGCTGGAGAACCCATAGGTAGCCCCTTTTTTGTTTATATATTTTCTTATCAAATTTAAGATATCTATTACCTACTATACAAAACCTTATAATTCTCAAAAATAAATCTTTATTAACATTTGCTTACCCTAAAATTTTGCCCAAATTTTGTTTGGTTTCCTCTTCTTATTTTTATTTTAAGTGTGTTGAATAACATTTTAAATTTATTATGATAAGTTTGTTAATTGAAATTTTAAATTTATTGTTCGATTTGTTGTCAAAAACAATTTAGTAATTTTTTATTATATTAAAAAATCCTGAAGCAGCTTTCCAAAGGAAATCGAAATATTGAGAGAGAAATAAAAAATATTTTAATTTATTTAATAAACAAAAAGTGACCTTATGCTTAAAGACTATATTAAAATATAATATTTAATAGAAAAAGGTCGATGAAATAAGAATATAATTTTGCTTTTTAATACAATATAATTTCTTTCTTGTACAGGAAACAATTTTTTTGTACCATAAAAAAGTATTCCCAAAGTATTTCATATATTTTCCTTTCATTTTTCAAACAAAAATGTAACTTAAGTTTTTTTAAAAAGTTGAGTCTACTTCTACTTCAGCAACAATTTGTAATCAATTTCGTTTAAAATAATTTCATTTAATTTTGAACAAATATTTTTATACACTTCATTCGTTTACTGTTTACTTGTTAAATTGGTAAAATGTATAATAGAATTTTTCTGTTAGTCATTAATAAAATTAAATATTCAATGAATAATTATTTACAGCAAAACATAATTCTATGTTGTTTTTTAATAATTTAATAATTCTATTCTAAAAAATCTACAAGGTGGGCGCAACTTTATAAAAATCTTCGTTTTGTTAATTTAAGCGACAAAAAATTTTTTTTCAAAATGGCTTTAGGGTACCGAATAGGGTATTCATTCGGTTAACCGTTAATCGCTTAACCGATTAAATACTACCCGATTAACTGATCGGTTAATTTAATATAGGCTTTTTCGATTTACGACTAAACCGGTTAATTTCAGTCGATTAACCGATGTAATACAAAATTTTTGTAGTATTAAACCAAATTTTTTGCGTTTTTAATTATGGGTGACTTCCAAAACGTCAGTTGCAAAGCAACTCGCTTTCTACAATGCCACCATGTACAATTTTACAACGTTATCTGTACCAAAGTTCACCAAAAAATGTTACTAAAGTGCACCAAAAAAGTTGTGTTTGTAAATATTTTTCATACAATATATTTCCCTCTATTAATACATTCTTAAAATATAGTACAAAAACTGAAATTAAAGAATTCGAATTGCAGAGTTAGATGATGACCTGACAACAGAAGAAACTTTGATAGTAACACAACAGTATTACCCGAAACAATTAGAAGTGTTAAAAATTTTAAAAATTAAAAGAGTACTCTAATGGAATAATGGAAGATTTTATATGTTTAGAGAAATCCAGGAAAAGGACTGAGAATTTAGTTATTCTGTATTATAGGTTGCTTTCGATTTCTCCACCATCTACGATAAGTGAAAGAAATTTTTCCAAGTGAAATATTATCAAAACTAAAGAAGAGAGTCGCTTAAATCCTTACTGCCGCATTCATAATAAATTAAAATGGATTTGAAATGCATTTTAAGAAAAATTTTTATGAAAATTTTGCCTTCAAACACATTTCAAACATATTTTAGTTTTTATGAATACGGTAGTAAACATTTTTACCAAATTATTTTTCTAAAAGACTATTTTATAAGATCTGCTTAAACTATTTAAAAAACAAATAAAATTGTCTCACAGTTTATTTTTTAATAAATATATAATATGTATTAATTTAAAATTATGTATTACATAGTAATAAATAATTTTTTTGTTTGCTCGTTTTATTTCAAGAATTGTTATGTTTGTTATGTAATTGTTTTGTTTTTTTTTGTTCGTATAAACTGCAATTTTTCATTTTTATATATTAAAATTACGTAATTTATAAAAAAAAACTTTATTAATCGGTTAACCGATCAATTATAAATTTAACCGATTATTAACCGATTAAACTAAATCATCGATTAATTAATCGGGCGATTAACGTAGTACCGATTATCAAAAATTAAGTATTCATGTATTTTCGTATGTTATTTAACTGAAAACAAAATTAAAACTCATGTACAAACTAAACACGTCTAAAAGCTTCCACAAAAGTTCATTTAATAAACACATTTGCTCCGAATTTATAATTATTAAAATGCAATGCATCAAGTACCAAAATCAATATATACTAGGTAGTCTAAATAACACATATTTTACATCACTATACTTTTTAGCGATCATATGTTTGAATTAACCTGCAAGTTTTTGCAATTTTTCCGTTCGTTTACTTTTTTGTGCAAGAGCCAGTTTTAAGAGTAAAATTTTCATATTGCCTAAAATATACTCACCTACTGGATTTTACTGGAAAAGTAAACAAACGTATCTGTTATAAGTTGTATTAAAAAAATTTTTAACAAAATACTGTTGGTGTTTGTTTGAAAAAAAAAAACTTTAGTAATATTGCGAGAATCGTAAGAGTGAACGTATTAACTCTGCTCTCTGTTAAAGAGGCAAAAAAGAGTTTTTCTTCCATTATAATGAAAAAATTCCATAAAATGTTTTCCCAATTAAAGCATTAATCAAAACTAAAATCAGTTTTAATTAAAAATTATATCAAGTGAATTAAACGTTTAATAAAGTGAATTTCACGTTTTATTAAGTGAATTAAACGTTTAATAAAGTGAATTAAACGTTTTATTAAGTGAATTAAACGTTTAATTGGTACTATTAATTTTTTAATTGGTGTAAATTTAATTAATTTTGTAATTAATATCACACATTTTTTAATTGAAATCAATTTTTCTGTGTAAGGCATTTGTGAAGAGGTTTTGAATTATATGAGACCCTTAAAAGCGAAGCTTTAAAGAAAGCTATGGTCCACTATGAATCTTACATGTTTGTTTCTGGTGCTCCAGTATTCAGTTATGGGACACTTTCTGCACAGAAATAAATAAAAAATTTTGATTATAAAATTATTAAATTTGCACCAGTAAATAAATTAATAGTATCAATTAAACTCTTAGTTCACTTGATTAAACTTTTAATTCACTTGATTTAATTTTTAATTAAAACTGATTTAATTTTTGATAAATGCTTTAATTAGTGCACAATTTTGGAGAATTTTTTCTGTGTGGGCCTCCAATATTGTAAAAATCCAAAGTTGCCAAAATAAACGTCTACGAATAATTTCAGCCGCAAGGATCCCAATGTGCCATTAGTAAAAACTTTTATCACGAAATATTCGATAAAATGGATCTTGCCCGCAGGATTATAATTACGGCTCTTGATGTTTATAATTTACAAATCTTTCTTTAATTGACTACAAAAGCCTGCGTATTCAAATGATTTATAGCCGATAAAAAGCTTTTGGGCTAAAATATGCTGCTACGACACATTTTGTGTAATTCTCTTATAAACCCCAACTTATTCTTAATGTTTTTATGAACGGCTGGACATGTTAAGATCGAATAAAACACTGGTTCTAGATCGATTTATGTATTAAAGAGTAGTCCTCCCCTAATAATTTTATTGAATAACAAACATCAGCATAAATTTATAATTCCCTCCTTCTGTATGCGGCTCAAATCACACATCAACTATTTAACATTAATTTGTTAAAAAAAAAAACTAAAATTATTAAAAGCAGTCATATGTACTTTAATACAATGTACAAGTAGTTCTTGGAAAATTAAATAAACAATTTTGATTAAATTCGTTCGATTTTACAGCCGATGAATGCCACAAAATAACGCATGTGTGGTCAAACAAACTAAAAGTTCTATTTGCTTCAATAATGAAATTTAAAAAAAAAATTTTTTCTTTTCTTGAATTTTGTTTGTTTAAATAAAAGTAATTATAATTTTTACAAGGAAAACACTTGTAAATGATAATATCCAGCTAGCATTTGGAAGATTTTTTTCACAAAGTCAGATTAATGAGTCGATTACTTCTAGTGATCAAAAACTGATTAATCAGTGACATGATTAAAAAACGAAACAAAACTGACTCATGCTTATGATTTTAAAGTGTTTGATTTAAAATGTAGCACCAAAGCGTATTGAATTCGCAAATGGATCTTAAAGGCGTTTGAATACTTTATCTGTTGTTTGTAATCAAATTTCGCGCCGCTAGAAGGTTGTCTACTGCTTGATCGCAAACTAGTTATGCCGGCGTTTGAAAAGTGATAGATTATGTAGAAATTACTCTTTAATGAATAGGAATAGATTGATAAATGGCTATAAAAAGACTTCTAAACAATACAAAACAACTGATAAATGACTCAAAAACTACTCGTAAACGATTAAAAAATATGACTACTAAATGAATCGAAAAAGACTCGGAAATAAAGTTAAATAAGTCAGATAAATGACTAGAAAAATTACTCTAAACTAAAGAAAAAAAAACCAATCATAAATGACTCTCAAGAAGAGCCATTTTTCCCGACAAAAGTATCATTTGTTCTTTAATCGCGCTGAAGAGAAAAAAAGACTTAACATATTCAAAAAAGGCTTGCTGGGTAATGAATTTTCATTATTTTCGTAGTTTTGAAAGCTTGATCAGAAATTTAAATTAACCCCCGTATTCATAAACGATTATTAACAAACATTTATTAAAGAACATTTGCATACAAAATTTGTTTTGTAAACCTTTATTAAGTTGAAAAGTTTTTTATGATTACAGGCGTAAATCTGCACATACTTCGTTCACTCGCTAAATGTTAATTTTTTAATTGGTAAAATTTTAAATACATTTTGTTGTTTTACAATCATATAATTTTACCTAAATAAATGTTAAAATATTTTATTATGATTTTACATTTTTAAGGCATTAAAAGCAAAATTTTGTTAGAAGTCTGTAAAGACTTAAGTCTGCTGGAACCTCTATTCAAGATCATTTCAAATAATACCTAAAAGCATTTTCGGAAAGGTGGCTTTATTTGAACACTATGGCCAATTATTGACCAAAACTTGTGTCATGAATCTTAAGCTTCTAACATAATTTTGTTCTGGGTTGTCCATGACTGTTCAAGAATCCCAAATTGGATATATGTATGTACTTTTATAAATTTGTCTGTAACAACTATGGTGTAAGGTAGAATTTTGTCGGGATGGACCAACTATACATTCTTAATTATTATGCTTTGCTCTTAACACCTATAAAATAACAATTTTAATAAATTCACAGCAATTACTGGTAGAAGGGGAGGGTAACAAAATATTTTCTATAAAATTAATTATTTCGAGAATACTTTCTAAAAGCTTAATTATACCATCATTTAATAATACTGTGTGTAATTTTTTAAGTCATGAAAAAAAACCATATACGGACACCACTTCTTTTTTGTATGGGCCCCCAAAGATTTGGGGCCTCGGTGTCATTTTTGCAAAAAAGTGATGTTATTCTCAGGCTAATATCTTGCAAACCGTTCGGAATTTTGATTTACCCTCTGAGAAAAAGTTGTAGCTCTTGCCATAAAGAACATAAAAAGTAAAAAAAAAAACTTCATCTTCAAGATCAAAATCGCAAAAAAACTTTAAGAAACTCGATTTTTTTTTTTACCTTTTTTCCCCTGTTCAGGTCCATAGTTTGAAAACCGTTCAAATTTCAATTAAATGTACCTAAGATCTCAATAAACGACTTTCTAGAACATATAAACTTCCTAGGAATGATTCTTTCGTGTTGCACTGTGTAACACAACCATGATCTTAAAGAGCTTTGTTCTTGTCCTCCTTTGCAAATGTTAATTGATTTAGAACTAATTTCTTAGAAGATCGTTTTTCTGGCAGGCTGATAATGTAATTTTGATAATATCTTGATAAAACTTAAGCTTAAATCTGTACGAATTTTATTGCAATCGGTCCATCATTGAACATGTCTCAAGAAAATAATCATACTATTAACCACACAAACCATCTCCTGCACGTTAAAACTTTTCTTAAATGAAACATTGTTTACACAATACATGATATTTTTAAAGACCCCATATAAATTATTACGAAGAAAAATCATGTATTAAAGATGCGTTATCTGCTAAGAATCTCACTTTTTAGAGTTATACTCCTAATCAGTAAATAATATACATACATCCAAATGACTGAAAAAATCATATGGTCAAACTTGGCCTACCAAACCTTTTTATTCGTTTTTCAAAAATGTTCATTAAGTACTGTTTGTACTGTTTTAATATTTTGTTTTTTTTTCCAATATTATCTTCTATACATATAAAATTGTAACGTTACTGACTGATTCTGAAGCTAAAAACTTGAAATTTGGACCGGAGGTGGGGGTCTCCCCAAATCGATCCACTAAGACGGGATTTTAGGAAATTCGAATGCTTAGGGGGTAAAAAAGGGTAAAAACGGTTAAATTCGATAACCTTATATTTCCAAAAGTAAAAGAGATACAAAAAAACTGTAATACATATCGTTGTTCTTTTTAAAAATAAGTGGACATGTGTCTGGTACTTTTTTTAAATTCGGCACTTTAAGGGAGAAAACAGGTAAAACCTGAATTTTGGTACTTTTTTGTCACCCCATCTTTATTTGAACCAATAAACCTAAAAATAAAGTTTATACCACATTCGAAACCTATCAAAAAAATACGAATATGAATTTGGTACTTTTTCGAAATTCGAACGTTTAAGGGGTGAAAATTGTAACTACTTTTGGTACTTTTGTTTACAAAATATTTTTCTCCATTCGTTGACATATTCGTACTTAATTATGGGCCCCCACTACAATACTGCAATTTTTGATATTTTAATGGGGGAAAAAATAGTACCAACATGGGAAATACGGGAAATTTGACATATTTCTTCAGCGTTTTGGTTCTACAACTGGTATTTTTTTAAATATCGTTAATATTGGACCTTAAAACAAAATATTCAACATGCAATGTCCTGAGTGGATACGAATCTATGAGGGAACTTTTTGGTACTTTTTCGTTCTTTTACTAGTACTTTTCGAATTTCCGTAAGTATTGGACTAGAAACATAAAATTCAAGTTGCAAAAAGGATAATACGGGAAATTAACTTTCTTTTATTTGCTTTTGTGTTCTACGAGTGGTAGTTTTTGAATTTTCTTTAATATTGAAATCAGAAACACAAAATTATAGGTGAATATCAACATATGAGATAAAAAATGTTGGAACTTTTTTGTTAAAACCTAGGAACATAAGCTTTGGCATATAAATATGTTCATGAAAGAAAAGGCCCGATTTGAAAGCAGCTGGTTAAATGCTAGAATTTAAACAAGTTAAAACCTCGAAAAATAAACCTTGGCATACAGATATGTCCACGTAGAAAAAGGAGACGCTAACGAAGTTAGCACGTAACATTGAAAGGGTTTCAATAAAAAAAAAAACTCTAAAAGTTTTATACAATATGTATGTGCGACTGTACAATATGTATACATTATAAGTGGGTTTCCACCAGATGTGTGTGCTTAAAATAAAGTGAAACACATTTCTTTTAATGACAAGTTTAAGTGCTATATTCGGTTGTGCAGAATATATGGTTTAAAAAAGACACAGCAAGTTCACAAATGAAAAGAAGACTGCAAAGAGTGAAGTTTTATGTGACAAAATTAAGAAGTTGTGATTTTTTGCTCATACATCCGCTATTTACGGACCAATCTAGTTGAATTTCAAAAACAAACTGTTTCGGACCATATCAAAGTAAAAAATATGTAATAACCTGATCCTAATTATATCTGGCTGGGATCTTCAGAAACCCTCGTTTAACATACACACTGAAAGACCAAATGATGTGAGAACAGACGGATGGACAAATGAGCATCGTTTTTGATTAATCCGCTACTTATAAGAATCCTAAAAAGGGGCTTTACACAAAGAACAAATTCTCGACAATTATTTTTTTTTCAATTATTAAAAAATAAAATCGGGTTTAACTAAAAAAATTAATCAATTTAAGAAGACATTTACTTAAATCGACAACACTAACACAGAAAATGTTGTTACAGTATTCCATAGATAATTACCTCGCCAAAAATGGCAATATTTTTGCGTAATTATGCGTGGTAAGCATTTAAACAAATACGCTTAAGTACCTCGTTAAGGTAATTATACGAATACGTTTAAATACCTCAGTGAGGTAATTTAACGTATTTATAAACAAGAAATCTAAAGTTTGATGTATGAAAAAAAGTTAAGACATAGGAATTTTAACATGTGTCAGCTTAATCTAAAGATATAGCAATAAAAAAACAATGGGATTTTCTGTCCTGTCATATCCTACGTACAAAAGCGTACTAATGCATACAAACTTATGAACAGGAAAACCGTAAGTATACAATTTCATAGTTTTTCTTGTGCGATAGAGCTGGCAAACAATCGATAGTACAATCGATAGTTGTCTTTCCATTGGACTATCGATAGTTTATTTTCGAAAGCGATACTATCGTTGAAATCTTTTTTAAGAAAATTATCAATAATTTTTTGTTTCGATTTGGCAATAACAAGTCAGCCGTCGTTGCCGCACAGCTTAGCTAGTTGCGGCAGTTATCTAATCGGCTTAAGGATCAACCATTTAGAATAGCCTTGCTTATCCTCATGCCAAAGAAAAAATGTTGATAAATGTATGTACCAGGTTTCTCAAATTATTTTCCACCTGAATCGCCAAAAAGTATATCGAAAATCGCCAACATTTAATATTTTTAGATTTAAAAATCGCCAAATACGAGTTTAAGTAAAAAGAGTATACTAAAGTAATTTTACCTTTATTAAAGTTTTCTATATTAACTAAAATAAACATTTTCGTTTAGAAATTTATATTGAGAGCAAAAACAAAGTTGAGTTGTCTTATTGTTGTTTCAGTATATTTTCCCAAACGAAAATTTTTAACAAGGTTTCGTTTAAATGTGCTAAATTCCCATTTCATACTATTGATAAACTGAAATTTGTTGTTGAAGGGATAAGCTATTCCTATGCGCATTTCACTGGTTGGTTAGGTCAGATCGTCAGGAAACTTCATCCAAAAAATTTTGAAAAACTAAAGATATTATACAATAAAACTGTTAAGCGAATAAGAATTATAAACCCCAGTTTTACTTGTAACAATATCAAAGCTTAAACAAAAACAACAACAATAAAAAGTGAGTTTAGCTTTTCTTACAGTCCCGACTACAATTGGTTGATTTTTTGTCAACTCTAAATGTAGTTGTAAGTGGGTAAAGAAAAAACAAAAATAAAAACAAATTACTTTATTTTATTTTGCCAGTTCAGTTTTATTTACATTTTTATTTTATTTTGAAAAATTTTAAATACATATTGATTTTTTTTTACATACTTACCAGTGCACATTATTATTCTTGAAGTTTTGAAAATTCAACATCATATGCAATCATAAATAAATTGAAATATGACAACTTTTTTAGTGGAACCCGAATTATTGCAAACTGTATGTATATTTTAATACATATTTGAAAAAATTTAGCTTGTGATAAGAAAAATTACTGAAAATCGAAGAAAGATTAAACTTTATTCCAAATTTGGAAAATTGTATTTCCTTATATTCCTACATGGACAGGTACGTTAATTACTTACAAACTAAATTAAGGAATTCTACAAAAAATTCGATACTATCGATAGTTTGTTGACAAACTATCGAATGTTGCGACTATCGATAGTTTGCCAGCTCCGCGCCTGGTCCGTCAATGCATATATAAAAAATAATTGGAAATTTTTTTTAGTACATAAGCACAAATTGAAATTTGTAAAAACCGGCCTCCATACAATTGATTATACGGCATAGTTTTAAAGTGTCAGAATCGTAACAAAACTTGGCATGAATAACTTTTATAATAATAAAAACCAGTTCACAAAATTTTGTTCTGTTAAAGTTATATACTAAAATACTAAAATTACCTATTGTCCTTCTTCAGATATTTAGACATTTATATTGTTATTTTCTAGTCTAGCAAGCTTTTTGCAAGATATTTTGTATTGATAACCAAGCTATTTGTTTCAAGTGGATAAGCTTTTATTTTAAAGCCGGAACAATCATAGAAAACTAAGGCATTTTAATTTTGTGTACATATTTATTGTTTCCCCTTCACCAACCCTATTTATTTTAATTTTAAAAGGTGTAGTACACCATAAGAGTGGGTCCAACAACGCTTGAAGAATTTTGTCTTCAGATATGCGGTATTTAATATTTTCGTTCTATGGGATGTACTGCTCCCCTCCATCTACCCCGCTTAATTTTATTTTGAAATTTATAGTTTTGAAATAAAATTTGAAAAAACACTTTTTTTTAAATTTGAGACGGCAGATAGTTTTTTAATGGGAGTTAGAGGGTTCTTCTTTAACTACGCTTCAAGACTCTCGCTATAATAGCTCTTCAGCTCCGCGATATTTAATTTATGTATCCAATAGGGGGTATTGTTCCCCCTGCGCCTCCCCCCTTTTTACAAAGGTGTAGTTTACCATGAGAGCGACTCCTACCGAGTTTAGGAGTCTATAAGCCAACAGGCTATAGATAGATTTCTGAAAGTTTTACAAAACTAAATAGAGTTATTTTTTGTCAAACAAGGCGTATAAGTAATACCCAGCATGGACCAAATATTAACTATACGCAGTAGGGTGAACCTACAAAACTTAGTTTATATTTTGCCTAAAGTTAGTGGTGCACCATGGCGTATGATTATCGTAAGAACACAAATGTCATAAAAATTGCTTTAATTATTTTATTTTATGTAAAATCTAAAATCTAAAAATTCCTGATAAAGCTTTGTTCACAATTATGGCAACAATTTCAGGTTTTCATTTATCTTATTTCTTGCTAAAGTAATTCAAATTATTGCTTCCAAGCGGCTCATCTCGAACAAAACTCATGCCTTATAAATGCGCATTGGCAAGTGATTCCGTAGGATTGTCTCCTTTACAAATTTGCTTTTAGGTAAGCAGTGTTTTTTTGCTGGGTCCTACTTCAGCAACATTTTCTATGAAATTTTTTATGACGTTTATAATAATTTAATTTAGTTTTGAATGAAAATTTTAACAAAATGTTCTAACAAATCTTATATATACATACATATATATGTATATAAGCGTGACCGTTAGTTGTATGGAGAACTTATACTATCCCCCCCAAATTGGTTCAGTTTTATGTAAAAAAAATACAAAAAAATTTCGTAGCGATAAGTTGTGTTTTAGGAGGGGCGTCCGCCCCTCAAAGTTTTCCCTCAAGCCATTTATTCAAATGTAATTTGTTTGCGTATGACTATCTCTTAAAAACAACATTTTACAAGAATATAATATATGGCAATATTTTAGCGCTTCTAGTCAACAATATAAGCCTCAAAGAAAGTTTTTTGCTAAAATCAATACTTTAGAAAATAATTAAGAAACTAACAACAAAATACCAAACATTTTATATACGTTTTATATATGTATATAAAAGGGGGATTTAATGTCAAGTGACACAATTTTGAAATCGATGTCTTCCAATTTGGATGAAATTTACACCAAAGTTAGTCCTATTAGATAGTAGCTTAGACACAAACTTTCAGCAAGATCGGTTAAAAAAGTTTCAGAGGTAGAGGGGGTCAAATTTTCCATTCACTGATAGAAAAGGCGTCATAACGCTGATGTATTTTGACATCAGTACTATGACAAGTGTCTTCGTTTTTGACCCCATTACACTTTTCATCATTGTGATTAAAATCACTTGGCCAAAGTGTCATCAGGGTCAAAATGAAATTATGTCATCAATGGGATGACACATCGGCATCACAGAAATTACGAACATGTTATCAGTGCGATGAGGCAGTAACATCGGAGAAAGGACACATTAGCATCAATCTAATGACAGTTTGTCATTAAGTCAAAGTCATTGGAATTGACTTTAGTCAAAGTGAGAGAATGTTATAATTTACTTACCCGTTGCATATGTTTGTTTCACGTTTGTTGCATAATGACCTTTTTTTACAGCAGAACTCTCAATAATAAGACACCAGCACCATGCCTCATAAGTAGGGTTTTTTCCCGGGAATTTCAATTATTTTATTTCCCGTTTTCCCGGGATTTTTCTTGCGGGATCCCGGAAAATAAAAAATTCCTCATAATGCCAGAAAATAGCTATTTATACTTTGAAATTAAGTTTTCTATTCTCTAAAAATTAGCATCTGTGGATGGGTTGTGGATTAGATCAATTACAAGAAGTGAGTACATGTATTTAAATCAATGTCTCCTGATGCAATAAATCTACTAAAAGCAGAATGGGCAGTGCAACAGTTGATAATTATTATATTTAGTGAAGTGAAGAGTTAAAGTTGAACATTAATTCAAAATAAGATGCAGGCAGTAAATTTTCATTGTCCATGGACAAGTCTTAAAAATAGGAGAAATCAAACATATCGCTCCTTTATTGCAACATAGTCATATCTACAAAAACAAACGATCTTGGCAAAATGCGATTAAAGTTTTCAAAATGTACCGACTTAAAGATATATTTCGCTATAACTTCAGTTCAGTTTGAGATATGACTATGATCCCTCGGGAAATTTGTGTCAATTGGTCCAACAGACTGGTCCTGGGATTTGTGAAAACAGAACAAGTAGAAAAAGAAAGGACTCATGACCAGTGAAAGAAGAACCAATCCCTTAACTGGTTTATGAAGAACAAAAAGGTAGAAAAAGTAATGAATTACAGTACAGTCTTCACCGGTTCTGTGACACATTTTTTGCTACTTTCTTAAATTTGGTTCTTGAATTTAATTCTAGGACTTGTTTTATTGAAATAATACTATATTTTAGTAATTGACATTAAGCACGTTCATTGAGAATAGATCTGTGACTGGTGTCAATTGAGCCCCTCCAATGACAACCGCATGTAAAAGTGATATTTCTTATTCATATAAAGTGTTAGAACTAGAACCGGTCCCTACCACCAAAGACCTATCACGGAACTACTTTGGTGTCAGTTCGCTTCCCTCAAGGGATGCAATGAAGGAGCGATATGTTTATTAGGTGATTAACACAAATTTTCAATTTCAATTTGTGTTGGTTTATATACCCGTGAAGTGCGGGGAAACCGAAATAAAATAACATTTTGGAAACCCGTGTAAGATACAACAACATACAACTTGCAAAACACATTGTCCTTAAGATTACAAATGGACCTATTAAAATAAAAAGGTTTGTAAGAAGCAGTCCGTTTGATGCTTTTTTTGCATAAACCTGGACATACATTTGACTGATATGGACGTTGCTTATAAAAAAGAAAAAATTGCTTCTGATTGTGAATCCGAAGCATGCTACAACGGTGCACATTTAACTATTTGTCCAACCTCGGTAAAAAATTAACGACATTTTTAGGAAACATGATAATTAGTAAATAAAATCAGGAATATACTTTTTGAAGACTTACTAAGCGCTTTGAGTGTGTCAGAAAGTTATTTCCTAAGTTGTTAAAAAATTATATATATTTTTTAAAATATTTTATCTATTTTATTAATTAACTTTTTGATCTCATATCTTGAGTACCTTAATTTTTATTTTGTTCTTATTATTGTTTTATGAATTAAATTGTTATGTTATCTTTTTATTTTGTATCCAGAACATAATAATTATGAATAAAAGCATAATAATAGGGAATAAAGGCGTGAGGTAATAATAAGTCAAGTTGCTATAAATAATAAATTTTTTAGTATATTTATTTAAAAAAACAAAAAAATTTTTTTTAAAACATTGATCAAAAAGCTATCTAATGGTGTTTTCTTTTCTGCAAAAAAAAATGTGACATTTTTTAAAAAAAAAAATGCAATTTGGTGTCTGTTTCTTAAAAATTTTGCTCCCGAAAAAGATGAGTTTTTTAGAATAAAATAAGCCACCCTTTTCGGGAGCAAAATTTTTAAGAAACAGACACCAATTTACATTTTTTTAAAATAAAAAAACCATTTTAGAATAAAACAAGCCACCCTTTTCGGGAGCAAAATTTTTAAGAAACAGACACCAATTTACATTTTTTTAAAATAAAATGTCACATTTTTTGTAGAAAAGAAAACACCATAAGCTACTTGGAACAAATTTTGCTTACACCAATAGGTAATAAGTTACATGGATGAGAAAGAACACCTGTATGGCCAAAATTTCAAGCTTTGACCCCATCTAACTCAGAAACTTTTTGACCGATCTTGTTGAAAATGTGTCTAAACTACTATCTAATAGCACTTACCTTGGTGTAAATTTCATCCAAATCGAAAGACATGGATTTGAAAATTGGGTCACTTGACATTAAATCCCCCTTTTATATATATAAAACGTATATAAATTTTTGGTATTTTGTTGTTATTTTCTTAATTATTTTCTAAAATATTGATTTTAACAAAACACTTTCTGGGAGGCTTATGTTGTTGACTAGAAGGGCTATAATATTGCAATATATCATATTCTTTTAAAATGTTGTTTTTATAAGATAGTCATACGCAAACAAATTACATTTGAATAAATGGCTTGATGGCAAACTTTGACGGACGGACGCCCCCCCCTAAAACACAACTTATCGCTACGAAATTTTTTTGTATTTTTTTTTTTTACCTAAAACTGAACCGATTTGGGGGGGGAGATTATAAGAAATCAAAAAAAAAAAAAAAAAAAAAAAAAAAAAAATTACGGCCACCCTTATGTACATATCGTTACTTTAATATAGAAAAGCCCTAACTAACATGTTCCTTACTTCACAGGAGAAGGAAAAAACTTAATAAAAATTATAGTCTTGTAGTCGCGATTTTTTTTAAACGCAGTTTTTTATTAAACTCTCTAAACAATTTAATAAAAAACTGCGTTTAAAAAATATCGCAACTACGATACTACAATTTTTATAAAGTCTTTTCCTTCTCCTGTAAAGTAAGGAAAATGTTAGTTAGGGCTTTTCTATATTAAAGTAACGATATGTATATAATTTTTTTTTTCCTACTTTTACAAATATTTATTTGCAATAAAATTCACTTTCTATTTAGTTTTCATCTTGTTTGTTTATTTTGCTAAAGTTTTTAATTTAAATTGTAAATTTCTTGCTTCCTTTCTGTAAGAGTTTCATTATTTGCTATAGTTGTTTTCAAATAAATCAAATATTCATTCATTTGATTGTCTAAATGTGTGATATAATTAAATTTTATAACTGTAAATATTTATTTTTTTGTGTTTATAAGAAAATTTTTAATTAAAAATTCTTATTAACACATTGCCAACCATAAATGTAGACAGCACAAATCTTTACAAGGAGAATAACAGCTTACAGAAATTGGTACAGTTTACAGTATGTGATAAAATTGAACTTAAAAAATTATATTTTTAGCTTAATTTTTAGATCTGGATGTGTAGAACATTTTTTTATTTTTCGACACCGTCGAAAGTTAAAGGTATCGTTAAAAAAGTTTTCTATGACTTTATGGATAAAAAGGTTATAATTAAGTTCATTTTTCACTGATTCGAGTTTTATTTAAAAGTTAGAACGGTAAACATTTTTTTTAGTGCCCTTTAGTACTTTAGATAAATGTTGAGTATAATCGGTTTAGTAGTAAACAAGTTTTAATAGCCAGTGTGGACCAACATTCTTTTATAATTAACATTTATATTCTCTTTTAACATTAATATCTTATCTAAAAGTATCCTAAATATATATATTTTACCCGCCCATTTAGTTGGTCGTTTTATCACCTTGATTAAATTTATTAAAACGATAAAATACCAAAAGCCTAATCTAAATCAGAGGCGGAATGCATGATTCTCAGAGACTAGATTATTTGGCAGGAAATGAACCCGCAACCCTCGCATTGATAACCTTCACACTACCATCTAGCTTAGAGGCAAATGTTTTCTTGGTTTAAGGTTTATAAATTTGATAAAAAATTTTGCTAAGTAAATTTTACCAAATATTTTTACTTCATTTTTTAATTATTTGTTATGTGGTTCCTTCACTAAACAATATTTGTTAAGAATATTCAAAGCTAATAACTTTGTTTATATTAAATATGAATAACATCAATTTTGCATCAAATTAAAACATATAGTTTTTATATGATTATGAAGTATAAACAATTTATTTTTATTAAATTTACACCCAGTAAAAGAAATTAAAACTACATATCGCTCATTTGCTGCAACGTCGTCATAACTCAAAAAATTAATTTGGAGTTAGTAAAGCAGAACTGTTCGCTTTGACATTCTTTATACATATTGAATATGAAATAAATGTTTATATACTTTACACTTTCCCCGTTTTCTAAGTGTTGCAAGCAAATCCAAAACTTTAAACACGTTTATTTTAAAACGTATTCAAAACGATATGTACTTGCTATTGTAACAATTGAAGTTTATTTAAATTAAAATTTATGTTGGGGGATAGAAAATAGCTTATCCCCCTCGATAATATTCAGTGTTTTATATCAAGAATAAAAATTGGAAATTAAGCAAGACAAACAAAATCTAGTTAATTGAAAATATTTTTTATTTAAAAATATTTTTTTTTTTTAAGAAGAGAAAAATTATATGTACATTAAGGTGCGCGCTATTTTTCATATTTGCGAAATTGTACCATAACTCCCCTATAGAAATGTTCTTTTGATCCTGTTTCGCAAAAACTTATGCTGATCACATATCGGGAAGGGGTGTTTGAAGGAGAAAAAAAATTAAATATTTTCAGTTTTTGTAAAAGTTTTGCCATTAAATATTTACTTTTGCAATTAAATGTAAAAGAATCAAAATGTGTATGAAATTAGCGTTCTAATGATTATTAAAATTATTTTTTTAATTTAATTACACTGTACAACACACAAACAAATAATAAGGTTCTGCCAACTGATTCTTGCAAAGGGGACAAGACATACGTGCATCGACGTTTTAAAAGTTTACATATGAAACTCATTTTACGGCCTATTTTAAGTTGCGTGTGATACTAGGATTTTGCTATATAGTGTCTTCAAAAGATTTTTGCTTTTTTTTCAAAAAAATTGCAAAAAACCTATTTTTAGAAAAATTAGAGGGTTAATGTATACCAACCAAATGTTGTTTGTATTGTTCTCAATAAATCTTCTGAAGACACTCTATAGCAAAAACCTAAGTATTACACGGTTTTCTAAGTTTCTTCACTTCACAAAGGTTCAAACTTGTACAGGCCGTTTAATAAGTTTCAGATGTAAACTGGTAAAACTCGTATATTTTTTTTAATCCCTTCCTTCTATAAGAACCAGTTGGCAGAACATTGTCATTTTGAAAAAAATTTCATTTTGTTGTACAGTGTTATTTATTCAGTTATTAAAATTTCCCTAGGCCATTAAAGTGTCTCAGTACACATGAACAATAAATGTAGGAATAAAAAGCACATCAGCACGAAATTAAGTTTTCTTTATTATGGTATGGGTATAATACAATCTCTGCAGCTAAAATCGTTAATAGATAGGTTTTGGACTAGTTTATTACTAGTTGTTAGGCGTCGAAAAAATTAAATTTGAAAAAATTTCGGCTGTGCAGCTTAACCTTTAAATTACCCTTGAAAACCCACACAAAAGGAATCATTTTTACACGATAAACAAAGAAATTGTTGAGATACACTAAAGAAAGTTCTCGACTTTGTAAGCTATCTCAATTAAGTACTAAAGCCAAATTTTTTAATTAAAAAATATTTTTAAGTAACGAAATATTTCAGAACATACGTAAGAAACCCTCGTGTGTGGTTTTCCACACATATCTAGTTGCTATGTTATTTGCACTAGAGACAAAATCATCTGTCGGCAAGTGTAAATATTCTTGATATTATTGCCAACTGCAGCAAAGTATGTTTTATAAAGTAAGTGCTTATATAAGCTTTGTTATTTATGTTTAAAAAATAAATAAAACGAAGGTCAATTCCCGAATTCTTTTTGTAAAAATCATCTAGTTAAATACATCAAATTCTACGATATAGAATGATGTCGATAATTATATCTAGGCATTCTGCTAGTTTCTTATAATTCTGTAAATAAAGGGAAATTCAACAAAATTGAAACACGGTGTAAAAGCAAAATAACTAATATTATCTTGTCTCTTTTTGTTTCAACGGGTAAAAGCTTAGAATTATTCAAAATTAAATACATACACTACCCAGTAAAAACTTCGCCTACAAAATAATGTGTTGAGTAATCAGTAAAACACAAAAGCACTACTTACAATTCTACTGAAAGAACTAATGAATTTTACAAGGGATGTCCAAAAATGAACGCATTCAAAGGTAAGTGATTATTTTTTTACCCACATACATCCAGAAAAAAGTAGTTGTAGAAGTTGTTATAGTAGTAGCTATAAGAGAAAGCTACTAAATAATGAGAAAGAAGCTATTTATTTTGATAAAGTAGGCGAAGTTTTACTGGGTATAAAACCATAATTAAGTATGAAAAAATATTGAGGAGAATTGTCATGTCAAGTCTACTTTTGCTTAGACCGTAAATGAAGCTACTAGTGTTAAACTATTATAAAAAGGTTAAATATGATAGTTTGATATATGAAAAAAAATCAAAATTGCAACTACACTGAACCAAATATGATTGGTAATATTAACTTAAAAATTTAGTAAACCCTCAACTAAAAAACTTGTTAAATCAACTCAAATTTTCCTCAAATATAATCAAAATTTATTCAACTACACAAGTTTTCTTCAAATCAACACAATTGTTTTCGCTAAATAATTTTGTTATTGAAATCTGTGTATATGAATAAAATTTTGTTAAAAGAATAAGTAGAATTCTGTTATATACATAAAAATTTTATAAAAATAGTAGTAAAGCAGTAGTAAAACAATGTTTTGGGAACAACAATATTTGAATTAGCATCCTTAAAGGAAATTAATTTGAATACTTAATCCGTTTATTAAACTAAATTTTGTTACTTTAATTCGGCAAGGATGTTATTTTAAATACAAATTCGTTAAAATTTCGTTGAAGTAAGAAGAAGTTTTTTTTTTAGTTTCATTAAGAAATAAATATTAGTTTATATGAAGAATTTTCGTAAAAGTATAAAATTTTTTTTTAATGTTTTTATTTTAACTTAATGGATGTATAGCTGAAGAAATTTCGTTAAAATTAACATATTTGTTTTAGTAGAATTGAATAGAATTCTTAAAAATGACTAACGGAATCTAAAATTTAATAAATGTATGTAGAATTAAAGAAATTTCGTTCGTTCTGATTCAAAATTAAATGAAAATACAAATGTTTCTTAAGGCCCAAAAACATTGGTCAAATTCCCATCCAGCATTGTGGTAGTATTAGTGAAAATGAGTTTGTATGTGTTACACCGACGATGCTTAATGGAAAATCAAACAATTTTGATATTTAGCATGCTTGACGAGTGATTTTGATTAATGTATTGGCGTTTCTCTTAAAGCACCCACACACTTTAAACGTGATTTCAAACCGAACAGTCGCTAAAAATGTCGGATGAAAAAAAATGCTTTGGAGGAAAAAAAAAATGATGGAATTATGGAAAATTTTTTAATTAATAATTTTCTTCTTCTTTTCTTCAATTTTTGTTTTTATTTATTAAAAAGCAACAATTAAACACAATTAAACACTTTTTATCTATATTTTAATATTTGGTTGCTCCTGCTGTTGTCACTTCAAAATAAATGGCAAAATGAATGCTTGACAGCTGATCCAGCAAATGTATGTTCTAATGTCAAGCACACGTACACGAGCTTGATGTCAAGCCTTTGGGCCTTTATGATTCTTAACATATATTAATGAATATGTCCTTTATTTATCCAAAACTGATATTAATAATAAAATGCAAAATAAAATATTTTAATAAAATGTTCACGGAGAAAATAGGGCGTTAACGAATTCTTTCGATCTTTTTCTATCTCTGGTAGTTAAGTAGTTTAATCTCGTTCCATGTAAGACAAGCAGCTTCATGTTCTTTTCTGATGGACCCGATCCAGGAAATATGGTAAAACCAGGCTGACGTTGGCCTTGAGGATTCCAGCCTATGGCAGCTCTTGCATATCATGGACGTCGTATGTCAGTTTCAATAGGGCAACAATATGCCTGATTCTAAAGGGTTTCATTGGATATCCAATTCGGTCAGTAAATTCGTAATATCTTATTCATATAAACTAAATTTATTAGTTAATTTGAATAATGATTCGTCAATTTAAATAAAAAAGATATTCAAAATAACAACATTTATTAGCTAAAACTATTAAAAATTCTTTAAACTTAATAATATTTTACTACCATAATTAGTAAATTTGACTTATTTTGTAATCAATTTAACTAAAAAGGTAAAAGTTAAATCGAAAGAGTTTCTCCTTTATAACTATTAACGAAATTTTTCTGTATTTACGAAAAACGTCTGTAGACTTGAATAAAAAATTTGTAAGTTATAGAATAACCTATATTTCTTCAATTTTACAACCCATTTTGCAGTATTTAGGTGAATTTTTGGTTCAGTGTAGTTTAAAGTAAAAACCATCTAGAATATTTCTAGGTAAATACTAGTTTCTTTGTCTGCAGGAATGCATAGCTTTTACTAAAAACCCTATTGCAAACTAAATTTTACTAGTTAAATAAATTCAATTATTAGATTTTATTAGCTTCCAAATTCAAACATAACCAATGACAAATTTCTCCCGTAACAATGAAAAACTTTAAAGCAATGTTAATAAGTCGTAAAAATATTGCAACCATCGTTCCATTTCCAAAAAGCATTTCACGGTCTTATTATAGTTGACATTGTTTGCTAAGTGGTTTGACAGACTGTAATAAAATACATTTTTTTTTTGTTTTATAATCTGTTCAGATTTGTCCAATATATTTATGGTATTTTCATTCTCATTTTCTTGTTTTTTTTTTTTGCAGGAAGTTTACACTTAATTGAATAAATAAAAGCCAATGAAGTGAAAATTGTTAGAAGTCATGACAAGTTTGTGTATTTAGTACATATTTGTATTATACGGAGCATTCAAACCAAAGAGAGTTTGAAAATATAATCTCTTATTATGCAATACTTTTCGAATGTTGTGAGAGAAAGTGTACTTCTTTAAAAGAGGATTATGTTTTTGATTTGCTAAGAGATGAGGTGAGACATGGTACCTATTGAGAAGACTTTTTTAGATTTTTAATCCTTCATTAAGTAAAATATTAATAATGTTTGACAGTTGCTAAGTTTTAAAATAAATTTAAAGAAATTTTCTTAACAAAATATAATATTTGTCAGTAGGTAACTATGTATTTAAGTGTGTGTGTATATGTGTGCTTGTAGAAGCACAAATAGGCTTAATAACAACAGAAGAAAGTGTCATAAAACCAAAGGTTCGCAAACTTCTTGTATATTCTAAGAAGCGTAATATTTTTCAAAACTTAAATAATATTAAAAAAAATTACTAAGTTGGATTTATGCTAATAACACAATTGGGACGAAAGACGAATTTTTGACCGCGAATTTTCGATCGCCGAAAATAAAACATATTTGTGTGTATGAAAATAGACACAATCATGGCGCCGGCCGAAATTTCATACGCCGGCGAACAAATCCGTACGAGATGACCATGTTTGATTTTAGTTTGCAAGTATTTTAGTTTATAAAGTTACTTTTTTACTTTTTTACTTTAATAATTTTTTTTTTTATTATTTTATCGCATTTAAAATACAAATACAAATTAGATAACTATAAGAAGAGTTTTTAATTGTGTTTTTGTTAATGTTTGTGTTTTTTAAGTATTGTTTTTTTATATGGTCACACAATTTCTCTCTCTTTGCACAAATAGCAAACAACTTTCTCAATTAGTAAAGCTGTTAGTTATTCGTCGTTATTGTGTTTAATACGACGAATTTACTCAGCGAATTTTTCCAAAAAAATTCCTCGTGTAGGTCAAAATTCGTCGTTCGTCCCAGTTGTGTTCCTAGCATTAAATTGTTAAAGATGGATTAATAAATTACGCAGCATACTTTGATGGATATGACATCCTAAAACCACCCAATTCAAATACACATATTTAAGTAATAACCTCAACTAATGTAAGTTTAGACTCATTAAAATAACTAACTCAAATCGATAGTTTAGTTTTTTTAATCCACCCCAAAATAAATTATCTCCGGAAATAGGTATTACAATTTCTATAATGGCGTATGTAAAATTTGAAAAATATATATAAAAAAATGTGGGCCACAAACCTTTTTCTGCCTAAAGCTATTAAAATTTGATATAATTTAAGCCATTATTTCACCCAGCTTACATACAAATGATCACCCAGGATATAGAGAAAAATATAAATATGTGCACAAAATTTAGTTTGAATCAGTGTCTAATCAATATAAGTACCAAAATTAGGTATCGAGACAATATCAGGAAGGATTTAAAAAAAAAACTGACCATAGTTCTCTTGTACGTTTTATTATCTAAACAAGCTCAAACTAGTATAAGTCCTTCCACGAAATAGTCAGTGTTACTTGCATTAAGGACCCATATATGCCCCTAATACTATTTAAGAGCCAATCCTACTAGCATTTGGAAGATTATTTTATCAAAAATCACCTAACTAAGTCTTCCTCGAGTACTTTTGATGATTAAAAACTGATTAATTACTTGCGCGAAAAAAGACTCGAAAATGATTCGTTCTTATGCTTAAAAAGTAATTTATTGAAAATGCAATAACAACACATACAGCAATCGAAAATAGATCATACAGGTGTTTGAAATATGACTGTTTTGACTTTCAAACTTATATAAATTTATAAGTTTATTAAATCTGCCCAATGGAAAATAATTGTTTTCTTTAAACTAAATTTTTTTTCTATACATATTAAATAAATAAATAAAAAACCGCCTAGTGTGAAAGCTCAAGCGAGACTTTTGCGTTTATTCAAGTGTTCAAGATTGCACGTAGTTTTGAGATCAGAAGAGAAAAAAGCACGGTGCATTAGTTTTGCCGCGGTCTGTTTTAAAGTCAATTATTTATATATATATGTATATGTATGTATTTTTCATATAATAGAACGAAAGTTTATTTTCTTTATCAATTTTATTTTTTTATAAACAAACTTATTATATTTTTACTTATATTTTTTGTGCGCACTAGTAAAAACCGGTTGCTTGCAAATTGCCCATTGAACTAATCGAAAAACGTCCAACAACTGCCGGAAATAAAATTTAAACAAAGCAAACATCCTTTTCTTAGACGACAACAATATTAATATAATTACCCCTATTATAAAAGTTGTTGTCAATGTCAATGTTAATTTTAAGTTGTTGTTACATAAAGTCGACGACTTCATCACTTTGACGTTAATTTGGTATTTTCTAAGAATCAATGAATTTGGTATTTGGTAAAATTTGGTGGAGTAATTAAAACAATAAATTTTAGCAATTATTAATACAAATTATGTTCATGACTTCTTTCAAATTTGCATTTTTTATTTAAAACGTATTTAGTTGATATATATTTACTTTTTTACTAAAATTTCTTTAACTTTCGCCACACAGAGGGGTATTTTGCTAATCTGGCCAGACATTCCTGTTTTTTAGTTAATATTGCTTCTTAAAAATTATAGATCTAGGGGCAGATCTATGAAACTTAGCAGAAATATTTGTTATGGTCAAAGGCTAGTAAAGCTAATAAATGATTCGCAAAACAATTAGAATTAGGACTGAAAAATGAGTCGAAAAAGACTCTAAGACGATCAGAAATACGACTTAAAAATGAGTCGAAAAAGACTCGAAAACTATCAGAAATACGACTTAAAATGACTAGAAAAAGGCTCGCTAATAATGAGAAATACAGCGAAAAATGACTCAAAAAAGACTAGAAAATCATAAAAATATGAGTCATAAATGAGTCGAAACTGATCAGAAAAGGGGGTAATAAAAGACTCCTCAAGAAGAATCCCGGGTAGGGTACCATTTTCTCCCGAGAAAACAATCATTTATGATCAGAAAATGAGCTCATATATGCCTAACGCAGAGGAGTCATAAATGACTCGAATATGATCAAATTTTTTCATAAAATGCTTGCAGGGAAATAACCTTAACAAACGGTTCCACAAACATATGAAAAAAGTAAAGAGCATGTTTGTGTGAGTATCAAAAATTTTGAATATTCCCGCAAACATCTTGTTGTTGTTGTTGTCAAAATGTTTGTGTCGTTTATCTAGCCTTTAAAGCTGCTAAGAATATTGGTATTATAATATGCTAATAACCAAACCATAGTAGAGAGGCTATTATGCGTTTTTGGTAAGTATAACACATAAAAAAAATTTATTGTCAATACCGATCGCCTGAAAATTACTTTCAGAAACAATCTAACGATGTGCGTTCGACCGGCTGGTTGGCTGCCCATGGAATTTGTGCGTAGTTTTGAAGATAATTTAAAAAAATTTGGAACGTATTCTAATTGTCACAATGACAAAGCCTTTTGAAAATGATAAAAATCCATCCACAAATTAACATGGGTTGGTAGGAACCCTTTCTGTAAGCGGAAGTATACGCACCGTTAACACTGCTTACATTAGTCTTCCAAGAAAAAAGCTTAATAAAACAAATATAAATTTAAATAGAATAACCTGTTATTGTAACTTTTTTTTTAAATGTCAACTGAAAATATTAAAAATTATTTTTTTTTAAGTTAATTAACTAAAAACATAAACAACTGAAAAGACTACTAGAAAATATATCGAATATATTCTCTTTATTTTATTAATTAGGTAAAATTCCAACATAATATTTCGACTATTAAAGATATTTGAAAGGTTACAGTAAAATGGTAAAAAAAAAAATATTAATGTGAAATTGAAAAACTCTCAAATAAAGCATTTTTTCCAAAAAAAAAAAAAAAATCTTCAAAAATACGCCAAAACTCAAACACTCTCGCCTTAATAAATTATATTCTTTAAAATTGTGCTTTAATGGCAAAATTTCAATCATTACACCATTTTTATCGTTGCTTTAAAGACTTCTTTCTGTTCTTAATGTTCCTTATAGAAAACTTGATGATTTTCCAAACGTATTTCTAAAACAAATCTTGTTTTCTTTTTCTTGTTCCATTCAAGTGGCAATAACAACTTTTTTTGATGACTTTTCTTAATTTTGCATTTTTCTTCATCATCATGCCAAAGCAGCAAATAAAGGGTGTTTCAAAATGAACGCAAGTTTTATATTAATTAGTATTTGTATTTATATTTTTGGAGCATAAATTAATTACGAAAAAACTCTTTATTGAATAATATATTTGGTAAATGGTAGGGTATTCAAACGATTAACCGTTGTTTGATTAATCGAATAATTTTGGGCGATTAACTATTCGAATAATTTAAAATTGCTAATTTTCGATTAACGAATAATTTATGTCGATTAATCGATTAATCGAAAATTTGTTTTTTCACAGTAGTAGTAGTAGCTTTTACCACAATGATTTAGATGAAAAAAATGATTTCTTTGAAACGAGTAAAAACAACCTTAACAAGACTATTCAAATTGTAGTGATATAATGGAAGACTTCCAATTTTTAGAAAAGACGAGAAGAAGAACAGAGAAATTGGAAATGCTTTATAACGTTTTACTTTCAATCCCTCCAACGTAAACAATAAGTGAAAGAATCTATTCTAAACCAAGTTCCATCAAAACAAAAGAAAGAAATCGTTTGAAACATGAAAATTTAAACTGTATACTCTTTTTGAATGACTATTTAAGAAGATTCGCTTAAATTTTGATGCTATTTTTTATTTAATTAGTTCTCCTCTTTTAGTACATGAAGTACCTTTTGTTAAATTGTTGTTATTTTTTTAATAAAGTTTTGAAGTTCAAAAATATAATTTTGTCTTATTTTCAAACTTCTCAACTAGACAAAATTAAAATTATTCGATTAACCGAATAATATTGAACTAATTGATTACACAGTGCATTTTTGTCCTTTTTTAACTTCCCCACAAAAGTATACTTAAACGGCACATAAAAGGGTTAAAATGTTTCACGAATATTTTCTGCATCAAATTTTACTTCGGGCATTGAAATTTTTGAATTTCTTGAAAAGCGTTTGGCATAAGTCAAAAAAATATACTAAATGTACTTCTGAGCTAAAAAAAAACTATTTCAAATGTTTTCAGTTGAAATGTATGGCGATCTTATCTTAGAATATATTAACCCTCTTAGACTTATTTTAAGGGGTCATTTTTGTCCCTTTTTTAACTTCCACATAAAAGTATACTAAAACGGCACTATAGAGGGTTAAAATGTTCAACGATTATTTTATGCATCAAATTTCACTAGGGGTCTTCTAAGACCAAAAAATCGTGCAATGTATGTAAAATGGGCTTTCAAAAAATTAAAAAATTTCAAGGCCCGGAATTTCGAAAATCCGTTTAACATACATTGCACGATATTTAATTGAGCAAGTACGAATATCTGGGCCGATATTCGGCGAAAACGGATATCTAATCTGAAATTTAGTGCCACTCGAAATTTGAAATTTAAATGCAAAAAATCTCCCGTTTGCGTCGATAACAACAAATTGAAGAAAAAAAAATGTTACACTACTAAGGCCCGTTTTCACAACTTATATATTTATTTATTTAAGACAAAAAAAAAACGTAAAATGTTGCACGATTTAGAATATATGGTGTGCAACTATAATGTGGTTGTAGCTAACATGACAGATGGAAGTTATGGCATATGAATGAGTTGTCCGTGGCCATATCTATTTACATTTTTTCTCTGGCTGTGCATTTAGTCCCAAATCTAACTAAATTAACTCATACGATGTAGAGAGCCGAGGCGCGAAACTCGATGACCCAGTAATGTGTAGCTGTCACTGCTTGACTAGAAGAATGTAGGCCATTATCTGCACCAAACGGTGATACATTTTTTGATAGCTGTGGAAAAGATTTACATGGATAGCTGCCCCAGAACATACCCCATTGTAGATCTTAGACATTGAGTGACGCACAATCCGTTTAACAATCGCCCCCAAATGTTAGCGCTACCAATATACCCAGATAACAATTTGAGTGCGTGTGCTGGCAAGATTATGCACCTGCCCCTAATTTAGAACCTGGGGTTATCTAACCCCCGCTGCTTTTAGATAAAATGCTAGAATCATCGTGGAGACAATCCTTCCTTACGCTGAACTCGCACTCATGTGGTGAAAAACAGCCCTTTTAATTCGCACGACTTTTGGCAGTAAACAACAACCACCACGTGATCCCCGAAAGTAACTTTTCAACGGAATAGGAAAAAGACAATATTCCTGAAAGATCGAAATCATTTCCAAAAAGAAGCATACTAACGGAGGCCTCAACCAATAAATAGTACGGTGCCGCGGCATGCCGTGCCACTGCGGGTAACTAACTCCCATGGTACCAGATAGGATATCTGGTCAGCCGCGATGTTATTTCTACGAAGCCCTTAATTTGGATTTCACTTGTTTTGGTTCAACAAACCATTAAACGCACTTTCTTTACTAGGCTTGGTACCCAGTCGTAAAATATCGGCAGTCAAAGAGTTTTTATTTCGGTACCAATGATGATAAATAAAATTTTGCCGTAATTTCGTTACACCCTTTATTAAAACATTTTCTGTTTCTGTTTCTATCTTTTTATTTGTGTTTTTTTTTAAGAAACTCATTATTTTTAAAAAAAAAAAAAAAAAAACGGTACAAATGTTTGTACATGTTTCTGTCATGTGGCAGCATAATTTTGCACAAATTTAAAAAATTAATTATCAAAAAATTTAATATACCTATTAAAATTTAAGAAATTTTTTTAGGGGTTGTGTTAAGAAATTAATTAAACGCTTGCATTAAAATTGTAAAAAAAAATACTTTTTATTACAGACACATAATTTCTTGAAATTCTGTCTACAAATCCCTATTTTAATGGGAAATTTTGTTTTTTTGAAAATAAATATATAAAATTAATAATAATTTATTATAATATCAAATAAATCCTTTTTATCCCCTACTAAGGACTCTTGTTTTACAACTTTTTGCATTTGTTAGTTAATGTGTGTGTGCGTCTTTCTTATATGTATTGGATTTGATATTTCCACAAAATGACAACTCGTATTTTATGTTAACCCGTTCCACATGTACATGTCCCAGACACTTGCCAGTCGTCATGAAGGAAACAAAATAAGAAAAAAAAGAAAAAGAAAGGAAAGAAACGGTTGTTGTGTGATTTTCTTTTTGTTTTCTATTTTCTTGAATTTTTTCATTTATTCTTTTAAATACGGAAAGGTCCTTGTACCCATTAATATAATTTATTATAATCATAAATAATCTAAATGGTTTTAAAGGTCTCTGCTATAATCTACGTTAATATTAGCTATCATAAACTGAGATTTGACCATGTCTTTATTTTAAGGCTCATTGTACGGTTAATGGATATCAACAACATTTAGGTTTTGTTGTGTTTTAGGTATAAATATAAAATAAAAACAGCATTATTAGCATGTTACTTTTCTTATCTTATTTATTAACGTATATTTTGAATACTCTTTACTACACTCACAATATTCTGTACGTAAAATTAATTGAAATTGTAATATAAAATAAATGAAAGTTCAATTAAAAACCGGTCTACCTATTTTTCATTTATTTTTAATAAAAAGTTCATTTAATTTTTACTGTCAAAAATTCAACACCATATTCCGTAAAATCAAATAAATATTCAGTTATTTTGTAAAATTTTACTGTCAAAAATTCAACACCATATTCAGTAAAAACGATTAAATATTCAGTTATTTATTAAAATTTTACTGTCAAAAAATTGACCCCATATTAAGTAAAAACAATTAAATATTCAGTTATTTTATTAAATTTTCGTTTACTCCACAAAAGAGCCGTTTTTAAAAAAAAACACCAGACAGACACCTGTCCGCTTGTTTTTCTTATAAGCGAGAGAGGGAGAATATTTTTATTTACTTACCCAGTTACACACGTTTGTTTTACTTTTGTTGTACTGACCACGTTGTTTACAGAAGAACTCTCAATTATAAGACACCAGCAGCATGACCGATATGGCTTCGCAATTATTTTACTTTTAAAATTTGATGTATTTAACTAACTTATTTTAACAAATAGAAAATGGGAATTGCTTACACAAAACAAGCAATTCAATTTTTACAGATAAGTAAAAATTAATTTTTGGTAGTAAAATTATATAAAATAACTGAATATTTAATTGTTTTTACTGAATATGGTGTTGAATTTTTGTCAGTAAAATTTTATAAAATAACTGCATATTTATTTGTTTTTACGGAATATGTAGTTAATTTTTTGACAATTAATTTATATAAGATAACTGAATATTGATTTGTTTTTACGGAATTCGCGGTTGAATTTTTGACAGTAAAAATTAAATGAACTTTTCGTTGCTTTAAATTACATTTTTATTTACTTTAACATAAAGAAGAACTTAACTCAATCAACGGACAATATTAACTGCAACTGAAAATCCGTATTAATATGCACTTAGTTTTTCGAATAACTGTTAGAATCAGTTAAAAATAAATTTGCTTGGAATTTTAAATGTTTATTTACTTAAAAATTACTGAACGGAATATTTCTTAAATAAACTACAGTCCGTTACTGTAATAATATTGTGAGTATACTACTACGAGCAAATGAGGGTATATTAAGTTTGTCATTTCAAGTATAACACCAAGCTTATGCTATGTTCACATTTGGCTTATTAAACGCGTTTAAGCAATTCGAACGTGATTAAGCTCTTATCACTTCAAAATCGAGATGATTACCCATACATTGAAGTGATTTGTTAATCACTTCAAATTGACATGATTGCAACTAAATCACTTCATAAATCACATAGAATCCACTGAACATACCTCAAATGTAGAATCGCCAACATTATCGTGTACAACCGGCCACGATTTCTGCTTAATATTTTTATTTTTTCCCTTAAATAATTTATAAATTTTCACAATTTCATCAATAAAATGATTATAGTAATATAAATTTGTTTGTTGTGTGTTTTTTCTTAATCATCTGTCATCTTAATCATCTCAAATGTAATGTGAACGGCGTTGAATAGCTAAATCAACATTTTGCTTAAATGCGTTTAAAAACCTAAGTGTGAACTTAGCATTAAATGCAAAGAGTTTTTGATTGATTACACTGTGCTAGAATTTGCCACTTTTTTTTTGAGATAAGCCGGGGATCTGGTGTTTTAATTTATTTCGGGTACGCTGAATCCGATGATGCAAACCATTTTTTTTTTTTTTTGTATGCTCTTGTTTTCGAGATATACCATTAAATCGAAAATGTAGGAGGTTGCACAGCATATATTCGCGTAACTCAAAAACGGTTTACTTTATTAAAATGACTAAAAACCGAAATTCTGCAATAAAATTACCTTTAAGTATAGTAAAACTAATATGCGCAAAAAAAGTAGTCTTTTAGCAGCATTTCGAAACTTTTGTTTGTTAAAAATTCGTAAAACTTAGAAAATGCAGACTTTGATAAACCCCTAGGGGCGACTGCTGGACGGGTACAGTACTTTTTCTTCAATATATTTCTAGTCTGAATTGAACATTTTGTATGGGAGCCCCCTTAAGGAATGGAGATAGCGGGTAGGTATGTTAGAAATAAATAATTGAGATAAGAACTAAAGTCGGCGCACAGTGGCTGAAAATCGTTTTTCATCGGCAAAAAATCTGTAACTTTTGAACCTTCTTGAACTTTTTGAAGACTTCTTGAACTTTCCTACAGTTTTAATTTTATTAAAATCGGCTTATGAGTCATTGATAAATTAAAGGTCAAATTTGAACTTTTGATGTTTTTTTAGCATTTAGTAAGAAAATGCTTTTGATAAAGATTGAGAATTATGGTATTTTTTTATTCAAAAAGGAGGATGTTTTAAATGCCTTGTCGTAACAACTTCTTAATCTACATAACTGCCAAATTTCATTATGATATCTTTATTCGTGTTAGATTAATACTACCGCATACATAAAAAATAAAATAAGTTTGAAATGTGTTTTAAGGCAAAATTTTTATACACATTTTTCTTAAAATACATTTGAAATCCATTTTATTTTTCTATGAATACGGCAGATAGAATGTCAAAACTTATTATTACTATTTTTTCTCTTATTGAAAGCGCTTTCATTCATTTACACTATAGAAATAATAATTTTCATGTTTGACATTCCATGAATTAGACATAGATAGAGATACCGTTAAATTTAAAAGTTATGTAGACCGAAGAGATCTTAAAAGAGTGAACTGAATAGCATCCCCATTTTTGATTAAGAAATACCCCAATACCCCAATTTCCCGAACCCGGAAAACACTTTTAAAAAATGATTTTTTTTTACAAAAATTTCAAAACTGCCACTATTTACCTCTCTATATTGATCAGAATTTTCCAGAAAATCATGAACATATTAGAAAATATTACTGTTCTAATTTTATAAAAATCGGTGTGTTGAATTACTAGAATTGTTGACTTAAATAATTTTTTTTTTTGTTTGAAAAATTTGCTTTTTTTGGATAAAGTATGTGGGAGAGACAAATGTCAAATTGACTAAAAATTGCTTCTGAAAGCATACTTATTTTTTTGGTTTCCATGAAAGAATGTTTTTGATTCACCACAAATTCCGATCATAAAAAAACAAGAAAAATGAGCTATATTTATTAGGGCTTTTTTTTTTGCTTATTTTGGCAATATCAGCTTTTTTTAGTTATTTTTGCAATATCGGCTTTTTTTACTTTTTTTTGCCATTTTAGGATCATTTTTAATTGTTTCATACGAAAAAAATCTTATTTAATAAATTTTTGCAAAAATCGTTATTATTATTATTTTTTTTTTTTTTTTGATGTGCAACTTTTTTTTATAAATACTAAAAAAAATCAATCTTTTTGTGCTGTAACAACTCTGGTTCAAAAAAATCGTTCAACGATATGGTAATATTTTGTGTTTCCCTTGTACGATATCATCTCAACAACCTATATAATGTATCTCTGTAAGTTGTTGTACCCACACCACAAGAGTGGAGAGTGCATTTGTGCTGATGTGTTAACACCTTAAAATATTGGTCCTTAATTATACCGATCGACTCAAAATCACTATCTGAATCGATCTAACGATATCCATCCGGCTGGCTGGCTGTCCATGTAACCTTGATGCATGGGTTCTTATTGTCACAAGGGCGAAACGGTCCATAATTTCATGTAGCCCCAATACAAGCTGCTTTCCGGAATAGGGTATTTGTGCCTACTACCAAACCAATTTTAATAAAATTTAAATCATATGTAGATTAGGCTAACTTGGCTAAAAAAAATAAAAAACAAAGTTTTAAATTTAAAAAAAAATTAAAAAATTTTTTAAAAAAAACAAAAAAATATTTTTAAAAAAGATTGATTAAATAGCTATCTAAGCTACTTGGGTCAAATTTTGCTAACACCAACATGGATGAGAAAGAACACCTGTATGGCAAACTTTGACCCCCTCTACCTCTGAAACATTTTGACCGATCTTGTTGAAAATTTGTGTGTAAACTACTATCTACTAGGACTAACCTAGGTGTAAATTTCATCCAAATCGGAAGACATCGATTTCAAAATTGTGTCACTTGACATTAAATCCCCCTTTTATATACATATATAAAACGTATATAAAATGTTTGGTATTTTGTTGTTATTTTCTTAATTATTTTCTAAGATATTAGTTTTAGCAAAAAACTTTCTTGGAGGCTTATGTTGTTGACTAGAAGAGCTAAAATATTGCCATTTATCATATTCTTGCAAAATGTTGTTTTTAGAAGATAGTCATACGCATACATTTGAATAAATGGCTTGATCGCAAACTTTGAGGGGCGGACGCCCCCCTAAAACACAACTTATCGCTACGAAATTTTTTTGTATTTTTTTTTACATAAAACTGAACCGATTTGGAGGGGGAGAGTATAAGAAATCCAAAAAAAAAGTTCTCCATACAACTAACGGCCACGCTAATGTAGATAGATCCATATTTATATGGACACATTAGGTATGCATTGTTTTAAAGATAGGACCACAAGGGGAGATAGGGGGCAATTTCTGCCTATCAGAAACTATAAAACCGATTTTAATGAAATTTAAAACATAGATAGTTCCCTTTTCATATAGCCATACACTCTCGAAAATTTTTAAAATACACAGAAACAATTTTTAGTAGTTTTTTATTAATTTAAAGAATGTGATAATTGAATCAATTATTTTTTTTGTGGAAAGAAAATTAAAAATATAATTTTGATTTAATTAACATTTTAGTTGTTTTGAAATAAATTTTGAATTAAAATAATAATAACAAAAAACTATTTCGTTTAAAATAAAATAATTTAAACTTGTGAAATTGTTGTTGGAAATTGTCAAAATCAATCAAGACATTGTTTGAAACGGCAAAGTTTTTTGATAATTTGTTTAATTAAAATTAAAAATATCGTTTATTGAAAAAAAAAAAAATATTCAAAATGTAAAATTTTTACAAATTTTAGTAATCAATATAATCATTTTGGTAATAGGTGCAAAATCAACAAATGGGTTGCTTGATTCTATGAATTTGGTAAAAATTTGGTGATTTTAGAGAAAATTTTAAATTTTTTCTGTGTACTGTGGTGCAGGGTATCATATGGTCGGGCTTGACCGACTTTGCTTTCTTACTTGATTTTAATGTATTTAATGTATTTGATTTAATGAATTAAAAAAAATAAATAATGTACTCTGCAGTACTGTAACTTACTTTTTATATTGTTGCTTATATTTTGTATGTGTTCAAGTATTAAGCCTTTTTATCAACGTATTTTATTATTTGTTTGCTTAAGTTCTTTTCTCTCGAAAATTCCATAGTTGTATTCTAACGATCAAATTCCTCAGTCGCACAGTCACTTCATGCAATAACACTCTTTCTGTAACGTCTTTTGACCATCATACTTTGTAACGTAACGTTGCATGTAAACATTGGAATGAAAGTGATCTGCGAAACCAAATATTATTTATTTCTGCAAATTTTGAGTTTTTACACGAAGTTGTCACAAAATTGTTAAAAAAAAAATATTTTATTGGGTTCCCAATTGAATATAGTTATGGACACCGTAAAAAAATGTCCGGTGTTCCAGGGGATATAGGAGCCAAAGCTAATAAAAAATTTAAATCAGTTTTATTAAAAAATGAAGGATTTTCGGTACTAAAGAATATTGGGTATACTTTGGGAGGCAAGCGGAATTGTGAGTCCAATCGTATTAAATATAATTCAGAGCAAAATTTCAATTTTAAATATGCTTCCTTACACCCAGGCTACAACTGACATCAAATGGTTAACATTAACACTAACATCATGTTAGTGTTAGGTTTAGCCACCTCATGTAATGCTATGTTCATACGACGATATAAACCACTCGTTTCGCTCTCTGAAACTAGTTTGCCAAACATGCTGTTCATACGATTCATTCTTGTTTCATTTTGACACTTTTTTTTGTGTTGTTAGTGTGATTTTTTTTTAAATAGATAAAAAAGTAGCTAAAACTTAAAAATATATTATTTAATAATTTTATTAATATTATTATATTATAATTATCACTTTATTTTATTAAACATCAATTTTTACTTTGGTTTTTTCTTTGTTTTGATTTTTTTTGAGAGCTAGTTCAGATAAACTAACGATAAATGTTATCAAAATTGGAGATGATAGTACATTTTTCCTGTTTCGCAGCCTGTTTCAAAATGAAACGACCCGTTTCGCTCACAAAATTTTGTATGGGGAAACAAGTCGTTTCAATCATGTTTGGGGCGCGAAACAGGAATAAGAGAGCGAAACTCGAATATTGATGTCAGTGTGAACATGGTATAAGTGTTTTGTTTGTGTTTTAACAGCGTTGTTAAGCAATCTGTCTTGAAAGCTATTTTATAGCATAACTTGACGTTTAAATTTGACAGACAGCTTTTTTTTGTTGCTTTTTATTAACTTTTTTATACAACTTGTCAATGATACGCGCGTGGCTGATAAATAATTAAAATTAAAGCGCAAAATAAAGTGCAAAATAAGTTTTCCGAAAATAAATTCATTTTAAAAGCAAATTGGTGAAAAAAACTTGCGATGTATACTATGTTTAAGCGATAAAATTTTTCTTCGCTATGAATACAACACACAACCTGTCTTTAGCTTGTTTTTAAACTTATGTTGTAAGATATTTACGTGTTCTCCACCTAAAACACATTGGCAATTTGACGAAGTTATTCTGCCGGCGTTATTGCTTGTGTTAAGACATCACAAATTGCACGTGTGGCCGTAGGGTTAGGCTTACAAGAACGTGCTGACTCCAAATAGACAGAGTTTTCTTTTCGAAAATTTACCGCATCAATTTATAATTTACTGTAACAACGTATTATACGAATTAAGTGGAAAATAAAAAATAAATTTTAGTTGCTTTTTTTTTAATTTTAACAACTTAATATCATGTTTTTAAACACTTTTTTTAAGAGCTTAAAACAGTTTTTTAGTGCATTTTTTTGGTTGCCCTACTCATAACGTTTTCTTTCGACAAATATAAGTGTTTTTATTTATTTCTGGAGAAAAAACTGTTTTATCAGCGAAAGAACATCTTTTGAGTATTCATATTTATTACCTTTATACGCATATACATTCGCCAAGAATCAACCGCTATAATTATGGAAAAATGCTTAAAGTCTGCTTTCCTACCAATATAAAATATGTTTAACCCACTATTGATAACAGGTTGATATTAAATATTTTCCACCCGATTAAAAAACTAAAAAAATCGTTCAAAAAAAAATTAACCCAAAAATTCCTTTTTATCTGAATATCTCTAAAGGCAAGTAGGTAACTTAATATTTACAGCCTGTTCGTCGATTTCGAACGTTAACGTTCGCATAGAAAATTACATTTAAAACAAAAACAAATTTTCGAATATTGTTTTTGTTTTAAATATAATTTTCTATGCGAACGTTAACGTTCGAAATCGACGAACAGGCTGTTAAGCTTATTTTTGTAGGTCAGCTTAAGTCAAATTTTTTTTGGCGAATTTTTTAAAAACTTAAATATCCGAGGCTACCAATTTTAGAGGACCACAATTCACCCTCACGACCCTCTATTGACAAATCAACTCAAAAGCTACGCGGCTTTGACAGTTCCAAGAATTGCATCAGTTGCAGAATTATTTTTTAAAACAAAACGTTCGTAAACCATTGTGTAAATCGTTAATCGTTCGAAAAATAAAAAGAGCAAAAAAAAAAAATGTTGCGAGTAATTTCATTAAAATGAAAAAAAGTGTTCGACAGACGGTTCCAAACAGTTGCAAAAGTATATGTGGGGTTAAAGAGGACACCTTCAGCTTTCCGATGGTAGTAAAATCTCTTTAACCCTTTTTGACCCTAACAAGTTATATTCCTCTGAAATTAGGATATAACTAAAATATAGCACCTGGGGAAACTTTTAATAACACATCAGGTATAAATGAAACAGAGATGTAACGAACCATTTTTTAAAGACAACTATCCCACTAATATTTATAACAAAAGAAAATTCGAGCCATTATTGTCTGTGTTTACACTATGAAAGTTTTCTTTCAGAAAACCTTAGTTTATTGGTGAGAGGGGAAGAAAACATGCTATTCTTTTCCCCCCTCTTACCAATAAACTCAGACTTTCTCAAAGAAAACTTTCATGGTGTAAACCCAGACATTGATAACAGCTTACATGAAATCATAATTTAGTTCTGATCAAATTTACAAAAATTTAATTTTTTCTAAAACAACATAAAATATTTGTTTCCAGCAGCATGCCACACCCACAGTTATCAATGTTTTGATGCGGTTTTTTGGATACCTCAGTTCTAATATGTTTGCTATCGAATGGCATTAAAATTTTTTAAATCGGCAATAACAAAAAATTGGACTTTTAGCTGATGAAATTCATTTTTCAGCCACAGTGCGGCGATACATTTGACACATCTAGGAGCATCTTAGAATGCCCCTAGATGGATCAATTGTTTTATTAACCCTACTTTAATCTTCAGCTCCATCATTAATTTCTTAGGTTTTACATTTTTTACGATCACAAAAGAAAAAACTTATAGCCATTTATGCAATTTTCTTTTATGTATGTTTTAATATGTTTTGTTTTAAGCAAACACAAACAAAATCCATTTTTTTTTTCAAAAAAAATAACAAGAACAGCTGTTTTAATAATGATGCATTACTTATTATTAAAAATTAAATACAAAGAAGGGAAAAAGACTCAATAAAGGCAACATTAATGCCAGAAAAGAATACGCCATTAATTTAATTTACTCACTTGTGGTTAAATGTTCAAAATAATAATTTATAAACACATTATTTTTAAAGGCAACATTTTAATCAAATGTTTGACAAATTATAACTTTTGTTGATTAAATTTCTAAATTTTATTTCTTTATGCTTCAACGTTTTGATGTAAATAAATACTATTATACAACTTAAATAAAATTAATTATGGTATACTCAACAAACTCTTGACATGAAAACAATAAACTACGCATCATATTTTATCCAACAATCGACTTAGAGTTTTATTAATGTTCTACTGCGTTTGACAAATGTTCTCAATAGGAAGAAAAGAACAGAGTCTGATTGTGGCATAAGTAATGAAATTGAAAATGTTAAAAGTTTCTATTTATTTTCTCTTCAGAATACAGTATTTTTTATTGAGGGGTGTGTTTCAAATATTTTTCACTGGAATTCCATTCATTTAACATTTACATTAATAACAACTTATTCCTTAATGATACTAAGGAAAAAAAAAAAAAAACTTTTGTATTATTAATTTAAGATAACAACTTTGGAACACGATAGCAAAATGCTCAAATGAACACAAATATTAATTAATGCAATTCTCTTTAGTCAAATCATGCAAACATATTGTGAGTGTTTGATGTTATACAACAAAATAAATATTATTTAATAATATCTACATTTCTGTTAGAGCATTAATGTGTAAAATATGTACATAAATAAACAACGAATGATCGATTAATGGCGATTTCTTTTCCGAGAAATATGTTGCATGTAACATTAATTTTCTACATTTTTGTGTCAGTTTATTCAAAAAATACAACTGTGGGAACATTTTTCAAGTTCTTTTGTGAATATGTTGATGAAAAATATGTCGCATATTGTACCCATACTATCACTTAAGGTATTCATACTGCCCTGTTTTACAACTTTGGTTCTTACCACTTTGTTTGTACTATTAATGTTTTATTTTGTTTGTCACAATTCATACCGCTCAAAATTTTGTTGAAATATTTTTTTATAACAAAATATAAAAATATTAACATATTAAAAAGGAGAAAAATCTATGTATATTATTATCGTCTAATTTTTTCAGAGCCATAAGTGATGTAAATATTTGTTTCCAAACCGTTATAGCGTGCAAAACCGCTCAAATAGCTTTAAAAACCGCTCATGAAGTACATTAATGATAAAAGTGTAATAGTTGTAAAATAAAACAGCTAATTGTGTTCTTTTTAAGTTGCACAACATATAACACTTCGAGTGATTATAGGTAACATTAGAAAGTATTACATGTATTTACTGTAATTTTTTTTTTTTCTCAGAAAAGAAATGGCCATAAGTTGGATGCGTATAGTGTCGTCAAAAAGTGAATGTAAAATATAAAAAGATTGGTGAAAACAGAGGGATATAAATGAAATGGAAAGAGAGAAAACAGATGAAAAGTTTACTACGTAGATACAAAAACTGTAATAACTGGCACTGTTGGACCGCTTTTAATTTTTAAGAAATAAATCAACTTTCTGCTCTTATCCGACCATGGTGAAGGGTAAATAAGATTCGACATAGCCAAATATAGCACTGGTTTTATTAGATTACAAAACGAAACCTGGGCCTAAATTACGGCATTCAATATCGATTGAAATTTTCATTAATATCGTAATTTGGCCTCAACTTTCAATGTATATAATGCTTAAAAAAATTTCGTGCATTAGAAATTAAAAGTAGTGAAGTAATCGATATATCGGCGATACTTCAGGACTGATATATCGGTATGGGCAATTTTTTACTATCGATACGCCGTTATATATTTATTAAAGTCTTGTTTAAAATATTATAAACACAACTCGGACGAACGGCAAACTTCGCGTTGCACGACGAGATCGTCGGCAAGAATTCGTTGCTTAAATTCGTCAAATAAAACAAAGTCAGTGTGTTTCGTTTTTCTTAATTTTTTCTATAATTGTTACAATGCTATTTATTTTCTTCATATTTAAGCAGCACAACTTGTAATTTAAATTTCTTTGTAATTAATTCTGATAATTTGTTTGTTTGTTTACTTTTATCAAATCATAGTGTGACAATATTAAAAAAAATCTCTAGTTTCAAGTTCGCGCTAATTCTATTGAAATGTCAAAATCTCAATTAATTTTGTGTTTCTCTAAATACCCATTAAAATATTCCACAACCATCTTTTCACGCCTAAAAATGGCTAAATTTTTCGTAAAAACTTGCTAAAAAAAATGGCTAAACAAGATTTTATTAAAAAAGGCATCGATAAAAAAAAACTAACAAAAATGGAACTGAGGAGACAGTATTTCATCTCCTATATGATTGCTCATCGTTAAATTCAACACGGCATGGATTATTTGGGAATTACCTTCTACAAGTACTCTCTGAGATATCGCGGGTGAAACTCGGCAACTCGGCTGGCTTTAGCCACCTCAGTTTGACCCTTTCTCAGGCTTGATCAGGGGTTCTTATTCTTGACTAGTTCTGGGTCACGTTAACCAACCAACAAATAACATTTATTTAGTCATCGTCAAGACTGGCAATTTTTAAAAATTCTGCTTTGAAATTACATTAGTGTCCAGATTGTGAAATTATAGATTCGCAATTTTTGTATTTTTATCTTGTCTTTCCTCTTCCCTGTTTTATATATACCAATACACCTGAGAATAACAAAACAAGCCAATAAACTCAAGAATTGCTGCAACAAAAATTGCAATGCTGGACGATGACTTTCTACACTGAAATTGCTCATGAGAGATTATATATTGTATAAAGAGAATAAACTACACTCAAAAGAAAAATCAATCCATCCGTACTCAAATCATTCCGAAGCGGTATTAATAGTACGGTGAGTACGGATTTTCTTGAATAAAGTACAGAGAGATTAATTCAAGTACGGATTTGCAATCGCAAAATACTTAAGTTATCCATATTCAATCCCGATTTCGTACTTGAAATAATCCGAAAATGAGATTGATTTAAGTAAAACTAACATTAAATCAATCTCAAAATGCGCTTCATTCAAGTACTATAAAGTTGATTTTATACCGAATTAGAAAGAAAAAATTTGTAATTAAATTTACTTTTTAACCCTTCAAACATGCGTAAGCCGGAGGGTTAAATACAACGAAAATTTTAGGCCCCTATTACGGTTCACAACTCAACCCAGTTGAGTTTTCATTCCTTAATTTTTGTATTATGGTTAACAACTTTTCTGCATTGCGGTGAACAAAAACATAACAAAAATTACAACTGATCACAACCGGTTGTCTTAATTACAACTCAGCTGAGTTGAGTTGTGAACCGTATTAGGGGCCTTAATCTTTTTTTACTTGATTTAAAAATTTTACACTTATTTCAAGAAATTACGGGATTGATTTTTGAGTGTAATCCCATTTAGGATTGTTTTGAGTACGTTTTAGTATTATTCGTACTTGAATTTTTGAGTACGACTCGTACTTAAAGTAATCATAAAAAACTGGAATTATACCGACTGTTTGTCTTTTTGTGTAAGCACGTGAAAATTCTTTGAATAACGAAAAGCTCAAATTATCGATAAAATAGATTTTAAGAAAACAGCAACGTGACAACTAGGGTTTTTTCCCGGGATTTCCCGTCCCGGGAATTCCCGGGAATTTCAATTATTTTATTTCCCGTTTTCCCGGGATTTTTCTTTCGGGATCCCGGGAAATAAAAAATTCCTCATAATTTCAGAAAATAGCTATTTATACTTTGAAATTTAGTTTTCTATTCTCTAAAAATTAGCATCTGTGGATGGGTTGTGGATTAGATCAATTACAAGAAGTGAGTACATGTATTTAAATCAATGTCTCCTGATGAAATAAATCTACTAAAAGCAGAATGGGCAGTGCAACAGTTGATAATTATTACATTTAGTGAAGTGAAGAGTTAATAAAGTACATTAATTCAAAATAAGACGCAGGCAGTAAAGTTTCATTGTCCATGAACAAGTCTTAAAAATAGGAGATACCTAAACATATCGCTTCTTTATTGCAACATAGTCATATCTACAAAAACAAACGATCTTGGCAAAATGCGATTAAAGTTTTCAAAATGTACCGATTTAAAGATATATTTTGTTATAACTTCGGTTCCGTTTGAGATATAATATGAGAAGGTATGAAGGAAAACTTAGCTAAAGTTACTTAAAATTTTGAGATATGACTATGATGCAATGAAGGAGCGATATGTTTATTAGGTGATAAACACAAATTACCCGTGAAGTGCGGAGAAACCGAAATAAAATAACATTTTGGAAACTCGTGTAAGATACTACAACATACAACTTGAAAAACACATTGTCCTTAAGATTACAAATTGACCTTTTGAAATGAAAAGGTTTGTAAGAAGCAGTCCGGTTGATGCTTTTTTTGGATAAACCTTGACATACATTTGACTGATATAGACTTTGCTTATAAAAAAGAAAAAAGTGCTTCTGATTGTGAATCCGAAGCATGCTACAACGGTGCACGTTTAACTATTTGTCCAACCTCGAGAAAATGAACGAAGTTTTTCGGACACATGATAATTAGTAAATTAAATCTGGAATATACTTTTTGACGACTTACTAAGCGCTTTGAGTGTGTCAGAAATTTATTTCCTAAACCGTTAAAAAATTTTATATATTTCTTTAAAATATTTTATCTATTTTATTAATTAACTTTTTGATCTAATATCTTGAGTACCTTAATTTTTATTTTGTTTTTATTATTGTTTTATGAATTAAATTGTTATGTTTATGTTATCTTTTTATCTTGTATCCAGAGCATAATAATACTGAATAAAAGCATAATAACAGGGAATAAAGGCGTGAGGTGATAATAATTCAAGTTCTATTTCAATCTTCAATTAATTTTTTTAGTATTGAACCATTTCTTAAACTTTCTTTGTAAACAAGTTCCCTTACGTTTTTTTTAATAAAAGTTTTTTTCATTAATTAATAACAAAATTTACTTTGCATATTTATATGGAGCGGGATCCCGGGATCCCGGGAAATTTAAAAAAATTTCCCGCTTTCCCGGGAATCGAAAAAGTCCGGGGGAAAAAAACTCTAGTTACAACACAACTAATGCTGCATTTATAAAATTATTTTGGTTCAAAAATTTTAAAAACTTTAAGAAAATTTGGCTAAATAAAAATGGTTAAACGAATGGCTAACGGTTAAATTGACTTTTTAATGGCTAAACGAGATGAAAAATTAGTAAATATAGCTAAATTGGCAACACTGTTCCACATATTATCAAATGTTTTTTCTAATTTTATCTCTTATTTGTTACAGCATGAGGCTTTAGAGATAGGCAAAAATTAAGTAATAAAAATTAAGTGAATTGATTTTTTATGTATCTTCTATTGTTTCCTCTCATTTGGGGATTTTGATTTACGAACGCTGATAAAAAACTCACACAATACCCATAAAAACATCTATTTGGGCTAAAAATATTTAAAAAACAAATAAATTTGTAAATGAAATGATATAAATTTGCCATTAGGGTAAAAAACAAAATAAAAATAATAAACAGGGTGGCCGTAATATGAGCTATCAATGTATGTATGTATGAGCTATCAAAGACGTTCAACTTTTTTATTTTGTAATACACAAATTCTTTTTTTTTATTTGCAGTTTATGTTCACAACAACGCGAAATCGAATTTTGCTACACAGAAAGAAAAAACTCTTACTTAATTTATATTTTTTATACTAACTTTTAGAACAAGTCGTACTTAAAAATTTAAGTACGAATTGCACAAAAGAGTACCTAAAATAATCTATTATGGGATAACTTTCGAAAACCGATATGCGTGCAAACGTTTGTGTTATAAAGTTTACTGTAGAAACAACAACCACACTACTAAAAACTATTTGCTTGTTTTGTGGAAAACAATAACAACACTACAAGAAGAAAAATATAGATTATTTTCATGTTTAAAAAGTAAACTAAGAAGCAATAATTCCCATATTCTATTTGCTAAAATTATTTGGTTAAATACCTAAAATTTTCAAAGTAGAATGGTAACGATAGCGGGCATGGTGGTGGTGTCTTATAATGAAGACTATTACCAATGGGCGGGATACAACTAAAGTGAATTAAACAAGAGTAGTGGGTAAGTAAATAACAATATTCTTTTTATTTCTGGTTCTCTGGGGTAAGTGTATAGGTTGGAATCAATCTAATCTCAAATTTGGTTTATTTCAAGTACCAATCGAATTAAACAAGCTTAGAAATTCTTGACTCAGGCAAAATTTGGGATTAATTTTATCTCACTTTTTATTAAGTCACTCCTAAGTTCGGATTACTTTAAGTACGGAGCACTTGAATAATCCGTACTTGAATCAACCATTCTGTACTTGATTTAAGAAAATCCGCACTTACCGTACTTTTCACACTCCTTAGGCTTGATTTATGTACGGATGGATTGATTTTTCTTGTCAGTGTATTCTTGTCAACGATCAATTGGTATGACGCAGTAAAAGTATCGTCAATATCTTAGTTCAAGATCAGCTTCCACAGACTCTTTGGGACGAAATAAGACGGTCGTTTTGAGAAACGGGGTTCCGTGATCGACCATTCTGTACAATGTGATCATCGAAATGTTCGCCAAGTAAGCAACGTGGAGGCTATGCCACAGAGTGTTGAAAATTGTCCAAATGCATTATCTCATCGAAATTCCGTCCAGTTGGACATTTCCAAATGAATATTGCAAACAATTTTAAAAGCTGCTTTTAAAATGCATCCATACAAAATTCAAATTGTGCAAGCACAACAATATCACCAACAACGATTAAAATAACATTGAAAGGTCTTATTTGGGACACCTTATATTTTGCCTTAGAATATAAGAAAAAGGAAACTGTTGGTGATTTATTACAAAAGTCATACTATCTTAATCACATTATTGCTTTTGTAAATAAATTGTTTTTTTTTAAACTTGTTTGAATTAAAACTCAATTTAGCAGTTCTAAATATAACAAATATGTGTAAACAAATTTAAAAGAAACATATTGAATTTTTAAGTTATATATCAAGTTTAAATTTCTTCGCAACAAAAGAAATTTTTTTTCATCCTAACGATTGAATATTTACTTAAAAAAATGCGGTGACCAGGCGTTCTGTATTACAGAATAGTAGTGTACTTTAAAGCCTTGTCATGTGTTAAATCCCCGTCACCATAAGTATAGTTTTTATATTCCGTTTTTAACAAATAAAGTTAACAAGATTTTTATCTTATTTATCCAACATTTGTCAATGCTGAAAATAATTTTTTTGTTTCTCAGAAAATTTTAAACAAAATATTAATAAAGCGTAGACGCCCCTTATTTAAAAAGGACTCCAGGTGTAATATTTCTATGGGCTAAGTCAATGTAAGTATGTATATAAATTTATGCACTACAAATTTTATTCTATTATTCAAGCTCTCCATATTTTCCCATCAAACCAACTTGACCTTATCCCATTTCCCATTTTTCCATTCCAAGTAGTTTGGGTAGAGCACATAAGAAACGCCAAAGTAACCTTCAAAATCCACAAACATAAGTTCATAAAATCGCTGAAATTATATAAAAATATGTTAAGTTTAATAGAATAAAAACATATTTTCATGTGTGGCTTTTATTGCTGAGACACTCATTTGCAAAACGTCATATTTTTGTTTCCCTTTGTAGGCCATTTTACACTGTAATGCTAAGTGTCAAAAATTAAATTAATTCAAAATGTAACGGCTGATTTTTTAACCGTTTGGTTTTAAAAAACACAGAAAATTTGCAACAGTAAATAAAAAAAGTGTTTTTGGCGATAAATTAATGTCTGATATTTACTTTTTAAAGATTATTGTTATTGATTCTTGAATGTTGCCCGCGTCATCCTTCCGTGAGCTTAAATTTTTGCATACTTTTTCTAGCATTTAGGTCTCAATAATGGCAGCTACTATGTTTGCTTTCAGGGCTGTAATTGTGGCTGGCTAGTCCTTGCACGTGAGTGACATCATGTTTCCCCAACAAAAATAGTCGCATGATCTGTGCGGCCAATGGAATACTCCAAAACTTAAGATTAATTGCTCATCAAACTCGCCTTTGGATATGTTCATAAAATCGCGTGCCGTATAGTACCGTCTTGTTAAAACCACACATCAACTGAGTCAAATGTTTCAAAGATCCCGCAGGCCTACAAGCCGCACAAAAAAGTGAATTTTTTAGGGTGCGCTGGCAGCTCTAAAACTACCTCTGGCTGCTATTCACACCAAACTCGGTTATTCTCCCTAGGGGGAAGGGAACTAACAACAAACTTGTCACGTGACAGTTCTAAAGTGGTAGGGACCGGTTCTAGTTTTTACACTTTATATGAAGAGGACTTGTCACAAGATGGCGATGTCCTAGGAGAGGGCTAATAGACACCTTTTTGGCACTTTGTAACAGGTCACTGAGATAATCCAAGGGGACACATTCGCTTTCGCTTAAAATAAAGCCTGTTTCAGATATAAGAACAATGTTAACATTAAAGATTCCCTTTATATGAAGTACTAGAACCAGTGAGAAACAGCCACTATCCGCAAACGATGCGGTCACATGACTATTTTTAGTGTCAATTAGGTTTCTTCTGAAGTAACTACACTTTCAACATATCATCACTAGTTAAGTGATATATGTATCTTGTTTTTACCTATCACAATTCCTTCAATGGTCACAAAATAGATGCTTTAAGGACATTTGACACAAACTTCCCACAGGGTTGTTTGTTTTTGTACCCATTAACCCAAAAATGGGTTTCGTTTCCACAGACAATTTCGGATTTCTCAAACAGCTCGAAAACTCATTGTGAAATGGAAAACCTTACCGAGAATTTTTGGCATTTCCTCATGTCACAAATCTCTTTTTACACTAGAAAAATTCACTCTCAAAAAAAAAAAAAACAAAGCAATCACCATTTTTAATGGTTTGAAAACAATTTTTTATAAAGTAAATCAGGGATGGAAAATTGAAATTTTTTGACAAATTTTTACTATTATTTTCCTTTATATTTGTTGTTAAAGAAAAAATAAATACGGTGCACAGACGAAAAAGGTATGAAAAAGTACATTCGAATCAGCCTTAACCCTTAATGAAAGAAAAACAGTTGTTGAATAATTTCTCTTCATCATCAGAATTAAAAAAAAATAAAAATATTAGGAAAATAATCAGCCTGATTTGGGTTGGCGTATACGCCTGAGTCGTTTTTTGTAGCAGATTAAAGAACACAGGTCGTTTGTTACTTTAATCTACTACAAAAAACGACTCAGGCGTATACGCCAACACCAACCGCAATCAGGCTGAGTATATTTTGTGTAATGAGCTTCTCATTTTTATTTATTTATTTATATCTGTTGAAATTACGCCAAAAATTAATTAATAGTGATTTTTCGACCATCAGACATTTGGAGTTTTTGAGAGCATAAATCTTAAGACTTGTAGAATTGTGTGATGGGTGCTTAACTAATACCGGAAGATTAAGCTCAAAATTTGGATTTAAAAAAAATGGTCACCGTATGTATGAACAAACAAACAGACTGATATTAAGATTAACAGATAGATGGACGGGAAGAAAAACACATTGACAGTTTGAAATACAAAAGCGTGAAATCTCTGATAAAATAGATGTTTGTTATTTTTGTTGGCATTCATCAATAATCAGTTTTAAGTAATGGTATTATAAAACCCAAACCAACAAAACAAAAACCAGAAAACTAACAAAAAAGAAAAACCAAAATATTCTGCTTTGAAATACTAACAAAAAACTAAATACATTAGAAACCAACAGAATGATAATAACAAACAATAATACTCACATCATGGCAGCAGCAAGAGCGTACACAAAAGCAATATCCGATATAAAAATAACAACAACAACAACAAAAACAATGTCAATCAAATAAACAACAAGAGAAATGGTACAATTTTCAGGAAAACTCATATCTTGCCCAAAAATACACATACATGCATACGAACAAACCAAAGCATATGGTTAAGTGATTGTTGACCTCATCAAATTAACCCATTCAAAGAACATAAACAATTTTTGAAAATATTAGATGTATAACTTAGAAATGCGGAAGACTTGGCAAATTTTTAGCATTTTTTTTTGTGAAAATGTTGTACAATGAACATTTTTTAAAGTGTTGGTGTTCCCATCTTCCAGGCAACAAATGGATTCCATGCAAAATAAATGGTGATTCTTTTTTTTAAACAAAGAATTATTGAAGTCAATTTCGAATACCCTGTATTGAAGTCAAGCGTATTCCAGTGAAACCCTACTGCATTGATCGAAACAAATTATAATCGCTCATAAAGCAAAATTTTCCATCAACTAGTTTAAAACAAATTTTATCTAGAGAAAAACCATTTTACAAAATGATCACTGGTGTGTCCCAAAAAAATTTTTTTTGGATTTTCATGTGTGCTCAAGCATAATTTAAGATCTTATTTTTAAGATTTTGTTCAAATTTTTATGAAGATAAAAAGTCGAATATTTGCCAAAAAATCGGGCCTGCGGGCCTTTTGTTTTATTTTCTTTATAACTTTGTCAAAACCACGATTTTCTTTACTTTTATGGAAATAATTTAAAAGACAAAATGTCCAAGCTTTATTTTGGTGTACAAAGACTATAAGTTTTTGCAATGCATTTGCTCATTTATGCAACCTACATTAAAATTTTTCGTAATTTTTCCATAAATTCTGTAAATAACGATTTATAACTTTAAAAGTTTTTATGAAAATGAAACAAACCAACAATGCAGTTTGAAAGATCGATTTATTCTAAATAATTGAGGAACAAATTTTTTTGAGTTTGCTCTTACCGTTCCTGAGTTATACCGGTTTTCAGCTTTGTACCCATTTTATGTTATTTTTGCTCATAAAATCAAATCATTTATTGGGGTTCTTACGATGTAGTCTATGCCCTGCAATAAATTCTGAAAATCAGTTTCAGAAGTTGCGAAAAAAAAATAATTTTTAACGAAAATATTGTAGCATATTAGGGTTAGTTTAACCACATTATCGTCACCAGCAACCATATGATGGTTAAATTGGTCGAGGTAATCGACGTTTTTGCTGGGTTTCTTGATGTTTAAATATAATCGAATTTCGTGCATCAAGAAACAAATGCTAGGGCATTTTGAAAATATCCCTATGGGAAAGGGAACTAGCACCATAAAAATAAAAAGAAATTATGTATATTAGAGCGACTCAAGTTGTATGGAAGCGAAATTCGTGCAAGGTGTACCCCCCTCAAAATGAACCTTGGACTTCCCTTCAGATGGTTCATTTAAAAAAAAAGGTATATTTTTGCATGTTTTGTTAATTTGAGAATCTGTTTCCTTACCAACATATACAATATGGGTATCGTAAGAAAGGCTTTTTTAAGCCGCTGTATATACAATTTGTCCAAGGACGATCATCCATGTTCTTTTTTTAAGGATATTCTGTAAAAAAACGGTTTTTTGAATTTTTGGTTTGTAATAAAAATGCCAAATTAAAAATTTAGATTTTTGCAAATTAAATGCATTTTACACGGTGCTCTGGAATGGTAACTCTAACATGATAGCGGATTTAGCTTCTATCATGTATGAATGACAATAGGACTACGGAAAGAAAAAAATAAATGATCCACGACTTTTTGGCGGCATATTTTTTAACAACTTTTTTTAATTTGCGAAAAAAAATATGCCGCCAAAAAGTCGTGGATCATTTTTTTTTTCTTTCTTTACATATGAGTAGGTGAGATGCAAAACTCGTTCGTTACACCTTTTTCGAATTTTGGGAAAATGCAAAAAACATATAGCGCCGGATTAACTGGACCAAATTAGTTGATTTTTTGGATTTTGAAGTGTTATGCCATTCTTGATTAATAACTCAACAGTTGAAAAATTGAAACCAACTGAAATAAGAAAAATAATAGATTTAAATTTGTAACGAACGAGTTTTGCTACAAATTTTCGAAAGAAACTAGTTTTGCTACGATCCATATGGGATCGAACTAGTTTTGCAACGCACTTTAGCCCACCAGAAAAATTAATTATTGAACTTTGGTATATTTTTAAAGTTATATCAGTATATTAAAATTATGGAAAAAATGTTAAAGAATTTAAAAGCTTATTTTAAAAAGTTTAAGAAACAACAATCAATTTTTAAACCGATAAAGAAAGTAATTCATCTTCAGCGTACTCCTCATTGTTTTCTTCTACACCATGATCAACATTGGTATTGTCCAAGACAGAAATATAAAACTGCAATTCTTTATTATTTTTCCAATTTACCCCAAAGTGGTTTGATAACAGCTTTTCAACATCTTTTTTCTTTTCAGGCTTAATTTCCACATTGATTGGAAGTTCTTCTGGATTAATATCCTTGATTTTTTTTCCTCGTTTCAAGAATGGTTTAGGCTGGCAAGAATTAATTCTGTAATTCATTTCTCCTTGAAGAGTCATTATTCTTTTCCCTGTTTTTTCTATTATAATTCGCTTTGAGGCTTCAAATTGGAAATGTAGTTGCCCTGGTGCTTTCTGTAACGTAAGGAAATTACTCGCCAAAAATGTTTCAGTAACAGTTTAGTGAGAAAAACATGTTTGTTTCAACTTATGGTATTTTTGTTTCAGTTCTCACATTTCAATCGAAAAGTTTTTCAACGCGGGAGTTACAGAACATTGGCACAAAACACCAAAGTTGCCAAAAACGGAGAAAATTTCGATCCGAATCGAAACGCAGAATAGGGGTCATTGTCCGTGGAAAAAAGCCTTTTTTGCTGTTAACTTTGAATAAAACTTTAAAATGTTTTAAATTTTAAACTATTTGATTTCACTACAAGGTTATTGGGTTAAATATATTCAACGTAATCGTGTAAAAGTTAAAGAGCAAGTAAGTTCTAATTATAAAAATTTGTTCAAACGGTGTTTGTCTTATCTCGGTGCACAAATCCACATTTTTTTTTGCATAAAGTTTTGATACGTGTCGCGCTAAACGGTATTTAGATATGTTTGTTGTTGGTAGATGCATATTAAAACACAAAATTTGTGTTAAATTGTTATTGTAATAAGTTATTTTAAAAACTGCAATATTAAGTTGACAAATTACCCAGTGAACAAGCGACTTTTGCTAAAGAACATGTAACGAGATAGTTTTGAAAATGACTGATCAATGGAACAAACCAGTTTTGCTACTAACTGCAATTTTAGGTAATAATAAAACATAGAATATAAATGTATTAAGTCGATGAGTATATTCCTTCTCATTAGGCTTCAAAAGAACTTTAAGAATCAATTGTCATCTCGTTTTTTTTAATTTTTGTAACGAACGAGTTTTGCATCTCACCTACTCATATGTTTACAATAACAAATTTTTGGCTTAGACGAGAATGGTGCAAAATTTTCTTGGTTCTGTTGATTAAGTAAATAATTCTTTCCGTGCACCAGAATGGCAAATCTAGTATACCCTCGATCCCTACTTGTGTTAGCGGTTATAAAAACAAGGAAATACTTCCATTCAAATAATTCACCAAACCATACATAACCAACAATTTGTATATATTGTCTCTATCCGTCAATGTATTTGTATTAGCCAAGTTGGTATGACAGTATTTAAGAATGTTTTCATTGTTTTAAGTAAATAAAAGACTATTATATACGTGTGGGTATACGATATGCTCAAATAGCGTCCAGTCAACCAAAACTTTACACACCATTAACGACATTTAAAAACATATTTTGACACTTGTTTCCATAGCAGCATATTAAAAAGAAAACACGCGCAACAGGCCACGAGCAGGAATTAAAAGAGCTCTATTTATTTCAACTTGGTCTTTAAATCTATACAAAGACCCAAATACACGCATATATACTTTTGTATGTGTATACATTTAATGTTTGTTATGTCCACATATAGCATTTCTATTCATTCCCTTGCTCATTATTTTGTAATATTTACCAATTTTTTTTCTCCATAGTGTATAAATAAAGCATATCTGAAGGTCACTCTTTAGAAGAGGCAAGTTTTTGTTTTTCTACTTTTTAGGTTTTAAAATTCATTACTACAATTTTTTCACAGCTTTTTTCTGCCATGTTTTGTAATAAATAATAAATGACGCTTCAATGTAGTCGAATGAAGAAGCAGAAAACATAAAATGAAAGACAGTTGTGCCAACAGCAACGCGAAAGTGCTCAATAAACTTTTTCAGTTGCGGTTTTAATGATTTTTATGTCAAAAGTTGAAATGAAAAAAAAAATTTACTTTTTTTTGTACCAACCAGCCAACCATCACATGCCCGCAATAAAGTGGGTGGTGGTATGACGATGTTGTTCTTTAATGTGTAGTGTGTGTATGAACAATATTTTTTTCTTTTTTAGTTAAAATTAATTTACAACGCGCTATTGAATAAATTTAATTAAAGAGCATTAAAAAAATAAATTTGTATGTATATAAAATTTTAAAGAATTAGACATGTGGTTAAATATCGACCGACCAGCATATTGTTTTAATTTAAGCGTAAAAATTTAAAAAAAAATCTTTTTCTGTTTGTAACTTCCATAATATTGATCCTAAAACCCATAAGGAGCCCATAAAGTATAACTGCTCTTCTCTTAAGGATTCAGAATATATCCTTAACAGAAGAGTGGTTAAAATCAGGCTTACCGTCTGTCCGTCCATTTGTTGAAATGGGTTTTTCGAAAATACCAGATACGATAGGGACTTGATTGGTATATATTTATGTCAGATATGCTTATTTAAATTTTCTATTAAGGTATAGCGAGATCGGTACATGAATGACTGAAAAAAACACGACAACCTCTAATTTCACCCATAAATCCCTTGTTTGTGTTGTTTTTTATTACATTTTTTTTTTATAAATCTGAACGGCTAGAGCCAAAATTTTCCAAAAAGGGTTCAATCATCTTCATTAGATGAATTTCATTTAAAAATCGAGATAAAACTGAAATTTTGAACCCGACCCCCTCAGATATCGATGAAATTTTGTTCATAGCTAAATTTGATCAATACAAACAAACTCTCATTTTTAGAAATGACTGTTTTGCGATTTTTTGGGCGTGACACAGTGGGAACGTTTTCGAAAAAACGCGAAAATGGTCGAAAAGAGCTCCATTTAAACTACAATAGCTCAGAATCGGCTAAACCAATTTCCATGATCTTGGTATCATTAAAAAGATATTTTAACAGGCTTTATGACACGTTAAAAAAAAAAAAAAAGAAATACACTGTAAAAAAATTTATAACAAAAAAAAATTTTAACTGACGAAAAAACCAAAAAGATCAAGGGTTTTTTTACAGTGTATTAATTTTTTAGAAAGGTTCATCCTTCATCTATACCATATCAAAAAATAAAAATGGGTTCTTTTTTAGTTTTTTTTATATAATTTTTTAAATAGTGTCTGTTCTAGTAATTGCCCTTATATTTTATAACAAAAAAAAATTTTAGGTAACGAAAAACCAAAAAAGATCAAGGATTTTTTACAGTGTATTCCTTTTTTAGAAAGGTATTTCCTTCACCTATAACATATCCAAAAAGTAAAATGGGTTCTTTTTTATTTTTTTTTTAAATAATTTTTTAAGTGGTGTCACTTTTGCCCTTATATTTTATAAAAAAAAAAAATTTAGGTAACGAAAAACCAAAAAAGATCAAGGATTTTTTACAGTGTATTACTTTTTTAGACAGGTATTTCCTTCACCTATAACATATCCAAAAAGTAAAATGGGTTCTTTTTTATTTTTTTTTTTAAATAATTTTTTAAGTAGTGTCACTTCTAGTAATTCCGCAAAATTCTGAATAAAAAAATCAATGTATTCTTCATAATAATTTTCTATTTTGTCATAAACATTTATTACTTTACCTATAATAAAGAGAAATATATATAGAACAAAAAATTCATAATTATAAACAGTTTCGAGAAGCGAAGATATCCCATTACAATTTTTACGCGTATATTTTAAAAATTTGAGTGAATATGAATTCAAACAATAAGTACAGATGCATAAAAATATCTAATAAGTGTTGCGCTTCGCTTCGTAAAATAAGTGAAAACGAGGCTGCAAATATAATTGAATATTTTCCAGCTGTCGCCAACATTCATTGTAGCCGTATTTGCGAAACTTGCCGGAATACACTGAGAAAAGCGCGCAGTCGTAATGAATCCAACGTGGAGCAGAATGAAGTCTCAAATTATTTACCAACAACGCCTAGCGATGAAGTTAGCGAAGAATTGAATGAACTTCCAACTTGTAATGCAAACATCGAAAGGACGGAAGTCATTGAAAATATAAATGATCATATTATTCCTAATCTACCAAACCAAATGTCGCCTCTTAAAAGGAAATATATGAAACAAGATGCATACAGAAATAGAAAATCACTGCAAATTTTCGAAAATATAGCAGATTCACTTGGAGCTGATCCATTATCTGATTTTTCAGCGCAACTTGAAAACGTCAAAGCCATTTACGAAGAAATTTTGGAAAACATCAAATATCAAATAGAGAACAGCTCAAATCTTTTGGAAAAGCAAAAACTTTTATCTCTCTTACCAATCAATATGAGTCACGAAGAAATTAAAGATCGTTTTGGGGATGATATATCTCACGATTGTACCAAAAAAAGTAAAGATATCCAAAGGAATAAAACGAAGTTTGCAGATATCAATCTTTTTAAAATGTGCAGACGTAGTTTACCAACCGATACTCTAAGCACAGTCAAGTTATTTTATGAAGATGATGAAATTAGCCGAATGATGCCTGGATCGCAAGATTCAATTACTGTTAAACAAGGAAACTTACGTGAAAAAGTTCAAAAAAGACTTTCGGTACGTATTACTAGAAGTGACACCACTTAAAAAATTATTTAAGAAAAAATAAAAAAGAACCCATTTTACTTTTTGGATATGTTATAGGTGAAGGAAATACCTGTCTAAAAAAGTAATACACTGTAAAAAATCCTTGATCTTTTTTGGTTTTTCGTTACCTAATTTTTTTTTTTTTTTATAAAATATAAGGGCAATTACTAGAAGTGACACTACTTAAAAAATTATTTAAAAAAAAATAAAAAAGAACCCATTTTACTTTTTGGATATGTTATAGGTGAAGGAAATACCTTTCTAAAAAAGTAATACACTGTAAAAAATCCTTGATCTTTTTTGGTTTTTCGTTACCTAAATTTTTTTTTTTTTTTATAAAATATAAGGGCAATTACTAGAAGTGACACTACTTAAAAAATTATTTAAAAAAAAAATAAAAAAGAACCCATTTTACTTTTTGGATATGTTATAGGTGAAGGAAATACCTGTCTAAAAAAGTAATACACTGTAAAAAATCCTTGATCTTTTTTGGTTTTTCGTTACCTAAATTTTTTTTTTTTTATAAAATATAAGGGCAAAAGTGACACCACTTAAAAAATTATTTAAAAAAAAAATAAAAAAGAACCCATTTTACTTTTTGGATATGTTATAGGTGAAGGAAATACCTTTCTAAAAAAGTAATACACTGTAAAAAATCCTTGATCTTTTTTGGTTTTTCGTTACCTAAAATTTTTTTTTGTTATAAAATATAAGGGCAATTACTAGAAGTGACACTATTTAAAAAATTATATAAAAAAAACTAAAAAAGAACCCATTTTTATTTTTTGATATGGTATAGATGAAGGATAAACCTTTCTAAAAAATTAATACACTGTAAAAAAACCCTTGATCTTTTTGGTTTTTTCGTCAGTTAAAATTTTTTTTTGTTATAAATTTTTTTACAGTGTATTTCTTTTTTTTTTTTTTAAACGTGTCATAAAGCCTGTTAAAATATCTTTTTAATGATACCAAGATCATGGAAATCGGTTTAGCCGATTCTGAGTTATTGTAGTTTAAATGGAGCTCTTTTCGACCATTTTCGCGTTTTTTCGAAAACGTTCCCACTGTGTCACGCCCAAAAAATCGCAAAACAGTCATTTCTAAAAATGAGAGTTTGTTTGTATTGATCAAATTTAGCTATGAACAAAATTTCATCGATATCTGAGGGGGTCGGGTTCAATGCATCTCGATTTTTACATGAAATTCATCATTACCAATACATAGACTCTCTCTGAATTTTTTTATATCTGGAGAACAAAAAGGGCCAAAGTTTCCAAGTTGGGTACAAACAACTAGATTATCAATAGACAACATCCCACAAAATGTGGGCGGGATTGGAAAAGTAGGCGTGTCACAAAATAGTAAACAAACAAACGAAATTACAGGTTGATCTGCACAAAACAGGGTTTTAGTTTGAACTAAGAAACAAACAAAAAAACAAGTGGGACAATATAGTCGGTCAAGCATGTCCACCACAGAATTTTAAAACAAAGTTTCGAAAGTGTACCCACCAAAACAAAATTATGTCATGAGGTTAATATTCATGAAAAAATTCTTTGTTCCGAAAAAAATTTTGATATATTTATCTTTATGTGACTTGTGTGCCTTTAAGTGATTTTAGCAATATATGGGACCAATGGCAAATATTGAACAACATTTTGTCATGACATACCCAATAAAAAAAATCTGGGTTTTTTAAAGCACTTAAGAGAAAAAGCGCATAATCGAGCGCTTCAATAAGTCTAAATTTACACGTTTCATCTTTTGATGCTCAACTTTTTTTCAATTCCCTTTTAAAGATGCCAATATAATCACACGCAGCAATCGGTTTCAACTTTTTTCGGTTCAAAACAACAACAATTTTATTTACAGCGAATCAAAGAGAAAAAAAAAGAAAAAAATTACATGCAGCCATTGTTGTGCATATATCAACGAATAAAAACACAAAGCGTACTGCCGAGTACAGGCATCTCTGTACTAACCCCCTTATTTCTTTCTTCTGTCACCTAAAAACATAAGAGTTGAGCATCAAAAGATGAAACGTGTGAAAGCAGACTAAGAGAGCTTTTATACAGCAGTAAATGATAATGAATAAAATATGCAAAACAGCTGCTATTTAAGTTCTGACAACGAAGAAGGTTTTAAAGCGAAAAAAAATCTAAATATATTAAATATCAAGTAAAAGCGAAAAATTAATGAATATCCAAACTGGGAAAACCCATACAAAAATCAGCCATCCTATCAGCAGGTTTGAAGCGATTTGAGGTATGAATTCATACATAAAAGCAGCTCCTTTTGGAGCACATTTTTCACTCGGTAGTAGCTATCGTATAAAGTTTTTATGTCAATATAAATATTTTTAAGGAAGATATGACGTTAAAAGCTATTTTCTTGAGTAGTGTTTGTATGAGAGCTGTTGTCAACCATGGACCGATTCTAATTTAATCAAAGATTGCTTCGATTGCAATTAAATATGTTTGGACGAAATTTAATATAAACACCAATATTATAAGATGGTTTATGGGACTCTATTCCAGAAAGAAGCTTATATGAGGGCTGTGTTAAATTATGCTCCAATTTTCACAATTTAAAATAGGCTTGGGCCTTGTGCAGAAAAAAGACCTATCTACCGAGTTTCATCAAATTTATCTCTAATAATGCAACCTGTACTTACCACACAAGGCTTACACGGACAGTCAGCTATCAAGCTGGAAGGATGGATGGAGATCGTTAGGTCGATTCGAAAAGTGATTCTAAGACAATCGGTACACGCAGAGAAAAAACCATGTTTTAATATGGTCACTAACAACAAAACTATTTTTAAAGAAAATTTTAATTATAATTTGCTTAATTTCACCATATTATTGTCACCGACAACTATATTATGGTTAAATAAGTAGTATCAGGTAGCCACAACCATATTATGGTTGCCTCTTAACATGTTATGGTTAAATATGACAATAATTTGTTTTTAATTAAATAATAGTATTTTCTTCTTTTCCAAGAGTGGCATAGTATGGTTGAAAAACAAACATGCTATTATAATTGTTTAAAATATTTTGGTTATTATTAACCATAACATGTTCGAAGGCAACCAGAATATGGTTGTGGCTCTCAATGGAGAACTTATTTAACCATAAACTGGTTGCCGGGGACAAAACAATTTTTAAAGAATATTGTAAGCATATTATGTTTAATTATCCTATAAACAATGGTTTAATTAAAAAAATTTCAAGTGAAAAAATTTTCTTTAAAAATAGCGGTAAATTATAACCGATCTTTTTAAAAATGCTGACATTTAAATCTCTATTCATATGAATATTTCGAATTGAATTGGTCCGGTTTTAGCTGTAGAAATCGAGAATTATTTTTCATTCATAATTATGGACGACTTTAAAAAATGTTAAATACAAGCAATCCTGTGTATGTTACGCTTCTTGTGCTCATACAAAATGTCCGAAGGAAACACAAATAGCGCCCGCTGTGAAATTAGAAAATCCGATTTTAACAGGTTTTTACAGAATTGCTTTTGATATTGTTGAAAAGTGTGGGCAATTTAGTTTTTTTAGGTCAATCTAGCGATTTTCCCTCCTTATTTTATTTCTATTTTGTGGGCTTAATTAAACAAGTTAACATTACTGCTTCTGACACAAGGTGGACTTTATTTTTATGCCCACTCCACAAATAGGGAAGAAGGTAGATATTATGTGTTTGTGCTGATGTGTGTAAACAGCCAAATAAACGACACAAGAAGTTTGACAACAACAAAAAAATGTTTGTATGAGGATTAAACATTTTTATGGTTCTCACCAGGGTGTAAAAAAACTGCAGACGAGACTAAAAACTGTCGAAGAAAAAACGAACATTTGTGTACAACTTTCCGCTTTTTGAGTTGGTTTAATAGCGAGTCTTTACGTTTAATGAATCAGAGGTAAAAGTAACAGTTTTTTTTTTTGCCAATGCCAAACCAATAATGAGCTGACGAAATGAAGACGTGGAAAATATGGCAGTTTTTCTACTTTGACGTTTTTAAACCATATTTTGTTCATACGAGTGTGTTACCGTTTCGGTGGCTTGCTTGGCTATTTACACATAGAAATATTGGGTCTTAACCCATCTTTTAGTATACCGATTGACTCGGAATCACTTCCTTAGTTAATCTAATGATATGCGTCCGTAAGGCTTGTTGGCTGGTTGTCTGTTCATGTAAATTTTATGCGCAAAGTACAGGTCGCATTTTAAAAGATAATTTTATTTAATTTCGTACGTTCATTTTCAACGTCATAAAAACTAAGCATATCAAAAATGGTGAGAATCGGTCATAATTGCATGTAGACCCCATCCATACAAGCTACTTTCTTGAATAGAGTCATTGACCCATAAACACTCTTAATTTTTTGGAATTTAGAATAAATTTGGCCCAAAAATATTTAATTGCAATCTAAAGCATATTACTCAATTTAAGTGGAATCAGTCATTATTTGACTACAGCTCCCATACATGATTGTAATGTACCCTACCCTAATACCACTACTGTGATGTAGTCTATCAAATGGTCCAGTTTGACTGCCCATACTTTCTTACTTGTTTATGTATGCCATTTCAGGGTTAAAGATAGGCACTAGAAAACATAACCCTTGACGCGCTAATTAAGGTGAATCTTGAAGTTTGCTCACCGCCTTTTTACTTACGCTAATCTATATTAAAAGTTTATTATTAACTCAATTGGGTTAATAAATGTGCAATTTTCTATGACTAACAAAAAATTATCATTTATTGTTCTTAACAAAACAACAAAGAATTATCTCTGGCGGATATAAAGCATGAAATAAAAAATATCTCAAATAAAATTTATGACAAAATTTCGCTATTAATAAACAAAAAAACATATTCTAACAAAAGGTAAAAATTCGTTAAAAAAAAAATGTATTATGCATAGAAACAATTTAACAATAAGTGTTCATACGACTTTATTCAAATGAGCAGTCATGTGCGCAAATAAAACGAATTATTATAAAACATTTTAGTAATTATGAGTTTGACTTTTGGCTTTAAATAATCAAGATAATAATTATTATTATTTAGCGCTAATAATTGTAATTAAAAATTGTTAGAAGGTTTATTGATGTATCCACCCTAATATAAAAACAAAATAAAGAATGATCATAAAATTGCGAGTGCTCACAAAGCTAATGACATTTTATAACTGTAGGCGATAAGAGTCTAATTTTCTGGTTCAAAACTATGTCTATGTTTATGAAATTTGCAATTATGGTGTACCATTAATTGACTAAAAATCTATTTCTATACCCTCCGCCCCACTGGTGATAAATGTGATTAAAGCGGCCCATATACTTGCAATGCTATTTATATGATATTCGCCATATTATTTCCATTTTGTCCTATATTATGCAAAAAGTCGCACAATGGTTTCATTCGTTCAATAAAAAAGGGGAACATAACCTATAGGAATAACATAAACAGCATTGTACAATATTGCCAACACATTTCGCTTTCTTTTCGTTGTGCAATAAAAATCAAAAGTCTTTTGATTGTTGCCAATTTATTATACCACCTGCGAATACACTTTGGCGATATAATTGTACAAAACGTAAAATTGAACAATTTTATTGCAAGTGTTTGAGCCGCTTAAGAGGTTATACCCAGCTAGCATTTGGCTGATTATTTTTTGTAAAAATCACCCAAATGATTCATTTGAGATCAGTTTTGATGATTAAAAACTGATTTATCACTTAAGCGATTAAAAAAGGATTCATATATATGTTTAAAAAATGATTTTTAAATATTTTGAATTTTTATTTTTGCCAAACGAAAAAAATAATAATAGAAACTTTCATGTCAGCCAAAACAATAAGAAGCTTGGCTAAAAAAGAAGTCCAAAAATTATTGACAATTTGTGAACATTAATATTAGTGCAAATTGTTTCTTCTCTTCTTTGCGAAAAGCCAATTATTTTTGTTTGGTTCAAAAGCCATAATGTTGCTGATTTTATCGGAGAAAAATTTAAAAAACATGACAATTAAAAAATGATATGAAATATAATCAAAAACTATATAATTTAAAATTTAAAAATGAGATAAAAACGATTCAATAATGATAAGAAAAACTAACATTAAAATGATCAAAAAGGAATCAGAAAATTGTATCACAAATTATTCTTTCAGGTGATTCATATGTAGGGTACCATTTTCTCACAACGAGAGTATCACTTATGATTGAAAAATAAGCTCATATACGGGTATTTTGCTCTTGAAGCCGATTCCTAAATGATTAGATTATGATACAAAATGTTAGCTGGGTATTAAGTTTGTCATTAAGTGTGAAACTTTTTTAGTATTCATCTAAGATACCATAAAGTATCCATCGTTACCCAAAATACAAAACAACGTTTCATCAAAAAATTCAAAAGTTGACTTTTCGGTTGATTTTTGTTCCTTTTATTAAACTACATGTTCACACCTGCGATCAAAAATGGCGTATTTATTAAAGAAACTCAAACGCCAATTACACCTTGTTTTTATTGATTTTGTAAAGTTTTTTTGCTTCTCCTGTTAGCTTATAAAAAGTGTTGTTACGTTATTTTGTAATTTAGGTGACGATATATAAAGTGCCAGTCAAAAATAATAGCACCTATTCCGTTGATTAAGTTTTTAATTTAAATTGATTTTATGTTTAATTAATGCTTTAATTGGTAAACAATTTTGCAGAATTTTTTCTGTGTATATACTTTAAAGGGTCTTAGATCAATAATGTAGAAATAACAAAAGGAATTACAAACTTAAACATATCGTTACAAAAACGCAAAAGGCCCTATCTAATATTTTGAAAATTTTATAGGAGAAGCAAAAACTTTTTCAAATGATAAATTGATAAATTGCCTAAAGCTGTTTAGAATTTATTTTTCTTCTAGTTATCTTGTAAGACCTACCAGTTGTTTTGAAAATTGACAGTGTAACATATGTTGTAAAGTGTTAGTTAGGTCTTTTAGCGCTTATCATATAATCTTTTGTAGATAGGGACGTGGGATTTTTGTAAGTAAAATCGCTAATTTCATTGGAAAGACTCAAAAATTGTTGGCGAACATTTGTGTTGATGCAATGCATCAGAATCAATAAAAAAGTAGATTTTGAATTTTCGGTTATTTAGGATAACGATATCTACATTTCCTACCTGTGGCGAAGGGTGTAAAAAATTACAAATTAAAAAAATCATTTATTATCTTATCTTGTTATTTTGACTATTATTATTATTACGTTAAATCAGTGATCCATTTATAAACCTTCAGACACGCCATGATTGCATTAATCCTAGTTCATTAATTTTTTTTCTAGTGAAAACAAAAATCTTGTGCTAATTATTTTAAATTAAGTATGTAGTACTGTTATAATATGTATATTCTTTCTGAGCGTCTTCATTTTTTCCAAAAAATGTTAACGGTTATTTTCCAGTAGTCGAAATTATAAAAAAACTATACATCAGCGCAGTCATTAAAATAGCACCGAATAACAAAAATTCTTTAAAAAATATTCATAGTGATTTAATAGTTGAAATAAAAGGATCAAATACTAAAGGTAGGATATTTTTTTTTTAATAAAATAATTCATCGCAAATTATATTATCGATTTTCATAGTAGATAGCATTGTACACCTGAAAAACGTGCTGTTTAAAAAAAAAATGGTTTCAGAGTATAACTCATATTCTTAAAAATGGTTAAGTGTTTGGTCAGACAATGCAAGAAGACCCCGTTTATGCCAGCTACAGAGCTAAAAAGGAGCTAAGTGTGGCCGCAAGTGTTGAAACTATTCGTCGGCGATTGCGAGACAGCAACTTGAATGCCTGTTGTCCCCGAAAAGTGCCCCTGTTGCAAAACTTTTGGAGTTTGCTAGAACTCATTTGGAATGGCCAACTGAAAAGTGGAGCAATGTTCTTTGGACAGATGGTTGTTTTATTTGGAGGCAAAGGATCGCGTTCTTCCCCTTAAGCTGAATTCAATCCAAAAGTTACAACGAAAACCGTTACACATGATGGTTCAAGCATTATTGTATGGGGATGCTTTTCCTACTATGCAGTAGGACCAATATATTGGGTCAGAACTATCATGGATAAGACACTTTACGTTAATATCCTCCAGGAAGTAATGCTACCATATGTTTCTTAGAAAATGCAGCTTGGTTGTGTGTTTCAGCAAGACAATGGCCAGCAAAGTTGCTAAAAAGTTGTTTCAGGACAATTAAATAAAGGTTATGGAATAGCCAGCTCAGTCCCCAGATCTAAATCCATTCGAGAACTAACGGAGTTTCCCAAATACAACCAACAAGTAACGAAGCCCTTTGGGTGGCAGTTCAGCAAATAAATAAATAAATAAAATTTCGAAGGAGAGGTGCCAAAATCTGGTGAAATCGTTGCAAAAACGTTGTGCAGAGGTTATTGCCAATAATGGGCACGCAACAAAATATTAATTTCAATTTGAGTGAGAAGACAAAAACAGAATTCAAAATCTTTAAAGTATTTTTAGTTTAAGTATTTATTTTTAATAGAATAAGAGCTGTAGTCCTATATTTTTGACTGAGTGTTTTTTGAGTTGTTTTGAAAAAGTTAAAAATTTTATATCAAATAAAAAACCAAATCAATTGCTTTTTATTAAATATTGTTTGACAGTCCTGTAAGTATCTTATGACAAGTATTCATTGAAATCAGTTTGACATATTTACAAATATCTAACGAAGAACTTTTTTATATATCCTGGTGCTATTTTTTTGAAGGCACCTATATATTCTGGGTCCTTGAGTAATTTTTAGTAAATTAAGCCATGTCCGTCCGGAAAGAACAAAATTTTTTTGCATAAGTACCCTTGAAAATTTCAGTTCGAACCAATTTACTAAGAAGACAAAATAGTATACTTTCCCCTTATTAAAACATAATAGCTTTAAATTGAGAAGAAGACTTTGAATGTGTAAATAAAATGATTTTTTTTTTTGTATAATTACAAATGTACTCTTAGATATACATATACATGTTGTCTTTGGATGGGAGTTTAAGATATTGTTTATTAAAATGTAACGAGCTTGTATACATAAAAATGCATAAATATGGAAATACTTTCTAATATATTCAAAGATTAAAAAGTCATGGTGATGTTGTCATTTGATTTCCAATAATTTTGTTTTAATAAAAAAAAGTTAAAATAAAACAAGTTAGAAAGCTATATTGGGCTATGCGGAATATTATATACCCTTTACGATGGTGCAATAGAAAGTTATGGCAATACTGATCTTAGGATATAAATAAATCTATTTTGTGCCCCGACCACTTCTCCATTCCCGCTCACATTTTGTCGGATGTTGTGTATTGATAAACAAGATGATTGCACCTTATGCGGAAACTTTATCTCTCATCGTTCTCTATAATGTCTTTGTATAGGATGTGTCACGCCCACTTCTCCAATCCCGCCCATCCTCTTAGAAAGGTTGCGTATTGATAACCAAGATGCTTGTGCTTAATTTAGAAACTTTGGCTCTTGCCGTTCTCCCGATAATTAGAAAAAAAAAGAATAAAAACAAAACAACAACAGGGGATTTATGCGTAAAATTAGAGGCAGTCGTGTTTTTTGCTCATGCCTCACTCATTCATGTACTAATTTGGTTGAATTTCAATCCATGTGACATAAATTTGTAACAACCCGGGGGCTAATTATTTCGATTCGAAAGCAATGTTATTTCCAATTCTTTCTGTCGATACTGAACGAATCGAAATTATTTCTTCAGTTTTGTAAAGCATTTATTGGAGTTTTCACAAGACTGAAAAAATTATTTTGATTCAATCAGTATCGGCTGAAATAAAATTGCTTTCGATTAAAAAAGTATTCGATCACGACTGCCATATTAGCCCGCCCCCGGTAGGAAACTTTTAATGAATACTATTTTCATAACTACTCAAAAAGCGAAAAGTTGTACACAAATTTTCGGTTTTTGTTTGACAGTTTTTGTTTTCGACTGCAGTTTTTTAAACCCTGACTAAAACTGCATACAAATTGTAAAAGTGATATATTCGGCTGCGCCGAATCTTTAATACCCTCCACCAAATGTAAAAATACCTTACAAATGTACTCTTTATTTGGGATCTGTTAATTGCAATCTTCATATAATCTGACCTCACCTGACTTCTAGGCGTATTAAACTCTATTCCGCAAATCCATCATACTTCATATAGGACCTGTTTTAAATTGTACGGTGATCATTAAAAGTTTTTTTGATTTCACTTGTAGTTTTCGATATTGGATAAACCAACAAACAAAAATAAGATTTATGGCCTCGTTCAAGTGTGCTCATCGTTCCACAACTAAAGGAAGCCCTTGTGCTTGTCCACAGGTTGCGGATAGTGGAAAAGCCCGTACACAGAAAAAAATAAAAATTGATTTCAATTAAAAAATTTGTGATATTAATTAAAAAATTAATTAAATTTGCACCAGTAAACAAATTAATAGTATCAATTAAACCACTTTATAGTATTAATTAAACGTTTAATTCACTTGATTAAGCGTTTAATTCACTTGATTAAATTTTTAATTAAAACTGATTTTATTTTTGATTAATGCTTTAATTGGTAAAAAATTTTGGAGAATTTTTTCTGTGTAGACATGCGGAAAAGCTGCTAATACAGTTCCTACTGAGTGCCTACGATACTTGGAACGTCAATACAAGCGATTGGCGCCTTAAAATAGCCACTAACTGTCAGCGTCTTTTTTCCATGTTAGGGGTGACTAAAAGCAGGTGTAAAATATTGTAACAGGAGGCCATTCTAGCAGCTCCAGTTCCAGAATCGGATGCAGATCCCCAATCAGTCACTGATTTTAAAATAACTGATTACTGAAACCTCAAATATTAGTTCAAAACAAAATATTCAACAGTTTATTAAGAGTTCCATTTAATAAAAACAGCCCTAAAATTATAATCAGTAAAGCCAAAACATCATAGTATTTACAGACGAATTTTCGAGATGTTTGGTGGGAATTCAATTTAAGTACCAACATAATAAGATGGTTTACAGACACAAAGAGTCTTATTTTGAAAGAAGTTTTAATGGGGAATATGTGAAATTCTAGACCGATTCTCACCATTAAAATAGACTTAAAATTTCTAAAAGATTGCAACTTGTACTTTGCGCTCAAGGTGAATTATGGACAGACAACAAGCCAGGCAGACGGACGGACATCGGTAGATCACTTTAAAAATGGGTTCCTTTGTCGTTATGCTAAAAGATTGGTCTTAATTTCTATGTATTACACACGTTTTTTTTTATTTGTTGCGAAAGCTCTTGAAATAAATCTAACATCTATCAAAATATGCCTTCAAAAGGCAAAATATGCGCTATAAACTTAAAATATGCTGTAACAAAGCCAAAAATGCTGCAAACGCTAAAATATGCACTAAAAAATCGATGCCAAAATTCATAAAAAGCTCTAAACGGATAGATATATTGTTTCTGCCTTCATTGGTCGCACTAGGAAAAGCATGCAATTGCATGTTTATGGTTTCCCTGGTAATTAAAATGTAGGAAATATCCCGTAACACGGAAACACTTAATCCCGAGAATAGGCTTTATATGGGACCTATAGTGAATTATGGTTTGATTATCACAAAATTTCATTGTGTTAAATTTAGTCCCATTAAGCAAAATTTGACAAGATTTCACACAATATCACTAGTCTTTACATTTTTAGGTGTCCTGTTCTCCAAGAGTAGGTTTTATATAAGACCTATGAATGTTTATTATATTGTGGACTGATTTTGACGAAATTTGGTGGTGTGATTTCTAGTTTTATGAAACTATGACAGACTAAATTTAACTACAATGTCTGTTATTTGCTACGTTTTAAGGCATACTTAACTTTTTTCTAAAGTAACCTACGAAAGGAGATAATTCCCAGTTTCTTTTTTTCTATAGTAATTTTTATATGGGGCCTATAAAAAATTGCAGACTGATCCTCTCGAAATTTAGTAGTTTTATTTTAAGTTGTATAAAACCCACCATTTAAGTTTGTAACAGAGATATCAACTTTTTAGGGCAGTTGTTCACATAACTCCTCTCCATCTGAACCGTTTATGCTGAATTTTAGTCCCAAACTATTTAGGAGAATTAGAAACAATTTGATAACTAATTATTCTGTTGGCTTATTCGTAAGTAAGCATAACTAACACAGACGGACAAATTAACTTAGAATTGTAAACGAACCCAGAATATATGTAAAAACTTTATGGGGTCTTAGATGAGTATCTAGAATGTTTCACAGGGAGTGACAAACTAGATATACCCTCTTAACCACTAGTAGTGGAGGGTATAAAAACCTTTAAACAATAAACAAACCGTGAAAACAACAGAAATAATCAACATAATATCTGAATTATTTTGTCAGTATTTTAAATTTGTTTGGCTATTTCAATTGCTGAAAACTTTTCCAAAATTGTTGTATAAATTGGGGTCTTAGATGAATATCTAGAATATTTCACAGGGAGTGACAAACTAGATATACCCTCTTCACCACTAGTAGTGGAGGGTATAAAAACCTTTAAACAATAAACAAACCGTCAAAACAACATAAATAATCAACATAAAATCTCAATTATTTTGTCAGTATTTTAAATTTGTTTTGCTATTTCAATTGCTGAAAACTTTTCAACAAATTGTTGTACAAATTTTCCATAAAATTGAAAGCAAAACAGTAAATGTTAGAAAAAACGCACACTGAAAAATTTAAATTATTTAAGTATATATTTATTTAAATTTTAAATTGAAGCACACATTTATTCAGAAAAAAAACTGCGTATTTGGTAAACTGTTATTGACACTTAATTTACCATTCAAGGAAAAAAGGCAATAATCTTTAACATCAAACGACAGAACTGGTGCTACAAATTTACATACGCGTACTTAGACTCAGTCTGTGATCAAGGGAACGTGGCAAAATATATTTTGACTACATCGCAGTCTATTTAAATGCAAATATTCAATACTTTAAAGAATCGTTGTGAATATTTATGCATTCATAATGAATTTAGTTGTTTTTTATGCAAAACCAAGATTTGTTTTTGTTAACGAAGATATGGACAAGTCTGGGCTACATTTACAGACAAGGGGAAATTTACTTGGGTACATGTGTTTAAATGGGATTATAAAAGAATTAAGGGTGTATTTTGTTAAACAAACTTAGTTTATTTTAAAATTAATAAGACATCATTTTTACATAATTTTATGGTTTTTACATATTTTTTCTACCCACACCACAAAAGTGGAGAGAGAGAGAGAATATGTTTGTTATGGTGTTTGTAATACCTTAAAATATTGCCCCTAGACCAGACGCTGGCGAAAACATACTACCCAGCGGTAAATATTGAAAGGACTGAAAGTCGCTGACCTTTTTAAAGGCCTCTATACTCTTTTCTAAAAGATTCGCTTCGCGTGATATCCTGCCTTCAAAAGTATGCCTTCTAGAAGGTATTCACTTCTTTTTATCAGTACACATTCTTTGAGAAGTGAGAAAGGAAGTTGTTCACTTTTATTTATTATTTGTTTTTAGTGACCTTCCTATCTCGCTTCTTGGCAAGGGATCTAAGTTGTTATTAAAGGAAGTGTGGAAGGCCTTCCGCCAAATGACAACCTGTGTTGTGGAATGCGGCAAGAATAGCTTGTGACTGCTTGTGACTGCTAAATAAGGCCTCTTTACTCATTCTAGTTACCGCTGGGTATATTTAAAAAATTTTGTAGTATTAGTGAGAATATTAACACTAAGTGTCAAAATTCCAACAAAGTCGTGACCAAATGAATCTGACAGCTAATCTTTATGTAAAATTTTCCGCTGAATCTGAATATGAAGCTAATAAGTTTCTACCGATTACGTTACTTCCGTTGATTGACAACATTTTTGAAAAAATAGTGTTGAAACAGCTGTCGACGTATTTAGACAAGCATAATTTGTTATATAGATGTCAATTTGGTTTTAAAAAGGGGTGTGTTACGGAGGAAGCAGTAGTTAACGTTGTAAATAATATTTGCCAAGGATTAGACAATGGTTTCAGAGGTGTAGCTGGTGTTTTTATGACTTTTCGAAGGCTTTTGACCTAGTAGATCACAAGATTTTAATAAATAAACTCCGTTATTATGGGCTGAATACGCGCGCGGTGATGTTGTTGGAAAACTTTTTAAATTGGAAATTAATGACTGCAAAAGCTTTATTAGTGCTGTTGAGAATAGTGTCCCACAAGGCAGTGTGTTGGGACCATTACTATTCAAAATTTATATTAATGATTTGATGAACCTGGGATTATTTGGGAAACTGTTTTTATATGCTGATGATATATGTATTTTTTATCCATATAAGCATGAAATTGCGTTGAAGGTACATATGGAAAGAGATTCAGCGTTAATAACAGAGTTTGTAAGGCTAAACAAATTGGTGTTAAGTGCTGAAAAAACGAAGTTAATAAGATTTAAGCCGTATTCTGACAACCTAAGTTTTAGTATTTTTATAGATGGGAAAGAAGATTTTGAAACCTTTCAAACGAAATACTTAGGTGTGTATTTGCAAAGTAATTTGTCATGGGACACACATATTCAGAGCCTCAAAGCAAAAATTGAACCAGAACAAGTTTAACACAAGAACTAAGTTACTTATCTATACTGCATTGGTACATAGTCATCTCAATTACCTGCCCATTACATATGGTTACAAAAAAAACAACGTCAAGTCATTACAAAGAGTTAAGAAAAAAGCACTGAAAACTGTCTTTAATCTCCCGAGAATGTATCCATCTCTTTATAAAAATATTGCTCAAGTAGTATGCCTGTACACGGAATGTATAAAATGCAACTTCTCATGCAAGTCTTTAAATCTCTGCATAATACTGGTTACCATACTATATGTTTTTCTCAAAATCAATCAATCTTTAATACAAGAAAAAATACAAATGTTTGGATAGCAAGATGAAGGCTGGAAACAACAAAGCAACGTGTGGAACATATGGGTAGTTTGGAATACAACCAATTGCCTGATAACTTAAAGAGAATTGGAAGAATATCTCTTTTTAAGAAAAAGCTTAAAGAATATTTACTTGAAAATTTGGAAATGCTTCTTTAGTAATATTAAATTGAATTTAAATACTTAAGATATTTTTTTTTTATTTTTTTTTTTGTATTTTTAATGTTTATTTTATTTTTTTTGTATATATAACTTGTATATAACTTGCATTTAACTTGTTGCCAACTCGCCTTAAAAATGTCCAATGGACGCTGAGGCAACACCTTTCTTTGTAATACAATTTTTATACCCACACCACAATAGTGGAGAGGGTATTATGCATTTGTGCTGATGTGTGTAACGCCTTAAAATAGTGGTCCTAGACCCACCTTAAAGTATACCGATCTGCTCAGAATCACTTTCTGAGTCGAACTAACGATGTCCGTCCGGCTGGCTGGCTGGCTGGCTGTCCATGTAACCTTGTGCGCAAAGTACAGGTCGCAACTTTGGAGATAACTTGATAAAATTTGGGTCATAGGTTCTTATTGGCACAAGGACCAAGCCTATTGAAAATGGGCCAAATCGTAGGACCACCAGGGAAGATAGGGGGAAATTTCTTCCTCTCAGAAACTAGCAAACCGATAGATCCATATCTATATGGACACATAAGCTATACAGTTTTAAAAAATATAGGACCACAAGGGGAGAAAGGGGCAATTTTTGCCTCTCAAACTGATTTTAATGAAATTTAAAACATAGGTAGATCCATATCTATATGGACACATAAGCTATACAGTTTTTCAAAAATAGGACCACAAGGGGATGCAGGGGGCAATTTCTGCCTCTCACAAACTTTCAAACCGATTTTAATGAAGTTTTTAAACATAGAGAAATCCATATTTATATGGACACATAAGCATGATGTGTTTTTAAGTACTGTGGTGCTGGGTATCATATGGTCGGGCTTGACCGACTATACTTTCTTACTTGTTTTTTTCTGAATAAATAAATAAATAAAAAAATAAAAAAATGGAAATATCTTAGTGAAAGGTTATAAAATTTTTAAAATAACCATGGATTACTAATAAAGATTGGTCAAGAAATGACAGAGTTACGGGGAACAAAAGTTCAAGCTGGATCTCAAAAACTTTTCTACTTTTGAAAATTTTGACTTCATATTCGAATTCAACGGAAAACTTTATATAAAGATTAGGTGTCAAATACATTTGGTCAAAAAACTGTCACATAGTGTAATCAATGTAAGAAGTGTTGCCAAAAAACTTTTATAATAATATAAATTTATTTATATATTTTTTTTAAAATCTGCCAAATGAAATCTATTTCTTTTAAATTAAATAAGTTTTGATAACTGTACCACATCAACACTAGAGGTCTGCTTTGAATAAGAGTGAATGAATTGAATAAAAAACTTGTTTACTGTAAATTAATTTGAGAGTCATTCAAAACTAACAAAACATTGGAATGACCCGTTATAAAGAGCAATTTTACAAAAAACATTCAAATAATTATTGAATGTGCTTACATTTATATGAGTAAATTGACATAAAATGTGTGTAAGCTTGTAGCTTCTTTTATTTAAAGGAGTTAAGTTTACACATACATAGGTAATATATATTCAAATTATATTTGAATATTCAACTCATTTGACTTGAGTTGTCTAAATTGAATGCGTTTTTGTTTGTTTTATCTTTGGTTATTCTTTCATTTGTTTCGTTATTATTGGTTGTTCGAAGTTAAAAAACAAATAAGTGTGTTAAAATTGCTTTTAATTCATTCTGGCAGACCTCTAATCTACACTCTTTACATAACTGAACATATCTGCTTTTAAAAGATCATAACCATATGGTAAGGCTTGGTTAAGAAGTGTTATGCCCCAAGAGCATAAATCCACTCGGAAACTAATGCGGTCATTGTGAATCTTTCAACATAGTGGAAGAAGAAAGAAAGAAGAAAATAAGAATAGAATTCATAGGTAGAGTTTAAATAAAAAGTAGAGAGCATTACTCTTCCTACAATACCCTAATCAAAAATAACCGGGTTATTTCTCTGACGAAACCCATTAGATCGAATGGACCCAGCGACATTCCGTAGTTTATCGTAAAACCTATGTCCTAGCCATTTTTGCCTGAGACCCATCATCCTAGGACCGTGGCACAGTACTTGCTCAACCGTTTCTAACACTTCAGCATCTTCGCATTATCTGCAAAAGCCCGGTATGTTATTGTCCAATTTACTCATAAAAGCCCAAACAGAATGACACGTCAACAACCCTATTAGAGTCCTGAGACCACTCCTTTCCAAGCCTAATAGAATCTTGGTTGCCTTCGAATGCCATCTGGCCCATAATGCCCCAGACATTCTATTCATCCAGGATCATTGATAACTGATCCTCGCGGAATCTTTCTCGGATCAACACATAGTTGTGATATAAGGGGGGTTAAACCTCTTCCCCAGTCCCAGAACAAAGACCCGTCAAAAACCCTATTAGAGTCTTGAGACCACTCCTATCTAAGCCTAATAGAATACTGATTGCCTTCGAAACTAGTCCGGGCCATAATGCCCTTGACACACTGCAATCCATTGTTTCCAACCAGGATCGGTTATCGGTATCGCAGAATCTATCCCAGATCACCCCATTGCAGTGATATAAGGGGGATTAAACCCCTCCCCACGTTCCTTAACTCCAAGTCCAGGTTCGAGTTCACCAGACAGGGCTCGAATTTTAATGGTAACATTGAATCAAGCAAATCAAAAACCTTAAAAAATAACGATTGAGCAAAAAAAGTAGCTCAGCTTAGTTTTGTAAAAGTACATAACTAGAAACGACATCATCATATGATCGGTGCATAGTTTACCATAGATACCGGCGCTATGAACTAAGTTCCTAATGAACTATGGCCCTAAAATAAATATGATCGAAGTACTTTAAATTAGGAAATCTGTTTATTATGAATTAAAAACCTAAACTGAAAATGAAATGAAGCAAATCCACAAAAATGTGAATAGCCCAAAAAAAAAAAAAAAAAAAAAAAAACCAAAATTAACGAAAAACACATTATTAAAATTTTTTTCACAATGATATAAGTCCCCACTTTGAACATTAAAAAAAGCTTAAGTAAACCAAGCAAGTGTTTGTAATACCATAAAGGAGGAAATTAACAAATCTCTTCAAAAGTTCGTTGTTGTTTTTCTCTGCATCCAAAATTGGGAAATTAGTTAATTTTTGCTTTCGGGACTTTGTTCATTGGGGACTTAGTTCGTAGCGCCTAGTAAGCGCCATGTTAAGGTTCGGGAAAACCGAAATTGCATTCCCCAATTTTTTATACAGAGAATAACAACAACGACCTTAAAGAGAGTTTGTTAATTTTAAAATGATATGTTGATATGAGTAAATGTTAAAGGGTTGGGGTCATATGCCCGAAACCTAAAAATAGCCAAAATTTCAAATTTTAAAATCCAGAATCGCTCTCTTAAGCTTCTTTACATAGCAGGTTTTCGGCCGGGCGCAAGTATTTCCTCCTAAACATTTTCTCAAACTATCTCCACCTCTTATTAGAGGGCTGCCATACAAATATGGCGTTTTATGAAATTCTTAAGTTGAATCAAAATTTTTCATCTTTTGTGAATAAAATCAATAGCTGATTTTAATAATTTTTAGCATGTTTTCCTTGAAACTTGGTTTTCTGTACACGTAGAGAAAAAACATGTTTAAATATGGTCACCTCCAACAATACTATGTTTAAAGAAAATTTTAACCATATGTTGCTTAGGCCAGATCATCAGGAAACTTCATCCATAAAGATTTTAGAAAAACTAAAGATATTAAACCAAATAAAACTGTTAAGCGTATAAGACTTATAGCAACAGTTCTACTTGTTATAATATCAAAGTTTAAACAAAACACATCAACAATAAACAGTGGGTTTATCTCAATTTACATTCCCCACTACAATTAGTTGAAATTCTCTCAACATTAATTGTAGTTGTAAGTAGGTTAAGAAAAACAAAATAAAAACAACAACAACTTACAAAAGATGTTGTCAATTAAGTGTTTTTTTAGGCCGTGCACTTGACTGTTTATTATCAAAAAGTAATTTCAATTTTTGGGAATACAAAATTTTAATTTCAAAAGATTTTGTTATTCGTGCTTAATTCCCAGTTTTTATTATTGATAAAAACACTTGAAATTTATTGTTGATGGGATAAGCTATTCCTATGCGCATTTCACTGGTTGCTTAGGCCAGATCATCAGGAAACTTCATCCATAAAGATTTTAGAAAAACTAAAGATATTAAACCAAATAAAACTGTTAAGCGTATAAGACTTATAGCAACAGTTCTACTTGTAATAATATCAAAGTTTAAACAAAACACATCAACAATAAACAGTGGGTTTATCTGGGTTTATCAAAAAAAATTATGTTGCTTAAAGGTAATTTTATTGCGGAATTTTGTTTTTTTTTTAGTTTATTTAATAAACTTAACTGTTTTTGAGTTTCGCGAATATATCTTGTGCAACCTCCCCAATTTTCGAAATAAAGGTTTATCTCGAAAACAAGAGCTACCCTAAAACAAGTAAGTAAGTAAATACCATTATAATTAAATTATATATAAATCTATTTTGGGCCATGCACACTTCTCCAAAACCGCCCACATTTTGTCGAATGTTGTGTACATAATTTGGAAACTTTTGGTATTTTTCTTCTCCAGACACATATACAGAAAAATATACGGACAGATGGTGATCGTGGAAGCAACTTCGCTTTACATGTATGTATTTGTTATGTGTAAAAAGTCTAAAATAATAATAATGAAATTACCAGATACACAAAAAAGCAGACGGACATCGTTAATCGTAATGTCCATGTAGGTATTTGTTATGTGTAAAAAATCGCAAAAAAGTAAAAAAAAAATAAATAAACGCGGACATCGTTAAATCAACTGTCCTGTTAAGAAATGCAAAATAAATCTAAACCAAAAAAAAAAAAAAAACTGTTATTTTCGGTGATGGAAAAAACAACATCGACAAGTGATTTTATTCGAAAAATTGGAGGCAGTCGTGGTTTTTCGTGGTTTTTCATTTCAAAAACTTCTGGCTGGCTCATCAGCCAATGCAATTTTGTTTTACATGTTGTTTGTATTAAAAAGTGTTAGCATTTGAGAGAATGGAATAAATTTGTCGCAGCAAACTGAATTGTTTTTAAAGTGTGTATTTATTCTAAGAAGAGCTTCTAATAACTCATGTTGCATTATGTTGCGAATTTTGGTTTTAATTATATTTATTACTAGCTTAACCCGGTGCGCTTCGCTACACTACTTTAACCACGTTTGAAGACTCTCCCTTTAATACACTCAAAATATTATGTAGTTAAATTCAAACGAAAATTCATTTAAAAAAACTTAAAATTCATTTAAAAAACGGATCATTTACATTTCATTTAAAACAAATGATTTTTACATTCATTTTAAATTTTTTTATTTATTAAACTGCATATTCCTTTAAATTGAATAGTTTTTACTTTCAAAAATTATATTTTAACCGACAAAAATCAAACTAAATAACAAAATAAATACGGAAAAACATTATTTTTTGGTAGTTTGTTTTTTGAATAACAAACATAAAAGTTAAAAAATAAAACTATTTGTAAAATAACTATATTTTTATTAAATTTTAACAGTACGGAAAACGAATTTAATAACTCACAATAAGTTACTGTAATAATTTTATTAGTGTAGTTTTTCAGTTGAGAGATATTTAATATATGCATCTAATGGGTGGAATTTTCCACCCTTGCGCCTACCCGCTTTATTTTTATTTTCAAAAGTGTAGTATACCATAAGAGTGACTTCTACAAAGTTTGAACATTCTCACGATAACAGTTCTTAAGATATGCGATATTAAACATTGGCGTCCCCCGCTGCTATTTTATTTCAATTTTGGGGCTCAGAGGATCCTACTACAAAAGTTTAACAAAATGCGTGCAGCGGCTCTTAAGATATGCGATATTTTATATTGGCATCCTATGGGGGTACCAATTCCCCTGCCTCTATTGAAAAAATAAGTAGCCTATTTTATTTTTAGGGCTCACGTGATGTTACTGTAAAAATTTCGAAAAAAAACCGGTTCAGTAGTTTAGGAGTCTATAAGCCAACAAACAAACAAACAAACAAACAAACAAACACACAAACATTTTTCATTTGTATATATATGTATATATATATATATATATATATATATATATATAGATAGATAGAAAAAGATATATAGATAGACAGAAACAAGCGTTACACGTTGGTACAGACAGCATATTTAACATTTTTTCAGCAAACTTTTAAAAAAGTATCGAACCGCCAGAATCTTGGTATGACAAAGAAAACTTCGGACCAACAAAACTTTAATTTGTACCAACGTCTTTACCAAGCAGGTATTGCCATTGCACAAATGGCGTATATAAATAATATAACATCCCCATAAACCCCCAGCGAAAATAGGGCTTTTTCCCCAAAAATCCCCTGGGGATTTTCACGAAATTTGTATCCACATTTACAAAAACAATCCCCAATTTAGGAATAAATCCCCAAAACTGAGAAAGCTAATTATATGTGACATAAATGTATAACAACCTAGCCTCCATCATGTCTAGGGTCTTGGGACAGACGGATATATGGACTTCGTTACTTAAAAGGAACCAGAGTATACACACTTTATAGGGTCTTACATCAATATTGTAGAAACTACAAACGAAATGACATAATTATATAAACCCTTTACACCTGTGGTGAAGGGTATAAAAACGGTAAGCACCACTGGATTCAGCGTAGTTTAAAACGCCAGGTGCCCCACTTGTCACAAAAAAAAAATGTAAAATTCTACCACAGTCTAATTATATGCTTTTAGTAAACAATAAAAAGAGCAATTACATTTTTTTAGTATTTTTTTTTTACTATTTAGTTAAGCAATTATTATTTGTTAATATACCAATGACATGCATATTAAAAAAAATAAAATAAATTAAAGGACATTTCATTTACATTTAAATTAAAAACAAACTTTTAATTTAAAAATATTAAAAGCCTTTTAATTGAATAATTGTATGTTAGATTTTTATATCCTTTGTTTTTTCTGGAAATAAATTTTTTTTTATTGTCGGGTGATTCATTATGAGGTATATACCATTTTCGATATAGAATTTTTAAAATTAAAAATGTTAGTGAGAGGCTGCCAAAAGTTTTACAGAATTTCTTAGTCTTAGTTTTTTGGGCACTATGTTACAACACGATTGTAATGATTTTTGTAATGCATGTAAAGATTAATACTTAGCCTACCCTATTGCGGTAATTTTGATTTAACAAACATTTTAGTTGTTTTGATATAAATTTTTAATTAAAATATTTACTAAATAAAAAAAAAAAAAATTCGTTTAAAATAAAATAATTTAAACTTGCGGACTTGTTGTTTGAAATTGTCAAAATCAACATAGAAAAAATTCTCCAAAATTTTTTACCAATTAAAGCATTAATCAAATATATAATCAGTTTGAATTAAACATTTAATCGAGTGAATTAAACGTTTAATCAAGTGAATTAAACGTTTAATTAATACTATTAACTTATTTAATTGTTACTATTAATTTGTTTACTGGTGCAAATTTAATTAATTTTTTAATTAATATCACAAATTTTTTAATTGAAATCAATTTATATTTTCTTCTGTGAATGAACACATTGTTTGAAACGGCCAAGTTTATTCATAATTTTTTAAATTAAATTAAAATTATCATTAATTGAAAAAAAAAATATTCACAGTTTCAAATTTTTACAATTTTCAGTAAACAATATAATCATTTTGGTAATAGTTGCAAAATCAACAAATGGGTTGCTTGATTCTATGAATTTGGGGATTAGAGACAATTTTTTATTTTGTCTGTGTACAGAATTTACAATATATCAGTTTAAAGATTTTTATTTACAAAATTAACTGAAGAGAAAGTTAGAAAGGATAGTCGGTCAAACCCGACCATTTGATACCCTTCCCCACAGTATTTACAAAAACTTTTTGAAAATTAACTCTGTTTGGGACACATGGGCAATCATGGACTTGGTTAAACAAAATTATATTATGAAATTAAAATTCTCACCACTTCAAATAGACTTGGTCCTTATAACAATTAGAACCTACATATGTACCAAATTTCATTACATATTTTAAAAATTGCGAACTGTACCGTGCGCACAAGGACATGGACAGCCAGCCAGCCGGCCTGGCGATAGGATAGGACCAATATTTTTAGCGGTTACAAATATCAAAACAAGCATATTATCCCTTCTACAGTATGGTGGTGTCGGTATTATTAAAATACAGACTTGGCAATGTAAATAGACAGACTAAAGTTTTAGAATAAAATAGCAAGTAATATTAGCAGTTTTCACGGTTTGTGTTAAGTGTACAACTCTGTGATATGTAAAAGAATTTTATACTAGAAAGCGTGTGTGTTTTGTTGTGGGGATCGTAAATTAATGAATCGGCTGAGAGAGAGAAAGAGAGTGATTGAGTTTTGCCAACTGTTTTATTCTGGTAGAATTATCACACGTGTTTTCTACAGTTTTTTGTGTGATTTTTCAACCACAGCGTAGCAAATAAAAGTTTAATACATTTTGTTGTTGGAGTGGGGAAAGTTTTAGTTAGTTAACTACATTATTAATATTAACAAGGTCTATAAGGGTTCTTTACTTACTTTACTTTATTTACTAACCATTAGTAACGGAGAACTTCAGCATGCAGTAGTGAATCAGACCAGAGAGTCTCTAGTGGTAATTGAAGCCGCAACCCTCAAAATGATAGACTACTACTTTTTCGATGTTTTTAACATGTATTAGACATGTGTTTACTTCTTCTTATTAAAGACTTAGAAACAGTTAAAGCAGTGATCTTGAATGGGAATATTATGTCAAAAAAAGGCCAACAGCGATGCTTCTACCAGAAAAACCATGATGGCTTCTGTTTTTTTTTTTGGATCCTGGTGATATAATTTTTATTCATTATCTTCAAAAGCAAAAACAAACAACGGCTAGCATTATGGTTAATCATTGCAGTATTTTAATGATTGTATGGAGAATAGAATACCGCATTTTGTGAAAAATAAAGTCTTGATTTTTAAAGAAAATAAACCAGTTGACAAGCCCACTACTAATTTAAGCCTCTTCAAATCAATTTAATTCCTAACTGAAAAAATGATGGCTCTGTAGTAAAAAAATGAGCAGGTGGAGGCTGCGGTTTATGTCCATTTTGTGGAGTTAACCAGTTTTTACTATAAACAGTCTATAATTGCTTTCTTCATTGTCTATCTTCCACGACTTTTTTTGGGAGATCCACATACAACCACTTTTTTCCTGGCATTACGAACACTAGAATGTACGCATAATACCCATAACAACTTACCTGTAGGTTTAAAGTATCAAAATTTTATTAAATGGAAAAGTTTTAAAAAATTTAATGAATATTAAACGGAAATATTTTATGAAAATGATTTTATTTTTTAACAAATTGTATATTTTTATTGCTCTAGTTAAGAGTTCATTGGTTAGTTTAATGCAATGCTAAAAAATTTGTATCTTTGTTTTTTTTATTGAAAAAAATTTTATGGCTTTTATATTAATAACAATACAAAGAAAAACATTTATAGAAAAGAATGAAAAAAAAAATCGAGAGAAAAATAAAAAATAAATCCCATAAAATGTAAATTTTATTTTATTATTTTGTTCACTATCTACGCTGTTGTTACAATTAAATATGAAATTATTAATAAATGCATAAAGTTTAAATAAAATGCTACTAAAAATCCATTTCATAAAAATAACAAAAGCCATAACAAAATGGAAATTCAAGCGCACGCTAGAAAGGAATAAAAACTAAAGTCCCATTAAAAGGATATTTAATGCAACCAACACGAGGTGAACAACACTTTAAGTGAAGGCATGAATACAGTTTTAAGTGGTTTCTACTCTTATGTTTTTACAATAGTTAGCTGTTGTACGGAACAAATTCTTTGTTTCACTATTTACATTTTAAGGCCCTGAAGGTAGTTTAAAATCATTTGTAAATTAAATAGTTCAAACGAAATTCATGAATTTAATTTTTGTTTTTTATTATTCGAAGAGCTAAAGTTCAGATGATTTTTAAAAAGAAGTTTTTTTTATTTCGCCAACTTTTATGAGCCGATGTTGCCGTAACCTCTATTCAAAGAAAACTGCTGTATGGCGCCTAGGTACACTCATTTGGCCCTTTGTCCCTAAAAGGAACCGAAGGACATAACTTAATACATATATATACTTTATACTAGTGTTGTCTATTATTCGGTTTTTTAATCGTTCGAATAAAACTTCGTAATTTTTTTCTTATTCGAGCAGCCGAATAATTTTACACTTTTGTTCGAATACTCGAACGAATAAAGAAAAACAAATTTTTTCGAATAAAGCTGTCAAGAATAACAGAAAAAATAGCTTCTATCGCGAACATGGTTAAAATTCGCGAAAAATTGCACACTTTAAAACCAGTAAACTAAACAAAACATTATTTAGCGTTCGGCTCACACAGCCAGGAACAATATCTATTTTTTTAGTGATTGTGTAGACGAACACAGCCCTTAATACCGTTCGTAGCTATTTTCAAGAAAGAGCCCAATATTATATTGTGTTCTGTTCTTCGTTAAAAAACAGAACAATTGTAGTGATACTGTAGACAAAAATTATATTTGAATGTTATATAGTGCAAGGCGAATTGACTAGAAGGTGGGGTCAAGTCAACATATGGTGTTTTTTTTCGGTGGTCGACTTGTCAATGTTTGTATACAAACTAGTTTTTTATGTAAATAAACTTATTTTTTTTACTGGCAATTTTTTTGACAACCCGACCACAGAAGCATTGTAGTTGTAGAGTTGACCTCACCTTCTAGTCAATTCGCCTTGATATAGTGTTTCTTTACTATATTGTAAAAGAAATGAACAAACAAAAAATTTTAGCAACGACCGCAGCACGAACAGCTTGTGTGTTTATTGTGTATATGTTTTGTTTGTGTAAAATAATTTTGCTGGCTTTTTTTTTATTTCGTATGTGTATATTGTTTTTGTAAAAAATGTTTGGTTTTTTTTACCAGCCAAAAGGGACGAACATTAATGAGCCGAACCGAACACAATAAAGTTTGTGATTTTTAAAAAGAACCGAACGGAATGAAATGTTCTCATCTTTTGTTGAGTTGTATAAGAACAGTATTATTTTTGTGTTCGAAAGATGACAAACAGGGAAACGATATTGTTTTTAATGATTTCCTACACAAACATTATTAGCGTTTGTGTTTTCCAAAAATCTACCGAACCGAACAGTAAGGAGCGATATTTAGAATTTATGTTTGAACACTCACTTTAACTATTGGATAAACACAATAAAGAGATATTCGAAAGTATTAGCATTCATAAAAAAGTACGAAAATTGGGACCCACATAAACTGAAAGATTTCGAAGTTGTTTGAAAAATGTTGTTAAAAAGTGGATCTATTACAGAAATCCAAAGCGTAAACTACCCAGTAAAAAAAATTTGGGGTTTTTGAAGCACTTAAAAGAAAAAGCCCATAATAGAGCGCTTCAATAAGAGAGCTCTTTTAAATGATAAAATGATAAAGAATTAAACATACAAAAAAGCTGCTATTTCAGTGCTGACAATGAAGAGGGTTTTAAAGCGAAAAAATAAAAAAAATATTTTATGGTTTGCGAAAATGTTTAAAAAAGTCATTAACAGAAGTAAGAGCAAAATATTAATGAATATGCTAATTTAGTAAGCCCTTAAAAAAACACTTTAAGAGTGCTTTGCTTGCATGTTAAAAGAAGCGCTTAATGTCAGCAGAAAATAATACTCCAAACCGGGAACACCCCATACAAAAATCAGGCATCCCATCAGCAGGTTTGAAGCGATTTGAGGTATGAATTCATACATAAAACCAGCTCCTTTTGGAGCACATTTTTTACTGGGTATTAAATTAAAAACGGGCCAATGAGCAAAATGAACGACAAACACATAAAGCGTAGTTTTTATTATGAAATTCTGAAGCCTAGTACTTTGTTAAAATGTGGAAAAATATTGCGCAACATATTTTATTTCATACGAAAAATTTGACATGTATCAACACAATTTGACGTCTTTAATCTTTCAAAGTATGCAACATTGTTGTGTGTATGTAAACAAAACCCACCGGTTGTGTTAATTACATATTTCCTTTTTCATTGGATATAAAGTTTAAACTTTTTCCATTTACTTAAATTTGCACGTGAAATAAGTGCAGCTTATATTATTTCGCAGTTGTAAAAAAATATTGCCAGAAACATTTCGTTACTTTTTCACAAAATGAACAGAATGCAACTCAATCAACATAAATTCTTAGAAATTTTTCTTATGAGTTTTGACAACATTTCACGTGAAATGTTAAATAGAGTACCCGGCTTTACACATGAACATGACAGAAATTTTTTAAAATGCAAAATATGTAATTCTTAAAACTTTTGTAAATTAGTTTGAAATTTTTCATTTCAAAAATCGTCAAAATTAGGGCGTATATCGTCAATTGGAAATTTTTGAACCCAAAAATTCTCAAAATGACAATAAATCATAAAAGAAAATGATCAGAAAACTTTGGCGTTTCAAACAATGTGTTAATTGATTTAATTAAATATAGCTGAGGTTTGACACAACAACAATTCTACAAGTATAAATTATTTTATTTATTAAACGAACATTTTTTTTGTTATATAAAAAATATTTTAATTTTAATATTTTTTTTTAAACAACTATAATGGTTATTAAATCAAAATAATTTTTTTTATTTTCTTTCAACAAAAAAAAAAAATTGATTCGATTATCACATTAATTAAATTGAAATATATTTAAAACAATTTTTTAATTGATAAAAAACTACTGATATTTGTTCTGTGTAATCACTTTTAATTACTATTTTACATTCGCAGTTGTAGGCCAATTTTTATAAAGAGTATCTTAAAAAATATTCGAGTATTCGAGTATTCGTCAAAAATTGTTCGAATAATATTTTTTATCTAACTGCCACTCCCACGATGTCAATTTTAGAAAATTGTTTTTGTTTTAAATGTTATTTTCTATGCGAACGTTAACGTGTGACATCGTGGGATTGGCTGTAAATTAAAAAATTTTATTCGTTCGAATATTCGAACAATTTTTATTCGAATGACAACCCAAGAATGCAATACATTGCTTCCTTAGTCACAGATTTGCTTACAAAGGAAAGCTTAAATAATAATTGTTAAAGAGTCAAAAAAGAGTCATTAATACCGTTATGCATTATGTCATGATCGGACTACAAATGGCGACGCAGTGTACAAAAAACTTCTAGAGCGGTCGCCAGAGAAGTGGCAAAAAATTAAAAAAATATTGTAAAATTATATTGAACTAATCTCCAATTCTAGGGGGTGACTGACTCAACTTTTTTTTTGTATGGGGAACGAACCCCTTAAATGTTCATGTAAAATTATTATTAAAGGAATAAATAATGAAAAAAAAAAATTGTTACCAAGCCAGTTAGGGTGCTATATTAGGCTGTGCCGAATCTTTGGTATCTTTGACGTCAGGTTGCGGCTTACACCTATACTAAATTAATAGCAGACAATCAGAATATTAAATGCTTTTATTTTAGAAATTAAAATTAACTTGAGTAAAATGTCATAATTCGTAAACGTTTAAGCCGAACTTAAATAATTTTCAGGAGGGGAATTTATATTGAAGACATGGTAAGTTATGGACCAATCATCCCAAAATTCTGCAGAGTGATTTCTAGTATTAAAAAACATAAATTTGAATAAAGCGATAAAGTTAGTTTTAGCGTTTACAGTGAATTTCAGAAGGCTGCTAAATATGGGATCTAAGGTAAATTATGGACCGTATATCACAAAATTGCAAGGATTTTTGTCTCGCCAAATGAAGCTAAGTTGGAAGAAATCGCATTATATATGGGGGACTTCATGTCAAGTGACCCAATTTTTAAATCGATGTCTTCCAATTTCTATGAAAGTTGCACCAAGGTTAGTCCTATTGGATAGTAGCTTAGACACAAATTTTCAACACGATCGGTCAAAAAAATTTTAAATTAAAAGAAAAAAAAATTAAAAACATTTAAAAAAAAAACAAAAAAAAAATTTTTTCAACAGATTGATCAAATAGCTATCGAAGCTACTTGGGACAAATTTTGCTAACACCAATAGGTAGTAAGTTACATGGATGAGAAAGAACACCTGTATGTCCAAAATGTCAAACTTTGACCCCCTCTAACTCAGAAACTTTTTGACCGATCTTGTTGAAAATTTGTGTCTTAACTACTATCCAATAGGACTAACCTTGGTGCATCCAAATCGGAAGACCTCGATTTAAAAATTGGGTCACTTGACATGAAATCCCCCATATATCTGCTACGGTTCCCAGAGTGGGCTTTATATTGGGCCTATAGTAAATTATCAAATAAAATGAATTTGTGCAAAATCTTATAACATTCCATGCGTTATTTCACCATTTATGTTATTTTTTGTAACACAATTATCAATTTTTAGGGTGGTGGTTTCGTATTTTGATTCATAACTTTGATCCTACTGAACCGATTTTGCTTAAAATTCACATGAAGTAACTGGATTTCAATTCCAAACTGCTTAGAATAACTACAAGCAATTTGACACCAAGTTTGTTCATTTCTTTTGAGTTTTTCGAAAGTGAACGTGTTTTCAACAGACAGACAGACGGTCAGACGGACTTGGCTAAATCGACTTAGAATTACTCTGAGATGAATAATAAAAAAGTTTCACACGGAATGACAAACTAGTTGCTCCACTACAACTATATAATTATACTAATTATTATTATAGTATTTTGAGAGCCTTGAGAATTGTTTTAACAAAAAATGATTTGCTAAATTTATGGTTATTTTGAGCAGTATTTGGAAATATTAAGAATATAGAGTCCAAACACAATGTAACGATACTTTACTGCGGTGCGATTTTTCATACGTTTTTGAAGTAAAAAACCGCAGTGCGGAACGGCATAAAATTAAAATCTATTTTATTTTCATTGCGGACTTTCTTTCTCTCTCAACAAGGCGAATTTAACTCGCCTTGTCTCTCAACTTTTGATACTAGTTCTCTTTCTGATGCTGCCATAGTTTTTGAATAATTGGCTATGTTCACAAGATTATTGAAAACAAACAACATGATAAAAATGTATGCACAAATAAATAAATAAAATTTAAACAAAAAATGACAACTATTTCCGTCGCCGTCTTCCGTTGTATTATGTTTATTTTTCTCTCCCGCAACGAGAAATCGCACCGCACCGCAAACATTGTGTTTAGACTCATAAGTTGTTTTTTTAAGGAATTGGTACTTAAGGAAATAACAAACAAGGTATAGGTATGCTTTAAGATTTGTAAACGAAAAATAATTCGTCGTAATAATGCGTTTGTAGACCAAATTGGTTAGTTACGAAAGCTTTGAAATAAAAAAAAAACATTTTAGAATAACAACGTATGTATATATGTATGTATATATGTACGTTTCATGTTTTTCTTTTCTCTTTTAGGGGAAAAAAACATTTAAATAAATTAATAGGTTTTGTTTTTGTTGATTTGAAGTATATTATGTTACACAAAGTTTATTATTATTATTCAAAACTTGAAACGAAAATGGAAGAGTGCTTTTAATAAAACAATTTGGCATTTTGAAATTTTTAAGAAAAATTAACATACGCGGTTATTACACTTGCAATAAGTAGTCCCCTTAACAAAAATACACTTAATGATTGACTTTTTAACAAATATCAAAGGTCTGTTAAAGATTGTCAGCCTTATTTATAAAAAATAAAACATGTTAATAAAGGGTTTATTAAACGGATTTTGTATGAAAATCCATTTTATTAACCCTTTATTAACCGGTTTTATTTTTTATAAATTAGGCCGTGTATTTTTAAAAAAATATTTTTTAAAACGCAATTTCATATTGACTTTAAAAATTAAAACTATTGGGTAGAATTTAATCGCTGTAAAGTTTACAGTGTAAACACGAACTTAATTAAATAGTTCATGAGCACAAAAAGTCTTTTCAGGAAAGAAGTTTGTTTTTAGCGATATGAAAAAATAAGTGCCGTTTCCGAACATTTTTAAAAAGTTTCGTCCTTGTAACATTTAATAATATTCAAATGATTTCAAAAATTGCCGCCCTATACTTTGCGTACAAGGTTTAAATGGACAGAGATAATTACAGCAAGATGGACGGCTTAATTCAGAAAGGGGTTCTTAGTTGATCGGTATCTATACCAAAAGGCGGAAACAATATGTTTTGTATTGCGTACAGCTGAACAAACCCTCCTCAGTCATTAAACAAAACAAAACGAAGCTAATAGTGCTGAATTACTTTATAAAATATTTCCCTTGCACTTAATATAATTAAATGAATAAGCTTAACATTTGTCAACAGTCAGACTATTTCCGTTGCTGTTCTTTCAATTAAAATTACTAAAAAAAAAAAAAAACTTAAGCCTTGGGCTTAAAAACAGAAACAAATAAAACAAAAACTAAACGAATTTGTAATCATGATACAAAAACTTTCCTCTTACTGTTGAGAGAGAAAAAAAAGAAAGCAGTAACTGCAAGTACAATGTTAAAGTACCTTCGCCTTAACTTTGAGTTTTAAGTGAATTATGTAGTGAATTAAACTTGTTGAGACATAAACCATTCAAATATTTTTTATAAACACAAATAAACTGGGAGTTTAAAAATCTCCCACTGATAAAACTTTAAAAAGCACTTGTACAATTTAATTCATTTCCTTTTTATTTTACGAAATTACAAAGATTTAATAAAAATTAACTTTTGTTGTTGATGTGTGTACATAAACATTTGTCGCTTGTTAATTAATTAATTTCTGTTTCTTTAGGAAAATTCGAGATTGAGTTATGAATTAAAATAAAAATGTTACACAGTATTTTATTCTAAAAAATTATGGTAATGAGAATGATAAAGGTGTTGCTGCTGCTGCTGTTAATGATTATGTCGTTGATTCAGCTGGTACTTACTCTAGCCGACAATGATAACGATGCTGATGATGATGAGGATGTTGCTGCTGTAAGATGTTATTTAATAAACCACGTTTGTTTAACATACAAAAACTCATACTTAAACTGCCACTTGAGCACGTACTCTGTGGTCTTTTGTTAAAACCCATAAAAAAAACACTGAAGAGAAAAGTAAAATGAATTAAAAGAAAGAATGAATGAAATATAAAAGAAAAAAATTAAGACTAAAAGAAAACCCAAAAGTCAGATTTAAATCTGATGCATGTAAGAAATTCAGTTTCTTTGTTTATAAACAATTAATTTATTATGTAAATAAATTTAAAAAAAAAAAAAATTGGAAAAATGGGGTTCGGTCAAGCACATTTTAATGATAATTTATAGAAACCAAATTTATAAAGTTGAAAACAGCTAAAAGGGCTTGTTTTGAGTTTTTTTTTTAAGAAGGCTTTTTCATTATTCCTAATAATAAGATCTTGATTCCACTTAGTATTTAGAAGCCATTAAAATATATTCGTTTTTATTTATTTAGTTTTGCTTTTTTAATAGATTCCTTTGGTTAGGTTCCATTAGTAGACGCAATTTAAAATGGGGCACTTGGGACCAGTAAGAAGTTCCCGCTTTGTTACCATGTGCACATAGAAAAAAAATATTAATGTTAAATTAAGATGGCGCAATGTTGATTAAAAATCATATTAGGTTTCTGCAAAAGTATGGACTTTATTTAAAATTATCTTTGTTTCATGTTTATTTTAAATGAAAAATGTTAAAATAAAATTGTTCAATATTGAAACCATAAAAACCTGTTTTAATTGTTTTGTATAGAAAAAACAACAACACAATCAAAAGAAAAACTTGAATTTTTTTTATTTTTATGTTTAAAATATGTTATAAAAAGAAGATAATTCCCGTATTCTTTTATATAAAATTATTTAGTTAAACACAGCGTTTAAAAAGCTGCAGTTGAGATAGTTAAAGTCATAAAAGATTGTGCCGAAACTTCGACATCTTCATTTGTCATTGGACGCAAATAAACTGTTGCCTTTACTTCTAATTCATTTAATGAAAATAGTCGCAGTAAAGGCAAAAGCAAAAAACAAAAAGTTGTAGACAACAAAGAACATCGACAGTCGTCATGTTCGGAAGTGTTTGGTTTGACAGACTGAAACTTTTAAAAAATCCAGTAGTCCGAAGATGGGACGTTGTGTTTGTGTTTTTGTTTTCCATATTTTTTTTTAATAATACATGCGTACATAAATACATAAATATGTACATACATATTTATTTATTTTTAAGCTTAAAAATTCTTTTTAATTTTTTGAAATTAAATAAAACTTTACAATGAACACAACGTCCCATATTCGTTAACTTCGGGATTTATTAAAAGTTCCAGTCTGTCAAACCAAACACTTTCGAACATGTCGACTGCCGATGTTGTTTGTTGTGTGCAACATTTCGGCCTTTTGCTTTTGCCTTCACTGCGACTGCTTTCATTTTATATATCAGAAGTAAAAGCAACGGTTTATTTGTATCTAATGAAAAATCAGAAAGTGCAAGAAAAAGCTATTTTTTTGATTTTGACTGCAGCTTTTTATACCCTGGCTAAATAGAGTACATAAAATTTTCCAAGAAGAATGATGACGTAAACCATATCGGGCAATTCTGCTGGTGTCTTTTAATTGTAAGTGCTTGTGTGAACAACGGGGAAAACAAAAAAGTAAAACATGTGTTACAGGAAAATAAATAATTATATTCTCTCTCTCTCTCTGGTTCTACGGGTAAGTGTTTATAATGTTTCCATAATTAATGCATATGTTGTCTCTGAAGATTCTTCTCACTGTTATTTCACACTCAAACCAACTTGATTCTACATGAAATTCACGTTGTTTCAACTTGAAATAAAGGCCCAACTATAATATGCTTAAGTTGGCTTAAGCAATTGTACGAATACATGTGATTCAAATGTGCCGAACCATATTGAACTTAAGAAAATTTTTTGGCTAATTTTATGAAACTGGCATTTGCTTAAGCAAAGTGAAAAACAGATCGCAGTTTCCGTACAGAATAAAATAAATTTTTATTTTTTTAAATGCTTTTAAGAGGCCTTTTGTTAAATTTTGACAGTAGCTTAATCCAGCTTATGCATATTATAGTTGGGCCTTAACTTTCATTCAACGTGATTCGGATTATTATTTCAATCAGCGTTACCGTTGTGATACTAAAGTATCAATTTGACACTTTTTCGACGGTCTTGATACCTTTTATGACCCTTTTTTTAAATTATACTTTTGTATAATTTTCACCTATTTTGTGACACTTTTTGACCCTTTTTTGGAAATAGCATATATAACAGTAGTGCTAAACAAATGTTTTCGGAATAAGCATTGCTTGATATGGAACAGACTCAAAGTAGAAACTTACAATTCCATGCTTTCTTCTCATAATTTGTTCGAAGCGGAAATGGAGGAATGGACTTCAAGTGAAGATTTAATAGCAAAATATAGAACGCACATTCCGAAAAAGTAGTTAGCATTCCTTAAAAGTTTGTGTTAAAAGATTTTTTGCGACTCATAAATAAGATTTTCGATAGTAAAGAACAAAGGACAGGGCATTCCTTAAAAAATCAAGTTTTTTGAGCACTTCCTACCTGAAATATATGTATATTTTTTGTTTGTATTAAATTTTCATAATATTCGAATGTGTATTCTAAGTCAAAATACAATTTATACAAAAAAATGTATACAACTTTTAGATACTAGCTGAATGTAATGCATTTTCTGGCCCACTAATCTAATAGTTGTATAAATTTGCTGTACAATATACTTAATTGCTAGCCGAAGGATGGCTAAAGTAAGCCTCGTAACAGAAATATACAAACGAAAATTCTGATAGTGCATAGAAAATAATCCTGGAAAATATTAGAGGAATAAGACTATTCAAGTATAAAAAAAGCTTTTAAAATTTGTAATTTGACTAAGAATAAACATTCGAATAATATGAAAATTTATATAATAAATGTTGCTCACCATGAGAAATAAATTCCCAGATTCTATTTTTTTTTGGTTTTTGTTTGTTTATGGTCTTATTATGTTCATTAAAATGAGAAATACTTCCTATTAAAAACTTGGACCTTTTTTTTATTGAAATACCCTTTTTTGACCCCTTTTTCTGGAAAATCCCCTTTTTGTGACCCTTTTCGAAAATTTGCAATGCTAACCCTGATTTCATTATAAATGACATTTTGATCTAACTTTACTGCAATGTTAAATTAACATGAATTTTAGTTACTTTAAAAGAAAAAAATTGTTAATGTAAAATCATGTAAAATTCACATGAAGTAACTATGAAGCAAAATCACTACCGAAAACTGTAGAATCGACATTGTTTTCGACGATTTTACATTGATTTTTCTCTGTGTGTAGGACAGATGATTAGCCAACCGGTCGTTTTAGTAAGAGACTGTATCAGAAAGACTGATTTTGTCTTGAAGGGTTCAATAGGCCAATGCCCAGTTATAACCGCAATTATGTTTCTGAGGTGAAGTCTGTATAGCCTTAAGGCCCACTAAGTATTTTTCTTGTTTTTTTTTTATTCCGATAGAACTTACGAAATGGTTAGTTGTAAACGAACTGTCATACTTCGCTCAGGTTAGCTGCCTGTTTTTCAGATTTAAATGAAAATTTTCGTTAAGAAAATTATATAAAAAAAATAAGTTTTTTTATTGTTGTTTTTATTTAAAATATTGAATAACAGGCTGTAAAGCTTCGTTCACACCTATTTAATATTTGACGTAACCATTAGTTTTATTAAAAAATTATTAGCTTTTTCAAAACGTTTAGCTAGATCGAACATCAATTAACAGTAAATTACATCACGAACATCAATTAAAATTCAATAACATTATACAATTACCTTCCTACAAATAAAGTTAAGTAAGTCAAAAGAAATTGATAAAAATAAAGCTAGCTAGTGTGATCAATTTACTGGTTACGTTTTTTTTTTTTTTTGGGTGGGAGGGGGGGGATTTTTTCGTCAAATATTTGTTAGGTCTGAACATACTTTACGACATTAATGATCAGTAGACTCTAAAAAATTTTTTTGAATAGATTCACGCTTGAACAACGCCATTTAATTATTCATGTACAAATTAACTTTGAAAATCAGTCACCGATTTACGAATTTAATAGATGTAAAATTGTGCTCAGCGATGAGGCTGATTTTGATTTAACCCATTACTGCCCAGAACTTTATTTTTGATAAAACAAAAATATGGAGTGAGACAAATCTTTAACAAAACTACAGACTCCATTACTTTGAAAAAAAACGCACTATTCGTAGCGGTTTATTGTTGTTGTATATGGCATCATCGGATCTTAAGTTTTCAAAAATTGAGCTGAAGGTTTCATTGAGGTTTCTTTGCGATCCATGGAGATTATTTTCGCACTACTATCAATTAAACTGGGTAACAAATTTTAAGTGTTAAATTTTTTTTGGCATGGTGTTATTCTTTGTTTGATTATATGGATAAGATTGATACGGGCGAGATGTGGGTTCAGCGAGATGGGGCTACGCACCATACAAGACCTCAAGCATGGACTTAATGAAATCAAAATTTGGCAATAAGTTGATTTCAAGAAATGGAAATCTTATTTGGCCCCAATGCTCGTGCGACTTGACATCTCTCCTTAATTTCCTGTGAGACCATTTGAAGTTACTGGTTTATGGTGATACTCCAGCAACAAACGAGACCTTGGATGGCGACATTGTTCATTTTATTTATGACATGAGGCCAACAATAGTTAACAACAGTCAACAGCCGAGGTTCCAATTTGCCCGAAGAGAATTTTATTCAAGCATGTGCCTCACCTTCGTAGATAAAGAAAAAAGGCCTTTGATGCTTAAAAACGAGAATACATATGGATGGCACTCGACGCAAGAGGAATCCCACAAAAACTAATAATTATATTAAAAAGCAGCAATGAAGTGTCAATGTGCAGGGTGCTACATGATGATGCTCTCAGCGATTCCTTTGCAACGAACAGTGGAGTGAGGTAAGAATATGCGCTTTCACCACTTTTATTTATCATCGTAATGGATATTGTATTTGACGCAATCGCTACATTGCTTGTGGATCTGAATTGGAAAATGCACAATAGGCTATGAAACCTTGAGTATGCAGACGATGTACATAGTTTTGTTTTGTAATAAGCAGACCGATATGGCGGAACCGAACTCGACGTAGAGAACCGGCTGAAGAAAGCATGGGGCAGTTTTGCTATGTTAACTAATGTCTGGAGATCAAACACTATTTCCAATACAACGAAGGTTAGAATATTTGAATCGTGTGTCAAATCTACACGCTGCGAAACATGATTCCTTACCAAGGCACTTCTTCAGAAGTTGCAAACATTCATCAACAGATGCCTACGGGTACACTTTAACAAATGGTGGCCTCAAAAAGTGTCTAACGAAAGTTGACAAAATTAAGCTCGACAAATTCCTATCAAAAGTGAAATTATGAAACGTAAATACGGCTGGTTTGTTAGTGTTAATTTCCGGTAGCTGCAGCTTTTATTTTGTGCTAAAATTTTTTCAGTTTCGGTTTTGTAATCTAGTTATTTTTTATTTTTTTTATTTGGAAAATAATTTAACTGAGGTTTATTGATTAAAAGAAAACTCGGAATCAAGGCGAATTTACACCAGGTGAACTTATCTTGCTACGTAAGCAACAGCTGAGAACTAACCTTGTGTCAAAATGGAATACCGTTCTAGTGGTTCTGGGAATCTTTACTAAATTCTATAATTTTCGCTTAAAATTATGAAATTTAAAACTTTTTTAAATTATTACATTTCAAAACACACAAATTAAAATTGAAAACAAAATGAAATATTTGCTTGAATTTTTGACACAACGTTAAAATATTTTACAGTGTTGTAAAACGTTTTCAAAATAAGACCACCTTGTATGAATTCGCCTTGCTCGGAATGATTGAAATTGTTTATTCTACTTGCGATTTAAAAATTTTAAATCTGGTGGGCAAAATTTATTGGAAGTTTTTGATATTTTATTTTTGAAAATTAAAAAATTTATGGGGATTGAAGTATGAGAATTAGAGTTGAACACTTGAAGAAATTTATGGAAAGAAATATATTTGTACGGAAAAAGATATGCAAAACAAACTAAAAATTGTGTTGGGAAAAAGAAGAGAAAACGTTAGATATTCTTGTGTATTTAAACAAACGTTGTTGAAGGAAAAGTAACAAGAAAATGTTTAAATACAAATTGGACAGGATATAAAAAAAAAACCGTTAAGTCTTTTTTGTAAATGCAAAATCGGAAAAATAACAAAAACCCAATTTATATTAACTTATAATACAAAAACAATAATTTGAACAAAAAGAAGTCCAATAGGGAAATCTGTATTTGAAAACAAGCAATAAGAGAAGAATGATAGCATAACTGGTTACAACCCATGTCAGAACATTAAGTGAAATGCAACTAACAATCCTGTAATATGGTAACTAGTGCCCTTGCAAATTATTATGTTTTTTAGTTTATTATTTAATCGGTTTATTCTTATTTAATATTGTTTAATTTATATTTTTAATAATTTGTGTTTTTTTTCCTTTTTCCTCTGTAATACTTAACTACTAAAACCTAGTGATATCGAACAAAAATAAGATGCTGATATGTACATATCATCGCTGGAATAAATATATGAATTTTTTTTTTTTTTTTTGATTTTTCCTCTTTTGTTTTTAAAAAATTTATAAAATATGATTTTTGAAGTTTAAATTAAATAAAAATAAATTATTTTATTATTTATTTATTTATTTATCACAAGTATTGTATAAAAAAAAACTTAATTTATAAAATACTTAAATTCAAATAGTGCGGACTACTAGATCATTGCACCATCATTATTTTATTAACTGTCGGGGGAAAAAATATGTTAATAACTTTTTGAATTAAGGGTGATTCACCCTTATTCCATTTAGCGTTATCAATACGAAACGATATCGTTTTGTGTCGATTGTTGCAAATCGGTATGCCCATTGTTAATATGAAGTTTTATCGATAAGCGTCGATGTATTTTGGTATGCCGTACGCAACGTTAACGTTGGCATCGATTTAAATTGACTCTGTTTTTGTCGTCAGTCTTATTGGTGTCGAAACAGTTTTTTTCTTTTTTATTTTTCAAAAATAATAATGTTGAACTAAAAAAATTAAAAAATAGCAACAAAGTTTCGGGAAAATTGCAAAAATTTGCAAAAATAGCGAACATTTTATGTATTCCAAACAAGCCAAAAAATGTATTAAAAGTTCCTAAAACTATAAGGATTAGCAAAAATTCCATGAAAATCGCTAAATTACCGCAAATTCCCAAATTTTAGCCATGTTCGCGATAGAAGCAATTTTTCCTGTAAGTTTTCTGATTCTTTACAGTTTTAACGATTTTTAATACATATTAAATTTTTCTTTCATGCCGCTTTTATCAAATTTTTGTGAATTTCCACTAATTTTGCCATTTTTATGGAATTTTTGCCATTCTTATGTTTTTGGGGACTTTAAGTCAATTTTATGGCTTGTTTCAAATAAAAAAGAATTTCGCGAATTTTCGCTATTTTTGCAAAAGTGTAATCAATACCTTATGGCATTAGTAAGGGTGATTTTTTTTAGAATAAATCAAGCTACCCTCTTTGAGAGCACAACATTAATAAGAAACGAACATCAAATTGCACATTTTTAATAAAAACTTATTAGAGATGTTCTTAAAAAAACGATAAACAATCGACATCGTTACATTGCTGTTATGGCATACAAGTTTTGTATCGAATTGATGACGATGTCGATAAAAATAGATTTTAATATTCAATTGATGACGATGACGACGACGTTAAATGGAATAAGGGTGAATATGAATTGCTAATTTTGTCTTTATTTGAGTTGTGAAAAATTAAGGGATTAAATGGATTAAATTTATTGTAGTAAGTTCTTTAAATTTCTTTCGGGATAATATTTTAACTTGCCTAAATATAGTCATGGTGGTAGTTTTACCAAAGGGGTGCGATATGGCAGGGTCAGTAACAACTTGGCCAGGACAAATATTCAAATCTGCAAATAAAATTGTAATCCATTGTTCAGAACACACTAAAGAAAAATTGGTGAACAATGACATTACAGGTTGGGGCATACGCTCAGAAAAGATAAAAGCAAAATTACACACTCTGTCTTGGAATGGTATCCTCAGGGACACCAGAGGCGTTGGAAGACGTAGAGCGACTTGGAGAAGAACCGTCGTCACCGAGAACAGAAAAACCTTTAACCAGCTTCGATACATAGCTGTGAAACACAGTGAAAGAATTTTGTAAAAAATATGTATTTGTAATTAGACTTAGTTCGTTTTTTTATCAATAGTATTTAATTACGAACATGTCATAATAAATATGTATTTGGAAATAGTTTAGGTGTTGATCGGTCCTTGTTATTTTTTCATGCGATTCATATAGGCCAAATTGCTTTCCCATAGAGCGACGTAATTTGAGTTTAACAACTGGAACAAATATGCAGTGGTGCTTTTCTCTCTTTTCCAAGTCAGTCGACCTAAAAATGTTGCTTAATTTTCTAATTCCAGCTTCTTTTGGATTATTGTATCAAAAATATCAAAAATATTTACAAGATATGGCCTTTGCAGATCCGCTTTTTTTCATAAAAGATTAAAACAATTTGTAAATGGGTTTCGAGTGAAAGTGAACTTTTTGTATCTTTTGGTGTTTTCTTTTCTACAAAAAATCTGACATTTTATTTTAAAAAAATGCAATTTGGTGTCTGTTTCCTAAAAATTTTGATTCTGAAAAGGATGAGTTTTTTAAAATAAAACAAGCCACCCTTTTCGGGAGCAAAATTTTTAAGAAACAGACACCAAATTGCATTTTTTTAAAATAAAATGTCACATTTTTTTGTAGAAAAGAAAACACCATTTATTTATTAAGAGTTAAAAATATAGTTACAAATTATATTTTAACTTGATTAAACGAGCACTAATAACTTAGAACTTTGGCCCGTTATAGTAAAATAGATCAGTCTCCGGCGAGAATCGAACCAGAAACCCTCGCCCTAGTAGACTAGCTCTACCAAAGAACCTGAATTTGTAATTATATACAAAGTTACATACTCTTTACCTATTGTGCCCATAAACCTATAGGGGTTCTATAACAGCGCCACTCGTAGCTGCTACAAATTTAGCTGTTTTGGTTTGGTAAAATAAAATTTATCACAAATAAATTTTACACACTCCAAAATTTGTTGTTAACTCCAAAATAAATCCTATAAGCAGCACTGCCTTAAAAATAGTATTTAATGTCATTACTCCGGTAAAAGTCAATAACGAGTCACAATTATCGTGGAAAAATGATTCTAAAAGGCAAAACATTATCACTGAATTTTTTCAGTTGCAGTTTCAAGATCCAAAACTCCCAAAATAATGAAATTTTACGCAAACTCGACTCATTTTACTTACTTGGTGTATAAATGGCGTCTTATTAATTTTCATTAATTTCCAATTTTTTGTAAAAATTTTAAGGTTTTGCAAAAAAAAAAAAAAAATAATAATATTTTATGACCAGGAGCAGTTTCGTGTTTTTCTCTTGTTTTATTTAATATTTCGTTATTAAAAAAAAAGCACAAAAACATAATATTTGTTTTAAACTGAAAATTTTTGCGACACTTGATTTCAAATAAACATCATGTATAAACGGGCTTGATAACTATATTTTAATGATACATATATCAATAATTTTTCTCATTTTTTTTTGTTTTAATATTAAAATTTTTTTCATTTATTTCCTATTTTATTTATTTTTCATTTCAATTCATTTACTTTAAATATTTTGTTTTAAACTTATTTAATTTTTTACCACTGCGTATGATTAATATTAATTATATAATTTAAACTTAGCACACCTTTACGTATAAGTATTATTCAATTTGTATCCATAATATCTTTAGGATTTTTTTCTTTTATTGTACCTCCAACATTTGTTTTTTTTTTTAAATTCACAACATCTTTTATTAGATTTTTGTTTTATAAAAAATAAGCACATACACACACTCACACAAAAATTCACTATTATTTTTCAAGCAGTGTTACCGTGTATAAAAATTGATTTTCATCCGTTCTCATCGACCGTTTGCGTTGAAGTTTTGTTATCAACTGAATTGCAAACACTAAAAGTTCGTGCAATTGTTCTTCATAACAAACCGAAGAACACAAGTCTTGTTTGGTTGTATAGAGAGTATGTGTCTGTGTCCAAATTGAAAGAAGAGTTAATGTGTGTGTGTGTTTTCATATTCTTATTATTGTGGAAAAAGTCAATGCATAATTGAATGCGTCTTTGTGTACGAGAGGGTGTTTCTATTATTCTGATTGTAGAAAATTCTTCGTTTAGAAAATACCGTTATAAATTGTATGTGTTCGTGTGTGTGTATAATTTCTTCTTTTTTTTTTTTTTTTTTTTTGTTGAACAACACAACAGGTTATAGCCGAGTAATTTTTTAAGGCGAATTCAACAAGTTTACTTGGTTAAGAGAGTACGAGAAATAAACAAAACATAGAATTTCTCTTAGAATAAGAGTATTTTTAGTGTTTTGGTAAATTTGGCATTAAAAGAGAGTTTAAATAATCTTTAATTTTCGCCTTTAATAGCATGGTGAAATAAACAGGTGGCAGCACTACGCTAGATGACGATTTTTTGCTCTTGCATTGTTTGTCTAGGTTTATGTCAAAGTTTTGTTTATGTTTACAAAAAGTCCACGTTTTGTGCTGTTATTTTTGTTTTTAATTAAAGTTTTTGATAATTTTGATAAGATATTGACCATTATTAAATAAAAAGTGGCTAAAAATTTATTTATTTCATCACGTTCAGCGGCAGGCTTTGATTTTTGTTTAATGTATTTTTTGACGTAACCGGTTATGTAATTTCCATTTTTGTTGTAATGTTGTATTTGTTGCCGTAACGATGCCACCTGCTTATTCCACCATGTTTAATAGTAACATCGAATTTAATGGAGTTTATGAATAATAATTTGTACATATTATCATGCTTTAAAATGTTTTAAAATCAAACTTTAGGCGAATACAACAATCCAACAGCAACAAAAACAACAAAGTGTTTTTGCATTGTATTGTTATTGTTTACTGTTCGAAATGTCAATCATTTCTAGTAAAACACTAACCAAACCAAAACCAATTGGTTCGAGCTGTTAAAGTGTGCCACCACTATGTACTAACTACACCTTGATCGCACTGTAGAGTTATAAAATTGTTGCTTAGCCCAAATGTTTATAAGATAAAACGTATTTTTAATCTATATAAAAGTATGTTTGAAAAAAAGGACATTTTTCATTCAAGGTCTTTATGAGTAGCGAAGTTGAGTTAACGACATTCAGATTGGTCCACATATGGCTGGGATATGAATAAAAAACCATCAATAAGGCATTCTAACTGGTTTTTTCTTAAATAAACATTTCGGGTTTTTCCTAAATATTTGGTTGTTTTTAAAATTTTTCTTTTCCGGAAATTTTATACAACATTTCTGTTTTTCTTTTTTTTACATATTATCCCACAAATATCTCCCAAAAATTTCTTTCAAATATGGACAAACCAATACATGCCTCAAGCTATGCCCCACACAAAATTAAATAGCATTGTCGGTTTATACGATCCCATCTGGTATACTTTTTAAAGCAGTTGCAAAGTAAAAAAGAAAATCAATAACAGAGCTAAATCTTCAATTTAGTATTCAAAAGCCAATTGCTTCCCAGATCATATAAAATGGGCGCTATCGTGCCAAAATCCTTTTTCCGGGAGCATATTCGCATCACTAGGTCAAAAATATCAGATCGAGTTTGCTGATTTTTATAGCTTAACAAATCTCATATACAGAGAATATTCTCGCTTAATTTACCCTAAGCTTGGCAGGACACTTGTATGGAGGCCATTATGAACTGATTTGTAAAATTTATTCGAAAAAAGGTGGTCCAAACATATCGCACGATATAAATTGTGGGTCACACCTTAACGTCAAGTTGTTTGCCCAACTTAATTTGGCATTTCTTTGTTTCAGTGTCTGACAAATTCAACCATTGTGAGGAACACAATTGAGCAGCGCGTTGAGATTGAAATGCATTTTGAGCACTTAATCTTCAACGACGAGGCACTCTTTCCTATAGTGGATTCGTTCACATGCGAATTTGCCGCATTTGGGCAAATGACAATCAACGAGTTATTGTTAAAAAGCACATGCTTCCATAAGGAGTGACTGTTTGGGTCGTACTTCTTCGAAAATGAAGTCGACCAAGCAGTTACCGTGAATGGTGTTTACTATCGCGAGATAATAATAGAGTTCTTGTGGCCAGAAATTGACGATATGGTCCTGGACGATATGGTGCTCTGACAGGATGGTCTCACTTAACACACAGCCAACGAATCAATGGCTCTTTTGCGCGAGAAATTCAACCGCCGTGTTATCTCACGTCATGGCGATTTTAATTGGCCGCCACGATCATGTGATTTGACACCGTTGGACTTATTTTTGAGGGATATTTAAAAAAAAATGAACAATCAAACAAGAACAATAGAACGGCTAAAGGATGAGATAACGACATTGAACATCAATTATGTGTCAGAGTCATTGAAAATATGGACCATCGGATGGAGGTATACTACAACAGACGTTGCGAGTGTTTTGTCGATTTTTAAAATATTAAATTGTACCAAACAAATTTTTTTGTGGAGAACAATGTTTTTATTTGGTTTTTTATTTTGTTTTTTCTTAACCTACTTACACCAACAATTTTGGAGGTCCATAACAAAACGCAACAATTCCACTTTTTGGGTTTTTTTTTTGATTTTTTTTATTGATTCATATTCTATACCAAATTCATAGAATCAAGCAACCCATTTGTTGATTTTGCAACTATTACCAATATGATTATATTGATTACTAAAAGTTGTAAAAATTTAATATTTGGAATATATTGATTTCAATAAATGATATTTTTATTTTTAATTAAAAAAATGATCAAAAAACTTTGCCGTTTCAAACAATGTGTTGATTGATTTTGACAAATTCCAACAACAAGTTCACAAATTTAAATTATTTTATTTTAAACGAAATAATTTTTTGTTATTTTAATTTAAAATTTATTTCAAAGCAACTAAAATGTTAATGAAATCAAAATTATATTTTTAATTTTCTTTCAACAAAAAAAAAAAAAAATAATGGATTCAATTATCACATTAATTAAATTTAAATAATTTTTTCAATTGATAGAAAAACAATTATTAATTTTTTCTGTGTACATTAAAATCTATGTAACTGCAATTCCACAACTATGCAATGAATCACTACTAGAGATTTTTGAAAAGTCAATGGTACAAATTTATTATGTTTTAATGGTAACTCTAAGATATCTGTAAACTGTTAAGGATTTAATAACAGTTGTTAATAGCTTCTGCTTATATTAACATGCTGTTGCCGCAGTACAAGTGACTGAACGTTTAGTAAAATTCATATGAAAAGTGCTCACTTTTTTTAATGAAATTATGTCGAACCTTCTTTTTGAAAGCATTAAGCGAAAAGTATTGCAAGAACTGTTTATGATGGTAGTAATTTTCAAGAGAACCGAAGTGGAGATAGGCTTGCATCTTACATCTACATCTATAAAGAAGTGGTTTTCGCTTTTCTATACTGTTTTAATTTTAATTAAAATGATGTAAACCAATTTCATTCAAAGCAAAAAGCCATAATTCCAAACCTAGTTCATACCAAAACGCAACATTTCCATAGGGCTCAGAGAAAAACGCAACAATTCTTATTTTGTTTTATAAATAACTTAAAACAAACTGCGAGATAAATTTATGTATTTGTGATTTGTATTGTTTGTTTAAAGCTATAATACTACAATAATTGTTTTTTAAAAAAATATATACAACTGTCTTTAATTAAACTTATACTTTATGGTGGAATTGTTGCGTTTTGTTATGGACCTCCTCCATTAATGTTGGGAGAGTTCCAACCAATCGTAGCGGAGAAGGTTAGAAAAGATAAGCTCACTGTTTATTGTTGGTATTTGGTTTAAGCTTTAATATCGTTGCAAATAAAACTTTTTGATTGTTTGCAATTCTCATTCACTCTGCAGTTTTATTTGATAATATCTTTGGCTTTTCTAAAAATTTCTAGGAGAATGTTTCCTGGTGATCTGGCCTAAGCAACTAGTGAAATGCGCATAAGAATAGCTTATCCCATCAACAATAAACTTTAGTGTTTTTATCAGGAATAAAAATTGGGAACAATCAGAGAAACAATTTCGTTTTTTCTTCTATCTTTTTTCTTAACAAAGTATTTTATATATTTTCCTTTCATTTTTAAAACAAAAATGTAACTAAATTTTTTTTAAAAATGTAACTAAATTTGAGTCAACTAGAACTTCAGCAACAATTTGTATGAAATTGTTTCTGAAGTTTAAAATAATTTTATTAAGTTTTGAATGAAAATTTCAACAAATGTTATAAAAAATAATAATAAATGCATAATATTGTTGTGGGTAAAATTTGCAAATGGGTTCTTAATGCAAAATGCGTGTGGTTGCAAAAGAAATTTTTGCTCTATTATGAACACCAAGTGAAAATGTTTTTTTGATTGTGAACGAAGCTTTAAGCACGACAAACAAAATATTAATTACAAATTCAAAAATATTTTATAATTCTGTTTTTGCTTTCTATAGGAATTCATTTTGAATTTTTAAATTTCAAACAATTAAAATTGTATGGCTTTGAAAATTAAAAAAAAAAATATGAATTTCGGTAGAAAGAAAGAAAAATTAAAAAATATTTTTGAATTTGTTTTTGCTTTCATTGATATTTTTGGCTTTGCGTTGCGTTTAACTCAATTAGGCCCATTATTTTTAAACCTTAAATAATATGTACATTAAAATTTCTTTTTTATTAAGAAAATACAAAATACTTTATATTTGTGCTTGAAAATGGATAGGTACTTACAAAAGAGTAAATGTAAGCTTCAAATAATTTAAATAAAAAAAAATTATTCTTTTAAGATTATAAGGCAATATTTTGTTGTTTCCTGGAAAATTAATCTTTGCAAGTAATTCTTTTTTTAAAGATTGTTTAAAATGTAATAATTCAAAATGTTTTGATGCTTATATTTAAAAGAATCTAAAAAAAATGGTAAAGTCAAACATTTCTCAATTTCAGACTAACACAATCTAAACCATGGAAACATACACAATCGAGCAACGCGTTCAGGTTATTCAGTCTTATTATGAAAATGGGCATTCAAATCAAAATGCATATCGTGCACTTCGTGATTTTTTGGTCAACTTAATCGTCCAAATGTGCGTACAATCGGAGATGTAAAAACACCAGTGCATGCTCGTACAGCTCGTACTGCAGAAAATATTACTGCTGTTCGCGATAATGTGGCTGAAGAGCCGTCCACAGCAACTCGTCGTCGTGCCCAACAATTGCACCTCTCACGCTCGTCGTTGATGACTTCTTTCTTTGGAGTTATTTGAAAGAAAAGGTCGATAAGCCAGCAACAATTCAAGAGCTAAAGGATGAGATAATTAGGCACGTTAACGACATAGAACCTCAATGATGGCTCAGCGTCATCGAAACTTTGGATATGACGATATTGCTTTAACACATCCTGTAAACCAGTTAAGCTTTCAATGTTTTAACTTAGAAGACACTGCTGAAGGATTTTTTGCCGTTAAGTCCAATTCTGTCGGTCTTGATGACATTCAACCTCGTTTTATTAGTCTTATTTTACCATGGATAATTCGTCATGTAAACTACATTTTTAATATGGCAGTCACCACAAGTACTTTTCCATCTGGGTGGAAGTGTGCGAAAATTATTCCTATACCTAAAGATGATAAGGAATACAGGCCAATTGCCATTCTTCCCTACCTTTCTAAAGTTTTCGAACGCCTCCTACATAAGCAGATCTCCAAACACATATCTGATAATAATCTTTTAACGGACCGTCAATCTGGATTTAGACCTCAGCATAGCTGTACTACAGCCTTAACCGAAGTTGTTGAAAACATCCGAAGTAGTTTGGATTATTATAGCATTATTGATTCTACTCGACCACTCAAAGGCCTTTGAAACCGTTGAACACAAGATGTTAATCATGAAACTTGCAAGAATGTTTAACTGTTCAGAAACTGCTGCAAAATTCATTGCTTCATATCTAGGTGATAGATCACAGATATTTGCCAACAAAGGTACCTTTTCTAGGCTTTTGAGTACATTGAGAGGTGTTCCCCACGGATCTATTTTTGGTCCACTCTTGTACTCGTTGTATGCTAATGATCTTCCCTTGCGAATAAAATACTCGTATATACAAATGTATGCGGACGATGTCCAACTTTATTTGAGCTGTAACAGAACATCAATTCGTCCTGTAGCGAATAAACTTAACCACGATCTGTACATGATTTCTCAATGGGCTTCCGCAAATGGATTACGACTAAATCCAAACAAGTCAAAATGTCTTATAATCGGTGCGAGGTCTAACACTGACATAATAAATGACATTAATGTTAATATTGATGGTACTCGAATCGAACTAGTGCATACAGTAAAAAACTTGGGTGTTACTTTTAATCGTACCCTTACCTGGTCGGATCATATTAACCAAGTATGTGGCAGAACATATGCTATGCTAAGAAGCCTTTGGTGTAGTCAACATTTTACTCCACAGAGGATAAGATTGATGCTAGCCAAATCTTATTTAATACCAACACTTTTGTATTGCTGTGAATGCTTTGCTGCTTGTAATGCCACTGACAAACATAAGCTTGTTACAACATTTAATAACATCACGCGTTACATTTTCGACTTACAGATTTGATCATGTATCTCCATTTTCCAAACGTGTTTTTGGCATGCGCTTTGATGACTACCTCAAGTTTAAAAGTTTAATCTTTTTCCATAAAATTATAGTAACAAAAGAGCCTAAATATCTCTACAACAAGTTAACATTCACCTCATCCTTAAGAAACAATAGCAAACGCACCTTTAGATTTCGCAAGAGTGCTTCTTATAACCAATTTTATATATCCACAATATACCTCTGGAACCATCTTCCCACCGATATACAACTTACCTGCAACGCAATAAAATCCAAAAAATTGTTAATAACTCACTTTTCTAATAACTAAAACATTTAGGACCTAGATATAAGTTTGTTTTAAATTTTATGTTTAATTATTTTTATTTCTTAAATCATAAATAATTTAAATGTTAAATGTTTATTTATAATGTTAAATGCTTAGTTTAATAATGGTTTCTGCAAACCATGCCCTATAACGTATCTGATTCTAATGCTGTAATTTAGAAGATATTGTATCTTGTTGTGTTAGAAAAGCAAATAATAAATACAAATATTCGAATGGCCGAAATTTTGTTCCATATATAATTGAACCATACCGGTATTATCATAATAAAAAGAAATGACAATAATTTCTTAAATAATTTGTGTTTTATTCAAAATCAACATCGGCCCTTAAAATTTAACCACCATTTATATCGATACAAAAAAGTAACAAAAAATTTTTTTGAATTAACTACAATTTATTTGTAAAACGTTTATTTTGCTTGATTTTTATGTTATTTTATATGTAACAAGCCGGTAGAGCGGACAGGTTGGATACCTTTTTCTTTAACTAAAATAAAATCGATAAAATCTTACCTTAATCTATCGGCAAGTTGTGAAAATGGCCCCTAAAATTCATCGATTTAAAAATTTTGTCTGGCTTTTGTTAAAATAAAAAAAAGATTATTTTACTTATTGCACAAACTAATTAACCATGACGACCAAAATTTAATTGCGATATTTGTTAGTTGTTTGCAATTAGAGGCATTTTTTCAGAATCATAATTATCTAAAATGTTCAACAACAAATTCCACACAATGGTTGTAATTATTTATTAGTAATTTTTTTATATTATCTGTTTATTTTTTTTGTTATTTTTATAATTAAGTGTGTTAAATACAAAATAATGAAAAAAATACATACTTCAAATATTGTTGTTACTTTTACACATAAATACTAGGGAGATCCGATTTTTATTTTCCAGCACAGTTTGCCTCGGCTTCCACATTTTACGAGCTAGATTGTAAAGAAATAAAATTGTTTTTTATTTTAAAAGTTTATTCTTCTAATTTAATAACAAATATCCAAGCCTTATTTTCTCTGCGCTCAAAAATATGAAGCCACCCTAATGTATGCTAATATGTGTCTGAATAAGTTAAGAGAATACATGTTTGCTAATACACGCTTAAGTATGTACATACAAGTATATGAATTTTTACATATATTTACATTTATACATACTTAAAAAAACAATTTCCATATATGAGAAGTTTCATATGTTAATAATGCGAGTAATTTAAAAGGGCACTAGAAGGATTAAAAGAAAAATTCACCAAAGACTACAGTACCTCAAACACTCATACTTTTTTTACCGATATACTTACATAAAGAACACAATGAACAAAAAAAATGGTTTAAGTCTTCAAGAAATAATCTGGGCGTTTATCAGTTATTTCTAGTTTCAAAGGAATTAAATGCATTCGTTACAGGTCTCCTTTGATTGTCTGGCCCTATTTCAGTAGCTCATAAAGGATGTCATTCTTCTGGCCCCAACAAATGCAGTATTTACTTGATGCCATGAATATAAGGCTTTGATATTTATTCGGTTGATTTGGCAGATTTAACATGCAATATTAATGCATCAATTTTTCATCACCAATAATGATGTGTTGCAAATTTTTTTAATTTTTTTTGCGCTCCAGCAGCATTTTTGACACTTAAATCGTCTGTACCCATTTTCGTTGCTTTTGGATAAATCCTACTACTACTGCCAATGTATTACAAGAACTTCTTGAGTTTGACAACAATCCTCACAAAGTAATGCTTTCAATTTAACATTTTTAAATATTGTTGACAGACCGATCATTGTTTTCCGTGTCAAAATTATTATTTTTAAGCCGCACAAGCCATTTACCGTTCTTTGAAATCGATGGAAAGCACAGTGTCGTGATTTCATATAATGAGTGGCCATAAATAGAAGGAGCCTTTGCGAAAGTTGAAACTCGGCACACATATTAAGGTTGATAAAACATGATCAAATTTAAAATTAAAATAAGCCCCAGCAAGGATTTTTGTCCTTCCCATATATTCTGAAATTATAAAATGTCATTAAAATAAGAAAAAAAAATGTCCTTTTTTAAAAATCTAAAAAAGTGAAAAAAAATTAAATTTCTTTAATTAATTTCGTACACAAAACACTTATAGTATGCTCAATGTGTCTGTAATTTTTTTTTTAATTCCGTGCAAGGACACGCCCACCTCCTATAGATCCTTTAGCTTTAAAATTGTATGAAAGCTACAAAAATTATTAAAATTGATAGAAAAATGGCGCATAACATAATTGACAATAAAACGTGCGACAGCTTTCAGTTCCTTATTTGCAAAAACATGTTTTAGGCAGATATCAGTGTTGCATTTTTATCCTACTCGAACTTTCACAATATTCTGTACGTAAAATTAACTGAAATTGTAATATAAAATAAACGAAAATTCAGTTCAAAACCGGTCTTCTTATTTTTTATTTATTTTAAACGAAAAGTTCATTGAATTTTTACTGTCAAAAATTCAACCCCATATTCCGTAAAAACAAAGGAATATTCAGTTATTTTATGTAATTCAGCAATTTTATATAATACAGGTTTTACTCTTTTACTCCACAAAAGACTTTCTAAAAAATTTCATACAGACACCCCTTGTTTTTCTAATGAGAGAGAGAGAGATACTATTATTATTTACTTACGCTGTTACACATGTTTGTTTTACTTTTGTTGTACTGACCCCGTTGCACACTGGTTTAAATGCGGAATTAATTAATTTCACAGTTTGTAATAAACAATCTAATTATCATGTACCAATAATATTAGGCTTCTATCTTTATTGCTTTTTTGTCCAGAGACATTCAAAGTTGACCCAAGTGAATGTGTTTGAAATGACCGTATTATATATGCTATTTTCTATCGCTTCAGGTTTTAAAAATACTCTTGTAATGCCAGTAAAATTAATTTTTTTTTACACAATTGGATCTTTTAAATGATATATATCGTCGCAGCAATTAAAGAACGCTGTAAGGACAAAACATAAAATGAACACCAGAGCCAAAAAACCTGTATGAAAGAAAGTAGAAAAAAATTCATATCACAAAAACTTTACAACTTACACAGAAAAAAATAAAAATTGATTTCAATTAAAAAATTTGTGATATTAATTAAAAAAAAATTAATTGATTTTCATGTTGTAAAATTCCTTTCTTCATAAAAATAATTTAATGAAAATTAAATTTAATGAACTTAAGCCTAATTAAGATTATTAAAAATTTGGATTAAAAACCATAAATAGTTCAACAAAATAACCACAATACTAATTATTGTTAAAGCTAAGGCACGAGCTCTATGTATTCATTTGTCTTTCAAGTTGTACTGAAAAAGGTCAACAAGAAAAAGAAAGACAAAAAATGAAAAAACAAAAAATTGACTTTAGACTTCAAGAAAAATTCTTGACAAAAGTACGAAAAAAAACAGAAGTAAGGAAGAACATGTAAAATCAATTAAAATGGATAATCATTCAAAAAAGCAAACTTCGATCTACCAAAGGTTAAAATACAATTTTGTTTCAGGATTGATGTTTGACTATTGACGTCAGCAGTCGTCGATGGCTGCGAGTGTAAAACGGCAAATCCATCTGAGGAGATCGAGTGGTTGCGATCGAAACATGTCATGGTAACCTGCCGGCCTGGGTTCGAGCCCCGGCCACGGTCAATAATGAAAGATTATCAATAACAATTTTAATTGATTTTCATGTTGTAAAATTCCTTTCTTCATAAAAATAATTTAATGAAAATTAAATTTAATGAACTTAAGCCTAATTAAGATTATTAAAAATTAATTAAAAAATTAATTAAATTTGCACCAGTAAACAAATTAAAAGTATCAATTAAACCAGTTAATAGTATTAATTAAACGTTTAATTCACTTGATTAAAAGTTTAATTCACTTGATTAAATTTTTAATTAAAACTGATTATATTTTTGATTAATGCTTTAATTGGTGAACAATTTTGGAGAATTTTTTCTGTGTAGGAACATTATTTTAAAAACGTATATTTATTTTTTCTCGTTTTATATATTGGCTGTAAACATTTTCTCTCAAGTCTATTATTCCCGGAGATTCTGCGGTGATATGGTGATACGGTTTCGCCATTATTTTACTTTAAAAATTTGATGTATTTAACTAAATAATTTTAACAAATAGAAAATGGGAATTTTTTTACACAAAACAAGCAAATCGTTTTTTATAGATAATTAAATTATATAAAATAAATAATAAGTTATAAGCAGTAAAACTTGAATGAACTTTTTGTTAATTTAAATTACATTTTCATTTAATTTTAGTTACAGAAGACTTAAACTTAATCAACAGACAATATTAACTGCAACTGAAAATACGTTTTAATATGCACTCATTTTTTTTTAATAAATGTTAGAATCAGTTAAAAATCAATTTGCTTGGAATTTTAAATGTTTATTTATTTAAAAATGACTGAACGAAACACTTCTTGAAAAAACTACAGTCCGTTACTGTAATAATATTGCAAGTGTACATCTTTGTTTTCCTTTAACTCAATCCAAGAATTAAAAATAAAAAAATCGCATCTTCATTTGGGCTGACACTTAAAAATAGAAATTATAAAAAATGGCGCAATTAAGCGCTGCTTAATTTTTATATTTATAAATTTGCATCCTTTTTGCCATAAAATAAAAGAAAAAATATCGCGGTAATAATTGAAAATTTTTTCCTTTACTATTAAATTTCTACTTATCACAACAAATCTTGTTTTGTTTTGTCCATCTCAGTCTTATAATTAAACATACAGTTTTGTTAACATATATAATTACAAATAACGTTAATATAATTAAAACATAGTATTTGCAATCACTAATCTAGTACAAGTTTTGTTTATTTATCAGCTAAATTCAATTACATACACTGTGCAACAAAAAAAAAACGGCCTCAATACTTGCAAAGCGAAATTAAACTAGACTATTGGTAGAGCAAATCTGCCAAATGATTTTGAAAAGTTGGCTCGGGTTCCCGAAATATTGGCCTCTAAAATCTTTTAATTTTTTAAAAGGCGTTTGGTATAAGTCAAAAAAAATATACTTAATGTACTTCTGAGCTAAAAAACTATTTCAGATGTCTACAGTAGAATTGTATGGCGATTCTTTTCTGAGAATATATTAACCCACTAAGAGTCATTTTAAGGGGTTATTTTTGTCCTTTTTTTAACTTCCACTCAAAGTTATAGTAAAACTGCACTTTAGTTGGTTAAAATGTTTAATTTTGCATTAAATTTCACTAGGGGTCTTCTAAGACCAAATAATCTCGCAATGTATGTAAACGGGTTTTCGAAAAATTTAAAAATGTCAAGGCCCGGAACTTCGAAAATCCATTTTACATACATTGCCCGAACTTTTGGTCTTAGAAGACCCCTAGTAAAATTTGATGCAAAAAATATTTGTGGAACATTTTAACCCTCTAAAGTGCCGTTTTAGTATACTTTTATGGGGAAGTTAAAAAAAGGACAAAAATGCTGTTTAATATCAAAGCATCTTGGAAATTTTTTTTGTTTAGATTTGCAGAATCAGCCACGAACTCTTCATAGAAAGATCCACTGTGCATACAAAAAGAAAAACAGAGCTGTTAGAAACATTTTCGGTAAACGCAATATTTCACGTAGAACTGATTTCTATTGTCCGCCATGTTTGCTAGCTTTAATAATTTCCGATCTTTTTCTTGGCAGGTATTTCTTAATAAACGTTTTTGCTGGAATACGTTGTAAAGTTTTCCCCAACTAATAAATAATTTTCAAGAAGAAATTCGAGCAGTTGCACAGAAAAATTTTGAAAGAAATTCATAAATTAAAGTGTGCGACTATTATGCGATGCTAAAAATAGGCGGCACAAGTCCCTAATTATATAAATTAAGTTTAAGTCAAAAGAATGGAATTCTATTTAAATAAAAAATTTCATCCTCCCTTAACCCATTTACGCCCGCTGTGTTAATTTGAGAAGACTTCATTTTTTCCTGCTTACGATAAAGTTTTTGACATTATTCAATTAATGTTTGCATTATTGATAAACTAAAAGTTCAGACATTTCTATAACATCAAAAAAATTTTTTTTGTTTTTTTCTATTTAATTTCCAAAAAAAAAAATATTTTTTTTGGTTTTTTGTTAATATGTAATGAATTTAATAATAAAATAAAAAATATTTTATTTTTTGTCCGGTAGTTTTTGTTTGGGCTTAAATGGGTTAATATGCTTCTTGCGCGAAATACTTCCTGTCTTTCAGGAAGCTTGTCTTTGCGGAAGTTTCGTCTACCCGCACCCAAGAAAAAAAATATTTTTCAATGTGGTCATTTCCAACAAAATTATTATGGTCAATATAACCATATAACCAACTGTAATGACAACTACTTACCAGGTAATGTATGAAACTAAAACTACCACCTATTACTAAAATTTAAAAACTGTTTTCTTGGATGTTGCTATTAGAAAAGAGAAAAACGCTATTGTAAATTAAAAAACCAATTATTGTCAAATTCAACTACACATGTTTAACGGCAACCATAATATTGTTGTGGCTTCGTTTTGTAAGACTTATTTAACCATAGGTGTCTATAATATGGATTAAGAATTTTCGGTTAAAATAACTTTGTTGGAGGTGACCATATTGAAAAAATGTTTTTTCTCTGCGGTCGCGTTGTAGTTTAAACCCAAAGTTGCGGAGAGGATTATCCTGAAAATCCACCTGAGGGTATTATTAATATGGACTATTGCTACTAAACAGATGCTGCTAGCAGAGTTCTAAAAGCAGCAGAGTTTAGATAACTTTAGGTTCGACAGTATGATCTTGCAGAAATAGGCTTCTGCCAGGGTTTAAAAATCTGCGATCGAAACCAAAAACGTTGTACAATGTTTCGCTTTTTGGGTTGGTTTGACAGCGATTGTCTACATTTATTAAATCAGAAGTAAAAACAACAGTTTTTTTTCACCCAAAAACAAGTGAAGAAGTGGAAGCACTATTTTGACTGCAGCTTTTAAGACGCTGTATTCCGCTACATTCGGGTAGACGCATTATTTGGTACCAATGCGGATAAAATCCACCACGAAAAAAGGCCGACAACTGATTCATCCTAAGAACATAAAAAATTCAGATTTTTTTTATTAGATTAAAATTAATTTAAACATTAGCGAGCCAATTATATATTTTAGATATTTTAAATATAAATACACCGAAAAAAATAAAAATTGATTTCAATTTAAAAATTTGTGATATTAATTAAAAAATTAATTAAATTTGCACCAGTAAACAAATTAATAGTATCAATTAAACCAGTTAATAGTATTAATTAAACGTTTAATTCACTTGATTGAATGTTTAATTCAGTTGATTAAAATTTTTATTAAAACTGATTATATTTTTGATTAATGCTTTAATTGGTGAACATGTTGGAGAATTTTTTCTGTGTAGTATTGTGGTTATTTTATTGAACTATTTATGGTTTTTAATCCAAATTTTTTAATAGTTTTAATTAGGCTTAATTTCATTACTAATTATTGTTAAAGCTAAGGCACGAGTTCTATGTGTACATTTGTCCTTCAAGTTGTACTGAAAAAGGTCAACAAGAAAAAGAAAGACAAAAATGAAAAAACAAAAAATGTACTTTGGACATCAAGAAGAATTCTTGACAAAAGTACGGAAAAAACAGAAGTAAGGAAAAACGTTAAATCAATTAAATTGGATAATCATTCAAAAAAGCAAATTTCGATCTACCAAAGGTTAAAATACAGTTTGGTTAAAGGATTGATGTTTGACTATTGACGTCAGCAGTCGTCAATGGCTGCGGTTTAAGACGGCAAATCCATCTGAGGAGATCGGGTGGTTGCGATCGAAACATGTCATGGTAACCTGCCGGCCGCGGTTCGAGCCCCGGCCACGGTCAAGAATGAAAGATTATCCATAACAATTTTAATTAATTTTCATGTTGTAAAATTCCTTTCTTCATTAAAATATTTTAATGAAAATTAAATTTGATTAAAAATATTTTAAAAATATATAAATATATTTTTTTTTTTTTCAACAAAAAATTTATCAATGTGACTTTTTTAATAGTTCAAGATCTTCTGAGGATTTTTGTTAATAAAGCCTCTTAGATTCAGAGTACTGATGATCCATAACGAATATGGCAGTGACTAAGAATATTTTTCGATTTCACTTTTTTTTCTAAAATGTTTTTAAAATGAAAACCATTCAAAATTCTAATTTTTTTTAATTATCCTCCTTCGTCGCACGAAACATCCCATATAGCCATACGATTTGAAAAATATGAAAATGAAGAAGCGCTTAAGTTTTTTTTTAAACCTGAAAACTCACCAAAAGTTTAACAAATAAACATTTCGTTGATTTAAAAAAAAAGTAATTAAGCCTACAACCAAACAGTTATTACATATATACGTACATAAGTCTCGAAGTATGTACTTGTCTGATGTTTCTGTGCTTTAAATGTACAAAAAAAAAAAAAGAAAAGAAGGAAATATGTAAACATTTAAAATACTTCCGCTTGCTGTCATATTAATACATTCGCAAGTAGGCACACAACATATTTTAAAGTACATTTTTTAAAAACAAAAGTTACTGTTTATTCGTTTTGTACACAGTCAGCAAGTTTTTTCTTTTGGCTTCTTGTTTGAGCAAATATTTGTGAAGCTTTTTCTGTAGCCAAATAGTTATACTTTATGAATATTTAATTGCATTTGAAGTGTGTGCTTGGCTGTTCATGTAGGATAATGCACAGTGGCATACATTTAATAAAAATTATTAAAGGTTGTGCAATTTTGGCGATTTCAACCAAAACTTTTTCGTGAAATTATAGCCGTATAGCTTATTTTTTTTCCTATATTCTTTATATCGAAATACGTGTGTCTCTCTGCGTTTACTTTTTATTTATCGCACTTGTTCAACATACGTGTATACAGAAAAAATTCTCCAAATTGTTCACCAGTTAAAGCATTCAAAATCAAATCAGTTTTAATTAAAAATTTTCAAATAAATTAAACATTTTATCAAGTGAATTAAACGTTTAATCAAGTGAATTCAACTTGTAATCAAGTGACTTAAACCTTTAACTGTTATTTAATTTATTTAATAATATTAATGCAAATTTAATTGATTTTTTAAATAATATAACAAATTTTTCAAATTAATCAATTTTTATTTTTTTTTTCTGTGTATTTACTTAAAATTTTTATTTTTGCACTTTTTGTAAAAAATCGACACGTAATATTCGACTTCGACTTCGTAATTTTTATGGAACACGGCTTAATTTTGGGCTAATGAGTTTGTTATAAACACAATTTTTGCTTAAAGACCCCAACGTACAACAGACTGTACAGACTTGATTACCTCCAGAAAAATTCAACGTGTGGTGCCGTTTATACGAAAGTCGCATCATCGGACCTTTTTTCTTCAAAAAAAAACAACGCAAAATTATATAACCCAGAAGGAGCTTCGTAATAAATAGCCGCGTTGCTCATATGTCCGAAATAATTTTCAAATGTTAATGGCATGTATTAATCTTTTAAATAAAATAAATAACATATTCAACATATTTTATTTAGCTCATAGAATAAATTCGAAAAATAAAATATGTTGAATATAATATAAAGTAACCTACGAAAGGAAATAATTCCCAGTTTCTATTTGTTAAAATTGTTGAGTTAAATACATTCAATTTATAAAGTATCACTATCCAGTGTGACACAAAGAATGCTGACGAAGGCCGTAGCGGACCAGAAAATGCATTACATTCTGCTGGTGTCTAATAATTGTAAATTTTTCTGTACATACAATATACTTCATTGCTATCCAAAGGATAGCTAAGGTAAAATGTAACAAGAAAATACAATATAATAGTCTGGTGGTGTATAAAAGTCATTTCTAAAAATTTCAGGAATAGAACTATTACAAAAAAGCTTTATAAAATACATAATTGAAATTTAGCTCATAGAATAAATTCGAAAAATAAAATATGTTGAATATAATATAAAGTAACCTGCGAAAGGAAATAATTCCCAGTTTCTATTTGTTAAAATAAATAACTTTTTTGCTTAAAATTTAATGTGTTCTTTTTGAAAATTTCAAGTTCTAGTGCCCTTGAAAAATATCCTTTATTTGAACGTTTGAAAAAAAAAATGTCTGCATATAATTCCAGCCCTTCTTATAAAAAATAAAAATCTAAAATCTTTTTACATCAATTAGAATTAACTTTTTGCAACTATTTTATGCTCTATAAAAGCCTTAAATCGTTTATAATTTCGTGCTACTATTCGTTGGAAATTAATTGTTCTCATAAAATAAAATTAAACAAACATTTATAAATTTACATAAAATTAGTCCTTACGATTAGATGATAAGCTTTCATTAAGACTTCACAGAAAATAAATATGTAGTATGTTCTCTAATATTGGGCGAAATAACGAGTGTAGCTTTAGAATTATCAGATTTATTCGAGATTTAATTGAACACCAGCAATGACAGCACAACTTTACGTTGATTTTAATAAAGAGTGAAAACAATGTCACTGCTAAGGCCCCTGTGTGAAGATACCTACACACATTATTTATCGCTTTCAAGCATTACATAATTTGACCGTTTTTTGGCGCTTTTATGCGGGAAATGGATTTATAAAAACTCGCTCACAGCATCATAAAAAAAGTTAATTAACTTGCATTAAAAGTGCATGAATTAATTTAAAGTTTTAGCAACATTTAGCAAATTTATTTGTTGAACATTTTTTATTGTGTTTGACTCAAGCTTAAAGAGATGCTTCATTAATGCGGAATATGCATATAAGCAAATTCTTAACCACAAAACAATTTTGAAAAATAAACTGTAATTGCACAAATTTGGATGTATAAGAGCGTCAAATGCTTATAACCGGTGTGCGAATAAGCGATAAATATTGTATAAATTTTTAATAAGGGTTTTTTTATAGAGTGGCACAAGTTTAAATCATAATAAAACAATGAAATATATTTTTAATATCAATGAAACAGGCCTTATTGGAAAAAAAAATTTATGAAATTCATGTTTATACCCACACCACAATAGTGGAGAGGGTATTATGCATTTGTGCTGGTGTGTGTAACGCCTTAGAAAAGTGGTCCTAGACCCACCTTAAAGTATACCGATCTACTCAGAATCACTTTCTGAGTCGAACTAACGATGTCCGTCCGGCTGGCTGGCTGTCCATGTAACCTTGTGTACAGTTTTAAAAAAAATAGGACCACAAGGGGTGATAAGGGCAAGTTTTGTCTCTCAAACCGATTTTAATGAAATTTAAAACATAGATAGATCCATATCTATATGGACACATAAGCTATACAGTTTTAAAAAATATAGGACCACAAGGGGAGAAAGGGGCAATTTTTGCCTCTCAAACTGATTTTAATGAAATTTAAAACATAGGTAGATCCATATCTATATGGACACATAAGCTATACAGTTTTTCAAAAATAGGACCACAAGGGGATGCAGGGGGCAATTTCTGCCTCTCACAAACTTTCGAACCGATTTTAATGAAGTTTTTAAACATAGAGAAATCCATATTTATATGGACACATAAGCATGATGTGTTTTTAAGTACTGTGGTGCTGGGTATCATATGGTCGGGCTTGACCGACTATACTTTCTTACTTTCTTAATCGCAAATGACGTTGGATTGGCCATACGTTTCGCGGGCCAACAGGAGACATAGCCGCCATCAACTGGACTCATGGCCAACCACTTCATCTGTCTGCCTTTTAATTTCTAATATAGATGCGGTGTCTTATGACAATCAACAGAAAAGGTTCGTCTAAGTTTTAATATTGTAAAAACTAATTTTATTGGCAAAATATACAAATCGAAAAGTATTCGACAGAGCTGGATTTTTAATTTAAACTATTCGACATTCGAATAATCAAAATTTTGCAAAACCGACACCTGTATTGTGGAAATATTCGATCAACCTTGTTGAAACCTTATGAAACAGTGCAACTGAAATATTTAAAACTTGTTAAATAGTTTCTTTTCTAAGGCGCGAAAGAAAGATTCCATTGAAATTATTTGTATTATTCCAATTTTTAACGAAAGCTCAATATTTTCCAAAAATTCTGAATATTTTTATTTTGAAACCAAATAAAATATATCGAAAATATTTATTTAATGCCGATTTTCGGTCAAACTTTGACAGTAGAATTTTGATTATTAAATTCAATTTGAGAAGTTGGATCTTTAATTTCCAAATACTCACGTACTCGTATACAAATTCTTTCAATCAAAAGCTTCAAAAACTTGTCCGCGGTATGACATACGAAAAAGTATTCACAATTACACCTACTTCATTGTAATTAACTCTTAATTCAACTAAACTGTATTTCAATTAAATCATTAAGTTATTAATAAAGTAATTATTGATGTTGAAATAATCTCTTTCTTGAAAAAAAGTCTTTCCAAAAATAAAAAAAACAACTAATATAGCAATTTTCATGATATATTATACATACATAATTATTTTTATTGTAACATTGACCTACATACAGAAACATTACTGTAACAACACAATAATGTACAAATTGTTGTTAGATCATTAATGAAAATATGAGGACTTCCATAAAAAAGTAATATAATTTTAATTGTACAATAAAATTTTTTTTATTTTTGTTTAAACCCGTGTTCGAAAATAAACACTTAAAATCGCTCCTAAGCGTTTGGCACGGTAGATTTGTGAAAAACACAAACGCTTATATTGTTTGTATAGACAATCATTAAAAAAATTACGTTTTTACGTTTCCCTGTTAGTCATCCTTTGAACACAAAAATAATACTGTTTTTATCTAACTCAACAAAAGATGAGAATATTTATTTCCGTTCGGTTTTTTTTAAACCAAAATCTTCATTGTGTTCGCTTCGGCTCATTAATGTTCGTCGCTTTTGGCTGGTAAACGCTGAAAATGTACTGTTTATTTTTGAACACTGGTCTAAGCAATTGATTAGTTTAAGAAGAAGATTTTTACATCCTTCAATACCATTTACGGATTTGTTTAAATAGATTCCATGCAAAATAAGTTGGATAGCTAAAATAGACGAATACGACCTATTAAACACCAACAAATATGGTCACGGAACAAAGATTTTGATACGATTGCTTCCGTACCATGTTAGCTGGGAAACAACTGCACCCAGAGAAAAAACATCTTTAAATATGGTCACCTCCAACAAAACTATTTTTAAAGAAAATTTCAAATATATTTTGTTTAATTTTACCATATTATTGTCATCGACAACCATATTATGGTTAAATTAGTCTTTCACTAAGAAGCCGCATTCATATTATGGTGGCCTCAAAACATGTTATGATAATAATCACTACAATATGTTTAACAATTATAGCGTGGTTGTTTTTTAACCATAGCATCCCAATAAAAAATAGAGCTTCCAACGAAGCAGGTTTGTAAGGGAGAAACCGAAAAGTTTCGCTTACTATTGCGCTTACGGAAGACATGAATTTTATATGGCGAGTTCCCACTTTGAAGCAATACAATTTTGGCACATGAAGCGCATTCAGCTTTACACAGTGAATGTCTTTATACAGTTATTGTTAAGTATTCTCCCTTACACACCTGCCTCGTAGTAAGGGAACGCCGCACAGTGGGAAATTTTACGAGAAGGCGGTCAAAATTCCATAACTTTTGACTGGATCGGTATTTTTTTATGCGATTTTTTTTGCTCGATAGGTGCGATGTTAGGCTTTCATTTGTAAAATTCGACTGATAGGAGCAAAAGTTATGAGGAGTTCAAAATGCATTTTCATTTTTTTGTTGAGTTTCGGTGTAAAAGTTGAATATTTCAAATATGATTTTTTTATAATTTATCATTATTTCTCTTGTATTTTACAACTGATACTTATTTTTTATTGTCGAACTTAGATCCCGTCAGAAAATGCCAATATTTGGCCCCTGTAAATTTTTTAGTCCCAATATTCACAGGGGCCAAAGGTTGGCTTTTTTGGGACGAGACGAGTTGTTATAAGGATAAAACTGAAAAGGAATATTTTGAAAAATGCCCAAATAGCATTCTTGGCTATCGATAACATTTTAGGTAATTCAACTTTTATTTTTGGTTTGAGATGTATGTGTATTTTATTTTTATATATTAATACAAATGTATACTTAAATCAAAAACAAATTATAATCTATAAACAATTTTAAATTAAACAATATTAGTGAACATTTCTTCTAAATAGCTTTGGGTTTCATTTTCCAGAAGTTGTTTAGCTTCTTGTTAGCATCAGATGAGTTTTCTGAATTACATTGCTTGTATTGTTTCTGACCAGAGCTTCCATCACATCCCCCAGCATCAAGTGTATTTAATAATCATTCTGCAGTGTGTTCGAGAAGAGCCTGCAATTTTACTTCTGCTGAACTTAAAGTTACACTAATAGCCGTTTGTGAAGGTAAGCACTCTTTTTTGACAAAAACTAAATCTCGATATCCTGGAAAGATTCCACAATTTTTTTCATTGGTTCGCTTTCGCAGTTCTGTATACAGATTTTTTGTCAGTTTTAAATCCAAAAATAGTGCAAATGCTTCTTCTGGAGTAAATTTCATTTCTTCAGTTGGTGTAGGCATACTTTTTAAAATCCTCTTTGTGCGTTTAGCGCTAGCTTCCACTATTTTTTCAATTATTGCAATTTTTGTTTTCTTTTTTTGCGTTGGTTGAATTTGATGCAGAAATGAATCCTTTATCATACTATGAGAAATTTCTTCATTGATATTTGCAAGCTTGCGTCTTCGTGATCTTTTACTGCAATTGTCAATTTGTTTTGCGGGCCGACCCACTTTTCCAGTTTCCTTAGCGGTTATTGACAGCTTCTTAAAAATCAGATCATTTGTTAGCCATTTTTCGTTGCGTAAGTAAAACGTTTTCTTTTTTCTAGAACATTTAAGGTACCGTTTTCTTAATGTAAATAAAAAATTTTTAATTTTTATCTTATGAATTTTGATTTCTTGTTCGTTACCTAATTTAAAGAATGGATTATTCATTATGTGTAACACAAAATCTTTTTCATCTTTCTGTTAAAAATATATATCTGCGAGAACTTTATTACTGAACTTAGCCATTGTTTAAACAATAATGAAGGTTAAATTATGAATGCATGCATTTTTATACTCTTGATAGAAGTTTTTTTAAATGATCTTTTGTTACCACTTCTTTGAAACATAAAAACACTTTTTTTAATACAAATTAAATCTTTTATTAGCATTTCTTTGAAACATAAAAAAACCCCTGTTTTCACACTTTTTAAAAGGATAACATACCGGCAATAAATTAACAGGTAACATGTAGGTAATTTTCACGTAAAATATAACTGCGTGCTAGTTTTTTGACCATTTACCTGCTCTTCCATTTTTTTAAATTAAGTTGCAATTTTCAGGTAATTAAACTATGTAGTATATGATGCGGCTATTTACTAATGTTTAACCTTTTAACTTACTCAGAAATCTAACGTGTTAGTCTATTTATGTCGCCTATTCGTTTGCAGCATCCGTTCACCCACAATAAGTTCATAACAATGGCAATACCTTTACCTTCTCCAAATTAATTGATAAAATGACGTGCTAGATAATTTATGTGGCCTGAACTGCTTTATTTGTCGAAAATTCTGTAAGATTCACCTTCTTTAATTTCAGTAATGTTTCCTTGCAGGACTTATTTTTTGAATCGAATATCTTAACTTGGGTCACAGAAATTGCTGTAGTTCGCAAGGCCGTATCCAGATGTGTGTACAATGGGGTATAGAAATGTAGGTTAGATTCTGGACTACAAGAGAGTATAGATTTTTTTTTGACGCGTTTTGACGCTCAGGGCTTATGCTCTATAAAGTAGGAAATTTCCGGGAAATTTTGACATTAAAAAAAAAAAAAAAAATTAAATAGCTCTAGAGGTCGCAGAGTTTAATGCTTTAAACCACGTAAAGCTAATAAAATAAACTAATACACAAAACTTATTCTGTCAAAAAATCTTAAAAAACAAAAAAGTTATGAGCATTTCAACTTTAAAAATTGACTCAGAAATTCAAAACTATAACCAAATATTGAGAAAGTCCATTTCGGACCACCCTGTTCTCAATGAAATAGTTGAAATAGGGTTGAAATTTTTTGGCTCCCGAGGTTCACTAGTATTTACTTTCACATGAATAAAAAAAATTTTAAATCGGAGAACATAAAAAAAAATAATTTTGGCCGCCTTCTCAAAATATGAACCAGTGTGCGCCGTAGCACTTGAAATGTTATTTTTTTTATAAGTTGTTGATAGTTCTTTCACTTACATTACTGCATTTCTGTATGTCTTATTGCATAGCGCATAATTGTGCGCTTATTTTTTCAAATGTACCATTACAGCTTCGCAAAATGATACTATTTGTTATTGGGATGTTGCTCTTGAAAAAGAGAAAAATACTCTTGTTAATTTAAAAACAAATTATTGTCATATTTAACCATAACATGCTTAGAGGCAACCACAATATGGTTATGGCTTCATGATGAAGGAGTAATTTAATCATGATATGATTGTCGGTGACAATAACATGGTTAAAATATGGGTTATATGTTTAGAATTTTCCTTAAATATAGTTTTGTTGGAGGTGACCATATTTAACATATTTTTTCTCTGCGTGTGGTATAAAAGAATCGACACAACCGAATACAGCAAATTTGCATGGTTTTACTTATATGTTGAAAGTTTTTGATTTAATTGATATTAACACTTTATTATTCCTGATACTGAATTATAACAATTTAATAGACTTTTGGTATGTTTTTTACACAAAATTACAAATGTTGTTTGAGTATGAGAAATTGAATTCAATCAAAAAGATACTCAAAAACTTTTTAAACGTTTAAATCCGGAACTCCTTATATCAGTTAATCTAAATAACAGTTTAACCCCCTTTTGCAAAAAAAGTTAAAGTACAAACCAACAAATTTTAATAGCAACAATGAAATATAAATATGTCATTATCTAAAATTAACGTTTTGCTTAATTACATTTACTAACATGCGCTTTTTACTTCGCTCTATTAACATTGAATGTCACATTTCAGTTCAATACAATGCTGACCTTACACACAGAAAAAAAATACCAATGTTAAATTAACATGGCGAAATGTTGATTTAGAATCATTGTAAATTTCTGCAAAAGTATGCCCTTTATTTTAATTTATCATTATTTCATATTAATTTTAAATGAAAAATATTAAAATAACCCTAAATCCCGTTTATTAAATATTATTCACTGTTAAAATAACATTGTTCAATATTGAATCCATAAAAGCCTGTTTTTATTTATCGACTCTATTTAAAATTATCTTTATTTCATGTTTATTTTAAATAAAAAATGTTAAAATGAAATTGTTCAATATTGAAACAATAAAAACCTGTTTTACTTGTTTTGTATAGAAAAAAAAAAACAACACCAAAAAAAGAAAAACATAACTTTTTTATTTTCTTGCTTTAAATATGTTGTAAAAGAACACAATTCCCGTATTCTTTTAGTTTAAATCATTTAGTTAAATAGTACATCAAGTTTTCAAAGTAGAATGATGACGAAAACCATATCGGGCCATTCTGCTGATGCTTCTGTTAACAAAGGGGAATAAAAATAAATGAAACATGTGTTACAGGGGTAAGTGTTTTGAATTATTCTTAAATAAATGCATTTGCTGTCTCCGAAGATTTTTCTCAATGTTATATCACACTCAAACCAATTTGATTCTACATGAAATTCACGTTGTTTCAACTTGAAATAACTTTCATTCAACGTGATTCGGATTGTTATTTCAATATAAATGATATTTTGCTCTAACTTTACTGCAATGCTAAATTAACATGAATTATAGTTATTTTAAAAGAAAAAAAATGTTGTTCGCAAGTTATTGTAAAATCATGTAAAATTAACATGAAGTAACTATGAAGCAAAATCACCACCGAAAACGGTGAAATCACCCTTGTTTTCGACGATTTTGCCTTGATTTTTTTCTGTGTGTAATCACAAATTAGGTGTAACTGTGAAATTAGGGATTTCTATAAAACTTTAACAGCTACTCGCTCATTTATGTATTGTAATTAGGATACCCGACCCCAAGACACTTCTTTAGGTATATTTATACAAAAAAAAATTATTTTCATATTTGAATTCGAAAATCGCTTATATGATTAAACAAATTTTTGAATTTTCTGCGATTACGATTTTTGCGGTATTGATAAAAAAGTTTGTACGTATAGTTTTTTAATTTTTAGTGATTACGTGATTTGTTAAAATAAATTGCTAAAAATGTTGAATTAATCAAACAAAATGTTAATCGAAACTTTATATATTTATTCATTAATTATAATAAGCTAAATTAAAAATTTTTATTCTTTGATAAATAAACTAAAATTTATTGTTGAGGGTTAAGCTGTGCACATTTCGCTAGTGACTTAGTCCAGATCAACAGGAAACCGTTTTCCAAAGACTTTGGAAAAACCAAAGCGAATGAGAATTACAAACACTTAAGTATTTTTTGCAACGATATCAAAGCTATTAAAAAATGGACAAGAGTTGTAAAAATACTGTCTTTACTTTGATTAAAATATTTTTTTTATTGATTATGAAGAAATATTTAATTATTTCATTATTAAATATGTTTTATTGAAAGCTATTTTGCAAAGTGTAATTTTGATAAATTTTTCCAATAAATCGAATAAAAAGTTTGTTGACCAACAATTTCTTGAGATATTTTTTTTTTTGTATAACCACGATCTTTCCCAATCCGTTTGTAATTTCTACAATATTGATCTTACAAAGTGTATACTCCTCCGTCTTATGGAGGCAAAGTTAATTTACGATATTCGTTTATCCTTGTGTCTGTCGAATTGGGGTTTCTGAAGACCCAAGATATAACAGGGACTAGGTTGGTATACATATATGTCACATATACTTCCTTAAAGCTTGCTAATAAAATTCAGTCCGACTAGTCTATAACTGACAGCGATGTGAGCGAAATACCACGAATGCCTCTAATTTTACAAATAAACGTTATCTTCTCGAAGTACTGTTATAATATATTGTTACGAAAGTAACTTTAGTTAAGAATTAGTTGTAATTATTAGTTAATAATTAGTTGAATTTATTAGTTATCTTGTATTTATTAGTTAACTTGTATTCATAAGTAATTTTATTAGTTTACATCGTTTTTGTTATAATTTAGTACACTTCAATCCCAATGTGCAGAAAGCCCTAGAAATGACCGTTAAAAAAGCTTCTTCAGTATAAGAGGTAAAATTATGTAAACATAAGTGCTACCATAAATCAAAGTGTGGTGAATAAAAAAAAGCCTCGAATCTTCGAAAAACATTTCGAATATTCTAGACAACCAAATTGCAGTATAAATACTAGCGGCGAGTAGCAGAACAAATTCATTCTTAGTTCAGACTTTGTCAATAACGCATAACGCTGAGAAAATTATAGTTGGTTGTGAATAAAAGCTATAAATTACGGTTGTTAAAAAGACTTAGTACTAAATAGAGTTGAGTAAATTGTAAACAGTTTTTAAAGTGTTTGTGTTTTATTTATTTTATTAAAGTTGCAATAAAGAACTCGAAACGGTTTATTATAAAGGAAATAAACCAAAACGTTATTGAAAGGCAGTAACGTAACAATTGGTGTCAGAAGTGAAATTGCATAAATAAAATAAATAGATTAATAAAAGTGAAAAAAAAAAAAAATAAGAAATAATAAAATAAAAAAAAAAAATAAAATAAATAAATAACAAGAAGACAGCAATGAAATTTGAAGAGCTTAAAGTAGAACAGCTCAAGAAAGAATTGGGCAAGTTGGATCTGCCAACTGCAGGTAATAAAGCAGAGCTGCAAAAGAGACTAATAGATGAATTCGAGCGACGCAATATGGACATTGTGAGTTACGAATTTGAGGACAAAGAAGAAATAGAGGTATGTACTCGTGCAGTTGCTAGCACCATGGACTTAAACACAATGTTTGCTGCTATGATGGCAAAAATTGATGAAAATTCTAGAAAAATGGACGATAATTCCAAAAGCATGGTACAGATGATAAAAGAAAATTCGAGTGATATTCTATCTGAAACTTCTAGAAAAATTGATGAGACTTCTAGAATAATGAATGAAAATTCTAGAAAAATGGAAGAGAAGACGAGCACCATCCTGGCTGAAATTCAAGAGCATTCTAGAATAACGAACGAGAAACTTCAGGAGATTTCCAGTGAAATGAACGAAAGAGTAAACGAAATGGAAATAGAATTTAGCCAGAAGCTGTCTGATGTAAAAACTCAAGTCACAGATGTGAAAACGGTTTTTGATGAAAAACTACACAATCTGGAAGCAAAAGTAAAAAGTCTACAATGCCAAGAGGGACCAGTGCGTGTTATTCCAGAAGTTTCTAGTAGAATAAAGGCCCCTTGCTTTGACGGTAGTGTGCCATTAAATGTGTTCAAGTTCCAGTTCGATACAGTTGTCAACAGAAATGCATGGAACAGTGAGGAAAAAGCAATCGAGCTAATTCTTGCTTTAAAGGGGACTGCGGCTGAAGTGCTTGAAAGTGTACCAGTAAGTAGCAGAAACAATTATGATGAAATTATGGTAGCACTGCAACGTAAGTATGGAGGTGAACACAAAAAGGAAATCTACAAAATGGAGTTGCGCGGCAGAGTGCAAAAGGCAAACGAAACCTTACAAGATTTTGCTCTCGAGATAGAGCGCTTGATGCAGCTTACATACCCTGGTGAGAATCATCCATTTTTGGATCATTTTAAAACTGAGGCTTTTGTTAACGGTATTCGTGATGCAGATATAAAACTTGCGATATGTGCATCACAAAAACCAACATTTGCAGAGACGGTTTCATTCGCCCTGGCCCAGGAAACCGCAAGAATTATTTCAAGACCTCAAGTGGGCAAGGTGCGAAAGATCGATGTGACCAGCGATGCAGAAAGAGATATTGTGCAGTATTTAAAAGAGGCAGTTATGGAAGCTCTAAGCGAGAAGAAAACAAAAGCTAAAATAAAATGCTATAACTGCGGTAAGGCTGGTCACATACAGCGTAACTGTAAAGCACCAAGAGAAAGTTCAAGATCTGCTTCGCCGCCGAGAAACAACCAACGGGCTAGTCATCAATCATCACAGGAGTCGCCGTTAAGTATAGAGGGAGTGCTACCTTTCGCATCTGAGGACTCGATAATAAATTTAGTAGTGCCAAAGAGTAACAAAAGTATTACGACATTTGGCTATATCGATGGTAAAAAGCGCATTTTAACTATCGACACTGGTGCAGGATTCTCGATAATAAGGCCTGACTTGGTTAAAGGAGCTGTCGAACCACTAAGCGGAGTGAGCTTGCGAACAGCTACAGGTGAGCCTGCTACTGTCTATGGGAAAACACGTGTGGTGTTAAGAATTGCCGATATTGTCGCTTTTCATGAGTTTATTGTGGCCGACATTGTAGACGAAGTACTGATTGGCGCAGATTTTATGATAAGTCATAATATAAGTCTGAATATGGGAAAGCAAATAATGTATTTGTGTGATTATGAAATACCCCTGGATGTTGGGTATGAAAGTGAGGCTCGTGTGGGACAGCCTCTCGAATGTACTCGTCAGGAATCGTCAGTTCACAGAAAAGTTGAAAAGCGAGAAAATGTGGTTGCTCAGGTAAGACAGCTTAGCAGATTGGAAGCCAGGCACTGTACGGAGGCAGATAGGAGGGAATGCGTCAGTGAGGGTCGCTCGTTGAAGGTAGCGCCCAGTAAAGATTGGATAACGGCGCAAAATAGAGAGCCCGTATCGGCCAAGGTTATAAGGGCCAATAGTATAGGTGGAAGTCAAAATTTTAAAGGAAACTGCCCAAAGCGTGTGGCAGCCAGGAGCACAGCAAATAGAGGTTGTGCGTCGCTTCCACAGTGCAGTTGTAATGCACTACCTATACCCGAGGATAAGCATGTATCTTCAATGGAGCGGAGAAATCTGTACGACCATAGAAAGTCCGTGCGTGGCCGTAGTAAGTTGTGCAGATATGATCGGCCGGGGAATTCCGAAGGATCTAAGAAAGGCCAGTTGGTTTTGCCAATGAATCAACCACCAGAGGAGGGATTAGTTGCCAAGCCACATATACACTGGAATGGGCCATATAAGGTGATAAGGAAATTAAATGATGTTGTAAACCAAATACGGAAATATAAAAGGCCAAGGGCCAAAATGAAAGTTTTTCATTTGGAATGATTAACCCCTTATGGAAGAGGCGATTCTGAGCCTATTCGGGACGAACAGGCTTAAGTGGGGGGCAGTGTTACGAAAGTAACTTTAGTTAAGAATTAGTTGTAATTATTAGTTAATAATTAGTTGAATTTATTAGTTATCTTGTATTTATTAGTTAACTTGTATTCATAAGTAATTTTATTAGTTTACATCGTTTTTGTTATAATTTAGTACACTTCAATCCCAATGTGCAGAAAGCCCTAGAAATGACCGTTAAAAAAGCTTCTTCAGTATAAGAGGTAAAATTATGTAAACATAAGTGCTACCATAAATCAAAGTGTGGTGAATAAAAAAAGCCTCGAATCTTCGAAAAACATTTCGAATATTCTAGACAACCAAATTGCAGTATAAATACTAGCGGCGAGTAGCAGAACAAATTCATTCTTAGTTCAGACTTTGTCAATAACGCATAACGCTGAGAAAATTATAGTTGGTTGTGAATAAAAGCTATAAATTACGGTTGTTAAAAAGACTTAGTACTAAATAGAGTTGAGTAAATTGTAAACAGTTTTTAAAGTGTTTGTGTTTTATTTATTTTATTAAAGTTGCAATAAAGAACTCGAAACGGTTTATTATAAAGGAAATAAACCAAAACGTTATTGAAAGGCAGTAACGTAACAATATGAAATCCTATACTACCGGAGCACACAATATTTGAATTGTCTAGAAATACTTTTACTTACTAAACGTTAATTCAAAATTATTGTGATAAGTTTTAAATTATTTGTAATATCAATCAATAAGTAATTTGGCAAAACATAAGGTAATAGTATTTCATATATTACATTACATTTAAAAGTAAAATAATAATTACTTTAAGAGCTGTTTTAACAACTTCTGATAGAATTGTATCGGCCGTATAAAAAGTGTTACAACTTAACTTAAATCTAAGCACGATAAGCTAAAGAAAAGTTTATTCTACCTGGTAGCTTAAAGTTAAGTTATAATAATGGAAGACTTTTAATAAGGCCGACAAAATACTAACTTAAGCTACCGCTGGGTTGTAAAAACGGACCTAAGTAGTCATTGTTAAGCATTTATAAATAAAAGCAAACATAATTCTGTCTTAATTTTACAAAATATTATAAAATCGATTATTTGCTTTGACAAACCCTGAACTAATTTTAAATTTATTTTTTTTTTCTGCATTTCATTTGTCATTTCTCAATTTCAGACCAACTCGATTTGAACCATGGAAAGCTACACAATCGAGCAACGCGTTAAAGTAATTCAGGCTTATTATGAAAATGGGTGTTTAAATCAAAATGCACTTCGTGATTTGTTCGGTCAATTCAATCGTCCAAATGTGCGTACAATTGGAAAAATCGTGCAAAAATTTGAGCAAACCGGGTCTGTAGGAGATGTGAAAATATTGCTGCTGTTCGCGACAGTGTAGCTGAAGAGCCGTCCACCTCAACTCGTCGTCGTGCCAAACAATTGCACCTCTCACGCTCGTCGTTGATAAACATTATGCACAAAGACTTGGATTTACACGCCTACAAGGTGCAATTGACTCAAGAACTAAAGCCTCTTGACCATTTCAAACGTCGTCAATAGTTAAATAGTTAAAACGCTGGCAAGAAATGGCAACAGCGGATGATAAATTTTCGAAGAAAATCATCTTCAGTAATGAGGCATATTTTTACCCCAGTGGATTCGTCAATAAGCAGAATTGCCGCATTTGGGCGAATGATAATCCAAGAGTGATTATCAAAAAACTAATGCACCCATAAAGTTCGACTGTTTGGTTCGGTATATGGGCTGGCGGCATCATCTTTCCGTGTTTTTTTTCCAAAATGAGGCCAGTCAGGCAGTTACTGTGAATGGTGTTCGCTATCGTGAGAGGATTACGAACTTTTTATGGCCCAAATTGGAAGATATGGATGCGGACGATGTGTGGTTTCAACAGGACGGTGCCACTTGCCACGCAACTAACGAAACAATTGCTCTTTTGCAAATTCAAAGGCCGTGTTATCTCACGTGGTGGCGATGTCAATTGGCCTCCAAGATCATGTGATTTGACACCGTTGTTCTTCTTTTTTGGGGTTATTTGAAAGAAAAAGTGTACGTCGATAAGCCATCAACAATTCAAGAGCTAAAGGATGAGATAATTGGGCACATGAACGGCATATAACCTCAGCGTCAGCGAAAATTTGGACCATCGAATGGAGGTGTGCCGCCGAAGTGCCGGCGGCCATTTGGCCGATAATTTGTTCAAAACATAATTGATCCATACCAATAGTATCATAATAAAAAGAAATGACAATAATTTCCTAAATAGTTTGTGTTTTATTCAAAATCAACATCGGCCCTTAAAACTTAACCACCCTTTATAATGGTTGTGTCACATTTATGTCGAGCGGCTCTTAATTGAAAAAAGTAGAGTTAGAAATAAGTGACAATTGCACTTAAGAATTTATTAAAAGAGTGCACAAAAAGGCTTAGAAAGTTCCTGCCGTCTTAAAAATAGCATCCCAGGAAAACTATCTTAAAGAAAACGTTATTAAGAAACTTGAATGGAAGTTGGTCAAGAAATTATATTGAAAAAGGAACTCTATTTGTCAAACATTTGAAAAACGTTTTAACCCCAAATATATATCACGATACAGCAGTCGCGTTTCCACCTTTTGATGTTAGAACAGCTATTCCCATAAGATTTGAGATAAGAGAAAACGAAAGGACTTTTTGTGATTTAAGCCCTAAGAAATCTCCTGGTATCGATTAGATCAGTAGCAAAATGCTTCTGGAAAATAGATACTGCAGAAATCACCCGATTAGAAGAGCGATAACCACCTACATAAGTGAAAAGAAACTGTAATGGGAACATTTTGGCAGTGTATTAAATAACGTATTGGAATAAGATTTAGTAAATAATGAGAACAAAAATATTTATACAGCTTGCTTCTAAATTGGTATTATGGTGTAAAATAACCATGTGTAAGGCTACATATTTATACTTACATCATGTGGTGGAAAATAACAATCACATATGGATTTTTGTTAATTTTAGCGCCACAGTTGGGGGTTAATAATTACTGTTGAGTCTCTTTTGTTTTTGTGATTTTTTTTTCTATTTGTGTTTTTTATTTGTTAAAAAAATAAAATATATTTTTTTATTATTTCTTCTGCACTATTCATTAAAATACTATGTAATTGTAAGCAAAATAGAGTGCAGTGTTGCAAGAAGAATATAAAGTATTGTAACGACGTTTTGGCTGGTATGAAACTCATTGTTGTTAAATTAAGTAAACATTTTTGCAAGTTTTTCTTTTTGCACTGAAAGCAAATATTTTATGGCAGGTCCTATAATTTCATTATGGATCTACTGCTACGAAATATTGCTTAAAGATTACGACTACCACGGTAATAATTTGCGCATTTTTAAGATTTATGGCAAGACAAGTGATTTTAGGAGATATTTAAATCAACGGGTTGCGATTGTTAATAGGACTGCCACCCTTAATACTGTGACAAGCTTTAAGATTGCAAATAAAACAATTAGAAGGACTTTGCTTGGTCGCAACAATTTCATGAAGCCTATAGCATTAGTTCAAGTAAAACGCCTTAAATTTATAAATCATAAAGGAAAAATTTATTTTAAAATATTTTTTTTATAAATATTTATTATTAAACTATAGTTTAATTTTTATAAGGAGGTTTCGAAAAAAAAAAAATTTTTTTAAAGTTGAAAGCACGTTAAGAATGTTAAACAATTTCCAAAGACAAATTCAATTTACGATAGAAATGGAAAAAGATAATAAATTACCATATTTAGACACTTTAGTACATAGGAAAGGAAATATTATCAAGGTAGATTGGTACCAAAAACCAATGGTCTCGGGAAGGTTACTAAATTTCCACTCTAAGCACCCAAAGTGAATTATAATGAATACGGCAACAAATTTTATCCACAGAGTTTTGGAAGTTAACGACAAGGTTTTTCATGGACGAAACGTTATTAGAATTAACCATATATTAGGTATGAATGACTTTCCGAGAAAAACGATTAAGAATTTGATTAAACACGTAAGCACAAAAAACATGTTAGAACCACGGGAAAGACCACAAAAAGTTTACAAATCTATTACATACGTTCCTGGTCTTTCGGAAAGATGAAAACATTCAGGTGAATTAGCTCTACGAACAAATGACACAATTTACAAACTATTTAGCAATAATAAATCGAGATTAGCAAAAGAAGACAAATCCAACTTGGTGTACAAAAGAACGTGTAAAGGTGACAAATCCAATGTATGCCAAAAGGCATATGTTGGTAAAACAAAATCAAAATTAAAAACTAGGATGGCATCACACAAATCGGATTTAAAGGCAGTAAATTAACCACTAGAACAAAAAGCAGCACTTGCAGCCCACTGTGCATTGAGTGGACATCAACCAGATTTTGAAAATGTAGAAGTATTAGTATAAGAGAACAATTACAACAGAAGATAAACACTTTAAATGCTGCACATTATAAACTTACCAGAAGAGAAGAAATTAAACTACAAATGAGAAACTGAGAACGTAGCTCAGATTTTTAAACACACCATAAACAAATATAAATATAATTGACAATCAAAACGACAGTTGCAATCCAGAACTTACAGTGCAGTGACAAAAAAACTTTTAAATTATCTTCTTATTTAAATAAGTATGTTTCTATTGTTTTTTGTAATATAATGTTTTTTGTGTTTCTTTCTATAAAATAAAATTTGTTTATATGTATATAAAGATGAGCAACGGAGTTGCCTCGAAATATTGGGTACATAAATAAAAATATTGGAAAATAAAATTGAAATAGTTTTTTAAATTTATAATAAATGACCTCAAGCCAAACCAAATAAAAACCACAACAACAAAAAAGGCCAACAATACATATTTAACAAATATTAAAAATTTGTAATTAATAATTGTTTTTTTTAATGGCAAAAACTCCGCCCCTTATTCTGTTTTGTAGACAACTATGCCACTTAAATTTTAATGGAAACAATTCGTTTTGTAGTGGTTTGTATAAAGCTTAATATTATTAATAATAATCTTTGAATTGGCCAGGAAAAATTATAGAATATTCTTTTTTTTATCTCGGCTACGTCCCCCTTTATAGGAAGATAGTTTTTATTTGCTTTTAAAATATATTAATTTATTTATTAATAGCATTTTAATGTGCTAAAAATTGGTTTTATTTCTAACTGCTTTATAATGGCCATTTTTTTATATCTTCACCCTAGATCTGTTAATAACGGTATACTAAGTTTCTCATTTCGTTTGAATCTTTGAAGGTATTTTAATACGTATGAAACTAAAACTAATAACAGACAACACCTCAGTACATCTAAAACTTTGAAATGTAATGTTGTTCTGCAATTTGGTCCGAATTTTATGATGATCGGTCCATAAATTAATAGAGTTCCCAAAAGTCACTTTTATACTCCTAAAATCGAAACGAATTTTGACCTCGTCCTTTAATAAAGTTTGATAGGACCAAAAATAAAGTCATACAACTTTATGATGATTGCAACATAATTAAAAATAGGTCCGATATAAAACGTACTCTTCGCATAAACTTTAATAGGCCTAAAACCGCAACGAATCCCTAAACCGTCAGCTTAGAGTTGATGATGACTGATTCATAATTTATTATCGATCCCACATTAACCCTTTTTTGAAAGTTCTAACTTTTGGTGGTAGTATCAACAATTCGTCCTCGCCGAATAAAACATTCTTACTTACATTTTAATTAAGTCATTTAACAAAGCACAGTGGGTTCAATTGAAGTGCTTTATTTTATTCCGATTTTTATTAAATATATAATTTTGTTTGTATTTTTTTAGTATAAATGAAAAAAATTTTAGTTGCATTTAGATATTTTTCTATTCTAGAATTTTATCTTTTCGCCTTACAAATATTTAAACTAAAGACAACAAATGTGAACTTTAGGCATGACCTTTGATGACCGCTATATTTTAATACCAACGCCACAATAGTGACGAAGGTGTTTTGCGTTTGTGCTGGTCTTTATAAAACGTCAAAATATTGGCTCTAGATCATCCTTAAAGTATACCGATCGTATCACTTTCTGAGTCGATGTAGCGATTTCCGTCCGGCAGCCTGGATGGCTTCCTCACTGTCAAAAGTACAGGTTGCAATTTTGGAGATAGTTGCCACAAGGACCAAGCCTATTAAGAATGATGACAATCAGTCCATTATTTGCTAAAGCCCCCATACAAGCTTTGTCTTTTATTATTTCTGGACTAAAAGTTAATTTGGTGTGGTTGGTTCGACTTTATTTTCTAACTACAAAACTAGATGAAATTTAAAATTCTTCGGATAATTTTTTTTCTAAAAATTAGAGTTTTTGAAGAGGCTGATTATATTATAACTTAGGAAGGGGTTATCCAGTTTTATTACAAGAAACGATGCATAACTTGAAATAAATTTGAATAGGAAATAAAAATCATAACATGATTTTGATGATAAGGAAGAAATTATCGCCACACTATGTTTATAAGAGCGACTCACCAAAACAAGTGCTCGATGTACCCTCGTAAAAATGAACCTTGGATTTCTTTAAGATGACATTTAAAATATTTCGGCTCTAGCCATTATTTCTTTCTTTCTTTCTTTAGACCTATTTTAATCCATACATGATCTAGAAACTTATTCCGCTATCATATTAGAGTTACCACAAAATTGCAGTTATATATATTCCACAGCACCGTGTAAATGCATCTAATTTGCAAAAATCTAAATTATTTACATACAAAGATGATGAACTTGGAAAATGAAAAAGTTTGATACCCATATTGCCCTATTTAAAACGAAGGGTTACCACCCTATTGTATTTTTTTCAAAACGCGAACTAGCACGAATTTCAAAAAAAAACTGAGACCCGTATTTAATTAAATCGACTAAAGATTAAAATATGTTTATTTGACATTCTTTTTTGGGGAATGTCCTTAAAAAAGGAGACGGATGATCGTCCTTGGACAAATTGTATATACAGTTGGACGCACCATAAAAAAATCTTTCTTATGATACCCATATTGTATATGTTGGTATCGAAACAGATTCTCAAATTAAAAACATGCAAAAATAGACACTTTTTCAAAATGGTCCAGGTGGAGCCGAAATATTTAAAATGTCATCTTAAGAAAGTCCACGGTTCATTTTGAGGGGGGTACACCTTGCACAAATTTCGCTTCCATACAACTTGAGTCGCTCTAATTTATATAATGAATAAAATAAGCCATCAGCATGAATATCGTTGGGCAAATGTTCCATTTGTATTTTTTCTCCACTAATAACGTATTAGAATGAAAAGCACGATTATTTTAATGCCACATACCTTAAGCATAATCAATTCCTAATTATTTTCAAGTTTAAATCCATTTATTTGACAATTGAACCCAGTGTGCCAATAACTATTTATCTCTAAATTAGTGCAAGATCTTTTCAACTTTGTTGCTGTACAGAAAATATAAAAATAAATCATTTCTAAAACTAAAATTAGTCAGTATTAGTTTTATCATGTATACGTTAAAAAGCATAACAAATGCTACAATATTTTTATTAATTTTTATTAAAGTGATTTCTTTTGCCCAGACTTCAACCGTTAAGATAACAAAACTTACTTGCCTTGAAAACGATAAAACATATGGTGATTTCAAAAAATGCTCGTTGAAAGCTTTGTCGAGGGACAAATCCAGTATGAATATACACATTCGTCTGCATGAAGTGCCACTTACATCTATTTTGGTAAAAATTTCATACATTTTGGAACACAATGATACTCGTATCGCTAAAAAAAATTATCTTTAGGTTAACGCTCAGCTATTTAAAAGGGACTACACTCAAGACTATAAATTCTTCATTTACAATCAGTCAGTAGACTTTTGCAAATTTATAAAATATCCAAATCGCTTCGCATTTTGGAAAATTGTTTACCTTATCGTAAAGCCTTTTACGAATTTCAATCACACCTGTCCTTATAATGTAAGTTTTAATTGTAATTATATATATCTTCTTTTTTACATTTCGAGTAAATTTAATTGTTTTTACTTTGCAGCATGACCTTATCATTGAAAATTTTATCATGGACGGTAGAATGTTTAAAATGATTCCCTTTCCCTCTGGGGAATATATGATGCGCGGTCGTATACTGTTAGATAATCAATCTAAAATAGAAATGCATGCAAGTTTCTTTATTAAGGAATAAATAATCAGCCCAATTATAAATAAAAATTCCCCGGGAGTTGTCTCCATTCTCCCATTTTAGCAATACAATTTACATAGGAAAAATGGGAGAAGGGAGAAAACTCCCGAGGAATTTTTACTCATAATTGGGCTGAATAAGTAATATATGTCACTTTTTCTTTAAAAATGGAGCTGGAAGGAAAAAAATAATAGTGCTGTCTGTCGTCATTTCAAAAAAGTAAAAAAAGCTTCACTGTATTGTGATGTGTAATTAATAATAATGACGAGTTTTTGAATTTAAATAAACACTAACAAATTATGAATGTAAAAGATGCGGAATTCGCATCAGATTTGGTTATGCATATGGTTTGTGTCTTTAATAACTCATATGGCATTATGAAGGAGTAATTATCAGTAATTTATTCTTATTTATATTTATTAAAGAAATAGAGTTTTTTTTTTTGCTTCGAAATTTTTGGGCAACAAAGCACTATTTGCAATTAAAGAAAGTGCAGCTGAAGCTAATCGACTGCTCACCCGAGTTTATTCCGAATATGTTCCTTTGGTTCAGAAGTGGTAATTTTGGCACAAGAGACAAATACTACTACTCAAGCAGCAATTTCAAGACTTTTTTATTGTTGCAATTGGATACCACACGCTACAAGGCCAATTTGAAGACGTAAATTCACAATTTTGCATGAAAGGAATTATAATTTGCCTCTTATTATCTGACGATGAAAACTGGATCCACTAACAAAAAGTAGATCCATTAAGCCTAGTTTATCAGACGAATATACATGGCGCCGCATAGTGTGACTTTTGTTACTTTTAGGATGCCAAAAGTCGTAACAGTCAAATAAAAGTAGATATGGCAATGAAATTTAGCAATAATAATGATGATATCGATATAGCATTGGACACAAGAAATGGGCGTGGTCCGCCCACTTTTTTGACCACCCCCCATATAAGGTGTATTTTAAAATACCATAATTTCTAATTTAATACCACTTATTATGGCGGCAAGAAATAAAAATAATTTTAATTTCACTTAATTTTTAGATACACACAAATGCCTTCAAGTAGTAGTTGTTTTGAGATGATTAATATATATTTTTGAAAACAAATTTAAATTTCATATTAAAAAAAAGCAATCTGTAAATAAAAATAATTACTCCCAGTCAATATCGTTTCCATATTCCGGTACGGATAATAAGCCAATAACTTCTTTTGGTAATGTCCTTCGCTTTGTCTTAGTCGCTTTGTATTCTTTCTTGCTTGTGAGCCAAACATCAAAGAGCGCATTTCGTGGAACTGCCATTGTTTTTTTGCGAAAAAATCTAAATATCGCAGAAAGGAGCAAAAAAGAAGCCAAAACTTATTGTGGAATCTGAAACTAGATATATAAACCTTCAATCTTCATATAATCACTTAACAGAATTCTACAGAATCATGCAAGTTTTTCTCTATCGAAAAACAAACATTTTAGGAAATCACTCAATTTTTAGTGATTGCATATTTTCATTGAGTAAAAGTAAAACTAATGAAATAATGCTTCAGAAACTTACCAGTCTTTATAGAAAAGGTTCCAACCTAATAAATGCAAAAAGACTTTTGTAGAAATATTTTGCCAAACAAAAGTAATGCCACCGCAAAGTTCAACAAAAAATTAAAACTATAAACGGATTTACTACACTTGTCACAGTGACAGAAGTTTGATAACTGTTATCATGTTAACTGTTGTTGTTTGTTTTGTTTTGAGTACAAATTCGTAATAGTTGTACATTTTAATATCACACAGCATAAAATTATTAAAATCGGAGAATCTTTTTTTTCTTCTTTTGGCATCCTAAAAGTAACAAAAGTCACACTGTGCGCCGAGGTAATGCTATGTGTTGGAACTAGGGTGATCGATTAATCGACATTTTTCAGATACCGGTTTTCGAATAGTTTGACTATTTTAAAAAAACGGTAACGGTTTTTAAAATTCAGATAAAACCGGGTTTTTAATGAGAAAGTTATTATAGAATAGTTTTCATATTAATTTGCTTTATTAAGAAAAAATTTTAACAGTTCATGGAAATACTATAAAAGAATAAAAAACCCAAATTTGAAACATACAAATTTACTTCATATCTCTCTTTCGTGGTGTCTAGCGCTAAATGAAATCATTTCAGTGTAAACTTTTCAGAGTGAAGAGGTAGCAGAAGCATACGAATTATTTTCAGCCGTAAATTAAAATTTTTCATTAAGGTGCATAATTTTCCCCAAAACAGCTCGTGGCATAAGCTATTTAACTAAATAGCGAGCAAAAAAGCCGCAGCACAATCGTCGTGAAAACAAAACAAAAATTTAAAATTATAGCTTGTACAAAATATGTTTTTGTTGTTAATTTGCAAACCGAAACAAAGTTGTGTTTGTCAAGCTATTTGTATGGTTTATTTTGCCCTAAACATATACATATATACAAATACAGCAATAAAAAACAGCCAAAATTTAAAATTGATTTCAATTAAAAAATTTGTGATATTAATTAAAAAATTTATTAAATTTGCACCAGTAAACAAATTAATATTATCAATTAAACTTTTAATTCACGTAATTAAATGTTTTATTCACTTGATTAAACGCTTAATTCACTTGATTTATCGTTTAATTAACTTGATTAAATTTTTAATCAAAAGGGATTTTCTTTTTGATTAAGCTTTAATTGGAGAAAAGTTTTGCAGAATTTTTTCTGTGTAGTTGTCAAACTCCATAAAAAATATTAAGTAAAATGCTAACAAAATTAAACAACATTTTTCACATAGATATTGAGTTTGACATCAATTGTATTTTGATGTACAGTCAAACATAATTAAATTCGAACCTGCTGCAACTTCATAAAATTGAATCATTTTTTTTTTTTTCTGAGTAAATGTTGATGAAAAAAAATTTGACTCCTTTCAATAATCCGAAATTCAAAAGGCAGACAGACAAAGGTTGTAGGCGAGAGAGGAAAAAATTAAAAAGTACACCTCGTCTGTCTTGCTTTTAATTTCCAATATGTAAAAGGAGCCTAAGGACAATAAACAGAAAAGGTTCGTCTAAAATTTATTATAGTAGCAACTTATTTTATTGGCAAAATATACAAATAGAAAAGTATTCAACAAAACCGAATTTTTAATTAGAAAAAACTCGGACTTTATCACACATAAGGCATACCTGTGAAGTAAGTGTATTGTTTAAAATTACAAAATTTAACTGTTCACTTGTTTATTGCATTGGTGTACCCGACACCAAGACACTTCATTAGGTATATTCATTACAACGATATTTCCCAACTATAAAATTATAATTACGAAATATGCAGTAAAATTTTTAAAAAAAAATAAAATTTTTATCAATATATATTTCGAAATTTTTGTTTTTTAAAAATTCATTAAAAGTTGGAAAATGCAGCTAGGCTTCTTATTTTTTAAAGACGTATAAAAAACGAAATTGCAAACAAAAAAAGCAATAAATGATCTGTTAGCAACTTTTGATTTTATTCACAAGAGTCGAACAACTTTAATTAATTTAAGAATTTCATTAAACGCAATATTTGTATGAGAGCCCCTAATAAGTGATGATAAGGGGCAAGTATGTATCGAGAAAATGTTAAGGATAAAAACTAATTGAGGTCGGTCATACATTTTATTCCACTAGGGGCAACTCCTGGCCATTTATTGGACTTGTTCTTCAATATATTTCTAGTCTGCATTGAACATTTTGTATGGGAGCCCCCTTAAGGAATGGAGATAGCGCATAGGTATGTTAGAAATAAATGATTGAGATGAAAAATAAAGTGGGGTTGGTCATATATTTGACCCATCTAAGAGCATCCTACGTGCTGTACCGGCTTAATTTAAGAATTTCAGCTATACAAATATGGTAGTTTTATAAAATTCTTAAATTTGGCCCCTGCCGCGCGTAGGATGCCCCTAGATTTGCATAGGATGCCCCTAGATGGGTAAATGACCAAACTGACCTACCCCACTTTATCATTTATTGCGGAATTTTGGTTTTTTTTTAGTAATTTCAATATTCTAAGCCGTTTTTGAGTTATGCTAACCTAAAAAAAACGGCTAGCACCACTGGATGCAGCGTAATTGTTAGTTGAGGAGGTCCATAACAAAACGCAATAATTACACCATTACATTATTTAAGTAAGCAGCACATAATTTTTTTAAAAAACAATTATTGAGGTATTATAGTCTACAAAAAATAATATTAATCACAAATTTATTATTTTATCTGACAGTTTGTTTGAAGTTATTTAGATGGCAAATTTGGAATTATTGCGTTTTGGTCCCAATCATAGTATTTATTTATCATGTAATTATTGCGTTTTGTTATGGACCTCCTCAATTAGCTCAACAAAAGCGAAAGGTATTAACTAAACAAAAATTCCTTACGTTTCACAGTTATCTAAGAGTTACCACCAGAGCATAATTTATTTATAATGTTGACTTTTTTAAAATTTCTTGTAGCGATTTATTGCAAAGATGTTTAATTATTGCATTTTGCTCTGAACCATTATATTTGATATTGAATTGCAGTGTAGCTATTAAGTTTTGGAATACTTTATAAAAAAGGTAATATAGATTTCAATGTGTAGAAAATGATTCAATCAAAAAATCAAAAAACTTCAAAAATGTAATTATTGCGTTTTGTCATGGACCTCCTCAGTTTATCATTATATATATATAAAAGAGTTGCGTGAGTGACTGACTGACTCATTCATTCGTCCTCGCCCAGCCCAAACCGCTGACGCTAAAAATTTGGGCAAATCGATCCACTAAGACGGGATTTTTCGAAATTCGAATGTTAAGGGGTTAAAAAAGGTACAAACGGGAAAATTCGGTAACCTTATATCTTCAAAATTTAAAAAGATGCAAAATAAATGTAATAATTATCGTTGTTCTTTAGAAAAATAAGCGGACAGGTGTCTGGTACTTTTTTGAAATTCGGCCCTATTAGGGAGTAAACGGCCAAAATCTGAATTTTAGTACTTTTTTGCCACCCCATCTATCTTTTGAACCAATAAACATAAAAACAAAGTTAATACCACATTCGAAACTATATAAAAAAATACGTATACGAATTTGGTACTTTTTCGAAATTCAAAAATTTAAGGATGAAAATCGTAACTATTTTTTGGTTCTTTTTTTACTAAATTATGGGCTGCCATTACAATGCTGAATTTTTTGATACTTTAATGGGGGAAAAATATAGTACACAAAAAAGGAAATACGGGAATTTTGATATTTTTCTTCAGCTTTTTGGTTCTACTAAAGTAGCGGGTTAAATGCTAGAATTTAAACAAGTTTAAACCTAGAAAAATAAACTTTGGCATAAAAATATGCCCACGAAGAAAAAGGAGACGCTAACGAAGTAGCGGGCTTATGCTAGTATTTAATATATGGAGCTTTAATTTATAAATTATGAGAAAAATTTAAAAATTTTCAGTAGAAGCAAAAGAATTTTTTATTTAACATTAAAGGTATATGAAAATAAATTTTTAAACTAATCGTTTTATTACCAACAAGTAGAAAAAATATCACGGTATTTTTACAGCTGTTACATATGACTACTACGTGTCGATTTTTTCCAAAAAGTGATTAAATTAAAGTATTGAGTTAATACATTTTTGTTTAACAAGTTCGATATATAAATAGGAATCAATTTTAATAAATTTTTATAAGATTTTTCTTTTCATTTTTAAAAATCAAAACATAAACGGAATCATATACATATGTGACACAAATTTAACTTAAGACTCAAGTCACTTAAATGTGTCTTTGAAGTATGTCACACAGTTTCTGTTAAGAAAATGTTTTGCAAGACTCATGTCACATATGTTTGACAAATTTTTTTTTTTTTTTTTGTTCCTGAGTTTGGATAGAAAACGCAAAAAACTGGTAAGTGGCAAACATGTTAATATATATTAGGAGAGAGTCGGTCCCCATATAATCATAAGAAATTGGATTTAGCCACTAGCTCCCTTAATACTATTTTTTTAAGAATAACTCCACCGTTTCATGTTTAATGGAAATAATTTTCATGCTAATGGTTTGATAAGAGCTTAAACCGGCAATTCCCAGTGTCACCTACATATAGGTGACAAAGGTTAAGCCCTTATGACACTTCATTTTTTATTCATTAATTGATATAGAATTGATAGAAAGAAACAGTAAATGTTAGAAAGAGCGAACTATAAAAAATGTAAATAAAGTTTTAAGTTTTTTTTTTCTCTTGTTATGGTTTTGTTTCAGGGATGGCGTTGAGAATTTTAAAAATTGTACCAACAACCTTTAAAAATTTTACTTTTTTACCCTAATTTTACTAAAAGATTTTTTTTAGTTGAAATTAATTTTATTTATGTTCATAAAAAATACCACAAAAAGGTATTATAAATCTTAGTTTAAAAAGTATCAACAAAAAAGTACAATTGAAACAACTTAGCCATCCCTGTTTTGTTTATTTTATTACATGTTGCCAACTTTTTGTTTATGAGAAACCTAAAAACAAAAAGCGGTAAATCGCTGAATTTGCCTATAAACCGCTGATTCAGCAACACTTTTAATATTTCAACCTTGAAATGTCAATTTTAAGTTAAACAATTTTACATTTTTTTTGACATAACTTCATTTTTTATCGATAACTTTAGTAACAATTTTGACGGCTTGCCATTTATCTTAATACATCTTAACTCTTTGCACTTGGTAAATTTTTGTATTACATTATATTTGTACTGTTCACCAAAACTTGAACAATGCATTAAAAATGTAGTGTCATAAGGGCTTTAGCGATGTTGATAATGGAAATCTAGAGGCTGGAGATGACCCTGCGACATCATACTGTACCCTCTTGTGGATGGGGAGGTAACCGATGGAAAGGTGGAGACAAAAATTAAGCCAACCTCAAACATGTTCTTAGCCGAATGTTAAAAATGTGTAGTAAATTATTCCCAGTGTCACCTGTAGGAGGCATCCCTAAAAAAACGGGATTAGCAATTTTTTTTAAATTGAATTTTCTACTAATAGTTTTTGAAAGAAACTCAGTTTTGTTTTCATTATTAAAGATATGCGAATTGCCGGGTTATTATTTTCATAATAATCTTTGAGTTTGACAGAAAAAAAGAACAGGAATCTTCATTTTTTATTTCGGCTTCGTCCCCCTTTATAGGAAAACAGTTTTTGATTAGTTTTGAAAATACAGTAATTTGTACACTTAAAGCATTGCTATAAAAAATTTTGTAATGTGCTAAAAATTGGTTGTTTTTCTAACTGCTTTTTAAAAGCCATTTTTTTAATATTTACCCTCGATCAGAAAATGACGGTATTCTAAAATTGTCATTTTGTTTGAATCTTTTAGATATTTTAATACGTATGAAACTATAATGAATAACGAGAAACCTTTCAATACGTCTAACATAGCGTTTACATTTGCCAGTACTGGCAAGACAGTAGCAATACATGCAAACTTTTTTACTAATACATGCACACTTTTCCAACTGTCTTGTCTACTGTCTAGCAAATTTTGCAGACAGTAAAATTGGACAGTGATTTGAAATTTTGTTCGAAAAAGAAAAAAAATCAAGAAGTAAGAAAAAAATTAACATATTTTGCTTTGATTTTTTATGTTTTATTAGTTAAGTGGTATATTTGTTCACACAATAATGCTATTTTAAGTTAAAAAGTGAACTGTCTTAACTACTGTCTGGACGCCTACGTCACAAAGACAGTTAGTAGTGTCTTTGGCAACTAATATGTATTTTATTACTGTCTTGCCAGTACTGTCAAATGTAAACGCTGTGTAAGACTTTAAAAAAAATTATAGTTTAATTTAGTGCGACCAGAAGTCACACTACCGAATTTGATGATTATATTATAGATTTCAAAAATCAGTAAGAAAGTAAATGAAATGGTTCAATACTAAAAAATTAATTGAAGATTGAAATAGGAACTTTAATTATTATTACCTCACGCCTTTATTCCCTATTATTATGCTTTTATTCAGTATTATTATGCTTTGGATAATTCATAAAACAATAATAAAAATAAAATAAAAATTGAGGTAGTCAAGATATGAAATCAAAAAGTTAATTAATAAAATAGATAAAATACTTTAAAGATATATATAACATTTTTTAATGGCTTAGGAAATAACTTTCTGACACACTCAAAGCGCTTTGTAAGTCGTCAAAAAGTATATTCCTGATTTTATTTACTAATAATCATGTTTCCGAAAAATGTCGTTCATTTTTTACCGAGGTTGGACAAATAGTTAAAAGTGCACTGTTGTAGCATGCTTCGGATTCACAATCAGAAGCAATTTTTTTTTTTTTATAAACAACGTCTATGTCAGTCAAATGTATGTCAAGGTTTATGCAAAAAAAGCATCAACCGGAATGCTTCTTACAAACCTTTTCATCTCAATAGGTCCATTTGTAATCTTTAGGACAATGTGTTTTTCAAGTTGTATGTTGTAGTATCTTACACGAGTTTCCAAAATGTTATTTTATTTCGGATTCCCCGCACTTAACGGGTATATAAACCAACACAAATTGAAATTGAAAATTTGTGTTTATCAATAAACATATCGCTCCTTCATTGCATTAAAGTCATATCTCAACATTTTAAGTAACTTTAGCAAAGTTTTCCTTCATACCTTCTCGTATTATATCCCAAACTGAACCGAAGTTATAGCATAATATATCTTTAAATCGGTACATTTGGAAAACTTTAATCGCATTTTGCCAAGATCGTTTGTTTTTGTAGATATGACTATGTTGCAATAAAGGAGCGATATGTTTAGGTATGTTTAGGTATCTTGGTCATGTACAATGAAACTTTACTGCCTGCATCTTATTTTGAATTAATGTACTTTATTAACTCTTTACTTCACTAAATGTAATAATTATCAACTGTTGCACTGCCCATTCTGCTTTTAGTAGATTTATTGCATCAGGAGACATTGATTTAAATACATGTACTCACTTCTTGTAATTGATCTAAACCACAACCAATCCACAGATGCTAATTTTTAGAGAATAGAAAACTAAATTTCAAAGTATAAATAGCTATTTTCTGACATTATGAGGAATTTTTTATTTCCCGGGATCCCGTAAGAAAAATCCCGGGAAAACGGGAAATAAAATAATGGAAATTCGCGGGACGGGAAATCCCGGGAAAAAACCCTAATTTCATACGACTCAAACCAAAACGAATTTTGAATTCGTGGTCTAATAAAGTTGAATATGACCGGAAAGTCATAAAAACTTTGTGTTGCTTCACCATAATTTAACTTAGATCCGATATAAAGCGTACTCTCCGCATACAATTTTATAGGCCTAAAACCGCAACTAAGCCCTAAACTGTCAACTTAGATTTGATAATGATTGATTTATAATTTAAAATCTATCCCACATTAATCATTTTTTTGAAAAGGGAGTTTCAACGATTCGGCCTCGCCGAATATAACATTCTTACTCACTTCTAAATAAAGTCATTTAACAAAGCACAGTGGGTTCAATTTAAGTGATTTATTTTATACCGATTACACTGGTTAACAAATTTTTAGCTTTCTCGAAATTTTTCGAAATACCTAAAACAACTGCAGAAAAACACGATTTTTGTATCTTGAGAAAAAAATTAATGCCATAGCTATTCGTGATCAGCAGCCTTGATTTATCTTAGAAAATATCTCATTTTTAAGGTTAATTTTTTTTGTGGCATAGTGTTATAATTAAATATTATTAATTTTCTTCAAAAAATCATTATGATTGTTTCGTATTTTTTAGTATTGAAAAAAAAAATTCAGTTGCATTTAGATATTTTTCTATTCTACACTGAAAAAACAAGTCACTCCATTTGAAAGTAAAATTAAGATTGAATCAAAAGTGTGCTTGATTCAAGTATTTTAATGTTGATAAAATCCCGAATTCGTACTTGAAATAATTCGAAAGGGTAACTTAATTGAATCTAACCTAAAACAGAAGCAGAATATTATTATAATTGATTTGCTTACCTGTTTTACATGTTTTCTACTTTTAAAATTGTATGTACATTAGGGTGATCGTTAAAATCAAAAGTTGGATTTCTTTGGTGGGTATTGATAAAAAAAACATCGCAGAAAAAATTTTAGGACGATCGGCGAAGTGCTAAGCCGTCCCTCACGCCCACCAAAGTTTGAGAAAAATTATATTTAACATGAAATCTGACTTTTATGTTTCATAACTTATTAAATATTCATTTTGTAGAATAGTTCTTAACAAGTTTTTTCTTAATCTGTTATTAAACAAAATAAACTGAAAAATATCGAAAAGGCCACTATAAAAAATAACACATATCTTTAATTTTGTTGAAAACCATTTTTATTATTTAAAAAAAAAAAAAAAACAGACCAGCCGGGCACCTGGTGTTTTAACCTAATTCGGGTACGCTGAATCCAGTGCTGGTATCCGTTTTTTAGGTTAGCTTTTGTTTTGGAGGTATACCGTTATTTCGAAAATGGAGGAGGTTGCACAACATATGTTCACGTTACTCAAAAACGGTTTAGTTTATTGAGTTAACTAAAAAAACCGAAATTCCGCAATAAAAGTACCTTTAAAAAAAGCCTAAAGGTTTTTCTTATATGCGCAGTCATTTTAGAAACTTAGTTTTTTTAGCAAAAAATAAATAATTTTTTATCAAAATTTCAAAATTTTTGTTCTTTAAAAAATCATAAAAAAATGGAATTGCAGTTGTGCTTATAATTTTTTTTATACATATGAAAAACGAAATTTGTAAGCAAAAAAAGCCATAAGTGATTAAAATCTGTTTTCATCTGGAAAATGTTAAAAACAAAAAACTAATGGAGGTCGGTCATATATTTTATTCTTCTTGGCAGTTAGGGGGTTTTTTCTTCAATATATTCCTAGTTTGTATTGAAAATTTTCTATGTGAGCCCCCTTAAGGAATAGAGATAGCTGTTGGATCGGTCATACATTTGACTCTTCTAGGGGCATCCTAGACGCTGCAGGGGCCAAATTTAAGATTTTCATTAAACCGCCATATTTGTAAAGGAGCCCCCTAAGGGTTGGAGATATATGGCAAGTATTTTTTAAGAAAATGTTAAAAACAAAAAACTTAATAAGGTCCGTCATACATTTTATATCCCTAGGGGCGATTCCTTGGCAGTTATGGGCCTTTTTCTTCAATATATTTCTAGTATGTATTGACAATTTTGTATGGCAGCCCCCTTAAGATATGGAGAAAGCGGGTAGGTATGGTAGAAACAAATGATATGCGTTTGACTTTTCTTTTTTTTTTTTGTAAGCAAACGCACACAAATGCAAATATTGAAGTTAAATTGACGTGTGTAAGAAAAAATTGTTCTAAAGAAAAAATTTGCATTAATGCTGCTGTTTGCTATTTTTTTGGTTACTTTTTGTTAAATATGAGATTTAGAGAAAACTTGTTTAGACAAAAGTTGTTGGAATCTTCACTAATGACATCTTCTTTGTAAACAATGTTTATGTAAAATTAATATTTTCCAAGTTATGAGGCATAAAAGTCGAACTTAACGATTTTTCTCAAACCTTGGCGGACGTGAGGGGGGGTTAAGCCTTCGCCGATTGTCCTAAAACTTTTTTTGGATGTCGTTTTTTATCAATACCCACCGAATTGGGTGGTGAGAGCATGGAAAAATAAAAAAATAAATTTGCTTCATACAGTTAACGACCACCCTAATGTACATATTTAACTAAAAGTATAAACTAAATAAAGGTCATGCCAGGTAAAACGTTTGCTTCGCGTTGCGTAAGTGATTCGCTTTGACATCTAAGTTGAAATATTCTTACTTATACGAAACATGTCACATAAACAACTTTTAACGCAGAGCGAAGCGAAAAGTTAGGCAACTCTCATCTTTTTGCGCGCTTTGACTGTCTGCTAGTATAATTGTTTTTATTTATTTTTTTTTTAACAAGCAATGCGTGCGTGTTGTCAAAGTTTTTATTGTGACATACACCTTTTGCTTTAAGATTTTCTGTCTAAGTAAGAAACGTCACGCAAAGCGAAAAGGTTGTATCTGACACGGCCTTAAGCACTTTTGCCGTTGTTTTTACTATTAAAACATGAAAATAATGTTGTTTTACTTTTTGTTCTGTTGTTTTAGTTGTTTCTACGAATCGTTTTTTACGTACTTGTATAGTGTTGTTGTAGTGTCTACAACAAACTTTTACAAACACAAGCGTATGCACGAATAAAGAATGCAATGATGAAAGATAGCTAATAAGTTATATGCAGGGACCCGAAATAACTGTTATTATTTTTTTAATATCCAATAGGTTATGGAAAAAATAACTGAAAAAATTGGTCCTGTAATAATAATTATAAATTACCCAGAAAATTATAGTTCTGCCATAAACATTATGAAAGATTATTATTTTTTTGGTCTTTGATAACCGTTATGAAAGATTATTATTTTTTTTCTTATTGGTCTTCTATAACCATTATAAAAGAATTTTATTTTTTCAGTCTTCTATAACCACGCTACAGTTCGCCAATCTTAAGATATTTTTATAAAATTTAGCACACTGACTTATATTTGCACAAGGACGAACTCTTTTTTAATGATTTTGGTAAGGATACGAAAATTTTTTGATACCTTTCTCATATTTGGTAAATAGAAACCAATTATGCCACACAATCATGGTGCTGAGTTTAAATAAAATCGCTCCAGTTTTAGGCATATTTTCCCGATTTTTTTTAAATACAAGAAATTTCGCACTAAAATTGTATTTATATACCATTGAGTAGTCAGTGCTGTTGGTGAAGTAGCTAAGATGTGGACTCTGAAACCGATAGGACCCGGATTCGATTCCTGGCTCGAGCGACCAAAAAAAAAATCATTTTTCAAAAAGAAATAATTATTTCTTAACATCCTGTTCTGGAGGGTTCAAAAACCCAAAGTTTTTTTTTTCGAAATTTTAGCAGAAAAAATTGCTAATATCATTGAACATTGTTTGTAAATTTTGCTACAAATTTAGCTAATTCAATTGAAATTTCAGCTAAATTCAAAGACCGGTTTTAGCTTAATTAATTTTTAAATATTTACTAATTTGTTTCTAAAATATAGCTCATCTAAATATAGCAGACAATGATTCTTACCTTCATTGATTTTTCTACAGCCGAAAATACTGGTGGTGTTATCAGTTATTTCGGCAGAGGTTTTCGCTATTTCTACTAACATTTTTTTATGAGTGTAAACAAACGCTTCAAATTGATGAAAATCTCATCGATTCTAAAGTGCGGGTGAATAAATCTTAAACAAAAACCGCAAAAAATGCAAATATTGCTGGTAATACGAATGTTAATAAAAATGATAATTTAATGAAGCTCTTTTTAGGAATGACTTTTATGAAACTGTTTCATAGATTCTATAAAATGCTTCATTACCTGACGATTTATTGTTTCTGTAAAGAGTTTCATTAATTCTATGAAGCTTTTCATAAACATTGACTGTAACGAAACCTGTTTCATAGATTTTATTAGGAGTGTCATTGGCTGAACTCCAAAGAATATTTTCATAAAACTTCTGTGAAATTCGATATGGAAGACCGAAAAAAATAAAAATCTTTTGTAATGGTTACGGAAGACCAAAAAAAATTAAAATCTTTTGTGTAATGATAATGGAAGCCCAAAAAATAACAAAAACAATCTATAACGGTTATCAAAGACCAAAAACATATTGGTTATTTGTAACAATTATTCAGAGAGCAGGTTTTAAAAATTCTTATTTCAGGATTTTTTCAAATATTGGTTATAACTGTTATGTCCCTGGTTATATGTGATTAAAACGCTTAAAGCCCAACCATAATATGCATAGCATTGCTTAACCTACTGCCAAAAATTAACAAAATGTCTCTCAAATGTATTAAAAAAAACAAAAACAAAATCAAAAAACATTTGATTCTGTACGGAATGTACGATCCGTTTTGCACTTTGCTTAAGCAAATGACAGTTTTATGAAACTTAACAAAAAGTTTCTTTAAGTTCAATATGGTTTGCCCCTTAAGATTTACATGTATTCGCACATTTGCTTAAGCCAACTTAAGCACATTATGGTTGGGCCTTTACTTTGTAATTTTACTCTCATTTTACTAGCACTAGCAACGAAAAGTTTAATCTTTTTTACATTGTTTAAGAATTTTATACTGTTTTTAAGAAATTCCGGGATTGATAGTGTTTTTCTTTCTGATTTAATATATTTACCCTACAAATATTTCAGCCAAAGAATTCAAATCATCCTTATCTATGCTGTATAATAAATAACCAAATAAAAAAAAAAACTTAAAGACAATTAATATCTTGAGAGATTTCAGTTCTTTAGTTGTAAAATATATTTTTAAGAAAACATCAATATTTGCAACTCATGACTTGTCTACGACTAATTACACAATGCAACAAATGATGACTATTGCCCATGACCTTTGATTACAAATATATTTTTATACCAACACCACAATAGTGACGATGTTTGTAACGTTTGTGCTGATGTTTGTAACACCTTAAATTATTGGCCCTAGATCAACCTTTAAGTATACCGATCGGCTCAGAATCACTTTCTGAGTCGATCTAAAATTTGTCCGTCCTTCCAGCTGGCTATCTGGTTGGCTGACTGCCTGGCTGTCCATGTAAATTTTGTGCGCCACAGGAACCCATATGGTGACAATCGATCCATAACTTCCCCTATTCATTCCGAAATACAGTATTTGTGCCTACAAACCATTTAATTATGGCGGGGTTTATCAAGTTTTTTTCTATCGGGCTCAGACCTTTTTTATGGTCTGGACTAAAATTCGACAAAAATAAGGAGGTTATGCTAATAGATTTTATCATAACTTGAGAACGATTTTTCTGATTCGGATAAAATTACCTGCAAATGATTTTGAAAAAAATTCGCTTTTACAATAGTGTTTTCTATTGCCAACAGCTTTGAAGATATTCAGAAATCAGTGGCGGCAAATTTGTTTTTAATTCAAAATTCATGTTCTCTTTTGCTTTCAAAAATTCATAAAAAAATAAATTTCAATATTTCATGGTAAATGATTTTCTTCTTAATATTTTTATATTTATATCCAATTATTTGACGATTGAAACAGTGTGCCAATAACTATTTATTTATCTCTTAATTAGTGCAAGATATTAATAGCATTTTTGCTGTACAGAAAATATAAATAAATCATTTCTAAAACTAAAATTAGTCAGTATTTGTTTAACCATGTATACGTTAAGAACTATTAAAAATAGCACCACATTTTTGTTAATTATTATTAAAGTGATCTCTTTAGCCCAGACTTCAACCGTTAAGATAACAAAACTAACATGCTTTGAGTACGATAAAACATATGCTGATTTTAAAAAATGCTCGTTGAAGGCTTTGTCGAGGGACAAATCGAGTATGAACGTACACATTCGTCTGCATCAGCTGCCACTTACAGCTATTTCGGTAAAGATTTCTTATATTTTTGGAACACAATGACTTCATTAATAAAAAAATATTTTTAGTTTAACGCTCAACTTCTAAAAAGGGACTACACTCAAGATTATAAATCATTCATTTACAATCAGTCAGTGGACTTTTGTAAATTTATAAAATATCCAAATCGCTTCGCATTTTGGAAAATTGTTTATCTTATGGTAAAGCCATTTTCGAATATCAATCATACCTGTCCGTATAATGTAAGTTTTTAGTTTGATAATGTTTTTTTTTTGAATTTTGAGTAAAAAAAAATTTCTGAACTTTGCAGCATGATATAATCGTTGAAAATCTAGTTTTGGAAGGTAGCATGTTTAAAATGGTTCCATTTCCATCAGGGGAATATATGCTGCGCTGTCGTATTTTGTCAGATAATCAATCTAAAATAGAAATGCATGGAAGTTTTTTTATTAAGGAATAAATAATCAACTTTCTTCAGGACGTTTTCCTGAATTGTTAACAATCTATATTTTTTTATTTGTGTGTTCCTCTTTGTTTGACTATCCAGAGCTTTCAGAAACCCACTGATGGGCTAGAAAGCTGAAAATTGGCATGCATATAGTAAAGCACCTATGACAAAGGGGCGTGGCAAAATTAAATTTTTTAACATTTGAGCTAATATTAACCCATATCGTCCCGATGTTCGATTTTTCGAACAGTAAATTTTACGCGTTTTTATAAATTTTTTACTTTTTTTAGGTAAGACTAAATACTAATTTTTTTAAACAATTATATATTGTAAGTGGTTAGCTACAAATAAAAAAATTAAAGTTCTTACCCACTTCACTCCTCCCTTCTATAACTAGGGGGAAGAAAAAACCTTAATTTTGGCATAATTTTAAAAACTGAAAACTTTGTATAAAATATAAAAAAATGAAAAAAGCAGAAATGTAGTTCCATTGAAAAACGATTAAACTTTTAACAACAGCAAAAACATTTCCGAGTTTTTCAATTGTGTTTTTGTTATTTGACTTTAAAAAGCAGTGTTCGATTTTTCGTACACTGGGCACTATTTAGCACTTTTGTTTTTTCTCTGAAAAGCTAACTGAATCATCGCATATTACCATAATATAAATTTTTCACTCATTTGAATAAACGGTAACATATTTATTTTGTTTTTGCTGATCAATAAAAAGTTTATGCACAATCACCGTTCTGTGAGAAATGGTTTTCGTGCGATTCGAGGAACTTACGGTGCGCATAATGAAACCACTATTGCAAACATCATTCGCAATATTGAGTCCCAGTTTACATTGGTGGATGATACTCGACCGGTTAGACCACATCCAGCACGTAGTGAAGTAAATATAGCAGATGTAGCTGAGAGAGTATTCATTGGACCAAATTTTTCCAAAATTGAGAAAAATCAGAGCTTTCAGGGGATGACCCCTACTAATGCATTTCATTGGGCTAGAACTGGGAAAAAAGGTTATAGGAAGGAGAGAAGAGGTAGAGTAGTAGAAGAGAGTAGTGCCTGTGAACATTCGACTAGAATTTATTTATGTTGACAGTGAGAGGGAAGACTCCAGCAGGAAGGTTATTACACATACGAACAGTCCGACCAAAAAACGAATTTTCCCTGTAAATCTTGTACGATTTACCGGCTAATCGACCACAAAAGGATGGGCTATTGAGGAAAAACGTGCATTACGAACAAACGAACGGGTTTCGGTCTCGGCGTATCAATCAATCTGACTCATGGCACCAACATCGGACACGCTTGGTCCATAATCAAATGATTACGAATGGCAAAGGTTGCTGTCATTTGCCAAAGAGTAGATAGGGTTGGAACTTTGATATAGGAGGTCATTTAGAAAAATAGGAAATATAAATAGTAGAAGAAAGAACGTAGCCGTGCGGCATCCCTGAATGAGCTTGGAACTCGTTTGACGAAATTCCATCTATAACAACTCGTATAGTGCGATCTCTGAGAAAACTCGATATAAATCGAGAGAAATTATCACCGACACCAAATGAAACAAGTTTTGACAAGAGTGCACCATTTCAGACTCTGTCAAACGCCTTGGAAATATCTTAAGCAATTCCCTTACTTTCGCCAAAACGGAACAGCCCCATATTTCCGATAACAGGGACAGTAGAACTCCAGTAGAGCAACCTGAAAATCAAGCGCATGGTCTCGGTGAGATCTGGTTTCAACAAGACGGTGCTACGGGCCATACATTTTGGTGAGCACATAATTTCATGATTTGCTATGGTAAATTGCCTACCTAGATCGTGTGACATCACACCGTAGACTATTTTCTCTGTGGATATGTGGGATATTCAGGAATAAGTCAGCTACGATTGACGCTTTGGAAGCTAACATTATTCGTGTTATTCGCGAAATACCAGTCGCTATGCTCGCATGAGTCGCCCAAAATTGAACCTTCCGAATGGACCACCTCAGACCAATTCATGGCCAACATAACCATGATATCATTTACATACAGTTAATGCCATGAATTATTCTTTTAACCGATAATAAAAATGTCAAGTTAACTTTCAAATTTATGTGTTTTAATTTACATTTTAATTTAAACCTCACGATGAATCACCCGATATATCTATTAACACGGTCCTGTGCGAGTCACATAATCGAGGTTCAACTGTATATTTTTAATATTAATAAATGCCTTGTTCTATTTTTCTTTAACTTAATAAAATTAATTAGTTTCAGTTTATAAAAAACTTAGGTTTTCTATATTTACAATCTATAGGAGCAATAAAACAAAAATGCTTAATGTGCCCAATGTTCGATTAATCGAACACCATTTTTCTCAAAAACAAAAAATCTAAAAAAAAATTGAACTTCAGATTCGTGTTTTCTAGTCCCAAATTATCTATCAAACACCAAGTTTTATAAAGTTACTCGAAAAAAAAAATCGCTGGGACGAAATGGGTTAAAACCCCTAATGACATAGGAAGCTGAAAATTGCCTAGCATTTAGTCCTGAAGTAGTCGAATCAAAGATTTTTGGACTACGGGCGGAGAATTGAGAGGAAAAGGTGTGCGGAAAAATTGTGTTTCTTTACAATTTATCTAATTTTGAAGCCCCCTAAAGATCAAAGAAGCTTAGAATTGCTAAGCATATGATACTGACTTTGGGACTCTCCTTAAAGTTGTTTTTTTCCTGCTTGGCAGGGACAGGCTTTACAGACAGTTTAATAAATTTCTAAAAAAAAATTTTCTATGCCGTAATTTGTTTATTAGGGTTATAGTCAATAAGGGGTTGATAGAGTTACTCGAACTGCAATTTGTAAAAAAAAAAAACAAATGTAAAAGTAGTTTTCGCATAATATACATGATTTTTATATAAGTCTAATGGTGTACAGGGTGTTATTAATTTTAAAAATATGCTTTTGGTAAAACGGAACTCTACACAACAACTTAGTCAAAAGTGAGTTAACAAATTTTAAAATCAAAGAAATCCCTAGAAATATGAGATAGAAACTTAACTCGAAGAGGAGAAAACTCAAATTTGCACGATTCTTCAAAACTATTACTCTCACTTTGTTAACTAAAGGTACGTTCATACTGATGAAATATTTGGTAGCAAACATCAAATATTTTATTTTCCGCTAATTTTGAAATTTTTATCGAATTTTTGACATTCCTTATGGTTTTAGGCACTTTTAATAAATTGTATGGCATGTTTGAAATAGTTTATTGCTTACAGTAACAATACAGCAATTCAATAACTCAATTTTAACTACATAGTTAAAAACGACAATCAAGTGGCATCTTTGTTAATTAATTAGTATATTTAACGAACACTGTCATCGAGTGCAAACTACTTCTCGTGTGGAACGACTTAAAGTACTTTCGAAACTAACAAAATCCCATTTAGGGTTTGCTCGTCTAGCGAAAATTGCAAAAATTCGGAAAATTTGCAAAAATATCGAAAATTTTTAATATATCAAACAAGCCATAAAATGTATTAAAAGCCGCTAAAACTATAAGGAATTGCAAAAATTCGGTAAAAATTGTTAAACTAGCGGAAATTCGCAAAAATTTGCAAGCAGCGGCTATTTTTTAAAAATCGTTAAAGCTCTAAAGAGCCACTGGAAAAATCGCTTATATCGCGAACATGGCTAAAATTCGCGAAAAATTGCAAACTTGGAAAAAAAAACGTAAAATTTTTTTGAAATCACTAAATCGCTTACAAAACAAATTGTCGGCGTATATAAAATTTTTTGCAAAAATAGCGAAAATTCGCGAAATTGTTTAATATTTCGAGCAAACCATAAAATTGATTAAAAGTCGCTAAAACTATAAGGAATGGAAAAAAATTCGGTAAATATTGCTAAATAAGGGAAAGTTCGCAAAAATTTGCTAAAAGCGGCATGATCGGAAAGTCTACTACTTATTTTTTGTGTAGAAAAGAAAACATTATTAGTTATTTGTATAAGCTGCATCTAAAATGTAATACTTTTAACAGGGACCGTAAATAACAGTTATCCGGAAAATTTAATCATTAAATCATTTAATTAAACTCTTCATGCTAGAGTCAACGGAGACCGATAGTATCAATAGATTCGTATTGACGAGCTCTTTCGGAAAATACGGTGATCTTAAAAAAAAGAATTTTATTTTGTCCGTCTAAAATAAAACTCATTTGAGGAGTTTTATTTTTTCGTCTAAAATTTAACTCACTTTGGGAGTTTTATTTTCGTCTAAAATAAAACTCATTTTATGAGTTTAATTTTTTTCGTCTAAAATAAAACTCATTTGAGGAGTTTTATTTTTTCGTCTAAAATTAAACTCATTTTAGGAGTTTTATTTTCGTCTAAAATAAAACTCATTTTAGGACTTTTATTTTTTCCGTCTAAAATAAAAATCATTTTAGGAGTTTTATTTTTTCCGTCTAAAATAAAAATCATTTTAGGAGTTTTATTTTTTCCGTCTAAAATAAAAATCATTTTAGGAGTTTTATTTTTTCCGTCTAAAATACAACTCATTTTAGAAGGTTTATTTTTTCCGTATAAAGTAAAACTCATTTTACGAGTTTTTTTCCGTCTAAAATAAAACTCATTTGAGGAGTTTTATTTTTTCGTCTAAAATTTAACTCACTTTAGGGGTTTTATTTTCGTCTAAAATAAAACTCATTTTATGAGTTTAATTTTTTTCGTCTAAAATAAAACTCATTTGAGGAGTTTTATTTTTTCGTCTAAAATTAAACTCATTTTAGGAGTTTTATTTTCGTCTAAAATAAAACTCATTTTAGGAGTTTTATTTTTTCCGTCTAAAATAAAAATCATTTTAGGAGTTTTATTTTTTCCGTCTAAAATAAAAATCATTTTAGGAGTTTTATTTTTTCCGTCTAAAATTAAACTCATTTTAGGAGTTTTATGTTTTCGTCTAAAATAAAACTCATTTGAGGAGTTTTATTTTTTCGTCTAAAATTAAACTCATTTTAGGAGTTTTATTTTCGTCTATTTTGTTCTTTTTAAACACACTCTTTTTTATTTGTTTAATTTAACAAACATGATTTTTTCCAAATTTTTTTTTGTGAAATTAACTAATTATCAATTATTATTTGTTGAAAAAAAAAAATCCGATTTTTTCAATGAACATGTGCAAAAAATTGTTTTAATATGCAAATTTGTTTCTGACGGAAAAAATAAAACTCAAACGAGTTTTATTTTCTGACGGAAAAAATAGAACTCCTAAAATGAGTTTTACTTTAGACGGAAAAAATAAAACTCCTAAAATGAGTTTTATTTTATGATGGCGAAATAAAGTTCCTCAAATCAGTTTTATTTTATGAAGGCAAAATAAAACTCTATTTTGAAGAGTTTTTTTCGACCTTTTATTTCTACGTTGGAAAATAACTGTTAAATATGCAGTTTTTTTTAAATTTATAAAATAACTGTTTGTGATATCACTTATAACCGTTACGGTCCCTGATTTTTAACGATTTTTATAAATTCCCAAAAAACAAATTTTTTAATATTATTTTTGCAATATGTATGTTCATAACGTAAATTTTAAAAATGTTAGTGTGGGTTTTATTTCCCAAAATTTTTGTTTGTTTTTTTTTTTTTTTTTGAAAAATAACTACGATTTTAAAAGTAAACAATGAAAAATATTTTGCCCTTAAGACAACTTAAATACCTGACGTTAAGATAGAACATAGCAGTAAACGTTATTGTTAAAAAAGTTACTGAATAAAATTTACGTTAACTTTGCTATTAAATATTTCTAACAATTTAAATTATGTTAAAATTTAATATAGAATCGCACTACTGGTATCGTGCTGGAAATATCCTGATGGTACCTTTCGCCGTGTTTGTCGCTAACGGCTCCTAGGTTCTAGAAATCGAGGTGGGAGTGTAGAAAGTGTGTTTTGAGTGACATGTTACAAGCCAATGCTTGATACGTCGAAAGTAGTTCTCCTATCAGATCTTTGTAGTTACTTGCTTTGTGGTTGCCCCAAAAATTTTGTGCGCCAAGCAGATTTTCCAAGCAGATTTCTCTGAAAACCTGAATACATTTGTTATTTATGTTTTTTTCCACTTTCGTCGACATTTTTTATTTGTACAACTTGAAGTACAAATGTAAATATTAGAAGCTTGTGCCATAGCTATTTCAAGAACAGGGGCCTAATTCTGGCAGCCGTGATCGAGTAATTTTTGATTCGAAAGCAATATAATATCTAATTATTTCAGTTAGTACTGAACGAATCGGAATAATTTTTTCAGTGTTGTAAAGCATAATTTGAGTTTCACAATACTGAAAAAATAAGTTCGATTCGTTTAGTATCGACTGAAATAAAATTGCTTTCGAATCGAGAAATAACTCGATCACGACTGCCAGAATTAGGCCCCAGATGTGATTTTTAGCTGAACTGTTAATTTTTAATTTTGATATTTTTAGTAAGGCTTGAGTTCATCAAATTTAATTTTCATTAAACATGTGCTTATGAGTACAGAAACGCTTCAAATGAAAATGCTTTCAACAAGTAAGCTTCTTTTGGTATGAAGTATTTGGTTTTGCGATTTAGTAACGCGGAAGTTGAAAGAATTTTTAGCGATATGAACCTTATAAAAACCAAGATTAAAAGGATGGTATTGAATTCATTGATTAACGTTAAACGTGGACTAAAAAGGCTAAATAAATGTTGCAGAGATTTTATCATTACTGTTGATCTTATAAAAATGTGTAATGAAAACAGATAATATTCTAATGGTATGTCTACCAACACTTTGGCAGTTAAGGAAAACTATTCATATAATGATGTGTTTAATGTGTAATTAAATTTACTGAAAATGCTGTTGAAAATGTTGTTGAATTTGTGAATATTTGTGTTGATGCAATACATAAGAATCAATGAAAAAGTCGATTTTTAATTTGTAGTAAGTTAGGTATTTTTAGGGATATTGAATTTTATAAAATTTTTAAATATTTTATGTACCATAAATTTTCTTATTAATTCGTGTATTTTAAGTCAAATTACAATTTATAAAGCTTTCATACTTTAATAGTCTTATTCCTTCAATATTTTTCAGGAATATTTTCTATGCACTATCAGAATTATTTTATGTACCTATACATTTGTATAAAAGACTGAAAGAAATATTTGCATATTTTATGCAAATACATAAATTAACATTACATGTATGTATGTAAATATGTATTTAATTTATTTTCTATGTACCTACATACATACATATGTATATAAATTTTCTTATATGTATCAACTTCGTTTTATTTAAAAGAAATATAATATTTTCAGGCAAATTAAAATGTAATTCATTTATTATAATCACCCTCAAAAAACTAACGTTAGTCATGATTTACGTTACATTAATGATGTATTTATCCCATCCGGATGCGATTTCCATGCAAATGCATGTTTTTTGTCGATGGTCTCAGAATTATCTTTCCGAATCATTAAATTTGCGCTAAAATTCATTGATTTGTTTTTGCATAGTGTTGCATATTTTAGTGAAAATCCATATTTTTGCATATTTAGGTTTTATATATTTTTTAGAAAAGTTAAAAAACGATTTTGTATGGAAATTTTTTAAGTTTTTTGTGCATATTTAAGATTTTTTAGTGCATATTTTAAGCGTATACTTTTGATTTTTTAGTGCATTAAAATCTTAACAAACCATACAAAGCTCATGTGTATTTTATATAAGCACCTACTTTATTAAACATACATTGCATGAAGTTCGCAGCATATTAAAAATATTTACACTTTCCGAAAATTTAGTCTCTAGTGTATATAACAAAGAAACTACATATGTGTGGAAAATTACACATGAGGGTAACTTACGTAAGTTGTGAAATATTTCGTTACTAAGAAATATTTTTAAATCAAAAAATGTGTTTTCAGTACTTAATTAACATTGCTAACAAAGTCAAAGAAGTGTATCTCAACAATTTATTTGTTTATCCTGTAAAAATTATTTCTTTTTTGTGGTTTTTCACACAAGGGTAATTTAAAGGTTAGGTCCAGCACAACCGGCTCTAATCGTTATCATCTGCTCTTTTGGAAAAAAGTCTATGAATTACGCAAAATAAATAATTTTCAATTTAACATTACGAAAAACTACACATTCTGACTTAAGGCATTGTTGGCTAACAGCACTGAATTATTAAGTATCAATATAATGTTAACAAGGTTTTATATACAGTGGCATTTCACGTTAATCGGATGGTTAAAAACAATTCGTCAGGAACGAAAGTCTTGACAGAAAGAATACAGAAAAAAAAACAGAAGAAAGGAATCAACATGTAATATAAAATTGGAAAAGATAATTGCAGCAAATTTCGAACCACCAGTACCACTGGTTATAGATTGATGTTTGACTGTTGGCTGGCAGGCACCGCAGTGGTGCAGAGGTTAGAACTCAAAGAATTTTGATGAAAGAATGTGGTGATTCTTGAAACATGTAAATTCAACCCAGGTTCGAGCCCCAGCTCAGCCAAGAAAATTATCAATAAAAAAAAAATTTTTAATAAAAATTTCATGTTGTAAAATGCCTTCCTTCAGTAAAAATAATTTAACCCTTCGTCTTACTCATGAGTCTAGCCAGACCTTTTTCGATTTTAAATGTTATTCTAGTAGATTTAAAACTCAGGTGGAGACTTGAAATTTCAGGTACCCTTCTAGAATTTAGTTTACTTTAAAAAGCTGAAAAAATATATCCTGGAAAGGATATATAAGGAAACTTATTCGAATATTTTACTGTACACATCACATTCGTAACACATGTGGTCTGGCCAGACCCATATATATTTTCTATAGAATATTCCGTATTTTTAACTTTCTTTCTTGCTGTTTTTAATTATTTTTGTTAAACTATCTTTTATTTATTTAATTTTATTAAACACACAAAATAGTAGCTCCATCTAGTTCTCAATTTAAAAAAAATACCGATAAGCACAGTAACTAGTAACTCACGTTCAGAAGCTGATTTGTACATGTGGAAGAGTGGAGGCTAATGACTTAGAACATAATAAAGTTGCAGAGGAAGGTTATGAAATTCAACCGTTCACAGCTAAACAGAATGATGATGTGGATTACGTTCCAAATATGAACGATTCATCCAGTACTGAAAATAATTTGGTCATAAAACCAAATTAATCGTTTGCTTTTTAACACGATGAATAAGAACCACATGTACAAACTTGTCAACAGTACTCTGCCCATGATTATTTCTATGGTAAAGATTGACCAAAATGGAATAAGCAGCAACTTAATGTGGTATATGTTGCGTAAAAATAATATGCGTTTTGGAGTTGGGCCCATGGAACAAGGCTCTATTCCAATTCAGGCGCTCAAGAGATTTTACACACCAAATATAATATTTATAATCATAACTAAAACAAATTGTATTCGTGTATTTGCTTGAAAAGGAGCGATGTTTGAAAATTTGCAAGCGAATTGGTTCCATTTGATATTGAATTTTCATATACTCCAAAAAAATTTTTGTTCAAAGTGTTTAGATTGTCAGCAACATTCTAAAATTAAAATTACATGTTTCAATTGCTAAAAAAATCCATAATGCTAATACATTTATTTTATTTCTCTTTTTTATTACAAATAAAATAGTATTGCATATTATAAACATTTTATGAAATAAAACGATCTTATTTTTCAGTTTTTCGAAATATGTTGATATGTTAAAATATGTTAATTTTTATATTATAAATAAAAAAAAATAATATGAATATGTACGCATATTATTTCATATAATGAATTTCATGTTTAATTTAAATTATAAATGTGTATAATATCACATTTAATTTAAAAAAATTGGTTTTATTTATTCAAAAGTTAGTTGGGTCTGGCTACACTCATGCGTTACGAATGTGAAAATAAAAACATGTGTAAGACCGAGGGTTAATGAAAATAAAATTTGATGAACTCAAGTCTAACTAAAAATATCAAAATTAAAAATTAACAGTTCAACTAAAAATCACAATTGTTCTTAATTGTCTAATTTAATTTTGATCGAAATAAAATGATCTGTATCAACACTTCTTTTAATGACGATAGTTTTCAGCCAGAAAGTAATTACATTTTAAAACATACATTAACATGACAAAATAAAGCAAATGTACTTAAAACTTTAAAAGCTAAAAACAAATTATAATAATGATTGCATTAAACTAATTTTAAACATATAAATAGTTCGGCAGATAAAATATACTACATTAATAATATTAATATTAACTTATAAGTAAGTGTTAGTCTTAAGTTAAAATTAACAAAGACACTTCAAATAAAAAAGTGTTTTTAGTGTAGGTTTGCAAAGGGCGAAGTAACATTATCAAAAGATTTTAATTGGACTCAAACTGAAGTAAAGTGTTGGAAACCCTAAAAGTAAGCAATTTAACATCCGAACGTTTTAGGTAAGGTTCCGAAGGACCACAGGCCACAGGGAGTTCGCTAATAACCAAGCTTGATTAAAAAACACACATTAATTAACATCATTTACACTTTATTACTCGCTTTTAAAGGTATTAGCAGAATTTTATATTTTTGTCCGGTTATGTTATAGTCTGCGCCAGGCCCGAATAGCTTGTAGATGGTCAAGTTTAATAAATATATGTGGTTAAATTTTAAAAGCCGATGTTGATTTTGAATCATTTTTTTCTTATTATGATAATATTGGAATGGTTCAATTATGTATGGAACAAAATATCGGCCAAATGGCCGCCGTGACTTCGGCTGCACACCCCCATCCGATGATCCTAATTTTCGATGACTCTGAGGCATAATTGAGGTTCTATGCCGTTAATGTGCCGAATTATCTCATCCTTTAGCTTTTGAATTGCATTTTGATTTGAACGCCCATTTTCATAATACGCCTGAGTATCTTTAACACGTTGCTCGATTGTGTATCTTTCCAAGGTTTAAATTAAGTAAGTCTGAAATTGAGAAATTTCAAATGAAATGCAGAAAAAAAACTTGACGTTTAGGTGTGGGTCACATTCAACATCGGCCCTTAAAACAAACACACTCTATTATTAGTATTGTGATTACTTAATTGAACTGTTTATTGTTTTCAATTCAAATTTTTATATTTAAATCAGGCTAAAGTTTATCAAGATAAAATTTTCATTAAATTATTTTTATGACGAAAGGAATTTAACAACATGAATTTTTTTTTTTTTTTTTTTTCTCCTTATTTATTTATTGAATCTTCATATATTAAATATGAACTAACAATAATTAATCAAATCTTAACCTAATACGTTATTTTATGTCCTGCCAGTGCCAGACAAAAATTTTCTTCATCATGGGTTCTGTTCACTTATATAGGTGTTTATCGCTCATCTAATTGGATAAGTGCTGCAGTGTCTCTTCTTCTTAAGCGAGTGTGGCCGCTATCATTTAAAATATTTCGTGTTAGTGGGTTCGGATGCAATTCGAGCCTTTTTAAGTATTTTACTGCATATTTCGTAATCATAGTTTTGACTAATGCAACATTGAGATCCTTGTGAATATTTGAGTTTTTTACATACCAAGGGGCAGCTATGATTATTCGAAGAATTTTATTTTGGCGCCTTTGAATTTTTTCTATATTAGAGGCCGAGGCAGTGCCCCATAACTGAATACCATAGCACCAGATTGGCTTTAAGATGCAGTTGTAAAGAAGAAGTTTGCAGTCGAGACTAAGGACTGAGTTTCTACCAATAAGCCAATGAATTTGAATGGCTTTTAGTTTCATTTGAGTTAATTTTGCCTCTATATGGCATTTATTTATTTATTTATTTCAGCTATAAGGACATTAAGAATTAAATTCTTTTATAGTCCAGAGGATTACATAATGAACACCAATAGTAATAATAATAATAATAATTATAAAAGTAATAATAATAATAATAGTAGTAATAGTAATAATAACAATAGTAACAATAATATAATTATAAAATCAAGTTTTGAACAAAACAATAAGTAATAAAACCAAAAGAAAATAAAAATTAGAGCAAAATTAAATGGTACATATGTACTAAAAAAAAAATAAAAAAATTTTACTAAGCAGTTGTAAAAAAGAGGAAAAAAAAAAAAAATTTATAATAATAAAGAGAAAGATGGAGTTAAAGGCTAGCCATTTAGTGAAACATAATCCATAAGAGTTTTCTTGAATCTCTGTCTGTCAACAATTAGTTTTATATTTGAGGGTAACGAGTTCCAAAGCTTTATGGCATTGATGAAGAAAAATCTGCTTGAGTTTAAATAGTTGTAACGAGGGGGTATTAAGGTCACACCCCTGGCCGATTTACCGAATGAAATTTTGTCAAACAGGTATGTCGGTGATCGATCATTTAATAATTTGTGAAGACATAATAGGTTTCGCATGCGAAGGTAATCTACCAAGTCACAACCAAGAATCATGGTTCTCCAAGATGAAACACTACTAAATCTGTGAATACCGTATACATAACGAGTTGCATTGTTAAACGAGACTTGTAATTTATGTAGAGTGCACGAGTCCAATTTGCTATACACCACCGCAGAAGTTGCAATAAGGGGCATAATTAACTGTACAATAAGACGTTTCCTGACCTCCATCGGTGTGTAACCAGAGGTTATTCGTAGATTGCGCAGTGTCATATACACACTGCGTACTACATTATTAATATGATCACTGCATGACAGGGCTGAGTTAATGTAAAAACCAAGGTACTTCACTTTTTCCACATATGCAAGTGGAGTGTCGCCTAAGCAAACAATTGGAAGCTGATTAAAATCAAGTTGCATTTCCACGTTAATCGCCGATCCAGATGTATACCGAGATATTTTACATGCGAATGTTGAGGAATTATTTGATTATTGATTTTAATAGGAGGGCAAGATTCCCGGCGGAAGGTGAATGTTATATGCACGCATTTTTGCTCATTGACCATTATCCTCCATTGTCTTAACCATATTTCTAGTTGAAATATATGATGCTGTAAGTAACGAGATGCTTCATAACGGTTTTCGTGGACGCTTAGAAAAGCTGTATCGTCTGCAAATGTTGAAGTTTGGGTGTAGTTGCTTGTTGGCATGTCCGAAGTATAAATTAAGTATAATGGGAGGGCCCAGGATGCTGCCTTGTGGGACTCCAGCGCCAATGGGCTGAGGTGAACTTAAGAAATTTCCTTCTTTAATAATAAATTGACGACCGACTAAGTAGCTTTCCAGCAGCTTGTGTGTGTTTGCTGGTAAATTTTGCTTCAATTTATGTAATAAGCCTTCATGCCAGACTTTATCAAAAGCTTGCGAAACATCGATGAAGAGTGCTGAGCAATATTTCTTTTCTTCAAATGATTTTCTTATGACATTTACTATTCGATGAGTCTGTTCGATTGTGCTGTGTTTTCTTCTAAATCCAAACTGATGGTTTGGAATACATATATTTTCACTTAAAATCGGTGTTAATTTTGAAACTAATAATTTCTCAAACAGCTTTGACATATTTGATAATAAGCTAATAGGCCTATATGACTCAACTTTTGTATGATCTTTGCCTGGCTTTGGTATCATGGTAACTAAGGAAACGTTCCATTTTTGAGGATAGTATTCAAGGCGTAAAATAGCATTAAAAATAAAAAGAATAGGTGGTAAATCTACCGCAATATCGTGAGATACATTTGGTGTAAATACGTTTTTCAAGTGACTAACAAACAAATTTCCTTTTTCAATATCGTTTCTTGCCCAACTACCATTCAAGTTTCTTAATGGTGGCTTAGATATAACTGGCCTTTTTAGATTTCTAGCTGCACGCCATAATGAGTAGTCAGATTGTGGAGTTGCATCAAGTTCCTTAAGATATTTTTCTAGAGAAGCCGTTTTCTGAGTCTGCAGTAACTTTCTTAGCCTTTTTGTGTACTCTTTTAGTAAATTCTTAAGTTGCGGGAATCTGTACAGTTGCCACTCTCTTCGAACTCTCCTTTTTTTAGTCAAGAGCCGCTCGACATCTGAAGAATATATTTTATTATTTTTAATTTTTTTGGGGGTAACGCTGGAATGTTGAACAGCTAGTTTAAGATAACTGTCAAAGTTTACAATAGAGAGATCCACATTCTCCGGAGTACTAAGCGGAATATTTTCTAGGCAATGGGCACTGAGAAATTTTTTATATTTTAACCAATTTATTTGTGTGGCTGACGTCGCTAAGTAACATGACGGAGATACAATTCTATTTGGGTTCGATATAGTAACAATTGTAGGTGTGGGGTCGGATGATAATTCTAAGGAAGCTTCAACATGAATCGTTTCTGTGGGGATGTTTTTAACCACGCCAAAGTCGATAACATCTGGAATTTTTTGCTGATCAGTAGGCCAATATGTTGGTTGTCCGCTCGCGACCACGTTTAAACCCATTTTAGAGATTGTGTTAAACAAAACACGACCTTTTGGTGTTATAAGTCGTGACCCCCAGAAGGTATGTTTAGCATTATAATCGCCAGCGGCGAGGAAACAGGGTCCTAATGATTTATAATATTTACAGTATTGGCTTTCTGATATTGAAAATCTAGGCGGTGAGTATAACGATGAAATTACTAGGTTTCTATTTAATTCCTCAACGCAAATGTTCGTTGCTTGGAGATAATCTTCAGGGTGATCAAACATAAGGTAGTGTTTGACTCGGGTTTTAATTAAAATGGCAGAACCTCCACAAGCTCTATCTCGAGGGTCCTTGGTATCATATAGTATATAACCATTGATTTTATACGTATTTCTTGAGGTCAAATGAGTTTCAGAAACCATCATGACATCAATTTGTTTGTTTTTAAGAAAGTATTCTAATTCATTTTTATGTTGGCGGATGCCGTTTGCGTTCCAAAAGCAGATTTTTAAACAGTTCATGGCTTGTTAAGTACAGCTTGCAATAACATCGATTGCATTCTTAGAATTTCCTGCATCATATTACCCATTGTGTTCGTAAAATTATTAACTGTTTGCACTAATGTTTCCATGGTTTTTTCAAGACGACTTAGATTAGAAACTGGAGTTTCGTCATTACTTGACGAAGCGCCTTGCATTGGTACATTGTTTGATTTTAAGACGTTGACTGTTTACTTGATTTGTTACCTGCATTTGAGGGGGATTAGTTTTCGGTCCAACCGACTGCTTGACGATAGTATATACAGGGCATCGTCTATAATTGGCAGTGTGATTACCACCACAGTTGCTGCATTTTTTACGTTGGGGTCGGTTTTAGACTTATCGCAAAGAACTGTACCATGTAATTCACCACATACTACGCAAACAGGGGGTAAATAGCAGTATGCCTTAGTATGACCATATTCCTGGCAGTTCAAACACTGAACGGGTCCATTTCTTTTGTGCGGCTCCTCTATTGTGATTTTTCTGTACAGTATATATTTTAAACTGTAAATAGGGTGCGTTTCGTTTTTTCTTAGCTTAACGTCGCCGGGCTCCAACTCCACTCGAAATAGTGGTTGGGGATTTTTTTCCCTATTTTTAATATTTACCACATGTTTTATTTTGAAGCCTTTTTCTTCCAAGAAAGTTTTTATTTCTGCTGGGTCCACACATGAGTCAATTCCCTTAATCACTACCTGAAGGCCTTTGCTGCTCTTCAGTTGGTATGTATAAAAACTTTTTTTTAGTTCTTCAAATTTGTTTATTATTTTGCGAAAATCATTCTCATGATTGACTTGTATCTTTGTCTCGTTTATACTACCACGCTTGATAGCCGCTACGTAAAACGAATTTTCACCTATCACTGATATCAAACTCTTTATGAGCTCATTTGAATTTTGCTCCCTAAGATATATCGGGGGAGGCTTAGACGATTTTATGACGTTTGGTGCTTCAGAGGATTCATCCTCCAAAATTGCAAAACGATTTTGAGAATTTATTTTATCAAAAGTTGGTACTTTTGAGGCCGAAGCAAATGCTGCAGAGGTAGGGCTGCGTCCCCGTTTAAGCACTGTTATGTACCTGTCCATACCAACTTGTACTGTAGGCTTTTGAGAAGTTTTTACTGTTTGTTTAATTGTGCTCTTCTTTTTATTTGTTGTTTTAAAACCCCGAGAATAAAAAAAAAAGAATAAAGAAAAACAAGAAATGTTTTTGCTGAAAATTTTTGTAGGTATGTATGTGTGTGCATACATATATTTTTGTTATTTGTAATTTTTAATATTTATATTATAAATTTTATATTCACTAATTTAAAAATTATTTTAAAGCGTCCATTCATTCGCTGATCTTATATTATTTTTTAAAAAATAATATGATATTATAAATATACAATTATTTATGTTAAAAAAAACCGTATGCCTAGTTAAAAGAAAAAAAACACGTCTGCATTCAACGAGCACGCAAGCAGAACATGAAATGAATTAAAATTAATTGATAATTTCTTATTCTTGACAGCTTCGGGAATCGAACCCGAGTTCACGGACAGGTTAATTTGACATGTTTCGATAGTAACCACACTATCCCTTCAGAAATCTTTGCCGTTTAAAACTCACTACCATTGACTACACACACTGGGGTAAAAAGCCCTTTTTTCAAGGATTAATTCATAGCTACTCAGCTACAATAGTGAGGCATACTTAATTTGATGTGGGTTGCTCTTAGATTAATCTTCATGTTCTAATAAAATCTTAGGGATATAAGAGGGGGATACCTTGACCCCCCATACAAAGAAATAATTAGTAAAATAATAGATTAATATTTTATTCACGCACACTCCTGCAAATTTCACTGCAATAAATGACTTCATATACATACGTATTTTGTATGTAAAAAATTATTTTTCATCTTTTTTGTTTTAAATATTTCTTACTAAAAAAGTTTAATTGAAAACTTGATATTTGCCCTCCGAATAACCAGTGCATTTCTTTAGTTCTTCTTTTAAATAGGTAATGTTTTCATATATTGTGCTACAATTGCAATGTTTCAAAAAGCTTTGGCGACTGAAAATAAAAAACGCTCGACCTTGTTCCTGCAAAATTTGAATATATTGAATTGAAATATACAAAACAACATTTAAAATATATTATATATAAATTTAGACACGGTCACGCGTGAGTCACACATAAGAAATCACGACATTTGCATATCTCAAATAAAAACACATAAAACAATGACAAGAACAACAGCAATAAAAATTATAGCAGAAGTCGTGAAGCGCTTTTTGTTGGTAAAATCAACTCGTGTTGCTACTAATTCGTACACAACCGATGCGCACCCTAATTATTTTCTAAAACAACGATGATATGTTCAACCTTTAAAATAAAGTTAAAATCTTTGCTTAATTAAGCCTAATTAATAACTTTATGTCCACTTTAATTAAGAAAATTAATTTTGTTTTTGCATTTCCCATATAAACTTAAAAAATAAACCACCTCCACAAATAATTTTTTTACAAATTTAATAAATACCTGAGCTTGGTGGTTGCATGGTTATATTAATTACTTTTTGATTTCGTTTTTGGCAAATCGGATTTATTTACGAAAAAAAAAAATTAGCTTTTTAACTATTTTTTTAAATTTTTTGTTCAAATGCAGAATTTTGTGCACTTTTACCGAGTACTTTTGGTTTTCACGTTACTTGAACTTTTTTTTAATTTAACCGTGAAATTACTGCCTTTGGCCCCTGCTTGCGACGGCTGGCAGTCAATAGTCAAATATCAATCTGAAAACCAGTGTTCGAAAATAAACACTTAATATCGTTCTTTAGTGTTCGGTTCGGTAGATTTGTGGAAAACACAAACGCTTATAGAATGAAATGACCGAAATCATGTTTTCTGTCATTTCTTTCTATCATTTTCTTAACACCAACGTGAAAAAAGTGACTACTCGCTCATTCACTTTTTGTAGGATAGTGTTTGTGTAGAAAATCAATAAAAAAAAATAACGCTTTCCTGTTTGTTATCTTTCGAACATAAAAATACATAATACGGTTTTCATCCAACTCAACAAAAGATGAGAACATTTAATTCCGTTCGGGTTTTTTTTTTAACCACAAACTTCATTGTGTTCGGTTCGGCTCATTAATGTTCGTTCGTTTCAGATATGCTTAACGTTGCCAGATGACCAAACAGATAAATATTGTTTATTGCTGTTTTTAGAGATCTTAAAAAAAATACATTTTGTGATAGGAAATTTAAAAAAAGAAGAAAATATTACATGGAAAAAGTCTTTGAAACGTATAGTTCCCGAGATATGGACCTCTTTATTTATTTATAATTCATATTTAAGTCTTCGAAATTAACATTACAACAATATTTTTACTCTTTAGAAATTAAAAGTGTTCAAAGTGTGTTTATACTATTTCAAACCATTTTCATGCAAGAAACAGATTCTTATACAGCTCATTTTCTGATAAAAGATCTAGAATCATTTGGTTCTGCGATCTTTAGGGGTCTTGTGTTGTAGTTTGCATGACTATCAAACTAATAGACATATTAAGTAATATAAACGTTGAGAGTGTTAATAGTAGTGTATTAAATAGTGTATTAAAATCCATACACTTCAATGGTCTTTATTGTAAAAAATATTTTATATTACTCCTGTAAAGAAAAATAACATCGTATTTCGGCTTTTAAATTGTTATAGGCCATGACGCGTAATACCACCAGGTACTCTCCGGATGGAAATGGTATCATTTCCATATTATTGCTACGTAATATAAGATTTTTAACAATTATATCATGCTAGAATTAAAAGCAACATTAGACAATTCACAATCTCGAAATAATAGATTAAAAGTCATTGTACTTACATCATAGGGACAGGTGTGATTAATATTGGAGGCTGGCTTAATTATATCATAAACTATTTTCCAAAAGAGAAAACGGTGTGGATTTTTTAAAAATTTACAGAAATCAATAGAATTATTATATAGAAATGGTCGGTAAGATTGCGAAGAAACTTTATGAAAAAAAGACCCCGTAAACTAGAAAAACATATTCAGATTTATTATTTGTATATATGAGAATATTAGTTTTACTTACCGATACATTATTAACTGGCACTTGATGTAGTCTTACATGTAAATTTAAACTGACTTTGTCCCTGGCCAGTGCTTTTAAATAACATGTTGGAATGTCGGCAAAAGGTTTATCGTATGCCAAACATTTGAAGTTGGAAAATTTTACAACTAATGAAAATGCTAATTGTTCAAAGCTCATAAGTAAAAATATTAAACTTATTATTGACCGAAAGTTTTTTAGTTCAACCATTTTAAGAGCAAAATTTTTATTCTAGTTATTTTAGATTTAAAGCGTAATAATGAAAAATGTAGTTAGCAACACAATTTGTGTATCTAACTATTCTACACATTTAAATAAATCCTCGAAATTTTAAAACAAGTCCACAAAAAAACCTGAAAATTGCTATTAAGTACAAAAAAACTTTTATTAAAATAATACGTTAATAATTAAAACAAGTTAAAACAAAGCAAGTAAGAAAGTATAGTCGGTCAAGCCCATCCATAAGATCCCCTTCACCACAGTATAAAAGAACAATTGTTTGCAAATATACTCTATTTGGGACCTGTGAGCAATAATGGACCCGCCAGAACAAAATTATGTAATTGATAATAAAAAAGTTCTTTGTGCCGAATTTAATTTAGATATCTTCAGTTTTATGAAATTCGTTTGCCTTTTATTTATTTTAGGATGGGGGCTTAAAAGGGACCGACCAGCAAAACATTTTGTCATGCCATAGTAGCCATCGTAGAAGCTATTGTTTTTGTACTAGAGCGTGGTCTTTTTTAACTGACAAACCATCTCACTTCAGCTGTTTTGCAAGTCATTTGCATGTAGCGGCATTTATTATTATTTAATTAATTTATTTGCACATTTTTTTTTAACAATTTTAATTAACTGAAGTATAATTAAAAGTGAATAGAAATATTAATGAGTTTTTAATTTTCTGTGCCAAATGAAACCAAAAACGAAACTGTGAAGGAAATAAAGCATGTTGCCAGTATCGTTTTTTAGCCTTGCACTGCCAGTTTATTAGCAAAGAAGTTTTCTTGGGAATGCGACATTTTTTACCAGTGAAATGTGCATAGGAATAGCTTATCCCTTCGACAATAAATTTCAGTGTTTTTTTTTTCAATAATAAAAATTGGGAATTAGGCACGACAAACAAAATTTTGTAAATTAATAAGTTTGTAAATTAAAAATTTTGTATTCCCAAGAAAATTTCTTTGATAACACTATGTGAAAATTTTTTGACCAAAATGTATTTGACAACTGATATTTATGTAAAATTGCCCGCTGAATCCGAAAATTAAGTCAGATTGCTCAAAAGTAAAACAGTTTTCGAGATATTCCAAAATAACCGTTTTTTGTGTTTTTGAAGAAGATGATGTCACTTAAATGCAAATATCTTCAAAAATATTAAACGAATTGTGTACTCGTTTTTTCAGTGAAAGATAATAAATTATTAGTATTGTGGTTATTTTGTTGAGCTATTTATGGTTTTTAATCAAAATTTTGATATTTTAATTAGGCTAAAGTTCATCAAATTTAATTTGCATTTAATTATTTTTTATGAAGAAAGGAATTTTACAACATGAAATTAATTAAAATTTGTTTTGATAATTTTTCATTCTTGACTGCCGCTGGGCTCCAACCCAGGCTTTTATGGACAGCTTACCCTTACATGTTCGATTACAACCACTCAATCTCTTCAGTGGGTTGCAGCAATATATGGTTTGTAGCCCAAAGTATTCTCTTTAAAAGTACATTAAAATCATATTCGTATGTAAAGTAGTTGTCGAGATATTGAAGAAATGAGCTCAACACATGCGGCTGATTTGGCGAAATTATGACATTTTGAATATGACATAATTTTGAAAGAAAAATTTTAAAATTGTTTTTTGTTCATATAATATATTATGTTCCTTATAGAACAAAAGGAACCCTCTCACCAAATTTCATAAAAATCGAAAGGGGTGGGTTCCCACTCTTGGTCGATTTGACATGGAATTACCCATATGTATATGGAAAACCATTTATAATTTTTTTCTTAAATTTTGGTAGCCCTAATTTGAAGAAAGAATCACAAATACATATGTATGTATATGTACATGATATATAGTTATAAGAATTTAGTTTTGTTGTAACTGCCAAGTGGTCGAAATTCGGCCACCAGTACTGCCCCGGTAGGCTAGCTGGTAGTGAGCTAGTCTATCAGCGTCGGGATTGCGGGTTCGATTCTCGCCAGAGACTCTGGTTTCTTTCCTGCAGACAAGCGCTGAGCTTCGCAGGATTAGCTAAGGGAATTAAAAAAAAAAAAAAAAATACAGTACCGCACATATTTATTGGCACAACAAGAATTTTTATGTTTATGCTGCACGGCGAATTGGAAACATTTTTCAATTTAGTAAGTAATGCATTTCTTTAATTAAAATTTAATTTTATTAAGTATTTGCAACATATTTAACAAAAAATAATAGCTATTCTACTGCACAAAACTATTGGCACACCTTATTCTCTATCACGCAAAACGAAAAAGTTTTCATATGGTATACCACATTTAATACTTTGTTGGCAAACCTTTTTGCTTTATAGCTGCATCTAAACGTCTTGGCATGGAATGCACCAACTTTTTCGTTATTTCTTAGCCAATTTATCGCTATTCTTCTATCAATGCCTTCTTTAGGTCAGATTTATTAGATATTGGCCTCTTTTTTACACGTCTATCGAGTTCTTTCCACAAATGCTCTATCGTATTGTGGTCTACAGATTATGGGGAATGAGGTAGGACATGTGCGATGGTTTATATAAGCCACATACTAACGTCATAATATCAGAAATAGGTGGCTTACGTCTAGCAACTCGAGCATTGTAATTTCCCTCGTACAGCACTCTTTTGACCGTCATGGGGTGAATGTCTTTCCCAAAGTCTTCCTTAACTTCAGCGGCAATCTCTGTGGAAGTTTTTTTGGGGTTTATTTCAATGTTTCGCATTATTTGGTTACGCTCGCGTTCACTTAATATTCTGGGAATACCTGCTCTTTTAACATTTTTGCCTTGATTGTAGAGGTGCAGTATTATTTTGCGCTAAGATGGGCTTGTGTCTTTTTGTTTTGGACTAATTTTATGGTTTTGTAGACTAATTTATAAACTTTTCTTAGCAAACTGTCACATTAACTGCAAAAGCTGCTAGATTACGGTGTCTGGCTAAATTTAACAGGTATTTTCTTAACTAAGTTGCCGAACCATAAACAAAATAAGGAAAAAATCAAATAAAAGTTTGAGTGTGCCAATAGTTTTGTGCTGCATAATTGTGCATTTTTTTGGCAAATTTTTTCCAAAAATTTATTTTATGCAGATTTTTGGATGAAATTTTTTGAATGTTTAAATAATAATATGAACTAATTAATATTAAATATTTTTCCAGCAATATGATATTTATAATGCTCTTAAAATGACAGTGAAATGAAAAAAGCTCGTTGGTAAAATTTATTTTTATTATTTTTAAGAGACATTATACTATAGTGCATAACATTCTAAAAATTGTCGCATTAAATTATTGCCTCAGGTTTCGCTGATATCGTCATTTGAATTGGTGGCCGCGGAAAGCACTTCTGTTTTTTATACGTGCGAAAGCACCAATATTTTTATACGAAGAGCAAATTTGTTCCCGCCTGATGAACATGTTGCAGGTATGACGACTAAAATATGGTTCAACATTCATTTCAATCGAAAGATTGGGTTGAAAAACACATTTTTTTTGTAATGAATAATAATAATAATAAAAAAGTAAGCATAAAGTTTTGTTCGCTTATTACCCCAATGGTCGAGATCTCGACCAAAAAACTACAAGATTCACTATTTTTCTTGATTTACTCATGAGCTTAAATTTACATTAACTTTATGCCTGCAAAACAAAGTTTAACGTTGGTAATTTTGACATCGTTTTGTAAACATTTAATTTGTGCAGGTGTGAGTTTTTTATTGAAAGTGCTTTGTTTGCATTTATTGTTGCGCACGCAATAACACAATTGCTCAAAATCAAAAGGCAGACATTCAAGTCTTGAATGCAAAAGCATTAGAATGAATTGAATTTCAAGTAGTCAGGCTGTTTTCCTAAACGCCTGGTGCATTGTAGTAATACATGGCAACATGTTCATAAATGCAACCATACAAATTTTGACAATGCATTTAGTTCCGAAATGCAACTTTGTAGTTGTCACTGCGCAGAGAAAAGCAAATAAAGCAGTTAAAATAATTAAGATGCAAACCATATTCATATACCATACAACGTAGGTAAAAACGTAAGTACACAATGCATCAACACGGTATTGATACATTGTGAACACAAGTTTAGGAAAACTACCTCATTGTCCACTAGATGAGACAACGACGAACTAAATTAGTATGAGTACGAGTCGCTTTGTTACATTAACAGCAATAACAACAATACATTGTAAATACGGAACTACTGTACTTTTTAAGAAATGATAAAAAATAAAAACAGTCTTCTATTTCTATTAAAAAATTGTTTGTACCTATGTGCGTTTGCGATTCATTTAAATTTTTTTTTCTTGTACTACAAAGCAACTGCTGAATGCCTACATGAGTAATGATTGCTTGATTTCTGGCTTTTTTGGTTGTATTTTTTTTTTACCAAAGCAATAATTGTCGGACCAAACACACAAACATCTTGATTGGCAAACGAAGCTAAACGATGGTATAAATAACAAAGCACGATGTGCATTATTCGAATGGCTGCAAACCAGCAGCGAATGTGTGCGGTTGCGCAAGTTTGATTGTATGCCCGCAAGCGAGTGTATTTGTTGGTGTTCATTAAATGAGATTTGTTCGCAATCCCACAAAGCCGTTCTCTGATCTCGAACAGCCATGTACAAGGCTGTCTTTCGATCAGCTGGAGTACTTATAAAAACTAGTTTGTGTACATTATTTAAACAGTTGGCTATTTTAATCAATATACATTCTTTATGTTTCTATTCTATGGAAAAGGGGCAGGGGGAAGTACATTAAATGAGATTTGTTCGCAATCCCACAAAGCCGTTCTCTGATCTCGAACAGCCATGTACAAGGCTGTCTTTCGATCAGCTGGAGTACTTATAAAAACTAGTTTGTGTACATTAACAATTATTTAAACAGTTGGCTATTTTAATCAATATACATTCTTTATGTTTCTATTCTATGGAAAAGGGGCAGGGGGAAGTAAGAAAGCTTAGGTCAAAAGCCCAATACGCCAAACTTAATTTTAAATTTAAAAAAAAAAATAATTCAATTCTTCTATCTAATATATGTAATAATGTTTTAAGAAACAGCAAAATTGTGTGCACACATGGTAAAGATCTTGGCCGTAGGTACGAAATGGTTTAAAGAATTATTAGAATTATTTAAGTTTATTGAAAATCTCGGAGGAAAATAAATAGAGCTAACAAATTAATCGTTATCAAAGCATTCAAGATGAATGGCTGTTGCTTGCATTCAGTCCTTTGAGAATTCAGCTAGAGCGTAGTATTTTAATCGATTTCTGGTTGGTATATCCGTACAACGATGAGCGTTACTGTTAGGATGGTTGGTAAAATGAAGAGAATAACCTGAAATATAAAAAAAAAATATCGCACTCGTTCAACAATACTGTATTAACTCAAAATTTTTTTATCTTATCTTTTTGGCAAAAAACAATACATAACACTTATTTATGTCTACCTATGGTTAAAAATTCCCATAGTTCTGACTAGTCTTTCTTAATAAAATTACATGTTGTGACCTTTTTGCTGGTGGAATGGTTTATTTCTGTGAATCAAGAAAACAAAATTATTTTGAGTTATTTGAAGTGATTGGCCTTAACAAATGATTGTTTTTTGCTATAAAGAGTAGTATTTTGAGTTATGTTGTTATTCTAAAAATAAAAGTTTATTTTAGTCAGGTAGTATTTTGAGTTGCAACTGTAAGTAAATTTTTTGTTTTAATTCGAAATATGATTGTTTTCATGAAATAATGCTGAACTTTTTCTTTGAGTTCTTACTGTTTTCGTGAAATAATTGTGTTTTTTGTTGAGTTATTACTGTTTTGATGAAATAGTTTTGATGACACTTTGTAATATTATCACTTTATTTTTTTGCATTGCAGCAATATAGCATTGCATTTTTGATCAGCTAGATATTTTATTATTAAGTTTATTAAACATAAACGTGAATACTTGAAATCAAAAGGTATAATAAGTTCAATTAACAAAATGAGTTGTCCAAATAAAGAGCACTATTCATTATTAAGCAAATCAAGCTCCCCAGATCCGCAGCTCTCCAGAAGCTCTCCAGATCCGTTCGGCAACAATTCGGACAATGATTTTGATCCACGTACAGTGAATGATAGCGGTTCTTCGAAGCTAAAAAATATAAAAAAAAAAAAATATAAAAAGCATATTATGGACCTAGTCAAGAAAAACATAATCCCTAATCATACTACGAATCATACTACAAAAATATAATAGGGAATTAATTTAATAAAATATATATTTTAAACTTTTTAGCAGTTGTTAGCATTTATTTAGCTTTAAAAAACTTTGTTTACTTAAGTCTTTTCTCATTTCATGTTTAATAGCATTGACAGACGACAGCGTTAATTTGCATTAAAAGGTAACTAATGTGAATTAAAATTTTACTCTGACAGACGACAGTTTTTTGCATTTAGTAAACAGCTGTTTATTTTTAAGAAATTGTTTTTTGGCATATGGATAGAAGGCAGAAAGTTCGATTAGCAGCTATGCTGTTGGTAAAAAATCACTATTTCTTAGAAAGAAAGCTGAAATTACTTTTGCTGAAACTGCTCCATAATGTTAAAGTTGTACGTGCCCTAGCAACCATAAATCAAAACATGTTTCTACAACTTGGAATCGCAGAAAGACACTCTGAGATAAGACAAAGGCAATGTTGGAAATTTGTAAGTTTAAAATCATCATTTTATGGCGAATATAATTCATAAATGGCAATTTTAAAGGACCGCAAGAGTACTTTTTGGGAGTATGACGTGCTTTCGATGGACGATAACAGATTTTAGGAAAACTTTCGCCTCACCAGGAAGGCTTTCCAAAAAGTCTGTGAAAAAGTTAAAACTATGAAAAGGTTGGACACCAATATGAGGCTTTGTATTCCACTCGATAAGAGAGTGTCAATAGCATTGTTCTCATTGGGGTCGGCAGCTGAATATAGGACTGTTGGTAGCTTATTTGGTGTGGGACGCAGTACCGTTAGTGAAATTGTTATAGATTTTTGCCACGCGATATGTAATAATCTAGCTCACTATATTAACCCTTAAATGCATGATTTTTTCTTTTGGATTGAAAAAAATGTTTTTTAATAGAAAATTAGGCGTAGATTACGTAAAAAATATTAAAAAAAATTTAGAAAATAGTTTTAAGTGTTTATTTAGAAAAAAACGGTATGTAGACTTTTGGCAACAATATGCGTTTGGTTCTTAAATTATTAAGGCGTGAACAATAGTCATATACATATTTATATTGCAAACAGGTGTTTAGAAAACAGTTTCTATTTATGAAACAATGCCAAACAAATGCGATTTTTGATCTGGCACAAAGCAGCCTTACATTTAGTGCACTAAGTCCGTGGAAATCCATTGCAACCTGGTATTTTGCACCTGTTTTTAGTAGAACATCTATTTTAATTATGCCCTATACCATCGGTCCGTATATCTTGTGTCGGTATAGGTTTTGTCGGTCCTCGGGGCCTTTACCTCCATCTGCCTTTCTGGCTCAAGAGCTTCCTCGTTCGTTTTCATATGTTTTATAGGAGCACAATATTTCCGCCAGGTCTGATTTAGAATCTGACAATGTAATATTTGGGTGGTTTGTTTTTTAGAGTATCCATGAAATTATTACGTCCATATCTGTTATATGGTAAAATAATCTAAAATACCACTTACCACTTTTCATTCTTAATATATACCTGCCAAAAAAGCTATCATAAGCTCAACTCCTCCAATATAGGCGTTAAATTTTTTAACCGTTTTCGGACATGCTATTGAAGTTTGTGTTTTTCGCGTTTCGTCAAATCTTTTGGAAGCTTCAAACGGTTCCGCGCCTACGTAATTTGAAGTTTACGTAGCAAGCTTTTTCTCCTTTTAGCATGTCACAGGCATAGCCATACTTTCATAATTTGTAACAAATTCCTCATGGAAACCCCGTGCAACAGACCGTTTCATAAATTATTTTGCGGCAGGTAATTTGCAGTTTTCGAGCCTATTTCTTTGAATTGTGTATTACATAGGTAATACATTAATGGAACAGACGTATAGGTTAGGTTAGGTTAAATGGGCAGCCGTCACGACGACGACTCAATTGGGTCCTTATAGCGGTCCCTTTGTGATGCCCCCAGCCAGTGACAGGAGTCAGCCAGTACCCACCAGACTATTCTCCAGAGGTCACTGCAGCCTAGAACCACCCCGACTCCCTGCAGAACAGGGAGATCGATTTCAGTCCCACATTGGACAAATCGTCTAGACATGGCAATTCTGGTCTCCCAAAATGCCTAAACCTAATGCTCCCTAGACCGGGGCATTGGCAGAGAAAGTGAAACACCGTCTCCTCCTCCTCATCATGACAACTCCTACAGTAGTCATTATACGCAATACCCATCCTCCTAGCATGAGTCCCTATCACCCAGTGACCCGTAATGACCGATATCACCGTTCTCATCAGGCCATAGAGCCCTAGCCATCAAGCCGGTATGCTCCCCCTGCCATCTGCCCTGAGCCCTTCTGTACGACTCCCTTCTGATGAGAGTCTTGCAGCGGGCCATTAAAGTGCCAATCAGGCCGTCGACGAACATGTCGTCCAAGAGACAGCCCCGTTTGGCCAGACCGTCCGTAATTTGGTTACCCAGGCATCCACTGTGCCCTGGCACCGGGCTGTCTCTTGGACGACATGTTCGTCGACGGCCTGATTGGCACTTCAATGGCCCGCTGCAAGAACAGACGTAGAATAACTACCGAAATAAATTACTTGGTTAACTTATCGGGGAATTTTAACGGCACAGTCTAACCACAGTCTAACCAAACAAGTTGTAACCGTCTATAATTATTTATGTCACAAACGCATGTTGTAGACATTTGGCAACATACAGTATTTTTCAAAAATATTGCATTTATTCAATAACATTATTAAAAACAAGATGACCAGGCCATAGCTAACCTGCCAACAGATGCAAAATTATTTTTTTCCATTGTAATAATACACGATTCACAGAAAAGACAAAAATACAAAATTTGATTTTTACTAAGAAAGTGATCTTTATCACCCATCTCAATGAAATACAAATTTAATACAAATCAAACCATCTAAAAACAAAGTAACGTTTGTTTTTTATTAATATTGCTTGTGTGTGCTTAGAAACGAACTTTTATGAATGCACACACATAGAAACATAGAGAAAATTAGCTAGAACTGGTATGTAGACAATTGGCAACAGTATGCATTTAAGGGTTAATACGTATCCTCCACATCCCCAAGAAATTAAACGCATTGTTGATGGGTTCGAAAACCTCGGGTTTCCGCATTGCTTTGGTGCTGTAGATGGATGTCATATAGAAATTCTTCCCTTGTGAATCTAAAAACATAAAAATACGAGTTTCGATTTTTATATTTCTTTATTTTTGTTAAAAACAATTAAAATAACTTACATTTGCCGACCTTGGATCCATTTTAATTTTACAATTGTAAACAATTTGACAACAGCTAACTGATTGTCGAATATGTTGCCATATTGAAATAGCTAAATTCAGTATAAATTCAGTCTGATTTTGTGCATTTATTCAAATCTAATACACATTGGGATGGGGATAATACACAAGTTAATTTGAATTAATACTAGTAATGCAAATTAACGCTGTCGTCTGTCTATGCTATAACACTTTTATTAAAAAATGTATTAAATACAGCAATAAATTTCATGTAAACAAACACAACTCAAAATATTTACTTCTTATTAACAAAAATAATTCAAGAAAATGATAATAACTAAAAAATCGCGTTTCTATCTCCAAAAAATAAACAAATAAAAAGGTTATGTGGTGCAATACAATAATTGATGGGGTTTCTAAATATTGCCTAACTTTTGTTAATGGAAAATTCCTTAAGCATTAAGAAAACATTTTTTTTGTCTCTCCTGAACACTTTGAAGTTTTTCAGTTAATACAGTATTGTTGAACGGGTGCGATATGTAGCTATTGGTAAGATGAGTCTCCGAAATTAAAATTACAACAATTTCTTAACTCTCTGAACCGGCTCAGATTTATGCCAGTTTGCATTTACGTAACATATTCTTGCGCTGCTCCTGATAAAAGAATTGAAATCATTTGGCTCTGCGATCTTCAAAACTCTTGTATTGTATTTTTGCATAAATTTGATAAAATTAGTCATATTAAGTTATATATAAGTTAATAGTGATAATGGTTTAATATTTTAACGGCCAATTTCCCCAGCTCCAGTTATAATTAACTATCAGTTATCAGTTAACATATTGTTAACTGAAAGTTAAAGAAATAGTTAGTTTTAACTGAACTCTGTTAAATTGGCAGTCAAATGCATAAATATAAATTATCTTTATTATAATAAATATTTTATTTTACTCCTGTAAAGTAAAATAACATCGTATTTCGCCCTTTAAATTATTGTAGGCCGTGAGACGTAATACCACCAGGTAGTCTCCGGATGGAAATGGTATCATTTGCAAATTATTGCCACGTAATATAAGATTTTTAACAATTAAATCATGCTAGAATTAAAAGCAAACTTAGACAATTCACAATCTCGGAATAATAGAATAATTAAAAGTCATTGTACTTACATTATAGGGGCAGGTGTGATTAATATTGGAGGCTGGTTTAATTATATCAAAAACTATTTTCCAAAAGAGAAAGCGGTGTGGATTTTTTAAAAATTTACAGAAATCAAAAGAATTATTATACAAAAATTGTCGGTAAGATTGCGAAGAAACTTTATGAAAAAATATCCCTGTAAACTGGAAAAACGTATGTATAAAGGATATTTTAGTTAGTTCATTGCTCATGTATTTATATAAATATACCCGGCAAATAATATGACTAGTCCATACATGCATGTAAATTATGGGCCAGGGACTATGACTAGTACAAAGGTAACCCAAATTTATTTAAAAAACATTGTATATATAATATTACGATGTCCTAAGGCTGGACCACAAAACCCAGATATGCATTACAACGGAGTAGTCTTAAAACTACTCCATGTTCGTACATACTCCCAGCGGATGAGTTTGGAAGGTCCTCCGTGGAACACTCCAAAGGACTAGTTTTGAAGCCGTTCCATGATTGCAATACATTTGACTATGTCGTTATAAGATAATTTTATCTAAAATGGATCAAGTAGTCTAATATTATTTGCAGGGTATGCGAATATTAGTTTTACTTACCGTTACATTAGTGACTGGCACTTGAAGTAATCGTATATGTAAATTCAAACTAACTTTGTCCCTGGCCAGTGCTTTTAAATAACATTTTGGAATGTCGGCAAAAGGTTTATCGTATGAGAGACATTTGAAGTTGGTAAATTTTACAACTAAAGAAAATGCTAATTGTTCAAAGCTCATAAGTAAAAATATAAAACTTATTATTGACCGAAAGTTTTTTAGTTCAACCATTTTAGGAGTAAAATTTTTATTCTATTTATTTTAGAACTAAAGCGTAATAATCAAAAATTTAGTTAGTGGCACATTTTGTGCATCTAAATATTTTACACATTTATATATAACCTCAAAATATTAAAACAAATACGCAGAAAAATCTGAAAATTGCTATTAAATGCAAAACATTTTAATAAAAATTATACTTGATTAATTAGAACCATTTAAAACAAAATCGCTATTAATAAATAATTATTTCGATGACTCAGTTGTTTTAACATTTAGATTTAAAATCAAGTGCTTTTTCAAATCTTTGATACCCTCAACAAATGGTTAAAATATATCGCTATAATAAAGTAAAAAATACACTTTTTACGGTTATTCTAAGAACGCATTTCAGAACTAAAGAAGCTAGATCAAACAAAAGGTCGATTTAGATTAGTCCGGGGTTTCACCACAGTACTTTCTCACTCTGGTGTCATGGCGTACAATGTCCCTCGGTTGCACTGCACCGAACTGACTTTTGGCTGAGGCACCCATCAGCATTCTCTCTTAGGAAGATTTGTCTTCGTGATTAGTATAAGTTCTCTGGGAGGAAGGTTTTATGAGATGGCCAAAATAGTTAAGTTGGTAATGCTGTTTATGGTGAAGTTCTGGTAGTCGTTTAGTAAGGTTTCGTGTTGAAGGGCTGTGAAATTGGCAGTAAAGACCTGAAACTGGAGGCGGGCGAGAGGTTAAGGTACAACGGTTGAAGATGGGTGTTCGTTGGTAAAGGATGGAGTGCGTTGGTTTTTAATACTCTTATGAGATGTGTTTTTCACAAAATGTGCACTTGTGCGGGTAGTGCTTTCCCTTCGGGGGCGTGCTTTTGGAAATCAGATCGTGGCTGTGGTTTATACTAAAAATCGCTGGAAGGGAGAATTCCACATTTCCTGACTTTGGGGAAGGTCGGCCTGCGATATTTCACCCTAGGTGCTGTTGCTTCTAACAAATGCTGCTGGCATTCTTCCAAAAGCAGAGAAAGTACGACAGATCCGGCTCTATAGTCCTGCTTAGAATAATTATGTAAAATACAGTTTTTCGAAGCTAACAAAGTACCCTAAATAGATTTGTAAGCAAAATTCATCATTATCACTTTTTGTTTACAGCAAAGGGCACCAAAGTCAAATAATTTTTGAGCTAAACTATGAACACTTTTATCAGTTTTACTAAAGAAAATTGCCAAAAACTAATTTGTCAATGGAATTTTTTTAAATTTAGTTGTTTTCTTCCCTACTATACGTAAAACAAAGGGAACAAATATTACTGAGATAGATTACTTTATTGGAACTCCACGAAATTGCTTAAGTTTGGCAGAGTAAATTTAACAAATTTTTCAGGGTACCTAATGTTTTATTTAAGATTTTAGTAATTTTTGGAGTGCTTTAACAAAATGTATATTGGTAATTCCATGTCAAATCGACCAAGAGTGGGACCCGACCGCTTTCGATTTAATTGAAATTTGGTGAGAAGGTTCCTTTTATCCTAAGAATTTTTTTTCGTTCATATATGTTCCTTATAGGATAAAAGGAACCTTTTCACCAAATTTCATTAAAATTCAAAGGGGTCGGGTTCCACTCTTGGTCGATTAGTAGTTTAGATTTTTCTGTCGGAAATAAATGCACAATGTTTATTGTGAGACAGACTTTAACCTCAAGTTGCCCAACTTAATTTGACATTTCCTTGTTTCAGTGTTTGACAAGTGCACCAATAGACAGTTACTCAATTGAGTAGAGCTTTAAGGTTAGTGTTCGAAAATAAACAGAACATTATTTAGCTTTCGGCTTACACACTCACGATCGATATTTATTATTTAAGTGTTTGCGTAGACGAACACAACCCCTTATTCCTTTCGTAATATAGTATTCTGTTTAATGTTCAATAATATTTCTTTTTTACATTGATAAAAAAATGAACAAACAAAAAATTTTAGCAACGACGGCAGCAAGTTCGTGTGTGTATATTGTGTATATGTTTTGTTTGTGTAAAATTATATTGCTGGCTTTTTGTTTTTTATTCGTTTGTGTATTTTGTTTTTGTACAAAATGTTTGATTTTTTCTACCACCCAAGAGAGCGCTATCCACAACAGAAACAAACGAATACTAATGAGCTGAACCGAACACAATAAAGTTAGTGATTTTTTACAAAAATCCCAATGGAATTAAATGTTCTCATCTTTTTGTTGAGTTGGATAAGAACAGTATTATTTTTGTGTTCGAAAGTTGATAAACAGGGAAACGTTATTTTTTTAATGATTATCTACACAAACACTATTAGCGTTTGTGTTTTCCACAAATCTACCGAGCCGAACACTAAGATGCGATATTTTGAGTTTATTTTTAAACACTGTATTAAGATCTTAACTAAGAAGTTAAATGTACCTCTTTTTCATTATTTTAAATAGTAAAATCTGGAAGGTAAAGTGGGAAAAAAATTTAATTTTTATTAAATAAATTAAATGAAAATATTTTTTAACATGAAGCCCAAACTTTTCTCCGAGTGCACCCAAAATATTTTCACCACTACACACACACACATTTTTAAACTGTCTCGTTGTGCCAATGACTAGTTTAGATAATTTAGTAGCATTGTTCAAGCGTGAACCTAGTCATGACGATTTGTCAGAGAACTGATCATTAAAGTCAAAGAGTGAGCGCAATACGACAGTTCGCTAGAAACACAACAGAGACGAATTTAGGCCAAAAAGAAGAATTTTTAAGTAGAAATTAGCTGAGTAAATTTTATATTTGAGAAAGTTGTTTGCTGTTCGGGCAAAGTGAGAGAAATAGTGTGACTGTTAAAAAAATGTTTTAACATTAAACCTTAACAAAAATACAACTAAAAACTATTTTGTGCATTCATTTTATATGTTATAAAATAAAAAAAAAAACAATTATTAAAGTTAAAAGTAACATTATATTAATAGTTGTAATCTAACAATAGCCATCATCAACTGGCATTGATTTGTTCGTCGTTCGCCGTCATATAAAATAAAAATAAGTCTATTGCAAATTCGCCGCGTATGGCAGAACTTAAGCATTCGATGTTCTGCTATACTCAACGACTATTTCTTCTTATTTATTTAAGGTTAAATTGTACAGACAGCGCTGCCAGAAGTAAGATTTTACCTTATTTTTTAAGATTTTTTAACCGAAAAAAGATTTTAAGATTTTTCCCCCAAAAACAAGATTTTTGTTTTGTCTAGACAAAGGTTAGGTTCAATTAAAAAACCTTCCTTGTTCCCATTTGAAAATTTTTTAATTAAATAATGCAACCTTGCGGTTTACTGGACAAAAAAGAAATACTTAAGAAGCAACCTCTGTTTGGCGTTCAAGGGTGATTAATCAGGTGTAAGTTTTGCGCGCTTATTCTTTTGCAAAAACAGAAAATATTGCAAAAATTAAATAATAGCAAAGATACTTAATGGAAAAGTTATGTACAATTTAGAATTTGAAATTTTTGTTGTTTTTTTTTTTTGTTAAAGGGATTTTAGGGACCGTCGCAGAATGGTTTATTAATCTAAACATTTAAAAGGAATCCAAAGATTTTGGAAAAACTAAAGATATTAAACAAATAAAACTGTTAAGCGAATACGAATTAAAAGCAACAGTTTTACTTGTAACAATATCAGAGTTTAAACAAAAACAACAACAATAAACAGTGAGTTTATATTTTCCTTACATTCCCCACTGACGATATGGGGCCTAACTCTGGCAGTCGTGACCGAGTAATTTCTCCGTTCGAAAGCAATTTTATCTCAGTCGATACTGAACGAATCAAAATTATTTTTTCAGTATTGTGAATCTCAAAATAATTCTTTACAACACAGAAAAAATAATTCCAATTCGTTCAGTATTGACTGCAATAATTAGATATTAAATTGCTTTCGAATCGAGAAATTACTCGATCAAGACTGCCAGAATTAGGCCCCTGGCCTAAGCAACCAGTGAAATGCGTCTAGGAATAGCTTTTCCCTTCAACAATAAATTTCAGTGTTTTTATCAAGAATAAAAATTGGGAATTAAGAATTAACGACAAACAAAATCTTGTAAATTATAAATTTTGTATTCCCAAAAAAACTTCTTTGATGACATTTAAAAGGAAGTTTAAGCTATTTATAGTTGGGAGCTTTAAGTAAATGTGAACTGATTCGAAAAGAATTTAATTTGCAGTAAACTATTTTTGGGGCGAATTTTGTCTAAATACCAACGAACACAAAAAGTCTAATATAAAGTGGAATATGTGAAATTATAAACCGATTCTCACCACTTACGTTGGCTTCGTCATTAGTACAATTAATATGTATTTCCAAACTTAATCAAATTATCTACAAGATTGTAACTTGCACATAGCGCACATGATTAACTTGGACAGACAACCAGCTAGACGGACGGATAAACATCATTAAATTACCTTAAAAAATGATTCTGAGTCGATCAGTTTACTAAAATTTTGGTTCAGATTTCTATATATTATACACATCGCCAAAAACGTATATAATTGGTTTTTCTTATGTTTAATTATATATAAAATTTTAAAGTTTAAAATAACATTTATCATTAAAAACTACCTGCTTTTTCTAACAATTTTCGAGTAAAAATAAAATGAAGATGGCGAAATTGAAGCAACACGTTGGATGTTAAAATAGATATTTAAAAAAGAAAAGCCGAAATTTACCAAAAAGAAAAAAAAATTATTTGCTGCGAAGGCACCTAAAAAATTTAACGTGTATCAAAATACCCCTTAAAAATGGCGCTATAAGCTTAAAAAATGCTGCTAAAAGGCTGTTTTAACTAAATTATGCAAAATAATGCTGCAAACGTTAAAATATGCAAAAGTATGCACTAACAAATCGATGCCAAAATTCATTAAAAGCCCTAAACAGGATTAATATGTTTTTTTCTTATGAATTAAATAAAATATGAATTGTTTTTATTATTTATAATAAAAAGACTACTTTTTTCCAAACTTAAGATTTTTTCTTCAAAAATAAGATTTTTTTTTTGTGAAATTAAGATTTTTTGCTGAAAATTTCTGGCAGCCCTGTGTACAGACGATCTTGAAGTTTATCTCTCTTTGAATAAACGGCATAAACTGACGTTGCAAAAGGAGATAAAAAATGATTTTAATAAGAAATCGGCATATTTTCAAAAATATATCGACATTACTGGTAGTTTTTTTTTAAAAATCGGCTAATTAAAATACCTACTTTAAATGCAATAAAACAGAACAATTCGGCATTAAAGGTGGATTCTTCCATGGGGTCTGAACATTATTTTTGTCCGGAGAATAATTTTTTTACTGAGACTGTTTTGCAGAACGATTCAACTATTTCAGAAATTTTGTACGGAAAAACAAAGCTACCATATAGCTGCACAACTAGCAAATCACTTATTTTGAATTGTTTGCGTTAAAGAAAATTTACGTAAAAAGAAAGTGATTTTATTATTTTTAATTTTATTATTTTTGTTTGTTTAATTATTCAGCAAAATAACAATCATTTCAACTGTTATGTACAAATTTAAAAAAAGTGGCAACTTAGTTCATTTTGGTTTTAACAAAAATTAAAATTAAACCAATTCAAGAAAAAACTTGCCGAACCAAATAATTTCTTTCTCTCTCTCAGAAGTAAGACGTCAAACTCAATATAAAAAAAATGTTGTCCGGGCAAAAATATTGTTCTGAACGCATGGGTGAATCGAGCTTAACTCATGTTTTAAACATATAACAAGCCATAAAACTCAATAAAAAAACCAGTTAAGGTGCTATATTCGGCTATGCCGAATTTTATATACCCTTTACTATGGTGCGGTTAGAGCAAAAAGTTTTATAAATACCGTTCTTTAGATATAAATAAATCTATTTTCTACCACGCCAACTTCTTCAATCCCGCCCACATTTTGTGGGATGATACACAACATCCCACAAAATAACCAAGATGTTTTTACCTACTTTGGTTCTTTCCCTTTTCCAGATATAAGGAAATTTATAATGTGCTTGTCCACTTCTGTAATCCCGCATATTTTTTAAGAAATTATATGAAATCATACGAATTTTCATTCAAAAAACATTTTTTCTCACGTTTCTAAATTTTGTATTAAAAACGAAATTATTCTTAAATTTTGATTTATTTTATTATTAAATAGAAATGATTTTTTCACCGAGTTTTTTTTAACTGTTTTGCTATCTTATCTCGATTTAAGATGTTTTGTCATAATGCCAACAGTTATGTACAAACATGTGAATATTTTGCTTTAACTTAAAAAATAACATTCATTTTTATTCTATAAAATAAGATTTCTTGTTAAAACGAAAACAAAATCTGAAAATAGAAAAAGGAAATTAAGCTAGAAATACGTGTTCAGTGTTTGAAAATAAACACTTAATATCGCTCCTTAGTGTTCGGTTCGGTTGGTTTATGAAAAACACAAACGTTAATAGTGTTTGTGCAGAAAATCATAAAAAATAACGTTCCCCTGTTTTTCATCTTTCGAAAACAAAAATAATAATGTTCTTATCAAACTCAACAAAATATGAGAACATTTAATTTCGTTTGATTTAAAAAAAAAAAAACAACAAACTTTGTTGTGTTCTGTTCGGCTCATTAATGTTCGTCGCTTTTGGCTGGTAAAAAAAAACAAACATTTTTACAAAAATAATATACACATACACATACAAAAAAAAAAACAAAATGCCAGCAAAATAAATATACACAAATAAAACATATACACAATAAACACACAAGCTGTTCGTGCTGCGGTCGTTGCTAAAATTTTTTGTTTGTTCATTTCTTTATCAATGTAAAAAAAGAAACATTATAGAACATTAAAATAAAATGTTTGTCTACAGTAGAGCTGCAATTGTTCTATTGCTTAACGAAGAACAGAACATTATATAATGTTCGGCTCTTTCTTAAAAATAGTTACGAAGGGTATTAAGCGTTGTGTTCGTCTTCACAATCACTAAAAAAAAAAGATATCGTTCTTGCGTGTGTGAGCCGAACGCTAAATAATGTACTGTTTATTTTCGAACACTGGTTCAGAGGCAGAGGGAACCACGGAATCTGAGACGGCTAACACGGCATTTTTGCAATGTTTGTAAACAGCTTTTAGTCAACTAAAACAATCATCTTCAACGACATGGAAAAACAAAAAAACGCATTAGTAATATAAGAAAGGGTTCTGAAAATTAAAAAATGCAACTGATGGTTTTGTTTCAATTTAGTTTTGATTTTGCTATGCTTTTTATTAATAAAAAACGTTAAAAAAAAGATATGCGACTTTTATTATCTCAAACGACTTTTTTGTGCAACTTTATCCTAACTCTGTATTTGATAAAAATTGGCTAGATGATTCAGATTGTATTGAAATAAGTTTAGACAAATTTAAACCTAATACCAATATAAAAAGATAGTTTATGATCACAAAGACTTTATTCCGTAAAGAAGAAGTAAAGAAGGGCACTATGTACAACTACACGCAAAGAAAAAACATGGTTGATGCAATCACAATCGCAAACTATCATTAATGTTTGTGGTTCTGATTGTGTCAAACACGTCTTAAGTAACAATATATGTTCAGACATAATGTTTTCAACTTATTATTGTCTCAAACATATTATTATGTTCAGAAGAAAAACGCAAAAGACCTTGCCATCCATATTTCTATATTTCCCAAAACCATGCAAAATGTCTTTTCCAACATTTTATATGGTTCTCACAATAAAAACAATAACAAATTTATTCTCAAAAATTTATTATTTTTTTTTAAATACAAATGTATGTACATAAAGAATATATTTACAAATAAAATTAAATAGTACATTAAATGGCCGTTTTCTCATTACGCGATTACCTTTTTTCCCAATGAAAAACTGCACATTAAAGAAATTTGGTTTTCTCAATTTCTCATTTGCTTCTATTCTGTCGCAAAGCTAACCAGCACTCATCTGCCAATTGTTTATTTGCCGTACACCTAAATTGAATCAGCTGACTCCCAACTTTTTTCAATGTTGTAGGTGTTTTTGACTGCAAGAAAGACAACGTTTATACATGTGTGTATGTATTTTTATAATTATATTTAAATTACTTACCAGTTTCAATAAACTTATAAGTTTTGCAAGGCAGCATGACCTTTTCCTTCCTGAAAAAAGTTTTAATTATTTTGTAATAATCCAAGTTGTCCGATTAACAACTGAAGCTCGTAGACGTTAATGAGGTGAAGAACATTTTATTTTTTTATTAACCCATATCGTCCCAATGTTCGATTTTTCGAACAGTCAATTTTACGCGTTTTTATAATTTTTTTACTTTTTTTAGGTAAGACAAAGAACTAATTTTTTTAAACAATTATATATTGTAAGTGGTTAGCTACAAATAAAAAAATTAAAGATCTTACCCACTTCACTCCTCCCTTGTTTAACTAGGGGGAAGAAAAAACCTTAATTTTGGCATAATTTTAAAAACTGAAAACTTTGTATAAAATATAAAAAAATCAAAAAAGTAGAAATGTAGTTCCATTGAAAAACGATTTAACTTTCAACAACAGCAAAAACATTTCCGTGTTTTTCAATTGTGTTTTTGTTATTTGACTTTAAAAATCAGTGTTCGATTTTTCGAACACTCGGCACTATTTAGACTTTTGTTTTTTCTCTGAAAGGCTAACTGAATCATCGCATATTACCATAATATAAATTTTTCAAGATTTTGAATAAGTGGAAATAAATTTATTCTGTTTTTGCTGAACAATAAAAAATTTATGCACAATCAGCGTTCTGTGAGAAATGTTTTTGGTGCGATTCGAGGAACTTACGGTGCGCATAATCGGCCTACTGAAACCACTATTGCAAACATCATTCGCAATATTGAGTCCCAGTTTACATTGGTGGATGATACTCGACCGGTTCGACCACATCCTGCACGTAGTGAAGTAAATATAGCAGCTGTAGCTGAGAGAGTATTCATTGGTCCAATTTTTTCCAAAATTGAGAAAAATCAGTGCACTCAGCGGATGACCCCTACTAATGCATTTCATTGGGTAGGAACTAGGAAAAAAACGTTATAGGAAGGAGAGAAGAGGTATTAGTTCCTGTGAACATTCGACTAGAATTTATTTATGTTGACAGTGAGAGGGAAGACTCCAGCAGGAAGGTTATTCCACATACGAACAGTCCGACCAAAAAACGAATTTTCCCTGTTTACATTTACCGGCTAATCGACCACAAAAGGATGGGCTCTTGAGGAAAAACGTGTATTACCAACAAACGTACGGGTTTCGGTCTCGGCGTATCAATCATGTTCTGACTCATAGCACCAACATCGGACACGCTTGTTCCATAATCAAATGATTACAAATGGCAAAGGTTGCTGTCATTTACCAAAGAGTAGATAGGGTTGGAATTTTGATATAGGAGGTCATTTAGAAAAATAGGAAATATAAATAGTAGAAGAAAGAACGGAGCCGTGTGGCACCCCTGAATGAGTTTGGAACTCGTTCGACGAAACTCCATCTATAACAACTCGTATAGTGAGAGCTCTGAGAAAACTCGATATAAATCGAGAGAAATTATCACCGACACCAAATGAAACAAGTTTTGACAAGAGTGCACCATGTCAGACTCTGTCAAACGCCTTGGAAACATCTTAAGCAATTCCCTTACTTTCGCCAAAACGGAACAGCCCCATAGTTCCGATAACAGGGACAGTAGGTCTCCAGTAGAGCAACCTGATAATCAAGCGCATGGTCTCGGTGAGATCTGGTTTCAACAAGACGGTGCTACGAGCCATACATTTTGGTGAGCACATAATTTCATGATTTGCTATGGTAAATTGCCTACCTAGATCGTGTGACATCACACCGTAGACTATTTTCTCTGTGAATATGTGGGATCTTCAGGAATAAGTCAGCTACGATTGACGCTTTGGAAGCTAACATTACTCGTGTTATTCGCGAGATACCAGTCGCTATGCTCGCATGAGTCGCCCAAAATTGGACCTTCCGAATGGACCACCTCAGACAAAGTCATGGCCAATATTACCATGATGTCATTTACATACAGTTAATGCCATAAATTATTCTTTTAACCGATAACTAAAATTTCAAGTTCACTTTCAAATTTATGTGTTTTATTTTACATTTTAATTTAAACCTCACGATGAATCACCCGATATATTTATTAACCCGGTCCTGTGCGAGTCACATAATCAAGGTTCAACTGTATATTTTTAATTTTAATAAATCCCTTGTTCTATTTTTATTTAACTAAATAAAATTAATTAGTTTCAGTTTATAAAAAACTTAGGTTTTCTATATTTACAATCTATAGGAGCAATAAAACAAAAGTGATTAATAGTGCCCAATGTTCGATTAAACGAACACCATTTTTCTCAAAAACAAAAAATTTAAAAAAATTTGGACTTCAGATTCGTGTTTTCTAGCCTCAAATTATCTATCAACAACCAAGTTTTATAAAGTTACTCGAAAAAAAAAATTGCTGGGACGAAATGGGTTAATAAACAATGTTTGTTTTGACAACTATTGTTTGTTCAGTTAGAGAATTATGGTACTAAACATAAAAATTATGGTACTAAACATACCTTTTGTGTGCAACTTATATTTTGATTTTAATTGTTTAGTTAAAAATATATTTATAATAGTAGCAAACATTTCACATAATGTAATATGTTTAGCTAGATCAGAGTAACTTTTTAGGTGTAAAAAACCATATTATATTATTATAGTGAATTTAAAAATGTTAAGGACAAAAAATATTTTTTTGAGTTATAATAGGATTATAATAAACTTATAAGGGTAAACATATTAGGCCAATATGAATAAAAATGTTCGTAGTGAACACTTAGTTATCATGTTTTTTCTCTGTGTGTATGGACTAATTGTCACCATTTTCAATAGGCTTGGTCCTTGTGGCATTTCGAGCCTATGTACTTAGTTTCGTCAAAATATGGCTAAATTTGCGGCCTTTACTTCGCACATAAGGCTTACATTTATAAATAGTCAGCCAGCCGGATGGACGGAAATCGTTACATCGACTCAAAAAGAGATTCTGAGTGGATGGATCATTATCATAAAAGGACCAATATTTTACGGTGAAACTAAACACAAACGCACAATACCCTCTCCACCATTGTGGCGTGGATATAAGAATGTTTGAAAAACGAAAAATTTAAAATTCCGGTAAAATTGATTTGATTTATCGCAAAAGTCATTTGCGTAAATTAGTTAAAACATATTCAACGTTACAGGCTGTAACTTGCAGCACAACTAGTTTCTCACATTTTTGGTCTTAATTGTCTAAACTTTGATAAAAGCTAAATTAATTCTGTCATAGCTATACAAGATGAAAACTAGCTAAGTGGCTAAATTGACAACACTGGATGGATGTAGCGTCCAACTAAGTAGGCTCGTCAGAAATTGTTTAATTTTAATTAGGATATATCGTTAGGATACATTAATTTGCTTAATGCTTATACGGAACGACAAACTTTATTTACTCTCCTTTACCACTTGGAATGGAGGTTATAAAAATTAAGAAACAAATTAAAAAGAAAAAAAAAGATTTATGAAATTCATAAAACCATTTGTTATGCTGTATTAAAATGCACAACAACTTTTATTTTCGTTCACTTAGAAAATAAACCAAAAGCTTATACATATCGCACACTAAATCGTAAACAGCCAACGCTCAAATGTTATTAAAATTGTTTTTTTTTTTTCATAAACAAGTTCATAAACAATATCTTTAGCGACTACGAAGGTTTTATTTGAGTCAGTGTCTTCTTTAACTTTTCTTCTTTAATATTTGTGAAACTCAATTTGATTAAAAAACTGCAGCCATGCTTTTAGAGCCAGTTTTCTGCCTCTTCTAAAAATTGTTGAATTTTGAGTTGTATATGTTTATGATTTAGTGTGCGATATAGAAAGTTTATACGTACATAAAGGGTGGTTCAATCAAATGGACCCTAAACTCAATGAATATTAGGAACAATAAATAACCTCAAAGTATTAGTATAGAATTTTATGGTAAATTAATTTTAAATGCTCTTTATATGCGTTTATCTCTGCGGCTTGTTTTTTAAGCGACTTTAAGTAGAGAGCAAAAATAATAATTTACACCAATAAAAGCTTTAGGTTTTTATACGACTAAGACTTCGGATTATTTAATGTATTCTTTTCTTAATACACATGTTAGTGTTGTAGGGTACTTTATGAATAGGCTTGGTCGAATTTACTAGCTACCAAAATGCATTAAAATCGAACATCACATCATCACGAATAAAAATTCATATCAGAAAGAGATTAAACATTTTGGTTTAAATATTTTATATAAAGCCTGGTACTCTGTTCAAATTTGTGAAAAATGTTGAGCAACATTGATTATTTCACACGAAAATTTTGACATGTATCAATGTTACCTATCTTGCGAGTTTGTACAATTTGACGTTTTTATATCTGCAAAGTATACGACATTGTTTTGCGTATGTAAACAAACCCCACATATATTTTACTAAAAATAATTTTTTTTTATAAAAATTTTAATAAAAAACAAACTATAAATGGATAAAAAACTGTTACCGGTTGTGTTATTTAAATTTTTTTATTTCTTATTTGATAATCAGTTCATACTTTTTTGCTTTTGCTTAAAATTCCACGTGAAATAAGTGCAGCTTACATTGTTTCGCAGTTGTGAAAAAATGTTGCCAGAAACATTTTGGAACTTTTTCACAAAATGAACAGAGTACAACAAGTTTTTTTCATATGCGTTTTGACAGCATTTCACGTGAAATGTTGAACAGAGTACCAGGCTTAAGATTTATGTTTTGTTATGGTTTATGCCCTGAATCACTCTGAGTAGTGAATGATTGTATAAAAAGCTTTTTATTTCATAAGCAAAATACCTGTTGAAAACACAATTACTTCCGAATGGAAAATAATGATTTGGACGTGTTATAACTTAAAGCTATGTAAAGCCGTTTGCAATTAAAATGCAACAAAATCAGTTTTCCTGGAAAAGTGTTATGGACGCAATTAAAAATGTATATTTTCATTTTGCTTACACAGTGTTCTCTATTTAAAACCAACAAAAACAACAAAAAGTGCTATATTGCCAAATCTTTGATATCCTGCACTGAGAGAAAGAATATTTGAAAAGGGGACTTTATATGTGATCTATGATAAATTATGCATCAAGGCGCTTAAAAGGAATTTTAAGGAAGTATGGTAAGATATTAACCAGTCATCACTTATCAAATTGTTTTTTTCTGATTTCCCCGGGGGATGTGCTAAGCATCTCAAAATGAGGGCATGTTTATAAGTCAAACTTCTTGATGTTACACATCCTGGGGTAAATAAAAGGTGCATGCAACCTGTTGTTTTTTAACAGAAGCTGTTTGGATTAACTATAGCAGTGGAGGTTAAATAGCTACGGCGCCTAAGGAAAGGGTGGGTGTTTAATTTTTAGTGGATTATATCTGCGGCTTGGAGCTAAAAGGGCCAATGTCAAAATATTCACTTTTGAGAAAATTGGAATTGAAGGCTTTTATAGATGCTTTTATAGTTGCTTTTATAGTGACATTGGCCAGCATTTGATTTATTAAGCTGTTCTGGGTTAAGAATGACTTAAAATCTAATGCAATGATCAACTCAAAAAGGGCAAAAAAGTGACATTGGCCCTTTTAGCTCCAAGCCACATATATAAAGGGTGGTTGAAGGGTGTTGATTTTTAATAAATCACAAATTATTTAGAAAATTGTTATCATTTCTTTTTATTATGATAATATTGGTACGGTTCAATTATGTATAAAACAAAATATCGGCCAAATGGCAGCCGCGATTTTTTCGATGACGCTGAGTCATAATTGAGGTTCTATGCCGTTCATTAGCTTTTAAATTGTTGCTGGCTTATCGACATACACCTTTTCTTTCAAATAACCCCAAAAAAAGAAGTCCAACGGTGTCAAAAAACGTAAACTTAACGGCCAATTCCCATCGCCACCCTGTGAGATAACACGACCAGTGAATTTGTCGCGCAAAAGAGCCATTGTTTCGTTAGCTGTGTGGTAAGTGGCACCGTCCTGTTGAAACCACATATCGTCAACATCCATATCTTCCAATTTGGGCCAAAAAAAGTTCGTTATCATCTCACGATAGCGAACACCATTCACAGTAACTGCCTGACCGGCCTCATTTTGGAAAAAATACTGCCCGATGATGCCGCCAGCCCATAAACCGCACCAAACAGTCACTCTTTGTGGGTGCATTCGTTTTTCGACAATCACTCTTGGATTATCATTTGCCCAAATGCGGCAATTCTGCTTTTTAACGAATCCACTGAGGTGGAAATGTGCCTCATCACTGAAGATGATTTTCTTCGAAAATTTATTATCCACTGTTGCCATTTCTTGCCACCATTCTGACCATTAACGACGTTTGGAATGGTCAGGAGGCTTAAGTTCTTGAGTCAATTGCACCTTGTAAGAGTGCAAAAGCAAGTCTTTATGCATAATGTTCATCAAAGACGAGCGTGAGAGGTTCGATTGTTGGGCCCGAAGACGAGTTGAGGTGGACGGCTCTTCAGCCACACTGTCGCGAACAGCAGCAATATTCGCTGCAGTACGAGATGAACGAGCATATAAATACTAGCGTTTTCACATCTTCTACAGACCCGGTTTGCTCAAAATTTTGCACTATTTTTCCGATTGTACGCACATTTGTTAGATTAAATTGACCGAAAAAACCACAAAGTGCGCGATTGTGTATCTTTTCATGGTTCAGATTGTGTTAGTCTGAAATTGAGAAATGTCAAATGAAATGCAGAAAAAAACTTGACGTTTAGGTGTGGTTTACATTCAACATCGGCCTTAAAATTTCACCGCTTAGATTTAACTTGAATTGCGACCTGTGTGTGCATTTATTAATTACCATGTGCTTGAGAGCCACCACGAGATAAGATCATATGACAGGTGCTCATCTATATCAAAATCACAACTGTTCTGTTCTTCTAAGGAGTTCGGAAGCTAATGTTATCTCAATGACGGACGGACGGATAGCGGACATGGCTTAATCGACTTTAAATTACTCAAGGACTTATGGGATTTAAAATGCAATAAGTATTGAAGGAGTATTGAATCCAGCAAAATGAAAGAGATAAAGTAAACTTTGACTAATTCTGCGCAGCAATGCTTTTATCTTAAATTTTATTTTTTTATACAGATTTAAATATACACACCCTGTAATGTTGAAAACTTTTTTTTAGAGAAATTTTTTTAAAGAAAAGAAAATGCAAAATGTGCAAAATATTTTTCAAAAGCTTATAAATAAAAGACATAAATTGCAATACAAAACTGTTTATGCGCCATTAACTTCAACAGGGACAAAAAATAAAATGAAATTTAATTTTGCCATAAACGAAGGAAGAAAATAATTTCTAAAGGAGAAATCTACTTTTTTAATTCTGAGAAAACGTTTGTAAAGCAATAAAAGTTTTATTTACAAGTTTTTTAAACTAAATAAAGAGTATTGATAGTGCAAACAAAGCATAAATATTTTGAAGGACGAAATTTGTTGTTTAAAGTACTGGTGAGGACAGGCATTGTTTATTTTTTTTAAGAAAATATATTTTTAAGGTTTTAATTTTTAATAAATTTAAATAGTTTTCTGAGTTTATTTTTATAAGAATTAAAGTTTTTAAAGTTAAAATTTTTATTAAATTTAAATAGTTTTCTGAGTTTATTAAAACAAATATTAAAAAAAACTATTAAACTAGTGTCTAAGGCTTCAGTAAAACTTCGCTTTCTTTTTCAAAATTATTAGCTTCTCTCACTCATTTTTAAGTAGCCTTCTTCTTAAACTACTTCTACAACAACTTCTATAACTACTTTTTTCAGGATGTATGTAGTTAAAAAAAATAATGGCCCACTTTTAAATGCGTTCATTTTGGGACATCCCTTGTAAAATTCATTGGTTCTTTCAGTAGAATTGTAAGTAGTGCTTTAATAATTTTCTGATTACTCAACACATTATTTTGTAGGCGAAGTTTTTACTGGGTATTTATATGGAATCGAAATAAACTTTTCACTTTAATCCAAGTGACAAAAAATATTTAAGCTTTTTTTAATTTTGCCTATAACAGCTTTTTGTTTTACATTGAAATGTACATTCTAAACTGTACAATTTATTTCCTTTACAATTCTATTGGATTTTTGTTAACTTCTCGATGCATTAAATGAACTTGAGAAAAACAACAGCAATGGAAAATTCCATAAGTCTATTCCATAACAAATAGGAATTATGTATTCGGCAGTGCCAATTTTTTGATACCCTACATCAAGCATTATAATTCTTGCTGCAGGCAATATATAATTTAAAAAGCGCTGAAAAACAGTGAGTATACTAAAAGCTAGACATACTAAGTTTTAAAAGGACTTTCTTGGCACGGTCAAAAAATCAGACATTTGGCGAAAGGTTTCGAGATGGCATTAGTGGCGCCCACTATTTAATGTCGTATTAAAAAGTCACCAGAGGCAAAAATGAGGCCATAGCCAAACCGTGAAAAACGATATGTGATATGGTGAGATCGAACCTTAAATTGCAGCTTTATATATAAAAAACAAAAACGCTGTATTTGGGGCGTGGCAAAAAAAAAATCTGTTCCTGTCTTAGAAACTTCATTGATTACACTGGTCTACAAATTAAAAAAAAAATGACTGCAGAAACGAAGCATTTTTTTCACTAATCTGGATTCGCTGAATTCGAATCTGGCATCAAAATTGGGCTATCAATTCTTGTTCATTTTTATCGCATGCTGGCAATACTGTAAAATAGTCAATACTGACACTAAAATTTCACAATTTTTTATTTGACAGAAGCCCACATTCATTCTAAATCTTTATAATAGTAGAGTTTAAGCATGTCTGGGAGATCGTGTGCTACTGATTCAAGCTATTTTTGCTGTATGTATGTATATCAGTGAACATGTTCTGTAACTCTAGCGTCGAAAAACTTTTCGATTGAAATGTGTGAAATGAAACAAAAATTACATAAATTGACATAAATTGAGACCGAGCTGTCACGTAAGAAAATTATTTGCCAATTTACAGAAAAAGTGTGTCTGTAACATTTTTGTGAGAAAAGTTCCCGCTTTGAACTGTCAAATAAACTCACGAATAAAATTAGGGCGGGAAAAAATTTAAACACTAAAAAACAATTAAAAAAACAAAATGCGAATAATAATAATATTTTTTTCTTGGCACAATTTTTTATTGTTTAATCATTTTGCTTCTAAAATTTTTATAAAGTATACGAATGTTTTCCAAGCTCGTTTGCAAACAACAAATATTAAAGTCGCACTTTACATTATTTGCTATAGCCGACGGTTGTATTTTCGCCGCCGTCGTTGAAAATGTTTTAATTTTTGTAAATTTTGGTCGCCGTCAACAATATGTGTTGCTGGCGTTCTCAACACCTGCAATGTAACATCGGCTTCGAGTGGAATATTATGACATTTATAACGTAACGGCGTAATCTCTTTTGATAGTATTCGGCATGAGTTACAGACACAGTTTTTTCTCACTTTTTGAGAAACAATGGAACATTTTGTTTCATATCTTTTTGATGCGAGAAGTTCTGACTAAAGTTACAGAACATGGGTACAGAATCATTAAAGTACTTACATAACTTTGTTTCATTCAGAAACTTGGACAAAACGTGGACACCGACAATGTTTTGCATTTTCTTAATTCGCGTTTAGATTTTTAAAAAAAAAGGTGCAGTGAGCGCGAATAAGGGGAGCGTGCTCACCAAGATTTAATGAACATTGAAAGAATTTATCAAGGATTTTGAGACAAAAGCATGCTGGGAGACTATTGCTGGACTCTAATACGTGACACAGAATCAATAAAATACAAACGACGTTCAAATAACGCCATTCACTGTTTTTATGTAAGAAACGAGTAATTTTTTTTTTTGTATCTGGAAAAACTGACGTGATAGAGAAAACCAATTGCAGATTCGAAAGATATTTGGTTGCTCCAGTCCAAAACCTTGTTGGCTAGTGTTACCTTTCATTCTAGGGATTGAGTGGCACAACTTTTTTTTTTTTTTTTGTATGGAGTTTAAACCTTTCTAATGTACATACATATGTACCAATTTTTATCAAATTATTTCCAAAATTGCGATCTGAACTTTAAGCACGAAGTTTACATGGACAGGTAACCAGCCGGACCGACGGACGCCATAAGATTGATCCAGAAAGTCATTCCGAGCCATCCATGAACTTAATGGTGAACCTTTAGCCAATATTTCTATTTGTTGCACACATCACCAAGAGCACCTCAGGTGGTACAGGTGATAAAAAGATATGCGAAAACTTACTTTTTTAATCCAAATTTAGGATCATAACTTCATATTTGTGGGTTTTTTATTTCAGACTACAAAATAATTTACTTTCAGAAAATTTAATGGCGTTATGCATAAAACGAAAAACTAAATATACCAACATTAGCTACCTATGTTGGTGGAGGTGGAGGATATAAAACCAACTGTTCATTGTTTCAGCATTCAATGCACATACACTATTAATCTCTTTCAAGTGTCAACACAAATGTATATTTTCAAAAGGACATTGCCACATGTTGACAAATAAAAAATCGAAAAAATCGAAAAAAACAGAAAAAAATAAAAATATTTTTATATAATATAAAAATATTACAAAATTGTAGCGAAAAATCTAACATCGAGGTAATTTAAATTGGGTTTACGCCAGAAAATCAACTCAGTGAAATTTAAAAATCCAAGTCGATGCTTATGACATGGGAAAAGTTTTATTTCTGGTAAATAACTTAATAAAGATTCGTAAAGTGTCATGTGTTTGCATGGCAGTAAAAATTCTGATTAACTCTAGCGTTCGAGCAAATGTTTATTAAAGTACAAAATAAGCTTTTTCGGGTGATTTGCAATATTTAACTATTTTTATACCCTTCACCACAGGTGGAAAAGGATATATGTGACAGCGCATAGAGAAAGGGACCTAAGGGTAAAAAAAATCAATTTTCACTTTTTTTTTTTTTTGATGTGAACAACATCTGAGCATCGAATGAGACCGATCCCATGCCCCAAAAGTGTTCCCTCCCAGATATATGCGCGTTTTATGAAATTCAAGTACACCAAAGATACACGTATTTAAATCTTTAAAATGGCTCTCCTGAACAAAACCGGTTTTTAACCTTAGGTCCCTTTCTATTTTGCGCGTCACATATATAAGTTTGTCATTCCGTTTGTAATTTCTATAACATTGATGTTAGACCCTATATATACTTATATTCTGGGTCCTTATGAGGAGCGAAGTTGATTTAACGATGTCCGTCTGTCCGTTGAAATGGATTTTCCGAAGACCCCATATACGATGGGGTCCAGGTTATTATACATTTGTATCACATATGGTCCGGAATTGTTTGCTATTGAAATTCAGCAAGATCGGTCCACAAATGGCTGAGATATGAGTAAAAAAACACGACTGCCTCAAATTTTTTCCTTTAAAGGTCCAATTAGACGTGACATTACTATACCAACACTGTATTACCAAGACGACATAAACATACCATACAAACCAATTCAATTTTGGTTTCTACGGTCATACAGTGGCTATGGTAATACAGTGTTGGTAATGTGGTTTTTTTGTTGTTATTTTATACCCTTCACTACAAGTGGTGGATTTTATTTGTAATGTGTTTAATTTTACGCATACACATACACATTATTGCATGTATATGATATGTCGCTCAAATAAAGAAACAAACTCATAGACTCAATATATTTTTATTTAACGCTTCTTCAGTAAAAGCATTCGTAGCCGAGTTGTTAAGTTCTCTCCTGAGGCTGATGATATTGCCAGTTCGAATCCAAAAAAAAGAATTTTTTTTTATTTTTTTATTTAATTTTTTCATGTTCTAAAAAACGATTTTAAGTTTATAAACCGAATTTCAAACATCAACTTTGGCAAAAGAGGAAACGGGCTTAGGTACATATATAAATTTTTTGTTTTTTTTTATATTCTATATATTATATTATATAAAAGAAAAGTTGGCGTGGCGCAATTAATATTTATTTATACCTATCTAAAGAACGTTATTTATGTATATAACTTTTTGTTCTTATCTCATCATGGTGAAGGGTATATAAGATTCGGCATAGCCGAATATCGCACTCTTACTTGTTTTTTTTTGTGTTAGCCCATACACGGAAAGAATTTTTAACAAAATATGGCTAGAACCAAAAAATTTTGATTTGATGATTCTCGTCCAAGCCAAAAATTAATTATTCATAATATATCGTTACTTTAATATATAAAAGCCCTAACTAACGTTTTCCTTACTTAACAGGATAAGGAACAAACTTAATAAAAATTATAGTCTTGTAGTCGCGATTTTCTTAAAACGCAGATTTTTATTTAATTCTCTAAGCAATTTAATAAATAAATTGCGTTTAACAAAAATCGCGACTACAAGACTATAATTTTTATTAAGTTTTTTCATTCTCCTGTAAAGTAAGGAAAACGTTAGTTAGGGCTTTTCTATATTAAAGTAACGATATGTATGTGTGGCTTGCTTTAAGAAAAATTTTTCTTTTTTTAGGAAAATTTTACTAAATACGAACAAAAAAATTAAAATCAAAAAATTATTTTTAGATTTTGCATTTTCTTGTTTACAGAAACGAACTTGATAACTTTGGAAAATAAATTTCTTTCCGTGTACGCCTGATTAGTTTCAGAAGATACAAAATTCATAATATCCTACAGATCCTTCCTTATTAAATCACAAAAACGATCTATATAAATAAAATTAAAAGACAAAAAAGGATTTATAAGTAAATCACACATAAAACCTTCCGAAGAAATAACGATGGAACAATTATGATATGATCAATTTTATATTTCTTAAAAATTTTATTTTCTTAAAATAATGGAAGATGAAGGTCAATGAGCAAAAAGGTGTACATACACTCAAAAGAAAAATCAATCCATCAGAATTAAAACCAATCCGAAGCGGTATTAATAGTACACTAAGTACGTATTTTCATGAAACAAGTACTGATTTTCAATCGCAAAATACTTAACTTATCCATATTCAATCCCGAATTCGTACTTGAAATAATCCGAATATGAGATTGATCTAAGTAAAACTAAGATTTAATCAATTTCATAAAGCGCCTGATTTAAGAATTATAAAGTTGATTCACCCTCCATTCCGTCTTCAGTCTATCTGTCCGCTCGACCGTCTCCTGACCGCATGCGAAAGTGACTTTTGCGTTTGCTAAGTTTAATCGGCTGGAAATATAGGTTTTCTAATTTTTCAAAACTATGACCAAGAGGGGGACATAGAGAAAATTACTGCCTCTCCGAAAATATCTAACCAGTTTTGATGAAATTTGAATCATAGGTAGATCATCGTAAATAAATAATACACGCTACACGATATCATCAAAACTTCACAATGTGCTACTGATGTGCACAAATGGTTAAGGGTAACAAATGGTATACTTAGTTTGTCGTTCCGTGTGTAACACCAAGAAATAATTATCAAGGACCCCTTGAGTGGACTAAGCCATGCATGTATGTCCGTCTATCGACCTTATGCTTATATTACAACGACTCAAAAGAACATAAATATTTTGGTGTTAAATTGTTTTGTAGAAAAAAAAAGGAACAGATCGAAATTTAGACTAAGATTCTATAAATTTGATATTTATATAATGTATTCGCGGTATTTGCTATCTTGGAAAAACATTTATTATTATTTTCTTTAATGTGTACTAGCGACATTTGGTTTTTTTAATTTAAAACAGTCATAACCACTCCATAGACACGCGAGGCAGTCTATAATCGTATTTTTCACACAGACACGGTCGGCAATTCACGTGTATACAACAACTTTGTTCGTTTCATCAGTCTCTGCTCAAGCTTTGTGAAGCAACACCACGCACGCTTGTTTGGTATTGTTTTGTTTTTTTTTTTCGTAATCAACACAAAAGCACACAGAGCAACAATGTTCAATAATTCTTGGGAACTGATGTTTTTTTTTTAAAAAGAAATATTTTATACTTGCTGGTCCGGTTAAACGGCGTTGCACGGGATCCAATAATTTCATTTAAAAAAAAAAATAATTGAAATAAAAAAAAAATAATTGATAAAAAAATTTATATAAAAAAAAAATTGTATGGGAGGTACCAAGCCCCTTTGTCCAATCTTGACCTAATATAGCCCATGGGAGGTACCAAGCCCCTTTGTCCAATCTTGACCTAATATAGCCTACTTGTCATTCTTGGTCGACAGTAATATACTGTGAAAATTTCATGAAGATCGGGTCAGTAGTGTAGACGCCTATACGGAACATAAATATATACATTCAATTTTATATATATAGATTGTTACACAGTGTACAATTCGGCAGCGACCGCAGCTTCTGTTTTCGACCGCACACAAGCACATAATATCTTTGTGTACGTGCGTTCGGGGCTTGGTTAACACTGGTTTAAAACCATATTGATCTGCTCCCTTAGGTCAGCACAAAAACCTTGACTTCATGTCAAAACGCGCCTAAAACAACTGTCATGACATCGGTAGCGGAATGTTGGCAATGTTATGATATTTGGCATTAAATTGAAATGCCTTGAAATTTTTTTGTTTCTTTTATTATAAAATCTTCAAAGAAATACATTATTTCGAAGTACTGTGTAGTGCGAGTGAAATAAATCTAATAGATTTGTTGTCTAGACCTTTAATTTTGACACTTAAATTGATTTTTTATGTGAAAACATAAAAAGGTATTTATTGCCAAAACTAAAAGTCTTAGAGCGAAAATCTGCAAGTACTTTTATTTCCCACAAAAATGAGACATTTTTACAGAAAAATTTATTAAAAAAATATAAAATGGAAATTTATTCCACAAACAAGACGTTCTTTAGCAAAAAGGATAAAATTCTTATATTTAGCCAAAACCATATTTTTTTCTTCTTGAAGAAAAAACAATAGTAAATCATTGAATAATATTTATTTCTTAAGCCAGACGTTCCAAGAAAAAAAATGTATTTATTATGAAAACCAGTGTTGCCATTAGAATACGAAAGATAATTTTTTCGTATCTTTTGATGGCTTCAGGCATGGTGAAATAAACAGGTGGCAGCACTACGCCAGATGACGATTTTTTGCTCTTGCATTGTTTGTCTAGGTTTATGTCAAAGTTTTGTTTATGTTTACAAAAAGTCCACGTGTTGTGCTGTGATTTTTGTTTTTTATTAAAGTTTTTGATAATTTTGATAAAATATTGACCATAATTAAATAAAAATTGGCTAAAAATTTATTTATTTCATCACGTTCAGCGGCACGCTTTGATTTTTGCTTAATGTATTTTTTTGACGTAAACGGTTATGTAATTTCCATTTTTGTTGTAATGTTGTATTTGTTGCCGTAACGATGCCACCTGCTTATTCCACCATGGCTTCAGGTACCATGTATAATCCTGACATTTTTCGTAACTTTTGAATCTGTACACAAAATCTTTTTAAGACTGATCATCGTAACCGACTCAATACTACTACAATAGCAGCTTAAATAATGGTGATAGAAAACATTAAGGATGTTTCAACATACGATCCACCTAAATTGAGTCTTACTAGTAGTTCGCAGTTGTTCTGAGGAATTATTAACATTTTTTATTTTCAGGAAATTTATATGAACTTTTTGATATAATCTCCTTAATATGAACGCCTAAGATCATATATTAATTTTAAAAAAATGAATTTACTTTGATAACATCAAACATAAAAATTACATTCTTACCGCCATGTTCATAAAATAATCTTAATTCAATCTTTATATACATTTAAGTTAAAAAAACATTTTAAGCCTAAAAAAGCTTTTTTTTAAATTCATATTCATAATCAGCATTTTAACTAATAAACGTTTTACCCTATTTTTTATTGTAAGGTGGCAAAACTATCTCTTTTATTTATCACTTGAATCATAATGATGCAAAACAGTGGTTATTAATTAATACTCGTACTCGTATCAACAATTTTTCTTTTGAGGTGTGTGAGAAAAAATTTGGTGTTTATAAATTAATAATAGTACGATAGTTTCTCTTTTATTAAACAAAATAAAAAGAGTTCAAAATTTTTTTAGAAAAAGTGCAATTTAGATGATAATTTAATTGCTGATAAGAAAAGTATTTAAATAACGAGTTTTATTTTATTTTATTTGTTTTGATCATTTACATATCACTAGTTCATTCTGTACAATAAAAAATTTTTGTAGCTTTAATTTGTGAAATTGAAAATTATATTAATAATATACATACAAACTTACATATTTTTGAATTTCATTTTATTATTAACCTTTAACAGGTAAAATTTTTGGACATACCTTATGACGTGGTGGTAAATTTTACCCCTCTAAATTTTACTAAAAAAAAATAATAAAAAATATTTTTTGATAATTATTTGTTTTTGAAAAATAAACTACTACATTTTTAATTACAAAAAATAAAGAAACTAAAAATTATTTTTAATTGTTTACACAAAACAAGTACTTTACTTCACAAACCTTTTTTTCAATATAAAAAAACGATACATCAAAATCATATCAAAAAAATATGAATATAAAAAAAACAAAAACTTAAAGGCCATTTTTGCATAGCCAAATATATATATTTAAAGATAGTAAAGAGATCATAAAAAAAAAATTATATGTGGAGAAACTACAGGTCAACCATTTCTGAGGTTTCTTACTCATCAAAATCTGCATCCCATACACATTGGCCTACTACATTGCAGACAAATCGGCAAGAACTAAAGTTTCCAACTTTGGTCGATATATCTTGGTTATCAATACACAACATCTAGGTGGGACTGGAGAAATGGGCGTGGCTCCTCCCAAAGAGAGACCATATAGATATTGGGGTATCTAAAGAATGCCAAGACTCAAAGTTTCGAAATAAGGTACACGCATCTTGGTTAGCAATACACATCCCACCAAATGTGGGTGGGATTCGAGAATTGGGCGTGGCACAAAATACATTTTTAATATCTAATGAACGGTAAGAGAAAATTTGTTTAAATTTGGTACACATAGCTGGGTAATCAATACACAACCTCTCTACAAAAATGGCCGGGATTGAAGAAGTGGGCGTCGCATAAAGCTGATTAATTTATATCTACAAATAGCTTTGCTATGCAACATCAGTCAAAAAGTGGGCGGGATTAGATAAGTGGGCATTGCACAAAATACAATTCTGTATATCTAAATAATGAAAAGTGTAAAATTTTCCAAATTTGGTACAACTAGAATGGTTAATAATACCTATCATCTGTCAAAAATTCCATGAAAATATTACGTTCATTTTGATGTGGGGTAAATTTTTTTCTATTAAAAACTTACGCTAACGCTGACGTGGTGGTAAAATATTTTCAAAGAAAAAATTACGTAAATGATGACGAGTGGTAATTTTTACACCAGCATGTGAGTAGCTTTGCTCATGCTAAGTCGAGCTCAGCCAAAACACAAGTGAATAACAAGAATCACGATATAAGAAGATACTAAGAGAATTAAATTGATTGAGCGCAACGGATGAGAGCACGTTAGAAAAATATAAAGAGAGGGTAAAATTTATCACCACCTCCACAGTTAAAGGTTAATGTTTATAATATATTGAATGAAAATTTCTCGCAAAAATGTTCAAAATGACAATAAACACACAGCAAAAAGCAAAAATGTCACTTTAAAACAGAGTTCGAAATATTCACTCATGGTCAGGAATAAAAAATTGTATACACCAACAGTGCCCTTTTATTCGTGTTTAAAAACACAAAAAAACTTTTGCTATATTTGTTCTTGTATAAAAGTATTTTTATTGGTTTTTGTTTTAAGAAAAGACATGAGATAAAAAGAGAGATTTTTTTCCTTATATTTGTACATGTAAGAATTGTTTTTTAAAACTTCTTTTGTTCGTCTTGCATTCACACACACACTTTCAAATTTTCACTTGGTATTTACATCATAGTCTCTGCTGTGTTTTCCCTGAAGGAAACCTGGGTGCAAGTGTATCCAAGTCTCCAGTTTTGTCGACTATTTTGGTGACATTGTCAACGAAGTGTCTACACTACACTACATTTGCCACTATATTTGGCTTAAATGCGAAAAATTTTTTATCAATAACAACTGAGAAGTACAATTCCTATAAAAGTTAAAGAAATATTAAAAAAATATTGTAATGATTTCGTGTTCGTACCAAAAGTGTAGACTACATCTACTAAAATGTACTAGTGATTCTATGGTTCCAATGTCTACATATGTTCCCAAAGGAACTACCTAGTCAGTAGTACCAACGTCAGTAGTAGATTTCCAATGACACGCACATGTTAAATATCTGTAGTAAATAAAATTGTCTGGGGTATAATAAGTCACTAGTACTGGTGACTGTGTAAAAAGTGAATCAGTACAGATTCACCAGTGACATTTCCTGCAGGGTTGCTTTATTCGTGTTGTTGTATTTGTATTGTTTTTTGTTTCTACAAAAAAAAAGAGATAATAAGAGAAAAAAAAAATTAACACAACACTTTTAAAATAAAATAATTTATTAAAAAAAAGTTTAAATTAAATATTAAAATTTGTACCTACATAGAACATAAATTTAAGGGCATAATAAACCACACAAATGGCTTGGCAAACATGTCAAAATTTTACGTTTGTACAAATATTTTGTGTTGTTAATTGTAGTGTTTGCTGTTTGTACAAACATTTGAAGCAATGTTTGTAGAAATATTAAAACTTTTTAATATTTGGCAGACATGTTGGATATTTGTCAAACTTTTTGTGGCGTCTAGTGTTAAATGTATTCATTTCATCGAAAACTTTGCAGAGTGAAGACGTTAAAAAAGAAGCATTAAATAATTTTAAATAGTAAACTCAATTTTTTGAGCAGTATTGCATGCAACAAAACAGCTCGTTGTTTAAATCACTTTTTACTTTTAAATCTACACCTCTATTTTATATTGTTTCTCCTTTTAAAGCAAAAAGCAACAAAATTGCCGCAGCACTATCGGCGTCTGCATTCATTAGAAACAAAACAAAAATATAAAAATAATGTTTGTACGGAGTATATTTGCGTTGTTTGTTGTTTCCGTTTGGTGTTTGCCAAGCATTTTGTGTGGTTTATTATGCCCTTTAGATGAAAAATCAATATCAAATCTGCACTGTTATCATATGTATTTTCAATTGTTCAAAAAAAAGTTGTAAGGGTTTTTATTTTCTTTACGTTTATATGTATAAAAGCAACATGAATAAACGACCCTTAAAAAAACAATTTTATCATGTACAAATCGAGGCTACAAATACTATTTAAGGCCGTTATACACTATCCCACAAAGTCTTTAGTAATTTACTAAAATGCAACCCTGTCATGATAAGTTGTTATTGTTTTTTGAAAATGTTCAAAGAATAATTAGATCAGGGAAGCATTTTTGAAAAATACGTAAGACTTTGTGGGATAGTGTATAACGGCCTTTAACTGTTAAATTTTAACAAAAACAAATGAAGCAAAAGATTTCTTGTGTTTCTAAACGCGAAGAATGCAAAACCGAAAAGAGATTAAAAAATTATGAGCGCAACGATGAGCCTCTCATATTTTTAGTATTTGGAATTTTTACTTCTCACTAGCCCCATACGCGCATATGTAAAAACTGAAAAATAAAAAACAATTGTATTCATGTGCTTAAAAATAAAAACCATTCTTAGCTATTCATTTTACAGTGCGAGAATAAAACAAAAAAATTTTGAATGTTTGTGTTTTAGTATGCATATATGAATATTTCTGAACCCTGCTTTAAAATAGGTTTAAACAAGGGTCGAACCAATTTAAAAATTCGTTTATTTACACAAGGTTTAAAATAGGATTTTTAAGGTAATATTCGCTTATGAATACAATTTTAACGATTTATGCCAAAAACAGGTTTGAAATTATGTTTAAAATGTTTATGAATACGGCTGCTTATTTTTATGACTTAATTAAATACACTTATAAAATTATTACAGTAACTGATTGTGGGCTATTAAATTCGTTTTCCGTATAGTTAAAATTTAATAGAAATATAGGTTAAAATTTAATAAAAATATAGGTTTTTTACGAATAATTTTATTTGTTAACATTTATGTTTGTTATTCAAAAAACAAACTACCAAAAAATAATGTTTTTCCGTATTTATTTTGTTATGTAGTTTTATTTTTGTTGGTTAAAATATATTTTTTAAATGTAAAAACAATTCAATTTTGAGGAATATGCAGTTTAACAAATAAAAAAATTAAAAATGAGTGTTAAAATCAGTGTTGCCAAAACTTGGTGACCAAAAATGGCTAAATTTACGGGAAAAATGGCTAAAAATGGGCTTAAAAATGGCTAAAAGTTTTTTTTAAATAAAAACATATTAAAATTCAATAACAACACAGAAATAATTCAGTTAAAGTTGCTTACGATGAAATTGTAAGTTAAGATCAATTTGTTTTATAAGAATAGACGTAAATTAAAATTTTGATAGATATTAAAAATTAAATCATCGTTCAATTTGATGTCGTTATTGTTCATTTCATAGCACTCGTGCCTATTAGTTTTTAATGATTTGAAGGTAAATCATAATCACGACAACATTTACCCGACCTTTTGAGTCCAGATCTACAATTAAAAACAAGTTAAAAAGTATTGTCGCTCAACCCCGACTATACAATACCCTACACCACATTAGAACCTATGTACCAAATTTTGTCAAATAATCTCCAAAATTGCGACCTGTACTTTGCGCACAAGGTTTACATAGATAGCCAGCCTGCCGGACAAACATCGTTAATTCGACTCAGAAAGTAATTCTGAGTCAATCGGTATACGTCTTAGGACCAATATTTAAAGGTGTTACAAACATCAGCACAAACGCATTAGGGTACCACTGTTGTGGTGTTGGTATAAATGTTTTATTGTTATGGTTAAAATGTTTACCTAATTGATAAAATGGAACAAACGGTTGCTAAATGTAACCTATTTCTTAAATTACTTTTAATGATGTTTAATTGGCTAAATACCCTCTCTACTTCAGCATTAGACCATGGAAGTGAAATTTCTAAAAAAAATTTGTTGCCGCCTGCATCTCTTTATTGAAATACTTGCAACCAGAAAGAAACACTGATGTTTGTGTTGATCCATTTTATAAATTTAATATTGGAATACTGTTCATTTACTTTGAAAGATGTTTCATCCTCTTTTTTTAGCGATTTTCAGCATTTGTAAAAGTTTTGATTTAAATAAAAGGCATTTTAATTGTTAAAAATGTTTATTTTACTTTTATAAATTTTTATAACAAAATAAAAATTATTATTTTAAAATAAAAGCGGAAAAAAAATTGTATGGCTAAACAAGTTGGAAAATGGCTAATGGCTAAACTAATTTTTTAACGGCTAAACAGGGTGAAAAATGGCTAAATCTAGCCACTAAATGTCTAAATTGGCAACACTGGTTAAAATCATTTGTTTTAAATGAAATGTAAATGATCCGTTTTTAAATGAATTTTAAGTTCTTTAAAATTAATTTTCGTTTGAATTCAACTACGTAATATTTTGAGTGTATAAAAATGAATTTATATGATATTTTTTTCTTTACGATATTCACTATATAAAATAAAAATGATTTGTTTATAAATGTAAACCGTTAAAAATGGATTTAAAATTTGTTTTTAAAATGTATCTTTTTGGGAAAAAGTGTACCTTTTTGGAAACTAAAATGTATCTTTCACAAAATTGCACTGGCAACACTGATGAAAATATAAAATCACTTTTATATCGTAGACTAGACATTTTAGTTCAAAACGAAAGAAAATATTTTCATTCGATATGGAGTCTATTTAACGTGTGTACTGATGTTTGTAACGCCAAGAAATTTTCTTTATTATCAGAAAATAATAAATTGTGCGTCCATGCTTGTTTTTCTAGGTACTTATAATGTTTATGTAGGTGTAACATAATAATTGTAAGTAATTAGATTTTTTTTTCATTAATAAGATTTTGTTATGATGTGCTAGATTCCAAATTTTTATTCTTGGTAAATGCACTGAAATTTATTGTTGGGGGATAAGCTAGTTTCTATGCGCATTGCACTGGTTGCTTAGGCCAGATCATCAGGAAATATTCTCCCAAAAAATTTTAAGAAAAGCTAAATTTATTAGCAAACAAAACTTCAGACTGAATGAGAATGAGAATTGCAAACACTCAAAAAGTCTTATTTGCAACGATATCAAAGCTTAAACAAAATACTAACAATAAACAGTGTGCTTTTTACTTACATTCCCCACTACAATTTTTTTTGGTACTCTGCAAACATTAATTGTAGTTGTAAGTAGGTTAAGAAAAAACAAAAAAAAAAACAAATTGCTTTATTGTTTTCGCAAGAAAATCGCAATAAAGCAAGTTGCCAGTTTAGTATTTTTAAGCCGTGCACTTGCATATTTATTATCAAAGTAATAAATTTCATTGTTTTTATCAAAAATAAAAATTAAGAATTAAGCACGACAAAGAAAATCTTTTTAACAAGAATTGCTTCATTTTATTGTTTTTGCAGAAGATCACAATAATGGTTATTATTATTTTGAATGTAAAGTATTAACTTAAATATGATTATTTTATGTTTTGCCTAATCATTGATAATGATTATCAGTAATTGAAAAATAATCTGGAATTCTATAGATTACTCAAAAATAGCCAAAAATAGTTATATTAATTTTCCCAATATTATTTATGAGTTTAAACGACAAAGGTCTACGTACGATCGTAGTTTCCGCCATTTTATGAGATAAAAATAATGATGCAATTTCGTTGTCATTGCAGTAGAATCTCCAAAAATTATTTGTAAGAACATTTAAAAAGCAATGACTAAATTCTACAAACGACCAGCATGTCGCATAGTGGGATGCCTTAATACATTTTTATGCAACACCAAAAAGGAGTAGTCCTAGATCATTGTAAGTTGATACTAATCATTATTTTGATTGAGTTTAGATTAAATTAAAAAAGGAATTTAATCGAAATCAGACACTTTCTCGGCAGACCGTCCATGTAATCCAAATAGATTTTATGGCATAAAATTTTTTTCTATCCTACCGGAATTTTTCAAATTTGTTACACTCAATTTCTTGAACAATAAAAAGACGTACGCCACCGCCCATGAAACGCAAATGCTGTTTTTCTTCTGTTTTTTAGCTATTAAATGACAAATAATCATTTGTTAATCCTAAAAATCCTATGATTTTGCTTATTTTTATTTCCATGCACTTTTTCGCCCTTATTGTTTAACAAATCGTTTTTCTATTAAATATTGATAAATATCTGGCCTTAAAGTAGGCAAGAGGTTTTTGCAAATATTTTGCATTTTATTATTTTATGGCAAGTTTCGTGACATTTACCAGAAATTAATGGTTTTCTTCCTGTTCCAGAAATTTCCGAGAACAATTTTTTTTATGGAAAGAAGACATTCCCAGTTTTTTATTTTATTGGTAGTGCTTAACGTCTCCAAAGTTTTAAAAATTTAGATCACTTCCTTTCTTATTCTTATTCTTTGTTAATTTTTGGGTTTTTCTTTTTTCAGATGCAGTTTTTATGAAAAAAAATACAAAGAAAAAAATCCATTAAAGATTTTAAAGTTAGTCCTAACATTTTTTTATTCAAAGTATTAATGGCCCTTTATACACAAAGACAAACATAATCATTTTATTAATCTTCTGGCAATTAAAATTTAAATCTCACCACAGGAAAAAAAAGCAGCCCAGAGGCGATTACATGGACCTAAAAGCTACTTAAGATAAATTTCATTGGAGAGCTCTAGATTCAGAATACTAAGCTCGTTGGAAGCGAAATTGACATAAGCCGTTAAAATTTATTAGTTTCGGAAGGAAGGCGGCTTCAAAACAAAATGAAAATTGCACTTAGAACGCTTTGTGAACTTTGGAGTTCTAGTGTATGTTAAATATTGGTGTAAAGCCCCTATGGCTACAAATGCAGCTTGGGCATTTTTTGAGCATATATCTAAATTAAAAGAAGAGTAATGAATATAACATTATAGAAACAGTTGATTCGTAAGTGGTACAAAATAAGCAGGGGGCAAATTATGGCAGTCATGATCGAATACTTTTTCGACACGATAGAAATTTTATTTCTAATTCTTTCTGTCTTTACTGAGCAGATCGAAATTATTTTTTTAATTATTGTAAAGCATTTATTTGAGTTTTTAAAACACTAAAAAATAATTACGGTTCGTTCAGTATTGACTGAAATAAAATTGCTTTCGAACCAAAAAAATATTCGATCACGACTGTCATAATTTGGGTCCAGGTTTTGAAAGTTTGATGCTGTCAATTTCACATTTATATATTATTTAATTATATTTGTGGTCATAATAGTGTTTCCCCTGGATTCCGCCCATTTTTCGGGGAAAAAAACAGGGAAATTTGTGAGGGAAATCCCGGGATTTTTTTTATTTAATTATGGCAACTTTACTGCTGATATTAACTGTGTTCTTTACTAAAAATTTGTAACAATTTTTAGTAAATGAACACAGCTATAATCGTAAATAAGTTGTGTCATGAAATAGATCTTAGTCGTTAGGCAAAAAGGTCTTAAGTTAAAAAAACGCATTTGAGTTTTTGATTGGCTTTCATTCAAATTTTCTCTCTATTTTGCTTGGCTTAAATCACTTTAGTCTAGCACAACTGCTTCTAATCGTTATCATCTATATATATAAAGTCTATAAAATACACAAGATAAATGTTTTTCAATTTAACAATAAGCTACAGTTTCTGACATTTTTGCCAAACGCCAAAGTGGTGTCAATTCGTATCCGATAAGTATGTCAATGTTTAATGTTGAATGCTCTGAAATTTCAAAAGAAGAAGAATGTAAAAATGTACAGAATTTTTAATTTGTTTATAGACCCTGATTTATTTTATAAAAATGAAAAAAGTTGTTCACACTTGCTTCAAAAAATGTAATGATTTTATATTCAGAGCAGCTGCATAAAAGATTTTTCAGATTAGATTCTGTAAGAGATGATGACAGAAGTTATTAATAAAGAAAACACTTGTTCGATTTGAAGAAAATAATTTTTTTTTAAAGGAATAACATGTTTTGAAGAAACTGAAAATGTCTAGAGATTGTATAATGTTCCTTTGGCTATAAAGGCAAACATCCGTAAAAAGGAAACGTGTTTTCTCTTGATAAAAGTTAGAAATAGGCTTTCAAACGGTTCTGTTAATGCTTATTCTGAACTAAAATCCTATTTTAAAAGAAATATTTTTTTATAATTTGTTTAAATAATTTAACTTTTTTTGTTTTATATACATAAATGCTGTTGGCTTTTAATTAATTATGTGGCAATAAGTGCTTAAGTCTATTTGTTTAGTTTTATGTAATGTAATATAATCATCCGTTCTCTGCGGCTATAGTTTTTTAAGTTTTTATTCCTAAGCCCTCCTAATGTCACAGATGAAGTTTTTATTATTCTATATTTTATCCATTTTGCTATAACTTCCTCAAAAATCCTACAAAATAATTGAATTTTGCCCATGTGAACTTTTGAACATGAAGGACTTAAGGTGCCTTTAAGCACTCTTTCCTTTTTGTCACAGAAATAAAAAAGTTTAATGCATTTATTTATTCCCGGAATTCCGGGAAATTGAAAAATAAGTCCCGCTTTCCCGGGAAATGAAAAAGTCCGGCAAAAGAAAAACTCTAGGTCATAATAAACCATACATACATCCAACCATACATTGAAAATCCAACCATAGTATGTTGTTGATCTTAAGGCCCAACCAGAATGTGAATAACGTGACTTAAGCAACTGAACAAAAACATGTAAATCATATGTGTAAAACCATATTGAACTTTAGGAAACTTTATGTTAAGTTTCATAAAACTGTCATTTGCTTAAGCAAGGTGCGAAACTAATCGCTCCATCCGTACGGAATCAATGTTTTTTTATTTTCTTTTTGTGATTTTAAATGCATTTGAGAGGCATTTTGTTTTCTTTTTGACAGTAGCTTAAGTTTGTTTATGCACATTCTGGTTGGGCCTTTAGATTAAAATTAACTACAACGTATTTTTTTTCTTTTTTTTTTTGCTGCTGACATAATTTTACGTTGTTATTATAAGTCATAAAAAAATAGATTGGTTCAAACTTCATTACAGTCAATTCCCAGGGAATGTTTTTTCATAATTGGGTTGAATATAACTACTTATTTCTATTTAAGACGCAAACAAGTACTTTTTTCAGAGTGCAAATGTCACATACATTTTTTTACACAAAGAGCTTTTAAAAATGTTCAAAATCGCTAAATTATTTTCATTGCAATTGAAACATATTTACTCACACGTGCTGTTAAACAAAATATTACTCATACGCACAGGTAAACTAAATACCCTGTAGTAAATAAAATAGTCAGTTGCCAAAAACAATAACTTTAAATGAACTATTTTTCAATTGACTACAAATTGGTTTAAATCTCATGCAGATATCAACCAAACATATTGCATAGAGGCACACGTAAAACACAAATAAGTAAAACTAGCATGCCAGGAAGTCAAATGAAAAAAAAAAATATATGCAAACACAAAATAATAATAATAATTGAAAATAATTAAAAATTCAAGCAATACAAATTTGTTTATGTACAAGAAATTATATAGCGTATTTCTTTCAGCTCTATTATACATAATCATTTAAAGTAATTTGGTGCAAAATCTTCTTCAATAATTATTTTTGTCTAAAATATGTACATATATAAAAATGTATGTTTATATGTACATATATTTTTTTGACAAAAATGTTTTAAAATTTAAATAGTTTATTATAAGCCGACTAAACTATTAATTAACTACAAATTGGTTTAAAAATTAGTAGTTAGTAGTCGATTAAAAAGTCATGCAGAGATAACCAATTGACTACAGCCTATGACATGCCTATGTTAAAATAATGAGTCGTCGACAAGGAAAAAAGTCACTTAATCAACTAGATGTGGCTATAAAGAAACCAGTTTGAAGTTACTTAAAAATGTGTTTGACTTCCTAAAGGGTATCGTCAGTTCACGAAAATTTTAAATTTCTTACAATGAAATATTTCTTTAAAAATACTTTTTTCAACTGACTGTTGCCTTTAATTTCCGTAATGTATCTTTAACGCACACCAACAAACACCCCCATTTAATTAGCTAAAAAAATGTAATTGGCAAAATTTCTAAAACGCCAATTTTGACTGTGGTTAAGGGCATAAGAACGTAAAACACCCTCCCCTGCTATAAATATATTTTTCAAACATGGGTGGATTAACTTCGTTTTATTAACTGCTTTATTCATGCCAATATTTACACTGTCAACTGCTACAAAATCTCCTAAAAATATTCTTAAATTAAATCTCTATGGAGTATATACCTTGTCAAAATGTGGTTATAACTTAAACAAATCTTGTTATAAAGCACAAACGAAAAATTTAAATGTTTTTTTAAAACTTTGAGAATTTTTTTTAATAGCGTCTTCCTTGTTTTATCTTATCAAAAAAAAAATCTTATATAGCATTTTTACTGGCATTAAAAAAAACGTTAAACCTCCCCTTGTAAAAAGTTTAATAATAATCCCCATAATAGATTTACATAATTTGTTTTCTTGCTATTCTCCCTATTCAGGTTTTACTAAAAACTTCGGTGGTATATAATGCCAGTCATACAGTTTGTATATTCAAAAAATGGAAAAATCATAAAACATTTTTCTTTTTATACCCTACACCACCACTAGTAGTGCATGAAGGTATAGTAAGTTTGTCATTCCGTGTGAAACTTTTTTATTATTCCTCTCAGACCCCATAAAGTATATATATTCTGGCTCTTTGAGTAATTCTAGTTCGATTAAACCATGTCCGTCTGTTTGTCCGTCTGTTGAAAACACGCTCGTTTTCGAAAAACTCAAAAGAAATGAACAAACTTTGTGTCAAATTGCTTGCAGTTATCCTAAGCAGTTTGGGATTGAAATCCAGCAAAATCGGTTTAGTAGTACCAGAGCTATGAATCAAAATGTGGAACCACCACCTTAAAAAATTGATAATTTTGTTACAAAAATTAACATAAATGGTGGAACAATGCACGGCATGTATAAGATTTTGTAAAAATTCGTTTATTCGACTGGAAATCACACTATCAAATTTCTTGAAGATCGGTTTATAATTTAGCCTAGGACCCATATAAACCCTACTCCCGGAAAACAGTTTAGTACGCCTAAAACCGTAAATTATAATGCTATCAGAATACAATTTAATACTTAACAGTTTTATATGACTAGAAATCTCAAAAATAATTTTGGTGATGATCGGTCCATAATTTACTAAAGTCCCCATATAAAGCCCACTCTGGTTAATTGATTAAAAACGCCTAAACCCGTTGCATATATATTTATTGTGTTAAAATTTCTTCCAACTTAGTTTCATATGGCCAGAAAAAATGTTAAGCAATTTTGTGATATACGGTCCATAATTTACCTTAGATCCCATATTTAGCAGCCTTCTGAAATTCACTGTTAACGCTTAAACTAATTGATTGAAATTTATGTTTTTATATACCAGAAATCACTCTGCAGAATTTTGGGATGATAGGTTCATAACTTGCCATGGCTCCAATATAAATTCCCTTTCTGAAAATCATTTATGACCGGCTTAAACTGTTACGAATCATAATATTTTACTCAAGCTAGTTAAAATTGCTAAAAAAAAAGCATACAACATTCTGATTGTCGGTAAATAATTTAATAAAGGTCTAAACCGCAACCAAATTAATGCTGATGTTTGTTTTTATATAGATAAATTAATAATAAATAGATATCATATAGATATCACTCCTGGAATATTCGAACTGTCGGTGGAGGGTATCAAAGATTCCGCACAGCCGAATATAGCACTCTAACTTGTTTTTCTCTAAAGTTGTGTCGCTGGTTTTGGTTTTTTTCTAATGTAACGGCTTATCCATTTTGCGGTTTCAAAAGTAAACGTAAATAACATACATATAAAATATTTTTTTTCACGATATTTCTTTTTATTATAAAGTTTGAACGTTGACATTATGTGTGAAACACTATATCATTAAAATGACCACCACGCGAAGTGTTGCAAGCATTGATTCTTTTGAGGTAATATTGGACCACTTTTTAACACATATTGGGCGGTATCTCAGCCATAACTTGACGAATGTTGGTTCTTAAGTGCTCAAGAGTTAAAGGTTTATCTGCATAAACACGGTATTTCTAAAAAAGTCTAATGGTGTCAAATCGCATGATCTTGGTGGCCAGTTGATGTCGCCACGATGAGAAATTACATGGCCAGGAAATGTCTCTGCAATAAAGCCATATTCGCTCGAGAGTTGTGTGGCATGTGGCACGTCTTGTTAAAACCACTTATGCTCCAAGTCGTATTCTTTAATAGCAGGCAAAAAAGTCGGTTATCATACGGCCATACAGTCCTAATTCCTGAGAACGACGAGGAATCGACACATTCGGGTCTTCGGCAACACTTTCACTTACAGCAGCGATATTTTCAGCGGAACGAGCGAAACGATGATGCACTGGTCTTACAATATCTGTAACCGCTCCAGTCTCTTCAAATTTCTTCACAATTTTGCCAATTGCTTGCGTAGTTGGACGATTATGTAAACCATAATCTCCTCTTAAAGCACGATATGTGGCTGTGCCAGAATCACCATTTTCGTAGTATGCTTGCAACTTTTCGCGTGGTGGTCATTTAAATGATATAGTGTTTCACACATAATGTCAACTTTCAAACTTTATAATAAAAAGATATATCATGAAAAAAAATATTTTATATGTGTTTTATTTACGTTTACTTTTGAAACCGCAAAATGGATAACCCATTACTACTTTTCCCTTTGAAAAAATCGTTTTTTAGTTGAAAGCTTTCTGCAAAAAATTCTAACTTGGGTTTAAAGGAAGTTTTTTTATTTACAAATCACTCACTACCAATTAAACGATCTATACCGTACACCACAAGCGAAAGTATGTAAACCCATAGAGTACAAATTTGGAAAACTGGTATTTGTTTAATTTTACACCACAGAATTTTTTAAGTAAAATTTATGTAAATCCAAATTATTTCTGCCAAATTCACTGGATAAAAAAATAATGCAAGTCGTGCTTCTAGCATCACATACTCATATTGTTATATCGTCTAGAAAAGTAACTACGCACAGTACTTTCAACACCTCTTATGATAAAGGGTATAAATATAGTATACTTTTAATATCGGTTACTATTTCTTGCCACATGTGAACAATTTAAGGAAATTCCCTTTATTAAATTTAATTTCCAACACCACGAGTGGTGAATAAGGACATATTCAGTTTGTCAGTTTGTATAGTCTGGGTCCTTATATGTATATGTGTTGTATATAAAATATACAATGAAGTACATATGTATACATTAACGGCGTCTTAATTTGAGGAATTTTATTTTTGTCGTCAGAAACTAAATCTAATTTCATGTAAACTGATACCCAAAGTTTGCCGCTGATCAGACCATTACAATTTGTAAAGCAGTGTAATCAAATCAGCTTGTATTGCAATTGAAAAAATCGTCATCATGAAAAAGAAAAAGGAAAACAAAATGAGTTTTATTTTAATAAAAAAAAAAAACAAACAAAGCTCATGAAAAGGGTTTTATTTTATGAGGGGAATAATTAAACTCTTCAAATAAGTTTTATTTTAGAAGGGACAACTAAAACTAATCACAAGAGTTTTATTTTATGACGGCGAAAAAAACTCCCTTTACTGTTCAAACAGAACTGCTTCGAAACGACATTTTCCACACAGTCGACATAAAAAGTTGTTGTAGAGAACCGTCGTGAAATAAAATCTATTTTATTTTGAGAACGTTTTTTCTAATGCTCTCGCATAAAGACACTTATTCTCTGGACAATGCTACCATACTTTCGTTAAATTTCATATATTTTGTAAACAGTATATAAAAGATAATAAAAAACAAGAAAGAAAGTATAGTCGGCCTTGCCCGACCATATGATACCCTACTCCACAGTATTTCAAAACACATCATGATTATGTGTCCGTATAAATATGGATCTATCTATGTTTACAATTTCATTAAAATCGGTTTGAGAGTTTGTGAGAGACAGAAATGGCCCCTACCTCCCCTTGTGGTCCTATTTTTGAAAAACTGCATAGCTTATGTGTCCATATAAATATTTTTCTATATATGATTTAAATTTTATTAAAATCGGTTTAATAGTTTCTGAGAGGCAGAAATTTCCCCCTATCTTCCATCGTGGTTCTACGATTCGGCGATTTTTAATATGCTTGGTATTTACGCCAATAAGAACCTATGTCCCAATTTTTATCAAATTATCTCCAAAATTGCGACCTGTACTTTGCGCACAAGGACGGACATCGTTAGCTCGACTCAGAACGTGATTCTGAGTCGATCGGTATACTTTAAGGTGGGTCTATTTTAAAGTGTTACACGCATCAGCACAAATGCATAGTACCCTCTCCACTATTGTGGTGTGGGTATAATTAAAACAATAAGTTGAGTGATAGAGTTACTGCCGACGTTTTAATTATGGGCTTTAGAGTCCAAACACAATGTAACGATAATTTATTGCGGCGCGGTTTTTCATACGATTTTGAAGTAAAAAACCGCAGTGCGGAACGGCATAAAATTAAAATCTATTTTATTTTCATTGCGGACTTTTTTCTTTCTAAACAAGGCGAATTTAATTCGCCTTGTCTCTCAATTTTTGATACTCGTTCTCTTTCTGATGTTGCCATAGTTTTTGAATAATTGGATATGTTCACAACATTATTCAAAACAAACAACATGATAAAAATGTGTGCACACATAAATTAATAAAAATTTAAACAAAAACTGACAACTATTTCCGTCGCCGTCTTCCGTTGTATTATGTTTATTTTTCTCTCCCGCAACGAGAAATAGGACCGCATCGCAAACATTGTGTTTAGACGCTTAGAAACACTTTTAACACTTAACTGTAGAGTACAGATCGTTTTTAAAGAAAACTATTGACTCTGAAAAGGCACTTTTTTACCAATCTATGGGCTTAGGATAGTAAAGGTCTCTGTTGATTCTAATATGGAGAGTTTTTTAATTTAAATTTTCTTGATAACTGGTATTTACGGTCCCTGTAATAATAAATATTTCTTAACAATTTTACTTTGTTCTATTTCAGCTCATGGTGTTTGGTATTTAAGATTCGTTACGGATAAACATGGCCTCCTCATTTGTTATCTATTTTATTTTCCTCTAAGTTAAGAAAGTAATCTAACCCCTAAGATAATCAATTTGGTACTTCTGATGAGTCTACAAATTTTGTATTATGTTTCCTGTCTTTTTGTTCGTCGTCAAACATGAAAATAAATTTGCATATTTGTTCAATGTATGTTTATTTATGGTTTAATGAGTTTGAATACTCGTAACTAAATTTTGTAAAAAAAAGTATTATATGTTTTTTTTTTTTTATTTTGCAGCTTATGTTAACTTTTATTGTCGTTGTTTGAGAGCAAAAAAAATATGATCATCAATTATGTGATTAATAGGTTTTTATTAAAGGCAATAAAAACTTTTGCATTTCTATTCATACAAGTGATTTTTTATCGGCAGTAAAAATATATATTAAAGCATCAATCGTTGTTAATTTTAGCCTTTAACGAATTAAATAATACTGTTCAATTATTGCCTTTGAAAAAAATGTTGGCTTTTTTCTTCTAAAATAAATTAGCATTAATTTTAATTGGAATTTTATTAACATTAAAAGATATTTTACTACAGATTTCTTAGTGAAAAAAAAATCGGTTGTGTACTTTTAAAAACTTGGTAAATTAACGATTGAAGGCCTCAGTACAAAACAAAGAACGAAGCACGTCATACGGAAATCGTATTAATGATAATACATTTTATTTTGAACGTTATCATTCGATTGTTTAGACACAAAGATCATATCGTCGGCTTAAAGTGTAAACCTGTTAAATCTATTTTTTACATTATATGACATTTGAAAACCGCTCGAAAAATAAAGAGCTGCATCGACTATGAAATATATTAACTTTAATTTGGGAATATATTAGAAAATAAACCAAATATATAACGGTTTGTTTCTTAATCTAGAAATAGAAAAAATTAGAAATTTTTTGTCTGCCCTGGAAAATTTGCTAGAAGTTAATAAGCAAGTTTACACTCTAAGGCGACGATATTAGAATTTCTAAAATTCATTTAGTATTCCAACAGCTTAATGACTGATTGAGCGTTTTCGGTGACAAGGCTTTGTCTGCGGTCTTCTGTGTGTTGAGAGATTTCCTGCAGTTAGAAATAATATGGTATCAAATTAGACGCAAGCATATCATCTATATATAAATCGGCAAAGGCAAAACAGTTAAGAATACTTTTCTCCTCTGTTTATCAACCGATCTGAACAAAAAATACACCATTTTAAAGGTATATACTTACAGAAATGCCCAATATATATAACTAAAACTCAAGGTAGTAATAATGGTTAAAAACGGGTAGGTTCAATTACCTCATATATCCTTAACTAAAAGAGCTACCAAAAAAATTAAATACTTATTGTTTCGTACTTTTTTCAAATGCAGCCCTTTTAGAAAGTAAACGGATATAAGTTGTATTTTAGAACTTCTTTGTCATCCAATCTTTATTTTTAACCAATAATTCTATGCTTATATAAAGATTATACCACAATTCATAACTTATCAAAAAATACAAGTATAAGTTGGTACTTTTTTGAAATGTGAAAGTTTAATGGGTGAAAATCGTATTAATTTTGGTAGTTTTTTGCAAAACATGTTTCTCTATTTATAGCCATATACGTATAAAATTATGGGCTACCACTACAATATTATAGTATTTTGGTACCTCAATGGGAAGAAAAAAGTATCAAAAAGGGGAAATACGAGAAATTAGATTTTTTTTCTTCTAATTTTCCGTGCTTCATGTGGTAATTTTTTAATTTTCTATAACATTGAACTTAGATACATAAAATTGTAGGTTCAGGGTCCTAAGTAAATGAAAAACTATAAGATAAAAAATGTTGGTACATTTTTGTTTTTCGACGGTACTTTTTGAATTTTCGGAATATTGGAACTAGAAACATAAAATCAAGCTTGCATGGTCCTGCTCTTCAACTGGTACTTTTTTTAATTTTTGTTAATATTGGACCTGCAAACATAAAATTAAAATTGCATGGTCCTAAGTGAATAAGAATCTATAAGGGGAAACTTTTTGGTACTTTTTCTTTCTTTTTTTTATTTATATTGAACCTAAAAACATAAAATACAACATGATATGTCGAAAAGTTTGTTCTTGAAGAAACTTACATTTTGTATAAAGGACAACAGATATTTTAAATATGATGATAAAATATACTCACAGAAAAAATGGTTGCCACCTTTACCTATTTTAGCAGATATTGTGATGGAAAAATTATAAGCTACGTGCATAGGAAACCTGACAAAAAAAAAACAAAAATCTTGACAAATTATCGACCCCTTTGCGCGAAATTATCGTATGTTACAAAATCAAATTTTACAGGACAGCCATTTTTCTACTCTTCTCTGCTTTTGCTTGCACACTGAAAGAATTTTCTTCGCAATTCCAATGAATTTTGACATTAATCAAATGAAAAATTGCATTAAAAAGCAACCTATGCAGCGCTTCGTTGGATCAATGAAACCTGTTTCATTAAAATGTATTTAATGAAACATTACATTAGATCTATGAATATTATTCATTGGATGAATACTTTCAATAACGTAAAAAATTGTTTTTCTTATTTAATTTATTTTTGTTTTTTTTAATTATTTTTTTTTTCTGTCTCTGGCGGGAATCGAACGCGCAACCTCGGTGCTGATAGACTAGCTCACTACCAGCTAGCCTACCGGGGCAGTGTAGTTTTTGGATAAAAAAACTACGTTTTTTACTCAATTAAGAGCGTAAATATGAGATTAAATTGGCCATAACAACAATAACAAAGTTGATTGAAAGTGGATTGAAAGTTTTTGTTTCATAACTATAATGACATTTTTATTGTCATAATGAAAATTTAAATGTATGAAGGCAATTATTGAAATACATATGTTGCTTTTATAAAAAAAATTTTGATTTCATAAATTTAATGGCATATAACATAAGATGTATGAAATAATTAAATCTTACATTTTTTAATTAACAATTAAACATTTTTTTTAAGAAACAATAATTTTGTATTAATTTATGAATATAGTTATGTTTGTATATTGTTTTTTTATGTTACAAATTAAAATTTTTTGTTTAACTTGGACAAACTTAAGTTTTCATATATCCAATGAAAATTTTTAACGTAATTACGAAATCCAATGAAGCGACTTTAACGAAAAGACTTCATTATAACTATGAAATTCCATTTAGACAATGAAAATTTTCATTTAACCAATGAAAATTTTTTTATGAAAATGATTCATTAAATATATGAAGCATTTTTCTTTCAGTGCAATATCAAAATGAAAATATACAATAAATTTTTGGAGCAACGAAGTGACGAAGACGTCAGGTTACGTCTCTTTGAATGTAGAACAAGATTGCATCAAAAACTCATTTTCAAAAAAAAGTTGGCATATGCGATAATTTCGCGCAAAGGGGTCGATATGTGGACGATTTATTCAGTATAGTACCAGTAACACAAAGTTTACGATGGAAAAAGAAATAGATTCTTGACTTTCATATCTGGATACGTTAGTAATACGGGACAATAATCAGTTAGAAATAGATTGGTTCCAAAAACCAACGGCGTTCGGACGGATAATAAATTTTTTCTCGAAGCATCCAAAAAGAGTTAAAGTAAATACGGCTAACAATCTAATTTAAACAGTTCTTAATATTAGCGGTGAGAAGTTTCTTAAGAAAAATAAAGGAAAGATAAAACTGATATTACACAATAACAATTTCGGCAAAACTGGCAAAAAACTGATACGGGATTTTTAAAAACTTAATCCCAAAAACATTAGAACCAACGAAAGCCCCAACATTTATACAGCTTTAACTTATGCTCCTAAAATTTCAGACAGATTTGAAAAATCTAAACTTTTTGATGCAGAAAAATACAAAATGGTCCACAAAACAACACACATTTAGGAAAACTTTTTAGTAAGACGACAGATAGAATTGATAAATGGGAAAAATCTAACGTAATAATAACTTGTTAAGGAAAGTAATATGAAATATGCAAAACGTATACATAGGCACAACCAAGAATAAATTAAAATCCAGAATTGCTGCACACAAATCAGATTAAAAATTAATAAATACTCAAAAAACAGCTCTTACGGCCCATTGTGCGAATACTAATCCCTCTCCAAACTTAGATGATGTACAAATATTACAGGGGGAAGAGAATTATAAGTTAATAAGCCGAAGCAATAATTATAACAAGTGCAATATTTATTATTTTAATTTTTATTTTAGTACGATAGTGACGACGCACGGTGCTTTGTCCCATAGACAAAAATCAAAAAAAAATTTTAGTCTCAAAATGTGATAAAAGATATATTGATCGATAGATAACAACACAACTCATAAAAATTTTTTGGAATTGATTTCGTGTGACTCTCCTAGACTCCGCCAGAGGTCGCTAAATTCAGTCAAATTTAAGAAAGAATTAATGAATAAAAAAAAATGAATTGAATTGCTTCAGGAAAATAACTCTCAAAAATTCATTTTTTTAAAAAAGAGTTTAATGTTATTTTTTTTGTGATCCTTGGTATGTTCAAAATTTGGCAATAATACAGTTTTTATTAAAAATATTAACTTAAGTTAGTTTTTATCGCTCAAAAAAAAATATATTTTTTTCAAAAAAATCCAAAAATTACAAAACTTTTTTTGAACTTTAAAAAAAATCATATAAAATCAGACATTTTTTTATTTCGTTTTTTCTTAGCAAATAGTGTTCTTAAAAGGACCGTAAAAAGATTAGTGCCGGTTTTTGACCTCAACTTAACAAAAAATGCACTTTAAATAGGTCTAATTTCACAAATTTTTTTAAAGTTTTTTTTATTATAGAGCTAAAATGTTTAAGTAAAGTTACAAGCTATATGAAAAAACATTTAAAAAAGAAATACTGAGAAAATATTAAAGTCAAATTGTGCGCCATACCCCTTAATCAGAGTGCGCTACAATTATGTAATTTTCAGCAGGATAAAGTAATACGTTATATGCACACCTATTTTTGTGGTAGATCAATCCCAATAATTGTTTAAGTTTATAAAAAACAAAAATTGTAAAAAATTACAAATATTTCTTTTTTTTAAACTTAGGGCCTATTTCACCAACAATATTTATATATCAATTTATGTTTAAAATTTGTTTTTCATGTAAAAAAAAAAAAAAAATTATATGAAAAAATTTATTTGTTTAAACTTTGATATTATTACAAGTAGAACTGTTGCCATAAGTCTTATACGCTTAACAGTTTTATTTGGTTTAATATCTTTAGTTTTTCTAAAATCTTTATGGATGAAGTTTCCTGATGATCTGGCCTAAGCAACCAGTGAAATGCGCATAGGAATAGCTTATCCCATCAACAATAAATTTCAAGTGTTTTTATCAATAATAAAAACTGGGAATTAAGCACAAGTAACAAAATCTTTTAAAATTAAAATTTTGTATTCCCAAAAATTGAAATTACTTTTTGAAAAAATTTATTTTAATATTAATTGATATTTAAATAAATTGGTGAAATTGGGCATAAGTATCTATTAATAAATTAGTTTATTATTAAGAAAAAAATAAAATTTTTTTACATAAATGTTCTACGTGCTTTATGACCAACCTTTTTATATTAAAAATTCAAAAGAAGTTAAAATTCAATTAGCCACTTCTGTCTTTCAAATGTAAGTTGAAATCAATATTTGCAAAAACAACATGCAACTTTGTTTTCTTTTTTCATTTTTTCACATTTATTTAACCTACATAAGCATATTATTTGAGTATTATTTGGTTTTATTTATTTTTATTAAAAGAAAAATCCACCACTTATTGACGATAAAAGGTTTATAAATAAAGCCAAATAATGGCACTAATATATGTTTTCATATTTTACAATTTAGTGCTTTACGGGAAAACGCATACAATTTTTATTTTCATTTTAATTTTTTTTTTCTTATTACATCTGCAAGATTGAATTTAGTCCAAACAGAACTAATTTTATTGCAATCAAAATCAGCTCATCAAATTGTATTGGAATCTTTTTATGTTAGAACGTAGCTCCCATACAAATCATTCTCCCGAAAAAGCTTTTAATGCCAGCTTCCTTAAAAATATAAGTATTTACATACAAATTGGCGACAGTGATTTTTACGATAGCTACTAAGTCATGACAAAATGTTGTACAGATAGGTCTAAAATAAACTATAGGTTCCATATAAACCCTCATCCAAAAAACTCATATACGGAGCTTAAGATATCTAAACAATATTCGGGAGAAAGAACTTTTAAACGAATCTTAACCTCATAACATAATTTTGTTCTGGCGGGTCCATGATTGCCCATGGGTCCCAAATAGATTACACTCTAGGAAATTTGTTTTTAAATACTATACTATAGGGTATCACATGGTCGGGTTTGACTGATTATACTTTCTTACTTGTTATTTTTGCAAGAGCATTTGAAGCGTTTTTAACTCATTTTTCATTTAATGATGTTTTTGTATTTTTCACATTAATAATCCGATTCTACCAAAATTCGGCACACATATATCTCTAACAAATATCAATTTCCATACCAAATTTTATTACGATTGGATAATTTTTGTAGGTACTATAGCATTTTTAAGAAAAAGGATATATGGCAGGACCTTGAGTCCTTGTTCAGATTTAAGTGAAAATTTGCACACACGTTGCTAGTTGTGTGTGTATTAGCATGCCCATTTTTTTGTAGTTTTGTGGGCATTATTGAAGCTAAAATTACATTTTTCCATTTCAGGACACATGGGAGGTAGGCGTGTCTTTGGACCGATTTGTCCAAAAATTCATATTTTTCTTAACTTAGCTATTTTATGCTAGTGTACCAAATTTCAAAAATTTCTGACAACTCCTTCTATTTATGTCCCTTCGTTATATGGGGACAAAGCACTGTGCGACGCACAGTGGCGCCATTTGAGTTTTTTCGTTGCAAAAATCATATCTTTTGAACCGAATAAGATAATTGAACAGTTTAAAAAGCATATGATAGATAACTGTTCAGCCTATGAAATGAGCGTTTGGAAAGGGTGCTACGCTTTGTAGGGGCCTACTTATGGGTTATCAAAGTTTAAATTAGTAGAAAAATCAATTTTATGGTAACTAAAAAAAATTATTATTACATAAATAATTTTTTTTTTTAAATTTATTTTTTCAATTTTCTGTAAAATATTCATCACAATTCGTAAGAGAAGGTATATCTAAAAGACAATTCCTAAACTATAATTATTTTCTAACTCTATTCGTAACTTCTTTCTTGTAAAAATTGAACACTCCTCAATACTTTTTTTTGGCCTTCCTTTTGCTCCTCTGGTTGATGTGGTGGGTTTATCTACTGCCAATATATCCAGGATGATGTCTTCATTAAGCCAGTCCTCGTATTTGGAGTTGAAGTTCTGAATGGTTCGATTAGATTTCACCCATTTTGCCTTAATATTTGCATATATCAGATAAAAATTATTTTTTATAATTTCGCTTCTCTCAATATTTCCGTATAAGCTATCAAGTTCTTCTAAAGCAGCTTCCGTGAAAAAATTTGGTGTGGTTGACTTTCTAAACAGTTCAAATAATTTAAAATTGTTCAACGCCATGTTTTCAGTACTTAAATTGTTTAATGGTTTCAGTAATTGTTGCGCCAACTTTCAGTCGTAGACTAATCCAGGCATTATGCTTATTTTGCAATATATAACTTATGCTACCATGCCTAAAAACTTACCTGTTCCCTGCATACATATGGACTTAGGCTGAATAATGCATTTTGATATTATGCACGTTTCCAAATAAGATTTGTGCCTACCTGTAGGGACCATAAGTCAATATTGTTCTTGACCATTTGCAATATATAGGCTTATGCTACCATGCCTAAAAACTTACCTGTTCCCTGCATACATATGGATTTAGGCTGAATAATGCATTTTGATATTATGCACGTTTCCAAATAAGATTTGTGCCTACCTGTAGGGACCATAAGTCAATATTGTTCTTGACCATTTGTACGCCAAAGTATTGTTTAAGCGAGGTACATACCTGCTAATTTCAATGAGTAGTTTTTTTCAAACTATTAGATCAAACTACTGTCAGTCAAAACATATAAGGGATGGACGCCATACAATTTCTGCAACCATGTCTTTTTAACCTTTTTTACCTCTAGAAGCCAAACGGGCACGTACGGGCAGATAAAATTTTTGAATTATGTTAAGAAATAATCAATGAACAGGTTTTGCAAATATGGCAAATATAGAAAAATATAGATATTTTTTATTTTCCGTCAAAGTTGAAAAATAGTGAAAAAACGGATAGTTTTTAAATAGTGATTTACCAGGAGAAACACAAAGCAAACAGTTAATTCTTTTTTTATCATTATACATTTAATAAATACATCAATCAATACAAACAAAAAATAAGGCGATTCGTTACCTATTTTTCGTGATATTACACCTGAAATCGCAACAAATTTACTAAAAATTGTGTGTTTTTTTTGAAAACCGAAAGTCGGTCAACTTTGAACGGCTATATCTTCTAAACTAAAAATGTGATATTATTAAGAGTGGCAGATTTGAAATCGTTTCCTATAACATGGGCTTATTCAAAACTTCATCGGCGCTCATGAAAATTTTGATTTTTGCAACCTCGTTTGCTCTACGGGCGCTACTGTGCGACGTTTTTGTGTGCGTAAATTATTATTTGGTAAGTTTTTATTGTTATTGATGTTTTATATTTTTTGTTTTACTTCACGTTTTTTGCTTTGATGTTTTTATTTATATTTTGATTTTTTTATTTAATAGACAGTCCCTGATGATGTTATTCATAGAATAACGAAATATTGGAGAAATTAAATAAGTAATATTTTATACAAAAAAGGACCTCGAGCTTGAAAATTTATTTGTTATTTATATTAATTCTAATGTTTACAAATGTATATAAAGTTGTTAGTTAAGCTTAGATCTTACAATATTGGTAAGCAGCGTTGCTTAAATTGCATTAAAATTGGCTAAAATTTCTTACAGCTGTGTAAACATTGTAAGATCATTTGTATTTGCTAAAGTGCAAAATTAATGCATCTGACAATCGCACCATTGTCAGAAAAATATTGCTGTTGGCAACGCCTGCTTACACTATTGTTAGATCTGACCATCGTCTGTACGAAGCTTTACAAACTAAACCGTTTAATGTCTCAAAACAAACTCAGCTAAACTTTACGAGTCAGCCTTTATTATAGTTTACAACCGGTAGTAGTTGTAGAGTAGTAGATTCAAGAACCTTCTAGTCGATTGCAGAATATTCTGTTCGAATTCGAAAATAAATCTAATTTCATAACAATATCAATTTCAAGGTGTCAACCATAGCAAACGACAAGAATAGAAACAAAGAAAGAGTGTGTAAGAGAGAGGGAAATTAATACCTAACGCAGTGGTCAAAAAACCTTATTCTATGATTGTGTGTTTACTTTGTTGTTCTAATTTATTTTAGAGTTTATACTCTAGTCGTTTTTCTTAAGTATCGACAACTAGAAACTAATCTATGATTTAAATATAACTAATACTTTTCGTATGTTTCTATGTTACGTACCCAGTAAAAACTTCGCCTACACAATAATGTGTTAAGTAATCTGGAAAAAGTAAAAATACTTCTTCCAATTCTACTGAAAGAACCAATGAATTTTACAAGGGATGTCCAAAAAGAACGCATTAAAATGTAAGTCATAATTTTTAAAACTACATACATCTGAAAAACAAGTGGTTATAGTAGTAATATAGAAGAAAGCTACAAAATAATGAGTGACAGAAAATATTAATTTTAAAAAAGTAGGCGAAGTTTTTTCTGGGTACAAATCAAGGCGAATTCATCCCAGGTAATCTCGGTACTACAAAAAGTACAACTCGTACAAAAACCACAAGCAATTTGTTTTTGTAAAATCATTGTACAATGTCAAAAACAGAAATAAAATAAAACAGAAACAAAGATAATAAAAGAGAATAAACAACATTTTGACATCCAACAGTGATTTTAGCTAATATCAGCAGGGCTTTTAAGACCACCTGTAATAAATTCGCCCTGGTACAAATTAAAATTTCAAATAATTCAATAATGAACACTTTTAGAATCAGTTATAAAATTTATTTGGATCATTTAGACAAAAGAATCTTTTATTTATCATTTTATTAAAAAAAAAATTGTTCAAACTGAACTTTAAATGACACGCCAACTTTGTTAACCCTAGAAAGATAATCATATTCTGATATAAGTTATAGAAAACCATGCTGTTGTAATTTTTGTTAAATAAGAAACAAGCTAATGTATGTAAATTAAGTTTGTTCAAATAAATTAAATTAAAACACCAAAATTTAAAATAAGCTTATCTGTAAGTATATTTATTTTGCGAAAAGAAAAAAACAACTAAACTTCTTTAGTAATTCACATCTTCAGTAATAATCGTGGAAATCGTATTTCTTTAAAATCTTAGCATGCGTCATTTTGACCCACAGACTCGTTTTATTTCGAAATTGGCAATACCTACCGCTACGAAGTGTATGCCTCACAAAAGGTCTACGCAACGATTGAGCTAACTAAAGTGCACAGCGACGGATTAGTGCTTAAAAGAAAGAAATAGCAATATTTCGAAATGTCTAGGGTTAAATCTTAAAAAAAAGTCATTTAAATGTGCGACAACTTTGCTGGCTTAGAAGTAGTGATTTTGATACGGAAGATGCGGAAGATTTCTGTAGAAAACAAAATTACAAAATATTTATGACTGTTTTTGCTGTCAATATAATTCTTTGGAGTTGCGGGAGATCCCCGATGCCCCGATTAAGCAATGCATTATGTTGGTATAAGAAAAATAGGTAAGAGGATAAGGAAAGACAAAGTAGTATTTGTAGACGTTAAGTTTGATTTTTTGTCAAATTGTAGCCGACTTTGAAGGCTCCTGCCGGAAGTTTGTTCCACATACGGCTAGTTCGGCTAGTGTGATACACAGGGCAGTCGACAACGAACGGATGTGATCCGCTGGAAAGGCGAGCGAGTAGTACAGCAGTTTTTAGTAAGGCGAAGGTAAAACTTTCTTAGACTATTTATTTGTTAACAAAGTTTTACAAAAGTGTTGATACTTTTTTTTGTATTCGCAGGAATTTTAGTTCGATTGCGATAACGATTAAAAGGCGCGGTTAATCGCTATTACGATTAGTATCGACTGGCAACCCACTACAGTTAGGACGGTTTCATTTACAATTTGCATATGTGCATTACATTCCATTTATCTCTTTATTTATCTCTAAAAGGCTTGTATTATTCTTGTTATCTTAAAATTCTATTTAAATTTGTTGTTTCTATGATTTCTTAGGAAGTTGCTGAACAAATTTTAAATATCTGAGTTGCTTAGATCTTTTACACTTGATATTTTACTTTGTTAAACCAAGTTAATAAAATAAAATAAACAATTTTAAGGATAATTAAACATAACTTTTACTTAACACTCTTTTAGACGCAGAACACATACGAATAAGCTTTCATTTTTCGCTTCGCATATTTAAATAAAGATATAACCGTAAATACTTTAACGTACACAAACAAGCATATGTACACGCTAATACTGCAAGTATACGCACACTTAACACCCAACATAACCACAATAATTTATGACCATAATTTACAATACAATTTAAGATAATTTATTTTGTTTTATTTGTCTACATTATTTTAACCAGGAAGAACGACAATCCACAGAATTCTACGCTACGAAAACATTCGTTTCGTATGTTCCTTGTTTTTCTTAAGCCACTTCAAAAATATGAGGGGTATGTTGATTTTGTCACTCTGTTTATAACATATTAATGCAGTCTTTAGAGATTTTATAAAAGAGATTTTTTAAAATATGTTTAAATATGATGACTTTAAACAAAACTATTTTCAAAGAAAATTTTAAACTTATTATGTTTAATACAACCATATTATTGTCACCGACTACCATATAATGGTTAAATTAGTTCTCCATCAAGAAGCTATAACCATATTATGGTTGCCTTCGAACATGTTATGGTGAAAATTAACTAAATTATATGTAACACTAATAACATGGTTGGTGTTCAACCATAGCGTGTTGCTCTTAGAAAAGAGGAAAATATTATTGTTAATTAAAAAAAAAAATATTGTTATATTAAACTATGTTAAGAGGCAACCATAGTATGGTTGTGGCTTCTTAATGGTTGACTAATTTAACCATAATATGTTTATTGAACATAATGTGTTTAAAATTTTTTTTTTAAATAGTTTTGTTGAACGTCATCATATTAAAACATTTTTTTCTCTGCGTGTATATAACTAATCTAGAACCTGTAAAAATCTTAGATGATCTTGCTATGTGCAACTGTTTTTGATGAATGATGAAATTTGGTTAAACAATTTTTAAAAATTTGACTTAAAAAAATGGACCGTCACTCCAATTTTTTGACATTTGACGTTAAAAAAATAAGCCATCCGTCAATGATCTTATCTAGCCCCCATACAAATGTACAGACTGTCTAAGACTTTTGTCACAATACCTGGTCATACCGGATAAGCTTAAACAATCAAATTTAGTGCAAATACTTTCTTTATAGCTAGTCGTGCCTGCATAGAGTTCATTTTTGATTAACTAAAGATTCGGAGAGGCAGAAATAGCTTTTCTGTATCCTTTTGGTCCAAGGCTTGAAAAAAATATAATGCCTGTGTATTTTATTGTGTGTAGATCGATCTACAAATGTTTTAAATTTTATAAAAATCGGTAGGATAGTTTATAAAAGGCAGAAATTGCCCAGCTGTCCCTGTCATTGCAAAAATATAAGCGCTAAGTGTTTTATTTTCACTGATCTATCTATGATAAAAATTTCATTGAAATTGGTTAGATTTTTTCGGAGAGGCAGTAACTCTCCCTATGTCCTCCTCCTGATCCTAGTTTTTAAAAATCAAATCAAAATCATATATTTCCCATTTAATCAAAATCGGTTTAGCTATTTAGCCGATAAACATAGCAAACGTAAAAGTCACTTTCGCATTCGGTCTGGGGACGTTTGAGCGGACAGATAGGCTGGAGGCGGGATGGAGGGTGAACAGCGTGCTCACTTTAAAATGGCTTGGTTTTTCTTTGAGTACGGAAACTAGTGCTTTAATAAAAATCTCTCTTCTTAAATGATAACTTATATTTTCTAAGTATAGGAGTTTTAGCGCCTCTGGACCCTCTGCTAAGGATTTCAGACGAACCTTATATAGCCTTTATCCTTTTGTAGGTTCCATTCTTATTTTTTTTTTTTTTAAGCATTATTAAAATCAGCCCGGCAGTTGCGGAGATTATCTCTTAAACATACAAACATAGGAACATAGAAATATACAAACTTTTCAGCTTTAGAATGTTAGTATAGATAGAGAGCTAAGCGAATCGAACCATTAATTCGCTTGAATATTTTACCTAGCCTCATATAGTATCTTTAATCCTGAAAGGTTACTCTTCATTTTGGTTCATTAAGGTAACTCTTCGTCGAGTCGACGAACTTTTTTAAAAAAAAATATAGCAATACGATTTTTAAAAAAACAAATTAACAAAAAATGTTTCAGTTAATCATTTTATTAAAAAATAGAATGAGATAAAACATAAAAAAAAGTTCTTCTTCTATCTCAAAGTTTGATACGAATTTTAACATTTTTTTGTGTTTTCAAATTAATAATTTTTTTTAAAGCCTTTGTCATCAGCTAACGTTGTTGAAAAAAGAGCGTTATTTGAATACACATAAAAAAGTTAATTGATAAAATGTAAATGAGCTTCGTCGATTCGACGAACTGTAACCATCCAGGGTTAACAAAGTAAAGCAAATGGGATAAGTCATTTAGAAGTCCCCATACCTAATCGGTTTAACGATTTGGCTTCTGCCAGAAGGCTAAGTATGAGCAATATTGTAAATATTACTCATACGTACGGTTAACTTAATAAGCGCAAGTTTACAATCATTTAAACATTTTAACAGGGACCGTAACGGTTATAAGTGATATAAAAAAAAGTTATTTTATAACAGTTATTTTATGAATTAAAAAAAAAAACTCCATCTTTAACAGTTATTTTCCAAAGTAAAAATAAAAGGACGAAACAAACTCTTAACCCTTCGTCTTACTCATGAGTCTGGCCAGACCTTTTTCGATTTTAAATGTTATTCTAGTAGATTTAAAACTCAAGTGGAGACTTGAAATTTTAGGTACCCTTCTAGAATTTAGTTTACTATAAAAAGCTGAAAAAATATATCCTGGAAAGGATATATATGGAAACTTATTCGAATATTTTACTGCACACATCACATTCGTAACACATGTGGTCAGGCCTGGACGCATATATATTTTCTATAGAACATGCCGTATTTTTAACTTTCTTTCTTGCTGTTTTTAATTATTTTTGTTAAACTATCTTTTATTTATTTAATTTTATTAAACACACAAAATAGTAGCTCCATCTAGTTCTCAATTAAAAAAAAAAAAAAATTGATAAGCACAGTAACTTGTAACTCACGTTCAGAAGCTGATTTTTACATGTGAAAGAGTGGAGGCTAATGACTAAGAACATAATAAAGTTGCAGAGGAAGGTTATGAAATTCAACCGTTCACAGCTAAACAGAATGATGATGTGGATCACGTTCCAAATATGAACGATTCATCCAGTACTGAAAATAATTTGGTCATAAAACCAAATTAATCGTTTGCTTTTAAGCACGATGAATAAGAATCACATGTACAAACTTGTCAACAGTACACTGCCCATAATAATTTCTATGGTAAAGATTGACCAAAATGGAATAAGCAGCAACTTAATGTGGCATATGTTGCGTAAAAATAATATGCGTTTTGGAGTTGGGCCCATGGAACAAGGCTCTATTCCAATTCAGGCGCTCAAGAGATTTTGCACACCAAATATTGCATTTATAATCATAACTTAAACAAATTGTATTCGTGTATTTGCTTGAAAAGGAACGATGTTTGAAAATTTGCAAGCGAATTGGTTCTATTTGATATTGAAAATGGAATTTTCATATACTCCAAAAAAATTTTTGTTCAAAGTGTTTAGATTGTCAGCAACATTCTAAAATTACAATTACATGTTTCAGTTGCTAAGGAAATCCATAATGCTAATACATTTATTTTATTACAAATAAAATAGTATTGCATATTATAATCTATTTATGAAATAAAACGATCTTATTTTTCAGTTTTTCGAAATATGTTGATAGGTTAAAATATATTAATTTGTATATTATAAATAAAAATAATATGAATATGTACGCATATTATTTCATATAATGAATTTCATATTTTATTTAAATTATAAATGTGTATAATATCACGTTTAATTTAAAAAAATTGGTTTTATTTATTCAAAAGTTAGTTGGGTCTGGCTAGACTCATGCGTTACGAATGTGAAAATAAAGACATGTGTAAGACCGAGGGTTAAAAATAGAGTTTTGATTAATAATTAATAAAATAAAACTTATTTGAGGAGTTTTATTTCGCCATAATAAAATAAAACTAATTTTAGGAGTTTTGTTTTTTCCGTCTAAAGTAAAACTCATTTGAGGAGTTTTATGTTTTCCGCCAAAAAAATAAAACTCGTTTGAATAAAACTCTTTTTTTTAAGATCACAACAAATGAAAGAGCTCGTCAGTACGAATCTATTGAAATATGACACTATAGGTCTCCGTTGGCTCTAACATGAAGAGTTTTTATGTTAAAATTTTGCGGATAACTGTTATTAACGGTCCCTGCATTTTAATGGTATAATTTTAACCTTTTAATTTGATATTTCGAAATGACTTTTTTAATTGTGTTTTAAAACATTCCGTTGTCTTATTTGCAATAATGCTAGTGGGTATCATTAATTCGACACGACCGATTATATCCTCTCACTTGTTGTGTTGAAAAAAATAATATATTTGTATTTGTATTTGAACGTTTTTTTTTTTTTAAGAACTAAAGATAAGAACTCACCACATGCAGCCATCCATATAAATCAAACTTTATAGGACAAAGACATTAACAAGGACAAAAACGAACATCTTCATAGTGGGGTAAAACTTAAAGAAAAAGAGGTTATAAATTTTAAGCTTTTGTTACGAATTTTTGTTTTTTTACGTTCTTGAGTTTGTTTTTTGCGAGAAAACTTTACATTGGCGTTCAACTTAGTTTTTTAACATTTGATCATAAATATTAAATCAGTATTATTTCTTCTCAATGTTCGCTTAAGGTTACATTATTGGACTGTATTTTTATTAAATGTTGGGTAAATTGTCTGTAAAGAAGCTGAAAATAAAAACGAAAATATTCCAACATAAACGAATTAAAAAAAGTCCATTTTATTCGTATTAAACAACATCTCGAGGAATTTCTGGAAAAATGGTAAAATTAGCAATTTGAGGTTTTGTGACATTTAAATATCCAAACTGACAGTTTCAAGGGTGTACTGGAAATCGAAAACGTAAAACGCAAGGTACATTAACACAAGCTAGACTCTTTAGCGGGCAGACATAAGACCCAACTGGCAAATTCGTATGTATGAGCCAAAATTTGTACATGTGTGCGTTAAATTGTTTTTGTTTTATATGAAGACAATTTTGACAAGTCGGTTATTTTTATAGAGCACGTCCAAATGAGTCAACATTGTGTAAACGTACCTTGATAAAACGCAAGAACTTTAAAAGTCGGTCCAGTAAAAATAAATTAAATAGAATAGATGAATTAACAGTACCCTGTTGTAGACCATTGGTAATTTTAAACGTTTTTTTTTTGCTTTTATGATTTTGATGTGATACAAAAAAAGATGTATCACTAATCATATTATAAATTAGTATTATTTGATGTAATGGAAATTTATAGTTAATTAATTTAAATATTAAGCCTGGTATCCATATGGTATTAAACGCTTTTTCTATATCAATAAGACATGCTCCTGTGCATAAATTCTTGTTCCAATTCCAATTGATATTGGATGTAAGTAAATGTATTGCATCAATGGACGAATGCTTGTGTTTAAATCCAAACTGTTTTTCTGATATTAAGTTCTTATCTTTACAAATATTAATTATATTGTTATTAATGCACATTTTAAAAACTTTGCTTATGCTAGGGAGTAGACTTATAGCACGAAAATTTTTTGGATTACTTAAATCTTTGTTTTTTTTTTTTTTGGTAAAATAACCACTTTTGCTTTTTCCATTGGTTGGGGAAATATGAGTTGTTAAGCATATTATTAAATAAACTACAGTAACCTAAAATCATTGGCTCTGGTAAATTTGTTAAAACAATATTTGGTATCTCATCTAAATAAAATAGATAACATTATTTCGTTTGCAGATGATATAGTTATATATCACTCCAATAACACAATTGAAAAAATCAATTTTAATCTACAAAAATCATTTAATATTATAGAAACATATACTATGGATTGGAATATGAAACTTAATGCGGAGAAATGTGAAACAATTTTATTTAGACCTCCATTAGATGTAATAGTAACATTAAGAAAAATTGGAAGTTATTTGGTATTAAGTCTACACTGAATAATATTAATATAGAAAATAAAGCTATGGTTTAATACCTAGGTATTTACTTAGATAAATCTCTATACTTTAATAATCACGTGAACGAGGCAATATTCAAAGCCAAAAATGCATTTTTTATGTATAAGGCACTATTTTTTTCAAAATACATTGATAACAGAGTCAAAATTATCATGTATCAGTCATTAATCAGACCAATTATTAGATACGGATGTCCTATTTGGTTTAATATTTCACCCTCATACATGGAAAAGATGCGTGTATTTGAAAGAAAGTGCTTAAGGGCTTGTACGTCATTATTTAGAACACCTCAAAGTAATTATACAAAATATATATCGAATAAGCAATTATATAATATCTCAAATATTATTAGAATTGATAACTTAATCATAAATTTAATTAAAAATAATATATTAAGATGTATATTATGTAAAGAAAACAATTTAATAATGGCTCCATACTATACAAATGAAGAGTTCAGATCTTACACCTTGCAAAAAGGATTCGTACCACCAGAGCCCTTTTTGTATCTCGATAAAATAAATATTTTTCAAAATAAAAATGGCATACCTATTTTTTACCACAATTTTAGACGTGCCAATATAAAAGTAGTTAATTGCGATTTAGGAACTTATAATAACTTCAGATACGATACAAGTATATCTATAAGAGATTGTAAACTAAAAAATCAGTACCAAAAAGTGTTGGTGCACGGAAAAAATAAAAATTGATTTCAATTAAAAAATTTGTGATATTAATTAAAAAATTAATTAAATTTGCACCAGTAAACAAATTAATAGTATTAATTAAACCAGTTAATAGTATTATTTAAACGTTTATTCACTTGATTAAATGTTTAATTCAGTTGATTAAATTTTTAATTAAAACTGATTATATTTTTGATTAATGCTTTAATTGGTGTAAAATGTGGGAGAATTTTTTCTGTGTGGCTATCCAAATAAATTTAAATTCCTCTATTTTTAACCTTAGACCTTAGTTTTAACTTTTCACAAAAATATAAAAAAAAGTTATGTTTTTATAACTTTTTTCATTACAACATTTATTTCTACAGATGTACATTAGGGCGTCTCGAAAAAAAAAAGTTCGACCCCTACTTTCGGCAAAAAAAATTAAAAAAATTTTTTTTGAAAATGTCTTACAACATTACTTCGTATTCGGTGGTGTACGGCGAACTTTTTTTTTCTTGCCTATATGGCGAGACGCTCTAATGTACATATTACAATTGAAATTCTAAAAATTTTACTATTTTGCAAATAAAAAACTATAATGTACTATATTAACTATACTAGAGAGGCCGTTTTAGAGCCAGTGTATATATTGTATATAATTGTTAACTATTGTTTATTATAGTTTAAGAATGTTATAAATTATATTTTAATAAACATCAAAAAAAAAACAAAAAAAAAAAAATTTTTAAGTCGTTTTTTAATAAGATTTCTGTAATAAAATAATTTTATGACAAATATTATGTAAAATTAGATTAAAAGTGTATTAAAAACAACTTCTGAATTCTTGCGTTTAAAGTTTTTGATATGGCCCCCTGCTTAGACTTGCCCTCCTTGCAACTTCCGTTTCAGTTGATTATTTTCAATGTCGGAAAAAATTAAGGAAACAAATTTTTGCCCAAAAGCAAATGACAAACGCATTCCGTATTAGGAGTTGGACTTTGTAAGGGGTGTTTTTTATAGAGTGGCACAAGTTTATCATAATAAAACATGGAAAATTTTTTTGAAATTAATTTTTGAATATGATTTACGCCATGTGGCCGCCACGGCTAACTCGTAGAAAGCGCAATCTGGAACACCGATTTTCAACAAATTTTCGCAGCTTTTGCGGCCGTATTTCGCCGATAACTCTACGAATGTGGATTTCCATGTATTTAATTGTTTGTATTTTATCGACGTAGACAAGTATCTTAACATAACCTCAAAGAAAATAAAAAATTTTGAATCATGTTTCTATACCGTTCACCATTGAAAGTACCATTCTGATGACCATCATCGTTTTTGAAGACATATGATCTAATGACTCCGCCAGCCCATAAAGCGTACCAAACAGTAATTATCTGTGGATGTAATGTTGTTTCGACAAAAGCTTGTGAATTCTCCTCACTTCAAATGCGACAATTCTGCTTATTTACGTAACAATTCAACCAGAAATGGGCTTCATCAAAATCAATATAAATTTGTGCTTTAACCCATTCGCCGAATTGGCGGCGCATATGATGGTCGTTTGGCTTTAATTCCTGCACAAGTTGAATCTTGAAAACTTTAAAGCCAAGATACTTTCACAAAATCTTTCATAAAGTGGAAGGATACAGCCCCAGTTTGATTGCAACGAATTGATTGATTAGGATCATCTTCAATGCTTTCCTGTACAGCTTCTTCAGTGCGCACTGTTCGGTAATAGTTAATGTGGTCCGGAAACGATCTTTGTTCTTAGAATTAGCCTTTCTGAAAGACGATTATGTAGGCCATAAAATGGAAGAAGGGCACCATAAGTTTGACGAATAGAACAATTATTTTTATTAAAAATTTCAACAGTTTACACGCGTTACTTTGGTGTTATTCGATTCAAAATGAAATTTCAAAGCAAGGTAAACAAAAAGCAACTATCAGCTGTTAAATGGGTGCTCAAATAAAGCACTGAGGCCAACTCAAGGTTGTGAAACTCTAAAAAAACACGCTTTATATGTTTCTCAAAAAGAATCAAGTTTTTAACATAATATAAAAAATTGTCAGATCTAAAGCGGTTTAAATATAATTTTTAGCCTAATGAAGTAGAAGAGACAAATTATCTGGTTTAAAACAAACCCTGGCATACTACATATGAGCTCAAATCTCTTTCAAAAAGTATTCCCCGTCTTTGTATATCGATTTTTAAATCTTCTGTAATGTACGTATGAGAACTGATCACGAAGCCAAACGTTTTGGAATAAAAGGCAAGATCGGAAACATTTTATGTACTGTAGAAAATATTCTTTGTTTTCCTGATAAAGTACGTTTGTTTATAAAACCACCAGTAAATGTTATCTCTTTAGATACATTTTCAAACAAAATCCCCGGTCAAATACGGAAATTAATGAAAATTTTTATGCGCTCCTGGAAATCGTAAAAGTCCTGAACTTAGGAATCCTAGCTCAATCCGAAAATCTCTTAGCTGATTTGTGTTTATACAATTAGAAATTAATATAAGTTTTAAAATTTAATACTCCACCTTTTTTTCTTTTTGATGCCACTGTGCATGTTTATTTGTACAGGACAGCAGGACAGCTTGGGTGTTAAACAAGTTCACTCAGACAGAAGTTTACAGGACAATATTTATTTTTTATTACTCTTAGTAAGTTGTTTAGTAATGTAACAGTAATTTACTTGTTTTTATTTGTTTACAAAATTTTTATTTATAAACATTCTAGACCCAAACAAAAACAAAACACTATATTTATCAGAAAAAATATGGAAAAAAGTTTCAGCTGGTAATTCCTCCATTAAAAGTTTTGAAATACAACAATAATAATGATATCTAAAAAGAAAACAAAAAGGCGTTGAAAGCAAAAAAAAATATAATTTAGTTGTTGATTTCTTTTATTTATTATCTAAAGAAGCAACAGCTGCTGCTGCCTCTGCTACTACTGCTGCTGCTGAATAATTACAAAATGACCATAGAAAATAGAACGGAAACTGTCTCAAAACAAAATGAAAATTATTTCCATAAAATACGGTATATGTGATGTTACAGCAACGAAGTAAATAAATTTCTAACTAATACAATCATACACCTACACAGAAAAAATTCTCCGAAAATGTTCACAAATCAAAGCGGTAATCAAAAATTATATCAGTTTTAATTAAAAATTTAATCAAGTGAATTAAACATTTAATCAAATGCATTAAACGTTTAATCAAGTGAATCAAACGTTTAAGTGATAATATTAATTTGTTAACTGGTGCAAATTTAATTAATTTTTTTTATTAATATGTATCACAAAATTTTTAATTGAAAAAAAATTTTTATTTTTTTCTGTGTAGAGAAAAGAAAATTTTTCAATATGGTCACTTCCAACAGAACTATTTTTAAAGAAACTTTTAAAAACTATTACGGTTTATTAAACCATTTTATTGTCTCCGGTAATCATATTATGTTTAAATAAGTCCTCTATCAGAAGCCACAACCATATTATGGTTGCCTATGCCTATGTCAATGCTGGGCCTACCATCACAAAGTATGCACAGAAAAAAATACAAATTAATTTCAATTAAAAAATTTGTGATATTAATTAAAAAACTAATTAAATTTGCACCAGTAAACAAATTAATAGTATCAATTAAACCAGTTAATAGTATTAATTAAACGTTTAATTCACTTGATTAAAAGTTTAATTCACTTGATTAAATTTTTAATTAAAACCGATTATATTTTTAATTAATGCTTTAATTGGTGAAAAATTTTCGAGAATTTTTTCTGTGTGACATGGTTGCTATTTTAACATTTTTCATTGCAAAAGTTTATATCACAACCAACATTATCAAAAAAGTGATGGCGTGAAAAGTCCCTGCAAACATTACGATTAGTCCGTACACGCATGTAAAATATAACCCATAAGGGACTAAGACTAGTCCAAAGGTAGCACAAATGTATTAAAAAACATGGTATATTTAACATTACGATGTTCTAGTCTTAAAACTACTATATGTTCATACATACTCCTAGTGGACTAGTTTTAAGACTACTCCATGGAACACTCCAGAGGATTAGTTTTGAAATCGCTTAAAAACGAAGACATGTCGTTTAACTACAAACTCATTTTAACAATGACCTGTTCATGATTGAATTACATTGGACCAAATTGTAAGTAATCCATTTAATCTAAGATGGATTAAGAAGTCCAATAATGTTTGCAGGGGTGGAGTGGCGTTTATTATAGAGCAACGGTCTGATATGAACCGATTCCCAACAAAAAAAATTCTGGTTAAGGTTGCAATAAAATATTTTTGGGGACAATTTTTTTTAAATACCAATAAAATGAAAAAAAGACAAAGACTCTTTGGCGGATAGAAGCTTATATGGCACTAAGTAAAACTACATATATACAAATTCTAAATAGGCCTGGTCCTTATGACAAAAATATGTATATATGTATTTCATGAAATTACTTTCAAAATCAGAGCCCTACATGCATAGCCAACAAGCCAACCCTCCGACAGACGGACGGACAACATTAGATCTACTAAGGAAGGAGTCGATCGGTGTAATAAAATTTGTGTCTAGACTCTAGAGCCAATATATTTATGTGTTACACACGTCAGCGTAAACGCACAATACCCTCTCCACTATTGTAGTGTGTATATAAAAACGGTATTTTATTTTACGAAGCCCAAGGCGAATTTATATAGGTGACATTTTCGAGTCATCTATTTATTGTTAATTTTTTTGTGTGTGTACCAAATGTCAAGCTTTGTTTACATATTGTGAAAAGATTAATTCAAATTTAAAATTTAATAAAAATTTAAATACTTGAAAAAAAACATATATAAATTTTATAAAACAGAAAAAAGATTTAAGCTTCGTTCACAATCGAAAAAACATTTTCACTTGGTGTTCATAATAGAGCAACAATTTCTTTTGCAAGCACACACATTTAGTATTAAGAACCCGATTGCAAATTTTAGCCACAACAATATTATGCATTCTAATTTCAAAAGATTTTGTTATTCGTGCTTAATTCCCAGTTTTTATTATTGATAAAAACACTTGAAATTTATTGTTGATGGGATAAGCTATTCCTATGCGCATTTCACTGGTTGCTTAGGCCAGATCATCAGGAAACTTCATCCATAAAGATTTTAGAAAAACTAAAGATATTAAACCAAATAAAACTGTTAAGCGTATAAGACTTATAGCAACAGTTCTACTTGTAATAATATCAAAGCTTAAACAAAACACATCAACAATAAACAGTGGGTTTATCTCATCTTACATTCCCCGCTACAATTAGTTGAAATTCTCTCAACATTAATTGTAGTTGTAAGTAGGTTAAGAGAAACAAAATAAAAAACAACAACAACTTTACAAAAGATGTTGTCAATTAAGTGTTTTTTAGGCCGTGCACTTGCCTGTTTATTATCAAAAAGTAATTTCAATTTTTGGGAATACAAAATTTTAATTTCAAAAGATTTTGTTATTCGTGCTAAATTCCCAGTTTTTATTATTGATAAAAACACTTGAAATTTATTGTTGATGGGATAAGCTATTCCTATGCGCATTTCACTGGTTGCTTAGGCCATATCATCAGGAAACTTCATCCATAAAGATTTTGGAAAAACTAAAGATATTAAACCAAATAAAACTGTTAAGCGTATAAGACTTATAGCAACAGTTCTACTTGTAATAATATCAAAGTTTAAACAAAACACATCAACAATAAACAGTGGGTTCATCTCATCTTACATTCCCCACTACAATTAGTTGAAATTCTCTCAACATTAATTGTAGTTGTAAGTAGGTTAAGAAAAACAAAATAAAAACAACAACAACTTTACAAAAGATGTTGACAATTAAGTGTTTTTTTAGGCATTTATTTTTATTTTTTACAACATTTTGTAGAAATTTTCATTCAAAACTAAATAAAATTATTTTAAACGTCAAAAACAATTTCATACAAATTGTTGATGAAGTTCTAGTTGACTCAACTTTAGTTTAAATTTTTAAAAAAAATTAGTTACATTTTGTTCTAAAAATTAAAGGAAAATATATGAAATACTTTGGGAAGAAAAAAGATAGAAGAAAAAAACGAAATTGTTTCTCTGATTGTGAACGAAGCTTTACCTTCTACAGCAATAGTGTATATTTTGTAAACAAAAAAAAAAAATTGCCTTTTTTATATTTTCAACAAACAACTTTGACATTCACTCTAACATAACTCTATCTCATTGTGCTCATCTGTATGAATTCGGCTTGATGTAGTCTATATGCAAACTTCCCACCACATTGAATAAGTCAGAAAATTTGTCCGTACATTATGAACCAAATAGGCAGAGAAGTGATAGTTCTCTGTTTTCTATATAGAAGTACTTTTCTGATTCCTGGTTGATGGTTTTAAACTCTTCGGCTCGGCAAAATTGTTTGCCTAGACTGTTCGTATGTGTAATAACCTTCCTACTGAAGTCTTCCCTCTTACCTTCAAGATGAATAAGTTCAAGTCTAATGTTCAAAGCAGTGTTCGAAAATAAACGCTTAATATCGCTATTTAGTGTTCGGTAATAGTGTTTGTGTAGAAAATCATTAAAAAAAATAACGTTTCTCTGTTTGTCATCTTTTTAACACAAAAATTTAACTGTTTTATCTAACTCAATAAAAGATGAGAACATCTAAATCCCTTTTGGCTGGTAATAAAAAACCAAACATTTTTTATAAGAACAAAATACACATAAGAAAAAAAACAAAAACCCAGCAAAACATATACACAATACACACACAAGCTGCGGTCGTTGCTAAAATTTTTTGTTTGTTCATTTCTTTATCAATGTAAAAAAGAAACTTTATAGAACATTAAAATATAATGTTTGTCCACTGTATCACTACAATTGTTCTATTTTAACGAAGAACAGAACACTATACAATGTTCAGCTCTTTATTAAAAATAGTTACAAACGGTATTAATGGTTGTGTTCGTCTACAAAAACACTAAAAAAATAGATCATTCCTGGGTGTGTGAGCCGAACGCTAAATAATGTACAGTTTATTTTCGAACACTGGTTCAAAAGCACTACTCCCCCTATCTTCCTTCAAAAAATATATTTTTCTAGTTGCATTGCATTCCATTAGTAGCGGTCATCTCCTGAGTGCTGGTCATAACAAGAAAAAGAAGCTTTTCAAATTGTATAAATTAATCTTTAATCTTAAAATAAATTTGCACCTTTTAGTTTTCCTACACTAATCATTGTACTCTTTAAGGTATAAAATGTCTGCTCTATTTTTTTCCCCCATCACATAATTCAAATTTTCACACCACATCTTGTTGAAGGCTTAACTTTAAATCCTTCAACAACACACAACACTGATGCTTTATCAACAAAAGGTCTTCTGCCACAAATCAAATGCGAGGCAAATATAAATCAAGTGTCCCCAACAAATGAGACTCATTTCAATGCTGATTTAATCAATAAACGACAAGCGAACAAGTGACAACAGCTTTGAAATTTAAGGTAACAAGGACGCCAGCCAACGAAGTTTATGTAACCAGAAGCTTAAACTTCTGGCAGATTACGTTGTTTAGATTTTATGGAAATTAAACAAAAGCTGTATTAAATAGAATTTTATAGTATTAATGAATTAAAATTTGCAGAAAGTGTAGTATGTATCTTGATTCGATTTAATATCTATTTGGCAGCGTGTTGCATTAAATCTGTAAAAACGAAAACAATAATATGTAAATTAGTGTGTCCAGTTTAAATGGTTTGTAAAGATGTACACACTAAATTATATATTGATAACCTAGTTAAAGGTACTAAAAAAATAGTTGCAGAAAATCTCTAGCCCCAAGAATTTCTCAACTTCGCACCTCCTGCGCTTCGGTTCTGGCTAACTTTTGAAATTCTACTAAACTAACGAATTCGTTATTAATCTAGTTCTTCGTAAATATTAACAAACTTTTTTTTTTTTACAAAAAAAGTCAAAAAAGTAAAAGAACTATATTCAACTGTGCCAAATCTTTATTAACCATTCACCATAGTACTAAATAGCCAATTGCTTATAATGTATTGGTCCTATCGTATCAAGAGCTTTGTCTCGAGAGCAAATTTTCGCTTTTTTTAAACCGAACAAATCTCATATATACAGTAGAGATTAATGGAGCCCAATTCTATTAACCTTACTTGTTATTTATAAACCCAATAGTAACAAAATCCTATATTTAGGAGAACACTAGTGTAAGTAAAATAATGGACCGATTTCGCTGTTGGCCGTTGACAACAACATCTCTGGCAAAAATTTTAAAGAGAAAAAACATTAATTTTGGTACGTTGATAATTTTGTTTATTACCTATTTAATTTTTTATTTTTTTTAAATGCAATACCTGCTATCACCCTCATATATTCAACTATACCCTTCATCATAGGTAAAAAAGGTATATCGAGAGTTTATATTCCAAAGGTGCTATCTGCAAAATACCAATTTTACAGGAAAGCGAAAACAACAATTCCGGCCATAGCGCATTGAATTAAGGGAAAAATGACAGATGCCAGTTTAGTCATTGAACACTAGAGTGGGCCCAAAAAAATTTCTTCTCCTATTACCTTCTGATAGAATTAATATGTTGTATTTTTGTCTGCAAAATATTATCTATTAATTTTTAGTGCAAGAGCTCGCGCTTCGATCTTTAATTTCGTTAAATTTTAAATATAATAACAATATCATTTTATTGCAGAAAAGCATATTACTGTATTTTAACGACTTTAAAGTTCATGAAAACAGTGTCAGAAACTTAAGAAAATTAAGGGAATGTTAAATACAGAAGAAACTTAAGTCAAGACAAGAGAAATCCTGATTTGACAGTAAACAAGATTTTGTGACCAAAAAATTATTGTTTTTTATGTTGTATAACAACCTAAGCTTTATTTTTTTAAGTTTAATTAAAAAAGTTTTCAGTTTTAATTAATAAGAATTGATAGTAAATAAAATATTAATATTTAAAAAAATGAACTTCTTTCAAAAATACTTAAACCTTAGAAGGTCCGGCGCACATTGGTTGAAGAGTGGCCAACATTAATTTTTTTCATGTTCGCCGATTTGGATAATTTTTTGGTATTTTGTTGGCAGATATCTGAATATTATGATTCCATAATATTAGGCTGATATATTTATTATTTGTTTGGATAAACACGCTCGAAGTTCATATATGTTCGCTTGTTTAAAATGGCATGCAAATTTACTGTATATTCAATCTTTTGGTACAATCACAGTAAACTTATCATTTGACTTTGTTATATATTTTCGTAAATGACAATTGTCAAAGATGAGATTTGCATTAAAAAAAGTTGGAAAAAGTGCCATATAAAAAATTTCGTAGAACAAAATATAAACAACATCAAAATTTCAATGTTCATCAACTTTAATAGGCTGTATCTTTTTAGCGCTGTGGAGCGCTGTTTAACGAATGATGTCAAATTACAGCTTGAAGTCTCAGCTAAAAGTAAAAAAAAAATCAGCTGCACATATTTGCACTTTTCCAAAAAAAACAGTAAAAACTATAAAGTGATAAAGTGATAAAGTAACAAAACATGAATTTTCGTTCATGCTTGTTGTTGTTGCCATAATTCTTAACTGTTTAAAATTATTACAAAATGCAATTTACATACTAGTCAATAGTTGTTGGAAAATATTTAAGAATTTGTCTAAACTTATTTAAATATAGGATGTACTTATTAATTGAATACGTACCGTATTTATTAAAGTTTAATAAAAATGATCATAACTTGTAAATGTTTGTAGATATGTATGTATGATCTTATTAATTTAATCTCTTTAATTTCAAAACTGCAGACGTAATTGGCATAAAAGAAAAGTTAATACATAGATTTAAAATTATTTTGGCCGCAATAAATTGTAATGCAGCGATCGATCCTAACAAATTTCATATATATTGCATGGATACTGCCAAGTTGTTTGTTGATCTCTATGGCTGGTACTACATGCCTGTAACTGTGCATAAGATTCTGGTGCATGGTAGCAAAATTATAGCAGAAGCTATTCTGCCAATAGGTATGTCTCTATCTAAAGGCCCTTATTCAATGATTTGAATTTGATTTTTTACATTTTAATTAATTATTTGTATCAGGTATGCTGTCCGAAGAAGCTCAGGAAGCAAGGAATAAAGACTATAGAGCCTATAGATTACATCACTCGCGAAGAACTGGACGTGGAGCCACTAATGAAGACGTAATGCATAATCTTTTATTGTCTTCAGACCCATTTATAAACACATTTCGCTCAAAGCTGCAAATCAAAAAATTGGAGTACGATAATGACGACAAAAAATTATTAAAAGACTATTCTTAAAATTCATATTCATGTTTTTCCTATTTGTTTTTTCTGTGGGAGGTGGGCGTAAAAGTGGGCGGATCAGGAATATATTTTCAGGAGCCCATTCTACAATTATAATATTTATTTTTAGTAAAAATTGAGTTGATACAATAAAAATCAAGGGAGCTATGCCACTTTTTCAAAACAAGTTGTAAGGAAGGTGGGCGTAAAAGTAGGCGGATCAGGTATATATTTTCAGGAGCCCATTCTACAATTATAATATTTATTTTTAGTGAAAATTGAGTTGATACAATCAAAATCAAGGGAGCTATGCCACTTTTTCAATACAAGTTGTATGGGAGGTGGGCGTAAAAGTAGGCGGATCAGGTATATATTTTCAGGAGCCCATTCCACAATTATGATATTTATTTTAAGTGAAAATTGAGTTGATACAATCAAAATCAAGGGAGTAATGCGACTTTTTCTATACAAGTTGTATGGGAGGTGGGCGTAAAAGTGGGCGGATCATTTTGATTTTTCCATTCTTTCTTGATTCAAACAAAAAATGCCTATGTGCCAAGTTTCATTGTCCTTCGACAACTTCTTCTATTTTCAGCCGCTCGTTATATGAACTTCAACCAATGTGCGGCGCGCCGCGGACTCAAGATGTGACTTTTTTAATATTTTTTTTTTTAAGCAATTTTTATTTGTTTTAACGTAAGGCAAAAAAATATTGCTATTAAAATATGATTCGAGAACTGTTATTTTTTCTCATACATCAGTGACACACTCTATTGAACATGCTGCTAGAAAAAAACTTATTTTCGAACAAATTGCAAGGCACTGTTTGAATAGAAGCCCTCGATAAATTCACAAGTTTTTCATTCCGTTTAAAATTTAAAAAATCTTTTTGCTCCAGAAAGCGACTTAAATGGATGGTATTTTGAAAATTTTAAAAAATTTATTTTTTTTAAATCTTAAGACGTGTAGCTCAGTGAATTTTGTTTCGCTAAGCACATTATATATATGGACTGAAAAGGGAAGTATATATCTTTGTAACAGTGTAAAATTAGCACACAGAAAGAAAAACATTCAGGATAAATAAAGTATTTTACGATTACTTTAAGTACGAGTCGTACTAAAAAATTCAAGTACGAATAAAACATTAATTACTTTGCACTTCTGCAAATACAAATGAGCTTACAATGTTCACACAGTTGTAAGATATTTTAGCCAATTTGAATGCAATTTAAGCAACGCTGCTTACCAATATTGTAAGATCTGACCATCGTCTGTACGAAGCTTAAGTTATCACACCGCTTTCCTGATATAGAAATTAAACTGCCACAAAAACAAAAGAAGAAAGTGTTATTACAATTTAGTATGTCCCCCACCAACAATTGTTTTACAATAGGCCAACAACCCATATAGCAACCACTTCCCTGCGGGAAATTTGTTTCAATTATTCTTAAAACACTTATTCCGTGACAAGTGAATAAAATATTATAATAAAACGGAACGAATTGTGGTACGTGGAAACAAGACATAACACTTAACTGGTGAAAATGTGTTTGAAGTATTTACGCAGGGAAAAAACATGGTTGAAGTATGGAACCATATTATTATCACGACAACCATATTATTATTAAGTTCATCACTCCAAAAGCTATACCCACATTACGGTTGCCTCCAAACAAGTTATGGTTTATATTTAATTACAATAATATATTCGAAGTTACAACATTTTAAAACATTGTTTGTATAATTTTAAATTAAAAATAATATGTTAAGAAAGCAACAACATTCTAGTCGTTTGCATTTTAATTAGTTTGCTTAAAATTCTCATTCATTTTATTTTAATTATTGATTAAAATAGAAAATTTACGTAGAATAAGCTAGTAGAACAGAAAAATGGTAATGAAGGTCATCACAGGCCGGAATATGAATCAAAGGGTATTTTTTATTAAAATGAAACATAACACCTATCAGGAATAAAAACTTAAATACAATTATAATTTGACACTTAACAAACAAAGTGAAAAAATTGATGAAATAAATAACCATAATATGATTAACATTGAACATTTTATTGTTTATTTTGACCATAATATGGTTACTTTTATCAAAATTCTGGGAAATTTTGACGATACTATAGTTAATTTTGAACATAAAATGGTTAGTTTTGACCATTATTATGGTTAATATTGACTAAAATATGGTTAATTTTGACCATATTATGGTTGATTTTGGTAAATTTTTTGTTGATTTTAACCATACTATGTTCATATTTAATAATATGGTAACCTGCAAACATATACATTGTTAAAATCCAACCATAGCATGTTGCTCTTAGAATATGATTACCTCCAAACATATTTTATTTACGTATAGTTAGGGTAATTGACACAAAACTAGTCATGTTAGTGTATTTTGTGATGATAGTGCCTATTTCTATCTGGTATTACCTTATATGAAGGGAATCTATCATATTAACATGGTTCACTCGGGACAATATCTGCTACAAGCGTTATTTAAACCAAAATTTTATGTATCCATTTAGGTTTAGCGAGGAAACCTGGAAACTCGTATTATAAAGAAAAGAAGCAAAAGCAGCTATCAATTCCAGCAGAACACGATCTGAAAAATCAAGATGTCAACAACTGCATAGCGACCTTAATCGCAAAGTAAAACGAAGCGCACGACGAGATAAAAGGAATTGGGCCAACAACATAGCTAAAGAAGCACAAGCGGCCGCTGAAACAAATCGGGCTAGAGACCTATATCGCGCTGCAAGGAAATTAACCAAAAATACAATTTCCATCGGTAAACCCTTAAAAGACGACTCTGGACAACTTGTTACATCCAAGGAACAACAACTGAATCTTTGGGAAACATTTTATTCCAATATGCTTTCCACGCCCCAACCCACGCTTCAAACCTCACACAGTACGATATGCAACTGCGCCACACATACTCCGAACCCAAATATCACCATCGTCAGCCCAGGTATCACAGAAATATCCGAGGCAATAAAACTATTAAAAAACAATAAAGCCCCAGGCTCAGATAATATTTCCCCAGAGCTGCTTTCAATTGACCCAATAACTAGTGCTCAGCTACTGGCTCCCGTTATAACAAACTTCTGGCTGACTGAAACTCTTCCAGAGGAGCTCGCGGAAGGCGTGATTATTAATCTTCCTAAAAAAGGGGACCTAACCGCCCGCAAAAATTGGAGAGGCATAACACTTCTGAATATGGCCAATTAAGTTATTGCAAACATAATAAGCAACAGATTATCCACAACTGTTCTCCCCGAGCTCAGAAAAGAACAAGCCGGCTTTCGTGCGCACAAATCATGCATAGACCATGTAAATAGCTTAAGGATTATTGTGGAACAGTCAGTAGAATGGAGGTCACCACTATACCTAACATTTATAGATTTTGAAAAGGCATTCGACACCATAAATCACACTGCTATATGGAAAGCACTAGCGTGTAAAGGAGTTCCCAATAAACTAATAGATCTCATCAAGGGCCTATACGCCAATGCCACCTGTCGCATACTACATGAGAGACAACTAAGTAAAAAAAATTCTGTAGAAAATGGAGTTCGCCAAGGCTGCGTTTTATCACCACTGCTCTTTAACTGTGTCCTCGATGTAGTAATGAAAAAGGCCACAAGTCATAGACGAGGCATAACGTGGGGTCTGCAAGGTCGCTTAGAGGATCTGGATTACGCAGATGACATCTGTTTGCTGACACATTCATTTTCGGATATGCAGTCAAAGTTAATAACTATCCGTAGGCCTAAAGATAAACATGGGCAAAACAAAAACAATGCGCATGAATGTTAACAACGAGCAAAGGTTTACTATACAATCCCATCAACTTGATGATGTGGTATCTTTCTGCTACCTTGGTAGCATATTCGACAGGAGTGGTGGTTCTGGTGCAGATATCTCCAGCCGAATAAATAAAGCTCGTCAATCATTTGTGCAACTAAATCCTGTGTGGAACTCGTCATACATGTCACGTCGTACAAAGCTAAGCCTGTTCAATTCAAATGTAAAATCCATCTTGTTATACGGATGCGAGACGTGGAATGCAGCAACTCGAGACATACAAGCCATACAAGTCTTCATAAATAAATGTCTACGCAAGATTCTGCGGGTATACTGGCCCTCAACAATTTCCAATACTCGACTGTGGTCAGAAACCAACCAACAACCGATTCAAAATGAAATCCGCAAGCGAAAATGGACCTGGATAGGTCACACTTTGCGAAAACCACCAGAAGATATAGCAAAACAAGCCTTAGAGTGGAACCCACAAGGCAGTCATCGTTCAGGACGTCCATCGCATACCTAGAAACGCCAGATAACAATTGAGATGTCCAAACTAAACCTAAATTGGAATGAACTTAAACATCGAGCATCGGATCGAGAATATTGGAAGCAACTTGTTTTGGCCCTATGCTCCTTGTAGGAGTTTAAAGGAAATAATATATATATATATTTAGGATATTTCAGTGACCTGTCACAAAGTGTCAAAAAAGGTGCCAATTAACCCCCTCCTAGGACATCGCCATCGCCAGTGACCAGTCCTTTTCATATATAGTGTTAGAACTTTAGAACTTTCCCCTAGGGTTACTTTCAAAAGTATTATATTGTCTACACTCGTGAGAAGTGTAGGGTTTCAAGTGAATAGTATAACCTTTACACTTTAACTAGTGCTTTTCCTCTTCTGCTTTATTTGTGTCGTGTGGCAAATTGTTTCATGTTGTAAACATCTTTATAACAACCAAGTGCTTAAGTGTAAGCACGTTTTATCACTATAATTAGTCTTGTTATTGTTTTTTCTAATTTATGGTTATAATTGAAAATTTATTTTTATTTTCAAGGATTGTAATTGAGTTTGCTATAAAAAGGATTAACATGTGTTTTACTTTGTAAATTATGTTTTAAGTGTAGAAAAATATACTACAAGAGACAATAAAGCTCTTAATTGTATTGCTATTATAACTTTTACCACCATAATTGGCCAGGATATTATGTGTTTGTTTTGAAGTTTGTAATTAAAAGAATAATAGGCCGATACCTACCTTAAGAATCACTTTTGAGTCGAACTAAGCATGTCCGGATAGGAATACACTGATAAAAATGTATACTCGTTTTAATTTACCACACAAAAGCTGTAGTTTGAAATAAACCCTACGCGATCAAAAGTACTGCGGTTATTTATGCGTCAATGCTTTTGTGTGTACCACGTAAAAATATTGATTTAAGACCTGCCTTTTAGTTTACCAATTGACACAGAATCTCTTTTTAAATCGTCATAACGACGTCCGTCCGGCTAGCTGTTTGTAAACCCTGGGCGCAATTTAAACAGCACGCAATTTAAGAGATAATTTTTTAGATTAAGTACGTATATTTTGAATGTCATAAGTAGGGATGAAATCTTCGTGCGCTAAAAAATCGAAAATATGCGCTTAAAATATGCACAAAAAAATCCAAAACGTGCATTATAAAATATTTTAGTGCAACTTAAAAAATTTCCTTAAAAAATCGTTTTTTTAATTCTACTTACAACAAAAATATAAAAAATTCGGTATATTGTTATTCAAATATCTTTTAAAACTTAAATAACTAATTTAAATTTTTGTTTGCTTAAATAAATAAGAACTGTTTTATTAAAAGTAAATTTTTGAGTTGTACTTGTAGAATGTCCATGCTACAGATCAGATCCCACTTTGATGCCAGATCAGATCAAAAATATATGAAATTTATTTTATTTTTTGAAGTCCTTAATTTTTCTATGGCAAAACGTTTTGTATTTTTTTTTTTAATTTGTCGGGCTATTCTTTCTTCCACAGTGGTAATTTTACTTTTTGCAATATTAATTAATTTGACTTAAGTATTAAGTGAACTAAATCCCTTCTAATTAGTTATGGTTTCACCAATATATCTGTAATTCGAAAATGGTAATTGACTTCTGATGTTATTTAAATTAAATATTATTTTTCTTACAACAAGCTCTTCTAACATTCTTAAATTACTCGAAGTTTTTTTGGTAGAATTCAGAAGCATTTAGCCAGGCTCTATTTTGCTACTACTGGCTGTGGTAGAAAGGGAATCAAGAGATACATTTCATTAAAAATTGCAATATTATCGAATTGACTGTTAAGCTCTCTGCAACGCGGTATAACCCTTGTGCCAAGCAAGAAGCTTGTAACAGTTTGGATAAAATATTTAAACCCATTGGAACCCTTAACCGTGTTAGGTGCTGCATCGGTTTTAAAAGAAGCATATTTTGTCGAAATCTTAAAAATCTTGTAATTAAAGCTAAGCTCAAAAAAAATTTATTTTTTATTTAAAATTTTTTTGGCAAGTTTTTTTGTGTATTTAAAAATGTTTTTAAGAACTTTTTTATAATATGCCGGTAGACTAGCTAAAAGTGAGCTAGTCTATCAGTGCCGTGCTTGCAGGTTCGATTCCCGCCAGAGACTCTGGGTTCTTTCCTGCAGACAACCGCAGAGCTTCGCGGGGTTTATCTTAGGGAAGTAAAAAAAAATCCCTCGAAAATGGCAAAATATGCAAAAATATACATTCAAAACCTAAATATGTAAAAATATGCATTTTCACCAAAATATGCAACAATATGCAAAAACAAATCGATGCCATTTTTAAAGCAAATTTAATGATTCAGAAAAATTAATGGATAAGATCGTTCTGAAACTATCGACAAAAAAGATTCATAAGCATGGAAATCGCATCTCCAGTTATAAGGATAGAAATATTAAGAATTAGCAGTGTTTAGAAAGCTGCAGTTGAGATAGTACAAGTCATAAGATTGTGCTGTAACTTCGACTTCTTCATTTGCCATTGGACAAAAATAAACGTTTGCCTTTACTTCTGATTCATTAAATGAAAACAGTCGCAGTCAAGGCAAAAGCAAAAAACGAAAAGTTATAGACAACAAAGAACATCGACAGTCGACATGTTCGGAAGTGTTTGGTTCGACAGACTGAAACTTTTAAAAAATCCCGTAGTTAACGAAGATGGGACGTTGTGTTTTAAATATATATATTTTTTTTTTTTTTTAATACTACATGTGTACATAAATACATAAATATTTATTTATTTTAATGCTTAACAATGTTTTTAATTTTTTGAAATTAAATAAAACTTTAAATAACATTATCGTTTTCATGTACATATGTATGTGATTTCTTTGGTTTATTTGGTTTGTATTTTAAAAGTTCTCTGAATTTTAATAAAGTCTATTTAATTTCACTAACAAAAGAATTTTTGGTATGTACAAAAATACCAGTAAAACAAAATACATATGCAACAAACCTACATAAAGGCAGAATTAGTCTTTACTTTCTGTTTCTGTTCTGTTCCGTTCTGTTACGAAATTGTAATAGTTTCTTTTTCTGTAGTAACTTATCAGCCATTTATGACAAATTTATTAGTTTTGCACCGTCTATTGTTTTATTTCAAAAACTTTAATGCACATAAATTTGAAAAAATTAAATTTTGTGAAGTCTTAAAATCAAAAATCAGTTTATATATTATAAATATGTATGTTTTTTTTATTATTTATCTTGCTGTCACTTATAATTACTTTACAAGTTTTTGATTTTAAAAAATTGAACCGCAACAGAACAGAAAAACTAATCAATTTCATAGGTTTTTTAATAGCAAAAATAAATCAGCTGATTCGTAACAGAACAGAGAGTAAAGACTAATTCTGCCTTAAATCAAACAACAGTTTTTTTTTTTTTGCAACAAGTGATTAAACACGTAATAGAAAAACGCTCTTCAAACTGCAAAATCAAACAAACAAAATAAAAACACAACGTCCCATCTTCGTTAACTTCGGGATTTATTAAAAGTTTCAGTCTGTCAAACCAAACACTTCCGAACATGTCGTCTGCCTATGTTCTTTGTTGTGTACAACTTTTCGTTTTTTGCTTTTGCCTGGACTACGACTGTTTTCGTTGGATGAATCACAAGTAAAAGCAACAGTTTATTTTTGTCCAATGAAAAATCAAAAAGTGGAAGAAATAGCAATTTCCTTATTTTGACTGCAGTTTTTTAAACCCTGAGAATTAGTCTATAATTTTATATAGCCAACATGCAATATTCTTTTAATTTTTCTTGCAATCTAAATTCCCTTACAAAATGTTTTTGGAATAAGAACATATTTGAACATATCTCATATACAATTATATCTCCCAAAAATTGCTTTAAATGCCCTGAAATCTTTGTAGAAGTTGATGTTGTGCTAAACAGGTGACAATGGTCGTATTAAACAATGTCTTAAGCTATAACGAATGATAAACCAGTCTTCAAACTTGGCTTATTTAATAGTTTTATATGACTAGAAATTTTCACATCATATAAAGATTTGTTTATATTAAGTCAAAAATTCATAATAAGTATAAAATCCTAAAACTTCTCCCATATCAAAATACTTTAATTCTTGGTCGATTGATTTAAAGATTCTTGGAATATTGCTCACTTACTTCATAACTTTTTTTGTTTCTTTTCCTGTAATAATCATTACTTTATTGCCGGCATCATCGTTTTAAGTATCATCACACGTGTAAAAGTTTTATATAATTTGATTATTCTTTTTTCTTTTGCAGACACAAAGTGAATGATAAAACATATCACGACATATGTTTGGATTTTTTCATGAGTGAGATCCCCAAAGCAAATTTACCCCAAAAGTAAATGTGTGCATATGTCAGGACGTAGAGAGAAAGGTATTTTATAACCAGCAACTACAACATATTTTCAATAATATCTTTGCCAAAAAAAAAAAAAATAATAACATCAAATAAAAATATTAATACAAGATGTGTAAAAGTTTTCTTAATAAATAATTATGTTTATCTCTTCAATGCGAACAAATACGATTACGAATAAGGAATTTTTGTAATTTCTTTTAGCAATAACGAAAAAAAAATTATTAATTACATTAGAGATAATAAAATATATTATGTGGGTTAAAGTTAATAAGTTTTGAAGGAAATTCACTTGTGGATTTCTCAAATACTTAATATGACAAGGGAACAAATTGAACATTTAATCAAGCATATTTTTACAAGGAAATAACAAATGGCAAGAATGAAAATAATTAGCTACAAATCCCATGAAGTTATTGTGCCATGGCAATAAAGTCATCTATTAAACATCTGTTTTCTGCCATCTTAGTTACCAAAAGTATCCAGGACCGAACATAATCGGCTTTTCCCCACATTCATACATACATAATTTGTCAATTAATTAAAAATGTGGGGGGGGGGGCATATAAATAAGAAATGTTCAGTAACATTCAGCTTTCTACGAAAGTAGTTGATTGACGCATTGTTATAAAAAAGTATATTTAGCCAACACTAGTTTTACCACAATTACATAATTGTCGACTCTCTGCCGATCTAACGAAATAATTTTGTAATGGTGTTGCCATAACATGGAGTCACCACCTGAGATCAGATATAAGATTTGTATGTCAGCAAACGTCAAATTCATTAGCAGAGAGTATTATCTTACGTGTGGAGTCTCAAATTGTGTTAGTATTAATGTTATAATAAATGTTATAAGACAGTCAAAGAGCTGTCAAAAATATACATTCATACATACATATAATACAATAAGAAGACACCATCATTAAAATGTTTAATTTATTAGTGCAAATCTTGTGAAAATTTTTTTAAAAAAGTTTTTTTAAAAATTAATATTTTTAACTAAAAAAAAATTAAAAACTAAAAAAAAAGAATAAAAACGACACAAGTTTACTGCACGAGAATCAGTTAATTATGAAACCTCATAAGATTAACAGAAATACATGTTTCCCTTGTTTAAGATTAAAGGCCCAACCATAATGTGCTTAGGTTGGCTTAAGAAAATGGGCGAATACATGTTAATTATATGAGGCAAACCATATTGAACTTAAGGAAACTTTTTGCTAAGTTTAATGAAACTGTCATTTGCTTAAGCAAGGTGCGAATCTAATCGCACATTCCGTACGGAATCAAATGTTTTTTTATTTTGTTTTTGTTTTTTTAAATACATTTGAGAGACTTTTGGTTAATTTTTGACAGTAGGTTAAGCAATGCATATTATGCATATTATGGTTACGCCTTAAGATTAACATGAAGAAATTTGTTCTCCCATTCTGCCGAAGTTCTCTTATACATATATCATGAAGCATATTATCTCAGTTGTTGACCCAGTATAAAGGACCAAATACACTTGTCAAATGCTTGTCCAGCCGGCGAATTCAACGTGTACGTGTGCTGGATGTAATATTCGCCGTCATATCTAAATATTTTTTGAATTTTCATCAAGCGTTGTTGGTGTCACACATACAAACACATTTTCACTAATATTACCACAATGCTTGATGAGTATTTTGATCACTGTATTTGGGCATTTAGAGCAGGGCTGTGGAGTCTTCCGAAAAAAGTACTAACTCCGACTCCATACGCTGAAATTTTTTGAGTGCGACTCCGACTCCTACTATAATCTTGATGCTAAATGTATATGAGACTCACTGATGTTAACTTTTATTTTTTCATTACCGTACGGCCTTCTAAATAAAACCGTTTTTGAGAAGAAATTACCGTACGCAAACATTAATGTGCTGTTTCCAAATGACAGGCGATTGATTATGTAGTAAAATTTATATGAAAAGCACTCAGTCCATCGCCTGGCATTTGGAAACAGCACATAAGAGCAGTATTCATAAACAACAACAACAACAACAACAAACACAACAAAAACAATTGACGGAAACTGATGACGGACAGGCAAGAATAAGGACAACGATTGACAGAACGACGAAAAAGCCAGGGGCTGTAACAGCCCAGGCAACCAACAAAGATCGGCCCAGGCTGATCGGAAGTGGTAAGGCAGCTCGACCAGAAGGCGGCTGCTCCAAAAACTGCGGCGAGGTACCCCTGAACTTCGCTCCAAGTACCTCAAAAGCCGCACAAGCCCTTTCCGTCATTGGAACGGATAAAACCCCTGCTTCGGGTGCTGCAAAGTTGGGTATGACTAAGTCGCCTAACAATGCAGCCTCCCATGTGTCCATTGTGCAAGAAGGGATGGCGATGAAGACATCCAATCCCAAAGTTGCACCTCCCCCCGCCAAATGCGGCGACCGTAGTAAGTCCCCTGGCACAAAACCCCCTAGAAAGAGGGCATCAAACACAAGGCGTGCTGCCTTGCGTTTCATCGATCTTCTCGGCTCCAAGAAAGCGGAAGATCTCACCAATGAGCAAAAAGCTTCATTGGCTTGGGCAAAAGCTCACATAGCTGGGCTGCCAAGTGCTACCCCTCCTGTCCCTGGAAAGGTGACAATGCCTAAACGGCAACGTTCGGAGGAGGAAGCTGCAGCCGTGAAACAGCAACCGGGGACGAAACGTCCCAAAATTTCATCGAAACCGATGAACAAATCATTTAGCGAGGTGGCCAAAGGTCACCTGGTGCGTGCCATCATCGACAAGAGTGTTGATAACGGTGCCATTTCTCATAACAAGTGGGATCTGGTAAAACAGAAACTTATGGGTGTGTTCTGGACGATCCTCAGGGAGAATCCAGGGCCACCCCCCCAATGCGATGACGCTGGCTGGTACCAGGGTCACGTGAAGCTGATGGCTTGCGCGGATGAGCGCTCAGCGCTACTCTTAAAGCAGGCCATCCAATTACTAGGAGAGGTTTGGGAAGGTGCCAGGCTCGACGTGGTGCTAGTTGGAGAAATACCACGGAGGCCGCGATCGATTGCCACCATCCCCGCCGAACCATCGGAACCTGCGGAGATCTTGAAGATCATTCAGTGCTGCAACCCTCAACTGCCCACACATGACTGGAAAGTAGTGAAGGTTTCAGCTGCTGAAGGGTCCTCAAGGACGGCGATTGTGGTTGTTAACCAGCAATCCTTGGAGCCACTGAGGGAGAGGCAGGGCAAGCTCTACTATGGTTTTGGTACGATCTTGCTCCGTGTCTACCGAAGTGACAACAAGGGCAATCCGGCTCCGTCGGTAAGTGAGGCCGAGCAACCTGTGGAAGGCATGGCTTGCGACGATGCCGTGGGCTCAAGTGACAAGGAGGATACCCAGTCTGTCTCAGGATTGGTGGGTGACTTCTTTGATCACTTGGGAGACATGGTTGATGAGGACGTGCTGCTGGAGTCTGACCAGGAGGACGTCAACATCACAGTGGTCGCCAAAATGGAGCATGGTGAAGGTGCTACAGATAAACCTCCACCACTCTAAAGCAGCATCTGCTGCATTGCTCCTCCGTGTAGTGGAGAGAGGGGAGGAGCTCGTGATGGTCCAAGAACCCTGGATTCACAAGGATCGGGTTTGCGGACTCAACCTCAAAGGCTATAAGCTATTATTTGCGAAAGGTACAGGTAACATAAGATCTTGTGTCTTAGCTAAAAACTCGTTGAATATTTTCATTCTTTCTGATTACAGTGATGAAGATACTACAACTGTTGCTCTTGAGACACCGGACGGTATAGTCTGGATGGTCTCGGCGTACATGGCGCACGACCACGGGCAGGACCCACCCAATGGGCTCATCCGTGATGCAGTTATAAAGGCCGCGGGCACTGGAACTCCGGTTATCATCTGTGCCGATGCTAATGCGCACCACACTATATGGGGTAGTACGGACACGAATGTAAGAGGTGAGTCACTATTTTCCTTTATTATTAACTATAATTTAGGAGTAGTAAATAGGGGCTGTGAGCCTACGTTTGTTGTTGCAAATAGGTGTGAGGTTCTTGATGTCACGCTAGTTAGTATAAACCACATCGATATGATCGAGAGCTGGATGGTGTCGAATGACTGTTCGCTCTCTGATCACAGATATGTGGAGTTTAGTCTAGGGCTTAGGTCTTCAGGATCGATGTCTATATTGAACAGGAGACGGACGAACTGGGGGATTCAATACTCCTCCCTGGTCCGGTCTCTACCTGACCCTCCTAGGGTTGATGATATCGGAGGGATCGATGCGGCAGTGGATCTGCTTTCGAACTCACTGCAGTTGGCGACTTCCCTGGCGTGTAGGCCAAGGGTGCGTAGGGGCAGGAACCGGCCACCATGGTGGGATCCTGATATTGCGCAGGCGAGAATTGACTGTCGTAGATTGTTCAATGTGGCAAAGCGCCGAGGCAACTGGGCGGACTATAAGTCATCATTGAATAGGTTTAGAAACTTGGTTAGATCTGCGAAAAGGACGGCTTGGAGGAACTTCTGTAGCGGCGTGGAAGGATCCTCTGAGACGAACCGTTTACGTAAGGTAATGGCTTCGAGCCCGGTTGTTCCGACCTACGTCCGGAAATCGGATGGTAGTTGGACTACGAATAGTCAAGAAACACTGGAGGTGTTAATTGATACTCACTTTCCTGGAAACTCCCAATGGGGTACACGGGATCCAGCGTGGGAGGCGACTTCCACTCCTATGTCCATTCCACTGGACTATGACAGGATTAAATGGGCCATCGATAGCTTTAGCCCATATAAATCTCCGGGTATGGATGGTATAATTCCGGCGGACCTGCAGAGGAATTCGACCCTGATAATACCCTGGTTGCTGGCCATATATAGGGGATGCGCTAGATTTTCGTATCTCCCTGTGAAATGGACCCTGTGTAGAGTGGTCTTTATACCCAAGGGGGGTAAGGCTTCTCACACCGAGCCGAAGGACTACAGACCGATCAGTCTTGCATCCTTTCTTCTTAAGACTCTTGAGAGGGTTATCGATGTGCACTTGAGGATGACCATCCCAAGGGGTTTACTCTCTGCCTCTCAACATGCCTATACGAAGGGCAGGTCTGTTGAGACGGCTCTTCACTCTCTGGTTGGAACAATTGAGAGATCGCTCGAATTCAAGGAGTACACACTTGTGGCCTTCCTAGATATTGAGGGGGCCTTCAACAACGTCAACCCGGACTCTATTGTGACGTCCATGGGGAATCTGGGGATCGACGTTGGCATATGTAGATTTGTTGACAATCTACTGAGGAATAGGGTCATTTGCTCTACAATAGGTGAAACCAGTGTTCAGAGGCTGGTGAACAGGGGTACTCCCCAGGGGGGAGTTCTATCCCCACTATTGTGGAACCTGACTATGAACACCATGTTGACAAAGTTGGACAATATGAGGATCAAGGCAGTGGCGTATGCTGATGATGTGTCAGTGGCTATAACAGGGAAGCATTTGGGCGTAATGTCCCAGTGTATGGAGGCTGCCCTGAGGGTACTAAGCACCTGGAGTGCATCATGCGGTCTGGGTGTAAATCCGTCTAAGACGGAACTGGTACTCTTTACGAGGAAGTATAGGACCGAGGAATTTAAGCTTCCGAGGTTAAACGGAACTGAGCTTCAGATATCTCGCAGTGCCAAATATCTGGGCGTGGTTCTGGATAGCAGGCTGTCATGGGGACTAAATGTCCGGATGAGAGTGGAGAAGGCAATAGTTGCCATATATGCGTGCAGGGGTGCAATAGGCAGAAACTGGGGTATGAGCCCGAGGTGTGTCAATTGGATCTTTGAGTCAGTGGTAAAGCCGACCCTGTACTATGGGGTCGTTGTATGGTGGACTGCACTGGAAAAGGGCATACACCGCGGGATGCTTGAGAAAGTATACAGACTTGTCGCGTTGATGATCACGGGATCTATGCGATCTACTCCCACGAAGGCGCTGTTTACAATTTTGAACTGGCTTCCGGTGGATATAGCGGCCAAACAGTTGGCTCTTTGCTCGGCGACACGGCTGCACGCGGCTGGCGGCTGGTCGACCCGTGACTATGGACACGCCGGGATAATCAGAAGTACGATTGTCCCTGATGGAGTGGACTACTGCACTCCGGTACCGTTCTTTGGTGCGGGGTTTGTTACACGAGTGGCGCACGGAAACGTGCCCTTGGATACTTTCCGGGAACCGACCCTGGGGGTCTATACCGATGGTTCGAGGAAAGGTGAGAGGGCTGGCGGAGGTTTCTTCATAGAGGAACTGGATGTGAAGGTTTCCTTTCGTCTGCCGGATGGATGTAGTGTCCTGCAGGCGGAAATCTCGGCTATAAGGCGGGCGGCAAACTGGCTGAGGTATCATCGCATATCGGGAGATATACGTATATTTACTGACAGCAAGGCTGCCCTTGCTTCTTTGGCGGGTGTCTACTCGACATCTAGGTTGACTGCAGAATGTCGGATGTCTTTGAATGAGATTGCGAAACATTCAAGGGTAACGCTTATATGGATACCTGGTCACTCGGAGTGCCCGGGTAATCTAGTGGCAGATGGGCTGGCTAGACAGGGTGGTCGCATGGATGACGTATTCATCGATCAATTCGTTGGTCTTCCAATAGCTCACTGTAAATTACTCATCGAGCGCGAGTCTTATAGAATAGCGCAGATGCGGTGGACCTGTGAGTCCACCTGCTTGATATCCAGGATCCTTTGGCCTGGATATGATAAACGGAGAACTGGCTCTCTACTTGGGTTCAGCAGGAACCAGATTAGGTTGGTGATATCGGTTTTGACTGGACACTGGCCGGTGGGGACTCATGCTGGAAGAATGGGTCTGGTATTCAACGACTATTGTAGGAGTTGTCAGAACGAGGAGGAAGAGGAGACTGTGCTTCACTTCCTCTGTCACTGCCCTGGACTGCGGGGCATAAGGGAAAAATACCTGGGGGGACCGGTGTTTTCCTGCTTGGGGGATCTGTCTGGGATGGAACTAAAATCGCTCCTTCTCTTCATTAGGAAGACGAAGTGGTTGGAACTTGCAGTGACACCATCTGAGTAACTGCTCCAATGGATGGGCATTGGCGCCGGGTATCACAAAGGGACCAATTGAGGACCCAAGTGAGCTGTCTTCTGATGGCTGCCCATGGAACCTAACCTAACCTAAGTATTCATAAACCATTTATTTAAATTTTAAATGTGTTTTAAGAAAAAATTTTATTAGCAATTTTTGTTTAAAATACATTTTTAAGCAAAATTATTGTATTTTTATGAATATGGCAGCAAAATAATTTTGAATAAAATAGGTACATACATACATTCAACCCAAAATATTTTTATTCAATACGCTTAGCGTGCATATGTATATGATAAACAAAAAAAAAATAATGTTTTGTTTAATTCATTTAATTATATAAATATAACTATTATCATTTTTGAATTGTTACAGTCACAAGAAAAATCAATCCATCCGTACTTAACCAAGGCAAAGTTGTGTCAATAGTACGGTAAGTACAGATTTTCTTAAATCAAGAACAGAATGCTTGATTCAAATACGGATTATTTAAGTGACAAACACTTAACTTTAGCCCCATTTAATCCCTGAACCTTGCTTTAAATAATCCAAAAACTATAGTAAAATTTATAAGCTCACGGCTATTTGATATGTAAGTATCTTTAAATATTGTTGATTTTTAAACAAACAAAAAGTTTAATATAAAATTAATAATAAATATACAAGCATAATTTCAGTTTTCTTAAGGCTCAGTTAGCCGGGAGTAACAGTAACCTTACCGTAAAAAAGTAAGACCAATCTATTTCTTACAGATTGAGACGTAACATCTTACTGCTAACTATAATCGTTCTAATTGATTTACATACAACAAAATGAATCAGCTGTTTTGCAACGTTACTGTTACTCCCGGCTAACTGAGCCTTTAATTGGACTTATCGCTGTTACAAAAACATTTGCAAAAACATTATGTTCTTAATTTTTTGTTATAAAATTGATCTATTTTTAAATTTCAAATCACCTCTCAAACGTCTAAATTATGAAACATTCATATATATGTAAGAATTTAAATAAAGTGATTACAATTTTCTTTTATTTTAAATTTAAACTTTATTCATTATTTGCTTTTGAGACTTAAAAGATTGTTTCTTAAAGACTACTTTCAAAAGACTGAGCTTAAAAACTAATCGCACTTGGTTATATTCAATTTGGCTTTTGGCTCATATAGAATATAAACAAATGATTAAATTAAAACTTACTAAAAATAAAACCTACACAATATTGTTTTTATTTCACTCATATTACAAGAAATGTAAGTATGGTGTGAGTAATTATTTATTTCAATAATTAGAATCACTGGGTATTTGCGGTTCATATTACGACTGGATATTTGGTCATAATTATGTCGTTGGGTAAAACTTCAGCATGTATATGTATACTAGGGTATTCATTCGGTTAACCGTAAATCGGTTAACCGATTAATTACTACCCGATTAACTGATCGGTTAATTTAAAATTGGCTTTTTTCGATTAACGATTAAACCGGTTAATTTCAGTCGATTAACCGACTAACCGAAGTAACAAAATTTTAAATTTTTTGTAGTATTATCACATATTTTTTGTGTTTTTAATTATTTGTTTTGTCTTATATACAAAAGGTATGGGTTTAGAAAAATATATTTTCCTTCTAGCAATACATTCTTTAAATACAGTGCAAAGTCAGAAAATACAGGAAAAAAACTGAGAAATTAGATAATCTGTATTATGGGTTGCTTTCGAGATTTTCAACATCAGCGATAAGTGAAAGAATTTTTTCCAAGTCGAGTTTTATCGAAACTAAAGAAAAGATTCTCTTAAATCCTAAACAAATCCTAAAATTTAAGCCAAATTATTTTTATAAAAGATTATTTTATAAGATCTCCTTAAACTTTTGGAAAATTTAACAATAAAATGATCTCACAGCTTATTTCTTATTAAATAAATAACATATATATTATTATATTATAAAATATGAGGAGGTCCATAACAAAACGCAATAATTACACCATAACATTTATTTGGATAAACGACAAAATGTAATTTAAGTAAGTAGCACTTAATTTTTTTAAAAAACAATTATTGAGGTATTATTGTCTACCAAAAAAATTATTATTAATCACAAATTTATTATTTTATCTGACAGTTTGTTTTAAAGTTATTTAGATAGCAAATTTGGAATTATTGCGTTTTGGTCCGAATAATAATATTTATTCATGTAATTATTGCGTTTTGTTATGGACCTTCTCCATTACCTTAACAAAAGCGAAAGGTATTAACTAAACAAAAATTCATTACGTTTTACAGTTATCTAAGAGTTGCCACCAGAGCATAATTTATTTATAAAGTTTACTTTTTTTTAATTTCTTGTAGCGATTTATTGCAAAGATGTGTAATTATTGCATTTTCCTCTGAACCATCATTATATTTGGTATTGAATTGCAGTGTAGTTATTGAGTTTTGGAATACCTTATAATAAAGGTAATATAGATTTCAATGTGTAGAATAGGATGTGTAGAATAGGATTTTGTTATGGACCTCCTCATATGTATTACATATTTATGAATTACTTTTTTGCTCTTTTAAGTTCAAGAATTGTTTTGTTTGTTTTGTTATAGTTTTTTACTAATCAATTTCAAATAATAAATAGTTTTTGCATTTTTATTAATTGAAATTACTTAATTTGTAACAAAACTTTATTAATCGGTTAACCGATCAATAACAAAATTAACCGATTATAAACCGATTAAACCAAATCCTCGGTTAATTAATCGAGTGATTAACCGATTAAAGCAAAACCCCGATTAAATGAATACCCTAATGTATACTAAAAATCCAAATTTCTTTGAATTACCGTTTTTTAAATAAAATTACCTTCCTTCCTTTTGCGGCCCAAAATTACACTAAAAAATGCTAATTACCGTACGGAAGGAGGGTATACTAAGTTTGTCATTCCGTGTGAAACTTTTTTATTATGCATCTAATACCCCTAGTTTCTTGAGTAATTCGAGTAAGTCAAGTCGATTTAGCCATGTCTGTCTGTCCGTCTGTTCAAAATACGCTCACTTTCGAAAAATTTAAAACTAAAGTTCAATCTTGGTGTCAAATGGCTTCTAGTCATCCTAAGCAGTTTGGGAGTGAAATCCAGCAAAATCCAATCAGTAGGATCATAATTATCAATCAAAATGTAGAAACACCACCCTTAATAATTGACAATTTTGTTACAAAAACGTACGTAAAAGGTGCCATAGTGTACTTCTAAAACCGTAATAAATATTGCTATCATATTTAAATGTGCTTTCGTAAAGATTGGTCCATAATTTACCATAGGCCCCATATAAAGCCAACTTCCGGAATACAGTTCAGTACGCATAAAAACGTAATAAATATCGCTATCATAAAAAAAATTTGGTACGTCACAGTTTTATAAGGCACTGCAAAATTTCGTGAAGATCGGTCCATAATTTACCCTAGGCCCCATATTATGCCTACCTACCTATTGTAATGCAATTTGCCACTATAACGCTATAACATTTCTAGAAGATCAGTCCATAATTTTCTATAGAATGCCCCATATAATGCTCACTTTAGGAAATTATTTAAATACACCTAAAACCGTAGCAGCTATAGATATTGTAAAATGTGGTCCAATTTTTGTTCATATGGCTAGAAATAATACCATGCAAATTTCTGATTATCGGTCCATATTTACCTAAGACCGCATATTAAGCAGCTTTCTGAAAAGCACTTTAAGCGCTAAAGCTAATTTCACTACTGTATTGAAATTTGTTCCATTTAGTTTTTTAATAACGGAAATCACCATACAGGATTTCGTGATGATCCGTCCATAATTTATTTTTTTTAAAAAACCTCTTATTTCTAAAAAAAATTTTTTTTACAACAGTGCCAACATTTTTAAAAGAAAAACCAAAAACACGTTGTAAGGCTTTTTATATTACTGTTAAATAATTAAATGAAAAAATTATATAGAATTCCTTTTATTTAAAAATATAACAAAATTAAATCTAAAAATGTTTTTATTTTGAATGCGCCCTCGCGTATGCTCTTTCTTATTATTATATTCCTAAAAATTAAAGCTCAAGCTATTTATTATTAACTTCTTCAATTCTCACACACAAATATACTTAATTTGCCACAATAGCACGTAATTGAGAAATACTCAATTGGTTACCTCTTATTTCATAAAAGGGTGCAAGTTCTTTGACGTGTTTAAGAAAGTCGTTATCAAAATCGAACTTTTTTAACAGACCATTAAAAAGAGCAACATAAAACTTTAAAGAATAAACTCCAATATCTATTTACTTTAGACAACTTATATGAATCAAGTGCTAAAGATATTTCAGAATCTAAAAAAAAATTTGGTATCTTTACGAAGAAGTCAACACAATTAAAATAATAAAGAACAGAGAAAATACAAGACCATTTAATAACATGAAAACATCACTTAATATATGTATCCAATATACTGCAAATTTTAAATTGTGCATCTCAAAAAACTTGCAAAAAAGGGAAAACTTGATAAATGGCAAGGCTGCCATGGAATAATATAAATGTCCCTCCTGAAAATCATTTTAGTTCGGCATAAACTGTTACGAATCATGATATTATTCAAGTTAGTTCAAATTGCTAGGAAAAAAAGCATAACACTTTCTGATTGTCGTACAATTTGTTTGAACCCAAAACAAATTATTATACTGACGTCCGTTTTATAAAGATTATTTAATAATTTATAGCTCATATATATTCTAACTGTCGGTGGTGTCAAAGATTCGGAACATTCGAATATAGGAATCTAACTTTTTTAATGAATTAGCTTTTAAATGGCTTAATATAGCATAAAAATGATTCTTAAAAATTTCAAATCGATATTTTAAATATTGCATCGTCAATTTCGAATAATTTTTATTTTGGAAAATTTTTTTTAAATTTTTTATTCCGAAAAACTTTGGAGTCGAAGTCGCGAGTTTTTGTGAGTACTACGACTCCGACTCCGACTCCGGCACAAAAACCTCAACTCCGACTCCACAGCCCTGCTTTAGAGTCCACAGATATTATAGGCCCACTTTAAAAATGCAAAAATATTTATAATATAATTTACGACAGTTATCGTTAAGAGGTTACAATATTAAAGTAAGAGTGTCGAAATTGAATGTAACATCGGTCAATGGAAATCGCTACAGGGAAATAATCCGAAGCTCTTTGTAGCGGAAAATTGATGATTAAGACCTAGAGAATATGTAGTTTCAACAGGATGGTGCCACTTGCTAGGGGGTTCAGTCGATTAATTCCAATTCGATTAATCGAAAAAGTTTAGACGATAAATTATTCGAATAATTTAAAATTGCTAATTTCGATTTAAGGATTAATCGAAAAATTTATACCGATTAATCGAATAATAATAATACATAGCATTTCTGTTAAATGTATAATTTTTTAAAAGTTTTAGGTCGAATGAACAAACCAAATGTATGTGTCCGTTGGAATTAAAAAAAACAATCATATTAATTTTCATATATGTAATTCTAATGTGTATTCTAAGTCAAATTACATTCCTCAAAAGCTTTTATACTTTTAACGATTCTTAAGGATTACGGGTATTGTTATGGGAACATGCTACCTAGTAGTTCGGCCGTGCTCGTCGGATGGGGTGTGTTCAGTTTCCGAAAAGTAGATTTGAAACAGAATTATGAATCGCCAGCAGAAAATTTTAAATTTAGGTAGCTTTAAGACAAAATACAATACCATACAGTGGGAAGAGGAGAAATGAAAAAGTTATTGGATGAGTGTAAGGGTAGCTAAAGATCTTATTTGCTACACCGGTCTATACCCTCCCACCATGCTGCCAAAGTGAACTATTGGTTGACAGCCCAATAATAAAAAGTAAACAAACTAAAAGAATTCACCTAACCCATACTTCCAACTTAACCTTACGTTAATACAAAAACTCAAAGTTTATTCCATTTTAATTACATTATAAACGTAAAAATTTAATGAAAATTAAGTTTAAATTAAACGAAAATAAAATAGAAAGACTTAAAAACAAAATATAATAAATCATACAATATACTTCATTACGAAGTTTAATTCTTAACATAAATTTGGGCAGTTAAATTTGAAAATATGAATTTAAAATTGACTTATGCTCTTTTTCTCAAAAAAAAAATTGAGTTATTGTGCAAAATACGAAATAAACCCACAAATATTTACCTACGAGTTCAAAGAAGTATTGAATGTGTTACTAAGAATGTAAAAGAGGGATTATTAATATGTACGTAACTTAATTACAAAGATAATATAGGCTGAGTCAAGGCGAATTCATAAAGGTGACATTTTCGAGTCATCTGTTTATTGTTTATTTTTTTGTGTGTATACTGAATGTCAAACTTTGTTTACATTTTGTGAAAAAATTAATTCAAATTTAAAATTCAATAAAAATTGTAAAAAAAAACTTTTTTAAATTTTATAAAATAAAACAAGTGAATATAAAATAGAAATTAGAAAGAAATTAAAAATGCGTAAGGAATAAGTAAAGCCACAATTAATTTGCAATAGAGGAACAAGATTTACTTTTTAAAGCAATTGTGTATATTTTATAAACAAAAAAATTTTCTTTTTTATGTTTTCAACAAAAATTTTTGACATTCACTCTAACTTTTTACAAAAACAAAATACATACTGCCTATTTCACGATGTCACTCGAACGTTTACGTTCGCGCAAATAACATATAAAACAAAAACAAATTTTTGAATTTTGTTTTTTTTTTATATGTTATTTGTGCGAACGTAAACGTTCGAGTGACATCGTGAAATAGGCAGATAGTATTTTTCAATAAAAAGGGATAGCTAGCATAACTCTATCTCATGATGCGGGCACCTTTATGAATTCGCCTTGGGCTGAGTATTGCAACGTTTCCTACGACGAAAAGTTTAAATTTTTATTATAAACGAGTATAAAAAAAAACAATCCCGAGCATGAAAACATAATTACATATATGGATACATCCAGAAGGTATGTTTAATTTATTATGTTACGTACCAAAAATAAAAAAAAAAAATTGAAATTGAGTGTAAGAAGTATAACTTAATATGTCTAACAAAGGAATAATGACATTTATAATTCACTTACATTTCAAAATCCATCGTTGTCCACAGGCGCCGGAAGACTGGATGAGTGAACTGCTTATGACAACTAAACGTTAAGATACCCAGCAAGCAAAATAGTCCGACGTCTTCCAGATATCTAACAGAAACGTCGGCAAAAAAGTCGGAATCGTATACGAATTCTGTCAGATTTCTGACCCAAAAATTTATGAAGTGGTTGACACGAATTCTGTCAGACATGTCGTGGGAAATTTGTCACGATTCAATGCGTTCGTGGCCGTTGCCACACGCACGGTTCGCGTGCACTGTCCATTTGTCACACTGGTAACTAATTAATTTTCAGCCGGGCTATGACTCGTCGGGCATGGGCGGGTGTTCGTTGCAAATGAACGTGCATAAAACATTATTTTATGTACCAGTGTATTGCCTAAATAAAAAAAATAGAAAAACGGGGCGTAAACGAAATAAAACCGAAACGCACAGAAACCAAACACGGGATACAATACCTTTTTGTTTCGGGGATTTAGATGTAATTAAATCCCTGGCTGGCCCTCCCTCAGCATCCATCCTGATGCTCGACCATGGTAGCATGATAGCCGCAAATTATAGCTACCCCTAAAACGAATTTTCACCACCAAATACCTACCTTAACCCCTTCACTCTTCCATTTTTAAATTAAAACCGATTTTCCTTTAAATTTTCATAAATTCAAAGTTCAACAAGAAATTTTATTTACAATATCTTTAAAATAACTTAAATATTAATCAACCAATTTATTTTCATTTCACAATACCTCAAGATAGTTATCTAGCTACAAATGTTATGATCAACATCGGCAGAATGAAAATTTAGCCTAGCACTCTATTCAAACACCTACATTAGCGCTAATATACTGGTGGAATCTAACTGTTCTTTATACTGCCTAAATTGTCACTCTTACGGACGTTGATTGAGGTTCATCCAGAACTGGGCAAAAACGATTATTACTACTATACAAAACATTAAATCAAAGGTGACCACAGTTGGTCCTAAAGTACTACTGTCCCCAAATATTTGAGGTACGCTTTAATTGAATGTAATTTATAATCACTTCACCTTACGTTGAGAAACTTTTCATATAAATTTTTTTTCTTTAAAAATTTTTTTTTTTAAAAAATTTGCATGAAAAAATACTTTAAGTGAGGTGACGCGTTTAAAAAAAATAAAGGGGTTAATGGATTCAAAATTATTATCACTAGGGATGTCTTAATTGGATTTACTTTAAACTCAATCTTAATTAAAATAAACTCAACTTTACAGGTCCTTAGTTCTAATCGTTTTTACTTAGAGGTTTGGATTTAACACAATCTCAACTTGATACAATATTGGTTTTCATACGTTCTACTGGGAGATGCAACATTACTTTTAGTTGATACAGGGTACGTTTTCTGTTTTTGTTTACTTATAATCTAGAATTATGGGGGAATGTGTTGTAACAATTTAAATCAAATTCAAAACCCAGCCAAACTGTGGCTTATACGTGGTGTGTCTCTAAAACGATTTTCGTGGAACTTTAAAGTTACAATCAATCTAATCTCACAATTCAATTAGTTACACCTTTTATTCGATGTACGCACAATTTGCTCTATTTAATCATCCAAAATGAAATTAACTCGAAAGTTACACGAATCCCGCTTTAGTTTTGGTTTTTTTTTTTGTTTTTTTTTGTTTTTTTTTTTTTATTTTTTTACATTTAAAATACTTTACTTTGTGTTTTTCCTTTTTCTTTTTTTTTTGTTACAGTTTTAGAATTAATCTCATTCCGACCTTATATTTGCTATTATTTCAATTGATAGTATTTAAACATTACGGTTCACAAATTTGTACCGGGGGTAATCTACTTATGTTTACTTAAAGATTCCGCACCAACCTCTTTCAAAATTTTCACAGGTTACGCCTTAAACTACGGCCTACAAATTTCAACGTTATAGTATTTGCAAACTATACAAAGGTGTTTTCGGTTTGGTGACTTAAAATTCAAAGTTACATCAATTTGCTGTTATTGCGAGGTGGTGTCTTAAATTGACCCTCCGTGTAGATCCAAAGTTAGACTAATTTTGAAATCTCTACGTGATATGGTTTTAGCTGGGGTTTCTTCACATTAAAATTGCGTCTCGATTTTTATGATATACTTTGTAATTTGTTTTGGGTATTTTTTTTTCTTTTTTTTTTTTTCGTGACAATTACAAATAGCTATGGTTTCAGTTTATATACGCGTTGGTGTTATAATTTAATCTATTCGAAATTTATGCATTTACTCCATTAAAAATTTATATGAGTTGTGTCTACTTTACGTTCAACCACCAGTTCACAATTGAACAAAACTGAAGTTTTCTTTTCGAGGTGCGCTTACCCGCAATCTATTTCAAGATTTAAGATTGACTCCACTTGAAACTTTCGCAATCGACATTTACTTCTGACTTTCACGAGAAATCAAAATTAAGCTAACTCTAATCTTACACGGTGTAGGCTCAACTTTGTTTATTAAACAATTATATATTACAAGATTATTTAGCACTTGTAAAAGTGCGATTTACATGTAGTTTCACCTGAAGTTAGAAATTAATTTATTTTCCAAAATTTGTACCGACTATGTATTAGCCTGGTTTTGTACGAATTTCAAACGTTCTCCCGATATTTGTTTACTTCGGCTTGGTAGAAAAAAAAATTGCAAAAACGAATTTTAAATCCCGAGATCATGCGGGATTTCAACCCAACCAACTATTCAAAATTTACCCAAGGGAAGGTATTACCCTGGGGTATTAAAGAATAACAAAAAAAATGCGTTACTTATCTTTTCAAGTCCTCGACATGAATGATGATTGTCGTTGTCCGTGGATGTTGGTATTTAAACGTTGTTTACAGATGTATAGCCTTTACTATTGTTGGCTAAAGCTGTTGATATTTAACCTGGGTTGGAGATGGCTGACGTTAGTTCTCCGTTGTTATTCAATTCTGATGTTTAAAGTTGAATGAAAGTTGTTTGCTGTTGTACTTAGAGTTGACTCTAGATGTCCATGGGTGTGACAAGTTAACGTTACTTAACGGTGACTTTTCGACATCAATCGGTGCTGTTAGTTACAATTCAAGCATTCGGTTTGCTGTTGGCACTATATATGGATATTTAGGGTTGACCCTAGATGTCCATAGATGTGACACTTTAACGTTGGTTAACGTTTACTTTCCGATATCATTCGGTGCTGATCGTTGAAGTTGAACGCAAACGGTTTTGCTGTTTTCCAACGAGGTGGCTGTTAGCAATTGGTTAAAGATGATATTTCCGTTTTCTACTAAAGTGGCTGTGTATGGCCGACTTCGGTCCTTGTTGATGGGTGAACGACGTTTTGGTAATCCCCTTACTTGTTGCTTGCGGGCTGAATTGGCGACTGACCAGTCATGACAGGCAAGGTGTCCTAATTTTATTTTTTTTTTTTTCCCAACGAGAGATGTCACTTGACCTTGTCCAAGTCCATACACCGACCAGAGAGAGGCACTATAACTTTGCAACGGCCGATGTTTAAGAATTTAGTTGCGCACGCTTTGTCACTCCCGAATCCAGCACACAAAAGAAAAAGACCAAAATGCCGGAAACAGGACGTTACGTGAAGTTGGCTGGAGTTGCCACTACTTCACAGGTATGTGCCACAAAAATGCAACCTTGGTGGCAAGGTTGTAATCCTATGTAATACGGCGAATTCGATTCGACTTAACTCATGTCCTGACATATGTAATGTGCCTTGACAATGCCTTGACATGGCACACCACACACCTTCCCGGTGTTGGACAGTTTTATCATATTCGCAATCATATTGCGAATATGATAAAAGTGAAACATCAAGCTATGCCTTTAAATCCTTAGCGTGAAATACACCCAGTGGTTTTCCTTGTAAAGTCTCAATCTCATACAGGCTGTTACCAACCATTCGAACAATTCTACACTTGAGAAATTTACGGCACAGTTTCGCTGATACCTGTTTAGCAAAATCTGACAACTGAAAGTTTCGGCGGAATACTTCCTGTCCTACTTTAAACTTAGCAATCCTCGCTCGTATGTTGTATCTTTTCGCGTTAGCCTCGTAGCTTTTGTGTAATCCTTCTTTCAGCTTATCGCGAACGATTTCCATGAAGTCGTGCCGGTTCTCAAATCTGATATCAGGTTCATCGACAACGTTTAGTTTTCTGGCTATCTTGTATGCCGATGCATGAGTAATCATGTTAGTGCCAAACAACGCAAAATACGGAGTCATGCCAATAGCAGAATGTACTGCTGACCGTAGGGCGCATTCTATTTCGCAGAGGTGTAAATCCCACTCGTTGTGGTTTTCTCCCAAATACGAACGAATTGCTGACAAAATTGATTGATTGACGCGCTCTGACGCATTTGCTTGAGGTGCATATACTCCTGTCTTGCAATGATTTATCTCAAAAGTTGCCATTAAAGCCGCAAACTCCTCGCCCACAAATTGTGGTCCATTATCCGAAACTATTGTTTCGGGACAACCAAATTTATAAAAAACGTCTTTAACTAGAAAATCTACTACATTGCGAGCATTTGCTCTAGACATTGCCTTCAGCAATACGAACTTGGTCACATAATCCAATACAATAAAAATATAACAATTACCACGCTTCGAACGAACGTAAGGTCCTAAAAAATCTATGAAAATACGCTGAAAAGGTCTGGTTGCGTCTGATTCTTTACCCATTGGTGGTTTGAGAATAGTGTTAGCCGGTTTGCATTCCTTGCATACGTCACAACGATTAACAAAGTTTCGAACCTGAATGTTCAAATGAGGCCAATAAAAATATTCGCGAATTCTTCTGATTGTTTTTGCAATGCCCCCATGAGCCATACTGGGTGGGCTATGCGCTTTCTCAATTATGCTTTCGGTTAACGAAGCAGGCATCCATAACTTCCAGGCATGATCTTCTAACAAAACGTCGCCGTTATATACATTTGTTCTTTTGTATACAAGATTGTCAATAACTTTAATATCGGGTAAACTAGATTTTTCCTCCTGAACAACGCGAACTAATTCTTTATAATCATCAGAGCTGAACTCTGGTGAATCTAAATCGACTAAAAATGAACCAAAGTTATCTAATGCGTCTACGGTGTATCGCGATAACGCGTCCGGTACAACATTCTGTGAACCTTTCCGGTGCTGAATTTGAAAACTAAAGGACTGTAATTGTAAGCTCCATCGCGCTAATCTGCCGCTAAGGTCTTTCTGAGACATGAGCCACTTAAGGCTGGAGTGATCTGTGATCACTACAAACTGCATCAACTCGATGTATGGACGGAATCTTTGTATCGCTGACACTACCGCTAAGCATTCACGCTCAGTTACAGAATAATTTTTCTGAGCTGACGTTAATTTTCTAGAAAAATAAGCAATTGGATGTTCGCCACCTTCAGGGTCTTCCTGAAATATGACTGCCCCGATTCCAACATCAGACGCATCACACTGGATATAAAAAGTCTTCGTAAAGTCAGGATGGGTTAAAACGGGACTTGTACTAAGGCAGTGAATTAATTGGTCAAACGCTAGCTTTGCTTCCGCAGTAAATTCAAATTTTTTTGTTTTCTTAAGTGTTTCCGAAATTGGAGCTGTTATAGTCGCGTAGTCGTTTATGAATCGACGGTACCAACCAGTGGTTCCCATAAAACTCCTAACTTGCTTTGGTGTAGTTGGATAGCTAAAATTTTGTATTGCCGAGATCTTGTCCGGATCTGGCCTGAGAATTCCTCCCCCCACGATATAACCTAAATATTTAAGTTCCTTACAACAAAATTTGGATTTTTCCACGTTAATAGTTAATCCGGCGCTAGACAAACAAGTGGCTACTTCCCTTAGAAGATCGATATGTTCCGCGAATGTAGCAGATACAACTAACAGATCATCCAAGTAGACGAAAACACGCTCGCAAAGGCGCGCAGGGATGACTTTGTCCATTAAACGGCATAACCGTTGAGCTGCATTGCACAACCCAAACGGCATTACCGTAAAGTGGTACAAAGGCCTTCCAGGTACCGTGAACGCCGTCTTTTCCCTACTGGAGACTGCTAGCGGTATCTGCCAAAACGCGTCCTTTAAATCAACACTAGAAATGAAATGGGTATCTCCCAGTCTACTCAATAAACCTTCAATATTAGGTAAAGGATATGCATCCTTTATGGTGACATCATTCAGCCTTCTCGCATCCAGGCATATACGTACCTTTTCACCTTTTTGAACGAACGTGACCCTATTGTTCCAAGGACTTTCACTTGGCTCGATAACTCCCAGAGAAATCATGCGATCCAGTTCGGCATACATGAGCTGTTGTACAGCTGGTGAAATCGGATAATATTTTTCTTTGATGGGGATAGCTGTTCCGGTGTCTATACTATGTATTTCTAACGATGTTTTACCAAGACCTTTTTGCGCAAATGAAGGGAATTCTTGAATGGCTTTGTCCAAAATATGTTGTCGTTCAGGTGTTAAAGTGTGTCTACTCGGAAAATCGGCTGAAGTATCCTCTTTCAACTCGCCGTTATCCGTTGTTATACTATTAATCTCAAATCTGAATACATTAAACAATCTCAAAAAATCTACGCCTAAAAAAAGTGTTTCTTTTAAGGTAGGGACAAGGTAAAATGTCACGTAATCTGACCGCCCATTAAATTCTATCAATGCCCATACACGCCCTATAATCTGGTTTGCTCTGCCATCAGCAGTAAAAATCTTCGAAATATAAGGATGTATCACAAGTTTAGCTTCTTCAACGACATCAAGGCATCCTTCACCTAAGCAAGAAACTGTTGCACCGCTGTCAAGCAGACCTTGTACTTTAACGCCATTAATAGAGATGGTGGTATAAATCCTCCTATCCGAGTTTTCAATTAAGTTGGCTGAGGCTATTTCTTTACGTATCTGTTTCCGTTCCTTATAACGCTGTCTGGTCTTAATAATTCTTCTAGATGGTGTTCCAAAAATTCTTTCTCTTGCTGCTTCGTATTCCCTCAATCGTATGTGGTAGGGCTTTCTAGGGTTAATGTCAACTTTGGTGGTATTGCAGGGTAAAATTGGTTGTTCATTAATCGAAATATCAGTTGGTTTGGCGGTTATTAACTCTTCGGTAGAGCTAGTTGTTAAATCCATTGTAAGATCGGTTTGAGTTTCCGCTGCGACGCTAGTTGGCAAGATTTCTGTTACAAGGTAGGGTTCGACTGATTCGTCGGTGGGGTACTCGGTGTTTGTTGAGCCTGGGTTGCTACATTTCTCGAACGACCCTCCATCCCAGTACGAGGATTGTTCGCCACCCTGTTTCCCTGACAGACTGGACATTTAGGAGTCACCGTGTTATCGTAACCACACTTGAAACAAAATAATCTTCTACGCTCCGACGGGCAATCCATAAACATATGACCTTCGGCCTTACAATTCCAGCACACAAGTTTGCGAACTGGGTTTGACAATGCGCTCACCGAAATCTCGTTTTCCAATAGTTCTCCCTCCATATCTAGTTCGTTTATATGCTTCGCTTGGTATCTCGGGTTACTAACTCGCTGATTGTTTAACAAACTCTCGGCTCTTCTCCCTTCGGTTCTAAATTGACTCAATCCAAATGGTCGTACTGCAAACAAAAGTTGTGATAAAGCTGGTCTCAAATTATTTTTCAAAATCTCTACTAAGTCCTGTTCTAACATGGGGTTGGTCTGTTGGTTTCTCAAACGAATAACTGCATTGCAAAAATCATCAACAGATTCCAATGGTTGTTGCCTCCTGTCAAGAATTTTTCGTTGAATATCGAAATCGCTTTCATATCGGTGAAAATATCTAATTAGGGCGTTCTTAAGGGTTGGCCAGTCACTTAACGTCGTATTCATCCGCCTATAATCCCATAGCCAATCTAATGCTGGTCCACTTAACAAATGGTGAAAACTGCGTATGACTTCCGCCCAAGAACAACCGTAGTCCGACTGAAGTGTCTCAACTCTAAACACAAAATCCTCGACGCTCGGTGTTTTTGTCGTCCCGTCAAATTGCAATCCCCATTTATCGATCCTGTTAAATGACTCTCCATAATTGTTACGTTGATTCCGCGGTGCATACACTTGTGGTGGTGGCTCACTAAAACGTGGTTGTTGGTTTTCAAAAACTGGTAAATTATTCCTGTTAACGTGTGGTGGAACTTGGTATCGGTTATCTGGGCAATTATGACGCTGTGGTTGGGGCATACTTGGGTGGTAATTGTTCACGGAATTTCTTCTCGGCGGTGGTGGTTGGTGATACGTGCACGGCGGCCGCAGATTTACTGACCTCTGCTCCTCGAAGCTCTGATTTACTTGGGCTCCTCCCGCTCTACTTGCCTGTGACATCGCGCTTACTGTCGCTTGTACTATCGCCGGTATCAACTCCTCTATCCTTGCGTCCACAGATCTACGAACTTCTATTTGCCTCAAACCTTCTGCTGCTCTTAGCGGCTCTCTCAACCTTTCTGGCCTCAGCTGATTAGTGTTCGCTCCTCTAAATTCCCTTTGAACTCCGATGGCTGTGATACTGCTAAACTCTGGTGATGTTATGGTGCTGTCTAAAGATACGTTTGCCGTTGAGGTGTTTTGCTCGGTTTCCTCCTGTCTAACAGAAATGTTTTGGCCAGCTCCTCCCATGGCTATACCTGTAGCTTGCGTTGTAAATAGTTGATAAGGCTGTGAGTGAACTATAGCCGAGGTGGTTATCGAAGTTGCCAATGCCATCGCTGACGAAGTAGTGGTGGTTGTAAACCCCGCTGCTGTGTCGCCTGGTCCCATTGTGTTGGTTGTATTAAATCCACTGCGGGTCCTTACCATTAAATCCGAACAAACTTCCCGAGTTTTATCAAACTTCCCAAAAAAGTATTCTCAAAATGCTTAAAGAAATGTTCCCAGAAAAACTATATAAAATGTCGCGATCAAAACGTCCCCCAAAAATTATTCTCAAAAAATCGTAAAAACAAATATCTATATATATACGCTACGCTGCCGATGTATCTAGTGCGTATACAACTAACAAAATTATTTGTACCAAATGTCAAGCCCAAAAAAAACTTTCAAATTTATAAAGTTTGTAAAAGCTGAAAATCAAAAGTTTTAAATTAAATAGCAAACTCAAACAAATTGAATTATGCCGGAAAATTCAACCATAAACTTGAAAACGCACAAAACTTATAATTCGTACTTGAATATTAGCCAAACTATCAAACAATTGCCAAAAGAAATTGTAACCCGATGGCAACTCTTAAAACTTTGCCACCCGAACTCAAACAAAAGGTAATAGCAATTAAAGAATAGCAAGCCAAAAGAAATGTCAAATTATTCGTATTATTTTTAATTATAAACCATCTAGAATTTTTGCAACCGAAATCATAAAAAAAATCGAGAATAATTGCCAAACACTTTTAGCCAACTGGCAACTCTTAAAATTTTGACAACACGATAGACCGATTCAAATTTATAAAAATTTGGGCTAAAACGTTTACTTTACAGGTTAAAACCCAAAAGAATACGAATTTAGCAAAAACGGTAAAAGTTTGCTGATTTAGAGTTTTGCCACATATGCTGAAAGATTTAAACTTAAAATTTAATCACACCCAACTGGTATAATACTACAATCGTAGCAAAAAAAATTATCGCAAAATCGCCACAATAAATTTTGACCCGATGGTAACTCTGTAAATTTTGACAACCGAAATCAAAATAAAAAGTAAACAAAGAAAAATTTCAATCAAACTTATTGTCAAATCGGAAAAAATTTAAATTATTGTTAAAAAAACTTAAAGCCTAGAAATCAAGATCAATATGTATATAGTGAAAAATACAAACCAATAGTTAAGCCGATAAATGAAAATTAAAACTAAAAATCAAAAAAAAATTGCAAAATATAATTGTTAATATAGAATTTCGAAAAGGAAAAATAAAATGAAAATTAAAGCCTGAAAATCCAAAAATTATGTATGTGTGTATGATTATAAAAATAAAACCAACAAAAAAAATGTCCAAAATAAAATAATCATTAGTTTTAACTTCGCTAACCGAAATTAGAAAAATAACAGACTCAACTCCCAATCTCACGAAATTTTCTCAAAACTTTCGGTTCAAACAAACTTGGTATCAAAATGTACTAAACTTCAGTGTAGGGTTGGTATTTGGATGGTGAAATTAAAAGTAAATAAAAACAAAGGTATTGTTTCCCATAGTTAGGTTTGCGAATGTTGGTTCTGCATGACCGTTGTCATGGATACAAGTTAACGTCGCGTCGCGGCCTTGAAGTACAAACCCACGGAGCATACGCCACTTTCCGCTCTGGCAAAAAGTTCCCGAATCCTATCGCGTTTAGTAATCCCGGTCAAATCCCAATTACTACGACTTATAGTCATCGACAAACTTCCCTAACCGCACTCGTCGTCGCGAATAAACCGATGTACCATCAGTCCTGAACTTACGAAAAGTCGATTAAGTACCGCCAAACGATCAAAATTGTTTTTACTAAAAATTTCAAACTTAACAAACGCACGATATCTAAAAAGGTAAAACGATTCAATTCCATTCGAGCCCCACGTTGGGCGCCAAAAATAATATAACTGTCACGATTCAATGCGTTCGTGGCCGTTGCCACACGCACGGTTCGCGTGCACTGTCCATTTGTCACACTGGTAACTAACCAATTTTCAGCCGGGCTATGACTCGTCGGGCATGGGCGGGTGTTCGTTGCAAATGAACGTGCATAAAACATTATTTTATGTACCAGTGTATTGCCTAAATAAAAAAAATAGAAAAACGGGGCGTAAACGAAATAAAACCGAAACGCACAGAAACCAAACACGGGATACAATACCTTTTTGTTTCGGGGATTTAGATGTAATTAAATCCCTGGCTGGCCCTCCCTCAGCATCCATCCTGATGCTCGACCATGGTAGCATGATAGCCGCAAATTATAGCTACCCCTAAAACGAATTTTCACCACCAAATACCTACCTTAACCCCTTCACTCTTCCATTTTTAAATTAAAACCGATTTTCCTTTAAATTTTCATAAATTCAAAGTTCAACAAGAAATTTTATTTACAATATCTTTAAAATAACTTAAATATTAATCAACCAATTTATTTTCATTTCAAAATACCTCAAGATAGTTATCTAGCTACAAATGTTATGATCAACATCGGCAGAATGAAAATTTAGCCTAGCACTCTATTCAAACACCTACATTAGCGCTAATATACTGGTGGAATCTAACTGTTCTTTATACTGCCTAAATTGTCACTCTTACGGACGTTGATTGAGGTTCATCCAGAACTGGGCAAAAACGATTATTACTACTATACAAAACATTAAATCAAAGGTGACCACAGTTGGTCCTAAAGTACTACTGTCCCCAAATATTTGAGGTACGCTTTAATTGAATGTAATTTATAATCACTTCACCTTACGTTGAGAAACTTTTCATATAAATTTTTTTTCTTTAAAAATTTTTTTTTTTTAAAAATTTGCATGAAAAAATACTTTAAGTGAGGTGACGCGTTTAAAAAAAATAAAGGGGTTAATGGATTCAAAATTATTATCACTAGGGATGTCTTAATTGGATTTACTTTAAACTCAATCTTAATTAAAATAAACTCAACTTTACAGGTCCTTAGTTCTAATCGTTTTTACTTAGAGGTTTGGATTTAACACAATCTCAACTTGATACAATATTGGTTTTCATACGTTCTACTGGGAGATGCAACATTACTTTTAGTTGATACAGGGTACGTTTTCTGTTTTTGTTTACTTATAATCTAGAATTATGGGGGAATGTGTTGTAACAATTTAAATCAAATTCAAAACCCAGCCAAACTGTGGCTTATACGTGGTGTGTCTCTAAAACGATTTTCGTGGAACTTTAAAGTTACAATCAATCTAATCTCACAATTCAATTAGTTACACCTTTTATTCGATGTACGCACAATTTGCTCTATTTAATCATCCAAAATGAAATTAACTCGAAAGTTACACGAATCCCGCTTTAGTTTTGGTTTTTTTTTTGTTTTTTTTTGTTTTTTTTTTTTTATTTTTTTACATTTAAAATACTTTACTTTGTGTTTTTCCTTTTTCTTTTTTTTTTGTTACAGTTTTAGAATTAATCTCATTCCGACCTTATATTTGCTATTATTTCAATTGATAGTATTTAAACATTACGGTTCACAAATTTGTACCGGGGGTAATCTACTTATGTTTACTTAAAGATTCCGCACCAACCTCTTTCAAAATTTTCACAGGTTACGCCTTAAACTACGGCCTTCAAATTTCAACGTTATAGTATTTGCAAACTATACAAAGGTGTTTTCGGTTTGGTGACTTAAAATTCAAAGTTACATCAATTTGCTGTTATTGCGAGGTGGTGTCTTAAATTGACCCTCCGTGTAGATCCAAAGTTAGACTAATTTTGAAATCTCTACGTGATATGGTTTTAGCTGGGGTTTCTTCACATTAAAATTGCGTCTCGATTTTTATGATATACTTTGTAATTTGTTTTGGGTATTTTTTTTTCTTTTTTTTTTTTTCGTGACAATTACAAATAGCTATGGTTTCAGTTTATATACGCGTTGGTGTTATAATTTAATCTATTCGAAATTTATGCATTTACTCCATTAAAAATTTATATGAGTTGTGTCTACTTTACGTTCAACCACCAGTTCACAATTGAACAAAACTGAAGTTTTCTTTTCGAGGTGCGCTTACCCGCAATCTATTTCAAGATTTAAGATTGACTCCACTTGAAACTTTCGCAATCGACATTTACTTCTGACTTTCACGAGAAATCAAAATTAAGCTAACTCTAATCTTACACGGTGTAGGCTCAACTTTGTTTATTAAACAATTATATATTACAAGATTATTTAGCACTTGTAAAAGTGCGATTTACATGTAGTTTCACCTGAAGTTAGAAATTAATTTATTTTCCAAAATTTGTACCGACTATGTATTAGCCTGGTTTTGTACGAATTTCAAACGTTCTCCCGATATTTGTTTACTTCGGCTTGGTAGAAAAAAAAATTGCAAAAACGAATTTTAAATCCCGAGATCATGCGGGATTTCAACCCAACCAACTATTCAAAATTTACCCAAGGGAAGGTATTACCCTGGGGTATTAAAGAATAACAAAAAAAATGCGTTACTTATCTTTTCAAATCCTCGACATGAATGATGATTGTCGTTGTCCGTGGATGTTGGTATTTAAACGTTGTTTACAGATGTATAGCCTTTACTATTGTTGGCTAAAGCTGTTGATATTTAACCTGGGTTGGAGATGGCTGACGTTAGTTCTCCGTTGTTATTCAATTCTGATGTTTAAAGTTGAATGAAAGTTGTTTGCTGTTGTACTTAGAGTTGACTCTAGATGTCCATGGGTGTGACAAGTTAACGTTACTTAACGGTGACTTTTCGACATCAATCGGTGCTGTTAGTTACAATTCAAGCATTCGGTTTGCTGTTGGCACTATATATGGATATTTAGGGTTGACCCTAGATGTCCATAGATGTGACACTTTAACGTTGGTTAACGTTTACTTTCCGATATCATTCGGTGCTGATCGTTGAAGTTGAACGCAAACGGTTTTGCTGTTTTCCAACGAGGTGGCTGTTAGCAATTGGTTAAAGATGATATTTCCGTTTTCTACTAAAGTGGCTGTGTATGGCCGACTTCGGTCCTTGTTGATGGGTGAACGACGTTTTGGTAATCCCCTTACTTGTTGCTTGCGGGCTGAATTGGCGACTGACCAGTCATGACAGGCAAGGTGTCCTAATTTTATTTTTTTTTTTTTCCCAACGAGAGATGTCACTTGACCTTGTCCAAGTCCATACACCGACCAGAGAGAGGCACTATAACTTTGCAACGGCCGATGTTTAAGAATTTAGTTGCGCACGCTTTGTCACTCCCGAATCCAGCACACAAAAGAAAAAGACCAAAATGCCGGAAACAGGACGTTACGTGAAGTTGGCTGGAGTTGCCACTACTTCACAGGTATGTGCCACAAAAATGCAACCTTGGTGGCAAGGTTGTAATCCTATGTAATACGGCGAATTCGATTCGACTTAACTCATGTCCTGACATATGTAATGTGCCTTGACAATGCCTTGACATGGCACAAATTCTGGGTTTTTTGCCGGCATTTCTGATAGCCATCTGACAGAAATCGAATGAAAAAGGCATGGAAAATTCGGATATATTAGACGACATTCTTAATGTTTTCTGACAGTTAGCTGATCGAAAGTTAAACGAGACTTTTATATATTTTTTTTTTTTAAGTTTTTTCTTTAAAAGTACAGACGTTATACTTTCATACATAGTAAAATGTTGAAAAATTTGTTGTGGATGTCATCCACGGAGCAGCTTCTTGTTCTTGATATATCTCCAAACCAATATTAAGTATACATAAATACTATAAAAATTATTAAGTTGCATTAAAAAAGTTGATTTTTAGAACACAAATATTTTTCATTACCTTGCGATTTTTAGGACTGTTCCACGTTATTTTAGCTCAAATTTGATGTGTTTATTTAAAAGTTGAAAAACAAAAAAAAAATCTTAGAAAATCCGATAGATCACTTTCTATGTATATTAAAAAAATTGCGAAGGCTTTAATTTTATTGCAAAATAAAAGTGTTTAATGGAAAATTTGAAATGTACGTACCATTTTTAAAAATTTTTTTGAACAATAAAATAAAATTTAATTATTTTCAACATAATGACAATTGTTAATTATAAAAAAAATTACCATTAGACACATCTTTATGAATTCCGTCAGAAATCTATTAGACATATCGGTACATAAATTCCCCCTGATATATCCATGCGAAATCGATCAGAAAGCGGGCAGACAGTACGTATATAATATATTAATATTATTAAAACTAATGTTATTTATTCTTTGAGTTCTACGTATCTATGTACACATGTATAATATGTAACAAGGATAATGTAAAAACCCAAAAGAAAAATAATTATGCGTCAACACTTTTCATTTCAAAAACTAGGGAATCAAAATCTTCTGATTCAGCAGCCAGTGCAATTTTGTTTTACATGTTATTTGTTTAAAAAGTGCATTTGAGATGATTGAATAAATTTGGCACAGCAAGCTGCATTATTTTAAAGTGTGTATTTATTCTTATTAATTCTAATAACTTATATTGCATTCTGTTGTAAATATTGATTTTGGTTGTATTCATTACAGAAAAAGACTAGTTCAACAGAAGTAACGCTTGGCAAAAAGCCTATTTAAAACTATTCCAACAAGTTCTTGAAAAAGTTCTAAACCGCAAAAAAAACTAAAATTTGTACCCACATCTTGACCAAATCGGTCTTGCCATTGCAAAAATGAAATTTATTATAATATATTATCCCCAAAAATCCCCAGCGAAAAAAGTGCTTTTCCCCAAAAAATCCCCTGGGAATTTCCACGAAATTTGTATCCCCAAATACAAAAAAAAATCCCCAAAACTGGGAACACTAGTTGTATTCAGTGCTGCCACAACGAATACAATTTTTACAACCAAATTTTTTGAAAAAGTTACCAAATGTAAAAAAATACAACCAAATTTAAAGTGCTTTTTCTTAATTGAAAAAATCATTAAAATCATTGTAATACATTGTAACACAAAAGTTATTTGTACTTTATAGTAAAACAATAATTACAAATCAAGAAAACAAAACAAGAAATTTAATTCTTTTACATAAGGTGAATGCACCAATAGTCGGCACTTTAACTTTTTTCTGATATTTAAGCTGGTACTCTGATGAGTGTGAACATGATATTGGGATGCCAACGAATTATTATTGCTCAGTAGTTAGTGTAGTTTTAGACTCAATTTACTTAGTTTGCATATATTTTTATTACATTTGAGTAATTTACATTTTTTCTAAAATACACGATTTGCGCCTGTAGTCGGCACACCTTTCCCTAAATTCGGCACTTTATGACCCAGTTGTCGGCATTGCATTTTTTTATGAAGAAAATGAAAAATCGTTAAAAAATTAAAGATATATGTATATTGATATATATATATATATTGTATTTAGTACCAATTATTATTAAACAATTTTCCATAATATTTATTAAAAAAGCTATGCCGAATCTTAAATACCCTTCACCAAGTTATTTAGCGTCTTGAATGCTTCTTTCTATAATGGAAGTTTTCATTGGTTACCATTGTACCGAAGCTAGGAAAAGATCATACTAAAGTTGAGTCATATAGGTCTATTAGTATATCATCTAACATTTTTAAGCTATTTGAGAAAATAATGTTAAAATTAATATTTGGATAAAATAAGCTTACCCATAAGAACTCAGAAGTTTTTGAAAAACTATTTGATTGGTCTAAAATTTGTTATTGAAGTAGGAAATTTTTTAAGGTCTTCTTAATCGATAAACATTGGAGGAAGAAATTTATGACCTCTATCTTATTTAATATTTACTTCAGACAATCCAAAGATCAACTGATACGGCTCGCCTTTTTTACGCAAACTTCTACCTATAAAGCATCTCGATACTTACAGAACCATATATTTCAATTTGAATGCCGTAAAAACAACTGAAGATCAAGATCAATGAAGAAGTATATACATACATATATTTGTATATAGAAAATCCGTTTTGCGTTGGGAATCAATCATTAAACCAAAAATACCTCAACATAACCAAAAATATCTCACTATGCCGACTACTGAAATTTGCAAAAAAAATTCGTTCCCAATGCCGGCATCAATAAAAATAAGTTAATATAATATGTTTTTTGCAGATTTATAAATCAAATGCAATATTTGAACATATTTTTACCTATAAAAACCGTTTTGGTAAAAATTTTACTTATATTAGTACGATAACCACTTGTTCTAGTTTGCCTTGGCACTAAGAATTCAGAAAACTTGACACTAACTGCCTATTTCACGATGTCAATCGAACGTTTACGTTCGCACAAACAACATATAAAACAAACACAATTTTTTGAATTTTGTTTTTGTTTTATATGTTATTTGTGCGAACGTAAACGTTCGAGTGACATCGTGAAATAGGCAGTAAATAAGGATCAACATAGACTAAAGTTCTCATCCTAGCTAAATGCAAATATTACATAATGAAAAATGAGTGTATTTTGAATTAAAGCTGAATTCGAAATATATATAAAATTTGCGTAATTCTTATTTATTTAAGATTTTATTCAAAAGTGCCGACTATTGGTGCATGCCGAACTTAGGTGCTTTCACCCTATTAAAAAATAACGTGAAACTTAATTAAAAGTTTTTATTTATTTGAGACTTTTTTCGTAAAAAATTTTTTTTTATTTTTTGGCGCCCTATGCTTCAGTGGGAGCTAGAGGAATATATATATAAAAAAAAAATGAATAATTTTTAATATGCCAGTTATAAATAACAAAAATGGATAATAGTTTTCCGCTTTTTAGTTGTTATTGGCAAGACTGTCAAATGTGGCGATTTCTTAATCCTTTTGTCGATGGAAATTTACGTTTGGCGATATGGCGACTATTTTGGCGAAATTTAAAATGATTGGCGATATGCATTTTATGTAAATATTTTCTAATTTACATATATCTAAAATATTATAAAAACTTTTTTCTCTTTTGTGTAAATTTCACTTCAAATTTATAATTCTTATTATAAAAAAATGTTTCAAAATTGTTCTAATATATCAAATATTTTGTAAATCATTGTAATATATTACTGGCTTTCGCCTTTCGTAACGTACATTCAATGGGGAATAAGTATATGACTGACAGTCAAAAGTTTTTTTTTTCCAAATAATTATCTTTAAAAACATTAAATAAATATACATACCGACAAGTTATAAACAGTAAAATTTTAAATTTCTTTAAACTTACAGCCATTAAAGAAAATTCCATAAATCAATGTAATTTTAAAAAAATCTTTTTAATTCCAAAAGTATTTTCAAATATGTATATAAATATACTTCCGGAAATAACCTAAATTCAGAACCTTAAACTTATTTTCAAGTTTTTAAAAACACTAAAACGACTTTTGTGTAGTTTTTCAGTAATTTTCTAAAATCGATTGTAATGCCGGAAATTATAACATAGACAAGATAACTTTGAATTTTATTCGTTTTAAAACTTTTATATAAATCGTGCTGCTAAATTAGTTTCGTAACTGAAATAAATATTTTTTACAATGTTAAAGGTACTTTGCACTGGGAAAATCCCTGTGATTATTAATAATATCATTCGAGGTTCATCACTGTTTAATTTCAAAATATTGTCCGCTTTCAACTCATTTTTTTTTCATATAATTTATATATACACCTGCATTAATATATTTCAAGCTTTTGCAAAACTGGATGAGTGAGAAATATATGAACAGTTAGCTATTTGTCGTTAAGTTTTTTTTTCAAGAGCTGTTGAGTGGTAGAATACCAAATTGCGTTCTTTTCTAAAATTAAAGTCTTACTGATAAGTATTAAAGCGGTAAAAGTGAATTTATTTTCTTGAACAATAGACCTGACTTTAAAAGAATAAAAATCGAAAAAAAATAATAATAATCCAGTGCAAACAGGAAATCATAGTAATTATATCAACCTTTATTCTGCATACTTGTGAGTGCCATAAAATTCTGTGGGAAAAGGCCTGAAACCATAAGGAAAACAGCAAGGATTTTCGGGAATCGATCTTCCTATGCTTTGGCCGTAACCGTAAAAAAATTTCGTATCAAGACCAAAAATTTATTCGTTTGCCAGCAAAAATTAATTGCTCTTACAACACCGGGCCCTACGACATAACCTAGTCAAGGGTTCGAGAAATATTTCACGTGGTCGGAAGCTTTGATTGGAAGGTCGTATAATTCGTTTCTGTTGAAGACACATGAAACCATTAAATATATTTGGGCTCTGCAGCTCCTTTCAGTTCCTATAGAAAAATTTTGTTTGTACATCCCTTTTTTTTTTTTAAAGCCGATGATCACTAAGCCTAACAAAACTACAAATCAGTATTTTACCCAATTCTTTTCCCTCAACATTCCCAAAGAAAAAAAAAACTATTTAAATTTCAATATAGATATCTATATTTTTTTTTTCAAATACCACAAACTATTCTTTAATCCTACTTGTATTTTCTGTTACCAATTACTTATCCATTAAACTCACTAAAAAAATTCAACAATAACTCTTACATTTAATAAACTTGAATTTAATATACTTAAATTTAATTTACTATAGTTAAACGTAATTTCCAAAAAAAAAAAAGAAAAAAAAAAAAAACTATAGTTTTCTTTATGAATTAATATTAATAAAAAAAAAAATTAATCTTTCCTATCTACCTAAGTAACTATTATTTACCTTTATTATAAATTCCTTAAACCTTATTCAAAAATTTCCTAACAATGTAACTCCTAAAACAACAAAAGTATAACCCCAATCTTGCAACAAAACCCCTAGAGATCAATATAATACTCATCGACATGCCGGAGGCCTTCTGCAGAGTTGGAGTCCTAAGAGATCGTAAGTGATTTTTTTTTATTCTCTGTTGTTTAATTTTATATACTTTTGTTATTTTTTTTTTCTCTCTATCTCTTAATTATGTCCTACTTGCAGATTACAAAGAAATCTTATAGCCAGATGTTTTCTTTTTGTTTTTGTTAAGCTTAAATCATGTAATGCGGAGGCAAGAAAAAAAAAAAATCTATAAGATCTCTTTGTAATTAAAAGCTCTATCATTTATATACATTTTTTTTTTCTTCGGTTTATTTATTATTTCAGTTAATTCTTAAATTTTTTTTTCTCGGTTATTATTCTGATTTACTTTTAATATTTTATTGTTTTTTTTTTTTTTTGTTAATTACCCAAGTTCAGTTTATAAATAAGTTTAACCCTATAAGGAATAGCTTAGTTAAAACAAGAACATTACCATTATATTTTGTGTAATTTGACATTATGGTTTTAATAAATTAAAAATGAATTCGATTAGAATGATTTAATCTGTTATTTTTGGTAAAACTTCGTGGTCCTATAGAGAAAAAAAGGTAAGGTGCATTTGGGGTTTTCCAATGTAAAAATTATTTAGGCCCGTGGGAAAACCATCGGTTGGGTGGGTAAAGAGGTGCAGAACAACGACATCTAGTTCTCCTTTTAATATAAGATCTAAGTGAAAAGTTTTTTTTTTTTTTTTTTGTTAGGGCATATAACCACACGTGATATTTTTTTTTGTTATTAGTTATGCTAAAGGTCAATCATGAAACAAGATCCCCGCCCATTTACCGAACTAGCTAGTCCAGCAAGCACGTGTGTAAGGTTTCTGATGAGGACCATGTAAGGGAAATAGGGGCATTATATGCCTTAGGCAAATTTTTATTGGAACGTATGAAGACCAAAGTAATTGTTTGAGTATGAAAAATCTTTATCTGTTGGCCTGTGAATGCAGGCGGAATCTCCCCTATTTCACTACCCAAAGGCAAGATATAACATTACAATAACAGATGGCGCCCAACGTGGGGCCCGAGGTCTATATAATATATACTGAACACTTTGTGTTTAATTAATTTTGATATTAATTCATTAATACCTTTAGGCCTTGGGACTCGTTAAAATAAGACATTAAATTTTATTATTATGTAGAAAAAAAAAAAAAAAAAAAAAAAAAGAAAACACCAAACACTGAATACTTCACTGAGGAAATTTTGAGATACTATTGTTACAATTGTGTTGTATAATTTCATTTGGTTTTGACCAAGAATGCAATGTCATGTAGCCATGGAGGAAATTGCTGTTATAAAACTATGGTTTGTTTTAAACAGTCCTTTATGTTTTACATGATCCTTCGTTCCTTTTTGTGTCGTAAAGTAGTATCTTGAAGCTCTTTCGGGGAGGAAATCTGGTGAATGATCAAGTTAGATTTGTTTTGAAGTTAAATTTTCGGAATTGCAATTATGGAGCAGTAGTCCATAGCCCTAATTGACCACTTTTTACTTATATTCAAAATTAATTTTGATTATTATTATAGCTTAGCTTCCGTTTTTCCCATTTTCTGTGTTTTTTTTTTTTAAAGATCTTATTTTAAAATACACATTTTTTTTATACGTTTAATTTAAATTTTGCACAACTTTTTTTTTCTATAAGACCACGTAAGAAGTTTTACTAAATTTTATGATTGTTTGATAATTTGGTTTTTTTAATTATGTCAATTAATCAAAGTAATGAAAATGTACCATCTGCGGATGAAAATCGGGATGGGTCACGCTGCTCTATTTGTAGAAAGGATTATGAGGTCGATGACATTGTAGTTTCGACTCCTTGTAGTCATATTTTCCATAAGGGCTGCATCGTAAAAATAATAAAAGAGACACAAAGTTGTCCAATCTGTGGTTCCGCATGTAGACAAGCTAGGCTTAAATGCCATAATATTTTAGAGGATACTCAAATTGAGTCACAGCTTAATTCGAACGCTGAAAATTTTAGTCACGGAGCCATTCCAAAAGCTTCAAATCAGGGAGGTAGACCACCAGGACGTAATTTATTGGAATTTTCCATTCATCAAACACCAGCATCTAATATTATTAATCGTGAGAATAAGGATGGTAAATCGTGGGATCATGGGTTAAATAGATCACAATCTCATCGGAAACCGGCTATTCAAGATATTAGTGATAATTCTCTGCAAAACCTCATAAATGAAGCAGTTATTAATCAGTTAGCTTCTATGAACATAAGTCATAATGTAAGCGAGAATAACAACCCCTCTAATAGTATTTTAAATCGGAATAATTATAGGACTCGTACTAGTTTTGGAGGGCGTAACTTTGATAATGGTTCTAGAAATTCTTTGCATATGCCTAACTCAAGACAAAACCATAATGTGAATCAATACCCAATTTTAAATTGGACGCCTGATAAAATTTCATCCATAATATCAGGATGGCATATAAAATTTAGTGGCCAAGAGGAGGGTAGTCTCTCCGTGGACAATTTTATATACCGTATTCACGCTTTGACTGTTCAAAGCTTAAGGGGAGATTTTAATACCCTATGCCAACATGTGCATCTTTTATTTTGCGACAAGGCCATTGATTGGTATTGGCGTTTTCATGCGAGGGTTGCTAGAGTAGATTGGGAAACACTTTGTAGAGAATTGAGAAATCAATTCAGGGATAGACGTACTGATTTTGATTTAAGAGAACAGATGAGAGCTAGAAAACAAAAACATGGTGAAAAATTTGATTCCTTTTACGAGGCCATTTTACAAATTACTGATCGCCTACAGACCCCAATGAATGAATATGATTTGGTTGAAACTTTAAAAAGAAATTTAAGACCTGAAGTGCGAAAGGAAATTTTACATTTTAATATAATTTCTATTTCAGAATTAAGGGATTTTGTAAGAAAACACGAAATCTTAGAGGACGAACTGGGAAAGTATAGATCTAACAGAACATTTATACCCCATAAAACAGTTTCTGAACTGGAAGGTGATAATTCTAGTGTAGAAGAGGTTGTTGAGGTTAACGAAGTAAGAGAATTTGTTTGCTGGAATTGTTCCAAAACTGGTCATAAATTTGAAGATTGTTTGGGAGAAAGACGTATTTTTTTGTTATGGTTGCGGTACACCCAATATCTTTAAACCGAACTGTGGTAAATGCAGTAACTTTTCAAAAAACTTCCAAGTTCATTCCCCGAGGGCCAAATTGCAGTCGAGGGGAACTCAAATGTAGTTACCTCATCTTGTCAAACTGATCCAGTCAGGGGGGACACGAAGCTCGAATATTCTAAAATTATCGTTAATCATGAAAACGTTCCTAATTATTTGAAACCGTATCACGTCAGATTATTAGAATATCAAGAGGCGAAGTGTAGAATATTTGGTGAGGAGGTATTTATGGAGAATCAAAAAAGGGTGAAAAGATCAACGAAACGATACAGGGACTTTTGGAAAAATGTGTTACGAAATAGGAGAAATATTTGTGCTGCCATTATTTCGGACAGAGGTAAATTTGATTTGAGACCGTTTGCAACGATTAGAATTTTTGACGATGATGTTGTAGGGATGATAGACACGGGAGCTACGGTATCATGTATAGCATCCGACTTTGCAAGAAAGTTTTTAAGTGAGGGTAAACATCCGTTTCAAAAATTTAAAGTTTTCCTTAAAACAGCAGATGGAAAGCAACATGTCACTGAGGGCAGTGTGACAACGGTTATTAATTTCAAGGGAAGGTCTGAAAAGCAGACATTCTTAATCATTCCGAATTTGAATCAAAATCTATATTTAGGCATAGATTTTGTCAGGACTTTTGGTTTGGCCAGTGATTTGTTTTGTGAAAATATTTCTGTACAGGGCGAGGCGAATACAGTAGAGGGAAATGATGATGACAATGTCCACGTTTTGAGTACCAGTGACAGACTTAAATTGGATGAGGCAATGGGTGCATTCCCATCATATGCCAAGAAGGGCCTAGGAAGGACAACATTAGTTACCCATTCGATTGATACTTCGGACAACAAACCGATAAAACAAAGATATTTTGCGGTTTCGCCCGCAGTTGAGGAATTATTATATGGGGAAATAGATAGAATGCTTCAATTAGGCGTTATCGAGGAGTCTCAAAGTCCTTGGTCATCGCCTGTGACCCTGGTGCGAAAGCCTGGGAAGGTACGACTGTGCTTAGACGCAAGGAAACTTAACAGTGTAACAGTGAAGGATGCTTATCCTTTGCCTTTAATCGATGGAATCCTCAGTAGGCTCCCGAAGGCAAGATTCATCACGAGTCTTGACCTTAAGGATGCCTTCTGGCAGATTCCATTGGATGAAGGGTCAAAGGAGAAGACGGCGTTTACTGTGCCTGGGCGGCCTTTATATCAGTTCGTTACTATGCCCTTTGGCTTGTGTAACGCGCCACAGACGATGTCGAGACTGATGGACAGGGTAATTCCCGCGAATTTACGTAACAGGGTTTTTGTCTATTTGGATGATTTGCTGCTGATAACCGAAATGTTCAACGAACACATTTTATTATTACATGAAGTGGCATTTCATTTGAGGAAAGCGAATCTGACTATTAACATTGAAAAAAGCAAATTTTTACTTAAACAAGTAAAATATTTGGGACATTTAATCGGCCATGGCACGATTAGGACCGATCCGGACAAAGTACAGGCAATCCGAGATTATCCGCTTCCTAAGTCCGTCCGTCAATTAAGGCGATTTTTAGGTATTTGTGGTTGGTATCGACGATTTGTCCGTAACTTTGCGGCTGTAACGTCCCCGTTAACTGACATGTTACAGAAAAATAGAAAATTTTCCTGGTCCGAAGCCGCCAAATCTTCATTTGAAGAATTAAAAGAATCTTTATGTTCCGCACCGGTGTTGCACAACCCGGACTTTTCCCGTCCGTTTTCTATACAATGCGACGCAAGTCAGTCTGGTATTGGGGCAGTTCTTGCACAGACAAACGAGGACGGTGACGAAGTTCCTGTAGCCTATATGAGCCAAAAACTTACATCTGCGCAAAGAAATTATACAGTTTCTGAGCAGGAATGTTTGGCTGCGGTAACTGCAATCCGGAAATTTCGGGCTTACATTGAGGGCCATACATTTGAGATTATAACAGATCATGCTTCGCTTAAATGGCTAATGAGCCAAAGCGATTTGCATGGAAGGCTGGCCAGATGGGCCTTAAAGCTACAGGGCTTCAGTTTTACGATACGTCACAGAAAAGGGAGTAAAAATATTGTTCCTGATTCGTTGTCCCGAATGTATGCCGAGAAAAATGAGGGCCTACAACCTTTAAATATGGAGGGTATTTTTGCCAATGCTATTGAAAACTCTGTGGAAATTGATTTGAATTCACCGGAATTTAAATCACGTGAATATTTGTCTTTGATAACGAGACTTCAGGATAAGTTAGGGCATTTACCGGATATTAAAATTGACAATGGGTTTATTTACAAGAGAGTGGAATATGCGACAGGGGACGAGGTCCAGGAGCAAATGTCCTGGAAACTTTGGGTTCCAACTACGATGACGCACGATTTAATAACCAGATCCCATGATCACCCACTTGCTGCACATGGTGGGGTAGCAAAGACTCTAAAGCGCTTAAAAATATTTTTCTTTTGGCCTAAAATGACGAAACAGGTTACAGAGTATGTGTTAGGCTGTGATATTTGCAAGCAAACTAAGGCCACTAATAAAACTTTAAGACCACCCATGGGCCAACAGTCATCATCTGTCCGAGTTTTCCAAAAACTTTATCTAGACTTATTGGGACCATACCCTAGGTCATCCTCTGGTAATATTGGTATAATTATTGTCCTCGATCATTTGTCAAAATTTCATTTTTTGGAACCTATAAAAAAATTTACTGCCAATATCATTGTAGAGTTTCTAGAAAAACGAATTTTCCACATTTTTGGAGTCCCAGAATCCATTACTACTGATAATGGTGTGCAATTCAAATCAAATCTTTTTAAAAATTTTCTTAATTCATATAGTGTTTTCCATAATTTGACAGCTATTTACTCCCCACAGGCTAATGCTAGCGAGCGAGTAAATCGGTCGGTAATAGCTGCCATTCGGGCCTATGTGAAGCCATCACAGAGAGACTGGGATGAGAATTTGTCGTCCATTAGTTGCGCGATGAGAAGTTCGGTGCATGCAAGTACAGGATTCTCCCCATATTTTTTGTTGTTTGGTCAAAATATGGTGCAAAATGGAAATTCTTATAGGCTGTTACGTCAATTGCAGTTGTTAGAAGACCCATACACTGATTTGAAATTGGTTGAAAGATTGGAACTAATTAGGGAAAAGGCTCAGCAAAATATAAGAAGGGCATATGAGAGAAATGTAAAAACCTATAATCTTCGTACTAGACCAGTGAATTACGAACCTGGCCAGATAGTGTATCGCCGAAATTTTGCACAATCGAGTGCCAAAGACCATTTCAACAGTAAATTGTCAAACCGATTTGAAAAGGCAAAAATAATTGCAAAGCATGGAAACTGTTATTACGAACTTCAGGATATGTCGGGGAAGAATATAGGAAAATTTCATGCGAAGGATATTCGGACGTGACTTCAGCCTTTGCCTCATTTTGTGAAAATTCGTCAAGGGCTGTTTTGTAATGCCGGAAATTATAACATAGACAAGATAACTTTGAATTTTATTCGTTTTAAAACTTTTATATAAATCGTGCTGCTAAATTAGTTTCGTAACTGAAATAAATATTTTTTACAATGTTAAAGGTACTTTGCACTGGGAAAATCCCTGTGATTATTAATAATATCATTCGAGGTTCATCACTGTTTAATTTCAAAATATTGTCCGCTTTCAACTCATTTTTTTTTCATATAATTTATATATACACCTGCATTAATATATTTCAAGCTTTTGCAAAACTGGATGAGTGAGAAATATATGAACAGTTAGCTATTTGTCGTTAAGTTTTTTTTTCAAGAGCTGTTGAGTGGTAGAATACCAAATTGCGTTCTTTTCTAAAATTAAAGTCTTACTGATAAGTATTAAAGCGGTAAAAGTGAATTTATTTTCTTGAACAATAGACCTGACTTTAAAAGAATAAAAATCGAAAAAAAATAATAATAATCCAGTGCAAACAGGAAATCATAGTAATTATATCAACCTTTATTCTGCATACTTGTGAGTGCCATAAAATTCTGTGGGAAAAGGCCTGAAACCATAAGGAAAACAGCAAGGATTTTCGGGAATCGATCTTCCTATGCTTTGGCCGTAACCGTAAAAAAATTTCGTATCAAGACCAAAAATTTATTCGTTTGCCAGCAAAAATTAATTGCTCTTACAACACCGGGCCCTACGACATAACCTAGTCAAGGGTTCGAGAAATATTTCACGTGGTCGGAAGCTTTGATTGGAAGGTCGTATAATTCGTTTCTGTTGAAGACACATGAAACCATTAAATATATTTGGGCTCTGCAGCTCCTTTCAGTTCCTATAGAAAAATTTTGTTTGTACATCCCTTTTTTTTTTTTAAAGCCGATGATCACTAAGCCTAACAAAACTACAAATCAGTATTTTACCCAATTCTTTTCCCTCAACATTCCCAAAGAAAAAAAAAACTATTTAAATTTCAATATAGATATCTATATTTTTTTTTTCAAATACCACAAACTATTCTTTAATCCTACTTGTATTTTCTGTTACCAATTACTTATCCATTAAACTCACTAAAAAAATTCAACAATAACTCTTACATTTAATAAACTTGAATTTAATATACTTAAATTTAATTTACTATAGTTAAACGTAATTTCCAAAAAAAAAAAAGAAAAAAAAAAAAACTATAGTTTTCTTTATGAATTAATATTAATAAAAAAAAAAATTAATCTTTCCTATCTACCTAAGTAACTATTATTTACCTTTATTATAAATTCCTTAAACCTTATTCAAAAATTTCCTAACAATGTAACTCCTAAAACAACAAAAGTATAACCCCAATCTTGCAACAAAACCCCTAGAGATCAATATAATACTCATCGACATGCCGGAGGCCTTCTGCAGAGTTGGAGTCCTAAGAGATCGTAAGTGATTTTTTTTTATTCTCTGTTGTTTAATTTTATATACTTTTGTTATTTTTTTTTTTCTCTCTATCTCTTAATTATGTCCTACTTGCAGATTACAAAGAAATCTTATAGCCAGATGTTTTCTTTTTGTTTTTGTTAAGCTTAAATCATGTAATGCGGAGGCAAGAAAAAAAAAAAATCTATAAGATCTCTTTGTAATTAAAAGCTCTATCATTTATATACATTTTTTTTTTCTTCGGTTTATTTATTATTTCAGTTAATTCTTAAATTTTTTTTTCTCGGTTATTATTCTGATTTACTTTTAATATTTTATTGTTTTTTTTTTTTTTTGTTAATTACCCAAGTTCAGTTTATAAATAAGTTTAACCCTATAAGGAATAGCTTAGTTAAAACAAGAACATTACCATTATATTTTGTGTAATTTGACATTATGGTTTTAATAAATTAAAAATGAATTCGATTAGAATGATTTAATCTGTTATTTTTGGTAAAACTTCGTGGTCCTATAGAGAAAAAAAGGTAAGGTGCATTTGGGGTTTTCCAATGTAAAAATTATTTAGGCCCGTGGGAAAACCATCGGTTGGGTGGGTAAAGAGGTGCAGAACAACGACATCTAGTTCTCCTTTTAATATAAGATCTAAGTGAAAAGTTTTTTTTTTTTTTTTTTGTTAGGGCATATAAGGCACACGTGATATTTTTTTTTGTTATTAGTTATGCTAAAGGTCAATCATGAAACAAGATCCCCGCCCATTTACCGAACTAGCTAGTCCAGCAAGCACGTGTGTAAGGTTTCTGATGAGGACCATGTAAGGGAAATAGGGGCATTATATGCCTTAGGCAAATTTTTATTGGAACGTATGAAGACCAAAGTAATTGTTTGAGTATGAAAAATCTTTATCTGTTGGCCTGTGAATGCAGGCGGAATCTCCCCTATTTCACTACCCAAAGGCAAGATATAACATTACACGATTCCGGATGATTTTATGCACTTCCTACTATAAGTACTAATTATTTTTACTTCTCTTAAAATCAAGAAAAACTACGCTCATTTAAAAAAAATTATTAAAAATCTCCATTGATTAAAACTTCATTTGCTTACGATTTCAGATCATGGCATTTTTAATATAAAAATCACAAATGGCAATATTTTCTTAGCAAATATCCTAAAAAAATTATTTGGTTGCTGTTTTGAAAGGGATTATAAAAAACTTCCGTTTATTGGTAACAAATAATGAAAAAATCGTAGTACACAGTACAAATTATTCGAGCTCGTAAATAATTGTACCAAGAAAAACATATTCGTTCGTAATTATTATTGTTTTAGAAAAAAGTAAGCAAAATGAAAAAAATATTCACATCTGCACATTGAAAAAAATATAACCAATTTTGGTTAGAAATAACCAAAACGGCAGCTCTGGTTGTATTAGCTATGCAATCCACATGGTAGAGTAAAAGTATCTCTGATATTGTTTTTATATGTCTGTATTTATGAGTGAAAATGCATTTGAATAAAGAATTTTGTGAGTGAAAAGTGTTTATATGTGGATTAGGTAAATAAAAAGGGTGCTTTCTTTTTTTATATGTGTAGGAATTAAAAAGTTTTGATTTTATATAAAAATTTTAAATAAAGTGACCATATTAAGAAAACAAAAAAATTAACGAAATTGAAATTTAAATAGGCATTGCAATGCAAACTTATAAATAATATTAGATTTTAAATTAGGTTAATATTAAGTTAGCGAAGATTTACATTATATTTGAATTAAACACTCTCGTAATTTAAGTATTTAACAGTAGCTAGTAAGAATTAATGCACGATAATTATATATGCGTTTTAACAAAATAGGGCCCGTTTGGGTCACCCTACTTTGGGTAGGGTGACGAGAATACGCTTATAAACCAATTTAATGAGTTAGATTTAAATATAGAGCAATTGTTGTCTCAATTTAAATTAAGCGGAAGATTAGAAAAATGTTCTCTCTATGAAACCAAGGTGTATGTATGTGTTGAGTCTACGTGAAATGGATGACCAATTGTTAATAATCAATATATATAAATACAATTCTTTTATGGTTACAGGAATGATTTCCTCCAATGATGTGAATGATAATAATATTAGACGTGCACAACTGGCGAACGATAACCAACGGAATGACCCTCTAAAGCAAACACTGGCCACTTTCACTGGGGTGTTCCCAGCAAATATATCTATCTACCAATCCTAAAAAAAGCCAAAAAAAAACATTTTCACAAAGTTTCCAAATCGGACAAAATAGACAGGGGAAAAACAAAACAAATACCCACCAAAAATTTTGGTTTAATCCGCGATACACATCCAATAATTTCAACACTTTTACAGCAATATATGTATAGCCACACTTATTTTTATATCAATTAAATTTCTTTCAAAATTTTTCAACCCCAAGAAAAAAATAAATTGTTTCCAGATACACAACCGATTCGAACAAAAATATTTTTCAATTTTATTAGAAATTATTAAGGTGTATTTACACAAGGTAAACTCGTTGGCCCATATGTTTTCCCCCTAGTTGGAACCCAAACGCCAAATTTCGTGTATATAAGCCAAAATTTGTACATGTGTGCGTTTAATTGTTTTTGTTTTATATGAAGACAATTTTGAGAACTCGGTTTTTTTATAGAGCAGCATGTCTAAACTCCTTAATGAGTCTACCTTGTGTAGATATACCTTGGAAATTAGTAGAACCAAAAGTCAAGGCTTTGATGATTGAAAATTCAACAATTTTTAAACCGTACAAGTATCTTAACAGCCATAGCAAATTGTTAGGAAAATTAGTAAAACATTATTCCTTACCAAAACCTCGCTATCACATACTTTAATAGGCTAATTCCTTCAATATTTTCCAGGAATATTTTCTATGCACTATCAGAATTTTTCGTTTGTATATTTCTGTTACGAGGCTTACTAGCTTAATAGCTTTTGAGGATTGTAATTTGACTTAGAATACACATTCAAATAATATGAAAATTTATATAATATATATTACTCAACATGACAAATAAATCTCAAAAAACAATAGCTTTTAATTATATTTTTGTTAAATTTTTTGTTCAACACAATTAAATAATTCATTTCACAAAAGAAAAAACGACAAAGGTTTATTTACTCAAAGATTTATATTAATTTATCGGGCATGTTCTAGAAATCGAAATGAAGTGACGTTAAAATCGGACGATAACACAGTGCAACAAAATTCGGGTCATCGTCGCCAGCCTCAATACTTGAAACGCGAAATGAAACTAGACTATTGGTATGTTTGACGACTATTTTTTGCATTAAATTTCACTAGGGGTCTTCTAAAACCAAATAATCGTGTAAAAGTTAAGAAAAGGACAAAAATTACCCTATAAAATTAGTGTTAGAGGGTTAATTTATTCTCAGAAAAGAATCGCTATACAATTCTACTGTAGACATCTGAAATAGTTTTTTAGCTCAGAAGTACATTTAGTATATTTTTTTTTTTTTTGTTTGACTTTAAAAAAATTTAATAATTTTTGGGGCCCATATTTCGGGAACCCGAGCTTACTTTTCAAAACCCTTTGGCAGATTTGCTCTACCAATAGTCTAGTTTCATTTCGCGTTGCAAGTATTGCGGCTGTTTTCTAATTATTGTTATTTAAATTCAATTATTTACAAGCCGTACTTTTTCGTGGTCTTGCAAAAATAAAATATACTTAAAGAATGAAGTAGATAAAATGGAATATTTTTATGAACTAGTCCAATGAATAAATATTTTAATCAAGATACTTCGATCGATTCTCTAAAGGTAATTATTCACATGGAATGTTCGAAATGCTCGAAAGTGAAGCAACAATTTGGAGCTTCATTGACAGGTTTTACTAAAAAAAGAAAGTTTATTTACTCAAGTACAAATTTTTTCTAAAATTATCGAAAAAAATCTCGTAATTTATAAAATTTTTGGAATAAGAATTATTCGATTAATCGATTAATTTTAAATTTTACTCGTTTGATTGAATAAGTTAAAAATGCCAAATATCGATTAATCGTTTAATCGAACATAAAAAAACCCGATAAATTGAACACCCTACCACTTGTCACACAGCAAGAGAAACAATGGATCTTTTGAAAAAAAAAGTTCGAAAATCGCATAATTTCTCGTAGAGGAGGAGTGAGTTGGCTACCAAGATTGTGCAATTTGACACCTTAAGACTATTTCTTGTGGGGTTTTTTGAAATCAAAAGTGTACAGCATTCAGTCAAAGCAGTCAAACCAATTTTAAAAGCGAATAGTTGTACACGATTTTTTTTTTTTTTTGTTCGACAGTTTTTGGTTTCGACTGCAGTTTTTTAAGCTCTGACAGCAATAATCCCACAACAGTTCAAGAGCTTAAAAGCAACGTTATGGAGCAGATATAAAACATTGACAACAGTTTTTTGAAAAATATGATTGAGAATTTTGGTAAAAGATTGAGAGTTTTTACTATTTCTTACTAAACTGTACTGCATTCTACTAAATTGTGTTCGCGGACGTAAAATGCAGTAAATGAGAACACAAATTTAGAGCGAAAAATTACAGTTATTAACTCAGTTTTTACAAATTTCCTAATGGGTACTTTACACCATCACACAAGTATTTCGTATTTTGAAAAATATAATAAGTTGTTATTATTTTTAGAAAATTTTCAAACAATTATTAGATCATGCATTTTCGTCAAAATACGTAAGACTTGTGTGATAGGGTAAAACAGCCTTAAATAGGACCAAAATAAACGAAAGAAAAGTCGGGAATGGCTGTCATAACAACAAATTAAGTTTGTCACTTATGCACAAAAAACCTCAGAATTAAACAAAAACATGTGTTAATTTTTGTTTTTGTTTTATTTATTTATGTTTGTTTTATTCTAAAGCACGTAGTTAAACTTTCCAAGAATTTTAAGAAAATAAAAGATATTTTTAACACAAGTTCATTAAAAAATTTTAAATACAAATAAATATAACAACACGTGTTGTTAAAGCGTACTTTACACTATCACACAAGTCTTACGTATTAAATAATACTTTAAGACAAGCTATACATATTTCCTGTTAATTGATTCGGCCTTTGACTGTGAATGGTGACTGAAAAAAAAATATACAGTATAGCGTCATCTGATAAATGTGACGTGATGGGAGAAAACTGAGCTCATATTCACCTTAAGCATATATAAGAATCAGTTAAAATGGTTAAAGAAAATTTTTAAATATCGATCTGTATTTTTTGGAATTTGCTTGTGTTTAAGCGTATCATATGCTTAAGCTTATGCCGACCGTACTTTATTTTGATTTTAATACAATGAAGTACTCTTATATTTTCTGGTTCCTGCAGAAAAACGTAGAGCTTCGCAGGAATAGATTAGGGAATTAAAAAAAAAAAAAATTGTATCTATTGAATTACACTACGATCCCTTTGTAGTGCCATTGTACTTAAAGCTTGTTTGCACTATTATTCTTTGTATTAAGACATGTCAAAAATTGAAGTAATATGTAAAAGTGTGATACTGTGAATGCAATGTGTTATGAAAATGACAAGTAAAGGATGGTTAAATAGATAAATAGTTAAGGGCCGATGTTGGTTTTGAATAAAACACAAATTATTTAGGAAATACTTGTCATTTCTTTTTATTATGATATTAGTATTGGTATGGTTCAATTATGTATGGAACAAAATATCGGCGGCACACCTCCGTCCGATGGTACAAATTTTCAAAGAAGCTGAGGCATAATTGAGGTTCTATCCGTTAATGTGCCGAATTATCTCATCCTTTAGCTCTTGAATTGTTGCTGGCTTATCGACGTACACCTTTTCTTTTAAATAACCCAAAAGAAATAAGTCCAACGGTGTTAAATCACATGATCTTGGCGGCCAATTGACATCGCCACCACGTGAGATAACACGGCCTTTGAATTTGTCGTGCAAAAGAGCCATTGTTTCGTTAGCTGTGTGGCAAGTGGCAGGACGTGTTGAAACCACATATCGTCCACATTCATATCATCTAATTCGGGCCTTAAAAAGTTCGTTATCATCTCACGATAGCGAACGACATTCACAGTCACTACTTGACCGGCCGCATTTTAGAAAAAATACGGCCTGATGTTGCCGCCAGCCCATAAACCGCACCAAACAGTCACTCTTTGTGGGTGCATTGGTTTTTCGACAATCACTCTTGGATTATCATTTGCCAAATGCGGCAATTCTGCTTATTGACGAATCCACTGAGGTGAAAATGTGCATCATCACTGAAGATGATTTTCTTGGAAAATTTATCATCCACTGTTGCCATTTCTTGCCACCATTTTTATCATTGACGGCGTTTGGAATGGTCAAGAGGCTTTAGTTCTTGAGTCCATTGCTCCTTGTAAGCGTGTAAATGCAAGTCTTTATGCATAATGTTCATCAACGACGAGCGTGAGACGTGCAATTGTTGGGCACGACAAAGAGTTGCAGTGGACTTCAGCCATACTATCGCAACCAGCAGCAATATTTTCTGCAGTACGAGCTGCACGAGCATGCACTCCTCTCCTACAGACCCGGTTGCACGATTTTTCCGATTGTACGCACATTTGGACGATTAAATTGACCGAAAAAATCACGAACTTCACGATATGCATTTTGATTCGAACGCCCATTTTCATAATAAGCCTGAATAACTTTAACGCGTTGCTCAATTGTGTATTTTTCAATGGTTCAAATTGAGTTAGTCTGAAATTGAGAAATGTCAAATGAAATGCATCAAAGAGCTTGACGTTAAGGTGTGGTTCACATTTAATATCGGCCCTTAAAATTTAACCACCCTTTCATCTCATACGACTTCATCGTTTTTTGAAAATTTTCTAGACAATAATATTTTTCGTTTGATCGGGGTTGCATTTTAACAAAAGCATGTTCATTTGTAATAGTGTAAGTATGGAATATGTAAGACATGTGTGATAGTGTAAAGTACGCTTTAACAACACGTGTTATTAAATAAATTGTGATAGTTATAATTATTTGGATTTAAAGTTTTATTATGAATTTGAGTTAGAAATAAATTTTACTTTCTTAAAATTCTTTGAAAGTTGAACTACGTGCTTTGGAATAAAAAAAAAAATAAATAAAACAAAAATAAAAGCTTAAACGTGTTTTTGTTTAATTCTGAGGTTTTTTTGTGCATTAGCATTGAAAAGTACGCCTCGAAAGGTGGGAAATCGTATTTCACCATTCGGTTCATCGTATAAAAATTCCTAAGAAATAGTGGAATAAAGCTAAGCTTTTATGGGAATTTTAACTTTTTTTACGAAAAATTTTCAAGATGTTTTGTACCACCAGTGATGTCAGATTGGGGATTTATCCCCAAATAGGGTACAAAATTTGATTTGGCGATTTTGTTAGGGTGTTGGGGTGTAAATGGGGTTACCTGGTTCTGGATAAATGCACTAGGTAGACTGTGGCACAATCTAGCTTTGTCCGGGAATCGCAAGCAATAACTTGTTGCGGTAGATCGTGTCTCGTTTACACACACACAAACGTTGGTGATATACAAAAACCAACGCTTATTTTTTGTGGCTCACTGGCAATTAAGTAAAACACACTTCTGTTTTTCCTTATTTCAGATTCAATTTCACGTTTTCTCTTTATTTAATTCTAATAAGGGCTCTTTTTATATTTTACACAATTTTCACTTTGGCCCAATTTACAATTAATTTAATAATTTTTATTTATTATCTGCCAGCGTCTGACTGGTTGAAGTTTTAAATTAGTCGCAATTTACACTATGGACATTTCTTGCCGGACAGAAAAAGTTTGTTGGCGAGAGAGGCAAGAAGTAAAGAGTGTCAAGCATACAGCGTCGCCCCCTTACCAACAAACTTTTTCTGTCCGGCAAGAAATGTCCATAGTGTAAATTGAGACTTACAAGTAAAAAAACAAACTCACTCTACAAGTGACGTTAACAGCCCAGCTGGGCTACATAGCACATGAGGTGTTGCTAGATGCCACCACCACATGTAGTCCCGTTGCACACAATCAAAATAGTGGGAACATAACGCCCGGTTTACACCAGCCAGACGCCAACAACACAGAAAAAATTATTTTTCCAATTCAAACAAAATATTTGTAGAATCAAAACATTTTTTGTCTGAAATCGGTCCTACAAACAAATTCGCATATTCAAACAATTTATTTGCATTTCGTTTATTGAAAAAAAACACTGATTTTTTCAAACAAATAATTTACTGAATCAAACAAAAAGTTTACTGAAATTCATATAAATTTCTAGCAAATAATTTTGCTGAATCAAACAAAAAAGTTTTTGCACAAGCAATGACGCGTACACAAGCAAGCACTCTAGGAGATGATGAATACAGAGGAGAGAGCAGAGCGGCGGCTGGCTTTGACACATTTTTTTTGGAATAATTTTTGAACTAAGTCTTGTTTATTCACACAATGTTTTTCTTCTTCACTCGCTGTTGCTGTATCCTTTCCTTGGCAGCAGAACGACTCGACATGTTTTTCGTCATCATTTTATTTTTGTATTTGATGTATGTATTTAACTAAACAGTTTTAAAAAATTGAATACGGGATTTTGTTTTTCATTCTTTTTTACCAACTTTGAAACCTACCAAAAATTTATTTTGTTTCTTAAAATGTTGTTGTTGTTTCTGTTGTTTAAAAAGAGTGAAAAGTTTTTTCTTTTACCTGCTATTGTTTTTGTTTTTCTTTAACTACAAACCCCGCCACGCTATTTTACCATCTTTCTTATTGTTGTCCTTTTTTAAAGCGTCCAAAAATAGACTGCATGTGTTTTTGTCGTTGCTCTAATATTTCACATAAAGAAGTGTTGCTAACGATCAAATAAAAAAATGCAAAAAAGAAACGACAACATTAAATGGCGTTAAATATTTCATACAAAATTATGAAAACTTGAAACCAATAACGCGTATATTATATTTTTGAATAGTTGTCAAAATTTTTGTTGGTTAAAATAAAAATCAAACAAAAATATTAATTGAATCAGTAAATTTGTAGAAATTAAAAAAATTTTCAAACAAGCGTTTGTTTGAAAATAATTCAGCGATAATTTTTTCTGTGAAGGGATTTTTTCTAATTTTTATTATTGTATTTTTATTTTCATTCTATTTTTCTATTAAGCAAAGAACATTCTTTGAAATAAAATTGTATGACTTGCAAGCCTATCACTTAGTAATGGCATTTTTCATGTTTGGTTACTGAAGACTTGACAAAAATAATTAAGGCGATTGAAACAGATTTATTCTACTTAGCATTAGATTCAGTGAATTTGAGCTACGGTTTTGGAGACGAAATAAGAAAGATCTACTGATCTGTTGTCATTAAAAGTAAAGAAGATATGTTTTTTAAATCTAATAAGTCAAGTAAAAGACTTTCGCACCTAAATTAAGTCTTACAAACAGTTTGCTCTAAATGTATGCTGTAGCCAATTTGGACAGCCCAATTTCACTTAATTAGGAAAATATTTCAACTGGTTATGAATATCAATGTTTCAACAGACTTTTATGATTCAGAATGGAGAAAACTCCTATTTATTATATGGAAAGATTTATTTGTCGCATAAAAATTTAATACATTGAGCTTATTTTGAACAGGAGTTTATTAATATCAACATGCCGCTGGATCACGGCCATTTCAAGCTTTAGCCAAGTTGTTATAAATACCGCTTTGTCTACCAACCAATAATGCTTCTATTGCAATAGGTTTTTTCAGCAGTCAACCAAATTAAAATAAAAATTAGAATTAATACGCTTTTTTAAAGTAAAGTTGTTTAAATCTAGATCTAATTAACATTAATTGAGTGGATGTATAATTTGAATGCCAAATAAAACAAACTGTACAAAATTAATGCAGTACAAATAAAATATTTTATGACTACGAGTACGCAAAAGAAAAAGACAATACGGAGAAGTGAAAAAATTATAAGTTTGTTGTATGACCAAGGTGCTACACTGAGCCAAATTAACGGCCTGTTTTTAGAAAATGTACACAAGTGAGTGAGTGAGAAATGATATTGAAAGCAACAATAAGAAACGAAAATTTGTTTTTGTTTTCAATAAATTTTCTCACTCACTCAATTGTTTACGTTTTCTAAAAACGGCCTGTAAGTGTAGGAATTTTGACTTTTCCAAGAATTTGGTAACGGTTTATTTTAGTAAATAATTAATTTTGGTTAGGTTAGGTTATCAAGCACAGCTCCATCAATTAGTTTCCGTTGAACTAGCATGTTACACCGGCTCCCAAGGGTCCTATGTTACCTGGCTGCTAATGTTCTCACTCAGCCACCTGCCCAGAAAAAATAAAATTATTTCAATTAAAAAATTTGTGATATTAATTACGAAATTAAATATATTCGCAACGGTAAACAAATAGTATCAATTAAACGTTTAATTCACTTGATTAAATTTTATTTTATTTGATTTCATTTTATTTTAGAAACTGGGAATTATTTCCTTTCCTAGGTTACTTTATATTATATTCAACATTTTTTATTTTTCGAATTTATTCTATGAGCTAAATTTCAGTTATGTATTTTATAAAGCTTTTTTGTAATAGTTCTATTCCTTAAATTTTTAGGAATGACTTTTATACACTACCAGACTATTTTATTGTATTTTCTGTTACATTTTCTTAATTGTTAAAATCTTTGTTTGAAAACTTTCTATTGGACATTTTTGAAAGCATAAACCCTAGATGGATAAAAACCAAACTTTAGTTATTTAGACAACAAACTTTAAAATAAAACTTGGGATAAGAATCAACTTTAAATCAAATCACTAAAAGCTATAAGAAATCAAATCTACAATTTCATTAATATAACATTACACAAAACATCTTTTCTGGTCAATTGACAATTGAAGTTTTTGTCATGATTGGGGAATAGAAAATCCTAAGCATTTCAATTGAATTTATATCGAACTTTTCTACTCATACTCTTAAAATAAATTTCAACAAATATTTTTTTTTTATGTGAACAAAAGTTACAAACAATTAATTTACTTCACAAAATCCCTGCGGTGTAATTCAATCATTTCGAGTTACATTATATTATTTTTTTCTCTACAACAAAAAAAAAAAAACATAATTTTTGTCCTCTTATGAAGAGAAGAATCTGTCATGGCTTATCGTCACCTTGACAGTCGAAACTGTTTCTGTAAATTACGTGACCAGGTTAAGAAAAAAACTTATGATTTCTTTTTTTCCCCAAAATATTTATGTATGTAACTTTGTACATATGTTTGTATATATATACTACGTGTATTTACATTTCTTTTTTACCTTCGAAGGCTGTGCAAGATTTGTCGATGTATTTCATTTGTTGTTACAACTGAAGGACATTTATGTCTCAAGTGTGCTTGACTTTATTGGTTCAGAATATTAAGTGTCCTCATTTTCAAATTCAACAACATAAATCTTGTCGCAGAAAAAACAAAGTTACAGATATATAAATCATAAAATTAGAATGAGAATGTAAAAAGAAGATTGATGAAGCGTAATAATTATTTGAAATTTTCTAAAAAAAAAAATTTTACTTTTTTATAAAAGAAAAAAAAAAAAAATGCAAACTAAATTGTAAATGACTTTTTTAAGAATACCCACCACTAGTCATAAATGAGGTAGAGCTTGCAATACCAAAAATGGCTGTACGTACTAAGTCAAAAAATTGTTTTTACAAGAAAGCAACAAAAACGTAATTCATTTTAAAAATTGGGCATAACAAACACCGGCTTCGCTAACTTAAGCGTCTCTGTTTAATTTTTAAAGTAGCCATTTTGGATTTTGAATTTTTAAAATCTAATACTATATTCGTAATCGTCGGTCCCGAAAACACCCGAAAGTCAAGTTTCAAGTACTTTAGATCATTTACAAAAAATTTTGCTACATCGCGTTCTTTTCTTTTTCTTTTCTTATCAGAGATGTATTTTAAAGCTTACTTATGACAAAAGTAATGCAGCCAGAAAACTGCGGTTTTCTGTATTAGAAAGAGCGTATTATCTTTTTTAAGAATCATCAAAAAAGTAAAATCGATTTTTTTTCCAAAGGTCCCTTTTAACTAAAACTGGCACATATTATATTTGCATATGAATAAGATTGGTTTGAATATAAATAAAATCAATACACGTTTTCATAGATATTTAATAAAATTTATTCAGCTCTTAATTTGCATTCTTACATCTTTTCTCCCTCACAAATTTGGGGTGCCCCGGTAAACTAAATTCATGAATTTTCAGTAGAGACAAATAACTGTTTTCTTTTTATATGTAGTCTTATACTACAAAGGGGGAAAAAATTTTTTTTTCTTTTTTTTTTGGCAAAATACTAGAGAAATTGATCGATAATTAAAACATTGCGTAGGTAATTGAAAAATTTTGAGTTGTTATGATTTTAAGGAATAAGTGCGATATATAAATATGAGAATTTGACAAATAAATTGTAAACGTAAAGAAAATTTGTCATCAAAGTTTTTCTTGGGATTCAAGAAATTAATTAACAAAATTTCGATTAAATGTTCTAAATTCCCATTTCATACTATTGATTAACTAAAATTTATTGTTGATGGGATAAGCAATTCCTATGTGAATTTCACTGGTTGCTTAGGCCAGATCATCAGGAAACTTCATCCAAAGATTTTAGAAAAACTAAAGATATTATACAAATAAAACTCTTAAGCGAAAAAGAATTATAAACACCAATTTTACTTGTAAATTTGATTGTTGACACCAATATTTAAACTGAACCACCACTTGAATCTGGATGGTGGCTGAAAGATAAGTATGCAGCGAAAAACATCTGATAAACGATGGGAGAAAACTGAGTTCATCTTCGTCTTCAGCATACCAAAAAAAAAACATAAAAATCTGTTGCAATTTTAAAAAAAAACTTTTAAAAAGTGTAAATATGTCTATTAGTATAATTTGTGTTACAAATTTAAGCAAAGCATTTAAATAAGTACCTGAACGTGATGGTTGCATTTAATATTAAGATTTTTAATTTTTGATATATACACTAAATGTTAAGGTTTATTGCTTTTCCATTATTACTTCATTAACTCATTAGCGCCCAATGATCCCAATTGGGAACATGCACAAATAATTAAATAAATAATAAAAATTGAATAATTATATTATACTAGCTGTCCGCCCCGGCTTCGCTCGGTAGCTGATTACTTATGATCGACGGAACTGTTTTATGATTTTAGGTTGGACCATGGCGACCATTAGAAAGAAAAAATCGTCCAAATCGGTCCAGCCGTTCTCAAATTATGCGCCTAATAGAAAAAGTGGGCGTAAAAGTAGGCGTGGTAAATTTTTCTTTCGATGAAAATGTAAAATGGATGAAACAAACATTTAAAAGAAAAATTAGTCAAACCGATGGAGCCGTTTTTTGATTTTAGGTAAATCGAAAAAAGTGGGCGGGGCAAAATTTTCTTTCCATAAAAACCTAAGTTGGACCATGGCAATCGTTTTAAAGAAAAAATCGTCCAAATCGGTCAAGCCGTTCTCAAGTTATGCGCTTAATAGAAAAAGTGGGCGTAGAAGTAGGCGTGGTAAATTTTTCTTTTGATGAAAACTCAAAATGGATAAATGCGAACATTTGAAAGAAAAATTAGTCAAATCGATGGAGCCGTTTTCTGATTTTAGGTAAATCAAAAAAGTGGGCTTAAAAGTGGGCGGGGCTAAAACGTAGAAACCTAAGTTGGACCATGGCGATCATTTTAAAGAAAAAATCGTCCAAATCGGTCAAGCCGTTCTCAAGTTATGCGATCAGCAACAGACAACATTTCATTTTTATTATATAGATTTTTAAAATACAAATTGGGCGCTAATGGGTTAAGGTAACCAAAATTTTATTACCCAAATTTTTAAATTTTTTCTCCCTTTTTTTTAGTTTTCTCCCACAATGTTTAATTTAAAACCGCAACTCCAAAGGCACCGTTACATATTTGACATTTATTTTTTGTCTTTTTAGTTTTTTTTAGTTTTCCGGTACATACCTGAATTTTTTTTTATCATTAATCTGTAATATGACCGCATTTAGCCCCTATGTAAGTCGGACGGTTAAAAAAAAATACAAACCAAAATATGGCATCATATTTTTTACAACGAATGATTAAATAACGTCAAACGAAAACCATTGAAAACTTTGCTTACATTCTCTTTTTAGAAATAAAAATGATTTCAAGGCAACAAAGTAAAAAACTGTTGAAACTGCAGATTAATTTGCATTAAGCAACATGTTGAATAAAAAAAGAACACCATTGATGGTCACGAGTTGTTGATTATGTAAAATTGTGTAAAAGAAATATAAAACAAGTAAGAAAGTAAAGTCGTTCAAGAGCGACCATTTAATGCCGTACAACACATTATTAACAGAACAATTTTTACGCACAAAGTTGGCATGAACTCAAAGTTTACATAAGCCAGCCAGCCGACGGATGGGTGATACTGTAGGAGATTTTAGAAAAAAGTGTAAGTTGTTCTGTATTTTGTGAAGGGAAAGTCCGAGTTAAATAAAATTGCTGGTGGCAATGAATTACTTGTATACGGGTTTAAGTTTTGCATTTGGGGCTATAGACATGTCAAAAGGATCGCCATAGGTTTATAAAGTAGGCCACTGGAGTATTACAATTAATTTAAAACGATTCCAAATTCTAAATTTATGCCCAATTTTAAAAGATTTTTATCAGTGAAATCTTCTACTCGTATCCTACATACGAAAAAGTTAGTGATATGCAAAGTTTTTCTTTTATGGTTTGGGAAATATCGGACAAGGAAAACTAAAATTTGCTATTTTTGACCTACCTTGGTTTAGTATTTTGCAAACAGAAGATACAAGTTTATCATGATTTTTTTTAACATTTAATTCTTCTTCCTTTTCATTGGTTGTAGATTTCGATCTGTTTAATTTACATGACCCCCAGCAAGCTTAACCGTGCATCGAATTTCAATCGGAATAGCGACTTGTTGAAATCTCTCACCCCGCTCGTCGGATTTGGTGTATAATTGTTTAGCGAAGACATCAAAGTGACGATATAGAATGTGATTTTTAGGGACAACGTAACGCCAGGCAATATTGCTTTTATTTAATCCCAAGCAATTAATTCGTTGTCGATCAATATTTCGTTAAATGCCTCGCTTTTAATGAGTTTTCTATGTCCGGTTCTTCGAGAATGCGTATAAAAACAAACTTAGAAATCATGATATTTAAATAAAACACTACCTCCCGTATTCATTAACGATTATTAAATTTAACAAACGTTTATTAAGGATAATTTTCATAGTAAATTCGTTCTTGAAAACTTTATTAAATTTTAAAAATTTTTATGAATACAGGCATACATGTTTGTACCTGCTTTAATTTTTGCTTCGCTAAGATTTGGAAAAATTTCTTTCAAATCCTGGCTCCCTCGTCGTTACTTATTCGACAAATTTTTCCATGTTTAACGTCTAGCTTGGGTAGGTAAATATCATCGATCGGTAACAACGCATCATTAAGCAAGCTTAATCTCGGACTTATGGCAAGGATATCAGCTCTTGCAGGAGTACTGTTCACCGCTATAGTAAATATCCCAATTTCAAGTGAAACACATATTCTTCGGATATTCACATTTGAGTCTCCGCAGAAAACCTTAAGCTTTTGTTTATCATATTTAAGCTATGGATATTGATATTTCGCATTCAATTTATGCAACAGTAACGCCTTTAGACTCTACGTCAACGACTCAAAAAAAAAAAGACGCCAATCATTTGAGTTTTAATTAAGATCCATTTAAATCACATGATCTTTAATGTTATTTTAATACAAAAATGTGTATTGCGTGTTAATTGTCGCTGACGAAAGGCTGCCACTTCCGCATCTTTTTACGTAAGATTTCTTTTCTTTAAAATCCACACTAGAAATTCCTAATTTCGCTGCGACAAACCAAGACGTCTTGATTTAGAGGTTTTGGTTTATCATTTTGTATAATTTCTGACACATACAACCAATACGATATCGGTGCTTCGGTGAATGCGGTTTCAGTTGTGATTGTAGTCTTACGATCCGGGCTGAGCAATTAAGGTGATATCGGTATAGCTTCTGAATGCGAAAGTGGTAATTATGTACTTGACACGCTGATGTGTCCTATAACCTTTGCTTTATTTTAACCACTTTTATTTTTGTTCGATCCGTGTTCTTTAATCTGGAGTTGATGCAATTTGATTGTTGGTGCTCGCCCGAATTCGACAATATCATAGTAACAACAAATGGCATTTCATTAATCTTTGTGCACATTTCAAAAGAAGCCCGTAGCATTTTGCACAAACAATTCTTGTAGTCTAATCGACATCACAAAACACTGGCTGGAAAAAAATTTATAGTTCACAGATTTGAATTCAGCACTGAATGCGCCACGTTTCCTTTTATCTTTTTTCCCCAAAACTAATTCCGCTAAGCTCTACGCTTGTCTGCAGGAGACCAGAGTCTCTGCCGGGAGTCGAAACCGCAACCCCGGCACTGATAGAGTAGCTCACTACCAGCTAGCCTACCAGCTGATGTGTATTTCTTTAAAGTTTTACAAATTGTCCACTCTCGTAACAAAAATGTTTAATATTTTCCAGATAACGTTCCATTTTTAAGTTTGATGTGGAAATATAAAGAAAATCTACGCATGTTAGTTTAATTTAATCGAATACGATTGTTTGAAATTATTACAATTAAATCAGCCATGTCACACGTCACAATTCCTTTCTGAAACGGAATTCATTCCGTATTTTGGTGCTTCAGAAAATGACGAAAAAAATGTTCGGAATGAAACCATTTTTGGTTTCTTGAACTGAATGAGAGTGTTCTGTATCTGAAAGTCCAAAAAAACTATGATAATACTCTTTCTATCCGTAAATAAATAGGTTTTCTTCGGTTCAGAACTGAATCATTCCGAACGGAATTGAACTCTGTGGCATGGCTGAATATGTTCAGAATCGCTATTTCGATATACTATATGTTAGAATCGAATCATAATACTGAGGATCATGTAAAATTTATGTTAAATAACACAATTAGAATAGCTTTAAATCGAAAGACAAATATTTTTCAATTCTCAAAACTCAAAGAATTGTTACAAATGTTGAACTTTAGTGAGATTTGCCGGTAAGTAGATCAAAGAGATCCTTGGACATTAATTGTTAAACCAGACTATTCTACGCATCCGAGGCAAAATTTCAGCCATAAATAGTAATAAAACTTCCTGCTTGTAGAGTCAAAATTAAAACAAAAAAGGCGAATAATGGATTTTTTCAATATTTTGCCAAAAAAAATGGAAGCACGATTTGTTTGCTATTCATAAGCTACAATTCTGCCGCAAACAGGATTATGAAATTTGTAACCGTTTCTGAAAAATTGGCTCTCACAAGTATCCCTTTAGCTCTTGAAAATTTGAATAGGCCAAGTGCGCTATTTCAAAAACGGGTACCTCAGGTAGAACATCCTACAAATTATCGTTATCGTGTCGTTTCATGTAGCTTTAAAAATTGATTTTATTACATTTTCCACTTTTTTTCCTGTCTATATTCTTTTAAATTTGATATTATATATGATAATTGTACTTTATTTTAAACAAAAATTAAAACTCTTATTCAGAAATGAATAAAAGCACCAGTGTTGCCAATTAAGCCAATTAGTTGCTAGATTTAGCCATTTTTCACCCTGTTTAGCCATTAAAAAATGAGTTTAGCCATTAGCCATTTTTTTAGCCATTTTTCAAATTGTTTAGCCATAAAATTTTTTTGCCGTTTTTCTTTTAAAGGAATAATTTTTATTTTATTATAAAAATTTATAGAAGTAAAACAAAAATTTTTAACAATTAAAACGCCTTTAATTTAAATCACAACTTTTACAAATGTTGAAAATCGCTATAAACGATGATGTTGAAACATGTTTTAAAATAAAGGAACAGTATTCCAATACAAAATTTATAAAATGGATCACCTTAAACATTGGTGTTTCTTTCTGGTTGTAAGTATTTTCGTAAAGAGACGCAGGCAGCAACAAATTTTTTTTAGAAATGTCAGAATTGACTATAAAGTTGCTCTCACTTCCATGGTCTAATGCTGAAATAGAGAGGGTATTTGCCAAGTAAACATCGTTAAAAGTAATTTGAGAAATAGGTTTCATTTAGCAACCGCTAATTCGATTTTTTTAATTAGGTAAAGAATTTTACTGTAAAAATAAAATATTTTTACCAACACCACAACAGTGGACAGGGTACTATGCGTTTGTGCTGATGTTTGAAACACCTTAAAATATTGATACTTAAGGTATGTTCAGACCTAACGAATATTTGACAATAAAATCCAAAAACAGCGTTGCCAAAAAAAATATCATTGTATAATGTAATTTAGAAACTGTTAAATAATGTTTGCCCTAGCCAAACGTTTTGCAAAAGCAAACAATTCTTTAAGAAAACTAGGGGTCACGTGTAGGACGTCAAATATTTAATAGGTGTGAACATAGCTTAAGCCAACCTTTACGTATACCGATTGACTCTGAATCACTTTCTGAGTCGAATTAACGATGTTTGCCCGGCTGGCTGTCCATGCACACCTTGTACGCAAAGTACAGGTCGCAAATTTAAAGATAATTAATAAAATTTGGTACATAGGTTATAATGTGGTGTACGGTATCATCTAGTCAGAGTTGACTGACTATACTTTTTTACTTGTTTTTTATTGTAGATCTGGACTCATAATGTTGGGTAAATGTAGTCGTGATTATGATTTTCCTTCAAATTATTATAGGCACGAGTGATTCCTATGAGATGAGCAATAACGACGAATTTTTCGATGATTTAATTTTTTAAATACATATCTATCAAAATATTAATTTACGTTTATTCTAATTTAAGAAATTGATCTTAACTTACAATTTCATTGTAAACAACTTTAAATGAATTATTTCTGTTTTGTTATAGAATTTTAATGTGTTTTTACTTTAAAAAAAAGTTTAGCCATTTTTTAGCCCATTTTTAGCCATTTTTTTCCGTAAATTTAGCCAATTTTCGTCACCAAGTTTTGGCAACACTGTTCAGCACACCTGCTAAAAACGATCATTTTGAAAATTATCAATTTGCATCAGACACCTGAGTGTTTTCTACTTTTAGATCCCGTAAGAAGCCCACTCGCGAAAAACTACACATACCGGCATATTTTTGGTACTGGACATAAAAATGGGCCATTCTTAGTAAAATATCAAAAAATGCTAATGTTCTTTAACTCTTTTTTCTATTGCAATCTATTTCTTTATTGAAATTTAATTTTCTGTATTCCACATTTTTAAACTTTAAGATTTTAATCAAATCGAAAAGCTCACCATAAATGTGCAGTTACTGATACTCATGTCTAAACAGCATATCAATTCAATGCATTAAGATACAAAAACATCCTTTAAAATCTCGTATGCATAATGCGGGTGTTACTTTCTAACAAACATTCAATCTCAGTCCTAGTGGTGCAAACAAATATTTTAACAACAAACAATCTGCTCTTATGTACCGGTTTAACAAGTTACAACAATAAAAGTAAGTGTGTACCGAGAGTATGTGCGTGCACATGTTGCATTGTGGCAGGCAACAAGCACATTAACACAAACAAAGTGCTGCAAAATAGCTGTTTAAGGCTAAGAAGTTTAAAGCTACAAAGTTCTACGACTATGTATCCTTGTTTGCAAAATGACCTACACTAGATAAACCAACACTGTGTGATTTATTATTAATGAAGGGCTTTTGGTTATCGCAGCTCTGTATGCTCCTTAGATTATTCAGCAGTTGGCTTTGGTAGGAAAAATTGTTAAATTTCACTTAAAAAAATAAGATTGCAGCTTTTATTTAAAAATAAAAATTACATAAAGTATGATTATTATGATTAAATATTTAATGAAAAAAGCTAAAAGGTAAATAAACTAAAAAAATTATTATAAAAAAAATTAAATTATAAAATTTTGTTAACAAACATTGTCTTGTTTAACCCTCTTAGACCACTATTTTTGTTTTCCTTAAAAAAAATCATACCAAAATAATAATAGTTTTTTTTTTATTGGAGTACTCGTTTGCCTCTTGCAGGTAAGTAGACCGCCTCAAGGCGAAGCCGGCATTTTCATGGCAATTTCAGCAACTTATATAATTTTTACAATATATTTATAGGGGTTGAATTTAATTTTGTCTGAGCATACATTATAATACTTTGCAGTCAAAGTTAAAACTAAACACATATTGGGCGGTATCTTAGCCATAACTTGACGAATGTTGGTTCTTAAGTGCTCAAGAGTTAAAGGTTTATCTGCATAAACACGGTCTTTCGCGTAGCCCCACAAAAAAAAGTCTAATGGTGTCAAATCGCATGATCTTGGTGGCAAGTTGATGTCACCACGACGAGAAATTACACGGCCAGGAAATGTCTCTTGCAATAAAGCCATATTCGCTCGAGTTGTGTGGCATGAGTCACCGTCTTGTAAAAACCACTTATTCTCCAAGTCGTATTCTTTAATAGCAGGCAAAAAAGTCGGTTATCATACGGCCATACAGTCCTAATTCCTGAGAACGACGAGGAATCGACACATTCGGGTCTTCGGCAACACTTTCACTTACAGCAGCGATATTTTTAGCGGAACGAGCGAAACGATGATGCACTGGCCTTACAATATCTGTAACCGCTCCAGTCTCTTCAAATTTCTTCACAATTTTGCCAATTGCTTGCGCAGTTGGACGATTATGTAAACCATAATCTCCTCTTAAAGCACGATATGTGGCTGTGCCAGAATCACCATTTTCGTAGTATGCTTGCAACTTTTCCCGTAGTGGTCATTTAAATGATATAGTGTTTCACACATAATGTCAACGTTCAAACTTTATAATAAAAAAGAAATATCATGAAAAAAAAAATTTTTACATGTGTTTTATTTACGTTTACTTTTGAAACCGCAAAATGAATAACCCTTTACTGCATCACTACTTCAAATCTCTTTTTGGCACGAGAATTTTTAGCTGAAGACAATAGCAATATAGGTTCAGCATATCGACAGATCATTATAGGTTTGGCGCATATGCCAAAAAGTCTAAGTGGAGAACAATAACAAAATTTCTTAAACTACATACGATAGAATTTTTTTACCGCTGCTTCCAGCATATGTCTTGAAGAAAATTTAATTTTTGTTAAATTTTATGACTGAAGAATTTGTATTGTGGTTATTTTTGTTGAACTGTTTATGGTTTTTAATACAAATCCTGATATTTTTAATTAGGCTAAAGTTCATCAAATTCAATTTTCATTAAATTATTTTTTTTATGAAGAAAGAAATTTCACAACATGAAATTAATTAAAATTTATTGATAATTTTTCATTCTTGACTGCCGCGGGGCTCGACCCAGGCTTTCACGTACAAGTCACCTTTACATGTTGTAACCACTCAATATTTTCAGAGGGTTTTGCCGCTTAACACTCACAGCCATTGACGACTGCTGGCAGTCAATAGTCAAACATCAATATTTAAACCAAATTGTATTAAACCCTTTTGTGGATCGAAATTTACTTTGAATGATTATCTATTTTAATTGATTTACATGTTCTTCCTTACTTCTGTTTTTTCGTACTTTTTGTCAAGAATTCTTCTCGAAGTCCAAAGTACATTTTTTTTTTGTTGACCTTTTTCAGCACAACTTGAAGGAGAAATGTAAACATAGGGTCGTGCCTTAGCTTTTAACAATAATTAGTATTGTGGTTGTTTTTGTTAAATTGTGTATGATTTTTAATCCAAATCCTCATATTTTTTTTACTGAAGTTAGAAGTTTATAGTATAATATTGAAAGTTATTAGTTAATAGTTTTATATAATTTTGTGCCGCATACCCCACTTTTCTAAAAATATTTTTAAAAAGTAGCTTTTTGTGCTGCATACGTATACTTATTGCTATACATTGAGTTACTTGCTGAAATGAAAGTTTCTATATTAGCAATCTAATAAAAGGATAACATTGATGATTTTTTCTTTTGTTTGGTTTTATTTAACAAAAACAGTTCCATTTTTATATTTTTAATAAATTTTTACTTTTTATTAACACGTGCCTTTTATTTCATATTTATTATTCCTGTTGTCATTTTATTTAGCTTTTGCGCATGGTCCAATTGTTATTAGTTCTATGCAGAAATACAACAATTAAAAAAACGACACGCAATTTGTTTGAAGATATCAAAAACAATTGCTACAAAAACAGTTGCATGAAAAAAACACAACTCTACAAAAAATCAGCAGTCAGCTTTTGCTTAAACTACTTTTTTCTTACGGCAATGAAGCAAAGCAAGACCGAAATTTATTTTGTACGTTTTTAAATGAAGGATTTTGTTGCAATCGCCAAATAGTGGCGTGTAGAGCAAAACAATACTTAAAAAACTTTAAAATAGTTAATATAGAGCAAAATCAATGCTTAATAGCTCAGCAACCATACAAACTTTAGCGAAACTGGTTTTGGATTTGGAAAAGGGATATTCAAAAAATATATTTCTCATACCTAACTCATTTTTTTTTTAAATGGTCGGTAGGTCAAACCAATAATGAGCTGACTAGCAGGTTAAAGAAAATCCGGATGTTCCATGTCATCTCCGTCGAAATAAATTTCCGTTTTTTCGCCACTAGTGTTTTGCACCGATGCAAATGCCGAAATCTCTTAATTGTTCTTATAACAGTGCCTTTTGAGTAGCATTCTTTATTGGCAGTGAGCGGTCAAAGTCAAATAATATTAAAACATTTGACGTGCTGTGGTTAAAATTTAAAATTGAGATAATTCGACTGCTTGTATGTTTTTATTTAATGCCTGGCCCACGATGTCGACAAGAACAATTCTTTCTTATATTTATAATGAAAACAATTACAAAAAATTACAATTTGTTTTTGTTTTCAATGTAAATATGCGAAAAAAATTTTCGTTTCGATATTATGGCCCAGCCTGTAAGTCTTCTAAAAGTAAAAATATTATAATGGAGTCATAAACTGCAGGTATTTTAGTACCTAATTGAATAATTTTTGTTTTCATAAATGTTTTGGATTTTTTTTTTTTTTTTTTTTTTTTTTTTTGAAGAGTTCTATATTAATGTTGCATTTGCGATTAATATATTGATTTTAAAAAATTTTAGGGCAAGATGATTGCTAGATAAAATTTTCCAGTGGCTAAAAACATATGGTAAAAATGGCATAATATATAAAAAAAAACAAAAAGTGCTGTAAGCACGACAAACAGAATCTTTTTAATTAAAAAAATTTGTATTCCCAAATATTACATACACAGAAAAAATTATTGGTAGTTTTTTATCAATTAAAAAAATTATTTAAAAAGTATTTAAATTTTATTAATGTGATAACTGAATCAATTATTTTTTTTTGTTGAAAGAAAATTAATAATATTATTTTGATTTAATTAACATTTTAGTTGTTTTGAAATTAATTTTGAATTAAATAATAATTAAATAACAAAAAACTATTTCGTTTAAAATAAAATAATTTAAACTTGTGAAATTGTTGTTGGAAATTGTCAAAATCAATCAACACATTGTTTGAAACGGCAAAGTTTTTTAATCATTTTTTTGATTAAAATTAAAAATATCATTTATTGAAAAAATTATTCTAAATATTAAATTTTTCCAATTTTAGTAATCAATATAATCATTTTGGTAATAGGAGCAAACTCAACAAATTGTTTGCTTGATTCTATGAATTTAGAATGAATTTAGTGATTAAAAACAAATTTTTAATTTTTAGTTTCTGTGTACGATATTTTTCGTATTCTCAATATTAATATCTTTGTTAAGCTAAGATCCCACTATCGGCTCAAATAGCACAATCTATGACGATTTTTATCGTGCTATATCGGCGCACATTTAAAAACATTGCACAATTTATCCCATTATCGTCGCACATTGTGCCGTTTTTTTTCGGTTCATATCGGCCAAAACTCAATTGCACAATAATCGATACAATGCGGTCACACTATCGTGCTATTTGGGCAAACTAAATCATATGTTTTTGTTTATTTGCTTTTTTTTTTTTTTTTTTTTTTTTTTTTTTTTTTGTAATTGTTGTTTTTTTGAAACATGTTTACAAACCAGGAACAGTACAAATGTACTATTTAACCTTTTAATACATAAATAATAGACACAAAACAAATGTAATTTTGGTACAATTAAGCTCAAAAAGTAAAATTTTAGTAGCCAGTTGGTGCAATTTAAAAATTTCGTTTTGCCATCCCTTGTATCGGCGCTAATTGGCGACTGTGATCGGCGCACAAGTGGCCGATAAAAATCGGTACATATTAAACAATTTGATTGCTCCACATTGTGCAATAGAGTGTTCACATTATCGACGCATCCAGGTTAAATTTGATTGTCCACAGTCAGCACAATTTCGGCACAGATTGTCGCATATTAAAAAATGTTGATTGTTCACACTATCGGCACATGAAATACGACAAACATTGGTGCATTGCGCTGATAGTGGAATCTTAGCTTTAGTCCTACATTTAACCGTTATTTTGAAAGAGTATAAATATGTACAGGGTAGCGCAGAATGAGCTATATGGCTTAAATTCTTTCGATTACGTCTCCGCATTCAGTTCCGTTACGATCGAAAATTGGTATTCTGCAAAAAAACGGAATCGAAAGAATAAGAAGAAGATAACAATGTTTACAAAATCAATTGTATCAATGTGGAATGTGGAAATGAAACAGCAGAATAAGCAAGTCTGTTATCATTTTTATAAACAAATGTCAAATTTAATAAAACAAGTTCTGTGTATAATAAAGAAAATTGTTTATAAATTTAATAAAAGACAAATATTGAAATAAAATAAAAAAAGGGTAAAAATAAGTTTTGCATAAATATATGATTGTGTACAATCTAGTGAAACTGAAATTAACTAAAAAAAGTAGAAAATAAAAGTGTTGTGGTTAAATATGTAAAGACAAAATGTTAATAAAAACTGTTTGTAAAGAAATAATTTAGTGAGTTTCATTTTTATTTAAAATTTAAGGACAAATGGAGTCTATTGCAGTTTTTGCCAGTTTTTCGTATTGCTCCGGTGTTGTTGTTTTTGACCTGCATACATACATAACAAAACACTCATATTCCAGTACAAAAAATAACAATTTAAAACAAAAATTATATAATAATTTGTATTTAAATCGTTTTTGAATTTTTTAATTTTGTACTTACATTTTTTCACTTTTTTACTTAAAAAAACAAAAATAAAAAAAACTTCCGTTAACAAAAAAACAACTGAGAGAAACGGAGCTCCGATCGTAATGCAGAATACATACAATCGAAAGAAACTGAGCGGAATCGAAACGCAGAATACCAAAATTGCCAGACGGAGAAAATTTCGATTCGAATCGAAACGCAGAATAGGGGTAAGTGTGTAACGGCCTTTAGCGATAAAACCTTCTATTTATGGCCACTTGTTATATAAAATTACGACACTGTTCTGTTTATCTTAGACATTTAGACCCATAATGTATAACTTTAGGGTATCCGATAATTATTCCGATTTGTTATAAACAAAATGGCAACAGCACACCCCTATTGTCTTCTTGGTGCTGAACATAAGAAATACTATGCTTATAGCTTTAAAACTTTAATATGTTATTGCTTTTTTAAGTTGTTTGTTCCTTTTTTGAATGTAAAGCTATTGCGGTTATTTCTCCGATATTTTGTCCTTATATACTACATACATTTTTACACCCACATTCGTTAAGGAGGAAAAAAGAGGTATTTTATTGCAAAATGTTGACACAGTACTGCCATTATATGATTTTATGTCATGCATTAGATGCCATAAAATTATAACAATTGCGTTTTATTTTATCCACTTAAGTTGCATTAGAAAACCATGCACAGACGAATAAATAAACTGGCGTCTTGTAGTCTTTAAATATACATTTAAATAAATTTATTTCCAATATGAGAATACGTCCTTACATATAACACACAATTTTAAGAACAATATGGTTGTTTTGGTAAAACACTTAAAGCATATTAAGCGTTTAGTGGTTGTAGTTCTCTTACACTTAAAGTAGTGTATTATTTACACTTTCATTTGTTTATTAAAGAATTTGTATTTATGTTGAATAAAATGGAAGATATTTTTAAGGAGCAAAAAGTTATAGTTAAGAATGAAAAAAAGGAAACAAAGACTAACTGGATTAACCAGATATACTTTGACTGCGCTGATACTTCTTGATACCCTTTAAGATTAATCAGAAAAATTTTTTTATCAGAAATTAAAAGATAAAGAGTAATAAATAAGATTGAGATTTTCATGCACTGAAAATAAAATAAAAATGCGTAGATTTCGGCCGAATTTAAAATTGACAGATCCATTGAGATCGCTGCTGACCAAAAGATCCTATCGGGAACCACGGAAGTCAGTAGCCCCTAGTGGGGTAGCACCAGACTGACTATTGGCTGAGCGTCACGTTTTTTTATATTTTTTGTTTTTTTTTTATATTTCCTTATCAAGCTAATACGGCCTAAAATCTTTAATGTAATTAAAACACAATTTTAATACATTTTTTTCCCGACGTTTCGTCGATTTTTTGTCGACTTCTTCTTTTTTTATTTTATTTTTTTTTTTAATATTTCTTTTTTTTAATTAATTCCCTAAAACTAATCCCGCGAAGTTTACGCTTGTCTGCAGGAACCAGAGACTCTGGCGGGAATCGATTTCGCAACCTCGATAGACTGATAGACTAGCTCACTACTAGCTAACCTACCGGGACAGTATAGCTTTTGAATAAAAAAACTATATTTTTTGCCATTACTCAATTAAGAGCGTATATAAGGGATTAAATTGTCCATAACAAAAATAACAACGTTGATTTTTTTTTGCTAACGCATAATAAAAAAAGACCACATAAAGAGAGAACAAGCTTTTTCGTATACATCATTTGCTTGACAACAGTTTAAAATAAGGGTGTGTTTTTTTTTAAAGGAGAACATTTGTTTGTTCATTACTTATTACATACTATCAGCCCAATTATGAACAAAAATTCACCGGGAGTTTTTTCCCTTATCCCATTTTTCCTATGTTAATTCTATTGCAAACATGGGAGAAGGGGGAAAACTCCCGGGGAATTTTTATTCATAATTGGGGTGTATATGTATATGTAAGAAAACTAAAAACATACATATTTATGGACTGAAAGTTTTTATTTCATTACTATAATGACATTTTTCATTGTCATAATGAAAATTTAAATTTATTAAAGGTTGCTTTTTTGAAATATTTTTATACTTTTAATTATTGAGACTATAGAGTTATTTAAATGTTAAAAATATTTTATTTTTTTTTTTTTTTTTTCAATTATTGAAACATGTTGCTTTTATAAAAAAAAGTTTGTTTTCATAAATTTAATGGCATATTACATTAGATGTATGAAATAATTAAATCTTTAATTTTTTAATTAACAATTAAACATTTTTTAAGGAAACTATAATTTTGTATTAATTTATGAATATAGTTATGTTTGTGTATTGTTTTTTTATGTTCCCAATTATAATTTTTTGTTAAACTTGGGCAAAATTAAGTTTTCATATATCCAATGGAAATTTTTAACGTAATTACGAAATCCAATGAAGCGATTTTAACGAAAATACTTCATTATAACTATGAAATTCCATTAAGACAATGAAAAATTTCATTTAACCCATGAACATTTTTTATGAAAACGATTGATTAAATATATGAAGCATTTTTCTTTCAGTGCACAAGGTAACAATATTGACCTTTTTTGTGCGGTCTGGAACTTTATTTTTGCTAATTTAAGGTCACTGACTTCAATTCTAATCTCCATTCACTCGCATTAAGTTACAGGTACTAATCGTGTTTTTTACTTTTTTCCAAAAATTTAAAGTTCAAAATATCCTAACTGTACTCTTCATTAAACGAATTTCAAATTTTTTTTTGTTTTTAAGATGGAATTGTTAGCTTTGTTTACGTAAAAAAAATCAAAAACGGGAAAAAATTAAAGTCTTATTGCGTTTACGTAAACTCACATAACAAACGAGCAAAATAAGACATAGATGATAAACCGATGAACTCGTTTCGCTTTTATTCACTATAAACTGAAGGTACCTAGTTTTTAAATGGATCAAAAGACGTTCATTAATAGAACAGCAGCAAAACGTTTGGAAATCGCGATTTTTATCAATTCAGTTTTCTCAGTAAATTGTGAATAAAATAAATTTGCAACGATTGCAATGAACTAAAGCTCAGTCGATTTGAAATATGTTTAGACTAATGTTTTTAAACCAAAACCTTAATTTTTGTCGTGTTTTATTTATTATGCATGATTCAAAATCAAAAAACAATTTGTTAAATTGTTTGTCTTTTAAAACTCCAACAATATCTCTGAAACTACTGGGCAAATTTACAAACAATGTAAGCACGCTTAAAGATATTATTGTTGCCGAGTTTCGAATTTTTTTTTAACTGTGTATGGTGAACCGTTTTCACATTAATCCAATATATGTAGAGAAAGTGCCTTAGTTTTGGCCAAACCGTATATCTCAAAAAGTAGAGCTGATAGAGAAAAATGGAGATTTGATTTGAAATCAGCGACCTCAAATTAGTAAAAATTTGCTAAAAAGTTTCAGTCCGCAAAATGACTGTTCCCCAGTGTAATATTAAACACCAATGCTTAAACAAAAAAATCTTACTAATACAAACATAAGTTATAAACATTTGACATCAGATTTATGAACTTGTCAATGAGTCGGCATACTAGTTGTATACTATATAAATCTCTCATTCGGTGTAGTATGAGAACATAACTGTTATGCCACAACTAATATTAATATAACATTTGTATTTATTTTTTTTTCCAAATCCTCTGGTAATGATTGAATATTTTTACTGCTTTTACTTTTTCCCAAATTATATGCAGACTCATGAATTTTATGGTTTACCAATGAATGAAATATTCAATATTTTTTCTTTAACCCATGTGGTAAGAATGGGTGTTCCAAATACGTACACAATGTAGAAAATACAATCCATACAAGATGTTGACATAAAATTTAAATTACAAAGATAAAACAAAATTTATGTTGTCTTTAGGATATTCTTTGTATTTTATTCGATTTTTTTATGGTTTCTAATTTGAATAGAACGCAAAGGCATGACAAAAAGAAATACACATTTCTCTTATTATTTTACAAGAAAATGATTTTAAAGTTAAATGAACTATAAACTTCAATAATATAGTTAGATTATTTATTTGACATACTACATATATCTCTTGCTTTATGTTTTAAATTGGATATTATTGGAATATTCTAAATACCAAATTTGGTATTTTATTCTCTTAGGAGAAGTAATGGGAAAATAAGAAATAATAATAACAAAACATAAAAGAATTCTGTATTCGCTTGCGTCGAATCTAAGATACCTTCCACCAAGAACTAGTATTTTTAAAATTTTTAAGACGTTAATAATTTTAATACGAGTGTCTTTATGGAAAATGTTGAACCGATTATTACTACAATTAAGCAATGTGATTACTTTGTCTATAAACAGTACAAATGGGAAATCATGCACCGATCATTGCAACATTTGGTGGTATAAATTTTAATAAATTTTATTATATGCTATGATTTTTCGCGTTTACAATGTTCTTTAGAAGTGGGCGTGCCCCCAATTTTATAAAATTTTTGGGTATTTTGTCGCGTAAATACATAAAATTTGGTTTCTGTCATAAATGTCCATCCAAGTTGGCGGCTTGTTTATATATTTCTTGGAATAACAATGTAAAGTTATAATCAGGGAAACCAAATATATGCTTTAAAAAACACGTTTTATGCGCATCAAATATGCAGTAAAAACTTGAAAATATGCCCTAAAAAATTACTAATTTGAAAATAAACTATTCAACAATTTATTAACAGTTCCATTTAATACAAAAAAATCATAAAATTATAATCGGTAAAGCCCGAACACCATAGTAAAGGGTGATTTTTAATGAATTAAGTTTTTTCGGGCTGGCAGCACTGGTTGGTAATTGTGTCTAAACTACATCTGTGAAATGAAAAGCCATTTCATCATGGAGAAACTCACAAACGAGCAACGACTGCAAATTTATTATCAAAATTCAGCTCAATGGAAATCCACTGTTTTATCGAAAAATTGTGTTCAGCGATGAGGCTCATTTCTGGCTAAATGGATACGTAAACAACCAAAACTGCCGTATCTGGGGTGAAGCACAGCCACATGCCGTACAAGAGTTACCGATGCATCCCGACAAAACGACAGTTTGGTGTGGTTTACGCGCTGGTGGCATCATCGGTATAATTTTCTTCAAAGACGACAGTGGACGAAACGTTACCGTCAACGGCGAACGATATCGAGTAATGATACGCGACTTTTTTTTGCCCAAATTGGCTGAGTTGGACTTGGTTGATATGTGGTTTCAACAAGACGGTGCCACATGCCACACAGCTCTTGAAACAATGGACATAGTGAAGGATGAACTTGGTGAGCAGTTTATCTCTCGAAATGGCCCTGTAAGTTGACCGACAAGATCATGTGATTTGACGCCTCTTGACTATTTCTTGTGGGGTTATGTGAAGTCGTTGGTCTGTGTGGACAAGCCAAACACGATTGAAGCCTTAGAGTATAACATAACACGTGTTATTCATGGAATACAGGCCGAAATGCACGAAAAAGTGGTGCAAAATTGGACCTTACGAATCAACGAATCAACAATAAATTTCAAGTGTTTTTATCTAGAATAAAAACTGGGAATTAAGCACGAATAACAAAATCTTTTAAATTACAATTTTGTATTCCCAAAAATTACTTTTGATAGTTAAGGCATCTAAAAAATTTTAACTAGTATCAAAATATGCGCTAAAAACTTAAAAAATGCTGCAAAAAAGCTCTTGTAATTAAATTATGCAAAAAATGCTGCAAACGGTAAAATATGCCCTAAAAAATCGATGCCAACGTTAATAAAAAGCTCTAAAACGGATACATATATTGTTTCTGCCTTCATTGGTCAAGGAAAACCATGCAATTGCATATTTATGGTTTCCCTGGTTATAAAACATTAAAAACAAAATTAATCTTAATTGTTAACACTAAATACTGTGTAAACATAATCCCCTGGGAGTGTACGCATCATCTCAAAAATATCTTACCTTTAGGTGTTACATCCTCCCACGCAACTCAGGTGTAGTCAGACTGAAATCCAGAAAATATTTAAAATAATATTCCTCTTCGCTAATTTCTTGAGACTGAAGGCTCCCCATAGAGCCTGTAATATACATACTATTACTAACCCAAAACTCCACAACACTTGATACCTGCATACCACTGTTTATTACTAACACAAAATTCCACACAAAAGTGCAAGTGAAAGAAAATATCCAAAGCAGAGGAATGAAAGCTACAATTTGATTGGGAGACAATCAGTATGACAATTTTCATAGTTGAAGTACAACAGTTTTAAAATAAGTATATAAGCAAGAATTTTATAAATAATAAAACAGAATGAATCTTTAGTGTACAACAGCTCTTTAGCTGTAAGCTTTTTTTTATTCTTTTTCCAAAACTTCGGCTTTTAGCCATAAATATCTCGCCTTTACAAAAAGCAAAAGTACACACGAAATATTTTTACACTGCATGGCAAACATTTTTACACCACAAGCCTTTCTCTCGGTCCAAGTAGTCCCCGAAATAACTCTTTGGCAAAAAGGCAGCCTTTTGTTGAACTCTAGTGTAAATTCATGCTGTGAAAAAAGCACTCCTCCACCCGCCGTAGAACAATGATACCAGGGCCCTGTTTCAAAACTACAAGTTACAAACCTACAAGTAGAATATATTTGAAACAAAAACAAAAATTTTAAAATTGTGGCTTTTTTAAGTATTTTACTTGTAGATTTGTAACTTGTAGTTTTGAGAAACAGGGCTGTGGAATCACGGGAGTAAATAGCCCCATGTGAGCAGGCACCGGACTGACTACTAGTTGATACCTACTGTAGTATACTTCTTGCGCAAATGCTTCCCGTTTTTCGGGGAGATTGTCTTTTCGGAAACTAAACTTTTTCTTTAGAAGATTGCTTTTTATCAGGCTATTCTACGGCGAGTGCTTTTTTACTGTATAAACCCTCATGGGAATCAACGAAAGGCTGCCTTTTTGCCAAAGAGTTATTTTGGGGACTACGTGGTGGTTGCGGTTTAAGCCCAAAGTTGCAGGAAGGGAGAATCGCACACAGAGAGCTGAATTTGCACCCTTGTGGAAAAGTTCCGCCTGTAGCGATTCCCCCAAGTGGTGTTGCGCATTAGCTGATACTGCTGGCTATTTCTTAAGCAGCGGGAACTAGATAGTTCCAGATCCCAAGCAATGGGCGAGTGTATAGTTTTTTGCGGATAATATACACTCAAAATTCCTACCTGTGAGTATTTGTTGCGCTAGCAAAAAGGGTCGATTGGTGAGCCCATTGTCTTTCGCCCAGTGGTTAAGGCCTTATTGCAGGGGATCATGTAAATAATTTAAACATTTGTATAAACAGAATAAAAATATACATTTTTTTAAATGTATGGTCTACATTTTGATCCATAATTCTTTTTTTATTAAACCAATTATATCGGATTTCAATCTCAAGTTTCAAAAGAGAGCTGATTTCGAATATCGCCCACTGAATCATAAACAGGCATAACTCAAAATTTATCAAAATTGCTTGTTTGACAAATCAAAAAAAAAAGATGACATTTTCTTAATTACAGTTACCTTTTGTCTTAGCTTTCCTTCCCTATAAAAAAAGAAATTAGTGCTTAATTTTTCAACAAAAATTCATTCATAATTTTATTCCAGAAAACAAATATAAGAGATATAAAATGTAAATAAAAGCAAACTAATGTGCTGTTTTCACAACACAACTGACTGAACGTGTAGTGAAATTTATATTGAAAACACTCAAAAAACTGAGTGCTTTTCATACAAATTTTACTACACGTTTAGTCAGTTGTATTGTGAAAACAGCAGATAAATTTAAAAGAAGTATTACTCTATGTTCATTGGTAAAATTTAAAAAAAATTCTTTTTTAGAGAGAAATTATAATGAGAAAGAGAAAACAAAAAAAAGCTGTATATGATTGGGAAGAAATAGAAATGACATGCAAAATTAAAATAAGCAATAAGGGGTTTTTTTAAATAATTAAAATCAAATTACTCAAAAAATCATTGATCATTTAGTTCTTACAATTGACTACGTCTCTTTGATGTTGGGCCCAGAATATAGGAGTTTATAATTTTGTTGTTTGAAAATGATATTGAAAATAATAGTAAAAAAATGATTTTGCAATTAGTATTTAAATTAAGAAAAGAACAAGATAAATATATATGTATGTAGGTATATTTAAAAGAATTAAAAGAAATCATAAGGTCTAACAATAATATGCATAGCCTTGCTTAACCTACTGTCAAAAACTAGCAAAAGGTCTCTCAAATGTATTTAAAAAAAACAAAAACAAAGTAAAAAATATTGTTGGTGTTTTGTTTAAGCTTTGATATACTTAGTTACATGTAAGACTTTGAGTGTTTATAATTCTTATTCGCTTTAAAGTTTTATTTGTATAATATTTTTAGCTTTTTTAAAATCTTTGGAATCTGGCCTAAGCAACCAGTGAAATGCGCATAGAAGCTTGCTTTCCCTCAACAATAAATTTCAATGTATTTATCAAATATGGAAAATTGGAAATTAAGCACGTCATACAGACATCTTATTAATAAAATAAAAAAATAATTTGATTCCGTACGGAATGTGCGATTAGATTCGCACCTTGCTTAAGCAAATGACAGTTTCATTAAAATAAGCAAATCGTTTCCTTAAGTTCAATATGGTTTGCCTCATATAATTAACATGTATTCGCACATTTGCTTAAGCCAACTTAAGCACATTATGGTTGGACCTATAGCAAAGATATGTAAATACTAGGGAGATCGATCGAATAGTATTCGACCGGTTTTAACCGGTTATTTTAGTTTTGCCCACGTCGAATATTTTAAAATATCCATTTTTCGAATAGTGAATAAACCGGTTATTTTGGTAAAACAAACCGGTTATTTTAGTAATGTGTAATTCATATCCGTTTTCAATACTGTTGTTATAAATGTACCCGTAATTTAAGTATTTTTCTAATTGAATATTGGGCAAACTTAAACATTTTTTGAAGAATGTCAAAACTAAATGTTACAAAAGTCAACAAACCTTATGAGCAATTTAAATACAAATCGCTTATACATATAAGCTTCATGTTCTTGTAACAAAAACCAAAAACATTTCAAAATACTACAAAAAAAAATGTTCAGCTTAAAAAGTAGTTAGCAATTGAACAGTATTCTAAATATAATATATATAATCAAAAGTAATTTTTTATATTTTTATAAAGATGTCATCTCTGGTGATATTTCAAACTGATTTATAAGACAATGGTGCTAAAAGGGCCGTAAAATGATAAGTTGTAAAGGTTCTTCAACTTTACGACATATTAATCATCTTTAAGCTTGACATAAAAATACGCCAAGTTAATCTTGGCTCTGTTCCAAGTAGTTCTTAAGATACAAAAAGCAAATTCATATTGCTATTAGTTTCTATAATACTGAAACAAAATAATTTAAAATATATAATACTGGCGAAGAGGTTTTATTTGCAACTTTTCAAAAATATGGTTGAAGTCTACTGATTCATATAGACATGCTTAGCCACCAACAAATTAAAACTCATTTAAAATAAATTTGTGAAAATATCTCAAAAAATAAATTTATTATCTTCCTATAATTTTTTTAACCAAAGTTTTTCAAAAATTCTAAAGCTATGTTCACACCTATTAAATAGTTGATGTCCTACACGTAACCACTAGTTTTCTTAGAAAAGTTTAGTTAATAAATAGAAATTGTTAAAAATAAAGCTAAAGTTTGATCAATTTAGTGGTCATCCTTTTTTTTTGCATTTTATCGTCAAATATTTGTTAGGTCTGAAAATACCTTAAGTCATATCTATGAATTTTGTTGGTTCCTTACCGTCGTGAATTGTTTTGTTTTTATTGTTATTAACTTTTTATTACAAAAACTAATTTGATATTTGTATTTTTATGTATTCGAACTAAAACCAGTTAACCGGTTATTTTTGAAATGCTTAACCGAAAACCGTTTTTTTTAAAATAGCAACTATTCGGAATATTCGAAAACCGGTTATTAAAAAAAGGCGAATAATCCATCACCCTAGTAAATACACAAATAGAAAAATATTCGTTTAATTCAATATTAAAAGTAGTAATTATATTATTTATTAGGTAAATCTAGTTTTGGATAAACCATGTATAAATTGAGTTTTTCATGGCCAATTTTACCAAGTTCAGTTATAACTAACTATTAGTTATAACAAGGGAAAGAGCATATTTTAGCCTTAAGAGTATATTTTAGGCTTAATATTATTTTTTAACCTTAAATGATGAAACAGAACTGAGGCTGAACGATGTTTTCATACAGTTGACATAAAATTATGTCAGAGAATGCGGTCGAGAAATAAAATCAATTTTATTTTTGAGAACGTTTTTTCTAATGCTCTCACATATAGACACTTATTTTCTTAACAATGCTACCATACTTTCATTCAATTTCATACATTTTGTAAACAAAGAAAAATAAGAACATAAGAAAAATAAAGAAATGAGAGCGAATTTGAAGTTACTGTCGACGTTTTAGTTATGGGCTTTAGAATTTTTGCCTGAAGTTGAAGACTCAATTCTGTTTCATCATTAAGAGTTTATTTTTAATTTTCAATCTTTTTTATCTTTAGAGCTTTTTTTTAATTTATTTTTATTACGTGTTTAAGCTTTTTTGCAAATGTCAAAAATCCCATAACTCTCTCGTGATTTTTTTAATTTTGTTACTTAAACCATTACTTTGTAATACACTGCAACAGCAACTTTGATTAAAAAATTTAAGTTAAAATAAATGTTTAAACTGCCGTTTGAAATTCTGAGTTTCAAGTGATAGAACTTTAAATCCCAAAAAAAATAAAAAACGAAATTTATAAAATTTTCTTTATTTTCTTGAATAAGATCTTTTGAACCATCAATTAATCTAAATCTTAGAAAATTGGATATTGAATAATAAAATATTCGTACAAAATTTGATAAATAAAGAGTATTTTTAATTTTTTTTTTTAGAATTAGTAAAAAAAAGTAATTTTTGCTGCAGGTGCCCCATACCGGGGTAGGTTGGGCATTAGACAGGGCACATTCATCGACTATATTCGTAAAGGCAATTGCTTATTAAAAATTCCTTTTAAAATGAAATAAGATGCCAGTAGTTAGCCGATTAAGGATTTTTTTAACAAGATGGATATAGTTAATGAAAAGTAAACATATTTCTTGGGCTTGGTAACTTTAATTATATTTCGTCCCTTTCGCCGAACTTAAGCCCTTATGACTAAATTTTTAATGCATTGTTCAAGTTTTGGTGAACAGTACAAATATAATGTAATACAAAAATTTACCAAGTCCAAAGAGTTAAGCTGTATTAAGGTAAATGGCAAACCGTCAAAAATTTTACTAAAGTTATCGATAAAAAATTAAGATATGTCAAAAAAAATGTAAAGTTATTTAGCTTAAAATTAACATTTCAAGCTTGAAATATTAAAAGTGTTGCTGAATCACCGGTTTATGGAAAATTCAGCGATTTACCTCTTTTTGTTTTAAGGTTTCTCATAAACAAAAAGTTGGCAACATTTAATAAGATAAACAAAACAGGGATGGGTAAGTTGTTGCAATTGTACTTTTTTGTTGATACTTTTTAAGCTAAGATTTATAATACCTTTTTGTGTTGTTTTTTATGAACATAAATAAAATTAATTTCAACTAAAAAAATCTTTTAGTACAATAAGGGTAAACAAGTACAATTTTTAATGGTTGTTGGTACAATTTTAAAAATTCTCAACGCCATCCCTGAAACAAAACCATAATAAGAGAAAAAAAAACTAAAAACTTTGTTTACATTTTTTATAGTTCGTTCTTTCTAACATTTACTGTTTCGTTCTATCAATTCTATATAAATTAATGAATAAAAAATGTAGTGTCATAACCCTTTCAGACCTAGCTGAATCGATTGTGCGATCTTCCTTTGTTTGCCTAAAATTATATGAAATAATAATTTTTTGTCTATTAACCGGCAAGCAATGATTGTGAGTTCTTGTTTCTGTTAAAAAAAAAATAAAAAAAAAACCACTAACCAGCAGAAATTAAAAAACTACAGCTTAAGTTTGGTTGTGTCTTTCCACAAGTGTAAACAAGCGTCCACATGGAATGTGTTTTTGTAAAGTAATATTGAAATACGTTTTTAGGCTTAGTAGTGGTAACTGTAAAATGAGTTTTTGCAACAATTATGCTCGTTAGTGTTGAAAATTCAGATAGCACAATTGTGTTGATCAGACACAATATAACATTTTGTTTTATGCTCACGTTTGTGCTATCTACTATTTTTACAGGGAAATTTTTAATTTGAATGAAAATTATAATATTCAGGCAGTTTTAAACATTCTTAACAATTCTGATGCTGACTTCAGTGTTGATGATAATGTTGCAGATGAAGCATGTATCCCTTGTAATCTAAATACAGATGCACAAGATAGTTATGAAACCTCATGTAATGAAAACACTTTTCCTAACACGAATGACCAAACAAGTACATCAGTTGAACAATCATACTCCTTGGACCACCCAGATACAGCACAACTACCATCAGTTTTTAGATCCAAAATACCAAACAGGCACGTTATATTAAAAAGTTTATCATTTCCGAACACAGAACTTCTAATTCCACCTAGTTGCAAAATGAAACATATGATAAAACTTCATTCAATATTTTAAAATCTACTTTCCAGAAATACATCGAGGAAGTTGTGAAATAAACTAAAATGTATGTATGTGTTGAGTAAACGTGGTCAGAAAGTGCGTTACGTACCAGCAAAAATAAAAAGATTTGACGGGTGCGCATTCATGGTGGGATGCCTCAATTTTGCCCAACGATAAGAATGTACTTTGCGAGTGGAAGCAAAGTTACTGCCGTTTATAACTCCAAGTCCCGCGAAAAGTTTTTTCAGCTACGTCCAAATACACATTTTGAAGATAACTCTTCATCTCACTAGAAAAATAAGTTTTGGAGAGTTCAACAAAAAAACGGTGTTATAAATTGGCAACAGAAATCACGAATTACTCAATTGATGGGCAGTTTATACTCTTTACAGGAAAATGTCTTGGACGTGAAGTAATAAGGCCAAACCACAACCCGTTTAGCTGATAAATCTTGTCTTTGCTACTTCTAGAGGTGTTGTAGTGAACTTTAAAATATTGTTAGTTAAAAATTGTGGTCTTGGTCATGGACCGTTTATATCCATAAATATCTAGGTGTATATTTCGGACCGATTGTTTTTTAACAAATGCCACTGCTAGAAGCATTACACCAGATGGGTTGGTAGCAACAGGTACAAATATGGCAAATAGAGTGTAAAATTTCCTTTGGACAAAGAAATGAATTTACCAATATCGAAATTGTAGCTGTTGTGGAATGGAAGGCATATAGGCAGTGATAGCAAGTAGGCTAGCTGGAAGTGAGCTAGACTATCAGTGCGGGGGTTGCTGGTTCGATTTTCGCCAGAGACTCTGGTATCCTGCAGATAAGCGTAGAGCTTCACGAGATTAGCACAGAAGGGAAACAAGGAAATGTAAAAACGATCCTGTATGAAAAATTAGAAGATGGTACAAAAAATTGAAAGTCCGCTGATTATATTCTTTATTTCTTATAAGGTAGTGAAGTATCTGTATTTTTTAAGTTTAATAAACGTTAGAAAAGTTCCAAAATATGTTTTATCAGTTCGAAGTAAATTTGGAAATATTGACCTAGACCGCACAATTGTGCGATGTCCTTTTTGCCAAAAAGGACCATGTAAGAATAATTTATGGGTCTATATTATACAAAATACAAAAATAAATTGTTTGATTTTTATGATTTAGGTTAATTTGAAAGCTATTTAAAGCATGGGTCTGAAAGGGATAAGGGCTTTACCCAGTCTCCTCTATTACGCAAAAAAATGTTTGTAATTGTTTTACAAACCAGTCTTCTGCCTATTCTAAACATTTTTGATTTGTGCCTGATTATGATTTAGTATGCGATATGGAACTAGGAAAAATAATGGACCGTGTTTGACCATATTATGTATTAAATGAATTTGTCGATTAAAAAGCCTGCTAAGCAAATTCCATTTTCGTAAGTCTTGTATTTTCAGTTATATCGTGGTTTAACAGACCGACGGACATAAGTTAAAAATGGACCTTAAAACAACTTATAACCTTTGCGGTCCCTGTTAAAAGCATATATTATTCATGTCTAATGGATTTAGCATTATTTTTTTGGAAGTGTCGAAAGATTCCGTCAAATGTAGGTCATTATTTTTTGCCTTCATTTAATGGCAATATTAAAATTTCTTAACTGATGGTTTTCTAATTCACAGTCTGTTAACAAATTTTCAAAGAAATTTTTTTAAACTATATTATTTAAAGAATTTGCAACAAATTTACATTTTTATATGCCAGAAACTTCAAACAAATTTAAAAAGTTTTCTTTTTTAGATTCTTTTTATCTCCAGAAGAATAACAAACAATTTCCTTAACCGAAAATTTCCTAAAACTTAAAGTAATTTGCCACGTTTGTATGCAAGTGATAGTTTTCTTACACATAAAACAAATTAAGGAAAATTGAATATTTCCAAAACTGACATTGTCTCTTAAGAAAAGTTTTAGATTTTTTTTTCTGGTCCTTTTGGAAAACTACTTGCTGGTATGTTAAAAATAAATTTGATAACATGTGTTGCCAACAGACCACAACATTTGTTTAAGAAAACTTTACTACACTGTTTCCTAAGTGATGAATATGATTATTTTTGAAAAAAAAGCTAAAAGAAATTTTGCATTTTATTTTCAACAAAGAAGAAAGTATAGTTTGACAGTAGAGTATTTACATAACCATTTTCGTGAGTGTGCCCTATTTAGGAACCTTGGGTAAACATAAACCTCTATGCGACTTTGGCATAATTTTTTGCACCAAGATTCGAAGTTACGCGGTTTTTTAACTTTTCGGAACGAATCATACATTTTGTGTGAAAATATAGTCTTTTTATGCGGATTCTACCGCATAAACACACACCTAAGTGTACACTTCCCACCTGTTGGTCAAAAAACATATTTAAAGATTTTTGATCTCAGGGATGTACTTTTCTTTGCGGTTTTCTCAATCTGAAAAACGAGTATAGAGTATAGAAAATTTTATTATTGCTTTAAAAAAAAACTTTAATTGTTTCGAAGTAAGCCGCGCTTTGGAAATATAAAGGCAAGCATTTTGTAGTTAATTTAAATTTTTCAAGAACAAAGTGAAAACAACCACTTCAAAAATTAACATCTTCTTCTTTCAAATGCCAAAATATCTATCCTTAAAAAATTGTTGAGTACATAATCTTAATTTAAGCTTGAACAAATTTGCACGTGTTAAATTTTATAACAATCAAGTAAGCTTTTTATGAATGCAGACTCTTAGCTTAAATGATCTTTATAAATGCCACTTATTGCTTAAAACTACCAAGTCGTATTTTACATCGTTACATACGATTTAGAATGTAGAATTGACTTTAACAAAAAAAATGTATATATAAATTATTGCATTTTGTGTTTGAGTTTAAGCACTTTGAGAAAAACAATTATCAAATTTATGCAACATGTTTTTTTTTTTTGACACGATGTGAACCATTAGAATCTTTTAGTATGTTCGCGCCTTCAGCAAACAATTAAAAATATTTGCTTTCATTACATAAGTTTCAACAACTTTTGGAAACGGTGTTATTTTACTTTATTTACACATTGAGATAATTTAACTTGAATTTACATACAAATAAAATTTACATACATATATTCTTAAATTGAAGATAAAAAAAGGTCTTAAAACAAGTAAGATTATTTGGCTGTGCCGAATCTCTGAAACACTCTACAGAAAGCTATGTTTTCCATATGAATTAATCTCATGGTGGATCTCAACCATTTGGTGTATTAATATTAAGCACTTACCAAATGCCTCTGGGTGAGATAGAATTCATTTGCATACACAGGTAGAAATTTCGAGCATATAATTCCCCGAATAGCAAAAGTACCTAGGAATCCCAATAGGAACCGAAATTTACTCCGAGGTAAAAGATCAGTTCTTCACAGGAGGTCAGCCTACATGCGATTTTGGGTTTAAACCACAGCTACTACGTGCTCTCCTGAATAGTATTTCTTCAGAAAAGCAAGTCTTTCGCAAGACAATCAACCTGAAAGACAGGAAGCATTTCTCACAAGGAGCATACTAAATGGAGATCTCAACAGTAGTCAGACCAGTTTGCACCGGGGGCCACTGTTCCCCGTAGTACTATCAATTTATAGTTCTTAGGTACAACTTCGAGTTCATAAAGTCCATAGGACCCCAAGGAACTCTGTCTTTCAGTAGTTTTATGTCGCTGTCAAGTTGCATTCACTTCTATGCAATTCCGAAGAATGCCAGTTCACTTAATCGCCGCTGTAACGTTAATAGACAAGGCAGAATAGGTCAAATGTCCCTAACCCTACACCGACAGTAGAATATTTCAGGAGTGGAATCTATATGAGATCTGTAAATTATTTACCAAACTTTATAAAAACTGGCCTTTGTTCGACCATGGGCTGACCATCAGAAAGTTGTATGCTTTTATTTCTAGTCATATAAAACTTAATTTGAACCAATTTGAATAAATACCATGATAAGAAACAGTTTTCGACGTTGGTAAATTATGGATCAATCATAACAAAATGCAGAAGAGTGATTTCTTTTATTAAAAAACCTAAATTGGGCCAAATTTTAATACAGTAGTATTTTTTTTTAATCAGCTGCGGCGGGGGGGGGGGGGGGGGGGTGGGGTGATGGGTGGGTAGATTTAAGCTACTCTTAAAAACTATCGAAACAATTTAAATCAATAGTGTTTTTTACTTTTGAGTTATTTGAGAGTTGGCGTGTTTTCAACAGACGGACATGGCTAAATCGACTTAGAACTACTCAAGAACCCAAAGTATATATATTTAGATGGATATCAAAAAGTTTCACAAGGAATAACAAATTTAGTTTACCCTTATTTACCACTTGTAGTAGAGAGTATACAAATTGGACAATAATTAAACTTGAGTTTTTGTATTTGTCCTATTGTTGTTGGTATTGCTATTTTCAATACAAGTTTTATGTGTGTATACATTTTTTACTTTAAAACTAAATTTAATCTATTATAAACTCAAAGATAAGAAGGTATAAATCATTTTTTTTTTTTTTCATAGAAATCACACACTCAAAATCAATGACATTACCACAATGGAAAAAAGCAACAACAGTTTCTTTTTTCTCCTTCGACATAAATTGCCTTCAAAATGTTACCGAAAAGTTCAATAATACAGTTTGGAACAAACTGTATTATGAAAACTGTATACTGAAAATTACTTCAAATGTTTGGATTGATTCTCATTTCTGTATTTTCACTAATTTAAGCTGTTTAAGTTAATCAAAATTGTTCCTATTTGAACTTTCGAAATTTCGAGCTTGATTAATTTTTTTTATTTTTATTTATTTAAGCTTTTTAAGAATTTTAAAAATCTATCACTAACTAAGCCAAGACTCGCTGCCGTAAAGCGTCTTATAAAATCAAGACGAATAATGATAATATAATAATATCTGACTCGAACAGGCCGAATAAGATTATAAATATGTAAGCCTAGAATTATAATAATTGTTAGTAAGAAACCATGCGTAGAAGTTTGACAAGAACGGAAACACTTTCATAACAAATTAAAAAATTCTGTCGCAAAATGTTAAACTTGATAAACAGAGCCCGTGCAACATACTAATAGAAATATTTTAGTAGCATAAAGGCTCAGTTAGCGGTAAGTAACAGAAACTTTACCTAACCGTAAAAAATTAAGACTAATCTATTTCTTACAGATTGAGACGTAACATCTTACTGCTAACTATAATCGTTCTAATTGCTTTACATAAAACAAAATGAAACATCTGATTTGCAACGTTACTGTTACTCCCGGCTAACTGAGCCCTAAGTGTGTAGGGAAATCAAAGTATGAAATTATGTTAATTTTTTAAAAGATTATTCTAAAATCTGCTAAATAGAAAGTATTTCTTGAAAACTAAATATTGTTTAAAAAAAATAATGAAAATATACTAAAATGGTAACATTGAACGCAGGCAACAGGGGCTAACACTACCATCTTGAGCTCGTGCAAGAGCTCAAATATAATATTAAAAACCATATTGAAAATAAAATAAAAAATAAAAATATTGAAAATATACCAAAATGGTAACATTGAACGCAGGTAACAGGGGCTAAAACTACCATCTTGAGCTCGTGCAAGAGCTCAAATATTTTTTTTTTTTTCTCATTATTTATTTATTGAATCTTCATATATTAAATATGAACTAACAATAATTAATCAAATCTTATCCTAATTCTTTATTTTATGTCCTGCCAGTGCAAGACAAAAATTTTCTTCATCACGGGTTCTGTATCACATTTATATATGTGTTTATCGCTCATCTTAATGGGTTAGTGCTGCAGTGTCTCTTCTCCTTAAGCGAGTGTGGCCGCTATCATTTAAAATATTTCGAGCTAGTGGATTTGGGTGCAACTCTAGCCTTTTTAAATATTTTACCGCATACTTCGTAATAATAGTCCTTACCAGTGGCACATTGAGATCCTTGTGGATATTTGAGTTTTTAACATACCAAGGGGCAGCTGTGATTATTCGAAGAAGTTTATTTTGGCGCCTTTGAATTTTTTCGATATTTGAGGCCGAGGCAGTGCCCCATAGTTGAATACCGTAGCACCAGATTGGCTTTAAAATAGAGTTATAAAGTAGTAGTTTGCAGTCGAGACTAAGAACAGAATTTCTTCCAATAAGCCAGTTAATTTGAATTGCTTTTAGTTTCATTTGGGTTAATTTTGCTTCTATATGGCATTTCCATGTTAAACGCCGATCTAGATGAATACCGAGATATTTGACATGCGATTGTTGAGGCACTAGTTGATTATTGATTTTAATAGGGGGGCATGTTTCCCGACGCAAGGTAAATGTAATATGTACGCATTTTTGCTCATTGACCTTTATTCTCCATTGTTTTAACCACAGTTCTAGTTGAAATATATGATCCTGCAGGTATCGAGATGCTTCACGACTGTTCTCGTGTACGCTTAGGAAAGCTGTATCATCAGCAAAAGTTGAGGTTAGGGTGTAATTGTTTGTCGGCATGTCCGAGGTATATATAAGATAAAAAAGTGGGCCCAGGATACTTCCCTGAGGGACTCCAGCTTCAATTGTCTGAGGAGAACTTAAAAAATCACCTTCTTTAATAATAAATTTTCGACCGACCAAGTAGCTTTCTAACAGCTTGTGTGTGTTAACCGGTAGGTTCAGCTTTAATTTATGTAACAAACCTACATGCCAGACTTTATCAAAAGCTTGAGAGACATCGATGAAGAGAGCGGAGCAATATTTTCTTTCTTCAAAGGCTTTTCTTATGGCGTTTACTATCCGATGGGTTTGTTCAATTGTGCTATGTTCTCGTCTGAAACCGAATTGATGGTTAGGTATACACCCATTGTCATTTAAAATTGGGGTTAATTTGGACGCTAAGAGCTTCTCAAACAGCTTTGATATATTAGATAATAAGCTGATAGGCCTATATGACTCAACTTTGGAGCGATCTTTTCCTGGCTTTGGTATCATCGTAACTAATGAGACCTTCCATTTTTGAGGGTAGTATTCAAGTCGTAAAATAGCATTAAAAATTAAAAGAATAATTTTCTTTGCTATGCTGGGTAGCTCCAGAAGCATTTTGTTGCTGATCTTATCAAAACCAGGAGCCTTCTTGGGGTTTAAATCACAAATAGCTTTTTCGATTTCTCTTATCTCAAATCTTAGGGGAACAGCTGCTCTAGCAACAACAGGTGGTAACTCGGTCGCAATATCGTGAGATATGTTTGGGGTAAATACGTTTTTTAAATGATTAACAAACAGATTTCCTTTTTCAACATCATTTCTTGCCCAACTACCATTCAAGTCTCTTAATGGTGGTTTAGAGACAACTGGCCTTTTGAGATTTCTAGCTGCACGCCATAATGAGTAGTCTGATTGTGGGGTTGCATCAAGTTCCTTAAGATATTTTTCCAGAGAAGCCGTTTTCTGAGTCTGCAGTAACTTTCTAAGCTTTTTTGTACACTCTTTTAGTAGGTTCTTAAGTAACGGGGATCTGTGCAATTGCCACTCTCTTCGAGCCCTCCTTTTTTCAGACAAGAGACGCTCGACATCTGTGGAGTATATTTTAATATTTTTTGTTTTTTTGGGGGCAATACTGGAATGTTGAACAGCTAGTTTCAGAAAACTGTCAAAATTGGCAATAGAGCGATCTACATACTCCGGTGTACTAAGCGGAATATTTTCTGTGCAATGGGTGCTGAGGTATTTTCTATATTTTAACCAGTTAATTTGCGTAGCTGTCGTCGCTAAGTGACCAGTCGGAGATACAATTCTATTGGGGTTCATTATAGTAACAATTGTAGGTGTATGGTCAGAAGATAATTCTAAGGAAGCTTCAACATGGATCGTTTCTATGGGGATGTTTTTAACCACGCCGAAATCGATAACATCTGGAATTTTTTGATGATCAGTAGGCCAATATGTTGGTTGTCCGCTCGCTACCACATTTAAATCCATTTTAGAAATTGTGTTAAATAAGACACGACCCTTTGGTGTTATAAGTCGTGACCCCCAGAAGGTATGTTTAGCGTTATAATCGCCAGCAGCTAGGAAACAGGGTCCTAATGATTTAAAATATTTACAGTATTGGCTTTCTGATATTGAAAATCTAGGCGGTGAGTATAACGATGAAATTACTAGGTTTCTATTTAATTCCTCAACGCAAATGTTCGTTGCTTGGAGATAATCTTCGCGGTGATCAAACATTAGGTAGTGTTTGACTCGGGTTTTAATTAAAATGGCTGAACCTCCACAAGCTCTATCTCGAGGGTCCTTGGTATCATATAGTGTATAACCATTGATTTTAAACGTATTTCTTGAGGTCAAATGAGTTTCAGAAACCATCATGACATCAATTTGTTTATTTTTTAGAAAGTATTCTAATTCATTTTTATGTTGGCGGATGCCGTTTGCGTTCCAAAAACAGATTTTTAAACAGTTCATGGCTTGTTAAGTACAGCTTGCAATAACATCGATTGCATTCTTAGAATTTCCTGCATCATATTACCCATTGTGTTCGTAAAATTATTAACTGTTTGCACTAATGTTTCCATGGTTTTTTCAAGACGACTTAAATTAGAAACTGGAGTTTCATCATTACTTGGCGAAGCGCCTTGCATTGGCACATGGTTTGATTTAAGGACGTTAGCATACGAGGTTCTATTATTACTAGGCTGCGGAGCTTGAATGCCATTAGTGTTTACTTGATTTGGTACCTGCATTTGTGGGGGATTACTTTTCGGTCCAGCCGACTGCTTGACGATAGTATATACAGGGCATCCTCTATAATTGGCAGTGTGATTTCCGCCACAGTTGCTACATTTTTTTACATTGGGGTCATTTTTAGACTTATCGCACTGGACTGTACAATGTAATTCTCCACATACGACGCAAACAGGGGGTAAATAGCAGTATGCCTTAGTATGGCCAAATTCTTGGCAATTAAGACATTGAACGGGACCATTTCTTTTGTGCGGCTCCTCTATAGTTATTCTTCTGTAGAGAATATATTTTAAATTATAAATAGGATGCGTTTCATTTTTTTTAAGCTTAATGTCGCCAGGTTCTAATTCTACCCGAAATAATGGTTGGGGATTTTTTTCCCTGTTTTTAATATTTGTAACGTTTTTTATTTTAAAACCCTTCTCTTCCAAAAAAGTTTTAATTTCATCTGGGTCCACGCATGAGTCTATGCCCTTGATCACTATCTGAAGACCTTTGCTGCTCTTTAGTTGGTATGTGTAAAAGCTTTTTTTAAGGGCTTCGAATTTGTTAGTTAATTTACGAAAATCATTCTCATGATTTACCTGTATTTTTGTCTCATTTATATTTCCACGCTTGATTGCAGCTACGTAAAACGAATTTTCACCTATTACCGAGATCACGCTCTTTATTAACTCACTTGAGTTTTGCTCCCTTAGATATATCGGGGGTGGCTTAGAAGATTTTATAACGTTTGGTGCTTCCGAGGATTCATCCTCCAGAATTGCAAAACGATTTTGAGAGTTTATTTTATCAAAAGATGGTACTTTTGAAGCCGAAGCAACTGCTGCAGAGGTAGGGCTGCGACCCCGTTTAAGCACTGTTATGTACCTGTCCATACCAACTTGTACTTGAGGCTTTTGATCACTTTTTACTTGAGATGTTTGCATTGCATCTGTGTTAAAGTTCATGGTACCATTTGTTAATAAGATTGTGTTTGCCGTTGTGCCAACACTTGCAAGTGAGAGGTTTATATTTTTTAACGTATCACCATCAACCGTCTTTGTAAAAAGAGAGGGCGAAAGGGATCGTGTTCTAAAAATTGGTTTAGCCGTTAGGTAGTTACTATTGTTTTCTTTTGTTTTATTTATTACAGCATTGTCTTCGTTAGCATGCACTGTCACATAAACATTTCTATCATTCAGTTTTATTGTTGTTTCATTGTTTTTATTCATGCAATAAATTGTTTTTGTTTTTCACCGTTTAACTGTGCTTTTAATATTTTTGTTATTTATTGTATTTTGCAACAACAACAAAATAAGAGCTTTAAACTAAAATGTTTTTGCTCAGAATATGTATGTATACATACACATGTACGTATATATTTTTACTATTTTTCTTTATTTAATATTTTTTTCGTATTAATTGTTCACTTTATGTTAAATAATTAAAATAACAAAATATATCATTTATTTTCAAGCGTCCATTCGCTGTTTATATTACAAAATCAAATGTGATTAATTAAAAATTCAAATTGTATGCGGAGTTAAGAATACACGTCTGTATCACAACAAAGCACGATTAATATTAAAAACCATATTAAAAATAAAATAAAAAATAAAAATATTGAAAATTTATTAAAATGGTAACATTGAACGCAGGCAACAGGGGCTAACACTACCATCTTGAGCTCGTGCAAGAGCTCAAATATAATATCAAAAACCATATTGAAAATAAAATAAAAAATAAAAATATTGAAAATATACTAAAATGGTAACATTGAACGCAGGCAACAGGGGCTTACACTACCATCTTGAGCTCGTGCAAGAGCTCAAATATAATATTAAAAACCATATTGAAAATAAAATAAAAAATAAAAATATTGAATACATATATACTAAAATGGTAACATTGAACGCAGGCAACAGGGGCTTACACTACCATCTTGAGCTCGTGCAAGAGCTCAAATATAATATTAAAAACCATATTGAAAATAAAATAAAAAATAAAAATATTGAAAATATACTAAAATGGTAACATTGAACGCAGGTAACAGGGGCTAAAACTATCATCTTGAGCTCGTGCAAGAGCTCAAATATAATATTAAAAACCATATTGAAAATAAAATAAAAAATAAAAATATTGAAAATATACTAAAATGGTAACATTGAACGGAGGCAACAGGGGCTAACACTACCATCTTGAGCTCGTGCAAGAGCTCAAATATAATATTAAAAACCATATTGAAAATAAATTAAAAAATAAAAATATTGAAAATATACTAAAATGGTAACATTGAACGCAGACAACAGGGGCTAACACTACCATCTTAAGCTCGTGCAAGAGCTCAAATATAATATTAAAAACCATAAACTATGCATTTCGTTTAACATTTACTGCGATTGTCAGGCATGTCACAAATTCTAATCGTAATGGTTTCGATTCCGTACTTGCAATTTGAATGGATATAATTTTAGATTTTTTGTCCTGTATTCGAGAACATAAAACTCAAATTACTTGGTCAAAGAAACCCAGTCTCACTGATTAATGATAATTTAATTGAAATTCAGTCCTAATTGAATCGACTGGTTGGCTGAGGAAGAACGCTACCGACCATGAAATACTGGTCGTCTTTGAGATATTGGCTCAAGGTAACACAACGAAAACTAGTTACTAGACGAACGACAGCTACACTTAACTGAAGCTGCCAATGGAACCTAACCTATCGTTGGGTTTTTAACCCTAAAAATATTAATTTCAGAAGCAAGTGAGAGCACTTCAACATTTTTATAAGAACCCAATGTTCTATGTTCTGGTTCCTTGTAAAATTCTAATTTGATTCAGCGTTATTCATCTGTCTGTTGAGAGCTCTCAAACTTCCGGCGGACTCAAGAGAAAATAACACTGTGCTCGAAATTAACACTTTTTTTTTAGACAAGCTAAGCACATGGCGTTTCAGCATAATTCGGGTACGCTGAATCCAATGGTGCCACCGTTTTTTTTAGGTTAGCTCTTGTTTTCGAGAAATACTGTTATTTCGAAAATGGAGGAGGTTGCACAACATAAAGTCACGTAACTCAAAAACGGTTTATCATTAATACGATTTCTGTATGACGTGCTAAATTCCCAATTTTTCATATTTGGTAAATATACTGAAATTTACTGTTGAGGGAAAGCTAGCTTCTATGCGCATTTCACTGGTTGCTTAGGCCAGCTCATCAGGAAACCTTTTCCTAAGATTTTAGAAAAGCTAAAAATATTATACGAATAAAATCCTAAAGCGAATAAAAGTTGTAAACACTCAAAGTCTTACTTGTAACAATATCAAAGCTTAAACAAAACAACAACAATAAACAGTGAGTTTATATTTTCTTACATCCCCCTACAATTGGTTGGCTTTCCGACTCGAATTGTAGTTGTAAGTGGGTAAAAAGTGTGGTGATTAAAAGTATTTATTTACAAGATATCTCAACTTTGATGTATAAAAAAAAGTTAAGACGTAGGAATTTTAACACGTATCGGGATTTGTTGTCTTTAATTTTATTTGGTCTGAGTTCATACGGCTCATGTCTTATTGACATGATTTTTCCTGTTTCTTTTTTGAACATGAATTGGCGTTCAAATGATTCATGTCATGTTGACGACATGTTTTTTATTTTGTATAGTCGTGCGTATGCATGTGTGCTTTTTTGATATTAAAAACAAGACCAAAATTAAACAACGAATGAAAAGCAAAGCGTAATGACAGTACATGCATCTGTGTACTCGTTTCTTTTTCCCTCGTCCCTCTCGCCTATAAAGTAGCAATCATGTCATTAAAACATGAGTCGTATGAACACAGACTTGTAATGCTTTTTGAGATATCCTGTCATATCCTACTAACAAAAGCGTGCTCATATATACAAACGTATGATCAGGAAAACCGTAAATATGCAATTGCATGGTTTTTTTGTGCGACCAATGAAGACAGACACAATATGTTTAACCGTCTTAGAGCTTTTTATGAATTCTGGTACCGATTTGTTTCTGCATAATTTGCATATTTTAGCTATTGCTGCATTTTTATTTCACACATACATACTTCACCTTTTTGAAGCTTATTTTTATACATGTTTAGCAAATAAAATAAAATTGCTTAAAATTCTGGGTAATAAATATTATATTGTGTTTAATTCGACCTTTAAAATGTATAAATAAAAGAACTTTTTTCCTTTTGAGCTCGAGGTCCTGGGTAACAGATGCATTTTCAGTTGCTTTAATTGCTTCATCTGTATTTATTTTTCAATCTACAATTGTAAGCCATAGCTAAGCCAAAGATAAATGTTATTCCTAACAGTAAAGGTTAGTAAGCCGTTTGAATCAGAAGCACTTTTTAAAGTGATCTTTTCATGTCCGTCCGTCCATCTGGCTGGTTGTTTGTGCATGTAAACCTTGTGCGGACAGTAAAAGTAGCAGTTTTTAGATAATTTGATAAATTTTGGTAAATACGTTTTAGTTGTCATAAGAACGAAACCAATGTAAGTTGTAAGAATCGGTCTAGAATATCACATAGTCCCCATACAAACTTTTTTTATAAACCATTTAATCGTGTTCGTATTAAGATAAAATTTGGCCCAAAATATCTTACTACAAATAAAATATGGTTAAATCGGTTCACATTTAAACATACAGCTTCTATTCAAATATCAATCCCTATAAATTTCAAGCAATTTTATCCTTTTAAATGTTACTATTATAATTTTAAATTTTGCGACCTTTTCTTTAACTCCTTTAAGACAAAATATCTAATTTATTTGGTGTATCTAAATAATATTCAGCACAAATAACTCTTATATGAATCTTAACCTCATAACGTAACTTTATTCTGCAAATTTTTTTTAATGCAAATATTAAATTGTGGAATATATCGCTTTTAAATAAGCCATATTTTCTTTTTGTGCATATTTCTTTTAAACATTTTTAGTGCATATTTTCGAATTATGTATTAACATGTAAACTTGGTTGCATTACTTGCTGCGTTGTTGTCAAATAGTACTGAGGCAATTAAACAAATGAAATTGAGGTGTTATTATGTTTTGGGAGTTAAATTTTTAAGGCAATTACAAAATTGTGTAATTAAGAATTAGACAATTAAACGTGGATTTTTGTTTACAAAAAGAAAGAAATAAAACGGGGATTTAAAACTCAAGGTAAATAACCGTGAAAGGCATTTAAAGGTGGGATAATTAACCGGGTTATACTGTAAATTTAATTAATTTCATGTTGTTCATTCCTTGCTTCATAAAAATAATTTAATAAAAATTAAATTTGGCTAACTATAGCCCAATTAAAATATCAAAATTTGTATTAAAAATATTTTTTTTATTTATTTTATTCAATATTTCTCTAGTAAAAAAATAGTAACTTTTAAAGTACTCTTACTATAGTTTATCAAAAATACTTTTTTTGGCTTAGTTCTAGAAAAAATGTTAGGCTAATATGGGAGAGGGGAGTCGTTTTTGTCCAATGTTCGTCATTTTACATCTGAGCCTCCACATTAAAAATTAAAAGCTTATCTTCCAAATTTCAAGTCTCTTTCTCTTAAACTTTGGCCGCAATTGAATTAAGTCCTCCCAGATTGGCAAAATCTAACACTGTGAGTCGGTGTGACATTGCAAAACCCGCTGTTTTTGTGCGTAAAGCCAATTTTGAAAAATCTTTAAACGATCCTAAATCTTATAAAATTTCATACAATTATAATTTATTGCTTAATAGTCGTTTTGTTTTCTTTGTAACATCAATTTTTGATATTAATAATAAAAAATGTTTTTAAAGTACGATAGAACATACGCAAGTGTTAAGCTCGAGGTCTACACCACGCGCTCATTAAATTGATGTGTATATGCATCTGTCAAAAAGTAGAAGTAGTATTAAAATGTTTTGGCAAGTTACCCAGCACACGTAGTCTATTATTCATATACGCAACGAACGCGTAAAGTGGGACTATTTTTTACTTAAAAAAAAAAAAATTCAAGAAAGAATCCAACGGATAGAACGAGTGGTGTGGACCTTAAGCTTTAGCTATCAAACGAACTGTCATACTCATTATCTAAATTATCCCAATTTACCATAAAAATCAGTCATAGCTGTTATTAAAAAAATTGTGTTCCGTGTGAGACCGTCGCTTAACGGATTTATTTATAAAAAAAAAATTGCCAAATATGGCATAGGACCAACCTACAACATACCCTACGGGCTCCATTATAGACTCCGCAGTTTTTAAACGATATTGAAGATCTGGCTAAAAGCTGATTCCGTAAAATGAACCTGTCAATTGGCCTCCAAAGTCGCGCGATTTGAAAACTTTCTATTACTTTCTGTGGGACTTTGGGAAATCAGAAGTTTATGATGATAAACTAGAAACAATAGCTACCTGGTTTATGTAATTCGCGGCATACAGCCAGCAATGCTCGAAAATGTGCCCAAAAATTGGACGTAGACAATGCGTTTTTAGCACTTTAGTAAAAAGCCTAGTACTCTGTTCAAATTTGTGAAAAATTATGAGCAACATTTATTATTTCACACGAAAATTATGACAAGTATCAATGTTACCTATCTTGCGAGTTTGTACAATTTGACGTTTTAATTCCTATAAAGTATGCAACATTGTTTTGCGTATGTAAACAAACCCCACATGTATTTTACTAAAATTTAATTTTTTTTATTAAAAAAGAAAGTAAATATGGATAAAAAACTGTTACCGGTTGTGTAACAATAATTTTTTATTTCTTATTAAATAATCAGCTCATATTTTTTGCTTTTGCTTAAAATTCCACGTGAAATAAGTGCAGCTTACATTATTTCGCAGTTGTAAAAAACTGTTGCCAGAAACATTACGGAACTTTTTCACAAAATGAACAGAGTACAACTCTATCAACATTATTTCATAGTTATTCCGCACAAGTTTTTTTTCATATGCGTTTTGACAGCATTTCACGTGAAATGTTGAACAGAGTACCAGGCTAAAGAGAGAAAACAATTTAAGAACATGGGTCCAAGATATAAAATTAATTGCTTGGTTTCGTAAAGTAACAATTCTGTGGATGTGCCCATATTAAGAAGATAAGTGAGCAAAATATATAAAACTTAAACGTAATTTAAATTCAAATTCATTCGAATTCTTTTGGCGTTCAAAAAAGCGAATAAAAATATTCTATAGTGTAATCAGAAATAACAAATTTAGCTTGGCAAACAATCTCAATAACAATAAAACATTTTCTAAATTTGTTAAAGGAGCGTATATATTTTTATTAAAAAAGTATGCAAAGTATGTTAAGAAGAATATACAGGGTTGTTCAAAAGTAACCAATAGGTTCAATTGGTTGATAACTTAATTGTTTTAAAAGGTTTTCTTATGTATTTACTGATTATTGTAAAGATGACTTAAAGGAATAAAAAATGGAAAAGGTGTGCTTTACACTAAATTTTACCACACACGCAGAGAAAAAAGGTTTGTTGTAATGGTCACTACCAACAAAACTATTTTGAACAAAAACTTTGAAACATATTATGGTTAATTGAACCATATTTTTGTCACTGGCAGCCATTTTATGGTTAAGCAAGACCTCCATCAAGAAACCAGAACCATATTCTAGTTGCCTCTTAACATGTTATGTATAAATTGACAATAACTTGTTTACAAATTATAATTATTTGGCTTAAAATGATAATAGTATTCTCCTTTTTTCCCAGAGCAATATGCTATGGTTAGGAAACAACCATGCTATCATAAGTGTTAAACATATTTTTACCTATAACATGTTTGAAGACAACCATAAAATGGCTTCTCGTTGAAGGACTAATTTAACCATAATATGTTTGCCTGTGACATTATTATGGTTACATTAACCAAAATATTTTAAAAAAGTGGAGGTGACCATATTGAAAAAATGTTTTTTCTTTGGATGCAGTATCATTATTTGTTGCAGTTAAGGGAGTTTAAAAGGCGTTATTTTTGGACCAAAATTTTGCCTTGTTCTGTCTTGTCCTATAAACAAAACGACAAACTTATAAAACTATCGTTCACCCTTAGTGGAGCAAAAAATAGAAATTAAAGACTATTAAAGCCCCTTCATTACTTTTGAGCCACTCTGTACATTTATGACAACACACACTTGTGTGTGAGCCTACCTTTTCTTAGGTGTGGTTACTTTAGATAAAATGTCTTGTACAACCATAATGTCTACCCAAGTATCAATGTAGGTTGCATACAACTTTCACACATAAAATACAGAAGTAGCAACAATAACACTTAGCAATAGGAAACCAAGGTAAAACCGAAAAACACAAAAACATCCAAATTTATGTTCGTGACTAAATTTGTAAAGTATCAATTGAGAATTTTCAACAAACCCCACACCCCCACCCCACCCTTAAGGTTTTAATAATAGCAAAAATGTCTAAGCATACAGAATATAGATAAACACAGTGTTGCCACCTGTTAAATCTTCAAATTAATTCATAATAAGTCTAGTCTATCAGCGCCGAGGTTGCGGGTTCGATTCCCGCCAGAGAATCTGGTTTCTTTCCTGCAGACAAGCATAGAGCTTCGCGGGATTAGCTTAGGAAATTAAAAAAAAAAAAAAAAAAAAAAAATTAAAAGTTTAAGATTGTTGAAATTTGTTTCTTGCTTATAATTTAAAGGGGAACTAGAACATTTTCTTACCGTTTGCAAAGGTTTGAAATTATAGCAGAACTTTGAAATCCTTTTTTGATTTTTATACAACAGGCCACTCCAAATCTTGATTACAAATGTTATAAGGGCTTTTCTAGGCAGCCAACAAAATGACTCAATACAAAATCGCCCAAAAATTTTCTATACACATTTTGGTGATTTTGCCTAAGAAATAACTTAGCGGGGAGCGAACTAAACTAAAGTAGTCCCGTAAAAGGTCCCCTAGAGGGAAGCAAACTGACACCAAAGTAGTACCGTGATAGGTCTTTGGTGGTAGAGACCGGTTCTAGTTCTAACACTTTATATGGAATTGAAGGGGGTCAATTGACACCATATGACCAGTCACAAATCTATTCTCAATGGACGTGTTTAGTGACAGTTACTACAATGTAGTATTATTTCAATAAAACAAGTCCTAGAATTAAATTGAAGAACCAAATTTTAGAAAGTCCCAAAAAATGTGTCACACCACCGGTGAATACTGTACTGTAATTCATTACTTTTTCTACATTTTTGTTCTTCATAATTCAGTTACATGATTGGTTCTACATTCACTGGTCATGAGTTCTTTCTTTTTGTACCTGATCTTTTTTCATAACTCCCAGAACCAGTCTGTTGGACCAATTGACACAAATTTCCCGCAGGGTCTTTGGGGGTAGAGACCGGTTCTAGTTCTAACACTCTTTATAAATAAGACCTAGTACTTTTACATTGGGTTGTCATTGGAGGGGTTCAATTGACACCATTTGACCAGTGACACACATATTTTCAATGAATGTGTTTTGTATTAGTTTCAACAATGTAGTATTATTTCAATAAAACAAGTTCTAGAACTAAACTTAAGTACCAAATTTTAGAAGGTTACACCACCGTCGAACACTGTACTTTATTTGATTACTTTTTCTACCTTTTTGTTCTTCATATACCAGTTAAATGATTGGTTCTCCTTTTGCTGGTCATGAGTTCTTTCTTTTTGTAGTTGTTCTATTTTCACAACTTCCAGAACCAGTCCGTTGGACCAATTGACACAAATTTCCCGCAGGGTACGTGTAACGATTGTTGGTAATTTTTCGTTAATAATTCCATTTTGCCATGGTTAAAAAATATTTTGGACGATTTTTTGTTTTGTTTTATTTTGACAAATTCATCAATGATATAGTTATTAGTAAGCTGAGACACTTTTTTCGATTTGCCAATACATCTACCAATCTCCTTTTTTCTTTCCTTACGGCGCGCACACAATTGGTATTTTTGAACGACTCTTGGTCAAACTCTTTATCTCTAATTAAAGGAGTGCCACAGGGCTCTATTTTGGGGCCACTTCTTTTTACGATATATGTAAATGATTTACCAGAACAATTATCTAATTGCAAAGTCCACTTGTATGCGGATGATGTGCAACTTTATTTAAGTAGCCCTGTGAATAGTATTGCTTTAGGTATATAATCTGTAAATACTGAAATGAACAAAATATACCTGTGGGCTTCTGCAAACGGGCTCTGTTGGAATCCTCGGAAATCTAAGTGCATTGTTATATGTAGAAAAAGTATTGCTCATACCATTGTTCCCACCATTGCTGATAACATTGTCATAAATGGTGAGCAGATTGAGATTGTGAAGGCAGCGAAAAATTTGGGAATAATTTTTAACAATAGTCTCACTTGGAACGATCATGTGAACTCTTTAGTTGGTTAGTCCTATATTAAGTTACGGGCCCTATGGTTGACACAATACTTTACCCTATTGAGGATAAGACTTTTACTTGCCAAGACATATCTGATTCCTAGTTTAATTTATGGATGTGAACTGTTTGCAAACTGTGATTCAATTAGCAAAAGAAAATTAAATACTTTATTCAACAATATTTTGAGATATGTGTACGGTCTAAGACGTTTCGTTCGTGTCTCATCCGTTTCAAACAGTCTGTATGGAGTCTCTTTCGAAAATCTTTTGAAAATCCGAACACTAACTTTTTTACACAGAGTGATAAACACTAAAACCCCCAAATATTTATTTGAGAAGATACGTTTTTTTCAATCTCAAAGGAACCATAATATTATAATTCCACGGCATCAAACCTTAGTCTCCGAATGGCAGTTTTTTATTCATGCCGCTCGTCTTTGGAACCTTCTTCCACTAAATCAACAACTAAATCGTTATGCTAACAGTTTCAAAATGTTTTTATATAACTTTTTTTCATAAATGTTTATTGATTGAAAATGTTTTATATGAATTATATTCTTATATTCTTTTTTAATAATTGTATTTTTTGTTTGTTTTAATACTATAACCATTTTGTAATAATTATATGTAATTAAATATTCTTGTAACATTTTACGTTCCTGTACTATAATTATAAGACACTGTCTTGTTGTACAGGAAATGAAAATTAATTAATAAATAAATAAAATAAGGGTAGTAAGGTCTTATAAAAAATCTTTTGTTCTTAGTTATTTATATATTATGCTAGGCCGTAATTTTTTTAATAGACGCTTACCTTACCGTCGTAAACGTATTTTGTTTCCTTTTGATAATAATATTAAAAAAAAATACAAATTTATTCAAATTATTATTTTTTCTATCCATTTATTTTGTTATCAAATATGTTAAACCGTGTTCAACAAGTTTAATTTAATAATCAATTTAATTTCTTCATATATCTTCTCTCTTAGTCTTTCTTAAATTTTTTTTTGTCCTCATAAAGAGGTATTAGTTTGTTCCCCTTGATAATGCTTAATTCGCTGAAGGAAGCGGTTTATTTTGTACTTAGTGCTAGTATACATACATAAATTACTATTTTAAAAAAATAAGTTAGTTCTAAGACTGAATTCAATAAAGCAATAAGCTTTTTATTAGTTAACGTTTATGAAACCAGTTTGTGTTTTATTTGCAAAGCACAACCGTGAGTTTAGGCAAAGGAAAGGCTCCCGAGCCTAACAAAATATTTTATTTGAAAACACAAAAATAATTGAATTTTATATTTTAAATTTTTTTTCTATGACAATACGGTCATAACCGGCGTATGAAATAGAATTAGATTTTTGTCGACGTACGACGTAGATATGCTTTTACGTCTAGCCCAGCTATTGTGGGTTTTTGTATAAAATGTTTTACGTTTTAATTTGACAACGTTCCTACGTCGTACGCTACTACGTTCATACGATGCAATTGTGTTCCTACGGTTCTTGTTCATTAAAATCACGCTTTTAAAATTTCGGAAATCCCGAATCACTTACTAAAGCTTTTCTGTATAGCAGGCAAGGATTTTCGTCGCTATGGTAAATCAAATACTGGCTTCGCTAACTAAAACTCCTCTGCATAGCCCCAGTCTGTAGCCGGGCGCATTAACTTTCTCCTCTGCGGTATCGCAAACACCTGCATGCTAAGTAGAGCTTCTCTGTAGTTAGCTTGCGCACGTCCGAAGGTCGGCTAAGTAAGGGAGCTGAAGTAAGCAAAGTCGGTGTGTGTTAAGCGATAAAGGACAAAATCCTTGCACCTTGTTTTCGATTCCGGATTCTGAAAATCGAAATTTTTCGAATTCGGGAAATTAAATTTGGAATTCTGAAATTTCAGGCACATAACAAAGACCTAAATAAGTATGCATGTTTCTTTTCGTATCTAGAGGATTTCTCCTTATTATATCTTCTATAAGCTAACGGAATGTATTATTCCAAACTATGAAAGAAAGATAAAATGTTATATCCTTTAGGAATCGATCTAGCGGCATGGCAGTTAAATTTTACACAAACATATAAGTAAATGTAAAGGTTTGAAATTAACCAGTGACCTTATATTGGTCTAGTTCCTGTATATAGCACACCCCGAGAAAAATTTGTATTTAAACTCGTTTTCGAAAGAGATATTGCCATCAAATTTGGGAAAATCGAGTTCTATATATCAAGCAATAATAAAGTGGGGAAAATAAAAGTCGCTGTATTAGAACGTTACAAATAGCTCTAAATGCTGTCAAAAGTTAAAAACGTCAGTTTCAAAGTCGTATCAACAGAATACACAGTTGTTGTGGTCATTGAAGTTGAAGTTGACGCGCAATATTCGAAATTATGCACTTTAGTGCGATACAGAGAAAAAACGAATCAAGGCTTTAATAAGTTTAAAACAATTAAATGTTTAAAGCAATTCGCAAAAAATATTAATACTTGAACAAATTTGTAAAAAAAACAATGTGGTTATTGGAAGAAATTTTGGTAGAAATTTTACATATCTAAAACTTATAACATAATTTGTAATGATCTGAATGATAAAATAAATAAAATGAATGATAAAAAAAATCCTTACAAATATTAATAATGAAAAAAAAAAAAATATATTAATTATATACTTTTCGATTTTGTTTACAGATTTCTTAATCCCTTCTCTTAGCTTCTGTATAACTACCTGGCAACTCTACCAACCCACATTTACATATGTACATGTACACTTACAAACAATTACGGTCATGTGGCTTAGTTTATGATGTTCGTTAAATCCAAGGATATAAAACCTCTACTATTTCTCGTTGTCAAAGTACCCATCTTAATGTAGGCTGTGATTTCTTTTATAATTTATGAAATGAGAGTTACTTCGATTTGAATTTTATTTGGTGTGTTTTTGGTTTCTTGTATAAAAAATTTACGATTTTTCTTTAATTTGATGATTTCATTTTGTTTCACATACATATTTTTTCTATACCCTACACTATTATTTGTGGGGATGGGGTTTTCGGCATGTGTGCTTAAGTTTGTAGCACATAGAAATATGATCCTTCACTCACCTTCTGCAATACCGATAGGTTCAAATTTTTGATTTGATTTCACGATGTCCGGACAGACAGACTGACAATCTGCTTGCTTGTCCATGTGCACATGTTGCAATTTTGGAGATAATTTATTAAAACTTGGTACAATGTACCAATGGTATGTACCAATACGTATGTTTTTATTGCAACTAGAACCAAGACTATAGAAACAGTAAGAATCGGTTAAATACTCGTATTTTTCTTATCGCCAGGAAAATTCTCGCGGGAATAAAGATATTGTAGTAAGCAAGAAAAGCTCCATTTATGCCGAATCTCTGATATCCCACACTACGATCAAGAATATTTTTAAAGTGGACTTTAAATAATTTTCAGGAGAGGATTTTATATACCCGATCATCATAAAATTTGGTAGAGTCATTTCTAGTATTAAAAAAAATTAACTGGACGAAATTTTAACACAATTATAAAAAAATTTTCTTTGCATTTTTTGCACTTTAAAGCAGTGCTCGAAAATAAACACAACATTATTTAGCGTACGGCACAAAACCCAGGAACGATATCTATTTTTTTAGTGTTTGTGTAGACAAACACAACCCTTAATACCGTTCGTAACTATTTTCAAGAAAGAGCGGAACATTATATAGTGAACAGTTGTAGAACATACTGTAGACAAACATTATATTTTAATGTTCTATAATGTTAATATTTTACATTGATAAAGAAATGAACAAACAAAAAATTTTACAAACTACCGCAGCATGAACAGCTTGTGTGTGTTAGATTATTTCGATGGGTTTTTTTCGCATGTGTATTTTGTTTTTGTAAAAAATGTTTTTTTTCAGCCAAAAGGTGCGCTAAGCACAACGAACACTAATGAGCTGAACCGAACACAATTAAGTTTGTGGTTAAAAAAAAACCGAAAGAATTTAAATGTTCTCATCTTTTTGTTGGATATTACTTTTGTGTTCGAAAGATGGTAAAATCACGTTTTAAAATGATTTACTACAAAAACACTATTAAAGTTTGTGCTTCCCACAAATCTAATGAATCGAACAATAAGGAGCGATATTTATGTTGTATAAATCGTCTGTAAGGATTAATTAATAGATCTCATATAGAGCCAACTCCTAAAATATTACATTTGTAGGTGGAGTATATCAAAGATGCGGAATTGTCGAATATGCCAATCTTACCTGTTTTTAAAAGATTCATAATTGATAACAGATCCAATAAAATTTCTTTGTAGTGTAGGGTATTATACATTTTGGAATGCCATGTCAAGCTCCCCCAGTAGTTTGTATTACAATTAATATTCCGTGTATAACACGAAGAAATGAAACCAAATAATATATGTAAGTATATATTTAATTTCCTTTAGTATATCTCAGTCGATTTTGTCATTTCCGTCACGTGTAAACACACTCTCTTCTAAACATAAAAAATGAGTATGTTTTCAAATTGTTTCTAGTTCTCTAAAGCTTTCTGCTTTAAGTACCAAAAAATAATATTTTTGTAAAATATTTTCCAACTCAATGTTACATGACTAGAAACTACAACTTAAAATTATTTTATATATTATCGGTTTATAATTGACATAAAGCCCGTTATAAAGCCGACTCTCCAAATGCTCTGTCATGGCATTTGGCAAACGTTAGTTTAATCTTAAATATTGTTTATGAATAAGTCTTTGAATGCATAATTACATGTCCGAAGAAAGTAAAAAAGTTTTTATTGATGATTTAAATGTATATGCAAATAAGCGAGTTTTAAAACTAGAAAGAACCATTTTACAAGTTTCCAGTAATGAGAAAAGTCAAATACATTTAAAATGCTATTCCAGTTGAAATAGTGAACATTAAATAAAACCAGTGCAGAACTGTTATATACGGAACGGACGGACACTGTATGTGTGTTCAGCGGCATGATATAACTCCTTAAAATATTACCCCCCAAAATAATAATGAAATAACCCCCCAAAGTGTAGGGCTTTATTTCATATGCAATAAAACACCAATTTTTAAAATGAAATAAGAACCCTACTAAATGAAATAACGCCCCAAACAGAAATTAAATTTAGCCCTGATTTTTGGGGGCATATTTCATATGAAATAAGATACCAAGCATCGGCTTCGCAAACTAAAGCTTGTCTCAATAGCCAGCATTCGGTCGGTCACAAAGCCGATTTTACAAGCTTTAGTTTGCGAAGCTTGTGTTTGTTATACCATAGAGGTGAAAGTCCCTGTGCCCGGCTGATAGACGGTTATGAGAAGGTTTATTAAGCGAAGCCAATGTTTGTTTTACCATAGAGGAGAATCCCTTTGCGCCCGGCCAACGGCCGGCTATGCCGAAAAGCTTCAGTTAGCGAAGCCGGTGTTCGTTATACTATAGGGGTGAAAATTCTTGCGCCCTAAAATGTTTTCGTTTTAAATTAAATTTAAAAATGAAATAATATTGGGGATTTATTCATATGAAATATTTCATTATTTTTTTGTGGGGTTACATTTTTGGGAGTTGTTCCATGCCGCCATGTGTTCATATCAAACAATTGCACTTTAGGAAATTTTTCCTTTTTTTGGCTAAAACTAGTTTTAAGTCAAACGACTGAGCCAAATAAATGATTTTTTTTGATTCGATCTTTGGAAGTCTCCCTCCCTCGTAAGGCCCATAAATTATTTGCCACACTTCTGTGGGAAAAACTGGGTCACGAGCTCTCATGGAAGAATTTTGAATTTTGAAATTGTTTTTTATTTATTCCACTTCCAAATTAAGCATCTGTGTGCATTTTTTCTAGAATGTGGATTTACTGTTAAGCTATGTTCACATTATGTGTATTTGTCATGTGGAATGTCACTTTTTCACATGTTAAATTTGTGTTTCCAAATTTACTTGTGTTGTAAATTTTAATTTACGATTTGCTCCAAATTGTTTAACGTTATTTGTAAACTATTTAATGTGTTAATAAGTTAAAAGAACACACAAAAAATCTTGTGGCTTTTGTTATAAGTCCAAAAGAAATCCAAAAAAAAAAAAATTGTTTGTAAACAAGTTTTTAGTATCGAAATAACTTTTTAATTGATTAACATTCAGTTTTTCTACAATATAATACCAATAAGAAAATCTTTGTTTTATGAAAATTTAAAAGCAAACAATTCTTTAAGGAACAAAAACTGAAAGTGTTTTATTCGACTGTGCCGAATCTTTGATTGAATTCTATTTCAAAATTACGTAATCGAACCTATTAAAAATTTTGAAGCCTTTTATTAGTAAGTTGAACTTAAAAACAATCATACATATGTACCTTAGGGGTGGAATAGTGCACGACTTTTTGATTTCGATACGCTAGAACCCCCAATTTTGTGAAATTTATAAAAAAACGAAGGAGCTAAAAAATTATGGGGGTGGGATGGGGGTAAATGGCTCCTCATCGGGGTCAAAGCTGGGGGAAAACGATACAAAAGCAAAAAAAAAGCTTCACAACTGTTCCTGAGTCGCTCCTAGAGGGGTTAAATGTAAGACTGACGCCCACTAATATTTCCACCCCTACATTTCTTATTAACATATTAATCACCTATCTGTGCTACTTACGGGGGATCCCATACTAAATATTATTTTTATAAAATTACCCGCCACCGCCCTAACTAGCCCCAGACTGCCCCTAGAGGAGTCAAATATATGACGGACCCCCAATATTTTTGCTACCCATCTTTAATCATTAGGGTGGTCCACTTACAAAAATTTCGAAAATGGAGGAGTTGCACAACATATATTCGAATAACTCAAAAACGCTTTAGCTTATTGAAAAAAAAAAACTAAAAATACCGAAATAAAATTTCCTTTTATATTAAATTTTTTTTTAAATATACGCAGTCGTTTTAGAAACATAATTTTTTTTTTTTTTTTTTTTGTGAGAAAAAATATTATTTTTTATTAAAATTTCGAAATTTTTGTTTTTTAAAAATTCATAAAAAAATTTTTCCAGACCTATAAAAAATGAAACAACAAACAAAACAAGCCATAAATGATTAAAATCTGTTAGCAACTTTTGATTTTATTCACAAAAGTCAAAAAATTTTAATTAATTTAAGAATTTCATAAAACGCAATATTTGTATGGGAGCCCCCCTAAGACGTGGAGATAAGGAGCAAGTATGTCTCAAGAAAATGTTAAGGACAACAAACTAATTGAGGTGGGTCATACATGTTATCCAACTAGGGGCGACTCCTGGGCGTTTATGGGACTTTTTGTTCAATATATTTTTAGTCTGCATTGAACATTTTGTATGGGAATGGAGATAGTGCATAGGTATGTTAGAAATAAATGATTGAGATGAAAAATAATGTGGGGTTAGTCATACATTTGAACCATCTAGGGGCATCCTAGGCGGTGCAGGGTCAAAATTTAAGAATTTCATTTAACGGCAATATTTGTATGGGAGCACCCCTAAGGGGTGGAGATATATTGCAAGTATGTTTTAAGAAAATGTTAAGAACAAAAAACTAAATGAGGTCGGTCATGCATCTTACCCCACTAGGGACAACTCCTGGGCATTTATGAGACTTTATATAATGGGGTCTTAGGTGCATTTTAAAACAGTTTCCTACTGAATTATAAGCCAGATATATTATATTATTTTCTCTAAAAATATGAGAGCAACAAATTTGGTAAGACGATTTATGTTGCAAGGACATATTGTAAGCCAAATTTCATCTTAATACCAACATAATAAATTAGTTTATGCGCACAAAGACTATTCCGGAAAGAAGTTGGTACGGGGGCCATGTGAAATTATGGACCGAATCGCACCATTTTCAATATGCTTCGTCGTAATGGCAATTGAAAAGTATGCGTAACATTTCATTAATTTATCTTCAAAATTGCACAAAAGTTTCTATGGAAGGCAAGCAAGCCAGCCAGCCGGACAGTCAGCTGAAAAATATGTATTAAATATACAGTTTGTCAAATAATTCTTTTCAAAAATATAAGAAAACAAAATATTATTAAATGAAACACTAATAGCTTGTTTTAATTTTTGCAAAATTATTTTTTTTTGTATATTTATTTTTTTAAATATGTTTGTAAACATACTGCATTGTAAAAAATTATAAGTCTTTCATAAGATAATTATAATCGAGATAAAAAAAAATTATTAAAATTTCAAAGTGTCAAAAAAATGTTTTCAAAATTAAAAAAATCAATGAAATTATTAAAAAAATATGTTAATACATAAATATTTTTTGCCCTTAGTATTTTGTGTCCCCCGTGAGAATCAATTACTGACTGCAATCGCCGGCCCATTGAATGAATAAGCTTTTGTAAGTCGTATTCCTCAGGTATTTTTTCCCATTCCTCTTTAATATATTGTATCAATTGTGTTTTATTTTTTGGAGATCTTTTTCCAACTTTTTCTTCAAGAGGACCCATAAATTTTCTATAGGGTTAAGGTCTGGACTTTAAGCTGGAGTATCAATCACTTTTTTGCAGTTATATAATAGCCAGGATTTACAAATATACGATTTGTGTTTTGGGTCATTATCTTGATAAAATTTAAAGTTAAGTTTTTGCGGATTTTCTGGGTCAAAAAACCCAAATTTACGGGCGCTGCTGCATAAATCATTCTTTAATATATCAAGATACACTTCTTTGGTCATAATTTCATCCAAAATTTTTATCTCGCCAACTCCTCTACAAGATATACAAGCCCATGCCATAACAGACAACTTTCCGAATTTTACTGTTGGTATAATATTTTTTTTGTCAAGGGCCGTCAATGGCTTGCGCCAAACTTTTTGTGATCCAAAGTGATAGTAAAGCATGAGCTTGGTTTCATCACAAAAAATTACGTCATCCCAGTACTCTGCTCCAAAACGAACGTGCTCAATAGCAAATGTGTATCTTTTCTCTATGTTGTTCGCCGAAAGTAACGGTTTTTTTCTAGCTGTTCTAGAGAAGTATTGCTGTTTTTGAAGCACGTTCCGAACAGTCTCATGTGAAATAATAACTCCAAAATCATTATATATTTCGGATGATATTCCTCTGGTGCTGGAATGTGGTTTTTCCTCAACCATTTTTATTATTTTTCTTTCAATGCGCTTGGTCACCTTTTTTGGTCTGCCAGGGGAATGTTTTGCTTCAAGCCTTTTTTCTTTTTCGGCGCGGTTAATAATGTTGTAGACTGTCCTAAGATTGAGGGAAAACATTTCCGCGATTGCTTTGTGCGATTTGCCTTTATAAAGATTAAAATACACTAACTGAACAATATCTTTGCTAACACGTTTTCCGGGCATTTGTAAAACTTTATTTTATAGTCACTTGTTACAGGAACGACAACTATTTGAAGAATAAATATAGTCCACTAATATGTTAGCATAGTAACATGCATTAATTTCACTAATGTTTATTAATTACACAAAAAAATAACGGTTAATCTCTTTTTTTTTTGTTTTTGAAAACATTTATTTGACACCATAAATAAAATGTTCTCATACATTTTTCTTTTTGTTTTTGTACTATGCACTCTTTTATGTTATATTTTGGCATCATCATATCTCACATAACCAAGAAAACAGAATGTCCAAAAAATAAAAAAAGTTTAAAATAAATTAGCCAGTCGTATTTCAAACTGAAATTTTTTTGCATGATTTTTTCTAGCATTGAAAAGAATTATTTGACAAACTGTACCTAAAAATATTTCTAGACAAATATTTTACTTTTAAAAAAATGTTATCTAGCTGCCTCCTATGATTATTTCGATGTATTACACGCTCAATGATTAAATCAATATACCCCAGTTCTCTTAGTGGTGGGTGTAAAAAATACTTGTAAACTATGTTTCGATAAAATTCTTTCGTAAGCACTTGATGCTTATCTCTGTCGCAGCCTTGAGCGAAATACATTGAAAGTTTTTTACTTCAATAGCTTTTATTGTTATATAACTCTTTTTGGGTTTTCTTTTTTTTTGTATTTTATTGGTTTTGTATCAATTATTGAGTTTTAATTTAAATTAAAAAAGTTTTAATTTTCCAAAGAAACTGGGTTTCTACTTCTATACTAACACCGTATCTTATGTAATTTTTAAGAGAAGGCTGTTCGTGTAGAGAAGCGTAAAACTCTGCTAATATAAAGATAATTATACATTTTAAGTATTTAATTACATTACCACCAATAGCAACAATATAAAAAGGACTTCAAAATAAGTTTAAATACTCTATAAGACTGTGACGAATTTGGAATACGCTGCACCAACAAAAATAAAAAACAAAGGGTGCTTTTTTAAATACTTCAATAAAAGGCATAACAATTTGTATATTATTTTGTTCTGTGTTCTTGCCGAAGTGCATTCTGAAATTTTGGTCCCCAAGGGGTCGATTTTTGCCTGTTTTTCAGCATATGCTAGTGCTTTCACGTAGCCTTATATGAAATTATAGGTCTTGGAGCCCAATTGAAAGGTCCATTTCTTATAAAGCAACTTGTCGCCAAATTCTTGTTTCAATAAGTCAATGGCTCTGATTACCGTAGAAACAGATAAGTAAATAAGCTAGAAACATATTGCTTAGTTTTTGCTTTAAACTTCAAACTATCGTATTTATCGTTGAGTTGTAATATGAGCCCAACAAATTTATTTTTAAGAACTTTTATAAAAGATACAAACTAGTTGCTTTGTTAACAGTACGACAAATAAAAGCAAAAGTAAATTTGACAAATTCCCCTCAATATTTTCCTCATACTTAGACAGAAAGAAAAATACTCGAGAGTCACGAGTCGTACTCAAAAATTAAAGTACGAATAACACAAAAACTTACCTTAAACAATCCTAAATGGGATAACTTTATAAAAATCAACCCCAGAATTTCTTAAAATATCTACAAAATTCTAAAACAAAGTAAAAAAATGATAAAACTTCTGGTTGGTAGTGCAACTCTGAGAGTAAAATTACAAAGTGAGCGTTTTAATATCGTTTAACATATTATAAAGGGTGATTTTTTATGAATAAAGTTTTTCGGGCTGACAGCACTGGTTGGTACTTGTGTCCAAACTACATCTGTGAAAGTGAAAAGTGTTCACTATATTCTGCCATTTCATCATGGAAAAACTCACAAACGAGTAACGACTGCAAATAGTTGAAATTTATTATCAAAATTCAGCTCGATAGAAATCCACTGTTTTATCGAAAAATTGTGTTCAGCGATGAGGCTCATTTCTGGCTAAATGGATACGTAAACAAGCAAAACTGCCGTATCTGGGGTGAAGCACAGGCACATGCGGTACAAGAGCTACCGATGCATCCCGACAAAGCGACAGTTTGGTGTGGTTTATGGGCTGGTGGCATCATCGGTAAATTTTTCCTTAAAGACGACTGTGGAAGAAACGTTACCGTCAACGGCGAACGATATCGAGCCATGATACGCAACGGTTTTTTGCCCCAATTGGCTGAGTTGGACTTGGCTGATATTTGGTTTCAACAAGACGGTGCCATATGCCACACAACTCGTGAAACAATGGACATATTGAAGGATGAATTTGGTGAGCAGTTTATCTCTCGAAATGGCCTCTTGACTATTTCTTGTGGGGTTATGTGAAGTCGTTGGTCTATGTGGACAAGCCACACACGATTGAAGCCTTAGAGTATAACATAAGACGTGTTATTCATTAATACAGGCCGAAATGCTCGAAAAAGTGGTGGAAAATTGGACCTTACGAATGGACCATTTGAACCGGAGCCGCGGGCAACAATAACATGAAGTTATTTTTAAAATGTAAATGGCAAAGACCAATTTATCGATTCCAATTAAAATTTAATTATATGATGCAAATTTGAGTGTTTTATTAGATTTTTAAAAAAACTACGCTTAAAGAATCTCACTTTAGTTTGTTGCAGACACTACAACAACACCACACAAGTAGTAAGAAAACGATTTTCTTGTTGTATGTAGAAACAACAAAAACAACAGAACAAGGCGAAAACACATTATTTTCATGTTTAAAAGGTAAAATTGAGAACTCTTGCTTCTCATTTAGCTTATATTTTCAGCTTTTTATATTAAGTGTTTTAAGTAAAAGCCATATCGGGAATGATGCTGGTGTTTTATAATTGAAATCCTGTAAAGTGTTAAACGGGTAAGTAAATCAATCATAATAAAATTCTTCTTTTAATTTTACTTTTGGTTTATTTTTAGTACGAATTCAAGATTGAATTTACTTTATAATACTTAAATCAAGCGCATTTTTAGATAGGTTCAATTAAAACAATCTCATTTTCGGATTATATCAAGTACAAATTCGGGATTGAGTATGGATAAGTTAAGTATTTCGGGATTGAAAATCCGTATTTGAATCAATCTTTCTGTAGTTGATTAAAGAAAATTCGTACTCATCGTACTATTAATAACGCTTTGGATTGATTTGAGTAAGGATGAATTAATTTTTCTTCTAAGTGTAATTGTTGTTTATAGTGTTTGTGTATTATTTTTGAATAATTGTAATCACTTACCCCTGGAACCAGAGAGAAAGAATAATTTATTATTCAATTTCCTATTACACCATGTTTCCAAAAATTAATCAGCTAAACATCAATGATAACTAGACGTGGTCGTGTTCACTGGCCCCCTCGTTCGTCTGTTTTACGGCACTGCATTACTCTTTATGGGGCTATGTTAAGTAAGCTTATGCCGACAATACAGCAGCTCTTAAAGCATTTAAAGCCACTATTGACGTCATACGGCCAGATTTACTGGGAAAAGTAGTCAAAAATTGGTGTGATTGAATAGACCACGCAACTCGGAAATCATATATGAAAAATAAATGTCTAGAAATTATCTACCAGCTTATAATAAGAAAAAAATTATTCCAGCATTATTTCTGTCTTGTATTATCAATTTAAATTTTTAAACAGTTTAAAAAAAAACATCCTATATAAAATTAAATGAAATTAATAATATTTCGATAAAGTTGGTAAAAAAACCAAAATCAAATAGAATTATTATGTACAAATAAATCTTCAATTCTCCTTATTAACAGAGCTGCCATATCTTCCTTTATTCTTAATAAATATACTTCAAAACCTAAGTACAGGGCAGTGATGTTATACGTAGGGCAAAATCCCTATTCGTAGGGATAGGGTAAAGGGAAGATTGTTTGAAATCATTAAAAAGTGGGGACTCTTAAGTAATGTTGGACAACTGTATACATTTGGCAACCTTTTTCGATTTGTGATAGCATTCTAATAAAATTGTTAATACAGCAATATTACAAATTGTTAGATTTCTTTTAGTCATCGCTTGACACCATTTCTGCTTTGATTTAAACGTAAATTTGTGATAAATACCTAGAATGGGTATCTTTTGAACTGAATTTCCCATAGCAAGAAACAGATAATTTGTAAAAGATGGGCATAAAAAAGTTTTGGAGTAAAGTCACCAATATGAAAAATTTTAATGAAAATTGCATTTTTCCCTTTAGTCGAAATAAGCTTCCTGCGATTTAGCAGTGCCACAGAGAGCGAATGGATTTTTTTCCTATCATCACTGATGTACGCACTAAGAAAACAAATAAACTAAGTCATAAAGTTGTATCTTTATTTGAATTGTCCGCTCTTTTTACAAGACGAATGTAAATATTGTTATAACTTCCTGTGTACCGAAACTTTTTAAAAAAATGTTATCCTTTTAACTGTATGATTGTTAGGAAATCACCATTCAAAATTGATACGGGCAAACAATTAATTTTTCTAGTATCCAAAGTACATAAATGTGAATTTAAGTGAACTTATAGCAATTGTTTTTTAAGGTTTTGTTCTTGTTTATTTAGTTTTTAATTTATAAAAAGCACTGATTTATTAGTTCATATCTGTGGCAAATTGACAAAACATCTTAAGTCGAGATAAGATAGCAAAAAATTTTTTTTAAAACGTAGACAAAAATATTTTTTAAACAAAAATATTTTTTGAAGAAAAATTCGTATGATTAACAACATTTTTGTCAACTTTTAAAATTTTGTGGAAATGCCAGTGACATACACAAAAGAGTTAATAATGGGTGATTTTTTAAGAGCTAAAGGAAAGTTAAAAAAAAACACATAAAATTCAGAAAAATGCATGAAATCTTTATTTGAATCGATAGTACGGTCCATATAATTTAATGTTTGAAGATTATTTCATGCAAATGTTGACCGTGACTGCGCCTCAAATGGTCCATCCTCCAGCTTAGTCCAATTTTAGCATACTCTTTCCAACATTTCGGCCGGTATCTCATGAATAAATGCTTCAATGTTGTCTTCCAATGCGTCAATTGAAGCAGGCATGTGTGTATAGACATGAGCTTTAACATAGGCCCACAAAAAATAGTCTAAAGGCGTTAAATCGCACGATCTAGGCGGCGAATTGACCGGTCCCGAACGTGAAATAAAATGTTCACCGAACTCGCCTCTCAATAAGTCCATTGTTAAGCGTGCTGTGTGGCATGTGGCACCGTCTTGTTGAAACCACATGTCATGCAAGTCAAGCTCTTGCATTTTGGGCAAAAAAAAGTTGGATATCATCTCACGGTAGCGCGCACCATTCACAGTTACGTTACGATTCGCATCATCTTTGAAGAAGTACGGTCCAATGATGCCACCAGCCCATAAACCGCACCAAACTGTGACTTTTTCTGGATGCATTGGTAGCTCTTGCAATGCTTCTGGCTGATCTTCACTCCAAAATCGACAATTCTGCTTATTAACGCTTCGTCGCTGAACACAATTTTTCGATAAATTTTTTGATAATTTTTTGATAATTTTTGATAATAAAATTCAATAATTTGCAAGCGTTGTTCGTTTGTAAGACGATTCGTGGTTAAATAAGAGACCAAACTGAAGATGTTTGACAGTGAAACAAAACACGAAACGTGCGTTAGCTGTTTAAACCAGTGTTTCCAAAAAGATAATAGCTAAAAAATCACCCGATACAAATATATCGTTACCTAAACTGCAAAATAACGTAACAACACTTTTAATATGTTTACAGGAGAAGCAAAAAACTTTGAAAAATCAATAACAACAAATTGTACTTGGCGTTAGAATTTCTTTAAGGAGCATGTACACGGTATGTTTTTATAATGTGCCGAATTATCTCCTCCTTTACCTCTTGAATTGCTGCTTGCTTATCGACGTACACCTTTTCTTTCAAATAGCCCCAAAGAAAGAAGTCCAACAGTGTCAAATCACATGATATTGGCGGCAAATTGACATCGCCACCACGTGAGATAACACGGCCATTAAATTTATCACGCAAAAGAGCCATTGTTTCGTTAGCTGTGTGGCAAGTGGCAACGTCCTGTTGAAACCACATATCGTCCACACCCATATCTTCTAATTCGGGCCATAAAAAGTTCGTTATCATCTCACGATAGCGAACACCATTCACAGTAACTGCCTGACCGGCCTTATTTTGGAAAAAATACGGCCCGATGATGCCGCCAGGCCATAAACCGCACCAAACAGTCACTCTTTGTGGTTGCATTGGTTTTTCGACAATCAATCTTGGATTATCATTCGCTTATTGACGAATCCACTGAGGTGAAAATGTGCCTCATCACTGAAGATGATTTTCTTCGAAAATTGATCATCCACTGTTGCCATTTCTTGCCACCTTCCTGACCATTAACGATGTTTGGAATGGTCAAGAGGCTTTAGTTCTTCAGTCAGTTGTACCTTCTAAGCGTGCAAATGCAAGTCTTTATGGATAATGTTCATCAACGACGAGCGTGAGAGGTGCAATTGTTGGGCACGACAACGAGCTGAGGTGGACGGCTCTTCAGCCACACCATCGCTAACAGCAGCAATATTTTCTGCAGTACGAGCTGTACGAGCATGCACTGGTGTTTTCACATCTTCTACAGACCCGGTTTACTCAAATTTTTGGACGAAAAAATCACGAAGTGCATGATATGCATATTGATTTGAACTCCAATTTTCATAATAATCCCGAATAACTTTAACGCGTTGCTCGTTTGTGTATCTTTCCATGGCTCAAATTGAGTTAGTCTGAAATTGAGAAATGTCAAATGAAATGCAGAAAAAAACTTGACGTTTAGGTGTGGTTCATATTCAACATAGGTCCTTTATTTTAAACCAAACAAAAGTTATCGGTTTATCGTAAAGTAAAGAAGAAACTTTTCGCTCTTTAATTTATTTTCATTAATTGACAATCATTTTCTGGCTTCTTTGTTAGTCAATCTTTTTATTTGTTCGGAAATGAATCATAAAGGAATATTTGTTCAATCGCTCAAGTGCTAAATCAGTTTTAATTAATCAAAAGTGACCTGAGAAGACTCATTAAGGTGATTTTTACAAAACATTATCACACAAATGCTTGCTGAAAACAACATTTTAAAGTTGCAGGGATTTTTGTAGACAATTTAACGCGTAGGGAAAAACCGAGACTTTTTTGGGCTGCGTAAGGACTTTTGAAAAAAGTGTATAACATCACTGGTAGAGGGGCCTTAACATTCGGCACAGCTTAATACGGAATTTCAATTTGTTAATTTTAAAACTTACAAAAGGGCTTATTTTTCACATATTTTGTTAACAGTAATTTATCATGTCTTCTTTTCTTAAAAAAACAATAAATACAACTCTCCCCCTCTCTCTATACCAATTAATATAGTTTCATTTTTTATTACATTTTATTTGGTCTTATTTATTAATTTATAACATCAATCAATAAATGAAGAATTTTCTAAGGAATAAAGAAAAGTTTTTGCTTTTGGCAATGAAGAAAACGCTCTTACGGAAATGTGTTTTTGATAAGGGAAATAATATATTTTCTTTTATTTTATCTGTTAGGTAGTTAAGCTTTTATTCTTTTTTTTTATTTGTTGGCACAACAGAGTGACCACAAATTTCTGTTATTGTAATACAGTGGCATCTCCCTAGTCCGAAGGTGTGTAATCCGAATGGAATTTATTACGTATTACTACTCTATTGTCCGCCTTGATTGCAAGCTCGCTTAACCGAATTTTTATTTTTCTGTTTTTTTTATTATTTTAAGAAGCGATTTTCTGTGCGAACTTTAAAAATATGCAGCGATTCCTTATCTGCTACACCTGATCTTGTACCCGATTTTCAAAATAAGCTCTATGATGCTGTAGAGACTGACAATTTTATTGAGCGGCAAATTTACAACGCTGATGAATCTGGATTTTTTTGAAAAATATTTCCAAACAAAACTTTAGTGCATTGTAAAAAAAATTCTGCTGCGGGTACCAAAATAAGCAAATAAATTTGTGCTAATAAATTTGGAACTCACAAGCTTAACATTGCTGTAGTTGGGATTAGAAAAAACCCACGTTCGTTTAAAAAAAATATTGTTAAAAAATACATGGATGACAACACATATTGTTACCGAATGGTTTTTTAAATCGTAAAAGACTATCAAATTCAAAACAATTTGCCCAAAAAAACTTTATTGTAACTGGATAATGCAAAATGACATTGAGAGCCGCTGGTATCTGAATGTGGGCAATATTAAACTTTTCCTTTACCTCCAAATTGTAGTGTAAGCTGTTTTACAAAAAAAAATCTCTTGTGTGAATTGGTTAACTCTGTAGCGAGCAATTCAGATATTTTTTTGAAACAATTCAATTTAAAGGACGCTTGTGAATTGCTAAAACGGTATTATGTCAGGGTACCTAATTCTTCTCTAATGTCTTGTTGGAAGCATAATCATTCTCACAGGTGGGCTTCAGAGCATAACATCCCACTATCATTGTTACAACAAGAATTGCTAAAGAATGGTTGTGTTGAAGAAACAGAAGAATTTCGCACAATAACCAACTTATTTCACCGCAATAATGACGTGCGAATTTCTGAAGATGAAATTTTTAGCTGGAATTTTTACTCTGACAATACACTCACAATATTATTACAGTAACGGACTGTAGTTTATTTAAGAAATATTCCGTTCAGTCATTTTTAAATAAATAAACATTTAAAATTCCAAGCAAATGTATTTTTAACTGATTCTAACAGTTATTCAAAAAACTAAGTGCATATTAATACGGATTTTCAGTTGCAGTTAATATTGTCCGTTGATTGAGTTAAATTCTTCTTTATGTTAAAGTAAATAAAAATGTAATTTAAAGCAACGAAAAGTTCATTTAATTTTTACTGTCAAAAATTCAACCGCGAATTCCGTAAAAACAAATCAATATTCAGTTATCTTATATAAATTAATTGTCAAAAAATTAACTACATATTCCGTAAAAACAAATAAATATGCAGTTATTTTATACAATTTTAATGTCAAAAATTCAACACCATATTCAGTAAAAACAATTAAATATTCAGTTATTATATATAATTTTACTACCAAAAATTAATTTTTACTTATCTATAAAAAATGAATTGCTTGTTTTGTGTAAGCAATTCCCATTTTCTATTTGTTAAAATAATTTAGTTAAATACATCAAATTTTAAAAGTAAAATAATTGCGAAGCCATATCGGTCATGCTGCTGGTGTCTTATAATTGAGAGTTCTTCTGTAAACAACGTGGTCAGTACAACAAAAGTAAAACAAACGTGTGTAACTGGGTAAGTAAATAAAAATTTTCTCCCTTCCTCGCTTTAAAGAAAAACAAGCGGACAGGTGTCTGTCTGGTATTTTTTAGAAATTCGGCTCTTTTGTGGAGTAAACGAAAATTTAATAAAATAACTGAATATTTAATTGTTTTTACTGAATATGGGGTCAATTTTTTGACAGTATAATTTTAATAAATAACTGAATATTTACTCGTTTTTACTGAATATGGTGTTGAATTTTTAACAGTAAAATTTTACAAAATAACTGAATATTTATTTGATTTTACGGAATATGGTGTTGAATTTTTGACAGTAAAAATTAAATGAACTTTTTGTTAAAAATAAATGAAAAATAGGTAGACTGGTTTTTAATTGAACTTTCATTTATTTTATATTACAATTTCAGTTAATTTTACGTACAGAATATTGTGAGTGTACTTCGTGTAGTAGTTCATAGTCAGACACAGAAAATGTGGAATCAGTGCCTATAATTATGAAACACGTTAAAAATCGTGAAGCTGTGCAGGCCCTTAATTCTTCAGTAAATTGACCAAAGGAACGATGTATGCAAACAGATTATATATTGATGCTTAATGAATTGTAGAACAAGGCTTTGCAAGCATGTGCACTGAAAGAGAACGTATGTTAAAAAAAAAACATAATCAGCTTTATTCCGGTTGCATTGTCGTAATCAATCAAGTCGTTTTTTTTCGAATATTTAAAAATACTTTTGAAATCGAAATTATTGTTTATAAATACGAAACTTAATTTTTTCATTCTTGTTTAATAAAACTCAAATAAATTTGTTTTGAAACCCTGGCTTGTGTTTTATTTTGGGATAAAGTGAATTATAATACATAATAACAGCACATCCAGTAATCCGAATATCTCGTTAATCATTAATTCGGATTAGCGAGCTTGCACTGCATATTGATAGTCTTAGGGACAATCATTAAGACGATATTTTGCAAGTATGTTAACAGATAATACTTATTTATTTGTTGCAAAAAATATTAAGTTGGCAGCATTATGGCAGAGATTAAAGGAAATTGATTTTGAAGGCTGTTTTTTTATACAGGATACAACAGCAAAGTACCGAATATTAATTAAAGTAATAAGAAAATGTATTTAATTTAATTTTACTAAAATATCCCGTTATGCTCTGTTACATTTTCAGGGATGGAAAATGGCTTTTACGTTTTTCTACTTACTAACTTTGAAAAAAAGTACTTTTTTAAAATATAAGATCTTAAAAAAGGATATAGTTGGCAAGTTCGCTGTGGATTGTGGAATATAAAGGTTAGGTTCCATTGGCAGCCGCTATCTAGCATAGCTCACGTGGGTTCAGCAGTTAGTAACTACCCTGCGGGAAATTTGTGTCAATTGGTCCAACGGACTGGTTCTGGGAGTTGTGAAAAAGAAAGAACTCATGACCAGTGAATGGAGAACCAATCATGTAACTGAATTATGAAGAACAAAAATGTAGAAAAAGTAATGAATTACAGTACAGTCTTCACCGGTGGTGTGGCACTTTTTTTTTTTTAATTTTAATAAAATTTTAATAACAGATTATAGCGAACACTTCAAAACATACAACTCATTTCTTAATTTGGCTCTTGGACAACTATTTTACTGTTAATACTGGAGCAAAGCAGATAATTTTTTTCTTACAAATTAAAGGTTTTTAAAGTTGATTGTTGTACTTTGAAATAAATGTAAGCCACGATTTTTTCTTTAAAGTTTTTTTTTGTAAATAAGCACATTATGTTTAAATCGTATTATTAATTAATTATTCATTCCATGTGATAATTGTGATTTTGTGGTTCGCGGTTTTTTTTTTGATAAGTGAAGTGATTGTGAGTTACTTTAAAAATAAATAAAACCTAAAGTAAGCCAAATTTAAAGAGACCATAACAAAAAAGGTGGGGCTAGGGGAGTTTAAGTAATAATTATATCTATTTCTGTTAAGTATCAATCGTAAGTACTATACATTTCAGCTGCCACCACCTGCCGCCCCACTAAACAGATCATTTTTAGTGACTTCATATATTTTTTTTAGGATTAGCGTGACTGACTGGGTGATCATCGCCCATCCCAAACAACTTAAGCCAGACACTTAAAATTTTGTATGTAGACTCCCCTCCCAATGTGTAAATAAAAAAGTAGAGACTTTTGGAAATTCAATTCATAAGAGCTTAGAAATAGGTAAAAACGGGTAAAATCAGTAACATTATATCTCGTGATCTAACAGAGGTAGACGTTTAATTCAAAAATATCATTATTGAATCGAAAATTAAATTGTCATGAGTTCGGTAGTTTTTTGAAAGGGCCAGAAAATTAATTTTGGTACTTTTTTGGTAAACAATTTATCTTCTTAAGTAATAAAGATAAAAATAAAAATTTCAATTGTGTTCTCTTCTCTTTAAAAGCTCTCATACAAATTTTTGGTACCCGTTGGTACTCATCCCAACCCACCTCAATCCCCACCCACCTTAAACGAAAAAATATATGCCATTTTTATGGTCTTTCCAAAAGAAATTTTGCAAAATGTATGTTTTAGTTGAAGGTTCCTAAACAATTGCGCCCCTCACCCAACCCACATGAGCTCAAGTCGGATCCACTTCTGAGTTATGTAAAGATATATATACATTAGGGGTATAACTTATTCCCATTTTTTGCAAATATCAAAATGGCCCTAGCACAGTCGAATAGTCCATTGAAAACTATTAAAACAAATGATATTAATTTTTCAAAAAAGTTCACACACAAAACGCGGCAAAGTTGGAAAATTATTTTTTTTCATTTTTACATTTATCCAAAAACTCTAAATTTGAAATTCATGTCCTTTAATAATTAAGAAACTTTTTTTTATTTATTAATAAAATCAGGGACCGAAAATAACAGTTATATTGTAATTTTAAGACAAAAAAAGCATTTAGAAGTAAGTGTCGAAAAACTGATTCAAGTATAAAATATTGATCCCTATGAACTTGTCTATGATAAAATATATTGATTTTTATTGTTTCGATCAAAATTAACAGTTATTTTTTGATTTTTATTTTTTTGAAAAAAATAACAGTTATTTTTTGATTTTTATTTTTTTATACAAAAATAACAATCATCATTGGGATTTCTTATGCACATTAAAATAAATATTTGAAGTCAACTAAATTATTATAACACGTACACTCACAATATTATTACAGTAACGGACTGTAGTGTATTTAAGAAATATTCCGTTCAGTCATTTTTAAATAAATAAACATTTAAAATTCCAAGCAAATTTATTTTTAACTGATTCTAGCAGTTATTCAAAAAACTAAGTGCATATTAATACGGATTTTCAGTTGCAGTTAATATTGTCCGTTGATTGAGTTAAATTCTTCTTTATGTTAAAGTAAATAAAAATGTAATTTAAAGCAACGAAAAGTTTATTTAATTTTTACTGTCAAAAATTCAACCGCGAATTCCGTAAAAACAAATCAATATTCAGTTATCTTATATAAATTAATTGCCAAAAAATTAATTACATATTCCGTAAAAACACATAAATATGCAGTTATTTTATAAAATTTTACTGTCAAAAATTCAACACCATATTCAGTAAACACAATTAAATATTCAGTTATTTTATATAATTTTACTACCAAAAATTAATTTTTACTTATCTATAAAAAAATGAATTGCTTGTTTTGGGTAAGCAATACCCATTTTCTATTTGTTAAAATAATTTAGTTAAATACATCAAATTTTAAAAGTAAAATAATTGCGAGGCCATATCGGTCATGCTGCTGGTGTCTTATAATTGAGAGTTCTTCTGTAAACAACGTGGTCAGTACAACAAAAGTAAAACAAACGTGTGTAACTGGGTAAGTAAATAAAAATATTCTCCCTCTCTCTCGCTTATAAGAAAAACAAGCGGACAGGTGTATGTCTGGTATTTTTTAGAAATTCGGCTCTTTTGTGGAGTAAACGAAAATTTAATAAAACAACTGAATATTTAATTGTTTTTACTGAATATGGGGTCAATTTTTTGACAGTAAAATTTTATTAAATAACTGAATATTTAATCGTTTTTACTGAATATGGTGTTGAATTTTTGACAGTAAAATTTTACAAAATAACTGAATGTTTATTTGATTTTACGGAATATGGTGTTGAATTTTTGACAGTAAAAATTATATGAACTTTTTGTTAAAAATAAATGAAAAATAGCTAGGTAGACCGGGTTTTAATTGAACTTTCATTTATTTTATATTACAATTTCAGTTAATTTTACGTACAGAATATTGTGAGTGTACATTTCTTTAAAGAATAATTTTTATTTTTGTTCAAAAAATTAAAAATCAAAAAAAAACTTTTATTTTTGATCGAAAAAATAAAAAAATAACAGTTATTTTTGTTCAAAAAAATACAAATCAAAAAATAACTGTTATTTTTGTTCAAAAAAAAAAATAAAAAAATAACTGTTTTTATCTGACTTTTATTAAAAAAGGAATAACTGTTACGGTCCCTGAATAAAATATTTAAAATTTTTTTATTAAATTTTTTTCTTTAGGGATTTTAGAAAATCGCTTTTGTGGGTGAGATTTTTATTTTCAAACGACCCAAACAATATTCGCTATCGCGTAGTGCTAGGGCAAAAATTTAGTTATCCCCTAATATACATATGTTTATGTCTATAATCACATAAGTTTAGATATTATGTTATAACCATATATGATCATATATACTTTTATTTGCGCAGGCAGGCAAAAAGATGGGGACAGGAGATGAGCATATTCAGATATTCCATGAACTATTAATATAATCGCTACAAATGATCATATTTTATTACACCTCCAAAGCCCTTTTTTATTTTTGCTCGATACTTTTGGGTCGTCAATGATTACTTGACCAACCCCCGTATGTACGTGTCCAAAATTCTACCTAGGGATCAAACATGCTATTCTTAGGTCGGATACCAAATTTAAGCTATTTACGTAAAGAAATTAAGAAGTTATGGATTTTTGGCCGGAATTGACCACTGTGGTAAAAAAATATTTTTGTTCTATTTTTTTTAATAATATTTTATTTTATTTGGAACTTCTACAAAAAAAAGTGGTTTAGTTAATAGAATGGTAATGACATAATGATCAAAATTTTTTATCGCTAACATGTAATCAATCGGTTTCGATTTGTTAGTGACATTTCGAGCCGTAAACACTAACAATCTACTGCAAAAAATCATATGTTGCTTCTGTTGTTTTTGGATTGTTGTTTTTCCGACACCACCTGTTGTTGAATTAGCCTTGCTCTAACCAAAAGATACTTTATGAGTTTCAGTGCGGTGTGCAATGGAAGTATACTTATAGTTATTGAAAAACGTTAACAGTGTTTCCAAAAACTTTTTACTTCAAAAGAAATGTGCTTTTCAAAAATAGATATTTTTTAAATATTTCTGCTTGAATCGTTAAACTTTACAAGTGTTCTGTAAGAACAAAGAAATTGATGATAATAGACAGATCTAGAAAGAATTTTTGTACCAACCTAATGTTCAGTATATTTATTGAAAGTTCTTCTTGTTTGGTTACATGTTCTATTCGAACATACACTTATTTCTTGTTCATACTTTAGATAAGAAGTGTAAACAGATAAAGAGCATTTACCAAAAGCGCACATGTAATAAAATTTAACTATATCTAAAATGTATAGGAACAAAAAAATGAAATAAAAGTGTAAGTGTGTAACGATTCGATTAAAACGGTGTCTAGCGACAGTTGGATAACAAATGATTGAACGCTATACGTTTAGAAAATAAAGCTTAGAGATAAAAACTCGGCAGAGACAAAGTTATTACTTACATAACTCTCTTTTATTTGTCATATTTTAAAAAGTAACAACTGTTCGGATTTAAAAACAATAAGATTATTTTAAGTAATATTTGCAACAGCGAGACGGTGTTGAAACACCGGTGTTTGTTTAAATACTTATGTATAATATAAAAGAGCTGCAAAAAACATTTACTTCACTACTGCACACTCCTTCTATGCATTATATTTTAGTATATGTATAAAAAACGCATTTTCTAAAGCGCTTAGCGGTGTATGTAGTTATGTGTTTAATTGAAAAATAAAACATCAAAACAAAAAGGGAAAGTAAAGTAACGGAACTATAATGTTTTATGAAAAAAATAAAAATAAAATAAATTACCAACATCAAAATTGTAATAAATTGTGCATTTTGAATTTGGAGAAAGCCACAAATTTCTTTGACAACAGCACACAGAAAAAAATTATGTTTCAATTTAAACAAAAACTTTGTAGAATCAACACATTTTTTGTTCGAAATCCAAACAATTTATTTTGCAATTCGTTTATTCTTATTCGCTTAACAGTTTAATTTGTATAAAATCTTTAGTTTTTCAAAAATCTTTGGATGAAGTTTCCTGATGGTTTGGCGTAAGCAACCAGTGAAATGCGCATAGGAATAGCTTATATAGCAACAATACATGTCAGTGTTTTTATCAAAAATAAAAATTGGGAATTAAGCACGATAAGCAAAATCTTGTTAATTAAAAATGTTGTATTCCAAAACATTACTTTGATAATAAACTGGCAAATGCACGGCCTAAAAAAACTGAACTAACAACAAGCTTAATTTATTGTTTTCTTGCGAAAACGATAAAGCAAATTGTTTTGGTTACAATTAATGTTGGAAGAATTCCAACCAATTATAGTGGAGAATGTTAGAAAAGATAAACTCATTGTTTATTGTTGGAGTTTTTGTTTAAACTTTGTTATTGTTACAAGTAAAACTGGTGCTTATAATTGTTATTCGCTTAACAGTTTTATTTGTTTAATATCTTTAATATCTTGGATGAAGTTTCCTGATGATGTGGCCTAAGCAACCAGTGCAATGCGCATAGGAATTACTTATTCCATCAACAATAAATTTCAGCTTATCAATAATAGTATGAAATGGGAATTTAGCACATTTAAACGAAAGCTTGTTTATAAATTTTTTAACTCCCAAGAAAGACTTTGATAAAAAATTTCAGATTTTTTTAAACTTTTAATTGTTTTTTAAATTAAAAAACATTTTTAAAGAAATAACTTTGCTGAATCAAACAAAACCTTTTACTGAAATTCATATAAAATTCCTTCCGGTCTTGTTATACGAAATTTTAAAAAGCTTAGAAAGATGATAAAATATAATGACAAACTTTGTTGTAGAAACAACAACACCAAAAACAATAGGTAAAACGGTTCACATGTTTTTAAAAAACAAAAACAACACTACAGGAACAAAAGCATACATTATTTTCATGTTTGAAAAGTAAAAAAAAAAGTAAATTCCTGATTTCTATTTGTTAAAAATATTTAGTTAAATACACCAAATTTTCAGAGTTTAATAATGACGAAAACCATATCGAATCATTCTGCTGGTGTCTGATAATTAAGATTTTTTCTTCTGTTCAATCCGATTAAAGCAATACAGCCACTGTTCGAAAATAAACAGAACATTATTTAGCGTTCGGCTCACACACCCAGAAACGATATACATTTTTTTAGTGTTTGTGTACACGAACACAGCCCTTAATACCGTTTGTAACTATTTTCAAAAAAAAAAAAAACAATCGAACTTTATATAGTGTTCTGTTCTTCGTTAAAAAACAAAACAATTGTAGTGATACTGTATACAAACATTATATTTTATTGTTCTATAATGTTTTTTTTTTACATTGATGAAGAAATTAACTTAAAAATTTAGCAACGACCGCAGCACGAGCAGCTTGTGTGTGTATTGTGTATATGTTTTGTTTGTGTAAAATAATGTTGCTGGCTTTTTGTGTTTTTTTTTCGTACTTGTATTTTGTTTTTGTAAAAAATTTTTGGTTTGTTTTAAAGCCAAAAGGCAAACGAACACTTATAAGATGAACCGAGCACAATAAAGTTAGTGGTTTTAAAAAAAAAACCGAACGAAACTAAATGTTTTTCATCTTTTTGTTGAGTTGGATAAGAACAGTATTATTTTTGTGTTCGAAAGATGACAAACAGGGAAACGTTATTTATTATTGATTTACTACACAAACACTATTATCGTTTGTGTTTTCCGGAAATCTACCGAACCGATCACTAATGAGCGATATTTAGTGTTAAGTTTTAAACAATGGTTTCAAGGGCTACCTATAAGAAATTTCTGCCTGCTTGTTAATCTTTCTAGGTATTATTGATATCCCACCTATGCTGGAGGATATTAAGCTCAACTTCCTAACTTTGCCAAGTTATCAAATTGCTACCTGTGTGTGTTGGCTGCGCATTGCTTGTTACCTCCCCGGCAAGTATCCATGTAAATCTTTTCTACTGCATGCTCAATATCTTACTTATGTAAAAATATGTTCTTTCTTCCTGGCCGTCAAGATAAAAAAGAGAACATAAGCAAAAAAGCTAATCAACCTATGACGATGTCGGCTAATCCCAATAAGGTAAATACACAAACTCTAAATAAAATAAAATTAAAGGGGAATTAAAAATGTATGGAACAAAAAAAAATTCAGTATGTTACGCTGATGTTAACAAATAAAATAACTGTTTTTATATGCGTTGGATAAAGTGTTTTTTGCATCAGAAATTTATGGCTTCAAAGTGGGAACTCATCATTAAAAATGTATGCCTTTCGCAAGCGAAATTTTTACATTTCTCTCTTTTATACCTGCTACATTTAAAGCTCAATTCCAATTTGGATAGTACTTACTGTATTTATTATAGCCCCTTAATATTTCTTCTTTACTAATTGCTATGCTAAAACACCTCCCTTGTTAATCATTAAATAAATTAGGAAAACTTGTGGTTTTGTTAAATGTGTAATTTTTTTTTTTCATTAACTAATTAGGAATTAATTTTGACTTAATATCTTTAATGATTATAGTTTAAGGCATTAGTTGTGTAACTCCTGGATACTCATTATTTAATCATTATGAAACTCATGTTGGAAAAGCTTACATACATCTATGTAAGCATTTGGAAGAAATAAAGATGTGATTTAGTTTTAAGAAAACAAAATAATTTACCATGAATGAATTTAGCCTAAAACACTATGTTTTGTATGGCCATAAAATATGTATAACATAAATAGCTTCTGCACAAATTTCAATCTCATTAGTTGACCAATACTAAACAAGAGTTTTTATTAACAAATAACTTCCAAATTTGGGTACAATAAGTTTGTCATTCCGTGTGTAATATCAAAAAATATTCATCTAAGGCTCTATAAAATAAAACTATTTTGAAAATATAACGAAATTATAAAGAAAAGAAATAAATTGATTCAATGACCACAACAAAATTTTGTCATTCCATTAAAAGCTCATTAAAATTACCAAAAATGAAGCACCAACTACAGATAAGGCTTTAATATTAGGTTCGCTTATAATAAATTTAATATAGCATCGAACTAAAAGGAGTGCCCATAAACCGCCTAACTGTATTAGTGTTAAGATAAAATTTATCCCAAAAGTGCACTGAAGAAAAACACTCGGGATAAATTAAGTTTTTTATACTTACTTTAAGTACGAGTCGTACTCAAAAATTCAAGTACGAATAATACCCAAACGTACTTAAAACTATCCTAAATGGGGCTTTTTTCGAAAATAAATCCCGGAATTTCTGAAGTAAGTGCAAAATTCTTAAACCAAGTAAAAAAAATATTAAACTTTTCGTTGGTAGTGCCACTCGGAGAGTCAAATTACAAAGTGAGCATTTGAATCTCGTGTAACTTATCAAAGTTGTTGCAGTCACTACAACAACAACACACACAAGTAGTTAAAAAACGATTTGCTTGTTGTGCGTAGAAACAACAAAAATAACAGAACAAGAAGAAAACACAATATGTTCATGTTTAAAAAGCAAAATTGAAACCTCTTGCTTCTCATTTAGTTTACATCTGCAGTTATTTATGTACATTAAGTTTTAAAAGTAAAACCCATATCGGGAATGATGCTGGTGTTGTATAATTGAAATCCTGTAAGGTGTAAAACGGGTAAGTAAATCAATCATAATTAAATTTCCTTCTAATTTCACATTTGGTTTATTTCAAGTGAGAATTCGGGAATAAATCAACTTTATAATTCTTAGATCAAGCGCATTTTAAATTGATTCAGTCTTAGTTTTACTTAAATAAATCTCATTTTCTGATTATTACAAGTACCAAATTGGGATTGAATATGGATAATTTAAGTATTTTGCGATTGAAAATCCGTGCTTGAATCAATCTTTATGTACTTGATTTAAGAAAATCAGTACTCACCGTACTATCAATACTGCTTCGGATTGATGTTTCTTTTTAATGAATACACTAAAAAAACATAAAAAGGTGTATTTCCGAAAATAATTTTGATAATAAATTTGCAAGTGCCCGTGCAACAAAAAACTGCACTGGAAAATTGCTTTATTTTGATTTTCTTACAAAAGCAGAAAGCAATTTGTTTTTCATTTTATTCACTAATAACTAAATTTCGAGTCGGAAAAAGTCCAACCAATTGTAGGGGAATGTAAGAATAGATAAACTGACGGTTTTTGAATGCAGTTTTTAAAGCGAATTAAAAACAGTCTCTGCAGCAAATGCTTTACAATATGGACGAAGTTTAATAGTTCTAATATTATGTGAAATCTTTTTGGATGAAGCCGAAGTAATGGTAATTTCGGTAGCAGCAGAATAAATTCAGTGACGTTGGATATTAGCCGGGAATATCCATGATAGCAAAGTGGCCATAATATTAGAATGTGTTTACAAATTCTAGAGCTGTTTTAGAACGTTGGTCGTCTATCAAAGAGATAGTGAGATACTGGTCGTATACATAGTATAATGTTCACACTTGGATTTTTGAACGCATTTAAGCACCCCGAACGTGATTAAGCTCTAATTACATCAAAATCGAGATGATTATCCATATATTGAAGTGGTTTGTTAATCACTTTAAATTGACATGAGTACAACTAAATCACTTCTTTAATCACATTTATTCCTCTAAACGTATTTCACACTGAGTGTAATGTTAAATTGGCCACTATGAACGTACCCCTCATGTGTGCAGCCAACCACGATTTCTACTTAATGTTTTTAAATAATTCATAAATTTTCACAATTTTATCATAAATAACTAATAAAAAAAGGAGCTTCCAACGCAGCAGGTTTGTAAGGGAGAAACATAAATGTTTCGCTCACCATTGCGCTTACGGAAGACATGAATTTAAATGGCGAGTTCCCACTTTAAAGCAATACTTTTTTGACACATAAAGCGCATTATTCAGCGCATAAAAAAACTTGGGATGTAACGATCAGCTTTACACACTTTCAGTGTATGACAAATTCAACCATGGATAGGTACATAATATAGCAGCGCTTTAAGATTGTTGAAGCCTTTCACGAAAATGGGTGTTTTAATCAAAATGCACTTCGTACACCTCGTGATTTTTTTTTTGGTCAGCATAATCGACTGATTGTGTCCACTATCGGGAGTATTTTGCGAGAATTTCAGCAAGCCGGGTCTACGCATGCTCGCCCAGTAAGTTCTGCGGAAAACATTATTGTTGTTCGCGTGAGTGTGATAGAGTCGTCAGTCTCGACTCGTCGCACAATACTTTGATGTAGTACAAAATTGTGCAAAAAGAGAAGGAGTTGAACCAGACTAAAAATTGCAAGGAGGTATTTATAATAATAATAAACAAAATTGTTTTTTTAAATTCCGTCGAAGTATTCATGTATCTCACATATATCCTTTTTTTTGAAATTTAATTCGGCAACACTTTTTATGTTGAATTGTTGAATTTTTCAATGTTACAAGCAATTCAAATATTTAATAATTAAAATATTTCATACAAAAATATAAAAAACAAGTACAATTTGGTGTTTCGGAAAAAGCACAAAAAATTACTTTTAAACTCAAAATTTGGTAAATTTTTTTCTTTACATCAATAGTAAGGGCAACGGAGCATATATTCTTTAAAAAAAAACTGAAAAAACGGTGCACTCAGTCTTTTTTTTCGTATTTTTTGCAAAAACAACCTACATTTTTTCGGGTATATAATAATGTCTAATAACGGTAGAGATTTTCTTGAAGTTAAGTTCTTTAGAACGTTAATTTTTAAGCACAGTACAAAAAAATAGGATAATTTAATCGTACAGAAAAATATTAATAGCTTTTAATCTAAAGTACTTAATTATAAAAAATAAATAAAGCGTTTTAAGCCTCTAAAAAAGATCACATATCTCTAAGTTAGAACTAAAATCTGGCTAGTTTCCCTTTTGATTCTTAAAAGCGGACACTTGGTTTATAAAACGGCGGAGAAAATTGAAAAAATTATTTATTTAGTTTTTTTATTTGTCCATCAAAATTTTTTTTACTTTTTTTTTAGTTACGGCAACACTTTTTTCGGATTCATTCAGAGCATTACTAATACATACTTTAAATAAAGTGTGGGCTCATATCAAAGAAGAATATATTTTTTACCTACTAATACTAACTTAAAAATTAAGGTACTTCTTTAAAATAAATTTTTAATAATTTTTTTTTCCCAGTACATGAATTAAGTTAAATTTTTCTTGTAAAATTTTATTAAAAACTAGGACAAGTTTGCGACCTCTAGCAGCGGCAAAACACATTTAATATAAAAATGATTCTTCCTACATGTAATTTATGTAGATTCGAATACAGTACAGTAATTTTTTTAAACATTGGAACAACATTGTTTCACCTTATTTTTGTATATGGAACAAAGTACAGTGCGTCGTCGTACCGAGATGATAACGGATTTCGTGTGGGCAGAAATTGAGAATATGGACCTGGATGATATGTGGTTCCAACAGGATACACTTCTTCTTAAGGAATATTAAGAAAAAAAAGTGAACGCAAATAAGCCAAGAACAATTCAATAGCTAAAGAATGAGATAGTTCTTCTGATTAGCTAGATTAAACCACAATTACGTTTCAGAGTCTTTGAAAATATGGACCACCGTAGCCGTGGCGAGCACTTAGACGATATTTTGTTTCACACATAATTGTCCTTCTAGCCTTCTAAGGTCCTTCTATAATAAAAAAATTATTAAGATAACTCTCTAAAAACTTTTTACTTTATTTACAGTTAACATCGTGCGTTTTTTAGGACCACCCTTTATAAGTATTTATATGGAAATCAAAGAGCCGGTGCACTTGCTTGGACCGCCATTACTACTAATCTGAGTGTTATTGGTGTTCCTTTTACAAGTGGTAAACAATGAATTGCTTAAATACTTTAGCTTATTGCTAAGGACAGATGGGCGAAAGTTTCCTCTTTCCCAGCGGTCAAGAAGATTTGGTCTGTTAAAAACATGCGGAGGACACGATATGCGCTGAATCTGCTTAGAGTCTATTTGAACCCTTGTAGTGGACACAACTGGTCGTTAGGCAGTTGCCGAATATGCTAGAAGGTTAAACCGTCCCTGCAATGATTTTTGTAGAAGCTTAAGCGATGACGATGAAGATGAGACGATTTTAAATTTTCTTTGCAATTACCCTGCCTCTGATGAAAATTCATAGAGAACACGTGCCTATCAAAGCTTAATCTTGGCAATATATACGCGGATTCATTCTTTATTTTGCCAGACGTGGTCGAAAAATTTAAATAAAATAATTTCGATTCGTTCTGTATCGACTGAAAGAATAAGTGTTTAATTTTATGGCTTATATTAGACACAATTAAAAAGGAGGTAATTTACGATGATTGAAATAGATTAAAAAGTAAAAGTGGAGAAAAGAAGGAAAGGTTTGTTTGGGCTAAGGGTACTTGCACCATTAGGTATGGAAAACACAGTATTCGACTGGTTTTAAGAAGATGGGCAGGAGGGGATTCCTGATTGGGTTGGAGATTATGGGCAGGAGGGGGTTCCTGTTCTCTGGGGATCTTTAAATAAAAAAACCAAGGCAATTCACTTTAATTCAGGTTACTTACATTTATTTAAGTATACTTATTTTGCTTTTGGGTTTTACAATGGGGGGGAAAAAAGTTGCTGATGATGTTGATGGGAGCCGAAGGATGCCTGGTTGGTTTGGTAGCTCAAGAGGAACTGAACTTAATACAATAAAGGTACGAATTAAACCTTACTCAAAAAAAAAAAAAAATATTAAGAAATAGGAAATAATTCGCAATAGGCTGACTCAGAGCTGGAAACATTAATAAAAATCCTGTTTTACTTTTAACAACAAGAAATAAAATTGCTTTAGAATCAGAAAAGATTATCAGACCACACTATTTCGCGCACAATGAACTACCACGTTAAACGCATTCCAGACTTTTTTTTCTAACTTTCTACTTAAATACTCGCATGTGTGTACACTGTACAGTGTTCGTACAGTTTGTACAAATTTAAATTTTAAGCAAAAAAAATATTACTATCCCTCTTTATATTTATTTATTTTTTATCTTCTTTATCCCTGTCAGCCTTATAAATAATAAGATAAAGTATAATTTTATATTATCTTAACTATGTCACAGTCAACTAAAACATTTCTTATAGTTTGGTTGAAACACGTACATTTATCCTTAGAATTATAGTATTAATGACCTATCTATCTAATACTTTTTATCTTTAAACGAGAAATTATGTAGCTGCTGGTCATTGAATGCTGTCGACCCAGCAGTAAAAGGACATTCGCAAGATTTGCCTTGTAGCAAAATGTGCAAATCTTTAAAGCAGTATTCTTTCTACACGAAGTTCAAGAATCTCTAAAGATTTGTGGATAACAAAATGTTATTTTTTTCTTTTTTTTTAATTTTTTGTTGAATTTTAAATAAAGGCAGTCAATAATTGTTGTATTTTACTGCAGTTAAAGGACATTAAACTTTATTTGATTAAGCAAAATTAAAAGAAAAATTGTATATGTCTTGTAAAATAAATATTAGAACATACATTTTTTTTTTTTTTTTTTTATTTATCTTGGGACACTTAAAACATTTTACAAAACAGGTTTCTTTCTTTAATTTTCTGCCAAACTTCCGTTAAAATAAAATTTTACCTACTAAAACAAAATTTGTTATCACTAGGGAATGTGCCCTTAATAAAGAGTTGTATGCCCATTTAATATGCACTTAAACTTGTTAAAAATATGCCAAAAGAAACCAAAAATGGCTTATTTGAAAACAAAATATTCCACAATTTCATTATGCATATTTGCATTAAAAAAAAACAAATAAAAGATTAAAACCGGTAAAGCCCATACATAACAGGTTTTACAGACGAATTTTCGAGACTGTACCCCATTTGCAACCGATAGGCAGTCGGGGACTCATCAAACCAAACTTAAATAATGAGGTTAATATTCCTACTTATAAGAAATATTTGTGACGAATATTGCCTAGATATATCATCTATCTTCATGAGATGTTTTGTCCTAAATAGATAACATTTTATATAATCATAGACAGTTCAATAAAATATTTGCAAAGAAAATGTTAAGTCGTCTCATCTTCTTCCTCATCGCTATAGGTTCTCCAAAAATCGTTGCAGGGTTGTTTTAGAGCCTGTTCGTCGATAACGAATAAAGACTTCGTTCGCTTAAATTACATTTAAAACAAATACAAATTATAAAATGCGATTTTTGTTTTACATGTAAGTTAAGCGAACGAAGTCTTAATTCGTAATCGACGAACAGGCCATTAACCATCTAGCATATTCGGCAACTGCCCAACGACCAGTTGTGTTCACAATAAGGTTTCTCAGATAAACTCTAGGCAGATTTGGTGCATATCGTGCAGCTGGGGAAGCGAAAAATTTCCCCCATCTGTTTTTAACAATAAGCTGAAATATTTAAGCAATTAATTGTTTACCACTTGTAAAAGGAATACCAATGCCAATCAGATTTGTAGTAATGGCGGCCTTAGAAAGTGCATTGGCTCTTTGATAAAAGGTGGTCCTACCAAAACACATGATGGTAATTGAAAATAATTTTTTTATTATAGAAGGATCTAAGATGGCTAGAAGAACATTTATGTGTCCAACAAAATATCGGCCAAATGCTCGCCACGGCTACGGTGGCATACCTCTATCCGCTGGTCCATATTTTCAATGACTTCGAGACGTAATTGAGGTTCAATGTCGTTATTGTGCCGAATTTTCTCATCCTTTAGCTCTTGAATTGTTCCTGGCTTATTGGCGTAACCTTTTTCTCTTTAATAACCCCAAAGAAAGAAGTCCAACGGTGTCAAATCACATGATCGTAGCGGCCAATTAACATCTTCACGACGTGAGATAACACGGCAATTTCTTGCGCAAAAGAGCCATTGTTTCATTGGCTGTGTGGCAAGTGGCACCATCCTGTTGGAACCACATATCGTCCAGGTCAATATCCTCAGGAGTTCCATATTTTCAAGAACGGCTAAGAAAAAGACGCCGCCAGTCTGGGCGGGCATACACTGGTATTTTTACATTTCCTATAGACCCGATTTGCTGAAATTTGTGCACAATTCTCCCGATTGTAGACACATTAAGCCGATTATGCTGACCAAAAAAATCACGAAGTGCACGAAATGCATTTTGATTAGAATGCCCATTTTCGTAAAAGGCTTCAACAATCTTAACTGGCTTCACAATTGTGTACCTCTCCATGGTTCAATTTGTCAAACACTAAACAAAGAAATTTCAAACTAAGTTCGACAAAAAACTTGACGTTAAGATGTGACTCATAATTAACATCGTGCATTATGGTTGAACCACCCTTTATTTTCGGGTGTGATATTTAAGTGGCTATAGTTAAATGAAAACAAATTCCAAAAATAATCTTATTTGAAGTAAAATATTTTTGGGACGAATATAATCTAAATACGAGCATAATAAGATGGTTAATGAACACAAAGAGTTATTTTCGGAAAAAAGTTAAGGTGGGGACTATGTCAAATAATAGACCGATTCTCATCATTAACATAGGCTTCGTCGTCATCCTAACTGCACAAATATTGGTGTTTTGGCGGTTTAGAGGGTTGGGTTGGTGGACTGTATGGTTAGGTGCAGGACACTGCCAGTGTTGTAAATGACACCAATATCCGGTATAAATATAATTTCTCATATAAATGAGAAATTATACGATCGTTCGGGTTAGAATATGAGTTGGGACAAAATTGTAGGAATAAGTTTTAGGTTAGATATGTGTGGTAACGTGAATGTGTGTATGTGTGAGCTCACCTTGATGATATGTGTGTAGATGCGTGCGTGTAGAATGAATAGAGGTTAGGTTCAATTTCAAATTAAAACAATTAATTTTATTGAGAAACGAATTAGAATTCAAATTACAAATGTATCAAGTTTTCACAAATTATAGCTTTCATTAAATTCAAGTTTAAGTTATAATTTTAAGGTTAAATCAGGTTTAAGTTTTATTTATTTTCAGATTAAAATAAGTTTCAAGTAACTCAGCAAAAAGTCAAAATGTAAGTGAAGTTAAACATTATATGGCTCATAAGAAGTAGCCTGAATTTCATCTTGTAATAATGTTTATAAACATTTTGAAATTAAATTAATTCACAATATTTATTCGTTACAGTTACTTTACATTTCTACATGGTTATTTTACAACTCTTGCAATCGTAATAAAATTCAGTTAGAAATTCAAATTAAAGTTTAAAAATATTACAAATTACCAAACAAAAGGTAATAGAAAAGTAAATAAATAAAAATTATAAAATTTTTAGTATAAAATTTACAATTTTATACATTCCGGTCTCCTGAAGACAAGGGTTGAACTGGTTGAGTACACAAAACTTGTGCTAAAGACCTTATGGCTTCTGATATTATACGCTGGTTAGGAACCACGGACGTTGATGTTTGTTGACTAGACCGTGTAGTAGTTTGAATAGCAGGAGGACTTCTTGAAGAAGAACGGTGGTTGGATGAGGAAGATCGGTGGATGGATGAAGACACTCGGTGTTGAGATGGTGTTGTTGGTGTTGTACGATTTAGGCGAACGGTTCTGCGGCTTATTCTGCTTTGTATCCCTGGATGCAGCAAAGTATGGTGACGACTGCCACATTTTCGACACGTATCCATGGATGAACAGGTACGAATATCATGACTCTTGGCAAGGCAGTTAATGCAATACCTGTGTTTGCTGACTACACGATTGCGGTTTTTTATATTCATTCTTAAGAAACGTCTGCAGAACCGAATGGAGTGAAAATTGTAACACAATTTGCACTTATAAATCTCCAGGTCACGACGTGTTTGATGACGGTCGCGATGATGGGCCATAGAGCTGTCAGTTCAATTATAAAGAAAAGGAATAAAAAATGCGAGATTAGTAGAGATTTTGACTGTAGAGATAAGGAATGCTAGAAAATATTATATTAAGAGAACTTAAGAGACATCACTGTCATTAAGTAGTGGCAAATAGCAAAGCTTAACTATAGGTCGTTTTATTAGACCGGCTGCAGTTCTAATGTCCGCAATTCGAACATTGTTGTCTGTTCCACTATATGTGTTCTGGATTCTTCCTAAGCGCCATTCAGATGGGGGTAATAAATCGTCCATCACGACCACCAAGTCACCTGCTTCTAAGTTTTTAGAAGTGTTTTTCCACTTGTAGCGTTTGTGCAGGAATTTTAAATAGTCTTCTTTCCATCGAATGGCTAATTGGCGATGTATTGTTTTGAGCCTTTCCCAACGATTGAGAAGTCCTATTTTTTGGTTGTCCTGTTCGGGAAAACTCATAATTGGAGCCCCTCTTAGGAAATGACCAGGAGTTAAAGCTGAAATGTCTGCAGGATCCTCTGACATTGCGGAAATGGGTCGGGAGTTTAAAATTCCTTCAATTTGAATTACAATTGTAGAGAATTCCTCAAAGGTAAATTTATATGATCCAGTTACACGTTTTAAGTGAAATTTAAAACTTTTAACGGCCGCTTCCCATAGGCCGCCCATATGAGGTGCATGGGGAGGTATAAATACCCATTCCAGTCCATGGGTTATGTATTTTTGAGCTATTTCTGTTGATGCAGAATTTATAAATGTATCGAATTCTCGTTTTAGCTGTCGACTTGCGCCAACGAAATTGCGGCCATTGTCTGAGTATATCCTGAAAGGGAGTCCCCGCCTCCCAACAAACCGAGAGAATGCTGCTCGGAAGGCGGCTGTAGATAAGTCGGAACATACTTCCAGATGAATAGCTTTTGTGCTGAAGCACACAAACACACTTACATAACCTTTAATTATAGCTGCCTTTTTGAGAATCGAGCTTTTGAGTTCGAATGGACCAGCAAAGTCTATACCAGTCGTTTGAAATGGGACTGATAAGGTACATCTATCAGAGGGTAACGGTGCCATTATTTGAGTACATGGTTTTTGTTTGTATATAATACATATCTTACAATGACGTATAATCTTTTTAATATGAGACTTTAATCTGGATATATAAAATTCAGTATGCACCATTCGGCACATTTGATTGCATTCTGCATGAGCAAGAAATTTGTGTAAATGTTCCAAATAAAGTTGACAAATTCTTGATTTTCCCGGCAATATTATTGGGTATCGTTCATTGTAAGGAATAGAGGCATTTGAAAGGCGACCGTTTACACGTAAAATATTTTCGGAATCCAAAATTGGATTGAGAGGTTTTAACGAGCTTTTGCTAGAAATTGGCAGAGAGTTTGAGATTTCTTTAAATTCTGCCTGATAATGAGATTTTTGGGCTAAAGAAATTAAACGGAATTTTACAAAATTTACCTCTTTTTGAGTGAGTTGTATTTGAGAATAATTGTTTTGAGATCGGATTTTTCTTAGGCTATTGTGATAAAATCTAAATACATATGCTAAGACTCTTAGTGCCTTATGATATGAAGAGAATGTGTCTAAAATGTCAGTATTATCGACAGAAGTTTGTAGACTTTGAACTTTTTTTTCTAATTCCTGAATGTTTACTTGAGGGTTTTTGGGCCATTCCGATTGTGGTTTTATTAACCATGGAGGTCCTTGCCACCATAGTATATTGTTAGACAGTTCTTCAGGCTTGCAGCCACGAGTGCCAAGATCTGCTGGATTATCGTGTGTACGTACATGGTGCCAATTGGCATTGGGTAAATAGTTGTGAATTTGGGCTGTTCTATTGGCAACGTAAGTTTCCCAATTCCAGGGTGGTTTAGATAGCCATCCAATGACTATTGATGAGTCTGTCCACAAAAAAATTTCATATTGAGACAAATTAAGAGACTGTGTAACATATTTTACCAATTTTGCTAGTAATACAGCACCCGTTAGTTCCAATCTGGGTAGACATATTGGTTGTAGAGGCGCAACTTTACTTTTGGCTACGATTAAATTAGTAAATGTAACTTGAGATAAAGTTTGACATCGTAGGTAGACTGCCGCGCAATATGCTCCTTTTGAGGCATCAGAGAAACCGTGAATTTGTATATTATCTTTGGGATTATACTGCAACCATCTTGGAATTTTAACTGTATCAATATGGCAAAGATCTGTTAACAGTTTGTTCCATTTATCTAAAATTTCTGGGCTGACAATATCGTCCCACTGAAGACCTTCCAGCCATAGTTGTTGCATAAGCATTTTAGCCCTAATGACTATGGGTGTTATCCAGCCTGCTGGGTCGAAAATTGAAGCTATGCCGGACAAAATTTTCCGTTTAGTGATACTTTCAGGCTGGGTTATCGGGGAAAAAGTGTAGCTGAAAGAATCAGTCAGGGCATTCCATTTAAGTCCCAGAGTTTTAGTGCAGCTAGCTTCTGTAAAACGCAAAAGGTCTGAGTCGTACAAGTCTTCGTTTGGGATATTAGAGAGTAATAGATTATCGTTTGCAGTAATCTTTTTTAAAATAAATCCAGCGGATTTCAGAGTTTGTATGATTTGAGTTTGTGATTCTCGTGCTTCTTCTATTGTATGTCCGCCAGACAATATGTCATCTACATAAGTCTCTTTGCGCAAAATTTCTGCAGCTTTGGGATATTTTACTTTAGAATCTTCTGCAAGTTGATGTAAAGTGCGAATTGCTAAAAAGGGTGCACAGTTAACTCCGAATGTGACAGTCTTTAGCTGATAATCTTTACATGGGCTATTGGGATCTGTTTGATAGATTATACGCTGAAACGGTCTATCATCGGGATGCACTAAAATTTGACGATACATTTTTTGTATGTCACCGCTAAAGACATATTGATAGATCCGCCAGTTCAGAATTACTGTTATCAAATCAGATTGTAGTGTTGGGCCCGTATGCAAAATATCATTGAGCGAATAGCCTGATTTGGTTTTACGAGAGGCATTGAAAACTACCCTGACTTTTGTAGTTTTGTGTTCAGGGCGAACAACCGCATGGTGAGGTAAGTAAAATGAAAAATATTTGCCGTCTGAAATGATTTCGCGATAAGAAGTTGGTTCCATATGGTCTAGCTCTAAATATTCTTTTAACACGTTGTTATATTCGTTTTGTAGTTCAGGAGTTTTAGATAGAGATTGGTTTATTCTAGAATTTTGAACTAGAGCTAAAATACGAGAAGAGCTAAGAAATTTTAAGTTAGGAAACTCTTTTTTGAATGGTAGTCGCACCATATACCTTCCGTTGATGTCCCTAGTTGTAGATTCTTCAAAGAATTTTTCGCAATATTGATCGTCCTCAGAGAAAATTGGATTTGTGGGTAATTCTTCTTGCTCCCAAAATTTTCTTAGTATACCATTTAGTATATCATTTTCAGAAGGAATGACAGTTGTAGTAAACGAATTGACAGTGTTAGTTGATACAGGACCGCTTAATACCCATCCAAATATGGTATTATAAGCTGAGGCCTTACCGCAAATATTCTTTTTGATTCCTTCAATATTGATAGAGTGTTCTGAGTCGTTTCCCAGAATTAGATCGACTTGGGAAGCTTGATTAAATGATGGATCTGCGAGATCAAGACTTAAGAGATTTGAGTTTTTAGCGATTTCAAACGAAATTGATGGAATTTGTTTCGTGACTTTTGGCAGAACAATTGCATTTACTTCAAATTTTAAATTGTGACGTTTTGAAAATAAAGTGATATTGCACTCCTTATTCGCCGATTGAGTTTGCCCGCCAATTCCAATGATTTCGACATGAGATTTTCGATAAGGTAAATTGAGCATAGATCTGACTCTTTCCGATAAAAATGTCCTTTGAGAACCAGGGTCAATTAGTGCTCTAACGGTTAATAATTCCCCGCTGTGTTCAATTTGCACCAGAGCGGTGCGAAGTAATATAAAATCATTGTTAGCAGCGAAATTTGCTTGTACTTGAGAAGTTGAAGGGCGATCGTCATTCATATCAGATATACGAGTACTAGGAGAAACATTGTTTTTGGAACTAGAGAGATTTTGTGAGTTTTCAATGGTAGGTGACGATTTAATTGAATCTTTGTGCTTAGGTAAATGTAAAAGTGTATGATGTCCAGCTTTGCAAATAAAACAAGTGTTTTTACTGGAGCATTTTGCTCTAGTATGAGCAGAAGAGAGGCAATTATTGCATATTTTGTTTTGAAAAACATAATCAATTCGTTGTTGCACTGTAAATTTACGAAATGTTCCACAAGCTCTTAAAGTGTGATCTTCGTTACAAAGTTTACAGGGGCTATAAAGCTTTTCTTGGGATGAATATGATTGGATATTAGAACGTGAAACTTTTGGGAGTGAAGGGAGACTAAATCTCTCTTTTGTGGTTCTAATAGAAGAAATTCTTTCGACAACTTCGCAACGGTTGACGAGAAAATCATCCATTTGAGACCAAGTAGGCATTTCCCGTTGGGTTTTGAACGATTGTTCCCAGAGCGCCAGCGTATCGTCGGGTAATTTAGTAGACACGAGATATATTAGTATTGGATCCCATCCATCTACTTTAACGTTAAGATCTTTGAGCGCAGTGATACAGTCAGTGACTGTAGAGTGAATTCTTTGTATACTTTCGCTGTTTTCAGAGGTTGCAACAGGAATATTAAATAGAACTTTTAATTTATTGTCTATTAGAACTCGTTTGTTATCAAATCGCGACTTTAGAGCATTCCATGCGTGATCGAAATTTTCATCACACAGGGTGTATCGCTTAACAATGGCTCCAGCGCTACCACTAGTTTTTAAGCGTAAATAAAAGAGTTTTTGTGCTTTTGGAATTTCATTATTCTCGATACAAGCGGTAGTGAATAGGTCACGAAATGCTGGCCATTCTTCGTAGCTACCTGAGAATACTTCTATTTCGCAGGGTGGGAGTTTAATAAATGCATTTCTAGTTCCTGTGGGGGGTAACTGAGGTATGAGACTAAAACGATTTACTGAACTTTGAACTTCACATGCCCTTGAGAGTTTAAGCAGATCCATAATGTGTGATCTGCATGTATAGTAAGTTTCTGAACAAGCCGTAAAATTGATTTTAGCATTTTCTTTAAAATCTTTGGTATTTTCTGATCTTGGGGAAATCATGAGCGTTTCATAAGACATTTGCAATTTTCGCCATCTGTTTTCTAAGTCTTCCAATTTCGTTTCTAATACGGAATCTGTCTGATCCTCCATATCAGATTTTCCGAAGATCGTGCAAAATGCAATTAAGTGATCGCAATCAAAGATGAATTTTTCGTGCATAAGAGAAACGCCATTTTCGGACATGTTTTCTGAGGAAGCATTCATTTTGAACCTTTATATAGTTTTAAACTTTCAAGAAATTCCTTTAAAGTGGATAATATTGTGTTTATTTAATAAAAACAACTAGAGATCAGAAAATTAAATCAATATATAATGATTGTGAATATAAATTTACTATTGCATAAAAATGCAATTTGCGGTTAGATATTTGGTGAATATTTATTATACGTAAAAAATATGTCCACTGATAGGAATTAGAGTACGATTTAGAAATTTTGGGATTCAAAATGATAGGTAAATGTTATTAATACTCGAAAACGCTGAATTTGAAACAAATTTAAGATCAAAGAAATAGAGCAATTTGCATTCTTTTAAATTATGCTAAAAATTTTTATAATTTTACCCCACATCTGTAATTGTCCTTTCTCATATGAATTTAGTTTAATAAATAAGGTAGGATTTTTAAACCTATTAACCGTTTACGTACGAAAAATTCATAAACATTCTCCAGGATTCAATAACTTCGTATATTTCAATGTACTTTTTACGCGGTAAAATTATTTAGCAAATCAAGTAAAAAGTTTCTGCTTACGTTCCGCGTGACTAAAAAGTTGTTTATTAAAATAGGAGATTTGACCGAATAAAAGCTTTTACTTTTTTAAAAATTCAATTTTATTTTATATGACAATTTTCAGAAATTTTTATGTAAATTCGTAGTAAATTGTATTTTTATTGAGTATTTTTGCTTGTTAATTCTGTTTAATAACGTATAATATTTTCTTCTTTCTATTATCAATTAATGTTATTTTATTTAAAAAATTTTGTAATTAATATAGGTACAATGATTTTAAGTTTGTTACCTTTACAAGTTTCTTCTTTTAAAGTTGTTCAATTTTATTTTGCTTTTGTTGAGGTTTTGTTTTTATTCAAAATTATCGTACGTTTGACGTTTATTATTAGTTGTTTTTGTTTTTCGTTTTTTTCTTTATGTTGATATGTTTCGCATAAACTCACCACACTTTATTCTCTCTCACTTTGTTTGTTTTTTATACAGATCTACATTTATCAAATTTTTTTTTTTTGTATTAAAAAAACTGTAATTTTATCGAAATTTTTTGTTTGTTTTTAAGTTTAATTTATGTATGCTATTTGATTTTTGCACTTTAAAAACACTTTTGAAAAATTATTTATTGAATTTAAACAGTTTTGTGAAACAAATGTTGTTACTGTATTCTTTTACTAATCAAGTATAACTTTATTTTTTTTTTCAATTTTTGCTTTGTATACAGTGAACATCAAAACTATTAAACACAAATTTTGTTGAACTGGATGTTGGTTTGAATTTGAAATTTATTTAAATTCGATTAAAAAGAAATTTTTTTTGCACTTAAATTTATTTAACCTTATTTTAGAAAATTTGCATGTTGACTATCTTTTACTATGAATTTCTTTAATTTATTGATTATTAATTTTTTATGTAAATAATTTTCTTTTTATAGTACGTTGTTGAAGTTAAGCATTTATTTTTTTGATTTTGAAATAAATAGAAAATATGTAAAGATTTTTTTTCATATAATTGATTTTTGATTCTTTTCTTTATTCTTTATTTTCTTGAACTTTTTTTCCTTTTAATCTTTATAGTATAAGTAAATAGGTATACCTACAGTATTTTAACTTTAACTTTAAATTCTGTATAAATTTTTTAACGGGATTTTCCTTTTGCAATATTTTTAGGTGATATTTTAAAGTGTAAAGCAAATTATGTATACTAAAATATTTTTAACGGAACTTTATGTACAAATAATTTTTTGTTTTGTGAAATTTATTTTTTGTTTTAACTTAAGTTTTTTGTTGTTAGCGGAATTTTTTTTTTTTTTTTTTTTTTTTATATATTAACAGTATTCTTATTTTTTATATATTTTACCGATTTTTTATAACTGTAGATTTTTTTTTTAGTAGTTTTTATGATTTGCACTTTTTATTACGTCTTATTCTTTTCTTTACGTATACCTATATGATTTTTTTTTTACATTTAATTAATTAATTTTGATTTTAATTTGAATCTTTATAATTGGATCTCAATAATTTTTTACACTATTTTGACTATTTTTTTTTAGTTTTTTTAGTTTTTTAATATTTTACCGTCGCGCTCGCGTCTAACTTTTGGGGTTGTTTTAATTAACTAACTTTCATGTACGTGTTTGTATGTAAGAATTTGAGCATTTCTTACCTCATTCTTTAGTGGTGAAAAACAACCGGTGATGACAACTGGATTGATCTTAAACGGCTGAGGAAGGACCATGCACAAATATTGGTGTTTTGGCGGTTTAGAGGGTTGGGTTGGTGGACTGTATGGTTAGGTGCAGGACACTGCCAGTGTTGTAAATGACACCAATATCCGGTATAAATATAATTTCTCATATAAATGAGAAATTATACGATCGTTCGGGTTAGAATATGAGTTGGGACAAAATTGTAGGAATAAGTTTTAGGTTAGATATGTGTGGTAACGTGAATGTGTGTATGTGTGAGCTCACCTTGATGATATGTGTGTAGATGCGTGCGTGTAGAATGAATAGAGGTTAGGTTCAATTTCAAATTAAAACAATTAATTTTATTGAGAAACGAATTAGAATTCAAATTACAAATGTATCAAGTTTTCACAAATTATAGCTTTCATTAAATTCAAGTTTAAGTTATAATTTTAAGGTTAAATCAGGTTTAAGTTTTATTTATTTTCAGATTAAAATAAGTTTCAAGTAACTCAGCAAAAAGTCAAAATGTAAGTGAAGTTAAACATTATATGGCTCATAAGAAGTAGCCTGAATTTCATCTTGTAATAATGTTTATAAACATTTTGAAATTAAATTAATTCACAATATTTATTCGTTACAGTTACTTTACATTTCTACATGGTTATTTTACAACTCTTGCAATCGTAATAAAATTCAGTTAGAAATTCAAATTAAAGTTTAAAAATATTACAAATTACCAAACAAAAGGTAATAGAAAAGTAAATAAATAAAAATTATAAAATTTTTAGTATAAAATTTACAATTTTATACACTAACAGTTAACGTATTTACCAAAATTTATTAAATTACACTACGTGACAGATTTTGACCAAATGAATTTGATACCTAATAAAAGATGTTGTAAAATTTTCCGCTGAATCCGAATATGAAGTCAGAATGGTCAAAAATAGAAAAGTTTTTGAGATATTCCAAAATAACCGTTATTTGTGTTTTTAAAAAAGATGATGTGACGGAAGGTATGTTAGAAACAATTTATTACGATGAAAAATGAAGTTGGGTTGGTCACACATTTGACCCATCTAGGAGCATCCTAGGCACTGCAGCAGCCAAACTAAAGAATTTCAACCATACATATATGGCGGCTTAATACAATTATTAAATTTGGCCCCTGCATGCTTAGAATGCTCCTAGATGGCTCCCATACAAAATGTTCAATGCAGACTAAAAATATATTGAAGAAAAAGTCCCATAAATGCCCAGGAGTCGCCCCTAGTGGGATAAAATGTATGACCGACCTCAATTAGTTTTTTGTCCTTAACATTTTCTCGAGACATACTTGCCCCTTATCACCACTTCTTAGGGGGGTCCCATACAAATGTTGTGTTTTATGAAATTCTTAAATTAATTAAAATTTTTCGACTTTTGTGAATAAAATCAAAAGTTTGCAGCTTCGTTTTTATTTTTTTTTATTTTCGGAATTTCGGGTTTTTTAGTAATTTCAATAAACTTAGCTGTTCTTGAGTTACGCGAATATATGTTGTGCAACCTCCTCCTGAATTATATACTTTACCTCTGTTGCGAATCCCGCATTTTAAAGTTGTACACGAAATATATACGAAACTTTTTGAGGTTAGTTTCTTTCATAAAAATTATCATGAATTTTTTTAGTGTTTTTACCGCTCTAGCACAAAAATATCTAAATATTTATTAATAAAAAATTATTTATACTTAAGTAAATTAAGTACTTTTACTATGTAAATTTAATTAACATTGTAACTTTTTTCACTCTAGTGCGTATACTTTATAAATATTAAATAATTAATTTAAAAACCATCATGCGTATCGTTGTTTGATTTTATTGCATGTACATATTTAAAACAGTGTCGGCTAACATTATTGTATGTGTTAAGCGGGGCAGATTTAATTTTAAGAAAAACAAAATACAAAGGTAAAATCTTAACATTTTGGTGTTTGTAAATGTTCGTAAAGAAACTTAAAAAGTGTACATGTGTTCAAGTCACAAAAAGAGTATTTTGTTACTTATGTAACACGTGCCCATCTCTAATTTAAAAAAATTTTATTGCAATTTATTAATTATTAATATATATTCACGCCTATCGTGAATGAAAAGTAAACAGTTTTTACCTCGAAATTTTGCTTTTCCCCATAAATTTTTAAGGGAAAAAAATTCCAATGAAATTTTATTTACGATAAGGGTTATTATTTTATTCAAGAACTGAGGTACTTGAATAAAACAATATAAAAGTTTAGTGACCCTACACTATACTATTTTGGTCTTTTAGATAACGTCGACGGCGCGTACAAGACCAGTAGTGAATGCCTGACGACATGTTGGCGACAGCCCATACAAATCATCGACGACTTTTTCGAACAAAGGGCAACTAAGTCGCACACGACAATGTGAGCGACATTATGATGCACATTGCCGTTAATGATCAAATGTGTAACAATGAGGTTCGAGTTGTCATTGGCGACTATATAAACAACATTTTTCTCATAAAGTCGTTAATGCCCGATTAGCGACATTCCCTTAATAGTGCCGTTGATGAAAATATTGTGAACACTATCTACAATTGTGTCACCAATAGGTGACGATTAGGGAATTAACGAATACCGATATATCGGCGATACTTCACAATTGCTGATATATCCAGGATAAGGGGACCGGGTCTACCTTGAGAATATGGATACTAAAAGGTCAAATAGGCTGCCTAACGACTGCTGTATATTTTTTGCGGAATCTATAGGGATTTTGAGGGCCGTAGAATTGGTAAGAGGTAACATTCCTGGGGCTCGACGGTCACTATATATGTGTAAATTCAAAACTTTTAAATGATTGTAGAAGAGCTCTAAGGGAAATATTAGGGGAGAATGTAGTGATTTGTAATGTACCTGGTCACTGCAACATCACCGATAATGAAATGTCCAATGAGTTTGGGAGTCTGGGCACTGAAATAGGGGATACTGGCTGTTTGGAAAAAAACATTTTTTTTTTTTAAACGATAGCGCCATAGTTTTAAGCGTACAATTCTACCTTGAATAGGCTACATTTAAAAAATTTTAAATCGGAGAATTTTTTTTAAAATTAACGCGTAAAAAAATAAATTTTTCGACAAAAACTCGTCCAAGACCTCAAGAAAAAAATTTTTTTGGAAAAACTACTATCGTTATTGTTTTAAGCGTACAATTTTACCTTGGAAAGGTTATATTAAAGAAAAATTAAATCAGCCGATATTAGTTATTACCTACGAAAAAAAACCTTAACAATAAAAGTTGAGAAAAAGCCAAAAAATTTAAATCGAAAACCTCGAAAATAATTTGTTTGATATGTTGAGTTAGAATTTTTTTTCCTCATGCCAAAAGCTATCGAAAAATCGATGGCACAATATCGTTGGTTAAGTCGACCCACCCTAATTATGAGTCTTTAAGATATACAAACCTTCTTTAACGGACTGTAAGCAATATTTCACAATAAATTTAAAAATAAAATTTTAATCTTCTCAAGAATAATTTTAAATCATAAAAGCCTTAAAGAAAAAACATAAAAAATCAAACATTTTAAGTAAAATTTTTTTTTACTTCCCATAAAATTGATTTTTCCAGAAAATTCAACTTTTCTAACCTAAAAGGCATAAAACCCTTTTCAAACACTCATTTCATTGGTTGATCAATTATCTAACGTACTCAAATGGAGCCACTGAGCAACGTTGACACTCTTGCTTAGATATAGCTTATCACCGTAAATGCTTAGCGGAGCAAAATACTCCACATTCCGCTTTTGCAGGTACGGCTGCTTGTAAGAATTGTAAGAGTAAGAGTCAACTACAAACTTATTCTAATTTATACCCTCCACCAACAGTGGAAAACAAGGGTATATAAAGTTTGTCGTTCCATGTGGAATTTTTTATTTATTTGAATTTCATTACTTTATTTTGTATCAGACCCCATAAAGTATATATATTCTGGGTCCCTGAGTAATTCTATGTCGATTTAGCAGTGTCTGTCTGTCCGTCTCTTCGTCTGTTGAAAATACGTTCAATTTCGAACAACTAAAAAGAAAAAAATAATATCGCTTTTAATTGCTTCTAGGTATCCTTAGCAGCTTGGGATTAAAATCCAGCAACATCAGTTCAGTAGGATAAGATTTATAAGTCTAAATACGGAACCACCGCCCAAATAAATGTATAATTTTGTTACGAACACTAACGTAACTGGTGCCATAATACACGGATGGGTATAGGATTTTGCACAAATTTATCTTATAGGCAGTGCTCGAAAATAAACAGTACATTATTTAGCATTTAGAACGATATCTATTTTTTTAGTTATTGTGTAGACGAATACAACCCTAAATGCCGTACGTAACTATTTTCAAGAAAAAGCCGACCATTATATAGTGTTCTGTTCTTCGTTAAAAAAAAAACAATTGTAGTGATACTGTAGAAAACATTATATAAGAAAATAATAATAAAGTCAAGAAAAAGGTCGATTAATAAGTAATATTACATTTTAATGTTCTATAATGTTTCTTTTTTACATTGATAAAGAAATGAGCAAACAAAAAATTTTAGCAATGACCGCACCACGAACAGCTTGCGTGTGTGTATTGTGTATATGTTTTGTTTGTGTAAAATTATTTTGCTGGCTTTTTGTTTTTTTTTCGTATGTGTATTTTGCGTTTGTAAAAAATTTTTCTTTATTTTTATTAGCCAAAAGCACCCTAAGCATAACAGAAACGATCGAACACTAATGAGCTAAATCGAACACAATGAAGTTTGTGGTTTTTAAAAAAACCGAACGGAATTAAATGTTCTCATCTTTTGTTATATATATTTATATTTATTCCCGTCGTTCCAAATTGGAGCATAGGGCCATTACAAATGTATTCCATTGGGATCTGTTACAAGCTATTAGTTTTATTTCGTTCCAGCATTTTCTTGTAGTTGCTAGCTCAGAATCCGACTGTACTCTCCACGTGTGGGCGGGTCTTTTGTTGAGTTACTTGAAAACAGTTTTATTTTTTGTATTTGGAAGATGACTAACAGGGAAACGTTTTTAATGATTTTCTACACAAACAGTGTTGCCAATTTAGCCATTTAGTGGCTAGATTTAGCCATTTTTCACCCTGTTTAGCCATTAGCCATTTTTTTAGCCATTTTTTCAAATTGTTTAGCCATAAAATTTTATTTGCCGTTTTACTTTTAAAAGAATAATTTTTATTTTATTTTAAAAATTTATAAAAGTAAAATAAACGAGGATGACACATCTTTCAAAGTAAAGTAACAGTATTCCAATATTAAATTTATAAAATGGATCAACACAAACATCGGTGTTTCTTTCTGGTTGCAAGTATTTCAATAAAGAGATACAGTCGACAACAAAATTTTTTTTAGAAATTTCAGAATTGACTATAAAGTTGCTCTCACTTCAATGGTCTAATGCTGAAGTAGAGAGGGTATTTAGCCAAGTAAACATCTTAAAAGTAATTTTAGAAATAGGTTACATTTAGCAACCGTTAATTCGATTTTTTTAATTAGGTACATATTTTTACCGTAACAATAAACAATTTTTACCAACACCACAATAGTGGAGAGGGTACTATGCGTTTGTGCTGATGTTTGTTACATCTTAAAATATTGATACTTAGCCAACCTTTACGAATACCGATTGACTCAGAATGACTTTCTGAGTCGAATTAACGATGATTGTCCGGCTGGCTGGCTGTTCATGTACACCTTGTGCGCAAAGTAACGGTCGTAAATTTGCAGATAATTTAATAAAATTGGTACATAGGTTATAATGTGGTGTAGGGTATCATATAGTCGGGGTTGGCCGACTATACTTTTTTAATTGTTTTTTATTGTAGATCTGGACTCAAAAGGTTGGGTTACCGTTGTCGTGATTATGATTTTCCCTCAAATTATTTAAAATTAATAGGCACGAGTGATTCCTATGAGATGAACAATAACGACATCGAATTTATCGATGATTTAATTTTTAAAATATATATTAAAATATTAATTTACGTTTATTCTTATTTAAGAAATTGATCTTGACTTACAATTTCATCGTAAACAAATTTAAATGAATTATTTCTGTTTTGTTATTGAATTTTAATGACTTTTTATTTAAAAAAGCTTTTAGCCATTTTTTAGCCCATTTTTAGCCATTTTTTAGCCATTTTTTGCCGTAAATTTAGCCATTTTTGGTCATCAAGTTTTCGCAACACTGTACACAAACACTATTATCGTTTGTGTTTTCCACAAATCAACCCAACCGAACACTAAGGAACCATATTTCGTTAAAATCCGTCCATAATTTATTACAGTTCCCATATAAAGTTATCTCCTAAAATATATTTTGCTGTCGTAGGAGCGTATCAAAAATTCGGCACAGCCAATTAAATCACTCCAACTTGTTAACTTTAAATTTTAAAGCATACTTTGTTGAATATTGTAATATTCATAAAATAGCAATTGCAAAATATTTTAATGCTGATTTTGCAGTAAAATAAAAGCCATAAATAATAATCAATATTTAATTATAAAAATATCTTTGTTTGAGTTAATCATGAAATTTCAACAATATGTTATAAATGTATGTTCATATCAGTTACTTTAGTCTTTATAATTTATTACACACATGAATAAATTTATTACTATTAAAGGTGTTGGTGTTTTACATTTTGTAATTACAAATAAGGTTGAAAAGTGTTTTTAATTTTTCCAAAAAATTACTATTTTACTAAAGTTTTTGCAGAACCCTTCCAGCATTAAATTGTGTATATTTATTTTAAATTGAAAAAAAAAAATAATTTAAAAACAAAAGCAAATTATACTAAGAAGTTGCTACAAAGTTGGCTGTGGATCTATATTACTGAAAACTCCCTAGCATTTAAGTTTAGATTTATAGCGGCGCAAATAAGAATCTAGCCACAACTGAAATGAAAAGTATATGTATGTATGAAAATCGTATCAGAGCAATCAGCTTGTGAAAAATCATATGATGCAACATTAAAAAATTTTTATAATTTTTGTAACTCATTGCTCGCAAAATATCGAATATTTTTATACATAAAAAGTCAGATTTTCGACAAACTTAAGATGAAGTTATAGGACCAATTTTTGGATTCCCAAGATTTTTTGATATTTTAAATAAATAAATATTTTCTCCAGAAGCTGTATTAGAAATTAATTTTTTAATGCTAGTTTTGGTAATATTCGCGAAAATTTAAAATTATTATTATTTTTTTTTTGTTCTTTTTGTTTTCTTTTTTATTTGCGAAAATTTCGAGAACGGTTCATATGATTAAAACAAATTTTGCACTATAAAATAGCTAATATGTTTCTCTCTAGCCTTTCAGCCAATGCACTAAGAATGTATTAAGTTGCAGGTCTTAAAAGTTTAAAAAAGTTTATTTTTAGACGTTTTGTCATTGTGCGTAAAAATAAGTAAAAATAATATTTAAAGTGTCACGGCATTCCCTTACTACGAAGCAGGTTTGTAAGGAATAATATTAAAAAATAACTGTAAAAAAACCATGGATGGTAGTAGTGCGCACATTTTGCAGTTTCAACTCACACTTGGTGGTCGAGCAAAAATATTGCAATCATTTTGTTGATGTTGAGTGATGAATTCAAAATGTGCAGCCTTACTAAACATGAGTGATAGTGTTGTTAAAAAATTTTGCACTCAAAAAAAAATAGTTTGATTTAAAAAAAGCAATCATCAGTTTATTGCAAATTTTTTTTTCTTCACTCATTTGAGTGCAGCTAAAAATATTGCACTAAATTTAAAATCAAAATCTTGTTTTTTCATGATTAAAACCAATAATTTACCGTTATTTTTTTGCATTCAAACTGCAAATATTTGCACTATCACGAAATTTTTTTAGTGGTTGGAAAAAAAATAACAATCATCACTAAAGCTGGTTAAAAGAGTGCAAGCTAATATTTTTGCCGTGTTATTCAGTGATAGTGCACTGCTGATTTAAATCAATATTTAGGGCACTACCCCAAACTATGAAAAAAGCATTCAGTGTATAAAGCTAATAGCTACACTCACTAGTTTTTATATGCGTTAAACAAAGGGATTGTTGTGTCAAAAATGTATTGCTTCAAAGTAAGAACTCACGAGCGAAACTCTTATATTTCTCCCTTTCAAACCTGCTTTGATGCTTTATTTTTTATAGGGGGTATTAAAAATTTCTCCTTTAAGAGGAAAAATCTATAGTGTGTATTTCGAAGATAATTTTGTTACGATCACATGATGTATAAAATTTGTGAATTTAGATAAAAAATAAAAAAGTTCCCAGTCAAAACTTAGCTTACTTTTTTAAAATGACTTAAAAAATTTCAGCGGATGGAGTAAAAGTTAGAACTATTTTCTGACGAATCCAAATCAGAGGTCCAAGTCGATCGGCTCTAAGCCGGCTTAGCGCCGCCGCCGATGTTTTCTTCTTAGCATAAGCCGCCGCCGAAAAGTCCGGCTAGTTTCGGCTTAGATTTTAAGCCGACTTTACCAGCTTAGCCGAACTTTTTTTGGTTAGAAATTTAAAAATTATAACCCTGGGCTTTGAAATATGTATATCTCGTTATTTTCGTCAAAATTTTATATGTAACATTATAAAGCTATTTACTATAATAACACAAAGAAATATTTTTAAAGTTCAGCAAAAAGGTTTAAAGTAAGAAAAATCCATTTTAACTTTTTGATTGTGTTTAAATCCATTTTTTTTCCTCTTTTGTTTGGTGTCAATGACTTTAATCTTTAATGCTTTCTATTGTTATCATTTACTTTTTAGAAAATACGTCAATTAAAAATGGCAAATCTATAATTTTTAATTCAACAATACGAAACACTACAGTTTCTGACTTAAGAGTTTTTTTCCAAACTTCAGAGATAGGTATAAAAAGTTATTTTTCTACACAAAGTGCGAGTAAAATTGTAGAAAATTCATCAGGGTCAGAAAATGAAGAGCTTTCCAATTATAATAATCATTTAAGTTGTTTTGGATTTATAGAATATTTGAAAAAACTTCTGCAATAGAGAAGCTTATGTAGAAAAAAGGATATTTTTTGTGAGATTCTTAAATTGGCAAGAGACAAATACTTGAAAAATATAAACTCAGCAAGATATGTTTTAAGTAAATAAATATTATTTTTTTATACCCTTAAACGAAGGTAAAAAGGTTTGTTTTTAAATTTAAGAAAATTAATTAATTTAACATCGGCTTCAGCCGGCTTTAAGCCACCGCCGCACATAGGGGTTTTTTGCCAATCTAGCCGGACATTAAGCAAAAAATTTTTTTAAGAAATGGAAAAATGTAAGTACGCAGCTCGACAGACAACAAAGTTCTGCATCGTATAGTGAATTTTCAAGTCTTTTGCTTGAGATTTGTGGTTTTGGGACACTGTTAAAACCAGGAAAGTTGATTAAATTGCATGCGTGTTCATTGACTTTTTACGGTTTTGGGAGGTTTACAATATATTTTTTTGTAGATAAACGAATAAAGATTTTACATTGAATTTCTGTGAAAGACTATATAAACAGCTAATTATGAAAATTTTTAGAAAAATTTTATTTGAATTTTTTATGATAAAAAAATTAGTACGAAATTAAAAAAAACGATTTTTTTGTTCACTTTTTTGTAAAAAAAAAAAATTTAAAAGGTTTTTGAAGGTGAGTTCCGCTGAGTTCTTAAAAATTTTATACATCACGATAAAATTTGAAATCTCTACTTTTAAATTCAAAAAAAAAACGTTGCGCGTTGTTGCGCCATTTTTTTTTATGATTTTTTGAAAATTTCACCTTTTTTCTGTTTTTGCTCATCTTGCATAGGTACATATGATAGAAACCCTTTCGTCAGTCATAAAATGTTTTGGTTGTACGTAGATGGTTTTTATTTAAATTATTACATCTAAGCCTAATATTACCTGTGTAAAAAAAGGGATGTGCGAAACAGTAAGTAACGGGTTTTAACCACCTGTGCGGCCGCTAAAGGACGTTATTTAATAGAGCAAAATAAATGTACCTGTTTTGCATAACTTTTAAAATCATTAACAACAAAAATAATATATAATAAAAAGTCAAATCTGGGCTCTAGGTACTTAGTTTTTTTAAATATATATTGTGGTTTTTGCATAAAATTGTTATCAGAACCATTTTGAAGCTTCGAGAGTAAAATGGAAAAAGTGTATACGAATTTAGAGTTATTCCAAATTATACAAGAATGTAGTTCTAAACTCGTTGAAGAGAAATTACAATTTTTAGTTAGAAAATTGTGCGAAATTTCAAAATATCAGGGAGATAGTGACATATCAGTAGTAAATCAATGCTTAAAGAAATTCAAATATTTTTTTAAAATATTTTGGCATTCAGCACAAAGAAAAAAGGATCGATTTGTAAGCATGCATGCCAAATGGCTGGAAGGAACAGTGACAATACCTTTTTTTGGGAGTTCGTCTTCAAAACGACTACAAAAGCCGTTTGTTGAATTGACCGAAAGAAGTAAGAGAAGAAAAACTGAAATCTTGCGAACTCAAACCGATGCTGATTTATTGATGCACGCTACCCAAACACAACTACAAACGTCTGGAAAAAAAGATGCCTCAGGTCTGCTTAAAGAAATTGTGTCTTCTCCGGCAAGAGCTACAAAAATAAAAAAAGCATACAAAGCTGCACAAGAGGATAAAGTAAAACAGCTAACCCCTCTAAAGGCTCTTTCTATATTTGTAGAAGCTGATCTTTCTCGAAAACAATATGAAATAATCCGAAGTGCCGCTAAGAAGGTTTATCCTAGCTACAATATTCTGCAGAGAGAGAAAAGTGAATGCTATCCTCCAAAAGAATCATTTGAAGTAACGGAAACATGTGCTCAAATAAATCTTCAGGATTTGCTTAATCATACTGCAAGTAGATTACTTACATATTTAAAAGATGTTTTATGTGATTCACAAATAGAAGAATGCAACTCCCTCGAACTAATAAGCAAATGGGGCTGCGATGGATCACACCAGGCACAATTTAAGCAAAAGATGAAAAATGATGCTTCTGATTCTCATATTTTTCAGAGTAGTTTCGTACCGCTTCGACTAAGATATGGTGCAAAAAAGGAGAAAATATTATGGCAAAATCCATCTCCTTCATCACCGCGATATTGTAGACCTATTCGCATCAGATTTGTTAAAGAAACTGTAGATGTAATCCAAGAAGAAATTAATTATGTACAAGATGCCATTACTACATTACAAAACACTAATTTTTTAATGGAAGGAAAGTTATATTCCATAAAACATACAATGGTATTTACAATGATAGATGCAAAAGTATGTAATGCCGCAACACAAACTACGCCCACAATGAAGTGCTATATTTGTGGGGCTACTTCAAAAGAATTTAACAATTTGAAAATCAAAAGGGATATAGACGTAGATGCACTTTCTTTCGGATTATCTACTTTGCACGCCAGAATTCGTCTATTTGAGAGCATATTACACCTATCGTATAAACTCACAGTAAAAAAGTGGCAATTAAGATCGGATGAGGACAAAACTATTGTTAATGAGAGGAAAAAAACTATCCAAGAAAAATTTAGAAGTGAATTAAGGCTAATAGTGGATGTACCGAAGACTGGATTTGGAAACAGCAACGATGGTAACACCAGCAGACGATTTTTTTCCAATCCTGAATTAGCTGCAGAAATAACTGGAATTGCATTGGATTTCATCTACCGGATCAAAGTTATTATTGAAGTAATTACAAGTGGTCACAAAATCCATTTGCACGAGTTTGCCAATTATTGCTTAGACACTGCAAAACTTTACGTTACTCTATATCCCTGGCATCCTATGACACCTACAATGCACAAGATTTTAGTACATGGCGCAACTGTAATGAGTGAGGCATTGTTGCCTATCGGGCTATTATCAGAAGAAGCGTCTGAGGCACGAAATAAACATTTTCGGCTTTACAGGCAGAATTTTGCTAGAAAGTTTTCGAGGGTTCAGTGTAACAAAGATGTTATAAATAGACTTTTGCTCAGTTCTGACCCACTGATTACTAGTATAAGACCAACTCCAAAAAAAAAGTCACTACCCTTTACGAAAGAAGCAATTTCTTTTATGCTTCCACCTGTACTTGGCTCTGAAGAGAATTCAGATTCAGAAGAGGATTTTGAAGAAGCAGACGAAGAAGAACCATGGCACTCATCATCATCTTAGTGCAAAAGAGAAGTTATTTTAAATAAATTAGTTGTTATTATTTTAAATAAAATTTGCTGTTACTATTATAAATAAGTTATTATTACGAATATATTAATTATTTTCAGATAAATTAAATACTATAAAATATATAAAAGTCACATAAAATCTTAAAAATTAATATGTTTTGGAAATTAGCAAAAAAAAAAAAAAATTTACAGGGTCGTTCCGGGGGGGGGGGGGGGGGTGTTTGGAGGGATATCTCCCCCTACCCATTAAAGTTCAAAAATTTAATTTTTATAGTATTAAGGCGTTAGTAATCTATTTCTTTTAATATTTAAATTTTTTTTAAATATTATTTTATGTAACCGCCCTCAAAAGGGGGCGGGGGGCGAAAAGTGTAATTTTACGATCTCATGGGTCTTATTTTAGGTTTTTTAACTTTCGCCGACGTTAAAAGTTGCATTTGCCAAACAAAAGTATGGGAAAAGTTTAAAAAAAATTGCATTTTTCAGAGGTTGGATTAGTTCTTCTAGGGGGAACATTTTCCTCCTTGGTCCGATTTTATTTATTTTTTAGGTTTACCTGCCTATGACAATATCACATATTTCTGCCAAGTTTCATCGATCTAGGGGTACTCAATAACTTTTAAGAAGCAATATAAGCTAAAACAAAAAGTAATGTCCGGCTAGATTGGCAAAAAACCCCTATGTGCGCCGGGTAGTTTTCTTCAAGCCGCCGCCGCCGCCGAGAATTATATATCGGCTTGGACCTCTGATCGAAAGCCCTGGTTATAAGTAGGTTATGGAACTTTATTCAGATGCATGTTTTTTTTCGAAGGTTCAAATATCAAGTGTATATCGCCATCTAAAATGCAAAATAACGTAACATCTTTTTATATATCGCTCCTTTCTTGCAACATAGTCATATCTCGAAAAATCGAGCTTAGCAAAATGCAATTAAAGGTTTCAAAATGTACCTTTTTATAAAAATTCAATAAAATATATTTTGCTATAACTTCGGTTCAGTCTGAGATATGGGCATTTCCGTCAAAAGGTCCACCGTGACCGAAAATTTAAAAGTTATTAAAATCTGATTATTTTACGATATTGTTATAGAAAAATATTTAGATATTACTAATTTTATAAATTTACCCATAAATTTGTTCACTTAGATGAACAATCAGACTGCAAAGTTGTGCAAACGTAATTTCTTATTTGTGAGAATATTTTATTGTAAGTTTTCTTTAATATTATCTTTCCTAAAAGAGGTGATATTTGATGAAAATTATTCCAAAAAAATTTTCTTACATGGTCTGTAATCTAAGGAAGAGTTCGAAGAGAAATATGTTATTCGAATTAACGGTAAATTTTTATTTTTTATTAATCATTATTCAGTTAAATTATTATGGAAAAAATTTCACGTTCGAAATGTCACGTATCGAACCAGATTTTGGCTTAAACAAAAAAAATACAGAAGATTTTGGAACCAAACCAAAGACATTTTAATGTTACATTGCTACGTAAAATTCTGAAAGTAGTTTGACTAAAAAATTGTGCCAGGTTTTGCTGAATTACGCCTTTTTATACACGGCCACAAAAACTACTTCTATTTTTTTCACGTTCGAACCGCTACTTCTTTTGCCATTATCTTTGGCCTAGAATCGCGCCCACCCATAAACTATAGCATAGATAATAGTGCTTTCTTAGTGCTATAATTAAAGGGTTAAAAGAACGTAAAAATATTTGTTGTTTAAAATGTTATTGCATTTTTGATGCGTTCGTCTGTCACGTTCAACACTTTGGAATTACCCATATATTACTGATGTTTTTTTTACATATAAAGAAGTTATGAAGGAGATTCAATAAATATTGACAAAAAGAATAATTTTCATTTAACAAAGTTCTTTGCTTCTCCTCTAAAATTATATTATGGTTTTTTACGCCTTTTTTAATTTTAGCTAACAATATGCTTCCTGACGACTGACTAAGGATTTTGAAAACCGTAGAATTGCCAAGAAGCTGGTAACTGGACAAGCCCCAATAAACTGGACAATGCAGGCCATATTTAGGCCGTCAGACAACCCTAACCAGAATGCATTGTCAAAACCACATTATTTTGGTAGAGTTCGGAACTGTTGTACAGCGTAACTTTGTTCTCAAATATTTTCTTCTGCTTTAGAGTATATAATTAAAAAGCATAATACACTTCCACCTATGATATTGTGGGTATTAAAATGGTAAACCCTTACAATTAAATAACTTTTAAGCGGTAGGTTCATAGTTTCCTAAAATATCCAATACAGGATCCAATCGTCTAAGAATCTTACAACAAAAAATATGTATACATATTTTAAAATTTATCGCAAATGACTTTTATTGAAAATTGCACCTGACTAAAAAATGCCGTTAAGAACGGTCCACAAAAAAGACCCCTATTATAAATGCTGTATGTCTATGGTGGTATTTTGTCTAGGGTATCAAATGATAAAGCTAGTCCCTCTGCATTTTTTTTTCTTGTTAACATACACATTATTATTATAAAAAACAAAAATCAGTATTAATTAAAATAAAACTAGAAACATTTTAAACATATTTTCATAACAAAAATTACGGTATTGTCCATTTTAATAAAAATATTTTTTTTTTTAGTTTCATTAAGAGTTCTTGAAATATAATATGTCATTAATGAAAGGGCACATGGCAGGAGTAAAATTGTACATTTTTTTCTGTTTGTGGATATCAGCCAACAAAAAAAAACTTGCTACTAATATTATTATTAAAATTGTGCTAAAAAGGTGAAGAGTTTTTAGCTCAATTTTTATTTTCCAATAAGGGCAATGAAAAGCGCACAGTGGTGTTGGATTAAAAATTCAAAAAATAAACATATTAATTCTTAATTTTCAACTTAATTAAAATAGAATTATATAAAGCCATAATAGGAGCTATTTCTCTTTATATTTTCAAAACGTTGCTTAAAAATATCCCAAATATCGATTAAAAAAATAATATGGATTGTTTGTATTTAATATTATTTGGATGATCCCACTTAGAATTTAAGATTCATTATTGAACGTCTTGTTTGATTTTTTTAAAATTATTTGTAGCATAATATGTTTCCTTTTAAAGAGACTTTATGGCGAGATAATTTTTTTAGATTTCTGGGGAATTCATAAAACGGATTTGATTTATTTCTTTGTAATCTATACCAAGGAAGCAGCGTTAAAAAAAACTACAGTCAAAGTAAAAAACTGCCATTTCTTTCACTTCTACATTTTTCCTTGGCAGTATGAACACCTTAAATAAAAGTAAGGGTAAAATATGCAACATGTTTTGCATGTTTTTTATAAACTTATTCACAAAATAACTTGAACATTTTTTCCACAGTTGTATTTTTTGTACAAACGAACAAAAAAATGTAGAACATGTTACATTAATGCAACATATTTCTCAGAAAAGAAATCGTCATAAAATATTTTATAATGTGACATTATAATAAGTGCTTATATTTAACAAAATGAATATGTTAAAAAAAAATAAAATTTTTTTTTTTAATGTATTCATAAAAATCAATGTTGCAAAACTAGCACTTTTATTTTTCGCTGTAGAACAATTTAGCACTTTATTTTTATCGATTTAGCACTTTGAATTTGAATTCTTCTGGCAAGCCTGCTTACTTTACTGCATTTCTGTATGTCTTATTGCGAAGCGCATAATTGCGCTTATTGTTTTAAATGTACCATTAGTGCTTCGCAAAATGATAAAATTTTTTATTGGTATGTTTCTCTTATAATATGTTTACCACCATATTTTTTCTTTGCGTGTAGAAATATTAGTTCAAATCATAATCCAAAGCTTTGTTCCTACTAAACCGACTTTGCAAGAACTCTTTTCCAAGACCCTTGAGAAAACTAGAAACATCTTAATGCGAAAATCATTATTTTCCTTTGAGTCGTTCAAAAGTGCAGTCTGTTGAACTTGGCTAAACCGACATAAATATACTCAAAGACCCAACATCTACATACTTTAGAAGATCTTAGTCAATTATTTATTGGTGTTACACATGGAAGGGCCAACTTAATTTGCCCTCATTTACTACTCAGTGTTGTGGAGGGTACAACAAAGGGAGGTTATATTCAATTTTATCATAATTTTGATATCGAAATAAAATATATTAACTTTTATCTATTGCATTAGTTATAAATGCATAATTTAAAATGATTCAGTTTTTTTATTTATCCAAAATTTACTTACCTACACAAAATATAGAATCGAAATACTAGTTCTGGGCAGATAATTAAATAGAGACTTGATTAAATAAATTTTATAGAGACTAGATAAAATAATGAATAATGAATCTGATCAATATCTAATACCGAGCAAATACTGTTTAAAGAAAGAATTTTTTGAATTTTTTTTGAATTTTTGTTTCACTTGGATTATTATCTTTTACGACGTTTATCATGCCGACCTATATTTAACGAAGAGATATTTGGAAAAGGACTTGGTGGCATTGAAGGCCAAAAACAAAAATATTTCTATCGAGTTTAATTTCTCTGTGACAAAAAATTGGACCTAAAGAGTTTTACTAAGTTCTATTACTACTTCTAATGATTACTTCGATGTGTTGCAAACAATATGAAAAATTTTAAATAGCTTACATTTTTTTGCTAGCGGATATTAAAACTTTAAAACTTTATATTGTACATAACAAAACCTTGCGCTGAAAATTGTTATATACAAAATTGTTTGAATTTAAACAATTTATGTAAAAACTCAAAGCAAATTAACTACAGGAGGCGTTTTCAGCCTGCTGACTTTGACAGTTCCAACCAATTTGTTTTTGGTCTTACAATGTTTTGTTTAAAAACAGTTGACATTTTGTTTTTTTTTTGTAGTATTGCAGCCACCTGTAGTGAATTAGCCTTGAGAAAAGTATATTCTAGGTGAGGTGAAAGGTTTACCAATATAATGGGGCAAGTTTCTTTTTTAATATTTCTATTTAAAATACAACATTTATCTACCTATAACCTTTAAATCTGCATTCAATTCAAATGCGTATTCAGCACATAAATCCACTGTGTAGTATGGTTATGAAAGGGTATTTAATTTGAACCCTCCTTTTAAATGGTATTATTAATTGGAAAGAAAAAATACAAAATTAACACCCAAAATCACACAAAAAAAACTGGACAAGAGATCGTTTTTTTTGCCTTTTATATAACAGAAGTAATAAATATTAAAAAAGTTTACACAAAAACCATGACAATGAAAATAAGGCCTTCTTTAATTTTAATTAAATTGAAATGAAAGGAGAAATTTAAGCAATTCCTAAAGAGGAGCAAAAATGAGACTAAAAGGATTTTTCAGAATTAAATTATAAATATTTAGTTATTTTAATTAAAGCAAGTATTATTAGTAGATATGTATATATAAGTTTGAAGACAATGACTTTAAGTGTTTACTTCTTCAGCAATTGTTGCCGACACTGATTGCTTTGAAAAGTGTTTGAAGTGTGTTAAATGAAACTAAGCAAAATCACTCAAAATGTAAAAGATGATAACCTGTTTAATATATTTAAACAACATACATATCTTCACCTTAAACACAAAAACTTAAAATCGAGTTTTTCATCGATTGTAGTTCGTTTTGCCAAACAACATGCTCACCTGCTATAACAGATTGCGGCTATATTAAAGAAATTCCAACTCCAAGAACACATTATTTTTATTTATTTTGTAATGTCTTTGCTTCTCCTGTTAAAAAAAAATTAAAGTGTCGTTACGTCCGTTTGCATTTAGGGTGACGATATATATATACACAAAATGTATTTGATGTTTGTTATTTAAATTATTTTCTTTTCAATAAATAGTTTCGTCATGCTGCTTATAATTAAAATCTTCCGCTGAAATGAATACAAGAAATTTTAATAAGTGTCAAGAATATAATTGATTTCAATTTAATTGTTAAGTTTCTAAGAAACATAAATTCTATGTAAACGTGCATGCTATGACAACAGAGAGTAATTAGGGATATACAATTCTTAATTGAAAAGATAAAAAAGGTTTTCAAAAAAATTCCATGAATAACGTTGAAAATTTGTTCCCTACAGCAGCGTAAATGCAGGAGATAGTAAGCGCTTGTGCTGATGTTTGTAAAAGACTCAGCTTTTTGTATATCAGTCGATTCAGAAACTGTCTTAATGCACAGATCTTAAGTAAGTTTTTTTTTTTTTTGCCTAATGACGAAGCCAATATTAAATAGTGAAAAATTATATATTTAAAACTAGAATATCATAAATACTAATCAGCTTGCGAGGACCCTTTCTTAACTCGTGCAGTACTTCAAGGAGCCGTTTTTTCTCCCCACTAGAACCAAAGCAGTACATTCATGCTCTCCTGGAGTGGGATTAATTTTTAATTTTTAGTTTAAAGATGTTTACTTCTTACTGTTAGACAAGACCGTTAGATGTGGCGATTTTTTTTCCAAGCGTGTCGATTTTGAAAACCATTTGGCGATGGTAAGTTTAAAATGTGTAGCGATTATTTGGGGGATATGGAAAATAAATTTTTCAAAGATATTTTCTTATTTATATCTAAAATTGTATAAAAAGCTGTAAAGTTTTTCTTTTGTTTTTTAATTTTATTTAAATTTTATGTTTGACTAGCCGTTCCCGCGGCGTTACTAGCCCAGAATGAATTTTTGACTAACTATAAGGTAATATAAAGCCTGTGTTTAAATCGATACACATAAGTTTTAAATTTTATCGAAATTGAAATTGCCCATCTGTCCCTTCATATCACTGGCTTTGAAAAACTTATAAATCCTGTGTGTTTTAAATACGCTGATCTATCTATTAAGATATCATTAAAATTGGTTAGATATTCTCCGTATGTCCCCTCCTAGTCGCTTTCGCATTCGGTCAGGGCACGTTCGAACGGAAAGATAGACCAGAGACGGAATGGAGGTTGGACAGCGTACTCATGTTAAAATCGCTTTCTTTTGAGTACGCCAACTATTACTAAAATGATAATTAATATTTTCTGAATATAGAAGGTTAAGCGGCACTGAACCCTTTCCTAAGTTAGTACCAGTTAAAGAAATTCAAAGTACCAAAAAAAATACCTCTTACAAATTCTAATTCACTCATGACCTTTTACGTTAAATTTGATGTTTTTGGTCCAATATTAAGACAAAATCATAAAGTACCAGTTAAAGAACAATAATGTACCGAAAATCCCCTCTTACAGATTCTCATTCACTGAGGACATTGCATGTTTAATTTTATGTTCATAGGTCCAAACATTGATGTCATAATTCTGATGTTAGCACATTATCAATATGAAGATGCATTTTTCTATGAGTGTAATTTCTCTTACTTAAAAAATTTTTTTGGCGATTTTAACGAATTTTTCTTTACAAAAATCTTAAGAAAATACATTGGCGAATTTTGGCGATTTTAGGTGTATAATTTGGCGACGAAGGTGAAAACAAATCTGAAAACCCTGATCACAAGATTGGCCTAGTCCAGCTCTAGTATATATTTCTTTAAACTCATAAAAAAATAACTTGTATTAGTGCAAAAAAAGCCAATAAATCCTGAAAACCTTGTGAATAAATACCATCAATGGGCGCAGCGTTTGGCTAAGTTGCAGATGCCAAACGGTGACCGAGCAACAATCTCGTCCTTAGCGATAGGAATACAAATGCACCTTGGGAACATAGGAGCGCACGACGTATTAAACGTATTAAATTTTATACAAATACGCATAATTGCTGCCGCAAAGGTAAAAGTGTATTTACTTCGTTTGTCATCTTATAGCAAATTCACACTAGAACGAAATCTAGTACTTACGAGATTTCAAGCCAAATCTAGTTGTTTTTGATAAGAGTTCCCATACAAAACAAAATCTACTTCGTGACTAGATTTCTACGAAAGCTACCCAAAATCTAGTAGTACTTCGTGATACAACTATGGTTTTTATCATATAGAACTAAAAAATACTTCCCTGCCTAAGAAAAAAATGACATTTTAATAAAAAGCAAAACAAAAACTGTTAAAAAATTTTAACAAATTTTAAAAAAATTTTAGAAAAATAATAATATTAATAAAATAAAAAAAGACAAATAATATTAATAAAATAAATTATGTTTATTATAAAAAAGGTAGTGCAAATTTTTTAATGTCTGTTTCATTTTTAATATGTATGTATGTGTTACACAAAAACTTTTTGTCAGTTGGTTTGTTATAAAAGCAAAATCTCGCTAATGTCAAACGTAAAATGTAAACGCACTAGATTTTGAGGAAGATTTGGAATGAAATCTATTAGATTTCGTTGTAATGTAAATGGCCTATTAGATCTAATTTTATTAAATACGACCGTATAAAAAAAGAAATTTATTGGAAAAAGTAGTCAACAATTTGACTGATCGAATTGACCATGTTACTCTTGGACGCAGCGGACATAAGCCTGAAATCATATTTAAAAAATAAATGGCATGAAATTATTTATTTATTTATTGGTATTCCTATACAACAGGACTTAAAGTCTTATTATTATAGTACAGAATAAACAATTCCTAACAGTATTTCTGTCTTATATTTTCATTTGAAGTTCTCATGCAGCTAATAAAAAAAAAACACCCTTTACTTAATTTTATATTAGTTATATAAAAATAATTAGTATTGTGGTTATTTTGTTGAACTATTTTTTGGTTTTTAATCTAAATTTTTAATATTTTTAATAAGGCTTAAGTTCATTAAATTTAATTTTCATTAAATTATTTTTATGAAGAAAGGAATTTTACAAGTTGAAAATTAATTAAAATTGTTATTGATAATCTTTCATTCTTGACCGTGGCCGGGATTCGAACCGCGGCCGGCAGGTTACCATGACGTTTCGCATAAATAAAATAATCCCAATTTAATTCGTACTAACATAAAAAAAAATTAGCCTAACGTATGTTAACGCAGTATTTTTGTGAGTTGTCCGTCCCACTTATAGTGTAAATATACAACCATTTACACTATAAAGTAAATTTAATTTAATTTTTTTTTTTAATATAATGCTATTGTTAACTTAACCAAAACCTACTGAACCCCAACTGAATTTCCACAAAGAATTTAAGAGTTTACAATTCCCAAATTCTCTTATTCTATGTTATTCTATGTTTTGGAAGCATTTAAGAAATATTTTAAATTCGCTTTATTTACTTTCGCTCTTTTAAATTTTGTGTTTCTCTTAAAATATGCGCAGTGCATAAAAGTAAAATTAATTTTCGCTCAAACACCTGTTGAAACATTCATTTCAATTATATTTGTCTTAAGTATATTGCATATTTATTTTTAACATGGCACAGTAGGGCAGAATCAACATTTCTCTATGTTAATGTTATGCAGAAAATGTTTAAGCAAAAATTTTTTCAATATCAAGATACAGTAGACCATTTTGAAGAACTAAGTATTAAGAGATTTCAAATAGGCTGACTTCCAAAACGTCAATTGCTTTGTTTTAGAACAAAGTATAATGTTTCATAACGCCGCAGTACAATAAATGTATATACAATGCAAACCCTTCCAAAACGTCACAGCTATGTATGAGTAACGCAGCAAAAAAGCAATCAGAGCATCGGTTTGAAAGTGGATGCTTTGTGACATTTAACATTTAGTTTGCAAGCAAAACAGATTTATTTTAAATATTATGCATTGCATCACTTACATTTCAAAACGTTTAAATAAACAAAACACATAGTTGCATTGTTTTGGAAGTCAGCCATATTTTTATTTAGTTTAACGGAAGGTATGATTAACACATAATTGATCTAATTAAGGGCAAAATAAACCACACAAATGGCTTGGCAAACATTCCAAAATTTTACGTTTGTACAAATATTTTGTGTTGTTAAGTGGGGGGGGGGGGGGGGGGGTTTAGACAGACATTTGAAGCAATGTTTGTAGAAATATTAAAAATTTTTAATATCTGGCAGACAGGTTGGATATTTGTCAAATTTTTTTGGGGCGTCTAATGCTAAATGTATTCATTTCAGCGAAAACTTTGCAAAAAAAGAAGCCTTAACATAATTTTAAATAGTAAATTCAAATTTTTTTAACAGTATTGCTTCCCACAAAACAGCTCGTTGTTTTAATCACTGTTTTACTTTAAATTCTTTGCTTTTATTTTATATTTCTTCTCTGTTTTAAGCAAAAAGCAACAAAATTGCCGCAGCACTATCGGCGTCTGCATTCATTGAAAACAAAACAAAAATGAAAATTAATGTTTGTACGTAATATATTTGTGTTGTTTATTGGCGAACACCAAACGAAAATAATGTGTGTGTTTGCCAAGCATTTTGTGTGGTTTATTATGCCCTTTAGCCCATTGACAATACCAAACAAAATTTTTACACATAAGAATTTGCGTCACAGTGTCTAAATCCTTAATCAAAACTAAAATTTAATTTTTAAAGGTCAAATAACTTTCAATTTCTATTTCAAATTAAAATATTTGTGCTCAATTATGATGCTTTTGTCGCTATTCTTATTTCGGGGGGACATTTATACGGGGCTAGATAAAACATTAGACTAAGTTGGTCCGTTGTCAGTATAAAAATGTTTTTGTTAAACAAGAACAGCAATGGGGCAATATTCCTAAAAACATTATTATTTAATATACAACGGGTTTTTCAATATAAAAAGTGTTATTTTAGTAAAATAGAATTAAAATTTTTAGAAGTTTAACGTAATTTACAAAACTTTGGATAATGGTATGACAATATAAAAGTAAAGTTTAAAATACTTCGAAAACAACAAAAAAAAAAACAAAAAAAACCAATTTACTCCGTTATTTACTTGTCAAAAAAGTGTGCAGTTTTAAAATCAGAGTATGAAAACAAACAAAACATGTCGCAAACGTTTGCAAAATGTACAAATCAAAATTTTTAAATTGTATTGTACATGAGCAAAACCAAAACAAAAACTTTTCAATTGACGAAGAGAGAAAACAAAGCAATTAGCTTTTTACTCATCTACATTTCAGTACAAAACAGATAGAGAAACGTATTTTTTTGAATAATTGATTTAGTTTTTGTTTGATTTGGTAGTGTAAAAACAATGCATATTGTGCTAGTAACGCCAAATGCCGAGTTAATGTATGACTGATATTTTTAGTTTTTAAGTGGATACAAATTTGTTGCTTTCTTAGTTTATATTTTCAATCAACAACTATGATGACTTTCACGGCATAATTAATATTCAGTCCAACTTGTGCCTTATAAAAAACATTAAAGCCTATTTTCGGCAAATTTTATTCATTCATTAAAAAAAAAATAGAGTGAATATTTAAAAAACGGGCATGCGTGCTACTGAAATGTATTATTTATTAGTAATTAAGACCAACGCCGAATGCGAGCTCACAACATCTGTGAAATACCAACTGGAAGTATGGAAACAGCATTATTCCAATATGCTTTCCTTAACAACTTCTAACTACCAAAACATATCGCAGGTAAGCACGAAATAAGACAATATATCTCCATTGACTGTCCAGATATCGCAGAAGTTATGGATGCTGTAAATCACCTTAAAACGAATAAGGACCCTGGAGCTGACAACATATCGCCGAGATGCTTAAAGCCGACCCCCATACCACAGGGAACATATTGCTTCCCCTTATCCAGAACCTCTGGCTCACAAATGAACTTGATTTTAAATAAAAAGGTGGTTTTATAGTAAATATCCCCAAAAAGGGTGAGCTGACAAACTGTAACAACTGGCTAGGCATAACCATACTCAGGGCAGTAAATCAGATCAATACAAACTTTGATGATCATTTCCAATCATATGTAGTAGGCAAGTTAAGGATGAAATAATTTAAAAAAAAATTCTAATTAATAATGGTAAATTATATTTAAGAAATACATTTTTAAAGCTTTATTATTAAATTATATTATTCTCACGTATGTACTTACAAGTAAATAAATTAAAGAATAAAACATCATTTTAGTTATAAATGATTAAATAGTTAATTATAAAAGTAAGTTCGTGTTGATGAAATTCATGTTATATTTACATTTTATACTGTTATTTTAAAAGGACTTAAACATAATTTTTACATGATTATCCCTTAAATTTTACCGAATTTAAATGTTAATTTGACATCGTTTCCATTTGCTTTTCATTGAAAAACAGGAAAATTTTATTTTCCGATGAAATAAATAAATTAAAGAATAAAACATAAATTGTTTTTTGCTGAACCAACTAGCTTAAACGTAACTTTTACATTAAAATCATTTCAAATTTACATGAAATTTCATGTTATTTTAACAGGGTTTCATTATATTTCAATATAGTCATCATTTTAATTATAAATGATTAAATAGTAAATTTAAAAGTAAGTTCGTGTTATACTGTTATTTTAAAAGGACTTAAACATAATTTTTACATGATTATCCCTTAAATTTTACTGAATTTTAATGTTAATTTGGCATCGTTTCCATTTGCTTTTCATTGAAAAACAGGAAAATTTTATTTTCCGATGAAGCCCATTTCTGGTTGAATGGTTACGTAAATAGCAGACTTGTCGCATTTGGAGTGAGAAGTCCACAAGCTTTTGTCGAAACACCATTACATCTACAGAAAATTACTGTTTGGTACACTTTATGGGCTGGCGGAGTCATTGGTTCATATGTCTTCAAAAACGATGATGGTCATCAGAATGTTACTGTCAATATTGAACTGTATAGAAACTTGATTAGGAATTTTTTTTACCTCAATTACGTGGCATTAATCTTGCTGATATTTGGTTCCAACAGGACGCAGCCACATGCCACACAGTGGGTGCTACAATTGATTTACTCAAAGAAACTTTTGATGAAAAAATAATTTCACGTAATGGCCCAATTAATTGGCGTAAAAGATCGTGTGATTTAACCCCATTTAATTATTATCATGGGGGTTATAGTAAGTCACTTGTCTACGTCGATAAACTACAAGCAATTGAACACCTGGAAATCAACATTCGAAGATTTATCGGCGAAATACGGTCGCCGATAAATTTAAACTTCCACACAATTGACTTCAAGTCAATAATATAAAAATCCGTTTCTAAAATCACTGTAAACGAAAAGATCTCATTGAAAAATTGAAATCTAGAAAAAAAATCGGAAGGAATATAATCGCCCAAAAGTCTTAAATACGGTACAAGTGAATATTATTCCGTATTTACTGTTGTTTGCGATATCACTCTTCTTACTTTGTTTTTTATTTATAACTTTAATACTCTATTTTACCAGAATATGTTTTCCTAAAACTTATGTTTTCCAACAATTAACAAATTTTATATATAAACATCTGTACGTATTTTTATAAACATTTTTTTTTTTTTAATGGTAAATTTGTACACGGAAACTTTTTCCTGGTTTCCTGAATTCATGAATGGAATTTAAAACATATGCAAATTATTTTTTTATTTAAAGTTTTTTGCTTTAAAAAAGTAAAAATACTTTATTTAGCAAAGCCGAATATATGAAACCCTATACCAAGGATTACAATTTTTTAGGAGCGGACATTACAACAAGTAAAAAATCCATTGTGCCATAACAACATCTAGTCTTCTGAAACTAATGTGTGTACAAACTTAAAGATAGTATTCGTTACGGTTATGGACTTCATGCACACAGAGAAAAAACATGTTTAAATATGGATTAAAACTATTTTAAAATAAAATTTAAAAAAAAATAACCACGTTATTATCACCGGCAACCATATTATGGTTAAATTAGGACCCCATCAAGAAGCCACATGGCTACCTCTAAACATGTTATGCTTAAATCTGAAAATAGTTTGTTTTTAAATTAACAATAGTATTTTTTATTGTGTGAGAAACTATGGTTGAAAAACAACCTGGCTTTTATTAGTGTTAAACATATTTTGTTATTATTAACAATATCATGTTCGGAGACAACCATTATATGGTTGTGGCTTCTTGATAGAGGACTTATTGAAACATAATATATTTGTCGGTGACAATAATATAGTTAGATTAAACATAATATGTTTAAAATTCTCTTAAAAAATGGTGTTGTTAAACATGTTTTTCTCTGGGTGTATGAGACTCATGATCAGTTATGAATTGAATCAACATAAAATATGATGGTATTATATCTAGTCATATTAAACTTAAATATATACAAAGTTTGGTGAATATTTGGGATCATAGCTCTTCACGTACTAACCCCATTGTACTAAAGTTGAATCACAAACTGTTTAGGTGAACTACAAAAAGTTTGAAGCTTTCAAATCATTATTTTCTTTTGAGTTACTAAAAATTTTTAACAGGCAAGCTGACAGGGGGACCGACATGTTTAATCAACTTAAAAATCTTTAAGAACCTCGAAAACATCGGCTGTTTTTTTTTAGAAGAACAGAACTTAAAACTGAAATAAAATGGGGAAAACGTTAGGCGCTATTTCGGCAAAAATTAGTCAAATGCTTACTTCTAAGTATTTGATCGTTTCTGGCTTATCTGCATAGACCAGGATCTTTAAATTTTCCTAGAGAAAATAATCTAATAACATGAAATCACATGAATGAGGTGGCCAGTTAACAGGTCCATTTCGTGAATTCAAATCGTTTATCAAATGTTTAACACAGTAAACTGATTGTCACGTGATGTGTAACATGAAGAACCATTCCGCTAAAGGAGCATATAGACGACATGTTTTTGTCATCTGACATGTCAAATTTTCAATTCACATGTAATTGTGCATGTCTGTCAAAATCGCTGTTTTACATAAGCTTTATAATATTCGGTCACAAACGTACATGTAATTTGCTTCTGACATTGTCTCTGTTTTTTCGCATTGTTATTGCAGAAACCAAAGTAGTGCTCGGTTTCAAAATAGCTTGCTGCCGCCATGAAAAGATTTATTTGCGCCGTAAAATAGTTCAGCCATCTTAACATTTTTTTCTTTTAATTCAAAGATACCAATTTAGGATTTAATAATAAAACGGTTTTTATATATATATTCACATAAATTCTATTCAATGGTAAGATGATCAAACATATCTCGGTATTGTAAAAAATTAACTTCAGTCGGCTAATGATTTCGTCAATAGTGGACGCCGCTGCCGGGAAATTTGACATGTCAGATGACAAAAACATGTCGTGTACGGGCGCCTTAACCCTCTTGCATGCAATACAAATGCCTTCCACTTTCTTAGTTACAAGATTTTAAAGCCATTCATTTTGAGTCAAGAAAAAGTTAGTAAGCAATTCTCTATGCCGCTCAACGTTGATCATAACGTTCTGACCATTTTTATTTTTATAGACATATGGAGCAATGATTCTACCTGGTCATAAAGCGCACCAAATAGTGCCAAATATTCAAATGAAATTGTGGGCAGTGTTCGAAAATAAACAGCACATTATTTAGCGTTCGGCTAACACCCAAGTGACGAACACAACCGTTAATACCGTTCGTGTAACTATTTTCAAGAAAGAGCCAAACATTATATATTGTTCTTTGTTCAATTGTAGTGATACTGTATATACAAACATTTTATTTTAATGTTCTATAATGTTTCTTTTTTTACATTGATAAAGAAATGAACGAACAAAAAATTTTAGCAACGACCGCACCACGAACAGCTTGTGTGTGTATTGTTTATATGTTTTCGTTGTGCAAAATTATTTTGTTTTTGTAAAAAATGTTTGGTTTTTTTACCAGCCAAAAGGGACGAACATTTATGAGCCGAACCGAACACAATGAAGTTTCTGGATTTAAAAAAAAACCGAACGGAATTAATTGTTCTCATCTTTTGTTGAGTTTGATAAAAACAGTATTATTTTTGTGTTCGAAAGATGACTAACAGGGAAACGTTATTTTTTTTAATGATTTTCTACACAAACACTTTTAGCGTTTGTGTATTCCACAAGTCTACCGAACCGAACACTAAGGAGCGATATTCAATGTTTATTTTCGAACACTAAATGTGGGTCAATAGCGATGACTGACATCCAAAACGTACTAATACAAAGTTTGCGTACAGTTTTACTGCTGTACTTTAATAATGTTCATTTATAAAGTGCCGAAGCAATGCAACTTATGTTATGTTTATTTAAACGTTTTGGAATGTAAGTGATGCAATGCAAAATATAAAAAAATAATCTATTGTTTACGAAAAATAAAATGAAAAGCGCAGCGGGTAAAAATTTTATTATATAGTTTTCTTTGTTTATCAGAGAGTTCAAATTAAACTACTTTTGGGAGTCGACCGTTGTGAATTGTGCTTGACGTTTGACTTGACTAACACTTAACGGTGCTGTAATGGAATGGTATGCAATGTATGTATTTCATTTGTACTGCGGCGTTATGAAACACTACACTTTGTTGGAAGTCAGCCGATGTTTTCTTCGGCTCTTTTGCAAACAATTCATTGGCGAGAGCATATGCATGATTAACGGCCAAAGCAATCTAACTTAAAGAAACTGCTCAATCATCTGTCACAGAAGACAGTGTTGTTAATTTTAAGTAATTCGCCTCCCAAAAACACACGTTTATACTTTATGGGGTCTTAGAACAAGATTTGTTGGCGTTACACACGAAATTAAAATTTTAGTATACCCACATTCACCCTTCGTGGTGGAAGGTATAAAAAGGATAACAGGTTAAATAAAAAGATTTAAAAAAGTATTAAAAACTATCTTTTTTTTAAAGCATTATAAAGTTTTCTGGAAAAAAAATTAAACCTACTGGTGTAGTCTTAGACTGTATTGCTGTTTGGATTCCAAACAAACCTAAATCATTTTTATTCTATAAATTGAAAAGCATCAGCTGCATGGATACAAACATAATGACTTGCATTCTTAATTTTAATTTAAGGGTAAGTAAAAACTAGCAAATTAAGTTGTCCAAAAAAGCCATCAAAACAAATTCAAAACTTTTCAGATAAATGTAATTGAATTGGTTGTTTGGGCACGCAATGCTGGTTTATAGTATTAACAAAAACTTAATGTAATTTGCAACATTACAAGGCCGAGGCAATCAGCGACCAAAGGCAATTTACTCTCCACTGCTGTGCAATTTTTACTCGGTTAAGCCGAATCTGTGATAACCTCTTTCTTAGTTAAAATAAAATGACGGAAAATTATAAGAGACAAACGAAACAGTAATTTTTAAATATTATTTAGATTAACATAAAACTGTGCGTTGGAAATTTACAGTCGTATTCATATCAAAAAGTTAGCCACTGCTTGTACACAACGTACAACGAGCTGCTAACTAGAATGCCGATTAAGCTTAGCAGCTTGTTGGCACAGAGTTAATTCATAACAAACTTTTCTCCATCTGCTAACTTTTAATAAATCAACTCAGAATTTTAATGATGCCACAATATATTTCTCAAAAATGCAGCACGTTTTGGATTAATCATCGCTGGATTTGTTATTTTTTTCTTTTTCCCTTCACATAAAAAAATTTTAAAAAGTTTTTAAAATAAATAATTAAAAGATACTACAAAATTTCGAAATTTGTTTTTATTTTAAATGTAAATTGAACGGACGAGTAAGGCGCTCGTGTTCTATAAACATTAATCAAAAAAAAAATTTATTAAATAAAAAAAAACGAAATTGCTTAACGTTAAACGGCTGTTTTTCAAAAGTTGGCAGACGCTTGGCAGCTCGTTAACAAGAGTTTAACAAATCGTTAGCCAGAGTTTGGTAAGTGTATTATGAACAAACTTTGTGCTAACTTCATGCCAAATTTTCATTATGAATACGGCTGTTAAAGTTAAAGTTACATATTTAGCTAAAGGGTTTTTCATCACGCGCTTAAAATCTTTAAAACAAAAATAGTATCTTTTAAGAGGGCTATGGATATGAGTATGTATGAAGTATAACGTCATGCAAATGGCGGCCGCGGATTCGCTAGGTGGAGCGCATCAAGAATGTCCAAGTTTCCATAAATCCCACGTATAACAACTTTTTGTTAGTATGAATTGGATTAAGTAGTTGGATACCAACTACATGTGGTTTCAATAGGACGGCGCTACTTGCTTCAAAGTTAATGCTTCATTGAACATTTTGCACAAGCGATTTAAGATCATGGTCATCTTACGTGAAGATGATGTAAACTAAGCACCGCGATCGTGCGCTTTATTTGCGCTGTTTTCTTAAGTCGCAATTCTATGTGAATAAGCCACAAACCCATGCGTTTGGTAAAATTCAGCCTGGTTTATACGTGGGATTTATGGAAACTTGGACATTCTTGATGCGCTCCACATAGCGTCGACCTATAGTGCTCGCCGTTCACGATCAGGTAACATCCTTCCTTAAACAATCTGGAACTTTGAAGCAACCAGCTCAAAATCCAAGCCAAACAGTAACTTTTTAACATTCATTGAATCCTCTTAGATCTCATGTGAAATGGTATCGTCCAAATTTGATCATTTTGCTCATCCAGAAATGGGCCTTTTCGCCCAAAATGATTTTTTGGCGAGGAACGTTGACCGAACAAAATGCCCATTTTGATAAAAGAATTTTTTCCATTGCTTATGTTTTTGAGCGTCAGATCCGTGATAAGGCAAAGAAGACTGAGCAAATTCGACAGATGCTGCTACAGAAATATGGCCGCTATCAGCTGTCAAAGTTCAGAACTTTCTACCGAAACGCGCAGGGACAACACATTTTTCTATTTGGTCACCTTTAACAAAACTATTTTAAGCAACAAATTTTTAAATATGTGTTGGTTAATTTAACAATTTTGTTTTCACGCGCAACCACATTATGGTTGCCTCTGAACATGTAATGGTTAATAATAAAAATAATAAAAATAATAACAGCCATACAAATATAAGTGGTAAACTATTAAACTATTGGTAAATTATTGTCAATATTCACAAATCCATTTTCGGAGGCAACAGTGGGATTACTAGACTTATAAAACTATGACGTACTAAATTTTACAACAATTAAAATAAGGCGTAATAAATTGTTTTCTAAGAGTGGGTTTTATATCAGGCTTATGGCAAATTATGGATTGATCTCCACGATACTTGACAATGTGATTTTAAGTCATACGACACGAGTTTGTGCGATATTTAATATTAATTAGCGCATTTGGTATACAATGTATGCTATTTTTTGTACCTGAAATGGAAATTTTTAGAGTGGTTTTTCTACGTTTTGAATCATTACTCTTTATCTGCTGAAGTCATTGTGCTAGATTTCAATCCCAACCTGCTGAGAATATTCATTCGGCAGCACTTATTATTTAAGTCGTTCGAAAGTAAGCGTGATTTAAACAGGCTTAGATTTACTCAAGAACCCAGATTATATATATTCATAATGGGGTCTTAGATGAAAAAAAAAATGTTCATACGGAATGACAAACTAAGTATACCTTCATCACAACTAGTAACGGAGGGTATAAAAACATTTTGAAAATATCAGCCAACGTCATGTTTTTTTTTTTTTTTTTTTTTTGCTAATTATATCATTTTTATATAAAAGGGTCATCAACTAAAGCATTTACATCTTTTTGTCAATTTAAGACTTTAATCAACATTCATAAAGTGTCACAGCGACTGAAATAGTTTGTTTTTTAAGCCCAAAAATATTATTAAAATATCACAAATTTAGGCCGTAAGTTTATATAACAACGAAACACAAAACCGGTGGGGTGTCTGATATTATACCATAAACATATCTATATTTGTTTACTCCTGTTATGACAATATTAACCCAATTTTGTGTTAGAGGTCTATAAAGCAACATAAAGTGAAATTGTGTTTTTTTCTTATTTTTTTTTTATTGGGGATAAAAAGTTTTACAAAATATAAAAGTTTTTTTTTATTTGTTTGACCCTTTTTTCAAGAACAAAACCATTTTGATGATAAAAGGAAAATATTTTATTATTATTTTATTACAAGTAACGTGTGGCGGTTCATACGCCTAGAGAGATTATTATTTTTTTTTTTTTTTTTTTTTGTTGAAGATTAGCTTGCTATAAAAATACATCAGTATTGTGCAATGTTTTGAATATCATAACTTAGAACTATAACAAAAAGGAAATCTAATAATTATAGATTAAATCGATTAACCCGATAAAACAGTAAAGAAGTATGAAAGTATAGTACACTACACTAGAATGGGGACGGACCATTTTTCTAGGGGGTATCCTATTTGGACCCGGCAAAACAAAATTATGTAACGGGGCTATAATTCATATATGATTTTTTGTGAAATTAGTTTGTCTTAAAAAGATTTTGGGAAGGAGGTTTATATGGGGCCTATAGACAATGCTGGATTATTATAAAAACGCTTAGAATCGGAAAGAAGTTTGTATATGCTATGTGAAATTTAATGCCTTATATACCAAATTTCAGAAATAATCCTTAAATTTTCGACCCGTTCCACAGAGGGGTGAACAGTACCAAAAACGAGGATTTATTCAAAAATAAAGTTAGTTTTTTGTATAAGTATTTGGTACCATATAGAAGTAGATAAAATTCATCACGAATAACCGTATAAATTGTGGGTCGATGTTATTAACTTTTTTGTTATACGCTGCCAAAGTTGAATAATATTTTATAATTTGGAAATATTTGTTCAAAAGTAAAAATCAAGATATTTTAATTAGGATTTAAGAGAATTGTTCTTAGAAAACACTATTTTTTTAAATGGATCCATCAACTTCAGGTATTTGACTAATTTATTTATAAATTTTTGTAAAGAAAAATATTGAGGAAGTATTTTTAATTTTTTTTTTTTAATTGGTCAAAAAAAATGAGTTTTTTTAAGGAAATGTTGATTTTCAAAATGTTTGTGAGAATACTTGGGCAAAACTTTTTATGTATTCTTTAAATATGGTTTTTCAACTTGCATAATACAAAAAAAATCTTGCCCGTTTTTGTCCCATTTTAAAAAATTTGAGATTTTGTGAAACATATTAACTAGTTTTTTCTGTTTTGTTCGGTTTAAATGATTACACTACGTCACAAAATTTCAGCACATTCGTGACCAAATAAATCTGACAGCTAATATGTAAAATTTTCCCCTTAATCCGAATACGAAGTCAGAATTGTCAAAAGTAGAACAGTTTTCAAGATATTCCAAAATAACCGTTTTATGTGTTTTTAAAAAAGATGATGTGACTGAAATGTAAATATCTTCAAAAATTTTAAACGGATAATGTATTTCTATTACTATTTTTAATTTAAGGTTATAAAATTTCTAAAATAACCATGGACTGCTAGTGAAGATTGGTCCAGAAATGACAGAGTTACAGGGGACAAAAGTTCAAGCTTCATTGAAAATTTTATGATTTTGCTCAATTTTGATCTTGAGTTGATTTTTGGTAATACCACTATTGTGGCATGAAAATAAAAAGCAAGGACAATAACCGTGACCATAGCTGTACCTCTGATCGGCTGGATGTATGTGTACCCATTTCAACATAGTCAACAAAGTGTAGGCTGCAAAGCAATATAAGTTTTGATGAAATTTGATTGAAAATAGTAGGAATAGATCAATACACAAATGTCCAACAGGAATTGAACATATCTTCAAGAAACCTTAATCAACTTAAGTCGACAACTGTTTAATTGGAACTTGTTACAAATTTTGTGAAGCCGGTCTATGTTCGACCATAGTTTTTATCCAAGCACAGCTCCTGAAAATTGTTTTTTTTCCCTAAATTTCGGATATGTTGGTATCAGGGCTGCCAGATAAATTTGTGAAAAAAGTCGTAAATTTTCTGAGAAAAAAAATCAATTTTCTCGTTTTAAGAAAATGATCAAAAAGAATTCGGACAACTTACAATGTAGTTTTTAAATATTTTTTTTTTTTGATTTTTATTAAAAAACATTAAAAAAAATTAACTCTTCCTATTCATAGATTTTTATTCATAGATCAATTGCAAACTAAGGGCAATTTTTTCGTCCCCGCTGTTAAATTCTCTTCTAAGATAAAAAGACACAAAAAAACATTATAAAAAATGGAAGAATAGAATCCAGTATAGAATTTGCTTAAAGAAACACATACATATATCAAAATTCTAAAGTTTTTTTTTTGGATAAGTTGTGCAGACATAAACAACGAATTTAACATTTAGATTTTGACATCCTATAATTGCGAAAAAAAGTGACCCAGTGATGCCAGGACATTTTCCAAAAAATCCCAACATGTCTAAAAAAAAATCCCTTTTTTCCCTACAAGCAAAAAAATTTCCCTACACTTTTCCCTACATTAAAAATTTATTGTTTTTAGCAACAGGCACACAAAAAAATATTTTGTTAACAAATGTATTTTTGTCAAGCTAATAGGGCCTAAATTTCTTTAATAAAATTATATTCAACTTTTTAACATTTTGTAAATATTATAATAAAAGCATTTAATAACAACGAAAAAAAACCAAAATAATATGTAATTTTTTTCTTTTTGGCAGAAACTCCTCTATATATCCAATTATCTAGAGACAAAACATAGTCAAACATTGTATTTGAATTTTCATTTCCTTATCTTTTGTTCATTTAAAAGGGCTTAATATTTGTTAAGAATATTTATTTTAAATAATTTTTTTGTAATTTAAGTATCTAATAATTTTTAGCAAACTTTGTACTAAAAAAAAAGGGAAGACTCTGTATAATTTTAGAAAAATATTTGCTTCAGTTCCCCTGAACTAAAATATAAAAAAAAAATTATATTTAAAAATATATCCTTCCTTATCCTTCCCTTTTTCATTAAATTTTTTTTAAAAATTCGAAACTTTTAGTTTAGAAGGTGTGATTGTTTTTTACAAATTAATTTCTAAGTAGAAATTTCATTCATTCGAAACTCGTTTTTATAATTCGCAAACATATAAGCGAGTGTGAGTGCGAATGTAAATGGCAAAAAAAGAAAATAGTTCGCAAATGCGAACGAAAATATTCGTCGCCCCAAATTTTATATTAGGGGTGGCAACGAATATTCGGGTACATGGTTTTGGTAATTGTTGAAGATTGCCGGGCTGTTAGGATAAATAGTTTAGGGTATCTGTTAAAAATACTACATTTGTACTTAAATGCTATCGTATATGAAAAATTTACGTATTTTTAGAAACTATATGGAAAATGAGATAATACTTTGAAAATTGCCTTAAAATAAAATATCTGCCCTTTTTTCTTACGCTTTCAAGTTCAAAAAAATCCCTACAAAAAGGGGAAAATCCCTACTATTGGCATCATTGGTCTAGGCGCACTTTAGCACAAACGCATAATACCCTCTCCGCTAATGTGCTGAAAACGTAATTCGTATGATAAATCATAACGTTACTTATACGCCACTATATACACTTATCATGAAAGTTATGTATGTTAATATTTATATGTGTTGGGTTAAGTTAATAAAAACAATAATAAATTCTCTATTTCTCTGGTCTTCTGGGGTAAGTGCTTAAGTTAGAATCAAAATCCTTCTTTCGGATTATTTCAAGTTCGAATTTGGGATTAAAACTAACTTAGAAATTCTTGAAACAAGCACATATCAAGATTAATTTTTATCTCACTTTTACCTAAGTCAATCCCGTTTTGGGATTATTTTAAGAACGGGGCACTTAAGTAGTCCGTCCTTGAATCAAAATTGATTTTTTTCAACTAACAATTTTACATCTATTGACAATAAAATACAAACATCAACATAATACCGATAAAATGAATACATTCATGTTAATTAAACTAAATATTGACCTTAAATTTAATGACATGACTATGATTGTCTTTTTAAACCCTCCACCACAATTAGTTGTGAAGAGGGTAAACTTTGTCATTTCGTGTGAAACTTTTTTATTACTCATCTCAGACTCCTAAAGTATATATATATTCTGGGTCCTTGAGTAATTCTTAGTCGATTTAGCCATGTCCGCCTGTCTGTCCGTCTGTCTATCCATCTATTGAAAACACGCTCACTTTCGAAAAACTCAAAAGAAATTAACAAACTTGCAATTTGACACGCTTGTAGTTATCCTAAGCAGCTTATGATGGAAATCCAGCAAAATCGGTTCACTAGGATCAGAGCTATGAATCAAAATGTGGAACCACCACCTAAAAAAAATTGATAATTTTATTATAAAAACTAACATAAATGGTGGAACAATGCACAGAATGATATGAGATTTTGCAAATGTTTGTCTCATTCGACTGGAAATACAGTGTGATTTCCCGCAGATCGGTCCATAATTTTACATAGGCCCCATATAAGCCCTACTCCCGGAAAATAGTTGAGTACGCCTAAAACCGTAATTAACAGTGCTATCATAAAAGAAATTGGTACGTCACAGGTTCTTAGGACTTGAAATCACACTGTGAAATTTCTTGATGATCAGTGCATAATTTGCCATAGGCCCCATATTAAGCTCACTCTGGTAAAATAATTAAATACGCCTAAAACCGTAGCAGATTGGTTCATAACTTACCATGGCTCCAATATAAGTCCTCCATCTGAAAATCATTTAAGTTCCGCTTAAACTGTTACGAATCATGATATGTTACTCAAGCTATTTAAAATTGCTAAAAAAAAAAAAGCATAAAACCTTCTGATTGTCCGTCAATAATTTAATATAGGTCTAAGCCGCAACCAATTTTAATGCAGATGTCTGTTTTTATAAAGATTAATTAATAATAAATAGACATCATATAGATATTACTCCTAAGACATTCGAACTGTCGGTGGAAGGTATCAAAGATTCGGCACTGCCGAATATAGCACTCTAACTTGTTTACATATAAAAATATTTTTATATTCATAATCAAGGCGAATTAACTTCAAGCGGCGGCGAGACTACAACAAGTCAACAACACAAAAAACAACATGTATTTTGTTTTTATTTTTCGGTCATGTAATGTCAAAAACAAGGCGAATTAATATATACATGAATTCGCCTTGTATAAAACAGTTTACTAAAGCAGGGCTACCAGATTTGCGGTTCTAATCTCAAATTAGATAAAAAAAATTAATTTCGGGTTTAAATTGAGAATGTAAAAATACACTATTTTTCTTTTTGGGAAAATTGGTGATCATTTTGTTTCTTTTACAGGCCAATATATATAAGATCTGTAAGAGTTTTCATGTACAAAACTCATATTAATACAATTTATGTATATTAAACAAATTATAGAGCAAATTCAATATCGGACGGCTGAAAAATCGGATTTACTGAACGCTATATAGTTTTTTATTTAAAATTTGTCAGCAGCAGAATTTTTCTTATATAAAAAAAGTTTTGTCCTTTTGCTTAGGTTGACCTGTTAATACTCTAATGGCCATTTTCTCAATGTACCGACAAACTGTCTGTTACTTAATGTCAACATAAATTTATTAGACCGATAAACTGTCTGTTAACCATTTTGGGTTTCTCAATATACCGACAAAAAACATTGTTTTCAGTTGGCAACACCTCTCAAAATACATGTAAAAGTTGGGAGTCAGCTGATTGAATTTATCTGTACGGCAAATAAAAGGAAAAAAAATAATTGGTAGATGAGTGCTGGTTAGTTTTGCGACAGAATAGAAGCAAATGAGACATTGAGAAACCAAATTTCTTTAATGTGCAGTTTTTCGTTGGGAAAAAAGATAATCATGTAATGAGAAAACGGCCATAAGAAGTAAATATACTTTCAAACATATGTCCACCAATATAATGGCTTAGCCAATGGATATTTTACGCTTCAATGGATGTATTTGTAGGGTCGTTATTATAACCCTAATTCTCCATATTTGGAATATCACAACTTCAAATGTTCGTAAACGATATTAAATCGTTAAACGGGAATTTTCAGGCTGACTCCATTAATGCTAGAAGAATGTTTGGTAATAAGTATATGATGCTTCGAGTATTATATATTTACCAGTAGTCATACAAGAAATTAAAAATGTATAAATAATATTTTAGATTAACTGAATGATAAAATTTCCCTCTCCCTTAATAACGTAAATTTTTGGTCAGAATTTGAAAGATAATTACCAAATTGTAAAATTGGTAAAATGACATTATTGTTTAAGTGTATACTTATATAAATTTAAAATACAAATTTATAATTTATTTATTTAAAACTAAATAATTTCTTAAAAACAATGCATTTGTGGGCTTTTTAGTTTTGGAGAGGATTTTATAAGAAATTTTTATTTTAAATTTGGGATTGAAGAAAAAATTTATGTGACTTCCCTAGACTAAAAATTAATAAAACATTTGAGTAAAAAAATAATTTTTTTTTTTAAATTAAAAAAAAACAGTTTTTATAACATAAACTTGTGAAAATTTTGTGAGCATAAAATTGCAAATTCGGTTGAATTTAATCTTTTATTAAAAGTAATCTAAACCGTTTTTTTCTGCGTCCAGTTTATGCATTTTAATATTAAAACTGAACATAAACATAAAAATACCATTAACCCATTTACGCCCGCTGTGCCAATTTGGGAACACTTCATTATTTCCGGCTTATGACAAGGTTTTTGACATTATTCAATATATGTTTACCTTATTGATAAACTAAAATTTCAGAAATTTCTATAACATCAAAAAAAATTTTTTTTAAAATTTTTTTTTTTTTAAGTGACCGTAGTGCCAATTTGGGTACACCTCTTTAATTGTTTATATGTAATGAATTAAATAATAAAATAAACAATATTTTATTTTTTGTCCGGTAGTTTTTGTTTGGGCTTAAATGGGATAAGATATTGTGATGACGGTAAAAATTAGTTTTTGTGATCTAAAAACGATTTGTATTTAATTTGCATGGCCGTTTTCTCATTACATGATTATCTTTTCTCCCAACGAAAAACTGCACATTAAAGAAATTTGGTTTTCTCAATGTTTTATTTGCTTCTATTCTGTCGCAAAACTAACCAGCACTCATCTGCCAATTATTTATTTTCCTTTTATTTGCCGTACAGATAAATTCAATCAGCTGACTCCCAACTTTTACATGTATTTTGAGAGGTGTTGCCAACTGAAAACAATGTTTTTTGTCGGTATATTGAGAAACCCAAAATGGTTAACAGACAGTTTATCGGTCTAATAAATTTATGTTGACATTAAGAAACAGGCAGTTTGTCGGTACATTGAGAAAATGGCCATTAGTTTCTTTAATCCTCTCTTTATTGTTTTATTATTTTCATTAATAAGTTCTTAAACAAAATGTTTATTTAAGAACACAATTTTAAAAAGCACATGTAAACAAAACTTTTGACATATCTGGCATGACCAAAAAAAATAGCCGGCTGTCTTTTCGCCGCCACCTGAAGTAAATTCCCCTTGTTCATAATTGTATTTTAATAAATTCGTGAATAATAAATATCGGTTACTTTGACTGTCTTTTTTAGTTATTGCTTCTCCGTAGTTATAGAAAAAGAATTCTATTTTGATGCTTTTACGAACTATTTTTTTTAATTGAAAATCAATTTTTTTTTTTTAATCAATCTTTTTGCTTGACAAAGCGCAACTTTTTTTGTTTGCAATGAAACAATACTTTTCCAACAATCAAATTAAAAGGAAACACCATAAAATCTAGAAATTACAATGAAACGACTTTGGTTTGGTTTTTGTTTAAAATTCAAAGGAAAAAGGTTTTTAGAACGAAAGTCTGCGAGTCGTAATTAATTTATATTCCTTGATTAAAACAAAAAAGTTTACTTCAAAGTTTTCTGAGAAATTTAATCACAAAAAAAGTTTGAAATTTAACTGTCCTTTTGGTTTGGTATTAAATTTGACGGCAGTTAAAGTTTAAGTTAAATATTTATAGAGTAAAATAATACATAAGTTTTATACAATGTTTTTGAGAGATGAACCTAAATACCTAAATACATACATACATACATACATAAGTATGTATTTCAAAGTTTTTAATGATTGAAAAGCCACGAAATATATGAGGGGTGGGTATTCGATTTGATAATTAGATTTTAGTTCTTAAGCAGGTGAAGACTGAACTTGATCAATAAAAGAAATATAAAATATAAGGGCTGGACCAATTGACATGCAATAAAACATCATAAATTATATTTAAGCCTCAAAAGATAGAATTTGACAACAATTTTAAATTTAATTTTGATATTTTTTTTTTTTTCAGTTAGGCTTGAGTGCATTAAATTAATTTTCATTAAAGGAAGGAATTTGACAACATGAAATATTTTATTAAAATTGTTTATTGATAATTTTCTTGGCTGAGCTGGGGCTCGAACCTGGGTTGAATTTACATGTTTCAAGAATCATCACATTCTTTCATCAGAATTCTTTGAGCTCTAACCTCTTCACCACTGCGGTGCCTGCCAGCCAAGAGTCAAACATCAATCTTTAACCAGTGTTTTTTCGTATTCTTTCTGTCAAGACTTTGTCTTGAAGACCTGAATACATTTGTTTATTATGTTTTTTGTCCACTTTCGTCTAAATTTTAAAGGTTCTTTGCTAAATTTTTTAAATACTTTTACCATAACTCAGTATTTTTATACCCTTGACCAACGGTAAAAGGGTATTCAGTTATTTCCACTTAATTGAGTTTCTAAAAATGCACGACTTTTGACGCAATTAAACGGGAACTTAATTAAGCAGTACTCGGTTAATTGAATTGACGACGCAATTAAAACGAAAATCGCTGAATTGAACAAGATGTGCAATAAAGCGAAACACCCATATGTAGATAGAAAATAAAACTCATTTCTTTATGTATTAAGATATAAAATGGTTTAGGTTTTAAGAAACAAAATAAAAATCTAGTAGGTTTATTGTACAATCTTTCTTGCCGCAAAATAATTTTTTTATGTTTGTGGAGCAAAAACACATTAAGTAGACGGAAACAATTAACCGAAACATTTGCTCTTGTTTTTCGCAATACGGTCTTATTTAGCGAAAGAAATAAGCGGGTGACGCAATTAAACTGAACTCAACTAAACGGGTATTTTTACATAGACAGTTATACTGAATGATTTCGTTCCATGATTTTTATTGCAATAAAACGGGAAACTCATTTAAGCGGCGCACAATCAACCGAAAACAACGTACATAAATTTATATTTTATTAAAATTTTATTTCAAATAACAGATCATTCACAAATTCACAAAGAACATAAAAATTAATGAAAAAAAAAAAAACAAATTATGTCGATTTTTATTTTTATAAACAGCTTAAATTGAATATTTATGTGAAAAAGTGGCCACCATATTTTTTCATGTGTGCAGCTTACTTTGATTTTTTATATGAAAATATTTTAAAGCTGTCCAAAAATATGCAGGTATACAAAATGCACGTAAGCAAGGATTTTGAAGAATAATTCCAGAAAAAATGTATTTTGGGCAGTTAAGTCAAAGTGCAGCTAACTTAAATTTTTTGTATGAAAATAATTTAAAAATGCCAAAAGTTTTGTGCATTTATTAAATGTGCAGGTATAGAAAGTGCACTTAAAAAAGGAATGTGTATGGGATTATAAAAAATAATTCCAAAAATAATAAATTTTGTGCAGTTAAGTCAAAAGTGCACGTAAACAAAAGGCAGTTAAGTCAAAACTACTGTATTATCTCTGTGTGTGTACTCTTGAAAAGCCCTTAATTTGCTATTGTTTACAACAACATTTTGTCAATGGCTTCTGCTTTAATATAAAATTATTTTTTGAAAAAATCGTGTCGTTAAAAAAGATCCTTAAGGTAAAGAACTTTATTAACACAAAATTTTTTTCAAATTGGACTAGATATATAACGAACAAAACTTTCACATTAGACAAATTTTAAAAAAAAACCATCGCTGTCGTAATATCATTTTTAATTATTTTATAAACATATTATTATCAATATATCATATATTAGATACAATTCTAAATACCCAGAATTATACACGATATTATTTTTTTGAAATTTAAAATTTTAAAGGAAAATAAGTGCGAAATTCAATCAGCTTGTCTCATTGCACTTTCGTGTTCACTTTTCATAAATTCACTTATTCCGTTCTAGAAGCACTATGTACCATTGAAAACATGTTGTTTGCTGGGTTTCAATCGACATTCATTTAGATAAAACCTGTTTGAAAAGGGGGCGTTGCCGTAAATAAAAATGATCATACATACGCCCCCAAAATTTACTTGTTTAGCTTATCAAATAGCAGACATCAGTATTGAATGGGACACCAAAGTGACTAGAAGCTAAAAAAAAGAGTTTTAAAAATATAAATTTTGAAAGAAGTGTTAAAATGTTGAAATAATTTTTTTTTTTTTTTTGTAACTTGAAAAGGATAACAGAACAATAAATATAAATCCTTAAAAAACTACAAAATACATTAAGCAAAAATGTGTAATTATAAATTAGTGACAATACTAGCAATAATTATTGTATATTTGACACCTGCCCTTAATGGATTAGTTAATTCGTAAGTTAATTCAAGCTGATTTTATGCAATAAGTTATATATTTAATCTTATATTACAGTCCCAAAATAATCGCCAAGGACGGACATTTGATTTTCGAATCTGGTTTAGATCGCAACATTACTTTCTTGCTTAAAGGAAAATCCCGATTGAACGTTAATGATGAATTTGATATAATCGATATGTTGCTGCAGTCTAAAAAGGGGCGTATCTCGCCATCGCTATCGTCGCAAAGCGAATGGACGGAGGAGGAAGATGCCATATTAAAAGAACTAATGGCCGATGTAACCTCTTTAAAAACGCGTGTTTTTGGTCCCATGGGATTAGAATTTCGTTATCGTATGCTACAGAACCGTACCCGTAGTGCTAATCAACTTCTTAGACGCTATAAGATACGCCTGCAAAGAGTAGAGAATAGAGTGCAATCGTTAACAGATATTTTGGAAACGGATAATTGCAAAAGCAATCCTTGTCAAAATGGTGGTTCTTGTTTGAATATCTTTGGCAGTTTTGCATGTAAATGTCCGAAAAATTTTGAGGTATGTATAGAAAATAATAAGGAAGAGAAGTGAAAGTGATATATTCGGTTGTACCGAGTAAGAATATTTTATCTTTAAGCTACTAGCTGGCCCGGCAAACGTTGTTTTGCCATATAGTCTATTTCTAGTGAAAGAAAGAGGAATGAAGCGCTTAATGCCATGATCGGCTATGAAAAAAAACAATATCCATTTGTTTCTTTATTTCTGTTCGTTATATATATGTATATTCAAAAGTTCAAAATAATAAAGTGATGTATTTTTTATCCTGATGTATGAAAATCAAACAGAAATAATCAATTTTCTTTACGAAGAGCAATTGCGTGTACGATATTTTTGGTCAGTCCGTCCGTGATTGATGGCTTGCCGACGCGAGAACATGCCACGTATAATTGTCCTTGCATGAGGTGTCCAAATCTAAGCCGCAAACAGACATCGTTTGGCCTTGCGACTTATTGATTGTCATTGCAAATAACAATTTAATAAAAATTAAACGCGTTTAAATTCAATTGGGGTGTCTGTGGCAATCATGGGAGTTTGTGGCAGCAACACATTTTCGCCTCGGAATTTACCATTCAAAATGGTAGCTTCGATCAAGTTTTTCATGAATTTTTTTAACGACCAATCATGTGCCATTGCACAGCCGTGGTGGGTTCAAATTCCGATGTAGAATAATCAGAGAAAAAATTTTGTCGAAATTAATCAAGAAGGTATAGAAGGGGGTGACCTCTTTTGCTTTATTTTACGACGTATATGTTAAAATGTATAGCCTTTTGTTCCTTCAAGACTTAAAACTATCTTCGGATAACTAATTAAGAAGACATGGGTAGAGGGAGCTTTTACCTGTTTTGCCCTATTTTACGCCCTAAATGTTGGAATTTTAAAAAAGTTTATATATTAAAGTTTAGATGTTAAGGACATAGATGGGAGTAGTGCACTCATTTTGCAGTTGCAACTCACAGATAGTGATAGTGCAAAAATATTGCAATCATTTTGTTGATGTTGAGTGATGAATTGAAAATTTGCAGCCTCACTAGTGATGTTAAAAAATTTTGTACTCAAAAAAAAAAATAGTTTGATTAAAAAAACCAATCATCAGTTTATTGCAACTTTTTTTTCTTCACTCATTTGAGTGCAACTAAAAATATTGCACTAAATTTAAAATCAAAATCTTGTTTTTCATGATTAAAACCAATAATTTACCGTTATTAATAAAATTTCATTTTGTTTAATGTTCATGAACATACAAAGTTACATTTTTTAAATTTTAGTAAGACAATATTTGTACGCAGCTTTTTTGATTGCATGTCCAAATTTTGCACTATTTGATTTGAGTGCAGATTTTTGCATTCAATCTGTGTTTAGTGATAGTGAAAAAATTTGCAATATCACTCAAAATTTTTTAGTGGTAGTTAAAAAATAACAATCATCACTAAAGCTGGTAAAAAAAGAGTGCAAACTGATTTCTTTGCAGTTTTATTTAGTGATAGTGCATTGCTGATTTAAATTAATATTTAGTGCACTACCCCTAACTATGGTTAAGGAGATATAGGGAGGGTGAGCTTTTACTCTTCTTGCTCTATCTTACCACCTAAATAATTAAATAAATTTTAGGCTAAAGTTCCTTCCAGATGTTACACTAATTGCCTGCCAAATTTCAAGAAAATCGTTTGATAAGTTAAGAAGATATAGGCAGGAGCAGCTTCTACCCGTTTTGCCCTATTAAGCGCCATCTAGCAATGTAAAATATACTTAACGACCTATTCCGAATGTCTGTGTACACATAAAACACTACGATACATGGCTTAGTAACTTTTCAAGTGACAATAAAAAACCATAACATGGAAAATGGAGGGCATTTTGGTGATATTTGTATGGGATTAATATATAGGAAAATCTAAATGTCATATTTCCGGAACCACTGGGATTATTTCTTGCAAATTTCACATAACAGACTATCCCCAACACTTCTTTATATAAATATATATATACAGATCTGTCGAAACCTTACATCATTATTTTATAATTCTTTCTTGTTTTAGACCTATTGAAGTAAATTCCGTGAATATGCTTTATATATTTTTTATATGTAGGTATATATTTCGTAAAACTTTTTTTTTTATTATTAAATTTTTCTTGGGGAAATTTACAATATGTATTTAAAGCTTAAGCCTAATTGTTATTTTTCAGTTATTACCAATGTAACCGCTAAGTTACTGTATTCATGTTTCCAAAAAAAAACTACTACGCCCAAAGTGTAGGTTCTTTTTAGCCTCTGATGACCTTCGAACTGTAGTAAAAACCCGACCGTGTTATTAGGATGGACCATTAATTTATCAATGTATTTAAGTGAATACTTTTTAATTTCCTCCTGAATGGTAGGGATGTTAAGATCTCTGTAGATAAAGTCATTACGTATATACCATGGGGCGCAAACGATTTCTCGTAATATCCTAGACTGTCTTCCTTGTAGCTACTGGATGTTTGATGCCCATGCAGTAACCCATAATTGGATGCCTTATGTTCATATTTATTTGGTTTTATTATAGACCTGTATAAGAGAATTTTGTTGTCTAAGGACAAATTTGAGTTTCGACCGAGCAGTTGGCCTGCTTTAAGTTTTAAAGCCGTTATCAAAGTTTTTCTTGGAAGTCAAAAATTAATTAACAATGTTTCGTATAAATGTTCTAAATTCCTATTTCTCTTACTATTGATAAACTGAAATTTATTGTTGATGGGATAAGCTATTTCACTGGTTGCTTAGGCCAGATCATCCGGAAACTTCATCCAAAGATTTAAGAAAAACTAAAGATATTATACAAATAAAACTGTCAAGCGAATAAGAATTATAAACACCAGTTTTATTTTTAGCAATATAAAAGTTTAAGCAAAAACAACAACAATAAACATTCCCGACTTGTTAGCCGTTATGTTCTCTTTAATACAGTGTTGCCAGTGGATTTTTTGAAAAAATACCTACACATGCAAAAAAAAATCCGATTTTTCCCTACACGTTGGAAAAATGTCCCCTACAAAAATCCCTACACATTCTTATCATTAAAATAGGAGAAAAAACATTAGTTATAAAAAATAAATTTTATTCCAATATGTATGTTAAAGCTTTGACATAATGAAAGTGTGGGTAATGTGGGAGAGGTTTAAAGAGAATAATATTCTTCTTCTGGCACGAAGTAGCTCGAACTTTTTCTTTGGGCAAAAAATTGTTTAACAATCAGCTGTGTCAAAATAAATAAAAAAACTGCAAGTAAGTTAACCAAAATAATTAATATAAGAAATATTTATAAAATAAACAATAGAAAATGTTGAAAAATTTTAGTAAATGCTTGAATTTTAATTTTATGCACTTTAATGTGTCATTTATGTATTTTTTAAATTTTATTTAAACATATTTAATATTAACGTTTTCTTTTGGATCAGAAATTTGGTTTTTATTGTTCCCGTAGTCTTGTACATTGTTGTCTATTAGTGAGAGAAATTTTTGTTTACTCTCATTTTACCGAACTTTACCCAAAAAGTACGGGATCACACCTATTGAATGATAACTTAGAAAAACATATACATACAGCTTTGGAAATATATTTTAAAGCTATTTTAAGGGAAAAAATTTTTTCAACCGTTTTGGACAATAAAATATTATTAAAAAAACGTTTTTTTCAGCATTTATTTTATAAATAATACGATATGACGAAAATCCCTACATATTTGAGATTATGAAAAATCTGTCCGATTTTCCCTACGCTTCTATTTAAGTATCAAAAATACCCACATGTAGCGATCTCCCCCTACTTCTGGCAACTCTGTTTTAATATGACGAGACCATGTCAAGCGTCTATCTGTATGAATTCCCAAGTTTTTTACGTGATTTTCTTCTGGAACAGTGATTTTATTTATTTTTACAGCTGGGCACGTCTGTCTCCTGAGCGTGAAAGTTAAGCGTGAACATTGAGCCGGGTTAACCTTTATTTTCCATTTTTCTAGACAGGCTTCCAGTTCATTGATGTGGGATTGTAGATGCTGCGATGCAACTTTTGGGTCCTGATTAACACTAATAAATGCTGTGTCATCTGCAAACGTAGAAGTATGTGTTCTCGGGCTTGTTGACATATCTGCTGTGTAAATTATAAACAGTAGCGGCCCTAATATGGCTGCCTTGAGGGACACCAGCAGATACTTTCGTGGGGTGGAAAATTTATTTTTTAATCTTACCATAAATTTTTTGCCTGTTAGACAGCTCTAAAAGAGTTTGTGAGTATTTTGAGGAAGCGTTGGTGTTATTTTGATGAGTAGCCAGCCCATCATGCCAAACTTTGTCGAATGCTTGGGAAATGTCTATAACAATGCGGAGCAATATTTTCTTTTGCCCAAACGAGGATATAAATTGGGTAACAATTCTATCTACTCGATGGATTGTACTATGCCTTGCTCGGAAGTCGAACTAATGATCCGAATTGATTGCGTGTTCATTAGGATAGGGAGCTACGTGATTTCTACAAATACATATCTTAGCTGTATATATATACGGTTTTCATAGTTAATTCACGTAGGCAAAGTTAACGTAAAAATTACCCCAATAGTATTACCGGATAGGCAAAGATAACTGTCAAGGTAAAAATTCATAACACGCGTTAGTGCGCACGCGCTCTGTAGACTTCTGTCAAAAAAAGTTAAACTAGTGTATTTTTATAGAACAAGCTACATGCAAAATATTTGGTCGCGTTTGCGCCAGAAAGTTGGTTAACTCTGAACTTTTTAACGCGTTGTGTGTTTTTGACAAGTAATCAGCAGACAATAAAAAGAATAATTTATCAAAATTGTAAATCATAAAAGAAAAACTTATTGAAGAGCTTAAAAAATAAAAAGAATAAATTCAATAAAATAAAAAAATCTTGATATACTTTTGAATCCGTTTTCAATGTACAAATAAGTAAACAAAAAAAAACCGCTAACAGGATTGGCTTTTGTAACGCACGACAAACGTCGACGAATTAACGCATGTTATGTACTTCTACCTTTAGGTAAGAACACGACCAGACATCTGTTTGTAATAATTACGGCCAGTAATGGGAATATTTTTTCGAACAGATTTGATAAGATTGATACGACGTTATTTGACTAGCGTCTTTCGTTAAATTATGGGCCGTAAAGATTTATAAGACTTAATTCCTCCCAATAAATCCCTCAACAATAAATTTCAAATATGAAAAATTGGGAATTAAGCACGTCATACGGAAATCTTATTAATAGTAAATTTTGTATTCCCAAAGAATAACTTTGTTAATTGTTCTTTGTTTCCATAAAATATCGTAATTCGTTTCGGTTGTACGTATATCAAAAAAATTGCAAGAGATGACTTTAGATTGGACCTTAAAAAAAATAAAATTAGGTAGAGTGGTATCTAGTGTTAAAAAAACTAATTTGGGGCAAATAACTAAATAAATACTAGTCCAATTTTTTGGCGTCTTATGCTTTGTAAAGTGTTTTTGGCACCTACGGTAAATTCCGGGCTTATGATCATAAAATATTTCCGGTTTAATTGTTAGTTACCGTTTAAGGCTTATTAAGGTATTCTTCAAGAGGATTCAAATCAAAGATGAGTATTAGTAAAGAAGAACTAGCCCAAATTGATTTGCATAATTCATTTTGTCTTATTTAGGGCTATTTGTTTTTATTTTGGGGTATCATTTCATTAAAAAAATTGGGTTTCATTGCATAATAAAAGTAGCCTTAAATTTGGGGACATTTTTATTAAGCTTTTGGGGCCATATTTCCTGGTGCCACATTTCGAAATGCCTAGAGTTGAATCATTTATTTCGAAAAGGGCTCAGGTACACATATACAAACTGTTCCGGAGACACAAAAAAACTAAATATCTTTTAAGCCATTTCACTTTTGAAGCAGAGTTTTTCCCTAAAACTGTAAGCCTCTGTTTATGTTATAATAATAAAAACAAAAAACTATTTCAAGTAATATTTGAAGGAGAAAATAGTCATTACAGTTTCCGGAGATGAGCGAGCCCATTTAGAAAATTGTTTTTGAATTTTCGTTACGATAGTGTATGCAATTTATAGAAACAAACAAAAATATTCAAATAATCTATAACGTTTAAATATATATTTGTATTATAGGATTAGATTAACCCCTTTGAGGATTAATTTAAGAACTCCAAAATTTTAATAAAAGTAAACAACATTTTCAACGAAACCTTTTTATTATAAAGGAACAGTAAGAACACTTCGGTAAATTTTTATCTGTTTTTTTTTAGATTACATATCAGAAAAGACATACATTCATAGAACAAAAACAAAAATATCCCATCTTATCCCATCAACAATAAATTTCATTTTATCAATAGTATGAAATGGGAATTTAGCACATTTAAACGAAACCTTGTTAATTAAAATTTTAAATCCCAAGAAAAACTGTGATAACTAATATGCATGTGGCAGTGTAATTATACTGAACTGGCAAAAATTAAGTAATTTGTTTTTATCTTATTTTTTTCTTTCTAATATGCATGTGGCAGTGTTATTTAAACTGAACTGGCAAGATTATATGAAGTAATTTGTTTTTATTTTTCTTTTCTTCCCACATGTGATTTCATCTGTATGCCAAAATTTGAGTTTGACATAAGGTTTATAATTTACATGTTCACATGTTGGTATGTAACGTACATTTGACATAACCTATCAAAAATAAAACATTTTTAATAATTAATTTGTGTATTTCTTATCCGTTTTGTTATTTATTTACTATTATAATATATATGTATTAAAATTTCAATTAATTTTTCCGCCATAAACAATTTTGTTAATAAAAAAACAGCTGATGTCAGATGCTTCGTCACTTGAAAATAGAACTCGTTCTAAATCAAAAATGTCATTTGTACTGTACACACATGATATTGTTTGAAGGGCTTCAGCCGATATGTACAGATTTATGTAAAAAAAAAAATTTTTTTTTATTTTAAAATTTTTTTTTTTAATCAAAGTTGTTCTTTTCTTATTCAACTTTTTTTTTAACCAGAGTCGCTAGCGGGAATCAAACACGCAGCCTCGGCGCTGATAAGCTTTTTTTATTTTATTTTTTTTTTAATTTTTTTTGAATTTTTTTTTTTATAAACAAAGTTCTTATTCAACTTTTTTTTTTTACCAGAGTCGCTGGCGGGAATCGATCCCGCATCCTCGGCGCTGATAGACTAGCTCACTACCAGCTAGCCTACTGGGGCAGTGTAGTTTTTGAATAAAAAAACTATGCTTTTTGCCACTACTCAATTAAGAGCCTAAATATGAGATTAAATTGCCCATAGCAACAAAAACAACGTTATTTTTTTTTGCTAACGCATAATAAAAAAAGACCACATAAAGATAGAAAAAAGAAAACTAAAAACATACCTATTTATGGATTGAAAGTTTTTGTTTCATTACTATAATGACATTTTCATTGTCATAATGAAAATTTAAATTTATGAAGGCATGCTTTTTCGAAATATTTTTATACTTTTAATTATTGAGACTTTAGAGTTATTTGAATGTTAAAAACATTTTTTTTTTTTCAATTATTGAAATAAGTTGCTTTTATAAAAAAAATTTTGATTTCATAAATTTAATGGCATATTACATTAGATGTATGAAATAATTAAATCTTACATTTTTTAATTAACAATTAAAGATATTTTTAAGGAAACTATAATTTTGTATTAATTTATGAATATAGTTATGTATGTTTGTATATTGTTTTTTATGTTCCCAATTAAAATTTTTTGTTTAACTTGGACAAACTTTAGTTTTCATATATCCAATGAAAATTTTTAACGTAATTACGAAATCCAATGAATCGATTTTAAGGAAAATACTTCATTATAACTACGAAATTCCATTTGGACAATGAAAATTTTAATTTAACCAGTGAAATTTTTTTTATGAAAACGATTCATTAAATATATGAAGCATTTTTCTTTCAGTGTAATATCTTTAGTTTTACTTAAATCTTTGGATGAAGTTTCAACAATTAATTTCATTTTATCAATAGTATGAAATGGGAATTTAGAACATTTAAACGAAACCTTGTTAGTTAATATTTTAATCCCGAGAAAAACTTTGATAACTAATATGCATGTGGTAGTGTAATTATACTGAACTGGCAAAATAAAATGAAGTAATTTGTTTTTATTTTATTATTTTATTTTTTTTTCTAATATGCATGAGGCAGTGTAATTAAAACTGAACTGGCAAAATGAAATTAAGTAATTTGTTTTTATTTTATTTTTTAAGAGTTGACAAAAATCAACCAATTGTAGTCGGGACTGTAAGAAAAGATAAACTCACTGTTTATTGTTGTTGTTTTTGTTTTTGTGTAAGCTTTGATGATATTACAAGTACAACTGGTGTTTATAATTCTTATTCGCTTAACAGTTTTATTTGCATAATATCTTTAGTTTTTCTAAAATCTTTGGATGAAGTTTCCTGACGATCTTGCCTAAGTAACCAGTGAAATGCGCGTAGGAATAGCTTATCCAATCAACAATAAATTTCAGTTTATCAAAAGTATTAAATGGGAATTTAGCACATTCAAACTAAACCTTGATAATTAATTTTTTGAATCCCACGAAAAGCTTTGATAAAAGCGAAAATAGTTTATCAAGATAAAAATATGAATTATAAATTTTCTTCTTTCTACAGCTGCCTGTGAATACATGTCACTTGGCCATTGCAACTGGCAAACTGAATATCATTATCCTCCGAGCAGCTTCATTCACACATTTTCGAAATAAATATAAACAAAAATAGTGTTATCATCAGCGCCCGGATTTTTATGCGATTAAAATCACGTTTTATGTGCTTAAAACATGCACTAAGAATAGAAAAATATGCGCTAAAAATTGAACAAATATGTACTTAAAGTTTTTTAACACAGTTTTTTATAATAATAAAAATTAAAAATAAAAGGAAAAAAACATAAACAAAAACAGCAAATAAGACGTAAAAAGTCAGTCTCATAAACGAAAATAAAATACAATAAACATATGTAAGAGAAAAAATTAAAACAAAGCAAAACACACAAATAAAAGTAAAATAGTCGTGTAACTTAAGGCACTTGTTTAGTTTTGCCATAACCGTTTGATGAGAATATGCCAAAACTTAAAACAAAATCTGCTTAATCGTTAAATAAAGAAGAGGGATGTAAGAAAAGATAAACTCACTGTTTATTGTTGGTGTTTTGTTTAAGCTTTGATATTGTTACTTACAAGTAAGACTTTGAGTGTTTAAAATTCTTATTCGCTTTAGGGTTTTATTTGTATAATATTTTTAGCTTTTCTAAAATCTTAGGAAAAGGTTTCCTGATGAGCTGGCCTAAGCAACCAGTGAAATGCGCATAGAAGCTAGCTTTCCCTCAACAATAAATTTCAGTGTATTTATCAAATATGGAAAATTGGGAATTTAGCACGTCATACAGAAATCGTATTAATGATAAATTTTGTATTCCCGTAAATAACTTTGATAATATACTCGCATGTGCCCGTGCAGAAAACTGAATTGGCAAATTGGTTTTTTTGTTGTTTTCTTACGAAGACAATAGAATGAAACAATTTGTTTTTTAATTTTGTTTTTTCTTTTTACCCACTTATAACTACAATTCGAGTCGGAAAGAACCCAACCAATTGTAGAGGGATGTAAGAAAAGATAAACTCACTGTTTATTGTTGGTGTTTTGTTTAAGCTTTGATATTGTTACTTACAAGTAAGACTTTGAGTGTTTAAAATTCTTATTCGCTTTAGGGTTTTATTTGTATAATATTTTTAGCTTTTCTAAAATCTTAGGAAAAGGTTTCCTGATGAGCTGGCCTAAGCAACCAGTGAAATGCGCATAGAAGCTAGCTTTCCCTCAACAATAAATTTCAGTGTATTTATCAAATATGGAAAATTGGGAATTTAGCACGTCATACAGAAATCGTATTAATGATAAATTTTGTATTCCCGTAAATAACTTTGATAATATACTCGCATGTGCCCGTGCAGAAAACTGAATTGGCAAATTGGTTTTTTTGTTGTTTTCTTACGAAGACAATAGAATGAAACAATTTGTTTTTTAATTTTGTTTTTTCTTTTTACCCACTTATAACTACAATTCGAGTCGGAAAGAACCCAACCAATTGTAGAGGGATGTAAGAAAAGATAAACTCACTGTTTATTGTTGGTGTTTTGTTTAAGCTTTGATATTGTTACTTACAAGTAAGACTTTGAGTGTTTAAAATTCTTATTCGCTTTAGGGTTTTATTTGTATAATATTTTTAGCTTTTCTAAAATCTTAGGAAAAGGTTTCCTGATGAGCTGGCCTAAGCAACCAGTGAAATGCGCATAGAAGCTAGCTTTCCCTCAACAATAAATTTCAGTGTATTTATCAAATATGGAAAATTGGGAATTTAGCACGTCATACAGAAATCGTATTAATGATAAATTTTGTATTCCCGTAAATAACTTTGATAATATACTCGCATGTGCCCGTGCAGAAAACTGAATTGGCAAATTGGTTTTTTTGTTGTTTTCTTACGAAGACAATAGAATGAAACAATTTGTTTTTTAATTTTGTTTTTTCTTTTTACCCACTTATAACTACAATTCGAGTCGGAAAGAACCCAACCAATTGTAGAGGGATGTAAGAAAAGATAAACTCACTGTTTATTGTTGGTGTTTTGTTTAAGCTTTGATATTGTTACTTACAAGTAAGACTTTGAGTGTTTAAAATTCTTATTCGCTTTAGGGTTTTATTTGTATAATATTTTTAGCTTTTCTAAAATCTTAGGAAAAGGTTTCCTGATGAGCTGGCCTAAGCAACCAGTGAAATGCGCATAGAAGCTAGCTTTCCCTCAACAATAAATTTCAGTGTATTTATCAAATATGGAAAATTGGGAATTTAGCACGTCATACAGAAATCGTATTAATGATAAATTTTGTATTCCCGTAAATAACTTTGATAATATACTCGCATGTGCCCGTGCAGAAAACTGAATTGGCAAATTGGTTTTTTTGTTGTTTTCTTACGAAGACAATAGAATGAAACAATTTGTTTTTTAATTTTGTTTTTTCTTTTTACCCACTTATAACTACAATTCGAGTCGGAAAGAACCCAACCAATTGTAGAGGGATGTAAGAAAAGATAAACTCACTGTTTATTGTTGGTGTTTTGTTTAAGCTTTGATATTGTTACTTACAAGTAAGACTTTGAGTGTTTAAAATTCTTATTCGCTTTAGGGTTTTATTTGTATAATATTTTTAGCTTTTCTAAAATCTTAGGAAAAGGTTTCCTGATGAGCTGGCCTAAGCAACCAGTGAAATGCGCATAGAAGCTAGCTTTCCCTCAACAATAAATTTCAGTGTATTTATCAAATATGGAAAATTGGGAATTTAGCACGTCATACAGAAATCGTATTAATGATAAATTTTGTATTCCCGTAAATAACTTTGATAATATACTCGCATGTGCCCGTGCAGAAAACTGAATTGGCAAATTGGTTTTTTTGTTGTTTTCTTACGAAGACAATAGAATGAAACAATTTGTTTTTTAATTTTGTTTTTTCTTTTTACCCACTTATAACTACAATTCGAGTCGGAAAGAACCCAACCAATTGTAGAGGGATGTAAGAAAAGATAAACTCACTGTTTATTGTTGGTGTTTTGTTTAAGCTTTGATATTGTTACTTACAAGTAAGACTTTGAGTGTTTAAAATTCTTATTCGCTTTAGGGTTTTATTTGTATAATATTTTTAGCTTTTCTAAAATCTTAGGAAAAGGTTTCCTGATGAGCTGGCCTAAGCAACCAGTGAAATGCGCATAGAAGCTAGCTTTCCCTCAACAATAAATTTCAGTGTATTTATCAAATATGGAAAATTGGGAATTTAGCACGTCATACAGAAATCGTATTAATGATAAATTTTGTATTCCCGTAAATAACTTTGATAATATACTCGCATGTGCCCGTGCAGAAAACTGAATTGGCAAATTGGTTTTTTTGTTGTTTTCTTACGAAGACAATAGAATGAAACAATTTGTTTTTTAATTTTGTTTTTTCTTTTTACCCACTTATAACTACAATTCGAGTCGGAAAGAACCCAACCAATTGTAGAGGGATGTAAGAAAAGATAAACTCACTGTTTATTGTTGGTGTTTTGTTTAAGCTTTGATATTGTTACTTACAAGTAAGACTTTGAGTGTTTAAAATTCTTATTCGCTTTAGGGTTTTATTTGTATAATATTTTTAGCTTTTCTAAAATCTTAGGAAAAGGTTTCCTGATGAGCTGGCCTAAGCAACCAGTGAAATGCGCATAGAAGCTAGCTTTCCCTCAACAATAAATTTCAGTGTATTTATCAAATATGGAAAATTGGGAATTTAGCACGTCATACAGAAATCGTATTAATGATAAATTTTGTATTCCCGTAAATAACTTTGATAATATACTCGCATGTGCCCGTGCAGAAAACTGAATTGGCAAATTGGTTTTTTTGTTGTTTTCTTACGAAGACAATAGAATGAAACAATTTGTTTTTTAATTTTGTTTTTTCTTTTTACCCACTTATAACTACAATTCGAGTCGGAAAGAACCCAACCAATTGTAGAGGGATGTAAGAAAAGATAAACTCACTGTTTATTGTTGGTGTTTTGTTTATGCTTTGATATTGTTACTTACAAGTAAGACTTTGAGTGTTTAAAATTCTTATTCGCTTTAGGGTTTTATTTGTATAATATTTTTAGCTTTTCTAAAATCTTAGGAAAAGGTTTCCTGATGAGCTGGCCTAAGCAACCAGTGAAATGCGCATAGAAGCTAGCTTTCCCTCAACAATAAATTTCAGTGTATTTATCAAATATGGAAAATTGGGAATTTAGCACGTCATACAGAAATCGTATTAATGATAAATTTTGTATTCCCGTAAATAACTTTGATAATATACTCGCATGTGCCCGTGCAGAAAACTGAATTGGCAAATTGGTTTTTTTGTTGTTTTCTTACGAAGACAATAGAATGAAACAATTTGTTTTTTAATTTTGTTTTTTCTTTTTACCCACTTATAACTACAATTCGAGTCGGAAAGAACCCAACCAATTGTAGAGGGATGTAAGAAAAGATAAACTCACTGTTTATTGTTGGTGTTTTGTTTAAGCTTTGATATTGTTACTTACAAGTAAGACTTTGAGTGTTTAAAATTCTTATTCGCTTTAGGGTTTTATTTGTATAATATTTTTAGCTTTTCTAAAATCTTAGGAAAAGGTTTCCTGATGAGCTGGCCTAAGCAACCAGTGAAATGCGCATAGAAGCTAGCTTTCCCTCAACAATAAATTTCAGTGTATTTATCAAATATGGAAAATTGGGAATTTAGCACGTCATACAGAAATCGTATTAATGATAAAGAAAATATGATAAAAACTGCTGAATTTTTAAAAATAAGATGTGTTAAAAATCTGCTAAATAAAAAGGAATTTTAATATATATTTCATAAAAACTTTTATTTTTTAAAAAATATGATCGAAAATTCTGGTTTTTTTAAAGTAAAAATATGCTTAAGAAATCTGCTTTTGTACATGGAAATATGCCAAAAAGCAGTAAGCAAATTTTTTCAAAAAAAAAAAAAAAATATGTAATTCCACAAGTCAATCTTCTAAATCTAGCAGAAAATATGCAAGAACGGTAACTGCATTTTAATTACATCCAAAGTAGCTAATGCTACTTTTTAGCTTTAAAAAAGTAGTTTTGAAGTACAAATATGAAATAAGATTTTAAATTGCACCTTTGTTCTTAAATAATTGCATAGAGATTAGTTGGCCCGGAAATTTTTAAAACGGATTGCATTTCTAAAAAATACTTGTTTGTTCTGGAAATTAACTGATTTTTTTATTTGCGTCTCTAGAGCTTATTTTTATATTTATTCCTATAAAAGGGATGCTTTTTAATTAATTAAAGGGGTTTTAATTGCTTAAAAGCGATAAAGTTGCATTTTAAAATCACTGCATTAATATCACTTCTTAAATGGACAATTTCATTACTATTGCAGCACTTCTTTTGATTAGCATCGTAAGAGTTATTTAAGTATACATTTTTTCCCCTACTTATAAATGACATTCAAATATCGGAACTGTAAAAGTACTAGAAACGTGGAATAAATGCAGTTAATAGTAGTAGAAAATGAACAATATTTTTCCAATGACATGCTTATGTTAAATTCATAGCTGCTTCACCAGAATTTGAAATACTTCGGGTTTGCGAGTTGTGGTGATTTAATAACATCTTTTTCAACGCTTTCAACGCGTATTTGAAACTACCCAGCAAAAAAAGCGTTGAAAAAGATGTTATTAAATCACCACAACTCGCAAACCCAGAACAGAATTTCCAGAACAAACAAATCATTTTTAGAAAAGCAATCATTTTTAATATTTCCGGGCCAACTACATTCTATGCAATTATTTTAGAACAAAGGTGCAATTAAAAATCTTATTTCATATTTGTACTTCAAAACTACTTCTTTAAAGCTGAAAAGTAGCATTAGCTACTTTGTTTGTAATTAAGATGCAGTTTTTAAAGTATGACTTCCATTTTTTTTTGCTGGGTACATATAAAATGAATTAAGAACAATAAAGCTTCGTTCAGAATGGAAGCAAAATTTTCACTTGGTTTTACAATAAAGCCAAACAATTTTTTTCGCAACACCACACACATTATCAATTAAGAAAATAAAATTGTATCCACAACAGTATTACGTATTTATTATTATTTTTTTAAATATTTTTTTTAAAACTTTCATTCAAAACAAAATTAAGCTATTATAAACGTAAATTATAATTTCATACTAATTGTTGCTGAAGTTCCACATCAGTTCAGCGTACCCCAATTAGGTTAAAACGCAAGTTGTCCAGATTTTCAGTTTTTTATAACTAACACAGTGTAATTGACCATAGGTCCCATTTGAGGCCCACTCTCCCAAAAAATTTAAAAATAATAAAAAAGCAAACAGCAATTAAATTTTGCATATACTCATTTGTGTAAAAATTTTAAAAGTTATAAAGAGCAAATTTGTTGCAAAAACTTATAGTTTCTGCACACAAAAATAAAGCTTGGACAATAATTTTTTTAACTATTTCCTTAAAAGTAAAGAAAATCGTGGTTTTTGTCAAAGTTATCAATTTTGCATTTTGTTTTTTCTTAACCTACTTACAACTACAATTAATGTTAGTAGAATTCCAATCAATTGTAGTGGGGAATGCAAGAAGAGATAAACTCACTGTTTATTGTTTATGTTTTTGTTTAAACTTTGATATTGTTACAAGTAGAACTGTTGCTTATGATTCTTATACGCTTAACAGTTTTATTTGGTTTAATATCTTTAGTTTTTCTTAAATCCTTATGGGTGAAGTTTCCTGATGATCTGGCTTAAGCAACCAGTGAAATGCGCATAGGAATAGCTTATCCCATCAACAATAAATTACAAGTGTTTTTATCAATAATAAAAACTGGGAATTAAGCACGAATAACAAAATCTTTTAAATTAAAATTTTGTATTCCCAAAAATTACTTTTGATAGTTATCAAGAAAACTCAAAAAAAGACCGCCAAATCCGATTTTTGGCCAAAACTCGACTTGAGCAACCTCTAAACCTCTTTCGAAAAATCTGAAAAAATTCTCAAAAATACGTTACCCTATAATCTTTTAAATTATGAGCGCCAAACAAAATTTTTTGGGACACACTTATGTATAAGTTTCCTTTTATTAGAAATAATGAGACTAAATTTTATACTTACCGGTCTATAAAGTTACTTTTAAAATGATAACGAATATTGTCATACAATTTTTAATCCATTTATTTAATTCAACTTTAGTCCGAAAAAATATTAAACTAGTTTTTATTGTAGGTAGCAAGCAGAAATATAGAAATTTAACTAGTTTGAAATAATTTCTACTTTCGTTTTTATAGTCTATGCATTTCAGTTTGTATACAAAAATGGATTTATCTTTTATCGTTTCAGGGCCCAGCTTGCGAAAAAGATGTGAACGAATGTGCACTTTATGCCGGTACAGATTTGGGCTGTCAAAATGGTGCTCAGTGTATTAATCAATTCGGCTCGTACAGTTGTATTTGTCAGCCCGGTTGGTTTGGTATTCATTGCACCCAACGCAAAGGCGATTGTTTGCAATCTTCTATTTGGGAATTATGCGGTCATGGTACTTGTGTCAGTAGCAATGATACATTTGGTTACAAATGTATTTGTGATCAAGGCTGGAAAACAAATGGTTTAACACCAGCCTGTACAGTGGATGTCGATGAGTGTACTGAAAGTCATACGGCGTGCGTAACGAAATGTATAAATTTGCCGGGGTCATTTACATGCTCGCCATGTCCAGCTGGTCTAACGGGTAATGGAGTTAGTTGTCGTGATATTGATGAGTGTGCAACGCAAAATGGTGGCTGCAGTTTAAGTCCTAAAGTACAATGTATAAATTCATATGTAAGAAACACTTTTGATGAATTATTTCTATTGATTTCTATTTGCTTTTCTTTGCTAAAAATCTAATCGTTTTTAGGGTTCTTATCATTGTGGCGATTGTCCTTTAGGCTGGTTGGGAGATGGCCGTTCATGTGAACGTTCTACAAGTACAGATTCTTCAGCAGGTGAAACCAGTAATGGTGCCATAGCTAGATGTGCCACCAGTAATATTTGCCATCCTCAAGCTAAATGTCATGAAATTTCTAATACTGTGGTATGCAGTTGTCCGGCTGGCATGGTGGGCAGTGGCATTGGTATCAACGGTTGTGTATTGGGTACAGCTAAAAATTGTATAGGTCAACCTTGTTTGGTAAGCAGATTAGTCTAGAGGAGAGAAGAATTTAAGTTTTTTAATATATATTTTTTTTCTTTTACTAGAACGGTGGTACTTGCGTAGATGATGCTGATGGTTTTAATTGCATTTGTCCATTGGGATTTTTAGGTCCTACTTGCACTCCCGTACCCAGTCTATGTTCACCAAATCCCTGTCATAACGGCGGGCGTTGCTATGTAATGAAATCTGCCAGTGTACAGAAATACCTCTGCGAATGCAGGCCCGGTTTTCGAGGCGAGAAATGCGAAAAGCGAGCAAATGATTGTGGCGGCGTTCTAAAAGGAGAATCTGGCCGTCTTACTTATCCACCTGGTGTACAATCAAAATACGAGCATAACTCGCAATGTGCATGGATTATAAGAACTAATGAAACTTCGGTTTTAAATGTTACATTTACCAGTTTCGAATTAGAAGACTCCACCGAGTGTCGTTTTGATTGGCTGCAAATCAACGATGGCCACAGTGCTGGTTCTCAAATAATAGGCCGTTTCTGTGGCACTCATAAGCCCTTAGGAGGCAATATTATCTCTTCAACTCATCAGCTGTACCTGTGGTTCCGTTCAGATAATTCCACTTCTAAGGAAGGATTCGATTTGGAATGGAATTCCATACCCCCTCAGTGTGGTGGTGTGGTAAATGTTACTTCACATGGCACGATCTCTACTCCCGGCTCACCTGGCAATTATCCCAAGAACAGAGACTGTCGGTGGACTTTGAAGGCACCAAATGACAAGCGTTTGAAATTAACTTTCTTTAGTTTGCAGATTGAAAGCCATGATAGCTGTAATTTTGATTATGTTGAAGTAAGTTTTTTTGATTTTGTAATTAAATAAACAGATTCCTTAAAAGTTTGTTTTAAAGATAATTGATGCTATTTCCGGTGAAACTTTGGAAAAATACTGCAATTCTTCAAATCCCCAACCTGTTTTATTGCCCACCAATGAAGCCATTATACACTTTCATTCAGACAATATTGGTTCTGACACCGGTTTTCAAATATTCTATTCTACCGAGGATCGTGTGCACAACTGTGGAGGGGCTTACACCGCCAAAGAAGGTATTATACAGTCCCCACACATACAGGATGAAACCATTTCTTGTGAATATGAAATTTCTATGGCCGTCAGTGAATCGATAACCATAGAATTTCAGGTCTTTAAAATGACCGGAATGGATTGTATAGAGGTATAAATTTTCTTCTATTTTAAAATCAATTTTAAAAGTTAATTCATATTTTTATTTTAGATCTACGATGTTAAACCAAATTCGAATGAAAATCTATTGCAAGCAAAATATTGCGGAGAATATGAAATGATACCACCAGTAATTCATTCTCAATTTAACAGATTAATATTGAAGTTCTATGGTAAACCAGGTTCTGAATTTAAATTGAAATATATAACAGGTAAGAACTTTTTTTTGTGTACAAATATCTTGAAATTTATAACCATTTTCCTTTCAGATTGCTCCTATAACTTTGAAGCTCCCGAGGGTGTTATACAAACACCCAACTATCCTCAGTTAAGCAATAAGGATCGTTTTTGTACCTACAAAATTTTAACCGAACCCAATACCGTAATATCGATACATATAGATGATTTTGATTTAAAGGATTCTAGTTTAGAAGAGACTGATTGTGCTTATACTTCTTTAAGGGTAAGTTTTATAGAAAAATTATTTGTATTATACCCACAACACAATAGTGAAGAGGGTATTATGCATTTGTGCTGAAGTATTTAACACTTTAAAGTACCTCTAAGTATACCGATCGCCTCAGAGTAACTTTCTGAGCCGATTTAATAATGTCCATCCGTCTGGCTAGGTGGTCGGCTGACTGGCTGGCTGTCCATGTAAACCTTGTGCGCAAAGTACATGTCGCAATTGTGGAGATAATTTGATGAGATTTGCTACAAGGACCAAGCATATTGAGAATGGGTCCATAAATTCACATATCTCCTATACAATCTTCTTTCCGGAATAGGCCCTTTGTGCCCATAAACCATCTTTTTATGTTGGTATTTAGATTTAATTTGGTCGAAACTTATTTTATTGCAATTAAAATCATCTTACCAAATATAATTAGAATCGGTCCATAGTTGACCATAGCTCCCATATAAATACTACTCCCGAAAATACCTTAATGCCACAACTTCTTTATAAATAATGGTATTAACATACAAATTGGCGATCAAAACTTTTACAATAGTTACTATGTCATGACATAATGTTGTCCTGGTAGGTCTAAAATTAACCATAGCTCCCAAATAAACTCTTATCCTAAAATCGAATCCTTAAAATAGATAAATAAATAATGAAGATATCTAAATAATAAAGATCTTTTACATGAATCTTAACCTCAGTACATAATTTTGTTGAGGCGGGCCCTGATTGTCAATGGGTCCCAAATAGGGTACATTCGAAAAAATTGTTTTTATATACAGTGGTTTAGGGTATCATAGATCGGACTTGACCGACTATACTTTCTTACTTGTTTTTTTTTTTTTTTGCTTTCTAATTGCAATCTATTTTTCAAGATCAATGATGATATGAATAAAAATATAATGGGTCCTTACTGTGGCGAAAAAGCTCCTGTTGCTGATATTGTCTCTAAAACTAATTTGCTGATATTTAACTTGCAAACCGGCTTAACGACTACGGGTCGTGGATTTAAATTATCCTATAAATCTGTGCCTATGGGTAAAACTGATTGCGGTGGTGTTTATACCAAAACGGGCTACACTATTCGGTTACCAACCGATGAAGAGGGTCTCTACACGCATGACATGAAATGTTTTTGGATTATAATGGCACCCAAGGATAAGTTTATTATGATTGATTGGATGTCATTTGATTTAGAAGAATCCTCTGATTGCAGTTATGATTATGTAGAGCTTTATGATAATTTGGCAAGTGAAAATAGTCAACCTTTAGAGAGGTGAGTCTTTGAAATTTAAGGAGAAATTAAAATTGTTATTGAATTTGTTTTGCGTAAGTTAAATACTAAATTTAATTCCACAATAATGTGGAATGTTAAGGGAAATCAGTCTGCACAAAAGTGCAATGTGAGATTGCACACTTTGAATTGGGGCATTGTGGGAAATTGCGAAATGTTTAGAAATTGGTAATATAAAATTTTTCTGAATTCCAAGAATTATTTGATAGAAACATAAGGGGTGTTAACTTGTAGTCTTGATTATGCTAAAATTCCAATAAAGGTAAATATAAGAGAAAATTGGCACTTCGACCCACTGGGTCTTTTGTGTATATATTCACCATGTCGAGTTGAAGCTACGTATGAAGATAATTATCCTGCCAGGTGAGAGAAAATATGTGAATCTAAGTTGTACCCAAGAAAATTTCCCCAAGTCCTTAAAACCGGACATTAACAGAGCAGATGTTAAGCTGCTCCACCATAAACTACTCAAATTCTGCCAATCTAGTGGATTCAAAAACGAATACACTTATATTGAAAAGAAAAATCAATCCATCCGTACTTAAATCAATTCAAATAGTACGGATTTACTTGAATCAAGTGCAGAAAGATTAATTGAAGTAGGGATTTTTCAAGTTCGATATACTTTACTTATCCAAATTAATTTCCGAATTCGTACTTGAACAAATCCGAAAATTAGATTGATGTAAGTAAAATTAAGTTTAATTCAATCTCAAAATGCGCTTGTTTTTACTTTGTTCCAGAATTTAATACTTATTTTAAGAAATTCCCGGATTGGTTTAGAACAGTGTTTGAAAATAAACAGTACAGTATTTAGCGTTCGTCTCACACACCCAATAACAATATCTATTTTTTAGTGATTGTGTAGATAAACACAACCCTTAATACCGTTCGCAAATATTTTCAAAAAAGAGCCGAACATTATATAATATTCTGTTCTTCGTTGAAAAACAGAACAATTGTAGTGATATAGTAGACATATATATATATTTTAATGTTTCTTTTTTTACATTGATGAAGAAATGAACAACAAAAAGTTTTAGCAACGACCGCAGCACGAACAGCTTGTGTGTGTATTGTGTATACGTTTTGTTTGTCTAAAATTATTTTGTTGTCTTTTTGTTTTTTTTTTTGTATGTGTATTTAGTTTTTGTAAAAAAATTTTTGGTTTTTTTTACCAGACAAAAACGACGAACATTAATGAGCCGAACCGAACACAATGAAGTTTGTGGTTTAAATAAAAAATCAAACGGAATTAAATGTTCTCCTCCTTTGTTGAGTTGGATAAAAAAAGTTTTATTTTTATGTTCGAAAGATGACAAACAGGGAAACTGCTAAGGAGCGATATTTAGTGTATATTTCCGAACACTGGTTTGGGATTATTTTAGGTGTTTTAGCGTTTGTTCGAGATATAAGTATAAAAAACTTAATTCATCCCGAGTGTTTTTCTTTCTGTGTACGTATAAAACATATATATAAGTATTTTAACAGATCTGTGGGTTACATAGGCAAAATATGAGAAAAGTCCTATATTCGAGATTTCTGGTTAAGTTTTCACTAAAAATCTTAGCTGCGAAAGATCTATTAATTTTTTATTTTAAGAAAACTTTTTATTAAACAAAATAAATATCAATATAATATATTAATCACATTTATAGATATTGTGATGCTCATCGTCCTCAGTCATTTTTAACTCACTCCCGAATGCTGACGGTAAAATTCGTGTCCGATACCTCAGATGCCGCTAAAGGTTTTGAATTTACTTACAAATTTATAGATGCCACCAACCAATGTGGGGGCAAGATTTACTCATCCGATGGTAAAATACATACACCCAATTGGCCCTCAAATTATACTGGTGATTTGGATTGTACCTGGATTATAAACACACCGCCTGGAACACAACTTGAATTACAAGTAGAGTTATTTGATGTAGAAATGGCAAGCAATTGTTCTAGTGACTGGTTGGAAATAAGGTAAAATTCAATTTCTTATAACTTTCAACATAACGAGCGAAGTGAATATAAAAGGTGTTATTCCGTTTGTAACGGAAATATAATAATACTTTAACAATAACAATTCGATTAAACCAGGTCCGTCTCACAGTGTGAGATTTAGTCAATCTAGCATCTCAAAATTAATTTTTATATGAAGTTTAAGAGATATCAACTTGAAATTTGGCATGATCGTTAAGGAGATTATAAGCTCCAATATGGTGAAAGATAACTAGTTCCAACAAGTGTCAAAGGGGACTAGTTCCGAACTATCCTCAAAAACACTAGTTGGAGACAATTTTTTTACACATTTATATTCAAAATTTCTTCTTTTTTTCTTTTATAACTAAAACTTGTCGATATATTGATATAAGTACCCTCATACAACCATTTCTATAAAATGCTTCAAGTTTCAAACTTTAGTTTTCGATGATTCTTTGCAAATGAGAAAAATAAAAAGTTAATGTTGTTTCAATGTTAAATTTATTGATATCTAAAATATAATAAAGAGGAAAAACTAAAAAATTCAACGAAAGTTCTTAAAAGAATGGAAAATATTCAAAATAAGATATTAATCAAAAACCAAAATAACGAAATTATATACAAATTATACAAAAGTAAAAAGCGAAAAGTAGAAATAAAAAAAAATAAGAAATTTATACAAAAATAAAAATTCCAGAGAGCTGCAAGCAAAGTTTTTTATGCTAAATCATCAAATTCATCATTTAGTTAGGTGTCAGACAAAAGTGCAATGACCTCAGAAGGTAAAGTAGAACGCTTGGTTTTTGGAGGCAAACGTAAATTTGCAATCAAAGGGTCTGACGTAAATTTTTGAACTTAGCCAAATAGCATTGTCATGCATAAAACTTGCTTTATCACGGTGGAAGCAAAGCTTTTTTATACGATCTTTAATTTTGGTATCGTCAACATCTTTTCTAAAAATTGATAAAACGTGCTTTTAAACGTGCAATAAATCTATGTTGGTGTCAATTTTTGAACTTAGCCAAATAGCATTGTCATGCATAAATCTTGATTTATCATTGGAAGCAAAGCTTTTTAATACGATCTTTTATTTTGGTATCGTCAACATCTTTTCCAAAAATTGATATAACGTGCTTTTCGACCGCTTCTGTTTTCTCGCTTTTCACCTTGCTCAACCAAATCTAAAATAGCTCCTCTCGCTATATTTCACTCATACTAAAAAAAAGGCAAAAAATGGGCAGGATTTTATTTTTGAAATTTGTTTTGGGCACAAAGATTCTGCTGGCATTCTCATCACGGAACTCCGCGGGACTTGGAAGTTCTAGTCTATCAAAGATTTGAAAGCTTTAAAATTTGTCTTACCTCTTAGCTGGTTATAAAACAATTTTTTCAAAATACATGAGTGCAAAAATAAATATTGTATAAAGCAAAAATTTTAATTTTAAGTAATAACCTTCAATACAAAAAATATTTTAGGCCAAAAAAAAACACTCACAACTTCGACCTGATCACTCAAACTTTTGTGATCAATGCAAGCTTGCAAATCAATTTTTGCATGCTTTGCAATTGCACGTGTTTGATAGCTGTTATCACGCCAATAACATTTTTTTATTCTCTTTTGTGTTTGTTTTCGTAACAATTGGGGTCTCTTCTCACGTAAAAAAAAATATGAGCGAGTTACGAAAACATTTTTTTTTGTTGAATTTCGAGATGCCAGATTGATTAAATCTCACACTGTGCGTCTGTTGAAAATAAATTCAGTTCCTAACGATTTTTGTTTCGAAATACTTTCGAGTTGTCGTCAGCTGTTTGATATTAAAATTCTTAGTGAACATCCGGCCTAGCCGACAAAATCGTTCTTATTTGTTTTACAATAAGTGTAATCACGATGGGCAGTGCAAAGTGTGCAAACGATGAAAATGTGTGCAAAAATACACGTATTTGTACAAGATAACAACAAAGCGTACCTAGTTTCAATTTGCTACATTTTACTTGGTTTGCACTAAAATTACCTTAAGAAAAAATAGTAGCGCATATTTGCTCAGCTGCAAATCAACGCAAACAACAACTGACTTACAATTAAAAGTATGCCGTATATTTTTTATTATTAAAAAAAAAAAATAATTTAAATTGTTTGTGATCGCTTTAGCGCAAAAATTAAGTAAAAGCTAAAATGCTCGTGTACAATCGTAAACAAATGAAGAAATTTGGCAACTTATGCAAGTGCTGCCCGAAGTTTTTTGTGTTGCCAAAATTAATTTCTAGAAAAAAATCACATTTGCACCAGAAATAAAAATGTATGCTCACAATCAATAATAATATGCAGTGAATATGTACAAATTGCAAATTTGCACAATGAACATTGTGATTATCCTTAATAATTAAAATAGAAATATAATCAACATTTATTCTTCCTAGAAACGGTGGCTCTAACCATTCGACATTGCTGGGACGTTTTTGTGGCAATATGACAAACATACCCCACACAATACCCTCCTTTTCAAATCAAATGTATTTGTCTTTCCATTCGAATGGTTTTGTTAATCAAAGAGGATTTCAAATACGTTGGTTTGTCTTCTCCAACGGTTGTGGTGGTAATTTAGAGGGAGAACAAGGTGTTGTAACATCGCCTTTCTATCCTGAGCCATATCCGAATAAGGCAGAATGTGATTGGAGATTGCATGTACATTCTGGCTCTGCAATACATTTAACTGTTGTGGATCTGGCTCTTGAAAGCTATTCAAATTGTCGTTACGATAGCTTGTCTATATTCGAAGGAACCACCGATACCAAAACTCATTTAACATCAATATGTGAGATGAAAGAGGATAAGAAATCAATGGAATTTATTATAAATAATAATGAGGCCTTAATACAGCTAAGAACGGATGATACAAATCGTGAAAGAGGTTTCCTAATTTCATACAGAGCCAATTGTTCAGTAACTTTGACGAAAAACTATGGTGTCATAGAAAGTCCCAACTATGGAGTGCCATTTAATGAGTATAGCGATGATGTGAATTGCACTTGGACTTTAAAAGCTCCTAAGGGTAATCGAATACAAGTCGAATTTACCTACTATGATACAGCAGATAAGAAAGTGTTATTGGATGTAAGAGATGGCGATAATATAACTTATAGTATACAGAGCCAGGGACAAATGATAAATTCCTCTAGTGATATTATCGTTATAAAGCAGAGATCCAACAAAATTAATTTTCAATTGGAATACGCCATGGTGGGCTGCATTGATGTGTTTCGGGCAGATGAAGGCAGGTTTCAATCGCCCAACTATCCAAAACCTTATTCCAGCAATGTGGAGTGTCTGTGGGAAATTGCTACACAACCTGGCAGAGGCATAGAAATATCAATTGATAAATTGGATTTAGAGGATTCGGTGAACTGCACTAAAGATGCTCTTATCATATCTGCTCACCTCCACAGCAATAATGTTAAGGAACGACATTGTGGAAAACATGATGATTTGGTTATAAGTACGTCCAGTCATAAATTGTATGTAAGATTCCATAGCGATGGCCAGGGAAATGGAAAAGGTTTTCAGATTAATTATACAACCAAAAAGAGCAGTAAGTTTTGCAATTGGATATTTTTGAAGGGGAAAACAAGCTAACAGAATATATATATATATTTTTTTTTTTTTTGTAGAATGCGGAGGTACATTAAAAAGCAAAAATGGAGTTATCACTTCGCCAAACTACCCCAACAATTATCCAGAAAATTCGGATTGTGAATGGACTATAACTGTATCGCCCCACCATGCTGTTATCATAACTATGGATGAGTTGGACTTGGAGGATTTTTATGACTGTGAAATGGATTATGTGGAAGCTTTCGAGGAAAGAGATGATGAAGAAGAACCTTCGTCATTGCAACTGTTTAAGAAATGTGGCTCAATGGATTCGGAGTTTAATAATACGTGGAGAAGTTTTGGAAATACGGTAACTGTGCGTTTTCATTCAGATGACTCGATACCAGCAAAAGGATTTAAATTGAGTTACATAGAGGTGGGTTTAATAAATAATCATTCATTTTAAAAACTTCTAGATTCACTTGAATCAAACCATTCGTCTACTTTAAGGACTGTGGAGAACGCATTATCATTGATGAATCGACCTATGCTAACATTGAATTCAATAAGTATGCCGAAGTTAATCAAACTTGTGAATTGCAACTTATTTCAAAAGATCCTTCAAAACGTGTAGTCCTGGCATTTAGCCATCTTCAAATGAATCCTGCTTTGGCTAGTCTGTACCGCACCGAGGCAGACTGCATAGATAAGGGTGTTGTAGTCTACGATGGTACTTCGGATACATCACCAGTACGTGCTAAGTTTTGCAAATCTCATCCACCTGATATAATATCGAATGGCCACGCCTTGACATTAAAAGTTCCTATGGGGGTTATAGCTGAAATTGATGCACTTGCCTATCAAGTGGATAATGGTTGTGGAAATGTCTATCGTTCGATAACCGGCAAGTTCACTACACCCAATTATCCCGCTGCGTATCCGGTTAATATTCAGTGTTCCTGGTATATAGATGCCAGTCAGGGTAACAGCATTGGTTTGACATTTGAATCCATGGATATGGAGGATTCAGATGAATGTAATAATGATTATGTGGAAATAAGAGATGGTGATAGTATTGGAAAATTGTTGGGTGTATATTGTGGGAATAAAATTCCTTCTGTTATAAAAGGTAGTCAATCGTTGGCAATAATTTTTAATAGCAATAACGATATAGTGGGAGAAGGTTTCATGGCAACGTATTACTACGGTAAGATTAATCCAGAAAGAAAATACGGTTGTATAGAATCACGGATAACTTGTTCGGTATATTTGCAGAAAATCCAAAATGTGATGATATTTTTAATCATACTTTTTTGCTGCAACCATTTAATGATTAAATCAATTTCCCCTTTACTTAACTTAACCCATGCGTGTTGGTGGTTAAGAAACATTGTTGACGTAACCATTAAAAAATTTGATTTAAAAAAACTTTAGTTATCCGTGACAATATGAAAACATAATTTTTTCTGTATGTTGGAATCAAGGTACATTAACACAAGGTAGACTCATTTGGGAGTGTAGACGTGCTGCTCTATAAAAATACCCGACTTTTCAAAATTGTCTTCAAATAAAACAAAAACAATTTAAAGCACACATGTACAAATTTTGGCTCATACACACGAATTTGACAATTGGGGTTTATGTCTGTCCTTGTGTGAATGTACCTTGGCTAAAATGTTATAGAAAAATATTTTATTACATCCATATAAATTTTTAGTGACACATAATGAACTTAATGGCACTATGGGTCAAGTAGAATCACCAGCCTACCCAGCCAAATTCCATAGTGATGAATTATACAGTTGGCGTATAACTGTGGATAAGAATTTCGTAGTTTTGCTCTCAATAAAACATATTTTAGATACAGATATACCTTTTATCAAGGTAAGCGGAGAAGTTCTATTTAAATTCTTTTATAGCTTTCTCTTTTTCTTAGTTTTATGATGGCTATTCGGATATTGGAGCTCCCATCGATTATGCCAATACTCATGTTGTGCGCTCGAACACCAATATTTTATATTTCACTGCATCTCGCGGTCCATTCCAATTCGAATGGGAACACTTATCCAAGGATGTGGTGCGCAGCAATCAAACAGCCGAAAAAATGTCTGAGCTTTGTGGCAATCAAAATTTGCGCATTAACTCGTCATTGTTTTTCAGTTCCCCTGGCTATCCATATGGCTATAGCGACGACTTGCGTTGTTCCTGGACCATCGTACCCAGCAATCCGGCCATGCATACAGAAATATCATTTTTGAAAATTGATCTTGAGGAGTTTGATGAATGTTTTGCTGATTATGTTAAAGTCTCTAAGAGCAGTGATCTACAAAATTGGCAGGAATTGGACAAAATATGTAAAAAGACTTCAGATAAAGTAGTCAGACATCAAGGCAATCCTTATTTAAAGTTGGAGTTTGTTACTGATACTGGCATAAATAAGACTGGGTTTTCTTCTTTGTTAACAACGAAATGTGGATCCGAATTGACGGATAGAAGAGGTTTTGTTAATATTACGGAGCTAAAGGGAAATGTTGGCAGCTACCAGCAAGAGTGTATATGGACCATTAGGGTACGACAAGGCAGGCGTATACGTTTAACGTTCCCTGATTTTTGGTTGCGCAATCCCAATACAGAAGATAACTGTAAAACATATTTCTTAATACGCAACGGCATGGCAGAGGATTCGCCATTTTTGGGCAAAGGAAAATATTGCGACAATGACATTAACGATGTCTTAGAAACCTCATCTAATAGAGCTTATATCAAATTTTCCCGCACTGGCTTTCCAGCCTTCCGAGCTTCTTTCCATTATGAGGAAATGTCGCCAGAATGTTCCAAGGAGGTCATTCTTAGTGACGACTTTAAATGGGATCGCATTCAGACAATAACAACTCCCAACTATCCCAATATACCAAACCCTCATTCGGAGTGTATTTGGAAAATTATAGCTCCATTGCATAAGACAATAACTCTTGACTTCTTTGGTGACTACGATCTAATACCAGTTAATTCCGACTCTAAGCAATGTGAATTGGAGTATGTTCAGGTCAATGATGGTGCAACAGAAATGGCGCCAGTTATTGGCAAATACTGTGGTAATACAAAACCAAATACCATACGATCTACTGGCAACATATTAAGGTTAGTATATTTCACCGATGTTTCCGAGCCCCATAAAGGTTTCCAGGCCAACGCAAGCATAAGTCGTTGCGGTGGCTCCTACTATGATTCAGAAGGTGTTATAATGGCACCTTTGCTACAACTGAAAAGCCATGAAAAGGAACTGGAATGCATTTATACTTTAGAAATGCCACTTGGTTCTACCATTAATATAAGCATAGATAGAATAAACTTACCGGCACCCTTTGACGACAACAATTCAGACTGTAAACAGGAAAGTCACTTGGAGTTGCAGGAAATCGATGCTTTCTCCACAGATGTGGAAAATATTACCGACACTTTGTTTTTGTGTGGTTCAAAGGCCAATCGTTACATTGTCGAGACAAATAAATTAAAAATAGTTTTACGAATTAAGGACGGCGCTTATAGCGCAGATAGTTTCCAAATTAGCTACTCAGTCATAGGGGACAGATGTGGCGAGACAATAGTGGGAGCCCATGGTATTTTACAAACTCCAAATTATCCCAAGGGAACAGGCGCTCCAATACATTGCACTTGGAACTTAAGAGCTCCAAAGGGCAGACGTATAAAAATTGAGTTTTTAGACTTCGATATGGGCAGTGCTCAGTCAACCGGGCGAGTTTATCGACGCTTGACCTTCGCCAATGATCCCAAAATGTCTTCTATTATAGAACGCGTAACGGATTCACTACCCGCTGTAGTTTACTCCACAGATAATACCATGACCATAGACGCTCTCATGTTATCTTTTTACAAAAATCGTGGTTTCAAATTAAAATACTCGGCAGATGAATTGTCCACACACTGTCGCAGTATATTGTGGTTTTATGATGAAAGATTAATGGGTAGTCCTCAGACATTGAAATTTAAAAGGGAAGATAGCAATAAGTCCGTTTATTGTTCGTATGACCTTAAGCCCACTTACAATCACACCATTTCAGTACAGATCTTAAAGGAAGAAAACTATAATATTACTCAACCATGGTTCGTATTTGGTTGCCAGTTTTCCTCACCGGTACAGTTATTTGCTGGTGAAATGCGTATATTGCCCATGTTAATGTGTCGCAATGAAACCCAACCCTCGTTTAGATTACCCTACGCCAGTAAGTTGGTACTAAGTGGACACAGGCGTAATGGCCTGCGCGATCTTGAGCTACAGATGACAACATATAATTGTGGTGGTGTTTGGCCCATGTATTACTACGATGATTTTGTAATTACTGAACCGGATATGAAAAATCACACAGGCCATTTGGAATGCGCCTGGGCGATATGGGGTCACATTGGTGCTGGAACTGAACCGCCCGCATTTGATGACATTATGGACAAAATGCAAGTAGATATAACACTGACCACTGATTTTAAAGGCAAGTGCGAGGAGGAATATTTAATGGTGTACAATGGTCCCAATCAAAATTCTCCCCATATGGGACGATATTGTGAACAGTCAACTATTACTAACTTGGTGGCAAGTGGTGGTATCTTTGTGGAGTTTATAACCCAAAACTACAATTCACTTTCTGTTTTCAATTTGACAGTTCATGAGGGCAGTGGTTGCGGTGGCGTACTTAAATATCCTTATCGCCAAATCATGTTCGATTATCAGTACAAAAATAATGTAGAATGTGTTTGGGATTTGTCTACTGACCCAGGATTTCATTTGGGAGCCATATTTGTAAATTCATTTTTCATACAATCTTCACCAAATTGCACCAAAGACTATCTTAAAATACAACAAAAATCAATAGAAGGAGAATGGAAAGATATTGCTACCGTATGTGGACGCTCTCCCCCTTCAATGGTTAATACCACAACTACTGAAATGCGGGTGATTTTCCGATCTGATGACTCGGTAACTGGCAGTGGTTTTTCTCTTAATTTCGAGCGAAATTGTGGTGGTATTCTGTATGCCACTGACAGCATGCAACAAATAAATTCACCCAAGTATCCAGACGATTACCCACCCAATCTTGTGTGTAACTACACTATTGTACCTTCGCCGACTATCAGTCAAACCGAGTCCGACAGCCTGTACATACGATTCATTGATTTTATGGTTGAAGATTCCCCACTTAGTAAGTGTTTGTTTGATAATGTAACCATTATCACGCGCAACCGACATGATCAAGTAGAATCCACTAGTTTGTGTGGTCGAAAAACGAATTACGAAATGAGATCTAAAAAGTCCATAACGATTATATTTAAAACCGATGGCAGTTATGGTCGTAAAGGTTTCCTCATGGAGTACGGTCATAATAAATGCGGAGCTGTTTTAACGAATTCTACTATTATCGAGTCACCGAAAGACTCTGCTACACAAATGTATCCTCATGGCAGTATATGCTCTTGGCAGCTACAAGCTCCAGAAAATTTCAAAATCATTATAAAGTTTGAATATATTGACTTTGAGTCACAAGGAATGTGTACGTATGATGCTGTAGAAGTTTACAAAGGCCTTAATACTGTTGAGGATCAACGTTTAGTTCAGCTGTGCGGCAACATAACGGGCCAAAATGAAGTCGTTAACATACAACAAAATACCGGTCTTATACGTTCCTTTTCCGATGACTCTGATGCCTCAAAAGGCTTTAGAGCTTTGGTCAAATTCGTGGCCAATTGCGACAAACACATACATTTGGAAGCGGCCAACTCCTCATATGAATTTAATCACTACTCTGGCCAATATGCTAATAATTTGGATTGTTCATGGCTTTTTACCACTTCAGCAGATCGTCAGTTAAGATTAGAATTCACAAGCTTCCATGTGGAAAATTCCACCAACTGTTTGGATGACTATTTGGATGTACGTGATGGTTCGGGTTTGTTTGCCGATAAAATTGGACAATTTTGTGGTCATGAATTGCCGAGTCCATTAGTTACTTCCAGATCTTCTTTGCTTATAAGATTTGTTACAGATGCAAAAGATACTAGTAGTGGGTTTGTGGCCACCATAAAGGCGATACCCAAAATATGTGGTAAACAGAATTACGATTTGTCTTTGGAAAAGGTAATTATTTGGCTATTATTAGAAATGCTTTTTTAAAGATGCGTATCGGTAGCTTAAATCCAAAAGGCCGGAAGCGACGAACAATTTAAAATGTACTTTTTGATTGATCGTATTTAAGCAAAATACATCATAATTAATTAAAATTTTGATTGCGATCTTCTTGTCGCTTACTGGCCTTCTAGATTTTAGGTGACGATATGTATTTTAGATTTATCAGCCATGTGCTGGAAATTGAAATCAAGTGAAATTGAAATCGATTCAGATTTCCATTTAAATTTTGCAAAAATTCCCGTAGTTTTTCCTGATTTAAAGAGTAGTTCTTATTAGGATAAGCTGTACTCAAAGTATGAAGTATATAAAACGGAATAATTAATGTAAACTCTTAACACGGGCTCGTTTTGCATTTTTTTCGATTATAATTCCACTCGAAATCGATTTTCAGAACATGGCTGAATTTTTATTTTTTCAAAGTTTTCAAAAAACAGTTGTAAATATTATAATCTTATATTTAAATTTTTTAATTTCATTAGGAGGTAACTTTACTGTCACCTGATGATGGTTCTGGAAAATATCCGAACAATATTAATTGCATTTGGAAAATTAAAAGCGACAACAATATTCATTTACACTTTGAAAAACTTGATATTGAGGGTCCTGATACGAATGGTTCTTGTTCGAGGGACTATATTGAAATTATTAACAGTGATGTAAGTACATTTTGCACAGTTTTACTGCTCGTTTTGTTCTTTGTGGTTATAAATATGTAGTTGTTAATGTTTCTCAAATTAGTTTTTAAGCTGACGGTTTTTCGTTTAGATGTGTGGAGTTATGTGAACTTTTAAAACAGTTTTACGATATTTACAACATCCAATTTTTCGAATTTGTGGAAGGTGGCCGGTATTGTACCTATCAAAAAGAGGGGAGAATCTAGTGGTCCAGAAAACTTGAGACCCATATCAGTGTTATAACTGGTCCAAAGTTGTTGAAAGAATTATGAAAAATCAAATTACAAATTATTTAAATCAGAAATCTTTGTTGAATATTGCTCAATATGGGCTTAGAGACGGTCACAGTACCTCCTCTCTTCTTGCTGGTCTTACGGACACTATAAGATCTAACTAAGGCAGTGGTAACATATGTTTACTTCTTCCCTTGGTTTGACTAAATTATTTGATAGATTTAGTCATAAATTATTACTAAAAAGTAAATTGAATTTGTTTCTAAATAGTTTATATAGTTTCCTATATGCAGGCTTTCAAGGTAATTAATTTAATGTAAATAAAAGATTATTTATTTCATTCTCAATAAAATCCGACGTTTCGTTGGTATTCTTTCCAACTTCTTCAGGGATTGAGTTTTTATTTAAATCTGGCAACATTGTAAAAATAGAAAGTAAAAAGTAGTCAATAATAACAATAATTATAATCTTAATTTTTGACAAATTAACTTACAATAATCTTTTTCGTCAGTTTACATCATTTTGTTAAGTATTTTGTTAAGGTGGACAGCACAACACAATACTTAAAATATTAAAATTGATGTATGTAAATATAAAAATTATCACAGAAAATTTGTCCTTTTTTGATCACAGTTGTTATTATTACTAAAGTATTGCAATGGTGTAGTTTGCATTTGTATTGTCTTTGTCTTCTTTTGTGTTTATTGCACTTGTCGATTTTTGTTGTATTCTTAAGCTCTCCAACGTGTATCTTTTATTTTCCCTTTTCTCTTTATCTTAAATTCTCACTTTTTCAAAGTTTGGCTTGTGTCCGTTTTCAATGCAGTGTTGTGCAAGTGCAGTTGATTGTTTTCCTCTTTTTATATCAGCTTTATGTTCGTCTATTCTCACGCCTAAATTTCTCTTTGTTGTACCAATGTAGATTTTTCCACACTCCTCGTTTTCTAAATCCGCAACATCCCTAATTGGTGCATATCTATCGAATCGTGGCCAATTTATATCTTCAAGTAGTGAATCTTCTAGTGTACTTCCCATTAAAAGTTATGTTCCGCAGGGTGCAGTAGTTGGACCCTAATTATCCACTATGTTTCTTAATAATTTATTTGGTAACTTTAATATTGGTAAAGGCTGTGTTTTTGCATATGCTGATGATATTCAGGTTCTTTTTTGTGGAATAAAAACAAAACATTAGCGTTTTCCCGTCTATTGTAAGTTATGGGGTAAAATGTTTATCTGATTGGATGAGTGACAACAAATTCGCCATAAATGCGATGAAAACTACTCAGAAACAATGAAAAACCAACTTCAATTAACGTATTTGTTAGAAATTTGTACTATTAATTAAATTCCGTACTGATTTTCCGCCTGCAAACAAATTGATCATATCAATTAACATTTTTGTAAATTAGGTGACCACCAGCAAAACAGGCTGTATAAAACGTAAACACAAATCAAAATGTTTTTTTTTTCAATCAACACAGTTTATCGAAACAATAAAAAAATTGTTTGGAACTTTAAAATATTTTGAAGTTTGTGTGTATGTTTTCAAATTTGCCAATATACACACAAACATTATATATTTTATTTTCCATCAAAGCAAATCAACTGGAACAATTAAAAAGTAATTTGAAACAGCATTATTGAATTAATTAAAAAAATGTTGGTGAAAATTGTTTCTGTGTAAAGCCAGGTATTTTCACTCGCTCAAAACCCCTGTACAAGGGATAACCCTTTCCATTAATAAAATAATGGTTGAATTCGTTAAACGGTTAGAAATTTTTGGAGTTATAGTTGATGATAAATTAAGTTTTGAGCCGCATATCTCACACCTGGTATCTACAGTAAATTTTTCCTTAAGGAGACAATAATAATACTGGTCTACAAATTTGGAAAAAAAAACTTACTGCAGAAACGAAGCATGTTTTTTATCTGATCTGGGTGCGCTGAATTCGAATCTGGCATAAAAATTGGGCTATCACGTCTTGTTCATATTTTTTTTTGCATGCAAAACAGTCAACAGTCAGGAGTCACAATCACAATTATTTATTTGACAGAAGCCCACATTCATTATAAATCTTCATAATAGTAGCGTTTAAGCATGTCAGGGAGATCGCGTGTTACTGATTCAAGCTATTTTTGCTTTGTGTGCGGTGAATATTTGGGTGGAAAAATAGGATATGCAATATCAGAATCATAAAAATATGCATATTTACATTATTTGTGCTTTGCAGTCAGAAACTTGGACAAACCGTGGACACAGACAAAGTTTTGCATATTCTTCATCCGCATTTAGTTTTTTTTCCAAAAAAAAATAAAGAAACAAGGTGAAGTGAGCGCAAACAAGGGGAGCGTGCTTACCAAGATTTAAGGAAAATTTAAAGAATTTATCAAGGATTTTGAGACAAAAGCATGCTGGGAGACTATTGCTGGACTCTAATACGTGAAATCGAACCAACAAAATATAAACGACGTTCAAATAAAGCCATTCACTTTTTAAAATGCATTGATTTTTAAATAACCTAATGATTTTTTATGTAAGAAGCGAATAAAAACATTTTTTTGTATCTCGAAAACCTGACGTAATAGAGAAAAACCAATTACAGATTCGAATTCAGCCACCAAGTTACCCTAGGGCAGATATTTGGTTGCTCCAGTCCAAAACCTTGTTGACTAGTGTAATTTGTGTTTGCCTTTACATGTTCAGCAGATTGTTGTGAATAGTTGATTATTAATGCCCTCATACGGGTGATACCCCTGCAGATAATATTGGACTACGTGATCCATTTTGATGAAATGGACTACTCCCTGGACTGGTCCAATGTTATGCAAGCATGGACCATGACATTGTTAAACAGTGTTTGTAGTGAATAGAAATATCTTCATTTTTAAACGAAACCTGCAAATAATATTGGACGAACCCGAAGAAAATCCTTGCGCCCGGCAGAAGGCCGGCTATGCAGAGAAGCTTTAGTTAGCGAAGCCGGCCTTTGTTATACCATAGAGGAGAAAATCCTTGCGCCCGGCAGAAGGCCGGCTATGCAGAGAAGCTTTAGTTAGCGAAGCCGGTCTTTGTTATACCATAGAGGAGAAAATCCTTGCGCCCAGCCGAAGGCCGGCTATGCAGAGAAGCTTTAGTTAGCGAAGCCGGTCTTTGTTATACCATAGAGGAGAAAATCCTTGCGCCCAGCCGAAGGCCGGCTATGCAGAGAAGCTTTAGTTAGCGAAGCCGGCCTTTGTTATACCATAGAGTAGAAAATCCTTGCGTCCAAAAGTGTTTTCCTTATATTTTTTATATAAACACCCAGAGAAAAACCAACAAAACAATTTTTAAATAAATTGCAATTACATGAAAAGAAAAAAATTTAAATGGGAAATAAGGCCATGTATGGCTTTATTTCACTCCTTGGAAATAAAGCCATATGGCGTTATTTCTCAATTCATTGGGAAAACATGGTCGTTTTAACACCATTTTATGAAAATACGTGAGTTTGGATAGCAAGGAGGAAATAGTTTTTATACCCTCCACCACAATTAGTTGTGAAGAGGGTATACTAAGTTTGTCATTCCGTGTGAAACTTTTTTATTATTCATCTCAGACCCCATAAAGTATATATATTCTGGCTGCTTGAGTAATTCTAAGTCGATTTAGCCATGTCCGTCTGTCTGTCCGTCTGTCCGTCTGTTGAAAACACGCTCACTTTCGAAAAACTCAAAAGAAATAAACAAACTAGGTGTCAAATTGCTTGTAGTTATCCTAAGCAGTTTGGGATTGAATTTCAGCAAAATCGGTTCAGTAGGACCAGAGCTATGAATCAAAATGTGGAACCACCACCTTCAAAAAATTGATAATTTTGTTACAAAAACTAACATAAATGATGCAAAAATGCACAAGTCCGTTTTATTCGACTAGAAATGACACTGTAAAATTTCGTGAAGATCGGTACATAATTTACCCTAGGCCCCATATATGCCCTACTCCCGGAAAACAGTTTAGTCTCCTAAAACCATAATTAATAACAAATCGTCACAGTTTAAGATAATAATAATAAAAAGACATCATACAGATATTACTACTTAAACATTCGAACTGTCGGTGGAGGGTATCAAAGATTCGGCACAGCCGAATATAGCACTCTAACTTGTTTTTATATAATTTTTTTGGTCAAACCTTTATTTTTCTTTTTGTGATTATCTAATAACACTACGTGACAAAATTTCAACAAAGTCGTGACCAAATGAATCTGTCAGCTAATCTTTATTCCGCTGAATCCGAATATGAAGTCAGAATTGTCAAAAGTAGAACAGTTTCTGAGATATTCTAAAAAAACCGTTATTTGTGTTTTTAAAATAGATGATGTGACTGAAATGCAAATATCTTCAAAAATTTTAAACGGATTATGTATTTCTTTATTTTTAGTGAAAAATAAATTTCTAAAATAACCATGGATTGCTAATCAAGATTGGTCAAGAAATGATAGAGTTACAGGGGACAAAAGTACAAGCTTCATTGAAAATTTTATGATTTTGTTCAATATTGCTCTTTTCAAGTTATTTTTTTTAAACCAATGATTTAAAAATCCTAATGTTTTATTGCATGCGACATTAGATTATTTTAATATGAACATTTTGCTCCTAACAAACATAGATTGGCACAAAAATGACAAAGCTACAGAAGATCTAGTAAATTTACCCACATAGAAAGTCAATAGTTTCAATTAATTTTTAATATTTATTGTTACTAAAAATGTAGCTTTGTATATTTATTTGTTGTGGGTTAATTCAATTAATCTATTGTAACTTTGTCATTTTTGCACCGATCTGGATCCTATTGGGCACAAAATGTTCGTATTAAAATAGGCCAAAATTTTATTTTTTGGATATTTGCATATCAGTCACATCATCTTTTTTAAAAACACAAATAACGGTTATTTTGGAATATCTCAAAAACTGTTCTACTTTTGACAATTCTGACTTCATATTCGGATTCAGCGGAAAATTTAACACAAAGATTAGTTGTCAAATTCATTTGGTCAAAAAATTGTCACGTAGTGTAATTAATTAAATATATTATTTTCTTTTTTTATTTTTTTTTTTTGTAAAACTAAGTTAAGTAGAATGATTAATGATTAAGTGAATGAGAAATTAAATGAATTGAATTGAATTGATATAAACGCATAAAATGTTTTAAAATGGATTTTGATAATTTATGCCAAATTTGATAATATTATTGATGAACCATTTTGAATTTTTTTTCTGTGTGTTCACGCATAAATCTAGTGCTTTATAAGAACTATGGGCCGAATTTATGGCGAGTTTTATAACGACCCTAACAAAATTTTATTGCAAGTCATTATGATCTTACGGAGAGAGTTAAATAGGTGGCCCACTCCAAAAAAATCTACTAAATGTATTTTTAAATGAACGTAAGTAAACTCCTGTTTTAGACTATGCAACATGTCCCTGCAACAATAAGAATGCAAAAGGGCTTTTAAGGGCCGATGTTGATTTTGAATAAAACACAAATTATTTAGGAAATTATTGTCGTTTCTTTTTATTATGATAATATTGGTATGGTTCAATTATGTAAGAACAAAATATCGGCCAAATGGCCGCCGCGACCTCGGCGGCACACCTCCATCCGATGGTCCAAGTTTTCGACGACGCAGAGGCATAATTGTGGTTCTATGCCGTAAATGTGCCGAATTATCTCATCCTTTAGCTCTTGAATTGTTGCTGGCTTATCGACGTAAGCCTTTCCTTTAAATAACCCCAAAGAAAGAAGTCCAACGGTGTCAAATCACATGATCTTGGCGGCCAATTGACATCGCCGCCACGTGAGATAACACGACCATTGAGTTTGTCGCGCAAAAGAGCCATTGTTTCGTTGGCTGTGTGGCAAGTGACACCGTCCTGTTGAAACCACAATTCGTCCACATACATATTTTCCAATTTTGGCCATAAAAAGTTCATTATTATCTCACGATAGCGAACACAATTCACAGTTACTGCCTGAACAGGCCTCATTTTGGAAAAAATACGGCCCGATGATGCCGCAAGCCCATAAACCGCACCAAACAGTCACTATTTGTGGGTGCATTGGTTTTTCGACAATCATTCTTGGATTATCATTCGATATTATGCGCCAATTCTGCTTATTGCCGAATCCACTGAGGTGAAAATGTGCCTCATCACTGAAGATGATTTTCTTCGAAAATTGATCATCCACTGTTGCCATTTCATGCCACTATTCTGACCATTAACGACGTTTGGAATGGTCAAGAGGCTTTAGTCCTTGAGTCAATTGCACCTTGTAAGCGTGCAAATGCAAGTCTTTATGCATATTGTTCATCAGCGACGAGCGTGAAAGGTGCAATTGTTGGGCACGGCGACGAGTTGAGGTGGACGGCTTTTCAGCCACACTATCGCGAACAGCAGCACTATAATATGAGCATGCACTGTTGTTTTCACATCTCCTAAAGACCCGGTTTGCTCAAATTTTTGCAAGATTTTTCCGATTGTACGCACATTTGGACGATTAAATTGACCGAAAAAATCACGAAGTGCACGATATGCATTTTGATTTGAACGCCCATTTTCATAATAAGCCTAAATAACTTTAACTCGTTGCTCGATTGTGTATCTTTCCATGGTTCAAATTGATTACTCTGAAATTGAGAAATGTCAAATGAAATGCAAGAAAAAAAATTGTGGTTCACATTCAACATCGGCCCTTAAAATTTAACAGCCGTTATTATAAAAGTTTTTATATGACAACTGGAAATGACACTGTCAACCTTCGTGCAAAAAAACTTTAATAGTAAAATAGTTACGAATAACGTTATTATAGTAAAATTTGTTCAGTTATAGTTTCATAAGACTATAAATGACTTTGTTAAATTTCTTAAAAATCGGCCTATAATTTCGAGCTGTAGCTGGAGGTTATAAAAGATACAGCACAGCCAAATATAGCACTCTTACGAGAAAAAAATATCTCATGTGTTTTTTATTGATTGGGTTCACAATGGCTTATTATTAACTTGACCGAGAACAATATGTTGTCGAAATGACAACTAAATATTGTCAATAAATAAGCGGATTGCTATCAAAATATTAACAACATGTTGATGAAATTAGAGCATTGTTCCTTAAATGAAGCCAAACGGTGACAAAATGACAACAAGGTGGTTTAAAAATCTTGACACAATTAGTTTTCAAATGGAAACACAACGTAGTTGGCTCACTTTTAAACACGGATGGTGTCAATTTTGGTATTTTATACCGCAATTTTTTCATCTGTGTAGTTTTAGGTATTAAGGCATAAAAAAATTACAAAATAAAATTTTAAAAAGTTAGACCAATTTAAATTTTTTTATTTATTTTAGGATGCCGATGCTATCGATAAAGGTTACGGCAGCGAATTGGTTTTTAATGGACGCACAACTTCATATATAGGAAACTACAACTACGCCACCGAGCATATCTATTGTGGTAACAAAGTACCTGATGATTATTTCTCTTCGTCGAAGGCCGTGTTTGTTAAATTCAAGTCTAACAATGAAGTAGTTAAAAGTGGTTTCAAATTAAAGGCCACCAAGGCTCAGGGTAAGTTTAGTCTTTCCCACACTTTTAGTGAGTTCCCAATAAGTAAATATCTTTATTAAAGGTTGTTTCCGCAATTTCACCGGCACCCAGGGTCGTATTAAACTAGCCGAATCTGAAGATCACTGTGATATTTATATAAAAGCTCCACTTAATTACTCTATTAGTCTCTACTACAATGATTTTATGTTTTCGGATTACGATTGTGATAACGAAAATCTTGAGGTTTTTGATGCCCGCACGAATACATCCCTACAAAAAATATGTGAATTTATCGAAACTGGCAAATCGTTATTCACAAATAGCAATGAGTTGCGCATGCGTTTAAAGTTGAGTGGTTATTATACACAAATTGATGTCACCTATTTGGCCAGTAATAATGGACCCGGTTGTGGTGGAGATTTCTATAATACCCAAGGTATGCTTACCAATCCATTCTATCCAGAGCATGTACGCAACAATTCAGATTGTCGCTGGAATATACGAGTACCCTCCAATTTGAAAGTACTTTTAAGATTTCCTGTCTTTAATTTGGGTGCAAAGAGCACTTGTCGTACGGACTATTTGCAAATTATTGAATACGAAGATCATGATAAAGGCGAGGAAAAGGTTATGCGCCAGTTCTGTGGAGAGGTAAGGTTTCTTTTTTTTTTAATATTCTTAAATGAAGATTAAAAGTTTTAATTTAAATATTTTTAGGATGAGCCTAATTTTTATCAGAGCTCTAAGAGTTTTGTGACTGTGCGATTCCATAAAACCGTTAATTATGATGGCACTGGGTGGGTCTTAATCTTTTCCGGTGCTCATCCTGGTGAAAAAGTAGTATATTAAAAAAAAGTATTGTATTAAAAAATAATTATTTAAAAATTTCTAAATTATGAAAATAAATAATAAATCTATGTCAATAGATCTTAATTATAAATCTCATATAAACCATAGAATTTTTATTATCCATATTATAAAATAAACAGAACTGAGAAAACAATTTAACTCAAAACTTTGTACAGTTACGTATTTTAGCAACAGTATTGTGGTTATTTTGTTGAACTGTTCATGGTTTTTAAATCCAAATTTTGATATTTTCGGGTGTGTTCTAAAATCCGAATCCACTCGAAAGTGGATTACTTAAGCATTTTTGGTGTTCTGTATTTCACATCCACATGTTTTTATTCGTTTTCAATTAGAGTAGTAATGGGTTGGTGAAAGTAAAACGAATCGACTTTTATTCTCATATGTGATAACATTTTTAACCAAAAAATAAGTTTTGTTTTTAGCTTAAAATCTTCTTTATCCGATTTAATTAAAAATATATCGTTATTGAAAACGTAAAAGGCCCTAACTAACCCTAAATTTAAAATCGACTTTTTTATTGATTTTGATGTAATTATAGCTAATTTTTTTAACGATTTTTATGTTATTTTCCGATAATTTGTATTTTTTTTTAATCGATTTAGCGATATCAAATTAGTTTTCGGGTTTGTTTAAATTTTGCAAATTTTTCGCGAATTTTAGCCATGTTTGCGATAGAAGCGATTTGTTCCTGTAAGTTTTCTGATTCTTTACAGCTTTAACGATTTATAATAAATAGTAGACTCTGCTATCATGACGCTGTGCGAATTTCCGCGAATTAAGCAATTTTTACTGAATAATTGCTATTCCTTATAGTTTTAGGAACTTTTTATAAATTTTAGTGTTTGTTTAAAAGTTTGCAATTTTTCGGGATTTTTTTTCGAACAAAAACTTTGAACACAAAAACATGCGGATTTGAGAACACCACCAATTCATGAATTATGCGGATTCAAAAAATTTTTCGTTTTCAATTCGAGTCGAAACCTAGAACATACCTGTTTAATTAGGCTCAACTTCATCAAATTTATTTTCATTAAATTAATTTTATGAAGAAAGTAACTTTACAGCATGAAATTAATTAAAATTTATTGATAATTGTTCATTCTTGACTGAAGTTGGGCTCGAACCCAGCCGTTTTTACGGACAGGTTACCCTGAGATGTTTCAATCGTAACCACTTGATCTCTTCAGAGGGGTTTGCCGTTTAACACTCACAGCCATCGACGACTGCTGGCAGTCAATAGTCAAACATCAATCTTTAAACCAAATTGCATTTTAACACTTGGTAGATCGAAATTTGCTTTGAATGATTATACATTTTAATTGATTTACATGTTCTTCCTTACTTCTTTTTTCGTACCTTTTGTCAAGAATTCTTCTTAAAGTCCAAAGTACATTTTTATTTTTTTGTTTTTAGTTTTTTTGTCTTTCTTTTTTTTTTTTTGTTGACCTTTCTCAACACAACTTGAAGGACAAATGTAAACATAGAGCTTGTTCCTTAGCTTTTTTAACAATAGTATTGTGGTAATTTTGTTGAACTGTTCACGGTTTTTAAATCCAAATTTCTTCCTTACTTCTGTTTTTTCTTACCAGCGGCAGTCAAGAATGAAAAATTATCAATAAATATTAATTAATTTCATGTTGTAAAATTCCTTTCTTCATAAAAATAGTTTAATGAAAATTAAATTTGATGAACTTTAGCCTAATTAAAATATCAAAATTTGGATTAAAACCCATAAACAATTCAACAAAATTAAAGTAAACATATTTTGTTTGCTTTTTAAGCATACTATGACTACATATATAGAAAGTGATCATGTTATGGCTATAAGATATCATGAAATGGTTGTGAGTATTATAATATGATTACAAAGTTATCATAATTTAGTTGTTAGAAAAAAAATTATTTTTCAGTCAACAATACTCAAATTTATAACTGGGATATACATTGATATGTTAACAGTAACTAAAATATTGCTTACATTTAAGAAAAATAAAAATTTTTTGTGTACGGCAACAACATATTGTTACAATAAACGTGTAGTTGCCGTAACCATGCCCAACGATATTTTTTATCTGCGTTCATGTAAAATATCTTGGTATACATCAACATCGAAGTTTAACACGAAAATGCCATATACAGACAACATTAACTCCAATTAATTTTAAAGCGATTCAAATTAATTGGCTTTTTAGAAGAAATTTTGTGCTTAGTCTCGACTGCAAACTTCTTTCTACTTTATAACGCTTATCTTAAAGCCACTACTTTGGCATCTAATATTGAAAATTTTACAGGCTGCAAAATAAACTTCTTCGAATAATCACAGCCGCCCCTGGTATGTCATGTGACATAAATATGTAACTACCAAGTAGCCATGCTATCTGGGGTCTTCGGACCCATTCGAACCCATTTCAACGGATACACGAACAGATGGACATCGTTAAATCAACTTCGCTCCTCATAAGAACCCAGAAAATATACTTGAAGGCAGTGTTTGAAAATAAACACTTAATAACGCTCCTTAGTTTTCGGTTCGGTAGATTTGTGCAAAACACAAACGCTAATAGTGTTTGTGTAGTAAATAATTAAAAAAATAACGTTTCCCTGTTTGTCGTCTTTCGAGCACAAAACTAATACTGTTCTTATACAACTCAACAAAAAGATAAGAGCATTTAATTCCGTTCGGTTCCTTTAAAAAACTACAAACTTCATTGTGTTCGGTTCAGCTCACTAATGTTCTGCCCTTTTGGCATGTAAAAAAACCAAAAAATTTTTACAAAAACAAAATACACCTACAAAATAAAATAAAAAGCCGGAAAAATAATTTAACACAAACAAAACATATAGACAATACACACACAAGCTGTTCGTGCTGCGGTCGTTGTTAAAATTTTTTGTTTGTTCATTTGATTATCAATGTTAAAAAGTAACATTACACAACATCAAAATATATATAATGTTTGTCTACAGTATCACTACAATTGTTCTGTTTTTTAACGAAGAACAGAACACTATATAATGTTCGGCTATTTCTTGAAAATAATTACGAATGGTATTAAGGGTTGTGTTCGTCTACACAAACACTAAAAAAAAATAGATATCCTTCCTATATAATATTCTGTTTATTTTCAAAAATTGCTTTAAAGGTACAAAAGGAATGTCAAACTTAAATGTTAAGGGTGGTGCAACCAAAATGCACGTTGTTAATTCTGAGTCACACCTTAACGTCAAGTTTTTTGAGCAACCTTACCTGACATTTTTTTTTTAGTGTTTGACAAATTCAACTATGGATAGGTACACACAATTTAGCAGCACGTTAAGATTGTTGTGCACTTCGTGATTTTTTTAAGCACCATAATCGACTAAATGTATCCAGAATCGGGAGAATTGTACGAAATTTCAGAAAACCGGGTCTGAAGAAAATGTGAAAACACCTGTACATGATCGCCCAGGGATGGCGGCGTCATCGGGCCGTACTTCTTCAAAAATGAAGTCGGCCAAGCCAGTTACCGTTAATGGTTTTTGCGATCGCGAAATGATAATCTACTTCTTGTAGCCAGAAATTTATTATATGAACCTAAACAATATGTGGTTCCAACAGGATGGTGCCATATGCCACGAAATGCGAAACAATGGCTCTTTTGCGCGAGAAATTCAATGGCGGTGTTATCTCACGATCATGTGATTTTACACTGTTGGACTACTTTCTTTGGGGATATTTAAAAGAAAAAGTGTACGCCCGTTCAGAACAATTCAAGAGCTAAAGGACGAGATAATTCGGCGCATTAACGACATTGAACCTAAATTATGTCTAAGAGGCACTTAAAATGTGGATCATCGGATATGCCACCGAAAGCGTCGCTAGCATTTGGCCGATTTGTGTCACACGGAATTGTCATAGATCCTTCTATAATAATAAAAAATATTAAGATAATTCTATTTTTATTTCATTTGCAATTGACATCTTTCGTTTATATACCTTCACCTTTGCTGAAGGGTCTAATTATACATTTTTATGTTAACGTTATTGTGACGTCGTAAAGCTAATTCTGCATCAGGAGTGTATTACAATAGTGAGCACACTTATTTAATGAAATTGTAAATTTATCCGAAGCTTATTTGTTTTATTTCCTAGCATAAAATGTTATTTAACAATTTAACCCTTAAATGCCTACTGTATCTGTAAAGATACAACCATCAAAAAATTTCCCACGGGCTCATTTTTAGTGAAATTAAAAAAGAAACTAGACAAGTGTGTTTAGAAATCACTAGAAAATAATCAAAAATTTTTTTTTATAAAAAAAAATACTAAATTTTTATGTTTAAATAGCCGTAAACTTTAAAAATTATATTACTGAAAAATTAAATCCAAAGGGTTATTTACAACGTAAACTCTCAGATCTTGGCGGAAATTGAGGTCCAGAAAATATATAAGGTTGTTCGAATATATTTCCAGACGCTATTAGCAATAACCAAAAAAAAGTTGGGTTCGTGGACCAGCCATAAAGCTTTGTCCAATGGTTGTATCTTCAAAGATACAATGGGCACTCGCCAGCAAATTTAAAATTCGATTTTGTTTACTTATGCACCGCTTTATTGTTTAGTTTTATTCATCTGTTGCGCTTTAAAGGAGCTTATACGTGTTGTTATAGATGGGTTCTCATGAGATGAGTTTTCTCTGTTCTCTCTCCTTCACTTTTTCTCAACGACCTCCTGGGTCTAACTTCCAATCCTATCTTTTGTTTCGCAGATGACAGCAGCTTTTGTCATTCATTTTCCTTAAATCAGAAACCAAGCCTTACTGAGGTTAAAGCTATGAGGCAGAACTGGAACGTCACACTCAATCATCTCCGAGTAGGGTCTTACGAATAGGGTCGATTTTAATTTTCGTAAGACCCAATTTTGTATGTTGGCCCACAGACGGCTTGAGGAGTCAGCAATATCTGCATCCATGGGTTGTATTAAAGAATCATACACTCTTGATCTGCTAGGGATGGAAATTCAACGTGTTCGTTGGAATCGACATGCTTTTCAAGTGTACAAATTTTAATTCAAGTGTCTTGGTTTCCTGAAACGGTGCAAGAATTACTTCACTACGTCTGATCTCCTCACTATTACTATTTAACCGACTAAAAATGAATCTTGAAGCTTCTGGATCGGTTGCAAAGGAGTGTGTTGATGGTATACAGCCCTATTGACTCATTTTAGCTTCAGCTAAGATGAGCGAACTCATCCCTGAGACGCGAGTCCTTCCGTAGTACCCGCCTTTCCAGCAGATCACTTCCGTTCGTTTTCGATTGTCCAGTGTATCGCACAACGCATTACACAGAATATTCTTTCTTCGGTTGAACTAGCCGTATGTGGAACAAACTTCCGGCAGGAGCCGTCCCAGTCGCCTAAACTTTGAAAAAATTCCAACTTAACGTCCACAAACAAAAACTTCTTCGTCTTTCCTTCTCCTCATAACCTATTTTTCTTATACCAACACAATGCATTGCATTAATAGGGACATCCTCTAAGTGTTGGCTCAAAGTACAAAAAAAAAAAACAATTGATTATTTTCATTAACCCTTTTGTTTTTAATAATTTTATGTACTTGTATGATATACCCACACCACAATAGTAGGTATTTTGCTTTTGTGCTAATGTGTGTAATACCCTAAAATATTCGTCCTAGACCCACCTTAAGGTATACCGATCGATTCATAATCACTTTCTGAGTCGAACTAACGATGTCCGTCCGGCTGGCAGGCAGGCTGGCTGGCTGTCCATGTAATATTACGCGCAATGTACAGTAGCCCGTTTCTGTATATCTCACATCGTAAAACTCTTCGCATGAAACGTGTGAATTGCAACAAAAATAGTGTGAAATGAAACAAAATATGGTTTTTCTCACACAAGTGTTTCTGTATCTTTTTTTTGCGAGAATTATCTGTCATTTAAATAATTTTCCAGCAATTATTGGAAGGATGCGAGAAAAAGTGTTTCTATAACAATATTTTGCGAAAAGTTTCTTTTAAGAACTGTCAAAATAAGTCACATTTGAAATTGGTGGCGAGAAAAACAAAATGTAGATATTTTGAATTTAAAATATGTTTATATACTATTTTTTTTAAATAAATAAAAAAATAGAAGGAATATAAATGATAAATGCATAATTTATATGATGAAAATAAACAAAAAACAATTGTTATATTTTGTTAGTTTAAATTTTTGTTAGCCTTTTCTTGTTTTGGTTTTAATCAGTGCTGCCAGATAAATTTGTGTCAAAATCGTCAATTTCCTGAGAAAAAAATAAAAAAGATCGTCTTTTTTGTTTTAAAAATCGTGCAATTTAAAATCAATTTTAAACAAATTTGTTTCGACTTTTATTAAAAAATAATCAAACAAAAACATAGTTAAAGTTCATGGGTATTTAATAATTATTTTTTAATAATTGAGTTATAAATCTTTAATTTACCTATTCCTATAATCTTTTTCTTTTTTACCTGAAATAGACTTAGTAGAATACCTTGTAGTTAAAATTAAAAAAATCGGTTCATAAATAAACAGGTTAAAGACCCAGTAAAATCTTCGCCTACAAAATAATATGTTAAGTAATCAGAAACACATAAAAGCACTACATACAATTCTACTGAAAAACTAATGAATTTTACAAGGGTTGTGCCAAAAAGAACATATTCAAAAGTAAGTCATTTTTTTATCTTAATACATCCAGAAAAAAGTAGTTATCGAAGTTCTTATGGAAGAAAGCTACTTAATAACGAGTGAAAGAAGCTATCCATTTTGAAAAAGTTTTTACTGGGAGACAAACAAATTTCTTTCTTGCCGGAATAATGGTTTTGGCACAAAAGTGTACATATAAGATAAGAATATCAAATATCAATCATATTTTGTATATGTATATAAGAAGTATTAAATGTTCAAAATAAGCCAAGTCGGTCCATTACTTTCCCTCGAAATTTTGCTTTTGCCGATACATTTTTTAGGGAAGAAACAAACAATTTCGAGGACAATTTTCACAATAGGGATAAATATAAAAATTTAAGCAGCCTTGTTTCTAAAGATATCTTTTTTTCTAATAAACAAACATATAAAAATATTTACAATTATCTTATTTCGAAGACTAAGGGGCTTATAGTGTAAAACGCAACGCCAACAATTTCATTAAAAGCAAAAATAAAATCAAAAATATTTTATGAATTTGTTGTTGCTTTCTACAGACATTCATATTATTTTTTTTTTTCAATTTTCAACGCCACAAAATAGAAGTGTTTGAAATTTAAAAATTCAAGATGAATTTCTATAGAAAGTAACAACAAAATTATAAAATATTTTTGATTTTGTTTTGTTTTTGCTTTCGTCACTTTTTTAGAAAAAATCATCAAAACGTCATTTTGTTAATATCGGAACAAAAAATCGTCAAGATGACGATAACTCGTCAAATCTGGCAGCCCTGTTTTTATTATATTTATTTCTTTTGTTGACGTTTCGCTTTTATTTGACACTTAATTACTGGAAATATTCCAGTATAAACAGAACTTGTTGTGTCTGTTTTCGCATTCAAATACAGAAACACTTTTAACTCATAAATCGAGAAACGATGGAATTTTTTGTTTCACACTTCATGTAAGCAATTTTACGATGCGAGAAATACAGAAACGAGCTACAGGTCGCAATTTTGGAGATAATTTAGATATAATCGTAGGACCACGAGGAAAGATAGGAGCAATTTCTGCCTCTCAGAAACTATCCAACCGTTTTTAATGAAATTTATAAACATTGATAAATACATATTTATATGAAGACATAAGCATGATGTATTTTTAAATACTGTGGGTATTATGGTCTGGCTTGACCGACTATACTTTCTTACTTGTTTTTTAATTGAAATTAAATAAAAATATTTGAAAAATTCTAGTTTATGTTTTCTATATAGTAGTACTTTCGATGAAAAGTACTAAAGGGGAAGTGCCCAGTGTATATTCTAATATACAACCACTATTTTCTAAATAATTTAAAAAAAAAAAAATTCGACAAAATTGGTACGCAGTTGATTTTGTTTTACCATTTTACGCAATACAAATTTGTATACCCTCCACCACAATTAGTTGTGAAGAGGGTATACTAAGTTTGTCATTCCGTGTGAAACTTTTTTATTATTCATCTCAGACCCCATAAAGTATATATATTCTGGCTGATTGAGTAATTCTAAGTCGATTTAGCCCTGTCCGTCTGTCTGTCCGTCTGTCCCTCTGTTGAAAACACGCTCACTTTCGAAAAACTCAAAAGAAATAAACAAACTAGGTGTCAAATTGCTTGTAGTTATCCTAAGCAGTTTGGGATTGAATTTCAGCAAAATCGGTTCAGTAGGACCAGAGCTATGAATCAAAATGTGGAACCACCACCTTCAAAAACTTGATAATTTTGTTACAAAAACTAACATAAATGATGCAAAAATGCACGGAATGACATAAGATTTTGCACAAGTCCGTTTTATTCGATTAGAAATTACACTGTAAAATTTCGCGAAGGTCGGTCCATAATTTACCCTAGGCCCCATATAAACACTACTCCCGGAAAACAGTTTAGTACGCCTAAAACCGTAAAAAATAATGCAATCATAACAAATTTTGGCTCGTCACAATTTTATAGGACTATAAATGATACTGTGAAATTTCGTGAAGATCGGTACATAATTTACCCTAGGCCCCATATATGCCCTACTCCCGGAAAACAGTTTAGTCTCCTAAAACCATAATTAATAACAAATCGTCACAGTTTAAGATAATAATAATAAAAAGACATCATAGAGATATTACTCCTTAAACATTCGAACTGTCGGTGGAGGGTATCAAAGATTCGGCACAGCCGAATATAGCACTCTAACTTGTTTTTATCAAAATCGGCGTGCTTGGGCATTTAAGGGTTAACAGTCATAAATAGAAAAAAATCAATGATATTTTTTATTAACTAATCACATATTTTTAGACAATAAATTATACATGTATAACATTTATTTTTAAATTATTATCTTAAATTTGAGTTTGCTAAATATTTGTCAATTAATTGAACAATTTCATGCCTATTTCCCACAACATTTTACAACTGAATAAACAATTTTATAGGAATGTCTTTCAACTTTGAACTATTCCAATTGAATTAACACATTTTTGTCTCATCATGGAATAACATTAAATAAATCTTAAATTTCATGCAGGTGATTTCATGAAACGTCTTTATTAATACATACAAGACATACATATAAAACAAAGTTAGAAAGAATTGTCGGCCAATAATGACCATTTACTACCCTACACCACCGAATATGCAGACAAATTTTCTAAAGTGTACCCTCTTAAGGATCCAATGGGCAATCAGAGACTCGTTAAGAGAAAATTATGCTATGGCTTTAAAACTCACATAAGAGTTCTTGTGCTGAATATTATCTTGATGTCTATATCCAAATGAGATTTTATTCGTTTTGAAGTGATATTTGAGAGCGGGTTTATATGGGAAATGTCGTCAATTCTTGACCTACAGGACATAGAAGCTCTCATAGCAAAATTTAATATCAATAACAACATTTATAAGGGAGTTTTTGCATTTTAATCTATTTTCGGGAGTGATATTTGTATTAGAGCTAAGTTATAGTAAGATGTTTTTGGACAAATATAATCTAAATACATACCAATACAAAGTCTTTATTGCGGAAAGAAGTTTGTAGGAGAGCTTTGTGAAATTACGGCCTTATAACGTACCAAATTTCCAAAAATGTTCTTCGAAATCGCGACCTGCAATTCACGCACAAAGATTATATGGACAGAGAACCAGGCAGCCTGCCATCCAGCCATCCCGCTTAAAATTCTGATTCTGGTTGTGGTGTAGAATCAATATTTTTATGTATTACACACATTATTACAAACGCAATAATACATTCTTCCCTATTATGGGGAGTGGAGGTTATAAATATATATTCCACACATTGATTAAATTAAAATTAATGTTACAATTTGTAATATAATGGAATTATTAAGGAGGAAAATGAATTTATTTAACTGTTTTTTTAGGAATAATAATCACACAACGACAAAAAAAATTAATGAACTAGGTTTAATGCAACCATGGCGTGTCTGAAGGTTTATTAATGGATCACTGATTTAACGTTTTTCATTTCAGCGTAATAATAATAATAATAATAGTCAAAATAACAAGATAAGATAATAAATGATTTTTTTAATTTGTAATTTCCCTGCGGCAAATTTGTGTCAATTGGTGCAACAGACTGGTCCTGGGATTTGTGAAAATAGAACAAGTACAAAAAGAAAGGACTCATGACCAGTGAAAGAAGCACCAATCCCTTAACTGGTTTATGAAGAACGAAAAGGTAGAAAAAGTAATGAATTAGGGTACAGTCTTCACCGGTGCTGTGACGCATTTTTTGGTACTTTGTTAAATTTGGTTCTTTAATTTGATTCTAGGACTTGTTTTATTGAAATAGTACTACATTGTATTGAAATAATACTACATTTTAGTAACTGACACTAAGTATGTTCATGGAGAATAGACCTGTGACTGGTCAAATGGTGTCAATTGACCCCCTCCAATGACAACCCCATGTAAAAGTGATAGGTCTTTTTCATATAAAGTGTTAGAACTAGAACCGGTCTCTACCACCAAAGACCTATCACGGGACTAGTTAGGTGTCAGTTCCATTCCCTCTAGGGTTTTTATACCTTTCGCCACAGGTAGGAAATGTAATATCTACTTTTTTATTGATTTTAAAGTATTGCATCAGCACAAATGCTCACGAACAATTTTTGAGTCTTTCAAAAATCCCACGACCCTATCTACAAAAGATTATATGATAAGCGCTAAAAGACCTAACTAACACTTTACAACATATGTTACACTGTCAATTATCAAAACAACTGGTAGGTCTTACAAGATAACTAGAAGAAAAATAAATTCTAAACAGCTTTAGGCAATTTATCCATTTATCATTTGAAAAAGTTTTTGCTTCTCCTATAAAATTTTCAAAATATTAGATAGGGCATTTTGCGTTTTTGTAACGATATGTTTAAGTTTGTAATTCCTTTTGTTATTTCTACATTATTGATCTTAGACCCTTTAAAGTATATACACAGAAAAAGTTCTGCAAAATTGTTTACCAATTAAAGCATTAGTCAAAAAAAAAATCAATTTAAATTAAAAACTTAATCAACTGAATTAAACGTTTAATCAAGCGCATTTAACGTTAAATCAATTGAATTAAACGTTTAATTAATTCTATTAATTTGTTTACAGGTGCAAATAAATTTTTTTTTTTTAATAAATATCACATATTAATTGAAATTAATTTTTATTTATTTTTTTCTGTGTACATTCATTATGGATCTACCTTAGTAGCGAAGTTGTTTTGACAATGTCCGCCTGTCTGTGTGTTGTCTTAAATGTAGCTTTAAAAGAACCTAGACCCAATAAGGACTAGGTTATTATTTCAAACTGCATCACAGTTTGTCCGAAAAAAGTTCCTATTGAAATTCTCCCAAAACAATCCACAAATGGCTGAGGCATGAGCAAAAAATCACGACTGTCTCTAATTTTTACCTATTATTCTCTAACTTATGCTCATAAGCTTTTACTTTGTGAAGTGCACTTACAATACTGTACAATACAAAAAATAAGGGTTATGACAATGTGTTCTTGTAGAAAAGACCATAAAAGAAATATACTTGCGTCTGCTTTTTTTAAGAATTAATCGGAAATTTATTTAAGGGGAGTTAAAGTTTCACCCTTTTGATCTGTTTGTGTAGCATATCTGTATAAGAAACTATGTGTTCTTTGCATCTGAGGTGTAAGGTTTGTTCATCAACTTTGTAGAAAATGTGACGGCAAATAATTTTGTAAAACACATTTACCCTCTAACTAACCTTCATAACGTTACTTTGTGGCTCTATTCTAAAAATATCGTAAAAAACACCTCAAAGAAGACGATATAGCAACTAATAAAGTTATCTTAATTCAAATTATTCAGATTATTTTTTTGTAAAAACCCTTTAAAATGTAAACTTAATAAAACTGAAATTTTATGTTCATTATCTTTAAGTGAAATAGTCGCATTAAGGATTTCAATGATTTTAATGTTAAGTCGATATTTTAACACTTTACATTTTCACTTTCAACCAATTGTTAAAAAGACCATGACCTCTTTCTTTATGCAAATTAAGCCAAAGATGTGGAAATCGAAATACGAAAAGGAACTAAATATTTTAATTATATTGCTTAAAATAAAGTTAAATCTGAAAAGGATTTTGTGTTAGTTACATTAGCAATAATAATGGTATAATTGCTTATGGAGTAGTTGGTTATTTGCCAGTGCTAATAAAGGAATAAAACAATATGAGTCGATAATAAAAAAGAATCTTTTAAATATACATAGCACCACCATTTATTAAAATCTAATAAAATTTTACTAAAGATCTTGGCAGGCTGGGAAAGCAGCTCATGTTTGAAATGCTTTTTCGGCAACAATAAGGTTGTCACTAACATTCCGCATGCTGGAAGAACTTGTGCAGTTTGAAATATTATAACGATTACACTTAGGGACAAAAGTATTTTAAACCGCGCGATTAAATAACCGCTTTGTTTTGATAAGAACTATTGGTACCATTGGAAAGGCAATTTTCTATAGATATAAAATAAACAAAGATTTTACAACACTTCAAAGTAAATTATAAAAAAAAAAAGATATTACACACATTTTTTTTATCTATCAATGTCCATTGAAGCGGTTTGCCACACCCCAAAATACAGCGCGTGTTTTTTTTTGTATATTTAAGATACGATCTCATAATGTATCTACTATAAATTAATTTTTTCTTTCTTCGGCCTTTGAAAACTAAAACTCTTTTAAGTCAACCACATTATTTTAGTCGATTTAATTAAATACGGGTCTCCACTTTTTTTGAAATTAGTGCTAGTTCGCATTTTGACAAATATGCAATGGGGTGGTAACCCTTCGTTTTAAATAGAGCAATATGGGTATCAAATTTTTTCTTTTGCCAAGTGCATCATCTTTGTATGTAAATAATTTAGATTTTTGCAAACTAGATGCATTTTACACGGTGCTCTGGCATATATATAAATGCAATTTTGTGATAGCTCTAATACTATAGCGGATTTAGTTTTTAGATTCTAAATCATGTATGTATGAAAATAGGACTTAAGAAAGAAAGAAAGAAATGATCAACGACTTCTTGGCGGCATATTTTTTTTTTTTTTTGCATATTAAAAAAAGTTATTAAATTTTATTGTTTATATTTACATAACTATATATTAATACCTATATATTTTTGCGAAAAGATGGCGTACTTAGCAAAAGAAAAAATTTGATACCCATATTGCCCTATTTAAAACGAAGGGTTACCACCCCATTGCATTTTGTCAAAACGCGAACTAGCATGAATTTAAAAAAAAGCTGAGACCCATATTTAATTAAATCGACTAAAGATTAAAATATGTTACTTTGGCATTTTTATTACAAGCAACCCCGAACAAAAAATTCAAAACCCGTTGTTTTTTACAGAATATCCTTAAAAAAGGACTTGGATGATCGTCCTTGGACAAGTTGTATATACAGTTGGACGCGCCTTAAAAAACCTTTCTTATGATACCCATATTATATATGTTTGCAAAACATGCAAAAATAGACTCTTTTTCAAAATGGTCCAGCTCACGAGAAGTCAAAGCTGGAGCCAAAAAAATTTTAAATGTCATCTTAAAAAAGCCCAAGTTCATTTTAAGGAGGAAACATCGAGTACTCTTTTGGTGAGTCACTCTAATATATATAAAAAAAGGCGAATAAGAAAGAATTTATATTAATAAAATTAATTTTTGCAAGATGGCGTCAGTTTTAACAATGCACCTCCTTCTTGATTTTTTCAAATTATCATGCCTTTAACATAAGCTGGGCAATAAGAAATATTGCTCTCTTATTCTGCCAACGTTGTTGCCAAATTGCTGAAATATTTATCTTTGGTGTAAACTAGAGCAGTGATGCCAATTTAGTGCTTTTGGCACTATTTATGGTGCTTTTTGATGCCTCAAAACGCCAAAATTTTATCCATAGTGCCTAACTAAGAAAAAGCACTAAGTGCTCTTTACAATTTTAACTTTTTTGTACCATTTTTTCAAACTTCGATTATATAGAGGATGATTTAGATGAGATTTGCTTTTTGGGGTACAGTTTTGGGAAGGCCTGTAAAGATTTTAAGATTTCAAATGATAAAAAAAAGTGATAAAAGAAAGTTGCATTCGTTTTACCAACAATTTTATTTATTAGGTTAAAGCTAGGCTTCCTAGCAATTTGGAAATTTTACAAAACGTTTAACTTTTTAGCGTTGACAACATATTTAGTTATCGTAATAAAACGATGTATTTGTTTGCGGTAAACATTTTTTTAAAGATTTAGACACTAATTCAAAAATAGAAAATGGCTTGGAAAATATTAGGAATTGTGAATGGAAAAATAAACAACGATTTTGAAACATGCAGTCGGAAACCAGACAAAAGAACGCAAAGACTTTAAAAACAAAAAAAGAGACGTAGCTTGGTACACAGAAAAAAAAAAATTAATTTCAATTAAAAAATTTGTGATATTTATTAAGAAATTAATCAAATTTGCACCAGTTAACAAATTAATAGTATCAATTAAACCAGTTAATAATATTAATTAAACGTTAAATTCACTTGATTAAACGCTTAGTCCACTTGATTAAATTTTTAATTAAAACTGATTACTTTTTTGATTAATGATTGAATTGGTGAAAAATTTGAAAAGTGAAAAGTGTATATAAAAATAGCTGACAGATACTGCTTTTATAACGAGCGTTTGTGTAACCTGCCATGCGCTTACGATAAAATATAAGGTTTTTTATTAAAATATGGGTTGTCATTAAGTTTTATAAACAATGATCGGTCATTGCAAATTTTCGGTAATTGCAACTGGCCAGATTTTTTCGAGCTACGAAAATCGAGCTTGCACTTTATTACTTTATAACTGTTTTATGGCCAATTCAAACTCAGCTGATGATGATCCAAGTGATTTGGATGATATTATTTTTATTGAAGACAATAATAATAAATTTAAAAATGTTTATATACAAATATAGTTATATGTATTATTTAATTTTAAATGAAAATGGTCACCCATCAACGCCGTTGCCTTTTTTTAAATTTTGGAGGTATATAATATTCGGCACAACCGAATGCAACTTGTTTTGTGTTTAATTAAATTGTGAAAATGGCTTAGCGCTCTTTTACGATTTTTTTTGTTAGAAATAGTGCTTTTTAGTGCCTTTTTTTAAATAAAAAAAAGCGCTTTTTGCTCTCAAAAAGTTGGCATCACTGGACTAGAGGTCTGCTTTGAATAACTCACTCGTTTGCTTTTACTCAAAGTGCACAACATTTATTCAAATAAAAAACATTCAAAAAGACAAGAAGAGAGTAAACCGTATACAAAAATAAGAGTGAATAAATTGAATAAAAAACTTGTTTACTGTAAATAAATTTGAGAGTCATTCATAAGTAACAAAACATTGGAATGACCCGTTAGATAGAGGAAGTTTACAAAAAACATTCGAATAATTTTTGAATTATTGAATGTGCATACATTTATTTGAATACACACCGATATAAGGCTAGGGCACTAAGACCTCAAGCTCTGAGAAAAGTTATGGAAAATGTTTATGAAAGAGCACATCAGGTTATTGCAAATAATGGACACCATTCGAATGATTTTGACTTTAAAACATATTTTAACCATGAATTTTCAAATTATTATGAACTTTTTAATTTTAACTAGTTCCAACTTTGTAAAAAAAAAATTTTAAAGAAAAAAGTTATTCACGAATCATTACGTAACTAAACTTATATTGTTCATTTCAACACGTCCAAAAAAAACCATTCCATCAATCAAAGAGTGTGCGACCTTACTTATAAAATATTTTAAAGCTTCTTCTTATGGCCTATACTACTATTGGTACAAAGGGTATTAAGCATTGATGTTGCTGTTTGTAACATATATAAATATACAAACATAAAAAATTCTCTTTAGTATACCGATTGACCTAGGGCAGTGAAGGGCACTTTTGCAAATCCTATGTACGCGTGTATAGGAAAAAAATGCTGCTTGTGTGACGTCGACACATGAACACTATAAATTTCTTTGTGTGGTCTGTGACAATAGCTGCGTTCGTTTACCCCAAAACTTGTACAAATTTGTACTGGTTTTACTGAAATGCGTTCGCGTACACATAAATTTGTAAAATTTTCATATAACTCACCTACTAGATTTTACTGGAAAAGTAAACGAACGCACATAATATACATTCGGCTGATGCTTTGTTGTAATTTCTTATTGATGAGCGTCATATGTTTTCTGCTGCTAATCACACAAGCATAAATGACCTAGACTAACTTAATTGGTCTTATGATGTCCGTCCGTCCTTTCAGCTGGATCGTTGTCCGTCCATTAGGTATATGATTCATTTTTTTTTTTTTTTTTGCAAATATAAAATTTTACTTAACAAAAGCTAAGTATCGTTACTTTAATATAGAAAAGCCCTAACTAACATTTTCCTTGCTTTACAGGAGATGGAAAAAACTTTAAAAAAATTGTAGTATCATAGTTGCGATTCTTTTTAAACGCAGTTTTTTATTAATTTTGTTTAGAGAAATTAATAAAAAACTGCGTTTAAAAAAAATCGCGACTACAAGACTATAATTTTTATTAAGTTTTTTCCTTCTTCTGTAAAGTAAGGAAAACGTTAGTTAGGGCTTTTCTATATCAAAGTAACGGTATATTAGTGCCCATGAGTTCTGGAAAGGGTTTGCTCTTAAATATGTATCCGTAAAGAGTGTGGTTTAAGGTATTTTGTGGTCGGGTTTGACGACTTTACTTTCTTAATAATTTATTTGTTCAATTAAAAGATGACAGTTTTCAATTAAAGATAAGTCTTTAGGGTTTTGGTTCTTTTAAAGTAAGTAAATACCAACTTTGTGATTGTTTTTCTAAGTGTGACAGCTCTGTCCATTTATGTAGTACTTGTTTTATAATCCAAATAAAACATCAAATAAATTGCTCTTCACCTTTTCACAATCATCAAAGATTCTTTAATATAGTTAAGGACTACGAAAAGTTGTAAAATTTTTTTTTCTTTGGTTTTTCGTAATTTAAAAGACAAATAATAAATTTTACCAAAGACTTTAAAGTAATAAATTCTGTTTTCTTTGACTTTTTTTTTGTAATGACCAAACTTTGTTTATGGAAAATCATGACGTGCCTTTTTTAGGTTAGTTGGTTTTTTGTAAAGAGCAGGAGGAGGTGTGAGAAACATCAACGAAAAAGTCAACAAAGCTTTTTATAAAATTTTATTCTACTTTATATGGCTTTTAGTTTGAACATCTTTGTCTGTCTTTTTAGAGCAAACAAGAAAATTTACAGTGTAAAGAAATCGATTATGGGCTGTATTCCTACTGTATTTTTTTGTAGTTTTACCATTTTTATACTACGACACGTTTCCTTAGGGCTTTTATTAAAATTTCCCGTTCTTTATTCCTTTTATGACCTTTTTTATTTATCTTCCTTACAAAAAGTTTAAGCAATTTCTCTTCACGAACGTTTGTGTTTACTTGCTATTTAACGATAATGACACATTCCAAACGTAAAAGTACAAAAGACAAAAATTTGGGTCAAACCTTGTAGATGGAGAAGAAGAAGCCAAGGAAAACCAAAGGAATTCCTTAATAACAATTTCTTAGAAAAACAAAACCTGAGAACTGAATTCTTCTTTGTCTAACATATTTCTTGTTTATGTACATTAGGGTTATAACTTTTTTACGAAAAAATTATGGGCACCACGTTATGCAACATATTGTACTGACAACAAAAATCGGTTTTGAAGTCAATTCGGAACAAAAACCTTTGGCACCGAATTGAATTTGGAAAAGCTTTTAATACTTTTTTTATATGTTTTATATATTAAAGGTGGTTTTAGACGAAATGCCTTTAGCAGTTTGCTTTTCAAATGTCCCACTGCAAAATGTTTACATTTTTACACAACATGTAAATTCGCTTTTGTAAACGATTTGAGGTTTTGTCAGATGAAACTATAAATAAGCGTGCGAATGCCAAATTAAAGAACTTTTTTATTTTTTAATTGCAGCCATGAGCAATTACATATGGATTTTACACCTGACAAAGCCATTGCAAAATACATGTCTTCTAAAAGTACCTTAAACAGTATAATACATTGTGCATTGGAGTGCTCCCAAGAATTAACTTGCGAATTTCGACCGCCCCTCCCGCCCTAGAATTGTTAAATGTATTGTTTATACACGTTGTCTGGCGCCGCAACGACGTTTACATTTACAAGGGGAAAAAAAATTTTTTTTTTCTTAAATTTTTGTAAAACTGTAGCCATTAAATAATTGCTTTTGCAATTAAATGTAAAAGAATCAAAATGTGTAATTGACAGATTTTTTTAAAGTTTAAAAAGTTTGAGGTCATTCAGACCCCAAGCTTTTTTAAGGGTTAATCTCAATTTTTGCACTGTTTTGTCTTATCATTACTTTACAGTATATTTTCCTCCAGTTTCATACAAATTGGCACAAAAATTTAAAATATTTCGCTAACTTTCCTTTAGAAATTCCAAATATGTATGTCAAAATTTGACCTTTGACCTTTATGATTTTAAGGTCAATTTTTTTCGGACTGTAATATTCTGAATAGGTTTTACATAAAATTCATGACACAAAGCAAATTAGGCTCATTCCCCAAAATATGGCCTAAAAATTAGTTTTTTCCGAAAATCGCCAAACTTCAATCGCAAGTATAGAAAAACTATGCGAGGTATTGACATAATTTGCTTATATTTTTATTACCTATTATATCCTTAATAACACCCAATGTGATGATCAAAAAATTCTGAAATTTGTAAAACAAAATTTTGAAAAAATTAAAAATGGAGTTTTGAAACTGCCGCTAAAAAATAAAATTTTCTTGGTCATACCTGCGAATAGGTTAATGGTATCCTTCGAAGACAAAAACTCATATACAAGTAAATAGGGGGATATTTCAAGTAAAAATTAGCTCTTTTTCAAATATTTCTCAAAATATGTTAATTTTATTCCTACATTTCTTGCTAAAGTGGCTCGTGTCACATAAATGGCCCGGGAAAAATTTAATAACCATATTTTCACCAAATTTTGTCTTTTATAGCTGAATTGAACGATAATTACGTACACAATTTGACTTTTCATTATGTTAGGGCAACAGTTTTACATAAACTGGAAAATTGTTTTTGTTACCCTTGTAAATGCACCAATATACACAACGTACAACTACAATACATAGATCAATTCTAGAATGGGGGATGTCCCGAGCCTTGAAATTTTTTTTCGCCCATACAAACATGTAGCACTGTAATATGTATGTGGTTGAATCTAATATTGCTTGCTTATTTTGACATCATTTTTGGGATTGAAGTTTTATGCAGAATTAATGGCGTTTTCTTTTCTGAAAAAAGTGTTGCATAAGTGTTACATGTGACTTGGCAACATTTTTAAATGTACCCTATTTTTTAAGAAGTGTTTCATATTTTACGTATACAAAAGAACACAAATTGCGGCATTAGGCAATAAAGTACAATTAGCGAAAGGTAAATTCAATTACAGGTGGTGGCAAGACTAAAACAATCCAAAGACCACAGCAACAACAGGGGCCTAATTCTGGCATTCGTGATCGAGTACTTTCTCGATTGGAAAGCAATTTTATTTCAGTCAATACTGAACTGATCAAAATTATTTTTTCTATATTGTGAAACTCAAATGAATGCTTTACAATAACGAAAAAATATTTCCAATTCGTTCAGTATTGACTGAAATAGTTAGATATTAAATTGCTTTCGAATCGAGAAAGTACTCGATCACGAATGCCAGAATCTGGCCCCAGATGTTTTTTGTTGTTGTTGTTTTTTTTTTTTTTAATTTTAAAGGAAACATCATCAGAAAAAAACGCTTTACACTTTTTAAATAACACATGTTTCAGAAAGGAGCATAAACAAATTCAAAAGGCAGAATAAATGCATAATTTTACTCAGAAAAGAAAACGCCATTAGTGTTTCAAATAGGTAACTTTAATCCTTCAAAGAACAGCTATTCAATTATCGTAGGTACACATTAATTTCTTAATATTAAACCGAATTATGCAACATTTTGAAAATAAGTCCCCCATGATGTACATTTATTTACCAGAAGAATGATGGCAGGGGAATGACGAATATCTACAAAACTTACTTAAATTAAAATTTAAGTGCTCAAATTAAAAAATTAAAAAAAAAATTAAACTAAATCAAAATTTAAGTACTTACCTTCAAAAAAATTAACACGAATCGGAAGTTTATATTTAAAATAAACTTAAAAGAATTCACAAAATTATAAAAGATATTGAAATTTTTCTAAAAAGCCACACCAGTGGAATGACGAACTTAACCCATTTTTCGCCGCACCAAGTAAATTGACAACATAATATCAAAAAAGGTTTTTAGAAACTGACAGAAAAAAGAAACTTTGCAAGAGTAAGAGTGCTGGTGATTATAATCACCAGTCGGCGAAAATTGGGTTAACTGTGAAAGCTCATTACGACAGACAAAAGGCGACTGATTTTATTTTATTAATATTGCTGGCGAAAATCCTGCCACATATTCACGCATAAGATACAATTTTCTTTCAAATTTTAATTATTGCAAACCAACAAAGCTTTAAAAATTTAAATTTTAACATATATAAGATTTTACAGGGGAATGAATCATCCATAAAAATATTAATTGATAAACAATTTTGCGCATTACAAGAAAAAAAAAAACATACTATAAACATTATTTTTTTTACTTTGCACTAGTTTTTAGTAGAAATTGAGAAAAATTTAAATGTTAGGGACAGCCAGGGTAACGAGATTTGAACACTTTGGTTGGCAATTTTTTAAGGAACAAACCAATTTTAGGAAAGGCTCCTTCTGCAAAGGAACTATACAGCTTAAATGTAAAGTAAATAATGACGTGGAATATATTTTATTTGTCCCTTTTTAAACATTTGGTGTTAGAAGAAATAAATTTCAAGTTAAATGTTCGTGTAGTTTTACATAGCGAAAATTTGTCTTGAAATATTTCAAAAGCTCGTTCTACATATACTTATGTTGCTGCGCTGCTAATTATAGAAGTTTCTTGGACCCTACATCTTAGAAAGTATTTGCGAGCCTTCTTCAAAGTAATATGCAAATTATTCAAATACGAAAAGTAATTTTGGTACAAGCACTCACAAAAAAAATTATCCAAAATTGTTCACCAATTAGAGCATTAATCAAAAATATAATCAGTTTTAATTAAAAATTTAATCAAGTGAATTAAACGTTTATTCAAGTGAATTAAACGTTTAATTAATACTATTAACTGGTTTAATTGATACTATTAATTTGTTTACTGGTGCAAATTTAATTAATTTTTTAATTAATATCACAAATTTTTTAATTTAAATCAATTTTTATTTTTTTCTGTGCTGTTTTAAAGCCAATTGTCGTAAATAAATTTGCAAATAGTGTAAAGCGTTTCTCGGTGCATTGGAAGAAACGTAATATGGCTCTTAAGTTCAGTCAAACATTGTTTATTGGTGGTAAGGAATTAAAGTTAGTATATGGAAATGTTATATTTATATTTTTTATAGTAATATTTTTTTTTTTTTTGAAATATCTAAAAGAGTGTCCCGTTAGGCTAGCTGGTAGTGAGCTAGTATATCAGCGCCGGGGTTGCGGATTCGATTCACGCCAGATACCAAGGGCTTAGCTTAGGGAATTAAAATTATAAAAAAAAAAAATCTAGATGTTGGCCCTTGCAAATAAAAATTATTTTCTTATTATTTCACGGTCAAGAAAGATTATCAGGAACAATTTTAATTGATTTTCATGTTGTAAAATTCCTTTCTTCATAAAAATAATTTAATGAAAATTAAATTTAATGAACTTAAGCCTAATTAAAAATATTAAAAAAATTATTTTCTAACATTTCCAAAATAACTCGAATATTTCGCCATGATGTTATTTTATATCTCTTTAAAATCGCGGGAAATATTTTTTTGTTGATAAGAGATAAGTAAATAATAAAAAACAATACGGTTTTAAGTAATATATAAAATTTTTATAAAAACTAAAAAAAAAATTATACAAAACTTCATTTCGTTTGGTGTGGGAACTTTTTTAACGATCGCGAAACAGATCTATCGTATTTTTTATTATTATAAGTTTTCAAAAGGCCTACACGGCTATGCCATGTAATATTATATATTTTTCAATTTTCAAGAAATGCAAAAAGTCACAACCCTAATGTACATATGTAAAAATATGTGTAATGGCTTAGAAAATTCTGTAGGAATTTATATTTGGACAAGCCTAACGTTATAACACCCTAAAAGATTTGGAAGTAAAATCTGTTACTCGAGTGTTAATTGGGAGCTGCAATGATCGAATATGTGGAAAACACCACAAACAAATTCTGACAAGGTTAAGTTGCATTCATAAAAGAATGATTTTCGTCAAACTGAAATGACTTTATTTATTTATTTATTTATTTATTTATTTAATCAATGGACATTATCCTTACTGACTAATAACAATATTGACTTAAAATGAATAAATAACATTATAAATTTTAAAATATAGTAACCAACTTTACAGAGTATATGTAAATAAAAAATTACGAGTTCAGAAAAACAATAATTTTATGCTTTATGGAATTTAAACATAAAGAAAAATCAACAAATTGTGATAAAGAATTAAATTGTCTACATAACCTTGAAAAAGGATCAGCAATGGCGTAATTTACTCTATAAAATTTAACAAAAAGCAGATTATAATGACGAGTATTGCGACCAGGTATATTAAATTTTACAGAATTTAAAAGAAAATCACAAGAAACATTACCATTAATTAGATTAACCATAAAAGATACATTTAGCATTGTACGGCGACTTTTGAGCGATGGTAGTTTTATTAATGCCAGTCTACTAGCATAGGAAGGAAAGTTTGCCGAGTAACTCCAATGAAGATCACGTAAACAGAATAATAAAAATTGTTTTTGGACAGATTCAATACGAGAATTATGAATGTTGTAATACGGATCCCAAATGATTGACCCATATTCTAAGATAGGTCTAACGAGTGACACGTACAGTTGCTTCGTTATGTATGGATCAGTGAATTCTTTAGCCCAGCGCTTAATAAAGCCAAGAACACCACGAGCTTTATTTACAGTTAATGTAATATGCGAAACAAAGTTTAATTTAGGATCCAGTAAGACTCCAAGATCAAGGAACGAATCAACCAACTCCAGTTGATGTCCACCCAAAGCATAATAAACATCAATACAGGTATTTCTATAAAAACGCATACATTTACATTTCATTAGATTTAGCTCCATCATATTATGATTACACCATAAAAAGAAGTTATTAAGATCCGCTTGAAGATAAAAATGATCAGCAAAGCAATTAAAAGAATAGAAAATTTTTACATCATCAGCATACATCAATATATTGGCAAAGTTAATAACGTTGGGCAGATCATTAATAAACAGCGAAAATAAAAGTGGGCCAAGATGACTGCCTTGGGGAACACCGGACGAAACATAAATGTACTTGGATATACAATTATTGAATTGTACTTTTTGCTTTCTACCAACTAAATAAGAACGTAACCAGCTTAAACTTTTACCCGATAAACCTAATAAATCCAATTTAGTAAGAAGAAGTTGATGGTTAACTTTATCAAACGCTTTACTGAAGTCAGTATAAACAGCATCAGTTTGTTTCTTTTGTGTAAATGCAGAATTAATTAAAGTTGTTAAATGAAGTACATTAGTTGTAGTTGAACAGCCTTTTCTAAAACCATGCTGGCATGCTACCAGTAACGAAGAGGTGTGATGGCAGAGGAAACCAGTAACTAGTTTTTCAAAAAGTTTTGGAATAGCACTTAATTTGGCAATTCCTCTATAGTTTGTTATATCCGATTTATTACCAGATTTAAATAAAGGTTTTATAAACGAATCTTTCCATAATACGGGAAAATAGCCATACATAATCGACGCATTGAACATTAAAGTTAATGGCGTAATTAATGATTCAGCACACTGACATATAATTATTAGATTTCTTTCATATTATAATTAGATTTCTTTCAAAACAAAAAGAATTTTGAAATTTTACAACCAAATTTTTTTATGGTGAGGTTTTGATTAGACTACGTGCCAGAATTTCAACAAAGTCGTGACCAAATGAATCTGACAGCTAATGATGTAAAATTTTCCGCTGAATCCGAATATGAAGTCAGAATTGTCAAAAGTAGAACAGTTTTTGATAAACAAATAACTGTTATTGGTGTTTTTAAAAAAGATGATGTGACTAAAATGCAGCGGAGAAATTTTACATAAAGATAAGGTGTCAAATTCATTTGGTCAAAAAACTGTCACGTAGTGTTACATACATATATAAAAATTACTTGTTTTATTCTAAAGTTTGTCATTCGGTGTGATATATCGTGAACTATTTATCTAGTCCTCGTCCATATTGTTAAACATTTGCTGCAAAAACTTTCTTCAATTCTCTTTTAAAACTGCATTCGTGTCCATATAATGAAACATAATTTTTGCAGCATTTAGGTATTTCTAATGCCTTCTCTCTTTCTCCATCTTTGTTTTTTTTTTTTTTTTTTTTTTTTTTAAATTTCCTAAGCTAAGCTAATTTCTATAAGTCTTTCCTTTTTCACTATCAAACCTAAATGTTTAGCAGCAATTTGTTCATAATATAGACGAGGACCTAGGACGCCACACAGTACATATATTTTGGGTCTTTGGGTAGATTTCAGTGGATTCAAGCAACTCAAAAGAAAACAACAGTTAAGGATCGGCCAATGCTATAATGACTACTGCAGAAGTTGTCATGATAAAAAGCGGAAGAAAATGGTGTTTTACTTTCTCTGCCAATGACCCGGTTTGCCGGTTATTAGGATTAGGCATTTTGGGAGACCAGAGTTGCCGTATTTGGATGACATACCTAATGTAAGACTAAGATCGATCTCTTTTTTCCGCAAAGAATTAAAATGGGTCGAGGATGCAGTGATGTCTGGGGAAAAATCTGCTAAACACCGGTTTGACGCTTGTCACTGGCACAAGTTGTGACAAGGAGACCGCTGTAAGTCCTTGTGTTAACTGCCCACATAACCTAAACTAATTTTTCTAAAACAACTTTTTCCGAGTATAACAAAAGAAATTTAAAACATTGCGCAAATCACGTAATGTAAGATTACAGTTAGTATTTACATACATTCATCTTTGTACATGCTTACCCAGCAAACACGTAGTCAAACCTTTGATATAAAATGACGTTATCATTTGATATCAAACACAATTCTCTAACCTTTTTTAATAATGTGATTTTAACATTTGAATTCAAATTGATAATTATATAAAATATAAACATTCGACAATCAATGTTTTATCAATTTTGTAATAATTTGTTGTTAGGTGTTATTTTCAAATTGAAAATAAATTTGGCAATAATAAAGCAAAAATACAAGTGTAAACATTTTAACATGGCGATAAAAGTTCTTAACAAATTAAGATAAATTAAAAAAAAAATGTGATTAAAAACTAAAAATTAAGTCAGTTTTAATTAAAAATTTAATGAAATGAATTAAACGTTAACTTATATCAACGACATTTCTGCAAAAAATGTTGTTAAAATCAAAAAAGTTTTTAATTGATACTATTAATTGGTTTACTGGTGCAAATTTAATTAATTTTGTAATTAATATCACAAATTTTTTAATTGAAATAAATTTATATTTTTTTCTTCTTTTTTTGTGTAAGAAATAAAATCTTTTATCTTTTTCTAATTCACATTATAAGTTTGTTGTATAATCGGAGTGCAACGGAAAGCCAAGAAAATTCAGGAAGTAAGGAGGAAGATTTTTTCTTCCCAAGAGTTTAAGTACGAAGAATGAGATTTTTATATTTCAGAAGTTGCGATTGTGCCAAATGTTTAGTTTTTCAAATTATTTATCGATTGATTTGAAATAATTTTAAATTTAAAATCAAACTTCTGTGTTTGTTTGGTTATTAACTCATAAATGTTTGTTTGTAAATATATTTTTTAAGCGTCTATTTTCATTGAAAATCATATTGAATTAAAAACTATGCATATAATATTGTTCCAGTCTTTTTTTTTTTTTTTTTTTTTTTTTTTTTTGTTGCAAAAAGGAAACAAAAAAAATAAAATATCTCTTGAAAACAATGAAAACATGACAGTGCCTGTCAATAAATGCATGTCGTTCATACATGTATGTATTTTTGAAAAAACAAAACATAGCATACGTGATAACGAACTTAGTAAAATGCAATGGATTATTTGTCAGTATTGTATTTCTATTTCATGGCATAAAAACGCCTTTTGTACAGTAAGGCAAAGATTTTAAATGTTGCGAAAACATTTCACTTGCGGATAAAAACCCGTTAATAAGTTATTACATGTTTCTTTTTTGCAGCAGGATGAATACTTATTTCTTTAATGCTTTCGTATCTACAAAAGTCTAGCCCCCAGACAACACGGGCAATAAGTTTGGCATTAACGTGGCATTTGCCAATTTCTATTGCTAAAACGAGATATTAAAGCTGCCTACACAAGAATGACTTGTGCGTGTGATATGTTCGCGTACCGTTTCTCCACACACGACGAACAAATCACAATAGCCTTTAACGTCAAAAAGAAAACATGAATTGTCAAGCGGATGATGCAATAAGACTTTTGATAATTTCTTTGTGTACACAACAAAAAAAAGAATTAAAAAAAAAACAGTTGAATGAAGGACTGAAAGGCTTTTAAGAAGAAATATGATTCACATCTTATTTTATTAAAAAATATGGAAATTGCATCTCCGCAATAGATACAATTTAAATATTCGTTGTACACTAAAAAATTGTTTGCGCTCAAGCCCACTGACACTTTGAACAAACAACAAGAAATTGTAAACTTTTAATTACTTGTGATTTGTGCCCGCACAGACCCATTAACAAGTAACAAGGCGTCTAGCACGAATAAATCTCACGCACAAATCACTCGTTTGTGGGCAACTTAACGTATGCCCTGCGTACACTGAACCAAAAATCCAATGAAAATGTACGTTAAGCAAACGAAATTACGTTTATTTATATATTTTCGTTGGCTTGACGAATTATTCGTTAATATAATGAAAATAATACATAAATTTTTCATTGCATAAACGAATAATTCGTTAAGCCAACGAAAATATTTTAACAAACGTAATTCGTTTACTTAACGTACAGTTTCATTGGATTTTTGGTTCAGTGTAAATACATATTTATGTGTAAGAATACACCCTGCATATAATACGACTAGTCCATACCTGCATGTAAAATCTAGCCCATAAGGATCCAGGACTAGTCCAAAGGTAGCCCCATTGTATGGGAAAACATGGTCTACTTAACAGCAGGACCATATAACCCAGCTTTGGATTACAAAGGATTAGTCTTAAAACAACTCCATGGTATATTCCAGAGGATTAGTTTTAACTTCATTTAAAAACGAAGACATTTCGTTTTAAAACGAAAACATGTCGCTTAACTACAAACTCTTTTTTAACAATGATATAGTCCATGCTTGCATTACATTAGACCATATTGTAAGAAGTCAATTTTATCTAAAATGGATTAAGTAGTCCAACATTATTTGCAGGGCATGTTCATGAACAAATGTAATACTTAATAAATTGTGTTTCGATGGTACAAAAAAAGAAAAAAAAATAACGTAATAACAAAAAAACTTGATTATCCCAATTCACGGTCTTATGCATTTGAGATTTAACAAATTTTAGGATTGTAATTATTTGCTATAAATTGCAAATGCACTCTTTGGTTTAGTTTGCAAAACACGAAATTCACAATTGATTGATATATAAATACATATGTATATTATTATTTTCTTCTAAAGTTTTGACCTTTAACATTTATTTGTATAAGAAAAATCTTTAAAGAACAGTTATGTTCTGTCAACTTTTTATTGCATTTTTCCCGTTTATCCCGTTTCATAAATTTTTTTTTTTTTTATTTTCCACGTTGAAATTTTTTCACTAATTACACTACGTGACAAAATTTCAACAAAGTCGTGACCAAATGAATCTGACAGCTAATCTTTATGTAAAATTTTCCGCTGAATCCGAATATGAACTCAGAATTGTCAAAAGTAGAACAGTTTTTCAGATATTCCAAAATAACCGTTATTTGTGTTTTTAAAAAAGATGATGTGACTGAAATGCAAATATCTTAAAAAAATTTAAACGAATTATGTATTTCTTTCTTTTTAGTAAAAGGTTATAAAATTTCTTAAATAACCACGGATTTCTTGTGAAGATTGGTCAAGAAATGACAGAGTTACAGGGGACAAAAGTTTAAGCTTCATTGAAAATTTTATGATTTTGTTCAATTTTGCTCTTTTCAAGTTATTTTTTTTAAACCAATCATTTAAAAATCCGAATGTTTTATTGCATGCGACGTTAGATTATTTTAATATGAACATTTTGCGCCCAACAAGACATAGATTGGTACAAAAATGACAGCGCTACAGAAGATTTAGTAAATTAACCCACATAGAAATTCAAAACTTTCAAGCAACTTTTAATATTTATTGTTACTAAAAATTAAGCTTTGTATATTTATTTGTTGTGGGTTAATTCAATTAATCTTCTGTAACTTTGTCATTTTTGCACTGATCTGGATCCTATTGGGCACAAAATGTTCGTATTGAAATAGGCTAAAATTTTATTTTTTGGATATTTGCATATCAGTCACATCATCTTTTTAAAAAACACAAATAACAATTATTTTGGAATATCTCAAAAACTGTTCTACTTTTGACAATTCTGACTTCATATTCGGATTCAGCGAACAATTTTACATAAGGATTACGTTTCAAATGCATTTGGTCAACAAATTGTTACGTAGTGTTATTGCTTGTGTTAAGCAGTGTTGCCAGTTTAGCCATTTTTCATCCTGTTTAGCCATTAAAAAATGAGTTTAGCCATTAGCCATTTTTTTAGCCATTTTTCAACTTGTTTAGCCATAAAATTATTTTTTGCCGTTTTTCTTTTAAAAGAATAATATTTATTTTATTACAAAAATTTATAAAAGTAAAATAAACATTTTTAATAATTAAAACGCCTTTAAATTAAATCACAACTTTTACAATGTTGAAAATCGCTATAAACTATGATTATGAAAAATCTTTCAAAAAAAAAAAGGAAAACTATTCCAATATTAAATTTATAAAATGGATCAACACAAACGTCGGTGTTTCTTTCTGGTTGCAAGGATTTCAATAAATAGATGCAGGCGGCAACAAATTTTTTTTAGAAATTTCAGAATTGACTATAAAGTTGCTCTCATTTACATGGTCTAATGCTTAAGGAGAGAGGGTATTTAGCCAAGTAAATATTGTTAAAAGTAATTTGAGAAATAGGTTACATTTAGCAACCCTTAATTCGATTTTATCAATTAGGTAAATATTTTTACCATAACAATAAAATATTTATAGCAACACCACAGTAGTAGAGATGGTACTATGCGCTTGTGTTGATGTTTGCAACACCTTAAAATATTGGTCCTAAGCCCAACTTTTCATATACCGATTGACTCAAAATCACTTTCTGAGTCGAATTTACGATGTTTGTCCGACTGGCTGGCTGGCTGTTTTGGAGATTATTTGATAAAATTTGGTACAAAGGTTCTAATTTGAATATGATACCCTACTTATAGTTGGGGTTAACCGACTATACTTTCTTACTTGTGTTTTATTGTAGAACTGGACTCAAAAAGTAGGGTAAATATTGTCGTGATTATGATTTACGTTTAAATTATTTAATTCCTATGAGATGAACACTAACGAATTTATCGATGATTTAATTTTTAAATATCTATCAAAATATATGCATTTACGTTTATTCTTATTTATCAAGTTGAATTTTAATGTGTTTTATTTAATAAAGCTTTAAGCCATTTTTTAGCCCATTTCTAGCCATTTTTTTGCGTTAATTTAGCCATTTTTGGTCACCAAGTTTTGGCAACACTGGTGTTAAGACATCACAAATTGCTGCTGTGATCGGGGATAACAAAGTTTTTAAAAAATTTTCAGAAGGATTTCCACTTTATTTTCACCCACTGTGGCTAAAACATCAAAGAGTTTAACACGTTTGTAATTAAATTTTGTTTGTGAATGAAGGTTACTGCAAACACAAATATGTATGTAAGTTAATAAAAAATTTAATTAAAATAAAAAAAAAACTGTTGTTAAATATATATTTGTTTAATAGATTTAAATCCTTTTCTAAACAAAACAAAAATAAACTTTTGTTGGCAGAAACAACAAATTAACTTTGAAACAAAATCATGCGTGAACATTTAGTTTTTCAATTAAATTTAACAACATGAAATATTTTTGACCTAACACGAGTCATAATTAAATAATTTCTAGAAAATAAGAATATTAAAATTAAGTTAATTAAGTTTGATTATGATTATGAAGATATCGGAATGACATGGAACCAAGTTAAATCATTAGCTAATGATCGAAAAAGATGGAAAGAGTTCGTTGGCGCCCTAAGTTCAAATTGAACGTTTTATCTAACTTTTTTTTACTATTGTAATCAAAAATTTTATAAATAAAGGAATGGAAAAAAAAAAAAAAATTAAGTTTTAGGGCCGGCCTAAGTCGACACAACGCACAGTGCTTTGATCTAACACTTACACATAATTATTTAAGCTAAATACTGATATTTAAAAATTTTTTAAAAAATCGGTAACAGAGCACATCTTACATCCCTGTATCTTTAGCTGTGAGAGGCACAGCGATTGTATGCGTAATTTCTCTTCGATGTGTGTGCACACGTTCGTAATAAACGAAAAAAAGAGAATGGCTAAATTTGTCAACAGTCATTATTTGTTTATATATTAAAAAAGCTTCATATAACAAATTAACTATGAAACATATTTTAAGTGTTTTAAATATGGTAGATGGAAGGGACCGAGCCGCCCTGATTTTTACCTAAAGCAGATCTAGCTAATGAAATTGATCGTAGCTACAATTATGTGCTTATGTGCTGTTTCTAAATAACAGGCAAATGATTGTGTAGTCAAATATATAGCACTCAGTCTTTGAGTTATGACAAACAATTGATTGTTTTAAAAAAATTTATATGAAAATAAATCTGTTTTTTGAGCGATTTTCATATAAATTTTAATACACAATCAATTGCTTGTCACCTGGAAACAACACATTAAACTGCACAATTACTTGTCTGTTATTTGGAAACAGCACATTAATGTACTTAAAAGGAATACATATCGTCAGCTCATTATTAGTTTGACCTACCAACCATTTAAAAAATGAGTTTTTAATACCCCTTTCTAATTCAAAAATTAGTTTCGCGAAATTTTTTATGGTTTCCGAGATATTAAGCATTGATTTTTCTCCATATCAACTATTTTAAAGTTTTTTTAGTATTGTTTTGCTCTACACGCCACAATTTGGCGATTGCACCAAATTCTTAATAAAAAAAGGTACAAAATTAAGTTCAATCTTGCTTTGCTTCATTGCAGTAAGAAAAAAAAAAGTGGTTTAAGCAAAAGCATAGTCGTATCAGTAGGTCTACGCAAAACGACTGCTGATTTTTTGTAGAGTTGTGTTTTTTTTTTTTCATTTAATTGTTTTTGTAGCAATTGTTTTTGATATCTTCGTCATTTAATACATACACACGACAAAGTGCGTGTTGTTTTTTTAAATGTTTTATTTCTGCATAGACCTCATAATTGCAATATGAGCAAAAGCAAAATAAAATGACAACAAGAAAAAAAAATTGTTTTATAAAAAAATAAACACGTGTTAATAAAAACTAAAAATTCCTTAAATTTATTTATTTATATATAATTTATTATTTAAAAATAATTTATTTCTATTCAGAGTTTATTTGATCTCGGTTCATAAGTCTTAAAAATGATTAGACTGAATTAGATGTGATAAGAAGGAAATTTTATATTTGAGCAATGTAGAGAACAATTTAAACTAAATATGGACTAAAACTTGTCTACCTTGAATATAGTTATCCTGAAGTTGGTGTGCGAGGAAAAGAAAAATGACATGTGTCGATTTATTCGAAAAACTCTTGCACAAATACACACCACTTTAGTTGAAGATGTTCTAAATCAGCTTGATTCGTTTTTGTTTTTTGAATGATAAAAGGTCGTTTTGGATCAAAATCCATCTTTTAATAGAGAGTCTACTATATTATTATACGAATTTTCGTAATTGACCTAAATAATGAATAGTTTAAATAATAAAGGCATTATTCATAAAAAATATTTCAGGTTTATATAAGTTTAAACGAATTAAAAACGAATTTTCTATGAGAATTGGTTCAACAAACTTTCTTTAAAACTGAAATACTTTTTATTATTAAGGGGGTAAATAATTTGTAGAACAATATTTACAACCCCGTTCAAATTTTAAGGATATCTTTATTTATATACCTGATTATTAGGACTGATTTTTCTAAAATTCACTCCCCTACGAATTCAAAACGGCCTACAGCACACACAAACATAAGTTGGGACAGTCATCCGCTATAATGAAAGATAAAAATGCAAAAATAAATTTTTTTGCCACGCCCTAATATAACGCCCATTTTTCTTTTTCACTCAAATATTTTAAGTCCGATCGAAATGTAATGTATAACAATGCATATCCAACACTGAAGTTATTCGGTAATTGGGTCTGTTATTAAAAAGAAAATCTAATAATTGAAGGTTTTACAAAAGAATTAAACACATTTTTGAGATACAGCTACTCACACTATAAGTGGGACACATAGAAAAAGTCCTATGTTGATAGACAGAAAGAAAAACACTGGGGATATATTAAGTTTTTAATTCTTTTGAGTACGACTAGCACTTAAACTAGTCGTTCACAAAAACTCAAGTACGAATAACACTTAAACATACTTACAACAATCTTAAATTACTTTCGGAAATCAATCCCAAAATTTCTTAAAATAAGTATAAAGTTCTTAACTCAAGTAAAAAAAAAAGATTAAACTTTTTGTTGGTAGTGCCACTCTGAGAGTAAAATTAAAAAGTGAGCGTTTTAATCTCATTCAACTTACCAAAGTTTGTTGCAGACACTACAACAACACCACACAAGAAGGTAAAAAACGATTTGCTTGTTGTGTGTAGAAACAACAAAAACAACAGAATAAAACGAAAACACACTATTTTCATTGTAAAAAAGTAAAATTAAGAACACTTGCTTCTCATTTAGTTCATATTTTCAGTTATTTATGTACATTACACAGAAAACGCCAACAGTAAAAGCATTAATCAAAAATAAAATCTGTTTAAATTAAAAGTTTAATTGAGTGAACTAAACGTTTAATCAAGTGAATTAAACTTTTATTCAAGTGTATTGAACATTTAATTGATATTATTAATTTGTTTACCGGTGCAAATTAATATTGTCAATTAAACGTTTAATACACTTGATTTAAAGTTTTATTCACTTGATTTAACGTTTAATTCACTTATGGCGATTTCTTTTCTGAGAAATATGTTGCATTAATTTTACATGTTCTACATTTTTGTGTTCGTTTGTACAAAAAATACAACTGTGGGAAAAATTTTCATGTTCTTTTGTGAATATGTTGATGAAAAACATGCAAAACATGTTGCATATTTTACCCTTACTTTTACTTAAGTACTTACTACTTTGTTTCTACATCCAATGTTTTATTTTGTTTGTCATATTTCATACCGCTCATAATTTGTAAAAAAATTGATTTAAAACACAATACAACAATATTTACACATTAAAATCAAAAAAGGTCTATTTATATTATAATCGTTTTAATTTTTCTAAGCCATTAGTGATGTCAATATTTGTTTCCAAGCCGCAATAGAAACCGCTCAAATAGCTTTAAAAATCGCTCATGAAGTACATTAATGATGAAAGTGTAATAGTTGTAATAAAAAAGCATTAATTTTGTTCTATTGAAATTGCACAACATGTAACACTTCGAGTGATTATAGGTAACATTAGAAAATGTTACATGTATATACTGTAACATATTTTTCGCAGAAAAGAAATCGCCATTAATTAAACTTTTAATTAAAAAAGATTTTATTTTTGATTAATGCTTTTACTGGTGCAAAATTTTTTTCTCTGTAGGTTTTTAAAATAAAGCTCATATCGGAATGATGCTGGTGTTTTATAATTGAAATTCTCTAAAGTGTTAAACGGGTAAGTATATCAATCAATCATAATAATATTCTCCTTCTAATTTTACTTTTGGTGTATTTCAAGTACGAATACGAGATTAAATCAACTTTATAATACCATTTTGAGATTGATTCAATCTTAGTTTTACTTAAATCAATCTCATTTTCGGACTATTTCAAGTACGAATTCGGGATTGAATATGGATAAGTTAAGTATTTCGCCATCGAAAATCCGTTCTTGAATCAATCTTTCTGTACTTGATTCAAGAAAATCCGTACTTAACTTACTATTGAAACCGCTTACGGAATGATTTTTCTTTTGAGTGTATGTTTGGAAATTAAAAGAAAATAGGTTTAGTTTAATTAAAAAGTGTAAATGAAGTACATTTCATTTTACATGAATTATGTGAAATAAATTATTCCAATTTAATTCATTATTTATATTTGTGCCGCGATTAGGTTGTTTGTATTGAGTGAACGGACTTAAGGTTACCGTTACTATTGCTCGGTTAATTCAGCTTTACTATAAAAAAAAATTTACTAGAGCCAAAACAAAGAAGTCAAACATTTATCTTTACTTTAAATAAAAATCTTGTTTATTCGTAATAGTCTGCTATTAGTAAGAAATAAATCTTCCGGCGCCCTTAGCCTGGCATCAGGCAAACAGAAATACTTAAAACGGATAGTGGGATGGATCATAAAGACCCGCTTTTTTGATACGATTTTTCTCATTTACCTTTTTTAACTTTTAACATGTCTAACTTTTACTACGGTCATCGTTCAATCATCTCCAGTAATAAAAAAAATTAATCACTTCGATCGCGTTGCTTCAAAATTTCTACCTTAAAAAATATGCCGGGTCGCCCAGACCCAACCACCTGACGCCGCGTTAAATGCAATTTCTTAGCAAAAAAAATTGTGAAATTTTTTTTAAAAAAATTTGGAAGAAGTCGCAACCCTGCTACTAGATTATGCTTTTCTTATTTATTTATTGTAATTTTTTTAAGTTCATTATTGGTTTGGCGAATATCATGGTAATTTCACCATGATATGCGCCAAACCAAAAATGAGCGGACGATATTTTTTTTTAATTATAAAGATCCTTAAATATAAAGCAATAAAAAACATAAAAAAAATATTCAAAAATGAGCTCCAAATTGGAAAAAAATTCTAAAACAAACCGGAAATACCATGAATATACCGAAATCCCGAATTTTTTAAAATTAAGGTTAAGGAACAAAATTATTTTAAAGATGATTTGTAGCACTTCGCATACCAAATTTAACCTATTAAAGTGTACCCTATGTTAAAAACCGTACCAATTTTCATACAAATCCATTAAGCGGTTTTTGCGCGATTGAGCAACAAACATCCAAATATCCACACATACAAATTTTCACATTTATAATATCAGTAGGCTAATAAAATACTTTTAAAAAAGTAATTTTTAAATAGTTTTAAATTTTTAAAAGTTCCATTAAAACTAATCAAACTAACAATTGTTTAGTTAGTTTAACATCATAAATGCATCAAATTTTCCGCTCCACTTACACTTAAAACTTTTTTGCTACCAAATTGGTACGTATAAACTTTTTTTTACAAAAACTAAAAGTTTTTCTATTTTGCAAATATGTACACATTAAAAGTTATTGAAAATTGCACGATTACAAAAGAGTTCTGCGTAGCTGCAGGAATCTAATGCTGACAGTTTATGCAAAAGAGACGTGACGTACGTGATAACAAGGTTTCAATGTTGTAACATCTAACAGGTAACAGGTACACAAATGTTTTAAAATAGAAAAGAAAACTCTACACATTTTGTAAATATAATTTGAAAATAGTTATTTAATATAAGTTAATTTACGAGTACTAGAGAAAATATATAATAATAAAAGTTTATAGTTTATTTCCAAAAAAAAATATTTTGCATAATTTAATGGTGTCAAAATAATATTAGCAGAATTTTTGTTCGTTTACTCAATTTTGTTTAGAGTAATTTCTGAGTTATTTTCATTTCTAGTTTTCAAACTCATGGTGTGTTTTAAACGGTTGGCTTAACAGTTGAATGCGGAATAAATAATCCCAGGGATCAAAAATCTGTACAAATTTTCTCTTTTTGAGTTGGTTTGGCAACGACTGTTTACATTTAATGAATCAAAAGTAAAAGCAACCCTTTTTTTTTGGACAAGGACAAATGAAGAAGTGGAAGAAATGGCAGTTTTTCTACTTTGACTACAGTTTTTTAAACGCTGTTTATCCTATTTAACAAACATTTTCTAACTTTTTTATCTCCAGAGCTAAGAATTGAGAAATAAGTATTCTGTTAAGCAAAGCAGGTTTTTGTAAGCAGAAAAGAAATATGATTAATTATGCAAGCAAAAAAAGACTTAAAATACGGAGACATTCGCATAAAAAAGATCCTTTCAAGAAGTCAAGCATCCCGAGTATATGAACCCTTCATTACAGTAAATATTAGAGAACTTTTCACCATAATTTGATCGAATAAGTAAAATACTGAAATTCGAATAACAAATACCTCGAACAGTTTATGTCAATTAATCCATTAAAATTAATTTTTTAGATAATTTTTCTATTTAAAAAATAAAAATGTTTGCTTAGATTTCCAGCTACCTCGCATAGCAAAGAAAATTATGCTTTTTATTTTTTATGCTATTTTACGCCTTGAATACTATCCTCAAAAATGGAAGGTTTCCTTAGTTACCATGATACCAAAGCCAGGTAAAGACCATACAAAAGTTGAGTCTTATAGGCCTATTAGCTTATTATCAAATATGTCAAAGCTGTTTGAGAAATTATTAGTTTCAAAATTAACACCGGTATTAAGTGAAAATAGATGTATTCCAAACCATCAGTTTGGATTTAGAGGAAAACACAGCACAATCGAACAGACTCATCGAATAGTAAATGTCATAAGAAAAGCATTTGAAGAAAAGAAATATTGCTCAGCACTCTTCATCGATGTTTCGCAAGCTTTTGATAAAGTCTGGCATGAAGGCTTATTACATAAATTGAAGCAAAATTTACCAGCAAACACACACAAGCTACTTAGTCAGTCGTCAATTTATTATTAAAGAATGAAATTTCTTAAGTTCACCTCAGCCCATTGACGCTGGAGTCCCACAAAGCAGCATCCTGGGCCCCCTATTATACTTAATTTATACTTCGGAAATGCCAACAAGCAACTGTACTATGAAGGATCTTCTTAATTACAGGATCACATATTTCAACTAGAAATATGGTTAAGACAATGGAGAATAATGGTCAATGAGCAAAAATGCGTGCATATAGCATTCACCTTGCGCCGGGAATCTTGCCCCCCTATTACAATCAATAAACAAATAATTCCTCAACATTCGCACGTAAAATATCTCGGTATGCATCTGGATCGGCGATTAACGTGGAAATGCCATATAGAGGCAAAATTAACTCAAATGAAACTGAAAGCCATTCAAATTCATTGGCTTATTGGAAGAAATTCTGTCCTTAGTCTCGATTGCAAGCTTCTACTTTACAACTCTATCTTAAAGCCTATCTGGTGCTACGGTATTCAACTATGGGGCACTGCCTCGGCCTCTAATATCGAAAAAATTCAAAGGCGCCAAAATAAACTTCTTCGAAAAATCACAACCGCTCCCTGGTATGTTAAAAACTCAAACATTCATAAGGATCTCAATGTGCCATTAGTAAAAATTATGATTACAAAATATGCAGTAAAATATTTCAAAAGGCTTGAACAACACCCAAATTCACTAGCTCGAAATATTTTAAACCATGGCGGCCACACTCGCTTAAGAAGAAGAGACGCTGCAGCACTTACCCAGTTAGATGAGCGATAAACACTTATATATGTGAACTGAACCCGTGATGAAGAACATTTTTGTCTGGCAATGGCAGGACATAAATAAAGTATTAGGATAAGATTTGATTTATTATTGTTAGTTCATATTAAATATATGAAGATTCAATAAATAAATATTGAAAAAAAAAAAAAAAAAAAAAGATTTCCAGCTGATTAAATACCTTAAAACTTAATTAAATGTTGTTACCTTTTGCATATATTTTCATTACACAAACTTTTTAACTTATTTTAGTTCCTTTTTGAGATGGGGTGGATGTGTGACAAATAATGGAAATCACGATAAACGTAAAATTCCATACTTAAGAAATTTCGTTCTTAAACAGCACATTGTTATACAATACCAACACGTTGAAAGGGTTTATATTAGGGATTGCCATTCGGTTTTAACCGAAATCGTAGCCGCGGTTTTAATGCCAAAAAAACCAAAACCGAAACCGGAAACCGACCAAAAAATCTCGTTTTTAGCTTTTACTTTAAATATATATTTATGCTAAAAGCAGGGCTGTGGAGTCGGAGTCGGAGTTGAGGTTCTTAAGCCGGAGTCGGAGTCGTAGCACCCACAAAAACTCGCGACTCCGACTCCAAAGTTTTTCGGCATAAAAAATTTTTAAAAAAATTTTCCAAATAAAAATTATTCGAAATTGACGATGCAAAATATTTCAAATATCGATTTGAAAATTTTAAGAATCATTTTATGCTATATTTAACTATTTAAAATCTAATGCATTAAAAAAGTAAGAGTGCTATATATGGATGTTCCGAATCTTTGACACCCTCCACCGACAGTTAGAATATATGACAGTTATAAATTATTAAATAGTCTTTATAAAACGAACGTCAGTATAAAAATTAGTTCCGGTTCAAACCAATTGTACGACAATCAGAATGTGTTATGCTATTTTTCCTAGCAATTTGAACTAACTTGAATATTATATCATGATTCGTAACAGTTTATGCCGAACTAAAATGATTTTCAGGAGGGACATTTATATTATTCCATGGCAGCCTTGCCATTTATCAAGTTTTCCCTTTTTTTGCAAGTATTTTGAGATGCACAATTTAAAATTTGCAGTATATTGGATACATATATTAAGTGATGTGTTCATGTTATTAAATGGTCTTGTATTTTCTCTGTTCTTTATTATTTTAATTGTGTTAACTTCTTCGTAAAGATCCTAAATCTAAATCTAAAGATTTTTAGATTCTGAAATATCTTAAGCACTAGATCCATATAAGTTGTCTGAAGTTAATGTAATAGATCTTGGAGTTTATTCTTTAAAGTTTTATGTTGCACTTTTTAATGGTCTGTTAAAAAAGTTCGATTTTGATAACGACTTTTTTAAACACGTCAAAGATCTTGCACCCTTTTATGTAATAAGAGGTAACCAATTGAGTATTTCTCGATTATGTGCTATTGTGGCTAATTAAGTCTATTTGAGTGATATTGAAGAAGTTAATAATGAATAGCTTGAGCTTTAATTTTGAGGAACATAATTAATAGAAAGAGCAAAATATTGAACATTTTCGCGAGGGCGTATTCAAATTAAAAAAAATTTTAGATTTAATTTTTATATATTTTTAATTAAAAGTAATTCTATATAATTTTTTCATTTAATTATTTAACAGTATTATAAAAAGCCTTACAACATGTTTTTGTTTTTTCTTTTAAAAATGTTGGCATTTTTGTAAAAAAAAAGTTTTTTTTTCAGAAATAAGAGGGTTTTTTTAAAAAATAAATAAATTGGACTGATCATCAGGAAATCCTGTATAGTAATTTTTGTTATTAACAATATAAATGGAACAAATTTCAATACAGTAGTGAAATTGGTTTTAGCGCTTAAAGTGCTTTTCAGAAAGCTGCTTAATTTGGGATCTAAGGTAAATACGGACCGATAATTAAAAAATTGCATGGTATTGGATCAAATTGTACAATATCTATGGCTGCTACGGTTTTAGGTGTATTTAAATTATTTCCTAGAGTAAGCATTATATGGGGCATTATATAGCAAAATATGGACCGATCTTCTAGAAATTGTATAGCGTGAAAGTGGCAAATTGCACTACAATAGCATTAGTTTTTATGTTTTTTAACGAACTAAACTGTTTTCCGAGGGTAGGCTGTATATGGGGCCTAAGGTAAATTATGGACCGATCTTCATGAAAATTTGCAGTGTCTTGTAAAACTGTGACGTACCAAATTTTATTATGATAGCGATATTCATTACGTTTTTATGCGTACTAAACTGCTTTCCGGGAGAAGGCTTTATATAGGGCCTATGGTAAATTATGGACCAATCTTTACGAAAGCACATTTAAATATAATAGCAATATTTATTACGGTTTAGAAGTCTTTTACGTAAGTTTTTGTAACAAAATTGTTAATTTTTAAGGGTGGTGGTTCTACATTTTGATTGATAAATATAATCCTACTGATCGGATTTTGCTGGTTTTCACTACCAAACTGCTTATGATAACTAGAAGCAATTTGACACCAAGATTTAACTTTTGTTTTAAGCTTTTCGAAAGTGAGCGTATTTTGAACAGATGGACAGACAGACAGACAGACATGGCTAAATCGACTTGGAATTACTCAAGAAACCAGGGGTTTCTTATATAATAAAAAAGTTTCGCATGGAATAACAAACTTAGTATACCCTCATTCCGTACGATTATTGCCCTTTTTAGGGTAATTTTGGGTCGCAAAAGGTGGCAAGGTAATTTTTATTTAAAAAACGGTAATTTAAGAAAATTTATGGTGTTTTCTTTTCTACAAAAAAAATACCACATTTTAAAAGGTGCATTTATAAAATGTCTTGCCTAACATGTAATAATGCAATTTTTTATTTAACGAGAACAAAACACAAAATTGCATCGCCCTGTTTTTAACAGCTGACAAAAAGTTTGTTCTTCAATATATAAAAAAATATGTACATAAATCGAAAAGTATGTTCTTCAAAATATTAAAAAAAAATACACATAAACCCAAATTTGATAATATATTAATATTAAATAAATGAACAAAATGAATGACCAAATTCCAATTTCTTTAGTTCGTTTTTCATAAAATATGTAAACAAGAAAATACCTTTGCCAGATTTCGAATTTATTAACACCAAGTTTGTACGATTTCTTGATTTGACGTTTTTTTTTCAAAAACAATTTTACAACACCGAATCCATTTAAATTGTATGTCACTGACAAACTACCATTAATAATGTAATGCTTTCTTTTGTTTTTACTATAAAATAATAGACAAAATTACTATTAAAACTTAAAAATTTTACTGTCCTGATTAGAGGCGATTATTTCCCAACTTCGTCTGGTAACCCTATATATAAACAGAAGCCATCTTTTTACAGGGCATTATCAACACTCTCGATTTATACGGGGCGTAAAGTGCAATGCCTTATGACATTAAAGGGTGAATTTTTTTAGAATAAAACACGCTGCCCTCTTTGAGAACAAAGCATTTTTAAGAAACGAACACCAAATTGCATTTTTTTAAATAAAATGTGACATTTTTTGTAGAAAATAAAACACCACTAGATTTTTAATATACACATATACATACGTGCTTACATGTTTTATAATTTTAACGTTTGAGAGGTGATTTTAAATTTAAAAATATATCTACTTTATTATAAGAGTGATTCCTACTAAGTTTGAGCATTCTCACTATAACAGTTCTTAAGATATTTAACATTGTCGTCCTATTGGGGGACTACTTTAAATTTCGGGGCTCAGAAGATCCTACCGCAAACGGCTCTAAAGAAATGCGAAATTTAATATAAGCATCCTATGGTGGTTTCCACTTCCCCAGCCCCTATAAAAAAATAAGTAGCCTATTTTATTTTCGGAGCTCACATGATGTTACTGTAAAAATTCGAAAATAGGAAAATCGGTTCAGTAGTTTAGGAGCCTATAAGCCAACAAACAAACATACAAACAGACAAACATTTTTCATTTATATATGGGGGATTTCATATCAAGTGACCTAATTTTTAAATAGATGTGTTCCGATTTGGATGAAATTTGTACCAATGGATAGTAGTTTAGACACAAATTTTCAACAAGATCGGTCAAAAAGTTTCTGAGTTTAGACGAGGGTTTTTCAATTGTTAGCATATGCAGTGTTTTTTCTCATCCATGTAACTTATTACCTATTGGTGTAAGCAAAATTTGTCCCAAGTAGCTTCGATAGCTATTTTATCAATCTTTTGAAAAAAAGATTTTTTGTTTTTTTGATATTTTTAAAAATTATTTTTTTTTTTATTTTTTAACTTTTTTTTTGTTCATTTTTTTTTTTTTGCAAATTTCTTCCAAATGGGAAGACTTCGGCTTAAAAATTGGGTCACTATATATAGATTTGTAAGGTGCTAGAGTGCAATCCAAAAAAATGTCAGCTTCATTTAGTACTTAAATGTATAAAAGTATAGCATGGTCATTCAAACCCGTTCACTTCCATGTAGGAAGTCAAACACATTTTTAAGTAACTTCAAACTGGTTTTTTTTATAAATACGCTACATTATTGCTAGTACATAAACAGATTTGAATTGCTTTAATTTTTAATTTTTTTTTAATTATTTTATTATGTTTGTACAAATTTTTTTTATTTGACTGCATGGCATGCTTGTTTTACTTATTTTGCTTTTATTTGTGTTTTACGTGTGCCTCTATGCAATATGTTTGGTTGATATCTGCATGAGATTTAAACCAATTTGTAGTCATTTGAAAAATAGTTAATTTATAGTTAGTGTTTTTTGCAACTGACGTTTTTATTTGCTACTGGGTTACTACTCTATACCACAATATATACAGACACATTTTTGAAACAAGTAAGAGTGCTAGGTTCGGTTATGCCGAATCTTATATACCTCCACCATAGTGATATAAAAACAGAAAGTAAATTAAATACCGTTCTTTAGATATAAATAAGCCTATTTACTGCAACGCCTTATTCTCCATATTTTGTCGGATGCTGTGTATCACTAAACATTAAATCTACTACTACGCTACTCATGAGGGCCTAAGATCAATATTGTATAAATTTCAAGCGGAATGACAACCTTATTTATCGCTACTTTAATTTGGAAAAAACGTATCTAATATATAAAATTTTTTTAAGTTTGTGGCATAAAAATTGATAAAAAAAAGAACATAAAAAAGTTTATGCATAGTTTTAGATCTATAAGAAACGTAGGAAATTGCCTATTTTTTAATAGTTCTAAAACTGTACATATTTTTTATATACTTTTTTTCAAGGTTTTATCTCACAGCTACCAAAAATGTATATCGTCGTCTAGTCTGCAAGTAGTGCTTTGTGATAAACACGCCTTTTCTAAATTAAAGTTACGATATACCCCAGCGGTACCTAGTATGAGCAAAGAGGCCTAATAAAATGCCTTATTTAGCAGACACAAGTCCTTCTCTCCGCATACCATACCTTTTTATTTTTTACACAGGTTATCATTGGGAAAGCCCTTCCACACTTCCTTTAATAACAACTTATTTCCCTTCCCAAAGAAGGGAGTAAGAAAGGTTACAAAAAAAAACTGAACAACTTCCTTTCTCCCTTTCTAGCTAATGTGTACTAGGGTATGACAACAGAAGAAACTTACGATAGTAACGCAACAAAAGAATTAACCCAAACAATTGAAAGTGTTAAAAATTTTAAAAAATTAAACAGGATTTAAATGGCATAATGGAAGATTTTATATGTTTAGAGAAACTGCAGGAAAAAAATTTCTCCAACATATACGATAAGTAAAGTCAAAATTTATCAAAACTAAAGAAAAGAGTCGCTTAAATCCTAAACATTTTAACCAAATTATTTATCTAAAAGATTATTTTATAAGATCTTCTTAAACTATTTAAATTACTAGTATAATGATCTCACAGTTTATTTTTTAATAAATACATAATCGGCCTTGTTCTGGAAATCGAAATCACGTGAAATTCAAAACGACAAATTTTAAATTCTATCCTGTTTTTAAAGTTGATAAAAATAAATTTAAAAAATTTTTGTTATTCGTGCTTAATTCCCAGTTTTTATTCTTGATAAAAACACTGAAATTTATTGTTGATGGGATAAGCTATTCCTATGCGCATTTCACTGGTTGCTTAGGCCAGATCATCCGGAAACTTCATCCATAAACATTTTGGAAAAACTAAAGATATTAAACCAAATAAAACTGTTAAGCGTATAAGAATCATAAGCAACAGCTCTACTTGTAATAATATCAAAGTTTAAACAAAAACATCAACAATAAACAGTGAGTTTATCTCTACTTACATTCCCCACTACAATTGATTGGAATTCTTCCAACATTAATTGTAGTTGTAAGTAGGTTAAGAAAAAACAAAATGCAAAAAACAACTTGCAAAAGCATGTTGCCAGGTAGTTTTTTCAGGCCGTGCACTTGCCAGTTTATTATCAAAAGTAATTTCTTGGGAATACAAAATTTAAATTTAAAAAATTTTTGTTATTCGTGCTTAATTCCCAGTTTTTATTTTTGATAAAAACACTGAAATTTATTGTTGATGGGATAAGCTATTCCTATGCGCATTTCACTGGTTGCTTAGGCCAGATCATCAGGAAACTTCATCCATAAACATTTTGGAAAAACTAAAGATATTAAACCAAATAAAACTGTTAAGCGTATAAGAATCATAAGCAACAGCTCTACTTGTAATAATATAAATATTTCTTTTTCATTACCTCATACTTCGAGGACAACATATCTTTACCAAAACTACTTTTGAAAGGAAAAGCTACGTTCATTTAAAAAAATTTTACTTAAAATATTCATACAATTTGATTTCACGTGATTTCGTTTTACAGAACGTAGTCGAATATGTATTAATTTTTTTGCTCGTTTTAGTTCAAGAATTGTTATGTTATTGTTTTTTTTTACTACTTAACTCCAAATAATAAATAACTTTTAATTTTTATTTACTGAAATAACCTACTTTATAAAAAAAACTTTATTAATCGGTTAACCGATCAAAACCAAAATTAACCGATTATTAACCGAATAAACCAAAATCTCGATTTATTAAACGAGCGATTTACCGATTAAAGTAAAAGCCCGATTAAATGAATACCCTTGTGTATTAAATATTTTGGAAGGTCTTTCAAAAAGAAATTTAAGCCTTCTGAAGACAGGATATCATCCGAAGCGAATCTTTAAGAATGGAATATTGAGGCCTTCAAAAAGGCCTGCCAATTGCGGTCCTTTCAATATTTACCACTTGGACCCTTTTACCTTCGGTGAAGGGTATAAAAATATGTTTACTTTACTTGTACACAGATAAAAAATTTGCACCAGTAAAAGCATTTATCAAAAATAAAATCAGTTTTAATTAAAAATTTAATCAAGTGAATCAAACGTTTAATCGATATTATTAATTTGTTCACTGGTTCAAATTAATATTGTCAATTAAACTTTTGATACACTTGATTAAAAGCTTAAATCACCTGATAAAACGTTTAATTCACTTGATTAAATGTTTAATTCACTTGATTAAATTTTTAATTAAAACTGATTTTAATTTTGATTAACGCTTTTACTGGTGTAAAATTTTGTTCTGTGTTGTTAGTCTTCAACCAAGAAAGACAATAAAGATAAACAACACAGATCATTTGGTGCATAGATAAACTCAAGTACAAATAACTTTTATATATAAAGGTCTAAAGTTCACTATAAATCATTACAATAAGTCCTTATATCTATTTGTTTGGTATAAAAAATGTTAATCTAGAATAAAATTAGTTGGAGTTTGGCTATAAAAAGCCCTTAAAAAAACTTGTACCCACAAATGTAACTCAATTAATCAGCAAACGCAAATCAACTTCGTTCCATTTTCAAATGAAAATTCAAGCAACAGCATAAAAAAAATTATTCGTCAGTAACAAACATTAAACAAAGTTAAAAACTTAAAGCATTAATCTCAAATACGGACAAGTCAGTTTATGCGACCTGACATATTGTATTATTGCTTTTGTGTTTTGTCAGTGGTTAAGCTAATACCACAAAACAATCCAGCTGCTTTTCCTTGTAACCGATTGTCAAGGAAAATTAAGATGGTTTAATGGAGCTTAAATAGTCATCTTGCTTTAGAATACCAAAAGGATACACAACTATAAAAGAAAAAAACTTAAAGGGAGAAAAGAACAATAATACCTCTGTAAGGACAACTAAATCTATACAAAAAAGTGTAGATAAAGTTGCACTTAGTTGGTTCAAAGTTCATAAACTCAAATAGAATACGGAATAAATGAATGGAATTCACATTAAAATAAAAACAAAAGAAGACAAATTGATATAGTTAGAAACAAAGGAGGGCACGCAACAATATGAAATTATTTACTAGTGTTAATGAGCTCTTAAAATTTTTTTTTTAATGCAAATGATATTCTTTACTTTGGACACTTGGCTCCGAAAAAATGCAATGTTCCTAGAAAAAATCAAAGATTTTTAACGTATGTTGAAATAAATTGATATGCGTTTTGTACAAATAAATATTGACGAAGTATTCAATTACCAATAAATATCAAGAAGTAAATATTTTTTAATATTTGTTAATTGAGCAGGCCATAACAAAACGTAACAATTCCACTATAAAGATTTTTTTTTGGATAAATGAAAACAATGAATTAAAGCCAGTTTGGGTAAGACGAATGGAAAAATGTACTTTATTTCGTGTACAAGAAAGATAAAAGGGATATAAAATGCTAAAATGCTGCAAAACAAAAGTTTAATTATATGGACAGAAATGCAGTTGCAAAAGAGAATTGAAAAAACTTACTGCAGCAAATGTTTCACAAAATGGCTGAGATCTTAGGAATCAAGTTTGGAATTATTGCATTTTGAACCGATTCAAATCGTGTTGATATGAACCTAAAAGAATTTGTTTTTAAATTATGAAAATAATTTGTACACCAACCGCTTTATTACCAAAAAATAGACAAAATAGCACGATATCTTAACAGCGGTTAGAAATTACGTGTTGACTTTTTTAAAAAAGTTAACAAAAAAAAAAAATTTAGGTTGAAACACTATTGTTGACCAAGTGCTACATGTTGCAATTGATAAAAGGTAGCCAAATATTAAAATTTAAAGATAACGGTGCAGGGGTTAGGATGCTTATCCTAATTATCCTGAAATGTAAAAATGCCATTAAGTATACAAAAAAAATTCGAGCTTCATGAAACTTTGTTTATTTATTGAATTTCATACAATAAAATGCTTGGAGAAGTATTATAAAAATCGGAGCCAAGATACGTCTAGCTAAAAAATGTCCTTATGGAAAAAAAAAATTAATTAAATTCTATTCACGAGTCACATTTAACAAGCTTAATGTGCATATTAAATGTTTTTTGATTCGGAACAAGGACGTGAATAATATCCTCCACAGTGTCGTCGAATGGCTAAAATGTATGTAAAATTTAACAAAAGGTAAGAAAAACATAATATTGACTAGTTCATGTTTAAACTTCTTCGAACTTTAAGCAACCCAGAATATTCTTTATAAACAGTAGGGTATTCAATTAACCGGGCTTTTGCTTTAATCGGTTAACCGCTCGATTAATTAACCGAAGTTTTGATATAATCGGTTAATAATCGGTTAATTTTGTTATTGATCGGTTAACCGATTAATAATTTTTTGTTATAAATTAAGTAATTTCAATAAATAAAAATGCAAAAATTATTTATTATTAAGAGTTTATTAGCAAAAAAGAAACAATAACATAACCAACAAAACAATTGTTGGACTAAAACGAGCAAAAAAAAAATTGTTTCTACTTATCGAAGATGTGGGAGAAATCGAAAGCAACCAATAATACAGAATATCTTATTTCTCAGTCCTTTTCCAGAATTTCTCTAAACATATAAAATCTTCCATTTTGCCATTACAGTCCGGTTTTCATTTTTTAAAATTGTGAACACTTCTAATTGTTTCGGTAAATTTTGTTAAAAGATTGTTTGTGTTCATAGCGAGAGTTTCTTCCTTTGTTAGGTCATCATCTGACTTATCCTGGCAAGGCTTAGCACAGAACATTCTGCAAAAAGTTTATTTCCGAATTACTTAGTTTCTGATTTTGTATTGTATTTTAAGAATTTATAGCTAAAAGGAAATATATTGTATAAAAAATATTTTGCTAACAAAAGGTATTTTTGTTTATGAGACGAAACAAATAGTTAAAAACATAAAAAACCATGTTAAAATACTACTTATTTTCAAAATTTTGTTACATCGGTTAATCGACTGAAATTAACCGGTTAAATCGTTAATCGAAAATATCCAATTTTAAATTAACCGGTCAGTTAATCGGGTAGTAATTAATCGTTTAACCGATCAACGGTGAATACCCTAATAAACAGCTTATCAATCTATAAGTGGAACACATAGAGAAAGCCTTATGTTACAATGTTTAAAACTGAAAATAAAAGCTTTCAGCAGTATGGCCACATATCAAACTCACATTTTCGTGATTATGTTATAAAAAGGGGTCTATGGTGACAACTTACTTCGATAGGCAGGCTGCACTCGGAGCATTGATAGGTTATGCGGTGCGATCTTCATCGTCGCAAGGTGAAGGAATGCTCCTCCATCAGAGGGCTACTCCAAGAAAGGCTGTGTTGGTTATCCGGACACTGCAAGGTGAATGGTAATGAGGTGGTGGACGAATTCGCGAGACAGGGTTCTAACCTGGACTTAATGGTAAGGGACGGAGTGGTAGAAACCCCTTTATGTCATCAGGTATTTACTACGCGATGCCGTTAACCGGTCCTGGATGGATTGAAGGGTGTCTAGGGTATTATGGCTCGGACTAGATACAAGTGCAACCAAGGTTCTATTAGGCTTGAAAAGAAGTAGTCTCAGGACTCTTAAAGTGTTCTTCACGGGTCATTGTTCTGTTAGGGCTTTTACGAGCAAATTGGACATCAGCATACCGGACTTCTACAGATTATGAAGGAATGCTGGGGAGCTAGAGTTTGTGAGCACTTACTGTGCCACTGTCCGTAGATGCAGGGTCTTAGGCAGAAATGCCAAGATGTATCGCTGGATGTAATCCTGTCGATTTACTAGGATTTGTCAGTAAAATAGGGCGGTTATTTCTGATGAGGCAACTTTATGGGGAATATTGTTTTATCTACTGTCTACTGTCTACTATCTATCTTATATCTTCCTATCAATTCTTTTCTTCTTCCTCTATATTGAAGGGATTCACAATGGACTGCATTGGTCTTCGACTGGAGGTGTGCCCTTGGACGCATAACCAGTCTTAAAGCCCTTATGACACAATATTTTTAATGCATTGTTCATGTTTTGGTGAACAGTACAAATATAATGTAATACAAAAATTTACCAAGTGCAAAGAGTTAAGCTGTATTAAGATAAATGGGAAACAGTCAAAAATTTTACTAAAGTTATCGATAAAAAATGAAGTTATGTCAAAAAAAATGTAAAATTGTTTAACTTAAAATTGACATTTTAAGCTTGAAATATTTAAAGTGTTGCTGAATCAGCGGTTTATGGGCAAATTCAGCGATTTACCGCTTTTTGTTTTTAGGTTTCTCATAAACAAAAAGTTGGCAACATTTAATAAAATAAACAAAACAGGGATGGCTATGTTGTTTCAATTGTAGTTTTTTGTTGGTACTTTTTAAACTAAGATTTATAATACCTTTTTGTGGTGTTTTTTATGAACATAAATAAAATTAATTTCAACTAAAAAAATCTTTTAGTACAATTAGGGTAAAAAAATAAAATTTTTAAAGGTTGTTGGTACAATTTTAAAAATTCTCAACGCCATCCCTGAAACAAAACCACAACAAGAGAAAAAAAACTAAAAACTTTGTTTACATTTTTTATAGTTCGTTCTTTCGAACATTTACTGTTTCTTTCTATTAATTCTATATCAATTAATGAATAAAAAATATAGTGTCATAAGGGCTTAACCTAATCTTACCTAATCTAACCTAACCTATGTTATTAAAAACAACACAAACGCATGGTTTGATGCGAGTTTGAAGAAAATCCAAATACCTTTGATTTTCACAAAAACTTAAATCTACACTTATAAAATTATTACAGTAACTGATTGTGGGTTATTAAATTCGATTCCCGTACTGTTAAAATTTAATCAAAATATAGTTATTTTACGAATAATTTTATTTTTTAACATTTATGTTTTCAAAAAACAAACTACCAAAAAATAATGTTTTTCCGCATTTATTTGTTATGTAGTTTGATTTTTGTCGGTTAAAATATATTTTTTAAAAGTAAAAACTATTCAATTTTAAGGAATATGCAGTTTAATAAATAAAAAATTTAAAAATTAATGGAAAAACCATTTGTTTTAAATGAAATGTAAATGATGCGTTTTTTAAATGAATTTTAAGTTGTTTAAAATGAATTTTCGTTTGAATTTAACTACATAATATTTTGAGTGCAGTCCTATGTGCATGTTACTTCTTCATGTTTCTTAAAAATTATTTTCTACAAAACAAATTATAATTTGATAAATAATAAAATATGTATTTTGCTTGAAGATTCGGATGATATACATTTGCTGTGTTCGTAGATTTGATGAATCATTTGGTATGAATTAAATTATCCGAATTTAATTTAAACCTACATTAAATAATTAACATAGAGTATGCAAACTAAGCCAAATTTCCAAAACTGAATGAAAAATTCACATTTTTCTTAATCATTATATATTATATATATGCTATTGAAAAATTCTTAAACAAATATATTTTTAATTTATGTATACTTTATGCACTGCCGTGTTTAATGGGACTGATACTTAAATAATTAAATATTCATAGATAACATAACATTTGTTTGGTAAATTTTAGTCTAAATACAGCAGAACTAATTTAAATTATTTATTCGGAGGTGGTGTACATTAGATAGGATTAAGCAAATAATTTAATTATAAAATCAATAGATTTTAAATAAATAAATGTTACACTGTTTTACAAACTTTTAATGGTACGTCCTGAAGCTATACAAAATACAAACCTGATTATTTACTCATTACTAGGGCAACCAAAAATAAGCAATTGCTTTTTTTTTTGTTTACAAGATAGAAAGATTTTGATTGAACAGAAATTCCGATCATAAAAAAACAAAGAAAATGAGCTATATTTGTTAGGGCTTTTTTTTGCTTATTTTGGCAATATCGGCTTTTTTTTAGTTTTTTTTGCGATATCGGCTTTTTTTTACCTTTTTTGTCATTTTAAGATAATTTTTCATTTTTTTCATACGAAAAAAAAATTATTTAATAAATATTTGCAAAAATCGTTATGTTTTTTTTTTTTTTTTTTGATGTGGCAACTTTTTTTATTTGTTTCATTTATTTTATTTCATGAAATCGCCTTACTTTTTGTGCTGCTACAACTCTGGTTGAAAAAAAAAACGTTTAAATCAAAGTAGCCAAGTTTTTACTGTCAACAAATTTACATTTTAAAAATTTCATTGAATTGTAGAAAGCATAACATTTTTAAAACTTTTTAAAGTTGTCTTAGTTTAAAAACAGATAAAATTACATTCATAGCCTCTGCGTTTTGGATGTAAGTATAAATTTTTTTTAATTTATTAAAACCTTTGTTAAAATTGGTTTATTGTTTTATTATTTAGAAAATGCCTAAAGTCAAGGAAAGCAAATCGGTTTACTTGAGCAAGCTAGTCAAACAGTATCCAGATTTAAAAACTGATGGATCAGCTTTAGTGTGTAACGTGTGCTCAAAACCTTTATCTGTTGATAAAAATTACAACATAAAACAACACCTGGATTCAAAAAAGCACAAAGATCTAAAAGAAAGAGAATAAAAAAAAAATTTACAACAAATTTTCTACAAAGTTCTACAAGTTCATCGGCCGCCGATAAATTTTGCATTGATCTCTGTGAAGCCTTTATATCAGCAGATATACCATTATACAAAATTCGACATTTAAAAGAACAACATTATCTTCAAAACTATACATCATTCCATATTCCATCTGAATCGTCTCTTCGAAACAAATATACAAAAATAGTTTATGAATCTACAGTTAACAAAATAAAGGAAGAAATACAAAAACATTTTATTTGGGTCTCTATAGACGAGACCACCGATGCGTCGAACAGATTTGTGGCAAACGTTGTTGTGGGTATACTGCATGTGGATGAAAATATTTCAGAAAAAAGATTTTTAATAAAAACAGCTGTATTAGAAAAAGTCAATCATTCCACTATTGCACGTTTGTTTGATGATTCAATGAAAGAATTTGACCTAGATAAACAGAAAATTTTTCTTTTTGTAAGTGATGCCGCACCATATATGGTGAAAGCTGCAAAGGCCATTGCTGTATTTTACCCACATATAACTCACGTAACCTGTCTTGCACATGGAGTTCACAGAGTTTGTGAACATATAAGAGAATACTACTCAAATGTAGACAAATTTATTTCAAATGCTAAAAAAACGTTCCTTAAATCTCCTGCAAGGGTTCAAATCTTACGAGAAACAGCACCAGATATACCACTACCTCCACAACCAGTGATAACTCGATGGGGGACGTGGATAATGGCTGTAAATTATTATGCCAAATATTTTGATAATTTCGTAGAAATTTTTTCAAATTTAAACTCTACAGATTCTTCAGCAGTGCGTATATGCCAGGCTTTAATGAATGAAAATAATTTGCGCAACCAAATATTGTTCATTTCTGTAAATTTTGGGTTTTTACACGAAGTAGTAACCAAATTGGAAACAACAAATCTTTCATTGGTTTCCCAAGTGAATATAGTTATGGACACCGTAAGAAAAATTTCCGGTGTTCCAGGGGATATAGGCGACAAAGTGAATAAAAAATTTGAATCTGTTTTATTAAAAAATGAAGGATTTTCGGTACTAAAAGATATTGTGGATATACTGGGAGGCAAGCGGCATTGCGAGTTCAATCGTATAAAATATACCTCAGGGCAAATACTCAATTTTAAATATGCTCCCTTAACATCTGTAGACGTAGAAAGAACTTTTTCTATGTACAAAAGCGTGCTGACTTCAAATAGACAGGGGTTTCTTTTCGAAAATTTATCGCATCAATTTATAATTTACTGTAACAACGCATTCAACGAATAAAGTGGAAAATAAACCATAAATTTTAATTGCTTTTTTTTATTTTAACAGCTTATTTTCATGTTTTTAAACGCTTTTTTTAAGAGCTTAAAACTGTTTTTTTAGTGCTTATTTTTGGTTGCCCTACTCATTACCATAGATGAATAGTCTATATAAATATATAATTTTATCACTCCGTTTGTAATTTCTACAACAGTAATGATAGACACCATAAATTATGTATATATATATATATATATATATATATATATTAAAATTCATTCCCGTTGTTCCAATGTGGAGCATAGGAGCATAAAAAATAACTGGCTTTCGAAAGTTATATTTTGTTTTGTTATTTTTGTTTACACTGAAATACAGTGATTTGAAGTAGTGTGATATCGAACACACAACTTTTAAAACATTTTGCGCATCTCTGTTATTTCGCTGCTTTTAGCCATTTAGTGGCTAGATTTAGCCTTTTTTCACCCTGTTTAGCCATTTAAAAATGAGTTTAGCCATTAGCCATTTTTTAAGCCATTTTTCAACTTGTTTAGCCATAAAATTTTGTTTGCCTTTTTTTAAAGAATAATTTTGATTTTATTATAAAAATTATCAAAAGTAATATTAGGGAATACTAGGGTATTCATTCGGTTAACCGTCAATCGGTTAACCGATTAATTACTACCCGATTAACTGGTCGGTTAATTTCAAACTGGCTTTTTTCGATTAACGATTAAACCGGTTAATTTCAGTCGATTAACCGATTAACCGATGTAACAAAAATTTCAATATTTTGTAGTATTATAACATTTTTTTTTTTTGTGTTTTTAATTATTTGTTTCGTCTTATATACAAAATGTATGTATTTAGAAAATATTTTTTTATACAAACAAAGAAGGTGTTCAGTGATATCTTCATTTTAACCCATTTTCTGCCGACCGGTGACTAAAATTACAATGTTTTTTATCTTCATCATCGATCAGCAGGAATGTGGTGACAATGGGTTAAATGTTTGATTGTCAACACCTTTTTTTGTTTCACGTTTCTCATACATATCTTCACATATCAGTCTTTAAACAAAATTTACCGAAACAATTAGAAGTGTTAAAAATTTTAAAAAACTCTAATGGCATAATGGAGTATTTTATATGTTTAGAAAAATCCTGGAAAAGGACTGAGAAATTAAATTTACGATAAGTAAAAGAATTTTTTCCAAGTCAAGTTTTGTCAAAATTAAAAAAAAGATCGGTTTAATCCTAAACATTTAAACCAAATTACTTTTCTAAAAGATTATTTTTTAAGATCTCCTTTAACTATTGAAATAACCAATAAAATTATCTCAGTTTATTTTTTTATAAATACATATTTGGGGGATTCACAAGGTAGTCATAAAGTCTTATGTCTTAAAATAATTAGAAGAAATATATATCGTCGGCTTTATATGCAAACCGGCTAAATCCATTTTTATGTAAATTGAGATGTTAATGCCGTGTGGTAGAGAAAGATACGCCTCGTCGACCAGCATGTTTTTCTTTTATTTAAGTCTTGAAGTGTGTAAAACTAAAATAAACTCCAAATAATAAACAATTATTGCATTTTTATATATTGAAATTACTTAATTTATAAAAAAAAAACTTGATTACTCGGTTAACCGATCAAAAACAAAACTGACCGATTATTAACCGATTAAACCAAAGCCTCGATTAATTAATCGAGCGATTAACCGATTAAAGCAAAAGGTCGATTAAATGAATACCCTAGGGAATACAAAATTTTAATTTAAAAGATTTTGGTATTCGTGCTAAATTCCCAGTTTTTATTCTTGATAAAAACACTTAAAATTTATTGTTGATGCGCATTTCACTGGTTGCTTAGGCCAGATCATCAGGAAACTTCATAAAAATTTATAAAAGTAAAATAAACATTTTTACCATTTAAACGCCTTTAATTTAAATCACAACTTTTACAACTGTTGAAAATCGCTAAAAACTATGATGATGAAAATTCTTTCAAAATAAAGGAACAGTATTCCAATATTAAATATATCAAATGGATCAACACAAACATCAGTGTTTCTTTCTGGTTGCAAGTATTTCAATAAAGAGATGCAGGCGGCAACAAATTTTTTTTAGAAATTTCAGAATTGACCATAATGTTGCTCGCACTTCAATGGGCTAATGCTGAAGTAGAGAGGGTATTTGGCCAAGTAAACATCGTTAAAAGTTATTTGAGAAATAAGTTACATTTAGCAACAGTTAATTCGATTTTATCAATTACGTAAATATTTTTACCATAAGAATAAAATATTTATACCAACACCACAATAGTGGAGAAGGTACAATGGGTGGCATGTCATAACGTCCAAAAAGTGTCACAGTGTCCATGGACTTTATGACACTTTTAAAAATGTCATAATGTCCATCAGAGCAGTGTCATAATGTCCACAACTAAACTTATAAAAATATAAAAATGTGTAAAATTTGTTTTAAAATACCGTTAAAATTTCAAGTGATTATCAAAACTTAAGAAAAAAAATAAATTATTTATTGGTAGAAATTTTTTACAATTCGAAGCTTTGGCTTTTCATACAGACTATCAACAGCTTTAAGGCAGGTCTTAGAAAATGTGTTTCCTAATGCGTCATTAAAAGGTTGCTGGTTTCATTACTGCCAAGCTCTGCGACGCAGAGGTCTAAAGATAAGCAGGTTTGGAAATTTAATAAAAAGAAGTAAAGACTGTGGTAATTGGTACCGAAAAATCCTAAGTCTGCCATTGGTTGGCCTTCGGCCGGGCGCAAGGATTTTCTCCTCTATGGTATAACAAAGACCGGCTTCGCTATGTAAAGCTTCTAAAATCTGTCTTGTTTCCGAACGAAGTCCGACTACGCAGAGAAGCTTTAGTTAGCGAAGCCGGTCTTTGTTATACCATAGAGAAGAAAATCCTTACTGCCGGCCGAAGGCCGGATATGCACAGAAGCTTTAGTTAGCGAAGCCGGTATTTTTTATACCATAAAGGAGAAAATCCTTGCGCACAAAAGTGTTTTCGTTACATATTTAATATATACACCCAGAGAAAAAGCAGCAAAACCATTTTTAAAAATATGTTAACCATATTTTGGGTAATTTAACCAAATCATTGTCACCGGCAACCATATTATGGTTATATTAGTTTCTTTAAAAATAGTTTTGTTGGTTGTGACCATAATAGAACATGTTTTTCTCTGCGTGTATGTAGATCTTTTTTGTATTTAACTTCTTTAGTAATTATGCCCCTTATGGCACTTTTAAAAATGTCATAATGTCTATTTGCAAAGTGTCATAATGCCCGCGGATTAAAAGTGCGACACTGGACGTTATGACATGCCACCGTACAATGCGTTTGTGCTGATATTTGTAACACGTTAAATCACTTTCTGAGTCGAATTAACGATGTTTGTCCATCTACTGGCTGGCTGGCTGTCGATGTAAACCTTGTGCGCAAAGTACAGGTCGCAAATTTGCAGATAATTAAAAAAAATTTGGTACATAGGTTCTAATGTGCTGTAAGAAATCATATAGTCGGTCAACCCCGGTCAACTTTCTTACTTGTTTTTTATTGTAGATCTGGACTCAAAAGGCGTTGGGTAAATGTTGTCATAATTTTGAATTACCTTCAAATTATTTAAAACTAAGAGGCACGCGTGATTCCTGTGAGATGAACATCGAATTTATCGATGATTTAATTTTTAAAATATCTTTCAAAATATTAATTTACGTTTCTTCTTATTTAACAAATCGATCTTAACTTACAATTTCATCGTAAACAACTTTAAATGAATTATTTGTGTTTTGTTATTGCATTTTAATGTGTTTTTATTTAAAAAAGCTTTGTTTTAGCCATTTTATTTCGTAAATTTAGGCATTTTTGGTCACCAAGGTTTGGCAACACTGCTGCTGGTTGTCTTTTTCATGTATGGGCGGGCCTTCCTGTGGATTGCAGTCAAAAGCAGATCTTGTCACGTCGTCTTGTTGTTTGCGAAACGTATGTATGCCGAAGCTAGTTCCACTTGTGTCTTAGGATTTCGTTTGCCAGGGGGATTATCCTGTCTCCATCCACAGATCTCTGTGATATATTGTCGCAGGCCAAAATATCTTTAAAATTCTTCTTAGGAATTTGTTGGTGAATGCTTTAAGAGCGTTTACATTGCTTGATTTTGCGTTCTTAGCTTCGCATCCATACAATAAAGTGGATTTTATAAAGGAGTTGAAAATTGTATTCATGATCTCTCTTGAAATATTAGTTAAGTTGCCTCGGTAAGCTAGCTCGTAGTGAGCTAGTCTATCCGCGCCAGGGTTGCGGGTTCGATTCCCGCCAAAGACGCTGATTTCTTTCCTGCAGGCAAGCGTCTGCAGCAATTAGTTGGATAAATAGTATGACCGACTTCAATTAGTTTTTTGTCCTTAACATTTTCACGAGACATACTTTCCCCTTATCTCGACTTCTTAGGGGGGCTCCCATACAAATATTGCGTTTTATGAAATTTTTAAGTTAATAAAAAAATTTCGCCTTTGTGAATAAAATCAAAAGTTGGTAACAGATTTTGGTCATTTATAGCTTGTTTTGTTTGCAATTTCGTTTTTTTACGCCTAGAAAAAATAAGAAGCTTAGCTGCATTTTCCAATTTTTTATGAGTTTTAAAAAAACAAAAATTTCGAAATTTTGATCAAAAAAAAAAAAAAATTTTCCAAAAAAAAAATATGTATCTAAAACGACTTCGCATATTAAAAAAAATGTTACCTCTCTTAAAGGAAATTTTATTGCGGAACTTTTTTTAGTAATTTTAATAAACTTAACCGTTTTTGAGTTACGCGAATATATGTTGTGCAACATCCTCCATTTTCGAAATAACGGTATATCTCGAAAACAAGAGCTAACCTAAAAAACGTTTAGCACCACTGGATTCAGCGTGACCGAATTATGTTAAAACGCCATGTGCCCGGTTTGTCTATTTTTTCAACTAGCACAGTGTATTCGGCACATAGAACCTTTGCATGAATCTTAACCTCATAACATAATTTTGTTCTGGCGGGCTCATTTTTACATAAATCTTAACCTCATAGCATAATTTCGATTTGGCGGGTCTATGATTGCCGATAGGTCCCGAATTGGGTGCAATCTCGAAAATTTGCTTTGGAATACTGTGGAGTAGGCTATCATATGGTGGGGTTTGATCGACTAAACTTTCTAACTTGTTTTATTTGGTAGTCAAAAAGTTTATAACCTATAAGGAGAATTTAACAAGTGAAGATTTAAGTTTAAAAATTTAAAAATAGTCGTAGTTTTTCCCATACCTCTGCCATTTGTTGAAGCATATGGTTGCATTTTAGTAGGAAATTTATTCGGTCTATATGTAGTATAAATATATAGCAAATTTATACGATGTCCTTTCAGACATGTCTAACAAACACGTTGGGTTTGTTTGTTTGCGATCGGGTTGGAGAAGAAAGAGAGGTTGCCAAGCAGACACGAAATGAGTTTTCATGTTTGTTTATATGATCTTTAATTTTTCTAATAGAATTAGACAATACAACATGAAAACAGACATGTTTGGAAAGACATCATGAAAACTCAAAAGGTTTTTGGTAGCATGTTTAAAAGAGAATGAATAAAACAGACATGTCTGAAAGGGCATCGTCCTAATGCCCCATTACAAGCACGATCCTCACTATTTTCAATGTGCTTTGCCCTTATGACAATTGATACTAAATTTAATTAAATTATCTTTCAGATTGCCACTTGTACTTTGTGAACAATGTTTACATGGGCATACAACCAGCCAGTCATTCAAATGAACGGATATCGTTAGGTCGGTCTAAGAGCGCCGCGCCTTTTGTTTTATATTTTATTACGTACGTATGCACCCATATAAACAGTATAGGTTACCTATCGCTAGTCAAGAGTCTAGACCAGTGATGCCAGTAGAAATTTAAAAAAATCCTTACGTATCAAAAAAAACATTTTTGTTTAAGAATCTTAAAAAAAAACGTAAAGTAAATATTTTTTTAAGATTCCCCTGCACAAAAATAAAAAAAATTCCTTTTAAAATCTATCATTCCATATACTTAAAAGTTTTAATTCAAAAAATTTTTTTTTATATTTGAAATTGTATGAATTTATTTTTATAGTTTAGAAAGTGTGACTGCTTTTCTCTCTGCACAAAATTAATTTCTATGTAGAAATTTCATTTATTGGATATTTTCTTTTTATATTCGCATACATTTTAGCAAATGTGTGTGGGAATGCAAATAGTAAAAATAAGCGAATGGTTCGCAAATGCGAACCCAAATATTCCTAATATATACGTATACGGTTTTGCACTTGTTGAAGATTGCCAGGCTGTAAGGACTCATAGTATAGGGTTTCTGTTAAAAAAAATACTACATGTGTACTTAAATGCTATTGAATATGAAAATTTTTAATTTTTAATAAAAATAACGAGAATATTTTTGTATTTTTACACAATTGGGAGATTCACAAGGTGTCATAAAGTCATATGTCTTAAAATAATAACAAGAAAAAATACGACTATTGTGAACAACCCCTCATAATTTAGTGTGCTATTTTGAATTTAAATTAGCCGATTTAAAACAAATATAAAAAATAAATATATACCTAAATTAAAAATATATTTTAATTCTAATCCATGAATTAATAAATCAGATCGTACCTGACTATTTTCCCTTTTTCAGACGCAAATCACAAATAAATTTTATTTTGTTTGTTTACCAAACAGCAGAGTCCTAAGCCGATCTAATATGACGCCGCAAGTAATTTGTTGCAAAAATTGCTAGCCGCAGGTTAAATACGGATGATAGCCGGATAAAACTATACCATCAACGGCGCCGGCTACAAAAACTAATTCGGCACGGCTCAGCCGCTTAGCGCTGGTCTCTTCTGATTAACTACGACAGCACAATAAACATAGCAAGCAAATATCTTTTTGCTTAAAACACTTTTTGTTTAAAAAGCAACAACAATATTTTTAAACCATTGTAAAATGTTAGAACATTACGACAAAATAACATGATAGCACACCTTGTGAATACCCCAAATATATTTAGAATGAGATAATATTTTAAATAAAATATCTGTCCATTTTTTTCTAAGCTTGAAATTTTTCGAAAAAAACCCTACAAAAATGGAAAATTCTCTACTACACTGTTCTAGACGCACTTCAGCACAAACGCATAATACCCTTTTCGCTATTGTGGTGAAAACGTAATTGGTATAATAAATCATATCGTTACTTATACGCCACCCTATGCACTGATCATGAAAATTATAACCAAACTTGGACAATAAATTAGTTTAGCCTGGAACCAGGTTTCTCTTAAGTTAAATTCCGAAATGTTGCGCTGTTGTCGTGATACTTAAATTTTTTTAATCTATGGTACATCTGAAATTTACAAATTATATACATATATTAAATAAAAATAAAGAAACTTAAAAACCCTTTGTATTGCCAGGCCACGCGATACGGGTTAAGCTAGTAGATTATAATATAGAATAATTTATTATGCATTTTTTTATGTAGTTACATATTTAAGACCTTAAGTAAAACCATTACAAAAATTTTTTGTTGAAATTTCAACAAATTATTCACATTTGTGGATTTATTATTTTTAATATCCTTTGTCATCTGCTTAGCCAACAATAAGCCTGAAATTGTTTCAGTTTTTTTTTTCATTTTGTAGATTTTTTAAATTTTACAAATAAAGAAAACAGTAAATATGTATGAATGTGTTTTTGTAAATTCATGGTTGTATGCAAATTTTTCTGTTGAATTCACAAAAACATCGCTGCGTTTGTTGTTCTAAATATTTGTCATTAAAGCCACAAAATATTTAACAAAACTGTCATCACCTTTCCACACGACCGAACAGCATGAAAAACGAATAAAATTTTCGAATACATTATATTTAAAGACTGACAAGGTGTGAGTTTATTTTTTTGTTAGATCTTTAACAGTCTGATAGACATTAAAACCAGTGACAAATCGTAAATATAAACTATAGTGTAAACTCTTCACTATAAAGTCAATTCAGAGTGTCGGATTTCTTTAAAAAAGAGCAGGTTAAACTAATTTATCCGGCTGTATCGAATCTTTGGTACCCCTTTCTTGGGAACTAGAAAATTAGCATCCAATAATTAATATCCAATTTTTATAAAATCATAGTATAAATATTCCTTATGTTTATCAGCGTAGCAAAGTGTGTTTTAAGAATTAGCTTTCTAAAAGACTTGTGATAAATTATGAAACGATCTTTGGAAAAAAAATATTGCCATTTTGCAATCTTTTAAAATTAAGTTGGACCCAATTTTTTTAAATTAATAAAATTTATTACCATTTAAGATGTATGTATTAAGAAAGACAGGTTTTTAAGCGACCAGTAGAAAATTAGAGGAAAATGTCAGAATTTCTACTCAACGGCCCTATAAAGATAATGTTATATTCTCTTATACTGTTATAGGATATACTTAGTTTGTCATTCGGTGTAAAATTCGTTTAACATTCATTTAAGACTTCACACCCAGAGAAAAAATATGTTTAAATATGGTCACCTCCAACAATACTATGTTTAAAGAAATTTTTAACCATATTATGTTTAATTTAACCATATTATTGTCAACGACAACAATATTATGGTTAAAATAGTCCTCCATCAGGAAGCCACAACCATATTATCTTTGCCTCCGAACATATTATGGCTAATTATAACTAAAATATGTTTAACACATATAATAGCATGGTTGGTTTTCAACCATAGCATGTTGCTCTTGAAAAAGAGGAAAATACTATTGTTAATTTTAAAACAAATTATTGTAATATTTAACCATAACATGTGTAGAGGCAACTATAACATGGTTGTGGCTTCTTGATAGGGGACTAGTTTAACCACAATATGGTTGTCGGTGACAAAAATATGGTTAAATTAAACATAATATGGTTAAAATTTTCTTTAAACATAGTATTGTTGGAGGTGACCATATTTAAACATGTTTTTTCTCTGCGTACATAACTCGTATATATTCTGGATCCAAAATTAGTTCAAAGTTAAGTAAGGCATGTCCGCTTGTCTGTCCGTCTGTGCGTCTGTCTGTCCGTGTATTGAAAACACGCTTACTTCCGAAAGACTCAACAGGAAAGAACAATTTATGATCCTAATAATACTTTTATACTTTATTAAATTATTTAAGCTTAAGGTCTCTTTTTTAAAAAATTAATTAAAATGTTTTTATTCGATATTTCGATTTCCGTTGGAAATCTTCTTCAGGAAATTTTTTAAAATAAAATAAAAGTTTCCTGAAGAAGATTTCCAACGGAAATCGAAATATCGAATAAAAACATTTTAATTAATTTTTTAAAAAAGAGACCTTAAGCTTAAATAATTTAATAAAGTATAAAATTTAATAAAAAAGGTCGAAGAAAAAGGATTATAATATCCTAATAATACTCTACGCAAAACAACAACAATGCAATAATAGGAAAACTTAAATGCAATACAATCGTTTTAATAGCAAACGAGTTATAGACTAAAATTTGGAAACTCCATCCTAACAAATTTATATTTCTGTTGAAAAAAACTAACATTAATTGTGGTCTGAATGCGCCAATTGCTTTTCAATTCTGTACTTACTCATTTTATAGGACTGGATATCACACTACCAAGTTTCGTTAAAATTTATCTATAATTTGCCATAGGACTTATAAAAACCCCACTCTCGGAAAAAACTTTACTTTGCCTTAAACCGTAACATATAATGACATTATGGTAGAATTTGGTCAGTCATAATTAGATTAGAAAAAAGATTAGAAAAGAATAAAACCATATTTCTGGATGATGGGTCCTTAATTTACCATGAACTTGTCACACTTTATTACGCCTAAAACCGTAACACACAATACTATTTGGTATGTTACATTTTTAAAAAACTGCAAAACACATGGCCAAATTTCGTGAAGATTAGTCAATAATTTCCCATAGGCCTCATATAAAGCCAATTCTCGAAAACATTCTTTTAAAAACCGCAACAAGTTAAAGGTAAATTATAGGTTCCGTAGAAATTCCACCACTAAAATATTCTTACTCTCAGTGGAGGTTGTCAATAATTCAGCCCAGCCAAATATAGGTGTTTTACTTGTTTTCAGTCAAATCTAATATAACACAGAATTACTTTCCCTTCGAAAAATTTTATTTAATGCGGCCTAATATTTTATTATTTCTCTTTGAAATTCAACATAAAATTACCCTGTAGTAAGTAAGCGTTTAAAATTTGTCAAGAATGGTGTAGGGTTAGTTGAATATCAAAAATTATCCCACTATGTTTCGCTATCTTACATAGAAGCGACCCCCTGGAAAGAAATTGCAACAATGGCAGAGCTAGAACTATGCAGATATTTAACCTTTTGGTTTTACATCCTCCGGGAACTTAGGCAATACCCTTTGTACGACAGAAGCCAAATTGACCGGTATTCCTGCTTTCTAGAAAGTTGATCACTGCTGACCAGAGCTATTTATCTGGCACGACGGAAACCAGTTACCCCCAGGGCTTTGAGCCGGGGCCTATTTCTTAAAACTACAATTTACAAATCTACAAGTAAAATACATTTTCAGCAAAAACAAAAATTCTAAAGTTGCTTTTGCAACGTATTTTACTTGTGGATTTGCAACTTACTTGAAGTTTACATTTTCCATCCACCGTGGAAGTTCAGTATGCTGCCTTTTTCTACTCAACAGATGCTTTAGATGGATCCAGTTCCAGATCAAGTTGTCACATTTGTGTGTTGGTTTCGCTCACACATACGTTCTCAACCAATACGAAGAGTACCATAGGGTTCCCTAGAGAAATGGGAACTAACACAAAACTTGTCACGTGACAGTTCTAAAGTGGTTGGAACCAGATCTAGTTCTAACACTTTATATGAAAGGTACTTGTCACTTTATCATGGCGATGTCCTACGAAGGGGTTCATTGGCCCCTACTTGGCACTTTGTTACAGGTCATTATTATAACCTAAATGGACACATTCAGTTTCGATTTAAATAATGTCTATCGCAGATATTGTCCCGAGTGAACCATGTTAATATGATAGATACCCTAAATATAAATTAATATAACCAGAGTGAATCAGCCACTACCTGCACAAAATCTAGTCACATCTAATTTTGTGTCAATTACTTTTCCTCGGGAGTAACTAAACTTTAAACACATTATCACCAGTTAAGTGACATGTATTGTTTTCACATTCACAATTCGTTCCTTTTTTATTATTGTAATGTGTTCACAGGGGACGGAATAAGTGCTTTCAGAACAATTAATACAAATTTCACGCAGAATTATATCATAACGTTAATTTAGTTTGACTTAATACATACGGATAGATGGACATCGGTTAATAAACTCAGCTACTTATATGAATCCAGAATTTGTAAACTTTACAGGGAATAAGATCAAGATTGTATAAATTATGAACGAAATGACGAATTTTTATAAGCTTTCCGCTTGTAGTAAAGGGTATAAGAATACCAACATATACATTAGAGAACTATTATGTTAATAGATGGTATGTGCCATCTATTACCCCAGGTTGGCCAAACAGAAAAGAATGACTTTTTAAAGTCTTGAGTTTCTTTATTTTAACCCTGCTATTAGCTTTGGACCATTTTGGTCATTTTTTGTTTTCTTTTCGCTTTATTTACGGAACGGTTGAATAATATGTCAACCTAAAACTTTAGCTAATGTGGTGTTTTTATTCATGATTACTTCTGCAAAATTTTTAATTATGAATAATGTAAAGGAAATTAGAAAAATTAAAAATTACTATTCTTAGGCTTAAAACCTTTTTGGTCCGTTCTTCCACTCCAACTTGAATATAAATTTGTTGCTATATGATAATAAATCATAGCAAGAATTATTACAGAAATGTATGCAGTAGAAATCTCTAGATCTCTCCATTTCTTGTCGAATTTTACCATGCAATACCTGTTTGTATTTCAGTTATTTTTTCTGGTGTTGGGGGAACAGATAATAAAAACGAACGCAAAATATCATGGCATCTGGAAACGGCAAATCGTGTTGGCCCCGATTGTGGGGATATGATATTCTTCTACCACTGTGCAGTGGAGACGAATTTTGTATCATTCCATTTTTTGCGACATTCAATTCTTCTACGTCACCGATAGCTGCAGCAGTCTCTTCATTTTATGAATAAGAATGATTTCTTCCGGTGATTTCATATTCAATATCTTGTCCACGATATTACATGTTGAAATATTAGAGAAGCTTTTATTTTGAATGTGTACAATAATATTGCAGTTTAATCGTCGATTTTCTATTAATTCAGCAAAGAAATCAGTCAAACACTGAATATAAACTGAAGTAAGACCAGAAGATATGAAAATTAACTCTATTCGTTTGCAGACAATTAAAAAAAGTAAAAAAAATTGTGCCCTTATTAAAAAAACCAATATGGACCTATCAATATAATAAATATATTTGCAATAACGCTTTACTAAATAATGGGCAAAAACGCTTAACTTAATAATGGGCAAACAAAAGTTCCACAAATTTACTTTTTGGCTAACGAACGCACAAACGGTCTTTCATGTATCCGCAGGGTAAAAAGCAATAAAGAATCAATTTGGTAAATGAGGCGGCCACGCTGCCTCTATAAGCAATGCGTTCACAATAAATGTCCCGCTGTGGATCCATATTGTTAACATATTTGAGAGTGATTCTTACAGCTGTCCTCGAAAAATGTTTTTCTACTGAATGTAAAGAATACAATAACCCTTTCCAATGATATTTTACATCTATATTCTGAATTTTGCTTGATTAGCGAAGGCATTTTATTGCAAATATTTTTTGTCTCATTACCAAATTTTTTATAAAATTCTAGTTATTATACCCACACCACAATAGTGTAGAGGTTATTATGCATTTATGCTGATGTGTGTAACACCTTAAAACATTGGTCCTAGACCCACCGTAAAGTATACCGATCGACTCAGAATCACTATCTGAGTTGATCTAACGATGTCCGTCCGGCTGGCTGGCTGGCTGTCCATGTAACCTTGTGCGCAAAGTACAGGTCGCTTTTTTGAAGATAATTTAATAAAATTTGGCACATAGGTTCTTATTGACACAAGGACCAAGCCTATTGAAAATTTGCCGAATCGTAGGACCACGAGTGGAGATAGGGGGCCATTTCTGCCTCTGAGAAACTAACAAACCGATTTTAATGACATTATAATCATAGATTGGTCCATATTTGTACGGACACATAAGCTATGCATTTTTAAAAAAATAGGACCACCATGCAAGATAGGAGCAATTTCTGCCTCCCAGAAACTATCAAATCGATTTTAATGAAATTTAAAAGATAGAAATACCTATTCATATAGCCATACAGTCTCGAAAATTTGTTTTTAAATACTGTGGTGTAGGGTATCATATGGTCGGGCTTGACCGACTATACTTTCTTACTTGTTTTTAACTCCCAAGTATTTTGTACATACTGAAAGAAAATCATATTCCAATAATTAAGTTCAAGTCTACTTAAAGCCCCTTGTTGCTTTTGGTTCACCCTGTATATGCGCAGTTTATTAAGTGAAGAATCAGAGTATTTTAACCAAATTTTTTGGATGTTTAATTTCAGTAATTTATAACTCGGTTAATTTTTATTTAACATATTACAAACTTAATGCTTAAATCACACTTTCCATATTTTTAATGACAAAGAGATGCATACTAAACAAAAAAGTTCATTGAAATATGATTTATATGCAAATAACAGAGTTTTGTTTTTATAGCCGCACTCTGTATAAGTCAACCACAAAACAGTTGTGCTAAACCAACAACTAAGAAAGTCAAGTTAAATTTACAATCAGATTTTTTTTTAATGCAATCTTTTTTATAATGTTTGCATTTCTAGGGGAAGGATACATAAGTAATAATACTGATAGCACATGGGTAACAATTTATATTTCCATGATTTATACAAACTAATGCCTTTACTTAATACTTACCAGCTTAACACGGTCCAGTTCACTACTACCATTAAAAAAATTTGTAAAATTTTCTTAGAAAAGATCCAGTGTATTGGTGCGTGAAGTAATAATAACAACTGTGATCAAAAAAAAAACAAATTTACTCTGATATCTAGACATATATCTAATGGGTGATTTTTTAAGCGTAGTTTTTTCAAAATCTAATAAAACACTCAAATTTGCATCACATATTCTAAGTTGTTATTGGAATCGATAAATTGGTCTTTGCCATTTACTTTTTTAAAATACATTTACATGAAATGTTGCCCGATACTCCGGTTCAAATGGTCCATTCGTATGGTCCAATTTTGCACCACTTTTTCGAGCATTTCGGCCTGTATTCCATGAATAACACGTGTTATGTTATACTCTAAGGCTTCAATCGTGTTTGGCTTGTCCACATAGACCAACGACTTCACATAACCCCACAAGAAATAGTCAAGAAGCGTCCAATCACATGATCTTGGCGGCCAACTCACAGGGCCATTTCGAGAGTTAAACTGCTCACCAAATTCATTTATATACATTTATTTTATTATTTTAAGTTTTGTGTTGTGTTGTACATCTATACAAAATACTGTGATATAATTCATAAATGATGTAAACTGACCAAAAAGATTATTATATTAATAATAACTCAATCCCTGAAGAAGTTGGAAAGAATGCCAAGGAAACGTCGGATTTTAAAATCGGAGATTAAATAAGCTTTTATTTACACTTAATTAATGACCTTGAAAGCCTGCATATAGGAAACTTTATAAACTATTTATAGTAAAGCAATTTGTATAAAATTTAGATACTTCATTTTCATTCTTCAGATATTTAGATTTTCCTTGTATAGGAGGTTTAATAATCACTTTTTCTACCCAGCTCGCTTTGAGGTTGATGTTTGAAAACATTTACTGAAACCATTCTCTAGATATGTAAACTACTATTTATATTGTCTTTGTATGGAGGGTACTACTTCCACTTGAAAATTTATAAATATTTACAGCTGTTATTTAGTTTTTCAGCAGTTTTTCAACAGGGTATACTTAATTTCAATCAAATTAGCTTTTAACAATAGATGGCTTCATATATTTTTGTGAGACGTGGTCGTAGATCATTAAAATTTGGCACCGAGCATTATATTGCCCAGATTAAGAAAAAAGTTAAATTTCATCAAAATTGTCTACGCCCACCGCCCATGCAATTCAAATTGAGTTTGTTCGCATAAAATATTTCCTATCCAAGCAAAAGTCTTGAAATTTGGTACAAACTTTTTTCAAACAAACAAAAATGGACGCATGTCAAATTTCATTAAAATCGGTCGTGGCCACCGCCTACCACCCATGTAAACCAAAACGATTTTTTTCGCATAAAATTGTTTCTATCCAATCAAAATTTGATACATACATTTTCTGGAATAAAAACAAGAAGCATGCGAAGTTTCCATAAAATCGGCCATGCCCACTGCCTACCGCTCATGCTATCGATATCGATTATTTCGAAAAACATATTTTTTATCCAAGCAAATGTCTTCAAATTTGTTAAATATTTACACTCTCTGGAATAAAAGAAAAACGCATGCTGAAATTCAATCAAATCGATCACGCCCACCGCCCATGAAGCCTATACATAGCTAAGAGTATTTTTGATATTCTATTTATCATATGACACACAATTTTATTTATTCTTAATCTTAATATCATGTCTTTAACTACATCGTTAATTTTCAAATTCGGTTTGGATGGATCATGTCTTGAGCTGGTTATAAAAGGCTCTGATAAGGCCAGTAAACGTTTAGAAATGTCAGTTTATGTCGAAACTCTTTTGAATTCCCTAGAAAACATTAGCCCGTACTTCCTGTAGCTCTTATTTCTTGCTTTTTCCGCTTCTTCACTTAGCATACCGATAGATAGCTATCAGAAGCATCTTTGTTTTTGATATTTGCCTATGATCTGTGTTCAAAACCTTGATTATTTTCTTGACATACATGTATGCCATCTATCTACACTGAAAGAAAAATTCTGCATATATTTAATGAATCGTTTTCATAAAAAAAATTTCACTGGTTAAATGAAAATTTTCGTTGTCCAAATGTTATTTCGTAGTTATAATGAAGTATTTTCGTTAAAATCGATTCATTTGATTTCGTAATTACGTTAAAAATTCTCATTGGATATATAAAAACTAAAGTTTGTCCCAGTTAAACAAACATTTTTAATTGGGAACATAAAAAACAATATACAAACATAACTATATTCATAAATTAATACAAAATTATAGTTTCCTTAAAAATATGTTTAATTGTTTATTAAAAAATGTAAGATTTATTTATTTCATACATCTAATTTAATATGCCATTAAATTTATAAAGTCAAAAATTTTTTTATAAAAGCAACATATTTCAATAATTGAAAAAAAAAATATTTTTAACATTCAAATAACTCAAAAGTCTTATGCCTGTATTTATAAAAAAATTTTAAATTTAATAAAGGTTTACAAAACAAATTTTGTATGAAAATTCTCCTTAATGAACGTTTGTTAAATTTAATAATCGTTTATAAATACGGGGGTTAATAATTAAAAGTATAAAAATATTTCGAAAAAGCATGCCTTCATAAATTTAAATTTTCATTATGACAATGAAAAATGTCATTATAGTAATGAAATAAAAACTTTCAATCCATAAATATGTATGTTTTTAGTTTTCTTAAATGTGTACATAGTTACCTACATATAGCATGAAATAAGTAATGAACAAACAAATGTTCTCCTTTAAAAAAAACACCTTTATTTTAAACTGTTGTCAACCAAATGATGTATACGAAAAGGCTTGTTCTCTCTTTATGTGGTCTTTTTTTATTATGCGTTAGCAAAAAAAATCAACGTTGTTATTGTTGTTATGTTATGACAATTTAATCTCATATTAACGCTCTTAATTGAGTAATGGCAAAAAACATAGTTCTTTTATTAAAAAACTACACTGCCCCAGTAGGCTAGCTGGTAGTGAGCTAGAGGTTGCGGGATCGATTCCCGCCAGCGACTCTGGTAAAAAAAAAAGAAAAAGTCGAATAAGAACAACTTTGATTAAAAAAAAAAAATTTTTAAAAATTATAAATAAAAAAAAATTTTTTTACTTTTTTGAAAGTATTCACCCAATGAATTACATTCATAGATCTAATGTAATGTTTCATTAAATACATTTTAATGTTAATGTAATATAAAAATTCATTGGTATTCTGAAGAAAATTCTTTTAGTGTATAATAAACTTTTAACATGGCTTTCTTAACACCTTCAACTTGATCAAAAGTAAGCTTTGAATTTTTGGCTTCTATAAAAGCGTAAAGTAATTTAATTTCTCGATTCCAATCAATTATTTTTATTTTAGAGAGCTCTTCACATAAAACCAAAGACAATCTAATTTTGAAAATTATAAAAAAAAAAAAATTTAGAACTTTGAAAATTAAAATCGCAAATGTTGTTATTTTGCCTTTTTAACTAAAAAATTATAAAAATATTCATTTGCTTACTGTAAAGAACATATTGTTTTGTTTTAAATTATTTCTATGCACGTTATACGCTCAAATTGTCAATAAATTATTGTAATATTCAATAACAGCGGATACCCGGTTTGTGTTACTACGATCCCCCATTCTCGTAGTCCATTTTTAAAAACATTCATAGTTTATGTGTCTATCTAAATGGGGAAATACCTATGTTTAAAATTTTATTAAAATCAGTTAGATTGGTTCGGATAGTCAGAAATGGCTCCCTACTCCCCTCGTAGTCCTATTTTTTAAAAAAATGTATAGCTAATGTTTCCATATAAGTTGGAGTCTAACTTTGTTTTAAATTTCCTTAAAATCTGTTAGATAGTTTCGAAGAGTTATTAATTGCCCCCTAACTCCTCTCGTGGTCCTAGTTTTGAAAAACTGTATAGTCTAAAACCATCTTCACAAAGTTTCTTTTCTAATGAAACCTGTTTGGAGCACATCAGTTGGGTGGTTTAAGAGTCTAGAATGGACATAGATAGAACCGTTTGTATTTTACATATTATTACCAAAAATGCAAAAGGCCCTAATAAACGAAAAATTAAAACTCGACTTATTCATTGATTCTTGTGTATTGCATCAACACAAAAGCCAACAATAAGTTTTGGCATCTTTCGACCAAAATTAGCTCGGTTAACCGATTAATAAAGTTTTGTTATAAATTAAGCAATTTCAATAAATAAAAATGCAAAACTTATTTACTATTGGAGTTTTTTAGCAAAAAAAAAGACAAGACATAACAAACAAAACAATTCTAGAACTAAAACGAGCAAACAAAGAAGTTACTCACAAATATGAAAAACATATTTTATAACGTATTTTATTATGTATTTATTAAAAAATAAACTGTGAGAATTTTTTATTAATTATTTCAATAGTTTAAGATCTTATAAAATAATCTTTTGGAAAAACAATTTGATTTAAATGTTTAGAATTTAGGCGATTCTTTTCTTAAGCTTTGATAAAACTTGACTTGGCAACACATAATACAGATTCAAGAATGATAAAAACAAGATTACGCATTGCACATGTTTACAAAATTCAACTGTATAATGTGACGTCAATTTACCATATTATACAAATGTTTGTTTGCTTGAGTTTCGTTATTTTAGCTGTACTTATACGCTGATGTGACGTAGATGCGTAGAAACATTTCAATTGCGTTATCTTGGTTTCTTTGTATCATGATACAGATTATCTAATTTCTCAGTCCTTTTCCAGAATTTTTTCAAAATATATTTCGGTTAATTTTGTTAAAGACTGTTTGTGTTACAATCGAGAATTTCTTCTATTGTCAGGTCATCATCTGACTCATCCTGGCAAAGCTCAGTAACGAACATTCTGCAAAAAATTTATTTTCGAACCCACAGATTCTGTTTTTGTACTGTGTTTTAAGAATTTATTGCTCGAAGGAAATATATTGTATGACAAATTTATTCCAAACATATACCTTTTTTATATGAGACGAAACAAATAATTAAAAACACAAAAAAATATGTTATAATACTACAAAAAACTACAAAATTTTGTTACATAGGTTAATCGGTTAATCGACTTAAATTAACCGGTTTAATCGTTAATCGAAAATTGCCTATTTTAAATTAACCGATCAGTTAATCGGTTAACCGAATGAATACCCTACTATCTACAAAAGATAATACGATAAGCGCTAAAAACGGTTTGCGTAATATGCAATAATGAAAGTTTTCAAAACAACTGTTAGGTTTTACAAGAAAACTAGAAAATAATAAATTATTAACAGTTTAAGGCAATTTATCATTTAATTTACCATTTAAAATAGTTTCTTGCCTCTCCTGTATAATGTAAGATAGGGCCTTTTGCGTTTTATGTACCGATATATTGATTTATAGATAGATAAAATATTCATTTAATGCCTAGCCTAAGAGTATGCACTACTTTTTTATTTTATTTGTTCGAAATTTGGAATATTTTACTTTAACCCTTCCCTAAATAGCGGATCGGACAGTGTAGTGTATTTGGTGTCTTACTGTACCGCCCTCTACATGGTGGTATTAGCATTGCTCTGTTGGCGTATTGAATTTTTTGAGTAGTAGCGTGTTGTGTTTTGCTGGCTGTTTTTGGTGTAGCCAAGTTCTGTTGGTGTGATTTCTTTTTTATCTTTATGTTCAGCGCCAGATAATCGGAAAATTGCTTTAAAAATGTTGGGAAAATCAGAAGGTTAGGAGTCTTTAAGTAACCAACATAGAAATGCACTTTCATTTTTATATATAGAATAAATTGGAAGAACCCAAATATATTTTTCTCATTTATTTTGGTATTTAAGCTTCTGTATTTAATTAAACTTAATTATTGGCTTATAAATTTTTTTAACTCTACTATTTCTCATCCGCTTTCATCCCATTTTAATGTATTTTTCTTTTTTTTTTTTAGATTTTACCATAAAAAAGTTCTATGTTTTCATCACAAAAAACTTTAACATTGCTGTTGAAATGTGGTGGATTGTGTTTGATTTATTTGTTATTTATATGACTTGAACAGCTTTAACAATTTTTTACTTATGCTCTTTTGTACTTCTACCAGCCCTCCTCACCCTCTTCTAAAACTCCCCTGCCCAATACAATATTTCCCTTAAGGACTTAAATGTAAAATTTTTATTTTCTAGTTCTAGATTTTTAAGTTTTTTCACGCGTAGACTAAATAAAAACTTTTTTCTTGGTTTTCTTTGAAAGAAGGAAAATGGATTTTTTTTTTCTTATAAAACAAAAAAGAAAATTTGTTAAGTGTAAATTTTAAATATTCAATTCGTACCTTTTACTTGGCTCTTTTCCTTGTTTGGCAAAACAATTGTTTTAAAGCAATAAAATTTCAAGGAAGATGATAAATTTGTAAAAAAGGGACGTTAAAAAAAATTTGTTGGAAAACTTTTTTAACTTTAAAGAGCAATAAAATAATAAAATGGTACAAAAAATATCTTAAAGAAAGTTATTAATAAGCAATATATTTTCGGAAAATTTTAGCCTAATTTAAAATTTAACAAAGAAGTGAATTTAATTGGAAAAAAATGGTAAAGTTATATGAAAAAAGAAAGTAAAAAAAACTTAACTGCCAATTTCACGAAGTCGATAGAACGCTTTATTTCGCATAAATACATTTAAGTAAAACAAAAAAAGTTTTTCGAATTTGTTTTAAATTAAATTAATTTAAAAAAGTTATTGATGTTTAAAAAAAAAAAACAAGAAAATAAGTTGTCTTTAATTTTCTCATCATACAACTTAATGAACATTTTCTCTACCAAGTGGTGGTTAAGTAACATTTAAAATGTAAAAGCACATATTAACGATACATGCTTCATTAAAAAGCACAGCTAAGTGCTACCAGACGCGTATACAGCTTGCGGATGATTGAAACAGCAGTAGATATGCTGGGACGTTGAGAATAAAATAAACCGTTGCGGACAATTAAGCGTTTTCAAGGGGAGAGTCTCGGAAGGTCTTGTTTTGGAACTCTTGTAAATACTCGAGTGGGTAATGTTCCTAGAGACGTGGCAAGTAATTGGCGCCACTTAATAGCCAACAACCAGTTGTGAGAATATAAAGCATGTCTGAAGGCTCTTACTGGCAATCCCGGGGCCAGTTCATCTTAAACTCTCACGATTTCAGAAAGACGTAGAGTAAACAACTTTTAGCTTGGAACATTGTATGTTTAACTTAAAATTTAAAATAATATGATATTCAACATTTTTTATTTTTGGAATTTATTCTATGAGTTACATTTCAGTTATGTATTTTATAAAGCTTTTTTTAATAGTTCTATTCCTTAAATTTTAAGGAATGACTTTTTATACACTACCAGACTATTATATTGTATTTTCTTGTTACATTTTACCTTAGCTATCCATTGGATAGCAATGAAGTATATTGTATGTACAGAAAAATTTACAAATATTAGACACCACACAGAAAAAAATATCTTAAAAAAATTTTTAACAACACAGTTTGTTAAAAATAAAATTTTAGGTCAACAAACTTTTTGTTTGATTCAAAGAAAACATTTATTAAATTTACACTTTGCAAAATAGCAGTCAATAAAACATATTTAATAATGAAATAATTAAATATTTCTATCCAATATTCAATAAATTAAATATTTGAATCAAAGTAATGACAGTATTTTAACAACTCTTGTCCATTTTTGAATAGCTCATAATTCTCATTTGTTGTACAGTTTTATTTGAATAATATATTTAGTTTTGCCAAAGTCTTTGGAAAAGGTTTCCTGATGATCTGGCCTAAGCAACCAGTGAAATGCGCATAGGCACTTACTTATCCCCATAATAAATTTTAGTGTTTTTATAAAAATAAAAAAAAATTAAAATTTATGACATCATCATTAATAAATAAAAAAATAAAGATTCGATTAACATTTTGTTTGATTTATTCAACATTTTCAACAATTTATTTTAACAAATCAAGTAAACATTTAGTTGAAAAAAAATATTTTGGGCAACAATTTTTTTATTGACTCAATAAACTTGGTTGTTGACTAAAATTTTAACAATTATACATACATACAATCTTTTTTATCAAAACCGCAAAAACCGTCATCGCAGAAAATTCAAAAATTTTTGTAATCAAATATGCGGTTTTCGTATTCAAATATGAAAATTATTTTTTTCTGTGCAGCAGAATGTAATGCATTTTCTGGCCCGCTACGACCTTCGTCAGCATTCTTTGTGTCACACTGGATAGTGATACTTTATAAATTGAATGTATTTAACTCAACTATTTTTAACAAATAGAAACTTTGAATTATCTCCTTTCGTAGGTTACTTAATATTATATTCAACATATTTTATTTTTCGAAAAATAAAAAATGTTGAATATAATATTAAGTAACCTACGAAAGGAGATAATTCCCAGTTTCTATTTAAAATAATATGTTTAAAACAACAATATAATGGCCGTTTTGCTTTCTGCAATAGTTGAATGCTTCTCAAATACATACTTGCTTGGTGTGCTTAAAATTCTCATTCATTTAGTACTATGAATTAGTAAAACAGAAGCAGTGCTAATGAAAGCCGTCAAAGGCTGGAAAATGAATGGGATTACTTATAAAAGTTGAACCTAACACGTAACAGGAAAAAAGAAACTTGACACTTAACCCATTAAACGCCAAGACCATTAAAAACAAAAAACATTGAAATTCATTTATTTGTATATACTTAAATACAGTAAATTAATATATAAAAAAAAATTTCCTGGAAGTGGATTTTTATGGCTGTACTCGGACGGGTACAGTGGCGTCATGAGTATGCTATTTTTTATGTATGAAAAATTTTAAAGCATACTTTTTCAACACATAGAGCAACATCGCATTGCTCAAATACCCATCTTATTCTGTTATGACACTCACGACATCATAACTGATTTGTTATCCTTTTAGGTAAGAGGTTTCCACCGCTAGTTGCAACACCAGCAGCCAGATACCGTTTGGAAACATTCACTTTCTGGGTATAGCTTTGCAAATAAAATCGAGCAATATTGCGTTGAAAATCAAGCAAGTCCATTTGAGATTTGTTTTCAACATGATCTGAAGGGTTAGGAACGTTGTCCAAAAAATCAAGCACGACTCGGGATCCAAGAGGGAGTTTTGATCTTTCTACATTTATATCTTTGGCCCCACAGTAGGCATCGAATTGGTATAAATAACCGGAGCTGCTCACTGTTTTAACTCTTATGAATTATTTTGAAGAGTGGCTACCAAAAAAATCGGTTTGATGCATTTGAATATCACAAGGTATCTTTGTCCACTAAAGGCCGTTATACACTTTCCCACAAAGTCTTTAGTAATAAATGATAAGTTGTTATTGTTTTTTTAAAATGTTCAAAGAATAGTTAGATCAGGGAAGCATTTTTGAAAAATGCATAAGACTTTCTGGGAAAGTGTGAAACGGTCTTTAGGAGTAATTTTGCTTGATTTTGAAAACTTTATTGTCTGTCGCAACTACTCATGTGAGATATATTCTTCGCTATCACTGCCGCAAAATACTTCGACTTCACCTGGTACATCATTCTCTCTCCTCTCCTCTTAATTTGTGTTATAGTCCGGATCTGATGGAGTAATAGCTATATCGAAATTTTTGTAATCATTTTCATCTAGCTGTTTAAAATTGTAAAAGCTTTAGCATAAAAACTTGACGGTTTGATGGCTTCAAATTCCATTTTGGTCCAAAAAAATGTTTAAGAAAAATTATACGTATCAAGCCATTGTACTTGGTTGGGTACAGCGATTTTGCTACTCACAGAACGTTTTCGAAAAAAAAAAAAAATTTTTTTACTTTTTTATTAAATGATTAAATTTAATTTTCATTCAATTATTTTTATGAAGAAAGGAAATTTACGAAAAAACAGAAGTAAGGAAAAAAACATGTAAAATCAATTAAAATGTTTAATCATTCAAAAAAGCAAATTTCGATCTACCAAAGGTTAAAATACAATTTGGTTTAAGGATTGATGTTTGACTATTGACCTCAGCAGTCGTCGATGGCTGCGAGTGTAAAACGGCAAATCCATCTGAGGAGATCGAGTGGTTGCGATCGAAACATGTCATGGTTACCTGCCGACCGCGGTTCGAATCCCGGCCACGGTCAAGAATGAAAGAATATCAATAACAATTTTATTCTATGCATATATATTGCCTTTTTTCTGTACCCAAGCGAGTACAATGGCTGGGAATGCGTTAATAAGCATATTGAAAAAATGGATGAAACAAATAACCATAATATGATTAACTTTGACCAGAGTATTGTTAATTCTGACCATATTATTGTTAATTTTGAACATAATATGATTAATTTTGACCATTATTATAGTTAATATTAACCAAAAAAATGGTTCATTTTAAACAAATTATGGTAATTTTGACCATATTATGGTTTAACCATATTATGCTAACCTGTAAACATAAACATTGTTAAAATCCGATCATAGTATGTTGCTCTTAGAATATGGTTACTTCCAACCATATTTGTTCTGCGTGCAGGGAGTATAGAAACTACAACCGCATTTTCCACGGATTATTGGAAACAAGATTGACAATAATGGCACAATAACAACCGACGGTGAACTTATTTTTTTATATTCTGGCAAGCCAACTGGACTCCTTCGTTCAAGTGGCGTAGGTTTCCTTCTTTCAAAAGATGCGATTCTATCAAAGTGGCATTAAAGCCTCACTTTGATAGAATTATTTGTATCCGCCTTCACAACCGGGCACAAAACTATTGGTTTTTCTAACCGACGACTTCAACGGACTTGGTTAATACAAATCTGGAAGATGTAGACCCGCTAAAACCTGGAGAAGGCTACTTGAATCCGAGAAAAGCAAGGCAGGAAAAACTTAGCTCTGAAATAAGACTAAAATCACAGAACGGATCTGGATGGTAGGTTTTTGAACTTGGAAACATAAAAAAAAATATATATAATGAACATTCTGCTCCAGCGCTGCGCGAGAATTGTAGAAACGATATGAATTTTTTATTATAGTGTATGCACAAAATTTTGTTGCACTGGCTTATTTTTTGAACTGGTATCGTGCCAAATCCCACCTTAAATTCAGCAAAATTCATAAAGGGACACCAAAGAAGTTTTTCCAAATAATGCTATTTTTGCTTATTCTGTAAGACCGCTATTTTGCTTAAAATCTTATTTAAGAGGAACATTTGTATGGGGGATAAGAAAGATATTCGACCAATTTGTCCCATGCTCCGAAAATTCAAATCACTTACTTTAGTTACCCATAGATACAACATTTGCTTATTATGGTTCAAAACACAACAGATTCCTTTAACAACATTTTTTTCTTTTATCCTTTGTTCTAATCCTTTTTACAGCTGCACCACAATATGCGTTTATGCTAATGTTTGTAACACATAATAATATTGCTCTAAGACCCAGTTTTCTGAGACTATCTTCCGATTGCCACGTGGCAATCGCAATTTTAAAGATAACCTGATGAAATTTTGGTACATTTGGTGCATATTTTAAAAGAACATTCACACTGAAAATGGTCCACAAATTGCAGATTCCCGAAATAGAGTCTTTATACCCATAAACCATCTCTCCCATTAATAGCAATAGTGGACAGGCTTTTATGCATTTCAATACCTATTAGTATACTGCAGGACGCATATTCATATTCTGAGTCGATCTAACGATGTCAGTGGTGTGGTGCTAGTGTGCAAAGTACAGGTCGCCATATTGAAGATTATTTAATGAAATTTTGCAATAAGAACGAAGGAAAATTAAAAATGTGAGAAGCGATTCATAATTTCACATAGCTTCATACAAACATCTATCCGAAATAGTCTTTTTGCCCATAAGCCATCTTGTTTTCAGATAACATCAGTATATGTAAAGGGTGGTTAAATTTCAAGGGCCGATGTTGATTTTGAATAAAACACAAACTATTTAGGAAATTATTGTAATTTTATTTTATTATGATATATTGGTATTACTCAATTATGTATGGAACAAAATATCGGCCAGATGGGAGCCGCGACCACGGCGGCACACCTCCATCCGATGGTCCAAATTTTCGATGACCCTGAGGCATAATGGAGGTTCTATGCCGTTAATGTGCCGAATTATCTCATCCTTTAGCTCTTGAATTGTTGCTGGCTTATCGACGTACACCTTTTCTTTCAAATAACCCCAAAGAAAAAAGTCCAACGGTGTCAAATCACATGATCTTGGCGGCCAATTGGCATCGCCATTACGTGAGATAACACGGCCATTGAATTTGTTGCGCAAAAGAGCCATTGTTTCGTTAGCTGTGTGGCAAGTGGCACCGTCCTGCTGAAACCACATATCGTCCACATCCATATCTTCCAATTCGGGCCATAAAAAGTTCGTTATCATCTCACGATAGCGAACACCATTCACAGTAACTGCCTGACCGGCCTCATTTTGGAAAAAATACGGCCCGATGATGCCGCCAGCCCATAAACCGCACCAAACAGTCACTCTTTGTGGGTGCATTGGTTGTTCGACAATCACTCTTGGATTATTATTCGCCCAAATGCGGAAATTCTGCTTATCGACAAATCCACTGAGGTGAAAATGTGCCTCATCACTGAAGATGATTTTCTTCGAAATTTATCATCCATTTTCATAATAAGTCTGGATAACTTTAACACGTTGTTGGATTGTGTATCTCTCCATGGTTCAAATTGAGTAAGTCTGAAATAGAGAAATGTCAAATAAAATTCGGAAAAAAACTTGGCGTTTAGGTGTGGTTCACAATCAACATCGGCCCTTACAATTTAACCACCCTTTATATTGGACCGTACACTGAAAAGAAAAATCAACCAACCGTACTTAAATCAAGCCAAAGCGGTGTTTATAGTTCGGTAAGTACGAGTTTCCTTAAATCAAGAACAGAATGCCTAGATTCAAGTGCTTCAAGAATTTCTAAATTGGCTTAATCCTGAATTCGTACTAATCTAAAATTGAGATTGTGATTGAGATAGAGTGAATACTTATTTACTCGTTTGAGAAGTTTTGTTTTGTATTTCGATGTTTGTTTAGACTCATTAGTTTTTAATTTCGGTTGTCGTTCTGTGCCGTTCTTTTCAGTAGCAAATATTTTATAATTCCTTTTTCTGTGAAAGGAATCAGCTGCTTTAAAATAAAAACATTAAAATTGTGAAAAAAAATTTTAAAAAATGAATATCGTGTGTCAAAAATACATCAATTTTTGAAAAGTTATTAATTAAGACAAATACATATTTATGTATGTAAAGATTATTATACAGCTTCCCAGCTAGCAATTTGTATCATAATCCAATCATTTAGGAATCAGCTTCAAGAGCAAAATACCCGCATATGAGCTCATTTTTCAATCATAAATGATACTCTCGTTGTGAGAAAATGGTACCCTACCGATGAATCATCCGAAAGAATCATTTCTGATACACTTTTCTGATCATTTTAATGTATGTTTTTCTGATCATTATAGAATCGTTTTTGTCTCATTTTTTAATCGTAAATTTTATAGTTTTTGATTATATTTCATATCTTTTTTTTAATTGTCATAATTTTTTATTTTTCTCCCATAAAACCAGCATTATTATGGCTTTTGAACCAAAAAAAAAAATAATTGGCTTTTCGCAAAGAAGAGAAGAAACATTTTGCACTAACATTAATGTTCAGAACATATGGCCCTATGTTCCTCCTAGGAATAAAAGGAATAAATATATATATATTAATGTTCATTAATTGTCAATATTTTTTGGACAGCTTTTTTAGTCAAGCTTCTTATTTGTTTCGCTGACATGAAAGTTTCTATTTTTATTTTTTCATTTGGCAAAAAAAAATTCAAAAAATTTAAAAATCATTATTTAAACATATAAATGAATCATATATGGATCTTTTTTTAATCACTTAAGTAATAAATCAGTTTAAAATCATCCAAACTGATCTGAAATGAATAATTTGGGTGATTTTTACAAAAAATAATCAGCCAAATGCTAGATGGGTTTAAACAAAAACTATAATTTTTTCATACCACAACAAACTAATACATACGCACTTTGTTTGTAACTTAAGGCCAGGTCAGATAAAACTTCATCGCTTTGCGTGACGTTTCTAACTTTGACAGAAAAGCGTAACACAAAAGGTGTATGCCACAATAAGCACTTTGACAACACCAAGGCGAATCCAACTACAGGTGGTGTCGGAACTACAACAATCCAAGAACAACATTGTTAGTGCTCGAAATGTCAACCATTCTTAGCAAAACACTAACAAATCAAAACAAATAAGCTCGAACTGCCAAAATCAGATGCCGTTTCGACACCACCTGTAGTTAATTCGCCTTGGACAACACACACGAATTGTTTGTTAAATATAAAAATAAAAAATTATACTGGCAGACTGTCAAAGCGCGCAAAAAGATGGGAGTTGCCTAACTTTTCGCTTCGCTCTGCGTTAAAAGTACTTTATGTGACATGTTTCGTATAATTAAGAATTTTTCATCTTGGATGTCAAAGCGAATCTCTAACGCAACGCGAAGCAAAAGTGGTATCTGACAGCGTTGAATTCTATTTTCAACAGATTTGTCCGCAACAGAACGAAACGAAACAGGGAAAATAAACCACACATACAGACTTTTAATTGTACAGATCCATATATAAAATAAGATGAAACAATGGTGTTCCAATGTTTAAAAAAATTACTGTACTGTATTCATATCTAAATAAATTACATGTAGGAAGAACCTTTTTTATGTTAAGTGCGTTTCGTCGCTGCTTGAGGTCGCTAAACTTGTCCTAATTCTTAATAAAATTTTACAAGAAAAATTAAACTTAATTCATGTACTGGAAAAAAAAAATTATTAAAAATTTATTATCAAAAAGTAGGCATAGGAATAGCTTATCCCATCAACAATAAATTTCAAGTGTTTTTATCAATAATAAAAACTGGGAATTAAGCACGAATAACAAAATCTTTTGAAAATAAAAATTTATTTTAAAGAAGTACCTTAATTTTTAAGTTTGTATTAGGTAAAAAATATATTCTTCTTTGATATGAGCCCACACTTTATTTAAAGTATGTATTAGTAATGCTCTGAATGAATCTGAAAAAAGTGTTGCCGGAACTAAAAAAAAAAAAAAGTAAAAAAAATGTTGATGGACAAATAAAAAAACTAAGTAAATAATTTTTTCAATTTTCTCCGCCGTTTTATAAACCAAGTGTCCGCTTTTAAGAATCAAAAGGGAAACTAGCCAGATTTTAGTTCTAACTTAGAGATATGTGATCTTTTTAAGAGGCCCAAGACGCATTTATTAATTTTTTTTATAATTAAGTACTTTGGATTAAAAGCTATAAATATTTTTCTGTGCAATAAAATTATCCTATTTTCTTTGTACTGTGCTTTAAAATGAACGCCCTAAAAAAATTAACTTCAAAAAAATCTTTACTTTGAATTTAAAAAAACTGAGTGCACCGTTTTTTCAGTTTTTTTTTAAGAATGTATGCTCCGTTGCCCTTACAATTGATGTGAGGATAAAAATTTACCACATTTTGAGTTTAAGTGTCATTTGTTCTGCTTTTTCCGGAACACTTGTTTTTTATATTTTTGTATGAATTATTTTAATTATGAAATATTTAAATTGTTTGTATCATTACAAAATCCTTCAACAATTGAACAAAAAAAAATTTGCCGCATTAATTCTTTTTTTAAAAAAGGATATCTGGGAGGTACATGAATCTTTTAACGGAATTTTTTCAAAACTTGAAATTTAGTTTTTTATTATCAGATCCATATTATAAGTCTGGGTCAACTCCTTCTATTTTTGCACAATTTTTTTCTACATCAAAGTATTGTGCGGCTGTCCTTGTGTATTTTGAAAGAGTTTTCCAATGACCTCCACAATGATGGGGACTAGATTGTTACACATTTATGTCAAATATACTCCGTTTAAGACAGCCAAAAAATTTGGGCGGTATTTATGTATGTGACTTTTTTTTCTTATCGTAATATATTGACGGGTATATAATATTCGTCATAGCCAAATATATCAATCTTTCTTGTTTAGGATATAAACTGTTACCCCCGTATTCATAAACGACTATTAAATTTAACAAACGTTTATTAAGGAAAATTTTCATACAAAAATTTGTTTTGTGAACCTTTATTAAATTTTAAAAATTTTTATGAATACAGGCGTTATTCTTTAAATATTGAATATAAATAATATTCAAAAAAAAAACTGTATTTTTTTGGTAATCTTTTTTCTTGCTATATAACCTTTACTTACTCGTTAATCTACTCACCTATACAATATTTGATTTTCAGCCTGACGGTATTTTAAAAAAATAAAAAAACACAAAATAATCCCAATAGGTGTAAAAAGTATATCGAAAATTGAACGAACAAATTGATAAAACTGAACTGAAAGGCCTTTGTAAACATAAACTGACAGCCGTAAAAAATGATAAATTATATAACAATAAACATTTAACCAACCATTGGCTTCTTCCCCACCACCTCAGCTCTCTGGGATTTAAAAAGGAATAAAAAGTTTTTTCTTTAGATTTTTCATTTTTTTTTTTTTTTTTTTATTTTGTTAATAATTTTGTGGTTTATCAACACTTTTAGTTCAATGTTCTGACCTTCTACCAATGCCGAGGTTAAATGTGAAGCATCAAATATTAATATTTTATTTTACTTTATTCCAATTTTTCATTTTTTTTTTTTTTTTGTATTTTAAAATATTTTTTTTATGTGAAAGCAGAGTGTTAGATTTAAATATACAAAAATATGTTGCATATGTTTATGGGCATGTTTGGCTAAGAACTGTATTGTATAACTTAAGGGTTGTAGTAACAGCATATTTATTTACTGATTTATTTGAAAGAAATGTTTTTAAAAACACTTTTGGGTACACAAGGGGTTGAAACATTTGTATAAGTAAATATTTTCTTAGTTCAATACTTTGATTTGGATTTCAAAAGGGATAATGTTGGAAAAATTTTTAAAAAATACTTTAAGGCTAAATTATGTAAATTGTTTAAATAAGTTGAATTTTTAAGAAATAAATTTTATGATTTTTGAGAGAGAACAGTAAATTGGACGCCCATTTTTGGTGTCGTCCCTTAAATATAAGGATATGGGCAATTATGGATTTAATAAAGCAAAATATTTTTTAACACATTTTAGAAGTCTTAAGAGACAATCATGTTCATTTTTCTCCTAATGCCAACATTAATTAGTGATTTTCAAGAACAAAGCGTATATTTTATAGAGAAATATTAGTTTACTACCACTTTTTTGGTAAACTGATCGATACTTAACTACTTTCTAAAACAAGCTAACGGTTTGAATCGGTTCCAATCCAAAAGCTTTCGAAATATGAAAGTCTTAAAGTTCTGCCAATAATAGCCTTGTTCCCTTTCTCAAAATCGGGATCCCTTTGTTTCCAAGAAGCGTTCCGGTACTCGAAAAATGCAAACCCGCCTTTCTATCAGGAATGAAAAATATGTACTTTGAAATCAATCCCTACAACAATAGTACTATTTGTTAAATTAAAGTTCCAACAAAAAAGTTACTTTGAGAATACTTGGAAAACAGTACCTTAAAAGCCAATTTTAATATGGATTGACCGCAAAACTGTTTTTTTTTTTTTTTTGCATAGCTTCGTATTTGATATTCTTAATATTCTTCGAAGACAATTGGTTCACAAACAATTATGTTCTATTGTATTCGACGTCTGACATGCATAAAGAAGCTCAAACTTGGCACAAAAATTAAATATGCTGATCGTGGTGTTTCCGGAATCCGGATATAGCTGAAGATTTCTATACTGATCGAAGGGTACTGATGACTTGGTTGGCTGTTATTAATCTGTCTCTATATTGTTTCTAATTAATAATTGCATCGTAAGCTTCTTTTGGTAGTAGAAAACCAACAGCGCTTGATATGGGCTGGTCAGGCGGCTATTTAATGTTGTCGGAGTTAATGAGTTCTTTTAATTCTGGTAATCTTGTTTCCCACAATCCTAAAAGCAATTCGCGAAATTTTTCTAGGCTAGGCTAGGCATTTTATTGGCTGGGGTGTCGTTAATAATAAGGCTTCAAACCAAGCAATTGGCCGATCCTTATGATGGGGCTGCCAGCAACCTGTTTAGGGATTTTAAACAATGGAATCGCTTCTTAGTGGATGGCAGATAGAAAGATTTTCGCACAAGTGCAACTCTGTAAAAGAACCAATATGCCAAAAACAAAGGAAATGTTAAACTGTTATGGAATTAAAATAAAAAAAAAAGAAATAAAAATTGTACGAGGACACAAGAATTTGTGCTAAATTTTGTTTCTTTACCTCATCCCGAATGACCGGTTTAATGGTAAAAAATTTATACCGGGTGGACTTTTATATTGGTATTAGAAGACTTAATGAAATGATTTGACCGATACCGATTAAATAAAGTGAAGCGCTCTTTGTTGCTATAGAACATTTATTTAACTTTAACTCACTTTAACAACAATTAAATTCGACGTTTTTGAACACTAAGGATTTATTCCTTATTGACATTTGTATAGATAGGAGGAGAAATCGATTCACATTATAGGCTCGTCCTTAGGCAAATAAAATACTATATCGACTCAGAAAGTGATTCTTGGACAATCTGTATACTAAAAGGTTCATTTAGGATCAAGATTTTCATGGGTTTAAGATTTCAATACAAAAACCCTCAAGAGTAATGACAGGGTATAGAAGAAAACCAAAAAAGTGTAAAAATTTAACTCAAAAATTTATTTTCAAATATTTCCTTAAATTGTTTCTTAAAAAATTCGTTACTTGAAAATAATATTTTTTTTGACAAAAAAGTAGCATGGCTAAATAAACATGGCTAAAAAAAGCTTGATAAAATGACAGTTTATAGAAGAAAACCAAAAAAGTGTAAAAATTTAACTCAAAAATTTATTTTCAAATATTTCCTTAAATTTTTTCTTGAAAAATTTGTTACTTAAAAATATATTTTTTTGACAAAAAAAGTAGCATGGCCAAATAAACATGGCTAAAAAAAGCTTGAAATCATCCGCATTTCCATGCCCATGCTTGACGAGATGCATAAGAAAAGTTTTTGGAAAATTATAAAACTGCTTTTTTGTGAATTCTAGGGTGGCCATAGCTACATATGTTAAAATTGCAACTAATTTATTTCAGCATTTTCTGTAAATATTTATTTACCTTAAATTTTGGCTTTATAAAGAGGGGTAGTGTTTAACGCCTCAACATTATCTTAATTACATACAAAATTAACCTACCTGCCATATAAATGGCGGCATCAGTTTTACTAAAATTATATTGGTGAAAAGTGACTACCTTATTAAAAATATCACGCACTTAAAAATAAACAGTCACAACAAAAAGTTTATCAAAATCGCTTATTTTTTTATAAACCAGCTCACAAATCAAATCTATTACGACCACGAGAATTTCGTTTGTGCCTCTTGAACTTGTCTTCTTTAACGTATGTGGGACTCATTTTGATTAAAAAATTGCAATTATTTTCTTGAAGCCAGTATTTTTCCTAGCCTTAACATTTCTGAATTTTGAGTTATGACTGTTCATGAGACCGTCTCACCTTTTACATTTTTTTCGAAATTCCTCCATGAACTTCGATTTTCTTAATCTTCTCTAAAAACCAAGAATTTTGGTGTATAACACTTAAATGTTAACGAACGGGAAGTGGTCTCTCAAATCTTTTTTTCTTTTTATTTTTTTTATGCAAAATGCCTTTTTTTCAAAAAATGATTGCTTTAGTAATTTGCATCTGACTCAAGCAGTTCTTAACGAATTTTAGCCAAATTACATGCATTATAAAGCTTCTTAAATTTCCTTAATATTTCTTAAAGCAATATTGACATTTTGTTCGACGGTTTTTTATTCATAGCATTACAAATTCAGATTTACAAATACGAACTTATAATTTTTTTTCATTTTTGCTTATTTTTTCTCATATAAAAATTGAACGAGGCAACATTTTTATATTCTGTAAATGCAGTATGGTAGGAAATTTTAAAATAAAGATTTTGGTGTAAATAACAGAAGCATTCTGTTAAGAAAAACTGCAATAAGTCCCAGTGCAATAACTCCCAATGAATTAAATCCCAAAATAAATGAAATAAGTCCCAAACTGGAAAAAAGAAATAAATCCCAAAAAAAATGAAATAATTTCCAAGTCTTAAATGAAACAAACCCCAACTTTTGGGAGTTATTTCATAATGAAGTAACTCCTAAAGACATTAATGAAATAACTTCCAAAAACAGACTATCGAAAAGAAATGAAATAAGACCCAAAAAAATTAAACAACTTCCAAAGAAATTTTTTATATATGTATTCGTTTTACTTGAATATTTACATATTTACAAATGTTAAACAATTTTAGGAAATTGCAAATAATTGAAAATGAAATAACTCCCACAAGAAATGAAATAACTCCCACAGCAAATGAAATAAAACCGAAGATCAAAATAAAATGAAATAACTCCCACGTTTATTTTTCCGGGGACTTATTTCATTTGGACTTTATTTCATTATGAAATAACTCCCAGGCAAAAAATGAAATAACTTCCAAAAAAATGAAATTAAACCGAGAGAGCTGGGAGCTATTTCATAATGAAATTACTCCCACATTTGTATGAAAAATTGTTGGGTCTAATTTCATTTTTTTCTTGGGACTTATTGCACCTGGGAGTTATTGCACGGAGCCGTCTAAGATCGATGTTCACGAAGAAGTTCTGAAAAAAAAAAAATTAAAAGTGCGACGGTCTACTGTTCACGTGTGCGACATTTTTAAGTTTAGTATATGCATACTTATTTTGGAGCCATCACAATAATCGATCTCATTGAATTTGTAAACTTGAAAAGAACTAGTAGCCATTAGTGTGATTCAATACTTTCATTTGAAAGGGTAAGTCCAACCAATATTAAATAAGAACTAGATTCTTCTGTAAGAGAGTCAAGCTGACTTTAAAATATTGGGTGGCAGCAGGGCTGCCAGATAAATTTGTGAAAAAATCGTCAATTTCCTGAGAAAAAATAAAAAAATCGTCTTACTCGTTTTAAAAAATCGTCAAAAAAAATCGGACAACTTAAAATAAAGTTTTTTTAACAATTTTTGTTTGATTTTTACTTTGTCGATTAAAAAAAAAAAAAACATAATAACTTCATGCCCAGCAAGCACGTTCAATCGTGTTGTATAATCAACTAATCGTCTAACAAACATCCTGTTAGCTGGGTAAGTATTTATTTAATTTACATACGAGATAAAAATCAAAGTATTCGTTTTTATATGAGTTAATCATTCCGCTTGCAAATTCTACAATACTAACCATGCACCCGGTTTGAAATGAGTTTTCCGAAGACCCAATATCATGGTAAATTGGTTTTTATACTTTTCTGTAATGTATAGTCTGCAATAGTTTGCTATTAAAACTTTATTTGATCGCTACACGAGTATTTAAGGTATTACCAAATGACCACGATTGCTTTTAATTTTTATCCATACATTTCTAATGTTTACTTATAAACCTTAACTTTTTGATGTCTTCTTATAATCTTTGAACTTTATTACTTATTTTTCACACGAAATAATTTTTGGTAAAAGTACTGATTGTGAATATTAAGGAAATCGGTTCATAAATGCCCGAGAAATAGACAAAAAACTAGTTTTTCATCCAGAATTTGGCACAAAAGCGTCCATTTGTGCTAGGGCGATCGAATTTGACCCACATTTTTTTTTCTATAAAAGTAGTATTATATAAATAGCCTAGTCGGTACATTATTTCACTTTGTCCCCATACTCGAATTTAAGGTTTTGGTACGATTTTTAATGCAATTGTGACACAGCCTTATATTGCACTCTTTAGCTTGTTGTTTTATTTAACTTAACTTTACTCGAAATTCCCTCTTTATTGGCAGAAAACTGCGGTAACGGTTTAATCTATTGATCACATTAAGAAATGCATTAAAAATCACGCTTATCGTGAATAAAAAAAGGAAAAGTGTTTTCCTTTGAAATTTTGCTTTTCCCCATCATTTTTTTTTTTAGGAAAAAAAACTTTAAAATATTAATATCTAAAAATATAAAAACATTTAAGTTTTCCTTTTTTTTAGACTGATTAAAATTGTCACTTTTTAGAAAAAAATCAGCAAATCGGCACTTTGCTAATTTCGGAACAAAAAATCGTTAAAATGACGATAAATCGTCAAATATGGAAGCCCTGGTTAGCAGAGTTTATACGAGGCTGTAAAATCTGCCAAGACTAGCAACATAGTGGTCGAGTAATTGAGGCATTCACGCTAAAAACGTTAAACAGAATACACAAAATGGCATTGGAAGATCGCCGGCTAAAGGTGCGTGAACTAAATTTGAATATCAGACTTTACACCGCAGACAAAGCAACAGTTAAAGCAATAGACTGGAACGTGAGAATCGGTGTCCAAAATAAGTCCTATCCAGTTCCATCTACAGGAAAAATCGGGTCGTCTAATTCACTTTGGATAATTCTTAATGATCATTTTAGAAAACTAACTTTTAGTGGTTTAATTAAGGAAAAAGGACCCCATTTTGGCGAAAAATAGTGTGTTGTTTTTATCAAGACAGTATACAACTTTACACATCTACTATTGCGATGGTCAAAACCAATGAATTAAAGTGCGAGTTGTTTTATCACACACCTTACTTGCCCAATTTGGCTCCTACTTTTTGCAAACATGAAAAATAGCTCAAATTTCCCAACGATAAAGAGCTGAAGTCTGCGGTTAATGGCTGTTTTAAAGAGCAAAAAAGTTCTTACAGTAAATACGATATCGAAGCTATTTCAATTATGGCTGGAAAAAGTGCTTCGAGCTAAAATTAGATTATGCTGAGACCTTAAGGAAATTTTTCCACAGTTTTTCTGGGTTTTTGCTAAGGCGCCTAATTTTGGAGACGCCCTCGTATTATATATTTGCATCCCTAATTAGTCTTATTATTATACAAAAATTGTAATATTTAAAATTATTTACATAAAATATTTATGTTTTGATTACACACACAAACAAGCATTTCTTTTTTGTTTCACAATTTTTCTAAACTTCATTATAAAATTCAAGAATATAAATTAAACCCTAAAGGAATTAATTATCTCAATTTTATTTCAATTTACAGCCATTTAGGTTTACCAAAGCGATTAGGAACGACTGCAAAATGAACATAAAAAAAATGTTTTTATTAAAAACTTGAGTATATTTTTGTAATTTTATTAACTATGTGTGTATGTAGTAAGTACGATAAATTTTATGTACTAAATCCCTCTGAAAGTTAAACACTTTGTATTAAAATGGCAATAATAAATGATTTAAGGTAATGTTCGCGCACAGACAACCATGAAAACATATAACTAAAACATTGACTATTTAAAAATTAATAAGATTTTCACGAGCCCAGTTGGCCAAAATTTTTGTAAACGATTAATGCAAGCAAGAATTTTAATTGTCTTTTATTAATTTAAGTTAGGTTAAGTTAGGAAAGGCTGGTGTAATGTTAACCTTCACACCTTCACTCATAGACCAATATGGTTTAATGTAACGCCTTTAAAAATAAAGAGAAATGAAGAGAAAGGGAAAGCATTAAAAAAATTGTGAAAATTACTATCGGACCAGAAGGAAAAACAACCCTAATAAAATATAAAAGTCCTTCATAAGCGCAGCTCCCAGTTGCTTGCTATACAGCCAGGTCATGCCCATAATGAATCCCGTTTAATTCTGGAGCCTGAGAAATCTTTCAATTCGCCCATGAACGTACTACCCAGCCATTGTAGCCTGCTGTTCTGTAACATGGTACAATGACACTTAATGTGTTCACCTGTCATTTTCCCTTCTGTGTCCTCGTATAACCTATATTACCTATTCTGGAGTATGGATCTATAATATGGGACCATATATATAAAAAACATTCTGATGCTATCGAATCCGTCCAAAAGCAATTCCTGCTCTTTTGTTTTCGTGGACTAAACTTTAATCCAGTAAGCTTGCCTTCGTATTCTGCTAGACTCTCTCTTATAAAGCTGCCCACCCTGAAAAGTCGCAGGACTATGTTAAACAAATCGTTAATTTTCAACATAATTACTGGCGAAGTAACCTCTGCTTTTTAATCAACAATTTTTCGCCCATCACGTCATTTTATTCCATTATTAGTTCGATGTTTTAGAGCTTATTATGCTAATGCGGATCCTCTTATTAGAATGTGCAATGAATTTAACAAATTCTATAATTGTTAAGAACAAAATTATTATTTCATTATATTCATAATTTTTTTTTTTAAATAAACATTTTATATATTTTGTATTGTATTTTATGTTTAATGAACACTAAGTTAAGAATATTAAATTTAAAACTGTAAGGTTGATCTTCCATAGACAAATAAATAAATAAATAAACAAAGAAATAAATAAATTAATTAATTAATTAATAAATTAATAAATAAATAAATAAATAAATACCTATCAAGGTTCTCACGCAGAATTTTGTCTCGCATAGTAGTGATCTAGAATCGGCCTTCTTAAACACTAACCATAACGTCCGTGATACGACCGCTGCCAGCTTAGCCTCACTTCATACTTTCATAGGATTTCCCTTATAGCGCTACTTCTATCTATCCACCTATAAAGTGACTTCCAAGATCCAGAAATATAACCCTTATGAATTCAACGACGTTAAAAATCCCCCCAACTTTAGCTTGAAATACACTTAAGGGACCAGAAAGCCCTTATGCTCTTCTAGTATAAAGATCCTCAAATTAGACTCCTGCATCCGTGCCCTTCATTCACAAGCTATAAGTAAAAATATCAACTCCCTGATAGTATCTGCCATAGCCGGATCAGCTCTTCCTAGACGGTCATTCCACTATTAGCAAATTCCCAAAGGTAACCCTAGGGCCAGTGTTGCCAATTTAGATATAGCCATTTTTCACCTTGTTTAGCCATTAAAAAATGAGTTTAGCCATTAGCCATTTTTGAACTTGTTTAGCCATAATTTTTTTTTTTTTTTTTTGCCGATTTTCTTTTAAAATAATAATTTTTATTTTCTTTATAAGAGTAAAATAAAAAATTTTAAAAGCTCAAACGCGTTTAATTTTAATCACAACTTTTACAAATGTTGAAAATCGCTATAAACGATGAGGATGAAACATCTTTCAAAATAAAAGAACAGTATTCCAACATTAAATTTATAAAATGGATCAACAGAGAATTTACTATAAACTTGCTTCACTTCCATGGTAAAATGCAGAAGTAGAGAGGGTATTTAGCCAAGTAAGCAGAAATAGCAATAAATAACATATAGCAACCGTTAATTCGATTTTATCAATTAGGAAAATATTTTTACCATAACAATAAAATACTTATACCCACAACACATTAGTGGAGAGGGTATTATGCATTTTTGCTGATGTTTGTAACACCTTAAAAAATTGGTCCAAGACCCAACTTTAAGTATGCCAATGGACTCAGAATCACTTTTTGAGTCGAACTAACGATGTCCGGCAGGCTGTCTGGTTGTCCATGTAAGCCTTGTTTGCAAAGTTCAGTTCCAAATTTATGAGACAATTTAATATGGTGTAGGGTATCATAAAGTCGGATTTGACCGACTATACTTTCTTACTTGTTTTTTATTGTAGATTTGGACTCAAAAGGTTGAGTTAATGTTGCCATCATTATGATTTACCTTCAAAATATTTTAAACAAATGACATGAATTATTCCTATGAGATAAAAAATAACGAAATTGAATTTATCGATGATTTAATTTTTTTAATGCCAAAATATTTAATTTACGTTTATTATTTTGTAACAAATTGATCTAAAATTACAATTTTATTGCAAAAAGTTGTTAATGAATTATTTCTGTTTTGTTATTGAAATTTAATTTGTTTTAAAAAAAAAAAATTTTTAGCCATTTTTGTTTATAAATTTAGCAATTTTTGGTCACCAAGTTTTGGCAACACTGCTTGGGGCCTACATAATCGATGAGCACGGGTGGGCCCAAGTAATAACCATCAAAAGCAATCTCGTCCAAGATTTGCGAATGACCTCTCGCGAAATTTCAGTCTAAGATCGCTTGAGTTATTTTTATTATAATCTTAATAATATCTGAACGACAAAATGAGCTACAAATTCTGGAATTTGTGTTTGAATAAACAAGTAAGAGTGCTATATAACAAATGTCATTTTCTTTTCCCATCTATCCTAAAAGCTCAAGACTTAACGAGTCAAACTTGACGTGTGTAAACCGACACTTAACAAAACGCGTTAAAATTAATTTATTTAGTTTGATGGCAATACCAAAATTCCGCTACCGACTTAAAGCCAATTTTTGGTATTCTGTCGCAAAAAAATAAATTATGTTAAGAATTTTGTTATTCAACGCCCACCGAAGTGGGTGGGTTAAAATTTTTCTCTGCTAACACAACAATACATTGTTAGAATACAACAAATTTTCATTGAATTTGACAATTCATTTTCACGAGATTTGCATTTCATAAGAATGCTTTCATCTTTAAGATTATTTTGAATACGTGGCCAACTGTGTATTTATTTCCTGAAAGGACTGTGTGTTTGCAACAATATGTGTATTAATCGCTTTATTAAGGAGCTTCAAACAACATTTTTGAAGTAAAAAAAAAGAAAAGGAAACGGGGAAATATAGAACATTATAACAGGTTTTCACTTTTATATACAGGTGTGGGAAATATTATAGCAGTGTGTCACTGAAACAACATAAGTTATTATATCTTTTCAAAAGCGGTTGGTTTATTTCTTTTAGATAAAAAGAAATCGGCATTAATTTTATAATTTTTTTTTAACTATTCTAATAAGTCACTTAAACAACGAAATAAAATTGTTCACACTTGGTTGGCTGGTTGGTTGGTTGAGGAAGCTGCCTGTAAATAAATAAACAAGAAATCAAAAAGAGTGTTAGGACTCCGTTTGACAAGAGCACACCACTAAATAAATTATAAAAAGTAGGATCAAAGTTAAGATATTAGTCGTATACAGATATGTCCGATAGGTCATCTACTATATGTTTGCCTAGAAATCTATGTCGTGTCTAGTAAAGTGCTGGACATTTGTAAACAAAATGGACAATTGGCTTATTTTCCTCGGAATATTCAGTCTGCTTGCATGTTATACGAACACCCAAAAGATACAACGATTCGTGTTATTTCGTGGGGCTTATTACATAGAGCTATTACGCGCTATGTACATTTTTGCTTTAAATTATAACCATTGTTTGTTATTTATACGATCACAACTGTACGCCTGTTCATGTATGTAATAAAAAAATTAATTCATTTACACATCAAACAGAGTTATTACATGGATAAAATTAGCATGTACTTAAAAAGATATTAAAATATCATCATAATTACTTTGTAAACAGCATTAAATGGAGAACAATAAAACAACATCCACCATCCAAAAAGAACAACAGCAAAAGCCCAACCACGAACCTCATCATCATCCACGGTAATGAACAAAGTTACCGTACATACAAAAAAAAATCTTATTTATACATATTAACACAAAATTAGCATTTAAAGTGGTCGTTTAACGTAAAACACCTTTACAAAATTATTATTTATTATTTTTTTTTTTTTTCGTTTTTCTCTTTTCATTTTGTTCGTAACCAAAAAATGTTTAAGTATCAAAGATGAAACCAGTCCCCATTAAAAATGTTCAATGTGCTTGTACTTGCGGCAACATTATTCACTTAAAAGTGATAATGATGATCAAATTATTTTATTAGACAAAAATTTAAAAAAAAAAACAAGTTAGAGTGCTATATTCGGCTGTGCCGAATCTTTGAAACCCTCCACCGACAGTTCGAATGTCGCAGGAGTAATTTCTATAAGATGTCTATTTATTATTAATTTATCCTTATAAAAACAGACATCTGCATTAAAATTGGTTGCGGTTAAGACCTATATTAAATTATTGACCGACCATCAGAAGGTTTTGTGCTTTTTTTAGCAATTTTAAATAGCTTGAGTAACATATCATGATTCGTAACAGTTAAGGCCGAACTTAAATGATTTTCAGGAGGGGAATTTGTATTGGAGCCATGGTAAGCTATGAACCAATCATCCCATAATTCTGCAAAGTGATCTCAAGAAACCTGCCAAATTTAAACTACGGCAAGTCCCAGGTATTGGCTGCACCTGTTTCTCCAGAGAATGTAACATCAAAAGGTTGAGAATCCTTAAGATGATAAGCAAACTTCCGGGGGGCATTTGAACAAACTGCGAACATATTTCCAAATTAAATTCTAACTTTTAGTATATGCCAATCTTAAATAAAATCATTAATAAAAATAACGTTTCTCATTCGCCACCCTGTCAAAGTTTAATTACACAGAGCAAGACGAAAAAAATAACCATATACGGACAATTGTCTCAGAGGGTAAAGCAACATTCCGAACGGCTTGCAAGATATGAGCCTGAGAAAATTATCATTTTTTTGCAAAAATGACACCAAGGCCCCAAATCTTTAAGGGCCCATAAAAAAAAAGTGCATGACTTTAAGCAAAACTGGGAGACACGGGTCTTTTTTTTGGTTCTTTTTGGTTATTTATTTTCCGCATATGGTTATTTTTCCATGACTTAAAAAATTACACACAGTAAAATTTTCGGGAAATTTTTCACTTTTGCGGCTACTTAAGCGCTCCATAAACGGTGTTAGGAATCATTCTTAGGAAGTTCATATGTTCTAGAAAGTTTTTTACTGAGATCTTAGATACATTTTTGTAGTTGATAGTTTCCTTGAATTTTGAACGCTTTGCTACCTACGGACTTGAACAGGGGAAAAAAGGTAAACAAATCGAATATTCGGGAAATTTTTCACTATTGCGGCTACCTAAACGTTATTAAGAATCATTCCTAGATAGTTAATATACTCTAGAAAGTTGTTTATTGAGATCTTAGATACATTTTTGTAGTTAATTGTTTCCTTGAATTTGGAACGGTTTGCTACCTATGGACCTGAACAGCGGAAAAAAGTTAAAAAAAATCTAATTTTTTAAAGTTTTATGCGATTTTGATCTTGAAGATGAAGTTTTTTGATTTTATATGTTCAATATTTTTGCTTTTTATGGCAAGAGCTATAACTTTGTCTCAGAGGGTTAATCAAAATTCCGAACGGTTCGCAAGATATGAGCCTGAGAAAATTATCACTTTTTTGCAAAAATGACACCGAGGCTCCAAATCTTTAAGGGCCCATAAAAAAAGTGCATGACTTTGGGCAAAACTGGGAGACACTGGTCTTTTTTTTTTGGTCCTTTATGGTTATTAAATATCCGTATATGGTTATTTTAACATGACTTAAAAAATTACACACAGTGTTATGTTAAGAAATTTAATGATTTTTGTTTGTGGGAAAAAATTACTATTTAAAAAGCTAAAAAAGGTGCGCTTTTTGTAAAGTAATTAAGGCCAAAATAATAAATTGTGGTTAATTTGTTTGCGACAAAAATTTTGGTTCATAAGTTTAAAGAAAGAAAATCTTTTCTTAAGAAGGACTAAAGGAATTTTATTTTCATACATCTTTATCGAAGTTTTATATTTTTGCTACACGGAAAGAAGTTTATTTTACAAAACATATATCCAAATTAAAATCTAAATTTTAATATATCGAGCCCTTTGCTTTGAAATTATCGTATATGCCAATTTTTTTGAAATTGAGTTTTTGATGCAATCTTGTTCTACATTCAAAGAGACGTCACCTGTCAAAATATTGTAGGCGAATTCCACTTCGTTTCTCCAAAAAGCACATGTATATTTTCATTTTTAAATTGCAAGCGAAACCAGAGAAAAGTAGAACAATGGCTGTCCTGTAAAATTTGGTTTTTGTAACATACGATAATTTCGCGCAAAGGGGTCTATATGGGCAAATCCTAGAGACAGTCCACGAACCAAAAATTTTTCAAATTATTTTTTTTAATGCAATATAAGACTAGATACATATATAATTTTATTTTTATATTAAAAAATATGTATTTCGATGATCTTTAATACAATAATTTTTACCAAATCCTACCCCACCCCTGATCTATTAATGTTATACATGAATTTAACAATATTTTAGGTGCTTTTTGGGCTTAAAATAGCACTTACAGCAGACTCATAAAAAAAAATTGATATTCATTCATACATTCCTTAATAATCACAAAATTAGTTTATCTTATATATAAATACGTGAACAATTTTTTATGGTTGATTTTTAGGTATCTTATCCACCGATTTTAATGAAACATATATCGTTTAAAAGGTACTTTTGTGTAGATATAAATTCTTTTTCTAAATTTTCAGGATTAAAGGCTTTAAAAAGCGTTTAAAATTTGCTTGCAAACACACGCACATACATACATATATAAATAGTAGTTGAGTTGTTTTTTTTTTTTTTTTTGTTATTCTCCCAAAATGTGTTTTTTCTTGCATTATACTTGCAAACACACATGTATAAACGACGGTTGTGCTCTATGTTGTTCTCCCATAATGTTTTTGTTTTAATTTTTCACTTGCAAACACATATGTATGTATAAACGTGTTAGGACAGAGTAAGGTTAGGTTAGGTGAGGTTAGGTTAGGTTAAGAAGGGTACCGGTACAGTCCATTGTAAATCCCTTCGAGGAAAAGAAAAAAGTAGAAAAGAGAAAAGTAAAGAAAAGAAGTATGAGGTGGATAAAATCCAGAAAATTAGAAAGTTAGTAGGCAACATGAAGAAAAATTTCCCTCTCTACAGTCCCCTCAACACAGAAACAGGACAGAGTTACAGTTAGACATTTTGAAAAATAAAGTCACGCAAAAACGTTGTTTAGATCTCTGTTTCTATTTTTTACTTTGATAACATTTCATTAAAATATTATTATAAATTAAATATGGGGACATTTTTTTCTAAATTTTTGGAATTCAAGTGTTTGAAAAGCGTTTTAATTTATCTTGCAGACACACGTACAAAGATGGGTGAGTAGTGCATGTTGCCGTTCTCTCTCTCGGCCACCGAGCGATACTAGTATATATAATTTGTCTTGTTAAAATAAATAAAATTGTGTTAATTATAAGTACTGGAAAAACTATAGCGTGCGTTGTGGGGCGTGCGTCACAAAGGATTCACGGCTTTTGTCAAAAAATACATTTTTTGGCTGCGAATAAGTGATTTTAGAATTCTCTTGTATTCATATTTTTTAGGTATAGATTTTGTATACACGCTTCAACTTTTAAAGTTACTTCCACTTTTTGTGGCGTGCGTCACAAAAATTTGTGATCAATAATTTCGCAACAAATACCTGCTAAGAAATTATGATATATGCTATTTGCAAATACATATTAATGTCACTAGATACTATATATAAGTTGAAGCTATCTCTTTTGAAAGGCTAAAAAATGTTTATATATCAATCACAAAACGCGTCCGTATGTAGCGTACGTCACGCAGGATTTGCCCATATGCCAATCTTAAATAAAATCATAAAGAAAATTTACGTTACTCATACGCCAGCCTGTCCAAGTATAATTATGTTTAGAATTTTGAAGATTTTTTTTTTTTTGTGGGAAAAAAATTACAATTTAAAAAGCTAAAAAAGGTGCGATTTTTGTAGAGTAATTAAAAAAAAAAGTAATAAATTGTGGCTTATTTGTTTGGGACATATATTTTGGTTCATTTAAATAAGTTTAAAGAGAGAACATCTTTTCTTATGAAAGGCTAAAGGAATAATATCTCTGGCATCTTGACAAAACATCACAAGTCAAATTTAAAAAGTTGAAAAAAATGTTGTTAATCATACGAAATTTCATTCAAAAAACATTTTTGTTTACGTTTTTAAAATTTTGTATTGTAAACAACATTTTTCTTTAATTTTGGTTTATTTTATTATTTGATAAAAATAAATAATAAATAAAAACTTTTTTTCTTATTTCGACTTAAGATGTTTTGTGAAAATGCCACAGATATTTTCATACATCTTTATCGAAGTTTTATATTTTTGCTACACCAAAAGAAGTTTCTTTTCTAAAGTAATTAACTTCGTTTCTTAAAACAAGAAAATCCATAATAATTTCTTAAACTTAACTTATTTCATTCGTATTTAGTAAAATTTTCATAAATAAAGAAACATTTTACTTAAACCAACCCACACATGAGATCATGTAAAATTTTCTTGTTTTAATCCATATTTTCTGGTGATATTTTTAATCCATTTGTCTTTTACATTAACATTTTAGAAATCTTAGTGTTCGATAGCTGTGGTCATATGGAAAAGTAGCTTAAGTCCATGTAAGACAAAATTGAGTTATTATAATTACAAAATTTGTAAGATCTTTTATGATTACTTAACTTTTTTTTATTTTAACATTAACTTTTAGCCTCTATTAAAATTGTTTCTAATAAAATAATGTACAGACTTAAAGCAAAAATATACTCTACACTCAAAATATTATGTAGTTAAATTCAAACGAAAATTCATTTTAAACAACTTAAAATTCATTTAAAAAACGGATCATTTACATTTCATTTAAAACAAATGATTTTTACATTAATTTTTAAATTTTTTATTTATTAAACTGCATATTCCTTAAAATTGAATAGTTTTTTCTCTTAAAAAATATATTTTAACCGACAAAAATCAATCTACATAACAAAATAAATCCGGAAAAACATTATTTTTTGGTAGTTTGTTTTTTAAATAACAAACATAAATGTTAAAAAATAAAATTATTCGTAAAATAACTATATTTTTATTAAATTTTAACAGTACTGAAAACGAATTTAATAACCCACAATCAGTTACTGTAATAATTTTATGAGTGTAGTAAAACTTTAATAAAACTGAGGATATTAGCAAACGACAATATTCGACATAAGCTACTTTTATATATTGGCACAGATATAAGAATAACCCAAATTGTTTAAATTCATTTCGTATGACGGATATTGTTCAAAAACTTTAGTCTCAGGATGGCATTTCTATGGAAATTAGTTAAAACTTGATCTAATACTATATCAGGCGGTGTTTAATCTTTGATGCTCTCTACTAAGAATTGAAATTTTTTTAGGAATGCACTTGTGACAATTAAGTAATTTTTGATTATAAAAGGCGTTTAAAAGAACTGCTAAAATAGTTTAAGACCAAATTAAATCAAAACTAGGCAACAAGTGCCGCTTACTGTGTAGCTAATTAAAGACAGATTTAATCTTGGGCTACAGCTCTTTTTATAATAAACTTTTAATAAAAATTACTTAGGGCTAATAAAATCAATCGTTTTGGTTAAACATGTGTTTAAAGCAGCAAATCTATAAATAAACATATAAACCATCTCTAAACTCATAAAATGGAAGTTTAAAGTACCAATACAGATCATATAAATTTGAGAGCACTTATCGTAATGTTGCCACAATATAATGTTTTAAGCTAAATATAATATAGGGGCCACTGACTTACAGTTGTTGGGTTTAACCTACATATAAATTTAAGTTTAGTTCAGCAAAGTCAAAGTCAAAGTCAGCGTTTAAATGAGTGAATACTGATTTATTAGCCATTCTTCTAACTTATGGCTAATAAATCACTGATGGTTTAGTTGAACTAAACTTGAATTTAAATGTAGTTTAAACTCAACAACTATAAATCAGTGTCCCATGTATTATATGTTGTTAAAAAAATAACATGTGGCAGGACCAATTTAGTGGCTTTAAAACCGCTGGTCTGGCAAGGATGTCAGCTGTTAAATATCTGTCATCTGAAGCGTTAATAATTTTGTGAAAGGTTGCCATTTACGAATATGGATCGTTTAAAAAACGTTAAAAACGCGTAAAAAAAAACTTACCACAAAATTGGTGGTTCAAACGTGGCCTTTTTCGAGTATTACGGGGAACTTATGAACGGCATACTGCGCAAGGATTTGGCCAGATTAGAAAGAAATTTGAAGAGACTAGAAGCGTTACAGATGCAGTCGCGCCTGTGCATCATCTCAATGTGCGCACTGGCGAACATTTCGCTTCTCTTATGGTGTTTTCTTTTCTGACAATAATGTTCCATGTATGCTACCACTTTTTTTTTTTTTTTTTTTTTTTACTTTTATTTAAAAATAATTATTTATTTTTTTTTTTTTTTTTTTTTTTGGGCGCAAAAGTTTTTAGAACAGCTGACTTTAATTATTGAAAACCAGTGTTTTTGAAGCTTATTGGAATTCACAAAAACTTTTATGTTGAAAATTGCTACAACAGCGGTGAATATGGCTTATTAGTATAAACTTTGCATTCAATATTTAACACGCTAAATACACATTAGTGTTAAGTGTACAACGTAGCTATTATTTTGTTCCATTGTAATTTATAAGGATGCGTGTAACCTGATAAGTATATTACACAATTATAATGCATTATTATTTTTTAGCAAAGAAAACACCATTATCAAAATTTGTAAATTCAACGGCTCAGAGCGCTATGTCCGTATGCTAACCGACTTTTTTGCCTGCAACAAAATGATGTCACGAGCAACATAACACGACTGGTTTTGGCTTTATCTCGTTTTTGGGACACCAATTGGCCAGCCAGATCAAAGACAGTGTTAACGCGGATAATCCTCTAACATTGGAGCTTTTAAGAACTAAAATTTATCATGGTATTGCCGAAAAGTGGAAAAAAGCCACCATAAAATTATTGTCTGCTGCCACCAATCTTTAGGATGTCATTTTAATTTATTAAATTTTGTACCTCATTCCAAGATCCAAGAATTATAATGAAATAACCGTTTCACCGAAGTCATTGCTTTATGTGTATTTTATTTAGCTTTACTTTTGAAACAAAAAAATGGATAACCCATTAATACTAATAGCTATATAAATACTAATACATTGTAACACAACGGGAACTAATTAATGGACCCACGTGAGCTGTGCTTGATCACGGCTGCCAATGGAACCTAACCTAATACTAATAGCGTTTTCTTTTCTGAGTAATATTCTGCATTTATTCTGTTTTTTACATTTCTTTACGTTCTTTTCTAAAAAATATGTGTTATTTTAAAAGTGTAACACGTCTCATGATTCCCTCTTAAAAAGAAAACAAAATACTACATGTTCAACACTCATTTTAATTAAAGGGGAATGAGTGCAGCACTTGTTACACAGCTAGTTTTAATATTATTTCTGAAAAAAAAGATATTTTTTAGTTCGTATCTCGTGGTAACTATAAAGTTTTTCAATTGTTTTTCTACTTGGAAATTAGCGGTATAAAAGAGCTAAAAATTTTAAACGTTAAATATGCAATACTTCTAAAAAAAACAGGTTTGCATATACAAATTTTGCCAAAGCATATGTGACACTTATATTGAGACAAATGTTTGAGAAGAGACCCTATTTGAAACCCATGTGCAATGATGGACCCGCCAGAAAAAAATTATCTCATGATCTTAGGATTCATATAAGAGTTTTTTGTGTTAAATATTATAAATGTAGGTAAATAGATCTACACACATATATGAGATTTTTCTGTCTTTAAGGGCTTTTCGGAAAGGGGCTTATATGCCGCCTATAGTCAATTCTAGACCGACCAGTACAACATAACTATCGTACAAGTTATTGTCGTTAAATTTTGTGTCAACGCTTACATTTTTACGGAAGTTTAGCATAAAAAGCCATTGTCGAAAGTGGTATTTCCTTTGAAGTTTTAGTCAAATATGAACCGATTTATAATCTAAATAATTTAGATTGCAATAATATATATTTGAACTTAATTTAATCTAAGTACCAACATAATAAGTTCGCTTATGAGTACCAAGTTTCTATTTCAGAAAGGTTGTATTGGAGGAATATACCGATTGTCATCATTTTCAACAGGCTTGATCCTTATGACAATTTGGACGCATATACCAAAGTTTATTAAATTATCACCAAAATTGTGACTTGTACTTTAGGCACAAGGTTTACATGAACAGTCAGCTAGACGGACGGACATTATTAGATCGTTTTGATCAGTATTGTGAAAGAAGATGGTGTGGGTATCAAAATGATTCCCGTTATTACAGTTCTTGCTCGTTGTAGTTCTGTGCATAAGGGGAGCCACACAGAACTTTAACCAATCTTCACTTTTATTAGAGAGATGCTGGGTACCTTTGGTTTGAGAAAGGTTTAAGTGCTGATTGGAATTATAATCGCTCATAAGAGTGATTATAATTGCAGAGTGAGGGGAAAAGAAATAAATGACAATTAGATGGGAATGTAATTGATATCAATTTATATGCGTATGAATTGAGCAAAAAATTGTCTAAGTGTTGGGATTAAGATTGTTACCTTGATTTCCAACTTAGCGAGTAGGCGGGTTGTTCACACTATGTGAGGGTTTAATTCCTTGTAGGGTTGTGGTAAGTATTTTCCGAATAATTAAAAATAGGTAGGTATAACTTTAGATTTAGAATTCAATATATTTTATTTTCTTTCTTTTTAGGTTAAGGTTGCAAATTAGGCTAAGTATAATAATAAGTAGGCGGAAGAAAAATTCAAGTTGTTATCGCTGTTGCTAAGGGCCAATTGAACGAATAAAAAATGTCTAATCTAGAATTTACCAACATCTTCGGTTTGCGGATAACCGAAGCAGGTTGGAATAATTCATAATAACATCCTTTTCTATCTAAACAGGCGCTAAGATACCAACGCCCCCTGTACTTTAATTTACTTAACTTATTTTGAAAATTCATTAGGGAGGTACGAATTCATATATTCCAAATAAGTTAATTAAATACAATAAAATTCAAGTAATAATAAGAAATAAGTAATAAATTCAATTATACAATTTCTACAATAATAAATACATTTAATTCAAAATAATAATTCATAAAATAATAGTTCATTTATACTTATAATTAATAATAGTGTCTAAACTTGTTTAGACACTCGTAATAGGATCAGCACTGATGCATTAACGAACAAGCCCAAAATTTAATCATGAAGGGCATTTTTGTGACAGACTTTATGACAATATCATTATTTTTTTTTAATGGATCATTATAAAATTTTATAGCTTCCAACTTTGTTCTTTGTTCTTGCATAAATTCGTTAGAAAACCACAGTTTTGAAACGCATTAAATGGCATCCAATCTAACAAAGAATCCACGTTTAAATACCAGTACAACAAAACAAAACAGATTTTGTAACTAGTACCGCAAGTGATAATGATGTGTTATTTTTACCAAAAAAAAAAACAACTCTCTCCTTATCATTCCAATGTCCGACAAGACTGTAAGGCATTTTAAATGTAATCTTGAATTTTTTTATTTAGAATTCTACACCGGCTAGCTTAAAAGCAGTACATAAAATCACATTAAAACGCATACCAGCAGCCTTTCACGAGAAATGTTTCGATTTCATTTGACTGATTCACTCATGCATTAAATACAAAATATATCTGTGGCAATTAGGAAAAAGTGCTTAAGTCAATTTTGTTTGTTTTGTAGGAAAGCAATTTTACACTTTAAAGGTGATTTTTTTAAATTTATTTTTATTAAAAATCGCAAAAAATGATTAAAACTGCAGATTACAAAGCTGCCATAAACTCAAGTTAAGTTAAAGTCGACTTAAGCACTTTTTCCTATTTGCCACTGATGATATATTTTTAAACTAAAAATAATTAAATTTTCCTAGAATTATTCAGTTTTTTTAAGCAATGCATGTGCTCGTACAATACACATTTTAAAGCAAGTGACAGCAAACATGCGACACTAAGTTTGTCGTTAATTTATTCTCAGATTCTATTTAATCCTTTTAACTTTGTATGTACCCTTCTGAACGAAAATATGAGTGTGTGTGTGTATGTTTTGCTCATAAAGTATACTTTTTAAAATTTTTATATTTATTTAACGTACCCATTCCCTATAACGTTGTGATAATGTATATCGTACATGTGTCTTATGGTTGCAAAGAAACAGTAAAACTAATTTAGAGTTTTTTTTTATTATCAAAAAGTAATTTCAATTTTTGGGAATACAAAATTTTAATTTCCAAAGATTTTGTTATTCGTGCTTAATTCCCAGTTTTTATTATTGATAAAAACACTTGAAATTTATTGTTGATGGGATAAGCTATTCCTATGCGCATTTCACTGGTTGCTTAGGCCAGATCATCAGGAAACTTCATCCATAAAGATTTTAGAAAAACTAAAGATATTAAACCAAATAAAACTGTTAAGCGTATTTTAGGAAAATTGTAATTAACAAAACCCCAAAACTTAATTCATGAAATTATATATAAGTATTTGAAAGAAAGTGGACAACTGCGAGCTTCGTTTACAATAGGCAATCACATTTGGTGTTCATGCATACTGGTGTTCATAATAGAAAAACAATTTTTTTCGCGACCACACACATTTTAAATAACGAAACCGTTTGCAAATTTTGCCTTATGTTGTTACGAATTTATTATTACTAGGATCGTACACATTTTACGATAACGTCAAAATGCACTATTCACCTATCTTTCTACGTATGGCTTCAAACACTTTAATTCCAAAAATTTAGAAAAAAAATATACTGTGCATATCCCCGTATTTAATTTATAAGATTTTCATAAAATGCTATCAAAGCAAAAAATAGAAACACAGATCTTTGTTAAAAGTCATTAAAAAAAGTTTCCGACTTTTATTTTCTTAAACGACGTTTTTTCGCGACTTTATTTTTAAAAAAGTGTAACGGTTACGCGGTCCTAATACGTTTATACATGTGTGTTTGCAAGTGAAAAATGAAAAGGAAAACATTTTGGGAGAAAAACCTAGAGCACAACTGTCGTGTATACTTGTCTGTACATGTGTGTTTGCAAGTATAATGCAAGAAAAAAACACATTTTAAAGGAATAACAAACAACTCAACCACCATGTATACATGTATGTGCATGTGTTTGCAAGCAAATTCAAAGCGCTTTTTAAACCCTTTAATCCTGAAAATTACCTTTTAAACGATATATGTATCATTAAAATCGGTGGACGAGATACTTTAAAACCATAGTTAAAAAAAATGTTTCCGTATTTATATGTGTAGGGTGGCCGTTATTTTTTTTTTTTTTTTATTTCTTATATTCTCTACCCCCCCCCCCCCACCAAATCGGTTCAGTTTTATGTAAAAATTTCGTAGCAATAAGTTGTGTTTAAGGGGGGGGGGCGTCCGTCCCTCAAAGTTTGCCATCAAGCCATTTATTCAAATGTAATTTGTTTGCGTATGACTATCTTCTAAAAACATCATTTTACAAGAATATGATATATGGCAATATTTTAGCTCTTGTAGTCAACAACATAAGCCTCAAAGAAAGTTTTTTGCTAAAATCAATATTTTAGAAAATAATTAAGAAAATAACCAAAATAATACCAAACTTTTTTTATTTAACAAAAAATGAAAGCAATTCTACTGCACAAAACTATTGGCACACCTTATCTATATCTCGCAAAACGAACAAAATTTTTATATGGTATACCACATTTAATACTTTGTTGGCAAACCTTTTTGCTTTATATTTGCATCTAAACGTTATGGCATGGAATGCACCAACTTTTTCGTTATTCCCTAGCCAATTTATCGCCATTCTTCCATCAATGCCTTCTTTAGGTCAGATTAATTAGTAATTGGCCTCTTTTTCACACGTCTATCGGATTGAGGTCTGGAGATTGTGGGGGATGAGGTAGGACATGAGCAATGGTTTATATAAGCCACATACCAACGTCATGGGCTGAATGCTTCGGGTCGTTATCTTGTTGAAATGTGAAATTGCTTGGTAGTTTCAACTCTTCAGCGCATTTTTTACATTTTCCTTTAAAATGTTTAAATAAACCGTTTTGTCCATAAAGCCTTCTATGAAAACCAACATGAAGCCACACACCATAATTCCTCGCCCACCATGTTTGACAGTTGGCGCAATATTTGATTTCTCATATGCCGTATTAGGTTTTCTCCATACGGTAATTCGTCCATCAGAGCGCAAAAGATTAAATTTACTCTTACCCGAGAAGAGTACTTCATCCCAGTAGCTGGTAGTGTTGCTTATGTCTCGTTTTGCGTAGACTAAACGCTTCATTTGGTTAATATCAGAAATAAGTGGCTTACGTCAGCAACTCGAGCATTGTAATTTGCCTCGTACAGCACTCTTTCGACCGTCACGGGGTGAATGTCTTTCCCAAAGTCTTCCTTAACTTCAGCGGCAATCTCTGTGAATGTTTTTTTGGGGTTTATTTTAATTTTCCGCAATATTTGGCTACGCGCGCGATCACTTTATATTCTGGGACGGCCTGTTCTTTCAACATTTTCCAAGTTTGACTGCCCTTTTAAACGCTTTACAATACTTTAAACTGTAAAACGGTTTCTGTCCATTATTTTACCAATCTCAGCGAACTATTTGCCTTGATTGTGCAGGTGCAGTATTATTTTGCGCTGAGATGTGCAAGTTTCTTTTTGTTTTGGACTAATTTTATAGTTTTGTAAACTAATTATAAAAATTTTCTTAGCAAACTGTCACATTAACTGCAAAAGCTGCTAGATTACGGTGTCTGGCTAAATTTAACAGGTATTTTCTTAGCTAAGTTGCCAAACCATAAACAAAATAAGGAAAAAATCAAATAACAGTTTGAGTGTGCCAATAGTTTTGTGCTGCATAATTGTGCATTTTTTTGGCAAATTGTGCTGCATAATTGTGCATTTTTTTGGCAAATTCCTTCCAAAAATTTATTTTATGCAGACTTTTGGATGAAATTTTTTTGCATGTTTAAATAATAATATGAACTAATTAATATGAAATGTTTTTCCAACAATATGATATTTATAATGCTCCTTAAATGACCGTGAAATGAAAAAAGCTCGTTGTGCCAATATTTATGTACGGCACTGTATATAAAAGAGGGATTTAATGTCAAGTGACCCAATTTTTAAATCTATGTCTTTCAATTAGGAAAAAATTTACTCCAAGGTTAGTAATTTAAATAGTTACTTAGGCACAAATTTTCAACAAGATCGGTCAACAAGTTTCTGAGTTAGAGGGGGTCAAAGTTTGAAATTTGTCCCAAGTAGCTTAGATAGCTTTTTGGTCAATCTTTTAAAAAAAAAAAATTTTTGGTTTTTTTTAAATTTTTTTTTAAATTTAAAACTTGGCTTAAAAAAAATAAAAACAAAATTTTTAATTTTAAAAAAAAATTCAAAAAAATTTTTTAAAAAAACAAAAAAATATTTTTTAAAAAGATTGATTAAATAGCTATCTAAGCTATTTGGGACAAATTTTGCTAACACCAATAGGTAATAAGTTACATGGATGAGAAAGAACACCTGTATGGCCAAAATGTCAAACTTTGACCCCCTCTAACTCAGAAACTTTTTGACCGATCTTGTTGAAAATTTGTGTCTAAGCTACTATCTAACAGTACTAAAATTGGTGTAAATTTCATTTAAATCGAAAGACATCTATTTCAAAATTGCGTCACTTGACATTAATCCCCCTTTTATATATATAAAACGTATATAAAATGTTTGGTATTTTGTTTTTATTTTCTTAATTATTTTCTAAAATATTGATTTTAGCAAAAAACTTTCTTAGAGGCTTATGTTGTTGACTAGAAGAGCTAAAATATTGCCATATATCATATTCTTGTAAAATGTTGTTTTAGAAGATGTCATACGCAAACAAATTAAATTTGAATAAATGGCTTGAGGGCAAACTTTGAGGGGCGGACGCCCCTCCTAAAACACAACTTATCGCTACGAAATTTTTTTGTATTTTTTTTACATAAAACTGAACCAATTTGGGGGGGATAGTATAAGTAATCAAAAAAAAAACTCTCCATACAACTAACGGCCACGCTAATATACATATATATGTATATATAAGATTTGTTAGAACATTTTGTTAAAATTTTCATTCAAAACTAAATTAAATTATTATAAACATTATAAAAAATTTCATACAAAATGTTGCTGAAGTAGAACCCAGCAAAAAAAACACTGCTCACCTAGAAGCAAATTAGTAGAGAAGACGATCTTACGGAATCAAAGGATAGCTAAGGTAAAATGTAACAAGAAAATACAATATAATAGTCTGGTAGTGTATAAAAGTAATTCCTTAAAATTTAAGGAATAGAACTATTACAAAAAAGCTTTATAAAATACATAACTGAAATGTAACTCATAGAATAAATTCGAAAAATCAAAAATGTTGAATCTATATATATAAAAGAGACGTGTTTGTTTGTAATCGCTAAACTCAAAAACTACTGCACCGACTTTGACCAAAATTTGTGTGTTTGATGCATGAGGCATGAGGAGTGTTTCTGTGAAGTTTCGTATTTATCCGATAGATGGCACCACGTTTTTATATTTTTGTCATTTTCGTCGTAATCGCTAAACATAATGTTTTTAAAAATCACCAAAATGAAAAAACCAAATTTATCTATCTTCTATCTATATATATAAAAGAGACGTGTTTGTTTGTAATCGCTAAACTCAAAAACTACTGCACCGACTTTGACCAAAATTTGTGTGTTTGATGTATAAGGTATGAGGAGTGTTTCTGTGGAGTTTCGTATTTATCCGATAGATTGCACCATGTTTTTATATTTTTGTCATTTTCGTCGTAATCGCTGAACATAATGTTTTAAAATTTAGATGCATGGTATGTCACTAAATCTTTATCAATATACATTTATCAATTCAGTGGTAATTCACTTAAATACGCTAAAATCAAAATTTATATGTTTTAATAGCCAGTTTTATTCCAAACATTTATGTTAATTTTAGTTCACAAAAGTCTATTTCCACTTCCATAAATATTTTCCAAATACGCGGTTAGGGTATCCAATAATTTTAAACAAACATGAAGAATCTAATAGCATTTGCTGGTAAGTAAAACCTTTATTATTTTATTTTTTTTTTTATTGTTTTGAAAATCAATTAAACACGTTCATATTTTATAAAATTTTAAATCTTTACTAAGGGCCAGCAAAGCGGACCGGGTCCAGCTAGTATAATATAAAGTAAACTACGAAAGGAGATAATTCCCAGTTTCTAGTAGTTAGTTTGCATAAAATAAAATAATTAAAGCAATTTTTATGACATTTGTGTTCTTACGATAATCATACGCCATGGTGTACCACTAACTGCAGGAAAAATATAAACTACGTTTTGTAGGTTCACCCTACTGCGTATAGTTAATATTTGGTCCATGCTGGGTATTACTTATACGCATTGTTTGGCAAAAAATAACTCTATTTAGTTTTGTAAAACTTTCACAAATCTATCTATAGCCTGTTGGCTTATAGACTCCTAAACTGACTCCGAAATTTTCACAGTAACATCACAATAGCCCCGAAAATGTTTTTTGATAGGGGCAGGGTTAGTGGTACCCTCCATAGGATGTCAATATTAAGTATCGTATATCTTAAGATTCGCAGCACCCATTTTCTTGAACTATTTGTAGTAGGATTTTCTGAACCCCGAAGTACAAATAAGATAGCAGCAGGGGAAGTGGGACCCCCAAAGGACGCCACTGTTAACTATCGCATATCTTAATAACTGTCAAAGTGAGAATGTGTAAACTCGGTAGGAGTCGCTCTCATGGTAAACTACACCTTTGTAAAAAGGGGGTAGGCGCATGGGGAACAATACCCCCTATTGGATACATAAATTAAATATCGCGGAGCTGAAGAGCTATTATAGCGAGAGTCTTGAAGCGTAGTTAAAGAAGAACCCTCTAACTCCCATTAAAAAACTATCTGGCGTCTCAAATTTAAAAAAAAGTGTTTTTTTAGCCTGTGAAGTTTCAAATTTTATTTCAAAACTATAAATTTCAAAATAAAATTAAGCGGGGTAGATGGAGGGGAGCAGTACATCCCATAGAACGAAAATATTAAATACCGCATATCTGAAGACAAAATTCTTCAAGCGTTGTTGGACCCACTCTTATGGTGTACAACACCTTTTAAAATTAAAATAAATAGGGTTGGTGCAGCGGAAACAATAAATATGTACACAAAATTAAAATGCCTTAGTTTTCTATGATTGTTCCGGCGTTAAAATAAAAGCTTATCCACTTGAAACAAATAGCTTGGTTATCAATACAAAATATCTTGCAAAAAGCTTGCTAGACTAGAAAATAGCAATATAAATGTCTAAATATCTGAAGAAGGACAATAGGTAATTTTAGTATTTGGGGGTAGCAAAGCGCACCGGGTTACGCTGGTGACCTATAACTTTAACAGAACAAAATTTTGTGAACTGGTTTTTATTATTATAAAAGTTATTCATGCCAAGTTTTGTTACGATTCTGACACTTTAAAACTATGCCGGACAACCAATTGTATGGAGGCCGGTTTTTACAAATTTCAATAAGCCTTGTGTTTATGTACTAAAAAAAAATTTCCAATTATTTTTTATATATGCATTGTCTACCAGGCGCGGATTAGGAGGGGGGGGGAGAATTTCCTTATTTACCCCCCCCCCCCCCTAAATAATAAAAAAATGTTTTGTTTAGTTCGATAATACAAGAATTCCCAATAATAATAATTTTTTCATATGTACAAAATTTTTGGAAATCCCAGCAAGTTTTTTTTTGTTTGTTTTTTATTGAATCTCTAACGAAATTTTCAATAAGTATTTAAATCTTAATCCTAATAGTTGTATAGGGTGTTTTTTCAGTGGTATAGAACTTCGAATTGAAATAAAACACAAGAAAATCGTTTTAATGACCATCAATTTGGCTTTATTGGAAGGATAATTTTATGCCATTAATGTTTAAATATGATTTCAGGCATGTGGCCGCCGCGGCTGGCTCGAATAAAGCCAATTCTACAGGTCCAATTTTCAACCACTTTTTCGAGCATATGGGGCCGTATGTCGGCAATAACGCCACGAATGTTGGCTTCCAATTCCCCTAACGTTTCTGGTTTGTTGGCGTAGACGAGCGACTTCACATATCCCCAAAGAAAATAATCCAATGGTGTCAAATCACACGATCTTGGTGGCCAATTGACAGGTCCATTCCGCGAAATTATGCGCTCATCGAATGTTTCCTTCAATAAATCGATTGTGGCGTGCGCTGTGTGGCATGTAGCGCCGTCTTGTTGGAACCACAACTCATCCACATTCATGCCATCCAATTCGGGAACAAAATAGTCGGTTATCATGGCTCTATACCGGTCTCCATTAACGGTAACTGCCTCTCCAGCATTATTTCGGAAGAAGTATGGCCCAATGACTCCACCAGCCCATAGAGCACACCAAACAGTCAGTTTTTGTGGATGTAATGGCGTCTCAAGGGTCTCATGTGGATTCTCTTCACTCCAAATGCGGCAATTTTGCTTGTTGACGTAGCCATTCAACCAAAAATGAGCCTCATCACTGAACAAAATTTTGCGATGAAAATCAGCATCGAGATCAATCTCATTTTCGGCCCATACACCAAGCGTTGTTCTTTTGTCAACCTGTTCATGATGAAATGGCAAACCAAACAGAACATAAATGGCATTAGAGTTGCCAGATTTGACCACAAAATGCCAGTTTTATCTCTATTCGAAAAACAAACCTGTAAAAAAAACACCCTATAGTTTACTATATTTAAATACTTATTATTCTACATGCAACCCCAGCATGTGATATTTTTATTCAAAGAGTAAACGTTTGACTTGAAAATGCGTGCGGTTGAATAACACAGAGCAACACGAAACCGTTCGGAATTTTGATTTACCCTCTAAGACAAAGTTGTAGCTCTTGCCATAAAGAACAAAAATTGTGAACATCTTCATCTGTTGACTACAATATGCATACCTAACGAATACACTAATTACACAGTAGCACATTTTTCGACTTCAAAATCTTAAACCAATTGAGACCCCCAAAATCTGAAAGCTTATGATGGTAGAAGAAAAACCCCTGCTGGGTTTTGAATTATTAGCTAAGGTTTTTTTTAATTCATTTTTGAAGTTTTCGACTGGGGGTGGATTTTATTATAAAACATGTACGGATTCTTAAGTCTTTAGCTCTTAATCAGATCTAAAAATTTGTCCTTTAGATGAAATCAAAAAAAAACAACAGAATCTTACTCAACACAGCAAATATGTCAAAAAACGTAAAATTTCGTTTTAGATTTTTATTGTTGATAATGGAAAATATAAGGACACTTGAAATATTTTAAAATAGATATCTAGAAAAATTGATGATTTTAAACATAAGGAATTAAATATTGAGACGACGAATGGAAAGTTTTTTAGTAAAAAATATGCTTGAATATCGATTTTCTCTTATTTCAACCTGCACCTTCATTACTAACCTTTAACGAACACTAATACCCTTTGTACACTTACATACATTTCGGAGGAACGCATGGAAGATGTTGAAAATGTGAAATACGCGTTCACACTTGAAACATCTAACATCTACTATCAATAAAAAATGTCACCATTTCTGAAAAAAAAAACTTTTATTTTTTTTAAATACTTTTTTTCTACAAAAGTGCCAACATTTGAAAAAATAACGCCAAAATGTGTTGCGAATTCATTTTGTTTAATAATTTTAGCAATATTAAGCAAAATAAGGCTTGCAAAAAAGGAAAAACTTGAGAAATGGTAACGCTGCTTTCAAAGCAACTTCCATTTTCTCAGTGATGCCACAATATTAATAGAATTTATTGCCACTTTTCTAGTGATGACACTAAAAGAATCGAAAAATGTAAAAGGGAACAAAATGAGATAGTAACATTGTGTAAAGATGTTGAAAAATTTTCATTTTTAGCCCTATGTATTTCTTATGGAAAAATTCCAACATCTTCGCAAATTGATGTTAAATGTTTAATGTTGACAAGTGTGAAAAGGCTATAAATCTGTCCTTAAAATATAATTTTTCTTTAACGGGTCCAATTTTGCTCATTTGTATCGAAAACTTCACAAAAACAAGTATGAGTACTATATTTGGCTATCCCGAATCTAAAATACCCTTCACCATGCTGCCATAAGAACAATAAGGTATATAAATACCGCGTTTCATATATTAATAAATAAATTTTGTGCTAAGCCTACTTCTTCAATACCGTCCACATTTTGTCGGATATTGTGTATTAATAACGAAGGTAAGCATCCTAGAATGCAAACTTTGACTCAAGCTATTCTCTAGATATTTAAAAACGAAACAAGAACAAGGGATTTATTGGCAAAAAAAAAAGTGGCAGTAGCAATTTTTTACTTTTATCTCAGCCATTTATGTGACATAAATATATACCAACCAAGTCCCCAACCTAACCTAATCTAGCCTAACCTAAGTCCCAATCATAGCTGTGGTCATCGGTAACCTCATATCAACAGATAGACGGACATCGTTAAATTAACTTTGCTCCAATTAAACTATTAATCAAAAATAAAATCAGTTTTTATTAAAAATGTAATCAAGTTTATAACGTTTATATTAAAAAGAAAGTTTTACATTAACTTTTGAAAATTTTTCATTAGGCTGAAGTTCATCAAATTTAATTTTCATTAAATTATTTTTATGTGGAAAGGAATTTTACAACATGAAAATTAATTAAAATTGTTATTGATAATTTTTCATTCTTGACTGTAGCCGGGCTCGAACCCTGGCGGGCAGGTTACGTTGACATGTTTCGATCGCAACCACTCGATCTGCTCAGAGGGATTTGCCGTCTTACACTCATTCAAAAAAAGCAAATTTCGATCTACCAAAGGTAAAATACAATTTGGTTTAAGGATTGATGTTTGACTATTGACGTCAGCAGTCGTCGATGGCTGCGAGTATAAGACGGCAAATCCCTCTGAGGAGAGCGAGTGGTTGCGATCGAAACATGTCACGGTAACCTGCCGGGCAGGGTTCGAGCCCGGCTACAGTCAATAATGAAAAATTATCAATAACAATTTTAATTAATTTTCATGTTGTTAAATTACTTTCTTCATAAAAATAATTTAATGAAAATTAAGTTTGATGAACTTAAGCGTAATTAAAAATATTAAAAATTTGGATTAAAAACCATAAATAGTTCAACAAAATAACCACAATATTAATTACTGTTTTATATTAACTGTTTGTTGATTTTACTTACATACTATTTTGAGAGTACTTATAGCAACAACATTATTTCAGAAAATGTTGTTAATATCACAAATATTTAATTAATACTATTAATTTATTTACTGGAGCAAATTTAATTAATTTCTTAACTTGTATCACCAATTTTTTAATTGAAATCAATTTTTATTGTTTTCTGTGTACCTTAAAAGTTCTAAGATCAATATTGAAGATATAACAAACGGAATGAGCTTTTCTACCTGTGATGAAGGATATTAAAAATTACTCTTTAAAGGCAGGTCTAATAAACACAAATGGACGGACATGCTAAATAAACAAAATTTGTGTTTCGTAATCTGATCTACTAAAATACTCATTCTTTAATTCAGCGGAAAAAATTCCATTATTTTTAACTATATGCACAGTTTTATTTGCAAGCTTCTCCACAAAAATTTTAAAATTATTTAACAGTTTCTTTACAGTTTAAATAAGCTTTACAAATTTTTTCTTTAATTTCTGTTAGAGGAGTATAAAAGCACAGTTATTGCTTAAATGTATATGTGTACCATATTTCATGTAAAAAAGCACACAAAAAAAAAGGATTATGCCTTGAAAATTGCACTTTATGTTCTAAAAAAAGTTTTTAGTTTAATAGAAGCTTTTGCAAGCTTTATTTTAATTGAAAATAAACCGTTGGATTCAAAAAAAAAACTGATTTGTTTGTTTAAGGATTATACAATCAAAGGTGGCAATCTTTATTTTTTTATATTTTAATTTAATAATTTCATTTGTTTGATTTTTGTGATGTGTGAATTTGGCAATACCAAAAAAGTGTTATCAAGCTTAAACAAAGATAGCAATATTTAATAAGGATTGTTGAATTTGTTATGCTCTCATACTGAACTTTTTTCTGCATTTCCCGATAAATTGCACACAGACATGCCTGGAAAATCCAGTAAGTTCCAAAACTCTGTTGGTTAATTAAATGTTTCTTTTTACCAGTTGTATCGACCGTTTTGTATTATACGAAGTTGCCCGACAATGCCTACACATTTGTTGCTGCAAAAATGGCTGTTTATGGCAGCCACACTTGATTCTTGTATTGTATGCTTACATAAGAAAATGTGAGGTCAATGAGAAGATTTTAGAAACCAACAATTTTTGAATAGGAAATTTTATGCATCAAGTATTTTAATAGACAAAAGCTTTTCCATCGCCAAATAAAAAAAATGTGAAAAAGTTTTTGCCAAAAAATTGAAAAAAAAATTCTGTATAGGGACACCCTAATGACCTAGAGGTAAATGCAGAAATACATACATAAATCAGTAGAGCCGTTTCAGAGGAGTTAAAAAACAAATATCGTGACACGAGATTTCTTATACATAGATTATTATATTTGGGGAAAAATAGTTCCCTTTTTACTCTTTTTAGCACTTTTTCTTCTTTTTTTAAATCTTTCTTCAAAAGAATTTTTATTTTATCTTGTTTTTATTTCATTACACAGTTCTACAAAATGGAGCTTTTTTAAATATGCTGAAACAAATATAGCTGAGTCTTATGTATGCCTATCAGCTGGTGAAGATGGCTTCATTAGTTTTTCCCTACCAGCTCTGGTTTTAAAAGATCTAAATTTATAGAATTGTAAAGTTACTGACTGACTGATTGGCTGATGCATCATCGCACATCCTAAATTCCTGAAGCTTAAAAGTTGACACTTGTACCAGAGGTTCACCTCTCACCAAATCCCTTTTTACCCATTTTGTTACATAATTCGTTTACTGTACTCATATGCATTTTACATATTTGTTGCATTTATATTAAGAAGAACTTAAATTTTAAATTTGCGTGAATTTACTTAAAAAACTGTTTAGCCTGATTTGTCCTCAAATAAACATTATTTTCTTGACACCTTTATGTTAACGAACGGTCTTATGTTTGCGCCAAATTATATTGAATGAAAATGTGTTTAAAAAAGTACCAAAAGTACGAATTTTTACCGAGTTTTGGCCCTGCAAGTAAACAATGTACGTCCCTGGTGATAGTTAAAGCAAACAAATAATTGACCTTTTCAAATTCTGCAGTCTAAATGGGTTTAATAAAAAGTACCAAAAAAAACCTTCTTTTACCCTTAAAATAACTTATTAGCCCAAATGATTTTGTTTTTTTCTTTTGTTTTCATTTATCCTACTAATATTAAAAATGTAAAAGTTTGTATGTTTGTATGTTTGTGGCTCAATCACGCGAAGCCCGCTAAATGGATTTCGTTTAAATTTGATAGGCGGATAGCATTGGGCCAAGATTAATATGTTTGATACTTTTAATGAGCTAAAAACGGGGAAAAATTGGTACTTTTGATACATTTTTTCTTTTTGATGAATTTAGTATACAGATTGCATTTGGTCCAGTGGCCGGAATATTCACATTGCGACACCCCTTGCTTTTCATATGGACAGTAGAATGGTCGTTTGCTCCAGAGTATCGAGTGCTCAAAACATATATTTCTAACATTTTGTACCTTTATATAGTCACTTATATTAATCACAGACTCTAGTCATGCCAAATTTCCTTCTTTTAATCTATCTTTTTACCGAAAGTTGTTCCCATATTAAAATATTGGGTACTTTTTAAGAGGTAAAAACGGGGAAAACTGCTCCTTTCAGTACTTTTTCTCTTTTTGATGAATTTTGTATACAGATCGCATATGGTCAGATTAAAATTGTATAGCATACTTTTAAAGGGGTTTAAAGAGAATAAATTGGCCCAGATTAAAATATAGGTTACCTATTCAGATTAAAAAGCGGGGAAAAAATTGGTACTCTTGGTACTTTTTATCTTTTTGATAAATTTGGTATACAGATTGCTCGTCGATTTCGAAATTTAACGTTCGCATAGAAAATTACATTTAAGCCAAAAACACATTTTCGTATTTTGTTTTTGTTTTAAATATAATTTTCTATGCGAACGTTAACGTTCGAAATCGACGAACAGGCTGTTATACACCCCTTGCTTTTCATATACACAGTTTAATGGCGGTTGCTCATGAGTATCGAGTGCTCAAAATTGATATTTATTTTACTTTGTACCTTGAGACATTTAGTTCAATCAATCACAGGCTCTAGCCAGGCCAAATTTTGTTTTTTTTTTTTTATCTATCTTTTCTCCGAAAGCTTTGTTCCTGTTTCAATTTTAATGCACATACTAAACGCAACACTTTGCTTCTAAATTTATCACTCTCAAAACTATAGCACGTTTTTTAATGTCATTAAAAGGAAATTTATATTTATTAGAAACTTCGAATGAAAAGTATACCTTATGAGGCAGTCTAGTTTTTTAGCTTAATGCAACAATACTAAATCTAAAATTTGATCCTTCTGTAATTTGAGCACTATAGTTATCTATGAAACTAAAATCACGATTTTTAAAAAAGCACAATAAGAAGCAGGCTTTTTTTTATTATATTAATATTCCGCCTTCTTAGGCGTTTTTTATTTTTTTTTTTTTATTCACTTTCGATTTGCGTCAATTTAAGAGCACCCGATGTCAAAGTTAGAAGCAATTAAAAAAAAAAATATTTAGAATTTTTCTTATCTAGACTATTTATTACCAAAATATAAAAAAATTATTTTAATCGCTTGCTATTTATTTTTTGATTATTCTCCATTTAGTTACATTGTGAGTCGTGTTGTTAAAGTGACAACTTTTAAAGGCGTTGATAAAATGTTGAGACTGACCGTTGTTAAATTGAGCACAAATGTGGTAAGCTTACTTTAACCCTCCGATGAGTGAGAAGGTCCCTAGGGACCTTTTTGCCTTTTCAAACTGAAATTACTCCTACTTCGGCCACTACAAAACCCCCCCCCCCCCTCCCCCTAAAGTTACTCTGTATTTTGTTGCGCATCTTTTGGAAGAAAAATTAAGGCGGTCGGATCATTACTTTAGGAGTTATTGAGGTTTTAGTGAGAATAGTAGGCGGACGTGTGAATAGGTCCGTATGGACCTTGTACTGAATTTCACTAATAAATGCATGTTTTTGGGCATCATTATAATTTTTTTATTGTTTCAACACATAATTTACTTGTTCTGAACACAAAGACCTAAACTCAAAGACATTAGGGATGATGATAAAAACAAAAAATTCTAAGAAAAAATTCTAAGAACAAAAATACTAAGAAAAAAAAATTCTAAGAACTGGTTTATTGCTAGTAGTATAAAATTAGAATATTGTGCCTTTCCTTGCCTTTAAAAAAAATTGAAAAAATTATTTTTGTATGTAGAATTTAGTTATAAACAATAAAAACAAACAAAAAAAATCAAAAAAAAAAATTTTATATGAAAAAAACATGATTCACACGGCAGTGAAGTTCAGAACTTTCACTCATCGGAGGGTTAAACAAGGAATGGTGTAAATTTTGTGGTTTTTTTCTGCCATCTTGTTCCCACTGCGTAGTGTCTAAGTGACCTGCCCTTTTTTTATCTATATATTAACAAATTAAAATGTTTGTCTGTTGGCTTATAGACTCCAAAACTACTGAAGCGATATTGCAGAAAATTTCCGAGAAACATTACGTGAGCTTCGAAAATAAAATAGGCCACTTATTTTTTCAATAGTGGCAAAGGAAGTGGTACCCACCATATGATGCCAATATTGGATATCGCATATCTTAAGGGTCGATGCACCCATTTTCTTGAAATTTCAGTAGTAAGATCTTCTAAGCCCGGAAATTGAAATTAGATAGCGTTAGGGGAAGTGGTACCCCTAATAGGACGACAATGTTAAATACGGCATATCTTAAGAACTGTAACAGTGAGATTGTTCAAACTTGGTAGGTGTCACTCTTATGGTAACAACAATAAAATGTGACATATTAGGAAACTAAACGCATTTAAACAACAACGTGACAAAGAACTGAATATTAAGTACAACAAAGAGTGGTTATAAACAAAACAAATAAAAACATACCAACAAATATACAGTGGCTACTGTCACTAGCTCCCAAACATGCTGTACCAATAACAAATAAGACATTCCCGCTTTTTGAATGCATTGCTGAAGGGGAAGGAAGACTGTGTACAAACAATTGAAAATAAAGAGAAACAAGAGAACGCAAGAGAACGCAAGAATAAAATTAACATCGTTATTGGACAACCATTTGGAAAAAACAAAAATGAATAGAAGAGATAGAATAATACTTGGCACAGTGGGATAATCGCAACAATTTTTGAACAAAAATGATGACACACTTATTCTAAACGCTGATAATTGATAAATATTTTTGATCATAACTTCATTAGATTTCTACTCACTAAAACCAATGTTTTGTTGTAGAAGTTCCAAATAAATGAAATAAGGGAAGTTAAACAGTGGCGATGGATAAAAATGAATATGAAGAGAAGATGAAAATAATTTTACAAGATTTTTGCACATATCGTCGTTTAAAGAGAGATCCGACATCTAGTTTACAGAGCAAAAACCACTTATTTGCAGAAAAATTATATAATCTTAATTTAATTGATATATATGAGAAGCACAAATATGGACTGCCTAAGATTGCGGCCCTTTGTTCCTACTAGGAACCACAGGTCATAATATATAATATAAGATTCACAAGAATGGAATGCCTTTGAGACCAATATGCTCGTCGATAAATTCACCCTCTTATGGACTCTCTAAATAGAAATATTAAAACACTTGACCGAAAATTCAATATATAATATTATTGATGCTGTAGAATTTAGTTCAAAAATAAATAACACTTACATCGCCGATGACGAAGTTCTTATTTTATTTGACGTGGTATCAATATTTCCAAGCATTCAGATTAATTTAGCGCTAAGGACAATTGAAGAAAAATGGAAATTTTTAGAGACACATACAAATATACCTAAGGATTTGTTTTTAGATATTTAGTGTATGATGACAAAATCTATGAACAAAGAAAAGGAATGCCGATGGGCTTCTTCTTGACATATCACTGGATAAAATGGACGAAAAACCGAGCAAAATTATGAAATATGTAGATGATTTATTCGCAATATTAAAAAAGGACAGAATAAATGACACCATCGATTCATTTAATGGACAAATACAGTTTACCATGAAGGAAGAAATTGGCAACCAACTACCATACTTAGACGGAATTGCTATTAGAAAAGGGAACAATTTAAAAGTTAATTGGTATCAAAAGCCAACAGCCTCGGGACGATTGATAAATTTTTATTCTAAGCACCCTAGAAGAATTATTATAAAAACAGCATCAAATTTCATACGACAAGTTCTTAAAATAAGTGACACGGAATTCCATAAAAACAATATAACAAAAATAATGAATATTTTAACCATGAATGACTTCCCAATAAGGACAATTAAAAATCTTATAAAACGTGCAAAAAACAACAGGCAACAGGTGGTAAGAGAACCAAAAAGGTGTAAAAGCATATCATATGTGATGGAAAAACTCAGATATTTATGACGATGAAAAATTTCAACTAGCGCTTAGAACGGACAACACCATGAATTAGTTATTTAGCAAAACAAAATCAAAAGTTAAAAAGGAAGACAAGTCAAACGTGGTATATAAAATTCCCTGCAGTGGTGACGGGCTCAATATATGCAATAAAGTATACGTTGGGACGACAAAAACAAAACAAGAATATCTTCGCAAAAAACCTATTAAACAAAAAACTGCACTAGCAGCCCACTGTACGCTGAAAAATCACAAACCACATTTTGAAGAAGTAAAAATATTACATGAAGAGAGAAATTATTCAAGGAGAAATACATTAGAGATGCTACATATTATTGTTGTTAATCCACAGCATCGTCTCAATTACCGACAAGACACAGAACATTGTGGACACATATACAGACGAATAATTAACAAAAACAGACGATCGATAAACTAGATTTAGTTAGGAAAATCTAATTAGAAGTGGCACAAGTGTTATTGGGAAGTTTTGATTTTATTATATTTTTTAATTGCTTACATGTAATTATCTTTGTAATATTATGTTTTGTTTTTTGTTGAATATTAATTATAATTATTATGGTATTTACTTATTCAGACCCCTGACGATGGTTAAACCGTGTTCAGATATACCTTTTTTATTGAGTCAATATTCGGTTTATTGACATAATTATCTTTCTGTTCACATATACACAATTTAGCTAACTCAATTTATATTACTATTACATACAACATTCAACGTAAACACAAATGTACATGTATAAGCAAAATGTAAACAAGTTTTCACATCTTTAAGGAATAAACATCTGGCTTTTGCAACGACCTAATTGATTGGCATTTGTTTTGTTGTAATTTCAGTTGCCAAATGTCAAAACCCTGTTTAGTAAGCTGTGTTATGCTCAATAAACACACTTGTGACAGAGTCGCATTTTAATTTTACTCAATATTTATAACAATTTCGTATTAATTGAGCAATAACTAAATTGCAATTTTATATGGATAATTGAGCTCAATAATGTCATTTATTGCGTAAAACTCAATTAAGGTGCATATCTGAACACGGTATTAGCGATGCTAACCAAAATATTGAGAACTAAATAAAAATATAAAAACAAAAACATAACGAATTTTTATTTTTTATTTTATTTATTTACGTGGACCTGGAGCCAAACTAAAACAACTTACAAATGAAAAATTAAAGGGCGTAGGCAAAGGGAAGGATTTATTCTCTATTGGTTGCATACATTAAATGTCGCGGAACTGATGAACTATTATAGCGAGAGTCTTCAAACTTGGTTAAAACCACTATTAGTATAAACTATTAATTTAAAAATTAAAATAAGCGTGGTAGACGGGGGAGGAGCAGTCTGAAGAATCTGAAGAAAGTCTTCAAGTTTTGTAGGACCAACATCTTTCAAAATAATACACTTATAAAATTATTACAGTAACTGATCGTGGGTTATTATATTCGTTTTCCGTACTGTTAAAATTAAATAAAAATATGGTTATTTTACAAATAATTTTAATTTTTAACATTTATATTTGTTATTCAAAAAACAAACTACCAAAAAATAATGTTTTTCCGTATTTATTTGTTATGTTGTTTGATTTTTGTCGGTTAAAATATATTTTTTAAAAGTAAAAACTATTTAATTTTAAAGGAATATGCTGTTCAATAAATAAAGAATTTTAAAATTGATGTAAAAATCATTTGTTTTAAATGAAATATAAATGATCCGTTTTTTAAATGAATTTTAAGTTGTTTAAAATGAATTTTCGTTTGAATTTAACTACATAATATTTTGAGTGTAACAATTGCGTATGTTCCTATTAATTGTTCCCTAGAATCCGCTAAATGGATTTTCCCGAAATGTTCCCAGTAATATTCCGATCATCCGGCATTAACAGCTATTAAACGTGGAACAAATAGTTTGGTTATCAATACAAAATATCTTGCAAAAAGCGAGCTAGACTAGAAAAGGACCATAAAAATTTCTAAATATCTGAAGAAGGACAATAGATAATTTTTGATACTTGGGGGTATCGCACTGGGTAAAACTAGTTAAATATATAAAGAAAATTATCAAAAGTAATTTTTGGGAATACAAAATTTTAATTTAAAAGATATTGTTATTCGTGCTTAATTCCCAGTTTTGATTCTTGATAAAAACACTTGAAATTAAATGTTGATGGGATAAGCTATTCCTATGCGCATTTCCCTGGTTACTTAGGCCAGATCATCAGGAAACTTCATCCATAAAGATTTTAGAAAAACTAAAGATATTTAACCAAATAAAACTGTTAAGCGTATAGGAATCATAAGCAACAGCTCTACTTGTAACAATATCAATGTTTAAACAAAAACATCAACAATAAACAGTGAGTTTATCTCTTCTTACATTCCCCACTACAATTGACTAAAATTCTTCCAACATTAATTGTAGTTGTAAGTAGGTTAAGAAAAAACAAAATGCAAAAAACAACTTGCAAAAGCACGTTGCCAGTTTTATTTGGTTTAATATCTTTAGTTTTTCTAAAATCTTTATGGATGAAGTTTCCTGATGATCTGGCCTAAGCAACCAGTGAAATGCGCATAGGAATAGCTTATCCCATCAACAATAAATTTCAATTGTTTTTATTAAGAATAAAAACTAGGAATTAAACACGAATAACAAAATCTTTTAAATATATAAAGAAAATACAAATAAAAGCCAATTTTTTTGTAACATTTTTGCGTAATATATATTTTTGTTTATTTAATTTATACAAGTTGTTTTTTTTTCTTGTTTTAATAATACAATATTACAACAGATTATATCGAGTATTAATTTTTATTGATGATTTTTATTAACCATTATATGCAGATTTCCTATAATCTATATTTATATATCTTATTTTATAATTTTTACTTTTAGGTAGATGTAGTATCATTTTCACTTTTAATGATTTTTGTTTTCCTTGGCTTTATAATTATTGCATAAATTAAGTCTCATATATTTATATTATTCATTTAATTTTATAAGATTTTTTGCTTGTTTTCATTTTATATATAAATAGTTTTTTATTTTTTTTTTTATTAAATTTTATAAATATTTTTTGTTGTAGCTTTAAAGGTATTCATAAGTATGTAAGATTTTTTTTCTATTAATTACTTAAAGTACTTAAAAAAATATTGCTAAATGTTGTATAAAAAATTTAGTTTGTTGCTTTTATTTTTTTTCTAAAAAAAAAATTATTTTCTTAATAAAATAAATAATTCTTAATAAAAAAAAACCAAAAAATAAAGAACTGTAATTTTAATAAGTAAGTTGAAAGCTCAAAATGTAAAATACGTTGTGAAACTTTTAAAAAAAGTTTAGAACAAGTAGGATTTTATCGCTTATATGCACACCGGTTGTAAGCATTTAACGGTTTTGTAATACAGCTTGTGCCATTATAGTTTAGTTTTTTAAATGGCTAAAAATGGATGTGTGTGTATAAGCAATTCGGCTATGTGCACATTCGGGGTCTATGAATCACTCACTATACAACAAAATTTTATTAATTTTGCTTTAAAAAAATTCAAATGCACCTTTAGAAACTTTAGAAACATTAAAACTGCAAGAAAAAACTGCTCACTTAAACTTAATTTAATAAATTCAAAATTTATACAAACGCTTTTGATGCAAATAACATAATTTTCGTTTATGATTCTAATAAATATTAACGAGATTTTTCTTTTATTTGCAGTTTATGCATATAAGCGAGTTTTTGTAGGTGCAATTCTTGTTTCATAAAACCAAAAGCCTAGCAAATTATAAACGCATTAATCAGGTTTAGCTAATCAGTTTTTATTTAATTATTTCTTTCAACTTGCGTCTACGTTGAAAAGCAATCAGTTTATTTCGCCAATTTTCATTTTCTTTACTTTAAACTTTAATTATTGTAGAGTACTAAAAATACGATAACACAAGTAAAAACAATTAACGAGTACAATCAAGGCTGTTCGCATTTTCATTCTTTAACCTTCTCTTCTAAAAACTCAAGACTTGACGATACAAACCGTATGCGTGTGAATCAGCACTAACTGATGAATACTGTACGATAAATAGTTTAAACATTTTAATTTTGATATATAAATGGAATAATTTAAATTTTTAATAAACATTCTTATAGGAAATTTCACCAATTTTATTATATGCATATCAATTAATGTTTAAAATTTGTTTTGCATGTCAAATAAAAATCATAGTTTAAACATTTTAATTTTGAAATATAAATGGAATAATTTTCATTTTTAATAAACATTCTTATAGGAAATTTCACCAATTTATTTATATGCATATCAATTAATGTTTAAAATTTGTTTTGCATGTCAAATAAAAATCAAATTATATTAAAATATAAATTTATATTTAAATAGAATTGGTTAAAATGCCCATTAAATGAATACATTCGCACCTTGTTATTTGTCATAATCATAGGGAGTAATTTTCTTTATGTTAGAAATTTCAAAGAGTTGTTACTTTAAAGTCCACTGCTTCTGCGTTCATAAAACAAAAAGGCTTAATTATATCACATACCACTTTACCTTGGGTAGGTATTATGCCTTTTAATGGCTGATTCTAATAATGCATTTAAATATTGGTCATAGCAACTAACCGGCTGGCTGGCTGCATGTTTTAGTTAGTCTTAAAGATAATTTTAAACACTTTAGCAGAAAGGCTTCAATTGGCTTTACCCGACAATTCCCAGTGTCACCTATAGGTGACGACGATTAGCAATTTTTTAGCAGGTCTATGAAATTATTTTAAACATACATTTATTACTTGAACAAAGGTAAACCCTAAAGTGTTTGTCAGTATTTTTTTTGGTAGTTCTATAACAATATGAAATGTGAAATTTTTTAGCTTTTCTTAAACTGTTTGTTGTTTTCTACTTGCTGACTTGTGTTGTGATAAATAAATTGTTGTAAAAATATTTTTTGACATATTTATATTATTTTGAAAGAAAAATCCGTTTTGTTTATATTACTCAAGGTATGGACATTGCCGGGTTAAGGACAAATATTTTACTTAGATTGCAGACCACATGAGGGTATGTTAGGAGACATTCTAATGATATTTCACCTTTTGGTGTTACATTATCCGAAAGCAGGTGCAGTAACTACTCCAGGTAGAGTTCAAAATTAAAAGATGAAATCGGGGCTAAACAGGTCTTATCTGGTAACAAAGAAGTCAGGAGCCCCTGGAACCTCGGCTACAGGCCGGCTGTAAATGAGGGCCTTTGGGGATCACGCTGTGGTTGCTTCACGCAAAGTTGTGAAAAGGGAGATGTTATAAAAGTCAGTTTCACGGGAAAATTTTCCACGTCAAGGGAAGGAGTTAGTTCGGCTGCTATCGAATCTCCCTAGGTGCTTTTGCTATTTTAATAGATGCTGCTTGCTTCAAACCCGGAGCAGAGGTGAGATGACTCTATGTTCGAGTATGAATTTGCCACCTGTGTTTGCACGCAGGCAAAAAAACTTTTCCAATATGGTCACCTCCAAACAAACTGGTTTTAGCGTTAATTTTTCAACATATTATATTATGTATATTATGATAAATTTAAACATATATTGTCACCGATCACCATATTATGGTTAAATTAGTAATCCATCACGATGTCACAACCATATTATGGTTGCTTCTAAACATATTATGGTTAAACATGACAATAATTTGTTTTTAAATTATCAATAGCATTTTCCTCTTTTCTTAGTGCATGCTATGGTTGAAAAACAACCATGCTATTAAAAGTGTTAACGATATTTTTCTTATTGTTAACCATAACATGTTCTGAGGCAACCATAATATGGCTGTGGCTTCTTGATGGAGGGACTAATTTAACCATCATTTAGTTGCCTGTGACAACAACATGGATAAATTACCCAAAATATGTTTAAACATTTTCGTTAAAAATAGTATGTTGGAGGTGACCATATTAAAAAAGGTTTATTCTGTAAGTATGTAGGCTGCTGTCGTACATGAGAAGGTTGGCAAGCACATTGCTTGTCATCCGTAAGTTAGACCAACATCGCAGGCACTCAGGTAAATCTTGTGCATCTTTACCACCAGAACATATTCATTTCGAAAAAGAGCTATAACACTCATATATTTTTTAATAAAATTATAAATTTCAACCTCTTAACATATAAAACTTTGTATCAAATCACTTGAACGCTAAGCAATCTCATTTTATATTTTGTATTGAAATTTATATGTTAAATTCGAGAATAATAATCATATACGAAATGTTTGAAATCGAGGAAAATTTTAAATGCACGGAAGACTGAAAGGAATTCTTCACATTAGTACAATTCAAAATCTTGTGCAAATGGTCTTGCATCGTTACGTTTGCAAAGTCGTATAGTAAATACTATAGTATACTTTTGTGATTATTTTGCAAATGTTAAGTGCTCGAAATAATTTAAAATCGTAATAACTTAGTAATTAGAAATTATATTGCACAGAATTATATAATCAGTAGCCAAATTCACAATCTTGTGCAAACGGTCTTTCAAAATGGTATTGTATATACGATAATCCCAAAAGTATACTATAGTATTTACTATACCATTTGGTAAATGCTACGACGCAAGACCATTTGCACAAGATTGTGAATAAGGCTTTTGTTGTTTTAAGAGTTTTTTTCTGGAAGTACAAACATATTTCGATTTTTGAGTCCACTTATATCGTTTAATTTAATAGATTAAAATTTGATTTGATTACGCCCTGGAGACTATCAAATGAACCATCCTTATGTATTGTTTGTGGTGTTGTGCCTTTTCGGAAAGACGTACTTGCGGTCGACTTTGATAAGGGAAATTGGAAACAAAGTTTGATATTATCATTGAACTATTGGTAATCAGATGGTTTCGTATCATGGTACAATTAATAATGTTATATGTCATAATGTGTTTATAATTTAGTTTTTTTACAAATAAAAGTATTTATTTTTAATAGAAACACACAAAAATTATGATTTTTTTTTTCAACGAAAAAAGTTAAAACGAGCCACTGTGCGCACGGTTAAATAAATTTTTAAGTTTTAACCAACTTGTTTACGTATACTAAATAATAAATTATTAAATATTACTCATACTACCTTGTGATCCCTAAAAGTATACTTTGCTTTTGGATGTTCACATGGAATAGTTTAATACACGACAGGGCGTATGAGTGATTGAAAATAAAATATTAAATATACGCTTGAAATTGTGTTAAAAATGTATTGTGGATGGATTTTTTTTTATACAATTTTTAAAATTGTCTAATAGTACTTTCTTTAAACATTTTTTAAAAAAAATAAGGACAATGAATAGTCCGCTTCTTGGTCTCTTTTTGGACAAATCTATTATGAAGAAATTTTTTTTTTAAATAAAGATTATTTTCCACTTAAGGCCGGCCAAGTAAAAGTAGAAAAATAATACATGTTAGGGTTTTTTGAAAATTGTATGAATTTTTTTAAAGCCAAAGCACGATGTTAATTTGCAGTTTTCCCCAACTTAATTTGATATTTCTTTGTTTCAGTGTTTGGCGAATCCCACCATTGAGAGGTACACAATTGAGCAGTGCGTTAAGATTGTTGAATCCTTTAAAGTAAATGGGCGTTATAATAAATAGGCATTTCGTGCACTTAGTTATTTTTTCGGTCAGCATAATCGACCAAACGTGGCTACAATTGGGAGAATTGTGCGCAAATTTCAGCAAACCGTATCAGTAGGAAATGTGAGAACACCTCCTTGGTGCAGTTTATGTGCTGGTGGTGTCATCGGTCCGTACTTCTTTGAAAAATTAGGTTGGCTAAGCAGCTGGCCTGAAGGCTGGTAGCTATCGCGAGATGATAACGGACTTCTTGTGGACTGAAATTGAGGCTATGGACCTGGACGATATGTGGTTCCAATAGCATGGTGCAACTTGCCACACAACTAACTAAACAATGGCTCTTATAAGCGAGAAATTAAATTGCCGTATCATCTCACGTCATGGCGATGGCCATTGGCCGTCACGGTCGTGTGATTTCACACCGTTGGACTTCTTTCTTTGGGAATATTTAAAAAAAGTGCACGTCAAAAAGCCAAGAATAAGTCATGAGCTTAATGATGAAACGGTTCGGCACATTAAGAACAGTGAACCTCAATTATGTCTCAGAGTCCTTGAAAATATGGACCATGCCACCGAATCCATGGCGATCATTTGGCCGATATTTTCACCTTCATAGATCCTTCTATAATAATAAAAAATATTAAGATCATTATTTATTCTTATTTACAATAAACATCGTGCGTTTTGTTTGGACCACCTTTAATTTAACTAAGATCTAATACCGGAGGGCTGGCATATTCTAATTTTTGTACAACACCAAACAAAACTATTTAACTTAAATTCAATAACAGAGATCTGAAAAATCCGATTTCACAGATCGCTATGCTAGCTTGTTTTTTGTGAAGTTCATTGGCAAAAGAATTTTTCACATGTTAATAACGCTAGCTGCTCTTGTTAAAGGTATTGAAAATTAAAAGAGCAGGTTTTGCTGCAGACGTGTAAAACTTTATTTTTATATTGACATTTTCCCAAAATACCGCACTGTGTTTTATTTTATGAATACATTAAATAGCGGGTTAAGTAAAATTATTATGATGAAATTGGCTTGTTTTCAGAACAAAGAAACTCTTATTTAGCAGTCATGTAATTTTAATCTTGTGTATGTATATCTGTATATGGGCATTTCTCCAATGTCGAATGCGACATTTGCATGCCTTAAAAGTGAAAAGAACATATACCAAAACATTAATTTTATTTTGACAAAAGCCGAAACTTTTAGCTCTTGATTAGCACAATAATTTGTGCTTGGGTTGATTTTGAGCAATTGTTCGTTTTCAAGAAAATTAAAAAAACCCAAGGCATTTGCATGCGACAAAAACAGAAGTTGTTTTTACGGCAAACAGTTCAAACACTGATTTCAGCGAAACCTGATAAAATATTTTAATGCGACTAATTTTAAAATATTATGCAATAATTTATCTTAATAATGGTTTTTTTTTTTAATTCAAAAATATTGTGTAGTTTATTTTTTATTTAATTTTAATCACTGCCGCACGCTACATGTTGCATGCGACATTTTGTTCCATCATACTTTTTTGTTTATGTTTTTACTTTTTATGTAATTAGACATGCGTAAGATGATTCTACATTATTTTAAATTTATTCATTATATTTATTTTCTCAACAAAAGTTATAAAATTATAAAGAAAAATACAAATCCAAATTTTTAATATTTTTAATTAGGCTTAAGTTCATCAAATTTAATTTTTGCAACCACTCGATCTCCTCAGATCGATTTGCCGTTTTACACTCGCAGCCATCGACGACTGCTAAAGTAAGGAAAAACATGTAAAATCAATTAAAATGGAAAGCAAATTTCGATCTACCAAAGGTTAAAATACAATTTGGTTTAAGGATTGATGTTTGACTATTGACATCAGCAGTCGTTGATGGCTGCGAATGTAAAACGGCAAATCCATCTGAGGAGATCGAGTGGTTGCGATCGAAACATGTCATGGTAACCTTACGGCCGCGGTTCGAGCCCCGGCCACGGTCAAAAATGAAAGATTATCAATAACAATTTTCATGTTGTAAAATTCCTTTCTTCATAAAAATAATTTAATGAAAATTAAATTTGATGAACTTAAGCCTAATTAAATATATAAAAATTTGGATTAAAAACCATAAATAGTTCAACAAAATAACCACAATACTAATTATTGAAAAATACAAATATAGAACAAAAACTATCTTAACTGAAAATAGTATTGCTAGTCTCAAATAAAGTTTTTTTTAATAGAATAAGCTGTCCTTGATGCTTGTAGTTGTTGGCCATCGCAAATAAAGATATTTTAGAAAAAAATATTTTTTGAATTTATGCATTTTACACTTACGATGTCGCACGCTACATCGAAACATACGGTAAAGCAAAGAAAAAATTTGCCGTAACTGGCAATCGCATCCTTCCGTTTACATTTTTTCTTTATTGTTTGAGTATAAACTGAGATTTAAAAAGCAATTGTCAATGCATAATGTTTCTCATTAAGATCATTTAGCAAAACAAAACGTGCAATAGAAATGTTCAAAACAGAACTTTTTCACTTGTTCGACTTTGCATTTGAATATTTCAAAGTGTGTTATGAATAAATGTAAAATTTGTTTACATTATTGAAAGTTGATAGATTCCCTATAAAAAAATGTTAAAACAACATACTTTTATAGACTTTGAATTATTTGGCTTGCAAACCAAACAAAACCACATCAAAATTAACTACTGATTGAAAAGTTTATTTGCACGTCTGCGAAGAAGCGTCAAATAAAACGATACTAACACATACATAATGCTTGATTAAGGATTTGTACGTCTGCAGGGCACTTTAGGGAAAAGCGCTGACTTGCAAACTTTTGATGTTGTCTCCGAAAAAGCTACAAATTAACGTCATTACACATTGGCCATAAATAATCTAATTTTTTTTAGAAAACTTCCATGAACTATATTTTACAAAAAGAAAACAAAATCATAAAATGATATGAGTACTAAAATTTATTTAACAATTTTTAAAGTAAAACAAAAATTTTTTTGTTTCTAAATATTAAATAATAAGTAATCTTTGCAACATTAAATTTCAGAACAAACAACATATTTCAATGTTTCAATTTACTTAATACAAAATTGTTTTTAAAAATATATTCTTATTTACAAAAATTATTTTATACAAGTAGGATTTATTTATTTAATTTTTTTTAGTTTTATTTCTCGTTTTTATATATTTTTCCATTAAATACAAAAAGGGAAGCAAGCAATAATTGTCTACGATTTATCTTTGTTATACTTTTCAATTTCTCACACTTTTTTTTATCGGTTTTATTATACTTTTTCGGATTTTTTTTTATTATAAAGAGCTCACATTTTGGTTGTATATTGAAATATATAAAATATTGTGTAAAAATATTTTTATTTATTTTTATACAAAAAAAAAATTATTTTATTTAAGATTAAGAATAAAACATTTTTAAAAAAAGAAAAGGAATTTCTAGAAGGAAAATTATAATTTTAACTTCAAACAGAATTATTACCTGTAAAGTTTCAATATTCATTTAAATGTTCATGTTTACCACTGTATATATAGATTTTGATTCTGGAGAATTTATTACTTTAAGCATAACTTGATTAAAATCCATGTGACACAACCCAAAATTTTCTTCATTTCAAAGCTTTGTGATCAGACAATTGCTACCTGGAGATTATGACACAGTTCTCTTAGTGTCATTCCATCTCGGGATCTATAAAAAATCATTCGTTCAGGCATGAAAGGGGTGGGGTGTAAATATTTCCACACAGAAAAAATTCTCCAAAATTTTTCACCAATTAAAGCATTAATCAAAAATATAATCAGTTTTAATTAAAAATTTAATCAAGTGAATTAAACTTTTAATCTAGTGAATTAAACGTTTAATTAATACTATTAACTGGTTTAATTGATACTATTAATTTGTTTACTGGTGCAAATTAAATTAATTTTTTAATTAATATCACAAATTTTTTAATTGAAATCAATTTTTATTTTTTTCTGTGCATGGATTGCTTAAAATCCCAGGTCGGTGCAGGCTTCGGAGTGTATTCTATGGACCTTAGCAATAAAATGTCGCGTAGACTTCCGGATCACTGCAGTGTTTTGTAGGCAAAAGTCTATTAATTTATGGATCATTAGACTCGCTAGTCAGTCGCTGTTTACTTTTCCTTGCATGGTCGTCTCTATAACATGAGGTGAGAGAGATACATTAAAAATGGTATTCTAGGCAGAAAAAGAAGGATTAATTTCTGCATGGTTAGCTTGCATAAGCAGTATTGTTTAGATTCGAAATATACTCAAGGGAGCGGTGTTTGTTTGTTCTTTTTTTTTTGTAAGGAGAAATTCTTTGATCGAAATAACTGTGGTCAAGTTAAAATTAGCCTAAATATAGGCATCTGTCATGAATATTAATACCAATAGTGTTCATCTTTTCTAAAAACTTCATTTAACTGTTGCTCATTTCCAAATCTAAAGTGTGAACTTGTCTCAAGGCAAGTATGTATAAGCTAGTCCGATTTGGTACTAACCTATGGGTTCTAATTAATTTGGAAGGATAGTTCTCTCTTAAAACTTATGGTGTTTTCGTTTCTATAAACAAATACCACCTAGTTAAAAGGTGCTTGTATAAAACTTCTTGCCAACATTCTGAAAATGCAATTTCTTATTTGACGAGAACAAAAAACAAAATTGGATCGCCCTGTTTTTAAAAGCTGACAAAAAGTTTCATCTTCAAAATAAAAAAAACGTAAACGTAAATCAAAAAGTTTGTTCTTTAAAATATAAAAAAAATATACGTTATCAAAAATGTTGTTTATTGGTTGATATTAAGTAAATAAATCAATGAACAAATTTAATGACGAAATTCCAATTTCTTTTGTTGGTTTTTCATAAAATATTTAAACAAGAATATACATTTGCCAGATTGCCGACACCAAGTTTTTAAGATTTTTTGATTTGACGCTTTTTTTAACCATTTAATTACACCGAATCCACTTAAATTGTATATCACTGAGAACCTTCCATTAACAATGTTATGCTTTCTTATGTTTTTTTAGTAAAAATACTAGAAAAAATAACTATTAAAATATAAAGTTTTTACTGTTCTGATTAGAGGCGTTTTTTTTTTAACTTCGTCTAGTAGCCCAATATATAAACAGAAGTCACCTTTTTACAGGACATTATAAACACTGTAGATTTATACGGGGCGTAAAGAACCAATGCCTTAAGCCATTAGAATAAAACAAGCCACTCTTTTAGAGATCAAAGCATTTTTAAGAAACGAACACCAAATTTCATTTTTTTTAAATAAAATGTCACATTTTTGTGTGAAAAAGAAAAGACCATTAGACTTCGCAAAGGAATACTTAACTCACCATAAAAAGATAGCTGAAATAATGACTACACAGAAAAAATGTTCACCAAAATACTTTCAATTAATATCGGTACCGGTATTAAAGTATTTGTTATTCCGTTTTCGATATAAATACCGTTATTAAGCTATATGTTATTTCAGTATCAATACTAGTATTCAATTTTATACGGTATTTTTTATCATAAAATTTTTCAGCTACTTAACGTCAGCATGTTTCGTCAACCTCAACAGCTGATCAAAGAGAGTTAGCTTAGTTCAGCTAAGCTACACAGAAAAAAATAAAAATTGATTACAATTAAAAAATTTGTGATATAAATTAACAAAATTAATTAAATTTCCACCAGTAAACAAATTAAAAGTATCAATTAAACGTTTAAATCACTTGATTATACGTTTAATTAACTTGATTAAATTTTTAATTAAACAAATTAATAGTATCATATATATATATATATAAATCTCTTGATTAAACGTTTAATTAACTTGATTAAATTTTTAATTAAAACTGATTTTATTTCTAATTAATGTTTTAATTTAAAAAAAATAGTGAGAATTCTTTCTGTGTAATTATTTCTATTGTCACACTTTTCTTTTTCTTAATTGCTTACATTTATTAGTTACTTATTTTGCATTATATTCATAATGCCATTTCTAAAGCCTAGTACTCTGTTCAACAAATCACGTGAAATGCTGTCAAAACTCATTTTAAAAAAACTTGTGCGGAACATCTATGAAATAATGTCAATAGAGTTGAACTCTGTTCATTTTGTAAAAAAAGTTACGAAATGTTTCTGGTAACAATCTTTTACAACAGCGAAATAATATAAGATGTACATATTTCGCGTGGTATTTTTCAAAGGCTGCTTTGTATACATGTCAAAAACTAAAGTAATATGTAAAATTGTGATAGTGTGAATGCAAATTGTTATGAATACTAAAACGACTTCACCGTTCGTTTGAAATTTTTCGAAACAAAAATTTCATTTGATCAGGGTTGCATTGTAATTAAAGCATATTCATGTGTGAATACAAACTGTAATGTAAAATTTGATTTTTTGACGGTTTTTGTTACTTGTGTGATAGTGTAAACTATTCTTAAATGAGAAAGGAAACATGTAAAAACACATCTGGCAACAGTTTTTGATCTATATTTACTTGCTTTTTAATTTAATTTTCAAAAATTATTTTTTAGTAAAATACATGTTAGTTTTGTTTAAGCTCGCAAAACAATGTCGCACTCTTTAAAGGAATAAAACGTCAAATTGTGCAAACTCGCGAGACAGTTTATATTGATACATATACACTTTTTTCGTATGAAATAAAAAATGTTGCTCAACATTTTTCAACAGAGTACTAGGCTTGGGCTAAACAGTTATCAACAGCTTTGTAGCAGTTGAGCTCAAAAGCTATATCTTATGAACGTGAGTTGCTTCCCCGTCCAGAGCAATTTAAGTCAAAAATTCTTTTTGAAAAAAAGCCACATCGTTACAAAAAGAAATTTAATTTACATAATAAGCAATACAAAATTTAAAAATTAAATCCTTTTATAATTTTTAAAATTATAATTTTCCTTTATTCATTTTAATGAAATTAATTTAAATTAACACTAAATTTTGTATCTTTTCTTTAATTTTTATTATAATGTATATAGTTAGAAACTTATAAGCGATATGTTTATCTAAAACGAATTGAAAAAGATTTTTATATATATATATTTTTATTAAAATTTTATCTATTATTTGTTTTTAAGCAGGAATGTTGTCCCCTTCTTTTTTGATAAGATTTAATCTAAAATAATAGTAATTTTGTTTTTTTAAGACTACAAATTTTGTTTATAAAATTTTGGTTTAAATTTTAATTTAAAATCAAAATTTGATTTCTAGCGGCCTTTGAAGGGCTTTTTATAAGTTTCTACATATTTCTTTTTTTTTATTGGCTTAAATATGGGTTGTTCTGTATAATTTTGTTAGGGGAGAGAATTTCTTTTTTTTTATAAAATATCTCAATTTTTAAATTAAAGCTTTATATATAATTTGTTTACTACCTTTGGTTTATATTTTATCAGTACTATATTACATTTGGTTTAATTTTAAAAGTTAGTTTTATTTACAAAAAAAGGAAAAAATAACTTACAAAAACGAAGCAGCAAAACTTATAAAGATAATAAAGTCTAAAATATATTTTAAATTCAAATTACATATGATTGTAAAGCAAACATAAAATTAAAATTAGTTTGCTAAAAAATTACACTGATTAAGATTAATTTGTATAAAGAATTTTTTTAAAAAGAAAACATACTTGATCCTTCACCAATTATTAAGAATTTCCTCATAAAATTTTTCATTAGAATTTAACCATAATATGGTTGTCCGTGACAATAAAATGGTTAAATTAAACATATTATGTCTAAAATTTTCTTTAAAAATATTTTGGTTGCAGGTAACCATATTTAAACCTGTTTTTTCTCCAAGTGTAGAGTACCTAAAATTATATTAAATTATTTTGCCTTAATATTTCCTTTGTTTTTATTTATTGGATTAACGAATAATACGAAATCGTTCCAACATTTGACATTTGGTATTTTGTTTTTATTTTTTTTTGATTTAAGGAATGTCAAAAAGAATTACAAAAGTTAAAAATATTTCTGATTAAAAGTTCTAATATGCTGCAATCAGCAACAAAATATAACAAAATTCAAAAAAAGCGAGTACATACTAGGGTATTCATTCGGTTAACCGATTAACGGTTAACCGATTAATTACTACCCGATTAACTGATCGGTTAATTTAAAATTGGCAATTTTCGATTAACGATTAAACCGGTTAATTTCAGTCGATTAACCGATGTAACAAATATTTTTAGTTTTTTGTAGTGTTATAACATATTTTTTTGCGTTTTTAATTATTTGTTTCGTCTCATATAAAAAAGGTATATGTTTGGAAAATATTTTTTCCTACAATATATTTCCTTCGAGAAATTCATTCTTAAAACACAGTACAAAAACAGAAACTAGGGGTTTGTATTTCATTTTTTGCAGAATGTTCGGTGCTAAGCTTTGCCAGGATGAGTCAGATGATGACCGGCAATAGAAGAAGTTCTCGATTGTAACACAAACAATCTTTAAAAAAATTAGCCGAAATAATGGCATAATGGAAGATTTTATATGTTGAGAGAAATCCTGGAAAAGGACAAAGAAACCAAGATATCGCATTCAGCTTTTTAAAATGAAATGTTTCTGCGCATCTACGTCACATCAGCGTTTAAGTACAGCTAAAATATAGAAACACATGCAAACAAACATGTGTATAAAATGCTTAAGTGACGTCATATGAAACAGTTGAATTTTGTAAGCATGTGCAATGCGTAATCTTGAATCTGTATTATGGGTTGCTTCCGATTTCTCAAACATCTTCGATAAGTGAAAGAATTGTTTCCAAATCAAGTTTTATCAAAACTAAGGAAAAGAATCGCTTGAATTCCAAACATTTAAACCAAATTATTTTTCCAAACGATTATTTTATAAAATCTCAAACTATTGAAATAATTAATAAAAAAAATCTCACAGTTTTTTTTTAATAAATACATATTTACAAATATTATGTATAAATTATAAAATGTGTTTTTCATATTATTACTTTTTTGATTGCTCGTTTTAGTTCAAGAATTGTTTTGTTCGTTATGTTATTGTTTTTTTTTTTACTAAAAGACTCTAATAATAAATAATTTTTGCATTTTTATTTATTGAAATTACTTAATTTATAACAAAATTTTATTAATCGGTTAACCGATCAATAACAAAATTAACCGATTATTAACCGATTAAACCAAAACCTCGGTTAATTAATCGAGCGATTAACCGATTAAAGCAAAATCCCGATTAAATGAATACCCTAGTACATACCCTAGACCAAAGAAAACACATAGAAATTTTCATGGAGGGTACCCTATGAAGTTGAAATGGACAGACAGAAAGCCAGCTAGCCGTACGGTGGTACGGACGGACATTTCGATATTTCGACTCTGAAAGTGTAAAAAGTCTAAAACCAATATTTAAATATACTACACACATCAGAACAAACGCTTAGTACAATGAAGTGGGTATAAAAATTATCGCAATTTGTAAAACCGAAACCTTCTTTTACTACCCTTGATTTACTTTAAAATTGTAGACTTTGTACTCGGCTCACACGCTACGCTTCAACATTTCAACTTTTGAGTTTCGTTGAAAGAGTGAAGAAAAGAGAAAGGGGGTCAGAACGGAGATTCTTGTACTCGTCTGTACACTTTGTTCTTATATTCGTAATTATATACACAAAGATGGCTGCAGGTTAATATCAAAGAAAACGACAAGTACAAAAACTATCTCTTTTTTTCCTTCTTTGACATACACAAAATACATGTCCTCTTAAGAGAGCAGATTGTGCAGCATTTTTTTTAATGTCAAATTAGTCTTTAAAGTCCCGCAGAATATTTTAATATCAAATAGAATAAAATATTAATGATTGTATTGACTTTGCCAACCTTAAACGGCAATCGTCTTTTAAGAGCCATATAAACTACATAAGCGATTTGAAAAAAGGTTTCATTGAGTAATACTGATAGAGGGAACAAACAAAAGTTTACATCTTGATATAATTTTAGGGGAAGTTGAAGTTTTATTATTATCCTCAATGTATTAATGTGGTCGGAACATGAGCAGTTTGATAAAAAAAACCTGCGTGCTCTCATTAAACTCAAATATGCACGTTAACCTAATAGAAATATCTTCCCAAAATGAAGGTTTTAGCATAAAAGGAACAACTTGGTATAGCCTAGGACTTACACAAAATTCATTTTATATATGGTCTTTGTTTGGTGTGGGAAATTACCCAAAATGACCCGACGGAAATATACCAAATAATATTATCTTGTCTTCATAAAAATGTTTAATAATAAGACTTTTGCCCTAATTAATTGCTTTAGAATCGATAGTATATTTTAAATCTCTTTCCACAAAATTTGAAATTTTCTTTAAATTGAGTTAACAAGTTAAAATTTAGTAAATTTATAATATTAATCAGTTAATATATTTCGAACAAAAAAAAAAAGTTAAAAGAATGTAACTGATTTTTATCAAAATGATGAAATAATTTCTGAAATTTACCAAATTGAATTATTAGCTTTTGTAATGTTTAACAATATTTACACTTTAAAAGAATTAAATACATAAAATATTACGATTTATTAAAATTATGTTTTTCAGTTTGTAAAATATAACATATTTTTAGGGGTTTTTTAAAATTAATTTTGGCTTATAAATCAGTAGAAAATCATAATTTTCGGAAACTGTAATATAAATTATTGCGATTGCTTTAAAACATATGTCTATAAATAAACTATTTTCTGCCAAAATACTTAATACAACTTATATTAATACCTTTTCTTAGACATAAAGTAATTTACATTTAAAACATTTTATTTGTTTTCTTTTAGTTGCTTTTGGAGTATAAATATTTTTCTTAATAATAGTTTTTATATTTTACTTAATAATAAATTTTTAATATAATTTTTATTTTGTTTTAATTATTTGTCATTTGATATCGTGTTAAATCTAGTAAATGTTCATAGAGAAAGTCTTCATGTGGTGTTAAACCAATCATTATCCAGCCACAAATAGCACCAATGCTACGCGTCACCGATAAACTACTCCAAACAGATACGATACTATTGCTTAGCTAGTGACAATTAAGGAAAATAAAAATAGAATTATTTAATATAGTATAAAAAAGGAATTAATAAACTATAGCTAAAAGTATATTAAATATTCTTTAAATACAAGATTTTCTATTTAAAATGCTTTAGGGCATTCTTTTAAAAGTTTACTGAAAATGAAACATACTTATGGGCTTAGTTATGTTATTGTTTTGTATTGCATACTTACCATTTCTTCTTGCGTTAATGTTAAATTAGCATTATTGTTAAAATATAATTTATCATCTATATTATCGGAACAGATTGTTAAGATTATTGTCGCTATATAAATCATTGCTATTATTAACCAACGAAATGATATTAATTCAGATGCATTTGATAAATTCCAACGACAAATGTCCATTCTGTAAAAAAAGAAGCGATGAACGTGATAAATTAAATCAAATTAATTGTTTTGAAAGGTCATTATTATAATTTATTAAATTCAACTTAATTATATGAATGTTACTTAAAAAAAAAAAACAAGTAAAAGTGCCGAATCATATATACCCTTTACCATAGTTTTCAAAAGCCAATTGTTTCCTAGCTCATATGGTATTGGTGCTATCGTTCTTAAATCCTCATTCCTCGAGAATATATATATGGGAGCAATGTGAAATTATAGATCAATTTTGCTGATTTAAAAACCAAACAAATCTGATATAAACAGAATATTTGAGGTCAATTTTTTTCAACTAGCTTATTCTATACAAAAGGGCAATTTTTGTACCAAACCCCCTAATTCGAGAGGGAACTTTAATAGAAGCCAGGTGAAAAAATGTACCGATTTTGTTTTTGCAATATTTAATATGTACTCTTTGTATTTAAGAAATATCTGAACTTTGGCCTATCAGCTCATACAGTTCGGGCGATATTGTGCTAAAAAACAAAAAGTGCTTATTTGTCTACAACTCGGTCATTAAAAAACCGAATTTGTTAATTTTTACTACCACTATTTTGCTTACTTTCAGCAAATGCCGAATCTTATATATCCTTCACCATGGTGCAAAAAGAACTGAAACGTATGCTAATACCGTTTTAGATCACGCCAACTTCTCAAATACCGCCCACATTATGTCGTATGTTGTATTTGATAACCAAGATGCTTGTACCTAATTAGTACCTTTCTAGAGATACACAGAAATCTGCAATGGTATGTACACAGAAAAAAATAATTTTCATATTTGAATACGAAAATCGCATATTTGATTACAAAAAGTTTTGAATTTTCTGCGATGATGATTTTTTCGGTATTGATAAAAAAGTTTGTATGTATAATTGAAGCACAGCCGCGAATAACGTTTTAAGTTACAAAATAATTATTTTTCAGGAGAGCAAAAAAACGTTTTTAACAGGCAAGGTTATTAATTTTTTATTTTTTTTCTTTAGATTATTAAAAATAATGGCAATAAGAACTTTTATTTAAAATATCAAAAAATTTAAAATTTAAATTACATGCGAATTTACAGTTTATAACTTTTTTTTAGTGGAAAAACGTGGAAAAACGTTTCATATCCACAATCGCGATGTCATTTAAAACGTTTCGAAACCATTTACTTTGTATCATTTTGTAAGTAACTTACAACGTTCTTCCACTAGTTGATTCTTTGTATGTCACTTTGAAGGCGTTAGGGTGCATAATTTTGGGTGATTTAAGGTTTAAACAGTCTAAAAGGGTAATGTTAACGGTTATCTGCAAAAAAACAGTTTTTGCAAAAAGTGGCTTTTACAACGTTATTCGCGGCTGTGCTTCAATTGTTAAATTTTTACTCAACAACCAAGTTTATTGAGTCAATAAAAAAAGTTGTTGCCCACAATAATTTTTTTCAACAAAATGTTTACTTGATTTGTTAAAATAAATTGTTGAAAATGTTGAATAAATCAAACAAAATGTTAATCGAATCTTTATTTTTTTATTTATTAATGATGATGTCAAAAATTTTAAATTTTTATATTTTTATAAAAACACTAAAATTTATTATGCGAGGATAAGTAACTTCCTATGCGCATTTCACTGGTTGCTTAGGCCAGATCATCAGGAAACCTTTTCCAAATACTTTGGCAAAACTAAATATATTATTCAAATAAAACTGTAAAACAAATGAGAATTATGAGCTATTTAAATATGGACAAGAGTTGCTAAAATACTGTCTTTACTTTGATTCAAATATTTTTTTTATTGAATATTTAGAAATATTTAATTATTTCATTATTAAATATGTTTTATTGAGTGCTATTTTGCAGAGTGTAAATTTGATAAATTTTTTCTTTGAATCAAACAAAAAGTTTGCTGAACTAAAATTTTATTTTTAACAAACTGTGTTGTGGTTAAAAATTTTCTTGAGATATTTTTTTCTGTGTAAGGAAGATGCCACGCCCACTTCTTACATTACATCCATATTTAAAGAGAGGTGGTAACCCAGTTAGGCGAACCAAACTCGGACATTTTTCTCTTACCGCTCTTAAGGTATAAATAAATCTATTTTGTGGCACGCCCACTTTTCCCCTCCCCCCCACTTTGTTCATTAATAACCAAGATGCCTACACCTAATTTGGAAACTGGCTCTTGCCGTTCTCCAGAAATACATAAACCTGTAACGTGTTTGTATGAAAGGTGCCATGCCCACTTCTCCTACATTTTGTCCAAGATGCTTGTACCTAATTTGAAATCTTTGGCTATTGTCGTTCTATTTTCGTAAAAAAACAAAAAAAAAAACAACAACCAAAAAAGGGATTTATGGGCAAAATAAGAGGCAGTCGTGGTGTTTTTGGGCAGATCAGGGTGAATTTCAATAGCATCCAATTCCAGACTATATGTGACATAAATATATAGCAACTAAGTTCCCATTATATCTAGGGTTTTCGGAAACTCTATTTCAATGGACAGATCGTCAGGCGTACATCGTTAAATCAATATTAAAAACAATGGTTAAGTTTATAAAAAAGAACAATTTATGAAGAGAAGTTATTTACAACCTGACCCACGATGTCGATCGGCAGATTAAGCGAGCGACAACAAGTCATTAGTTTGTCATTCTCATAAACGCCCTCCAACTATCGACTTGTCGGTCCACAGGTTTTATGTTTGTGGTCGCGCATTTCTTAATTGCATGAAATTTCCTTAATATGTATTACATATTCACAACATCAAACAAACAAACATACAAAATCTATCCATTTCGTTAATTCTATATATATTAAATTAACCACCAATTGTATTGAAATAAGCGTCTTTTTTATTAATTATTTTTTTACATGTTAAGCAACACAATAAATTTATAGTACTCAAGAGCTGATAGTAATCCATTTAAGCTAATACCCGGCACGGCACGGTATTATCACTTAAGAAGCAGGTTGAATTATAATTTTTCAGCAAAATATCAATTCCAGTATATATATTAAATAACCATCGGTCCACCAAAATGTTAGTAGTATAAGTAGACACAACTTAATAAAACCAACATTTAAAAAAGGGCAATGTAAAACCCAATTAATTAACAAAGTATTTATGTTACGGCAAACGTTGTTGACAGTATTACCCAAAAGTCAAAAATTATATCGAGGCTTTTCCGCAAAAAAAAAATATAAACGACATCATTTTTAATTATCGTTTTTTTTAAAAATTGATTTTATTGGCAACACTTGCATCATGTCTCAAAATAACATGGTCACATAAGGTACCGTTACGGTTTTGTAGCAAAAACAATTTTATCTTATCTGACAATTTTTATGAAATAAATTTAAAAAAACCCTTCTCCTGTAAAATTAAGTTTTTGTCGCTTAAGCTTTTTTTTTTTGTGGTAATGACTCGATATGTGATTACTAACTACCATATTCATTAAAATATTTTTTAATTAAATAAAAGTTAACGAAACCAATTTGCCATGAAAATTTTCATTAATAAAAGTTTGTTATATTTAATAATCATTTATGAACACGGGGATAAGTATTTAAAAAAAACCCCCCGAATTGATTATTATAAAAGTATTAAAATTTAATTACTTTGCAAACAGTTTATAAAAACAGAATGTTAAATTGTATGTATTCTCTGACCTTTTATAATGTGTCAACTCAACAACAAATATCACAATAAAAACAATTATATCTTTGACATTTAAAGATGCTTTGTATATGCATATAAACATATATAGATTCTACTTAATTGAAATTTCCAAATGTCACTTGAATGATTTTATTCAACAAAAAAAGTAGTGATACAAATAATTAGTGAGATTGTATTAAACATAAATTGGACGCGGCAGTTATGTAAACATAATTATATTTTAACCCTTTAGCAGCCTGGCCCACAATGTCGAAGCGAAAATTTCTTTCGTTTATTAACATAGAAAACAAAAACAAATTTTTGTTTTTTATTATTGTTTTCAATATAAATATAAGAAAAATGAAATTTTTTATATATTTGGGATCTTTGTTCAATTTACAAATGCAAATTTTTTTTTTCTCAAAATTTTTTTTTGTTTTAATTTTGCAATTAATTTAATATTCAATAAAAACATTTCTCAAAAATATTTTTCTGCAAATAAAACCTATATTTATTTTATACATATATTTTTAGAAAAATATTCAATAGAGTTAAGAGAAAAAAAATTTCTTAAAAAAAATAGCGAAACAAATATCGAAAATTTGTATTTAACAAAGTTGGATTGATTTTAATTGAACAATGATCCAAAAGTTATAAAAAATAACGTATTGTGGTGCTTTACACAGAAAAAAATAAAAATGGATTTCAATTAAAAAATTTGTGATATTAATTAAAAAATTAATTAAATTTGCACCAGTAAACAAATTAATAGTATCAATTAAATCAGTTAATAATATTAATTAAACGTTTAATTCACTTGATTAAAAGTTTAATTTACTTAATTAAATTTTTAATTAAAACTGATTATATTTTTGATTAATGCTTTAATTGGTGAAAAATTTTGTAGAATTTTTCTGTGTAGTATTGAAATGTTTAATAGCGTACATCGCGAATATGAGCGCTTACTCTAAAAAACGGCTATCACTATTAAATTCAGTGTACTCGAATGAGTTTTACAAGTAGGGGGCTCAGCTTGTTAAAATTTTCGACCATAACAGTGTAATTTTATACATTTTGTACTTTTTTGTGCACATGAATGAAGTATTTTCCATAAATATTTTCAAATAATACGCATTCACCAAGCTTAGTCTAATACGGGCTCAATGACTAAATTTGTTTTCGAGAATAGTTCTTATACACTCTTGTTTTGCTTTAAAAGTCAGTGTAATTTATTTTAAATGGGTTTGGGAACAATTGACTTTAGTGTGGTAACAATACTGTGGTAAAAGGATTCGGCACAATCAAAAAAAAACAGATAATTTTTTATTCAACACCCCTGCTTTTTTTACAACTTTTGTATGTGCTGCCAGTGATGTTATCTAATTTTTATCATAACATGTCTAAAAATAAACATAAAACTCTTATTTAATTTTGTTTTAATGCACTTAAATATTAACATACTTGTGGGTTGTTGTAAACAAAAAAAAAAACTCGTTTAGCAAAATTACTTGTCTACGAATACATACATGGTTTATGATTTTTTGATAGTTTCTAATAAGATGTCAGTGTCAATTTATGAGGGTTGAATGTGTACTCTTGTATAATAAGTAAATATGCATTGAATGTGAAATGTACATAATTGTATTATAACAAACATTTTTGTTTTCTTTTTTTTTTATTACTAACCTAATAGTATACTTACAAAAAAGTTTTATAATTAATTGCTTACAGCGTAAATATTTGTTGTAATTTTAAAAAATGCCCTGTTAAATTTAAATGTCATGTGACATTAACGTAATTACAAAATGGTTGGAAATATTTATATTAAAAAAAAAAAGTTATCAATTATGTGTATTGATTCTTCAAATTAAATAAAAATCATCTTTTTGTAACATTATTCGCAACGATATTCGAATCTCATAAAATTTTAATACCGAATTTGTAGTAAGGCGAAACTATTTATTTCAAATCTTTTTTAATAATACCAATATTTTTTCTAAATAAAATAGGTTAAAATGTATTTCTGATAGAGACAGTAATTGGCCGGTTTCCAATAAATTTAACAGTCATCTGAATTTGACAACCTTGGACCCAATTTTTTAATTCGGATTCTTATAAAAATTTTATCTGTTTTGAAATGTTATTTAAAATTAGATTTGTATAAGAGATATGGTCAATTGTGAATCGATTACACATCGAGACCTCATTTAAGATGGCTTAGCGACTATGTTTCTGCTAAAGAACGATATAATTTTCAAGAGATTTAATATTGAGATTTTAGATTGCGGAAGTTTTTTTTCAGGCATGGTTTCTTTAAATCAAGTTAGCTGTGAACTTGGATAGTTGTTGTTTCAAAATTTGCTATATAACTTTCTCGCTCTCTCTCTCTCTTTCTCTTTTGGGATTTATTGGGATTTTAGTTGTGCCCAGCATCAGTGTTGAATTTTTTATGGCACGATTTTGTGTGAGTCAAGGAAAATGGTCCGAGTAAAAAATGGAGCTTACTGGTAAGCAGGTTTGTAAGGGAGAGAAGTGCCATACCCCCTTAAAAACCTGCTTACAAGAGGCATGATTTTTATATGGCGAATTCCCACTTGAAAGCACTACTTTTTTATGCTAAAAAATAATTTTAAGACTGATTGCGTCATAAAAAAAATGTTATTTCTATGTTCGGCAATATTTCGGGAATGATCGTAAACACATTTTACAATTATTGCAATACAACTACCTGCTACCATGTAACGTAAAAACAGAAGCACTTAGAACTTTGTTCGTGAATTTTTTCTTTAAAAAAATTATTTAAGTTATTCAATCATTTTTATTTACTTAAATTAAAAATTCACTTCAATGGTATTCGCTTCTCTGCTGCTGCTTAGTAGTATGTAATAGCAAGCGCATATATCAGCGCTTATCTACTTTTCTTACTTCCAGAAACCTTGAAATTTTTTACTCTAAGTCAAACATTCATATGAAAATCAGCGACCGTCTCTATGAATGTAGTTAAAAAATGTCTTACACCAGCCACAATTTAATGGATTTTGCATTTATGTCTGTATGACCTCCTCGAATAAACAAACATGCCTTCTAATATAACGAGTTATCCATTTTTCGGTTTCAAAAGTAAAATAAAACACACATAAACCTATGATTTTACTAAGACTTTTATTTCATTATAATGCTTGGATCTCGACATTATGTACTAAAAAATGTCACTTAAATTACTGTCTTTAGATTGATTGCAGTAGTCAATCTTTTTGAGGTAACTTTCGAACACTTTTTCATATATTTCGGGCGGTATCTCGGCGATAACTTGACAAATGTTGGGTATCAAATGCTACTAATTCAGGGGAATATCCGAGTAGACACGGTCCTTAACGTAGCCCAACAAGAAAAGTTTAACAGTGTCAAATCGCATGATCTTGATGGCCAATTAACGTCGATATAACGTGAATTGACGCGTTCTGGAAACTACTATAATATAAACTAATATAATATAATATATATCGTCATGTTGTGTGGCTTGTGGCAAAGTTTTGTTGAAACCACATATTTTCCAGTTTAAAATCTTTAATTGTAGAGCAAAATAGTCGCTTAACTTTCGGCCATAGCGATAATCAACAAATTCAGACCATCCGAAACACTTTCGCTATAAGCGAAAGCGGTATTTTCGGCTGTGCGCACATTGCAATGACTCACAGGTTTGACCACATCTGTAACGCTTCCAGTCTCTTCAAATTTCTTTATAATCTTGCCTATTTCTTACACAGTAGGCCGATTATGACGATCATTATCAACCCGTAATGTTTTTACTAATTTTAGACGTTCTTCGCATTGTTAAACGATCCATATTCGTAAATGGCAAACTTATAAATGTGTGTGTAGCCAAAATTTTTAACTGGTACTTAGGTCCAAAATTGACCAAAGGTTTAATTTAAACACCCTTTCCAAAATCGCTTTAAGACGGACAAATCTCGTGTTGAAATCGATATTTAAGCAGGGCTGTGAAGTCCAGTTAAGGGTTTTTTATCGGAGTCGAAGTACCCACAAAAACTCGCGACTCCGACTCCAAAATTTTTCGGCATAAATAATTTTCTAATATTTTGCAAAATAAAAATATTTTAAGAGGGTACGCCTTAAGAATTTTGAAGTCAGAATATATGGACAAGTCTAATTACATACATATGTAAATAATTACATTAAAGCTCAAAGCGGAACGTGCTAGAATTAAAATATCGGTTTTAAATTTTTACAGAACCATTTTCTATATTTATCCATATAAAAGGTACTGCATTAAAAAAGAGTTTAAAGTAACATACGGACCAGTCTCATATAAATTTAGCATTAAAATTAGATTAGAAGTAGGAGTCGGAGTTGTAGTCGAAGGCGTATCTTAAAAATTAAAGCGGATGGAGTCGGAACTGGAGTTAGAACCAGTGTTCGAAAATAAACAGAACATTTTTTAGCGTTCGACTCACACACCCATGAACGATGTTTATTTTTTAGTGTTTGTGTAGACGTACACAACCCATAATACCGTTCGTTATTATTTTTCAGAAAGAGCCGAACATTATATAGTGTTCTGTTGTTCGTTAAAAACAAAACAATTGTAGTGATACTGTAGACAAACATTATATTTTAATGTTCTATAATGTTTCTTTTTTTACATTGATAAAGAAATTAACCAACAAAAAATTTAGCAATGACCGCAGTACGAACAGCTTGTGTGTGTGTTCTTTATGTGTTTTGTTTGTGTAAAATTATTTTGCTGGCTTTTTGTTTTTTACGTATGTTTATTTTGTTTTTGTAAAAAATGTTTGGTTGTTTTCTACCAGCCAAAAGAGCGCTACGCACAACTGAAACGAACGAACATTAATGAGCTGAGCCCAACACAATTAAGTTTATGGTTGCTTAAAAAAAACCGTACTGAATTAAATGTTCTCATCTTTTTGTTAAGTTGGATAAGAACACAGAAAAAATTATTAGTAGTTTTTTATCAATTAAAAAAATTATTTAAAAAGTATTTAAATTTAATTAATGTGATAATTGAATCAATTATTTTTTTTTATTGAACGAAAATTAAAAATATAATTTTGATTTAATTAACATTTTTTTTGTTTTGAAATAAATTTTGAATTAAAATAATAATCAAATAACAAAAAATTATTTCGTTAAAAATAAAATAATTTAAACTTGTGAAATTGTTGTTGGAAATTGTCAAAATCAATCAACACATTGTTTGAAACGGCAAAGTTTTTTGATATTTTTTTTAATTAAAATTAAAAATATCATTTATTGAAAAAATAATGTTCAAAATATTAAATTTTTACAATTTTAAGTAATCAATATAATCATTTTGGTAATAGGTGCAAAATCAACAAATGGGTTGCTTGATTCTATGAATTTGGTATAAAATTGGTGATTAGAGAAAATTTTTAATTTTTTCTGTGAACAGAATTATTTTTGTGCTCGAAAGATGGCAAGCAGGGAAACTTAATTTTTTTAATGATTTTCTACACAAACACTATTAGCGCTTGTGTTTTCCACAAATCTACCGAACAGAACACCAAGGAGCGATATTTAGTGTTTATTTTCGAACACTGGTTAGAACTATTTACTGACCACTTCACAGCCCTGTATTTAAGTACTTACCGACACAAAGAACTATTATATGAGTCTTAACCTCAAAACATTATTTTGTTTTGCAGGGTCCATGATTGGTCATGGGTCCCAAATAGAAAACAATCTAGAAACTGAGTGCACAGAAAAAATTAATAGTAGATTTTTTATAAATTAAAAAAATTATTTAAAATTATTTAAATTTAAATAATGTGATAATTGAATCAATTATTTTTTTTGTGGAAAGAAAATTAAAAATATAATTTTTATTTAATTAACATTTTAGTTGTTTTGAAATGAATTTTGAATTAAAATAATAATCAAATAACAAAAAATTATTTCGTTTAAAATAAAATAATTTAAACTTGTGAAATTGTTGTTGGAAATTGTCAAAATCAATCAACACATTGTTTGAAACGACAAAGTTTTTTGATAATTTTTTTAATTAAAATTAAAAATATCCTTTATTGAAAAAAGAATATTCAATATATTAAATTTTTACAATTTTTAGTAATCAATATAATCATTTTCGTAAAAGGTGCAAAATCAACAAATGTGTTGCTTGATTCTATGAATTTGGTATAAAATTGGTGATTAGAGACAATTTGTAATTTTTTCTGTGTGTTTATATGGTTTGGGGTATCAAATGGTCGGCCTTGACCGACTTTACTTTCTATATTACTTTCTCTAATGCTTGTTTTAAATTGAAAAAAAATCTATGAATAATTACATTAATAGACCAAATCGGTCATCTGGAAACAAGAGTTTTGGTATTATAATATTTTTATATACTCTAATAAATTTTTTTAAGTATCAAAAATGTTGCTGAATTAGTCCAATTTTATTGCTTGGCCTATCAGTTAATTCGTTTAAATGGTTTTGGGTAGAGAATTTTTGAGCAACTGGGTTCAGACTGATGATAAATTGCTATTAGAGATATTTAGGAAAGAGCTTTATAAGAAACAAAGTAAGTCAGTTTAACTTCTTTCAAAACTTTGAAATAAATTCCCCGTCTAAAGCTGGAGCCCCCTTAAATACGTTATCCACATCTAGTTTATTTTTGTTTATTATTAAACAAAAAATGTTTTGCCTGCATATCTTGCAGATAAAATCTACCTGTCTTAACAGAACATCCCATTTACATATTTCACTCTAATTTTAATGTGTAGGTTTATCTTAATCATATATATTTAAAATGTTTTCTTTTTTTTTTTAATTCCTATAAATATTATATTTAATTTTTGTGTAGGTTTTTTCATGTGCTCATTGAATAAGAAACACACGTAACCGTATACATTCATCAAGTAATATTTCGCCCAGTTTTTAATATCTACATTATAACCCCCATCCTTTTCGTCATCATCATTTGCAGCAGCAGTGTCTTCTCATCATATCCCAGAGATATACATAATATAAGATACTAAAAACAAAATCTTTGAAATGCTTTTCTACTGGTAACATTTGACATTTAAAAAAAATGTTTTGTTTTCTTTTATGAAGAATATATTATATGCATAAGGGTATTACACTATCATCATCATCAAGGTGTCTCCACTAGTCTCCCTCTTTAGTTATAAACAATTTTTGTATATATATAAATATATTATTATATATTCTGTTTGAGGATTTTGTTTTATAAACATACATAAGTTTTTTTTTTTCAAAATATTTAAGTATGACAATTGCAGTAAAATATCTATAAGGAAAAAATCATCCATGAAAACGTTGTCTTTGGCAGAAGTATCTGTTGCAGAGTGTTTCTCAGTAAAGATATTTTTATTATGCTATTCATTTTTTTGCCTTTTACCTAAATGAGTGTGTAAAGTTCACAGAAAATAAAAACAAGTTAAAGTGCCACACATGTATATTCGGCTTCGCCGAATCTTATATTCCCTATAGCATAATATTGCCAATAGTTCCCCAGGTCAAATGGTCCGATTTGGCTCATTTTTAACATGTACCAAATACTATTTATAGATATGTCTGAGCCAAATTTGATAATCGTAAACCCATCCCCTAAGGGGGATATGCTACCCCTCTCAGGAGCTGTGGTAAACCATTTTAAGGATTTTAACGTTTTGATGTTACATCTACTGGGGAAAAACAGGTCTAACTTGACTGGAATTTAGTGAAAATTTATTATGCCAGGTCTCCTGAAGTCCTCGGATTTCTAGGCACTAGGCACCAAGAAATAAAGTAAAATGTATCAAAATATGCCTTAAAAAGGCAAAATATGTGCTATAAACTAAAAAAAAATGCTGCAAAAAACTCTTTTAACTTAATAATGCAAAAAAATGCTGCAAACGGTAAAATATGCAAAAATATGCCCCAACAAATCGATTAATATTAATTAATAAAAAGCTCTAAACGAACAAATATATTGTTTCTACCTTCATTGGTCGCACACGGAAAAACATGCAATTGTATATTTGTGGTTTCCCTGTTGAAAACATTTCATTATTAAATTTTCATTTAAAAGCTTTCCTGCTACAAGTTTTTTTAAGAAAAATGTTAAATCTGCTAAAATAAACTAAAAAGGAAATAAGCTTAAGTCGATCAAACTCGACTATTTAACACTCTACACCACAGTTTATACAGACAAACTTCCGAGAGTGTACCATATTTGGGACACATGGGCAATCATGTGGTCTGCGTTAATAGGTAAAGGAATACCTGAAAAAATCGTCACCCTAATACGCGAGCTGTACAAAGACGCCGAGTGCAAGGTCCGATTCAACGGAAGAGAAAGCCAACCGTACACAAACGTTACAGGCGTTAGACAAGGGTGTATCCTTTCCCCTACATTATTCATTCTTCTCTTAGACTGTGTTATGGAAAAAACCAACATGGAGGCTCCTACCGGCATTCGGTGGAACATGATGGTGTACCTTAATGACATAGACTACGCCGACGACATATGTCTTATGGCCCACAGATTTGTAGATATTGAAGCAAAGATAAATAGGCTCTCCGAAAACGCCAAAAGCGTAGGATTGAGAATTAACTTCAAGAAATCAAAGCTGATGCGTATTGGTACCAATATTTCGTCACCACTTATTGTTGATGGTACGATTATGGAGGATGTTGAATCATTCCACTACTTGGGATGTAAAATTGCGAAAGACGGTGGCTCTGCAGCCGATATTGGTGACCGAATCAACAAGGCCCGTGGTGCGTTCCTAAAATTGTACAAAATTTGGCGCGCTAACAACATTTCACAGAAAACGAAGTTACGGATATTCAATTGTAGCGTTAAATCTGTCCTACTATATGGCTGCACTACATGGAGCCTTACAAAATTGACCTTGAAGAAAATTTAAACGTTCGTGAATCGGTGCCTGAGACAGATATTACGTGTATACTGGCCGAATTGGATATCCAATGAGGATCTTTGGAATCTGGCAGATTGTAGTTCCATTGAATTTAATATACGGAGACGTAAATGGACGTGGATCGGTCATATTTTAAGGCGACCTGCAAGTGATATTGCTAGAGCATCACTTGAGTGGAACCCTCAAGGTCAACGACAACCAGGCCGACCACGAAATACATGGATCAGGTGCATAAGACACGAACATGAATCAGCTCGAATAACCTGGAACGAAATTAAACTACTTGCCAGAGACAGAATTAGATGGAGAAAATTCGTTGACGCCCTATGTTCTTCGTGAATAATTTATTTAAGTATTTTATGTTACATCGCTGTATCTATATTGTATTTAAATAAATAAAGGACATATATATATGGGCAATCATGGATTCACGAAAACAAAATTATGTTATGTAGCTAAGATTCATAAAGGAGTTCTTTCCAAATATTATCTAGACATCTACTCTGTATGAAATTTGTTCGACTTTAAGTGATTTTTTAAAGGGGATTTATACAGTCAATTCTGTACCCACCAGCAGAAAACTTGTCCAAGACATAGAAGCTATTTATTATAAGTTCTCGTCGTCTAATTTTTTATCAATACCAACAGTTGAGATTTAAATGGGAGCCATAGTCAAATAAAGACCATTTTTAATAATATTTAGTAAAAAGATTTAGGTTACAATAAAATTCTTTTGGCCAAACACGACTCAGAAAGTGATTGTGAGTCGATCGGTATACTAAAAGCTTGGACTTAAACCAATGTGTTACATACATCAGCACAAACGCATAATATCCTCTCCCCTACGATGATGTGGGTATATTAAGACAGCAATTCAAGTAAAATTATGTCATTTTGTTATGAAAGTCCTTATATGTTCTTCTTCCTTTTAAAGTCAATTTAACTAATCAAATATTTTTTGCCAAATACTGAACCTTGATTTACCCAAGCAACTCATCGAATCAATATAATTAAGTGAATAAATAGCTTTTTGAGGTCAATGTGTTCTAGGTCTAGAAACCTTTGAATTTTTTTGTTTCCATTACGTTTTCCTCTTCCTTTACAAGAAAAATAAATGCATTAAAGCACGCTAAGGTCATACTAAATAACTAAATGAATGTACTCAGGGCAATATTTTAAACATTGAAAAAAATTAATTTAAACAAACAAAAAACCTCTGTTATAATCATAGACAATAGACAAAACAAAGGACTTTAGCAGCCAATGAAGGTTTATTGTATTTTCTTCTATATGAATAGATTTCTCAAACGCTAAAGAGAAATAAAAGATTAAAGAAAAATAATTTTAATTTACTTACCGATCCAACACCGACACCATGCAAATTACGGCCAAACAATAGAATGTATTTATATAGTAGTTGGCAAATGAAGCATATTCCGTTCTAACATTTGGCGGTCCTACCGATGCTGCTGCCTCATCGAGATCGGTTTTTATTGTGGCAATTGTTGGTGTTGTTGTGGATGTTGGGGATATTGCTTCCATTGGAGTTGTCTCGCCAGCAAGACTATTTAATGCTTTGGACCATTCCAGGGGATGAGTACTTAAAACGAATAGTAAATGAGCCAATGCTAGACCAGCTAGTAAACCATGGCATATATTTGAAATTAATAACCAAATTCGTTGCGCTAAGCAGGCCAGTTGTATGTTGGTGGTGATTTCTTGTCTGGAAAGTAGATTAAAGTTAAAAGCTTAGAATAAAAGCAGGTAAAAAGGTACAGTGAAATATTATGACATTTATGACGTAACGACGTAATCTCTTTTGATAGTTTTCGATATGAGTTACAGAAACTTTTTTTTCTTACTTTTCGAGAAACAATGGCAAATTTTGGTTCACATCTTTTCGATGCGAGAAGTTCTTACCAAAAATACAAAACAATGGTACAGGGCAAGCAAAATAAAAAAAAAATCCAAAAAAAATTTTTTGAAGCGGCCTAATGTGCTGTGATTTTCTAATGAAAATTTAATCTTAAAGATATTTTAAATGTACCGAGTAAATAATGCAGCACAATGCACCGGTCCCGAACGTGAAATAAAATGTTCACCGAACTCGCCTCTCAATAAATCCATTATTAAGCGTGCTGTGTGGCATGTGGCACCGTCTTGTTGAAACCACATGTCATGCAAATCAAGCTCTTGCGTTTTGGGCAAAAAAAAGTTGGATATCATCTCACGGCAGCGCTTACAATTCACCGTTACGTTACGATTCGCATAATCTTTGAAGAAGTACGGTCCAATGATGACACCAGCCCAAACTGTGACTTTTTCTGGACGCATTGGTAGCTCTTGCAATGCTTCTGGCTGATCTTCACTCCAAAATCGATAATTCTGCTTATTAACGTACCCATTGAGCCAAAAATGAGCTTCGTCGCTGAACACAATTTTTCGATAAATTTTTGGATAATTTTTTGATAATAAAATTCAATAATTTGCAAGCGTTGTTCGTTTGTAAGACGATTCATGGTTAAATTATAGACCAAACTGAAGATGTTTGACACTGAAACAAAACACGAAACGTGCGTCAGCTGTTTAAACCAGTGTTGCCAAAAAGATAATAGCTAAAAAATCACCCATTAGAAGTAAATGTCGAAAAACTGATCAAAGTATACCATATTTATCCTTATGAAATTTTCTATGATAAAATATATTGATTTTTAAAATTTTGAATTTTTATTTTTTCGATCAAAAAATAACAGTTATTTTTTTATTGTTATTTTTTTGAACAAAAATAACAGTTATTTTTTTGATTTTTATTTTTTTTTAACAAAAATAACAGTTATTTTTTTATTTTTATTTTTTTGATTTTTATCTTTTTTTTTTAACAAAAATAACAGTTATTTTTTTTTTTTTTATTTTTTCAAGTAAATTATTTCTTAAGAGAATAACTTTAATTTTTGCTTAAAAAAAATAATCGAAAAATAACGGTTTTTTTTTTTTTTTTTTTGTTAAAAAAAAATCAAAAAATAACTGTAATTTTTGTTTAAAAAAATAATAACCAAAATATCATCTGACTTTTATGAAAAAGGAAAAACTATTACGGCCCCTGGTTTTAACAAAACAATCTTCGACAATTTGTAAGGTGCGTATACGAGCTCAGATTTTATTTATATATATGTTCACAGGAGTTGTTCAGCTTTACTGAAGTTACAACAAATTGTAGTCGGACTGTAAAGAAAGTGAGGCAAAATTTCCCAGACACTATTGTGTCACACTATTGGAAAATTACAGCTTTCTGACTGAGTGCACATTCCTGGCGCTATTCAAGTCTATGCTCGCTTTAAAATCAATTTTTTTTTTCAAATCAATTTTGTTCAGTACTGCTCTTGGCTATAACTCGTCTGCTACCCAATTTTCTTGCTTTAAGTTGAAACTGCGACTTGAGTTGTTTCAATCGTTTTTACAAGTTCGTCTTAAAATTTGACAAAAATTTACATCAAGTAATTACTTTAATTTATTTTCTTCGACCTGTATAGTCTATAATTGCCCTACCAAAATCACCATTTCTAGGCCGCCCATGCAACCATCTCTCGTACATACGATGCATCGTCATCAGGATAAGCTAAGATGTGTTACCAAAGTGCTTCTTCTGTAACATTTTTCAAAAGCAAAACATTCCTTAAAAGAAGGTATGCTGGCACAAAATTAGACGTTTGTTTACTTATTGAAAATGTCATATAAACTTTGAAAAGAAAACCAACAAATGTAAAAGCTTTTTAAGTTATACACCCAATATTAAGGTTTTGAAAAAACTCCTTTTGTAAATAAAAAAGATATTACTTCAAAGTTGGAACTTACTATTAATGCCGTTCATATACACAATAATAATAAGCAAAAGATTAACATGTCTGCATTATCCTTCTGTATGCTTGAGTAGCTTTAGCATTTAAGAAATACATACATATAAAAATGATTCCCTGTTTTCATGAGTAGCATTTATTTCAAATGCCAATCCATTTTACTGACAACAAAAAACCAAATTAAATAACAACTTTTCAATCACCCACACATTTCACTTTAAGTGATCACTTAAATTTAACATTTACTACCAGCACATTTTCCCTAACTTACCCCACAACGCATCATCCTTAATTATTCGTCCTTTTTGCTTAAATATCTAAAAATAACTTTGCTTTTCTACTGCCCACGGTGGGCGCAAATTTAAACCTAAAATTTGTATTCCCTACGCTTTGTACGTGGGTTTTCTCTTTCTCTCTCTCTCTCTTGTAGTTAATTTGATGTCTTTGTGTATCTAAAAATATCTTTTTGTTTGCCCAAAAAAAACCCAAATATGTTTTATTTAACACTTGGACTTTATATTTTATTCTGTCTATACCTTATGGGCTTCCTTTTTCTTTCTCCGAAACTACCGCCCTTTAGGAAAAACTTTGCAGTTCGAAAAAAATATTGAATAGAAAATTATTTGAATTTTATTAAGAACCCATGTTGTAAATTTTATTAATAATGCAAGTGTTTATTTGGAACGAAGACAATTAATTTGGAATTTTATTATTGGCAAAGTACATAATATTATTGAATTCATTTAGAATGCATTAGGAATTATTACATAATTAAATTATTAAAGTGATAAGAATTCAATAAAGGATTTACTTGATTGAAAAATTTGGTATTGCTATAAAAAGTAGAACCAGGGAAAGCTTTTAGATATAATCAAAAAAAAAAAAAAAATTAAAAACCTTTTAAATTTGCCCGGTTTTTACAATTTACAACTATTAAATAACATATTGCCGTTGAAGCATAGACAATTATTATTTGTTTTAAACATATAAATGGTTGTGACAACCATTAAATAAGGGAAAGAAATCATTATATGGACTTCTTTAAGATTTACTTTGGTATTTCAAACGGGTGATTTTTTAACTCTTTGGGTCTTCACAATTGAAGAAACGAAAAGAGAAAATTGGCAAAAATTATTGAAAACCTACCATTTTACTTTAAAAAAATGTTGCCCCAGCTACGCCGCAAGTGATCCATTCATGTTCTCCAACTTTGTCATACTTTTTCTAGCATTTCGGCCAGTGTAATGTTGTTTTCCAGGGCTGCAATTGTGGCTGGCTTGTCCTTGTGCACTAAAGACTATAAGTATTGTCACAAAAAATAGTCTAGTAGGCTCAAAACGCATGAGCTTGGCAGCCAATGCAATGCACTGCTCCAAAACGTGAGATGAATTAGACGTAATTTATGAAGCATATTTGCAAGCGTTGTTCGTTTGCTAGTCTCTTAATTGTGAAATGGCAATCCTTACGGAGCACATAAAATTTAGTTTTCATTTTCCAAAAACAGGCATTTCATTTTGAACTACTTGGAAAACTTATGACGGGAAGTCTCAGCACAGAACAAAGAACCAATTTTGATCGATTTAATTTTGAAAGTAAGCATTCGATTAATTAGGCAAAAAGTTCGGCAACAAGGCCTATTTTAACCCTAATGGTTAAAACACCACTGATGTAAATATGGGGCACGCAAAATTTAAAATAATTATTAAGCTGCCTTTGATGCACAGTATGGTAAAGAAAAGATATGGGAAAGATTAACATGAGTGTCTGCAATTTCGGTCTAACACTATGTTTGATCATAACCATTGGTTGACAAACTATGCATTAACCAACCGCCCTCGTATGTGAGAAGCATCAACACATACAGGTATCAACTTGAGTGTATTGTGCGGCAAGACTATACATTCAAACATTGTTTAGGAGCTGGAGCAATCTAACCTCCATTACCTTTCGAAAATGCCAGCAGCATCTGTTGAACAGCGATAGCACCTACGGATAGTCCTACCTTAGGCCAAACTCTTCCACAAGTGGTAAAAATAAACCCTTTAGTAGGATTTTCTAAAACGTGAAAAAAAATATTCCTCAGATACAGGAAGCATTGCCAACAAGAAGCATACTAACGGATGTCTTAACCAATAACCAGTCTGATCAGCCACGAACTCTAAAGATCGCATGATATTAGGATTTAACATTTTGGCCGAATTACACTGTGCAACAAAAAACACCAGCCTCAATACTTGCATGGCGAAATGAAACTAGACTACTGGTAGAGCAAATTTGCCAAAGAGTTTTGAAAACTTAGCTAGGGTTCCTGAAATATCGGCCCCTAAAGTTTTTGAATTTTTTGAAAAGGCGTTTGGTATAAGTCAAAAAAAAATATACTAAATGTACTTCTGAGCTAAAACACTATTTTAGATGTTTTTAGTAGAACTGTATGGCGATTCTTTGCTTAGAATATACTAACCCTCTAACAATCATTTTAAGGGGTAATTTTTTTCCTATTTTTAACTTCCACACAAAAGTATACTTAAACGGCACTTTAGAGGGTTAATTGCTCTATGAATATTTTCTGCATCAAATTTCACTTGGGGTCTTCTAAGACCAAAAAATCGTGCAATGTATGAAAAACAGGTTTTCGAAAAATTCAAAAATTTCAAGGCCCGGAATTTCGAAAATCCGTTTTACATACATTGTACGATTTTTTGGTATACTAAAAGAAAGTATACTAACTGTTGTGGAGAAGTTAAAAAAAGGACAAAAATTACCCCTTAAAATGAGTGTAAGAGGGTTTATATATTCTGAGCAAAGAATCGCTATACCATTCTACTGAAGACATCTGATATAGTCTTTTAGCTCGGAAGTACATTTAATATATTTTTGAAAAAATTCAAAAACTTTAAGGGCCGTTATTTCGGAAACCCGAGCTTACTTTTCAAAACCCTTTGGCAGGTTTGCTCTACCAATAGTCAAGTTTCATTTCGCGTTGCAAGTATTGAGGCTGGGGGCTATGACCTGAATTTTGTTGCACTGTTTTATAGGCATTTGATTCACCTGATTTGCCCCAAAAGGAAGAAACACCCAAAGGAGAAATTTGCTTGAGACGATTCCTACAACCACCGGGGGGAATGCACAGTATTTATCATTTAAAAACGATAAAGAAGTTTTTATAAATTCGAACGGCATTCAATGCCAGGCAATAATTAAACGTATTTTTAAAGCCAAAGGTGGAGAACAATTCAGAATTATGCTTCCAACAAGATGAAGCCGCAGTTCGCCGAACTATGGCTTTCGTGGGCAAAATTTGTAATGACCACTGCATTTGCCAGATGACGCCAAACTTTTTCTTTTCTTTCTAGGCTACCTAAAGGGTAAGGTGTATGTCAGCTTAAGGCCACAACCAGAGAGAGAAACTAGCATTAGGACCTAAAATCCTCAGAAGAGTAATGAAAAATACTTTAAAATAAACGCTTTAGGTCGATGCAAAAATCGCTAAAATAAACACTTATAACTCCCCTGCGGGAAATTTGTGTCAAGTGGTCCAACAGACTAGTCCTGGGATTTGTGAAAATAGAACAAGTACAAAAAGAAAGGACTCATGACCAGTGAAAGAAGAACCAATCCCTTAACTGGTTAATGAAGAACAAAAAAGTAGGAAAAGTAATGAATTTAAGTACAGTTTTCACCAATGCTGTGACTCAATTTTTGGCACTTTCTTAAATTTGGTTCTTGAATTTAATTCTAGGACATGTTTTATTGAAATAATACTACATTGAATTGAAATATTACTACATTTTAGTAACTGATACTAAGTATGTTCATGGAGAATAGACCTGTGACTGGTCAAATGGTGTCAATTGACCCCCTCCAATGACAACCCCATGTAAAAGTGGTAGGTCTTATTCATATAAAGTGTTAGAATTAGAACCGGTCTCTGCCACCATAGACCTATCACGGGACTACTTCCGCATCAGTTCGCTTCCCTCTAGGGCCATAAGTGTACAACGATTATCTTCATACTTTGAGGTATATATAGTTCCTTGTACTTCTGCAAGGAGCATTGGGCCACTTTGAGAAGGTGTAGATTAAAACTGCACTCGCCCGCTTAAATTTTCATTCAAGAGTTATGTAAAGATGAGAATAGCTAATATGTAACCCTATTTAACATTGCTTTAAGGAATTCCTTATACTATTTATTCCAAGAAAACCTTGTAAACCATCTTCATTATCATAGAACATTTTACTTTTTTCTTATAATTTCCTGTGCATCCTTTTAGATCTCTTACATAAACTTGAAACTTTTCTAAATGTTTCAACCGTATTGCAGTTGTTTGCAATTAAATTTCTATTTCATATTATTTTCCTAATCGTTTAATCAGTACACATTCATTCGCACAAACAAACATCCGTTTTATAAATAGTATTTACCTCAACCATAATTGTTTTTGCCACAAGTTTCCGAGAAACTACAACAAAAATATTAAATCCTTTTCCATGGAATCTTATTAAATCTACATATGTATGTGTGTATATAAAAAGTGGCAAAGAAAAATAATTTTTCAACTATTAAGAATACAAAGAAGAAAATAAGAAAAAATATATTATAAATAAAATAAGAACAGAAACGAAAACTTCACACAAAGTAACAACAACAATGTGCAAAAAAAAAATTGCAGCATCATGATGTGCAAGAAACCCACGCTTAAGTTTCATTTATCGTATTTAATGGAAATTTTTCTAGTAAAAAAATAAAATGCGAAAACGAAAAGAGCGCACAGGGCACAACACAAAGAACGAAGAGTAGGAGTCGGGTCTACGAGCAACATCAAAACGCATGATTTCTCAGTAACCAAAGATATTTTTGAATGTCATGACATTTAAATGGTACAAACACTTAAAGGCCAAACAGGAACCATGTCACAATGCACCTATACAAGCAGAGACATTTGATTATAGAAATACTTACATAAATATCTTTTAATTGATGTGTGGGAGTATCTGTGTTGCCAGAAAGGGTTTTTTTAAATTAAATTATCCTAAGGTAACACATTTAATTCAAATTTTTTTATCTCTATTTTTTATTTCTATTATGTAAGTTTTATTAAGCATGAAAGTAAACACTACTGTTCGTGACACAACGTTGACGCTCTTGTTTAGGTATGGCATATCAGCGTTAAAGCTAAGCGGAAAAAACGTTCCGCCTTCTGCTCTGTTTTAGATACGGCTGTTATACGCATTGAACGCTTGAAGTAGGATTACTTGCTTTCTACCTTTGCATGCGTCACATGTGTCTTGAAAAAAGCTCAAGAAAGTATTAAACGCATAGAACGCGTGGTGTGGACCTCCAACGTTATTAAGGTAGCAAAAATTCTCCGATATCTCTAAGACTACCAGGCAGATTTAAAAATGATGTAAACGCGGCTTAAAGATGATTTTATTGACGAATTTTGTTTAACCGAATACGCCAAACCGTTCTCAAGCTATGCTCATATAAGTCGTACAAGTGCCTTCATTTTTAACATAACGGTATATCTCGAAAACTAAAGCTGATGTAGACGAACAGAGTGCAGATTCGAGCTTAGCATCTTATATAACCTAAATAAAAACAACTTTCAATATTTCGGCAACCAAAAAGTGCGTTCCCTTGGCTTATTAATCCATACAAAATTGAACGAAAAATTCAATATTAATAAATAAAACTGATAACTTTCCAGAGGTTTATTTTTAAAATCAATAATTATTATTTTATTCTATAAATTTTTTTTCAAATTCATTATACTGACTAGAAGACTTAAAAATATTGGGGTTTTACAGAAAAAAAATGTTAAAAGCAGAGACAAAATTATAAAAGATTGTATTATCGGAACAGGGCAAATTCCTCGACGGCCTTACATGACGGTTGTCCTAACACTAGGTGGACTTCTTTCTATTTATAATTAACAATGGTAACTTTCATTATGCAGATATTTGAATAAAACTGCGTTTTTAACGTTAAGAAAGTATTGGGTAATTTTTGCCCTCAAGTGCATAAAAGGGTTAACTTCGATTTTTTTTTCTCTCTCTTTTGAAATATTAATTACTAATTACAGAAAATAGTTTAGTCAACTTTCATTAAAATATGAAAATACCCCACAATACTTCGCTATCAAATTCATTAAATATTCAAAATTTCTAAAAAAACTGAACTTTAACCTTGTCATTTGATCTTTGCAAAGCTTTGGCTTAGCTCGATTTTGACCAAATTTTTAGATTATAGCCCTTGTAGCTTGTGTCATAGAGCTATGAATAGCATTAATTGTAACTTAATAAAAATAGGTGATCTACACTGAAAAAAATAGAGATTGATTTTAATTAAAAAATTTGTGATATTAATTAAAAAATTAATTAAATTTGCAGCAGTAAACAAATTATTAGTATCAATTAAAATTTTTTTGGAAATTTACAACATTTTCTGCCGTAATGTTTATGATATAAATAAACATTTAATACACTTGATAAAATTGTTAATTAAAACTGATTTTATTTTTGATTAATGGTTTAATTGAAAAAAAAAATTGGTAAGAATTTTTTCTGTGTATACTCTATTTATTCAATATTAATCCATTTTATGTAAAGAAAAAGCAATCAATTTTGAAGAAGGTCTATATCTAAGGTCTATGCTCGAATTTCGCACCGTTAAATTTCTGGCATGAAGTATGAAACAAAAGTTTCCATAAAAGTGTTTCTGTATTTGAATACGAAAACAGAACAACATTGACTCGGTTCTAACTGGAATATTTCCAGTACTTTAGTATCAGATGCAAGCCAAACGTTAAAAAAAGAAATAAATTACAAAAACTAAACAATGAAAGGCTGAAAAAAATATAAATTACAAAATCAAATAATCGTCCATTATTTATTTTCATAATTTAAATTATTCAATCATTATTTAAATTCTATCTATTTTCCAACTAATTAAAAAAAAATAGTTTGCAAACACATTTTATAGGTATTTAAAATATCTATAGTTTTTAAAATTTGGTTTTACTCGCACCACTTTGAAATGTGATTTATTTTGAAAGTTCTTGTGAGAAACTTTTCGTAAAATATTGTTTCAGAAACACTCTTCTCGCATCCTTCCAATTATTGCTGGAAAATTATTTAAATGACAAATAATTCACGCAGATTAATGACACAGAAACAATTGTGTGAGAAAAACCATTTTTTGTTTAATTTTTCACTGTTTTTGTTGCAATTCACTCGTTTTATGAAAAAAAATTTACGATGCGAAAAATACAGAAACGAGCTACTGGGTAATAATTTACTACTGGGTTAGCTCTGAACCGATTTGGGGGCTTATTACTTTTTCAAGACATAATGTTGTCTACATTTCGATTGATTTAAAATGTTTGACATAAACTAAAAAAGTGACTTTTTTCGCCTGGTATTCACTATTCAAATTTTCAATCGATTTCCGTTTCAACTTTTCTTTATCCAATCGGAACCAAACTCCAAATTAAATATTTTTGTAAACAAAGGAACCAAGTTAGACCATTCATTGAGTTAAGAATACACTGTACAAAGTAGTATTCCAAAATTAACGCAAGATTTTAATTAAATAGAAAACACAGTTATTAGTTTTTTTTAGAGTTGGCAACACTTTACTGCACAAAAGGGGGAAAAATTCAAGTCTTGTGTTAATTTTAGGACACCATTAAGTAGCGAGAATTCGGCTGCAGCAGAAAAATATCAAAATTTGGATTTTTCTTCTTGGTGTGCTACCGCATCTGGTTCTGGACAGTTACTGGTTCTTGCAACAGGAAAGTCAGAACAACCAACAGCATTTACATTTACAACTCACTGTTGTTTATAAATCTACTAAAACGGGTTAGATATTATGTCGACCTTCATGTTTAAGCAATGGATTAAAAAAGGTATTTCTGCAACAATTCCATAAGAAGATGATACAAATATCTGTAATATTTTAAAGTCATTTACGACCAATTTCACCAAGTTCAGCTATAATCTATCAGTTATTACTCTCAAAAACTTATTGTTAACTGGAAGTTAAAGTAATAGTTAGTTTTAACTGAACTTGGTGAAATTGGCCGTTAATACACAAAATGCAGCTTATTTTAATAAACTCTTGCATGGCAAAACAGTACCAGAACTAATATTGATAAGAGTTTGCCAAAGTTGCTGCCAAAGCTTTGTTGAAGGAGAATAGGAAGATGAAGTCCGCGTACCTGTTGCTCAGTTATGAGCCACAGATACGATGTGTCAGGATATGAACAACATTTGTTCAACTTCATCTGATCGTTACCCTTCCGCTAATTTTTGCCTTTCTAAAATCGAAACTTGGGCATGCGGCTGAAAACTGAAAACTGAAATATTAAAGGAATCTGAGAATGTTCAAAACAAAGTTTCAAATAAAGAAGGAAGTAAACTTTTTTCCAGAGTCATAGAGAGCAAAATTTTATTTTAAAAGAAATTTTCAAATATTTTTAATCAAATTTTATATATTTTTTATCACATTCAAGGCAAATTCACTTTTCAGGTGGCGTTGAAAGCACAGCTGTGTTACTTTTTTTCTAAACTAGAGAGAGGAATGTCAAAAGTTACATGTGTTTTTGACATATCGACCAACGAAAGCAACAAATAAAATACAATGTTGTGTTTTTGGTGTTGTAACTTGTTGCAGTATCGCCACCACCGCATACATGAATTCGCCTTGATCACATTATTAGTACAATTTTTTAAATGTTTTCTGTCAATTAATTAATTTTAAATGAATTCTTAAGAATATTTATTTTTCTTGTGGCTTAAATTAATTTTGCGGCAATAGAAATAATTTTGACTATGCATTAAGTTAACTGAATGTTTTAAGCTGTAGTCCGTCTGATCCGAAAAAGAGCTGAAACTATATCCGGTTTATACTTTGTTCCCATTATTCTAATACGCAAATATTTCTTAAGCCAACAGCTTCTACTGTTAATTTGAATTGATGTGTCGCTTTTTATGGTAGAATCCTTCAAAGACTTTCAACAAATTACTTTCGTAGATCAATTTATCCATTGCGATATTACGCAAATATGTAAAGATGAAATTGCTAAAGCAATTTAGGGCCTAAAGTATTACAGACCAACCTTAATTAGCGCGTAAGGCGTACGATTTTCCAGCGCCTTTCATGTTCAGTGTCATGAACAGTAATATGAACTCATATTGTTTAGTAAAACCCTAAAAATACAATTAAAAAATAGCTAAATTGCCATTACTTTTAGACAATAGTAGCCAACTTCACCACTTAACGCGCTGTCGGATTTTCCTATCGCAATTTTCAAATTTTAAATTGCCGCGAAATTTGGGTAAAACTCATACTTGGTATGGCCAAGAGAGTTTTTAACAGATGAAAAACGCTGTACGCGCTGATTTAGGTTGGTCTCGAATGCAGCAGATAACATTAGCACTTTTGTGTTCTATGATTTCCTCGTTGTGTTTAAATTCCTTTTAAATAAATTACGTTCTTAATATTTTGACAATCAAATTAATTAATCCAGTAACAAACCACACAGAAAAAATATTCAACAACATTTTTTCAATTAATTCAATAATTCTGTTTGAAACAATTTTTTTAACTGTTTCAAATAATTTGCCTTAATTGAAAATAAAAATTATAATGTTTTTTTGTGTATATTTGCAAATATGAAAACATACACACAAACTTAAAAATATTTTAAAGTTTCAAACAATTTGTTAATTGTTTTAATTAACTGTGTTGTTTAAAAAAATATTTTGGTTTGTGTTTACGTTTTTTATAGTCTCTTTTGCTGGTGGTCAAATTTCAATTAAACCTATTGATTGCAACTGAAGAGCAAGAAAATTTCAAACTTACAAATATGTTAATTGATATGATCAATTTGTTTACATGCGGAAAATCAGTACGGAATTTAAACAACAGTACAAATTTCTAACAAATGCGTAAATTGAAGCTGATTTTTAATTTTTTCTGTGCAGGAACACAGAGAAAGTGTTCAAACAGAACCGCGTCGAGGCAACCTTTTTGATACAGTTTGACATAAAAATTTTTCTTAGAAAACCGTCTTAAGATAAAAACTATTGTATTTTGAGAACTAACAATGCGTCTATACCTTCATTAAATATCATATATTTTGTAAAGAGGAAATGAAAACAACAAAAGAATATAACAAAATTAAAACAATAAAATGAGAGAGAATTTTAAGTAACTGCCGACGTTTTATTTACAGGCTTTAGGATTTTTCCCTTAAATTGAAGACTCAATTCTGTTTTAAGACTTTTTGTAGGCGAAGAGTGAAAAACTGCTTTTATATTCCCCGCTTGCCTTTCTACATCTTTCGCTTTTAAGTTTCAAAGTCAAGTATTTTTTTCCTTAAGCAAAAAAAGTCAAATTGAATAGGGAATCCTTCGGTCACGCAGAAATCTCATAAATGTGGTTTTCATCATAATTTCGTTTTAGAATCTAACGAATCATTATCTAGCTTTTGATAAGTCTTGGTGTAATCGATCTGTAGAAAACAATATGGAATAATGCTCGAAAGCTAAAACAAATTTTGTCTAACGAATTCTTAGTTTGAATTTAGCGAATTTTTTTAAACTATTTACTAAAGTTACCATAGACTCGGAAAATCCGACTAAAGTTTGCTATAAAAAACTTTATAATTTTAAAAGCTCTACGTGTAGTTTTTTCTTTTTTTTTTGGTAAACCTCATTTAATACTACAACCTAAACTACCAACTATAAAAAAAAAACTAAAAAATCAACATAAAATTTTCACCATACTCACCTATAATATTCACCATCTAGTAGACAACGAGTATCACCATAACTACCACTCGTGCGCATTCCAAAGCCGGCACCACCACCCAAACCATCACGTAATATACCACTGCCAGCACCACTACTACTACGTACACCACTACCGCCTCCACCACTGCCACTACCTCCCGCACAACCATTAGTTGTATCACCATCGTTCGCTGCATGACCACCAATACGACCACTCATGCCACCCGAACGCATAAACGAATGTTTACCATAATAACTGTAGTGCTCAACTGGTCGATATCCTGATGACGTCTGCATAAACATTTTATCAATGTGCGCGGGCGTATCATCTGTGGGTGAGACGACCGGTGTGAATGGATTGTAAATTTCTTCTCCATCAGCGGGTACAATGTCATCTGAAAGCTCTTTTAATAAAGATGTTAGGCCACTGGCTGCATAAAATTTACCTAAAAAATTTACAAAAAAAAAATAAAACAACAAGAACACAATTTAACAAAATAGCACAAAACTTACAACTAAAACAACAAATTGTTTTTGTTAACTTAATACAAACATACATTTAAAAATAAGTTGTTAGTGGAATTTTTTTTTTTTTAGTTTTTTATTCTATAAAAGAGAGCTTAACAATAAATTGGTCTACATTTATAGCGTAATGAAAGGGGAATGCAGCTACCTTTCAGAAAGGGGGTTGCTAAATTCAATCATGCTAAAACATATGGCAAGAGATGCTTTTTCTTATTTAAAACGATGACATAAAAAAGCATTTTGTGTACATTTCAGATTTAAGCAATTTCTTTGAAGTAGATTTTTTTTTTTAAATAGAGCTAAATCCAATTTTGCAAGTGTAATTTTAATAAAAGTGATTTTAATACTGTATAAACAACTGCTTAAATTGTTTACAGAATTTTTTATGTTTTCATTAAAATCATTACTTAACAAAGAATTTAAATGAAATTCTTGCAATAATATTTCGCACAGTGGCTTAAATTAAAATCTAAATTGGCAATAAAAGGTGAATTCCCTGTTTTTTAACTAACTTTTTACACATAAAAGTAATTTCCATATACATATTGCCAACACAAATTTAAAAAAAAAATTATAGAATTTTATGAAAATTTACATGAAAGTGAAATTTCATTTTCAAAATGTCGTCAAAGAAAAAATTTCTCTTATTCTTCTTTTATTGTTTGGTTATTTGAAATTTCAGAGTTGCCAAGACTTACGCAGAAATTCAGTCATTCGTTCAAATTAATATAAATTTTTTTTATTTTTTCTTGATATTTATACATTTTAATTAGAATAATTTCGTTCTTAATATTTAGTTGAAAAAATTAATTAAAATTCTTTATAACTGCTACTTTACACAATCCTGTGAAATTTTTAAACTGGCAACACTGCTTAGTTTATTATCATTATGTGCGTTCGCTTACTTTTTCAGTAAAATCCCAGTAAAATCCAGTAGGTGAGTAAAATCCAGTACAAATTTGTACAAATTTTGGAGTAAACGAACAAGCAAATAGCTGCGCTTTCATGAGATTGTCAAAAAATCGATTTCTTGAACTTTTCATTGAAAGCTATCTGAATTGAAAGTAAATAATTTAAATGTGTAAGTGAACTAGTGTGGGTGTATTGCGACTTTCAAGAAATTACTTTCATATTTAAATGCTATGTAAGTGGAACTTAATATTGCAAAATAACTTATTTCGCATTTGTATACCCTCCACCACTAGTGGTGCGTGGTGCTTACTTAGTTTGTCATTCCGTGTGAAACCCTTTTAATATTCATCTAAGACGCCATAAAGTATACGGTGGTTTTTAAGCTGCATGAGAACTTAAATAATAGAAGATAGAAATATTGTTAGGATAAATTTTTGTTTTTTTTTTTTATTAAATCTGCTAGAAAATTTCATGGCATTTATTTTTTAAAGATGATTGATTCTCGGCATTGAGTTACATGAAAAGGTTAGGCGATAAAAACACAATTTTACAGGAGAAGTTTTTTTTATTATATTTCATAAAAATTTTGTATGAAGATTGGCGCTTAAGCTAAAATTATTTTTGCTATAAAATCGTAACGGTTCCTTGTGTGACCATGACATTTAATGAGATGATGCAAGTGTTGCCAATAAATGCATTTATTAAAAAAAAAACGTAAATTGAAAATGATGTCGCTGAAGCTATTTTTGCGGTTATGGCGTATGTTATGGTATATTCGCGTAACTCAAAAACGGTTTGTCAATTAAATAAACTGAAAAAAGAATTTTCACAATCAAATAACCTTTAAGTAAGGTTAAACTTTTTTCTAATATGCGCAGACGTTTTAGAAACATAATTTTTTTTGGCAAAAAAAAATATTTTTTTGCAAAATTCCGAAATTTTTGATTTTAAAAATTCATAAAAATATTAAAAAATTAAGCTGTGTTCCTAATTTTTTCTACACTGAGACTTTCATAAAATGCCGTTTTTGTATGGGAGCCCCGCTAAGAGATGAAGATAAAGGGAAAGTATGTTTTGAAAAAATGTTTAGGACAAAAAACTAATGGAGGCCGGTCATACATTTTATTTGCCTAGGGGCGACTCTTAGGCAGTTATGGGACTTTTTCTTAAATATATTTCTAGCCTGAATTGAAAATTTCGTATGAAGCCCCCTTAAGAAATGGAGATAGCGAATAGCTATGTTAGAAACAAATTATGAAAAATAATATTGGGTTGGTCATACATTTCAACCGTCTAGGAGCATCCCAGGCGCTGCAGGGACAAAATTTAAGAATTTCATTAAATCTCCATATTTCTGTGGAAGCCTCCCTAATGGATTAAGAACAAAAAACTAATGGAGGTCGATCATACATGTTATCCCCCGAGGTTCGACTCCTTGGCAGTTATGGGACTTTTTCTTCAGTATATATGAATTATATTCTTCCTATGCCGTGTATGGCAGCTGGAAGCCATATAACTTGGATCAGATGCGGAAGACTAATCAGCTACCTCGTCTTAGAACTAACTGATAACCCAAGCCGAAGCACATAAAACAAAACGATCTCATGAGCTGATTAGTCTTCCGCATCCGATCCAAGTTATGGGGCTTCCAGCTGCCATATGACGACTTTTAGGCCCTATGCTCCGTTTAAATTTAAAATGTTGTAAATTTCGGTAGTTAAAGTCGTATATAGTACTCTAACTTGTTTTTCCTCCCAGTCTCCGAGTGCTTTCTAAAGACACAGGTAGCTAAATCTACTTAGAGTTAGTTAAAGCCATATAAAATTTCTATTCGTTAGTATATCTTATACAAATCTTTAATGCAAGATTTATTAGTGCTCTTGATCTAAAACTCTTGAGTTTTGGGCGTCAATACTTGACGGCTTAAACTTAAAGAGTACGAGCCCGTACTTCGACAAATTGTTGGCTTCCTATTCTTTTTCCACAACCAGAAACCCATTAAAATTTTCAAAATTTTATTTTGCCAGATATTTTTTTAACAAAAATAACTTTTGAATTTTTATTTTTTTTTCTCCATCACCCCATCGCTATACATTCGATTCCTACATTCTTGAATGTTAAGTTGCATAGTCCAAAAGGGTTCTTAAATTTTTTTTTAACAAACCCTTTTAGTTTCAAAAAAAAGCTCTTAGTTTTGAACTAGTTTATTTTGCTGAAGTCGCAAATTCTTTCTGTAAGATTAGGGGGCTTTGTTTCCAAAAATTTAACCTTAATATTCAAGTTTTCATGATATTCTTCTTTAAAGTCCGCGTATGTAACTTTTTTTGTTTTTTAAATACGGCTAACAAGAACAACTAGTATCAATTATTTCTTGGAATATTGAACTTTGTGTGCGTTTTGTGGTGTTTTTTGTTGGCAATTTAGCATTTACGTTGTTTCCTTTTATATAATTTTTCTAACATTTATGGTCATTAACGTTAATTTTGGTTCGTATTCGCATGTAGGAAAACGTTTGTGTATTGTTACTTACAAGTAAGACTTTGAGTGTTTAAGGTTCTTATTCGCTTTAGGGTTTTATTTGTATAATATTTTTAGCTTTTCTAAAATCTTAGGAAAAGGTTTCCTGATGAGCTGGCCTAAGCAACCAGTGAAATGCGCATAGAAGCTAGCTTTCCCTCAACAATAAATTTCAGTGTATTTATCAAATATGGAAAATTGGGAATTTAGCACGTCATACAGAAATCGTATTAATGATAAATTTTGTATTCCCGTAAATAACTTTGATAATATACTCGCATGTGCCCGTGCGGAAAACTGAATTGGCAAATTGGTTTTTTTGTTGTTTTCTTACGAAGACAATAGAATGAAACAATTTGTTTTTTAATTTTGTTTTTTCTTTTTACCCACTTATAACTACAATTCGAGTCGGAAAGAACCCAACCAATTGTAGAGGGATGTAAGAAAAGATAAACTCACTGTTTATTGTTGGTGTTTTGTTTAAGCTTTGATATTGTTACTTACAAGTAAGACTTTGAGTGTTTAAGGTTCTTATTCGCTTTAGGGTTTTATTTGTATAATATTTTTAGCTTTTCTAAAATCTTAGGAAAAGGTTTCCTGATGAGCTGGCCTAAGCAACCAGTGAAATGCGCATAGAAGCTAGCTTTCCCTCAACAATAAATTTCAGTGTATTTATCAAATATGGAAAATTGGGAATTTAGCACGTCATACAGAAATCGTATTAATGATAAATTTTGTATTCCCGTAAATAACTTTGATAATATACTCGCATGTGCCCGTGCGGAAAACTGAATTGGCAAATTGGTTTTTTTGTTGTTTTCTTACGAAGACAATAGAATGAAACAATTTGTTTTTTAATTTTGTTTTTTCTTTTTACCCACTTATAACTACAATTCGAGTCGGAAAGAACCCAACCAATTGTAGAGGGATGTAAGAAAAGATAAACTCACTGTTTATTGTTGGTGTTTTGTTTAAGCTTTGATATTGTTACTTACAAGTAAGACTTTGAGTGTTTAAGGTTCTTATTCGCTTTAGGGTTTTATTTGTATAATATTTTTAGCTTTTCTAAAATCTTAGGAAAAGGTTTCCTGATGAGCTGGCCTAAGCAACCAGTGAAATGCGCATAGAAGCTAGCTTTCCCTCAACAATAAATTTCAGTGTATTTATCAAATATGGAAAATTGGGAATTTAGCACGTCATACAGAAATCGTATTAATGTTAACGTTATTATTTGATGGAAATTGCTTTAACGTGTAAGTTTGCCAGGGTTTATTTGAGTACCGCACATGCTTGTTTTGAATGGCAGAAGGTTATTATTTATTACCTTCTTGTTTTTATTTTTACGTTTATTATCTTAATTTGTAATTTAGTGCGAATTTTGTAATTTATTCTTGTAAAGTTTTTTTATGTAATAGTTTATTTATAAAGTTTTCTTTCGCTTAAATAGGACACAAACTTTTTTTATGTAAATGTATATTAGAGATATGTATGTACGATAACATCCCAGCGGTAACAAGAATAAGTAAAGAGGCCTAATAGATCCTCTTTTTAAGCAGATACAAGCCCTCCTCGCCGTATTCCATACTCCCTTTAATAGCAAATTCGTTCCTTTGTCCAAAAAAAAGGAGAAAAAAGGGCACTAAAAAAATAAAACTGAACAACTTCCTTTCTCTTAAAGAAGAGAGTAGCGAATGTGCACTGAATATTTTGGAATGTCTTTCAAAAAGAAATTTATACCTTCTAGAAGGCATACTTCTGATACGAACTGAATCTTTTAGAAAGGAGAACAGAGGCCTTCAAAAAGGCCTGCCACTTGCGGTTCTTTCAATATTTAAAATTACTCAACAGTTGTATTAAATGAAGGAGAAAATCTTAATCGGGCCAAGCTCTACAGAAATGTGTTTTTTAAGACATATAGAACTTCCGATATGGGAAAACAGTTAAACTAGATGTCATACTGCTGTGTGTTTGTCTTATTTTTCAGTATACTTTGACACATCACCATGCAAAGACTTATTCCAGATCAACGTTTGGAAATTATATTTGAAAATTATATCCGAAATTCGCACCCTGTTCGCCAATCTTATAAAGAATTTTGCAGGTTTACGGTTGGATAATAATATATCGAACCCGTACCGTGCGTACAGAAGAACCTATCGCCGTTGTGGACTTGATTATGACAGAGGATTCGGATTTATCGAGCCGACGCCGTTCTCAGCAACTCGGTCTTTGCTTGAAAAATTTTGAGGAAAGATCTAAGTCTACATCCCTATAAGATACAACTGATGCAATAATTAAAGCTAGAAGATCATTAATAACGTCATGTGCTAAATGGGCTAAGAATCCACTGTAAGTTAAACCAGATTGTTATCGTTAAATCATCTTCAGAGTTAGGGCTCGTTTCAATCAGGCTTAACGGGTATGTAAACAAGTGGAATTGTCATTTTTGGAGAGTTCAAAATCCTAATGAGACTCCAAAACGTCCCGCAAAATTCACTGTTAGGTTCGGTTAACATGCCGAAGGTGTCATCGGCCCATTTTTTTTTTAAATCCGAAACCGGTGCCTTCATTAGCGTGAATGACGCTAATGTAGGCACAGGCAAATGATTCATGATTTTTTATATACCCTCCACCACCACTTGTTGTGATGAGGGTATACTAAGTTTGTCATTTCATATGAAACTTTTTTAATATTCATCTTAGATCTCATGAAGTATACATACATGTATATTCTGAGTGCTTAAGTAATACTAATTCGATTTAGCCCTGTCCGTGTGTCTATCCCTCTGTCCATCCGTCCGTCAGTCCGTTGAAATCACGCTCACTTTCAAACGACTCAAAAGAGAAAACAATATTGTCACAATATGTCAAACAATAATGTCAAATTTTTTTTAGTCTTTCCATGCGGTCTGGGATTGAAATTCAGCATAATCGGCTTAAGAATTGAAAATTTGATCATTTCTTTACAAAAATTAGCATAAATATTGGCGGAATGCCGATATTGATGTTTGATTGGTTCTGTATGACCAGAAATCATAATACAAAATTTCTTTAAGATCGGTTTAAATTTACCCATATAAAGCCTACTCTCGCAAAAACTTTATTACTCGTAGAACCATAAAGAATACTTAATGCTATTATAATGACATTTGGTCAGTCATAGTTTTTAAAGGTTATAAATTACTTTCTAAAATTTCGTGAAGATCGGCCAATAATTTACCATAGGTCCCATATAAAACCCACTCTGGAATCTGTAATCCGCAAAGATTCGGCATAGCCAAATATAGCACTCTAATTTGTTTAATTCTTATGTCATTTCAAATCCTTTGGAGGAGAAATGATTTTCAACAAGACGGCAAAAAATGCCATACCGTCACTTTGTTGAGTCAAAAGTTTAGTGACCGAATTATCTCAGAAAATGGACCTGTTAATTGGCCACCTCATTCATGTAATTTGAATCCTTTTGACCACTTCTTGTGGAGGTACGCCAAATCTCTGGTCAAGGCTGATAAACCAGCAAGGGGTGATCATTAAGAAGCCAACATTCGACGCGCTATTGACGAAATTAGACCGGGTGTGTTCAAAAAAGTTTTGCAAAATTGGACGGGCAGGATGGAGTTCATAAGGCGCTAGAAATTTTTTTAAAACATTAATTGCCATTAAGTTTGTGAGGTAATAAAGCCAAAATTTTGGTCACTTAACTGAAATTGTTGTGCTTTATTTTTAAAAATAGTTCTATGCCTCTTAAAGCGATCCTTGTACAACTAATCCAATGCAACAATAAATTCAAAAAAATTCAAATTTTCAAAACCTGCTTATTATTACTATTTACTCGTACCATACAAATTCCATTTTCAAATGCATTAACTGTTATTACTTCCTAAACACATTGAACGTGACGATGCTGCAGCCCAATCATTGCGAAGCCAACCAACCAACCATTGTTTGCTCGTCAGTCTATAATAGAGTAGAGAGAGCGTATGCTAAAATATTTAACCTTTAGGCGAGGAATTTTTATTTCAGTACGAAGCTTTTAAAGAATCAAACAAGAATAAGAATATTTTATGTTTGGTATGTATGTGTGCTTGTGTATAATGAATACTAAGCCACTTACAAACACACTTGTACTTACAAGGATCAACTCAGGCACATGCACAAGTACCATTTACAAATACACTTGCAAAACGTGTACGTATGCATTTATAAGTTTTAAAGAATTTGTTTATGCTAAATTTGTACATATAAGTTGCAGACATAAAATATAATTTATTTTTATAATATATAACTATAATTTAGTTAGATTGAAAATTACACCATTACAAACAACTACTGCATTTTTTTGCAAATTTGTTCTTTAGTTTTGTTACAGCTGCAACAGCAGCAGCATTTCTAAAGTTTTATTTGCAAAATCACACTTGACCTTTAACGTCTCATGTTGAGTGTTTGGTATTTTAAATTAGGCCAAATATATAATTCTCTTTTTTTTTTTTTTTTTTTTTGTAAAATTAGTTTAAATACTTTTATTTAAAGGGCATTATTTTCTATGACGATTGCGGGCAAAATTGCTAATGTCTTGATTGATAGTTTTCAACTCAATTCCTAAGGAAATGTCGAATCAACGAAGCTCATTTACATTTTATCATATAACTTTTTTATATGTATTCAAATTACGCTCTTTTTTCAACAACGTTAGCTGACGCCGTAAGCTTGTAGTGAGTGGACGTACACTGGATCCTAATTTTTTTTTAAGTTGAAATTCAAAGGTGTGTAATCGTCGCAACGACGAAGAGTAACTTTAGTGTAAGTTTTTGTGTCTATTTTTTTGGAATATGTGATATTACTTTTGTCAACAGCTACGTCATATATACTTACAATATGTTCCATAAAGATCGAAAACCCAAAAACCGACGACATTATCTGCAAAATCTCCATAAATTTCTCGTTGCTCCCTATTTAAGAGGCAGATTCGAGACACCTCCCTTGCAGGCCTTTATTAAGGAAAAAATTCAAAATAAAATACCTAATCGAAAAGAATATATCGAAAATGTTGTCAAAGAACCAAAAGAGCGTAGAATTTGTCGTCTCTGTCTCTATAGCAAATTCAGAATGACGAGAAGTACTTGCTATATATGCAAGAAAAGCATCTGTTGTGGACATAAAATTGAACGTTGTGTCTTATGCGTAAAATATGGCTAATAACTAAATATTTTTTTTCTTTTGTATTATTTGACTGATTATTTTTAAAGGCTAAAAAAGAAAAAAGTTATTTGTTGTTTACGTTTTAAGTTTTTGTTGTTTTAAAAAGTTAATTAATTTAAAAACAAAAAAAGGAGTTCAAATTCGTACCGAATTTTAGAGAGAAAAGAATTTATATTTTTTATATATTTTTTTTTTTTTGTTTTTTTTAATAAAACGCCTAACTAAAACAGATTTTTGTTTATTTTTTACTTTAAAAATCATTCCGCTAGAATTTATTTTTTAAAAAGTTCGTCGATTCGACGAAGAGTAACCTTTCAGGGTTAATGAGGATGATAAATTAATGAAGCAAAAAGGTTTTTGTAATCATCAAAATGATAAAAGGGAATTTTTTTTCATAATTATACCCTCCACCACTAACTAGTGGTGAATGAAGGTAAACAAAGTTTGTCATTTGATGTGAATCTATTTCAATATTCACCTTGGATTGAGTAACCTTGAGTAATTCTAATTTGATTTAGCCATGCTCATCGGTCTGTCCGTCTGTTAAAGTCACAAAGTTACATCTCAGAAAAAAAAAAAAAAATTTCGAAGTTAAATTGTTTATAGTTCTCCTAAGCAGTTTGAACTTGAAATTCAGCCCAGTTTAAGCAGAAAAAGAGTTATGAATCAAAATGTGGAACAACCAAAACATTTATTTTTCTATTGAAAAAACTAACACACATCGGTGGCGGAATGCTCCGATTGTTAATTAATTCCGCACAAACTTCTTTTATATAACTAGAAAACATACAACAACATTTTGTGAAGATCGATCCATAATAGGTCTCATATAAAGCCCACTCTAGAAAATAAACTTTTATACGCCTTAAACCGTAAAGTATAGTGATACTGTGGTGAAGTTTCTTTTCAATTAGTTTTATAAGACCAAAAAATCACACTACTAAATTATGTGAAGATCGGTCTATAATTACCCTTTATATGGCTGGAAAATACAACATTTTGTGATAATCGGTCTAAAATTTAGCATAGGTCCAATATAAAGAGACCTACCGAAAAGCATTTTTAAACGCATAGCACGATAAAAAAATTGTATTACTAACATTTTTTTTTAAGAAATAACTACCGATTTTTGTGATAATCGGTTCACAATTTCCCATATATCGAATATATAATTGAATATATTATTAAAACTGAAGCGAATCATAATAGTATTTTATTTAAATTATGTAAAATTGTAGCGGAACAACATTATATTATTTTACAACATTATGCATTAATTTTATTATTATGTTTAAACTTTAATTTTATGTTTTACCTTATTATTTTGTTATAAATTTAATTATTATGTTCTGTTGTTAAATTTATGTTTATTAATACATGTGCGTTTATTTAAATTTAACAGACTGTAACCTTTATATTATTTTACTATCAAACTCATTTTTTTCCAACATGTAATCATAGTTTACTCAATATTTATTGCTTAATTTTTATTTACATGCTCACTTAATTATCACTCATTGATACTGGTTTATTTCTGTTTATGTTGTCTTTTTTCTTTACAATACATTCCATTGCAATTGTACTCAATTTATTCTTATTTTTATTTAAAAGGATTAACGGTATTATTTTATAAATTTGTTTGAAGCTCAGTTCATTCGTCTATGAACTGTTGACTAATAAAGCTGAAGGTCCACACCATGCGTTCATGCGTAGATGCGTATGATACTTTTTGTGCATTTGATGCGTTTCTAAATGCAAGTTACATGCAATGCGTTTTATGCACCATATTGTTTTTTTTATCAGCTGTTGTGAGAACATTTTTATTAAATAAAAACAATTTTGGCAAAAATGGAGAGTGTTATTGATATTTTAATAGAATTTCTTTAAAAGAATTCAAAGAGGAGAAAGCTTTTATTATTCAAATATTCGTGATTTTCCACGGTTTCAATAACTTTCCAGTTTATGGCATTTGTTAAAAAAAATAACACAACAAAGATGACACTCAGAACATAAAAGTAATCGATAACTAGAATGGCAAATTTTGTTCGTGGTCAAATTGTGCTAAAAATTCATTTTAATGTTTTTTCTTCTTTAAAGTTTATGCAATCTTTATTACGAAAACATTTTCTTTTATTAAAAACCTTTTTTAATGCAAAAAAATAGTAAAAAGTAATCCACCACACAAACATATTTATCGATAACATTGAAAATAAAATATGATTTGTCATCCATGGCCATCAATAACAGCTGACTTTTATTCACCACACATGCGACGGATACAAAAGTAGAAAGTAAACCTACTTTGATGCGTTCGTACGTCTATGCATTCTATGCATTTTGGTGTGTAACTTGTCATATGCAATTACACTGATTCAACTTTTTTGTCAAATGCATAAAAAGGACAGACGCATAAACGCATGGTGTGGACCTTCAGCTTAAAGTCGAATTAAAAAATTAGCGGTCTTTTCCTTTTTTAAAGAAAAATAACTTAAATATTAAAGAGGTCAGAATAAGACTTATATAGTCCGATCAGACCCTTTGCATATGAAATAGTAAAGTATTGTTCTACTAGGACGTTAATCGTCTGGTACGAATTTGCTTTTATAATAAGAAAAATAAAAACATAAAATAATAAAAAACCCCTCCTAGAAAGGAAGATTTATTCCTCCTTCCTACAAAATAAGTTTTATATGACTTCAAATCAAATCGCCAAACTTTTTGAAGAACGGCATATTATTTAATAGGTCCCTTATAAAGGCTACTTTCGGAAAACACATTTCCATATAAAGACTTTTTAAAGTAAGAATTCCTAGAAGCCAGTTAAGATAAAAATATATCTAAAAGGGTAAAACTCTAAATCGGTTAAGTAGATTTGCATTAAAAAAAACCGTGAAATTTATTTTTTTGTTTCATATGTAACACTAAGCGCCATTTTTACAACTTGCCGTTAGGATTTTCTGCCCCAAAAATAGCTTTGCATTACTACAACTTCCATTTTTTATTATTATTATTTATAATAATACTTTATGGATAAAAAAGTTATAAATAAAGGTTTCATAATGAAAATCCATCTACATGTCCGACAAAATCCTACATTTAATAAACGGCAAGTTGCAATAATGGTCCTATGAAATATTTATCTAAGACCCAATTAATTATATCTATTCTGGGCTCTTGAGTATATTTTAGTCAATTGAGCCATGACCGATCGTATGCTTAACATACGCACACTTTCAAGCGTCGAATCGTTTTTGTTCTCCTAAGAGCCAAACTCCCAGAAATTATTTATATTTCTATTCAATTTATACAGTATTTACCAATAAAAAAAACCAACATTTAAAACCGCTTTAAATGTTACTTTGCGTACACAGAAAAAACTCTCCCCTATTGTTTTCTTTAATTAATTCTTACATCAAAAATAAAATCAACTTTAATTAAAAATGTAGTCAAGTGAATTAAACATTTATTTATATTAACAACATTAATACAGAAAATGTTTGTTAATATCAAAAAATATTTAATTGACACTATAAATTTGATTACTAGTGCAAATTTAATTAATATTACAAGTTTTTGGAAAGAACATGATATAATTTGTGGTCACTTTCAGTTTTCTCACCACTTCCTTCAAAAACTTGTTATTTCTCTTTTTTAAAGAAAAATGTTTTCGTCCAAATTTTTAATATTTTTAATTAGGCGTAAGTTCATCAAAATTCATTTTCATTAAATTATTTTTATGAAGAAAGGAATTTTACAACATGAAAATTAATTAAAATTGTTATTGATAATCTTTCATTTTTGACCGTGGCCGGGGCTCGTACCGCGGCCGGCAGGTTACCATGACATGATTCGATCGCAACCATTCGATCTCTTCAGATGGATTTGCCGTTTTACACTCGCAGCCATCGACGACTGCTGACGTCAATAGTCAAACATCAATCCTTAAACCAAATTGTATTTTAAACTTTGGTAGATCGAAATTTGCTTTTTTTTAATGATTATCCATTTTAATTGATTTTACATGTTTTTCCTTACTTTTGTTTTTTCGTACTTTTGTCAAGAATTCTTCTTGAAGTCCAAAGTACATTTTTTGTTTTATTTTCTTTATTTTTATTTATTTTATTTATTTTCCTTGAATCGAACTAGGGGTTTTTTCACTGATTGCTGCATTCACAATTTCCTGAAATTTTAATTTTTCACTTTTGTTATCATCGCTTACAGGAGTAGTATTTACTGCATTTTCAAAATCTAATCCAAAAAAATATTTTATGCAGCTGCTCTGCTTATAAAATCATTACAATAAATCTGGATCTTTGAAAAAATATTAAAAAATTGTGTACAATTTAACTCCTCTTCTTTTATTGAAGAGCATCAAAGATTAAGCATTGCTTTGCTTATCAGATTTGGATTTACATCTTCTTCTGACATAACTTATGCCCCTATAACGGTTAAAATTAAAACAACTGCTTGTGAGGAGGTGTTATATCTTGATGTTTTTGTTAAACGCAATATAACATAGCTAGTTGTTACTTATAATACAAAACTACAAAATTTCAACTGAACTAGAGTTGAGTTGCAAGCCGTAATAAGGACCTGATTTATAATCATATCAGCAGTTAAGTTGTCTTAATTAAATATAAAATGCTGGGAAATACCGCAAACATTTTCCGGGACTTTTGTCCCCGTTAATACCGTATGAAAACACTAGGTGCAAGCAACTATTAGAGAAAAATATTAATACCAAAAAATAATTGAAAAAGCGTCCTACTATGCCTGTCCTAAACGAGAGTACGTCGGGTAAAAGCAAACAATGGGTAGCATAACATATTTCTTAACCCAAGATTTAAAGAATAAATAGTGATATAAATGAAGTACATTTATAATAAAAAATATTGTAACTTGCATATTTACTTTATTCCAGTTTTTTCTATAAATTTGTTTAAAGTTTAATAGGAACGTCCAGAATAATGTTTGAAATAAGAAAAAATTGCACAAGGGAACAAATTTAAACTTTTTTTGTGCGGTCTCGAATTTGATTGCAAATTTTTACTAATTTCAATTTTTTTCTATCAGCTCTACTTTTCGAGGTATGCCTTTATGTCCAAAATTAAGGCACTTTCACAACATATTGGAATTGGAATTACTTGAAAAAAGTTTAACATATCTTCAGTTAATCAAAATATCCGAAACTCGGCTATAGTATTATCTATAAGCCGTGCTTACATTGTTTTTAAATTTGCCTTGTAGTTTCAGAGATATCGTTGAATTTTTGAAGAAAAAAAGCAAAATTTTGAAAAAAAAATCGAATTTTTTGATTTTAAAAATTCATAAAAAATAACAATGTGACAAAAATCACAGTTTTGGTCTAAAAACATCGGAACAGTATTATCTATAAGCCGTGCTTACATTCTTTATAAAATTTCCTTGTTGTTTCAGAGATATCGTTGAATTTTTGAAGAAAAAAATTGAAATTTTGAAAAAAAAATCGAATTTTTTGATTTTTAAAAATTCATAAAAAATAACAATGTGACAAAAACTACAGTTTTGGTCTAAAAACATTTATCTTAACAAATTTTGGTATGAAATTTATTATTTCATTGTAATCAGTGCACAACTTTTGATGTTATTCACAATTTACTGAGAAAGTAGAGTTGATAGAGAAAAATGGAAATTAGATTTTAAATCAGCGACCTCAAATTAGTAAAAATTTGCAATCAAACTCCAGACCGCAACATGTCTGTTCCGCAGTGTTATAAGTTTGAAGTAAAGGCAAAAAACTGTTTTTTTTTATACGTACTCTTATATCACAAAGAGGGGTACAACTGTATTTTGTTTGCGAAAGACCAGAGACAATGATATATGATCTTTACAGTGAGTATATATCACCACTGTATATTGTTTTCTTGAACAAATTTTAAAACTTTTAAATTATAAGTTTTTACCTCCTTTAAAGAAACCGATGCGATATTTAATTCAAATTCAGCTCCTTAAACTGTTATAAGACTGACCAGTGTCACCATTAAATGTCACAAAATGTAAAATTTAATCTAAAGATTTTCCAGAGAAACTTAAGTCATAAAGTTTAAGGGAATTTCAAAAATACCTGCAAACTTTGATTACAAATCCACAAAAGTATGGGAAACTACCAAATATTTTTATATGTGAATCTTTGATGCTTAACTTGTATGTTTTGCTTTGAAAAACGTGTATTATTTAATGAGCAAATGTATAATCTAAGAATAGTTATTAGATTACCTAATTTTATATGTAATTTCTGTTTACATTTTTATATAGAGACATTTTGTATCGACTAGAAAAAAAACTATAAGAAATACTATACATACCCTGCGGGAAATTTGTGTCAATTGGTCCAACAGACTAGTCCTGGGATTTATGAAAATAGAACAAGTACAAAAAGAAAGGACTCATGACCAGTGAAAGAAAAACGAATCCCTTAACTGGTTTATGAAGAACAAAAAAGTAGAAAAAGTAATGAATTTCAGTACAGACTTCACCGGTGCTGTGACACATTTTTTGGTACTTTCTAAAATTTGGTTCTTGAATTTAATTCTAGGACTTGTTTTATTGAAAAAATACTACATTGTATTGAAATAATACTTAATTTTAGTAACTGACACTAAGTACGTTCATGGAGAATAGACCTGTGACTGGTCAAATGGTGTAAATTGACCCCCTCCAATGACAACCCCATGTAAAAGTGACAGGTGTTAGAACTAGAACCGGTCTCTACCACTAAAGACCTATCACGGGACTACTTCGGTGTCAGTTCGCTTTTCTCTAGGGTATCTAAACATGTGTAGATGGATAGTAGTTGAAGAATTTAAATTTGTTGCAACTGAGAATGTTATCCGTACACGAGATTTATTTTTAAAAAAAATTAATTTTATTTCAATGGTGATAGCCAAGCGCAACGTAAGTAATAAGCATTAGTTGATTTATTCCTACTCTGTATTAAATAAAATTAGACCTAAATAATATTTAAGCTCTCATTTGCAATTTATATTTATCAAATAGTCCTTAGTCTAGTAAAACGTAAATTTAAATATGAAATACTTACTTATTATATGTCCCCTTTTATCTCGCTGCGACTTTGTCTTTCGGTGTACCCTTCTTTCCTCCAGACTCTGATCGATTTCCAATTCTCCCGATAACGAAGCATCATTCATTTCCGAACACTGCTTCAAATAGCGCATCAAAGTTTCGTTCGCCTGCCGTACTTCCATTTCACCCGCAGCTATTAGCTTACGTTCACGCCTACGCTTGGACTCCGATTTACTGCGCTTGCGTCGTGGACTCTTTTCGAGAGAGCTACGTGATCGAATGGATCTTTGGGCTGGACTAGCTGTGGGATCTGATAGCGACTGATGTTTTCTGCCCACGCCACCACCACTGCCAGCACTTAGGGCCGATGGTGTGGGTGAAGATTGTTTCAGTTCACGATCCATGAAACCTAAAATACCGCGAGCAAATGAAGCATCTGCTGCAGTTTCGTGAACCCGACGGGAAGGTGAGTGGGGCGATAGTGTGCGCCTATGTCTATGCGTTGTTATGGTAGGAGGTAATTGTTGTAAAGTTTCACGCAAACTCATAGCATCACCTGATGAGTTGCGACTGCTACTGGGCCCATCGGGTGGACCTGTAGCGGCCAATTCACTAGCATCTGCTTCTGAGGGTTTTGTAAGATCGTTGTTTTCATTGGTTTTTTCGGTGTGATTATGATTGTGAGGATTATGACTGTCACCACTTGCATTTTCCTGCAGAGCATGACCATTTACCAGCACAACCGTTTGCTGGGAGTGTGAGGTTTGGCTAGAGGTTGGACCGCCCAAGGTTTCCGGTGTGTCTTCATTTGATGCCTGTCTTTCATGCTCTTGTAACAAACGTGTCGCTACGGCTGCTATCAAAGCATCTGATCCCACAACATTGCCAGAGCATGTGCCCTCTTCTGCATGCAATATGTTGTCAGTGTTGTTACGTGCTGGTGACTTACTATCCGATGTGCTGCTTGTATGTGCTGTTGCCTGTCGTTCGTTACGTCTATGACGTGATTCTGTGCGCCTCTGACGATGACGATGTACTTTTGGTGTTGCCTCCATTATGGTGCTGCAGTGCTTTTCTTTTCTTTACTTTGCCACTCGTTTCTTTTCTTATATTTTCTTTACGTTAAATTAGATTCAAGTAAAATATTACACCTGCTCATGCATGCATGTAAGTTGTATGTACTTTTTTAAATGTAAGAAGAATGTATGTGTGTTAGTTTGTGTATGTTCGCTGCTACGTGGTGTAGTTAAAAGCTTACAGTACAGCTGTTTTAAAGGTTAATCGCTTTGTCATGCAATTACTAAAACTTTTTTGGTCGTGCAATTTTTGTTGTTATTTCTTATGCTCTGTCTCTTCTTTTCAGTTAGTCTTAAGTTTCAAATGACACGTAATTTTATGCAATTGTACAATTGTTGTCCCGGGCCACTTACATTTTTTGTTTTGTTTTTATGCCAGACCATTTGTTTTATTGAAGGTGGTTAAGATATATTTTTTAGTTTTTTTTATATTTTTTTTTATGTGTGCAAAAAATTTTATATTGTTTTGTTAAAAATATTATATATATATATTTTATTAAATTCTTTTCATGTGTTATTAAAAAAAACAAACATATGAATGACTTCTGTAAAAAAACATTTTAATTTGTATTAATATTTTTAAATTTTTAACACTTATACGCCGCCAAAAAAAAAACCTTCTGTTGTCCATACATCGTTTCTGTATAACTTTACCACACAGATCAGAAATTTTATAAAATTTTAAATATATTTCTGTTAGTTTTCGAACAAGACAATAAAAAGTTGACGCTTTCTCTACTTTTGAAATCTTGGGAAATAAAGCTTTTATTTGAGAACAAAAATGTTTTCTTATAATTCAATTAGGAATTCTCCAAGGAACACAAAAATTATTTTATTTCGGTTTAATTGTTGTATTTTTCGTTTAAGATTGAAAATTTTCTTTTTTTATACTTTTTTGGCATTAGGAAAGAAGCACCAACCCGTGTATCTAAGATCCCATTAAGTAAAAGAATTCTGGGCTCATCATTTATTCTAAATCGATTAAGCCATCCCCGCTGGTTTAGCAATTCGTGTATAAAGGTACTAACCCGAAAAACTAAATCACAATCTGACTACTCATTGTGGTGTGCAACTTAGAAGGGCTTTAATTTCTTAACCCCCCTTGTGAAATTTAAATAGAAGTTGGGCGAAAATTATGTTAAAAAAGAAAACATATTAATTGAAAATTTAAAAAATGTATTAACCCTTAATTTTACAAACGCGATACTAGTCGAGTTGCCACCTGTCACTAGCGGAACAGCTAAATCCTAACATGGCGTTTACATTTGCCAGTACTGGCAAGACAGTAGCAATTCATTCAAACTTTTTCACTAATACATAAACACTTTTACAGCTATTTTGTTTTTGCATTATTTTGCCAACTAATATGTATATGCTTACTGTCTTGCCAGTACTGACAAATGTAAACGCTGTGTTAGAACTTCAGATATTGGTACACAGAAAAAATTAGCTGTAGTTTATTATCAATTAAAAAAAATTGTTTAAGCAGTAGTTCAATTTAATTAATGCGATAATCAATTATTTTTTTTTTTTTTTTTTTGTTAAAAGAAAATTAAAAAAATAATTTTTATTTAATTAAAAAAATTAAAATATTAATTGATTAACAAAAAATCTTAATTGATTTTTTCGTTTTAAATAAAATAATTTAAGCTTGTAGAATTGTTATTGGGGATTGTTTAAACCTAAGCTATATTTAATTAAATCAATTAAAACATTGTTTAAAACGGCAAAGTTTTTTTAAAATTTTTACAATTTTAAGTAATTTATATAATGATTTTTGTAATAGGTGCAAAATCAACAAATTGATGATTAGACAAGACAATTTAAAATTTTTTTCTGTGTATTGTACAAAATGCTTAACAACGAACATTATAATTTATATTTTCAATTAAGGCAAATTAATTGGAACAATTAAAAAATTTGTTTGAAACAGCATTATTGAATTAATTGAAAAAATGTTGGTGAAAATTTGGATGGTGCCACTTGTCAGCAAAAGAAACAATGGATCTTTTGAAAGAAAAGTTCGAAAATCGCATTATTTCTAGTTGAGGAAGAGTGAATTACACACCAAGATCGTGCGATTTGACACTTTAAGACTATTTTTTGTGGTGTTTTAAAAAACATAAGTGTACAGCAATATTTCCACAACAGTAAAAGAGCTTAAAAACAACATTATCGAGCAGATATCACCCATTAACAACAGTTTATTGAAAGAGAGATATGAGAAATGAGAGTTTTGGTAAAAGATTGTGAGACTGTGAGCCAGTAGGGAAGGCGTGGTTACTTTACCGACATAATTTTTAATTTTTAACCGGAATATATTTGTAACAAACTGAAATAAAAATATTTTTAATATCTCAAACAAAACTCTTTTTATTAGAATTAAAACCATACCTCAATTTTTGAACACAATTTATTTGTGCCAGTGTTCGAAAATAAACACTTAATATTGCTCCTTAGTGTTCGGTTCGGTAGATTTGTGGAAATCAAAAACGCTAATAGTGTTTGTGTAGAAAATCATTAAAAAAATAACGTGTCCCTGTTTGTCATCTTTCGAACACAAAAATAATACTGTTCTTATCCAACTCAACAAAAAATGAGAACCTTTAATTTCCTTCGGTTTTTTAAAAAAACCCACAAACTTCATAGTGTTCGGTTCAGCTCCCCAGTAAAAACTTCGCTTACTTTTTCAAAGTGAATAGCTTCTCTCACTCATTATTAAGTAGCTTTCTTCTATAACTGCTTCTATAACAACTTCTATAACTACATTTTTCTGAATGTATTTAGGGAAAAAAAATAATGACTTACTTTTGAATGCGTTCATTTTGGGACATCCCTTGTAAAATTCATTGGTTCCTTCAGTAGAATTGTAAGTAGTGCTTTCACTTTTTCCTGATTACTTAATACATTATTTTGTAGGCGAAGTTTTTACTGGGTCATTAATGTTCGTCCCTTTTGGCTGGTAAAAAAAACCAAACGATTTTTACAAAAACAAAATACACATACGAAAAAAAACAAAAAGCCAGCAAAATAATTTGACTCAAACAAAACATATAAATTTTTTAAATTTTTTGTTTGTTAATTTCTTTATCAATTTAAAAAAAAGAAACATTGTAGAACATTAAAATATAATGTTTGTCTACAGTATCACTACAATTGTTCTGTTTTTTAATGAAGAACACTATACAATAACACACTAATAATGTTCGGCTCTTTCTTGAAAATAGTTACGAACGTTATTAAAGGTGCGTTCGTCTACACAATCACTAAAAAAAATAGATATCGTTCTTGGGTGTGTAAGCCGAACGCTAAATAATGTTCTGTTTATTTTCGAACACTGATTTGTGCTACTTAAGGCCGTTGCACACTATCCCACAAAGTCTTACGTATTTTTCAAAAATGCTTCCCTGATTTAATTATTCTTTGAAAATTTTTTTAAAAACAACAACAACTTATCATGACAGGGTTGCATTTTCGTAAATTACTAAAGACTTTGTGGCATAGTGTATAACGGCCTTTAGTAACACGAATCAGTGTACGAAAATAAATAGAACATTATTTAGCGTTCGGTTCACACACCCAAGAATGATAACTATTTGTTTAGTGATTGTGTAGACGAACACAACCCGGTAGGCTAGCTGGTAGTGAGCTAGTCTAACAGCGCCTGGGTTGCGAGTTCGATTCCCGCCAGAGACTCTGGTTTCTTCCCTGCAGACAAGCGTAGAGCTTCGCGGGATTAGCTTAAGGAATTAAAATTAAAATAAATAAAAAAAGAAAAAAAATTTAAAAAAAAATTACATAACTACTTCTTATAACGAATTATACAAGTCATTATTTTAGTGAATAAAATAATCACTTTCACTTAAAACTTTGCCTACAAAATTATGTGTTGAGTTATCAGAAAAAAGTAAAAATATTTCTTACAATTCTACTGAAAGAACCAAAGAATTTTACTAGTAATGTCCCAAAACAAGCGTATAATAAAAAAATTAAACCACTATTTTTTTGCTATTTCATGTAATGGATTATTTCATTCATTATAATAATGACTTATACATAAAATACGCTATAAGAATTAGTTATACAATAACTGCTACGTAACGCAAATATTAGAGAAGAAAGCAACTAAATAATGATTTAAAGAAGCTATTCATTTTAGGAAGTTAGCGAAGATTTTACTGGTTATTTGAGAAGCTTTTGATTTCTAAATTAATCCCGATACTGGATTAACGCATTCCAAATCATCAATTTGGATTAAGAAAAACTTTTGATAAAGTCTGGCATGAAGACTTATTACGTAAATTGAAGCTTAATTTACCCATAAACAGAAACAATCTGTTAGAAAGCTATTTAGTCGATTGAAAATGTATTATAAAATAAGGCGATTTTTAAAGTTTACCCAAATCGACTAATGCTGGAGTTCCACAGTGAAGTCATTTAGCGTCCCAAACTTGTAGGAAAAAAATCTATTGTAAGAGGTGGTCTTTTTAAAATATAAAATTTTTATAGAGCAATTTTACACAACAGCCAGATATTATGGGTTTTTCCAATGGAAAAGATATTGATATCATGTCAAAATCCATGTTAAAACGGCAGGCGCTAGAGATCAATAAACACGAATTTCTTTGTGAAAGCAAAGTGCGAATCCAAAAGATTGAAACAAATTAACTAATTGAACGTTCCTGAATATTTAAACGGTTTTTTGCGGCAATCATTAAAAGAGATTTTTTTGGGTCCGTTTTATGGCGTAAACCCATTAATTTCAAACTAAAGCATATTTCATAATTATACTTATTTTTGATAAGGCATCCGCCAACCTCCACGCAGTAGGATACTTATTAGTGATAAAACTCGGCGAATAAATGTGCACTTAATACCCATTATTCGGCAGAAGCAAAATTGGCAAGACTTCCTTTTCTCGAGTGCTATCACTGCTCCTTATTTTGCACCACGAAAACCAATTACCGATTTAACTACGGCCCTGTGGAGCAATTCACTAACTTTTATTGCGATAATCGTATCGTTGAAATAAATATAACGAAAATTTTTCGAATTTGCTGTTCAGTAACATTTTTAGCGATATTCGCAGTCGTTTGAAGCCAGTTGTAACTTTAAGCAGTATTTTTTCGTTATTTAAGCGACAATAATTAACGTGGTGTTTGTTAAACCGCTTAAGTGTATTTTGTGCTCAAAATGACTTTTGAGTATTTGGCATTCGCGTATTTTGACATTTTGTAGGCAGAAATGCCACAAGATTTTAAATTAAATGAATACAAAAATACAACTGTACACTTTTGTTAAAAAAAAATAACAGAATCACACTATCGTTACTGCAAGCGAACAAATATAACGATTGTCGATTCATTTAAAGTTATTGAATCGCAGTACTGGACTAGTTATTGGTGAGTCTGTTTCGAAAATCACGTGGTAGCTGTTAATTATACCCGAGTGCAGCCTACTGGAGGATTTTCCTGGGTGATGTTGCTAATAAATAGAAGATTCTGTACTTCAGCAGTGGAGGTTAGATAACTCCGGCTTTTAAGCAAGGAGCGAGTGCATTGTCCGGCAGAATCATAAGGGCAGTAAAATTGCCACCAAAATGTCGTGTGGGTGATCACGCACACTTGGGGACGTTCGTAGACGCATTGAGCCAACCAAATGTTTATGCCCAATTTTCAGGATAGTATTTAAATCTATATTTCATTCATATAAACTTAAATCGTATTTAAATACAGATTGATTTTTTGAGTTTTATTTGAAAAGTCTTATTTAATTAAGATAAAAGTATGGTAGCACTAGTAAATACAAAAAAAAATATCATAAAAAAGAGTTTTTTATTTGCAAGGTGGTCTCAAAAAATAGCTGAATGTAATTGCTTTGCCTGTTGTTGTTGTGTTTCTGTCATAGTTAGGGCACCTTGCTGAGTTATTCAAATGGAAACTTAAGTTAAATTTATATATATCACATCGGTGAATTAAGTTTAATTTAAGTGTTTAGTGAAGAAGAGAATTTTGTATTTAAAACGATTAGAGTACCGTGAGGTAAGGCCGACAAGTCCGGTACTCACGGAAGTATGGCTCGTTTGTATAATGTGTTGCCGGCAATTTGGAGGCCATATCCCATCTGTCAATCCTGTACCGAAGGAAGGCCTGAATACTATTTTACATGATAAGAATATATTAAAAGTAAATCGTTTTTAGAAAAAACTTTTTTTAAAACTCTCGCAAGAGCGTAAAATACGTGAAAATATCACACAAAATATATTTTTTCCTGATATATTCTATCAAAATATTCTTATTAACATTTCCATTGACTTTCATAAATCCATAAGTGAAATTATGCTCTTCTTTATTTCTATGCTAAAAAATTCTTTTGTTTTTTCCCATAAATAATTGCAATTATTGGCCATATATATTTTAATCGGATTTAAAGAACATTTAACTAATCAAAATTGCATTATTACATTAGAAACTGTAGCCTACCCTGAGGTTTGTTTTCAAACATTTCCTTTATTAAAGGAAATGTAGCACAAGCTTTTGAAAGTTTTGCCATTAACTTAAAATATTGGTAAACAACACCGCAACAAAAACTAAATAGAAATTTATTTTCAACACAACTTAACTTCCTTCACTAAGAAATCCAATTATTACAAAGAACTTCTGTTTAAAATTAAAAAGAAAACTTTTAAAAAAAATCAATTATTTGCAAAGAAATCACATAACAAATTAAGAAAAACTACTTATTAAAAAAAAAATTAAGGTTTTTAATTTTTTTTTTTTGTTCTTATTAAAAAATAAACAATTTAACAACACTTTATTTAACGATTTCGAAACTAGTATCGAAATATGCTAGTTTAAAGAAACATAAAAAAATTTATTAAAATAATCTTCTGGTTTGTGTCTTTTTGTATTTTTTTTTTTTTTTAATTTTTACAGTAAAGTAAAATTTTAATCGACTTTTTTTGTTAAAATTCTGACCTAAATTTAAATTTTTACTGGGTTACCCCAACAATATCCAACACATCAATACCAATAGAAAATATTACACACATACACACACACACACTCATTTAGGCATTGTCATACTTTTTTTTAAGCTTTATTTATAAAAATAGCACAAATTCTGGCTAAAGATTTTTGTTTTTTAATTTATTTATTAAGTTTTTATTATGAAAAAATAAAATCAAAACACGTATGTATTTTATTTATTCAAATTAATTATATTTTATCAACCAAAACCTTTATATTACACGTTTTAACTTGAATTATTTCTCAAACGCCTGAAGTTATACTTCAGATTTTATTTTTATTTTGTTATCAATTATTTTCGCTACTTATTTGTTTAAGTTGTGTTTCTAGTTGTAATAGACACGTTCACGGCTGCCGAGCAACTGAATTGTTGTTCATTGCACTAACATCTCAAAATGGCTGACTTGAATTTTGTCCTGTGTGTTTGTATGAGGTTTTTCTTCGTTTTTTGTTATTGTTATGAAATGTAGTTACAAGAAACCAAAAAAAAAAAAAAGAAAAAAATTAAAATGAAAGCAAAAAATTAAGAAAGCTTTTTAGTGACGTCAGCAAAATTTATATAGTCTAAAATTTATTGTTGCTTTAAATGAGCGTTTTCTTTTAATATACATACACACATGCATTTGACATTTGTGTATGTATGTACATATACTACATAGGCTTTACATATACTATACATATCCAATATTTCACATATCGCCTGTTTACCACAATAGTGACATAACTCAAAAAAATCCTTTTTGAGATAAACGCGTTTAAAGATTTTAATTTGTTCAAACCACTTAGAAAAACTTACAACACATTATCGTCAAACACGAAAAAAATAAAAGATATAAATGTGAATTTTATACACAGCATAAAGAAAAACATAGCGAACATTTCTGCATCACTAACTCTAAAATTTTAATTATTGAGTTATGTCACTATTAAAGTTAATGAGCGATATACTTTTACACCTACAAATCTACATAGAAACTTTTGCAATTGTATGTGAGATATCTTTTTCCAAAAAAGTATTTATTTTATTTTTTTTTTTTATTTTGTCTTCTTAATTTTATTTGAGTATAAATCGGAGCAAGAGAGAGTTATTATTAAGAATTAATAAAAAAATCTTTCATCTCTGATGAATTTTTTTAGAATTGTTTTGATTTTGTTAAACTCCTTATCGATAACAGTTGTTTATTAATGAATTCACAAAGACAGGACTAGATAAGTAGGTGAAAGAAAATGTTAAGGTTTATATTTACTTTTGTTAAATACACTGAACAAAAAATTTGTGTGTGTGGTCTAACCAATATAATAGACCGTTTGGAAAAGTTAAGTTATTTGAAAAATCATTAAATCAAATCAAATTTAATTTGGTTACAAAATAACTTGAAAAAATATTTGCCAAAATAAACGTATACTTTACTTTCTGCTAAAGTATTCTTGGTATTCCTACACCCCAGGTGAAGCCTTCAGTCGAGAAGACAAGCTGGTAAAGCGAAGCAATAATAGACGATTTTACTAAAAACTCTCATGCGATGCGCAAAAGCTGCGGTAGAGCATTGACCGAATGATCTTTATGCTATAAACAAAATGTTCACTGTTAAAAACTTCGCAACCACAAAGCTTTTAAAGAACATCGAGGGAGTGCTAACAACATCCCGGTCGGAACAAATATGGTTCAGATTTACGTAAGTACCTACGTTTTAGTTCTGTCTCACGGTGGATCTCAACCACTTGGTGTCCCAGTGTGTGCAGGATGATTAAGTCACACACAGGTCGCAATTTAGGTACAAGACCAAGAATCTTAGTACCACTCCTTGTTTAGGGGTTGGAGCTATCTAGTCTCCACTGCATAGATTGATCCAAGCAGTTTGAAAAAGAGAGTCACAACGATCCTAGGATCAAGCACCAACAGCCACCACGTGTACCCTGCAAGCAGAGTCCTCACCATATAGTCATGCCGGGTTGTGAGTTCCGGGGGCTATATGACTGCCCGTGGCGCCTTAAATAAAATCCGTAAACTTCAAGAGCCCTGTAATTTCAGATATTCTGTTATGCGTCAGCCACGGTGATTCCATAGATTTTCATTGTCCGAATGAAGATATCAACACGACAGACCTAGTCCAGCCATGCCCCTCGAGCCACTACCACTTCATAGTCCCGAAGGACTCCATGGCAACGATTCTACTGCAGGAAAGAAATACTTTTCTTTTTTATTTATTTATTTATTTAAGGTCTGCGGAATAAATCCTTACAGACCAATTATAAAAAATTTACATAATATACAAAATAAAAAAAGATTTAGACATCCATTTAATTACACTAATTAAGGTGCAAAATAATATTACGTTTAATGACATTAACATTAACAGAAAAATCAATAGGAAAATAAAAATCATTATAATGTTTACACAATTTTCTTAGAGTATCAGAATTAGCATAATTAGTTGATACCTCCAAACGGCTTCTGTATGATAAGCGTACTGTTACCAATACATAGTTCATTTAATTATTTTCATTCATTAGTCATTATATAAGGAGAAAATTTAATTATATGCTACCCCGATTGCAGTTTGTTCTAATCAATTAGCAGTTATGCAAGGGTGAAATCATCCCCAAGCATGTTACTGTATATTATGATATAAGGCCACCTTTTGGTTCCTTGCGGAACTCAGGCGTGACCAATTTCCCAATTGTCGGCTATGCACCACCTTACTTAGAGGGGATCCCTCTTAATATTTAATTAGTCCTAGGACATTTTAATCTAATTATTCGCCATTATTACAAAGAGGTAGAAGTGCAATCCTCTAAGTATTTTTCTACCCTTTCTGAGAAGAATAGTATTGTTTCCTAATGTTTTAACCTTGTTCCTTAGCCAACTGGAAAGATTAAGTCGTTTCCAGGAGCCGCCACGAGGAGGCGGAACAAAGGCAATTGATGCCGATCTGATGGCTTACGAGGCACATCAGACTGACATCTTAGACTCCCTCCCGGTCGGAACAACTTGAAATATGAAGCCAACACTATTTCAACTTGCTGTTCAACAAGTGCCGAAAACATATTAACTTATTAAACGAAATATTAACCGCTGTCTCGACCTTAAAAGCAAATAAGTCCCCTTAAGCAATGGCTCAAAGTGGACAGCCAAACATTATCATCCTTTCTTCTACCTTCTAAGCCAGAAGTAGGGGTTTTTTCCGGGAATTCCCGGGACGGTTATTTTATTTCCCGTTTTCCCGGGATTTTTCTTGCGGGATCCCGGGAAATAAAAAATTCCTCATAATTTCAGAAAATAGCTATTTATACTTTGAAATTAAGTTTTCTATTCTTTAAAAATTAGCATCTGTGGATGGGTTGTGGATTAGATCAATTGCAAGAAGTGAGTACATGTATTTAAATTAATGTCTCCTGATGCAATAAATCTACTAACAGCAGAATGGGCAGTGCAACAGATGATTATTATTACATTTAGTGAAGTGAAGAGTTAACAAAGTATATTAATTCAAAATAAGATGCAGGCAGTAAAGTTTCATTGTCCATTTACAAGTCTTAAAAATAGGAGATACCTAAACATATCGCTCCTTTATTGCAACATAGTCATATCTAAAAAAACAAACGATCTTGGCAAAAAGCGATTAAAGTTTTCCAAATGTTCCTATTTAAAGATATATTTTGCTATAACTTCGGTTCAGTTTGAGATATAATACGAGAAGGTATGAAGGAAAACTTTGCTAAAGTTACTTCAAATTTTGAGATATGACTATGATGCAATGAAGGAGCGATATGTTTATTAGGTGATAAACACAAATTTTCAATTTCAATTTCAATTTGTGTTGGTTTATATACCCGTGAACTGCGGGGAAACCTAAATAAAATAACATTTTGGATACTCGTGTAAGATACTACAACATACAACTTGAAAAACACATTGTCCTAAAGATTACAAATGGACCTATTGAAATGAAAAGGTTTGTAAGAAGCAGTCCGGTTGATGCTATTTTTTCATCAACCTTGACATACATTTGACTGATATAGACGTTGTTTATAAAAAAAAAATTGCTTCTGATTGTGAATCCGAAGCATGCTACAACGGTGCACTTTTAAATATTTGTCCAACCTCGGTAAAAAATGAACGAAATTTTTCGGAAACATGATAATTAGTAAACAAAATCAGGAATATACTTTTTGACGACTTACCAAGCGCTTTGAGTGTGTCAGAAAGTTATTTCCTAAGCCGTTAAAAAATGTTATATATTTCTTTAAAATATTTTATATATTTTATTAATTAACTTTTTGATCTCATATCTTGAATACCTTAATTTTTATTTTGTTTTTATTAGTGTTTTATGAATTAAATTTGTATGCTTATGTTATCTCTTTATCTTGTATCCAGAGCATAATAATACTGAATAAAAGCATAATAATAGGGAATAAAAGCGTGAGGTGATAATAATTCAAGTTCCTATTTCAATCTTCAATTAATTTTTTAGTATTGAACTATTTCTTTTACTTTCTTTGTAAACAAGTTCCCTTACGTTTTTTTATAAAAGTTTTTTTCATTAATTAATAACAAAGTTTACTTTGTATTATTTATATGGAGCGGGATCCCGGGAAAGCGGGAAATTTTTTTAAATTTCCCGGGATCAAAAAGTCCGGGAAAAAAACTCAAGACAGAAGCGAATTAAATCCCCAGCTTAAAAAACTATTATCGTCAACATCCTCAAAAACATCAGTAAAAATTGGAAACGTATTACCACTTAGTACAGTAAGCAATATCATAGCACACATTATAAATAGCAGATTATCCCAAGCTGTATTGCCGACACTCCGGGATGATCAAGCATGAAAGTCGTTCACTTATTATATTAGCCCCTTGACCTTGAATGTAGAATAGTTTACCGAGTATTAATCACCATTATATATCATTAGCTAAAATGCAAAATGGCATAACTAACAAAAATATAATTTTACAGGAGAAGCAAAAAGCTTTGTAAAATTAAAACTACACAGAAAGAAAAACCCTCGGGATAAATTAAGTTTTTTTTAGTTACTTTAAGTACGAGCCGTACTCAAAAATTACAGTACGAATAAAACTAAAAAGTACTTAAAGCAATCCTAAATGGAATTACTTCCGAAAATCAATCCCGGAATTTCTTAAAATAAGTATAAAATTTTTAAATCAAGTAAAAAAAAATTAACTTTTCGTGGGTAGTTGCACTACCTTAGACTAAAATTAAAAACTTAGCGTTTTAATCTCATTTAACTTATCAAAGTTTGGTGTAGACGCTACAACAACACCACACAAGTTGTTAAAAAACGATTTGCTTGTTGTGTGAAGAAACAACAGAAAAAGACGAAAACACATTATTTTCAAGTTTAAAAAGTAAAATTGAGAACTCTTGCTTCTCATTTAGTTTATATTTTCAGTTATATATGTACAGTAAGTTTTTACAGTTAAAACCATATCGGGAATGATGCTGGTGTTTTATAATTGAAATTCTGTAAGGCGTAAAAAGGCTAAGTTTCACTTTTTGTTTCTTTCAAGTACGAATTTGGGTTAAAATCAACTTTATAATATTTTAATAAATCGCATTTTGAGACTGATTCAATCTTAGTTTTACTTAAATCAATTTAATTTTCGGACTATTTCAAGTACGAACTGGGGAGTATTTCGCCATTGAAAATCCGTACTTGAATCAATCTTTCTGTACTTGATTCAAAAAAATCCGTACTTACCGTACTTTTAATACTTCTTTGGATTATTTGAATACGGATGGATTGATTTTTCTTTTGAGTGTATAAAAATGTCAGAAAAACATACATTGGTCCATGGAACTCTTTAAACAATTTTCAGAGAAAACCATTTCATTTTATTTTGTTGGAAAAAATGTGTATTTACGACGTTTTGCATTTATCAAATAAAATTTGTTTTTTCTTAAAAAAAGCATAATTTTTAATTGCAAAAGTGTAAAATTTTGTCACGACATGTAGTTTAATGTCGCTTCGATGTACTTAAGGAAGTCAAAAAAGGATGCGTTTTATCGCCGTTGCTGTTTAATATTGTGTTCAACGTTTTTATATGTAATGCGACTTGAGCTAGCAATGAGCGCTTGAATACCTCGAATACGCAGACTACATCTGCTTCTTGTCACATAGCCACAGAAATATTTTATCGAAACTCAAGTTTACAGAAATCGAAACCGCCGAGGCTGGATTAAAATACGCAGCGTCAACCTGGATGATGTAACAACTTTCTGCAACTAGCATCATTATGAACTCTGGCGGCTCTAGCAAAGAAGTGGCATACCGAACATCAAAAGCCAATCAAGTACTTGGTATGCTAAGTCCAATATGGAAATCATCAGTAATATCTTTAAGCACCAAGATTAAATGGTTAAGCTCCTGTTAGAAATACGTGTTCCTAGATGCCAGCGAGACATGGAACGCATTGCCACGTGCTAAAAATGCTGTGCAGGTGTTTGTCAACTGCTGTTTGCAAAAGATTTTTCGAATTTTCTGGCATGCAACAATATCAAACGTACTTCTATCAAGCAGAACTAACCAACGTTGTTTCTAGATTGAAATACTCAATTGCAAATGGCGATATGTTGCGCAGGACCACAGGAGACATATCAAAAGCCGCCATCGACTGGACACTTCCGGGTGGTACGCGAAGAAGAGGCCATCCATGGCACACATGTAATGCTGTAATGCCAGGGTACGCAAAGTGGTCTTATTTGAAGAGAAATTAAGCATAAATCCTCTTATACAACTGAATGGAATCAGCTTGCGATGGCCCTTTGTATTGTCATGGAAAGCATTTTTGAAACACTATTTAAAATCTCTTAACTTTACTAGCTTACAAACTGTTTGATCCCGGCGCTGCTCGAGTTTTTCTAAAAAACAATTAAATACTGGAGAATACCGGGTCAAAATTTTTTAGGAAATATATTTTGTGAATTTTAGCAAAATCGTACCATAAATAAAAAACTTTAAATATCACGTCAACAGTGCCACCTATCGGGATTAAACTCAAGATAAACCTAGCTCCAGGCTAAACCAAGTTATTGTCCAAGTTTGGTGTCAATCAGTCTAGCGGTTCTTAAGTTTTAGGAACGCATACCCGGCACAAAAGTTTATATATATATTTACATATATATGCTTATAGGAAGCTACTTGTTTATTTTCAATTTCACAATTATGCTAGAATAACGTTTAGATAATATACAATTTCTGTCTGTGTAAATTATTTAACATAAGAATCCTGTTCCCACTCATTAAGCAAATGTGTACTCTTACTGATTCTCTTACCACACTAAAGCTTTAAAGTTCAGCAACAATTCCTTAAACTTTAACTGGAAAATTAAAACGAAAAAAATGTTAAAAAAGAAAACGAATATAATAATAATGACGGCGCATGTTGTGAAAATACTTCCAAGGATGACGTCAATCGAAAGGAAGAGCTTTGACATTTTTTTGTTGTTATATGAATGTGTACAAAAACAATAACTAAAGCACTTAATACATAATACAGCCAAAAAAAAAAAAAAAACAAAAATATAATAGATAAAAAACAAACAAAATAAACACAACCTTTTAGACAATATGCATACATACATATAATATTTACTATATGAAGAGTTCCTTTCACACACACACAGTCACTTAAGCTTCCAAACATGCAGGCAAGTTTATGTGAAAGCAGCAGACAAATTGAGAAAACAAAATGCCGGTAAAAATTATATGTACATACAAACAAATTTATAAGTGTTTGCATGTATGTACAAAAATACCGCTAAAACGTATTAAATATAATTATAAGCAAATACTCATAACAACAACAATAACTATGGTTGCTACAACAAATTAAGGACAACAAAAGCAAAAAATAAACACTCACTATAAAGTAGAATGTTATGAATTTAGCATTCAATAGTGAAAATTATGTGGGTAGTGAAAGTAAGTGACATTTCAAAATAGATTTTAATGAATTTAATTTTTATAAAAGAAAGAACTGTACTTTATTTACCATTTGAATTTTTGTATGTAAATAAATATAAAACCCACATAAATTTTTGCTGTAGTTTAAATTGTTCCATAAATTGTAGCAAGTAACAGCGCGCATATTCCAAATTTTTTTTTATTGCTTTCTATAATGCAAACGCACAAACGCTCATTCATGAATGACCTACGAAATTGTGAGTTTTAGTGACTTTTTAACTTGTCATAGACAACAGAAAGCATTTTCCAAAGCAAATTAAATTTCGTCAGACATTTAATTTTTGTTTTCTTTCGGTATTATTTTCTCTGCTACCCACGTGCAATTTGGCCAGTGCTTTAAGGCCCAAAATGTTACCCTTCTTTTGGAAAACAGTTAAAAATTCGTTAAAATAGAATTTATATTTAGATACAGAGAAGAGCAAAAATAAAAAATAAAGTTCCTTAATTTCTAGAGAATTGATTGTGAAGAATAATGAAGAGTGTTTTATTTAGCTTTCTCTATTCTTATATGACAATAGCATGTATTGAAAATTCTTTTTTGGTTTTTTTAAAAAATATAAATTTTTGCTAAAATTAAACCTTTATGCCTGTATTTATAAAATTTTTTTAAATTTAATAAAGGTTTACAAAACAAATTTTGTATGAAAATTTGGCTTAATAAACGTTTGTTAAATTTAATAATCGTTTATAAATACGGGGGTTTAACTTTAAGCAATCAAGAAAAATAGCTAAGAATTGGTTCGAGAACGTGTTAGGAGATTTAAATTGCAGCATTTGAACAGGCATGTTTATTTCTAGTTGGACTTTTTTCACATTACGCCACAGTGGCGATGATTTCAAGCAATTGTTGATCTCTTCAGTGTACATTAAACGTGGAATGATGGGAAATGTTTGTCTGAAATCACCTGAAAGGAGTAACAGAGTGTCACCGAATAGTTTGTCGTTTTTTTATATATTAGTATGGATATAAAAAATTTATGAGCCATAGTGCATTCATCCCAGATGATAATTTTGCATTGCTTCAGTACCGCTGCCATGAACGATTGTTTTTTTTTTATTTTGCGCACTAACTCTGGGTTATTTTGAATATTCAGTTGCAGCTTAAATGATGAGTGAGCTGTTCTACCTCCGTCCAATAAAATTGCTGCACTACCAGATAATGCAGCGTCCAATGCGATGTCATTATAAGATTGTATTTCCGCGAGAATTAGCGAAATGTGGAATTTTTCCCCAGTTCTACCTGGTGCATTCACAGTACCGCTAAAACTGACAGCATAATGCGGACGTAAATAACACATTGTAAATGCGTTAGTAGTGGGACATTGCGAGTAACAATCGCTGCCATTTCTTCCATATCGTACTGCAGTTCACGATTAATTTCGGTGTTCATTAAATCAAATGCACTTCGATGTGGCTAACTCATACCGAAATGACCGAGTAGTAAATAGACAATGAACACGCTAAGAAATTTCCTTCATTGTACATAGAATTACGAAAAAAAAAAACTTTGTTAAAAAATTCATAAAATTTTTAAGAGAATCGGTTAAGTAATTAAGAAGGTATAGGGGGGGTGCTTTTACCCTTTCTTTTTTTACACCCTAAATATTAATATCAATTTTAGTACCTTAAGTACCTTCAAGACTTGAAACTATCATCGGATAATTAATAAAGAAAACATTGGCAAGGGGAGCTTTTACCCGTTTTCCCCTATTTTACGCCCTTTAACGATATTAAATATGCTTTACGAAAAATCGACATAAATCGAATAGAATCTGTCCAACAACAATTTTAATTGTTCTGCTCTTTCGTCCTATTCTGTTAGACTTGAACGAGTTAAATTGCCTTTACTGTTAAGCCGAAGAAAAATGCTTAACATTACGTTCTTAGTTCATTTGCTTAATGGTAATGTTTTAAATTTCTGCTTAATTATGTTAAAGTTAACGTTCCTGAACGATCAACTCGCAACTTTACACCATTCTTTCTTCAGGTTTTTCACTCAAACTACGCAAATCCCGATCCTTTTCGGAGAATATTTAGAGACTTTAATGAAATTTATAATTTTATTGACTTTTCTTTGAATATTAGTGTTAATAAACGTAGTATTATTTTGTTTTAAAATACACTCATAAAATTATTGCAGTAACTGATAGTGGGTTATAAAATTCGTTTTCCGTACTGTTAAAATTGAATAAAAATATAGTTATTTTACGAAAAATTTTATTTTTTTAACATTTATGTTTGTTATTCTAAAAATAAACTACCTAAAAATAATGTTTTTTCGTATTTATTTTTTTATGTAGGTAGTTTTGATTTTTATCAGTTAAAATATATTTTTTAAAAGTAAAAACTATTAAATTTTAAGAAATATGCTGTTTAATAAATAAAACATTTAAAAATGAATGTTAAAATCATTTGTTTTAAATGAAATGTAAATGATCCGTTTTTTAAATTAATTTTAAGTTGTTTAAAATGAATTTTCGTTTGAATTTAACTACATAATATTTTGAATGTACATAACCTTATATTTTGTTTGTAATTTAGTTAAAGTCTGTAAGGATTTAAATCCGTGGACTAAAACAAATAAATAAATGTTGTAACGATATTGCGGTTTCAAAAAATTTTTTAATTTTATCAGCGCCTCTGGAACAACAAATAAGTTGTAGTTAAGAAGGGGATAGTCCAAGATTTCTTTTCCTCCGATTTAGAACTCGATATTTTAGAGTTTAAAGTTATTGTTCTTAGATTATTTGCTTTCTTTTTTGACTCATTGTTGCAAAATATTTAGATTTAAAATCACTTCAGCAATTGTAATTTGAAACTACTAAACCCCTTCAACTTGCAACCAGCATACAACCTTCACATACATGTTTGCGTTAAGACTTAAAAGGGAAATTCCCTTTTATGTTTTAGCTTTCTACAAGCATTTTTATATTAACGACACAAATTGTAGCACTTACGACGAAGCCATGCGAAGCAAACTGAAACAAAAACGAAGAAACTTCGCAATCACAGAAATTTTTGAAACACACAACTTCGAAACGATACAAACCGGGTAGTGGTGTACTTTATTGGGTCCAGTACTGCCAGATTTGACGATTTATAGTCATTTTGAAGATTTTTTTGTTCCGAAATTACCAAAGTGCCGATTTACTGACATTTTTCTAAAAGTGACGATTGTTTTTCAGTCTCCAAAGTCTTAATAAAACATTACATTTTTTGACACGTTTGTTTTTTAATCTTAGAATGTTAAACAGCCGATTAACAATACCCTATCAAGAGCGGAAGAAGAAACGTTTTCTTTCGCTTATCTTTAATGCTGATATGCAATAGCGTCAACGTGGTTTCACGAACAGTTGTGATAACTTTCTTGTTTGATAAAACCCACAAATTATAAATAAAAATAGAGATAAGAACGCTAGATTGACCGAAAAATAGGTTAATTGCCATTATTAATAAACAATAGCGGCCAACTTCACTATTAAACGAGTTGTCAAAATCGGGGTTTCCAATAATCTTTAGGTAAAAAAACAACACTTTAACAGATTTTAGCATATTATTTTTGAAGTTTTGGTATATTCTCATCAATCAGAAATACTACTGAAGTGGCCACGCAATGAGCGGCATGTGAGCAGCTAAGCGTCGCCGCTCAGGAATAAAACTTGTTCTAATTTTTAGTTGTTTTCTGAGCGGCAAAGAATAAACAAGACAAAAGTGATTGTGGAGCTTATAATTTCATTTGTACAGAGCCGACCGCTATTATGACAAGACAGATAAACAAATTTTCTGTTAACTTTTAACCAAATCTGCTGTTACCTTTTTGCAACAGAATATCAAAGGATTTCACAGACATACGGCACTATTGCCAAAATCTGTCTAGAAATTTGCTTGATTTATAGAATTAACACCAAATCTTCTTTTTTCCCTTAAACGCATAAAAGTCTTATACATATGAATACGAGTTTGGCGTAGTAACAATAAACAAACCTTTCTTGACAATGGTATTTCAACAGATTTAAATGCTCAGAAATGACGCTCAGTGATAAGCCACTTGCCGCTAATACTCGCCGTTCTGTCGCTCACTGCTTTGCCGCTCGCCGCTTAACCACTCATTGCGTGGTCTGGGCCTAATAGTCGATTTATTAAGAAAAACAGATTTTCAAAAGACATTTTTGTGGGGGCGAAGTAAAATTAGAAACCTTATGGAACCATGATTTTTTATGAATTAAGTTTTTCGGACTGGCAGCACTGGTTGGTAATTGTGTCCAAACTACATCTGTGAAAGTGAAAAGTATTCAGTATACTCTGCCATTTCATCATGGAGAAACTCACAAACGAGCAACTACTGCAAATCGTTGAAATTTATTATCAAAATTCAGCTCGATGGAAATCCACTGTTTTATCGAAAAATCGTGTTCAGCGATGAGACTCATTTTTGGCTAAATAGATACGTAAACAAGCAAAACTGCCGCATCTGGGGTGAAGAACAGTCACATGCCGTACAAGAGTTACCGATGCATGCCGAAAAACCGACAGTTTGGTGTGGTTTATGGGCTGGTGGCATCATCGGTCCATTTTTCTTCAAAGACGACCGTGGAAGAAACGTTACCGTCAACGGTATCGAGTAATGATACGCGACTTTTTTTTGCCCAAATTGGCTTAGTTGGACTTGGTTGATATGTGGTTCCAACAAGATGGTGCCACATGCCACGCAGCTCGTGAAACAATGGACATATTGAAGGATGAATTTGGTAAGCAGTTTATCTCTCAAAATGGCCCTGTAAGTTGGCCGCCAAGATCATTTGATTTGACGCCTCTTGACTGTTTCTTGTGGAGTTATATGAAGTCGTTGGCCTATGTGGACAAGCCAAACACGATTGAAGCCTTAGAGTATAACATAACACGTGTTATTCATGGAATACAGGCCGAAATGCTCGAAAAAGTGGTGCAAAATTGGACCTTACGAATGGACCATTTGAACCGGAGTCGCGGGCATCATTTAAATGAAGTTATTTTTAAAAAGGCAATGGCAAACACCAATTTATTGATTCCAATAAAAATTTTGAAAACATGATGCAAATTTGAGTGTTTTATTAGATTTTTTAAAAAACTACGCTTAAAAAATCACCCATTATCTAATAAGAGAGAAAAAGAGTGAATAATTGAAGCATTAACGGCCATTTTCGCCAAGTTCAGTTAAACAAAGTACTACTATAACTTCCAGTTATTAAAATGTTTTTAAGAGTTTATAACTGATAGTTAGTTATAACTAGGGATGAGATTTTCATGCACTAAAAAATCGAAAATATTCACTAAAAACTCTAAAATATGCATTAAAAAAATAAAAAATATGCACTTAAAACTTAAACATTTTTAATAAAATCGTTTTTTTTTTTTTTTTTTAAATTTTATTTAACCCTAGAAAGATAATCTGCGTAAAATTTACGCATATTGTAAACAAAAGTTTTGTTAATTATTGAAGTTCTTTTTTTGTTTTAGTTTTTTCTGATAATAAATATATATAAACATATTTAAAACTCGGGTCTTTTTACTTTAGCTGTATTGAAAAAAGTAATCAACATTAGTTTATTTCAAATTAATCAACAAAATGCCACAATTTAGCTTTCCAAAAAGCATGCGTAAATTTTACGCATGATTGTCTTTAACATATATCAGAATATGATTATCTTTCTAGGGTTAAAAGGTGCAATATTTTTTAATACTTAAATTAAATTACTAATTCAAACGTTTGTTTCCAATAGCAATAAATACTTTTTTATATTATCAAAAACCTATTCTACATGGAAAATAATCTGTCAACGTCAACAGAAGTTATAGGAGCATACTTGAAGGATGCCAATTCATTTATAGAATATGCATATATTTTCTAATTCAGATCCCACATTTGACCCCAGATCTAAAATGGTTGAAATTTGTTTTATTTTTTTTTTTAAAAACCTCTATTTTTTTGCAAAACATTTTGGATTTTTTTAATTGGTTGGGATATTTTTCATTCCACATTGTTAATTTTATTTTCTGCAATATCAATTAATTTAAGCTGACTATTGAACTGACTATATTTATTAATTGTGGCCCTATGTTCCACCTAGGAACTTGGATGAAATAATAATAATTGAACTACATCCCTCCAATTTAGTTAATGTTTCACCAATATATCCGTAGTTGGAAACTACAAATGCTAATTGATCTTTTACTTTTTTAATTGCATAAGCATCGGTTGCAACAAGTTCTTTAAAAACATTCTTAAATTGCTCAAAGTTTTTTGAATAGTATTCTACACATATGGTTAATACTGGCTGCGGTGTTAACAGTACCAAAAGATGCATTTCATTAAAAATTGCAACTCGTGATGGATCCTTTAAAAATCTTTTTTTCCCGTATGAAACCAATAAATCAATATTATCGAATTTTTTTCTTATTTCCTCTGCAACTCATGTGCCAAGCAAGTAACATGTAACAGCAGTAAGGTGCTGCATCGGTTAAAAAAAAGAATCTTTTGTCGAAATTTTGTATTTTAAGCAGAGCTGATTTAAAAATTTTTTTTGGAAAATTTTTTTTTGTTTACATGGATATTTTTTGAACAACTTTTTTTATAATATGTAAATTAAAAAAAATATATCACTCACAAAGGTTAAAATATGCAAAAATATGCATTTAAAACTAAAATATGCAAAAATATGCATTTTAACCAAAATATGCAACAATATGCAAAAACAAATCGATGCCATTTTAACCCAAATTTAATGATTCGGAAAGATAATTGGTCAACACCGATCTTAGACTATCGACAAAAAACATGCATTTGCATGGAAATCGCATCCCTAGTTGCAACTGAACTTGGTAAAATTGGCCGTAAAGCTCTTCTTTTGTAAGGGTTTTAGCTAAAATGCTTTATACCGGAAAGATTTTTAACATTAAACCAATTTTGTATATTCAAGAAAATATTCAAGTCTAATTTAAACGACCTAATAATTATGTTGTGGTTGCTATCGTGGCAATAAACATATGTGTGGGCACTATGTAGGATAATGGCCTGAATATAAATACTAAATTAACATTATATTTATATAGTTGATATATGGTCTAAATTTTTCGTTACAAAACCCAAAATTCGGGAGTACATTTGTATGGAAGGCAGCTGAAATAATGGAACAATTTGATTCAATAAAAAAGAGATATCTGAGCCAAATTTATTGCTTTTAACTTTTATTGAGTGGACGCTATTGTTTCAAAACCATTACTTCAAGAAGAAAAAGCGAGTTATATATTTACAACTCGGTCATTTGTGAATCTTATTCGCTAATTTTTCACTGCCAGTAATACTATTAAGCTAATAAGAGGTGAATTTAAAAAACTTTGATAACTAATATGCATGCGGCAGTGTAAGTAAAACTGAACTGGCAAAATAAAATAAAGTAATTAGTTTTTTCTTTACCCACTTACAACTACATTTAGAGTTGAAAAAAAAAACCAACCAATTGTAGTCGGGACTGTAAGAAAAGATAAACTTACTGTTTATTGTTGTTTTTTTTATTTAAGCTTTGATATAATTACAAGTAAAACTGGGTTTTATAATTCTTATTCGCTTAACAGATTTATTTCTATAATACCTTTAGTTTTTCTCAAATCTGGCCTAAGCAACCAGTCAACAATACATTTCAGTTTATCAATAGCATGAAATGGGAGTTTAGCACATTTAAACGAAACCTTGTTAATTAATTTTTTGAATACCAAGAAAAGCTTTGGTAAAAATAATTAAATTCACAAATAATAAAAAGGCTTTCAAAAGTGAATGTCATGGATAGTTTTTCGCTGAGGTTTTCAATACTTTCTCGCAAAAATGAGGCTCTGTAACTTCATGTTACTGTCTTTAAAAAAATCTGTTCATAATGATTTTATCGCTTGAAATCCGTGTACCAGAACTTTTGAAAGTACTTGTTATACTTTAAGGGATCTAAGATCACTGTTGTAGAAATTGCAAACGGAATGACTCTTTTAAAATAGTATAAAATTATGTATGAATGTTGTAATTAATTATTGAAAATCAATTCTTAAGTCCAGATAAGATAAAAAAAAGTTTAAAATAAAAAAATTCGGTAAAAAAATCATTTTTCTCAAATAATAAAATAATCCAAAATTAAAGAAAAATTTCCTTTATAATACAAAATTTTAAAAACGTAAACAGAAATGTTTTTTTAATGAAAATTCGTATGGTTAACAACATTTTTTTCAATTTTTTAAATTTGACTTAAGATTTTTTGTCAAAATGCCACAGAATTATTTAAAATACTTTTTTTTATTTCAAATACTATCGACAGACAACTATTTTATCAACCGCAACTGTAATTTGAAACTCTGCGCACATCCTCTTCGTATCTTCTTTTCTTTTGCAAATGCTTTAAAAAAAATCAATAGTTGTGTCAACACATGCCATAATTATGACGTCATTAAATTTGCTGACGTCTTTAAACTCCTAATGTAATATAACTAAATATGTACGTGGTTGAGCAAGAGAGAAAAACGACAGAAAAACATTTATTTAAATGTATATGTATAGCAAAATTTTTCTGTTCCTCTGTATGTGTTTGTTTAAATGTTAAGAAAAAGAAGCATCAAATATTGTTACCAAAAAAAACAAAAAAGAGGAAAAGGAAATATCTATAAGCCAGTGATGTCAGATTAGGGGATTTATCCCCAAATTGGGGATTTTTTTTTAACAAAATAAGTGGGGAATGTAAGATGAGATAAACCCACTGTTTATTGTTGATGTGTTTTGTTTAAACTTTGATATTATTACAAGTAGAACTGTTGCTATAAGTCTTATACGCTTAACAGTTTTATTTGGTTTAATATCTTTAGTTTTTCTAAAATCTTTATGGATGAAGTTTCCTGATGATCTGGCCTAAGCAACCAGTGAAATGCGCATAGGAATAGCTTATCCCATCAACAATAAATTTCAAGTGTTTTTATCAATAATAAAAACTGGGAATTAAGCACGAATATCAAAATCTTTTGAAATTAAAATTTTGTATTCCCAAAAATTGAAATTACTTTTTGAAAATAAAAAATTTTAATGTTGGTAATTTTATGTCTATTATATTTTTAAAGTATGTAGTTCAACACGTTTGAGCATTCCCCAGAAATGAAAAAGTTGTTTAATTAAATAAATATGTATCAAAAATTTGAGCTGGATGATACATTTGATTGTGAACTTCTTGACTTTGTTAATCGAATTAACATTTATTGAGTTAATGTCTAATTTAAATATCAAAAAAAAAAGAATTAACATAAAATGCATTGCAAATAAAATATTTTATGTCAAATTAAAGAGTATTGATTATTTTTCGGTTATGAAAAAAATAATTTTTTTTTTAATAAAAATTTACAATTTGGGGAAAAAAATTTGAAAAACATCTGACAACCCTACTATAAACCTACAACAATCGACAAAATGTCAAAGATGCTGCATTGTAAAGTTCTTAAATATATGAAAAGGTTGCCGACTACACACACGCATACATACGCCAACACACATACTCGAATACACACAATCACCTACAATCTAAATACGTAATTTTTTGGAAGAAAAATTCAATATATAATATTCCTTTAGGGCAGGCTTTTATTGTATTTAAAAAAAAAATTTTTATCTTCTGAAACCCTTGGCAATGGAACTTGCTATGACTATTTCTAATATTTTATTAAAAAAATTCAAGGATTTAAAGGTTATTATAAAGTGTTTTCTAATAACAAATAAAGTATTTAAATAACTGATCAGAATTGCAAATGAACACTCTATATAGAGAATATCTTAACCAAAAGTCAACTTCCTAACTCAGTCTGTCGAAGAAACAACATATTATTAGCATCTTGTTGAAGACCTTAGTTCGGTTTATATCGCTAAGATCATGGTTACACTTAAAAAATAAATATATTTAACATTTGAACGATACTGCTGTAAACTAAGAAGTATTAATTTGATTGTAGTGTTTTTCATCGGGATTGCGAAAATGAGATTTATGTAAGTAAAACTAAGATTGAATCAATCTCAAAATGTGCTTGATTTAAGTTTTATAAAGTTGATTCAAAGTGAAATAAGAAGGAGAATTTTATTATGATTTATTTACTTACCCGTTTTACACCTTACAGGATTTGAATTATAAAACACCCGCATCATTATCGGTATGGTTTTTACTTTAAAACTTAATGTAACAACAATTTTAGTTTTGAAACATTTTGTTTTAGTGTTTTTAGTAAGTATGTATAAAAAACTTAATTTATCCCTAATGTTTTTCTTTAAGTGTACTGTCATTGAAAACGAAAGAAAAAAAGGTGAATTTTGTTATACTATTTAAGCGTATCTAAAAATTTTAAATAATGCTGAAAATAATTAAAGAAGATCATTCATTTAAGAAAACCCTGTCTTTTGAAATTCACAAAATATTCCACTGGTGCACTTAATTCAAAACTTAAACTTTACTCTTTACAGGGTCAGAATTTTAAAAGCGTTTTCCCAGAGTGGGCATAGGACCTATTGAGCTTCAAACGAAGCAGGTGTGTTAGGGAAAAATGTAAGAGTTTCGCTTATCATCTCGCTTACAGAAGGCATGCATTTTATATGTGAGTTCCCACTTTGAAGGAATATATTTTTGACCCAAAAAGTGCTTTATTCAACGCAAAAAAAAACTGGTGAACTTAGCATTCCGCTTTACACACTGAATGTTTTTTTACAGTTATTTTTTAATATACTCCCTTAGACCGAGTTTAGACGAGCGAACATTTGGAAGGAAAACATCTGGAATTTTCTTTTGTTTTTTCATTTGCGGTCACATAGACGAACATGTTGACGGAAACATTCTGTTAATATTGTTGTTTTTTTCTCAAAAAGCAAGGTAAATGTCAACAAAGAAAATGAGAACAAAGCGTGTCGCCGAGTACCGAACACAAAAACCATTCTCTCTTCCCCACCCGTAATTTGCTAACAAACAAAATGTTTCCCTTCCAGATGTTTCCCTGTCTAAATGGGCACTTACAAACCTGCTTCGTTGTAAGGGAATGCCGTGGCACTTGAAACGTTATTTTGTTCTTTTATAAAACTTGTTAAGAGTTCCTTTACTTACTTTATTGCATCTCTGTATGCATAATTGTGCGCTTATTTTTTTAAATTTTCCGTAAGTGCTTCGCAAAATGTTGAAATTTTTAATGGGGTATTTTATACACTACATAATTCCTAGCACTAGTTGTTGTGTGTATAAAAATGTGTTTTTGTTAAAATAAGAATTAGTTTTTCTTAAGTCTTTGGATGAAGTTTACTGACGATCTGGCCTAAGCAACCAGTGAAATGCGCATAGGAATTACTTATCCCATCAACAAAAATTTTCAGTTTATCAATAGTATGAAATGGGAATTTAGCATATTTAAACGAAACCCTGTTAGTTAGATTTGTATGGTAAACTAAATAAATTGATTTTGTTAATTAATTTCGAATTCAAATTTCAATTATTCAGTTTATAAAAATTTTAATAGAATCTTACAAATAAATCAATTACTAGTTGCCATATTAAATTACAGTAATATTTATTTTTTTATTTAGTTTGAATCAGCTAAGGTTATTAAACGAAATATAGATTTTATGGGAAAAATTTTTTAATTAACTCAATTAACACATTCTTTGAAATCGTACGTTGTTTTTTTATCATATTTTTAATTTTTACAAATTTCAGAAATCAATATGATTATATTTAACTTTAAAATAGTAAAAACAATGATCAAGAAACTTGGCCATTGTAAACAATGTGCTTATTGATTTAATTAAACATAGCCCAGAGTTTGACAATTCCCAACAACAAGTCTACAAGTTTTAAAAATTTTATTTGAAATGTAAAACTTAATTAATGAGTTGTTTCCACAACACAACTGATTGAACGTGTAGTATAATTTATATAAAAAACACTTGAAAAATCGAGTGCTTTTCACGTTCAATCAATTGTGTTGTGAAAACAGCACATAAGATTATTTGTTATTAAATTAATAGTTTAATTAAAAATTTATTTCAAAACAACTAAATGGTGAAATCAAAATTATATTTTTTATTTTCTTTCAACAAAAAAAATTTTTTCTGTGTACACGCAAAGAAAAAACATGGTTGTGGTAAACATATTCTAAGAGCAACATATTATGATAAGAATTATGATTGTAGTCACCATATTAAGATTATTATTGAAACATATTATGACTCAATATACTCGTAATATGTCATCATAATACTTTTCCCTTAATCATATTATTATTCTGTTAATCATACTAAGTTAAGATGTAATCAAATTATTGTCATGTTAATCATAATAAGCTAAGAAATTAATCATATTATTGTCATGTTAATCATAATAAGCTAAGAAGTAATCATATTATCATCATGTTAATCACAATAAATTTAGAAGCAATCATATTAAGATACAGCACCTTTCATAGCTGTCATAAAAATTCAAAATAAATTTAAATATTTTTGAATCGATTTTTTATTTTGTGGCTTTTTACAATTTTTCTTAATGTTAATCAAATAGCGGAGTTCAATATAAGGCTTGCAAAAGAGCAAATGAAAAATCTGTGGTTTTCATGGGCAACCGCGTGTGTCCATTTTTTTGATTTTAGGATGTTGATGCCATATTGCCTAATTTTAAACGCTCTTTATATTTTTTTGAAAAAAGATGGATCAATTCCGTTTTGTAACGTAATGACAAAGTTTAAAATGTGCAATACCTAGCCCATAGTTTGATCTAGAATGGGTTTTCGGCTTTCCTGCACAATTTGTTTTAAGACATACGCGGTTGCCAATGAAAACCACAGAAATATCGTAGCACTTTTATAAAATATAACGAAATCTCTGTGTGTTTTGTTGTTGGATTTTACAAAAAACTATGATATTTTGCATTTGCACTATTACATCACTAATACTTGAATGAACTCCGCTAATATTTTAATTTTTTAATTTCTTTAAACTTATTTTTTTATGGAATTTTATCTTTTAATTATTTAACCGCTCATAAATAAAAAAAAACGACAAAACTTCTTCAAAATTATTTTACAAATGGCGCTAACATAATATGATGAGAGTAAAAATAGTTTGATTGCATCTTTAACATAATATGATAAATGTATAGAAAGTTATCATGTTATGGCTATTAAATATCATGATATGGTTGTGAGAAATATAATATGTTTAGAAAGTTATCATAATTAAGTTGTTAGAAAAATAATTATTTTTCGGTCAACAATACTCAAATTCATAATAACGATAAACATTGATATGTTTGCAGTAACTATAATATTGTTGATATTAAATAAAAATAACAATTATTTGTGTACGACAACAATATATTGTTACATTAAACATAGTGTTGTTGCCGTAACCATGCCCAACCATATTTTTTCTCTGCGTGTATGTTGATTAAATTAGGTTCAAATATTCTTTTGTATTTTAAAATCAGCGAAATCGACTTATTATTTCCCCTAGCTCCTATACAAATATGCTCCCGGAATAAGGATTTTGACACGATAGCGCTTATACCATATGAGCTAGGAAACAATTGGCCTTTCAATAATACACAGAAAAAATTTTCAGTATTTTTTTATCAATTAAATTTAATTTATGTGATAATTGAATCAACAATTTTTTTTTTTTTTTGTTAAAAGAAAATTAAAAAAATTATATTGACTTAATTAACATTTTAGTTGTTTTGAAATAAATTTTTAATTAAAGTATTAATTAAATAACAAAATATCCTATTTTTTAAATAATATAATTTAAATTTGTAGAATTGTTGTTGGGAATTGTCAAAACCTGAGTAATATTTAACTAAATCAATTAATACATTGTTTGAAACGGGAAAGTGTTTTTATCATTTTTTTAATTAAACATTTTTTAATTAATATTAAAAAAAATCATTTATTAAAAAAATAGTCACAATTTTAAATTTCAACAATTTTTCGTAATCTATATAATCATTTTGTTTGCTTGATTCTATGAATTTAGTATAAATTTGGTGATTAGACACCATTTTTAATTTGTTCTGTGTAGTGAAGATTACATAAGAATATAACACTTTTCCTATTTTATACTGATTTGATTTAATTTATGTATTCAGGGACTGATTTTTACAAAATTTCACAGCTTGATTTCCGGCAGCCAAAACTATCAAGGGATATATTAACAAAACTCAAAATCTGTTTTTATCTGCCCATATAATTGATTAAATATTTTAAAAATATTTTTTTAAAAAATTTTATTTTCCAGTAGCTTGAGAGGCTGACATTGAATCGTTACTACCATTTGAAGAAACAGAGGAAGGTGGGCGTGTTGAATGATTAGAGGAAGCTGTTGAAATTGAAGAACTATCCGATGAAGCCCAGGCATTAGCCATATGATGTTTATGATGTTGTCTTTGGCGGACTAAGGCTACAACGGAGCCATTTACAGGAGAGACAGAAGATAAGGAATTGCCACGAGAGATAACTGAAACTAAAAAGAGCACGGAGCTGAGACATTCAATCTGTCTTTGTAGTTTCTTTTTTGATTACTTACCCGTATTAGGTCTTTGCCTATGCCTAGATGCGTCATTATTATAACTATCACAGTTTTTAGTGGGTGCAGTAGCAGGACGTGGACCACTATTATGTGTATCCGACTTTAGGGACGAGGAGGCTGAGGACAATGATGAAATATCATTACTGTCTAGAGATGTAGTTGTTTCGTCATTGTTTCTGTTGTTTTGTAAAGCCACACCATCCAATATTTGCAGGGAGGGTATACTACGTTGCAATGTCTCCCTGTAAAACTGTTCATGACGTACTGGGTTTCCTTGTAAATGCAATTCCATCAAGTTGCCACATAATCCCAGAAATGTCAAGATACTTAATTCACTAATGCGATTATTGCGTACACTCAAATGTTGCAATAATGCTAAATCCGTTAAAGGATTTATACGTTGTATCATATTGTCATCAGCTATAAGAACGCGTAGAGCAGGAAAACCACTTGTACCATCGAAACTATTTAAGCCACAATTGCTGACATTTAAATGATTTAAGTGTATCAGACCAAAACCCAAATCTCGTAAGGTGCATAATACCGAGCCGCTTAGATCCAAGTATTGCAGACGTGGCAAAAATAAAGCCAAATGTGACAGACTTAAGGTATAGGAAATAACTCGCAATCTAACGGATTCTACATTATGTAAATCGGTGCGGGAGGTAACTCGCCTCTAAAATTTAATATTATTACGATACTTTATTGTAAACCATTTTATATGATACTCACCAATAATTCATCTAGTGTTGGCTCGGGAGATTGTGCTGGCAATACCACGGGCAATAAGTGTACATAAGCTGGGAAATGATTTTCCTCCTCAACTTCGATTATATCACGATCGTACAAGCCAAGAACGTGAACGTTCCTTTCACGATTTCTATTGTTTTCTTGTAACACTTCGGCAATTACTTGTCTTTGTGCTGCTGCTACTGGTAAAATTGGTATTTGTGCTTGTTCTTGTTGTGGTGCTTCCTGATTGATGGATACATCCGGTGAAGATTCACTTAATTCTTGTGGAGCCTCTAGTAGAGGCATTTTTAAGCACTTATTTAATACAAACTGTTTTTTGTCTTTTTAATACTTTCAGATGTTAGTAATGTTTTGATTATCGATAAAGCTTATGTTAGTATATTACCATGGAAACGTTTTTTAACGAAGTGTTGTATTTAAGCTTATTTAAAAGCTTTTAGAACATAAAGAAATTAGCTTTTATACTATTAAACTTTAGTACCAATTAAACGTAACTTTAGTTAGTATAAGCTTATTAAGCTAGAAGATTTTTAGTATAGATTATACTAAAAAACTTTTCAACGAATTTATCAAATCGCGCGAATAATTATTCGAGATGAAAATTTAATCGAACAGTTCAATATTATTCGGTTAATCGCATAACTTTAATTTTGTCTAGTTTAGAAGTTAAAAAATAATAGCAAAAATAATACTTTTAAACAGAAAAATTTTATTAAAAAAGTAACAACAATTTAACAAAAGGTACCTCCTGTAATAAAAGAGAAAACTTTTTAAATAAAAATAGCATCAAAATTAAATTTAACGATTTCTTTCTTTTGTTTTGATGAAACTTGATTTTGAAAAGATTCTTTCACTTATTGTCGACGTTGGAGAGATTGAAAGTAAGGTGCTTTTAGAGCATATCCTATTTCTCTGTTCTTTTTTTTTTTTTGTCTTTTCTAAAAATTAATAGTAGTCTTCCATTATACCACTTAAATATCTTTTTGATTTTTTTATAATTTTATACTTTTAATAGTCTTGTTAAGGTCTGGTAGAAGGTTGTTTTCATTTGTCTCAGAAAAACCATCTTCTTCATCTGAATCATTGTGGGTACAGACTAAACATTCTTAAAAATAAATTATTCCCAAACCCTTTGGTTTCATACTTTGTACTATACTTTATTTTAAGAAACAATAACAGGGCGTTTAAAACGTACCGGCTTGTTTTTAACATTAAAGAAAAAAACTAATACTGTAAACAAACAAATTTTCGATTAATCGATTAATCGACATAAATTATTCGAATTATTCGTTAATCGAAAATAAGCAATTTTAAATTATTCAAACAGATATTCGCCCAAAATAAATCGATTAATCGAACAGCGGTTAATCGTTTGAATACCCTTATATGTAGGTTCCTGCTTGAATTGTTTGTTTCAAACTACTACTACTCTGTTCTCTTTGTCTGAATTCATTATTCGGTTTTTATAATTACACTGTGCTAGAATTTGACACTTTTTTTGAGACAAGCCGGGCACCCGGCGCACACTGGGTTATTGGGTATCAAAACTGTGGATTAATTAAAAAATTAATTTTGAAATAACACTCGAATACTTAATAACCATAGAAACTACACATAATTCTGCGTCACTAACCGAAAAAATAATGGCTCTAAGTTGTATAGTGAAGCTGCATTATGTTTTTGAATTTACACTTTTATTCTTTGTTCGCTTGCGCTCGCTGTAAAATTGATATTTTAAGTTTAAAAAAGTGTTTCTTCGATAAAAAAAACTTCAAGTGAAATTTAAATCTGAGTATGGAGCCTTCAACTTCAGGTATTGAACTATTTTTCAGATACAAGTATTACAGGAAAAAAAGTGATTTAATATTTTAAATTATTTTTTTGTTCAAAGTCCCCAAAATGTGCATATTTGGGGTATATATTTGGACATATACATAGTTAATTATCGGACTAGATCGGGCTCTGATTTTTTTTTTTTTTGATTTTGCGGATTGTAGACGATGTTTCTGCAAAAAGTTGAGCTGCGCTTTTGTGGCATATTTGAATAATTCTACTTTTTGTTCATTATGTCAGTGGTCAAAAATGATCAATTTGTTTAAAATGATCATATTGTTTAAAACTTCAAAGCCAGATATCTCGATAACAAAGCGAGTTATCGATAATTCTTACTTAATTTTTTCGGTTTATTTTGAGGTATTCTCTAAGAAAATAAAACGGTAAAAAGTTATCGATTTTTTTTAAACTTCAACTCCAGATATCTCGATAACGAAACGAGTTATCGATAATTCTTACTTAATTTTTTCGGTTAATTTTGAGGTATTCTCTAAGAAAATAAAACGGTAAAAAGTTATCGATTTTTTTTAAACTTCAACTCCAGATATCTCGATAACGAAGGGAGTTATCGATAATTCTTACTTAATTTTTTCGGTTTATTTTGAGGTATTCTCTAAGAAAATAAAACGGTAAAAAGTTATCGATTTTTTTTTAACTTCAACTCCAGATATCTCGATAACAAAACGAGTTATCGATAATTCTTACTTAATTTTTTCGGTTAATTTTGAGGTATTCTCTAAGAAAATAAAACGGTAAAAAGTTATCGATTTTTTTTAAACTTCAACTCCAGATATCTCGATAACAAAACGAGTTATCGATAATTCTTACTTAATTTTTTCGGTTAATTTTGAGGTATTCTCTAAGAAAATAAAACGGTAAAAAGTTATCGATTTTTTTTAAACTTCAACTCCAGATATCTCGATAACTAAACGAGTTATCGATAATTTTTATAAAATTTTTTCGGCTTATTTTGAGGTGTTCTAAACAAAAATTATCAGTTTGAGAGGCCTCGGAATTAATCCACAGTTTTGATACAAAATACCCCAGTGTGCGGCATTTTAACATAATTAGGGTACACTGAATCCAATGGTGCTAAACGTTTTTTTAGGTAAGCTCTTGTTTTCGAGATATATCATTGTTTTGAAAATGGAGGAAGTTGCAGAAACACATATTCGCGTAACTCAAAAACCGTTTAGTTTATTGAAATTACTAAAAAAAAATCCGCAATAAAATAACCTTTAAGTGAAGTTAAACTTTTTTCTAATATGTCCAGTCAAATTTCAGAATAAATGGGATAATCCCGATAATTCGTACCCCGATTAATCGTAATTCCCGATAATTCGTAATAAACTGTCAGTCCCTTGAAAAAATTTCGGTAGTTCGTAAAATTTCCATACATTTTGGTCCCCTCGCTAATTCGTAATATTTTTTTTTATTAATAAATCGTAATTGTTTGCTAACTACCACTTATAATTCGTAATAAAAACAACAGAAACATGGAACGAATGATTTTTTTACCGCTATTTTGTTTTTTTGCGTGGGTTTTTGCTTGTGTGTGTGTTTATTTTCTTAAGAGCAGATTGCTACATGAATAATAAAAAAAATGTCAATTGTTTTTGATGCTTTTTTATCGTTTAATTAAATAAATTGAAAAATCCCCTTAATTCGTATTTATTTTATTTTAGCCCCTTTAAATCGAAACCACGCTAAAACGAACACACTTATAAATCGTAAGAAATAGCCGGTCCCTTGCAATTACGAGTTATCGGGAGTCCACTGTATATAATGAAAATTATTTTTTTAGAGTATTTTTGCGACTCTAAGTTCAAAAAAATGTTTTTGAGACGGTACAATGAGTCGTTTACTTTCCAGGTGAGAAAACATCAAGGAGTACCTTGAGGCACCCTTGGGCAGCTAGTAATAAAAACAAATTAATTAAAAAGATATTTAGTTTTATTTATGACAATCAAAAAAAAAAACATTGTATTATTTAAGTAGCATAAATAAAGTTTGCATTTTGAACAAAAGCATTGTTTTCGAGATTGCTTACAATGCTTTTAGAGCTTTAAAGCTACGGTCAGACTTATCAAATATTTGACGAAAAAAACGGGACTAACAACCAAACTAAAAAATCATTTCGCTTAATATCAATATTTATTTTTATTAAAATACCACATCTTACAAAAAACTGTTTTTTGCTATGTCTAGTAGTATAATTAGTTTATTTTGTAATATTAAGACCATTTTAAGTCTCACTAACTATTAACAAAAGTAGGGGTTACGCTTATTTGATCAAATATTTAATAAGTGTGACCGTACTAGTACATACTAGTATAGTTGAAATATTTAAATTTGGCCCCAGCAGCGCCTAGGATGCTCTTAGATGAATCTATAACCAACACCACTTCTTTGTCATCTCAATCATTTATTTCTAACATACGTACCCGCTATCTCCATTCCTTAAGGGGGCTCCCATCCAAATGTTCAATGCAGACTTGAAATATATTGAAGACAAAGTCCCATAAATGCCCAGGGGTCGCCCCTAGTAAGATAAAATGTCTAACCGACCTCAATTAGTTTTTTGTTCTTAGGGGTGATTCCATACAAATATTGCGTTTAATTAAAATTTAATTTAATTAAAATTTTTCATCTCTTGTGAATAAAATCAAAAATTTTTAACAGATTTTAATCATGGCTTGTTTTGTTTGCAACTTCGTTTTTTATAAATTTTTTTTATGTCTTGATTAGAATCAATTTTTTTATGAATTTTTAACAAACAAAAATTTCGAAATGTTGTTAAAATGGTTTTTTTTTCTGTTTTGCCAAAAAAAAAGGTTTCTTAAACGACTGCGCATATTAGAAAAAAATTTAACTTTTCTTAATTTTATTGTGGTTTTTCGGTTTTTTAGTAATTTCAATAACTTATGCCGTTTTTGACGCCAGGTGCCCTGCCCGGCTTGTCTGTTTTTTCAACTAGCATATTGTTATTACACAGGTTTACAAATTTCGAAAAAAAAATTCCTTTGCTAGAAATGAAGTTGTTTTTTAGTAATTTGGAACGGTGGACGCGAAACTGTACTAGTTTTTTTTTCATCAGATTTACTTTTTGCCATATAGCGTTTTGTAAACAAGAAGGCCGCTTTCACCACATATAGTAGCATAAATTAAGAAGGATTTTGCCTATTCAGTAAAAAAAAAAGAATCCAAAATTCGACAATAAAATTATCTTTAGGTTGTGCAGACATTCAGTCGTATTCATAAAAACCTATTTATGATAAATTTACCGTTTTTAAGCAAAAATGGCTAAAGTTGTATTCATAAACGAAAATTAGTCTATTAAACCTTAAATAAACCATTCATAGAGTAAGAAAATTTATTGTTGGATTTCCCCTTCTTTAAACCAAAAATAAAATGAGATTTTGATGAGTGTTTGCATTTTTTGATATTATTTTTGTAAAATATGTTGAAAAATAACGAAAAAATGTTTTATTTATTAATATGGACATGTTAAATACATTTTTTTTTTTTATTTTAGACAACCAATTTAAAGTTATAATGATAATTAAAAAAAAATGTTTATATGATTTAAATGAATATGTTCAGGGGCAAATGCAGATATTCTCTTTAATTAATTATTAAATTATTGTTCAAAAATATTAAAAAAAAAATAAAATAAGCAAATCATTATAATTTATTCTTATCGTATATTTAAAAAAGTTTCAAACAAAAGTGTTAATGATACCTTTCGGCAACATTTTGTTCAGAAACTAAAATAATATAGTTTTATTTGATAAGAATAATTTTAAAGGTCTACAATTGAAAAAAAATTTATAAAAAAAATTATATATAGAATAGCATGTGAAACGAATAGAAGTTTCACGCATCACTAGCAATAAAGTGGCAGCAAAATATAAAGAAAGTTGCCATACTTAAACACAAAATCGCTACAAACAATTAATAGTAAAAAAGCTGTTTATGTACGTTAATGAATACAAATTTTTATAAGAGGTTTATAAGATGAAATGAGTTTGATAGTTATTACATACTATAAGCTTTAAATAAGAACTTTTTATGAATATGGCTGATTATTTTTAAGTTTGCTTAGTAGTTTTAAAAAATTTAAAATTTTTTTGTTTTTAAGAATTAAATAAAAATAAAAATATATCAACAAGCTAGAAAATTGTCTAGTAGCATGTAGCGTAATATATTCCAAAGGAATTGAGACCTGTTTTCATTGAAATTGGTGCACAACTTTTGATTTTATTTGCAATTTAGTGAGAGTTATCGAATGTTGATTTTTTTTATTTTACTGAGTATAGTCGGAGTCGGAGTTGAGGTTTTTGTGCCGGAGTCGGAGTCGTAGTACCCACAAAAACTCGCGACTCCGACTCCAAAGTTTTTCGGCATAAAAAATTTTAAAAAAATTTTGCAAAATAAAAATTATTCGAAATTGACGATGCAATATTTCAAATATCGATTTGAAATTTTTAAGAATCATTTTCATGCTATATTTAACCATTTAAAAGCTAATGCATTAAACAAGTTAGAGTTCTATATTCGGATGTTCCGAATCTTTGACACCCTCCACCGACACTTAGAATATATGAGAGCTATAAATTATTAAATAATCTTTATAAAACTGACGTCAGTATAAAAATTGGTTCCGGTTCAAACCAATTGTACGACAACCAGAAAGTTTTATGCTTTTTTCTTAGCAATTTGAACTAACTTGAATATTATATCATGATTCGTAACAGTTTATGCCGAACTTAAATGATTTTCAGGAGGGACATTTATATTATCCCATGGCAGCCATGGCATTTATAAAGTTTTCCCTTTTTTTTGCAAGTTTTTTGAGATGCAAAAAAGTTTTATGTTTAAACAAAGTTTTTTCAATTTTTTTATAAATACATAATTTCAAATTTGCAGTATATGGATACAAATATTAAGTGATGTTTTGATGTTATTAAATGGTCTTGTATTTTCTCTGTTCTTTATTATTTTAATTGTGTTAACTTTCTCGTAAAGATTCCAATTTTTTTTTTAGATTCTGAAATATCTTTAGCACTAGACTCATATAAATTTTCTGAAGTTAATGTAGTAGATCTTATTTAAATTTTTTTTTTGCACTTTTTAATGGTCTGTTAAAAAAGTTCGATTTTGATAACGACTTTCTTAAACACGTCAAAGATCTTGCACCTTTTTATGTAATAAGAAGTTACCAATTTCGCAATTATTTGCTATTGTGGCAAATTTAGTCTATTTGAGTGATATTAAAGAAGTTAATAATGAATAGCTTGAGCTTTAATTTTTAGGAACATAATTAATAGAAAGAGCAAAATATTGAACATTTTCGCGTATTCAAAATAAAAACATTTTAAGATTTAATTTTTATATATTTTTAAATAAAAATAAAATGAATTCTATATACTTTTTTTCATTTAATTATTTAACAGTAATATAAAAAGCCTTACTTGTTTTTGTTCTTTCTTTTAAAAATTTTAGCACTTTTGTAAAAAAAAGTTTTTTTTTCAGAAATAAGAGGTTTTTTTAAAAAAATAAATTATGGACTGATCATCACGAAATCCTGTATAGTGATTTCCGTTATTAAATATCTAAATGGAACAAATTTCAATACAGTAGTGAAATTTGTTTAAGCGCTTAAAGTGTTTTTCAGTAAGCTGCTTAATATGGGATCTAAGGTAAATATCGACCGATCATCAGAAAATTGCATGGTATTGTTTCTACCCATATAAACCAAAATTGGACCAAATTTTACAATATCTATAGTTGCTACGGTTTTAGGGGTATTTAAATAATTTCCTAGAGTGAGCATTCTAAGGGGCATTATATAGAAAATTATGGACCGATCTTCACGAAATTTTGCAGTGTCTTATAAAACTGTGACGTACCAAATTTTATTATGATAGCGATATTTATTACGTTTTTATGCGTACTAAACTGCTTTTCGGGAGAAGGCTTTATATAGGGCCTATGGTAAAATATGGACCAATCTTTACAAAAGCACATTTATTTATGATAGCAATATTTATTACAGTTTTAGAAGTACATTATGGCACCTTCTACGTAATTTTTTGTAACAAAATTAGGATAGGATAACTAAAAGCAACTTGACACCAAGATTGAACTTTTGTTTTAAGTTTTTTGAAAGTGAGCGTATTTTGGACAAACGGACAGAAAGACATGGCTAAATCGACTTAGAATTACTCAAGAAACCAGGAGTATTAGATGCATAATAAAAAAGTTTCAAATGGAATGACAAACTTAGTATACCCTCATTCCGTACGGTAATTACCTTTTAGGGTAATTTTGGACCGCAAAAAATAGCAAGGTAATTTTGTTTAAAAACCGTAATTTAAAGAAATTTTAATTTTTAGTATACACATATACATGCTTACATATGTATGAATTTTTAATAATTTGAACGTTTGAGAGGTGATTTTAAATTTAAAAATAGATCAATTTTATAACAAAAAATTAAGAACATAATGTTTTTGCAAATGTTTTCGTAACAGCGATAGTCCAATTAAGAAAACTGAAGTTATGCTTGTATAGGTATTATTAATTTTATATAAAAGTTTTTTTTTGTTTAAAAATCAACAATATTAAAATGTATTTTAAACAAAAATTTCTAATCAAATTTTGTCTTAAAACACATTTAAAATTTAAATAAATGGTTTATGAATACTGCTCTTATGTGCTGTTTACAAATCACAGGCGATTGACTGAGTGCTATTCCTATAATTTTACTACATAATCAATTGCCTGTCATTTGGAAACAGCACATTACTGTTCGCATACGGTAATTTCTTCTAAAAACGGTAATTTTTAGAAGGCCGTACGGTAATGAAAAAATAAAAATTAAAATCACTCAGTCTCATATACATTTAGCATCAAGATTATGGTAGGAGTCGGAGTCGGAGTCGTGAGTCGGAGTCGCACTTAAAAAATTTCAGCGTTTGGAGTCGGAGTCGGAGTTAGTACTTTTTTCGGACGACTCCACAGCCCTGATAGTAACGCCTTCTCAAGTTTTTCTTGTATATGCCATGCAAGTGCCTTTAATTTTAATATGACGCTTTATCGGGAAAACAACAGCTTAATTATACATTTAAAATCTTTATATCATAAGTAGTCAGCGACGGCTAAAATTTTTCCGGAACAAAATGTACTGTAAACTTGTCGTTTTAATCACTTTAGTTTTTACTTATGGCTTTCAGATAAGGATTTGGGTCATTTAACCACCGCAATTCTATTGCTACAGTTAACACCCACTAAAATGTATTTTTAACACAATCTACTGGTAACTTCGTATATTACAAACAAATTCGAACCTGCTAATTAACAAGTTTTTCATTTACAATTTTGGTTATATTTTATTTGTTATTGATTGGTAGATTTACAAAGTGTTATAAAATTGTAAATACAATAAATAAAAACCATTAAAAACAAATAATAATGCCATATTCTGCAATGACGAATCTTTGATACCCTCCACCAAAACTGAGAATTTTTTTAAGAGGTGGGCTTTAGATGGGATTTTTGATAAATTATGAAGCAATCTTCATAACATCTGACACCACAGTGTTAATATTGGTTACGTTCTTTGGTGTTTTAAAGAGTTTTCCGAGAGTACGCTTTTATTTTTCTTTTCGGTTTTTATGATTTTCGGAAGGGATCTGAATAAAGACCCTATGGACCGATCTTCATGGTATTTGGTAGTGTATTTTTTTTATTGATGCTGATTCTTTAAGACAATACAAGAATAACGGTGTCTTATATTTATTACAGTACTGTAAATATAATGTTAAACATTTGTGGTTAAATTAAAAATGGTTCACATCAAATTTTCTATTAAAATTTTCCTAAATGAACGTTTGATAAATTTAATAATCGTTTATGAATACAGGGTTAATTATGTAATTAAAAAAAAAAAATTTTTGACTAATGACAAAAAAAAAATAAAAATATAAGAAAATTATTTTAAATAATTTACCAAAAAAATTTAACAAAAATGTTTAAAAATGGCAGATTTGAAACTGTTTGCATTGCTAATGAATTGAATATGGGGAGGTAATCAGTTCCACAGACGAATTGTAGTAAATTAAAAATGTCTAACTGATATAAGGCTACGGCAGCTAATGGAGTTTATCCGGCCTGTCACAAAAATAAATTCCGATCAAAAGTGATTTCGTTTTATGTGAAGAAAGATACGAAATCACTTCCTCTTTCGATCGGAATTGATTTCTGTGCCAGGCCTGTATATTTTTTCCTCTGTTAGATCTTGAAAAAGTTAATCTTCTGAATAAATATTCAGGTTGTTTAGTAAAAACAGCTTTTGCAGAAACAATAATGAACGATCTTTCAACAGGTTTTCGAGTGTTAAATTGTAAATTATTTTTAGAATTTTAAGTAATTTGTGTCAATGGGTCCAACAGACTAGTCCTGGGAGTTGTGAACAGGTACAAAAAGAAAGAACTCATGACCAGTGAAAGGAGAACCGATCATGTAACTGGTTTATGAAGAACAAATAGGAAGAAAAAGTAATGAATTACAGTACAGTCTTTACCGGTGGTGTGACACATTTTTAGGGACTTTCTAACAATTTGCTCTTGAATTTAATTCTAGGACTTGTTTTATTGAAAAAATACTACATTTTATTGAAATAAAACTACATTGTAGTAACTGACACTAAACACGTTCATTGAGAATAGATGTGTGACTGGTCATATGGTGTCAATTGACCCCCTCCAATGACAACCCCATGTAAAAGTGATAGGTCTTATCCATAGAAAGTGTTAAAACTAGAACCGGTCTCTTACACCAAAGACCTATCACGGGACTACTTTGGTGTTAGTTCGCTTCCGTCTAGGGCAGGGATACTATTAAGACGTCTACGGGCAAAAACATATCTAGCAATATTGTTGAATGTCACTTCAAGTTGACAATCGCATACTAAGTCACAGTTTGAAAAGAGTTCGCAGGCATATAAAAGTTTTGGCAGGAGATGCATACAAAAAAATACTGGACCTAATTTCCAGTTATAAAATTTGTTTCCGTTTTTGGCGTTTTACGGTGATTCTCGTAGGATGGCTTTATTTCAAATCACAAAATTAGGTAGTGTGATTTCTAGACTAACAAAACAAACTAGTGCCATTCCGCCACAAATTTTGTGTAATGTTAGGTAGGCATGGCAGTCAGTACTCATCTGACACACTTAGTTTATTGTGATACCATGGAGTCCCACTGAATATAACTCTAAACGTAGAACCAACATAAACTTCTAACTAAGTTTAAAATGCACCCCACTTCAACGCCAGTGATATCACACATTTTTTTCAAGGTGATGGATCGCATTTCGGCCACTCGACTTGACTCGACTATACTGAGGAAAAGTGAGAGAGAAGGTGTTTTACGTCTTCATCGCCATTTTCGTCACAGTAACTATGGCAGCTATCAAAGCGTCAGGCACTTAAAAGCTATGTATGCCTACCTACAAGGCAATGTCCCGTGAAATGCGATAATAGAAACTTGGCACGCCGGTTATCCATGCAGGGCCACAATTGTCTGCTTACCTCCATCCATTTTCGCGGTCCATCGTAATAAAGAGAGCCAATCGCCAAAGTTTACAGGAGAGCAGATGCACCATGCAGACTCGTTGTTGGTATTTTGTTTCGTTAATAACTTAAGTTAGGGTTTTCCAATGAAAATCATTACATCCATTACATTACGTTATAAAATAAAAAAGTGTATGTAAATTCTTAAAAGATCTGTAAAAACAGAATAGATACTTCTCTTTTTAAAGAAGGTTCGTTCACATTTGGATAAAGAAGTTAGGTGCAACACTTAAAAGAAAAATCACTCCATCCGTACTTAAATCAATCGAAGCGGTTTTAATACGCATTTTCTTGAATCAATGCAGAAATTTTGATTTAAGTACGGATTTTCAATCGGGAAATACTTAATTTATCCAAATTCAATCCCGAATTTTTACTTGAAATAATCCGAAATGAGATTGATTTAGGAATTATAAAGTTGATTTAATCCCGAATTCGTACTTAAAAAATCCGAAAATGAGATTAATTTAAGTTAAACTAAGGTTGAACCAATCTCAAAATGAGCATCATTCCCGGTATGGTTTTCACTTTAAAAACTTATTGTTCATATTTATATTGCTGAAAATGTAAACTAAATGAGAAGCAAGAGTTCTCAATTTTACTTTTTTAATATGAAAATAAGGGGTTTTCGTCTTGTTTTGTTGTTTCTACACACAACGAGCAAATCGTTTTGTAACTACTTGTGTGGTGTTGTTGTGTCTGTAACAAACATTGATAAGTTAAATGAGATCAAAACGCTCACTTTGTAATTTTACTCTCAGAGTGACACTACCAACGAATAACTTAAGGCCCAACCAGAATGTGAATAACGTGACTTAAGCAACTGAGCAAATACATGTAAACCATATGTGTAAAACCAAATTCAACTTAAGGAAACTTAATGTTAAGTTTTATAAAACTGTCATTTGCTTAAGCAAGGTGCGAAACTAATCGCTCATTCCTTATGGAATCAATGTTTTTTTAGTTTCTTTTTATTATTTTAAATGCATTTGAGAGGCTTTTTGTTTTTTTTTTTTTTTGACTTTGACAGTAGCTTAAGTTTGTTTATGGACATTCTGGTTGGGCCTTTAATCATTTCTTACTTGGTTTAAGAATTTTGTACTTATTTTAAGAAATTCCGGGATTGATTTTCGAAATTAATCCTATTAAGGATTGTTTTAATAACGTTTTAGTGTTATTCGTACTTGAATTTTTGAGTACGACTCGTACTTAAAGTAAGTATAAAAAACTTAATTTATACCGGCTGTTTTTCTTTCTGTGTACTTTATCGGATCGCTGGATTTAGTTCCGGACTGCTTAGAAGAACTTTAAACAATTTGAGACTAAGAAACTTTCTTTGCTTTTAATATGTTCGTTTTTAAAGGTTTTTCTTAATTTTGGATCACAACTTTTTAGCTACTTATCCAATGCTTAATTTTATACAATAAAAAAGTCAAATATCATTAAAGTAGGGTATCTTATGGTAGGGTTAAGCCCGTCTATACTTATTTACTTGTTTTTTATAATTTATAATTATACCTTACAAAATTTTTGTGATTTTTTTTCTTGTCATAAGTATGAATATATCCGAAAAAAATCAATACTTTATTATTGGATTAAACAACTTATGAATGTATGAATGTATAAAGTTTGTACCGCCCTTGTCTTTCTTGATGATTGTTGTGTTGATTAATGTTTATGTAAGCACAATTAAACTATAGTTGTCACATTTACAGACAATACAGCAAACAAGGTAGTTATTTGTTTGTAACAAACCAAAAACATTATAATTACGGTAACAAAGCAATTAAAACGAATGTATGTCTGTTACATTCATAGAACATGGTAATGAAAAATTTGTAAAAAAAAAGATTAATTTCATCACAACTATAAAGAATAAATTTTATTGATTTAACAGTTTTAATTAAACATGAACTTAAAACTACTACACATATTAAAAAATTTAATAAAGTAAATAATTAACTGATTCGTTTAAATGTCAACTTTTGTGATTGGGTTAGTATCGAACAAGACTAAATGAACTCTTAAAACTAAAATATTCAAAATATATGTCAAATAAATCAAATCTCAATTTAATTTTTTATTAAACCCTTTTTTCCTATTCCGTATAACTGTACTGAAACAATGCTGCGGAAGGCACTCTAACCGGTACCAATTGACTTTGGCCATCGGGCGTACGATACACCATGTATTCTCGACCATTTATGAATTTTCTCAAGCCCGTCGCTGCAATACCCATGCCACCAAATTGAGAGTCAGCAACAACTGGCCTTAATGCACCAAATTCACTATTACTGTTTTCCCCAAAATTCACCGCATTATGCCACCTCTTCATGCTTGTATTCTCTTTGCGTTCCTTACCACTAAATATGCTTTGATAAGGTGGCGGTGGTGTAATATTGCTGTGATGCGATCCCTTTAGCAAATTTTTAGCACTATCCGTACTCCTTTTACGCCAAAACCAATTGACAGGTTTAATTTGATGACCATTCGGTGCCCGGCCCACACCATGTCCAGACCATTTATTATGAGTTTTGCAGCGACTGTTGATGTAGCGAAATAGTATCTCTGTAGTAAAGATCACAAAGGCTATTCCGAAACCGGAAAATGTGATGTAATAGGTCATCAAAAGATCACCATTGCGCAGTTGTCTTTCCGTGCCACCCAAATCTTGAGGACATATTTCGGCACTGGGTATATCTCTGGCGGAAAGATGTTTAATTATGCCTGCTTCAACAAGATTTAGTAATCTAAAAATAAGAAAAACATATTTTTTTAAAGCAACCATAAAATTTTTAAAAAACAATTCAAAAATAAAATATTTAACAACATATGTTAAATTTCACTGAAAGAATTATGCTTCATAAATCTAATGAATCAATGTCATTAAACTTTTTTCTTTAATCCAATGAAAAATTTTGTTACGGGAATGAAATTTAACAAATATTATGAAGCAATTTCATCACTACTGCGAAATTAAGTTTCGTAATTTCGTTGAAATTTTTCATTAAATTTCAAAAGAAAAATTTAACTACATAATTGTTGTACATTATTTCAATAGGTTTCTTTTAATTAAAATGAACAATTAATTAAAATATTCAAATATTTTTCACTTTATGAAAAAAAAAAATGTTTTGTTACTTCATATTTTCCATTAAAAATGTCACTAAATCTATGAAAACAAGAGAAAGTTTTCTAGCCTCAAAATACTTATAACTAGAAGATATTTTCTTTCTATTACTGTTGTAAAAACGTATTTTTAATTCCATTTTTAGCGATACACATAAAAATATATGAAAAAATTTTAAATTTTAATGTTTCACAATATCAATGAAAAAACCCATAACGATAACGAAATACTGATTTTAGCTAAATGTTAGTAAGAGGTTTTTAAACAAACAACGAGAAAGAAAAAACAAGTGCAAAAAATTCTCACATTCTTTTTTCTTTTATTGTAAATTTATATGCACAAAATTTACGTAGTATTACAAGCCAGTAAAATGGAAAGAAGGAAGATATTAGGCTAGCAATTAATTAAATACAGTTCACTAAATGGTAAGCGTATGAAAGTGGAGCATAACATGATGTAACAGAAATATAAAAACGAAATAAAATTAATATAGCTTGATGATTTAAAACAAGAATTAAAAAAAAAAATAAAATTCACAGCAATTAAAAACGCACATTGAAAATGTGGCTGAAATAAATAAACATAAATATATAACCATAACAATTATTAAACTATTAAAAGACTGTCACAAAAATTACCAAATTTAATCATTAATTTATTGAATTTATGTCATTGAACGAATTAAAAATTTCATTTAAATATAAAAACATTTATATTAAAAAAATGAAAAAAATTTCTTTAAACGTTTGAATCTGTATCATTATGTTAATGAAATGTTTCATTAGTGTGATGACGAATAGCCACATTAGTGTGATGACAAATAAGATTTTCTGACATTAAAATAATGCAAAATATTCATCGATTTTATGAAACATTTCATTAACGGGGCTAATGTAACATTCGTCATTAATTCAATGCAGGATTACAGGGTTGCACGGTTAATGTAATTTTTCATTGGATTAATTTAAAAATCCATTGGATCTGTGAAGAAAATTCTTTCAGTGTATAGCCCGTAATGCCAACTATAAAGTTTTTTTTACTAGCATTCGAGATATTTTTTATAGAATCTAAGGTTTAATTGCTTGGAAGCGATGTAAATTAATCGGTATTTCCCATTTAAATAGGTTTTAAAAAACATTATGCATACTATAATACATATTAAAGCTTTAGTAACATACAAGTAAAAATGTTACATTAAGCTGAGTTGAATCTTTAAAACTCTTCGCCAAGAATTATAATTTGTTAGGAAGTAGACCTTATATGGGATCTTTTTTATACCCTTCACCACAGGTGGAGAAGGGAATATATAAGTTTGTCATTCCGTTTGTAATTTCTACAATATTGATCTTAGACCCTATAAAGAAGATATATTCTGGGTCCTTATGAGTAGATAAGTTGATTTAACGATATCCGTCTGTCCGTCTTACGTTTGATGTGTGTTTTTCGGAGACTCCAGACATGATAGCGCTGGTTGTTTTACATTTATGTCACATATAGTCCACCATTTTTTGGTGTTAAAATTTTGCCAGATCGGTCTACAAATGGCTGAGATATGACAAAAATGTTTCCAAAAAATCCCTTGTGGTTGTTGTTTTATTTTAGTGTGTTTAGTTTTACGCATACATACAAACCCATACACATTTATGTATGAAGGCATTGCTGTTGTATTTGTTGTGTTTTGTTTTAGAAGCTGTTGCTACGTTTGATCTCTTCTTGCATATTTCTTGGTTGTGGTTTTTTTGTTGTTTTTTTTAACCTTTCACCACAAGTGGTGGATTTTATTTGAATGTATTTAATTTTACGCATACACATACACATTTCTGGATGCACATGATATGCCGCTCAAATAAAGAAACAAATTTGCAGACTCAATATATTTGAATTTAACGCGTCTTCAGTAAAAGCGTTCGTAGCCGAGTTGTCCAAGTTCTCATGAGGTTGCCAGTTCGAGTCTCAAAAAGAAATTTTTTTTTATTTTTATTTAATTTTTTGTGTTCTATAAAACGATTTAAAGGTTATAAAATTATAAAACGAATTTCAAACATCAACTCTGACAAAAGAGGAAACGGACTTAGGTATATAAATTTTTTGATTTTATCATATTCTTCGGCTTGACGAAATGAAAAGTTAGCGTTGGCTCAATTAATATTTATTTATATCTAAAGAACATTATTTATGTAACTTTTTGTTCTTATCTCACCATGCATGGTGAAGGTTATATAAGATTCGGCATAGCCGAATATAGCACTCTTACTTGTTTTTTTGTAAATTAAATACCAAGTGCAATAGAAGTCATGTTTGGTATGTGAGAATAGTATGTCGTCATCATACCATCATACTAGTGTAATTTCGAAAAATTCGTGTATGTCAGTTTGGTATGTTGAAAAACAAAAATGTTTTATTTTTGTGTATGCTGTCATACTAGTATAATAGCAGTTCTGACATACTCAGTACAAATTTCATTAAGATTTTTTCAGGCAAACGGTAACGATGGCTTGGTTAGAGTGCACATTTTTAAAAGATTGTATTGAGGAATATGAAGCTATGCCAGAATTATGGATAAAAAAGGCAAAAAGGTTATGAAAAACTTTTGAGCCGGCACAACAATTGAAGTATTAAAGAAAAAAATCAGCGTTTAAAAAACTGTCGTCAAAGTAGAAAAACTGCCATTTCTTCCACTTCTTCATTTGTCATTGGCCAAAATAACTGTTGCTTTTACTTCTGATTCAATACTTAGTACATGTTCATGTTCATTCAATTAATACATGTGAAAAATGTATTTTATTTTTTGCTTAGAGCACAAGGGGTTTAAGTGCTCGTATACACCTCGTTAAAATCGTCAAATTGACTTACTTAATCGTCATTGTAAAATAACAGTAAATTTTGTTAATTTTGAAAAAAAAAATAGATATGTATTACTTTTCAAAAAATTCTTTAAAAATAAAACCGCTATTCTAACTTCAATTGATTACACTGTGCAAGAAATTGACACTTTTTTGAGACAAGCTGGGCACCTGGCGTCTTAAACTGATTCGGGTACGCTGAATCCATTGGTGCTTGCCGTTTTTTTAGATTGGCTCTGGTTTTCGAGATATACCGTTATTTTGAAAATGGAGAAGGTTGCACAACATATATTCGCTTAACTCAAAAACGGTTTAGTTTATTGAAATTACTAAACAAAAAAAAACGAAATTCCACAATAATTTCCTTTAAGAAAAAAAAAAACTTTTTTTCTAATATGAGCAGTCGTTTTTGAAACATAATTTGTTTTTTTTTTTTTTGAACAAAATATTAGTTTTTTTATCAAAATTTCGAAATTTTTGTTTTTTAAAAATTAGTTACTGATAGTTGCTTATAGCCAGGTATGGGCACCACTACATTAAAAGCTTTGCATGTGTGGCATTGTATTGGGTTGTTTACGTTTGCATTTGTTGGTTTATAAGTTATAACTGAACTTTGGTTAAATTGGGGGATAATATTAAAAACTTTTGTAAATTAGTAAAAAAAAATTGTCATTTGAAAAATCGTTAAATTTAGGGTATAAATCGTCCAAAAGTCAATTGGCCATTTTTGGACCCCAAAATCGTCAACATGACGATAAATCGTAAAATCTGGCAGCCGTGCATGCAATTGCTAATTAATGCAAAGCCGTTCATACATGTTTGACAACGATATATGAAGACTCTGTTGAATGAAGTGAAATACGCATTATATCTGTTGACAGTTTTTACCAAGGCTGTGGAGTTGTCGAAAAATAGTTCTAGCTCCGACTCCGACTCCAACCGCTGAAATTCAACTTCAGCTACAACTCTGATTCGACTCCTACGCTTACATTGATGCTAAATGTATACGAGACTTGTCCTTCTTTGACTTTGACACCGACTCCGGTACAAGAACCTCAACTCCGACTCCACAGCACTGATTTTTACAATGATTTTGCATACTTTAACATAGAAAATGAATATGTCAACACATGCAACATAGGCAGCATATGTTTTCGTTCGTTTTTTGTATGGTTCATTAAGTGCAATAAAACTGCAAATAACATAAGAAAATTATTGATTATGTTTGTTATTACTTTAAATAAATTTCTTTTGAAGCTTTATAGAAAAAATATTTCATCGAACTCTACTGTAATAGAATAACACAGTGCAATATTTTTGAAGTCATCGAGTACAAACTCCTTTTCGTGTGGAATATCACGAAGAACTTATAGAAACTAATAAGCCCCATCGATGTAAGGTTCAGCTGCTGTTTGAATTTTATGGTCTCATGCATATTTTAACTAAAACTTGATTTTTCCTAACCTACTAAGCCGATTTTGCTGGATTTCAATCCCAAACTGTTTAGGATAACTAGAAACAATTTAACATCAATATTTTTCTTTTCTTTTGAGTCGTTTGAAAGTGAGCGTGATTTCAACAGTCGGACAGAGAGATGGAAATGGCTAAATAGACTTAGAATCAGTGTTCGAAAATAAACAGTACATTATTTAACGTTCGGCTCACACACCTAAGAACGATATCTATTTTTTTAGTGATTGTGTGGACGAACACAACCCATAATACCGTTCGTTACTATTTTCAAGAGCCGAACATTATATAATGTTTTGTTCCTCGTCAAAAAACAGAACAATTGTAGTGATACTGTAGACAAATATTACATTTTAATGTTTCTTTTTTTACATTGATAAAGAAATGAACAAACAAAAAATTTTAGCAACGACAGCAGCACGAACAGCTTGTGTATGTTTTCTTTGTGTGTTTTGTTTGTGTAAAATTATTTTGCTGGCTTTTTGTTTTTTTCGTATGTTTATTTTGTTTTTGTAAAAAATGTTTGGTTGTTTTCTACCAGCCAAAAGAGCGCTACGCACAACTGAAACAAACGAACATTAATGAGCTGAACCCAACACAATTAAGTTTATGGTTACCTAAAAAAATACCGAACTGAATTAAATGTTCTCATCTTTTTATTAAGTTGGATAAGAACAGGATTATTTTTGTGCTCGAAAGATGACAAACAGGGAAACTTAATTTTTTTAATGATTTTCTACACAAACACTATTAGCGCTTGTGTTTTCCACAAATCTACCGAACAGAACACCAAGGAGCGATATTTAGTGTTTAACACTGGTTAGAACTATTTATTGACGACTTCACAGCCCTGTATTTAAGTACTTATCGACACAAAGAACTATTATATGAATTTTTACCTCATAACATTATTTTGTTTTGCAGGGTCCATGATTGGCCATGGGTCCCAAATAGAAAACAATCTAGAAACTGAGTGCACAGAAAAAATTAATAGTAGTTTTTTATAAATTAAAAAATTACTTGCAATTATTTAAGCTTGAGGTCTTTTTATTTATAAAATATTCTTTTATTTCTTAATATTTCGCTAACCTTTGGTTAGCATCGTCAGGAAATTAACAAATTTGAATAAAAATAACAAAAAACGATAACAAAACTATGAAAAAATATTTTGTCATAAATTAAATTCAAAAACCTATTTGTCATAAAAATTTTTTCAAAAACCATAATAACAAAAATAAAATATAACTAAAGTATAACAATTCATATAAACCGAAAAAATTTTCCTATCTATAAAACTAATTCAAGAACCGTATGAACAATAATAATAAATATTCTGGCTAAAGAAAATTCCTATAACATATAAAAATTTTCTAAACTATACTTATTCTTATCTTACATATGTACTTATAAAAACATTTTAATTATCCTTATTTTTATTCTTACAAACTAATATGTATCGTGACCTAAGGACAAGAAGGTCATAATTTTCATGTAATTTAATTGCAAAGTGAACCCTCTTGTTCCAAGGCTGTGATAGGTATATTTATATTAATATATCTTATCTTCTATCTCCTAATAACTAAATTCCTATAATTATTTGCTATATGTTCTGTGTCTGCTTTAAAATGTATTCTCTGTGCTGTTGGTGTATTAATTATGTGTAACATTTCCAAAATATATCTGCGTTTGTAGTTAGTTTCAGTGTTTAAAACCGATGCTTCTTCAAAATTTGGATAATGATTAGATTGATGACAATGGTGGCTTAATGCTGTCTTTTTAGAATTAATGTCCTTAACAAAACTATAGTTTTGTTATCGTTTTTTGTTATTTTTATTCAAATTTGTTAATTTCCTGACGATGCTAACCAAAGGTTAGCGAAATATTGAAGAAATAAAAGAATATTTTATAAATAAAAAGACCTCAAGCTTAAATAATTGCAAGTAATTATAAATAAAGGTCAAATAAGAAAAAAGAACAATTAAAAAATTATTTAAAAAGTATTTAAATTTAATTAATGTAATAATTGAATCAATTATTTTTTTTTTTGTTGAACGAAAATTAAAAATATAATTTTGATGAATTTAACATTTTAGTTGTTTTGAAATGATTTTTGAATTAAAATAATAATCAAATAACAAAAAATTATTTCGTTTAAAATAAAATAATTTAAACTTGTGAAATTGTTGTTGGAAATTATCAAAATTAATCAACACATTGTTTGAAACGGCAAAGTTTTTTGATCTTTTTTTTTAATTAAAACTAAAAATATTATTTATTGAAAAAAAAATATTCAAAATATTTAATTTTTACAATTTTAAGTAATCAATATAATCATTTTGGTAATAGGTGCAAAATCAACAAATGGGTTGCTTGATTCTATGAATTTGGTAAAAAATTTGGTGATTAAAGACAATTTTTATTTTTTTCTGTATTTTATTGTTTATTTTTTTTATTTGGCGAATAAAATAAGCACATTGATATTTTTTTAAATTAAATTTGAAAAATCAGGCATTTAAGGGTTTAGTTTGGCTGTAAAAAAATAATAACTTAATATATTCTATACTTACTCTCTGTCAAATAAGTCACTCAAATTGCTGCCAATTGGATAAGCAAATGAACGTTTCTTTTTCAAAAATGGCTGTTTAGCTTTAGCGAAGGGGCAATGAATTTTCTCATTATTCAAGTTAATACTTTTACGATAACGATAATCCAAATAGAGAGCACGTGTTATAGCCGGACGATCGCGTACAAACACATAACCACTCTTCTCAACGTAATTGTGCAAATTAAAAGTATCATTCGTGGCATCCGAGAATACAGCATAATTTAGCTGGGCCATACGATTAAGCATCGATAAAGTTTCATTGGTCTGTAATTGTATAGATAATTAAAAAGTAAATATTATTCAAATCAAACTCAAATGATGAGTAGATTTGAAAAAAATTACCGTCTTAATTGCATATTCAACACCACTGCCACGTTGTGAAACAAAATGTTTATTTTTAATCAATATATCGTTGACCGTATTAAACGGCAATGTAAATTTCGATAGCGTGAGGAAAGCCGTTAAATTCGCTGTGTAAAATGAGGTCAAAATTGTGATGAATATCCACCAAGTTGCAAACAATAAACGTGTTGAATCTAAAAATATAAAAAAAGACGAACAAAATTTTATGTAAATGAAACATTTAAGTTTTTTTTTTAAATTAACTTAAGGCTAATCACAACTTATGAGACTCTAATGGCTAATAAATTAGTGAAAGTTTAAACGCTGGCTTAGTTGAACCAAACTTAAAGGTATGTATATGTAGTTTAAACTAAACAGCTGTAAACCAGTGTCTCATGTATTATATATAGCTTAAAAAATAACATGTGGCAGCACTACGATAAATGTTGTCAAATTCATATGGTATTATTGGTAGTTTATATTTTTACTGATTTGTTAGTTTAAACACATTTTAAACCAAAAAGAGAGTTTAACTTGTTCCGATTTTTAAGCCGAGCGATAAGTATTTTTTTTATATCAAAACATCTTATTTGTACACAGTTTGTACAATACAAACGTTTAAAACGCGAATTTAACACCGCCCTGTTGGAAAATCTTATTTTACAGATCGCTAAGACGGTTTTATTTTCATGATTTAAAAAAAGATTGAAGCTCTTATTGATGCAGCTCAGTAATATACCCAAAAATTAGGGTAAAACCATGGTGAAATAATACGGGTTGTATCGCTACGGCCACATATACAACACTAAAATGGTAATTTGTCTCCGCATACGTCAAAAATTACTTTAAACAAAAATCAAACTGTGCCGCTAAACGTGATGAAATAAATAAATTTTTTAGCCAATTTTTTATTTAATTACACAGTACAACAGCCAATCTGGGGGGTGAGAAATTCCAAGTCAGGGTGATGGTACTAGGTCAGTATAGTAAAACCCTCAAAGGGTTTGGCGTTCGTATGTGTCAGCTTTTTTTATGACCTTTTAAATTTTTTCCTTAGTTGTAACATTTTGGCAAAAATGTAGTTTAACATAACTTGAGAACCACTTGTCCGATTATGATGAAACAAATTTAGAAAAATTAAGAATTACAATTTCTCTAATCTGTTTCTATACCGTTTTCCTATATGTGCAACACTTTCGAAGTTAAAAATGAATGTATGAAGGGAAAAAAGTATTTTTTGCCTTAAAATTTAAATATTTTTTTTTTTGAAATTCATAAAAAATCCAAAACGGAAAAAAGTGCCAAAACTAATTACTTTCGCGTAAAGTCACATAACTCATGACCAAAAAAAGGCATAGATCATGAAAATCGATGCATGCGTTTCTCATTTATTCACAATTAGGTAAATGTATGAATTTCAAAAATTTGCTCCAGATATGCACAACATTATTTGGAGAAAACATTGACACTCACAAGCCGAACTCTCTCATATTTTTCTACTGTACTAAAAGAGAAATATTGATGTGGCAACACTGGTTCTGTAATTTTCACATAAAACATGCATTGTCATTATACTTCTCTTTCTCACACTGGTTCTGTGATTTTTGTCATTCAACAAGTGCCGACGAACGCGAACAGTAAAAGTGATTTTTCTCCAGTTTTTTAAAAGTGAACAAAAAGTGGAACTGTGCAAGGCAGATATAAATATATAATATAAATATAAATATAATATAAATTCAAAATTCATCAGATTCGGTAGCCAATTGTTTGCTGAAGTAGTCCAGATGATGATGTAAATAATGGATTTTCAAGAACATGTGGACACCAATTTCCGAGAATGCTCTAATCTATGCCTTTTTTTGCTCATGAGTTATGTGACTTTACGCAAAAGTAATTAGTTTTGGCACTTTTTTCCATTTTGGATTTTTTATGAATTTCAAAAAAAAAAATATTTAAATTTTTAGGCAAAAAATACTTTTTTCCCTTCATACATTCATTTTTAACTTCGAAAGTGTTGCACATATAGGAAAACGGTATAGAAACAGATTAGAGAAATTGTAATTCTTAATTTTTCTAAATTTGTTTCATCAAAATCGGACAAGTGTGTTAAACTACGTTTTTGCCAAAATGTTACAACTAAGCGAAAAAACATCAAGATAAGGAAAAAATTTAAAAGGTCATAAAAAAAAACTGACACATACGAACGCCAAACCCTTTGAGGGTTTTACTATACTGACCTAGTACCATCACCCTGACTTGGAATTTCTCACCCCCCAGACAATAATCCCAAAATGTTCCATAGTGTTATGGTAAATAACTTATTTATTTGTAATTTAAATTATTAAAAACTTGAATAAAATACATTAACCGCGACACAAAATGGGAACTTTTTGTAAACATAAACAAAACTTTGACATAAGATTAGCCAATCAATACGAGAGCAAGAAATCGTCTTCTGGCGTAGTAGTGCCATGTGTGAAACTTAAGGCCCAGTTAGGCGAACGTTGATGTACTCGTAATGTACCGCACCGTACTGTAAGCATGTTGGTGCACTTATAGAACATTAAAAAATGTGTAATGTGTATTTCCCATACATAAACAAAAAGCAATAGTACACATAAAACAATGCACACAGTGATTTAAATGGTATAAAAACAGTATTTTGTGTATGTAACAAAAGTTAATAATTTAATATTTATATTATGGATTTACAATAAACAATGTATATATATTTTTATCATACATATATTGTATTGTGGTGTATGTGCCTCGGTAGGCTAGCTGGTAGCGAGCTAGTCTATCAGCGCCGAGGTTGCGGGTTCGATTCCCGCCAGAGACTCTGGTTTCTTTCCTACAGACAAGCATAGAGCTTCGCGGGATTAGCTTAGGAAATTAAAAAAAAAAAAAAACAAGGTTTTGATACCATTTAAAGCCTTTTATTTGTTTCACATTTTCATTGTATGTGTATATGAATTTGTTTATTTTTTACATCTAAACATAAATATATTTGTTTATATTGAAATATGTTGTATTTTAAGTTGTTTTGTCTCAATTCCATAGCTTTACTGAAAAAAGTACCAAAAAAAGAGCAAAAAGACCCGCATTCAATTCAATATACAAGCAACCCATCACTGCTTTACAACTGTCACGTAACAACGGCATAAAAATCTGTTTTATACAGATCGAGACGTTCCGTCAACGTGACATTTAAATTCAGTAAGCATTTACACTGTTTGCAAATAACAAAATGAACCAGACGTTTCGTTAGGGGACGAGAACGTTCCGCTAACTCTGCCTTAATGGTAATTTAAATAAATCCTCGCTGCTTTTGGGTCTCCACAAAATTTTGTGTTTTTCTCTCTGTCTCGCTCTATTTGGTCTGCTCTATATATTTCTCTGCGTTTTTGCTTTGATCCGTGTTGCGAGGAATTTATTGAAACGTATTCCAAAGCTCAATTAAAAAAAAAAACAAAATCCCTAAATCAAATTTTAATTCCTAAATTTTGTCCCATCATTTTCTTTATCAACTAATAACATTGGTTCACAAATTTTCAGCTTTTTGCCATAACCTCAAAAATTAGATGTTTTCTAAGCTAAATTAATAAGTTTAAATATTATTTAAAAATTATGAAAGTAATTAAAACAACAAAAGCGGGACAATGGCTGACTTCACAAGCGAAGTGTTGCAATGCAATACTCAAAAGTCATAGAGTTCATAGACAAGAAAAAATGTCTGTAAACAATGTCTTCATTAAACTATTGCATGGTAACTGTATACACATTGCACAACGGTTGCGAAATAAGTGCATTGTTTTTATTTGTGATGCTTTGTCAACCTATTTGTTTACACTGAATTTTTGAAGACCGATAAGTAAAAGCATACTACATTAAACCGCAATAAAGTACTCAAATACAACTATACCGTTAATTAAAAAAAATGTATAAAAATTCAAAATTGTTTTCACTAAATATCTGTGGTTTTCATGGGTAGCAGCGTATGTCCATTTTTTTACGACTTTGAGACGTTGATGCCCTATTGCTTAATTTTTAACGCTCTTTACATGGTTCTTAAAATCTTGGAAAAAATATGGACCAATTCTGATTTTTTTAACGTAACGAATATGTAATTCCAAAAGTTTAATACCTAGCACATAGTTTGATCTAGAATGGTTTTTCGGCTCTTCTGAAAAACTTGATTTAAAGACATACGCGGTTACCCATGAAAACCACAGATATATCGTTATTTTTAAATTTTTTGTCCGATAATAACAATTTTATGCTTAGTACGTTTAAAAGAAATTATATAGGTATTATTAATATTTTTAATTAGGCTCAAGTTCATTAAATTTAAATTTAATTTTCATTAAATTATTTTTATGAAGAAAGGAATTTTACAACATGAAAATTAATTAAAATTGTTATTGATAATCTTTCATTCTTGATCGTGGACTTCAAGAAAAATTCTTGACAAAAGTACGAAAAAACAAAAGTAAGGAAAAACATGTAAAATCAATTAAAATGGATAATCATTCAAAAAAGCAAACTTCGATCAACCAAAGGTTAAAATACAATTTGGTTTAAGGATTGATGTTTGACTATTGACGTCAGCAGTCGTCGATGGCTGCGAGTGTAAAATGTGGTTGCGATCGAAACATGTCATGGTAACCTGCCGGCCGCGGTTCGAATCCCGGCCATGGTCAAGAATGAAAGATTATCAATAACAATTTTAATTAATTTTCATGTTGTAAAATTCCTTTCTTCATAAAAATAATTTAATGAAAATTAAATTTAATGAACTTGAGCCTAATTAAAAATATAAAAAATTTGGATTAAAATCCATAAATAGTTCAACAAAATAACCACAATACTAATTATTGTTAGAAATTATATTATTTAAGATACAGTTAAAAAAATTTGAAAATTTTTTTATTGCCTTCCTGGAACGACTTAAATTGACGAATTTTGAAAAACGTAAAAAATCAATTTTTTCAAATCTAAAGGCTTGTACTCAGTGAATTTTTATCCGATAAACACAGAATATATATTCATGTTCTTAAAGAGCAAAAAATAAATCTTTGTAAAGTGTAAAATTTGCGTAGTTCAAAAAATGATTTTGTTGTTCTATACTTTTGCTCTAAAACATTTATAAAGATAAACTAAAAATGGCTTTGAAAATTTCAAATTCTTTATTTGACATTTTTTATATTAATAGAATTAAATAATTGCCGAAAGCCGTTTATAATTTGAAAGTAATACAGAATTATAAATTTTCATAATATCTTCTTCACTGTGGGGTTACTGCACCACTTAAACTTCATTGAGCCACGAATAATCTGCAATTATAAACTCTGTTTTAATTTCACAATTATGGGGTTGTGAACAACCGTTTCACTTGAGAGATCAAGACCAAATGTGTATTCAAAGTCAAATTACAATTTAAAAAGCTTTTATACAGAATTGTTATAAAAAGATTTTTGAAAACAAAGCTTTATTTTTGCAAATAATATAAACAAATTAAATATTATATCCCTCTATCCCTTCACAAGAAATTTTTTCCCAAAAAAGTGTTTTAATCACGAAATCGGGGACCGATTCCCTAATTTTTTTTTTGTTTTTTTTTCACAAACAATCGTAAATATCGCCACTAAAACGAAACTTAAGCAATAACAACAACAAGCCACGTCAAAAGAACTGTCAAAATTTGTCTTCATTTTTCGACTTACATATCGATTTTTTTTACAAAGTGCATGTTCGCTATAAACTTAAAAAATAATTGAGAAATTTTCTTCCTTTTTTAATTTTTCGCTTTCAAAGCAATTAAAAAACCATGATGTTGTTTTTATCCATATTATTGCCAGATGTTTAATTTTTCAGCGTTAGTATATTTTAGGCATCCATAGGTATAAGGTTAGGTAAAAATTGCTATCAGTACTCATCTGATTGTGCGATACCATAGAATTATACTAAACAGAATACCCAACGTAAAACCAATTTTTAGCGAAGATCAAAATGCAGCCCATTTAAATGTTAGAGATAACGTACAATCCATTAAAAGTGGCGGATCCCATTTTGGCCAGTCGCATTCTCGCCAATGCAGGACCGTCAAAGAGGAAGTGTTTTCGAACTTAGTTGGCCGTTTTGATTAACGGGATAAAGTGACCGATCGTCCTGGAACAGCTGTGCGGCAGAGTGCTGAAAATTATTTATCTTTCTGGACTCGACATCGTTCCGACTAATTGGGCATTTCCAGGACAACATTGCAAAGAATTTTTGGCTCCTAAGACGCATCTATATCAAAATCATATTGTGTAGGCACTGCTACTGCAAGATCACCAACAACGACTACAGTAGGTCTTATTTTGGCAAGCCTGTATTTTTAAGTTCTGACATTTTTGATCATCGCAGCCTACGAAATTCGAACGTGATTCAAAAAGTAAAAAACTCCATAGTTAAATTTTTTTTAAATACATATCAATACTTATATTAACCAAAAACCAATAAAGCAAGAAGATTGAATAATATATTTGCCACAATAAGGAAAAAGTACTAAAGTACTGATTTGCGGCCGTTTTTCATTCCTTCATATAGGGGTCGTTTTTCATTCCACTTAAAACGCAAAAACATCTCAACGAAAAAATGAAAAACATCCCCAAAAAAAACCAACAAAATTCCTCCAAAATTGCGTTTTGTTGTTTCGTATGTAAAATTTGAAGGCCATTCTTCATTTTTTTTTTTTTTTTTTTGCCATATTTCCTGGGGTCATTTTACGCACCGCCGGAAAGATATTTAAAGCCTTGCGCCCGGCCGTAGGCTGGCCATGCAGAAAAGCTTTAGTTAGCGATAGGGTGTTCAATTACTCGCGTTTTATTTTTGTTCGATTAAGCGATTAATCGGTATTTGGCATTTTAAACTTATTCGATAAAACGAATAAAATTTTAAAATTAATCGATTAATCGAACAATTCTAAATCCAGATATTTTATAAATTACGAGATTTTTTTTTCAATTCCAACGGACGCATACATTTGGTTTGTTTATTCGACTTAAAACTTTGAAAAAATTATACATTTACCAGAAATACTATATATTATTATTATTCGATTAATCGGTATAAATTCTTTAATTAATCCTTTAATCAAAATTAGCAATTTTAAATTACTCGAACAATTAGTCGTCTGCAATTGTTCGATTAATCGAACAAGAATTTATCGACTGAACACCATAGTTAGCGAAGCCAGTGTTTGTTATATCATCGAGGTGAAAATCCTTGTGCCCCGCCGAAGGGCCAAGTACGCTATCTACCAAGCAGTTTTTAAAACCAAAACTAAACATTATGTTTTATTTTGGGATCTTATTTTATTTAAGAAATTCATATAAAATAACTCCCTAAAAATTGGGGTATTATTTCATATCGGTTTGGGTCGTTTTTTATTTTATTTTTTAAATTGTGGACTAATTTCATATAAAATAAAACCCCGAAAAACTTATAGCCTTTTTTCATGGGTACTTATTTCATGCCGCCGTAAATTCCTTTATTCAATTTCGTAAAGCAAAATAAAGTTTTTAATTTTCATATGAGTTTTAATGGGAATTTCCCTCTATTAACTTAATATTCCAAATAACAACCATTCCTAACAATTTACAGAAGCTTCCTCAACCTGTGATTATCCTAACTGATTTTTTTCTCAAGATAAGTTAAAGTTTATATTTTCATTGTCCACCTGATAAATGTACTGATTGCTTTGTCCTGATGTAAAATTCCTATTGATTTTATTATTTAAACAAATATTTGTACATTTAATTTGTACGAAGGAACAAAAAAAAAGTTTGAATTTGCATATTTGATTTAAATTATTATAATGGAATAAACGTTTATTATATTAGCAGATAATTGATCTAATGGAAGCGTAGAAAATAAACGTTTATTAGCTATAATTGCAAAGTTTACATACAACGAAACAATATTTTAAAACATTTCTTTATCAATGTAAATCATTTAAGTGTAAACATTTCAGTAAACTTAATTATACAATGTACAAACATTGTACATGGAATTTAGTATTTTTTAAAGAACATTAAAAAGGCTGTTAAATTTTAAATTTAAATAAAACAAATTATTTGTGAGATAGCAACTAAAATTTGTTGTGATGCAGGCGCCTATCGATGGAAATTTCCACTGTAGCGTCGTTATTTTGCTCATAAATTAGGCTTAATTTGACCGATGACATGAGCTTTGTTGGCTTTGAGAGCAGCTATGGTTTGTAGTTTATTCGCATAGAACTGCGACTGAAAAAACTTTGACTAGGTCACAGCATCTCCACATAAGATAACAATGCCCTCAAATCGCTCGTGCATAATGATCAATGTGGCAAGAGCTTTGAAGCACTTAGCGCTGACAAGTGTCTATATCATCCAATTCAGGCACAATTGTAGCACTCTCATCGTCGCTGTCAAAAAATATGGAGGAATGAACTCGCCAGCCCAAACCATTGACTTTTTTGAAATGCATTAGACGCTCTTGGATTGCTGTCTTCGCAAATTCGATAATTTTGTTTGTTGACATACCCGTTCAACCAGAACTGGGCCTTATCATTCAAGATGTTTGTCAGATGAAAATAAGGATTTTTAAATTTTATAAATTTCATAAGTTGTTTAACTGAATGAATGAAAGCCAATTCGACAGCTGTATTTCCAACAATATGGTCACTATCAAGTCTCAACCCTCATATGCCCCTATTGGAAGACCCTTTATAAGCATTAATTTAATTTAGATATTTATCTTACAACAATCTCTTTGAATTTACACTGTATGTATATGTACTATGTAGCTTTTGAACATTTTACTTCATCAAGGCGTATGATTTATATTAATTTTCATACAATAAAATATTTTTCATACTCATAGCGAATTAAATATTTATAGATATTTACTGATTGTTTATTAAAAAGAAACACGCTTAGATTAAATTCTTTTGTATTTATTCAAAAGGTTTTTAAATCTAACGAACTAAACAAAAATTTCTTATTTTTTACAATGAGTCCTTAATTTGTGTTGCTTGTCGCTTAAAGTGTCGTAAGTCTGTAATCTATTTTGTTTTAACCCTTGACCACTGTTAAAGGAAATATGTGTATTAGATTAACTCTCGATACTTCATAAAGTGTACATATTAATGAATATTTTCATTTCTTTTGAGAAAGCAAGTTATATTAATTGCACCTGCATGCCCGTATGGTTGCGATTTTTCGAAGCCCATAGATAAGTTTTGGGCTAGAATTTTATATACATACATACATATTTATGTCACACATAGTCCTAAGAATTATTTTACTGAAAACAAGCCAAAATAAAAAATATAAATGATTGAAATATGAGCAAAAATATGCGATTTACTCTAATTTTTGCTGCACTCAAGAAAGTAATGCATTTACTGTTTGTAGTTTATTTTTAAAGTTTTCCGTTTAGTTAAAATTAAACCAAAATATACACTCAAAATATTATGTAGTTAAACTCAACTGCAAATTCATTTTAAACAACTTAAAATTCATTGAAAAAACGGATCATTAACATTTCATTTAAAATTCATGAATTTTATATTTATTTTTAATTTTTTCATTTATTAAACGCATATTTAGTAAAATTTAATAGTTTTTTTACTTTTAAAAATATATTTTAACATAATTTTTTGGTAGTTTGTTTTTTTAATTAACAAATATATATGTTGAAAAATAAAATTATTTGTAAAATAACTATATGTTTATTCAATTTTAACAGCACGGAAAACAAATTTAATAACCCACAATCAGTTACTGTAATAATTTTATGAGTGTAGCCATTTTTGTATGAAAATAACTTTTTAACTTTTTAGGCACGTTGTTTAAAAAACAACTTACAAACAAGGAACGAATTTCCGCCTATTTAAAATATAAGTTTGTTTTCTTTATTTTAAATAAAAAAAATATATTCGGCAGAAAGAACTTTTAAATAAAAATTTATTTTTTTATCAAAAAGTAATTTCAATTTTTGGGAATACAAAATTTTAATTTCAAAAGATTTTGTTATTCGTGCTTAATTCCCAGTTTTTATTATTGATAAAAACAATGGAAATTTATTGTTGATGGGATAAGCTATTCCTATGCGCATTTCACTGGTTGCTTAGGCCAGATCATCAGGAAACTTCATCCATAAAGATTTTAGAAAAACTAAAGATATTAAACCAAATAAAACTGTTAAGCTTAAAAGACTTATAGCAACAGTTCTACTTGTAATAATATCAAAGTTTAAACAAAACACATCAACAATAAACAGTGGGTTTATCTCATCTTACATTCCCCACTACAATTAGTTGAAATTCTCTCAACATTAATTGTAGTTGTAAGTAGGTTAAGAAAAACAAAATAAAAACAACAACAACTTAAAAAAGATGTTGTCAATTAAGTGTTTTTTTAGGCCGTGCACTTGCCTGTTTATTATCAAAAAGTAATTTCAATTTTTGGGAATACAAAATTTTAATTTCAAAAGATTTTGTTATTCGTGCTTAATTCCCAGTTTTTATTATTGATAAAAACAATGGAAATTTATTGTTGATGGGATAAGCTATTCCTATGCGCATTTCACTGGTTGCTTAGGCCAGATCATCAGGAAACTTCATCCATAAAGATTTTAGAAAAACTAAAGATATTAAACCAAATAAAACTGTTAAGCTTAAAAGACTTATAGCAACAGTTCTACTTGTAATAATATCAAAGTTTAAACAAAACACATCAACAATAAACAGTGGGTTTATCTCATCTTACATTCCCCACTACAATTAGTTGAAATTCTCTCAACATTAATTGTAGTTGTAAGTAGGTTAAGAAAAACAAAATAAAAACAACAACAACTTAAAAAAGATGTTGTCAATTAAGTGTTTTTTTAGGCCGTGCACTTGCCTGTTTATTATCAAAAAGTAATTTCAATTTTTGGGAATACAAAATTTTAATTTCAAAAGATTTTGTTATTCGTGCTTAATTCCCAGTTTTTATTATTGATAAAAACACTTGAAATTTATTGTTGATGGAATAAGCTATTCCTATGCGCATTAAAATACGGTACATAGTTGTACTACATATATATGTGTTAGCCGATGTCATTTATAAAAAATGTTTTTCTCAACAAAATTTGATATGTAAGAAAAGATAAACTCACTCACTGTTTATTGTTGGTGTTTTGTTTAAGTTTTGATATTGTTAAAAGTAAGACTTTTAGTGTTTATAATTCTCATTCGCTTTAAGGTTTTATTTGTATAATATTTTAAGCTATTCTTAAATCTTTGGGAAAGGTTTCCTGACGATCTGGCCTAAGCAACCAGTGAAATACGCATAGAAACTAGCTTTCCCTTAACAATAAATTTCAGTGTATTTATCAAATATGAAAAATTGGGAATTTAGCACGTCATACAGAAATCTTATTATTAAAAAATTTTATATAATTTTTGGTTTTTAGGGAATACAAAAAACTTAAAAACAGCGTTTAAAAAACTGCAGTCAAAGTAGAAAAACTGACATTTCTTCAACTTCTTCATTTGCCATTTGTCAAAAAAAAAAGCTCTTGCTTTTACTTCTGTTTCATTAAATGTAAACAGTCGTTACCAAACTTACTCAAAAAGCGAAAAGTTGTACACAAGTTTTCGTTTTTTGTTCGACAGTTTTGGTTTCGGCTGCAATTATTTTAACCCTGCTTAAAAACGTCCGGGATATTAGAGATTCTACGTTCGATGAACTGTATTAATTTTTATATAATAATAATGATCGCTAGTTAAACTCGCATTTCGTTTTTTGATTTCAAAATTATGATCAAACATAATATAACTTACCTGCAATTGGCGACAAAATACTGCCCTGTTTCATTAAGCCACCATAAACAAACCAGGCACAATGACCCAATGAATACGGTTTTTGTTCCGTATCACCTGTCAGCTTGTTGCGCAATATGATCAACACGTAAATGATAGGACCGACAGTAAGCAAAGAAACAAATATTAAGACCCAGACCCAAAAATCAAAAGGTGCCAGCAAACCGGAACCCCCTGCTGATTCACTAGGACGCTGCATAACCATAATCCATTCGCCCTCGTCTAAAATGGTGGCAGAATAAAAGACAAAGGTACGGTGTTCGGACAGCAAAGGCAAAAATGCAGCACCAATATCAGCTTTCTAAAAAAAAATATGAGACAAGTAAGAAATTATATGAGACGAAAAGAAAAAAATATGACTTAGAATTTTTAAATTTTTAATAAAAACTTACCGATGTATTTAACATTTCTAATAAACTGGAGGGAAAATCGTCTTTAGAACCAATTATATTGCCTTTCGGTACCAAAACTTCATACGTAAAGTTGAACTTTGCTTTCAGAAAATCAATCAATTCAAAGGCTACACCCAGTCCCACAGTCGTGCCATTGTCATATTGTTTGGTATAACTCAAAGGAAAATCTTCCAAGGTGGCTATACGTAAATGATGGCCATTAATCCAATCTCTCAACTTCTTTAGCTTTTGTTCTTTAATCACCATTGTCTCCAATGTTTCAATCGGTGCATCATCCAACGTGCCATTTACTTTTTCCTCCAGCGGTTTTATATCAATCTGCGTTGTTACTTCTCCCTCTTCATTCAAATGCAATAAACCAGGGGGATAATTTACTGTTTCATTGGCACATGACAGACACAAGGCTGCCGCCAATATTAATTCCATGCCAGTAGCCATATTTTCCTTTTTTTTCTCAGTGCTCGTTACTTCAAAATCTCGCTTTTGTTAATTTTATATTTAGTAAATATTTTTTGGTGTGCTTATAGAACGAAATATTTGAATAAAATGCGTGCAAAGTGTTTTATTTGATATTTAATAAATTGTTGCAACTTTTTCTTTTTCGACCGTCGTTTGTTCATAATGTTTTGTTGTTTGGCATGCAACTTGTGGCATGCAATAACAATCGTTTATACTTCGTTTAAACGTATACGTCTGGGCGAAAATGAATAATGTGTTCAAATAAATACAAGTTTGTTTGTAGTTTTAAAATTTTATTGTAATTGCAATTACCTAATTAATATTATAAACAATAAAATAATAAATGCTAATTGACTAAAACATTTAAGCTTCGTGAATACTATGGTAGAGTAAGTACAAGGTATAGGTATTAGAAATTTTCTTCTGAATTTTAACGTCAAACAAAAGAAAATATTGAAAAAAAAAAAATTAAAACAAGCGTCAAAATTCAAATAAATTAATTTGACATTACAAGGGTAAATAATGAAAACTCTCCTTAATGAGCATACCTGGTACTTATTATACTATGGTTCACAATAGGCAGCAACATTTTCACTGGTGTTGATAATAGAGCAACAATTTTTTTCGCGACCACACAAATTTAAATTTCAGTGTATTTATCAAATATGGAAAATTGGGAATTTAGCACGTCATACAGAAATCGTATTAATGATTAAATAATGAATCCGTTTGCAAAATTTACCCAGAACAATATTACGCAAGGCGAATTCATCGCAGGTAATCTCGGTACTACAACAAGTACAACTCGTACAAAAACCACAAGCAATTTGTTTTTGTAAAATCATTGTACAATGTCAAAAACAGAAATAAAACAAAACAGAAACAAAGATAATAAAGGAGAATAAACAAAATTTTGACATCCAACAGTGATTTTAGCTAATATCAGCAGGGCTTTTAAGACCACCTGTAATAAATTCGCCTTGATATTACGTATTTATTATTATTTGTTGGAATATTTTGTTAAAATTTTCATTCAAAACTAAATAAAATTTTTATAAACGTCATAAACTTTACAAATTATTGCTGAAGTAGAAGTTGACTCATCTTTTAAAAAAAAAACTTTAGTTACATTTTTGTTTGATGAACGAGAGGAAAATATATGAAATACTTTGGAAAGAAAGAAAATAGAAAAAAAGGAAGTTGGAAGTTTTTAATGAAAATTTTATCAAAATGTTTTAAAAAACAATAATAAATAAGTTATATTGTTGTCGGCAAAATTTGCAAACGCTTTCTTAATGCAAAATGTGTGAGTTTGTGAAAAAAATTGTTGCTGTATGAAAATGTTGCTGCCTATTGTGAACGAAGCTTAAAATTCAATATTTCAAATAAGACAATGCAGCAAAATAGAAAAAATTATACACATACATACATATGTGAAATGGAAAGGGAAAGTGAAAGTTAAAAGAGACCAATGGGTCGAAAAAATAGATTTTTACTTTTTTGGTGGTTCCTTTAGTAGAAAACACGCTCTTTATAATGCAACAACCTGCTGTTTTCTAACTGCATTAGTTTTGTCCTTAATAAGCTTCAAAATAGACCCTTTTAAAAAAAAATGTAAAAAAGAATCCGATGTGACAAAATTTTCTGCAATTGATATGACATTTTAATTTTCAAAACTAAACTCCAGATTCGTAATCAGCGTCCCCGAAAACCCCAGAGTAAGGAGTTTCAAGCAAATCCAATAATATTACAAAATATCCACCATATTGAATCCCAATGATTCTGGCAGTCGTAATCGAGTACTTTCTCGATTCGAAAGCAATTTAATATCTAATTATTTCAGTCAATACTGAACGAATCGAAATTATTTTTTCAGGGTTGAAAAGCATTAATTTGAGTTTCACAATAAAGAAAAAATAATTTCGATTCCTTGAGTATCGACTGAAATAAAATTGCTTTCGAATCAACAAATTACTCGATCACGACTGCCAGAATTAGGCCCCAGATTCGTAATCAGCGACGCCGAAAACCCCTGAGTGACGAAATTCAAGCAAATCCAATAATATTGCAAAAAATAGTTCGCCATACTGGATCCGCCATTTTGGATTTTTAAAATCTAATACCGGATTCATATTCAGCGACCCCGAAAACGCCCGAGTAAGGAGTTTCAAGCAAATCCAATAATATTACAAAAAATCCACCATATTGAATCCCAATTATAAATTTTGAAAATCTAATACCAGATTCGTAATCAGCGACGCCGAAAACCCCTGAGTGACGAGTTTCAAGCAAATCCAATAATATTGAAAAAAATAGTTCGTCATACTGGATCCGCCATTTTGGATTTTTAAATTCTAATACCAGATTCATATTCAGCGACCCCGAAAACCCCTGGTCCGATGATAAGCATAAGGAAAGTGTTTCCGCCATCCTAAGTAAGCCAGTCCAAGTCGACTCGTAGATCAGCTTGCTGATCCAACAGTCTCGGCAGTGGCCTTTGCGTGGTGCTCCCTGGGGACCATCTGTATAAGATGGAAGCCAATTCGAGCAACGATCTATTAGCTTGTCCGAATGGCCATTTGAGAAAGGCCGTCTCGGAGATTCTACGTAAACTGAAGGCGTGAATCTGTAAGTAAGCTATTGACTTCTTTACAAAGCCAGTCTGGTGGCTAAACTGGCAGCCCCAGTACCAGTCTAGGAAGCCATAGACTAATCATATGTTCTTCTGAATTAACATTCGATTACTGAAACCGACATTGATGTAACCACAAATAATAAATCGAAACCCTCGTCGACGACAATTAGCATGAAGGAAAGGATACGAATAGAATCATGGAACGTGCGGAATTTACCATCTACAATATGCTGATACTTGGACTGAATGAAATACGATGGCCAAATAGCGGTAAACACAAAATATCAAATGGTTCAACTCTGGTTTACTCTGGACAATTATCTGATCAACCAAAATCTTGTGGGGTTGGGTTTCTTCTCTCAAAAGAAGCAAAGAAATAAGAGAGGTGCGGATGAACGCAGTGACCATCATCTACTTATGGCTGACGTTTGCTTAAAACTAAATGCTGTAAAGCGCAAAGCAACATCTAACAGGAAAAAATTTAACGTGTAGAGATTAAGTAGTGAGGAAGTGGTATCAAACTTTGCTGCTGCTCTAAGAAACAAAGAAAATCGTTTTATTCAAACGCCACAGCAAAATATGTACACGTATTGGGATGGCATAATGTATGCGGTTATAGAAACAGCGAAGGCCGAAATATGATTCATTAAGAAGACGAATAAGCCATGAATTTCTGACGCTACTTGGCAGCTGATTTAGTCAAGAGAGATTTATAAATCTAATATTAACAATGCTTTATCACTTCAAGCAAAACAAGTGGCTTCAATAAGATACAATGATGTGAATAAAAGAGTAAAACGAAGTGCAAGAGCTGACAAAAGAAAATGGGCTGATAATCTTGCAAAGGACGCCCAATTTCCGACGAGACAGGTCGATCCAATGACCTATACAGAACTACAAGAGAAATAGCTGGTCATAATCACTATAATACAAACCCTTTGAAGAACTCAGAAGGCGAACTGGTCTACGCCAAAGACCAACAGGGAAAATGAACAAATCCCTGAGGAGATAAAAGAAGATCTTATCATACAAATTCCAAAGAAGGGTAATCTGCAAGAGTGTGGGAACTGGAGAGGCATTACTCTCCTCAATATGGCGAACAAGATAATAGCCCACATCCTACCCAATCGTACTTAAACTTCCCTGGAACCTCAGTTAAGACTCGAATAAGCTGGCTTCCGACCCAGCAAGTCCTGTGTAGACCATATTAACAGCATCAGAGTGATCGTCGAGCAGTCGGTAGAGTGGCGCTCAACACTACATTTGCTCTTTGCAGATTTTAAACGTGCGTTTGATACACACCGATGAACACAGCTAAAGTTGTATACTCCTGAATTTAGGTACAAAGTGTTAAGATCATGCAGTGGCCACTGTTTTCGCCAGACCTTAATATCTTCGAAAATGTCTGGGGCTGGATGATAAGAAAAGAGTACGAAAATGGAAGGCAATTTAATGACAAAATTAATAAAAGCTGTACAATGACTAATCCGTACACTTTTTACTTCAATGTCAAAACAAATGATTTAATAAAATGTTTAAGTTGTATTTTCTGCTGTTTAACCTTGTGGCCTTATTCTAATGAAGCATTTTAAGAAAGAGTTTAACTTATTAATTCTTATATCTTAAATAGTTCTAGCAACATACCGGCGGAATCAACGATATGGGAAATTCACGAGTTTTATTAATTAAAACAACAAGAACTAATGCTGAAACAAAAAAAAATTTGAATTATGTACTCCTGGCTAAGAGGTTTTGTTTGCAACTTTTCGAAAATATGGCTGAAGTCTATTGATTTATATAGACATGCTTAACCACCAACAAATTAAAACTCATTTAAAATAAATTTGGGAGAATATTTCAAATAATAAATTTATTAAATTCCTATAATTTTTTAAAACCAAAGTTTTTCAAAAATTCTAAATCTATGTTTACACCTATTAAATATTTGACGGCCTACAAGTAACTAATAGTTTTCTTAGAGAATTGTTTGCTTTTGCAAAACGTTTGGCTAGAGCAAACATTATTTAACAGTTTTTAAATTACATTATACAATTATCATCTTAGAAATAAAGTTTTGTAAATAAATAGAAATTGTTAAAAATAAAGCTTAAGTTTGATCAATTTACTGGTGACGTTGTTGGTTCCTTACCTTCGTGAATTGTTTTTTTATACCCTCCACCCCAATTAGTTGTGAAGAGGGTATACTAAGTTTGTCATTCCGTGTGAAACTTTTTTATTATTCATCTCAGACCCCATAAAGTATATATATTCTGGCTGCTTGAGTAATTCTAAGTCGATTTAGCCATGTCCGTCTGTCTGTCCGTCTGTTGAAAACACGCTCACTTTCGAAAAACTCAATAGGTGTCAAATTGCTTGTAGTTATCCTAAGCAGTTTGGGACTGAATTTCAGCAAAATCGGTTCAGTAGGACCAGAGCTATGAATCAAAATGTGGAACCACCACCTTCAAAAACTTGATAATTGATAAGATTTTGCACAAGTCCGTTTTATTCGACTAGAAATTACACTGTAAAATTTCGCGAAGGTCGGTCCATAATTTACCCTAGGCCCCATATAAACCCTACTCTCGGAAAACAGTTTAGTCTCTTAAAACCATAATTAATAACAAATCGTCACAGTTTAAGATAATAACAATAAAAAGACATCATACAGATATTACTCCTTAAACATTCGAACTGTCGGTGGAGGGTATCAAAGATTCGGCACAGCCGAATATAGCACTCTAACTTGTTTCTATTCAAATTAACTTTTTATTACAAAAACTTATTTGATTTTTGTATTTTTATACATTCGAATAAAAACCGGTTAACCGGTTATTTTAAAAATGCTCAACCGAAAACCGTTTTTTTTTTAATAGCAGCTATTCAAAATATTCAAAAATCGGTTTTCGAAAAAAGTCGAATGACCGATCTCCCTAACTGAGACACATGGGTCTTCAATTACACAAATTTTACGATGTGATAAGTACAGAAACGGGCTACTGATCTGGATGGTATTATCCCAGATGACCTTTAGAAAAATGCGGATCTGTTAATCTCCTGGCTGTCCGCTATATACACGGAATGTACTAGATTTTCTTGCATTATTACTCGCTGGGCTACGTGCAACTTGGTTTTAATTCAAAAATAATGGTAAACATCTCACACTTAACCAGGGGACTAGAGGCCAATCAGTCTGTCGTATTTTCTTCTCAAGACTCTTGAGTCATTGATATTTATCTAACGATGTAAGACACTTAATCTCTACCTCGCAACATGACCTCACTATAGATAGGTCTGTAGGGACGGCTCTTCATTCACTAATGGGTTGGTTATATTGATAAATCGCGTAAATTTCAAGCACACTTGTAGCCTTTTTGTACATTGGGAGTACGTTTAATAACGTTGAATTTGATTCCATCTTGCAATCTGTGAGAGACTTGGGTTTTGACGATATGTAGATTTATTGGGAATCTACTTCGGAACAGAATCATTGAATCTACAATCTATCAATATTCGAAGATTGGTATATGGGGGCACCCCACAAGGAGAGGCTATGAGCTCTGCAATTAGCTTGAATGCTGTGGAATTTTGTGAACGCTCAGCTATGGGCATGCCAGGATCACACTATGCACGTCGGGTGGCCGAGCAGGACTGGGCTATTGTACTCCGGAACCCTTTTTCGATGCATTTATGTGTATTAAGGCTATTGCTGATAAGCTGTGCGATGAGAGGGTATACACCATTTATAACCCGTTGGTGTGAACACGACTACGAAAACTTTAAAAGAAGAATTACACTGTGCGAATGCATAAGTCGTCGGGTTTCTGCTTAACGGGAAAAGTTACATTGGTAAAAAAAAGCTGGGTCAGGTCTAGGAATCAAGATATACAGATTTGAAGTAAGTACAGAAAGAAAAACACTCGGAATAAATTAAGTTTTTTATACATCTTAAAGTACGAGTCGTACTCAAAAAGTTAACTACGAATCACACTAAAACTTACTTCAAAGTTTGTTGCAGACTCTACACCAACTCCACACAAGTATTTAAAAAACGATTTGCTTGTTGTGTGTAGAAACAACAAAAACAAGAGAACAAGACGAAAACACACTGTTTTCATGTTTAAAAAGTAAAATTAAGAACCCTTGCTTCTCATTTAGTTCATATTTTCGGTTGTATATGTACATTATGTTTTTAAAGTAAATACCATTTTGGGAATGATGCTGGTGTTTTATAATTGAAATTTTATGTATATTGTGTAAAACGGGATAGTAAATCAATAATAATAAAATCCTCTTTCTAATTTCACTTTTGGTTTATTTCAAGTACGAGTTCGGGGTTGAATCAACTTTTTAATACTTGAATCAAGCGCATTTTGAGATTGGTTCAATCTTAATTTTACTAAAATCAATCCCATTTTCGGATTATTTCCAGTACGAATTCGGGAAAGAATATAAATAAGTTAAGTATTTCGCGATTGAAAATCCGTATTTGAATCAATCTTTCTGTACTTGATTCAAGAAAATCCGCTTCGGATTGATTTGAGTACGGATGAATTTATTTTTCTTTTGAGTGTATGTATCGTATAGGGAAAATTGTCATAGTTTGTGTCGTTGTCATTCATTTTGACCATCTAAATGTCCGAATGTCGCAAAGTGATGCTCATCAAAGCTGTTAATCTCAAAGCCGGCTACAACAAAGTCAATAAAGGAAAGCGGTATTTTTGGTTTACCTTGAGTTGAACTCTAGAAAATCCGTTTTTAATAATTTTTTCGTAAGTTGTCTAGCAAAATTCAATTAAAATCATCTAATTGCAAAAGATGTACGTTACCGTCAATGAAGATGAAGAACAAGATGCAACGGGAGGTCTCAAAATATAAGTTAACTGACTCTTTAAAAACAATTGAATTTTTCCAAATTAAGATAAATCCTCATCCGACACAGACTCCGGACAAGAAACGAAGAGGGTCAGGTACTTTTAGTTAAACGTATTTAAGACCTGCAAGACGACTTAAGTTTGCGGTAAAATGCATAGTATGCGGACAGAACAGACATTATACAAAAATTAAACAAAACCGATGATAATAAAGTATGAGCTTCACGCTGAAGGTCATTAGCAGTTTGAGCTATACGCTCAAGACGGACTCCTAAATATAAACTTAGCGGTAATTTCAAAATGGTTAGCCGTTCGGACGAGGAAAGTATTTAGTGGAAGAAAGGAAAACAAATATACCACATTTCTTAATTGATTTTGTTCTAGCTGACGTTGAGGGTAATAACTTTGCTGAACATAATTTTGCGATATAAGGAAAGTTAGATGGTCAAAATGCATAAAAAAGGCACAACAAATTACAAATTACTTACTTCAAATCGATATATCTCCATTCCCGATATAACTTTTCCCTGTAAGCTGAACCCCACCAATCACTGACCCTGACTATTTGTCGCACTGTGTTTTTATCGCCCAAGCTCTGGAGTAATTTAGTAAAATCTAAATCGATGGAAATTTTGAGAACAATCTTTTTTTTTTTTAAATTACCGTAGTTTTTCCTGATTGAAGGAGTAGTTTTGATAAAGATAAGTGGTACGTACTTATAGTTATAAGTGTATTAAAAGGTATACTTTTATGAACTTTTAATTTTGTATGATTTCAATTTAAATCGAATTCGAAATGGCTGTATGATTGTTTTTAAGTGAATTTTATTATTGAAGAGTAGGAATTAATTTATTTTCTTTGATTTTTTTTTTTTTTTCTTGATTATTTTTGATTCGGTAGTAGTATTTCGATTTTCTTTAAGACCCCCCACTTAGACATAAAAAGAACAAAAATAGTTTTTTTTTTTTTTTATGTCAAATTTCAGTTTAAAAAAAATTCTTGCGAAACATAAAAATATTATTTTTCAAGCACAGAGCTTAAAAAACTTTTTCTTATTTTAAATATCGAAAAAAAATCTTTATAACAAAAATGTCCGATTCAACAGTAAATTAATGTAATGGGTTAAAAAGTTGCTAAATAAGCTAATTATAATAATATATGTTACAAATACAATTAAAAATTATAGTCTAATTTAATTAACTTAGCAATATTAACGTAGACCTTTAACCTGTAGTAGTAAAACAGTCCATAGATAGTGTCTGGTGGAAATCTAGCCCACAAGCCTCACACTAGCAACTTTCTTGCCAGATATTCAAAACAGATAATAAAAACTAAAAGTTCATAAATTTTTCTAAGAGTTACAATATATTCAAGTTTCTAGTAGTGCCTCCTTCAAAGTAATCAAACAAATAAAAAAACATATATTTTCTACATAATTTTACTGTGGGTAAATTGTTTACTATCAAATTTTTTTTTTTTCTTTTCCATATTTTCAATTCAAACAAAACGTGAAATTAAAGAAAATTATATCGTTGCATAAAAGTCTTTTTGAGTGTTTGCAATTCTCATTCACTCTGCAGTTTTGTTTGCTAATATCTTTGGCTTTTCTAAAAAAAATTTTTGGAATAGTTTCTACCAAAGAGGAAAAAATCACAATTTGCTTAACTATTTTTTTTTTTTTATGTTTTATATTATTTAATTTTTATTAAACCAATTTTTGAATATTTTATTTTTTTATTTTTCGGACCTCTTGAATAGCTTGACTTTGTTTTTTTGTAATTAACTCACGATTGCAACACTGATTTTTTTTATTATTTTGAATTATTGTTTAAAATAATTATGTACTACTATAAGTTTTTACATGGTTCTCTTAATTTTTTGTTTAAATATTTTAATTTATTCACAAACTTTAATTCAAGCAGTGAATCAAAATCTTTTGACTTCCGTTAGTTGAAATTTTCAACCCATTACCGCTCAAAGTTATTAATGAACTAAATCAAATGTTGATTTTAATAAAACAAAATATATACAAACTCAAAATCATTTTCTTTTTTTAATGTTATTACAACATGTCAAACAAATAAAAACAGCACTAACAAGTATACAGTCGTATGTTAAACAAACATTTCTATAGTATAGAACATAAATTAGCACAGGGAATGTCAGACAGACACGTATCACTTAATCCCCACAATTTAATGGTTGTTTATAAGCAGCACTACTATAAAAAGTGCAGGGGGGGAATATGTTGGTTAAAAATTATGATGCAGTAGAACTGTTATTAACCATAAGTCTAAAATTTAAGAAACAGATTCAAAAAAATCAATCCGTTATTAAATCAGTAAGCTAAAACCCTTATTCTGACTAAAGATTTGTATGGAATAAACATGAACTAATCTTTGTATTTCATTCCACAGAGATTGTGCTGCTGCTACTTTTATTTCGGCTGGACATTTGTATAGGAGCTAAGTGAAATAATGCACCTATTTGGTACATTTTCAGTAGAAGATACACTTTGTATATTCAAAGTATTAAATCGAAATTTCGTAGCCAAAACTTTTATTCCGAGATTAGGTTTTTGTACGGACCTGGAAAAAGAAAGAAAAAAGTTAGCCATTCGTCAAAATAAATGGGGGTATCTTAATAAAACTTGTTTAAACTAATGTTAAGTTTAGAATTGATAAAAAGTCCCAAACTCTTCCGAAAACATCTCTAACGAAACTTAATCTAAAGGGGGTTTTATTAACCCTCAAATCACCCTAAAAACTTACGTTAGTTACCCTCGTGTGTGGTTTTTCACACATATGCAATGGGTGTCTACTTTTCTGTGCTTGTAATCAAAGTCATGATTTACGAAACATTAATGATGTTTTGAACGCGTCGGTGATCAACAACAAACCATACAAAGTTTGTGTGTATTTTTTATAAGCAGTCACTTTTTACAACAAACATTGCATGCAGTTCGCAACAATATCGAAAAAATTCACACTTGCCGACAGAAAATGTTGTCTCTTGTGCAAATTACATAGTAACTACATATGTGTGGAAAACCACACACGAGGGTAACTTACGTAAGTTCTGAAATATTTCGTTACTAAAAAATATTTTTTAATCGAAAAATGTGTTTTCATTACTTAATTAATGTTGCCAACAAAGTCAGGAAGTTTCTTTATTATACCTCAACAATTTTTTTGTGTATCGTGTAAAAATTATTCCTTTTGGGTGGTTTTTCACACAAGGTGATTAAAAGGTTAAGCACTTCCTATCAGCGTTTAAAAAACTTCAGCCAAAGTAGAAAAATTACCATTTCTTCAACTTCTCCATTTGTCATGGGCAAAAAAGAATGTTGGTTTTACTTCTGATTGATTAAATATAAACAATCGCTGTCAAACCAATCCAAAAAGCGAAAAGATATGCACAAATTTTCGTTTTTTGTTCGACAGTTCGACAGACTGCAGTTTTTTAAACCCTGTTCCTATCTTAAAATTAAAATTTTTTTATCAAAGTTATTTTTGGGAATACAAAATTTATTATTAATAAGATTTCTGTATGACGTGCTAATTTTTAATTCGAAATTCTTTATTCGTTTAAAGGCCTTTCGAGGCCCTTATGTTTAAAATATAACACTGTGCAAATATTTGCCGCGTCTTTGATGGGTGACGCGCAAAAGAAATATCCAGCTTTCCATGGCTCTGACTTTTAAAGCAGGTTGAGTTTAAGCAATGTTATGGGTTATATTGGCTTTAGGAACCACTGAGATTTGTGACTTATTCGCATAGACCTGCGACTTAAGAACACCAAAGAAGAAAAATTCTAAAGGAATTAAGTCGCACGGTCTCGGTGGCTGGGCAACATCACATCCATGTAAGATGACCATTCCCCAAATCCCTAGTACAGAATGTCCCATTTGGCATGAGCTGTGTTTTCAATTTTTAAACCACATGTGGTTCACATTGTTTAAATTTTTTAAAAGGATGTTAACTCATTAAACCAATAACATAAACAAATTGACATAAAATTATTGATCATAACTCATAAAAATTGGACATTGTAAATTTCACAATATTTTTTCTGCATTCGTGAGTGCTGTAGGGTATCATATAGCCGGACTTGCCTTAATATGCTCTAAGCCGAAAGTATAAATATTTACGGTCTAATTTATAAAAAATAAAAAAGGTTAATAAAGCGTTAATAAAACCGATTTTCATACAAAATCTGTTTCATAAACCCTTTATTAAGCTGTTTTATTTTTTATAAATAAGGCAGTTAGTTAATATTTAGTTTTGTTTTGTCTAGTTTTATAAAAAAAAAAGAAATAATGTATCTTGTCCTTTCCCCATATCTACAATGATAATGTAAATAATGTTAATAACTGCATACTAATTTAAAGTTAATAATGGTGACAACACAATACAGTCATATGTTAGTAAATGGACAACATCAAAAGGGACACAATACACGTGTCAATACATGTTGTAATCGCAGACGTTTCGTTTCTATTTTAACCCGACTTCGTAAAGTATTAAAAGTTAAAAAATTGTTCGCGTTATTGTCGGCAAAGAACGATGCACAACTTGTATCGTTAAATGTACACTAGTAGGTGTATTGGTGTACTAAATAGTAACTTCGTAGTACTTCTAAGGGTAATTGTCTCTTTTTAACAGATTTTTTTTTTTGCAATGCATCCAAAGTTTTATAATTTTACGAATTTTCATTGATACTAAGTAATCTATTGTTAAATCAGTGTCATGTGACGATGCCTTAGAAATATAAAGTGGTGTTGATTTACCAAAATTCTTAAATTTTTTTTCTGTTTAAAAAAAGAAAAAATTCAATAAATGACCTCTTAGAAAAAGCATTTGTTTCTGGGCAAGAAAACATATTTTTGCGAAATGTTCTTAAGCGCCAAAACATGAATTTTACAGGAGAAGTTTTTTTCTAATTATTTTAAAATCTATCCGAAAAGGCAAAATGTTTTTGTGCACGTTTTTATATTTTTGTTCAACACGTGGCATTAAGTAAAAAAAAATTGCTTGCGATATTTATCCAACTACATATGTAATATTATAAATGTGAACATTTGTGTGTTTGTAAGTTTGTGGGTCAATCACGCGAAAACCACTAAATGGATTTGCATGAATTTTGGCAGACGGATAGCATGTGTCCCAGATTAAAGTAGGCGTAAAAGCGGGGGAAAAATTGGGTCTTTTAGTACTTTTTCTCTGTAGGATAAATTTGGTATAAAGATTGCATATGGTCCAGATAAAACATATATAGGATACTTTTTAAGCGGTAAAAACGGGAAAAAGTTGGTACAGATTTAAATAAAGGGTACTTTTTAAGAGGAAAAATCGAGAAAAATTTTGTACTTTTTCTCTTTTTGATAAATATTGTATGCAGATTGCATATTACTCAGTGGCCGAAATATATTTAGACACCCCTTGCTTTTCACATAGACAGCTGTATGTCGGTTGCTCATAATTAATCATTAAACTTGTGTTAAAATGGCATCGATTTATTTTTGCATATTGTTGCATATTTTGGTGAAAATGCATATTTTTGCATATATAGGTTTTTAACGCATATTTTGACATTTTTGAGTGATTTTTGTTTAGTTTTCATATTTTAAAAAAAGTTCTTAAAAAAATTTTAAATACACAAAAAAACCCTCCAAAAAAATTTTCAAATAATTAAATAAATTATTTTGCAGCTTTACATTTAATACAAGATTTCGACAAAAGATTCTTTTTTTAAAAACGATGCAGCACCTTATATGATTAAGGCTTCCAATGGGTAAAAATAAAACTGTTACAAGTTGCTTGCTTGGCACATGGGTTATACCGCGTTGCAGAGGAAATTAGATAGTATTGTAGTTTTTAATGAAATGTTTCCCTTGATTCCCCTTTCACTGCAGCCAGTAGTAACGAGAATGTAAGAAGAGCTTGTTGATACCGATGATTAAAATTAACAATAAGGAAGAAAGAATCGGGCTATTCAGATTTAAAAAAAATCCAAAACGTTTTGTAAAAAAAATTATGGATTTCATAAAAATAAAATAAATTTTAAATTTAAAAGATTTTATCAAAAGTAATTTTTGGAAATACAAAATTTTAATTTAAAAAATTTTGTTATTCGTGCTTAATTCCCAGTTTTTATTCTTGATAAAAACACTTGAAATTTATTGTTGATGGGATAAGCTATTCCTATGCGCATTTCACTGGTTGCTTAGGCCAGATCATCAGGAAACTTCATCCATAAAGATTTTAGAAAAACTAAAGATATTAAACCAAATAAAACTGTTAAGCGTATAAGAATCATAAGCAACAGCTCTACTTGTAACAATATCAAAGTTTAAACAAAAACATCAACAATAAACAGTGAGTTTATCTCTTCTTGCATTCCCCACTACAATTGATTGGAAATCTTCCAACATTAATTGTAGTTGTAAGTAGGTTAAGAAAAAACAAAATGCAAAAAACAACTTGCAAAAGCATGTTGCCATGTAAGTTTTTTTAGGTCGTGCACTTGCCAGTTTATTATCAAAAGTAATTTTTGGGAATACAAAATTTTAATTTAAAAGATTTTGTTATTCGTGCTTAATTCCAAGTTTTTATTCTTGATAAAAACACTTGAAATTTAATGTTGATGGGATAAGCTATTCCTACGCTATTCCATCAACAATAAATTTCAAGTGTTTTTATCAAGAATAAAAACTGGGAATTAAGCACGAATAACAAAATCTTTTAAATTTTGGCATTCTTGAAGTACAAGACAAAGTTTTACTTTTACCCAGGAAAAACTTTTTGATTTTTAGTAATAGGTGGTAGTTCTTTCATACGTTACCTGGTAAGATGTTGTCATTACAATTGTCATTATTCTGAAAACTTCAATAAGTACTTACTAGTAATGACCTCAGCAACTACTTATTTCTTCTATTATTTTTAATAATCAGCTCAATCAGCTACTTATTAGTTGTGTTGTTTTCAGTACTGAATATTTACCCTCTAGAAACGTACTCAATAACTACTTATTAGGTCTATTAGGTAGTGGTTTTTTGGCTCTTAGTAAGTACTTACAATAGTACTTACAATTCAACTTATTCGTAGTTAAATAATAACTACACAGAGAAAACAGATTCGTGATCACAACCGAATTTGGCGCCAATCGAATTTCGTCGGTTGCATGTACTATCACACAATTCGGTTACAATTAAGTACCCAGTAAAAACTTCGCTTACTTTTTCAAAATGAATAGCTTCCTCCACTCAGTATTAAGTAAATTTCTTCTTTAACTACTTCTACAACAACTTCTACAACTACTTCTTTCTGGATGTATGTAGGTAAAAAAATAATGACTTACTTTTGAATGCGTTCATTTTGGGGCATCCCTTGTCAAATTCATTGGTTCTTTCAGTAGAATTGTAAGTAGTGCTTTTATGTTTTTCTGATTACTTAACACATTATTTTGTAGGCGAAGTTTTTACTGGGTATAGAAATATTTTAACATAATAAAATTAAATTAAAAAATTAAATAACCCCTTTCTTTAAATCTTGCTCTAACAATTCACGCGAAAGAAGTCACGATTAAAAAAATCTAGTGTTGGTTTTAACCCAGCAAAAACTTATATTGCAAAGTAATGAGTTTAACTTCTAATCTAACTATTCTTCACTACTTATACATTGGCCTTTTAACAGATTATTTTAACACGGAGCTGCATTGGAAGCAGGTGCTTACCACCTTCACTTACAAATAGGGAGTTAAATAAGTCATTACCACATTCGCTTACGAATAGGTACTTCACATTGATATCAACAAAACCGAATTTCTCAAAAAAAAATCTGTTTTTAATTTTATTTACTTTTTAATGCAAAATTTTACTACCCTGCATTAAGGACAAATTCATTTCCAATAAACTAGAGAACAATATGATTGATTGGGTGTAGTAGTTTCTATTCAAGTTTTTAATTTTGAAATACATATCAAAATCAATTAAGTATTTAAATTTGTCATAGTCAAATCTAATAAAAATTGTTCTTTATTCCCAGTAAAAACTTTGCCTACAAAATAATGTGTTTAGTAATCAGAAAAACATAAGAGCACTACTTACAATTCTACTGAAAGAACCAATGAATTTTACAAGGGATGTCCCAAAATTAACGTATTCAAAAATAAGTAATTATTTTTTTACCTACATACATCCAGCAAAAATTAGTTATAGAAGTTGTTATAGATGTAGTTATAGAACAAAGCTACTAAATAATGAGTTAAAGAAATTATTCATTTTGAAAAAGTAAGCGAAGTTTTTACTGGCTTTATAACCCAGTAAAAACTTCGCCTACAAAATAATGTGTTGAGTAATCAGAAAATCATAATAGCACTACTTACAATTCTACTGAAAGAACCAATGAATTTTACAAGGGATGTCCCAAAATGAACGCATTCAAAAGCAAGTCATTATTTTTTTACTTTGATACATTCAGAAAAAAGTAGTTATTGAAGTTGTTATAGATGTAGTTATAGAAGAAAGCTACTAAATAATGAGTTAAAGAAGCTATTCATTTTGAAAAAGTAAGCGAAGTTTTTACTGGGAATAAAAAAAAAAAAAACAAATTGTAAAAACAAATATTTAAATTCAATTTGTATTAGACTTGAATAAATAAAACCTTAGACGCATTTAATTATGAATTAAATATAAATTTCGTTAATCAACAAGTACTTATGTATCAAATTATATGTCAGCCATTACAAAACTACTTCTATATAATGAAGATTGTATGAAGTAGTCATTGAAAAGTGAGTTTTTCAGTAATCGCAAGTCATTACCAAGTTTTTGCTGGGAATTTTAAAAGTAAGTTAAGCGATGATCAGGCAGTTAAAATCAGGCTAATTTAAAAATTCAGGATTGTTTTTAATATTTGTTATATCCGAGATGCCATACTTGGAAAACTTATGGAGGTCCTTCTGTTATTTTTATAGACGCCATATCCTAAACCTTGAAGTCCTTAATTAGCACGTGGGATTTTATTTTAATCGGACAAACCGTTTACAAAATTAAGAAATACCTATTTCCATTTTTTTTCCAAAATATCCCCCTATGTGTCCCCTACGATCAAAAACATGTTTTACGATCAAATCCAGCACCTTATATATTTGCCGTTATTAACAATTTTGACATTTTGTTGATTTGAACGCATATTTAGATCCATAAAATTTCAATTTAAATCATGAAATTTATTTTACAAAATGTCGCTTACGGTCATTTCTCGAAAAGAGAAATCATGTTGGATCTGTTACAAAGACGTTTCTCTCGCGTAAAGTTAGCAGCTTATCTTACTAATCTCACTCTATAATGAGGGTAACGATACAAAAACCACAACAATAATTTTAAAAATTTGTTTTTAATTTTCATATAAATTCATAAAAGACAAAGCACAAAAATTCTGCCGTTGATTTGATTTTTATGTTAAACTAGCTTAACCCGGTGCGCTTCGCTACACTGCTTAAACCACTTCTTCAGTTGAGAGATATTTAATATATGCATCCTATGGAAGGTTTTCCCCCCTGCGCCTTCCCGCTTTATTTTTATTTTCAAAAGTGTAGTATACCATAGGAGTGACTTCTACTAAGTTTGAACATTCTTACTATAACAGTTCTTAAGATATGTGATATTAAACATTGGCGTCCTATGGGGGGTAACATTTCCCCGCTGCTATTTTATTTCAATTTTGGGGTTCAGAAGATCATACTACAAAAAGTTTAATAAAAACAGTGCAGCGGCTCTAAATTATATTTCTATCTATGAGGGGTACTGCTCCTCCTCTGTCCATTTCTATATTGAAATTTAAAGTTTGCCATAATAGTAGCTTTAACCACGTTTGAAGACTCTCCCTTTAATAGTTCTTGAGTTGAGAGATATTTAATATATGCATCCTATGGAAGGTATTTCCCCCCTGCGCCTTCCCGCTTTATTTTTATTTTCAAAAGTGTAGTATACCATAAGTGTGACTTCTACAAAGTTTGAACATTCTAACTTTAATAGTTTTTAAGATATCCGATATTAAACATTAGCGTCCTATGGGGGATAACACTTCCCCCGCTGCTATTGTGTTTAAATTTTGGGGCTCAGAACATCCTACTACCAAAAGTTCAACAAATTGCTTGCAGCGGCTCTTATTAATATTGCTATCTATGAGGGGTACTGCTCCTCCTCTGTCTACCCCGCCCATTTTTATATTGAAATTTATAGTTTACCATAGTAGTAGCTGTAACCATGTTTGAAGACTCTCCCTTTAATAGTTCTTCTGTTGAGCGATATTTAATTTATGCATCCTATGGAAGGTATTTCCCCCCTGCGCCTTCCCGCTTTATTTTTATTTTCAAAAGTGTTGTATACCATAAGAGAGACTTCTGCAAAGTTTGAACATTCTCACTATAAAAGTTCTTAAGATATGCGATATTAACCATTGGCGTCCTATGGTGGGTACCACTTCCCCCGCTGCTATTTTATTTCAATTTTGGGGCTCTGAAGATCCTACTACCAAAAGTTCAACAAAATGCGTGCAGCGGCTCTTAATTATATTTCTATCTATGAGGGGTACTGCTCCTCCCCCGTCTACCCCGCCCATTTGTATATTGAAATTTATAGTTTACTATAATTATAGCTTTAACCACTTTTGAAGACTCTCCCTTTAATAATTCTTCAGTTGAGCGATATTTAATATATGCATCCTATGGGAGGTATTTCCCCCCTGAGCCTACCCGCTTTATTGTTATTTTCAAAAGTGTTGTATACCATAAGAGTGACTTCTAGAAAGTTTGAACATTCTCACTATTACAGTTCTTTAGATATGAGATGTTAAACATTGGCGTCCTATGGGGGATTCCACTTCCCCCGCTGCTATTTTATTTTAATTTTGGGGCTCAGAAGATCTTACTACCAAAAGTTCTGCATAATGCGTGCAGCGGATCTTAATATATGCGATAATTAATATTGGCATCCTATGGGGGATACCAATTCCCCTGCCCCTATCGAAAAAATAAGTAGCCTATTTTATTTTTAGGGCTCACGTGATGTATCTGTAAAAATTTCAGGAAAATCGGTTCAGTAGTTTAGGAGTCTATAAGCCAACAAACAAACAAACAAACAAACAAACAAACAAACAAACAAACAAACAAACAAACAAACATACAAACATTTTTCATTTTTATATATATAGATGGAAAACAAAACCCTATTTTTAATAATAAGATTTGTGTTTGTCGTGAAATTTATAGTTAAGGGAAAGCTAGTTTCTATTCGCAGTTCACTGGTTGCTTAGACCAGGGGCCTAATTCTGGCATTCGGAATTATTTTTTCAGTGTTGTGAAGCATTAATTTGAGTTTCACAATACTGAAAAAATAACTTCGATTCGTTCAGTATCGACTGAAAAAAAATTGCTTTCGAATCAAGAAAGTACTCGATCACGACTGCCAGAATTAGGCCCCAGACCATCAGGAAACTTTTTTCCAAAGATTTTAGAAAAGCTTAAAATATAATACAACTAAAACTGTAAAGCGAATATGAATTGTAAACACTTAGGCCCGTTTTCACAACTTACCGATAGTTAAAGGTAGGATTTTATCGGCCGTATAAAAAGTGTTCCATTATTACAACTTTACTTTTACCTACCAGGTAGGATGAACCTTAATTTACTTTATCGCTTACTTTAGGTTAAAGTAAAGTTTTAATAATGGAACACTTTTTATAAGGCCGGTTAAAGTCTACTTTAAGCTATCGGTAAGTTGTGAAAACGGGCCTTAAAGTTTTATCTGTAACAATATATAAGCTTAAACGAAACAACAACACTAAACAGTGAGCTTATCTTTTATTACATTTCCCTACAAATGGTTGGTTTTTTCCGACTAGAATTGTAGTTGTAGTTTTTCAATATATTGTTTGTAACCTTAAGTATTTTCTTTAAAATTATATAAAAATCATCTTCGTATGTAAAGTAGTAGTCAACACATTCGGCTAATTCGTCGAAATTATGACATTTTGAATATGACATAATTTTTGAAAAAAAAAATGTTTTTAATTATTTTTCGTTAATATACGTTCCTTATAGGATGAAATGAACCTTCTCACGAAATTTCATTCAAATCGAGAGTGGTCGAGTCCCACTTTTGATCGATTTGACATGGAATTACCCATATGTATTTAGTTGCACATTTGTCCCCATATTCATAAACAAAATTTTTGATTTATGAAAGTTTTAATGGACAAATTTTTATAGAAAATTCTTTTTATACATAAACCTGAAATGTTTTTTTATTAATATTGGGGCTAGTAAAAAGCTGTAAATTAATGGAAAAAATAAAAATTGATCACTTAAACTAAAAAATGCTAAATATTTTTTGGAAAATGCGAGAAAGTACTTATGCTAGAAGCCTTTTTTTATGCTAAATGAGCTTAAACAAGTAAGAAATTATAGTAAGTCAAGCCTGACCATATGATTCGTAACACCACAGTTTATGTTTAAGAACAAATTTTTGCAAGTGTACCCTATTTGGGACCCATAGGCAATCATGGACTCGCCAGAACAAATTTGAGTTTAAGATTCATATAAAAGTTCTTCGTGCCGAATATTATTTAGACATCTTTGCCTCTTAGTGATTTTAAAAAGGATGTTTCAACGGGCAAAACATTTTGTCATGACATAGTAGCTATCGTAAAAGTCATTGTCGCCAATTTTTATGTTAATACTAACATTTAAAAGGACGTTATGGCATTATGAGCTATTTTCTAGGGGTAGTATTTTTATGGGATCTATGATCAAATACGGAGCGATTCGAAAACCCTATTCCGGAATGAAGCTTGTTGGAGGCTATGTGAAGTTATGGACCAATTCGTCGCATTTTCATTAGGCTTAGTCCTTGTGCCAATTAGAACCATGGTACCATATTTTATCAAACTATCTCCAAAATTGCAATCTGTACTTTGCGCACATGGACAGCCTGTCAGCCGGACGGACATCGTTAGATCGACTCAGAAAGTGATTCTGAATATATTCTGAATATACTTTAAGGTGTTACAAAAGCATCAGCACAAATGCATAATGCCCTCTGCACTATTATGTGTGGAGATCTAGCGTTAAATATGCTAAATTGGCAACAGTGATAAATGGGTTCTACTGTTCTAAAGGCAGTTTGTATATGTGTAGCTAGGTCATTTATTGACCGATTACTAAGTAAAGTTTATAAATAAAGAGGACTTCGGAAAATTAAGGTTAAGATTTTGGGTAAAATTAGAGAAAGTCGTGGTATTTTGCTGATATCTGAGCCATTGCTATACTAATCTCATTGAATTGAAATAGCAACCTATTTCGGACTTTATGTGATATAAATATATAACAACCTAGCCCCCATTAATTCTGAAGTAGTTGAAAATTTCAATTCAACCAACACACGGACAGACCGACTTCGTTTAATTAACTTCGTTACTCATAAAAACGAAGAATATACATATGGACATACATAGTACATATGTACGTACATATGTACGTACGTATGTATATACTTTATAAGATCTAAGATAAATATTGTCGAAACTACAAACGGAATGACATATATATGTATATATGCATACGCTTTCCACCGTTGGGAAAGAGTATACGACTTAAAAAATGACAAGAAAAGCATACATGTAACATAAGAAAATAACTCAAAAAATAATATAAATTGACATTACAAAGATTGGTAATAAGCAGGGAAACCAAAAATATGCAATTGCATGTTTTTCCTTATACGACCAATGAAGGCAGAAACAATATAGTTATCCGTTTTAGAGCTTTTTATGAATTTTGGCATCGATTTGTTAGTGCATATTTTTGCATATTTTACCGTTTGGAGCATTTCTTTGCATAATTTGGTTAAAAGAGCCTTTTTGCAGCATTTTTTAAGTTTTTAGCGCATATTTCACCTTTTTGAGGCATATTTTGGTACATGTTAAATTTTTTTTAGATGGCAATATTTTCGCAATATTTTGGATTTTCTGTTTTAAATATTTATCTGTATACCCAACGTGTTGCTTCAATTTCACCATCTACATTTAATTTGCAAGACACAGCAGGTCGTCATTAAGTACACATAAATGTTATTTTAAACTTCAAAATTTTATATATAAACACAAATTAAGGAAAAATCAATCAAGACGATGTTTATCAACATTTTATTTTTTCATTCTGGTAGATTTTTCTGGGGTAATGCCCATATGTTTTTGGCGATGTGTGTAATGCATAGAAATCTGGACTAATCTATTAAAGTGATCTAACGATGTCCATCCCTCCGTCTGGCTGGTTGTCCGTCCATGTTAACCTTGTGCGCAAAGTACAAGTTACAATCATGTAGATAATTTGATACAATTTGGTGAATATATTTTAATTGTATTAAGAACGAATTCTATCTAAAAGGTGAGAGTCGGTATATAATTCAACATATTCCCCATAAAAACTTCTTTCCAAATTAGACTCGTTGTGTCCATAAACCAGTGTTACCACCAGAACAATTCAAAATTATACTTGAGATGAAACAAAATTACCCGATTTAAATGAAATTACACCTAATATAAAATTGAAGTTTTATTTAATAAAAGGACATTTTCAAAGAAGCAAAAACAAGATCAATATTAGCCGAACTGTTAAGATTCTTATAGTAATTTAAATTAAATTAACAAAAATTACCATAAAAACTTAAAAACAATTATTAGAACAATATAAAACTCCCAAAATAATGAGTTTAACTTCCACATTTGGTTGCATATATCTAGAGAAGGTTCAAAATGCTCATTGCCATTCCTTTATAATTGGTGTTTTTAAGTCCGATAGAACTTACGAAAGATTAGCTATTAAACAAACTGTCATACTGCTTTCACTTTTTGCTCAGGCTCATTATTATGAATAGATTCATCCTTGAACAACGCCAACAAATTATCCAAATTTACTTTGAAAATCAGCCATCGATTTTCGAAACTTATAGGCGACTTCATGATTAAAATGACGCAACTTATTTTTCACAAATTTTTCAAAAAGATTTCAAGGCCGTGCGATATGACACCTCTTGATTGTTTTCCGTAGGCCTGTGAAGTCACTGGTTTATACTGATAAACCAGCAACAATTGACGTCAACGTTCTTCATTTTATTCGTGAAATGCAGCCAGCAATGCTCGAAAAATTGGACGTCTGCAAAGCGTTTCGTCAAGGACAGGCGCGGTGCCTATTTGTTTGAAATCAGTTTCAAATGGTAATACCGTGTATTAATCTGCGATTAAAATCAATTTTTTGCATTGTCTACCATTTTAGGTTTCATGGTTTAAAAAAATACCCTTTATACCTTAGTAATCGCAAGTCATTACCAAGTTTTTGCTGGGAATTTTAAAAGTAAGTTAAGCGATGATCAGGCAGTTAAAATCAGGCTAATTTAAAAATTCAGGATTGTTTTTAATATTTGTTATATCCGAGATGCCATACTTGGAAAACTTATGGAGGTCCTTCTGTTATTTTTATAGACGCCATATCCTAAACCTTGAAGTCCTTAATTAGCACGTGGGATTTTATTTTAATCGGACAAACCGTTTACAAAATTAAGAAATACCTATTTCCATTTTTTTTCCAAAATATCCCCCTATGTGTCCCCTACGATCAAAAACATGTTTTACGATCAAATCCAGCACCTTATATATTTGCCGTTATTAACAATTTTGACATTTTGTTGATTTGAACGCATATTTAGATCCATAAAATTTCAATTTAAATCATGAAATTTATTTTACAAAATGTCGCTTACGGTCATTTCTCGAAAAGAGAAATCATGTTGGATCTGTTACAAAGACGTTTCTCTCGCGTAAAGTTAGCAGCTTATCTTACTAATCTCACTCTATAATGAGGGTAACGATACAAAAACCACAACAATAATTTTAAAAATTTGTTTTTAATTTTCATATAAATTCATAAAAGACAAAGCACAAAAATTCTGCCGTTGATTTGATTTTTATGTTAAACTAGCTTAACCCGGTGCGCTTCGCTACACTGCTTAAACCACTTCTTCAGTTGAGAGATATTTAATATATGCATCCTATGGAAGGTTTTCCCCCCTGCGCCTTCCCGCTTTATTTTTATTTTCAAAAGTGTAGTATACCATAGGAGTGACTTCTACTAAGTTTGAACATTCTTACTATAACAGTTCTTAAGATATGTGATATTAAACATTGGCGTCCTATGGGGGGTAACATTTCCCCGCTGCTATTTTATTTCAATTTTGGGGTTCAGAAGATCATACTACAAAAAGTTTAATAAAAACAGTGCAGCGGCTCTAAATTATATTTCTATCTATGAGGGGTACTGCTCCTCCTCTGTCCATTTCTATATTGAAATTTAAAGTTTGCCATAATAGTAGCTTTAACCACGTTTGAAGACTCTCCCTTTAATAGTTCTTGAGTTGAGAGATATTTAATATATGCATCCTATGGAAGGTATTTCCCCCCTGCGCCTTCCCGCTTTATTTTTATTTTCAAAAGTGTAGTATACCATAAGTGTGACTTCTACAAAGTTTGAACATTCTAACTTTAATAGTTTTTAAGATATCCGATATTAAACATTAGCGTCCTATGGGGGATAACACTTCCCCCGCTGCTATTGTGTTTAAATTTTGGGGCTCAGAACATCCTACTACCAAAAGTTCAACAAATTGCTTGCAGCGGCTCTTATTAATATTGCTATCTATGAGGGGTACTGCTCCTCCTCTGTCTACCCCGCCCATTTTTATATTGAAATTTATAGTTTACCATAGTAGTAGCTGTAACCATGTTTGAAGACTCTCCCTTTAATAGTTCTTCTGTTGAGCGATATTTAATTTATGCATCCTATGGAAGGTATTTCCCCCCTGCGCCTTCCCGCTTTATTTTTATTTTCAAAAGTGTTGTATACCATAAGAGAGACTTCTGCAAAGTTTGAACATTCTCACTATAAAAGTTCTTAAGATATGCGATATTAACCATTGGCGTCCTATGGTGGGTACCACTTCCCCCGCTGCTATTTTATTTCAATTTTGGGGCTCTGAAGATCCTACTACCAAAAGTTCAACAAAATGCGTGCAGCGGCTCTTAATTATATTTCTATCTATGAGGGGTACTGCTCCTCCCCCGTCTACCCCGCCCATTTGTATATTGAAATTTATAGTTTACTATAATTATAGCTTTAACCACTTTTGAAGACTCTCCCTTTAATAATTCTTCAGTTGAGCGATATTTAATATATGCATCCTATGGGAGGTATTTCCCCCCTGAGCCTACCCGCTTTATTGTTATTTTCAAAAGTGTTGTATACCATAAGAGTGACTTCTAGAAAGTTTGAACATTCTCACTATTACAGTTCTTTAGATATGAGATGTTAAACATTGGCGTCCTATGGGGGATTCCACTTCCCCCGCTGCTATTTTATTTTAATTTTGGGGCTCAGAAGATCTTACTACCAAAAGTTCTGCATAATGCGTGCAGCGGATCTTAATATATGCGATAATTAATATTGGCATCCTATGGGGGATACCAATTCCCCTGCCCCTATCGAAAAAATAAGTAGCCTATTTTATTTTTAGGGCTCACGTGATGTATCTGTAAAAATTTCAGGAAAATCGGTTCAGTAGTTTAGGAGTCTATAAGCCAACAAACAAACAAACAAACAAACAAACAAACAAACAAACAAACAAACAAACAAACAAACATACAAACATTTTTCATTTTTATATATATAGATGGAAAACAAAACCCTATTTTTAATAATAAGATTTGTGTTTGTCGTGAAATTTATAGTTAAGGGAAAGCTAGTTTCTATTCGCAGTTCACTGGTTGCTTAGACCAGGGGCCTAATTCTGGCATTCGGAATTATTTTTTCAGTGTTGTGAAGCATTAATTTGAGTTTCACAATACTGAAAAAATAACTTCGATTCGTTCAGTATCGACTGAAAAAAAATTGCTTTCGAATCAAGAAAGTACTCGATCACGACTGCCAGAATTAGGCCCCAGACCATCAGGAAACTTTTTTCCAAAGATTTTAGAAAAGCTTAAAATATAATACAACTAAAACTGTAAAGCGAATATGAATTGTAAACACTTAGGCCCGTTTTCACAACTTACCGATAGTTAAAGGTAGGATTTTATCGGCCGTATAAAAAGTGTTCCATTATTACAACTTTACTTTTACCTACCAGGTAGGATGAACCTTAATTTACTTTATCGCTTACTTTAGGTTAAAGTAAAGTTTTAATAATGGAACACTTTTTATAAGGCCGGTTAAAGTCTACTTTAAGCTATCGGTAAGTTGTGAAAACGGGCCTTAAAGTTTTATCTGTAACAATATATAAGCTTAAACGAAACAACAACACTAAACAGTGAGCTTATCTTTTATTACATTTCCCTACAAATGGTTGGTTTTTTCCGACTAGAATTGTAGTTGTAGTTTTTCAATATATTGTTTGTAACCTTAAGTATTTTCTTTAAAATTATATAAAAATCATCTTCGTATGTAAAGTAGTAGTCAACACATTCGGCTAATTCGTCGAAATTATGACATTTTGAATATGACATAATTTTTGAAAAAAAAAATGTTTTTAATTATTTTTCGTTAATATACGTTCCTTATAGGATGAAATGAACCTTCTCACGAAATTTCATTCAAATCGAGAGTGGTCGAGTCCCACTTTTGATCGATTTGACATGGAATTACCCATATGTATTTAGTTGCACATTTGTCCCCATATTCATAAACAAAATTTTTGATTTATGAAAGTTTTAATGGACAAATTTTTATAGAAAATTCTTTTTATACATAAACCTGAAATGTTTTTTTATTAATATTGGGGCTAGTAAAAAGCTGTAAATTAATGGAAAAAATAAAAATTGATCACTTAAACTAAAAAATGCTAAATATTTTTTGGAAAATGCGAGAAAGTACTTATGCTAGAAGCCTTTTTTTATGCTAAATGAGCTTAAACAAGTAAGAAATTATAGTAAGTCAAGCCTGACCATATGATTCGTAACACCACAGTTTATGTTTAAGAACAAATTTTTGCAAGTGTACCCTATTTGGGACCCATAGGCAATCATGGACTCGCCAGAACAAATTTGAGTTTAAGATTCATATAAAAGTTCTTCGTGCCGAATATTATTTAGACATCTTTGCCTCTTAGTGATTTTAAAAAGGATGTTTCAACGGGCAAAACATTTTGTCATGACATAGTAGCTATCGTAAAAGTCATTGTCGCCAATTTTTATGTTAATACTAACATTTAAAAGGACGTTATGGCATTATGAGCTATTTTCTAGGGGTAGTATTTTTATGGGATCTATGATCAAATACGGAGCGATTCGAAAACCCTATTCCGGAATGAAGCTTGTTGGAGGCTATGTGAAGTTATGGACCAATTCGTCGCATTTTCATTAGGCTTAGTCCTTGTGCCAATTAGAACCATGGTACCATATTTTATCAAACTATCTCCAAAATTGCAATCTGTACTTTGCGCACATGGACAGCCTGTCAGCCGGACGGACATCGTTAGATCGACTCAGAAAGTGATTCTGAATATATTCTGAATATACTTTAAGGTGTTACAAAAGCATCAGCACAAATGCATAATGCCCTCTGCACTATTATGTGTGGAGATCTAGCGTTAAATATGCTAAATTGGCAACAGTGATAAATGGGTTCTACTGTTCTAAAGGCAGTTTGTATATGTGTAGCTAGGTCATTTATTGACCGATTACTAAGTAAAGTTTATAAATAAAGAGGACTTCGGAAAATTAAGGTTAAGATTTTGGGTAAAATTAGAGAAAGTCGTGGTATTTTGCTGATATCTGAGCCATTGCTATACTAATCTCATTGAATTGAAATAGCAACCTATTTCGGACTTTATGTGATATAAATATATAACAACCTAGCCCCCATTAATTCTGAAGTAGTTGAAAATTTCAATTCAACCAACACACGGACAGACCGACTTCGTTTAATTAACTTCGTTACTCATAAAAACGAAGAATATACATATGGACATACATAGTACATATGTACGTACATATGTACGTACGTATGTATATACTTTATAAGATCTAAGATAAATATTGTCGAAACTACAAACGGAATGACATATATATGTATATATGCATACGCTTTCCACCGTTGGGAAAGAGTATACGACTTAAAAAATGACAAGAAAAGCATACATGTAACATAAGAAAATAACTCAAAAAATAATATAAATTGACATTACAAAGATTGGTAATAAGCAGGGAAACCAAAAATATGCAATTGCATGTTTTTCCTTATACGACCAATGAAGGCAGAAACAATATAGTTATCCGTTTTAGAGCTTTTTATGAATTTTGGCATCGATTTGTTAGTGCATATTTTTGCATATTTTACCGTTTGGAGCATTTCTTTGCATAATTTGGTTAAAAGAGCCTTTTTGCAGCATTTTTTAAGTTTTTAGCGCATATTTCACCTTTTTGAGGCATATTTTGGTACATGTTAAATTTTTTTTAGATGGCAATATTTTCGCAATATTTTGGATTTTCTGTTTTAAATATTTATCTGTATACCCAACGTGTTGCTTCAATTTCACCATCTACATTTAATTTGCAAGACACAGCAGGTCGTCATTAAGTACACATAAATGTTATTTTAAACTTCAAAATTTTATATATAAACACAAATTAAGGAAAAATCAATCAAGACGATGTTTATCAACATTTTATTTTTTCATTCTGGTAGATTTTTCTGGGGTAATGCCCATATGTTTTTGGCGATGTGTGTAATGCATAGAAATCTGGACTAATCTATTAAAGTGATCTAACGATGTCCATCCCTCCGTCTGGCTGGTTGTCCGTCCATGTTAACCTTGTGCGCAAAGTACAAGTTACAATCATGTAGATAATTTGATACAATTTGGTGAATATATTTTAATTGTATTAAGAACGAATTCTATCTAAAAGGTGAGAGTCGGTATATAATTCAACATATTCCCCATAAAAACTTCTTTCCAAATTAGACTCGTTGTGTCCATAAACCAGTGTTACCACCAGAACAATTCAAAATTATACTTGAGATGAAACAAAATTACCCGATTTAAATGAAATTACACCTAATATAAAATTGAAGTTTTATTTAATAAAAGGACATTTTCAAAGAAGCAAAAACAAGATCAATATTAGCCGAACTGTTAAGATTCTTATAGTAATTTAAATTAAATTAACAAAAATTACCATAAAAACTTAAAAACAATTAATAGAACAATATAAAACTCCCAAAATAATGAGTTTAACTTCCACATTTGGTTGCATATATCTAGAGAAGGTTCAAAATGCTCATTGCCATTCCTTTATAATTGGTGTTTTTAAGTCCGATAGAACTTACGAAAGATTAGCTATTAAACAAACTGTCATACTGCTTTCACTTTTTGCTCAGGCTCATTATTATGAATAGATTCATCCTTGAACAACGCCAACAAATTATCCAAATTTACTTTGAAAATCAGCCATCGATTTTCGAAACTTATAGGCGACTTCATGATTAAAATGACGCAACTTATTTTTCACAAATTTTTCAAAAAGATTTCAAGGCCGTGCGATATGACACCTCTTGATTGTTTTCCGTAGGCCTGTGAAGTCACTGGTTTATACTGATAAACCAGCAACAATTGACGTCAACGTTCTTCATTTTATTCGTGAAATGCAGCCAGCAATGCTCGAAAAATTGGACGTCTGCAAAGCGTTTCGTCAAGGACAGGCGCGGTGCCTATTTGTTTGAAATCAGTTTCAAATGGTAATACCGTGTATTAATCTGCGATTAAAATCAATTTTTTGCATTGTCTACCATTTTAGGTTTCATGGTTTAAAAAAATACCCTTTATACCTTATTTAGTAAACAACATGCCTGCAGGGTTTTATACAACTGTCCCGTTCATAATTTAGTTTTACAACTGTAAAGAGCGATAAATATTATTCAAACTAAAGCATTGAAAAGTTCCAAGATAACAATAAAACTAATTGTATGTTGGAATATTGAAAACATAATTTCCCCCAGGCCAGTTTTTAGTTTGAATAACTTTGTTCAATAAAATTCAGGTTCTAAATCACTATGATAGGCATCTATATTCAAATCTAAGGGTCCATCTAGCGACATTCATTACCAAGCTTTTGAAAATATATATTTAATGATTAAAGTCTTTTCTTAAAAAGAAACCGAGCAATATTTAAAAAGAAATTTATCAGCATTATTTGAAAAGAAATAAATGTAATCACTGAAATCGAATCTTGATTTTATTTGGGTATCTGAAGTAAGAATTTAAATAACACCTGAATTACACCTAAGAGAAAATACCCACGCTCTACCCACGACAGTAAAAATTATACCAAATTCAGGTAATTACCCACAAAGTGGCAACACTGCCATAAGTCATTCACTTAATTATGTTGGTATGTCTTAATAATATTCAGCACAAATAACTCTTATATGAACTTAAACCAATTAACATAACTTTGTTTTTGTGAGCCCATGACTGGTCATCGTTTGCAAATTGGATAAAACTCGAAAATTCGTTTGAAAATACTTTGGTGTATGGGCCTTACCGATTTTAATTTTAGGATTGTTTTTCTTTAATGGAAGTGCAAATACATTGTTGAATATTTTGTTTTTAAATAAATAGACTTTTATTCGACCTTTACAAAATTTATTATTATTCAAACACTGAAAAATAAGGAAGATCAAGAAATAGCTAGGACAAAATTAACAACAAGTATAGATAGCTATATAAATAAAATGAGTTTGACGAATAGGGATAAATTTGTTCTCGACAAAGTAAAGGAAACAGAAAAGTTTTTAAGACTTAATAGGAATATTCTTATTTTGAATGCAGATAAAGGTAATGCGACAGTAGCAATGAACAGAACAGATTATAATTTAAGGATTAATGATATTATAAGGGACAATTCAGTTTATAAGAAACTGAGTAAAGATCCTACTAATAGATTACAAAGGATAAATAATGACTTTGTTCAGGAACTTTTTAGTAGGAATATAATAACTATTACGGAAAAGAATAAACTTAAAACTAATATAGCGATTGCGCCTAGATTATATGGGGTTCCGAAAATTCATAAAATTGATTTTCCATTAAGACCAATTTGTTCATGTATAAATTCTCCATCATATGAACTTTGTAAATATATTACAAAAATTCTTAAGAATATAACGGAAAATTCAAAATATAATGTAAGGGATTCTCTTCAATTTAAAGATAAAATTAAACATATTAAGTTAAATGATGATGAGAAATTAATATCTCTTGATGTAGTTTCATTATTTCCAAGTATACCTATAGATCTTGCTATAGATATAATAGAGGAGCAATGGTATAAGATAGAAGAACACACTAGCATAGAAAAGGACTTATTTTTACGTATTCTGAAATTTTGTATAATTGATAATAGATATTTTCAATTGGACAGTAATGTATATGTTCTCAGGGGACTTCCTATGGGATCACCAGCGTCTCCAATTGTAGCAGATATTGTTATGGAGAGATTAATAGATAGATGTTTGGAACAGTTGTCTATTAAACCTTAAATTATGACAAAATATGTGGATGATTTATTTTGCGTAATTAAGGAATCAGAAATAGCAAAAATTTTAGATACATTTAATTCATTTCATGCGGATATAAAATTTACAATGGAAAAGGAGTTTGAATCTTAATTATCTTATTTAGACACTTTGATAATAAGAAAGGGAACAAGTTTATTAATTGATTGGTATCAAAAACCAACATCGTCTGGTAGAATAATTAATTATTTTTCAAATCATCCTAAAAGGATTATTATTAACACGGCTAGAAACTTTATAGATAGAGTATTGAAAATAAGTGATTCTTGTTTCCATAGGAATAATAAGGAGAAAATTTCTAGAGCATTAAGAAAAATAGTTTTCCAAAGGAAATTATATCTAATTTATTAATACAATATAATAACCATAGAATAAATAACTTGAACGATAATACGGAACAAAACGTTTATAAATCGCTAACTTATGTACCAAAATTTTCGGAGAGATTAGAAAAATCTAATATTTATGATACGGAAAGGTATGCAATTGCGCATAAATCTTATAACACAATAGGTAGGTTATTTACTAATATGAAAGACAAAATGAATAAGTTGGAAATGTCGAATGTAGTTTATAAGATACCTTGTGGGGGAAATGTTAATGGACAATGTGCTAAAATATATGTTGGTACAACGAAGAATAAACTGAAAACTAGGTTAGCAGGACATAAGTCAGATCAAAAATATAGACATATTTCATCCCAAAAAACGGCTTTATCAGCACATTGTGCAAATTTAAACCATTATCCTGATTTTGAAAATACAACAGTTTTAAATACGGAAAATAATTATAAACGTAGGCTTATGTTAGAAATGTTGCAAATTATAAATGTACCGACAATATCGAGAATTAATTTTAAGTCAGATACTGAAAGTGTAGCACAAAATTATAGGCATTTAGTTTATAAAAATATAAACGGAAGTTAAAAGTTTATTTATAATGTAATAGATTAGTTTTTGAATTGGAAAACCTTTTTTTGTATTTAATTGAAAATTGTTTTTTGAAGTTTTGTTATATTTATTTAATTTGTTAAAAATTGTTAATTTTGTCAAAAATTCAAGAAAAACCCTGAAGAAGGCACACAACGGAGTGCCGAAATATTGGTTTAATAAATTTAATATTTTTTATATAAAAAAAAGACCTCAAGCTTAATTAAATAATAATAATAAATTTTGTTTTTAAGTTAGCAACTTTTGAATTTTTAAGGCATATTTTCAAGTTTTTACTGCATATTTAATGCGCATAAAACGTGTTTTTAGAGCATATTTCTGGTTTCCCTGTCAATTAGTCTGTTTCTGACACAAGTTGTCGTAAAATTAATAATATTCTTGGGGAATAACTATTTTTTAACTCTTGTAGATATTTTCACTTACAAGAAAAGCATATACTACATATGTATATATATACATATGTAACATAGAAAAATAACATAAAAAATAATGTTGACATTACAATGATAGTTAATTACCCTGTTCCTGACAAAAGTTGTCGTAAAATTAATGATTTTCTTAGGGAACAACTAATAAAAAAGTCGTCCTGAATTTAAAGCATTTGGTAACCGTTTCCGTTCATACTTATTAATCCAGAGAGATATCAATATATTCATATATTTTTAGCTGTTTATTTCCCAGTGCAATATAGGGCCAGCACAAATGCCCTCTATTTACATAAATCTTTTGCAAACGATATCTTTTTTTCTCCAGGATACGTCACGTTGCTGTAGCCCGACCCTGATTTGATATCTCCCAGTGTTTAGAGGCTTAACGGGTCTTCTGGAGCTTTTGGGATATATTAAATAGACTTCCGCGTGATATTATCTGCACCCTTTCTCATAGTGTGTCAAACTAGAGTTTGAGAATCCGATTCCATAGCTCTTGAATGGACATATTTACTGCCCAATATATTCGTAGTACGCGCCGAAGACATCGATTTTTTAACACTTGCAAATTTTTCATTAGCAAACGGATAAACTATATATTTGAGGGATTTTTACAAAAATTTGAACAAATTGTATCCAATGTGAATGTAGTCTATGTAGGTTAATTGTGTACAAATTTTAATACTTTTTATATCCCCCACTAGCACATGCTCTAAATAATAGTATATTAATTTTGCCATCTAAGACCTCATAGTGTTTATATTCTAGTTCATTGTATAATTCTCGATCGATTTAGCCATGTTCGTCTGTTGAAAAAAACGTTCACTTTTGAAAGATTCAAAGATTGTATTTATAGCCAATTATTTTATAATTGTTCGTTTTATCGTTACAACTTTATTATGTATGTATGTACATTCTAATATCAAATTTATTTATTAAGCAGTTACATAAATAATAAAAAAATTCATTGGTTTTAATTGGTATTTTGACTGCTTACCTGCTCAATTAAATGTGTCAACAATTTCGCCTATTTGATACACCCCCTTTAATAGTGTTAAACAAGTAAACAAAAATAATCGGTCAAGCCCGACCATGTAATAACCTGCACCACTAAAATGTCAAAATTTGATATTTTATTTTTGTTTGCAGATTTATTGTTTAAACTGGGGCCTAATTCTGGCAGTAGTGATCGAATACTTCCTCGATTCGAAGGCAATTTTATTTCTAATTCTTTCAGTTGATACTAAACGAATCGAAACTATTTTTTCAGTATTGTGCAACTCAAATTATTGCTTTACAACACTAAAAAAATAATTCCGATTCGTTCAGTATTGACTGAAATAATTAGATATAAAATGCTTTTAAATCGAGAAAGTACTCGATCACGACTTGCAGAATCAGGCCGCTGATAACGGCAACCAAATATGGCCGCTAAGAAAAATTCTTAAATCTGACCCCTGCAGCGCCTAGGATGCCCCTAAACGGGTAAAATGTATGACCAACCCCACTTTATTTTTTATCCCCCATATTTGTCTTTAACACACCTGCCACCTATCTTTATCGCTTTGATGATCACAATTTGGACATGTACTGGTATTTTGGCTACGATTGTAAAATCTTTTATGTCAGGCTATGGCTTATCTTTAATATTATGCGATTGCTCTCCTAGTGTATGCAGTGTTCGTTGACGATATATTAAAAGAAATTGCTTAAACGCGGTCAGCTATTTCGAGAAAAATTACGGGAAGGAAAAATTAAGGGTGGTCGGTCCGATATTAGATATAACGAATTACGCTATTGAAATACAATTTGGTTTGACACAGCTTTATAAGACAATAAATCACGTTGTCAAATTTCGTAAAGATCGTTCCATAACTTTCCCATAGAGCCCATATAAAGTCTGCAATCGGAAAACAGTTTAGTAAGCCTTAAAGCTACATTATTATAGGACAAGAAATTATATTGTCAGAGCAACATCTATCTGTTTAATATGAAATTAAATAAAAAAGTTTTTAATCGCAGATCTATGTAATTTAAAGATTTCATATAGATCCCATTTCTAAAGTATTCTATCTGGAGGGTATCAAAGATTCGGTACTGCCAAATATAGTACTCTAACTTGTTTCTTTTAAAACGGTTTGTCGTCATTTTTTCAACCATGAAAAATTGTCAAGTATTTCTGGAAAACAATACTTTTATTAATTGAAATCAACTAATTAAATTCACTTTCAACACGTATGTATGTATGTATTAGGTACTACATATGCGGCAATTATAAGCATTTTTAGTCCTAGAGGGAGAAGCATTTTTCTCCAGAAATGTATTTGAAAAAGCGATTTTTTGCATTTATTTCTAAAACTAGAAAAGCCGATGTTTGTTAAACCATAGAGGAGAAAATCCTTGCTTCCGACCGAAACTTAAAATCCTTAATTAAAAATACCAAATTCCAAAATCTTGATCGGGGACTTATATCATTTTAAAATACGTTTCAATTTGTGGGGGTTTAGTTAATTTTTGTTTTGGATGTTATTTCATATTTTTGGGGATTTCTTTAATTTACAAACTTGGGGTTTTATATCATCCCTAAATGTTAAAACTTTTTTAATCTTCGATGTGGGGACTTAGTTCAGCGGCGACTTAGTTAATAAGCCGGTTAGTGGAGAATATAGCAGTACTAAACAACAGGATAGCATATCAGGAGGACCGATTTCGTATATTGTCAAATAAAACGACAAAAGTCCCTTTCTAATTTTGAAAATTTTACAGGAGAAGCAAAAACTATTTAAATTAATAAATTGATAACTCGCCTTAAACTGTTTATAATTAATTTTTCTTTTAATTTTCTTGTAAAACCTACCATTTGTTTTGACAATTGTTACGGACCTGCTGTTGGCCTCTGGATTCCACCAATCCCACTAGCTCTCGCGGCATGATCCCGGGGAGCGGTTCTCAACCCTTTTGATGGCTGAGGTCCGATACAAAAATAAAATAAAGGATTTAAACAACAACAAAAACAAATGCCAACTCAATAAACAACGGGTGAAACAAACACACATAGGGAGAAAGGTGACAATCTCCAATCGCCCACCCTACCATGGCCGTACTGTATCCACTACACATATCTTACGGGCCCCAAACTCCGTCCATCACGTCCTATCACTCAATAACCCCTTCCCATAATTTACTCACTAGTATTCATTACTTTATACAATTTATTAAAAGTCCTCTAACCTATACATAATTTTTGGTTTATAATAAATAAAAAAATACACATTTACAATACTAAGTTTAACAAAATATACGTAACTTAATAAAACCTACAAATAACAAAAAAAACTTAAACAAATCTATCTTTTTAATACTTCTTTTTAACGTCTACAAGCGGCAATCAAAATGTTGTTATATCAGTTTTTATTTCCTCTTTGCTTGATAATATTATTTGTTCCTCTAAATTTGTAAATACAATAATTTCATCAATAATTGTGCTTGAATTAATTAGACACTTTGCCCTTAGTTCTCAGGTATTTAAAAAAACTTAATATAAATAAATAAAACTTATAACTAAAAAAAAATTACATATGAGACATGCACAAACAACTAAACATATATAAATACACTCAACAAATCAACCTAGTAAAGGATCGAAAAGATCATAAACAAAAAAACAGGCCTTTTACAATATCCTGCCTGCCCAAACAATGCTGCGAAATACAATCTTTCCCTAAAAGAGCTCTCTGAGGTACTTATAAATCCACAACAGTTAGAGACACTTTCTCTTTTTAATTTACTCTCGTAATTTTACTTTTTCCTCTAACGATCCCTTTCACACAATTTAATATCTTAAAAAAAAACACGAAATTTTACCACATAAAACACAATATTATTTAATTACTCTTAAGACTACCCTAACTTAACCATTACTGAGAACACTTTTTTTCTTCCTAAATTTTCCACTGGGTCTTTTACCCTATTTTCTTTACCGAACTTTTTTGTGTCGGTTTAAAACTTCACTACCCTTTTACCCTAGACTTTAAAAACTCTCCAGACACAGAGCTTTTCTCATCGGTCACTCTTGCCAACACAAATTTACCTTTTATTTCCGGAAACCACTACTTTTCTTTCTTTTACACAGCCACTGTTTATTCTAAAAAAAAAATACATTTGTTACCTTTTAAACTTAAATTTCATGACATCCCTTACATAATTCCTCCAGTGACTCCCGTTCCAAGTTTATAAAAATCTCGACCCGTAGTGGACTTCTCCCCTCAATCACAGTTTCTTCAACACGCTTAGCAATCGACCTTACTCCGTCTGGGCAAAAGGAATCCTATCTAAACGTTTCACTTTATTTTAAATTTATCCACTTTCACAAAATTTACCAACACTTACTTCATCCAAAGTACTATTTATTTAATTAGATTTAGTGATAATTCTCACACCACAAATTAAACTCTTTAAAACTTTCAATTAAAATTTTGCACAATGCACTTTCTTCCCGACTTTACTGTCTGACGTTCTCTATATTATTGCTCTTATTATTTTTAAACTTTTCTTTAAAACCGCAAATAAAAAAAAACGTTAATGCGTTACAAAACAACAAAACCAGAACCTAAAAACAAAGTACCGAAACCTAACACTAACATACATACTGTCATACATTAAAAATACCTTGGGGTCAACAACTTTATTTCCTTTGGCCTTGAACTCAAAAGAAATTTTACAGAGAAAATATTTCTTAATTTTCTCTTATTCGGACAAAGTTATCAATATCAGTCCTTTACTAATTTGACACTGTTCATACTACAAATTTTATCAACCCTGTTCATACAAAAAGCTCTTTTTCCAGAATGGACTTCCAGTCCACATTCCAATTCATCAACAGCTGACATTAAAGAAAATAACCGAGCACACAACAACATTACCTCAACACAAAGTTGAAATAATTCTAATACCCGACATTAAAACAAAAAAAATCAAAGCACCACAATCGAAACAACTCCACACGTCAGACTATCACCAGAACATAAAAACAACGCTTCCCTGACAATAACAAGAACAAACAAAAAAAATATAAAGCCACAACAACAACCTCAAACAGACAGCCGCCCAGCACTCACCCCGTAAGTAAATCCAAAATTACATTACCAGGAATAAACTTTGTGTTAATTCTTTTGCCCCCTTAGAACCCTCCCCGGCATCGACCACCAGAAACTCCGGACCAAAACCAATCTGGCCCCTGGCTGAAAAGCAACATACCCCCGCAACAAAACTCCGCTGCCGCTGATGGCAGTCAGAGGAAGTGGTGTGCGGTGATTCTGCAGCGTTACCAACGTGGGGAACTCCCACCCCTGAGATTCCATTAGCCGGGCAACAAAAAAACACAATCCAATGGTGGCAATTTGGGCATCACACTCAGTACCGCCGTCATATTTAACAAAAATCCTACGCTCTATTATCTTTTCAAGGGCAATTAACCTAATTATAAACACCCGCCCCCAACGCTGTTGACACTGAAAAAATTCAGGTACTCAAAGAATTTACATCAGTAAGTATTGACATACAATATTCAATCAATGACATAGAAAAGTGTCAATATTAGGACGAAAACAATTACATGTATATAAAAAAAATAATTTTATTAATAATTACTTTGTTTTCTTAACCTAATATTGCACCTTAACACTATATCACAGATAAAAAAATATTGCACTTAGTTTTGTCACAATCAGTACTTAGTAAAATTCAACCAAACTGTGAAATAAATCTAATACAACATTAGAACAAAACAACACATTTAAAATATTAAAAAAAAATAATTAAATACACAATTCTACCCTAATATTGCACTACTTATCATTATCACAGTTCTGAAAAACTCACTATTGCACTTCTTTGTTTTCACACAGCTCAAATTCAACACTCAAACTACGTTTACCAGGATTTTCTCTTCCCCTAATCGATCGTCCTTGGATAATGTACCCCATGCACACAGGTTAGACCACGCCGACTATTGCCTTTTTCTACAAGAAAATGCATAGTGGCTCCCCATCATTGCAACAGATAAACAAAAAAAAACAAATTCTTGTAGTTGGTCCTTGACCAACTGTAGCACCTTTGGCGCAAACTAAAACGAATGCTCATACCAAGCATATTCAAAACAAATATAATATATATTATCAAAATCGTCTAATTAATTTTATTATCTTTCAAAATCTCATATCATATACGACCATTATCTGTGCAACTTACTTTGGAAACGCCCCTATCATTCTCGTTAACGTTACGACTAACACCTACCTGCATGGAGCAATCTTACCATACCTTTCATTATGAAATGTAATTAAAGATCATTATACATTCTCCGACAATTTGACCACGGGAAGTATACAAAATCAACCTTTTTCTTTTTAAGTTTTTACTTTGTTTCATCCTTTTTCCCTTTCAGCAACCTCACAAAAATCCACCCTAGGACTAAAATTTAAATTAGCATCACAAAAAAATACAAAATAATTCGGATATTACAACCTTAAACAACATCTAGGACCATATTGCCACATAATCATGGTAAGTAAAATTTTCAAAATATATGTATATTATATAATAATACATTGGCAAAATTGTTAGCACTAGAGCCAGAAATTATAAAGATTTTAAAGAACCTTTTCCTGTTATTTCACCAACTTGTAAATAATTTCTATTCAGGCTTATATCTTGATGTCTTTCGAATGATACACTCCCAACGATTTACCCTGGAGTGTCTCCAATTCGTACATGTTGTTACCTATAGCTTTTACCACTCTACATTTCAAAAACTTTCTACAGAATTTTGCATTAATGTTTTTGCCAAAGTTGCTCAATACAGTATTACGTCGATACACCTCTTGTCCTGGCAAAAACTTTACAATTCTTGCACCCCTGTTGTATCTCTCGGCGCTTCTCTCATATGCCTTAGCCATTTTCTGCTTCATTCTTTCCCTGATCACTTGCATTCTATCATTTACACTTAATTGTACTATTTCATGATCTGTAAGCGATCCTAGCTTTCTACCTAATTTGTAATCTGCCCCACTGCTAAACATGTGATAACCAAACAACGCGAAAAAAGGCGTTACACCTGTGGCTGCATGTACCGAAGTTCTTAACGCGCATTCAATTTCGGACAAATACAAGTCCCAATCACGGTGATCCTTCTCTAGATATGCACGTATCGCCGCTAAAACAGATTGGTTCACACGCTCACTCGCGTTGCTTTGCGGTGAATATACAGCAGTTTTGAGATGTTGTATTTTATACAAATCCATCAGGTTTTCAAAACCTTTAGCAATAAATTGGCTGCCATTGTCACTGTGTATCACTTCTGGCACTCCAAATTTGTGAAATATTTCAGTGACAAGGAAGTTAATGACATTTGTTGTTGTTGCTTCTTTCATCGCCTTTAAAAATACAAACTTCGTAAAATGATCAATAACTATAAAAATGTAACAATTCCCTTTTTTAGATCTTGGGTATTTTCCCATAAAATCTATATAAAGTTTTTGAAATGGTCTTTCCGTCACTACTTGTTGTCCTATTTCCGGCCTCATATTCCTGTTGCTAGGTTTTGTTTCCTTGCATATTTGGCAATTAGCTATAAATTTTTTTACCTGTGCAGTCATTTTTGGCCAGTAGAAAAATCTTTTCAACCTTTCCAGCGTTTTTGTTACTCCTCCGTGTGCTGTTGTTAATGTTGAATGGGCGTTTTCGATAATTGCTGTAGTAATTGTCGCCGGAATCCATAGTTTCCATGGTGCTTCTTCGTCATTTTGATCATACGTCTTCTTGTACACAAGTCCATTTTCAACTTTTAAATCAGGCAAAATTTCAGAATTTTTTTGTATGTGTGCTGCTAGCTCTTTATATTCTTGGCTTTCAAACTCTGTAGTTTCAAATCCTAGCAGATTAGTTATGTCTATCTGATCAACATTTGGAATCCTTGACAGCATATCTGCTACTACGTTTTCAGAGCCTTTTCGGTGTTCTATTTGAAAATCGTATGCCTGCAATTGTAAAGACCATCTTGCCAATCTTCCTGTGAGATCTTTTAATGACATTAGCCATTTTAGGCTGGCGTGATCTGTCACTATTGTAAAGGGCATCATTTCAATGTATTGCCTAAATTTCTTTACAGCCATAACGGCAGCTAAACACTCCTTCTCTGTAACTGTGTAATTCCGTTGGCAACCATTTAATTTCTGTGAGTAAAAAGCAATAGGATGTTCCCCTTTTTCTCCGTGTATTTGATAAAGCACTGCACCAATACCATAATCACATGCGTCACATTGAATAAAAAATCTTTTCGAAAAATCAGCATGTCGAAGTACAGGTGCTGAGGTTAAGGATTTCTTGAGATCATCAAATGCTTTACGTGCCTCTGAAGTAATTTCAAATTTAGTTGCTTTTTTCAACGTGTCTGTTAAGGGAGCTGCTATTACGGAAAAGTTTTTTATAAAGCGGCGATACCAGCCCGCTGTACCCAAAAAGCTTCGCACCTCTCTTATCGATTTTGGTACTTTCATTTCCGTTATAGCTTTTACTTTATCCGGATCTGTTCTCAAAAGACCATTTCCTATGATAAAACCTAAATATTTCAATTCTTTAAAGCAAAACTGAGACTTACTAAGACCTATTGTTAAGTTGGCTTTTCTTAGGGACTCTGCTACTTTCTCCAATAAATCTAAATGCCTGTTGAAATCATTAGAAATAATCAAAAGATCATCCAAATAAATGAATACATTATCCTTTAATTCCTGCGGGATAACCTTATCCATTAGTCGACACAAGCGTTGAGCCGCGTTACAAAGGCCAAATGGCATTACCCTAAATTGGTAAAGCGGCCTGCCAGCAACGGTAAATGCAGTGTAAGGCCGGCTTTCTGGCTCCAATTCTATCTGCCAAAACGCATATTTAAGATCAACGCTACTTATAAAATAAGTCTCGTCGATTCGGCTAAGTATCCCATCAATATTTTGTAAAGGATATGCATCCTTTATTGTTAAATTATTTAATTTCCTTGCATCTAAACACAATCTGTTCTTTCCCGGTTTCCTAACTATTGTAATTTTGTTATTCCACGGGCTCTCACTAAGTTCTATTACTTTCAATTTCAGCATGTTGTCTATTTCCTTATATGTGATCTCCTGAACGGCTGGAGAAATCGGATAATACCTATCCTTTACTGGTTCTGATCCCTCAACTAACTTTATACTATGTTTCTCCAACGTAGTTTGTCCCAAACCTTTCGACTCAAATGTATCAAATTTTTCTATTACTTTGTCCAGTCTCTGTTTTTGCTCCTCTGTTAAATCATGAACACCTAACTTATTTTCCTTTTCAAAATCTACAAAATCCTCGATAATCTTACTGACCTCAATTTCCCCTACACTAATAACTTCCGGAGCCAAATTAAACATTCGCCAAAAATCAATGCCTAAATATAATGACTGTTCCAAGTCCGGGCAAAGGTACAAAAGGATATTTTCCTCCTGTCCTTTGTACTGTATGGATGCATTTACTTTACCCAATATCCTATGGTGTTGACCACTGGCGGTACTTACACTATAAAATAAAGGTGTAATTTCCAAATCTAATTCCTCTACTACTTCTCTACAATTTTTTCCTAGGATACTTACAGACGCTCCACTATCCAAAAGTCCAGTCATTTCCTTATTTTCAATAATAACATCTAAATAAATTCTATTGTCCTGACCTACCTTTCCTGCTCTATCTAACGATTCTATTATTAAATTTTTCCTCTCTCGCTTTATCTTATAAAGTTCTCTAATTCTTTTGATGCGTTTTGTTAATGGTTTTCGAACGTCGTTTGTCCCGAAGATTTTCGCTCTTATTTTAGCATAGTATTTTTCTCTAATTCCCAGTGGTATCATGTGTCTCAATTCCGGTATATACATTTCTATATTGTTGTTTTCCAACGGGGTACTTTTATTTGTTGTTTTAAATTTTTGCATTATTGGTTTTCCGCAGGGGTTTTCTGTGGACGTGGGTCCCCGCTCACTCCCAAGTCCCTCATTCGGTTTCCCTGTTGGCAATCTGGACACTTAGGTGCAATTACATTGGGCTTCCCACAACGATAACAAAATAATGTTCTCTCCGCAGAATTGCAATCGCGGAACCCGTGGCCTGCCATTTTGCAGTTCCAGCACTTCAACACTTGTCCTTGCCCCGCTATTTTTATGGCTGCGATTTCTTCTAAACTTAATGCCTTATCCGTAAAATTTTCAAAAGTAACCTCGTTTACACTTCTTATCGGCCTCTGTGGTTGAATATTATTTCTTAGTTCCCTTTTTGGAAAATTTCTTTCGGCCTCTAAACATTCTAGGCGTAATTGTTCGACAGACGATACCGAAATTGGATAGACAATTTTCGCCACACTTTCTTTGACATTTCTCTTTAATATTTTAATCATATCAAATTCGGGAATAGGCTGTACAAGACGGGATCTTAATTTGCACATTATGTGGAAAAACACCTCCAGAGATTCATTTGGCTGTTGCCTTCGCTCTACCAAATCTCTTATAATTTCTAAGTTCGACGTGTTTGTACGGTACTGGTTGTATAATTCACAACGCAAAGTTGGCCATGTCATCACCCCATGCGTACGGATAAGTAGCCAATACCAATCCTTTGCAGGGCCAGTGACTAGCAAGTGAAAGTCCCTTAAGATTTCATCCCAACTAATACTATAATGCGCCTGAAGATGTTCGATTCGAAATATAAAATCCTCAATACTCAATTGCGAATTATTACCATTAAATACTATTCCCCATTTATCAACGCGTATATTAATTCTTTCCGTATTACCATTATTAATATTTTCAGATGTCATATGACCGCCTGGAGTAGCCCTATTAACCACCATTGGATCAGCGTTCATTGCACCACTACCATTGTGACTATTCTCTACGGGCCGCCTATTTCCATTGCCACCTATCTGCTGAGGATAATTCACATTATTTAAAAAACCTAACGAACCACCCTGAAAATTAAACCGGGGTTCTACTGGGAAAACGTTTCCATATGGATTTCCCGGGCCGTTTACATTATTACCAGTTGATGGTTGAGAATCCACTGAATTATGAGTCCGAGTTGACAAATCTCTTACGACCTTTGTGAGCTCTCCCATAGATTTTCTAATATCACTCATTTCAACCTGCACCATCCTCTTGACCTGTTCCTGTAATGCCCTTTGGACCACTAAGGTTTCATCAACAACTAATTCCCTAACTTCCGGATCTATGGTACCTACTGGAGCGCTTGTAGAAGGACCCTGTATATTATCTGTCACGGATGTATTAATCGGCTGAGTAGGTCTAACATTAATAGTTTCCGATAAATCCATAAAATTTCCGTTTTCAGCCATTTGTGATCTGTTATTATCAAATCTTTTATGTTTAGGTTGTATTATTGTGGAATTATTTAAATTTGTATATGGCCTGGACCTCTTTCTATTTCTTGTCTGGATCCTATATTCCCTACTCATATCACAAACAAATTCGATTATTCTAATCACTCGGATCACTTTTGATTGCTTAAAATTAAATTAAAATAAACGAAATAATAATAATTAAAAACACTTAGTTACTCAATATATAACTTAAATAAACAAATACGTAATTAAAACAACTAAACACCAAACACAAAAAAAATATTAAAATTACCAATACTTAAAAAAAATAATTTATAAAATAAATGCTAAAATAATTACTACACCAATAACAATAATCTATTTTAATAAAACAAAAACACAAACACAACAAAAAACATAAATTTAAAAAAAAAATATATCTATATAAATTAACTTTGACTCTACTATAAGATTATTTCACGACACTCAGTTAGGGATTATTGAATGGCGACGGCTTGACGGTAATTATTAATTGATTCTCCATTTCAGAGCTATGTATGTGAATGTTTCACCTAATCAAAATATATTAACAATAGAAAACATAATAGAGGAGTCATCAACATCCTCACTTAACAGTTCATTTTGTGCTCTAGTATTACCCTTAAGTCTGTAATCACCAGAGGCCAGTAAACAATTCCCATCGACACAACGGACCACAGGTTTTCATAACCCTTGCGGCTGTCGATGTAATCATTGCAACTGCTCCACAAAAAAAAACATCAAACAGGGCTAATACAAACAAAAAGACAAAAATACGAAGTATGGTAAACGTTTAGAATGAATTCTTTTCCATTTTCTAAGAATATACCATATCATCGTCTGAACAAGTCGTGCAATTTATACATAATACTGACAAATCTGAAATTCTATCGCACAACTGACTTTTTGAACCTAAAATCAAAAACGGCTGCGAACATTCACTTCGCCAGCACATCTATAAAAATTGTACGTAGGGCTATTTTCTTATAATTCTAGTAGTATATTGCCTAGTGTGTCGTTGATCTACACTAATTATTTAAATTTTTTTCACTTTTTTCAGTTTGGGCGCCATATTCTGTTACGGACCTGCTGTTGGCCTCTGGATTCCACCAATCCCACTAGCTCTCGCGGCATGATCCCGGGGAGCGGTTCTCAACCCTTTTGATGGCTGAGGTCCGATACAAAAATAAAATAAAGGATTTAAACAACAACAAAAACAAATGCCAACTCAATAAACAACGGGTGAAACAAACACACATAGGGAGAAAGGTGACAATCTCCAATCGCCCACCCTACCATGGCCGTACTGTATCCACTACACATATCTTACGGGCCCCAAACTCCGTCCATCACGTCCTATCACTCAATAACCCCTTCCCATAATTTACTCACTAGTATTCATTACTTTATACAATTTATTAAAAGTCCTCTAACCTATACATAATTTTTGGTTTATAATAAATAAAAAAATACACATTTACAATACTAAGTTTAACAAAATATACGTAACTTAATAAAACCTACAAATAACAAAAAAAACTTAAACAAATCTATCTTTTTAATACTTCTTTTTAACGTCTACAAGCGGCAATCAAAATGTTGTTATATCAGTTTTTATTTCCTCTTTGCTTGATAATATTATTTGTTCCTCTAAATTTGTAAATACAATAATTTCATCAATAATTGTGCTTGAATTAATTAGACACTTTGCCCTTAGTTCTCAGGTATTTAAAAAAACTTAATATAAATAAATAAAACTTATAACTAAAAAAAAATTACATATGAGACATGCACAAACAACTAAACATATATAAATACACTCAACAAATCAACCTAGTAAAGGATCGAAAAGATCATAAACAAAAAAACAGGCCTTTTACAATATCCTGCCTGCCCAAACAATGCTGCGAAATACAATCTTTCCCTAAAAGAGCTCTCTGAGGTACTTATAAATCCACAACAGTTAGAGACACTTTCTCTTTTTAATTTACTCTCGTAATTTTACTTTTTCCTCTAACGATCCCTTTCACACAATTTAATATCTTAAAAAAAAACACGAAATTTTACCACATAAAACACAATATTATTTAATTACTCTTAAGACTACCCTAACTTAACCATTACTGAGAACACTTTTTTTCTTCCTAAATTTTCCACTGGGTCTTTTACCCTATTTTCTTTACCGAACTTTTTTGTGTCGGTTTAAAACTTCACTACCCTTTTACCCTAGACTTTAAAAACTCTCCAGACACAGAGCTTTTCTCATCGGTCACTCTTGCCAACACAAATTTACCTTTTATTTCCGGAAACCACTACTTTTCTTTCTTTTACACAGCCACTGTTTATTCTAAAAAAAAATACATTTGTTACCTTTTAAACTTAAATTTCATGACATCCCTTACATAATTCCTCCAGTGACTCCCGTTCCAAGTTTATAAAAATCTCGACCCGTAGTGGACTTCTCCCCTCAATCACAGTTTCTTCAACACGCTTAGCAATCGACCTTACTCCGTCTGGGCAAAAGGAATCCTATCTAAACGTTTCACTTTATTTTAAATTTATCCACTTTCACAAAATTTACCAACACTTACTTCATCCAAAGTACTATTTATTTAATTAGATTTAGTGATAATTCTCACACCACAAATTAAACTCTTTAAAACTTTCAATTAAAATTTTGCACAATGCACTTTCTTCCCGACTTTACTGTCTGACGTTCTCTATATTATTGCTCTTATTATTTTTAAACTTTTCTTTAAAACCGCAAATAAAAAAAAACGTTAATGCGTTACAAAACAACAAAACCAGAACCTAAAAACAAAGTACCGAAACCTAACACTAACATACATACTGTCATACATTAAAAATACCTTGGGGTCAACAACTTTATTTCCTTTGGCCTTGAACTCAAAAGAAATTTTACAGAGAAAATATTTCTTAATTTTCTCTTATTCGGACAAAGTTATCAATATCAGTCCTTTACTAATTTGACACTGTTCATACTACAAATTTTATCAACCCTGTTCATACAAAAAGCTCTTTTTCCAGAATGGACTTCCAGTCCACATTCCAATTCATCAACAGCTGACATTAAAGAAAATAACCGAGCACACAACAACATTACCTCAACACAAAGTTGAAATAATTCTAATACCCGACATTAAAACAAAAAAAATCAAAGCACCACAATCGAAACAACTCCACACGTCAGACTATCACCAGAACATAAAAACAACGCTTCCCTGACAATAACAAGAACAAACAAAAAAAATATAAAGCCACAACAACAACCTCAAACAGACAGCCGCCCAGCACTCACCCCGTAAGTAAATCCAAAATTACATTACCAGGAATAAACTTTGTGTTAATTCTTTTGCCCCCTTAGAACCCTCCCCGGCATCGACCACCAGAAACTCCGGACCAAAACCAATCTGGCCCCTGGCTGAAAAGCAACATACCCCCGCAACACAATGTGGCCTATTATGCAAACTGTTAGTTAGGCCTTTAAGCGTTTACCATATACATATATTCTTTTGTAAATAGGGTCTTTTGTTCTTTGCTAATAAAATCGCCAATTTTGGTCCAAAGATTTGGTGGACTTTTGTGTTGATGCAAGACATTAGAATCTGTAAAAAACGATCTCTAATTTTTGGTTGGTTAGGGCTTTTTGCGTTTCAGGTAAAAACATTTTTTTTAACAGTAACTAACCTCAATAATATAATAGCATTGTTTTACAGGTTATCTGCCTTATTTATAAAAAATAAAACAGGTAAATAAAGGATTTATAAAACGGATTTGAAAAACAAATAAATATTAGTAGATTTTAATTTTCATTAAATAATTTTTGTAAGGAAAGGAATTTACCAACATGAAATCAATAAAAAAATGTTTGATAATTTTTCAATCTTGACTGCCGCTGGGCTCGAACCCAGGCTTTTGCGGACAGGTTACCCTTACATATTTCAATTGCAACCACTCAATATCTTCAGAGGGTTTTGCCGTTTAACACTCACACAGCCATTGACGACTGCTTTCTGTCAATAGTCTATAGACTATTAGAGCCCAGCGGCAGTCAAGAATGAAAATTATCATTATTGTAAAAATTCTTAAAAATAAAAAATAAAACAGGTTTATAAAAGCTTTATGAAACGGATTTTCTATGAAAATTTGTTTTTATTTTTATAAATAAGGCGGTAAATCTTTAGGTTATTATTTTATTTGTATGCCCATTTTTGCAATGTTATACAACTTGTAGTACGAGCTCTGTTTTTTTGTTTGTATGTTTTGCCTAATTAGGACCCAAGCGGCCATAGTATTTTTTTTTTTTTTTTTCTACGTTTGTTAACTCATTATTAATCGGATTTTTATTGATTTTTGCGTTTTTGTTTTTTTATTCTAATTAATACTCTTTATGTAATTAAAATTTCTTAAATTTTTATTATTATATATGAGTTTTTACTTAATATATTTGCTTGGAAAACCAAATTAAGGACTAGCGGCCTTAGCTAAAAAAAAATAAAACAAGCCAAAAAAATGTTTATAAAAAGGATTTTCTATGAATATTTGTTATTAAACCTTTTATAAACCGGTTTTATTTTTTATAACTAAGGGGGTAAATATGTTTTGTGCTAAAAATAAAATACAATACAAATAGAAAATAGACGACAAAATATAAAAGCATTTATAAATTCATAACTACATATGTATATATAAATTTATAACTAGAAAATATAATTTTTCGAAAATACTTTACAAAACTAATACAACTCATTAACACCTGACACAGATGAGGACAATTTGTCTAGTTTGAGTATTAAAGCTGTTATAACACAAGCGCCCGCTTCCTTGGTAAACCAAGTTTGATCTTTAATTACAGGAGCTGATGAGAGGGAGGTGGAAGGGCCAGCATAAGAGTCTACAGCAGTATTGGTATTATGAATACCGGCTGCATTTGACGACGACGAACAAACTAGGTCCACATCAGAGGTAGATGAACGTCTTTCAGCTTCATGTAATTTTGAGGCATCATTGGCCGTTGACTTTGAAGAAGCACAAATGCTTTGACGCCTAACAAAAACTTCGAAAGCAGTATTGATTTTATAAGCTTGGCCATTGTAATGATACTTATGCTGTTGGTTAATGGGTATAATAGCTGTGGAGTTGGGTGTAAAATGTAATTCAAGTCTAGTGCCAGGTTCATCTTTTTGATTGCCCGACGCATGATTATGGGTTTCCCCATTTGTATCCATGGGTAAGGGTTGGCCATGATCTAATATTGCCCGTATTTTATCAACCCTAGTCATATAAAATAAAGGCAACCAGTCCCCATGTAGATCAGAATCTAAAGAATGTTGTGTTGTGGCATTGGAATTGACTGTTTGCTGATCTAATTTAAAATAAACCCAGCCATTTAGTTTTTCCGACGCTTGGGCATTGCAATGAGTACAAAAGCAAATAGGTTCTACGGTTGCTTGAAAGAAGGTATCTGGCAGTACTAATGAGCTACGAAATTGTTGAACTAATTTCAAATATTCACAATCTTTACGTTCTATAGAAGCTATAGATTGCATACTATCGAACTGGGTTGATGAAGAAGAAGAATTATTTTCCAGATTAAAATGTTGTTGTTGCTGTTGTTGTAATCTTTGCTGTTCTTGGCGTCTTTGCACGTGCAATTGTCTCAAAAACAACAAACGATCATTATAGACTTCTACATTTGCCTCTTGTTCTTCATTTGTTTCAGAGGAAATTTCTCTATAATCATTATCGTCTGCGACAGCTGCATTAATTGATGTTGCTGTATTTCTAATAAGATTAGAATTTACTTCCATATTATTTATGGTATTACTGTCCATTTCTATACCATTGGTATTTTCAAAATTTGTGTCTTCATTACGTTGCTGTTGTTGTAAAGCCAAATTGGCTTCCTCATTTAACTCGTGTAAATTTTCTTTGGATTCACAAGTAGCATCTTCTTGTGGTGAAGTACCACCAACAGCTCCTAACTCTTCAGAGTTTCCAATTTCCTTATTTGTATCATAGTTTTGTTGATTTGTGGCCACTGTTGAAGTTGTGGTTGTCGTATTTGATGATGTCGACGGGCCATCAACTACTATTAAACAATTGTCTGATGGTGGTGTATAGGCGTAAGATATTAAAGTATTATGGAATAAAAATCTCTGTGTACTTTGACTGCGTTGTATGTTTAGATTTGTAGTGTGTTGGAGTTGGAGAGATTCCCGAAGACAGCTTTAATAAAATATAAGAATAACAATTATTGATTTAATAGAATTCAAATGATTTTACAAGTTTGCAAAATATATTTATATCAAAACTTTCAAAATTCCAAAAGTTTGTCTTAAAGAATTTATCTTACTTTACGTAAACTTACCATGACGAAGAGGTACTGGGTTCGGTACGATTTTGATCAACAGAACGATTTTTAATGGACATATTTAATAATAAATTCTCAGAAACACTTTCCATAACGGAACGGCTCCTGCAGAAAATAAAATATTAGCAATTATTTCTCTAAATCTTATGTGTATTATATTTACATGGCTGTCGAAGATGCACCATTTGCATTCACTGCTAAAGGTTGTTCAGTTTCTTTTTCATGCACTTCTAAATCAGCCTTTTCACATTGCGGCACATTTGAGTCTTGGTCATTTAAAGAGTCATGTTCCAAAGCGGAAGATTCTTCAATAATTGGGGTACCATTGCGCGCAGCATCACTACCCGTTATGATTGTTATACGTTCACATTTACCGTAGAGATCGAAGACAGGATAAACATGATTTGAAAGACCAGCAGTCAAATCTTCCAAATTAACTGAACCAACCATAATAACTAAAATATAATAAATTATTTGTTATAATAAAAAAAATTAATATGAAATTACAAACACTCACTTAACATGCCAGCATGCGTTAAAGTCATGGTTATGACAGTGCCATGTTGTATATGTTCCAGAGCTTCGCCATATTTAGAGGATATTTTTTGGCCATTTATATTAATATAATCATGAGTAGCTACCCAACAAGGACGTTTACATTGTATAATGGACGGTGGTAGAGCAGAAGAATTTGTTAGATTGGGACATTGTCCCACCACACCTAAACCTATGGTACCCTTCCATTTGCTGTTTATAGCATCAATTTTTATCTAAAAACATATAAGTTAATAAAAATGTTTAAATATATTCTAAAAATTAACATAATAAACCACTTTTACTTACACTTATACTTTCTCCTTTACAAAGAGGTTTTGCAACATAAACCAAAGCATTATTGTACGATTGTGTACGCATGGCGGATCGACGATCTTCCAATAAACGTATGTTTTTGCCATAATATTCAGAGAATTCATAAACCAATGCTTCCGAATCTATTGATTCTAACATAGAATCTTGTTTATTCAAAGGATCTACGCCAAATTCTAAAGAATCTTGTAAGCGTAAGCTAAATGGTCTTAGAGGGGATGTGGGTCCTTGTGATGATATGACTTCTACAGCCATAGTCGAACCTTGCAATTCTACAACTACATAAACATCCTGTAATTTGTGAAAAATAAAAATATAAACTTATTTTGAATAAACAATGAAATGATCTTTCCATTACTTACATTTGGTACATTTTGAAATTGTATGTTCATATCCTCTGAATTCAGGAGTATTCTTAATGTTCTAGTTGGGGTCAATTCCAAAGCTATACGATCTCCTACACGTAACCATTCTAGAGATGCCATTGATCGCTGCAAAAGTGTTGAATTATAACGAACTTCATTACCGGACACATACCACACATTGGCTGGTATACGTTTAATGCTCAGCGGTATATTTTTACGCACATTGTCATCGGAAAGATTTAGATCAGTGATGCCGATATTTAGGCAACCTAGGAGATAATCAAACATTTTATAAATTTTTATTAAGACTTAAGTACAGCATTTTTTGTTAACTGAATTATTATGAATATTTTTTTTAAATTTTAAAAACGTTTAATTAAAATAGCCAGTAACGTATCTAGCTTAAGGTTTTTAAAATTTTGTACGCAAAAATTAAATTAAAAGTTATGTTTCCATTCTTCAAAAATTTATCCTAGTTGCATATGAGTGTAAGTAAATCAAAATATTAAAATAAAATATTGGATTTTACTTACCCGCAAACAAAGAATTGTGTGAAATAAGTTTTATTTCGAATGGAGAGCCTACACTTAGAGGATGCTCTGAAAATACTACACATCTTGACAAAGCAGCCGATGCTCCCGTTAGACGTGATGCTACGGTCCAGTTTTGTGTTAAAGTAACATTACCCGATATACAAGTCCAACGATGTTTGGTTTCCAAAGTAGCTGGCTGTATAACAGAAGTTGCTTGACAGCTCTGAGAATTCTCACTGGTTGCATAAGGGGCACGCATATCAGTTGCTGGTGATTGCGTAAGAGAAACCTGGGCACATTGGCCATATAAGTCAATGACAGCCCAAACATTTGGCGAATGACATTCACAAGCAGGGCCCTGATCTACACCATCAATATAGAAATGTATAAATTCGCCATTGCGCATAACACCCACTTTAGCGCCGGCGCCTAAAGTATCAAGATCCACTAAAACATTTGAACGAAGTTTTTTTCGATTATGGAAAATCATAGGACCACATAAAATTATAGTATCACTAGCATCCATTTCAGTGGCATTGGCTGCAAGTTGTATGTCTTCGGGACGGGACCCAGTTACGCCAATTTCAATATTACCTGACCAGTGACGTACCATGGTCTCAAGTGCAACCTCGAATAATTCTTTTTGTCTTAAGGGACGATTACTAAATACAATGGCATCATTGAATTCGGCCAAAGAATTGGGACGAGAAGCGGTTAAACCGCTATTAGAAATACTGGCGTTTTTACCATGTATCGTATGGAATCTCAAAGGAGTTTCACTATATAATGTAGTATTTGATATAGTAGAATTTCCCGTATCAGGGCTATTGCACTCGGAAGTATCTATAATGGAAGCCTGAGCAGCCTGACCATACAAATCAATAACGCCATAAACCCTTTCGGGGACTTTTGAAGCAGCGGGCCCTTGATCGACGCCATTTACAAAGAAATGCAAGGTGCCATCATCTTTGCGTACTACGCCAACACGATCGCCCACCTGCAAGCGGTCCAAATTTTCTCCATATTTTTCAATAACAGTAATGCCATTGTGCATGACACCATTACCAGTCATCATCCAAGTACCATCTCTAAAAATAAAAATAAAACAGGCAAACATGAAGTCACTACTATTGACCGCCATTAGTACCTAACATTGGTCATGGTAAACGGAAAGTCCAATTCCTCGGCACTATGTGTTGTTACACCCATTTCCACCGAACCAGCCCATTTTGTAACAACACGTTCTAAACGTACTTGAAACAATTCGTTAGGCCTTAAAGGCCGTCTTGTCAATACAACACCATTATTAAAGTCATCAGAAGCACTAGAAACAAAAAAAATGTTTTCAGAATTAAATTCCACTTGATTTTTAAAAGTACATACTTCGGTCTTAAAGCTGTTCTTCCAGAATGAGTTACACAAGCATGTGAACCACACAAAGGATGAAAAGTTAGACGATCGTCATTACGTTGATTTCCAGCTGGAGCTGTAAGCGCTGAATCTGCCATTGCTGCTACTTCACTTTCGGGACTTAGTAAACTCAACACTGGTGTTGGGGCAGCCGATATTCCCATCCCGGTGCTGTTAAAAAGGCTATTTCCTAAACCACCCATGGCTGAAACATTGTTGGAGGAAATTAAATTATTGCGCCTGGTAACCAAATTCTGTTGTTCTCTTTCATCTCGATCTACAATGGTAACCTTAATAGTCATGCCATATAGATCAATAACACCCCAAAGTGTAGAAGCTACTCTTGTCGCTGCAACTCCTTGATCTTGCCCATTAATATAGTAATGTAAATTACCATTCGATTTACGCATCATACCAACCCGGTCACCTTCACGTAATTCATCCAAATTAAATTCACCATACTGACGTCTTGTTCCCTTGCCATTAGTCAAAATTCCACAACCCGACATCATTATAGTACCCGAACGCATATTGGTCATGGTGGCCGGAAAATGTAATACATTTGGATTATGTGTTGTTACACCCACCTCAATGGAACCAGACCATTTGTCTACTAGTTTATCAATGCGTATCTCGAAGAGTTCATTATCTTTAAGTGGCCGATGTGTCATAACCACACCATTGTTAAACTCATCCAAAGGGCGACGTCTCTCAGCCGAACGACAATTCGGTGACAATTTCACCAACGAACCGCAACGTGTATGAAATCTTAAACGGTCATTCATATCATAATAATCGCCCGCCGAAGAGGATATAGAAGAAGTGGTAGTGCCTGGATTCGTTAAAGGTAAACTGCAAAATCCTGAAGTAGGTAGTGAGGATAGTACAGCAGCTGTTGCTAGAGAACCAGTCGATTCGGAATTCGTATTTGTTGGATGGGGATTAAATGAACTGGTTACCGTAACATCGACACTCATTGGTATATCAATACTTTGTACTACCTGTTGGGAATGTTGAGATGAAGAATCGAAGAATTCCTAAAATTAGAAACACATACATACATATGAATGAATATATTTATGTTTAATAAATTTAAATTTAATATTTTAATTTAAACTATTATTTCAAATTTGGTTGAAATTTAACTTTTTGCATGAAGCATAAACGTTTATCTGGATGCAGGATATATTGTCCCCTAAGGTTCCGGTACTAGACCAATTACACTAATATCATTTGAAACCCATTTGAAAATTTAAATGTTAAAACTTATTTTTATACTAAGTTCATTTTTATACTGCTACAACCTTTACTAAATTCAGACTTTCTCGAAATATTTTGAATTTAAACAATTATTTGATTAACTGATTTATTTTTTAGACTAGACCTAACCCAGCTAGCATTTTGTATCATAAATTATACTCTCGTTGTAAGAAAATGGTACCCTACCGATGAATCACCTGAAATAATCATTTGTGATACAATTTCCTGATTCCTTTTTTATCAATTTAATCGTAGTTTTTATAATCATTATTGATTCGTTTTCGTCTCATTTTTGAATCGTAAACGATATAGTTTTAAATTATATTTCATATCATTTTTTAATTGTCATGTTTCTTATTTTTTCTCCGACAATTATGACTTTTGATTTTTCGAACCAGCTTCATTTAAACCAAAGAAAAGTTATCGGTTTTTCGAATAGAAGAGAAGAAACAATTTGCACTAACATTTATGTTCATAAATTGTCAATAATTTTTGGGCTTCTTTTTTAGCCAAGCTTCTTATTTATTTGGCTAACATGAAAGTGTTTTTTGTTTTTATTTTTTTCATTTGGCAAAAACAAAAAGGTGATTTTTACAAAAAATAATCAGCCAAATGCTAGCTGGGAACCTACATACATATATATACATGGGTAATATTTATGTCTAATTTCATTTCTAAAACTCTCCTGTTTTTACTATTTACTCTTATCCCTTTCGGAATATTTTAAGCAGATGAACCAACAAGTTAAATAGATGAACCATAAAGTTAAATAGATGAACCAAGAAGTTAAAAAGATAACACAAACTTACCCCAGCACCACTTCCTTCAACCGGGCATATAGAGACTTGTATGCATCTTCCATAGAGATCAACTAAAGCCCACAGAGGATTAGGCATATTACGCGCAGCAACTCCTTGTGATTCGCCATTAACATAAAAAACTAACTCGTTATTGGAAGTACGCATAACACCAACGCGATCATTTTCATTTAAAGTCTCTAAATCGGTACCATAAAGGCCAGTCAGACACAAACCATCTTTGCGTACATCAAGACCAGACATAACCCAAGTACCATTACGCATCACTGTGGCACATGACGGTAATTCCAACTTTTCGGGCGATTCAGACGTCACACCAATTTCTATACTGCCACCCCAACAATGATTCTGGAACAAAAATAACATGAACAAGTAAGAAAGTATAGCCGGTCAAGCCCGACCATATGATACCACAGTAATAACAGACAAATTTTGGACAGTGCACCCTATTTGGGACTCATGGTAATAATGGACCCGCCAAAAAGAAATTATGAACTAAGGAAATTGGAATCCCTAGGGATCCTAATTTGCACGAAAATCGTCCCGTACTTAAACGTATTAAAAACATATCAAAACCCTTTGAAGAAAGTATAACTTTGTCTTTTTGTGTTCTTGTACTTTTGTCTTTTTATGAGAGAAATGTATTCTTACTCTAATATTCACAAAATTTATCTAAAAAGTAAAGAAACAGAGCTATTGTCTAGATATTAAGTAAAATGTCTTAGGTTGCAAAAATATAATAGTTGACCCAATTTAATTTCAATATCAAGATAATAACATGCTTTATGACCACAGGTTCTATTTTGTAAAGAAACTTGTATGGGCGCTTGTGAAATTATAACTGATGTACAACATTTTCAATAGGTTTTGTTTTGTCTTTGTGACAATCAGAATGTAGAAAATTTCATCAAGTTATCTCCAAAATTGCGTCCTTTGGCGCATAAGATTTACATGTACAGAAAACCAGTCATTCGAAGGGACGGATATCGTAAGATTGATTCAGAAAGTGATATTTTTATACGTTACACACTTCAGCACAACAGCAAAATACCCTTGTCACTTATGTTGCTGTTGGTATAAAAATCAATGAACCCAAAAAAAAAGAAGACAAAGCAATGACAGCACGTACCTTTTTCTCTATAACTACTTCGAATAAGACATCATCTAAAAGTGGTTCCGCACTAAATACCAATGCATGACTAAAGTCTCTGGCAGAACGTGTAGCTGTGCGATTGCCGTTAGACAACGTAATGCGACGACCACAGCGTTGATGGAATGTTTGTAATAATTGTAAATTAACATTTAAAGCATTTATTCCTCCGCCTCCGCTTATATTAGTTGTTCCACCAGTAGCCATGGATATTTCTTTAATTCAACAATTTCCTTTAAATTTCAAAGCTATTTTGACTTTATCCAATATTTGATAATTTGGTTTTATTATTTTTTTCGCTGAAAATTTTCTTTAAATTTCTTTTAAATTTCTTTTAAACTTCCAACTAATATATAGTGAACACCACTAGAAAATTATAATTCTTTTGAGTGAAAATTTTTCATTTGACGTTTTCGTCCTGATTTTCTTTCTTTCTTTTGTTTTATTTTGCGTCTGCGTATATTTTTAATTTTACAATTTTTCTTTTAATTTAACAAACGTAAACAAAAGTTTTTTTTTGTAAACAGAGGATTTTTTGTTTAGAAAATGTAATTTAAAGAAAAGTTACAAGAACATCTGTTGGTAGAGTTGAAATTAATATTTATGAAAGTCTCTGTTCACAAAATGTCATAAAAAAGAATATAGAAAGTAAAAGAAAATGTGTAGTCATGGTGAAATAACTAGTTATTTTACCATGGTCATAGCCAACTTTATTCACCACTAGTGGTCAATGAGGGCATACTAAGTTTGTCATTCTATGTGAAACTATTTTAATATATGTATCTCTAAGATACGCCTTTTTGCCGATGCGATGCCGATATTTTCAACTGAAATATCGGCGATACCAATACGAATACATATTAAATTAAAATTCAGGGTAAACTTAATTCTGTGTTCATACAGCGCATGTCTTATTGACATGATACTTTTTTTTCTTTGAATTTTCATTAACGTTCAAACAATTCATGTCATGTTGTCTACACGAGAAAATAATTATATATTAAATGACAAGAAAATACTTGAACTAAGAAAATTTTGCACGATTTTCGCCAAAAATTTCTTATTTTAAATATATTTGTGGCTTGACTTAAGCAAAAAGTTATGTTTCAAAGCGAACAAAAATTTACTTGCTGCCTGTTTTTCAAACTGAAATAAAAGTTTTCTTTGGAAATTTATATTGCAAGCATAACAAATTTTAGTTTTTTTATTGTTGTTTCAATATATTTTCCCAAGCGAAAATATTTTTTTTATTTTGAAAAACAGGCTGATAAAAATGTGTAGCATAAGTTACTTATAGAAAACTTAACATGAATTAGAAACTTTTGTTTGATTTACTTGATATGTCGATTCAAATAAAAATAATTAAAATCTTTCTTGAGTATTATCTGAAAAAATTTTAAAAATCCCTAGCATTTGTATCTTAATGCAAAAAATTCGATTCCATTAAATAATCAAGAAAACACGACTAATATTAAAAAAATGCAGCTTGGGCTCAGAAATATCTTTCTTATTTTAAATAAAAACTAGCAACTTTTTAATTTCTTGCTTTTAGAAAATGAGAAAATATTTCTTTATTTAGGAAAATTTTATTTTTTTGATTTAGGATTTTTTTTTTTTTTAAACAAAATTGATTGCTCTAGAAAATAGACTTCATTTCGTATAAAAGATTACAAAATAAGTATTCGGAGAAAAATACTTATATATTAATAAGATATAGCTTAAGCCAAAATTACTATAAACTGTTAAACCGAGAGGGCTGTGCTTATGATAGACTATAAATAATTTTCATTGTATAATCACATGAACCTTCTTGAACAATTTTTGGATTATTTTAATATTCGTATAAAGGCTTTTACCCAAATTTACCTTTTTAATCCTCAACTGTGTGAATGAACTCTTAAAACTCCTTTGTCGTTATATCTGCGTGTAAAGATCAGATCTCATTTGTAAATATTTAGCTAAGTTTTGTAAAATAATGTTAATAAAGGAATTTTTAAAATAAAAAAATAGTCTGCTTTCGGCTTATGTAAATAAAAAATATTTAATAACGTACATATTATTTTATATTTTGAAATCAGTTGTTATCAGGTATGTGATGGAAATAGATTTTAAAACGAAACGATTTCAAACCGAAAATATCGTTTAAAATTTAAGACTATAATTCAGAAATGGTTTTTATAATCCTTCGAAATTCATCACACCTTTCTAAAACGTTCGTTTTGAAATCGATCAATTTTCATCATAACCTGTATATCTATTTCTAAAACGACTTCATAAAAACGTACTGAATGCGTTTTGAAGCACTCAGTTTTTTGAGTGTTTTTCATATTAATTTTACTACACGTTCAATCACTTGTGTTGCGATTTTAAAATCTAGACGCAGATTTGGCGGATTGTTTTTTGCTGATTTTACCACTTAAATTCTGGCAACACTGACTCCGATACAATTGTTTACATATTTTGTTTAGTCAACATAACCTTTAACGATTTATTTTGTGAGAAATAAACAAAATATGGATATTGAAGGTAGTATTTATTAAATTTATAATGTAATGTTATTACCAAAGTATATAGTTATTACTATCTACTTTATTTTCTAATTTAACAGAAGAAATGATAGAGGAGCATTTAGATGAGGAATATCAGAACAGTGATATTGGCGAAGAATTTACAGAAATTGAAACTCAAATTGTAGAATTGGAAAAGAAAAAATTAGCTCCTAATAATGGCCAAGAAAAGCAGGAAAAATTGGAAAAAGCAATTGCTTTGCTCAGATTGCATGTTCAAAATTATCAGCGAATTATAATATTTAACAGACGCAGAGCCCGCCAACGTTTGAGAAGAAGACAAAGTACACTGAGAAATTTCTTTCTGCAATCTCTAATGGAAATTCAAATCAGGTTCGCTGAAATGTTGCCATTGGCGGTAGACCCTCTAGTAGTTCAACAAACATACAATTTCAATAATCTTGAAAGTATGGAGAACGTTTCAACACAGTGCAATACTTCGGAGAAAAAAGTTAATACCAAAAAACCAACCCAGGTCTTAAACTTTTACAAGGACGTAGTTTCAAAATTTACGAATGATCAGTGGCTGGACACATTCCACATGCCCTCACCTATTTTTAATCTTATATGTTCTAGACTTAAGAAATCATTTGACACTATAGATATGGACTTAGAGACTTGGGCAGCAATGTGTATTTATATGTTTGCTACTGGAAGTAAATTTTGTTCTGTTGCAATGCTCTTCGATGTGGAGAAAAAGTTTGTACGACAATCACTAATCAAATTTGCTCAATGCTTGCTAAATGAATTTCCAGAAAAATTGTCTATGCCAAATACGCAAAATGAGTTAGAAAAAATATCAAATGGCTTTCTTAAGGCATCAAATAATATGCCGTGTGTTGCTGGTGTTTTAACTCTTTTTGAGATTCCCAGTCGTTGTGGATGTGAGAAGAGCAGGTTATGTGGGTATGATTTGCTTAAAATACAGGCTTGTATTGACAATCGATTATTGTTTCGTAAGGTTGAAACCACAACTCACAAACCTACAATGTTTCTGAGATCTCCAAATGAGATCAGTGTCAATTCGAAGAAATTCTCAGAGAATTGTGTTGTACCATATTTTATAGTCGCTCCCGATAATTATCCCTTACGCAATTGGCTTATGCAAAAATATGATGAACCTCGTGAACCATGGGAATACGATTTTAACAAGAGTTGTGGTGGCTTAAACATTTTTAGACAGATTTGTTTAAAGAGGTTATTTGGTCGTTGGCACATTCTTGATACCACTGAATGTCTTATGCCTGATTCAAAGAGTTTTATTGTAAAGGCTTGTTGCCTTTTGCACAACCTTTTAGAGGAAAGTGGAGAATATTTTTCATTAGAGTGGTGTACAAATTACAATCCTTATAAATACGATTGTAAATTAACTACAGCAGTAACAAAATTCTATAACGATTCAAAATCAGCTTTAGAAAAAAGAGACGTTATTGCTAAAATGATAAACACAAGTATGCAAAGTGATTAATAGCTTGAATATATACTTATGTATGTTATACATAAGAATAAAGTTAATTAAATTTTTGGTAAAAAGATCTTTATTTTGTAATAGGTACATAATAAAAAAAAAATATTTTTAAATAAACTGGGTAGGCAGAATTTTTAATATGTAATATGGTGTTATACAAATATCGCAACAGTCATATCTCGAAAAATCAAAAATTTTAAGTTACTTAAGCAAAAGTGTTCTTTCATAACTTCTTTATATGTAAAAAAAATCAGAACCGAAACTGAACCGAAATTATAGCAAAATATTTTTTCATTAAACTTGTACCTATATAAAGGTTTATTTTGAAAATATTAATCGCATTTTGCCAATTTTGATTTTTTTTTTTGAGATTTGACATTAGCTGCGTTCGTTTACCCCAAAATTTGTACAAATTTGTACTGGATTTTACTGAAATGCGTTCGCGTACACATACATTTGTTAAATTTTCATATTACTCAGCTACTGGATTTTACTGGAAAAGTAAACGAACGCACATTATGTTGCAATAAAGAAGCGGTATAAAAAAACTTGTAAAATTTACGTGGGCGAGCATTAAAAAATTTGATTATTAGCTGCGATTCATGGAAATATTAAGAGGGTTATTTTGTAAATCCCTTTACTTTGCGTTGAGGAATTTTTCAATTAGAATTTTTAAAAATTTGTGTAAAATATTTTTGTAATAAGGTGAGGTGTTTAACAAAAAAAAGGATGAAAAAATTGGTTTTTGTTGCGATTCATACAGGTATGTGATGAAAATCGATCGATTTCAAAACGAACGTTTTTAAAAGGTGTGATAAATTTCGAGGGATTTAAAATCCATTTCTGAACTAAAGTCTTAAGTTTTCGTTCAGAATACACTTCAGTTAACGTATATAATATAAAATTTAAAAGAATAAACACTGAAATAAAAGGAATGTGTATTAAAATTCCATTTTAAACAATACTGAAAACGATATTTTCGGTTTCAAATCGTTTCGTTTTTAAAATCGATTTCCATCACATACCTGATAGATTAGATATGTATTCGTTTTCAAAATAACACCACCTTGTAGGTATAAATTTGCCGTGATTATAGCCAACTACGTCTCGCTACTGCCAAATTTTTATTAATTACCTGGTGTTCGAAACCATATTTATGCACAAATTAGTGTCAGACTGAAGTCACTTTTTTAGACTGAAGCCGAAGTTCGGCCAAATTCACAAGAAAAAGCTTTGAAAACTCCTATATGTATATTAATGCTAATTAACATAAATAAATAATTCCTGTTTCAGAACCTTATAAAAAAGTTTTTAGTTGATTATTTTTCATGGATTCGTAACATTTGCCATACTTATAGAATAAAAAAGTTGACTGCAAAAATCGTCCAAATTAGCGTCGAACACCAGAGTATTGGTCGATTAATCGGTCAGACACCAATACAAATATTTTTCGAACACTTTCCTACAAAAACATTGAAATATAACCTTAGAAAAATTCAATAATTTTTAACTCTTTTTTATATTTTAAAAAAATGTTAAAAAAAAAGCCGTTTTAGATACATACATATTTTTTTCAAAATATTTCTTTATTCTACATTTTAAAATGGAACATAGAAAAATTATCCTTTTAAAAAAATAAATTAGTACAAACGTTGGGGAGGGCCCATGGATGACTTAATGTGCAAAGAGCGAACGTTTTGCCAGTTCTTCTTTAACAAAGATACCAAGAAATTGATTGACAAATGTATATTTTGGACCAATTCGTCTTGTTTCATATCAACATGACCAACAGCAACTGACAAGCACAATACTTTCTTCATTTGGAACTTGATGGTTGACTTGACTTCTTCAATCTTAGCCATCATGGATTCTTGGTGAGACAAAAGACCAGGGAATTTACCAGCCTTGTTCAAACCGGGACCCAAGAGACGGGGAATTTGTTTGATCAAAGATTCAGAAGCCAAGAAAGCGTCATAAGATTTGGCCAATTTCTTAACCAACTTCTTATTCTTGTTTAATTTTTTCAAAGCTTCAGCATCCATGCATTCGACACCGTTGGAATTGGCTTCATCACAATGCTGTTGATCACCCAAGATGCAGACCTTCATTTTTGGGCGGGGGATGTGCTTCAACCTGTATATTAAGAAAAGCATAAAGGTAGATATTAGTTTGGTGAAATCTGTTTTTTACTTTTCGAAAAAATTTTTAAATACACATATTGAAGATGTTTAAATCAGTCAAATTAATCAACACGAAAACCAAAATATTCTTAAGATTTTCAGGTAATACATGCAATATAAATATATTAACATCATTTTAAACATCACTCAAATTTAAACGTGTATAAAACATTTTCTGTTATAAATAACAGAACCCGTTTACCGAAAATGTTCTCTATTGCAAAGTTAAACTTTACCTATAAAGCACATATTCATAAAAACTTACACATAATCCCTCTTTTTCTACTGCAGAAGGGAGTATCAAGTTTTTAAGTAGCATTACATAAAATTCAATTAAAGTGGCGGCTTTTTCTCAACAGTTTAGAACCGAAAAGAAATTTGCCTTCTCAATTTGATTTTAAGACCCTGAGCAAAGGTCCGTCAAGTGCCAACACACTTGACTACCTGTAGAAAATCAAAACTCCAAAAGGATACAAAACGAACGTAACGCTTTTGGCATTTTTCTTTTCATACAGGTTGAAATTCAACATACTTGACCGTGCCGGAGAAACGCTTGTCCTTTTGGGGATCGTAGTTCTTCAAACCGATTTGTAATTCTACAGTTTCCAAAAAGCCACGATGCTTCTTTTGCGAGAATTCCAAAACGGAATTTACGCTCTCGTACAAAGTATCACGTGAAACTTTTGAACTGCAATAAGATATAAAAAAGTTGTTCCATTAACATTTCCCAAAACACATTAAATTTCACAAAATATTTATTTAAAAACTGTTACAATTTTTGATTTAACTAAAAACTTATACCGTTATTAATTTGACATACAAAAATTTTATATTAATTTAGCAATTATTTCCAAACTTAAAACAGACATTAAAAGTTCCATAAAGCTGGTTTATAATTGCCATTTTTAAGAAAATATTACAAACACCCTTTAAATTACAAATATATTTCTCAAAATTATTGAACATTTCGCCATTTCTTTCAAAGATGTTTGAAATATTTTAAGAATTAAAATTTTTAAAAGAAAAATCACTTACGCCATGACCGCTCTTATCAAAAGTTAAAACAAAAAAGAAAGCTGTGAAAAAGTTGACAATTCAAGTTGACATTTCGTACAGTGTTGTATTTTAGAGAAGTTGTATAAATAAGTATTAGCAGAGTTGCTATATATGTAACAATATGCCGTAGGCTTTGTTAATAGCAAGGTATATTTACATAGCGTCTTTACCTGACAATTTTTTGTCATACCAAACGTCAAACTTCATATTAAAAAAACGCTGACAAAAATTTTCGAGTTTTTTTTATATAGACTTTGACGTTTGGTATGACAAAAAATTGTCAGTTGAAGACGCTATGTTACACAAGGTAGACTCATTTGGGAGTGTAGACAATTTGCTCTATAAAAGGAACCATGTTGTCAAAATTGTCTTCATATAAAACAAAAACAATTTAACGCACACATGTACAAATTTTGGCTCATATACACGCAATTTGACGTTGTGGTTCCAACTAAGGGTAAACAGCTGACAAACATATGGGCCAACGAGTTTACCTTGTGTAAATATACCTTGGTTAATAGTACATTCATAAACCAAACGTTTCTACCACACCAATTTCAAAAGCAGGGACCGTAGCTATTATGACTTCTTTCAAAAAAGTCAAAAATTAACTGATATTTTATCAGGCAAAAATAAAATTTCAAATTTGACTTATATTTTTTTAGTCAAAAATTAAAGTTAAAATTTGACTGATATTTTTTCAGTTGAATATGTTTGTAATACCCCTTTTACAAAGTGACAGACAGAAGGCAGACAGACGAAGTTTGTTGGTAAGGGGGCGACGCTGTATGCGTGACACACTTTACTTTTTTCCTCTCTCGCCTACAAACTTCGTCTGTCTGCCTTCTGTCTGTCACATTGTAAAAGGGGACTAACGGAGATTGCCTGTTAGTCTGCATTCACACGTTTCATCTTTTGATGCTCAACTTTTATGTTTTTAGGTGAGAGAAGAAAGAAGAAAGGGGGTTAGTACGGAGATGCCTGTACTCGGTCAGTACGCTTTGTGTTTTTATTCGTTGGTATATGCAAAACGATGGCTGCATGTAATTTTGTTGTTTTTTTTTCTCTTTGATTCGCTGTTAATAAAATTGTTGTTGTTTTGAACCGAACAAAGTTGAAACCGATTGCTGCGTGTGATTATATTGGCATCTTTTAAAGGGAATTGAAAAGAAGTTGAGCATCAAAATATGAAACGTGTAAATTCAGACTTAAAAACACAGAAACATACAAACTTTTCTGCTTTATAATAATAAGTATAGATACATTTTTCGTAACTTCAAAAATTAATTCAGCACATATTCCAACTTTCGTTTTATTATTTTATTTGACCAAAGGATATCGATCAAAATTTAACTTTTATATTTTACTGAAATCTGTCAAATTTTAACTTTTATTTTTGACTAAAAAAAATATCAGTCAAATTTTAACTTTTATTTTTGACTCAAAAAATGTCAGTTAAAAAATAAACGTTATTTGTTTACTTTTTATGTAGATCGATTTGCATATCGTCAGGTTATTATTGTTTTAGCCTACAAGCCATCAAGTCGGTTTTGAGAAAAACGATAAAATTGGTTTACAATCAATTTTCTCAAAAACTACTCGATAAATTTTTTTTTTAAATCCAAAGTTTTAATGGTTTTTCTATAATAACATTTTGTCGTTTTGTGTTCCACATCAAATTTTATTTCGTATTATGATGTATTCTTTGACGTGGAGCAAAGTAATGGTGTTTTCTTTTCTACAAAAAAATGTGACATTTTATTTTAAAAAATGAAATTTGGTGTCTGTTTCTTAAAAATTTGGCTCCCGAAAAGGATGAGTTTTTTAGAATAAAGCAAGCCACTCTTTTCGGGAGCAAATTTTTTAAGAAACAGACACCAAATTGCATTTTTTTTTAAATAAAATGTCACATTTTTTTGTAGAAAAGAAAACACCATAAGTCTATGGCAAAAATAATGAAGTTGTTAGTTAATAGAGATTTATAAGGACAGGTTGGTATGTTTTAGTGTGGTGATAATTGCTAAACTCTCTTCTATAAGCCCCAAAATGCAGATGCAACATAATATGGAAAGAAAATATTTATATTTTATTAGCAATATAACACAAAAACAGTTCTACTGTTATGATTAAAAAACATGTAAATGTTAGCTAGCGCAAATCAATATTCAACAATTAGTTTTGTTGTGGGCTCCATATTCATCTCAAGTTTCACATTGTATCCAATAAATGTTAACTTTTGTGACGGTTTATTTTGACCTACGTTGTTCATTATTCGAATGGCGCAAAGCAATAGTAAAGTATAATTTTGTTATGTTTGTATGCAAAATTTGCTCTATATGCATGAAATTGTCATATGTAGCAATATAATATTCAATGAACCTAAAAAATGTGGATGTAGACCAAAGTCGATGCTGAATATCTCAGATTCTATACGAGATATCAAAAAATGGATTTTGGAATATGAAAGAGAACATGGATGCCATATATAATCCATTCCTAACTCATTTCATTTCAAAAATGGCGTGTAGGCTAAAACAATAATCACCTGACGATATGTTTTAAATTTCTTCAAAATCGGTAAGATAGTTTCGGATTGGCAGAAATTGCCAATCAGTCCCTTCGTGTTCCTATGAAAAAACTATGTGTTTTATTAACGCTGATCTATCTATGATTCAAATTTGATACTTTAGGAGAGGCAGTAGTTCTCCCTATGTTCCCCTTTTGGTCCTAGTTTAAAAAAATCAAAATCTTATATTTGCAATATCATCAAAATAGGTTCAGGTTTTTAGCCGATAAAGCATAGCAAACGCAAAAGTCACTTTCGTATTCGGTGATAGACTGGAGGCGGAATGAAGGGTGAACAGCGTAGTGACTATAAAATGGCTTGGTTTTTGCTTTAAAAGATTTCTTTTAAAACTATAATATAGAGTATAGGAGGTTTAGCGCCCCTGGACCCTCTCCTAAGCACTTAAGTGGAACCTTATATAGCCTATGTCCGCTACGAGATTCCACTCTTCATTTTGTCATTAAAATTGGACCGACAGTTCCTCATATTACCTGTTACAAGCATAGAAACATACAAACTTTTCGGCATGATAATATTATATTATAGATACAAAAACACCTACAGCCAGCATCAACCTTCTTAATCTTCATACCCAGGGTTTAAAAAACTGCAGTCGAAACCAAAACCAAAACTTTCGAACAAAAAACGAAAATTTGGGTACAACTTTTCGCTTTTTGAATTGGTTTCACAGCGACTGTTTATATTAAATGAATCAGAAGAAAAAGCAACAGTTTTTTCTGGCCAATGACAAATGAAGAAGTGTAAGAAAAGGCAGTTTTTGTACTTTGACTGCAGTTTTTTAAACGCTGTTTATACCTATCACGAATAAACTCAAGAATTGCCGCATCAAAAATTGCAAGTCGACGATGACTATGATGCAATTCTTAAAACAAAAATAGTATTTTAAGCAGTTCACACAAAGCTAAAATGTTGAATTTTTTTATAAAGTGTTAATAAAAATATCGAACTCGGTAGTCGTTAAATATCGACAATATAAATCGATTATTTTTTAAATATCGATATTTTGCTATATAAAGATATTTATTGCTCATCCCTAGTATACTCTGTGAAACTGGTTGGCAATAATGTTGTCTTGTTAAACATTTCTGAGCTTTTTTGATTGTTTTGATAATTTAATGAACATATATTTTGTGTTGCATATATTTTGCCAAATAATAACTACTTTACATTATTTTCTATAAATTTGTGTTAATAAATTGTGTAAAATTTCTCTATTGTTCTAGTTCTAATCAAAGGCGGTTTTTTTGCTTTTGTAAAAATTCTAAGGTATGTAAAGATGGGTGTGCATATGTTTCTATTTTTTTGTTTATAACTTTTTAGCTCGTGTTTTTATCTTATCTCAATACGCAAAACTGTAATAAATAAAACAATGTATTTTTCTTATTGTAATAATTAAAATAAATCTTTATGATACATATTTTTTTTTAATTTTTGAGGGTATTTCGCTTCATCATGTGTCAAAATTTTTGTTATTTTTAGAAGATGGATTAGGGATGCCAATCCCGATCCCATAAATCCCGAGATTTAAAGAATGCCGAATCCCGGAATTTGAACTTTTTAATCCCATAATTTTCGAGCTTTAGTCATTCCATTTATCTTTTTTTATTAAAACAAATTCATCATGACTTTCCCCATTGAGAAGATAGGAAGCACTTCCAGAATCAGGCCCCTGATTCTGGCAAACGTGATCGAGTACTTTCTCGATTCGAAAGCAATTTAATATCTAATTATTTCAGTCAATACTGAACGAATCGAAATTATTTTTTTTTAGTGTTGTAAAACATTTTTTTGAGTTTCACAATACTTAAAAATAATTTCGATTCGTTCAGTATCGACTGAACGAATTAGAAATAAAATTGCTTTCGAATCGAGAAAGTACACGATCACGACTGCCAGAATTAGGCCCCAGTTTCGCACTTCACTTAAGCAAATGACAGTTTTATAAAATTTAACAAAAAGTTTCTTTAAGTTCAATATAGTTTGTCACAGAAGATTTACAAAAATTCGCAAATTTACTTAAGCAACGTTATGCACATTTTGGTTGGGCCTCAAGAGTTTAGCAAATCGTTAGCCAGAGTTTGTTAAGTGAATTATGAATAAACTTTGTGCTAACTTCATGCCAAAATTTCATTATGACTACGGCTGATAGTGCTTGTGCCATAGCTATTTTATTGCAATTGTAATTTTTTTTATTGAACTGTTGATTTTTTCATTGAAGTTTTTGATATCAAAAACATCGGATTTATGTATGCAATTATAGACAGCCGTGGTTTTTTGCTCACAGTAATGTATGGACTGGTCTTGCTAAATTTCAATCGCAAACTTCAACGGAGTAAAGGTATGTGACATAAATATGTAACAACCTGGCTCCCATCATTTCTGATGCCTTCAGAAAACCTATTTCAACATACACCTTGGACATTCAACATGGACATTGTTAAATCAACTTCGCTACTCATATGGACCCAGAATATGTGTATATACATATGTAGTTTATAGGGTCTAAAATTAATATTTTAGATATTACAAATGGAATGACAGACTTTTATATACCATTTTACCTTCGGTGAAGGGTATAAAAATAAACCTTTTTCGGCTACTTTTTTTGATACCAATTTAAAAAACAACTACAGAAAATTTATTTTTTTTTATTAATTTTTTTCTTTTTTAACTTAACAAAAAAGATAGCAAATTAAAAAAAATTTTAATTTTTAATAAAACAAAAAATCTAATTTATTAAAAAAGCAATCCCAGAAAAAGAATCATTAAAAATGTAAATTTATGTTGGCCGATTACAAAATTGTTGGAAAACATACACACACAAAACACAAATTCTTAAAAAGAAAAACAAAAAAAAAAAAAAATATTTAAATAAATAAAGAATTTCTTTCTGTTTTTAGGAAAAAAAAACACCTGCTGTGTAATAAAAGCAAGGCGCAACCACTATACATTACTCAGAGAATTAGAATCGAACTTTTTTATGAGGTAAGAAGAAAAAGCAATTTTTATGTGTAAAAAACACAAAAATTTTTTAATCATACATTTCTAAACTTTCTCTTTTTCTCTCTTCCATAGAAAAGTATTTTTCTTTAAATACGTCAGTGGGTCTGTGAGCAACAACCCAAATGTTAGTGGTGGAAAAATAGAATAAATCGAAGAAAATAAAAGTTAAAAGATTTATAATTCGTTGTTGGTCAGAAGCAGCAGAAAGGCAACATCATTAATACAATACACTAGTCTCTCTCAACAACTAAATGTTACTTTCGATTAAAACAAAAATTTAAAATACATACATCTATAAACAAGTTCCTTATTTTCTAAATAAAACCCAGTGAAAATTTTAATTCGTGCATTGAACTTTTTAAATCTAAACATAAAAATTCAATGAATGTGCCTTGATATTGAAAAAAGCAAAAACCTAAGATAAATGTAAAACAAAAAAAAAAAAAAAAGATTTGCATTTAAAATTACGAATTTGAAACTTGTAAAAAGGAAATATATCTATACTACAACTGCCTCTAATAATTACATAACATTTCCAAAAAAAAAATTAAAGCATAAAAAACAACAGGCATCATAGAATTTATCTTGAAAACGTGTTAAAATTATTATAAAAGTTTTATTTAAAAAAATCCTGATTATTTTATTCTGCTGTGTTCTGCCTTTTATTGGAACTTTGTGCTGACCATAACCTTACACAATGGCGAGACCAATTAGTGATAACCATGTAAGTTTATCCGAAATTTTATTAATAGATAACTTTTTTTTTGTTTAAATAATAAGATGAGTCATAATATTCGGTAAGACAAAATTCTTTGTTGTATTAATATCATTTCTGTCGTAATATTTATTTTTAAAAATAAATTTATGAAGTCATTAGGTAGCCTTTATTCTTTTTGGGTTTTATTGTATGATTTACATTTATTAAATGTTTATTTTAAGTTGGCTAGTATACTAACATACATACGTTGTCTGTCTTGTTGAAATAATTGTGTTTATAGTAGATTTAATTAAACATTTAGACTGCAAATTTAATGCATAATGGGTTACACTTTGTTTTTGGCATGCATTTTTTAATTGTGACAAATTTTTTTTAGAATCAAATCATATTGATAAAAATTTTTTTCACAAATTATAAAATAATAACCTATTAGTGCCCAAACTAATTTTAATTTTTAATTTGTACATAATATGTTCATTAGGGCAATAACATAACACCTGTCTCCCGTCGTTTTGCGAAAAAAACCTCACGCAGGAAAGCAAATTTCTAAAACCGTCCATGAAATTTTGAACCGCGATGAATTGTAAATCGTAGGAAAATTTTTAAATCTAAAGCAGTGGATAAATTCCAAAATAGAATTTAAGTGATACGTATAGGAATACCTATATACAAATATCAGGTGTATATTTTTTAAAATTTCCGTGAGATTAAAATTGTTGTTTTAAAACTTCAACCTGATCCCTGCGTGTACTTTTTTAACAATCCGAAAAAGTTATTATATTTTTTATTAATAACTTTTAATGTTCTACACGACTATACTATGCCGTTTTGATATTCGTTCATATTATGAATTTATGTATGTTCATATGCATACATACATATCTTCACCTGAAATGCAAACGCACGTAACTACACTTTTAACTTTATTACAGGAGAAGCAAAAATATTACAAAATCAATAATAATAAAGTATTCTTGGCGTTTAAATTTCTTTAATAAAGTCGTCATTTTAATTTTAGGGGTCTAAAAGCTTGCGTGATAATGTAGTTTGATAAAACATACCATAATCAATAAAAAAATTCGAATTTTGTGTAGATACGTCCGTTTGCAATTAAGGTGACGATTAGGGACGTAACGATACGCTTTTTTGCCGATACGATACCGATACGCAAAAGGAAATAACGGCGATACCGATACGAATATAAAATTTAAATTCAACGTAAAATTAACAAAACTTGAGATTATTAATAATTTAAAATTGATATAAATAAGATTTTAAAAACAAAGAATGGAATTTGAATTCATGGTAAAATTACCAAAAGTTAAATTACTTATTAAACAAAAAAATGTGTAAGAGATTATTATTTAAAATTAATATTAATAAGATTTTGGTTTTTGTAATTTGCAAATCCGTTTGAAGCAGACCTGCAGTGCAAAATAGCAAAATAGATGCGACAGAACTCATTTCTGCGCCATGTTCTTAAATTTTAAGTATAACATTTCTTTCCGTCAATAAATAAGCGGAAATGCCTCTAGAAAAATAAAAAAAATTTTAAGGTATCTTTAGACTTCTTTTGTTGAACCTCAGTGTAGGATGGATGGAGCATAACCCTTTGCGAAATTTTCTTAAAACACCTTTACAAACGCTCCAAAGGTCAGTTCTTGTAAACTTATCAGAACTTTTACTAGGTGCAGGGGTGACCGTGTCTTCTTTTAATCTGTTGTCTTTAAAATTGTCGAGATTTGTGTATCAAAATTTTTTTAATTGAAATTAGCGACTAAATGATTCGCCAATTTTTTGGTTCTGAACTATTTTACATCTATTGTAGCAGTGGCTTTGCTTATGGATTTTGTGGTCTCTTCGAAGTTAGCCAAAATTTGTAGAAAAATACTTTTTATTCCCACAAAAATTAATAAAAGTTTTAAAATACATACCAGATCAAAAATGCAGATTCCAACGAAGCTGGTTTGCAAGGGAGAAATCTAAGAGTTTCGCTTACCATCTGTTCCTTCATAATAATGTACCTTTAGTGCTTCGCAAAATGATAAAATTTTGTATTGGGTACAAGGCTTATCAATGAAAGAACATTTAACTACATATTATGGTGCAAAGCAAAACGGCTAAAGCTACCGGCCCACACCAAGCGTTCAATGCGTTTTTGCATCTGTCCAAAAAGTAGAAGTGTGAAATCGTGTTGACAAGTTACACAGCAAATGTATATGCTCATCGAAAGCATGAAGTAGAATTACTTTTAGCATGCGTCTTAAAAAACTACCAAAAAAAGAAACATACAAATTGAACGCGTCGTGTGGACCTCCAGCCTAAGAATGAAAAGAAACCATTTATTATTCTGTTTGTTCTGCTTTAAAGTGTGTTATTTCTCTCAAACTTTAAAAAAACTATAAAAAAAAGTATCGTCGGTCGCATCGACAGTAAAATATCGCCGATACCGATATATCGGCAAATCCGAAGTATCGCCGATATATTGGTATAGGTATTCGTTAAATCCTTAGTGACGATATCGACCCCTAACCGCGAAAATAAGGTAAGCGCCAAAAATCAAATTTTACAGGAGAGAGCATTTATATTTTATTTCATATGAATTTTGTATGAAATTTGTCGTCAAATTTTACAGGAGAGAGCATTTATATTTTATTTCATATGAATTTTGTATGAAATTTGTCGTTTACAATAAAATTGTTCTTGCTTTAAAATCGTAACGGTACCTTATGTGACCATGACATTTTAGGAGATGATGCAAGTGTTGCCAATAAAGCCATTTATTAAATAAAACGAAAATTAAAAATCATCGTTATTTTCGCGGTTAGGGCTCGATATATAGTTTTTTTTTGTTAAAAAATGGAATCAGTTTATTAGTTAAAAAAAAATCTAAATACATATTAAAATTTCATACTAATAGGAGTTACGTTTAATTATTGCGTTATTTAAATTTGAATCGTTTATTTCAAAAATCAATCAAACAATTTTTGATTTTGAGTAAATCAAAGAAAACTTCCTAGTAATCTTAAAATTACTTTTACAAACCGATATTCAAGAAAAATCGTAATAGAGTGTTGACAAGTTGTGAAATTGATTTTTTAAAGCTCAGTAAATTATAAATTATCCAAGATCTCTTAGTAAAATCGTTAAGAATATATATCGTCGGCTTAGCCTGCATACCTGCTCAATCCGCTTTTTAAGTAAATTGAGATTTTGATGTGCTGTAAAATGTGCTGAAAGGGAGTTAGCAGGTTAGCATATTAAGCCGACGATTTAATAATAAGCCGTACAAATTAGCAAAATCTTAAAACTTAGCACAGTTTAATGTACATGTACAATATAACAAACATAACATAACATAATTAAATTGTTTTAAAAAAAATTGTATATGTATCGTTTACTTTTTTATATTTCGGTGTAAAGCGCAACTAGCTCCACATTGAGTAACAAAAGGGATAAGGGTTGAACAACATGGAACTAAAATACAACTTTATTTGCATTCTGGCGTTACATTTAAAAAAGTAGACTTTTCGCTGAAAGTGCCCATACGTTCCTTTAAACGAGCAGATTTTTAAATTTGATAGCTTGAAAAATAAATCTATATAAGTCAAAAGCTTACTAAAAAAGGTTTTAAACAATTCATATTCAGTTTTGTAATGCAAGTCAAAATCCATTTCTGTTTTTTTAACTTCATTCAAGCGCATATTTTTGCTTATATGTATCTGTAAATCCTTAGCGTCGATTGTTCTAATTTTTTTCTGACTAAAGTGCTACTTCATTACTTTGCATATATAAAAACCCTTTTTACAACTTTGCCTTCATTTAATTCACGTCACGTCAAAATGGAAATGCCCATATACTAATACATATACGCTTACAAGAAACAATACAACCAAAGTTAAACCAATTAACAATTGACTTAATAATCGGTCTGTAATGGATTTACTTGAGTAGGTTATTTTAAATTCAGAGAGTTTGGCCATACATACATATATTTCTTGAAACAAGGTTGGATGTTTATCGCAGTTACTATCGACGTCCAAGCCCTAGTTAAATCTTTATGTTTAGGGGGGTCGACAAACGATTAAAATGGTATATAAAAATATTTTAAGGGTTTAAAATTATATTGGTATAACCTCATTTTCCGAGCAATAGTAACGTAGACCTTTATCCAGAATGCTCCCTGTCAAGTCCATCACGAATCGAGATCTCACTGTAATTTATTGTGATCTCAAGTACATTTTATTGATTACATGGAGATTAATTGTAATTGGTTTGTAATTAGAAATATACTATCAACATAATTTGTTTCAACTAGTAATCAATTAGGTTCGTAATTAAATAAAGTAAAACTCATAAATTTTAATCGTAGCGAACCTAAAATCTTCTATTGCCTGCCCTTAAAGAACAGCTGTAATTTTAATTCAAAGTTAAAACAACAGCTGTTCAGTTTTATTAAATTTGATTGTTAACCTTGAAATATTGTATTCTCTTATTAAAAAGCTACTATCTCAAAGTTTTATTGGAAGAGTAAAACTTTAATACTCTTTATTTAGCATCAGAACGTTATGTATTTTGTTATTAATTAAATCACGTATACATTGTATTCAGGGGTGCCAGAAGATTTTGAAAAGAAATGGGCATATTTTCAAAAAAAAAAAAAAATCGGCATTATCGGCACTTTAATCTAAAAAAATTGGCAAAAAATCGGGAAACTTAAAATACCTCTTTTTAAATACAATAGAACATATTTTTAATAACAAAACAGAAAAATGCAGCATTAGCTAGTGTTTACAACATAATAATCAATAAAAAAGAAACGTTTTATAAATAAATTGTAGTTAAACAAATACAAATATATATCTGTGGCATTTTGACAAAATATCTTAAGTCGAGATAAGATAGCAAAAAAGTTTAAAAATAAATAAAACAAACCAAAATTAAAGAAAAATTCCGTTAATAATACAAAATTTTAAAAATGTAAACAAAAATGTTTTTTTAATGACTGCCTGTTTAACGATTTCGAACGTCAACGTTCGCATAGAAAATTACACTTAAAACAAAATTCTAAAATTTGTTTTTGTTTTAAATGTAATTTTCTATGCGAACGTAAACTTTCGAAATCGATGAACAGTCTGTAAAAATTCGGATAAACAACATTTTTTCAACTTTTTAAATTTGACTTAAGATGTTTTGTTAAAATGCCACAGATATATTTTGTACTTTAGGGTAAATTTTTTTTAAATTTTTTTTATTATAGACAAATATTTAAATTTTTATTAAATCATGCTGGCTATTCTGGCAGTCGCGATCGAATTCTTTTTCGATTCGAAAGCAATTTTATTTTTTTAATTTTTTCGATGTTGTAAAACATTTAAACATGATTTTTTGCCAAAAAGCTTGCAAATTTACTCCACTTCGATTCGAAAGCAATTTTATTTTTTTCAATGTTGTAAAACATTTAAACATGAATTTTTGTCAAAAAGCTTGCAAATTTACTCCACTTCCTTACATTAGATTGGCTATCGGATGTAGCTGCATCATCCTCGATTCCGTATAATCTTATAAGAATAATTTTTTTATTTAAATTATTTTTATTGATAGTGAATGTAAATTTAGTTTACCCTTTCCCTTTTGTAAGGGTCTATCCATTTCAAAAGATATTTTAAGCGTTTACTTTTTCCTTTATTTGGACTTTTAGCCTATTTCTGATGTGCGAAAGAATTCTTTCTTTCGTACATATACATTTAAAACAAAAACAAAATTTTTACAATTTGTTTTTGTTTTAAATGTAATTGTTCGAAAGAAAGAATTCTTTCGCACATCGGAAATAGTCAGTTAGTTCTTTCATTCTTCATAGTTGAATATTTTTTAAATAGAATTTTAAAAATTTAACAAGAGTTGCACAAAATTAATAAGTTATACCAAAACAAAATAAAAGTTACCGTGTTTTAGTCGTTTATTGAAAAATCGGCATTTTTGGGCAAAAATCGGCAAATCGGCATTTTGATAATTTAGAGGCAAAAAATCGGCAAATATGGCAGGCCTGATTGTATTATCTAATATATGTACAAAATATAACCGCTTTGTAAGCATGACATAAGGGAATTTTCACTTTACTCTTTAGTTTTAAGAAATATGTATATAAAAACTCTCTTAACTATATATATACTGGGACCAAGGCCCATTGAAAAGGTCTGCGCAAGAAGCCTGATGTTCATTGTTTATGTTCTTTTTAGTTGTCAACATGTGCATGTATACGTTTGTGGTATGCCACACATACACGTTTTTTCCTTTTGCTTTGTATATGTGGTAGTAAATTTTTGACAACTAAAAAGAATCGGTTTTTGTTTTTGTACAAGTAAGCAGACCTAATAGATGGGCCTTGACTGGGACTTGAAGTATAAACGTTTTTCATTAACAAAAAAAAATCTCATTTCGCTACTTTCATATAAGAAACGTACTTACCAGTGATGGTATTGAAACATTTTCATTTTGTGCCAAAATTGTAAGGAAAACTGGCCTAATTGGCTGAAAAGGGGCCAAATTTTTATAGAAATAAAACTTTTATGCTTGTATTTATAAAAAAATTTTAAATTTAATAAAGGTTTACAAAACAAATTTTGTATGAAAATTTGGCTTAATAAACGTTTGTTAAATTTAATAATCGTTTATAAATACGGGGGTTAAAGTTTAGTTAAAATTTTGCCTTTTTAATAATAAGTAAACAATAATCAAACTCAAGTTGAACTTTTTTTATTATAAAATTCTATATCTTCTTCAAATATGAAAGTAGCAAATTTTGTACAAAAAAGTGGTATCATCCCAATAAGATTTAATTTTATGCAAGAATTTAAAATTTTTCATGTGAATGTGGTAATTTGTATGATATAATTGACTTGTATGCGAAAATGTTTTTATTAAGAAGGATCAGTATAAAAATGGGTTCTAATTAAAATTTGTCACTTTTATGAAAACTACAAATGAATAATTTATTTCGAAAAGGGATCAGGTACAAATTTTTGGAATTGAGTTTTTTTGTGTTTGGAAGTACACATATCGTCGCAGGAATTAAAGAACGCTGTAACTGACAAAACATAAAATGTTCACCAGAGAGAAAAAACCTGTATGAAAGAAAATAGAAACAAATTTATAACACAAAAACTATACAACATGATTTTAAAAACGTATTTTTATTTTTTCTCGCTTTATATATTGGCTGCAAACATTTCCTCTCAAGTCTTTTATTCCCGGTGATTCTGCGGCTTACACAAACGATTTTTTTTTTGCGTAAGTGAATTTTTTTTCATCATACAAAGATGGGACCGGGACCAATCGCCGCAGTATTTTTATTTTATAAAAATAATGCAAAAAAACGTATTTTCGAATTTTTGTCAGTTACAGCGTTCTTTATTCTTGTGACGATATAGACTGATATACTGCGATAATGAAAGGTTATATACCCCTTCCAAAAACCTGCATTCTAAACTTTTAAAGTGAGGGGTAAGTTTTGAATTTGTTATAAAACAACTATTTTTGATTTTGCCATTATTAAAAAAATCTGAATAAAATAACACAATTTTTGTTGTATCTTTATTTTGCAAATGTGTGAATGCAGCTGCTCGGTGGACAATGATATCCAAATTGCTGATTTCCAAAATTTGTATGAAGATATTCTGCAATGGCCAACCGACATGTATTCACAGGCACATATAGAAAGAAGATTTCTAAATCATGTGTTTATCTTGATAAAATATTTTCGTTTTTGTTCTAGAAATGTATGTTATCTAATTTGTAATCTTAATAAACAAATATACATAAATGTACCGAAACGTTCTTATTGTTCCTTTGTTATAAAAAGTTTTCGTTGAAAATGTTTTTACTTTTATTTATTTTTTTTTAGTTTTTAAATGAATATTCAATAATGCAACTAAAAAAAAAAGAAAAACATAAATAAAATAGTAATACATATGTATATCGAAAACTTGAGCCAATCTGGAAAGACGGTGAACGCTATTCGATTCTTGGCCCCAAATTATATTAGATCAACTATCAGAAATATCTAACATTTTGAAAATTTTACAGGAGAAGAGAAAATTGATAAATTGCATTACACTTTTTATAATTATTTGTTCTTCTGTTTTTCTCGTAAAACCTACAGTTGTTTTAAAAACTGACAATGTTGCATATAATACAAACTGTTAGTTAGGTCTTTTAGCGTTTATATTATAATACTAATAATATTATAATATATACTGCAATATATGTCGCAATATTTATCTTTGGTATATACAGGGAGTATTATTATTTATTTATTTATTTACACATTTATTATAATTAAATTACAATAAATCTTAATTCTAAAGGCTCACTTAGCCGGGAGTAACAGTAACGTTGCAAATCAGCTGATTCATTTTGTTGTGTGTGAATCAATTAGAACGATTATAGTTAACAGTAAGATGTTACGTCTCAATCTGTAAGAAATAGATTGGTCTTACTTTTTTACGGTAAGGTTACTGTTACTCCCGGCTACTCTCTTAGGTACTAATAAGGTTTTATGTATTTACGTAGTAGATACATACATATATAAAGTTTGCATTATTAAATTTTATTGTGTAAAGAGAGATTTTGCAAAAAATTGAAGACTATATTGATGTTATTTTCGGATGGAGTTTTTAGCATATTTATAATATTTGGTGAATTAGAGATGGTACTGCGAAGTTCAGCAGGGCAGTCGCTAAATATATGTGAAATCGTTAAAGGTGAATTAATACAGTATGAGCATTCCGGTTGGGGGAGTCTATTTATCAGGTATTCATGAGTAAGCTTTGTGTGAGATAACCGTAGTCTTACAAAGCATTTATTTTTCTGGTAATTAGTTGACGTTGGGAGATGTACGGGTTTTTTATTCGGGTTGATAGATTTGTAAGGATGCTCGTAATTATACCACTTCCGATTAATAGATGTGTTTAATTTTGAAGTTGGAATTCTGGCTAAAAAGTGTTTGGAATTGGGTTTAAAAATGTAGGTGGGTTCACGACAGACATTTTTCGCAGGGAGTATAAAAGCGATTTTAAGGTCTTTTTTTGGCAAAACTAATCGACATACATAAATAAAGGTGAATCTAAAAAAGGATAAAGAACGAAAGGGCCAATTTATTTATTTATTCATTATCTGTAAGCCTATTTGGCCAAGTTGATTATAAAGTTATAATGTGACACGTTCAATCAAATATTTATGTTCATAAATAATAGTTTCTTAAATAACTTAATGTGACACGTTCAATCAAATATTTATGTTCATAAATAATAGTTTCTTAAATAACTTAATACTAAAATTTGGTCATGGATATGGATTGATTCCCTATAAGCACAACGTCAAACCATTATCAACATTATTACTTACAATACTCTACGATAAGTAAACATATAACATTTTTTTAAATTAATACTCAATAGTGTCAAAAATTGCCCAATTGTGCCCATCCCATCACTGGCTCGTACTATTTACTTTAGTATAGTACCGAATATTGCTTTTTTATAAATTTAATCTCATGAGTTTTAAATTTAAGTTATGTATATTTGTGTAGTTGCTATTGTTGTTGTTTTGAAATATCAGGCGGCAATCTGAATTGTGCTCAATAATCACTGTTGCCAACTTTTTTCGAACACTTCCCGCCAAATCGGACTTCAAAACCGCTAGAAACCGCTAAATATTTAAATTAGCGGGAATTATTTTAAAAATACCGCTAAAAGCTAAACATTTTCAAAAGTTTTATATAAATCTAGATATATTGCTTTTTCAAAGGTATACCAACTCTCAAATTACGTTACATACTAATGTTTCCAACTTCGCTAGCTATTTTATTCCCAAAAAAAATTATAGTGATGTATTTGGTTGTGCCCAATCTTTGATACCCTACAAGTAATTTATAGTCTTATAAATCTATGGCTGACCAAAGTTTATTATAATAGAACACAGATTGAGAGCGTTACGGTTTTCGCGTACTAAAGTTTTTTCGGAGAGAAGGCTTTACATGGGGACAATGGTAAGTTATCGACCGATCGGCACGAAAGTAATTTATTGTCATATAAAACTGTGACAGACCAAAATGTATTATAATAGCGATATTTATTACCGTTTTAGGCGTACTAAAGTTTTTTTCGAGAGTGAGCTTTTTATGGGGCCTTTGGTAAATTATGGTCTGATCTTCATGAAAGTTGACAGTGTGATTTCTATTCATATAAACTGTAACGTAACAAAATAACAATAGCATTATTTGTTACGGGTTTAGGCGTACTTAGCTGTTTTTTGAGAATGGGCTGTAATGGGGCCTATGGTAAATGAGGGACTGATAATTACGAAAATTTACAGTGTGATTTCTAGTCATATATAGCTGTTTTTTGGGAGTGGGCTGTATATTGAGCCTAACGCTAATTATGGTCCGATCTCCACGAAATTTAACAGTATGATTTTTAGTCTTATAAGAAATCTTATATCAATATGTGCAATCCGCCACTAGTAATAAAATTATTTTTAGGGTGGTTGTTTCACATTTGTATTCATAACTCTTTTCCTACTGAATCGATATTACTATAGAAAAACTAGAAACAATATGATACCAATATTTACCTTTTCTTTTGAGTTGTTCGAAAGTGAGTGTGATTTCAACAGACGGATAGACAGACGGACATTGCTAAATCGACCTAGAATTACTCAAGGACCCAGAATATATATACTTAATGGGGTCTTAGATGAATATTGAAACCGTTTTACCCGGAATGACAAACTTAGTATACCCTAATCACAGAAGGTATAACAATTTCTTTATAAAAACGCAAAAAAGTTTATAACATTTACGCTACTTTTGGCAAATTTTTGCCGTTTTATGTAATTAGATAAAGTTAGTTTGATGAAAGTTAGTTCAATATATTGCTTGCGATCTATTAAAACAATTTAGATCAATACTTTACCCTTTGTTTCAAAATGTTTAGCAAGCTTTAAGTTGCCCTTCCAAAAAACTAACTGAAAATCGAAAAAAAAAGTTTGACATACAATCTTCAGTTCACTAAAACTGCAAAAGTAAGTAAAACCATGAACATAAACTAGAAGTTATTAGACAGAAAAACAAAAAAAAAAATAATAAGAAAAAGTATAAAATCTGTCTGTATATTTAAAATTTAAGAAAGGTTTTTAAAGCGAAAATGAGCCGTTGAGAGATGTTTGAAAATCTCTAGATTTCCCGCTTACCGCTAAAACCTATTTTTTCCCGCGATTGAGGTTTCAAAAACGCTAGATTTAGCGGGAAAATCTCTAAATTGGCAACAGTGTCAATAATGAATACAAAATACCGCATCAGTCACCAACGGGAGTAGCAAGCGTTTAGTGTTAACTAACTTTAGTACCCTGAATTAATTAATAACTGAAAAAGATTTTGTATTTTTTACAAATAAATACTTGTAGTGTTAAATCAACTTTTTTATTTTATACATAAACGAAAAATGTCATTTAAAACTGACGAATTTGATGTAAGTCATTTTTTGTTTTTTTATAACATTGTGTTTCTTTTCCCTTATGGTTTTCTTTTATTTCATATATTTTTCACCCTTATTTAACATTTTAACTATTGGCTTTAGTGTTGCCAGATGAGGAGTTTTGTCCCCAAATCGGGGATTTTTGAACATTTGTTTGCAATTGTATGGATATTACAATTAATTTATATACACCATAAAACAAAAATCTACATAATACACCAATTTTAGGCATTTATTCGGGTGTGTTCTAGAATCAGAATTTACTCTAAAGTGGATTAGTTCAGCATTTATGCGGATTCAAAAATTTTGCGTTTTCAATATGAGTCGAAACCTATATAATTATTAATATGTATATGTATATTATTTTAGAATGTGCAAATATTAATCCAATTTTATAAACTTTTTTTTTTTTTTGCGTATGTATTTGAATTTTTTTTCATCATACAAATATGGGACCAGGACCAATCGACGCAGTATTTTTTTCTGATAAAAATGATGCAAAAAACGTATTTTCGATTTTTTGTCCGTTACCGCGTTCTTTAATTCTTGCGACGATATATAGATCCATATCTATATGGACACATAAGCTATACAGTTTTTCAAAAATAGGACCACAAGGGGGGTAATTTCTGCTTCTCACAAACTTTCAAACCGATTTTAATGAAGTTTATAAACATAAGTGCTGGGAAACTATCGATAGTACTATCGATAATATCGATAGTCTTAAAATATCGAAAATATCGATAGGAAAAATATCAATATCGATATTATTATTATAATTATTATTATTTAAAATACAGCTATTATTAATTCGCGCTGAATTACAGCAATGAATACAAACAACAAGAATGGCAAGTGGTATGGATTGCTTAGATGTGCTTTTTACTGCTAATTAAAGGCCTTTAAGTCGAAATTTGTACATGTTTATATAGGGACTGATATGTCAAATATTTTTGTTATGTTGTAAAAAAAATGCAAATCCAAATGCAATTGCGAGCATAGGACAAAACAATGAAAGACCATTAGAGTATAAGTCCGCTAGATTGATTACCTTTTTGGGTTGAGAATCTAAACCAATTTAGAAAATTATTTCAAGTTGTAATAGAATATCTTATAGTCCCTGCTACTTCGGTTTCTTCAGAAAGGTACCTATCAATTTTTAAAAAACTGTCATCTAAAATAACGTGCGTACATACATACGTCTCATACGTTCAATAAAGTGATAAAAACAACGAACTAGTTGAACTTTTCCTGCACCAAGGCGAATTAACTACAGGTGGTGTCGAGACGGCATCTGATTTTGACGTTTCGAGCTTGTTTGTTTTGATTTGTTAGTGTTTTGCTAAGAATGGTTGACATTTCGAGCTATAAACATTAACAATGCAATGCAATAACCTCTATGTTGTTTTTTTTGTTTTTGGAATGTTGTAGTTCCGACACCACCTGTAGTTGAATTCGCCTTGTCCTGCACAAGTACAAACATTCAGTCGATAGTAATATCGATATATCGATATTGAAATCTGAACTATCGATAAATATCGATATCAGAAATTATCGATAATATCCCAGCACTAATAAACATAGATAAATCCATATTTATATGGACACATAAGCATGATGTGTTTTTAAATACTGTGGTGTAGGGTCGGGCTTGACCTATTATACTTTCTTACTTGTATTATTATATTTTTTTGTTACATGCGGAATTTTATGTAAAGTTATTTATATTTAAGATTTTAACATGATATTTTTTTCAGTTTTTATGTTAATAAACTAATTATTTTTGACCTCTTTTAAGTACTATTTTTTTAGTTGTTTTCACAATTATTTCCTTCCAAAACTTTTGATATAATTTTTAGTTTTGAGTAATCATGTTTTTCAGTTAATTGCTAAAGACCTCGGGTTAGGTTGTGAACATTTTTTAAATGATGCTTGAATACTAGATTTTTTGACAAACGACTCCATAGTTTTACTTTTGCGAAAGTTCTTTTATTAAATACCATTAAAGAGACAATTTGGGTATTCACAAGGTGTGCTATCATGTTATATTGTCATAATGTTCTAACATTTTACAATGGTTTAAAAATATTGTTGTTGGTTTGTTAACAAAAAATGTCTTAAATTAATAGAACTTTGCTTGCTATGTTTATTGTGCTGTCGTAATTAATCAGAAGAGACCTGCGCTGCGCAAATACGCCTTATTGCTTCAGAGGAAATTTGCTGATAGTTTAGCTGTTCATGAAAACACACTAATGAACGATATATGTATATGAGTATGAGAAAAACATAGAGTGGTCAGGATGTACTACACTGTCTCCTATAGGTATTTCAAATGAATTATTTGTAAACGATGATCCCGGTCAGCTTAACCTCCAAAATTTCTACAGGGAAACTGCCTCATATATTTATTATTCATAGAATTATAAATTTTTAATGTGCAATCCAAGGTATATTTATAGCAGGTAACCGCGAGATTACAACAATTGTACAATAAAACAAACAACAGGGCTTTTTATTGTTGTTATGTGGTACAAACTGTCAAAAGGCAAAGGGGTTGATAAGAGACAAAAAAGACAAAAGATAGAGACAAAAAACTTGTTTACATGTTTACTATACAACATTTTACAGTTCGTACCACAAAACAAGCAAATAAAAAATAAACAGCTGGCTTTCCGAGACTACCTGTTATAAATATACCTTGGTGCAATCATTGGCAATGCAATTTATGTCTTCGGATATTAATAATTGTCTCTTTATATTATTATTTTAATTTAATTTTCTAATAGTACAACAACAGTTGTTTAGTTTAAGTGTTATTTAGTTTAAATTGTATTTATTTATTTTGTTTATAGACTATCGCTCTGTTCGTCATACCCAATACCGGCAGCAAGTATTTTTTTATATACATAGTGGGCTGTTCGCCTTTACATATGCATTTTTTTCCAAGCCAGTTGCTTTTGCCTCACACACAGTGTATTAGAATAAGACAACAATGATTCTAAGATTTAAGATTTATATTTGGGGGATTCACAAGGTGCCATAAAATCATATTTCTTAAAATAATAACATGAAAAAATACGACTGTTGTGAACAACCCCTCATAATTTAGTGTGCTATTTTGAATTTAAGTCAGCTGATTTAAAACAAATATAAAAAAAATAAATATTTACCTAACATAAAAATGTTTTTTAATTCTAATCCATAAATTAATAAATTGAATTAGATCTTTCCTGACTATTTTCCATTTTTCAGACGCAAACCAAAAATATTTTATTTTGTTTGTTTACCAAACATCAGAGTCCTACGCCGATCCAATTTGACGCCGCAAGTGTTTTGTTGCAAAAAATGCTAGCCGCAGGTTAAATTCGCATGTTAGCCGGATAAAACTATACCATCAACGGCGACGGCTACAAAATCATAGCCGCTCGGCTCAGTTGCTCGGCGCAGGTCTCTTCTGATTAATTACGACAGCACAATAAACATAGCAAGCAAAGTTTTATTAATTTAAGACACTTTTTGTTTACAAAGCAACAACAATATTTTTAAACCATTGTAAAATGTTAGAAAATTATGACAATACAACATGATAGCACACCTTGTGAATACCCCAATTATGTTATACAGTCGATTAGTATCTCTCATGTTAAGAAAAAGAAGAAGACTCAATAAAGTGTTTACTTACTTACTTACCTGCGCTGAGCGGCCGAGCCGAGCAGCATTCGTTTTTGTAGCCGTCGCCGTGGATGGTATAGTTTTATCCGCCTAATATCCGAATTTTACCTGCGGCTAGCAATTTTTGCAACAAAACACTTGCGGCGTCAAATTATATCGGCCTAGGACTCTGATGCTTGGTAAACAAACAAAATAAAATTTATTTGTGATATGCGTCTAAAAAAAGGAAAATAGATAAGATTTAATTTAATTTATTAATTCATGGATTAGAATTAAAAAATATTTTTATTTTTGGTAAATAATTATTGTTTATATTTATTTAAATCAGCTGATTTAAATTCAAAATAGAACACTAAATTATGAGGGGTTGTTCACAACCAAGGTCTATCCAATAGGTCTGCTTAAGAATCCAGATGTTTATTTCGTTTTTTCCTCAACGATATCAAAAGTCGTTTACATTTTCCTTATACGTGTATATTTTTGTTTACTTTTTTGGTTTTTTGCCACACATACATGCACACAAAACACATTTTTCCTTTTGTTTTGCCTATGTAGTAGTAAGATTTTGACAACGGCGAGGAATTTTACACAAACAAAATGCCTGTTGTTTTTTGTATTGTTGTATTGTTGTAATAGTAAGTCTGAATTTACACGTTTCATCTTTTGATGCTCAACTTCTTTTCAATTCCCTTTTAAAGATGCCAATATAATCACATGCAGCAACGGGTTTCAACTTTTTACGCTTCAAAACAACAATAATTTTAATAACAGCAAATCAAAGAGAAAAAGAAAATAAAAAATTACACGCAGCCATCGTTGTGCATATACCAACGAATAAAAACACAAAGCGTACTGACCGAGTACAGGCATCTCCGTACTAACCCCCTTTCTTCTTTCTTCCCTCACCTAAAAACATAGGAGTTGAGCATCAAAAGATGAAACGTGTGAAAGCAGACTAAGCAGACCTATTGGATAGGCCTTGTTCACAACAGTCGTATTTTTTCATGCTATTACTTTAAAACTTATGGCTTTATGACACCTTGTGAATCCCCCAAATTATTTTTAAACAAGATCACATTTCACGTTACATTACAAACTTTATTAAAATCTGGTAAAAATTTGTTAAAATTTTTTACTCGTCAAAAATCGTTAAATTGGATATATGTACATACATATGTATATTAATCCAGCGTTTAATAAACTGCAGTCAAAGTAGAAAAACTGCCATTTCTTCTACTTCTTCATTTGTCATTGGCAAAAAAAAACTTTTGCTTTTACTTCTAATTCATTAAATGTAAACAGTCGCTGACAAATCAAATCAAAAAGCGAAAAATTGTAGACATATTTTCGTTTTCTGTTCAACAGTTTTTGGTTTCGAATGCAGTTTTTTAAACTCTGTATTGAACCATAATATAAACATTTTTAGATTGGTATTTTTTAGGGTCTTTAAACTTTTAACTGGGAAAGGGAGTCACAAATTTTCTGGCAACTCTTATTGGATTTATTAAATAATTATCTTTTTGTAATAAAAATGTGCTCTTTGTCTTATGCTCTCACATTTTGATTGAAAAAATGTTATATTAAAAAAATGTTAGCCAAATGAATTATAAAGTTGAAATATGTATGTATGTACATATGTTTCATTTTCTGATTTATTTATTTACTACATTTGTTATCTTTTGATCATTTGGTATTTGAAATGTAATATAAAGGTCAGTGTTTGTTATCACCTGATCTCAATTTGCACGTAAACAAATCTTTAATGTCACAGTAAGTGAACAAATTTATAATGACGTAGTCAATGTATAAACCACGAAATACAAAATCAAAAGCTTACATTTTTTTTGTAAATCAATGGCGTCTTTATGAAATTCATTAGAAATAATTTTTTTTTTAATTTTTGCATATGGGCATTTCCCCAGAATGGTCTACCAGGATGAAAAAATAAAATGTTGTTAATCATCGTCTTTTATTGTTTATTATTATAAAAAAAATCTTTGTTGTTATAAAAGAATGGTTTCATAGCATATCTCAGCTGTTTTACTTGAGGAAATTGCTCTGGAAACTGGAAAATTTTATATTTTCTACCTCTAAAGACATTTTTATGTACTTATTTTACATGCAAAAAATATGTTATGTGTACACTCTTTCTTCATTATCTCTCCATTACAATCAATTGCAAATTGAGTATTAAGTTGCTTGTTAAGCAAATTTGAAGATATTTATGGGAATCTGCATGGTGATAATAATAAAAAAACATATATGTAAAAAGTGTCACGTGCGTAATTTACAATTTATTTTTTTCTTCGCCAACCCATGCATAGATGCTTTTGAACAAAACATGATTATAAAGGCCCATTACTAACCTTTACAAAAACATTTTTTCCGAAATAAAAACCTCCTACAATTCACTTACTTTCGCACTTTTTCTTACGGTCCTAAAAGGCACTTCTATTTTTGTCACGTGAGTAAGTCAACTTTGATTGCATGGCATTTGGGTACCCAGTGCTCAATTTACCATTATATATACTTTTTAGAAAGAACTCATCACAAACAATGTAACGATTCTAGAATTCATTCTAAAGTTCCAATCCACTTCTATTTTTTTAATATTCAAACACAATAAAACGCGTACAAATGTCGCGTGCATAACCAGAGAAACACCCATATGGGCATTTCCCCAGAATGGTCTACCATGATGAAAAAATAAAATGTTGATAACACTGGTTTACAGCCAAAAAATACCAAGTACGCCACATGCCTAGATAAGTTAATTGGGACCTCCTGAACACGAAAAACGCTGTCATTTTTTTTTTCTAAGTACCGTTTTTTACATAACGGTACTTTTGTGTTTTTCGGTGTATGGTCAACTCAGTTGAGTTGTAATTAAGACCACTGGTTGTGATCAGTTGTAATTTTTGTTATGTTTTTGTTTATAGCAAAGTTATAAACCATAATAGGTACAAAAATTAAGAAGTTACAACTCAACTGAGTGAAACCATGGGTTAAAAATAGTTTAAACTCTCGAAAATGTGTCTGTAAATACTGTGATGTAGGTTATCGTATGGTCAGGCTTGACTGACTATTCTTTCTTCCTTGTTTTTTATTTTGATTGTTTTTAAAGATACATAATTCTTAACACAAATAAATAAATTAACTGCGCAATTAACAAAACGTTCCGTTTTCACTGCTATTTTTGTAACTTATTGCTTTTTTTTTTAATTGATAACAGTCAGCAGATTTCCGAAAAATTATAATTAAAATAGATCTGCAATTTGAACAAATATGTGTGTCCATATACATATTTTTTATAACTTTAACATGTCCTGCCTCAATTAGTGGTATAAAAATATTTTTCATTATTGTTACCCATTCCCAAAAATAAAATAAAATAATAGGTTGCATGTAGACTTTGGTCCTTCACTGTATACGTTTATAATTATACGTAAATATATGTAAATACATGTTAGCTTTTAATTTTATTTTAAAATAACTTATTAAAGTTCCGCAATAGATTCTTATCCCCTCAGGACATTGCATGCTGAATCTTATGTTTATGGGTCCAATATTAACGATAATTAAAAAAATACCAGTTGTAGAACCAAAAAGCTAAAGAAAAATATCAAATTTCCCGTGTTTCCTTTTTTTTGGTACCATTTGTTCCCCCCCATTAAAGTTTCAAAAATTTCAGTATTGTAGTGGGAGCCCATAATTTGGTACGAATATCTCAATGTATGTAGAAAAATGTTTTGTAAAAAAAGTACCAAAAATAGTTACGATTTTCACGCCTTAAATGGTCGAATTTCGAAAAAGTATCAAATTCATATTCGTATTTTTTGATAAGTTTCGAATGTGGTATAAACTTTGTTTCTATGTTTATTGGATCAAAAGATAGATGGGGTGTCAAAAAAGTACCAAAATTCAGGTTTTACCCGTTTACTCCCTAAAAGGGCCGAATTTCAAAAAAGTATCAGACACCCGTCTGCTAATTTTTTTAAAGAACACCGATAAGTATTACATTTTTTTGTATCTCTTTTAGTTTTGGAGATATAAGATTACCGAATTTTCCCGTTTTTACCCCATAAGCATTCGAATTTCCAAAAATCCCGTCTTAGTGGATCGATTTGGGGTGTGACCAATCTCTGGTCCAAATTTTAAGTGTTTAGCTTCAGGCGTTTAGGCTGTGCGATGATGAATCAGTCAGTCAGTCCGTCAGTCAGTAACGTTACAATTTTATATATATAGATATATGTAATACAAAAATTATTATTTATTTTAAAGGTATCAAGAATATGTAGATTATATATTCTAAATTAGCTGATAATAAAAATTGTTTTTAAATATACAAATCTTTATTCTAATTTAATTTCTGGCTTATTTCATATTAGATAATCCCCATTGCTGTGGGCTTAGTTGCCGTAGTAGCTGGTGCTGTTATAATTCACTATTTAATAAATAAAAAATCCACAAAGAAACGCCCAGAACCGAATAGAACCGCACGTTTACGCACTTTAGTTGATGCTAATGATAAATATCAATTACCTTTGATTGATAAAGAAGTGCTGAGTCATGATACACGTCGTTTCCGTTTTGGTTTACCATCACACCAGCATATATTGGGCCTACCAGTAGGACAACATATTCATCTTATTGCAACAATTGATAATGAATTAGTGATACGTCCTTATACACCTATTTCATCGGATGATGATGTGGGCTATGTTGATCTTGTGATAAAAGTTTATTTCAAAGATGTCCATCCAAAATTTCCAGCTGGTGGCAAAATGTCTCAGCATTTAGATAAAATGCAAATTGGTGATATAATTTCTTTCCGTGGTCCATCTGGACGTTTGCAATATTTGGGTAATGGTACTTTCTCTATTAAGAAATTGCGCAAAGATCCTCCCAAAACCGTTAAGGCCAAGCGTGTTAATATGATTGCTGGTGGTACTGGGATTACACCCATGTTACAATTGGTACGTGACGTTTTAAAACATAGTGAGAAGGATAAAACAGAATTGGCTTTGTTGTTCGCTAACCAGGTAAGTGTTTATTGTTATTAGAATTATTTTCGATGTTATTTTCATGTCATCTTTCTATACTTTTTAGAGCGAAAAAGATATTTTGTTGCGCAATGAACTTGATGAATTGGCTAAAAAATATCCAGATCAATTTAAAGTTTGGTATACAGTTGATAAAGCTGGTGAAGGTAAGTTAGGTTTTGTATTGTTTTTAAATATTTGGCTGTTTTCCTAAACGTATGTTCACAATGTGTTAATACAGTATTGACACCGTGTTGATGCATTACTTACGTTTTTACCCACATTGTATAGTATGTGTATATGTTTTGCATCTACATTTTTTTAACTGCTTTATTTGCTTTTCCCTGCGTATTGACGACTTGAAAGTTGCATTAAAGAACAAAACGCAATGTCAAAATTTTTATGGGTGCTTTTAAGAACATGTTTCCATTGTATTACTGCAAAGCAACATGCGTTTAGGAAAACAGCCTTTCTTTCTCTTTTTTTCCACAATAAATTTCAATATTATAATTAAAATTATAATTTTAGTTATTTTTTATTACATATGAATATGTTTTTTTAATTTAATCACTTTATTTATAAAAAACATTTTTTGTGAATACGGGGGATTATCTTTATTTAACAAATTTTCATATAAAGTTTTATGAACGTTTTATAAACCTTCTTACGCTTATATTTATTATCATAATGTTTTTTAGATAAAAATCAAGATTATCATATCAAGATTATATATAAATATAAACTAATACTCGAAATACTAGAACCAAATGCTACAAAATAGGGTTTATATTTATTATCATTATGTTCTTTAGATAAACAGAATGTTATGAATTCATATCAAGATTGTATGTATATACAAAATAATACTTAAAATTCTAGATCCAGTTGCTACAAAAAGGGTGTTTAAAAATTTACGCAATATTTGAATTACATAAAAAGAATATGCAGTTTTTTTTATTGTTTGACGGGCTTTAAACAACAGTTCGGCAAAAAGAACTGTGTTATCATGTCGCAATATCGAGCGTTAGAAAGTCACTACTGTACGAGACTCATTTTTGAAGGGGCCATCGCAAAATTCGTGTTAAACAGTGGCACTTTGTGAATCTATTTGTTTTTCGACAATTTAATGCGACACTTTCTGCGGTAAACAAATCAATTAAGGGCAAAATATGAACCTGTTCGGAAACGCATCACTGCTAGACATAATTTTGCTCGCAAAATTTTGATGTTAAATATTCCATTGAACAAACTCTTCTCTCTGTGCATGTCATTAGGAACCGAAACTTAAACCGTTAAATTTTTTTTAGGCTACCAAAACTTTACCTCACAAATGGCAGCAAAATTAAATCCTGCTTTATTTTTGGTACACCCTTTATTTGTATGAGTTGTTTAAATTGTAATACATTTCTTACAAGTGCTTTAAAAACAACAACAAAAAATTCTTATTTTGAAGGCTAAGGTTGAATAATTTTAGCATTTTTAATGAATTTTAAATCCATGGTGTTGACGATACTCGAAATAGTAGAAGCGCTGTTAAAAATTGTAATATATATATGTACATAAATTGAGCGGCTTTTTTTAACTTTCTCTGACTTTCAATTAAATGCTAAATATGACTTAATATAATCAATTTGTTATTTTTTATTCGCCTATAAAAAAAATTTAAAAAATAACTTGAATTCATTAAAAAATAGTTCAAAATCGAGAGGACTTTAAATAACATAATTGGCGAAAAATAGAATGATATATTCAGATGAGGCGAATAAAAATTAACCATTTTTAAATTTATATGAAATAATTTTTAACAAATAGAAAAAAGCTTTATAAAATACATAACTGAAATTTAGCTCATAGAATAAATTCGAAAAATAAAAAAAAATTTTGAATGAAATAAATTTTAGTTGACTCTATTATATTTTCAGTACTCATTTGACTCATTTATATCGAAAGTTAAATAAGAGAATAGTAAGCAGCTCAAATTTATGCCAAATTCTTTTATTGATGTTGATTTAATCTTAATTATTTTTTTTAATTGGATTTGAATCAATAATTTCTTATGGCAACTTGAATTAGTTTCATGGTCCAACCATTATGCACGATGTTAATTGTGAGTCTCACCTTAAGGTCAAGTTTTTTGCGCAGCTAAATTTGACATTTATTTGTTTCAGTGTTTGACAAATTCAACCATTCAATTTCAAGCGTCGTCAATACGCCGAATGGTTGGTTGAACAGACAGAACTGAATGGTGACTTAACAAAGAAAATCATCGTCACCTCAGTGGATTCGTTAACAAGCAGAATTGCCGCATTTGGGCAAATAAGAATCCACGAGTGATTGTTAAAGAGTCGATGCATCCACAAAAGTGACTTTAGTGCGGTTTATGGGCTGGCGACGTCTTCGAAAATGAGGTCGGCCAAGCAGTTACCGTGAATGATGTTCGCTATCGCAAGATAATTACGGACTTCTTGTGGCTAGAAATTGAGGATATGGACCTGGACGATGCCACACAGCCAACGAAAAAATTGCTCTTTTGCGCGAGAAATTCAATGGCCGTGTAGTCTCACGTCGTGGCGATGTTAATTGGCCGTCACCATCCCGTGATTTGCTACCGTTCTTTCTTTAGGGATATTTAAAAGAAAAAGTGTACACCAACAAGCCAAGAACAATTTAAGAGCTACACGATTGAAAATATGTACCATCGGATAGAAGTATGCCCCCGAAGTCGTATTGGGTATTTGGCCGATATTTTGTTTCACACATAATTGCCATAGATCCTTCGATAATATTAAAAAATATAAAAACAATTCTCTGAACACTTTTTGTTTTAATTAAAATTAACATCGTGCGTTTTGGTCGGACCACCCGTTACTACTACTGCCTTAAACCGGTGGGCTTCGCTATCTCCATTTAAATAAAATTGGAAAATTTTCTTAAAACACCTCTTGTATTGATAGCGAAGCAATTTGTATCAAATCTAGATATTCTCCAGCTCGCTTTTCGACAGATTTTTTGTATTGAAAAGCAAACTATTTGTTCCAAATTTGGAACATTTTCTGCCACCGTTCTTTTAATATACTGTGATTTATATTGTCTTTGAATGGGAGTTGTCACGTCCACTCGAAAATTTACAAATATTTATAGCCTTTATAATCTGGAAATTAATGTGAAAATCGATTTAGTAGATTAGGAGTCTACAGAGAACAAACAAATGCATTTTAAAGTTATATATATAGATATACTAGATTTAAGACATGTATTTCCAGAGGATAGTACTTTAAGATTTCTGACATTTAATTTATTTTTTAATGTTTTTTAAGGTCTTAATTTTTATTTTATTTATGTATATAATTCCAAAAACTGCACATATTTCCTATAAACAAAAAAAAAAAAAAAAAAAAAGAAATAAAAATATCCCTGAATTTTTATTATCCTATTTAAAAATACTTTTGAAAATGCTGCTCAAAAAATGGCGACACCACGTCGAAAATTTAAAGGCTGGACTTATAACACCGGCTACATTAATGATGACATGATGAAGGATCATCTTTATCCACCAGCAGACGATACATTATGTCTGCTGTGTGGACCACCACCAATGGTTAATTACACCTGTATACCTGGTCTTGATAGGCTGGGTCATAAAAGCGAAATGCGTTTTAGTTACTAAAGCAAATCGGACACTATGAATAACTAAAGTTTTATGAAGTAGATAATTTTAAATGAAACCTGTAGATAATATATTAATGTGTTTTCTATATTTTAACTGGTTTAATTAATTTTTTATTGAATGAAAATATCTATTTAATGCTGCCTTAAATTGTGTAGTTAATAAAAGGTACAATAACTCTTAAGTTTAAAAAATAATTTTCATAAAAATTATCAATAATTTATTATTTTCTTTCATTATTTATTTCAGGCTGGACCTACAGTGTTGGTTTTATCAACGACATGATGATTAAAGTCAATTTATTCCCCGCCGATGATGCTACCATTACTTTAATGTGTGGTCCACCACCTATGATCAATTTCGCCTGCAATCCTGCTTTGGATCAATTAGGTTATCATCCAGATAACAGATTTTCTTATTAAGTTAGTGAACATATTAGTTGATTAAAAAATCCTTAATTCTCACATTTATTTTCTAATTTGTTTGATTATAAAAATAAAATTTTTATTTGCATTTTTAAAACAATTTTTTTTTTATTATTAAAGTGATCAAAACTGAATAAAATATATGAAGGGCTTTTTGTTAAAACATTATATCCCCTCGAGTTATGTAAAGTTTTTTTAAAACATCCCAGATAAGAAATAACTCTGAATACATTCTAAATGTACCCTTATTAATGTAGAAAGAAAAAAACATTTAAAATAATTGAGATGCCAGTACTTAAACAAAGATCACTTTACAGGATACCAAGACTTTGCTGTGCAAAATTATGGATTTGCCAGGAACTTAAGGATATTTTATGGCTGTTTCTTAGAATAAGAGTGCATAATTTTGCTGGACTGTAGTATATGAATAATTTTACAAAATAGGAATAAATAACACAAACTTTCTTACTTGTTTTTTAAACTATTTTAAAAATGTTTTATTTCAAAAGAGTTAACATGATTTATGCTACACACTGTAACTGTCGCTTGTTTTGGTTGGAGTTTCAAAAGGGATTTTAATTGTTCGTAATCAGCCTTATTTCGATTCTCGTATTCGAGCTCTAATTTGCTCGTTTTAACAATATGGTACTACGTTTCTCGAAAGCCATAAAAATTCAACTCTGTTAACAATTATTTTACAATTCTTTGAACTACGATTCTCGAAATCAAATATCAAAAGTTGGAAAAATAGCCGTTCATTTTATAAATTATGAAAGCATCAAGAGTTAGTATTTTTGTTTATAATCATTTTAAAAACGGTTTTTATGTAATGGAAATAATTTTAGATTGAAAATAACCACACGGAAGCAGTTTGAAAAAATGGTAGAGTTGCTTGAAAAAAACCTGAATTGGCGCCATCCTACAACAATGGCTTACACAAAGGCAGAATGCGTAGAAATGTCAAAAAAAAAAACTAAACACTTTAGGACCACCTTCTCGTACGGGGCCTGAATGGATGAAAGTGTGGGCCGACTACAAATCCAATTTAAAAAAAAACTTCTTCATAACAAAACGGAATGGCGCGCAACGGGTGGAGGCTTAAACAACCAATATATATTGACACCGATAGAAGAAGCTGCTTCAGCTTTTTTGCAATTGATCAGTATTATTAGTCCCGACAGCGAGGAAATCGGTATCAGTTCTTCTAGAGACCGGAAATATTTCTTGTATTGAAATTAATGAAATATTTGTCGCAAGTACGTCAAAAAATATTCGAAGGAAGGTAACAAAAAATGTTTCTGCTAAACAAGATATAATTGAACAACAGTTAAAAGTTCAAACAGAATTGTACAATGAAGTAAAAGATTCCTTAAAACATATTGAAAGATATGCTCGCATACAACATAAGATAAAGGAGGAAAGTCTAAGCCTTTATAATAGTGAGCTAAAAATAAAAAAAGAAAAGTTTGAATTGTACAAGAAAGAAACTAAGAAAACGTATTAATTAAACTTTTTTATTTTTTTGCGCCAATTAATTTTCATTATTATTTTTTTGACGTTTCACAACAGGCTAATTCATAATATTTAAATTTTTTTAAAATTGTGTGTCACCCTCTTCTTTTTGTTCTGTTACAAATTCCTTGCAGTCGAAAATTTTACCACACAAAAAAAAATTCGAGAAACAATACGACAACAGTCGAAGCTCATTTTCGAGAACCGTAATAAGGCTGAATAGAGAGTTGCCGTTACGAAAGGGACTTTTTGTTTTCGAAAAGGAATAAACAACTTCCGTTCATTCGAAACAAATAGTACGAAAATCGTAATACACAGTACAAATTGTTCGAACTTGTAAATTATTTCTTTCGAATCGAAATACGCGGTAACCCCCCAAAGCCAACACCACGTCACATTTTAAATAGTACATCGGCGTATTCGATGTACAGCAGTTTAATTTTTCATGCCATGGTAATTATTTAACTAATTAATTATACCTTGCGTACCTTATGTAAGTAAAATATTCTTTTCTTTTCCATTCAACGTTCCAACCAATTTATTTAACCTGCAATTAGGTACCTATTTGATATTTTAATGAATTCTCAGCGACCTGCTGTCCACTTTCAATTTGTTTGTTTTATGTTAGTGAATAATTTAAGTACAAGACAGAAAATATTGAAAGGAATAAATTATTGTTTTTGTATTTTATAAATATTTAATTTGTACATACAACGTGTACCTACAAACATATCGTACTTGATCAACAAGAGGTAGAGTTTTTCCCGGCGTTTTTCGATTCCCGGGAAAGCGGGAAATTTTTTTAAATTTCACGGGATCCCGGGATCCCGCTCCATACAAATAATACAAAGTAAATTTGTTTTTAATAAATGAAATAAACTTTTATTAACAAACGTAAGGGAACTTGTTTATAAAGTAAGTTAAATAAGAGCTTAAATACTACAAAAATTAATTGAAGATTGAAAGCGGAACTTGAATTATTATTACCTTACGCTTTTATATGCAAATTTTTTATTATTATGCTCTAGATACAAGATAAAAAGATAACATTAACATAACAATTTAGGCCCCTATTACGGTTTACAACTCAACTCAGTTGAGTTGTAATTTCTTAATTTTTGTATTATGGTTTACAACTTTGCTATATTTCGGTGAACAAAAACATAACAAAAATTACAGCTGATCACAACCAGTTGTCTTAATTACAACTCAACTGAGTTGATTACCATATTTCCAAAAAATTTCGTTCACTTTTTTACCGAGGTCGGACAAATAGTTAAAAGTGCACCGTTGTTGCATGCTTCTGATGTCAAGGTTTAAATTGTATGTTGAAGTATCTTACATGAGTTTCCTTATTGTTTTTATTTCGGTTTCCCCGCACCTCCCGGGTATATTACCAAGCTTGATTTTTTTGTAGATATGACTATGTTGTAATAAAGGAGCGATATGTTTAGGTATCTCCTATTTTTAAGACTTGTCCATGGACAATGAGAATTTACTGCCTTCATCTTATTTTGAATTTATGTTCTTTATCAACTCTTCACTTCACTAAATTTATTAAATATCAACTGTTGCACTGTCCATTCTGCTTTTAATAGATTTATTGCAGCAAGAGACATTGAATTACGTACGTACTCACTTCTTGTAATTGATCTAATGGACAACCCATCCACAGATGCTAATTTTTAGAGAAAAAAAAACTAAATTTCAGAGTAAAAATAGCTGTTTTCTGAAACAGCAATTTTTTATTTCCCGGGATCCCGCAAACAAAATCGCGGGAAAGCGGGAAATATAAAAATTTAAATTCCCGGGACCAGAAATCCCGGGAAAACCCCCTAACAAGAGGGTATAACTCAACATTTTTATTTTTTTTATGATTTGGATAAATCGACACGTAATATTCATATTTATTCGTTGTAAAAATATCGTGCTATTTGTCTCATTTTTGGCTATAAAATTATTATTCATTTGCCTTTAATATTCTGTTGTGATAAAAATCGATCGTTTTTGGCAGGTGTGATGAATTTCAACCGATATTAAAATCCATTTCTGAATTAGTCTTAATTTTTGGTTCGAATTACAGTTCAATTAACATATAAAATTTAAAAGAATATAGATAGGAAAAAAAGGAAAATGTATTAGAAATTAATTTTTAAGGATACTGAAAACTGCATTTTCGATTTAAAATCATTTTGTTTCCAAAATCGTTTTCTATCACATAACCGATTAAATTAAAAATTAACATATAAAATTTAAAAGAATATAGATAGGAAAAAAAGGAAAATGTATTAGAAATTAATTTTTAAGGATACTGAAAACTGCATTTTCGATTTAAAATCATTTTGTTTCCAAAATCGTTTTCTATCACATAACCGATTAAATTAAAAATTTGGATTAAAAAGCATAAATAGTTCAACAAAATAACCACAATACTAATTATTGTTAAAGCTAAGGCACGAGCTCTATGTATTCATTTGTCCTTCAAGTTGTACTGAAAAAGGTCAACAAGAAAGAGAAAGACAAAAAATGAAAAAACAAAAAATGTACTTTGGACTTCAAGAAAAATTCTTGACAAAAGTACGAAAAAACAGAAGTAAGGAAGAACATGTAAAATCAATTAAAATGGATAATCATTCAAAAAAGAAAACTTCGATCTACCAAAGGTTAAAATACAATTTGGTTTAAGGATTGATGTTTGACTATTGACGTCAGCAGTCGTCGATGGCTGTGAGTGTAAAACGGCAAATCCATCTGAGGAGATCGAGTGGTTGCGATCGAAACATGTCATGGTAACCTGCCGGCCCGGGTTCGAGCCCTGGCCCTGGCCACGGTCAAGAATTAAAGATTATCAATAACAATTTTAATTAATTTTCATGTTGTAGAAATTCCTTTCTTCATAAAAATAATTTAATGAAAATTTAATTTAATGAACTTAAGCCTAATTAAAATTATTAAAAAAAATTTGGATTAAAAATTATTTTGAAATTTTAAATTTAAAGTTAATACAATCTTGTGGATCAAGTGCGATATGTAAATTAGAGTGCTCTAAGATTATATGTACAACAAAATGGCACAGGCCGCGGCCGCTAGAATTGTTCCATGCATTGCGCTTTAACTGGCGCTGCAATGATGCTGAAGTTTGTAGGTGCGAAGGGGAAAAATAATTTTTTTTCCATTTCTGTAAAAAAAGAATAGGGTGTTTGTGCCCATAATCTATCTTATTATGCTGATAACTGGATTAAATTTGGTCCAAACTTATTTTATTGCATTCAAAATCATCTTACCAAATTTGGAATCGGTCCATATTTGACCATAGCTCCCATTCAAATACTACTTCCGAAAATAGCTTTTAATGCCATAACTTCCTTTTAAATATTATTCTTTCTTACGTATTTTTTTTTAAATTTTCAATATAACTTTTAATCTATCGTTTTTCATTCCAAAGTTACAGCGAAAAATGTAAAATAATAAGGTGCCTATTATGATTTTCGACAGCAGTCGAATTAGCTGATCGAACACATTCGATTAAAAAGTCCTATTATGATTTAGGCCCTAATTATGTAAAACGCAACGCAACGCCAAAGAATTACATTGAAAGCAAAAACAATTATGCTTTTGTGCGGTTTCATCCCACTTTTTTACATGCTGAACTTTTATGCAAATCAATTTGTCAAAAAATAATTTTGTTCCATAAGGAAAACGAATCATTCCAATAGATGTTACGACGTTGGACTTGCATAAAATGAACCAAACTGATTAAGAATGTGGTATTTGGTATACGAACACAAAAAAAAATTACAAATATGTATTTACATTTTTAACAAGTTTTTTAAATCAAATTTAAAGCAAATTTATTTAAAAGGAATTTTTTTTTATTTTAGTTTAGGGGAACTGAAGAAAACATTTTTTTTTTAATTTTACAGAGCCTTCCCTTGTATTTGGTACCAAGTTTGCTAAAAATAATTAGATTCTTATGTTAAAAAATTTGTTTAATAAGTTTTCTTGAAAATTATTAATCTTTTTAAAAAAAGACAAAAGATGAGAAATTGAAAATCAAAGTTTGACTATCAGGGGTGTGCTGGAAATTATAAAAATTAGATTAAAAGTGTATTAAAAACAGCCTCCAAATTCTTGCGTTTTGCGTTTGCGATTTCCAGCACACCCCCCTATTATGTTTTGTATCTTGATTAAAGGATATATACAGGCCTGTTACAGAAATCAATTCCGATCACAAGTGATTTCGTTTTATGTACAGCAAGATACGAAATCACTTCCACTTTCGATCGGAATTGATTTCTGTGATAGGGCTGATAGAGGCGTTTCTGTTAAAAAGAAAAAAATTCAATTTGTCACAGTGTTATTTTTAAAATATATTTTTATATGTGCGTGTATGACATTTATTTTGGGTTTTTCTTGCTGTTAATAAATGCTTTTATTATAATTCATATTTACAAAATGTTAATAAATGTATTTGTTTACCTGTTGCTAAAACAATACATTTTTAATGTAGGGAAAAGTGTAGGGAAATTTTTTTTTTTGTTGTAGGGAAAAAAGGGATTTTTTTTAGACACGTAAGGATTTTTTGAAATTTTTCCTGGCATCACTGCCTTAATGTGCGTTTCATTCTACGAGAATTTTTCAGATTTTTCAAGTAAATTAATTAATATTGTAAAAAATGTTCAAGGCTGAGCAATATAATTTTTCGGATTTTTTCATTAAATAATTATTTGGCCCAATTATGAATAAAATTTCCCCGGGAATTTGTTTCCTTCTTCTATTTATCGTTTTCAAATCGTTTTTCATCACATACCTGTAAACATCTAAATTTTTTAGGTCCCATATAAAATTTTTCCGGACAATCACTTTTATACACCTAAAACTGAAACGAATCAAGCTATTTTATTTAAATTTAAATCACAAAAGTTTGTGATGGTCAGCTCATAACTTTCTAAAGGTTTCATAATACGCGTACTTTTGGAAAAGACTTTAATACGCTTAAAACCTCAAGGAATTATAATATGTACTACGAGGTATCCTGACTCCCGAGGGTATCAAAAAACCTATGATTAAAAAGACGGTTTCAGGCTTATTTGAGTGTTCTTCGGAAGTTGGCTTCAAATAGGACTTATTTATTAATTTCCAATATGTTTAACTTAATAAAAAAATCTCGTTTTTGTTGGAGCAAAGAATTTGTCAATTTTTATTTTTATGGCATTTATAATTATTAAATTTAAATTATGTATGATAGTTAAAAAACTACAAAGTAATTAAATTAGTTAAATTTAAGTGTACGTGTGTGTGAGAGACAGTTAAAATTTATTTATAATATAATAAGCGTCTTTTATTTTAAGAAATATAAAAATATTTTATTTGTTTTTAATCAAAGATCTTAAAATATATTAGAAAATTGGTTCTAATTGGTTTTTAATAGCAGCTTTACTTAAAGCTTTGATTTCTTGTATTTTTGTAATATTTCACATATATTGTTCATCAATATAAGTGTTGAATTAGGTGCATATGGTGTTATGTATTTCAAAAATTTTTCTTAGACTTAATGAAATTTTTTCTAGCTAAAAATGTTAAATAGATAGAGCAGTATAAATGTAAATTTGTCTTTTTAATGTCTTTTATGGTAAATTTGTTTGCTGAATACGATTGAATTTACTTTTTAAAATTTATGTATTCAAAATTATCGCTTGTCTTTCCATGGAACATTGTTTAGTTAAAAAGTGCTGGATTCTTAATCATATATATATAAGAGTTTTTAGATTTAATTTTAATATTGAGTTTAAGATAAAGCATTCAACACACATTTCGAATCCAGAAAATTCTATTTAAAATTTCAACTCCACCAAGAAAATTCCAAATATTCGATTTGAAATATGTATTAATTTTACATTATAAATTAAAAAAAAATTCTTGTTGTAATAAACTTCCATAACAATTTGAATAAATTTTTTTTCAAAAAAAAAAAAAAATATGTATGTATATAAGAGAAAATAACCCAAAACAATCCAGACTGGTAATTATAATTTTTCTAAAATAATCTAGAGCTTCATTTCTTTTTATTTTTAAAATATACGTGCAAACTGTAGAGAATTTTGCTGCCTTCCTAAACGTCTGTATGCATCGTCAAGCAGTGTTTAAATCCAGCAATTATACATTAAAACACTGCAAATCAAAAGCATTGTCGATTTAAACTTTGCAAAAGCATTGTCAATTGAAATAATGCGGTAGTTGCGTTTGTTTAAAATTCTCCGAATTTACTTTAATATATGATTTATATTTAGATTTTTACTCCCTCTACTAGATTGTTTATTTCGATTTCGAAGTTCAAAAGATGTTTAGGCCATACTATTTCTAAATTGTTTTCTTTAAGAGTTTAACTATCAATAATAGCCGCCTACAACAATTTGTTCGAATTAAAAACAACTTTTCTTTTACAATGAAAAATGGGATAACTATTATCTTTCGATCATCTTAAAAAAAAAAAAAAAAATTATTACTACAAATCTCAAGTCACTTCAGAGCTCTTCATTTCTTATAGTCATTTGTTTGTTTGTTTTAAAATATTTCAAATCGTATGCCCCCTATTACGGTTTACATCTTAACTCATGTTAAGTTGAAATTAAAACAACTGCTAGAGATGAGTTGCAAATTTTCGATGTTTTTGTTAACCGCACTAACACAAAACGGCAAAATTTAAATTAAACTAGAGTTGAGATGTAAAACGTAACAGGAGCATTAGTTTAACTATGAAACAGATTGATGTTTTAGTTTAATTTTGATATTTTTTTTTTTTTGTATATTTTTAAAATTTTTTCTTGTTGGTTCACAGAACTTTAAACAGTGACAAAAACATATTAGTTTACACAGTATATAAATAATAAATGACTATTTTACGTCATGACATTTCACATATAAAAATATAGAATTATTTATATATTAAAAGAATTTCATAGAGTATAAGTTGTATTTAAGAGTAGAGGTATTAAAGACAAATCATTTAAAATATATTGATTTAAGTTTAGCAAAATATAATTAAAGGTTTTTAAACGGCAAATAAATACAGCTTGATTTTTAGTCTTTATAGATTTTAAATAATTATATCTAATAAAAATCTTTCAAAATGGCAAAACATTTGAATTTTGTCCAAAAATATACATATATTTTTTTTTTAAAAATAATTAAATTTTCTTTGAAAGAAAATTTTTCTAAATTTGTTTGCATTTTTATGTTTATTGTGTTCAAATTCAAAGTATTTTTTGTTAAGCATGATATTTTATTTGCCATATTTTTTTAATATATATTTTTAAATTACATTTAAAATAAGACACAAAAAGTAATAAATAATTTCTTGTGTTTAAATGGTTTTGTTGTTTTGCTTTGTTTAAAATATAAAGAACTAATGATTAATTAACTATAAATTATAAGAAGTTATAGCTAAAATCTTAAATTTCTTATTATTTTTTTTTAATTTAATAATAAAAAACGAAAAAATACATTAAACAAAAAAGATAAAATTTATATTAAATTAAAACTTAAAAAACAAATTTACTTTCGACGAAGAGGACGTTGTAGTGTTAGACCCTGTGACTGCTGCTGCTGTTGCGGTATTAATTTGTTTTTTACATTTTTCTGCAAATTCATTGTATTGTTTTACAACTTCATCAAATTGTTCTTCGGAAATTTTTTGTGGAGTTATAGTTGAAACTTGACGGTATCTGAAATTAGAAAATAATATGTTTTTTTTTCAAGTGTATGAGTAAATAAAAATTTTTATCAAGCCTAAAAGTATGCAAACTTTTAAAAAATTAAGTTACTAGATAATAAGGTATTCGACGGAAATCGATTTTAAAATCAAACAAGTACTTTTACAGTAAAATGCAGTAAATGAGAAAATTGTAAAATTTGCTCTCACAAAAAGCTGTTGTCCAAAAATTCGTAAAATAAAGGCAACAGCTGATGACAAATAACACAGTACAACAGCCAATCTGGGGGGTGAGAAATTCCAAGTCAGGGTGATGGTACTAGGTCAGTATAGTAAAACCCTCAAAGGGTTTGGCGTTCGTATGTGCCAGTTTTTTTTTATGACATTTTAAAGTTTTTCCTTATCTTGATGTTTTTTTGTTTAACATAACTCGAGAACCACTTGTCCGATTTTGCTAAAACAAACTCAAAAATATTTAGAATTACAATTTCTTTAATCCGTTCATATAACGTTTTTCTTTATAATCAACAGTTTTGCCGGCAAAAATAAACTTGTGGAGAAAAAAAAATATTTGTTTGCCTAAAAATAGGCAATATTTATTAAAATAAATTTTAATTTTTAGGCCAAAAAATTTTTTGTTTTCTCCACAAATTTATTTTTACCGGCAAAACTGTTGATTATAAAGAAAAACGTTATATGAACGGATTAAAGAAATTGTAATTCTAAATATTTTTGAGTTTGTTTTAGCAAAATCGGACAAGTGGTTCTCGAGTTATGTTAAACAAAAAAACATCAAGATAAGGAAAAACTTTAAAATGTCATAAAAAAAAACTGGCACATACGAACGCCAAACCCTTTGAGGGTTTTACTATACTGACCTAGTACCATCACCCTGACTTGGAATTTCTCACCCCCCAGACAAAAATCCCAAAAATGTTCCACAGTGTAATTGAAGTGTTGAAAAATGTTTACACTTTTGACTACTTAGCTCGTTTTCTTATCGGTGCTCGATTAAATACTTTTTTTAACACAAAATTTTTTGGAAAATACAAACAAATTATTTTATGTAATCTTTCATATATGTTTGTTTTTATTTTATTATATGTTACAAATTTGTGGCGGGTTAATTTATTCAAAAGAACATAAATAATTTTTTGCTATTTATTACTTAAGTACCCAAGTACTAAGCACTTTTACAACTCTAAAAAATTAACATAACAAAAAAAAGTTTCAAATGTTGGTTTTTAGCCAAATACAGTGTAAATTCGATAATCCGGACTCCACTAATCCGGAATATTCGGTAATCCGGACAGAATTTTGCAGCTCATTGCGTATTCTATAGTCCGGATTGATTGCAACTATGAAGTCCGGATTGAATAACACCCGTTTTAATTTATATTTTTTATTTAAATCAAAGCATGCTTTGAAAAATACAGTCATTGCGTATTCTATAATCCGGATTGATTTCAACTCTATAATCCGGATTTAATAACACCCGTTTTTATTTATTTTTTTATTCAAATCACAGCATGCTTTGTAAAATGCAGTTAGATTTGTGTGATATGAGTATGTTTGCACATGCGTTTTTTTGCTATGAATTATTATAATTTTTAATAAATACATACATGCGGTAATCCGGATAATTCGCTACTCCGGATTGGGGTCTGCAATCAATTATCCGGATTATCGAATTTTTACTGTACATAAATGCTTCACAAACAAGTTAAATTAATTAATATTTATTCACATTTTGTTTTTGTTTAATTTTTATTTCCACTTTTTTTTATTTAACAATTTGTAAGCATTTTGTTTGTTTACCTTTTGAAACATATTTTTTTCTTTTTTACTAAAGCACGAATAACAAAATCTTTTAAAATTTTAAAATTTGTATTCCAAAAAATTACTTTTGATAATAAACTGGCAAGTGCACGGCCTTTGCATTTTGTTATTTCTTAACCTAGGCTGTTTTCCTAAACGTGTGTTCACAATGTATCAATACCGTGTTGATGCATTGTGTACTTAAATTTTTACCTCCGTTGTATTGTATATGAATATGGTTTGTCTCTACATTATTTTAACTGCTTTATTTGCTTTTCGGAACTAAATGCATTGTCAAAATGTTTATGGTTGGATTTAAGAACATGTTGCCATGTATTACTACAATGCAATAGGCGTTTAGGAAAACAGCCCTACTTACAACTACAATTAATGTTGGAAGAATTCCAATCAATTGTAGTGGGGAATGTAAGGAGAGATAAACTCACTGTTTATTGTTGATGTTTTTGTTTAAACTTTGATATTGTTACAAGTAGAACTGTTGCTTATGATTCTTATACGCTTAACAGTTTTATTTGGTTTAATCAGGCCTGTCCCAGAAATCCATTCCGATCGAAAGTGGAAGTGATTTAGTATCTTCCTTTACATAAAACGAAATCACTTTCGATCGGAATTGATTTCTGTGACAGGCCCGAATATCTTTAGTTTTTCTAAAATCTTTCTGGATGAAGTTTCCTGATGATCTGGCCTAAGCAACCGGTGAAATGCGCATAGGAATAGCTTATCCCATCAACAATAAATTGCAAGTGTTTTTATCAAGAATAAAAACTGGGAATTAAGCACGAATAACAAAATCTTTTAAACTAAATTTTACTGCAAAATTTTCTGCAGTAAAAATTTGTAAATACTCAGACAAGAACTGTCACTTTTCGCTCTCAATTTGTGTTTACTGCATTTTGTGTACTCGAACGCAATTTCAGTAAAAAATAGTAAAAACTTTTGTGTCTTGAACGCAGCTAATTTGAAACAGAAAATATCGTTTTCAGCATTTTTAAAACCAATTTTAAATACATATTTCTTTTAATTTCAGCCTGTGCAAAAGCGAGTGCAAAAGTGACTCGTTTAATTAACATTTAAAGCAAAAACAAATTTTGAAATTTTGTTTTTATTTTTTATTTTGCACTCGCGTTCTAAAAACAGGCTGTTAGTCTTTATTTTTTAAGTTTTAAATTGCACTAGCCGTGACTGCCCGCCTATAGTTAATTTTCGACAAGCTATAAAAGTAAAATTAAAATTCAACACACATATTTTTTGGAAGGATCTTGCCAATCTGTCCCTTCTATATTCCTTCATTCACGCTGATCTATCTCTATGATTAAAATTTCATCAAAATTGGTTAGATATTTTCGGAGAGGCAGTAATTCTCCCTCAAGGTTTCAATTTAAAAAAATAAAAAGCCTATATTTCCAATTTCTCCAAAACTCTTTTCAGCTATTAAGGCGATAAAGCGTAGCAAACGCAAGTCACTTTTGCATTTGGTCAGGAGAAGGTCGAGCGGACAGATAGACTAAAGGCGGAATGAAGGGTGAAGAGCGTATTCAAGTTAAAATGGCTTTGTTTCAAAAAGGATTATTAATATTTTCTGAGTGTAGGAGGTTAAGCTTCCCTGGACCCTACCCTAAGTATTTTAGTGAAACCAAATATAGACTATGTCCGTTATAAGGTTGATTTTGTTAAATCGGATCGGCAGTTCCGAAGATTCCCTCTTACAAACATAGAAACGTAAAATTTGTTCAGCTTTATAATACAAGTATAGTATATATTTTGAAAAAAAGTTCAAGACATACGGCCATGTTATGGAAGTCGAAATGACGTGAACAAATTATGAAAACTCTCCCGTACATAAAGTTCATAAAAATATTTTCTTTTATATACCTTACTTTAAGGACAACTTTCCTCTACCTTAACTACTTTATACAAAAATTCAACTGAAATCTTCGCTGATTTCAATTTCACGTGATTTCGATTTCCATGGCATGGCCGTGTAACTCAAAAATTAATTGTAAAATCGCTCGAAAACCATCACACCTTGTAAAAAAGTTCGTTTTAAAATTTATCGCTATTGATCATCAAATACCTGAAAATTGTTGGAAAATCGTCTTATAATAATAATTTTACTTTCGAAGATTATTTGATGTATATAAAGAACATTTTCAAAACTACAAATAGTTAAAAATAGGAGATGGTAAAATTTTCAATATTTACTAAAAACTTTCATTAAAATAATTCAGAATAATTGACATCATTGATTCCGAAAAGGGCTGAGGTCCAATTTTTAGAAATTGAAGAGTTTTTGGTCTTTTTGGAGGTACCAATGTGAGGGTGAAGGTCCTCGGTAAGCCCATTTCAACGTATACTGGGACATAGTTAAATCCGAGAATATATATACTTTTTTGGGTCTAACATCACCATAAACATCAAATAGAAATTACAAACGAAATGACAAACTTATATATACGCTGTAGTGAAAATCGCATAAGAATTAAAAGTTCGAATTAAATTAGATTTTTCGAACAATAACCAAAGAAACAAAATTGGAACAACACTAAACCTTTCTCAAATATGTTCGTAGTGTCTTACCCTCACCAAAATGGCTGAAATGTAGAAATCATAAGTTCGAATTTGTGAAAGCATTTCAATAATTTGTTTTAGGGTGCAAACATAAATAATACGTTGAAAAATAAATCTATTCGAATCTGTATTTAGAGTACATTTTTAAATACACAATAAAACAACGCTCGAGTTTTCTATATTAATATAAAATTATATTATTAAAAAGTTGTTTCGTGTTACTTGTGAATCACTGATTGTGAAAACTTAAAATATTAATAACGCGTGAGATTGAGAATGATTGCAATAATTAATTTGCGTGCCTTAAAAAATTTAAAAATCATTCAAGATTTCTCACGCACGCACGAAGACTTTTTAAGAAACTTTTGAATACATACAAATTAAAAAATATGTTTAAAGAATTGTCTAAATTAATGAATCTGAAGTTAAAATATTAAAAAAAATTTAATGAGTGTGCCTGAAAAAATGATTCGTGAGTGAGCGTGCGTGATTCACTTTTTTCCCTTGTTACGTGCAAGATTGTGAGTCAAAAAGTTGTCACGCGCACAACCTTACTAAAATACTTATTGTTTTATAGAGAAAATAAGCAAAACAAATTTGTTATTTCGGCATTAGAAATCCTTCGAAATTTGTTCCCTTTTCCCTAAGAAAAAAATGTATTGGAAAAGCAAAATTTCAAGGGAAAGTGTTAAATTTTTTTTTTACTAGACGTGATTTAAAAATTGTCAGATATGAAATTGTTAATATGTACTCGACTTTTATATTAATTTAAAAACCATTAATCTGTCTTTAAACTTTTGAAAGTACATATGTATGTACTTTAGAGTTTCTACGCGGGAAAGAATTCCCGGGAATCCCGGGACATTTTTTTAAAATTAATCCCGGAAAATTTTTTACGGGAATTTTCGGGAATTTTAAATTAAATTTTTTGAAATTTTAATTTGTTAGCATCGTTACAATTAAAAAAATGAGCAATAAAAATATATTTTTTACTAAAAACTACCTACAAATCGAACTATTTTTCCTACGCCAATAAATCAACGGTCTATGTAATTGCTGATGAAATGTCTAAAAAGCTTCTTAAAGTAGAAAATGAAAATGTACACGATTCACCATCACCAACACCAGAACCATCTACAAATTCTAAAAAAATTAATGTAAAGAAAATACAAAAGCCTGAAAAAATCTTAAAAAAAAAAGAATCTGACGTCTATGAAGTCACGGGCAAGGCGAATTTACACAAGGTAAGTGCAACTCTACAACTACAAAAAGCCCCATGTATTTTGTTTATGAAATTTTCCCACTTGTTGTCAAATTTCAGTATAGAAACAAAACAATATTTTGACGTTTCACCGTTTTTTTAATTCGCCGTGGATACAGCTGATGAACGGCTGACGAGATGAGTTTACCTTGTGTAAATTCGCCTTGGTCACGGGTAACAAGCCAACAAACAAATTTATAATCTTTGTATGATGCTGAAAAAGTTGGCAACATTAAATAAAATAAACAAAACAGGGATGGCTAAGTTGTTTCAATTGTACTTTTTTGTTGATACTTTTTAAACTAAGATTTATAATAGCTTTTTGTGGTATTTTTTATGAACATAAAAAATCTTTTAGTACAAAAATCTTTTAGTACAATTAGGGTAAAAAAAGTACAATTTTTGGTACAATTTTAAAAATTCTCAACGCCATCCCTGAAACAAAACCACAACAAGAGAAAAAAAACTAAAAAACTTTGTTTACATTTTTTATAGTTTGCTCTTTCTAACATTTACTGTTTTTTTCTATCAATTCTATATCAATTAATCAAGGCGAATTCAACTACAGGTGGTGTCGGAACTGACTGCAATACCTTTTTGTAAGGCTTCAATACATCTGATAAATTCTTGAAGTCATTCTTATTGTACTTCTGACTACAAAACCAATGTTCTGCCCACTCATATGAAATGAACCTGCAAACCTTCTCCAAATTCCTTCTCGCTTCAGGTATAAGAATGAATGCCAGAATGGCGAGAATGGCTCTTGAATTCCATCTAGCATTGCTCATGTTAGGAATGTTCTGAAAGTGAATCAGAGGGAAGTTCCTTTGTTCTTCATAGAATCTGAACACTCTTGTTAAATGGTACAAAAACTTCATATCGTCTCTCCACCCTGATTTATCAATGCATTATCAAACGATCTGCAATTGAAGTGGTATTCTAGATTTTGTATCGAGTGAATGTTCTTCTACAGCCACGTTTCCTCTTTTTCTGTGTGAATCCTGAAATCGAACCAAATTTTTAGTCCAAGTCTCCTTGTTGTTTGTTACGGTGGTATGACTTTTTTTGTGAGACATCGTATAATATGATAAAATAAAAAAAAAATTTGCACAAGCACAAAACACTGGCACTGATGATAGAATGTAATGTGGTATATAATATGGTAGTGTAGTTTATTTATTTCTAAGGCAAAAAAATAAAATTAGTGAACTTAAAAATATCACTTAATTATTTCACTTCTTACCGCAATCTTTATTCCCAGCAAACTGATTGCAAAAATCAACCATCAAAACTGCCTAAACTCTGCTTGCATGGAAGTGTAACAGTTTTTTTTCTAATTGTTTTTGTTCTCAGTACGTGGTACTGTCAAGTGGTGTGTGTGAGGGGGTAAGGTTGTAAGTTGTAAACAAATAGTAAGAGAAAGATAAATAGGAAATCAAATTATCATTTACGGGCCATCAAAACAAACAACAGAGATTAATGATCTTAAGGCCGCGTAAATGATCATTTGATTTTCAAATCAAATTTTTATTTTGGGGGTGACCTTTTTTGCTTCCAGAAAGGTATTTTGGCCTTTTTTAATTATTTTAGGTAAAAGTTCATCACTTTATGATACAGGAAACATTTTATTAGAAAAAAAGTCAAAAAGTCATATCCCTAATGTACATATGAATGTAACAATCTATTTGGTTTTCAGTGAAATTAATAAAGCTAATTTTTTAAGACTGTTGTATATGTGTATATTCTTTTAAAAAAGTAAAAAAAAATTTGTCTTGAACTCATTTCATCATTGTTTTATTCAAAAAATCCCGGGATTCCCGGGAATAAGATTTTTTTTGTTTCGTTTCCCGGGAATAGAAAAAGTCCGGGAAATTAGAAACCCTAATGTACTTTCTATCTTTTCACTTACTTTTCTGCCTTGTATTTCTCTTGTATAGCCTGTTGAGGCAAAGCCACAGCAGCATTGTGACTTATACTTAAAAACATGAAGACCTCTTTTAAATCACCAATACGATAAGTGGTGATTTCTTCCAATTCTGCAGACCAAATGGGTAAATTACATAAATGACGTGCCAAAGCCAAAGCAGCAGCCGAAATTATTGAGGGGTGGAAACGCAAATAGGGATCAGCTTCAAGTAAAGACAGTTCAGAAATGTACTAAAAGTAAAAAAAGAAGTTGCTTTATCAATAAAAAGTTAAAAAAAATATGTATAATTCTTAAACTTACCAAAGTGAGAAACTTCACTTTATCGGGTATATCAATTAGCACAGAATATGTATTGATGAAAACATATGTAGTGGGAGTGCACAAGTCAAAAGCTAAAATTTTTAAAATAATCTGTTCCATGCGTAAAACTTGAGCCTTATTATAGGTATCATCGGTAATGAAAACAAATTCAGCTACATCTGGTGGATAGATTTCTTCGTATTTCCTACAAGAAAATTTAAAACAAATTTAAATATTTTAGTTTAATAAAATAGCTTGTTTTCTTTTTTTTTTTTGCAATGCTATAAAACAAAGAAAATAACGAAATTGTTCTTACAAAAAAAAACATTTTTCATTGTGCTGTTTTATCAATAATTTAGCAACATATAGCAGTATCAATGCAGTATCAATGCAGTGAATATGGTAAAACAATTTAAACTCATTCCTCAATAAGCAGTAACCACAAACAAGAATTTTCGTTAAGGAGAAAATACAACATATTTATTGCTATTTATCCATGTTGTTTTGTAAAATGGGTTGGTTGGTTGTGTTTTTCCATACGATTACATTAAAATATATTGTTAGCAAATACATCAACTGGAGGATATAAAAAACAGAGTTGTACAAATGAAATATTGGTGAGTATGAAGAGTAATTGAAATGAAAAAGAAACCTTAGAAAATATTTCAAATTGTTGAAAAATTGCTGAACAAAGTATCTCCAATAATAAAGTAGTAACAACAGTAGTTGTACATTATAAATCTTTACTTCTTAAAGTAGGATTGGCAGTACCAAAATCGAAAACACCAATATCAACGAAATTTTAGCTTTTTTTCCAGTATATATGGCAACCGAACTTTAGTTCAGTTGTCAGTTGCCAAAAATAAGTTACCGATGGCAATTGACGTCCACTTCAGTTGCATACAATAAATATTTAGGCAATCGTAAAGTTTCGGTTGCTTAAAGCTTAAAATGAATACGTTTTTTGTTTAATTATGGACATTTAACTACAGTGACTCACAGCTTCTTTGGTGCAGGTAATACTTTTTTAGAAAATGAAAAATGACTCGATGTTTATTAAATGCAATAAAAAAAATTATATGGATTGTAATGAGATATGTGCATATGTACTGTTTACCGTTGCTGAAAAACAATGACAAAAACAAAGCTTGCTAAAAAAATATAGAAACAAATAATTTTCTCATAAAAATATGCTTACAGCTTAAATGATGCAGTATATTTTATACTTTCTCTGAGAATAAAATAACGGTGCAATGTATTCTTTTCTGTTTAGGTTAGCGTCTCAAGTCATTCTCTTAAAGTTTTGAAAGGAAAAGTTGAAAAAATATAAATTTCTGTGAACGTTCAAGATCAAACTTAGATGTTAATAGTATTTTTTTGAAAAGAAAATTCTTGTTTTGTACCGCATACACTTCAAAATTTTTTTCTTAAAAGTAGCTTTTTATGCTGCATAAGTAAACTTATTGCTGTGAAATTTTGTAGGTTTTTGTATGAGGAGTTTGCAGCATTCGCCAAACAGAAGCGTGTAGAGCAAAACAATCCTTAATAAACTTTAAAATAGTTGATATGGAGCAAAATGAATGCTTAATATCTAAGAAAAGATAAACAATTTCGTGAAACAGGTTTTGGGTTCAAAAAGGGGGTTTTTAAAATATTTATACCTAACTCAAGGGGTTAGAAATATTGTCCTTTATCAACGAGTATTTAACTTGTAGGAGTTGTATAAATACCTAACAAAGTTAATTCGAAAAAAAGTGTCCTCGATTAAAAGAATTTAATAGATATTTAATGTTAAAATATAAATAAAATTGTTTATCACAGAGCATACAGAGATGAAAAAAGTAACGTATAAAAACTGCCGAAATCATTTGCGAGGGCAGCTTTCGAAGAAAGAGAAAGAAAACGTTTTTTGGTAGTGAAGTGGCAATGTGTTAAAACCAGGGACAGAAAATAACTGTTATTTTGAAAAATGTACATCAAAAAAGCACACATAAAAAATGATCGTAGAAAATTTTGGTTGTTATTATTATGATACATAGGTGATGTACATGCAAATTTTTGTATGACTTTTAAATTTGTGCCTTTTTTGATACATAAAAGTCAAAAAATAACTTTTAATTTTGACTTTTATTTTTTAAGGCAAAAATTAAAAGTTATTTTTGACTTTTATTATTTTACTCCAAAAATAAAAGTTATTTTTTAACTTTTAATATTTTAAGGCAAAAATAAAAGTCATGAATTAAATATTGCATAGTAATACGCTAGTTTTATTGCTTTCAATGCTATAAATGATAAAACATCCGTTATCACAATTTCAACTGCATCACTGTTAATTCTTTCAGTATATTTCTTTCAATGTGAGTTTAATATAGAATTGTTGAATTGATAACAAATGATAACGTTCAATCGCACTTATTGTACATTCTGTACCTGCAACTCAAGTCAGTGTAGAAAGGTCATATTCAGCACTCAAATTGATTTTGGGGGATTTGAGATATAATTTATCTGAAGAAAACTTAGAATCAATTTTGATGGTATAAAAAAAAGATTTAAAACCAAAAATACCGATTTAAATGTACCTTCAATAAAGCTGGTGATTTTTATATACATATAAATAAATGAAATAAAAGAATATAATAAAATTGCAAGTTAAAGATATATTACATACTTGTAGATGTTTTTAAAAAAATCTTCTCTTAATATTAAAAAAATATATCATAAGAAAACTTTTTTGCTAGTCGCGCAAGAATATTAAGAATTTTGCAAAAAATAACTTCACATTTATTTCACCCCAAACACTAAAACACACATTAATCAAAAAAACATAAAAAGGTTTTATTTTGTTACAAAAAACTTTGTACAGCTCGTTTATAAATTTTTGGCAAGAGTTTAAAATATTAAATTTGAAAAGTTAAAAAAAAAAACGTTACATACTGGCAAACAATTCAACACCAACCACAACAAATTGCTGTCAATCTTAAGAAGTTAAACGAGAGAACAGAGTTAAATAATGTTGAATCTTTGTTAAGTACAATAGTGTGGCAGTGATAAAAGAAATTTTTGTTTAGAGCTCAAGTTGACGTTCTTGAAACAACCAGCAACAGAAGAAATCAATAATAATGATATTGTTTTTTTACTGAATACAAAATACATTTATTTACTTTTCTTTAAAGGAGCAACAAAATACATTTAAAGCGTTTTTTTGTTCGATAAATACATAATAACAAATTGTTGAAAACAACAATGGAAAAAAGAACGGGAGAATAAAGCGGGTGATTAAAAATAAATGGAAAAAATTTAAAATTTTTTATATATCTGCAAGTAGTGAGTAATACAGCTTTACCTTGGCGTTTTAATGGACACTCCATTTTACTAGGTGGAGTCGCGGTGTTTCTACAAAAGTCGAAGTATCTACAAAAATTCGCGACTACGACTCCATTAAAAATTTAAAGAATTTTTCAAATATTATACAAAATAAAAATTCTTCGAAATTGGCGACGTAATATTTTACAGTTCGCTATGAATAAATAGATTTTGATTTATTGTACGAGTTTATTCAAGTACAGTCAAATCCCGATAATTCGTACCCCGATAAATCGGAATTCCCGATAATTCGTAATAAACTGTCGGTCCCTTGAAAAAATCTCGTTAATTCGCAAAATTTCCATACATTTCGGCCCCCTCGCTAATTCGTAATGTTTTTTTGTTCAAATAAAATCTTCTTTACGTCTTATAAATCGTAATTGTTTGCTAACTACCACTTTATAATTCGTAATAAAAACAACAAAAACATGGAAAGAATGATTTTTTGTTTACCGCTGTTTTTTGCGTGGGTTTTGCTTTGTTTGTGTGTGTTTATTTTCTTAAGATTTTCTTAAAGTAAATAAATTTGCTAATTTATTTTATTTATTTTGTATTTAATTTAAAAAATTTTTTTTGTTTTTTTTTTTGTTTTATTTAATATATTGAAAAACCCCGTTAATTCGTATTTATTTTATTTTAAACCCGTTAAATCGAAACTCCGCAAAATCGAAATCCTCTATAATTCGTAAGAAATAGCCGGTGCCTTGCGATTACGAATTATCGGGATTTGACTGACTTAAATTAATAATTCAAGTTCTAAAGAGCAGATGGGTTCGATTAGAAGCATGCAAAAATTATTAAATTGTTGAATATTTTGTTTTCAAATAAGCCATTTTTGTTTTTTTGGGGGCATATTTTTAAGAACCTTTAGGGCATATTTTCAAGTTTTTACTGCATGTTTAATGTGCAGAAAACACTTTTTTTTTAAATGTTATTATGTATGAGTTTTGTACATTAATATTTTTTTTTGACTAACAGTCCCATCAAGTTTTCAAAGATTGTATTTTTTATTGCTGACATCGTTATTTTTAAAGCAACTGATTGCAAAGAAGTGTTTCTAAATGTAAAAATTTAGCAAATTTTTTTCAAGTAAACAACATAGTTGGTTACTTTGTATTGAAACAGAAGGAAAACCATGTAACAAGGCTTATTATATTACATACTGTAAAAAAATAAATAAATAGAAAAAAAAAAACGCATCACTGCAATATGTTTTGGAACTCACCCTTAGTTTATATTGTATGTATAGTGCTGACAAGGCGGCAAGTTTGTGCCGTCACGTCATGAGTTTTTTGAAGAGAGGGATAAAGAGAATAAAATTTCTTTTCCAAACTGAAACGTACACGCAGGTCAAGAAGAGAAAAACTGATCAACTAACCCTGACGTGTCTGAATCAGCACCAAAAACTATCAGATGGGCGGATGGATGGAAATATAAGTTTATTAATAAGAAAATATTTAAGGATCCTGGATTAACCAGGTAAAGGTTTGAATTGCAGATGCAGAGCAAAATGCTCTGATATCTATCCTTCAAATACATGCATATTAGTTTAATAAATACAGAAAAGAGCCCGAATTTATGCATCTTATACATTAGAAGGTTCACTTTATTAAAAGCTTTTCTAAAATCTATTTATATACATATGAATGTATGTATATACTCGAAAAATATATTAGTTTACATGTCAAAAGCATATAACCAGTCTTTTTTTAAATCAATTTTGAAATGATGAAAGCAATAAGAAATCATCATATAAGCAAACATTGCTGTTTTAGTTAAGAATTTTAGTACATGCCCACGATATCAGTTTCTCCTTAGAAATACTTTCAAAGATAATAACACTTTTTTGAAATCCCTTGTAAAGTAATATTTACGTTAAAGCTTAAGTAAAGTGTAAACAAACTGTGTTGAAAATCCCAAGATTTACAAATACATTTGGGTATTATTTGGATTCAACATTTATTCCTTTTTTTTAGAAATATGAATACAAACATACAACAATTTATCATCGCAAAGTACTATTATCTATTTGAAATTAACTAGAGTAAAATATATATAAATACTTACGATGCTATATACATGGCTGCAGTGCCAACCAATTGTAATTTATTGCGTACCACCGACATGTGACTAAGGAAACGGTCGATATATGATACCGACAAGTACAAAGTTTCAGTATCTAAATTATATTCTTCCGAAACTTCCACTAGCCAATCTACAAGAATTGTGCGCATAGAGTAATTGATATCGGTTTGGCGGCGCATATAGTGTGGTTTGGGACGATGTTTTTTCTGAAAAGGAAAAGAAGAGAGAAAGATGGGAAATGATTGAATATACTTAATAAATTCAACACAAGAATTAGAAATTTTATGGGGTATTAAAAAAAAAAATACCCCAAATATTTTCTTCTTGTAATTCTAGCAAAAATTATGTTTAAATCGAAAACAAATTCCATCAAACACAAGTTCAAACGCTTTATATTTTGTGAAAATTAAAATGATAGCAAGTGAGTGAGTGAGAAATGATATTGAAAACAACAATAAAATACGAAAATTTGTTTTTGTTTTTAATATAATTTCTCACTCACTCATTAGTTGTCATTTTCTAAAAACAGACAGTAAAATAACCCACAACCTGAGTTTTTTCTACTCATGTGAAATGTCTTTAAGAAAATAATTTGAAATATAATCTCAAAGAAAAGGTCGAATTAAAAAATCAACTTTTATAATTTGAAATATATTTGAGAAGAAGTAGAGAATTAATAAAATAAAATTGCTTTAGAAAATTTTTGTTGAGATAGTAATCTTTTCAAAGTTTAATGATCTTATCCATCTCAACTTAAGATCAAATAAAAAAATAACATACATATAAAATAATATATTTTCTACCCATAAGCATTATAAATACATTTGGGAACAAGTACAAAACTGACAGAATCTTTTAAATTAAAAAAAAACCATTCAGGTATATGATAGAAATAGATTTTGAAAACGAAATGATTTTAAACCGAAAATATCGTTTTCAGTATCTTAAAAATTTGTTTTTTAATTTATGTTACTCTTATGTCCTGTCTATGTTCTTGAAAATTATATATAATATATCGCATATCTTAAAAAAAATCAAACTTGGAAAACTGCGATTAAAGTTTTCAAAATTTACCTTTTTATATATATGTATTGCTATATTTCAGTTCAGTTTGAGTTATAGCACTTTTTTCATAAAGAGAAGGTGTGAAGGAGCAATTTTGCTTAAGTAACTCCAAATTTTCAATTTTTTGAGATATGACTATGTTGCAATAAAGGAGCGATATGTAAATTGAAAATGAATTAGATTTAAAATCGCACAAATTTTAAAAACGGGCCTGTTAAGAAAGTTCATAAAAATATTCCTTTTTATATACTTTATATATACTTTGAATACCAATTATCTTTACAAGAACAACTCTTAAAAACAGGAAAAACTAGTCATTTTGTTAATAATTGAAATCAAAATCTCATTCGATTTCAATTCCACTGCAATTCGATTTTTGGAACATGCCCGTATAAATTAGATGTTAAAATCGCTCGAAATTCATCACAGTTTTAAAACGATCGTTTGGAAATCGATCGATTTTCATCTCAACCAGATTGTTTTGTTGAAAAAGAAATCTTCATAGAAGATTGACTATATATCGCTCCTTTATTGCAACATAGTCATAACTCAAAAAAATTAAAATTTTAAGTTACTTAAGCAAAAGTGTTCCTTTATACATTATATGTAAATCAAAAACCAGCATTATCTCAAACTGAACCGAAGTTATAGCAAAATATATTTTATTAAATCTGTATACATTTAAAAAAAAAAAATCGCATTTTGCCAAGTTTGATTTTTTTTTGAGATATGACTATGTTGCAATAAAGGAGTGATATTTATAGTTACTGACTATATATAAAGTGTGTTTTTGAGTTGGCATCACTGCTATATTTGACCACCCATTCAGGGTTGTTAGGCTTTTTTCTTAAAAAATCGTCAAAAGTTTCAACAAAATTCGTCAAAAACTAAAATCGGCAACAGATCGTCAAATATTAAAATTTTACAAATCAGAGACAATTTCTTGCATTGATTGGTTCAAAAATATAAATTTTTAGCAAGAAATTCTATTTATGATAAATAAAGTGATATGGTTAAGTTTTATTCTATTTATTTCAGCAAGTGGGCTGAAATATGTTTATCATTTGAATAGAAATGCATAAGAAAAAATATATTTTCATAAAAACATAACAAAAATTTATTTATTTCGTTTATCCACATTCACAAAAACATTAAATAAAAAATAAAATCTCATTTGCTATTAACTCGAGCTATCTTAAAATGATTAATTTTTAGCGCTATCACTATTGCAATTTGTTTTTACTGTTGAAGGTTGCTAAACCAAGGGTTCTGTCTATATCAACATTCTTTTTACCCGACTTGAAACGTTTTATTACGTCCAATTTTAGTTCCAAACTAATGCATTTTCTTCTCTTTGCGCTCATTTTTCTACACGACTTTTTATTAAGAACTAACTTGTTACTTCTTAAGACACAACTATACTTAGAATAACTTACCTAACAGAATTAAATGGGAATCGCCTTTTTACACGCAAATAGAAAAATTCTTCACATGTGATTATGATTTCAGAGAAAAATTCCAGTCGTATGTAGTGACGCAAATTGAAATCATAAAAACGCAAAGCGGATTTAACCAATTTTTAAAAAGCGGGCCAAATTGGACCGATGCAAATCGGGGCTCTAGTGTTTATTTTTTGCAGTATCGATTGCATTTATATAATTGTAGAATTCGAATTACTAATGCTTCTAATGAAAGCCACCTGGCTTGTGATGGGGGAAGAATTTTTTTTGTTTAATTTCCAAAAATTTTTGTATTTCGAAAAATTGATTTTTACGTTTTGAACTTTTCCCAATATAATTGCAACTATTTCTTGTAAGTATTTTATTGATGCCAGAAAATCGTCATAACACTATATCACTTTTAGTAAAAAAAAATCGTCAATAGTCATTTTCTCAAAAAAATCGTCAAAATGAGGAAAAATCGTCACATCTAACAACCCTGCACCCATTTAACAGCTGATAGATAGTTGCTTTTAGTTTAGTTTGCTTTGAAATTTCATTATGAATCGACTTACACCAGAGCAATTCGTCCAAATTGTTGAGATTTTTAATCAAAATATTTGTTTTATTCGTTAAACTCATCGTTCACTTCTTCCATTTTATGACGTATATAATTTTCTTTCAGAGCGGCTTATTCGCTGTACAGGAAAGCATTGAAGATGATCCTAATCAATCAATTCGTCGCCGTTCTTAGCAACTGTGTGTCCTTTTACGTTATGGAAGATTTTACGAAAGGATCTTGGCTTTAAAGCTTTCAAGATTAAACTTGTGCAGGAATTAAAACAAAACGACCAGCGTGTGCGCCGCCAATTCAGCGAATGGGCTGAATCACAAATTGATATTGATTTTGAATTTCTATTCAAAATTTCATTTTCCGATAAAGCCTTTTTTTAAATTACATCCGCAGAAAATTACTGTTTGGTGCGCTTTATGGGCTGGCGGAGTAATTGGCCCATATGTCTTCAAAAACGATGAGGGTCAGAATGGTGAACGGTATAGGAACATGATTTGAAATTTTTTCATACCTCAATTACGTGGCATTAATCTTGCTGATATGTGGTTCCAACAGGACGGAGCCACATGCCACATAGCGGGCGCTACAATTGATTTACTTAAAGAAACATTTGAAGACAATATAATTTCACGTAATGACCCAATTAATTGGCCACCAAGATCATGAGATATAACCCCATTGGATTGCGCCTTCTACGTGCCTGGCCGCCAAGGCTGGCAGAAATCATATTTAAACATTAATTTCATAAAGCTTTCTTTCCAAAAAAGCCCGTTTCATTGATATTAAATATACATATATTTCCTTGTTTTATTATGATTTAAACTTGTGTCACTCTATAAAAAACATCCAAAAGTTATAAAAAAAAAAAAAAAAAAAAAAAATAGAGAAAAACACATACAGTAATTTTGACTAAGCTGCACAATCTCCTTTGCAAGATTTTTTTTGCATGTAAATCAAACATGCAGTTATCTTAAATGCATTTACCTTCTTGATGTACAGGTACACAATTGTGGTTACCTGCACAAAAGTGCAGCTAAAGTAAAGTGTTTGATTTAAAAGAAGAATAAGAAAATTATTTTATTAATACAAAATTTATATTTTATTAAAATTTTATTTCAAATAACACATAATCGGGCATGTTCTACAAATAGAAATAAAGTGGAATTGAAACCGAACGAAATTTTTTATTTCAATTATTTACAAAATTACTGTAGTTTTTTCTGTTTTTAAGAGCTGTTCTTATAAATATAATTAGTACTCAATATGTGAAGCATAGAGAAAGGAATATTTTTATGAACTTTCTTTACAGGCTCGATTTCAAAATTTGTTCGGTTTTAAATCCACTTCATTTCGATTTACAGAACATACCCGAATTTTATACATGTATGTATGTTCCTATATTTAATATAAAAGAAACAGGTACAAAAACAATGAGAATTCACAAAGAATGGCGATTTAAATTTTTATAAACAGCTTAAATTAGATATTAATGTTAACAAGTGGCCAGCATATTTTTTAGCCGTCCAAAAATATAATAAATGTGCAGGTATACAAAGCGCACGTAAACAAGGGTTTTGAAGAATAATTCCAGAAAACATGTATTTTGGGCAGCTAAGTCAAAGTGCAGCTAACTTAAATTATTTGTATGAAAATAATTTTAAAATGCCAAAAATTTTATGCATAGAAAGTGCACTTAAAAAGCAATTTGTATGAATTTATAAAGAATATTTCCAAAAATTATCAATTTTGTGCAGTTAAGTCAAAAGTGCACGTAAACAAAAGGCAGTTAAGTTAAAACTACTGTACATAACTTAGCTGTCAAGAAACCCAACTCTATGATTGTATTAATAAGAAAAGTGTTTACTTTATTGCTCTAACTTCACACGTATGGAATTTTGGTTTCACAGAATGTGTCCGTTCTAAACCATCTGCTATGGTCATCGTTTTAAAATTTGAGATCAAATTTTTGTTAAAGTAAAATTTTCAAATAATTGATTTACAATTCACAAAGCTTAATTTAGGATCACACCAACGGTTTAATTTATTTTTTTTTAATTTTAAATACACGTAAGTTAAGAGCTTCTTTAAGAATTGGTTAAACTTTAATTTGTAACAGAAATATCTTTTTTAACCCAATTATGTCTGCAATCAAATTTTTTTTTATAAAAATACTTTATAAAAATTAAATCTACATAACATATAAAACTCCCCCTAATCAGAAATGATGCTCCAATTTGTATATAAAATTAATGTAAATTAAACAGCTGCTGCTCGTTAACAAAAAAAAAAAAAATATTTGAATTGATTTTTAAGATAAATATTTCAAAAACCGTAAAATACAACAATAATAAAGGTAGATATTAATGTTAAGACAAGGATGATTATGTGAGAAATTAAATTAAAAACAAAACTTATACATAGAAGAGGCTCAAAACCCAAAATTCAAACATCAAACGTCCAAAACCGAATACCTATGAATGTAGAATAAAAACGAAAAATAAACAAATCTTAACAAGCTAAAAAAAAAAATAATATTAATAAACGAATGTACACAAATGATTGTATGTCCAAGTATTTCTGGTGTATGTTTAATAGGTTGGTTACGCTTATTTAAAACAAAATTGAGAGAGATGTTATCATCACTGCCGTGATCATCTTTCAGACCCTTATACATACAGTTCTACTCATACTGTGTGAGTGTGTCTTGTCTTTAATATTATTAATCAGTAGACATTTAAATTAAAGCGCCCATATAAAAGAACTATATACATATCTTGGAAGTTTGTATGAGTTTGCTCGTTTTCTTCGCTTGTTCCATGTGAATTAATATTATTGAGGGTGTTAATAAAAATCTTAAATAATTTAAAGAAATTTTGAGTATTTGTGTTATGCTTTGTTCATTATTTAAATGGTTTTGTATAAGTTTTAATGGGAATTTTTATTTTTTTCAAATTGTTGTTTAACAACATGCAATACAAAATAAACAAATAAATTGACTTTTGTTTTAACACTTTTATAATCTGTTAATAGAATTAGTAAAATTTAACACTAATAATGGCAATAGGAGAAAAAGTTGGAAATCAGTTGTCGATTTAAAATTTAGCGTTTTTTCCTTGTTGTCGCTATTGAAAGTTAAAATATTTAAATTAAATAAAATTCAAACTTCCCTTTTCCATAAAAAACGTATGAGGGAGAAGAAAAAAACAAATTTTCTTAGAGAAATTGAAAGCAAGAAAAAAAATTGGTCATCGTAATATAATTTAATACTTTAATTTGAAAGGTCACAAATTCTACTCTAGGAGGAATTGGTCCTCCGTTTACGACTACAAATATTAATTCGCGTGGCAGACTTTAGTCGAGGTGCGCGTGCTAGCTTGTTGACCGCTTTTGATCACAAGACAACGGCGTCATGATAATGGCTAAAATCAAGGAATTAGAGTAAGAATTACTTCATCACGCACCTTATTCGCCGGATTTAGCTCCCTCAAATTATTTTCTATTTACAAAATTAAAAAAATGGGTCGGTGGTCTAAGAATTGCCAACAATGCAGAGTAGAAGTCTACGATTGATGGCTATTTTAAGTAGCTATACAGTTTTTATTAAAAAGAGGCAATTGAAGCGTTTGAATCGAGCTAAAATAAAAATAATAAAAAAAAAATCATAAGTTTGTTGTGTTTCCTTTTTTACTGCCTGTTTGTAGAACGCGAGCGCAAAAGTGACTCGTTCTACAAACAGGCAGTTAGGTTGGCTAATTTTAGTACTGCCCCTCCTACGATCCAAAAAATTTATAAGATTTTGTTTTTTTTTTTTTCCTTAAGCCTAGTACTCTGTTCAAATTTGTGAAAAATTTATTTCACACGAAAATTTTGACATGTATCAATGTAACCTATCTTGCGAGTTTGTACAATTTGACGTTTTTAATCCTTCAAAGTATGCCACATTGTTTTGCGTATGTAACCAAACCCACAAGTATTTTACTAGAAATAATTTTTTCAATAAAAAATTTAATAATAAAGAAAGTAAATATGGATAAAAAAAAATGTTACCAGTTATTATTTTAGTTTTTTTTTTTTTTTTTATTTAATAATCAGTTCATACTTTTTTGCTTAAAATTCCACGTGAAATAAGTGCAGTTGTAAAAAAATGTTGCCAGAAACAATTCGGAACTTTTTTACAAAATGAACAGAGTATACCTCTTTCAGAATTATTTCATTCCGCACAAGTTTTTTTCATATGCGTTTTGACAGCATTTCACGTGAAATGTTGAACAGAGTATCAGGCTTTAAGTTATACTTGACGGATTCAATCGCTATAACAACATTTTTTCAAGATAAGCAGGTCAAGTATTCAATAAATCGATGTTTTGTATTATTCGATTAATCGCGCGAAGAAAATTTAATGGAATAATAATTGAACAATTTAATCTTATTCGGTAAATCGAATAATGCTAATTTTGTCTAGTTTTGAAAAATTTCATATATTTTTTAAGTATCAAAGTAATTTTAGGGAATACAAAATTTTAAATTTACAAGATTTTGTTAGTCGTGCTTAATTCCCAATTTTTAATCTTGATAAAAACACTGAAATTTATTGTAGAAGGGATAAGCTATTCCTATGCGCATTTCACTGGTTGCTTAGGCCAGATCGTCCGGAAACTCCATCCAAAGATTTTAGAAAAACTAAAGATATTAAACAAATAAAACTGTTAAACGAATAAGAGTTATAAGCAAAAGCCTTACTTGTAACCATATCAAAGCTTTAACAAAAACTACAACAATAAACAGTGAGTTTATTTTTTCTTACATTCCCCACTACAATTGGTTGGAATTCTTCCAACAGTAATTGTAGTTGTAAGTAGGTTAAGAAAAATCAAAATTAAAACAAAAACAACTTGCTTTTTTGCTCTCGCAAAAATAAAGCATGCCGCCAGAGCTTAGTTTTTTTAAGCCGTGCACTTGCCAGTTTATTATCAAAGTAATTTTTTAACATAAAAATTTTATGAAAAAAGTAAAAAACAATTTAACAAAAGGTACTTCATGCAGTAGAAGAGGATAACTTTTTAAATAAAAAATAGCATCAAAAATTAAGCTAATCTTCTAAAATAATCTTTCATAAAGAGTATACAGTTTAAATGTTTATTTTTCAAACGATTTCTTTTTTTTTGTTTTGATAAAACTTAATTTATTAAAGGTTCTTTCACTTATTGTTATCCAATCATATCCAATTTCTCTGTTCTTTTTGTTTTTTTTTTTCTAAATTTTAGTAGTTTTCCATTATACCACTTGAATCTATATTTGTTTTGTTCAGGTCTGATAGAAGGTTGTTTTCGTTCGTCTCAAAAAATCATCTTCTTCATCTGAATTGTCGTGGTAAAACTCTGTTCTAAACATTCGTCAAAATTAATTATTCCTAAACTCTTTGGTTTCATTCTTTGTACTATACTTTATTGAAAAAATTGTTACTCGCAAGAAAATGTTCCTGAGTTAAGAAACAACAAAAGGATATTTAAAACGTACTAGCTTGTTTTTTTACATTAAAGAAATAAACTCAATACTGTGAAAAGCAAGTTTTCGATTAATCGACATAAATTATTCGTTAATCGAATATAAACAATTTTTAATTATTCGAACAGTTAATCGCCCAAAATTAATCGATTAATTGTTTGAATACCCTTGTTCCGATGGACCCACCACTACCAAATTCTGTCGAACCATTCATTGCCGTAAGGGAAAAAGGTCTGAAGTAAAAAAAACGCATTTTGAGTTTTTGATTGGCTTTAATTCGTTTGGTATCAATTACTTTAGCCTAGCACAGCTGCTTCTAATCGAAATTATCTTATCTTTTGAAAAAATGTCTGTAAAATACACAAAATAAATAATTTTCAATTAAACATTTCGCAAAAATACAGTTTCTGAATTAGGAACTTTTTGCCTAATGCCAAATAATTATATTTGTATTTTACTAACGTGGACCAAGAGTTTTGCTTAAATATCTTCATATTTAAGAAATTTAAAAGCAATTGAGTTTTCGATCAAATCTGATGGAAATAAATTAAATGATGGACAGATTTTCATTTACTAAACATTTTTTATCTGAATCTTCAAAAGTTAATTGTTCGTTAACAAACTTATGCACACAATATTTGAAAATAGGTTTATCGCAATATTATTATATGTATCTTAAGCTACGGTCAGACTTATCAATTATTTGACAAAAAAAAAAAAAAAACGGGACCAACAACCAAACTAAAAAATCATTTCGCTTAATATCAATATTTATTTTGATTAAAATACCACAACTAAAAAACTATTTTTTGCTATGTCTAGTAGTATAATTAACCATTTTAAATCTCACTAACTATTAACAAAAGTTGGGGTTACGCTTATTTTGTCAAATATTTAATAAGTGTGACCGTAGCTTTAGACTAAGATTCTTAGTCAACGTTAAAAAGCAACAATTACTTAAAATTTTATTGATATTCCGAAGCAAAAGTATAAAGATATTTTTTAATTATCTAATTTTTAGTAGTATGTATTACGTTATTACCTTTAATCATCGCGTTGGTTTATTTCCTTTAACTCAACCTTGAGTTCTTTTTATTGCAAATTAAAAATAAACACCCTTATTCAACGGTTATTGTTAACACAGTTTACAAAATAGTTTTATCATTCTCTTTCACTTGTTACAATTTTCACTTCACAATGTCTGAGGTAAAACTATATTACACAGCGCCTCCTGCACTGGTTTTATACCAGAATTTTCCATTAAACTTCTACACATAGTTGCCAGAAAAAACTGGTTGAAAATCGTCGAATGGTCTTACTTACTTAAATCGTCATTGTAAAATAACACTAACTTTTATTAAGCTTGGCAAATTTAGTGTTATTTCTAGTTTCAATTTCTAATAAAAAGCAAAAATAAAATTTTAAAATTTCTAAAATAAAGATCTCGCATTCAATAACTATGTTTAGTTTTCTAACCAATAACAATGAACATTAGTTTATTAGTTAATTCTTGCTTTCAATAGATGACTTTCCTAAAAATCGAAAATATACGAATGTTTGAGAATGCAAAACTTGAGACGTACCTTCAAATCGAAATTATTTTTAGTGTTGCAAAGCATTTGTTTGATTTTTCACAACACTGAAAAAATAAGTTTGATTCGTTCAGTATCGACTGAAAGAATCGAAAAAGTATACAATCACGACTGCCAGAATTAGTCCCCAGGTGCAGCGTTGCCGTTTTGGTTACTTTTAACCAAAATTGGTTACTTTTTTTTCCAATGTGTACTTGTGTACTTTTTTTCCATTTTGGTTACTTTTTTTCAACACAAAAATAACCAATTTTTTGTTTTGGAAGAGGATTTACCCGCTCCGCTTTTTTGACTCTTAAAAATTGTGTGTGGTTTTTGTGCAACCAATACCAATACTTTTTTCATCTACTTAAAAAAGCTTAAACTTTAACAAACTGTCAACTTAACCATATGTATATATCGTTAGCTAAAATGCAAAAAGACGTAACTAACAAAAATATAATTTTACAGGAGAAGCAAAAAACTTTATAAAATGAAAACTTCAAACATGTCAGGAAACATGCATTGCTAAGTCATCCATGGAATTCTTCAAACATTATTAAAAGGAAACCATTTCATTATATTTTACTAAAAAAAAATGGGTAATTACGTAATTTTTCATTTATAAAATATTTACTCTTGTAGTTACGTCCTTTTGTTTTTTGCTAATAAAAGCGTCATTTTTGATCGCAGAAGCGTAAAATTTTGTCAAGACATGTAGTTCAATGGCATTCATAATAACCAATCAAAACACGATTTTGAATTTTTTGTTAGTTACGTCTTTTTGCATTTTATCTTACGATATATACTTTGAAGTGTAGATTGCCATCATCTGCTACTTTTAATTCTTCATAGGTCTAACTGAAACACTTTTCTAGACAAACGATAAGGTCAAAGAGAACGGAACTTTAAATAGGATTCTATTTCCACCGGGCAAAAAGCATCTACATATATGTGGCATTTTGACAAAACATCTTAAGTCGAGATAAGATAGCAAAAAATTTTTAAAAAAAACTCTGCGAAAACATAATTTTTGTTAAATATTAAAATAAACCAATATTAAAGAAAAATTTCGCTTGTAATACAAAATTTTTAAAACGTAAACAAAAATGTTTTTTGAATGCAAATTCGTATGATTAACGACATTTTTTTTTAACATTTTTTAAATTTGACTGAAGATGTTTTGTCAAAATGCAACAGATATATATAAAAGATTTACCGCATAATTTAGTTAAATTTTAAACTTTGATACCTTAATAACACAGCAAGACCTAAAAAATTTTACTTGCAAGAGCTCTTTATATAAAAAGGTTGAAGTGTTAACTTTGTAAAGGAAGTGCACGTCAACTAAAAATTTCGAAAAATTATAAAGCCTTTTATTCTTTCCAGAACATCGGTAATACAATATTAAAATTTATAAAAAATAGTCCAGCGGTTTTTAAGCCTACTAGATACAAACAAACACAATTCCTTCTTTAGACATATTTTTCAACTGAAGTCCGGATAAAATAGTATGTTCATTTGATAATAAAAATTTTGGTTACTTTTTTTTGCTTTTGGTTACTTTATTTTAACATTTTGGTTACAAATTTTTTTTGGTTGTGGCAACGCTGCCCAGGTGCCTTTTTAATGTTTCGTGCATTTAATCAAGTTTGTTTGTATTTGTTTATAGTATTCTTCTTCTTGATTGAAAATAAGTTTGGCGTCTTTAGTTTTAAAGTGCAAAGTAAAAATATATACATATTATTACAATAATTACTACTTTCTATGTTTTTGCTACAATTAAAATAATTGGCTAAAGAAAATGTTAAGGGTAGCACTAGTAGAGGTCGTAAGAAATGCAAAGATAACTCTTTAAATTTTTAGCTATACTATTTAGTATATTTTTCGTGCCGCTTCTTCTGGTAGTCTGGTTTTTTTTAACACTGATCTTAGTAATTTTTCCTTTCATTGAACTATACTGAACTCAAATAAAACCAAAAACTTTTTTATCAGCTTTCTTGTTTTCAATTTCAAAACTTAATCTTTTCTTTAAATTCTGCGCTATAGGAATTCTTCTATAGCGCAACAGATTTAACGGCTCAATTAGTGTTAGTAAATAATTGTAAATTGGCAATACAATTGCCACCCATATAAATGATAAATAAAAAAATGTTTATAAATTTATTTAAATGGCCCCTTAATAGCTTGTTTACATATCGCCATTCATTCTTTTAACAAATAAACTCAAAGTAGTATTAACTTTTTATGGATTTTAAATTGTTAGGCTTTAAAACACTTCAATCTGATGAGACCAAAAAAAAAAAAAGTTCAAGAAGCAAACCATACAAAGTAAAAGAAAAAAGTGTTCCTATTAAATTCTCAGCACATTTCATACATGAGCTGGTTATTTGAACGTGTCTATTATTATTTACTTTAAAAATGTTGGTCATTGAAAATGCACAACATGTTATTTGAGTGTGTGAGGAGAAAAGGGAAATAGTAACACCAAAAGATGTAAAAAACGGCGTAAAATATTACCAAACATTACCTAAGAAAAGTAAAAATACTACTTATACAGAAAAAGTCGGCATCTAAAGTAAAGGGGGATTTTTTATTAATTAAGTTTTTCGGGCTGGCAGCACTGGTTGGTAATCTGTGAAAGTGAAAAGTGTTCAGTATACTCTGCCTTTTCATCATGGAGAAACTCACAATCGAGCAACGACTGCAAATCGTTGAAATTTATTATCAAAATTCGTGCTCTTATCACCAAATTTCGCACCAAATTTACTTTGGTGGATATTAAACCACCGACTCGAGTTCAAAGAGTGCGCACCGAAGAGAATATTGCAGCCGTAGCGACCAGTGTTAATGAGGATAGTGAAATGTCAGTTCGTCGCCGTTCTCAGTTATTGGGCATGTGTTGGCTGAGTTGGACTTGGCTGATATGTGGTTTCAACAAGACGGTGCCACATGCCACACAGCTCGTGAAACAATGGACATATTGAAGGATGAATTTGGTGAGCAGTTTATCTCTCGAAATGGCCCTGTGAGTTGGCCGCCAAGATCATGTGAGTTGACGCCTCTTGACTATTTCTTGTGGGGTTATGTGAAGTCGTTGGTCTATGTGGACAAGCCAAACACGATTGAAGCCTTAGAGTATAACATAACACGTGTTATTCATGGAATACAGGCCGAAATGCTAGAAAGTGGTAAACAAAATTGGACCTTACGAATGGACCATTTGAACCGGAGTCGCGGGCAACATTTACATGAAGTTATTTTTAAAAAGTAAATGGCAAAGACCAATTTATCGATTCCAATAAAAAATTTTAATATATGATGCGAATTTAAGTGTTTTTATTAGATTAAAAAAAAAACTACGCTTACAAAATCACCCATTAGAAGGCTTAGTTTTTGTTTTATATAAAATAACTCTCTTTAAAAAATTAAGCAGTATAAAAACGTTTTCAAATATGTTTTAAGATTTTATTTAAATATTAAACTTTTTCCCCCTTTTCAAGTCATGTATTAGGAGTCACACTTTTTATATATTTTCGTGATTTTAATATATTCATAAACGAATATGTATACAAACACATATGAATTAATAAGTAGATGCCACGTTTTTTTCTTTTATAGGTCAGGACAGAAAATTAAATGTATGAAATAAATTTTTATAAATAAAATTTTGAAATATATGTTCAAAATTTTAATTTACAATTTAATATATGAAAAGTACAGCAGAAAATGCTATATAGTAATTTAAGACAAGTAAGTATAGTCGGTCGTCAATCTTGACTATATAAAGGGTGGCCCAACCATAATGCACGATGTTAATTGTGAGTCACACCTTAAAGTCAAGTTTTTTGCCCAACTTAATGTTTCAATGTTTGACAAATTCAACCAGCGAGGTGATAGCGGTTTAGGCCCCTATTATGAGTTACATTCGACAAACGATTTTCGCTGGCTATCGAACTTCGACTATCGAATGTTAATTTGGTATTATGAGTTGGCAGCACTGTCGAGAATTTCGTTGTGCAAATAAATGTAAAAAACTTGTAGAAAATGTAACTATTTGTAAATTTGTTTGTGTTCGTATACCAAATACCATATTCTTTATCAGTTTTGTTCATTTTATGCAAGACCAACGACGTCGTTAACAGCAATTTGAAACGCTCATATTCCTTATGAAACAAAATTATTTTTTGAACAAATGATTTGCAGCAAAGTTCAGCATGTAAAAAAGTGGGATGAAACGCCACTGAAGGTAAATTATTTGAAAACAATCATAATTCCGCCGTGGTCACGTTTAACTTTAATTTTATTTTTTAAATTTTTTAACTGTAAATTAACAAAATCACAATAGTAAATTTTTATGAAATGCGCGCCATAATACCAAATGAAAATTCGTTCGATCAGCTAATTCGACTGCTGTCGAAAATCGAATTTAGTTCATAATAGGCACCTTAATGTTTGGCGTTCGTTAAAATTGCGTCGCATTTAAATGTCACATTAAAGGTACAAATACTTTTTAAAACCATAAATTTGTTAACTTTGTTTTTATTAAACAAATAAATCACAAAAATTCCAATTCTTTCTATTCAATGAAAAAAGTTCGGTTTTTGGTTCGATCTTAAAAATCTACCGAAGTTCGGGTTTAGCTTCGGTCTAAAATTCGTTCTTAAATAATAAAAAAAAAAACGTAATATACTCTCCCCTGCGATGTTTGTATAGGATTAATATTCCTTTTAAAAGTTGCCCTTCTTTTAGAGACCCTTTTTATTTGGCATTTCAAGATTCATGTTTATTCATACTTACTTCAAGAAATCGAGGACAAGAAAAAATTCAAATATAAAATATTTATATTCAAACAAATCATCTAAAACAGTAGAAACACATCTATTATTTGTGGATTTTTTTTTAAACCAAAAATGCTTTTACTAGAGTTGAGCTTGTTGTATTTTTTTTGCAGGATTTAGATACATCCATCAACAAAGCAACAAAATGTATTTGAAGTTTGTTTTGTTCCTTTTTTTAAGTTGGTGCATGACTAAATGAGTGATGATAGAGATGTTTGATTTTTGAAATGACTTATGCTTCCGGTTAACCGATTATTTGAATATGAAGTAGGAACACGCAAGGACTTAAAAAAAACATATTAATTTCACATTTGAAAACATTTTATAATTATAACCACACCATCATAGTGGAGCGGATGACGAAGTATACCGATTGACTCAGAATCACTTTAATAAAATTTGGTACATACGTTTTATAAGTTTTATTGATCAAAAGTTGGTAAACATTTGCAAAACTTATATACTTCAAATACATATCACGATATAGCAGCAGTCGCTGTTTCAACTGGAAATGTGATTAAAACAAGGGAGAATAAAGGTCAATGAGCAAAAATGCGTACATATAACATTCAATTTGCGTCGATAATCATGCCCCCTATTAAAATTAATAATCAAATAATACCTCAACACTCGCATGTAAAATATCTCGGTATACATCTAGATTGGTATTTATAGTGGAAATGCAATATTAAAGCAATTCAACTGAATTGGGTTATTGGAAGGAATTCTGTCCTTAGTCTCGATTGCAAACTTCTACTTTACAACTCTATCTTAAAGCCAATCCGGTGCTACGGTATACATTTAAATTCAAAGGTCCCAAAATAAGATTTTCGAATAATCACAGCCATACAAATATGACGGTTTATTGAAATTCTTAAATTTGATCCCTGCAGCCCATAGATGGGTAAAATGTATGACCAACCCCACTTTATTTTTCATCTCCATCATTTATTTTTAACATACCTACCCGCTATCTTCATTTCTTAAGGGGGCTTCCATACAAAATTTTCAATACAGCCTAGAAATATATTGAAGAAAAAGTCCCATAACTGCCCAGAAGTCGCCCCAAGAGGATAAAATGTATGATCGACCTCAATTAGTTTTTTGTCCTTAACATTTTCTTCAATCATACTGACCCTTATTACCACCTTCTTAATGTGACTCCCATACAAGTATTGCGTTTAATCAAATTCCTGACTTTAATTCAAATTTTTCGGCTTTTAATCATTAATGGCTTGTTTTGTTTGCAACTTCGTTTTTAAAAGTCTAGAAAAGAATTTGAAGTATAGCTGCATTTTCCAATACTTTATGAATTATTAACAAACAAAACATTCAAAATGCAAAAAAAAAAAAAAACAAAAATATGTTTCTAAAATGCCTGCGCATACATATTTTACTTTACTTAAAGGTAATTTTATTGCGGAATTTTGATTTTTTTAGTGTTTTCAATCACTTTATCGTTACGCGAATATATGTTGCACAACCTCCTACATTTTTGAAATAACGGTATATCTCGAAATCAAGAGCTAACCTGAAAAAACGGTAAGAACAACTGGATTCAGCGTACCCTAATTAGGTTAAAACGCCAGGTGCCCGGGTTTTCTAATAGGTACTTTACAACATTGAATTTAATTTGTAAAAGACCTATTTCACTGATCTCAACATTTTCATTATGTTAAAGTACACGAACGAACAACGTATGCAAATTTTAAAAATGTACTACCAAAATTCGGAGTCGGTGACCGTAACTTTAAGGCCCGTTTTCACAACTTACCGATTGCTAAAAGTATACTTTAACCGGCCTTATAAAAAGTGTTCCATTATTAAAACTTTGCTTTAACCTAAAGTGAGCGGTTAAGTAAATTAGGGTTTATCCTACCTGTACCCATGTTCTGTAACTTTAGTGAGAACTTCTCGCATCGAAAAGATGTGAAACAAAATATTCCATCGTTTCTCGAAAAGTGAGAAAAAAGTGTGTCTGTAACTTATGTCGAAAACTATCAGAAGAGATTACGTCGTTACGTTATAAAAGTCATAACATTGCACTCGAAGCCGATGTGACATTGCAGACGTTGAGGACGCCAGTCACACATATAGTTAACGGCGACCAAAATTTACTAAAATTGAAAAATTTTCAACGACGGCGGCGAAAATACAACCGTCGGCCATGCCAAATAATGTTAAGTGCGACTTTAATGTTTGTTGTTTGTAAACGAGCTTTGAAAAAATTCGTATATTTTATAAAAATGGTAAAATAAAATAATTAAACAATAAAAAAAGGGCCAAGAACATAATTTTATTATTATTATTCTTTGCAATTTGCATTTTTAGTTGTTTTTTAGTGTTAAAATTTTTTTCTCGCCCCATTTTTATTCGTGAGTTTTTTTGACAGTCCAAAGCGGGAACTTTTCTCACCAAAATGTTACAGACACACTTTTTCTGTAAATTGGCGAGTAATTTCCTTGCGTGACAGCTTGTACTCGCCAAAAAAAGTTACAGACACAGTTTAGTGAGAAAAACAGCTGTTTGTTTCAATATACGGCATTTTTGTTCTATTTCACACATTTCAATCGAAAAGTTTCTCGACACGAGAGTTACAGAACATGGGCACTGGTAGGTTAAAGTAAAGTTGTAATAATGGAACACTTTTTATACGGCCGATTAAATCCTACCTTTAGCTATAGGTAAGTTGTGAAAACGGGCCTTAAAGCGTTAACTCAAATTTTCGGTCGTTATTCTCAACCTAGTAGACAAACAATAACAAGTTTAGTTCAAAAATTTGAGTCTTTATATGTCTTTATATTCATTGCTGCCGTGCCAATGAAACAACGGGTTGGTCGAAGTGACGAAAATATCGCTGCCGTTCAGGCGGCGTTCTATGGGCATCGTCAAGACCACTTTATGACCAATTTGGTGTAAAGATATTGGTTTACACCCATACAAGATCAAGCTGACACAAGAATTGAAGCCGATGGGCCATATGACGCGACGTACGTTCTCCGATTGCGCTCTGTAGACAATGCGCCAAGAGGTGGAATTTCACATCAAGCTCATCTTCAGTGACGAAGCTCATTTTTTGCTCAATGGTTTGGTCAATAAGCATAATATGAGATATTGGTTTGGTCCACCAACTTCATCCACAAAATATAACTGTTTGGTGCGGTTTGCATGCCGGCGGCGCCATTGGGCCATATACTTACGCCGACAATAACGATCGTCACGTTACTGTAAATGGCGATCGTTATCGCGCCATGATTACCAATTATATTTGGCCCGAATTGTTAAACATGGACTTGGAAGACATGTGGTTTCAACCGGACGGTGCCACAAGCCACGCAACACACGTTACAATCGATTTATTGAAGAGTAAGACCCCTATTACGGTTTACAACTCAACTCAGTTGAGTTGTTATTTCTTAATTTTTGTATTATGGTTTACAACTTTGCTTTATTGCTGTGAACAAGAACATAACAGAAATAACAACTGATCACAACCAGTTGTCTTAATTACAACTCAACTGTGTTGAGTTGTAAACCGTACAGACGGTGGTCAGATCTTACAATGTTGTCATTAAAATTGCCTAAAAATGTCTTGCAACTGTATGCACATTGTAAGCTCATTGTCATTTGGCAGATATGTAAAATTAATGCATCTGACAATGGCACCATTGCCAGAAAAATGACAACATTGTAAGATCTGACCACCGCACAGTGGGAAATTTTACGAGAAGGCGGTCAAAATTCCATAACTTTTGACTGGATCGGTATTTTTTTATGCGATTTTTTTTGTTCGATAGGTGCGATGTTAGGCTTTAATTTGCGCTATAAAACGTAAAATTCGACTGATAGAAGCAAAAGTTATGGGGAGTTCAAAATGCATTTTCATTTTTTTGTTGAGTTTCGGTGTAAAAGTTGAATATTTCATATATGATTTTTTTATAATTTATCATTATTTCTCTTGTATTTTACAACTGATACTTATTTTTTATTGTCGAACTTAGATCCTGTCAGAAAATGCCAATATTTGGCCCCTGGACTCCTATTGGAGTTCAAAATGCATTTTCATTTTTTTGTTGAGTTTCGGTGTAAAAGTTGAATATTTCATATATGATTTTTTTATAATTTATCATTATTTCTCTTGTATTTTACAACTGATACTTATTTTTTATTGTCGAACTTAGATCCTGTCAGAAAATGCCAATATTTGGCCCCTGGACTCCTATTGGAGTTCAAAATGCATTTTCATTTTTTTGTTGAGTTTCGGTGTAAAAGTTGAATATTTCATATATGATTTTTTTATAATTTATCATTATTTCTCTTGTATTTTACAACTGATACTTATTTTTTATTGTCGAACTTAGATCCTGTCAGAAAATGCCAATATTTGGCCCCTGTAAATTTTTTAGTCCCAATATTCACAGGGGCCAAAGGTTGGCTTTTTTTTGGAAAGACGAGTTGTTATAAGGATAAAACTGAAAAGGAATATTTTGAAAAATGCCCAAATAGCATTCTTGGCTATCGATAACATTTTAGGTAATTCAACTTTTACTTTTGGTTTGAGATGTATGTGTATTTTATTTTATTTTATTGGTTCGCTTTCGCTGTTCTGTATACTGATTTTTTGTCCGTTTTAAATCCAAAAATAGTGCAAATGCTTCTTCTGGAGTAAATTTCATTTCTTCAGTTGGTGTAGGCATACTTTTTAAAATCCTCTTTGTGCGTTTAGGGCTCGCTTCCACTCTTTTTTCAATTATTGCAATTTTTGTTTTCTTATTTTGCGTTGGTTGAATTTGATGCAGAAATGAATCCTTTATCATACTATGAGAAATTTCTTTATTGATATTTGCTAGCTTGCGTCTTCGTGATCTTTCACTGCAATTGTCAATTTGTTTTGCGGGCCGACCCACTTTTCCAGTTTCCTTAGCAGTTATTGACAGCTTCTTAAAAATCAGATCATTTGTTAGCCATTTTTCGTTGCGTAAGTAAAACGTTTTCTTGTTTCTAGAACATTTAAGGTACCGTTTTCTTAATGTTAATACAAAATTTTTAATTTTTATCTTATGAATCTTATGAAAGAATGGATTATTCATTATGTGTAACACAAAATCTTTTTCATCTTTCTGTTGAAAATATATATCTGCGAGAACTTTATAACTGAACTTAGCCATTGTTTAAACAATAATGAAGGTAAAATTATGAATGCATGCACTTTTATACTCTTGATAGAAGTTTTTTTAAATGATCTTTTGTTACTGCTTCTTTAAAACATAAAAACCCTTTTTTAAATACAAATTTAATCTTTTATTAGCATTTCTTTGAAACATAAAAAACCCCTGTTTTCACAATTTTTAAAAGGATACCATACCGGCAATAAATTAACAGGTAACATATAGGTAATTTTCACGTAAAATATAACTGCGTGCTAGTTTTTTTACCATTTACCTGTTCTTCCATTTTTTTAAATTAATTTGCAATTTTCAGGTAATTAAACTATGTAGTTTATGTTGCGGCTATTTACTTATGTTTAACCTTTTAACTTACTCAGAAATCTAACGTGTTAGTCTATTTATGTCGCCTATTCGTTTTGCAGCATCCGTTCACCCACAATAAGTTCATAACAATGGCAATACCTTTACCATCTCCAAATTAATTGATAACCTGACGTGCTAGATAATTTATGTGGCCTGAACTGCTTTATTTGTCGAAAATTCTTTAAGATTCACCTTCTTTAATTTCAGTAATGTTTCCTTGCAGGACTTATTTTTTGAACCGAATATCTTACCTTGGGTCACAGAAATTGCTGTAGTTCGCAAGGTCGTATCCAGACGTGCGTACAATGGGGTATAGAAATGTAGGTTAGATTCTGGACTACAAGAGAGTATAGGTTTTTTTTTGACGCATTTTGACGCTCAGGACTTATGCTCTATAAAGTAGGAAATTTCCGGGAAATTTTGACATAAAAAAAAAAAAAAAAATTAAAAAGTTCTAGAGGTCGCAGAGTTTAATGCTTTAAACCACGTATAGCTAATAAAATAAACTAATACACAAAACTTATTCTGTCAAAAAATCTTAAAAAACAAAAAAGTTATGAGCATTTCAACTTCAAAAATTGACTCAGAAATTCAAAACTATAACCAAATATTGAGAAAGTCCATTTCGGACCACCCTGTTCTCAATGAAATAGTTGAAATAGGGTTTTAATTTTTTGGCTCCCGAGGTTCACTAGTATTTACTTTCACATGAATAAAAAAATTTTAAAATCGGAGAACAAAAAAAAAAATAATTTTGGCCGCCTTCTCAAAATATGAACCAGTGTGCACCGCCTGTACGAAGCTTAAGTTTGGTGAGCGTGTTATCTCAAGAAATGGAGCAGTCAATTGGCCGCCTCGTTCGTGCGATTTAACGCCTTTAGACTTTTTTCTTTGGGGCTACGTCAAATTATTGGTCTATGCCAACAAGCCGACACCGTTGGAAGAACTCAGAGCCAAAATTGAACGCGAAATAGCGGCCGATACGTCCGAAATGTGTGACCGAGTCATCGAAAATTTGGTCCAACGAATCGACCGTCGCCGACGTGCCCGCAGTGGCCCTATGAACGAAGTCGAGTTCCATTTATAAATGTTTTGATTCTATTTTAATTCGAATTGGAAAACCCGCTACATATTGAGAAAATAAAAATACAGTGCACTCGGGAAAACGTCAACGCTCGTTTACGTCTACATCCCAAAACGTCAACCCTTTCTTTTTTACATTGCCTACTCTAAAACGTCAACCCAACCACAAAGCTCTAAAACGTCAACTCTGAATAAACAAAATTTTGAATTTAGCAGAAGTTAAAATACACATACAGTGCACTCGGGAAAACGTCAACACTCGTTTACGTCAACATCCCAAAACGTCAACCCTTTCTTTTTTACATTGCCTACTCTAAAACGTCAACCCAACCACAAAGCTCTAAAACGTCAACTCTGAATAAAACAAAATTTTGAATTTAGCAGCAGTTAAAATACACACATTTATACACATACACACTTATTTTATAAAATAATATCAGAAATTGGGGATTCCCCTTATAAGTAGAGTAGAAAAGAACTTGCAACTGTATGTACTATTGTCTTTTTATTTATGTTCAGTTGCTTTTTTGTTCTCGTAAGTATCACATTAACAAAATGAGCTCAAAACAACCGAAATTGCGTAATCTACAAAAAAAGGCATATTTTGGACTTATTAGAAAAGGGTACAAGTGCGGTAACTTTAGCGAAGCAATATGGTGTAACAAAGTCAACCATTAGCAAGATAAGTTTTTTTTAAAATTTATATGTGTGCATGTTAAATTAAAAATATGATCTCATTTAAAATGTATTATTTTGGTTCTAATTGTCTTCTATGGTTCTAGTCAGGTTGAATGACATTTTTGTTTCCTTTTTGAATTTGTTTAAGTTTAGTTTTAGTTTATAATCAATAAAAACCTTTAAAAGCACATTATCGATATGTTTTTATTTAAAAATTTTACATTCGCAAACGTCAACAATTTGTTAAACGTCAACACCCGCGGTTTTAATTAGTTGACGTTTTCCCGAGTGCACTGTATTTGTACACATACACACTTATTTTATAAAATAATATCAGAAATTGGGGATTCCCCTTATAAGTAGAGTAGATAAGAACTTACAACTGTATGTACTTATGTTTTGTATTTTTATTTATGTTCAGTTGCTTTTTTGTTCACATAAATATCACATTAACAAAATGAGCTCAAAACAACCGAAATTGCTTAATCTACAAGAAAAGGCAAATATTTTAGACTTATTAGAAAAGGTTACAAGTGCGGTAACTTTAGCGAAACAATATGGTGTAGCAAAGTCAACCATTAGCAAGATAAGATTTTTTTAAATTCATATGTGTGCATGTAAAATTAAAAATATGATCTCATTTAAAATGTATTCTTTTGGTTCTAGTTGTCTTCTATGGTTCTAGTCAGGTTGAATGATTTTTTGTTTCCTTTTTGAATTTGTTTAAGTTTTGTTTTAGTTTATAATCAATAAAAACCTTTAAAAGCACATTATTGATATGTTTTCGATTTAAAAATTTTACATTCGTAAACGTCAACAATTTGTTAAACGTCAACACCCGCGGTTTTAATTAGTTGACGTTTTCCCACATAGGCTCCATACAAACTTTTCTTTGTGTATATAAACCATTTTATTATGTAGGTATTTAGATTACAAAATTTCATATTTGACCATATCTTCCATACAGATACATACCAATCCCAAAAACGACAACTTTTGTAAATTTTGTGATCGTAGGTCCAGAATAAACCCCCTTAATGAAAGCGCTTTAAGGCGAAACATTCTTATATAGATGTAGAAATCCTTATATTCAATTACATATACAAATCTTAGCCTCATAGCATAATTTTGTTTTCCCGGATCCAGGATTACCCATGGATCCAAAATAGGATACGCTCTCACAAATATGTCATTATATACTGACCGACCATACTTTATACATAATTGGTTTTTTTTTTATACATAAGCATGTATGTATGTATTAATTAAATTTAAAGCTTCGTACAGACGGTGGTCAGATCCTTCAATATTGTCATTAAAATTGGCTAAAAATGTTTTGCAACTGTGTGAACATTGTAAGCTCATTTTCATTTGTCAGAAGTGTAATGTATCTGACAACGGCACCATTGTCAGAAAAATGACAACATTGTAAGGTCTGACCACCGTCTGTACGAAGCTTAAGTTAAAAAAAAAAACCCGACTATTGTTTAAGTTTGTTAATCCAATTTTCAAACAACAAAAATCTCCATCACTAACTAAATAAATTTACTCATGTCTGTTTGTTCTCAATTTTATTTTATGACTATATTTTCCTTAACCATTCTTTATGTAACAATATTTTTTTTCCTGTTTTCCCAAGTAAATCTCCTGTGAAATTCTAGGTTTATGTCAGTTAGAAAATAAATTAAAGTTTATTGAGATGAAATTTCTTTTACAGCCAATAAAAATGAAATCAAAATATTTGGAGAAAGGACCAAAGGTGTTAGTTATAGTAACACAAAATGTTGACTCTTACATTGTAAAAAAGAATGTGAAAAAGATTCTCAAGAGAAGCATTTCAAAATTTTGTAGTTTTCTTGTTTGTTAAATGTGGTACAGGAAAAAAAATTCCATATGAGAGATGTTTATTTAATATTAAGCATATTTAATATTAGGGAAAATGGGCTTGAAGTTTTTTTTTTATTTTTGATGTTAAGTTTCATACTACTATGTATTAAACTTTAGAGTAATTTTAAATAAAGAGAAAGATAAATAAATGTATATGTACCAGTGATGGGATTTAAAAATTTTTTGCTGAAATTTTAACGAAAACGGGCCAAATCACTTTATTATAAAAATTTTGAAAACTTTGACTGCCGTGTTCATAAAATATTAAAATGGATTTGAAATGCATTTTAAAAACAATTTTTATAAAAAAGTTTAGTTTAAATTTTGTATTTTTACTGGATATGTATTATGTTTTATAAATTATGGATGCCTTTAAGGTTAAAATGGTTTTAGCATTAAAAAGCAGGAACGATCAGGCCTAACTTTTGATTGTGCATTTAATTTTACTGTCTGTTTAACGATTTCGAACGTCATAGAAAATTATATTTAAAACAAAATTCTAAAATTTAAATGTAATTTTCTATGCGAACGTTTACGTTCGAAATCATTGAAGTAAAAAAGTAAATTTTTAATGTCTTTTTTTTTGAAAAATTAATCCAAAAAAGAGCGAAAGGGCCATAGGGCTAAGCAACATTCAAAAGTGCCAAAAGCGGCCCAATTGTGCCATTAATCCCATCACTGATATGTACATGTAGAATACTTAAATTCGTTTTAGAAAATGTGTGGATTTAAGAGGGTCCTTTTGCAAATTCGTTACCTTGCGTTGAGTCATATACATTTTTTAAAATTTTAAAAAAATTGTGAGGTAAAGTGAGTGTTTTAAAGTGAGGTTAAGGTTATTTTTTGCTTTTAAATTATGGTTTGTGGGTATTTAAAGTTGATAAAGTCAAGTTACTTCAATGAAAAAAAAGTTTGAAATAAAAATGTTTTGTTTCTGGCAAATGTTCTTCATTTATAGATTTGTAGTTCATTTGTAGATTTTGAGAGTAATTTCAACTTCTTCGTACTCCTTAAATCAACAGCTTAAATTTTAAAATTTTTTTCTTTTCATTTTTGATCTTCTCATATAACACTATGTTAGTTGAAAAAACATACAAGCCAGGCACATGGCGTTTTAACATAATTCGGGTACGCTGAATCCAGTGGCGCCCGCAGTTTTTTTAGATTGGCTCTGGTTTTCAAGATATACCGTTATTTCGAAAATGGAGGAGGTTGCACGAGATATGTTCGCCTACCTCAAAAACGGTTTAGTTTATTGAAATTACTAAAAGCCTTTAAGAAAAGTAAAACTTTTTTCTAATATGAACAGTCGTTTTTGAAACATAATTTTTTTTTTTGAAATTTCGAAATTTTTGTTTTTTAAAAATTCATAAAAAATTAAAAAAAATGCAGCTAGGCTTCTAATTTTTTGCAGACAAATAAAAAACGAAGCTGCAAACAAAACAAGCCATAAATCATTAATTAAAAAGAAATTTACTTTGTATTATTTATATGGAGCGGGATCCCGGGAAATTTAAAAAAAAAATTCCCGCTTTCCCGGGAAAAAAACTCTACTACTAACACATACATATGTACAAAATACAAGATTTGTTTTTTTTTTTTAATTATCAAATAATTATTCGACATTTTTAAGAAACCGGTTTTTGGATTTCTTTATTTTACTTTTCCGTGCTACATGTGATGATTTTTTAATTTTCTATAATATTTAACTTACAAACATAATATTATAGGTGCCTAAAGACCCTAAGTGAATGAAAACCTATAAGATGAAAAATGAATAAGAATATGTAAGGGGAGCTTTTTAGTACTTTTTTGTGCAACATCTGGTACTTTGATTAATTTTCGTTAAAATTAGATATAGAAAAATAAAATTAAACATGCAATTTCCTAAGTGAAATACAATTTACAAAGGAGATTTTATGATACTTTTTTGTTTTTCAATTGATATTTTCTGATATTTTCACATTGAACTTACAAAATTAAATTAGTAGAAGATAAAATATGAACTAGATGTTGGTCCCTTGCCAAATCGATCCACTAGATGAAAAAAATGAATGCTTTCTATTTCTATGTTTTCTTCATATGTACATAAAAATTTATGATCGAATTTTGATCATTAGGCGAATGATTTAAATAATTTAATGAAAATTAAATTTGATAAACTTAATAAGCCTAGTTAAAAAATTGGATTAAAAAAAACCATAAATTGTTCAACAAAATAACCACAATACGAATTATTGTTTTATTTTTAATCTAAACAAAAAGATTCTATGCGGAAAACAAGTAACAGCCAGCGACATGAACACTTTCTTTTTACAAGTTCTATGTTGTGTGAAAATTTGACCGAATGCCGAACATTAATCGCATCAATCAATCGCAACCAAATGTTCGAACGGACTCTACTGATTAATAAGAACACTGCAGGAGTAAAAAACAGTTCTGAATGGGTGAGCGCGGATTTCTTAAATCTCTAGCTGGCTCCAGAAAAAAGAATAGGGACTAAGTTCTTTTAGGAGTTTTAATTTTTACATTGTTAGACCTTTCAAAAAGTAATAACAAATTGCGTTTGGGGGTGAGCAAAAATGAAAAAGTTTCTTAAGAAATCGATGTACAGCGGTAATTTCTACGCACTGTAAAAATCTTAGATCAGTTTCTTTACTATTTTGCTGCCAAAAAAAAAAAGTATCCCCCCTTTGTAGTATAAGATTACATACATATAAAAATAAAACAGTTTATTGTTTCTACTGAAAATATATAAATTTTGAGTTAAACCCTTTAGAGGAAGCTGTGCGATTTGTAAAGTAGACTCTGGTCCTTATTTTCTGACTTCAACATTTTTAAAGGTAAATATTAGAAAATTGTGTATGCTAAAAAATGTTGGAGTCGGAATCGCAGGTTTTTGTGGGTACTTTGACTTCAACTCGGACACAAAAACCTCAACTCCAACTTAACGGCCCAGGGTTCTAGAGAAGACAGCTACTAAGCCTAAAGATTGCGTTAAAAAAATATCATTGTACTGCATGGTGTCTTAAAAACACCCCTCCCGTCAATGTGAATTACTTTTAGGCTTTAAGAAGTCCTTTTTAAGTGTATTAAACCCTTACTTGGGCACCAATTTTCTATTACGAATTTGGGCAGTATTTACATTTGTAAATATGTATGTATACTTTATATGTTTTTTTCTCTCTTAATTTTGTATGTTTATTTGATGTATTTTTTTTAAATTATTTTATATATCGGAAAACCATGAAAAATAAGCCACTGAGACCGGGCATCTGGTTAAATTAGCAATTGAGGTGTATTTCTTTCAGGTATTGCAAGAAAACCAAATAAATCCGTCTGAAGTAAAAAAAAAAAAAAAATATATAGAGATACCGTAGCACATGACCACATGTCTTACCGATGATGGTTGAAGCCGTTTTGTTATTAATTTCGTTTAAAATAATTAAAACATCCATTTTTAAGTTTTAAAATTTTTACAAACTCTTTAAAAGCGTCATAATTTCAAATTATTTTAATCCATTTCTTTTTTATCTTTTACCATTCAAAAACAGATGACAAACATATTAAATTATCTTCTAAACCTAAACTCATTTAAAATATACTTTTAGTTTCAAAAACAAAACTCAATTTATTCATTTCTGTTTTAATTGAAAACATTTTAAAGCTCCATTTGATTAATCCATGACAGAAGGCGATGGTTTAATGTGGTTGCGGTTTTGGGTTTCTGAGAACTTTAAAAACTATACAATTTCTAAATTTGAAACTTTGTAACGTATTTCTTCCGTTGTTGCTTCGGTCTCTTTCTTGTAGATTTTTTTAACAAAAAACAAAACTTGCGTTAACATGACAATCAAGAGTTCCCCAAAATGTTTGTGTGTGAGTATGTATAATAAGTAAATAATGAAAACATTACGTTGTATCCCAAGAAACACAAAAATAATAAACATATTGTATATTTGCTCCATGTCAACAAAATTTTGAAGAAAAAAAAAAAAAAAAAAAATTGAAACAATGGAAAGTTTACAACAAAACAAAGTGATGGGGAAAGAGGTTTAAACTACAACAGCCGAACAATTACTTGAAAAAAATATATTTTTAAATTTACCTCATTCCGATTTTAAAGTTGAGTATTTTTTGAACATTTAAAGAAAAATTGTTTATGTACATATTATTTTCTCAAGCATTTTAGAAAGCAATTGAATTTTGACAATAATTATATTTTTATAATAATAATTAATTTTTTTCTAAATACTTTTTGTCTTTTTAAGCTGGCTGAATTTATGTGGAGATTAAAGGAATAATGGCATTTAATATGGGTATAATGACTCAGGCGGATTTAAATGAAGCTGCTAAATTGGAAAAACGCAAACAATATGAGGAGGAGCGTAAGAAACGAATATTCAATGCCAAGCAACGTTTATATGGGGTAAGTGTACATAATTTAATGGAAAAAAATCTTAAAAATTAACCTTAATGTTAAAATAATTTTCGCGTAAAAAATATTTAATTTCTCGAATTAGTCAATGTTATAAATATAATACCAAACTACATACATATGTATATTCTAACTTAACTCTGGCGGGATTTGAACCCGCAATGCTAGCACTGATAGACTAACTCACTACCAACAATCCTACCGAGACACCATCTCGAATTAAACATTTATCGCATCAGTTGCTCCTATGAGGGCCAACTCAAAATTTTGCAATTTTTATTTCTGCAACACACTACTACCCTGTACTAATAATTTGTAAATTTTGAGTTGACCCCTTTGCGATATGTTAACGTCTAATTCAAGAGGGTAACTGGGTTGGCTAGTTGTTAGTGAGTTAGTCTATTAGTGCAACGGTTGCGGGTTCGATTCTGGCACTTTTACAATAAATTTTATAACTAAAAATTGCTTTACTTATTTAAACAATTTTTTTTTTTAGCTCGATTTAGATACCTTAGAACGTCAAATAGCTGATAAATCTAAATCGAAGCAAATAGAAGCCGAATATGATCGTCGCTATGAACAACAGGCCGACATGATACAAAAAGTAGTTCACAGCAAAGAATTAGATTTGGAGAAACGTAAACGAGTTGTTGATAGTGATATTAACTACTATCGCTGCCGTTTTCAACGTAAAGATCAAAGACGTGAATACGATCTTAATGACCCCGAATTAATGAAAAAATCCCAACCGGTACGTATAGCAGACGATGACTTCACACTAGGCATTTCTTCGGCTCAAATATTTAACGGCGAAGATTTGGGCCAACGGGAACGACAACAAAAACAGCGGGAACAACAAAGAGCCTGGTTAGATCAGCAAATATTGGAAAGAAAACAAGCCAAAGAATCACGTTTGCAAGCTGATAAAATTCTACAACAATCTATGGAATCCCGTGATAAACGTCTAGAAGATATGGCCAATTCAGAGCGTAAAGTTCGCAGTCAAATAATCGAATCCATAAGAGAGTACAATTGTGAAATGGCCAAACAAAAACGTGAACAAAATGTACGCAAACAAAAGGAGAAAAATGAGGATGACATGGCAGAAATTTACAATATGTTAACAAGTGACATTCTAACGGAAAATCCAGATGTGGCTCAGTCGAAAACAAATCCAAATAAGAAAATAGCTTTTATGTATCGTGGCATGACGCCGGAAGAATTAAAATCGTTTCGTAGAGATCAGCATCAGCAAATGTTAGATAAAAAGAAACAGCAAACGGAACAAGAGATTATGGACAAACAGTGGGAACAATATGCTTTGAATATGGATCGTGAATTGAGGTTAAAAGATTTGGAAATGTGCCGTAAAAAACAAAGTGAATTTGAAAAACTATTGGAGACTAATGACAAATTAGCGCAAGAGCAAAAAGTTCAAAAGGAATTAAACAATAAAATTTTTAATAAAAATGAAATTACAAAAGATTTCTATAAACAATTTAATAAGACATCGCGATAATTTAAAAAAAAAACATTAAATTTAAAAATTTATTTTCTTAACACATTTTTAAACTATTTTTATTTGGCCAAAATTTAATAAAATATATTTAATTAAACTTAACATTTATCTTTTAATATTGAATTTCACTCCCTAATTCCGTTTTTGTATTAAATGTACTTAATTGTCTCATTTTATGGACAATATTTTTGTAGAACATTTCATTACCGTCCTCCTCTTTCCATTTTTCTATTTATTTAGAATAGAGCCAAAAATAGCCGTTATAGAGGGGAATAAGAGGGTTAATATGTTCCACAAAAATATCGGCCGTAATATTTTCTACAAAGTTGCTAAACTTTGCTTGTACCTCAGTTGTAAAGAACACATAGTTTGATGTACCGATATGCTGCACAAACAGACCCAAAGGGGGAAACTTTAACCATCCCTGAAATAAAATTCCATTGAGATCTTTCAAAACGCCGACAAACGTATTTTTTTTTTGCTTTCCTCTCAGAATCAGAATCATTGTAAGAAACCCGTTATTTTCTTGTTTGTTGTACACTGTTATTTAATGTTAAAATTTGTTTTTGTTTGCAATATAAATATACGGAAACAATTTTCTTTTCGACATTGTGGGCCAGGCAGTAAATAACTTTCAAAAAGCAAAATTACACTATATTTTTTATTATACATTTTTCCACGGTTAATTTTCCATTCATACAGAACGTTTCACATGTCATAAACCACCATGTGTTTGTTAAACGAAAATTGTGGAGCTACAACAATCCGAACAGGACTCGCCATTTAAAGCAATTAAAATTCAACATGAAAAAACATATTAACAGTAAATACACGAAAGCAAAAAACGCATACCATAGAAAAAATAAGAAAGAAAATTGTAATGACAATAAAAAAAGAGAAGCAGCTGCCAGTGACGGCATTTGAGCAGGACGAAAGATAGTTAAAGAGAAAACAGACACAGACAATTGGTAATTAAAGATAGAAAAAACAACTAGTACATGCAACGACAATCAACCCTTATAAGAAAAATAAACCAACAGACAATAAGAAAACAGGAAAGCAATCAAATAAAAGAACTAAAAAAGGATATTTACATAAATGCATATACTATAAGAGTATTTTGGGAAACGATCATTTAAGAAAGGTACTAAGGAAATTAAGGCACTTGATGTACACTAGAAAGCATTTAGTTGGAAACAGAAAATGGCTTTTACTATTAAGGTTCGGTTATTAAAAAGTTGAACTTTAAACTTGAATTCTAAACTCTTTATTTTGACAGGAAATTTAACCTAAGGTATTAAAACAATCCATTTATATGGCAATTATGAAAAGGATATTTCGTACGTCAGATGTTCATTAGCGACTGGCAGCTCTTCTTGTCAAACAACAGGATCTAAACTTAGTGATAGGTCTAAATGCAACCGTTGCATTGAAGTCGTTGAAAGTTAGTTAATTAATTCTACTTGATCGACATATGCATTTATCTGGTTTAAATAAATTTTTGAAGATATTTGCATTTCAGTCACATCATCTTTTTTAAAAACACAAATAACGGTAATTTTAGAAAATTTCAAAAACTTTTGACAATTCTGACTTCATATTCGGATTCAGCGGAAAATTTTACATAAAGAATATGTGTCAAATTCATTTGGTCAAAAAACTGTCACGTAGTGAATCGGTTACATAAAAATCGTTATAAAGTGATTAAAAAATTTTTTAAATGTACAATTAAATACATATGTCCAGAAAAGCGGAGCGGGTAAGGGTTGTACTAACCCTGCAACTACACGAGCAAGTCTTGCTTTCCAGTGTTTTACACATACTGCTTGTCAAAATTCACAAAAATTTAAAGCTGTGACGTAGGCTAGAAACAATTTTAAAGCAATTTTTGTTCAAGATGTTATCAAGAAAACATCTTTTAAAGACAATCGAAAAAGATGCCCATTGAAATTGTTATTAGCTGTTTTTTGAACGCAAATTGAAACACTAAACTTGCCAGAGAAACTGATAGCAAATTCGACTTATTTTTAAAAATTATGAGTGAATTGGTAAAAAAGCTTGAGGGTATTAAAACTAGAAATGCAAAACTTGATCGTCTAACCCCCAAGTAAAACTAAAAATTGGTTATTTTTTAGTTGAAAAAAAGTAACCAAAATGGAAAAAAGTAGACAAGTACACTTTGAAAAAAAAAAAAAAACAAAATCGGCAACGCTGGCGAGGAGATGTAATACTGCAAAATGTATTGGAATCACTGAAAAACACAATTTCGAGAAAAATGCAAGTTAGGGACTGTCTACGTGAGACCATTGATATGTATAAATAAAACCTAAAACAACATAGGACATAAAGGGTGCTTGCTTTTGTTTACAATTTATTAGAAATTTGAACAGTTTTAAGGTAAAAACAGTGTGTTAACGTAAAATATTCCAAATCAACATAAATATCACCCTAAAAACTCCAACAGATACGACTAATACTTGTTTTAATTATTTAGATCTTACGATTTAAAGAGATCCTGGTGGTAAAAAAAATTGACCTTGTGTAACCAGCAAAGTTATAATAAAAAAAAAACAACTCGTAACATTAAAAAACGCGTCAGCTCCTTATTTATTATTACACTATTTTACAGCAGGATAATTAAGGACGGTAAAGAAAAAAATTAAAAAAAATCTATGAATTAGAAAAATAACATTTAAACAGCACTCAAAATGGAAAGAAGGGAAAAACCATCTGCTCATAAATGAACATTTTCTAAAGAAGAAAATGAACCATATGCTGTTGGTTTTTTTATAAAAATTTCTTTAAGAAAAAAAAAAAACAACGAGAGAAGAATCATACGTATGTATGTACATAATATGAACATGGAATATTAAAGCAAACAACATACTGCCCTGTACATAACCAATGTTATGTACATGATGGTGTTGATGAAAAACAGTACGTCTTCCTTCTTATATCATAATGTAAAAAAAAGCAAAGAAAAGAAAAAAGAAAATACTTATGGAAAACTGTTATTATGGCACAAAGGACTTATTATTACTACTACTACTACTATATACAAACAACACATACTTCTAACGTATACTTAAGCAATTAAAAAGGCTTAAGAATAAAAAAAAAACAACAACAATAGAATAAGGACTTTTTTTATGAATGCATGTATATGGAAAAAAGAAAAAAAAACAGACATCTTATGATAACGTGTGAGTATTAAATGATAACAATTGAATTTTTAATGTAATGGCAAACAAAGAAAGGAAAATATGTGACATAAAAATAGAATATGTCGGCTGTATTTCCTGAAGGACGGACAAAAAGATAATATGTAATATACAAACAAAATATACATACATTTGTAAAGAAATTTTATTTTATGACCAAAAATTATATTATAGTTCGAGCAAGTTGATTTTGTTTTAAGTGAAAAAACGATGCAGAACTGATGAACATTAAACCCAATGTATACAATATTTCCCTTCAACTATTAAAAGATGATCGACTTTTGTTTTGTTCTCATTTACGTTCGTTTACACACAGAAGTTTCTTACACAAGTCATTGTCTGCCTGCCTTTGCAAATTTTACGTTTGGTCTGCATTGGTTTAGTTTGGCGTTGCATAGCTGTAGTGCTTTACCGTTTCCGACATTAACCATTCGCCTAAGCCTCAAGCTGGAGGTCCACACCATGCGTTCTTACGTTTGATAATTTTTGTGCATTTTATAAATTTGTCATCAAAAACAGCTTACATTTTTCCACCACACATGCAACGCATACAAAAGTAGAGAGCAAACACACCTACTTTCCTGCCCGTCTATACCAGAGATAATTATTGCGACATATATTGCAGTAAATGTCAAAATTATGTTATCTTTAATGTAGACAGCAATATTTTATAAATATTTATTGCCGGCAATTTATGTTACAATAATTGTAAGTCCATTTTTGCTGACAATTTTTGCTAACATAAAACGTCAAATTTGGTTGTCAATTGAAAAAAAGAAGCAAAAAAGAAAAAAAAAAAATAGAAGCAAATTGAGTGGGAAAGAAATTAAGTTTGTGAAATTGTAGCATATTATAATTGTAGTTAAATAATTAAATTAAAGAATTAAATAAACACTACAATAAAATTGCAAAAAGTATTTTTATTAATATAATTTTTTTTCTTTTTCGATCTTTATTATTTAAATTTACATTAATTTGTTTAAGCTTGAGTTCTGTTTTATATAAAAATATAAATTTATATTTTTATAAATAAATATTTTTATATAAAAAAAAGATCTCAAGCTTAAACAAATTAATAAACATTTAAAAAATAAGTCGAATAAGATAGAATTTATATTAATAAATATAATTTTTGCAAGATGGTGTCATATTAACACCGCACCTTCTCCCTTGATTTCTTTAAAATTATGAGTTAACATAAATACATACGTTTTCCCATACCTTTACCATAAGCTGAGGAAAAAGAAATAATGCTCTGTTATTATGCCGACGTTATTGCCAACATGCTGAGATATTTATCTTTAGTGTAGACCTAGGGTTCAAGCGTTGATACTTATATGGATCCTATGCGTTTTGTTGTGTAATTTTTCACATGGAATTACACGGATTATACTTTTGTGACAGAAAGGAACCACGCATAAAAGCATGGTGTGGATCTCCAGTTTTAATTTTTGTATTGTGAGTGGAGTATCAACAAAAACGGTGTAGGTCGTTCGATAGCTGGTGAAGAAGTATTATCAGGAGTAAAACGTGATTTTTTACTAGAAAAATAGACGATACGCAATCGGCAACATGTGTAGCGCTACTTGCAGCATTACAAATATTAAAAAAGGGTTTTGGCATGAGATGCTGTGAATATGCGATCAAGATCATGTAATTTTAACTTCTACTTAGACTGGGTTTTTGAGATCTCAGTTGAGGTTGAGTAAATGTAAAAACAGATTCGTGCCGCCATTACCAAGTTTGTATACAAAATTTCGACGGAATTTTGAGCTTAGTTTTGCTCAAAATGTTGGTCTTTAATGAAATAATAAAAAAAATCACATTTCGCCGTACAAATAGGAGTTTCAGATCACGTTAAACTATGTTAAAACACTTCTCAAAAACTAGGCCTTAGAGTTTACGAAAGCAAAAGCAGTCACTGAAAATTGCGCTAGGCTTAAAAGAGTTTTAATCGTTTAAAAGAAGAGTGAGTGTCTTTCATTTCAATCACCTTACCCTTGATAAAAACTTTTTTATACAAAAATTCAACTACCTGTTTCACCAATTCGAACATTAACGTGTTCGTATTATCCAAATTAAATTCTATCTATTTAATAAAAATGTATATTTTTCTTAGGAATTCACCTTGAATTAATTTAAACTCTTTGTATATTGAAAACAATAATTTATTTTAAAATGTTGTATATATTTCTGCATCTATAGAATTTTAAATATGTAAGGAAAATGTTTGTCCTTTGGCTGTTGGTGGCTAGCTGTTTAAGATTCCATTGCCATTAAAATTATTTTTTATGTACTCAAAGTAAAACATAAAGACATATCGCCATTTAAAATGGAAAAGTCCGTCGTAAGAACACTTTTGAAAATTTCACAGGCCATATTTTTTAAAAAAATAAGGTTAAAAATGTTTTTTCTATAGAAGAAAGTATTAAGTAGCTCTAGTAAAAAAGTGGTTTTCAAAATTTATTCTATTTCAGTTTCACTCGAATCGGTTTTCAAAACATGGGCGTCTATATCATTATTCATTACGGTTTAAGATGTATTTAAATGGTTTTAAATTGGCGGGACGGACCTATTAGAAATTTCGAGCTGATCATCACAAAATTAGGCAGTGTGATTTTCTAGTCTTATTAAGGTGAAGTGAAACAAAATTGTAATGCATTTTTATGCGTGTTGGAACGTATGTATTAAAATTATGGCCCGATCATCATTTGATTCATGGTATTATATCTATGCTTATAAAACGAGTTTATGTAAATTTTTAGGACAATACCTTAATTCTGCCAACGATTACTTTAGGCCAATTTTTGTATATTTTATGTCTATATTGTCCCTTAATACCCTCGTCTAGGTTTGAGGGTCAAATTATTATATATCGGCCATGGAAATCACGAGAAATTTAAATCGATGAATCAATTGTATTTGTGTAAAAAACTATTATATTATTATCGTTCAAATGAATAAAAAAATGTATTAAATGTTGGTTCTAACTAGAAAATACAGTATAAAATGAATCGAATAATCATTTTTATTTGGGAGATTAGTCTGCATTTGGGTCCATGGATGCTTTCCTACAAAATCGATTGCGCAGAATTTTAATTCCAAACTGCTTAGAACTAAAAACAATTTAACTTAATTGACTTTAAACTACTCAAGAATACATATTCCATGGGGCCTTAAATAAATATTGCTTAAGCTACGGTCACACTTGGCAAATATTTGACAAAAAAAAAAAAAAAAAAAAAACGTGACCATAGCTTCAGTGTTACCCACGGAATGAGAAACTTATTGTACCCAAGCCTAGTTCATAACTTGTGGTAGCGAAGGGTATAAAAATTAATATTTTTACCAAAAATTAAAAAAAAAAAAAAAAAAAAAAAAAATTGTTGTTTTTTTATGTAAATTTTTTTGGGAAAATGTATTTTGGATCAAATTATTGCTATCAATCTAAAAGACGATTTTGAATTTTTGTGTGGTTACGTACATTTGCATTTTATTGTTATTATTTCCAATTAAATAGTTATTCTTAAGCATATTGATGATACAATTTTTGGGTTGATGGATTTTTGGTCAACTTATCACAATCATAAAAAATTTGATTTTAAATCTTTGCTATTGGCCATTTGCATTTTATATGACGATAACAAGAAAAACGCTTGTTTTTCATTAAAGTTATTATTATTCTAGTGACTTGGGTATACCTGCTGTTGTTATTATATTCTATACAAGTGCACAATTCACAGTTGCGGTCAAAATAATAGCACCAATTAAAAAATTTTCGTTAGTCTACTTAGATATGTCAAAGATTAAGTGTGATTCTAATCAAATCAGAAATAAAAATCCTATGATATACAAATGTAGTTTATTATAAAAATAAAATGTATAACTTTACTTAACCAATAAATTTATAGAAAAACGTGTAATTTTTACACAAAAAGTTTGTTGGCTAAAAAAAAAAAAATTGTCAACTAAAGTACCCTACAAGAAATGAATGAGCGAATAGTCACATTTTTCACATTGGTGTTAAGAAAATGATATAAAGTAATGACCGAAATCAAGTTTTCTGTCATTTCTTTCTATCATTTTCTTAACACCAACGTGAAAAATGTGACTATTCGCTCATTCATACTTATACGATTTTGCCAATATCATAAACAAATTTTTTAAGAAAAATGAATGAATGCCATATCTTATATGTAAATACGGGAACAATTTTTTGTGGTTTTTTTAAGTATCTTATCGTCCACCGATTTTAATGAAACATATATCATTTTAAAGGTATTTTTGCGTAGATATGCACAAGATAAATAAATAAAATTTATAAATTTTTAGGATTAAAGGGTTTGAAAATAGTTTTAATTTATTTTGCAGTACAAAGATGGGTGAATAGTGTATTTTGCCGATATCTTAAAATGTGTACGTTTTTATTGTATAACGCACAGGTTCTCGAAAGTAAATGTCAAGTGGTGGAATTTCGGCCACCGGGCGATCCTAGTTCTTATAATTTTACTGGTGTGTTTTGAGTCATTGTCCTGTTAGAAGACTCACACCAGTGGCATTTCATCATAGGCATATGATAACAGTACCTCCTGAAGGATTATTTTGATTCAATGTTTGGGAAAAACAACCCCATACCATGCTACTACATAATATATGATTACATTTAACAAATATTTAACGAAAATATCCAAAATATGGGTGACCACTTAATTGATCTATTTTTAACTTTCGTTTTAATAATTTTTGTAGATCTACTTAACTTTATTACTGAAAAAATTAAAGAATAGTGTAATAAACAAAATGTTAAATGCTGTTTGATCTGGCAACGTTATGCAAAATCAAACAAATGTTTAATTAAAATAGTGGTTACGTGTGGGGTGTCAAATGTTTGTTAAATGTGACCATAGATTAATGGGTTTTGTTGTTAACCCACGGGTTAAATTCATTGTTATGTGGTCTTCGGACAAAAGATCTTGGACCCTTTCCATCAAAAAGAACAATTTTTGATTCATCAATTCATAACACGTTTCCATTTTAATTAAACTTAAATTATTCTTTTAAAAAAGTAGTTGTAACAGATGCTATTATTTTGACCGTTAATGTATAGGTATGGTATCTTTTTAAAAATTTAAATAAGATTAAATTTGTTTGGTTTGTAGGGATTAAAGGGATATAAAGAAAGAAAATTCATATACTTATGTATGTGTAGAAAATTTAAGGGTCATTGACTAAATATCCTTAAAGTAAAAATGTGTTAAAACAAATGATAGCGCAACAAAACAAACGCATTAGACTGTACCTAATGTTGTATAATATCATAAAATAAGAAATAATTAGGTTTACAAAAAATGTGTGCGGCTTATCAGAAGAGTTGACATACAAATGAACGAACGACTCATCGTGATAATGAAGTAAATGGAGTTGGACAGAACTTACGTAGGGATTCGCTGTCAAACGAACTGCCATACTGCGTTCTTTTTGATATTTATGATCGTTATACTCTGGCAAATCATCATGAATAGATAAATGCTTGACCAACGCTATCAAATTATCCAAATATATACTTTGATAACACTGTGCTAGTAATTGACACTTTGTTTTAGACAAGCTGGGCACTTGACGTTTTAACCTAATTCTGGTACGCTGAATCCAGTGGTGCTAGCCGTTTGGTTTGTTTTGTTTGCAATTTCGTTTTTTATACGTCTGGAAAAAATTGAAGCCTAGCTGCATTTTCCAATTTTTTATGAATTTTTAAAAAACAAAAATTTCGAAATTTTGATAAAAAAATTATTTAAAAAAAAAAAAATAATAATATTTTTCTGAAACGACTGCGCATATTAGAAACAAGTTTTACCTTTCTTAAAGAAAATTTTATTGCGGAATTTCGGTTTTTTTTTTTAGTAATTTTAATAAACTAAACCGTTTTTGAGTTACGCGAATATATGTTGTGCAACCTCCCCATTTTCGAAATAACGGTATATCTCGAAAACAAGAGCTAACCTAAACAACGGGTTGCATCATTGGATTCAGCGTACCCGAATTATGTTAAAACGCCATGTGCCCGGCTTGTCTATTTTTTCAACTTATCATTCATAGAACCGCGCAACTTGTCAACGCAAAATTGTGTTCAGCGACGAGGCCCATTTTTGTCTTAATGGATTTCTAATAAACAAAATTACCACACATGGAGTGAAACGAATCCACAACGGACCCAACAGGCTCCATTATTTCCAGAAAATGCACCGTGCGGTTTTTAAACTGATGGAAACATTGGAACCTATTTTTGCAAAAATTAAGCCGGAGCTCGCGCTACCGTACCAGGACCAATGCCATTAATATTTTAATCAGAAAATATGGATGACATTGACACGGGAGAGATGTGGTTTCAACAGGAGGAAGCTATGTGCCATAAGGCAAGGCAACCTCAACTATCGACTTATTAAAAATAAAATTTGGCAATAAGTTGATTTCGAGAAATTATTCACTTCTCGATTATTTTATGTGAGGCTACGTGATGTCACTCGTTTAAGTTGATAAACCACCAACAATTAACGTCTTGGAGGACAACATTGCACGTGTTATGCGTGAAATTCGGTAAGCCAGCATGTTTTGAAAAATTGCCCGAAGAACAGTCGCGGTGTCTATTTGTCCGAAATAATTCTCAAATGTAAATTACATATTGACCTTTCGAATATAAGAATTTTTTTGATTTAAATTTAACTTTTTGTGTTATTTCTTACAATTTCAACTTCTATCGGACTTAAAAAAAAACAAAGGCAAACACAGCCTTCAATATTTTCTTTGACCTGAACCGCATATAAATAAATATTTCTTTCCTTTCATCACAAGTTTATAAAATTATACAGTTTTGCCAATTATACTAAAAGTAAAATTGGAAATTTACCCGAAATTAAAATTGTGTTTTTATAAAACGATAAGAATTTTTATTAAATAAAAACAAGCCCTTTGTAAAACCTATTTTTTTTCTAACCGCTTTACAAACAATTATGTACAGACTAAAATTTTTTGTTTTTTCCTTTATCATAAAATTGATTTAATAACATATAGGTTTTGTTTAATTTTCTTGTTGTCCTTTATTTGAAAACCCATGGGGTCGGTCTGTCGTTCAGTTGGTCTATTAGATTAGGCATTCAAATCCTTTTCACGTACCTTTAATAGTTGATTATTTTTATATTTTTCGTTGGTTCTTTGCTTTACCTAATCATTTTGTTGGTAACATTTTTATTTGTGTTTGTAGTTGTTGATATTTACAAATATTTATTTTTTGTTATTTTCCTTAGCATTTTTCTTTGTTTTGATAAGGTTTTATGATAAACAAATACCGAGTTTGTATGCTCAAAACTCGACAAGCAATTGGTGTTTAAGTAAAAAAAAATGAAAAATCAGCCTTTTAACGTAGTACTAAATAAACATTTGTATAAGAACTGTGTACCACCAACCAGACATTGTTATTTAAAAATCTCTGAGTGTATATTTTTGTTTGTTTTCAAGGATATGGAAAAAATATTATGAGAGTATGCCATTTTTTTCAAGTTAAATGTTAACAAATTATAAAAAAATAAAAGTAAAATTTTAAGTCTTTCATTCCTTATTTCAACCTCGTTAAAATCGTTTCTTAGTGAAAAACCAAGTAACAACATTTTATATAAAAAGCACCTTAAAAATTAATAAAAAAAACTCAAAAGCGTTAGTCAATTTTTTTTTTTTAAAAAACTTTAAACGAAATTTGTATATAAAAAGGCGTTTTAATGAGAGTTATTTTGAATAGTGGTTTTTGTGCGAAGATTTAATTCATTTAAACGAAATTTCTTTATTAAATCAACTTACCTCACTTTCACGAAAATATTCGAGTATGGAACGTTGGTACTCCACAACCTCAAAGAAACGTTGACGATCATTTCGTGGCAAATGTTCTTTATCGTCTGATTGTTCAGCAATATCTTTTGAATTGCTATCGTCGAATAGTTGGGAGGCCGAGACTGAACGATCCACAGACATGGGCGATAAAACATCAGAAACCGACATAGGGGTGGTATCCAATATGTATTCATTTTCTTCATATTTATGGATTTCACTATAAACGAAAGAAAAGAAATTAATTAAAGTTCAGATCAAAAGGATTTAAAGAAAATAAAAATATTCAAAATTTAACAAGGATGAAATCTGCTGTTAATACTTTACCTTCTGTCTGTTAAAATATGTTGGTGTTGGAAACGTTGTTGTTGCTGCTGGTGATATTGTTGTTTTTCATGATAAACATTTTCTTTATCAACGACATCATGACTAGCTGCAATTGTTTCATTTTGTTTTGTTGTTACCACTACTGTCTGCTGCTGTTGTTCAACCTCTTCCACTTCATTGTAATCTTCATAAACTGAAAAGGTTTTAAATTGTTCCACTGGTACAATTGTTGATTTTTTTGCCGCCAATGTTGTATCATCTTTGTTGTTGCCCTTAACATTGCCAACATCACGAAAAGCCTGGAAGGAAATAAAAGAAAAACAGCAAAGAGTGGCATAAGAACTTTATAGTACAGAAACAAAATAACAATAATAATCTTGATTAAACAAAAAAAGTGTAAAAAATAGAAAAAATAAAATAGACAACAAGAAGAATATTACACAAACCAAACAAATTGCATTTTATGTTATTGTCACATTATAATCTTTTGTACAGATGTTAGTAACTTTTGAACTTTAATTTATAAATTGTTATTTTTACACTCGAATTTGTCTGTAAAGAAATGTAAATTGGCAAGGGACGAAAAAAGTTTTGCTACAAGTTATCGATGTTATACTAATTACAGGCAAAGAGTAATTAAATAGTCTTTAATTGGGATATTAAAAAAAAAACTTAAATTATGACTTCACTTGATAGAGATTTTGCGTATTATAGGTAATAGCGGAATTCACACTTTTGTTTGTAGACCTTTAACATTTCGTAACTTTGGTATATCTCAATAAATATTAAACACCAAACAATTTTGTATATCCAGAAAGATCTATTCAAAAGCTATAAAACCAATATTGGCCAGATACGTTCAGAAATGTAGTGGAAAATCGCATATATATACACTGCGCGTCATCAGGTTAGCACCGTACAGGCGCCTTAAACAATCAGCCCTATTGTTTAGTTAATTTAAACTAAACTTGGTGATATTGGCGGTAAACCAGACAGTAATTTAAAAAATGTTTAAAAGACAAAAAAACATAAAATTTCCATAGCAAATTGTTATCTTTTATTTAAAAAAAAAAAAAAAAAAAATACTCTGCTGAGTTTTAGTGCTATCCTTACTGCCTTTGGCTTTTCCTTTCAAACATTCTGTCTGTGTCTAATATTTATTATTTTTGTGATGTTGATTGGTTTTTGTTGTTTCAGTTTGAATACTAAATTTTATTTAGCTACCAGAGACGGAAAGTTCAAATTAATACAAGGTATCGTATATCCAGATTTACATACATATATGTTTGAAGTCGAAAATGGTATTTAACAGAGGGGAAGTAATGGGGAGGAGTAATGGTTTATTTGCCAGTGTATTAATTATTTACAGCAAATTTCGATCCACGTATACCATTGGTTAAAGATTGATGTTTGACTAAAGAATTCTAATGATGGGAATGTGGTCTCGAAACATGTAAGTTCCACCCGAGTTCAATGCCCTGTTCACTTAAAATAACATTATTCAAAAAAAAAATGCTTGTACATAGTTACATTTGGAAGTGAAGCTGTATTTACCTTTTAAGTGGGGAACAGAATAGTCGCTGCTGTACAACGTTACGAATAGCGCAGCAAGCTGTCAAAAGTTAAAAACGACAGTTTCAAAATAGTGTCAACAGAATACTTATTTGTAGTAGTCATTATAGTTGAAGTTGAAGAGCAAAATTCGAAATTTTGAACTTTGTTGCGCTACAGAACATTCGTCAGCTTCAGCTACTACTACTACTACAACTACTTTATTCTGTTTCAGGCCTTAAGGCCCGACCATAATGTGCTTAAGTTGGCTTAAGCAAATGTGCGAATACGTGTTAATCATATGAAGCAAACCATATTGTACTTAAGGAAACTTTTTGTTAAGTTTTACGAAAATGTCATTTGCTTAAGCAAAGTGCGAAACTGATCGCACATTCCGTACGGAATCATATGTTTTTTGATTTTGTTTTTTTAAATACATATGAGAGACTTAGTAATTTTTGACAATAGGTTAAGCATGGCTATGCATATTATGGTTGGGCCTTTAACTTTTTTATGGATTTCTGGTAATTTTTTATTTTTGTGGGCAGTTTGTTTCTTTATTTATAAGAGAATTATGGAATTTATAAAAGTTTAAATTTTTACCCCCTTATTCAGTAACATTTTCACTTGGTATTTATAATAAAGCAACAATTTTTTCACAAGCACACACATTTTCGATCAAGAAAACGGATGGAAATTTTACCCACAACAATATTACGTACCTATTATTATTATTATTATTTTAAACATATTTGGGGGATTTACAACGTGTGTTATCAAATCATATTTTTATAATTTCCAATCATTTTACAATACTTTAAAAAAATTATTGTTGTGTTTTATACAAAAAAAGTTCTAAAATAATAAGACTTTATTAGGTTGTGTTTATTGTTTTGTCAAAACTACTCAGTAGAAATCTAAATTATGTAGTTTGTTCACAGCAATCATATTTTTTCTTGTTATTATTTTAAGACTTATGACATAAGACTACCTTGTGCATCCCTTAATTGTTAAAGTTTTCATTCAAAACAAAATAAAAATTATTATCCCTTACAATTTCATACAAATTGTTGCTGAAGTACTAATTTTTATTAAAAAACTTTAGTTACATTTTTGTTCAAAAAAATACGAAAAAATAAAATAGAACAAAAAATTGAATTGTTGAAATCATTGTGAACTAGGGAATGATAAATCGATTTTCGATTTTTCGATCGACTTGTATTATTTCGGTTTTTGAAATCGACTAATCGAACCTCAAAATCGATTCAAAATCGTTTAAAATTTATTAACAAACTTATTCCTCGTATCACAAAGTGGGATGGATACACCAGCATTTTTTTGGCAAATTACTAGAGAAATTGAACAAAGATTTTTACAGTGGGTAGACATGACTACTTTTCCTGCAAAAAGTGAAAATGTGTTAATTTTGAGATGGACTTTAGAGAAACAAGTATGTATGTACATTTCACATACATAAAATTGTGTTCTTGTGTAGTCAATCAGGCCTATCACATAAATTAATACCGATCGTATTTCCACAGGAATGTCCTGGTTTAATTCACCTGTTGTGTTTCTACAATATTTTGATTTTCACAAAGCTGACTTTCAGTGTATGGTTCGGTACGATATGTTTAAAACTGTTTGGTCACTGCGCATTGATAACTTTTACAGCCTGTTTAACGATTTCGAACGTTAACGTTGTCATAGAAAATTACATTTAAAACAAAAACAAATTGTCGAATTTTGCATAAACATACCTACACACGTATGTACGCGCAAAAAATCTCAAGTTTTATTGAGCATGTCCATTATTTTTCGATTTAATTAAGATTAAAATTAAAAAATTGCCAAAACTTTGATAAAAATGAAAAAATCGTTTTCAAAAGCCCAATAATCGATTTCAGTTTAAAATCACATACGTAAATTCGATTGCAAAAAATCGATTTTGTTACCACAAATTCGATTTTCGATTGGAATCGAAATCGATTTACCATTCTCTATTGTAAACGAAGCTTAAAACTCCAAAACAAAGGAATTCAATAAAGAAAATGGTAATTTGCACTTCCTTGTTTCTTATCTTGCAATATTATGCATGGAATATGTATGTACATAAGTACCTACATATTTTCTAAAATTAAAAATTAATAAAAAAATACTGACTTTTCCAACCCTGTTGTGTGTGGCAATTTTCGCTTTAATTTTTCCTTTGTGCATTAAATTTCTTTAGGACTGACTATGTTTTGTTGATTGCATTTATTTTCCTTAAGTTTCAGTTTATTTTTAAAAAATTTCCCCCGTTCTCTTAGCATATTAATGGTGTACATTTTGTTGTTACAGTACATGTTTGTTATCGGCCCATTAGAGTTTAGAAGAGTGTATTGTAGTAAATAATATTGTAAGTAACAAACAATATTATCATTATTTGTTTTGTGTGAATTTCGTTTTCTTGTGATTATGGGAAAAATCCTGTTACACACGAATGATTTTTTTCTTGTTTTAAAATGTAAGTTCATATTTATGCATGAGTGTAAGAGAGAGTGTGTTTTGAGTTCTTGTAAATTTGTTGTAGTAGTTGAATTGTAGTTACAAAAGAGAGTCTTGAAAATATGCATTTGTTATTATTATGCAGTCGTCCATAATTGTCCTTGCGTTTTTGTCGTTAATCTTGCAGTTTGGTTGAAGCGTCTAAATAGAAAAAATTATTATGTTTTTGTTTTGAATTCTAACTGACAGCACAGTGCAAAAAAAAAAAAAAAAAAAGAAACAGAAACAGAAAATAAAATAAGCGGGAAATATTGCATAAAATGTAAACAAAAGATGCCAGAATGAAAATAACAAGAAAAAAATGCAAGCTAAATTAAATGAATTATGAATAATAAGATGTACCTATAAAAAGACAAAATACATATTTAAATTTCTTGCGTTGCTGTAATTAAATGTTTGTGAAGCTGATAACATACATAAACGAGGTTATTTAGTTGTGAAAATAAGAAAAGAATGTAAATTTTATTTTTTTTTATCAGGGGCATAATTCTGGCAGTCGTGATCGAGTACTTTCTCGATTCAAAAGCAATTTTATTTCAGTCGATACTGAACAAATCGAAATTATTTTTCAGTATTGTGAAACTCAAATTAATGCTCTACAACACTGAAAAAATAATTTCGATTCGTTCAGTATTTACTGAAATAATTAGATTTTAAATTGCTTTCGAATCGAGAAAGTACTTGATCACGAATGCCAGAATTAGGCCCCAGTTTAAATACTCTGAGTTTATAGGTATTTAGTTGTATAGCTATGCAATAAAAATTTATTTAATCAATATTTATACGCAAAAGTTTACATTTTTGTTAATAGTTATTCTCTTTCATTCTCTATTTTTTTTTAAAGGTTATTAGGTTTATTTATCGCACAAAATTGTGTCCACTTTTATTGTGTGTTCACAATTTTTTCGATTGTATTAATAATTCTTTTATGTATTAACAATTAAGATTACTAGTGATTTTTAATATTTTTCAAAATACCACAAGCAAAGCACGCGACATTATAAACCCGCATGGGGTCTTATATGTACATACATATGCATGTTCATACATCATATTTACTTAATGTAATGCTTTAGCGCTGTTTATTCTTTCTTATCTTGAAAAAGAATTTGGAGAAATAACATCAAAATTGTACTTATGTATGTTTTGTTATAGTTATAATGACATCATTTAATAACACTGTGCTAGTTTAAACAACTGTCAAGCGGGCCACACGTCGGTTTAACCTAATTCGAGTACTTAGTATTGTGGTTATTTTGTTGAACTATTAATGGTTTTTAATCCAAATTTTAAATATTTTTAATGAGGCTTAAGTTCATGAAATTTAATTTTCATTAAATTATTTTTAAGAAGAAAGGAATTTTTCAACTTGAAAATTAGGCCCCTATTACGGTTTACAACTCAACTCAGTTGAGTTGTAATTAAGACAACTGGTTGTGATCAGTTGTAATTTTTGTTATGTTTTTGTTCACCGCAATATAGCAAAGTTGTAAACCATAATACAAAAATTAAGAAATTACAACTCAACTGAGTTGAGTTGTAAACCGTAATAGGGGCCTTAATTAAAATTGTAATTGATAATCTTTCATTCTTGACCGTGGCCGGGGCTCGAACCCTGGCCGGCAGGGCGAGTACGCTGAAACTAGTGGTGCTAATCGTTCTCTTTTAGGTTAGCTCTTGTTATCGAGATAGAACGTTATTTCGAAAATTAAGGATGTTGCACAATACATATATATTCGCGTAACTTAAAAATAGTTTTGTTTATTGAATAGGCTAAAAAACCGAAATTCCGCAATTAAATAACCTTTTTTGTAATCTGCGCTGTTATTTTATAAACAGGTGCCAGGTGCCCCGTTTGATAAAAAAAAAATTTTCAAATTATAACATAGTGTAATCGCTTAAGTAAATAAACATTTAACTAGAGCGCAAAAAAATACGAATATTTAAATCAATTTGCTCTTTTTATTGAACTTAAGTTGACATTATTATTTTTTATCGATTTTAAGTTGTGTTTAAAAACCACATTATTGCTTTCTCCTTTAAGTAAAATTAAAACATATATTTGAAAAATTGCCAAAGATACAAACCTATTTATGAAAGAATTTTATGGGATGATTGTATAAATACATACATATGCATGTATAAATTCCTTTAAATATTTTGTGATTGTCAAAAAATAGTTCTTTGCAGGTATGCAAAATATTAAACTTCCGATTCGTCTGTTGATGTGAATAGAATATAAATTTTGGATATTTTTTTTATATAATAAATTATGTAGGTATTTCAGCAAAAATTAAAAAAAAAAAAAAATCATTTATCTGATTAACTATACAATATAAAAAATGTTAAGTTTTTAACGGATTTTTTCATATGTATTTTCGTTTTTTAATAAAAAAAAAGTAACTGCCTATTTCACGATGTCACTCGAACGTTTTCGTTTGCACAAATTACATGTAAAACAAAAACAAATTCTCAAAGTTTGTTTTTGTTTTACATGTTATTTGTACGAACGAAAACGTAGTGTCATCGTGAAATAGGCAGTAAATAAAGTTTGAACTAACCTTTTTTTTAAATTTGCAAAAAAAAAAAGAAAAAAATTATAATTAACTATCAGTTATAGCTGTCAAAACATATTGTTAGCTGAAAGTTAAAGTAATAGTTAGTTTTAACTGAACTTGGGGGTAAAAATATAATTAAAAAATGTTGTTTCTATGCTCACTACCTTTCTAATGCCTATTGTTTAATTACCTACGACTATGAGGGAAACGACGATATCTTTTAGTTTGCACCAGGGCTGTGGAGTCGTTAAGAAATAGTTATACCTCCGACTCCTTTTGCTGAAATTTTTTAAGTACGACTCCGACTCCTACTCTAACCTAGCATTATTAAAGAGACTAGTTTTTATTTGACTTTAAACTCTTTTTTTAATTTAGTACCTGTTAAATGGTTAAATATAGCAAGAAAATGATTCTGTAAAAATTTCAAATCGATATTTTAATTCTAACGTGCCGCGCATTGAGCTTTAACCTACTAGTTACTAACATATGAGTAGGAAAGCTGCAAAATATTTTATTTAGATTTTGGAAAAAATGTAAAAAACATATACCGCCCGATTCAATAGACCAAATGAGTTGAACTTTTTTAATTCTAAAGTGTTATGACATTCTTGACTTATAACTCAACAGTTTAGAAATTTAAACCAACTGAAATATAGAAAAATAATGGATTTAATTTTGGAACGAACGAGTTTTGTTACGAACTTTCGAAAGAAACGAGTTTTGCTTCGATCCGTATGGGATCATTGAACTTAAGTATATTTTAAAGGTTATATTAATTTATTAAAATTATGCAAACAGTGCTAAAAAATTTAAAAATAGTTCTGTAGGGGAGAGATAAACTACACCAATTCCCATCTTTTTCAAAAAAATCAAGTACTCGCCATTGCATTTTTCCGTTCCTAATTCAATATTCACCCCTATTCTGCGTTTCGATTCGGATCGAAATTTTCTCCGTTTTTGGCAACTTTGGTGTTTTGTGCCAATGTTCTGTAACTCCCGCGTTAAGAAACATTTCGATTGAAATGTGAGAAATGAAACAAAAATACCGTAAGTTGAAACAAACATGTTTTTCTCACTTAACTGTTACTGAAACATTTTTGGCGAGTAATTTCCTTACGTTACAGCTATTACACACCAAAAATGATACAGTAACAGTTTAGTGAGAAAAACATGTTTGTTTCAATTTACGGTATTTTTGTTTCAGTTCTCACATTTCAATCGAAAAGTTTTTCAACGCGGGAGTTACAGAATATGGGCACAGAATACCAAAGTTGCCAAAAACGGAGAAAATTTCGATCCGAATCGAAACGCAGAATAGGGGTCATTATTATTGTCCAAGACGGAAATTTGAAATTGCAAGTCTTTATTATCTCTCCAATTTTCCCTAAAGTGAGCAGATAAAAGTATTCTCAAATCATTTTTCGGGTTAACCCCCACATTGATGGGAATTATATCTGGAACAATGTCATGTATTTTTCCGAGTTCCTTTTCCTTTTATTCTATTATAATTCACCTTGAAGGTTGGAACTTAAAATGTAGTTCACTTAATGCTTTCACTACAGGAGCTACAGCTGATTTCAAGTCATATTCATGAACATGGCTACAAAAATATTTGTTAATATACGACAAATAAAAAACAACATCTTTACAAATTTAATTTTTAAATTCCTTAATTCGGCTCTATTTCATTAACGATATCTTGGCGAAATTCAAATAGTGAACCCGCTGGTTTTTGTTGCAGAAATTTGAGGTCACATTAAAACATAGAAAAGGACATGCTTTGATACAATCTATATAACTATTCTTATAAATTGTCAAAATAAGATGTTATCTCAATTTTTAAATTTTTGATATAAAAAGTATTTTCTGACTTCACAATTTCAAAAAGCAGACCCTCTTATGGCCAATTCCACTAATTTTTTTAAATATCAATTTATGTTTAAAATTTGTTTTTTTATGACAAATTAAAATAAAATTATGTATAAGAAAAATTATATTTAAATATGAATTGATATTTAAAAAGAATTGGAGAAATTGGTCATTAAAATTTTTTATTTTAAAAAATATTGGAAAAATTTTAATGCAAAAAAGTCGGAGTCGGAGTCGCTAGTTTTTGAGGGTACTACGACTCCGACTCCGGTACAAAAACCTCAACTCCGACTCCACAGCGCTGGTTTGCAGTTTGCAACAATATTTAGTTCAAAATTTTGGTCAATGACAGACAATCAACCCAATTATAAATAAAAAATCCGCGGGAGCTTTTTTCCCTTCTCCAATTTTTCCTGTTTAATATTAATTGCGAAAATGGAAAAAACTCCCGTGGAGTTTTTATTCATAATTAAGTTGAATATATTCCACGCCCGTACAATCCTAAGGAGGTTTCAATTGTTTTTATCACTTTTGTTATCCTGCGTTTATTGTAATAATGCTCGAATATAAAGTCATTCTGCAAAATATTCTTCTTCTGTAATAAAGATTTGTCCTGTCTTAAAACAGCTCTCTATTAAACTCGTATTATTAGGCCATAAGTACGTTGACTATATTTTTTAAACCAAAATACAGAACAGTTAAAGGTTTTTGACAAGAAACAAATTCACACAGAACAAAGCTCTGAAATAAAAAACTAACCTGTATACTACAGAACGGATGGTCACAGTAGCCATATGTAGATAAACCGATGCCTCCTTAGAAACCTTACCCACTTAAATTCAAATCTATGTTGTGTGTCTTACAAGGTAGTTTTCTGATAACTTCAAAAGAGCTAATTAGAATTCACGAACAAATGGATGAGGTTTAACCGTTTTATGTTAAACATTACTATGAGGTTTAATAAAACTATCTAGATATTATTTTTTTTAAGTTTCCCTTATAGGTTCTTAAGGCTAGTTTAATTATCCCAGAGGGAAAAAGGAATACGTATGCGTCCTAAAAAAGAATCTGTACCTTCCGCGCTCGCTTCTTTAGCAGGTACATAAGAATGGTAACGGGACCAAAAAAGGAATAATTATTTAGCTTGAGCAAAAAAAAAAAAAAAAAAAAACAATACAAAAAAAGTTACTCCATCTCAACTCCCTTCTCATAGAATCGGATGTGGAATGTGTATCTTATCGTTTAAACGAAAGGTCCGAGAACTTATATGAGGCATTTTTTGACAATTAGATAAGAATAGTACCTAATTAAATAAAAAAAAAATTATGCAGGCCTTTAAAAAGGCCTGAAGTAAGCAGGTCTTTTGATTTTCCCCGCTGGGATACTTTGTGTTAATACATGTCAAAAAACATGTAATATGAAAGTGTGAATGGTTCAAGAAAATTACAAAAAAAAAAAAATTGACATCCCACAATACTCATTTTTTAGAAAAATTTAAAAACAATAATACATACTTTTCATTTGATAAGTGTGAAATGTGTTCACGCTTTGAACTGTCAGATAAACTCACGAGTAAAAATAGGGCGAAAAAAATTTTAACACTAAAAAACAATTAAAAATGCAAAATACAAAATACAAAGAATAATAATAATAATATTTTTTTCTTGGCACATTTTTTATTGTTTAATTATTTTGCTTTTAACATTTTTATAAAATATACGAATGTTTTCAAAGCTCGTTTGCAAACAACAAACATTAAAGTCGCACTTAACATAATTTTGTATAGCTAACAGTTGTATTTTCGTTGAAAAATTTTCAATTTTAATAAATTTTGGTCGCCGTCAACGATTTGCGTGACTGGCGTTCTGAACGTCTGAAATGTCGCATCGGGTTCGAGTGTAATATTATGACATTTATAACGTAACGACGTAATCTCTTTTGATAGTTATTTTGTTTCACATCTCTTCGATGCGATAAGTTCTCACTATAGTTACAGAACATGGGTACAGGGTGGCATTTTAACAAAAGTATGTTTATGTGAGATAGTGTAAACAGAAACTGTAATGCTAAATTAGTTTTTTTTGACCGTCGCAACAAAACTAATTTAGACTTGTGTGATAGTGTAAACTAGCCTTTATTTTAAATAGTCATGTGAGCTCTACTTTCATTTTGATCTGTATGTTAAAACTATGTATGTACATAAACCTCAGTTAATTATACTTTTATTACATATTCCTTTTCGGATATACAATTTGAAATTTTCCAATTAACTTTATAGGGATAGGGAAAATAAACTGTAGATATAATAAATATGTTTTTAGTTAACGAAAACTGTGATATAGGTATTGTAACATTGAAAACAATAATAAAATAACAACGAATCTACAGACATGTTTTCTTTTTCTAAAAACAGGCAGTTGATAATTTTAAATAAATTTTAAATTAGTTAATTAAAACCATTAACTAATTATTAATAAAAATTTGCGCATTTGTATTTTTATTTCATACCTAAACGACGAATAACCTTTAAAGAGAAACGATAAAAAGGTAAATAACAAAATTGAGCAGGCGCGAAGTTTAAAATAAAAAAAATATGGCAGCATCAGTATAACCTTGGTGAACGATTTAATATTTATTGAACACTTTTAAGCCTTTTAATGTGTTTAACAAATAAAATATAAATTAAAAACTAACTGTGATGTGTGATGCAAAATTATTTGCATCACAAATATAAATCTTGAATATATTTGAAAACAAAGAAGTCATATGAATACACAAATATGGCAGCCCTTTCGTTCACTTTTTGCTGCAAAAAAAAGCCTGGGATAAAGAGAAACATCACTAAAGAAAAAAAGATAACCAAAATGTGCAAGAGGATGATATAAAATGACGTCACATCTTATATATGTATTCAGAATAAAAAAAAATTTACAAAATGTGATCGTAATTATTTTCACTATCTTCCAACAAAGCTAAAAACCAACCACCTTTAATTTTGTATATTGATAACGATAATTATTTCCAGTGACTTACCACTTTGTTATTGTTGTTGGGTGCAATGGCACTGCCGGCTGTTAAATGTACACGGGAATTGGCATTAGAATTAAGTACGGCAAAATTGGCGCGTCCTTGTTTCGAAGAGACGCCACCAACACCTCCGCCTAAGGTGGCACCCAGTGGCTGTAAGACATGCAATTTCCCTCCAGCCATAGTTTTCTCCTTTAAAGGCATGTTGCGAGGATTTTCTTTTTCAGAATCTTGAGCAATTTGAAAAGCTGTTTGAGTAGCCGCCATTGTTACTTATTAAAAATACGATAGAAACACACACAGCCAAACACAAAAAAATTCACGTTTTTTTTTAAACAAATATTTATTGGTAGAAATGTACCAAAGGTTTCATTTAACAAAGTGGCAAATTTTAGAAACAGATTTCTACAAAAATCAAAATATTTTTGAATTGTTATATTTAAATAAAATTTGATTTAAAAATCTATGTAAATTTAACTCATTTTTTTCTACGGAAAAGTTTTACGTTTTTTATATTCCTGCAGAAAAAAATGGTGGTTTTTATATCTTTGTTTTTTGCTCCAATTCTCTTTATTTAAATTTCTTTCTTGTGTTTATTATCTACATTTAATTCCCGTTTTGCTCAACAAAATCTATGGCTGGCAAATTTTTACTTTTCGTATTTCTTTATGTTTGCTTTTGTTGTGCTTTTTTATCCTCTCACACACATACGCACAGCAGATTTTTAAGCAAAAACCACTCACTAACACTTAAACGCACACATTAATTGAACAAACATTTAAAATAATTTATTTTAAATATATTTTTTGTATTCGCGCTTTTTTTTAGTTTTTATTTAATTTTAACATTTTCTTTGGATATTTTTAACTTTTTTTATTTCCTCTTTGCAAAATTAAACTCCACTTTCCTCGTTTATCACTTTTGTGATGTTCTCTTGTTGCCGTCATAAAATCAATTGAAAATTTGTGATCTTTTTCAACTCTCACATATTTGAATTTGTGCGCTTGAATTTGATGTTGCCATACTGGCTTATTATTGCTTTACGTTCCCCTCTTTCTTGTTGGTGTGGTGGGTTGATAAAAATATTTTTAAACCATACGTCACGTTTTGATTTTTTCTGAAAAGACAGGGCTGTTGTTCTTTTTTAAAACGCATATCGATTGGACAATTTGTAAACAATAAAAGCTCCATGTATTAACAACAAAAACATTATTATAATTAAAATTATTAAAAATAACATTTTGTGAAATAAATTGATTTGATTTAAATTATATAAAGAGTAGGTACAGTAGTTGTTTGATAAAAAAAACTTTAAACTTCTACAAAATTGTTTCTTCTTAAAAGCAATTTTAATTTATTGAAGGATATTTCCTATAAACACAAATATGGATATAAGAAAATAATATTAGGATATAAGGAAAAAACATACACACCTACGCACATCTCCTAATATGTTGGTATGAATTTGTTTTTGTTAGTAATGTATTTCTTTGCTTTTTTGTGTCCAACTTTAATACGAAAATTAAAAGCTTTGATTGACGAAATGCATAATTGTATATTTTGCGTATATCTATTCAGTGTTGTCGTCAAAAAAATTTCTTGTATAAAATCTTTTTTCATACCATTTACAGTAGACGCTCGCAAATTAGAACCGCTTTGTTTTTGAGGCAATTCTAATTTCTGAATTATTCTAATTTCTGGACGTTTTTATTTCTAATAAAAAATAAAAATTACTTAAATTTTTTTTAATTCAATTTTATTTGATTGACATTAAATGTATTTTTTAAAATTAAAAATACCGTGTCGTTTCTTATATTTGGAAAACAATCCATTGCTTCCACGGAATGCATTTTCATCTTTATAGGGATATTCCTCTCTAAATATTTTTTTAGCTTTCTCTTTAAACCACTCATACAGACGACTTACCATATTTGGGTATTCAGCGCTGTGCAATGATTTATTGCTTGCTTCCTGATATGTGTTGAAAACAGCATTTAATATTGCTGTTCTATGTGATTTGATATAGCTGATTGAAGATGTCATAACATTAATATTCCCTTCAAAACCTTTGTCAAGCTTTTCTAATATTTTGACCTTCGTTTCCAATGATAAAGTGTTTTTTACGTTTATTTGACATTTCGAATGATACACTTTCACTTTTTAATAGAGACTTCCAAAATATGTACACATGTTTCGAATTTCACAAATAAACTAGCCACAAATATATATAAATGCGACAAAAAAACAACAAATAAGGAAACACATCTAAAATTTGGTAATTCCCCTTTTTAGTTTTACATGTTCAAACAGAATAAAAATAAATTGCGGATTTCTTGTGTTCAAATAACAAAAAAAAAAAACGCTCTGAAATTAGAACTATAAATTCGAATTTTAGAGCGTTTAATGTATTGCAAACACTGATTCTAATTTCTGGACGTTCGAATTACTGAAAGCTCTAATTTGTGAGCGTCTACTGTATCATCTTTGGTGTTTGATTATAACAGTTTTTTTTCTTATATACGATTTCCTTTTACAGAACATTTTTCCTATGGAAAGTACAGAAAAAGACTTGGTGTTTTGGTCCACTTTCTTCTAAGCGGTTTTTTCTTTTATGCAATGTGCTCTTATCCGGTATCTACTGTAACTGGAATTTTGTGCAGCCAGCAGTGTGACCAGATCTAAAGGGCAAAATAAAACATACAAAATGCTAGGCAAAAACACACTTTGTTTCCGTTTTGTGTTTGCCAATAAACAACACAAATATATTTCGTACAAACCCAACAAACACGAAGTCAAACCTTTGATATGAAATGACTTTATCATTTGACACCAAACACAATTCGCAAACGTTTTTCAATTGTTTGATTTTAACATTTCAACTCAAATTTATAATGATTTGAAAATAAACATTTGACATTAAATATTTTATCAATTCGATGTCAAATTGGTATCAAATGTTAAATTAAAAAAAAAAAAAATAAACTTGGCAATACTCAAGCGAAAAATAAATGTAAACATTAAAAATGGCGATTAAAGTTAAATTTTTTACTTTAAGGCTACATGTGTTTTACTATTAAAAATAAAATTTAATATAAAGTGAACAGTTTATTTCTTGTGCAAAATAAAAATTATTTGGAGTAATTACAATGATTAAGAATACGAAAAAAAGAAAATAAAACGGGAAAGGGAAGAAAGTTTGTTGAACGATCGCGGTGCTACAATCTTCAAAATAAAGGGAGCTTTTCTTACAGTTTATTTAAATAAATAATGAATTAACATTAAAAAAATAAAATATTTTTATTTATGTTCCACATTGTATTATAACACTACGTGACAAAATTTCAACAAAGTCGTGACTAAATGAATCTGACAGCTAAATTTTTTAAGATATTTGCATATCAGTCACATCATCTTTTTTAAAAACACAAATAACGGTTATTTTGGAAAATCTCAAAAACTGTTCTACTTTTGACAATTCTGACTTCATATTCGGATTCAGCGGAAAATTTTACATAAGGATTACGTTTCAAATGCATTTGGTCAAAAAATTGTCACGTAGTGTAATCCACATTTTTTAAAAACATTTGAGAATTACGTTTGAAAGCAAGTTGAAAATAAAGGCATTTTTCAATTTGAAAATAATTTCCCCTTTTTGTTGAGAATGCTATGATTTTTAAATCATATTCAAATCATTTTCAATTTGAAATCAAACCTCCGTGTTTGTTGGGAACATTAATTTTTCATTTTTGTATTGCTTTCAATGAATGCTGACGCCGATAGTGCTGCGGCAATTTTGTTGCTTTTTGCTTAAAATGAAGTAGAAATATAAAATAAAAGCAACGAATTTTATATTAAAAAGCGATTTAAACGAGTTGTTTTGTAGCAAACAGTATGAAGTAGAAATATAAAATAAAGGCAACGAATTTTATATTAAAAAGCTATTTAAACGAGTTTGTACTGCTAAAAATTTAAATTTACTACTGAAAATGATTTTTATGCTTCTTTTTCAACGTCTTCACTCGGCAAAGTTTTCGCTGAAATAAATACTTTTAGCATTACACGCCACAAAAAGTTTGACAGGCAGTTAATATTTTTGCAAACATGCTTTAAATGCTTAGCAGAACACCAAACACCCCAATTAAAAACCCAAAAATTTAAAGGGGTATGTATTAAGCCGTACCTAAACAAGAGCGGAAGGCGGAACGTTTTCTTCCGCTTAGCTCTAAGTGTTAGTTTCCTTGTTTAATAAAACCCACATAATTTAAATAAAAAATGGAGGTAAAACGGCTAGATTCAACTAAAAACGGCTAAATTGCCATTAGTTATTAAAAATAGCGGCCAACTTCACTACTAGACGCGCCGTCAATATCGGATTTTCCAATTTTAGAGCGTTGCCGTCGTTGTATTTCGGTTTTTTACACACAATTTGTATGAGCATGAGAACTTTTGACGACTAGAAAACTCATTTCGCTATTATTTAGGATTGAATAGTAATGTAGTAGAAGTTGTCAGCACTACTATGTATTGTTGCTATAAAATAATAAAAAGCTTCCTTTACAATGGCAGCAGCATTTTGGTTTTTTCTTCTATCTTATTCCTTCGCAAAGTATTTCATATATTTTTACTGCCTTATTTATAAAAAATAAAACATGTTAATAAAGGGTTTATTAAACGGATTTTGTATGAAAATCCGTTTCATAAAGCCTTTATTAACCGGTTTTATTTTTTATAAATTAGGCCGATAATCTTTAAATTTTTCGAGCAGATATGAAATTACAGTTGACGTTTATAATAGTTTTGAATGAAAATTGCAACGAAATGTTTTAAAAAATACTAATAAATACGTGGTTTTGTTGTGAGTAAAATTTGCAAACGTTTTCTAAATTGAAATTGTGTGTGGTTGCGAAAAAAATTGTTGGTTTATTGTGAACACCAAGTGAAAATGTTTCTGCTATTGTGAACGAAGCTTAACAAATTAATAATATAATTAAAAAATATAATAAAAAGCATACTTTTAGGCCGAAAGATTAAATAATAATCAGTGATGCCACCCTATTTTTGTTATTTAAAGTAGTTAAATTATACAAAAAAAAATTAGTTCATATACATATTTGAAAAACAAAACTGCTTATTAATTAAATGACAGCTTGTAACTACAATGTACATATATTAAATTATGCATTTATAATTTTTAACATCATAACCCGTCTTTACATCCTTTTTTAATCCTCTTCTTCCATTAGACTTTTTTATGCCATTTGGTTTCACACTTAAGTAATGCACACTTGACTGCGCTAGGAAAAAATTCTGTACAAGGTTTAAAAAAAATCTTAGAGTAAAATTATTCCTTCTTAATATGCATTCTTGTGCTTCCTCAACATAAAGTAAAGAAGATTTTGATAAAAATGTTATGGCTACTTGACTTTTTCGCGTATTCAGTCTTCCTAAAGAAATTTTACAAAATTTTTTTATTTTCAAGAACAATTTTTTTTTTCTGCCTGATATTTTTCGTCCGGTTCCTTAATTCCATTAGTTTTAAATATAAATGCCAGTATAACCATAGTACAGGGAACATAAAACATAAGAAAATTTTGTTAAATGTTTCAGGAGGAACGCATGTTTTGCCAAGAGAATGATACTCAGAAAAATTTGTTTTTTCAAGAAATACATTTTTTTATTATTTCAAGAACTTTAAATTTAGATTGCTAAAATATCAAATAGAAATTGACTTGGTTAACTGACAACTTTTTGTCATATGAAATGTAAAAAGCATACACCATAGATTACATAGATATGAAACTCGGTTGTCAAAAACCTAAGTCTGTTGTCAAAAAAAAATTAAGTGATGAGCGGGAAAAAGAAGGAGTGCGGATGTCTTCTAGAAGGCCTCTCTACTCCTTCTTTTGGATATACAATTTTTTTTACGCACGTTGTCATTGCGGAGAAGGCCTTCCGCTCTCGATTCTTCAGCAGGTACATAAGAATCGTAACGGGGGAAAAAAATAGTTCAACAAAATGACCACAATACTAATTATTGTTAAGGCTAGGGCTCGAGCTCTTTGTATTCATTTGTCCTTCAAGTTGTGCTGAAAAAGGTCAACAAGAAAAAGAAGGACAAAAAATGAAAAAACAAAAAATGTACTTTAGACTTCAAGAAAAATTCTTGACAAAAGTACGAAAAAACGGAAGTAAGGAAGAACATGTAAAATCAATTAAAATTGATAATCATTCAAAAAAGCAAACTTAGATCTACCAAAGGTTAGAATACAATTTGGTTTAAGGATTGATGTTTGACTATTGACGTCAGCAGTCGTCGATGGCTGCGAGTGTAAAACGGCAAATCCATCTGAGGAGATCGAGTGGTTGCGATCGAAACATGTCATGGTAACCTGCCGGCCCGGGTTCGAGCCCCGGCCACGGTCAAGAATGAAAGATTATCAATAACAATTTTAATTGATTTTCATGTTATAAAATTCCTTTCTTCATATTGAATTTAATGAACTTGAGCCTGATTAAAATTATTGAAAATTTGGATTAAAAACCATAAATAGTTCAACAAAATGACCACAATACTAATTATATCGATTTTCTTTTAATTTTAATAAGAAATTCACAAAAAGTTCACTTTATTTTTTGAGAATGCTATTTTTTTAATGATATTTAACTATTTTTTAGCAATAGAAATTTGAGAACGAGTTGAGTTTAACATCAAGTTTAACTGTTTGCTGGGAATATTTCACCCCTTTAATGATATTTACCTAATTATACATAATTCAATTACCCTTATATTCATAAAAAAATATTTTTGATTTACAAAAGGCTTATTAAACAAATTTCCATAGAAAATTCGTCGATTCTCAGTTGATTCAACCTTAATAAAAAATTTAATATTGTTGTTGAATAAAGCAAACTGGTAATCAAGGCTAACTCCTTTTGCAGGTGGGGTTGAAAGTATAGCTGTGCTACTTTTTTTCTAAATTAGAGAGAGGAATGTACAGTAGTTTTGACTTAACTGCCTTTTGCTTAAGTGCACTTGTGACTTAACTGCACAAAATTCATATTTTTTTGTCATCATTTAAGATAATGCACAAAATTTTAGGCATTTTAAAATTATTTTCATAGAAAAAAAAAAATTAAGTTAGGTGCACTTTAACTTAACTGCCCAAAGTATATATTTTCTGTAATTATTCTCGTTTACGTGCATTTTGTATACCTGCATATTTATCATATTTTTGGGCAGCTTTAAAATATTTTCATATAGAAAATCAAAGTAAGCAGCACACATAAAAAAATATGGTTGCCACTTTTTCACATAAATATCCAATTTAAGCTGTTTGTAAAAACAAAAATCGCAAACAAGTCATTTATTTTGTTTGCATGTACCTACATTAATGCATATGGTTTGTGGTTACAGCAACTTTACCACGAATATATAGGGAATAGCATTAGTAGTATCTGAAGCTGACGAATGCTCTGTAGCGCAACAAAGTTCAAAACTTCGAATTTTGCGCTTCAACTGCAAAGACTACTACAACTACGCATTCTGTTGACACTACTTTGAAACTTCCGTTTTTAACTTTTGACAGCTTGCAGCGCTATTCTTAACGTTGTACTACAGCGACCATTCTGTTACCCACTTTATTGTTTCCAATTTGGCTATCTCGTTTATTATATATGTATGTATAAATGCATAAAAAATGACTACAGGTTGTTTGAACGTCATTCAATCAATCAATCAATTTATTAATAAAAACGTTGTTACTCCTCTTTCAAACACTTGACTTTAGCTGCACTTTTATGCAGGTAACCACAATTGCGTACCTGCACATTAAGACAGCTGAATATATTTAAGATAAAGCATTTTTGATTTATCTGCACAAAAAATCGTGCAAAGAAGATTGTGCAGCTAAGTCAAAATTAATTGGGGGATTCACAAGGTGTCATAAAATCATATGTCTTAAAATAATAACATGAAAAAATACGACTGTTGTGAACAACCCCTCATAATTTAGTGTGCTATTTTGAATTTAAGTCAGCTGATTAAAAACAAATATAAAAAAATAAATATTTACCTAAAATCAAAATGTTTTTTAATTCTAATCCATGAATTAATAAATTAAATTAGATCTTTACTGACTATTTTCCATTTTTCAGACGCAAACCAGAAATATTTTATTTTGTTTGTTTACCAAACATCAGAGTCCTAAGCCAATATAATTTGACGCCGCAGGTGTTTTGTTGCCAAAATTGCTAGCCGCAGGTACAATTCGGATATTAGCCGGATAAAACTAGACCATCAACGGCGATGGCTACAAAATCATAGCCGCTCGGCTCAGTTCCTCGGCGCATGTCTCTTCTGATTAATTACGACCAGCGTTGCCACAACCAAAAAAATTTGTAACCAAAATGTTAAAATAAAGTAACCAAAAGCAAAAAAGTAACCAAAATTTGTATTATCAAATGTACATACTATTTTATCCGCACTTCAGTTGAAAAATATGTCTAAAGAAGGAATTGTGTTTGTTTGTATCTAGTAGACTCAAAAACCGCTGGACTAATTTTTATAAATTTTAATGTTGTATTACCGATGGTCTGGAAAGAATAAAAGGCTATATAATTTTTCGAAATTTTTAGTTGACGTGCACTTCCTTTACAAAGTTGAAACTTCAACCTTTTTATATAAAGAGCTCTTGCAAGTAAAATTTTTTAGGTCTTGCTGTGTTATTAAGGTATCAAAGTACAAAATTTAACTAAATTATGCGGTAAATCTTTTATATATATCTGTTGCATTTTGACAAAACATCTTCAGTCAAATTTTAAAAAATGAAAAAAATGTCGTTAATCATACGAATTTTCATTCAAAAAACATTTTTGTTTACGTTTTTAAAATTTTGTATTATCAGCGAAATTTTTCTTTAATTTTGGTTTATTTTAATATTTAACAAAAATTATGTTTTCGCAGAGTTTTTTTAAAAAACTTTTTTGCTATCCTATCTCGACTTAAGATGTTTTGTCAAAATGCCACATATATGTAGATGCTTTTTGCCCGGTGGAAATAGAATCCTATTTAAAGTTCCGTTCACTTTGACCTTATCGTTTGTCTAGAAAAGTGTTTCAGTTAGACCTATGAAGAATTAAAAGTAGCAGATAATGGCCATCTACACTTCAAAGTATATATGTACATATAGTTAAGTTGACCGTTTGTTAAAGTTAAAGCTTTTTTAAGTAGATGAACAAAGTATTGGTATTGGTTGCACAAATACCACACACAAGTTTTAAGAGTCAAAAAAGCGGAGCGGGTAAATCCTCTTCCAAAACAAAAAATTGGTTATTTTTGTGTTGAAAAAAAGTAACCAAAATGGAAAAAAAGTACACAAGTACACATTGGAAAAAAAGTAACCAATTTTGGTTAAAAGTAACCAAAACGGCAACGCTGATTACGACAGCACAATAAACATAGCAAGCAAAGTTTTATTAATTTAAGACACTTTTTGTTTACAAAGCAACAACAATATTTTTAAACCATTGTAAAATGTTAGAACATTATGACAATACAACATGATAGCACACCTTGTGAATACCCCAAATGTAAAATGTTGTGTTTTTGGTGCTCTTACTTGCTGTAGTATCGCCACAAACCTATACATGAAATTCGCCTTGCTAGTAATTGATTTATTTGTAAGATTCTATTAACATTTTTATAAAATAAATTAAAATGAATAATTGAAATTTGATTTCGAAGTTAATTAAATTTTAAATTTGATGCACCAGTGGAATGTTTTGTGCATTTCAAAAGACATATTTTTCTTTAACTATATTTCAATTGTAGACCGATCTGTCATCAATGTGGCTATTAAGAATCTTATTTATACAAAACTTAGTAGTGCTGAATTCCAATACAATATTAGCGCTACGTCCTCGTCCATATTATGAAACATTTTCTGCGAATCATTTGAGTTCAATGATAAAATGGGAAAGAAGAATGAAAAACTGTACTTTGTTTAGAGTACAAGCAGTTTTTCATTGAGATGAAGAAGAAGAAAGAGAGAAGGCATATAAAATACTTTAAGAAAATGTTTTATTATATGGACACGAATGCAGTTACAAAAAAAAAAAATTGAAGAAAGTTGTTGCATTTGCTGCATAAAATGGACGAGGACCTAAAAGTTTTTTTGAAATTGAGTTTTACAAAGTTTATTGAAATCATAGACAGAATCTTAAAATGGGTCAGATCTTAGTTTATGATTCTTGTTTAAGTAAACTATCTGTAAACTTTCAATTTTAGTGCCACGGGGCAGCGGGTTCGATTCCCGCCAGAGACTCTGGTTCCTGCAGACAAGCGCAAAGCTTCGCGGGATTAGCTTAGCTTAGGGAATTAAGAAAATCCTATTACACCCAATTCAGACGGTGAATAAAAAACCATGTCTTTGTATTATTTACTTTTGAAAGTATCAGCTAAAACCTCTTTAATTTATACCACGATTTGGAAGCATTGGTTTTTTTGCAGGGTGGATTTTTTAAGAAAAACATTGGAGTGTACTTTGAAAGTTGAAAACGAATGAAATAGCAAGAAAGAAAATAATTGAAAAGGGATATACAAAAAACACGGAAAACAGCCTGATGTTTTTTCTATCCCTTTTTCTTCTAAACCCCGCTTGTACACCAGGGGAAAAAATGTCATGATGATAAGTCATGATTAAAAATCACCGTGTGAATCTTGCAATTTTTTGCAAAACTACAAAATTTTGCAAGAACGCGAAGCTTATGGGTACTCGTACTAAGATGAGTATTTATCGGTATAAGCACTTGAGGTAATGGTAGAGGGTTTAAAAATAGCTTGCCTAACAGAGGAAAACCTAAAAAAATGAAAGTAAATCTGCAGATCCTTTATAAATTGATTAATTTTAATAATATATCACGCGCCGATAACATAGTTAGTTTATTTAAATTTCATTTCATAATTGTTCGAACTTATTATGTTCCCAGGAACGTAAAAAAATGTACCTTCATTTCTGGGAATTGAAACAATAAAGGGAAAAAGCCGAATCTTTGATACCTTCGACCGAGAGTTCGAATATTTGAGGAGTATGCCTTATATGGGATCTATACACTATAAGCAAACATTTATAAAACCTGACCTCACAGTATTATAACTTGATGACTAATTTAAATAAAATATCATGATTTGTTGTAGAAACATTATTAGGCGTATTGAACTGATTTTCAGAATCATCAATCGTTCATCACCAAATTCGGTAGAGTGATTTTAGTATTGAAAAAAACTTAGGTTGAACCAAATTTCTATACAATAATACAAATTTGTAAGGCTTCTTAAATTGCTTTTCGGAAGGCCGCTTAATAAAAGATTATCAAAAAATTGGAATTGGACAAAATTTTACCAGAATATCTATATTTGTTACTGTATTCGTCGTATTTACATTATTTCCTAGAGTGGGCTTTATAGATATGCCCCCTTTGATAAGTTACTGACTGATCTTCACGAAGCTTGGAAAAGTGATTTCTAATCTTATGAAACTATGGCAGTTAAGGCGAACTAAAGTGTTTTTCGAGGGTGGGCTTTACATCGGGCCAATGGTAAGTAATGAACCTATCCTTAAAAAATGTTGTAGTATGATTTGCAGTCATATAAAACGAATTTGTAAAAATTTAATAAGAGTCGCTGATATCCGTCACCAATTAATGTTAGTTTTTTGCAGCTATTAATCAATTTTTTAAAAGAGGTTGTTCTACATTTGGGTTCATAACACTTTTCCTACTAAACTGATTATGCGGTATTTCAATCTTAAACTGAAAACTAAAAAGGATTTGACACCAATGTTGTTCTTTTCTGTTGAGTCTTTCGAAATTGAGCGTGTTGTCAACAGACGGACAGACAGACAGACGGACATAGAATTACTCAAGTATCCAAAATTAATATACTTTATAGGGCCTTAGACTTATAAGGCTTCTGCAATACACGATTACAATTTTATCTTCTTTTTCAACCCAATCAATCAAATGTTATGCCTGAATTGCTTTCTAGAATTTCATAACAGTAATTATTCCGTTTCGTTGTCCTTCCCCATGTTCAAACTTTGTGTTAACTTTTTTCATCGTATTTAACTACAACATTTTTATTTCTGCACGTTCACATCAGCCTGCTTTTACAATTCCTACCATAAAATTTCATAAATTTTCATCGCTTGTCAGTTTATTTCTTTTTTGCTGCACTTTTGCAAAGGAAATCATATTATGAATTTTATTTTATTTTTCATTTACCGTTTAAAGTAAAAGCGCACAAGGTTTGTTTAAAATGCAGCTTTATTTGCAATATTTTTAATAAAAAAGCTTAATGAAAATTGATCAGACAGTGCAAATGATTGGCACTCATGTCATAGATAAATGGATAGATGAAACTATTGTATGTAATAGGTTTTGTATAGAATGTAAAAATAGGTATAAAACAGTTTTTAATTCAATGTCATGTTAAACAATTTTAGCAGGCAGGATCTTTCAATATGAGTGACAGTTTTTAAATAGAGATTGTTTTTGTTTGTTTCTAGGTTTTACTGTATTAAATATCGTGTGTAGTTTCATGAAGCGTTTGACTACTTTCGTTGGCTTGGAAGTAATTATAAAGATATAAACAAAGTGGATACACAACGTTTATTCACTCTAAAACTGGGTCGCCGTAATCAGTACTTTGAACAGATGGAACAATTTGAACATAAGTTAATTTAAGTCACCAAAAAGTCAACGAAACGTGTGTAGTGATGGGAACATTGCAGGTGCAGTGGCCAGTATTTTCGACAATTCAAATTTGTCGATTTCTGGAGGAACACAGCATTTGGGACTATCTTATAAAGTCATACAGCTTATGCTACCACAGCTTTCCAAGGGGAAAGGTGAATCATTTCACCATGAGAATTTGTGAATTCGTGGCCAAGGTTATGTGATTTACACCCCTGAATAACTTATTAAGCAAACACCCCAATTAACAACACAACTCATATGAACAAACGTAAAATGTTAACAAGTTTGCCAAGCAATTTGTGTGGTTTATTTTACCCTTTAGAATTTTTAAAGAACTTCGGTTTTAAAAAATTATAGGAATTTAATAAATTTATTATTTGAGATATTCTCGCAATTTATGAAAATTACAAACCAAGATTATATATTTCAAATGATTTTGTTTCAGCATTATAGAAACGAATAGCAATATAAAAATTTTTTGACTAAAATATCTGTCCATTCATCGACCACAATCAAAAACTTTCCAGCAGCCGTATTCTATAGTTCTATAATTTAATTATGTCCTCTATTTTTATTTCCAAAATCTGGTCGCTTTAACGTAAATGCAAAAATCGTTTATGTGTTTAAATTATTATAAATGTTACAAAAGAAAAGTTATGAACATTTCTAAGTAAAAAATTACAAACAAATAGTCAACAAATTTGAAAACATCAAAAAATCCGTTTGCATGAGCACCAGTAATAATACGAGTACATATTTATAATAAAATAAAAGTTCCTTACATGTAACCTTTAGGCTTTATGGCACATGACATATTTTTCTCAATGCTGAGCATGTGGAATTTTTTCGTTGTTTTTTCCCATTGTATTTTTCTTAAAAAGTAACAGTCAAAATGGGAAAAAACAAACAAAAACAACGGATGTCCTTTGTCAAAGTCTATTTAGGAGAACAAACGTTAATTTTTTTGCTCTAAACATTTTCTACATAAACATTTTAAATTAAATTTTTTAAGCAGAAAGCCTGTAGATATTGTACAAATTGTTTATTTTTTCTGTTTCTTTTACTTTTCAAACATTGGGAAATAATTTTAAAACTGTAGGTATATTAAATACTTAAAAAAAATATATTTCCTTTGAAACTTTTTTTGTTTGTTACTAAAGCCCCTTTTACACTAGTCTACAAGTCTTAAGGTTTTCGCTCTCACAAAATAATCCAATGACTTTTGGTCTAATTGTCAAATAATCAAATTGAATAACTTTTTCATTATATTTTGCGTTTACACTATCACACTTAAAATAAAAAGAAAACCCTTTAGAATATAAACAGCTGTTCAGTATTAAAAAACATTTATATTTTTGTTTAAGGAGCGCTTAAATTTTTGGCATGATTTCAAAAGATTTTTTTAAAAACAAAAGATTTAATATTTCTTTACTATTTAATAATTTTTATTTAAACGCAGCTTTTTCATTTGACAGTATTGGCAAGATAGAAAGAAAATACATATTAGTTGTCAAAAACACTACTAGCTGTCTGCGCGACGTTCTAATAGTAATTAACATAGTTCACATTTAAAAACATGTCAAACATGAATGTTGCAGTACAAGTTCCAGCTAAACGTATTTTATATGAACTAAACAAATTTAAAAATTGCATAAAACAGCTATATTGTGTGAACATAGATAAAACTTAACTAAAATATAAAAAAAAACAAAGCAGAATATATTTATTTTTGTTTCCTTTTTGTGTTTTTTTTTTTGCCACAAAACTTTAAACTACTGTCAGCAAATGTCAAATCACTGTCCAATTTAACTGTCTGCGAAATTTGTAAGACAGTAGACAAGACAGTTGGAAAAGTGTGCATGTATTAGTGAACAATTTTGTATGAATTGGTACTCTCTTGCCAGTATTGGCAAAGGTAAACGCCGTGTAATGCTGGCGGCAAATAATTTAACAACTAAAGCTGGGATCACACGATTGCCGCAATGCACCAACACACTTTTTAATACCCCAATCGTGTGACTGCACAACCAAATGGCTCATGTACCCATCGAGGACAATATTGTGCTTACTTTTACCAATCAAACGCAACCCTGGTGCGGCAATCGTGTGACTGTTTGCTACGCAACCGCGCGTCAATAAAAATAACAAAAGTGCACCAATATTTATTGTGTTCTTTTTTTTAATAAATTTACTTTTTTTGTTTCTTTTAGTAGGTAATGAAGATAAATATGTATTTATTTATTTTGCATTAAAATTTTTTTTTAATTATTACTATTAACAAAATGTGTATGTATACTCGCAAGCATATTTAGCTGTTCAGTGCTAATATTTTTATTAAAGATATTTCTATGCGTACCTTAACATACGAAATTGTTGAATGGACTGTTCATTTTTGGAATTTCTTAAAAAATTAAAATAAAACTATTCAATAAAAATTTGTTTAACTATATGATACAAATTGAATTTTTTTATAATAAACAAACCAACAAGAACTTTCAAACAAATAAAAAAGCTACCACAACAGCTGTTTTCACAGTTAACACAAGTAAGAACAATCGTGTGACTGTGCTGCGGCAATTGTTGTAACCATTTCGCTTTGTACCAACTGGCGGCACATAAATTTGTTTAATCGTGTGATTTCAGAATATTTGATTGGTGCAATTTCATTATTGTGCGTCAATCAGGCACAATTAAAGTTGTGGCATATTGGTGAATTTGCGGCAATCGTGTGATCCCAGCTTAAAGCACAGCCGTGAATAACATAGTAAAAGCCACTTTTTGCAAAATCTGTTTTTTTTTTGCAAATTATTGTTAGCATTACTTTCTTACATTGCTTAAACATCATATCATCCAAAATTATGCAACTTAACCTCTTCAAAGTGCAATACAAAGTAGAGTTGGGCAAAATCGTTCCTTTTGTGGAATCGTTCCGACCGATCCGTTAGATCAAAGGAACTAGGTCGTTCCTTTCGTTCATCGTTCCTGTTGTTTACTTTGAACAATGAATGAACGAGGAACGATAAAACTTCTTTGTCGTTCGTAAAAACGTCAATAAACAAATATTTGTTATTGTTTGTTGTCATGTTGTGGCGTAACGACTACATTAATAATAATTATATAATTTCTTAAATGTTTGTAAAAAATAATAACTGTTTTAATCCTGTTTGAATCTGCGCGTAATGCCGCTGCTGGTGGTGAACGAGTGGTATATTGCTAAAATATATTGCTTTGAATCACATCAGTAATTGATTTAATTAGAAATTTTGTATGTGTCACGATATAAATACACAAAAGTCGGCAACACTGATCAACACACAAAAAATTAACCTACAGAAACACATGTGATGATTGTGATGATTCAACGGGTTGCAATTGCGGAACGAGGAACGATAAAAAAGGAACTATTGAACAAGTCCGCACCGTTCCTTTTAGGGAATCGTTCAATGGAACTAGGTCGTTCCGGAACGATACAACTCTAATACAAAGAGTCAGCCACTAAAAAAACGTTGTAAGTTACTAAAAAAATGTTACAATCTAATGGTTTTGCAAATTGGAATAACGTTTTAAAAGCCGCTTGTGTAGCGGAAAAACGTTTTAAATGATATCGCGATTTTGGATATAAAACGTTTTTCTACTTAAAAAAAAGTTTAAAACTGCAAATTTGCATGTTTTCTTAAATTCTTGATATTTTGCATACAAGTTTTTATCATCATTAATTTTGATAATCTCAAGAAAAAATTTAAAAATAAGTAATCCTGCTTTTAAAAAACGTTTTTTTGCTTTCCTAAAAAATATTTATTTTGTCACTTACAATGTTATTCGCGACTGTGCTTCAACTGTTTTTGTTAAATTTATATGAATTTACTTTTTCATATTATTTTCGCGTGCGTACCGTTTTCAAATAGCTTGTACAGCAAAAATAAGTGATTTATTTTAAGTTAAAAATAAATCTTTTGAAATTTATATTAATTTTTACCAAATAGAATGTGGGAATTATTTAAATCTTATAGATTAAAATTTTGATATTTGAATTAGGCTTGAGTTTATTAAAATAGATAATCATGCAAAGCAAATTTCGATCTACCAAAGGTACAATACAATTTGGTTTAAAGATTGATGTTTGACTATTGGCTGCCAGCAGACGTCAAAGGCTGAGAGTATTAAACTGCAAAACCCTCTAAAGAGTTTGAGTGGTTGCAATTGAAACATGTAAGGGTAACTGTCCGTGAAAGCCTGGGTTCGATTCCCGCGGCAGTCAAGAATGAAAAATTATTAATAAATTTTAATTAATTTCATGTTGTAAAATTCCTTTCTTCATAAAAATAATTTAATGAAAATTACATTTTATGAACTTAAGCCTTATTAAAATATCAAAATTTGGATTAAAACCCATAAACACTTCAACAAAATAACCACAATACTAATTACACTGTGTCAGAAATTTTCATCAAAGTCTAGGCCAAATCAATCTGACACCTAATCTTTATGTTAAATTGTCCGCTGAATCCGAATGTGAAGTTGGAATGGTCAAAAGTAGACTAGTTTTCGAGATGTTCGAAAATAAACGTTATTGGCGGTTTTTAAAAAGATGATGTCAGTTTAATAGATGTATCTTCGAAAACATTTGACGGACTTTTTATTCCTTTATTTTTATTCAAAGATAATGAAATTACTAAAAATATTTCACATTATTTTTACTTAAGCCAACCTTTGTTAGGTATTGAAGCTCGAGATATGTACATCAGTGTTGCCAGTGAAAAAATAAGAACAAAACGATTTTCGTCAAAAGTTACATTTTGAAATATACAACCAATAGTAATTTATGTTATTTATGTATATATATTAGGGCGGGTCGATTTTTTTTTTTTAATCGTATAGCAAGAACGTAATATACATAAAATTCTAAGAAAATTCTCCGAAGAAACCATGGATCTAAAAAAAATCCTAATCCGCGCCTCTCGACTTGAAAATTTATATGCCCGCCTTTGGCAAAAAAATTTTTTTTTTTTTGAAAAAAAAAAGCTAAATTCCTTTAGCACTTTATATTTTTCTACACTCAAAATTTTTTTACATTAAAAAAATATTCACCCAAGTAAAAAAGTTTGTATATAATATTTTTATAAGGAACATAGATAAAAACATTTTCTTTCATAATTTAATAAAAAGATTGAAAAAGATTGTAGAACCAAAAAGCTGAAGAAATATATTAAGTTTCCCGTATTTCCCATTTTGGCACTATTTTTTCCCCCCATTAAAGTATCAATAATTGCAGTATTGTAGTTGGGGCCTATAATTTAGGACGAATATGGCAATGAATGGAGAAAAATGTTTTTAAAAAAAGTATTAAAAATAGTTACGATTTTCACCCCTTAAACGTTCGAATTTGGAAAAAGTACCAAATTTATACTCGTATTTTTTTTGATAAGTTTCGAATGTGGTATATTTTATTTCTAAGTTTAGTAGTTCAAAAGATAGATGGGGTGACAAAAAAGTACCAAAATTCAGGGTTTACCAGTTTTTTCCCTAAAAAAACCGAATTTGAAGAAAGTACCAGACACCTGTGAGCTTATTTTCTAAAGAACAACGATAAGTACCAGTTACATGATTGGTTCTCCTTTTACTGGTCATGAGTTCTTTCTTTTTGTACCTGTTCTATTTTCACAACTCCCAGGACCCGCAGGGTAGTTGTGCTAATCCTTGACGACGTTATAACCAATATATATAAATATGTAGTTTAACACAACGTACACAGCAATTCAACGGATTGTACATTTCGAACGTACAGTTCTCACACCTAAAACCAACCAGGCAACAGTCATTTATGATAATTTGTAAAAGTCGTTTACAGGAACAGAATTCCAATCTGTAGATACTGATGTGCATACGGAGGAGGCCGTAAATTATCATGTGGAGTTCCTTAATACACTTAACCCCGCTGGTCTACCGTCTGACACACACTTATCCTCAAAGAAGTAACTCCGGTGATGCCATTCAGAACTCTCAATCCGCGTAATGGGACCGGATTGCGCGTACAGCCATACATTAAAACTATGTAGAAACAATAATATTAACCGGTTACACTCAAGGTGAATCGGTTTATATACCACGGGTACCAATTAACACGGATGTAATGCAGTACCCATTCGAGTTTTGAAGATTGCAATTCCCCCTTAAGGTCTGTTTCGCAATGACTATTAAAAAATCTCAGGTTCAGCCTATGAAAACAGCAGGAATTGATTTTAAAGGAATTGCTTCTAACACGGGCAGTTTTACGTGGCCACGACTTAGGAAGCTGGTAGTGTTAGCACCTGAAGGCAGAACGTCTAACGTGGGGTCTAAAGGGGTACTTTAAAGAAATAGAAAAAAAAATATAAGAGAAAACAATACATTTTTTTGAAAAAAATTGCTCTTCCTCAAAATTATGAAAGTAGGCATATTAATCAGCAATCTGATAAATATTTTCAACCGATTTATATTTCCTAAGGAGGGTTTTGGCGCCTCTGTGGGTCCTCTGGTATATGGTACACAGAAAAAATTCTCCAAAATTTTTCACCAATTAAAGCATTAATCAAAAATTAAAAATTTAATCAAGTGAATTTAACTTTTGATCAAGTCAATTAAACGTTTAATTAATACTATTAACTGGTTTAATTGATACTATTAATTTGTTTACTGGTGCAAATTTAATTAATTTTTTAATTAATATCACAAAGTTTTTAATTAAAATCAATTTTAATTTTTTTCTGTGTAGGTTGGCGTGTTATGTGATCAAATTAAGGAAATAATTTAACACCTATTCCATACAAATCTTAATTTTATTTGTAAGATCAACAGCTGATAAATGTCAAAGAGAAAGTAAAAACAGTCCTCATATAGATATGTATACAAAATTGCAATACAAAAGACTCAAGAAAATTAAGTTGAACAATATTGAGACAATGTGTCCAAAACGGAACAAGAAAAAATAAAAGCAAAAATAAGAAATTTTTGTTATCTTTAATGTTTTTACCGAAATCTTAAAAACATATTTAACTTTTTTACGGTTAAGACCGACCACATTGTCAAAAACAATAGAATTTTTTTTAAAAATAGCTGATCAATACGAGAAAAATTACAGCAACACTACAAAACAAATATTTAAAGGAATTAACGCTGTTTACGAATTACCTACCTGAAGAGCTAAAATGATCTAATTTGAAATCAGTAGTTTTTAATACATAAAACAACTACCTGAGTCTGTGTTTTCTAAATTCAATAGTGGCAATGCATGTTTGCCTTAGACAAACTCTTTTGCAGTTGTTTGCAATTGTGTTTTGTTAAATCTCTTCCTTACTTCCTTTTGTTATTTTTAGCAAAGATTGTCCATTACTTTTGTGTTTTACTGTGACAAACATCTGCAGTAGAAAAATTGCATTCAATTTAGAGCAGGGCACAACACAACACAGCGCCACCGAATCCCTACACACTGTCTGACACAAATTAGCCGATCTTGTATTCATCCTTGCGCAAAGATATTAGTGCAGCTTTACTTTCAGACTACTACCTGAGGGGTAATTGTAGTTTTTTCTTCTTTTTTAATTTTTGGCATGTGCTTTGTACTGTAATACAAAAAAAAAAAAAAATCTTAGCTATGTCATTTCTTACTGACATGGTGTAATGCAAGATTTTGGTAAGTGCTTACAGTTAGTACTTTAAAATCTTTTTTCGGAAAATTTATCTATCAATTTTCTTCCCAAAACTCTGTGGACATTTTTGTAGTCTTTGGACGACATCATCTTTAAGTAGCATCAGTTTCTATTGAAATTTTTTTGTAAATTAATTTTATTATTTATTATGTACAAGTGTGATGACTTTTCAGAAAAAAAAAAATCTACCAATGTAAAAAGAATATTGACAAAAAATAGTTTAAAATATTATTGTAATAATTAAAAAAGAGGTAATCAAATTTATATGGTACTAGCCGTTACCGCGGCGTTGCCCGCCTAGAATGAATTTTTGGTTTACTATAAAGAAATATAAAGCCTTTGTGTATTATTGTGTGTAGATCGATCTACATAAGTTTTAAATTTCATCAAAATCGAAATTGTCCATTTGTCCCTTCATATTCCTAGCTTTGAAAAACATATGTATAAGCCCTATGTGTGTTAATAAAGCTGATCTATCTATTCAAATTTCAACAAAACTGGTTAAATATTTTCGGATTTGGTCAGGGGACGGTCGAGCAGAGAGATATACTGGAGGTGGAATAAAGGGTGAAAAGCGTTAAAATGGCTTTCTTTTTCTTTTGAGTAGAGAACCTATTGCTTTAATAGATCTCGTCTAAAACGATAATTAATATTTTCTGAATATAGGAGGTTTAGCGGCCCGGAACCCTATCCTGAGTTAGTGCCAGTTCGAAAAATACAATGTACCAAAAAAAAATCTCTCTTATCGATTCTCTTTAACTTAGGACATTACATGTTTAGTTTGATGCTTCAATCTCCAATATTAACGGAAATTCAATAAGTATCTCATTCTCATTCACTCAGGACATTGCATGTTTAATTTTAAGTTTCTAGGTCCAATACTAATGACAATTAAAAAAAGTACCAGTTAAAGAAGAAATAACTACTAAAAAGCTATGTTACGGATTCTCAGGACCTTGCATGTTTATTTTATGTTCATAGGTCAAATATTAACGAAAAGATAAAAAGTACCAGTTAAAGAACGAAAAAGTACCAAAAAGTTCCTCCACAAAGTCATATCACTCAGGATATTGCATTTTGAATTCAATGTTTCTAGGTCCAATATTAACGGTAATTAAAAAAGTAGCAGTTGTAGAGCCAAAAAGTTAAAGAAAGAAGTTTAATTTTTCGTATTTCCCCTTTTTGGTACTTTTTTCCCCCATTGAAGTTTCAATTTTGTAGTGGGAGAACATTTAATACATACATATTAGCCAAAGAATGGACAAAAATACTTTGTAAAAAAAGTACCAACAATAGTTACGAATTGCAACCCTTAAACGTTCGAATTTCTAAAAAGTACAGAATTGGTATTTGTATTTTTTGATAAGTTTTGAGCGTGGTATAATGTTTATTTTTATGTTTACTGGTTTAAAAGATAGACGAAGTGACAAAAAAGTACGAAAATTTAGGTTTTACCCGTTTACTCCCTAAAAGGTCCGAATTTAAAAAAAAGTACCAGACACCTGTACGCTTATTTTTCTAAAGAACCACGATAAGTATTACATTTTTTCTGTCTCTTTTAGTTATGGAGATATGAGTGAGACCCTGGACCCTATCCTAAGCACTTTAGTGGAACCTTATATAGCCTATATCCGTTAGGAGCTTCCATTCTTCATTTTGTTGAAGACATTTTTAAAATCGGACTAGCAATTCCGAAAATGACCTCTAGCAAACTTAGAAACATACAAACTATTCAGCTTTATAATATTTGTAAAGATAAATTGATATAAAATACAAACAATTTTTATCGACCCTTTCTCAATCTAATTGTCTGCGTAAGAAATCGAAATACATAAGTCTTTAGCAGAGTTCGTTGCGCACGCCGAGTTTCGGTCGACGCAATGATTGTGTGCATTATCTATCATATACACTAATGTGTTCTATTTCTGAAGAATAATATTCGTTAATATTAAATATTCTTAAATTAAAGTAATGTTTAGTTTATAGAACACGAGCGTCTTACTCGTCCGTTCAACTTACATTTAAAACAAAATTTCGAAATTTGTTTTTGTTTTAAATGTAAATTGAACGGACGAGTTAGGCGCTCGTGATCTATAAACCATACATAAGTCTGTGTTTAGACAATGCAAGTCTCATTAATAAACTTATTAAGTTTTCTTCTTGAACTATCTTCGTTTACACAAAACAAATATTCGCCATGTTCTTACAATCGCGCGATTTAAAATCGCAAATGCCAGATTTAATTTATGGTGTTCTGAAACTCGTGTGTTGGCCTTTTGATCTGCCATAGTTTCTTACAAATATTCTAGTTCCCTTGAGCTGTCTTTTGCAATTTGAAGTCGCCAATCCTATTTCCTATTGCCATGTACAGAACACCTTTTATGCAATTTCAAATCAGAATCTTCAATGTTAAGCGTTTTGTGATTGCCAGAACGTACCCAATTACTTTTGTTATGTGCACACGCAGGTGTTGTAACGATATAGTTATTATATAATCGCCGTAAAATATAATATTGCTTTTCCTATCATACCGTTCTATGGCTTATTGGGTATTCATACAAAATACTTCAGGCTTATAAAAGACCTTTAAAACGACTTAACATAAAAATAAGTTAAATAAACCTTTTATAAAACTGAAATATTTTTTATGAATAAGGGTGTTAACGATTGCATATAGTTAATGCTGAAAACCGCTAAAACTGCAACTCGGTACCGTTATACGACGCCAAGCGATTAGCCAATGCGAGGTAAAATGTAAAACGCACAAAAAGCAAACAAACACGCCCTGTTTTTCTTTAAAATTTAACGACAAAGAGGCGCTAGCTGCTTCCCCGCCCTAATTGCCAGTTCACACATGTCAAGTTTGACTCGTCAAGTCTTGACGTGTGTGAACCGGCACTAAGCAGTTTTACGAATGAATTCCATAACAAAATATGAAAACCAAAATAACGAAGTTGCCACTGTATTAGTCGATAAAAATTGCTCTCATTTTTCTAAATGTGCACAAAAACTACTCAATTATTGACCGTTATTAAATTTTTTAACCACAACAATTAAATGTTGTCCTTAATAAAGAACATTATAGTCTTAATTGTCTGCATCTGACATGACTGTTTAAACCTTTGTCACTTTGGCAACCTCACATATATCTTTGAAAAAACAAACCAGCTGACTGCTCAAGAAAAAAAGAAATTACGAACAGTGCCAAGGCGAATTAACTTTTCAAGTGGCGTTGAAAGCACAGCTGAGCTACTTCTTGTTTTCTTACTTAAGCTTCGTACAGGCGATGGTCAGATCTTACAATGTTGTCATTTTTCTGACAATGGTGCCATTGTCAGATGCATTAATTTAACACATCTGCCAAATGAAAATAGCGTACAATGTTCACACAGTTGCAAGACATTTTTAGTCAATTTTAATGACAACATTTTAAGATCTGACCACCGTCTGTACGAAGCTTTAGAGAGAGGAATGTCAAAAGTTGCTTGTGTTTTTGAAAGCAGCAATAAAATACAATGTTGTTTTTTGCTGTTGTGCCTGTTGTAGTATCGCCTTCAACGTTTACATGAATTCGCCTTGAACAGTGCCAAACAAAGCATTGTTCGAAAATAAACAGAACACTATTTAGCGTTCGGCTCACACACCCAGGAACGATATCTGTATTTTTATTGTTTGTGAAGACGAACAATTTTTGTGTTCGAAAGATCATAAACAGGGAAACGTTATTTTTTTTAATGATATACTACACAAACACTTTTAGCGCATGTGTTTTCCACAAATCTACCGAACCGAACACTAAGGAGCGATATTAAGTGTTTATTTTCGAACACTGAAACAAAACAACTATTTCGTTGACGGCGATTATTTCTTTATTGCCTACATTTTAATTTAATATTTAAAACAATAAACAAATCATTTGAAATCATGTGTGAATTAAAAAAATATATAAATTTTTTCTTTAAAAGATTCGATTTTTTTTTTCGTTAAACCTTAAAAATTTCTTAATATTTTCAAAAAACACGAATTCATTAGCTTCGTAGAATTTCAAAAGGCAAGAGTAGACTGTTTTCGTATCGAATATAAAACTTTTGTTGAAATTACGAAAAGAATATTTACAAAAGTTATTTACGCTAAATTTTCCATTTATGTATTATTTTAAGTGTAGGGAAAACCATCAAGAGATAAATTAATATTTAAAATACTATAAAAGAGATTTGCTTATACCGACATCTTTTTACAAAAAGTTTTCTACTTTTGTGGTTTTAATGTCTGTATTTACGTATGTATGTATGTATATATATTTAAAAAAAAAAAAAAAAAAAACGTTTTCATAACCTAATATGACCTTATTCACCCTAACGATCAATTTGTGTAGAAGAACTTTATAACTTCAAATACAACATTTCCATTTTAACTTTTGGTTGAACGTCTTGCAAAACAATGTCCACCCATAACAAAATAAATTTTTGTGCAAAAATAATTGTTATAAACTGTCATACTATATCAAAAGTTATGTTTTATTTCCGTTCCATTTTACTGCCTTCATTTATAGATGTCTGCGAGTATGTTTGTTCTTGCCATGGCTCATAAAAAATAACATGCAGGATGCTAAGAACTACCGTATATTCTTTTTATATTGTTAGTAGACTTAAAATACATACATATAAAAAAGTTACAAACAATTTTAAATAACATTCTTTATAACGGGACTTTGGGACACCTACACACCAAAACATCATCATACAAACCCATAGAGTAACTTCAATCAATATAAATATTGGTTTGGCATGCACCCTCTTCGATAACCAAAAAAAAAAACTAATCTTAAAATTTTCTAGACTAACTCAAATGCCACTTCGCTGGCTCCTTTGTTGGCAGGCTGGCTAGTTGATTGAATGACTGCTTATTTGGTTTGTTCCTGTTCTGTTTGACGTTATTTTTAAGCTTTAAAGTGGACAGTGGGTCTAATAAGGGAAATAGACAATTAAAATCTTTGATATGTTTTATACCATCCATCACGAGCGTGTAAAAATATTTAAATACTCATCTAAGATCCCAGAACGTACAAATGTATAGTTTAAGTCCAGGCAATTAAGCCATATCGGTCTGTTGCTCATTTCCGGTTTTTATTGGTCAAATTGCTTCTTTAGTTATTTAAAAAATTTAGGAACTTTAGGATATCCAGCTCAATCGTATCAATAATAATACAAGTAGGAGTGCTATATTCGGCTATACCAAATCTTATGTAGTTTGTATTAATATGTACCGTTTTTTAGTTATAAGTAAATCTATTTTGTGCCACGCCCACTTTTCCAATCCCGCCAACATTTTGTCGGGTGTTGTGTATTGATAACAAAAAGGTTTTTTACCTTGGCTCTTGCCGTTCTCCAGACATACAAAAATCTATAATATCTTAGTATTGAAAGTGCCACGCCTACTTCTCCAATCCCCCCATATTTTGAGAGAGATTGTGAATTAATAACCCAGCTTTGTGTACTAAATTTTGACAATTTTTCTCTAAATCTCTAAAATATAAAAAAAACTATTTTATGCTACGCCCACTTCTCGAATCCCGCCCACATTTTGTGCGATATTGTGTATTGAAAACCGTGATGTTTGTACCTAATTTGGTAACTTTCGCTCTTTCTGTGCTCCAGATAAACATGCATTTATAATGTCTGTGAGTGAGAAGTGCTACGCCCACGCATTATATCACGTCCATTTTTTTAAAGTGATATTGTGTACAGTAGAATCTCACAAATTAGAACCACTTTGTGCACCGGGCAGTTCAAATTTCTGAAAAGTTCGAATTTCTGGACATTTTTTTTTTACAGAAAATGATAAAATTATAATGAAATAGTGATAGATAATGAATAGTTGTTTACCTAAGCTTTATTAAAATTAAAAACAATTTTTATTTAATAACATTACATTAATTGAACATATTAAATTCATAGAAAAAGTTTTTTAATTATTAGGTACTTAATTGGACTTTAACATAAAATCAGTGTATTTGTTTGTTTTTTTGATTTATTTACACAACGATTTCCACTCACGCCTTCATTAAGTCTTTTAAATATTTTAACCTTAGTATCCAAATATAAGGTATTTTTTACGTTTGTTGCCATTTTTTAGTCTTTCACACGTATGAACACTTACTTCACTTTGACCTTCAGTTATCAACTGACCCAAGTTTTTTAAAGCATATCAAGTTTCGTACGCATATGACCGAATTGTACAGACCACCAATAACTCGGTAATTCCCCGTTTTTTTTTTACTTTAATGAGCGAAAAAAAAAAATAATTTGTATTTTTACTACATCAAAAAAAAAAAAAATAATAAAAAATTCCACAAATTAGAACCCCCTGTTCTAATTTCAGAGCGTTTAATTTGGTTTTTCGCCTTTTATGTTTAAAATCATTAAAAAAAAATTCCTAGTAGAAAAAAAAACACTTCCAGAAATTAGAACTACAGTTTCTAATTTCAGAGCGTTCAATACATTGAAATGGCCGGTTCTAATTTCTGGACGGTTTGAATTTGTGACGGTTCGAATTTGTGAGATTCTACTGTATTGATAACCAAGATACTAAAACTTTGGCTCTTGCCGTTCTGCAGATATACAGTAAAAATAAATAAAAAAATCGACAGCAGCAAAGGTTTAATAGGTTACATAAGAGGCAATTGTGGTTTTTGTTTATGCACTGATCTGGCTGAATTTCAATAGCAATCTTTAACGGAGTATATGTGACATAAATATATAGCAACCTAGTCCGCATCATTTTTGGTGTCTTCGGAAAACCCATTTCAACAAACACACGGACAGACGGACATCGTCAAATCAACTATGCTACTTATAAGGATCCATCATTTATACACTTTATAGGGTCTAAGATCAGTATTGTATTGATAACAAACGGAATGACTATACCCTTTTCACCTGTGGTGATGGGTATCAAAAAGTTATGGACCCAAATGTGTATCAGCCTTCCAAAAAAATTGACATTTCTATTCGGTTTATATATATATATTTAATCCTAGGGTTCCATGGAGGAACATAGGGCCACAACAAACTTCTTCCATTCTGATCTGTCTTCTGCCAAATTTTTTATTTCACGCCAGCTTTTTCGAGTTGATTGTATTTCACTTTCAAGCATCCTTCTCCAAGTATGAGATGGCCTTCCTGGTCGCCTACTGCCTTGTGGATTCCAGTCAATTGCCATTCGTGCAATATCTTCTTGTGGTCTTCTTAAGATATGACCCAACCAATTCCATTTTCTCTTGAGGATTTCACTTTGAACAGGTATCTGGTTTGTCCTTCTCCACAGCTCAGTGTTTGATATTGTTGCTGGCCAAAAAATGTGAAGGATTCTTCTTAGGGATTTATTGACAAAAACCTGCAGGCTGTTAATCTGGCGTTGAGAAGTGTTCCAGGATTCACAACCATATAGAAGGGTGGATGTTACATTTGAGGAAAAAAGCCGTAATTTTGTTTTTATTGAGTACTGAGAGGATCTCCATACGGGTTGTAGAGCTCCAAATGCCTGCTTAGCCTTATTTATACGACTTTTGATATCGTCATCAGATCCTCCAGAGGTAGAAATTATGCTTCCTAAGTAACAAAAGCTGCTTACATCTTCTAATTCATTTTCATTTATTTTGAGCTTTGTTGCATTGTTGGTGTTAATTCGCATTACTTTTGTTTTTGCAAAGTTGATCTTTAAACCGACTTTCATTCCCAGTTCATGAATCATGTTGAGTTTGGTCGACATATCCTCAAAGTTATGTGAGAGTAAGCATATGTCGTCTGCAAAGTCCAAATCCTCTAATCTACCCTGTAAGCCCCACGTAATACCTCTTCTCATAGTCGTTACCTGCCGCATCACTGCGTCTAGAACGATATTAAATAGGAGTGGTGATAAAATGCAGCCTTGTCGTACACCAACGTTTATGGGAAGATTTTCACCCAGTTGACCTTCGTGCAAGACTCGACAACAGGCAGTATCATAAAGCTCTTTGATGAGTTCAATTATCTTTTCCGGCACACCTCTACACTTAAGTATTTTCCATATAGCATGATGGTTAAGGGTGTCAAAGGCTCTTTCAAAATCTATGAAGGCTAAGTATAGTGGTGAGCGCCATTCAACAGATTGCTCTACGATTACCCGGAGACTATTTAGTTGGTCCACACAGGAGCGGCCAGGTCTAAGCCAGCTTGTTCACATCTTAGGACGTTCATAAATGTAGGTGACAACCTCGTGTAGATGATGCGTGTTATGGTTTTGTTGATCAGACTTAAAAGCGTTATTCCTCTCCAGTTTCTGCATTTTGAAAGGTCCCCTTTTTTGGGAAGTTTGATAATAACACCTTCTTTAAGCTCGGATGGCAAACACTTTAGGTTCCAAAAGTCATCAACGATCGGTTTAATGATAAGTGCACTAGTGGAAGGGTCGACTTTTAGAAGTTCTGGAGATATAGAGTCAATACCAGCTGCTTTATTGTTCTTGAGGGACTGTATTGCATTTTCAACTTCTGTAATGTTGGGACAACTCACATCTATATAAGTGCTTTCTTCATGATTTGGCAGTTCCATTCAGAGGCTGTAGGTGTTGTTCAGAGCATATTGTTGTAGTAATCAGTCCAAATTTTCAGTTGCTCTTCCTTAGACGTAACCGGTACGCCATTATTGTCTTTTAAAAGGTGACCAGCGATATATGATCGGCTAGTAAGCTGTTTTGTTATTCTATAAAGATCCCTTGATCTATGTGTTTCAGCTGCAGATTGAGCTTCAGTGGCTAAATTTTCCGCCCATTTTCGTTTATCCTGTCGAGCACTTTTCTTTACTTGTCGATCTATAGTACTATACTGGCTTTGCAAATTTTGTCTTGCTGATCGAGTTTTAGCGTTGTTTAATTTTGATTTTAGTTCTTTTCTTTCCTCAATTATACTCCAAGTTCGATCAGACATCCAAACTTTTCTATCTCTGTTTTTGTAACCTACATGTTGCCTAGCAGCGCTTAGAAATGCTTCCTTTATTTCCTTCCAATCTCTTGAGTTGTGTGCGTTAAGGTTTTGATAAGCACTTCGTAATGAGTTTGTATAGTCATCCCTTACATTTTCTAAATGAAGCTTCTCAATTGCAAATTTTCTCTGTGGTGTGCGATTTCGATCTCTTGTTATGGCAGCAACCTTGAATCTTATCTCACCAGTCAAAAGATGGTGGTCTGTAGAGCCATCGGCTCCTCTTCTATTTCGTACATCGGTAAGGGAACCTCTCCATTTCCTACTAATTGAAATGTGGTCAATTTGGTTTGCTGTACGATGGTCTGGCGAGACCCAAGATATCTTATGCACCCTTTTGTGTGGAAAAAGTGTTCCCCCAATAACGAGGTTGTTTTTACAGCACAACTCTGTAAACAATTCGCCATTTAGGTTCATGGTGCCAACGCCGTGTTTTCCCATAACCTTCTCCAAATTGGTATTATAACTGCCAACCTGCGCGTTCATATCTCCCATCAATATGACTATATCACCTCTTTTTGTGGCTGCTACAACCTTTTCCAACAAACTATAAAAGGCTTCTTTATCTGATATATCGGCCATCTCTGTTGGTGCATAACATTGAATGCAGGTTATGTTTCTGGCCCTTGAGCGCAATCGAATAGAAATTATCCTATCTGAATAAGGCTGCCATTCAATTAGAGCTTTCTTCGCATCTTCGGATAGTAAGAACCCAACACCACTCGCCCTTGGTAATCCGCTTTGTCTTCCAGAGTATATAAATGTGTAGCCATCATCTGTTTTTTCTTCACCATAATCTGGCCATCTTGTTTCACAAAGACCAGTAAATAAGAGATTATATTCTTTGCAAACTTTTGAAATCTATTCGGTTTACGCAGTTCTTACTACTTCGAGTTAACTTAAATAATTGTTTTTTTATGTACGATAACAATGTGTTTTTATTTCAATAAAAAAACTTTGACACGCCCTAAACATTCAGCGCTACATCAACAAAACTTGATTTAATGTTTCAAGGCGACAAAATACCACAAACTTACATAAAATTGGTTGCAGAATACACTGATTGTCATTTATTTGACTGAAATTCGTTAAATGTATATAAGTACAAACTTCAAATCAGAGTATAAAATTTTGCCAATATGTCCTACTGTTGTCCATAACCTTCTTTAAAACTTTCCCAGCTCAGCATATCAAATCTAGCCAGAAGTAAGTAGAGTTGGAAAACAAAGTTCGTAAAAAATAATTTTTTTTTCTCAAAAACATAAAACAGAAAAAGTTTTTTATTATTTGTGTGTATAATTTTGGCGTAAAGAAGAAAAAGACTCCTTCCAAAGATGAAGCTGCGAAAAGAGTTTATGTAACATTGTTACGTTTCCGGTAAAAGGCAGGAAAAAAGAATATAAAAAATAAAAAGTTGGTACGATTATTCTATATTTTTTTTGGCAGGTATTGATGGCAGGATGTTGATTTAAGTATTTTTCGATGAATGAAAAAAAAATAATATTCACATTATGGTTGTTTAAAGGTTGACTTAAGGTCCTAAATACCGAAACGAGTAGCAAATAACAGTTATAAGAAATTTGTTTATGCGTTGGGGCTTTATTTTAAAAATAAATTTCAATAAAAAATTAACTTTATAGAGGACATAAAGTTAAGAAATATTGGAGAAATTAGTTTAATGCATTATTTTACAAAATTTATTTTACTTTATCAATGATAACAAAAAAGGAGTTTCACACTTTAACACGAGTTTTAAGTGTTTTGAGGAAAATACATTCTTTTTTTTTGATTTTCACCGAATACTTAAGACTTGTATTATCGAGTAAGACGGCCCTAAATGGGTAAAATAAAAAAAAAAAAAACAAAATTTCCAAAGTTTTTTCTTCGTAAGGGTTATCCATTTTGCGGTTTCAAAAGTAAGCGTAAATAAAACACATATAAAATATTTTTTTCATGATATTTCTTTTTTATTATAAAGTTTGAACGTTGACATTATGTGTAAAACACTATATCATTTAAATGACCACCACGCGAAGTGTTGCAAGCATTGATTCTTTTGAGGTAATTTTGGACCACTTTTTGACACATATTGGGCGGTATCTCAGCCATAACTTGACGAATGTTGATTCTTAAGTGCTCAAGAGTTAATGGTTTATCTGCATAAACACGGTCTTTCGCGTAGCCCCACAAAAAAAGTCTAATGGTGTCAAATCGCATGATCTTGGTGACCAGTTGATGTCGCCACGACGAGAAATTACACGGCCAGGAAATGTCTCTTGCAATAAAGCCATATTCGCTCGAGTTATGTGGCATGTGGCACCGTCTTGTTGAAACCACTTATTCCCCAAGTCGTATTCTTCAATAGCAGGCAAAAAAAAGTCAGTTATCATACGACCATACAGTCCTTATTCCTGAGAACGACGAGGAATCGACACATTCGGGTCTTTGGCAACACTTTCCCTTACAGCAGCGATATTTATAGCGGAACGAACGAAACGATGATGCACTGACCTTACAATATCTGTAACCGCTTCACAAATTTTGCAGCTTTTTAAAATTAAACTCTTAAATAAATTAATTTTTTTATTTCTATTTATTTGTAATGGTTTTATTAATCATCCATGACTTTCGTTGGGGCTGCTAACTTAAAGCCTTAAGACCGGTTATTTCCAAATTCCCCTTGCGAAACTTGAATGGAATTCGGGCAAGAAATTATTTTGAAATAGAAAACCTGTTTGTTGGACACGTGAAAACGTATTAAATACAAATGCCAACCGATTTATCAGTAGAGTTGCCGTCTGTCATTTCTGAAACAGCTTTACCACTAAGATTTGAGATAAGGGATATAGAAGAGGCTCCAAGATGGAAAGCCTTTCTAGTTAGCATGATAGCTAAGGCAGGGAAAGAACTCACAATATTTGAGGCATATAGGTCTATTAGCCTATTATCGAACATTTCATATACTGAATTAAAATAGACGTATCCCAAATCATCAATTTGGATTCAGAAAAAACACAGCGCAATCGACCAAACACATACCCCAGTAAACGAAAATTTATTATTAAAGTAAGACATTTTTTTAAGTTCTCCTCATCCGATTAATGCTTGACTCCAACAGGGAAGCAATCTAGGACCCCATTGTATGATACATACCTTAGACATGTCTATCAACAACTACACTCAAACTTTAACCTTTGATAATGATAGAGCTTTCCTTGGCGCTTACGAAAACCAATAAAATCCATAATCGACAAAAAAAAAATGTTTAAATACGGCTTAAATTAAGAGCTCTGTTTTTTTTCTCCATTTTGGTAATATCCTAGGTACCCTACTTTGAGAAACTATGGCGGCCGTTCTAATATCTGTACGTACCCTAAATCCAAAATTAAACTCGAATATAAGTCCTTGATTATCAACTGAAATTTTATTCAAAATACAGAATTATTTAAATTTTTTTCTCCCGAATATCCCATTGTGCCCCCTTTCATATGGAAATGCAATTCAAATAAATTGGCTCATTGGAAGAAATTCTGTGCTTAGAATTGTAAACTTCTACCTTACAACTTTTTTCTACGGTATTTAATATGGGGAATTGCCTCGGCCTTCAATATAGAAAAAAGGCAATGCCGTCAAAACAATTCCTCTAATCATCACATCCGCTCTCTGGTACGTAAAAGTATTACTAAAAACTATGGTCACAAAATATTCAATTAAATATCTTAAAAAGCCTAGAATTGCACTCAAATCCACTGGCTCGAAATATTTTAAATGATGGCGGCTACATTCGTTTAAAGAGAAGAGATACTGCAGCACTTATCCGAACAGAAAAGCGCTAAATATCTTTGTGGGAACCATGATTTGGAGAATTTTCGGCAGGCATTTATTTTCAGGACGTAAAAATGATTTGATTAATTATTGGTAGTTCATAGTTTAATATATCGTCACCTAAAATGCAAAAAGCCCTATCTAACATTTTGAAAATTTTACAGGAGAAGCAAAAACTATTTCATATGATAAATTTAAAAATGTCTTTAAATTGTTTAAAATTTATTTTTCTTGCAAGACCTACCAGTTGTTTTGACAATCGACAATAATGCATATTATGCAAACTGTTAGTAAGGCCTTTTAGCGTTTACCATATATAATCTTTTGTAGACCTTTTGTTTTTTGCTAATAAAATCGCAAATTTTGATCGAGATACCAGACTGAATGAAATAGTCGATTTTTAATTTTTGGTTAGTTACGGCATTTTGCGTCTCAAGTAACTATATAAAGATTCAAAAAATAAATTATGAAACTATTAAGAAAAAATCTTAAAGCCTCCTGCCCGTCATCTCAATTGATCGCACTACCTAGTACAAGAACGGAAGTTATAGTACCATTGCGCGGAGCTTGTTTATTCATTTATTATAATGTGCTTAGTTCCCATTATTTATTGTTTAATGCACTTAAATTTATTGCTAGGAGAAAAGCTAGTTCCTATGCGCATTTCACTGGCTGCTTAGGCCAGATCATTAGGAAAACTTTTTCCAAATACTTTGGAAAAGCTAAAGATATTATACAAATAAAACTGTAAAGCGAATGAGAATTAAAAACGCTTAGACAAAACACCAACAATACACAATGAGTTTATCTTTTCTTACATTTTGTGAGGTTGTGAGTCTTCTTAGTTGGTTGCCAAAACAAGGTTTTGAATTTTCCAAAGTTAAAATCAATTAGTTTCGTTACCCTGTATGTGCAACTTTAAACACCTTACGTCCACCATCCTAGAACTGAATATATTTACCCAACAACAACAAATGTTTGCATAGTCTTAAAGTTATGTGTTATGTGTAAATCTATATTTAAACCATTAAAAAGTATCTTGCTTAATTTCCTCTCATTTTTCTTTTTCAGCAACACAAAATACTTGGAATTAAATTTAATGGATTTTTCTTTATAACACTAAAAAAAAGGGTCAAAGTTTTAAAGCCACAAATAAGTACGAAAAATACAATTGGGTCAGCGCAATACAAAAAAAGAAAATGGGGAAAAAGTTTTTAATCACATCTTTATTTCAATGCTTTCACCGCTACTGCAAAAGTTGGTAAACTTAATTTAAATAATCGTTAGTATTATGATAATGAAAATGTGCTTGTTAATTCAATAAGAAAATTTATGTAATGTTATTTACGAATAATGAATTGTGTAAAATGGTTGTAAGATGGAAAGGAAATTTGAAAATAAATGATATCAATTAAAAAACGATAAAATTTTATTTATGCAATTGTTCGAAGGATACTTTGGGGCGTATAACTATATTTCCGCCTCTGGAGTTAATGGAGCATAGCCTGTAATTTTTATGATGACCTTTCATATTATACATGCTTATGGGATACACTGCTGTGAAAAAGATTGACATGGTTAACTGCCCTATGGTGTAGGCTCTAAGGTGGATCTTAACCACTAGGTGGCAAACAGTGCGCTTACGAACCGGCCCGATTGTGAGCGAAACCTACACACCCAGGTAGCAATTTGAATGCATAATCCGTCAAGATTTTACATTCGCCCCCTGGTTTAGGAACTGGAGCTTTCTAAGCTGCGCTGCTTTTGGAAAAATGCTAGTTGACTAGCAACAGGTATAATCCTCCCTCAGGCCGAATTCTTTGACAATTAGTGAAAAATCGGCCCTTAAGTAGGATTTTTAGGATATCCCTTTCGGCGATTTCAGGCAGTAAGCCAAAATAACCCAGTGAGCCACTTTTTGGGTTAGAGGTTAGCGATTAAATTAACTTAAATCTCCTTATTTACTTTTGAGTTGTATTTTTTAAACTTTTTTGCTAGCTTAAGCTGCCAACGGTGGTGGTTTAAACCTAAACTTAAACTGTCAACATACACTTGTTTAACATAAAGAACTTTTGCAAAAATATAAACAAAAAATAGATTTTAAAACATGGTATATTGCTTAGCACTTTAATATAATTTTTTCATGCTAAATATATTTTTTCTTCAATATATTTTTTCTTTAAACACAAATAGTTTCTATCTTGTAAAAAATATTAAATTCGCCCATTTTCTTCTTCTTCTGTGAAAACATCCATATTGCTTTGATAAAAAGTTGACATTTGCAAGAAAATGTTACCATTTATTTGTGCTCAGTATGGTAGCGCTACATTGTTTAATCCACCACCCAAAAATATCAAATTCAATTGAAACTAGATTAACTTTAGTCTCAAACCTAAAAAGTGGCTCTCAATGGCTCGATTAAGCCATTTTTCAACTTGTTTAGCCATAAAAATAATTTTTATGTTCTTCTAAAAATTTATAAAATTGCCGTTTGCGTAGTGGAAAACGTGTCATCGAGATTGTTGATTTGAAACGTTTTTCCATTAAAAAAAAAATTATAAACTGTAAGTTTGTAATATAAATTAAATATTCGAGCTTAAGGTCTTATTTTTTTAATTTATATTAAAATAATAAAGGTCGAAAGAAACACATATTACTACATACATATATGTAAATTTGTAATTTAAAATTCAGATTTCTTGATATTTTGCATACAAGTTTTTATTATAATTATTTTTAATAATCTTAAAAAAAAATTTTTTTAAACAAATAATCCAGTTCAAAAGGTTTTTTTGCTCTCCTGAAAAATAATTATTTTGTAACTTAAAAGTTTATTCGCGGCTGTGCTTCAATTGTTTACTAAAAATTCTTGGGAATTGTTGTAGTGGACTAAAATTTATACATTCCCAAAAATAATTATAAAAGACCCGACAGTTAGCAACCCTGGCTTGCATATTAAATTGAAGCGTCTAGCAAAGTCGGTTAAATAGGCATCTTAACAAAACGACCCTTATTTCTTTTTGTAACATGGATTTTATTTATGTTAAACTATTTTCAGTGATGTTTTAATTTCCCCATTTTTCTGTGGCTTCTCTTTTTTTTAGTTGAACGAACAAATGAATGAATAAATGAACAAAATAATGAACGAATAAAAGTATAAATGAGTGAAGGTGTTGTCGGTTTGAGTTTGAATGGTCATACAACATTTTCAAAAACAATTCCTTAAGGTTTTTTTTTTTGGTGAATTAAGAGCAGTGGTAAGTTACACAGTGTAAGGACTACAGACATGCTGAATGTTAATTTGGTTTTTGTTGTAGTTTTAGGTTGTTATCGTCGTTGTTGGGATTAATTTATGCAATGTTGAACTAAACGCATATTAGAAACAAAAAAACAGCAATTAATCATGTTACTTTAAAATAAGGAATTAAACTACACAGAAAAAAATAAAAATGGATTTTAATTAAAAAATTTGTGATATTAATTAAAAAATTAATTAAATTTGTACCAGTAAACATATTAATAGTATCAATTAATCGTTTAATTCACTTGATTAAACGTTTAATTGACTTAATTAAAGGTTTAATTCCATTGATTACATTTTTAATAAAAACTGATTTTATTTTTGATTAATGCTTTAATTGGTGAAAAATTTTGAAAAATTTTTTCTGTGTACAAGAGTAAAATAAGAGATACAAGATTCCAATTAAGTTGTTCCTGCTTTTTGATTTTGTACAACAAAAAAATTTGACGATAATTACAAATAAAACCAGTGGGGGGGGGGGGAAGGGGGGGGGGGGAATGAATGCTGGCATAAGAAAAAGTTTAAAATCTTTTTGTATTTGCTGAAAAGTTTTAAATTATCCAATTACAATATAAATTGTTAGTATTTGTTTGTTTATTTTGTTGCCTGCTCTTGATTAAGTTTAAAATACTTTATTTTTCATTCCATGACAAGATAATATGTTGAATGGCAATGAGGGATAAATATACATATAAATACATACAAATATACATACATATGTATGTATTTAAATTAAAAATGCATTTGTTTGTTTAAGTTGTTTTTTTTTTTAATAAGACAAATAAATATTTATGCATGTAACTTTGCTGTTGAAGTAATTGCTGGAAATTTATAAGTTTTGTCTTTTTATAAAGTTGAGCAGAAATTTATGATATATATGTATGTAGTGGAAAATTATAAACGTTAAGAAGTTTGTAAACGTTTGAGTTCATAAGGTTTGAGAAGGCTATATTCGGCCGAACCAAATCTGTCATCAACGTTATTTTTAGGAATACAAAATTAAGAATAAATTTAGAATAAGATTTTTCAAAGACGTGCTTAAGTTCCAATTTTTGACAAATTCACTGAAATTTATTGTTGAGTGAAAGCTAGTTTCTATGCGCATTTCATCAGAAAACCTTTTCCAAAGATTTTAAAATATTATACAAATAAAACTGTAAAGCGAATAAGAATTATAAATACTTTAAAGTTCAACCTGCAACAATATCACAATATCAAAGCTTAAACAAAACGCCAACGATAAATCGTGAGTTTATCTTTCTTTACATTCCCTCTTCTATTTACCGTCAATAAAGTTTCAACTGTATCAACTGATTCTAGTTAATTTGGGTGCGCTGAATTCAAATATGTAATCAGTTTGTCTTTATCAGCTCTAGTTTTCATGATATAGCTTTTTTATACCCTTCACTTATGACCTCCATTTATGATCGTCTGTTAGTTTTTTCAAAAAATTTTTTCATCAAAATTTCTTATTTACAGTTATGGTAGTTGCCAAAAAAAAACATTTTTTCCTTAAAAAATTTTTTGTGTAATTGCTAGCTGATTAACGGGAATTTTATATGTACAATATTATTGAGAACGTTATTTTTTCTTGTTGCACTCCAATTGAATATCGGAAGTTAGTTGCTTGTAAGAAGTGGTTTATTGCAGTTGGCAAAGTTTATTAAAAGTGTTGATCTATTGCAACTACCATAACTGTTAATAAGAAATTTTGATGAAAAAAATTTTTTGAAAAACTAACAGACGGTCATAAATGGAGGTCATAAGTGGAGGGTATAAAAAAGCTATATCATGAAAACTAGAGCTGATAGAGCGCACCAAAATTAACTAGAATCAGCTGATAAATTCAAAGAAGCAAATTGAGTGTTGGCCTGTGTTATCGATATCGTCCATGTTAATTGTAAAAACAAGCGTGCATTCCAAAAGCATGGTACAGATGATAAAAGAAAATTCGAGTGATATTCAAGCTGAAACTTCTAGAAAAATTGATGAAACTTCTAGAATAATGAATGAAAATTCTAGAAAAATGGAAAAGAAGACGAGCACTATCCTGGCTGAAATTCAAGAGCATTCTAGAATAACGAACGAGAAACTTCAGGAGATTTCCAGTGCAATTAACGAAAGAGTCTGTATGTAAATTATTATTTGTTTTGATTTTGCTCACAGTCTTATTCCAAAACATGTTGCTGACATTCTTGTTTAAAAACGCCAATACAAAACGATATCGGCGCTTTTGTACAAAAAGTAAAATACTTTATGCATATATATTTACATATATATTATGTCCTGTGGTTCCTAGTAGGAACAAAGGGCCGCCAATATATTTACATATACAGCACTAAAATTGCTTTGAAAAATAAAATTTTTTTATCTAGTTTTTATTGCGCCTGAGGATCTAGTTTTGGAGTTAAGGACCTGAAAATATTTTAAGTCATTATAAATATCTCTTTAAATAAAACTTGATAAAACCATATAAGAGTATAAGTAAAAATTGAAAAAAAAAATTTTATAATTTTTTATTGTAAATTTAATTTTATTTCCTAAAGATGCTAACCAAAGTTAGCAAAATATTGAGAAAAATAAATAAATATAATGTATTTTTTAAAAAAGACCTCAAGTTTAAGCAATTCAAAATAATTATAAAAAAAGAAAGGTCAAATAAAACTAAATAATATATATATTTAATATAATAAAGTTAATTCGAATATTCGGAACTATGCGCTGATTTTTTTCTATTTGCATTCTCTAAAATTTATTAAAATTTTTATTTTATAATAAAACCGATAATCGAATCAGCTGTTTTATGTTTTAGCTCATGTGTTTACAGCTTTAAATGCAATTTTTGTTTAATAATTTTGTAAATTATGATTTTTGCGTTAAAATATTGTTAAAACTTGTTATTTTAATAAATTAAAATAATAGAAAAGAAAATAAGAAGTGGAAATACAGTAAACATATTAAACATGTTAAAGTGACTTAGTACTAAATAAAGTTGTATAAATTGTAAACAGTGTTTAAAGTGTTGTGATTATTTATTTTCATTTAAAGTGCAATAAAGAACTCGAAACGGTTAATTATAAAGGAAATAAACCAAAACGTTATTGAAAGGCAGTAACGTAACAATATACATGTTTTAAGGACTAAGATCAATATCGTAAATATTACAAACTGAGTAACTAACTGAGTAAAAAACTTACTTATACATTAGGGTGGGCCAAATTGTATGCATTAAATAAAGAAACTGAAAAGCCGTATAGCGAAAATAAAATCTATGTAAAATTCTAAGAAACTTTTCAGAAGAAACCTTAGGTCTAACATCAAATTCTATTCTGCGCAAATCCACATAAAGATGTGAGTGGACACTAATGACTTTTTCACATTTCATTTCTTTTATGCTCTAATTTAATCGTTAAACACCGGAGTATTTTGTGGTTATTTTGTATTTTGGAAAGCTGCATTACTTTTGCATAAACGACAAAATTAGAGCTAAGGGAATATATACATTTTTAAAAAGGGGCATATTTTTCAACTTTAACGACTATTAATCAGTCATTTCCCAACCGATCTTAAATTTTTTTTGTATTTAAGAATGTACATATGTATGTGAAACTCACATATTTTTAATAAAAAAGTGAAATGTTTAAATCCGTTATAAGATAAAAATTGTCTAAGCGAAAGGATCGAAAAAAATTATACGTACAAGTGCTTTCGTCATCTAGAAACTCCAGTATATTTTTTTTGTAAATTAAGTCACTTCCTACTACATTACTACATACTACATTTCCTTCTGTTTGTGTGTGTATATCCGCTGTTGTACTTTTAAATAATTCAAATCAAAGGCGGCACACAAATAATACACTGCGATGACAATTTATAAGCACTTGTTGTTTTTGTAGATTCATTTTATATTAAAAAAAAAACTTATTAAAATATCTTTTTCATTATCTGAAAAAGAATTAAAAAATTATGATTTCTATGAAAAAAAACAGGGGTATGGAAAAAACATGTTAAATCAATTAAAATGGATAATCATTAAAAAAAGCAAATTTCGATCTACCAAAGGTTAAAATACAATTTGGTTTAAGGATTGATGTTTGACTATTGACGTCAGCAGTCGTCGATGGCTGCGAGTGTAAAACGGCAGATCCATCTGAGGAGACCTAGTGGTTGCGATCGAAACATGTCATGGTAACCTGCCGGCCGCGGTTCGAATCCCGGCCACGGCCAAGAATGAAAGATTATCAATAACAATTTTAATTAATTTTCATGTTGTAAAATTCCTTTCTTCATAAAAATAATTTAATGAAAATTAAATTTAATGAACTTAAGCCTAATTAAAAATATTAAAAATTTGGATTAAAAATTATGATTTCTAAAAATTTTCCAGAACTATTCACCGTAGCAAAATTTCGAAATCTACATGCACTTATAATTTTGCATTGCAGTGTATTTAAGAAAAGAACTTGAACTCATCAACCATATTTGTTTAGTTAATTGTGTTGTTGTAACTTCTGTTGTTTGTAAGTTTATTTTATTTCATTTTTTTAAAATTCTACCTTTCTTTCTTTCTTCCTCTTCTTTGACTAAGTTTTCAGTTTTCTTTAAGCTCTAATTTAAATTATTTTTTTATGCCCACCACCAAAAAATAGGGAGTATATTGATTTTGTCACTCTGTTTGTAACATATCGAACTAAAGGCATAAATTGTTGCTCCTTTTTCAGGATAAGCCAGTGACTTCCCAAAGCCCCACAGAAAATAATCGAATGACATTGGAGTTCATTTCTCGAAATCAACTTTTTGCCAAATTTTGATTTTCACGAGTCGATGGTAGCGGTCTTTTCTGTTAAAGCTTCATCACGCCCGGATCAGTGGCATCCATATTGGTGTGGCAACGATCTCCATTAACCGTAACGTGAACTCTGTCTTCATTTTTTGAAGAAAAAAGGTCAGATGATGCCACCAACGTGGACAACGCTTTAAACGACATATTTTTCTGGATTTAATGGTGTTTGTAGGGTCTATCGAGTGTCGCGATTTGGTAGCGTTGTTAAGGCGTGAATCTATTCTTCTGCTTCGCATATTCATGCTCTTTCCAAAATATTTTCTATAACCGTTCGCAAAACTTCAGATGTTATATTTTAGATTTCGTCGCGTTTATTGTATTTGAATTACGGTGAACGCAGAGGCCAATTAAAATCGCTTGTACGCGAAATAATTCGTTTACCAAAGATGTATGTGGCTTAATCCTGTTAGAACCATACTTGCGGATGGTTTTCCAAGGCTGACCTTGAAAATTTTCCAACATTGTCAGATAACTAACGCAAGCGATGGAAACGGCGAAACATAGTCAATTTTCAAAAAAATATAGGCCAGTTATCCTTTCCGACGAAATACCGCACCATGCAGTATATTAGGTGGGTGTTATTGTCGCTGTTGAACTACTCTAGCCTATATCCTGCAGTTTTGCCTATAAACGAACCCATTTAATTGGAAATCAATTGCAAAACACGTTTATTTTACGCCGTTTACTAAAGGCGGTGGGTTTCCTTGATTCGTCACTGCTGAATCAAGCCTTCTCACTTGTTACATTCTTGAGTACTTGTCCGTATTTCTTTTTGTTTATTTCACATCAACATCAATTTGTTTTTTCATCCTTACGGCAACTTAAATGTTATGTGTATTTGTTTTATGGTTCGGAGTTTTTTACGTACAAACAAATACATGGGTTCAATGTATTATGAGGTTAATTTGAAAAGTAATCTAGAAATTTGAGCATCGTACCAAAGAATATATTTTGGGAGGATATTTGTATGAGGTATTGGCATACTAAGAAAGCAATTTGACTTACCTTGAACTTTCGAGCTAAATGGAGAGAAAAACGCCCGTAACTACTGAGGAGTCACCCCTAGAGATGTAAAATTATTTTTGCATCCCCAATATTTCTCTAGAATAAACTTATCCTCTATCTCCAACCCTTAATATGGTCCCTAAACGACAAATTTAATTTCCTCGAAAACCGACTCTAGAGCAGACGGACGGACAGCCAGACGAAAATGAAGTCCAAGATTAAAAAAACGGAACCAATTAGGATGTAATCCAATCCAATTCCTTTTTTTAATCTTGGACTTCATTTCCGTCTGGCTGTCCGTTCGTCTGTTCTAGAGTCGGTTTTCGAGAAAATTAAATTTGTCGTATGAGGACCATATGAAGGGTTGGAGAAAGAGGATAAGTTTGATCTAGAGAAATATTGAGGATGCAAAAATAATGGGGGTTGCTAATACATTTTACATCTCTAGGGGTGACTTCTCAGTAGTTACGGCCGTTTTTCTCTCCATTTAGCCCGAATTTCATTCTCACAGATTTCAATGCGCGTGCGGCACGGCAATTTTCAACCGATCGTGCTCATATTTTTACCAATTTTTTTATACCCTAATCTAACAAAAAACTGGTCTACTTTTTTGAAACAGATAACTTTTTAAATTTGCCCTTCATTGATGGTCCACTCTAACATATATATACATATATATATATATATATATATATATATATATATATATATATATATATATATATATATATATATATATATATATATATAAGTATGTAAACTCCTACAAGGAGCACAGGGCCATTCCCTTATAATTGCTTTTGTCTACTTAATCATAGTGATCTTTCTTTTTTTTAATTACCTAAGCTAATCTCGCGAAGCTCTTTGATTGTCTGCAGGAAACCAGAGTCTCTAGCGGGAATCGAACCCGTAACCCCGGTGCTGATGTACTAGCTCACTACCAGTTAGTCTTCCGAGGCACACGATCTTTCGCTCGATGTCTGACTTCATTACATCGGAGATCTAATTTGGACAATTCCATTACAACTTAGCTCTTCCATATATTCGCGGGTCGTCCAATACGTTGACTGCCCTAAGGGTTCTAGTCTATGGCCTGTTTGGCAATATCAATCGATGATTCGCGTAGCGTATGACAAATCCAACACCATTTACGATTAAGAATCTGTGCCTGCGGGTAATTGTTATTGTTGTGGGTCAGAATATGAGGAGAAATTTGTCGATAAAATTCTGTGGATAGTTTGGATATCGCGTATTGCCGCATTCCACTTTTCACATCCGAACAGTAGTGTGGCTTTAACGTTGGAATTCAAAAATACTATTTTGATCCGCCTTGATTATATTAAGTCCAAAACAGTCTTAAGCTGTCCGAAGGATTATTGATCTGGACAGAGACAATTGCTGTTGAGCCGCCAGATTTATCAAATATACTTTCCAAGTAGCAAAAAGTGTATACACTATTGATTTGTGGGATCCGCAGATACAATTTTTGCTAAATTTTTGTTTTTTAGAGTAAATTCTCAAGGTTTTAGTTTCTTCGATGTTTATTTTGCGATCCACGAAGAAAAAGAGTCGCTTAGAAGGCAAATATTGTCAGTTTATTCGAGACCTCCAAGCTTCTCCATTAAGCCCCAAATAATAACTGTGCTCACATCTATGACCAAGTCAAGAACGCAGTTAAAAAACATGGAAGATAGAACACAGCATTTTGGTACTCCTGTATTAATCGAATTTTTATTGTTCAATTGTTTTTCAAGCAGAATTCTAGAAGAGGATTTTGATTAATCAGCTTTATAGCGACACCTTTGCGTTCTAAGTAATGCAGTAGCTCAATGTGTCAAAGGCTTTTGCGAAATCTACTAAGGCAGGATAAAGGGGAGCTCTCTAATCAACCGACTATTCAACAATTATTCGAAGACTGTTGACATCACCGGTTTGACATGACAGGATTGTAGGCATAACCTTAAGGATACTCACCTTTTGGTGATTAATTTCCTTGGCAAAAAATTGTCAGATCTCAAGAGTAGTTTACGATCTCTTGTGGTCGCTGCTAACCAGAGATCTTAAAATCATACTAAATGACTGATTTTTTCCCACTTGAGGGAAGGTCGGCATGATAGACACTTCATCCCTATTATCTTAAGGACACTCACCTTTTGATATTACATCATCTTGGGAAATCAGGTACAGTCAACACCTGTGATTCGGCAAAAATCAAGAGTAATTTACGATCTCTTGCGCTCGCGACTAACCAGAGATCCTCAGCCAGGTTGTGTGTTTCTTTAATCTATAACAAAAAACAACACAGTCCTTTTCCACAACGGCAACCGTATTAAGGCTGCCTATCTGCTAACACGGAAGTCAGTAGCCCCTGGTGGCACATTATCGGAATTTTTATTAGTTGAGGCCCCCGTTAATATACAGCGGGAAATGCATTCTGTCATTCAGGAAGATTGTGTTGGCAAATAATTAATTTCATCCGATGGGTGCAACAGAAGATGCCAGCATATTTCCAAAAGCAGCGGAGTTTTGATAGATCCAGCCGCTAAACAAGGATCGATTGCATCATTTGTTTTTCGACGAATGAATACTTTGTATGATCACATGGTGTTGTGGTTTAAACCCAAATTCGAGAAAGGAAGATACTGAAAATTATACAAAAGGAATGATTTTTCCCCACTTGAAGGAGACTTCGGCCTGAGAGACTGTTCATGCTTAGGTGCTGTTGCTACTCTACAGATGATGCCAGCATATTTTCAGAAGCAGCTGAGTTTTGACAGATCCAGCTCCTAAACAAGAGTCGAGTGTATAATAAACCTACGTGGCAGGTATCCAAAATAAACAAATACTTTTTTTAATATAAAAAATTTTCTTAATCCAAATAGCCTTATCATACTATCCACGTACTTATTTGCTTTTCATGCAACCTGTGTTCTAAGTTTCCGTAACGGTAACAACAACAAAAATAACCATTCCAATGAACACATGTACAACATGGTTGTAAGTTTATCTGTCTGTCTGTTTGTTTGTCTGCAGTTGTAGTTGTTTATTTTCTCAAAGTACAAGTTAAAAAGAAACATTAAAGCCGGAAAAGGAAGAAAAATAACTTGTGAAGTGAGTAAATACTTTCAGTGTTATACTTGTTTTTGTACTTGCAGTTTCTATTTTCTTTTGCTTCGAGAATATAGAAATTTTAGTCGTTACAATTTAATTAAGAGTAAACAGTAGGTTAGAAAATACTTTGTACCCCTTTTGGAAAAGGAACACCCAACTGAAGAGTTTCTTACCGGGATTCTTATATGTGGAAGTTTTGTAAATTTTTTGCTTATTAATACTCTTAAAGCAAAATATTTTATACAACTTTGTCAAATATTTTTTGTTGAATAATAAAAATCTATTTAAGTAATAATTGGTACACTCCTTAACTTGTCTACTCTTATTTCGATAAGTAGGGGTGTATTATGAATTTAGTGTTATTATTGTCATGGCATTTATTACATTGAAATGTACTTTAGACAATATTTTAATTAGCAATTAAGTGTTACATTTGAAAATAAATAGAATTTTAGTTGCATATAAATAAATACTGCTAAAGCTAATTAAGTTCCTGCAGGACTAGAAAAATTTGTATAAGTCTTGTTCAAGTTGAATGCTTCGTCGATTTTTTAACACCCTTTACCAGGCATTATAGTTTTTTGTATTTTTTGTTGAGTGTTCTAAAGTCAGCGTAATTTTAACGATGCTGCGAACTAAGTCCCTAATGAACTAAGTCTCAAAAGCAAAAATGTACTTATTCCCCAATTCTTCATACAGAGAATAACAATAACGACTTTTAAGGAGTTTGAAAATTTTTATGAAAAAGATTTTAATTGTGTGATGAGGGATTGTTTTGTAAGGAAATTAGTTCCCAAATTTTGTAAATGAAATAAAACCCAATTAATACTTTTAGCGATTTATTTTATAAATCACTAAAATTGCATTTTACATTTCAAATATCGATTGTCTGTAAATTTTAGGTCATGTGCCCAAAACTTAAGATCCCGAATTCCAAAATCCCGAATTTAAAAATAACAAATCGCTTTCTAAAGTCTCGCTGCATAGCCGGCTTTCGGCCGGGCGCAAGAATTGTTTCCTCTATGCTCCTTAGCTCGGGACTAGATTGCGCGAATTTTCAATATCCAACCAGTTCGTGAAGATAATTTCGTGTCGACGCTAAAACAATAAGAACAATTTTGTAAGAAAATATTAATTATTATAATTAACCCCGGAAGGTTACTCTTTATTTTAGTACAATAAGGTTATCCTACGTCAAATCGACGAACTATTTAATAAAAAATTCTATAAGAAGAAAATCAACAAATTTTTTTTTCAAATAAGCATTTTATTAAAAAAATAAAGCATAAGAAATAAAAACTATTTTTCTCTCTCAAAACTCGATACGAATTTAAACTCTTTTTTTATTTTCAAATAATTTAACTTTTTAAGATTTCGTCATTACCAAACGTTGTCGAAAAAAGAGCGTAAATTGAATACACATAAAAAAGTTATATGATTAAGAGTAAATGAGCTTCGTCGATTCCATTCAGGGCTAAATATGGAGTTTTATCAAAGTCGGGATTTTACCATGCTTAACACGATTACAACTGATAGTTCTTGCACGTAAATTTATTGTACATATTTACTTGAAGATTAAACCCATTATTCATAAAAATATTTTTGATTTATAAGAGGTTTGTTTTTATAAATCTGAAATATTTTCAATGAATAAGGCCCTTTAAATTTGACTTATATTATTTTGAAATAAGTTTTCATTTATTGTGCTTTATTTCATTTTTTTGTCGAATTTTTTAAAATTTTTGGGGAATTTTAATTTTTAAAATTTGGGTTTTAATTTATTAGAACTAATTCCATAATTTTAAGGACTAAGCTAATTTTTGTTTTCGAAGCTTAACTAATTATGGACTTAGTTGGTAGCGCCATTTTAAACAGACAAACGTACAGCTTAGTTTAATCGACATGGAATTACTTAAAGACCCAAAATATTAATGTAATTTCTATAAGTACGCACTTCTTGGTGATCGTGGCCGTGGAGGGTAGAAAAATTGTTTGAATGGAACTTCTTTTTGCTATATTTAAAGAAAACGTTTTAATTTTTATTAACATTCAAGAGCGAAATATGCATTCTTAAAGTGTGTAAATAAATTATTTTCTTATGATTGTAATTATTAAATTAATTAAGGGTTTTGTGATGCAAAAAAACGGTGGGAACCCCTGCTTTAAAGTAAATGATGAAGCAGAACTGTAGCTGTTTTTTCTACTCTCTCACAATGCTACCATACATGAATCAAAAAAAAAAAAAAAAAAACAAGATTTCGCACTCATGGGAGAGAACTTGAAGTTACTCAGACTTTTTTATTATGAGCTTTAGGATTTTTGCCTGAAGTTGAAGACTTAAATCTGTTTTATCATTAAAGAGTATTTTTTTTAGCCCGATAGACCTTACGAAAGGGTAAGCTGTCAAATGAACTGTCATACTTCGCTCACTTTTTTAACACTTAAGATTCAAACATGAACAACGCTTTTGAAAACCAGTTATTTTTATGGCGCACGGCTCATTTTTGACTTAACGAGTTCGTTAATTAGCAAAATTGCAGTAATAACAATTCACAGCAGATCGTACAGACTAAATTAAATCCAGAAAAAAGGCAAGGTTTAATGCGGTTTACATGCTGGTGGCATCATCAGACCTTATTCCTTTAAAAATTAAGCTGAAGCTCGCGTGACGTTTAGTGGACATACTTACCGCACCATGATTAACGATTTTTGGTTTAAAAATATAGATTACACTGATCGGGGCGAGATATGGTTTTAACAGATTGGCCGAACGTGCCTTAGGGCAACCGCAACTATCGACTTATTGAATTTAAAATATGGGATTAAGTAAATTTATGGGCCTGTAAATTGGCATCTAAGGTTTTGCACCTCTCAATTACTTCATGTGCGGGTAACGTGAAATCACAGGTTTATACTGATAAACCAGCAATAACTGACGCCTTGGAGTTCAACATTGTTCGTGCTATGCGTGACATATGGCCAGCCAGCATTGCCCAAAAGAGTAGAGCAGCCTTTTTTGTGTTAATTTTTAAAATTTCAAGTTGTATCAGGCTGTAAAACATCCTCTATTATAAGTATGGTTGTTTATTAGCAACATGTTAAGGGTTGAAACATAACCATACGATTATTTTTGGTAAACATATTATTGTAATTATTAATCATAACATGATTGGAGACAGCCATAATATGGCTGTGGTTTCTTAATGGAGGACTGATTTAACAGTATAATTGTTGCCTGTGACAATATTGTAATTAAAATAACCATAATATCCCTGCGGGAAATTTGTGTAAATTGTCCCAGCAGAACTGGTCCTGGGACTTGTGAAAATAGAATGAGAATAAAAAGAAAGGAGAAAGATTTACGATGTTAAGCTTCGTACAGACAGACGATGGTCAGAACTTATAATGTTGTCATTTTTCTGACAATGGTGCCATTATCAGATTCATTAATTTAACACATCAGCCAAATGAAAATAGCGTACAATGTTCACACAGTTGCAAGACATTTTTAGTCAATTTTAATGACAACATTGTAAGATCTGACCATCGTCTGTACGAAGCTTAAGAACAAAAAGGAAGAAAATGTATTTTAATATGTATATTTATGTACTTATTAAAAAACTTTTTGAATCAGTTTTTTTAATTTACAAAATTTTGTATCTATTAAGTTTTTATAAATTTTTATATAAAAAATGTAAAATTGAAAATGTAAAACTTTTGAAAAACATGCAACCCTAAAAAATGTAAAACATTTAAATATGAATACTTACTTTTATAAACCTTTTGAATAAGATTTTTCAATTTAATATTATCTGTATTAATTTTCTTTTAATGAATTTTTTATATAAAAAATGTAAAAGTGTTACCCGGTGGTGTGATATTTTCTTTTGGACTGTTTAAAAATTGTTTCTTAAAGTTATTTCTAAGACTTGTTAAATGGAATTTTATTGGAACCAAGTAGTAACTAACACTAAACACGTTTATCGAGAATAGATGTGTGACTTATGTAAAGTTTCTAACACTGTCTTTAACCTGTTTCTACCACCGAAGAACCTATCACGGGACTACTTTAGTGCCAGTTCGCTTCCCTCTAGGGATGGTTGAAAAATTTTGTTGAATATAGTTTGGTTAGTTGTTTGTTAGGAAACATACTGTTTCATTCACCATTATCTGCGTACAAAAATTTAGGAAAATTTACTAATCTGGCATAAAAATTGGGCTATCACGTCTTGTTCATTTTTTATCGCATGCTGGCAATACTGTAAAACAGTCAATACTGACACTGAAATTTCACAATTATTTATTTGACAGAAGCCCACATTCATTCTAAATCTTAATAATAGTAGCGTTTAAGCTTGTCAGGGAAATCGTGTGTTACTGATTCAAGCCATTTGTGCTTTGTGTGTGGTGAATATTTGGTTTAAAAAAAAGGATATGCAATTCCAGAATCATTAAAATAGGCATATTTACACTATTTTGGGTTTGCAGTCAGAAACTTGGACAAACCGTGGACACCGACAATGTTTTGCATATTCTTGAATCGCATTCCAAAAAAAGAAAAAAAAAACCAGGTGGAGTGAGCGCGAAAAGCATGCTGGGAGACTATTGCTGGACTCTAATACGTGAAACCGAGCCAACAAAATACAAACGACGTTCAAATAACGCTATTGTTGGTCTGCTGTGGAAGTTGTTTAGAATAAGAGATTAATTTTTATTTTAAACAAAAGATGGGAAGAAATCCACCATTTATAAGAGGTTCATACTTAAACACAAAATTTTTTAAAAATATATTTATTGAATTATTTTTAAAAATGCGTCCTTTTCTTCGAATCAAGTGTTTAAAGTTGACTTCTTTCTACACAGAAAAAAATATATCAAGAAAATTTTTAACAACACAGTTTGTTAAAAATAAAATTTTAGGTCAACAAAATTTTTGTTTGATTCAAAGAAAAAATTTATCAAACTTTGCAAAATAGCACTCAATAAAACATATTTAATAATGAAATAATTAAATATTTCTTCATATTCAATAAAAAAATATTTGAATCAAAGTAAGGACAGTATTTTAACAACTCTTGTCCATTTTTAAATAGCTCATAATTCTCATTTGTTTTACAGTTTTATTTGAATAATATATTTAGTTTTGCCAAAGTCTTCGGAATAGGTTTCCTGATGATCTGGCCTAAGCAATCAGTGAAATGCGCATAGGAACTTACTTATCGCCGCATAATAAATTTTAGTGTTTTTATAAAAATATAAAAATTGAAAATTTATGACATCATCATTAATAAATAAAAAATAAAGATTAGATTAACATTTTGTTTGATTTATTCAACATTTTCAACAATTTATTTTAACAAATCAAGGAAACATTTTGTTGAAAAAAATTATTTTAGGCAACAACTTTTTTTATTGACTCAATAAACTTGGTTGTTGACTAAAAATTTAACAATTATACATACAAACTTTTTTATCAATACCGCAAAAATCGTCATCGCAGAAAATTCAAAAATGTTTGTAATCAAATATGCGATTTTCGTATTCAAATATGAAAATTATTTTTTTCTGTGTATGGTTTCACTTAAATTTTAGTAACTTTAAACTTTTTTAACATCACTTTTTCTTTAAATTTTTTAGAGCAAAAAAAAAAAAAAAAAAAAAAAAATTGGGAATCTCAGCTTTTCATATTGGTATTTAATGATTAAATTCCTAGATAAAAACAAATTTTTCTAAGAAAAACTATTAAAAACAATAAATACAATTGCAAAAGTGTAAAACATTTGTAAAGAGTGCTCTATTCGGCTATGCCGAATCTCTGATACTCTTCACCAAGAGTTTGAATATTTCGGGAGTGTGCTTTATGTGGGATCTTTAAATCATAAACTAATCTTTATAAAAGCTTAACTCACAGTGTGGTATATTTTAAACTGATTATTACAAAATTGCATGTCGTTAATTCTAGCCAAACAAAGCTAAATTGGATTAAATTTGTAACGGCTTTAGGCGTATTTATATGATTTTCCAGAGTGGACTTTATATCAGGCGTTTGGTAAATTATGTACCCATAATTTTCAGCCATATAAAACAAAATTTTGCTAAGTTTCATGAGAATAAGTGCGTTCTGTCATCAATTTGTTTGAGTTTTCTTTTAACAACAATATTAATTTTTGTTCATAACTGTTTTCCTACTGATTGTGGTGGATTTAAATATTCCTAGGAGAACGACAATCATAGAAAAATACCACATTTTGTGTATTATTAATATAATTTTCATGTCTAAAAAGTAAAATAAAAAGCAAAAATTCCCATATTCTATTTGTTTAAGTTATTTACTTAAATACAACAAATTTTCAAACTAGAATGATTACGAAAACATGCATGATTGCAAAGCATGCTGCTGGTGTCTTAGAATTGAGAGGTCTACTGATAACAAATGGCGGAATACAACAAAAGTGAAACAAGCATGTGTAAGTAAATATTTATATTCTCTCACTTTGGCTTAAGTCAATTCCAATGACAAGCTGTCATTAAATTAAGCCTAATGAGTAATTTCTCCGATGTTACTGATTAATCGTACTGATGGCATTTTTTTTAAACTGACTCCGATTCGTCATTTCTGTGATGCCGATGTGTCATCACATTGATGACATAACTTTTGTTAATTTGGCCAAGTGATGTTAAGGCAATGATGAAAAGTGTCATGGGGTCAAAAACGAAGTACTGAATTCAATATACATAAGCGTTATGACGCCTTTTAAATCAGTGTAGAAACAATTTGACACCAAAATTTTTCTTTTCTGTTGGGTCTTTCGAAAGTGACCGTGTTTTCAACAGATGGACGGACATGGCTAAATAGACTTGAAATAACTTAAAGACATGGAATATATGTATATACCTTACTGGATCTTAGATGTTAAGAACGTTTCATACGGAATGACAAACTTAGTATACCCTCTTTGCCAATTGTTGTGCAGGGTATAAAGCGATTTATAATAAAGAAACAAACTTTAAGCTGCTTAAACGTTTCTTTTTTCTTTAAATACTTTTTCTCTTAAAAATTTTTATTTCTTATATAACTTTTCTAATCTTGTAACAAGATGAAAGACACATTTAAAAATTACACGAACGAATTAAAAAACATTAGAAGGGAAATTGTTTGAAAAAGAAAGCAACTTTTGTCCAGTTTTTTTTTGTGCAAGTTTATTACATAACTTGAAAGTAGTTTTCCAAGGTGATCAGGTGCAAAAATACTAAATTTATTTTTAAAAAGTTGCAAACATTAAAAAGTTCTATTTTTTAAAAGTTTAAAATGTTTTTTTTTTTTACTTGTGTTTTGTTTCAAATTCATTTCTATTTTTTTTATCTTTTAAGCTTCTTAATTTTTATGTTGTGTGATAAAAAGAAGGTATTTTTTTAACAGGAATTTAAAAGGCTTTTTATGTAGAATTTTAAAATTCTTCTTACATTTTTCTTTTGTATGACAAACCACAAGAGATTTTTTTTCAGGTTATTATTTTAATTTTCTTTTTAACACATTGTGGTAATAGCATACGAAAATTTGTTATGATGCACAGTAGGGCGGAGTGTCGGAGTATGAAGGGAAAAAATCATACAATAAATTTTCAAAACCTCCAGAATGTTGCATCTACCTAAATTAAAAACAAAATACATAAATATTTCTTTTTAAATTTTCCCAAAAAGTCAGTTGTCTGACGTAGGAATGGGCAAAAAATATATAGATATATCAAAATATCGATATTAAAAAAAAAATCGATATATATCGCCGATATTTAAAATACCGATACATCGATGTATCGATATTGAAATACGACTATCGAATTCAATATTTTTTAAAGTCAGTCTTCATTAAAAACTCAAAATTTTAGCCGTTTTTCAAACAATATGTTTTTTTTAAGAATTGGCATCACTATATGTTTTTTTTAAACTAATATAAAGATCTAAAATGATTGAAATTTATAAAAAGAAGAATTAAGAAAAAATCGGGGTTTTCACATTGCAGATTTCTAATTAAATTAGTAAAGTCAAACGAATTCAAAAAGATTTATTTTAAGTGCTTTTGGAACGATATATGTGCCTATATAGTATATTTGGAATAATAATAAGACTGGTTTGTGCATATAGTTATATATAAATACATATATTAAATTTTTTAATTTTAATTCGATAAATATCGATATATTTTTTCAGTTTGCCCATCCCTAGTCTGACGTTTGGCGGGTTTAGCTCTTTAGGTACAAACTCTATTTAAAAATGTTAAAGTAATGCTAGGAACACAACTGGGACGAACGACGAATTTTTGGCCGCGAATTTTCGTCTCCAAAAATAAAACATATTTTTGTATATGAAAATACACACAATCATGGCGTCGGCCGAAATTCGTCATACGCGGCGACTTTGCAATAGATTTATTTCTATTTCATACGCCGGCGAACGACGAACAAATCAGTACCAGGTGACCATGTTTGATTTTAGTTTTCAAGTATTTTAGTATATAAAGTTACTTTTTTACTTTAATAATTGTTTTTTATTATTTTATCGCATTTAAAATAAATATACAAAGAAGATTACTATAAGAATAGTTTTTAATTGTGGTTTCGTTAATGTTTGTGTTTTTTAAGTACATTTTTTTTTATATGGTCACACTATTTCTCTCTCTTTGCACAAACAGCAATGAACTTTTCCAATTAGTAAAGCTGTGAGTTATTCGTCGCTATTGTGTTTCATACGACGAATTTACTGTGCGAATTTTTACTAAAAAAAACGTCGTGTAGGGCGAAATTCGTCGTTCGTCCCAGTTGTGTTTCTAGCATAAACTGTATGGCGCTTGCATAATATGACTGCACTAAGTCCGGCCAAAATATGGTTTTGTAATTTATATGATACTTACCACTGAATTTTTTAAGTACAGCTAAACCCGATTTTATGAATACCGGCTTGCTGATGCCATGCTGACTTATCGCTAGCCATAATAAAATATTTTTGCGAAGCTTCTTTTTCGTAATTTGAATTATATTATTCGGTGGTCTAGAATATGAAGCTTTAAATAATATTTTTTAGTCCATTCAAGACCCTCTTCTATAAAATAGCTCTCATCAACCATGATGCAAATGTAAGGCAAGCCTGCCGCAAAAAAAATGTATAACAAAAGCATGTTATTGATGTTTGATGACAAGTGACTGTTTTTCTGAGATAGTTGGAACGGGGTTTTTGCACAATTTTTTTACCTTTTTATCGTTGACATTATATTTATTTAGCAACGCACGATAATATTTTGCAGTACGTCCCACAATTTCTGCTCTCAACCTAGCTCGAGTTTGGCTGTACTGCAGAACAGATTTTTTACCGGAGCATCGACTTCTATTAAGCGATTTTTCACTCTCGAAAGCTTTCACTGTCTTAAAAATTAAAGATTTCTTTATGAGAACGCTATTAGCAATTTATAGCTAAGTAATAAGCATTTTTATAAGAATTTATAACCGAACGGGATTTTACCTGAAAAACGACATTGTTTAATCTTGGACTCAAATGAGGTTCAAGGAACAGGTAAATTCTTATTGTTGTTTCGTAGGTTTAAAGCCAAATGGGTTGCAAGCCAAACAGACTTTTATCTTAAATGGTGACATACCCAAACACCGTTGACTTTGAGAACCAAAAGAATGGGCATGAGACCAACGCATTAAGGTCATTAAATCTCTACAGCAAAAAAATAAAAAATAATTTTTCGTGATATCAATTACAAAATTAATTAATTTTTTTTTGATATTAACCACATTTTCTTCAGTAATGTTGTTAATATAAGTAAACGTTTAGTTCACATGATTAAGGTTTAATAAAAACTGATTTTAGTTATTGATTGAAACTCAGTAGCAAGAAAAGCTTAAACTTTCAAATATGCTGATAAGATCAATTTGCTTTCAGGCGGAAAATCAGTACGGAATTTATTTAATAGTACAAATTTCTATATAATATAATGAAAAAAAATAAAAAATTGGCGAGAATATTTTCTGTGTACTGTCGACAGGAAAACGAAAGCACAGTGGGGAAAACCCAAATCCCAATAGAACAAAGATTGTTTTAGGAAAAGGTCAAAACTAAGCAGGCTATTTAGTTAATATTTTACCAGGTCACGCGGAACTAAGAACGCATTTAGCTTGCATAGAATTATTCAATGGTACAATATGTAGAGTATTTGACGAAAAGAATGAGATACTGGAACCCTACTTATTAGGGTATTCATTTAATCGACCTTTTGCTTTAATCGGCTAATCGCTCGATTAATTACCCGAGGTTTTGGTTTAATCGGTCAATAATCGGTAAATTTGGTTTTTAATCGGTTAACCGATTAATAAAGTTTGTTTCATAAATTAAGTAATTTCAATATATAGAAATGAAATTATTATTTTTTATTTGGAGTTTATTAGTAAAAAAACAATAACATACCAAACATTAAAATTCTTGAACTAAAACGAGCAAACAAAAAAACAATTCATTAATATGTAATATGAATTTTTCAACTACATAATACATAATTGGGGGATTCACAAGGTAAAAATTTTAATGCTGCGCTAATTGATTCGTCATAACTGCACAGTAGATATATTAATTATAAGCGGTAGCCAACAACAGTCATATCGTTGGCTTCATATGCAAACCTGCTAACTTCCTTTCAGCATATTTCACAGGAGAGACCAAAAACTTTTTATTTTTTCTATTTGCAGCTTGATAGAAAATTAAAATATTTTCAATTAGTTGTACACACTTCAAGACTTGAATAGAAGAAAAACTACATGCTGGTCGACGAGGCGTAACTTTCTCTATCACATGGCATCAAAATCTAAATTTACATAAAAAGTGGATCTAGCCGGTTTGCATATTAATCCTTCGATTTATATTTCTAGTAATTATTTAAAGACATAAGACTTTACAACTTTATGACTACCTTGTGATTCCCTTAAGTATGTATTTATAAAAAAATAGAATGAGATAATTTTATTAGTTATTTCAATAATTAAAGGAGATCTTATAAAATAATCTTTTAGAAAAGTAATTTGGTTTTAATGTTTTGGAGTAAAGCGATTCTTTTATTTTGACAAAACTTGACTTAGAAAAAATTCTTTCACTTATCGTAGATCAATATCTTATTTTCCTTTTTCAGGATTTCTCTAAACTTATAAGATATTCCATTATGCCCTTAGAGTCCTGTTTTAATTTTTTAAAATGTTTAACACTTCTAATTGTTTCGGATAATTTTGTTAAAAGACTGATATGAGAAGGTATGAGAAGAAACAAATAACTAAACACATACACATATATAAAAAGTCCGTGCAACAAAAAAAGGTGGCAATCAAACATTAAACCCTATTTTTCGCCACATTCCTGTTGATTGAACATTGAAATCGGTCGGTGGAAAATAAGTTGAAATGAAGATCACAGAACACCTTTGTTTTTATGAAAAAATATTTTCTAAACACATACCTTTTGTATATGAGACGAAACAAATAATTAAAAACACAAAAAAATATGTTATAATACTACAAAGAATGAAAAATCTTATTACATCGGTTAATCGGTTAATCGACTGAAATTAACCGGTTTAATCGTTAATCGAAAAAAAGCCAATTTGAAATTAACAGATTAGTTAATCGGGTAGTAATTAATCGGTTAACCGATTGACGGTTAACCGCATGAATACCCTACTACTTATACAAATTTCCTGCTTTTAATCAATATACCAAATATAGAGTTCTTAATAGAAATGAAAACCCTTGAAAACCCATTTGGAGCCCACAACGCTCTTTACCCAGCAAAAACTTGGTAATGACTTGCATTACTGAACAACTTACTTTTCAATGACTACTTCATACCATCTGCATTACATAGAAGTAGTTTAGTAATGGCTGACATATAATCTGATACCTATGTACTTGTGTATGAGTTGATTAGCGCTCTTAATTGAGTAAAAAACATAGTTTTTTTATACAAAAACTAACTGCCCCAGTAGACAAGCTGGTAGTGAGCTAGTCTATCAGCACCGAGGTTGCGCGATCGAATCCTGCCAGAGACAGAAAAAAAAATAAAATAAGTAAAATAAAATAAGAAAAAATAGAAAAAAAAATAAAATAAGAAAAAATAGAAAAAAAAAATAATTAAAAACAATAATAAAAAAAAAAATTTTTTTTTTACTTTATTGAAAGTATTAATCCAATGAATAACACTACATGTTAGTTGTAATTTTGGTGACATCGGAGTAATAAGTTATTTAAGTCCCTATTTGTAAGCGAATGTGGTAATGACTTATTTAACTCCCTATTTGTAAGCGAGGATGGTAAGTACTTGCCTCCAATGACATCACCGTGTTAAAATAATGAGTTAAAATGCCAATGTATAAGTAGTGAAGAGTCGTTTTATTAGCTTTTTAACTCATTACTTTGCAATGTAAGTTTTTGCTGGGTAGGTATTATTGAACGTGATTTAAGGCCTATGGATAGGGAAACAACATCGCACTACACAACAAATTGGCAAATATCCAAATAGGTATGGGTAATACATCCTCTCCCTCTTTTCAATCTAATAAAAATATATTGGTATACCATGTTTATGTACAGAGAAGTTCGATAGAGTTTCAGATTTACAACCTCGTGTATGTTAATATATTGCGTAACTTATGTAAAAGAGAATCGAAGTTTGTAACCATAAGAGAGTTTCACCGAAACAACCTTTTTCTATTTTTGCAAGTCTTGAAGTGGAAAATGAATCTTTTTGTTTTGAGAGGATTAAAATCCTTTTTAGAAGTTTTGAAAGGCAGATTGTTTACCACCAGTGCCGCCAATTAAGCCATTAAGCCAATCAACTAGCTAGATTTAGCCAGTTTTCATCGTGTACTGTGTTGAAAAATATTAATATTTTTGGCCGTTATATTTTATTAAATTTAATCATTTTTTGTCATTATGTTCTGGCAATTACCACCTAGCCATTTATTCAAGTTTGCAATTACGAAATAGGAACACCTTAACCTGGTGAATTAGGTGCGGGAGGAAGCCATTTATTGTCTTGATGAAACAGCAAACGCGAACAAATTTTTTATCTTAAAATGTTTGGTTAATATGCGATATATATCACTTTTATAAATGTCTATAATTTCAACTAGCTCATGCACCATAACACCATTTTATGGCTATTCGTACTAGTTGCTTCAGAACAGCAGGCTGAATTGGCTGGGTAGTAGTTTCCTGCGCGATTTGGGAGATTTCTCGGGCTGCGCACCAGGAGACTTGTGACTGGGTACATGTAGGACATTTTTCTGTTTAGTAGGGTTGTTTTTGCTGTGTTGTCTAATTTTTATCTTCCACTACATTCTCTTTTCTTCTCCTATTCCTATGCTTCTCCTATTCTTTTCTTACTAGAATTCTTTCAGTCACTAACAATATAGTCCATTATATTGGTCTCTGGGTGAGGCTGCAGAGTTTAAAGGGTATTTTTTATAGAGTGATATAAGCTTAAATCATAATAACACATTGTAATATGTTTTTGATATCAATGAAACGGTCTTAATTGGATAGAAAATTTTATGACATTAATGCTTAAATATGAATTCTGCCATGTGGCCACCACGGCTGGCGCGCAGAAGGCGCAATCTGGAACACCAATTTTCAACAACTTTTCGCATTCTGACCAGCATTGTTTTTGAATACATATGGGCCAATGAAACCGCCAGCCCATAAAGCGCACCAAACAGTAATTTTCTGTGGATGTAATGATGTTTCGACAATAAATACGTCGGTAAATAAATCTGTTAAATCGGTTAAAAAGTGGGAAAGTTATGAGTAAAATACTTATAAAATGGGCTAAAAAACTTCAAAACCTAAATTTTAGGGCTGCCATATGACCAATGGATACGCCTTATATGTCAAAAGTTCGAAATCTTGATTAGAACATATTTTCTAAAAAACAACAAAGTTATGACCAAAATATAACTTGTTTTGAAAAATACCCATTTACGGGAACCATTGATTTTCCCGAGTCCAAGGTATATAACCCAAGTAAATGTTTAGTTTCTTCTCAAATACGTCGGTATATAAATTTGTCAAATCGGTTGAAAAATGTTATAATCAAAATACTGAAATCTCAAAAAATTACTCTTTTTTTATAATTAAGTTTATTTGTATATAATACCACGCAAACATGTGCGAATAATTGAATGCAATTAAGCGATTAATACAACATATAAATATACATATACATATTTAGATTTACGTATTTTTAAACTTCTGTTTTTTCCCAACCATGGTGAAGGGTATATAAGATTCGGCATTGCCGAATATAGATCTCTTACTTGTTTTAATATAATTTAAATATATTTTTCATAATGTCAGCCTGTTTTGCTTGTTGGAAAACATATTTTAAATATTGCCAAACATTTTTAAACACTCTACTTGTTTCGTAATTATATCTAAGTAAAACTCATTGTAAATATTTACAGCCTGTTTTTAGAAAATGAAAATATTTGTTCGTTCGTAAAAAAAACGAACGAAATCAGATTTAGGTTTTCATAAAATTAAAAAACATTTCATGTGAGTGACAAAAAAAGCTTTAATTTTTTTCTACATATTTTTGGTTCTTATAAAATGAACATCTTCGTAATAACTGAAAACAAAAGTGAAAAGTATACGATAAGTAAAAGGCATTCGTTTAAAAAACAAATCACCGCAAAATGGAAAAAAACTACGATATTTTAAAAAAGGAAACTTAATAAGCTAATACTATTGTAAAATATTCTTTAAAGGTTCACTTATAATTGCATTAATATGTATTTACAGGTTCAAAAAATTCTAGAAACAATGGAACTACATACGCTCAAAAATATGAACATATGTATGTACATTAGAGCGGGTCGACATCCTTACAAAAAAAGGTTTGTGCCAGTCACCCCCTTGAATGAAAGTTATGTCAAAGATGTTTCTAAAACGGTTAAATTTTATAGGCACGCCTCCATATGCAGCCCATTTAGTTTTTTAAATATAGCGCTGCCATTTAAAGTCCGATCACATCATGTTCCGTACCGTTGTTTATGGCATAGTACGTACTCCCTCTAAAATTGGAGCTTATGAATAACTCTGGATTTCTGATTGATATTTTTTGGCATTTGCAAGGCATCGACACACTGTCAAAATCAATCTCCAAAAAGTTTGGGTCAATTTCCGCTAATTATACTTTTACACTTTTAAGTTAATCTGACAGCACAGATAATTATACGTACGATGCCAAATAGAAAACTGTCCTTTTTAAATTATGAAGATTTAAAGGAGAAATAATAAACGAAAAGTGGCCCAAGCTAAACTTGCAAGCAAATTCTTAAGGACTGTAGTAATTTTAGAAAAAAAATATTACTGTTTTGTTAAAACGAGGAACGATGGGAATTCTTTTAGTTCAAATTTTAAAATTGTGCAGACTGTAATAAAGCACTTGTCTGAGTCTCAATTTATATTAAGCAAGCCAAAAACTGGAAGTCCACCCAAAGTGTTAGTGAAAATCCCAAAATAACAGCCGTGCAAATTCGAAAAACTTTGGAAAATTACCACAATATTAATGTTCATACAGAAACAGTGCGAAGTGTTCTGCGAAAAAGCGGATTACATAGCAGCGTACCAAGAAAAAACAAACATTAATTGGGGAAATAAACAGATAAAAGCGATTCGACTTCGCATATGCGGACAAAACAATAGTCTTAAATTTAAATAATTAAGTAAATATGTGCTTTCATTTATAAATTTTTGATTTATTTATTATTTTAAATATCTCTAATTTTTGGGAAGTAAAGGAATTGTTAAGGCGTGCGTTCTATTATCTGTGTGACTGTTCATACAGTGGAGTGTAAAATACCACAGTTCTTCCGAATGTTCCAAAAAATTATATCTTCGCAAATATCTTCTACATATCTATATGTTGATGTGCAGCAAAATATCTTCTTTATGTATTTCTTTTATTTATTGCCATTATTGTTAACATTTTCATTCAACACTTTTATTTTTACTAATTTAGTAACACTTTTTATAAAATATTTGGTTTTTGAAATTTAATTTTAATTTTTGTAAACAAAAGCCAGGGTTATCCACAAACACAAAACCTTAATATGAAAAATTAAATAAATGTACGAATATTAATGCATTGGCAATAATGTTGATTCACGAAAGAAAAAAGCTTTATTTTTGTCAACTATAAATAGACGAAAGCTTTTAAATGTTTTATAAAAACCAAATTTTGAACATAAACGTATTAATACGAAAACTTCAAGTGAGAAGACTTATGTTTTACAAAAACAGGCTGTTAATAAGAAAACAGTAACTACATTGTCAATTTAATGAAATTCCCTTAATGCTAATTTTACTAGCCTTGAATTTTTAATAAAATTAAATTACCTTCAACCTTCTTGTTTGTAGTGGGCCGCTGTTAATGATACATAAGATTGTCCTAATATGGACAAGGACATTTGCCTTTAGAAAAAAATAAACACTCATGAACTTTGTACAGAGACTGACAGTGTGGTAAACAATAACTGAAACAAGTTCTTCTATATAGCAAAATTTAAGGAATTTTGAAAATGTTAATTATTACGTAGCAGTTTTTATGCGTAGTTAAGATTTTTCTTCTTAAATGTTATTGTTAATAGCTTGGACAAGACAAATATAGCAAATAGTGTTATTGTTTACTTACATTTTTTGGCATTACCAGCCTTTGGTTGGGCAATACGCCATTCTCCTTTTAGTATTAATAAAAAGGGGCTCCCTTAGACCAATTTTTTCTTGAATGGCCGGCCTTTAATCCGTCAATAGAATATCCTTCTCTGGGTATGATAATACGATGCCTTGCATTTAATAGTTCGGCCGTTCCGGTAAGTGTTTTATTTTAAAGCTGTTTCTGCGCAAAGACTCCGGAGATATGAAGGGAGATATTCCATGGCTATTACATCTTCTGGCGTTATATTATTCGGGGAAATTTGGTGTGGTCAATCCATGGAATTCGGCAGCAATATCGTTAAATCTTTTGAGACCTCGGCTGATTAGAGTTCCTAGCTGGCACTACGGGAGTCTGTAGCTCTTTCAACCTCGATTTCAGTCTTTTAAGTGATTGATTAAGTTAACTTCGCGGGAAGAGAGATCTTAAAATGTCGTCCTTAAAGGCTGGTTTTTCACCATGAAGGAAAATTCTGCTGCTGGTGGATCTCCTTAAGTGCTGCTTCTATTAAAAAGATGCTGCTTGCTTCAAAGACGCAAAGAAGGCTCAGCTTCTTAACAAGGGGCGAGTGCATTATTTGGCAAAATTGCCACTTGTCTGTATGTAATGCGCTCATTCATGGGGGCGGTAGTGGGTACATTATTCTTACCCAGTGCGAAGAGCAATATAGGGTTAAGTACACTGATAGAAAAGGTTTCCTAATGCTTTTGCATTTTGAAATCAGTACTATGACAGGGGTCTACGTTTTTGACCTCATGAAACTTTACATCCAGTGTGATGTCAGCCTTAAGATCACTTGACCAAATTGTTCTCAGGTGAAATCATGCCATCAATGGGATGACACATCGGCATCACCGAAATGACGTATCAGAGTCAAAGTAAGGCTCAATGTAATGGCAAACTCTATCATTGATTCATTCGAATTGACTTTAAGTCAAAGTGAGAGAATATTATTATTTACTAACCCGTTACACATTTTTCTTTTACTTTAGTTGTGTTCCCCCCTTTGTTTTTAGAAGACCTCTCAATTGTGAGACACCAGCAGCATGCCCAATATTTTTTTTCGTAATCATTTTTCTTTGAAAATTTGATGTTTTTAACTAAATAATAAGACTAAGACAAAAAAGCTTTATAAAATACATAACTGAACTTTAACTCATAGAATAAATTCGAAAAATAAAAAATGTTGAATATAATATAAAGTAACCTACGAAAGGAAATAATTCCCAGTTTCTATTTGCTAAATAATTTAAGCAAATAGAATATGGGCATTTTTGCTTCCATTTTTACTTTTTTAAGATGAACATTTTGTTAATAATACACAAAATGTTGCACCCAATTGATGTTTTGGATTGATGGCACTTTTTTCCTAAATGTTGACATTTGTAATTACACTGACACCACAATTCTGATGTTAGAGCATGATCATTATGAAGATGCATTTTTCTATGAGTGCATACATGACAGGTACTGGTACAGGTCCATCCCATTCGACTCAATGCCGAGAGAAGAAAACTCTTTCGGGAACTTGCAACATTTAAAACTTATTTGACAATAAAATAAATCATGGAAAAAAATATGAAATAACTTCCTGATCATTGTTAAGTTATTTTATAAAGAAGGAAATTATAATTTGGTATGAAAACTTTTTTGGGATTTTCTTAATTTTCCTGTAGGAACTTTAATCATTTAGCAGTTATATTATCATGGTACCTAATTATAAAGCCCCATAATTTTTTGGTTAATAACCCAAATCTCCTCACTTTTAAAAGGCAGAAGAAAAAACATTAATTTTGGTTTTTAGTTGTTTCTAGTTATTCTAGAAAGTAAATTTTAAAATCTATTATAGTGAAAAATCTATTATATTGTGGTTAAGAAAAGAGGGCGTATACTTAATATGAAGAAGTTGTATGAATTCTAAACATATTCCTCATACGTATAAGAGATTGTGTTAACTGTTAAATGTTAAACTGTAACCTTTTTTATTTTTACATGGTAACGTGTAAATTTTTGCGACAAAGTGTGTGTATGGAAAAAAATATTTATATATCTTATTAAACATTTTATGTTTTGCACCATTGAATATGAAACAAGCACATTTAATTCCAAAACATGACATTTACTTGTATTGTGTTTGTACCTCATCTAACCCAGCAAACACAAATTAAACATTTAAAAAAATCATCTATTTTCCGATCAAACTATTCTTTAAATATTTTTCTTAAGAAAGCCATTAATTGCAAATGATTTTCAAAATGTATTGACATTTGGCTTATGGGCTTTTAAAATTATTCTTAGCCTCAAAATCAAGCTTTAAAAGATTCAGACGAAGTACAAGTGTTAGCTGGGATATAAATGTGTGTAAATCTGTGTTTGTGTGGGAATTAGTATATTTGAAATGTACTTAGAGTATCAAGAAACTTACCCTTTTCCATTAACTAAGCATTTATACGTTCACACACATACCAACGAACTAATTCAGACAGAAATAAATGTTAATGTAGAGATTTTACTTGCTGCTTTGTGTTGTTTTTTTTTTTTTGTTTTAAAGAGACAAAAATACAATGTGAGATTTTTTTTGGTTGTTGCTATGATTAGGTTCAAGAACATATAAACACATACTTATGAACTGCATTCTAAAATGCTTATGTTACGACGGCAGGCTGAAAAATTATCTGTTTGGATACAAATTTGGCTTAGTAATATTTTTTGATGGAAGTTTTTAAATATTATATTCGTAGAACTATGGACTTTAACTTAGCAAAAGCACCAATAGAAATCAGAGAGCGAAAACGGCATTGGATTGGTCATATACTTTGAAGATCTTGTCAGAATATAGCACAACAAGCATTAAGGTCAAATCCAAAAGGTAGTCGGCGCCCTGACGCTGCCGCAACAAATTATAATTACAGAGTAAGATACAGAAGAAAATAAGAGGCCTTACGCTCCATTGCTTTTTGCACTAAAGACTTACCCTCATGGAAATATTTTAGTTTTATAAAAGTTTTATTAAGCAAATTTTCATAGAAAATTATTTTGATAAACCTAGTATAAACTTTAACTGCCTGTTTTGATATCAATATAATATTTTTCGCTTAGAAATTTATATTGACAACAAAAAATAATTTCAGTTCTTGAGTTGTTGTTTTAATATAAATTCTCAAACAAAGCGAATTCACGTAAACAGTGATGGCGATACAACAACAAGTAAATCACTTAAAACACAACAATGTATTTTACTTGTTGCTCTAGTTGGTCGATATGCCAATAACACTAGCAACTATTGATATTCCCCTCTCTAAACAAGAAAAAAGTAGCACAGCTGTGCTATCAAAGAATTCGCCTTTTTGCCAAGCGAAAATTTTTATTTTAAAAACCGGCAGTAAATGTATTTAGGAATTAGTCGGTTTTTATGCTCGTAAGATTAACAAATGCGATTAACATTAGAATTTCGGGCATATGGCCACCGAGGTTGCCCTTGACGAAGCGCATTCAGGATATTAATTTTTCTTGATACGATGGAGTCCGTAGGGTCTGTTTCGGATTGGTCTCACTCCATTAGAGGCAATTTTGTCTATTAAACCCGTTAAGCCAAAAATTAGCCTTATCGATGAACCCAATTTAACGTCTATAAATTAAACGAATTCAAGTTCTTCAATCTAATTATGTGTGAGAGTTCGTTTGACAGCTAACGTTTTTGTAAGTTCTTTCGGACTTAAAGGAAAGGTTATCATCATCATCAAATGTATGTATATATTAATAGGCAAGTTGATTTCTTTTGTTCCCTTTTACGACTATACTACTCATTGTATTTTAATAAATGATACATCATTCGAAATATATTTTTTGATAGAAGTGGACAATCGGGACAAAATTTTTGGAGTTATAGGCGTGATAAAGTGTTACTAATACATAGAAAATACTCACATACGTGTGAGCAAAAAAAAAAAAAAAAAAAAAAAAAAAAAAAAAAAGTTAAGAAAAAACCGAGAAACAGTTATGCTTCTTCTTCTGTGTTTCATACTAAAAAGAACGACAACATGCAGAGTTCTTTCCTATGCCTCAAATTGGAGAACCGTAGAAAATAAGAAATAAAAAAGAGACAGACAATTTTAAATATTTTGTTTTCTTTTTAAAGATTTGTTGGTTTTAAATGTTGCCGTCTCGATACCTGCAGGATCATATATTTCAACTAGAACTGTGGTTAAAACAATGGAGAATAAAGGTCAATGAGCAAAAATGCGTACATATTACATTTACCATGTGTCGGGAAACATGCCCCCCTATTAAAATCATTAATCAACTAGTGCCTCAACAATCGCATGTCAATTATCTCGGTATTCATCTAGATCGGCGTTTAACATGGAAATGCCATATATAAGCAAAATTAACCCAAATGAAACTAAAAGCAATTCAAATTAACTGGCTTATTGGAAGAAATTCTGTTCTTAGTCTCGATTGCAAACTACTACTTTACAACTCTATTTTAAAGCCAATCTGGTGCTACGGTATTCAACTATGGGGCACTGCCTCGGCCTCAAATATCGAAAAAATTCAAAGGCGCCAAAATAAACTTCTTCGAATAATCACAGCTGCCCCTTGGTATGTTAAAAACTCAAATATCCACAAGGATCTCAATGTGCCACTGGTAAGGACTTTTATTACGAAGTATGCGGTAAAATATTTAAAAAGGCTAGAGTTGCACCCAAATCCACTAGCTCGAAATATTTTAAATGATAGCGGCCACACTCGCTTAAGGAGAAGAGACACTGCAGCACTTACCCATTAAGATGAGCGATAAACACTATATAAATGTGATACAGAACCCGTGATGAAGAAAATTTTTGTCTGGCACTGGCAGGATATAAATAAAGAATTAGGATAAGATTTGATTAATTATTGTTAGTTCATATTTAATATATGAAGATTCAATAAATAAATAATGAGAAAAAAAAAATAAACAAAAAAAAAATAAAATGTTGCGGTTGATTACTTAAATTTTTTGCATGTGAATAATTTTAAATGTTGCCGTTGATTTCTAAAATTATCTGCATATGAATAATTTTAATGTAACATTATTTGTTACATTATAGAATGGATTTATAAAATTTTTTTCAACAATTCGGTGGTACTCTGCCATTTTGTTAAAATATTATTTGTTGGTTCTTTAAATTAATAAGTGTTTGGTGTTATTTAGTTTAGACTTGATTTTATAGCATATTTCTGGTGTGCGAAAGAATTCTTATGTTCGAACAATTACATTTAAAACAAAAACAAATTCTAACAATTTTGTTTTGTTTTAAAAAAGTGACAATATAAGTGATTAACAAAAATCTAACATTCTTAAAAAATGCCTCGCCGTGGAACCTGGAAGAATAGAGTTGATAGGCTTCGAAGAAATTTTTAATTCTTCAGCACAAACGCACAACACCCTGTCCAACATTGATGGTGTGGGTACTAAAACAACAACTCTGCCAAAAAGACAACTATTGAAATACATATAAGCAATTATTCGAATGTAAAATAAATAAATAAAACTATTGATCATGGGCAATCACGAATTTCTGTAATGATCTTACGATTCATGTAAGAGTTCTCTGTGCCCAATATCATCCAGGTTTCTACATCTATATGAGATTTTTTCGTCTTAAAGTGATTTAAGGGAGGTAGTTAAAATGGACGTACTAATACGCAGTTCACATAGAAGCAGTTATACAAGTTATCATTGCCAAATTGTATATTAATACCAACATTTCTAAGAAAGTTTAAGCATTTATGGTATTTCTACGGGAGCTGTGGTCAAATATGGATCGATTCCAAAAAAATTTGCTAAAATTATTAAGGTTGCAATAAATAATTTTGGGTCCAATTTAATGTAAATACCAATATAATATGATATTAAATTGACACAAACTTATATTTCGTAAAGATTTTTTCTGAGGTTTATATGTTATTTTCGACCAATTCATACAATTTTTAATAAGCACCATTTTTGTTCAGCATAAGCGCATAATATACTTTCTTCCTTTGGTGGTGTGGGTAGAAAAACCAATTTTCCAAAAAGAAAATTAAATATAATTGCAATCATTCTATTTTAATACCCACACTACCTTAGATAGAGAGGATAATATGTGATTGTACTGAATTATGTAACAGATAAAAATATTGGTTCTGGACCCACTTTAGTGCATCAATCGATTAAGTCCCTTTGTCTGGCCGGCATACACTACACAAAGTCTGTATTTCTAGATTGCAGTCGATTGTGTCGACTGCTGGCCATAATAGTATACCAAATTGCATCAAATGCTCTTAAATATCGATAATTATCTAAATGACAAACTTTATACACTTATACCAAGAGATCGTCTGAATGCGGTTTTTTATTGGGTTTTACCAATTTCGTTATTCCGAGAGATCATCTGTAAAAGAACTAGATTATTTATTATTATTTATTAAATTAAGTTTTTAGTTAGTACAAGTATATGTGACTGCGATCTAATGCAGCACACTAATAAAACAAAAGAAGACATTAATACCCACAAATGAAGAAATTGCCGAAGCAGTTAATCAACTTATGAATGGCAAAGTTGCTGGGCCAGATGGTATTCCACTAGAAATTTCAAAAATTATTGTTTCACTATCTTCATTCCAAGTCGTTATGTTAAGAGAGATACAGACTCCACTATACAGAGGAAATCAGAGGCAATTTGGGGAAACACCAAAACGTTCAAGGTTTCCAGAGTTATGTGGTATGATCCAAAGTCGACTAAACTTCTTCTGTCGCCACCGAGGAGAGACTGTAGGTTTCTGGTAGGTTTTTATAACGGGATACTATTGGACGACAGTATATGACAAAATGGCGGGACAACTGGCTAGTGACAATTGTTGATTCTGTGGTGTACCAAGGAAGGTGAAGCACATACTTTGCTACTGTCCGGCAAACATACTCTCCAGACCGAACATCTGGAAGATAAATACTTCCAAGATCGAGAGGAACTATCTGGAATTGGACTATTGAGACTTCTAGCATTCGCCAAGAGGGTATGGAGTACTCTGGGTATCATCACATCCGGCCACCTAACCTAACCTTACCTATCCTTACCTAACCCAACCTAAACTAACCAAACCTAACGTGTTCCTGTAAAATTAAAACTAACTCATTGAGGAACTGTGCAAAGACGCAAACTGTCGAATTTTTTCTGAAGGATTGGCCAGTGAACCAATAGAGATAAAGAACGACAAGGTTGAATTCTATCGCCACTTCTGTTCAACATAGTTCTAGACCTTGTTATATGTTACTTCATGCGCTGCCATTGTGTAAAATCGTTGCCTCTCCCGAAAAATCTTGACGATGCATATGACATTTGTTTTTTGTCACACCGATATTCCATCATGGTCTTCAGATCAACATTTACACAACTAAGTCTAAGAGAATTCATGTTTCAATACCGGCCAATTTTAGCTTTCAGCTATCGGAGTAGCATTTTTACAAAAAATGGCGGATGACATCCAATCTAGGATAAACAAACCGAAATCGGCATTCGGCATATTGAATAAACTCTGGAGATCTAGAACTAAATTCACGCAAACGAAAATTGAACGCCTGTATTCATACAAATATTTTAAATTAAATAATGGTTTACAAAACAAATTTTCTTTGAAAATGTTCCTTAATAAACGTTTATTAAGTTTAATAATTGTTTATGAATACGGGGGAAAGTCTTTAGCAGTAAAGTTAAATCTGTGCTTAAATATCGGTGTGTAACGTGGATGATGCCGAAACGTCAAATGCAAGCTAGGCAAGCGTTTGTGAATAGATGTCTGCGACGAATACGCGGCATTTTCTGGCCAGTTACCATAACTAACAGTGCACTTTGAGATATCTCAAACCCACAACCCCTCGTTCACACCTCGATAAAGATTGTTAATTATATAACAGGTGAGCTGGGTTTATTTAATTAACAAAGCTCGAAAAGAGTTGATAAACCAACTAACACCTGCAGACGCCAATTAGAAACGGAGCTTAGACAAAATGACGTAACTTAAGGGCGATGGAAAGCCTTGCAACAAATAGAAAAAGATGGACGGCATTTGTGCCCTGAGTTACAGCAGGAAGTAAAGTTCCTTATATTTTTAATCCCGACCATTACTTTGCCAATTTATTGATTTTTTTTTAAATAACTTTCTAAATTGCTTTCTTATTAAACTCTTTATTTTGTTTAATGTAGCTTTGTATTTAGTTAGAATAAATGTAAGTAAGCTTGTGTATTATGTTTATTTCTTATGATGATGTTCATTAAAAAATGAATGTGTATTCCTATGGGAAATAATATTTACTTTTGTAGCTTTTGTCACAGGTACTTTGTTTAAGAACACACACAAACACACACACACTCACATACATATGTACGGTGTTTACTTAATGTTAAAAAATGTTCAGGTGAATTAAAGTTAAATAAATATAAATATTTAAAGATTTTTTACGAAACACAAAGGTCCTTTAGAAAAAAGAACAACAATAACATAATTCATTCGTTTATTTATAAACAAACTTGAATGTAAATACATATATGCACATACAAACATACGAGTATGTATACTGTTAGTATACTTACAGAGAAGTTTTTCTCTTGCAAGAGCTGTAAAGTTAGAAACATGTTTTAATGTTATTTAACATAATTGTGGATAGAATGTTATTAACTTTACAATTAACATTTACGTGATATGTTCATTGCATTAAACTTTACTAACAGTCTCTTAATTCATGTAAAATTTAACAGAATTCATGTTATGCTTTTTGATATGGTTTGAGCGCTATTGTTAGAAATGTAAATAGAGAACAAGTTTTTTGTTGAATGTGTGTGTGAGTAAATATGTATGAGTTTTAGTAAAAAAATACATGATTTTTTTCTTGTAGCTGGTTCTGGGAAAATAAACCATTGTTATGGTTTTTTAACATTTACTACAAAGAGCTCATTTTTTATAAAAACTTTAACATGTTTTGTGTACATTGTGTTAATTTTTATACCCTACACAACCAGATGTGGTACATAAGTGTATATTAGTTCTGTAATTTATTTATTCGTTAGTCAACTAATTCATGTCTGTCTGTAAAAAAGACGAAAGATTTTTTGAAAAGAAAAAAAAAACATTTTTTTTTTCAAATTATTTCTAAGCAGATTCGGATTAAACGGTAGTTGATTAAAAAAAGTTATGAACCCAAAAAAAAAAAAAAAAAAAATATGTCTTTTTACACAGTTCTATTATGTTTTCAAAATAAAAACAGCATTAGGAATATATTTACCCCTATTAATATAGTCGTTGTCAATGTAAATTTTAAATTGTAGTCACATCAAGTAGATGACTACATCGCATCATCGAAAATATAACAAAAAGAAATCCCATCTCTAATTATCTTTTTTCTGACGTGAAGTGTTTGTGGTTTTTTTTTTTAATAAATTTTTGTTAAATTAAATTAATAAATAGAATCTGGGAATTATTTCTTTTCATAAGTTAGTTTATAATATGCAACATTTTTTATTTTTTCGAATTTATTCTATGACCTAAATTTGAGTAATTTTTTATTAAAAGCTTTTTTGTAATAGTCCTCCTATTCCTTCAATTTTATGGAATGACTTTATACACTACCAGACTATTATCTTGTATCTTCTTGTTACCTTTTGTCTTAGCTATCCTTTGGAAAGCAATGAAGTATATTGTATGTACAGAAAAATTTACAATTATTAGACACCAGCAGAATGTAATGCATTTGCTGGCCCGCTAAAAAAAGCTTTATAAAAATACAAAACTGAAATTTATCACATAGAATAAATTCGAAAAAATAAAAAATTTCAAATTAATGAATTTTTGTAAAATTAAATTAAAAAGTGTGTTTTGTGAAAAAAGTAAAAAAAGTAAAGTATCTATCCTGCAATTATTCAAGTTCAACCATTTGTTACCTGGTTTTCTTCTTCGGCTGAGGTAGTTCAGATGAGTCCAAGGTTTACTTACGGATCCGCTAGCCTTAAGCAAGAAGACGATATGTGAGGGGGATTTGGCGGAAGTCTAAAATGTATTTTATGTATTTTAATACAGGTGTTTGATAAACTTTTGAGCGACTAATTTAAATAAAGGGTGGTTAAATTGTAAGGGCCGATGTTGAATGTGAACCACACCTAAACGCCAAGTTTTCTTCCGAATTTTATTTGACATTTCTCTATTTCAGACTTACTCAATTTGTACCATGGAGAGATATACAATCCAACAACGTGTTAAAGTTATCCAGACTTATTATGAAAATGGATGATAAATTTCGAAGAAAATCATCTTCAGTGATGAGGCACATTTTCACCTCAGTGGATTTGTCGATAAGCAGAATTTCCGCATTTGGGCGAATAATAATCCAAGAGTGATTGTCGAAAAACCAATGCACCCACAAAGAGTGACTGTTTGGTGCGGTTTATGGGCTGGCGGCATCATCGGGCCGTATTTTTTCCAAAATGAGGCCGGTCAGGCAGTTACTGTGAATGGTGTTCGCTATCGTGAGATGATAACGAACTTTTTATGGTCCGAATTGGAAGATATGGATGTGGACGATATGTGGTTTCAGCAGGACGGTGCCACTTGCCACACAGCTAACGAAACAATGACTCTTTTGCGCAACAAATTCAATGGCCGTGTTATCTCACGTAATGGCGATGTCAATTGGCCGCCAAGATCATGTGACGTTGAGCCAACGAAAATATTTTAATAAACGTAATTTCGTTTGCTTAACGTACATTTTCATTGGATTTTTGGTTCAGTGTTAATTAACAAGATTTAGTTTGTCGTGTTATTGTTGGAGGACAAGCTAGTTTCTATGCCTATTTCACTGGATGCTTAGGCCAGATCATCAGGAAACATTTTCCCAAAAAATTTTTAGAAAAGCCAAAGGTTCTAGCAAATAAAACTGCAGAGTGAATGAGAATTGCAAACACACAAAAAGTCTTATTTGCAACGATATCAAAGCTTGAACAAAATATCAACAATAAACAGTGAGTTTATCTTTTCTTTATTTTTTATTTATGTTAATATATTTACTTTCTAACTAAAATTTGAATCGCCACAAAATTTCCTGTCGCCTACTGTCAATTATACTCGACGTTGACTTAAAAGCGCCAAAGAAAATATCAAGTTGTCGATTATTGTCAACAACGACTAAGAGAATATTAAGAAGCAGTACAAAAAGATTTGTTTGCATATTTTTAAAAGATAAAACACCAAAACTTTGCATGAAATCAGTAACGATACCTTGATATTGCTTAGGGATGCTGATCCCGAAATCCTGGTCCCGAAAAATCCCGGGACTTTCGGGATTTAAAGCTTTTAATTCCGGGATTTTCGGGATTACAATTTTTTTAATCCCGGGATTTAGTCAATCTTAAGTTAATTTTATTGTTTTAACTTTTTTTATAAAAATAAATTCATCATGACATTCCCCCTTGAAAGGATTAGGAACACAATATTGATCTTAAATATTAATTTGATTAGCTCTGATAATACTGCCATTGAAAAAGCAAGAAGAACATACAACTTTGTTATTTTAAGCGTGTCCAACAGTTATAAAGAAATTTTAACGTGTGAAGTGCTGGAAATAGTTAAAGAAGAACATTTATTAAAGAAAAAAATGTTAATAGTTTACCATATTAATTATTTTTTTATTTAGTTTGAATCAACTGATATAATTGATTAAAATTTAGATTTAATGGTAATTATTTTTAATTGAATCAATTAACACATTGTTTCAAATAGTACGTTGTTTCTTTTACCACATTTTTAATTAAATTAATCAATAAATAAGAAAAAAAAAATCAAAATTTAAAATTTTTACAAATTTTAGTAATCAATATAACATTATAGTTAACTTTTTTTAAAAACGTTTTTTAATAAATATCTATAAAAAGCATTTATCTTTTAATTTTCAAGAACCCCGAATTCCCAAAAATACCAAGATCCCGTAATATCCCAGGATCCCGAAAATAGCGGAATCCCGGAATTTGATATTTTTTACATCCCGAATCTCGAGATTTGCGAAAACCAATCCCGATTGGCATCCCTAATATTGTTATTAGATATGGCACATATTAGGCTTATATAACGGGACAATTTCCAGTACAAAGTTTTGGTAAAATTGGCCCATATTTAACTAAAAGTTTTATATAAAGCTTTCTTATTATCCCTATTATGGAAGTCGACGGCATCGAAACAATAATTGCAATTTTAAGTCGGCGTTGACCACAATCGATTACTATTGTCAGTCACGTGGCATTTTATTAGGCGGTTTAAGTCGATGTCGATTAGAATTTTCTCTAGTTTCCAGAGAAATTCTTGCGACGTCTCAGATAAATGTTTAAGAAATAAAGGGTGGCGTATAAGTAACGTTATAATTTAAAGTGAATACATTTTTGGTTTACGTTTTTTTTCAGAATTAACTTTGAAAATCTTGGGAAATTTATGATTGAAAGACTCAGCACAGAATAAAGAACCAAAGTTGTTTAAGTTTATTTTGAAAGCCAGCATTCGACTATAAAAAAATAAAGATCATGTCGAATAATGAGCAATGAGGACGATTTTTACTCCAGTAAAAATATGTGGCAAAATAATAATTGAAAATCAAATGCACCCACTTAGATGCGCAGTATGGTGTGAAATTACTTTAGAAAAGCTCATTGGATCATATTACATAATTCGAAAACGATAAGATTGAACATTTTTGAAGCCCAGAGGTAGAGAACAATTCAGATATGTGGCTGCAGCTCTTCCAACTTTACCAAAAGTCCGAAAAGAATTAAGGGCGCTGGGACTTGAAATTCTAAGAAATTTTATGGGAAATGTTCTGGAAAGGACACGTCAGGTCGAAACCAACAATGAGCACCATTTGCAAGATATTATCTTTTAGAGAAAACTAGTATTTGCCCAGAAGTCGAAATTTTATCATACATTTTTATGGAAATATGATGAAAACATACAGATAAGTAGGAGTTTAAATGTTTTGAGCATTCGAAAAATATCAGAAAGTACCAATTGAAAAACGAAAAAGTACTAGAAAGTCACCTCTTAAAGTTTCTTAATCACTCTGGAATCTGCTTGTTAAATTTTATGTTTTTAGGTTTTGTATTAATAAAAATTCAAAGAGTACCAATTTAAGAACGAAAAAGTACCAAAAAGATTGCTCACACAGATTCTCGTTCACTCAGGACCTTACATGTTTAATTTAATGTTTCTAGGTTCGAAACAAATGGATAATCAAAGGACCAGTTGAAAAAAAGTACCAAAAAGTTCCCTCTTATAGATTCTCATGTTTCTAGGTCCAATATTAACGAAATTAAAAAAGTACCAGCTGAAGGCAAGGAGGCGGTGATGCACGCTTTTTATTTTTCCAAGTGTAGAGACCACCGTAAGCTTAGGTCTGCACTACAGGAACTTACGTAAATCCTATACGCATATCCCTTCTGGTCATTGATAGTGGAGAATATGGTACGCTTGCACCCATACGGGCCCACATTTGCCTTTTTATCATTCAATCAGTGTTCGCGACCCATCTATCTGTAGCAGTCTAGAAAGTCAGTCGCCGAAGTTTTCGGACCTTATATTTCCCATATAAACATCTAAGTGGAGTAGGGTTTTATATGTTTGGGCTTGCCGCACTTTAGTTTCTTATTAGTTTACGATATTTTTTTTTGTTGTGTACTAAAGCATTTTTTTATTTATGAGTCCTTAATTACATTAATTTTCAAAGAAAAAATATGAAAATCGTAAAAAAAAATTTTAAATGTGCTTTTTAAAATAATCTACATATTACTTGCATTTTATTTTGGAATAATAAACTTTTTAACATTAAAAACTTTTGAGAGCTTATATTAATTAATGATATTTCTAATATGCTACAAACGATAGCAAATAAAATGAGTTCATTAACAAAAAAGGTTTACATAAAGAATTATTTGCAAAAGTTTAAACTTAAACAAACATTTTGCTAACTTTAGTCATTATTTCCAAATGTTGGAGGAACAACTTTGCAACAAACAAGGACGGGAAGTATAAATATATAAATACACACATAAAATTTTAGCTTGAAGAAAACTTTTTATATTTGTTTAAATTAGAAGATGTAAAAGTCATAAATTTTGCCCTTCTTTCAATAAAAATATGACAACAAATATCTATCGGACCGCCTCGCATATGCAGCATGTGTTGAGGTGAAGCACTGACGCAGCAACCCTTGGAAAATTCGAAAAGCATAATTAATCTCCGAGCATTTAAAAGACAACAACATAGAATTAATTAATTTTTTTGTTTTCCCAAAAAAACAAACAAAGTCCAGCATTGGAAATGTATAGAAAATGATTTAGAAATAAGAAACAAGAAATTTTAGAATTTGAAAATAATAAATGGATTTATTCGATCAATTTAGCTCTGTTACCTTATCGATAAGCTGCGAAAAGAACAATAAGGAAAATGTATCTTAAGAAAAACAGAAATGACATTATTGACATCAAAGTATAGTCCTTAAGGACAAAATAAACCACACAAATTGCTTGGCAAACATATCAAAATTTTACGTTTGCACAAAGGTTTTGTGTTATTAGTTGGAGTGTTTGCTGTTTGAACAAAAATTTTAAGCATATTTAAGAAATATAAAAAATTATTAATAAGTATTTGGCCGACAAGTTTGATATTTGTCAAACTTTTTGTGGCGTCTAGTGTTAAATGCAGCCATTTTAGTAAAAGCTTTGCAGAGTCAAAAAGTAGAAGAAGAAGCATTGAAATTATTTTCAGCCGTAAATTCACATATTTAAAGTAGCATTGGTTGCCCCAAAACAAGTCGTTTTTTGAACCACTGTTTACTCAAAGTTCTTTTCCTTTAATATGTATCCTCTGGTTTTTTTATAAAAAGCGAGCAAAATTGCCGCAGAACTATCGTACTCTGCGTTCATTGAAAATAACTGTTTGTACGAAGTATGTTTGTGTTCTTTATTTGCAAACTGAAACAGTAACAAAGTGTCTGTTTGCCAAGCCATTTGTTTGGTATATTTTGCTCTTTATGTGGAACAAAAGACAGCACTATTTTCGTAACTTTCAGCTTTTATATAAACAAGTGTTCGCCTAATGGTCAAAATTCGAACATAAATTTGTATGAATTTATATGTTTCGAGCATTTATTTTTCCCGCCTTAGTGGATCGATTTGGCAAGGGACCAACGTTCAGCTCATATTTTATCTTCTACGTGAGTTAATTTAATTTTGTAAGTTTAAAATAAAAAATATCAGAAGATGTAAAACGAAAAGGTACCAAAAAGCCCACTCTTATACATTCTTATTCACTCAGTACCATTCATGTTTTTTTTTCTTTGTAGGTCGAATATTAACAAAAATTCAAAAAGTACCAGATGAAAAACAAAAAGTACCAACATTTTTCATCTTATAGGTTCTAATTTACTCGGTAGCCTACACCTTTAATATTATGTTTCTAAGTTCAATATTATAGAGACTTTAAAAATTATTACATGATGGACGGAAAAGTAAAAGAAATAAATAAAATTTTCCGTATTTTCCCTCTTTGATACCATTATCTCTCATTAGAGGTTCGGTGGACAAACAAAATAATAAAGGGTTCTTAGCTGTTTTGCCTGTGCCGATTTTTACATAAGATTTATATAGTCAAAATGTTCGTAAGCCGGTTTCTGAAAAATGTCGAATAATCGACCACCCTATTTTTTATATTATTTGATAATTGAAAAAAAAAACAAATTTGTTGGTTCTGCATATCTGTTAGTAGCAAATTTGAGGGCTTATAACTTTAAAATTATTGAACAAATTTTAATAAAATATATATTTGGGGTATTCACAAGGTGTGCTTTCATGTTATATTGTCATAATGTTCTAACATTTTACAATGGTTTAAAAATATTGTTGTTGCTTTGTTAACAGAAAGTGTCTTAAATTAATAGAACTTTGCTTGCTATGTTTATTGTGCTGTCGTAATTAATCAGAAGAGACCTGCGCTGTGCGGCTGAGCCGAGCCGCATTAGTTTTTGTAGCCGTCGCCGTTGATAGTATAGTTTTATCCGGCTAATATTCGAATTTAACCTGCGGCTAGCAATTTTTGCAACAAAACACTTGCGGCGTCAAATTATATCGGCCTAGGACTCTGATGTTTGGTAAACAAACAAAATAAAATTTATTTGTAATTTGCTTCTAAAAATGGAAAATAGTCAGATAAGATCTAATTTAATTTATTAATTCATGGATTAGAATTAAAAAATATTTTGATGTTAGGTAAATATTTATTTTTTATATTTGTTCTAAGTCCGCTGATTTAAATTCAAAATATCACACAAATTTATGAGGGGTTGTTCACAACAGTCGTATTTTTTCATGTTATTATTTTAAGACTTATGACTTTATGACACCTTGTGAATCCCCCAATTGTGCACTGCTATGAGTAAACACCTTTCAAATGTCGTATATTTTGTTCAAAACGGTTGACATACAGAGGAGGAAAGTGTTCTCAACTGTTTTCCCTTTGCCGATTTCTATATAGTTTAGAACAATAGAAGAAAACTTTGCTCATTCTAGTTATTAATGACAACCCTGCGGGAAATTTGTGTCAATTGGTCCAACAGACTAGTCCTGGGATTTGTGAAAATAGAACAAGTAAAAAAAGAGAGGACTCATGACCAGTGAAAGAAGAACCAATCCCTTAACTGGTTTATGAAGAACAAAAAGGTAGAAAAAGTAATAAATTACAGAACAGTTTTCACCGGTGCTGTGCAACATCTTGTGGTACTTTCTAAGATTTGGTTCTTGAATTTAATTCTAGGACTTGTTTGATTGAAATAATACTACATTGTATTGAAATAATACTACATTTTACTAACTGACACTAAGTACGTTCATGGAGAATAGACCTGTGACTGGTAAAATCGTGTCAATTTACCCCCTCCAATGACAACCCCATGTAAAAGTGATAGGTCTTGTTCATATAAAGTGTTAGAACTCGAACCGGTCTCTACCACCAAAGACCTATTACGGGACTAGTTCGGTGTCAGTTCGCTTCCCTCTAGGGAAAATACAGGATAATGCATTTTGGCATAAGCAACATGAAAAAAAATAAGTAAACGTTTAATTCAGTTAATGTTTTAATTAAAACTGAATTTATTTTTGATTAATGGCTTAATTGATAAAAAAAATTAGCGGTTTAAGGAAAATTAAAATTTTTACTTGATTCAGGATTAACATAATTTAATATATCTTAAGTTTTTTTTAAAATTCATCAAATTTAAAGACCTGAACTACGCTTTAGAAAAATCGTGCGCTGGTACCGGCTGTAGACCTTAATCGTTCAACAAACCAAAACCCAGTTCATGAAGACATCAGAAAAAGGAAATATGGTCACACTTTAAGGTCGACAAATGCCATAACAAAGGCAGCTTTGACAAACAAACGGCAGAGAAATCGTCGCCGAGGTCGAATAAAGATTACATGGCGTTCTACTGCCTTTAATAGAGTTCAATTAAAATCTTTAATTGAGACCGTTTGCTCCCTAGGTAGGAGATAAGCGAAACATCATCATTCATGGACTTATATGTGTATGTATATAAATGAACTTCTGCCCTTGGTATCTTAATATACAGATTTATGTATGCATGTGTAAGTATAATTTTAGCAACAGTTTAAAAAGAAGAAAAAATAAAATGGGTTTTACAGTATTTAGAGTATTTTACATACATAATTAGAATTAAGATTTAAAAAAATAAAAAAAAAGAATAATGCTCTTCGTAAAAACAAGTGAGAATGCTATATTACGCCGTGCCGAATCTTTTATACTCTTTATAAAGATTAACACCAAATTCAGACCGTGATTTAAAAATCATGTTTTATTTTTTGTGGGAAAGTTCGACCTATGGTGGCTGTTGCTATTTAACAGCAGTTGCTTGCATTTAATGTAGCAGTAGAGGTTAGATAGCTCCGGATCCTAAGCAAGGAGCGAGAGTATATTTTTTGTCGGACTATACAATCAAATTGCGACCTGTGTGTGAATGTATCGGAAAACACACAGGGGCACTTGATAAATGTATAAATGAATCACCCAATGGTTGTGATCCGCCATGAGATTAAGCCATATGGCAGGTGCTCATGTAAATAAAAGTCACTGAGTAAACATAACAAGTCTTGGCTTAATGTTTCTTTCATAAAATTAATTGTATCACGTACAGTGTGACATGTAGCACCATTCTGCTGAAACAACATGTGTGCAACACTAATGCATTTAATTAAGACATAAATAAGTTAGAAAGCATGTATCCACCATTCTGCTCACCATTCACTGTAGTGTTCTGACCATCGTTTTTCTAGATATAATAATGTTACAGCAAAAGCTTTTGGATTATTACCGCTCCAAGTGCGGAAATTTTATTTAAAGTTTATCGAATTAAAACATGATTTCTAAAATAAATTTTGGCGTGAATCTATATATTATGAATATTCATACTAAACGAGTCTCAAAATAACCAAAAACTGTTAAATCGGCTGTCGTGGTACACAGTGCTGCCAATCTTGAGTTATTCGCCTCTATAAAACAAACGATGTAATATTTTCGCTATGGGGTCTTAGACAAATAATTTTTAATGTTCTATATGGAATTAGAAACTTAAATTAAAAAATTGTTGTTTTTGTCAATGTGAGTTAGTCCACTTATATTCTTACTGCTTTATTAACATATGAGTTTTGTTTAATCTCCGCCAGCACGAGTTGTAACTAAACAATTAAACAAAACTCATATGTTAATAAAGCAGTAAGAATATAAGTGGACTAACTCACATTGACAAAAACAACAATTTTTTATATGAAACGTTTAAACAATTTATTAAATAATTCCAGATATTCGGTCTAAAACCTTCTATAATATGTCTTTAGTTTAAGCAACCCACCAACAACGAATCGAAAACATTTTAATATTTTCTTACAAAACTACATTAAATTCTAGAAGTTTGTGGTATCACGCCCTTGTAAGTGGGCGTATTTTGTTTTTTACAAAAAGACAGACGGAGAAATCAAAATCTAAGAAAAATTTCCACAGAATCTGGTAAACATATATATGTATATATATATATGTGTTCTTCCAACTCCCACTGGAGCACAGGGCTGAAATGAAGGATTTGTTAGCATTGTTAATTTCCTAAATTGGTGATAGCGCTGCTCTCTGTGTGACCAATTTCACGCTGCAGTCATGCTTTAGCAAACATTTATAAATCGTTTACCAACAGCATGCCACATCATGATGAACTTAGATTATTCAGACTACATGGCTGTTCGCTTTCTCACTTTAGATTGCTTTAAGCGGAATCTGAAAAACCTTAGCCCAGGAACTACTTGGTCTACGACCGGATGTTGCTTGGACAGTCAGGCAGAGCAATCATTTCTGGTCACTCCCAAATAATTGAAAGTCAAAAAGTTTACGCACGACACGCACCTCTGTACACAGAAAGAAAAAACTCGTACTGAATTTAAGTTTTTTTTATTTTAGTTGCCATTTTCCAGCTATATTATTTCTTTTAAGTATTTTTTTTTTATTTTTTCGACATTTAACAAAAAAAAAAAAAAAAAAAAAAAACAACACTAAAAAAGTTGTCGTTTACCTAACACAAACAGCTGACTTAACGATAACAAGTGTTGTTTAAAATATTACAGAATAGCAAAATCATTAATTTGCTTGTTACATCTTTTAACAATGACAACTATTGTTTAAATTAATTACAGAATCGCACTACTCGTATCTTATAATTGAGACTTCTTCTGTTAACAAAGAGCGAAATACAACTAAAGTGAAATATACAAGTGTAACGGGCAAGTAAATACAAATATTCTCACTATCTCTGGTTCTCTGGGGTGTAAGTGTTTGGGTAATACAGGGATGATAAATTACATTTTTAAAATTGTATCTAATTCAGTAAAAAATTGTACTTTTTTGAACTTAATTGTACTAAAACCCAAAAAATATTTTTTTACTATTTTCTTATTAGAATAACAACAAACGTATTAAAATTCACTTGTAGTGTACATTTATATTTTAAACATATACATATTTGGCAAGTAACAAAAAGAAAAATAAAGTAAATAATTGGGAATTTAGACAAAGAGCAGTCTAACAGCAGAGAAGCAAAAGTTTCTATTTTTATGCTGTTGCTTTGAAGTTACAGTTTTGTGTTAAAAAAGTAAACTCTAGCTTTCGCTATTGCTGTGAAAATAAATATCAACTGTTGAAAAAGTATAGTTTTGGTTTGATGCAGTAATGCCAACTTCAACTACTGAAAACGGTGGCTTAACAAGATTTTATTACAAAAAGGAATCTTTATTAATAAAAAAACTTTCTACATTTTTTACTACACTGAAATTGCAGATAAGATATTAATTAACTAAACTAATTACTTGTGGTTAGATTGATTTTTCCATGGCTAAACGGACAAAAAATGGCTAAATCTAGCCAACAAATGGCTTAATTGGCAGCACTGGATTGATGTGACTTTGGACAATAGTGGTGTAAAATCAAAGAATCAGCAATTTTTAAGTTGCACTAAACATGTCATTGGAGTACCTTAGTACTTTTGCAATGCTAATAGTACTAATAGTAATAGTGGGGTAGAAAACAATCTAATCTCACTTTTGGATTATTTCAAGTACGAATCAGGATTAAACTAAATTATTGAATCAAGCACAGTTTGAGATTAACTTTCATATCACTTTTACTAAATTCATTTCTGTTACCGTACTATGGACACCACTTGGATTTGACTTAAGTACGAATGGTTGGCTTCATTTGTCTTTTCAGTGTAGAAAGTCCCAGTTTTCCTACGAAATTCTTATCTCAAAACGCCAATAGAATGTAATTTATATGCTAAATTTCATAATTTGTGAGTTGAAACACTGTTGCTCTTTCCATCTCGTATATAAAAGTATATCTTTGTTAATGTATCTGTGTTTTTAATTGTATAAATGTGTGTTTTTAATAAAAACGAAAAAATGTGCAAAGAAAACAGAAAGTTTACATTAAATTCTAATTAGAATTAAGCTCAACAAGCAACAAGTATGATGATGCTGATGGTTGTCATTAAAAAAAATGTATACATATATAAAAGTCAAGTGCAGAAGATAAGCTCAACACCAACAAAATAAGAACACATTTGCAAACAAACAGGTGTTGTAGTAATGACATAAGGATTTCCTCTTAAAAGATAAAATAGCTCTTAATGAGGATATTATCAATTTATCAAATTAATGTTTTAGCAGTTGTGTGTTGGTGTCACAATCGCATTAAGTTTGAAGTGCATTTATTTTCTAACACATTAAGTTTAAATTAATTTTATAATATTATAAAAAAAAAAAAAATAATAAAGATATCAGATCTTGTTAATTAAGGATAAAAATATTGTTTTGTTGTTGTTTTTTTTACAGAGAACGAACAGAAGAGCGAATGGAAACTTTGGGGTTGTGTGGTTAAAGACTTAAAACGATTAAAAAAAGCTAAAAAAAATTCCAGAAGTATTTAAAAATTCAAAAAGTACACGCAGGGTCAGAATTAAGAAATGAGCGGAAAAATTGACTAAAAACATATAATTTATTATATTTTGGACCGACAAACATTATGACCGGCGCAAACTGGGAAAGAAGGCCAAATTGGTGGCGAAAAAAGCATTACAATCGAATAAAAGTTTCAACAAAATCATAGCTTTATGTGTGTTTTATTAAACTTTGCTTTTAAAACCGAAAAATGGATAACCCGTTACTAAAGTTACTAATTTTGTAAATCCGTTCACCTTGCTTTAAGAAAATTTTCGTGTCATCCTCATTTAATCTGATAATTTAAAATCTGGCCATAAAAATACATTTGTTTGTAGTATGTGGCAACTCATTTAGCCAAAAACCAAAACAACGAACTCCATACCCACCCACGATCCAGCCATTAGCTTTATTCACAAGTCGTAAAATGCACATGTGATGTGCATATAAAAATCCGCACAAAATATATATTTTAAATTAACAAAAGCAGTCGCTACAAAAAATTAAAACATTTTTGTTTTAATGAAAAGCAGAAAAAACAGACAACAAATAAAAAAAAATAATAACCAGTTAAAAATGCTCACACGTTTCAAAAGGTATACTGACGCACTAACGCTACCCGTAAACTTCTGCACCAGGTGCAGCAAGACAATATCAACACCAAAAAAAAAAAAAAAAAAACAGTGTGAAAAATATAAAAACCTTTTTTAACACGATTTTATAAACAGTTACAACACGTATTAAAAAAAAAACATGGTTGCAGAAAAGTTTAAAAGTATATAATGGCCATTTTTATTACTTTAATTAATACCGCAACTTTTATATTCTGATTGATTGAATCAGACTAGCACAAAAATATTCTGCTTGTTTGCATGGATTTTAATATTATAGTCCAAACCGAATGGACTTTAAAAATATAAAATATAAACGCAACGTTTGACGTGCTTATTTAGGTTTAGCTGTTACTACTTAGTCGACATTTTTCCCATTTTTAAGAAATCAACTGGCAAATCCTGCTAAAGAAGAATTTAACAGAATTTTTAAAAAGTTTATCTTTTTTAACGAGAGTAAAATGGCAACAATAGCAAGGTGGCTCGAAAAAAAAAGTTGAGCAAGTCACTCCTCAGCATACCGCCCTTTTTGTTTTTTGTATACTGCATCGCCATTTAAATAATTAATGGTTCCTAAAATTTGTGGAAAAAATCATTGTTTAATACAGGAAAAAATTCAAGAAAATCAAAGAGTACAAACTGTGAAAAAAATTTATTTAAATTATTAAATCCCGAAAATCGCATCCAAGCCCACTGTGCAAAATTTTTTTTCTATTTTTTATTGGATAGTGCAAAAAAAAAAAGAAAATATACAAAAAAAATTGTTCTATTTGGACTTACATAATATTATATTGAAAAAGTTATGAGTATTTCCAAATGTTTTGTTGGGAGCAGTGTTGCCAGAAGTTTTGTTCGTGACATTTTCTTGTCCAAAGTAGTTGAACATTTTTTCTTTTTTTAAAAGTACATACTAGGGTATTCATTTAATCGGGCTTTTGCTTTAATCGGTTAATCGCTCGATTAATTAACCGAGGTTTTGGTTTAATCGATTAATAATCGGTTAATTTTGTTATTGATCGGTTAACCGAGCAGTGTTGCCAGAAGTTTTGTTCGTGACATTTTCTTGTCCAAAGTAGTTGAACATTTTTTCTTTTTTTAAAAGTACATACTAGGGTATTCATTTAATCGGGCTTTTGCTTTAATCGGTTAATCGCTCGATTAATTAACCGAGGTTTTGGTTAAATCGATTAATAATCGGTTAATTTTGTTATTGATCGGTTAACCGATTAATAAAGTTTTGTTATAAATTAAGTAATTTCAATAAATAAAAATGCAAAAATTATTTATTGTTGGAGTCTTTTAGTAAAAAAAAAAACAATAACATAACGAACAAAACCATACTTGAACTAAAACGGGCAGACAAAAAAGTAATTCATAAATATAAAAAAATACATTTTATAATTTTTACATAATATTTGTATATATTTATTAAAAAAAAAAAAAAAACTGTGAGATTTTTGTATTAATTATTTCAATAGTTTAAGATTTTATAAAAGTTTAGAATTTAAGCGATTCTTTTCCTTAGTTTTTATAAAACTTGATTTGGAAACAATTCTTTCAGTTATCGAAGATGTTTGAGAAATCGGAAGCAACCCAAAATACAGATTCAAGAATGATAAAAACAAGATTACGCATTACACATGTTTACAAAATTCAACTGTTTAATATGACGTCACTTAAGCATTTAATACACATGTTTGTTTGCTTGTGTTTCTATATTTTAGCTGTACTTATACGCTGCTGTGACGTAGATGCGCAGAAACATTTCATCTTTAAAAGCTGAATGCGATATCTTGGTTTCTTTGTCCTTTTCCAGGATTTCTCTCAACATATAAAATCTTCCATTATACAATTATTGCGGCTAATTTTGTTAAAGATTGTTTGTGTTACAATCGAAAGCTTCTTCTATTGTCAGGTCATCATCTGACTCATCCTGGCAAAGCTCTGCACCGAAAAAAATGAAATACGAACCCCTAGTTTCTGCTTTTGTACCGTATTTTAAGAATGTATTTCTCGAAGGAAATATATTGTAGGAACAAATATTTTCCAAACATATACCTTTTTTATATGAGACGAAACAAATAATTAAAAACGCAAAAAATATGTTATAATACTACAAAAAACTAAAATTATTTGTTACATCGGTTAATCGACTGAAATTAACCGGTTTAATCGTTAATCGAAAATTGCCAATTTTAAATTAACCGATCAGTTAATCGGGTAGTAATTAATCTGTTAACTGATTAACGGTTAACCGAATGAATACCCTAGTACATACATATCGTACCTATTCAACAATACTGCATTAACTTAAAATTTTTAGTTTTTTACTTTTTGGAAGAAACGGTTCGTTAAAAAATCCTTTTTAATACGCCTTCCATATTAAATTAAAAATTATTTTGCTTCTACTGAAAATTTTGAGTTAATACAGTATTGTTGAACAAGTTCGATATGTATTATTTTTTTTAAGTTTTGTACTTATTTTTTGTCAAAAAATTTATTTTTTATAACGAATGTGTTTTCTTCGATTTAAATGACAATAATGCGTAAGGATTTTTGTAGGGGAAATTTTTTCAACGTGTAGGGAAAATAGGACTTTTTTTTTAGCAAGTGTAGGTATTTTCCGAAAAATCCACTGGCAACACTGGTTGGGTGTCAAAAATTTCATTAAAAAGATCTATGTGCTGTTTGCAGGTGACAGGCAATTGATTGTGTAGAAAAATTTATATGAATATCACTTAGTTTTTTGAGTGCTTTTCATATAAATTTTTCTACACAATCAATTGCTTGTCACCTGGAAACAACACATAGATCTTTTTAATGAAATTTCTGACTCCCAACCAGTGTTGCCAGTGGATTTTTCGAAAAATACCTACACATGCTAAAAAAAAGTCCTATTTTCCCTACACGTTGAAAAAATTTCCCCTACAAAAATCCCTACGCATTATTGTCATTAAAATAGAAGAAAACACATTCGTTATAAAAAATAAATTTTTTGACAAAAAATAAGTACAAAACTTAATAAACGAATAGGAATTATAAACACTCAAAAGTCTTACCCGTACTAATATCAAAGCTTTAACAAAACACGAACAACAAACAGTAACTTTATTTTTTCTTACAATCCCGACAACAGTTGGTTGATTTTTTGTTAAGTCTAGTTGTAGTTGTAAGGGGGAAACTAAAAGGAAAAATAAAAACAAATTACTTTATATCATTGTTGCCAGTTCAGTTTTTGCACTGCCAATTGCATATTTGTTCTCATGAGTATTAAGTATTTATTTGAACATAGTTTTCTTATATCTCTGTAACCATAAGCCAAAAAAATCTGAAAATTTGCTGAAATGTGCTGTGGAGAAGGAACATCAACGCAGTAGAAAATAAAGGAAAACAAAAAATATTTTTCTCCAAACTGTCCGATTTGACTTGGATTGCCCCATATGTATGTCATATTATATTGCATATCGTTATTCATGACTTGTCTATCGCTTAATTTTTGCCTTTGGTGACATTTTAATAAGACATCAAATTCTAGGCACCACTTATATCATCTCGGATCGTACGCCCCTAACGTCAAACTTTTTGCACGTGTCAAGAAAGCCCTTCTTAAACTATGTACTTATAGCCTTAATGTACTCACTTTTATGCCACGCCACTCAATACAGCCCACTTTTCTTTACTTAAATAAATATGTTAATTATATTAAACTTTTTTGGTTTTTATATATAGCGCCGCGGTATACAGAGGCGCGGCAAGAATTAAAAAAAAATTTTTCTGGATTTCTTTTCAACTAATCTTTAATCCTAGGGGGTGACTGGCTCAACTTTTTTTTTGTATGGGAACCGTACCACTCTAGTGTATAGATAAGAAACATTAAGAGAGGGAAAGAGTTACAAAAGAGAGTTACGTGACAAGGAAATATGCTTAAGGTGGCGTATAGTGCAAACAGGATTTTTATTACCCTTAGCAAATATCTCGTTATAAATGCGATCGGAAGATACAAGTGTATCCCCAGAATTACCTTTTTCAAACAAATATATGGTTTGAAAATCACAAAATTCTATCGAGTAGTTTTAAAAAAAAACATATGTTAAAATCATCATCGATTTTCTAAAAATGAATTTTTGGCACATAGAGCACTTAAACCCCCGAAGAAGAGCCCAGCACCAAAAACAGCAAGCAAAATACTACACGCCACTACTCAAATATAGATGGCAGCATTAAAAGAAGTACGAAAAATAAGCGTGCAATCGCTCATACAAGGTCAATATAATTTACTAAACATCTGGATAAGGATATTAGGTTAAGTTCGCAATTTGGTAGAAATTGCTTCTTTATCAATAAACAAGATCTGGGCCCTGTTTGTCAAAACTACAAGTTGCAAATCTACAAGTAAAATACATTCGAAACAAAAATGAAAATTGTTGATTTTTTTTAATGCATTTTACTTGTAGATTTGTAAGTTGTTGTGTTGAGAAACAGGGCCCTGTTTAAACCAAAAATTTTAACAATTTTATTTTATTGGGATTAGCGAAGCGCACCGGGCTAAGCAAGTGGCTTATAAAAAGCAAATTTATATTTATAATGTTTTCACTTCACACTGAGTCCTAATGTCTATCATAGAGTTTTACTATTTGTTCCTATTACGAAAACTTCCTGAACTACATAAAGAAGAATTATTTGATACACCACTCTTTCCGCTAGTGGTGTTAATGGTGTTGATACACTGAATAAAAACAACAAAAAAAGCAAGAATTTGCAAAAATTTATATAGGAGTTTCTGCTATATCAACAAAAAGTAAACAAATAAATTTCTGTCCTAAAAGACATAAAAAATGTTTGCGATGTTCAGCAGAACATTTAAATTTCATTTAATTTGAATGTTAGGAATCTTAGAAAAGCAAAAAAGAAAAACCCAAAAAACTGTTGTTTTTCTTTTTGTTGTTTGGCAATGAATAACGAAAAATTCATGATGTCTAAAACTGACACTTTGTTTGCTGCTTGTTTTTGAAAACTGACAATTGGATTCGAATTTATAAAGGAGAAAATGTGTGTGATTTTAACTGGCTCTCGATATTTTCATTTGGAAAATATTCTCATGTTGATGATGCCGTTAGTTTGTTAAGTGTTGTCACCATCATCATCAACTGATGCATTGTCATCAGTCGCATCGGCAAGAGGCAATAACAATTCTTTGTTTCCCACTTTGATTGTAGTTTTGTTGATTTTTCTAATTGTATTAAAAAACGAGTATCAACAACAATGAAGTGTTTTTAGCGTCAATGATACTAAATTGCAAAGAAATCTCTGAGATTTAAATTAATTAAGCATTACTGCTTAGATAGATGCAAGAGTTAACTAAATGCAAGAGTTAACTAAATAAAAATGTTTGTCTCTTTCAACAGCAAGATAAAAATGGATTGAACCTCTTAAAAAGGCTGATTAATTATAACTTTCCGTTATCTTAAGCTAAGTTTCGCAAAGCAAATTAATCCAAAAACAAGTAAAGTATTCACCGACAGTTAGAAAACTTCAGAAGTGGTCTTTTTATGGAACTTGTGGCAAATTATGATCCGATCTTTACGAAATTCGACAGTGTGATTTTTAGCCATGTACTGTGACAGACCAAAATTTATTGCATTTATTGATTTGTCGCGGTTTTACGTGTGCTAATGTGATTTTCGATAGTGGGCTTTGTATAGGGCTTATGGTTAATTATGGACTTATCTTCACGAAATTTTGTGATATGTATTGTATGTGCATCCCACCACTATTTATGTTAATTTTTGTAACAAAATTATCATTTTTTCAGGGTAGAGGTTTCACATTTGGACTTGCAGCTCTTATCCTACTGAACCGATTTGGTTTGATTTCAGTCCCAAACAGCTTAGAAGAACATTGTTCTTCTCTTTTGAGTTTTTTGAAAGTAAGCGTGTTTTCAGCAGACGGACAGGCAGACACACGTAGATGGCGAATTCGAAATAAAATTACTCGAGAAGTCGGAATATATATACTTTATGGAGTCTGAGATTTATAATAAAAAAGTTTCACAAAGAATGACAAACTAAGTATGACCTTAGGATATAAAAAATACCAAAACTACGATTTTTCTCCCGTTTTTAGCTCTTAAAAATTATATAGCAAATTTATCAAAAAGGGAAAAAGTATTTTTTCTCCTCTTTACCTCTTTAAAATTAGCCTATATTTGAATCTAATACATATGCAATCTAGCGTTGCCAGAAGATTTGGAAGGAAAATCTTCATATGGCCAAAAAAAATCTTATTTTGAAGAGGAAAATCTTAAAATTTTTAATAACAAGGGCAAAGAAGTAAAAATGATTAATTTTTTAAAACGAAATACTTCTTATTATGGAAACTATTTAAATTAAAATACTTAATTGCGGTATTTATACAAAATTAGATTGTAGGCTTAAATGTTTTTAGTTATATTTTCCATAAAATTCTTAAAAATATACTTTAAATCCATTTGTTTTCTAATAAATAAGAACGTAAAAAAGTTCATATAAATAAAGAAGTTTCTTTGGAAGTAATTAAATTCTAAAATTAGAGTTATATAAATATTGGGCAAGAAGATCATACGTCATATGAAGTTTTAAGGGTTCTTAATTTAGTATTATATTTGATACCGTTGCAACGGTACACACGCGTTGTTGTATCGAAGGCATTTGAAAATATATGGATTATATGGATTTCCCTAAATATATTCCTAATGGAATTGTTATTAAAATAATGTACACCTTTGAAAAGACATTGTAAAGCACTAATGTATATGGGTTAATTCCAAAAGTAGTGTACATGAGCATTTTTTTTTTTTTTTTTTTAAGGTTGAGGAATTCATTCTCTGAAATTGTTTACTTGCATTAAGATTTGTGCAGATTGCGAAATTACTTTTAGTTTCTTTAAAAAAAATTTGTTTTGCTTTTTTATTGCATTTTGGTGAAATATTTTCCGGAATGTCACTTTTTACAAAAATTTACAAAACTAAGAAATTAATGCAAAAATGTTAGAACAAAGCCTACTATCGCATTCGTTCACTTATTATTTACCAGCTTTGGATGTTTTTCTTAAAAAAAACGGGTTAGTAATAGCAAAAAGTTATTTTTCGAAGAGACTCCAATTATTTTTTTTTCCTTTTATAATTCAAGAATTAAAAAAAAGTAATTTTTTTACAAAAATTTGTTTTTGTGCAGCTTACATTTAAAGTAACAAATTTGCTTCAAACAATTTGGAAGAAATTGTTGTATTTTGCTGGAAACTTGAAAAAATAAAAAGTGACAGTACGGAATTTTTTGTGACAGTAAAGAAAATCCAATTTAAATTTCAAGTGTAACGAAAACTTAAACATTTATTCATTATTTTGTTTTTGGTTACTGTTTGTTTTTTCTTTTTTTATAAAAACGAAACAAAAAATAAAAGTAATCCAATTATATTAACAAAAAATTCATGAACAAATCTATTCATCGGAATCTGTGAATATTTCATAAAATAGTCATTCAAAGTAATATAACAAATTATCTTTACATCAAAAGAACTACAGTATTGAAATCAATCAGAATTTTCGAGAAATAAGCTTTTAAAATAAAAAAAACCTTTTTACTTAAAAGTGACAGTAAAGAAATTTGTGATATTTTTTTTGTTTTTTTCTTCTAAAAAGTTATTTCACGGAAAATAAAAACAAGAAAAAGTGATCAAAACTTCGTAATATATTAATATACATTTTTATTTATTTTATTTTTTACGATTTTTTATTAAATAACTGTGTGACAGTACGGAAATTTTTAGCTGTACTTACCATCGTGCGATTATAAATTCACTTGAAAACACCAAATAATTGATTTTATTATTTTATTTTTTATCTTAATCAATTTATCACTTCTTGCACTTTTTAATAGCGATGCACATAAAGCAAACGAAACAGCTCAAGTAATGATTATGACTTAATTAAAAAAAAAGTGACATTACGGAAAAAACGCAGAGACAAAGTAAAATTAGAACGTCAAAATGACATTGATAACATTTTTCAGGTAAAACCAGGAAAAAGCAATAAAAATAAATACAATCATTGAAAAACAGTTGAATTTTTTATTATTGTTCTATTGTTTTCAACTCTTTTTCCATGTTGCTTAATGAATAACATGTGTGGAGACAGGTATATTTGTATGTAATAGGCATGATATACAGTTAAAGCACCATTTGCACAATTTAGCAGAAAGTTTTACAATAATAACAACTACTTTTGTTTGTTGCTAATTATTTTAGAGCTTACTTGCCGTTTTTGTTTTTTTATTTTCTTTTACATGAAAGAAATAAAAAGCTTGAGAAGAAAAAAAAGCATTGTGTTTGGAATTAACCCATATACACTTTATTTAATAATTATCAAAAGCTTCTTAACCCTAGGTAACTTTTTACCACTAAGGTCTCCTCTTGATCAGGCCTGACCCCAATTAGAACAGCGAAAAAAAAACTCCAATTAAATAAAAAGTAAATAAATATATTTTTTATTAAATTATTATTTAAGATAAGCAGGAGTGTTCTGGAAATCGAAAACACAAGAATTTGGAAGTTGTTTTTAATACACTTTTAATAAAATTTTTATAATGTTTGTTTTTAAATTCTGTTTAATAGAGAAATATTTGTAAAATATTTGTCATAAAATTCATTTATCACAGAAATCTTATTAAAAAACGACGTTTAAAATGTTTGCCTTTTCGATTTAAAGGACACCCATGTCTACGAATTTATTATATAATTTTATTATTTTATTTTACATGCAAGTCATCGAATATGTAGTCCCTTATTTTGCACATTGCTTTTTCGCAACTGAGTGAAACGAGTTTTCCGCTTGGTTTTTTTAGTTAAATTATACTTAGCTCATAACGGGCCGTAGTTTTCTGATTTAATTCGAACTTGATTCATTCAATTCACAACATATTATTTATAGAATTTACCTTTCTGTTTTTTTATATATTGTTCTATATGAAAAATATTGCAAAAAAAAATTTGGTCCGTCCCAGAGGGTAATTTCATAGACTTTTATATAAAAATAGAATTTCAACCCACTAATCTTGCTCCAATCAAATCCAAATTAGTTTCATTCGATTTAGCACACATCATTTATAGACGCCCCTGTTTTTTTTTTGTTATATTCGAAAAATTGCAATAATTGCAAAACACAAATTTAGTCTGGCCAGACCAAGACGGTAATCCTAGGGTTAAGTTCTATAAGTTTTACCTTTTGGTACTAAATACATGAACTTTTTTGTTCTTTAATATATTAAACTTTATAAAAATACGGGTTTTCTTTTTTCAAATAATTTTTTTCATCAATTATTATGAAAGTTGTACAAACTTAAAGTAAAGAATTTTTATTTCTAAAAATAAGAAATCTTAATTTGAGAAAAAAGATCTTCAAATCTTATTTTAGTCAAAAAATCTTCAAAAATAAGGTAAAATCTTCATTCTGGCAACGCTGATGCAATCTGTATAGCAAATTTATCAAAAAGAGAAAAAATACTATTTTTTTCGGCTTTTAACCTCTTAAAAAGTGCCTTGTTTTTGAATCTGTATAACAAATTAATCAAAATGATAGAAAGTACCAAGAGTACCAATTTTCTCTCTTCTTTAGCTTTTAAAAAGTATCCTATATTTGAATCTGGTCCATGTGCAATCGGTATAACAAATTTATTCAAAAAATAGAAAGTACCAAGAGTACCAATTTTTTCTGTTACTTACTTCTTAAAAGATACCCTATATTTGAATTTGGCCCATATCCAATTGAAATAATAAACTTAACAAAAAGTACCAATTTTTTCGCTTTTTACTTCTTATAAGGTACCTTATACATATTTGATTCTGAACCATATGCAATCTGTATACCAAAATTTATCAAAAAGAGAAAAAATAATAATTTTTTTCGGCTTTTAACCTCTTAAAATGTACCTTGTTTTTTAATCTGGACCATAATAATCTGTATAACAAATTTATCAAAATGTTAAAAAGTACCAAGAATACCAAATTTTTCTTCTCTTTAACTCTTAAAATTTAGCCTATATTTGAATCTGGTCCATATGCAATCGCACCAACAAACTTATCAAAAAGTACCAATTTTTTAGCCTTTTTACTTCTTAAAAAGTACCTTATATTTGAATCTGGTCCATATGCAATATGTATAACAAATTTATCAAAAAGATAGAGAGTACCAATTTTTTCGCCTTTTTACTTCTTAACGAGTGTTTTGTATTTGAATCTGGACCATATGCAATCTGTATAACAAATTTATTAAACAAATTTTAATTAGGTCTATTCTTACCAATTGTTTTGACGTTTGACAATGTTGCATACTAAGCAAACGGATAGTTAGGCCTTTAAGCGTTTATCGGATAATCGCTTTTGTAGATAGGGCCGTTTTTTTTTTTTTTTTTTAATAAAATCACTAATTTTGGTCGAAGACGGAGTCTCGTATCATACAGATTGATACTTTAAATGTTAAAACAACATTTGGGGCGAAGACACGATATTTGCCTTATGAGAAGACAGAAACTTTATAAAATATTAAACCATAGTGATACAAAAAAACCATTTTAGAACTTTAAATTCCAGCAACTTCTAAAAGATATCAAAACTATTTCACAATTAGCTTTTACTCCTAAAAATTCTCGCAGCTCAAAATAGCGTTTTAATTGGAATTGAAACTTATATAATTATCTCCTGTTTTAACATTAAAATTTTGCCAATTCGAAAAAACGTATTTATGAGATAAATATACGAATTTATTTTCAATTTCATACTCAAAAAATTACCATAAAGTCATAAATATTTGTGCACTTGTATTTGTATATTTGTGTACATTTGTGTCCTAATTAGCGAAAAAACGTGTTAATGAAAAATCACGTTTTTCGTTTTCCTGCTACACACGTATTGCATTTACACGTTTAATGCTAAATAAACTACAATTTTAATTTAGTTTTCCATCTATTGAATTTTAGAAACATGATGAAGCTAAATTGGGGTTGAAATTTAGTGCATAGACTGCCCTCCTCTGTTGCACTGTATTTAATGATTTTATTTTTGTTGCCTACAAATACTTAGAGCTCTAATGCATGTAAACCAAGCTACATGTACAGTGGGAGTTTTAGGACACATACATTGATTTCTGAAGTGTTGCTAGACCGACATTCAACTTAAGAGGATTGAAGAACATTTTTCAAATAAACGGTGCTTAAAATGCTACATTTACTACCAGTTTTATTTCTACTGCTTTCAGAAATTAAATGAAGCAGTAGAAATAGTATTTGAATGCTATGTAGTTCATTAAATATAACTAATGCTGCTGAATATCGAGAAATGCAAATCAAAATAACAAAAGAACCTAAACTACCATTAAAACAGTAGTTTTTAATCAAATCATTTTCTACTTCTTCACATGTAGTCTATTTTTGTTTTATTTCTAATTTAAAAATTGTATTTCTACGTAGCAACTCAGGGAGCAATAAGAGTACACACAAAAAAAAAAATATTGTGATGCCAAATAATTTGAGCATTTGACGATTATGCTGTTGCGGTAAACAAAAACTTTTTGTCGTAAATGAAAACCTTTTGTCGCAAGAAAATTTCCAACAAAATTTTTTTTTACTGTTGCCGTAAAAAAATTTGTATTTGAACAATAAATTTACACTTTGGGACATAAGAAACAGACTTGTTGCTACAAATGCAAAATCTTGTTGGGCACAATCCGAATGTAAATTCTTTTTGAATCAAAATCAATTTCTTTTGGCATTACAGTCTTTTTTTTTGTGTGTAGTTTTTTATGTAGAAATAAAGTAATCGAAAAACAGACGGACCAGTGGTGCTGACTTAACATGAAAAGTTATGGTCTTGATTGCGGAACTCGGCTTCTTAATGTAACAAAATGTCTTCCGTATCAGTAAAATAGTTGCGATGGCAATGGAAATACATTTTTTTTTGGTTTCGTTGACATGTTCATATGCTACTTAATTTCTACATAGTGTTTTTCATACGGGATTTCCCGGGACAAAAATCCCGGGATTCCGCACATTTTCGGTAAAAAAAATCCCGGGAAATTTGTGCTTCCCTGGATTTTTCTAATATGATTATGTCAACTTTACTGCTGATATAATCGTAAATGTGTTGTGTCATGAAATAGATCTTAGCCGTTAGACAAAAAAGTCTTTTATGTCTATTTTATTTGGTTTAAATCACTTTAGTCTGGCACAACTGCTTCTATTCGTTATCATCTGCTCTTAGGAAAAAAGTCTATGAAATACTCCAAATAAATAGTTTTCAATTTAACATACCGAAAAGCTACAGTTTCTGACTTTAGACAGTTTTGCCAAATGCCAAAGAGATGTCAATTCATATCCGATAAGTGAGGCAATGTTTACTGTTTAATGCTCTTAGGTTTTGAAAGAAGATGAGTAAAAATTTACAGAATTTTTAGTTTATTTAAAAGCCTAGATTTATTTACTAAAAACGAAAAAAAGTTGTTCCCACTTGCTTCAAAAAACTTCATGATTTTATGTGCCGAGCAGTTGCATAAACGATTTTTCGGATTAGATTCGGTAAGAGATGATGACAAAAGTTATAAATAAAGAAAACGCTTATTCGATTCGAAGAAAATATGTTTTTTTAAAAGGATTAACAAGTTTTGAAAGAAGTGCTAAGAAATCTGAAAGTGTCTAGAGATTATATTATGTTCCTTTGACTATAAAGCAAACATCTGTAGAAAGGAAACGTGTTTTCTCATTGAAATCGTCTGGATAAAAATTAGAAATCGGCTTTCAAAAGATTCTGTAAATGCTTATTCTGAACTAAAATCCTATTTAAAAAGAAATATTTTGTAATAATAAAAGTTGAATGCATTCATAAACTTATTTAATTGATCTCAGGAAATGTTATTTGTTCAAAAAAATTAAATTAAATAATATTTTGCATAGATTTGTATTGAGCGAGAATTCCCGGGAAATTGAAAAATAAATCCAGCTTTCCCGGGAAATAAAAAAGTCCGGGAAAAGAAAAACTCTATTTCTACATTATTTGCTAATTTATTGCTACATTTATTCTACTTAAATGCTACCTCTTCTGCTATAGCATTTGCTACTTTAGTGCTACATCTTTTTCTATCTCTATTGCTTGTTGTCTTTTAGACTACTTTTACAACTACTGCTTCTTAATTTTATAAATAGCAGTAGCAAATAAAATTTAAAAACCCTGCTACTCTTCAAATTTTATTTTTTTGCTTAGACTACTACTAAACCTAAATGAAAATGGGACTACTTTGCATAATGCAATATGATCCCATTTTTCTAATGAAAAATTACCCCAAAAAAATGAAAACTAACCCTAAAAATAAAATGGAAAATGACCCTAAATTTGGGGTAATTCTTCATTATGAAAAATCACCTCAAAACTGACGATGAATTTTAACTCCAAAAAAAAAGAACACAAAGAAAGTTATATTACAAATTATGGGTGGAGTTCATATGCCCGAAACTTAAAATTCCAAAATTTTGAATCCCGATTACAAAATCCGAATAATTATACGGATTTGGTTTTAAAACGATTGATAGCATGGTTGGGCTTTGGGCCATGAGCAAGGATTTTTTCCTCTATGGTATTACCAACACTGGCTTTGCTAACTAAAGCTTCTTTAAATAGCCGGCCTTTGGCCGGGCGCAAGGATTTTTTTCTATGGTATAACAAACACCGGTTCGCTAACTAAAGCATCTCTGCATAACCGGCACACAGTGGCTGAAAATTTTATTTCATTGACCAAAAGTCCCATTTTTGTTTGTCACCGATTTCAAAAATTTTAATTTTATTTAATAGTAAACATATTAAAACTAAAGCTACGGTCAGACTTATCAAATATTTGACGAAAAAAACAGGACCAACAACGAAACTAAAAAATAATCCGCTTAATATCAATATTTATTTTGATTAAAATACAACATCTTACAAAAAACTGTTTTTTGCTATGTCTAGTAGTATAATTAGTTTTTTTTGTAATATTAACCCCATTTTAAATCTCACTAACTATTAACAAAAGTAGGGGTTACGCCTATTTGATCAAATATTTAATAAGTGTGACCGTAGCTTAAGGTAGCCAAAAAATTAGGTCAAAATATTGGTAATTGTGGCTGTGCCATGTTTTTAAACACAACTTTTTTTTAATTCAGAAAAAAGTGTTGTTTTTTTAATATTTAATCCGAAATAAATTATCATTGCATAAAAACTATCAGCGATAATGACCTGCCTGCTTTTTTGCTAGGTTGGTAGTCTTGTTACCTTTAAAAAGGTAATATTTGCGACTGTTGTGTTATTTATATTTGAGATGTTAGGACATATTTTCTAAACTACTATATTTTTGTCAAATTTCAACTTTAGTAGAATAGAACTTCTGCGGATCAAAAGGGATTAAGAAGGTTAAACCACTGATAAAATGGTGAAAGTGTTTTCTTTAACCCTGTATATACTCTTGTACCCGTTTGGACCCGTCTGTTTAACACTTTTTTAATTTTTTTAATTTTTTTAATGAAAATTAATTAAAATTGTTATTGATAATCTTTCATTCTTGACCGTGGCCGGGGCTCGAACCCGGGCCGGCAGGTTACCATGACATGTTTTGATCGCAAATGAAAGATTATCAATAACAATTTTAATTAATTTTCATGTTGTAAAATTCCTTTCTTCATAAAAAATAATTTAATGAACTTAAGCCTAATTAAAATTATTAAAAATTTGGATTAAAAATTTTTTTTTAATGTTAAAATTTTTTTTATAGTGTAAACATTTAATTTTTTTTGTGTGTCCCATTATTACAAAAAATGTTAATGATTATTATTTAAATGTAAAAATTACATTTTTAAATAATTAAAAGAAATTAAAAAACCATATTGCACGCTAAAGTTAAAAAAATCTAAAGTTCCACTTTGCCTTTAAATTCCCCAATAACTACTCAACCGATTTTAATGAAATTTAAAGCGGAGAAAGTGTAAGAATCTATCTGTCAAATTTCACTAAAATATCTCCTTCGGTTCAAAAGTTACAGATTTTTGGCCAACGAAAAACGATTTTCAGCCTCTGTGCGGCAGGGTTTTTTATAATACTATCCCCAGAAACTTCTACATAAAAATTTATATAATTTGTGTAAAATATTTGGGGTGATTTTACATTTCTTAAAATTTGCATTTTTTATTAGTAATCGAAAAATAGCCCCAAAGTAAAAATTGTGATTTTATTTGGGGCCATTTTTCATTCCTTGATATTGGGGGCATTTTTCACTCCACTTAAAATGCAGAAACACCCTAAAGAAAACATTAAAAATAACCCTAAAAAATAACAAAAAATTCCCCCAAAATTGCGTGTTGTTGTGTCTCATGTAAACTTTTGGGGGCCGTTCTTCACTTTCCTTTTGGGGCCATATTTCCTGGTGTAATTTTGCGCACCGCCTACTACTATTGCTAAGAAGCTGTGAAGATAGCAGTAGTGGAAGTAAAACTATGGCTGCACCGTTTTTTTAATATTTTTTAGTCTAATAGTCTAGTTTCAGAAATTTTGAAAATAAATTTATAACACATTAAAGTTTTTTAGTCCAACTTTTGTTTTTTAGTCTGAAAAATAACGGAATGAAATTAAAGCTCTGAAATTTAAACAAGTACACTGGAAAGGAAAATCAATCTATCCGTACAAAAAACATGCCGAAGCGGTTTAAAGGAGTCGCAGAACAAAACGTACTTTTTTGCATATTTAAATTTTTGGAATATTAAAGTTAATTAGTGCATCAAACAGTGATCACTAGGGCAACCAAAAAAAAAAGCAAATGCTTATTTTTTGGTTTACAAGATAGAAAGATTTTGATTGAACACAAACTCCGATCATAAGAAAACAAAGAAAACGAGCTATATTTGTTAGGGCTTTTTTTTGGCTTATTTTGGCAATATCGGCTTTTTTTTTGCTTATTTTGCCATTTTAAGATAATTTTTAATTTTTTTCATAAAAAAAAAACTTATTTCATAAAATTTTGCAAAATTCGTTATTATTATTTTTTTATGTGCAACTTTTTTTATAAATACTAAAAAATCAACCATTTCTGTGCTGTAACAACTCTGGTTAAAAAAATCGTTCAACGTTATGGTAATATTTTGTGCAATATCATCCCAAAAACCTATATTATCTCTTTATGTTATTATACCTACACTAAAGAGTGGAGAGGGTATTATGCATTTGTGCTGATGTGAGAAACACCTTTAAATATTGGTATTAAAGTATACCGGTCAACTCAGAATCACTTTCTGAGTCGATCTAACGATGTCCGTCCGGCTGGCTGGCTGTCCATGTAACCTCGTGCACAAAGTACAGGTCGCAATTTTAAAGATAATTTAATGAAATTTGGTACGTGGGTTCTAATTGGCACAAGGGCGAATCGGTCCATAATTTAATATAGCCCCCATACAAGCTGCTATCCGGAAGAGGGTCTTTGTGCCCACTATCAAACCAATTTAAATGTAATTAAAGACATATGTAGATGGATCCATATTTATATGGACACGTAAGGTATGCATATTTTAAAAAAAATAGGACTACGAGGGGAGATAGGTGGCAATTTCTGCCTAACAGAAACTATTAAAACGATTTTAACGAAATTTAAAACATAGATGATCCCTATTCATATAGCCATACATTCTTGAAACTTGTTTTTAAATACTGTGGTGTTGGGTATCATACGGTCGGGCTTGACCGACTATACTTTCTTACTTGATTTTTATGCAACTCTGTCTTAGGGGTACTGTAACGTACCTTTTATAGTGTTGTGTATAATTTTTATGTGTTTATGTTTTTAGAGTTAAGCCTTTTTATAAACCTAATTTAATATTTTCTTGTTTAAGTTCTTTTCTCTCGAAAATTCCATAGCTGTATTCTTACGATCAAATTCCTCAGTCTGTAACCTCTTTTACCATCATACTTTGTAACGTCTAATTTCTTTTTAAATATAGTTTTTGTATAAAGTTACGTCTGTTAGTACCCCTTCTCTCTGTTTTTGGTATAGTAACGTCTTATTTTTTGGCTTTTTTTAATATAGTTTTAGCTAAAATTTCACTGCATATCAAATATTGTTAATTTCTGCAAATTTTGGGATTTTACACGAAGTTGTAACAAAATTGGAAACAAAAAATCTTTCATTGGTTTTATAAGTGAACATAGTTATGGACCGTAAGAAAAATGTCCCGTGTTCCAGAGGACATAGAAGACAAAGTTAATATAAAATTTAAATCAGTTTCATTAAAAAATTAAGGATTTTCGGTATTAAAAGATATTGGGGATATTTTGGGAGGCAAGCGGAATTGTGAGTCCAATCGTATAAAATATACTTCAGAGCAAATACTCAATTTTAAATATGCTCCCTTAACATCTGTAGATGTAGGAAGAACTTTTTCTATGTACAAGAACTTGCTAACTCCAAACAGACATAGTTTTCTTTTAAAAAATTTATTGGATCAACTTATAATTTACTATAACAACGTATCAAACGAATTAAGTGGAAAATAAGCAAGTTTAAATTGCTTTTTTAAAGTTTTAACAGCTTATTTTCATGTTTTTAAACGCTTTTTTAAGAGCTTAAAACTGTTTTTTTAGTGCTTTTTTTTGGTTGCCCTAGTGATCACATTAAAGATTTCAATGCAAATATTATGAAACTACCAAAATCCACGTACATATTTAAAAAAATGTGAAAAAGTACCTTTTGTTCTGCTGCTCCTCATATAGAATGCAATAATCTGCGAAAGTAAATAAAGTACGAGTTTGTATTAGCTGTGTCGAATCTTATATACCCTTCATCTAAACGTAAATATGTTTCGGAAGTTGTGTTTATAAGGGATCAGGTTACAATTTTTTTTTTATATTTATATATATTTGGGGGATTAACAAGGTGTGCTATCAAGTCATAATGTCATAATATCGTAACATTTTTACAATAGTTTAAAAAAATTATTGTTGTGTTTCAAACAAAAACAGTCCTAAAATAATTATGCTGTGTTAATTGTTTTGTCTGAACTACAAAGTAGAAATCTTAACTATAAAGGGTTGCTCACAGCACTCATATTTCTTTCTTGCTATTATTTTAAGACATATGACTTTGTGAATCTCCCAATTATTTTGATACACATTTAAGTAAATTTCTCTTTTTATCCTAAACCAAATGTACTGAGTTAAAACCTTATAGGGCTTGGAAGAATTAGAAACAATTTGAAGGCTTACAATTTCACAGGGACATAAAACATTCACCATTTCTACATTAACCATCACTTGCGGTGGTGGAGGATATAAATAGAACTTTGTATGAATTTGTATGCCGTACACAACCATTAACGTTTCTGCTGAACATTGTTAGGCGTATTTATTACCCAAAAAATTTAAATTTGCTCCACTGTTTTTGTAAGTATTTACATTTACATACATCAAACAATTCAATGATACGAAAATATACCCATGTAAGTGTATTTTGTTTTTTTTTTTTTTGGTAAAAATCCAACATGTATAACTAACAGCCTTCCTGGTCAAATGCGGTTCACAATGTGTCAAAATTTACTGTCAGTAGATAATGAAGTTTACTTGTTGTTGGTCTGGTCAAGTCTGTCCTGGTATGGCTTGGCATTGCTTTCGTACATGTTATTCTACGTGCAAATGTAACAGAATGGCATGGCTTCCTTTGGTTTTGTCCAATATATAATGGCAAAAGATACATTTTGTATTAAGTGGTTACATATTTTTTGCTTTAATTTTTCGTTATTTTCTTGAAATTGTAAAAAATTTTCCCAAACCAACTTTAACATTTGGTGACGATGAAGAGACTTTTTGTTTTTTTTTTTTTTTTTTTTGTTTGTTTGATTTCTATTCTGGCAAAACTACAAAAATTTTTATTTCTATACTTTCTGGTCAACTGAGTTGGGATGAGTATTTGATTTTTGAAAAAGAAGGAAAAACAAGTGAAATGATTTCTAATGGGAATTGATTTCAAACAAAGACATAAACATATTCTTGTTTATGTAACCACAGATATGTGGGACATTGAACCAAAAACAAAGGACTTTTACAAATAAAGGCATTCATACATAATCTTTGATGGACATAATAGTTATTTGTAAAGGAATTTTTTTCTTTAAATGAAAAAAAAAAAAAAAAAAAAATTATTAAAAAGTTAAAAGCGGTACAAAGATAAGAATTTTTGACTTGAGTTCTTTTATACCTTCCACCACTAGTGTCAATTGAGGGTATACTACGAACAATACTATTGTCGTAAGTCTAGGTTTACACAATTAAACTTTTTAGTTTTGTGGAGAGATTAGAAATCGGGTTGGTACGGAGGTCCTTGAGCATGTCAGCATGCTTTGTGTTTTTAATTCGTAGGTGCATGATGATGGCTGCATGCAAATTTTTTTGATTCGATGTGAATAAAATAGTTGTTGTTTTAAAGCCAGATCTTGAAATATTCTAACTTTCGGTGGAGGGTATTATAGATGCGCCGAAGCAGTTTTTGCAGTACTTGTATGGAAATAAAGTTTATTTAAAGATTATTTGAGAAAGTGTGTCTTAATATAGTTCATAACAAAAGGACTAAGTTAAATACAGAGTTTATAAATAAAGAAAATAATCATAATTGCAAGCAGGTACCGAGCCTTAAGAAAATACTACTCTGTATATATACAACTAGGTTTGAGTTGAATACAGGTTGGTTCTAGTAAAAATTATGGAATTCCTAATATACGTTACAGTAAGATAATACACACGTTCTTAAGTTATTATGTTTTATACTCTTAAGCAGTGGTCGAAAACAAACAGATCGTTATTTAGCGTTCGGCTCACACATCCAGGAACGATTACTATTTTTTTAGTGTTTGTGTAGACGAACACAACCCTTAGTACCGTTCGTAACTATTTTAAGAAAGAATTATATGGTGTTCTGTTCTTCGTTAAAAAACAGAACAGTTATAGTGATACTGTAGACAAACACTATATTTTAATGTTCTTTAATGTTTTTTTTACATTGATAAAGACAAACAAACAAACAAAAAATTTTAGCGACGACCGCAGCACGAACCGCTTGTGTGTGTATGTTTTAATTGTGTTAAATAATTTTGCTGGGCTTTTGTTTTTTTTTTCGTATGTGTATTTTGTTTTTGTAAAAATGTTTGGTTTTTTTTACCAGCCAAAAGGGCGCTAAGCACAACGGAAACGAACGAATACTAATGAGCTGGACCGAATACAATGAAGTTTGTGGTTTTTTAAAAAACCGAACGGTATTAAATGTTCTCATATTTTTGTTGAGTTGGATAAAAACAGTAGTATTTTTGTGTTCGAAAGATGAAAAACAGGGAAACGTTAAGAAGAAATTTTTACCAAATTTGTAAAACATATTGCCCATATTGTCTCTATATGGATGTTGTGTATTGACATATGAGGCTATCAGCGCAGAAGTGGTGTAACCCAAGACTACTTATTATAAGATAATGATACTATAGAACTTGGTTGTAGAGGCCGTTGAAAAACTATGTTTCTAGCGACATTTGTTTTGGATACAAACAGTTGGCTTACTCGACAATTTCACTGTAAAGAATAGTGCAAAGAACATATCTTACACCAGAACCGTAACCAAATTAAATTGTGGGTTACACCACTTCTGCGCTGATAGCCTCATATATACATAAAACTGTAATTGGCATGTGTGGGAGGTATTCTGGCCCACGATGTCGATCGCCGACTTAAGCGAGCGACAAAAATTCACTCCACTAACTATCGACTTCTCGGTCGACAGGTTTAACGTTTTTTAGCTCATCCATTTTAATATTTTTTTTCAAATAACTATATTGTCACTTTAACAATTCCACAAATAAAACGTGAGTTTGAAAATAAACAAGTTAGATTGCTATATTAGGCTGTGCCGAATCTTTAATACCCTCCGCCGACAGTTCGAATATTTCAGGAGTGATATCCATATGATTTCTTCTTATTATTAATTTATCTTTATAAAAACAGACATCAGCATTAAAATTGGTTGCTGCTAGCGCACAAGCTAGCCAGCCAGCCGATGGGACATCGTTAATTCGACTCAGAAAGTCCCATAACTGCCTAGGAGTCTCCCCTAGGGGGATAAAATGTATGACCAACCTCTATTAGTTTTTCGTCCTAATAATTTTCTGAAACATACTGGCCCTACACCTCCACCCCATAGGGGGCGTTTTATATAATTTTTATATTTAATTAAGATTTTTTATATGTATATTGTAAACAAAATCAAAAGTTGTGGGCAGATTTTTATCTTTTACGGCTTGTGTTTGGATCTTTGTTTTCTATACGTGTGGAAAAAACTAACAGCGTTGCTGCAGTTTTTATGCTATTTTAAAAATCAAATATGTTTATCGAAATTTAACTAAAAAATAGTTTTTTGCCAAAAAAAAAAAAAATAAATTTATATATCTAAAATGACTGAGCAGGTTAAAACAAATGTATCCGTGCTTAAAGGTAATCTTATTTTATTTTTGAGTTACGCGATCATATCGAAAATCGCGAAAATAACGTAAGCGACATTGTTTTCAGTTTTCGTTTTTTTTAATAAATGACTTTATTGGCAACACTTGCATCATCTCCTTAAATGTCATGGTCACATAAGATACAATTTTATAGCAAAAACAATTTTATCGTAAGCGACAATTTCACACAAAATTTATATGAAATAAAATAAAAAAAACTCTCTCCTGTAAAATTTGATTTTTGGTGCTTACGTTATTTTCGCGGTTAGGTCTCGATATGTTGTGCAACCTCCTCTTTTTTCGAAATAACGGTATATGTCGAAAACAAGAGATAACCTAAGAAAGTGGTAAACACCACTGGATTCAGCGTACTTAAATTAGGTTTATCCCCTGGTTACTTCGCTGAACAAAAAAAGTGTCAAAAAGCAGCACAGTGGTATGTTTCGCTTAATGCAGTATCGTACTATAGTGATTTCTTTGAAACAAATTGAAACTTATGTGGAACGTTATACTTTGGGTAGACTATAAGTGTTAGTTTTTTTTCTACAAGCAAGCGGTTTCGTAAATCTAGTGGAATTTAGGCTAAATGAATTTGAAAAACTTTTTTTCTTACTTAGTTTGTTTTAGGAAATTATAGATGAGTAAGTTTAAAATAGTACATAATATAAAACTACAGTAATTTTGACTTAGCTGCACAATCTCCTTTGCACGATTTTTTGTGCAGGTAAATCAAAAATGCAGCTATCTTAAAGTATTTAGCTGCCTTAATGTGCAGGTACGCAATTGTGGTTACCTGCTTAAAAGTGCAGCTTAAGTAAAGTGTTTGAAAGAGGAGTAAAAACGTTTTTATTAATAAATTGATAATAACAATGACGTTCAAACAACCTGTAGTCATTTGTTATGCATTTTTATAAAGAACGAGATAGCCAAATTGGTAACAATAAAGTGTGGAACAGAATAGTCGCTGTAATACAACGTTAAGAATAGCGCTGCAGGCTCTCAAAAGTTAAAAACGGCAGTTGCAAACTAGTGTCAACAGAATACGTAGTTGTAGTAGTCGTTGCCGTTGAAGCGCAAAATTCGAAATTTGAACTTTGTTGCGCAACAGAGCATTCGATTCGTCAGCTGCAAATACTACTACAACTACTTTATTCTGTTCCAGACCTAAGATTTGCTATTCTTTTCATATTATCGTGGCAAAGTTGCTGTAACCACAACCCATATGGGCATTTCCTGGGGTCACGAACGTACGTTCGTACGCTTTGGTATGCAAAAAATATAAAAAACAAAACTTTTCCTAGAATTTTTTTTGCGATTCTATAGCATTTTGGTAGCTCTATGTTTAGTGCAAAATATGGGTTTCATCGAGTTTAGGTTTTCATAAAGATAGTTGTAAACATGTGGTCACGAACGTACGCAAAATAGAAGTCAACTTTGAATGACAGTAGTGAAATGTAAAAATCTGCGTAATGGAACGGAATATTCAAAAGTGGTTAATTTATTTTGAAAGTGTATTAATGAAGGTCTCCATCCAGCATTTACAAAATAAAATATTTCTCTTGGTTTTTGTTTAGTTGGCTTATGTACCGGTCGCGAACATACGATTTTTCCATATTTTTTTTTATTAATATCACCATGCATTTTCCCATAAATATCCTTAAATTTCCTTAACAAAAAAACTTAATACTCCTTTTACAACTGATGGTAATGGAGAGATTATGAAGAAAGAGTGTAAACATAACATATTTTTTGCATTTAAAATAAGTATATAAAAATGTTTTTAGAAGTAGAAAATATAAGAAAATATAAAATTTTCCTGTTTCCAGTGCAATTTCCTCAAGTAAAACAGCTGAGATATGCTATGAAACCATTCTTTTATAACAACATAGACTTTTTTATAATAATAAACAATAAAAGACAAAGATTATCAACATTTTATTTTTTCATCCTGGTAGACCATTCTGGGAAAATGCCCATATGCATAAATGTAGGTACAGGCAAACAAAATAAATTAATTATAATGATGCCAACTTGAGTTGTTTGCGATTTTTTGTTTTTATAAACAGCTAAAATTGGATATTTATGTGAAAAAGTGGCCACCATATTTGTTCATGTGTGCAGCTAACTTTGATGTTTTATATGAAAATATTTTAAAGCTGCCCTAAAATATGAAAAATGTCCAGGTATACAAAAGGCACGTAAAGATGGATTTTGAAGAATAATTCTAGAAAATATGTGTTGTGGGCAGTTAAGTCAAAGTGCAGCTATCTTAAATTTTATGTATGAAAATAATTTTAAAAAGCCAAAAATTTTGTGCATTTATCTTATATGTGCAGGTAAAGAAAGTGCACTTAAAAAGGAATTTGTATGGGATTATAAAGAATAATGCCAATAATTATTTATTTTATGCAGTTAAGTCAAAAGTGCACGTAAATAAAAGGCAGTTAAGTCAAAACTACTGTATTGTTATGTTAAAACGTATTTTTTTAAGTTTTCACAATTATTCTTTACATTGTGTTCTATTTGCCGTATAGAACAAAGCACTTACTTTTAGAAGAGTTCCTAAAGACTGACATTTTTTTAACAGAATTGGTAAAAAGGTCACGACAAGTTTTTCGGTTCAGTTTTTTGTAATTATGAAATTTGTCATATAGAACTCAACAACTTACGAGCGACGATATGGTGTTATAGCCATTATTAAAGAATATTTTATTATTCCCAATAAAAAATTTTCGTATATTGCAAAGCACTTATGGTAAATTTTGAAAAAGAAAGAGGACATTTATACTTTAAGCAGTAAGACATACAGAGTTGCAGTAAAGTAAATAAACGAATTCTTAACAAATTTTATAAAAAAAATATTCTTCAGAGGGCCAGGGCATTTGCTTACTACGAAGCAGGTTTGTACCTTCTATTACCACTTTACTTAAAATATTTTATAATTTATCAAATTTAGACAAAAAATTAAAAATTAAATTAAAAAAAATTAAATCTCCATTCGTTATCATTAAAAAAAGTTTATTGTCTTGGCACACAAAGAATTTCTATTTTCGAAACAATGAAATCAATTTTGTTTTCGTTTTCGTTACATCATTTTCTGTGATTGTTTTTCTTGCTGTTAAACAATTTGCTGGAGTTTTATCAATGGAAAATATAATGCCTTTGTCGTTAAAGTAATACAGAAGAACAAAGTAAATTGATGTCATTGACATTCAAATGAAAATAATAAATTTGCATAATGTTTTCTAGGAAAACCAAATGAAAACAAGTAAGTTAATATAGTCGGGCACGACCGACCATTTGATACCCTAACTCAATCTTAAGCATGGTAATGAAATTAATAGGCAAGGCAAAATCATATATAGTTTTTCCTATTAATTTTTAATAGATTTCGTTCTTAAGATAATTAAATAATACAAAATTTCATTAAAGTATAGCCAAAATTGCGACCAGTACTTTGCTTACATTGTTTGCACAAATGGACAACTAAACGGTAAGACAGTCAGCTGAAAGCACACCATTAAATCAAATCTGAAATTGATTTGAGTCGATCTGTATAATAAAAAGTTGGTTTGGAAACAATATTTCTATTTGTTATAGTATGTTCACATTTGGCTTCTTAAACTCGTTTAAGCAGTTCGAACGTGATTAAGCTCTAATCACTTCAAAATCGAGATGATTACCCATACATTGAAGTGGTTTGTTAATCACTTCAAACTGACATGATTAAAACTAAATCACTTCGTAACTCAAATAGAATCTACTGAACATACCTCAAATGTAGAATCGCCAACATGATCGTGTACAACCGGCCTCGATTTCTGCTTAATGTTTTTATCTTTTTCCTTAAATAATTCATAAATTTTCATAATTTTATCATTAAAATGATTGAAATAATATTATAATTTTATAAAAGTGTTTTTATCCATTTTTAATACTTTAAAGAAATATAAACTTCTTTGTTGTGTTTTTTTCTTAATCATCTGTCATCTTAATCATTTGAAATGTAATGTGAACGGCTTTGATTAGCTAAATCAACATTTTGCATAAACGCGTTTAAAAACCTAAGTGTGAACTTAGCATTACACAAAATATTAAAAAAGCATAATACCCTCTCCACCTGTAGTAGTGTAGGGTATAAAAACAACCAAAAATGTACTAAATACTGATAGAAATCAATGCAAATTAAATTCTTTTGTTATACACTAACCAACAAAGATATTGTAGAGGTAACTCAAAAGGGGGACGTATTCCCAATAACAAGTAGAATTTGAGGGTCATGGGAACAAACAGGGATATAAAGCGAAATTGAAGAGATTTTTAAGAGGTTGTTAAGATTTTTTATGTGCCACTCTTGGCAGTGGCCGTTAATTTAAATATGTGCTGTATCCTTATTTCAAGATGCGCACACCCCCGGCAAATAGATTTCGACTATATCTGCTATGTCGAGTCATTACCGCAAAAATATCTTTAGCGACCTAATTTTCAATTGTCGTTTTTTTTTTAATAAATGAATATATTGGCAACACTTGCATTATCTCCTTATATGTCATGGTCATATAAGGTACCGTTAAGATTTTATACCAAGAACAATTTTAGCTTAAGCGACAACCTTTATTTAATATTTTTATGAAATAAAATTAAAAAAACCTTCTCCTGTAAAATTGTATTTTTTTGTCGCTTAGGCTTTTTTTGCGGTAAGGATTCGATATGTATTACAGTAAAATTAAATGTTCTGCTTTGTATTTCGAAGGTAAGCAGGTCTTGCACAAACTGAAAGACGGACACAAATAAATAAATTTAGAATTTCATAAGGACTTAAGCTACGGTCACACTTGGCAAATATTTGACGAAAAAGACGTAACCAATAGGCAAAAAAAATATAATGTCTTCTAATTGCAATATTTTTATTTAGATTACAATACAACAACATACAAAAAATAGGTTTTTGCTGTGTGTGATCGTTTAATTAGTTTAAGTTTGTGTTTTTAAGGCCAGCGTTTAAAAAACTGCAGTCAAATTACAAATGCTGCCATTTCTTTAACTTCTTCATTTGTCATTGGTAAAAAAAAACTGTTGCTTTTACTTCGGATTCATTATATTTAAACAGTCGATGTCAAACCAACTCAAGAAGCGAAAAGTTGTTCACAAATTTTCGTTTTTTGTTGGACAGTTTTTGGTTTCGACTGCAGTTTTTTAACCCCTGATTAAGGCTATGTTTAATCTCACTAACTATTAACAAAAGTAGTGGTTATGCTTATTTGGTCAAATATTTAATAAGTGTGACCGTAGCTTTAGAAGGTCTTTAAAAGGGCCTAAGATGAATATTTGATGGTGTTACACACGGAACGTCAAGCTTTATAGGTAAACACATATTAATTCCCTTAGTTCCTCCAAGGAACATATAGCCTCAACAAATTTGTCCGGTGCCTAGTTCTTGTCTTCAGTGTAACCTACGCTGCCGATTCTATTTAATAGCATTTCTGGTTACGTTATGTTGAGGTCAGCGTGATGCATGCCCAATAAAGACTAAATTTTAACCCATTTGAATATAAAATGAAATACGATATCCAGATAGAGTGTAAGTGGATATTATACCGATAGATAAACGTAACTTCTCCCCATTACACATAATAGCTGATGTAGAACAATGTATACAGGTCATGGATGGGAATTTTGATAAAGAAAAGAACGGTGCTAAAACAAAATTAGCAAACCGCGTATCCGCTTTTAAAAGAAGCATTAAAAACACTGAAAAGGATAAATATGTCCTGACAGTTTTTGAGAAAACAACGACATACATAATTATTATACAGGCTGACAAAGGGAATAAGACGGTAGCAATGTATAACAATAATTATGAGGGGAAAATCGAAGCACTTGTAGGAGACAAAAACACCTACAGAGTTTCAAGAGCAGATCCAACTGCCAAGCTTCAAAAACAAAACAATACCATTATTTCTGATCTATACAAATTGTGATAATTTTTTAAATTTACATACATTTATTTTAATATTTTAAGTTTTGTGTTGTGTTGTGTTGTCCACCTATACAAAATACTGTGATATAATTTATAAATGATGTAAACTGACGAAAAAGATTATTGCAAGTTAATTTGTCAAAAATTAAGATTATAATTATTGTTATTATTGACTACTTTTTAATTTTTGTTTTTACAATGTTGCCAGATTTTAATAAAAACTCAATCCCTGAAGAAGTTGGAAAGAATACCAACGAAACGTCGGATTTTATTGAGAATGAAATAAATAATCTTTTATTAACATTAAATTAATGACCTTGAAAGCCTGCATATAGGAAACTATATAAACTATTGAGAGTAATCAAAAAAGGTCGATCAACACTCATAATTATAAAATAATCAGAGGGCCCGCCGAATTGCATTGTTCAACAGAACAATAAGATGAGTTTTTTTACACATATTAAGCGAAAATACAACGTGGACACCTGTACATTACTAAAAAGATACTGTAGGACTATGAAAAAGATGGGGAAGCAGACTGAGAGACTTAAATATCTCTTAACCTGCAGAAAGAGGAGTCTCATACCAAAACATTTGGAAAACACGACGAAGATCACGAGACAGTTATTTACATCCACTAAGATATCACGGGAACTAGATAAGGTTGAACATAAATTTCATATGAAGATACTGAATTTGGAGATAAAAGAGACAAATTATAATTTAAATGATTTGAAGAGCGAGATAGGGAAAATGAGACATCTGATTGCACAGTCCATAGGTAAGAGGGAATTTGAAGACTTTATGACGAGACAAAAATCTAGATATATGAAGATCACAATGGAGAATAAAAAATCACATTTGTTCAAAATTGAAAATTTGAAGAAAGAAAAATTGGCGAAATATAACCTTACATTCAATTCCGATTGGTTTGTCAATAATACAGCAATAAATATTCCTGATGATAGTAAATGGCTTCTTTCTCTCGGTTCAAAGTTTGCTTTACCAATCAACAATAAAAACTTTTGTACGATCGGATTAATAGCAGATTTAGAACAGTGGGTACAAACTCTCACGGATGATAGAGAAAAAGATATTACTCGATCAAGGATAGCAAACCGAATTATGACCCACAAAAGGACAATAAAAAATGATGGTAGGGAAAAATTCATACTAGGCATCTATGAAGATACAAAAAGATTTTTAGGACAATATAAGAATGAAATAGTCATAACAAAGGCAGACAAGGGAAACAAAACAGTTTTAATGTACAAAAAGGATTATAACGATGGAATGAACAAAATGCTGGAGGATAAACACACTTACAAACGTATGTTGATTGATCCAACACAAAAATTACAAAGGACAAACAACAAAATTATTATAGAATTATATAAAAAAGAATATATAAGTGGATATGATAAGAAAATATTGACATCAAATGCCGCAACGGCGCCCCGACTGTATGGACTTCCGAAAATCCATAAACCTAGTAACCCACTTCGTCCAATATCATCATCGGTAGGAGTACCCTGCTATGGGTTATCAAAATATATTGGGAATATAATAAAAAACATTATACTCGACAAATTTAACATAAAAAACTCGTTAGAACTAAAGACAAAACTGGATATACTTACATTGGACGAAGATGAGATTCTTGTATCATTGGACGTGGTATCGTTATTTACAAACATACCTATACACCTAGCGATAAGTAATATCATGTGCTACAAAATCACACTAAAATACTAAGAACACAATTTCTAAAAATACTTAAATTCTGCTTAAATGATAATAATTATTTTATGCATGATGGCAAATTATACCAACAGACATACGGGATGCCAATGGGCAACCCATTATCACCGACTGTACCCGACATTATATTGGACCACTTAATGGAACAATGCATCGAATAACTACAAATGAACAATATACGAATAAGACTGATCACAAAGTATGTGGATGATTTGTTTGCCATAATAAAATATAAAGACGAAGACATAATATTGAAAACATTTAACTCATATCATAGCAAACTGAAATTTACTCTAGAGAGGGAGAAGGACAATGCAATACCATATCTGGATATGAAGATATTCCGACAAAATGGCAAAATAATAACAGATTGGTATATGAAACCAATTGCTTCTGGACGCTTGATGAATTTCCACTCAACACAACCCATGAAACAGAAGATAAATACAGCAATGAATCTAATTGACAAAGTTATAAAAAAAAAGCAACGTAAAATTTCAATTTAAGAATATGACAAGAATAAAGGATATTTTAATGAAAAACAATTTTCCAAAGGGGTTGATCAATTCATTACTGACTAAAGTCAAAAATAATATTTCATCAGGGGAAAAAAACAAAAATGACACATCTGGCAACGCCAAATACTATAGTCTACCGTTTATTCCAAGATTAACTGAGAACAACAAACTGAGAGAGATAATAAACGACCAACAAATAATATTCGCGCATAAATCAAACAAGACAATACAGAATTTATTTACACAAACAAAAACAAAGATTGAGTGTAGGGATCAAAGTGATGTTGTTTATCAAATTGAATGTGACGGCAGTGATAATGAGGAGTGTGGAAAAATCTACATTGGTACAACAAAGAGAAATTTAGGCGTGAGAATAGACGAACATAAAGCTGATATAAAGAGAGGAAAACAATCAACTGCACTTGCACAACACTGCATTGAAAACGGACACAAGCCAAACTTTGAAAAAGTAAGAATTTTAGATAAAGAGAAAAGGGGAAAAAAAAGATACACATTGGAGAGCTTAAGAATACAACAAAAATCGACAAGTGCAATAAACACAAAAGAAGACAAAGACAATACAAATGCAAACTACACCATTGCAATACTTTAGTAATAATAACAACTGTGATCAAAAAAGGACAAATTTTCTGTGATAATTTTTTAAATTTACATACATTTATTTTAATATTTTAAGTTTTGTGTTGTGTTGTCCACCTATACAAAATACTGTGATATAATTTATAAATGATGTAAACTGACGAAAAAGATTATTGTTAGTTAATTTGTCAAAAATTAAGATTATACTTATTGTTATTATTGACTACTTTTTAATTTTTGTTTTTACAATGTTGCCAGATTTTAATAAAAACTCAATCCCTGAAGAAGTTGGAAAGAATACCAACGAAACGTCGGATTTTATTGAGAATGAAATAAATAATCTTTTATTTACATTAAATTAATGACCTTGAAAGCCTGCATATAGGAAACTATATAAACTATTGAGAAAAATAATATTATTAATATAGGGGAAAAACGTAAACTTCTGTGTTCCGCGACTACTGCACCTAGAATTTACGGCTTAACCAAAATACACAAGGAAGGGACAGCCTTATCACCTATTGTGTCATCAGTTCAGGTACCATGTTACTAGTTATCAAAATACGTGGGCCATAATTTCTGACTAATACAACGTTAAAAATTCCATACGGGAAAAGTAGCAACTGAGCGGCGTAAAAATTACCAATAATGAAATAATGATATCGTTTGACGTAATTTCACTATTCACGAACATCCCATCCCAGACATCAGACGGCAATAAACACAATAAAAAAAATATTTATAGCCAAATCTTTGGTATGCCAATGGGGAGCCCACTAACACCCACTATAGCGGATATCATACTTGACAACCTACTTGACGATGCACTTACAGAACTAGGAGATACGAATATTTATATTAAATATTTAGCCAAATATGTAGACGACATTTTGGCGATAGCTCGCATAAGGGACAAGGACACAATTCTGTCAACTTTTAACAAACAACACCCTAAGATACAATTTACTACTGAGATTGAGAAAAACGGAGAAATTGCGTACTTAGACTCAAAAATTACACACAAAAATAATATGATTCTGCTTGATTCATACACTAAAGAAGCATCTTCTGGAAGGTAAATGAATTTCAATGCTACACAACCCAAAAATCAAATTATCAACTTTAGTTTTCTAAGGATACCTTCTCTTTTCATAATTAACTTTGTTAATAGCCACAATTTTATACGGGCAACGACATGAATTAAATATACAAAAAGTACAAGAAGCAAGAAGTCGTTGTTATTCCCACTTTTTTTTATTTTAAATCTGCAAAGAAATTTGTTGTTTTACAGTTATCCTTATTTTTGGTATGTTGTTACAAGGGAGTGGAATTTCATGAATTTATTATTGGAAAATAAGCGCGTTTTTAGCAAAAACTAATTCCAGTGTTTAAAAAGCTGCAGTTGAGATAGTAAAAGTCATAAGATTGTGCTGTAACTGCGACTTCTTCAATTGTCTTTAGACAAAAATAAACTGTTGCCTCTACTTCTGATTCATTAAATGAAAACAGTCGCAGTGAAGGCAAAAGCAAAAAAAAAACGAAATGTTTAACACAACAACGAACATCGGCAGTCCACATGTTCGGAAGTGTTTGGTTTGACAGACTAAGGCCCGTTTTCACGACTTAATGATAGCTAAATGTAGGAAGTTATCGAACAGATAATGAGTTTTTAATTATCACAAGTTCTCTTTAACCTAAAAGTGAAGATTAAGCTAAAGAGAGGAACGTTCTACCTTTAACTTTTGTCGTAAGGTTTAGATTTGAGATTGCCATATTATATTCACATATTTTTTATATATGGCAACTCAAATTATACGTATATTTTGTAAATGTAAAAAAGTACGTAGTTGCCAGTTCGTATTTTTATTTTGGCAAAAATAGTCGGTATTTTCTTTAGTATTGCCACTTTTTTAAAAATGTTAAGTTTATTTTATACAGAAGTTGTGAAAACGAAAAATAGTTGAAGGTAACTTTATTCCTCACTAGTGCTAAAGGTACCGTTAACTATATCGAACTTTAAAGGTAAGTCGTGAAAACGGGCCTAAAACTTTTAAAAATCCCGTAGTTAACGAAGATGGAACGTTGTGTTTGTGTTTTCCATATTTTTTTTTTTAATAATTCTTTGTTGTGTACAACTTTTCGTTTTTTGCTTTTGCCTGGACTACGACTGTTTTCATTTAATGAATCAGAAGTAAAAGCAAAGGTTTTTTTTTGTCCAGTGAAAAATCAAAAAGTGGAAGAAAAAGCAATTTTTTTATTTTGACTGTAGTTTCTTAAACCCTGACTAATTCACATATAAGAATTTATATGCATAAACGATAACATAACTATAAAAAACTATGCATTAACAAATAGATTCCATTTTTCAGCAAAAATTGTGATTCGGATAAAAAAACTGCCGTATTCATAAAAATTTTTTATTTAATAAAGGTTTACAAAACAACTTTTCTATTAAAATTTTATTAAACAAACGTTTGCTAAATTTAACAATCGTTTATGAATACGGTGGTCAATATTTAAACCTTCGAGAAAAATCATGCATTTGCATTAAATTCCACGCCCTAATTTTGAAAATTCTTGAAAATGTATGTGTGTTTTTGCACTAATTTTGATTTTTCGCCCATTAGGCCCACTTCCATCACCGAATCAACCACTGGTGATGACAATAATAGCTGTTGAAGGTGTTGTAAAAGGTGGTAAGTATTTTTTTTATTTTCAAATCATTACTTTTGTCTACTTCGAGACATTTTTACATGTAATGAGACATTTTTCTTTTAGTCCTTGATACTTTTTGCTTTTCACATTGTTCTTGGGGCTGGATGTTGCTTTGGAGATGCTATTGAAGCTGATGGTGTGACAATGATAAATGATAATTGTTTGTAGAAAGAACATTTGTATTTTTTGTTACGAGCAATTTTAATTCAACAGTAGCGATGTTCATCTAAAAGTTATTATGTTTTTCTTGTTTTTTTTTTTGAAAAGTTTTATGATTGAATTATTTTTGATTAAAGACAAGTGACAATGCAATACCTGAAGTTGTTAAAATTCATTAATATTTTTATCACGACAAAACCATCTGGCTGGGGAGTGGACAATGAATATAAAATTGTATTTGTAACCGGGTCAGGCATAAAGAAATTTATCGCAATTAATGGTATGATAAGTACGCTGAAAATGCTATATTAATTGCGATTCCTTTATTTGTTTTTATTGCTTAGCTAGCATTACCCAGTGCGCTTCGCTTCCCCTACTGAAATAAAATTAGTAAATTTTAAATTCAAATTGTGATATTTTAATTAGGCAAAAGTTCATTGAATTAATTAAGTTATTTTTATGAAAAAAGGAATTTTACACCATCAAATTAATTAAAATTTATTGATAATATTTCATTCTTGACTGCCGCGGGAATCGAACCCAGGATTTCACGGACAGGTTGATTTGACATATTTCGATAGTAACCACACTATCTCTTAAAGGCCAGTTTACACGGTAATATTTTGTATTACGACTTGTCGAATAATTATGTAGAATGAGAAAAATCTTATCATGTAAAAGCAAAATGTATTGAGTAAGAGAGAATACGGATACAAAATCTGACAAGCGGTCGGTAAATGCTTTTTTTCTAAACCATTTTAGAAACTAATGTATTCTCATCACACCAGAGGTGTATTTTAACGGAGTATATTGAAGGTGGTAGCATTTTTATACAATTACAAAAACAACTAAAATCAACTCAGGAAATTTTCATGTTGTTTTTGTAAAAATTTAAAACTGCAACCATCTGTTTTTTTGTTATTATTTTTTATTTTACTTATACCATCCGTGTAAACATGAATTATACTTACAAAAGATTTTTATTTTTTTCTTTTAAACACGGAGAGAATTTCATAATATTTTGATTCTACAAAGTCGTAATACATTGTATTACCGTGTAAACTGGCCTTAAGAAATCTTTGCCGGTTAACACTCACCGCCATTGACGACGGCTGGCAGTCAAGAGTCAAACATCAATATTTAAGCCAAATGGTATTTTTAACCTTGGTAGATCGAAATTAGTTTTGAATTATTTATTATAAATTTAATTTACTCACATGTTCTTCCTTACTTCTGTTTTTCATAGTTTTTGTCAAGAATTCTTTTTGAAAAACAGAAGTAAGGAAGAACATGTAAATTAATTAAAATAGATAATAAATTATACACAGTTTTGACGATTTTACACTTCCCGTTCTTTATATAGAATTATTTTTTGGCCCACGCCTACTTTTCGAATTTCGCCCTCTTTTTCACTGATGTTGCGTATTGATAATCAAGCTATTTGTAACAAATTTGTAAACTGTTGCTGTTACCGTACTCTATATATACAGTTTGGACAATCTAACACCCACCGCTCTTCAGATATACAGAATTGTATTTTGTGACACGCCCACTTCACATTTTGTCGGATGTTGTGTGTTGATAACAAATATGCTTGTACCTGTTTTGAAAACTTTAGCTCTTGCCGTTCCTAAGATATACACAAATCTATAAATTCTTTGTATTTGAGGTGCCACGCCCACTTCTATAATCCCGTTTTAATTTCGTGAGAGGTTGGGTATTTTAAACACAGCTATGTATACAGAATTTGGGCAATTTTTCTTCAACCGATCCTAATATATAAACAAAATCTATTTTGTGACACGCCCACTTCTCTAATCGCGGCCATATTTTTCGGATGTTATGTATTGAAAACCAAGATGCTTGTACCTATTTTGAAAACTTTGGCTCTTGTCATTCTCCACATATACAGAAATCTATTATGTCTTTGTATGAGAAATGTAACGCCCACTATTACAATTCCGCCCATTTTTAACAAAGGTTTCGTATTGATAACCCAACTATGTATACCAAATTTGGACAGTTTTGATTTTTCCGTTCTTTAGATATAAATAAATATATTTTGAGCCAATCTCGGTCAATCTCAGATACTTTGTATTGATAACCAAGATGCTTGTAAAAAATTTGGAAACTTTAGCTATTGCCCTTAGCCAGACATACAGAAATCTAAATTGTCTTTATAAAATTTAAAAAAATATATATCTAAAAGCTCCTTCTAGATCATCAGTAAAATACTGTTAAAGTTGTTTAAAGATCGGGCCAGCGGTTTAGGCGGCTATAAGTTACAAACAAACAAAGAAACAAACATACGTTAAATTATATGTACGTATTCCAGGGATAATTACCTCGCCAAAAATGCCAATTTTTTTGGGTAATTATGCGGGCTAAGCATTTAAACGAATACACTTAACTACCTCATTGAGGTAATTAAGCGAATACGTTTAAATACCTCAGTAAGGTAACTAAACGTATTTATTTACAAGATACCTTAACTTTGATGTAGGCTCATCCTTCTGGGATTCTCTTATAATTTTTTTTTCACAAAATTTCCAAAGACCAGTTCTTTTAGACTTATCAGAACTTATATTACCTGTAGGGGTGATTGTGTTTTCAACACATTCGGAATACAGAGACGTTTTAAGTAGCTAAAAAAGACGTTTTTTCGATACAATTGAAGTCGACTACCTTTGAGATATTCGAGCATTATATCGAGGGTCAAGAATTGTAGACAAGCAAAAGGTTCCAAGCCTCAAATCCTTTATTTATAGCAGTTGAGGATAGTCCCAAAATTTACCGGTTATTTTGGGACTATCCTCAATCTCCGTTGATTCATATGTTGTATGAAACCATTTCTGTTTTGATTTTAGCTCTGCTTTTTAATGTGTTATTTGTCTTAGTTGCTATGCTAAAAATAAGCATAGAAAAATTTCATTAAATTTGTTTAAACAAAATAATAAATAATATGGAAGCAGGACCAGCGCCAAACAATTAAAAAGAATTATACAACATGTAAGTATTTACATATGTATAGGCTTTTTTGCTCACACTTTTTGTAAAAAATTGTTAATATATCAGAACGAATTCATCAAATAGTTGGGACGATCACATTTCCAACAGAATTGAAATGATTATTGGTAAAAACTTGATTAATTTATTTATTTTCACAAAACTACTAGTAATTGTTTTTTTCTTTATGTCAAAATTTTACGTTGTCAAAAATGTTACAATTTCACACAGCACAAATATGAAAATTTTCTACCACAAACCATGGTGAATCTTAAACACTCGTAAATTAAACGATTCAGTAATTGTAAGGTGGGAACATAAAAAACAACAATAGTATTGAAAGTCAGTATAGTTTGTTATTTTTAAGTACCAGCTTGTGTTGTGTATAAAAGAAGTATATTGTTTGATTAGAACCAGTTGAAGTTGCAATAGAGTCGTAAAATCTACGAATGTTTAGCTTTAAACTTTATTTAACTGCACAATAAAATCTCATCTCAAATCCCGACGAATTGGATATTACTTATATTAGTTTTTACGTTATTAAAAGCGACAATTTGCGAAGTAATAATAATAAACTTAATTGCCACAATTTTGACAACGTTGTTCAAAGAAATAATAACATCTTGGCATGTACAGCGATTTAAAATTCTAAATTTGCAGCGTTCAATTGCAGAAACTAAGAGTCAAATGTTAAATATTTAGTATGCTAAGCAAGCATCCAAGAAAAAAACCAAGATTAACAATTTGCTTCATACTTTCGTCAAAAAATATAAAAATTACAACGCCTTACAATCAGGATTTTTGTGCGAAACAGCAAAATGCTGCTTTGTATGGTGCGTAGAGTTTTTTTTTCCCGGACTTTTTCGATTCCCGGGAAAGCGGGAAATTTTTTTAAATTTCCCGGGATCCCGGGATCCCGCTCCATATAAATAATACAAAGTAATTTTGGTATTAATTAAAGAAAAAAACTTTTATAAAAAAAAGTAAAGGAACTTGTTTACAAAGAAAGTAAAAGAAATGGTTCAATACTAAAAAATTAATTGAAGATTGAAATAGGAACTTGAATTATTATCACCTCACGCCTTTATTCCCTATTATTATGCTTTTATTCAGTATTATTATGCTCTGGATACAAGATAAAAAGATAACATAAACATTACAATTTAATTCATAAAACAATAATAAAAACAAAATAAAAATTAAGGTACTCAAGATATGAGATGAAAAAGTAAATTAATAAAATAGATAAAATATTTTAAAGAAATATATAACATTTTTTAATGGCTTAGGAAATAACTTTCTGACACACTCAAAGCTCTTTGTAAGTAGTCAAAAAGTATATTCCTGATTTTATTTACTAATTATCATGTTTCCGAAAAATTTCGTTCATTTCATGCTTCGGATTCACAATCAGAAGCAATTTTTTCTTTTTTATAAACAACGTCTATAACAGTCAAATGTATGTCAAGGTTGATGCAAAAATAGCATCAACCGGACTGCTTCTTACAAGCCTTTTCATTTCAATAGGTCCCTTTATAATCTTTAGGACAATGTGTTTTTTAAGTTGTATGTTGTAGTATCTTACACAAGTTTCCAAAATGTTATTTTATTTCGGTTTCCCCGCACTTCACGGGTATATAAACCAACTCAAATTGAAATTGAAAATTTGTGTTTATCAACTAATAAACATATCGCTCTTTCATTGCATCATAGTCATATCTCAAATTTTGAAGTAACTTTAGCAAAGTTTTCCTTCATACCTTCTCGTATTAAATCTCCAACTGAACCGAGGTTATAGCAAAATATATCTTTAAATCGGTACATTTTGAAAACTTTAATCGCATTTTGCCAAGATAGTTTGTTTTTGTAGATATGACTATGTTGCAATAAAGGAGCGATATGTTAAGGTATCTCCTATTTTTAAGACTTGTTCATGGACAACGAAACTTTACTGCCTGCATCTTATTTTGAGTTAATGTACTTTATTAACTCTTCACTTCACTAAATGTAATAATTATCAACTGTTGCACTGCCCATTCTGCTTTTAGTAGATTTATTGCATCAGGAGACATTGATTTAAATTCATGTACTCACTTCTTGTAATTGATCTAGTCCACAACCCATCCACAGCTGCTAGTTTTTAGAGAATAGAAAACTAAATTTCAAAGTATAAATAGCTGTTTTCTGAAATTATGAGGAATTTTTTATTTCCCGGGATCCCGCAAGAAAAATCCTGGGAAAACGGGAAATAAAATAATTGAAATTCCCGGGAATTCCTAAACTGAAGAAGTGCTATAAACTACTAGTCGGATTACAAAATTATGTATGAACGGCTCGTAGAAAAGGACATTGGATTTTTAAAAATGAAGCTTGTGAGCAAATTGTTAGAACACACGGTGAGATTTAGAGCGCCGAATTTGACTCATTGATTACATTTTATTGCAATCCGTCCAGTAGTTTAGGATATTCAGATTAATGACCACTTTTTTGCGATTGAATACACTGTATGCCATTTTAAAAAATTAAATTTCGAAAGATAAAAAATTTTTGCAAAATATGTAGATCTGACTGTTTTCTTTGTGCGTTTTGTAAATTTATGTTGTATGTTTAAATGGTAGTAGATATTTTTGATTTAGCACGATTTGTTTTTTTTTCTGATTGTTTCCGTTTTATCAACGCAAGGTATTTTATTTTATGTGTTTTGCCTTAATATGCTTCAATTTGTTATTTTGGAAGCTTCAAAGTGCGCCATTAATATGAATTTATTGTTTATTTTGGCTCTTATTTAAATTTTATTAAGATTCTAATCGTAGGAATCTTGTTTGGATAAATATTTACAACAAGAGTTTGATTAAAGTTATTATTCATTAATATTATTTAACATAATCTGCATAGCAGAGCAGTAAATATAAATATTTACATTTCAGCAGTTTTATTTAAAAACAAGTAAGAGTGCTATATTCGGCTGTGCGGAATCTTTGGTACCCTCCACCGTCAGTTCGAATATTTCAGGAGTGATATCTATTTGATGTCTATTTATTATTAATTTATTTTTATAAAAACAGACATCAGCATTAAAATTAGTTGCGGTTTAGACTTATATTAAATTATTGACCGACAATCTTAAGTAAAATATCTTGATTTGTAACAGTTTAAGCCGAACTTAAATGATTTTCAGGACGGGGGTTTATATTGGAGCCATGGTAAGTTATGAACAAATCATCCCAAAATTCCGCAGAGGTATTTCTTGTATTAAAAAACATACATTTCAATGCAGTGGTGAAATTAGTTTTAGCGTTTACAATGAATTTCAGAAGGCTGCTAAAGCATTATTAATTACGGTTTTAGGCGTACTAAACTGTTTTCCGGGAGTGGGGTTTATATGGGGCCTAGGGTAAATTATGGACCGATCTTCATGAAATTTCACAGTGTGATTTCCAGTCGAATGGTTCCACATTTTGATTCATAGCTCTGATCCTACTAAACCAATTTTTCTGATTTCAATCTAAAACTGCTAAGGATAACTAAAAGCAATTTGACATCAAGTTTGTTTATTTCTTTTGAGTTTTTCGAAAGTGAGCGTGTTGTCAACAGACGGGCAGACGGACAGACGGATAGACAGACGGATATTGCTAAATCGACTTAGAATTAGTCAAGAAGCCAGAATATTTATTTTTTATGGGGTCTGAGATGAATAATAAAAAAGATTTCACACCTTCTTTACAACTTGTTGTGTTGAAGTGTATATAAATATGAGGAGTTCCATACCAAGATGATTTACATAATTCTTGTTTTCAAGGTTCATTTCGGTTTCTTAATAAATTTACTTAAAAAATTAACTTTAAAATGTATGTAACCATTTAAACGAAATCTTTTTTACCTTTTAAAAATACACGTTGATTCATGCCCTTTCGTTCTCTTGTTACAAAAACCTAATTAAATACTCGATAACAAATGAAGCTTTAAATGAAGTAGGTTTTTAAGAGATGTATACGTTTCGTTACCCATCTTGCTTACGGAAGACATGAATTTTGTGCGGCGACCTCCCACTTAAAAATAATATATTTTTGACAGAAAAATCGCTTTAATTAATGTATGTATATTTAAACTGCTTAGTGTAACGATTAGCTCTACACACAACTTTTTTTTTTATTTGATTTGTTACCGTTTCTTAATGTACACTACTAAAAATTAAAAAACCTCATCATGTATTAGTGAAAATATGTTTGTATGTGTGGCTCAGAAACTCATGACGGAAAATTATACTCCTAGCATTGCGAGTAACAATCTTATACTCACATTAATTGCAAATTAAACCTTAAGGTATACTTTTAGCCAGAGTTTCGAATATTCACTGACTATTCACTCTTGTTCAGGAATAAAAAATTTTATACACCGTTGTGTGCTGTTTTATTCGTGTTTAAAAACAAAAAAAAACTTTTGCTAAATTCGTTCTTGCATAAAAGTATTTTCATTGTTTTTGTTTTTACAAAACACATGAAAGATTTTATTTTCTTATATTTGTACTTGAGAGAATTGTTTTTGAAACTTAATAATCTCTGTTGTGTTTGGCTGTATTTGGTCTTGTATTTGTATTGTTTTTTGTTTCTATAAAAAACATGAGCTAATAAGAGAGATTATTTATCATGAATGTTTGAATTTTACTATTCATACATAAATATTAATGAACATTGAAAAAATAAAAAACAAATTTTTAGCAATTAGTGTCACGATTAGTGTTCTTTTATTTCTTTCTTTTGAACGTCAAATTTAAAGAAAATAATTTTTTTTTAATAAAACTACTGCACGTAAAAGAAACAAAAAACAAAATTATAATTTATTTTATATTTTTTTTTTTAATAAAGCTTCGTTCACAATCAGAGAAACAATTTCGTTTTTTCTTTTTTCTTCCCAAAGTATTTCATATATTTTCCTTTCATTTTTTGAAAAAAACAATGTAACTAAAATTTTTTTAAAAATGTAACTAAAGTTGATTCAACTAGAGCTTCAGCAACAATTTGTATGAAATTGTTTCTGACGTTTAAAATAATTTTATTTAGTTTTGAATGAAAATTTTAACAAAATGTTGTAAAAAATCCCTAGAGGGAAGCGAACTCACACCAAAGTAGTCCCGTGATAGGTCTCTGGTGGTAGAGACCGGTTCTAGTTCTAACACTTTATATGAATAAGACCTATCACTTTTACATGGGGTAAATTGACACCATTTGATCAGTCACACATCTATTCTCAATGAACGTGTTTAGTGTCAGTTACTAAAATATAGTTTTATTTCAATACAATGTCGTATTATTTCAATAAAACAAGTCCTAGAATTAAATTCAAGAACCAAATTTTAGAAAGTCCCAAAAAAATGTGTCACACCACCAGTAAAGACTGTACTGTAAATTCATTACTTTTTCCACCTTTTTATTCTTCATAAACCAGTTAAGGTATTGGTTCTTCTTTCACTGGTCATGAGTCCTTTCTTTTTGTACTTGTTCTATTTTCACAAATCCCAGGACCAGTCTGTTGGACCAATTGACACAAATTTCCCGCAGGGATAATAAGAAATGCATAATATTGTTGTGGTTAAAATTTGCAAACGGTTTCTTTATGCAAAATGTGTGTGCTTGCAAAAGAAATTGCTGCTCTATTATGAACACCAAGTGAAAATGTTTTTTGATTGTAAACGAAGCTTAAAAAACATAACACAACACTTTTAAAATAAATAATTAATTGAAAAAAGTTTAAATTAAATATTAAAATTTGTACATAAATTTTGATAAAAAAAATTAAAATCAAATTTGCACTGTTGTCATATTTTTAATTGTTCAAAATAAAGTGGCAAGTATTTTTATTTTCTTTAAAAAACAATTTCACCACGAGCATATCAAGGCTACAAACATGGTGAAATTACTACAAGGTGGCAGCACTAGGTGTTGTTGTACAACAATACAACAAAAACAGGCAAATTTGTTTGTGTAATAAACTCCGTGCTGTCAAAAATTATGTGCAACAATGTTGCCATTGTGTGTCTTTTCCGACAACATTTGGTCGGATAATTTTCGCTTGGTAGGATGGTAGGCTAAACCTTAGGGCAATGTTACACGTTTAATAAATACATATATAACAAAATCGAAAAAACTTAAGATTAAAGCTATTTTAAGATATTAAAGTGGTCATTTTAAATGCTTAAGGATCATAGAAATCAATATACGTATAAACATTGCATAATGAGAATGAAAATATTGAAGTCTAAGTGGAATGCTATTTCTGAAAGGGCGAATAGAAACAGAAAGCTAAACATTACGAAGTAAGAATTCTGAAACAATTTTGTTATTAAACAAATTGTGTATTAAAGAGAAATTTAATTTATCATATTACTACATTTATCATTCTATGTGAATTTTTGTTCAATATTCATCGAAGATCCCATAAAGTAAATATATTCTGGGTGTTCTAAGTCGATTAAGCCCTTTGGATTACAAATTTTTTCTAGTTCTTCAAAGATGTTTTTATTAGAAAAAGAGTTATGCTCCCAAATGAGAAACTACCTCCCTAAAAACTAACATGAATTCGTAGCGGAATGCACTGATGGTCATTAAATTTCAACAAAAACCTTTTCATGACACCAAATATGGTGAAGGTCTGTCCATAATTTACCTACGGCTCCATGATAACTCAAAATTTAAAAATTTTCAGTAGAAGCAAAACAAATTTTAATTTGATATTAAAGGTATATAAAAAATAAGTTTTAAACTAACAGCTATAACTGGTAGTTAATTATAACTAAACTTGCTTAAATGTATCAAAAATAGAAAACTGGTCGAGTCCAAAGGATTTTGGTAAATAAGTTTGGTAGAATAGAAAATTTTCAATGGCAACGCTGATCTGCAACAAATAAAACGAAAAATATTATGAAAAAATTACTAAAAGATTCATACTTAAAATTTTAATGTTTTTTGAATTAAAAACAATTGTTTTTCCACTTTTTTTTCACTACAAGTCCTTTGGAGGTTTAAAGAAAGTGGCGCACAAGCGCATATCAAAAATATACGCATTTTTCAAACGTACACACGACGTGGTCACATACACAATTATTTCTGTTTTTATTTATTATTAAAAAAAAACTGTTAGCACAACTAAAGACGCACATATAAAAACCACATACGAATTATTTTTTGCAAATATTTTAATTGTTATGCACAATTTTCATTTAAAAACCGCACAAAAATGATTTTTTTAAAATTGTTTTTTAAGAATGTAAACATAAACAAAAAAAAAATGACATCTTGGGGTTTTCACCACAGTTAAGCAAAAAATTACCAGATGCCGTAGTGATGCCACCTTGTAGTAATTTCACCATGGCTACAAATACTATTAAACAAGAACAAATGAAGAAAGAGAATTTTGTGTTATTAAACACGAACATGGTGAAATTACTACAAGGTGGCATCACTACGGCATCTGGTAATTTTTTGCTTAACTGTGGTGAAAACCCCAAGATGTCATTTTTTTTTTGTTTATGTTTACATTCTTAAAAAACAATTTTAAAAAAATCATTTTTGTGCGGTTTTTAAATGAAAATTGTGCATAACAATTAAAATATTTGCAAAAAATAATTCGTATGTGGTTTTTATATGTGCGTCTTTAGTTGTGCTAACAGTTTTTTTTTAATAATAAATAAAAACAGAAATAATTGTGTATGTGACCACGTCGTGTGTACGTTTGAAAAATGCGTATATTTTTGATATGCGCTTGTGCGCCACTTTCTTTAAACCTCCAAAGGACTTGTAGTGGAAAAACAATTGTTTTTAATTCAAAAAACATTAAAAATGTAAGTATGAATCTTTTAGTAATTTTTTCATAATATATTTCGTTTATTTGTTTCAGATCAGCGTTGCCACTGAAAATTTTCTATTTGACCAAACTTATTAACCAAAATCCTTTGGACTCGACCAGTTTTCTATTTTTGATACATTTAAGCAAGTTTAGTTATAATTAACTACCAGTTATAGCTGTTAGTTTAAAACTTATTTTTTATATAACTTTAATATAAAATTAAAATTTGTTTTGCTTCTACTGAAAATTTTTAAATTTTGAGTTATCATGGAGCCGTAGGTAAATTATGGACAGACCTTCACCATATTTGGTGTCATAAAAAGGTTTTTGTTGAAATTTAATGACAATCAGTGCATTCCTCTACAAATTTATGTTAGTTTTTAGGGAGGTAGTTTTACATTTGGGAGCTTAACTCTTTTTCTAATAAAAACATCTTTGAAGAACTAGAAACAATTTGTAACCCAAACGGCTAAATCGACTTAGAAGACCCAGAATATATATACTTTATGGGATCTTCAATGAATATTGAAAAAAAAAAATTCACATAGAATGATAAACGTAGTAATATGATAAATTAAATTTCTCCTTAATGCACAATTTGTTTAATAACAAAATTATTTCAGAATTCTTACTTCGTAATGTTTAGCTTTCTGTTTTTATTCGCCCTTCTAGAAATAGCATTCCACTTAGACTTCAATATTTTCATTCTCATTATGCAATGTTTATACGTATGAATGTATATTGATTTCTATGAACATTTAGCATTTAAAATGATCACTTTAATATCTTAAAATAGCTTTAATCTTAAGTTTTTTCGATTTTGTTATGTATATATTTATTAAACGTGTAACATTGCCCTAAGGTTTAGCCTACCATCCTACCAAGCGAAAATTATCCGACCAAATGTTGTCGGAAAAGACAAACAATGGCAGCATTGTTGCACATAATTTTTGACAGCACGGAGTTTATTACACAAACAAATTTGCCTGTTTTTGTTGCATTGTTGTACAACAACACCTAGTGCTGCCACCTTGTAGTAATTTCACCATGCCACAAACAAATTTCATTTCACCATAGAACTCAAGGCGAATTCATACAAGGTGGTCTTATTTTGAAAACGTTTTACAACACTGTAACATATTTTAACGTTGTGTCAAAAATTCAAGCAAATATTTCATTTTGTTTTCAATTTTAAATTGTGTGTTTTGAAATGTAACAACTTAATAAAGTTTTAAATTTCATAATTTTAAACGAAAATTATAGAATTTAGTAAAGATTCCCCAGAACCACTAGAACGGTATACCATTTTGACACAAGGTTAGTTATCAGCTGTTGCTTACGTAGCAAGATAAGTTCACCCGGTGTAAATTCGCCTTGATAGAACTTTGTTACCGTTTCAAACACACCCAAACAAAATAAAAAAAGGAATTTTAGGGGTTTTTTCTTAAAATTTTTATTTTTTGTTAATCTTTTTTTTTACACTTTTATTTATATTTGATTAATTCAATAATTAATTAATTCTAGATTTTATTAAAAGATATTTTTTAAATTAATCGATAAATCTCATATTCCTAAGTTTTATTCTAAGGAATATGAAATACAAATTATGATGGTTTTATCTATAAAAATGATTTATAGAAAACCTTTCACCAAAATACTTATTACTTTCCATCTCATCATAATTATTTTAAAAAAAACATGCTTTTGTTTAATTCACTAGTTGATTTATCATTTTTCCTTTTCCTACATCTTTTATATCACTATAACATCACCTGCGGAAAGGAAAACTTTACGATCAAGTTTTGTTTTTTTTTTTTTTTTTGTAAATAGAAAAAGTAATAAACTTTGAAAGGCCTTAAGAAAATTATAATTCATTGACATGATACCTCACGCCAAAATAAATAATCACATTCTAAGTTTTGTACGAGCATATTTTTTGAAAAGGGTCACTAACTTTGAGTTGTGTTTAGAGACAGCTTTCGTTTGTGTGTATTGTATGTTTAAATCTATAGAAAATATTTGCTTAGAGAGTAGATGTGAGACAGGTGGGAGGGTGAAAGGGATTTACAAAAAGCCAGCAGACTAGACAAATTATAAAAATAATTTTGTTGGTGATGTTTGGGTCTTGCCTTAAAAACTATTCAAAAGGGTGTTGAATTTTAATGTGTTTTTTTGGACTATTTAACCATAATATGACCGTAGGCAACCTTAATATAGCTGTGGTCGGCTTGTGTAGAACTAATTCAACGTGAAATGGTTGCAGAGGTAATTATATTGTTAAGGTTACCATAATATGTTTATAAAATTCTTCTTAATGGAAAAAATTAAGTGACCACATAAAAAAATATTATGTCTTTGTTTGGGTGTGGTTTCTAATTTTATTTGTATATAATTAAAAAAAGAAAAAAAAAACAAAAACAACAACTCCTTTTCACAACCTTTTCAATACATGCCAGAAGAAAAAATTATTTCTTTTATTTTTTTTTTTTTAGTTATGTATAGAAAAACTGTGAATAGTAAGTAGTTTTGGCTGGAAGGAAAATTCACACTGGCATTTGAAGGAATAAGGAAAATCGATTTACTTGGAATAAGAAATAAAGATTTATGATTTTGTGGTTGAATTTGTAAATTGCTATTATAGGTTCTAAATAATGTGTTCAAACATACGAATTGTATTCCCCATTAATTGTTTGACATTGAAGCAGTTGTGGACATTATTTTGAAATATTAAACTGAAGGTCCACACCATGCGTAGATGCGTATGATACTTTTTGTGCATTTTATGCGTTTCTAAATTCAAGTTACACACAATGCGTTATATGCGACAACTTGTTTTTTTTTTATCAGCTGTTGAGAGAATATTTTTATTAAATAAAAACAATTTTGGCAAAAATGGAGAGTGCTATTGATATTTTAATAGGATTTATTTAAAAGGATTCAAAGAGGAGTAAGCTTTTATTGTACAAATATTCATGATTTTTCACGGTATCAATAACTTTCTAGTTCATGGCATTTGTTCAAAAAAAATAATAAACACAACAAAGATGACACTCAGAACATAAAAGTAATCGATAACTAGAATGGCAAACTTCGTTCGTGGTAAAATTGTGCTAAAAATTAATTTTAATGTAATTTATTCTTTAAAGTTTATGTAATCTTTATTACAAAAGCTTCTTCTTTTATTAAAAACCTTTTTTAATGCAAAAAAAATAGTAAAAAGTAATCCACCACACAAACATATTCATCGATAGCATTGAAAATAAAAAATGGTTTGTCAACCATGGCCATTAATAACAGCTGACTTTATTTCACCACACATGTGACGCATACAAAAGTAGAAAGTAAACCTACTTTGATGCGTTGATACGTGTATGCATTCTATAAATTTTGGTGTGTAACTTGTCACATATAAATACGCTGATTTTACTTTTTTGTCAAATGCATAAAAAGGACAGATGCATAAACGCATGGTGTGGACCAAGGCGAATTCAACAAGGTAAACTCTTTAAAACATTTGTTCGTCAGCTGTTAAATCCAGCTTGTCAAAAAATTTTCTTTTTTAATTTTTTTTGTTTACCATTTTCGATAAATTGTGAAAGTTAAAATTTGTGAGAAATTTTATGAAAAAAACACATTGAAAGCAAATTAAATATAAAATACAAAAATAACCAAATGTGGAAGAACATGGATTAAAAATTTATATTTTAGTTACAAAAACTAACATAAATTCATTACAGAATGCACCAATGCTCATGAAATCTTCAAAATCACAAAATTTAATATATAAAAGAATCCATAAGATTTTGTAAAGCTCGGTTGATAAGACCCAATTTGCAATGTGGAAATTTCTTGCCAGACAGACGAAGAAAGAGGAAAGAGAGAGGAAAGAAGTAAAGTGTGTCACGCATACAGCGTCGCCCCCTACCAACAAACTTCGTCTGTCTGGCAAGAATGTCCACATTATAAATTCGGTCTAACTTACTATATGCCCCATATGAAACCCACTCTCAAAAAATGTATTGGCATTGGAGTCAAACTTAGTCCGTAATAGTTCCCTAAGATTCGAAACAAATACGATTAAATACGATAAAAACGATTAAGCCCGTTACAAATATTCATAGATATTGTGGTAAAATTTGGTCCAACTTAGCTTTATCCCAGCAAAAATTTGTGCTTACTCGGAAGCAGGTTTGTAAGGCAGAGATCAGTTGTGAATCGCTTCCATTTCTGTGAAATATTACATGATTTTTGTATGGGATTCCTCACGTAGAAGCTCTGCCGTCGGAATCCAATGTATGCTTCATTCACACAGTTATTCTTTATGTGAATTCACTACATGAAATATGTGCAAATAACTATTTGCCATACTTTAGTGCTTCTTTGCTGCAGTATAGTCAACGCCACATACAATTTGTTTAACAATTCGCCTTACTTTAGTGCTTCTGAGCTGCAGTATAGTCAACGACAAATATATTGCTGAATATATGCCTTCCACATTGCAGTTGTGAACGTCAATAATTTTAAGAAGCAACAGACGAAGCACTTTGGATGCTGTTTCTAATTTTATTGCTTCCAATTATTGAAAAATGTTTGCTGGGATACGACTGGAAATAACATTATTGCTGCAATATAAAGCAGTCTTCTGAAAAGCACTTTTTATTGAAATTAGTTTAGGTGTTATTATATCAGAAATCATTCAACATAATTTTGTGATGATTGATTCATAATTTACCATAGGTGAAATATAAATTTCCCTCTTGAAAATCATTTTAGTGCGGCTAAAGCTGTTATATTTTATTATTTTATATTATATTTTATATTTTATTTCTTTATTAAGTGAAATTTCGTTTTATAAGATTACAATTCCAATTGTTTTAATGCTGACGTCAGTTTTTATAAATATTGCTTATTAAATTTATTGATTCCATACAGAGCCCACTCCAGATATATTCTTACTGTTGGTGGAGGTTACTAAAGATATCGCACGGCCGAATAAACTGCTCCTTCTCAACATTTCAAAACTGGTTTACAGTTTATTTGCTGGAAGCAACCAATTTTGTGTGAAACTTTTATACAAATTGATTAAAAAGTATACGTACTTTTTTCAACAGCTTATATTTTAGTTATCCACTTTAAATATTTATCTAATTTCTTCAAGATCTCCAAAACACAAGTTTAAATATAAAAAACGAATCACAAAAATTTTTATTGTTTACATTTTATTCACACTTTTTGTAAACAATTTTTTGACAAATTGGATTTGTTACACTAACAAAATGCCTGTTTTTTTTGTTAGAGTTGTAATTGTTGTAGCGACGAGTTTACCTTGTTGAATTCGCCTTGGTGTGGACCTTCAGCTTAAAGCTGAAGCCGTCTGGATTGGGTTTTTTTGTAGAAAGTTTTAAACAATATAAATAACAAATATTTTAAGCAATTTTTGTATTAAATTTTAAAAAATGAGCTTGAGTAGGTCTAATATTCAGTTGTCGTATCCCAGCAAAAACTGATGCTTCCTCGGAAGCAGTAATGTCAGGGAGAATTCGGTGTGAAGCGCTTACACTTCGATGAAATATTACATGATCTTTGATTGGAATTCCTCGCGCAGAAGCTCTGCTTTAGAGATCTAAAAAACGAATATTTCACGCTTTGAAAACTAACTATGATTTACGTGTATAAAGAAAGAGAAAAAATAAAGCATTGCAAAAATGGTTATTTCAGCGCTTAAAAATTTTTTTATAATTCTTAAATATTTTCTTGAAATGATTGTTGTAAAATAAAGTTAAAATTTTTTATTTTTTATCAAAAGAAGTATTTTGACAAAACATCTTAAGTCGAGATAAGATAGCAAAAAAATTTAAAAAAAACTCTGTAAAAAAATCATATTTATCAAATAATAAAATAAACTAAAATTATAAAAAAATTTCGTTTAAAAGGTGTGTGTGAAACGGTAGCAAAGTTGTATGGTGAAATAAAATTTGTTTCTGGTAGAAAATTTTCATATTTGTGCTGTGTGAAATTGTAATATTTTTGACAACGTAAAATTTTGACATAAAGAAAAAAACAATTACTAGTAGTTTTGTGAAAATAAATAAATTAATCAAGTTTTTACCAATAATCATTTCAATTCTGTTGGAAATGTGATCGTCCCAACTATTTGATGAATTCGTTCTGATATATTAACAATTTTTACAAAAAGTGTGGACAAAAAAGCTTATACATATGTAAATACTTACATGTTGTATAATTCTTTTTAATTTTTTTGCCGCTGGTCCTGCTTCCATATTATTTTTTATTTTGTTTAAACAAATTTGATGAAAAAAAATAATTTTGTGGTTGTCAAAAATTTCTACACTAATGTCAAAATGTATACTAGCCCCCAGGGCTAGTGAAATTTTATTCACCTCAATAGTGTCAAAATTTTACTTCCATGAGTACATGGTGAAATTACTACAAGGTGGCATCACTACGGCATCTGGTAATTTTTTGCTTAACTGTGGTGAAAACCCCAAGATGTCATTTTTTTTTGTTTATGTTTACATTCTTGAAAAAATATTTAAAAAAAATAATTTTTGTGCGGTTTTTAAATGAAAATTGTGCATAACAATTAAAATATTTGCAAAAAATAAATCGTATGTGGTTTTTATATGTGCGTCTTTAGTTGGGCTAACAGTTTTTTTTTTATTAATAAATAAAAACAGAAATAATTGTGTATGTGACCACGTCGTGTGTACGTTTGAAAAATGCGAATATTTTTGATATGCGCTTGTGCGCCACTTTCTTTAAACCTCCAAAGGACTTGTAGTGAAAAAAAGTGGAAAAACAATTGTTTTTAATTCAAAAAACATTAAAATTTTAAGTATGAATCTTTTAGTAATTTTTTCATAATATTTTTCGTTTTATTTGTTGCAGATCAGCGTTGCCATTGAAAATTTTCTATTCGACCAAACTTATTAACCAAAATCCTTTGGACTCGACCAGTTTTCTATTTATGATAAATTAAAGCAAGTTTAGTTATAATTTACTACCAGTTATAGCTGTTAGTTTAAAACTTATGTTTTATATACCTTAAATATAAAATTAAAATTTGTTTTGCTTCTACTGAAAATGTTTAAATTTTAAGTTAACATGGAGCCGTATGTAAATTATGGACCGACCTTCACCATATTTGGTGTCATGAAAAGGTTTTTGTTGAAATTTAATGACCATCAGTGCATTCCGCTACGAATTCATGTTAGTTTTTAGGGAGGTAGTTTCTCATTTGGGAGCATAACTCTTTTTCTAATAAAAACATCTTTGAAGAACTAGAAAAAATTTGTAATCCAAAGGGCTTAATCGACTTAGAACACCCAGAATATATATACTTTATGGGATCTTCGATGAATATTGAACAAAAATTCACATAGAATGATAAATGTAGTAATATGATAAATTAAATTTCTCTTTAATACACAATTTGTTTAATAACAAAATTGTTTCAGAATTCTTACTTCGTAATGTTTAGCTTTCTGTTTCTATTCGCCCTTTCAGAAATAGCATTCCACTTAGACTTCAATATTTTCATTCTCATTATGCAATGTTTATACGTATATTGATTTCTATGATCCTTAAGCATTTAAAATGACCACTTTAATATCTTAAAATAGCTTTAATCTTAAGTTTTTTCGATTTTGTTATATATGTATTTATTAAACGTGTAACATTGCCCTAAGGTTTAGCCTACCATCCTACCAAGCGAAAATTATCCGACCAAATGTTGTCGGAAAAGACACACAATGGCAACATTGTTGCACATAATTTTTGACAGCACGGAGTTTATTACACAAACGAATTTGCCTGTTTTTGTTGTATTGTTGTACAACAACACCTAGTGCTGCCACCTTGTAGTAATTTCACCATGCATGAGTACTTTGCTACCGTTTCACACACACCCAAAGTACAAAATTTTTAAAACGTAAACAAAAATTTTTTTTTATGAAAATTCGTTTGATAAACAATTTTTTTTCAACTTTTTAAATTTGACTTAAGATCTTTTGTCAAAGATATATATACATATACTTGTGAAAATATGTTTTCAAAAGTTGGTACATTCGATTTCAAATAATTGTTACATTTTTAATAATCTTGTTCTTATTTCTTTTACGTACAGTGTGATTATATCCAACTTTCGTATATCTTGTACTAGACGTATAAAATACTATTAAAACTGTTCAAAATTATTTGTGGTAATCTTTAAAATGAAGCTACAGCAAAATTCTATAGGAAGAGGGTACATTTTTTTTTGGAAACTTCATAAAGTTTAAAGCAACACAAGCATTGGAGTAAGCTTAACGTTAGTAGGATTCTAATAAATTTTCTTTTTACTTAAAATCAAAATAAATTCTACATTGTCCTACGCATAAAACATATACATGTCAGGCAAGCTTTTCCTTTCAATAAGTTTTTTTTTTTAATTTGGCATGGTTATTAACCTTACACTATGACATGGGCGGGGCAGATTGAATATACCGTGATGTACACTACTGTATTGTTTTTGTTGCCAAAAAATCTCGCTTGATACATGTTGTTTAAAGCTTTTATTATTCTATACATTAACATTAAACTTAGAAATTTATGAAGTATATAAATTTAAATAGTTATAATTGTGAAAAGTTGGATTTTTAAAAATAAAATTTTGCAAATATCTAGGGTCTGTTTGTGGGATTTTAAATCCTCTAGTCCCTACCAGTATATTTCATTACTTTGCTCTACTGTTTATCAAATTGTTATGAATAGATATGATTTTCAATAAAACGTAAGAACTTTATTATGAAAAGTGTAAACATTATTTTTATCCCACCCACATGCAGACGTGTTAAATGAAAAGATTTTTTAGAAAAACTATAACAAAGAAGTTAGAATGATGGTTTAAACCTAACCGAATATGTTATACCCTCCATTAAATATCAAAAATGTAAAAATTTTAAATAAAAAAAGAAGAAAAATTATTTTTTTTATCAAAGTAATTTTTGGAAATACAAAATATTTAATTAGTTCCAAACAACAAAGCAATTTGGTTTTGTTTTTCTTTACCAACTTAAAACTACAATGAATGGTAGGAGAATTTCAACCAATTGTAGTGGAGAATGCAAGAAAGATAAAATCACTTTTTATTGTTGGTATTTTGTTTAAGCTTTGATATCGTTGCAAATCAGACTTTTAAAGTGTTTGTAATTCTCATTCACTCTGCAGTTTTATTTATTTACTAATAAATTTGGCTTTTTTAAAATTTTTGGAAGAATGTTTCCTGATAATCTGGCCTAAGCACCCAGTGAAATGCGCATTGAAACTAGCCTATTCTTCAACGATAAATCTCAGGGATTTTATCTAGAATAAAATTGGGAATTAAGCACGACAAGCAAAATCTTATTAATTAAAAATAATGTTTACTCCGGTTAAGTTTTTTTTTTTAAGATTGGGTCTTATATAAAAGCAATTGCAAATTATAGTCGGATCCTAATGGCCGTTTTCTCATTACATGATTATCCTTTTTCCCAAGGAAAAAATGCACATTAAAGAAATTTGGTTTTCTCAATGTCTTATTTGCTTCTATTCTGTCGCAAAACTAACCAGCACTCATCTGCCAATTATTTATTTTCCTTTTATTTGCCGACGACTGCTGACGTCAATAGTCAAACATCAATCCTTAAACCAAATTGTATTTAAACCTTTTGGTAGATCGAAATTTGGTTTTTTTTTTAATGATTATTCCTTTTAATTGATTTTACATGTTTTTTCTTACTTCTGTTTTAATTTTATATGACGCCATGTAAAACACATATCGTTAGCTAAAATGCAAAAAGGTGTAACTTACAAAGAATTCAAAATCGAGTTTTTTTTTTGATTATTATGATTGCCATTAATCTACATATCTTCACAACATTTTACACTTCTGCGATCAGAAATTACGCTTTGATTAACAAAAAACTAAGTAACGTAACTACAATTGGGTTTATTTGAAAAATAGTCAGCTCATTATTGGTTTGACCTACCGACTATTAAAATAAAAAACAATTGAGTTTGGTATGGGGTGTTGAGCTATATTAAAAATTAAAAATGAAATTTGAATAATAATAATAATAACAATAATAATTCTAAAACTAAATTTTATAATACTTAACCAATAATAATTAATGAATTTAATACTTGTAAACTCTAACTCTAGCTTAATATGTAAAACCTAACTGTATTGCTGAATGTAAAACAACTACAGAAAAAGTCTGCATCTTTTATACATAAAAAATAATAAATAACTACTTGCAAAGTGAAGTTTAACCAGTTCGATTGTGTTTTTAACTACAAGTTTTTGAAGTTCCCAAATAAATTAAAAAAGTCAGTTAAATATCTTAAAAACTATTAAGATTAAACATGGGGTATATATATTCCAATTACCCCCTTTCTGAATCCAAAACCGGTTTTACCAAATTTGTTATGGTTTCTGAGATATAAGTATTCATTTTGCCCCATAGCAACTTTTTAAAATTTTATTAAGTATTGATTTGCTCTACACGCCACTGTTTGGGGAATACAGGAAATTCTTCATACAAAAACATACAAAATAAATTAAACTATGGCTTTGCTTCATTGCCGTAAGAAAAAAAGGAGTTAAAGCGAAATCTAAGCAAAATGACAACAAGAAAATAAATTGCACTCTTGTTTCGCTTCATTGCCGTATGTAAAAAAGGAGTTAAAGCAAAAGCAAAATAAAATGTCAACAAATCAATACACAGCAGTAAGTATATGTATGCAGCACAAAAAGCTTTTTTTTTAAATTAAATTTAGAAAAGTGGCGTATGCGGCACAAAAAAAGAATTTTCACTGTCAATAAAATGCTTTTAACTTGTATGTTGGTTAAGGCCGTTACACATTATCCCACAAACTCTTACGTATTTTTCAAAAATGCTTCCCTGATTAAATTATTCTTTGAACATTTTTAAAAAACAAAAACAACTTATCATGATAGGGTTGCATTTTCGTAAATAACTAAAGACTTTGTGGGATAGTGTATAACGGCCTTTAATAAACGTTGAAAAAATGTTAATTTTTCTTCTAAACATATGCCAGAAGCAGAAGTGGAAGTACAAACAAATTCTATCGGGTATATTTTCAGAAAACTTCACGTAAACCTTAATTTTTGTTTTCCTCCACTACGATTTTTTGGCATATGCGCCAAACCAATAATGAGCTGACGAAATTCAAAATGGCGTTATAACACATTTTTTTCTGACAAAATATAATGAAAGGGTTTTCTTTGAAAATTGTTTGAAGAATTCTATGGAAGACTTCTTAAAATTTCGGCCTAAATGGTTTCCAAAGGATTTTCAAGTTATTCTTTAGTTCACAATTCATAAAATTCAAGCTTTTTTGTCCAACCTGGGCTGTCTTTTTTTTGTTTTTGTATCAAAATCACAACTTCTAACGCAAAAATCATTTCTTCCATGTTTAAATCGATGGAACATATTCAGGGTTTAAAAAACTGCAGTCGAAACCAAAAACTGTCGAACAAAAAACGAGAATTTATAATTTTTCGCTTTTTGAGTTGGTTTGGCAGCGACTGCTTACATTTAATGAACCAGAAGTAAAATTAACCTTTTTTTTGGCCAATGACAATTGAAAAAGTGGAAGAAATGGAAGTTTTTCTACTTTAACTGTAGGTTTTTAAACGCTGAACATATTCACGATCAAGTTTGGTGAACAATGGATGAGCTTCAGCTGTTCTATTTTCAAATTTAAGATCTAAAGTAAATTCGACATTCGTTAGATTTTAACAGACTTTTACCCTTTGAAGTACTACATGAATTGTGAATCCCCCGTTTGTGAGTTTCAAATTGAAAAAAAAATAAATGCGAAAGCTAAATTTAGATTTTGCTCGTATTTCTTGTCTACTTTTTTTATTGAACCGATTATCAAAATTAAGGCTGGTTTAATAACAATATCGTTAACGATTACGATATTTTGGATGGATTTATCATAGTATTATGAAAAAAACTAATTTTTTTGGAGTATCTAAGATCTAAGAATATTTCTTGATGCTACTTACGGAACAACAAACTTAATATACTCTTATTTACCACTTGTGGTGGTGGTGGACATAAAAAACTCTTTAAAAACCCAGTCAAGCTTAATATGTATGTATATGTTTTTACCTGGAAGTAAATAGATGTCGGTTCAATGTTCTTTTATGAATGGAAATTGTTTTTTTTTTTTCAAAAGAAATGTGTGGTACATATCAACATTGTGTGTGTGTGTGTGTGTGTGTGTGTGGGTGTCTGAAAAGTTTTATATTCTGATTCTGTAGCATAAGCTGTGTTTTGTTTAAAATTTATTTTTTCAACATAATCTTTCGTTATACACTCAAAAAAATTAATGCATTATATGTACAAAAGCTGTCGTATATTGTACGTTCTTTCGTACGAAATGCTTTAGTAAAATACAAAATAACTTTTTATAATCAACAAAAAAAAAAAAATTGTGTATTTTACGACATATTTTTGTAAAGTGCATCAAAATGGTTGTATTTTCGTAAATTTAGTTAAATATTTAATATTCTTAAGAACTATTTTAGATCATTCTGGGAAAAATTGTAAATTAAATATTACGTAATAAAAAATTTTGCTAAAAAAATATTTAAAAATAATTAATTAAAAAAAAATTTTAAAAATTTGTAAATGTATTTTTCAAATTAGATTGTTATTTAAAAAAAAAATCATTCATTGTGAAGGTTGATTCAACCAAAATTCACGATGTTAATAGATATTTCTTATTATGATAGAAGGATCTATGACAATAACGTGTCAAGTAAGATATCGGCCAAATGCTTGCCACGGCTTCGTTGGCTTGCCTTTGTCCAATGGTCCATACTTTTGATGACTCTTAGACATAATTGAGATTCAATGTCGCTAAAGTGCGGAATTCTCTCATCCTTTAGCTCTTGAATTAGTCTTGGCTTATTGACGTATACATTTTCTTTTAAATATCTCCAAGGAAAGAAGTCCATTGGTGGCAAATCACACGATCGTGTCGGCCAATTAAAATTGCCACGACGTAAGATGACACGGCCATTGAATTTCGCGCGTAAAAGCGCCATAGTTTCGTTGACTGTGTGGCAAGTGGCAGCATAAGCTTTCTTCACCAGAATCAGTGCATACATTGACGAGTGGAATTGAACACAAATCAGTAGTAATATGTAAACAGCAACAACAAATGCAAATAAAATAAGCTCACAGGTGATGCGCTTATCTGATGAAGCGCAGTTTATTATCCATTTTTTAGCCGTTTGTATTCAAAATGTTGCCATTTTTGGGCCATAAAAAGTTAGTAAAACTACTTAATTAAGGTAGTCAACATACAATTTTGTGGTAAATTTAATCTGAACACCAACATAGCCGGAATCTATTTCGGAAGGCAAAGAAGAAATTCTCGAAAAGCCTTGTCGTTTTACCAATAAATAGCTGTATTTTTTATAGGAAGTTTAAAAGAACACACGGCCCAGCAGACGTCTTAGTTTGTGGACTAAGTAAACTAATGACAGCACTACAAGGGGGCACCAATAACGAGAATTTATTTTCATATACCCAACTTTCTCATTTTTATTTTTATTGAAATTTTACAACGTTTACGTATAATTAATACAGCATATATACTAGTAGTAAATAACTTATACGTACCGCATTACTGAAAGCAACATTTTTTTCTTACAAAACTATAGCATACTTTTAGTGTGCATATTGCACAGTACGTATACTTACCAGCGAAATAATATAACCAAATAAAAATCACTCATACGTAAAATTTGTTCTGCCTGCTATCAAATTTTGTAATGCATACTTTTAGGATGGTCAAATAGTTATATAAACAAGACTACCAGTAAATAAGAAAAGCATAAAAGATAATTATTTAAAAACATTAATTTTTTTGCACTGTCAAAGTAATTTCATTTATAATTCTGTGGCATTATGACAAAACATCTTAAGTCGAGATAAGATACCAAAAATGTTTTTAAAAAAACTCGGTGAAAAAATAACTTTTATTAAATTATAAAATAAACCAAAATTGAAGAAAAATTTCGTTTATACTACAAAATTTTAAAACTGCAAACAAAAATGTTTTTTGAATGAAAACTCGAATGACTAACAACTTTATTACAACTTTTTTAAATTTGACTTAAGATGTTTTGTCAAAATGCTACAGAACTTTTCTTTGAATTATTTTACTATCAAAAAGAAGAAAAAAAAAAAAAAATAAAAAATATAACTCAAAATCATGAGTTATATAACGAAAAACATAGATTTCAACATATTTTCTGATATTTAACAAAATATATTTGCTACAAAATAATTTCTTTAGTTTTGTTAAATAAGACAGCAAATTTCGGCGGTGTTTTAACTAACCGACCTAACTAATATTTAACAAATTTAGCAGGAGAGCACTTTTAATATTTTGTTTGTCTTAAATGTAGTCATTTCCTAGCCAAAATACGAATGCAATTGGGTTTGTGCATTATTTGTTATGTAGTATAACAATTTTTGTTATGTGTTAAATAAAGAAAAAGACAAATATTTTAATTTGAAATACTTAACTCAGTTTTAAAAAAATTTAGTTAGGTTAGTTATTAATAACAGCGAAGATATGCGGTGCTTAACTAAAGTTATTTTGAAAAACATAAGCAATTTTCTTAAAAATTGAAGTTTGACTATAGACTGGCAAGCGTCGCTGTGCAAACGGTAGAATGGCAAAGAATTATGATGTTGGGAATTCGGTTATTCTCGAAACATGTTAATTCGACCCGAGTTAAGTCTCATGTTCAGTCAATAATAAAATTATCAAAAAAAATTTTAATTAATTTGATGTTGTACATTCCTTTCATCCTTAAAAATATTTTAATGAAAATTAAATTTGATGAACTTAAGCCTTATTAAAATATCAAAAACTTCATTTGAAAACTAACAGTTCAATGAAAAACCACAATTGTTACAATTTTGTAATATTAAAGAAAAAAGGACTACGAAAAAATTCGTTATTTTCGTAAAATGAAAAAAATGCAAGAGCTAACTTTTTTTTCGTATTATATACGAAACTTTTGTAAATAGTACAAAAAAAGTAGCTAAGATTTTTTTTTAGTGTATAAAATCTAAACCTTTCACCCCATATCCCTACTCCCTGGCGCTGCGAACATATTTACGTTGGAATTCCTTTTTAATACGCATGAAAGTATATTTTTATTTTGCTAAAAACCATTGAATTTGGGTTTTTTCATACATGATATTTATGTGTGTTAGAAGAATTTTATTGAAACTTTACATTTTATGTGGTGTAAAATAGAATGGCAAATACACGTAAAAACCTGTATATAAACAGTGATGCAAAAGTTAAAATAAAATAATGTACCAATTGGAACTTAATGTACCGCTTTCTATTTTATACATGTATATGAAGGTGTAGTTTATTTGTGGTTAGTTGTTAAGAAAAGGTTTAAGATATTTTAAAAAGGACTTTCGTGATAGTTTATGAATTTATCCATTGTGAGCAAGTGCTTTACAAGTTTAAATGCTTTATAAAATCACCTTTTTCAAATACGATAAAAGAGCCCAGCCCATTTAGTATTTTTATTTAGGCTAATTTTAACATCGTATCAAATTTAATAGTGTTTGTAGGACAAAATAGATTTTAGGACCCATATAAGCCCTTAATCTTAAAAAAAAGTTTTTCTTTTCCGGAAATTTTATACAAGATTTCTGTTTTTCTTTTTTTTACATATGTATGTATATATATTATCCTACAAACATCTCCCAAAAATTTCTTTCACATATGGACAAACCAAGACATGCCTCAAGCTATGCCCCACACAAAATTAAATAGCATTGTCGGTTTATACGATCCCATCAGGTATACTTTTTAAAGCAATTGCAAAGTAAAAAAGAAAATCAATAACAGTGCTAAATCTTCAATTAAGTATTCAAAAGCCAATTGCTTCCTAGATCATATAAAATGGGCGCTATCGTGCCAAAATCCTTTTTCCGGGAGCATATTCGCATCACTAGGTCAAAAATATCAGATCGAGTTTCCTGATGATAGCTGAACAAATCTCAAATACAAAGAATATTCTCGCTTAATTTACCCTAAGCTCTGCAGGACACTTGTATGGAGGCCATTATGAACTGATTTGTAACATTTGTAAACATATCGCACGATATAAATTGTCAGTCACACCTTAACGTCAAGTTGTTTGCCCAACTTAATTTGACATTTCTTTGTTTCAGTGTCTGACAAATTCAACCATTGTGAGGTACACAATTGAGCGTTAAGATTGAAATGCATTTTGTGTACATAATCTTCAACGACGAGGCACTCTTTCCCTTAGTGGGTTCGTTAACAAGCAGATTTGCCGCATTTGGGCAAATGACAATCCACGAGTTATTGTTGAAAAGAACATGCTTCCATAAGGATTGACTGTTTGGTGCTGTTTTTGGGCTGGCGGCGTCACCGGGTCGTACTTCTTCGAAAATGAAGTCGACCAAGCATTTACAAAAAATAAATAAGAAAGTATAGTAAGCCAAGCTCGAATATTTGATACCCTAAACGAGAGTATTTTAAGACACATTTTTGAGAGGACACCCTATTTGGGACCCATGAACAATGATGGACCTGGCAATAAAAACATTTTTATTATAAAAGTTTTCTCTGCCGAATATTATATTGATACTTAAATCTTTGTGGATGTTTTTCGTTAAGTGATTTTAGGGAGGGGGTTTTAATAGGACCTATGGTCAATTCTGCACCTCTCAGCCGTAAAATAATAACTATTATCAAATTAACCGTCGTCAAATTGTATATCAATACCAGAATTAATAAGGAAGTTATGGCATTAAAAGTTATTTTTGGGACTGCTTTTTAATGGGAGCTATAGTCAAGTATGGGCCAACTCTAATAGAATTTGGTAAGATGATTAAGTTTCAATAGAATTTTTTTGGGCCAAAATAAATCAAAGTACCAACATAATAAGATGGGTGATCGGCACAAGGTTTCTTATTTAAAAAGAAGATTGTGGGGAGCAATGTGAAATAACAGATCGTTTCTCACCACTTTCAATAAATTCGTTCTAGTGACAAATAATCCATATCTGTATAATTTCGTCAAATTAACATAAACATCCACCCAGCCATCCATCGGTATACCAGAAGCAATATTTCTATGTGTTATATACGCATCTGTATAATATATATAGAATTTTTATGTTTGGAAAGTTTAAAAACTCAATCTCAAAGTTGCTGTCCAGGAAAATACTGAATTTATGAAAATGCCCACTAGCTTCTGCGCAATTGCTGATTCCCTAAATGATCTCATTGACCGCATATTTTCTTAAGTAAGCACACAATACAAAAATCATGCGTTGCTAGCAGAAAGTTCCATTTTGGCTGCCAAAAATGTTAACGTCAACGATTTAAACTTTCAAAATATTAAACAAATCGACCGACACAGTTTGTGATGCAATTGCAGCAATAAATTACCCAACAGAAATTTTTAACTTACAGGACTTGCCAGGCATGTCACCACACAAACAACGATTGAAAGATGGACCTCCGGTTTTTTTATTTCGGAATTTGAACCCTTAACGGCTCAATAAAAATTGATAAAAAATGTTATCGAGCCCACAATTTTGAATGGTTTAATTTCGAAAATGTTTTTCTTCCACGAATTCCAATTATTCTCACAGACGTGCCAATTGAATTCATATGCATTCAATTTTTCGCTAGATTGGCATTCGCAAAGACAATCAATAAATCTTAAGGTCAAACAATGTCTGTTTGCGGTATAGATTTTGGCGCACTATGTTTTTCACGGGGACAATTATACGGGGCATGTTCTTGCGTCCGCAAACCATCGAGCTTATTTGTGTTGGCTAAAGCCGGACTAAAAAAAGTTTTTAGCTTCTCTTGATACTGAATATTTAATAACCGTTATATTTATTACCTTTCCTTTTCTTCTTCTTATTAAAATATTTTCGTATTACTTGTACTCCTGCCTACTTGCTTTTATGGGATTTCTTGAAGTTACGAGTTTATCACAAGACTCTGCTTTTTAAAGTCATCAAAGACAATATCTGTGAAAAATGCCATAAGTTTTGGCATGAGTAATGCAAACGGTCATACATCGGGCCCGTATGTTCAGCAATTCTTGTGGCGCCCACTTGGCCGATATAATTTTTTCTACTTAATGAAAAAAAAGAAGCTAGAAAACAAATATTTTCAATCCAAATGCAAAATTAAAATTTTTGATTCATTAAAAAAATTACAGCCAAAGAACATCCGGTGTCTTATAAACGACAGGTAAAGCTAGAGGGCCACATCTCGCGTTTTCGCCTCCACGCATTGCATGATTTTTATACCTTCCATCCGTTCTATGTTTCAAGTTACATGCAACGCTTTTTATGCGGCATCAACACAAGTAAAGATTAAATTACATTTGTCAAAACAAGCTGATTTGTTCGAACGCTGCTTGTGACGCTTTCAAAAGTAGAAAGTAAATTTGACGCCTCAATGCATCCTACGCTTTTGTGCATGTAACTTGTTACATATAACTACACAGATTCTACTTTTTTGACAGCTTCGTAGACAACGAAAATTTGTGTAACGCGTGGTGTGGTCTCCAGCATAAGTCATACAAAAAACATCAGTAGAGATAGCCGGGAAAACCCGCTACTCGGGCTTGGTAGGGAACAGATTCGGATGATTATATCGGATCAATGGTTGATTTGGGTCCATGTGGTGAGGATGGGCCTAGGTTATAATGACTACTGTAGAAGCCAATGATGAGGAAGAGATATAAACGGTTTTTTCACTTTCTCTGCCAATGCTGCGGTCTCGGATTTATTAGGATGAGGAATTTCGGGAGAACAAAGTTGCGGAGCTTTGACGCTTGATCTAATGTAGGATTTTTTCGCTTTTCTGAAGGGAGTTGAAATAGTTCGAATCTGCAGTGATGTCTGGAGGAAACTCTTATGATCATTGACTCAACTCCGGTATAAGAAACGCTATAAGCTCATCCTTCTGTCGGCTGCCCATTGAACCTTAACTAACATTACTAATATTAGCTAATATTAACTTTTGTGCCACATTGTTAATATCGACAGCGTAATTTAAAAACATTCTTAGTCGGCTTAGCAAGTATTTTTTTATTTTTTTTACGTTTTTGAATTTAGTATTGTTCCACTTAAATTCTGTAAAATTTTTGTGTTCATTGGTACAACTAAATGTTGTACCACCCGTAAACTTTAAGAGCTTCTCCTCTCGCAAAACTTACTTTTTCGACTTAACATCTTTTGGAATTGAGCTGTTGTTAAGGAATATGGAGTTATATAAATTTTAAACTGTTTAATAATGAAGTAATAAATGAAGGCGACAAAGCCAGTGTTTGGCGTCTTAGGTAATTAGCCGCCGATTATTGTGATAGATGCACTAAAGCTAGGTTCCTTGAGATACACATCATGTTAGTATAGCGGCGCTATCACCAAACTATGCAAGGCAGAATGGCTACCCACTTTTTCGAATAAAAACTTTCTACCCAGTGGGAGTTAAATGAATAAATATATTCATATATAAGTAGTATTGTGGTTATTTTGTTGAACTGTTTATGGTTTTTAATCCTAATTTTGATATTTTAATTGGGCTAAAGTTAATCAAATTTAATTTTTATTGAATTATTTTCATAAAGAAAGGGAATTTTACAACATGAAATTAATTAAAATTTATTGATAATAAATTAAATTTTATTTTTTCGACCATTTTTTTTTATAATTAAAATAAAAAGTTTTTTCGAGCTCGAGGCCATTTATTTGTAAAAAATATGTATATTGTTTATTAAATTATTTGGTCCAATATTTCGATATCCTTCGGATATCATTATCAAGGAATGAGTTACAAGTATATTTGCAACAGGCGTATTACTATCTCCACATTTAATATTGAACTATTATTATAATTTTTCATTTTTGAGTGAGCTGGGAACCGAACACAGGCTTTCACGGACAGGTTACCCTTACATGTTTCGATTGCAACCACTCAATCTCTTCGGAGGGGTTTGCCGTTTAACACTCACCGCAATTGACGACGGCTGGCAGTCAACAGTCAAACATCCATCTTTAAACCAATTTGTATTCAACCTACCTACCAAGGGTTAAATATGATGATTTGAATTATTATCTACTTTAATTGATTCACATGTTCTTCCTTCTATTTTTTTTCTTACTTTTTGTTAAGAATTCTTTTTGAAAATTTTTTTATATATATGTATAAAGAATTTCCAAATATGCAGTACCAGTTAATTGGTACCATTTAAACTTTGATACAAATAAGTACCAGAATATCTCTATGTTAAAGTTTTATATATAAATGTAAATTGTATGTACATAATGGCAAATATGTTTATAGAGGTTGTAATACATATTTGGAATGCAAACAATTTTAAATAATTTTTATGTTGGTTTCTATAAAATATTTTATTTACATTAATCACAAAAAACACAGGTAGTCAAATTAAAATTTTTGTAAACTAAAAATTACAATTAAAAAAATAAATTTATTTAAATGTGATGATTATGGAGATTTGGGAACGTTTTACAAATTGAAATCGAAGTTAAAGAACTGCAGATGAAGTTTTTGACTTATAAACAAAAACAATAAAAAAATTTAAAATATTTAAAAAAAAATTTAATCGGAAAAGAAATAAAGAACTTAAATCGATGTTTTTTTAACATTAAAAATTGTAAAAATAACAAAAAAAAAATATATTGCCACAGTTAAAAAAATCAATTAAAAACCAGTAATAATTTGAAACATATTCACATATTGTTACTTTCCTAATAATCCCTTTTAAAGTCATACGATAAAACTACAATGACCAAAACTTTATATAACTATTTCATAAACTTCACAGTTTACCACATTTCAGCCTTTTAGCACAAAACAAATGTTGTTAAATACAGACGACCCCTTAGGATATACTTTATAAATAAATTTGAGCTCTAAATAATTTTTTTATGCTCTTACAGCTTTAAGTTGATCGAATTTATGTCCAAATAAAAAGTCAATCTCAAACATTTGCCAACTATAAATAAAGTTTTAAGTAACAACTATTAAAAATAATCAGCAAAACGAATTGTTTCATTATTGTGTTAACTAGGAAAAAACAAGTTGTGTTGGCTTCTTTTTCTATTAAAAGTTTGTAACAAATTATTTTCAAACTTTTATTTTCATTTAGGTTTGACCAGAAATAAAATAAATTAAATAGTACCTACAAAGAAAGAAAAAAAAAAAATTATATATAATTAATAACATTTTTACTTCTTAATTTAGGTCATATTGCAGTTGTAGTTTTATTGAAATATTCATTTGACGAAATAATTAAGAAATAAAGTAAGAGTAATATATACGGATGTACCGAATCTTATATACGCTTCAGCCAAAATTGTTTCCTAGATCATATGGTATGGGCGATATCGTCTCATAATTCTTATTCCGAGGGCATATTTGGAGACTATCGTACAAAAAAATAAGGTAAAATTATGGACCACTTTTTCTTATTTTCAACATTTAATACTTTTTGTATTTAAGAAATATCTAAGCTAAATTTTGTCCTTTTAGCACGATTGTGCCAAAAACCGTATATTATTATAAATCGTTAATAATTCGATTTTATTAATTTTCAATGCAATTATTCTACTTTAGGTAAAAAAATATTATAAAATTATAAAAGTTAGAGATTTATGGAAAACATTAGATGCCGTCATGTTTTTCTAGTCATATCTCAGTTATTTGTAGACCAACTTTTTAAAGTTATATATCTATTCTGAACTATATGTGGCTCAAATATATAATAACCAGAGAAGACAAAAAAAAGCAAAAAAAAATATGTTTACAGCAAAAAAATATTCAAAGAAAGCACAAAAAAATAAGAAAAAAGCAACAAAAAAAAAACCTTTTTTTTTTAATATATACATTTATACATAAAAATTACAGTTATTCTATTTTTTCAGATTCGTTGAAAGAGTTACAATAAACACTTTTATATTTGAATACGTCATTGTCTCCGTCTTTCTGTTAAAAGTGAGTTGTATAAGAAAAAACTTTTTTCCACGTCAGCGGATGTTGTTGGAGCAAATTTATGTTTCAAAATTTCATTTTGTTATCCGGTTTATCACCAGTTTGAAGAATGTTGTTTATTTGTAAAATTTGTTTGAACCCCGGATTTCTTTGAAATATGGCATTACATTTTTTGATATATTTTTTGTCGTGTAGATTTTCTCAAGTGCTTCTCGTACATTTGACACAATGTTTACACTTTCGTGAATAGCTAACCCAACTGTTTGTATCTTTTTGATAGAAGAAACAATAATTTAAAAATTGTTTTTGATAAACGCAACGGGCAAATTATAAATTTCCTTGGCGTGCGCGATCGAATCGGAGTCTTCACTATTCAGTTTAGAAATAACAGCGTTTACTTAATCAAGGTATTCTGCGTAATAAATTGTGGCTTGTTCCCCAACGTGTAGGGCATGGGAACGGTAGAAAAGCCAAATTGGGATTCATTTGTTAAAATAACTGCTTTCTGCGAGAAGCCTATGAAAAATAACATTTTAGTTTGTATGTGTGTAAATTCGAGTTATTGAAAAATTACCTTTACAAAAACGGCTTTGGTACAATATATTAATTTATTTACATGCTGAAACTCTAAGCATATAAAGTCGAAACACCATGAAGTCCATGAGCAAAACATGTCAAATGTATAATTTTAGGATACATTACCTTAAGGGTCAAAATTCTACTTATCATATATGCCGCTGCATCAGATACCATAAGCAATACTTTGTCGTATTGAATGCCTAGATTAAAGAAAAAAAGAAAGTTTTAAAAAAAATAATGAATCAAATATTCACTTACCATCAGGCCATAAAATTTGTAATGAATCGTTGCAGAAAGTTGCAATAGTTGCAATATTAATAACCTAGGCAACAATAATCTGGGGTCTTTTCGACATACAAAAGCGCAGCAGTTGCACAGACGAAATTCTCTTCTTATAAGGAGAAGAAAATATTTTTCTTATACTTTATAGGGCCCACGATATGTATAATGTGGGATAAAAATTTCTGTTCTGCAGGGAGCCGGGGTGGTTCGAGGCTGCAGTAACCTCTGGGTGTGGTGAATACTGGCTGACTCTTGTCACTGGTTAAGGGTATCACAAAGGGATCGCTATAAGGACCCAAGTGAGCCGTCATCGTGACGGTGGCCCATTGAACCTTAAACTTAAACATATAAGGGGCCTACACAATTTTATTTGAATACACCTTCTAATCACTGTAAATTGTTCAAACTCTATACTGTAGTGTCGCTATTACAAACAAATACTAAGAAGAAGTGAAGACGACCCAATATACGTTGGTGTTTAAACGTAGGGCCAAATTATGGCGTTCGATATCGAATGAGATTAAAATACAACTTAAATGGATATTTCGATCGAAACTTAAGGCCGTAATTTGCCACAGGTATAAAAATAAGTCTAAAAAATTAACAAGGGAAAAATACACAAAGCAATTAGAGTGGAAACAAAAAACACACAGTACTTGCTTTTTTATACCCTTCACCGCAGGGTATATATAAGTTTGTCATTCCGTTTGTAATTTCTACAATATTGAACTAAGACCCTATAAAGTATATATATTCTGGGTCCTTATGAGGGGAAAGGTTGATTTAACGATATCCGTCTGTCCGTCTTACGTTTGATATGGGTTTTCCCTAGACTCCAGACATGATAGCGGCTAGGTTGTTTTACATTTATGTCACATATAGTCCACCATTTCTTGCTATTTAAAATCAGCAAGATCGGTCCACAAATGTCTGAGATATGACCGAAAAACTACGGCTGCCTCTAATTTTTCCAAGAAAATCCCTTGTAGTTGTTGTTTTTTGTTGTTTTATTTGAATGTGTTTAGTTTTACTTATACATACAAACCCATGCACATTTATGTTTGTAGGCATTGCTTTAGTAATTGTTGTGTTTCGTTTTAGAAGCTGTTGCTACGTTTGATCTCTTCTTGCATTTTTCTTGGTGGTGGTTTTTTTATACCCTTCACCACGAGTGGTGGATTTTATTTTAATGTATTTAATTTTACGCATACACATACAAATTTATGTATGTACATGATATGCCGCTCAAATAAAGAAACAAATTCGCAGACTCAATATATTTTAATTTAACGCTTCTTTAGTAAAAGCGTTCGTAGCCGAGTTGTCTAACTTCTCGCCTGAGACTCATAAGGTTGCGAGTTCGAGTCTCAAAAATAATTTTTTTTTTTTTTTATTTAAATTTTTTATGTTCTAAAAAACGATTTTAAGATTATAAAATTATAAAACAAATTTCAAACATCAACTTTGGCATAAGAGGAAACGGACTAAGGTATATAAATTATTTGATTTTGTCATATTCTTCGGCATGAAGAAATGAAAAGTTGGCGTGGCTCAATTTATATTTATTTATATCTAAAGAAAATTATTTATATAACTTTTTGTTCTTATCTCACCATGGTGAAGGGTATATAAGATTCGGCATAGCCAAATATAGCACTCTTACTTGTTAAATCTGAGCTTGGGATATGTACAAAATATTTTGTATGCCCATTTCTTTAATAATATTGCTACAACAATTATTTACACGCGTACCCCACATACGGCACTTAAGTAAACATCACAAATCGAATTTTTTTTAAACCTTTTTCTCTATTCATTGACATTTACATACACACGTATTTAATTATGGGCTCGCATGAAAATATTAAACTTTTGAGTCTTCAGTGCGCGGAGAAAAGTATCAAAAAGGGGAAATACACGAATAAAAATTTATTTCATTTACTGTTTCGTTCTACATGTGGTGATTTTTGAATTTTCTATAATATTGAAATTTTCTTCATTATTTATTTATTTATGAAGATTAATATATTTAATATGAAATAATAATTAAATAAATCTTATCCTAATACTTTAAATTATGTCCTTCATCACGGGCTCTGTTCACTTATATAGGTGTTTATCACTCATCTAATTGGATAAGTGCTGCAGTGTCTCTTCTTCTTAAGCGAGTGTGGCCGCTATCATTTAAAATATTTCGTAATAGTGGGTTCGGATGCAATTCGAGTCTTTTTAAGTATTTCACTGCATACTTCGCAATCATAGTTTTAAATAATGACACATTGAGATTCTTGTGAATATTTGAGTCTCGAACATACACAGAAAAAAATTTTGCACCGGTTAAAGCTATAATCAAAAATAAAATCAGTTTTAATTAAAAATTTAATCAAGTGAACTAAACGTTTAATTAAACGAATTAAACGTTTAATAAAGTGAATAAAGTGAGTTACACGTTTAATCAAGTGAATTAATTAAACGTTTAATCAAGTGCATTTAAATAAAACTAATTTTATTTTTGATTAATGGTTATACTGGAGCAAGATTTTTTTTTGTGTACCGAGGGGCAGCTGTGATTATTCGAAGAAGTTTATTTTGGCGCCTTTGAATTTTTTCGATATTAGAGGCCGAGGCAGTGCCCCATAACTGGATAACATAGCACCAGATTGGCCTTAAGATGGACTTGTAAAGTAGAAGTTTGCAGTCGAGGCTAAGGACAGACTTTCCTTCAATAAGGCAATGACTTTGGATGGCTTATAGTTTCATTTGAGTTATTTTTGCCTCTATATGGCATTTCCACGTTAAACGGTGATCTAAATGTATACCGAGATATTTTGCATGCGAATTTTGAGGTATTATTTGATTATTGATTTTAATAGGGAGGCACGATTACCGACGCAAGATAAATGTTATATGTACGCACTTTTGCTCATTGACCTTTACCCTCCATTGTTTTAACCATATTTCCGGTTGAAATATATGATCCTGTAAGTAAAAAGATGCTTCATAACGGTTTTCGTGCACGCTTAGAAAAGCTGTCTCATCAGCAAATGTTGATGTTTGGGTGTAGTGGTTTGTTGGTATATCCGAGGTATATATTAGGTGTAAAAGTGGGCCCAGCTGTTCCCCAAGGGACTCCAGCGTCTACTGGCTGAGGAGAGCTTACATAATCAACTTTTTAATAATAAACTTTCAACCGACTTAGTAGTTTTCCAACAGCTTGTGTGGGTTTACTGGTAAGTCTAGCTTCAATTTGTGAAATAAGCCTTCATGCCGGACTTTATCAAAAGCTTAAAAAACATCGATGAAGAGAGCGGAACAATATTTTCTTTCTTCAAAAGCTTTTCTAATCACAAAAAAAATTATTAGTAGGTTTTTATCAATTAAAAAAAAATATTTAAAAAGTATTTAATTTTAATTAATGTGATAATTGAATCAATTATTTTTTTTGTTGAAAGAAAATTTAATAATTAATTTAAATTAAAATAATTTTAATTTAATTAACATTTCAGTTGTTTTGAAATAAATTTTGAAATTAAATATTAATAAAATAACAAAAAATTATTTCGTTTAAAATAAAATAATATAAATTTGAGAAATTGTTGTTGGAAATTGTCAAAATTAATCAACACATTGTTTGAAACGGCAAAGATTTTTGATCATTTTTAAATTAAAATTTAAAATATAATTTATTGAAAAGGGGAGTCGAAGGCCATAGTAGCTAGCACTCCCTACTTATATTATATAGTGTCATTTATTGTATCATATAATATTAATAATAAAATAAAATAAAAAATTTATTGAAAAAAAAAAAAAATAAATATTCAAAATATTAAATTTTTACAGTTTTTAGTAATCAATATAATCATTTTGGTAATGGGTTGCTTGATTCTATGAACTTGGAATAAATTTGGTGATGACAGACAATTTTTAATTTTTTCTGTGATGGCGTTTACTACAAGATGGATTTGTTCAATTGTGTTGTGTTCTCTTCTAAAGCCAAATTGGTGGTTAGGAATACATCTGTTTTCATTTAGAATTGGGGTTAATTTTGACGCTAACAGCTTCTCAAACAGCTTTGATGTATAAGATAGTAAGCTTATATGCCTATATGAGTCAAGTTTTGTGTGATCCTTTCCTGGTTTAGGTATCATGGTAACTAAGGAAACTTTCCATTCTCGAGGGTAGTATTCAAGGCGTAAAATAACATTAAAAATCAAAAGCATAACTTTCTTTGCTATGCTGGGTAGCCCCAAAAGCATTTTATTACTGATCTTTTTAGAACCAGGGGTTTTCTTGGGGTTTTTATCACAATTAGCCATTTCGAATTCTCTTATCTCAAATCTTAGGGAAGCAGCTCATCTAGCAGCAACAGGTGGTAACTCGACCGCTTTATCGTGAGATATTTTTGTGGGAAACACGTTTTTCAAATGATTAACAAGCAGATTTCCTTTTTTCAAAATCGGCTTGTGCCCAACTACCATTCAAGCTACTTTATGGAGGCTTAGAGATAATTGCTCTTTTTAGATTTCTAGTTACATGCCATAATAAGTAGTCTGATTGTGGAGTTGCATCAAGTTCCTTAAGATATTTTTCTAAAGAAGCCATTTTCTGAATCTTCAGTTACTTTCTTAGCCTTTTTGTGCACTTTTTTAATAAATTCTTAAGTTGAAGGGATCTGAACAATTGCCACTCTAATCGAACTTCCTTTTTTCAGTCAAGAGCCACTCGACATCTGTAGAATATATATTATTATTTTTGATTTTTTTAAGGGTAATGCTGGAATGTTGAATTGCTTGTTTAAGATAACTGTCGAAATTTACAATAGAGATTTCCACACTCTCCCGAGAACTAAGCGGAATGTTTTCTGTGCAATGGGTACCGAGATAGTTTTTATATTTTAACCAATTTATTTGTGTGGCTGACGTCGCTTAGTAATCAGACGGAAAACAATTTTATTTGGGTTTATTATAGTAACTTTAACTTGACTTTAACTTTTTTTCATACAAGGTTGTCAAGATGAGAATGCAAAACCAAACACGTCAATTTTGAAAAACTGGCGCTTATGTGGTTTAAGAAGAAACCCGACGATATTTTGTTTTCTCTTTAAGCTTTAAATAAAATAAAAAATAAAAAATAAAATTTACGGTTTTTAAGTCTTTACTATTTTTTTTATGCTATTATTTTTGAACTTAAATTTCTTAATTTTTTCTTTGAAGTTTATATTTCTTGTTTTCAAAAAAGGAATTAAAACCGGCAAATAAATTTTTTGCTTCCTTTGAAAATGTATTACTACTTTTTTAACTCTTAACTTTTTCTCACGAAACTCTTACATTTGACTTTGCATTAGTTATACATTCATTTCCTTCACTTTTTATTAAAATTAATTAAAATTGTTAGAAATAAAATGTTCACAAAGTAAGAAAATAAGACCCAAAAGAATTGTATACCAAATTACTAAACCAAAAATACATGAACCATTTCTTAATTTAATTTAACTTATAAAAAAAATTATTGCTAAAAAGAAGAGTGTTTCTTTTTATCAAGCATTTCGTTAAATGGAAAAAACACCTTTGTTAAAGTTAAAAAATTTGCTAAAATATTTAATATGAAACATATTTTGTAATTATGAACGAGTGGTAAAGGCCAGGGAAATTACATGCAAATGCATGTTTTTCCTCGAACTTTTAAAAACTTTTAAACTTAATACCTTAAAAAGAGATTGTACACTAGGGGTATAACTTTTTCACACTTTTTGCGAATATCAAAAACGGCATAGTATAGTCGTGTAGAGCATTGAAAGGGTTCGAGCCCGGCTACAGTCAAGAATGAGAAATTATTAATAACAATTTTAATAAAATTTTCATGTTGTAAAATTCCTTTCTTCATAAAAATAATTTTATGAAAATTAAATTTGATGAAATTAAGCCTAATTAAAAATATTAAAATTTGGATTAACAAACCATAAATAGTTCAACAAAATAACCACAATACTAATTATTTTTAAAAGTTATAAATAAAAAATATGAGAATTTTTTCGGATTGTTGAAAAAGTTCACGCAGGGGTCGGGTTGAAGTTTGAAAACAACCATTTTTATCTCACGGAAATTTTAAAAATATACACATGATATTCGTATATATTATTATAAGTATCACTTTAATGCTTTTTTGGAATTTATCCACTGCTTTAGATTTAAGAATTTTCCTACGGATTGCAATTAAAAGCGGTTCAAAATTTTTTTGAAGGTTTTAGAAATTTGCTTCCCTGCGTGAGGTTTTTTTTTTGCAAAACGACGGGAGACAGGTGTTTTCATTACTAAAACATTCTTGGCCACTCCGTAGTACTACGCCAAAAATTTGGTTATAGCCCTATTGTACACAGAAAAAATTCTGCAAGATTTTTCAACAATTAAAGCATTAATCAAAAATAAAATCAGTTTTAATTAAAATTAAAATAATTAAAAGCCAAGTGAATTAAACGTTCAGTTTATACTTTTAATTTGTTACCTGGTGCAAATTTAATTAATTTTTTAATTAATATTCAAATTTTTTATTTGAAATCAATTTTTTTCTGTGTCTCACTCAACTAAAAAATTATACTTTTTATTTCTTTTAATTAATAAGATTTTGCTTGTCCTGCTCAAATCGCAATTTTTATTTTTGTTAAATACACTGAAATTTATTGTTGGAGGATAAACTTGTTTCTATACGCATTTCACTGGTTGCTTAGGTCAGAAAGAAACTTTCTACAAAAAAATTGTAGAAAAGCCAAAGATATAAGCAAACAAAACTGTAAAGTAAATGAGAATTACAAACATTAAAAAAGTCTTATTTGCAACCATATCAAGCTTAAACAAAATACCAGCAATAATCAGTGAGTTTATCTTTTCTTACTTTCCGCACTACAATTGCTTCAAACTCTCCCAACATTAATTTTCTTTTAAAACTGGGGACAACGAATGGTTTTGTTTAAAAAAAATTTCTGTTGTTTTTATGCTTGAAGCGGCATTTCCGGCGTGCGAATTCAGCGTTCTACGTTTATATGCTCTGTTATTGTTAAAAGTTTTGCCAGATGTTTTTTGTTTGACAAATATCTTTAAACTAGTGTCTTAATTTTGAAAATGTCGAGGATAAGGCACCTTAAACAATTTATATAAATTGGTAGCGGTATGTTTTGGTTTTTGTTAAATTTTGTACAAATTCATTTGTGTGACTTGAAATCAAAAAGAAAATATATCAAAAAGTGAGATGGTTTTTTCCAAAAATTTAAAAAAATAAAATTCTGAGTTAATACCCTCTTAATGATCAAGTGCGATGTATAAATAATTATAATTAACGTTAATTCGCTTTAAAAAGAAAGTACAGTGTATATGGATTTGTATTGTTACTTTTTCTTTTAATACTAATTGCATGCATATATTTTTTATTTTTCAAGCATTATGCGCATATTTTCCAAAAAAAAAAAAAAAAAAAAAAAAATTATGCAATTCCACGCCCTAGTGATGATGGTTTTTATCAGGAACCGTAACAGTTATTCCTTTTTTCATAAAACTCAGATGAAAACAGTTATTTTTTGATTTTTATTTTTTTGAACAAAAATAACTGTTATATATTGATTTTTATTTTTTCGAGCAAAAATAACAGTTATTTTTTGATTTTTTTTTCGAGCAAAAATAACAGTTATGTTTTGATTTTTAAGCTTTGAACATAAATAACAGTTAATTTTTGATTTTTATTTTTTTGAGCAAAAATAAAAGTTATTCTTTAAAGAAAAATACGTGTAATAATAATTTAGTTGACTTGAAATATTTATTTATTTTAATGTGCATAAGAACTCCCAATGAGGATTACACATTAAAATAAACATTTAAAGTCAACTAAATTATTATTACACGTACATTTCTTTAAAGAATAACTTTTATTTTTGCTCAAAAAAATAAAAATCAAAAAATAACTGTTATTTTTGATAGAAAAAATAAAAATCAAATAATAACTCTTAATTTGAATCGAAAAAATAAAAATTTTTAAAAATCAATATATTTTATCACACACACATTTACTTCTATATGCTTTTTTGTTTTAAAATTCGAATAAAACTGTTATTTTCGGTCCCTGGTTTTATATTACATTTTCTATTAACATAATACAATGTTAGTTAACTGTTTGGTTTCTTATGTAAATAATGAAAGAACGTATACAAATATAAAAATTCTATAAAAACAATTTCGTTTAAAAAATATTCTTGAATATGTATAATTTATATTTCTGTATTAATTCATGTTAAAAATAATATTGCTACCGATTCTCTGAGCAACGATCTAGTACTACATATCAGATATCAGCAATGAATCTTTTTTTTTCGCTGCTTATAGTCACTCATGAAATTTTAAATATGAGTGAGTAGGCGCATCATTAAAATTCAACTACTCGGATCTACTCATACTAACAACAAAATTGATTTTTACGTAAAAGGGTCCCAAAATTAACGCAAGATTTGAATTTGTCGCCATTTATGCAGTTTAGTGTTGGCCATCTATATTACGGTAAATACGGATTTAATTAAATCAAGTACAGAAAGATTGATTCAAGTGCGAAATACTTAGCTTATCCATATTTAATCTCGGCTTCTTTCTTGAAATAATCCAAAAATGCGATTAATTTAAGTAAAACCAAGATTGAATCAATATCAAATTGCAATTGATTCAAGTATAATTAAGTTCATTTAATACCGAATTCGTACTTGAAATAATCCGAAAGTAAAATTAAGTTAAGTTTAGCCTAAAACATTTATTTTAGATACAGAAGGAGAATATTTTGTTTTCTACTTTAAAATTTGATGTTCATATTTAACTAAAAATATAAACTTAATAGGAACTTTTGCTGTTGATTTTACTTTTTAAACAGGAAAATAATGTTTTTGTTCTTTTTGTTATGTTGTTTTTGTCGTTTCTACACGAAATAAGCAACTCGTTGTTACCAACTTGTGTGGTGTTGTTGTAATACCTACAACAAACACAAGCGTATGCACCCATAAAGTATGCTATGAGAATGCTGAGAGACGAAACTAATCAGTTATATGAGATTAAAAACGCTCACTTTGTAATTTTACTCTCAGAGTCGCACTACCAACGAAATGTTCAATCTTTGTTTACTCGGTTTAAGATTTTTATAATTATTTTAAGAAATTCCGTAATTGATTTTCGAAAGTAATCCCATTTAGGATTGTTAATTTTATAAGTAAGACTCGTACTTAAAGCAAGTATAACAAACTTAATTTATCTCGAGTGTTTTTCTTTATGTGTAGCGGCTGCGTTCGAAAATTTCTTACAAAATATGGTCGGAATAGTGTTTTAACTGTGAGGAGATTACTTGAAAAATTCAGGGAGACTGAATCTGCTTCGATATTGATATTTGAACGGTTTGTTTTTCGACGACCAGTGTGTTTGGCGTCTCCCATATGAATCTTACGTCAATAGCATACTCATACCATCTCATATCTGTTTGATTCATACAGCATCGCAGCTTGATTTAGAATTTTAGGAAAGTACTTATAATTCAACTCATTCAGCTCACATATTTACCGTTTTTAAGGCAACAGTGCAAACATACTGCCTCGTAAGCAGCATTGCTAGGGGTCAAGCCGACTGTGCTTGGTTAAACACTAGACAACAGTTTTAACCGACACATTTTTTAAAGAGTACCTTAGCCAAAATAAAAGTTTATATTAAAGTTCTTTGTGCCATATATTATTTGGATGTATCCATATGTATGGAGAAGAGATACTGCAGGATGGCTTATGGCCACACAAACTCTTTATTCCGGAAGGATTTTATAATACGAAATTATGGATCGATTATCATCATCCTTAAAAGCTTTAGAATCTGCATATGAACCATTTAAATATAATTTACATACCAGCCAGTAGCATGGCCAACATTAGATCGATTTAGTAAGTGAAGCATAGTCGAGTTAAAGGTGGGTCATCGCCTATAATCCAAAATCTTTTTAACTAAATCAAGTTGGCTGTCACCCAAAAAATATATACCCAGAGAATGTAATTTTCTAAAAAAAAACGCACAGACTTTCATTTTGTTAAATAGATATTTTTGAGGTTAGTATAAAACCAGTTATAAAAATTATTGAAATCATGTTGAAGAATGCTTTGTAATACCAATTAAAAAATTAATTAAATTTGCACCAGTAAACAAAAAATTTTCTAGTATCATTTTAACATTTTTTGACATTAAAAACATTTTCTTTAGTAATGTTGTTGATAAAATTAAACGTTTAATTCACTTGATTAAATTTTTAATTTAAACTGATTTTATTTTTGATAAATGGTTTAATTGAAAAAAAAAAAAAAATGCCAAGAATTTTTTCTTTGCATAGTCTATTCTAACCCCCTTTGTGTCTCTTAGACCACTCTGTAAAATACGGACATGTAAATGTAAATTATATCAAACACAAAATCTCCGCTTCATCTGTTGTGGTATAGTTTATAAATATCATAAATAATTATATCTACACTTAATCCCAGGAGTCAAAGTGTGAATTTTTCTATCATTAATGAGGTTAATAAAAATTTATATCCACAACTTTACAAATATATTAAAACAGTAATAAAATTATTTAATTTATGCTTGAAATGTTAAATAATTGTAATTATTGAGATTAAAATATTTAAATGTATCGTCCTTTATTATCTTATTTAGTGTTGATTTAATTTCATAAAATTTTTTCTTTTAGCCAGGCGGCAAATAAATAAAAAAAAGCGCACACTTGAGCATTTTCATTTAAATCATAAAAGTGTAAATTCATAAAACAGGATACTTTTGCTGTTAGTGGTGATGACGTTTATGCTGGAAAACTCCCTTAAGTAATTATCTCTTAAATTATATCATCAAAATAAACATTAAAAATGCACATAAAAATTTGTAACCACAACATATTAATAAAAAAACTTGTATCAATATAAAAAAAAAATCATAAAAGGAAATTCGTATTGAAAGTTTAAGTCGTAAAATAAACAACCAATCTTAAGGAAATTTCAAAGACTCTAATAAAACAAGTATTATGGCATGTTTAAAAAAAAGGTTCGTTTTTATGACTTTTGAAACCTCATAATCTGATTTCATAAGTGTACTAAACATTATTTTATGGCTTTTGAATTGAAGGATTAAGGGCAGGGGACGATTTAATATCCTTTACGATTAGTTTAACAACTATTTTCTTCGTATTTAGTTAAGAAAACATTTTTGTTGCAAGCAAATATTTTAAATAAATTTGTTTTTTTTTTTTTTTTTTGACTAAATATTTTACTTTCAACTAAAAACTATTTGATTTTAATTTGAAAGTTTGTTGCCCTTATCTTGCTAGTTGAATGAACTTTAACAATATTTGTTCTTAAAACTTTGCTTACTTTTAGAACTTTTTTCTGCTTCTTGCTCTTTTCTAAAAAGTTCAAGAGGAAAAAATCCTTTTTATACCCACCACGAAAAATATGGAGTGTTTATTGATTTTGTTATTGGATTTGTGACAGTTCGACATAATCTTCTTTTATGAAGTTTATATGTATATTGAAGAGCCTTGTACAATTCTAAGGCAATCTTACCATGTCCGTATGTCCGTTGAAAACAAAAAAGAGATCGCCATAGAAAATTTAAACTAATGAAACTGGTCACATAGACCAAGTGCCAAGGACAGGCATTTCACTCTTAGATTTCGTCCCACCTAATTCATGGTCTTTCCTAATAATTTTGATTTTATCCAGGTAAGATCCCTTTCGGACATGGAAAGTTTAGTTTACAAGGTCTTGATTTTGCTGGAGAGCAGAGAAAAAAATTATGGGAATAAGTACTAATTTTCAGTTTTTAGAAGTCGTTTCTTATATTGCTTTAATTAAGTTTTATTTTGATTAAACTTTGTACTATTGCAAAGCGAAATTAAACACAGAAAAAATAAAAAATTTTCTCTAATCACCAAATTCATACCAAATTCGTAGAATCAAGCAACACATTTGTTGATTTTGTACCTATTACCAATGATTATATAGATTACTAAAAATCGTACAAATTTCAAATTGTGAATATTTATTTTTTCAATAAATGATATTTTTGATATTTTTAGTTAGGCTTGAGTTCATCAAATTTAATTTTCGTTAAATTATTTTTTACGGAAGGAAGGAATCTTACAACATGAAATTTAATAAAATTAATTGATAACTCTTATTCTTGGCTGAGCTGGGGATCGAACTCGAATTTAATTTACAAGTCTTAAGAATCACCACATTCTTTTATCAGAATTCTTTGACGTTCTAACCTCTAAACCACTGCGGTACCCGCCAGCCAACAGTCAAACATCAATCTTTAACCAGTGGTACTGGTGGTTCGAAATTTGCTGTAGTTATTATTTTCAATTTTTATTTACTTGTTGCTTCTTTTCTTCTGTTTTTTCGTATTCTTTCTATTTAAGTTCATCGAATTTTATTTTCATTAAATAATTTTTAGTGAATGAAGGAATTTACATTATGAAATAAATTAAATTTTTTTTCATAATTAAATTTTGACTGAGCACAGGATTGAACTCGGGCAGAATTGTTATATTTTTTTTGTTATATTTTAATGTATACTCAATATTAAGTTTCGGTAGATATAAAGCAATTTCGGATTATGTATTATACAATTTTGTGCTGTGATAAATAAAGAAAGTAAGTGCTGATTACTGCATCTAATTCAATTTTGTTCGTTTTGGCACTCCCCTCAATGGTTCAATCAAAATATTATTTGTCAAATTAAATTAAAATTATGATATTGATTCAAGTTTTAGTTTGACCAAAATCGGTCGAAAAATAATATATATGGGGGATTTCATGTCAAGTGACCCAATTTTTAAATTGATGTCTTCCGATTTGAATGAAATTTGCACCAAGGTTAGTCCTATTGGATAGTAGTTTAGACACAAATTTTCAACAAGATCGGTTAAAAAGTTTCTGAGTTAAAGTGTGTCGAAATTTGACATTTTGGACATACAGGTGTTCTTTCTCATCCATGTAACTTGTTACCTATTGGTGTCGGCAAAATTTGTCCCAAGTAGCATTCGATCAATCTTTTGAAAATTTTTTTTTTGTTTTTTTTAAAAATTTTTTTAAATTTTTATTTTTTAAGCTACTATCCAACAGGACTAACCTTGGTACAAATTTCATTCAAATCGGAAGACATAGACTTAAAAATTGGGTCACTTGACATGAAATCTATGTTTAAATGAACTTTTAAAATGTTTTTACAGTGGGTTAAAGGGCAAAAAATCTAACAAGAAGTAGGTAAATCGAAAAAAGTGGGCTTAAAAGTGGGCGGTGAAATATTTTCTTTCCTTAAAAACCTAAGTTGGACCATGGCGAACATTTTAAAGAAAAAATCGTCCAAATCGGTCAAATAAATAGAAAAAGTGGGAGATTTTAGGTAATTCGAAAAAAGTGGGCGGGGCAAAATTTTCTTTTCGTACAAACCTAGGTTGGACCATGGCGATAATTTTAAAGGAAAAATCGTCCAAAACTGTCAAGCCGTTCTCAAGTTATGCGCTTAATAGGAAAAGTGGGCGTAAAAGTAGGCGTGGTAAATTTTTCTTTCGATGAAAACTTTAAATGGATTAATACGACCATTTGAAAGAAAAATTTGTCAAATCGATTGAGCCGTTTTCTGATTTTAGGTAATTCGAAAAAAGTGGGCGTAAAAGTAGGCGGGGCTAAATTTTCTTTACGTATAAACCTAAGTTGGACCATGGCGATCATTTTGAAGAAGAAATCGTCCAAATCGGTCAAGCCGTTCTCAAGTTATGCGATCAGCAACAGACAACATTTCATTTTTATTATATAGATGTGTTGATAAACAAAAATAAATTGCAGCAAACAAAAAATTAATTGGAAAAATTTAGGTACACCAATTAACTATTTAATTAAACAATTTTAGGCAACATTTGTTTCTTTGAAGTGATTCCAATTCCATTTTTGAAAATCGCATTCATCCACTTGACTCTTACAAAAAATCTTGTAAATACAGACAAACAAATTATTTAAAAATGAAAAATAAAAGTTCTAATAAAAAAATTCCTAGCAAAGGACTTGTTAATGATACCAAGCAAACTCTTATGCTATTTTATGGCTTTCCAAACTTATTTTTGCATTGAATGAACCAGCAGGGAATTTACACTTCGATTTTTATGGATGGTACTTGTTAAGAGCTATAAATTAATTTTCTGTACTCCTCCCACCAACTGTGTGTGCTTTGTTTGCCACTTGCGGAAGTACTTATTAACATATTGAAGCAGGTGAAACCGACGAAGAGGAAGATGAAAAACTCAACTATTTAATATATACCGCTTTATTTTTTATGCAACAATTCGCTAAATTACACAATGTTTTGTGTTTAGTTCAATTTTAGTATAATTTTTTTTTACGGCAATGGAGGTATTCACGGTTGATTTTTAAAGCTTTATTTACTGCTGCTTCAAGTGGTGGTTTCCCAGGTTGTTTGTTCTTAATTTGCTTTTGCTTTTGCCATTGTACTTTCCTAGTAAAGGTAAATTTAAGCTTTAATACTTTTTTTTATTTATAGAATTTTATTTTATTTCTCTGTTAAGGTGATGAGAGTTTATATATTTGTTGGTTTTTTTTTTATTGCATTTTATCCTCTATCTTTTGTATATATAGTAGATTAATGTGCTACGTTCGGCAGTTTCGAATTTGAGATAAAGGACCAATGTTAAAATTAAAAGCATTCCTTTAAGAATCTGAACTTATAGTATTATTATTCGTTGATATTGTAGGCGTTTTTACGGTCTATCCCGAGAGTATGGATCCCATGCTTGATTTTAGAAAAAATTTTCGTAGCTTTTTTTTTGTAGTATTAACAACAGTTTCGTATATATTATGAAAAAAAGTTTTCTCTAGCATTTTTTATTTGGCAACAATAACGAATTCTTTTGTAGTCCTATTTTTTGTTAATATTACAAAACTTTTTATGTTTTACTAAATAACTAAATAAATAACTAAATTCCGCATATGTGGTGATGTTTTTGTAAAAAAAAAAACTATTTTGTAGCAAATTTATTTTGTAAAACACAATCAATTTTTTGTCTTTTACGAAATAATTTTGATAGGAATTTTGTTTTCATAAAAAACTGCATGATTTTAAATTATTTTTTTTTATAATAAAATATTTTAACGAATAAAAATTATATGCAAATATTTTACAAAATACGTACATAGATACTAAAAATTGGTTAGAATTATGTAATTAGTTTAATTTTATTGCAAATGTAGTTTTTTATTTCATTCAAATTAAATTAATTATTAACACTTTAAAATTAAAATTGTCCCTAATCACCAAATTTATTCCAAGTTCATAGAATCAAGCAAACAATTTGTTGATTTTGCACCTATTACCAAATAAATTACTAAAAATTGTAAAAATTTAAAATTTTAAATAAAATATTTTTTGTCAATAAATAATATTTTTTAATTTTAATTAAAAAAATCATCAAAAAACTTTACCATTTCAGGCAATGTGTTTATTAATTAAATTAAATAAAGCTTAGGTTTTTTACATTTCCCAACAACAAAATAAATCAAAATTATATTTTTAATTTTCCTTTAACAAAAAAAAAAAAAAAAAATAATTGATTCAATTTTTTTTAATTGATAAAAAACAACTGATAATTTGTTCTCCTTCTAAATTCAAACTGAGCCATTTTAGAAAGTCTTTTTAGAAAAAATCAATGGATTTCATAAAATATAGAATGTAGAGGCGGGCGGTCCATTACATACAACATACCAATCGTCGGAGAGAAGTAAGAAATTTAAAAGTGGAGATGTTTGCATCAATAATCCAAATCTATAATTGATGAACAATACAAAACTTAAGGAAACTACTTCGCAAAAATCATTTAACAGGGAATGATGTTATTGATATCAACACAATATTGTGGAAAATCTTTTAAATCCGATTTTTCAGGTATCAAATTAGTTCTTAATCTATATATATATATATAAAAATAAAAATGTCGCATCGCGTGAGCCTCGAAAATAAAATAGGCTACTTATTTTTACGATAGGGGCAGGAGCAGGGGAAGTGGGATGCCAATATTAAGTTCCGCATATCTTAAGAGCCGGTACACCCATTTGCTTTAACTTTTTGCGGTAGGATTTTCTTAGCCCCGAAATTGAAATAAGATATCACCAGCGGAAGTGGTACCCCCATAGGACGCCAATGGTTAATATCAAATATATAAAGAACTGTTAAAGTGAGAAGTTCAAACATGGTAGGAGTCACACTTATAGTTAAAGATTGATACATTGTACTTCAAGTTGCACAAATAAACTGCAGACGAAAGTAGACAAAAAAACATAATAAGCAAATGTATTCAGTTTTGGAAGACAAAGTCTTGTCGGAAAGAATACGAACATGTAATATAAAATTGAATTTGATAATTAAAGCAAATTTCGAACCACCAGTACCACTGGTTAAAGATTGATGTTTGACTCAAAGAATTCTGAAGAAAGAATGTGGTGATTCCTAAATTCAACCCAGATTCGAGCCCCAGCACAGCCACGACAATTATTAATTAATTTTAATAAAAATTTCATATTGTAAAATTCCTTCCTTCAGTAAAAAATAATTTAATGAAAATTAAATTTGATGAACTCAAGCCTAACTAAAAATATTGAAATTGAAAATTTACAGTTCAACTAAAATCACAATTTTTAGGCGCAGGTGGAGCATAGGATGCATATCTTAAATATCGCGTAACTAAAGAACTATTATAGCTAGAGTCTTCAAACGTAGTTAAAGCCACTATCACGGTAAACTATTAATTTGATAATAAAAATGAGCTGGCTAGACGGTGGAAGGGCAGTACCCCCCCATAGAACGAAAATATTACATACCGAATATCTGAAGACAAGAGCCTTCAAGCTACACCTTTCAAAATAAATATTAAGCGGGTAGGTGCAGGGGGGAGCCAAAAAAAATAGATAAATGATAAATATATTTGGTTGTTTCCTATAGACACCTTAACTACATAAACGATAGGCCATTAAAATTTTTTAGTTTTCAAGTGGACGTGGACAATTTAACAATAAAGATTTCTGCATATTTGGAGTGCTGTAACAGTGAAAGTATTCAAATTTTGTACAAATAGCTAAGATAATAATACACAACATCTTTCAAAAAATAGGTTCAATGGGAAGAGTAGGCACTGCACCTTCCATTCGAATACACTTGAAATTTCTGTATATCTGTAGAACGGTTACTGTAAAAGCATTTAAATTTAGTACAAGATGCTTTGTTATCAACACACGAGATCGGTTTTTAAAAAATGTTACTAATTTTATTTCGATGGGGCTAGCAAAGCGCACCGGGTTAAACTAGTTAAAACTATATGTTCTTTACATCTGAGGTACTAGATATGATCAGCAACTTTGTAGAAAATATAACGGCAAATATTTTTGTGGAACATAATAACCCTCTAACTTCCTATTATAATGGCAATTTTCGGTTCTTTTCTAACATATCTTAAAAAAACACCCTTACGAAGGGGAAAGGCGGGGATTAAATGTTCTACAAAAATATTGGCCATGAAGTGTTCCTTCATATATATATTATATATTTATTCCCGTCGTTCCAAATTGGAGCATAGGGCCAATACATACGGCAGAACACAACAAAGCCAAAATACTTATCAAACGTAGACAAAACCAGCCAAAATCAAGAGTTAATAAAATACGCCAATCGGTTGGGTTATAATGTATGCTTATTTAATTTTTAAGCTTATAGTGCACAGTGGGGAGGTAGACATTTTATATTTCACAGTTAAGGGAAAAGTGTATAAATAGATCTAGAAAAATGAAATAATTTTTAGCAATTGTAAAATTCATTAAAGACATTTTTCAAAAAAGTGCAAAAATTAATTTTTTGAGTTCTTGCCAATAATCTAAATTTTAAATTTGTGTAGTAAAAACTTAATTAATTTACAATCCCACAACTCCCAAAAAACTTCTAAAAATCCCCAAAGATAAGCTTTTTTTTAAAATGAACGGGTCTCAGATTTCCAAATTCAAAACATAAACTCGAATACATTTTGAAATGCCGCTTAAAATTTCATTCCAATCGGACTAACCCTTTGCAAAATCCAGAATTATCTCTAGTTTTCCCACTCTGTGTCGGTTACACTAATGCCGTAATAAATAAATTATAAGGTCCAAAAAAGCAGACCGGGTAAAGTTGGTATTTTGTATAGTTGACAATGTTTCCAAGTGTTAAGAAATTTAATAATGTGTTGCATTTTTAAAAAATTTCCACTTTGAACTTTATAAGTAAATGAGGAGAGAAGATGTTAAGTTTAATGTCCCAGTAAACATATTGTGACTATCAAGACACGAGGGCGATAGTAAAAGTTTAACAGGAATTAATGCCTGTATATATTTTGGTTAGGTATTTCTGGTTAAAACGTAAGTTACATTGCAGCGATTAGTTATAAAAGAGATAGTTGCTATTTTTTAGTATTATTTTGGTAGAGGTACACCCAGAGAAAAACATGTTTAGAGGCAAGCATAATATGTTTGTTGATTCTTGATAGAGGTCTAGTTTAATAATAATGTGGTTGTGGGTGACAATATTATGGTTAAATTAAATAAAATATGTTTAAAATTTACTTTAAAAATAGTTTTGTTGGAGGTGACCATATTGAAACATGTTTTTTCTCTGCGTGTAGGTATTAGGGTGGTCGTTAGCTGTATGGAGCGTATTTTTTCCCATTTTTCCATGCTCTCACATAATTGGTGGGCAGTGGTAAAAAACGACGCCAAAAACAATTTTAGGACAATCGGCGAAGGCTAAGTCGTCCCTCACGCCCGCCAAAGTTTGAGAAAAATTAAAAAGGCCGACTACTATGCCTCATAAATTGGAAAATATTAATTTTACATAAAAATCGTTTTCTAGGAAGTTGTTATTAGTGAAGTTTCCAACAACTTTTGTCTAAAAAAGTTTTCTCTAAATCTCATATTTAACAAAACATTACTTAAATAAAAAGCAAACAGCAGCATTGAAGCGAATTTTTTCTTTAGAACTTTATTTTCTTAAACACGTCAATTCAGCTTTAATATTTGTGTTTGCGTGCGTTTGCTTACAAGAAAAAAAAAACTCAAACGTATATCATTTAAATGACAAACCATTGTTTCTAACATACCTACCTGCAACCTTTATTCTTTAAGGGGGCTCCTATACAAAATTGTCAATATAGACTAGATAAAGGGTATTTTTTTATAGAATGACACAAGCTTAAATTGTAGAAAAAGCCCCATTACTGTCAAGGAATCGCCCATTGGAGGATAAAATGTATGACGGACCTTCGATAGTTTTTTGTGCTTAACATTTTACTTGCCATATATCTCCACCCCTTAGGGGGGCTCACATACAAATATAGTGGTTTAATGAAATTCTTAAATTTGGCCCCTGCAGCGCCTAGATGGGTTTGAAGTTAGGTTTTATTTTTTATCCCCAACATTTGTTTTTAACATACCTACCCGCTATCTCTATTTCTTAAGGGGGCTCCCATACATAATTTTCAATTCAGACTATGAATTTTTTTGAAGAAAAAGCCCCATAACTGCCAAGTAGTTAACCCTAGTGGGATAAAATGTATGACCGACCTTCATTAGTTTTTTGTTTTAACATTTTCCTAAAACATACTTGTCCTTTATCACCACTTTTTAGGGAGGCTCCCATACAAATATTGCGATTTATGAATTTTTTAAATTTAATGGATATTTTTCGTCTTTTGTGAGTCAAATCAAAAGTTGTTAACAGATTTTAACCACTTATGGCTTTTTTTGTTTGCAACTTTGTTTTTTATATGTCTAGAAAAAATCATAAATATATCTGCAGTTTCCAATTTTTTATGATATTTTAAGGAACAAAAATTTTGAAATTTTGCTTAAAAATTGTTTTTTTTTTGCCAAATGTTTCTAAATCGTCTGCCTTTCTTAAAGGTAATAAGGTAATTTAATTACGGAATTTTTTTTAGCTTATTTATTCAACTAAACCGTTTTTGAGTTACGCGAATAAATGTTGTGTTGTCCTCTATTTTCAAAATAACGGTATATCTCGAAAACAAGAGCTTACCTAAAAAACAGTTAGCACTACTGGATCCAGGATAAAAAATAATAATAATAAATATTGAGAGAATAATTAAATAAATAAATATTTTTTATATAAAAAGAGCTTAAAATTAAATACATCCAAAAAAAAAAAAAATATTTTTCAACAAAATTAAAATTTTATTTACTTCAGTGGTTTATTCAAAAATTTCAGTTTATTTTGTTTAATAAGAGATTAAGAAAAAACATGTTAACAACTTTTCTATAAAATTAATATTTTCTAAGTTATGAAACATAAAAGTCAGATTTTATGTAAAAACATAATTTTTCACAAACTTTGGTGGGCGTGAGGAACCGCTTAGCCTTCGCCGTTCGTCCTAAACATTTTTTTGACGCTGTATTTTATCAATACCCACCAAATTGGCGGGTGAGACCTAAAGAAAGGATTTAAGGTTCACACTTGTAGGTAAAGTAAAATGAGAAAAACGTAAATGCTGATGTAAAAACTAACTACCACTACAGCTTAAATATCACCAAACGATGCATTTTTCTGGATTTATTAGAGGCCGTACGGTCTGTTCTGGATTGGTCTCACTCCATACGCAGTCATTTTGCTTATTAGCAAACTTGTGAGCCTTTCGTCATAAGCATCACGAAGTCGTTTAAAAGTTGCTAGATAGAATCAATGTCAGATTTTTAAATGTAAATTGTATAATTTGGAAGCGTGAATTTATTCATGATGATTTGCCAGAGAATACCTATTATAACTGTCAAAAAGTAGCTGTCGTCTGACAGCTAACCCTTCCGTAAGTTCTATCTGCCTTAAAAATACCCTTTGGAAGTGCAATTTTAGTATAAACTTGTAAACGCGGTGGTAAGTTTTATATCTTTTAATAGTTTTTAAAATGTTTATGAAGAAAACAAAATACATTTTATAATTTTAATTATCTTTTGCAATTAAAATTTTACACTTACATAATTCCTTTATATTTAAATTAGTTTAACACAAATTTTAAGTGATTTAGTGCTGATAAATATTTACACATACATACATCACATCACATACCCATATTTATAAATTCCACCCAATAATTTGCTATTACCGTAAGTTGCCTGTGGTACTGTCGTCTACAAAAACGCTTTATAATTTTTTTTTTGTTAATTTTGGCAAATGAAGTCAATTGAAATAATGAAAATTGTAAATATTTGGATTTTACACGATACGTAAACATGTGTATGATTAAAATGTAACTATTACATTCCCCTGGGTCCAAATTTATGCGGTATAATGAACACAATTGTTTTTATTTGGTGCAATTAAATGTAGCAGCTCAATAGGCTTTTGTATATTGTAGGGAAAGGGATATGTGTGCAAATGAAAATTTATACAAATTATTAACGTTCTATTGGCAAATTAATGTTAAATTTAATATGAAATGGTCGCATGTGTGCTTTTTTGATTAGATTAGATGACTTAACCTACTTTTTGGAACTTTTGGCTCTTAAATGCTTAACAAGTTTATAAGTTTTTTAAAAGGCAAGTATTTGACATAAAACTTCGTTTAATTATACTCACCACCACTAGGAATAGTTAATAATAGGGTGATTAAGACTGCAATTCCGTGTGTAACACCAACCAATATTTATGTAAGACACGCTCGCATCCAAAAAGACTCAACAGAAAATATTATATATTTAAAATTATTTTGTTTTGTGGGCTTAAAATGGTTTTTAGTTCACCTAAAAAAATCAGGATTGGAATTCATTAAGATTGGTTTCGTAGAAAAAGAGCCAAATGTAATTTAGCCTTCCTAAATAACTGATATTTCTGTCAATATTGTGCACTTTTGATATCCAATGAGGTGGGGGCGACATCAAAAATATCTTGATGTATTTATTTCAGTGATGGAATGTAGAAAATCTTAAGAAATTTGACATTAATTACACTGTGCTAGTTGGAAAAATAGACAAGCCGGGCACATGGCGTTTAAACATAATTTTTAGGTTAGCCTTGTTTTCGAGATATACCGTTATTTCGAAAATGAAGGAGGTTGCACAACATATGTTCGCGCAACTCAAAAACGCTTTAGCTTATTGAAAAAACTAAAATTGCATAAGCCCAGTTTATAGATATTAAGTTTCATAATTAGTATTTTGATTTTTTTTTTTTTTTTTTGGAAAAATAAGTTTTATAAAAGTCATTATCAAAGTTATTTTTTGAGAACACAAAATTTTTTGCGAAAATAATAAAGCAAGTTGCTTTTGTTTTCATTTTGTTTTTTTCTTAACCTACTACAGTTAACCTACTACAGTTAATGTTGGAAGAATTCCAATCAATTGTAATGGGGAATGTAAGAAAATATAAACTCACTGTTTATTTTTGTTGTTTTTGTTTAAACTTTCATATTGTACCAAGTAAAACTGTTGCTTATAATTCTTATTCGCTTTACAGTTTTACTTGTTTAATATCTTTAGTTTTGCTAAAATCTTTGAATGAAGTAGTCTTGGGCTTAATCGTTCGTTTAGGTGACCGGTCAGTAACGTTCAATTCGAAACAGTGAACGAGTTCGTTCATTTCGTTCAGTCGGTCATTTCAGGTCACTTGTCTTTTGGGTCGGTTGATCGTTTGGATCAGTCGGTCTTTTGTATCAGTTGCTCTTTTGTGGTTTTCGTTCAGTCATTCACAATTGATTGAATACGGCAATGTGTTAAAAGAGTATAGCAATATTCATTTAAGAAATATGTATACAATAATAGAAAACAATAAACACAAAGCAAATTCGAAGAAACATTTTGCTTTGTGTTTTGCATTGTTTTTCGTGAATGACTGATTCAAACTGATTCAAAAGACCCAAGTGAACCATATTGAACGATGTATTATGAAAATGTGTAAAGCAATGTGACAATGAGTAAAAGAAACAAGTATATTATTCTGGCATAACAAACATATACACAAGAATAGTACTGTTGTTTCTTTTCAATCAGTTGTTCGGTAAGCAAGTGAATGACTGATTCAAAAGACCTGAAAAGACCCAAGTGAACCATATTGAACGATGAGACTGAACGGCCGTTCAACGTTCATTTGACTGATTCGTTCAATTGAACCGGGTCGTTCATGACCGACACAACTCTAGAATGAAGTTTCCTGACGATCTGGCCCAGTGAAATGCAACCAGTGAAATGCGCAAAGGAATATCTTATCCCTTCAACAATAAACATCAGTGCTTTTATCAAGAATAAAAATTGGGAATTAAGCCACAACCAACAAAATCATGTAAAAAAAAATTTATAAAAATCTTTTGAAAACAAAAAATTGTATTCAATATTTGCTCTTTTAATTAGTGTTTTTTCTTAAAAAATTTTTTTAAGATAAATGTAGCAAAACGTGTTTGGCTTGTAGGGAAAATTGTGTTTTAAATAAACTTCGTAGGTATCTCTGGCAACACTGATATCGATATACCCAGTAAAAACTTCGCCTACTTTTTCAAAATGAATAGCTTCTTTCACTCATTATTTAGCAGCTTTGTTCTATAACTACTTCTATAACTATTTTTTTCTGCATGTATTTAAGTAAAAAAATTATAGCTTACTTTTGAATGCGTTCATTTGGGGACATCCCTTGTCAAATTCATTTGTTCTTTCAGTAGAATTGTAAGTAGTTCTTTATGTTTTTCTGATTACTCAATACATTATTTTGTAGGCGAAGTTTTTACTGGGTACAAATTTAGCACAAGTAGCTAACCATTAAAATTTTTAGCAAATTCGAATAAGAGGGCGACAATAAACCATAAAGTCCCTTTATTCATTTTTTACTCACATAATTATCTTTAAAAATTGTTAGTTACAACAAAACCTACGGCAGAGCAGGTACAACCTGAATTAATTAAGTATTAGTTTTAAAAACTTCCTTTGAAGTTAAATTATTAAAAACTGTTTTAGTTTTACATATTTCAATCGCCATATTAATTTTTTCCCTTTTCTCTTATAGTTGCCAAAAAGGATACATCTAACAGTTTTTATTTCATAAAACATACATTGACTCAACAATAAATAGAAAAGAATACTCCTTACCAACGATAAACCATCCTGTTTGCAACTCGTATAAATTACAAAGTTTTCACATAGAAAATAATTTTTTATGGACTTATCCAACGTCAACGTTTATGTAGTTGGACACTCCAGTTGTTAATCCTTGAACAACTTAATAATGTTAAATTGCCATAACAATGTGCCTGCCCCCATCCAACACTACAACCACATAAGGGAAACATACCTTGTGTAAAAAATCCGTTAAAGGACTAAAAAGAAAATTTGTATAAACATCCAATTTTAAGTTTTAATCAAAAACAATTTAAAAAAATCTCCCCTTTTGGTCGTAAATGTACTAAAAGTTGCTGTAAAAGAAATAAATGATCTCTAACAACACACCACACATACAACAAGGACAAAAATAACAATAGAAGCAGCAAAAGCAACAACAACAACAAAAACAATATCAACACAATTTGTCTTCACAACCACTAAAGGAATTTTAATGCGAACCTTTGCAAACAAGTGCTCGATGGCAACAAATAAAATGGCAACAACAATAATAAAAGAAAAGACGAAGATCTATAGGGAAAAACAGGGATATTTGTAGTAGTCAAGGACGACAGCTTAATACCCTTTTCAAGTTTGAATAGATGTAGGAGGAGTGTAAATATAAAAAGCTTTTGTTCACTGCTAGAAATAAATTAAATATAAATAATTTGAAAGGGATTTTTTTTTTAAATTTTCAGTTAAAAAGGTAACAAAAAGTAACAACAACCCCAATATACAGGGTGGGCCAACTTCGACTGACTGACATATCGAAGATGTTATTACGCATTTTATATGGAATTATTGCGTGAACAACTTTTAGAATGCGACGCAGCGTTGTTTTGGAGATACTAAATGTGATTTAAAGATAAGCCAACATAGATTCCGTCGTGTCTGGGTTCTACGGAATGTTTCATTCAAAAAGTCACGGAGCTATTGATCCGTCCTCGTATATTATTATTGTTTTATTATGATCTCATTTTACTACAGTCACAATATTCTGTACGTAAAATTAACTGAAATTGTAATATAAAATAAATGAAAGTTCAATTAAAAACCGGTCTACCTATTTTTCATTTATTTTTAACAAAAAGTTCATTTAATTTTTACTGTCAAAAATTCAACACCATATTCCGTAAAATCAAATAAATATTCAGTTATTTTGTAAAATTTTACTGTCAAAAATTCAACACCATTTCAGTAAAAACGATTAAATATTCAGTTATTTTTTAAAATTTTACTGTCAAAAAATTTACCCCATATTCAGTAAAAACAATTAAATATTCAGCTGTTTTATTAAATTTTCGTTTACTCCACAAAAGAGCCGAATTTCTAAAAAATACCAGACAGACACCTGTCCGCTTGTTTTTCTTATAAGCGAGAGAGGGAGAATATATTTATTTACTTACCCAGTTACACACGTTTGTTTTACTTTTGTTGTACTGACCACGTTGTTTACAGAAGAACTCTCAATTATAAGACACCAGCAGCATGACCGATATGGCTTCGCAATTATTTTACTTTTAAAATTTAATGTATTCAACTAAATTATTTTAACAAATAGAAAATGGGAATTGCTTACAAAAAACAAGCAATTCATTTTTTATAGATAAGTACAAATTAATTTTTGGTAGTAAAATTATATAAAATAACTGAATATTTAATTGTTTTTACTGAATATGGTGTTGATTTTTTGACAGCAAAATTTTATAAAATAACTGCATATTTATTTGTTTTTACGGAATATGTAGTGAATTTTTTGACAATTAATTTATATAAGATAACTGAATATTGATTTGTTTTTAAGGAATTCGCGGTTGAATTTTTGACAGTAAAAATTAAATTAACTTTTCGTTGCTTTAAATTACATTTTTTTTTACTTTAACATAAAGAAGAATTTAACTCAATCAACGGACAATATTAACTGCAACTGAAAGTCCGTATTAATATGCACTTAGTTTTTTGAATAACTGTTAGAATCAGTTAAAAATAAATTTGCTTGGAATTTAAAATGTTTATTTGTTTAAAAATGACTGAACGGAATATTTCTTAAATAAACTACAGTCCGTTACTGTAATAATATTGTGAGTGTATGGTTGTTTAACAAAGAAATAATATTAAACTTAGAATCATCCTATGAACAAAGTATAATGTAACCATATTTTTTCATTTGTTCTTCCCCATTAATCGTTATTATGATTTGTTATTTGATCTTCTCCATAAATCGGTATTGTGAATTGTGTTTGGCCAGAAAATAGCCATATTATTTACATAAATTTAAAGATCTGTATTTGGAGTGTTCCTATTTTTAAAACTGAAGTAAGCCTTGTCTCGATTTCATAAAGTAGAATTGCCTTTACAAACGCATTGTACATATATTCGCAACTTTGTATGTAGATATCTCTGATGTTCTTCATATCTTGTTGACACGTTAGGACCAGCACTTATGGGATGACCCCTTCTAATGCATTGCATTGTGTTGTAAGTAGGAAAATAGGTAATGAGAAGTAGGAAAGAGGGAGAAGTGCTTGTGAACATTCGAAAGTGCGAGGGAAGAAGTCTGCCCAAAAAACGAAATTTCCGCGAATTGCGTGGTACGATTCACCAGCCAATCGACCACAAAAGGATGTGCTCTTGAGAAAAAAAAACGTGTGAACAAGCGTACGAGTTTCGGGAACCAAATTCATAATTTTATCAGAACATATCCCATTGTAGTAACGATAAAGCAGGCAAATATTACCCACATTGCGACAGTGCTGAAAAGTGTCAATAGAATTGGATACCCTACTGCCCTAATGAGAATCTTCGCCCTCTCCTGCACGCGGTCAAGAAGCTCCAAAATAGAATTTAAAGCACCGCCCCCACACATATATTCCATTCGCGGTCGGATAAAGATGGTATAAAAAGTTAGGAGATTAGATGGAGTGAAGTAAATCTTACACCGTTTTGAAAAATCCGAGGCACTTGAATGCTTCTTTCGACACCTTGAATATATGTTCCGTCCATCGGACATCATATTGTTTCTTCATGGCAAGAACATCAAGAGATTCTGATTATTCAATAATTATATCAGCCATATATACAGATGAGTTACCTTAATTCGTCGCGAATTTAAGCGTTAGCATGCAACATTGGGTATTTCGGTCATTAAATTCCGAGATTATGTCAAGGTCTCGGCCAAGCGTATCATTCATGTGCCTCATAGCACCAACTTCAGAATCGCTTGGTCTATATCATTCACCTTGCTTCACATATCACTGTGTGAAATCGAGATCTATAAGATGTCAGTGGAAATTCAACACAACTCCTCTTCTTTTCTTGCAAACTTTGGACATAACGTTGTCAAGAAGTGACGCAAAAAGCAGCGGAGGTAGAGGCCATCCCTGCTTTACAACTACATTTGTCGTGAATGTTTTGCTATATCTCGGAACGGGTAAGTAACAAAAAATATTCTCTCCCTCTCTCTGGCTCTCTGGGTTAAATGTTTAGGTTAGAGTCAAAATCTCACATTCGAATTATTTCAAGTACGAATTTGCAATTAAAATCAACTTAGAAATTCTTGAATCAAGCACAGTTTGAAATAAATTTTTAGCTTACTTTTACTTAAGTCAATCCTGTTGTCGGGTTATTGAAAGTACGGTGCACTTAAATAATCCGTACTTGAATCAAGCATTCCGTACTTAATTTAAGAAAATACGTACTAACCGTACTATTGACACAGCGTTGGTTTGATTTAAGTACAGATGAATTGATTTTTTCGTTTCAGTGCAATAATTGTTTAATTATGATCCACAGTAAATTAGCCTGATCGACACAACTACGCCTGGCACAGTAGGTTCATCGCAAAGAGTCAATGTACTATTGCCTGGTATTTATAATAACCGTCATAATCTGATATACCGTTTTGCTCCTTCAATAATTGCAGTCTGTCACGTCATATTTTTAGGGGAGTTTGATTAGATCCCCTTTTTCCAATTATTCGGTAGCCGTTCCTGGCGCCATACTTCTATCATAAAAGATTGTATAATTTTTGCTATAGCTGAAGCTTCCATTTGCAATAACTAAGCTGGAACTCCGTGTTCTCCTGGGTTTTTGTTTTTCTTTACTATTACAATGTCAGCTTTAATCTTAAGATTAATTTTTGTTTGAACGGGGGTCGATGTTTGCTTTCTCAATAGACGCCGTGCAATAAAGCCATATGGCTTTATTTCCCAATGAATTGAGAAATAACGCCATATGGCTTTATTTCCATGTAAGGAGTGAAAAAAAGCCATACATGGCCTTATTTCCCATTTAAATATTTTCTTTTCATGTAATTGCAATTTATTTAAAAATTGTTTTGTTGGTTTTTCTCTGGGTGTTTATATAAAAAATATAAGGAAAATATTTTTGGACGCAAGGATTTTCTCCTCTATGGTATAACAAAGACCGGCTTCGCTAACTAAGGCTTCTCTGCATAGCCGGCCTTCGGCCGGACGCAAGGGTTTTCTCCTCTATGGTATAACAGAGACTGGCTTCGCTAACTAAAGCTTCGCTGCATAGCGGGCCTTCGGCCGGGAGCAAGGATTTTCTCCTCTTTGTTATAACAGAGACCGGCTTCGCTAACTAAAGCCACTGTTATGGCGTTATTTCCACTTTGATTACTAAACGATTATGGTGTTATTGCACTTGGGTGGTGGTAATAAAGCCATATGGCGTTATTTCTCAATTCATTGGCTTTATTGCACGGCGCCTTCTCAATCATAGTCATCGGTGTATCAGAGTTGAACCTGTCGTGTTAATTGCCATCCGTGCTGCTGAAGCCTTTGAAATGTTGCATTCATTTGCGTATTTGTTGCTCCACATTTGCCAGAATTTTACCATCATTATTCATGATGCCTCTATTATTGGAAAATGTCTGAATCGATAAACGTCTTTTTCGTCATTGATACAGGGTGTTACCGTTAATCCAGACGTGGGTATTTCTTTACGCTTTTATATTGGGATCATTAATCACTTGGTGATTTATTTTTTCCTCTGCTGCATAATATTCGATATCCATATTTTCTTCTCCCTTTTTTTTAATATCCAATATTCTCTTCAGCTGTAGGTTTACCTTGTTGACATGCATGAAACAAAGAATACAAGATAGCACCTTGCAGAGTTCCGTTAACTTTGTATACTCATTCATGGGTTACATGTTTTTAAAATAACTCTTTCTTCAGTTTTGAACATTTTGGGAATATTACATGTTCTTGTGAAGCGCATTAGTTCTATTTACGCTGTATTGAACCCAAGAAAACATTTTAGTTAAGTTAAAAATTTTCTCTAAAAATATAGAGTTTTTTAACCTTTTGATACCTTTTACTATTTTAGTGAATTTCAAACATTTTGAATTATTGAAGCCCACTCACAGTGCTCTCTCCCTATATAGTAAATCAGCAAAAGTATAGTTTTTTTTTGTAGAACGATAAAATTAAGTACACTGGTACTTAATGCCTGAGTTAAGAAAAAATTGTAGTTTTAGAATAATCGCTGCAAGGATATGCCTACCTCCCATATATTCTGAATTAAAAAGTGGAACTTTTAATCCAAAATTTATATCAGAATCTAGCAAAAACTAGTGCATGTCTATAAAATTTCATATTCTTGCATTTTTCCAAATTTTGTTGCATTCGGTGCAAGGACTTGGCTACCTCCCTATATCCTTTTTTGAAAAACTAAATTTCAGCAGCCTTTATGATTAGAATGCACTTAAAATTAATAATTGATTTCAAAGTATGGCATTATTTATTTTATTTTTTTATTTTAACAAGTGTTTGCCAAATGGTCGAAATTCGGCCATACATTTTTTTAATATGAAGAAAATATAGTATATCTAAGTACACATATATGAATTTACATGTTTTAAACATTAATTTTTTCCGTCTAAGTGGATCGATTTGGCGACGGACCAACAATCCGGTTCATATGTTGTGTTCCACGTGAGAGGTTGGCAAACAAAGAAAGATATCGTTCTTAACTGGTTTGCCTGTGCCGATTTATATATAAGATTTATATAGTCGAATTATTCGAAAACCGGTTTCTTGAAAGTATCGGATAATCGACAACCCTATTTTTTTATTATTTGATAGTTGAAAAAAAAACAAAATTTTTATTTATGTGTTTTGCATATGTGTTAGTTTCAAATTTTAGCGCTTATAACTCTAAAAATTTTGAACAGATTTTAATAAAATATGTATTGAGCACTTCAGGATAGTCAGTGATAAGAAATAGTAAAACTGATATATTGCATAATGCACAAAAATTTATATAACTCCTTTTTTTAACGCATTTGCATTGCCTAAGCTTTGTATATAATTCGGTAAAGAATTCCAAAGACTTGTGGTATAAATGAAAAATTGTCGATGTGACAAAAGACTCTTGTATCTTTGTTGAATAATCTTCCTTCCACGGTTAGATCTAGCAAATTGAATCCTACTGAACAAATATATAGGCTGCTTAGTGGTAATAATCTTATGTAAAAATATAAGGCATTTAAGTTTCAAGAGGTTATCAAACTTAATTTGAAATTTTACTAAATTTTCGTTCTTAAGGGGTTTTTGTTATAAAAAACTTTTAACGTTTATTTAAAACCAATATTTCGGCACTTCCTTGAGTGTCTTCTTCAGGGTTTTTTTTTTTTTTTTTTTAATTTATAAATTTTTAAAAAATTATAAATTAAAAAAAAAACCCTGAAGAAGGCACTAGAGGAAGTGCCGAAATATTGGTTTTAAATAAACGTTAAAAGTTTTTTATAAAAAAAAGACCTTAGGCTCGAAAATTTGGTAATATTTGAAATAATAAAGGTCGAACAAAATACATATTATAAACTTAATTTGAAATATCTGATACGAGTAGAGTGAAATGTAGTCACGACGTCCTTTGATAAATACATAATTTGCAATATTGTTGTAAGCTAAGTTAAGTTTTCGTTGATCGTCACTGTAATAGCTCGCAAAAATTTCACAACCGTATAAAAGGACAGGAATAAGATATGTTTTTGCAAGTTTCATACGTATGTTGTAAATTTGGTTTCATTCAGTGCATACATTTCTATAAAAATGTGAAAATAATTTGGTGGTACTAAGTAAAATTTAAGATAAATGCTATGTTTTTGTTTTTTATTGTAGGATTATTTGGCTTTTATCCGATATCGGTTCAATATAGCTTAACATTTTTGTAATCAAATGGACTATACAAAAAAAAAAAAAAAAAAAAAAATATAAAACTGTGGATTTTGTTATGAAAACATCTTCCGAAGTGACAACAACTGGTGATAAACGAAAAAATTTTCATAAAATCTTTGCTTTGATCCACTACAACTCAGGCATTTTTTATTCGATTAAAACCACGACACGTAATTTGGTAACCTTTTAACAATGTATAACTTTTTTTGTTGAGTCAGGACTTGACTCTGAATGGCGGCTGAAAGTGAAATATGCTGTTTTGTGATATATGTGACGATGTATATGTAAACGAAGTTTATATTTGCAGCATATATACCATTATATACATATTTTATATGAAGCCAAGTAAAAATCTTTTCGTCGCAGTCCTGTGTTATTAATTCCAAGGGTGTAAAAAATTCAAAATTTTCATTTTCCGGCAGAAAATCTTAAATCTTTTTTTTTAAGGTCGATGGACCTCCTAACATTGTATCTAAATCAAAAATAAAAAAATCTCTAATTTTTTATTGATATGTTTTTTTAATTATCGTCAAACTTTGTAAAAGATTAGGGTGGGCCCAATAATAAAATAATTATTGCTTCCAATTTTTGTTAGTTTTTCCTTATTAAAAAAAAAAAAAAAATACTTGTACATAAAATATAATTAATTTTTTATAGTAACGAAGCAAAAAAAAAATTTATAAGTTTGTCTTGTCCAATTTTGGCAATACCATGCATAAACTTACCTTTTTGTTATTTTTTTTTTGTGGCTTAGGAAATATGACTCAAGCAATGAACGCAATTTTTATATTTCCGGCAGAAAACTTTCCGACTTATTTGCAGATTCTGTTAAAGTACTCCAAAAGGTACTAAAATCTTAAATAAAAAATTAGATACATACTCTGACAAAATAGTTCCAATAAAAAATCTGAAAGTTAACGATAGTACAAAAACTCTTCTTAGCAATATTATTTACCAACAATATTTTCCTTTTTTTTTTGTATACTAGTAGTAAAAACAAGTAAGAGTGCTATATTCGGCTGTGCCGAATCTTATATACCCTTCACCATTGTGCGAGCAGAATACAGAGCAACTAAATAATTTTTACATATACATACATATTTACAATACTTAAAACTTCATTATAAATGAAATTTAAAAAGCGAAAACTGGTAAATATTTTTTTTAAATCGTTTTTAGAACATAAAAATTTAAAAAAAAATTTCTTTTTAAAAAACCAAGATTCGAACCAGGGAACTCACAGTTTCTAACTTAACACACCCCCTAAACAACTGAACCATGAAGGAACGCTGTTAAAATATCATTAAAATGAAATATGGACCGTTTACTGTTTACAACTCAACACAGTGTTTTGTTTGTTTTCTTTTTGTAAAGGCACTGTTGTCATACCGTAGATTTATCTCTTTTGGCGAGTTTTAAAGTAGCAAAAAACACAAAAATTCCTAGTTTCTATTTGTTAACGAAAATCATATTGGGCATTATGCTAGTATATGTAAACAAATGCGAAGGGGGGCGGGAAGAAGAGACGACAACCGGATTTGAACTTCACTTTTCATAAGGACCCAGAATAAATATACTTTATAGGGTGTAGGACCTTCGGTGAAGGGTATACAAAACAAATTTAATTCTAAAAAAGAGTAATTTTTTGGATTTCAGTAGTTTGGTTATAACTTCCCGATAATGGGTATTTTTCAAAAAAAATTAATATTTTGGTCATAACTTTTTCGTATCTGAACCGATTTTCCCGAGTTTTTCAGAAAATATTTTATATTACAAAAAGGCGTAACCATAGGTCATATTACAGTCATAAAATTCAGGTTTTTTTTAAAATTTTTAATACTTTTGTATGGGAGGTTCCACGCCCACTTCTCCAATCCCGACCACATTTTGTGGGAGGTGTGTATTTATAACCTAAATGTTTGTACCTAATTTGAAAACTTTGGCTCTTGCCGTTCTCCAGATATACAGAAAAAAGTAATAAAAATACAACAACCACAAGGGATTTTTTGGAAAAATTAGAGGCAGTCGTGGTTTTTTGGTCATATCTCAGCCATTGTTGGACCGATGTGGCTGAATTACAATAGCAAGAAATGGTGGACTATATCTGACATAAATGTAAAACAACCTAGCCGCTATCATGTCTGGAGTCTCCGGAAAACACATATCAAACGTAAGACGGACAGACGGATGGACGGATATCGTTAAATCAATTTCTCTCCTCATAAGGACCCAGAATATATATACTTTATAGGCTCTAAGACCAATATTGTAGAAATTTTAAACGGAATGACAAACTTATATATACCCTTTTCCACCTGTGGTATAGGGTATAAAAATTACTAAGTTTGAGTACAATATACCCAGTAAAAACTTCGCTTACAAAATAATTTGTTGAGTAATTAGAAAAACATAAAAGCACTACTTACAATTTTACTGAAAGAATCAAGGCATGTCTTAAAATGAACGCATTCAAGTAAGTCATTATTTTTTACCTACATTCATTCAGAAAAAAGTAGTTATAGAAGTTGTTATTGAAGCAGTTGTAGAAGAAATTTACTAAATAATGAGTGAAAGAAGCTGTTAATTTTGAAAAAGGAAAGGTAAGGAAAAGGTATTAAGAAATGAATTTTTGGCAATTTTTTTAGTAAAACCGGTTAGGTACTTTGTTAGCTTTACAAAAATGTATATTACATAAATATTCTAAGCACTTTATAAATCTTTAGTTTTGCCTATGGGACAGAGCACTGTGCGATTGCTATATTTAAGGCTTTTATGGCAGCGAGACTTTACATGACCGTGGAAGGAAAAGATTAAAAAGTATTTATAAGAGCATTGTGGATTCAAATTGTAATTAGCTACAACAGTGGTTTTCATATTGATTCTAAACAAGCAGCAGATTTCTTAAATTTTAACTTTGTTGTGAAGTTTTTTTTTTAATCCTGTATTCATTATATTACAAATACATAGAACATCATAATATTCCCTTAGCTTAATATAGCGATGTTACTCGTAAAATAAACAATCCCAAAAGATTTCAGACAACAAAACACAAATCTTAATGCAAATACATGTTTGTGGGGGTGGAGGTTGTACAAGCAACCGATTGTGTTGTTAGTAGGGATTTTTTTCCCGGTATTGTCATGGCGGGAATTGTAGGCGGGATTGCCGGAATATTTTCATTTAAGTGAAAAATGAGTTGAAAACTATTTTTTTACTTTTATATAATTATTCAGACACAAGTTTTTCGATATTTTATATGTATTTATTCCCGGAATTCCTATAAGAAATATGGGACGAATTAAAAGTAATTCCAAGCAATCCCATCACTTTCTATTCTTTAGCTATTTGTTTTATTTCGGCCAAGCTGCCCCAAGTCGACTTGATTTCTTTCTCAAGCTGCCACCACTATGCATGCACTGGTCTACAAACGCATCTTTTGCCTTGGGGGTTCCAGTCTAAGGCAGTTCTGGTGATACCGCCGTGTTGTTTCTAAAGGTATGTCCTATCAATCGCCATTTATAAGTGCGGATTGCGGCCATTAAAAGGATTTGGTGCGTAGTAGCCGAATACTCTTAGTTACTAACACGCTTAGGCCAAAAGATTCGCATTATTCTACGTAGACAGCGATTAACAAATAAGTGGATTGTAACGACACCCTTTGGTGTGGCGTTCGATGATACGTAGCCCTTTAGCAGTATGGACTTAAAATAACTGTTAAAGATTCTAATTTTTATGTCTATGGAGAGTAAGAATTAGCTTCAAGTCGTGTTTAAAATACCATATGCAAGTTCTGTCTTGTCAAGTCTGTTCTATATGTCTTACTCCCAACTTCGAAATGAAAGAGCCTTGATATTCAAAAGACCCTACATTTTCACGGGAGCCATCAGACCGCTAAAATGGTCGGATATTTTCTGTGTTGATCCGGTTTGTTTTTGTCTTAAGATTGTTTATTTTTAAACCTACCTTAGAAGCCATCAGATAAGCCATGCGTAGCTTCTCCTGCATGATTGTTAAATTATGCCTTAATTAACAGATGCCTTCTGAGTGGTCCAGAACTTCTAGATGGCTTCGTTCTCATTCGTTCTCCCACATGACGAAAAATGCATTTAACTTCGGTCGCAATACTGTTACTCTCAGAAAAAGTTAATGCAATAAAAACTGCACAATGTTAACGCAAAAACAACTTTAAAGAAGAACCGATAAAAATTGCAGCGACAGAAATCGCTTAATGTAAATGGGCAGTTAGAAAATAAAAAGTCATACTTATTGAACATGGGAAGGTGTTATTTAGGTCACCTTGCAGTTAGTTAAATATAAGCTTAATTTTGGAAGCCACATAAATTATGGTAATTTAAATTTATAACAAATAAACAAATTTGTAGTGCTTAAACGAAAGTTCAAATTTTGCAAAACTCTTTTAAAGTTGTTAGCAAAATTTTTTACAAATTAAAGTATTAATGAAAAATAAAATCAGTTTTAATTAAAAATTTAATCAAGTGAATTAAACGTTTAATCAAGTCTATTAAACGTTTCATCAAGTGAGTTAAACTTTTAATCAAATTAATTAAACTTTTAATTGATACTATTAATTTGTTTTCAGTTGAAAATTTAATTAATTAAATATCACAAATTTTTTAATTGAAAACTTATTCAACGAAATTGGCTTTTAATAATTTGATTTTGATGTTACTGCTGTTCTGTTGTAACCACATATCGCCCAAGAGCATAGCTTCGAGCTGCTCCCAAAACTTCTCCAGCGCTTAGATTTCATCCAAAAAGATAAATGGGCCAAAAAGACTGCCAGGATTAAATGGACACCAAATTTATTTATTTAATTTATTATTAATTTTTATTATTACGTTGACCTCGCTTATTACTTTAGGCTGCTAAATCATCCAAATGCGACAATTTTCCTTTTTGACTAGGAATTCTTACAATTCCGGGAAATTCATAAATGTTTTTGGCGTTCCCGGCAAGTACAAAAGCCCGAAAACCCCTAGATGTTATCGAAAACAGGGGATTTTACTCAAGTTTGTGGCTAATTTATCTTTGCGTTAAAGATAAAGTAATTTTACACATTTTGCCATACAGAGAAGGTAAAAAGTTTGTTTGCATGTAGATTAACTATTTAGTACGAACGGTTAGAGCACTCCCACCCCTAATGAACTATCAATAAATTGATTTTCTTCGCAGGCATTAAAGCACGGAAAATCAAGTTGCATGGAAAAGCAAAATCTTTTTTCAAGTTAACGGTCATGGTTTAATTTTCGTAACTTTAAAGATACATCGCAACGCAAGTATATAAATACATACAATTAGATCCCAAAGGAACTGAAAATTACCTTGGGAAAGCGTATTAGGAATTTCAATATTGTTTGCAAATCCATTTAATGCTTTACAAAAATAGCAGCTTAAAAAGGTAGTTTTAAGGTTATGATTATAATTAAAGAACCTTGATGGTAACTTGCCTTAAAGTGCTTTTTGTGTTTTCATAAGTTATGTCAATTTTGTTGAAAATAAATACTTGAAATATGACGTAATAAAAAGGTTAACTAATCCAACTGGTTTTCTAAATACGTTGTTATTTTTTTCAGTGCCTTGAAGTTGTTTTTAGACTTATATTGCGATTTTATTTATAATTTTGAAGTGAGATTTTTAAAGTGAGAGCTATTTATATTTAGTACTCGTATAAAATTGGGTTTAAAAAAGTTAAATTGAATAGAAAAAAGTAAGAATACTATTTGCTAACTTCCACTAATATACAAAAACACAAATGGTATAAAGTTTTATGCAGCGTTTAAAAAACTGCAGTCATATTAGAAAAACTGCAATTTCTTCCACTTCTTCATTTGTCATTGGCCAAAAAAAAATAAAATGAATTTTGCTTTTACTTCTTATTCATTAAATGTAAACGGTCGCTGTCAAAACAACTCAAAAAGCGAAAAGTTGTTCACAGTTTTAGGTTTCGACTGCAGTTTTTTAAATCCAGGTTTTATGAATACGAAATTATGTACTTTGATTTAAAAAATGTAATGAAATTTGGTTCTAGTGTAAACTTGCTATTTTTGTTGCAGCAATTCCCCTGCGGGAAATTTGTGTCAATTGGCCCCACAGACTGGTCCTGGGATTTGTGAAAATAGAACAAGTAAAAAAAGAAAAAACTCATGATCAGTGAAAGGAGAACCAATCATTTAACTGGTTTGTGAAGAACAAAAAGTTAGCAAAAGTAATGAATTACAGTACAGTCTTCACCGGTGTTGTGACACATTCTCCACATGGCGCAAAAACGAGTTCTGTCACATCTGAGAGACTATTTTGCACTGCAGGTCTGCTTCAAACGGTTTTGCAAAATAAAAAAATCTTATTAATGTTAATTTTAAATAATAATCTCTTACACTATTTTGGTTTAAAAAGTAATTTAACATTTTACCATGAATTCAAATGCAATTCTTTGTTTAAAAAATCTTATAAATATCAATTATAAATATTTATACGGTTATGTTATGTAAACTGAAATAAAGTGGATTTAAAAACGAACAAGCTTTGAAAACGAGCCTGCAAAAAAGTTCATAAAAATATTATTTTTATATACTTCATAATTTAAGTACCAATTATATTGACAAGCACAGCCCTTCAAAACAGGAACAAATTCCGTAATTTTTTAAATAATTGAAATAAAAATATTGTTCGTTTTTAATTCCACTTCATTTCGATTTGAAGAACATGTCTGATAATCTTTACACTGAATTTAAATTGTATATTCGTGTCGGTAGCGCTATCGCCGATTATTCCCTTTGAGTATCGGTATCGTTTCGGCAAAAACGTGTATCGTTACATCCCTAGTAATTTCCTCATATTCATATTGTGTACATATATATATATATATTTAGTTATAGTATAAAGCCCTGCTTTCAAAGGGCTTGATGTTGATTTATACAGTTTTTCATCAAAATTAAATGCATTTTTATTTGTATAATAATTCTTCTCTAAAAACGCCCTTAGGAATCTGTTTTGTTTTATTTTAATCTATTGCTAAATTTTAATTTGTTATAAATGTTTTCATTTATATAAAAAATATTTCTTTTTTGGCATAAAGTATTGTTTTTATTCTTTGACTTATATTTTGGTTTTCCTTTTACCATTTTGCGGTTTAATGTTATTTTGCCTTTTAGGTAAATAATTTTATAAATATTGTATGTATATGTAAGCAAGTATTTAGGCATGTATGTGTTACTTTAGTACCGATAGATATTTGTCAGTGTGTGAATGTAAAGTAGCTGTACAATTAAATAAATAGAAATGATTCTAAATATATGTATTTATATATATTTACATACTACTACAATATGCATACAAAAATCTAGTATTTTTGCTACAAATACTTTCACTATTTAATAGCCTTGAGCTCAAATTTCAAACAACAAGACACATTTTTTGGATGAGCTTATAGAAATTTGCATAATATAGGGGTTTCCATGAAATATACTGTATAAACATATCTGATTCGTTCAGTATTGACTGAAATAATTATCGAATCGGGAAAGAACTCGATCACGACTGTCAGAATCTGGCCCCAGTATTGGTGTCAAAGTGTTTTTAGTTATCCTTAACATTTTGGCATTAAAATCTGCCAAAATCGATTCAGTTGGTTAAGAGTTGTAAACCTTAATGTGGAACAACGACCCTCAAAAATTAAAAATGTTATTACAAAAACTAACAGAAATTGATGCGAAATACACGTATTGATATAAGATTTGGTATAAATTAGTGTTATAGAACTACACTCAAAATATTATGTAGTTAAATTCAAACGAAAATTCATTTTAAACAACTTAAAATTCATTCAAAAAACGGGTCATTTACATTTCATTTAAAACAAATGATTTTTACATTAATTTTTAAATTTTTTATATATTAAACTGCATATTCCTTAAAATTGAATAGTTTTACTTTTAAAAAATATATTTTAACCCACAAAAATCAAACTACATAACAAAATAAATACGGAAAAACATTTTTTTGGTAGTTTGTTTTTTGAATAACAAACATAAATGTTAAAAAATAAAATTATTCGTAAAACAACTATATTTTTATTAAATTTTAACAGTACGGAAAACGATTTTAATAACCCACAATCAGTTAATGTAATAATTTTATAAGTGTATAAATCATTCCATTAAAGTTGGAAAAGAGCGGTGCATAATTGGTCATAGGTCTGATAGAAAGCAGTCTTTTGATGAGAAGGCTGCTTCATAGTCACTTTATAATAATTTAACATGATTTTACTTTAACTTGCAAACAATTTTTTTTTTTTTTAACTATAATTCATGTTCATTTAACATTCCAGTAGAGTTAAAGTATAATGACATTGATATTGAAATAATACAACGAATCACGTTTAATAAAAGTTATTTCAAGTTGAAACAGCGTCAGTTTTATGAAGAATCAATTTGATTTGAATGTGAAATAACAGTGAGAAGAAGCTTAAGGGAAAGCATATATATTTGTTTTAGAATAATTGTAAACACTTACCCCCCGGTACCAGAGAGCGAGACAGAGAGAGAATATTATTTTTTATTTTCTTGTTGCACATGTTTCACTTTTTTTGTGTTCCTCTTTGTTTACAGAAGCACTCACAGTAAAAAGACATTAGCAGAATTGCACGACATGTTTTATCATTCTATTTTGAAAATTTGATTATTTAACTAAAAAATTATACCAAAAAGAATATGGGAATTGTTATAAATTATTTTAAGCATGAAAATATTAAAATTTATTTCCGTATGACGTGCTAAATTCCCAATTGTCCATGTTTTATAAATATACTGAAATTAATTGTTGAGGGAAAGCTAGCTTCAATGCGCATTTCACTGGTTGCTTAGGCCAGATTCCAAAGATTTAAAAAAAGCTAAAAATATTATACAAATAAAACCTTAAAGCGAATAAGAATTATAAACACTCAAAGTCTTACTTGTAACAATATCAAAGCTTTGATAAAACACCAACAATAAACAGCGAGTTTATCTTTTCTTACATTCCCCCACAATTGGAGGGCTTTTTCCGACTCGAATTGTAGTTGTAAGTGGGTAAACAGAAAAAACAAAATTAAAAAACAAATTGCTTTTGTATTCCCAAAAATAGCTTTGATAATATACTTGCATGTGCCTGTGCAAAAAAAAAACTATATTGGTAAATTTGTTTTTTTTTTTGTTGTTTTCTTACCAAGACAATAAAATGAGGCAAAACTTATTAACAAAATACATTTCGGCTTAATTGTATTGCTCTGGAAATTTGTGTGTGGTCACACTTAAAAGAAAAATCAATCCTTTTTAACTTAAATCGGAAAAAATCGATGTCAATAGCACGGTTAGTACGCATTTCAAGTGAGATAAAAATTTAAGAATTTCTAAGTTGACTTAATCCCGAATTCGTGCTTGAAATAATCCAAAAGTTAGTTTTATGGTAACCTAAACACTTACCCCAGAGAACACGAGAGAAAGAGAGAGAGAGAGAGAGAGAGAGAGAGAGAGAATATATCATTATTTTTTATCCTTTACAAATGTCTGTTTCACTTTTGTTATATTTTCCCCATTGCTTATAGAAGAACTTACAATTAAACGACATCAGCAGGATGTCCGATATGGGTTTCTTAATGATTCTTCTTTGAAGATTTGATGTATTTAACAGAGTTCGGGAATTTTTGCTTCTCAATTTTACTTTTTCAACATGAAAATAATGTATGTTTTTCTTCTTGTAGTATTGTTGTTGTTTCTGCACAAAGCACGCAAATTGTTTTGTACCTACTTTTGTAATGTTGTTGTTGTTGCTACAACAAACTTTTAAAAATACACGCGTATGCACTCATACAGAACGCATTGCTAGATTTTTAAGTATGACTCGTTCTTTAAGTGGAAAAAACATACATTTATTACGAGTTTTTTTCATTCTGTGCAGTATCGCGTTAAAACCATGATTACGGAAGGACATTTTTATCGGCCAATGTGAAATGTTTGGTCGGTTTAACCCGTTTTTAGTAATTATTTTTAGGCTTACCGTACAAAGAATTTCAGCTAGTCTGTTCTCCATTAAAATTCTAGTTTCGGGCGGGCATTTATATTGGGGTCGGGAAATTAATAAGTCATTTTGGCTTATTTTTGTACCCTTCACTTGATATGGAAAGGGTATACATATGTTTGTCAGTTCGCTTGTAATTTCTACATTCGTAAAAGGAATACATACTCCGGATCTGGATTGATTTTTAGATATCTATTTATCAATGTGGTTATAGAAATAGGTTTCCGAAGACGCTATAAAAGCTAGGGAGCAGAATTTTAAAAATTTTTATCAAAAATAGTTCCAGGGATTTTGCTATTAAAACTTAGCAGGATCGTTTCATATATGGCTAAGATATGAGCAAAGAACAACGATTCTAATAAAAAAAATTAACTTTTTGAAACTAAGTAGTATTTAATTTGCGGATTTATTTGTTGCATATAACCTTTAAATAAGCCAAGCAGGATGATGATATTGAAGCAAAACCATAACGCTTCAAACAAAAACTCCCTTTATTCTCTTACAAGGAAATTTTGTTTAATGATACTTACCTTTCATTTGCAATAGCTCGTTTTTTTACAAGAGATGTCCTTATTTCTTACGACTAGTTCTATCATCATTAATTTGCTTTTAGCTACTTAGCCTTCGTTGAACTGTTCGCCATGTGCTAAACAAGTCGGTGTACTAATTAACAAACCTTAAGGTTACAATTTACATTATCATATTCCCTGCTCTTAAACAACACATTGTAACAGCTGTTTTCCATTAAAATAATAATAATAATAAAAGCAATTATAAGTGTATTTTCTGGGAACTTACTTGTACTTTTCATAGAAAATTTCTGAGTTTATATTAATGCGTATGACATTTTATGATGGAGCGTTTCTTTGTTAGTAAGGTTAGGAGATCTTGAAGGATTCCATAAAATAGCTTGAGGACATAATTTGTATGCCAACAGTAATTTAGTGTGTGGATAAGCCCATATTTACATGTTACTGTGTTAGTATGTTTGTCGGTCATGTGTAGCAACTACATACAGTTTTTGGTTTGAATATGCACAAATTTATATACATATACATACAGACATGTGCATGTGCTATTTATTTATCTACACACATAAATTCATAATGGTAAATGCTACTAGTAGCAACAACAACGACCAAATACGGTTTGCCACAACAATAATAATGTTGAAGTGATAGAACATGATGATACAAACACACTTGTTGGCAAGAAGACAAAGAAAATAAGATTTAACGAAAGTCTTAAGCCAACAACGAAATAGAAGCAGTACAAAATGCAAGTGCGTTTAAAGTCATTATCAAAATTTTATACTCCGAACTTAATTCTGGCGAAAAGTTTGGGTTGTTTAAAACATTTGTAGGAAGCTTATTGCTTTCATAATGTTCAATGGAAGAAGTTGTTATGTATTTTTCATTTTCGCTAAAGAAACGTGCAAATCTTAATAATTTTTAAAGTTTAAAATAATCTGATATGGACAAAAATATCTTAAAGGCCCAAAGATTGTTGACAATTCCTTATTACCAACTTAACTCTTCATAATAATACGCATAAGTAATATTTACATTCTTAAATATTAATCATACGTATCGTAGCTTCAGATAAAAAAGTATAATAATCTTAACAATTGCTGCCAGATTTGCACCCAAATTGCAGACAGATTTTCCAGAGCGGTGATTTGGGGAGTTTTGAAAAATTTTGGAATTCTACATTTCATTTCGTTAAATCATTTTTAAAAATAAAATATTCTATCCCGGAAATTTAAGGAATTTAACGTAAAGAAAAATGTGAATTTTTTTTAAGGTTTTAATTTGACAATAATATTTTATGAGAGGATCTTGTAGAATTGTTCTGTTAAAGAGGATTTTGAGCGTAGAATTTGATTTTGTGTTTTTTCGATCTTTTCATTATTATTTTCTTTTGAAACCTTTGGAACTTTTTTTGTTCTTCGCTCTGCGTTCTTCGTATTTAAATTTTAAAGAATAAATTAAAACATATTTAAATAAATATCACTAACAAGTAAATTATTTTCCACATTGATAAAATTTTCTAGTTAAAATGGGTGCAACTTTTTAACACTTTAGTCGCTTATAGAAAATTTAATTTTCTGTTTAAAAATGCAAAAACAGTTCTGTAACTTTGGTGAAAATTTCTCGCATCGAAAAGGTGTGAAAAAAAGTTCTATCGCTTCTCGAAAAGTGAGAAAAAAAGTTGTCTGTAAGTCATGGCGAAAACTATTAAAAAAGTTTACGTAGTTACGTTTTAAAAGTAATAATATTTTACTCGAAGCCGATGTGTTATTGCTGACGCCAATCCCACATATCGCTGTCGCCGACCAAAATTTACTTAATTTGAAAAATTTTCAATGACGGCTTCGAAAAAACGGCCTTTGGCTTTACCAAATAATGTAAAGAGCGGCTTTGAACAAATTGGTATATTTCTGAAAAATGTTAAATCAAGAACTAAATTTTTACGTCTTCCGTGTTATTATAAATTGCAATTTACAATTTTAATATACAGTCGAACTTCCATAACTCGAATCACCATTATCCCAAAAAAAACTTCGACTTATGGAGACTTCGAGTTACAGAATTTTCTTGTTGAAAAGAGAATAAATTGCAAATTTGTGTACATTTTGTATTTTTTGTTTAAAACAGGCACTATTTGAAAGCTTCATACCTAAGCATGTAGGTATGTATTTGTAATAAACAAGTTACAATGAAGTAAAATATCGGCATGGTTTGACTTCTAGCTGCTGTAAACCAATTGAGGACTGCTATGTCGATAATTTTGTATATTCGGGTCTTAATCATTTTACTAAAGAGATGAGATACTGACTCAAACGAGTTGATAATTAATTCTTTATTTTTAAAAATCTATGAGACCGTACTAGCTGGGACACCATATTTATTGTCTGCTTCCTTTTTCTTGAATCCACCCTCGACTTCTTTTATAAACTTATATTTCCCTCCATCGACAAACATTATAAAACACGTTTACTTGCCATGAAATAAACACATACAAATAATTTTAACATATTTAGGCAAACCAAAAGACACACGTAATATACAAAAAGGGATTTCCCCGAAAAAAAGAGCAAAGTAAAATATACAAACCTGCTAAACAAGCAAAAGAAAGCGAAATAAATAAACAAAATAAACAAAACAAGCAAAAAACTTCGAGTTATAGAATACAAATTTGAGTATTTGGTTCGAGTTATGGAGAATTTCGAGTTATGGAAGTTCGAGTTACGGAAGGAGAATTGTATGTAGTTTATTGTTTTAGAGCTACTGCCAATCAAATTGGTTCGAGTAAGAGAAAATTCGAGTTAGAGAAGTTCGAGTTATGGGAGTTCGACTGTATATATATATGTGTGTTATAATTTTTTTTTCACCCCGTTTCTTTTCGTGAGTTTATTTGACAGTTCAAAGCGGGAACTTTCTCACAAAAATTTTAGAGACGCAGTTAAGTGTGCAAGTGGCAGTGCAATAAAACTGAACTGGCAAAAAAAATTGATATAATTTTTTTTTTTTACATATTTTGATTTTTCTTTACCCACTGTAGTTGTACATTTAGAGTTGACAAAAAATTTTATTTCAAAATCAATTGTAGTCAGGACTTAATTGTTGTTGTTTTTGTTAAAGCTTTGATATTGTTACAAGTAAAACTAGTGTTTATAATTCTTATTCGCTTAACCGTTTTATTTGTATCATAATATAAGATATCGTCCCCTCAATATAACAATAGCGTATAATTTTTTTGGGGTTTTGAGTAAATCGTGTTTAAAGTTTTTGTCAAATCGGATCTCTATTGAAACCTCATTATCGCGGTAAATAAAAATTATTCATATTGTATTTTTCGACGAATACATAAAACCGTTTCTTGTCTTTAACTTGACCTATTTTTTTTTATTCTACGCATCCTTTAAGACCATAATTATGTCATTCAAAGAGCAACTCCTCCATATAGGCTATTTTATTTTTTAAGGAATTTGAATGATGTACCTGATACACTATTTTATTTTGTATGGTATACGCTGTTTTATTCAATAATTTTACGGTATTTTTATTCAAATATTTGATCTCAAAAATATCAATTTGTAACATTATAAAACAGTGATTAATTATAGTTTAGTTAATACAGTTGCACATATTTATTAATCTCCAATTTGGGTTATTATAAACAAAAAATTATGATAAGTTAAGGTATACATTGCGTAAATCAAAAATAACTAGAAATTCATTCATCTTCTTTCTCTTCCTCTGCTTCATCTGGCTCATCTAAACAATTTCGCTTCTTTCCACCTTGTAAGTTAAAAAAAAATGACTGCGAGCCACGAGGAATTACATTCTTCTTGCACAAATTTTGGAGATCATGCAGCTTTCGATTACAATTTGTAATCGGAAGCTCTTTATTGTATTTTCCAGTAAACGAAAAGTTGATCACCTCTTTTGTTTTTCGCGTTCCTCCAATATCAATTGCTTTCAAGTCTCCATCCCATTCCTCCTTGTATAATAATTGTTTTCGTTGATTTTTGTTCACTTGGAGGATCTTAAGATTAAGCCAATTAACCGAGTCATTTTTTATATTTTTCTTAAGGCTATGGCCTAACCTCGAAAACATGGCTTTGAGATCAATCATATCACTGTATTGAAGCCTCTCTACAGCAAAGGGGTTTCTCCGTCTTGCCAGTCTCATTATAGTTGGCCATTCTTCCGGCAAATAGACGCATATATTCCTCTTCGCACGTTCTATTGCAGAGTGCATCGAATCTACCTCCATTTGTGTGTGTCCGCTTTGGAGATACTTAATTGTTATCGAATTTAGCTTCAAAGTATTGTTGATATAAATCAATAGTGTAGCAATGAACCTGTTTCTGTTCTGTCCCCCACAGCAGTCTGAGTAGAGAATAACATCGGTTACCGATTCATCTAACGAGTTCATCATTTTCCATACTGTGGTCCCAATTTCGTCCGATCCTCGTTGACCCTGATTTTCATCCCATAGAAAACAGTAACCTTCTCCACTGGCAATATCGTAAAATGTGTTATTGTACGTCGCGAACTTTCGGCTGTAATACATCGTGCTTACGTTGCTACAAGGAGTCGTTAACACTGACTGGAGGTCAAAAGTAAACACTTTTAAGTTACTGTTACTTTTAGCTGATTCCTTGTCAGTTTGCTTGTTAGTTCTTGCCTTTGTCTTATTTAAGATGTGTTCATCATAGGATTTCTGAATGGAGTGTTTGTCCTCAGCGTTTTTGTACCTCTCGCATGTTAAGCAGGTGTCCTTTTTTGGACGATGGAAAGAATAATTATAATCATTGCAAAATATCCGGCGATAAACGTTTTCTTTAATGATAACGTCCGGGTGGAGTTCTTTGAATAAATCGTACATTTTTGATATTGTTAAGTCGGAGGCAAGATAAAGTCGTTGACTTTTTGCTCGAGTGTAATGGCTTTCGACGGCTGGAAATGACTCGATGTGCTTTTTGATAAGCACAACTGTCTCTGCGTCTAATTTCCTCTGGTGGCCATGTTGACCCCTCTTATCAGTAAGTTCATTTTGACACATCTTCTTGGCTAACACAGATATTGCGCCGTCTGACAAGTTCAAAGTATTTAAAAAAAACTTCTTGCATACCTGTTTGGCTTTGAGAGTATAATTAAATGTGTTCGCCCGCCGTGATCCGATTGTCAATGTCCTTTTGCACTTTTCAATTTTCACGCAATTGGCCAGGAACAGTCGCTGCTTCGAATAGTCGCCTAAATTCCAATAATCTGCATTGATCTCCATGCGCTCTTCTTCTGAGAAGTTTTGTGGGCAATTATGGCGGCACTTACAGTCAACGGGTTTCAGAACACGTTCTTCAACTCTTTTGCCACTCTTAGTGACATACGGCTTCCCTTTGTTTCGATGATTCTTCCTTTTTTTCTGCACCCATTTCTGACTTTCAATCTATAGATCGGAAATAATTCACAGTTAGACGTGGCTAGACTCAAACAATATTTCTCAAAAGCTGTTTGCTGTACTCACCTTTCTCTTTCGCGTAAGTATATTTCTAGCATTTTCATCCTTGTTATTGATATAAGTATCAGCACAGTCTGCGATTTCTTCTAAAACTACATCTGCTGTCTTTATCGCTGAATTATCTAATTCATCTGCCAAGGCCTGTGCATAATCATCCGAATCGGGGACATACTCCTCCGACGATCCTGCAGAGATGTCTGTACCATTTTCATCATCTGTTCCAGGTATCTCTATGTCCGACGATCCCACAGCGAAATCAGACTCATCAGTCTTTGGATCAATTTCCAGAACTACTGGTGGTTTCGTGTCACAGCCTGTTGATATTTACCTTACTCACTTCACTTACATTATATTATAATAGAAGATACTCACTCAGACGCTTCAAATCCATATTTTTAACGAACAAACTTTCTCTGCGAACTGAATTTGCAAACTTAAATTTCAAATGACTACAATATTTCCTTGGCATTTATGTTGTCAAAATAACGTAAACATCGCATAGGCTACTATTCTTGTCAATTGTTGATAAAACTTTAGAATTTGTATTGAAAATAAAACAGTTTATGTGGGGTATAGAAATGGTCGGAATGAAACTATTTCTCAAACAATAGTGTATATTATTATAAGCTATTTTATGAGTTAAAGTTTTCATAAATTGTATTTTTTTCTACAGGATAAAATGGAGTATAATGCGTATACACTTTTATTCTTTTAACAACTTTGGAATGGCAATTTCAAGTAAAATAGTGCATATGAGCTTACACACTTATTGAAGGAAAATTTTGAACAAGAAATTATACACTATTTTTTCCAACGACATTTTGACCCACTTTTTGGAAGTAGAATTTTACGAAATTTTGACCAGACATAAAATCAATGATGGAGATTCTAAATATGCAATAAAAAAATAATAGCGTATGAGCACATACGCTATTGTTATATTGAGTGGACGATATTATCTTTAGTTTTACTAAAATCTTAAAATGAAGTTTCCTGATGATCTGGCCTAAACAACCAGGGGATAGCTTATCCCATCAACAATATATTTTAGTTTATCAATAGTATGAATTGGGAATTTAGAGCATTTAAACAAAACTTTGTGAAAAACAGTTGATTGTTTTAATATATGGCATTTTTTTTAATTTCTCACATTTTAATCGAAAAGTTTCTCGACGCGGGAGTTACAGAACGAGGGCACAGATTCGTCATAAATCTCTAAACGTGGAGTATAGAAAAGTTTTCTGGCTTACTAATTGTACATAAAACGAACAGACAATTAAAAACAAGTAGAAGGGCTGGTGCGAAGTCAACTTTACACTCTCACCCAGAGACCAGGGGCGGCCTGATTCTAGCAGCCGAGATCGAGTACTTTCTCGATTCGAAAGCAATTTAATATATAATTATTCCAGTCAATATTGAACGAATCAGATTTATTTTTTCGGTGTTGTAAAGCGTTAATTTAAGTTTCACAATTCTGAAAAAATTATTTCGATTCGTTTAGTATCGACAGAAATAAAATTGCTTTCCAATCGAGAAAGTACTCGATCACGACTGCCAGAATTAGGCCCCTGTATTGTTTATTATAAAATTATAAAACAAATTTTTTTATCATCGGGGGAATTTTGCTCCAACGTATATATCCGCATTTTTTGGGTAATAATGAACTGATGGATGAAACAAACTTCGTATGTAGAAAGTCCTTTTTATAGTCTTCACCAATAGTTTTAAACGGGGTACACTAAGTTTGTTATTCCGTGCAAATTTTTTTCCAATATTTATCCAAGACACCTTATTTGAATTTCTTAGGTCCCTGAAAAATTCTAAATAGATTAAGCCCTGTCCATCTGTCTGTCTTTCTGTTGAAAATACGCTCACTTTCGAACAGCTCTAAAGAAAAGCTTAATTCCAAGGCAGTTTCGGATTGAAATTCAGTACAAGCGATTCAGTTGAAAAAGAATATTGGGCTCAAATGTAAAACAATCACCCTTAAAAAAACATTGAAGAGAAAGACTCTGACTGCCTAGCAGTAGCCTCTTAAGGGATCAAATGTATGACTGACCTCCATTAGTTTCTTGTCCTTAACATTTTCTCAAAACATACTTGCCTTTACCTCCACCCCTAAGGGGGCTCCGATTAAAATATGGCGTTTTATGAAATTCTTAAATTGAATTAAAATTTGTATCTTTTGTGAACAAAATCAAAAGTTGTTACAACTTACAATTTACAATTCTTAGTTACAAGATTTATTAGCGATTCATAATGATTCATTTAAATCATTTGTTGCTTGTTTGAAACTTTGTTTTCTATACGTGTAGAAAAAATTAGAAACATAGCTGCATTTTCCAATTTTTTATGCTGCTTTAAAAAACAAAAATTTACAAATTTTGCAAATAAAATATTTTTTTTTTCCAAAATGATGTTTCGAAAACGACATAGCAGATTAAAAAAAGTTTCACCTTTCTTTAAGGTATTTTTAGTGCGGAGTTTCGGTTTTCTGGTTTTTTTCAATAAACGCAAACGTTTATGGGTTACGCGAACATATATTGTGCTACCTCCTCCATTTTCAAAATAGCGGTATATCTCGAAAAAGAGAGCTAACCTAAAAAACGCATAGCGAAACTGGATTTACCGAATTAGGTTAAAACGCCAGTTGCCCCGCTTACCAGAAAAAAAGTGTAAAATTCTAGCACAGCTTAATCAGTCCATTATTTGCCATAGAGGCCATTAAAGCCTTGAAAATTTTTATCAGACCAGCCGTTTGAAAAAGTCAGACTTTTTGGTTCTGCACCACCATTAAAAAAAGATTTTTTTTTTAGACTTCAGAATTATGCTAATTTGGCCAAAAAAATAATTTTATAAAGAACTTTAAGTTTTAATATTTTTTCGTAGGGCATATTTTAAAAACCTCTGCACATAAAATAACTTTTACTTACTTCCCTCTAACATCTACTCAACATACAATTCTTGTTTCGAATTTAAATATGTATGTAACAAATGTACAAGTATCTGTATTTACACACAAACATACATGTTTGTGTATCAGTGGGTACGTCTATGTAGGTTAGACCAAGAGTGTGTAAAGTATGCTTTAGCCATAAGTGCTTCGTAGTACTACAAACAACAAAGGAAACAATGAAAGTTTTTTTTAAGTTCTCTGTTATTTTTCTTAAATTTATTTGAAGTTCATAAAAGAAAACAAATTTCTGTAAAAACTTTATTTACTTTAACAATATTTAATATTAAAAAAAGTGTACTAAACTTTGGCCAGAAAAAAACAGATATTTGTTCTTCTTGTTTAGAACTTTTCAGGAAATAAAGGAAATTAATTAAGGTTTTCTTTTTATAAGAAAAATTAGGTCAGAAAGCATTAATTATAGCCTTTTTGAAAAAAATTGTTTACAAAAATTAAGGCGAAATATGTACATTGTTAGGAAGAAAACTTAAATCAACAGAGAAGTTTAAACTGCGATTTTTCTTTCTAAATGTTGATGGGGCATTTCAAAGTCTTCTTCTAAGCAAACAAAATGTTAATTACTTTATTTATATTGTTGTATACAGGTATACACCCTCCACTATCACAAGTGGTAATAAAAAAAATATTAAGATTGTGATACCGTGTGGAAAGCTAAATATTAAGGTGGATTTATCCACGCATTCCGAACAATATTTTTGTCCGGACATTAACTTTTTTACTGAGAGTGTTCTGCAGAACGATTCACCTATTATGGAAAATTTGTCCGGAAAAACAAAGCCACCATATGGTTTACAGATGTAAACAATTATACGAAATGGCAGCACAACTAGCAAACCACTTATTTTGAATTGTCTTTGAAAAGTGTAATAATGAAAATGGACGAAAAAAGGGAGTGATTTTATTATTTTTTAATTATCTTATTTTTTTTTTTTTATTTAATTATTCAGCAAAAAAACAATCATATCAACTTTTATGTACAAATCGAAAAAAGTGGCAACTCAGTACATTTTGTTCTGAAAAAAAAAATTAAAATTAAACCAATTTAAGAAAAAAAAATAATTTCTCTCTCTTACTCAAAAGTAAGACGTCAAAATTCACGTAAAAAATTTTTTTGCCGGACAAAAATATTGTTCGGAACGCATGGATGAATCGAGCTTTAAGGCTCAACTCTAATATGCATAAGCTGGCTTAAGCTACTGTCAAAAATTAACAAAAAGCCTCTCAAAAGCCTTTAAAAAAACAAAAATAAAATCAAAAGAAATTTTATTCCATATGGAAAGTGCGATCTGTTTCGCACTTTGCTTAAGCAAATGTCAGTTTCATAAAATTAACCAAAAAGTTTTCTTAAGTACAATATGGTTTGCCTCATATGATTTACATGAGCACAATTGCTTAAGCCAACTTAAGCATATTATAGCTGGGCCTGTAGTCTTTTTATGGCTTTTGTTTTTATTTAATTCTAAGTTTAAATTTTTTAATTTAAGCAAAATATTTAACTGACAAATTTCTAGTAGTTTTCATTAGTTGGTTAGGATTGATACTCGATTTACTAAAATAGCTTTAAGTCACCAAAAAATGCTATGAATTTTTCTCACCATCGTTTAGGTTTTCAAACTTATATTGTACCCTTTATCATAGATGAAAAATACATATATTACACACAGAAAAAAATACCAATGTAAAATTAACATGGAAAAATGTTGATTGAGCATCATAGTAATTTTTTGCAAAAGTATGCCCTTTATTTAAATTTATCATTATTTCATATTAATTTTAAATAAAATAACCTAAAATCAATATTATTCACTGTTAAAATAAAAAAAAATATATTAAAATATAAATAAATATGGATTCAATATTGAATCCATAAAAACCTGTTTTATATTAAAATCAAAAGTTTATCTTGTTAAATTAACATGCATACATACTTAAGTTATACATTTTTTATTTTCATTTTTAAAATATGTTATAAAAAAAAGACAATTCCCGTATTCTTTTAATTAAAATTATTTAGTTAAATAGTACATCAAGTTTTCAAAGTAGAATGATGACGAAAACCATATTGGGCGATTCTGCTGATGCTTCTGTTATCAAAGGAGAATACAAAGTAAGTGAAACATGTGTTACAGGGGTAAGTGTTTTGAATTATTCTTAAATAAATGCATATGTTGTCTCTGAAGCTTCTTCACACTGTTATAACACACTCAAACCAATTTCAATCTACATGAAATTCACGTTGTTTCAACTTGAAATAACTTTCATTCAACGTGATTCGGATTGTTATTTCAATATAAATTACATTTTGCTCTAACTTTACTGCAATGTTAAATTAATATGAATTAAAGTTATTTTAAAAGAAAAAAATGTTGTTCGAAGTTATTGTAAAATCAGGTTGAATTAACATGCAAAACGTATAAAGCAAAATCACCACCGAAAAATGTTAAATCAACCTTGTTTTCTACGTTTTTAACTTGATTTTTTTCTGTGTGTAGTTGGTCATTCCCTTTTTATTTTCTACAATATTGATCTAAGGCGATCTCATATATAAAATATATTTTTTAACCCTGATAAAAAGGAAAGTTAATATAAAGAATTTTTGCTTCAACTCCATAAAAAGAAGAAATTTTTACATTGAATTATTATAGGCAATGAAATATATTTTTATTTCGACAAATGTATGTAAAGCCTGGCCAATGAGTCGATTCAACACCAAAACTGTGCCTATGCCATTCGTTTCTACGCACCGAAACGACTCAGTGTTCAAGGAAAAACGAGCAAGGATTGTAAACTCAGCACCATCTGAATTTTAGATCTCGCTGCTACAACAACAAAACGCCAAAGCCGAATATTCATGGCGTCAAAACTAAAGCTAAAGCGAACCAAGTAAAAAAAATTCGAAATAACTTTGAGGTTCAGTAAGTGAGCTCCCGATAAGGGCTAATTTCACCAATTTATTTACATATCAATTTATGTTTACAACTCGTTCTTTATGTCAAATAAAAATAAAATTATATGAAAAACTTATTTGTATATGAATTGATATTCAAATAAAATTATTAAAATTGGCCATAAGTGTTCAGACAGAATTGAGTCTTCAACAAAATGTAGAGCTGCAAAACAATCGATAGTACTATCGATAGTTTTATTTTTTGCGGACTATCGATAGTTTTTATCACTATCGATACTATCCGAAAATTTTAAAAGTAGCTGCAAAGTTTATTAGATGTATTCAACGAAACATTTTTAAAAACTCATTCGATGCAATTTTTAAGCAGAACATAAACTTTTTTAGTTCTTTGGAAAAAAGGAAAATAAAATAGTAATTAAGTTACCTTATCCTAAATTTAAGTTTCTTTTTAGATCTTCATATTCAAAAGTACACATGCAACAACAACTAGAAATAATGGCACCCTTGAGACCTTCACAATCAAAATTACACACGCGCAAAGTTTCAATTATTTTGTACGACTTTTCAGAAAGTTATAAAAAAATTACTCCTTGCGTACATAACTTTTTTCAATGTGTAACAATATTTGGAATAAAAACTTAAGCTAACTTCCGATCTGTGACATAAGGATTGTTAAGGAAAACAAAACTTTCAAAAATTATAACCGCAGATAAGTGATGATTATATTAGAATAGGAGTAAATTTTCAAAAATCGTCTTTAATTCTTAAAAAATAAACTTACGCTGGGTCTCCACGTAGCAATTTTTTAATTCCCAGTTTTTATTTTTGATAAAAACACTTGAAATTTATTGTTGATGGGATAAGCTATTCCTATGCGCATTTTACTGGTTGCTTAGGCCAGGTCATCAGGAAACTTCATCCATAAAGATTTTAGAAAAACAAAAGATATTAAACCAAATAAAACTGTTAAGCGTATAAGAATCATAAGCAACAGCTCTACTTGTAACAATATCAAAGTTTAAACAAAAACATCAACAATAAACAGTGTGTTTAGCTATTCTTACTTTCTCCACTACAATTGAATGGAATTCTTTCAACATTAAATGTAGTTGTAAGTAGGTTAAGAAAAAACAAAATGCAAAAAAAACAACTTGCAAAAGAATGTTGTCAGGTAGTTTTTTAGGCCGTGCACTTGCCAGTTTATTATCAAAAGTAATTTTTGGGAATACAAAATTTTAATTTAAAAGATTTCGTTATTCGTGCTTAATTCCCAGTTTTTATTATTGATAAAAACACTTGAAATTTATTGTTGATGGGAGAAGCTATTACTATGCGCATTTCAATGGTTATTAAAATAATGTTAATGTTACCGACCTTATATAAACTAAATAATTTAAAAAGTGTTGCCTTGTTTTAACCTGTTTGTCATTGTCATTGTCAGCGTCTTAAAAAAATCAATGGGTTTATTTTGTAAAAAACTTAATTCTACTTCCTTGAAAATTTTTTAAAATTCAAAAAAATTTATATGAATAAATTTTCAACGTAAAGGCCAAAACAGAATGTGCATAAACAAACTTAAGCTACTGTCAAAAAGAAAAAAAAAAAAAAAAAAAAAAAAAAAAAAAAAAAAACATTGATTCCGTACGGAATGAGCGATTAGTTTCGCACCTTGCTTAAGCAAATGACAGTTTTATAAAACTTAACATAAAGTTTCCTTAAGTTCAATATGGTTTGACACATATGATTTACATGTATTTGCTCATTAGCTTAAGCCACGTAATTCACATTCTGGTTGGGCCTTAAGGGTTACGAAATAACCTTTTAAGTTTTTAGACTTAAGGTGAATATTTTGAAGTCAAAGGTGAAAAAACTGACAATCCTGATGACAATTAACCGTCTCTATATCTATATAAAGCTTATATTAATTATAAACTTTAAATGACACTGAAATATAAAGTGAATATGCTGGGTTTATACCTGAAAACCGTTTTCTGTAAATGAAGTTTTAAAACTTTTTAATTTTTTACCTTCTTCATTGACTACTGTGTTCACAGAAGTGGCACATAGAAACTTTTCGATACTATCGATAGAATCGATAGTTTGTAAGAGAACTATCGAAACTATCGATTGTTCACAGAAGTGGCACATAGAAACTTTTCGATACTATCGATGGAATCGATAGTTTTTAAGCGAACTATCGAAACTATCGATTGGGCCGACTATCAATAGATTTGCAGCTGTAACAAAATGTATAAATTATAATGAAAGTATGGCAGCTTTGTTGGACGAATAAGAGTCTATATGTGAGAGCAAAAAAAGAAAAAAAAAACGTTCTCAAAATCAAATGGATTTTATTTTACGACTGCTTTCTAAGACAAATTTTTATGTCAAATTGTATGGAAAATGTGACCTCGTCGAACTAATTTCTGGAGCCATTGACTTGGGTTTATTACAGTTACCTTTAGAACGAAACACTTTTTGATTTAGTCCGTTTTCGAAATACATACATATGTATATGTATTATATATTATGACCTGGTACGGTTCAGCTCTGAGCCCTTCATATATTGTGGACCAAGAGGTGTGGCATCTGTTATGAGACGCTGTAATCGAACTCTGGAGATCCGCATCGAACACAATTTGGTCGTTTAAAGCGACCAACGTTGGTCCGTTTAGTATTTTTCAATACATCAATGGAGGCTAACTCTAGCCTACAAATTTGGAAAAAAAAATTGTCTGCAGCACCGAGAATGTTTTTTAACAAATCTGGGTGCGCTGAATTCGAATCTGGCATACGAATTGGGCTATCACGTCTTGTTCATTTTTTATCGCAAGCTGGCAATACTGTAAAACAGTCAATACTGACACTGCAATTTCAAAATTATTTATTTGACAGAAGCCCACATTCATTGTAAAATTTAATAATAGTAGCGTTTAAGCATGTCAGAGAGATCGTGTGTTACTGATTCAAGCTATTTTTGCTTTGTGTGTGGTGAATATTTGGTTGGAAAAAAGGATATGCAATATCAGAATCATTAAAATATGCATATTTACATTATTTTGGATTTGCAGTCAGAAACTTGGACAAACAGTGGACACCGACAATGTTTTGCATATTCTTTATTCGCATTTAGAAAAAAACTAGGTGCAGTGGGTGCGATCAAGGCGAGCGTGCTCACCAAGATTTAATGAAAATTAAAAGAATTTATCAAGGATTTTGGAGCAAAAGCATGCTGGTAGACTATTGCTGGACTCTAATACGTGAAACCGAGCAAACAAAATAGAAACGACGTTCGAATAACGCCATTCACTTTGGAAAATTCGTTGATTTTTAAATAAAAAAGTGATGTTTTATGTTAGAAACGAATAAAAACATTTTTTTGTATCTCGAAAACCTGACGTGATAGAGAAAACCCAATTACAGATTCGAATTTAGCCCACCAAATTACCCTAGGAAAGATATTTGGTTTCTCCAGTCCAAAACCGTTGTGTCTAGTGTTATCCTGGACTATTTTAGAATGTATGTAAAGGCTATGCTTTTGGTTGTTGAGATATTTGTTCATTCATAACATATTTGTTGTTGGATTACATTGGACTGATTTTGTCGTGAAATGGTTGCGGTGGCAATAATTTGGTTGTAGTAACTGTAATATGCATAAACAATGTCCTGTTAAAAGAGAATTTCCTTAAAGTTTATGAATAGAAATAATAAAAAAAAAATTATCGCTTCATTTATTATTCTAATTTGTTAAACTTTAAACAACGATAGTTATTTGTTTTCATTAAATAAACATTATTTTCATTACCTTTTCAATATTATTTATTTGCTTTAATTATTTCAAAATTCTCCTAGAGATTTATTTTCTTTTACCATAAAATCATATCTTCTTAAACTTTGCATTTTAATAAATTAATTTCTACAGAATAATTTCGTTAAGTTTCTTATTGTTTTTCTTTAAATATTGACTTAAAGATTTTCTTAATGTCTAAAGAAATATTTAAAATTTCATTAAAAGCTCAAATATTTATCCATAAATTGTTTTCTTAAAGTGAAACTTTATAGTTTGTTTAAATGTTTACCGTTTTGTTTGATTCTTTTGAAATTGAAATTATTTAATTACAAAAAAAAAAAAAAACACTTACAATTGTAACAACACCTTAATTTGCTTAAGCTTTATTTCCTTCAGGATATTATTGCCACTTTGATGTGAATTTCTCCACCGCCACAGGGGAATGTTTTACACGCTTAAGTACTCAATTGACTTGTACGCCACGGCTGGCTGGCAAATGGATTACAACCAACAAAAAAAAATAAATACAAAAATGTAATTAAATACCAAATATAATTGATGATTACTGGCTTTTTAATATGTCTGTTACAGTTGTGTAATTCATTGTAAGGCAGTATTTGACTTTCCTTTGGAGTTTAAGTGATACATTGAGCGAAATTTGCTTGGACGCACATTTGTTTTAATGGATATAAACAAATGAGAATAATTTGGATAATATAAAATTATAAATTGTTTTAAATGATATTTTTAGTTACACCAAGTGTTCGAAAATAAACACTAAATATCGCTCCTTAGTGTTCGGTTCGGTAGATTTACGGAAAACAGAAACGCTAATAGTGTTTGTTTAGTAAATCATTAAAAATAATAACGTTTCCCTGTTTGTCATCTTTCGAACAAAAAATAATACTGTTTTATCCAACTCAAGAAAAGATCTCTTTTTTTTTTAAACAAAAAACTTCATTGTGTTCGGTTCGGCTCATTAATGCTCGTCCCTTTTGGCTGGAAAAAAACAAACATATTTTACAAAAACATAAATTTACACAAACAAAACATTATAATGTTTGTGTAGAGTATCACTACAATTGTTTTGTATTTTAACGAAGAACAGAACAATATATAATGTTCGGCTCTTTTTGAAAATAGTTACTAACGGTATTAAGGGTCGTGTTTGTCTACACAATCACTAGAAAAATAGATATTGTTCTTGGGCGTGTCAGCCGAACGCTAAATAATGTACTGTTTATTTTCGAACACTGGTTTGTCTATCGTCAAGTTTTTTGCCCAACTTAATTTAACATTTCTTTGCTTCAGTGTTTGACAAATTCAACCATAGAGAGGTACACAATTAGTCAGCGCCTTTAGATTGATAAAGCCTTTTACAAAAATGGTCGTTCATATCAAAATGCATTTCTTGTACTTTTTGTGGTCAGCATAGTCGCCCAAATGTGCCCACAATCGAAATAATTGTGCGAAAATTTCAGCAAACCGGGTTTGTAGGAAATGCGATAACACCTGTTTGGTGCGGTTTATGGGCTGGCGGCGTCATCGGCTCTTTTGCGCAAGAAATTCAATAACCGTGTTATCTCACGTCGTGGAGATGTTAATTAGCCGCTACGATCATGTAAATTGACACACTTGGACTTCTTTCTTTGGGGATATTTAAACGAAAAAGTGTACGACAATAAGCCAAGAATAATTCAAGAGCTAAAGGGTGAGACATTTCGGCACATTTACGACATTGAACCTCAATTATGTCTCAGAGTCATTAAAAATATGTAGCATATATAGTTCTCATATTTGAATAAGAAAATCGCGTATTTGATTAAAAAAATATTTGAATATTCTTCGATGACGATTTATGCGGTATTGATAAAAAAGTTCGTAAGTAGAGTTATTGAATTTTTAGGCAACAACCAAGTTTATTGAGTCAATAAAAAAAGTTGTTGCCCAAAATAATTTTTTTCAACGAAATATTTACGTGATTTGTTAAAATACATTGTTGGAACTATTGAATAAATCAAACAAAATGTTTATCGAATCTTTTTTTATTTATTAATCATGATGTTCTTAATTACCAATTTTTGGTCTTTGACAAATACACTCAAATTTATTGTGGGGGGATAAGCTAGTTCATATGCGCATTTCGCTGGTTGCTAAGGCCAGATCACCAGGAAACTTTTTTCTAAATACATTTGAAAAACCAAAGATATTATGCAAATAAAACTGTAAAGCGAATGAGAATTATAAATACTATTAAAGCTTTTAAAAAGTGGACAAGACTTGTAAAAATACTGTCTTTACTTTGATTCAAATGCTTTTTTATTGAATATGAAGAAATATTTAATTGTTTCATTATTAAATATGTTTTAAAAAGTGCTATTTTGCAAAGTGTAGTTTTGATAAATTGTTTCATTAAATTTTATTTTTAACAAACTGTATTGGTAAACATTTTCTTGAAATATTTTTTTCTGTGTACCATTAATTGGGAACAAGGAAACTGTATAACCGAGTCGTTGGCGCATGCAGGCATTAGCTTGGATCTTAATGGTCCAATATGTGATATAGAAATTCCACTTTTAAAGTGTAAGCAATTTTTCGTAAATAAATTTTATCTCACCGTTAGCCACAGATAGTTCTACAAAACCAAATTTACGGAAACCAGAAAAATCTAGCCGATTATAGATGACAAAAAAGATGCAATCCCAGAGGCTAGAGCTCCCTAGCAATGATCTATGTAGAACCTGCAATGACGACGAAAGTTAAGAATAAACAGAACATCTTATGTGTCATTGTCCACCATTCGTAGACTTTAGACCCAAATTGTTTTGTTAGAAAACCCTCTCAGTCAAAACCGTCTTCTCTAGTTCCGGTTAAACAGAAATTCTTTTTTTTTATTGAATGGAGAGTTTGGCTGAACATTAATGTTGGCGACCACGTGATATAGGATGTCTCTAAGATAATGAAACATAGTAACACAATGGTAACTATTTACTGGACCCACAATTATAGTCGGTCAAGCCCTACATCACAGTATTTATAGATACATTTTCGAGAGGATACTTTATTTAGGACACATTTTGAACTGGATTTGGAAGCCGTGGAGTTCCTTTTGCTATCATGCAAACTCAAACTGCGGCAGATAACTATCGATTCTACTAATGACAGATGGGCTTATTATAGGATCACCAGGCAACCGCTCATTTATATGAATGATTAGCTTATCATGTCATTACCATCGATGACCAGAAGATATTTTACTTTTTTTATCTGTAATCACGGGGCATTGGAGTGGTCAGAAAAAAGCATGACCGAAGTGAGAGCATAAGCACTGGTCAGGTGTATGTTCAACCTTATAGGAACAATGAAAAGGTATATTCAAAATAAATTGAAAGTTGTTATGCTTTTATTGAAACTCCCATTATGCTCATGCGTCAACGTGAGTTCAAGAAGCACTATCTGCACAGAAAAAATTAAAATTGTTTCTAATCACCAAATTCATAGAATCAAGCAACCCATTTGTTGATTTTTCACCTATTACCAAAATGATTATATTGATTACACAGCCCGACAAAATTAAAAAAAATTTTTGCTTCTTTAAATTTATCAACTGATTCTAGTTAATTTGGGTGCGCTGAATTCAAATCTGTAATCAGTTTGTCTCTATCAGCTCTAGTTTTCATGATATAGCTTTTTTATACCCTCCACTTATGACCTGCATTTATGACCGTCTGTTAGTTTTTTCAAAAAATTTTTTCATCAAAATTTCTTATTTACAGTTATGGTAGTTGCCAAAAAAAACATATTTTCCGTAAAAAAATTTTTTGTGTAATTGCTAGCTGATTAACGGGAATTTTATATGTACAATATTATTGAGAACGTTATTTTTTCTTGTTGCACTCCAATTGAATATCGGAAAAAAAAATATTTGAATTAAAAGAATTTTGGGTAAAAAATTTTGTTACGGAAAAAATGTTTTTTTTGGCAACTACCATAACTGTAAATAAAAAATTTTGATGAAATTTTTTGAAAAAACTAACAGACGGTCATAAATGGAGGTCATAAGTGGAGGGTATAAAAAAGCTATATCATGAAAACTAGAGCTGATAGAGACAAACTGATTACAGATTTGAATTCAGCGCACCAAAATTAACTAGAATCAGATGATAAATTTAAAGAAGCAAATTGAGTGTTGGCCTGTGTTATATTGTAAAAATTTAATATTTTGAATATTTGTTTTTTCAATAAATGATATTTTTAATTTTAATTAAAAAAATTATCAAAAAACTTTGCCGTTTCAAACAATGTGTTGATTGATTTTGAAAATTTCTAACAAAAATTTCACAAGTTTAAATTATTTTATTTTAAACGAAATAATTTTTTAGAAACTGGGAATTATTTCCTTTCGCAGGTTACTTTATATTATATTCAACATTATTTTATTTTTTCGAATTTATTCTATGAGTTAAATTTCAGTTATGTATTTTATAAAGCTTTTTTGTAATAGTCTTATTCCTTCAATTTTTCAGGAATGACTTTATACACTACCAGACTATTATATTGTATTTTCTTGTTACATTTTACCTACGCTATCCTTTGGATAGCAATGAAGTATATTGTATGCACAGAAAAATTTACAATATAATAGTCTGGTAGTGTATAAAGTCATTCCTGAAAAATTGAAGGAATAAGACTATTACAAAAAAGCTTTATAAAATACATAACTGAAATTTAACTCATAGAATAAATTCGAAAAAATAAAATAATGTTGAATATGAAATAATTTTTTGTTATTTAATTAATTTTTTAATTCAAAATTTATTTGAAAACAACTAAAATCATAATTAAATCAAAATTATATTTTTAATTTTCTTTCAACAAAAAAAAATAAAAAAAATAATTGATTCAATTATCACATTAACTAAATTTTAATACTTTTTAAATAATTCTTTTAATTGATAAAAAAACTACTCTTAATTTTATCTGTGTGATTGATTTTTCATAAACCCTATGCATATAAATTTTGTGAATTTTTCTGTCATCCACTGTTTAAATCTTTTGTTATTGTTAACCTGACAGTAAAAAATACAACGGGTTTCTCATTTTTTTATTCAACTACTTTTTGGTTTAGTTTAATTACACAGAAAAAAATTAAAAATTGTCTCTTATTACCAAATTAAAAAAAAAAATTCATAGAATCAAGCAAACAATTTGTTGATTTTGCACCTAACCAAAATGTTTATATAGATAACAAAATATTGTAAAAATTTAAGATTGTGAATTTTTTTTTTTTCAATAAATTATATTTCTAATTTTAATTAAAAAAAGGGATCAAAAAACTTTGCCGTTAATTAATTGATTTAAATATATAGCTTAGGTTCTGACAATTCCCAACAACAATTCTTCAAGCTTAAATTATTTTATTTTAAACGAAAAAATCAATTAAGATTTTTTGTTATTTAATTAATATTTTAATTAAAAATTTATTTCAAAACAACTGGAATGTTTATTAAATCAAAATTATATTGTTAATTTTCCTTCAACAAAAAAAAATAATTGGTTCAATTATCACATTAATCAAAATAAAACAATTTTTAAACAATCTTTTTAATTGATAAAAAACTACTGATAATTTTTTCTGTGTAGCTTTAATATTCTTATGTCTATGCTACTGAAAGGTGCATTATTAAAGGATTTTATTGATTTTTTTTCTTTATGTACAATTAGTTTTTTGTTTCAACTTAATTGGTATTATTATTAAATCGATGTTTTATGGACTATTAAAATTCAGAAGTTAAAGTTGTGTAACTGTTATCCAGTGTACGCTGAGATCAGCAGTAATTAGAATTACAATTAAATATAAATTATTTCATTTTATTTATGTTGGCAAAAAAAAGAATAACTGAAAACAAACTAGTGCAACAAAAAGATTTATATTAATACAAACGCAAAAAGGTATGTACCACCTACATGGCTAAAGGAGCATTTACTTTTTACACCCACTATTTTCAATGCTTTATTATGTTTCTATTGTAGTTTTTTTTTCAGTTTTCAAAAATTTTTGCTTTATATTCTAAATTGCTGTACTATATTCTTTTGTTTGTGTATATGAACTTTTTCAAAATAATATTTGTTTTTTATTTAAATAAATGTAATTTTTCTTTTGTACACGAGAGTGTATAAAATGTAACGCTTTCATTATGTTCATGTGTATTTTTGCATTTATCATAATTGTGGCTGATAGCAAAAAAACGAACAATATACCCTTGAGCAAAAAGTTTTATTACTAAAATAAAAACTGCAAATACTTTTTCCTTTTTTACAATGAATACAAATAGTATTTATATTGTTTGTACATATGGCAAACATACATATAAATATGTATGTTACAGTGAGTGTAAAAACTAGCACTCTTTAATTTATTCAGCAAAAGTTTCATTTCAAAAAATTATTAATAGTTTTTAAGAATTTTTTGTTTGTCAAATATAAGAACTATAATTTTCTGGGAAGTGAACCAATAAAATGATAAACTAATGGTGTTTTTTTTTTTATACAAAAAATGTGATATTTTAATTAAAAAAATCTAATTTGGTGTTAGTTTCTTAAAAATGCTTTGCTCTTTAAAAGGTTAGCTTCTTTTATTCGAAAAAAACTCACCCTTACTAATGACGCCCCGCATAAAACGATAGTGTTAATAATACCCTGTAAAAATGTGACTTCTGTTTATTTATAGGTCTACCAGACGAAGTTGGGAAAAAATCGCCTCTTATCAGTACCCATGTTCTGTAACTTTAGTGAGAACTTCTCGCATCGAAAAGATGTGAAACAAAATATTCCAACGTTTTTCGAAAAGCGAGAAAAAAGAGTGTCTGTAACTCATGTCGAAAACTATCAAAAGAGATTATGTCGTTACGCTGTAAATGTCATTACTTTGCGCTCGAAGCCGATGTGACATTGCAAGCATTGAGAACGCCAGTAACACACCAAAATTTTCAACGACGGCGGCGAAAATACAACCGTCGGCTATACCAAATAATGTAAAGTGCGACTTTAATCTTTGTTGTTTGCAAACGAGCTTTAAAAAAATTCGTATTATTTTATAAAAACGTTTAAAGCAAAATAAATTAACAAATTAAAAAAATGTGGCAAGAACAAAATATTACTATTTGTATTTTGCATTTTTAATTGTTTTTTGGAGTAAAATTTTTTCTCGCCTTATTTTTATTCCTGAGATTATTTGACAGTTCAAAGCGGGAACTTTTCTTACAAAAATGTTACAGACACACTTTTTCAGTAAATTGGCGAGTAATTTCCTTACGTGACAGCTAATACTTGCCAAAAAAAAGTTACAATACACATTTTAGTGAGAAAAAACAGCTGTTTGTTTCAATTTATGGGATTTTTGTTTCATTTCACACATTTCAATCGAAAAGTTTTTCGACGCGTGAGTTACAGATCATGGGCATAGGATAGTAAAAATCTTAAATTGAAATGTTTTTTTTTTGATATTCTTTAGTTAGGCTTTTAATTTTCATTAAATTATTTTCACTGAGGAAGGAATTTTACAACTTGGAATTTTTATTAAAAATTATTGATAATTTTTCCTTGGCTGAGCTGGGACTTAAACCCGGGTTGATTTTTACATTTTTCAAGAATCACCACATTCTATCTTCAGAAAATCTTTCAGTTCTAACCACTGTACCACTGCGGTGCCTGCCAGCCAACAGTCAAACATCAATCTTTTAACCAGTAGTACTGGTGGTTCGGAATTTACTGTTACTATCATTTTTAAATTTCAAATTACATGTTGCCTCCTTTCCTCTGTATTTTCGTTTTCGTATTTTAATAGTTAGTTTTTCTATTATTTTATAGTAAAAAACATAAGAAAGCATAACATTTTTAATGGTGGGTTCTTAGTGATATCAAATTTAAGTGGATTCGGCGTTATAAAATTGTTTTTAAAAAAATCGTCAAATCAAAAAATCTTGAAAACCTGGTGACAATAAATCTTTAATCTGGCAAATGTAAAGGGTGGTTGTTGAGCCATACTAAAAATTAAAAATGAACTTTGAATTTTAAATAATAATAATAATAACAATAATAATAATACTAAAACTGAATTTTATAATACTTTCCCAATAATAATTAATGAATTTAATACTTGTAAACTCTAACTCTAGCTTAAGATAAAAAACTAACTGTATTGCTGAATGTAAAACAAGTACAGAAAAAGTTTGCATCTTTTATACATAGAAAATAATAAATAAGGGACTTGCAAAGTGAAGTTTAACCAGTTCAATTGTGTTTTTAATTACGAGTTTTTAAAGCCCCTAATAAATTAAAAAAAAAAAAATTAATTGTCTTTCTTAAAAAATATTAAGATTAAACATTTTGGCGCCCGAGCAGGGACTCTTTAAAAATAAATAAACATTAAAACACAAAAATTTGATAATTTATTTCAAATTTACAAAGTTAACAAAATACAAACAAATAAGTTTAAAAAGTTAACAAAACGTATACAAACAAACAATAACAATAATTTTTCAACTTTCAACTTTATTAAGTGATTTTTTTTAATAACTTCCACAATAAACAATTAAAAAAGTGAAGTTTGTGTTGAAAACAATAAACTGTTTATTAAATTTTAAAAGTTAATAAAACACAATAACAATTAAAATATACATAAACAACTCCTAGATGCCTCGTCGTTGCCGCTGCATAATTTGTAGAGCAGAGAGAAACCAGGGGAGTAACTCCGAATCTGAACAAGAGGTAAAAAGTGTAAAAAATATTTGTGTTATTACCTTAAATTTGTAAATTAATCAAATTTAAAGATTTTTGTAAGTTAATCAAAAATTATTTTCACTGAGCAAGTCGAACACAAACAATATTTTTTACACTTTATTGTGAAACAATTTATTTATTTAATAATAAATTTATTAAAAACCACCCTTAAAGTGAAACAATCGCGAGTGTTAATATTTAATAATAAACATATTTATACACACACGCACTTGTATAATTTGGTCTCTTTTATTACTGAGAGACAGAGATTAAATTTATTCTTTTTACCGTCGGCATTTTATTGTAGCAAAAAATTATTTATATATTATAAAATTATTTATATTTTTGCTCGTAAAAATTAAACGAAAATATTCGCGTGTTTTAATTTTATTTAATTTAAAAAATAATTAATTAATGCTTAATTTATTATCTTTGGTTTCTTTTATTTTACATTCGTTTGTCAATTTTCAAGATCACGGTTTCATTTCATACGTTCCTATACCATTTAATATTAATATCAGCTGTACAGTGTGAAGCATTCACACTAGCATCGAAACGTTACCTTCATACAAGTTTGAAAAAATAAATTGTTTGCTGTGTTCACACTAGCATCGAAAAATTTAATTTCGTATAATCATAAAATATTAATTGATTAGTGCGTTCACACTAGTGACAATTATTTTAAGTAACTTGTTTTTGAATTTTTTAATGGAAAAAGATTTTCTTGGTAAAATAATATATAATTATTTTAACCAAAGGCTGATTTAAGTGGAGAAAATAATTTAATTTGAACGTAGTGATCGGAATTGATAATTTTTAAATAAAAAGATAAAATATTTCTACGAATTAGAAATTAGAATCCGAATATTTTCATTAGCTGACGAGAGAATTCTTATATCAATTTTACTAAGTTAATTTAAAATTGATTTTTATTAAAAATAGTAAACCAATAAGTTATTTTGGTATTTCGGAAATTTTAATTTTTTCCCATAAAGAATATAAATAATAATGCCTACCAAAAAACATCAAGAATCTCCTTCCATGGCGGAAACTTTGGAGAAACTACTTGCTAAAAAGGCAAAGGTCGTACAAAATATTACGCGAATTCGTCAGTCCATTCGGGAAAAGACGATTTCTTTTAATCCAATTGAGTTGGAATGCAGATTAGACATTCTTAAAACTTATATTGAGCAAGCAATGAAGCTGCAGTCAGATGTGGATAACTTGGATCCCGACAATGACGATAGAGCTGAGCTTGAAGACATTTGTGTGACCACTAAATCATTGTTTTTGAGTATTTTGACTAAAAATAGAAAGTCAAGTGTGCCTGAAACTTCTTTTAGTGTACAGTCACATCATTCTAGACTCCCAAATATGAAGCTCCCTAAATTTAGCGGAAAATACTCCGATTACAAAAATTTTATGAGCCTATTTGAGAACTTGGTCCACAATGATCCGACGTTGACAGACATAGAGAAATTTAATCATTTAATATCATGCTTGTCCGAAGAAGCTTTGGGCACAGTCAAAGCTTTTCGGATTTCAGAAGATAATTATCCCAAAGCATTGGCCAGTTTAAAAAAGGTATATGACAATGAATGTCTGATATTTTTTGATAATATATCAAAACTTTTTGATCTACCAGAGATCACTAAACCTTCGGCATCTGCTTTGAGAAGTATGATTGATACAGTTTCGGCGATATATGATTCACTTTTATCGATTGGTGATGATAAGAAAATTACAAACGCAATTTTGATACATTTAGTGATGTCAAAAGTAGATCCAGTGACGAAGTCAAAGTGGGAAGAACAGCTAGATTTCGAAAGGCTGCCACTATGGTCAGACTGTGAAACCGCCTTGAACAAACGGTACCAGCATATTGCTGCTGATGAATCTTCAAGTTCAAGACCGAGGTTTAATAAAAATAAAACTGAGAATTTTACGAGGAAAAATAATAAAACATCACTAAATTGTACTAAATCTAAACAATCTACTGATAAATGTTTATTTTGTAAATCCAATCAACATATTATTACAAATTGCCCTTCTTTTTCTGCTGAGCCTGTAAACCAACGATTTGATTTTATAAAATCTGTGCCAGCTTGCATAAATTGTTTAAAAAAAGGACATACAGTAGCTAGATGTACAGCATCTAAATGTAGAATTTGCAATGGGTCTCATAACTCATTGCTACATAGATACAGTACTAGTGCAAATTCTAATAATAACACTCATAATTCTTCAAATAACAATTTTGAACAACCGTCAACTTCTCACGCATCGGTAAATTATTCATCTTCTGATGAAAGAATTATTCTTGCTACAGCCGTCGTGAAAGTTAGAAATAGTTCTGGTGATTTTATATTAGCTAGAGCTCTTTTAGATTCCGGTTCTCAACCAAACTTGATTACTGAGGAACTTGCACAGCTACTACGATTAAAAAGAGAAGGAGGTAGATTAAATTTAAATGGTATTAGCGAAACAAATTCATTTTCGAAATCGTGCGTAAATGTAACTGTCACGTCGAGGGTTAACTCTACACAATTTACTTCAAAGTTTTGGGTATTGAGTTCCATAACAAATTTACAGCCTGATCATAAAATTAGTACGACTAGCTTGAATATTCCAAGGAATATAGAATTAGCCGATCCTTGCTTTTATAAGCCTAGAAAGATTGATCTTTTAATAGGTGCGGAAATATTTTTTGACTTAATTTGTATTGGACAAATAAGGTCTGGCCCTAGCCTGCCAATTCTTCAAAAGACTTCGCTTGGTTGGATTGTTACTGGAAAGTATAACCAATCAAAGGGCTCTAGCGGCAATAACAACGTCTTTCATTTAAGTACGTCTATAGAAAACGGGAGCAATATAGATTCAATTGTTAGAAAATTCTGGGAGTTAGAAGAACTTCCAAATGAATCAACAGAAATTTATTCTGAAGAACAACAACAATGTGAGGAAAGGTTTAGAAATTCAGTACGACGTTTACCGTCAGGACGATTTGAAGTCTCTTTGCCTTTCAAATCTGATACAAAAATACTTGGTTTATCTTTCGAAACCGCTAAAAGGCGATTTCTTGCACTAGAAAGGAGACTTTCTAGGGATTTAAATATGAAAGAAATGTATCATGATTTTATGAAAGAGTATTTCGACCTAGGGCATATGTCATATGTTGACAAAATACCGGATCTCCCTCACTATTTTATTCCACATCAGTGTGTGTTGCGGCCTCAGAGTTCAACGACCAAACTTCGAGTAGTTTTTGATGCTTCGTGTCGAACTTCTTCACATGCATCACTTAACGATTTGTTAATGGTTGGCCCAACAGTTCAAGAAGAATTATATTCGACATTGATCCGTTTTCGATTTCATAAGTACGCAATCACTGCAGATATTGAAAAAATGTATCGTCAAGTATTAGTTGGCGAGAATGATAGAAATTTTCAACTCATCCTTTGGAGACAGAATCCATCTGATGATTTGAAAATATTCCGGTTAAATACCGTTACATATGGTACGGCTTCTGCGCCGTTTCTGGCCATCAGATGTTTGATTCACTTAAGCGACTTATTCAAAGAGACTTTACCTATTGGTTCAAAAGTTGTTCGCAGTGATTTCTATGTTGATGATTTGATAACTGGGGCTGAAAGCTACCAAGACCTAGATATTATTCGTAACCAGGTTAATGAAATTTTAAGTTCAGCTGGTTTTAAACTTACAAAATGGGTTTCAAATCATCCCGAAATTTATAATTCATTTCAAAAGGAGAAACTACTACATAGTGACTCTGATTCGGCAAAAGCTCTAGGTATACATTGGGTACCGAAGAATGATTCATTTAAGTTTCATTTGGAAGACAATTTCCGTGATTTAAAAGCAACGAAAAGAAACATTTTGTCTGTTTCTTCTCGATTATTCGATCCTCTCGGACTTTTATGCCCAATTGTTACAAAATCCAAAATGTTGTTGCAAGAACTTTGGATACAAAAACTTGACTGGGATGAATCAATTCCTATGAGACTAAATACGTCATGGGAAAATTTCAAATCGAATTTAATGGAAATTGATTCAATATCAATCCCAAGATTCGTTTCTACAACATCGACAGCAAAAATTCAAATTCATGGATTTGCTGACGCTTCGATTCGTGCTTATGGTTGTTGCATATACATAAGAAGCTCCGATTCAAATAAAATTGAATCGAGACTGCTGACGGCAAAGTCAAAAGTTGCTCCACTCAAGACAAAATCTCTTCCGAGACTTGAGTTATGCGCTGCACACCTATTAGCTAAGTTGTGGAGTCGAATTAAGATGATGATGAGCTTTGAAATTGAAAGTGTTAATTTCTGGACAGATTCAGAAATTACATTACATTGGATAAAAACTCATCCTTCCTCACTGGCAACATTTGTTTCGAATCGAGTTGCTGAAATTCAAGAATTGTCAGAACAGGTTTCATGGCGCCATGTGCCTACTAAACAGAATCCAGCTGACATCGTTTCAAGAGGATGTGATGTTAAAGATTTAAAAAATTCAATTTGGTTTGAGGGACCTTCGTTTTTACTAAGCGATGGTTCACATTGGCCTGTTAACGAACATTTCAACTTAACAGAGAATCAAAAGCTTTTAGAAGCAAGAAAAACAAATGTACTTCTTGCAGTAGAGGATCCACAAAATTGCTTGTTGGACCTGATAGAAAGATTTTCGTCATACAAAAAGTTGCTAAGAGTAACTTCCTTTGTACTCAGATTTATTGACATCCTGAGAAAACGTAAAATAGATCAAAATTCTACACCTACTGCAATTGAAGTAAAATGGTCATTCTATCGACTTGTAGAGACAATCCAGAAATTACATTTTTCTGAGGAAATTGCGAAAATGCAAAAATCTGAAGTCTTGCCGTCAAACATTCAAAGATTGACGCCATTTATTCATTCATTTATTGAAGAAAATAGAAAGTTTTCACTAATAAGGGTAGGTGGGAGACTGCTAAATGCAGATTTAGAATACAGTACCAAATTCCCACTATTATTACCGAAAAAAAAATAGTTTTGTCACACTTTATTTGCGAAATCTCCATACCGAGAATTGTCATGCTGGCACAAGGGCTCTAATAGCTCTTTCTCGGGAAAATATATGGCTCATAAATGCCAAAGAGGAGTGCAGCAGGATAATTCGCAAGTGTGTACATTGCTTCCGCTATAAACCAAAACTTATGTCCCAAATAATGGGAAATTTGCCCACCAATAGAGTGAGAGCTACTCGACCATTTTTAGTAGTCGGTGTAGACTTCTGTGGTCCTATAAACGTTTCATTAAGAATTCGTGGTAGGCCACCATTGAAAATGTATATAGCGGTTTTCGTGTGTTTCACTTCTAAGGCGGTACATTTAGAATTAGTGTCTGATCTGTCTACTGATTCTTTTCTTCTTTGTTTTAAAAGGTTCGCTGCCAGGAGAGGTCTACCACAGACGGTGTTTTGCGACAACGCGACGAACTTCGTCGGAGCCAGCCGCGTTCTGAGGGAGTTGCAGCAAGCGTTCGACAGGAGTCGACAGGCCGTCGAGTCGTACGCAGCGTCGTCCGGGGTGAAGTTCAGCTTCATACCACCTCGGGCGCCTCACTTCGGAGGACTGTGGGAAGCCGCTGTCAAACAGGCGAAGTTCCTGCTTCTGCGAGCCGTGGGCAACGCGTCGCTCACTCAAGAAGAAATGGCAACGATGCTTGCAGAAGTAGAGGCGGTGCTCAACAGTCGTCCAATAGCACCGCTGTCTCCAGACCCGAACGACGGAGAAGCGCTGACACCAGCTCACTTTCTTCTCGGAGAGGGTCTGCGTTCGCTGCCGCCAGAATCAGGAGAAGACGTGAACGTCAAAGAGGGGAAATTATGGAAGCGATGGCGAATGCTTTGCGGTCTCAAGCAGACATTCTGGCAGGCTTGGTCACGCGACTATATTCTCGGCCTTCAAGCCAAAGCGAAGTGGCACCAAGAATTTCCCAACCTCAAAGTCGGTCAGGTGGTCCTCATCCACGAGGACAATTGCCCGCCTCAGCAGTGGCTGACCGGGAGAGTCGTCAGGGTCGTAGAAGGCGAAGACGGCAAGGTCAGAGTGGCGGAGGTCAATACGAGGAAAGGCGTATTTAAGCGCCCAGTGCATAAGTTGGCTCCACTGCCTAGTGGTTGAAGACGTGCAGTCGTTCAATGGGGCCGGAATGTTGAGCCATACTAAAAATTAAAAATGAACTTTGAATTTTAAATAATAATAATAATAACAATAATAATAATACTAAAACTGAATTTTATAATACTTTCCCAATAATAATTAATGAATTTAATACTTGTAAACTCTAACTCTAGCTTAAGATAAAAAACTAACTGTATTGCTGAATGTAAAACAAGTACAGAAAAAGTTTGCATCTTTTATACATAGAAAATAATAAATAAGGGACTTGCAAAGTGAAGTTTAACCAGTTCAATTGTGTTTTTAATTACGAGTTTTTAAAGCCCCTAATAAATTAAAAAAAAAAAAATTAATTGTCTTTCTTAAAAAATATTAAGATTTAATGGTGGGTTCTTAGTGATATCAAATTTAAGTGGATTCGGCGTTATAAAATTGTTTTTAAAAAAATCGTCAAATCAAAAAATCTTGAAAACCTGGTGACAATAAATCTTTAATCTGGCAAATGTAAAGGGTGGTTACATTTTAAGGGCCGATGTTGAATGTAAATCACAGCTAAACGTCAAGCTTTTTTCTGCATTTCATTTGACATTTCTTAATTTCAGACTAACTCAATTTGAACCATGGAAAGGTACACAATCGAACAAGGCGTTAAAGTTTTTCAGGCTTATTATGAAAATGGGCAATTAAATCAAAATGCAAATCGTGTACTTCGTGATTTTTTCGGTCAATTGAATCGTCCAATTGTGCGTACAATCGGAATAAAAATTTGAGCAGTACATGCTCGTACAGCTCGTACTGCAGAAATTATTGCTGCTGTTCGCGATAGTGTGGCTTTTTTGCACAATTGCACGTCTCACGCTCGTCGTTGATGAACATTATGCACAAGGACTTGCATTTACACGCTTCCAAGTGCAATTGACTCGAGAACTAAAGCCTCTTGACCATTCCAAACGTCGTCAATGGTCAGAATGGTGGCAACAGTGGAACAGTGGATGATCAATTTTCGAAGAAAATCATCTTCAGTGATGAGGCATATTTTCATCTCAGTGGAGTCTTCAATAAGCAGAATTGCCGCATTTGGGCGAATGATAATCCAAGAGTGATTGTCTAAAAACCAATGCACCCACAAGAAGTGACTGTATGGTGGGGTTTATGGGCTGGCGACATCATCGGGCCGTATTTTTTCCAAAATTAAGGCGGTCAGTCAGTTACTGTGAATGGTGTTCGCTATCGAGAGATGATAACGAAATTTTCATGGCCATATGGCTAAAGAGACTTACAGCCTGTTTTTAGAAATTGAAAATATATGTTCGTTCGTAAAATAAACGAACATAATCTGATTTTGGTTTTCATAAAATTAAAAATCATTTCTGGTAAGTGACAAGAAAGCTTAATTTTTTTTTCTACATATTTTTGGTTCTTATAAAATGAACATCTTCGTAATAAATGAAAACAAAAGTGAAATGAAGACGATAAGTAAAACCCATCCGTTAAAAAAACAAATCACAAAAAATAGAAAATAACTAGGATATTTTACAGAAAAAAACCTTAAAAACTGATACTATTATAAAATATTCTATAAAGGTTTACTTATTATTACATAAGTATGTATTTACATGTTCAAAAAATTCTAGAAACAATAGAATTACACACGCTCAAACATATGTATGCATGTACATTATAGTGGTTTGAACTACATACAAAAAAAAAAAAGGTTGCACCAGTCACCTCCTTGAATTATAGGTATGTCAATGAAGTTTCTGAAACAGTTACATTATTTTGCCACGCCCCCAGCCCCTTGTTTTTTTATATAGCGCTGCCACTAATAGTCCGATCTAGGGAATGGTAAATGAATTCCAAAATCGATTTTCGATTTTTCGATCGACTTTTTTTATTACGGTTTTTGAAATCGATTAATCGAACCTCAAAACCGATTTTAAATCGATTTCAAAATCGTTTAAGATTAATTTGCAATCTTATACATTATATCACAAAGGGGGATACACCAGCATTTTTTTGGCAAACTACTAGAGAAATTGAACTGAGATTTTTACAGTGGGTAGATATGACTACTTTTTATAATTTTCCTGTAAAAAGTGAAAATGTGTAAATTTTGTGATGTCCTTTAGAAGAACAAGTGCATGAATATTGCACATACATATATATTCAAATTGTATTCTTGTGAAGTCAATCAGGCCTGTCACATAAATTAATTCCGATCGAAAGTGGAAGTGATTTTGTATCTTGCTTCACATAAAACGAAATCACCTTTGATGGGAATTGATAAATGTGACAAACCTGAATGTATGTTTAGTATTTCAAAGGATTATGACAATAGTTCCTACTCGGTGGCGACTGTTTTTTTGCTAACTTACTATTAAGTTAGTTTTAGAAAACAAACGTTTGCATATCATTGATGTCAGAAAGATGCAGAGATACTTTCCTGTAATTTCGTATTTCATAGGATAAATTACACACTTTTTGTTTTTTCCCTCTGTTTATAACAAGATTTAAATATCGCTCACACACTGGTCTGTTTGCATATTAGCGTATTTCCACAGGAAGGCCATGGCTGACTTTCAGTATTTGGTTCGATACGATATGTTAAGTACTGTTTTGTTCACTGTCCATTGATGACTTTAATTTCTGAAGAACAAGAGACCTTATATTAAAGATGGAAGTATACCAAGGGTACTAATAGATAAATAAGTAAAACTACAACTTTAAACTTGGAAAATTGCATAAGCATACCTACAGACGTATGTACGCACAAAAAAAAAACAAGTTTTATTGTGCATGCCCGTAATTTATCGATTTAATTAAGATTACAACTAAAAATTGCCAAAATTTTGATATAAATAAAAAAATCGATTTTAAAAGCCCAATGATCGATTTCAGTATAAAATCGCATACGTAAATTCGATTGCAAAAAATTGGTTTTTTTTTACCACAAAATCGATTTTCGATTGGAATCGAAATTGATTTACCATTCCCTAGTCTGATCTCATCATATCGCATATCGTTGTTCATGCCTTTTGCTTTCAAGTTCTTGAATCTTAATAAATATACCTTTTATTCAAGGGCGTCACTGTTGGATTTTATTTATTGGGTTCTACCTGGTTTACTGTAAGATGTATGTGAAAATTAATAAGGGCGCTTAATTTTGAGGCGTGTCATAAAAGTGAGTATGTAATACATAGTAAGTTTTAGAAGGGCTTTCTTGGCACGTGAAAAAAATTCAACATTTGGGGAAGGATTCAAGATGGCAGAATTGGCGCCCAGAATGTGATGTCGGATTAAAAATGTCACCAAGGGCATAAATAAACACTGTCAAGTCATGAACAACGATATGCAATATGATGAGATCGGATTTTAAATGGCAGCGCTACATTTTCTTTTCTGTTAGGACCATCACTCAGGGGATGACCCCTACTAATGCATTGCATTGTGTTGGAACTAGGAAAATAGGTTTTAGTAACTTCAATGGCATATCTTAGTGGTACAACATTTTTTTTTCGGCCCACCTTAATGCACATACAATGTAAAATCACACCGTTGTTCCGAAAGTTCCAAAAAAACTAGTGCTATAACCAGGGCTGTGGAGTCGGAGTCGGAGTCGGAGTTAAAGAGTCGGAGTTGAGGTTTTTGTACCGGAGTCGGAGTCGAAGTACCAACAAAAACTAGCGACTCCGACTCCGACTTTTTTGCATTAAAATTTTTCCAATATTTTTCAAAATAAAAAATTTTAATGACCAATTTCTCCAATTCTTTTTAAATATCAATTCATATTTAAATATAATTTTTCTTATAATTTTATTTTAATTTGACATAAAAAAAAAATTTTAAACATAAATTGATATTTAAATAAATTAGTGGAATTGGCCATAAGAGGGTCTGCTTTTTGAAATTGTGAAGTCAGAAAGTAAGGACCAGTATACTTTTCATATCAAAAATTAAAAAATTGAGATAACATCTTATTTTGACAATTTATAAGAATAGTTATATAGATTGTATCAAAGCATGTTCTTTTCTATGTTTTAATGTGACCAGTGGGTTCACTATTTGAATTTCGCCAAGATATCTTTAATGAAATAGAGCCGAATCAAGGAATTTAAAAATTAATTTTGTAAAGATGTTGTTTTTTTATTTATCGTATATTTACAAATATTTTTGTAGCCATGCTCATGAATATGACTTGAAATCAGCTGTAGCTCCTGTGGTGAAAGCATTAAGTGAACTACATTTTAAGTTCCAACCTTCAAGGTGAATTATAATAGAATAAAAGGAAAAGGAACTCGGAAAAATACATGACATTGTTGTTTGAGAATACTTTTATCTACTCACTTTAGGGAAAATTGGAGAGATAATAAAGACTTGCAATTTCAAATTTCGGTCTTGGACAATAATAATATTGAATAAGGAACCGAAAATGCAATGGCGAGTACACTGAAGAAAAAGATTTAAATTTAGTTGTTTAAAAATTCACATTTTTTTAACTCTGCAGGTGGGAGATAAACTACATCACGCCACATTTTGAAAACTTTACAGCAGACCTCGCAAGCATGTTGATAATCGCAAATGATGTTTATGTAATAAAAATGTGCATTTGCACGAATATTTTATATGATCCTAACATATTTTTTTTATGTCGATGATATACTTAAAAAATTACGTCATAAAAGGTTCGTTACCTTCTATGGTACTGTTCCATGCCTTGAGACAAACAGCACCAAGTCCAACAACAAAAGGGGTGCTATTTCCCAAAAATAATAAAACGCTAACAACATTTTTTTACGTTACGTTTCTCTTCAAAATGTGTTATATAAATTGAAGAACTAACAACTGAAGGCGCATCTGTATGTTTTACTAAACTATATTAAATTTTCCTGAGAATGATTTGACTTAATTAATAAAACAAGACCAAAATGGCAGTGTCTGAATTTATGTATGTATATTAAAAACAAAAGACCTCACTTCACAATTTACAAAAAAGGACTGTCCTTTGCCTCTATTAATATTGTGGTAAACAACACTAAGTAATCTTGATGCCTTTAACGTCTAAGCTAATTGGACTTGGTGTTGTTTTCAACTTTTCTATCTCGAAAGCTACATTAGATAGGACTTATGGAAATTCACACATCTATAAATTCCAACAGTATAAAAAACGTTATTTGAAAAAGATGTGAATTGGTGTAGTTTATCTCTCCCCTACAGAACTATTTTTACATTTTTTAGCACTGTTTGCATAATTTTAATAAATTAATATAACCTTTAAAATATACTAAAGTTCAATGATCCCATACGGATTGAAGCAAAACTCGTTTCTTTCGAAAGTTCGTAACAAAACTCGTTCGTTCCAAAATTAAATCCATTATTTTTCTATATTTCAGTTGGTTTAAATTTCTCAACTGTTGAGTTATACGTCAAGAATGTCATAACACTTTAGAATTAAAAAAGTTCAACTCATTTGGTCTATTGAATCGGGCGGTATATGTTTTTTACATTTTTTCCAAAATCCAAATAAAATATTTTGCAGCTTTCCTACTCATATGTTAGTAACTAGTAGGTTAAAGCTCAATGCGCGGCACGTTAGAATTAAAATATCGATTTGAAATTTTTACAAAATCATTTTCTTGCTATATTTAACCATTTAACATGTACTAAATTAAAAAAGAGTTTAAAGTGAAATAAAAACTAGTCTCTTAAATTATGCTATGTTAGAGTAGGAGTCGGAGTCGGAGTTGGAGTCGGAGTCGTAATTAAAAAATTTCAGCAAAAGGAGTCGGAGTCGGAGTTATAACTATTTCTTAACGACTCCACAGCCCTGGCTATAACGCAAATAGCTTTTACATATCTATATGTTGATGTGCAGCAAAAAATCTTCCTTTTATATTTCTTTTATTTACTGCTTTTATTGTTAACATTTTCATTCAACATTTTTTATAGAATATTTTATTTTTGAAATTAAATTTTAATTTTTGTAAACAAAAGCCAGGGTTAACCACGAAAAGACAATCTTTGTATGAAAAAAAGAATGGAAATGTACGAAAATAAATGCATTGGCAATAATGTTGATTCACGAAAGAAAAAAGCTATATTTATGTCAACCATGAATAGACGAAACTTTCAAAGGTTTTTTAAGAACCAAATTTTAAATATTATCGTATCAAAACAAAAACTGTGAGTGAGTAGACTTTTGTTTTACAAAAACAGGCTGTTAAGGTATGTTCAGACCAAACAAATATTTGACGACAAAATCCAAAAAAAAGCGAGACTAAATAATTTAATCATCAATAAATCCTTTTTTTTAACTTTAATATTGTCGTTCGAACGTTAACCATTAAGCTTTTTAAGTCGAAAGAGGCTTAAAAAAATATACAATAATTTTATAAAGAAACTAGCTTTACCCGGTGCGCTTCGCTTCCCCCATTGAAATAAAATTAGTCAAATTTTTTAAAACAGATCTTGAGTATCGATAACGAAGCAAATATGTATTATCAAATCTAGATACTTTTACTTTTACCATTCTACTGATTAACAGAAACCTATATTGCGCTTATTTTGAAGGTGTCATGACCATTTCTGCAATCCAGCCTTTTTTGGCCGATATTTTGTAAAGAAAATAAACTATTTGGTGCAAACTTTAAAACTTTTACATACTGTGACCATTTTAAAGATATAAAGAAATCTAAATTGTCTTTGTGTGGGAGGTACCAAGCCATGCACCATTCCCCGGATCACTGTTATTAATACTATCTATGTTATGGAGGAGCCACTCTCACTGCTGCAATCCAGTCCACTTTTTGCCAGATGCTGTGTATTGTTAACAAAGTTATTTTTTTTTTAACTTTTCTGTAACCGTTCTCTAGATATGTAGATATTCCTACTGTTTGGGAGGTGCCACGCCCACTTGAAATTTTACAAACATTTCTTTTATATATCTATTAGCCAATTTTTACCTATTTTATACTCTTAACCCCTTATTCTTAAAAAATATTTTAGTTTTATAACAGGTTTATTAAACAAATTTGATCTTATAAAACTGTTTTTACATGAAATATTTTTTATGAATTAGGCCTTAAATATTTAAATTTCCAAAAATCTCTTTTCTGTGGATCTATTCGTTGGGAGTCTTTTTGACTGTCCAAATTTCATGTCTCTTACTTAAGCTGTTTGGGTTGCACGTTGATGAATCAGTCACTTTACTTAGTCATAAATTTGATTCAACAGTTGCGTTCTATGGGGGTACTGCGCCCCTGCCCTATTGACCAATTAAGTAGTTTACCAGTTTTATTTTATTTCAAAAAATTAAAGAGATTGTAAGGCGTTAAAATAAATTAATTTTTATGTATTTATGTACAAATGTAGTATTTAAACAAAAAAAAAATATGGAAAACAAAAACAAAAACACAACGTCCCATCTTCGTTAACTACGGGATTTTTAAAAAGTTTCAGTCTGTCAAACCAAACACTTCCGAAAATGTCGACTGCCGATGTTCTTTGTTGTGTTAAACATTTCGTTTTTTGCTTCTGCCTTCACTGCGACTGTTTTCATTTAATGAATCAGAAGTAGAGGCAGTTACAGCACAATCTTATGACTTTTACTATCTAAACTGCAGCTTTTTAAACACTGCACTTGTAGTTTATGATGTTTTATTTAACAAAATGTGGTGGCGTGTATAAAAGAGTCAGTACGTTTTTACAATTTTTATTTATAAAAACAAGTAAAATAACACAGACAAACAAATTTAGATTTTATATAAGTTATTATTTTTAAATATGTTGTTAAAAAAAAACACTTTTTAATGTGTAAAAAAAGGATTATAAATACAATTTTGAATATATGTAGCTTTATTTTTTTCCAGCTCCTGTGCATATGCTACATTATTTTCCACACACCGGACTAAACTTCGATGTGCCAAATATTAAACATATCTCTTCTGCATTAGAAATATTAAATCGGCCTATATTATTATTTATGGTCCCATTTGTACCGGAAGGCTGTTTCCAGAAGAGCATTTTTACAAAAAAGATAATAACCCAATTTTTTTAAAGAATCTTTAGATTTTCTTTTTCACAAAAATTAATGGATCTAAAATTAAAAAAAGCGCGGGAATTAAAATTTGGGGTTTCCCGAAAAATTCGCCGATTTCCCCGAATGACATTTCTAGTTTGTATGTTTCATATCTATCGGCTAAATAAATAGTTAAGAAATTATCTATTTCTTACCCCTCTTTTTAACTTTAAGCAAATTTTCAAATTTTTTGCAATTACCAAAATAAATAACAATTCACTAGCAATTGATTTAAAGCTTTAATACAATCTCAGAACATAATTTAAATCTTTCTACAACAGTAAAACTTTATTTCAGTGGATGCAATTGCACTCATAAATTCTGCCAATTAATATAGAAAAAAAATGTTGAAATTAAATGGCGAAAGAATTTAATCAATTATGTAAATTAAAAAAAATTATACACCATGTGAACACATCTTCAAATATTGTATGCAATGCAAAAACCATTTTATGAACATTTCATACTTGATTGGTTAATTGGAAAATTAACAGAGCAGCTTGAAAAGCGAAGAGTAGCGTTAAATTAAGAGGTGCAAACAACCACTATCCTTGCCAGTTCTTTAGAAGAGCAGAAACTGCAAATTGGTCAGCGTTTCATCTTTATTTCACTCTGTATTAAGTAGGGTTTCTAGTTACTTGAGTTGAAAAATTAATCACAATAAAACTTCATAAGCACATAATTTTAACATCGTGTTCAACGATTTCGAACGTTAACGTTCGCATAGAAAATAATATTTAAAATAAAAAACAAATTTTAAATGTTTTAAATGTAATGTCCTATAATGTTTCTTTTTTTACATTGATAAAGAAATAAACAAACAAAAAATTTTAGCAACCACCGCAGCACGAACAGCTTGTGTCTGTATTGTCTATTGGGGTATTCACAAGGTGTGCTATCATGTTGTATTGTCATAATGTTCTAACATTTTACAATGGCTTAAAAATATTGTTGTTGCTTTATAAACAAGAAGTGTCTTAAATTAAAAACATTTTGCTTGCTATGTTTATTGTGCTGTCGTAATTAATTAGAAGAGACCGTCGCTGTTGATGGTATAGTTTTATCCGGCCAACATCCGAATTTAATCTGCGGCTAGCATTTTTTGCAACAAAACACTTGCGGCGTCAAATTGGATCGGCCTAGGACTCTGATGTTTGGTAAACAAACAAAAGTAAATATTTGTGGTTTGCGTCTGAAAAATGGAAAATAGTCAGGAAAGATCTAATTAAATTTATTAATTCATGGATTAGAATTAAAGAACATTTTGATTTTAGGTAAATATTTATTTTTTTTATATTTGTTTTAAATCAGCTGACTTAAATTCAAATTAGCACACTAAATTATGAGGGGTTGTTCACAACAGTCGTATTTTTTCATGTTATTATTTTAAGAAATATGATTTTATTACACCATGTGTATCCCCCATATATGTTTTGTTTGTATAAAATTATTTTGCTGGCTTTTTGTTTTTTTTTTCATATACATATGTATTTTGTTTTTGTAAAAAATGTTTGGTTTTTTTCCAGCCAAAAGAGCACTATGCACAACATTAATGAGCTGAACCGAACACAATGAAGTTTGTGGTTTTTTAAAAAACCCGAACGGTATTAAATGTTCTAATCTTTTAGTTGAGTTGGATAAGAACAGTATTATTTTTGTGTTAAAAAAAATGGCAAACAGGAAAAAGATTTTTTTAATCATTTTCTACAAATCTATTACTCACTGTATTTAAATATTTATAGACTTACTTTTTAATGTATGAATGTGAAAATATTTTAATATTTTTTAAAAGTATATACACATTGTATATGTGCGTTTGTATATTTAGATAGTAGTGTATGTATGTGTTAGTGAGTAACCTGCGGGAAAAAAAGCCAGGCCTTCACTTTTGTATACCTTATTAGCGGGGCAAGTTTTAAATGCTTCTTGCGTGAAAAATTTGCATTAGAATATGTTTTTAGTTAATGCATATATCGCAAGTTAGCCATTATTTTTAACAAAAGAATTGTTCTCCTTTTCTTTCATATCCATTTTCTTATATCGAAATTTTTGACAAGAATTAAATAAAATTCCATCCGGTTAAGCCTTTCTAAAAATTTCTATTGATTTACTGTATTTGTAAGAAGATAATTGTCTTATCTAATTTAGAAACGGTTAAATGAAGTTTGATCTAGCCAAACATTTTGCAAAAGCAAATCATTTTTAATTTAACTGGGTGGTACGTAGTTTTAGTCGATCGGTATACTAGAAAGTGGGCCAAGGCACAATATTTTATGTGTTTCACAAATCAGCACATACGCATAATATCCTTTTTACTATTGTGGTGTGGGTTTAAAAATGTTGCTATAGATTTCTGGTTAAGTCAGTTTTCGATTGTTTTGATTCGCAAGTTGTAGAATATATTTCCGATCTACTTGCGCTTCCAACAAATGGCCTTTACAACTTTTATGTTTTACAAAAATGGATATTTTTTTTTATTTTCCGACTGAATTTATTGATCTTTTTTAGAAAACAGTTTTGTTGGTCGTTTTAGAGACCCCAAAGATAGACGCAGGGTTGAATAGTTAACCTATTTTACTCATTTTCATTACCTCAATTTATCAGTTTTTTTGATCTCTACCGTATCAAAATTTTAATTCCAGAATATTGTTAAGAAACAAGATTTGTCTAAGAGTTATTTATGGTTATAAGTAGTGTATCCAATTATTTGACTTTTGGTTTTGTTCGAGTAAGAAATGAATCGATTTTTGATTTTTAAATTTGCTCGATTAATCGAGTAAGGTTTTTAAATTGTTCGAATTACTCGAATAATTCGAATAATTCAAATAATTTTATCCAATGGGGAAAAAAACGTAAATCTCTACATGAATTGGTACTTTTATTATATTAATAAACACAAAAAAAAAAAAACAATAATACAAACATGTAGTTTACCAATAAACAATAAAATAACAATTCATATCGCTCCTTTATTGCCACAAACTCATATCTCAAAAACTCAAAAATTTCAAGTTACTTTAGCAAATGGGTTCATTCATAACTTCTTTATATCAGTCTTTAAAGCAAAGTTATAGCAAAATATGTTTCATATATCTAAACGTTAATTTTGTAAACTTTAATCGCATTTTGATAAGCTTGATTTTTTTTTAAATATTCTATGTTGTAATAAAGGAGCGATATGTGCTATGTATATAGTTTTAAAACTTTTAAATTTAATAAATAATTTAAAAAATCCAAAAACCCGGATGCAAAAAATACAGTTTTTATACATTAAAAAGACCGAAACAAGATTAAGGAAAACAAAATTAAATTTACACTAATTCGATTTGAAGGGGTCTTGTCCACGTCAAGTATTTCTTATCAAGCGGTATGGTAGTATTAGTGAACATGTGTTTGTATGTGTCACACCGACGATGCTGGATGAAAAATCAAAAAAATTTAGACATGACAGCGAATATAACGTCCAGCACACTTACATTTTTTTTCCTCATTATTTATTTATTGAATCTTCATATATTAAATATGAACTAACAATAATTAATCAAATATTATCCTAATTCTTTATTTTATGTCCTGCCAGTGCAAGACAAAAATTTTCTTCATCACGGGTTCTGTATCACATTTACATATGTGTTTACCGCTCATCTTAATGGGTAAGTGCTGCAGTGTCTCTTCTCCTTAAGCGAGTGTGGCCGCTGTCATTTAAAATATTTCGAGCTAGTGGATTTGGGTGCAACTCTAGCCTTTTTAAATATTTTACCGCATACTTCGTAATAATGGTCATTACCAGTGGCACATTGAGATCCTTGTGGATATTTGAGTTTTTAACATACCAACTTACATACGCGAGTAAATTTGCCTGCTGGACAAGCATTTGAAATGTGTATGTGGCCCTTGACAGACTATAAAATGATCTGAGGCGAAAAACAAAAATTTTTTCGGTTTATAATTTGCAATCGTGTATTTTTTAAGACAATTTTTTATTTACTTCTTATATTTTTGTCTTTTTGGTTCCGGCATATTTTGTGAGAGGTGCCAGTTAGATATGAAAAACTTTTAAAACTAATTTATTATTCCCAGAAATCGAGTGAAATTGAAGTCGATGGAAATTCTTAGTTAAAAGTTTTTTAAAAATCACCTAATTTTTTATATTTTTTTTATATTCTTAAGTTTTTAAAATTACTTTGATTTCAATTTCACTGATAACTTATTAAGTTTTTGTAATCTCCTTTCATTTACACATTTTTTTACGATAAATGTTAAACTATATATAAAAAATGTGCTATTAAATTACCAAGTTTCTAACGTACGGAATTTGACGTTTAAAATGATATAAATAAATTGTCTCTCACACAACAACATTTAAAAAGGGTCTGAAATATGTCAAAAAATTGTGTAATAAAAATAAATGTAGAAGTTAAGAACATGTAATGTAGTTTTAAATAATATTATACAGTTAGAAATCTAAAAACAAATATTTTTATTAAAAAAAAGTAGATTTTATAAAGATACTCATCTTAATCGATTAATTGACATAATTTGTTCGAGTTATTCGTTATTCAATATTGGCTATTTTGATTATTCGATCAAATAATGGCTGAAAAATACTCTAGTTATAAGCAGCGTTGCCGTTTTGGTTACTTTTAACCAAAACTGGTTTTTTTCTCAATGTGTACTTGTGTACTTTTTTTCCATTTTGGTTACTTTTTTTCAACACAAAAATAACCAATTTTTTGTTTTGGAGCAAGAACTACCCGCTCCGCTTTTTTGACCTTTAAAAATTGTGTGTGGTATTTGTGCATCTTAAACCAATACTTTTTTTAGAAGCTTTAACAGACTATCAAGTGTAAATGGCCATTATCTGCTACTCTTCATGCTTTATATGGCTAACTGAAAAACTTTTCTAGATAAACGATAAGGTCAAAGGCCCTTCCGATCCGATCCCGTTTAATATGAGTATATTCCACTGGGCTAAAATCATCTATAAACTAAAGATCTACCTCAAAATTTAGCTCAATTTTGCACTTTGATAATATAACACACAGTACGAGCTCTTCATATAAAAAGAATGAAAGCTATAGCTCATAAAATTTTTAAAAATGACGAAAATATGTTTTAACTTTGTATAGGAAGTGCCACTTCCACTAAAAATTTCGAAAAATTGTATATCCTATTGTTCTTTCCCGAAATCGGTCCAGCGGCTAATGAGCCTACAAGATACAAACAAACACAATTTCTTCTTAAGACATATTTTTAAACTGAAGTGCGAACTAAATAGTACTTTTGATACAAAATAATTTTATTTTATTATTTTTATTTTTATTTTATTTATTTTTTTCGCATTTGGTTACTTTATTTTTACATTTTGGTTACAAAATTTTTTTGGTGTGGGTATAAGTTAACATTATAATTAATTTCAATACAGTTTGTTAAGCTGAATAAGTGTGTGTATTTATCTTGGTTTGCAATTAAAAGAACTCAAAGGTTTATTACAAAAGGCATAAACCGAAATGCGTTTTCTAAAGTAAAAACGTAACAATATCTAAATTTACCCCCGTATTCATAAACGGTTATTAAATTTAACAAAATTTTATTAAGAAAAGTTTTCATAGAAAAATTGTTCTGTAAACTTAAATTAAATTTAAAATATTTTTATAAATGCAGGCAATACTCTTTAAACTCGCTCTCAGTTTTCCATTAATTTCTGGCAGTCGTCAATTGCTTTATTTCTCACCACGAAACGTTATGGCCAATCAGTTTCTTCTCGACTTGTCGTCTCCATGTTTTAGTTCGTCCGCGTGGTCTTTTGAATCCTTTAGGATTATATTCAATGAAGGCGTATATCTAATGGCGTTTGGCGGGTTCGATTCCAAAGGTGGTACCCTGCGGGAAATTTGTGTAAATTGGTCCAACCGACTGGTCCCGGGACTTGTGAAAATAGAACAAGTACAAAAAGAAAGAACTCATGACCAGTGAAAAGAGAACCAATCATTTAATTGGTTTATGAGAAAAAGAAATGAATTACAGTACTATAGTCTTCACCGGTGGTGTGACACATTTTTTGGGACTTTCTAAAATTTGGTTCTTGAATTTAATTCTAGGACTTGTTTCATTGGAATAACACTACATTGTATTGAAATAATACTACATTGTAGTAACTGACACTAAACACGTTCATTGAGAATAGATGTGTGTCTGGTCAAATGGTGTCAATTGACCCCCTTCAATGACAACCCCATGTAAAAGTAATAGATTTATTCATATAAAGTGTTAGAACTAGAACCGGTCTCTACCACCAAAGACTTCTTTAGTTTCAGTTCCCTTCCCTCTCGGGTAGTGTTTGGCCTAAAAATGCCGAGAAAGCGTCTGAGACATGAGTTGAAAAAAGGCTAAAAGTTTTGATTTTTTAAAGGTTCCAAGTCTCGAACCCTAAAAAAGAAGAACGGGTTTGACATAAATATTTAAAACATTGTTCCTTGTGCGACTAGTAATGCCACAAGATCTCCATAATTAATTAGGCATACCTAGCGATTGTTAACCTTTGCACAGTCTATTCTGTACATCATCTTTACTGGCTCCGTCTTTAGTTATCAAATTCCAGAATGCCATTTGTATAAGATAAACGGAAATCTGTAAAGGAAACAGTTCAGCGAACTTTCTCATTATTAAAAAAATGTCTGATAAAAATTTTATTGTTTAGGCTCAAAGGACGCTGTTGTTTCGAAATCCTTGTTTTGGGTAGACCTTGGTATAAAGGCCAGTTGAAAAAGTAGACCAATTTGGCCTATTTGCTGTACGTAATATCAGTTATGGCCAATTTCATCAATTCTATTCATGGTTCAATTAGTGGGTCTACCCGAAACGCCTGCAGATTTTTTGCAGAGTTGTGTTTCTTACATGCATTTATTTTTGACCTCTTTATCATTTTTTACATTAACAAAATGAGTGTGGTTTTTTCTATTTTTGGTTTGTTGTAGTTGCGCGCTGACCCACTAATTGGGCCATGATTCTATTTAAATATAAATTTATATTTTAATTTAGTTTTTCATATCCATAATTTTATTTTTATTTGACATGAAAAACTAGTTGTAAACATAAATTGATATTTAAATAAAATGGTGAAATCAGCCATTAATGAAAAATCTAAGCTAAAATTTGATCTTCCTAATCCATATTGTGTAGCGTAAAGTTTATTTCATTTATCTTGGTTATTTAGTACTCGCAAATGTTATAAAACCTTTATAGCGAAACATTGGCGAAAAACGAATGGAAAAGTTTACGTTGTGTCAGTTTTTGTGAATTTGTGATTAATATGACGAGAAATGCTTCTCAGAATAATTCAAATGCTGCAAACCAAAATTTTCATTGAAGGGACACGAATGAAGTTTCAGAAGATATTTAAAGGAAGTGTTTGCAGCAAATGGTGCATAATGTAAACGAGGACTTATAAAAATGCAATAAAACGTTAAAAAATTTACGGATACTTCAAAAGGTTACGTTTTTTTTTCAACCCCGCAAATAATGCGACTATACAATTAACGGAAGTAAAATGTAGCCCATAAAGGACTAGGACTGGTCCAAAGGTTACCCCAATGTACGGAAAAACATGCTTTTTTTAACATTACGACGTCCTAGAGCAGGACCATATAACCCAGCTTTGCATAACAAAGGAGTAGTCTTGAAACTACTCCATGGTATACTCCAGAGGAATAGCTTTGAAATCTTTTAAAAACAAAAACATGTCTTTAAAAAACGAAGACATGTCGTTTGACTACAAACTCTTTTTTTAACAATGACATGATCCATGCTTGCATTACATTGGGCCAGTCCAGGGTGTAGTCTATTTGATCAAAATGGATCAGGTACTCCAATATAATTTGCAGGGTACATATGTCAGCTATTTACAGATCGCTATTCATGCATTGCAAGCAAAAAGGAAATTTTACTATGGGAAGTGGACGAAAGGGGGTAGTTTAAAATGTCCCTGTAGTCTGGTAATCAATCCATTGGCCTGCAAAAAGGCTAAACGCTAGATAAAGAAAGTCAGGCTAAATTAAAATATAAGTCTATTAAAGACTAAGCTAAACAAGTTTGCATCATATCTTTGATTGTTTTACATTCGCATCGATAGGCTGATATTCTTATTTTAGCACTGCATGTGCACACAGAAAAAAATAAAAATTGATTTTAAATAAAAAATTTGTGATATTAATTAAAAATTTAATTAAATTTGCACCAGTAAACAAATTAATAGTATCAACTAAGCCAGTTAATAGTATTAATTAAACGTTTTATTCACTTGATTAAAAGTTTAATTCACTTGATTAAATTTTTAATTAAAACTGATTATGTTTTTGATTAATGCTTTAATTGGTGAAAATTTTGGAAAATTTTTTCTGTGCATATAAGCGAGATTTTATAGCTGCATTTCTTGTTTAAAAGCCATGCAAGCAATGAAATAAATGAAAGTGATAAATTCCATAGTTCTTAAGTTTAGAATGGGCCCTTTTAAAATATAAGGCCCTCAGAAAGGCCTTTTTACAACTTCTTATTACCTCTATTTTGTATCTAACTAACTATATGCACATGTATTTATACTTTTAATAGTTATGGTTTTGCAAGTATTAGTGTACACTCATGTATAATATTTTTCTAAATATTCCTAAAACCAAAAACAGATTGTTGTTGTTGTTCGGACTGACTAAAGAACCTTCATTTATTTTGTTCTATTTTAACGTATGTGCATGAATTTACTTTGTTGAACACGTTTGGGATTGGGTACGTAAAAGTTATGAATTTTTTAATGCAAAATAATTACTTGAGGTATATTTATTTTAATGACTGTGGGTATTTTATAATTTGGTCACTTTATTATTACTTTTGTTGTCAAAGTTATTTTATTATAGGCAAAAGCAGTAAAACTTAGAAAATATAATAAATTAAATTTGAGAAATATGAGCACATAAAAAAGTTTAAAGAAAATTTGAATTGAAAAAAACCCTCTTTTAGAAGATTTTATCGTTTTTGTAAAAAAGATTATGGGAAGTGGACTAAAGGGAGTAGAGCCGACTGCTGGTAATCAATTCAATGACATGCGAAAAGGTTAAGCGCTAGATGAAGAAAGTGTAAATAGCAAATGAATTAAGGAAGGGCACAAAACTGGATAATACAGGTTGGTTTTAATTATTTATTACTTTTTTTAATTAATTTTTATTTGCTTTTTTCATCATTTTAGTAAATTAATTAATTATTAATAACTATTCAGATGAACGAACCATGAATATGAAATATTTGAACCCAATTAATATTCTAAAAATTACTTGTCTTAGGTGTATGAAATACAGGGTGGCTTTAAATGATTTATATGGCTTAAATTCTTTATTTATAAATTTTTTAACTATTGTTTTTCTTTCTTTTTTTCAGCATTTTGTGAAGAAGATTTGGGGAACTAATTATGAATAACTTTAGGTTCAATTGAATAAAAATAATTAAACCCGAAATTTTGCGAAGAGCTGTGGAAAATAGTTTTAAAAGGGCACGTATTTTCGAAGGAGAACATGGACATTACTTACAGAAAATGTTTAAAGCTAATTGTTAAAAAAATAATAAAAATCGCACAAATAAAAACGTTATAAACCTATAAACCATTTAAACCATATGCATAGCTCATTCTGCACCACCCTGTATACTATAAAGCTTCGTTCACAATCAAAAAAAACATTTTCACTTGGTGTTCATAATATATCAACATTTTCTTTTGCAACCACACACATTTGTCATTAAGAACCCGTTTGCAAATTTTAGCCACATCAATATAATACATTTATTATTATTTTTTACAACATTTTGTTGAAATTTTCATTCAAAACTTAATAAAATTATTTTAAACGTCAGAAACAATTTCATACAAATTTTTGCTGGAGTTCTATTTGAATCAACTTAAGTTACATTTTTAAAAAAAATTTAGTTACATTTTGGTTTTAAAAATGAGAGGAAAATATATGAAATATTTTAGGAAGAAAAAAGATAGAAGAAACAACGAAATTGTTTCTCTGATTGTGAACGAAGCTTAAATCTACATTATTCAAACATATTTTTTTCTACGGATACACAGATGCCCCTTAAAATTTGTAAAAACTCGTCAAATATTGCGGAAAAAGTCGTTAAAAACTTCTTATTCACTTACCAATATCAGTTAGAGTATATATCGTCAGCTTAAATGCAAACGCACGTAATTATATAAAAATTCGAAATTGACTATTTGATTGATTTTTGTCCGATTTATAAAAGTGCATGTTCACGCAAATTTTAAGATCATTAAAAACGTAATAACGTCCGTTTTCATTTAAGGTGACGATATGAGGAGCCGCAGAACAAAACGTACTTTTTCGCATTTTTTGACAAATTGGTTTTTTGATATTTCTATAATATTTGGGTTAAAATCTTTAAGAAAAAATTTAGTTAGCATATTTTTTTCTTTTTTTTACCAAAAAAAAAAAATGGGTTAAAAAAAATTGGTGCATAACAAAACGTACTTTTTTCATTTTTTTTTTTCAAAACATGCTTTTTACATTGTTTTTGCCATTTATTCGTGTAGTGGTTTTAATACCATGCCATTTCTTAATATACTTAATTTAATGGACGTTTATTTATGCCATTTGGTGACTATTCTTGAAAACGCGTCGAAAAAGTTAATTTTTTCATTAAAACAAAAACAAAGTTTAAGAAATTGTTTTTGTGTTTATCATACAATATACCGTTTTTTAGAGAGAGAAATGCGTCAAAATTCTCACGTTTATTTAATTTTAGAAATTTATGATAAACAAAAACTATTTTTTAAACTATACTTTTGTTTTAATGTAAATTTGTATTTGTTCGACGAGTTTTCGAGAATAGCCACCAATAATTTAACTATTGTTTGGTGAATAAGTGTTATGAAAAAAATAATTAATACAATATAATTAAAACATGGAAGAATTACAAGAATCTGTAGAAAATTTAAATATTTTTTTAAACAAAACGTACTTTTTTCATTTTTTTTTTAACAAAACGTACTTTTTTCGATATAAAATTGGTTGGATATTAAACATTCTTGACATTTAATGTGTTGACTTACGGCAGTCTGATTCATCTTTTGGTAAGCAAAAAACTTGTTTCTATTTCAAGGTTCATACAGTTTTTAAGGGGTCGAAATAAATAAACCTCAATTTCCCAAAAAATTTAAATGTGTGAAAAAGTACGTTTTGTTCTGCGGCTCCTCATATAGTATAGAATATTTTAATATTTAAAAAGTAAAATAAGAAGCAATAATTCCCATATTCTATTTGTTAAAATTATTTTGTTAAAAACATCAAACTTTCAAAGTATAATGATGACGAAAACCATATGGGACATGCTGCTGTCCTATAATTGAATATTTTTCTGTAAACAAAGGGCGGAATACAGCAAAAGTGAAATAGACATGTGTAATGGGTTAGTAAAATAAAAATATTCTTTCTGGTTCTGTGGGGTAAGTATATAGGTAATAACAAATCTCAATTTCGGATTATTTCAAGTACGAATCTAGATTGAACCTTCTTAGAAATTCTCGAATCAAGCACAATTTGAGATTAATTTTATCTCACTTTTAATTAAGTCAATCTCATTTTTGGATTATTATAAGTAATGCTAAGTTCAGACTTAGGTTTTTAAACGCGTTTACCGTTCACATTACATTTAAGATGATTAAGATGACAGATGAATAAGTAAAAAAAAAACACACACAAAAAAACAACAAACTAATTTATATTTGTTTAAAGCATACATGTTAAATTCCAATTAGAATTAGCAATTGATGCAATTAGTTTATATTTTCTAATTGATTAAACAATTAGAATTAGTTCAACTAATTCCCATTAGCTAATTAAAATTTGTATTCTAATGGTAAAACTAATTGCAATTAGTTGCCATTAGCAAAAAAAATTGGTTAACCTTTACAATTAGAATTCTAATTGACTTCTAATAATGTAATTAGATATTCAATTAGCTCGAATTAGAATCAATTGAATTGAATAATTGAATATCTAATTGCATTATCAGAAGTCAATTAGATTTCTAATTGTAAAGGTTAACCAATTTTTTTTGCTAATGGCAACTAATTGCAATTAGTTTTACCATTAGAATACAAATTTTAATTAGCTAATGGGAATTAGTTGAACTAATTCTAATTGTTTAATCAATTAGAGAATTTCACAAAAGAATGTTAATTAGCAATCATTAGCATTAGCTAATCATTACTTAACATGTATGGTTTAAAGTATTAAAAATAGATAAAAACACTTTTATAAAGTTATCAGAAGATTATTTTAATCATTTTAATGATGAAATTGTGAAAATTTATGAATTATTTAAGGAAAAAAATAAAAACATTAAGCAGAAATCTGATTTATGAAGTGATTTAGTCAATTTGAAGTGATTAACAAATCACTTCAATGTATGGGTAATCATCTCGATTTTGAAGTGATTAGAGCTTAATCACGTTCGAACTGCTTAAACGCGTTTAAGAAGCTAAATGTGAACATACTATAACGGAGACTTGAAAAATCCGTTCTTTAAACAAGAATTGACACCGCTTCTCTTTAAAAAAACTTGTAGAGCTTAATTAAGACACTTTAAAATTGGGCTAATTGGATGGATATTAAGAATGTTTTCCTCTACTTGATTTTGATTGAAAAATTTTCGCTTTAAAAAAATACAATAATTTTCCAGCGGCGACCTGTATTGGCGCTCTGATAAACTAAAAACAAATTTTCACAATTTTTAAAAAGTTCAATAAAAACGTGTGTACCAAATTTCATACACTTGAGTGTAGTTTGCTGAATAAAGTTTACAATAAAATCCAAAATCTTTAAATCTGATTTATCTTATTATAAATATATGCCCATTAAAACATTCTGCGCAAAATACTGGTCGCAATTTTGGAGAAAATTTAATAAAATTTGGCATGTAGGTTCTAATTGGCATAAGGCCTATTGGAATTGGGGCGAATTGGTCTATAATTTCGCATAGTCCCCATATAAGCTTCTTTCCGAAAAAAGCTTATTTGTGCCCATAAACTATCTTTTTATTAAGATTTAATTTGGTCCAAGCTACCAAATTTTTTTGGCATTACCATACAAATTCTACTCCCAAAAATGGCTATAACTTTCTGATAAATGTTAATATTTAAATAAAAATCATGTCATGACGAAATGTTGTCTTAAAATCACTTAATGGCAAACAGATTTTATAACGATGAATATATCTCAATAATATTCGGCACAAACAACTTTTATATGAATCTTAAAATCAATTACAGAATTTTGTTCTGGAGAGTCTATTACCCATGGTTCGAAAATAGGGCACACTTGCAAAAATTTGTTCTTTTATACTGTGGTGTAGAATATCATATCCGACTATACTTTTTTACTTTTTTACTTGTTTTGTTTGTATTTTTCTCACTATTTTATTGTAGATGCAGCCAGCTGAATTTGCTGTTATACAATAAGTTATTTAGTTAAACACAATTTGCTTAAATAATCCTTAAACTTTCTAGTTTAAATCCTAAATTCAGCTAGCAGAATAATCCTTTCAACGCATTTTTGTATAATATCTTTAATATAATTTATTCAGCTTAGTTAAATTAAATTTAAAGCCTTAATTTAAAATCTTACAATTTGTTTATTACAATTTAGTAATATTTGTTATTTCGACAAATAAATATTTTCTAATTTTAAAGTTAAAGACTTTCAAAAAGCTAAACAAAATATTAAGACGCCCTAGAGTACTGGCTTATGTTTTATGATACCTACTACTACTTTACATAAGACATTTGTTCATAAAATTTTCTTGAATACAACTCATTTTTATTGATCCCATAATAAATCATGCTGCAATTAGTAAAATTTAACTGTTGGCTATCAAAGATAATTTAAAGGCTATAATTCCCAATGTGTTGCTTAAATGTTTGCATTTCATGGTGAAGCATATTCACATTCATTTGAGAACTATTTGGAGAAATACAGAAAGAATATGAAAAGTAAACTCTATTAATACTCATTTTATCCACTGTACGTACATGCAGGCATTACATATATTTATTTTGTGAAATAAAGGGTTTGACAAAACTGGATGTAAAATCTAAGTTACGGCTCGCACGGTTAAAATTTTGCTGTTGTAGTCGTTTCCAATAGCCTTTATATGGTGCCGCAAAGGTTACACGCAGGCGCCTATCCAGGAAATTAAACTCTCTTAAGCAATAAAAAAAAAAATTGTTGGAATATATATCGGATGTGCGAAAAGAACAAAGCTTAACGACGAGTACAAGCATCTCTGTATCAACCCCCTTTCTTTTTTCTTTTTCTCCTAAAACCACAAAACATGGGAACCGTGACGCAAAGCTATATCGCAGCAACATGCAGAGAAAACACATTTTTCTATATGGACACCTCCAGCAAAACATTTCTTTTGAAAAGAAAAGTTATTATGGTTATAATGGAGGACTTCCGCCTGCCTCCGAATATGTTATGGTTAATTCTAATAGTAATATATTAACTACTCATTATGTTATAGTATCGATATTGAGTTCTATATAATATTAATATATGTTGTGCAGTGCAAAAGTAAATGAAAACCCCAATTTTCGAAATAGCCTAAACTAATAATTCTAACAGCTGAGGGAAATGTTACATATTTTTTGTATAAATATGTACACGGAAAGAAAAAACTCGTACTAAATTTAAGTTTTTTCTACTTACTTTTAGTACGAGTCGTGCTGAAAAGTACTTGAAACAATTAAAAATGCAATAACTTTCGCATATTGCGTGCACACGCGTGTTTTTGTGGAAGTTTGTTGTAGAAACAACAATAACAACACTACAAAAGAAGGTAAAAAGTGATTTGCTAGGTTTGTGTGAAAACAAGCACTACAAGACGAAAAACATACATTATTTTTTTTATTAAAGCCCTTATGACACTACATTTTTAATGCATTGTTAAAGTTTCGGTGAACAGTACAAATATAATGTTATGCAAAAATTTACCAAGTGCAAAGAGTTAAGCTGTATTAAGATAAATGGCAAACTGTCAAAAATTTTACTAAAGTTATCGATAAAAAATGAAGATATGTCAAAAAAAATGTAAAATTGTTTAACTTAAAATTGACATTTCAAGCTTGAAATATAAAAAGTGTTGCTGAATCAGCGGTTTATGGGCAAATTCAGCGATTTACCGCTTTTTGCTTTTAGGTTTCTCATAAACAAAAAGTTGGCAACATTTAATAAAATAAACAAAACAGGGATGGCTAAGTTGTTTCAATTGTACTTTTTTGTTGATACTTTTTAAACTAAGATTTATAATACCTTTTTGTGGTGTTTTTTATGAACATAAATAAAATTAATTTCAACTAAATAAATTTTTTATTACAATTAGGGTAAAAAGTAGAATTTTTAAAGGTTGTTGGTACAATTTAAAAAATTCTCAACGCCATCCCTGAAACAAAACCATAACAAGAGAAAAAAAAACTAAAATACTTTTGTTTGCATTTTTTATAGTTTGCTCTTTCTAACATTTACTGTTTCTTTCCATCAATTCTATATCAATTAATGAATAAAAAATGAAGTGTCATAAGGGCTTAAGGAAGTAAAATAAGAAACAATAATTCCTATATTTGTATACCCTCCACCACAATTAGTTGTGAAGAGGGTATACTAAGTTTGTCATTCCGTGTGAAACTTTTTTGTTATTCATCTCAGATCCCATAAAGTGTACATATTCTGGCTAGTAATTCTAAGTCGATTTTGCCATGTCCGTCTGTCTGTCCGTCTGTTGAAAACACGCTTACTTTCGAAAAACTGTAAAGAAATGAACAAACTTGGTGTAAAATTGCTTGTAGTTATCGTAAGCAGTTTAGGATTGAAATCCAGCAAAATCGGTTCGTAAGATTAGAGATATGAATTAAAATTTGGAACCACCACAATAAAAAATTTATAATTTTGTTATAAAAACTACCATAAATGGTGGAACAAAGCACGTAATGATATAAGATTTTGAAAAAAATCGTTTTATTCGACTGGAATATAAGATCGGTCCACAATTTACCCTAAGCCCCATGTAAACCCTTCTCCGGGAAAACATTTTAGTACGCTTAAAACCATTGTTAATAATGGAAATTGAAAAAATGTAATACTTCACAATTATATAGGATTGGAAATAACACTAATAAATTTCGTGATGATCGGTCCATAATTAACTATAGGCCCCTTTATATGGGGCAAAATAGGCCAATGAATGAATTTTTAGTGAAATTATATGATTTGCCACTTTTTGATGGAAAGCCAGAGGAATGGTCATTATTCCTGGCAACTTATATTGATACGAGTATTGAATTTGGGTATTCCGATAGACAAAATATGCTAAGATTGCAAAGGGCTTTACGTGGCCGTGCCAAGGACGCTGTCTTATCAATCTTATTTTACTCGGAAAACGTATCACAGGTAATTTATGAGCTGAAATTTAGTTTTGGTCGTCCGGAACTACTGGTAGAGTCCCAACTGGCAAAAATAGATCTCTATCCTGCCGTAACTGAGGAACGTATCGATGACATTTTGGGTTTGGCCACTTGTGCCAAAATTGTTGTCGCCTTTTTCAGATCAGCAAAGTGTGAAAATCATTTGGGCAACCCAACTTTGTTAAAAAAGTTGGTGTTGAAATTACCTTTGTCAAATCAATATGAGTGGGCAAGGGCCTCAGCTTCTTTTCAGCCGTTCACAACAGTGGAACATTTTTCGACCTGGGTTAGAGACTTGGCACGTGCTTGTAGTCTTATGCCTCAACGGTCAACAACGTCTGCAAATGAACGCCAACAGCCACCGTCATCAACATCGTGAAGAGTACTTCACAGTTGTGAGAATCAGCCTGGTCGCAGAAAATGGTTTCATTGTAAAGAAGGCCACGTACTTTCAGATTGCCAGCAATTTAAAGATCTTGCAATGAAAGATAAGTGGGATCCAGTTAATCGTTTTCGTGTTTGTTTTCGCTGCCTTCGTAAAGGTCATAGTTTGACACAATGCCGGAAGAAGAGTATTTGCACCGTTAATAAGTGCAGTCTTTATCACCACCCAATATTACACCATATAAAGCCCACTCTGGTAAATTAATTTAATACGCCTAAAATCGTATCAGATATGTTTATTGTGGTAAAAATTCTTCCAATTTAGTTTCATATGGCCAGAAAAAATGTTATGCAATTTTGTGATATACGGTCCATTATTTTCCATAGATCCCATATTTAGTAGCCTTCTGAAATTCACTGAAAACGCTAAACTAATTTCAAGGCTGTTTTAAAATTAATTGAAATTTTGATTTTTAATACCAGAAATCACTCTGCAGAGTTTTGAGATGATTGGTTCTTAGCTTACCATGGCTGCAATATAAATCCCCTCCTGAAAATCATTTAAGTTTGGCAAAAAAAGCATACAATTTTCTGATTGTCGGTCAGTAATTTAATAAAGGTCTAAGTCGCAACCAATTTTAATGCTGACTTCTGTTTTTTATAAAGAAACATTAATAACAAATAGATATTCGGTGGAGTTTATCAAAGATTCGGCACAGCCGAACATAGCACTCTAACTTGTTTTTAATGATCTTCTACACAAACACTATTAGCGTTTGTATTTTCCACAAATCTACCGTACCGATCACTAAGGAGCGATACTTAGTGTTTACTCTTTATTTCTGGTTCTCTGGGTTAAGTGTTTAGGTTCGAAAAGTATTAATTTCTCACTTTCGTACTATTTTAAGTACAAAGTCGGAATTGAAATATCTAAGAAATTCTGAAATCAAGCACAGCTTAAAAAATAACTTTTATTTCACTTTTAATTAGATCAGTCTGGTTTTTGGATAATTTTACTTCCGTACTTGAATCAAATATGCTGTACTTCATCAGAGGAAATCCGTTTTAACCGTACTATTGACACCGTTTTCGCTTGATTTATTTTTTTTAATTTTTCTTTGTGAAGTGGAGCTTTTTAATCTAATTTTTACTTTCTCGAAAAACTCCGGAGTGCACGATTGGAAACTATTGAATTCAATTCAATTGTGTTTATTTTTGCAGGAATAGCACAATTAATTAAATATTCCGGTTAATCCCGGTTAAACAGGAATACCGAAAAAGCTCTAGTCAGATGAATTATTTAAAATTTATTCTAATTCTTTATTTAGCTTAACGTGTTATTTATCATTCCAAATTCTTAGCAAATTAAGAAAACATCTTAGTTCTGTACTGCAATATGAGACTCTTAGTCTTGTGTATGGAACGACAAATAAATAAATAAAATAAATAAAAAATAAAAATAAAAAGTTTATCTAACACCTCCTGCTGCTTTAGCATGTTGTTAACCCCAATGATGACATCTGTCATGGCATCATTTACATTAATGTAAATTTTACGCCATTGTACCCAAAAATTAAATGAAATTGCAAGCCATTACAATTTGAATAAGTCAGAAAAAAGTCTAAAAATAACATTTTACTATTCCAGTGCACTTAACCATGCATTGAGGGTTCCCATATGATGACGATGACAATGATGCAGATGCTACTCTCTGATGCCGTCTGCAAAATCAGATATCAAATATGAGTTGGAAAGTAAGCAGAAAATAAAGGAAAAAAATGCAAACAGTTTTTTAATTGCCATATAAAACTCTACTACCCTGTGTAGATGTGTGTGGGAAAATAATTGCATATTGCCAGGAATATGCTAATGACATTTGAATATTTATACGCATGCTGGTGTAAAGGAGGACGTACATATGTATCTAGATTAAATTCGGATTCATGCAAACAATAAATAGACATAGTGGCAAATTTGAGTGGTTGTAGGATTTAATTAAAAATATGAATTTTCATATACTCATACTACATGCAAATGATGGAATTTACGGTAGAAAGTTAAATACATGCTAAAACGTGATGTATTTAAAGCACAAAATTGTAATTGACTGGGATCATAAAAGGCATGTAATTCTGCTTAAAGATATCGTCTAAAATGCTATACATGCACAACGGTTCACAAATGGCGGTCTACTGCAGGGCGTCTGCAAAATATAATGCACACATTATTTTCCTTAACATTTTTCAAATTTCTTTATAGAGCTGCAAAAACACAACATAGATATCGAGCTTTTACCGCAAAAATAGTTTTGGCGGCATAACTTTCAATTTTCCTTCTCTTTAATAAATGAATTAATTGGCAGCACTTGCATTTTCTCCTAAAATGTCAGGATCACATAAGGTACCGTTGCGATTAAATAGAAAAAAAAACAATTTTAGCTTAGAAGACAAACTTCATACAAAAGTTGTATGAAATAAAATTAAAAAAAACTTTCTCCCGTAAAATTGTGTTCGCAAACCAGACCCACATAAAGAACTAATGATCATACACCTAATTTTTGTCAGAACAATTAACTTATAGTCACTTTTTAAGTTGTTGCTCGATGATAGCCCATAACTCCAAAATATGCTCCAGTACCCAAATCACTGTTACATATTTCTAAAAGTCTAACAAACATATTGGCAGAAAGATATAAGTAACCACAACACGTACATACATCTCGATCCTTTATTGCAACATAGTCATATCTCAAAAAGTCAAAAATATCAAGTTACTTTGCTCCATTCTCTCATATCTTTTTTACACACGTTGTCATTGAGAAAATGGTCTTCCGCTCTCTCTTCTTTAGCAGGTATATAAGCAGGCTTGCCAGTTTAGCACTAATTTTTTCTGAATTAGCACTAAGAATTTCGAAAAAAGTGCTAAGTGCTAGTTTAGCACATTTTTATAATTATTAAGCATTTTTAGCACTTTTTTAGATTCCAAAACCACTTCAAAACTCACATAATTAATTCAAGTTAAGTATCAATTCTTTAAGTGTATCAAGAAAAGTCCATACATATTAGGCATATAACTTTTTACAATTTTTGCAAATAGGAACAATTGCATAGCAAAGTCGAATAGAGCATATTTTTTTTTTAATCACATTAAAGTTTTCGCATCAAACGCAATTACTTTTTTACTGTTAAAAAAAGTGATATAATTGTGACATGCAATACTTATGTGAATTGGCCAAAGCTTTTAAATAGCTTTAAAAATAATTATTTTCCCTATAATAAAATTAGAGCAATGCCAGCACTCAGTAATGCTCGTTGATATTCTGGCACTTTTGTCTTTTATTCTTATTCCGGAAAATCAACTGCAATTATTTTCTATTTGTAAATTTTTATGTGATGCTTAGAGCTATTTTTGGTTTGGTTTTCTGATCATACTATCAACAAAAATAATTTCTCCACACTACAAAAATCCTTGTCCGCCTTTAGAGAAGCAAATGAATGTTTTCTCAGACATTGGGACAAAAAAAAAAGATCAGCTATTAAGAAAGTTCAGCGAGGCAACCTCCTATTGGACCAAACCCCTATTGTATAGTTCTTGCAAAGAACTAGAATGAAAACAGAACTGTTATGTTCAGTTATACGCATAAGAGAAGGTGCAAAATTAGACAGCGATTGTTGCCACACTTTAAACATATCGGACGGTATTGTAAAAAAATCGGTTCATCTGAAAAGTACCAAAATGAGTTTGTATATGAGGAAGATGAAAATGACATAATTGAAACTTTAAACAGTTGTCTTACGGCTCACAACTCAACCCAGTTAAGTTGTAATTTTTAAATTTTTGTATTATGGTTTACAACTTTGTTATATTGCGGCGAACAAAAACATCAAAAAATTACAACTCAACACAACCAGTTGTCTTATTTACAACTCAACTGAGTTGAGTTGTGAACCGTTATAGGGGCCTATATTTTAAGAAAAATATGTTACAGTATATCCATGTAACACTTTCTAATGTTACCTATAATCACTCGAAGTGTTACATGTTGTGCACTTTCAATAAAACAAAATTAGCTGATTTTATTTACAACTATTACACTTTTATCATTAATGTACTTCACGAGCGATTTGAAAGGCTATTTGAGCGGGTTCTGCACGCTATTACGTTTTGGCAACAAATATTGACATCACTAATGACTTAGAAAATTTAAAACGATTATAATATACTGTGTATTATATACATAGACTTTTTTCATTTTAAACCTTTCGGGACTACTGGGATAATACATCCCACTAATTTTCAATCTTTCGTATTTTCTTTATTTTCAATGCGATTTCTAATTTAAATAGTCCCAAAAACAGGTTTAAGTGTTTCTTATTAAATGTTAATAAAAACATAACGGTACATGTCAGCATTTTCATTACACTTGATGTTGAATATCACAACATCGTAGAAATTTCAACAGTCTGGATCGTTAATTTGCTGAAAGTGGCTGCACAAACAGCGTAATTTAGTAAATTTGTGTTAATTTTTATAGAAAAGTGTTTGATTTATTAAATTAAATTGTGTCATTGTCTTTTACAATATTAAAAGGTAAGTTCTGGTAGATTTTATAAAATTGGTATATATAGTCCCAATACGTTTTTTGAGTGGGATTAATTGTCCCAATACGCATTTTAGATGTCAAAAAGGAAGCTTACTCTTGAAGAACTTGAGCGTATTGTATGCGAAGATTCAGACTCTGATGGCGATTTTGAGGACTCTGGCAGTGAATATTTGGCTGAGAGTTCCGACGAGACCGAAACTTGTTTGGAAATTGGCGATAATCTTGATGTGCCCGTTAATATCGATGAAAAAAATGATGAGTCACAGCCATTTGTCCATTGGGTAAATGTTATCCCCGATGGCTGCCAGGACTTCCAGCCCAAGTACGAACTCCCGTCAGAACGAGACTGCAAAATCCTTTTAAATCTTACTGACGATTGCAGCGAGTATTAAGTGTTTTCAAAGATATTTCCTTACAGTTTGCGTATTCGAATTGCTAAATGCACTAATCAGCGTTTGACAGCCTTGAATCGTCGCGCGCTTTCAAAGCGAAACTTAGCAGATCCTAATGAAATCCTTGTATTTCTGGGTGCTTCATTGATTATGCATTAAAACAAGTTGCCGTCTCCGTAATTCAGTTATAAGAAACTGTATATCACGAGATCACTTTTTATTATTGGCATCGAATATATGCAAAACCGAAAAAATACTCCTAAATTTATAGGAAAGCTGAACACAGGAGAAAGCCAACTTCAAACTAACTCTGGTGGTATTTTGGTAGTTCGATGGATGGATTCAAAAGAAGTCCTTTTAGCTTCTAATTGTCATGCGCCATCGCTTGTAGACATTGATAGAAAGCAAAATGACGGCTCGAAGAAGAAAGTGAAGTGCCCTGAAAGTATCAAAGACAACAATAGAATTAAAATTAATTAAATCCCTGATTACACAACAATGTTTATAAATAATAAATAAGAAAAATAAGCGTGAATTTAATTGAAATAAACTAATCTTTTTTTTTCGTTTTTTATATTTTTTTTAATCGAATTACCCACCTTGGGAGCCTTATTGGGATTATATGTCCCACCGAAAATGCTTATTGGGATAATGTGTCCCAGGATAAAAGGACCATTTTAGGATTTCTATGAATGCAGAACATTTTGTTTTTATCATATCTCTTAGAATATGGAAAAATTTCCACCACAAATATTTACATTTTCGAAATAAAACTCCGTCCCGAAAGGGTTAATATGTAAATATTTTTATATTTTGTTTTAAAACATTTTTTTTACAAAATTATGAGCGGTATGAATTATGAGAAAGCAAAAAAAACATTGGTTCTACAAACAAAGTAGTAAGTACCAAAGTTGTAAAACAGGGCAGTATGAACACCTTAAATAAAAGTAAGGGTAAATTATGCAACATTTTTTGCATGTTTTTCATCAACTTATTCACAAAAGAACTTGAAAATTTTTCCAACAGTTGTATTTTTTGTGCAAACGAACTATTAAATGTAGAACATGTTACATTAATGCAACATATTTTTCAGAGAAGAAATCGTCATAAAATGTATTATAATGTAACATTTGTGTTTATATTAAACAAAATGAATAGTAAAAAAATTTCAAATGTAAATTTTTTATTGAAAGAATGAATACGTAAAAACAATTTCAAATGTAAATTTTTCTTCGTTCACAATCTGAGCAACAATTTCGGGTTTTCTTCTCTCTTATTTCTTCCCAAAGCATTTCATATACTTTCCTTTCATTTTTTAAACAAAAATGTAACTAAAGTTTTTTTAAAAATTTTATTCAACTAGAACTTCAGCAACAATTTGTATGAAATTGTTTCTGACGTTTAAAATAATTTTATTTAGTTTTGAATAAAATGTTCCAATAAATAATAATAAATGCATAATATTTTTGTAGGTAAAATTTGCAAACGGTTTCTTAGTGCGAAATGGGTGTGGTTGCGAAAGAAATTATTGCTCTATTATGAATACCAAGTGAAAATGTTTCTTTGATTGTGAACAAAGCTTAAAAATCAATGTTACAAAACTAGCACTTTTGTTTTTCACTGTAGAACAATTTAGCACTTTTTTTTGTCGATGTAGCACTTTTAATTTGAATTCTTCTGGCAAGCCTGTATATAAGAATGGTAACGGGATCAAAAGAAAATAATTTTTTTGCTTTTGCTTGTGCAAAAAAAAAAAAAAACAATACAAAAAATTTTAATCCTCCTCTACTCCCTTCTCATAGAAGCGAGTGTGGAAGGTGTATCTTATCTTTTATACCAAAGAGCTTAGATAAGAATAGTAATTGATTAAAAAAATTAGCAGGCCTTTAAAAAGGCCTGAAGCAGGCCCTTAAATAGGCTTGAAGTTTTACCGCTGGAAATAAAACTGAACGGCTTCCTTTCTCTCTTCTTAAAGAAGGAAGTAGAATACTGAATATTTTGGAAGGTGTTTTAAAAAGAAATTTATACCTTCAAGAAGGCATACTTCTGAAGGCAAAATATCATAAGAAGCGAATCTTTTAGAAAGGAGTACAGAGGCCTTCAAGAAGGCATGCCACTTGCGGCCCTTTCAATATTTATCGCTGTGTATATTCTTTAATTTTATTAAGATAATAACAATTTTATATTAATGCCCGTAATCTCTACAAAAATAAAGCTGGTCGTGTTCGTACCTAACAGTTATATTTACCTATTTCAACGTTTATTTGTGCTACGTGTTTTAACCTTCAGTTTGCTTTTAAAATATGGCAGCTTTTACACCATAGATATCTACACACAGCCAGATCTTTTTGTAGAAATTACGGGCATAAATACACTAATCACAAAACGTGTACATTTTTTCATAACTTTTTTTATTTCACTTAAATCATTAAAAAACACCCTGTCGAAATTCACAAAACTTATTGTTTAAAATTAAGTTTCACTAACTGTGTGAACAAGATACTCTTTTCAACTCCACATTTCTTTCAAATCTTTAATTTTTTTTTTATTCTTTTTCCTTTCCTTTTTTAGGAATCAAGTTTCATTCCGTTCGTAATTTGTTAAATTTTTAACGTTTATGCTCCTGCTAACCATGACAAGAGAGCCATTGACTGAAACGCCATTTAAGCGGAAACGGATGCAGGCAACAAGCAGCATAAACAGTCAACAAACAATTTTTTTCGCCGTAAACGACAACCCCAGCAAAAAAGTCATTTTTATTTAGATGAGCGAATGTAAAAATGAGAGAACACAAAATTGAATTGAACTATAATAAACAGAACAGAAAATTTTATACTGAACAATTTAACTTGCAATTTAAATTATTTTGAAAATATTTTGTTTGTTGCTGTTAATAAAAAAACTTTATATAGAGCGAAAAATTTGGTTGGAAAAGAAAACTTTATTTGCCGATTTTTATGACATATAAATGCACTCAATAGTGGCGGAGATGAAGTTGGATGAAACTGGATTGAATTGAAATTAAATGAAACGTAAGAAATACTTGTGTCCATTTTATTTGCTTTTTAAATGAAGTCATGCTTTAGCTCAATACAGTGTCAATTCGGCTAAATCGATTTTTTATAAATATGATCCGGTTCTTTTGGAACTTGTTTGATAACTTTTCTTTAATTCGAATAGCCTTTTGTTTGTCGCAATTGAATTTTTCTTATTGCAATCTGAACTGCACTTGATTTTTGCACTTAATTTATTATAAAGAAAAGTATTGCACATTTTTATCTAAAAGAATCGAGGGCAATTAAACCAACCCTTAAAGACTACTACAATTTTTTTTTTAAATTATAATTTCATTGGAAAAATAAAAAAAATTCGTTTTCGGTTCTTATGGAAATAAAATCAAACTAACGCTGCACAAATGCACTTTAGTTAGTCGCAATATTTCTTTTTAAGATCTATTATAGGATTCGAATTAGATTGTTATAGATTTTGGTCACGAAAAGGGCTTTTACTTAAAAAACCAGAACATTAGTCTGGAAATGGTTGAGAATTTTTTTTGGCTTTTATTTATAAAAGTTATTCAGCTTTATTCCAGTTGTCGTAATCGATCAAGTTGTTTTTTGTAAGAGATTAGAGTTACACACAACCAGTGTTCTTTAATCTCTCACAGAAAAAAACTTGATCGATTACGGCAACGACAACCGGAATAAGGCTTATTGTTTTTCAAAGCTAAAACAAAAATAAATATCAGCTGAAAGCTTGTAGTTTTAATCGTCACAGATAATTTAATGGCTTCGGCCAATCTTAAAGATGCAGAAATCATAATGTAGGCTAGGTAAGGTGAGGCAGATATGGCATTCAATATTTATCTGACACACTTCGTCCTAATAATCTGTTGTGATAGTGAGGAGTCCCACTAAATAAAGTTCTTACCGTAAAACCAACCGAAACTTCTAATTGCGTTCCAGTTCAGCGCAAGAGATATCAAATAATCCGTCAAAGGTGGCGGATCCCAGTACAGGACACTGACAGAGAAGGTGTTCTTCATCCTCTTCCTTCTCATTTTCGTCTCGCAACTATAGCAGTAATCATAGTGCCCGGCTCCCAGAGGCTGTGCGTGCTTAACTATAAGACAGTGTCCGGTCCAACAGACACCAAAAGTGATACGTCCCTTTAAGTTATCGATAGTAGAGACATGGTTCGCCCGCCATGCAAGCGGGGCAACAATTGCCTAGCAATCCTGCAGCCAGCATACGCGGCTCATCTGTTATTAGCAATACCGATATGCGATCGCCGAAGTTCGTGCTTACAGAAAAGCAAAGGTACCTTAACGCCTTTTAAATCCAGTGGAACCCTAAAGGTAGTACCAAGTCTAGAAAGCTCATCCGCCCTAATTTTTCCCAGTATATCTCAGTGCTCTGGTACCCATATGATTCTGATAGATGTGCGTATGTATGTATGAACGTAGAAGCCCTTTTGCAACACGACTCAGAGGATCTTTTGTGCAGCAACGTAAGTCAAGATGAGCGTAAGTCATGGGCTGTTCTCTTACTCAGGGAGGGGGAACAAGACCATTAAGGCGGCATGGCTATCCTTGTAAATATCCACAGCAGTCGTCGACACAGCAAATAGTCAGATACAATCTACAGCGTTCTTGATCGCAAGTATATCCTCCTCAAAAACCCTACGGTAATCAGGAAGTCTTCGCGATAAATTGAGCTTGAGGTCCTTTGAGTGTTTGCTAGGATTTAAAATCCCTTAACATTAAAGTACAAGTTACTTAGAGTCAAATCAAGGCGATATTTGTGTTACTTTGAAGAATTTGCAATTTGTACTGGAATCAATGTTTTGAAGTGCTCATTTAACGTCCAGTTACTGACTTTCTTGTATCCATATTCTTTTCAAAAACCTTTTTAATTTGTTACCAAATAGAAATTATATTTCAGTTTTAATTTAATAACCTACAAATAAAAATAAAAGGTCTTTCATTATTTAAATGACTTGCCTTTATATATACCAGGGATCGAAAATAAACATTTTATACTTTACTAATGAGTTCTTTACGGTAGAAATATGGAACACACAAACGCATATAGTATTTGTGTAGTGAATACCTTATATATATATTCGTTCCTTTTACTCCTCTGGGGAGCATAGGGCCGCAAACTTTAAAGAAACCTTTCTCTGTTTATGATCTTCCAACACAATAAGATTACTGTACCAAACCAACTAAATATAAAGATGAGAACATTTAATTTTTCGTAAAAAACCACAAACTTCGTTGTCTGCGGTTCAGCACATTAATGTTCTTTCATTTCGGTTGTTCTCGGCGTCTTTTTGGCTGGAAGACGACAAAATTTCACATGTGTTTCTAACGGGGAAAAAATAAGAAGCCAACAAAAAATTTTTATAAAAACAAAACATGTACACAATAAAAACACCTGCTATTCGTGCTGTGGTCGTGCAAATTGCCAAGCAACAACAACAACACTAGTAAGAACCGTTACTAAAATTTTTTGTTTGCTCATTCCTTCAACGATGTGAAAAACTCTACAGAGCATAACAATTTAATGTATGTCTACACTAAAATTGTACTGTTTTATAATGAAAAACACAACACTACATAATGATTGTTCCTCGCGTGAAAATATAATTCTGAACGGGATTGCGGGTTGTATTATAATACTTAAGCACTAAAGCACTGGTTGTGAATACCGTACACAAAATAATGTTCGGTTTATTCTCGAACACTGTTATTACATACCACATATTTTTTATGCTTTTGTTTGTAACTTAAATTCGCATAAACCAAGCGTCTGTACTTAAAACTGAATTAAAGTCACAAATAAATAGGAACAAAACAAGTGAAATTGTTATTAACTTATTTTTATTGTACGACTATTTAACCGGAAGCACAACTTCGGTAAAAAAAAATTTAAAATGTTACAAGGCAGCAACAATACCAGCAGCAATTCAGACAATGTTATTGCGATTTTTATTTTTGGAAATCACAGTTTTATTGATGTAACACACTGACTGCGTGAATCTGTTCTCTACTAAAAAAACACAACTGATTGTTATTGTTGACAAACAGCAAAAAAGGACCCAGACATACATGAGTCAGTTGGATTGTCCTGTTAAATGAGACTGTGCGTGTATTGCAATGTATTACAAAGCATCCATCCGCATAAAACGGAGTCTTTATTATTGTAGTTTTTCTTTCTTTTTTAAAAATTCTTTTATTGTAAAATGTGTTATAAACGAACAGGGGATTTATGCAATACAATTGTAAACACGCACGCACACGCGACAAATATACTTTTAACATTCTTTCAATAATGTTAGTATTTTTACGATTTTATTTAATAACATCTACATAGTCGACTAAAAATGGTAGAAATTTGTACAGTTTGAGTAAAAGTCGATAAACAGTTGATAACTACGAAACAGTTACTTTTTTAAAACTGACTTATGCTAGCAACACAATTGAGTCGTACGTCTTATGAACGTAGGACTTTACGCCTTAAATTTTTCGAAACACGCTTCACTTACCCAAAATGCCGTCGTTAACGCGTTATGTTTTCTTTTGAAAATAATATTAAAAAAATTCCAAATTTATTTAAATTATTGTTAATTTTTCTATCCTTTTGATTTGTTATCAAATATTCAATTTGAAAACACAAAAATAAGTTAATATTATATTTTGAATTTTTTTATGACAATATGGTTATAACCGGCGTATGATATCTGTGGCATTTTGACAAAACATCTTAAGTCGAGATGAGATATCAAAAAGTTTTCTAAAAAAAACTCGGACATTTTTTAATTTTTTTTTTTTTCAAATACCCAGTAAAAACTTCGCTTACTTTTTCAAAATGAATAGCTTCTTTAACATATTATTTAGTAGCTTTGTTCTATAACTACATCTATAACAAGTTCTGTAACTACTTTTTTCTGGATGAATGTAGGTAAAAAAAAATAATGACTTACTTTTGAATGCGTTTATTTTGGGACATCCCTTGTAGTATTCATTGGTTCTTTCAGTAGAATTGTAAGTAGTGCTTTTATGTTTTTCTGATTACTCAACACATTATTTTGTAGGCGAAGTTTTTACTGGGTAATAAAATAAACCGATATTAAAGAAAAATTTCGTTTATAATACAAAATTTTAAAAACGTTAACAAAAATGTTTTTTTAATGTAAATAAGTATGATTAACAACATTTTTTTCAACTCTTTAAATTTGACTTAAGACCTAGTAAAAAATTTCATCATTTTGCGAAGCACTAAAGGTACATTTAAAAAAATAAGCGCACAAAAAAATAAATGCAGTAAAGTAAGTGAAAGTACTCTCAACAACTTTCTTAAAAATAACATTTCAAGTGCTACGGCATTCCCTTACTACGAAGCAGGTTTGTAAGGGAGAATACTTAAAAATAACGGTATCAAAACATTCACACCCGTATTCAAAACAAAGATTTAGTTACTGCATATCCCCTGATTAAGGATTTCTTATTCAAAACACTTTTAAATAAACTATGATTATCGAATGATCAAAGACTTTTTAACTCCTAGCTAACTGCTGTCAATTTGCAATTTCTGTCAATTGAATTTAAATAAAACAGAGATGTAAAAATTTTTCTTAATCGGGCGATTTAAAAGTGTTTTGAATAAACTCATGACTAAATGGTGATTAAACTTAATTAACATTTTAGTTGCTCACTCGATGAGCGGAGTATAATCGGAGTACACAAATTTTCGTTTTGAATACGGTTGTCAGTGTGTATAGCTGATCGTTACATCTAACATTTTTTATATGCGCTGAATAATGCGCTTTATGTGTCAAAAATTTATTGCTTCAAAGTGGGAATTCGCCATATAAAATTCATGTCTTCCGTAATCGCAATGATAAGCGAAACTCTTATGTTTCTCCCTTACAAACTGCTTCGTTGGAAGCTCCATTTTTTATTGGGGATGTTTTGTCAAAATGTCACAGATATAGAATTAGATCTATGTAGATATGCTTTTAAGTTTACGCCAGCTTTTGTGCGCCTTTGTATTAAATATTATTTGTTTTAATTTGACAACGAATCTATGTCGTACGTTACTACGTTCATACGGTGCAACTTTGCTCCTACGGTTAGCTTTATTTGTTTCTACCCATCTAGCAGTTGGGTGATAATTTATTTGTCTTCTCCGTTCACATTTAATGCTTAAAAACGGATTTATTACTTGAACGATTAAAACGGGATTTCATTGATATATACATACAAATAATAATTCCCGGTAGGCTAGCTGGTAGTGAGCTAGTGTATCAGCGCTGGGGTTGCGGGTTCGATTCCCGCCAGAGACTCTGGTTCCTTCAGACAAGCGCAGAGCTTCGCGGGATTAGATTAGGAAATTAAAAAAAAAAAAAATATTTTCAATTTAAAATTGATCAAAAAAGAATTAAAATATCCAGGATTTAAAAAACTGCAGTCAAAACCAAAAACGAAAATTTGTGTACAATTTTTCGCTTTTTGAGTTGGTTTGACAGCTACTGTTTATATTTAATGAATCAGAAGTAAAAGCAACAGTATTTTTTTGGCCAAAAATAATAAAGAGGGGGAAGAAATGGCAGTTTTTTTGATTGCAGTTTTTTAAACGCTGAAAATATCTTATCACAAATGTACTATTTTTCCACAATGAGAGTATCATTTGTGATCGAGTTCATATGCGGTTATTTTTCTCGTTAAGCTGATTCCTAAAAGATTCGATTACGATACAAAATGTTAGTTGGTTGCCAACTCTTCTCCACTAAAAATGACTAAAGTTTAAGGAAAACAAATGGCTAAATAGTGGCTAAAAAATGGATTAACAAGATTTTATGTTTTTAATTACTCTCAAAATATGCACATAAGAGCTTATTTTGTTTGCATTAATACATTTTTAGTAACAATAAAATAAAGATAAAAAAATCTTTGAATAACAAAAAACTAAAATTACACTGGTCGGCAAAAAAAGTCGGGAACAAGAACTTTGTTCTCTTTATTGCTTTTGTAGTGCACATGCATTTATTTCATAAAATATCTAATTTAATTAGATTTATTTCATTCTATTAGAAAATTATTCATCAATATTTCACTTATTTTTTTATTTTTTGCAGTAAGCACCCTGCAGTGCGGTGGACCGGTCCCAAATTGGTACTTTCACCTATCACTAAGGGACACTGTTAGTCTTTTTACCGGTCAAACGACCGGAGATTTTAACATGTGGTAGTCGTAGAAACAGTCAATTGACCCCCCTATAGATAACTATGGGACAGTCTGTTTACCGGTGCCACAGTATCAATCCCGTGGTTGAAGCAGTCGTACCAGTTAATAACAAAGGGACAGAAAAGTGTGAGTGAACACCTCTTCGATAACAAAGGGACAAAAAAGTGTGAATTGACACTTATTCGATAACAAAGGGACAGAAAAGTGTAAATTTACATCGTGAAAGATAACGTTGAGTCAGAAAAATAACCGAAAAATGGGTCAATTGACAAAATAAAACTGCAGGGCAACAACAAGCTAATACAGCCATACAGATAATAATAGTACGTACTCCCTCTAAAATTTAAGTTTTAAAATAACCCTGGATTTCTGAACGATATTTTTGCCTTGCAAATGCATCGAAACACTGTCAAAATCAAACTACAAAAAGTATGGGTCTCTTTGCGCTTATTATACTTTAACACTTAAAAATAAATTTGACATCACAGAAAATTATACGTACGATGCCAAATAGAAAACGGCGAAAATTGTGCAACTTAAATAAATGAATATTGTTGTTGTTTTCAGGATATGTGTTATAACTTGGTGGTTTACTTTTACCTATCACTGCTACCTTTAAAGTGCGCGTTTGTGTAAAAGTGTATGCGGTGCAAGTGTTGTTATTATTCCATTTAGTGGTTGGCCTTGTTGCACATTGTAAGTATGTATTGCAATTCTTGTATCTTTATGAGCAGCAATAAACAACCTTTAATGCAAGAAAAATAGTCTCACTCACTAAACTTAAATGTTAAACTTCAAATTATTTAAAGAAGAAGAACCAATATGGTATACAAGAGTGTGTATTAAGTTATTGCCAAAATTTAACGAAATTAATATAATTATACCAATGAAATATTCTTATTAAATTAATCGAATCGACTAGCGAAAACCTTTGGCCTGTTGCCCATTTAGTCCGATTATAAAAACAAACTAATCTGTTAATATTTTTTAACAAATTTTATTTTCCCAGGTCTTTTGGGATATTTGAGTAAATTTGATTAACCCGTTTTAGTGAAACAGACCAGAGTCTTAGGCGACCCTGCAACCATCGCGCTGATAGACTGACAACTAGCCTACCGGGATACCCATTTAAAAAATTATTTTATATTTTTATTTAAATATATCAATAGTTATACACGGCCATGTTCTGACAATCTGATTTATTTCATGGTGTTCTGAAACTCTTTCGTTTTGCTTGTGATCTGCTATAGTTTTTTAAAAATATTCTAGTTCCCATACTTTAGCAATTTAGAGCTGCCTAACTTCTTACGGTTGCGATTTACTGAACACCTACACAGAAAAAATTATTTTTCCAAATCAAACAAAAAATTTGTAGAATCAAAACATTTTTTGTCTGAAATCGGTCGTACAAACAAATTCGCATATTCAAACAATTTATTTGCATTTCGTTTATGGAAAAAAACACTGATTTTTTCAAACAAATAATTTAACTGAATCAAACAAAAAGTTTACTGAAACTCATATAAATTTCAAACAAATTATTTTGCTGAATCAAACTAAAAAGTTTTTGCACACGCAATAACGCGCACACACAGAAAAAAATAATTTTCATATTTGAATACGAAAATCGCATATTTGATTACAAAAGTTTTTGAATTTTCTGCGATGACGATTTTTGCGGTATTGATAAAAAAGTTTGTATGTATAATTGTTAAATTTTTAGTCAACAACCAAGTTTATTGAGTCAATAAAAAAAGTTGTTGCCCAAAATAATTTTTTTCAACAAAATGTTTACTTGATTTGTTAAAATAAATTGTTGAAAATGTTGAATAAATCAAACAAAATGTTAATCGAATCTTTATTTTTTTTATTTATTAATGATGATGTCATAAATTTTCAATTTTTATATTTTTATAAAAACACTAAAATTTATTATGCGAGGAAAAGTAAGTTCCTTTGCGCATTTCACTGGTTGCTTAGGCCAGATCATCAGGAAACCTTTTCCAAAAACTTTGGCAAAACTAAATATATTATTCAAATAAAACTGTAAAACAAATGAGAATTATGAGCTATTTAAAAATGGACAAGAGTTGTTAAAATACTGTCCTTACTTTGATTCAAATATTTTTTTTATTGAATATGAAGAAATATTTAATTATTTCATTATTAAATATGTTTTATTGAGTGCTATTTTGCAAAGTGTAAATTTGATAGATTTTTTCTTTGAATCAAACAAAAATTGTGTTGACCTAAAATTTGATTTTTAACAAACTGTGTGGTTAAAAATTTTCTTGAGATATTTTTTCTGTGCACAAGCAAACACTGTAGGAGAAGATGAAGGCAGACAGAGCGGCGGCTGACTTTGAGACACATTTTTTTTGTTGGAATTATTGTTGAACCAAGTCTTGTTTCTACACACAATGTTTTTCTTCTTCACTTACTGTTGCGGTATCCTTTCCTCGGCTATATAAGCAGGGTTGTTAGGCTTTTTTCTGAAAAATCTTCAAAAGATTTAACAAAATTCGTCAAAATCGTCACGAACACGTCAACTATTAAAATTTTACAAATCAGAGACAATTTCTTGCATTGATTCGTTCAAAAATACAAATTTTTAGCAAGAAATTCTATTTATGATAACGAAAGTGATATGGTTAAGTTTTATTCTATTTATTTCAGCAAGTGGGCTGAAATATATTTATTATTTGAAAAGAAATACATAAGAAAAAATATATTTTCATAAAAACATAACAAAAATTTATTTATTTCATTTATCGATATTCACAAAAATATTAAATTAAAAATAAAATCTCATTTGCTATTAACTCGAGCTATTTTAAATAATAAGTTTTTAGCGCAATCACTTTTGCAAATGGTTTTTACTGTTGAAGGTGCTAAACCAAGGGTTCTGTCTGTATCAACAGCCTTTTCACCCGGCTTGAAACGTTTTATTACGTCCAATTTTAGTTCCAAACTAGGGCATTTTCTTCTCTTTGCACTCATTTTTCCACACAACTTCTTATTTAAAACTAACTTCTTACAGAATTAAATGGGAGTTCGCCATTTTACACACAAATAGAAAAATTCTTCATATGTGATTATGACTTTAGTAAAAAAATCCAATCGTATGTAACGACGCAAATCGAAATCATAAAAGCGCAAAACTTGTCACTTTAACATGTCACCTTTTTGACAGTTTGTAACAGGCCATTGAAATAACCTAAATGGACAAATTCAAGTTCGGCTAAAATAATGACTGTCGCCGATATTGTCCCGAGTCAATCATATTAATATACTATATCTCCATATAAAGAAATATGGACAGATAGCAGTCACATGACCAGTTTTTTATAAACTACCTTCAGCTGGACTTACTACACTTTAAACCTTTTAGAGCCAGTTTAGTGATATCTCTTGTTTCCACCTATCGCAATTCGGTCCTTTTAATTATAGTATTGTGTTCACTGGTCACGGGATAAGTGCTCTAAGAACAATTGAACAATAGAGTGGTTATTAGAGCGATAAAGTGTATTCTGTGTTTTAACAGGCTTTTGAGTATTTGGTTTTCGCGTATTTTGACATTTTGTAGACAGAAAGGCCACAAGATATTTAATTATATACATACAAAAATACAGTTGTACACTATAGTTAGAAATAAATTACAGAATCACAATATCTTATTGCAATCAAATGAAAAATATCGACAAATATAACGATTGTCGGCTCGTTAAAGGTAAGTGAATCGCGGGCAAATAATGGCAGTCGTGATCGAATACTTTTCCGATTCGAAAGCAATTTTATTTCAGTCGATACTGAACGAATCGTAAATATTATTTCAGTGTTGTGAAAACTCAAATAAATACTTTACAACACTAAAAAAATAATTTCGTTCTGTTCAGTATGGATAGAAAGAATAAGAATTAAAATTGATTTCGAATCAAAAAAGTATTAGATCACATGGCTTCGCGGGAATATACTTTAAGTAAAATGCAAATAATTTAAATATTTAAATAAATAAATGAATTAAAAAAAAAAAAATATTTGGCCCCAGGTTGTATCCCCCTGCTATAAATATTTTATAAATTTTGTCACTTGGCCTTTGATGTTCTTATTGTGCAATTGTCCTGCATGCGAATCTGTAGATGTGTGCGAACATGGAATGTCCTTTTTCCATGAAGTAGACCATGGTATGAAAGAAAAATTTATGGCTCCGTTTATATGCCACATTTTTTTTTTAATATACAGACAAGCATTTTACACATGTCATACTTATTTAGGAATTTCACATACTTTTCTGATATGACGATGTGGAAGAACAAAATAATGTACAATTAAGTTTAATTCATTTATGAAATTCAATTTATTTACTAAATTAAATTAGAGCTTTAATGCTTTTGTTTTTTTTTTTATGCCAGTAAAACAAACAATTTTTGAATTATAAATTTTCACTTTTAACAAATCTGTGGCAATACGATAAAAGTGCTTAAGTCTATTTTTTTAAATTTGTAGTATAGCAGTTTTAAATTTTAAAGGTAATTTTTGAAAACTAACTAATATTCTAATATAATTATAAACTCCCCGGAGTTATAGTTTTTTTTTTTTGGTTTTTATTTCTAAATATTTATAGGTTCCAAAATCGGAAATGGACATTATGACACTTTCAAAAGTGTCACAGTGTCCATAATTACTAAAGAAGTTAAATACAAAAAAAAATCTGCATATGCGCAGAAAAAACATGTTTTATTATGGTCGCAACCAACAAAACTATTTTTAAAGAAACTAATTTAATCATAATATGGTTGTCGGTGCCAATGATTTGGTTAAATTAAACTTAATATGGTAACAATTTTGTTAAAAACTGTTTTGTTGTTTTTGTCTGGGTGTATATGTATATTAAATATATAACGAAAACACTTTTGGGCGCAAGGACTTTCTCCTCTATGGTATAAAAAATACCGAGTCGCCTTCGGCCGGGCGCAAGAATTTTTTACTCTATGGTATAAAAAAAAAACGGCTTCGCCAGCTTAAGCTTCTCTGCGTAGTCTGCCTCCGTTCGGAAACAAGAAAGATTTTAGAAGCTTTACTTAGCCGGTGTTTGTTATAACATAGAGGAGAAAATCCTTGCACCCGGCCGAAGACCGGCTTTGCAGAGAAGCTTTAGTTAGCGAAGCCGGTATTTGTTATACCATAGAGGAGAAAATCTTTGCGCCCGGCCGAAGGCCGGCTGTGCAGAAAAGCTATGACACTTTGCAAAGTGTCATAACGTCCGCGGACGCTATGACATTTCTCTGACGGACGTTATGACACTTTTAAAAGTGTCATAGTGTCCACGGACACTGTGACACTTTAAAAAGTGTCGTAACGTCCATGGACACTATGACACTGGACGTTATGACATGCCACCGGTGTGAACATAGCCTTAGTATAATAATATATGGTTAAGACACTTCCTATGAGAAATCTCATACTAATTATCTTATAAGATGATCTGTCAAAAATATACATATATTCATACGTAATACCCTAGAGGGAACTGACACCAAAGTAGTCCCGTGATAGGTCTTTATTGGTAGAGACCGGTTCTAGTTCTAACACTTTCTATGAATAAGACCTATCACTTTTACATGGGGTTGTCATTGGAGGGGGTCAATTGACACCATTTGACCAGTCACACATCTATTCTCAATGAATGTGTTTAGTGTCAGTTACTAAAATGTAGTATTATTTCAATAGAATGTAGTGTTATTTCAATAAAACAAGTCCTAGAATTAAATTCAAGAACCAAATTTTCTACCTTTTTGTTCTTCATAAACCAGTTAAGGGATTGATTCTTCTTTCACTGTTCATGAGTCCCTTCTTTTTGAACTTGTTCTATTTTCACAAATCCCAGCCCCAGTCTGTTGGACCAATTGACACAAATTTCCCGCAGGGTACATATAAAACAATAATAAGATAATACGTGATCTTTTTAAGAGCAAAATACTTTTGTGACCTTAAAAATGAACTAAACACATCTCAAATCGCAGATAAGGAGTATAATAATTAAGATATATTAAACTTTTTTTTACTATTTAATTAAACATTTTATTGTTTTACATTAAAAAAAAATTATTATGACACTCACTGTATGTATATTTTTTAGCGCAAATATTGTGTAACACCCAGTCTCCACCTAACATGAAATGCAGTTAAAACATGAAGTTAAGACTTGCTGTTAAAATGGTTATATGTTTATGGTGGCGTACACGTAGTGAAGTTAGAGTTAAAACTTTTCATTATTTTCAGTTCGTTGACGCGTAAAGTATGTAGCTACAGTGTGTTTGTGGGAAATAATTAAAGTTATTTTATACTTAAATGTTTGTTTGTATTATATTTTTCACAAAAAGCAAAGTTTATTATGTGTAGTTTACAACGCTTTTAACAAATTAATTAAAGATGTCGAAAAACAACTACAAAATAGCGTACTGTCAAACTTAAACGTCAATTTATGTTATAAAAGAACTTTCAAAAGAAATGTTATAACAATCAAGTTAAAACTTTAACTGGAGCAGTCTCCACTTAACGCTAACTTGCAGTTAGTGTTAAAGTTAGTCATTTTATGTTAGGTGGAGACCCCGGGTTAGGTGCTTAAAAAAACTATATATTAACCCTTGTGTTAATACCCAACTTTATCCACATTGTTTAGCACCCGGGGTACCCGGATACCCATATACTATAATGTATTTATAATCAATATTTTTATGAAATTAAATTAAATTTTTAATCTTTTTAAAAGCGTATTAAATTATATTCAACATTTTTTTTATTTTTAGAATTTATTCTATGAGCTAAATTTCAGTTTTTTGAAATAGTTCTATTCCTTAAATTTTTAGGAATGACTTTTATACACTACCAGATTATTACATTGTATTTTCTTGTTACATTTTACCTTAGCTATCCTTTGGATAGCAATGAAGTATATTGTATGTACAGAAAAATTTACAATTATTAGACACCAGCAGAATGTACTGCATTTTCTGGCCCGCTACGGCCTTGTCAGCATTTTTTGTGTCACACTGGATAGTGATGCTTTATAAATTGAATGTATTTAACTCAACAATTTTAAAAAATAGAAACTGGGAATTATTTCCTTTCGTAGGTTACTTTATATAATATTCAATATTTTTTATTTTTAGTAAATTATATTTATGTAAAAATATGATTTTTTGACTTTGTATTGCGTAACGGTTAAAATTTTAAATTTTTTATACAGACCAGTATTTTTTAGTATAACAGATTTTTGGTCACACATGATATGTAAATGAGAATTCCCCGTATTATAATAATAACGCTTAAGAAACTAAGCTTAGGTAATTGTATAATACAGAATTTAGTTTTTTGAATTTTTTGAGCAGTTAAAATTAAATTATTGTGTTATCCCATAAAGTGTATTGTATTGTATTGGGTACCGGGGTACCCGGGTACCCGGGTGCGCATGTTGCGATGGTTTAAGTTTTTAAGCAAATTTTTTTGAGTACTAAAGGAGCAAATGTATAAATCTAAAATTTAAATTCGCTTTCTTTTAAGTTAAAAACGACGATGTAGGAGCTTGTTTAAAAATTTAAATTCTTAATAAATTTTTTTCATGTAAATATACTAAGGTGGGTACCATGGTACCCACAAGGGTTAAACTATACAAGGGTTAAACTAAAAAACAAAGAAAAAAGTAAAAAAAAAAGAATAAAAACGACAAAAGTCTTCTGTATGAGAGCCAGTCGATTATGAAATCTTATAAGATACCTTAACAATAGCGACACGCATTTTCTAGTTGTCAAAAATCATTTTATCAAAATTTCTGCATCTTCTTAGAAATATTTTAAAATTGTGCCCTTTTGTAGTTTGATCGTGTTTTCTTTCTTTTTTACAAAAAATATGCAAAAAAAAAAAGAATTAAATTTGGTGTTCGTTTCTTAAAAATGTGTTGCTCTTTAAAAGGGTAGCATGTTTTATATTTTATATAAGGCATTGCACTTTTCGCTCTGTACAGATCGACAATGTTGAAAGTGCCCTGTAAAATAGTTAACGATTGCCTTAAAGAGCAACAAAGCTATGCAAAAGTTGCAAAAATTCGGAAAAGTTTGCAAAAATAGCGAAAGTTTGCGAAAATTTTTAATATGTTTGTATTTCAAACAAGCAATACAATTAATTGAAAGTTCATTTTAATTGTTTAATTAGTTTAATTCGCAAAAATTTGCTTACAGCGTCATGATACCAAGTTTTAATATCGTTAAAGCTATCAGAAAACTTATAGAAAAACATCGCTTCTTTCGCAAACATGGCTAAAATTCACGAAAAATTGCTGTAGTGGAAAAAACCCATAAAATTTATTTGGAATCGCTAAATCAGTTAATAATAGCAAAATGTAGGAAAATTTTTAAAAATCGTTACAAATTGAGCTATAATGAGGAAGAAGAAGTTTCAAGTGTTAAAAACAGGGCATTATACATTTTCATAACTTTTGTTTTGTTCTCGTCAAATAACAAATAGCATTATTGCAGGGTTTGCAAGGCATTTTATACATGCACCTTTTCAGATGGTGTTTATTTTTTGTGTAGAACAATTTTTATTTACATTTTTAAAAATTTTTATTTAACTTAAAATTTTTCGAAATTGCATAACTTTTTCGTAATTTATATAGAATTTCTTTAGTTTTTAGAAATATTTTAAAAGTTTTGCCCTTTTATGGAAAACTTTTTGAAATTTAATTTTTTTTACATATTAAAATTTTTATTTTATATTAAAAACCGTTTGAAAGATTTTGTTATCTTATTTTAAAGATTTTTTATGAATTAAGTTCTTCGGGCTGGCAGCACTGGTTGGCAATTGTGTCCAAACTACATCTGTGAAAGTGAAAAGTGTTCAGTATACTCTGCCATTTCATCATGGAGAAACTCACAAACGGGCAACGACTGCAAATCGTTGAAATTTATTATCAAAATTCAGCTCGATGGAAATCCACTGTTTTATCGAAAAATTGTGTTCAGCGATGAGGCTCATTTCTGGCTAAATGGATACGTAAACAAGCAAAACTGCCGCATCTGGGGTGAAGAACAGCCGCAGTCTGTTCAAGAGTTACCGATGCATCCCGAAAAAATGACAGTTTGATGTGGTTTATGGGCTAGTGGCATCATGGGCCCATTTTTCTTTAAAGACGACCGTGGAAGAAACGTTACCGCCAACGGCGAACGACATCGAGCTATGAAACGCCACTTTTTTTGCCCTAATTGGCTGAGTTGGACTTGGTTGATTTGTGGTTTCAACAAGACGGTGCCACATACCACTCAGCTCGTGAAACAATGGACATATTGAAGGATTAAGTTGGTGAGCAGTTTATCTCTTGTGAAGTTGTTGGTCTATGTGGACAAACCAAACACGATTGAAGCATAGAACGTGTTATTCATGGAATACAGGCCGAAATGCTCGAAAAAGTGGTGCAAAATTGGACCTTACGAGTGGACCATTTGAACCGAAGCCGCGGGCAACATTTATATGAAGTTATTTTTAAAAAGTAAATGACAAAGACCAATTTATCGATTCCAATAAAAATTTTTAATATATGATGCAAATTTGAGTGTTTTATTAGATATTTAAAAAAACTACGCTTAAAAAAATGGAAAATTGTGCAAAATTGCTTAACTTTTTTAAAAATAAATTTTTATGATAAAATAATAAAAAGGTTTGTTCGATCGCAAGAGTTTTTGCAGATCTATTAGAAGTAGATCAAAAATTTATTCTCATAAGTTTTTTTTTTTTTTTTTTTTTTTTTTTTTTTTTTTTTTTTTTTTTTTTTTTTTTTTTTTTGAAACCAAGAAACCTTAAAAGGTTATTTACAAATAAAAATCGCTTGAAACAATGAAACTCAGTTGATCCATTTAAAAAGTTTAATGAGCGAATAACGAATTAACTTCAAATGCCCGGTATTAGTTTAAACTTGTGTAAAAATTAGTGGCTAGAAAGATTTGTTCCACCACACTATTGGAACTTTCTTAGGTTTCTTTAATTTAACACAAGGCATCAAGAAGCTGAATTTGGCTGGTTTCTTTCAGATCACAATATCAAGGGTTTCCCCTAAAATATACGCAACAAATGTCTCGTAGTTTTAAGATAAAGTTTTTCGCAAAATATTCAAATAGTTAAATGTAGTTTTATTTAATCTTTCAATTGAAAATAAAAATACGAAAATGCGTTCATTTGAAACTGAAAAGTTTCTAAGTCCCCTAAATATTTAAATATTTAAAATGCTTTCTTGAAAAGTATTACTTGTAGAAAATAGAATTTATAAATTCCTAATTTAAGAGATACATAAACAAAGATGATGATGTTTTAAATAAATTTCTAATGGCTTAAGTATGTTAAAAAATATTAAATACCTTTTAGAGACAGGTCGTTAAAAACTTAAATCAAATATTGTACTTCTTTAAATTTAACATTTTAGCAAAAAAACAAAATTGAGAGTAGAAATACGAAACCAGTCTTTATAGAAAATTTTCAACATTTATCTTTTGGCTCAGTCAGTAACTCAATATAATTCAATTACCCTGAATTAGCAAAAACAAAGAGTTCTACACTCGAACACCTTTCAAAATTGCAAACATTTGCACTTAAATTGTGTTTTAAACACATGAATAGATTTTTGAGATTTTACTTAAAATTTACAAAATGTATGCATTCATTAATAAATACATACACAAATCGAGGAAAAAGGATTCTTCTACTTCTTCTTGTCCAGAACTACAAATCCCAGTAAATAGTTAGAAATCATGGTTTAAAGTAAATACAGATAGAAACGCTTCATTGTGTGGTAGATGTTAAAAATATATGTATGTGTGTGTGTACATTCATCTAGTGGATACGAGTACTATTTATCTTTATAAGAATTGTATCTGCTGGTTTTACATAAGTACATATTTGTGGGTTTTTTAAATAACAGCTTATGTCTATTTTTGTAAATTTTGAGTTGGTTGTTATTTTATAGGTTGCTTAAATGGCTTCTAAGAAAAGTCTCTAATTTCGTTACAAGTCCACACTAAGATAAAAAACATTTTTCAATGTGGCCACCTCAAACAAAATTATACAGACGTACTGCAGAAAATATTGCTGTTGTTTGCGTTAGTGTGACTGAAGAGCCGTCCACCTCTACACCGTCTGCACCTCTCACGCTCGACGTTGATTAACATTGTGCACAAAGACTTGCATTTACATGCTTCCAAGTGCAATTGACTCGAGAACTAAAGCCTCTTGACCATTCCAAACGTCGTCAATGGTCACAATGGTGGCAAGAAACGGCAACAGTGGATGATAAATTTACGAAGAAAATCATCATGAGGCACATTTTTATCTCAGTGGATTTGTCAATAAGCAGAATTGCCGCATTTGGGCGAATGATAATCCATGAGTGATCGTCGAAAAACCAATGCACCCACAAAGAGTGACTATTTGGTGCAGTTTATGGGCTGGCGGCATCATCGGGCCGTATTTTTTCCAAAGTGAGGCCGGTCAGACAGTTACTGTGAATAGTGTTCGCTATCGTGAGATGATAACGAACTTTTTATGGCCTGAAATGGAAGATAAAGATATGGACGATATGTGGTTTCAACAGGACAGTGCCACTTGTCACACAGCTAACGAAACAATGCCTCACGTATCTCACGTGGAGGCGATGTCAATTGGCCGCTAAGATCATGTGATTTGACACCGTTGAACTTCTTTCTTTGGAGTTATTTGAAAGAAAAGGAGCACGTCGATAAGCCAGCAACAATTCAAGAGCTAAAGGATGAGATAATTCGGCACATTAACAGCATAGAACCTCAATTATGTCTCAGCGCCATCGAAAATTTGGACCATCGGATGGAGGTGTGCCGCCGAAGTCGCGGCGTCCATTTGGCCAATATTTTGTTGCATACATAATTAAACCCTACCAATATTATCATAAGAAAAAGAAATGAAAATAATTTCCAAAATAATTTGTGTTTTATTCAAAATCAACATCAGCCCTTTAAATTTAAGCACCCTTTAGTTTAGATTTAGTTAAAATTTTAGTTGTTTTGAAATACATTTTAAATTTAAATATTAATTGAATAACAACAAATCGTAATTGATTTTTTCGTTTAAAATAAAATAATTTACTCTTGTAGAATTGTTGTTGGGAATTGTCAAAACCTGAGCTATATTTAATTAAATCAATTAACACATTGTTTGAAACGGCAAAGTTTTTTGATAATTTTTTTTAATTGAAATGAAAAATTTCATTTATTTAAAAAAAAAAAATATTTAAAATTTTTTAAAATTTACCCCCTTATTCATAAAAAATATTTTTTGTTTTATTTAAGGTTTATTAAACAAAATTTCATATAAAATTCGTCTTATGAACCTGTTATAAGCATGGAATATTGTTTATGAATAAGGCCTTAAGACATCAGGCAGATATAAAATTTTTTTACTGCGCATGTAGGAACTGTGACGTCACACAACCTTCGTTCTCATTGGCTAATAATTTTTAACTTTCAAACTGAAATGTTTATGTGTAAACATGACAGTGGGACGCTTTATTATTTTTCTATTTAAATTATTTGAAAACTAAAAAATTTTTATTAGAAGTTACTTTTTTCTTTATAATTTTATTTTGGATTTAAATAAATATATATTATCTCTATGTAAGCTATAGTTAAAAATATAGACATTTAGTTATAAGAACGCAACACGTTAGTTTTTCTCACAATTTCCCGCTTTGTGTTTTTGCGGTTAATTTGTTGGCATTTGCCCACTGCACACTTTATGTTGGTTCTCTTTTCTGCTCTCTTCTATTTACATTTATTTTTTATTTTTCTTCATTTCACTACTTTTAACACACGTTTGAACACTTTTAAAAATTTTATTCATTGCAATAATATTTTTAATATAAAATATTAAGCAAAATTCTTAATTTTTTGACAATTGATATAATATTTTTTATTTGAACTCTTTGAGTAAATTAGTTGCAGGGTTGCTAACTTACACGTAATACATACATTTTTTGTAAGAAATTACGATCTTCACATATAAAAGAGACTTGGTATTCTATACAAGGGAACTACTACGTCATCAAACAGTAAAACATGCGCAAGGCGTAATCTTTATTTCTATCATTCTTGGCCACAACCATATTATGTTTACTCTTGGACATGTTATTGTTAATATAATTAAGTTATCAAGTTTAACACTCAGTTACTCTTGGCATAGGGTGATATTAGTAATATTATTATATTCATTATTTGTTTATTCAAAACTACATAATCGTTAGTGGTAAACAAACTATTGTCATATAAAAGCATAACATGTTAAAAGGCGACCATAATATAACATGGTTGCTGGTGACAAGAACAGTTTTGTTGGAGGTGACCATATAGAACATTTTTTTTTTCTGCATGCATGTATATTTATAAAAAAGAAAATCTTGCCATTTAAAAATCTGATTTTAAGACATAAGCGGTTATTTAAGAAAACTGTAGATTTTTTGTTTCCATGTTGATAAGTTCTTTAGAAAGGCACGAAAAGTAGAGACTATACTGTCAGCTTACTTAAACAGCTTTTCGGGAGAAATTAATATGTTTTGTTTAAATGCTTAAAGTATTTCAATTGTTAAATGAAACACCAGTTAACATGAATTTTGAAAATCGAAAATAAGTATTAAATGTCTTTTAAAGCTTATTTTTTAATCTCTTCAAAAAAAAAAAAAAAAAAAAAAAAAAAAACAGACAGATGATGTTAAAAATATGGCCTTTAAATTGGGTGCTCTTTTCTTGATGGCGCTGGTGAGATTATTTTTTCTTCTCAATTTGAAATTTATTCTTTTAAATAGAAACCTGGTTGGTTTATCTGATAAAACCTTAACCTAATGAAGATGGCAGCACGGTTAAAGCAAAGCAATAAATACCAACTAGACTCCATTTCATTTAGCCGCCAGTATAACAGCAACATTCATTTCCGTTAAATAGTTCTACAGATGAAATCATTTTCTACAACTTCATGAATAAATACTACAGCTACCACTCTTAAAGCTCACATGGTATGTACATTGTGCATTTCTCTGGTTATTGCCCGATGGTTCATTTGGTGCCAGCATTTCTTAAAAGCATTAGCAATGCAAATTCATCTAAGAAAGAAATATTTGATAATAAATTGCAGCCATGATATTTATATGGCTTGCTGCTAAAAGGGCCAATGTCAAAATATTGACTTTTGAGAAAATTTAAATTAATTTTTTTTATAGAAGAGTTCTTAGTGACATAACCTAGTAAAACCCTAAGGAAGATCTGGGTTAAATTAGATATCGGCTGGTTCAGCAAAATAAAAAAGTTTAAGAAAATACACCTATTGCAATTGTTAACTTAAAACAGCCAAATATTGACATTGGCCCTTTTAGCACTAAGCCACAGATTTATCGTATTTAATGCGCATTATAGTTCCGAATTGTGAATTAAGATGGTTGCATCTCACCAATGTTTGATAATGCAAACGAAGGATTTACTTACACCACGAACTACAGGGCATATGTGCCATGTGTTTTTCAACGTGTGTGAATGCACTCTTATAATGGAAATACCCGTCAGTTTATTTCGTATTACTATTCTTCAAAACACACAAAAAAAATATCAAAAGTTATTTAGTAAGTAAAGAATATTTGTTGAAACTTTTCTTATATTTTTAACAATTTTCTTAATTAAAACGCTTGTAAATTGTCATATTAACAATTTATTTCATTTGTAGAAAATTAATAGAAAAAAATAATTTTGTGTCAAAAAATTAAAAATATAAAATAAATAAAATCTGGATTTTCGATTTGAAATCTTTAAAAGAATAAACGATATGATGACTTTTGCGAAATTTAATCAATCTAATTTCATATCTAATGATTTATAAATAATTTTGAACCATTCTCTATAAATTATAGATTTTGAAATATTACTGATAATGGTGCGAAGATTCCGTTTTGTGCTAATGTATGAACCTCCCAGTGCATCCAGGTCTAAATTTATGGCTTAAATAAAGTATAATGTTATTAGTGATGTTATTTAATATTTTGCTAAAAAAAAATAATAAAAACAACTTTTATTTACATCTTTTTTTTAGTTAGCAACAAAATATTTTGTTAATATGACAAACTCACAATAAAAAATTATATTTAATTGTTAACAAATATTAATATTACAAACTCATTGTAAAAAATATTTGTTGAGTTTTAACAATTTTAATTAACAAAATTATTTTTTGTATTTACAAATTTAGTTGTTGGTGCCTTTTCTATTAAAAAGTTAATTGTATTGACGAATATGGCATTCAATATGACAATTGATTTGTCGTAATTTTTTTCTGTGAAAAAACTAATCAAATAACCTAAGTCCTCACTTGAAAAAGTTTTCTTGTGACCTCACACAGAATGGATTGATTTAAATTAAAAAATTTGTGTTAAAAAGTTGCTTAAATTTGCACCTGTAAAAAAATTAATAGTATTAATTAAATATTTTTTGATATTTAGAACAGTTTTTTGCAGAAATTATGTTAAAGGTTTTTGTGACCAATATTATTTGGATAAATTCTTCTGTGTGAGATTTTTTTTCTTTATTAATTTTTGGGGAGTCGGTTAATAAAGGACTTAAGTTCAATTCTGGAGCCACCAACACAAAATTTTGAAACGAAGTAGTTGCCATCGTCAGAGTTACTGTGGTCAATATCAGTACAAATATTTTTGAAGAAGTTATGTCATTAAAAGCAATTTTCGGAAGCGTTATTCGTACGGAAACTTTTGTCAAATATAGATCGATTCCCATTAAATTTTGTAAGATGGTTAAGACTGAACAAAAATAAGTTTGGATCAGATTTTATCTAAAAACCAAACTTACAACATTTCCGAAAGAAACTCTAATGGTGGCTAAGTGAAATCATGAACTGATTCTTACAATTTGCCTATAGATTAGTCCTTAAGACAATTAGAATCCATGTATCAAATTACGAACTACACTTCGCGTAGAGTCAGCCAGCCGGTTATACGGACATCGTTAGATCGATTCAAAAAATGAATCTTAGTCGATTGGTATGCCAAATGGTGGATATAGAATAAATATTTTATGGTGTTATTTACATCTGCATAAACGCATCATACCCTTCACTATTGTGGTGTAAGTATAATTTCATCCAAGATTTTGAGCAGGTAAATATACAAAAACAAAGAATGCACATTGCTAGAGGACCAAATAAACGACGCAAGCAGTTTGACGGCACAAGATGTGTGAATACCAAAAAATTTTAAATATTTACACAAACATGCTCCATACTTTTTTCTATTTGGTTGTGTAACTGTTTGTGTGGTTTATTAGTCTCTTAAATAACACAGTCAAAGAGTCTCTATCTCTCTTATTTTGTTCGCATACCATTTCTCCACACACGATACAACAATCTTAAACGTCAAAAAGAAAAGCTGAATTTTATAACACTGTGTGTAATTTTTTAAGTCATGGAAAAATAACCCTATACGTATACCACTACGTGATAAAAGACCAAAAAAAAGACCCGTCTCTCACAGTTTTTGCCCAAAGTCATGAACTTTTTTTTTTTTGGGCCACTAAAGGTTTGGTGCCTCGGTGTAATTTTTGCAAGAGAGTGATAATTTTCTCAGGCTCATATCTTGCAAACCGTTCGAACCGTTGATTTACTCTCTGAGACAAAGTTGTAGCTCTGCCCATAAAGAAAAAAAAAATTGTGAACATATAAACTTCATCTTGAGGATCAAAATCGCAAAAAACTTTAAAAAATTCTACATTTTTTTTTTTACCTTTTTTCCCCTGTTCAGGTCCATAGGTAGCAAACCGTTCAAAATTCAAGGAAACAATCAACTACAAAAATGTACCTAAGATCTCAATAAACGACTTTCTAGAACATATGAACTTCCTAGAAAAGTGCGCGACTTTGGGCAAAACTGGGGGACACTTATCTTTTATATTTTGGTTTATTTTATCACGTAGTGGTGCCCGTATTTGGTTATAGATAGCATAGTATCTCAATGTTGAAGTAAAGAAAAAACAAATAAATTTAAAAAATTTTCGGGACATTTTTCACTTTTGCGGCTACTTAAGCGCTTCCTAAACGGTGTTAAGAATCATTCTTAGGAAGTTCATATGCTCTAGAAAGTTTTTGACTGAGATCTAAGGTACATTTTTGTAGTTGATTGTTTTCTTGAATTTTTAGCGGCTTGCAACCTATGGACCTGAACAGGGGAAAAAGGTAAACAAAATCGAATTTTTTAAAGTTTTTTGAGATTTTGATCTTGAAGATGAAGTTATTTAATAGCAAGAGCTACAACTTTGTCTCAGAGGGTAAATCAAAATTCCGAACGGTTTGCAAGATATGAGCCTGAGAAAATGAACACTTTTTGCAAAAATGACACCGAGGCCCCAATTTTTTGGGGGCCAATAAAAAAAGTGCATGACTTTGGGCAAAACTGGGAGACCGTCCGAATATGGTCATTTTTGTTTCGTGTTGCACTGTGTAATTTATTTGCGCACACAATAAAAAAAGAAATAATAAAAAAGGAGCAAATGGACGAGTGTTTGGCTTTTAAGAAGAAATAGGCATTCACATGTTAGTTTATTAAACAAATGGAAATTATAAAATTACAAGGTTTGCACACAAGCCCACTAAAGCTGACCACACACTTTGTGCGTGTGATTTGTTAGCGTTCCATTTCTCCACACACGACGAACAAATCAGAATAACCTAAAACGTCAAAAAAATAACATGAATTGTGAAGAAGATGATGCAATTGCAATTTTGATAATTTATTTGTGTACACAACAAAAAAAAAAAAAAAAAATAAATTAAAAAAAGAAAGTAATTGAAGAAGAAAATCAAAAATCGTTGTATGCTAAACAACTCCGCAATAGATATAATTTGATGTTTCGTTGAACACCAAAATGAAAAAATTTTAAATTGATCGCGCACAAGCCCACTAACGCATCGAACAAATCACTAGAAATAGAAAATTGTTAATTACTTTTTATTTGTGCGCGCACAACCCCATTACTGAGCTACCTAAACAAGAGCGGCAAGCGTTTTTTAATCATGGAAATTCTATTGCCAATTAAATTTCAATAAAATAAAACGATTCAACTGAGATAGATGTCGACAAAAGAGCCAGTCTCAGGAGGGGGCTCTTTTGTCGACATCTTCAGTATGGATCTATCAAATAAGATTTGCCAGCCGGGTGGTGTTGAATTCTCGTTCTAGAGGTTTCGTATAAACTGTGTGAAAATGATAGTTTTGACATAAAACAAACGCTTGCCGCTCTTATTTAGGTATCTCAGTTAACAAGACGTCGAACTTGCACAAATCACATGTGTGTGGCCAGCTTAACACATCGAACCAATCTCAAGTTATTGAAAATTTTCAATTTCTTTTTGCGCGCACAGCACCATTAACAAGTAATAAGACGACAAGCACGAACAAATCACACGCACAAAACACTCGAGTGTGGGCAGCTTTAGTGTTCTAGTCGTTTTCTTAAAAAAAAATTTGTCATAAACTCTTCAACTCTGGTTACGGGCTTTCAACTCGTCTAGTAAAGTAAAAAAAATTATTTCACTGATTAATTTACCGTTTCTCTAGAACTACAGGGTATATAATCGCATGTGTTTTTAAACATGTGAGCCTTTGTGAAATTTATACTTTTGTTAGTTTTATGTCCGCAGCACGATTCAATGAAAATTGGGAATAAGGAATTGTAGTGAGTAGAGGCTTAAAAAAAAAACAAAGGAAGGAGAATTGAATTTCAACCACAATTCTTTGCAACTGTTAAGTTTTGTTAAAGACTACCAATTTAATTTTAGCTCTTTCGTTTTTTCTGTTTGATTACTGTTTCTTTATTAATCTATGTTTTCTTTCTTTGGTAGCGACCATGCAAAAGCTTTATTTTTTGTATCTCTTTGCTAAGGATTGGATTTTTAATTTTTGTATTTCCTAAAATATAGGGTGTTTTTTAGATGCATGAGGAATTAATATTTTTTTATTTTTTTTATTATGATTTCTGGCATATGTCTGCCGTGGCTACAAGTTACATGGGATATTCTATCAGTGAAATTTTGACTAATTTTTCCAACAAATCTGGCCCTATAGCATCAATGATGGCTAGATTGTTGGCTTCCAATGCTTCAAGAGTTACTGTTTTGTCGGAATAAGCCAATAACTTATTATATCCCCATAAAAAGTAATCCAGTAGTGCGATTCACTATGCTTTTTAAGCCACAATTGTTTCGTTTAAAAATGTTAACCACAAAATTAACCATATTGCTATTCACTAACACTTTTAACGACATCTGCTGTTGTTTAAAGCCAGCTGTTTCAGTCAGCTGTTATTTTTAACAAAACAAATTGTGGTTTATTAACACCAACATTTTTGGTGTGGTTAAATCCGCTAAGAAAAAAGTTTATTTTTCGTTGTACCTATAAAGTCGATGAATATTATGGCTTTGGGGTACTTAGCCTAAAATTTATCCACTTCTTGTCACACACCAATTTTCCGTGGAGCCTCTTATTTATTTATTCTAAAACCAACAATTTAACTCAAATAAAACTAAAAATTAAATTTAATTAAAATAAAAATTAAAATACTAAAATAAAATAATTAATAAAATAATAAAAATTAGTAATGTTTTACGCACTTTGCACAATATCATTTAAAATCTATAAATTAAAAGGTTTTTGTTTTGTTTTTTTTTTTATTTTTATTTTCTCTTTGTTATTTTATCCTATTTTGATGTTTCTCTTGGCAGAGTTGTCACGATATATCAATTTGCATAGAGAGAAAAATAAAACTGTTTACCATTGTTATAAATAAGTTAGTGAATCACATAGTGGTTAGTGCAAACATCAAAATGTGTGGTTTAAGTTAACACTTTTTAAAGTGTTAAAAGTTAGTGAATCGCACTACAGAGGAGTTTAATCGCACGAACGAATTGACGAGTGAACAGGCAAACTTCTGGACATAAAGCTGTCAGCAAATTGGTTTTGCAATAAATCGATTTTTAAGCGCGCTCTATTGCAAGTTGCGCCGTCTTTTTGGAACCAAATGTCGTTGATGTTTAGCTGATAAGTTTTGGAAACTAAAATTAGGGCAGCCCTGCTCGATAGCGCTTGGCAGCTCCTTGCTTATTTCGAAAGAGCGTGTAAGCCGCACCAAACAGCATATTTTAATGGACGTAATAAGGATTCGTTAACGGCTTAAGGATTTTCTTGCCTCTATATATGGCAATTTTGCTTGTTGACGTAGCCATTAACCTACAATTCAGTTTCGTAAAACGGAGGAAGTTCTCTATTAACTAAGCGAACAGATTTGCTTTTTGCACAATTTGGAAACGTTGTTCTAGCGTTTAACGATTCATGATGGCTTGCCAAAGTAAACTGAACAGAAATGTCAACACAGTTTGACATTCTCAGCTTTCAAACCATAGTTATTGATATTGAAAGTTATTATGCAGCAAAAAAAAAAACACCCGATAGCTACTAATCTGTTGCTACTACATATTCTCATTTAAAGATTTAAATATTTAATTTAAGCTCCATGAGTTTCTCTTATGTGCATGATCTTTCTAATTATTGAATTTTTCTAAGCTTCATCTGCTCTGTCTGACCACGTCATCTATCCATTGCTCTTTCAGTGTGTACGTTCCTTTAATCATCTTAAGTTCTGCCTGTTAATCCTTTAATGAATAAAATTACTTGCCTGCTGTACTTCGTCAGCTAATAAAGGCACTTGTATTTAAAAGATGCAAATAAAAAATGTATTCTGTAGTATTTCCTCTGTTTCAATTAATTTATTTTGCTTTTAGTTTATTTTTAATTCGCAATGCTCGTCATTACTGATCAAATGTATTTCTTGGCCATGATAACAACTCGTAAATATGTATGTTTATCTTTTTTGCAATTTCTTTTTAAATTAAATGTTTCAAGAAAGAATTTGTAGTTCAAAGAAAAGTAATTAAAATAATTTGAACTTAATTAAAATAGTAAAGTAAAAGGGGTTAGCTACTTGTCTAAAGCAAATAAAAAGAATTCCAGAGCATAGAATTTACATTTTTGAAAGGGAATAGGAGAAAAATGCAGTAGTATTAGTTTTGTAATTAAATATTTGCAAAGATATTTTGTTTTTAATTTTTTTAAACATGCATTTAAAGTTTTAAAAATAGTCACGTATATCAAAACAATGTCTGGTTAAATTAGCTTAATTTTCTTACAACGCAGTCTGATATTTTCTTTTAATCTTTTCAAACAGGGCTACCGATCTTTAAATACGGTCCATATCAAGATGGCTTCCTGGTAATTTTTACATGCATTTTAAGGGTGGTTAAATGTTTAGGGCCGATGCTGATTTTGAATAAAACCCAAATTATTTAGGAAATTATAGTCATTTCTTTTAATTATGATAATATTGGTATGGTTCAATTATGTATGGAATAAAATATCGGCCTTCATCAGGTGGTCCAAATTTTCGATAGCGCTGGGGCATAATTGAGGTTATATGCCGTAAATGTGCCGAATTATCTCTTGAATTATTGCTGCCTTATCGACGTACACCTTTTCTTTAAAATTACCCCAAAGAAAGAAGTCTAACGTTGTCAAATCACATGATCTTGGCGGCCAAAAGTTCGTTATCATCTCACGATAACGAACATCATTCACAGTAACTGCCTGATCGGCTTCATTTTGGAAAAAATATGGCCCGATGATGTCGCCAGCCCATAAACCGCACCAAACAGTCACTCTTTGTGGGTGCATTGGTTTTTCGACATTCACTCATGGATTATCATTCGCCCAAATGCGGCAATTCTGCTTATTGACAAATCCACTGAGATGAAAATGTGCCTCATCACTGAAAATTATTTTCTTCGAAAATTGATCATCCACTGTTGCCGTTTCTTGCAACACCATTCTGACCATTAACGACGTTTGGAATGGTCAAGAGACTTTAGTTCTTGAGTCAATTGCACCTTATAAGCATGTAAATGCAATTCTTTATGCATAATGTTCATCAACTACGAGCGTGTGAGCTGCAATTGTTGGTCACGACGACGAGTTGAGGTGGACTGCTCTTCAGCCGCACTATCGCAAACAGCAGCAATAATTTCTGCAGTACGAGCTGTACAAGAATGCACTGTTGTTTTCACATCTCCTAAAGACCCGGTTTGCTCAATTTTTGCACGATTATTCCGATTGTACGCACAATTGGACAATTCAATCGACCGAAAAAATCACGAAGCACACGATTTGCATTTTAATTTAAGGTGGGGTGTCACAAAGCCATAGGACATAAAGCCATTGAGACATAAGGGCATATGCCATTAAGTCTCATTATAATGGGAATTAACGCCATAAATTGTTTTCCGAAAATTAGACATAAAGCCATATTTTTAATGGGAGATAAAGCCATCATGGCCTTAGCTCACATTAGCAATATTAGAAAACGCCTTTATCTCTCATTTCAGTTCCGGAGACACTAAAGTTAAGTATTGAAATCTGGCTTCGCATACTAAAGTTTTTCTGAGTGGCGGCCTGCGGCTGCGCGAATTAACTTCTTTGTCCGAGCTGTGTGCAAAAAAAAACACAGTGTTTGTTTAGTTTTAAAATGTTTTATTTAATTTTGTTTTATCACGACCAGAAGGGAGAGCAAGACTAACTCTTTTTCTTTACAATTCTTAATATTTAACTTAATTATTCTATTGTGGTATTGCGAAATCAATAAGTTTATTTTGAAATTATTAAGTGTCATCATTAATATTGATTTCGCAATTCTGTTTATTTATTTTGACTTATTTTATGTTTATTTCAAATTTATTAATAGTCATAATTAATATTACAAATGTTTAGTTTACAGAATTGATTTCACAATTTATTTTGACCTATTTTATGTTTGTTTCAAAATTATTAGTAGTCATCATTAATATTAAAAAATGTTTAGTTAACAGAATTGATTTCGCAATTCTGTTTATTTATTTTGACCTATTTTATGTTTGTTTCAAAATTATTAGTAGTCATCATTAATATTACAAAATGTTTAGTTAACAGAATTGATTTCGCAATTCTGTTTATTTATTTTGACCTATTTTATTTAGGAAGTCGTCGAACTTGTCTATAATTGTATCATCATTTGCAAGTTCGTCGACTTTATTATTTGTATATGTAACTCGCGCGGCAGGTGGCTTCGCTGAATAAAGTTTTCCTGCGTGCGTCACAAGAATAAAAAAATGTTTTCCAATGATAACTAAGGATCTTTCCCTTCACAAAATGTTTGCAGCTGTAATTCCTGGAGCCTAGAAATTTTGGATTTTTTAAATCATTAGTTTCATAGATAAATAGGCATATTTAGTGAAATAAAGCATTTGTAACGCAAAACATCAAATGGGACATAAAACCATAATGGCTTTATGTCCCATGTCACTAAAATTGATATGAGACTTAAGGTGGGGTGTCACAAAGCCATAGGACATAAAGCCATAATGGCTTTATGTCTCAATCCAAACGGACATAAAGCCATAACTTTGATATGGCCTTAAGTCTCGGTGGGGTGTCACAAAGCCAAAGGACATAAAGCCATATGGCGTTAAGTCCCATTCCATTGAGACATAAGGACATATGCCATTAAGTCTCATTATAATGGGAATTAACGCCATAAATTTTTTTCCGAATATGAGACATAAAGCCATAATGGCTTTATGTCCTATGGCTTTGTGACACCCCACCATAATTTAAACGCCCATTTTCATGATAAGCCTGAATAACTTTAACGCGTTGCTTGATGGTGTATCTTTCCATGGTTCAAATTAAGTTAGTCTGAAATTGAGAAATGTCAAATGAAATGCAGACAAAAACTTGACGTTTAGATGTGCTTCACATTCCACATCGGCCCTTAAAATTTAACCATCCTTTATATTGTTTTATATGCTTTTAATTTAAAACAAGTAGGAAAGTATAATCAGGTAAGCTGATTATTCATATGATTGATTCCTGATGATACCACCAAATTTGCCATTTGTGATCTATATACGGAATTCTATATGCGATATATATATATATATATATATATTAGGGTATTCAATTAACTATTGTTCAGTGAATCAATTAATTTTGGGCGATTAACTGTTCGAATATATTAAAATTTCCTATTATTTTTTTTTAATTCCGACCCTAAACCCCGCGAAGCTCTGCGCTTGTCTACAGGAAAGACACCAGTCTCTGGCGGGAATCGAACCCGCAACCCAGGCGCTGATAGACTAGCTCACTACCAGCTAGCCTACCGGGGCACTTGTCGATTAACGTGTAGTATTATTATCGAATCGTATGAATTCATACCTTTAAATATTATTTACTTGCATGAATTCAGACCTTTAAAGACCAGACATAAACGGGTATCTTATTACCCCAAAATATTAAACCCTAAAAGTACTACACCGAAATGCATGGGAAATATTTATAAATTTCTAATGTAATCATATTACACTTATTTTCCCATGCTTTAGTTTAAGTTATTTTACACATAAGAGTAGGTTAAGAATTATTTTCATTGGTAGTATTTAAGTTAAAATAAATTGTAAATAAAAACAATCATAATAAAAAAGCTGACGAGTGCACTAGTTGCACCATTAAAAGAAAATAATAGTAAGCTTTTTGATAATTACAAACGAATAATTCGAAAAATTTGTGTCGATTACCAGATAAATCCAAAATTTGTTTTTTCACAGTATTAGTTTTTTCTTTAATGTAATACCCTTTTATTGTTTCTTAACTGAGGAACATTTCCTTCGAGTAACAATTTTTTTCAAATATAGTATAGTACAAAGAATGAAACCAAAGAGTTTGGGAAAAATTTATTTTTAAGATGTTTAGAACAGACTTTTACCACAATGATTCAGATGAAGAATAAGATTTTTTTCAGACGAAATGAAATAACCTTCTACCAGACTTAAACAAGACTACTAAAAGTATTAAAATTGTTAAAAAATTAAAAAAGAGATTCAAGTTGTATAATGGAAGATTACTAATTTAGTTTAGAAAAGATAAGAAAAACAACATAGAAATTGGATATGCTTTATAACTAATGTTTTTCATACGGGAATTCCCGGGACAAAAATCCCGGGATCCCACACATTTTTCGGGAAATAAATCCCGGGTAATTTGTGCGGGAATTCCCGGGATTTTTTTAAAAATTTAATTATGGCAACTTTTAGCCGTTAGGCTAAAAGTATTTAGGTCAAAAAACTCATTTTCAGTTTTTGATTGGCGTTAATTCAATCTTTTTAATTCTGTTTTGTTTGGTTTAAATCACTTTAGTCTATCACAACTCCTTCTAATCGTTATCATCCGCTCTGTTGTACCCACTTGCATCTGCATAAAATATTTTTCCGATTAGATTCTGTAAGAAATTATGACAATTGAAATTATTCAAATAAAAAAGATTATTTTAAAAGATAAGCTTAAATTTTGATGCATTTTTAATTTAAATTTTGTTAAATTGTTGTTATTTTTTAATCAAATTTTTATGTGAAAAAATAAAATTTTTGGTCTTAACTATTTTTAAACTTCTAAACTAGACAAAATTAAAATTATTCGATTAACCGAAAAATATTAAATTGTATGATTACTATTCGATTAAATTTTTACCACGAATAATTATTCGCGCGATTAATCGATTAAAACAAAACATCGATTAATTGAATACCCTTATATATGTATGTAAAATTTCATTTCCATAGTCAAGAGGGGTATTATGCGTTTGTTCTGATGTGTGTAACACTAGGGTGACCGTTAAAATCAAAAGTTGGGTTTCTTTAGGTCTCACCCGTCAATATGGTGGGTATTGATTAAATACAGCGTCAAAAAAATGTTTAGGACGAACGGCGAAGGCTAAGCCGTTTCTCACGCCCACCAAAGTTTGTGAAAAAATATATTTTTACATAAAATCTGAGTAACATATATGTTATAACTTAGAAAGTAATAATTTTGTAGAAAAGTTGTTAACAAGTTTTTTCTTAATCTCAAAAATTAAACAAAATGAACTGAGAAATATCGAATAATCAAATTTTTTATTTAATTACAGAAACCCATTTTCTGAATTAATCACGTATCTTTAATTTTCTTGAAAAACATTTTTGTTATTTATTAAAAAAAACCGACCAGCCTGGCGTTTTAATATAATTCGAGTACGCTGAACTCAGTGGTGCTATCTGTTTTTTATAGGTTAGCTTTTGATATACCGTTATTTTGAAAATGGAGGAGGTTGTACAACATTTATTCGCGCAACTCGAAAACAGTTTAGTTTATTGAATAAAATGTAAAAACCTTTAAGAGTGGTTAAAGGTTTTTCTAATATGGTCGTTTTATAAAAATAATTTTTTTTTTGGCAAAAAAAAAAATAGTTTTTTAGCAAAATTTCAAAATTTTTGCTTATGGTGTATAGTACGGAGTACTGGACTTCTTCTGTAGGATAACATTTGCTTACATTTTCTCGAGTTTAGATTCGTCAAGTTTATATCACACCATTAGTTCAAACTGTCTTATCATCTTGGAGTTATGAAGACATGGTTGAGGTTTTGTAGCTAAGAAAAAGCTTTATCTCATATGCATATATTAATATTTTAAAATATATAATACACAATGGTAAGTCAGTAATGAACAATAAGAAAAATATTAGACGCAAATACCTTGAGGCACTCCGGATGGAACAGGTATAGCCTGTGAACTACAATTTCGAAACAATATACACTGCTACCTGCCCTTCAGATATGGGCAAATCCGGCGTGACGAACGCTACATTAGTACGCGTTCTCTGATTGATATATAAACATTTGTTGGTCTTTCAAAAGAGATAGCTTCACCTTATGTATAGTATTTAGTGATAATAATATGTACTTACGAATGGCATATATCATAATTTCTAAGCAAGTATTTGTTGCGAAATAATCTATCACAAAGTTTTGCGACGCACGCTACAAAAAGTGAAAGTAACTTCAAAATTTGAAGTGTGTTTTCCTAATTGTTTAGCGAACTTTGCATCATAAGGTATACAAAATCTAATTCCTAAAAGAAAGATGACTATAAGAGAATTCTAGATGCACTTATTCGCAGCCACAAAATGTTGTGATTTTCTGACAAAAGCCGTGAACCCTTTGTGACACACGCTACAAACCGCACGCTACAGTTTTTCCAGTAGTATTTTATTGTTATATTTTATTTATTTTAACAAAACAAATTATATTTTTATGAATTGCATTTCTTAAACTAATTTCTTAACTAATGCATATCAACTTTTTTTAACGAAATTTATATTTTGATGAGTCTGCTGTAAGTGCTATTTTAAGCACAAAAATCACCTTAAATGATGCTAAATTCACGTTTAACATTAATAAATCCGGGGTGGGGTAGTATTTGGTAAAAATTGTTGTATTAATGATCATCAAAATACATATTTTTAATATAAAAATTAAATTATACATCTAGTCTTATATTCCATTAAAAAAAATTCATTTGAAAAATTTTTGGTTGGTGGACTGTTTCTGGGATTTGCCCATATGTGGACATCCATTTAAGAAGCATAGGAGAGAGCCCGATTTTATCTAATTTGTACCTAAGAAAGTTATGATTTACTTTATTAAATGCTCTACTTAAATCTGTATAAATGGTACCTGTTTGTATGCCGTCACCATATCACTGATGTTGTTAATTCCAAAAGATTAGTAGACGTCAAACGTGCTTTTCTACATCCATGTTGGAATGGTGATACATAGCAAGGAAGATACTTGATGTGATATAACTATTTTTTTCAAAGAGTTTGTGAATAACATTCAATTTAGCAATACCTCTTAAGTTTGAAATATTGGATCTACATCCGGATTTAAGCAAAGGTATACTGAAATTTTTTTCCAGTAATCCGGGAAATACCCATTTAAAAGTCGAAAGTTATAAATTTACGTTAATGGCAAAATTTAGGAACATAAACATTTCAGAAGTACACAACTGGGTACTCCATCAGGGCCACAACTTTTAGAGTATTAATGCCTTTGACAGCGTGCATAACAGTTGTTTCATGTTATATTAAACAATTCATTAGTGAAGATTTTTTTTTTTTTTTTTTTTTTTAATTTCCTATTTAATATGATTTCCTTATTGGAATGTGAGGTTGAACGTATATTTGCCATATATTCTATGGTTTTGTGTGTCAAAGAAAGATTATTTCACTTTGAAAACGTGAAAAAGGCATGTTTTATTTGTTTAAATAAAACTAATCAAAGATTAGTAGATTGTGAATTTCCGCGTCTATATTTTTTTGCATATTTTTAATATTTTTTTGGGATATTTTCATGAATATTTTAAAAATTTTTGACAAGCTAGTTTCATATCTAGTTATTAATCTATGCCAACAATCTCATAAAAAGGTCTTCCAGATAATTTGTAAAAAAATTGTTTCCTTCATACACTCAATTCACATGAGGGCTTTTACGACGTCGTTTTATCTTGATTCCCTTTTAAAGCAACTTCCAAAATCTCTTTGCGTTCATACGATGATTTTTGGTTGCATGTCTTTGTTTTTATTTACAGTATGGCCTTGATTATCCGTAATTCGATTAACCGGCGGCTTCAATTAACTGGAAAATAAAAAAATTGTTTTGCATTGATTTAAATTACCTCTAGTATCCGGCATTACCTCTGTTATCCGAAATTATAGACAAATAATTTTTTTTCGTTTACTATTGAACAATCAAAACAAATTTAAATAAACGAAGAAAGAGAATTTCCCAACGTACTGGAAGCATGTTCTGCCAAAATTACTTTTTTCCTCATGTTTACATAGTAATACATTATATATTTACATAAAATAAGAAACACACAAACAAAAAAAAAATAATAATCAAGAATGCTGCCGGTCCCCTCTATTATCAATAATCGAGGTCTCACTGTATTTTCAACCACACACTTCAAAGTAAGAAAAAGAATAAAACGTAAAAAGAAAAAGTTAAAAGAGAAATATAAAAAACACAAACCAAGTCGTTTTGTTTACCCCTCTTTCTTCTCATCACCGCCCGCCGCCAAACCAAAAGAGACATCGACAAAGCGTACGTCGTAAAAGCCTCCATGTGAATTGGCTGATAGATATAACATGAGGAAAATGTAATTGTCAAGTCACTACATTGCTATTTCGGGGACAAATCGTATGCCAATCACACTTAAATATGATTCGCATTTTGCATTGAAAAAAATTGAATCTAAGTCAACCACCTAATAAATGTTTGTTAGGTATGAGTATAATGACTGATAACGTTGCAATAAATATGATTGCGTATAGGGACAGAGAAATTCATTGCAGACCTCTGGTATAAAGACAAATGTTATAATTTGTTACCAATTTAAGTTACTGAAAAATTTATCATATAGATCCATGTTGTTAAAATATTGTTAATACATCGGGAAAAGAACCACAAGAGAGCAAGATTTAATAGATTGAGAGAACCGGAAATTTAAAATTATTTAAATTCATTAAAAAGCAAGAAAATTATGTTCAACATGAACTGAATTGGAGAAAGAAGTTTGTGTGAAGGCCTTGTAAAATTATGTGCCTATTCTTACCATTTTCAATAGTGAAGGCTTATGACAATTACAAACACCTTTTTTAAAATGATGTCTAAAATTGCGAACTGTACCTTGTGCACACAAGATTTACATGGCAGGCCAACCAGTCAGATGGAAAAATATTGTTAGATCGGCTTAGAAAGTGATACTAATGGCCGTTTTCTGATTACATGATTATCTTTTTTCCCAACGAAAAATTGCACATTCAAAAAATTCGATTTTCTCAATGTCTAATTTGCTTCTATCCTGTCGCAAAACTAACCGGCACTCATCTGAAAATTATTAATTTTCCTTGTATTTGCCGCAAAGATAAATTCAATCAGCTGACTCTCAACTTTTACATGTATTTTGAGAGGTGTTGCCAGCTGAAAACAATGTTTTTTGTCGGTATATTGAGAAACCCAAAATTGTTAACAGACAGTTTATCGGTCTAATAAATTTATGTTGACATTAAGTAACAGACAGTTTGTCGGTACATTGAGAAAATGGCCATAAATCTTTTGCTACATATACTAAAAGGTGTACCTGGAAGCAATATTTTACTGTGTATAATAATATTGCCCCACCAATGGTGCTGTTTGGCACAAATACCTTTTGAAACTGATTCATGAACTTACAAAATTGTTTGATTTATCTAAAAACAACTATCAGTTCTTAAATATAGTAATGGTTGCTACATTTTAACCTTTTAATTATGATCAACTTGTATGATATCTATTCATATCTAATTATTATATCATTATATCGTACTTGATAGTTAGCAATAGTTCACGACTTTAAAAAGCATCCAATTATGAACTTGTTCTAAAAATTAGCCAGAATCTTGATTCCCTTTCAAAGCATGCATGTACATGCACATGTTTGTGCACGGCGAATAATAAATGCATTAACTAGGCGTTAAAACTGGCACTTTGTCTTTTCTTCTAAGTACGAAATTATAACATCAATGTATCCTTTTACACATATACACAGGCAACCAGACAAAATAATGACACTAAAACATTCGCTGCACAGGTAATCTTTCAAAGTATTTGTAAAGGTAAATTCATACACACACGAAAGTAAAAAGTACTAGATGTAGGACACACAAATGGCAATAACGGTAAAGCAGCACAATAACTGCTATATATCATACACGTACCAACCATACGACCAGCAAACTAGTCATACAGTCAACCTTCAAACCAACATTGCAAGTATAAATGTCCTAGTGCTGGTGATGATGATGTTGTTAGACAATATTGCTACGCTTATATTGTTTCTTCTTCACATAAACTCGTAACAACAGCTGCCATTATCAAAGTGTTGAAGTGTTTATAAGTACATTTATGTACAATATATGTATAAAGTACAAAGTTTTCTACGGGCATTGGCTTGGGCATGAGCACGACTATAACTACAATGTATGTATTTAAATGATAGCTTTAAGTGCACATTGACGTACACACATACACTCTTACACTCAAAAACTTAACACCAAACAACATCGTAACACACATAGAAATGCTTCAATTTGGGCTAAAAAAGTAAGCGAAAGTGTAAATTATTATTTTATATTTTTAAAACTTGTTAAGTTAAGAAGATTCTAAACACAATCAGTGTTTAGTACAATAGGTGTACTTTTATTGAAAAGCGTATTTTTAACAAATTTCACAACGTTTTTTTTTTTTTGTCCCGAACACAAGAATGTGTTTTGCTCATTTATTAAATATTGAATCCTTTGAAGAATTTTTAAGTTGTCTGATTAATAATGATGGATGTGTTTAAAAAAAATTTTGTAGTAACCCTGCAGAAATATACTGGTTAATTTTTACTTTAAACTAGTTGCACTTTAGATTTTTCATATATCAAACTATCCTATTTAAGATTAGGTTGTCAAAAGAGCGCAACTAGTACATCATCATCATCATATCAACATCATCTACATATAAATCGACTAAGGCAAACAGTTAAGAAGGCTTTCCTCCTCTGTATAACAACCGATTTGAAAAAAAAACACACCATTTGAAAGATATTTACTTACAGAAGTGCACAACATATATTTTATTAAAATCTGTTCAATATTTTTGGAGTAATAAGAGATCAAATTAGCTACTAACACATATGTCGGCTTAATATGCAAACCATGCTAAATCCACATTTTAATTAAATTAAGATTTTGTTGCCGTGTGGTAAAGAAATATATGCCTCGTTATGTTTTTGCTTAGTCTATAACAAATGCAACAATATAAACAAAATTGTCCAAATTTATCCAAAGAATGTGACCGTCTGAACAATAGTGCGTTGTCCAATGTTTTGTAAATTTGAGAGCTTAAATTTGTTGTGTGTTTTTAATATACATTTTGCTACACGTTTAATCACTTGCATTGTGGACACCGCACATAAGATTTTAAATATTTAAATTTTTTATAACTAAAGCAACGGTCAGACTTATCAAATATTTGACGAAAAAAACGGGACCAACAACCAAACTAAAAAAATCATTTCGCATAATTTCAACATTTATTTTGATTAAAATACCACATCTAACAAAAAACTGTTTTTTGCTATGTCTAGTAGCATAATTGGTTTATTTTGTAATATTAAGAACATTTTAAATCTCACTAACTATTAACAAAAGTAGGGGTCACGCTTATTTGATCAAAAAAGTGTGACCGTAGCTTAAGTTTTACCCTTTATTTTGACGCTCACTGTATGGACATTAATGATTTTTCTCACGGAGTTTAGATTTATGCAAGTGTAAATTTTTATGTTTATAGTAAAACTTATAAAGGGTGGTTAAATTTCAAGGGCCGATGTTGATTTTGAATAAAACACAAACTATTTAGGAAATCATTGTAATTTTATTTTATTATGATATATTGGTATTACTCAATTATGTATGGAACAAAATATCGACCAAATGGGCGCCGCGACCACGGCGGCACACCTCCATCCGATGGTCCAAATTTTCGATGACCCTGAGGCATAATGGAGGTTCTATGCCGTTAATGTGCCGAATTATCTCATCCTTTAGCTCTTGAATTGTTGCTGGCTTATCGACGTACACCTTTTCTTTCAAATAACCCCAAAGAAAAAAGTCCAACGGTGTCAAATCACATGATCTTGGCGGCCAATTGACATCGCCATTACGTGAGATAACACGGCCATTGAATTTGTTGCGCAAAAGAGCCATTGTTTCGTTAGCTGTGTGGCAAGTGGCACCGTCCTGCTGAAACCACATATCGTCCACATCTATATCTTCCAATTCGGGCCATAAAAAGTTCGTTATCATCTCACGATAGCGAAAACCATTCACAGTAACTGCCTGACCGGCCTCATTTTGGAAAAAAATACGGCCCGATGATGCTGCCAGCCCATAAGCCGCACCAAACAGTCACTCTTTGTGGGTGCATTGTTTCTCGACAATCACTCTTGGATTATTATTCGCCCAAATGCGGAAATTCTGCTTATCGACAAATCCACTGAGGTGAAAATGTGCCCCATCACTGAAGATGATTTTCTTCGAAATTTATCATTCATTTTCATAATAAGTCTGGATAACTTTAACACGTTGTTGGATTGTGTATCTCTCCATGGTTCAAATTGAGTTAGTCTGAAATAAAGAAATGCCAAATAAAATTCGGAAAAAAACTTGGCGTTTAGGTGTGGTTCACATTCAACATCGGCCCTTACAATTTAACCACCCTTTATATGGGTAATTCCATGTCAAATCGACTTAGAGTGGGACCCGACCCTTTTCGATTTTAATAAAATTTGGTAAGAAGGTTCCATTTATCCAATAAGGAACATATATGAACGAAAATAAATTAACATTTTTTTTTTTTCAAAAGTTATGTCATACTCAAAATGTCATAATTTCGCCGAATTAGTCGAATGTATTAAGCTTATTTCTTCAATATCTCGAAAACTACTTTACATACGAAGAGGATTTATATGTCATTTTAAAAAAAAACACATTTTTTTGTTGATTGACCAACAACAAAGAAAGTTTATTGTTTTTTTTTTTTTTCACACAAAAGTTACTGTATAATTTTAAAGAGATCTATGTGGTTTTACGAATTATTGTTAATGGGTTTAAATAAGAACAACAACCTGTAGAACTATCTTAACGAAATTTGGTAAAGCTATTTGCCTTATCGTGCAAGTTGCTAACAAAAAGTTTTACGTTGTTACTACAAGTTTTAAAAGATTTATGCAGCTTTTAGAAATTCTGGAGAATAAGTTCTAGAAGAGAGCTATGGGTAATAGTTTTTTTCCCAGCAAAATTTTAAAGCGAAGTGCCAAATTTTCTACACAAACGTAATATTGACGGAACAGCCCACAGATGGAGGGATATTGTAAAATCAACCCAGAATGTAAGAATGACATAATCGATAAGTCTATGACAATGTGTTACACAATCATTGTATTTTTCGGACCTTATAAAACGACTTCCAAAATAAACTTCTAATGTAGTGGTGTCTTAAATTTAAGCATGTCTACACTGAAAGAAAAATGCTTCAAATATTTAATGAATCGTTTTCATAAAAAAATTTTACTGGTTAATTGAAAACTTTTATTGTCCAAATGGAATTTCGTCGTTATAATGAAGTGTTTTCGTTAAAATCGATTGATTGGATTTTGTAATTACGTTGAAAATTTTCATTGGATATATGAAAACTAAAGTTTACCCAAGTTAATCAAAAAATTTTAATTGGGAACATAAAAAACAATATACAAACATAACTATATTCATAAATTAATACAAAATTATAGTTTCCTTAAAAATATGTTTAATTGTTAATTAAAAAATGTAAGATTTAATTATTTCATAAATCTAATGTAATATGCCATTAAATTTATGAAATCAAAAATTTTTGTATAGAAGCAACATATTTCAATAATTGAAAAAAAAAATTATTTTTAACATTCAAATAACACTATAGTCTCAATAATTAAAATTGTAAAAATATTTCGAAAAAGCATGCCTTCATAAATTTAAATTTTCATTATGACAATGAAAAATGTCAATTTAGTAATGAAACAAAAACTTTCAATCCATAAATACGTATGTTTTTAGTTTTCTTTAATATGTACATACCTAAATACATATAGTATGTACTAAGTAATGAACAAATAAATGTTCTCCTTTAAAAAAAACACACCCTTATTTTAAACTGTTGTCAACCAAATGATGTATAGGAAAAAGCTTGTTCTCTCTTTATGTGGTCTTTTTTTATTATGCGTTAGCAAAAAAAATGAACGTTGTTATTGTTATGACAATTTAATCTCATATTCACGCTCTTAATTAAGTAATGGCAAAAACATAGTTTTTTTATTTAAAAACTACACTGCCCCAGTAGGCTAGCTGGTAGTGAGCTAGTCTATCAGCGACGAGGTTGCGGGATCGATTCCCGCCAGGACCCTGGTAAAAAAAAAAAAAATTTAAATTTAAATAAGAACAACTTTGTTAAAAAAAAAATTCAAAAAAATTTAAAAAAAAAAATAAAATAAAAAAAGTCTATCAGCGCCGAGGTTGCGGGATCGACTTTCGCCAGCGACTCTGGTCAAAAAAAAAAAAAAAAAAGTTGAACCACTTTGATTAGAAAAAAAAAAAATCAAAAAAATTAAAATAAAAAAAAAAAATTTTTACTCTTTTGAAAGTATTCATCTAATGAATAACATTCATAGATCTAATGTAATGTTTTATGAAATACATTTTAATGTACAGGTTTCATTGATCCAACGAAGCGCTGCATAGGTTCCTTTTTAATGCAATTTTTCATGGGATTAATGCCAAAATTCATTGGTATTCTGAAGAAAATTCTTTCAGTGTAGCTTTTGACGCTTATAGGATTTCTCATAAAATATATTATGAATATTAAAATACATTTCAACATATTAATTTCAACATGTCCGAAAAGAGCATTAACTTGAAAGAAAATCAATATTTTATCAACAATATTATAAACTTTACTAATATCGCTGGACGGTTCTTTTTGACTTTGACCTTGTCACTTGACACTAAAATTCTCATCCCATACACACGAGAAACTTAAGCACACACATACACGCCCATGTACATATGTATGTAAATACAAAAACCGACCCAGACAAATCATATAAAGATAAAGGCAGGGAATAAAAAAAAAATACTTTATTGTTTGTTTTGCTGTGATTTTAAGAGTTGTCGTTATTGTTTGTTTTGCACTTATTTACTGTTGGCATAAAAGACAAGTTTCAGGACACAAATTGATTCCTTGTACCATGACATCTATAAAATAGAAGACAAAATAATAAAAAAGCAAAGAAAAATGGAAGGGAGGCATTTTGTTGTCTCTGTTTTGTTAGAAAAAGTTCAGTTTAATAATAAAAATGACGGTTGGTTTTATGCCTCGAAGCAATGACAGAGTTAGTAAAAGAAGCAAAAAAAAAAGATGATAAACGATTTTCGATAAGTGACTACATAACGGTTTGATACATACAGACATACATACATATATACAACATACAGCATGTTCTTTTCGCACAAAGTTCAAATGTCAAACCACACAAACTCGTGCAAGGGCTGTTGAGTAAAGAGTAAACAAGTTAAAGTGCTTTAATCGGTTGTGCCGAATCTTTGCCACCCTCCGCCGAGAGTTAGAGTAAAAAGGCTTTACATGGGATCACCCCCTAGAATGAAAGATATGTCAATGAAGTTTCTAAAACAGGTGAACATTTTTTTTGCCACGTCCCAAAATATAGCACTTTTTCTTTTTTTATGTAGCGCTGGCATTTAAAGTCCGATCTGATCATATCGCATATCGTTGTTCATGGCTTGATAGTAGCTTCATTTGTGTATATGATGACTTTTTGATCCGACCTCAAATTCTGGGCGCCGCTTATGCCATCTCAGATCCTTCTTCAAAATGTCCAATTTTTTTGACGTGCCAAGAAATTCCTTCTAAAACTACGTATGTATAGATTTAAACATGCTCACTTTTATGCCACGCCCCCAAATTAAGCCCCTTTTTCCTTTTTCACACACATACTACATTAAACCAGGTAGAAGCCAATACAAACCAAAAAATTTTCATCAGTCAACGTAGAATAAAAGGAATATTTATTAAGTTTGAAAAAACTTAAAAAAAAAATTGTTTTTGCCACGCCCAAATTACAGCACTTTTTACTTTAAATATATAGCATCGTCATTTAATCAAATCAGATGCATTGAAAGTGCTCTTTTATGTACATTTAGCCACTTTTTGCATCATAATCGCAAAGCTTATTTAACAATTTCTTCTGGTTCATTGAAAAAGGTATTTTTGGCAAGCTGGAGCAAAAATGGCTTTTTAACGAAATAATTGAAGAAATGGCAAAAAATGATGATGAAATGGGCATAATTTTAGGGCTTGAGTAAAAAGTGAGTATATAAAAAATTTTACTTATTGAGTTTCAGAAGGATTTCTTTCTAGTTATGAAAAATTGGACATCAGAGGGGAAGGATCCGAGATTTCATAAATGCCATCTTGAATTTTAAGTTAGTTTAAAAAAGCACTAAATACAAAAATAAAGCCATATTCTGGCCATTAACAATGATATACGATACGGTGAGATTGGACTTTAAATGACGATATATATAAAACAAAAAAAGCTGTAATTTGGGCGTGGAAAAAACTATTTTTTTAAGTTTTTTCCAACTTAATAGATATAGCTTTTATTCTAGGGCGTGTCTGATGAAATTTTTTGGCTTGTATTGGCTTCTACCTGGGGCCTAATTCTGGCATTCGTGATCGAGCACTTTTTCGATTCGAAAGCAATTTTATTGCAGTCAATACTGAACGAATCGAAATTATTTTTTCAGTATTGTGAAACTCAAATGAATGCTTTACAATAACGAAAAAATAATTCCAATTCGTTCAGTATTGACTGAAATAATTACATATTAAATTGCTTTCGTGTCGAGAAATTACTCGATCACGACTGCCAGAATCTGGCCCCTGGTATAATGTAGTATGTATGTGAAAAAGAAAGAAGAGGCTTAATTTGGGGGCGTGACATAAAAGTGAGCATATTTAAATCTATACATACCTAGTTTTAGAAGGACTTTTCATTAGTCACGTAAAAAAAAATTTAACATTTAGGGGAAGGATCCGAGATGGCATAAGCGGCGCTCGGAATTTGAGGTCGGATAAAAAAGTCACCAAAGATAAAAATGAACCCACTATCAAGCCATGAACAACGATATGCGATATGATGAGATCGGACTTTAAATGGCAGCGCTACATAAAAAAACAAAAGTGCTGTATTTTCGGGCGTGGCAAAAAAAATGTTCACCTGTTTTAGAAACTTCATTGACATATCTTTCATTCAAGGGGGTGACTAGCACAACTTTTTTTTTCGACCCACCCTTATGCGCAGTCGTTTTAGAAACATAATTCTGTGGTTTTCACGAATAATCGCGTAAGTCGGTTTTTACCGAAATTGAGATAATGATGTCAAAGTGCTACATTTTGCATTAGGTTTTTATAAGTATTAAGCTTTTTAGAATAAAATGTAGTATTATTAATTTTTTTCTGCTAAAAACAACTTAAGTTAACTATTTAATAAAATATTTTGCTATTATAACGATTTATGTCGACATACATCGCCAAAAATTGTAAAATTGCTGAATATGTTTCCAAATAAAAAGCATATGTGATGTTATGTTGTTACTCGTGCAAAAAATATCAAAGTATTTTTTGAAAAATTTTCTATTAATAACAACTTATATGTACATGTGCGTTTATTGTTGACTTCTTTAGTTGCAACAACAGCAGATGAGCGGTTGTTTGTAATTTTAAGTCCATACGTTGTGCTATGCAACTTTTTTTTTCTTTACTTCCACAAAAGTCGAAAAATTTTAATTATGTAATTTAAGAATTTCATAAAACGCAAGATTTGTATGGAAGACCCCCTAAGAAATGGCGATAAGGGGCAAGCATATCTCGAGAAAATGCTAAGGACAAAAAACTAATTGAGGTCGTTTATACATTATATTCCATTATCGAAATAAAATATATTGATTCCCTCCATCCATATTAAATCTTTTCAGAGGGAAGTTTAATACACGGCCTATGACAAATTTTAGACTGATCATCAAAATATTAGGTAGAGCGAAATATAATATTAGAAAACCTAAATTGGACCAAAGTTCAATACAATAATACAATTTGTAAGCGCTTTATGTTTTTAGAAGTGATTTTAAGAACGACGCTTTATATAAGGCGTATTATGGACCGACCTTCACTAAATTATCAATATAATATCAACATAAACGCATATTCGCTTTCCATCCATGGTGGTGTAGGGTACAAAACAGAATTTTCGTGTTACCCTCGTTACCAAACAACATAAAATGCTGACAGAATAGACCTGCGTTACAGTTTTGAACTTTTAACCGACAACTCAGCATGAACTCTTGATTGTTTTGTATTCTTCCCGTTTCAAAAAAAAAAAAAAAACAAACACAAAAAACAAATAAAGAAAAATTGTAGGCAGTAAATTGCTTGCGTCTTTTTTTTCTACACAACCAGGAAACGGAAAAAAGTAGGCAAACTAAAATTTGAATTGAACAGACAGTTGTTCATGGTTCAGCGGAAATTGTTTTGGAAACCAAATGCAAAAACTCCTTTAGAATTTATGTTAGAATTTCAAACAGATAATACAAATATTGAAATTTATGGCCTTTTTATGTGCAATTGATGATATTTTTGGAGTTGGATTATTTGTTTATGCCACAAATTCGTATTGGTTTTGTTAAATATAAAATCGAAGAGGAAACAAAATAATTTTTTTTTAAGGAAGTTAAATTAAATGAATAAGATTTTGGATATTTTTTTGGATATTACTTTATGTATAATTAAATAGAATTATTTAATAAGAACTGATGTTGTTCCAAGTAGTGTATTTAGAAACTGTGCTAAAGCATTGGTCTTTTACATCACGCTTTTGTTTCATTCATTCAGTTTTAACCGTATATTTCAGTTTTGCCCAAGCCGGTTATTCTCAAAAGTATATTTTCCAAAAATCGAATAAACCGAATATTTTGGTATAAAGGGGCCCATAGACACATACTGCTGACAGTTACTGCCGATGAACCCTTCGTATAATTATGTGATTGATATTTTACTACACACCTATCAATCATCATCTTTACCCTATTTTCTTCGCACGTTTTTTTCTCAAAAACTATGAAGTGCCCTAAAGTGATAAGTTGCAAAGGTTCTTGAACTTTATGGCTTATCAATCACTTTTAATTAGCCCACAGGCTTGACAAAAATGAGCGCCAAACAAAACTTGCCTCCGCTCCAAGTAGTTCTTAAGAGACGACAAATAATACATTACTAAAGTACGCTGTCAAAAATTAATCATTGGGGGAAATATAAACCGTTGTGTGTCCGAGGACGGATAGTCCCTTATGGCACTAAAAAATCTTAAGTAGTTCTAGCATATCTTCATGCTTAAGTCTACAACATTCCGGCGGAATCTACGATATGGGAAAAATTCACCAGTTTTATTTTTTAAAATACATGTTTACAATTATATTTTCATGTCAAATTGAAAATAAATTGTATGAAAACCTATTTTTAAATATGAATTCATATTTAAGTATAACACTGATCAACAAGGTTTTTGCCACATGGATTCTGTATGCTAATTTACTATATACCCTCATTGCAAAACACAAACTAATTTGTTATTGTCATGCACAGATTTGTTGTGACACCCACTTATGATTTTACCTTATTTTCCGTTAATACTACTGTACGAACGGTTTAATTGCATCGTTTAATTTAAAAAAGTGTTACGTGTGTACGAGCCCACCAGAGTACTTTTACCACCACTACATATTAAACTAGGTTTCATAAAAAATTTTTTCGAAGCCATGGATCGCAACAGCTCAGGTTTTACGTACTTGAGAGAAAAGTTTCCTAAAGTTAGTGACGCAATAATAAAGGAAGGAATTTTCGTCTGACCTTAGATCAAGGAATTGTTAATAGGCTTTTTACACTGATCGACATCTAACATCTATTATCAAAGATGTAGAAAATGTGAAACACTCGTTTACATTGCTCACATCTAACATCTACCATCAAACAAAAATGTCACCATATTTGCAAAAAAAAGTTTTTAAAATAAAAAATTGTTTTTTTCTACAAAACTGCCAAAATTTAAGAAGAAAACACAAAAATGTATTTGAAGTTTAATTTGTTTAACAATATAAAAAATACTTAACAAAAAAACATCGCAATAAAAGAGAAAACTTGACAAATGGTAACGCTGCTTTTAAACCAATTTTTTTTTGTCAGTGATGCCACAATAATAATAGAACTTATTGGCACTTTCTAGTGATAACACTAAAATAATCGAAAGATGTAGAATGGAATAGAATGAGATAGGAACATCTTTTAAAGATGTTGAAAGATGTTGGATTTAAGCCCTATGTATTTCTTATGGAAAGATGTTAACATCTTCGCAAATTGATGGTAGATGTTAGATGTTGTTCAGTGTAAAAAGGCTATAAAGGATAACATATTCGAAGAAAAGTTAAATTTGTTAGAGAAATCTGCTTGGAAAAGTTTTAAAAATATCGCACAACCACAAAGCAAGTAACTACAAAGATCTGATGGGAGAACTACTTTCGACGTATCAAGCATTGGGTTGTAATATGATACTCAAAATACACTTTCTACACTCCCACCTTGATTTCTTTCCCGAGAACCTAGGAGCCGTTAGTGACGAGCACGGCAGGATATTTCCTGCATGGAAAAACGATACCAGGGAAATGGAGTCCTTGAATGTTGACAGATTATTGTTGGACACTTGCAAGAGACCAGCCTCAGGTCAAGTACTCCAGAAAATCATAGCATTTAGTTTAAAAAAACATTATATCAAGTATAATTGTATGTAGAGTATTAGTATTTTTTATGAAATATAAGATTCCTGTAAAAAAAAAAAAAAAAAAAAAAAAAAACTATAGGTGTCAAATGTTTTCTACCTCTGTTTTCCACCTTAGGAAGTCAAAATAAAGTAAAAAAGAGCAAAAAAGTTCATGTGACAAATTAAAAGTTCATTTTTGTCAATCAGTGTAATTTGTGAAATTGGTCATAAGAACTAAAAAACAAAATTGAAAAAATCAAACAATGTCATGGAAGGTTTTAAATTGTGTTCGACGAATGGACAGATTTTTCATACCAAAAACATGTTCATATTACTATTTGTTTCTATAATGCTGAAACTTAATCATTTGAAATGTGTATAAAGGGGGTCCAACTAAAACGCAAGGTGCATATTGTAAAAAAAAACAAAAAGTTTTTAGAGAATAATTTTAGAACTTTTTATTATCATAGAAGAATCAGAATGTACTTATAAAGTGACCTCACAAGCGCAGCTGTTTGCAGTGATTTTCTTCGTGTGTAACGTTAGCTGTAATTTTTTTGTTTATTTACTTTTTTTGATAAGGCATTTTGACATTTGCAGTCTCAATTCTAGCTACAAAATGTTGATTTTTCTATTGTTTAATTTTTGAAGAACTGAGGTCACTTTGTTAATATCGCAAAATATCGGCCAAATGCTCGCCACGGCTGCGGTGGCACGCCTCTATCCGATTGTTCATACTTTTAATGACTCTTAGACAAAATTGAGGGTCAATGTCGTTTTACGGATATCTTAATCAACGAAAAATGATCAATACTCTCTCCAAAGAAACATGACTTTCGTCAAGGAAGATAAGCCTCAACAAATCTAATTGAATTGAAGCAATATATCAAGAGGAAATTTCGTAACAATCTGCAAACTCATGTTATAAGTACTGACTTAAGTAATGCTTTCGACAAGATCAGGCCATTTATTGATCCCAAATCTTGATGTGATTGGATTTTCTATCAATTTCCTAAAGTGGATCAAAGGCCGCAAACAATGTGTTATATTCAATAATTACTTTGAGTTATAAAAAGTCTTGTCTGGAGTTCCACAGGCCACATACTACAGTCATCTTGGGAATCTTTTATTTCTTCTTTTTATTTATGATCATTCAAACGCCATTTTGAATTCTATTGTATGCAGATGGTGTTAAACTGAAAACTTAATGTGAATGAATTTAATGAAATGGAAATCAATGAGGTTTTCTAGATACTTATTACGTTTAAATGAGTATTTATTAAATGGTTCTAAATGATGAGCTGTTGATTCAGATTCGAATAAGGGTATTTATTTTGATAAAATTTTTGCTATTTTGTCTTTGAATCATAGTGTTAACCTACCGCCGTCTTTTAGTCGTAGTCGTTTAGCCCTTAAAAGCCGTCTAGCACTAAGGTGGAATTAATTCAACATATCTTCTTAGCAATATACTCGTCAACGTTCCAGAAAGGCAGCTTAGCTCTTACGAGCCATTCTATTTAAAATTTCACTAACTCTGATCCATTGATAAGAATTTGTGCGACATCATTGTCTTCTCTGATTTCTCTTAATAAACCCTGATGACATTAATAAGCTTAAATGCTTTAACATAACATTTTTTTATAAACTATGTATATGTCTTTATTTATCAGCTGTAATTATAGCACTGCGCAAAAAAAAAGTTGTAAAGCATTAATTTGAGTTTCACAATACTGAAAAAATAATTTCGATTGGTTCAGTATCGACTGAAATAAAATTGCTTTCGAATCGAGAAAGTACTCGATCACGACTGCCAGAATTAGGGAGATCGAACGAATAGTATTCGACCGGTTTGAACCGGTTATTTTAGTTTTGCCCAAGTCAGATATTTTAAAATGTCCATTTTTCGAATATCGAATAAACCGGTTATATTGGTAAAATAAAACGGTAATTTTTTTAATGTATAATTTATTAATTTTGTTATAAATGTACCCGTAATTTAAGTATTTTTCTAATTGAGTATTGGGTAAACTTAAACTTTTTATGAGGAACGTCAAAACAAATTGTAACAAACGTCAAAAAAACATTATGAGCAATTTAAATACAAGCAATTTAAATACAAATTATATAAGCGTGTGTTCTTGTCACAAAAAACAAAAACAATTCAAAATACTACAAAAAAATGTTCAGCTTAAAAAGTAATTAGCAATTTAACAGTATTCTAAACTTACAACTTAGGTTTTTACCGCCCACTTTAACGCCTACTTTTTTCGATTTACCTAAAATTAGAAAACATCTCCATCTATAATTAGTAATCAGCTACCGAGCGAAGCCGGGGCGGCCAGCTAAAATTTTAATACAGATGTCATCGCTGGTGATATTTCGAACTGATTCAAAAGACAATATTGATTAAAGGGCACTAAAATGATAAGTTGCTAAGGTTGTTCAACGTCACGACTTATTAATCACCTTTTATTAGTCCACAAGCTTGACATAAATATACGCCAAGTAAAACTTGACTCTGTTCCATGTAGTTCTAAAGCGACTGCAAATAATATTATGCTGCCAAAAATTAATGAAAAACTCTTAAGTAGTTCTAGCATATCTTCATGCTTTAAACTACAACATACCGGCGAAATCAACTTTATGGGAAAATTCGTCAGTTTTAATTATTAAAACACCAAGAACTTTAAACAAGATTGAAGAAATCAGACAAAGTCATAGAAGGTTTTAAGTTGTGAACGACGAATTGACATATATTTCATACCACAGCATTTATATTACTATTCGTTTCTATAATGCTGAAACAAAATAATTTGAAATAAATAATCCAGGCTAAGAGGTTTTGTTTGCCACTTTAAAAAAAAAATAGGGTTGAAGTCTACTGATTCATATAGACATGATTAGCCACCAACAAAATTAAAAATCATTTTAAATAAATTTTTGATCTCAAATAATAAATTTATTAAATTCCTATAATTTTTTTAAACCAAAGTTTTTCAAAAATTCTAAATCTATGTTCACGCCTATTAAATATTTGACGTCCTACACGTAACCACTAGTTTTCTAAAAGAATTGTATGCTTTTGCAAAACGTTTGGCTATTAAAAGTTTTTAAATTACATTATACAATTATTATCTTAGAACTAAAGTTTAGTAAATAATTAGAAATTGTTAAAAATAAAGCTTATGTTTGATCAATTTACTGGTCACGCTTTTTTTGGATTTTATCGTCAAATATATATTAGGTCTGAACATACCTTAAGTCATGGCATTTTGTTGGTTCCTTACTTTCGTGAATTGTTTGGTGCTTATTCAAATTAACTTTTTATTATAAAAACTAATTTGATTTTTGTATTTTTATGTATTCGAACTAAAACCGGTTAACCGGTTATTTTTAAAATGCTTAACCGAAAACCAGTTTTTTTAAAAATAGCAGCTATTCGGAATATTCGAAAAACTGGTAGAGCAAATCTCCCAAAGGGTTTTGAAAAGTTAGCTCGGGTTCCTGAAAGTTTTTGAATTTTTTGAAAAGGCGTTTGGTATAGGTTAAAAAAATATACTAAATATACTTCTGAGCTAAAATACTATTTCAGATGTCTTCAGTAGAATTTTGTGGCGATTCTTTGCTTGGAATAAATTAACCCTCTCACACTTATTTTAATGGGTAATTTTTGTCCTTTTTTTACTTCCCCACAAAAGTATACTAAAACGGCACTTTAGAGGGTTAAAATGTTCCATGAATATTTTCTGCATTTAATTTTAGTAGAGGTCTCTTAAGACAAAAAAATCGTGCAATGTGTGTAAAACGGATTTTCGAAATTTCGGGCACTGAAATTTATGAATTTCTTGAAACGGCGTTTGGCACAAGTAAAAAAAATATACTAAATGTACTTCTGAGCTTAAGGATTATTTCAGATGTCTTCAGTAGAAATGTTTGGCGATTCTCTTCTTAGAATATATTAACCATTTAACACTCATTTTAAGGGGTCATTTTTGTATTTTTTTAAACTTCTTCACAAAAGTATACTAAAACGGCACTTTAGAGGGTTAAAATGTTCGAAGAATATTTTCCGCCCTAAATTTCACTAGGCTTCTTTTAAGATCAAAAAATCGTGCAATGTATGTAAAACGGGCTTTCGAAAAATTCAAAAATTTCAATGCCCGGAATTTCGAAAATCCGTTTTACATACATTGCACGATTTTTTGGTCTTAGAACCCACCTAGTGAAATTTAATGCAGAAAATATGCGTCGAACATTTTAACCCTCTAAAGTGTCGTTTTAATGTTAGAGGGTTAATATATTCTAAGCAAAGAGTCGCCAGTATTTAAACTCAGAAGTACATTTATTATATTTATTTTTGACTTATACCAAGCGCCTTTTCAAAAAATTCATAAACTTAAGGGCCGATATTTCGAGAACTCGAGCTAACTTTTCAAAACCTTTTGGCTGATTTGTTCTACCAATAGTCTTGTTTCATTTCGCGTTGCAAGTATTGAGACTGGCGGCGATGACCCGAAATTCGTTGCACTGTGTAATTTATCTGTTAATCAAATAATTAAATGACGTAAGTTGTCGTCAATTTGTGTTGTGTACGGTTTCGAGTTATTTTTTTTAATCTTCAGAAAATCTCAATTTCGATAATATGGCTGTTATGGTGGTAACCCATTTTTTGAATAATAAATTTTAATTTTATATATGTACATACATATCAAAATTTTACTATTGTGTTTTGTTTTATTTCCTAAAATTGTTGTTACTAAATTGTTCCTGTCAATATGAAACCCACAGAATTCGACATAAAAAACGCGCATTTGCATCATCGTTGTCATGTAAAAAATGCTAAAGCCATAATCGATAACCATCCACCTCTTTTGCATGCAGGAAATTTTGCTCGCTTTACAAAAATGAAAGAAGATATCGAAACTTTAGTCACACGTTTCAAACAAAACGCTCAACTTCTGGTCGCTTTAAATAAAGTAGCGCGCACAAGAGGAGAAATTGACTCATTTCGAATTGCAGAAAATTCACTGACACCCAATTACTGCAAATTACCACAGAAATACCAGTTACTGGAAAAATTAGATTTTGAAAATAGTAGAATAGGCAAAAAACTATTGTGTGCTCAACCCAAATTGGATACTTGGTTAAGTGACATTTTCAAAAGAAAAGTGCCGAAAAAGAAGCCACCACCATTTCACTATCCTGAATTAATAATGAGTAAGTATTCTCATATCGAAATACCCCAAAACACCGCACAATTGCAGGCTTGTCTGAGACCTAAAATATGGTTTAATTTGGAAATAAAAAATTTACGTCCCTTGGGTCGGATAACAATAGAACTTTATACAGAAGCTGCTCCTCAGGTGGTTTTGGAATTTGTACGCCTGTGCCATGCCAAACAAAATGATCGTGTTAATTTTATACGTTTATTTTCACGCCTCTGGATGGAGGGAGAAATATTGCTGGATGATAAGACTTTGATTAGGAAAAACATTGAGTACGACAAACGTTCTATTGATCATGGCCAATATTTGGGTGTATTGTCGTTTAATTTAAAAAATCTTAAAAGGATTCGGAAATCTATTTTTAATTTCACCTTAAGCTTTAAACCTTTGCGTGTTTGTAATGGCAGTCGCATTGGATTTGGTCGTGTTTGTCGGGGCTTTAAAGTTTTAAATTGTATTGAGGATTTTGGTACCAAAAATGGTAAAATGTCTAAAGAAATTGTTGTTTCAAATTGTGGTATTTTAATGTAAATTGTTTTAAAATGTCTAAATTAAATAAAGTATTTTTAATTACAAATTCTTTGAATCTTTTCTATACACTAATAACAGTTTTATATCTATTTTATAGCATTATCTGTATTGCATACAATTTTAGACGTACACTTGACTTCTGGTAAATTTAAGATGGATGCTAATAAAATACCACAATGTGATTTGCAGTCATATAAACCAGAATTTTATTAATTTTAATCACCCCTATTATGAAAGTCGACGTCGACACAAGACGACGGAACCTGAACAGTAATGGTATTTTCTGAGTCGTTATTGACAATAATCGATAACTATTGACAGTCAATTGATATTTTCTAAGGCGCTTTTTAGTCGACGTCGAGTAGAATTGTCCCTGTTTTAGTCGACAGGAAATTTTGCGACGACTCAAATGAAAGTTAAAGACAATTTAAATGAAATGTAAACATATTTATTAAATACGTTTAAAATAAAATATGCAAATTTAAAAGAAGTTATGGGCACAAATTTTATTAGTAAATTTAACGCGAAAATTGCGAAAATTCGGAAAAGTTTGCTAAAATAGCGAAAACTCGCCAAAATTTTTAATATAAGAAGATTGACTCAAAGAGCCAAAATTGCGAAAATTAGGAAAAGTTGGCAAAAATAGCGAAAATTCGCGAACATTTTCAATATATAAAAAACGGCATAAAATTGATTAAAAGTCCCTAAAACTATAAGGAATGGTAAAAATTCGGTAAAACATTGCAAAATTAGCGGAAATTTGCAAAAATTTGCTAACAGCGACATGATAGCAAAGTCTAACTAATATTTATTAAAAATCGTTAAAGCTGTTAAGAATCAGAAAACTTATAGGAAAAAATTGCTTCTATCGCGAACATGGCTTAAATTCGCGAAAATTTCAAATTTGGAAACAAACCCTAAAATTTATTTGAAATCGCTAAAAACAAAATGTCGGAAAAAATTGATGCAAAAATAGCGAAAATTCACGAAAATTTTTAATATTTCCAAAAAGCCATAAAATTGATTAAAAGTCCCTTAAACTATAAGGAATGGCAAATATTCGGTGAAAATTGCTAAATTAACGGAAATTCGCAAAAATTTGCTAACAGCGGCATGATAGAAAAGTCTTATATTTATTAATAAACGTTAAAGCTTTAAAGAATCTGAAAACTTACAGTAAAAATATCTTTTATCAAAAACATGGCAAAAATTCGCGAAAAAATTGAAAACAAACTCTACCTACACTTTATTTGAAATAGCTAAGTCGGTTAAAAAAATATGTCGGAAAATAGCATAAATAGCGTTAAAAAGTGAGCTTTAACAAAAATAATAAAAAAATAATTAGAGATGGAATTTTATTTCAGTCAAATTTTCGATAACTAGTCGACGTCGACACAACATTCTTATAAAATACCAATTTAACGTCGAAGTGATGTAGTCGTCGACTTGATTATACAACAATTTAAAATTGATGTCGACGTCGACGACGACTTTTATAATAGGGGAGATTCGTTACGATCTTATATTTGATAACAAATATACAAGTGGCAGTGCAAAAAAACTGAGCTGGCAACAATGAAATAAAGTAATTTATTTTTATTTTTGTTTTCCATTACAACTACAATTATGTCCGTAATTTCTACAAAATCTAGCTGTGTATAAAGATCTATGGTGTAAAAGCTGCCATATTTTAAAAGAAAACTGTAAGTTAAAACACGTTGGCCACATGTAAGTTGCAATTGGTAAATTTAACTGTTAGGTACGAACACGACCAGCTTTCTTTTTGTAGAAATTACGGGCATAAGAGTTGACAAAAAATCAACCAATTGTAGTTGGGATTGTAAGAAAAGATAAACTCACTGTTTGTTGTTGGTGTTTTGTTTAAGCTTTGATATTATTACGGGTAAAGACCTAACAATAATATGCAAAGCCTTGCTTAACCTACTGTCAAAAATTAACAAAAAATCTCTCAAATTTATTTAAAAAAACAAAATAAAAATAAAAAAAAACATTTGATTCATTACGGAAAGTGCGATTAGATTCGCACCTGGCTTAAGCAAATGACAGTTTCATTAAACTTAAAAAAAGTTTCCTTAAGTTCAATATGGTTTGCCTCATATAATTAACACTTATTCGCACATTTGCTTAAGCCAACTTAAGCACATTATGGTTGGGCCTTAAGACTTTTGAGTGTTTATTGTTCCTATTCACTTAACAGTTTTATTTGAATAATATCTTTAGCTTTTCTAAAATCTTTGAATGAAGTTTCCTGATGATCTGTCCTAAGCAAATAGTGAAATGCGCATAGGAATAGCTTATCCCACCAACAGTAAATTTCAGTTTATCAATAGTTAGAATTGGAAATTTAGCACATTAAAACTTAATCTTATTAATAAAAACTTTTTTATATTTCGCAGATATGTAAAATATAAAGCCTCATTCACCACACATAGTAGCATAACTAGAAGAATGTTAACTCTTTAGTAAAAAACCTATATTCGACAAAAATATTATCTTTAGGTCGTGCACACAATGCTTCATAATTTGCTCAGAAGTTTTAGAGATATCATTAAAATTTAACCCAATTTTATAAAAGAGATTATGTTTTTTAGAATTTATGATAGTAAAAATGCAACAATGAGCCAAATTTTGGTCCAGTAGCATTTAGCTGACTTTATTCCGAAATAGTTACTCCATCCAATACAGTCTTAAATATCATTAAATCGTCAGCATAGCCATAAGAACGGAAGCCCATTTCGTTAAGGGTCCCTTATAGTTCATCGGTGAACAAGGTCCACAAGGTGGACAAATGTTGGAAGCCTCAATAGTACAACTGGATTGCCCTGAATGGCAGCATTTCTCTTATCCAGTCGAAGGCTCCCTGAATGTCGATGACTGCACAAAGGGCTATTTTCCTTGCATCCAGTGCCCTAGGACGTGATGAATGTCAGTCACCGTAGACTTGCCCGAAAGATAGGCAAACTGAGTTTTCAATATTAATCTTTTATTATATTATCAATACGTTTCTCGAAGGTGTTCAGGAAAATTAGTTGAGGCTTATTGTTCTTTAAGACTTGGGCAATTGTCCAGACTTGCCCCCTGTCTAAGGTATAAAGACCACCTTAACCTCCCGCCATGATACCGGCACGTGACACACCAGTAAACTGGATTTAAAAATGCATGACATTCCAGAGGTTGTAGGCAGTACGAAAGGACTCCATCTGGCCCAGGTGATTTAAAAGGATTAAATTTGGATACAGCCCATTCCAAGCATTTTAAATCAAAAATCCTGCCCGTCAACCTGACATTCCTTTTGGACGTCGAGGGGCGACCATGTGAACATTATTTGTGACAAAAAAGGGCAGAGATCCTGTAAAGTGAGTCGCTAGTGTAAGCTCACAGGTGATTCCATTTGTTTCATCTTTAGATATCGTATTTGCATTCGAAGTGATTCAGAAAGGTTGTCAATTTTGTCAATTCTGCAGATGCTCAATCCACCAGGGAGCGTCCCTTTTTTAAGCTTACGTATCGGAAATCGGCAGCTCTTCTCGAAGGCTTCATTATTAGATTCGTACAAAGTACATTGTGTTAAAGATCAATAATCCTTGCATACTTTCTTGTGCTGTTACCCAAGTCTTTATTAAGAGTCAAATCATGACGAACAATTTTCCAATTCGCATTCCTAAGATTGCGATACGTTTGAACATAATAAAGATTGTTACTAGAAAGTCTAAGAGATAATATCTGTATAATAATGTTTCTTAAGGTAGGTTCATCACCCCTAATTGCTTCAAATATGTTATTCTTACAAATGTATTAAATTCAATACTTACCCCGTTTGTTGATGTCCGTGCTACCCAGACATTGTACAGATCGTTTGCATCACACGAGTACACTCAATTGGTAATACGATACCAGCTAAGTAACCTTAAGTAGGGAGCAATGTCTGTGTCACCTGGCAGATAGGCAGAGTAGATAACGACCTCATGCTCGCCGCTATGGATGGACCACTGTCACTAATCGTCTCGAGACCCTCGTGAAGATATTCTGAAAGAGGTAAATTAAATCTTTCCGTTTTAGGCCTCGACGATACAGAGTTGAAAATAATTTTACCTTGATCGATGTGGAGGTCCTGTATGGAACCAGAGTAGACTTAAAGTTCCTGGATTAAACAAAGATCCAGGAGATTAGTGGTGAGCTACGGCAAAGCAAACCTGAAGCTGCCTTGGCGTGATGTAGGTTCATGTAAAGGCACCTAAGGGTTGGGTATATTATTTCCTCCTGGAGCTGCCTGTCATCTTTTTACAGCGGTTGGAACATAATATCATCGCTTTTTCTGCTAAGGTGCAGAGTTTTATTCGCGGTCTCCCATCAACTGTCTTCGTACCCCTCCGCATACTTAGATGGTCGAAGAAGGGTCTTTCTTGGACTTTTGGGTTGAATTTCGACTCGTAGTCCTTATAATCCTTGTCTGCTGGGGTTTATATGCCCTTCCTTGTCATTTTAGATTCTGTAAGCCGAAAACATGATAGTGCTTACGAACACATTGTGAGCTACTTGAGCTCTCAGTGCCGGACTTTGGATGACAAACTCTGTTGCTTATATAGACCACTAAGTATAATGTTGCTCAGTAGTGGTTTCCTAACATTTGCTGAACGGAATCTTTGACAAATTTAAAACTCATTTATCATTGAATCAATATCCCGGTTTATATTTTGTTAAAAAATAATCATGTTCTTATGCCCAGATATATAAGCTGTCTCCAAAACAAAATGATAATTTCATTCAAATTTTTTTTTTTTTTTTTTGGCTATTTTTAGAGGATTTTAAATAATTGACCCAACTTGTTTTTTTATTCAGCTGTTTCTGAAACAGCCATGAAAATCCAATTTAAATTCTTTTAAGTTTGAGGTGTTGGACGTTTGTCTCTTATTCACATCAACCTACGGCCATCTTATTAAAAATGTAAATATGTAAATAAAACCTCGTTAAAAATGTTTTATTGTTTTTATTTTATTGTAAGGTATATGTTTAAATGCAACATTATCTTTATCAACATGTGTTTCGCATTGTTTACTTTTTAATTTTTTTATTTGTTTATACATCTTCTTTACTTTCCGTTTTCTTGCTATATTCCTCTTGGGTATAATTTAATACAATTATGTCTGCAAGTATGAGTGAGTCGTCTGTCTGAGTTTTTTATGCGTAAGACCATAAATGTTTTATTTTTAACGGTAATTGGCCGATTATAAAAACATTTCGTGCACTTCTTCTTAAACACGATGCGTAGATAAGAAGTGTTTGGTTGAAGACAGTGGGCCAATTGAAAAATTATTAAAAGAGGCAATAAATTTTAACAAGGAAAATACATAAATAATCCAAACTTGAAATACGTATTTTTTAGGGATTTCTTAAATTTTGAATGGTGATGTGAATCTTGCAAAATTTGCCATTTGTTTTATTTTTTTTTTTATATCACAGTACCTTTAATGCCATAGTTATACATATATTTTCTTTTCATGCCATAAACCACCAAAAGTGGTGAATATGGATATATTAAGTTTTTTATTTCGTATGTTACAACAGAAAAAAATGTAAATAAGGCCCTGTAAAATATATCGTTACTGAAAACGTAAAAGACCCTATATGCAGAGAAAAAATATGGCTAGGTTACAGCAGCTACACTATGTTTATTGTAACAATATATTGTTGTCGTACACAAAAAATTTTTATGTTTATTATTATATGTTAGTTACTATAAACATTTTAATGTTTATCGCAATTATAAATTTGAGTATTGTTTATAGAAAAATAATTATTTTTCTAACAACTAAATAATGATAACTTTGAAAAGATATTATATCGCTTACAACAGTTTCCTGATACTTAATAGCCATAACATAATAACATTCTATACGTGTTCTCATAATATGTTTAAGATGCATTCAAAATATCTTTAGTTTAATAATATTTTGTTGTCGCCATTTGTAAAATAATTTTGCATCAGTTGTGTCGTTTGTTTTAAAAATGCATATCGAATTATTTGTTAGTGAGTGGTTACACAACTAATAAAAATACCCATTAAAAAAGAATTAAAAAAAAAAATAAAGAAATTGTATTAAAAAAAAAAAAAAAAATTGTAAAGTGCCTCAAAATAAAAAAATCGTTGCAAAACATTGTTTTTTATTGTTGTGAAAATGGTGCCGTATCATAATATGATTACTTCTTAAGTTATTATGATTAACAGGATATGATAATAATTAAGGGAAACATATTATCATATTACGAATATATTTGGTCATAATATGAATAAATAATAATGATAATATGGTGGTTACAATCATGAATCTTATCATAATATGTTGCTCTAAGAATATGTTTAGCGCAACCAAGTTTTTTCTTTGCATGTAACTAACCAAAAATTTGAAATTGACTTTTTTATTGATTCTGATGTGTTGCATCAAGTCAAATCTCCACAAAATGAGCGATTTTATAACAAAAAACAAAAGTAAAAATTAAAGTAAAGCAAAAGTTTTAGTGCTGTTGCTATTCTAAAGCAAGCAATTTTAACACTGGTTCATTCCTAAAAATTCGAGTTCGTAGTAAAGGCCGGCGCCGAGATATATTGCCCCAAAAAATAAATCAAAATTGACCCCAAATTTGGGTCTATTTTTCATAATGCAATATGACCCCATTTTCTTAATGAAAAATTACCAAAAAAAAAAAGAAAAATAACCCTAAAAATAAAATGAAATATGACCCTAAATTTAGGGTAATTCTTCATTATGAAAAATCACCTCAAAACTGATATCGAATTTTAACCCCAAAAAAGAACACAAAGAAAGTTATATTACAAATTTTTGGTGGAGTTCATATGCCTGAAACTAAAAATCCCAAATTTAGAATCCCGATTTCAAAATCCGAATAAAAATAAAGCTTTAGTTTTGTTTCTCTATGGTATAACGAACACTGGTTTTGCTCACTAAAGCTTCACGTTATAGCCGGCCTTCTGCCGGGCGCAATGATTTTCTTCTCTATGATATAACGAACACTGTCTTCGCTAACTAAGCTTCACGTTATAGCCGGCCTTCTGCCGTGTGCAAGGATTTTCTTCTATTCTATAACGAACACTGGATTTGCTTACTAAAGCTTCGCGTTATTTCTTCAAATTTGCATTTTTTATTAGTAAACGAAAAATAGCTCCAAAGTAAAAATCGTGATTTTATTTGGGACCATTTTTCATTCCTTGATATTGGGGTAATTTTTCATTCCACTTAAAATGCAAATACACCCTAAAGAAAATATGAAAAATAACCCCCCCCCCAAAAAAAAAAAACAAAAAAATTACCCCAAAACTGCGTGTTGTTGTGTCTCATATAAAACTTTGGGGCCGTTCTTCACTTTCCTTTTGGGGCCATTATTCCTGGGGTCATTTTGCGCACCGCCAGTAAAGGGCATCAAAGAGTCAGTACAACCGAATAGAGCATTTTTTGCTATATTTTTCTTTCACATTGCTGTACTCTCAATGACACAGGTATGGGTTCTTTCACTTCTTATATTTCTTAAAATAATACATTTCGTGCGTTTGTGTATTTTTGCAATTATCCGTAATAGCTTAAAAGATATTAACAAATTGTCTACGAGTATTTATTGCCAATATGCTGAAATATACAAACATATGAACTTATATCACATAAACACGCACACACATATAATCATAGCATCGACCTTAAAATGTTTCTACATTAACAAGCGAGCAGGTTATATTCGACCGTGCCGAATCCGTGATACCCACCATTATAAGTTCATATTGAACTATAAAAGAAATGATCGTGTGAATTGTGTGTTAAGCTTCGTAAACACGGTAGTCAGATCTAACAATATTGTCGGTAAGCCTTGTTTAAAATTTTAATGCCTGTATTCACAAAAATCTTTTAAATTTAATAAAGGTTTAAAGAACAAATTTTCTAGGAAAATTTTCCTAATAAACGTTTATTAAATTTAACAATCGTTTATGAATACGGGGCTAAATGTTTTACAACCGTCTAAACGGGCAATTTTTTTTAACAACATTGTCAGAAAAAACATTTGTTTTAAAGATTAAGAAAGGGATAGCAATTACTTTTTGGCGGGAACCATGTAAATTAAACATTTCGGTATATATTTTAAAACGGTATAAGGTTATGTGTTTATTGAACCTTTACTTTCAGCTTAGGTACGTATAAGATTTCATATATAAATATAAATGCATATAACAAATTTTAGGTTAGGGTTATATTCAATCCAGTTAGGTTTTAGGTTAGTTTCAGGTTATTTAATAAGTAATTGTAAGTTAAGTTTAAGTATTATAAGTTCTTAAATGTTTTTTAGTACATAGGGTAATATGTATGTTTAAGTAGGAAAGGTTAGTACTTTTTAAGCAGAGGATATTAACACCAGGGTTTCAGAAACTACAGTCGAAACCAAAAACGAAAATTAGTGCACAACTTTTGGCTTTTTGAGTTGGTTTGACACCGACAGTTTACATATAATGAATCTGAAGTTAAAGCAACAGTTTTTTTTTGGCCACCGACAAGTGAAGAAGTGGAAAAAGGCAGTTTTTCTGCTTTGACTGCAGTTTTTTAAACGCTGATTTACACAATGGTTTATTAGGTTAGTGGTAAATAAAACACTTTTAATTTATGAGATTTATTTCTTCTCTTTAATTTATTTGGGAACTTATTTTTTGTCTATTTTCTTAACTCACTTATGGCGTTTTCTTTTCTAAAAAAAAGTGTTGCATAAGTTTTACATGTGACTTGGCAACATTTTCGAATGTACCCCTAATTTTTAAGAAGTTTTTCATATTTTATGTTTACAAAAGAACACAAATTTCGGCATTAAAAAATAAAGTAGAATTAGCGCAAGGTAAATTCAATTACAGGTGGTGGCAAGACTAAAACAATCCAAAGCCAACAGAAACAACAAATGTTTTTTGTATTCCATTGCTAGTGTGTACGGCTCGAAACTTGCCACCACCTTGTACTGAATTCGCCTTGATCTGGTGCTGCACTCATGCCCCTTTAATTAAAATGAGTGTTGAACATGCAGCATTTTTTTAATTTTAAAGGGAACATCATCAGAAAAGAACGCTTTACACTTTTAAACTTTTTTCTTTTGTAATTAATTTTCACTTTGCAGCTCACACGATCTTCTCGGTATTTTTATGAGTTTTACAGCTGCAGTTGAACAAGTCAGCTGTTAGTGGGGGCGTTGATGATATCGCCAGGGTTGGGGGTTATACAATTTTGTGCACGGACGTGAACAGCATTGAAAGTCCAATATAACAGCAACATTTTTCTTTGGCAGTAATGGTTAGCACATTGCCAGACCTTACATTATTGTAAGATCTAATCACCGTCTGCACGAAGCTTTAGCAATTTAAAATGTTAATAAACATATGCTCCAAAAATGTAAACAAACCAGAGACATAACAGTTATAACCAATATTTGAAAAAATCCTGAAATAAAAATTTATCACGAATTTTTAAAACCTGCTCTCTGAATAATTGTTACAAATAACCAATATTTTTTTGGTCTTTGATAACCGTTATAGTTTGTTTTTGTGTTTTTTTGGGCTTCCATAACCATTACAAAAGATTTTAATTTTTTTTGGTCTTCCGTAACCATTACAAAAGATTTTTATTTTTTTCGGTCTTCCATATCAAATTTCACACAAGTTTTATGAAAATATTCGTTGGAGTTCAGCCAATGACACTCCTAATAAAATCTTTTTTTGTGCACGGATGTGAACAGCATTGAAAGTCCAATATAACAGCAACATTTTTCTTTGGCAGTATATTGTTAACACATTGCCAGACCTTACATTATTGTAAGATCTAAGCACCGTCTGCACGAAGCTTTAGCAATTTAAAATGTTAATTAACTATTATTTAGTTTACCTGTACGTATGAGTAATATTTCAAAATTATCATCTTGTATTTATTCCATGTTGTTTTGCTTGTAATTTTTTGTAATTAGTTCATATATAAATTAATTGGAATTAAATTTGATTCAATTCAATTGCAATCAAATTTGATTTTTGCATTCAAATCCAGCAACTGCAATCAAAATTAAATCAAAAAATTAAACTCATTCTTTTAGAAATAAAGCTGACTCTGGTAATTTTGCAGTGCCAACAATATCGATTTTTGTTTGCAACCGCTAGATGTCACGAGTGTTTAATGTTTCATTGGACTTTCATTATAAATAGTGCTCCAACCCTAATGCACGATTTTAGTTGTGAGTCACACCTTAACGTCAAGTTTTTTGCCCAACTTAATTCGACATTCTTTGTTTCAGTATTTGACCAAGGAGAGGTACACAATAAAGCAGCGCGTTAAGATTATTGAAGCCTTTTACGAGAATGGGCGATAAAATCAAAACGCATTTCGTGCATTTCTTTATTTTTTTTTGTTAGCAAAATCGACCAAATGTGTCCACAATCGATAGAATTGTTCGTAAATTTCAGCAAACTGGATCTGTGGGAAATGTGAAAACACCTGTGCATGCTCGCCCAGTTCGTTATGGGCGAGCGGTGTCATCGGGCCGTATTTGTTTGAAAATTTGTTGAGTCAAGCAGTTACCGTGAATAGTGTTCAGTATCGCAAGATGATAACGGACTTCTTGTGGCCAGAAATCGAGGATATGGACCTGGACGATATGTGGTTCCAACAGGATGGTGCCACTTACCACACAGCCAACGGAACAATTGTCTTTTGCGCGAGAAATTCAATGGCCGTGTTATCTCTCATCGTTTTGTAGGTTTTGTAGCTTAATTTTGTGGAAACAATTTAATTGTAGTCTATGTATGTACAATGTACATATATGAGTAAAAAAATATTTGAGCTCATTTTCAATATCAAAATTTAAAATATTAATGTGTTGTTTCCAGGTGACAAGCAATTGATTGTGTATAAAAATTTATATAAAAAGCTCTCAAAAAACTGAGTGATTTTCATAGTAATTTTTCTACAAAATCTGGAAAGAGCACATTAAGCTAAATTATGTTGTGTATACTGATTCCGTAGACAGTTACCATGACAAAAGTCACATCTCGTTAGGCCATGTGGGTTACGTGAAATAATTATAAACACATTTGGGTTATTTTAAACGCTAATTGAACATGTCATCAGAAAGTTACTCGAATTGAATAAAATTTTTCTAAGTTCGCTATTGCAAGATCTGTTATTCATTCAATAACCCCGGGGCTATGTAGGGAAAAACTTAAAGGATGTTCCAACTTTTGAAGTAATATCCTCCGGTTAAATCAGCTGCAGTCAGTACTTCAAACTGGAGAGAGTTCGAAATTGAGAAATCTGCGAAACCGGACTGATAACACGGTTCCGGACTGATTATTGGTGAGTCCTCATTAGGTATTACATGGTAATTATCGTTTATTCCTAAAGTCGCGGGTAGAGAGATTTTAAAATGTTCTGATCGCTGATCTTCCACCAGTTTTTCTTCCTGGATCCAATTGCTATTTAGCAGATACCGCTTGCATGCCAAAAAGCAGCGGAAGATAGATACATCCAGCTACTTAGCAAGGAGCGAGTGTATAATTCTGTCAAGTTATACGCTCAAATTCCAATCTGTGTGTGGTGCTAGCGCTCACACACAGGGGAAGTTGGTAAACGCATTGTTTCTCACTCGGTAAGAAAAACCACCATGAGATTAGGCGCATCTAGCAGTTTCTCATGGAAATCTTTGAAATCTTTTCTACATCTGTGTTTTCAACAGACAGACTGACATATTTAATTTGTCCAACAATTTCATAAGGATCCAGAATATCTTTATTCTGTTCGATGATAATTATGATATGTTGCAAATGCAATGACAAAACGAATATGCGCCTCATCTTTCTTGGTGGTGCTCACGTATAATAGAATTTTGTAACGGACATTGTCTTTACACTTCAGTTTTTCATTCTTGGAAATTCGATACTTATAAAATTGTTCTGTATTTAATTTTTGCTTTTTTTTAAATATCTGCCATAGCCGGATAATGATAATGTTGTGGCTTATTGAAAACAAGATTAAATTCCTTTTTTATTTTGCTGATTGTTTTTTTTTTTTTTTTTTTTGATGTTTAACATTAAGTCTATCGCACTTGATCATTAAAATGGTATTATCTTATAATTTTTAGTTGAAGCAACAGAATTTTTAATTTAACATTAAATACCTAAATATGAAAAAGATTTAATTACCAAAATGTAGACAAAATAGCACGATATTTGTACAGCGGTAAGATATGAATATTACGTGTTGATTTTTGTTAAAAACTGAAAAACCAACATTTTTTAGTTAATACCTTTTTAGATCAATTGAGATATGAATAAATTGTTACACAACTCGGTTACAATTACTGAAAATTTCGTGGCGTAGCATAATATTTTTGATAGCAACGATTGAATTTTAGTACATTATCAGTTACAACCACAGATATTGTTAGTTGTCAGTATGATTTTTAGAAAACAAAATTATGCTTATACCCGAATATATGATAGATGCAACTGAATTAACACATAATTGGTGATCATTACAAAATATTTGATTGACTTTATCAATTTATTTTTTCAACCTGTAGCATAAACCATTTTCCCGATTTATTAGATAAAATATTAAAATAATTCCAATAACCTCCATTTTTGCTAACATTAAAAACAACAACAAATATTGAAATTTTGTTTTTGTTTTATATGTTAGTTAAACGAGTCTCTTTAGCACTCGCGTTCTAAAAACAGGCAGTTAGTTCTGCGCTTAAACTCATTAATTCCCAACTATCGCTGTGATGCAGCTTGAAATGAATTAATCTTGTTGCGTTTAAAAATTAAATTAAATTTCCTGGAACGTGTTCGTAATATGTATATATTGGCATCGCTTGTCTCATGTGACTAACATAATAAAGTGGAGAATGTATTGGAGCTGTAAAAAATATTTCCAGGGTAGAGTGAACGCTATTAACTTCCATCATTGTAAAGTGTAAAATAATCTGCTCAAGCACTCGACCAGTGGCTTCAGAATGGTTTGTTAAATCGTTACATACCCTGTAGAAAATTTGCCTAAAAAATAATGCGTTGAGTAATCAGGAAAAAGTAAAGATATTACCTAAAATTCTACTGAAGGAATTAATGAATTTTATAAGGAATCTCCCATAATGAGCGTTTTTAAAAGTAAGTCATTATTTTTCAGATTTATTTAAAATATCCAGAGGTACTAAAAGTGCACAAAATATGTTCTATACCAAAATGTCCAGGAACGAGCAAAATCGAAAACTTTCGTCCTATATCTTTGCTTTAAATTATTGACAAAATCTTTGAAAAAATTATATCCATGCAATTAACCGACTTTTTGGATGATCAGGATATACTATTCAATCGCCAATATGGATTTAGAAAAGGCAATGGAACTGAAGAAGCCGTTGTTAATATACAAGGGCGTAGCAGGACTGTTTTTTGATTTGTCGAAGGCCTTTGAATTAGTAGACCATGATATTTTATGCCATAAACTCCATTTTATTGGATTGTCTCTCAAATGCAATTAATTTGTTGAAGGACTATTTAAAGAAAAGGAATCAATTTGTGCCAATAAACGAGTCTAAAAGTCACGAGCTCGATGTGTTATATGGCGTACCATAATTTAGTGTTCTTGGAAGACTTTTATTTAAGTTATTTTTAAATGATATAAAAAATATAAAATTTAATGGGCATCTATCTTTTCATGTATGCTGACGACATTTGCCTATTGTTTTATTATAAATATGAAAAAGTATTACAAGTTAATATGGTATATGATGCTGCAATATTATCAGAGTTTTTAAGACTAAATAAATTAGCTCTAAATGATAGAAAAACTAAATTCATTAGTTTTAAGCCGTATATTTCAAGGAGTGATGAACCCATGGAAGAACATATTGAAGGAAACTTAATAAGTGAGTCTGAAAATGTTAAATATCTTGGTATAGATATTTGTCATAATCTTTTATGGGATAACCACATCAATTTCTTAAAGACAAAAATATCATCAGGAATTGGCATTAAATAAATACCACCACCAAACTTTTGCTTTACCACGTATTAATTCATTCGCATCTAACATATCTTCCTATGATATATGGCTATAAAAAATGTTCAATATTAAAGTCTTTACAATCGGCACAAAATAAAGCCCTGAAAATTGTATATGGTCTACCATTCCGGTATTCCATCGTTAATCTGTTTAAAAATCATGCCAAATTGATACTTCCTGTTCGTGGTTTGTATAAACAACAATTATTGATATATATGTTTAAATGTTTTAAAGGAGTTGGCTCTCACAGTATACGGTTTCAAGAGTACATGTCAATTACGCATAGAACAACGAGGCAATCAAGGAATTTAAATATAACGAGATGACAGCTTGAATTATCTAAGCAACGTATTTCTTACACTGGGCCAAGTGAATATAATCAGTTACCAAGTGAATTAAATAATATTTCAGTCTTATCAACTTTTAAACACAATTTGAAGCAATATTTATGCGAGAATGTTGAAACTCTTCTCTAAATAAAATGCCTTGTTTTGTAATAAATATATATATATATATATATATTTATTTTTTTTTCCTTTTTCATTTATTGTACGTATCTTAATATTGTATAAATTAGAAAATTAGATATTGTAGTTGCCATTAGCCTCTTTAATGCCATACTGGGCGCTGAGGCGATTTTAAATTATGTAATGTTATTTCATTTAGATTACAATAATACACAAATAAAAAATAAAAAAAAATTTAGATTACAATAATACACAAATAAAAAAAAAAATTTACCTACATTCATCTGAAAAATAATTAGTTATAGAAGTAATAGAAGAAAGCTTCTTAATAATGATTGAAATAAGCTATGAATTTTGAACAAATAAGCGAAGTTTTTACTGGGTAGAACATTATATTTATTTTGGTAGCTACATCCAGCTGATATTAGGATAAGCTTTTAAAACGAAGCGCAGTAAGTTCTAATAAAATGTGCTTTAAAGCTTGTTATATTATTTGCTGTAACTTTTCCAAAACAAACGATTAAACATATTTGATGTTTTAAACATTTAATATTATAGTATTAAGAGCCAGTTTGAAAGTAGTGTACAGGTACTAATAACTTGAGGGAGAGCAAATCACTTTGCATATCCATCGAAATACTCACAACATGATATGACTACTCTCAGTGGCTTATTTCTTTGCATTTTTTCTTCGGTTTTTAAACAATCTTTTTAAGTCTACAAACTGGTCATCAAAATTTCTGTTATCAACTTCTTAGCATATAAACAAAAAACTACTGTGTGTGACTCAATACATATCACTTGTTGCAGGAATATTTTGTATATGAGTTGCGCATAGCATTCTTTCTTATCTTCTAAACCCATTAAGATATCGCAAAACTTAGTAGAAATATGCATGACCAAAAGAGAATCGCAACGGTGTAATAAAAAAATTTTTTTTAATATTACCGATAGCACTACTTGCAGGCTTGACAACGATATGTTTATTGATTACACAAGGGAACACAACTTAATTTTGTTGTGTTGATTGGAAGTTTAATATAATTTTTACTAATTTGAGGTCGCTGATTTTAAATCTAATCTCCGTTTTCTTCATCTGCCCTCATTTTTAAGATGTAGATACTTATCGTATTTTAGATTTTTTTTCCAAAAATTAAAAGTTCAAAAAATCATCATTTAAGCCCTTATGACACTACATTTCTTATTCATGAATTGATATAAAATCGATAGAAAGAAACAGTAAATGTTAGAAAGAGCAAACTATAAAAAATGTAAACAAAGTTTTTTAGTTTTTTTTCTCTTGTTATGGTTTTGTTTCAGAGATGGCGCTAAGAATTTTTAAAATTGTACCAACAACCTGAAAAAATTGTACTTTTTTACCCTAATTGTACTAAAAGATTTTTTAGTTGAAATTAATTGTATTCATCTTTATAAAAAACACCACAAAAAGGTATTATAAATCTAAGTTTAAAAAGTTTCTACAAAAAAGTACAATTGAAACATCTTAGCCATCCCTGGTTTGTTTATTTTATTAAATGTTGCCAACTTTTTGTTTATGAGAAACCTAAAAACAAAAAGCGGTAAGTCGCTGAATTTGCCCATAAACCGCTGATTCAGCAACACTTTTAATATTTCAAGCTTGAAATATCAATTTTAAGTTAAACAATTTTAAATTTTTTTTGACATAACTTCATTTTTTATCGATAATTTAAGTCAAATTTTTGACAGTTTGCTATTTATCTTAATACAGTTTAACACTTCGCACTTGGTAAATTTTTGTATTACATTATATACTGTTATACATTATATACTGTTCACCAAAACTTGAACAATGCATTAAAAATGTAGTGTCATAAGGGCTTAAGCGATTTTCAAAATTAAATTTTTTTAACCCTTAAAAGATAATAATATCACCATACGTTATAATCATACGTTTAATTGACGCATTATTTTAACCTGCTATATTGTTGTATTTTTTGATTATTTAAAAACAAACTAATTTGGATTTAATTTTAACATTTATATAAAAAAAATACCAAAATTCAAAATATGCTTACATATAAAATGCACAGCTACTTATTCAAGCTAATTAAAAATAAATAGCAATATTTCGAAAGTTTATGCGTAAAATTTACGCAGATTATCTTTCTAGGGTTAAAGATATAATGAGCTGCGTTCGAGAACACAAAAGTTTTTAATATTTTTTTACAAAACTTTACTTCATTTTACTAAATTGCGTTCGCGTATACAAAATACAGTAAATGAGAACACAAATTGAGAGCGTAAAGTGACAGTTCTTGACTGAGTATTTACTAAATTTTACTGCAGAAATTTTTGTAGTAAAATCAACTAAAACAAAAAACATATGCTCCAAAAATGTAAACAAACAAAAGGAACGAACAAAAGAAATACAAATTGTGAAAAAATTGTTTAGGAAAAGAAAACTTGAAATAAAAACGAAACAAAATTTTAATAAATTAAACTTGCTTGTGAAGCATTTATGTGGCTTAATACCAACTTTTGATTTTTTTTTCTTTGTTTTGTTAATTTTTTAGAGTTGAAAAAGTGTTAAGTATTTGGCTACTTAAATAATCAATAGCAAACAAATTATTCATGTTCTTTTGAATAAATTAACCCGCCACAACTTAATAAAATCAAATAAAATACAAAACATAAAACAATACATAAAATAATTTGTTGATATTTTCCAAAAATGTTCGTGTTATTAAAAGTATTTAATCGAGTACCGACAGGAAAACGAGTAAAGTAGTCAAAAGTGTTAAAATTTTTCAATACTTCAATTATTTGTTGCCTTTATTTTACGAATTTTTTACAAATTTTGCGTACACGCACTTTTTTGGACAACAGCTTTTTGTGAGAGCAAATTTTTCAGTTTTATCATTTACTGTATTTTACTGTAAAAGTACTTAAACGCACCTATTGTTAGCTTTGAAAGCAAGCGTTTTAATGTAAAATAAAACCAAAAAAAATTTCAAATTTTGTATATTAAAAAATCATGAAAAATCCAAAACGGGAAAAATTAAAGTCCTACTACTTTTACGTAAAGTCACATAACCTTTGAACCAAATGAGACATAGATTATAAAAATCGATTAATGCGTTTCGATTCGTAAGGAAAAAAAGGTCAAAAAATAGGACAACAACAAACACACACATAAAAAAATGTTATTTTTGTATGAAAATCGCGATTTTCATCAATTTAGTTTTCTCAGTAAATTGTAAATAAAATCAAAAGTCGAGCACCGATTTCAATGAAATAAAACTCATTTGATGCAAAATATATTTAGCTAAATGTTTTAAAGCCAAAACTGAGATTTTTGTCGCATTTTTATTTTTTATGAATTTTTAAAAAACAAAAATAATTTTTTTTTTTTTTGAAAATTGTTCTTTTTTTCAAAACTTTAACGATGTCTCTGAAACTACCGGGAACATTAAAAACCAAAGTAAGCACGGCTTAAAGATAATATCGTTGACTTATTTTGATTTTTTTTAGCTGGATAGGTTGAACTGTTTTCAAGTGGTGCCGAAAGTGCCTTAATTTTGGACATAACGGTATCTCAAAAAGACGAGCCGATAGAAAAAACCTTGTTTCTTTTTGTTATTTAATGACATTCTTAAGTCATCGAGATTCGTTTTTGGATTATTTGCTATTATTATCTATTTGTAATTCGATATTTCATTCCACAGTTTTGTATAATCAGTGCCATTTTTATTAACAAAATTAACAAAATATATTTAATTTCTAATCATTAGCTTTATTTAACAACTTTAGTCTTTTTTTATTTTATAAACATTTTAAATAAGTTTTAAAGAATCAATGACTGTTTTTGCAGTATCTATAAAATTAAATTCAAGCAAGCATGCGGCGTGTCCTTGAAATGCTTTATATCTGAAAATTAAATAAAAAACAAGTATCGCTTATTTAAATAATATTTAAGTCATGTAAGTGTATTTATTTTACTCTCTTGTCAATAATGTCTTAATGTTTCCGTTTGCAAATGATTTTAAATGTCTTTAGATAATTGAAATAGGTGTTCTCATTAATGAACATTCTCTAGGGTATGCGAAATAAAACTCAAGATGTGACAAACCTTGGTGTCGGCTTTAAAGTATTTTTGCCAACTTCACTAAGTTAAATGTGTTATACAACAATATTACACAGTATGTTTTCTCCAATAATTTTTATTTTTAAAACATTTGCAAGTAAAGCGATTTTTTTAATGGATACCCTAAATTACACGTAATTTTATGTTTAAAATAAATTATCTTTTTTATAGTCTATATACCGCCACAAATTGTGGAACAGGGTATTTGACATACCGTTTGTAACATTAAATGCAGAATATGTTTGCATGTCTGTTTTGTTATGAATCTGCTTTTCGGTTTCAGTTCAACTGCAAGTATGTATGTTTGGTTGGTTTTTCCCTTTTGCGTTCCGTTCTATGGCGGACAAACCTGTAGAAAATAGAATTCAAAGTTAAGTGACATATAAAAGTGGGTATTATTGTTGTATGGAAATTGTAATTTTTAGTTTAAAGATTAAAGATTAATGCCTGTATTTATAAAAAATTTTAAAATTAAATAAAGGTTTACAAAACAAATTTTGTATGAAAATTCTCCTTAATAAACGTCTGTTAAATTTAATAATCGTTTATAAATACGGGGGTAAAGATTTATTCTAGTTTTCAAATTATATTTGATGATTGTGTCAAGAATCCGTTTCGAGCACGTGTTAAGACCTTCTTCTGCATCCCCTCCTAAGTCCGTGTATCTTAAAGATATGTATTTGTGATGAGATTTTTATTATATTTAAATAAAAAATTAATTAGATCAGCATTTTTAATGCATATCTTTCTGTTAAAATTACCATACATTTTTTTTTAAATTAATAAGCAACAAAACATTTTGTTAAAATGACAAATTTGTAATTAAGTTTTTTATTTGATTGCTAACTAATATTTTATTTAATGTTACAAACTCATTGTTGAAAATATTTGTTGAATGTGAACAATTTTTATTAACAAAAGTATTTTTTATATTTACAAATTCAGTTGTTGGTGCATTTGCAATTAAAATATTAATTGTATTGAGGAATATGGTATTCAATATGAGAATTGATTTGTCGTATTTTTTTCTGTGTTCTTCCAAAAATATAGCTTTATAGTTAAGGTAATTATACCTTTAAAATATTGGTATTGACATAACGATTGGCGGCAACAGCCTTTAAGATAGCTTCTATATCAAAAGATAATATTGTGCTTGAAGGTCCAAAATTAACCATAGGTCCTATATAAGCCCCTTTCCTAAAATCTATTAAATTCAAACCAATCTCATATTCGGCAGGATACAATCTCGAAAATATGTTTGTAAAAACTATGGAGTAGCGTATCATATGGTAGTGCTGGACCGACAATACTTTCTTACTTGTTAAATTTTATGTTTGTGTGTTAAGTTTATTATTCTTAGCTGTATAAGTCTTCATGTATATATAAATATATTTGTTTGTGTATGTGTGTGTGCTAATGACATAATTAACAGCATAAAACATCAAAGATTTACGAATCAAAAATGTGGAGCTGAGAATAAGTGTTTAACTAAGTAAAAGACTAATAGGTGAATTATGTTACAGAGGCCTTTTCCATATTAACTTTATTGAAAGTCTTGGATAACATTTCCGATAGATTAATTAATATCGTAGTTTTCAAAAGAAGTATCAAAAAAAAAAAAAAATTGCTGACAAAACTGTTATAAACAGAACAGAATTTAAATCTTTAAGGCCTCCTGCTATACCGATTGTAATAAATTTCAAATACAAATTGCTTAAGAGAACTACACCTTTATTAATTCTGAGCATATTTTGAAACAAATCATATATGAAAAAATTTTGCGATTAGATTTTTCCTTAGAAACTAACCATACGATCTTAAATTTTTTTTTGATGAGCGTTGAAAAATTATACCAAGAAGGTATTTTGCAAGCAGAGGTCTATTACACTGTATGCCAGTGTAATGCTCTGTTAATTTTTGCAGTTATAAAAAGGCCTTCTATAAGGCCCTTTTATTTCATTATTTTGCCGTTTAATACAAATTTGAACCACTTACAGAAACGAGTACACATACGAAAATAAATATTAGCAAACGTGTGTAGAAAAATGTAATTAAATACGTGTAAATGGAGGAATTCAAAAAGTTTTTTATATGGCAGTCATTAAAAAACAAATAAAGTACAAAAGTGTTTAAAAAAAAAAACGTAAATTTATATTACAAAGGCGATAAATATTTTAAGATATATGGCTACCGTTCAAGTATGTCACTGACGATCTATTGCTTTATGGCGTAAACAAATAATAGCAGTAACATGAAAATATGTTAAAAGATACTTAAACATTAAATAAAACTTTTGCCTTAAAAAAAAATTTTCATTTAATTTTTTTAGTCTCCGTGGCATTTTGCCATATGTTTTTTCTATGACTTATAAAGAATTATGGAATACATAACATGAAAATCAAGAAGTCCTTATCCGATCCGACCGAATGAAGTCGGTTTCTTTTTATGTTAAAAGTTAAATTAGCCTAAATAAAAGATAATACAATTGTGTTATTCGGCTTTAAGTTGCTAAATGAAATCAGGCTCACAATAGTGCTATGTGGTTTGTTTTTAGCAACAAATTTTAAATTCTTAAAGGAATATGACCTTAAACAGGCCTTAGATATCCTTGAAAACTCCAGCGTTGATTTACCTTCTGATGATGACCTCGATGACAGTTCTTGGAAGCCAGGGGATTGCAACGAAGAGTCTTCCTCTGAAGAGAGCTGTAACATAATTCACTCTGTGGACACATGTAATGCAGACGCAACGAATAAGTTATGGAGAGTGCAACCTGTGATTGACTTAGTTTGATGTCACTGTAACCAATTAGTTAATGAAGCTACTAGTTACTCTATTGATAAACAAAGGGTGACTTTTACTGGGAGGAGTCCAGATCGCTAAATAATGAGATTGAAACTGTGTCCTGTTGGCTAAAAAACATTCTGTGTGTGCCATTTCTAAAGGGCTTTTAGCGATTTTGGATTTTCAAGTTTGTGAACTAGGACATGGGGCATCTGTTGTCTTAAGATTAACAAAATACTTGCCACAAGGTAGCCAACTACATTTTGACTGATCTCTTATAACTAGAAAAAACTAAAACAGAATGGATATAAAACCACAGGCACTATAATGACAAATCGTTTAGTCAGGAGAGTTAACCTTTCAGCCGATAAGAAAATATCCCGAGGTGAAATGGTTCAATTTCTCACTTATACTATTGCTTTAGTTAAATTTACCGATATAAAATGTGTTACAGTTGCGGAAAAGATCCAGCAGGTAAAAAAAACGTTGGATAAAAAACCTTGCATCAACTAATGCGAAAAGACCCAGTGAGAAAAAAGAACGTTTGATAAAAATCTAAAACAGCGATTGCCGGTTTCAGTTTCAGCGGTTATTTAGCTATAAAAAAAATATCATATTAAAAATTAAGCTAGAAAGTGACAAGTAACGGTATTTTTCCTTTTCTTGACTTACCCAGAGGGAAAATGAAGGAGTACAAGGACTGCTCGCCCCATTTCATTCTCATATCTTTTAACATACGTTCACAGAAAAAATTTTTTGCGCCAGTAAAAGAATTAATCAAAAATAAAATCAGTTTTAATTAAATATTTAATCAGGTGAATTAAACTTTTAATCAAGCGTATTAAATGTTTAATTGACAATATTTCAATTAAACGTTTAATTTACTTGATTAAAAGTTTAATTCACCTGATTAAATATTTAATTAAAACTGATTTTATTTTTGATTAATTCTTTTACTGGCGCAAAAATTTTTTTCTGTGTTGTCAGGTCTCGCTTCTTTCGCAGTTACAAAAGAATGGTAACAGGATCTAAAAAATTACTCTTCTGCTTTTGCTTTGGCAAAACAACAAAATAAAAAATGTTACTCTTTCTCTCCTCCGTTCTCATAAAAGGGAATGTGTATCTTATTTTTTATACGAAAAAGCCAAGGCCTTCTAAGAGGAAATCTTTATTAGATAAGAATGGTAATTAAATCAAAACAATTTTTAAGCAGGCTTTTAATAAGGTCCTGAAGTAAGAAGTTCTTCTGAGTTTTACCGTTGTGCAGATATTTACAACAGCTGGAAAGAATATAGGAAAGACTCAGAAATCCTACACAGAAAGGAAAACAATCGGGATAAATCAAGTTTTTTATGATTACTTTAAGTACGAGTCGTACTCAAAAATTCAAGTACGCATAACACTAAAACGTACTGAAAACAATCTTAAATGGGATTACTTTTGAATATCAATCCCGGAATTTCTTGAAATAAGTATAAAATTCTTAAATCAAGTAAAAAAACAGGATTCAACTTTTCATTGTGTTTAACCCTCCGGCTGACGCATGTTTTGATTTTCTATACACATTGAAAAAAGTTCTGGCCAGACTCATGTGTACCACAAAGGCTTAAAAAGTAAATTTGAACTCTTGCTTCTCATTTAATTTAGATTTTTGGTTAAATATGTATAGAAGATTTATAAAGTAAAAACCATATCGGTCATGATGTTGGTGTAAGACGGGTAAGTTAATCAATCATAATAATTTTTTCTTTCTAGTTTCTTTTGTGGTTTTTTTCAAACACGAATTCATGATGAAATAAACTTTATAATACTTAAATCAATCTCATTTTCGGATTATATTAAGTACGAATTCGGATTAAAAAAAATTTTATTATTCTTGGATCAAGCGCATTTTGAGATTGATTCAATCTAAGTTTTAATTAAATCAATCTCATTTGCGGATTATTTCAAGTACGAAATCGGGATTGAGTATGGATAATTAAATATTTTGCGATTGAAAATCCGTACTTGAATCAATCTTTTTTTACTTACCGTACTATTAATACCGCCTCGGATTGATTCGAATACGGATGGATTGATTTTTATTTTGGGTGTATTTACTCCAAAAAAATGAGATATATAAGTTTTTTAGTTTAAAAATAGAAATTGGTGAAGTTTTGGCAGAGTACCAAAACATCCTGAAGGATATTATGGAAGTAAATATCGACCCCATAATGCCCCAGATGATATAAAGTATGATCGATTTGACCACTGCCCTGAATTTGTAATAGCCTATGCCGAGGAAGATGCCAAGAATGTAAAGTTCGTTTGTGTTTGGCAAAGGACAAGTCCTGTTGTGTGATTAAGTTTTATATAAATTGGTTTCAAGTTTTGCTTCATTTCGTGCTGTAAATTATTTATTTTAAATGTGCAAAACAATTTTTTTGGTAACTTTTTTTTTTAAATAATACTAAAATAAATTGAATTTTGAACTATTAATTGTGTCGTGATTTTTTTTTTTAAATTAACGCCTAAACTACACGATTGTGGTTCCCCAGGTCTACACCAAAGATAAATAGCTCAGCAATATGGAAATAACGTGGGCAGAATAAAAGAGCAGTATTTTTTATTGCTCAGCTTATGTTAAAGGCATAGGGAAACGTATTTATGTTAACTCATAATTTGAAAACAATCAAGGAAGAAGGTGCAGTGTAAAAACTAACGCTATCTTGAAAAAATTATTTATATTAACATAAATTCCTTCCGACTTTATTATTTAAATGTATATAAATTTTTTAAGCTTGAGGTCTTTTTTTATATAAAAATATTAATTTTTTATTAAATTTATTTTTTTTTGGTTAATTAAAATGAATATTTATATATAAAAACCAACTCAAGCTTAAACAAATTAAATCTAAATAATAAAAATCGAATAAGAAAACAAATTATATTAACAAAAATAATTTTTGCGATTTAATTTTAGTGTTTATGTAAAAAAAAAAATATATATTTTTAGTGTTTATTTTTAATTATTTAATTCTTTAACTCTAATAATAACACGTTTAGGAACTTGTTCATTTAAGCAAACTGATCGAGAAAATGCAATGTTTTTATACCCACACCACAATAGTGGTGTATTATGACTTTGTGCTGATACACACTAAAAATATGGGTCTAGATTTACCTTTTAGTATACCCGTCGACTCAGAGACATTTTCTTAGTCGAATTAACAATGTCCGTCTATCCAGCTGGCTGGCTGTCCATATAACCTTGTGCGCAAAGTGCAGGCTTGCTGGTTGTTTGTACCTTGTTAGCTTGTGCGACAAGTACATGGCGCAACTTAATAGATACTTAGATAAAATTTAATACATTTCTTTACTTGTCATGCTGACGTATCCTTTTGGTGAGAATAGATTCATATTTTCACATGGACCCCTATATCAACTAAATATCTGGGAATAGAGGACTTCTTCCTATAAACTATCTTAAATCTCTTCATATTTGGCCAGTAGTGCCCCAGTAGGCTAGCTGGTAGTAAGCTAGTCTATCAGCGCCGGGCTTGCGGGCGCCAGAGACTCTGGTTCCTGCAGACAAGCGTAGAGCTTCGCGGGATTAGATTAGGGAATCAAAAAAAAAAACAAATATATACTACTATCTACTATCGCAAATTTAGGATAAGGACTGGTATTTGGCGCGTATAACTTTCTTAACCTTTATGTGCTCGGTAGTCTACATTTATAGCATATTTGCAGAAAAAATTGAAACCACAACAACAGGTTCCAAAATTTTCAGTAGCTTCCTAAAAATAAATTCTATGCAGTTTTGGCCACTACCACGTTAAAAAACTATTTTACAGCACTGGGGGATGCCTACTTTTCAAAATGATCATCTCCTGGCCGGTAGTCTACATATGTAAGCAGGGTCTTCTAGACAACATATAAAATGTATGGGAGTTCACACCACTCTTTTACTCAACTCAAATTTTTTTGAATGCGGCATGTCGAACATGCCATTTAGAATTTGTTTACTCTTTGCTTTCTTGTGCACGTTTGTGTATGCATGCGTGTGCTTGCATATTTGACGTTATTTTATTTTGTAAATATGCCTTAAAGTAAAGTTTACTAGTGTTTTTTGATATGTGGACATAGTTTTCCATACAAATACATATGAGCACTCCACTTGCAAGCACCGGTAAGTAAAAAAAAAACAAAATGCCAAGCAATAGGTTGTGGCTTCTTAATGGAGGATTAATTAAACAGGTATATGGTTGTAGCTGACAATAATATGGCTAAATTCAATTTTATATATTAAAATTAGTTTCGTTAGAGTAGAACATATTAAAACATGTTTTTCTCTGCATGTAGCAGTAAGTTCATAAGAACTTTTCTACGGGGATTTGCCTCATAGCGTTATTTTATTTTTGGTTTGGCCTACCGACAATTTTTAAGAAAATTTCGAATACTCCCTTTTTGAATCCAAACCCTGTTTCACGAAACTTGTTATAGTTTCTGAGATATTCCACATTAATTTTGCTCTATATAAACAATTTTAAAGATTATTAAGTATTGTTTTGCTCTACACCCCACTGTGTGGCGAATGCTGCAAATTTATCATACAAAAACGTATAAAATAAATTTCACTCTTGCTTTGCTTCGTTTCCGTAAGTAGTAAAAACTAAAGGAAAATAAAAAGCCAACAACTTAATACACATCAGTAGGCTACTAGGCTACAGCAGCTACTTTTTAAAAATAAATTTAGAAAAGTGGCGTATGTTGCACAAAACAATCATTTTCAGTTTCAATAAAATACTATTAACTTCTTAGTTCGTTTATGAACGCTCACAAAAATCAACATTTTACTTCAAAACATATGCCAGAAGCAGTGGCGGAAATACAAAAAATTCTATCGGATATAGTTTCCCTACTAAGACTTTTTGGTTCTTAACCCGATTCAAGAAAACTTGTGCTAATACAGATTTGCCTTTCCCATGATCGTTCTGTAAGACCTTGTAGCGGATTGCCGTAAGTAGAGAAAATCTCTAAATGTAAAATTTAATTTTACTTAAATAGTAGCGTAGCGAAAATATCACAGATTTTTTTAATTAACCCTTTTTAACCCTTAACATGGTCTGGCCAGACTATATTGCAATATATTTTTTGTAGCAAAAAAAAAAAAAAAAAAAAAACAAATTTGGAAGCGTTTGGATCAAATATAGGGCACAAAAACCCTCCCACAAGAAAAAGTTCGCTCAGTGCACCTCATGGTCTGGCTGGACCACAGGTACCTTTAAAATACATTACAGGACCAAAATACTAACTCGCAATCCCATTATGTACAAGCGGTACCGACCCTTCAAGTTCAACCTATTACCGTCCGTTTTGCGTTATTTGTAAAAAAAAATCAAAGATCAGAGAAAAACTCGTTTTTGCTGCAAGTGCAACAAAGCTATGTGCCTTCAACATGGGAGAGAGACAAAAACGTATATTTTTCATTAGGCCTAAGTTCAGGCCGGCAGGTTACCATGACATGTTTCGATCGCAACCACTCAAAAACAGAAGTAAGGAAAACACATGTAAAATTAATTAAAATGGATAATCATTCAAAAAAAAAAAAAAAAATCAAACTGCGACCTACCAAAGGTTAAAATACAATTTGGTTTAAGGATTGATGTTTGACTATTGACGTCAGCAGTCGTCGATGGCTGCGAGTGTAAAACGGCAAATCCATCTGAGGAGATCGAGTGGTTGCGATCAAAACATGTCATGGTAACCTGCCGGCCTGGGTTCGAGCCCCGGCCACGGTCAAGAATGAAAGATTATCAATAACAATTTTAATTAATTTTCATGTTGTAAAATTCCTTTCTTCATAAAAATAATTTAATGAAAATTAAATTTAATGAACTTAGGCCTAATGAAAAATATTAAAAATTTGGATTATTTTACAATTTTATTAAAAAAGACTGATATATTTTAAAATACCACAAAATAAGTACACAATTTTGTTTAGTTTACTTATTTGGCTGTAGTTTTCGATCGCGGTCTGGCCAGACCATGAGGTGCACTTAGTGGTACTAAGGTTGTAGAACAGCAAAGGGTTAAACAAGCATTTTTTGTACTACAAAAACTCTATAAAACAGACGTTATTGTAATTTTCCAAGAAGGTTTTTTTTTTTAATTTTGTGTCTGTCTTGTAATCAATTTTTGTAGGTTTTATAATCGACGAATATTAGCTTTTTTTATTTGACAAATAGGCCACTTTATACTATTTACCGAGAGACAAAACATAAAATCTTTTGTCCTTATTTGAAATATAGAGTAACTTATAGTTTTCTAGCAAACTCGGTACCAAATAACCCTGATAAAAAATAAACTTACAATTTATATTCTACCTTATTATCCAAGTAACAGTTACTTATACCTTAAGCCCGTTGTGATGAAAAAGACTACAGTTTTTGGCGAGAATCGAACCCCCACTGATAGGCTAGCTCATTACCAATTATCCTGCCCGTCACTATAATCTCATCTAGATTTCAGCATTAAAAAACAATTAAGCAAGAAAATGTAGTTCATACATAAATCAAAATATTATTACAAAATTTTGTGCAGTTGGATCCAAAAAAGGCACCAGTTCGTTGTTGACTTGTTTCTCTAAATTGTGCCATAAAAATATTGTTTTTCTGATTTTTATTTTTATTTAAAATTAGTGCGTATTTTCATTTTAACGGTTTGTTTTCCTAACAAAAAGACAACAAAAATTTATTAAGAACAGCAAATAATAAATTTTAATTATAAAACAAAAAAATTTCTCTTTACTTTATTCCAAAAGCAAAAGAAACATAATAAATCATTCACTCTAGAGAACAAAAAAAAAAAGAAAAAAAAAAAAATTTGCAAAAACAAGCTGTTTGCCTTATTAAAAAAGAGAAATTGCATTCCGTTGTGGGGATAAAATAACACCAGCATTTGTTACCAGTTGCCTTTGCCTGTGCCAGTGCGAGTAAAAAAAAAGTTTTCTTTGAATTTTAGCACTTGCATGAATGCAGCCACTGACAAAGAAGTGCAAGAACGTACACTAAGAAATTGCGTCAACATAAATAGCAATTAAAATTTTTCTTTGAGTGAGTGACACAAAAAGGCATAAAAAACAATCATAATGAAAGAAAAAAAAAAAAAAAAAAACTGTGACAAATAAAACTCACACACGAGTAAGATTCTTTAGGAAAACTGTTATTCAATATACACTTAAACTTAAAACATGCAATGAAAGCTTTTTTCTTCCTCTTTTAGCTAACAAAGATATGTACTTAGTTTTGGAAGCAGTCTGAAAAGCATTTCAGCAGCTAAAAAAATGGAAGTATAAATATCAAGCAAGGACAACTCAAAATGAAAATTAATAAAAATGCTTTCAAACATTGCCAACCTTATATTTTAAACAACTGAAAAGTTGTTCCTCGTAAATTAGAACGCTTTTAAGCACGTTCGTATGTTTGTGGATGCATTTTTGTTTGTACGCTGTCTGTATGTTTAATATATTAGTCAGTTTATATTACATTGTTGTTATTTTTATTAATTCGCCCCATAAATAAAATCTTCACTTTATTTTAAAAACTAAAGTTTGGGTTTATGTGTTTTTGCGCTCTTGTTTCTTGTTCGTATTTATTTTCAAGTGCTATTAATCCCATGCTCTTTTTTCAACACTCGCACAAACACTCTTATTCAACCAAACAAATAACCGACTACAAGTATGTATCTTTTACATGAACATCCATGTTCTTGTTATATTTACTGTTCCAAATATTTCGTTTATTTGTTGATTCATTCTTCGCTACTAAGTTTATGGTGAAGTGAAAATACAAAGGCAGGAGGAACAAGGAAAGATTTTGGGCGCCAAAAGTTTCATATTAAAATAATATAAAAGGATATAGCTCCAATATTTTGCAAATTGTTTTTTTTTTTAATTTCAACATCATTATTTCTAATTAAGCGAAAATTTAAAATTTTGCTAGTTGTGTATCTTCAACTTTAATATTTGAGTTTAAGAGGACACAAACCTGCCCGATGTATTATCTGCATATCTCTCCAATTCCCGTAGGAGGAATGAGCCGACATGTGCCTCAAATTCCACCATGAACTTTAATTTCTCCATGGAAATAACTTTTACCATTAAAAACGAAAGGATGGAAATTGAATAACAGTGTTACGTCCTCAATTCTTATAATGATTTTTAATCAAACTTTTCTCACCTTTCTTCCGTCTTTTAAACTATTTCTGTTACCCCAAAGTTGCGCAAAAATCATCGCCCTATCGAGAAATGCTATATTTTTTGCAAATGACGGTTAATTTCAGTTCTGCTTTGACATATATGATGTTAAAAGTATTGTATATATTGGTGTTTACGTTAGAGGCAAACGACTATTGGGGACGGCGAGTGCTCCAGAGCCATGCACAACAACTTTATCCTTCTTCAACAGGACGAATTGAAACAAAAAAAAAAAAAAAAACATGTGGCTCGCAAGGGTTGAGGCAGCGGCGCATACTGTACGACCAGCACTGGCTGGCAAGATCGTTCAGGACTTTTTTGTTAGATTTCTTGAAGTAACGGGTCTATGCCAAAAAGCCTCACACTTTTCACGTCCTTAAAAAGAATGTCCGTCAGAAATGCGAATACATATCGCCGGAAGTTCTGACAAGACTCATAAAAAATTTCATAAATCGTCCGAACACATGGCCGATATTATTTTTTTTTACTGAATAAAATAATTTTAGGGATAAAATAAAGCAATACTAAAGATTTTCATTTAATAAAAAAGTGTAATCAAAGAACATCGAGTGACAACTTATTGTAAAAGTCTTTAAAGCGAAATTTGAAATCAACATGGCATTATAATTACTTTATTCGGATTGGCTTTATTTCTTGAGAATTTACTTGACATACATACTTACTACTAATTTTCAGGTTTGATTTCAAATCACATTTGTTATTAAACCCGTTTAAAATACAAAATTCTCTTCTTAATTAAATACTTAAATTGAATTTAATACACCAATCTGGTACATATAACTTTAATTTAAGTTTTTATTGTGTGTTACCTACAAATACAAGAACAGCAAGCAAAGCAAAAACATTAGAGTTTTTTTTTCCCGGAAAACGAAATTCCCGGGAAAGCGGGATAAAAAACGTAAGGGAACTTGTTTACAAAGAAAGTAAAAGAAATGGTTCAATACTAAAAAATTAATTGAAGATTGAAATAGGAACTTGAATTATTATTACCTCACGCCTTTGTTCCCTATTATTATGCTTTTATTCAGTATTATTATGCTCTGGGTACAATATAAAAAGATAACATAAACATAACAATTTAATTCATAAAACAATAATAAAAACAAAATAAAAATTAAGGTATTCAAGGTATGAGATCAAAACGTTAAATTAATAAAATAGATAAAATATTTTAAAGAAATATATAACATTTTTTAACGGCTTAGGAAATAACTTTCTGACACACTCAAAGCGCTTAGTAAGTCGTCAAAAAGTATATTCCTGATTTTATTTACTAATTATCATGTTTCCGAAAAATTTCGATCATTTTTTACCGAGGTTGGACAAATATTTAAAAGTGCACCGTTTTAGCATGATTCGGATTCACAAACAGAAGCAATTTTTTCTTTTTTATAAACAACGTCTATATCAGTCAAATGTATGTCAAGGTTGATGCAAAAATAGCATCAACCGGACTGCTTCTTCCAAACCTTTTCATTTCAATAGGTCCATTTGTAATCTTTAGGACAATGTGTTTTTCAAGTTGTATGTTGTAGTATCTTACACGAGTTTCCAAAATGTTTTTTTATTTCGGTTTCCCCGCACTTCACGGGTATGTAAACCAACACAAATTGAAATTGAAAATTTGTGTTTATCACCTAATAAACATATCGCTCCTTCATTGCATCATTGTCATACCTCAAAATTTGAAGTAACTTTAGCAAAGTTTTCCTTCATACCTTCTCGTATTATATCTCAAACTGAACCGAAGTTATAGCAAAATATATCTTTAAATCGGTACATTTTGAAAACTTTAATCGCATTTTGCCAAGATCGTTTGTTTTTGTAGATATGACTATGTTGCAATAAAGGAGCGATATGTTTAGGTAGGTAGGTAGGTAGGTAGAAAGGCCGGTGTGAAGTCTCCTTCACACCTTCACCCAGAGACCAATATGGTCCATTGTGATGCCTTATTCAGAGATAGCCCTAGGGAGATAGAAAGTTAGTGAAATAAACAGAGAAAGCATAAGATAAATAAGAAAGAAGGTTCCGGACCAAACCCGAGAGAAATCCTACTCAACCAAATACGCCCTACGTGCGTCCAGCACCCAGCCTACTCTCGCGCAGCCAGGCCATCCCCATTACGAATCCTATCAGATTCTCGAGTCCGCAACCCGAGACATCCTCTAATTCGCCCAGGAATCTACTGCCCAGCCACCTCCGCCTGCTGCCCTGCAACCTGGGACAGTGGCACAGAATGTGCTCCACCGTCTCCAACTCCTCAGGGTCCTCACACAACCTGCACATATCCGACAATCCGGATCCCATCCTCACCGCCATCCTGCCTATCATACAGTGGCCCGTGATCATTCCTATCATGGTCCTAACGCAGACCCTACTCCTGCCCATCAGCAAAACCGAATCGGACCTACTAAGCACCGGCCACAGCGTCCGTGATACCCGACAGTCCGTTCAGTTCCCCCAGGCCCGATTGGTCGCGCCCACAATCCATTCCCTGATTCTTCCAAAATAGAATGCCATTGGAGGCCTAACCGCCTCCAAACAGTTAGGATCCTCCATCTCCGAGCCCTGTCTCGCCAACCCATCAGCAACCTCATTGCCGACTATGTCGCAGTGACCCGGCACCCAGCACAACCTTAGCAAATACTCCCCTAAGACTGCTCCAAGAGCCTTCCTACAATCATCAACCAGCTTGGAGTTCACATAACAGCCCCTTACGGCCATAAGAGCCGCCTGGCTGTCCACATATATAGTGACCTCCGAGCCCCTATCAATGTTGTCGCTTATCAGTTCCACGGCCCTCACGATCCGTGAGGGACCCTGAGTGACATTCCCCATCAGTCCTAATTCCCTCAGTCTAAGAATACTCCTGGCCGCCATTCCCATCACATACTGCTCAATAGGCAGAAGATGTAGAATGACGTCCAGGGCCGCTTGAGGAGTACTCCTCATGGCACCTGTCATGCCCATTGAAGCACACCACTGAGCCTTAGAAAGAAGGTTCCTACGACTAGCCAATCTCAATGACTCCCACCAAACACAGCATCCATACGTAAGAATGGGTCTAACCACCGAAGTGTACAGCCATCCCACCACTGACGGCCGGAGTCCCCAACTCCTACCTATCGATGATCTGCAAGCATAGTAGGCATTGAGACCCCTCTTAAGTCTCTCCTGAGTATTCCTTCCCCATGACAGCTTGCTGTCCAGAAAAATTCCCAGATACTTAGCACTATCAGATAGTCTAAGCTCCACTCCTCCTAGTACCGGTAGCCTAAAATCCTCCACCCTGTACCTCCTAGTGAAAAGAACCAACTCCGTCTTCCCCGGATTAACTCCTAGTCCCTTGTCACTCGCCCATGCCGACAGTTCGCCCAGCGCCCCTTGCATGATGTCGCTAATTGTCGGCAGAAACTTGCCCGACACCAATATCACCACATCATCCGCGTAGGCTACGACCTTCTGACCCATTCTGTCAAAACGTCTCAGAACGACATTGACGGCCAAGAGCCACAATAAGGGTGAGAGAACTCCCCCCTGTGGTGTCCCCCTAGTCACCGATCTCCTCAAACGTTCGTTTCCCCAGTCCGAGTGAATAACCCTGCTGCTTAGCATCCTAGTTATCCATTCGACCAAGAACAACGGAACCCTCTGATCAAACAGTGCCTGCCTAATAGCCTCTATCCTCAAATTGTTAAAGGCGCCCTCTATATCCAGGAATGCCGCCAAGGTGTATTCCTTGGTTCGCAAACCCCGCTCAACATAACCCACCACATCATGCAACGCACTCTCAACAGATCTACCCTTAAGATAGGCGTGTTGAGCGCCGCTGATGATGCCGGCGTCAATCTTCGTCCTCAGATGTAGATCAATCAGTCTTTCCAACGTCTTCAAAAGAAAAGACGATAAACTGATTGGTCTAAAATCCTTCGGTTTAGAGTGACCGGTTCTACCCGCCTTGGGAATAAAAACTACCCTGACCTCCCTCCACCCTCTAGGAATGTACCCGTTCAGCACACATACCCTAAACAGTTCCACCAACACCAGGAGTGATGATCTCCCGATATTCTGTAACATCGCCGGAAAGATACCATCTGGTCCCGCCGATTTGTAGGACCCAAAGGTATTCACCGCCCATGTTACCTTATCCAAGGTGATCATATCTCCCACCGTCTCCCTTTCCCCACCGCCTGAGCCAGACCCAGAGAAGGGGTCACCACATACAACCTGTTCCCCCGACCCAGGATCCACACACCCCGGAAAGTGAGTTTCCATAAGCAGACAGAGAGATTCAGAGCCAGATTTCGTCCATGAGTCGTCCGGTCTCTGAATAAATCCAGGGACCACCGGGTCCTTGGATAAAATTCTCCTGAACCTAGACATTTCATTCACGGATTCAACTGACTCGCTAAACTTAATCCACGAGTCCCTTTTCGCCCTTCTAATATCTCTCTTATACCTCCCGTAACTCAACCTGAAGTTACTCCAATCTTCCTCCTTACGCGTATACTTCGCCCTATTGAACAGCCCTCTGACGGTGGACCTTTGAGTCCTCAACTCGTCTGTCCACCATCTTGGCTGTGTACGCCTGCCCGGAAAGTTTAACGGACAGGATCGCTCATAGCTACTGGTCAATACCCCCGTAAAGGTGCTCACCAGCCGCTCCACACCGGTCGGAGTCGAACCCCAGTCCCTTGTAACTCTAAAGTTACTTTGAACCAATCCCGAAAAAGTGTCCCAATCCGTCCTTCTAGGATTCCTATACGGACACCTTTTCGACCCCTCAAATATCAGACTAAAGGACAAGCGACTATGGTCAGAAAAGGAAAAATCCAACGCCACCTTCCAGTCCTCCACTAATTCCCTGCAGTTCGTCAGTGTTATATCTATCACTGCCTCCCTATCTCTAGTTCTGAACGTCGGTGTATTCCCCCTGTTGCAGATAAAAAGATTGCTGGCAATAATAAAATCAAACATAGACTCACCTCTCTTGTTGATGTCGGCACTACCCCATAGGGTGTGGTGTGCATTGGCGTCACATCCCAGTACCAGTCTCAAGCCGCTTCTGCCTGAGTGCTCCACCAACTCTCGTACTTTTTCACCAGGTGGATCGACAGCTTCGTATGGCAAGTATGCCGATGCTAGTGCCAGGACTGATCTGTCCCTGGCCTTCCCTGTCACAACCGTGAGGTCTCCGTTACTGAAAGAATGAGAAAACATAAAATTGTGCTCAGTTCTTGCCAATATGCAAGTTCGTACCTTCTCCTCCGAGCGGGATACGAACAAGATATACCCCGTGACATTTAATCCAACTACCCGGTTTTTGTTAATCCAGGGCTCTTGGATTAAGGCCACGTCCACGTTGTTGTCAATGAGGTGGGTTGCCAATTCGGTTGAGGCCGCTTCACAGTGGTGCAAGTTTATCTGCACCACTTTCAGCCTCTTAGGATCTATCATCCTTAGGAAACCTAAATCTGACAGACCCTAACCCGAATACAGCAACCCCTCCCATTGATTTCAGCTTCCTTGGAGACTCTCGGTCTACTGCGAACCGGAAGTCTCTACCTTGGTTCTCCTTACAACCCAGTGAAGCTACCATCTTCCACTGTCCTGTAAAGAGCCCGTTGTTCTGGTTGGCCAGTAACCCCAGTATGACCTCCACCGGTTTTAAAGGTGGAGAATCCATACCGTGACTACCGGCCTTAATGGCAACTCAGACGCGAGTATTACGTCCAATCTGGCTTTAGGACAAGCGCTGCCACACCTGCCGATTGCAGCCTTTAAAAACTCAAAGGTCTTTAGATTGCCGCAACTGACAGTTTTGACACCTCTTATCCAGTCAGCCCCTTTGAACGATACTTCGTCCGGCCTTCTTTTAACGCTAAAGATTTCGTCAAGCAGTTTGTTTTCTAGCACCTGCCATTTCTCGACACTGATCCTTCCATCGGGATCCATACGATCAATGACAGCTTCCAGAATACCGTCTTTACCTGACGACTCCCTTAGCTTCCTTGACGTGGAGGGTTGGTCCTCTCTGGAGCCAATCCTCTTAGTGATCTCCTTTCGGGGATCCTTCCTTTTAGCCGCTGGGGATTTCTGGTCATCACCAGACCTAACTCTCTTAAGTACCCCTTTCTTGGGGGCCTTAGCAGAGCTCTGTCGGTGATTACCCGATTTCCCTGCAGATGTTGGCTGGTTTGTCCCAGTAATCCCTTTTGTGACTTCCCCTTGGGAGGGACTGTCGGAGATTACCAAGACTTTACCAGTCCTCATCGCGCAACTAGTAGTGGGTATTACGTCAACAGGCTTGGTTCCCTTATCCGTGACCATACTGTCTCGGTTTAGAGGACCAGGTGTTGATTTCGTACCCTCCTTCTGAATTCCCGAATTTTTGGAGGATTCATCAACAGGGGTTGCTGAGGGTTCGTTATCTTTACTGACAACATTTGAGCCCTCGGCAGCCCTTGCTGTGTATCCCGCAGGATAGAGAATGCCTAGGATATCACCGACAGATCCGTGGATTCGTTCGAATCTGGCAACGTTCTTCCGGTGCTTCCTCAGCAAGTGCCTATCCCGCCCATCGTGTAGTGAGGAGTCTTTCTTAGCTATCTTTTCTAGAAAGGCTAAGGAGGCTCTTACACCACTCTTGGCTTTTTCAAGGCTCGTTCGGCCTTCTGATGTGACCTGTTCTGTCGCATCTCGAGTGTGACCTCAGGAGTCGATGACCCAGCCCTATGGTCCTGATCATGAGCCGAAATCATTGTTATTTCATGCTCATCATCAGATCCCAGAGCTAGACCATCGAGTCTTTCCGAGACCCCTGTTCGAGGCGGGGAACCGACTGGGGGGTCGTTCGTTCCGCTTGTCTCTGTCAGTTCTGTCAATAACTGACCTTCCTGCTCAAGAATATCTCCGTGGATACTCAGCCAATCGGCGTCTAGATCTGACACCGAAACTGCCGAGTTATTAGAGATATTCCCTGCATCGACTCCTAGAGTCGCGTCCTTTTGTTTTTCATTAAATTTGTCCAGTTTTTGGTCCCGCGAGTGAGCCGTAAAGAAAAGGACCGTCCGCGCAGTGACGGCTTGCACGGACTAGGCCAAAGTTACAACTGACCCTTGCCATCGGCGCCAGAGGGAAGCTGTTCACAACCAGTTTCTTTAACCACTAACCAGCCATTCAGGTCCTCGGCACTGCTGTCTACCACCTTGACCTTAAAAGCGGGGGATATGGGAGATAAAGGGGGAATAGATAGGATTATAGGTAATGGGATGGGGGATGGGAGGATGGATAACCCTTAGTCGCGCTGGCCTTAGAGCATATGCCTTCCAACTTGTTCCGGCTTAGCCGAAACAAGTTACAAGACATTCACTACAGCCAGCATTTAAGCCACCACATCGCGGCAAGATAGTTATCCAGGTGGTGGAGCGATATGTTTAAGTATCTCCTATTTTTAAGACTTGTTCATGAACAATGAAACTTTACTGCCTGCATCTTATTTTGAATTAATTTAGTTAATTAACTCTTCACTTCACTAAATGTAATAATTATCAACTGTTGCACTGCCAATTCTGCTTTTAGTAGATTTATTGCATCAGAAGACATTGATTTACGTATGTACTCACTTCTTGTAATTGATCTAATCCACAACCCATCCACAGATGCTAATTTTTAGAGAATAGAAAACTAAATTTCAAAGTATAAATAGCTGTTTTCTGAAATTTTTTTTTTCCCGGGATCCCGCAAGAAAAATCCCGGGAAAAACCCTAAAAAACATTCAGCTGTTTTTTGACACCCCCTTGTAATACTTATTTATAATATTTTTTTTTTTTTGTATTGAGAATTGCTACCTTACTTTTATCTTAATTTAATAAGACTTAAAAAAAAGACTGAAAAACTTAAACTGGGCCCAAATCGTCGCAGTCGTGATCGAGTGACTTTGATCGAAATTTTAGTTTTTGAGATTATGTCATTCGATAACGAGTAGTCGATCGAATGACTTTACTCGAAATGTCATTCGATAGGTTAAGAGCTTTCGTAAAAACATTTAATTGTTTTTTTACAAACAATTTACACACTTTTTAAGAATAAATATTAACAAATAGCTAAAAATTTAAGTATTTAACTTTTTTCAGCAATAAGAAATAAAATAATAACATTCAGTTTTGCAATTTTTCGCAAATTATAGTCATAGATAGAAGCGATTTTTGTATTGAAAGTTTTTTGATTCTCTACAGCTTTAACGATTTTTAATAAATAGTAGACTTTGCTATTGTGCCGCTGTTAGCAATTTTTTGCGAATTTCCCCTAATTTAGCAATTTTTACAGAATTTTTTCCATTCCTTATACTTTTATGGACTTTTAATCAATTTTATGGCTTGTTCGAATTATTAAAAATTTTCGCGAATTTTCGCTATTTTGCAAAAAATTTTTTTTTGTTAATTGTTGACATTTTGTTTTTTTTAACCGATTTCAAATAAATTTTAGGGTTTGTTTCCAAGTTTGCGATTATTTGCGAATTTTAGCCATGTTCGCTATAGCAGCAATTTTTTCTGTAAGTTTTCTGATTCTGTACAGCTTTAACAATTTTTAATAAATACTAGACTTTGCTTTCATGCCGTTGTTTGCAAATTTCCGCTTGTTTACAATTTTTAATCGAATTTTTGCCATTCCTTGTAATTTTAGGGACTTTTAATCAATTAAATGGCTTGTTTGATATGTTAAAAACTTTCGCGAATTTTCGCTATTTTTGCAAATTTTGTGAATTTGTCAAATGTTTTCCGAATTTTTCCGTTGCTTTGTTACTCTTTTTGGCAAGCGCCGCCGTTATAAAAAAGCCACATAAATAAACCGGTCACCTATTTTATAGGGCACTATCAACATTGTTGATTTATATGCGGCGAAAAGTGCAATGCCTTATGCCATTAGTATACAAGCATAAAAATCTATTACATTTCTTAAACAAATTTCGATACGAAAGCCTTCGAATGCCGCAATCCCGTTTTTGATACGTCACGAAATTTTATTCGATACGAAAGTTCATTCGATCACGTGTGCGACGATTTGGGCCCTGTATTTAAATACGATTTAAGTTTATATGAAAATTAACAAATTAAAGACTTACAGCCGTATTCATGAAAAACTTATTGATGAATAATTGACCGGTTTTAAGCAAAAATTGCTAAAGTTGTATTCATAAACGAAAAATAGTCTATTGAACCTTTAATAAATTTAATAAAATTTATTGTTGGATTATTGTTGGATCTTTAAACCAAAAATAAAATGACATTTTGATTAGTGTTTGCAACTTATGATATTATTTTTGTGAAATATGTTAAAAAATAATGACAAAAATGTTTTATTTATTAATATGGACATGTTAAATACATTTTACAAATTTTTTTTTTTTTATTTTAGACAACCAATTTAAAGTTATATTTATAATTATTTTAAAAAATTTTTATATGATTTAAATGAATATGTTCAGGGGCAAATGCAGATATTCTCTTTAATTATTTATTAAATTATTGCAACTAGTTGTTTTTTTTTTGTTTAAAACAACAAATTATTGTTCAAAATTAGTAAAAAAAAAAAATAAAATAAGCAAATCATAATAATAGTGATGTTAATAAAAAGTAAACAAACTTTTTATTCGAATACTTTCTTATCGTATATTTAAAAAAGGTTCAAACAAAAGATTTTATCATAGCTTTCGGCAACATTTTGTTCAGAAACTTAAATAATAATACGTAGTTTTATTAGATAAGAATAATTTTGAAGGTCTACAATTAAAAAAAAATTATAAAAAAAATTTAAATATAGAATATCATGTGAACCGAATAGAAGTTTCATGCATCACTAACAATAAAATGGCAGCAAAATATAAAGAAAGTTGCCATACTTAACCACAAAATCGCTACAAACAGTTAATAGTAAAAAAGCTGTTAATGTACGTTTATGAATACAAATTTTTATAAGAGGTTTATACGCCAAAAAGCGTTTAATAGTTATTATATACTATAAGCTTTAAAAAAGAACTTTTTATGATTATGGCTGTTAAATACTATCCTAAAAATTGGACATTAACTACAGTTGTCAATTATTCGCCTTTCAACTTTGCTCGAATTATTCAAATAATTGTGGTTGTTCGTTTAATCAAACGATTAAATCTAAAAAATTATTCGATTAATCGATGGGAATAACGAATAAAAAAATTATTTTTACAAACAAAATTACTATGGAAAATCTTCCATTCCATCCGCTATGACTTCTTCTTTTCTTGTTGTATTACTTAAAGGCATCGTTAAACCCGTAATTCCTTAATAATCCGATATTACTTTGGATTTTCGAAAGGCGTTACCAGACCTATCATCTTCAGCCAAACTTCTGTATACAATTTCTTCTATAGAACAGCCGCTGTCTCTCTTAATGTATTTTTCCATTGGACCACTACATCGTTTTCAATGGTAACATTGTGACCCTTACGCAAATGGTAAAAATATTCATACATATATAATTTTAAGAAAAATATAAAATATAATAACATTTTCTACTTTATGATTTATATAAATCAATTCTTTATTTTTAAGCTTTTTGTTTATATCAAAATTTTTTACCCGAAATTGAACACTTCCCTTTCTTGAAAATTCTTTAACGTTTGATTTAAAAATAAAACAGCTGATACAATTGAGAAGGTGAGTTGTAAAACTCGTTCGGTACAAAATTAAAAATACGATATGACACTTGATTCTAACAGTTCTTTTGCCGCTTAATTAGACGAAATATTCTGATTGCATCGATGCAGGTCCGTGCTAAAAACATAGAAGAGGACATGCATTGATACAATTAGTAAATTTCTTCTCATAAAGCGCCAAAAGAACTGTTGGAATCAAGTGTCATCTTGTATTTTTAATTTTTAAACGAACGAGTTTTGCAACTCACCTACTCAATTGTTTGTTAAGATTTGTTAAATAAGAACATAAAATACATTTTTGAAATACTTTGAGTACTCAACACGGTTTTTGCTTACTAAACATTGAGATTAATTACAACCAGGGCTATGACAACAATATTTTTTAGCTCTCCCACATTTTGTATAAAATCACTAGAAACGTATGAGAATAAATCAAATTCTAAGCTTTTATTAATTTAATTTTTTAATTTTAAAAAATTTGTCCGATTAATCGACATTAATTAATTGATTTATTCGTTATTCGAAAATCGTCGTTTTAAAATTATTCGGGCAAGAGTTTGGTTTTGTTTGATCGATTAATCGCATTATTCTTAATCGGTTGACAACTCTAACATTAACCAAACAAATTTTGCGGTGGGAACACTAGGGATTTAACTCTGTTCAAAATTGAAAACTTACATAACTTTATATGTTTATTTTACAAGCTGGCTATCCATTAATATCAATGTCGAAATAATATCTCATCATTTGTATGTGAAATATCTCGCTATTAACCCAGATCGACGTTTTATATTGAAAACCCATAAAAAGGAAAAATTAACTGAAATTTAACTAAAAGCGGTTTCAATTAATTGGCTTATTGAAAGAAATTCTGTCCTTATTTGGGTTTGTAACATTCATATAGAAGTTAGGTGAATTATTTGATTGATTCAGCGTGTTCCTTATTTTCATATAGGAATCATTTGCGCTGTATATGGAAATATTGATGCAATTTTATTATTTTTTAAATTTACAAAGGAACGTCGTCAAGAATTAACTCAATGTCTTACAAATAGAACAACAGACTGGGGACGCAGTTATGTTGATTTTTATTTTACCTACTTTAGAAAGGAGAACAAATAAAGGCACAAAACGAATGGTTAGAGTGCATGTACTGTTTAATTGATTTCTCTTTCCTCTCTCCTACAAAAATCGCTTTATTTAAACGGCACTTACCCATATTTTACTCATTTCAACCCCAATTAGGATGAAACAATTAGAAGTTATAAAGTACGCAAAAAGGTACACAAATATATATACACAGAGAAAACAGATTCGTGATCACAACCGAATTTGGCGCCAATCGAATTTCGTCGGTTGCATGTACTATCACACAATTCGGTTCCAATTACTGAAAATTTCGTTGCTTAGCATAATAGTTTTGAATTTTAGTACACTATCAGTCATCACAACAGATATTGTTAGTTGTTAGTATGATTAATAGAAACAAAACTGTGCTTATACCCGAATATATGATAGCTGCAACTGAATTATCACATAATTGGTGTTCATAACAAGAGATTTGATTGTCGTTATCAATATATTTTTTTTAACCGGTCAAATGTAGCCTATAAGGGGCAAGGACTTGTCCAAAGGTAATCCCAATGAATGCAAAAAATGGCTTATTTTACAGTACGATGTCCTAGGGCAGGACCATATAACCCAGCTTGCATTACAAAGGAGAAGTCTTAAAACTACTCCATGGTATACTCCAGAGGATTAGCTTTGAAATCGTGCCAAAACGAAAACATGTCGTTAAAAAACGAAGACTTGTCGTTTCACTGCAAACTCTTTTTAATAATGACATGGTCCATACTTGCACTACATTGGACCAGCCCAGGATCAAAATGGATCAAGTAGTCCAATATAATTTTCAGGGTACAAAAAAAAAATACATACATATGTACGTGTATATGTTCATACCTATAAGAATACGTAAATTACTTAGCCCTTTTTATTAAGTTTTTGCACATTTCCCATTTTTGACCGCAAAGATATTTTTTAAATATAAAATAAAAAATTATTTTAATCCATCAAATGTTTTGACAGAAAATTTAGTAAGCAATTGGGGCTTTTAACTATTTTTTGGTTGTGAATTCCGAATAATTATATTTTCATTTGTTGTACTCGAATTGAAACTATTCCAACAATCAATAATTAGCTGCAATAAATAAATTAACATTTATATTACAAAATTTATTGATGAAAGCAAATTATTGATTGCAATGACCAATATTCAGTATTGCCCTATATTAAATTCGGTTGTGATTCTTACCATTTGTACTAATTTTTAGAACTAAATTAAATTAGTTATCATAGCTAATAAAAGAATTGAAGGAATCATATTTCAGTTGGAACATCGTTTTAATAATCAAGAGAATTAAAAATCAGTCAGAACTATACATTTTTAATAGTTGCAATGATAAATCATGTTACTTGATCAATATTTTATTACTGCAACCGTTTCCCAACCAATTTGTTTTCTGTGTGTACCAATTCGCCATCAGCTGATTTCTTATATAAAAATCTAACACGCTTGCAATTTATTTGTATATTTATTTAATTGAAAGGTAGTGACAAAACCCATTTTAATGGTTAATTTGCTTAATTTGGCTCTACAACCATTTGCAGGGGTTGGCCTGCTTTCGGCCAATTTCAGCAAGTTCTTTTAAAACCAACTATAGCTTTAACTTCCAATTAACAATTTTTTTTTGACATTGATAATTGATGGTTAATAATAACTGAACTTGGTGAAATTGGCCGCTAATGAATGATTTCGAAGCAGTTCCGTTTTGTGCGTGCTTTCTACAGTTCGCAATACCAAACATTTGAATGTCTTCTTCCAGTTGGTTCTTCGACCGTAGTCTCCGTTTCCCCGTCTCCGCTTTAAGTGGAAGTTGGCATCTAAGGTCATTTCGGCTGAAGCTTTTGTATTCATTCTACCGACACGACCCAGCCAGTGCAATCGCATCAAAATGCGCTTACCTACATTCAAATCGGAACAAAGCTAATATCTGACGCCTATACTCCTCGCTAACACAAATCTTGCCATAGGGAGAAGGCTCTGTTGTTAAACTGTTTGCTAAGCCCAAAATAGCATCTATTTGCCAGCACGATCATTCTTATGTCGATGCTGACATCATAGTTGCTATTGATGGCTGTGCAGAAGTATATAAACTCATCTTCTCGACGTTGCAAGTGCCGGCCTTCACAATGCCATCACTCCATCGTCGTGACGTTTGCCTAGCAGTTCAAAGAATAAGTTCGGTATTTTCCTCGTTCACCATCAGATTAATCTTCGGTGCTCACTGTGCGTGTTTTATTAACTTCTGCTATTGCCAATATTATCTCCATCAGTATGTTGAAGACGTTGTACGGTAAGCTGCTACCGTGTTTAATACCTTTTGATGTGCTGAATGGTTTAAATTTAAGGTTTGCGGTGGTCATCAACATTATGGGTAGTCCATTAATTTTTATTCATTCTCGTGTTCGTTGTAGGATTTTTTTGTCGTGTAGCTGGATACCAGCCCAACTCCAACGTCCTACCTTAAGGTGAAACCTTCACCGCTCACACGGTTACCAAAACACCGTTACCCGGGGGGTCTACTACGCGGTGGTCTGTGGGACGTCGTGATATGCAGAGCCAATAATAATCGCACTAGGTTCACCAAGTTAAGCCGATCATTAAGTAGTTTTATCTTATGGCATACAATTCCTGCAATTGTTTTGCTTTTAAGCTTCGTTCACAATAGGCAGCAACATTTTGACTGGTGTTCAAAATACAGCAACAATTTTTTTCACAAACTCACACATTTTGCATTAAGAAATCGTTTGCAAATTTTGAGATTTGATGAGATTTCTATGTACTAAAAAATCGAAAATATGCGCATAAAATATGCACTAAAGATCCAAAATATGCATTAAAAAATAAAAAATATGCACAGAAAAAATTAAAAATTGTCTCTTATCACCAATTGTATACCAAATTCATAGAATCAAGCAACCCATTTGTTGATTTTGCACCTATTGCCAAAATGATTATATTGATTACTAAAAATTGTAATAATTTAATATTTTAAATATTTTTTTTTTTTTTTTCAATAAATGATATTTTTAACTTTAATTACAAAAATGATCAAAAAACTTTGCCGTTTCAGACAATGTGTTGATTGATTTTGACAATTTCTAACAACAATTTCACAAGTTTAAAATATTTTTAATATTTTTAATTAGGCTTAAGTTCATTAAATTTAATTTTCATTAAATTATTTCTATGATGAAAGGAATTTTACAACATGAAAATGAATTAAAATTGTTATTGATAACACGGTGCGACAGTCCAAAAAACCTGGGACCGGATATTATTTTTCTTGTTGGGCTTGTCGAGTAAAACAAGATTCCAATAGTGAAATATGCCGGACACCTCCAAAATCCGGATTTACGGTTAAAAAACCGGTTTGTGTACCTTTGCGCACTTATAAGCCTGTAATTTTGTTGATAATGATCCGATTTTTAATTTCTTACTAGATTTGGAAAGCAGAAACTGAGGTCTTTCGAATGATATATAATCTATCTAAGAAAACTTGAGAAATTTGGGTGTTATTGTCGAGCAAACACAAATTTTGTAGATTTTTCAAAAATGTTTCAACTTTGGTGACGTTTTTATACATTATTTTATTAAGAAACTATAATACTATTGAATTTATTCAAAAAGTACGTTTATTTACGATTACTTAGGCTTATAAGTGCGCAAAGGTACACAAACCGGTTTTTTAACCGTAAATCCGGATTTTGGAGGTGTCCGGCATATTTCACTATTGGAATCTTGTTTTACTCGACAAGCCCAACAAGAAAAATAATATCCGGTCCCAGGTTTTTCTATTTCATTCAATTTTGTAACACTGTGTAATCTTTCATTTTTGACCGTGGCCGGGATTCGAACCGCCGCCGGCAGGTTACCATGACATGTTTCGATCGCAACCACTCGATCTCCTCAGATGGATTTGCCGTCTTACACCCGCAGCCATCGCCGATTGCTGACGTCAATAGTCAAACATCAATCCTTAAACCAAATTGTATTTTAACCTTTGGTAGATCGAAGTTTGCTTTTTTGAATGATTATCCATTTTAATTGATTTTACATGTTTTTCCTTACTTCTAAATTGAAAATATTAAAAATTTGGATTAAAACATGTCATGGTAACCTGCCGCCGCGGTTCGAATCCCGGCCACGATCAAAAATGAAAGATTATCAATAACAATTTTAATTAATTTTCATGTTGTAAAATTCCTTTCTTCATAGAAATAATTTAATGAAAATTAAATTTAATGAACTTAAGCCTAATTAAAAATATTAAAAATTTGAATTAAAAACCATAAATAGTTCAACAAAATAACCCCAATACTAATTATTGTTTCAAATATTTTATTTTAAACGAAATAATTTTTTGCTATTTGATTATTATTTTTATTCAAAATTTATTTCAAAACAACTAAAATGTTAATTTAATCCAAATTATATTTTTAATTTTCTTTCAACAAAAAAAAAAAATTATTCAATTATTACATTAATTAAGTTTAAATACTTTTTAAATACTAATAATTTTTTTCTGTGTGCATTAAAAACTTGAAAATTATTATTAAAAAGGCGTTTTTTTTAAATTTAATTAAAAAAAAAAGAAAATAAAATATTCAGTCTATTGTTATTCATAGGTACAATATTTTTTAAAACTTAATTTAATTTTTTATTTTTGCATAAACAAATAAATACTTTTTTTATATTATCAAAAGTAAACCTTTTCTGTTCTGACGCAAAAAACTTTTGTACATGGACATTTATCTCTCATCATCAACCAAAGTTATAGGAGCATGATTGAAGAATGCCAATTCATTTGAAGAATATTAATTTTCTTATTCAGTTCTCACATTTGTTTCTAGATCAAAAATAGTTACAATTAGTTTTTTTTTTGAACTCGTTAATTTTTTTCAAAACATTTGTATTTCTTTTTAATTTGTTAATTTTACTTTCTGCAATATTAATTAATTTGACTCCAAAATATGCATTTTAAAAATTAAAAAATATATATTAAAAACTTGAACATTTTTAATAAAAAGGCGTTTTTTTAAATTTGTTAAAAAAAAAAGAAAATAAAAAATTCAGTCTATTGTTATTCATAGGTACAATATTTTTTAAAACTTAATTTAATTTTTTATTTTTGCATAAACAAATAAATACTTTTTTTATATTATCAAAAGTAAACCCTTTTCTGTTCTGACGCAGAAAACTTTTGTACATGGAAATTTATCCTCGGTAGGCTAGCTGGTAGCGAGCTAGTCTATCAGCGCCGAGTTTGCGGGTTCGATTCCCGCCAGAGACTCTGGTTTCTTTCCTGCAGACAAGCATAGAGCTTCGCGGGATTAGCTTAGGAAATTAAAAAAAAAAAAAAAAAAAAAAAAAAAAATAAAAAAAAAAAAAACTTTAAATGCAAACAGACGTAACGTCAAGCAAAGTTATAGGAGCAGATCTCACATTTAATTCTAGATCAAAAATAGTTACAATTTGTTTTATTTTTTGAAATCGTTAAGTTTTTTCTAAAACATTTGGATTTCTTTTTAATTTGGGTATTTTACTTTCTGCAACATTAATTAATCTGACTTGAGTTGTCTTAAGTAAACTAAATTCCTCAAATTTAGTTATTGTTACACCAATATATCAGTAGTTGGAGAATAGAAATGCTGATTGACTTTTGATGTTCTTTAAATTTAATATTTCTTTTACTTTTTAATTGCATAAGCACTTGTTGCTAAGTTCTTCAATAACATTCTTTAATTTTTCAAAGCTTTTTGAATAGTGTTCTTCAGCTTCTAGCCACGTTCCCCATCTAGGTTAGACCGGCTGCGGTGGTAAAGATTCCAAGGGATAATTTTTATATGAATCCAATTAATCAATATTATCTAATTGGCTTCTAATTTTCTCTGCAGCTCAGTGTAACCCATGTGCCAAGTAAGCCACATGTGAACAGTTTTTGATAATATATTTTAAGCCCATTTAAAAATAGAAGGATCTTTTGTCCAAATTTTGAAAATCTTGTATTTAAAGTAGAGCTTCAAATAAATTTATTTATTGATTTAAAATATTTTTTTTAAGAATTTTTTTGTGTATTTGGAAATTTGTCGTAGAACTTTTTTTTATAAAAAAGAATTTCAAAAAATATATCAGTCAAAAATGTTTAAATATGCAAAAATTGCTTATAAAACCAAAATATTCAAAAATATGCATTTTAATCAAAATATGCAACAATATGCAAAAACAAATCGATGCTATTTTAACGCAAATTAAATGATTCGGAAAGATAATTGATTTACATCGATCTTAGACTATCGACAAAAAACATGCATTTGCATGGAAATCGCATCCCTATTTATTATTATTTCTAAAACATTTTGTTAAAATTTTCATTAAAAAATAAAAAAAAAATTTTAACCGTCATTTGCAATTTCATACAAATTGTTGCTGAAGTAGACGTAGACTCAACTTTTTAAAAAATTTAGTTACATTTTTGTTTGAAAAATTAAAGGAAAATATTTGAAATACTTTAGGAAGAATTAAAATAGAAGGAAAAACGAAATTTTTTCTACCATTGAGAACAAAGCTTTACTTTTTTTTTGTAAATTTAAAGTTGATATCCCCTTTATAGATTAAGTGCGATATGTATTTGTTTGAAAGTTGTATGTATCTGCATTAGGCCGTTTGGGCTGGACGATGTTAAATTTACCAATTTAAAAAGTGACATACCCTTTTGAACATATAAAAATTGAAGAATTTTATCTATTTGGTGACGGTTGTGTTAAAAAATCAGTACTGCGTCTTTAATTCAGTTAAGGGCTTTAGTTTACTATAAAGTCATACTTTTTTACTTTTTTTGGTGATCTTTAAAGTTTTGTTAGTTCCACATTAGGGCCCTTCAATCGCAGATCCAAACATTTGCTTGACAATTTCCCTTTTTAATAGTTTAAAGTTGTTTTTCTTTAACCCGCAGAACTGTGCGAGCTTGTTTGCCAGTCTGTTGTAAATAGTTGGTATGAGTGTGCGAAACTATATGCTAACAAAAAAAAAAAAAAAAAAAAAAAAAACAGGTCAAAATATTTTATGCGTTAATATTTGTATATGTGTGAGAGCGTGTAGTTTAAAGAGTTCCTTTTTTCATTTCCTTGGTTCATTTTTTAACAACAATGTTTTTTGGGTCCTCAAAAAGAAAGACCTTGGGGTTTGAATTTTTTAAACAATGTATTCTGTGTGCCACTTTCTTGTTGGCAAAAATTAATTTTTTATTATTTTGGGGCTTCTTTTGATTTCGTTTTTTCCCCTTTTCAGACTTTCTACTTTAGTGTATTGAATTTTTGTTATTGTATAAAATTCGCCATTTGATGTTTAAATGTCGTAAATCAAGTTAAGTTATTGTAGAGTTTTATGAACTTATAACCATCTATTCAAACCGCAACATATACAAATACTTTCCTATACACACACACACATGTGCAATACTAGCATGTACCTTCGTATAAATAATAAGATGTATTTGTTGAATGGGTGTTTGGATAGAGTAATGGATGGATGAATGAAAAGCCAAAGGGCTTTTGGTTAGAGATTCTCTCTTTTTTATTTGCTTTGTTCTGTTCTGGCTTTCTTATTTACTAAAACCCTTAAGGTGTGTATCTTAGAGTGAAGCTATGAAATTTTTATGAATATTTAGTTCAAAAAAATATTTCTTGACTTTAAATTATTCTTAGTTTGCTTGACCTTAGCTCCAGGTATTAATTGCACTTAAATTTAATTTTATGTTTTTAAAAACTCTTATATCCCAAATGGTGGACAAACAAATAAGAGTTTAAAGTCTATAAAGCTGTACAAATTGCACTTCATTTAAAAAATAATTTAGTTGTACTAAGCGCTATGGAATTGAAAATATTTCGGAATAGATTAACCCATATAAATTTATCTGTATCATGTTGGTGTAACCATAAAAGATAGTTGAGTTAAATTTTGCGTTTATTTATCCAAGAAAATGCCAATTGAAATTGATGAAAATCGGTTTTGACTAAGCAACCATTACAAATAATCCATCGAAACAAAACTTCCGTGTTTATATATCTCCTTAATATGCAATATCCTGAAGATTTATAAGATATCTAACTTCCGACATATAATTCTAATTTAACAAAAATGGGAAAATGCCTTGGAGTAATTTAAAAAAGAACAAGTTTAGGTTTTAGTTGGAAGTCATGATGCGTTTAAAAATGCTAAAGTATATCTTAACCTTTAAATTACCTTTGTGTGAAAAACCACACAAAAGGAATCATTTTTACACGATAACACTGTGATGGAAATTGACACTTTTTTAGACAAGCTGGGCACTTGGCGTTTTAACCTAATTCGGGTACGCTGAATCCAGTGGTGCTAGCCGTTTTTTTTTAGGTAAGCTCTGGTGATCGAGATATACCGTTATTTCGAAAATGGAGAAGGTTGCACAACATATCGCACCTGTTCATCAAAAGTAACACAACTCAAAATTTATATGTTTTCAGTAGAGGCAAAAAACTAATTCCGCCAATATAATGGAATTATTGTTATAAATAAATATACCGTTGTAAAGGAAACTCAATAATATTTCAATAATAATAAAATAATAATAAAAATTTTACAGTGGTTAGATATGGTAATCATACACTGTTTCCTTCAAAAAAGTGGAAAATAGAATTTTTTGAGTTGTGTTACTTTTGATGAACAGGTGCGATATGTTCGCGTAACACAAAACCGCTTTAGCTTATTGAAAAAAACTAAAAAAAAACCGAAATTCCGCAATAAAATTTCCTTTAAAATAATTTTTTTTTTATCAAAATTTCGAAATTTTTGTTTTCTAAAAATTCATAAAAAATTGCAAAATGCAGCCAGGCTTCTAATTTTTTGCAGACTTATAAAAAGCGAAGCTGCAAACAAAACAAGCCATAAATGAATAAATCTGTTAGTCTGTTAGCAACTTTTGATTTTTTTCACAAAAGTCGAAAAATTTTAATTTATTTAAGAATTTCATAAAACGCAATATTTGAATGGGAGCCCCTTAAAAAGTGGGGATAAGGGGCAAGTAAGTCTCATGAAAATCTTAAGGATAAAAAACTAATTGAGGTACATTTTATCATACTAGGGGCGACTCCTGGGCATTTATGGGACTTTTTTTGCAATATATTTCAAGTCTGCATTGAACATTTTGTATGGGAGCCCCCTTAAGGAATGGAGATAGTGGGTAGGTTTGTTAGAGATAAATGATTGCGATGCAAAATAGAGTGGCTTTGGTCATACATTTGACACATCTAGGGGCATTGTTGGCATTGCAGCAGCCAAATTTAAGAATTTCAACAATACAATTCTTAAATTTGGCTCCTGCAACGCGTAGGATGCCTTAACTTTTCCTAAAGAAACTTTTATTGCGGAATTTCGGGTTTTTTTAGTTTTTTCAATAAGCTAAAGCGTTTTTGTTCGCGTTTGTTCGCGTACATATGTTGTGCAACCTCTTCTATTTTCGAAATAACGGTATATCTCGAAAACCAGAGCTAACCTAAAAAGACGGCTAGCACCATTGGATTCAGCATACCCGAATTAAGTGCCCATCCAGTGCCCAGCTTGTCTTTTTAACTAGCATAGTGTAATTAAAAAAAATGGGGTAAACTAAAGAAACTTCTTGACTCTGTTAGCAGTATCAACTTAGTACTGAAAACACATTTTTTGGTTCAAAATATTTTTTAGAAATGAAATATTTTATTAATGTTACGTTAATCATGACTTTGACTACAAACGAACTATGACCCCACAGCAAAGTGGACAGACATTACATATGTGTGAAAAACCTCAGACGAGGGTAACTAACGTTAGTTTTTTTAAGGGTGATTAAAGGGTTAATTCTTGCAAACTTGCCATGGACGAAAACAAGATAACTGAATTCATATTTTAAAAATTCTTCCATATGGTATTTTTTAAGTTTGCTGCCTCTAACCCTAACACGAGTTTAATGTTAGTTAATTTGTATTTCATAAAGACAAGGATGTAATAAAAACCATAACCGAAAAATGCTTTAACGTATAATAAATCATAACAAAAAATTTTATTGTTACAAATTATTTCACTTCGTGTAGCATGTTTTCAATATTATACCCAAGAGTCCCATTTCAGAGGGTTGCTAATTTTGGTGAAGCGTACAAAAGTTTTGACTTAACCGAAAAACCGTTTACACTTGTTAAGCTTGCCCTTGTCTTAGCCCCTGTAAATATTCTTTATATACTTCTTGATTCTTAAGGGGTTAAATTGACATAAGAAATTGAATTATTGCCAAACTTTTTTGGTAGTTAAGAGAAATTGGTTACATTTTTCTTTGAGTTTTTTCCCCGTTGCAATCGAGTGAGTAGCAAAACAGAGGAAAATAAGTGTTAAACAATTTATTTAAGTCTTCTTGTTCGCGGTTTTCTGCTTATTATGTTAAAATAAATAGCGTTAGGAGTTTTTTTTTTTTTTTGGGTAACGAATATCCTTCTTAGAAATTTATGTTATTTAATGTTGTTAATATTATATTCTTGTTTGCAAAAATTCCGCAATGTTGCCAAGGAATAAGGATCTTATAATTAATGAACTGCTTAAAGTTTAAAATAATATAGATTTGAGTAGCAACAAGAAGATGAAGTTGTCAATTTAAATTACCTAATATTCAGCAGGAATTGTATCGAGTTCCTTAAAATTTGTTTGTTTTTAATAAAGTTGTCAATTCACATGAAAATTTTGTTCTAAAATTTGATTTACCTTTAACTATGGAGTTGAAATTTTACAAGAAATTTTTGATAAAAGAAATTTTTTTTTTTAACTGTTTGTTTTTTTTTAAAAAGACACAATACTTTTAACTTAAAAAAAAATCATTTTATTTAGTTTCATTTGACCTTTTTAAATAATATTTATTATGCAGAGGGCTGATGAAAAGATTTCGCAATGTTTTTACGCACTTTCAATTCCGTTGCCATTTTCAATCAAATAAAAGTTTTTAGCGAAAAAATTTTATCAGCCATGTCACAGAGTACAATTCCGTTCGGAATGATTCCGTTCTGAATCAAAGGAAACATTTTTCTTTATTGATAGAAAATGTATTTTGAAAGTTTTTTAGCCTTTCAGATACAGAAAACTCCCATTCCGTTCATAAAAACAAAAATGGTTTTATTCCGAACAATTTTTTCTTCATTTTCTGAAGTACCAAAAAACGGAATAAATTCCGTTTCCGTACGGAATTGTACTCGGTGACATGGCTGTATATGTAAAGTTTTCTTATATTCATTTCAAGGGGTACTTAAACAAATTTTTTAATTTAAATGATTTTTTAAGTCAAAAAATATCATGAATAATTCATTCAAACGCAGTCCTTATCACAAAATTTAGCATAACTCATCAATTTCTTATTCGATTTTTATAAAAAGGGTGGTCCAACCAAAATGCACGATGTAAATTGAGAGTCCCGTGACGTCAAGTTTTTTTCATAACTTAAGTTGACAATTCTTTTTTTCAGTGTTTGTCAATTTAAAAATGTTAAAGCCTTTTACAAAAATGGACGTTCAAATCAAAATGCATTTCGTGCACATAATCTTCAGCGACGAGGCACATTTAAATCTCAGTAAATTCGTTAACAAGCAAAATTCCCGCATTTGAAAATCCATGAGAGATTGTTGAAAAGTCGTTGCATCCACAAAGAGTGACTGTTTGGTGTGGTTCATGGGCTGACGGCGCCATCGGGTCGAACTTCTTCAAAAAAGGGGTCGGCCAAGCATTTACTGAATGGTGTTCGCTATAGCGATATGATAACGGGCTTCTTGTGGCCAGAAATTGAGGATATGGTACTGGACAATATGTTGTTCCAACAGGATGGAGCCACTTGCCACACAGCTAATGAGACCATGGCTTTTTTGCGGCAGAAATTTCACAGCCGCGTTATCTCATGTCGTGCGATGTTAATTGGCCGCAACGATCATGTGATTTGACACCGTAGGACTACTTTCTTTGGGGATATTTAAAGAAAAAGTATACTACGTCACTAAGCCAAGAACAATTCTAGAGCTAAAGGGTGAGATAATGCGGCACATTTACGACATTGAACCTTAATTATGTCTCAGAGACATTGAACTGATAGAGGTGTGCCAACGAAGCCATGGCGAGCACAGCTTATTGTTATAGATCCTTCTATAATAATAAAAAATATTAAGATAATTCTCTGAAAGCTTATTGTTTTTTAATCCAAATTTTGATATCATATTATTATTATATATATATATTATTATTATTATATATATATTTTATATAAAAAGAAGTGTACATTTTGATGTCACCACTAACTGCGAAAACGGGTGGACTGATTTCAACCAACATTTAAGGGTACGTTAGGGAAAATCTGTAGATGGTTTATGTGAAGTTAGCAAGAAATCGGCCCAGTGGTTCCGGAGATATGGCATTTAGATTTTCCTATATATTATTCCCATACAAATATCAACAAAATACCCTCCATTTAGAACTCCTCCGAAACGGCTTGACTGATTTTTATGAAATTTTGTATGTGTATATGTTAGGTATAGGTATAGGTCGTAGAGTATATTTTATATCGCTAGAGGGCGCAAAATAGGGCATAAGCTCCCCCTCCCTATATCTTCTTAGCTAATCAACAGGTGTTCTTAAAAGTTGGCATGCAGACACTGTTACATTTGAAAGAAAATAGGGCATAGGGCGTGAAATAGGGCAAGAGGGGTACAAGCTCCCCCTCCCTAAATCTGCTTAACAAATCGACCGATTTTCTTGAAATTTTGCAGAAAATAGTGCAACATCTGTAATGAACTATTATTTAGGGCGTGAAATAGGGCAATAGGGGTAAAAGCTCCCCCTCCCCATTCTTTTAAACTAATCAACCGGGTTTCTTAAAATTTGGTATGCAGACACTGTAACATTTGAAAAAAGAGAATAGGGCGTGATATAGGGCAATAGCGGTAAAAGCTCCCCTTCCCTATATCTTTTAAACTAATGAACGGGGTTTCTTAAAACTTGGCGTGCATACACTGTAACATCTGAAAGGAAATAGGGAGTGGGATGTGAAATAGTCCAAAAAGGGTAAAAGCTCCCCCTCTCAATATCTTCTTTACTAATCGACCGATTTTTCGGAATTTCGCAGGCAAATAGTGTTACAGCTAAAAAGAACTATAGCCTATAGTTTTTATTATTTAGGGCGTGAAATAGAGCAAGAGGGTTAAAAGCTCCCCTTCCCATATCTGCTTAACTAATCAACCGGTTTTCATAAAATTCGGCATGCAGACACTGTAACATCTAAAAGAGAACAGGGCATGAAATAGGGCAAGAGAAGTAAAAGCTCCCCCTTGCTATATCTTTTTAACTAATCAACTGATGTTCTTGAAATTTGACAGGCAAATTGTGTAACATCTGGAAAGAACTATAGACTGTAATTTTTATTATCTTCTTAATTAATCAACCGGTTTTCTTAAAATTTGGCACGCAGACACTGTAACATCTGAAAGAAAAAAGTTATATGGCAAAACAACGTTTGACGGGTCAGCTAGTATTAATTAGGTTTAAGTTCATCAAATTTTATTTTTAAAAAATTATTTTTATGCAAAAAAAGAATTTCACAACATAAAATTAATTAAAATTTAATTTATTGATAATTTTTCATTCTTGGCTGATCTGGGAACCGATTTCATGTTTTCACGGACATGTTATCTCTACATGTTTCGATTGCAACCACTCAATCTCTTCAGAGGGGTTTGCCGTTTAACACTTATCGCCATTGACGACGGCTGGCAGTCAATAGTCAAACATCAATCTTAAAACCAAATTGTATTTAACCCTTGGTAGAGCAAAATTGGCTTTTCAAAGGTTATTTTCTTTAATTGGCTTACATGTTCTTCCTTACATCTGTTTTTTTCTTCCGAATAATTATTATTGCTTTTTGTTTTATTTACAATTAACATCGTCCGTTTTGGTTGGGTATATCGGAAAGATTCCAAATGTAACTTTTCAATTGTAATAAAAGTCTACTGTAGGTATGTGGCCCAAAGAATCTCCCGAAAAAATGATTTCAGTAAAAAAATTTGTAAAATTAATTAAAAAATAATTAAACTTGCACCAGTAAACAAAATAATAGTACCAATTAAACGTTTAATTTACTTGATTAAACTTTTAATTCAATTGATTATAATTTTAATTCACTTGATACAACTTTTAATTCAGTTGATTAAATTTTTTACTAATTTTGATTTTATGATTTGATTAACGCTTTAATTGGTCAAAAACTCTGGAAAAATTTTTCTGTGAGCAGTTGATTTATAAAATCCACGGCACAACCAAGAATAGCACTTTTATTTGCTTTTGAATTTTTTTCTTGTATAATCGAATAGTAATGTAAAAATGCTTTTAACAAAATAAAAAATATAAATTTGAAAATCATAAATTTGGCTTGAATTATAAAAAATACAGCTTTTAAAGCAATTGAAAAAAGTATAGTGAATTTATGGGTATTTATTTAAAAGTGATTATTTACAGTGATGAACAAAATCACTAAAATATAAAAGATTTTTATATATAAATATATATAAAAAAGTATCAATTTTCAAGGAGTGATTTTTAACGTTCTTCCAAAAATTATTTTATATAATCACTTTTTAAAGAAAAATTTTTTTTTTGAAATGTTATATTTTCTTCTTTGTTTATTTAAATCATCAACTTTTTCTTATATTTTTATAATGCTAAGCCAATTTTGTAACTAAATCAATTTCTTCCTTAATATTTCACAAAAATCTACTTATAAGTATTTGAATTATTTATGCTGCCTTATAATTTATATTTGGAACCAAAGGGAACAAAATAAGAAGAAAAAGGTAGCACTTAAATTAAGTAGAAACATTTTCATTTTAATCACACATATACACAGACACAAAGACACATGCTCACATGTGTCAATTTAAACAGACATAACGATATTAATGACATTCAAAATATGTGTTTAAGAATGTGTATTTCAAATTTATTCTCAGAGAGAAAAAAACCTTTAGAAAAGTGTTTGTAAGGCTTATTAAATTCGTATGCAAACGTGCTTCTTTGAGCGTATTATTTAGTACTTATTAGGGTTTTTATTTCGAAAAATGTTGGGTAAAAATTTTGAGTTTCCCAACAGTTATCAGAAATTTCTTCTCAAAATCTCACACTGACATTATGTTTTTGGGACAGAATGAAATTGATCTAAGATTTAAACTGCTTTATTACACAAAATTCGACCAGTACTTGATATTAGATTTAATATTTGTTTTATTTACCGCTAAAGTAATAAAAAATATTCAGCATCCTAACGAAAACCTAAAGAGATTCATTTTCATCATTTCCCTTCATGTCTATGACGAATTTTTCTATAAATTTTTTTAAACTAGAACCCTTATCTAACCCTGATGTTAAAAAAAAGTTCTCAAGTTTTTAAAGCTAATCGGTTTTTTCGAATACCCGGCAATAAAGGAACGATTCAAATATTCTCCGGGGAGGGCAGGTAAGGTTTGGTAAGGTTAGTTAAAAATGACAGTCAGTATCCATCAGGTGCACTTATACCCAGTGACCATTGAGATACGAGGGAGTTCAACTAAACATAACCCCCACAGAAGAACTAACCCGAACTTCTTACGAAGTTGTATAAACGTTTCAGTTCAACGTTCAATCGTACAATCCGTCAGAGGTGGCGCATCCGATTTTGACCACTTGTCTTTTTGCCGGTGCAGTTGCCGTATTCTGAAATTCGCTAAAGCTAAATCTCTTTCGCTATAAGTCTTAAAAGTTGATTTAACGATTTTTGGCTACGAATGCAATACTGTATCGTGCATTGCTGAATTTGGCAACACCATACAAATTTAATTTGTCGCAATTCAAGCTTTTAATGTCATCGCTGAAATTTTTAAATTTTGTGTTCTCTAAGCCATTTGAGCGATCGAGATTTAGCATTAGCGCGTTACAGAACACTGCTGCAGTATTCATAGTATCCGACTCCCAGATGCTTAACATGCGTATCTATTAGACAATGTCTCGTGACAACAGATATCAGTAGTGTTTCGTTCCTCTTGGTCATCGCTAGTAGAGTAATTGTTCGCCCGTCATCCATGCTGGGCCACAATTGACTCGCACTGCTACATCCAGTATTCGCGGTCGTTTTGCCATTAGCAATATCGATAGTCATTCGAAGAGTAGAGGCACCCCAATACCTTCTAGATCCAGTGCCATCCGCAAGGTAGTGCCCAGTCTAGCTAGTTATTCTGCCCTAAAATTCCCCCAATATATCCCTGTGCACCTGGGACCCATATGATCCTGGGGAGGGTAAAGTGCGAGGAGTTAGAAACCCTAGTACTAAAGTATATGTAAAATAGACAAAAACATATATTTGCATAAAATATAAACGTTTCAGAAAATTCCAAAAGAAATTGCTTTACACACAAAAGAGCAAAATCACATCTAAGAAGACTGAAAGTGAAAAAATACATAATTTTTTTTATAGAAAGAAAAAAATATTAACATTATATTTCAAAAGACAGCGCATAATATTGATATTCTAATAAGAGAAAAGAAATGAATGGAATTTTAAAATAAAGTTGTGTTATTGCATAAATTAAATACAAGGCAATTATTTAAATGATCTCCAATGTTAAAAAAATAAGCGAAAAAAGTGCAAAATAAATATTTATCGATGGGAATCTGTGATACCCTTCGCTAAGAACTAGAATTTGTAAACATTTTTGGGAGTGGACCTGTGATTAATTATGGATTAATTTATAAAATCTAACAAAAATGGTTTTTTTTCCGAGAGAAATTTTATTCGTTATGATTGTCAATTGGGAATGAGGTTTATATGAATCAATCCATCATCGTAAAATTTGAAAGTGTGAGTTTTAGTCGTACATATAAAACGAAACCTTTGTCTTTGTTTCGGTTAAATCAGTTAATCAGTGTGTAGAGTGAGTGATTGGTCCACAGTCTCCTATCCAGGATTGGAGGCTTGCCTCTCATGTATCCTTTTTTTAAACAAATTTAATTCGGAAACACTTTTTATGTTGAATTGTTGAAAGTTACCAAATCTATCTAAATATAATGTTAAAATTAACGTACTTAATCCAAATTTTTAATATTTTTTAATTAGGCTTAAGTTCATTAAATTAAATTTTCATTAAATTATTTTTATGAAGAAAGGAATGAAGAAAACGTACTTATTTAAAATATGATACAAACAATTTAAATATTTCATAATTAAAATATTTCATACAAAAATATAAAAAACAAGTACAATTTGGTGTTCCGGAAAATGTACAAAAATTACACTTAAACTCAAAATGTGGTAAATTTTTTCCTTTACATCAATAGTAAGGGCAACGGAGCATATACTCCTTAAAAAAAACTGAAAAACGGTGCACTCAGTTCTTTTAAATTTAAGGTACATATTGACAATTTTCGTATTTTTTGCAAAAACAACCTGCATTTTTTTACGGCTATATAATAATGTCTAAAAACGGTAGAGATTTTCTTGAAGTTAGCTTCTTTAGAACGTTAGTTTTTAAGGACAGTACAAAGAAAATAGGATAATTTTATCGTACAGAACAATATTTGTAGCTTTTAATCTTTAGTACTAAATTATAAAAAATAATAATTGCGTTTTTAGCCTCTAAAAACAGTAGATTATATTTTTGTTTTGGAAATGGGCTTTGCCTAAGTGAAAATAGTATATTGTCAATTCAAGAAACTTGTAGCTGTTTTTCCAAATTTTATTATCTACACTTTTATTATTATTAATGTCAATTTAGTTTGATTTTCATAAAATCAAGAATTCTTAGATTTATTGCACAGATTTCTGTTGAATTTCATGACAAGACATATATTTTGATATAGTGTTAGTTGCTGGTAGTTTGCCGATTAAATACAGTGGTTCATTAAGTTGGTCTATTTTATCATGGCCCTTCAGAGGTGCACAAACGATTAAAACAAATAATTTTTATTACATCTTTACAAAATAAGGGTGTTTTCAACAGACATACAGACATTAAATAAGCCAAGGTTGTTGTTTAGTTAAATTACGTAGCATACGCATAGGCGCCGATTTAATATATCTATGCGTATGAGTAATTTTTGTGTATGGTAATATTACTTATACGCAGAGCTGTCAGATGTTTTTCAAATTTTATCCCTAAACCAGTGTTGACAGAAAATTTTTTTCTTAAAAAAAAAAAAAAAAAAAAAAAATTAAAACTAACACTAAAACCCCCAATTTAACATTTCTTGAAAAAAAATCCCCCTAAATGCAAAAGCGTCGATAAAAATTTTCTTTCAATTAAATAAGCTTGACTTATTTTAAATTTACATTTTAACCAAATAAATAAAATTTGCCAAATTTTTAAGATTTTACTGTCCCCCAAAATTTGCCTCTAAAAATTTGTACACCCTAAATGAAATAAAACTCAATAAATCTGACTCAATTTTTAAAAAGAATTGAGTGTCTTCTTTGTAAGAAAATTAATGGAAAATGAAATACTTTGAAAAGAAATTGCTGATAAACGGAAAAAATTATTTGCTAAATTACCAGAAAATAAAGCTTGAACCAAAAAAATTTTGCACGATTCTCGTTCAAGCCAACAATTTCATATTCTAATTATATTGTATTGCTTTTTTTGGTGGGGTGTCACAAAGCCATACGGCGTTGAGTCCCATTCCATTGAGACATAAGGGCATATGCCATTAAGTCTCATTATAAATTTTTTTCCGAAAATGAGACATAAAGCCATATTTTTAATAATGATTGCATGCCACCCTATTTCATGTAAAAAATACATTGTTGTTTCATGTCGCCCTGAGCTTATGTATATTGCTCTTTATATTTTATTTTATAGAAGTAAACATGGGGGGGGTGCTTTAATACCATGGTAGATAAGGCCATGATGGCTTTATCATAAAGCCATAATGGCTTTATGTCTCAATCCAAACGGACATAAAGCCATAATTTTGATATGGCCTTAAGTCTCATATCAATTTTAGTGAAATGGGACATAAAGCCATTATGAAATGGGACATAAAGCCATTATGGTTTTATGTCCCATTTGATGTTTTGCGTTACAAATGCTTTATTTCACTAAATATGCCTATTTATCTATGAAATTAATGATTTAAAAAAATCCAAAATTTCTAGGCTCCAGGAATTACAGCTGCAAACATTTTGTGAAAGGAAAGATCCTTAGTTATCATTGGAAAACATTTTTTTATTCTTGTGACGCACGCAGGAAAACTTTATTCAGCGAAGCCACCTGCCGCGTCCTACTGGAGGAAAAAACCCCTAAGCGCAGCCGCAGGCCGCCACTCAGAAAAACTTTAGTATGCGAAGCCAGATTTCAATACTTAACTTTAGTGTCTCCGGAACTGAAATGAGAGATAAAGGCGTTTTCTAATATTGCTAATGTGAGCTAAGGCCATGATGGCTTTATCTACCATTAAAAATATGGCTTTATGTCTCATTTTCGGAAAAAACATTTATGGCGTTAATTCCCATTATAATGAGACTTAATGGCATATTGCCTTATGTCTCAATGGAATGGGACTTAACGCCATATGGCTTTATGTCCTATGGCTTTGTGACAACCCACCAAATTTACATAAATACAGCTAAAAAATTAATTTATTTTAATTCTATAGCTACCTTAATCAAGTATTTGTTGCTTAATACTTTACAAAATACAAGAAAAGCCTGCTTAATACAAACCATCCGTTTTTCGAATTATAACATTTTATTTGTACATGCAGAAAACTTTTTTTAAATTTAATAAAGTTTAGATTTTAATGCCTTAAATTTTCTATCAAAAGTTTCCCATTATACGTCTAAGTAAATTGCTTTAGGAATATATTTTTCTTTACCCTGGATGGTTACTGTTCGTCGCATCGACGAAGCTTATTTACATTTAATCATATAACTTCTTTATGTGTGTTAAAATTACGCTCTTTTTTCAACAACGTTAGCTGATGACGAAAGCTTTAAAAAAATAGTTTATTTGAATACACAAAAAGTGCTAAAGTTCGTATAAAATTTTGAGAAAGATGAAGAACGTTTACATTTTATGTTTTATTTTAGTTTATTTTTTAATAAAATGCTTAATTTTGTTGATTTTTTCTTTTTTCGTGTATCATTGTGATTGAAGCTTAATTTGAAACATTAAAATAATTGTAGAAGTGAGACTTTAGATAAAACCAAACACACTGTTCAGATCATTCAAAAATTAATTGTCTATCTGATCTTTCCCGAATATAAAACAAAACAGAGAGTTATTTCAATTTTTTATTTTTCCCGTTAAAGTTCAGTTAAATATCGTAGCATACGCACAGGGACAAATAAATTTTCCTGTGCGTATGAGTAACATTTGTTTATTTAAATACTAGTCATACGTAATTTTTAATGATAGATAAAGAAAATCTTTAAGAAAAAAAAATTTTTATTTGGCGTTAGTTCTGCTAGTTCGCTGCGCTCTAAATACAATATCTTACGCTTTGGGTAATCGTAGTGTTTGACTTTCAAAAAACTTTTTTAAACATCCAATATCATCTTTCAAGGTCTCTCTGCTTTAACTTGTGTAAAACCAAATTTTATCACTTTTAAACAAATCCTGAGGGCTTATTCTGTACTTCGATGCGAAAGTCAATGCGACTCAAAAATTTATTAATACAAACAAAAGTTATTCCGAGTTACGATGGTCGCAAAGTACGTTTTTATTTGCATTTAAAATGCGAAAAATTGGCATTTCCGTGTTCTGTAAAAAAAGTTTTTTTGCAAAAAATGCAGATTATTTTAGATATTTAAGTAAAATTTAAGTTATTAAAACCACAAATTTTTTATTTTTTTTTTAAATTTGACTTTTATTTGTTGTATTTTACCAGTGTTGCCCTGATAAGAAACTCTTCTAGAATACCAATGTCCTTTCGCATTGCAATACAGAATTAGCTCGCTGGTGCTTTTAAGAGTTAAAGAGATGATGCCTAAGTGGCTGCTAGAAATTTTTTCAGTAATAACTAGAGTTGTCAACCGATTAAGAATAATTCGATAAATCGATTAAAAAACAACCTACTCTTGTTCGAATAATTTTAAAATGACGATTTCCGAAAACCGAATAAATCGATAAATTAATGTCGATTAATTAAACAATTTTTTTTTTCTTAAAAATTAATTAATAATAAGAGATTAATAAAAAACAAGTAAGGTGCTATATTCGGCTATGCCGAAACTTATATACACTTCACCATGGTGCGACAATAACAGAAAGCTATATATGTAAAAACCGTTCTTTAAGTATCAATAATTTAACTTGTTAAATCCCGCCAACGGTAGAAAAGGTAAAAAATATTGTAGCCATAGCCCTGATTGGAATTAATCTCAATGTTTAGTAAACAACGTTGTTCAGTACTCATAGTATGTTTAAAATGTATTTATTGTTCTTATTAAACAAATCTTTGACAAACAATTGTAACGGCTCTTGTCTTTTTAAATCAAACGTTAAAAAGTTCTCAGGAAAGGGGATCTTTCATTCTCGGGTGAAAAACTTTGAAATACACAAAAAGATAACAAATAAAGTATTGATTTATATAAATCATATCATGAAAGTAGTTATTGTATTATATTTATTTTTTTTAATAATATATATCTTTACCATTTGCGAAAGTGTCACGATTTTAACATTGAAAACGAATAAATTCTGAAGGTGGTAGGTCTGCAACGCCTTTCGAAATTCAAAGTAGTATCGGATTATTTAAGAATTCAGGGTTTTACGATTCCTTTTAGTATTACATTAATATGGAGTTAAGATAAAAAGTTGTACGTATCAAAAAAAGAAGAAGTGATAGCGGATTTGAGAAAAAATAAAGAAGAAAATGGAAGATTTTCCATTGTTAGAGATGAATATTTCTTATTTAAAATATGAATTTTTTTTGTGTAAAAATAATTTTTTTATTTGTTATTCTCATCAATTAATCGAATAATTTTTTAGATTTAATCGTTTGATCGAACGAAGACAATTATTTGAATTATTCGAACAAAGTTGAAAGGCGAATAATTGACAACTCTAGTAATAACTGAGTTTGATAACAATCTTCATTGTAGCATATCTGAATACACAAAACACGTATTGGATATGTAAATCGCCGAAACAAGCTTAAAAAGAGCTTTTGTTAACTATCAGTGTCTTTCAGCTTTATTTTTTAAATTAAAGAACTAAAAAAAAACTTAAGGCATACAGAACAGTCGTAAGAGATAACCCCCATCTCTTGTGATTCCCGCATTTTGATGTTATACATAAATGAAATTCCAAATTAATCAGAATCAATCGGTTTATGGGTGGTTCAAATAAAACTGGCTGAATTTGTATTTAAAGTACATCATAATATTTATATTACATTAACTTGACCTTTCCGCCACTCCTTCGGCTGGCATTCTATATTCGAACCTGAATCTTTATACCAATGATAGTTTTGGTGGATCAAAATTTGCTGTAATTAGTTATCTATTTTTTATTTTGTTTACATGTTTTATTCCTCACTTCTGTTTATTTCCGTTTTTTGGTTTACAATTTATTTGTTTTTTATGTTTTCTTTCTGTGTCGTCTTTCTTTTCTAGTGGTGGAGGGTATAAAAACTTCGTTCTATTTAACGAACATTTATAGCAAACTAATCATGCCTAAAATTTGTTAGTTATTTGCTTTCATCGGTTTAAATATATCAATCATATAAATGAGATTTTCCCAAACTAATCTTTAAAGTTCACTAAGTTAGATTTTTTTCTCGATTTCACTTGTCCTATTTCTTTTTGTATTATAATAATAATGATGGCTGCCTTGACTTTGTATATTTCTATGTTTTTTTTTCAGAATGTCATATAAATTTTATGATGATGAAAATACTAGAAAAAGCCAGACAGGCATATTTTTTATTCTATTCAATTCATGTCAAACTGCTATAAAGCATTTTTGGTATAAATTTGATAAAATACGCGAAAAGACCTTTTCTTAATATTCTTTTCTGCATATTTTATTATACCCTACACCACAGGTCGAGAAGGAATATATAAGTTTGTTATTCTGTTTTCTACACTATTGATCGTGAAATAAACCTATAAGGCGTATACATACATATATATTTATGAATCCTTATGAGTACAAAAGTTTTTTTAAAAGACGTACGTCTGTCGGTCTGTCCGGGTGTATGTTGGAATAGGGTTGCCGAACACCCCAGTAGTGATGGGGACTAGATTGTTATAGCTTTATATCACATTTAGACCGGATAAATTTGTTGTTGGAATTCAGTCAGATCGATCTACAAATAATTAAAATATTCTTAAAATATATGAAGTTTATTTTTTCACTTAAAATTGTGATAAATTTAGTAGAATATTGATAATGAAAATTTACAAAATCGCTTAATAAATTACCGAGTAATAGACAAATCACTCCTTTTTCTAATGATTTTGGGACAATAGCGCTTATACCCACAAATTACGCATATAGAGCCCTTACCGCAAAAGTAGCTTAAGCGTCATTATTTTCAATTTTGTTTTTTTTTTAATAAATTAATTTATTGGCAACACTTGCATCATCTTAAAAAATGTCATGGTCACATAAGAAACCGTTACGATTTTATAGCAGAAACCATTTTAGCTTAAGTGCCAACATTTATACAAAATTTTAATGAAATATTATAATAAAAACCTTCTCCAGTAAAATTGTGTTTGTATCGCCTAAGCTTTTTTGCGGTAAGAGCTCGATATGTATAGTTATGATTTATGGAAACAAAATTTGGTTCGTCATAGTTTCAAAAGGCTACACCGGAAAAAATTTTGCAAAAGTAAAAGCATTAATCAAAAATAAAATCAACTTTAATTAAAAATTTCATCAAGTGAATTAAACGTTTTAACAAGTTAATTAAACGTTTAATAAAGTGAATTAAACGTATAATTGATAATATTAATTTGTTTACGTTTAATAGATAATATTAATTTGTTTACTGGTGCAAATAAATATTGTCAATTAAACGTTTAATACACTTGATTAAACGTTTAATACACTTGATTAAACGTTTAATTCACTTGATTAAATTTTTATTAAAAGTGATTTTATTTTTGATTAATGCAAAATTTTTTTCTCTATAGAAATCAAACAATAAAGTTTTGTGAAGATTGATCTATAATAACAAAGCCCACTCCTTAAAAGTTCTTTCTCTAGGTGTAGAGTATCAAAGATTCGGCACAGCCGAAAACATAACTTTTACTTGTTTTATTTAGTTTAGTTTGGTTTGTCTAGGTTTGCTTTAAACTTTTTATGATACTCAATCAATTGTGTTTTGTATCATTTCATTTGCGCAATTACTGAGGCTGGGGTTTCTTCGATTTGTATGCAAAATGAACAACGGATTGTTGATGATGGTGGGGGAGACAACAAAACTAAAAGAAATAATGTGGCAACAGTTGAATAAAACTCCGAATTCCTTTGAAACTCAAGCACACACATACACATACAAAAAATATATGTTCATGCCTTTGTTTCTTGTTTATATTGTCATGAATCACAAATTTGTTTTTCAATTTTTCGTTGTATTTTTTGTAATAATACAATCTATATGCAAATATAAAAAAAGCCTTTAGCTTATTTTTTATAAAAATCTAATAAATTCAGTAAGCTTTTAAATTTGTTTAAGTTGCGATTTGTTGTATAAATATTGTAAAATAATCCAAATAAGTCGAATTGACAAACAAATAATTTTTCTGATTAAATCGAAATTCTTGCAGCCTTTTATAAGGATGTTTAAAAAATACAAATGAAAAATAATTTTTTTCTAGTTTCAGGATCAAAGCAAAACGAATGACAGAGACTTTAATAAAGAAGACAAATTTTGCGAATTGGTTAAAACCGCGAACAAAGTAAATTCTAAACTAATCACAATCCGCATTAAATGCCTTAACAAGCCAGCCGAGCCGAGCGTTTTTTAAGGGTTTTAAGGCCGATGTTGATTTTGAATAAAACACAAATTATTTAGGAAATTATTGTCATTTCTTTTTATTTTGATAATATTGGTATGGTTTAATTATGTATGGAACAAAATATCGGCCAAAAGACCTCACCAAACAGTCACTCTTTGTGGGTGCATTGGTATTTCGACAATCATTCTTGGATTATCATTCGCCCAAGTGCGGCAATTCTGCTTATTGACGAACCCACTGAGGTGAAAATGTGCCTCATCACTGAAGTTGATTTTCTTCAAAAATTTATCATCCACTGTTGCCATTTCTTGCAACCATTCTGACCATTGACGACGTTTGGAATGGTCAAGAGGCTTTAGTTCTCGAGTCAATTGCACTTGGAAGCATGTAAATGAAAGTCTTTATGCATAATGTTCATCAACGACGAGCGTGAGAGGTGCAATTGTTAGGCACGACGACGAGTTGAGGTGGACGGCTCTTCAGCCACACTGTCGCAAACAGCAGCAATATTTTCTGCAATACGAGCATGCAGTGGTGTTTTCACATCTCCTACTGACCCGGTTTGCTCAAATTTTTGCACGATTTTTCCGATTGTACGCACATTTGAACGATTGAATTGCTGAAAAAAATCACGAAATGCACGAATAAGCCTGAATAACTTTAACGCGTTGCTCGATTGTGTATCATTTCATGGTTCAAATTGAGTTAGTCTGAAATCGAGAAATGTCAAATGAAATGCAGAAGAAAACTTAACGTTTAGGTGTGCTTCACATTCAACATCGGCCCTTAAAATTTAACTACCCGTTATATGAAAATTCTATTGACAAACAGACACTGTCTTGTGTATATAAATAAGAAAACTCGACTTAAAAAACGCTTGCCGCTCTTATTTAAGTTGAACTGTTACATATTTGAGTTCTCAGTACTTCTTTACTTTTCTATGATATTGTTTGAACTAAACGCACATCTGCCATGTGCGAAAAATATGAAATACCTCACATTTTTATTTCTACACGCACGTCTGAGCCATCTGTCTAACATGACAAATGCAAAGTTATGACAATTTAAGGATTTAAAAAAAAAATTTTAAAAACAAATCAGTACGTAGTGGTAGTTTTTAAGTTGTGACCTCTTAAAGATGAGTGTATAAATTGAAAAATGATTTAAGGCTATAACTCTCTCTGTCTCATAAAAGTATGTTTATAGAAAAAAATGGGCGATGGATTGGTTAAATGTAGAAAATGTTAAACTATGAAAGCGTGTGTTTTACGACACCACCTTACAAAATTTTTAGCGAAAAATAAAACGGCACGCAATTTTACAATTTTTGGAGGAGAGTTATCGGTAAAATAAAAAAAAACAAGCTTTACCAACAATTTAAAAAATGCTTGCCGTTCTTGTAAAGGTAGCTCAGTAACATAAAGTGAATTTTTTTTTAGAATTTTCAAATATTTTTTGGATTTATCTTTAAAAAAATTTGAATTTTTCTTCATTACTACTGAAGTATTGCGTTTAAGTTTTAAAAATAAAATTTTTTGCGAAAAAGTATTTCGGCCATCAATATACAACCTTAACGGAACAGGCTTAGCGTAAGAATTTTCAAGCACGACAAACAAATTTTGTTAATTAATTTTTAATATATATATTTATATATGCTATTTTGTATGATTGTTTCAGTATGTTTTTGTAAAATTTTTGGATTTTAAAGTCGCAATATGTATTTTGCGAAACATAAATAATAATAGATTTTTTAATAGTATTAAATGCGTCAGGTGTGTTATTTTTCCAAATTTTAACCAAATCGAACATTTTCTTTCCTAAGACTTTTTATAAAATAAATAAATAAAAATTTATGGCACAAGAAGAGCCACAGAAGATAAAAAATTTTTTTGATTCAATGTGCAAATTTTATGCGATAAATTCTGATAAATTTATAATTTTAGCTTCGACTTTTCTTCGATATTATCAAGACGGATGTAAAAGGTAACAGAAAAGTTTATTGCTATTTTGCAAACATTTTTTCAACTTATCAAAAGCTCTATTATAAATCAAAAATTCCTTTAAAATTTCTCTAGAAATTATTCAGAGTTCGTACAGAATTCTTAAAATTTCCTCCGGCAAAAAGGTGCGCATTGTTTTCAACCACTCATATGATTAACTGCTAAAATATTTTGCTGTGACTTTGTAATCTACATGCGGATCCTTGAAATTCTTAAGAATGTTTCATTTATTTTGTTTGGCGATCATATGCTGCCTAATCTGGTATTGGAAACAAATTTAAATGTCCTTATACTTGAAAAAGAATAATGGTTGGATCAATCCTCGTGGCGGGAGCTGGTGGAACATTTCTGGTTTACAGGCGGTTCGAAACAGACGAATGGTGGGCGGACATTATGGCCCCGGTTTTCCAAATGGGCAATTAGCATGCCTTCCGGTGGAGATCTTCGCTATCCTCAAATGCGCTAGGAAATGTCTGAGGAGGAGGCCAGAGGGCTTGAGGTTGTTTATAATGTCAGCTAGCCAGGCCGCTCTTAGCACTATCTTCTTTGGAGCCGCCTTGCAGCTGTTCCGCCTTGGAAACTTCCAGGCGGAAATTTTTCGCGGGATAAATATTAAGCCAAACTGAAATTCATGACCTTTCACAAGACAGGACAATACCCTTTATAAGTTGCCTGAACCTGACATGGTGAGATACACAGGTTGAGCGGTAGTGCGTATGGTCTTCTACATATTTATCTACTGTGGTGATGGGCCTAGAAACCCTCTCTATAAAATCGCTTAAGGGCGATAATTCTTGGAGTTCTATACAAAGATTACTAGATCATGTTCACTTGAAACATAATTTATAACATAATTTTGTTTTGCCAGGTTTATGGTTATCCATTTCCTGTTAATTTTTCTGCAAGTACTATGGTGCAGGGTATCTTATGATCAGGCTTAATCAACTTTACTTTACTGTCTTGTTCTATTGAAATATCAATTTTAAGCATTTTTATTATACCCTCCACTAGTGGTGAATGAGGGTATACTAAGTTTGTCATTCCATGTGAAACTTTTTATAATACATCTAAGACCCCATAAAGTATATATATTCTTTCTCCTTGAGTAATTCTAAGTCGATTTAGCCATGCCCGTCCGTCTGACTGTCTGTGCGTCTGACTGTCTGTCCGTCTGTAAAAAACACACTCATTTTCGAATAACTCAAAAGAAATGAACAAACTTGGTGTCAAATGTCTTGTACACAGAAAAAAATAATTTTCATATTTGAATACGAAAATCGCATATTTGAATACAAAAATTTTTGAATTTTCTGCGATGACGATTTTTGCAGTATTGATAAAAAAGTTTGTATGTATAATTGTTAAATTTTTAGCCAACAGCCAAGTTTATTGAGTCAATAAAAAAAGTTGTTGCCCAAAATAATCTTTTTCAACAAAATGTTTACTTGATTTGTTAAAATAAATTGTTCAAAATGTTGGATAAATCAAACAAAATGTTAATCAAATCTTTATTTTTTTTTTTTTATTAATGATGATGTCATTAATTTTCAATTTTTATATTTTTATAAAAAAACTAAAATTTATTATGCGGGGATAAGTAAGTTCCTATGCGCATTTCACTAGTTGCTTAGGCCAGATTATCAGGAAACCTTTTCCAAAGACTTTGGCAAAACTAAAAAAATTATTCAAATAAAACTGTAAAACAAATGAGAATTATGAGCTTTTTAAAAATGGACAAGAGTTGTTAAAATACTGTCTCTACTTTGATTCAAATATTTTTTTTATTGAATATGAAGAAATATTTAATTATTTCATTATTAAATATATTTTATTGAGTGCGTTTTTGCGAAGTGTAAATTTGATAAATTTTTTCTGTTGACCTAATATTTTATTTTTAACAAACTGTGTTGTTAAAAATTTTCTTGAGATATTTTTTTATGTGTAGTTATCCTTCAGTTCAGTGGGATCGGAGCTATGAATCAAAATTTGGAACCATCACCCTTAAAAATTGATAATTTTGTTACAAAAGCTAACATAAATGGTGGAACAATGCACGGAATAATATATAGATTATAGAATAGATTTTCAGAAATTCGTTTTATATGACTGGAAATCACACTGTAAAATTTCGTGAAGATCGGTCCATAATTTACTATAGGGCCTAAAAACCGCCTAAAACCGCCTAAAAATCGCCTAAAACCGTAGCAGATATATTTATTGTGGTAAAATTTCTTCCAACTTAGTTTCATATGGCCAGAAAAAATGTTATGCAATTTTGTAATATACGGTCTATAATTTACGATGTTTTAAGATTTATTAAAATTTATGTTTTTTAATACCAGATATCACTCTGCAGAATTTTGGGATGATTAGTTTATAACTTACCACGCTTTAATCTAAATTCCCCTTCTGAACAGAGTATGAAAACAAACAAAACATTTCGCAAACGTTTGCAAAATGTACAAAACTATTGAAAGTTTTTAAATTGTATTGTACATGAGCAAAACCAAAACAAAAACTTTTCAAGTGTCTAAGAGAGAAAACGAAACAATTGGCTTTCCACTCATCTGCATTATTTAATTTACCGTTACAATCGTACATCTGAGTACCAAACAGATAGAGAAACGTTATGTTTTGAGTAATTGATTTAGTTCTTGCTTGGTTTTTGTAGTGGCATAACAACAGTAAAATTCACAATGCCTCGTCTTTTTTTTTAATTTTTTTTTTTTTTTTTAATTACTTTTTATTTAATTTAATTTGTTTTTTACTATTACTATAGTAGTCAAAAAAAGCATTAATAAAAACAAAAAAACCTAAAAACCTCTCTTTTTATTTCACTTAGAAACAATAGTTATATATATATGACTAAATATTATAATGAGTAAATCAATTACCAAACGTTTGTCAAACGTTTTTAATCTGAATGTTTCAATATTGTTCTTACTCTTTTCTTTTCCAGCTGTGTACTTTTATATTAATGTACAATTTGCGCTCACGAGCAAAAATAATACAAAACAAAATGGCACAATCATTCTCATTGTTTTGGTTTTGTTTTTGTTTTACTCACTGCAAAGAACAAAACAAAACGAAAGCAAACGTTTCGTTTTGTTTGTTTTCGTACTCTGCTTCTGAAAATCATTTAAGTTCGGCTTAAACTGTTACGAATCATGATATTTTACTCAAGATTGTCGGTCAATAATTTAATATATGTCTAAACCGCAACCAATTTTAATGCTGATGTCTGTTTTTCTAAAGATAATTTTATATTAAATGGATATCATGTAGATATCACTCCTGAAATAATTGAACTGTCGGTGGAGGGTGTCAAAGATTCGGCACAGCCGAATATAGCACTCTAACTTGTTTTTTCGAATGCATTCTAGGAGGTAAATTTCCATTTTATAAAGCTTTTTTCTAAAAGTTCTATCCCTTCAATGTTTCACATACTTTTTTTGCTTAAGGCAGCCTTTGGTTAACATTGAAGCTAAAGATATGTACATATATTTAGGACCGATTATATACACTACCAGACTATCTTGTATCTTCCTGTTACTTGTTTCACTTAAGCGTCCCTTCTGCTTGAAATGAAGTATATTGTAGCACAGAAAAATTTACAATTACACTACGTGACAAAATTTCAACAAAGTCGTGACCAAATGAATCTGACAGCTAATCTTTATGTAAAATTTTCCGCTGAATCTGAATATGAACTCAGAATTGTCAAAAGTAGAAAAGTTTTTGAGATATTCCAAAATAACCGTTATTTGTGTTTTTAAAAAAGATGATGTGACTGAAATGCAAATATCTTAAAAAATTTTAAACGAATTATGTATTTCTTTCTTTTTGGTAAAAGGTTATAAAATTTCTAAAATAACCATGGATTGCTTGTGAAGATTGGTCAAGAAATGACAGAGTTACAGGGGACAAAAGTTCAAGCTTCATTGGAAAATGATTTTGTTAAATTTTGCTCTTTTGAAGTTATTTTTTTTAAACCAATCATTTAAAAATCCTAATGTTTTATTGCATGCGACGTTAGATTATTTTAATATGAACATTTTGCGCCCAACGAGACATAGATTGGCACAAAAATGACAAAGCTACAGAAGATTTTGTAAATTAACCCACATAGAAATTCAAAACTTTCAAGCAACTTTTAATATTTATTGTTATTAAAAATTTAGCTTTGTATATTTATTTGATATGGGTTAATTCAATTAATCTTCTGTATCTTTGTCATTTTTGCACCGATCTGGATCCTATTGGGCACAAAATGTTCGTATTGAAATAGGCTAAAGTTTTATTTTTTGGATATTTGCATATCAGTCACATCATCTTTTTTAAAAACACAAATAACGGTTATTTTGGAATATCTCAAAAACTGTTCTACTTTTGACAATTCTGACTTCATATTCGGATTCAGCGGAAAATTTTACATAAGGATTACGTTTCAAATGCATTTGGTCAAAAAATTGTTACGTAGTGTTATCAGACACCAGCAAAATGTAATTTTTGACCTGCTACGGCCTTCGTCAACATCCTTTGTGTCACAGTGGATAGTGATACTTTATAAACTGTATGTACCTAACTCAACAATTTTAACAAATATATTATCTGAGAGTTATTTCTGGTAGTGTATAGAATCATTTCTAAATTTATTTACACATCTAGAGCTTTAAGGTTAAGAAAATGTGGGCTTAAGCAATAAAAGTATGTTAAATATTAAAGAATAGAACTATTACAAACAAGTAAGAAAGTATAGTCGGTCAAGCCCGACCATATGATACCCAGCACCACAGTACTTAAAAACACATCATGCTTATGTGTCCATATAAATATGGATTTCTATATGTTTAAAAACTTCATTAAAATCGGTTTGAAAGTTTGTGAGAGGCAGAAATTGCCCCCTACAACCCCTTGTGGTCCTATTTTTGAAAAACTGTATAGCTTATGTGTCCATATAGGTATGGATCTATCCATGTTTTAAATTTCATTAAAATCGGTTTGATAGTTTCTGAGAGGAAGAAATTTCCCCCTATCTTCCCTCGTGGTCCTACGATTCGGCCCATTTTCAATAGGCTTGGTCCTTGTGCCAATTAGAACCTTTGTCCCAAATTTTATCAAATTATCTCTTAAATTGCGACCTGTACTTTGCGCACAAGGTTACATGGACAGCCAGCCAGCCAGACTGCCTGCCGGCCAGCCGGACGGACATCGTTAGTTCGACTCAGAAAGTGATTCTGAGTCGATCGGTATACTAGGACCAATATTTTAAGGCGTTACACACATCAGCACAAATGCATAATACCCTCTCCACTATTGTGGTGTGGGTATAAAAAGCTTTATAAAATTGAAATTTACCTAATAGAATTCATTTGAAAAATAAAAATGTTTAATATGAAAAAAGCAGCTTATAAGAAGAAATAATTCTCAGATTCTATTTAATATTAGGTTACATTTTAAATTGCTTGTTATTCGAAAAACAAAGCCCAACTACCTGTCAATAATTGTTTAACTCTAGAAATGTATTTGGTATAATTTTCTCCTTTTGAATAAACAATTTTATGATTTGCTACAATAATATTTATTTTTGTTTTTTTTTTTCTTTGTCAAACAAAGTCTTTTTGCATATTTACTCTTGCATTTTTATTCTTGCACTTTTCAATATAAACAACATTTATATACTTGCTACCGATATATCAATCAATCTATCTATCTATCTGAAAATTTGTAATCATTGCCTTTTTGAATTTATTAGAAACGGTAGTGAAGATTTTTTAATTAAAAATTGAAAAAGAGTAGAAGGAAAATCTATTGAATTCAAATGTAGTTGTCGAAATTGAAATGCTAAATTGAAACAAAGTTGTTGAAATCTTGTGAAAAAAATTTACTGCCGAATTTATTGAATTTAAGCACACAAAAAAACTAGTAACATCTGATGTACTCTTGTCAGTGGTAGTGAGTGTCACAAAGAGTGGTTTTTGTCAATTTTTTAGGTCATGTTACATTAAAATAAAGTTAAATTTAAATACGAACAGTAATTTCTATATTTTTACATTCAAAATAAATCCAAAAAATTTTATCACAATTAAACCTAAAAATACCAACCATTCTGAGATTCTCAGCCCCCAATCATATTTTTTATTATATTTTTTGTCTGCTATCTATAATGTTCGCTCTACACGCAGAGCAAAAACATGTTTTTCTCTGGGTGTATGGTTTAAAGCAGGGTTTAAAAAACTGCAGTCAAAATAAAATAATTGCTTTTCTTCCACTTTTTGAGTTTTGATTGCACAAAAATAAACTGTTGCTTTTACTTCTGATTCATCAAATGAAAACAGTCGTAGTCCAGCCAAAAGCAAAATACGAAAAGTTGTACACAACAAAGAATAACGGCAGTCGAAATGTTCGGAAGTGTTTGGTTTGACAGACTGATGGCCATTTTCTCATTAGTCGATTATCTTTTTTCCCAATGAAAAACTGCACATTAAAGAAATTTGGTTTTCTCAATGTCTCATTTGCTTCTATTTTGTCGCAATGCTAACCGGCACTCATCTGCCAATTATTTATTTTCCTTATATTTTCCGTACAGATAAATTCAATCAGCTGACTCCCAACTTTTACATGTATTTTGAGAGGTGTTGCCAACTCAAACCAATGTTTTTTGTCGGTATATTGAGAAACCCAAAATCGTTAACGGACAGTTTTTCGGTATAATAAATTTATGTTGACATTAAGTAACAGACAGTTTGTCGATACATTGAGAAAATGACCATGAAACTTTTAATAAATCCCGAAGTAAATGACAAATGAAGAAGTCGAAATTACAGCACAATCTTATGACTTTTACTATCGCAACTGCAGCTTTTTAAACTCTCAAAAAGTTTAGCACCAGTTTGGAAATACATATATGTATTATATTTTGTAAATTGGCTAGGTTCAGCTCTAAACCCTCCAATTATAGCAATAAAAAATTTACTGTCCGTCAAAGTAAAATGAAAGTTTTTGCTTGGGAAAATATTTTGAAAGAACAATAAAAAAATCTGAAATTTGTTTTTGCCTTTAATATATAAATTTCTTACCAACAATGTTGATTTCAGTTTGAAAAACAGCCAGTAAGTCTTCGAACTTATTTCTAATCAATTATATTTCCTATCTAACATTAAATGTTGTTTTCATATAAATAAATTACAAAACTTTTACTGAACCATAAAAGCTGTTTATAAATAATAAAATGAGGCATTAAAACAAATACTTATTTCTTTATAAAGAATTTCTTTCTGCAGCCGAAAACATTTATTTTTAAATAAATACATTTAAACGGAAATGAAAGTCGATTTTGTATGTTTTCCCTTAGGGTTCAGACTTAGTATCAGTGTTGCCAGGATTTTTTTGGAGTGATAAAAAATCTCTTTCTTAAAATTGCCCCAGTTTTAAATAACTGTATAAATTAAGAAGCTTTTATTAAATCTAGCGACTTTTAGTTTAAAAATTCTTTTTTTTATTTAATTTTGCCTTATTTATAAAACTTTTTAGAACAAAAGTAACTTTTGGAAAGAAGGGATGATGATCTCAGATTTTGCTCTGCCTGTTTTTATACCCTTCAACGGAGGAAAATAATAACATATTGTTTCCTAAATTTTTTTTTCATAATTTGTATATACTTATAAACTAATAATAATTAATGACCCCTATTCTGCGTTTCGATTCGGATCGAAATTTTCTCCGTTTTTGGCAACTTTGGTATTCTGTGCCCATATTCTGTAACTCCCGCGTTGAAAAACTTTTCGATTGAAATGTGAGAACTGAAACAAAAATACCATAAATTGAAACAAACATGTTTTTCTCACTAAACTGTTACTGTATCATTTTTGGTGTGTAATAGATGTAACGTAAGGAAATTACTCGCCAAAAATGTTTCAGTAACAGTTAAGTGAGAAAAACATGTTTGTTTCAACTTATGGTATTTTTGTTTCATTTCTTACATTTCAATCGAAAAGTTTCTCAACGCGGGAGTTACAGAACATTGGCACAAAACACCAAAGTTGCCAAAAACGGAGAAAATTTCGATCCGAATCGAAACGCAGAATAGGGGTGAATAAAATCTTATCGAAATTATTAAGTTTACATCCTTCCAATCAAACGTCAATTATCCTTATCGCGGTTAACGTTCACGGAGGTGTTTAAGGCTCTTTTAATCGGATAAGTATCTGCAGTATCTCTTCTCCTTAAGCGAATGTGGCAGCCATCCTTCAAATATTTCGAGCTATGGATTGGGATGCACTTTGAGTCTTTTTAAAAATTTACAACAATATCGTTATCATTGTTTTTACTAATGGCACATTGAAATCCTTCTGAATATTTGAGTTTTTAACATACCAGGGGGCAGCTGTGATTCTTGGAAGAAGTTTATTTTGGCGCCTTTGAATTTTTGCGATATTAGAGGCCAGGGCCGTAGCACCAGATTGCCTTTAAGATAGAGTTGTAAAGTAGAAGTTTGCAATCGGGACAAAATGTCTTTCAATAAGCCGATAAATTTAAATTGCTTTAAGCTTCGTTCACAAACAGAAAAACAATTTCGTTTTTTCTACTATCTTTTTTCTTTCCAAAGAAATATATGCATAATATTGTTGTGGCTAAAATTTGCAAACGGTTTCTTAATGCAAAATGTGTGTGGTTGCAAAAGAAATCGTTGCTCTATTATGAACACCAAGTGAAAATGTTTTTTTGATTGTGAACGAAGCTTTAGGTTTCATTTTATTCAATTTTCATATTAAACGTCGATCTTGCTGTTATTTTACATTTTAATGTTGAGGTATTATTTGAATTTTAATTTTAATGGAAGGGCTTTATGCCCTACGCAGAGTTATATAAAATCGATATTTTTAAAGTAGATTATTAGATTAGTAGTTACATGGAAGAAACAAAAAATAATACATAAATTTATTAACTGCCTGTTTTTGAAGTTAAAATAAAAATTTTCGTTTAGAAATTTATCAGGGGTGTTCTGGAAATCGAAAACGCTAAACGCAAGAATTTGGAAGTTGTTTTTAATACACTTTTAATCTAATTTTTATAATTTTTTCTATAAAATTCTTTTTAATAAAGAAATATTTGTAAAATAATTGTCATCAATTTCTTTTGTTACAGAAATCTTACTCAAAAACGACGTTTAAGATTATTGCGTTTCGATTTCCAGAACACCCCTGTATATTGAAAACAAATTAGAGTGATGTTATTGTTATCTAAATATAAATTCCCAAACGAAAATTTTAATTTTTATTTAAAAAACAGGCAGTAAATAAGTTCGGTTTTATTTTTCATATAGAAAAAAAAGTAAATCTGAATTAATAATGAATAACAGTGTTCAGATTTTCAGCCACTTCTATTCATATAAAGGAATGTTTTAATTAAGTAATATTCACATAAAATATTTAATTTCCAATGCAGAGATAAAAATCTTTTAAAAATGCGGTAAACTGTTTCCCTTAAATCTTAACACCCCGTCTTCACGAGCCAAATCTATGTTCGAACAACAAACACGTTCTTGTGAACGCATGAGTTTGCCTCGTAAAGACAGCTGTTATCAATATTTAGTTCTTGTTCAAACAGCATTGATCAAAAATTTGTTTGCACAACGATGTCTTATAGCAACGGCTATAATATCACAAAAAATAACCGCAATTTTTTTTTTTTTTTTGTTGCTTATTATATGGGTTGTTGTGCCATACGTGGTGTTCCCCACATCAAAGTACACGAATAAACTATTATTTTTTGTGCGCACAAAAAAATTACTCGTCAAGACAGGGTGTAAGCAGTTAGCGGAAGAACAAGAAAAAAAGACAGCACCAAAGGTTTTTAAAGTAAAAAAGATTATGAAAAAAAAATGTACTCAGAAATAAAAGTAAGGTTAACATATTTGTTATTCTTTTAAAAATATTACTAATTAAACAAAAAATTTAAATCCATTTTTAAAATTTTGCCTTACGCACAATCTGTCTTTAAAATAAATCTCTTATTTGCGGATTAATCATCTCCTCTGGCAACACTGTTTACTAATATAGCTACATCCATTAAAATGAAGTAAACAATTTTAAAAGCATCGTGTTCTCAGTATTAAGAAAGTTTTTGTTTTTATATTTTTTCCGGCGACTTTAAGTTAAAGATAATTTAGATAACAACAAGTGAAATAGGCTTTGCCGAATCTTATATACCCTTCACTTTAGCAAAAAGCGAATTGTTCTCCAAATCATATGGTATGGGCGCTGTTGTTTCGAAATCCTTATTCCGGAGCATAATTGCATGGACTCTAAGTCAAATTATTTGTCTTTCTTACTTAAACGATTTGGGTGCTATTGTGCCAAAACCATAATTTTGAGAAGAAAACAATAGTTTTACACAAGGACCGGAAAACGTTTTTTTTATGTTTTTTAAAAGATAGTTATCATTGGGGTTCGAAAAATATTTTAAACTGTACAAAAAACAAAAAAGAAAAACATATTTTGTTTGATATTATTTCTTTAAGTTCAAAATAATAAAGTTTTCAAAAAAAAGTTTTAATTTTTTCGTACAAAATAAAATTTTTTCCGATCAGTTAAAAAAAAAAAATAAAACACAAACAAAAAAGATATTTATTTTTTCAAATAGAAAACTGGGAATTATTTCCTTTCGTAGGTAACTTTATATTATATTCAACATTTTTTATTTTTCGAATTTTTTCCATGAGTTAAATTTCAGTTATGTATTTTATAAAGCTTTATTGTAATAGTCTTATTCCTTCAATTTTTCAGGAACGACTTTGTACACTACCAGACTATTATATTGTATCTTCTTGTTACATTTTACCTACGCTATCCTTTGGATAGCAATGAAGTATTGTTGCGACAGCAACTAAATTTTGTGTTCCAATATCAACGACTTGGAATAGCAATAAAACAATTTTCTTATGTAGATAACGTGGCGTGTTTTATTATCTAAAATCAATGAAACGAACATTTACAAAGATATATAGATGAGATTCTAAATTAATTAAAATATAAGTATAACTTACTCTATTCCCTTGGTACGATAATATTTAATATTACTTATTTAAATGTGTCCAATTAGAAAATGGAGATCAGTTTAGTTAGTATAACCAAGCGATTACCGCTTAACTATAAATTCGAACTGATTACTTTGTAATCAGATCAGTATTTGGTATTAAAAAACATATTTGTCAATTCTGACATAAAAATACTTTAAAAATACTGTTAAATTTCAAATATAATTAATTAGTTCATAACAAGTATATTGTATGCACAGAAAAATTTACAATTATTAGACACCAGCAGAATGTAATGCATTTTCTGGCCCGCTACGGCCTTCGTCAGCATTCTTTGTGTCACACTGGATAGTGATACTTTATAAATTGAATGTATTTAAAATACATAACTGAAATTTAACTCATAGAATAAATTCGAAAAAAAAAATGTTGAATATAATATAAAGTTACCTACGAAAGGAAATAATTCCCAGTTTCAATTTGTTAAAATAATTGAGTTAAATACATTCAATTTATAAAGTATCACTATCCAGTGTGACACAAAGAATGCTGACGAAGGCCGTAGCGGGCCAGAAAATGCATTACATTCTGCTGGTGTCTAATAATTGTAAATTTTTCTGTACATACAATATACTTCATTGCTATCCAAAGGATAGCTAAGGTAAAATGTAACAAGAAAATACAATATAATAGTCTGGTAGTGTACAAAGTCATTCCTGAAAAATTGAAGGAATAAGACCATTACAAAAAAGCTTTATAAAATACATAACTGAAATTTAACTCATAGAATAAATTCGAAAAATAAAAAATGTTATTTATTTTTTCAGTACAAATTTTTTTTTGTACATGAAAAGAAAAACCGAAAACTTAAAATTGAACATGACAAAGATAAAAATTATGAGATAAGATTATAAAGATATGTATATTATTTTTTTACGCCGTTAGGCTATTTTTATTGTTTTTTTTAACCGATTTAGCGATTTCAAATAAATTTTAGAGTTTGTTTCTGATGTTGATTTTTTCGTGAATTTTTGCCATGTTCGCGATAGAAGCGATTTTTTCCTGTAAGTTTCTGGTTCTTTACAGCTTTAACGATTTATAATAGATAGTAGACTCTGCTATCATGCCGCTGTTAGCAACTTTTTGCGAATTTCCGCTAATTTTGCAATTTTTTCCGAGTTTTTGCCATTCCTTATAGTTTTAGGGACTTCCAATCAATTTTATGTATTGTTTGAAATATTAAAAATTTTCGCAAACTTTTACGAATTTTTGCAACGTTTAATTTACTAATAAAATTAGTGAGTTTCTTTTAAATTTGCATTTTCATAATAGTGGTGATTATAAATTAAATTAAAATTCACAATTTAAACTACAAAATTTGAGTTCTCAATGTAAGTTTCTAAAAACAAAAAAAAAAAAAAATATTTTTCCTTAAAACGTTTTTTTTTAAACTTTATTGTTTTTTAACTTTAAAGAACAATTCAAACAAAATATTTTTTTTTTTTTTTTTTTTTGTACGGATGAAAATATTTTTTGAACATCAATGATAAATATTTTTTCATGTACAAAATACATTGAAGTACAATCAAAAATAAATATCTTTTTTTGTGTTTCTTAATTTTTTTTAAACGGATAGAAAAAAAAAATTTATTTTGTACGCATGAGTTTTGAATTTTTCAAATGAAAAACTTAAATTTTAAGTTTTTGGTTCTTAATTTCTGATGCATGGTTTTACATATCGCTCATTTACTTCAATAGTGACACAACTCAAAAAATTAAATTTTGCTGCCGAATTGTTCGCTATGATTTTTTTTAATATTGTGTATAAAAATTGATAGTGGAAAAGTGGTTCTTTTGGTGCTACTCGATCACTCAAAAGCCTTTGATACAGTAGATCACTTTATTTTATGTAAAAAGCTGAAACATATGTTTAATTTTAGTAACACCTCAGCTAAACTTATGTCTTCGTACTTATCTGATCGTTCACAATCAGTAGTTCTATACAACCGTATATCTACCACAGTCTCTGTATCAAGAGGTGTGCCTCAGGGATCGATTTTGGGTCCCCTTTTATTTTCCATTTATGCTAATGATCTACCAGTCAAACTCAAATATTGTAACATACATATGTATGCTGACGACGTTCAGGTATATCTGAGTAGCACAGTTAAAATGCTGAATGCATCAATCTCCAAGCTTAACTATGATTTAAGTAACATACATAAATGGGCAGTTGCAAATGGCCTTTGTCTCAACCCGAAAAAATCGAAATGCATCGTAATTCATAAGCGATTACTTAATCTTGATCGTGTTTTTGAAGTTAAACTAAATAACAAGCAAATCGAAGTCGTAACCTCTGTCAAAAACCTCGGAATTATATTCAACGACACTCTCACCTGGACAAATCACATCAACAGTGCTGTGGGACGAACATATGGAATGTTAAGAACACTCTGGGCCACTCAACATTGCACACCTTTAAATATTAGAATGCTTCTTGCTAAAGCTTATTTAATACCATCTTTGCTCTATGGGTGTGAAATTTTCTCAAATTGCGATGCTGTTAGCAAGCGTAAACTAAAATCCATCTACAAAAATATTGTGAGATATGTTTTTGGTATTAGAAGATATGGCTCAGTCTCCATGTTTAACACAAAACTTTTTGGAATCTCGTTTGAAAACCTCCTTAAACTACGAACTCTTTTGTGTTTGCACAAGATTGTCTATGATAAAACACCAAAGTACCTACACGACTTACTAAGATTTGGGAGATCCAGTAGGGGTAAAAGAATTATCACCATTAAATATAGAACGCTTGTATCTGAATGGCAATTTTTTATCAATGTCATACGCCTTTGGAACGAACTACCATATCACATCCAGCTATATAGTAACGCATCAAAATTTAAAATTGAAGTTCTAAAACTATACGCTTAACGTCTAATGATTTGGTTTTTATGATTTTGTTTTTTATGGTTTAAAATTTTTCAATTACTTTTTAAATCATTTTTAAGATAATAAATTTTAAAATTTTGTTAAAATGTTAAATGTTCAAATTAGATATTATTATTTATTATAATTCTTTAAGTTATTTCCTATTAACAAATTAACCTGTTTAGCTTTATAAAATCCTATGCTGTAATTATAAGATTTAATCTTGTTGCATAGGACAGTCGATGAAATAAATAAATAAATAAAGTAATCTTAATATCTTTTATACTTTTGCCGTTTGAAAGTAACGTGTCGTTATTTTTTCATACTGGTTAGAGCTAGGGATGCAACATCGCTCTGAAAAACATCGATGTTAAAAACACGATACATCGATGTTTAACATCGATGTTGAAACCTACTTTGCAATTACACTAACGGACTGTTTTAATTCTTCTTTGCTACTGAAAATCTTAATGCCCAACTATAATATACATATGCTTGCATAAGCTTTTGTCAAAAATTAACAAAAAGCCTGTCAAAAACATTTAAAAACACCAAAACAAAGTGTAATCAGTTCCGCATTTTGCTTAAGCCAATGACAGATTCATAAAATTAATCAAAAAGTTTCCATAAGTGCAATATGGTTTGACAAACATGATTTTTATGTATTCGCACAGTTGCTTGAGCCAACTTAAGCAACTTAATACTTACATATAGTTATACAATGCACAGTATGCATGCATGTACATACATACATACGTACTTTGTATGGCTATCAGGGGTGTGCTGGAAAACGGAAACGTAAAACGCAAGAATTTGGGAGGTCGTTTTTAATACACTTTTAATAAAATATTTTTAATTTTTGTTTTAAAATTCTGTTTAATAGAGAAATATTTATATAATATTTATCATAAAATTCTTATATTACAGAAATTTTATTAAAAACCCACATTTCAAATTCTTGCGTTTAACGTATGCTTTGAAAAACACTTTTTTATATTTTTAAATAAAAGGTTTAATTGAAAAATAAAAATTAAAATTGCTAAAAATATTATAAAAAATATTAAATTAATGAAAATATTAAATGGACGATGTCGATGTTTTTTAGTTTTGACGACGATGTATCGCCGATGTATCGTAAATCAAAACATCGATATTAACATCGATGTTTATGAACGATATATCGATGTTTTCTAAACATCGATGTATCGTTTGCATCCCTAGTTAGAGCAAATCAAAAATTTTAAACAAGTTTATCTCGTAATGATTTTTGTATTTTTGGCTCTATTGATTTAAATGAGCGAAATTTAAAGTCATTTCGTTCATTCGAAACCAGATTTTGTTAATTTTCATTTCTAGTTTTCTACTAAGTTTATTAAAGGTAAACACGCAAAGAACAAACATGGTTGTGGTAAACATATTCTAAGAGCACCATATTATGATAAGATTCATGATTGTAGTCAACATATTACGATTATCATGACATTATCGTATTATGACCAAATATATTCGTAATATCAGATTATAATATTTTTCACTTAATCATATCCTCATCATATTAATCATAATAAGTTTAGAAGTAATCATATTTTTTTTTATTTCTTTAAACTTGTTTTTTTAATGGGTAATTTTTTAACCACCCACTAACAAATAATTCGATAGGCATATTTAAAACAAACGACAAAACTGATGAAAATTATTTTACAAATGGCGATAACAAAATATTATTAAAGTAAAGATATTTTGATTGTATCTTAAATATATTCTGATTACACGTATAGAAACTTAACATGGTATGGCTATTAAATACTATAAAATAGTTGTGAGTAATATCATATGTTTTCAAAGTTATCATTTTTAGCTGTTAGAAAAATGAATATTTTTCAGTAAACCATACTCAAATTCATAATTGCGATAAACATTGAAATGTTAACAGTAACTATAATATTGCTGATATTAAATAAAAATAAAATTTTTTTTGTGTACGACAACAATATATTGTTATAATAATCATAGTGTAGTTGCCGTAACCATGACCAACCATATTTTTTCTCTGCGTGAATAAAGGTAAAACATAACGTTCATAGATTATAAGAATGCTTTTAAATATTTAGGCTTATAGGTAAAAATTAGAGATTTGTAGGTATAATTTAGAGGCAGTCGCACAGTGGTCTGACCCATACGCAAAAATAATGTTTAATGAAGTGCTTAGAAAATTTATGTAGTTAGTATACATTTTTGCTTACAAAGTATTTTAAACAAATTTGTAATTCTCACTTTTTGTTAACAGTGGAGAGAACGAAAGTCAAAAAATTTATGACTTCAAGAAAAAAACGACTTTTACCTGTTTTACGAAAAATTGCTTCATTCTTTAAAGTATTCTTTTCAAACTTAGAAATTTTATTAACCACCATACACTGCCGGCCACATGAATAGATTCCCCTTTGTACTTTGTACAACTGCAATTCTCTCCGATTTTTTCACACAATTGTCGGTGGTTTGTTTTAAGTTTTAAAGGTGTCTATGTTTTCTTGCTCTGAGATCAAATTTGTGTTCTGGAATAGTCCCGTTATAACTTTTTTTATATTTTGTTTTGTGATAGGCCAAAATTGTTTAAATGTCAAATTGTTTTAATGCAAATTGCGTTATTTTGATGACATTTTTTTTAAATGTGTCGAGTAAAAGCTTTAACATAAGCTGAAAAAATAAAAACAAAATTGCTGCAAAAATCAATAGAATCCGAAATAAGGTATCTAATTTTTTACAGAATGAGTCAAACTACGGAAAAATTATGAAAGGCCGTACTAACAGTGTACTTTTGGCAACTGATAAAAGTGCTTCTCTCAGAGCATAAAATTCTTATTACTCGTGTGCACAAAATAAATCTGAGGCTGAAAATCGGAAGCGCTTAAAACTTAAGAAAAAAAAACCATCACTTTACGATGCTTGAGAAAAATGCGCCTTTTGTCGGACTCACACGACGTGGAATAACGAGTGGCACCGTGTCGTTTTTTCAGATGAAAAAAATTAAATTAGAAGACCCTGATGGCTTCAATTATTATTTTCACGATATTCGAGTAGAAGAGCATAAATTATATCGTTTGCATAGCAGAGTAGGAAAGCCATATCCTTTTATGGTACCTGCGATTATGAACGCTTATTGCTAAATTGAATTGAATCGAATTGACGAAACAATCGGTAAAAATGGAGGCTTTAAATTGTAACAAATGTAAATTAAATAAAAAATTTGTATTCATGTCACGCAAACTTTTTAAGGCATTTTTTTTTTACTTGGCTTGCAAAATTATTTAAAAAAAACCAGTGTATATGCATATTGAACCAATTATTGTAGTATTCAATACTATCTAAATTATTAAAATGTTAAATCAATTCAGAAGTTTTCCCTTCTGTTGTGAATAGAGTTTTTCAAATTTTAATTGTTTTCAGTTCGCGCTTTTGGAATATTCGAAGAAAAACTTATTTGAAAACTTTAGAAAGCCTATGTGGGACTCGTGTCTTTAGTTGTTTTATTCAACTAAATTTTAACACAATATTTAAGCATTCTGCAGTTAAAGGCTTATAAAGTTGAATTTTGAGAATGAGATTTTGATAGGGCTTATGATAAATTATAGGTAAATTTTTACGAAATTTTACTTCTTGTCTAAGCAAACTATAGTGAGCTAAGTATTACAAGGCGTACACAGAAAAAAATAAAAATTGATTTAAATTAAAAAATTTGTGATATTAATTAAAAAATTAATTAAATTTGCACCAGTAAACAAATTAATAGTATCAATTAAACCAGTTAATAGTATTAATTAAACGTTTAATTCACTTGATTAAACGTTTAATTCACTTGATTAAATTTTTAATTAAAACTGATTATATTTTTGAATTTTTTCTGTGTAGTAAAGTTTTTTGCACCACAAAATCATTATTCGTTACACTTTGAGCCATTCTTACAAAATTTCCGAGAGTAGGTAAATTATGTATCGGCCTTCATCATATTTGGTGACATAAAAAAATAATTTTTTGAAATTAAATGACAATTGGTGCATTACGCCACAAATTTATGTTAGTTTTTGATAAGTTTTAAGGGAGCTAGTTCCACATTTTGGTGCATAACTCTTTTCCTGCTGAAGCGATTCTGCTAGAATTGAATCCCAACACCCTTGAAGAACTAGAAACAATTTGAAACTGAAATGGCTAAATCGACTTGGAATAACTTAAGGACACAGAAAAAATATTTCTGATTTGAAGTATAAAATTGTAAAAAAATTTGTTATTAAATATGGCAGACTTAATTTCTCCTTAATGCTCAATTTGTTAAACGGCAAAGCTGTTTCAGAATTCCTAATTCGTAATGTTGAGCTTTCTGTTCCCATCCGCCCTTTTAGAAATTATATTTCCCTTAGACTTCAGTACTTTCATTCTAATTATGCAAATGAGTTCTGAATTTAACAATGGGTATACGTATATTGATTTCTATGATCCTATTGGCATCAAAAATAACCACAAAAAACGTACTTTTTTACATATTTAACATTTTTGTGAAATGGAGGTTTATTTATCTCAACCCCTTAAAAACTGCATGAACCTGGAAATGGAAACAAGTTTTTTGCTTACCAAAAGATGAATCAAACTGCCGTAAGTCAACACATTAAATGTCAAGGATGTTTAATATTAAACCAATTTTACATCGAAAAAGTACGTTTTGTTAAAAAAAAATGAAAAAAGGACGTTTTGTTTAAAAAAATATTAAATTTTCTACAGATTCTTGTAATTCTTCCATGTTTTAATTATACTATTGTATTAATAATTTTTTTCATAACACGCATTCACCAAACAATAGTTAAATTATTGCAATTATTGGTGGCTGTTCTTGAAAACTCATCGAAGAAATACAAATTTACATTAAAACAAAAGCAAAGTAGGTATAAAACAGTGATGCTCATTCAAGCAAACGATTGTTTAGAAGCCCCACCCCTTTGTTTTTTACGCTCATTAATTAAGATGCACATGTACGGAAGCTGTGTTGATCTTGTTTCAAAAACACTTTCACACTGTAATAAAATTAAAAAAATATTTTAATGCTTTTACGAAACTGTCATAAAAGCATAAATATAGAAGATTTTAGTGGAGTTTTTTTTATATATAATTCTTACTTTTAATTTCCAAACATGCTCGCAGTTCACACTGAATTTTTTTTAATGGTAATATTGAAAAATTTCCAATGCTTGCTGTTTTTTAAAAATTTTTAAAATTTAGAATTTTAAAAGTCAATTTTAAAAATAGAAAATTTTGTTTGGACTGTATTATTATGAATGTTTTAGAGCTAAAACAATTTCTTTCTATTAAATTTATGGTGTTTTCTTTTCTACAAAAAAAGTGAAATTTTATTTAAAAAAAAAAATGGAAATTGGTGTCTGTTTCTTAAAAATTTTGCTCCCGAAAAGGGTGGCTTGTTTTATTCTAAAAAACTCATCCTTTTCGGGAGCAAAATTTTTAAGGAACTGACACCATTGTTTTAAATAAAATGTCACATTTTTTGTAGAAAAGAAAAGACCATTAAATAAAATTTGTGCGCATAGTTTTGCGTATCTCTGTACTTTAACATTCTCTCGCAATACATATGCAAAACATTTTTGTGCACCCCTGGTATAAAAAATAGTTTTTGTTTATCATACATTTCTAAAATTAAATAAACGTGAGGATTTTGAAGTGTTTCTCTCTCTTTAAAAAACGGTAAATTGTATGACAAACACTTCTTAAACAAACAATTTCTTAAACTTTGTTTTTGTTTTAATAGAAATTTTCACTTTTTCGACGCGTTTTCAAGAATAGCCACCATTATTTAACACTTAATTTTAACGAAAATGAAATGACATAAATAAACGTCAAACAAATTAGGAATATTAAGAAATGTTATGTTATTAAAACAACTACACGAAAAAATGGCAAAAACAATGAAAAAGCCCGTTTTGAAAAAAAAAAAAAATAAAAAAGAACCCATTTTCTTGGTAAAAAAAAAATATGCTAACTAGATTTTTTCTTTAAGATTTCAACCCAAATATTATAAAACTATCAAAAAACCAATTTTTCAAAAAATGCAAAAAAGTACGTTTTGTTCTGTCGTTAAGTAGAAAATTTTAAGTATATAAGCAAACGAGAATTACGATATAGATATGGACTAAGGACTAAGGAAACTGTCGTTAGGATATAAAAAATAACCGATATAAATTCTTAAATATTTATTTCCTAAAAGCATTTCATAATTTGTACATTTCTTGGTGCTTTTAAACGAGAAATATACTTATAAAAACTCGCTTGCATGAATATCCTATGCTAATAAAAAAATACCTTAATTTCATCAGCATCATGAAAAGCTAAATTAAAAGTTTGATCAACATTTAACAAATTTAGTTTTGATGAAAAATATTTTTTTTGAAAATGTAATTGTATTTGACAAGCTTGTAAGGGAATTTTTTAATGCAATTTATTAAAATTGCATTATATTGTGATGCATAAATGTTCAATATGTATGTATATAAGCAAATGCTTATACACGAAACGAATTTAACTTTTTTAAATAGCAAATTGTAACTGCAAAAGTTTAGGTGCATGAAAACATAAAATCTTTCGATATTTATTCTAGTTAAAAAATAAATTTTTCTAAAAAATGATTATAATGTCTATTTTTTCTTTCTAAATAATTTTTTTTTATTATTTTTCACAAAGTGACATTTTATTAATGTTTTATTTTATAAAAAATGACAATAGTCTAAAAGTAAATGCGTATATCCTTTAACTATTTATGCATTTATTTTATTACTCTTCTGCCATCTGCGACAAAAAGAAAAAAAATACAGATAAAATTTTTACGGTATGAAAAAAAAACAACATGTAAATTCTGTATTGTAAAGTGATTGCAGTTGAAAGTTAAAAAAAAAAATTAATGGAAAAAGAAATCAGAAATGTCATATTCCATATTCTAACATAAAAACACATGTATACAAGCAGAGCACTAATATATAGTTGTATGTTTACCTACATATGTATGTATATAAATTTTCATGAACATGTCTACATGTACCCGTTAGTTTCTTTGAAGACACAGGATAACTACAAAGTTTATCAATGATGCAATAACCTGACGCTTAACTAAACAGAAGTTATCAATAGTCAGTTTGCTAAAACTCAACCGAACAGAGTAGGTTATATCAGAGTTTAAAATTTTTTCATGTGTGAGCGACCACATTTTTTGATATTTCTCATTCAACAGAAATCTTAAATTTATTTCTTTCTTTTACAGTTATAAACGAACACCAACATGAAATATAACTCTCATGTATCTTGGCAGCGTTATAAATGACATCGGTGGAACAAATAGGATAAACTGCATTAATTCAAAAAAGGACGTGATGTTTTTGCAGCATTAGATAATACGTAGCGATCTCATTTCATCTCAGAGCACAGTATTAAAATCGAATTTTTATCTCGATTTTTTGTTTTTGTTTTTCGTTTCTTTATTCACAATTTTGAACTATAATAAACACTAGTTAACAATATTACTTTTTTATATACAAAGTCCCTTAATCGAGCTCTCTAGTATTATTGGAGTAACAAATGATTTACAAAATTCATAACTGATGTACATACTTCAAATGAAGAATACTTAATTTTTTTGTAATGAAAAGTTTAAAAAACATTACATTACTCGAATGTCAAGCCCGTCATTCTGTACGGCTGTGAATTATGGAATGTAGTGTTGACTTAGTTAAATATTCATAAGTAGGTGTCTGCAAATAATAATTATGATATTCTGGCACAATGACACTAAAATAAGCAGAAACCTGTAAGCCAATAAGTAAGAGAGCGTAAATGGAAAGGAATCGGCCATACCTTAAGAAAGCCAAGATACGATATTGCTAGACAGGCACTTTAATGGAACTTATAAAGGAGCAGCAGCAGGGATAGGCCTGCATACAGCTGGAGAAGGTCAGTGGAGGCGGAAACAGAAATTATAAGTCAATGTGTATTTATTTATCTTTTTATTTCTTTAAGTCTACGAAAAAAGTATTTATTAAAGTACAAACTTTAATAAATTCAAAATGGAAGTATAAAGAATTATGTAAACAGTTATATACAAAATTATTAATTTAATGAGTTTAAATATGAAATTTTGGTGGCGGCGGGTGTAGCTAAAGTGTAGTTAAAGTGCTACACACTCCAAACAATCCATTCAAAAGCCCCTGAACACACCCTCCCCTTGGAATAGAGATTAGCATGGCATAGGTCAGGCAGCCGCCATCCCCTGGATAAAAGTGGCAAGTTTTTCGATTTATGATAGCATCCCTGGAAAAACTTTTTGATTTTTAGTAATAGCTGGTAGTTACAACTACTTACCAGGTAACGTATGAAGTTACCTGGTAAGTAGTTGTCATTTCAATTGCCATTATTTTGAAAACTTTAATAAGTACTTACTAGTAATGACCACAGCAACTACTTATTACTTCTATTATTTTCAGTACTGAATATTTGCTTACTAATAATCAGCTCAATAACTACTTATTACTTGTGTTGTTTTCAGTACTGAATATTTAGTTACTGGTAACGTACTTAATAACTACTTATTAGGTCTATTAACTAGTGATTTTTTGGCTTCTGGTAAGTATATTGTAAGTACTTACAATTCAACTTACTAGTAGTTAAATAATAACTAGATATTTTTTGACTTCTAGTGAGTGTTTTGTAAGTACTGTGGACACCTCGAACAAAAATAAGTAGTTTTTCAGCCGAAAAATAAGTAGTATTTATTTTCTCCAACATTATTTGCTAACTTACCTGGTAAGTAAAGTTTTTGCTGGGATACTATTAAAATTCTTTGTACGGCAACATTACAAATTGTTAAATTTCTTTGAAGCGGCCCTTGCCGTCATTTTAGCTTTGATTTTAACGTAAATTTGTGATAATTTCTTTTACAAGAATGTAGATCTTTTGAACTTAATTTTACAGAGCAAGAAATAAATATTTTATAAAAGATGGGCATAAAAAGTTTTGGAGAAAAGTCGAAATAGTAAAGAGCTAAATAAAAGCATATGAGTTAATTTTTCGTTCATAAATGATAGTTTTGATGTGAGAAAATGGAACCCTGCCGATTAATCACCTTAAAGAATAATTTGTGATACAATTTTCTGATCTTTTTTTGAGCAATTTAATGGTAGTTAATAAAATTATTGGTGAGCATTTTCGTCTAATTTTTCAATCGTAATTGTAGTCGGGACTGTAAGAAAAGATAAACTCACTGTTTATTGTTGTTGTTGTTTTTGTTTAAGCTTTGATATTGTTACAAGTAAAACTGGGGTTTATAATTCTTGTAGATTCTAGAGGATTTAAGATTTTTGATTTAGTGAACCGACATGTGGTAGAGTAGCATATAAAAGTTTTTCAAACAATTCTGGTATAACACTAAGTTTAGCAATTACTATTTCTTCCAAATAGCGGAAAAATATTCGAGTTAAAGGGACTGGGGAAAATGCTCTAAAAAAACTTTAAGATGCACATCACACATTACAGGTTCTCTTTATCACAGTCACACAGTGACATTGATGTACTTTGGCAGTCTTTCTATCTACTGGGTAACTATATAGAAACTAACCTTGCTCGTATGCATTTCTTTTACTACAGGTATTAATGACAATAATGATAATGGTGATTATGATGATGTTGATGTTTTTTTTAATATACATAAGTATGTAAATAAGCTACTAAATGTAACCCAGTAAACAAACAAGATTGAGTTGACTAAAATCGTATACTAATTAAGTTATGAAATTCAGAGCTTAGAGTAAATCGAGAATATGCATTTTTAATGAGAACTATTTAAATAAAATTATACCGCCAAAACTTATTTAATTTAACAGAAATTCGTTTACAAGTAAACCCAAAAATATTGTTTGCTTAGATATTGCTTATAACTTGTATTCCTATATACGTTGTTGCAGTTGTTGTATGTATTATATAGTTGTTACATAAAGATGTTAAAATAATGATAAAAGTTGTACTTAAAGCTGTAAAGTGCACCTAAGAGTTTTTTTATTTTTTTTTTTTTATATTTTTTACTATATTTTTTTAATGATTTCCAGGGGAGTTGAGATACAACACAACGACTACAACAAAAAAAAAAAGACAATAGTAACTACATTATTATCTTCATCATAATCGCTGTAGTAGTTGTTGGTAAAAAATAAACGACTATGATACTGGGACACACAGCAAATTTTTAAAATCAAGTGGAATACTAGAAAAAAAAAGGAATATAAAAGGAGCAAAAACTAAAAGAAACTAAAATGACATCAGGTGTACTTGCAGGTATTTTAGATTTTAAAAGCAATTCTATGATAAAGCAACAAAAGGGATTTTATAGGAACAGAACTGTAAAGAGAAATACCAAAGTATTTTTTTTTTTTTTTTGTTCTTACTTACGAATTCACTTTTCTTTTTTGCCAACAAAAAAAAAAAAAAAAAATGTAAGCAAATGAGAAATAAAATGATTTTAAATATTTTTGCTTCAAAGCGTTTAAAATATGTATAACAAAAAGATTTAATATTGAAAAAAACATTGTTAGAATACTTAAATTGCAATTTAATGTTAATGTTCAAATAAGTACCAGGATTTCGTGTTTAGGCTTTCTTTAAGCCGGTTTCCTTAGTTGTTATCAAAATGTCATTTTATATTTTGATGACAGCCAAGGAAACCTGACTGAAGTGTGAACATGCATATAAAATTGAGTACACATATACGTTTTTCAGTGTCATTTACGATGGAAAGTACGCGGACACCCCACGACTTAAAAGAACAGAATTATTTTTTTGTATATATAAAGAGAACTTCGTGGGACTTTGATCTCTTAGAAAACGAATATCTGAAAAATAGTGAAATATTTAAAATTTGTGACGATAACGACTTATTATGTTTTTGCTTTAATATACATAATATATGAACATCTTTTGTTTTTGAAATTTGACCTATTTTTATTTTTATTAAATTCACTTCGGGAACTTAAATTCGCTTTTTCGTGCATGATTCGACGACGAAGCGTAATTTTAATGCTTTTTGGGCCAAAAATTACATTGTACCAATTTTAAATTAAATATTTTACACTTATTTACAGAAGTGTTTACTTTTATTTTGCCCTTTTCGTAAATGTTTCAATGCTTTAATTTATTTATGCACAATTGAGGCCTGCACCACAGACTACCACAGAACTGTAAAAAGTGACGTGTGAAATAGGCCCAAATCAGTTGCGAGGGCTGCTTTCGAAGAAAAAGACAGAAAGCTTTTTTTGGTAGTGAAGTGGCAATGTGTAAAAACAGGCAGCAACAATCAACACAAATGGCACGATCAAAACAAAAATAATAAAACACAGACCACGTTAAAAAAATGCATTAGTTCAACAAACGTTGTCTTTTGTGCAAAAAAAATGTATTTATTAATATTTTTTGTTTTATAATGTTATTTATTTACTTAAATATTATTTACTTGTGTTGTGGTAAACTTCACAGAAAAAATTATTAGTAGTTTTTTATCAATTAAAAAAATTATTTAAAAAGTATTTAAATTTAATTAATGTGATAATTGAAACAATTATTTTCTTTGTTGAAAGAAAATTAAAATAATAATTTTGATTTAATTAACATTTTAGTTGTTTTGAAATAAATTTTGAATTAAAATAATAATTAAATAACAAAAAATTATATCTTTTAAAATAAAATAATTTAAACTTATGAAATTGTTGCTGGAAATTTTCAAAATCAATCAACACATTGTTTATAACGGCAAAGTTTTTTGATCATTTTTTTAATTAAAATTAAAAATATCAGTTATTGAAAAAAAAGTATTGAAAATATTAAATTTTTACAATTTTTAGTAATCAATATAATCATTTTGGTAATAGGTGCAAAATCAACAAATGGGTTGCTTGATTCTATGAATTTAGTATAAATTTGGTGATTAGAGAAAATTTTTAATTTTTTCTGTGTTAAAAGTTAATTTTTACAAAAGCTTTGCAAATAAATCTCAACTAAATAAATTTGTGTTCATTGTATTGCGGCATAAAAGATGATGCAAAGAGAAATGCAAAAAGGGCAGCTTTCTTAAAAAGAGACAAAAAAAAAAAACGCAAAATCTTTAAATTAAATTTTTTAAACGTAGAAGATTCCTCATACGGAAAACCTGTAACACGAGTGAGATTCTTCCATAGCACAGCGAAAGAAGCTTCTTCAATCGTTGTGGCAATCGTTTAAGACGTGGGTAAAGATTATCTAACGAGTCTTTCATGTCAAGAATCGTATGAGACTCATATAGATATTATCTTACAATTCGTGAAATGTTCGCCGTACAATTGTTGAAAATATGATTTAGAGAGACTCGTAAAAGGGTCATTCGATGATGGTTTTACGAATGATAAACAAAGTGTAACGTTGTTGTGTTGTACTCTGAGAATAATCATTTAAAATTTTCTTAAGACTTGCATATTACAGCCGTACCTAAACAAAGGCGGCACGCGTTTTCTAGTTTTTGAATAGAGTGGCCTCAACGCTTTGCAATTGGAAAAACCGATTTTGACAGCTCGTTTAATAGTGGGGTTTGTAGCTATTGGTTATTAATAATGGCAATTTAGCTATTTTTCGGCCAATCTAACGTTTTTATCTCAATTTTTATTTATAATTTGTGGGTTTTATTAAAGAAGAAAGCTATCACTACTGTTCGTGACACAACGTTGGCGCTCTTGCTTAAGGTACACGGCTGTTAATCATTCCAAAATTTAAAAACGAACGTGTCAGAAAATGTAATGTTTTATACAGACTTTGGTGACTGAAAAAATCGTCACTTTTTAGAAAAAAATCAGCAAATCGGCACTTTGCTAATTTCGAAACAAAAATATGTATATTAGAGCGACTCAAAAAAAGTGATTTTGTTACCCCTCTGAATTTGTTTTATGATGATTCCCAATATATTTTGGTTCTAGCGTTGACCATCCGTGAGCTGGACCATTTTTGAAAAAAATATTTTTTTCAGTTTTTCTTTGCTCCAAGGCGACATAAATAAAATTTGGTATCATCGAAAAGGGTTTTTGAAGCAGCCTTTATATATATATATATATATATATATATTCCCGTCGTTCCTATAAGGAGCATAGGGCCTCAAAGCAGCCTTTAGTGTTATTAAAATCTTGACCACTTGCGATCTACTAATTAAGATATTTCATTTAAATAAATACATATTTTCGTTTCAATGTTTCGTACAAATTCTACATATGTGCAAATAATGTTCTGCTTTTCAAACTGAACCTGTTTTAAAATTATGTTAATTTATTTTTTTTTTTAAATTATTCACATAAAACGCGAAAATCGCGATATATTTTATCTTTTTTCATATGATTGATATGAATGATTTCCCGGAGTGGGCTTAATTTGGGGCCTATTGTTAATGATGGTCTGATCCTTACGAAATTTGGCAGCGTGATTTCTAAACTTAGATGATTATGACATCCTTAATTTTATTCCAATATCATTATTTGTAATTTTTAGCGCTGTTGGTTTTTGTAACAAAAGTAAAAATTTTTCAGGGTGGTTGTTTCACTTTTGGTTTCATAACTCTTTTGCTACTTAGTCGATTGTGCTGGACTTCAATCATAGATTGCTTAGGGGAACTACATCATGCAAATTGATCTCAAGTACTGTATGGGATGAACTGGTGAAGAATTCGCCTTTCAATATTATGGTGAAGGGTATAAAAGATTTGGCATAACACGTTTACTTTTAATGTTTTTTTTTTAATTTTGGTATCAGTTCTTTTTTTATCTGGCGTTAAACACAATAATGACATAAATGACATACAAACATATATAAATTTCAGAAATATTTTATACATACCTTTACTCTTGCACTGTAAATGTAATAAAATATGGAACTTAATACAAACAAAATTCGACAACATTAATAAATAAATAATTAATTTACATTCAAAATAAATAAGATATCATGAACAAATTATTAATTGCAAATTGCGATGGACATTAACATTTCCTTTGCCTGTGTATATCTTTAGTTTTTAGAAATGTTCATATAAAACAAACGAAAGTCAAATAGAAATAACAATTAGACGAGTATTAAATTACAGGAGAAAATCATAAAATATTAATTGGAATTTATTTGAAATGAAAATACTTAAATACAACTGAAGTTTAGTAAACATCATTTAAGTATATTAAAATGACAATCGTATTCTTATACATAAATTAAAGAATTTTTTAAACAAGACAAGTTTATGCTGTTGTAAATTATCGGAACATAAACAAATGAAGAAAGACATGTTGTAATTAAATGTTGTCCTGAAAATATTCAAAGCTGTAATTAAATGTTACTCTGAAAATATTTGAAACATTATTTGTAAACATATTAAATTTGTTGAGGTTAATATGAATTTATATTAAATTTTACTTAAAGAACTTTAAATATTATTCTCATTATAGATAAATTGTATATTGAGGACGATTTAAAAATATACAGTAGATAAAATAAAGAAAAGTTTGAACAATTTTGTTACGACATACTGTAGTTATATAAATTGCAGAAGTCGGGGAATGGAAAATCTCTTAGGTAGTACAGCAGCAACAATTTCACACTCTTATGTAAGTGTATGGTTTGGTGTGGATTATTATCCAAAAATATTATACCTTTGATCATAAGTGCTCATTCTGTTAGTAATGTACACAAAATAAATGCAGTTTTTGATCCGAAGGTTTTTGTATTGGAAAATTTATGATTTGGAAGAAGAGAATATGTGTAATGACAGGATGGTGCCACTGGCCACACAGCAAGAGAAACAATGGATCTTTTGAAAGAAAAGTTCGAAAATCGCATTATTTCTCGTAGAGGAGGAGTGAAGTGCCTACCATAATCGTGCGATTTGACATCTTTAAATAATTTGTTGTGGCGGTTTTTGAAATCGAAAGTGTAAAACAAAAATTCCACAAGAGTTAAACAAAAATTTTGAGCAGATATCAACCATTGACAAGAGGTTAATGAAAAACGTTACGGAGAATTTTGGTAATAGATTGGGAGTTTGCCGTGTCAGTAGGGACGGTCTTTAAATTTTAGGTCTTCGCTGCCAATTCACAGTCCATCAAATCTTTACTTTGCTAACAAACTTCCAGATCATTACCGCAACCAGCTTTACAACCTTTAACATTTGGGCCATCTCATAAAATGTGCCTACAAAACTTATCTCAAGCACGAAAACACCTCTTTCTAAGAGAGTATTTCGTCGGGAGCCTACGCCGACAGTCAGTCTGGTGCCGTTTTGCAGAGGGCTACTGACTTCTTTTGTATCAGAAAGGTAATTCTGGTTAGCCTTTGGTAGGAGTGCCAGACGTACGGTTTTTAGCAGAAGATGTACTTATTTCTTTTAAATGTACTGTTTTATGCACAACACCGAAAAAGGCGAATTTGTATTATTTTCTTTTTTAATTTTATTTAATTTGTTAACATTAAAAAAAAAAGAAATCATTAACAATTCAGTAAAAACATAAAAAAAAATAAAAATTTATTTTAAATTTTGAGATTCCATAAATATTTTATATAAATCAAAATCAAATTTAGTTAAAGTAAATTTTGTTCCCATTAAAGATCATTGAGTATAGCCAAACTAAGTTCTATCGCTAAACTCTTTGAAAAGTGTAAAACCGATTCTCTCTCTCGTCAAGCATCTTCATTACTATCACCTTTCCAGCTTGGTTTTAGAAAAGGTTGCTCAGCAATTACCAACCTATTGCAACTAACCACCATTATTCATAATTGATTCAATAATACCCAAATAACAGACGTTATATACACAGACTTCAGTAAAGCTTTTGATAAAGTCAACCATAGCCTTCTTCTTAAAAAACTTTCCATAATTGGTTTTACTAACAACAGTCTTCGCTGACTCAAGGTATGACTCAAACCTTACTTATAGGAACCAAAGTATTCGTTTTAATAATACAACATCAAAAAGCATCATCGTCAATTCCGGAGTACCGCAAGGAGGCCACCTTGGTCCAATCTTAATTTCATTTTTTATAAATAATCTGCCGAGTGCAATACACAATTTTAATGTGTTAATGTATGCCGATGATATAAAAATTCTTTAAGCTACAAAAAATTATCGGAAATTCTCTATCTTCAACATGATTTGGATAATTTGTATAACTGGTGCAATATCAACAGCATGAATCTCAATTTAAGAAAATGTGAGCATAAGCGCTTTTGGAATCCTCTGGGTGACTGCCAACTTTAGGTGACTGCCAACTTGAATTAGTTAAAGAGATTTTTGATCTTGATGTTTTACTTGATCCAAAATTAAATTTTATAAAACACATTACATCAACGATAAATAAAGCTCGTAATAAAGCTCATGGTGTACTTGCCTTTATAAAACGTTGGGCTAAGGAATTCACTGATCCTATGATTACAAATCTGTTATATACATCTTTGGTAAGACCTATCATCGAATATTATCTGGTATCCTGATTATGATGTTCACATAAACCGAATAGAATCTGTCTGAAAACAAATTTTTTTGGAATCCTTCTGAAGTACTTCCATCTTACTCTGTAAGACTTGCACGCGTTAAATTACCATCACTAGTTAGCCGAAGAAAAATGCTTAACATTGCGTTTTTAGTTAATTTGCTTATTGGTTACGTTAGTTCTGAATTCCTGCTTAATAATGTTAATAACAAACTATGCAAATTCTGATCCTTTTCGGAGAATATGTTACGATTCTAATGAAATGTATGATTAAGTTGACTTTTCTTTATGTGCTAGTGTCTTTAAACGTAGTATTATCTTGTTTTTAAATACATTAACTAATAATATTGTTTGTAATTCAATTATAGTCTGTACGGATTTAAATCCATAGACTTCCATAAATAAATAAATACATTTTTTTTTCGCATGCGTAACAAATTGTAATTGTTCGACTTTCGATTCCGTTTTCTGTGCAAACAAGACACTGTTTACTGACTCTCTTTTTTTTTTTTTTTTGGAAATGTCCAGCTTAATTTGATACCGGCCCAAGTTTTGACCGTTTTGACTCGTGGAATTTTTCAAAAAGGTAGGGAGTCATAATAAACAGTACTGGTCTACAGTACAATCTTATTTCTAAAAATCTGTGGATAATCATTACTATAATCATCCCAAAAAATAGTCTTAACTGTTGTTGATTTATAGAAAATATAATAACTTTCTGCTCACAATATAGTTCCGTGTGTGTGTGTGTGTGTGTAGAAGTGTACTCTGTTAGTGCGACGAACTCACAAACTTTATTGAACAATTTATAAAAGATGGGAGGTCCCAAAACTATCGCTAACCTGTGGGCTTAAAACCTGTTCGCAATTTTGATTGGCTTTTTTTGTTGGCTATATTAGGTTTGGGAACTCCTCTTGCAATTGTCCTATCCGTTTGTTTGATCCTTGATGGTTTCTCGGTCTGTAAAAAAATTGGGTTACGATTTCGGTTATCCAAAACATTTGTATCCTCTTCTCATTCAGAAAGAAAACTTACCAATAATAAAATGATATATTTTAAAATCGCACCTAAAAACACGAATTTACGCACAAATCTGCATACTGCGATTGGAATTGTTGGACCGTTGGAATTGTTTTTGTGAGTTTCGCAATGTAAATAAAAAAAAATCATGGTGTTGCAAACTTTTATACAAACGACCGGAAACTGATACTCAAAATTCATTTGTTTCCAAATTTTTATCTTTGACGACGGATGGGACACATATGTCCCATGATTTTTCTCGCAGAAGGAGTAAACATTTTAAAACTTCGGCAGCACTTTTTTCTTGTAATGTTGCCATTCCGAGTAAGAATCTACAATAACATTTTAGAAATTGACAGCGGAAAATTCTTCGTCGTCAAAAGGGTTAAAAAAGGACAAATCGGTCCTGGCCATTGTAGAAGTGTCCTTCCGAATTAAGGGTTTTGGTATGACAGTGTCCTCACAAAACAAGCCAGGCTAATAAACTTAAGCTTCTTATTTCTATATGAGATTTGCTTGGTTCTAAAAACTAGCCAAATCTTCCTATTTTTCAACTAGCGCACATTCAAAAACCCCGTCCTGAAATTAGGATTTTTTTAGCCATATACAGAAAGAAAAACACTCGGAATAAATCAAGTGTTGTATGATTACTTTAAGTACGATTCGTACTCAAAAATTCAAGTACGAATAACACTAAAACGTACTCAAAACAAACATTAAATGGGACTACTGTCGAAAATCAATCCCGGAATTTCTTAAAATAAGTACAAAATTCTTAAATCAATAAAAAAAAGATTAAGCTTTTCGTTGTGTTTAACCCTCCGGCTGGCACATGTTTTGATTTTCTATACACATTGAAAAAAGGTCTGGCCAGACTCATGTGTACCACGAAGGGTTACAAAGTAAATTTGAACTCTTGCTTCTCATTTAGTTTATATTTTTGGTTAAATATGTATAGAAGATTTCTAAAGTAAAAACCATATCGAGCATGATGTTGGTGTTTTATCATTCTGTAAGGTGCAAAACGGGTAAGAAAATCAATCATAATAATTTTATCTTTCTAATTTCTTTTTTGTTTTTTTTCAAACACGAATTCAGGATAAAACAAGTAAGAAAGTATAGTCGGTCAAGCCCGACCATATGATACCCAGCACCACAGTACTTAAAAACACATCATGCTTATGTGTCTATATAAATATGGATTTCTCTATGTTTAAAAACTTCATTAAAATCGGTTTGAAAGCTTGTGAGAGGCAGAAATTGCCCCCTACATCCCCTTGTGGTCCTATTTTTGAAAAACTGTAAAGCATATGTGTCCATATAGATATGGATCTATCCATGTTTTAAATATCATTAAAATCAGTTTGAGAGGCAAAAATTGCCCCTTTCTCGCCTTGTGGTCCTATATTTTTTAAAACTGTATAGCTTATGTGTCCATATAGATATGGATCTATCTATGTTTTAAATTTCATTAAAATCGGTTTGAGAGACAAAAATTGCCCTTATCACCCCTTGTGGTCCTATTTTTTTAAAACTGTATAGCTTATGTGTCCATATAGATATGGATCTATCCATGTTTTAAATTTCATTAAAATCGGTTTGATAGTTTCTGAGAGGAAGAAATTTCCCCCTATCTTCCCTCGTGGTTCTACGATTTGGCCCATTTTCAATAGGCTTGGTCCTCGTGTCAATAAGAACCTATGTCCCAAATTTTATCAAATTATCTCTTGCGACCTGTACTTTGCGCACAAGGTTACATGGACAGCCAGCTAGCCAGCCTGCCAGCCAGCCGGACGGACATCGTTAGTTCGACTTAGAAAGTGATTCTGAGTCGATCGGTATACTTTAAGCTGGGTCTAGAACCAATATTTTAAGGCGTTACACACATCAGCACAAATGTGGCCCCAGTAAGTGAAAAAACAGTTGTTTATTTCAATTAATGGTTTTTTTTTTTATTTCTCACATTTCAATCAAAAAGTTACTCGACGCGGGAATTACAGAACATGGGCCCTGGTCTGAATTTTTTTAAAGGAAGAAGATGGTAAAATTGAATCCTCTAAACCATGCTGTCATACTTGTTCCACTTGAGTCTTAATAGAAACATGAACATCTACAATTTAACTTTAAAATTAATTCTTAATCGGTTATTTTATTTAAATTAAAATCGTTAACGTTTAATTTCTAATTCGAACAATAAGATCCAAGATTCCCCTATAAAAATTAGTCAAAATCAATTTGTTTAATAAAAATAAACTTTATGATATTCATGTTTTCCATACACTTCGGTTAATGTTCCCCTTAAGAATCGTATATTTGAAAAATAGACATGATAATTTATTTATGTGTTTTTTCCTCAGTAAATGTTTTTATTGTCTTAATAATTTGGAATAAACAGCAAATAATAAATAATTGCCAAAAATTTACTAAAGACATGTTTAATGATAGACTTATTTGAGTTATAATTTTACCACTACTATTGCAATCAACAATAGGAAAAGACAAATAGAAGAGAAGATTCGAATTAGACAAAGTGCTAAATATTTGTTGCTCGTAAATTCAGGGAGTAAACTGTTTTTTTTTTTTTTTTTTTTTTTTTTTTTTAAAAAGATAAATATTTTAAATTCTTAGTATTTTTCTCTAGATAAATTTCTCTATGTTCAAGTACATACATGTTTATATGTCTTAATATATAGCACATACTTTAACGTATATAAGTTATCTAAAATAAATTGCGAATTTTGTAAATATTTTAAATCTACATGATGAGAATTTCGTTAAAGTTGGTGGCGTTTTGGTATTTACACCATAAACAAATACACTAACATTAAAATTTACTGACACACTTATCGGCAAATACGTATGTGTTCGTAGGCATATGTGTACGTACAAATAAATGCCTTCAACAAATGAACAAAGTGTCAACAAGACATTTTCATAATTTACAGTTTGTCACACAAAACATCTTCATTTAATTTTGTATGTGTTTCATATTGAAGCATATATATAGTAGCACATATGCAAAGATGCGAGGGCAGTATACAAATTTTGTAGAGGTTTTCGTCAAATACCAGCAGCCAGTGTTGCCACCAACGAAATGGTAAATTACACATGGATGAATATACGAATTAAACATGCTATCTTTTTATGCATGTCACAGAAACAGATTTCGATCAAAAGTGGAATTAAACCCGTATTTGGCATCTTAAGAAAACGTAAACCCATTTAAATTTTCTAAGTGGAATCGATATTTTGAGCAGCATGTATACCATAAAACTTATTATTGCCACCTCTTTATTTCGTACAAACTACTTAAAATGTATGAAGCTAAAACCGATAATACTACTGTATGCAATTTTGGTTTGCAAACAAATAAACATAAATAGCGTCACCTAAAATGCAAAAGAGCGTAACAACACTTTTTATTTTGTTACAGGAGAAGCAAAAAACTTTACAAAATCAATAACAACAAGGTATAGTTGGCGTTTGAATTTTCTTAAAAAAGTCGCCATTTTTGATCTAAAAATGTTTGTAAAGATAAAGTTTAATAAAACGGACAAAACTCAATCAAAAACTCTTATTTCGAATTTTTTTTTGTTGGGTTTAATTTTTCAACGGAATGTTAATTCAGTTCCTCTATTGCTGCAACACTGGATATGCCGGACATTTTTATATTTTTTACTTATCCAACACAAAAAAATTTTTCAAATGTCTCTTTATTTGCTTTTTGCTTACAACAATCGTATCATGGCTATATTTAATGAAATAAAATATTTTCATTTTACGATTTAAAGGATTAAAACAAAAATAACTATTTGCAAAGTAGGAAATAATCTGTCTCCAAAGGAATTTTTATTTCAAAAACATTTTTCCAACAATATTTTGCCTTCAAATTACTATGAAGCTAAAATTTTTCAAAATGTAAGAGTGCATGTTGTCGCGAAAATATTCTTGAAACTCCTTAAGTTTTATCTGCCGAGCATTACTTCTAATAAAACCTGATCTAATATTACAAAGTAAATCTTCCAAATAAGTTGGAAGGTTCAGACAGGCCTTAGACGATACCAAATGTATTAGGTGGCACGAGTATTTTATCAAAATAATAACTGGATTTTCATCTTTTAGCAACTTAACTTCTGAATTATACTGTCCAAACATAACATTAGGTGTATCTGATGCAAATCAAACGAGATTTTCAAAAGGAATCCCTTTTTCTATAATTGTACTTTTAAGAAGCTCAAACATTTCTTTTGCAGTCGATGATCCACACTCTTTGAAATAATAAAAAAAAAGAATAATGTACCCAGGATGTTTTGTCCTTATAATAAATTGTGGCAAAAGCTATCTAAATGCCAAATGGTTAGTACATTCTGTACGTAAAATTAACTGAAATTGTAATATAAAATAAATGAAAGTTCAATTAAAAACCGGTCTACCTATTTTTCATTTATTTTTAACAAAAAGTTCATTTAATTTTTACTGTCAAAAATTCAACACCATATTCCGTAAAATCAAATAAATATTCAGTTATTTTGTAAAATTTTACTGTCAAAATTTCAACACCATATTCAGTAAAAACGATTAAATATTCAGTTATTTATTAAAATTTTACTGTCAAAAAATTGACCCCATATTCAGTAAAAACAATTAAATATTCAGTTATTTTATTAAATTTTCGTTTACTCCACAAAAGAGCCGAATTTCTAAAAAATACCAGACAGACACCTGACACCTGTCCGCTTGTTTTTCTTATAAGCGAGAGAGGGAGAATATTTTTATTTACTTACCCAGCTACACACGTTTGTTTTACTTTTGTTGTACTGACCACGTTGTTTACAGAAGAACTCTCAATTATAAGACACCAGCAGCATGACCGATATGGCTTCGCAATTATTTTACTTTTAAAATTTTGATGTATTTAACTAAATTATTTTAACAAATAGAAAATGGGAATTGCTTACACAAAACAAGCAATTCATTTTTTATAGATAAGTAAAAATTAATTTTTGGTAGTAAAATTATATAAAATAACTGAATATTTAATTGTTTTTACTGAATATGGTGTTGAATTTTTGACAGTCAAATTTTATGAAATAACTGCATATTTATTTGTTTTTACGGAATATGTAGTTAATTTTTTGACAATTAAATTATATAAGATAACTGAATATTGATTTGTTTTTACGGAATTCGCGGTTGAATTTTTGACAGTAAAAATTAAATGAACTTTCCTTTGCTTTAAATTACATTTTAATTTACTTTAACATAAAGAAGAATTTAACTCAATCAACGGACAATATTAACTGCAACTGAAAATCCGTATTAATATGCACTTAGTTTTTTGAATAACTGTTAGAATCAGTTAAAAATAAATTTGCTTGGAATTTTAAATGTTTATTTATTTAAAAATGACTGAACGGAATATTTCTTAAATAAACTACAGTCCGTTACTGTAATAATATTGTGAGTGTAGTTTTTGATCCAACCATTTTAGTTTAGCTCTTTTAACGCTTCCATTATTTTAATAAAATTTTCATAGCAATAATAAACCTTTTTACTTCTTGTGAAAAAATAATAACAAAAATCGGTGCTACAAAACGTTAAAATTTTAAATTAGACATGAATTACACATGGAGTCGATTACACATGATATGTGCAATTACACGAGAGGTGGCAACACTGCCAGCATCTAAAGCTAAAAAGTTTTAATCAAATTTACAAGAACATTATATTTGTTGAGGCCGTATTTTCTTAAAAAAATTGTTCTTTAATATTAATTTATTATTTTCGTTAATGAGTTTACTCATACTTTAACAAAAGTTAAACCTTTTTAAGCAGAGAATACACATTAAACTAATTTCCTAGTTATATTTTTATATGGCAAATTTTTGTGACGAATTTGTAATTGTGATTTGTTTGAAATATTATTTCAATCTTTTCTGTATAGAGGGTATAAAAAATACTTTAAATTTATCAACAATAAAAAAAGAGTATAAAAACTCCCGGTTGATAAGCCTAATTGTTTTGCCTAAGCACTTGCAAGTAATTCTTACTTAACTTCAACAACTTCCCGAACTGGAAAGTATTATGGTAACTATGTCATGAATATTTTTTCGGGTTCGAGCTGTTAAAAGGGTTCTTTTAGATCTCGACAAAATCAAGTCCGGATGTTATACCTGCACTGGTCTTAAGCATATTTTTTTGTGTAAAAATATTGATTAAGCCGACCAGATTTAATTATAGCAGCATGGCACTACAAACTATACTGAGACAGCAACCATCGACTTATGCAAATCTAAATTTGGCAATAAGTTGATTTCGAGTAATGGACCTGCCTATTGGCCTATTACAAATAATAAAGTGCGAAAAAGTGGACCAAAATCGGATGTCCAGAATGCTCGCAGTGCCTGAAATCAATCATTTGTCCGAATTTTAATTCCGTGATCTTAAGAATAAAAAAATGTGTTGTTTAAATTTTAGTTTTTGTATTATTTTTTAAAATTATAGGTTTTATATGACATAAAAAAAAACAACCTTACCCTGTGAAATTTTATTCTTAAAATTTCAAGAGCGTCGTTAACCACTTTTCGATAACCACACTTTGCAGAATAGACCTCAACGTTTTATTTAATTTTATTCTCTCCTTTATATCGAGAGTGTTATCGTTCACTGAGGTTATACACGAGTATGACCAAACTTTTTTCCTTAGTTTCATTAAGTTTGGAATAATAATGCTTTCTTATTTCTGAAACACTTTTGCTTGGGGGGTTGGTCAAATCATGAAACTGTTTGGTTTTGGTTTAGTATAAAGAAAACAAGCTGGGAAGACTGGGTGAAAATTATCCGATTTAACCCATTTTCAACTTTTAGTAAATAAGAAGAATATTAATTAAAAAATTATTATCCTAGTGCTATTTTCTTTGGATTTATACCATTATCTTGTTCGAGAAAACTTTTGTATGGTGGGTAGTTCAAAGCTCTAAAATGTAAGAATACAGATATCTCAACTGTACTCTCTTAAAATCTTAACTGCCAAAAGCACTTTTTAGACTAATCCTTTATGCTAACTCATACACATAAACTGTTTGCACTAACATAGATAAAAAAAAAAACCTTCATTCACTCTCATGTTCAACATGCTTTTGAGTTTGAAGCTAAAGATTTATGTAGGAACTGTCAGTAAAATGTTTAATTTATAAATTGCAAAAGGATTGTTGACTCAGTATATCATTAGACAAGAAAACATTGGTGTCGCTAAATAGAAGAAGAATTTGGTGGTAATTTTTCACAAAAAATGTGTTCTCAGAAACTTTTCATTGTCATATTTCATTTTTAATAATATGTATGGCATCTATTTTATTTTTGTAGATTTAAAATTAAATTTATTTTATAATTTATATTAAACCACAAAAATTAATTTTTCATCATCACAATAGGGGAGAGAATATTATGTGCTTGCACTGATGTTTGTAACACCTTCAAATATTAGATATAGACCCACTTTAAAGTATACCGATCGACTTAAAATCGCTTTTTGAATCGATCTATTGATATCCGTACGGCCGGCAGGGTTGCTGGCTGCACATGTAAGCCTTGTGCGCAAAGAACATGTCTTAATTTTGAAGATAATCTGTTGAAATTTCGTACGTGAGCATAAATTGTAGATTGTTGTTTAGCCCATTAAAATATTTTCCTGAATTTTGTGTTAAACATTACGAAAATGTCACAAAATCGCGATATCTTTTTTTTTAATGGATTTTCATGGGTGCTCAAGCATAATTTAAGAGCTTATAGGCTAAAGTATTTCTGATATTTTTTTCAGATTTTTCGGAGGAGGTTAAGAGGTCGCTCAAGTCAAATTTTTGCCAAAAATCGGGTCTGCCGGCCTTTTTTTAAGTTTTCTTCATAACTTTGTCAAAAACTACGATTTTCGTCACTTTTAAGGAATTAATTTAAAAGAAAAATGTCCAGCCTTTATTTTGGTGTACAAAGACTATAATTATTTTGCAATGCATTTACTCATTTATGCACCCAACATTAAAATTTTTCGTAATTTTTCCACAAATTTTGTAAATAACGCTTTATAACTTTTAAAATTTTTATGAAAATGAAGCAAACCAAGAACGCAGTGTGAAAGAAAAATGTATTCTTAATAATTTAGAAACAAATATTTTTGAATTTGCTCTTAACGTTCCTGATTAATACCGGTTTTCAGCTTTGTACCCAGTTTATGATATTATTACTCATACCCAACAAACAATTAAAAATCAAACTTTCGCGTTTCGTTTTCGTTTTTTTAGTAGAATATTATTTAGTCAATACGGCCTACAAATTACACTCAGTCGTTTTAAAGCTTTTACACTGTGCTACTTTTCCTTTAAATATCAACATGTTGTCCCATTATTATCCTTGACCAACATAAATTATAGAAAAAATTCTTCATTTTTTTTAAAGAAATAAATATTTATGCAACAAAGTTTAAAGGGAAAATTTATAGTCCACAATTGCCAAAATGCAAAACAAAAAATATAAGTTGTGGATATGTGAGTGTATTTCACGAGAATATATACATATTTATGTATAAAAAAAATTTATTAAGATTAATGTTGTGAAAAAACGCTGTTTTAATTTATTTTTATTTTCAGTTTTTGCAACAATTTTTTCAACAGTTGACAATAAAATATTTCGCATTATTTGTTATAAAAACAGTGATGAATAAAATAAATATTTTAATTCTAGGTATTTTTGTTGTATGAATTATAATCTTAAATTCAAAACAGGTGTCAAAAAAGGGAAATAAGGCTTGTGACTGCGTGCATAACACCAGAAATTAATGGCCAGTTTTTCCAATTCTATTTTAATATCAATCCATATAGTTTTTCATATGATTTAAACATAAATTGATACATAAATAAATTGATGAAATTGGCTATAAGACACTTAAATTGTGCTTGTATACGAGGTTGCATGCTTACTTTTCCAGTTCAGCTTGCTTTTTGACAGATGTTTTGTATTAATAACCCAACTTTTTCATCCAAATATGAAAACTTGGACTGACACCGTTTTTTAATATACAGTATTCACCCTTAAAGAAAACGTGATTTTATTTCCTTTAATCCAAACAGTCGCAGGTGTATTTTAAATTTTCCAACCACGATTAGGGAGATTGTCTTTATACGGGAGGTGTCACGTCCACTTAAAAATTTACAAATATTACAAATAGGTAAAGGAGTCTTCTGGTAGTCTATACAAAAAGCAAACGCAGATTCGTTCATTTTTGTTGACATTTCAAATTCACTGGAGATCCTCTAAATTACATCTATACAATCTGCGTCCTTTTATGACAATCTAGTAATGTGTGTTTGTTAAAAGATGTCGAAAGAAATTGACGGCGTCATACTGCTCTAGCGGGCGAAAACATCGCTGTTGTTGCTGACAATGTCAGAGCTGCTACACAAACATCAAAAAGAAAACGATGCACCCGATTCGTTGCTATGAATTTAAATGAACCATTTTAATATGTTGCCTCTAGAAAGTGCAAACTGTTTACAAGCTGAGGCTGGAGGACCGTCGAAATACGGTAAAAATTCTTGACAATCACTAAAAAAATCGTGATTTTTAAAAGCATTTTAATAACCTAAGGATATGATTTTTTTTCTTTCGCAACCTTTAAAAAATAGTCTTAAAATAGAATTTTAATACTGTAATTTTGAGCAATAAATACGCTGTGCTAGTTGTAAAGAACAAGCAAGCCGCGGACCTGGCGTTTTAACCTAATTGGGGCACGCTGAATCCAGTGGTGCTAGCTGATTTTTTTAAGGTTAGCTCTTGTTTTGGAGATATACCGTTATTTCGAAAATGGAGGAGGTTGCACGGCAAATATTTGCGTAGCTCAAAAACGGTTTAGTTTATTGAACTTACTAATTAAATCGAAATTCAGCAAAATCATCTTCGTATGTAAAGTTGTTATCGAGATATTGAAGAAATAAGCTCAACACACTCGGCTTATTCGGCGAAATTGTGATATTTTGAATATGGATAACTTTCGAAAAAAAAAAATTTTTTTTAAATGTTTTTTCTTTTATATATGTTCCTTAGTTCCAATTCACATTATACGATTTTTGTCGCTGCGATTATTGTCGTTTACTCTTTGAAGTCGGTCTCATGTTTACATTGTACGATTTTTGTCGTAACGACCTTAATACATTTTTCGTCAAATGAGAGAAAATTGAGAGAACGAATGAATGAACAAAACGAATCGAAGAGTACACTCGCTTCTGTACCCCTTATAATTCCTCTCACTCCTCTTGCCTATAAAGTAAGAATCGCAACGACAAAAATCGTATAATGTGAATGGGCACTTATAGGACAAAAGGAACCTTCTCACCAAATTTCATTTAAATCGAAAGGGGTCGGGTCTCACTCTTGGTCGATTTGACTAGAATTACCCACACTGAATGTTTTTTAACAGTTATTTTTTAGTATTCTCCCTTACAAACCTGCTTTGTTGTAAGAGAATGTCGTAGCACTTGAAATTTTATTTTTTCATTTATAAAATTTGTTAAGAGTTCCTGCACTTACTTTACTGCATCTCTCTATGTCTTATTGCGTAGCGCAAAATAGTGTGCTTATTTTTATAAATGTACCATTAGTGCTTCGTAAAATGATAGCATTTTTAATTAGGATACAACACAGAAAGAAAAACATCGTACTAAATTTATGTACGAAAAACACTAAAAAGTACTCAAAGCAATCCAAAATGCGTTAATACGCCTGCGTTTGTAAAAAAATCACTACAATAAGAAAAAAATACATTTCCTGTTTAAAAAGTAAAATAAGAAGCAAAAATAACCATATTCTATTTGTTAAAATTATTTTGTTGTATACATAAAATTTTCAAAGAAGAATGATTACAGAATGCAGCTGGGGGCTTCAAAGAAGGAGTTCTTCTTCTAACAGAGGGCGGAATATAACAAAAGTGAAACAAACAAACATGTGTAAGTTAATAACACTGCTTTACAAATTTTTAATTTGGAAAAATACTAAGAACGCCACATGCCTAGATAAGTTAATTGGGACCTCCTGAACACGAAAAACGCTGTAATTTTTTTTCTAAGTACCGTTTTTTAGATAACGGTACTTTTGTGTTTTTCGGTGTATGGTCCCACTTAAACCCTTGCGGAGCCCAACCGAAAAGTCCGTTCAAGATAAATGGCATATCGTTGGGAAGGTAACTGAACGCATTTTCCGTCGATGTACCGCAAATTTCTATCTGATAAGAAGTGGCTGAGTTATGGCACCATTTGTCTATTTTTTACGTTTTTTTCAAAATTTTTCATTTTTATTTCGTTTTTTTCTACGTTATAGTAAAGATCTGGAATGTTTTATTCTTTTACCAAATAGTGTATTAAATTACAAACATTTTAAGCGTAATTTGAATCGGATGAAAAATAAAGTTCTTATTAAGGATTTTGTGGAACGACAATATTTTCATCTTCATTGCTCACACACTATATTCGGCGTAAATTCAAAAAATTTAAATGACGAGCGTCTTGAGCTTTTGCGTTTTTTTCGGATGGATCTTCGCGAATGAGGAACCAACAATAGTCCGGCATCATTTGTTCACCCCACCAGCCTTTGAAACGTCTTTCGATTTCTTCCATTTCCTGGTGAAATCTTTCACCTTGTTCATCACTTTCGGAGCCCAAGTTCGTGGGGATAAAACGAAATGACTGAATAAGAAGTGTAATTTAGGTCTATCAAATATACCAGCTTCAATTTTGCTCGCCGTGGCTCTCTGAAATTTTCAAAAGGTGCCATAACTCAGCCACTTCTTATTAGATAGAAATTTACGGCATATCGACGGAAAAGGCATTCAGTTACCTTTCCAATGATATGCCATTTATCTCGATCGGACTTTTCGGTTGGGCTCCACAAGGGTTTAAGTGAGACAATACACCGAAAAAAAATTACAGCGTTTTCCGTGTTCAGGAGTTCCCAATTAACTTATCTAGGCATGTGGCGTTCTTGGTATTTTTTGGCTGTAAACCAGTGTAATAATTGTCTCTCTCTCATTCTCTGTCTCTCTTTCTCTCTGTCTTCAGGGGTAAGTGTTGATTCCAATCTGACCTTCGGATTATTTTAAGTACAAATTGGTAATGAAAGCCATCTTAGAAGTTCTTAAATCATGGAAAGTATTAGATTAACTTTCATCTCACTTTTACTTAATTCAGTCCTGTTTTCGGATTATTTTAAGTATGGAGCACTGGAATAATCCTTACTTGAATCAACATTCTGTACATGATATAAGGAAATCTGTGCTTATTGTTCTATTGGTACCGCCTTGATTTTTATTTTCAGTGGAGAAAATAAAAATTAGGCTTTCAAACGATTCGGTAAATGCTTATTCTGAACAAAAATCCTATTTTAAAAGAAATATTTTGTAATAATTTGTTTAAATAATTAAACTTTTTTGGTTTTATATAAATGCTGTTGGCTTTGAATTAATTCTGTGGCAATAAGTGTTGAAGTCTATTTGTTTAGTTTTATAAGAGAAAAATTTTAAACTTTAAAGGTGACTTTTGGAAATTTACTTCGAATTTAATATAATCATCCGTTCTCTGTGGTTTCAGTTTTTTAAGTTTTTATTCCTAAACCCTCCTAATGTCACAGATCGGAAGTTTGTACTATTCTAAATGTTATTGCACACTGAAAAAAGATAACGAAAAAGTCATTTTGCTATAACTTTCTCAAAAATAATTGAAATTTTGTCCATGTGAACATGAAGGTCTTAAGGTGCCATTAAGAGTTTTTCCTTTTTGCCACAAAAATAAAAAAGTAGAATGCATTTATTAACTAATTTAATTGATCTCTGGAAATGCTATTTGTTCAAATAAAAAAAATTTAAAAATATTTTGCATCGTCTTGTATTGAGCGGGAATTCGCTTTCCCGGGAAATGTAAAATTCCAGGAAAAGAAAAAGTCTACTTTCAAGACATTTACCAATTTTTAGTACCATTTTTAAAAGCTTTTTTTAAATGAATCTAAACCTATGAAATAATACATTTTAATTAAAATTGTTTTAATTAAGATTCTTTCTCTTCCGATATTTTGCGTGACGTTCAAGACATTTTTACACGTACATACTTACCATTATGTACTAAAAAGAGGCCTCAAATAACACTTTTTGTAGTGTAAATGGGCTTAATAAATTGCCAAATCAGATCACTTCTTTGCCTATTCGTTAAACAAATGATCTCCTGAAATCCTATTTTAGCACTAAAGCTGATGCTGTAAACTTGAGTATGAGTAACATTCAAATATTTTAATATTACTCATACACACATGTAAAAACATTTGAAATTTCTAATAGTAAACTTTTAATTTAATCACTTGCTTAGGCTTAACCTAGACATGCATTTAGAAAATAGTAACATAATTATAAATTAAAATACATTGAACCCCCTTGTTGAAGAAGGATTGACACTCACTGTAAATATTTGGTATTATATATTTTCACACATAGAATAATTATAAACACATGCAATATGCGATAAATAAAACACAAGCAGGCAGTGGCACATTCATCATTGTAAATAATATTTTTTATATGTGAATGTGTGTTTGTGTCTGGTAGAAAACTAATTTATTGTAAGTATAAAAATAATGATCATTATCATCATTACGACCAAAGTGCCACTGTTATAACAATATTTAAAAAGAGTAACTTCATGTCTTGATGTTGGAGATGATGTTGGCAAATTTTTTAAGTACGAGTAAATAAGCGAGCAGAAGGTCAAAGTCATTAAAAATTTTCTGTTACTTTAATTTCTGTTACCGATGATAAAATTAATGATTACAATGGTGATAATGATCAAGGTAGTGCATTAACAGAAGGGCTTCTTTTTGCAAAAAATTTCCTGAGAAATACCGAAACAGTTAAGATAATAAATTTCGGTAATTTCTTTGAAAACATAAAACTTAAATAAAAGGTTTGGTAACGTTAAGGGCTTATAAATTAGAGCAAGTTAAACTCTATTTTTGGTTAAAAATGTATAAAATTGGGCGTTTAAACAACCAATACAGACCATATGAATTTGACATAGTTGGGGGTAGTGCACTAAATATTGATTCAAATCAGCTGTGCACTATCATAAATTAAACTGCAAAAAATTAGTTTGCACTCTTTTTTACCAGCTTTAGTGATGATTGTTATTTTTTTAACTACCACTAAAAAAATTTTGTGATAGTGCAAATTTTTTCACTATCACTAAACGTAGATTGAATGCAAAAATCTGCACTTAATCGAATAGTGCGAAATTTGGAAATGCAATCAAAAAAGCTGCAAACAAATATTGTCTCACTATAATTTAAAAAATGTAAATTTGTATGTGAATGGCTTTTGATTTCTTTTGAGGATATGCATAAGTATAGAACATTAAACAAAATGAAATTTTGTCAATAACGGTATTTATATTATATTATCGGCTTTAATCATGAAAAAACAAGTTTTTAGTTTTAAAATTAGTGCAACAATTAAAGTTGCACTCAAATGAGTGAAGAAAAAAAAAGTTGCAAAAGCTTATGATTGCTTTTTTTAAATCAAACAATTTTTTTTTTTTTAGTGCAAAATTTTTTAACATCACTATCACTCATGCAACTCATGGCTGCAAATTTTGAATTCATCACTCGACATTAACAAAATGATTGCAATATTTTTGCGCTATCACTTAGTGTGAGTTAAACTGCAAAATGAGTGCACTTCCCCCATCTATGGAATTTGACAAGATTTATCGTAGTGCTGCCACATGTTATTTTTTTTAACTACATATAATACATGGGACACTGATTTATAATTGTTGAGTTTAAACTACATATAAATTTTTATTTAGTTCAAATAAACTAGCGTTAAAACATTTATAAATTTATATAAATAAATTTAATTGCTAGTTTTTCAATACCAAAAAAAGTTTTTATTTCGAAAAATTATAAACCACTTAATTGCGAGTATATCGATAGCGAAAGAAAACTTTAATTTCGAAAAACTATAAACCACAGTAAACAAACTAGAGAACATTTTAAGGCGTTGTATTCTAATCAGGTACTTTAACGAAATATAGTAAAAAACCATGAAAATATTTCAAACAATATTCAAAAAGTTTTAGAAAACATTTGTTTTGCACAATAGTTTACGTTTTTCAACAAGAACTAGAACAAAACAAAACACAAAATTTTGATTAAGATGATACAAATTTTTATTGTATTACGAAGAGAAAAGTTCGGCTATTATACATAAATGAAAAATGATATCTTGCAAATGTCCACTATGAGCATACTAGCAGATGTCGATTCTTTCATCAAAGTTTTTAATCATTTTTGGCAAAATGGCGGGTCTATTTCGTTAATCACATCACGGATTTTCAGTTTAAAGGCTGCAATCGATTCGATTGGCTCCGTATAGACTCTGTCCTTAACATAGCCTCACAAAAAATAATCCAGTTACTGGCCACTTAACAGCTGATGTTCGTGAAATAATGCGATCGGGAAATTTGGTTTGCAAAAAAATGGATCGTTTCATTGGCTGTGGACATGTGGCACCATCTTGTTGGTATTAGCAGATTTTGTATCGAGCCTGTCGACTCAAATTCAACGACCAAATTTTTAATAGCGGTCTCAGAAAGACGATTATGTTGTCCGAAAATATCACGAATTTTACGAAATGTATAACAGAACCACCATTTTCATAGTGGGTTTTAATATTTTTAATGCGATTTTCGAGCGAAATTGAATTCATTGTAACAATTGCCAATACATCTTCTACGAATATGTGAAAAAACTAAGTGTCAAAACAATCACGTTGTTGGTGTTGGCACAATTAAAAAACAAAGCTCTTATTGAAAAACCCGATAAAGAAGGCTTGGATTTTTTCATTAATATATAAACTTGTTTCGTAATAAGTACGAAATTTTTGTATTTAATGCGATAAAAAAAACATTTCTAGTTTCTTTTGTAGAATGTAGCATTGCTACTTTTTGGTGTATCACAAACTTGGCAATGTATTTCCGGGAATATTTCTAGAATAAAAGAAAAAAATTTTATTACATTCCTGGAAAAAGAATTTAATTTTTAACAAGAAACCCTATTCATCTTTAGCTTCTTTGTTAGTCAACGGTAAAGTGTGGTTGTTATGCCAACATCAACAAGGTATAATGTTAAAAAAACTAATTAATTTATTTCATTCAACATGACAACACAATTTTAATTATAAATTATACAAAGAAGATACTATAAAGAATATAAATACTGCAAATAAAATGGATATTAAATTGAAGAGACAAAGGAATTTAATAAAAAAAAAAGTATAAAAAGTATTTAAAAATATTTATTAAAACAAGTTGTATTTATATTGTTGTTATTTAGACAGAATTTGGTTTCAGAAGAAAAATTACTAATTTATCTACGCCTTAAAAAGCAATAAAAGTTTACAAATGAAAACATTGTCAGTAAAGTTTCAACATCTTGTTTGACCTATATCGTATCAAAACTCTCATAACACAATGCGACAAGACTCTTGGAAAAACATAGGGATGGGACAGTAAAAAGGTTCGATTGGATCACCAACGGGTAGTAAACCCTTTACCTAATTTGGCGATTATGGGAACCAATTTTTTCATGATCCTCCAAAAATTCTAAAAACCGGTGGACCCTTAAAAAATGTCATTATTTTTATTATTATATTGATTTTTAAGTGTTTAAAATTAATTTAAGATATCATGTCAAAAAAAGAACCAACTAATTGTCTTCTTATCTTTCGCAACATCAGCTTAAAATCTTCTTCATCTTAATATTGTCATTCAAATAATTTTACTGGAAATGCATTTGCATGCAACTTTTAGCAATAAAGTTCTAATTGGCAAATATCTATCTGCCTATATTATGTGAAGTCTTAAAACATCCTGGCCAAACCAACTGAACCAAAACATAAATTTACCAATTGAGGCTTAATTATACTTTATTGTTGTCAGAAATGAAACAAAAATTAAGCCAACATTGCCACAATTGTGTGAAGAACATTTTCAACACATGCACTCATACACATTTTGTCATTTGAGTACCAACCAGCATTTAAAGATGATTGTGTACATCTGAATTTGTCTGTATGTATGAGTATATCATTATTGCAGTATGATGGTGATCTGCTACAAATAACTGTTATTTTTTTAAGCAGCTTTTTGACTCATCTTCATTGTATTGCATGAGAAACAACAAAAGAACTCATTATAAATTTTATGTAGGGTCATTCTCCTTTTTATTAACGCATAACTACAGATGTGTACATGTTGGTGTCAGAAAAGAACCCAGATAGCATTTGGCTAATTATTTTTTGTAAAAATCACCCAAATGATTCTTTTCAGATCAGTTTTGTTCATTAAAAACTGATTTATCACTAGAGTGATTGAAAAAGGATTCATATATGATTCATTGATATGTTTAAATATTTTGAATTTTTGTTTTTACCAAATAAAAAAAAAAAAAAAACAAAAACAGAAACCTTCATGTTAGCTAAAAAAGAAAATTATTGAGAATTTATGAACACAAATGTAAGTGCAAATTGTTTTTTCTCTTTCATGCGAAAAACCGATAACTTTTGTTTGACTTAAACTAAAGCTGGGTCGAATAATCAAAAGTCATAACTATCAGAGCAAAAATAAAAAACATGACAATTAAAAAATGATATGAAATATAATCAAAAACTTATAGTTTACGATTGAAAAAAGAGACGAAAGCGAATCAATAATGATTATAAAAACTACCATTAAATTGATCAAAAAGGAATCAGAAAATTGTATCACAAATCATTCTTTCAGGTGATTCATCGGTAGGGTACCATTTTCTCACAACGAGAGTATCATGTATGATTGAAAAATGAGCTCATATACGGATATTTTGCTATTGAAGCTGATTCCTAAATGATTAGATTATGATACAAAATGCTAGCTGGGAATACATAAATATATGATAACACATGTATGTGATGATCATACAAGGTAGAATAGGAGGGTAGTTTGAAAAACCTTTTTGTTATAGTAGAAATTATTCACTAAATAGATAGTAAAAATTTCAAGAAGTCTTAAGCCGAATATACGAGTTTCTTCATTACTTTGCTATAAAAATATGACTAAGGCCCCTATTATGAGTTACATTCGACAAATGATTTTCGCTGGATATCGAACATCGACTATCGAATGCACATTTTGTATTATGAGTTGAAAGAACGTCGAAAATAAAAAACTTGTTAAAAATTTAAAAATTTGTAAATTTTTATGTGTTCGTATACCAAATACCACATTTTTAATAAGTTTTGTTCATTTTATGCAAGTCCAACGCCATAAACATCTATTGGAAATGCTCGTTTTCTTACGAAAAAGTTGGCTTTAATGAAACACCCTAATATGTATACATATAGCGTAAATGCAATCACAAACTACAGACTCATCTTCAGTTACAATCATTTACTATTAAAGAAAATAAACCATGAGCATTGTTGTTACTACAGACAAGCACGTTGCTATCCTGTCCACATTGTATAATTGTGTTGCGTTGTAGTGCTGTCCGTTTTCTTGTTAAAATTAAAGACAATTGCATTTTTTTCTGTAATAAATTGGTGAAACAAATTGTCGTTTATTATCTTTTGAAGCGAATTTGCTTTATTTGTCTGTTTCCTTTGTATCTTTTTGGTAATTAAGTGTTACATACATATCTTATGAAAGTTTTTAATATAATAAAAAACTTCTCACCAAGTTTTGTTTGAAAAAGCTTTGTCCATAGCTTTTAAAGTACTTTAATACACTTCGTTAATAGTCTTGGAAATATTTTACTCTTCACTGTCACGAGCGGCAAATGAGGGTATATATAAGGTTTGCCATTCCGTGTTTGATATCCACAAAAATTTATCAAGGATCTCAAAAGTGATTATAAGAATAAAATAAATATAAGTATTGCCGATCTTTGAGCAATTCTAAAGCTTTGTTCACACCTATCAAATATTTGACGTGGTAACGTGTATCACTAGTTTTATTGAAATATTTTTTGCTTTTGCAAAATGTTGGCTGCATCAAACATCATTAAACAGTTCTTAAATTGCATCATATAATTGTTTTCTTACAACTAAAGTCAAGTAAGTCAATATAAATTGTTAAAAATAAAGCTTAAGTTTGATCAGTTTACTGGTATTTATAGTCCCCACCAGTGGAAGTGACGAAGGAATACTAAACTTGTCATTACGTGTGAATTTTTTTACATATTCATCTAAAACCCCATAAAGTAAATATCGCTCATTTTATATTGTGTATAAAATGCATCTCTACACACAGAGAAAAAACATGTTTAAATATGGTTACCTCCAACAATAGTATGTTTAAAGAAAATTTTAACCATATTATGTTTAATCTTACCATATTTTTGTCACCGACAACCATATTATGTTTAAATTAGTCCCCTATCAAGAAGCCACAACCATATTATGGTAGCCTCTAAACATGTTATGGTTAAATATGACAATAATTTGTTTTTAAATTAGTTATTATTAACCATAATATGTTCGGAGGCAACCATAATATGGTTGTGGCTTCTTAGTTCGAAATGTATTTCTTTTTGAGTTATGATGACGTTGCATCAAATTGCAAATAATGATATATTCGGGTCGTTGAGTAACTCTAAGTAGATTAAAACATCGCCGTCTGTCTGCTGAAATCATGACTTGTACCGAACGACTCAAGAGAGAAGAACAAATTGTTTTTAGTTCTCCTTAGCACTTTAGCAATGAAACCTAGCAGAATCAATTCAGTAGAAATAGAGCATTGGACCCAAACGTGGCAAACCCTACCAAAAAAAACATGATATTTCTGTAATAAAAACTAATAAAAATTGTTGGCGGAATGCTCTGATTGCCTTCCGCATTCTCTTGAAATCTACAACGAATTATAATATAGTGAGGTCAGGTTTTATACAGGTTGTAAAGGCCACCTTTGAAATATTCTAACTCTAGGTGGAGGGTATCAAGGATTGGCACAACCGAATAGAGTATTTCCACTTCGGGTTGGTAAGCTTCGACTGTTTAATTGGCATATTTTAGACATTGTAATGCATTCCTAGCAATAATTCGTGAGCCAGTTAAATTTTATATTAAAACATTCCCAGGTAAACTTTTAAAATGCGCGATGGTTCCTTCTTGAGAAGCACGTCAGATGGATCTGTGTAGATAATTTCTAGTACACCATTGATAGCCTCTCTAATGCGAACAGGTCAATCAAGAGTTATTCTTGAATCATTACCTAATCCTTGTTCACGAAACAGGTATTAAGCCTTTTTTTTCATATTCAAAGTACTAAAAAGAATGTTGGGGTATTTTCTTTGTGTTATAGAAATTGATCATCGTAAACATTTATAATTATAAAAGAGTTATGCTAGAAACACAACTGAGACGAACGACGAATTATTCGCAACGAATATATCTTTTCTACTTGGATTAATTCATGGTGAAGTTGATTCTACGTTCCTGCTTGGTAAAATTAACTTTTGGGTTCCAAATAGGCCTACTCGTAACTTTCAACTCATCAGTCTTAACTACTACAGATCTGATTATGCTAATAATGACTCCTTTCGTCGCATTTGTGAAAATTTTAATAAATTGTATCATATTATAGATCTTTCTGAAAGCAATGATATTTTAAAAAGAAAACTAATTTTGTATTTAAATAGTTAATGTATTCACACCTGTATTATATTCTTTAGTCTGTAAGGATTTATAATCTATAGACCAAATAAAATAAATAAATAAAAATTCGTCGTCAGAAATAGAACACATTGGTATGTATGAAAATACACAAAATCATTGCGTAGAACGAAATTCGACCTGCGTAACGAACACTGCGATAGGTTTATTTCTATTTCTTACGCAGACGAACGATGAATAAATTGGGACAGAGACAGCTAACCGCAGCTAAATCGTGAAAGCTTTAAGAATCACAGGGAAAAATCACTTCTATTGCGAACTTGGCTAAAATTTGCAAATATGGCGAAAATTCGAGAAAATTTTTAATATTTCAAACAAGCCATAATATTGATTAAAAGTCTCTAATACTATAAGAAATGGAAAAAATTGCTAAATTAGCGGAAGTTTGCAAAAATTAGCAATATCTAATATTTTTTAAAAATCGTTAAAGCTGTAAAGAATCACAACCCTTACAAAAATTGCAAAATTTTAAAAACGCAGAAATTTATTTAAAATCGCTAAATCAGTTAAAAAATCAAAATATCCGATAATAACATAAAAAAGTTTGCAAAAATAGCGAAAATTCGCGAAAATTTTTCATATTTCAAAAAACCCATAAAATTGATTAAAAGTCCCTTAGACTATTAGGAATGGCAAAAATTCGATCAAAATTGCTAAAATAGCAGGAATTCGCAAAAGTTTTTAATAGTTTTTTTTTTTTTTTTTTGTTGAAATATGGTTTGATAAATGTTAACAAACAAATAAATTATAGTTATAGTGTTAAAAAAAGATGAAAAGGGATGAAAGTGTTTATCTTATCTAGTTTCCAAGGTATTTATTTTTATAAATTAAAAAAAAAATTCAAGTCACATTAATAACTGGAATTCACGCACTTATTGTCGACGAATTCGTCGTTCTATGCGAAGTTCGTCGTTCGTCCCAGTTGTGTTTATACCAATATTCTTAATTTTTCTATTTTACGTAACTACTTTTTTTTATGATAAGCATATCTGAGAAATTTCATTCCAACTAGCAGAACTAATAAGAAGGCTTATTGCCACTTGGAAAAGTTTGCAAGTGTTTGGATAGATATTCTTGTCTGTTTTGGATTTTAGCTTATCAAAGTTTAATTTTTTTTTTTTGCTACTTCACCAGTACTTCACCTTTCATAGAATCAAAGTCAATTTGCAAAACCGTTTTGTAATTAAAAATTAAATTTAAAGAATTCGGTAACAGGTTTATATAATAGAAAGTTTTGGATTATATTTAGCTTTCAATAATAAACTAAAGAAAGGCAGATCCAGAAAAATCTTTATTAAAAGAGTTTCCTTTTTGTTTTTTCGAAATTTGTATAACATCTTTTGGTACATTATTTTCCTTTGATAAGAATTCAATATTGCTACAAATTTCATTAAACTTATTACGACTCTCTTTAAATATACCAATAGTAGCGGAGTATTTGTATCATGATCATGTCTGAGCGTCGAATTTTTCGGTTAAAAAACTTAGCTAAAAAAGGATATCGTTAAAAGAGCAAAAATTTCTTAATTTAAGTCAATATTCCAAGAGCCTGTACTGTATTTTTGTCCTTGGCTTGTTTTTTTTTCCTCTCCAGAAGCACTTTTAATAAGAGCGTAATTTTTCATTATTTTTTAATTTAAAAGTCTGGGTTGACCAGAAACGGATCTGGGTCGTTTTAACCACCCAAGCACTCCCCCCCTAGTTACGCAACTGCTGCTTTTCTGTTCAGTATTTCTTAGTATTGTGAAAAACATACTGAGAATAACATACGAAATATTGCAACTCATATTGATTCGCACGGAATTTTAAACAACAGCTAATCATTTTATTTTTCTAGCTTTTATTTTGTATTTGTGTATTGATTTTTATAACAAGCATTAGCAAAAGAAACAATTAAAATAGAGAAAACGATGTTATTTAATTGTACAGTAGTTCCCGCTTAAATGCTCCCCGCTTAAATAATTTCTTTCCCCTCTTAAATACGCAAAATGTGCTGGCAAGCAAAATTTTCTCATAATTACATGAACAAAATCCCGCTTAAATGACCTCGCTTAAATGCGTTCCCCGTTTTAATGATTCATTACTTTTCTCTAAATCGCTTAAATGCGTAACCAAAAAACTTAGATTTTTTTTGAATATCCGGCAAGGCATTTATAAAGTTAGTAATAGCCTTTTTACACTTGTCAACATTTAACATTTAAAATTTAACATCGATTTGCGAAGATGTTGGAATTGTTCCATAAGAAATACATAGGGCTAAAAATCAAAATTTTTCAACATCTTTACAGAATGTTACTATCTCATTTTGTTCCTTTTACATTTTTCGATTCTTTTAGTGTCATCACTAGAAAAGTGGCATTAAAGTCTTTAATTATTGTGGCAGCACTGACAAAATGGAAGTTGCTTTGAAAGTAGCGTTACCATTTCTCAAGTTTTTCCTTTTTTGCAAGCTTTATTTTGCTTAATTTTGCTAAAATTATTAAACAAAATGAATTAGAAATACATATTGGCGTTATCTTTTAAAATGCCAACATTTTTGTAGAAAAAAAGTATTTAAAAAAAATAAAAGTTATTTTTTCAGAAATGGTGACATTTTTTATTGAACGCGTATTTTACATTTTCAACATCTTCCATGCGTTCCTCCAAAATGTATAAAAGTGTATAAAGGGTATTAAAGTATTTTTGTACTTATATGTATGGCAACACAAATATTTAAAACGGCAGTTAAAGTAAAATTCTTGAATTCGAAAATCATAGAGAATAATTTTTAAGAGTTATCGGAATCTTCCGATGATGAAGAAGAGGAAATAATTGAAGCTCCAACTAAGTGCCATTAGTTTTATCCGTAAATACTTTGTGCAACAAAATAAATGCACCAATGAAATTGAAACCATGAAGGGAAGACATAATAAATGGTTTTAATAATACATATTAACACGGCGTTAACATTATTGGTTCGAATAAAGAACGAACTCGGATTATGATTAAAACTATGTTTCATTTTGGTTAAGTAGTTTTTGTACAGTTGAGCATTCAGCAAATTGTGTTCAGCACGTAGAACAGAGTATTTTCCATAATCAAATGCGTGGCCATATTTCTTGTATTTTTTATAATATTTATTTTTAAGATTTTGTAAGAAGATTGTTGTTTAGAGTTCCAGGGTGGACCAGTTTGAGAACGTGGCGAATGTTTTGGAATACATTCATCCATTTACTGGTACATGGTTCCATAAAAGATTTTAATCATTTTATCAACAGAATTTGGCAAACCTTTTGGTATGGATAATAGTTGAAGCCAATTAGTATTATGTAAAAGATTGTTAAAGTCAACGTAATTTGTACGTTGGAAGCAGAAATTTTGTACCTTTTTCATAACATTTTTAGCGCAATTTAAACCTCAAATATTACAGGTTATTTCAATTGTGGGGCGGTAACGATCTTCGGGCAGTGTAACTAGATCAACACGATTGACTGTCACTAGAAAATCCACCATTGAATTTTGTGTTAATCGGTCCGTAATTTACAATATATCTTATACAAAGCACACTTCCAAAAACACTTTATATGACTAAGAATTTTGATGACAGATCCCAAAGAAAGTCCGTTCCTGAAAGATTTGAATTCTTTGGCAGGGTGCCAAAGATTCCACACAACTGAAAACACATGGTATTCTAATACCTTTTTCAGACAATGCGACATGTCCCTGCAGCCATATATGTATTTTTTTGGTGTTTATTCAAGAAACTCGCAAACATTCAGATGCTACGTTTTTTGTTGCAAGCTACAATTTGAGGTTAAAGTCTTAAATTTAAATTTAATTGTTAAATTTTAAAAATTTTAAGGAATCATATTAAAGACAAGCATAAAGCTGTTGCTTGATTTAACATTTCATGTGGCATTGTTTACCCCGCAAGCGTCTGTACACTTTTTGTCTCAATCTTCTGTTTCATGAAATATTGCTGCGCCATATGTGTTACATGGCACGTCAGGTACAACTTGTTTTTTGTTTAAAAACAACTAAAGTGTATTTGAGTATACATTTGATTATATTCTACCCATATACTCACAATTCTTTTGAATTTAATTTACAATTATTACAATATTTTTAACTTTTATTCATAAGAAAACACATAAGAGAAGTTAACATTTGAAATCTTCGTGTTTATTATGTAAACGTGCTTTAAGTTAACAAGAAAAAAAAATTCACATAATACACATTCCATTTACAGTATATAATTGTGCACACATTTGCTTAGAAAGGTAAAAAACATTAGATAATTATCCTGTATTTTCTATACAATATGTGCAACATGTACTGAAACAAATTTATGAAACAACTTTTTTTAAGCAATTTACAGTAGTGGTTATTAAGACTGTTTCAGTTAGCTATTTAATTTCTTAGCTTTAGATAAATTTTGTTCGAGTGACATTTGCTTGATGCGTTAGTTAGATTAATATCAATTAAACGTAGTTTTTTCAATTAAACAAATTGCTTAAAAAGTATTTCAATTTAATTAATGTGATAACACTACGTGACAGTTTTTTGACCAAATGAATTTGACACCTAGTCTTTATGTAAAATTTTCCACTGAATCTGTCATTTATTGACCAATCTTTACTAGCAATCCATGGTTATTTTAGAAATTTTATAACCTTTCCCTAAAAAGAAAGAAATATAATCAGTTTAAAATATTTGAAGATATTTGCATTTCTGTAACATCATCTTTTTTAAAAACACAAATAACTGTTATTTTGGATTATCTCAAAAACTGTTTTACTTTTGTCAATTCTGACTTCTTATTCGGATTCAGGGGAAAATTTTAAATAAAGATGGGCTGTCAGATTCACTTGGTCACGACTTTATTGAACATTTTTGACGTAGTGTCATTAAATCAATTATGTTTTTTTTTTTTTTTTGTTGAAAGAAAATTAAAAAACAAAATTTTGATTTAATTAAAATTTTAGTTGTTTTGAAATACCATTTTAATTAAATAACAAAAAATCTTAATTAATTTTTTCCTTTGAAATAAAATAATTTAAACTATGTTGTTGTTTTTGTTTGGCTTAAGGTCATATACAAATTAAAATAAAAAATTCCACAAATTTTTGTATTTTTAATTTTGTTTTTTATTTTTCATCCGATATTTCGACCATACATCGATGGTCATCTTCAGGGGATTTAAAACACTGTCAAATTAAAAATTACAAAAAAGTTGATACCTCCTCACTGTAATTAAATAATTTAAACTTGTAGAATTGTTGTTGGGAATTGTTAAGACCTGAGCTATATTTCATTAAATCAATTAACACTGTACAATTTACATTGTACACATTTACATTTTTTGCATTTTCTTATTTTATGATTTTATTAAACCTTTGTATTGTTTACTGAATTATATATATTGAATTGTTTACTTTATAAAACTGTAAATTTGAGTGAATTTTATAATGGAGTTAGTTATTTGATTTATGAATTTAAATTTTGAATTGTTAATTTGATTGAATTAAATGCCTTATTGAATTTAACTATAGTCAAACGTAAATTTCTCTAAGTGTACTATTTAGTACTCGCCAAAATTGGGCGATCAAAACTTATCCAACCATCGGTGTGGATAAGAAGCCGAGGTTAAATAAGTTTAAAACATGGCTTTTGTTTGCACTTAATTTTTAACACTTCACTTGGGCAGACGAACCCCTCTACTAACGACACTTAAATTCAACTCTCAGGCTAAGTGAATACCTAATAATAAATTTAACGTGGGTTACAAAAGAAAAACCCCAACATCTTCTCATTTAAGTGGAGAATAACCAGCAGCGATAGGTAAGATCACACAGCTTAAATCCCCTACACAAAGAAGAGAAAACTAATCCCTTGTTTTCTTTCTTCTTTTTCAACCCCAATAATTATAATTTCTCTGACGAGCAATTATAATTATCATTGGAAAAGAATTCTTGCTTTCTGTCTCCCAATGAAAAGAGAATCTCTGGCCAATTTATAATAATATAGGCTTCCCAAAAGGCTAATTTTATTCAAACACATTGTTTGAAATGGCAAAGTTTTTTGATAATTTTTTGAATTAAAATTACAATATCATTTATTGAAAAATTTAATTTTTTAATTAAATGAATTTGGCGAATAGAGACAATTTTTAATTTTTTCTGTTTAATTACAGCAAATTTCGATCCAACAAAAATATCGTTGGTCGCTTTGGCAGTAAGGTGAAAGCACAGAACTCTGATGATGTTTATGTTCGACCCCAGTTTCACTCAAGATTAGAAGTTATTTTAAATCAAGTTAATTAAATTTAATTTTCATTAAATTATTTTTATGAAGCAACGAATTTTACAACACGAAATGAATTAAAATTTATAGATAATTTTTCATTATTGACTGACCGGGGTGCAATATAATAACCACGATACCAATTACACTGGTCTAAAAATTTGGCTGCCGAAACGAAGCATGTGTGCGCTGAATTCGAATCTGGCAAAAAAGGATATGCAATATCAGAATCATTAAAATATGCATATTTACATTATTTTGGTTTTGCAGTCAGGCACTTGAACAAACCGTGGACACCGACAATGTTTTGCATGTTCTTTATTCGCATTTAGATTTTTTTTTTTCAAAAAAAAAAAAAAACTAGGTGCATTGAGCGCAAACAAGTGGAGCTTGCTCACCAAGATTTAATGAAAATTAAAAAAATTTATCAAGGATTTTGAAACAAAATCATGCTGGGAGACTATTGCCGGACTCTAATACGTGAAACCGAACCAACAAAATGCAAACGACGTATAAATAACGCCAATTTATTGATTTTTAAATAAACTAGTGATTTTTTAAGTAAGAAACGAATAAAACCATTTTTTTTTTGTCTCGAAAGCGTGATAGAGAAAAACCAATTACAGATTCGAATTCAGCCCACCAAATTATCTAAGAAAGATATTTGGTTCCCAAAACCTTGTTGAATAGTGTTTTTAATAAAAGTTATCTATATATCTTAATTTAGTTCATGTTGTAAAAGTCCTTTTTAAAAAACGCTTAAAATATAAAATCTAATCGTCAACAACTTTAATCAAGGACTCTAAAATATTTCTTATAGACTATTTAGTAGGGTTTTCATTCGTTATTCACACCGTATTCACACCGTTAATCGGTTAACCGATTAATTGCTACCCGATTAACTGATCGGTTAATTTAAAATTGTCTATTTTCGATTAACGATTAAACCGATTAATTTCAGTCGATTAACCGATGTTACATAATTTTTAATTTTTTGTTATATTATAATAAATTTTTTGTTATATTATAACAAATTTTTTGCGTTTTAATTAATTGTTTCGTCTCATATATATGTTTAATAAATATTTTTTTATACAATATCAGCCCAATATGAATTAAAATTCCCCGGGAGTTTTCTCCCTTCTCCCATTTTTCCTATGTTAATTCAATTGTAAAAATGGGAAGAGGTAAAAAACTTCCGGAGAATTTTTAATCATAATTGGGCAGTATATTTCCTTCTAGCAAACCATTCTTAACAGAATTACCCGAAACAATTAGAAGTGTTAAACATTTTTTTTAATTTAATCAGGACTCTAATGGCATAATGGAAGATTTTATATGTTAAGAAAATTCCAGGAAAAGGACTGAGAAATTAGACATTCTGTATTATGGCTGCTTCTCATTCCTCCAGTACCTACGATAAGAGAAAAAAAATTTTCCAAGTCAAGTGTTGTCAAAACTAAAGAAAATGTTCGCTTTAACCCCAAACATTTAAACAAACTTTTTTCTTTTCAAAATTTATTTTATCAGATCTCTTTAAACTATTGAAATACATAACTAATAAATAATAATAATCTAATTTTTTAATTTAGTTATAAAATTCTGTTTAATAGGGAAATATTTGTCAATAAAATTATTTTACTACAGAAATCTTATTAAAAAACGTCGTTTTATGATGATGTTTTACTTTAAAAATACATATCACATATTTATGAATTATTTTTTTTTTGTTTGTTCGTTTTAGATCAAGAATTGTTATTTTGGTTTTTTTAATAATAAACTCCAAATAATAAATAGTTAATGCATTTTTAATTATTGAAATTATCTTATTTATTAAAAAAACTTTATTAATAAACGATTAACCAATTGAAGGAAAAGCCCGTTTAAATGAATACCCTACTATTTAGTAACGGTGTATTCCTTAATTGTTTAACACGAGTGTATTGGAAAAAAAAATTGCAAAAAATGCTATACGAACATTTAATATTAAAAGTAAATGTAAATATCTTTAAATTTCTTTATTCCGATTTTGTGCACATTATGCCAGTGGTAGGAATGGATAGTTGTTCATTTCTTCACTTTTTTGCTGCACACGCCCACTGTAAAATTTGTTAATTCTTATTTTTGTTTCTTACGAAAATCAAAATATCTTCAACCCCTTTCCTTTTTGCTTTTGCTTTGTTGTTATTTTGACAAAAGAAAATAAAGAGTCACAAATTGATTTTAACATATCGTCGGCTTAATATGCAAATCTGGTAAATCCACTTTTTAACTAAATTGAGATTTTGATGCCGTGTGGTAGAGAAAGATACGCCTCGTCGACCAGCATGTAGTTTTATTTCAATTTAAGTCTTGAAGTGTGTAAAACCAATTATATTTTTGGTTTTCCTCTCAAGCTACAAATATGAAATTTAAAAAGTTTTTTGTCTCTCCTGTAAAATGTACTGAGAGCGAGTTGGCAGGTTTGAGTATTAGGCCGACGATATGTCATTGTACTGTCTTAACAAATTCTTAGATAAACGTAAATGTAAGTCTTTTTTTATTAGTAAAGATTTCACTGAGTATTTGGTAATGGGAAGTTATGTATGTGTGTGCGAGAACAACTTTTGTTGCTGCTCATTGTATCATGTTAATGTGCACAGGTATGAAAGAATATTTAAGGGCACTTATTTTTATCTATGTACTAGCTTTTAACCATGACTTCGTTCACATGAAAATTTTAGCAAAAATTATTTATGTGTTATGTTTATATTTTTCGGCTTGATGTTTGTTTCATAAAATAGAATAAAAACAAAAACTTTTGTTTTGTGTTAATTTTTATTATATACTAAATCCAATTTTCGACCAACTTTGTTGGTCATAGATAGTTCTGTGGTTTTCACGAATAATCGCGTAAGTCGGTTGTTACCGAAATTGAGATAATGATGTCAAAGTGCTACATTTTGCATTAGGTTTTTATAAGTGTTAAGCTTTTTAGAATATAATGTAGTATTATTAATTTTTTTCTGCTAAAAACATCTTAAGTTAACTGTTTAATAAAATATTTTGCTATTATAACGATTTATGTCGACATACATCGCCAAAAATTGTAAAATTGCTGAATATGTTTCCAAATAAAAAGCATATGTGATGTTATGTTGTTATTCGTGCAAAAAATATGAAAGTATTTTTTGAAAATTTTTCTATTAATAACAACTTATATGTACATATGCGTTTATTGTTGACTTCTTTAGTTGCAACAACAGCAGATGAGCGGTTGTTTGTAATTTTAAGTCCATACGTTGTGCTATAAGTATCAAAAACTCTGAATATGTCGCCAACTTGTGTGCTAAAAATAACAACAACGTAAGTCGTCATGTGTGATTAAAATGATAACATTTATTTTCACAAAAAAGAACTTATGTGGAGCTATGATGTTATATTGCACACACTTAATGAGTCAATCAAACATATGCGTTTTTAATCCTTTTACAGATTGTGAGCCTGTGAGGATTTTTTCATGAAAACTATGTATAATACGTAAAAAGTCACTGTTAAGAGGATAGTAAAGAAAAAAGTTTAAAAAAGCATCTACAGAAGCCGCAATTGAAAAAAATAATTGTTTTTGCTCTCCTGAAAAGTTTGGTTTTATAAATTACGCGATTATTCGTGAAAACCACAGAGTTATGGTCTAAAACTATTATAATTTTAAACATGTTTCTTAATTTTAATAACAAGCAATTTACATAATATTTAATGCAGTGTTGTCCGATGTTATCGTTTTAAGTTTTTTTCGCTGACTGTCTAGTAATTTTCTTATGTTTATTAATCTTGTGTTTGTTTATTGTACGACGATAAATGTAGCGCAATTATCCGTATCAGTTTTGTAGTAAATTCTCTTTTCGTTTGGTGTATTTATAATATGTAACATCTCCTGCATGTATCGTTTAGTGTAATTATTCTCTCTCACAAGTATTCTCACCTTATCAAAATCTGGTTGATGTCCCGTTTTTGCACACTGGGCTGCAAGTGCTGTTTTTTGTGTAAAAGATTTGTCATTTGATTTTCAGTCTGATTTGTGCGATATGTCTTATGTCTTTTGGCATATGTCAGTATCGTCCCCTTACATTTAAGCAAATAAACTAGATTGGATTTATCTTTTATTTATCATGTTATTAAACAATCTATTCATTGTGTTGCTCGCTTTCACTGCTAATAAGTAATTTTATTTGAATTTCTGAAATTATTTATTATTTATCCTAGACAAAAATTTTATGTAGTTTTCTGCATCTTAATTTATTTTATGTTAAAATATTACAAGAATTATAGGATTATAGGAATTCTTATTGTTCTCCAACACATACTTATAAAATTTAAGTACTCGATACTCTTGGGCAACTGACATTAACCTGCCCGTAAGAAAAACATGGGGTCTCTAAATATGTATATTCCGGCCACGTTTGCCAAATTTATAAAAATGAGAAAAAGTACCAGAAGTACCAATTTTTGCGTTTTTTTAAAGAACCTTATATCTTAATCTAAGCCATATGCCATCTACATATCGTCGGCTGATAATTTAATTGTCGTATGTGGATTCCGATAGCTTCGAGTAATTTGAGTTTGAAGTTTGAACTCTTATAAAAATCCACATACAACATTTAAATAATAAGTCAATTTTTTGGCCGTTGTATATGGAAATATGGGCATGTTCGTAAATGCATCACTGCGCTGCATTAGTGATTTCAAATGTTTATATAAATATCAGTGAAGTAGATGTGGACCAAAAAATTGTCAAATACTACACAAAAATAATACACAATAAAACAGATTATATTAATAATTTTTTTTATCGGCATTAAAAAAGTTTGCTTTTCTGATGCAGCGCAGTGAACATGCCCTATGTCGTATGTGACGTTTTCATCCGACATTCAATTTGAAAATTGCTTCAGCAAATACCGCGAACGACAAACTCAACACTTCATATCTCGAAAACCGTATGAGATATCGAAAAACTGATTACGACAAATGAAAGATCAGGTCGGAAAACCTAAGGAATCGATCTTAACTCAAAACCGCAAAAAATCCACATACGACATTTAAATTATCAACCGACGATATATACCAAATTTTTCGAAAGAAAAAAAGTACCAAAGGTAAAATGGTACCAAAAGTACCAGCTTTTCTTATATATTAACGTAAGCTATAATCTGTTTTAGACCAAGTTTATCGAAAAGAGAAAAAGTTAAAACTTTATCTCGTTTTTGCCATTTAAAAAGTACAAACTTTAACCCTTAGAAAGTAACCTTTATTTTAATCTGGATACCACTTTTCCCCCTTTAAAGAGTATAGTTTATATAAACCTGGGCCATATTTCTATTATCAAAATTTTAGGAATTATTATTTTCGCTAACACATACAATTTTTCGACGAAAATTTTTATCACAGCTTCCATGTTATATCAATATTTTTTGCTGGTAGGTCCGAAATTGACCACAAGATATATATAAACCCTTCTCTAAAGTCACTTAAAGATGAAAAAGAGCATGGTCACCTGGGTGATATTATTGCTGTTTAGCAAGCAAAATCTGTTGAATAGCAATAGCACCCAGGATAATCTTCTAGCAGCCGAGCTTTCCTTCAAGATGGAAAACCAGTCATTAAAGTCAAATTTTTAAGATATTCCTAGCCACGACTTTGGGGTTAAATACACGTGATGGCAGGCGCGGATTCAGGGGGGGAAATAATGAAAGTTACCCCCACTAAATTATAAAATTATGTTTTGTTTATTTCGATAATACAAAAACTCCCAATAATAATATTTTTTTTTTTTATATGTACAAAATTTTTGGAAATCCCAGCAGAGTTTCCTAATACATAGTTATTTTTTAGTTATTTCCAATGAAACATCTAGTTTAATGTATTCAAATACTTATTATTCTATATTCAATCCCAGCAGCTGCCAACTATATTCAAAAGGTAAAGTTTGACTTGAAAATGCGTTCGGTTGAAATATTAATAAGCCATAGTATATGCAATATTTATGTATATATGTGTTATATGAATCAAAATACTATTCGATAATTGTTGACGAAAGCACGGATTTGTAGGGGAGAAGCCAGATTTAATTATCTTTAAGATATTTCAATATACAACAAAAAGTTGTTAAGGACGAATTTATTGGCTTTATTGTAAGGGCATTTGAAGAGGCTTCAAAGGATATTGATAATGACGTTGACCTGTCAACTGATGCGAAGGTACTATGATATAGGTTTGACAAATTTTGGTCTTGACCTAAAAAATTGTGTCAAAAAATTCGGCAAACCAAGTGAAATGCGAAACAAACGCCTTGCTATTCCCATAAATCAAACAACTCAATTTCTAAAAGCAATTTAGTGCCATTAATATAAAAATTTGTATTATTTGTTATAGAAACGACAAATTTTTTTTTTAAATCTGTATAATCAACCCAAGTGAAACGCAGGTTTAGCAAAGTATTTGGAAACCAAACTCTCTACATTATGCGAGACCGTCACGACTCAATTTTACAAAAAGTTAAAGTTATATGCGTTCAAATCGAGATTCCAATCGAAAAGACAAGTTTGAACGAAATAATCGCATCAAAAATTTTGAAGATTACTACCGAGTTTGTACGTTACATTCCTCTTATTGAATTTTTTTTAGAAGATCTCAAAATACCTTTCCCAATAGATATCCTAAATGTATTGAACATATCTGAACTTCTACCTCAAAGTGTAATCAAGTCAAGTCAAGTCAGCGTTGCCAGAATGAAGATTTTATATTATTTTTAAAGATTTTTAGACCAAAATAAGATCTGAAGATCTTTTTTCTCAATTAAGATTTTTTTATTTTTAGAAATAAAAATTCTAATCTTTAAATTTGTACAACAAACATACTTTTTTGCAGTTTTTTAAAAGTCAATTTTTAAAACAATGAGGTTTTGTATCAGCTTGTCTATTAGTTTTGCGCCCTTTTTGTACCCTTTGTCTAGCATACACAAAAATGCATCATTATTTCTGGGCATACAAAATTTTAAATATGCATCTTAGATAAGCGGTTGTTCAAATTTTGGAATACTGATGAAAATATTATTTGTAAAAAGAAAAACCGTATTTTTATAAAGTTTAATATAATAAAGCACAAAAAAGTTCATGAGTTTAGTACCAAATGGTAAAACTAATGGAACTTAACTCTAGGATTACCGTCTTTGTGTGCCCAGACCAAATTTGTGTTTTGCTTTCAATATTTTTCGAATATAACAAAAAATCAAGGGGTTGAATTCTGTACATGATGTGTGCTGAATCAAATGAAACTAATTTGGACTCAATTGGAGCAAATTATTGGGGTGAAAATCTATTTTTATTTAAAAGTCTATGAAATTACCCTCTTGGCCAGACCAAATTTTTTTTCTGTCAATATTTTTCAAATAGGACAATATATCAAAAAAACAGAAACGTTAATTTTATAAATGATATGTTCTGAATTGAATGAATCAAGTTTGAATCAAATCAATTTCAATTTAACCAAGTGGAAAAGTCGTTTCACTTAGATTCGAAAAAGCAATATAAAAAATAAGGGACTACATATTCGATGACTTGCATGTAAAATAAAATTATAAAATTATATATAAAATTATATAATAAATTCGTATAGTCTTAAATAATATTCATACATTCAATAAAAAATATATTTATTTACTTTTTATTTAATTGGGTTTTTTAGCTGTTCTAATTGGGGTCTGGCCTGACCAAGAGGAGAACTTCGTGGTAAAAAGTTACCTAGAGTTAAGAAGCTTTTGGTTTGAAAATTTCACATTCCATGCTTATGATAATTTTTAAACAAAGTATATGTACATCATTGGTTTACAATGTCTTTAAGAAGGTGTACCAACATTATTTTAATAACAATTTCATTAGGAATACTTTTAGGAAAATTCATTTATTTTCAATGAGCTTTTTTTAAATGCAATTTTCTCCAAATGCCTTCGATATAACAACGGTATCAAAAAATAAAATACTAAATTGAGAACCCTTAAGATTTCCTATGATGTATGAGCTTCATAGCTTCAAACTAAAATCTTCTTGCCCAAAATTTATATATCTCTAATTTTAGAATTTAATAACTTCCAAGGAAACTTCTTTATTTAGATGGACTTTTTTACGTTCTTATTTATTAGAAAGCAAATGGATTTAAAATATATTTTTAGAAGGAATTTTATGGAAAATAGACCTAAAAACACAATTTAAACCTACAATCTAATTTTGTATAAATACCACAATTATGTATTTCAATTTAATTAGTTTCCATAATAAGAAGTATTTCCATTTAAAAAAATGAAATTTTTTACTTCTTTGCCATTTTTTATTAAAAATTTCAAGATTTTTTTCTTCAAAATAAGATTTATTTTTCGCCAAATGAAGATTATCCTTCCAAATTTTCTGGCATATACAGATGCATATACAGATAAAAAAACGTTTAAAACCACAACTAGCTGATGAGCTGATTATGTTTGATAAAAGAGATAAGCATCTACTAACAACTAAACTTGAGCCTGAACTGTTGCATTGGCAACAACCATGGAAAATATCTTAAAATCTATGAAATAACGTTGTAGATGCTTTAATAAACTGTGATGAAGATATCTACCCAAATCTAAGAAACATATTTCAAATTTTCGTTGCAATTCTCGTCAGTAATGCTACGAGCGAGAGGTCATTTTCTACCCTTCGTCGAATAAAAAAATCTAAATTTGCCTCACAAGGAAATCATAAATTGCTTATTTAAAAAGATAAATCTATTTTAATTTATATTGAACTGATCTTATATTTTATTTAACCTTATTGTTTTTAATAAACTTTTAAAAACAAAGTTTTTACTTTTTTGTATCATAAAAAATTTCAACCTCCCCTAGGGCTCAAGCTGGATCCGCGCCTGCGTGATCGTGATCCCTTCTGATTCTCATGGTACTAGATGCGTAGGGTAATATGGTTTTCTATGGCGATTCATCACAACAACAAAAGCGGGACTATAAATTCCCCCAAAATTACTCTCCAACGTTAACTAAAAAATGCCGGTACCTGTATATACATTTAGATCAAAATCCGTTTTAAGTTCTTGCCATTTTAAAAGATTTACGAGCAATTAAGACTCCTTCATGCTAGGGCTAGATCTATTCCAATAAAGTTGACCCTTAGCTCAAAAAAAAATATAACTATGTAACCGCTAAATTATGTAGATCAAATAACCTTTTAAATTGCGACCTGTAATCTAGATTCTGATTTTAGAGCTGTTTTTCATAAGATTTTATATCTTGTTGCGTTGGAAAGGCAATTATTAATAATAAAATACAAATTTGATAACGAGGTTGTTATGCAAACATTGTAATCGGAATTACGTATGACATGCTTAGCTCAAGAACTCAAACGTGCTTCTATGCCGATTATATGTAACGGTTTTCGGGAGTGTGGCCAATGTTGCACAGGAGAAACAAAAAAAGACTTACATATTTTAAAAAGCTTGTAAGGTGTTACAAAAATTAAATATGCAGCTTAAAATTAAAGTCATTTATCCTACTTTTCCCAGATTTATAAAATCATTAAGTAAATAGCAAAAGTTGTGACGCTGAATAAAAACTAGAATAATTGTTTCATCAGTAATATTAATTAAAGTCAACTGGCGTTTTTCTCTTGAAAAACGAACTTGTATGACTTCAGCTAAATAAACTTTCATTTTTAATAAATTCTTTACAAAAACTATCTGTCATATGTTCAAGTGTATCATTATAAACTTACTTACTTCCATTAAAATGAAATCAATTAAAATTATTTAATAATTTGTTAAATTGATAAATTGCAATTCATACAAAATATATTTTTTTTATTTTTTTTGTTAAATTTCAGCATTCATCACTTTTTTTAACAGACAACTGCTGTGATTGATGCTTAAATCAAGTTTAAGTTTTTTCGGTTGTTTAAAATTCATTCTATTGAGTGGTTTTTTATATTCAACTAAAAGGATGCAATATATTTTTTTATTTTATAATATTGAGATAGATTTTTACGCTAAAAAATATGTTTTTTAAAATACCCACATATTGAAAATACATGTCAACGGAAAAAAATCAATTTATATTTTATTGTTTTACTTTAAATGGAATTTGTTTTGATGAAAATGTGTTCAAATTATTTTCTGGCAAAATAGAATAAGTGATTTCCTCTGTTTGGTGGGGGTTGCAAAAGTTTTTTGCGTTAATGTGCTTTTTTAAATCAAGTTCAATGTTGTGAGAATTGTTTGAAAAAAAAAAATAAATAATAAATTTAAAAAAATAGTTTCCGAGTTAGTGAATTTCTGTTAATGTTGTTTAATATGAAAAGATAAAATACGGATTTTTTTAGAATCCTGTATTTACAACCTTTATTATAAAAGTACTTAAATACTTTATTAATAAGTTAATTGAGTTAAGGCCAGTTAAAATTTTTTTTCAAAATTTGATCGGTATAGATAGAGGTAGAGGTATGTATATATAATGCCCGTAATTTTTACAACCAGACATCTGGTGGTATTCGTACCTAACAGTTATTTTTACCTATCCAGTAACACTATTGTGGTAATTTCAACGTAAATTTTGCCTACGTGAATCAACTATCGAAAATCGATGGTCTAAAATAGTTTACACCCTAACCCGCTGGCAAGAAATACGTTTTAAAATTATGAAAACCATAGATATCTGTACACAGTAGGGTATTCATTTAATCGGGCTTTTGCTTTAATTGGTTAATCGCTCGATTAATTAACCGAGGTTTTGGTTTAATCGGTTAATAATCGGTTAATTTTGTTTTTGATCGGTTAACCGATTAATATAGTTTTTTCATAAATTAAGAATTTTAATAAATACAAATGCATAAATTATTTATTATTTTGCGTTTATTAGTAAAAAAGTTATTACTTAAACAATAACATAACAAACATAACAATTCTTGAACTAAAAAAAGAAAACAAAAAAATAATTCAAAATTATGTAAAACATATCTGCGGCATTTTGGCAAAACATCATAAGTCGAGATAAGATAGCAAAAAAGTTTTTAAAAAAACCTCGGTAAAAAAATCATTTTTATTGAATAATAAATTAAACCAAAATTAAAGAAAAATTTCCTTTATAATACAAAATTTTAAAAACGTAAACAAAAATGATTTTTGAATGAAAATTCGTACGATTAACAACATTTTTTTTCAACTTTTTAAAATAAGGTGTTTTGTCAAAATGCCACAGATATCATTTATTAGTAATGTGAGATCATTTTATTAATTATTTCAGTAGTTAAAGGATTTCTTATAAAACAAATCTTTTAGAAAATTTTAGAAGTGTCGACACTACACAACATTTGACACTATATCTGCCTTTAATAAGAAAACAATTTTATCAATAACAACTGAGAAGTATAATTCCTATCAAAGTTGAAGAAAAAATAAAAAAAGATTATTTCGCGCTCATATTCGTACCAAAAGTGTAGACGAGATAAACTAAAATGTACAAGTGATCCTCTGGTTCCAATGTCTACATATGTTCCCAAAAGAACTACCTTGTCAATAGTACCAACGTTAGTAGTCGGTTTACAATGAAACGCACATTTTAAATGGCTATAGTTAATAACATTGTCTGGGGCATAATTAGTCACTAGTACTGGCGACTGTGTCAATAGTAGTTCAGTACAGATTTACTAGTGACATTTCCTGCAGGCAATAAAATGTCTTAATACAAACCAAAACTTATAAATAAAGATTTTGCGAATTGGTGCATAATTAATCTGCAGTCTTAGGGTAAGGTAAGGAAGAAATGACAGTCATTATCCATCTGACATACTTAGACCCACTGATCCATTGTGATACCATGGAGTTCCTCTACACAGAACCTCCACCGCAGAACTTCTAACGAAGTTTAGAATGCGCTCCAGCTTAACGCCAAAGACATCGTACAATCCATCAAAGGTGCTGGATCCTATTTTGGCCAGTCGTCTTTTCGCTATTGAAGGAAAGGGACAGAAAAGGCGTTCTACGTTCTCCTTTTATCTTCGGTCTTTTGCTGTCGCAAAGTTTAAATTAAATAAGTTTCGTGTAACGACATATCATTCTTAAAAATATGAAACTGTAATTCAGAGATTTCGTTAGATTTTCGTTAATGGGACCTACATATATGAGGTCTGTGATCATTCACTGACATATCCTAACGAAATTGGCACAAATAAGACTAACATTTGGAAAATTTACATATAAAACATTATGAAGATATTTACGTTATTGGTTTTAGATCTAACATTACCACAAAATTTAATGGAGGGGTTTATTCTTATGTCTAGTGTTCATTCTCAGCCCATTACTTTTTACTTGTTGGAAAAGTTTTACACGTTAAAAGGCTCTTCGTTTTTAGGGAAATAAAAAGTTTACTGGACTAATTATGAAGTAACAGCCATCGGTTTGAACAGGCGACCGGACAGACGACAATTAATGAGCGTTTTGGAACTTAATTTTAATGCTAAAAAACAAAAATATTCCCTAGTTTTAGGGATGTACAACAGTAATGAGCACGTTTAAGCTGGAGGTCCACACTAAGCGTTCAGTGCGTTGATGCATCTGTCATAAACGTAGAATCAGTGTAAAATGGTATAGACAAGTTGCACGCGTAACACTCTTATACGCACGAAACGCATGCGTCTTTAAAAAAGGTCAACAAATTATCAAACGCATAGAACGCGTAGTGTGAAGCTGCAGCTTTAGGTAATAATATTCTGCGGGTGCGGCACTGAAACACGTACACCAGGGTTGGCAAAACAGGAAAAGTTGTGCTTTTTATCTGATTTGATTGTGCTTGATTTTCCAAGGTACAATGGTACACTTATGACGAACAACTATACTATTTAGGTATAAAAAGGCAACATTTTCTTTTTTACACGTAAACACTACAAGAGGTTTAACCGGCAGCAATTAAAACAGTGCTTCAGATAAAACTTAGTAAAAAACAGTGTAAGAAGGGGATTTGCTTCATACAATTTCAACACAAAGATGTGCAATTAAAGATGCAAATAAAAATACAATTTATAAACTTTCTTTGCTACCGCTGACAGAATCTAGAACTCCCTGGCTCACAATGTCGAAAAGAAATTTTCTTACAAATATTTAAATTGAAAACAAAAACTAACTTTTTAGTTTTTATTATTGTTTTCAATATACATAAGTAAATAAACGAAGACATTTCTTTCCAAGGCAGTAAAACTCTCCCATTTCATTCTCTTTGTCTTACTAAATCATAAATTAGTATTTCTTCTGTTTGTGTTTTAATAAAGCAAATCAAGCAAATTGTTTGTTTTTATACACAAACAAAGTATGTGTGTTGACCACCACTGGTGCAGACTCTAAAAACAAATCATCATAATCTTTTTGATTCTTGATGGAGGTTGTTAAAGAAAAATTATAAAAGAATTATGTGTATAAAATTAAAATTATAATTTTTGTCTAAAAAAAATCCCTTTTTCTTTGTCTGGCTTGAAAATTATATGAATTTTTTAAACAAAGATATACATTCAGCTTATTTCTTAATAAATCCCTTCTATTCATAAAATGGGTTTAAAAAAACTTATTTTTATGAATTTTTCTCCAAGGGTTTTTTGGTCTTTTGTTTTATTGTCAGTTCTATTTTTTTTTTTTAACCAGCAGTTATTTTTTTTTTTGTCTCAGAATTTTTTCTTTTATGAAAACATTTATCTTGGCAGTGAGAGATTTATTTGATTTGCTTTTTGTGTCTTTGTGCTACAAAAAAGCGAAGAAATGAAAAAAAAACTAAACAGTTTTCAACAAAATCTCAGACAGATCATGACAGGCAAAAATATGTATACATACAAATGTACATACCATGTTTACTTTCATAGAAACATACATATGTACATACCCTGTAGGAAGACTGGGTCCAAGTGTCTTCATTTCACCAACCAAGCGCGTACACCTTTGTTTTAACCTCAGATGTGTGTAGATGTAGAGAAAGTTAGACTAACTAGTGTAGACTATAACTATGTAAATGTTCTAGTGAGGCTCTCAATTCACATGAGGGCTTTTACGACGTCGTTTTATCTTGATTCCCTTTTAAAGCAACGTCCAAAATCCCTTTGCGTTCATACGATGATTTTTGGTTACATTTTTTTTTTATTTACAGTAGGACCTTGATTATCCGTCATTCGATTAACCGGCAGCATCAACTGACTTGAAAATAAAAAAAATGTTTGCATTGATTTAAATTACCTTATTATCCGGCATTACTTCTGTTATCCGAAATTATAAACATATTATCTGTTTTTCTTTTACTTTTGAACAATCAAAACAAATTTAAATAAACGAAGAAAGGGAATTTTCCAACGTACTGGAAGCATGTTCTGCCAAAATTACTTTTTTCCTCATGTTAACATAATAATACATTATATATTTACATAAAATAAGAAACACACAAAAAAAAAATTTATAATCAACAATGCTGCCGGTCCCGTCTGTTATCGATATTCGAGGTCTCACTGTATTTTCAACCACACACTTCAAAGTAAGAAAAAGAATAAATGGTAAAAATAAAAAGTTAAAAGATAAATATAAAAAACGACATGAAAACACAAACCAAGTCGTGTTGTTTACCCCTCTTTCACCACTATACCGATGGCCAACAAATAAAAAAAGACATCGCAAAAGCGACGTCGTAAAAGCCCTCATGTGAATTGATTTCTACAAGCACTACCTAGAGTCAATAGTTCTTAGATCAGTAAGTTCAGTTTCAATGGCAAGAACATGCTTAATGTCTTTAGCACAAAGCATTGTCTGGTCAATATTTGGTTGTAGGACTTATAACCAAGTCAATTGTGAATCAAAGCCTTTTCACATTTCCAACAGGGTTTATATGTATGTTTTATGTATAGACAAACATTTGTGTTCTGTTCGGTTTAAATCCTTAAAAACGTAACTAAAATTAAGAAAAAAAAGGGTAAGGCACTCTGAAGTCACTTACTTCTTCCAAAATAAAACTATTATGATTTTATAACAAATTTCTTCCCATTTTGTACGTTGACGTAGGATTAATGCAATTTTTTATCGTAAAATAATTTTAAGGGTTCTAAGAAAATCGACTATTACCAGCTATTTTTTTTTTCAACTGTATCTAAAGCAGCTTATTTTTGTCGTTATCTTTTCATATGTGTAAATACAGCAGTCAACTGTTGTAAAAAATGTAATGCAAAAAACCAGAAAGTAAAATATAGTCGGTTAAGCTGCGCCATATAATACCCTACACTACTTGATTTAATAGAAATAGGGTCGATATGGAGCTATAAAAAATTTTGTTCTGATACATTGTTGATAGATTTATCCAGTTTAATGCGATTTTTGGAAATTGAATCTATTTAGGAACTATGGTCAATTAGGTTTATATCCGAAAAAAAAAAAATTATAGAAATATTTAATTTAGATAAAGAACACACTTGAAAAAAAATCAATCCATCCTTGCTCACATCAATCCGAAGCGGTAGTAATAGTACGGTTAGTACGGATTTTCTTGAATCAGGTACAGAAAAATTGATTCAAGTACGGAATTCGTACTTGAAATAAACCAAAAGTGAAATTAGAAGGAGATTTTTATTATGATTGATTTACTTACCCGTTTTACACCCGACAGAATTTCAGTTATAAATTACCAGCATCATTCCCGATATGGTTTTAACTTTAAAAACTTAATGTACATAAATAACTGAAAATATAAACTAAAGAGTTCTCAATTTTACTTTTTAAACATGAAAACAATGTGTTTTAGTCTTGTTTTGTTGTTTTTGTTGTTTCTACGCACAACAAGCAATTCGTTTTTTAACCATTTGTTTGGTGTTGTTGTAGTGTCTGCAACAAACTTTGAAAAACACACGCGTATGCACGCATAAAATGCAATGCTGAGAGAGGAGACCAATAGGTTATAAGCAGGGCTGCCAGATTTGACGTCATTTTGACGATTTTTTGTTCCGGAATTTGTTAATTTTTTTCTAAAAAGTAACGATTATTTTCAGTCTCCAAATTATATAATATAAAAGCGCTAGATTGACCAAAAAGTAGCTAAATTATATCGGCAAACTTTACTATGAAACGAGCTGTCAAAAACGGTTTTTCCAATTGCAAAGCGTTGGGGCCACTCTTTGTTTAGGCACGGCTGTAATCTGCAAGTCTGAAGAAAATCTTTAAATGATTATGTTCAGATTACAAAACAACAATGTTACACTTTGTTTATCTTTTTTCAAACCATCATCGAATGAATCTTTTACGACTCTCTGTATAAATCATATTTTCAACAATTATATGGCGAAAATTTCACGGGTAGTAGGATTATATAAACATGAGTCTCATACGATTCTTGACATGAAAGACTTGCTAGATAATCTTTACCCACGTCTTAAACGATTGAAGAAGCGCCATTCGCTGTGCTATGGAGGAATCTCAGTGTTACAGTTTTTCCCGTGTGAGGAATCTTCTACGATTAAAAAATGCCGTCATCGACAATCAAAGACTCTCTTCATGAGACTCCCAGTCGCTCTTAAACGGTTGAAAATGCTAGCTGCCCAGTAAAAACTTCGACTACAAAATAAGGTGTTGAGTAGTCAGAAAAAAATAAAAGCACTCCTTACAATTCTACTGAAAGAACCAATGAATTTTACAAGGGATGGCCAAAAAGGAACGCATTTAAAATTAAGTCATAACTTTTTTGCTTTCATACATCCGTAAAAAAGTAGTTTTAGAAGAAAGCTGCTAAATAATGAGTGAAGGAAGCTTTTCATTTTGAAAAAGTAAGCGAAGTTTTTACTGGGTAATTATGTTTTTGTTTGAATGTTTTTTTTACAAAAATCGAACAAAAACTGATTAAAAAAACTAAATTTTAAGTTGTCCGATTTTTTTTTAACGAATTTTCGAAACGTAAAAGATGATTTTTTTATTTTTTCTCAGGAAACTGACGATTTCCTCACAAATTTATCTGGCAGCCCTGGCTACACTTAATGCTATTTTTCATTATTTATTTCAACAGGCTTTGTCCTTGAATCAAAATAAATTTTTTGTTTAATTAAATTATTAAATCGACTCAGTTAATGATTCTTAGTCGAATAATGTTGTAAAATGTGGGCTTCGGATTAATTATTTTTGCATTCCAGATATTTTTTGTTGTTTTGACTGCTAGTTGCAAAAATTATTTCATATTTTTTCTTTTTTTTTTGCCAAATTCTGTCAAAATATCGTTGTTATTAAAATGACATAGCGTTTAAGTTCTTTCCGGTTCTTTTTCATGCTAGATCTAGCATTTTTTAAAGTCATTTGGCATGCATTTTTTCTAGCATTATTTAACAAATCCTAATATTTTTTAGTTCTTGTGATATTTCAAATATTTTAGCATTTTTAAGTTCTTGTGATATTAATACTATTAATAATATTAATACAAATATAAAAGAAAAAAAAAACGGAAGATTCTTACATTGAATCAGATATAAAAAATGCAACAATGTAAGTGCTCATTAATGTTTCACTGAAATAAAAAAGAGAAAATTTTAAAAAATTAGAAAAAACCTATTCACAAAAGCTTAGCAAAGATTGGGAAAAGCACCTTAAATTAAAAGAATGGGTGAAAGAAACAGATGACTTAGAAAATATCTTTTGCAATTACTGCAAATGTGAAATTGTCTAAAATTAGTGTCTAAAATTAGAGGCCTGGAGCAACACGCAGAAAAAAGAAAACGCAAAAGTGTTACGGGCATAACTAAAAACAATCCTATCTCTTTCTAAAGAATTTACTACAAAGTTCAGCAGAGGCGACATTAGGTTAATGTGCTGTGCATAGTTCGATGGCACCTGTCAAATAACTGACAAACTTTTATTAAAGGCAATTTGACACCTCGTCATTGAACCTGAAGGACAATATGCAGCATATTATAAAAAATTTATTGGCCCTTACTGTAATGAAGAAATTTCTATATTTTTCATAATAATTTTTATTATATGCAGTTTCAAAACAGAATTGAAGAAAGCTTCTGCAGCAAATGTTTCATTATATGGACGAGGACTAAAGAGCCAGATGAATATCGTTAATTTAATTGTACGTATGCGCAACGTTGAAATAAACATACAAATATTACTCATGATGCAAATATGCACAGTAGAGCGTACCACCTAACAACCGTTTTATAGCGGTTAATAAAATTGTTCATCTTTTGTGAATAAAATCAAAAGTAGTAGACAGATTTTCATCATATATAGCTTGCATCGCTCCTAATAAAATCCCAGACTGCCGACTGTTCTGCAGGAATTATAGAAATACTTCCTTAGCAAAACTATTATAATTTTTGCGAGCTTTAATTTTCAAATTTAATTTAAAAGTATTTGATTTTTGATTTAATATTTGATTTGTGCTCGAATTATCGTATTACTTCTTTAATTTTCTGACATTAGGATGGAACATTAGGGTATATAAATACTAGAAGAAGAGACTTGAGGTCAATGGTCTCTAAGGGCACAACATTGGTTTTCTCGAGACAAAAACATCTACATAAAACATATGATATATCATACTTTAAGATCGGATTGTAAATGCTTTAGATATAAATAAAAATGTAGAAATGCGAGCCCTACGTTCGGCAAAAAAAGTTATGTTCGAAACCTTCTTGCAAAAATACTTTTTATTGGGTTACGGTCTAATTCACTGTGTCACAGTAAAAAATGTATTAAAAGAAACGAAAATTTTGAAAAACTTTTCCGAAATTTTTAATACTTTTAAAAATTGAGTTTATTTTTACTTCAGCAACAATTTGTAAAAAATTGTAAATGACGTTTATAATAATTTTTTTTTTGTTTCGAATAAAAGATTTAGCAATTTGCTAAAAAAAAATATGAAAAAATAAATACGTAATATTGTTTTGGGGAAAACTTGTAACCATTTGCTTATTTGAAAATGTGTGTATCTATCAAACAAATTTATGCTCATTGTCAGTCTTATGACATTGTAAAACTAACCTAAATGTTTTTAAGTTTAACAAATTTTTATAAAAATTTTTTGCAAAAATATATCCAATTTTAATTTAAGTTTTTAACATATTAAATTTTAATCGTAATTTCCAATATTCGAAAAAATGTCGATCAATATTCGAAAAAAATGTCGATCAACACTTTTGGCTGACTTCACCAACTTATTTTAATATAAGTTTATGTTTAAAATTCGATTTTCATGGCAAAAAAAATAAAAAATTAAATTATATGAAAAACTATATTTAAATATGAATTAATATTTAATTAAAATTGGTGAAATTTGCCGTTAGACTTATATAATTATTTACTGCGACAAATATCAGCAAAAAAGTATAATACCCTCACATCAAATGCAGGTGTAGGGTATACAAATTATTTAATGGTAAATATTTCAACTTTATACATTATGTTTTTTTAGCTGTAAATGCCCTAAGGGTTAGTAAGTATATTAAGAAAATATCTTTGACTAAAACCGACAACTAAATATCAGTTTAATATTAAAGTGTTTACATACCTGTGAATGTACTACAGTTTATTTGCTTCACTGATGTTTCGGATATTAAGCAGAAATAATTTAAAGTGAAAATATATACCAAAAAAAAATATCCGAAACTGGTTTATTAGTTTGTTGAGCCATTAAAATAATCTATTCGATTGTAATGCAATTGATTCTGGTAGTTAATGCTGTAAAAAATTAAAGTCACGATTGTTATACCTCTCACCACTAGTGGTGAATAAGAATGTTCTTAGCTTCTCACTCCGTATCAAGGCGAATTAACTACAAATGGTGTCGAAACGGCATCTGAGTTTGACAGCTCGAGCTTATTTGTTTTGATTTGTTAGTGTTTTCTAATAATGGTTGACGTTTCGAGCTAATGGCACTAACAATGCAATGCAAAAAACCCTATGTTGTTTCTGTTGTTTTTGGATTGTTGTAGTTCCGACACCACCTGTAGTTGAATTCGCCTTGCTCCGTATGAAACTAATTAAATATTTTTCTTATATTTGAGTTATTCTTAGGCGATTCAGTCATGGCCTTCTGTTGAAATCACGCTCACTTCAGAAGGACTTAACAGAAAAGAGCCACCATTAATTATTTTTTTTAAAGAATTGTAATGATATATTGTTAATAAGTAAAAAATTGTTGATCCACTGTCTTAGTTACATAAATTCAATGATTTCACGTTTTAACGCTGCTAAATACCAGATGCGGAATGTAACGGATATCACTAAAGTATGCAAAAATCTGTTTTATAGACTAAAAAATCGTACTAAGTTACGTGTAACAATGTTAACAGTTTCCCAATTTCAGAAAACGGTTCAATACACCTAAATTCGTTACAAATAATGCTGTTTTGATAAATTCTAATACAATTTAGTTTTTAACAGCCTATGCCTATTTTGTGGTGATCATTCCTTAAGTCAGCGTGGGTGCCATATAAAGCCCACTTCTGGAAAAATGTCTAAAACTATATCTAATAAATAATGATGTTTTGGTCAGACGACCTAGTTCTATTAAATGATTCCCTAAGAGGAACGGTGCGGAATTTTTCAATAATTCATTTTTAATCGTTGCTTGTTCCGCAACTGAAATCCGTTGGATTATCATGCAGTGTTGTCCGATTTTTGTGAGCTTTATCGCTAAATCGGATGTCGAAGACCGCCAAAAGCCAATTTTGGTTATTTCTTGTTGAATTTTTTTTTTATTTACAAAAATTATATTTTGTTTACACAAAAAAAGCTAGTTCAATATTTAAGTAAAAAAAAACCAAAAACTAAGAAAAAACTAACAAATCGCCAAAATCATGAAAATTTTTTAAATCACGAAATCGTCACTTTTCGACTCCTATCGTCTTCAAACCGGTTAATTATTTTACCTAGGTTTAAGCATGATTGCGGCAACAAACAACGCACCAAATCGTCCCAAATAATTCACCTATCACTTCCCCGAAGCTCTTTTTTTCCTATGCTAATACCACGAAGCTCCACTCTTGTCTTCTGGAGACCAGAGTCTCTGGCAAGAATCTAACCCGAGTCTAGCTCACTACCAGCTAGCCTACCGGGGTATCCTGTAGTACTATACTGGCTGCAAATTGCATATACGCCATAAATGTCAGTTTATAAACATTTTAAAAAGCATTATGTAAAATTGGCATTCTAAGAGATCAGTGTTTATTTTTAAGACATACACATTTTTCCAAATTCTTTATACTTTTCTAAATAAGGTCTTCTGTAATTGGACAGTGTAGACTTATTTTCTAAAACAGAAATGTTTGCCACGCTCTTAAATACAGAGATTTTTGTTTTGTCGAAATTAAGACATAATAATGCATGGTACAGAGCTAAAAAAAAGAAAAGCTACAAAATTAATCTCATGCATACAAGTGAGACTCGGTGTACGTATAGAGCTGCCATTTATATTCCAATCTCATCATATCGCATAAAGTTATTCATGGCTTAATTTTTGCCTTTGATGACTTTTTAATCCGACATCGAAATTAAGCACGCTTTTTCTTTTTCACGTACATATTATATTAAACCAGGTAAAACCCAATACAAAACAAAAAAAATTTCCATCAGTCAAGCCCTAGAACTAAAATTATATTTATTAAATTTGAAGAACTTTAAAAATGGTTTTTTGCTACGCCCTAAACATAGCTTTTTGTTTTATATATGTATATGTATGTGTATAGTATCGCCGTCTAAAGTCCATTATTAATGTATACTATGAGCTTTATTTTTGTATAAATTGATTTTTGAATCTTACACCAAATTCTAGATGACATTTATGGTATCTCGGATCCTTGCACTCTAACATCCAATTTTTCGTAAATAGAAAAGAACCTCTTCTGAAACCTTGCAAGTCAAAATTTTTAAATACTTACGCCTTAAGAGCTCCAATAAATCCAAAAGAACACGTCGTTTATTTTGATTACATTTTTAACAACTACAACCTGCTTGTAGACCTGCGATCGGCATTTTGCGATTGTATGCGTTGTATGAATTTTACCTATGTTGTTGTTAATGTTGTTTTATTCTCTTCAATTTTGATAACTTTTTTAACAACTACAACCTGCTTGTAGACCTGCCCAGCGGGAAAACTCAGAAGACCTTCTTACTTCAGGCCTTTTTAAAGGCCTGCTTAAAAGATTTTTTGATTTAATTACTATTCTTATCTAACTGCTAAAGAAGGCCTCATAGAAGGCCTCGGCTCTTTCGCATAAAATATAAGATACACCTTCTACACTCGCTTCTATGAGAAGGGAGTAGAGAAGGAGTAACATTTTTTGTATTGTTTTTTTGCACAAGCAAAAGCAAAATCAATTTTTTTTGGTCCCGTTACCCTTCTTATGTACCTGCTGAAGAAGCGAGAGCGGAAGGCCTTCTCCGCAATGACAACGTGTGTAAAAAAGATATGAGTATGGAATGGAGCAAGAAGGCCTTGTACATCCAAAAGAAGGGGTACAGAGGCCTTCTAGAAGGCCTCCGTACTCCTTCTTTTTCCCGCTGGGTGCGAATCGGCATTTTGCGATTGTATGCGTTGTATGAATTTTAACTATCCCATCGGGAAAAGAAGACCTTCTTACTTCAGGCCTTTTTAAAGGCCTGCTTAAAAGATTTTTTGATTCAATTACTATTCTTATCTAACTGCTAAAGAAGGCCTCATAGAAGGCCTCGGTTCTTTCGTATAAAATATAAGATACACCTTCCACACTCGCTTCTATGAGAAGGGAGTAGAAAAGGAGTAACATTTTTTGTATTGTTTTTTTGCACAAGCAAAAGCAAAATCAATTTTTTGTGGTCCCGTTACCCTTCTTATGTACCTGCTGAAGAAGCGAGAGCGGAAGGCCTTCTCCGCAATGACAGCCTGTGTAAAAAAGATATGAGTAAGGAATGGCGCAAGAAGGCCTTGTCCATCCAAAAGAAGGGGTACAGAGGCCTTCCTACTCCTTCTTTTTCCCGCTGGGTATGTTGTTGTTAATGTGGTTTTATTCTCTTCAATGTGTGTAGGTACCTAATAAAAGAGTATAAAAGAGAATAAAAGAGAAAAGAGAAAACGAGGTTGTAGACCTTAAGAGCCTTGGATACAGAGCTCTTGTAACCTTACGGGAAAACAGAAATAAACTATGTCAATTGATTTCATAATAGGGTATAGGTTTGATAAGACAAATGAAATTCTAATGGTTAGGTAGAAAGATAATAATCTAGACTTACTAAGTTAAAGAAGAACTTTCTTGGGACGTGCAAAAAATTGGACACTTGGGGAAAGGATTTGAGATGGCATAAGTGGCGCCAAGAATTTCATATCGGCTTAAAAAGTCACCTAGCGCTATATATAAAACACAAAAGCACAGTATTTGGGGACATGTCAAAAAAATTTTGTCCATATTTTAGTAACTTCATTAACATATCTTTCATTCTAGAAGGGTAACTGGCGCAACTTTTTTTTCGACCAACCTTTGTATACTCTGAGGCAAGCTAATCTGTTAGTCATTTGTAAGCTTAAAAAATTTTAAAGTTTTAGTTCTTTTTATTTCTCTGCAATTTTTAAATATAAGTTTTAAATTATTCTTTTTGAAAAAATAACACTTAACATCGCTCTTGATGTGGTTATGGGTTTAATTACAAACCGAATTTTAAGTATTTATACGCTTGGCATTTGTAGTGAAGGATTTTAAAAACACTTGTATTACTAAAATTTCCAAAAGTTTAATGATTAGTATATAAATCCTGTTAGCATGAATTAAAGTTTAAATTTTCTCAAGTCTAAAATACAAGTTTGCAGCTTAAATTATTGAAGTCTCATAAATGTCTGACTAAATCAATATTTTGAGAAATCTGTTAAATCATGCCATACAGATGAATATATGTAATAAAGCACTTTTTAAGCCGCTTACATTTCATATTCGTATTATTTGTTTTATTATTATCCGTGTGGTTTAAGTTTTTAAATATTGAAAAATTTATTTAAAATTTTCACGTACTTTAATTTATTGTGCTTTATTTATGGATTATTTTTTGTTGAAAGATATAAGCCACGTGCAAATTGTTTTGATAACAGGCAATATATTTGTTTGTTTGTTTTTTTTTTATTTATGGATTTATACACATAATAATATCAATAATATTTTTTTCCCATAAATAATAGAATAATTGTCTTATAATACAGCATGCACAATCATGCCTACATACATATTTAGTTACACAAGAAAGGAGATTTAATATTTTAATTAATTTTTTAATGACTTTATTATCATATTAAAAAAAAACAGTGATTCAATGAAAAATTCGCACTTTAATTCTTTTGAAATTTCGATGGATATTGAATGCCATAATTTGGCCCCTGGGGTAGATTCCCAAAATTTCGGTAACCCCTATAATATCGATAAAAAAAACTAATTTTTCGCAGCTTAGGGACTAAAACATTTATTACTATAATCACTTTTCGTCCGATTTAAACTATTTTAACGTTTTGAGTATCAGGCCTATCAAACATTTTAAGCGAAATCGTTTTAACTCCGTAGTTGCGATATCCATCGAATTTGTTTTAGCTTTATAAAATTTTTTTTTTTTTTGACGCTCAATACGGAAAACCTTTTACTTTCGCTCGGAATTAATTTCTGAAAAAAGGCCCAACATTTCTGGGCTAAACTTAAGTTTACGGGGCATCTAAAATAAAAAAAAAATCAGAATTAACCAAGAAAAACTAAATTAAGTATCAAGGGGGCAGAGGCCTGTGGAGCCCCTTGTATCAAAAAAACTGTCTCACCCACTTAGTGGTATGTGTAAGTACAAAATTGTGAAAGAAAAACGAGTACAATAAAATTCAGGGCGGGCGGGACTTCTGGGACTGGATCTATGTGTGGGTAATTGCACACGATTACAAATATGAAATCTGTTTTTGTATTCGTTCATTCTTTTTCCCTCTAGGTTAATTTAAGTATATTTTAGATGAAGAGAAGCTTTACATAGCGAAGCTGGCACTTGTCATACTTTAGAGGAGAAAATCCTTGAAGAAACTGCTAGCGAAGCCGGCATTGGTTATTCCATTGCGTAGAAAATCCTTGCTTCCGGCCGAATGGCGGCTTTGCAAAGAAGCTTTGGTTGCAAAAAAAATTAAAAAAAAATTTAGGAAAAAATCGCGCTTAAACAAATTTACAGAATAAAAACAAAATATTTACAATCGTAATTTGAGTACCCTCATATAGATATAAGTGTGGTTTTTTTGCCCCAGAAGTCCCGCCCGCCATAAAATTATTTCCGGTTTCTGATACCACTAAGTGGCTGGGACTCCACCTTTAAGCGGACCGCTTTAGACTTACGCTGCCAGAGTTTCATTAGGAAAGCATTGAGTACTTTTTACCCTTTGAATCATTTGAATGGTCTATTCGTTTTCCGATAATAATAGATTCCGCTATATTTATATATCGCACTTGTTCAAAAATACCGTATTAACTCAAAATTTAAAAAATTTCAGCAGAAGCAAAACAATTTAAATTTTACATTAAAGGGATATGAAACATAATTTTTAACTCAATGAATGATGAAACACCAATAAGTAGACAAAATAGCAAAACAGCGGCTAGATATTGTTACGTTACTGCCTTTCAATAACGTTTTAGTTTATTTCCTTTATAATAAACCGTTTCGAGTTCTTTATTGCAACTTTAATAAAATAAATAAAACACAAACACTTTAAACACTATTTACAATTTATTCAACTCTATTTAGTACTAAGTCTTTTTAACAACCGTAATTTATAGCTTTTATTCACAACCAACTATAATTTTCTCAGCGTTATGCGTTATTGACAAAGTCTGAACTAAGAATGATCTTGTTCTGCTACTCGCCGCTAGTATTTATACTGCAATTTGGTTGTCTAGAATATTCGAAATGTTTTTCGAAGATTCGAGGCTTTTTTTATTCACCACACTTTGATTTATGGTAGCACTTATGTTTACATAATTTTACCTCTTATACTGAAGAAGCTTTTTTAACGGTCATTTCTAGGGCTTTCTGCACATTGGGATTGAAGTGTACTAAATTATAACAAAAACGATGTAAACTAATAAAATTACTTATGAATACAAGTTAACTAATAAATACAAGATAACTAATAAATTCAACTAATTCTTAACTAATAATTACAACTAATTCTTAACTAAAGTTACTTTCGTAACACTGCCCCCACTTAAGCCTGTTCGTCCCGAATAGGCTCAGAATCACCTCTTCCATAAGGGGCTAATCGTTCTAAATGAACAACTTTCATTTTGGCTCTTGGACTTTTGTATTTCTGTATTCGGTATACCACATCATTTAATTTCTTTATCACCTTATATGGCCCATCCCAATGGGTCTGTAATTTGGGAGATAACCCTTTCTTTCGTTGGGGATTAAAAAGCAAAACTAACTGGCCCTCCTTAAATCCTTCAGAATTTGCCGCTCGATCGTATCTGGCTTTCATCTTGTCACTAGACAACTTAATACGGTTTCGTACAAATTCATGAAGTTCATGAAGAGTTTCTTGTTCTTGTGAGGTGGAGGCTTCATTGTTTTCTCCCGTTAGTATGGGCTTAACACCAAACTCTAGATCTCCTGGTAGTCTGAGTTCTGTTCCAAACACAATTTTAGCGGGTGTACGAGAGGTGGAGTCGTGAACAGCTGACCTATACGCCAACAGGAATTTTGAAATGTGCTCATCCCAGTCTTTTTGTTGTGTGCTGACTACTTTTCGTAAATGTTCCTCTAATGTACGGTTAAATCTTTCAACCATGCCGTCAGATTGCGGATGCAATGGGGTTGTTCTTGTTTTCTTTATTCCGTACAATTCACACATTTCCTTAAATATAGCAGATTCAAAATTTCTGCCCTGGTCAGAATGTACTTCTAATGGAACACCATAGCGGCACACCCAATTGTTCACGAAGACGTTTACAACTGTCCTAGCCTCCTGATTTGGGATGGCATATACCTCCGGCCATTTACTAAAGTAATCGATGACTACTAGCACATATTTGTTACCGGCATTACTTACAGGAAATGGCCCAGCTATATCCATTGCAATTCGCTCAAATGGGGCACCAGAATTATACTGCTGTAGCGGCCCACGACTTCTCCTTACTGGACCTTTAGCGGCAATGCATTGTGCGCAATTTGCTATCCAATCAGCTACAGCTTGTTGGCAGCCAACCCAGTAGAAGCGTTGTTTTAATTTTTCTAGGGTTTTTGTCACACCCAGATGACCACCGCTAGGACCGTTATGAAATTCACTCAGAACTTCTTTTACTTTCGCCGACGGCACTACCATAAGGTTTTTAACAGATTTTCCGTCAGTACTTTCCCACGTCCGGTATAAGCAGCCATTTACTACTTGAAGGCTGTTCCACAGGGCCCAGTATGCTTTCATCAGGGGGCTTTCAGGAGAGATTTCGTTTCGGGTGGGTCTTTTGCCATCTTCCTTGGCTTGTAAAATTTTTGCTAAAATGGGGTAATTTCTCTGCGCAATTGACCAATCTTCGTTGGACTCTATCTGCAATAGACGAACGTAACAGATGTTTTCTTTTCCTTCAGCCCTTACGCAGTGCTTGCATTCCAGCTTACAGGGTCGTCTTGACAGAGCATCCGCATTACCATGTTTTCCACCTTTTCTGTGTTCAATGCTAAAATCGTAGCTCTGAAGGCGCTCTATCCAACGAGCTATCTGGCCTTCTGGATTTTTAAATTGCAGCAACCACCTGAGTGCAGAATGGTCTGTTCTTAAATGAAAATGTTGACCATACAAATATTTGTGAAAATGTGTTATGCACTCTAGTACAGCCAGAAGCTCTCGCCGAGTTACGCAGTAATTTCTCTCAGGCTTCGAAAGTATTCGACTGTAATAGCCTACGACTTTCTCTACACCGTTGACCACTTGGGACAGCACACCTCCAATTCCAAATCCGCTCGCATCAGTATCTAGCACAAATTTTTCACCCGCGATTGGATAAGCCAAAATTGGTGCTGAGCACAATAATTCTTTCAACTTCTGGAATGCCCGTTCCTGTGCTACACCCCAGTCATACGCCTGCGCCTTTTTGGTCAATTCATGCAGACTTGCAGCAATATTTGCAAAATTCGGTACAAAACGCCTGTAGTATGTACATAAACCTAGAAAACTGCGTAGCTCATGTAGATTTTTAGGGCGAGGCCAATCCATAACTGCTCGTATTTTTTCTTCGTCTGTTGAAATGCCATCAGATGTTACACGATGCCCTAGGTATTTTACTTCTTTCTGGAACAGTGAACATTTCTTGACACTTAACTTGAGTCCGGCTGTAGATATACGTTTTAACACCTCTTCGAGGTTTTTCAGGTGTTCATCAAATGTTTTTCCCATGACAATTATGTCATCAAGGTACACCAAACATGTCTTTCGGTGGAGACCTTTCAACACCTGTTCCATCAAACGCTCGAAAGTAGCCGGAGCATTACAGAGTCCAAATGGCATTACATTAAACTGCCATAAGCCATCACTTGCACTAAAAGCAGTTTTCTCTTTATCCTTGTCTGCAATTTCTACTTGCCAATAGCCGCTCTGCAGATCTAAAGTAGAAAACAATTCAGTTCCGGCTAACGTGTCCAGGGTGTCATCAATCCTAGGCAATGGATAACTGTCCTTTTTAGTGACGTCATTTAGTTTCCTGTAGTCTACGCAGAACCTAGTACTTCCATCTTTCTTCTTTACCAAAACCACAGGTGAGCTCCAGGGACTTGATGATGGTTTTATTATGCCGTCCTGTTCCATTTCATTGACCAGGTCTCTAACTTCATTACGTTTTGCTAGAGGAATGCTTCTTGGGGCCTGTTTTATTGGCTTAGCGTCGCCGGTGTTAATTTCGTGTTTCACTATTGACGTCCTGCCCTGGTTTTTACCTTTCGAAGCAAAAATAAAGGCATATTTCTTAAGTAATTGCTTAGCCTTATTTCTCTCGGGCGGCCTCAGTTTTTCGGTCCATTTCCGCACATGTTCCTCTAGTAATTCCTGGTCCTTGGTACCCTTTTTAGCTGCGTCTGGATGTTCCTCGCAACTTATTATTGCCTCTGTTGAAGCACATTGTCCAATTTTAAAGTTCTGCGTAAGGACCTTTTCGCTGTTGGATAAATTTAAAACTCTTACAGGAACTAGGCTGTTGCTGGTTTTAACGAGGGCATTCGCTGTTACTATATCACCTGTTACTGCTGCTGGCTCTACCACCCATAAACTATTGTTGTCCTCACAATCTCCCTCCATTCGCGCCCACACTATTGTTTCTGACTTTGGTGGCAATTTTTCACGTGTAAAGGCGTGTAACTGTCTTACATGAGCCTTGTTTTCGTATCCAATATCAAGGGGAATTTCAACATTTCGCCAAGTCATAATTTGTTGTCCCATATCCAGATGAACACCTTGGCCAATCATAAAATCTGAGCCAATAATTACTTCGTCTACAATATCAGCCACAATAAATACATGGTGAGCGCTTGTATTGCCTATACTTAATTTTACTTTAACTTTCCCATAGACGGTGGCAGGCTCACCCGTAGCTGTTCGCAGACTCACACCCCTTAGTGGTTCAATGGGCTGTTGTATTAAATCAGGCCTAATTATCGAATGTGATGCCCCAGTGTCCACAGTCAAAACCCGTTTTTGACCGTTAATATAACCACAAGCAGTAAGGTTTCTATTACTCTGTTGCATCACTGAGATGGAGATTGTGGGGCCCTTAGATGTGGGAGCTAGCTCATGCCCCGCAGTGCTAGCTCTTTTTAGTTTAACGGGGATTCTTGTGAAGACTGGTGATTACCCCGCTGGTTGTTTCTTGGCGGTGAAGCAGATCTTGAACGTTTTCTTGGTGCTTTGCAGTAACGTTGTATGTGACCAATCTTTCCGCAGTTATAGCATTTTACTTTAGATTTAGGTTGCTTCTCACTTAAAGCTTCTATAAATGCCTCTTTTAAATACTGCACAATATCTCTTTCTGCATCGCTGGTCACATCGATCTTTCGCACCTTGCCCACTTGAGGTCTTGAAATAATTCTTGCGGTTTCCTGGGCCAGGGCGAATGAAACCGTCTCTGCAAATGTTGGTTTTTGTGATGCACATACCGCAAGTTTTATATCTGCATCACGAATACCGTTAACAAAAGCCTCAGTTTTAAAATGATCCAAAAATGGATGATTCTCACCAGGGTATGTAAGCTGCATCAAGCGCTCTATCTCGAGAGCAAAATCTTGTAAGGTTTCGTTTGCCTTTTGCACTCTGCCGCGCAATTCCATTTTGTAGATTTCCTTTTTGTGTTCACCTCCATACTTACGTTGCAGTGCTACCATAATTTCATCATAATTGTTTCTGCTACTTACTGGTACACTTTCAAGCACTTCAGCCGCAGTCCCCTTCAAAGCTAGAATTAGCTCGATGGCTTTTTCCTCACTGTTCCATGCATTCCTGTTAGCAACTGTATCGAACTGGAACTTGAAAACATTTAATGGAACACTACCGTCAAAGCAAGGGGCCTTTATTCTACTAGAAACTTCTGGAATAACTCGCACTGCTGCTTCCTGGCATTGAATGTTGTTAACTTTTGCCTCCAGATGGTGTAGTTTTTCATCAAAAACCGTAACTTGTGTTTTAACATCCGTGACTTGAGTTTTTACATCAGACAGCTTCTGATTAAATTCTATTTCCATTTCGTTTACTCTTTCGTTCATCTCACTGGAAATCTCCTGAAGTTTCTCGTTTGTTATTCTAGAATGCTCTTGAATTTCAGCTAATATGGTGCTCGTCTTCTCATCAATTTTTCTAGAAGTTTCAGCTAGAATATCACTCGAATTTTCTTTTATCATCTGTACCATGCTTTTGGAATTATCGTCCATTTTTCTAGAAGTTTCAGCTAACATCGCTCTGGAATTTTCGTCCATTTTTCTAGAATTTTCATCAATTTTTCTAGAAGTTTCAGCTAACATCGCTCTAGAATTTTCGTCAATTTTTCTAGAATTTTCTTCTGACATTTTTTCCATTTTTGCCATCATAGCAGCAAACATTGCGTTTAAATCCATACTGTTAGCAACTGCACGAGTACATACCTCTATTTCTTCTTTGTCCTCAAATTCGTAACTCACAATGTCCATATTGCGTCGCTCGAATTCATCTAATAGTCTCTTCTGCAGCTCTGCTTTATTACCTGCAGTTGGCAGATCCAACTTGCCCAATTCTTTCTTGAGCTGTTCTACTTTAAGCTCTTCAAATTTCATTGCTGTCTTCTTGATATTTTTTTTTAACTTTTATTAATCTATTTATTTTATTTATGCAATTTCACTTCTGACACCAATTGTTACGTTACTGCCTTTCAATAACGTTTTAGTTTATTTCCTTTATAATAAACCGTTTCGAGTTCTTTATTGCAACTTTAATAAAATAAATAAAACACAAACACTTTAAACACTATTTACAATTTATTCAACTCTATTTAGTACTAAGTCTTTTTAACAACCGTAATTTATAGCTTTTATTCACAACCAACTATAATTTTCTCAGCGTTATGCGTTATTGACAAAGTCTGAACTAAGAATGATCTTGTTCTGCTACTCGCCGCTAGTATTTATACTGCAATTTGGTTGTCTAGAATATTCGAAATGTTTTTCGAAGATTCGAGGCTTTTTTTATTCACCACACTTTGATTTATGGTAGCACTTATGTTTACATAATTTTACCTCTTATACTGAAGAAGCTTTTTTAACGGTCATTTCTAGGGCTTTCTGCACATTGGGATTGAAGTGTACTAAATTATAACAAAAACGATGTAAACTAATAAAATTACTTATGAATACAAGTTAACTAATAAATACAAGATAACTAATAAATTCAACTAATTCTTAACTAATAATTACAACTAATTCTTAACTAAAGTTACTATCGTAACAATATGTATATTACGTGTCGAGTTTTTTCCAAATGTGAAAAAATAAAAATTTTGAGTTAATTCACTTTTGTTGAACAACTGCGATATGAACAACAGCTAACACAAACACTGTTTTTGTACGCATCAAAAAGTACAACAATAAGAAATATTCAAAATATCGTTACGACGTTTTCTGTAGAAACAACAACAACAATACTACAAAAGTAGGTAAAACCAATGAAGTTGCTTGTGTAGAAACAAAAACAACACTATAAGCAAAAAAAAAACAAACATTTCTGGTAGATTGATTAAAACATAACAAAGTTCACGTAAACCAAAAACGTAAACCAAAAATTTCCACATTCTAATTTTTAAAAATAGTTAGTTAAACACAGTCGAATTCGAAAGTGCACGCTGCTTAATTGAAAAAATCGTTTAATTACAATGAAGCGATTTTTTCGCAAAAGAACGATTAGACTATTTATACTAATGTTGTCAACTATTCGCATTTTAACTTTGTTCGAATAATTCAAATAATTGTTTTTGTTCGTTCGATGCTTTGTTGTGATACAGACGTGTATTCTTAACTCCGCATACAATTTGAATTTTTAATTAATCACATTTGATTTTGTTATATAAACAGCGAATGGACGCTTGAAAATAAATGATATATTTTGTTATTTTATTTATTTAACATAAAGTGAACAATTAATACGAAAAAAATATTAAATAAAGAAAAATAGTAAAAATATATACGTACTAATGTTCATACATGTGTATGTATACATACATATTCTGAGCAAAAACATTTAGTTTAAAGTTCTTATTTTTTTGTTGTGGTAAAATACAATAAATAACAAAAATATTAAAAGCACAGTTAAACGGTGAAAAACAAAAACAATTTATTGCATGAATAAAAACAATGAAACAACAATAAAACTGAATGATAGAAATGTTTATGTGACAGTGCATGCTAACGAAGACAATGCTGTAATAAATAAAACAAAAGAAAACAATAGTAACTACCTAACGGCTAAACCAATTTTTAGAACACGATCCCTTTCGCCCTCTCTTTTTACAAAGACGGTTGATGGTGATACGTTAAAAAATATAAACCTCACACTTGCAAGTGTTGCCACAACGGCAAACACAATCTTATTAACAAATGGTACCATGAACTCTAACACAGATGCAATGCAAACATCTCAAGTAAAAAGTGGTCAAAAGCCTCAAGTACAAGTTGGTATGGACAGGTACATAACAGTGCTTAAACGGGGTCGCAGCCCTACCTCTGCAGCAGTTGCTTCGGCTTCAAAAGTACCATCTTTTGATAAAATAAACTCTCAAAATCGTTTTGCAATTCTGGAGGATGAATCCTCGGAAGCACCAAACGTTATAAAATCTTCTAAGCCACCGCCGATATATCTAAGGGAGCAAAACTCAAGTGAGTTAATAAAGAGCGTGATCTCGGTAATAGGTGAAAATTCGTTTTACGTAGCTGCAATTAAGCGTGGAAATATAAATGAGACAAAAATACAAGTAAATCATGAGAATGATTTTCGTAAATTAACTAACAAATTCGAAGCCCTTAAAAAAAGCTTTTACACATACCAACTAAAGAGCAGCAAAGGTCTTCAGGTAGTGATCAAGGGCATAGACTCATGCGTGGACCCAGATGAAATTAAAACTTTTTTGGAAGAGAAGGGTTTTAAAATAAAAAACGTTACAAATATTAAAAACAGGGAAAAAAATCCCCAACCATTATTTCGGGTAGATTTAGAACCTGGCGACATTAAGCTTAAAAAAAATGAAACGCATCCTATTTATAATTTAAAATATATTCTCTACAGAAGAATAACTATAGAGGAGCCGCACAAAAGAAATGGTCCCGTTCAATGTCTTAATTGCCAAGAATTTGGCCATACTAAGGCATACTGCTATTTACCCCCTGTTTGCGTCGTATGTGGAGAATTACATTGTACAGTCCAGTGCGATAAGTCTAAAAATGACCCCAATGTAAAAAAATGTAGCAACTGTGGCGGAAATCACACTGCCAATTATAGAGGATGCCCTGTATATACTATCGTCAAGCAGTCGGCTGGACCGAAAACTAATCCCCCACAAATGCAGGTACCAAATCAAGTAAACACTAATGGCATTCAAGCTCCGCAGCCTAGTAATAACAGAACTTCGTATGCTAACGTCCTTAAATCAAACCATGTGCCAATGCAAGGCGCTTCGCCAAGTAATGATGAAACTCCAGTTTCTAATTTAAGTCGTCTTGAAAAAACCATGGAAACATTAGTGCAAACAGTTAATAATTTTACGAACACAATGGGTAATATGATGCAGGAAATTCTAAGAATGCAATCGATGTTATTGCAAGCTGTACTTAACAAGCCATGAACTGTTTAAAAATCTGTTTTTGGAACGCAAACGGCATCCGCCAACATAAAAATGAATTAGAATACTTTCTAAAAAATAAACAAATTGATGTCATGATGGTTTCTGAAACTCATTTGACCTCAAGAAATACGTTTAAAATCAATGGTTATACACTATATGATACCAAGGACCCTCGAGATAGAGCTTGTGGAGGTTCAGCCATTTTAATTAAAACCCGAGTCAAACACTACCTAATGTTTGATCACCGCGAAGATTATCTCCAAGCAACGAACATTTGCGTTGAGGAATTAAATAGAAACCTAGTAATTTCATCGTTATACTCACCGCCTAGATTTTCAATATCAGAAAGCCAATACTGTAAATATTTTAAATCATTAGGACCCTGTTTCCTAGCTGCTGGCGATTATAACGCTAAACATACCTTCTGGGGGTCACGACTTATAACACCAAAGGGTCGTGTCTTATTTACCACAATTTCTAAAATGGATTTAAATGTGGTAGCGAGCGGACAACCAACATATTGGCCTACTGATCATCAAAAAATTCCAGATGTTATCGATTTCGGCGTGGTTAAAAACATCCCCATAGAAACGATCCATGTTGAAGCTTCCTTAGAATTATCTTCTGACCATACACCTACAATTGTTACTATAATGAACCCCAATAGAATTGTATCTCCGACTGGTCACTTAGCGACGACAGCTACGCAAATTAACTGGTTAAAATATAGAAAATACCTCAGCACCCATTGCACAGAAAGTATTCCGCTTAGTACACCGGAGTATGTAGATCGCTCTATTGCCAATTTTGACAGTTTTCTGAAACTAGCTGTTCAACATTCCAGTATTGCCCCCAAAAAAACAAAAAATATTAAAATATATTCCACAGATGTCGAGCGTCTCTTGTCTGAAAAAAGGAGGGCTCGAAGAGAGTGGCAATTGCACAGATCCCCGTTACTTAAGAACTTACTAAAAGAGTGTACAAAAAAGCTTAGAAAGTTACTGCAGACTCAGAAAACGGCTTCTCTGGAAAAATATCTTAAGGAACTTGATGCAACCCCACAATCAGACTACTCATTATGGCGTGCAGCTAGAAATCTCAAAAGGCCAGTTGTCTCTAAACCACCATTAAGAGACTTGAATGGTAGTTGGGCAAGAAATGATGTTGAAAAAGGAAATCTGTTTGTTAATCATTTAAAAAACGTATTTACCCCAAACATATCTCACGATATTGTGGCCGAGTTACCACCTGTTGTTGCTAGAGCAGCTGTTCCCCTAAGATTTGAGATAAGAGAAATCGAAAAAGCTATTTGTGATTTAAACCCCAAGAAGGCTCCTGGTTTTGATAAGATCAGCAACAAAATGCTTCTGGAGCTACCCAGCATAGCAAAGAAAATTATTCTTTTAATCTTTAATGCTATTTTACGACTTGAATACTACCCTCAAAAATGGAAGGTCTCATTAGTTACGATGATACCAAAGCCAGGAAAAGATCACTCCAAAGTTGAGTCATATAGGCCTATCAGCTTTTTATCTAATATATCAAAGCTGTTTGAGAAGCTCTTAGCGTCCAAATTAACCCCAATTTTAAATGACAATGGGTGTATACCTAACCATCAATTCGGTTTCAGACGAGAACATAGCACAATTGAACAAACCCATCGGATAGTAAACGCCATAAGAAAAGCCTTTGAAGAAAGAAAATATTGCTCCGCTCTCTTCATCGATGTCTCTCAAGCTTTTGATAAAGTCTGGCATGTAGGTTTGTTACATAAATTAAAGCTGAACCTGCCGGTTAACACACACAAGCTGTTAGAAAGCTACTTGGTCGGTCGAAAATTTATTATTAAAGAAGGTGATTTTTTAAGTTCTCCTCAGACAATTGAAGCTGGAGTCCCTCAGGGAAGTATCCTGGGCCCACTTTTTTATCTTATATATACCTCGGACATGCCGACAAACAATTACACCCTAACCTCAACTTTTGCTGATGATACAGCTTTCCTAAGCGTACACGAGAACAGTCGTGAAGCATCTCGATACCTGCAGGATCATATATTTCAACTAGAACTGTGGTTAAAACAATGGAGAATAAAGGTCAATGAGCAAAAATGCGTACATATTACATTTACCTTGCGCCGGGAAACATGCCCCCCTATTAAAATCAATAATCAACTAGTGCCTCAACAATCGCATGTCAAATATCTCGGTATTCATCTAGATCGACGTTTAACATGGAAATGCCATATAGAAGCAAAATTAACCCAAATGAAACTAAAAGCAATTCAAATTAACTGGCTTATTGAAAGAAATTCTGTTCTTAGTCTCGATTGCAAACTACTACTTTACAACTCTATTTTAAAGCCAATCTGGTGCTACGGTATTCAACTATGGGGCACTGCCTCGGCCTCAAATATCGAAAAAATTCAAAGGCGCCAAAATAAACTTCTTCGAATAATCACAGCTGCCCCTTGGTATGTTAAAAACTCAAATATCCACAAGGATCTCAATGTGCCACTGGTAAGGACTATTATTACGAAGTATGCGGTAAAATATTTAAAAAGGCTAGAGTTGCACCCAAATCCACTAGCTCGAAATATTTTAAATGATAGCGGCCACACTCGCTTAAGGAGAAGAGACACTGCAGCACTTACCCATTAAGATGAGCGATAAACACATATATAAATGTGATACAGAACCCGTGATGAAGAAAATTTTTGTCTTGCACTGGCAGGACATAAAATAAAGAATTAGGATAAGATTTGATTAATTATTCACAGAAAAAATTATTTTTCCAATTCAAACAAAAAATTTGTAGAATCAAACAATTTTTTGTCTGAAATCGGTCCTACAAACAAATTTGCATATTCAAACAATTTATTTGCATTTTGTTTACTGAAAAAAAAACACTAATTTTTTCAAACAAATAATTTAACTGAATCAAACAAAAAGTTTACTGAAATTCAAAATCAAAAAAAAAAAAAGTTTTTGCACAAGCAATGACGCGCACACAAGTAAGCACTGAATGAGAAGGTGACGGCAAAGCAGAGCCGCCGACTGGCTTTGAAACACATTTTTTTGTTGGAATAATTTTTGAACGAAGTCTTATTTATACACACAACACAATGTTTTTCTTTATCACTCTCTGTTGCTGTATCCTTTCCTTTGCTAAAGAAGAAATGTAACCAAAAACGGCAGCAGACCGACTCGATATGTTTTTCGTCATCATTCTATTTTTGTATTTGATGTATTTAACCAAACAGTTTTAAAAAATTGAATACGGAATTTTGTTTCTTATAATGTCGTGTCTGCTATTGTTTTTCTTATAGTTGCACTTTTTTATGCGTCCAAAAATAGATTGTGTGTGTTTTTTGTTGTTGTTCTTATATTTCACATAAAGAAGTGTTGCTTACGATCAAATAAAAAAATGCAAAAAGACGACAACATTAAAGAGCGTTAAATATTTCATACAAAATTATGAAAACTTGACACCAATAACGCGTTTATTATATTTTTGAAGAGTTGTCCACATTTTTGTTGGTTAAATAAAAATCAAACAAAAATATTGATTGAATCAGTAAAAATATTTATATAAATTAAAAAAATTTTCAAACAAGCGGTTGTTTGAAAATAATTCGGCAATAATTTTTTCTGTGTTGTTAGTTCATATTTAATATATGAAGATTCAATAAATAAATAATGAGAAAAAAAAAAAAAAAAAAAAAAAAATCGATGAGAATTACGAATAAAAAAATTATTTTTACAAAAAAATTACGTATTATAAATAAGTAACATCCGTCTATTCATCTGCAACTAAGGAAATTCTTCCATTTTCTTCTTTATTTTTTTCTCAAATCCGCTATGAGTTCTTCTTTTTATGATACGTAAAACTTCTCATTTTAACTTCATATCGTTTTATTACTTAAAGGCATTGTAAATCCTTCATAATCAGTTATTACTTTTGCGTTTGCAGACCTACTACCTTCAGCTAAACTTCTGCATACATTTTCTTCTATAGAACAACCGCTGTCTCTCTTTATGAGTTTTTTCATTGGACCATGTTTGCCATTTTTTGGTGTCGTTGGATTATCTTCCACTACATCGTTTTCAATGGTAATATTGTGACACTTATGCAAATGGTAAAAATATAAATAATTTAAAAAAAGGATAATACAATAACAACATTTTCTACTTTCATGATTTGATTTATCTATCGATGGCTTAATATAAAAAAGGCCTAACTCGATTTTTTTGTTTATTTACAGGGGAAGAAAAAACTTAATAAAATTCGTAAAATTTTAGATAAAAAAGCTATAATCCAATTTTTAATAAAAATATCCAACAAATTTTGTACTACAGCCCTTTAAAAATTTCAAAATTAATGTGGCATTAGCTATCAGAATAAACAAAAAAGCTATTTAAAAAAAATCGAGCTACGCCTTGTTTATATTAAGCCATGGAAATGTAAATCAATTCTTTATTTTTTTTTAGCTTTTTGTTTATTTCTAAGTTTATCATCCGAAATTGAAAAATCCCCTTTCTTGAAATTTTTTAACGTTTGATTTAAAAAGAAAACAGTTGATACAATTGTTTGTCAGACATTTGTTCAGTAAGAACATAAAATACATTTTTGATATACTATGGGTACTCAACAGGGTTTTTGCTTAATAAACATTGAGATTAATTTCAATCAAGGCTATGGCCACAATATTTTTTAATTTTCCTACATTTTGTATAAAATCACTACAAACTTATGAGAATAAATCAAATTCTAAGCTTTTATTTAATTTATTTTTAAATAAAAAAATTGTTCGATTAATCGACATTAATTAATCGATTTATTCGTTATTCGAAAATCGCTGTTTTTAAATTGTTCGAACAGGAGTTTGGGTGTGTTTGATCGATTTATCAAATTATCTTAATCGGTTGACAACTCTAATGTATACAAAATTTTATTTTGATTATATATCTAGCCCTTTCCGCAAAAAAAATATTATTTTATTGCAATTTTGTATGAAGGTTGTCGCTAAAGCTAAAATTGTTTTTGCCTAAAAAGTCGTAACGGTACCTTATGTGACCATGACATCTTAGGCGATGATGCAAGTGTTTAACCTGTATGCTAGCTGGTGGTGGGCTAGTCTTTCAGCGCTGGGGTTGCGGGTTCGATTCGCGCCTGAAATCCTGGTCTCGTTCCTGCAGACAAACGTAGAGCTTCGCGGGATTAGCTTAGGGAATTAAAAAAAAAATTATTAAAAAAAAACGATAATAAATGATATTGCCTAAGCTATTTTTGCGGCAAGGGCTCGCTATATAAAATTGTAATGTAACTGACTGACTGATTATCTATCCACAGCCTAAACGCCTAAAGCTAAACATTTGGGCCGGAGGTTGGTCTCTCCCCAAATCAAACCATTTAACCATGATTTTTGGAAATACGAATGCTTAGGAGATTAAAAAGGGTAAGCTTATATCTCCAAAACTAAAAGATATGCAAAAAAAGTAATACTTATCGTTGTTGCTTGGGAAAATAAGCGGACAGGTGTCGAGTACATTTTTGAAATTCGGACCTTTTAGGTATTTTGGTAATTTTTTGTCACCCCATCTGTCTTTTAAACCAAGAGTCATAGACACTCGAAACTTATCTAAAAAATACAAATAAAAATTTGGTACTTTTTCAAAATTCGAACGTTTAATAGGTGAAAATCTTTGTTTACAAAACATTTTTCTCCATTCATTGACATATACGTATTAAACTATGAGCTCCCACTACAATATTGAAATCTTTGGTACTTCATTTAAAAAGGAGAAAAAAAAACAAGTAAGAAAGCAAGTATACTTACTCTTTTTGGGACCAATGGGCATTCATTGACCCGCCAGAACAAAATTGTGTAATTGAGTTTGAAATTCATACAAAAGGTCTTTGTGCCGAATATTCTTTAGATATCTTCATCTATATGAAATTTGTTTGTCTTTAAGTGATTTTTGGAAGGGGGTTTATGTGGGACCCATGGTTATTTTTGTACCCACCAGAACAACATTTTGTCATGACGTAAAAGTAATTCTCTAGGGTATTCATTTAATAGGGCTTTTGTTTTAATCGGTTAATCGCTCGATTAATTAACCGAGGTTTTGGAGTTTCTTCTGTTGTTAGCTCATTATCTGACTCATCCTGGCAAAGTTCAGCACCGAACATTCTGCGAAAAAGTTTATTTTCGAATTCCTTAGTTTCTGTTTTTGTACCGTATTTTAAGAATGTATTGCTACTAGGAAATAAATTGTATGAAAAAATTTTTTCTAAACACATAACTATAGTATATGAGATGAAACATTTGTCTTAAAAACGGCATTCTATGCACAAATTTCATTTGAAAAATTTCCTATTAATACGATGAGACTCATAAACATAGTTTTGAGTTTTAAATTAATGTGCCATACTGGGTTTAAAATAATCAGTTCAAAATAGAGATAATTTGTTAAACATGAAGAGTTCTAGAGAAATCTATAATGGTTTTGAACGGTAGGTGCCACGCCCTCTCCTCCAATCCCGCCCATATGTTAAAAGAGGTTGTGTATTGATAAGCTAGTTACATATGTGTACCAAATTTGCACAATTTTTCTCTTGCTGTTCTTTGAATTAAAAGACAAACAATTTTTTACCACACCCTCTTCTCCAATTAGGCGTATTGATAACCGAGATGTTTGTACCTAAGTTGCAAACTTTGGCTTTAATCATTGTCCAGATATAAAGAAATTTATAATGTGTTTGTATGGGAAGCGCCACGCTTCTCTAATCCCTTCCATTTTCTTTGGTGAGGTTGTGTATTTGATAAACAAGATGCTTGTACCTAATTTGGAAACTTTGACTCTTGTTATTATCTAGATATACAGAAAAAATAGATAAAAAACAACAAAAAGGCATTTATGGGTAAAATTAGAGGCAGTCGCGGTTTTTTTCTCATAACTCAGACATTTATGGACCGATTTGGCTGAATTTCAATAGCAAAATTTTAATTACTCTGGCATATATTTGTATACCAACCAAGTCCCTATTCTAGGCCCTTTGAAGAACCCATTTCAATAGACGGACGACAGACGGACAGATGTGTGCCCCGGTAGGCTTGCTGGCATTGAGCTAGTCTGTCAGTAAGGGGGTTGCGGGTTCGATTCCCGCTAGAGACTCTGGTCTTCTGCAGACAAGCCATTTTTTCGCGCTACAAGCTTAGGGAAACAACAACAAAAACCGGATTTAAACTTCTCTTCTTATAAAGATCCAGAATATAAAAGGTTTAGGATATATATTGTTAAAGCTACAAACGAAATGACAAGCTTATCTATACCCTTTTACGTTTAATGAAGGGTATAAAAACATTAACCCTTGTATTCATAAACGATTATTAAACTTAACAAGCGTTTATTAAAGTTAAATTTCATTGTAAATTTGTTCTTTAAACCTTTATTAAATTTAAAAATTTTTTATGAGTACAAGCATAAAAAGTAATTTTTGGGAATACAAAATTTTAATTTAAAAGATTTTGTTATTCGTGCTTAATTCCCATCAACAATAAATTTTTTTTTTATATTTTTTTTCTGTGTTATATATCATTTATTTATTTATTAATTCAATTCAATTTCAAATTTCAAGTGTTTTTATCAAGAATAACAAAATCTTTTAAATTAAAATTTTGTATTCCCAAAAATTACTTTTGATAATAACTGGCAAGTGCACGGCCTAAAAATACTTACCTGGCAACATGCTTTTGCAAGTTTGTAGTGGGGAATGTAAGGAGAGATAAACTCACTGTTTATTGTTGATGTTTTTGTTTAAACTTTGATATTGTTACAAGTAGAACTGTTGCTATGATTCCTATACGCTTAACAGTTTTATTTGGTTTAATATCTTTAGTTTTTCTAAAATCTTTATGGATGAAGTTTCCTGATGATCTGGCCTAAGCAACCGGTGAAATGCGCATGGGAATAGCTTATCCCATCAACAATAAATTTCAAGTGTTTTTATCAAGAATTAAAACTGGGAATTAAGCACGAATAACAAAATCTGTTAAACGAGCATACATTTTTACAATTATTAATAAAATTTGTGTCTAAAAGGTCTTTTAAATTCCCAATTTTTATTTTGAATGAATAGAATATATATACTATCTAACTAAAATAAGTGTTTTACTTTCATTTAAATCGTCGCAGCATTTCCTGTCGGCTAAAACAAAGTCAATTCTAATCATCGTCGTTTTAAAAGCGCCGTAGAAAGTACCAATTATCTGTCAATAGTAATATATTATTGATAATAGCGACTAAGAAAATACAATTATTGTATCGTGGCCGTCGACTTACACAAGATATGCTTCTTATGTTAACCAAATCTTTAAAACGGAAGAATTTCACTAGACTCGATGACCAAAAAATAGTTTTACATGTCTCGGTTTTATGTTATGTCAGTTTTGCATACTTACTGTGTTATTAATTTTAGCAAATAAACAAGAATTTAAACGTTCATTAAAAATTTTCACACAGGTTTTTTTATTATTATTTTTTTTTTTTTTTTTTTTTTTTTTTGTTAATTTTTTTAATACTGTTTTGTTTTTAATTCTTTAAATAACTTTTTCCATTTCACAAATACCATTAAATAGTGTATGAATATTTATGTGTATAATAAGTGTTTAAATACGTTTAAATAAACAACAAGAAATATAATTAAAAATTAAATAAAATGAATTTTTTTATAAACGTTTGTTTGTCTAGTAATTAATTTTAATTTGTTGAGCAAAAATCACTTAAATTGATAATTTGGCGAAAGTTTTAAATTATATATTTGCGGTTATTTCAATGAATAAGTAAATAAATGTGCATATTTTCTAATTGAATGCATTATGGGCTTAATGAGCAAAAATTAAATTAACAGTTTGATTTTTTATTTACGAGTAGCACTACTTGCAAATTGACATATCGCACCGGTTCCTCTAAAGGGGGTAAACTAAAAATGTATAAATATTTTGTTGAGACAAAAAACTTTTTTTTTTATATGTAATCTTGCATACAACTGAATTTTTTTTTATGCAAAATACTAGAAAAATTGATCCAGGATTTTTACAGTGGGTGTCATATCTACCCACCGTTTATCGTTTTCCAGAAAAAAATTAAAGTGTGTAAATTTTGAGTTTAGAGAAACCAGTGCGATATTTTCTTCAAATCTGTGAAATGTTTTACGATAGTTTTTGTTATTTCGTTTGAAATGGTACGCAGACTACACATTTTGAATTCTTGTGAAACTGGAAGTCGAACTAAGAATGTCAGATCGTCATTTAATTGAAGAGTAGAAAAGACCTTAAGAAAGAAATATTCATTTTAATTGTAGAGGGTGGCGCCTAAGTAACGCTATGATTAATTTAATGAAAACATTTTTTCTTTCTGATTTTATTTATTTGGCATTTTATTATTTATTTGGCATTTATTAAAATTAAGATTATACAGCCATGTCACAGAGTACAATTCCGTTCGAAAACGGAATTCATTCAGTATTTTGGTGCTTCAGAAAACGACGAAAAAACTTTTTGGAATGAAACCATTTATGTTTTCATGAACGGAATGTGAGTTTTCTGTAGCTGAAAGGCCAAAAAATTATCAAAATTTTATTTCTATTAATAAAGAAATATGTTTTCTTCGATTCCGTACGGAATCATTCCGAACGGAATTGTACTCTGTGACATGGCTGATAGTTTGGAAATATGTTCACATTATGTTTTATTGTTTGCTTCGACCTGACGTGATCTTTCCAGGGCATTTCCCATAAACCTTCTTAGAATTTCAGGCCCAGCACCTTCAGTTCTTCTCGGATATCCGCCTAAAACTGTTAGATGATTCTTGGCATATAGCTTACTCTTTAGGGAACCAGAAAGAAACAAATCGGGAGCCGTTAAATTAAGAATATGCGGTGGGCAGTTAAAATCGCGATACTATTCGATCGCCAAAAATTTCGTGCAGGAGAGCCAATAATGAACAAGCTGTGGCTCTATCTTGTTGGAAGCACAATTCTCGATTGTTCTCTACCTTAAACCTGAAAAAATGTTGCCCGGTATTGATTGCCATTCAAATTAACCGCAACTTGATCATCGTTTTCGAAAAAAATTAGTAAAAAATTTATGCACAGAAAAAAATAAAAATTGATTTCAATTAAAAAATTTTTGATATTAATAATAAAATTTGCACCAGTAAACATATTAATGGTATCAATTAAACGTTTAATTCACTTGATTAAACGGTTAGTTCACTTGATTTAACGGCTAATTCACTTGATTAAATTTGTAATTAAAACTGATTTTGTTTTTGATTAATGCTTTAATTGGTGAAGAATTTTGGAGAATTTTTGCTGTGTGGGTCAGAGATTAGCAATGAGTAGTAAAAAAGTGAGTAGAACTAAATCATGACTCATAAATTCTTGTACTTATACGCACTCATACTTATTCCAATGTTATTCAAACTCATATTCACTCAGAAGTTTTATTTTACTCATCGTACTCATACTTAGCAACATTTGTAGTGGTACTCAACTCAATGTGTATTGGCGAAGCAAAATGCGAGGCTACCAGATTTGTCCCCGAAATAGCAAAGTGACGATTTGACAATTACAGTTTACTAAAGTTGCATGTATGAAGTGGACGATTTTTCGGCAAATTTATCTGGCAGCGCTGATTATGAAGTTCTGTGTTTTATCTGTTGTGTTTAAACGGTAAATGGATGATCTGAATAAGTTGAATCATTGTAAGTATTGAAAGTATTTTCCTAAAATTATAAATCAAACTGACGTCATTTATGAGTATGTGCATAATGTCGACGTCGTACTCATGTTAATTTCTCTTGTGATTATGAGTGAACCAGATTAGTTAAGTTTAACGGACGAGTAAGGCGCTCGTGTTCTATAAACCACACATTAATGATGTCTACGCACTTATACTTATAATTTCATGAGTCAGTATAAGTAGCGAAAAAACGATTCATTGCTGATCTCTGGTGTGGGTGCATTTTGGTGACCCAATTTCTGCAGTTTTATTTATACACGTTACCATTGAGGTGAAAATGGCCCTCATCGCCCATTATTCCATATGATATTTGTATCTGAATAATCAAATGCCGACTTTCATAGTTAAACTTAACAATTTTGGTCAGATGTTCTGTGCTGGGTCTTTCCATGATAAAATCCCAATTTTTAAAATTAATTAAAAAGCCAAAAAAATGTACACAAAAAGTTTATTCACTTATTGAATCATAGCGTTACTTATGCACCACCCTGTATTTATCTAGCAAAACGTGCACTTAATTCCAACAAAAGGATACGAAGAAAACTAACTCCTTTACGGCTTTTTATTTATCCTTTTTTGAAATTTAAATTTGAACTACAACCTTAAAGGATTGTCAATAGCAACATATCAAATAATTTCCCGCTGGCTTCAGAAAGTGATTTTGTTTAGTTTTGATGTTCTAAAGAATGTTCTTTTAGCCCGGTAGAACTTTCAAAAGCAAAGGGCGGTCCAACCATAATGCACGATGTTAATTGAGAGTAACACCTAAAGTTTTCCAAGTTCAAGTCAAGTTTTTTGCCCAACTTTATTTGTCATTTCTTTGTTTTAGTGTTTGACAAATTCAACCGTGGAAAGGTACACACTTGAGCAGCGCTTTCAGATTGTTGAAGCCTTTTATGAAAATAGGCGTTAAAATCAACATGCATTTTGTGCAATTCATGATTTTATTGGTCAGCATAGATAGAAATGTGTCCACAATCGGGACATTTGTGCGCAAATTTCATCAAACCGGGTCTGTAGGAAATGTGAAAACACCTGTGCATGCCCGCCCAGCTTGTTCTGTGTTCCTTCTTCGAAAATGAGGCCGGCCAAGCAATTACAGTGAATGGTGTTCGCTTACGCGGGATGATAACTGTCTTCTTGTGGCCAGAAATTGAAGATATGTACCTGGATAATATGGTGCCACTTACCACACAGCCAAGGAAACAATGTTTATTTCGAGAGAGAGAGATTCAATGCCTTTTTTATCTCTAGTCATGGCGATGTTAATTGGTCATCATGATCATTGATTTGACGGCGTTGTACTTTTTTCTTTGGGGTTATTGAAAAGCAAAAGTGTACGACAATTAGCCAAGAACAATTCAAGAGGTAAAGGATGTGATAATTCGTCACATTAACGACATTGAACCTCAATTATGTCTCAGAGTCATTGAAAGTATAGACCATCGAATAGAGGTATGCCATCGAAGCCGTGGCGACCATTTGCAATATTTTCTTTCACACATAATTTAAATAGATCCTTGTATCATCATTATTCTCTGAAATTTTTTTTTAACAATTAACATCGTGCGCACACAGAAAAAAATCAATGAAACATCCTCGAAAACAAGGTTGATTTTACAATTTTCGGTAGTGATTTTGCTTCATAGTTACTTCATATCAATTAAACAAAATTTTACAATAACGTGCCAACAGCAGTACTTTCTTTTAAAATAACTATATTTCATGTTAATTTAACATTTCCGGAAAGTTAGAGCAAAGTGACTTTCAAATGGAAATAATAATCCGAATCACGTTCAATAAAAGTGATTTCAAGTAGAAACAACGTGAATTTCATATACATGGAATCGAATTGGTTTGAGTTTGAAATAACAGTGGGAAGAAGCTTTAGAGACAACATATGCGTTAATTTAAGAAACATTATACACACTTTTCCGCGGAACAAGTGAGAGAGAGAGAATGTAATTATTTATTTGCCTGTTACACATATTTTTGTTTTTCCCTTTTTTTTGCAAAAGCACTCACAATTAAGAGACAGCAGCAGAATGGGCCGATATTATTTTCGTCCTCATTTTACTTTGAAAATTTGATGTACTATTAAACTAAATAATTTTAACAAAACGAATACGGGAATTTTTTTTAGGAATAATTTTGAAGATGAAAATAAAAACATTTATGTTTTTCTTTTTATAATATAATTTATTGTTTACATAAAAAACAAAAAAACAAAAAAAAAACATGATTTTATGGATTTAATATTGAACAATGTTATTTTAACATATTTCGTTTAAAATTTATATGAAACAATGTTAATTTTAAATAATGTCCATACTTTTGCAGAAATTTACTATGATTTTTAATCAACATTGCGCAATGTAAATTTTACATTGATATTTTTTTCTGTGCGTTCACGCTCGAACAACGCTACCAATTTATCCAAATTTACTTTGAAAATCAGACGTTAATGGTTTTTCGCAAAATTGTGTTTAGCGAAAAAAAATTATATTTGGCTTTACGAATTTTTGAAAGCAATCCATAACAGATCCAACAGATTAAATAACATCCAGAAAAACTCACTGTTTGCGGTGTATACGCTGGTAGCACCACTGAGCCTTATGTTTTACAAATGCAGCTGGTGCTCGCGTTATGATTAATAAAGATCGTTGCCGTACCCTGACCCATGATCGTTTTGATTGAAAAAAAAACGGCGCTACAAGCAGTATGGGGATCGCACCCATCGACTTACTAAAAATTTGGCGATAACTTGCTTTCGAGAATTGGACTTGTTAATTATCCTTCAAAGGTTATGAGATCTGACCGCTATAATTTCTTTCCTGAAGGGCTACGTGCAGTCAGGCTGATAAACCAGCAACTACTGATACCTTAGAGGCCAACATTTTTCATATTATTCGTGACATACGGCCAGCAATGCTTAAAAATTGGCCCAACATTCAGCCATGTTCTGTTTCTATTTTATGCTTTTGTTAAATTTTCCTATTGCATTTAAAGCAGCTTGACAACAAATTATTTATTTCATTTTCTTAAAAAGAAGGAATGAGAGCATTTTTTGTGAGAAGTGATGGCCTTTAAAAGATTTAAAATAAATAAATAAAAAATGTATTTGACATTTATTGGCAGTATTTAAGGTCTCGTTTAAAATTAAAACTGAAAATTGTAAACCCATAGTGCACTATCATAACAAAAAAATTCATGTTCAACTTAACGAAATACCATTAAAGATTCAATCACAGTTTTTAAAAACTTTTTTTAAATCAATAAAAATCAAAAAATTAACAAAAAGTCATATAAAATAAGTGTTTGTTCCTTTAAAGACTTTTTGATTTCGAACCAATTTTATTTTTGTTTAACTACATAAATATTTTTGTTCTGTTTCATACCAGTGTTTAGTCGTATAAATACATTTTAACATTTTACAATGAAAAGTACCTCACACACATGAACAAATTTGCAATCACCTATAATTGTGAGTGCATTTGTATTCTGGAATAACTAAACTGCAACTATTTGATTTAATGTTTGTGTGTGTGTGTGTGAGAGTCTGGCAAACTAACTAACCATCCAGTAACTTAGTTTAGTATGAAGTACTTTATGCTATTGCACATGTGAATCGATGTGTAAGTATTGTACCTAACTAGAAATTAAATTTCATTATTTCTATTTGTTGACCAACTGCACCATTATCACTATCCCTGGCCTCTCCACCCCTTAACAATGAGGGTTTATTCGTTTGATTGTTGACTTCATGTTTCAGCGGCCCAAGTGTGTCGGCTGTCTGCATCATTTCATTTTGTGTTTCATTGTACTGCCAGGCATTGGTGGACACTTGTCGTGTCTTTCGTACAATGGCCTGTGCCTGTGGTCACGATGCCATGTAGGTGCATTGCGTTTTTGCTTGTGGTTCAGTCTGTTCGATGGGTGTGATGGCAGCACGTTTCCAAAACTCTCTAACATTTTCTACGGTTTCCATAATGCGTAAGAAATTTTTACCCGCCAACATGGCAACATCCTCTTCACTCCAATTGTGATCTTCCAAGAGGGTGGCCAAAAGGTCGGGATATTTGGAGACATCTTCTAGACCTATAGGTGGCAGTTCTATGCTATCATAGCCAGCTCCTAAGCCAATATGTTGTATGCCTGCTATAGCTCTAATGTATTTAATATGTTCGACTACATCCTTAAGGCGAGCTTGGCGTCCACATGTTACGTCTTCCGAATCAAAAGAAATCATTATAAGGCCGCCATTTTCAGCAACCAACCTAAGTATATCATCGGGTACATTGCGGGTTGAGTTGCACAATTGACGTGCTCCCGAATGGGAAAATATCACTGGCGCTCGCGTTGCTTGCAAGACATCACGAGCCGTGTTATCAGAACTATAAGACAAATCAATCATCATGCCCAAACGATTCATTTCACGCACTACTGCTTTTCCAAACTGAGTCAGACCCGTATCGATAATGGCAGAACTGGAACTAGCCCAAGAAACATCACACTTATGTGTTAAACTTAAGTAGCGTGCACCCAAAGAATAAAAAGATCTCAATACGCCCAAAGAGGAGCCAATGGCATGGCCACCTTCTATGCCAATCAAAGAGGCCATTAATCCATGACGCTGTGCCATTTGTATGTCAGCCGATGATTGCACTAAGACTGTGTCTTGCTGATACATGTCAGTGAGGCGCCTGATTATGTCGATTTGTTCTAATGCCAATTGGACAGCATCCAAACCTTGTGCTTCACACGGCACATAGGCTGACCTGTAATGATGGAGTAAACAAGAAAAAAATGGAAATAAGAAAAATGTAAAAGAAATGTAAATATAAAAATATATATTTTTTTTTTTTGCAGGATGTAGAAGAAAAGTGCAAACTAAGAAATTTTGTTATTTAATGAAAGTGCTGTAATTTTATTTGTGTTTCAACAGTAGAGTGTAGGCGGTATATTAAATTGGAAAAGTTATTTGTAACACATTAAGAAAGCTCTCGATTTTGATCACAAATACAATTTTAAGAACACTGGTTGGTATTCGTTTTATTGAATAGCTACGCTCTTCAGTGGGGGTTTTTGGAAAATCGAGCACCAAATTTTTTATTCGATTTTCAAATATATTAAAAATGTGAATTCAAATTTATGTTTTAAAATTGGCGTCTATAGGTGTTTGAACGGTGTCCTTACCAGTGTTGCCAATCCATGTGTAATTACACATAGTGTGTGTAATTTTTACTTGCATGTGTAGTCCATGTGTAATCTGTGTGAAATTTTACTTTAAGTTCTATTTTTTCATTAATTTTGACAATCAAATTTGCTTCTCGAAAATTTTTTTTGAAAAATTGTTTTCTGTTTTCATCACAGTCAAACCTGATTTTTAAGCCCTTACTAATTTATTTTCCATAGCATGTTCCTTCAGAATACTAAGTCTTCATCATGCCATCCATTCCAACGCAACTCCCATTTTGGCTTTCTCACTAAACATTTTACAAGAGGGAAAAATCTGCCTTTTATGTGGAAGTCTCCCTTTCCTCGAAAGTAATGTTTCGTCAATAAAGTACCTTGTTGCCAATAATGCAGTTTTCCTTCAGAAAAATGCAGACTCCGCAAAGAAAATAATCCTGAAAGACAGAAAGCCTTTACCTCAAGGAGCATACTAACGGAGGCCTCAACCCATAGTCAGTCCAGTACCATGACACCAGCAGATACTAATTTCCGTAGCACCAAAGTTAAGAACTTTGGAGAAATTTCCAACTTGAAAAATCAAAGAACTTCAAGAGCCCTGTCATTTTTTGCAGCTTGTTGCAAGTCAAAAATGCACCTGTTATTTTTCCCAGTGCTTGTAACATCAAGAGGTCGAAGTTCCTCAAGATGGCTTACTACGCTCCCTGAGAAGCGTAGCATATCTCCCGGGGGAATATAACAAGGAATGTTTAGTTTGTAGTCTAGTTGGTATTAATTTTGTTGTCAGTGCGAAGGTTGCGGGTTCGATGTCCGCCAGAGACTCTGGTCGGTTTCATTGCAATGATCTAAGTTACTTCTGCTCGGTTAATTAAGTAAGTTTGAAACTTAATACCTGCACAATTGGCTCAGTTAAGTTATAAAGCGATAAATAGTCCAACAATAAAGAACGTTAATCCTTTTAGCATATGGCGTGAAAACTTTTATTATCAGCGTCCAAGTTCAAAATTCGCTAAAAACTCCTATTTCAATTGTATTCTTAATTCGATCGATATCGAATGACGTAGTTTGGGCCCTGTAATAAAATTTTATTTGTATACCCACACCACAATAGTGGAGAGGGTACTATGCATTTGTGCTGATGTGTGTAACGCCTTAAAAAATTGGTCCTAGACCCACCTTAAAGTATACCGATCGACTCAGAATCACTTTCTCTAACGAACTAACGATGTCCGTCCGGCTGGCTGGCTGGCTGGCCATGTAACCTTTTGCGCAAAGTACAGGTCGCAATTTTGGAGATAATTTGATAAAATTTTGGACATAGATTCTAATTGGCACAAGTACCAAGCCAATTGAAAATGGACCGAATCGTAGGACCACGAGGGAAGATAGGATAAATTTCTTACTCTCAGAAATTATCAAACCGATTTTAATAAAATTTTAAACATAAATAGAACCATATCTATATGGACACAAAAGGTATGAATTTTTAAAAAAATAGGACCACGAGGGGAAAAAGGGATAGATGGATCCATATATATCTATATGGACACATAAGCTATACAGTTTTTCAAAAATAGGACCACAAGGGGAGGTAGGGAACAATTTCTGCCTCTCACAAACTTTCAAATTGATTTAAATGAAGTTTATAAATCCATATTTTTATGGACACATAGGCATGATGTATTTTTAAGTACTGTGGTGCTGGGTATCATATGGTCGGGCTTGGCCGACTATACTTTCTTACTTGTTTTTTTTTTTTTTTTTTTTTTTTTTTTTGAAATTTCATAGAACGTTTTATTCAGGCAACCCTAACCCTTTCCAATTTCATTGGGCTCGCTACGTAAGTTCGAAAAACTAAATTTTATCTCGAAACTATTCGTAACTATACACTTGTTGTTCTAGTTATAAAAACTCTGGTTATTCTCTCCTTATTGCTTATTATTTTGTTTTTATTATTAAATAAATAAAAAATAAGCTTTCATCTTTTATTGTAGCTCATTTTTCTATCTGCCCTAATTGTCTGCAAAACTTCTTCTTCAGTTTTTCTTTTAGTTATCCACAAATTGCAAAAGGCCAAAACTTTTGCTCTACTTTCATTAAATTGGCACTTGTTTAGTGTCGTAAATATTTATGTAGTGACTACAGTGATCAGAGAAATTTAACTCAAGTCAATAGTTGGCAAAGAAATGAATATAATTTGAATTAAACTTGCATTAACTGTAACACTTAGTTTAACATATTTATGTATTTGTATGTTTACATAAGCAAAATAGTTAAGCAAGTGTTAGAAGAAGAGGGATAAATTTATTGCATTTAATAGTAGAACAAAATGCTTTAAAAAATTTTAAGTCTGCTCTAAAACTTAATAAATTATGTATGTATATACGTGGTCATCTGAAAGCGTAGCTTAAGTCGGTAAAGGACAAAATTTAGTTTTTACAAGTAGAAAAGGTGTAAAAAAATTTATATTTAATACAATTTTTATTTTTACCATTTTCTTTTCGCCTCTTTTGAAGTTGTTTCTAAAAAGATAATATACAGACTTAAATTAAAAAAAATTCTCGAATAAGACTTAAAAAAACTGAGGATATCTCGAAACTAAATATTCGACAAAAGCTATTTTTTCTAATTGAGACAGATATGTTCAACTGTTATGAAAAGACTGGCATACAATTTTATTTAAGCTGAATTTTATATCGATACAAATATTTTTGGGAGCGTTTCTCGAGAATAAGGCTAAAATGGGAGAACCAATCTTTTCGAGACCTAGCATTACAAAATTTTGCTGATATGGTTTTTATTAAAATAAAAGTTGCTAGTGCCGAATTTTAGCCAAATTTCGAAAGTGGGTCTTACATCATTGACCTACGATCCCAAAATTTTATGAAAGAATTAAAAAATACATACATACATAAAGGGTGGTTAAATTGTAAGGGCCGATGTTGAATGTGAACCACACCTAAACGCCAAGTTTTTTTCCGAATTTTATTTGACATTTCTCTATTTCAGACTTACTCAATTTGAACCATGAAGAGATACAAAATCCAACAACGTGTTAAAGTTATCCAGACTTATTATGAAAATGGATGATAAATTTCGAAGAAAATCATCTTCAGTGATGAGGCACATTTTCACCTCAGTGGATTTGTCGATAAGCAGAATTTCCGCATTTGGGCGAATAATAATCCAAGAGTGATTGTCGAAAAACCAATGCACCCACAAAGAGTGACTGTTTGGTGCGGTTTATGGGCTGGCGGCATCATCGGGCCGTATTTTTTCCAAAATGAGGCCGGTCAGGCAGTTACTGTGAATGGTGTTCGCTATCGTGAGATGATAACGAACTTTTTATGGCCCGAATTGGAAGATATGGATGTGGACGATATGTGGTTTCAGCAGGACGGTGCCACTTGCCACACAGCTAACGAAACAATGGCTCTTTTGCGCAACAAATTCAATGGCCGTGTTATCTCACGTAATGGCGATGTCAATTGGCCGCCAAGATCATGTGATTTGAAACCGTTGGACTTTTTCTTTGGGGTTATTTGAAAGAAAAGGTGTACGTCGATAAGCCAGCAACAATTCAAGAGCTAAAGGATGAGATAATTCGGCACTTTAACGGCATAGAACCTCCATTATGCCTCAGGGTCATCGAAAATTTGGACCATCGGATGGAGGTGTGCCGCCGTGGTCGCGGTGCCCATTTCGCCGATATTTTGTTCCATACATAATTGAGTAATACCAATATATCATAATAAAATAAAATTACAATAATTTCCTAAATAGTTTGTGTTTTATTCAAAATCAACATCGGCCCTTGAAATTTAACCACCCTTTATAAGTAATCAGCCGATCTTATATTTATACGAGAATTTTTTAATATTTTTGATATTAAACGTAATTGTGGAAGTGGGGCATATATAGGAGGTACTGGCCGTTACGGACTTCTGACCCCTACTGCGATCCGTCAGCGACATTATTATTAGATTTGTAGCAGAATTTTTTAAACTAAATCTTTTGTTCGAAATTTCATTCAACTACGATATGGGACCGTAATCGATATGAATTCGTAATCGAACTAGATTTCGTATCGAATAAAATTAAACCGTCATATTTGTATGGTTGAAATTCTTAAATTTGGCCCCTTCAGTACCTAGAATGCCTCTAGATGGGTCAAACATAAGACTAAGCCTACCTTATTTTTCATCCTCATCATTTTTGTCTAACACACCTACCCGCTATCTTTATTACTTAAGGAGGCTCCCATACAAAATGTTCCATACATACTAGAAATATATTGAAGAAAACGCCCCATAACTGCCAAGGAAACGCCCCTAGAAGAATAAAATGTATGACCGACCTCCATTAGTTTTTAATGCTTAGCATTTTCTCAAAACATACCTGCCCTATATCTCCAACCCTTAGAGGTGCTCCCATACAAATATCGCGGCTTAATAAAATTCTTAAATTTGACCCCTGCATCACCTAGGATGCCCCTAGATGGGTCAAATAAGAGACTAAGCCTACCTTAATTTTCATCCCCATCATTTGTTACCAACATACCTACCCGCTATTTATATTCCTTAATGAGGCTCCCATAACTGTCAAGGAATCCACATGGCAGATGTATGGCCGACCTTTATTAGTTTATGTTCTTAACATTTTCCCAAAACGTACTCGCCCTTTATCACCACTTTTTAGGGGGCCACCATACAAATACATTGCGTTTTATGAAATTCTAAAATTTAATTCAAATTTTTCTTCTTTTGTGAATAAAATCAAAAGTTGTAGACAGATTTTAATCAATTATGACTTGCTTTCTGTTCGTTTAGAAAATATTAAAATTATGGCGTTTTACAAAAAGCTATCCCTTAACAATTAATTTCAGCGAATTTATCAAAAACAAAAATTGGGAATTTAGCACGTCTTATTTGTAAAAAATTTAAAATTTTCTGAAAAATTATTTCTTTTTGCCAATAAAAAATTAACATAATTTTAAAAGGAAAGCGCCGATTATAAAAAAATTTTATTTTTGCTTAAGGGAATTTTAATTTTTAGTTTATTTATTAAGAAAACGAAACTTTTTTTGAATTACGCGCATACATATGTTGTGCAACCTCCAATAACGGTATATCTCGATAACAAGGGTAACAACGGGTTTTCAACTAGCACAGTGTTATTGTTAAAACCCATTAATAATTTTAATAATTTTATTGTTAAAACCCATTAATAATTGAAGATTCAATAAATTAATTATAAAAAAAAATTCTTAAAGAATAACAAAAGGGAACAAGGTTTTTGTTGATTAAGAACTGAATGTTGTTTTTGAGGTTATCTGAATTCAAATCTGAACTCAGTTTTTTTCTATCAGCTCGACTTTTCGAGATATACATATACAATATACATATATTGCAATAACTTGAAACTTAAAAAAAAACCAAATTCATTATTAGATAGAAAATACAAGGGAGAACAACCAAAACGTGTATTGTAAAATAGTATTAAGGAAACTTGTACAATTTATTATTAAATAAAAGTAAAGCACCATTACGCTAACAATATTATCTTTAAGCCGTGCTTACATTGCTTTTAAATTTGCCCAGTAGTTTCGGAGATATCGTTGAAGTTTAAAAAAAGAACAATTTAAAAAAATACTTCTTTTTTTTTTGATTTCATAAAAACTTAAATTTCGGCAAAAATCACAGTTTTGGTATAAAAGCAGTTAGCTTAACATATTTCGAATAAAATGAGCTTTATTTCATTGTAATCGGTGCACAGCTTTTGATTTAATTCGGAATTTACTGAGACAATTAAGTTGATCAAAATCGCGATCCCCATACAAAAATAACTCTTTTTAACGTGTGTGTATTTGCTGCTGTTCTATTTTTGGACGTTTTTTGCTTCACTTAAAAATGAGGTACCTTCACTTAATTGTGAGTAAAAGCGAAACGCGTTCATCGATTTTCATGATCTATGTCTCATTTTGTTCACAGGTTATGTGACTTTACGTGAAAGTAATGAGACTTTGACTTTTTTATGTTTTGTATTTTTCATGATTTTTAAAAATAAAAAATTTAAATTTTTCTTACGAAGACAATAGAATGAAACAATTTGTTTTTTAATTTTGTTTTTTTCTTTTTACCCACTTACAACTTCAATTCGAGTCGGAAAGAACCAAACCAATTGTAAGGGGATGTTAGAAAAGATAAACTCACTGTTTATTGTTGGTGTTTTGTTTAAGCTTTAATATTGTTGCAAATAAGACTTTGAGTGTTTATAATTCTTATTAACTTTAGGGTTTTATTCGTATAATATTTTTAGCTTTTCTAAAATCTTAGGAAAAGGTTTCCTGATGAGCTGGCCTAAGCAACCAGTGAAATGCGCATAGAAGCTAGCTTTCCCTCAAAAATAAATTTCAGTGTACTTATCAAATATGAAAAATTTGGAATTTAGCACGTCATAGAGAAATCGTATAAATTTTTTGGATTTGGATTTTTTTACGTTAACAACCAGTAATCAGCCATTTTTTGTGATTTGCAAAAATTTGATTGTTTTTTAAAACTAACAATCACATCTTTAAAAAAAAATAATTCAGAAAATCGCTTCATGAAGAATAAATATTTCAATATTTTTTTAAGTTAGAATAATAAAGGAATTTTTGGTTTAAGTTAGAAGAATAAAGGAATTTTTGGTTTATTGAAATGGTAAATTACAACTTTTAAAACTTAATCTTGTTTCTCAGTTTTCAAATAGAATCCATGCTTTCAAACAATCAAATATAAATTGCAAAGTTAAAATTCCATTAATCAAAACATTATTTTAAAAACAATTCAAACAAATATTCTCAATTCAAAATTATATAAGCAACTGAATTATTACAAATATTATTGTTTGACACTTAAAGTTTCTGTTAATACCACTATGACAATGGTTTTTAATTTCTCAGAATAATTTGTGCAAATAACGGAATTTTTATTCAAATGTAAATTTAAATTGAATGGTATACAATAGGAATTAATAAACATACAATAGAAACAAACTTTGTTGGGTAAAATTTTGTGTTTAGAAATAACTACCCCACCCCTCCTTTTTCACATTTTCAAATTAGAAAAGACAAAATCTCCAATTTATACGCTCAAATGAATTTATATGTAAATTTAAAATATTGCGATTACAAACCAATTTTCTTTTTCCCATACAGACATGCGAATATATTTGCTGAATTTTCCAAAATTTTTGTGTATAACTAGTTAAATGTACAAGATAATTAATTGTTTTTTTAATTTATTTTGATTTATACGCACACAAAAACGGCAATAATTTTCCAGTTGTTTAACACTTTACTTAAATTTAAACAAATTTTTCCATAGAATTTTTAATTTGTGTAAAACAATTTATTCAAATTTACACAAAATGCAGCTGTTAAAAAAAAAAATTTTGGAAAACTTAAACACAATTTAATGCAAGCTTAAAATTTTAAATAAAAATCGTTTTGGAGAAACGCGGAAGTTGAATTTACTACATATTATACATATGTGTATTAGAGGAAGTTTACAGATTGCGCTTTGTTCCTGTGACGCAAGTGAAAGTAAAGCAAGAGGAGTAAACAAAGTAGCAATAAGCGAAAATTGTGGGGACAGTTTTCAAATATTCTAGGAAATTTGTGAGGGAATTCCCGGAATTTTTTTTATTTAATGATGGCAGCTGCATAAAAGATTTTTTGCATCAGATATTGAATATGTATTAAAAATTTATGTAAGAGAGGAGCTTTGAGGAAATTTTGAACGCAGAAATTAGTAAAGAAAACGCTGATTCGATTCGAAGAAAAAAAATTCTCAAAAAAATTAATTGCAAGTTTTTAAAGGCGCTGAAATAGCAAAAGTTTGACTCCATAGCAAGTGAACGTGTTTCTCATTGACTAGACCTTTCTAAAATAATATTAGAAAAAGGCTGTTAAACGATTTTACGAACACGTATTCTGTACTAAAATCCTAACTTCAACGAAAGATTTTGTGTTAAATAACACAGTGCATCACGAAAAAATGTAATTTCGGGCAATTTTTTACTTTTGCGGCTACCTAAACGGTGCTAAGAATCATTTCTAGGAAGTTCATATGTTCTAAAAAGTTATCTGAGATCTTAGGTACATTTTTGTTGTTGAATGTTTCCTTGAATTTTTAACGGTTTACTTCCTATGGACCTGAACAGGGGAAAAATGGTAAAAAAAAAATCGAATTTTTAATGTGTTTTGCGATTTTGATCTTGAAGATGAAGTTTTTTTGATTTTATATGTTCACAATTTTTGGTTTTTATGCCAAGAGCTACAACTTTGTCTCAGTAGTTTAATCAAAATTTCAAACGGTTTGCAAGATATGAGCCTGAGAAAATGATCACTTTTTTGCAAAAATGACACCCATAAAAAAGTGCATGAATTTGGGCAAAACTGGGAGACACTGGTCTTTTTTTTTTTGTCCTTTATGGTTATTTATTGTCCGTATATGGTTATTTTTCCATGACTTAAAAAATTACGCACAGTGTAATTTAACTTTTTTTGTTATATAAACGTTTATTGCATTTGTAATCTAAGATCTCAGGGAATGTTATTTGTATTTTGATCAAGTAAATTAAATCAAATAATACTTTGCATTGTTTTGTATTGGTCGGGAATTCCCAGGAAATTAAAAAAACAATCCCGTTTTCCCGAAAAACTAAAAAGTCCAGGAAAAGAAAAACTCTAATTAGTCATGGTTTACGTTATGAAAGTTATCTTTAAGAAAGTCTCAAGAGTAAATTCTGTTTTTTCAAACGTTAAAAAGTGTTTTTAAAAGCTAAGCCAATTACAATTCGATGGGAAACTTGGCTTAAGGCAGATTCTTATTTGACAGCTTTAGCCATTACTTTGTAATTAACTGCAACAACAACTTTGATTAAAAAACTTAAATTAACATAAATGTTTTAATTACCGTTTGAAATCTTGAATTTCAACTGATCATACTCTAAGGCTCAAATTTACAGTCATTAGTTAATTATTAGAAAACTTAAAAGATAATTATTGCTAACCTAAAGTATCATATTTACAATAATTGGTTAAGTAAAAAGTTAAATCTGACCAAAAAATGGTAACTGTATAAAAATAAAAAATAATAAAAAATTAAAAGTAGTTAACCAATAACATTTGAGGGCTTAACTAATCGTTAAAAAAAGCTGAAAATAATATTTTATTTGTTAAACTGTTGTTATAAGCTAACTAATGACTGAAAATTTGGGCCTAAGTCTCCAAAAAAAAAAATTAAAAAACGAAATGTATTCAAATTTTTTTTTTGTTTTTTCAATAAGATTTTTTTAAATCATAAATTTCGACCTATTTTTTAAAAATTTATTTTTTTTTCTCAATTCTCTCAATTATTAATTCCGCTTTCAAAACTCTTAATTCTTTTGAAACCAAAATTTTTTCAAAAGCAATGGATTTTTTTGGAAAAGAGAAATTGTTTGTTTATTTTTAGGATAATTTATTGTTTGCCGTTATGTTAAAGTTTATTTTTACTAAATATTTTGGTATTCAGATTAAAATTTTGTTATTTGCTTTATGTTTTTGTTATTTTTTCTTTTGAATAAAATATTGAATCTAATTTATTAAAAAAAAAAATTCGGTTTTTCATAGGATATTCTTAAGATTTTAAGAGCATATCTTCCATTTTTAAGCATAAAAGGTGTTTTTTGAGCATATTTTTTCCCTGCTCATAACGTAGTTCTATTGTTGGGAAAAGAGTAATATATCGTAGGGATCGACAAACCATATTTTCTTTTTTTTTATTAAACATTTGCTTGACTTTCCATAACTTTGGCTGTAAAAAACAACATTTAGCATTCTACTCATTAGTTCTTCTAAAATAACGATTAACTAATTAAATATTAAAAATCAAAATTTCTTAAGAGAACAAATATAAGACATTTTAAATCAGCATAACGCTTTTCCTGTACGCTCTATTTATTAACGTCCAAAAACGACATTCCTGGAAGATAAAGGAAAAATGGACAAATTATTTTATATAACTAGCTGGCCCGGCAAATGTTGTTTTGATATTTAACTTATTTCTTTCAGATGCTACAGTGTCTGCATGCCAAATTTTAAGAAAACCGGTTAATTGGCTAAGAAGATATAGTGATAGGGAGCTTTAAACTGTAAAAATTATTGGCTATAGTTCCTTCCAGAAGTTAAACTATTTGCCTTCCAAATTTCAAGAAAATCAGTTTATTAGTTAAGAAGATATAGGGAGGGGGATCTTTTACCCCTCTTGCCATATTTTACATCCAATTACCTATTTCCCTTCAGATGTTACAGTGTCTACATTAGGGCTATAACTTTTTCACACTTTTTGCGAATATCAAAAACGGCATAGTATAGTCGGGTAGAACATTAAAAGTTATTAATAAGAAATAGGATAATTTTTTCGGATTGTTAAAAAAGTTCACGGAGGGATCGGGTTGTAGTTTGAAAACAACCATTTTTAACTAACGGAAATTTTAAAAAAGATACACCTAATATTTGTACATATTCCTATGCGTATCACTTAAATGCTTTAGATTTTAAAATTTTCCTACGGGTTGCAATTCATCGCGGTTCAAAATTTCTTGGAAGGTTTTAAAAAATTGGCTTCCCTAGGTGAGGTTTTTTTCGCAAGACGACGGGAGACAGGTGTTTTTATTACTAAAATATTCTTGGCCACTCCTCGGTACTATGCCAAAAATTTGGTTATAGCCCTAGTCAGCATGCCAAAGTTCAAGAAAACCGGTTGATTAATTAAGAAGATATATGGAGGGGGGCTTTTACTCCTCTTGCCCTATTTCACGCTCTTTTCCCTATTTCTTTCCAGGTGCTACAGTGTCTGCATTCCAAATTTTAGGAAAATCGGTTGATAAGTTAAGAATATATAAGAAAAGAGAGCTTTTACCCCTTTTGCCCTATTTTACGCCCTCGAGCAATACGAAAAATATACCTTACGACCTATTCTCATACCTTACAAATACACATACACAATTTTATTAAAATCGGTTAAGACGTTTCAGAAGAGTTCAATTACAAACACTGAGACACGAAAATTTTACATATACAAATGGGGGATTTCATGTCAAGTGACCCAATTTTTAAATGGATGTCTTCCGATTTGGATTAAAGGAAAAAGGCATAAGCTTTTTTTGACCAAAAAAAATAAAAACATTCCGTGTGAACAAAATATAAAAAAGTCTTAAATATAAAAAAAAAATAAAAAAATTTTTCGAAAAATTGATCAAATATCTATCGAAGCTACTTATGACAAATTTTGCTAACACCAATAGGTAATAAGTTACATGGATGAGAAAGAACACTGCATATGCTCAAAAGTGAAAAACTCTCGTCTAGAGTTAGAAATTATTTTTTTTTTCTACATAAGCCACTCGCATCCCAAAAAGCGACCAAAAGGAGAAGACATAAGCTTTCTTTTGAGCAAAAAAAAAAAAAAAAAACATTCCGGATAAATAACAAAATTTTTAAATTTAAAAAAAAAAAACATTAAAAAATTTTTTAAAAAAACAAAAAAAAATGTTTTCGAAAGATTGATCAAATAGCTATCGAAGCTACTTGGGACAAATTTTGCTAACACCAATAGGTAAAATTTTGACCCCCTCTTACTCAGAAACTTTTTGACCGATCTTGTTGAAAATTTGTGTCTATCCAATAAGACTAACCAATAAGACTAACCTTGGTGCAAATCATCCAAATCGGAAGACATCGATTTAAAAATTGGGTCACTTGACATGAAATCCTCCATATATATAGATTGTCGGACCTCACACTTTTTTATATTTATGCATTTGCAAAATTATTTCAACAACAAATCATCTTCTAAAACTTTGTCTCAAAAAAAAAAAAAAAATAAAAACAATTCTATGTGAATGAGAAGTAATTGAACAGAGGAATAGGTTTTTAATAATACAAACACAATAATTTTATTTGTTATGAATTTTATCTCGATATCAACATTTCTATGTTATATGTATGTACATATGTACTAGAGTATCCACTCGATTAATCGTTGTTCGATTAATCGAGAAATTTGTCTGCCTTTCTTTGATCGAAAAACTAAAAAAGCCAATTTCGAGTAACGAATAACTCGAACAGTTTATGTCAATTAATCGATTAAAATTAATTTCTTAGAAAATTCTACTTTTTTAATGCAAAAATTTTTTGTTTAGATTTCTAACCTTAAAACTAATTAAATGCTGTTACCTTTTGCATTTTTTTTCATTACTCATACTTTGAAACATATTTTAGTCCATTTTTAGATTTGAGCATGTGTGACAAATTATGTAAATCTTTATTAACAGATTGTGAAAAACTACAGACAAAACCAAAAACTGTCGAACAAAAAACGAAAATTTGTGTACACCTTTTTGCTTTTTGTTTACATTTAATGAATTAGAAGTAAAAGGAAACGTTTTTTTGGCCAATGACAAATGAAGAAGTGGAATGAATGGCAGTTTTTCTACTTTGACTGCAGTTTTTTAAATGCTGACTGCAAACGTCAAATTCGTAAAAAAAATCATCAACAATTATAAATGTGTAAGCCATGTACTGTCACATTATGGTTTACCTCTTATTACCCGAAAGTATTTTCTAATGGGCTGGATGCTGACGTTTAAGATATCTTTAGATCTTTCTTAAAAACCTAAGCGTCCTTGTTTAAAACGAAGTGTCGGTTTTTTGTCGTGAAATAGTAATACGTTAAAAAAATTAACCTAACCTATAGAGTCGAGTTTTAAAATAAAGGAAATTTAAAGGGAATTACAAAAAATCCGGAAAAACATTGATGATTTTTAAAAAAAATGTAACGGATAATCTCCATCGAATTCAATTTCACTCGATTTTAAGAAATAATAAATTGGTTTAAAATGTTTTTTTATAACTGGCTGGCACCTCTTACCTTTTTTTTCTGATTATTAATATAATAAAAGTATAAATTCAATTAGAGATGTTTGCTTTTTCTCATTGGATAAAATTATATGAATTTTTCGAGTTACTCGAGTAATTCGGAAAAATCAAAACGTTCACAGAAAAAATTATTGCCGAATTATTTTCAAACAACCGCTTGTTTGAAAATTTTTTTAATTTCTATAAATATTTTTACTGATTCAATCAATATTTTTGTTTGATTTTTATTTAACCAACAAAAATGTGGACAACTCTTCAAAAATAAAATAAACGCGTTATTGGTGTCAAGTTTTCATAATTTTGTATGAAATATTTAACGCTCTTTAATGTTGTCGTCTTTTTGCATTTTTTTATTTGATCGTAAGCAACACTTCTTTATGTGAAATATAAGAACAACAACAAAAAACACACACAGTCTATTTTTGGACGCTTTAAAAAAGTGCAACTATAAGAAAAACAATAGCAGACACGACATTATAAGAAACAAAATCCCGTATTCAATTTTTTAAAACTGTTTGGTTAAATACATCAAATACAAAAATAGAATGATGACGAAAAACATATCGAGTCGGTCTGCTGCCGTTTTTAGTTACATTTCTTCTTTAGCAAAGGAAAGGTTACAGCAACAGAGAGTGATAAAGAAAAACATTGTGTTGTGTGTATAAATAAGACTTCGTTCAAAAATTATTCCAACAAAAAAATGTGTTTCAAAGCCAGTCGGCGGCTCTGCTTTGCCGTCACCTTCTCATACAGTGCTTACTTGTGTGCGCGTCATTGCTTGTGCAAAAACTTTTTTTTTTTTTTGATTTTGAATTTCAGTAAACTTTTTGTTTGATTCAGTTAAATTATTTGTTTGAAAAATTTAGTGTTTTTTTTCAGTAAACAAAATGCAAATAAATTGTTTGAATATGCAAATTTGTTTGTAGGACCGATTTCAGACAAAAAATTGTTTGATTCTACAAATTTTTTGTTTGAATTGGAAAAATAATTTTTTCTGTGTTTATTCGATTAATCTAGCAATTTTAAAATTCAAAAATCGATTAATTCCTTACTTGAACAAAACCAAAAGTCGAATAATTGGATACTCTAATATGTAGGTACAATGTTCATATATTGTACAATATACAACACGAATTTTAAAATAGCCAAAAAAAGAAAAGATAATTTGAAATGTTTGCAAACGTGCAACATTTTAACAAAACATTGTTTGAATTCTTAAATAGTTTTAGCACAACATTTTTATCAAAAGAATACAATACATTGAAATAAGAAAACATACAAACTGTGGAGTATCGAAAATAAAATAAAATACAGTTTGAGCAAAACCGGAATAAAAGCCAAATACAACACACGTAGCAATATCAGCCGTGTTAAATAAAAATCTACAGCTTCATGCTACAATATAATGACATGTTATTTACTCATGTGTATGTTTTCAAAGTGAAAAAAATATGGAGGTATACACACACACATTTTGTGGTTATTCGATATTTAATCAACGTTATTAAATAATATTTTCAAGTCTATGTGGCATTTTAGCTGCTGGATATTCTTTTGGACACACTGCTTTAAGTTATTATAAGGTCAAGTTTTGTAAGCAAATTTTAAAAATATACGATCAAAAAAGTTCAAAAAAGGAGTTTGCAATAAATGCCTTAATATGCACACTGAAATCTTGTGCATATATTTTCAAAAATGCCGGATAGTTTGATTAGGTTGTCAGTGTTTAACTTGTACTATGGAAGCCTATTTAATTAGACTTTTCACCGTGAAACTAAAGTCCAAACGAAATTCGAAAAGTACTTAATTTAAATGACAGAAACATTGGATAGCTAATAGCATAACGGATAGTTGCTTTCCCTTCAAATAAGATGTGGCTAAGAAATTTTAACAACGAGGGAAAACAATGCGGCTACTACTGCTTCAGTGGTTGGACAGATAGTAACTCGGACACTTGCTTAGGAGCAGGAGTTTTTTAACCTCTAATGCGAGAGAAACTTTTGTTAAGAAGAAAAAGCATATAGTCGGGTGGTTTCTGGTATGCCGCATAACACATTTTTCCAAAAATTTAGTTATAAATCAATTCTATATAATAAAAGTGACCTCTTTTCAAATTTGTTATCCATTTTTGATATCTCGAATATAGTAAGAGATACCGATCCCTAAGATTGTTTCACCTCCTCAATTTCACAGTTCTTTAAACATTGTTTTGCTTCATTCGACAGTTTTTGTGCTGTGAAGCAAATTTGCAATGTTAAAGTAAAAATATTATTGTTTGAATTGTTTCGCTGCATTTTCTATTTAAAGAATGTGGACCAAAACATTTTTGTTCCGTGTGGCAAACCAGTAACCACCGGACGATATACTATGTGGTTTCTATTTTGTGTTTGCTTCAACAAATACTTTGACCTACTTGAAAGATATTTTAAAATATTAGTGTAATAATTGTTTAAATGGGGCACAAAACAGGTTGCATTATTTTAATTAAATCTAAATAACTTTTTATATTTTGTGCAAAACTTATAACGACTTTAAGTTTCAATAGAAAACATTTCTTGCGAAAAGTGAAAAAAGTGTTTCTGTAACTCGTGTCAAAAACTATCAATAGAGATAACGTCGTTACATTATAAATGTCATAATATTACACACGAAGCCGATGTGAAATTGCAGACGTTGAGAACGCTAGTCATACATATCATGGACAGCAAACAAAATTTACTAAAATGTGCTTATTTCTTATTTCAGACTATTGATAAACTGAAATTTATTGTTGATGGGATAAACTTGTCCTATGCGCATTTCACTGCCCTAGAGGGAAGCGAACTGATACCAAAGTAGTCCTGTGATAGGTCTTTGGTGGTAGAGACCGGTTCTAGTTGTAACACTTTATATGAATAAGACCTATCACTTTTACATGGGGTTGTCATTGGAGAGGGTCAATTGACACCATTTGACCAGTCATACATCTATTCTCAATGGACGTGTTTAGTGTCAGTTACTACAATGTAGTATTTTTTCAATACAATGTAGTATTATTTTAATAAAACAAGCCCTAGAATTAAATTCAAGAACCAAATTTAAGAAAGTACCAAAAAATGTGTCACAGCACCAGTGAAGCTGTACTGTAATTCATTACTTTTCCTACAATTTAGTTCTTCATAAACCAGTTAAGGGATTGTTTCTTCTTTCACTGGTCATGAGTCCTTTCTTTTTGTACTTGTTCTATTTTCACAAATCCCAGGACCAGTCTGTTGGACCAATTGACACAAATTTCCCGCAGGGTGGTTACTTAGGCCAGATCATCAGAAAACTTCATACAAAAAATTTAGAAAAACTACAGATATTATACAAATAAAACTGTTAAGTGAATAAGAATTATAAGCACCAGTTTTACTTTTAACAACCCAAAAAAAAATGGAGCTTCCAACGAAGCAGGTTTGTAAGGGAGAAACATAAAAGTTTCGCTTACCATTGCGCTTACGGAAGACACGAATTTTATATGGCGAGTTCCCACATTGAAGCAATACATTTTTGACACATAAAGCGCATACAATAATTGTTGGATGTAACGATCAGCTTTACACACTGAGTGTTTTGATACAGTTATTTTTTAGTATTCTCCCTTACAAACCTGCTTCGTTGTAAGGGAATGCCGTAGCACTTGAAATGTTATTTTTTTATAAAAGTTGTTGAGAGTTCTTTCACTTACTTTACTGCATATCTGTTTGTCTTATTGCGCAGCGCCTGATTGTGCGCTTATTTCTTTAAATGTACCATTAGTGCTCCGTAAAATTATAAAAATTTTTATTGGGAATATCAAAGCTTTAACAAAAACAACAACAATTAACAGTGACTTTATCTCTTCTTACAGTCCCGACTATAATTGGTTAATTTTTTGTCAACTCTAAATGTACAATTGTAAATGTACAGTGGGTAAAGAAAAAACACTTGCATATTAGTTCTCAAAGTTTTTTTTGGTAGTCAAGAATTTAATTAACATGGTTTCGTTTAAATGTGCTAAATTCTCATTTCATACTACTAATAAACTGACATTTTCAACGACGCACAGAGGGGCGAAATCCATCAAAAGTGGCGATTAATTCAAAAGATAAACTTTAACTTTCACAACCGTATTTGGTACTATATGAAAGTAGATAAAATTCTACATCACTAACTGCAAAAAAAAAGTTCTAAGGTGTTTACTTTATTTGCTGTGTGTGTTTAAATCTCAATCAATTTTTGTTATTTTTGCGCGCATTGATTAAAAGAGAAAATTTTGATATTTCAAGTGATAATATTTTTTATTAAAACATCTATAAGTAAAAGTTTTATAAAGGAACCTTAAACTTCAGATATATGAGCATATGAAAAATTTTTTTGTGTTTAGATAAATGTTTTAGAAATATTAAAAAAATAAAAAATGTAATTGCTCTAAAAATGTGTTATTTTTGATATATACATTGAGTTTCAACAACTTGCGTATGAGTGCAGGAAAAAATGCTTTTATGCTCTTAAAATATGATATTTTAGCTAATAAATCCCAAAATGCCTATTTGCGCATTTGTGCGATTTTTGAGGTATGAAGGTTTTTGTCGGAGAACTCCAGTTGCTAAAAATCAATGTAAAAACAAGCAAAAAACATATTGTTTTTTTTTATTTTTTGTTGTTATTGCTGTAGTTATTTGTAGAAAACGCATTCAAAAGGAATAAAGAGAGACAACTGGATTGATTGTTGACCAACAAAAACTAGGTTTTAGAAACTCAAACGATGGGAATACAGTAGAATCTCACAAATTAGAACCACTTTGTGCACCGAGCAGTTCGAATTTCTGAAAAGTTCGAATTTCTGGACATTTTTTTTTACAGAAAATGATAAAATTTTAATAAAATAGTGATTGATAATGAATAGTTGTGTAAGCTTTATTTAAATTCAAAATAGTTTTTAGTTAATTACATTTAATTAATTGAAAATTTCTTATTTGAGCGTCCAATATATTGAAATGGCCGGTTCTAATTTCTGGACGGTTCGAATTTGTGACGGGTTGAATTTGTGAGATTCTACTGTACTGCAAGGCGTTTTTTTAAGAATGCTGAAGTATCTGCCGAAATTACAAAAATTGATTTGCAGTTGATAAAAAATGTGAATACAATAATAATAGTTGTTTCCAGTGGCTGATACTGCCAGTGATACTGCCAGGATATTTAAATATAAAAACTTTATTCACGGGCCAAAAATTATATCGCTTTCCCCATTTCCTATTGGCCAACTAACTGAAAAATCTCGAGAGGCTAGAAATAAGGACTTTACAAGGTACAGAGAGCACTTTTTACGTAAATAAAGTAGGAAAAATACCATAGAAGACGTGGTCAATAGATTTCTTTTAAGTTCTGATCCATTCATTTCAAGCATGCGAAATAGTTGTAAAAAGAAAATTGAGCAAATGCCAAAGTCTGCATTGGAGTTACGTAATCTTCCCCACATTGAAAAAAATAATTATGACGATGGAGAAGACTAGTGATTATGAAAATAATGATGATTATGAAGTTAATGATGATTATGAAGTAAATAATACTTTGGAAGTTAATGAAATGAACTAAATAAAAAAGCCTTTTAAGTTTTTTTTAATGTCTATTTTCTGAAATTTTTGTTTTCTGTTTATAAATATTTATTAATAAAAATTAATAATATTATCTAATATGACTTTTTTGAGTTAAATCTGTGGAGTTATGGATTTTTGAGAAAAAAGACGGATTTTATGTTAAAATTTTACTAATATAAATACATATTAAATATTTATTCTTTTTATTTAAACAAAAGCACATAAAGTATGCTCTAATTTACAATTAAATTTACTAATTTATCGTTTTTCATTTAAAATTTACAGAAAAATAGTCAAATAAGACCATTTTTTTAAAAATAGAAAAAAGCCCAAAAAAGGTTAAAAACATTTTTTCAACAATTTTTTTTAAATGCTGGTTTTTTATATATTTATTTATATCCATCAATAAAAAATAACAACATATTAAAATTACGACTTCTATGAATTATTCGCCACTTTCTATACCATTCACCCCACTGTAAATGCTATATCAAATAATGTAAAGTGCGACCATAATGTTTGTTGTTTTCAAAATAGCTTTGAAAATATTCGTACATTTTATAAAAATGTTAAAAGCCCAATAATTAAACAACGAAAAAATCTGCCAAAAACAAAATACTTACCTCTACCGCAGTGTTTCCAAAACTTGGTGACCAAAAATGGCTAAATTTACAGAAAAAAATTGCTAAAAAATGGCTAAAAGTCGGCTAAAAAATGTTTTACAATGAAATTTCAACCTGAGATCAATTTTCCACATAAGAAAAAAAAAATAATTTAAATAATCTGGCATTTAAAAAATTAAATCATCGGTAAATTCGATGTCGTTATCGTTCATAAATAAAAAGGTAAGCCATTATCATGACATCCTCTACCCAACCTTTTGAGTCCAAATCTTAAATAGAAAATACAAAAAGATAAAAAATATTTTATTGGTAAAGCAAAATTTTTTACCTTATTCATAAAATAGAATCTACGGTTGCCTATTTCTCAAGTTACTTTTAAAGATGTTTTCTTGGCTATATACTCAATTAACTTGAGCATTAGACCATGGAAGTGAGAGCAACTTTACAGAAATACTAAAATTTCTAAAACTTCCGACCAGAAAGAAACTGTTGCTTTTGTTGGTCCATTTTATAAATTGAGTATTTTAATATTGTTCCTTGTTCGTGTATAGCGATTTTCAACATTTGAAAAAGTTATAAAAATGTATATTTTACTTTTAGCAAATTTATAAATTTTTTTAAGAACGTAAAAACTATTATTTTACTACGAAAACGGCAAAAAAATGTTATGGCTAAAACAATTTGAAAAATGGCTAATGGCTAAATTCTTTTTTTAATGGCTAAACTAGATGAAAAATGGCTAAATCTAGCTACTAGATGGCTAAATTGGCAACACTGCTCTACCGTGTTATTATGCTTCGCATATTTAAAAAAATTCTACTCTTAAATTTATTTGACAGTTCAAAGCGGGAACTCTCTCACAAAAATTTTACGGACACACTTTTAATGTAAATTGGCGAGTGATTTCCTTACGTGACATCTATAACTCTCCAAAAATGTTACAGATGCAGTTAAGTGACAAAAACAGTTGTTTGTTACATATGTTTGTGACATATTTGTTTCATTTCTCACGTTCCAATCGAAAAGTCGGGAGTTACAGAACATGGGCACTGGTTGCAGATTCGCCAATTCTAAGCCGCCATGTAAAATTTAAGTATTACCTGCACGTACATCATTGAAGAGTTTTATGTAAAGAGTTGTGTACTCCTGAACACACAAAATCTACAAATGCCGGGGTAGCTTTTCCTTGCTTTTCACCCTATTTTTTGTGCCCCAGCTAAGGCATATTATGAAGTGCCTCACATTTAATGTAGGTTTTATTGAACAATATCACTTGCTGTTCAACACGAAAATTTCCATATTGCCTTGTTATAAATCATAAACTACAGGAATGTATATTGATTAAATTTAAATATCACGCAAGCAGACAGAATTCTAGAAAAATTGAACAAAACAAGTTTCCTAATTGAAAAAAATTTCCCAGAATTTTGTCTGTAAGACCGTTTATATTTAAGACTCTTTTTATTAATACAATAAACTAAGTTTTTGTTCTTTTTTATTTTTTCCAACTTCTCGAACTAACATGAAAAAAACAAATCAACTACTCCACAATCCCAGTCAGACATGGCATTTTAATTGAAATTTTATTTTTCTTGCTAGAAATTTCCCCAAACTTACCTGTCAACACTTGAAATGTAAAGAACAATTAAAGAGAAAATACCACAAGTACAAAGTTTTAAATACACTGAGAAGAAAAATCAATCTATCAGTACTTAAATCAATCCGAAGCGGTCGGTATTAAAAGTACGGTAAGTACGGATTATCCATATATAATGCCAAATTCGTACTTGAAATGATCCGAAAATGAGATTTATTTAAGTACAACTAAGATTGAATCATTCTCAAAATGCGCTTGATTCAAGTATTATAAAGTTGATTTAATCCCAAAATCGTGCTTGAAATAATCCGAATGTGAAATTTAATTGATTCTTACCTCAAACATTAATCCCAGAGACAAAACCCTAAATATCGCTCCTTAGTGTTCGGTGCGGTAGATTTGTGGAAAACACAAACGCTTATAGTGTTTGTGTATAAAATCATTAAAAAATAACGTTTTCTTGTTTATGATCTTTCGAATTCAAAAATAATACTGTTCTTATCCAACTCAACAAAAAAAATGAAAACATTCAATTCCGTTCGTTTTTTTTTTTAACCACAAACTTCATTCTGTTCGGTTCGGTTCATTAATGCTCGTTCGTTTGTGTTGTGCGTAGCGCCCTTGTGGCTCGTAAAAAAACTAAACATTTTTTACAAAAAAATACAGATACGAAAAAAAAACAAAAAGCCAGCAAATAATTTCACACAAACAAAACATACATATACACAATGCAAACACATGCTGTTCATGATGCGGTCGTTGCTAAAATTTTTTGTTTATTCATTTCTTTATCAATTTAAAAAAAGCGACATTTTAAAACATTAAAATATAATGTTTGTCTACTGTATCACTACAACTGTTGTGTTTTGAAACGAAGAACAGAACACTTTATAATGTTCGACTCTTTCTTGGAAATACTTACGAACGAAAAAAAAATAGATATCGTTCCTGGGTGTGTGAACCGAACGCTAAATAATGTTCTGTTTATTTTCGAACATTGTTTTCTACTTTAAAATTTTATATACATATTTAACTTTAAATATACACTAAATAAGAATTTTTACTGTTGATTTTACTTTTAAAACATGAAAATAATGTATGTTTTATTTCTCGTTCAGTTATTTTTGTTGTTTCTACACAAAACAAGCGAATCGCTTTTTATCCACTTGTGTGTTGTTATTGTAGTGTCTACAACAAACTTTGTTATACGCAAGCGTATGTATGCACGTATAAATAAAGTAATGCTGAGAGATGATACTAATAAGTTATATATAATTTTTCTCTCAGAGTGGCACTTCCAACAAAAATTTAATCTTTTTTTTACATAATTTTAGAAATTTGTACCTATTTTAAAAAAATTCCGGGACAGATTTTCAAAAGTCATCCCATTTAGGATTGTTTTAAGTACGTTTAAGTGTTATTCCTACTTAAATTCTTAAGTTTGATTCGTTTTTAAAGTAAGGGTGTGTGTGAAACGGTAGCAAAGTTCTATGGTGAAATGAAATTTGTTTGTGGTTGAAAATTTTCATATTTGTGCTGCGTGAAATTGTAATAATTTTGACAACGTAAAATTTTGACATAAGAAAAAAACAATTACTAATAGCTTTGTGAAAATGAATAAATTAATCAAGTTTTTACCAATAATCATTTCAATTCTGTTGGAAATGAGATCGTCCCAACTATTTGATGAATTCATTCTGATATATTAAAAATTTTTACAAAAAGTGTGGGCAAAAAAGCTTATACATATGTCAATACTTACATGTTGTATTATTCTTTTTAATTTTTTTGCCGCTGGTTCTGCTTCCATATTATTTTTTATTTTGTTTAAACAAATTTGATGAAAAAAAATAATTTTGTTGTTGTCAAAAATTTCTACACTAATGTCAAAATTTATACTAGCCCCCAGGGCTAGTGAAATTTTATTCACCTCAATAGTGTCAAAATTTTACTTCCGTAAGTACCAAGGCGAATTTACACCAGGTGAACTTATCTTGCTACGTAAGCAACAGCTGATAACTAACCTTGTGTCAAAATGGTATACCGTTCTAGTGGTTCTGGGGAATCTTTACTAAACTTTATAATTTTCGCTTAAAATTGTGAAATTGAAAACTTTTTAAGTTATTACATTTCAAAACACACAATTTAAAATTGAAAACAAAATGAAATATTTGCTTGAATTTTTGACACAACGTTAAAATATTTTACAGTGTTGTAAAACGTTTTCAAAATAAGACCACCTTGTATGAATTCGCCTTGATGAGTACTTTGCTACCGTTTCACACACATCCTAAGTATAAAAAACTTAATTTATTTCGAGTATTTTTCTTTCAATGTATCAATGCATAAAAACTCTTTAGATACAGACAGAAATGAGAAAAAAAATCGAAAATTGTTTGCCACCTTTGCATGAAATTATGTCGAACATAAAAGTATCTGGAAAATTTCATTCAGACTTGCACATTGGCGACTAGACAAACTATTTTATTTTTGGGGATAAGGGGTTAGTTGGATGTTAAATAAGAACATTTTGATGATGATGACTGTGGAAAAAGGTAACAAATTAGAAAAATTTCGAAAATAAAATGCCAATTTAAAGGAAAAAAAAATTCACTGAATATTGAAGAATAAATAGAGAGGAATACTGAAATTTTTTTTTTTATACCTTAATTGGGTATACTTAGTTTGTTATTCCATACGAAATTTTTATTAACATTCATCTCAAAACTCGTACAGTTAATACATATACATACAAATATATATATATATATACATACACATTGCAGCTTATTAAGTAGTTCTAAGTCGATTTAACCATGTCCATCTGTCTGCTCTTACTCTCGAAAGAATCAACATTTAACCAGGGTTTAAAAAACTGCAGTCCAAACCAAAAACTGTCTAACAAAAAAACGAAAATTTGTCTACAACTTCCCACTTTTTGAGTTGGTTTGACAGCGACTGTTTACATTAAATGAATCAGAAGTAAAAACAAATGAAGAAGTGAAAGAAGTGGCAGTTTTTCTACTTTGACTGCAGTTTTATAAACGCTGTATTTAACTATTGTAATATTTAACCATAAACTATTATGAGGCAACCATAATATAATTGTGTCTTCGTGACTGAGGACGGACTAATGTAACATTGATTGAGGACTAATGTAATGTGATATGAATAAAGCACTTTTTTCAAAATAAAAACGAGAAAATACAATTGAAAACTAAAATTACTGCCTGTTTTTAGAAAACGTAAACAAGTGAGTGAGTGAGGAATTATATTGAAAACAAAAACAAATTTTCGTTTTTTATTGTTGTTTTGAATATAATTTCTCACTCACTCACCTGTTTACGTTTTGTAAAAACAGGCAGATAAGGCCCTAAATTTGTAAAACGCAAACGCAACTCCAAAAATTATATTAAAAGCAAAAACAAAATCGAAAATATTTCATAATTTTGTTGTTGTTTTCTATAAAAATGTATATTGAATTTTTAAATTTTAAACGCTGCATATCTTGTGGCGTTGATAATTTTAAAACGCATTATGTATTTCTATAGAAAGCAACAACAAAATTTTGACAAAGTTTTGACATTGTTTTTGCTTTCAATGTTATTTTTGGCATTGCGTTGCGTTTTGCAAACTTAGGGCCTAAATTTTCACTTTATAACTGAACGAGAATTGAACCCATGATCAGGTTTACAAGATTTTTTAGTTTAATTTGATATTTTGTTTTAGAGACTGTCAAATTCACATCCTTTCTCGTGTAGCTGCCATACAATCAATAATTCTGGTTTTAGCTTTAATTATGAAATCATAGCAGTACTTAAGAAGTTATTATATATATTTCCAGTTTTTTGTTTTAACCAATATGTGATGTCTAACTAACCCCCATTTACCGAAAAAAGCTACATGCACTAATTTGTATTTTAAAGCAAAATATTCGAAAAGCAGGTCTTTCGAACTACCTAGACTAAAATATTAAAATTCAGCATTTTTTTTTTTTTTTTTTTTTGAGACATTCGACATAAATGAAAAATACAACAACAGCAACAACCTAAAATGAAAAAAAAAGATTAAAAATTTATTTTATGTAAAAAGTTTTACTCTGGGCTTTTGTATAGCTAAAATGCCAACATTTTGGTTAGTTAGTAAAAGCAATAAGTATGTTCTTTAGGGTAAAAAAAGGAAGAGCACTCCAATCCAAGCAACAGAAATAAACACATTTCGTTATTCGTTAAGAACTTTTTTCTTTAAAATTGATTTTAGCTACAATATTTGATACTTTAAAAGCTTTAAATGGATTTAATTTAAAAGTTTGGTTTTTTATAATGTCTATTGTTCAGCTAACCCCACCACAATTTTTATTTTATGTGAGCAAAATCAAAAGAAATTTAGAGTTCAACATAAAATCTAGTTGCGATTAAAAAAAAAAAAACTAGTCTTGCACGCTTTGGATCTTATAAGGTTGTAATTAGGGTAAAAAAATACTCTAAAAAATATTTGTGCTAATAGAAAACTAGAAAGAGTACTTTATTCGCCGAATCTTGTCGTCCCTTTACTAAGAACAAATATTTTTTGAAGTGATCCTTATGGGATCTGTAACAAATTATGCACCAATATTTATTTTAGCGGACCACAAAGTTTCTAGTCCTATAAAATTCATGGGTGTCAAATTTCTTGACTATACCGTTGTCAGAAAGGAAAAGGTACTTTAGTTTATGGCACCTTTACAATCTCCATATTTAAAAAAGTTTCAATAATTTTGTCCGATATTTAAGGAAGTAAGAGCAAAAATACTTTGTGCTTTTTTACATTTGGAATAAAAGCTCAAGTTTACTTCCGACATTAGGATTATTTGTGAATAAAAACTTAAAAAGATTTTAGCCGCAAAGAAGTGATTATTTTAATTCCCAAAAATCACCTTTAAAGTCTAAAATCGCTTTCCTACAAAACTAAAAAATAGACTTAAGCACTTTTCCTTTGTGTCACAGAAATTGTTGTTCGCTACGATTCTAGGATTTTGCGGGAGTGGGGTTTATATTAAAGAGCGGCATGAACAACTTTATTCATAAGCATATTAAAATGTTAATTCACTGAAGCTCATGTTCGAAAAAAATTGAGATAACTGAACAAACTTTTGTGTTTTTCATGCTACTATTGAACACATTTTGTTTAGTATCATTAACACAAAGAGTATGTTTAAAGAAACGGCTTTTGTTTTACAGTTCTCACTATCATCTCATTTTTTTCTATTAATACTCAATAGCAATGTTACCACTTTAGTAAATTCATGTAATTTTTTCTTATTTGTTCGCATTATAATATATGTACATATATAATTTGTAAGGCATTTAAATTTTTTTACTGACTCCTTTTTTGTGTATTTCCAAGCAAAACATATTGCTTTAAAATGCTTTTAAAGTCAGTGAATGTTTTTGAAAATAAAATGAAATTTTTTTGAAATTGTGATTTTCAGTTGAACTGTTAATTTTTAATTTTTGATACTTTTAGTTGGGCTTGAGTTCATCAACTTTAATTTTCATTAAATTATTTTTACTGAAGGAAAGAATTTTACAACATGAAATTTATTAAAAATTATTGATAATTTTTATTCTTGGCTGAACTGAGGATCGAACTCGGGTTGAATTTACATGTTTCTAGAATCACCACATTCTTTCATCAGAATTCTTTGACGTTCTAACCTCTGCACCACTGCGGTGCCTGCCAGCGAACAGTCAAACATCAATCTTTAACCAGTGGTACTGGTGTTTCGAAATTTGCTGTTTATCATTTTTAATTTTATTTACATGTTAAATTATGTTATATGTTTATTTACAAGCAATAACTTTACAAACACCAACCATCTTATAAATTCTCCTTTTCATTCGTTTTTACACATTTATTAGCTTATTTCGGGGAAGAACAGAATTCTACTAAGGGGTGTTTTTTATAGAGTGACACAAGTTTAAATGATAATAAAACAAGGAAATATATTTTTAATATCAATGAAAAGGGCTTTATAGGAAAGAAAATTTTATGAAATTTTAATATAATTTGTGCCATATGGCCGCCACGGCTGGCGTGTAGAAGGCGCCAATTTTCAACAACTTTTCGCATTCTGACCATCATCGTTTTTGAAGACATATGGGCCAAAGACTCCGCCAGCCCATAAAGCGCACCGAACAGTAATTTTTGTGGATGTAATGGTGTTTCGACAAAAGCTTGTGGATTCTACTCACTCCAAATGCGACAATTCAACTAGAAATGGGCTTCATCAGAAAATAAAATTTTAAGTGGAAATTCAAAATCAATATCAATTTGTGCTTCAGCCCATTTGCCGAATTATTTTGATTAAAAATTTCAACAATTGGCGCGTTGTTCGATTCATAATAAGTTATAAGTCGATTCATAGTAAAATTTCAAAGCAACTATCAGCTGTTGGGCTGTTGGGTGCTCAAATAAAGCAAGTATGCCAACTTAAAGTTCTGATACTCTAAAAAAAACATCTTTAACAACAAATAGTTACAAACAAATCAATGGTTGCAAGTTGTTCACATAATAGAGATAGGTTGGGTTCACTCTTTAGAGCCTCATGTGTAAAAATTTTGTTGTTCACTATTCTGGATGTTCATATAACTGGGTCTTCATATAACCGAGCGTCTACTGTATATTGAAAAAAAAAATAAAATGTAGTTTTTTTTTTTGTTAATTTAATATTAATGTACTTCCTAATCTTGTTGCATTTACCATTCATGGTTTTTTTTTTTTTGTTTTTTTTATCTTTCTCTAATGTTTTTCTTTTTCTGACTTTTAAATCTCAGTGTTTTCCATGAACTTATTCAGGATTTATTCAAAAGTTGTTTTGTTTCAGAGTTGTTAATGCTCATATTCTCTTGTATAAGTGAACACACGAACTTCATCTTACTCGGCTCTTAAATATCGAGTGCTGATTGCTCTCATGTAACAGTTATTCATCTTACTGAATACAAAGGAAGCGAATACAAAATTGAAATGAAGGTTTCATGAACATCATTATTAAGTTTAATGCAGATGTTTAGTTTATATGAGATCTAAGTTAAATTATGTGCCCAACATTATAAAAGTGGATAGTATAATTTTTTGTCATATAGGAAGTATTCGTTCGGATGCAAGCATGTTCATACGCATGGGCGGACATAGCTAAATGGATTAAGAATTACTTAAGGCCCTTAATAATATGTACGCGGAATGATTAACTAAATATATATATATCCTTATTCGCCACTCATGATGGTAGCAACATCAGATGATTTTCTACAAAAATGTTGTAGCTTTCTTCTTGACCGATTGTAACCGAGACAGCGATTATGAGAATCAGCACAACAAAAACGCAAAAATTTACACTACATCAAAAAAAAGGTTGAAGACGTCTTTCTGCTATTTGGACGTTGTGAATCGCATAAGCAAAGTCACACCTCTGCCCATGTTCTTTAACTTTGGTGAGAACTTCTCGCATCGAAATGTTACACAAAATATTCTGTCGTTTCTCGAAAAGTGAGAAAAAAGTGTGTCTGTAACTCATGTTAAAAACTAGCAAAGGAGATTACGTCGTTATCTTATAAACGTAATAATATTCCACTCGAAGCCGAAAATTGCTGACGTTGAGAACGCTAGTCACACATATCACGGCCACGGCCACCAAAAAGGCAGCAAAAATAAAACCGTCGGCTAACCAAATAATGTAAGATGCAACTTTAATGTTAGTTGTTTACAAAATGGCTTTAAAAACATTCGTAAATTTTTTAAAAATATTACTCGCCAAAAAATTTTCAAACGCGGTTAAGTGAGAAACAGTTGTTTTTTCAATTAATGGCATTTTTGATTAATTTCTCACGATTCAATCGATAAATTTTTCGACGCGGAAGTTTCAGAACATGGGCAATGGCTAAGTAAAAGTCAACTACATTTAAACTACCATCTTTAAGAGCTGCGTGAGATCAGTTGCGCTCAACGACTGTAATCATGGAACTCAAGTCAATGTGATATCAATGCCTTGCAAGTTTTTATCAACCACTACATCCCTCGTTTACATGAATTTTCTAGCCAACTACCATTTTAAACGAACGTTTATGAACCGGGTGCAATCAAACAGCTTTTGGGCTGATTGTGCATGCCCAACAAAGAGCGCATAAAGGGTTTTCCCAGGGACTACCTCTGGAACTATGTAGACATCCTAAGGATATTTAGAGTTTAAAATTTACAGATATCTTATCATTAAGGCTGATTAAAGTTCCTTTCTGGTACGACGGGAGTCCTGAACCTTCGGGGATTTCATGGCAGTTGTAGTTTAAGCCCAAATTCGCAAGAAGGGAGATTAAAAAAAGTCGGCTTTATAGGCTAATTTTTCACCTTATGGGGAAGTTGGGCTGCTGGCCGATCTCCCTAAGTGCTGTTGCTATAACAACAGATGTTGCTTGATTGTAACGAAGATTAGAGTGCTTCAGTCCCAAAACATGGGACGAGTGTAGTACTCTTCCGAGTTGTACACTCAATTTGCTACATTAGTATGTTGACTGAACTCATGTAGTGCTTAGAGCACCATGTGGTAGGCCACCATGACAGGTAATTGCATTAATTTTTTGCATTATTGTTTTTCGAAGGTAATTCAGACAAAACCCCTTACTCGGCAGAGGTGAAGTTGGCAGGTGACTTTTACCACGAGAGACCATATATTTTATCTGGCACCACAATCAACAGTAGGATCTGGAACTCCGGTCCTTATCTGGCTGTTGATGAGGCTCCTTGGGAAATTTAGCTGTTAACGGTTAATATCAATTCTAATGCAATGGAGGGACGAATGTTTCACAACCGACCTACTGTAGATCGATTATTCAAAATCAGATTTTTGAATTCCAAAATATGTTTGATTAGTTTTTATATTAAGCCTGCTTTTGACATTCATTCGACTGCTAAATTATATTAGTATTATTATAAATTGCCTCCATAAAACTTTATCAGCCCCTATTGAAAGCAGTCGCAATTCATATTGATTAAAGAATTAACGTTAACGAAAATACTTTACACTTGTTTTCAAAGCCAAGCTCATTTGTCATAAAAGACTATCACACTGTAAACCCTGCTGCATTAAACCTTGAAATTAGCATTCATAAACAACAATATTAAAAAATAATTCTGCTACAGTTTTCATTTACGAACGAATTCTTGCGAAACCAAATTTTTTCGCAAAACAACAAAAATACCTCGTAAAGTGTTTTTTTTTCATGCAATTTCTATTGTCTCTTACCTCCTGCTGATGATTATTTCAAATACAGTTTATTTTATGTTTCAACTTACCACACTTGCACACCCACATGTCCCTGCTTCAAACGTTCCATGTCCGTTTGTGCCCAGGCCGGTCGCACCCACATCGACTTATGATTTATATCATTGCTAACGTGCACCAATTCCAAGCTACTGTGTGCATATTTGCGAACATTCCAGGCAAAATTATTATGCCCATCGACCAGGGGTACCTCACGCAATATGCGCGTAACGATTTTCAGTCTTTGTGTGTGTGAATTGCGGCTAGGTGTCATAACAAAATGCTGATACAAGAGTGTGGCTGCCACAGCCAAGAGACCCAGTGCAACAATCAGTGTTAATACAATAACACATGAACTACGACCGAGTTTATGCTGTACATTGTCAGTGCCACCGCCATGACGATGGCGATTGTGATGAAGATGATGATGGCTGTTGTGATGTTGCTGGGATCCTTTCGATTTACGTTTTGTTTTCGTGGCCGCATCTACGGTGGTGGTTTCAGTGGCATCTGAAGGTGATTTAGTGTCATTGAAATTAACTTTTGATTTTTGTATACTCGATATTTCTCCACCTGAATCACTATTCGATGTTGAGTTTTGGCGGGATATGGTACGACGTATATTGGAGTGTTCGGTAACATCAGGCAAACCGCCAAAGCCGGTGGTCTGTAAATAAAAATAATCATAATAAAAAAGCCATAAATACTTCTGCATATAAAAATACATTGGAAAAATATGATGAAAACCAAGAAATAATATGAATTGTTGGTAAAATGTGGATAAAATAAAATTTATTCGAGGGTTAAATTTTATATAGTTTTTAATGGATTTCAAAGGAGTTATTGATTGTGGCAAAAATTGCTTTTATTTATTAAGAGCTTATAGATATTGAAGCTATAAATATAATTGTGTAGATTGGTACTAGGGTGTTCAATTAATCGGGTTTTATTTTTGTTCGATTAAACGATTAATCGATATTTGGCATTTTTAACTTATTCGATTAAAAGAATAAAATTTTAAAATTAATCGAATAATTCTAAATCCAGAAATTTTATAAATAACGAGATTTTATTCGATAATTTTAGAAACAATTGGTTATTGAGTAAATTAACATTCTTTTTTAAATAAAACTTGTCAATGTAGCTCCAAATTGTTGTTTCATTTTCGGACACTTAGAATTTAAAATAGTCAATATTATTTTTGATTTTTTGAAATTGTTCACGGACATTCCATCGTCTGCTATGCTTCTGTAATTTCCTCTAGAGAATCGATTGAAGCATCTTGTTTAAAATATTTATTCATTGGACCTCTTGTAGCACCCTTTGATTTTGTTGGTGGATAATCTTCTTCAAGTACTATGTTATAGTCACTGTGTAAGTGTTACATTTAGCATTATAAGATTTATCCTTCGCACATTATTTTTAAACCAAACTTATTCTAAAGAGATGAACGCATGACTTATTTTGTTAAAAAATACAGCCGTGTTCTAGAAATCGAAATGAAGTGGATTTAAAATCGAGCAAATTTTAAAACGACCCTGTAATGAAAGTTCATAAAAATATTCCATTGTATCTACTTTATTCTTTAATTATCTATTATTTTTGCAAGAACAACGCATAAAACCACGAAAAACTACGGTCATTTTGCAAATAATTGAATATAAATTATCGTTCGATTTCAAATTCACTTCATTTCGATTTCTAGATCATACCGATAAATTAATACAAATCTTTGAGTTAACATACTTTTGTCGTTTTTTCTTTTGTGAAATAAATTATTAAATTGTGTTGAAAAAGTGTAACAAAAATATAAGCTAAATTTCTCACTTAACATGTCTGTTTTTTTTTAATTCCAACGGACACATACATTTAGTTTGTTTATTAGACTTAAAACTTTAAAAAAGTTATGCATTTATTCGATTAATCGGTATAAATTATTCGATTAATCCCTTAATCGAAATTAGCAATTTTAAATTATTCGAACAATTATTCGTCTAAAATTGTTCGATTAATCGAACAAGAATTAATCGGCTGAACACCCTAATTGGTACTAACATTTTAAAATATATTTTGTAAATGCAAAGTATTTTTTTAGTTGTCATACAAGCTGTATATAGTTCTGCATTCAATTCCACAATCTTTATTGTAAAACAGAATGTAAATTTTAAATGTTACTTTTTATTTAAAAACAAGTTAAAGTGCTATATTCGGCTGTGCCGAATCTTTGATACCCTCCACCGACAGTTCGAATATTTCAGTAGTGGAATCTTTATGACAGTTTATCTAAAACGGACATCGGCACTAAAATTTATTGCGGTTTAGACTTATATTAAATTATTGACCGGCAATCAGAAAGTCTTATGCTTTTCTTTTTAGAAATTTGAACTAGCTTGAGTAAAATATCATGATTCGCTACAGTTGAAGCCGAACTTAAATGATTTTCATGAGGGAAATTTACATTGGACCCATGGTAAATTATGGGACAATCATCCCAAAATTCTGTAGAGTGATTTCTAGTATTAAAAAACATAAATTTCAATACAGTAGTGAAATTTTTTTGAGCGTTTACAGTGAATTTTAAAAGGCTGCTTAATATGGGATCAAAGGTAAGTTATGGACCGTATATCACAAAATTGCATGACATTTTTTCGGTCCATATGAAGCTAAGTTGGAAAAAATGTTAGTGCAAAATCTATATCTAATAGGGTTTTAGGCGTATTTAATTTATTTACCAGAGTGGGATTGATATAGACCCTATAATTAGTTATGGACCAATCTTCACAAAATTTCACAGTGTCATTTCTAGTCCTGAATCCAAAACCGTTATTCGATTAATCGATTAATTTTGGACGATTAACTGTTCGAATAATTGAAAATTGCATATTTTCGATTAACGAATAATTCGAAGAATTTATGTCGATTAATCGAAACTTTGTTGTTTTAGCAGTATGTATAAGTTTTTTTGCTTTTATGTAAAAAAAACAAGTCGGTACTTTTTAAACACCCTTTTATTGTTTCTTAACTCAGGCACATTTCCTTCGTGTAACAATTTTTTAAAATATAGAATAGTACAAAGACTGAAACCAAAAAGTTTGAGAATGAACAATGATTCAGATGAAGAAGATAATTTTTTTTTAGACGAATAAAAACGGCCTTCTCCCAGACTTTAACAAGACAATTAAAAGTATTAAAGTTGTTACAAAATCAAAAAGAGATTTTAGTTGTATAATGAAACCCTGCCAATTTTTAAAAAAGAACAGAGAAATTGGATATGCTTTACTTTCAATCCCTCTAACGTCAGCAATAAGTGAAAGAATCTTTTCTAAATCAAGTTTCATCAAAACAAAATAAAAAAATCGTTTTAAACATAAACATTTAAACTGTTTTATCTTTTTGGAAGATTATTTTAGAAGATTAGCTTAAATTTTGATGCTATTTTTCATTTTTGTTAAATTGTTGTTGCTTTTTTAATAAAACTTTTATGTTAAAAAATATAATTTTTGGTCTTATTTTTAAACGATTACCGCCATATCCATAAACGATTATTCAATTTAACAAACGTTTATTAAGTTAAATTTTCATAGAAAACAAGCAAAACCAATTGTTTGTAAACCTTTATTAAGTAAAAAATATTTTTATGAATACGACAGTTAAACTATACAAAATTAAAATTATTCGATTAGCCGAATAATATTAAATGGTTTCAGTATTATTCGATTAAACTTTTACCTCGAAAAATTATTCGCGCTATTAATCGATTAATACAAAACATCGTTTAATTGAATGCCCTAATAATTAGGAAGTACTCAATTTCTTACCTTTTATTACACAAAAGAAAGTCGTTATGAAAATCGAACTTTTTTCACAGACTATTACGAACTTGAGTATAAAATCTTCTTCAGATAACTTATATGAATAAAGTGCTAAAGACACTTCAGTACCTAAAAAAAAACATATTTAGGATCTCAAATGTAGAAAGGAGTAAGCACAATTAATCAGTTTTGCAAAAAACAAGGACAGAGAAAATGAATCGCTAACTGCACACGCAGAGAAAAAATATGGTTGGGCATGGTTACGACAGCTACACTATGATTATTATAACAATAAATTGCTTTCGTACACAAAAAATAGTTATGTTTATTAAATACAACTTATATGTTAGTTACTGTAAACATTTTAATGTTTATCGCAATTATAAATCTGAGTATTTTTTATCGAAACATAATTATTTTTCTCACAACTAAATAATGATAGCTTTAAAAACATATTATATTAATCAGAACTATGTCATGATATTTAATAGTCATAACATAATAACTTTCTATACATTTATTATAATAAGTTTAAAATGCACTCAAAATATTTTTACTCTAATATTATTTTTTATCTCTCTTTCTAAAATAATTTTCAGTTGTGTCGTTTCTTTTTAATATGCGTATCGAATTATTTGTTGCTGTTTAACAATTAAAAAAAAAAATACCTATTAAAAAAACAAGTTTAAAGAAAAAAAAAAAAAAATAAAGAAATCGTATTTACATTAAAAAAAATTGGGAAGTGCCACAAAATAAAAAATCGATGCAAAAAAAATAGATTTTTTTTATTGTGTGAAAATGGTGCTGTAACATAATATGATTACTTGTAAACTTATTATAATAAACATGATAATAATGAATACTTCTTCATTTATTTAGTTACAATGACAATAATATGATTACTTCTTCAGTTATTATGGTTACCATCCCAATAATATGACTACTTCTGAACATTTTATGATTAACATGATAAGAATGTGACTAATGAAAAAATATTATGATGTAATATTACGAATATTTTTGGTAATAATATGATTCATTAATAATCGTTATATGGTGACTACAATCATGAATCTGTTGCATAATATGTTGCTCTTTGAATTGCGTGCAGAAATGGAAAATTTTTAGTAAAATGAGTTCATAAAGATTCGAATACGCTCTATTTAATAAACGCACTTGGAAAATTATGCGAATATTATTTGTTTTAATATTAATAATTTTAAAAGTTTACAAATTTCCATTAAGTGCAAAAAAAGAAGATCTTCACCAGCAGACCTCTTTCTGCACTTAATCGATAATTTCTTAAATTTCATATACTTTTCAATTTTTTTAAATCGTTGAACAGATTTTAAAGTATTGCCTAATCTTAATCGTAGAATGCATAACCGGGTACCCGTGTGTCCACTAGCAACTTAACAAGTTTCTAGCTGCAAAACCAATACTAATAGAGTATTAAAACTTCGGATCTAGGGAATTCAAGTCTTTTTGAGTCGTTTTATTGACCATTTGTGAATTTCGGTTAAGCGGTGCCATAATAATGAAACCTACGCAAACGCATAACCGGAGTACCGGTGTACCCAATAGTTTTTATATAAAAAAAGGAGCGAGTAAAGAGTTGTTTTAAGATTTTTTAATAAAATATATTAAATAATTTCATTAATATGTAAATATTTTTAGTAAAAAGTCTTTAAGTTGAATATTTTTTTCTGTCTTAGATGACTAAAAATTGTAATGGGGTACACGGGTACCCTGGTTATGCGTTTGTGTGTTATTTTTTTGTTATGTGTTCTACGGAGAGGAAATAAGGGTTCGTCATTTATAGTTTTTTGGCATAATTTTTTGTTGTAAAAATTAAAAAATAATTTTATTTAATACATTTAACTATTTAATTAATTTGTTCAAATGTCTATTTAACGGTATTTAAAATAAATTTGTTTCTGTGAAGCTAAAAATTATTAAAAATTACAAGGGGGTGGTACACGGGAACCCTGCTGATGCGTTTCTGTGGTATTTTTTGGTTATGCATTCTACGGTTAATATTCAAAATGTCAATAATCGGATTTAACACCTTCTACTCGACAACTTCCATTCCCGGGTATCCACACAGTTTTCGTTATTATTAAGCAAAATGTTAATTACAGTGGCTATTTATACAGAAAAAATAGCTTTTAAGTTAAACAATATATTCCTGATGAACACTATTTCTTGTATATGGATTTGCTTGAATGGCTTATGACAGAAGCAGTAGGGGATGATTCTTATAAATAATTTAATATTAAAGATAATTCTAATTAATAACACAATTACCCTTATCGTGGTTGGTGAATTTAAAGTTAGCCTGCGACTGTTTGGTAACACTGTGCAACGAAAAAAAAAACAGCCTCAATACTAGCAACGCGAAATGAAACTAGACTATTGGTAGAGCAAATCTGCTAAAGGGTTTTGAAAAGTTAGCTCGAGTTCCCGAAATATCTGCACCTAATGTTTTTGAATTTTTTGAAAAGGCGTTTGGTATAAGTCAAAAAAATATATTAAATGTACTTCTGAGAAAAAATACTATTTGAGATGTCTTCAGTACAATTGCATGGCGATTCTTTTCTTAGAATAAATTAACCCTTTAACACTCAATTTAAGAGATAATTTTTGACCTTTTTTTAACTTCCTCATAAAAGTATACTAAAACGGCATTTTAGAGGGCTAAAATGTTTAATGAATATAGTCTGCTTTAAATTTCACTGGGGGTCTTCTAAGACTAAAAGTTCATGCAATGTATGTAAAACGGGTTTTCGAAAAATTAAAAAACTTCAAGGCCCTGAACTTCGAAAATTTAATGTAATAAACGAATATTGTATTTATATAACGTGTTTTTAGAATTTTAATGCTTTTAAGTGCTGAAATGGGGTTCTTCATTTACCATATTTGAGTATTGCTAAGAAACTAGTGTAAATAATGTCATCTTAGACAACTTCAAATAAAACTCAGGACATAAAACCAGCATTTTTTTGTGTTAATTGATTATCTCAAAATGATTGTTTAAAAGTAGTTCCCTTTCAGCACTTAGCTATTCAAATATAAGATCGTTTTATTGCAAAACACATTACTTAATATTTTCATCCATTATACTGAAAATTTAAAATTATGTATTTAAAAAGAAAACTTTTATATAAATTAATATAAATATTTACAATCTAAAAACCCAAATACTTGCAGAAAAGAAAAAACTTGGCAAATGACAACACTGCGTATGAGTTATCTTAGCATATAACAATACTATTCATACGTTCCGATCAAAAAGTACCCAGAATAATAAGAGGGGTTCTGAAAATCGAAAACGCAAAACATAAAAACTTTAAACGTCGTTTTTTAATAAGATTCGGTAATAAAAGAATTTAATGACAAATATTATACAAATATTTCTCTATTAAGCAGAATTTTATAGCAAAAATAAAAATTACATTAAAAGTGTATTAAAAACAACTTACAAATTCTTGCGTTTTCGTGTTCCAGAACTCCTCTGAATATAAAATAATCTTTAACTAGAAAAACTTAATCATCGGTTGCCGCTTTTTTAAAAACCATATTATTTCGAAGGCTTTTCTTCTAATTTATTACAAACGGAATGACAAAATCAGTATAACCCCAAACTTAAGAAAAAGCTAATAAATATTTAACAATTTTTATCTTGCTTATTTAAACTAAAGGAATTTCAAGCATTTGGTGACATTTTTATCCTTTCAATTTCATCGGAAAATATATCCATGTATTGTTTAAGTTCTTTATTAAATAAAGACTTTGACACGTGTACAACTTAAATCAACTTTGATTTTGCTTTTTCTATAGTTTAATTAAGAAATAATGTTTGTGTGTCATGTTTTACTATGTTGTTCATTTGTAGTGAGATACTTTTTCTTTCTTCGGTTTTTTTTATTAAAAAACACACACAGCTCACAAAAACAAATAAGAAGAAAAATTGTTTGTTCTACATACGCGCCACATTTAAGTTTAAAATTATTCTAAAGCGCGTCAATCTGGTCTAATAAAGTTCGTATTTTTATATTTCTTTGCACTCGCGACGTTGTTCTAATTACAAACTCAACAGTGAAAACTACGAGAACAAATTTTATTAAGCAAAAAAGTTGTATAGCTTTCTTTTTGATTTTGTTGTTAAAAAAAAAAAAAAAAAATGTCGTTTTGTAAAAGAAACAACAAAATAAAAAGTACTTTGTTTTTGTGTTATAGAAAAAACTGAAAACAAAATCTTGTTGTATGTGTTTGTATTTGCTTGAATGATTTTTATTAACATTTTCACAAAGAGGGAACATTTTTGGTACTTTTAGTACTTTTTTTTTTTGATATGAAATTATGAAATTAGGAATTTAGGAATTAAGAAGGGAAAAATACAAAAATAGTTATAAAATGTTTATATCTAAAATATTTTAAAAAGTTAGGGGATAGTAAATTCATATCTTCATCAGATCGTTATCTGGGGCCTGATTCTGGCAGTCGTGATCGAGTACTTTCTCGATTCGAAAGCAATTTCATATCTAATTATTTCAGTCAATACTGAACGAATTGGAATTATTTTATCAGTGTTGTAAAGCATTAGTTTGAGTGTCACAATACTGAAAAAATAATTTCGATTCGTTCAGTATCGACTGAAATAAAATTGCTTTCGAATCGAGAAAGTACTCGATCACGACTGCCAGAATTAGGCTCCTGATCTTAGAATTTTTATTAAGCCACAATTAAGAATATAAAATATTTCAATTGGTAAATAAATGGAAAATTTAAAAATTATATAAAATAAAATAAAAACATTATAAAAAATTAGAAAACTGTTAGTCCTTTTTCCCTTACGTAGCTATTTAGTTCAATCCCATCTTAATGAATACTGTCTCATTAAGACTTTTGTCTCTGTTATACAAACAAAAGAGGCGAACAAATGTTACAGTTCTTCTATTTAATATTTTCTTAAAAAACAAGTATAGGGTGATTATTTTTAAGGGTTTGGTAAATAAATTAAAACATGTAAGAATTTTATATACAACTCTGCCTTGTAACCTTATAAACCATCTCAAGACAAGCTAGTCAAAACGGGGACATACCGGAATACCGTTAAGGTGGAGAACGCTTAACCTTTTAAAAAGTTCAAATGTGAACTCAAAGAAGGGACATTTGACGAACATGTTCAAATCTGGCAACACCCTACTGCCACAGGATAACAAAAGAACTATATGAAAACTCAAATAGTAATACATACAAGTCGCACATAACTGCCGAAGAGGACGAAACACTGGAACATAATCGCGTTTTATCGCAGTTTAATCAATTTAATTTAATCAAACCTGAAATGCTAATGGATAATAGATAAATTACATAGAGGCAATTGTGTTTTTAATTTAGTATTAGATCTGGTTTGGGCTAATGGATATGTAAATCCCTCCCTTAAAAGTTCACCATATATTGTGACATTGGCGTAGATAAGAGCGATGCAGTACCCCCCTCCCCCTCCCTTTTCAATCTAACCTTACCCAACAAGGAAAATTTGAGAAACTAATTATGCCAAACTTTGTTTGTAAAGGGTGGCCCAACCATAATGCGCGCTGTTAATTGTGAGTCACACCTTAACGACAAGTATTTTGCCTAACTTAATTGGACATTTATTTGTTTCAGTTGAGCAGTGTTCGAAAATAAACACTAAATATCGCTCTTTACGCAGAAAAAATTCTCGCTAATTTTTTTTTCAATTAAAGCATTAATTAAAAATTAAATCTGTTTTAATTAGAAATTTAATCAAGTGAATTAAACGTTAAATCAAATGAATTAAACGCTTAATCAAATGAATTAAACGTTTAATTGATACTATTAATTCGTTTACTGGTGCCAATTTAATTATTTGTTTAATTAATAACATACATTTTTTAATTGAAATCAATTTATATATTTTTTTTTTTTTTTGTGTACTATTCGGTTCGGTAGATTTGTGAAAAACACAAACGCTAAAAGTGTTTGTGTAGAAAATCATTAAAAAATAAAGTTTTCCTGTTTGTCTTCTATCGCACACAAAAATAATACTGTTCTTATACAACTCAACAAAAAGATGTGAACACTTAATTCCGTTCGGGTTTTTTTTTAAAAACCACAAAGTTTATTGTGCTCGTTTCAGCTCATTAATTTTCGTTAATTTCTGTCGTGCGTTTTTGGCTAGCAAAATAAAAAAAATATTTGTACCAAAAAATACACATACGAAAAAAACAAAAAGCCAGCAAAATAATTTTACACAAACAAAACATATACACAACACACACACAAGCTGTTCGTGCTGCGGTCGTTGCTAAAATTTTTGTTTGTTCATTTCTTTATTAATGTTAAAAAAAGAAACATTATAGAACATTAATATATAATGTTTGTCTACAGTATCACTACAATTGTTTTGTTTTTTAACGAAGAAAAGAAAACTAAATAATGTTCGGTTCTTTCTTGAAACGGTGTGTGTGTGAAAGGGTTGTGTTCGTCTAAGCAAACACTAAAAAAATAGATATCATTCCTGGGTATGTGAGCCGAACGCTAAGTAATGTTCTTTTTACTTTCGAACAATGTGCTCCCGGAAAGTATATTTCAATGAAAGGCTAGGCTTTCGTAAGGACAATCATCCTGAAATACAAAAAGCATTTCCACAAGAAGCGTTCTAACGGAGATCTTGCCAATAGTCAGTTAACCACTGAGGTACAACTTCGAACTCGTTTGAAATTGTTTAAGCATTTTAGAAGTTATATTCCCCTTGGACTTCAATACTTTCGGTCTAATTATGCGAATTGTGAATCTATCCGCAGAATGATCTCCGAATTTAAAAATTTTTATACGTATTTATATTGATTTCACTGATCCTATTCACGTCAAAAATAACCTCTTAAGTGTTTTAATATAAATTGAATACAAATTTTGTTTTTTATGTCATGTACTAAAGCATTTAGATGTATTATTTTAAGCATACTAACCCGTAAGAAATATTATTTTCATTGTCGAATTATGTAACTGAATAAAAAAAAGCAATAGCATTCGTATGTTTGGCGCATCCCAGGTTGCATTAACCTATTATTTACTCCGTGGGATGCCTTTGCTACGACCCCCAACAACCGTATGAGAGCTTAATGCCTGTTGGAATTGAAACCTTAAAAAAATACTATTTTCTTTAAACAATTGTCAGCTACGTTTAACTCGCGGAAAAGTTTCTTGTTTTTATGGTTTTCGTTGATTGCTAAAGGAAAAAATAGCAACTTGAATACAGTCTCAGACATTAATTTGCAAATGTATCCTGCCACATTTTGTGGCAGTAATGAAAGAAATTAAAGCCGCAATCGTTGAATGGCAACATTTTAACTTTTTTTGTATGTAAATGTGTGTATGTAAATAAATGTGTGTAGAAGTAAAAACTTTATTTAGTTTATTTTTTTAATAAGGAAAATTAAAGACAAGAATTACATTCAGAAAAAAACTAAATTGTTCTTTGAAGACTTAAAGAAAAGAAGAGTGATATTTTCGGCTCTGTCGAATCGTGTACACCTTTCACAATGGTGATAGAAGTAAATTTTTTTGCCGTAAAGAAATTTTTTCGTGTATAATGTAAAATAATAAAATTACAAAACCCGTTTTTAAGCCTGAAAGTACTTCTGTTGTGGTTGCTGAATCGTTAATAAGCCTCTATCGCAATAGCACTTTTGCGCTTACCTTCGCTCAAACTTTATTTAAATATTGTATAAGAGGTGCCACTTTCCCTACTCCAATCCAGCCTTATCTTTGCCAGATGTTGTGTATTAATAACAAAGCTGTTTGCTCCAAATTTGGATTCTGTAACCGTTTCTAGAAAATACAGAAATTTATATTGTCCTTGTTCTAGAGGTGCCACACTCACTTTTTCAAATATCCAAAACAAAAATCAAAATTTTGAAACTTTAATAGTTACCGTTCTTCAGATATATAAAAATCTATATTGTCTTTGTATAGGAGGTGCAACGCCCACGTCTTCGGTGCGGCTCACTTGTGGACTTTTAAGAAATTTAAGAGTTATGAAACCAAGTGAATTATTTTCGGTAGTTTTTTTTCGAAATTTTGCGCGTTTTTTTTCGTAGACAAACGGTTATACTGACAGACAGAAAGACAAATTTATACTGAAATTTGACTTAGATTAATAATAGAATAAAAAGTATGACAAACTTAATATACCGCCATTAAACATTTCTTTTGATGTAGGGTATAATAACATTGGCGAAATTTTAAACATGCAGACGGTCTTAAAAAGGAATTACTGAAAGTTATAATTTAATTAAACTTTAATAACAAAAATTATAATGTCATTTGCATAAATGTATGTAAATAAAGTTTTTAATTACATTTTCCATAATCCTTTTAGGTGTTGTTTCTACATAATTCCACGCATTCATAATTTAGTGCAGAACTTTCGGTTACAGTGAAATTTAATGTTTGCAGAAGGCAAAATTTGTAACTAGTTTGCGGTGAAATTATTAAATATGCAACAAAACTTTCTATTTAAAGTAAATTTTTTTCGAAAAATTATTTCAAATTAAAATGAAAATAGTTTTATCACAAAATTAAGAAGTTTATATACGTATGTAATATTTATTTTATTTAAGCAATTAAAATAAAAAATAATTTTAACATTCATATCAGCATAATCGACCACACGTGTCCACAATCGCCAGAATTGTGCGCAAATTTCAATGTAAAAACACCCGTGCATGCTTGCCCAGTTCGTTCGTGCAGTTTATGGGCAGTTAGCGTGAATGGTGTTCGCTATCACGAGATGATAACGGACTTCTTGTGGCCAGAAATTGAAGATATGTACCTGGACGATGTGTGACTCCAACCGGGTGGTGCCACCTACCACATAGCCAACAAAACAATGGCTCTTTCGCGCGAAAAATTCAATAGCCGTGTTATCTGACGTCGTGGCGATGTTAATTTACCGCCACGATCATATGATTTGACACCATTGGACTTCTTTCTTTAGGAAAATTTAAAAGAAAAAGTGTACGTTAATAAGCGAAGAACTATTCAAAAGCAATAGGATTAGATAATTCGGCACATTAACGATATTGAACCTCAATTATGTCTTAGAGTCATTGCAAATAAAGACAATCAGTTAGAGGTATGCCACCCGAAACCGTGGCGAGCAGTTGGCCGATATTTTGTTTCACACATAATTGACTTAGATCCTTCTATCATAATGAAGAAATTTAAGATCATTCTCTGAAAACTTTTTCTTTTATTTACAATTAACATCGTGCGTTTGGATGGACCACCATTTACTATTTTCAGTAATAAACGAAAAAAATTATTTCCCCCACCACTAGTGGTAAAGTTTGTTTTTTCGTATTAAACTTTTTTATTATCCATTCAGTATAAATAATCTGGGTCCTTGAGTTATACTTATTCGATTCAGGCATATCCGTCTGTCCATCTTTCTGTCCTTCTGTTGATAACATGCTCACTTTCGAAACACTTAACAGAATGAACAATTTTGTTTTTTTAATTGTTTCTAGTTCCCCTGAGCATTTTGGGATTCGATGGCAGCACAATAGTTTTCGTAGTAAAAGAGTTATAAGCCCAAACGTGGAACAACCTTCCTAAAAATTATATATTTTCTACAAAAACTAACATAATCTGGCGTCTTAAAGCACCGAATATCATTAAATTTTGCACAAACTCGTTTTAGTTATATGACAAGAAATCACACTTCTAAATTTTGTAGAGATCAGTCCATAATTAACCAGAGACCCCATATAAAGCTCACCATCGGAAAACACTTAATTACACCTAAAACCGTAAGGAAAATCCCCTTTTGCCAAATTTGGTGAAGATCGGTCCACAATATACCATATGGGCAAATCCAGCGTAACGAACGCAACATGTGCACGCGTTTTCTGATTGATATGTAAACATTTTTTTGTCTTTCAAAAAAAAATAGCTTCAACTAAGTTATAGTACTAGCTGTTTGGTCCCGGCGCTGCTCGGGTTTTTCTAAATAAAAATAAAAAATGAAATACTGGAGAATTTTGTTAATAACTTAACCCCAGTGCTATCTACCATCAATAAAAACAAAATTATCAAAGTTATTTTTTGGGAATACAAAATTTATTATTAATAAGATTTCCGTATGACGTGCTAAATTCGCAATTTTTCATATTTGATAAATACACTGAAATTTATTGTTGATGGAAATCTAGCTTCTATGCGCATTTCACTGGTTGCTTAGGCCAGATCGTCAGGAAACATTTTCCAAAGATTTTAGAAAAGCTAAGAATATTATACAAATAAAACCTTAAAGCGAATAAGAATTATAAAATTTCAAAGTCTCAGTTGTAACTATATCAAAGCTTAAACAAAACATCAACAATAAACAGTGAGTTTATCTTTCCTTACATTTCCCTACAATTGGTTGGCTTTTTTCCGACTCGAATTGTAGTTGTAAGTGGGAAAAAGAAAAAACAAATTGCTTCATTTTAATGTTTTTGTAAGCTCAGTTTTTTGCACGGGCACATGATTCGGTTGAGTTGTTCTCGAGTTTAAAAATGACGAACATATGACAACTTATTTATATATATATATATATATATATATATATATATATATATGTGTGACGCGCAAAATAGAAAGGGACCTAAAGGTTTTGTTCAGGAGAGCCATTTTAAAGATTTCAATACGTGTATCTTTGGTGTACCATCACTGAGCGTGTTGGTATTGGTCTCATTTGAAAGCGACACATCTCATGACTTTAGGAACGTGTTTGTCAACCTTGAAAACGCGCATAGGTCTTCCCTACCTCTTGTTTTGTGTAGTTGGTTTTAGCTGGTATTTGTTGCGAAATAATTGATCACAATATGGAAGTAACATTAAAAGTTGAAGGATGTTTTCCTAATTTATAGCGAATTTTGCATCATAAGGTATACAAAATCTAATACAAAATCCTAAAAGAAAGATGAATATAAGAGAATTCTAAAATCACTTAATCGCAGCCAAAAAATTTTGTGATTTTTTGACAAAAGCCTTGAACCCTTTGTGACGCACTCCTCACTACGCACGCTACAGTTTTTCCTGTAGTATATAATAAACCCAATTTTATTTATTTTAACAAAACAAATTTTATTTTTTTATGAATTGCATTTCTTAAACTAATTTTGTGATTATTAATGAATGTATGATTGAATATCAATTTTCTAAAGAATTTATATTTTGATGAGTCTGCTGTAAGTGCTATTTTAAGCACATAAAGCACCTAAAATAATGTCAAATTCATGTATAATATTAAGAGATCAGAAGTGGGGTAGGATTTGGTAAAAATTATTGTACTTATTAATGATCATCAAAAAAAATATTTTTTAATATAAAAATTTAATTATACATTTAATATTATATTCCATTAAAAAAAAAAATTTAATTTGAAAAAATTTTGGTTGGTAGACTGTTTCTGTGATTTGGCCATATGCTCTATACAAGCAGTTCTTTTGGAATATACTTTAATACGCTAAAAACTGCAACGAGTTCAAATACTTTGAGGTAAGTTTTTTTAAAGATTGTTTTTAAATAATTTTATTCTAATTTCTTCGACCTTTTTTTAAAAATATTATTCTTCTTTATTAATACTTGAGCTTAAGGTCACTTTTATTACAAATAGTTCGTTTATTTTTTATATCGATATTTCGATTTCCTTTGAAAATCTTCTTCAGAATATTATATTTATAAAATTTAATAAAAATTAACAAAAAATTGTGTTTGACAACTAATAAAAAATTAAAATTAAATTTAAAAATTTTTTCAACATTCAACAATAACATTTCATAAATTCAAAATATTAAAAAATTAAAAAGAGAAAACAAAATACAATTTTAAATTATTTCCCTTTTTCCTTAAAAAATGTATTTCTACAAATCTAAATTAAGCCATCTAAACTTTATTGAAGAAAACAACCAAAGATCTAAACCTATTTCCATTTTCGTCAACCTATTTATTCTTATTCAATAAATATCTATAAATCTGAGCTAAACCTTCAGTATCTAGGAAAATTGACTAATAAACCAAAAATCATAACAAAATATATAGATGACTTATTTGTTATAGTTAATGAAAATGAGATAGATATTTTATTCTCAACGTTAAATTCTTTTGATCAGAATATCAGGTTTACTTTTGAATGGGAATTAAATTATTCGATTCCATATTTGGATACATTGGTAATAAGGAAAGAAAATAGGTTATTGATAGATTGGTATAAAAAACCAACCTCATCAGGTAGAATCTTAAATTATTTTTCTAAGCATCCTAAGAGGATTATTATTAACACAGCTAATAATCTTATAGATAGAATATTGACAATAAGTGACAATAGATTGCATAGGAAAAATTAAAGAATTATTGGAAATATTTTACAAGATAATAGTTTTCCTAACAAACTAATTCACAAATTAATAAGACAATATAACATAAGAAAATCTCGAAATATTAGTGCGATCTTAGCATCTAAAATATATAAACCATTAACTTATGTACCTGTATTTTCAGAAAGGTTAGAAAACTCAAATATTTATGACAAAGGGAAATATAGAATGGCACACAAGGTAAATATTAGTGTTGGTAGATTATTCACAAGAATGAAAGATAGATTACAAAAGTTAGATATGTCAAATTTAGTTTATAAAATACCTTGTGGTGGCAACAATAATGAACAATGAACAGAACAAAACCTACTTTTTCGCATTTTTTGACAAATTGGTTTTTTGATATTTTTATAATATTTGGGTTAAAATCTTTAAGAAAAAATCTAGTTAGCATATTTTCTTCTTTTTTTTACCAAAAAAAATGGGTTAAAAAAAATTGCTGCATAAGAAAACGTACTTTTTTCATTTTTTTTTTTCAAAACGTGCTTTTTTCATTGTTTTTGCCATTTCTTCGTGTAGTTGTTTTAATAACATGACATTTCTTAATATTCTTAATTTAATGGACGTTTAGTTATGTCATTTCCTTTGCGTTAAAATTAACTGTTAAATAATGGTGACTATTCTTGAAAACGCGTCGAAAAAGTTAATATTTTCATTAAAACAAAAACAAAGTTTAAGAAATTGTTTTTGTGTTTATCATACAATATACCGTTTTTTAGAGATAGAAATGCGTCAAAATTCTCACGTTTATTTAATTCTAGAAATTTATGATAAACAAAAACTATTTTTTAAACTATACTTTTGTTTTAATGTAAATTTGTATTTGTTCGACGAGTTTTCGAGAATAGCCACTGTTTAATTCAATAAATGAATTGGGTTAAACTGATTTGTTTAACCTTTGAATTGGGTTTTATTTACAAGGCTATGAGCCAAGTAACGTTAATAATATTGTCTAGGCAGTATCACCAAGACAATTGTACAGAGTAACACAAGCACTTGAAACTTGGTTACAGCGGAGTTATAGTAGAGAAACAACTTGTCAAATAAATTGATTTATTATTTCTGATTTTATTAAAATAAAATTGATTCTTATATACTAATTAATTACTAAATACAAATAACAACAAAGCTTATAAAATTGTAAATTAAAGAAATTCCAGAAAAAATGTGAAACCGCCGACGATGCAAAAATAAAATAAACTCAAACAGTAGTTCAAGGTTACTAAATGAAAATATTTAAATGAAATTGGAGTTCCTCAAACTTGGTAAAAAGTAAAAACACAGGCAAATTGCAATTAAACTAGAAGTTCAAGGCACGAGTTAAATTAAAATTGAAACTTTGCAAAAAAAAAAACAAAAAAAAAATATGAGAATATTAATTTAAGATTGTTCACATAATTTCGGACAGGCACATGTACGTAAGTAAGTTTGTAGATTGGTACAAACGTACTTACAAACGTGTGAAAGAAATTCAAGTTAAATAAAAATAAAAACATTACAAAAAATAAAAGAAAAAACATGAAACTGACAATTTAAGGTTGTTCACATAATTTCGTGCAGGCACATGTACGCAAGTATGTTTGTAGACTTGTACAAACATAGTTACGAATATGTGAAAGAAATTCTTTGTGAAGGTTTGAACAGCCACCAATAATTTAACTATTGTTTGGTGAATAAATGTTATAAAAAAAATAGTTAATACAATATTATAATTAAAACATGGAAGAATTACAAGAATCTGTAGAAAATTTAAATATTTTTTTAAACAAAACGTACTTTTTTAATTTTTTTTTAACAAAACGTACTTTTTTCGATATAAAATTGGTTGGATATTAAACATCCTTGACATTTAATGTGTTGACTTACGGCAGTCTGATTCATCTTTTGGTAAGCAAAAAACTTGTTTCTATTTCCAGGTTCATACAGTTTTTTAAGGGGTCGAAATAAATAAACCTCAATTTCCCAAAAATTTTAAATGTGTGAAAAAGTACGTTTTGTTCTGCGGCTCCTCTTATGTAAGAACAACTGGGACGAAACTGAAAACTAGAATAGCAGGACATAAACATGACCAAAAATATAGAAATTATAATTCAGCACATGGTACAGCTTTATCGACTCATTGCAGGGATTTAAATCATTATCCAGATTTAGAGAACACATCCGTTTTAAACGTGGAACGTTTTAAGAAAAGAAGATATATGTTAGAAATATTACAAATAAATAATTTTCCATTTGAAGAAAGGATTAATTTTAAAACAGATACTGAAGGTTTAGCTCAGATTTATAGATATTTATCGAATAAGAATAAATAGGTTGACGAAAATGGAAATAGGTTTAGATCTTTGGTTGTTTTCCAAAATAATTTTTAGATGGCTTAATTTAGATTTGTAGAAATAAATTTTTTGATGAAAAAGGGAAATATTTTAAAATTGTTTTTTGTTTCCTCTTTTTAATTTTTTAATATTTTGAATTTATGAAATGTTATTGTTGAATGTTGAAAAAATTTTTAATTTAATTTAAATTTTTTATTAATTGTCAAACACAATTTTTTGTTAATTTTTATTAAATTTTATAAATATAATATCCTGAAGAAGACTTCCAAAGGAAATGGAAATATCGATATAAAAAATAAACGAACTATTTGTAATAAAAGTGACCTTAAGCTCAAGTATTAATAAAGAAGAATAATAAAGATTATTTTGTAATTTTAAAACACATAAAAAGCCAAATCATTAAATATTCTTAAGCTACGGTCAGACTTATCAAATAGTTGACGAAAAAAACGGGACCAACAACCAAACTAAAAAATCATTTCACTTAATATCAATATTTATTTTAATTAAAATACCACATCTTACAAAAAACTGTTTTTTGCTATGTCTAGTAGTATAATTAGTTTATTTTGTAATACAGCTAATCCCGATAATTCGTACCCCGATAAATCGTAATATCTGATAATTCGTAATAAACTGTCGGTCCCTTGAAAAAATCTCGTTAATTCGTAAAATTTCCATACATTTTGGTCCCCTTGTTAAATCGTAATTTTTTTTTTCAAATTAACTCTTCTTTAACTCTTATAAATCGTAATTGTTTGCTAACTATCACTTATAATTCGTAATAAAAACAACAGAAACATGGAAAGAATGATTTTTTGTTTACCGCTATTTTGTTTTTTTTTGCGTGGGTTTTTGCTTTTGCTTGTGTGTGTGTTTATTTTCCTAAGATCAGTTTGTTACATGAATAATAAAAAAAAATGTCAATTGTTGAATGTAAATTGAAAAACCGCGTTAACTCGTATTTTTTTATTTTAACCCCGTTAAATCGAAACCCCGCTAAATCGAAAACCCCTATAATTCGTAAGACATGGTCGGTCCCTTGCGATTACGAATTATCGGGATTCCACTGTATAAAGACCATTTTAACGCTCACTAACTATTAAAAAAAGTAGGGGTTATGCTTATTTGATCAAATATTTAATAAGTGTGACCGTAGCTTTACTGTCGGTGGATGGTATCAAAAATTCGGCACAGCCAAATACAGCACTTTGACTTGTTTTTTTTCAAGTCAATTTATAATCACGTATACGCCCTGTTGAACATTTATGTCGTTTATAAGCCTAAAACTTTATTGTTAATGGCCTCTGTTTTCGCAAAAGTACATTTTGAATAGTGAATAAAATTTTATAAACATTTTGGTAATAAAATAAAATAAAAATGTCCCATTATGTTGTCGCTTTTATGCATTCACACGTTAAATTTATGAGATGTTTGGATTGTTTGTTTCTTATTGCGCTGTGTCGCATAAAATTTTAAATCCTTTTTTAATATTTACGACTGCAATGGCATTTATGACCCAATTAAATGTGTTCCAGTTTTTTTTTTTCTATTTTTGTTTTGTTTGTTTTGTAAATGCCAACTCGCGATTCATAAATCAAAGGAGAAGTCATTTTAATTTTATTTGAGAACAAATAAAAGCAACGTGTAGGGTTAGACTGTATTCTTCGGTACAGTATTGAAAATATAAATAGTTGAATTTTTATTAAATTCCGCATTTTAGAAAAAAATGTTCGCATTGTTAATAAATGAGAATAAAAAAATTAATTTAGGGTATGGACTGAAAAAAAAATATTGTACATTAAAAAAATAGAATGTTGAATGCAGAATATCTGACACTATTCCCTGACCAGTGAACACAATTTAACATTAAAAAGTTACTCCACAGATAAGGTAATTGACTCAAAACTAGTCCTGAGACTGGATTTTGTGCGTGCACTGGCATATTCTATCTGGTTCTATTATTTTTTTTTTTTTTTGTTTATTTTTTTTTAATCCAAATTTTTAATATTTTTAATTAGGCTTAAGTTCATCAAATTTAATTTTCATTAAATTATTTTTATGAAGCAAGGAATTTTACAACATGAAAATTAATTAAAATTGTCATTGATAATCTTTCATTCTGGCCGGCAGGTTACCATGACATGTTTCGATCGCAACCACTCGATCTCCTCAGATGGATTTGCCGTCTTACACTCGCAGCCACCGACGACTGCTGACGTCAATATTCAAACATTAATCCATAAACCAAATTTTGTTTTAACCTTTGGTAGATCGAAGTTTGCTTTTTTTTTAATTTTTTTTTTATTTATTTATTCATGGTAATAGAAATAGCTAATTGGCCAATTTATATACTTTATATAAAATATAAACATCGTTCAATCGAGACAATATCTGCGAAAGGTAAACCGAAATTTAATGAGTCCATTAAGATTATTCCGGTGACGTGTTACAAAGTGCCATAAATATGCAAATTATCCCCCTCCTAGGACATCTCCTTGTTAAAGTGACAAGATCCCTTCATATAAAATATTAGAACCAGAACCGATCCTACCACATTAGAACTAACACGTGACAAGTTTTGTGTTAGTTCTCTTTCCCCTGGGGTCACTTTCATTAGGTCTAACTCAAGGAAAGTTGTTAGCTTGAAGTATTGAATCCTTAATTTATTGTATTTGCATTTGTTTGTTTATCTCTCCGTATAAGCATTATTTTTAAATTGCAAAATGGAGAATTTGTGACGTATTTAGTGACTTAGCTAATAAACAATGCAAAATAGGATGAATGAATTTGAACCAAACGCTCAAAGCGCATTCACTTAGTTGAGTCCAGTTTGGAAATCTTCTAATTGTCAGAAGGGCACTAAAATTTAAATATTTAATTCTCATATAAAAGCACTCACTGTTGTTCGCATTCGAGACATGAACTATGGCACCACGCGATGTAAGATGTCTTCAAGTCTATGTCAACCAGTGATGCCAGGAGAAATCTCACGTCTAAAAAAGTCCCTTTTTTCCCTACAACCAAAAAATAAATAAATTTCCCTACCTTAAAAATTTATACAGGCAAACAAATTCATATTTTGTTAACATTTTGTAAATAATATAATTAAAGCATTTATTAACAACAAGAAAAAACCAAAAGAAATATATAACTGCCAGGTGCCCGGCTTGTCTGTTTTTTGCAACTAGCACAGTGTGCTTATTGCTCAAAATTACAATATAAAAATTCTATTTTTTTTAAGGTTGCGAAAGAAAAAAAAAATCACATCTTAAAAAAATAAAAAAAAACACCTCCTTCAAAGTTTCAGAATTTTTAAAGAACAGTTTAAGGTATAAATTAAAAAAAAAAAAAATCAGCCAAATAAAAAAATAAGTATTTGACTTAGTCTGTTTTTAAAATTTAATATTTTGCAGATATTACATTTTTCAACCATATTTTTTCAATACATGGTTTGTAGCCCTAAGTATTCTCTTTAAAATTACACTAAAATCATCTTCGTGTGTAAAGTAGTTTTCAAGATATTGAAGAAATAAGCTCAACACATTCGGCTAATTCGGCATAATTATGACATTTTGGATATGACATAACTTTTTTCGTTCATATTTATTCCTTATAGGATAAAAGGAACCTTCTTATCCAATTTCATTAAAATCGAAAGGGGTCGGTCCTACTCTTGGTCGATTTGAAATGGAATTACCCATATGAAAAATTTTTATTTTCAAATGAAAATAAAACGAATATTTACGTTTTGTTAAGCAATATATGGAAAATTTGTTAATATTTTGCAAATTCCCTACATTTGCTTTAAAATAAAAAATCTGTCATATTTTCCCTACGCTTAACATTTTCCAAAAACAAGCCTACAAAAAGCGAAAATTCCCTACTGTTCACTGATGCGATGTCAACATATCGCCCTAATTCCTCGAAGAGATTATCGAAAATTACAAATGTTTTGAGTTGTTCCCCATAATGTGAAATTAAATAGTGGTGTCACCTCATAAATATAGAAATAAAACCAAATAAACTATAAACGCATAACAAATAAAAAGAGACAACACAAAATAGAACATCATCAAAGTAAACCGTTATGACATAAACACTAGCACAACTTCAAATATTTCTCTTGAAAGTTGGAAAAAACTAATATGAATTCAGCTAACATTTGGGAACAACTAAAAATATTTCTCTTTAGTTGACTCTGGTGAAGCTTTTTTTTATATCAAGAAGAGGGATACAACTGTATTTGTTTGGCGAAAGAGTAGAGAAAATAATGTAAGATTTTTACAGTGGGTAGATATGACCACTTTACATCGATTTCTTGGAAAAAGTGAAAAAATTTTACAATTTTATTGTAACCCTATGCTCCGAACAAGAGCTTTCTTGTTCTCTATGGGCACTATCGTGCCAAATTTTATATTGAAAGGGTAACATTTGCAAGGGGACTTTCGCCAAAAGTCTTTTCCAAGGGGAACTTTTGGGTTATTTTGGTTATTTTAAGTAAAACTTTTCATTGTTTCTTTAGCTTCTTGCTTAAGGGCGTTCGTAAGGGAGCTATTTGAAATAGTGGACCGATTTGACGTTTATTTTCCATACCAACTTTCTTTATAAGAAGAAAGTATATGGAGCAAGTTATGTTTTTTTATACGAGTATAATCCCCTGTAGACATTTTCATTTATCTGGGGGCTAGTGGAATAATAAACTGATGATTGATTTCTCATGTACAAAAAAGTATTTTGCACGCGGACGTTTTAATGGAAAAAATATTGAACCTTCTTCCTTAAATTTTTCTTACGAAATTCGAAGTTTCCAGGTATTAAACCTCAAAAATTCTCTTTTCAAAAAAACTCAAAATTACAAATAAAATGTTTAACTTGCGGCAATTGAATTTCTAAGAAGTTTAAAATATTTAAATTATTTTTTTGCTCCCAACGATTTAGATTAAAGCATTAAAATCCATTCAGTGGCTACAATAAAAAAAACGTATTATATCAGTTTTATCTCACACTTAGATTTAAAAAAATAAATTAAGAAACCCATTTAAATCTCTCTAAAGAACTAAAAAAGCATATCTGTGAAGACAAAAGAATAGAAAAAACTTCGTTCCCTGAAGTATAAAGCATTCAGAAACATTCCACGCCTTAAAAAAAAAAATGCTACAATTGTTTAACAAAATGGAAAAAAGTTTTTTCTTTATTATTTTTGTGTCTAACATTCGTTTCAAAAATTTGTTAGAGGCATTGTACGTTTTCGTTTGTTTTATTTATTCATACAATACACTCTTTTTTTTTGTAGTTTTTATTTATACAGTTTTAACTACAGTTAAAGTTTAAACTAAATGAAAAACTTTCAACTTCCATTTATGTCTGAAAAGCAAAACAAATAGTACACACCAACCAGTATATAACAGGCAACAAAATTTTTAAAAAGTATTCACAAATATTTGTAAGCGTTCGAAAAAAAATCAAGCTAAAAGAATTTCAAACAAATCAACAAACTACTGAGTACACACCCCAACGAAAACCAGACAGAAAGACAAACAATCAAAATAAATACAAGGCAATGTTTTGCCTGCATGTAGTGGTTGCAGGTGGCAAAGGAACTTTTACAAACTAAATATGTACATACAACCACAAAATTTTCTCACATACACTTCCCTATTCTACAACCCTGCAAGCATTTGCTATTGCTGAGTTAAAAAAAGTAGTCATTCAAATTACTTTTTCTTATTTTTCTTAACGACCTCCGGGGTCTAACTTCCAATTCTATCTGTTCTTTCGCAGATGACAGCAGCATTTGCTATTCATTTTCCTTTTACCATAGACCAAGACTTACTGAGGTTGTAGCTATGAAGCAGAACATAAACGACACACTCAATCATGACCTTACGATAATCTTCGAGTGGGATCTTGCGAATAAGTGTTGATTTGAATGTTCGTAAGATCCAATGTTGTATGTTGACCCACGGACGTTTTCTATAGTCAGCGTCATCTGTATCCATGAGTGGTATCAGACACTCTTGATGTTCTTGGCATGAAAATCTAATCGGATGTTTGTTGGAACCAACATGTTTTTTAAGTGTCGAAAGAAATATTTAAGTGTATTGGTTTCTTTAAAACGGTGCAAGAACTAATTCACTCCTTCTGAACTTCTCACTGTTTATACCGCCAACATGTTTTTAAAGTTTCGAAAGAAGCCTTTAAGTGTAGTGGTTTCTTTAAAACGGTGCAAGAACTATTTTACTCCTTCTGAACTCCTTACTATTTATACCGCCTATAACAGATCGATAATGGAATACAGCTCTTGAAGTTTTTGGATCGGATGTAAAGCAATGACGTGGAGCTCATGAATGACAGTAGGGCATCCAGCTCTATTGACTCATTGGAGCATCGTTGGAATGTGGGTTGTGCGTCATTGTTCTATCGATTTTATCGACATGATAATTGTTAAGCTGAGAATGGCGAACTCATCCCTGAGACACGTGTGCATGCCCGTAGAACTCGCCTTTCCAGCAGATCACACCTGTTCATTGTCGACTGTCCAATTTATCGCACAACGCATTACAGAGAAAACTCGTTCCTCGATCGAACTAGCCGTATGTGGAATAGACTCCCGTCAGAAGTCTTCCCAGTCACTTCGATTTGACAAAAATTACAAACTAAATGTCCACAAACACTACTCCCTCTTTCCTGCGCCCTATTTGCCTAATACCAACACAATGTATTGCATTATAAGAGGGCATTCTCTGAGTGTTGGCTAAAAGTAAATAAAATAATCTTCTTTGCCTTTGGGTTACGAATAAAAATCTTCCCGACGTCTCTAATAAGGCTCTTTCAGATGCCTTTTCAAATATCTCGGAGAAGTAACGGAAAGTATCTATTCGATCAGAAGTGTCGAAATCGATCAACTTGCGCCTCTCATAAAACGACACGAGCATTTCGCTACATTTGACACGAAATCTTTAATGGTCTGGGTGTAAATTTGTTAATCCTTTGTTTAGCGGGTCTTATCGAAAAATTAATTATCAAATATTCTGTATACATACATACAATTGTCGATGCGATAAAGATTGCACAATGTAACCGCAAACTAAGCTATAAAGAAGAAACGGGCGACAAAAATTGAACAATGTAAATGGGACACTTTGAAGAAATTAGCTTGCAATTTCTATTATACTTTGGTTTTCTTCTTTCCCTTTTACATAAGTACAAAAACAGTGTAATACATGTGCTGCTTAAAGTTGTTTGTATGCAACAAAATAAAAAATAAAAAATTTCCTAGTTCAGGCACGGAAGATAAAAAAACATTCATCTCTATCGCGAACTAAAAGTGACCAGTTAGTTATTTCCCTTGAAATGTTGCTTCATAAATTTTTTCCGAAAAAAGGACATTGACATCGAGCGGGAAATTTTATTTTCGATAAGCAGCGTTGCCCGACAAGGGGATGCGTCCCCATTTTGGGGGTCTTTAACATTAGCTTCGGGACAGGTTTTCGAGAGCGGGAATTTAGGGATATTAGAAAAATGTAGGAATATTACTTTTTCTTAAGTAAAATTATTTTTAAAAATAAAATATTCATTGCCGGAAATCTAAGGAATTTAACATAAAGAAATATGTAAAAAATTATTCGAAGCTCTTAATTTGACAAGCATGTTTTGTAAGAGGATTTTGCACGATTGTACAGTAAAACAAGATTTTGAGCTGTAATTCCTATGGCCGTTTTAGACTTCGAATTTTTGAGTACTAATTTCTTAAAAGTTTTCACTATTATTTTCTTTTTAAGCCTTTGGAATTATTTGTTGCTCTTTGTATTTTAATTGGGGACAAAAGCTAGTAGATTGCTGCCAACACTAACGTTCAGAAGTGAGATTGAGTCCTATTAAAACGACGAAAATACAATTGCTATATTTTTTTTCTAATATGTATGAAATCTTCTTTTGTTCGCCCAGAGGGAAAGAAGACGTGACGCCTGGTTAGTTTCATCTTTTGAAAATCTTTTAACTGGGTACCAGACAAGTTCTTTATGAGTAAAAACGAATACTAACTCATGCATGTGTGCGGTTCTTCAGTCAATAGTTTATATTTAATTTTCCTTAAATTACCAGACTTTTATTTTTGTTCTGTTGCAGTTGAACAGCACAAGTTTGGCAATTTTGTAATAAAATTTCTTTGAATGGCTGAATAACATTTGAAGATTTTATTGATGAGTAATTAATGGATGTTTTTAATTACATTGATTTTTCAATTGAAAAGTGAAATTTTTTGTGGTTCTGCTTTTCAAAATATATAGTTTTTAAATATTTGCATAGAAGTATTTATATGGGCAAATCTAATAACACTGGTTGATTAAGAACAGTCTCGACTTCTGACAACTTGGCGATCTGTGTAAGATTTGATCTTTTAATTTTTTTAAGTCCGACCATGTAATAACCCAGACCTTTGGAAGGTACATAAAGGGTGTGGTTTTTAGAGTGATACAACTTTAAGTTGGCATTACTTCTTTATTTGACCACCCATTTAAGAGCTGATAATTGCTCTTTGTTTAGTTTGCTTTGACATTTCAATATAAAACGGCTAACACCAGAGCAACGTGTGCAAATTACTGAAATTTTTAATCAAACTAATTCGACAAATGGGCTGAAGCACAAATTGTTATTGATTTTAATTTCCATGCAAAATTTTATTTTCCGATGAAGCCCATTTCTGGTTAAATGGGTACGTAAATAAGCAGAATTGTCGCATTTGGAGTGAGAAGAATCCACAAGCTTTTGTCGAAACAGTATTACATCCACAGAAAATAACAGTTTGGTGTGCTTTATGGACTGGCGTAGTCATTGTCTTCAAAAACGATGATGGTCAGAATGCGAAGTTATATTTAAACATTAATGTCATAAAATTTTCTATCCCATAAAGACCGCTTCATTGATATCAAAAATATATTAATATGTTTTGTTATGCCTTAAACTTGTATCACTCTATAAAAAACACCCTTTTTATATAACGAAGGCTAAGTATAGAAAAAGGCTTAACTCGATTTTTTTTGTAAGTTTTCGGAGGAAGAAAAAACTTATAGATATTTTTTATGTAAAAATGGTTCAATTAAATTTTATATAAAAAGATGCAACCATTTTTATACTGTAGCCCCCTGAAATTTTAAAGCAAGATACGTTTGATATTCGTCTGCCAGAATAAACAAAAACGACTTTGTAAAAAATGTACTCACGGCTTTTTTTAAGCGATCGATATACATAAATATACATAAGAACAAAAAAGTTGATGTTGCTAAAGGGTGGCGCATAAGTTACAATATGATTTTTGCAGGAATAACCTTTTTTCTTTTGCTTTATTTAACGTAGGTATTTATTAAAATTTAGATTATAGTTTGGAAATATGTTCTCATTATGTTTTGAAGATTAATCCTTGAAATAGTGCCCATTGCTTGCTTCGTGCTCTTTTCAGAGCATTTTCCATAACTTTTCTTAGAATTTCAGGCCCTACTCCCTCGCTTTTTAAGGATATTCGCATTAAGCTGTTGCACTGCTCTTGGCTTATTAATGTATACCTTAACCTTCAGTTAACCTCAAAAAAAAAATCAGGAGTCGTAAATCGGGCGAACACGGTAGTCAATTAATTTCAGAAAAATGCAATATTATTCGATCGCCAAAAATTTCGTACAGGAAAGCCACAGTTGGACAAGCTGTTGCTCTATTTTATTGGAACAACAATTCTGGATAATTCTCTTCATCAAGCCTTAACCAACTTTCAATCGTTGCCCAGCATTGAATACCATTCACATTTACAGCAACTTGTTCATCGTTTTTGAAAAAATAAGTTAAAAAAAAAAATGCATCTAAGTGGGTGTATTTGATGCTCAACAGTTATTCTTGGACTATATGTGCCCCATACTCTGAAATTTTTTTTTCAACGGACCATTGAGGTGAAAATAGGACTCATCGCTCATTACTTGATATGATCTTTGAGTCGGAATAATCGAAAGCTAACTTTCAAAATAAAATTTTACAACTTTGCTTCTTTGTTCTGTGCTAAGTCGTTCCATCATTAATTTCCTAAGTTTTTCAAATTTAATTTTGAAACAAAAGCCCTGTATAATGAATGAAGATGCAATAAAAAAACTTGTAGACGATGAAAACTTGCCGATAGAGCTACACCAACTAATTTAATAACAAGCTAATTAATCCTGTAAAGCATATAGAGGATTAAAGAGCCCTTCGGCCAAAGGTAAGAAAAAGACATATAGATGCAATAATTGTAATAAGGCTTTTCGCTTATTTTTGTTCTTTGGATTGCACTAGCATTCGCTAAAATGTGGCAATATCAACAATATCTATACATTTATTTAAAAAATAAATTGTCCGCACTCCAAGCTTAAGTCCAGATTTGTTTATGCTAATTTATCGAATAAGGATGTTTTGTAGATTTTTAATATTCAATATGGTACATAATATAAGTCCCATACTGAAAAGCATTGATATCGGAACAATTCTGTAAATCGAACTATCTTAAATGCTCTTGCTATTCTTTAACTAAAACCTTTTTTAAGAAAACGGTTAACATTAACTAAAAAGTCTATCAAAATTAAATATAGACCAATGGCCGAAGTCACCAATTTATTTATATATTAATTTATGTTTAAAATTCGTTTTTCATGTCAAATAAAAATAGGAAAAACGATATTTAAATATGAATTGATATTAAAATAGAAGTAGTGAAATTGGCTATAAATATCTGTAGCATAAGTAATTTGTATGCCAAAGATTTTATTTTAATGTTTTTTTAAACTAACCTAAAACGCTGCAGCAGTTTTTTTTTTACTAAATTATTAAGTTTCAATCGAAACTTTTTATATTTCAATCGCATTCCTGTATGTTTGAACTTTTAGACACCAAACATCAAGCAGCTATAACCTCATGCAACTGGTAAACGTGACACAGTCAAAAAGTTAATTTTACTACAGAGCAATTCTCCTTTATTGTGGTTTCGTTACGCTTTGAGTCTTTCGTTTAACTTTTTCTATTGCAAAATATTTACAAGTCAACTAAACCACTGTATTGTATGTTTGCAACTTGTCACAAACATGCAAACTTGTGATATTTTTTAATGTTTCACTCAACAATCTAATGGGTCGGGCATGTTGCCAGGAGTGACAGGGTGACAGTTTTATGTTTTTGTATGCTAGAGAACTTTAAGGAGATTGTGGTGTTACTTATCATAATGACGTCACATATGGGATACTTTTGGATCATAGTAAGTAAGAAGACATTATGGACAATAGCATTTCGAAAAAAATAATATTTTAAATATTAAACTAATTAATCGCACTGAAATTTTTTTATACGGTGAACGGGAGCACATAAAGTTTGTCATTCCGCGTTTAGTACAACTATATATATAACGGGGTGCTTTAAGACTATTAGTCCAATTATAGATATAAAGCTGTATACAAATATATATATATATACATATAACTTACAATTATAGCTATATTCCTCTGTCCGTCCGTCTGTTTAAAACACGCTCACTTCCGACGACATAATAGAAAATAATGCATTTTAAGCCAAATTGTCCTAAATCTCCTAAAGAATTTGTAGTTAAAATTAAGTACAATCGGTGTAGTAGTAAAAAGAGTAATGGGCCCAAATGTGAATCAACCTCTTTAAAACATTGAGGGTCTTAAACTCTTAACCGATGATTGACGATTGATGAATGTAAACAAACGCATCAATATTCAAGTTTAAAAAATTTTTATCTGCGCTACAAACCTTCATATCTTGGAAAGGGTATTTTTTAAGCCCAATAGAACTTGAAATTGTAAAAAAAGATACAAAAAGGTAAATTTTAATCAAAAAGGTTTCCTTTTGTTCTTAACAAAGGCCATTCTGAGCGTCCAGTTTTCCTAACGTTTGAATGAAATAGGGTCCGATGATTCCACCAGCTTTTACACCATAATCAAACGGTGATTACTTATAAAAGTGAAACGTAACACGTAACAGGAAAAAAAACGAAATAGAATTACAGCTTGACACTTAATAAACAAATTGAAAAAATCGATGAAATAAATAACCATAATATGGTTAACTTTGACCATAGTATTGTTAGCTCTGACCATAATATGGTTACTTTTATTCAAATTCAGGAAATTTTGATCCCTGTTAAGATTAATTTTTAATATATTATGATTAATTTTGACCATTATTATGATTAATATGGACCGAAATATGGTTAATTTTGAAAAAAATTGCAATACATTTTGACCATAATATGGTAACCAGCAAACATAAACATTATTAAAATCCAATCATAGTATGTTGCTCCTAGAATATGGTTAACTTTAATCATCATCTCTTATAGAATCTAATCCAAAAAATCTCTTTTGCAGCTGCTCCGCATATAAAATCATAAAATTTTTTAAAGCAATTAGATCGACTGTCTCTAAACAAATTAAAAATTGTTTACGTTTTCACTCTTTTTATTTTACTAGTTCGAAATTTCAGAGCATCAAACATTAATCATTGTCTTTGCTTACGTCTGAACTAAAGGTAGCGATGTTTCCATCCCTGGGGTATATTTTAGATTAAGCGGTATTGACATCTTCAGGCTCCACCGTCATTATGTGTTATATATTTTTTGTTTTTCTTTGATTTTTATGTGTGTTTTGTTAAGTTTCTTTGGCTTTAAACTTGTAAATTTTTAAGGTCTAATCGTTGTTTAAAAGCCACATATATTCATGGTTTCATGGGAGTTGTTGCCAGGGCTGCCCGATAAATTTGTGAGGAAATCGTCAATTTTCTGAGAAAGAATAAAAAAAATCGTCTTTCACGTTTCAAAAAATCGTCAAAAGAAGTCGGACAAGCTAAAACTTTGTTTTTTTTAACAATTTTTCTTAAGACTTACAAGATTACAGCCGTACCTAAACAAAAGCGGCACGCGTTTTCTAGCTTTTGAATAGAGCGGCCTCAGCGCATTGCAATTAGAAAACCCGATTTTGACAGCTCATTAAATAGTGAAATTTGCCGCTATCGTGAATTAATAATGGGAATTTAGCTATTTTTTGGTCAATCTAGCGTTTTTATCTCCATTTTTATTCATAATTTGTGGGTTTTATAAAACAAGAAAGCTATCACTACTGTTCGTGGCACAACGCTGACGCTCTTGCTTAGCGTAAAAACTAAGCGAAAGAAAACGTTCCGCCTTCCGCTCTTGTTAAGGTACGGCTGTTAAACATTCCAAGATTAAAAACGAACGTGTCAGAAAATTTAATGTTTTATTCAGACTTTGGAAACTAATAAAAATCGTCACTTTATAGAAAAAATCAGCAAATCGGCACTTTGCTAATTTTGGAACCAAAAATCGTCAAAACGGCGATAAATCGTCAAATCTGGCAGCCCTGGCTGTAGCCAACAAATCTTCCCCTAAATACAGTCCATACCCAACGAAAAGTATTGGCGTTTCGTCCGGACCAGCAAAGGATGTAATCGACGTTTCTGGTCATACTTAACGGATATAATTCTTGACACAATTTATTTCCAATTATATCGGCAGTAAAGTTGCCATATTTAAGCATAAAAAAATCCCGGGAAATCCCGCACAAAGTTCGCGGAATTTTTTTTGCGAACAATGGCAGGATTCCGGGATTTTTGTCCCGTGAAATCCTGTAAAAATAACGCAAGCGTCTCTAAAATCAACTTCTAAATAATTTGCAAATCACTAGCAACGCTATAAGATTAAGAAATTAACTAAGGGAATACCTTTTGTAAATTTTTTAGTGTTTTTAATATTAACTTTTTAGTTTTATTATTTTTGCTATGTATCTTTATTGTACTCTTTTTAAATATAATTTGTGTTATATACTTTAATCAATGTATAATTTAACAAGTCTGATTCTAATACAGTAATTTATAAGATTTTGTGCCCTGTTGTGTCAGAAAATTAAATTAATAAATACAAAAAATAAAAATAAATATCGAAAATTCGCACAGCTCTGTATATTATTCTGACTTATTGTCAATTTATTTCGAAAATTTTACTCTGTTAACTGAATTGTTTTTAATTCTATATAAAATTGTACCTATTCCTAATAAAAATTGTTCGCTAGGTGAATACCTGTGTTGTTGTGTTTACTATTAAATACAAAACTAAACAGAGATTGACATGTAAGTTAAAGCCTAAATGAAAATGTCATTCAACTTTTATGTTGATGCAGAGATAAAGTAAACAGAATGTAACAACAGGACAAGAACATTTCAGTTGTAGGAACTGTTTTTGGGCTTGTTAATGTGTGTGTGGTTTTCAAATGTTGTTGAAAACTTTGGCTAAAAATGAAGACTTTGAGTAAGGATTTATTTTGTTTTCAAATGAATGCAAAATCGTAAAATTTTTTTATTAAAATTTTTTTATTCTAGTTTAAGGTGTAAAGTATTGAAATCAAGTATTTAAAGTAAATGATTATATGAAATCCAAAATAACCCTGAATGAAACCTGGGTGCAAGTGTCTCCAAGTCACCAGTTTTGTCGACTATTTTGATGACATTGTCAACGAAGTGTCTACACTACACTACATTTGGCACTATATTTGGCTTAAATACAAAAAAAAATTTAGCAATAAAAACTGAGAAGTACAATTCCTATAAAAGTTGAAGAAATTATAAAAAAAAAGATTGTTATGATTTCGTATTCGTTCCAAAAGTGTAGACTATATATATTTACTAAAATGTTTATCTCGAAATGGACTTTTTTGAGTTATGTCGGTCTTGCAGCAATTGAGCGATATGTTCCCAAAGGAACTACCTAGTCAGTAGTACCAACGTCAGTAGTAGATTTCCAATAACAAACACATGTTAAATGTCTATAGTAAAAACCATTGTCTGAGGTATAATAAGTATAATTAGTACTGGTAACTGTGTCAATAGTGAATCGGTACAGATTCACTAGTGACATTTCCTGCAGGGAATATTGATATTGAACTTAATTTTCTAAATAGTTTATATAGTTTCCTATATGCAGGCTTTCAAGGTCATTAATTTAATGTAAATAAAGATTATTTATTTCATTCTCAATAAAATCCGACGTTTCGTTGGTATTAATTCCAACTTCTTCACGGATTGAGTTTTTATTAAAATAATAATCTTTTTCGTCAGTTTACATCATTTATAAATTATATCACAGTATTTTGTAAAGGTGGACAGCACAACACAAAACTTAAAATATTAAAATAGATGTATGTAAATATAAAAATTATCACAGAAAATTTGTCCTTTTTTGATCACAGTTGTTATTATTACTAAAGTATTGCAATGGTGTTTTCTAAGCTAATGTATACAATAAATAATTTCAGTACGTTATTTTACAAACTTTTTCCTTTTCTACTTTCCTGAACAAGACCATTTAAACATTTTAAATTTCCTCCCTTTCGTATCACTTTTTGCAAGTTGTATTCTTGTGTTAAACTAGTTACAAAATTTATTTTATAGCATCGTGTTGAAAATTCGTAATCACCTTTTAAGCCCCTCTGGATTTTTTGTTTTTTAAATTACTTTTTTCTACAAAATAAGTTTCAAGCTCTCTTTTTTTAAAGTATGTCGCTGTTTTTGTTTCCTATACATGTCATTACCATAAGACATAATCGTTCATTATACTCAAACTTACACATACACGTACGCTTACATCCGTGTGTGTACTAAGCATGAGGACAAACGAGTAGATAGAGCATTAAGCAACATATTTGTATTAAAATATTGAAATATATGTATTAGTATTTAAGAGGGCGGTAATTTAAGTGTTTTGAAAAGATTTTGTTAAATCAAAAATTTCTTTAACTTTTTAGTTCCAAGCTGAACACTAAGAAGTTGCGATTTAACAAAGTTTAACGCAAGTATGACGATATTTAAATAACTAATTTTTATTGATATTTAATAAAATTACACCTACAAACGTATTCAAACTTACACCACCAAAGGTAGAAAAGCTATAGCGCTTTTGAGCCTTCCACCTGGATAGCTGTAAGCCTTGTCTGTCCATGTAAACCTTATACGCCTACTACAAATTCAATATATTAAAATCCTTTACTACGCCAAGTGATTTTTTGTGATAAACTCTTGAGCATAATGCCGATTAATTACAAGAGGATTGGTGTCCAGCAAAATCCGTTAGTTGGAAAAGTGTTATGGACTCTAATGAAGACAAACTTTCCCAAAGAAATAAATATTTCTATGCAAGTTTATATAAATTCGTTCTACAAGTTTTATAGTTATACAACCAAATTTCAGGATGATCGGTTAAAATTTTCTTCATTCCATAGGCCTTAAAAAAGCTCTGAATCTCAAAAACGTAACAAATAATAAAATAAGGGCCTGTTCTGAAAATTACGTGATTTCAAATCACGTGTTTTTGGGTTTCTCGGTGTGCTTTCGGCAATTTAAGATCACACCAAAACACACAAAAACGGGATACTAAAATATCACACGTGTGATTTTAGTAGGGACATGTGATTTGAAATCGCGTGTTTTGAATAAAAGAGATTTGCAGAACTGGCCTGATAGTATGGGATTTTGTTCCCGGAAAATTTATTTCAAACCCGTTTGAAGTGCCAGGCAATGCAGGACGGATTCGGCTCGAATGTTTTTAAATAGATTTCTTTAGTGCGTATAAGTAACACAGGTTCCCAACGTATTCTTTCCCTAGAGGGAAGTGAACTGACACCAAAGTAGTCCCGTGATTGGTCTTTGGTGGTAGAGACCGGTTTTAGTTCAAACACTTTATATGAATAAGACCTATCACTTTTACATGGGGTTGTCATTGGAGAGGATCAATTGACACCATTTGACCAGTCACAGATATATTCTCAATGAACGTGCTTGGTGTCAGTTACTAAAATGTAGTATTATTTCAATACAATGTTGTATTATTTCAATAAAACAAGTCCTAGAATCAAATTCAAGAACTATGTTTTAGAAAGTACCAAAAAATGTGTCACAGCACCGGTGAAGACTGTACTCTAATTCATTACTTTTACTACCTTTTTATTCTTCATAAACCAGTTTTGTACTTGTATTATTTTCACAAATCCCAGGACCAATTGGCACAAATTTCCCACAGGGTTATAGATCCGCTTATCTACCAGTGTTTTTTTCTTCACTTTAATGTCAAACTGTCTTTACCATGTGTAACTGGGCCTTTTCTAGTGATTTTATCCTGAGGCAGTTTATGAACGCTCCAGCGCCGTTTAAGCTCTCTGATTTTAACCTCGATCGGTAACTTACTGCCCAAAACCTCTCATTAGAAATTTTGTTCGGCCAGAAATTTTTAAGACCTGTAAGGAGAAGAAATAATATTTGCAAACGTACGGAAAATTCCAAACAGAATTTTGCTGTTCGACGTATTTGATTCTGTTTATAACATCCTTTTTTAAAGCACTATTTTTACGATAATCCTGCTCAGATTTTAGATTGTCTCGACATCTTAGAGAAAGCGCAATGTTGAGAATTTTTAACGTGCTCATTTTCTTCACTTTTGTTTTTGTGGCATTCATTTTCAGATAACAATTCGGTGCTTCAAACTCGAATGCCCAATTTTCAGCATAGTAATTAAATCTAAATAAAGTTAATTTTCATAAAAACTTAAATCGTTTTTAAATACAGATTGATTTTTTCAGTTTTATTTGAAAAGTCTTATTTAAATAATATAAAAGTATGGTAGCACTTCTAAATACAAAAATCATAAAAAACTTTGTTTATTTACAAGGTCATCTCCAAAAACAGTTGTTTGGTATTGCTTTGCCTGTTGTTGTTGCATTGGTTTAATATTGAGACCACCTTGCTAAGTTCTTCCAATGGAAACTTAAAATTAATTTAAATGTACCACATCAGTGAATTAAGTTACATTTAAGTGTTTAGTGAAGAAAAGAATTTTGTATTTAAAACGAATTTTGTATTAAAAAATTGGGCATAAGTCATTAAGATAACAGACAACAGAAAATATTTTGATTGCTCAACTTTATACTTTGAAATCTAAAAACAGAGCCTTAATTCAGTACAGAAGCTCATGCCACAATTCAGAAAACAGACTGTAAAGAAAAATTATACATCATTTCATGTTTTATACAAATGTAAACTTAAAGCCTGCCCCACGATATCGACCGCTGCCTTTCGTTTGCATTTTCAACGAAAAACAATTGATTAGCACCCCATATAAAATGTTAACCAAGACATGGCGATCGACAACGCTAACGAACGATAACGTAACAGTTTTCATACAATTTTGCGGCCAACTAACAAATATTATGCGACCACAAATGCCAAGATAAGTCCCTTCTGTTGTGGTTGTCGACAGAGGAATTTTGTTAAAATTTTGCATGAAATTTTTCTTTACACACCAACACTAACCCCCGTATTCATTAACGATTTTTAAAATTGACAAACGGTTGTTAAAATAAATTTTCATACAAAATTTGTTTTGTAATCCTTTATTAAATTTAAAATATTTTTATGAATACAGGCACAAATATTTATTTCTATTACAGTAGACGCTCGTAAATTAGAACCGCTTTGTTTGAGGCAATTCTAATTTCTGAATTATTCTAATTTCTGGACGTTTTTATTTCGAATAAAAAATAAAAATTACTTACAATTTTTTTAATTCAATTTTATTTGATAAAAACAAGAAGAAAAAACGTAATTCACTCCAATACATTAAATGTATTTTTCGAAATTGAAAATACCGTGTCGTTTCTTATATTTGGAAAACTATCCATTGCTTTCACGGAATGCATTTTCATCTTTATAGGGATATTCCTCTCTAAATATTTTTTTAGCTTTCTCTTTAAACCACTCATACAGACGACTTACCATATTTGGGTATTCAGCGCTGTGCAAAGATGTATTGCTTGCTTCCTGATATGTGTTGAAAACAGCATTTAATATTGCTGTTCTATGTGATTTAATATAGCTGATTGAAGATGTCGTAACATTAATATTCCCTTCAAACCCTTTGTCAAGCTTTTCTAATATTTTGACCTTCGTTTCCAATGATAAAGTGTTTTTTTACGTTTATTTGACATTTCGAATGAAACACTTTCACTTTTTAATAGAGACTTCCAAAATATGTACACATGTTTCGAATTTCACAAATAAACTAGCCACAAATATATATAAATGCGACAAAAAAACAACAAATAAGGAAACACATCTAAAATTTGGTAATTCCTCTTTTTAGTTTTACATGTTCAAACAGAATAAAAATAAATTGCGGATTTCTTGTTCAAATAACAAAAAAAAAAAAAACGCTCTGAAATTAGAACTATAAATTCGAATTTTAAAGCGTTTAATGTATTGCAAACACTGATTCTAATTTCTGGACGTTCGAATTACTGAAAGCTCTAATTTGTGAGCGTCTACTGTATTATATTTTTTAAAACCCCATCATTTATAAAGTTTTATACAGCTCAAATATGAATAAAAATTCCCCGGGTGTTTTCCGATGGTAATTCAATTGTAAATATTTTTTTTTATTACTGTTTTGTTTGTTGTTTGCTGTAATTTTATGGCTTGAGCGTTTTATTTGTGGAACTGTTGATGAGGCAATACATTCATTTGACAGTTAATAAATGGATTATGTAAGAAGCGTAACCGACCAAGTCGATAGTTAGTTGGCGGCTAAGAGAACGATAATGAGTAGTGACTTGTTTTCGCTCGCTTATGTTGTCGACCGACATTGTGAGCAAGGCTGTTCTCTCAAATACTTAACGAATGCTGATTGAATAAATGTCTGCGCGTGTTATAAGTTGTAGTGAACCACAAGTTTACAATATTGTTTGGTGTTTGCTTGGAATAAAGTTAAGAATTTTTTACGACAACGACAAAAATATCTTTGGCTTTTCTAGAATTTTTGGGAGAATGTTTCCTGATGATCTGGCCTAAGCAACCAGTGAAATGCGCATAGAAGCTAGCTTATCCTCCAACAATAAATTTCAGTGCTTTTATCAGAAATAAAAATTGGGAATTAAGCACAACAAGCAAAATTTTATTAACAAAATACTAAGTTTTTCTAAAAATTTTGGAATTCATTACTTTTTTTTGAATATAAAACATGAAAAACAGAAAAATGTACTTTGGACTTCAAGAAAAATTCTTGACAAAAAGTACGAAAAAACAGAAGAGCATGTAAATCAATTAAAATAGATAATCATTCAAAGCAAATTTCGATCTACCAAGGGTTAAATACAATTTGGTATAAAGATTGATGTTTGACTATTGACTGGCAGCAGTCGTTAATGGCAGTGAGTGTTAAAATGGTAAGCCCCTCTGAAAAGATTAAGTGGTTGCAATCGAAACATGTAAGGGTAACCGGGCCGTAAAAGCCTCGGTTCGAGCCCAAAACTATCAATAAATTTTAATTAATGTCATGTTGTAGCATTCCTTTCTTTATAAAAATAATTTAACGAAAATGAAATTTGATGAACTTTAGCCTAATTAAAATATCAAAAGTTTTATTTACGTTAATAAAATATAAAAATTCCTTAAACTTTATCCAACTGCCTTCGCATATTTTTTCTCTCATAAACTGCAAAGAGACACATCCGGCTGTAGACATTTCCGTTTTAATGTTTTTTTTTTTTTGTCTCCAATTTAGTTCTGCTTCATTTAAAAAGTTTATATAATATTTTTTTTCTTTTTGAAATTTATTTTTCAATTTTTTCTTCTTGTAAACATTTTTGTTTTTCTGTAAGAGTTTTAATGAGGCAAAAGAAATAAAAAGTATTTTTATGTGTATGTGTAAGTGTGCAATGAATTTAGTGTATGTAAGTGTTAAAGTGTACAGTGTATCTAAAATTAGTTTTATTTTTGTATCTTCTTTTATAAGTTAAATTGCTTTTCTTGAATTTTTAATAAAAATTTTTATGTTTTATTTTTACATGACTCCATTAAATAATTTTTTTCTTTTCTTACCAGTTCTGATCCTGAATTTGTGAATAAAGCCACAAAGGGGATTTCTTAAAATTTTTTAATTTTAAGTAAAGTTAAATGAAATACAAGATTAAGTTTCAAAGATTCATAAAAAATTTAAAATTATTCAACAAAGTGTAGTTGTTTTCCTAAAGGCTAAAAGCTGGGAAATTTTAAAAATATGGTTTCTTCTTAAAAAATAAATTTTTTATTGTATGAAAATCCTAATAGAAATAATTGCATTGACCAAAATGGTCCATAACCTAAGATTTGTATTTTTTAATTTTTTTCTGTTCGGTTTTATCCTTGACAGCTAAAAACTAACTAAACCCATTAAAATAAAAAAAAAATATATTAGCTGACGTTTAAAGTTGATATTGGAATCCATTGCGAATTTAAATAAAAAATAAAAAAAAATATGACCAAAATGGTCCAAACCTAACAGCAGGGTTAAGATTTAATATTGGTTTGTCACTATGTGTTTTTATAATCGGTACCCAATCTCGCTCATACAATTTGCAAAGTTATGACGGCATGATTTAAGGCTTTCGCCCAATTTATATTATTCAGCAAACCTAAATAAATTGTTTATATCCAATTTCGTCTCTTTCCCCTAGTCCCTCTTCTTTTCGAGGAAAAAATAAAAATGGATTTTAATTAAAAAAATTTGTGATATTAATTAAAAGAAAAAAAAAATTAATTTGCAACAGTAAACAAATTAATAATATCAATAAAATATTTTTAATATTACGAAACATGTTCTGCAGAAATGTTGTTGATATAACTAAACATTTATTCGCTTGTTTAAATTGTTAATTAAAACTGATTTTATTTTTGATTACTGGTTTAATTGAAACAAAAATTGGCGAGAATTTGTCTGTGTATTATGAGCGTCCAATAAAAACATTGTACCGAAGTAACATTTGCATGGAATTAAGTTGAAAGAACTTATTTAGCCGATTTACAGGGTGGTGCAGATTGAGCTATATTTTTCGATTTTTTTTTTTAAATTTTTTTTAAGTTTTTATTTTTTTCTTATATATAACATCGTACTAAAAAAATTTAATTTTAGTTTTCATTCCAATAATCCATTGTGTTGATAGAGTGTGCATATTGTCGTCACTGTGTGCATATAGCACCCACAGCAGCAACAATGAACCAATTGGTTGAAAGTTTTCGCCAACACGTCAGAACCCCGTCAAAATATTGAACGTGTTATGGAGGTCGTACAGTATTAACTTGTTACATCAACAAGGAGACATTCGACACAACTTGGACACTTGGACACGACAGACGCTAGAATATAAATATTAAATTTAACTTCTACAAGATTTGAAGCTGACAAGCTACCGCCATTCCTTGCCGTGAAAAGGCAAAGAAAAGCTCTAGATTTTATTCAAAGTTTTATATGAGCGATAAAGCCCATTTTCTATTAAATGATTATGTCCAAGAGCTAAATTACAGAATGTGGGTTTTATAGAACCCATTAGCAGCTCGCGAGCGACAATTGTACCTTATTAAGTGCACTGTTTGATGTGGTGTATCGTTTAAAAGAAAGAAAAAAAATCTTTGTAAACGGTGGTGTTTATTGGACAATGCTGGAAAATTTTATAAAGCTTAATGCAGAATCTAACCTTGGCGTGCTAACAAGATGGGGCAAGTAAACATACTGCATGTGTCTCAATGGCTTTGATAAGGGACACATTCAACCAAAGAGACCATATGGTTGCCGAATTTAGCAGCTTGACGGTTTCTTTTTCAATATTTTAAAGGAAAAGTGCATGTTTACAAGCCAGAAACCAGCATTCAGTATGAAAGCATGGCCATTGCACCCGAATATTGGTGAAAAGTCATCGAAAGAGTTTTTACGATGTAGAAAATGCCCATCACTTACAGAATATAATTTTTTAAACATAATCCAAAAAAAATCCAATTATACGCCACACTGTATAAAAAAATTATTTTTTTAACTTAATAATCTCTATCAAAACAAAACTTAAAATATTCGATAGTATACGAGTACTCTCAAAGAGAAACTTAATTTACTTTTATTCTCAGCTTGTTTTTAAGTATATATTGAGCAAGGCGAATTCATAAAGGTTACCGCAACATGAGATAGTGTTATGCTCGCTATCCCTTTTTATTGAAAAATACTATGTATTTTGTTTTTGTAAAAAGTTAGAGTGAATGTCAAAAATATTTGTTGAAAATATAAAAAAGGAAATTTTTTTGTTTATAAAATATACACAATTGCTTTAGAAAGTAAATATTGTTCCTCGATTGCAAATTAATTGTGGTTCCACTTATTCCGTACGCATTTTTAATTTCTATTTTATATTCACTTTTTTTATTTTATAAAATTTAAATAAGTTTTTTTCCAATTTTTATTGAATTTTAAATTTGAATAAATTTTTTCACAAAATCTAAACAAAGCTTGACATTCAGTATACACACAAAAAAATAAACAATAAACAGATGACTCGAAAATGTCACCTTTATGAATTCGCCTTGATATTGAGTGGTTGACAGTTATTACTGAAACATTTAAACGACATCATCAAACTCCTCCATATTTATTTTTAACGCCATAACTATCAAAAATAAATTTGATTAATTTACTTGCCGTTGGGATATAAAACTTTTATTAAATGCTTTAAAAAAAGCAAATTAAATTAATGGCGTTTTTATTTCTCCAAATCTTTTCGAAAAACGTAATAGATTTTATGGATTTCCATTAAAACACAAAAACCTGAATTAATGTGTTTGTAACATCATTATTTTGCGTCAACGATTTTATATCAAGCCGTTTGCTCAAAATATTTTCATCAATGTCACGACAACCTTAGGGCATGTTTTTTGAATATAAAAAGGAGCAAAAAAAAAAAAAATAAATATAATATTTATTAATGAAATTCTGTATTATGTGTCTCAATTTCACTGCTATAACATTTAATTTCTCCCCTCCACAACTCTTAAGCAAAATTCCATTTGTTCATTTTATACCGAATATTAAAAATTTTTTAAGGAATTATCGATCAAAGTTTCAAATAATTTTATGGGGTGTTGGAAAGTTGATTCATTATGTTTTAAAGAATCATTCATAAATTTTAAAGCAATATTTCATTTACATTTTTCCACATTGCCATACTTTGTTTTTTTATTTTTTTTATTATTATTTGTATATTTTTTAGGCCATTTTTTTATTTGATTTTTTTTTACCAAAAACTCCCTGGTGTATAGAATAAAATACACAGCTAAATGGAACTTTTAAAATCTCAAGAATAGCTGGGAAGCATGATTGAAAAAAGATACACAATATTTACAGAACAAAGAAATTTTTACTTAACAAAGCGAAAAGTAACAAGAAAAATAAACCGTTTGAATAGAATGAAGAACTTTTAAGCAGACTAAGCAGAATATTAAAAATCAATAATTAAATAAAATACGTTAAAAAAAATTCTTGAAAATGCGCCAATACAAAAGACCAAAAGGTTTTAAAGTGGTAACGCAATTAAAAATTTTAGGTAAGTGGAGAGAAATTTGTTTAAAAATGAATTCAGAAGTTTTTAGTTTCAAGTGGGTCAAATGAGTTGAAAGTTTATAGTTACACTCAGGGCTGTCAGATGTGGCGATTTTTCGCCAAACGTGGCGATTTATAAACCTAATTGGCGATGCAATTTTGTGTTTGGCGACATGGCGATTTTCTTGGCGAAATTAAAAAAGTTGGCGATTATTTTGGCGATTTCTAAAAAGCATTTTACTTTTTTTATATTTATATGAAAAAATTAATGAGTACGGGCTAAGTTTTTTATTTGGATTTTTAGCAAATTTTAAAATCGCGATTGTTTTAGATGATAAATTAATAATATTGCCAGATAATTACCCTGAACATATTAAAAAATTGTTGCCAGAGAAATATGGAATAATGCATAAGCTTTCTTAGATTTTCGAACATTTTCCTTATCAAAAGTTATCAATCATCGGATCTTTTCCCGAAAAACTTATTTTGAAAAAAAAAATTTTAAAAACTGAATCGATTTCATATGAAATGGGATTTTTAAAATAAATAAATAATAATGTATACTGGGTAGTATGCAAAAATAGTTGAATTAATAGCGAAAGAAAATCAGACTATTCTTAAAAAAAGTTACATTGATATCAGGTTCTTTATAACAGTATCAAGCGTATTTTTCAAAGTGGAGTGTAGAGCGATAAAATGCGCAGTTTTTTGTTATAAATTTTGACGCGATTTTTAACGAAATAAAATCATAAATTTAATTACTTTTGTAATACGTTTAGAAGACTGAGTTGACTTTTAGTATTTCAGTTCAATTCCAAATATCCAATTTGAATACACCTTTTAAGACATTTATCCTTTGCTTCAAATAAATACAAAAATTTTACCATATTCTGACTTATATTTATATAGAAAATCACGCAAATAAAAACTGATTTTTTTGCACGAAACTCAACTCATTTTGCATACTTGATAAAATTAATGTTTTTGCAAAATTCAATTAACTTATCTAATAAGTTCTAGGTTTTAAGATAATCCGCCTTCTTATGACAATTGCACGACTTCAAATGGCAAAACGCCAAATTTCTTACGGTGTTCCGAAACTCGTGCGTTTTGCTTGCGATCTGCCATAGTTTCTTACAAAAATTCTAGTTCCATTCAGCATACTTTTGCAATTTAAAGTCGCCAAACTTCTTGCGATTGAGATTTACAGAACACGTATTAAGAAATTTAAAGTCTGAAACACAAATGTTAAGCGGTTTGCGATTGTCTACTACAATATAAACACACTACTAAAATAAGTCTAAATATGGAAAATTTAAATTAAGGTAAAATACACTTGTTTACTCTTTTTTATATAAAACTTTTATTTGGCGATTTTTGGCGAATTTTTTTTTACCAAAAATCTAAGAGAAATTAATTTTTGGCGATTTTTGGCGATTTTCAGTATGGTATTTGGCGATGAAGGTGAAAAAAAATCTGACAACCCTGGTTACACTTAAAGATTTTTAAAACTGTGTAAAGCAGCAAAATATTTGCTTTAGAAAAATAACAACAAAGCAACAGCAGAGTCAGAGTCTGAATCGTTTAATGTTTTTGTTGTTGTAGCTTAAAGCAAGTTAAAGTGCTATATTCGGTTATGCCGAGTCTTGGATACCCTTCACTGACAGTAAGAATATTTCATGTGTGTGGATTTATATGGGATCTATAAATTATAAACCAATCTTTATAAAAACTGTATTCACAGTATTATAAATTGTTGTAGTTCTGGGTCTATTAAATTCCATTCCAAAAGCAAGATTTTTATTAGGGTGTAACGATACGACTTTTTGGCGATACGATACCGATGCTCTAAATAAAATATCGCCGATATCGATGCCGATACGAATTTGGATTCAAGTTGAAATTAACAAAACTCAAGTAGAGCAATTTTTTGGTAGAAAGTTACGGTGTAAGAGATTATTAATATTTATAATTTAATAAGAGTAAAAAAACAAACAGCCCAATTAATAATAAAAATTCCCCGGGAGTTTTTTCCCATTTCCTAGTTTTCGTATTTTAAACTCATGGGAAATTTTTACTCAAATTAAGAAAAGAATTACCAAACGATTCTACTGAAGACATCTGAAATTATTTTTTAGCTTAGAAGTACATTTAGTATATTTGAGTTTTTTTTTTGGACTTATACCAAACGCCTTTTCAAAAAATTCAAAAATTTAAGGGGCCTATATTTCGGGAACCCGAGCTAACTTTTCAAAACCCTTTAGCGGATTTGTCCTACTAGTAGTCTACTTTCATTTCGAGTTGCATTTATTGAGGCCCAGTGAAATTTGTTGTAGTTTTAGGTCTATAGGGTTTAACGATACGCTTTTTTGGCGATACGATTGCGATATTAAAAACGAAACATCGCCGACATCGATACCGATACGAATAATAAAATTGAATTCAAGTTAAAATTAACAAATCTTAAGTAGAGTAATTTTTAAATAGAAAATTACAGTGTTAGAGATTATTAATATTTATAATTTAATAAGATTAAAAAAACAAACAGCCCAATTATGAATAAAAATTCCCCGGGAGATTTTCTCCTCTCCTAGTTTTCGTATTTTAAACTCCCGGGGAATTTTTACTCATAATTAAGCTGATAGAATAAATTCGTGATAAAATTAACGACAAATAAAATTTTTTTTATAAAAAATATGAAACTAATAATAAATTTATTATCAATATTAAAAATTTACATACATAAAATTTAAAGTACTCTCAACTTTTGCGGAGATAGACGATTTCGCAAGTCCGTTTAAGCAAGACCTGCAGTCAAAATAGTCTCTTAAATGCGACAGATGTAATTTAAAACCTTAAGAATATTTGCGACATTTTCAAAATTCCAAACGACTACAAGTTCGATCACGACAACAACTCTCGTAATAAGGCTGAATTTGCTATTCGTCTTAGTTGCTATGCAAAAAATAAGCATGGAAAATTTAAGTTGTTTTTTTTTTTTTTTTGAAAATATTCCAGAAAAAATATAAAATCTTTCGTCGTATCGACAGAAAAATATCGCCGATACCAATATATCGGAAAATCTGAAATATCGCTGATGGTATTTGTTACATCCCTAATTTAATTGAGGCCTACGGTAAATGGTGGACCTACAAATCTTCACCAAATTTGGAAGTGTAATTTCTTCTCTTATGAAACTAAATTTTACCACAAAAGCGTTATACGTTACTATTAAACGAGTACTTATGTAATTTCAAACAGTGGCCTTTATATGAGCCCTATGGTAAATTATGGATCAATCTTTACCAAATTTAAGAGTTTGATTTATCGTAAGCGACAAAAGGCAAATTCTACAGAAGAGGGTTCTTATTTCTTTTTGCTAAAGTAGTACAGCACTTTATTTGGTTTCAAATTATGCATTTATTTAATTTTAATATATATAATATAATTGTTTTAGGAGTATGCTGACATTCAATTGATCACATTACCTGTCGTTTACGATAGTTTTAGCCATACTGGAGGTAGTCAACTGAAATAGATGTCGACAAAAGGGCTAGTCTCAGGAGAGGGGCTATGTCAGAGTATGATCCTTACGATATAATTGCAAAAAGGGTTCGATATATACTTTCTGAGGTCTTATAAGTTTATTAAGAAGTTTTACATGGAATGAGAAACTAAGTACACCCTCAATCACCACTAGAGAGTGTAAAAACCAGAGCAAAGATAACGAATTGTATAGTGTACTTGTGTCGACAAAAATAAAGCAGAATTTTTTTGCCTAAGAATGGGTGACGATAAATTTTAAAATGTACTCCTCTCTGGCCTTAGGGTAAGACACACGAAATTTTAACAATTGTTCCCAAAAGCATGCAACTTTTTTGTGACAAAAAGCTAAATTCAGTGCCATGCATGTGAATGAATAAAAGGGAATTTACTGTCGTTTCTTAAACAAAGCGTTAAGAGCAAAATAAACCATACATATTAATCGACAAACATGTCAAAATTGTAAGTTTGTACAAATATTTTGTGTTGTGAATTGGGGTGTTTGCTCTTTGAGCAAAAATTTTAAGTATGTTTGTAGAAATATTAAAAATGATTAGTGTTGTGGTTATTTTGTTGAACTTTTAATGGTTTTTAATCCAAGTTCTGATATTCAAATCATGCTAAAGTTCATCAAATTTAATTCTCATTAAATAATTCTTATGAAGAAAGGAATTTTACAACATGAAATTAATTAAAATTTATTGATAATTTTTCATCCTTGGCTGCCGCGGGAATCGAACCAGACATGTTGGATAATTGAAGCACAGCCGCCAATAACGTTGTAAGTGACAATATAATTATTTTTCAGGAGAGCAAAAAACGTTTTTAAAAGGCAGGTTTACATATTTTAAAATTTTTTTTTTTAAATCATCAAAATTAAAGATAATAAAAATTTTTATGCAAAATATTAAGAAATTTGAATTTAAAATAACATGCAAATTTTTTTTAGTGGAAAAACGTTTTTTATCTACAATCGCGATGTCATTTAAAACGTCTTTCCACTACGCAAACGGCTTTTAAAACGTTATTAAACTATTAAGATTGTATCATTTTGCTAGTAACTTACAAGTTTCTTTCACCGGCTGAGTCTTTGTGTCGAGTTTTGATGGCACAATTTCATGTTATTTAATGCTTAACCAATGTAAGAGAGAACCGTGGTAATTTGCAAAACAGGTTTTTCAAAAAGTGTATTTTACAACGTTATTCGCGGTTTTCTTTCAATTGTCAAGCTTTTGGGGGTATTAAGTGGTCAATATATTCATTTCAGCGAAAATGTTGCCGAGTTGAGATAAAAAAGAACGAAGTATTAAAATCATTTTCAGACGTAAATTTTAATTTCTAAGCAGCATTGTTTGTCACAAATCAGCTCGTTGCTTAAATAATTCTATACTCCAAATTCTTTTCCTTTATTTTATATTTCTCCTCCGTTTTAAAACAATAGTAAGCGAAAAAAGTTGCCGCAGCACTATCCTCGACTGCATGTTTGTACGCAATTTGTTTCTGTTGTTTATTAGCGAATACAAAATGGCAACAAAGTGTGTGTTTGCCAAGCCATTTGTGTGGTTTATTTTGCACTTTAAAGGATAGACAATTTCTTATTTACTTTGCTTTGGAACTAAAAACAGTGAAAGCAGAGAGAGTTTTTTGTAGTGTACATGTGACTTTTTTTATTAAAGCTAGTAGGGCGATAAATTGAGTATGTGCCCGTTACCAGCCTTAAGGTTTGACAATCGTTAATTTGTCCTCAAAAGTATGCAACATTTAATAAAAAAAATTAATAGAAATAGAATTAAAATATTTCTGTTTTAAATTTATTATCTTTTGTATTAATAACTAGGTCTTAAAATTAAATCTAAATCGGAATTTGCTCCTATTTAAGCAACAAACTGTTGGCAACTTCAAACAAAAAAAAACTTTGACAACTAACAGTTTAGGGCTAGTGAAAATCGAGCGCAACACGGTAAAAAATTTCCTGTTTACCTTATAATAAAATTAAAAAAAAAATAAAATTTTAAATTTTAAAAATTTGCCTTTTATTTAGTTCAATTATTGCGTTAATTTTAGAACATACTGTAATATATTTATTTCTAGTTATTTTAATATCAGTAAAATAACTAAAAAAGGAATTTTTACTTAATCTTAAAACCCAGTTACTGCGTATTCATTCAATTTATTTTATTTTAATAAAATTCCAAATGACTTTTATTTTTTTTTTTTTTTTTCACTTAAAGAAAAATGCAAAAAAGATCTTCGCTTTATCTAGGACATTTTTTGTTTTTTCTTTTTAAATATGTGAAGTACTTAACCCTGTTGTTGTGTATGCTTTTTTCTTACTTCAACTTGTGCTCATTCAGTTTCTTAATGGTTTGTAACAGAAATGTAAAATTTTAAAGAGAAAAAAAAAAACACAAATAGAAGAACAGCAAGATTGCTACGTACGGTCATGTCGAAATTTTGATATTCAACTCTATCTGTTCATATGAAACGCTGCCCACATGGCCGGGTCCCAAACACAAATTTAAGCCATTGTGTTTCCCCAGATCGTTCAGAGACCTAAAACAGTTCATGGCCTTGAATTCACTTCCAAAATATACAGTGTTCTAAAAGCGGCTTGGCTATCCGGCATTATAAATAATCCAAAGTCCTTTGCCCTCTTTCTCAGACATTTCAAAGCGAATATGAGAATATCGTAGATCTTCACCCGAAAGAACGTTTGCCCAAGTGCAAGCCCCCTGGAAACCCGGGCCCATAGTGCCAGCACCAGTATCACCGTTCGTCAGTTTCGTATCGTTGGTAATCCGGGCCTTATACTGTTATTTATTGATTTTAAAATATTTACAACAGCTGTAGAGCAATTGAATATATTATTCACTGATTTGGTGCTTACCAATTACTTTAATATTACGCTTAAGAACTTTAAAATGCACATTTAAAACCAGCGTTTAAGAAACTGCAGTCAATGTAGAAAAATTGCCATTTCTTCCACTACTTTACTTGTCATTAATCAGAAATAAACTATTGCTTTAACTTCCAAATCATTAATTGTAAACAGTCGGTGTCAAACGAACTCAAAAAGTTAAAAGTTGTACACAAATTTTCGTTTTTTGTTCGACAGTTTTTGGTTTCAACTGCAGTTTTTTAAACCCTGTTTTTTCACCAATACCATATTTTTAAAATTTTTCGAAAATTGCAACTGACAATTAGAATGACTTGCAAAAATAAAACAGATCAAAGCTTTCTTAGGTTTTTAGGAGCGACAAACTATTTAAATTGGTTTCGAAATTTTTGACTTGTAAGTTTAAAAAAATCACTGTACGATATAATCAGGCTATGCCACATTAAACGCACTTACTCTTCTAACAATATTTCAAATATTTTTCTATTTTAAATACATTGCTATTGATATTTAAAACTATACATTGTTAATAAAATCGAGATTTTTATTATAGAATTTTTTTTAGAAATTAGAAATTGAAAACTTCAAAAGTAAGTCTGAGTTCTCACTATGAAAGTGTTCTTTCAGAACATAACATGTTCTCTTCCCCTCTCACCAATAAACTCAGACTTTCTGAAACAATACTTTCAAAGCCTCAATCAAAGTAAGTGTTATTTTAAAATGAAGATTTAAGTGTTACCATTTCAGTTAATTTTTCTGATTTTTACATTTCTTTTAAACTGCTTAGCAGATTTTAAAATAATTTTTTAATAAAACAATATAATCATAATTATTAGTATTGTGGTTAATTTATTGAACTGTTTATGGCTTTTAATCTAAATTTTTGATATTTTAATCAGACTAAAATTCACTGAATTTAATTTTCATTAAATTATTTTTATGAAGAATGGAATTTTACAACATGAAATGAATTAAAATTTCTATTGATAACTTTTCATTCTTGACTGCGCTGGGAACCGAACGCTGGTTTTGAAACCACTTAATCCCTTAAGAGAGGTTTGCCCTTTAACACTGATCCCATTGAAGACGGCTGGCAGCCAATATTATAATTATTATAATCATATATATACATAATTCTTTTCGAAACACTTCTTGCATTGAGTTCTATTCTCATTATTTAGCAGTATAAATATTTCATTATATGTGCTTGCCGGGTTCTACTCTAAGTCCTCTGTTGCGTAACCCATCTTTACTCCAACGTGTTAACATACATGCTCTTCCAGAATTTTACGAACATCCATGTATCAAATTGCTATTTAATTATTGTTGGGAGTACAAACCTAATGCCAAAATCAAAATACCCCATTAGTTTTTAGTAGGTATACATTTTTTTTGCTTAATAAAACTTTTTTTTACGTTCTAGTCCATTTGTTTGTATTTTTATGTTTTATTTAATTTGTAGGCCAACATCATTTGTAACTTTCGCTTTTCTTTTTCTTTTCTTTTCTGCAATTTTTCCCACTTTGTACTACAATAATTTTCTTTTTGTCATTTTCATTTACACTTTAGTACGTTAAAAGCAAAACAGAAAAAAACCCCGTGCTTGTTCAAGTCAAATGTTTTATTTCTTTTATTTTATGTAGAAAAAAAAGAAGAATAAATTTTTTTTTTAAATTTTTCCTTTAAATTGCTTTCCTTTTTAGATGTTAATAGTAAATACTTGTTCTATTCGTCGTACATTTGTTAAAACTCAGCATGTTTGTAATCTTAGATGACCATTTAAGTGCATTTAGTCATTAAGTTCTGGGTAGAGAAGATAAAAAACTACATGAAATTACTTAAGTTGCCATTTTTATGGACTGCTCGAAACGCTTTGAATGGCTCAGTTAAGCAGTTTTATGTTTTGTTACGAAGAACATGTAATAAAATTGAAGAAAAAAGGTATTTGGCATGATAGCAATTATTTTGGGTGAAAGATGAAGATCTTAGATGTGTTACGTATATCATGTATTTCAGTAATTAACTGTAAACATTTTGGAAAATTATTTTCTCATTCGATTTAAGGTTTTTATAGGATAATTGGGAAAATGGATTTTCTTATTCAATTTAAAAATTTTAAAGGATAATTAGCATAGCCATGTATATATAGCATTATCACTTGTTTTTATGTTTGATAGAAACTTGCCTCAGATATCTTGCATTTGTATAAATAAATTTTAAAGTCTACTTCGTGGTAAAAACGGCCAAATTTGTTTCTCTCATCCCATTATCAGTAGGGAGTGATAGCTTGTGCAATTACAGGGTTTGAGGTACAGTAAAAAAATTTGGCCTTGATAGTGTCTACACACAGAGAGAAAAAAATATGTCTATTAATATTTCGTCTCGAAGTAAACTATGATTAAAGGAATATTTTTACATATATTTAGTCACCGCAACCATATTATTGTTTCCGCTTTTATTTGATGATTATTTCAGTCCTATGTAAAGCCACTACAAGCATATTATTCCTCCGAGCGCAAGGATTTTCTCCTCTATGTTTTAACAAACATCATTCAGCCGGGCGAAAGGTTATTCTTCTCTATAATAGAACACATCGGCTTCATTACTAAAGCTTCTCTGACTTCATCTTTTTCCACTTCCTGTTCCATATTTTTCAACAAGAATTTAAGCCAAATTGTGAATACGACCATTTAATCCTACTAATATTACTGAGGTCAATACTAGCGTCAAAAAACTTTTTTTTTTTTTTCCTTAGTACACGCAGAGAAAAAACATGTTTCAATATGGTCACCCCAAAAAAAAAAACTTTTTTTAAATAAAATTTTTGCCATACTATGTTTAATTTAACCATATTATTGTCACGGACAACCATATTATGGTTAAATTAATCCTCCATCAAGAAACCACAACCATAATATGGTTGTCTCTAAACATGTTATGGCTAAATATGACAATAATTTGTTTTTAAATTGACAATAGTATTTTCCTCTTTTCCAAGAGCAAGATGCTTTGGTTAAAAAACAACCATGCTATTACAACTCTTAAACATGTTTTAGTTATTATTAACCATAACATGTTCGGAGGCAACCATAATATGGTAGTGGCTTCTTGATAAAGGACTAATTAAAACTGACTGGTACAGAAAAAAAGATTGGAAATAAAACAGTATTTATTACATTATTGTACATAAAAACTTTCGTTTTTGTAGATGAGGTGTATTGGAACAGTCACCTTGCATCCCACAGCTGATTCAATCGGCCACAGTTTTTAGGTCCAGGTAAAATCACTCGCGTTGTTCTTCGCTATAATTTCTGTGAATTAGAGGAAATGGACTTTGATGAAAATACATATTTTGTTGAATGAGCAATGGGAACTAAACCATATGTGTTGCCATTGTGTAAGAGTACACATTTAAGGCTTAATTTAGAGCTGTCTATAAAGAGACGCTATTCACTTAGCTTTGCACATCCGAATAATATAGTTTCAAGTAAAAAAATGTAGCAAGTGTTGCACTTTTGTACAATAGAACGTAACTCTAGTATTTGACGCCAGCAAGAATTAGCCAAGACCTATGCCTTACCTTAATACCTTATTAAGTCATTTAATTATTTTCGGTACGCACTCTACTAAGGATTTGTTAATTAAAGTTTTCGCCTAATGATGGTTCAGGGTGCTTTAAAAAAACAGTGAAAAATTGTTACTTTTTAAAGGGATAAATTAGGTACTTTTTAAGGGCTTAAACGTTACTTTTCGCTTTCAATAAATTTCATATACACACTTATGGCCAACTTTAACATCAATGCACTTTCTGTAGGCATAAAAAGAGGAAAAGCTAGTACTCTTAGTACACATTTTCCATTGATACTTTTTGTCTTTTTGAAAAATTTGGTATAGATATAGCATATGGGCTATATTATATAGGGTACCTTTTATGATGCAAAAACGGAAAAAAATTGGTTTAGTTTCTCTTTTTGAAAATATGGTATACAGATTGCATATTGTCCACACTAAAATATAGGGTTCTTTTAAAGGGAAAAAATTGGTACTTTTAAGGGGTTAAAAATAACTTTTCCCTTGCAATTAATTTTTTATATGTATACAGTTATAGCCAACATTAACATACATAAACTCTCCGTAATCTTAAAATTAGGAAAAGCCAGTACTCTTTTACCTTCGGTACTTTTTGCTTTTCGAAAATTATGGTAGGCCGATAGCATATTGCCCGCATTAAAATACATGGTATTTTTATGATGAAAAAATTGGTACTTCTTCTCTTTTTGATTAATTTGGCAAATGGAGTACTTGGCGGAATATACATATTAAGAGACATGGACATTTGAATGTCAGTTGCTCAAGAGTATTGAGTGGTTAAAACATATATCGTTAGCAGAAACTGAATATATCACGGTCGCTACTGTACGTGATTTGTTGAGCAATATACGGTCAAGAAAATCGTGTGCTCTAGACAACGTGCGAAATGAATTTTTGAAAAACCTTCCTTTAGTTGCTATAAAATATCTCCTAACAATATTCAATGCATGCATTAAGTGGCAATATTTTCCTAAATCATGGCGAACTGCTAAAATTATTCCAATTTTAAAAACTGGCAAGGCAAGTAATATTACAGCCAGTTATCGCCCTATAAGTCTACTTAGTAGTTTGGAAAACTATTTGAAAGAATAGTAAAAATCAAACTTTGGCAGTACGTAGATAGCGCCAACATAATTCCAAACAAACAGTTCGGGTTCAGACCTTCTCATAATACAACACTGCAACTTAAACGTATTAAAAAATTTGTAGAAAACAAAAAAGACTCTAAGGGCCATTATTACAACCTAATGATAAAGTTGCTGATAGTTAACGTGAACAATAGCTATCTTGAACGATAAAGTGACCAATAAGTTTTTTCCATTATTACAACTGTCCGATAAAATAAAAAATGTAATTTATATACTGTGGCAACATTGCAGTATATACCGACTACTTTTGGTTGTTTAAAATACATAGTGGCAACGACTTAGTTTTGTTTTATTTATTAATTAAAAACAAAAGTAAATTTTTGTGCTTTATTTTTGGTTTTAATGGTAAATTGTTTTGTTTTTTGTGTTAAATTGTGTTTTTTGAAAAAGTTGAGTAATTTAAGACTATCATTGAAGTTACCATATCTTCAGCAGAAAATATGGCATCTTCAAGTTCTTAAAGTTCACTTGTAAAGTTACCATGAGGACAAACCTGATGTTAGCTTATCAGTCACTTTTAAGGTAAATGTTAACTTGTAATAACAAAAAACTATTTATCTGTCAGATAGCATCCTAAAAATAACTATTTGTAAGTTGTAATAATGGCCCTAAGGAATCTATTGGTATGATCTGCTTAGATATCGTTCATTTTATGTGGCTATTAATAATGTTTTTTCGAATTCTTTTAACATAATGGCTGATGTACCTCAAGGCTCGGTACTAGGGCCATTACTTTACATTTTATACTGCTCTGATATTCCTATGCTGAACTTATGTAACTATGCTTTTTTTGCGGATGATACTGCTATTTTTAGCTCTGGGTCTTCACCAGAAATAATAATCGGCAATATGCAATCTGCCCTCAATAGTTTATGTCATTACTTCACTAAATGAAAAATTAAAATTAATGCATGAAAACCACAATCTACCTTTTTTACAAGGAAAATAAGTTCATGTAATCTTCCTGGCTCCAGCTTATTTTTAAATGGTATAGATATACCCTGGTCTGACAATATTAAATATTAAGGTGTAAGTCTTGATAAACATCTAACTTATAGCAATCACGTAATACACATAATACGAAAGTTTAATATTGGTATCAGAACATTGTACCCTCTTATTATTCGCAGATCTCAACTTAGTTCATATAATAAAGTTATTTTGGTAAAAACTATATTCCAGGCTATAGTTTTATATGCATGCCTAGTTTGGGGCCATTGCGCTTGAACTCACATCAAGAAACTGCAGATTGGACAGAACAAACTTCTTAAAATGATTTTGAATCTACCGTGGCACTACTTTCTATATTTAATTTAAGTATGCTCCTTTAGTTTAATTAGTAAAATATTATAGCTGTAAGGTATTTTTTACCATCTCTCTTACCCATTCGTGTTTTTCAACATACAGATAAATGTATCTCTAAAACTTTTTTATTTTTGCCAGAAATCTATTTTTGAGGTACTAGAAACGTAATATTGAAATACAAAATAAGCAAATTAATGAGAAAAAGAAATTCCTTTTTCTTTGATGGTTTCAAGTACCATTAAAATTGTTTCTAAACGATATATCGTCGGTTGACAAGTAAAACTCACTAAGTGCAGTCAGAACAGTTTAGAGATATTGAGGTTTCAATGTTAAATTTTGTATAAAAAATCTATTATACATAAAAGATCGATAAGATTTTGCAGAGTAAATTAAAAAATAGTTTCTTTATTATAATTGCTTCTAAATTTTCGGTCTAACTACAAAAGTTTTCAAGACAATACAAAATAAAACCCTTAATGATCAAATCTGCACTTAGTGAGTTTTACTTGTCAACCGACGATATTTTAGCCTAACATAAATATAATAATTTTCTATTTTTTTTTCTCTTTATAAATCTTGTACTGATGCAATAAAACATAAACTTGAAATGTTGTTTCTACATTAAAATAAACAAAATAAACTCTATTAACTTCTAAAAGTCTTTTTTCTAGAAAAACAATGGTTTCACGTTTCATTCATCATAAATTATTGTTTGTTTTTTTATCCACCAAAATCCATCTTTTTTTAAATGTCTTATTAAATTTTAAGTCTTTTGCTCATAAAATTAGATTAAAATGGATTTTATGGATACAATTGTTTTCGTTGCTCCACTTCCATTTTTATTATTTCACCACTTAAACATAAATCAAATGTTTACGAAATGTACAATTTTTTTCCTTTTGCGCGCTCTTTTATGGATGAGTCTAATTTGATTCATAAATTATTAATTGCTTGATTTATTTATTCCTGTATATATATTTTCGCTTTTATTCGCTTTTTTACATTAAACGGAATTGGCTTCAGAACAAACTTTCATTTATTTCGTCATCATTTTAATGATGACTTCAAGGATTTATCTTTAAAGAATTACATTTATTTAAAGTAAAATAAGTGTAAAATATTAGGAGGAGAACATTGTCGAGACACCAAATTTTTGGCAATTTAAAATAAATATAAATTACTTAAATACATCGGAATTTCAAAGCTATATCCGAGAAATTGGGAAACAAATGTTTGTCCTCTTGAAACAACTCCCTGTTCAAAATACTGTACACTCAAAATAAAACGCAATATAGAGTGATATATTCGGCTGTGCCGAATATTTGATTCCCTCCACCAACAGGAGGCTTTATTTTACAAAATTTGGCATATGCTTCACTAAAGTGCAAGTGCGGGTAAAAAAACGTTCTCTAAAAAATTAACAAGGAAATCAAAAGTACACGTCGCAATGAGAGTGGGAAAAAAATAAACACAAATTCTTTATTTTTTTTTTTAATGTCAGTTTGGGATATGTATACACAGAAAAAAATACCAATGTCAAATTAACATGGTGCAATGCTATAACATATAACAAAGTTCAATATTGAATCCATAAAATTCTCTTTTACGTATTTTGTGTAGAAACAACAACGGCACTACAAGAAGAAAAACATAAATTTTTTCCTTTTCATGCTTAAAATAATTTATAGAATGAAGAAAAATTCCCGTTTTCTTCTTGTTATAATTATTTAATAAAATGGTCAAATTTTCGAGGTGGAATGATAAAGAAAACATATCGGCCCATTCTGCTGGTGTCTTTTAATTGTGAATGCTTCTGTTAACAAAGGGGAATACCACAAAAGAGAAACATGTGCAAGAGGAAAATAAATAAAAATATTCTCTCTCTCTGGTCTAGGGTAAGTGTCTACAATTATTTTAAAATAAATACATATGTTGTCTCTGAAGCTTCTTCCTACTGTTATTTCATACTCAGATTTAATTGATTCTACATGAAACTGACGTTGCTACAACTTGAAATAACTTTCATTCCACGTGATTCGCAGTGATATTTCAGTATAAATGTTATTTTGCTCTAATTTTACTGGAATGTTAAATTTACATGAATTATATATTTTACTATGAAGCAAAATCATTACCGAAAAATGTAAAATCAACCTTGTTTTCGACGATATTTCATTAATTTCTTTCTGTGTGTACGTCTGTATGAAATATTTCTTATCTTTATTTCATTGATAATATTGCAACAACAAATCTTTGTATGCGTATGACACATACGACACACGAGTATACATTACGAATTCTTTGTATGCGTCCGCTACCAACACAGAAAAAAATATTATAAAATTAAAAAAATTGTGATATTAATTAAATTTGCAGCAGTAGACAAATGATTAGTATCAATTAAACATTTGGTTCACTTGATTAAACGTTTGATTCACTTGATTAAACGTTTAACCCTTTCGGCCCCAACGTTGCTTGCGGGCAACTTCATATGTTTGACGACTAACGGTCAGCGTTGTTTTTGTTTATGTTCGTGTAACCGTATCAATATCGAAAGCTACATGTGTTCTCTTTAAGTTGAATAAAACACCAGCTAGTTTGATTGTCTATTAGCAAAGTTATTTTAAATAGTACGCGCGTGTGTCAAGACAAATATATTTGCGAATTTGAAAAGAGGTTTTTATTTATGTGACTTTTTTTCAAAATTATAACAAAAATTTAAAATATGTTTATTGAATCTTATTTAGTAAATATCAAGCAAAATATTTGTAGAAGTTAAATCTTAGAATTGCAAATAAACTACAGGTGAGTAATTTTCAAAGTTGTCAAGTTGCTTGTGAGCAACTTTGGGCAATCATGGTAATTAATTTACATACTTTTAGACATGAGACCCCAACAGAAGGGCTTGACAAACAAAGATATTGAAATAATTTTGAACTTCGATTGGGATGTTTCCAGTGACGCGGAAAGGGGCGATGAGCTGGAAGACATATCTGCAGTGCTGGAGAGGAATTTGGAAGGGCCTTCATGACAACATACTGGCGGATGAGTTTGAGCAAGAAATTTCTGGTGGTGTTAATATGTGCTTTGAAAAAATTGATCCGAAATCTCTGAAATGGAGATCAAGGCCATATGAAGCCCCAGAGACTATTTTACAGGACGATAATATCCTGGAAGTTCATGAAGTTTTGACACCAATTGAATATTTCGAAAAAATGTTTGATACTCGTTGTATTGATTTGATCACACAGCAAACTAATTTAAATGGACTACAGGAACTCGGCATTGATCTTAACTGTACTAAGGAGGAAATAAGACAGTATATTGGTGCTTTATTATACTTAGGTGTTTTTAGACTGCCCCAGTTTAAAATGGCATGAGCCCAAAACATAAAGCTTACGGCTACATCAGAAGCAATGTCTCGCGGCCGGTTTGAAAAAATTAAGCAGTGCTTACATTTCAATGAAAACAGCCAGCAACCTAAAAAGGATGATTTAAAATATGACAAGCAGTGATACTAGATACGCCCTTTGCTAAATATCCTCAAGGAGAACTTCAATAACACTAGGTCACAAATAACAAACTTTTGTCTGTTATTTGTTTCTAGCATACTTTTTCTCATGGATTTGGACCTACTGAACACGAAAATGAATTTTAAAAATTTTTCTGTCGATTGGTTTGCGAGATACAAATTTTTTAATTTTTTTTTTTTAATTTTTGGAGGTACACTTACTATTTTGAGCATATCTTTAGTCTTCTTTGACCTATTTTATCCTACTACTACTCAAATTAAAGACAATTGAGCCGTCTACAACTTATTTTCAGAAAATTTTCAAATCGGGTTAGTAGTTTTGATGTTGGCGGCTTAAAAAGGTTAAAAAACTGGGTTTTTTTAGTAAAAATGTGGCTGAAAAATTCATATAAAAATTCATATAAAATATAAAACGCGATGTTAACAGCGATTTTAATTTTTTTACGTATAGCTGACACTTTTCCAAAGAAAATAAGCCCTTACTTAACAAAATCTGATGACAAATGGCCGACTTATTATTTTTTTGGTAAACGACCGAAATTCCTCTATTTCACGATTTTTTGATTTTCATTATTTGCACAGCTTACCTACCCAACGCAAACGAATAAATACATTTGAACTTAATTTAAAATAAACAAATTAGTCTTCGTATATTATTTTTTAATTTATTTACAGCACTACATGCTCAATGTATCGCACAATTAGCTAAACTAACGAAATTAAACTAACTAATTAAATTAAGCAAATCAACGCACAAAAAAAATTAGTAAAAACAAAGATATAAGTGTACATTTTATGCCATGTGGAAAAACTGCTGACTTCTTCTTTGTTTTTTGTATTCGCTGCAATCGGTCTCACGTATTAGGGTCCAAATATAGTCACCCATCATAGCCGTGTCATACATGCCCTGATAGCGTCGTTCCATAGCCTTCAATTCCTGATGAAAGCGCTCGCCGTGTTCGTCGCTCACGTCTCCTAAATTCTCAGGGAAAAAATCCAAATGAGAATGCAGAAAGTGTATTTTAAGTGACATGTGCACTCCCATGGCTTCATAGTTCTTTACCAGATCCTCAACTATGTCCTTATAATTCGGGCTTTTGTTGTTTCCTAAAAAGTTTTCCACAACAAGCCTGAAGGAATTCCATGCTGCGGCTTCGATGGGTGATAACAGCTTTGGGAATTTTTCATCTTTCAAAATTTTTTTTATCTCGGGTCCTGCGAAGACTCCTTCTTTAATTTTTGCCAGCGAAAGGTAAGGGAAAATTGACCGTAAATAGGCAAAAGCTTCACCTTCTTTGTCTAATTTTTTGGCAAAATTTTTAATCAAACCCAATTTTATGTGCAGCGGCGGAAGTATTATATTTTCACGGTTCTCTATTAGTGGTTTGCGCTGAACATTCGCTTCTCCAACTACAGGTTTCGTTCGTACCGACCATTTTTTTTTTATATAATGCTGATCATCAGCGCGGCTATTCCAAAGGCACAGAAAACAGCAATGTCGCGTATAGCCTCCTTGGAGTCCACACAGAATGGCCACAACTTTAAGGTCGGCGCATATTTTCCAATTGTATTTCCTATACTCTATGCATTTCAGCAAAATGTCCATAGTTTCATAGTTCTCCTTTGAATGAACCGCATGAGCAATAGGAACAGATGGCTTTTCATTCCCATTATGTAAGAGAACTGCCTTCAAGCTCTCTTTGTTGCTGTCAATAAACAACCTCCATTCGTTGGGGTTGTGAATTTGGTGAAGCTCTTGGAACAAGCCTGAAATGTCGCTGCAAAAACATATTTGGTCTTTCTTTGTATAAAATTTTGCATACTCCTTGTGACGGTTTCTGTACGTTGATACTTTCACTTCTGAAGCCGCAAATCCACACTCTATCATCCGAGACGCAAAAAGTTCGGATTTCTCCTTAGTGAGACCAAAATCGCGCACCCAATCGTTTAGTTCGGCCTGTGACAGTAATTTTCGCTTTGCACCCGGCTCAAATTCGCTTGCATTTGACTCGGACTCTTCTTCTGACGATTCTGCTTTTTGAAGAGATGCACCAGGGCACACTGGATATGGCACATCATGCGAATGTGGTACTGGAAGCGCAAACGATCCCACTTGAGCGTAGTTCCATTTAAAAAATCTTCCTACCCCACTGTTTGTGGTGAGGCAAAAATAACAGTCTGTGGAATGGCATAGCGGCTTTTTCCACATCATTGGTGTATCGAATTTCATATGGCGGCTAAAATTAAAATAAATTACTATATTCGCTATGTATAATGTGTTTAAATAAAAATTCTTACCTTCCGCCAGCTGCCCAGTTGGTTAAGATTATATAGCAAAGATCACACAGCGACTTAGGTGTCCATGGTTCTGTGATATTTGGTGAAATACCAAAGTAATTCAAATAGTGCAATTGTACTGCTGGAGTAAACTTGTGTGCGTGATTTTTTTTTATAAACTGGCCGCAAACATTGCAGAAATTGTCTGGATCGTTCAAACACTCGAACACACGTAGTCTTTTACTCATTGTCTTCCTTGCGTTTTCTAAATATTAACTTCTTTACACTTTCACAGACAGTTTTGAAATGCAATTGATAACCGTGTCTCCTTATGTTTAAATATGTATGAGCATGTAGTGCTGTAAATAAATTAAAAAATAATATACGAAGACTAATTTGTTTATTTTAAATTAAGTTCAAATGTATTTATTCGTTTGCGTTGGGTAGGTAAGCTGTGCAAATAATGAAAATCAAAAAATCGTGAAATAGAGGAATTTCGGTCGTTTACCAAAAAAATAATAAGTCGGCCATTTGTCATCAGATTTTGTTAAGTAAGGGCTTATTTTCTTTGGAAAAGTGTCAGCTATACGTAAAAAAATTAAAATCGCTGTTAACATCGCGTTTTATATTTTATATGAATTTTTATATGAATTTTTCAGCCACATTTTTACTAAAAAAACCCAGTTTTTTAACCTTTTTAAGCCGCCAACATCAAAACTACTAACCCGATTTGAAAATTTTCTGAAAATAAGTTGTAGACGGCTCAATTGTCTTTAATTTGAGTAGTAGTAGGATAAAATAGGTCAAAGAAGACTAAAGATATGCTCAAAATAGTAAGTGTACCTCCAAAAATTAAAAAAAAAAAATTAAAAAATTTGTATCTCGCAAACCAATCGACAGAAAAATTTTTAAAATTCATTTTCGTGTTCAGTAGGTCCAAATCCATGAGAAAAAGTATGCTAGAACCAAATAACAAAATGGCTGTTGCCTAGTGTAATCTACCTCAGGAAGATTGACGTGAGATGTGAAGATTATTATAATCTAGTATGTCTAAAGTGGTTTGACAACAAATCAGTTTTGCTAGCATCTTCGTGTAAAGACCACCAACCTGTTGATGTTTGTAAGCGTTGGAGCCCGAAGGAAAAAGCTTACATTGATGTTCCAAGACCTGCTATTGTTGCTTCCTATAATAAAGGCATGGGAGGGGTTGACCTGGCTGATATGCTCATGGAGCAGTACAAAGTTAACTCCCGCTCAAGAAAATGGTACATAAGAATCTTCTATTGGTGCCTTGGAACATCCGTTACAAATGCCGGGTTGCTTTATAGAAAACTTCTTCGTCTACTTCAACCCAACCAGAAACATATTCCATTTATACAATTTCAACTGGAAATTGCTAATGCACTTTTGCAATATAATTCCGTTTCTGAAGATTCCATCCAAAGAAAAAGAGGACGACCATCGAATTTGGAAAAAAATGATCCAACATCTTCCGATGGTATCTCTCCCTCGAGCAGTGTGTCTTCGCAAAGCACCAAAAAGTATAGGTTCCAACCGAATCCTCCAGATGCAAAGCGGTATGATAAAGTTGATCATTGGGTAGTATTTGGCGAAAAAGGTCGCTGCAGATTGTGCAAAACAGAAACTCCAATGTCCAAATGTCTTAAATGTAAAGTCCATCTTTGCTGTAATAATAACAAAAATAGTTTTTTGTTCTTTCATACTTAACTTTTAAAATAATTCAATAAAACTTACTACGGCTATAATTACAAAACAAAATGTTTTTATATACCACAATTGCCCAAAGTTGCTCACAAGCAACTTTCTCTACGGCCCAAACGAATGGGCGTGGCGACTTGAAATTTTGGCCAGACACTCCTTAAATGACTATTAAATGATTAAAAGTAAAACAAAATTTTTAGGGATACAGATAAAAAGTTGGGGTCGAAAGGGTTAATTCACTTGATTAAACATTGAATTAACTTAAATTTTTAATTAAAACTGATTTTATTTTTAATTAATGCTTTATTTGGTGAACAATTTTGAAGAATTTTTTCAGTGAAAGCAAAAAAGGAAGCATCCCTAATTCTCGCAGACTGCTTGAGGTAATTTTTATATATTTGAATTGTGCGAGCAACAGTATTGCATAGCATTTGTCGGTGTGGTGGTATACAAACTGCTTGTTTACACATTTGAATTTTGTTGCATGTTTGATAAAAAATTTACTTTATGTATTTTACTATAGATAGAGTATTTTTTATTGTTTCTGAAAACATATTATGGTTAAATTAGTCCGTTTTTACCCGTCGCAACTATAAATGGTTTTTTTTTGTAACTTTGCAGGTTTTCACAACAACTTTTATGTTAACCAAACCAAATACAATTGCTTGATTGCTGAGACAATCATAATATGTTCCTCTTAAATATGATAAAAAGAAAAAAATGGTAATATTTAAATATTTAAGCCAGTGTTCGAAAATAAACACTTAATATCGCTTCTTAGTGTTCGGTTCGGTAGATTTGTAGAAAACACAAAAGCCAATAGTTTTTGTGTAGATAATCATTAAAAAAATAACGTTTTCCTGATAGTCATCTTTCGAACACAAAATTAATACTGTTTTTATTAAACTCAACAAAGATGAGGACATTTAATTCCGTTCGGTTTTTTTTAACTTCACAAACTTCATTGTGTTTGGCTCATTAATGTTCGTCCCATTTGGCAGGTAAAAAACCAAAAATGTTTTACAAAAACAAAATACACAAACGAAAAAATAACAAAAAGCCAGCAAAATAATTTTACACAAACAAAATATATACATACAAAACAATACATACACAAACTGTTCGTGGTGCGGTCGTTGCTAAAATTTTTTGTTTGTTCATTAATTCATTTAATGTAAAAAAATGAACATTTAAGAACATTAAAATAAAATGTTTGTCTACAGTATCACTACTGTTTTAAACGAAGAACAGAACAATATATAAAGTTCGGCTCTTTTTCGAAAATAGTTACGAACGATATAAAGGGTTGTGTTCCTCTACACAAACACTAAATAGATAAAATAGATATCGTTCCTGGGTGTGTGGGCCGAACGGACACTGATTTAAACAAATGAATGCTCTTAGAAATACATAATCATAATATGATTGCAAAACACGTGACAATGTTGGTGGGCTAACAATAATTATGATAACGTGACCAAAATATCTTTTGAAATTTCCTTTAACAAATCACATCAAATTTATTTTCTATAATCCAGAAGGCAAATAAATATATTATAATATAAATATTAAGAAATATGTATGTTAAACAAAACTCCTGCCAAGTCTATCTAAAACAAACTCTAAATCTTTTTTGAAGCCAAAAAAAAAGTGAAAGGAAAACGTACAACAATAACATTTAATCTTCTATCTTAAATCTAATATTGCAACCCGAAAGTAAAACATAATTTGTAGATACATATTTTTGTTGGTTTTTTCCAAGTTTCACTCAAAATAAGTAACTTTCCATGCCAACAAATTGCTGCTGCTAGAAACTTTTGTTATACTATTTCTTTTGAATCTTCTTCAACTTGAAGTCAATTGTGTTCCCTTTTTCAGAGTTTAACAGCATAAACTTGTGCCAGGGAATAACTTGACCTTTAAAATGGAAAGGAAAATAGATGGAGGAGAAACGGTTGAGAATATCTAGGACAATAATAATAAATGGATTTCTTATTGTTACTGATTATTGTTTGTACGAGTTTATCCTTTTTTCCCCCAACAATTTTTATTTTATTTTAACATTTTACTTTTTATTCAGTTTATGCTTTTTTATTTTTTATATTTGTATAAAGAAACTCAAGGAACTTTTTGATTTTCTGGAAAGTTTTTTTTTAATAAAAATTTATGTTGAAATGACATTAATTTAAGCTAAATGTAGTCTTTTGTTGTACAAAGAGAAATTTTTATATTTTCTTATTTAAATATGTTTTATTTATGCATGAAATAGTTCAATTTTTATAAAAAAAAAAAACAAGAATGTCATATACCCTACATCATGGTGCAATAAGAACAGAAAGTTTTAAAAATACCGTTGTTTAGATATAAATTAATCTTTTTTGTGCCACGCCAATTCTCCAACACTTCCCACATTTTGAAGTAACAATTTGGTGAGAAGGTTACTTTTATCCTATAAGGAACATATATGAACGAAAAAAAATTTTAAAAATGTTTTTTTCCATAGGTGTGTCATATTTAAAATGTCATAATTTCGCCGAATTAGCCGAATGTGTTGAGATTATTTCTTCAATATCTCGAAAACTACAAAAAAATTCTAACTCCGACTTTAACCTCGACTCATACTCTAACATTGAGGCTAAACATATATGAGACTAGCCCTTTTTTGACTTTAAACTCCTTTTTTTAATGCAGTATCTCTTAAGTGGTTAAATACAGCAAGAAAATGATTCTTTAAAAATTTTAAATCGATATAAATATATTAAAGTTCAATACGGCACGTGTTGAGTTATTTGCATATCGTCATTGCTCTGACAACATCGGGTATGTGCAAAATTTTAAAATTTTTTTTATTACACCCTATGAAACATTTGTTTATGATACGTCTACCTTCCAAACCGTTTAATGATATATTTACGGGTTCAGAAGTTAACAAAAGTAGCTATGTGTAACCCATATACAGAATGTTCATACAAAAACAGCTATGTGTAAAAATTCACTTAACTATTTTTCACAACATTTAGATTTTAAGAAGTATTTTAGTTATTTTATGTCAAAAAAAGGTGCCCGTTAGGCTTATTGGTGGTAAGCTGTTCTATCAGTGCGATGGCTGCGGGTTCGATACCCGCCAGAGTATCTGGTCTGTTTTACAATAACGAGCTAAAGGTCTTCGTTACTATTGCTCGGTTAATTAAGTTTGAACACTATTTGCAATTGACACTACATTTTTAATGCATTGTTCAAGTTTTGGTGAACAGTGCAAAAATATAATGTAATAGAAAAATTAACCAAGTGCAAAGAGTTCAGCTGTTTTAATATAAATGGCAAACTGTCAACAATTTTAAAAAAGTTATCGATAAAAAATGAAGTTATGTCAAAAAAAATGTAAAATTAAACTAAAAATTGACATTTTCAGCTTGAAATATTAAAAGTGTTGCTGAATCAGCGGTTTATGGGCAAATTCAGCGATTTACCGCTTTTTGTTTTTAGGTTTCTCATAAACAAAAAGTTGGCAACATTTAATAAAATAAACAAAACAGGGATGGCTAAGTTGTTTCAATTGTACTTTTTTGTTGATACTTTTTAAACTAAGATTTATAATACCTTTTTGTGGTGTTTTTTATGAATATAAATAAAAGTAATTTCAACTAAAAAACATCTTTTAGTACAATTAGGGTAAAAAAGTACAATTTTTAAAGGTTGTTGGTACAATTTTAAAAATTCTCAACGCCATCCCTGAAACAAACCCATAACAAGAGAAAAAAAACTAAAAACTTTGTTTACATTTTTTATAGTTCGCTCTTTCTAACATTTACGGTTTCTTTCGATCAATTCTATATCAATTAATGAATGAAAAATGTAGTGTCTAAGGGCTTAAGTAACTCTTAATAAATTGATAATATATCAACAATCTATCGACCAACCCGTTTGTGTACGCTTCTTAAGCATCCCATGTGGATAAATCTCAAAAATAATGAAAAACAATTTTTCGATATTTTTCACTTACAACAAACACAACATAACAAACTTCATTCAGCGGTTTTTTTCGGAGGGAACCACTATATCGTTTTGGCTTCTTGATGGATAACTACTTTAACCATAGTATGGTTAATAATCCACAATATGTTTATAATTCGAGGTTAGTAATAATTTTGTTGGAGGTGACCATCAGAGAACGGCTTTGTGCGATTGCAAAAAAATCGCATTTAATGAATACAAACGAATACACTCGCTTTCGGTCATACAATCAAACTTGCTCAACTGCACACATTCACTGATGGTTTGCAGTCATTCAAATAATACACATCGTGCTTTGTTATTTATAGCATCCTTTAGCTTCGTTTTTTAATTAAGATGTTTTTGTGTTCGGTGCGACAATGATTGTTTTGGTAAAGAAAAAAAAAATACAAACAAAAAAGCCAGAAATCAAGAAATCATTACTTATGTAGGCATTCAGCAGTTGCTATGTAGTACAAGAAAAAAATTGAAATGAAACGCAAACACAAACCCACTTGGTACAAACAATTTCCATTGAAATAGAAGGCTGTTCTTATTTGTTATCATTTCTTTAAAAGTACAGTAGTTCTGTACATACAATGTATTGTTGTTATTGTTGTTGCTATTGTTGTTATTGTTGTTATTGTTGTTATTGCTGTTAATGTTAATGTTACAAAGCGACTCGTACTCATACCAATTTAATTCGTCGTTGCCTCATCGAGTCGACAATGACTACGTGAATGCAAAAGCATAAGAATGTTTGCCTTTTGTCTTAGAGGAATTGTGATATTGCGTGAGCAACAATAAATGCGAACAAAGCACTTTCAATAAAAAGCTCACACATGCCTAAATCAAATGTGTTCAAAACGATGTCAAAATCACCAAAGTTGAACTTTGTTTTGCAGGCATAGAGGTAATGTAAATTTAAGCGTATGAATAAATCAACAAAAATAGTAGATTTTGCAGTTCTCTGGTGACCATATTGTGAAATATGTTTGCACAAAAAAAAATATGCATAAAGCTTCATTTTGATTCTTTTTCCAAAATTAATTAGCATTAACCCATTATTAGCCAGAATTTTTTTTTGGAATCGTGGAACACTGTGTCCTTTTTGTCTAAAATACATACTTTGTTCAGCGACTTCGCGGATACAATTTGGTAATTTGTGTTTTTACCCGGCAACTTAAGATGCCAGTGGGCATTCAGCTATCAAACTTGCAAATCAACTGTGGTTTACTTCTTAACTTTAATTTCTTGCAAACACGATTGTCGCATAACGCTTTAGTAGCTCTTTTAGTAAGCTTATGCTCGTGAATAAGTTTTTAAAAGGATAATTGCAGTAAAAATAAATGATGTATAAAATTCTACAAAGTCATCTGAAAGATACAAAAAGGGAGTATCAAATGGGCTGCAAAATTTATTTTGCCAAGCCCTAAAATTGGACTGGCCGGCATGTAAGATTTTGGCGGCGTTTTGCATAATTTTCGTTATGATTGGAAGAGACATTCTTCCTTAGTCCCCAATTCATTCATATGTCCGATTTATCGGATTCAACGTTTTTGCCTAATCTATTATTATTCCTTATTTAACTTTCCAAATAAAAATTTCAACACAAATATTGCTTAAAATATGTTAAGTTTTAATAAAAATATTCTTGTTTTCTTCAAACCAAAACAGCTATGTGTAAAAAAAAATTCAAAATAATTATTAAAAATGCTCCAGCAAAATGAGTTATGTGTAGTTTTTCGAAAAAATTTTTAATAGCTGCCCAAAGGCCAATAAGTCGAGTTTTATTTCACGAAATACTTAAAGTAATGTTAACATTTCTTCACTTAAACGTTTCACTTTAAAAATATATATTTAGGTAACTACATAAAACGGTTTTTGCTCTCCTGAAAAACCAGGAAAAAACACATAGCTGATTTTGTCGGAGCAACGACGATATGTAAAGTAGAAAATTTTGAAGTCGCGAGTTTTTGTGGGCACTTCGACTCCGACTCCGGTACAAACACTTCAACTCCGTCTCCACAGCCCTCGTTTTTATATAACAATTGTAGCGATTAGCAAATTTTTTGTTTATGTTGAACAACAAAATATTTAACTCCCTTGAAACTTCAAATATGTATGGTTGAATTTAACAATACAATGTTTAAAAAAAGGAAAATTAATCAGGCGTATTCTGAAAATTACGTGATTTCAAATCACTTGAACAACGTAGACAATTTTTTTTAACCCATTAACCATTTAATTCCAAAATTGCCTATACAAAATATACGTAAATAAACAGGCAGGCGGAAATCGAATCTGTTATATTAAGTCGTAGTGCTTGGGACATTAGTTTTGCGAATTAGAAATACTTCTACGCTCTTAGTATAACATATGCCTTTAATTACATAAAATTTGTCTACCTAATGTCAATATAATTTCTTCTATATTTCTCTTGATTTTTTAAATCAGAAAATTTATTTTGCTTTAACTAAAATTTATCAAAATTTTAAACATTAACGTTTGTTGAATTCTTGCTTTATGTAAACAGTGTAATCTCTCTAAGCCGGCACTTTCATGAAGCATACACCCCTTTTAGATGGATATTTTTGCCTAATCCCAGAACGTTCCATAAATAAAGCATTGAGATCTTTAAAGAAGACACATTCCTTCTCAATGGTCCCTTCGGTGGCCGGTCATAAGAGATTCCACTGTATTTATTATATATTATTATCTCCCGCTCCCCTTAATGATCATTTCATTTAATCTACATTTCTTATTTTATTTTATACGTACATATTTATTTTGTATTTATCTATAAACAGTTTTGTGGTTTATTTGAAAAAAATATTTTAGAATTTCATACAAAATGGCACGTACAAATTCTCTTTCCCAAAACATGTTTCCACAAAAACAAAACAAATGTTGTGGCGGGCACATTTAGGGTATTTTAGTGTTTTTACTTCGAAAAGATTTCATTCTTTCTTGCCTCGCAACTGTCTGGTTGTCTTTGGCTGCTTCAACCAGCATTTGAAAGCAGCAGTTGCCATTATTTGGCATTGGCAAACAACAACACAACAACTACAACAATATGCTGCACTTTTATTCTGCCAAACCAGCGTTATTGCTGTTGCTGCTGTTCATGGTTACATAATGTTATATTGGTCGTTACAAATTACTGCTACAAGTTTCAAAGTGCTTTAATTTATTAGTTTTTGTATCTAAGAGATACAAGCTATTGATACAGTTCCAATATTTTTTCTTAATGTAATTTTCAAATATTTTTTGTTGCTTTTGGGATTTTCTTGCTTTTTTTCCTTTTTTTTTGTATTGCTATTGTTTGCCTCGTTATTATGAAGTGAAATGAAGTATGATGATGGCTTTTAATAAAACCAAGAAGTTTTTCAAGGAAAAGATTAATTTCAACTTATAAATTTAAAAAAAAAATATATATGTGCTTAAAAGTTTGTTAAAACAAAAAGTGTTGTAAGCTAAATTAATGAGAAATGTCGTTAGGATTGAATTTAAAGTTAAATTAAAAAAAAAATTATTTAAAAGAACATTAAAAGACAATTCTTAGATAATAATAATTTAATAAAAGATTTATTATAGCCCCTTGAAGAAGATTCCAAATTTCTGCAAACAGTGCGGAATATTAGAAAAAACAATAATTATCAAAGTAATTTTTGGGAATACAAAATTTTTAATTTACAAAATTTTGTTAGTCGTTCTTAATTCCCAATTTTTATTCTTAATAAAAACACTTAAATTTATTGTGGAAGGGGTAAGATATGCCAATAAGTTGGAAAGTATAGTCGGTAAAGCTTCACTATGTGATACCCTAAACCAAAGTATTTAGAAATACGTTTAAGAGAGTCCACCCCATTGAGTTACATGTAATCATACCTTAATACCCTTAAGTTACATGTAATCATACATTAATACCCCTAATACTAGTTTCCTATTTATTTCTTCTTTAATAATTTAACTTTACTTTAATTTACTTTCTTGAACTTTCCTTTAATTTATTAATTATCAAATATTTTCTTTTACTTATTTTTCATGTTCTTCATATTAATATTGGGTAGTCTTTAACAGTTATATAAAACGAGTATAAATATGTAAATCAATGTAGGTTTAAGGTTACTTTTTACTTAGTGATTAAAATGTAAAGTCATTGAATAATTATTAAAAAAATTGTTTTATTGAAAAAAGTATTGTTTGGAATTTTTAAATAACTAACTATTGGGGGCTCATAAGCAATCATGAGCTTAAGATTCATGTAAGACTTCTTTATGTTAAACGGAAGTTATGACAATAAAGTCTAGTTAACACTTTTATACTCTGTATTAATACATGTCAGGTGCTTAAGTAATATGTAAAAGTGTCATAGTGTGAATGCAATTTGTTATGAAATTGACAAGTATTACAAAAAAAAATGTGACATCCCATACGACTTCATTTTTTTAAATTTTTCTAAGTGATAATACTTTTCATTAGATCAGGGTTACATTTTAACAAAAACATGTTTACGTTTGATATTGTGAATTCAAACTGTAATGTCGAATAAGAGTTTTTGACAGTCGAAAAAAAAACTCATTAGATTTCTATCTCACAAAGTATTATGGAATACGTAAGACTTGTGTTATAGTGTAAACTAGCCTTAACTGCTACTTTTTGGAAGTAGTATTTTTATGGGAGATTCTAGTAAAATTAAGTTTGCAAAACTATATTTTTGGGCCAACTTTGATGTAGGTAAGGTTATGTTCAATGGACAGCAGACACGAGGAAAGCTCACTTTACCTTATAGCGGTCCCTTAGTGATACCCTTAGCCAGTGACCCATTCTCCCAGCAAGCGTCCCTATCACCCAGTGATCCGTAATGACCGATATCACTGTCCTTATCGGGTCCCTACCGAGATCAAGTAGCACTAGAGTTCTCGCCGCGTCGTAGCCTGGCCATAAAGTGCTGGACAGCTAGCAGGTATGCTCCTCCTGCCATCTTTCCTGAGCCCTTCTATACATTTCACGTCTGAAGAGAGTCTTGTAGCGAGCCATTGAAATGCCGATCAGGCCGTCAACCAACATGTCGTCAAAGAGACAGCCCTGTTTGGCCAGACCATCTGCAGTTTGGTTGCCCGGATATCAACTATGCCCTGGTAGCCCTACCCTGGAATGTTTTGCGATCTCTTTTAGAGACATACGGCATTCCACTGTTAACATAGATGTCGGGAAGACACCTCAGCCAGTTTGCCGCCCGCCTTATGGCAGATAGAGAGTTTTATGTAAATAACAATATAATACGATGGTTATTGAGCACAAAAACGCTATTCCGGAAAGAAGTTTATATGGGGCTATGGAAAGGTAGGGACCGATTCCTACCATTTTTAAAAGGCTTGTAGTCCTTGTGACAATAGAAACGCTATGTCCGAAACTGCGACATGTGCTTCGCGAACAAGGACAGCCTGCCTGTCAGCCGGCTGGACAGACTTTGTAGATAGATTTAAAAAGTGATTCTTAGTCTGCATTACTGTGATGTGGGTAAGTTGCAAAACGGATAGTTGTAAACCTTCATAACAGGTGCAAAGTGTCTTTTCTACATATTGCAAACGATATATTGCTTTGCATTCCGTTTGTAATATCTTTATTATTGATCTTATAACTTATAAATTATAAATTTTCTGTGTTGTTATGATTAGCGAAGAATCGTACACTTTATGTGAGCTACGAATGCAGAATAGTCTTAGTGTAATTAAAACACTTTAATAAGTTTGTTGATAAAATAAAGATTAAATGTAATGAAATATGAAGTTCGATTTTTCTATAATCCCAAGTGGTATAAAAAAAGAGTTAAATCTGTCCACGTTTATGTTGGATTCGATTATCTGAAACCTAATTTTTACTTATAAACCTTTACAGTATAAAGTAGAGTTCTGGTAATGAAGGTTTATGAAATTGTTTTATAAATGACCGAATTAAGAACAAAAAGCTAATATTTTATTTCCATTCTAATGATTTTGGCACAAAAGTCCCATACTAGGATGATCACGGTTCGCTCAATTAGTATTGAAAAATATCCTGCAAAATAATAGAAAATTTTTACACAGTGGCTTATATCGAAAATTTGTTTTTAATAAATTTCAAAAAATCCAAAAAAATAGTAGTTATTTACAACCAAATGGATCTTAAAATTTGTGGAAAAAATCATAGTTTAATACAAAAAAAATTCAAGAAAATCAAGGAGCAGAAAAAGTGAAAAAAAAAATATATTTAAAATATTAGGTCCCGAAAATCGCATCAAAGATCACTGTGCAAAATTTTTTCTATTTTTTATTGGATAGTAGACAAAAAAATAAAAAATTAAATTAAATTAAATTAAAAATTAATTAAAAATGATTGTATTTGGACTAATATTGAAAAAAATTATGAGTTATTATTTGAACATAGTTTTCTTATAACGCTATTTTTTTAATTTTCGATATCTTTGTAACTATAAGCCAAAAAAAATCTGAAAATTTGCTGAAATGTGCTGTTAAGAAGAAACATTAACACAGTAAAAAAATAAAGGAAATCAAAGAAGAATATAGCAATTTTACTTGTTTAATGTAGATTTTGACAAGGAAGTGTCACAATTTTTCGCATACCCGAGGTGTCCTGATATAGAGCCTTCTACATTCTCCTTAATTACACTTATTAGTTTTTAATTGTTTACCTTAACACAGCCAAACCTTTGTGAGTTTTATTCAAAATCAGACTATTCATTTAGAAACTTAAAATTTGTTTCCCATTTTTCCAACATCCCCCATTTATTGATAATAGTAACAGCTTCCTTAAGAACATCAGAATTGGCTTTTTAACAAAATTGTTGGCTAAAAATTAAAGTATGAGACAAAACTATATAAAACTTATTAATACCTATACTAATTTTTTCTTTTTTTTTTTTGTTGCTATTTGTTAGATACAAAGTCGCCTTTAATTTGATATTCATCTCACAAAGAATTTCGAAAAACAGCTTCTTTAAATAATGGGAAAAATAATAAAATCATCATGGATTTTGTTTCTTATATAAGGTATGTTCATTAACTTTTCTAGAAAAAAAAACTTGCAACGAGAGAGTAAATTGAAAATTTACACTCTTTATTGATTTTTATTTTATGAAAAATTAAAACATTTTGCTAAAGCAAAATGTTTTAGAAAAAATTATAAGTTATGTGGTTGTGTCATTAAATTAAACAAAAAGTATATTGTGAAAAATTTTATAATATAAAAATTTTTTATTTTGTTTTTTTTTTTTTTTTTGTTTGTTGTTTTTAGGTATGTTGAATTTACACAGAACCTATATGTGTAATGAGCAGTGTTGCCAATTTAGCGATTTTTTACCCTGTTTAGCCATTAAAAGATGACTTTAGCCATTAACCATTTTTTTTAGCCATTTTTCAAATTGTTTAGCCATAAAATTTTATTTGCCGTTTTACTTTTAAAAGAATAATTTTTATTTTATTTTAAAAATTTATAAAAGTAAAATAAACATTTTAAACAGTTAAAACGCCTTTAATTTAAATCACAACTTTTACAAATGCTGAAAATCGCTATAAACGAGGATGAAACATCTTTCAAAATTAAGGAACAGTATTCCAATATTTAATTTATAAAATAGATCAACACAAACATCGGTGTTTCTTTCTGGTAGCAAGTATTTCAATAAAGAGATACAGTCGGCAACAAAATTTTTTTTAAGAAATTTCAGAATTGACTATAAAGTTGCTCTCACTTTCATGGTCTAATGCTGAAGTAGAGAGGGTATTGAGCGAAGTAAACATCTTAAAAGTAATTTTAGAAATAGGTTACATTTAGCAACCGTTTCGATTTTTTTAATTAGGTACATATTTTTACCGTAACAATATACTATTTTTACCAACACCACAATAGTGGAGAGGGTACTATGCGTTTGTGCTGATGTTTGTAACACCTTAAAATATTGATACTTAGCCAACCTTTACGTATACCGATTGACTCAGAATCACTTTCTGAGTCGAATTATCGATGATTGTCCGGCTGGCTGGCTGTTCATGTACACCTTGTGCGCAAAGTAACGGTCGTAAATTTGCAGATAATTAAATAAAATTTGGTACATAGGTTATAATGTGGTGTAGGGTATCATCTAACCGGGGTTGACCGACTATACTTTTTTAATTGTTTTTTATTGTAGATCTGGACTCAAAAGGTTGGGTTACTGTTGTCGTGATTATGATTTTCCCTCAAATTATTTAAAACTAATAGGCATGAGTGATTCCTATGAGATGAACAATAACGACATCGAATTTATCGATGATTTAATTTTTAAAATATATATCAAAATATTAATTTACTTTTATTCTTATTTAAGAAATTGATCTTGACTTACAATTTCATCGTAAACAAATTTAAAAAAATTATTTCTGTTTTGTTATTGAATTTTAATGTGTTTTTATTTAAAAAAGCTTTTAGCCATTTTTTAGCCCATTTTTAGCCATCTTTTAGCCATTTTTTTCCGTAAATTTAGCCATTTTTGGTCATCAAGTTTCGGCAACACTGGTAATGAGTGTAATCAAAAATAACAACGCTGTCTCGTTATATACCAGTTCCCAGCGGGAAAATGAGGAATTGATTACATTGATTGATTACATTCATTGGAATCTAGAAGGTAATTTTATCAGACAAAATAAATTGGCATTGATTACCACGTATATTCCCACATTTGCAGAACAAGGAATGTATTGTTTCTGCTCGTGACTATTATTCGTGTTTTTTACACATATATTTTCTTAATAAAAATTTGTTATTTTTTGCTGCCTTATGTCGTTTACAAAATTGTTATCATAAAGAATGCATTATTTTATTCATTCGCAGGACGCTGGGTTATAAACTATCCAGCGGGAAAGAGTAATCAATAGGAATCGAGTAAGTAACACATATCTTGTATAAAATTTGATTCCATAATTCGTTTATCTTAACACAGAACATGTCCTAGAATTGTAATAAATTATTTTAATGTATCCTGTGAATGAATTAAATAATTTATCTTTGATAATAAAAATTAGTAGCCGATATAAAATCACAAAGAAGTAACGATTTATATTGAGAAAATATGTAATAGAAAAACAATTCATTGCTTGTTCTGTAAATGTGGGAATATGCGTGGTAATCAATTCATAATTATTTTGTCTGATCAAATTATCTTCTCGATTCCAATGAATGCATTTTTTTTTTTTTTTTTTTTTTCTTCAAAAATAATAGATTATTTTTTTTTTTTTAATTATTTATGTAGTCAATTCCTCATTTTCCCGCTGGGTATGACGTGAACACTTACTAGTTACAATTCTTGAATATAAGCAATAATTTTATGTTATTGAACAGACCTACAAAAATAGTTATTTCAAATCAAGACACGTTTTGTTTACAATTAGAGCTGCAAACTACTGAACATTTTTATAATACTGAAAGTTAAGCCCAGCATGAAAATCTATTAAGTACTTTGGTTAACCAAATCGTAAAAATCATTAAGGATTCACACAATCATTATAAGGAATTGTAAAAATTATCGTTTATATATTTATAAAATTTGCGAGTTAACTCCTCTAACAGAAAATAGATGATATTGCAGTCATCCAATCTGGCAATAGAAAAGTTAGACCAGGTTATACGAACAGCCTACATGAACTTAAATGTATTGTACGGACTTAAAAAACTTATCTATGTATGATGACGTATGTACCTATTCAAAAAGTTATTTTTACACAAATGCCTTAAGTCATGGCCTTTGAGAGATTCTCCTCCCGATTTAAGCTTGAAACCCGAAACAGGTATTTGATAGCCTGAGACCGAGAGATTAACAACTAAAAGTGCTCCCCCAATCTGAACTCTTGTATTTTTTCTAGGCTAACATGTTAATCGCATTGTGGGTCGGTCATTGCCAAAACGACTTTAAATTTTAGCACACCAGACGTAATTAAAAACAAATTAAATTTTGTATTGAGAAACCCTGCTTGGGTTGCATAGGTACACGTTTTGGAAAGGGCAGAAGAAAATGGTTATCAGAACACGCTCCTTTTGCATAATTTTTTCCAAATCCTAAAAGCAAAACCGAATTTGAACACGCAAGATTTGATAAAAGCAAAAAAAAAAGTTTTGTTTATATTTAAGTATTGTTTGACAATATTCCAAATTAACTACTGGTATCTAGAATAGTTAAAAAACGTGTAAATGCTGGTTTCACTTTTAAATAAGCAGCTCCTAAACAATATTAACAGACAACATGACACAAAAGTGTCAATTGATTGTAAAGGCTGTATGTATATTTCGACCAGCAGCCGCCACAATAAACACCAACCACAAAACAATTAAAATTGTGGAAATTTTCTATATTCTAGAACACGCTTAACAGCAGCTAAATATTAATGAACAACATTCAACGGAAACGGATATAACACACAATGGATATGAAATTATTTACACATCCATTGAAATGTACAGTATGTTTGTATGTGTGAGAGTATAGAGAAAAACTACAACACGTTTAACTATTGTTTTTGCCATTTGTGTTTTTGGTGTAGGTGTATGCTAAAGAGTTTTTGTTTAGTTGTGTGTAAGTTTGTGTGTTTGTGTCTGCTTATTATTAAGCGTACCACCACCGCTACTACAGTACTATAAAAATGTGCAATTAACAATGACGGTGTTACGGTTTATTGGTTTTTGGAACATACTAGAGAGAAACTAAAGTGAAGGAATTTGAGAAAGGTAGGAAGTACTTTTGTTGCATAAAAGTTTCCATTAATGGTAGTGAGGAAAGCGTAAGAGTCTGCTAAAATGTTTGTGATTTTAATAAACAAAAAACATGGGATATTAGAAAATTGTAAGTACCATTTGCATGCATTTGATTATCTTTAAACAGGTTTGAAATTTAAAAAAAGCTTTAAATATTTCAAGTCATACAATTATTTTATGGTGCTACTGACTAAGTGAAGGGAGTTTGTTAATTTTTTAGGAAATAATTTTTTTAACGCTTACTAAACCTTTTCTGCATAGGCACAAGAGCTTTCTCCTTTATAATATAATAAACACCTTCGTCGACCAAAGCTTCTCTGCATAGCCAGCCTTAAGTGTGAAGGTAACCTCGCACCGGACTTTTTATCTAACTATGGGGTTTCAGTTCCTTTTTTATTTTGGGACTATGTTTCATTTCTTGGGATTTGTTTCATGTCCAAAATTGGGATTTTAATGCATAACGAACTAATTCCCTAATTTTAGGACTCAGTGCATTTTTCCTCTTCGGGGCTTAGTTCATAAGAGACTAAGTTCGTAGCCCCAATTTTATTACATCGTAGCAAAGTAGAATCTAATGGGAATATAAACTTTAAAAAGACATAAAAAAGAAAAGACCTCTCCACCACTTGTACGCTACACAGAAAAAAATTTTTGCGCCAGTAAAAGAATTAATCAAAAATAAAATCAGTTTTAATTAAATATTTAATCAGGTGAATTAAACTTTTAATCAAGTGAATTAAACGTTTAATTGAAATATTCTAAACGTTTAATTGAAATATTGTCAATTAAACATTTAATACACTTGATTAAAAGTTTAATTCACCTGATTAAATATTTAATTAAAACTGATTTTATTTTTGATTAATTCTTTTACTGGCGCACAAATTTTGTTCTGTGTAGATATAAAATGAATTATTTTACAGAGCCCACAAAAATATTAAAATAAAAACAGGAAGAAGCTGGAACATAAATAATTATAATTTTAGGTGAAGAATCTCCTGGCATACTCTTTTTAAAAGATCAGATCAAACTAGTTAGAAGGAAATTTACGGCCAGGCCGAATATTTATGTCCAGATAATTTTTAAAATATACAAAAGAAAACAGTAGATTCAAAACATAAAAAAATTTCTTTTAAACGTAGTCTTCTTTGAGCTCCAAATATTTTGTACCACGTTTCTCCAATTTTATTTTTTTTTTTATTTGGTATAGATTGTAAGCCCTGTCGGCCAAATTAATCCAGTTCAATTTAATAGCAAATGTTACATTTTTTCTTATTTCTTATTGAATGTATAACGGTTTTAAACACCCCTTTTGCGAAAATATTGAAAACGATATAAGGACAAAGCACTTGTGACATATTTATACAGTCAACTTCTAATTTTCTACAGAGTTTCTTATAACATTTTCTAAAACGTTGATATAGAATTATTATTATAGAGAATTTGCGCTCTCACAACTTGAACCTTCTAATGGAGTATCGGAAAGTAAATTTGTCTTTAAGGTACGCAGAATACACGGATCTTAAAATCTTTTAAATTTGTAATAATATTCTCATATTACTTAAACTTTCAAAATCACATTTCAATAGATTAACTGCCTGGTCTACAATCTCGACAAGAACTTTTCTTTCGAATATTAATATTGAAAACAAAAATCTAATTTCTTTTTACCACGTTGTACGATAACCCGCAGAAGAAAGTCAGTAAAAAGGTCATTCAGATGTGATAGTACCCAGAGTACCGCACACTCTCTTGACGAATGCCAAGGGTCTCATTAACCCAATTCCAGAGATTTCCCCGAGATCTTGGAAGTGATGATCTCCCAGACAGTTCGCCCTGGAGCGCACGAGTGCCGGACAGTAGCATAGCAAGTGTTCTACCGTCTCCTTTTCCCCTGGTACCCCACAAAATCTACACTTGAGTAGAAGCCATAGCTTGCAGCTCTATTAAGACACTGTTTAAGTCTATTGATACTGGTTTGTGATAATGCGAATAGACTTCTAATCTTATATCAATATGTAGGAAGTCAGAATGCCGTAGCAACATTTTTCTTTACACTTCTTGGTAAATACAGTGTTAAAGCATACAACCTCTTCAAAACAAATTTGATTCTTGAAGCAGCATGATTGAAAGTCAATTCAAAATCAGGTTATCATTAATTTATATCCAAAAACTAAGATTTATTGAGGTCTTTTAGATAAGTTTTTGCTTGTAAGGTCCCTGCGGGATATTCGTGTCAATTGTTCCAACGGACTGGTCCTGGGATTTGTGAAAATAGAATAAGTACAAAAAGAAAGAACTCATGACCAGTGAAAGGAGAATCAATTATGTAACTGGTTTATGAAGAACAAAAAGGTAGAAAAAGAAGTACGTTCAGTACAGTCTTCACCGGTGGTGTGACACATTTTTTAGGGACTTGCTAAAATTTGGCTCTTAAAGGACTTGTTTTAATGAAATAATACAACATTGTATTGAAATAATACTACATTATATTGAAATAATACTACATTGTTGTATCTGTTACTAAACGCGTCCATTGTGAATCGATGTGTGACTGGTCAAATGGTGTCAATTGACCCCCTCCACTGGCAACCCCATATAAAGTGTTAAAACTAGAACCGGTCTCTACCACCAAAGACCTATCACAAGACTACTTTGGTGTCAGTTCGCTTCCTTCTAGGGATGATTTCATCGTTGGAATAAAATATTTTTTTGCCAAGCTCTTTTTTTGCTTAGCGAAAGAAATAGTTACTCGGGGCCAAATCCGGAAAATAGATTCGTAATCAATTTATGAATTTTTGCCATGGAATGCCTAGTGATCACATGAAGTTTACTTCTCTGCATTTTCTTCTTAAATCACGAGGTAGTCTGCTATCAATGGAAGTCATATACGAACTTTAAGTTGAAGTTTGTTACAATTTTGACATGGTATACATATTTAGTTCAGGGGCGGGAAGTTCAAAAACTCACGGATTAAGTTTCAAGTCTCAACCTAAGGAAAATTATTTCACATTGTTGAACTATTACTTTTTTGATTATATGTATTTTACTAGCAGATTCGTAACTTGAAGTTTTGAAAAATAGGCCCCTGTGCGTATACTAGAGTATCCAATTATTCGTCTTTTGGTTTTGTTCGAGTAAGGAATTAATCGATTTGCGAATTGCTCAATTAATCGAATAAAGGTTTAAAATTGTTCGAATAACTCGAAGAATTCAAATAATTTTATCCAATGGGGAAAGAAAACATCTCTATTTGAACTGGTGCCAGCCAGTTATGTAAAACATTTTAAGCCAATTTATTATTTCTTAAAATCGAGTGAAATTGAAATCGATGGAGATTCTCCCTTAAATTTTTTTAAAAATTCTTCATTGATTTTAATTTCTTCGATTTTCAGAATATGCCCGATTGATGTAAACATTCTGAGTCCTTGAGCATTTTAAGGCGGTTTGGCTGGCTAGCTGGTAGTTAGCTAGTCTATCAGCGCCGGGGTTGCGGGTTGGATTCCCGCCAGAGACTCTGGTTTCTTTCCTGCAGACAAGCTTAGAGCTTCGCGTTGGCAAGTTGTAAACTTAAAAATTATAATAAAATTTGATTAATTGTTAAGGGTTTATGTATATTTATGAAGATCTACTAAATAAACACATGAGACAAAAACAATATGTTCATCATTTATTTGCAAGAGCTCCAAATAAATGTTGTTTTTTTCTTAAGATTGCAATTTCTTTTTTATTTCTTATTTAAATATTTAATTTCCCTCACCATTTTATTAAAAGAATTAAATTGAAAGCACTTGTTAGCAAACTACGCTTTACATTAAATAATACATATTTATAATTATCTTTTTCGCCCTTTTGCATGGCAAATTCTTTATAAAACACTGAAGCGTATGATTAATATTTAATGCAAATTTCTATTAAGTAAGCGCACCATAGCAACTTAAATGCCCAACAGTAAAATAAATCCTTTAATTATTTTTATTTTTCGTTTTATTTACGCAATTAGTGCTCATTCCAAGTAAATTATTTAGATATCTGTATGTCTTTTTTAAAATGGAATTTTAATAACATTTTGCCTAGAGCAATTGCTTCGTCGTTCAAGTGTCCTTACCTGGTAATCCATGAAATTATCAAAATTCATATATGAGCAGTTATTAAATGTATCCATATTTGGACCATGGTTACCAGCATCAAGCATTTGCAGTTCTTCCGGTGAAGGTGGTGGTGGCAAATCAACACCTTTAAATGAAACCCTCTTGGGAGTTTGTGTTGTTATGCCATTTGGTTGTTGTGGATGTTGCTGGTGTGGTTGTTGTTGTTGTTGCGAATGCTGTGAACGCCGGTTACGTCCCAAAGTGCCAGCCAAATTGCGGCTTCCTGAGTGCATGGCATCACCAGCAGCGGAAGCAAATGAACCCATCATATGTGAAAATGAAGCACAGCCAATAACCTGAGGTTCGCCATGATGTGGCGGAAGCTGTTGTTGTTGGTTGAAATTTTGTGTTGGCTGCAATATAACGCCACAGCCACCAAAACGAAAGTGTGGTATACAGGTGGTAGTCGAGACACTGGCTCCACATTCGCTGCCCTCAAAATCACTTTCATCTTGGGATCCATTTAAGGGGCCATTTAAGGATTTAGCTTGAAAATTACGCGGCAAAGTTGAACACTCCAAGGCAGAGCGCGTTAATGGCATCGCTGTTTTCAGTTGTTGTTGCTGAGGTGTTTTTGTTAGCGTGCCTGTATAAAGTATATTAACAGTTTGTTGTGGAATCTGTTGTTGAGGGTGATGTGTATGTGGATGCTGTTCATTGTTGGCTAGCTGAGCAGCAGGCTGCAGCAATAAAGTGGCTGCGGGTGTAGAACTTAAAGTAAATTCTGTATTTGATGGCGTCGCTGTGGCCAATATATGTGTGGGTTGCAACTGATAGAAATGTGTAGGCTGTACTGCATTTATCGATAAATGCTGCTGCTGCTGCTGCTGTTGTTGTTGCTGTTGCTGTTGCAGATGACTGTCGTTATCATAATCTACCTCTGATAAGGGAGTAGCTGCATTTACAGCGGCCGCGGCTGCAGGTGCTGTTGTAATGAGATGTGTACCAGGAGGCATCATAGATGTGGGTATAACCATAATTGGCAACATTGTTGTGGTGTTTGTATTAGTGTTTTGGGTGGCTGATGTTGGTGGCACCGCTGTCATTGTTGTCTGGTTAGTGACAGCCAGGGAGGATGTCGGATTTGTGGAAGTATTTAAAATACCACCAGCACTAACAACACTGACGCCACCCATAGCTCCACAATTTGAGCCGGTATGCATTAATTCCATTTGGCACATTTCTTCATAAGTCAAGGGCCTTAAATCCATGTTGTTTATATTCCAAAGTCCTTTGTAAGATATTTTTCTAATATGTTTCTAATATTTGTCATATACACACAATTTTTTTTTTATTAAAACATAAATATTTTGTAAACAATGACACGCCTTAAAACAAAATATTTATTATTTCCTTAAAAAAAAGGAATTTTATTAAGTTTGTTTTCTTCTTCTAAATATTTTAAAGGCCTTAGAGATTTTGTGTTGTTGAACACTTTTTAAAATTTAACATTTAAACTAAAATTAAATTTTCTGTTTTTTCCCGTCGGCTTTAATTTTTTTTTTTTTATTTTGATTTACAAAAACAAAGCACTTTTTTTTAGCAAAAAAAAACAAAATTTGTTGCTGGTATTTTAATTACAACTTTAACTATCCACGTCTAAAAAACAACTGACTTTAAAAATCACATCTTAAGCATCCTTTGGAAAATTTTGAAATTGCGGCTCTTACAATCCACATTCTATAGCCCTGTTTGCAGCCCAGAGTCTGCGCAGTTGCTGTCCAAAAAAAAAAAATCCTTTATTTACAGGCAACAAATTTCTAGTACGTTTTTTTGCTTAAGTATTTACTAAAGCACTTGTTATGATGTTTTTTTTAGGAAAAAACAAATTAATAAATCTTTTACTTTTCTAGGAAATTAAATGAAATTTTGTTGCTCTTTGAATTCTCATTTTTCTAACTTTTCTGTGTTTTTTTAACAAATGAAAAAGTCACAGGACTTCCTTCACCAAATGTTTTGAAGTTTCTGGGAAAAAGTTTTAACAAAAAAATTTGTTTTTCTTTTACTCTTAGCGGGATTTTTATTTCGGAGATTAAGCAGCAACCAACTGTTGGTATCTGTTTAATATTCAATGGAATGTTTGTTATGTGTCCTTTTTAGCAACAGTCTGCCAGAAATTCAATAAGAATTGTATTCAGTTGTACGCAGATATTTTATTTGGAATTTAAAATGTATTTGACAAATGATTTAGGAGGAAATAATGTTGGTTTGAAAGGAATTTAGCAGAAAATGTTTAACGGGTTGAGACTTGTTATCTAGTTTAAGAAATCTGATTTAAAAAAAGATGAATAAAATGACAGGGTGTCCCCGAAGAAACGAAGGGGTTTGTAAGGCCTGTAACTTAATTATCTTAATATGATTTTCTTGTTTTTTAGATTTTTGTAAAGAAGAAAAATTCTTAAGATCAGCTACTAAAAACCTCCTACAAATGTGGTTGCATTAAAGCAGAGCCGCTTCTCATACAGCAAGGCAAGAAGTGAAGATGTTGCGGAATTTTTTTGGTAAACGCATTGTTTCAAGTTAACTCTGCAGGATTGAAAATAAACGGCAATAAAACAAAGCAACGCAATACCACGAGCGAGTACCGCTTTTCTTTGTAAGGACAACAACTTGAAGATGTTTCTTTCTTTTGCTACCTGGGCAGTCTCCGTAGGATGTTCGGAGGATATCAAAACAATCTGACTAAAGCTTTACAAACATTTGGACTTTTAAATAAGCTCTAGAGATTATTAAACATTGCAAAACCTTTCAAAATTAAGGTATTTACTAACAACATTAAGTCAGTGCTCCTTTGCGGTACGGAGACTTGGAATCTGATAAATCTTGACGCGCAAAAACTGCGTGTTTGTCAACAAATATCTTCGCTGAATCCTTAAAGTATTGTGGCCACAAACTCGGGGCTATAGGTTAGAACACAACAACCTACAATTAAGCACGAGATCCAGATACTTTAATAAAAATAGTTAGGACATACTCTGCGAAAATCACCAGATGACATCAGCAGAAAATCCCTTGACTTTAATCCTCAGGGAGTTAGAAAAGTGGGCCGTCCTAAGAACATGTGGAGAAGACAAGTGCAGGCCGAATTGCAAACCGCCAACCTTAACCGGAAAGAAATCAAGAGAGCAGCATTAGACAGAACTAGATGGAGATCAATTATTGAGGCTCTATATTTCTTATATGAATTTCGAGGATTAATAATTGTTTCAAGAAGAAAAAGTTTTAATAAGCCGCCACATTCTGCGGTTTTTTAAAGTTTTCGATTTTTTCCTTTAGAGGTATATAAAAGAAAGGATATACGTCAATTAGCCGCAAACTTAACGCAAGTAAAAAATTTATTCGAGAAGTCATCAAAGCATCTTAAACAGACTTGAAATTTCGAATTAATTCGTATAATATTTTGTATCAAAAAAAAGGGGAGACTCAGTAAAAGTTCACTTAAATTAAGTGTAATTTTATTTAAATTAAAAATGGAGCCTTATAAATTATAAACGCGATAAAAAAAAATGCGATCGCCACGCACCACCGCAGAATTTTAGATTTTGATGTCATTAACAACTGTTTTGCATGGCAAGCCATAATATTCCGCCCAATTTGTGCCGCGCTAAAAAATAGAAGTAGTATTTTCTTACTTCCAAGTCTTGTTGTTGCCACTTTGTTTTTTCAGTGTATTATTCCAACAAAAACCAAAAATGGAAGATTACTGCCCAAACTAACTATTCAACACATAAAAACATTGATTTTATAGCTATTAACATAAATAATGCGTTAAATTCATAAAAAGTCAAAAAATCCAAGTTTTAAGGGACACCCTAAATATCCCTTTTAGGACAAGTGAGGGGTACTCTAATTAGCAAGTAGGGTACTTGACTCTACCCCGAAGTATTAAAAATCATTCGGCATTCATAGCATGAAAATGAAAAAGGTTATTTTATAGGCATATTGCTAGTCATAATTGTGAAAACTTATTACAATAGAGCAAAATGAAGTCAATGGCAATTTTTCAAAAAAAAAAGTTATCTACTCCGATGAGGCGCATTCTAATCTAAACAGCTTCGTGAACAAAATTGTATAATAAAGGGCTTACATAATCTTCATGCAATCCATGAGAAACGAGCAATTGCGGACAGGCGGCGTGATTGTCCCTCGTTGTTATTGTAATCTCAACCGGACGGCATGGATCTGGAATATATGTGGTTTCAGCAAGACGGAGCCGCTTGCCACACGATTTTCAAACTAAATTATCTCAAGAAACTCATGTCAACTGGTCACCATGATTATGCAATTATGTGATTATCTCGGGCTTTTACGTGCCCCCCGGTAGGCTAGCTGGTAGTGAGCTAGTCTATCAGTGCGGGAGTTGCGGGTTCGATTCCCACCAGAGACTTTGGTCTCCTGCAGACAGGCTGAGAGCTTTGCGGGATTGCTTAGGGGGGAAAATAAGCCAGAAATAATTCCTAAGCTCAAATAATTTTTTTATTTTTTCATAACAATGTTACTTAATTATCATAGTGTTGAGTTATTTTAGGTATTCTTAAAATATATACATAAAATTAATAAATAAGATCAGTCTTGTTTGATTTGCTCGTTATTAATTGCAAAAGACACAGATATAAATTTTGTGTTCTTCGCAGATGTGCTTTTTGCGTATTGCACATGCTGATTTTATCATTTGTCGCTTGTCGTTTGGCCAGAATGGACAAATTTTTCTTTTGACGCTTGTTTTTTGGTTGTGAACTAATGTCTGCTTCAACTTCATCAACACTTTTTTGGGGATACAAAGTATTTTGCCAAGTAGACGATTTTAAAGTTGGCACTAGCAGTCTGTTACATAAAGTTTTTTTAAATTATTCCTCTTCAACTATCAAACTCAAGTAGATAATGCTCAAAGTCCAGTAAAAAAATATTGTTTTTGTTAGTTTAGTTCTTCGAACATCATATGTCGTGACGGAAGCCGTTTTATGAAGAAAGGGTAAATACGACAAAAAAAAACCATGTTTATTCTTTTTTTTATATGTTTTGAAAATACTCATTGGGTGCATACAATCTTTGCAGTGCTTGTTTTTTCCTGTTCATATTTATTTATATGTGTGTTCACATTTTAACAAGTTCAATTTTAAGAGATCTATTAGGTTGGGTCTACAATGCTTGAAAATATTTAAAAACAATACAGGTCTCTAAATAGTTTAAGGGATGAGAAACATTAAAAGTATGTGCGTTACTCGAAGCCAGCGTTTTAAAAAATTGTGGTCAAAGTAGAAAAACTGCCATATCTTCCACTTCTTCATTTGTCATTGGTCAAAAAAAAAAAAAAACAGTTGCTTTTACTTCTAAATCATTAAATGTAAACAGTCGCTTTCAAACCAACTCAAAAAGCGAAAAGTTGTACACAAATGTTCGTTTTTTTGTTCGACAGTATTTGGTTTCGACTGAAGATTTTTAAACCCAACACGAAACCAAACAGAACTTTACGTGTACAACAAAAACTAATTCGATGCTGATCTCTATTATTAACTTCCAAAACATTTTAATAGGAACGTAAACAGCGTACTTTATAAACTTTTCGTATCACCTGTTTTCAAAAATATCAAAATGATGTATTTACCTGAAAAAAAAAAGATAAAAAATATATTATAATTTTTTTTACCAGATGATTGTTTTATTAAAAAATTTTAAAATAGTATAAGTTTTTAAAATTTTTTTATTTTTAATTAAAAATTAGTATTCGTGCTTAATTCCCAATTTTTATTCTGATAAAAACACTGAAATTTATTGTTGATGGGATAAGCTATTCCTATACGTATTTCACTGGTTGCTTAGGCCAGATCGTCAGGAAACTTTATCCAAAAAGATTTTGGAAAAACTAAAGATATTAAACCAAATAAAACTGTTAAGCGTATAAGAATTATAGCAACAGTTATATTTGCAATATCAAAGTTTAAACAAAAAGCATCAACAATAAGCAGTGAGTTTATCTCTCCTTACATTCCCCACTACAATTGATTGGAATTCTTCCAACAATAATTGTAGTTGTAAGCAGGTTAAGAAAAACAAAATGCAAACAAAAACAAATTTCAAAAAGCATGTTGCCATGAAGTTTTTTTTTTTCAGGCCGTGCACTTGCCGGTTTATTATCAAAGTAAATTAGTGGGAATACAAAATGTTTAATTAAAAATTATTATTCGTGCTTAATTCCCAATTTTTATTCTGATAAAAACACTGAAATTTATTGTTGATGGGATAAGCTATTCCTATACGTATTTCACTGGTTGCTTAGGCCAGATCGTCAGGAAACTTTATCCAAAAAGATTTTGGAAAAACTAAAGATATTAAACCAAATAAAACTGTTAAGCGTATAAGAATTATAGCAACAGTTATATTTGCAATATCAAAGTTTAAACAAAATCCCATCAACAATAAATTTCAGTGTTTTTATCAGAATAAAAATTGGGAATTAAGCACGAATAATAATTTTTAATTAAACATTTTGTATTCCCACTAATTTACTTTGATTTTTTTATTTTTTGTATTTTTAATTTATTTATTATTCACAAATATTACTAAAAACTAGTCGCACGAAGCTAAATAGCTTGTCTGCAGGAGAAATAAATGTACAATAAATATCCAATAGAATAAATAAATTGTATGACAAAGATTTAATCAAAAATCTAATATTTTTCAAAATAAAATTAAGATCTTAGTCGGCTTATCTTATGTTTATTAAAAGCATACATAATCAATACAGGGGGGCGCATAAATATCGTTATGATTTCCTTAATGTATCGGGTGTTTTTTTAGCAGCATAAGAACTTGCACTATCGATTAATATGGCTTGACAGCTGATAGTGTCCAACTGTGTTGACATTTCTCTTCACTAAGGTTTGGCAAGACATCATGAATCATTTAACAACGCTTCCAAATTGTGGAAATTTATTTAAAAAAAAAAAAAATAGCTTAATACATAGAAAAAAAATCATGGAGTACTTCGTTCACTGTACGAAGCTCAATAAACAAAATTTCCGTATTTGGAGTGAAGCAAATCCTCAAGCCGTTAACTAATCTCCATTACATCCATTAAAATTTCCTGAATTTATTAAAATTGTCTTTCTAAAGGAGTTGCTGTTAAGGTGACTTGCGAGCGCTGTTGAGCCATGCACCCTGAATTTTTGTTTCCAAAACAAAATCAGCTAAACATCAACGACATTTGGTTCCAAAAAGACGGAGTAACTTGCCATAAAGCACACTAAACAAGCGATTTATTGCAAAATCAATTTGGTGACAACTTTGTTGCCTGATGTGGTCCTGTTCACTGATCCCACGCTCGTCTGATTTAACTCCTCTGTATTACTTTTTTTTTGGCTATGTTGAGTCATTGGATTTTGCCGACAAACCTGCAACTCTTGAAGTATTAAAGGCCAAGCCACCATTGACGCCATACGCCATGAAATGATCTACCAGATTCTATTAAAAAAATTTCTTTCCAACAATATTTTTGTCTTGCATGATCATTTTAACTTCTCATGCAGCTAAAAAGAAACTCCTAATAGCAATTTAATTTGAATAGATTTACGCTTAGAATTTGTTAACATTTAGTTTATTAATTAGCGGATGGTGTTTTTTTTTTCAGGATAATAAATCAAAGTTGGTAGCCTTATATCAGTTCTCGGTGGCTTTTGTGTTAGTTGGGCAGGATCATGAACACAGAAAAAATGAGCAGTAGTTTTTTATCAATTAAACGAGTTGCTTAAAAAGTATTTCAATTCAGTTGAAGAAAATTAAAAATATAATTTTGATTTAATTAACATTTTAGTTGTTTTGAAATAAATTTTTTATTAAAATTTTAATTAAAGAACAAAAAGTCTCAATTAATTTTTTCGTTTAAAAGAAAATAATTTTTGCTTGTGGAATTGTTGTTGGGAATTGTCAAAACCTCAGCGTTATTAATTAAATCAATAAAGAGATTGTTTGAAATAGGAACGTTTTTTGATCATTGTTTTAATTAAAATTAAAAATATAATTTTTTGAAAAAAAATATTGACAATTTAAAATTTTTACAATTTTTATTAATATTTAATTTTCAATTGCAGTTGTTACTTTTAATAAATAAATTGTTTTTTTTGATATAATTTCAATTGAAAGTTCTGGTCCCCACTAAAAAGTTAGCCAAAGTTTGAAAATATTTTTACATTATGTTCTAAAGATAATATCGTTTAATTAATGGGGCAATGGTTTCCTTCCATCTGAATATTTACCACAATTTTTCTAAAGGCCCAACCAGAATGTGCATTAACAAACTTAAGCTACTGTCAAAAAGAAAACAAAAAGCCTCTAAAATGCTTTTTAAATAACAAAAAGAAAATAAAACAAGTAAGAGGGCTATCTTATATACACTCACAATATTATCACAGTAACGGACTGTAGTTTATTTAAGAAATATTCCGTTCAGTCATTTTGAAATAAATAAACATTTAAAATTCCAAGCAAATTTATGTTTAACTGATTCTAACAGTTATTCAAAAAACTAAGTTGTAATGAAAAACAATTTGACGGTCTTGTTTAGTTTATTGATCAAAATTAATTGATCCATCTTTATTGAAAATTAAAGTCTTATATACTAACATTGAATATTTCTAGACGTACATACTAAAAATTAATTTGCATTGTATCAGGCAGAGCAGTTTGAGTCATTCCCCATTAATCATGTGTAATTGTTTTAGTAGTGTATTGTGGAGTTAGGAATTTGCTAATTCAGCATAACGGAAAAATGTTCATTGAACTATGGTTGTCAATATTGGCAAGCGAACGTTGACTGTTGTTTATTTAAAAAAATATTGAATTACTCAAAAGAATTTATGATTGTGACAACGTTCAGCACTTTAGTTTTGTTACTGACCTGACTTAATATTTGTTTACTTTGAAAGAATGTACTCATAATAAGTTTTGTTTATCAGTAAAAAAATGTATAATATAATTAAATGTATGGATACACTACATACACTACAAAGTGCATATTAATACGGATTTTCAGTTGCAGTTAATATTGTCCGTTGATTGAGTTAAATTCTTCTTTATGTTAAAGTAAATAAAAATATAATTTAAAGCAACGAAAAGTTCATTTAATTTTTACTGTCAAAAATTCAACCGCGAATTCCGTAAAAACAAATCAATATTCAGTTATCTTATATAAATTAATTGTCAAAAAATTAACTACATATTCCGTAAAAACAAATAAATATGCAGTTATTTTATAAAATTTTACTGTCAAACATTCAACACCATATTCAGTAAAAACAATTAAATATTCAGTTATTTTATATAATTTTACTACATACCAAAAATTAATTTTTACTTATCTATAAAAAATGAATTGCTTGTTTTGTGTAGCAATTCCCATTTTCTATTTGTTTAAATAATTTAGTTAAATACATCAAATTTTAAAAGTAAAATAATTGCGAAGCCATATCGGTCATGCTGCTGGTGTCTTATAATTGAGAGTTCTTCTGTAAACAACGTGGTCAGTACAACAAAAGTTAAACAAACGTGTGTAACTGGGTAAGTAAATAAAAATATTCTCCCTCTCTCGCTTATAAGAAAAACAAGCGGACAGGTGTCTGTCTTGTATTTTTTTAGAAATTCGGCTCTTTTGTGGAGTAAACGAAAATTTAATAAAATAACTGAATATTTAATTGTTTTTACTGAATATGGGGTCAATTTTTTGACAGTAAAATTTTAATAAATAACTGAATATTTAATCGTTTTTACTGAATATGGTGTTGAATTTTTGACAGTAAAATTTTACAAAATAACTGAATATTTATTTGATTTTACGGAATATGGTGTTGAATTTTTGACAGTAAAAATTAAATGAACTTTGTGTTAAAAATAAATGAAAAATAGGTAGACCGGTTTTTAATTGAACTTTCATTTATTTTATATTACAATTTCAGTTAATTTTACGTACAGAATATTATGAGTGTACCCTTCACCACTGTGCGAGCAGAATACAGAGCAAGTAGAAAAAATCTAAATAATTTTTACATATACTACATATAAAAAATACATTAAACTTCATTATAAAATAAATTTAAAAAGCGAAAACTGGTAAATATTTTTTAAAATCGTTTTAGAAAATAAAAAAATTAAAAAAGGTTTCTTTTTAAAAACCAAGATTCAAACCAGGGGACTCACAGTTTCTAACCGAAACAAACCCTCTAGACAACTGAACCATGAAGGAACGTGGCTTGAAAATCATTAAAATGAAATATGGCCCGTTTACGGTTCACAACATAGTTGAGTTGTATTTATTTTTGATGTTTTAGTTCACCACAATGTAGCAAAGTTGTAAACCATAATACAAAAATTGCAAATCAACTTATTTGAGTTGTGAACCTGAATAGGTGGCCTATATTTGGCTTCTTTTTGTATCTTATCTTTTTTGGCGAGTTTTTGATTAGCAAATAGAAAAAGAATTCCCAGTTTCTATTTGTTAAAATTATTTCGTTAAATACATTTAATAACAAAGGAGATAACGAAAATCATATTGGGCATTATGCTAGTATATGTAAACAAATGTAAAGGGGGGGGGGGGGATTGTTGAATCAACTTCTCTCCTAATAAGGACCCATAATATATATACTTTATAGGGTCTAAGATCAATATTGTAGAAATTACAAACAGAATGACAAACTTATATAAACCCTTTTCTGCCTGTGGTGAAGGGTATAAAAACATTGATTCCGAACGGAATGAGCGATTAGTTTCGCACCTTGCTTAGGCAAATGACTTAACTTTACATAAAGTTTCCTTAAGTTCAATATGGTTTTACACATGTGATTTACATGTATTTGCTCAGTTGCTTAAGTCACGTTATTCACATTCTGGTTGGGGCTTAAGAGTTTTAAAGCATACATTATTTTCAAAATAAAATTAAACAACCTTGATTGCTCGCTCTGTGCTAAGTCCTTCTATCATTATTTTTTTTAAATATCTACTTTCTAAAATCAACGAAAAAAAATAGATCACCAATAGTTTTTTCATAACGTTTCATATTTTTCACTAAAAAAAATTAGTCCTCCTCTTGACATCCTTTATCAAGTTCGTAAATGTTAAAAAAAAAAAATATTCTTTGAAGGGTATAAGCAAAGAATAATAGACAACGATAAAAATAGAAGAAGATTTTATTTTTGACATTTGTCTTTGTCGAAACTGTAGTGGATACGTTGAAAACCTTTTATTATATTTTTTTGTTTTTGGTAACCAAAAAAATTAGTTTTTGTTGTAGTCATTATTGTGTTTGTGGTTGAAAATCGTAGCACTTGTTTTTTGCTTATTTTGTAGTTTATTGTTGTACTTTTTTTTAAGAATTTTTTTGTAAGTTTTGTACTTGTATGAAGTTGCTATTTTATGTAACTCAATTATTAATGTTATCAATTCTCTGGTTGCCACTTAAATCGTCAACTGATGTTGTGTCGTCCCACTTCTTTTGTATGGTTGTGTGTTTTTTATTGTTGATGAATTTGTTTATCAATTTCGTGACATGACCTACGAGGCTGGTGAGAGCAATTACACTAGCTAACAGTTTTTGGGAACAGGTTTCCTGCTGATCTGGTCTCAGCAACCAGTGAAATCCACATAGGAACTAGCTTATCCTCCAACAATAAATTTTCGTGTAGTTATCAAGAAATAAAATTGTGAATCGAGCAAAACAAACAAAATATTATTAATGAAAAATTATGTAATCCCCAAAAGTACCTTTGATAATAATTATTTGGTCATTTAGAAAACAATGCTTTAATTTTGATCTGTTCGCCTTCACATGATACATGCTCTAAATTTGTGAAAAGTGCATAATTCTTGCAACAAATAAAGATATACCTTAAATATGTATTTTTATGTACTTCTCCACATACATACCTCGTGTTTAATACTAATACACAGATTACTCCCTCAAATATAGGCAAACACATGTATGCCTGCCTATTCGTCCTCCTTTATTCATCTACCGAGCTGTTTGTGTTTTTTTTTTCAGTTTTATTTTGTTGCTTAGTACCAATGAACTGCTTGTTGGCTGTAGTTTTGGTGTCGCTATAGTTTTACTTTGGTTGATATTTTACTTAAATTGTGGTTGTTAAATTCACATACACATTCAAAGATTTTTTTTGTGAAATATGGCTTGTACTTGTATTTGTACACATGTATGAGGTATTCCATAGCAAAACGATAAACAGGGGGCTGTCACAGAAATCAATTTCGATTGATACTGGAAGTAGTTCTTAATTTTGCTTTCAAAAAAAAAAAAACGAAAATAGAAAGACGGGAAGGGGTCATTTGACTGATTATATTTTACTTGCCAGTTTTTTTTCTAAATTGGTATCTCTTGACTTTAAGTAAAACTGCATACAATTTTACTTTAAAAATTTACTTTTTTTAGATTTTTCCAAACTCAAAAAAATAGTACAACTACCTTAAAAGAGGGATAGGGGTCATTTGACGCAATTGCATATCTAAGTGCCAATGTTTGTTATTATAAAATAATATTCTAATATAATTTTAGCTATATTTCTATTTAGGTTTATTTTTATTCAATGCGTTATCGTTGTGCAAAATGATTTGGTACCTTTGCGAAAAAAGATAGTTTTATAATACGATTCGGCATCAAGTTCTGTGGGTCGGCTAACTGCTCACAATATATTATGGTTGAATATCCGGGAACTACTCATTATGCAAAATAGCGAACTATTGCCACCCTACACAGAAAACAATAAAAATTTATTTTAATTAAAAAGTTTGTGATATTAATTAAAAAATTAATTAAATTTGCACCAGGTAAGCAAATTAATAGTATCACTAAAACGTTTAATTCACTTGATTAAATTTTTATTGACTAAAAACTTTACAGAATTTCTTTCTCTGTATAGATTTGCCACTTGGCGATAGGAATTGGATTATATCTTTGCAATATCTAAAATATTGCATATCTATTGGGAGCATATTCTTAGGAATTGCATTCTTTTCAGAACCATGTCTAGGAGGCGATTCAAACAAATAACGAATAAATCCGTTTTGATGTGCATGCACTGCTACTGGAGTTTAAACAGAAAAGTTTGCATTAATTTCGCATGTCTGGTCATCTGTTTTCGTTTTAAATGTAAGTTAGGTAAACGAAGTCTTCGTTTGGAAATATGTAGATGAACAGGCAGTAAACTTCTATGCCCAAGAAGTCTTAAAAGCAGAAATTAATCACTGCTTAATTAGTATTATTATTAGTTTTCCAGGTGGTCCAGCGTACATGTTGCTTGGGTATAAATGGGGAAATGTGCACCACGTTAACCAGGGCTCTGGAGACACTTCTGGATACACCGCCGATTGAGACGCAGGTGAGGTACGAGGCGGCCGAACGGCTGTTATCTCTTGGCGAATTATATATAGGTTAATACAGGGCAGGCTATCAGTGTATATTGGGCACGTTGACCGGGTATACACGCTCATTGCACATGCCCGACCGAATACCGGAGACGAAAGTCGACGGAAACTGCGAGACTATGATCCCTGACAGGGGGTCATGGTCGAGTGGAACTTTGGAGCGAGCGCCTTGCTACACAGACTGCTCAAAATTGGGGAATAAAACTGGCATGGGGTCTATTGAGAACCCGGAAACCAGCATATTCTACCGTCTTTCTGATCACAACACCGGCTTCCAAGTGGAGCTCCGTGCTATTCGAAGTGTGTGAGATGAATTAAATCGAATATGGGACGGGTGGACACTAACATTTTCACCGATAGCCAAAGGGTAATTAGGGCGATATCAGTTAACAGGGTCAAATCCAGGACCCTATTAGACTCTAGAAGGGCCATTAGCGAGTTTTCCTTGAGAATAGGATTCGGATCATATGTGTGCCGGGCCAGTCGGGGATAGTCGGGAACGAAAGGGCCAATACGCTCGCCATCGGGGGAAGAGAACTCGAGGCAGTTAACTTGGCGAATGCGAAACCACTTTAAGCAACGATATCGGAATTAAAGGCGTGGGCCAGAGAAACCCACACAGCCTGTTGGGCAGAACCACTAAGATTTTGTGGAGTAGCCCAGATGGGAGGAGAACGAGAAGCCTCCTCAATGGGAGTTAGTCTGAGGTCAGTATGATGATACGTATATTGAATGGTCATGCGGGACTTCGGGCACAACTGCACCAAATTGGACGGGCAGAATCAGACGAGTGTAGAGCGTGTGGCGAGGAGAGCGAGACGCGAGAGCACTTTTTTGCTACTGTCAGTAAGGAGCCTCGATCTAAGATCCAGGCTCCTTTGGAGCGATGTTATGTCGGAACTAGAATCCCTGGGAAATGTAGACTAAAAATACAATGAACATACCATGCTCTGAGGGAGCCCAAGGTGTATATCGTAAAGATATAAGGTTGCAGTTTCGATGCTTCATCCTCCTTTCGACCTAACCTAAACTAGCCATTAGTTTTCGAAGCAAAGAGGCACACAAATTTTATATGTGGACAAAATCAAAATTTTTTATGTGCTTTCTGCATTGAAAAGAAAGATATAGGATTATAAATGATCACTGGTCTGATTGATAAACAATATTATTTTTTTATCTAATGTCTGTTAAATATCTCTATTAAATCGTTAGATGTGTAGGGTTCCTTTCAAGATTTCCCTGGCTTTTAACTAGTATCTTGAAAATATTAATTTCATATTTATGCAAATGATTCATTTTGATATTAACCTTTTTTTTGGCGTTGAATTTCAGCCAAATTTTTATAAGGCTTCGATATATTTCATAGCAAATGTTAGTATATTAAATTGAATTTATTTTAAAAACTAAATAACTCAAATAGTAAAATATCATATTTTGTTACGGAACTCCTTAAAAAGCTTGTTCGAGCATTACCGTCTCTTATAAAACGGCACACACATTGGTTTATGTGGCATGTTGAATATGGGTGTTATAGGCTTAAAGGATACTTGGCAGTTGACATTTTGTGGGCAAAGTCATTTATAACACTTGCTAAGTTTTATTTCTCGTTCGTTTCGTTTAATGTTGAAGAGTTAATTTGTCTACATTTTTTCTATTTCAGTCATATACAAAGATTACATTTACACTACAAACACACTCAGCCATTCATATAAAAAAAAATATAATCACAAATACAAATATACTTGTTCTAACACATACGCCTTTAAGTTGTATATCGTCAACTGAAATGCAACAAAAAAGCCAAACAGAGACAATTTTTAATTTTTTCTGTATAACTATTCTCATACAGGCATGTTCTGAAAATTACATTTGTGAAATTGCTTTGAAATCACAAGAAAGGTGTTCTGGACAAAAATCTTTTTCATAATTGTAATATTAAGCCGGTCAGCTAAGTGGCCGCCGATTTAAACTTACTTGCTTTTTTTAAGTATTTTATACCAAGATAAAACTTTTGTCGTTTTCAAAATAACTTTAAGTCCCAACTGTGATTTTAAAATCATATGTGATTTTCAGAACATGCCTGATAAAATAAATAGCAACATCAAAAATATTAAAAAGGCATGTAATGACAATCGCAAAACGCTTAAGATTGGCGGTTCTGACTTGAAATCGCAAAATATGTGTTCTGTTAATTGCAATCGAAAGAAGTTTGGTGACTTTAAATTGGAATAGTTTGCTTAAAGGAACTAAAATATAAAAAAAAAATAAATAAATCTGGCTTTTTGCGATTTCAAATCGTGCGATTGTCAGATCATGGCCGATAGTAACATAATAAAATTAAGCTAAGAAGTACTAGGAGTTAAAAATCGCTAGCTTTGACTTAATATTACCAATACATAGTAAATCATTGTTATGAAGATATTGTAAACTCAATTCCTAAGAGAAGAATAACATTTTATTTTTCCATTATGTTGTGTGTTTATTTAAAACTTAATAGTTGTTTTATGAAAAAGTTATATTTTTGAGTTAGGACGATGTTGCAGCAAACGAACGATTTTTTTTGAGCATGTTACGCATTATTGGAGCATTAACATCACTGTACAGATAGTTTTTGTAAGAATGCAATATTTTCCATTTAGGACCAAGTGAAAAGGCCCAATCATTTAATACCCTACACCACAGTATTCACAGAAACCTTTTGAGAGTGTGTACCCTACTTGGGACCCATGGGCAAGACAAACTTATATTATGAGCTTAAGATTCATATCAGAGTTTTTTGTGCCGAATGTCTGTATGAAATTTTTTCACCATAAAATGATTTAATGGAGAGGTTTTATATATTACCATGACATGACGTACACTGATAGAAAAGGCGTCATAACGCTGATGTATTTTGCCATCAGTACTATGACAAGTGTTATCGTTTTTGACCCCATGACACTTGTCATCATTGTGATGTCAACCTTAACATCACTTGGCCAAAGTGTCATCAGGGTCAAAATGAAATGATGTCATCAATGGGATGACACATCGGCATCACTGAAATGACGAACATGTCCTCAGTGCGATGACGCAGTAACATCGGAGAAAGGACACATTAGCATCAATTTAATGACAGTTTGTCATTAAGTGTTAAAGTCATTGACTTAAGTCAAAGTGAGAGAATATTATTATTTACTTACCCGTTGCATATGTTTGTTTCACGTTTTTTGAATTACGACCTTTGTTTACAGCTGAACTCTCAATAATAAGACACCAGCACCATGCCTCATGTGGTTTTTGTAATCATTCTACTTTCATTTCATGTATTTAACAATATAATTTGAAAAAATAGAATGTAGGAATTTTTGCTTCTTAAAATACATTGTAATCATGAAAATAATATACAAAATGTGGCATCGAATCGATGTCACTATAGTCATAAAATAGATGACACGTAAAAAATTACAAAATTGTACGAAGACATTAGTCATTGGAATGATGTAACTTTTTGCATCATTGATGCCATTTGTAGTAACATTGATGTCACAATTCTGATGTTAGGGCATCATCAATATGAAGATGCATTTTCTATCAGTGTAGTAGCTATCATTAAATTTTATAACCATATCAATATTTTTAATGAAGTTTTTGCATTTAAAGGTATTTTCTGGAGTCGTATTTGTATGGGAGCTATGGTCAAATTTGTAAAGATTAAAAAAAAGTACATGTGATTAAGGAAGATATTTTTGGACCAAATTTCATCCAAACGCTGACATAAAAAACTTTTTTATGGAACTTAGACTTTATTCCGAAAAGCAGTTTATATGTGGCATATGTAAAAGTATGTCCTTATGGCAATTCCGACGTTTGTACTAAATTTAATCAAATTATCGTAAAAGTTGCAAGCTGAACTTTGCGCACAAGGTCTTCAGAAAACCAGTCAGCCAGCCAGCCGGACAGACGGATATCGTTAGATCAAATGAGAAATTAATGGCGAGTCAATCTGCATACTAAAAGGCGGGAGAAGAACCAATATTTTTAAATTGCAAAATTTTTAAGATATTTAAGAAACCGTTGAGTTATTTTAATTGAAAGTTAAAATAAATACATACACTTACGGCCAATTTCACCAAGTTTGGTTATAATTAACTATCAGTTATAGCTGTCAAAACATATTGGTAACCGGAATTTTAATTGAAAGTTAGTTTTAACTGAACTTGGTGAAAATGGCCGTTATTCAACTTAACAAATTTTATTGAAATTCACCAAAATTTATTTTAAGTAACTGACATGACATAAAACTGTAACTTAGAATATAACTTATAACTATAAATAATTCTTAGATAATTTAACTTTCGTAACAATATGTTACACACATCAGTACAAGTGCATTATACCCCCTTCACCATCATCATAAAAAAAATTATTGTGTCTAAAAATAAGTTCATAATTGTATTTGGATACTTCTGTGGCTAAATCATATTTATAGCCACAATACTTTTCATTTTATTAAGCTTTTTATTTGATCTTCAAAGATACAAAAAATAATGGTTGGTCTTTTTGTATTTCTTTTCACGATATGAATAAGTAAAAATAAAATAGAAATGATAAAAACGTTTTTTTCATTGAAATAATGGCTGCTTCATCAGTTTATTTTCAAGGAAAGTAGAATAAGTACCACCTTTGTATGACTCTGCTAAGGTGCCGGGTGGAGGAAGGGCATGGAAGGAGGTTCATGTTAGTTCGAGTTAATTTGTTTTGAGTACACTACTTTATTTTCTTTTTCGTAAATTAAACTTGATAATCCTCCCACCCTTACACTCTTTCTTATACTTCCAAAGGAAACTCATTGCTAACTCAGGAGATGCTATTGAGGCATATATGGGCTGTAGATATTTAATTAGCATAAATAATTTATTTCAAGGTCATTGCCACAAACAATAAATTAGTTTCTACTCAATTTGTTGAAATAAGTAAAAAACAATCCATATAGAACTGCCTGCAGTTTAATGTAGAAAAGGTTTCACAAAAAAGTTTTGTCAGTCAGGTCCGACAATAATATTACAAAAAATCTGAGATTTTCAGTTTTGCTGATTCGGCTGTTCGTGGGGAAAATTACTGCATTCGATATCGATCGAAATTCTGATCCATATTGAATCCCGTTATATGCCCCCTGTACCCCAGGGGAAAGGGAACTAACACCAAACTTGTCACGGGACAGTTATAAAGTGGTAGGTATCGGTTATAACTCTAAGACTTTATGGGAAGGGGACTTGTCACTTAAGCAAATCGATATCCTAGAAGGGGCTTATTAGCAACTTTTTGACAGTTTGTAACAGGTTACTGAAATAAACTAAATTGAAACATAAAATTTCGGTGGAATAAAACATATATAAAGCCTTATTTCGATAAAACTTTTATTTAATTATAGTGCAATGAAACTTTTATTTCATATTAAAAACCGCCTCCAGATTGGTACCATCAGTCGATCCTAGTTTGTTTTTGACCAATTTTTCGCACATTAACACCACACTTTTACTAACGGATGCGATATTTTTGGGACGATGCATAGGCCCTCCACATCTGTAACACTTTAAGTCTCCTTAATTTTTTTTTTTATAATTTTGCAAATTTCTTGGATAGTAGGTCGATTATGACGACCATAAGCACCCCGTAATGCTCGAAAAAAGGCCACATCTAAAAAGTGACCACTATTTTTAATAAGTTTTAACTTTTTTATGCGGTCTTCGGTTGTTAAACGATCCATATTCGTAAATGGCATACCATTCACTTAATAACTGATACTTAAAGTAACAGATATTTGACATCTTACAGCCTTGCAAGACCGGCAGTTTTTTGAACTGCTAAATGAATAACCAGTAATAAGCAACTTGAAGCAGTTTCAGTAGTGAGCGTGGAGGTGTAGTCAGTTATAGTTAAAGTTCAATACTTACAGGCAGGGCTCTAAAAATAGTTCTAACTCCCACTACAAATCTAACCGCTGAATCCAACTCCAACCCCTACTTTTGCATAAATGCTAAATATATATGACCCTGGTCCTTATTTGACTAAAAACTTTTTTTTTAATGCAGTATCTTTTAAATGGTTAAATAGCAAGAAAATTGGAATCGATATTTTGAATATTGCATCGCCAATTTCGAAGAATTTTTATTTTGGCAAATATTAGAAAATGTTTTATGCCAAAAAAATTTTGTAGTCCGAGTCGCGAGTTTTTGTGGGTACTTTGACTCCGACCCTTCAACTCCAACTCCGACTCTACAGCCCTGCTTAAGAATATAAGGCATAAGAACTTGTTGCTCTTAATATGAAACGTAATCCTGGACTATTTCATTATACGAAAATAAATCTATAAGTATATAAAATATTCTCCAAATATTAAGCACTTTGTAGCTATGTTGTGCTTCGTATGGTCATAATTCTTTCTAATCGTTCATGATTTTAAATGCGATTTTTATTTTTTATTGCTACAACATTAATTCCGATAAAGCAACTCAGCAAATAATTTTTGCGGTTTTAAATCCAAAATGTTTCTCCCAAAAAAAAAAAACTAGATTTTTGTTGAGTTACTTTTAACTATTCTTCGAATTGGTCTTGTATTTGATCTTCATCGAGTATTAACAACAATTAAAAGATAAGTTTGAGGTTATGCAATGCTTTATAAAAAAACTTTTCCTTTTTAAAATATTCATTATTTTGCGAAACAATTAAATAAATTTATTCTCAGTAAATTAATTCTAAGAACATTGTCATAGAAGCAGTGTTACCACCAGCAAAATTCAAAGTTACACTTGAGATGAAGCACAATTACCCGATTTAAATGAAGTTACACCTGATATAAAATTTAAGTTTTATTTAATAAAAAGACATTTACAAAGAAGCAAAGACCCAACAAACTCATTGAAAGAAGTTTAATCCCAGTAAAAAATTTTTGAATTTTGGAAGCTAAAAAGGTATATTACTGCTGCTGTATCCGCTTACTATTAAGCCTTACTGAGAAGCAGGAAATAATCGAATACCATTGAAAGGGTTTTTGTAAGAATGTTAGCTAAACAAAAAATAAAACGCTTACTACTAACCCTTACAGAGAAGCAGGTTGTAAGCGAAAATTTCAAAGATAGTTGTGCTTGCCACTATCCCTTACGAGGAAGCAGGTTGTATTGCAAAGACTTTGAAATCGGCATATTTACTGAGTCTTTTCCGAAAACAATGGATTTTAAATAACATAATAAAACAAGCTCAAAAAATTGTTAATTAAATATATTTAATTAAAAACAAAAAAAAAAAAATTAAGAAAACAATCTTAAAATTAATTCGAAGGTAGTTACATAAAGTTTTACTTATTAACTTTAAAATATTAATTAAATGAATTAATGTCTTGAATTCACGTTTTCAGAAAAATGCATGGTGGAAAAGCTTTTTGTATGCAATGAAAGTTGCAATTGTAAAGAGACATGAATGAAGCGCTTACAAAGAGTTGTTACTCACACATGAATGTAACGAGTGAAAACGCGCTTTTTTTCAAAAGGTAATGCTTCCAAGTGAGAATTCGCCATACAAAAATCATGCCTTCTGGAAGCAGGTTTGTAAGGCGGAAAATTGCTTCTCTCCCTTACAAACCTGCTTACATGTAAGCTCCAATTTTTACTGGGATATTAGTCAAACTGTTAAGATTATTATTGTAACTTAAAATAAATTGACAAAAATAACATTAAGGATTTAAAAACATAAGATTAAACTCCTTAAATAATGAGTTTAACTTCCACATTTGGGTGCATATATCTAGAGAAGGTTCAAATTGCTCATTGCCATTCCTTTATAATGGGTGTTTTTTAAGCCCGATAGAGCTTACGAAAAGTAAGCTGTCAAACAAACTGTCATACTGCTCTTTTGCCTTGTTTTTTGATAGTTTTTTTATTTAATATTTAAAAACAAGTAAGAAAGTATAGTCGGTCAAGCCCGACCATGTGATACCCTACACCACAGTATTTAAAAACACATCATGCTTATGTGTCCATATAAATATGGATTTATAAATGTTTATAAACTTCATTAAAATCGGTTTGAAAGTTTGTGAGAGGCAGAAATTGTCCCCTACCTCCCCTTGTGGTCCTATTTTTGAAAACTGTATAGCTTATGTGTCCATATAGATATGGATCTATCTATGTTTTAAATTTCACTAAAATCGGTTTGAGAGGCATAAATTGCCCCTAAATCCCCTTGTGGTTTTGTGTCCATATGGATATGGTTCTATCTAAGTTTTAAATTTCATTAAAATCGGTCTTATAGTTTCTAAGAGGAAGAAATTTCCCCCTATCTTCTATCGTGGTCCTACGATTAGGCCCATTTTCAATAGGCTTGGTCCTTGTGCCAATAAGAACCTATGTCCCAAATTTTATCAAATTATCTCCAAAAGATTACATGGCCAGACAGCCTGCCAGCCAGCCGGACGGACATCGTTAGTTCGATTCAGAAAGTGATTCTGAGTCGATCGGTATACTTTAAGGTGGGTCTAGGACCAATATTTTAAGGCGTTACACACATCAGCACAAATGCATAATACCCTTTCCACTATTGTGGTGTGGGTATAAAAAGCATTTATTATCAAAGTAATTTTTGGGGAATACAAAATTTTTAATTAACAATATTTCGTTCGTCGTGCTTAATTCCCATTTTTTATTCTTGATAAAAACACTGAAATTTATTGTTGATGGGATAAGCTATTCCTATGCGCATTTCACTGGTTGCTTAGGCCAGATCATCAAGAAACTTCATCCAAAATTTTTTTGATTTTCTTGCGAAAACAATAAAGCAAGTGGGAATTAAGCACGACGAACGAAATATTGTTAAAATCATTTATTGAAAGAAAAAAATATTCATAATTTAAAATTTTTACAGTTTTTAGTAATCTATATAATCCTTTTGGTAATAAATGCAAAATCAACAAATTGTTTGCTTGATTCTATGCATTTGGTATCAATTTGGTGATTAGAGACAATTCTTAATTTTTTTCTGTGTACGTATTCTCGCCAACTAAATCCAAAACATCAAAAACATATTCTCGTACACGTTAGACACATTTAATCCAAACCCATAAAGCAGCTGTCATAAAGTCCTACTTAAACGTCATTCTTGTTCAAATAACTGGCGAACTAGAATGTTTAGTTGTATACAGGTTTCTTAGTATATATACGTTTATTTATCTATGTGCGTGCGTGCAAATATGTGTTAATGCGTGTAAGTAACTGTATAAATGCTTTAAAATGCGGGGGAGTCTTCCATGTTAAGGTTCTACCGCATTTAATATGAATTTATCTGTGTGAACACACTAAAGTCATTATTTAATTTCGTATTATTTTTAAGCATTTCAATTTTATTTTTGGCTTTAAAGCATCACATCTCATTACAACTGTTAAGTTAATTAGTATCACTTGATTTATGTTTGAATGTGTTTTTGTATATTATTTTCTAGTTATCTGTGTATATTATGTTTTTGAATGTTTATGTAGGCGTGTTTGTATGTAGGTGTGTACTTAATTAAGTATGAATTCAATGAATATAAATGACAAGTATAATGTGTGAGTATTTTGTATTTTAGATCTTTGCAAACATTAATATTAAGGGAGCACATTTAGACTAGAATATTTTAAACGAGGAAGCTTAATAGATCTAGGGAATATTCTAAAAAAAAGACACCCAAAAAAACTCTTTCTGGGCAAAAGTTGTAGTTAAATCAAGTCTTGCAAAATATTGTAGGCTATCAATCTATACTAAAGCGAAATAAACAAATAAGAACGCTTTTTATACCCACACCACAATAGTAGAGGGGGTATTATGTGTAAGTGCTGAAGTTTGTAGCATCTTGAAACAGTGTTGGACCCACCTTTTAGTATATCATACAGCTCAGAACCTCTTTTTGAATCTAGCTAACGATGTCCGTCCGTCAGGCTGGCAGGCTGTCCATGTTTACCTTGTGCACAAAGTACTGGTATACAAGAATCAATCCTATCGAAAATGGAGAGAACAGACCCATAACTTTCAAGCTTCTTTCCGGAATATAGTTTTTGTGACTATAAGCCATCATATTATGTTGGCATTTTAATTGAAATAACTAATTAACTAATTATCTATCTTAACTAATTTTATTGCAGTATAAATCATCTAATCAAATTTAATTGAAATCGGCCCTTTTATGGTATCGTCACCTCCCATACAAATACTACTCTCAAAAATAGCTTTTAATGATATAACTTCCTTATAAATGTTGGTATTGATATAAAGTTTCGCAACAGTTACTTGCAGAATAGCTATTATGTCGTGTCGAAATTGTGTTGGTAGGTCCGAAATTGAACATAAGTTGTATAAAAATTCCCTCCCTAAAATCACTTAAAGACAAAGAAAATCTCATATAGATGAAGATATCTAAGCGATATTCGGCACAAAGAACTTTTACATGATAAAATTTTATTCAGGCGGGTTCAAAATTGCCAATGGGTCCCAAAAATGGTACACTCCCGAAAATATGTGTCCAAATTCCGTTGTGACTATAATGTCTTACTTATTTTTCTTCAAGTATAGAATAAAGCAATCATATTGATACTCGTCTAATATGAACTCTTCTATGTTGTTCAAGTATGTTATAGAAAAAAATTATAATTGTTTTCAGTATAACAGGTAAAATAATACTTTTTTTATGCGTTCTCATGTAACTGTTCATTAATTAACATTTTTAATACGAAATATTTGTAAGAATGAATGTGTGTACCTGTGTGTATAGACCCTGCAGGAAACCTGGGATCAAATATATCCAAGTCAACACTTTTTTCAATTATAATACTTACACTACTTTCGAAACCGATAACTACCCTAGAGGGAAGCGAACTGGCACCAAAGTAGTCCCGTGATAGGTCTTTTGGTGGTAGAGACCGGTTTTAGTTTTAACACTTTATATAAATAAGACCTATCACTTTTACATGGGGTTGTCATTGGAGGGGGTCAATTGACACCATTTGACCAGTCACAGATCTATTCTCAATGAACGTGCTTAGTGTCAGTTACTAAAATGTAGTATTATTTCAATACAATGTTGTATTATTTCAATAAAAAAAGTCCTAGAATTAATTTTAAGAACCAAATTTAGGAAAGTATCAAAAAATGTGTCACAGCACCGGTGAAGACTGTACTATAATTCATTACTTTTTCTACCTTTTTATTCTTCATAAACCAGTTAAGGGATTGGTTTTTCTTTCACTGGTCATGAGTCCTTTCTTTTTGTACTTGTTCTATTTTCACAAATCCCAGGACTATTTTGTTGGACCAATTGACACAAATTTCCCGCAGGGTATGGCTTGACAGCTGAGAATGTCAAACTGTGTTTATATTTCTGTTCACAAAGGTTTGGCAAGTTTTCATGAATTTTTTTAACCCTAGAACAACGTTTCCAAAATGTAGAAATTTACTTTGAAAAAATGTATCTGTTCGGGAAGTTTTTAGAGCATTTCGTCCATTTCACAAAGCTTATTTCTGGTTAACCGCAGAACGCAAAACCGGGTACCTGTGTGTCCACTAGCAACTTTAAACATTTCTAGCTGCAAAACCAATACTAATAGAGTATTGAAACTTTGGATCTAGGAAATTCAAGTCTTTTTGAATTAATTTATTGGCCATTTATGAAATTCGATCTTCTAAAGATGGCACCTATGCAAACACATAACCAGGGTACCCGTGTACCCAATGGTTTTAATAGGAAAAAATGCGCAAATAAGAGGGTGTTCAAAGATCTTTTTTATCAAATATATTTTAAATTAAAGGATTCTAAAACAAATATTTTTTTGTGAAGGTAAAAATTACAATAAGGTTAAAATGTATCCCAGTTATAAATTTTGCGTGGTATTTTTTGGTTGTTTGACTACTGTATGTATATTGATTTATAGCTTGGTTTCTTTTTTTTTTTTTTTTTTTTGTTCTAATAACACTGTGCTAGTTGCAAAATTAGACAAACCGTGCATATAACGTTTTTTATATGTCTGCAAGAAATTAGAAGCCTAGCTGCATTTTCCAATTTTTTATGAATTTTTAAAAAACAAAAATTTCGAAATTTTGATAAAAAAATATTGTTTTTTCCCAAAAAAAAAGTTATGTTTCAAAAACGACTGCTCATATTAAAAAAAAAAACTTTTACTTTTCTTAAAGGAAATTTTATTGCGGAATTTCGGTTTTTTTTTAGTAATTTCAATAAACTAAACCGTTTTTGAGTTACGTGAACAAATGTTATGCAACCTCCTCCAGTTTCGAAATAACGCTATATCTCGAAAACAAGAGCTAACCTAAAAACGGTGGGCACCATTGGACTCAGCGTACCCGAATTAAGTTAAAAGGCCATGTGTCCAGCTTGTCTAAAAAAAAGTGTCAATTTCGAGCACAGTGTAATTAATAAAAATTAAAAATTGTATCAAATATAAAACAAACGGGTTTTAAATCAAATAGTTTTTGCTGTGAAGCTGGAAATAATTAAAAATTATAATGGGGTACAAATGTGCCCTTGTTTTTTTTTTTTTTGTTTTTTTTTTTTTTTTTGTTATGTATTCTAATAGGTCCGTATTTGAAGGGATGACAATTCTCAAGCCGTAAACGAATCCACATTACATCCATTAAAATATATTGTTTGGTGTAGTTTCCACGCTGTTTAGGAATGAGCAGGGAACTGCCGTTACTGTGAATGGCGAGCGCTATCGAGCCCTAATGACTGAATATTTGTTTTCAAAACTAAATCAGCTTAACATCAACGACATTTGGTTCCAACAAGATGGCGCAACTTGCCAAACAGCGAGCTTAACAATAGGTTTATTCACACAGAAAAAAATATCAATGTAAAATTAACATGGCACAATGTTGATTAAAAATCATGGTAAATTTCTGCTTCATATTAATTTTAAATAAAAATGTTAAAATATCATTGGTCAACACTATAAAAAAAACATACACTTTTTTTTATTTTCAAGTTTAAAATAATTTATAAAAAATGAAAAATTCCCTTATTCTTTTTGTTAAAATGATTTAGTTAAGTAGTACATCAAGTACTCAAAGTAGAATGATGATGAAACCCATATCGGGCCATTCTGCTGGTGTCTTTTGATTGTAAGTGCTTCTGTAAGCAAAGGGTAAAACAAAAAAGTGAAACATGTTATTACAGGAAAATAATAAATTATATTCTCTCTATCTTTCTCTCTCTTTACCCGTGGAACCAGAGAGAGTTTCTAAAATTTATACATAAGTTGTCTCTGAAGCTTCTTCTCACTGTCATTTCAAACTCAAACCAATTCTTTTTTTATGAAATTCAAGTCGTTTCAACTTGAAATAACTTTCATTCAACGTGATTCGGAGTGTTATTGCAACATAAATCTCTTTTTGCTCTAACTTTACTGGAATGTTAAATTTACATTAACTTTAGTTATTTTAAAAGAAAAAATTGTTGTTCGCAAGTTATTGTAAAATTATGTTTTATTAACATGAAGTAACTATGAAGCAAAATCACTACCGGAAAATGTTAAATCAACCCTGTTTTCGTGGATTTTACATTGATTTTTTTTGTGTGTTGCTTTATCAATTTGGTGACAACTTTATTTCCAGAAGTAGCCCTGTTCACTGGCTCTGTTAATGCCTGTGGACTACTATTTATGGGTCTAAACTAAGTCATTGGCTTATGCCGACAAGCCAGCAACTCTTTGAGCTATAGAAGCCAATAGTCAAGCCTCGACAAACGTTGTCCTATCCTAATTTCAACAAATTTGTTTTTGATCGTTTTGTGAATTACTGGAAAGCTTTTGTAAATGTGTAAGCAAAATAAAAAATGTACACAAAAAAAAAACGGATTTTGGTCATGTGTTACTTACATTTGGAATCGCAATCAGTCTATTATTAACATTTCGATTGTAAGATCGATATTAAAGTAACCAATCAAAACAAAAAAATATTTTTTTTTTTTCAAATGACCATGGGAGAAGCATGGATATCCAAGGTTTATTGTTATTGCGAGCAAGACGCACCGCAAACTGCAAGCGCTTGAAGTCGAATGTCCATTAAAAAAAAAAGAAAGATATTATCCAAATCGGCCCAGTCGTTAGTAGTCGACGTATATATATCGTTTTCATATATTTTAACAAAAGTGGGCGTAAAAATTTTTGATTAGTTGAATGATTAGTTATCATTTGTACCAAGTTTGAGCTGAATCTATAAAGACATTACATTTTTTTGTGTTTTTATATAGAGCGAATTAGGGTAAATAGGAATTTTAAATATATCGGTTAAAGTAAGCGCAGAAGTGGGCGGAACAACTTTTCTTTCTCTACAAACCTTATTCGAAATACTACGAACATTCTGAAAATTATAGCCAAATCGATCCAGCCGTTCTCATGTGATGCGTTAACTAACGAACATCTATTACGTTTTTATTTGTATAGATATGTTAACTGAACTGTATTTTCAACAAAACATTAGTTATTTATTTCAGAAGTATCTCGAAATTCTAAAGTTTTGAAATCTATCGATTTTTCATTGCATACTTAAGATTTCCTACAGGGTATGTTTTCATGTTAACATTATAAATAATTCTTTAGGTTCGAAACATTTTAAAAGAGAGTGGCATGTTTTTAATTGGGTTATGATTTAATAAGGCATAATATTTTAATTAGTTATATTTTAAATAATGATTGATGTTTGTGTTTTTCCTTTTATGAAATAAATAAACGAAAAAAATCTCTTATGCTTCCTGTAAAAGAATTTATTTAGGCATAAAGATTTTTATATAAATATGTCTTAACGTTTGAAATTTGTTTTATGTCATTAGTTTGAGTTTTGCTGTAGTCATGTTTTAATTAACGCAATACTTATTAAAGTGGAAAGAATGTTATTAATAAAATAAATTATTATGTAATTAATTTAAATTAAATGTCTCTGTAAGAGCAAGTAAATAATTAGCAATGAAAATTTTACAAATTTAACGTTATAACATTTTAATAGAAATTTATGTCTGAAAATTTCAGATATTTTATGACTTTAACTTTTTTAAAAGATTAAAAAATGTAATGGAAATACTTTTAAAAATTAAAAAATTTATAGCATTAGTTTGCTTTGGAATAAAAGAAAAATTCCGAAAGCTTTTTTACTTTTATTGTTTTGACGAGAGCTCTTCAAGCGAAAATTATTGGACTTAAATCCTGTAACTAAGCCGATTCAGTTCTAAAATGTTTAACACAAAGCTTAATAATTTTATAAAACAAGACGGCCATACACTGAAAAAAATAAAAATTGTCTCTAATCACCAAATTCATAGAATCAAGCAAACAATTTGTTGATTTTGCACCTATTACCAAAATGATTATATAGAATACGAAAAATTGTATAAGTTTAAAATTTTGAATATATATTTTTTTCTTTTTTTTCAATAAATGATATTTTGAGTATTATTTAAAAGAAGTAAGAGTGATATATTCGGCTATGCCGAATCTTATATACCCTTCACCATGGTGAGATTAGAACAAAAAGTTATATAAATAACGTTCTTTAGATATAAATAAATATTAATTGAGCCACGCCAACATTTCATTTCGTCATGCCGAAGAATATGACAAAATCAAAAACTAAGTCCGTTCCCTCTTTTGCGAAAGTTGATGTTTTAAATTCGTTTTATAATTTTAAAATCGTTTAAGGGACATAAAAAAAATTAAATAAAAAAAAAAATCTTTTTGAGAAACTGGGACAATCCAGATTCGAACTGGCAACGCCACGAGTTTCAGGCGCGAACATCGACAAGCGTTAAATTAAAATATATTGAGTCTACGCGTTTGTATCTTTATTTGAGCAGCATATCATGTACATACATAAATGTGTATACGTTTGTATATGGGTTTGTATGCGTAAAATTAAACACATTAAAATAAAAAAAGCAACAACCACAAGGGATTTTTTTGGAAAAATCAAAGGCAGTCGTGTTTTTTTTTTTTTTTTTTTTTGTCATATCTCAGCCATTTGTGTCTTCGGAAAACACATATCAAACGTAAGACGGTCAGACGGACATCGTTAAATCAACTTCTCTCCTCATAAGGGCCTAGAGTATATATACTTTATAGGGTCTAAGATCAATATTGTAAAATTACAAGCGGAATGACAAACTTATATATACCCTTTTCCACCGGTGGTAAAAGGGTATAAAAAAGATCAAACAACTTTGTCGTTTTAAACATTGTGTTAATTGATTTAATTAAATATAGCTATAGGTTTTGACAATTCCCAACAACAATTCTGCAAGTTTAAATTATTTTGTTTTAAAAAAAAAATTAATTCAGATTTTTTGTTATATAATTAATAATTAAATTAAAAATTTATTCCAAAACAACTAAATTATTAATTAATTCAAAATTATAATTTTAATTTTCAACAAAAAAAAAAAATAATTGATTCAATTTTTTTTATTGATAAAAAAAAAACTACTGATAATTTGTTTTTGTGTATAAGATAGCAATTTACACTAACGACTATAGCATGCACGCAAAATCAGGGGTTGTGCCATTGGTGGGTTTCTTGTTTTTTCAGACTTTATGTAAAATTTATAAACAATAATTAGTATTGTGGTTATTTTGTTGAACTATTTATGGTTTTTAATCCAAATTTTTAATATTTTTAATTAGGCATAAGCTCATCAAATTTAATTTTCATTAAATTATTTTTATGAAGAAAGGAATTTTACAACATGAAAATTTCATTCACGACCGTGGCCGGGGCTCGAACCCTGGCCGGCAGGTTACCATGACATGTTTCGATCGCAACCACTCGATCCCCTCAGATGGATTTGCCGTCTTACACTCGCAGCCATCGACGACTGCTGACGTCAATAGTCAAACATCAATCATTAAACCAATTGTATTTTAACCTTTGTTTGATCGAAATTTGCTTTTTTGCATGATTATCCATTTTAATTGATTTTACATGTTTTTCCTTACTTCTGTTTTTTTCTATGTGTACATTTGTCTTTCAAGTTGTGCTGAAAAAGAAAAAAGAAAGGCGTTCAGAGATGTCTTTACGCCACAGCACGCTTTGTTTTTTTAGTCGTAATTACACAGAGATGACTGCAGGTTAATATCATTACAAACAACTAGAACAGAAAGACAGAGAAAAATAACTAACTCTACACAGAAAGAAAAAAGTACGAGTCGAGCTTAGAAATTTAAGTACGAATAACACTTAAAAGTAACTAAAATAACCTAAAATAAGATAACTGTCGGAACCCAATATGCGCGCATGCGCGTGAGTTCGCGAAAAAGTTTGTTGTTGAACCCTGCGGGAAATTTGTGTCAATTGGTCCAACAGACTGGTCCTGGGATTTGTGAAAATAGAACAAGTACAAAAAGAAAGGGTTCCTGGCCAGTTAAAGAAGAACCAATCCCTTAACTGGTTTATGAAGAACAAAAAGGTAGAAAAAGTAATGAATTACAGTACAGTCTTCACCGGTGCTTTGATACATTTTTTGGTACTTTCTAAAATTTGGTTCTCGAATTTAATTCTAGGCCTTGTTTTATTGAAATAATACTTCATTTTAGTAACTGACACTAAGCACGTTCATTAAGAATAGATCTGTGACTGGTCAAATGGTGTCAATTGACCCCCTCCAATGACAACCCCATGTTAAAGTGATAAATCTTATTCATATAAAGTGTTCGAACTAGAACCGGGCAGTTCGCTTCCCTCTAATGAAACAACACTAGACACTACAAAAAATTTAAAAAAAAATGGTTTGCTTGTTTTGTGTAGAAACAACAACAACTCTACAGGAAAAAAAACAAACATTATTTTCATGTTTAAAAACTGTAATAAGAAGCAAAAATTCCCATATCCTATTTGATAAACATCTAATTTCAAAGTAGAACGATTACGAAGACCAAATTGGGCAGTTGAAGAGTCGGAGTTGAGGTTCTTGTACCGGAGTTGGAGCTAGAGTTTAAGTGCCCACAAAAACTTGCGACATGACTCCTAAACTTTTCGCCATGATTGATTTTCTAATATTTTTCCAAATAAAAATATTTTAAGAAGGTGTGCTTTAAAAATTATGAAGTCAGACCAGTCTACTTTACTTATGAGTAAGTAAGTTGCAAAAATTAAAAAATTAAGATAACAATAGATTTTGATAGATCATTTAGCACTTTATGACAATAAATATGTAGATTGTATCGAAGCATGTCCTTTTCTATGTTTTTATGTGACCTTTTCAAAACCAGTGTTCGAAAATAAACATTAAATATCGCTCCTTAGTGTTCAGTTCGAAATATTTGTGAAAAACACAAGCTCTTATGAAGTTTGTGTAGTAAACCAATAAAAAAAATAACGTTTCCCTGCTTTTCATCTGTCGAACACAAAAATAATACTGTTCTTATCCAACTCAAAAAAAAGATGATAACATTTAATTCCGTTCGGTTTTTTTAAAGAAACCACAAACTTCATTGTGTTTGGCTTAGCTCAATAGTGTTCGTTCGTTCCAGTTGTGCGTGGTACCCTTTTGGCTGGTAAAAAAACCAAAAATTTTTACAAAAACAAAATACGTATAAGAAAAAAACACAAAAAGACAGCAAAGAAACTTTTCACAAACAATGCATATACACAATACACACATAACCTGTTCGTACTGAGGTCGTTGCTAAAATTTTTTGTTTGTTCATTTTTTTATCAATGTACAAAATAAAACATTATAGAACATTAAAATATAATGTTTGTCTACAGTATCACCACAATTGTTCTGATTTTAAACGAATAACAGAACACTATACGAACGGTATTAAAGGTTGTGTTCACCTACAATAGCTAAAAAACTAGATATCGTTCCTGGGTGTTTGAGCCGAACGCTAAACAATATTCGGTTTATTTTCGAACACTGTTCAAAACTATCTCTTTGTATTTTCTGGTTCACTGTTTTAACCTTCCTTTTTGAAGTGCGTCAAGGTACCGTTGATGAAATCGAAATAAAGAATTTAAAATGCAAATTTGTAAACAAATTCGCTTTGAACTCAGAAAAAATGCATGAAAATTTTCCAATTATACTTCCAATGAATGGGGGGGTTAACCCGAAAAATGATTTGAGAAAACTTTAATCTACTCACTTTGGGGAAAATTATAGAAAAATAGAAGACTTTCAATTTTATATTTTGGTCTTAGACAATAATAATACATATTGATTATGGAACAGAAAAAAACAATGGCCAGTACACTCAAGAAAAAGTTTTCAATTTATTTGTTTTAACATTAATATTTTTTAACTCTGCAGGTGGGAGATAAACTACACCAAACCACATTTTGAAAACATTACAGCAGACCGCAAAAATATGTTGAAAATCACAAATGCTTTTATTTCTGTATTAAAAATTTATCACTACAATATGTTTTTTTATGTCGTTGATATCCTTAATAAATAATTTACGTCATATAAGGTACAATACCTTTACTTATTAAATTTGACTTGGTGTTTTCTACCTCCCATGGTGGTATTGTTCAATCCCTTGAGACCAACAGCACCAAATCCAACAACAAAAGGTCTGCTTTTTCCCAAAAATAATAAAAGGTTTATAACAATTTGTTTTTTACCTTCATTTTCTCTTTAAAATGTGTTGTACAAACAAAACAAGTAACAACTAAGGCGCATCTTCATGTTTAAAAAAGAATATATTAAACTTTAATGAGAAGGATTTTCAAAATTGGTCGAAATATTTGACTAATTAAATAAAATAAAATAAAAACATAAAAAACAAAAGACCTCAATTCATAATTTACAAAAAAGTACCCTTGATGTTCTTTGCCTCTAAGCACATTCTCCTTTGTGTCTTTCATGCCTTTTACGTCTAAGCAAGTTGACCTTGGTGTTGTTTTCAACTTTTCTATCTCTCGAAAATTCATTAGATAGGACTTATAGGAATTCACACATCGATAGAAAAATATTCTGATTGCAAAAGTTGTGAATTGGTGTAGTTTATGTCTTCCCTACAGAACTATAGTCAAATTTGTTAGCACTGCTTGCATAGTTTTATTAAATTAATATAACTATCAAAATATACAAAAGTTCTGTGATTAATATTCCTGGTGGGCTATAGTGTGTTGCAAAATAAGTTCGATCCCATATGGATTGTAGCAAAACTCATTTCTTCAAAAATTTGTTCAAAACTCGTTCGTTCCAACATTAAATTTAATTTTTTTTTTTTTCTATATTTCAGTTGGTTTCAATTTTTCAACTGTTAAGTTATTAATCAAGGATGGCATAATTCTTCAGAATCAATAAGTTCAACCAATTTGGTCCATTTATTTAAGGGCTATATGTTTTTTAAATTTTTCCAAAATTCGAAAAAAGTGTAACGAATGATCTTTGCATCTCAACTAGTCATATGTAAATAACTATATTAAAGCACAATGCGGCACGTGTTAGAATTAAAATATCGGAAATCAAATTTCTACAGAATTATTTTCTTGCTATATTTAATCATATAACAGGTACTGCATTTAAACATTAAAAATCAAATAAGAACCAGTCTCATATACATTTAGCATCAAGGTTAGAGTAAGAGTTTGAGTTGAAGTTGAAGTTGGTCTCGTGCTTTAAAAATTTCATCGGATGGAGTCGGATTCAGAGTAAGAGCTTTTTCCTGACGCACAATACTTTGATGTAGAACAAAATTGTGCAAAAATAGAAGGAGTAGTCCCAGACTAATAATATTTTGCATGTAGGTATATATGAAATAATAAAAAAAAAATTCAAGTTTTGAAAAAAAATCCGTCAAAGAATTCATGTACCTCCACTATATCCTTTTTTTTTTAAAAAATTTAATTCGCCAACACTTTTTATGTTGAATTGTTTTCTTTAATTTAATAGTAAGCATATCGTTACTTTAATATAGAAAAGCCCTAACTAACATGTTCCTTACTTTACAGGAGAAGGAAAAAACTTAATAAAAATTATAGTCTTGTAGTCGCGATTTTTTTTAAACGCAGTTTTTTATTAAACTCTCTAAACAATATAATAAAAAACTGCGTTTAAAAAAAATCGCAACTACGATACTACAATTTTTATTAAGTCTTTTCCTTCTCCTGTAAAGTAAGGAAAATGTTAGTTAGGGCTTTTCTATATTAAAGTAACGATATGTATATTCTTTAAAAAAAAAAACTGAAAAAACGGTGCACTCAGTTTTTTTTAATTTAAAGTAAATATTGACGGTTATTAAGGCTATATAATAATGTCTAATAACGGTTGAGATTTGCTTGAAGTTGGTTTCTTTAGAACGTTAATTTTTAAACACAGTACAAAGATAATAGAATAATTTTATCGTACAGAAAAATATTTATAACTTTTATGCCCGTAATTTATTCAACGTTTATTTTGCCAACGTGTTTTTGCTTTCAGTTTTCCTTTAAAATATGGCAGCTTTTACACCAAAGATTTCCATGCACAGCTAGATTTCTTTTTGTAGAAATTACGGGCATTAATCTAAAGTACTAAATTATAAAAAATAATAAATGCGTTTTGGGCCTCTAAATGAGATCATATATCTCTAAGTTAGAACTAAAATGTGGTAAGTGTCTCTTTTGATTCTTAAAGGCGAACACTTGGTTTTTTAAACGGCAGAGAAAATTGGAAAAAGTATTCACTCAGTTTTTTATTTGTCCATAAAATTTTTTTTTTACTTTTTTGTTTAGTTACGGCAACACTTTTTTAAGATTCATCCAGAGCATTACCTATTCAAACTTTAAATAAAGTGTGGCCTCATATCAAAGAAGAATGTCTTTTTTACCAAATACTAACTTAAAAATTGAGATACTTCTTAAAAAAAAATTTTTAATCATTTTTTTTCCTAGTACATGAATTAAGTTTTTCTTGTAAAATTTTATTAAAAATTAGGAAAAGTTTAGCGACCTTTAGCAGCGGTGAAACGCATTTAAAATACATGTAATTTATTTTTATAAGAATACAGTGCAGTAATTTTTTTAAACATTGGAACAACATTGTTTCACCTTATTTTTGTATATGGAATAAAGTACTGTGTGACGACTCCACAGCCCTGCTTATAATTTAGAGTTCATCCGTCAACAAAGTGCGGAATATCAGAAACGTAAAACAGACAAATGTTAACGGGTAAGTAAATTAAATAAAAATATTCTCTCTATCTCTGGTTCTCAGGGGTTAGTGTTAGAGAATCAATCTAACTTTCTGAAAATTTCAAGTAAGAATTCGGGATTAAAGTTTAGGTTAGGTTAGGTTAGATTGGCAGCCGTTATCAAGCACAGCTTACGTCCCAAGAGTCCTATGTTACCTGGCTGCTAATATTCTCACTCAGCCACCCAGTCGACACAATAAAGGAGTGTATTTTGTTTGAATCGATATTAGAGAGACAAGTTTTTTCTCCGAGGGTTGCTCGACCAAACAGTTTTAGTCTAAGATCTCCGAATGCCAGGAAATGACAAAGAAGGTGTTCCGTTGACTATTCCTCCTGCTTGTAACCGCAACTTCTGCATAGGTCATTGTAAGGGAGCACTAGCGTTTTGGGCGTGCCTCCCAATGGGCCAGTGGCCAGTTATAACTGTAATAAGGTTTCTAAGGTGATGTCTGGACAGCTGTATTGCCCGCCTAGTCCTTTTTTCACCTATGATGGGCCAGATTTGTTTGGTTTCCCCACAGGTGGTTTCATCAAGCCAATTCTGACCGGCAATAATATGAAACTTGTGTGCAATAAGTTGCTTACTCCTTGGGAGTGAAGCACCTATATCATATGTTGAATTGTTTTGATTCAAAGTGGTGCCTGCATGAGCCAACGAGTCTGCCATACAGTTTCCATGTATATCCCTGGGTCCGGGGACCCACTTAAGGGTAACCAGTGAATGTCCCGCTATCTCCTCCAGAGGCATCCGGCATTCTTAGACAATTTTCGATGTGATGCCAGGCGGTTATAATGTGAATATCCCTGCCAGATATTTCACCGTACCGAATGTGTCTCGGTGCTGTGTATGCAGTGGTCCGGCTGTGTAGGCAGTGATCAAGCAGCCTAATAGGAATACTCCAGTTTAGCTGCTCGGAGAATATGCCAGAGCCGATACCGTGCAGTGTGTAAGACTGAATCGCATTAGCGTGAATTTGTTGGGCATCATAGTGAACCATGTTATCCAATATGCTTATGGTGAAGCCAGGATCAAAGACTGTCTAAGGTGTGACATAATCAACATTCATGTACCAATTATTCAAAATTAAAACAGCTTAAAAATTCCTGAATTAAGCAAAGTTTAGGATTAATGTGTTGTTTGCACAACACAAGTGACTTATACTCAAAAAACTGAGTGCTTTTCATACAAATTTTACTACACGTTCAGTCACAGCACATTACTGTTATCTCATGTTTACTTAAGTCAATAACGTTTTCGGATTACTTTAACCCTTTCAGGGTCAAAAATAATTTGTGGCGTGATAAAAATCTGAAAATTTGTAATTAAGGTAATGTCATGGCGCTGAAGTCGGGAAAAATATTAGTTTTCGTCTCAAGTCGCTCCCCTGGATTTTAGGGAATGTCGAATATATTCGACATTGACCTTCAAGGATACCTATTGTTAAGTATATATGCTTCTCTTTTGTACGGAAATAAAAGAAAAAAATAGATTTTTTACCATTTATTCGTTAAATATTTATTGAAATATGAAAACGGTGTAGCAATTTCACACATGTTGTTGTTTTCTGACAGTGGCACAAAATGAATGCTTCCATCGTCTTCGGGTATTCGAACTGTTCACCAACTTATATTGCTTTTAGGAGTCAATACAAGTAGAAACTTTGGAGCTCAGTGGACTTTTTGACTGGACTTATATATATATTGTCAATATATTTATTCTGACATAACATTCTGCTCGGCAGGCACAATATCCTTTGAAACACTTGCTGGATTTCATATATGACGTCATCATTATCATCTTCAATTACATCCTATACAGCTTCTAACATGGGCATTATCTAATCACTATTTAATTCTTCCATTTTCTATGAAAATCCGCAGAGAAAATGTTATGATTTCTAATAAAAACATTTTTTTGTAGTGCTTACTAATAAAAAAATACAACCTCTTAAGGTAATTGTCGATTATATTCGACAACCGAAAAAGTAAACACTAATTTACGTCTGTATCAATACATACAATTTTTTTTAATATCGCCTGATTACCGAAATTATTATTTTTTGCTTCCTAAATGTAACCTTTTTACAAATTGCCTGACTAGTGTACGACAATGGTCTCAATAATAAGAAAAGAAAGTCATTTCCTACTATAATAAAAATTTTAAATAGCAAAAGTGTCTCTCTTTCAGATAAAACAAAAAAAAATATAATAAACTGTGCATTTTTATACATTAATATGGCGTAGAAACCAGTGTTGCCAAAACTTGGTGACCAAAATTGGCTAAATTTACGGAAAAAAATGGCTAAAAATGGGCTAAAAAATGGCTAAAAGCTTTTTTAAATAAAACACATTAAAATTCAATAACAAAACAGAAATAATTCATTTAAAGTTGTTTACGATGAAATTTTAAGTTAAGATCAACTTGATAAATAAGAATAAACGTAAATTAATATTTTGATAGATATTTAAAAAATTAAATCATCAATAAATTCGTTAGTGTTCATCTCATAGGAATTAAATAATTTAAACGTAAATCATAATCACGACAATATATACCTTACCTTTTGAGTCCAGATCTACAATAAAATACAAGTAAGAAAGTATAGTCGGTCAACCCCAACTAAAAGTAGGGTATCATATTCAAATTAGAACCTTTGTACCAAATTTTATCAAATAATCTCCAAAATTGCGACCTATACTTTTTGCACAAGGTTTACATGGACAGCCAGCCAGCCAGCCGGATAAACATCGTTAATTCGACTCAGAAAGTGATTCTGAGTCAATCGGTATACGAAAAGGTGGGCTTATGACCAATATTTTAAGGTGTTGCAAACATCAACACAAGCGCATAGTACCATCTCTACTATTGTGGTGTTGCTATAAATATTTTATTGTTATGGTAAAAATATTTACCTAATTGATAAAATCGAATTAACGGTTGCTAAGTGTAACCTATTTCTCAAATTACTTTTAACAATATTTACTTGCCTAAATACCCTCTCTACTTAAGCATTAGGCCATGGAAATGAGAACAACTTTATAGTCAATTCTGAAATTTCTAAAAAATTTTTGTTGCCGCCTGCATCTCTTTATTGAAATCCTTGCAACCAGAAAGAAACACCGACGTTTGTGTGTATCCATTTTATAAATTTAATATTGGAATTGTTTTCCTTTTTTTTTGAAAGATTTTTCATAATTATAGTTTATAGCGATTTTCAACATTGTAAAAGTTGTGATTTGATTTAAAGGCGTTTTAATTATTAAAATTGTTTATTTTACTTTTATAAATTTTTATAATAAAATAAAAATTATTCTTTTAAAAAAAAAACGGCAAAAAATAATTTTATGGCTAAATAAGTTGAAAAATTGCTAAAAAAAAATGGCTAATGGCTAATGGCTAAACTCATTTTTTAATGGCTAAACAGGGTGAAAAATGGCTAAATCTACCCACTAAATGGCTAAATTGGCAACACTGGTAGAAACAGAGTACAATGAAATGTCGAATATATTCGACAAAAACACTGAAAGGGTTAAGTATGGGGCAGTTGAATTATTCGTTCTTGAAATAAGAATTGCGTTTATTTTGTTGTTCCGACTTTTTTACAGAAATTTTTTGAGCGAACATCAGCAAAACTAATTTTTAAAAAAGTTTAAAAAAAAGTGTGACCATTTTTGCAACTACAAAAGGGGAATTGGCAAGAAGTTGAAGCTCACTCGTCTTTAATTTCATTCTTGCTCCTCTTTGTATTGTAGTAAATTTTCTTTAAAAAAAGCATTAATATGGCTTATTACTAGAATTTAACAACCCATTTTGAGTGCCAAGCATAAAAAATGCTGTCTAAAAAATCGTTTAAGAATTCTAAAAGTATAATATTGAGTTTTTATGTTTGACTACCTAATATCTTAAATTTATTATAAATATCTAATATTTTGCTTTAGCTTGTTAAACGTTTTCAGTTGAATTTTTTTTCGTCTGCATTTGCTCATTTTTTCTTTTTTTCAATACATTTGTGCTTATACTGCCAATAAAATATTATTACCAATTTATCTTTCATAAACAAAAGGTGAGTTTTTGTAAAGTTTTATGTTTGTTTTTTTCATATTTTTTTTTTTTATTTGTTATGCTTTTCGGAAATATAATAAACTATATAAAAAATGCACATAAAATATTATGTCCATTTTTCATTTCAAATGTTTTTATTTTTTATTATGAAAATATTTGCACCATCTGAAATTATTTATGGGAAATTTTTGCATAAAATTATGTCGGAGAAAACCTGGCGGTTATCGATTGATGTTGGAAAATTTGTTTTTTAAAAATACGAGTAGTTACCTGAATTAAACTTTGTGTGTAGTTTTGCAACAACTTAATTAAATTTGGCATATAAATCTTAAGATCTCATGCTTTTGAGGAGATCTGCTTAAAACCAGGCAATTTAACATTCTTTTAAAGACAAAATCACATTTTTATCTTTTTGTGTTTGGGAAAAACGTTGTTAGAGTATTTTTTCATATAAATTGAAATCTCTTAAATTAAGATGGGATTTTCCTATCGTTTAATTTGCTAACACTTTGAACCATAAAAACACACAGTGGGGTTACACTTAAAAAAAATGTTAATGTGAAAAAAACTGTAGTTAGTTCAGGACATTTTCTTTTTTTTACCCTTTAGCACTGTACACTAGTCAAAATAGGTAAATGAAATGTGGTCGCGAAATAGGCATACAACTTCGTCTCCACATGGCTAACACTACTATATTCCATGGAGGCTTTGACCCTTGAAACTGGCCACATTTTTTTTGCAATATTATTTATTGAATCTTCATACATTAAATATGAACTAACAATAATTAATCAAATCTTAACCTAATACTTTATTTTATGTCCTGCCAGTGCCAGACAAAAATTTTCTTCATCACGGGTTCTGTTCACTTATCTAGGTGTTTATCGCTCATCTAATTGGGTAAGTGATGCAGTGTCTCTTCTTCTTAAGCGAGTGTGGCCGCCATGATTTAAAATATTTCGAGCTAGTGGATTTGGATGTTGTTCAAGCCTTTTTAAATATTTTACTGCATTTTTTGTTATAGTAGTTTTGACTAATGGAACATTGAGATCCTTGTGAATATTTGAGTTTTTTACATACCAAGGGGCAGCTGTGATTATTCGAAGAATTTTATTTTGGCGTCTTTGAATTTTTTCTATATTAGAGGCCGAGGCAGTGCCCCATAACTGAATACCATAGCACCAGATTGGCTTTAAGATGGAGTTGTAAAGAAGAAGCTTGCAGTCTAGGCTAAGGACAGAGTTTCTACCAATAAGCCAATGAATTTGAATGGCTTTTAGTTTCATTTGAGTTAATTTTGCCTCTATATGGCATTTCCACGTTAATCGCCGATCCAGATGTATACCGAGATATTTTACATGCGAATGTTGAGGAATTATTTGATTGTTGATTGTTATATGGGGGCAAGATTCCCGGCGCAAGGTGAATGTTATATGCACGCATTTTTGCTCATTGACCATTATCCTCCATTGTCTTAACCATATTTCTAGTTGAACAATATGATGCTGTAAGTAACGAGATGCTTCATAACGGTTTTCGTGGACGCTTAGAAAAGCTGTATCGTGTGTGTTTGCTGGTAAATTTTGCTTCAATTTATGTAATAAGCCTTCATGCCAGACTTTATCAAAAGCTTGAGAAACATCGATGAAGAGTGCGGAACAATATTTTGAAACTGGCCACATGAATAAGCTTGAATGTTTTGAAATGTTGACTTATCGTAGACTTCTTTGAGTTTTTTAACTAATACGGAATATTAAGAAGGCTGAGCACTGAACGTCAACTACTACACCATTTTTTGGTCACATAATCAGAGGAACAAAATATGAACTGCTTTTTCTTATATTCCAAGAAAAATCGATGATAGGAGTGCGACTAGACGAAAGCAGATGTCTTGGTTACGCAATATCAGATCGTGGAACGGCATTCGGGCAATTGGAAACTTTTGCAAATATAAAAGACTATAATTGTAATTCGCTTATATCCTGGCACAGGATATGCATTAAATTAAGAGAGAGGCTACGATTATTCTTTCAAAATGTTCTTTTTTAATAAAGTGTAAGTAATTAATCATTCAATGAAGCTATTTCAATTTTGTGCACGTTATTAATTTGATAGTTGATATGATTGTGAATAAGTTTAAAAACAGATAAAGGCTATTTAAAACCAAATTTTTACAAGCCACCCCAATTTAGAAGGGGCTAGAGACGGTAAAGTATAAATTACATATTCCACTGTTAATTTATCAACCATAACCAGAAGCCAAGTTACGGCATTCGATACCGATCGAAATTTCCATTTAAATTGTATTGTAAATTCGATCAATATCGAATGCCGTAATTTGGCTCCAGAGCATTTTTAGTGACTTCATCTATATACAAAAATTTACGTAATCCAGCCCATACGACTTAAACTAGAGACTTGAAATTTTGAATGTAGATTCCATCCCGATGTGTTGGTAAAATAAGAAAGGATTATTAAAAATTACAATTTTGTATAATGATCGAATATTTTAGGAATCATCATAATTGATACCGTCGTTTGTCAGAAAATTATATCCTTCCGACTAATCACCTCGAAGAACCATTTGTGATATAATTTTCTTATTCCTTTATAAGCATATGAATGCATCAAATGTGTATCCTATTTCGATTGCTCTATTGATAAATTGGTTTTAAATTTAAAACATTTATAAATCATTTGTTTAACATATTCATGAATCATATATAAATTCTTTTCCAATCGCTCAAGACTCATTTAGGTTGTTTTAACAAAAAATTATCACCCAAATGCTGTATAAGTGAATATGTATTTGTGTGTTTAACACAGACAACACTTGATGAAAAATCAAAAAAATTTAGATATGACGTCTAGCACATGTACATAAGCCTGATATCAGGCACTTTGATAGTGTTTGGTGCCGTATATAAATGGGTAACCTAACGGTTACTTTACGTTCCGAAATCTAATAGAGGTAGACGTAAATTCATAAAACATCATTATTTTATCAAAATAATAAGTTGATAAGGGCTTGGTAGTTTTTTGAAACTCGTACATTTAGCGGTGAAAAAGAGCAGAAATATAATTTTGGTGCATGGTTGTTAAAACAGTAATAAATATAGAAAAAAAATTTTAATTTAATTCTCCTTTCTTTAAGATTGAGTGCTTGTTTGGGAGAAAAGAATATATTTCGGTGCTTCTTCTTATTTTTCTCAATATTTTTCTTTTTTTATTTTTGTTCTAAATATATATGTAGATCCAACATTTTAGTGAGAGATCAAATATGGTATTCATAATTTAATTCATAATTTAAAATTGCAGCTGTTTACTTAAAGAAATAATGAAGTTATAGATTTTTGACCGCAATTGACCACTGTGAACTGGTGGAGGTTTTGAAATTCTGTTTGTTTTCTATTTACCGAAATAAAAGTATTCTGTAAGCTTTATCGATTTCTGATGAAGTCATAATTAAGCCACAACAAATTTGATAAACATATTCTCTACACTCACAATATTCTGTACGTATAATTAACTGAAATTGTAATATACAATAAATAAAAATTCATTTAAAAACCGGTCTACTTATTTTTCATTTAGTTTTAACGAAAAGTTCATTTAATTTTTACTGTCAAAAATTGAGCCCCATATTAAACAAAGAAATATTCAGTTATTTTATGTAATTCAGTAATTTTATATGATACAGGTCTCACTCGTTTACTCCACAAAAGAGCCGAAAGACAACTGTCCCCTTTTTTCTAATCTTTGTTTTACTTTTGTTGTACTGACCCTGTTTTTTACAAAAGAACTCTCAATTAGAAGACACCTGCAGCATGACCGATATGGTTTCGCAATTATTTAACTTTAAAAATTTGATGTATTTAACTAAATTACTTTAACCCTTTCGGTCCTATATGGATAATACATCCCAGACAATGTTTGATTGATCCGATTTGTTCTTTAAAGTAAAAAAATCACGTTTGAAATTGTCCCAGTCGAACTTTTTGTGTTAGTTTATCAAAGAAGTAACGGTTGCCAATTTTGAGCACATTATTATAAGATTTGTACATAGTTTCGATACTAGTGGGACATATTGTCCCATTTGTATTAAAAAACCGATTGGGACAATATTCCGAAAAATCCGATTCGGACAATATCTCAGAATAATGAAAGGACTTACGGAAAAACTAATAATGCAAAACATAATAAATTTTTAAGCTTTTTTAATATGTGTAAACTGATTTTTCATGTACATTGTTGTTTCTCAAATAAAAAGTCGGACCGAAAGGGTTAACAAATAGAAAATGGGAATTTATTACGCAAAACAAGCAAATCGATTTTTATAGATAACTAAAAATTTATTTTTTGGTAGTTAATTTATATAAAATAGCTGAATATTTGTTTGTTTTTACGGAATTCGCGGTTGAAATTTTGACAGTAGAAATTAAATGAACTTTTTGTTATTTTTAATTACATTTTTATTTAATTTTACATACAGAATAATTTATCTTAATCAACGGACAATATTAACTGCATCTGAAAATCCGTATTAATATGCACTAAGTTTTTTTAAATTAATGTTAGAATCAGTTAAAAATAAATTTACTTGGAATTTTAAATGTTTATTTATTTGAAAATTACTGAACGGAATACTTCTTAAATAAACTACAGTCCGTCACTGTAAAAATATTGTGAGTGTACCTATTAAGTTTGGTATTGAAAAATATTTAAACTGGTGCTCAAAGAAGTGTTCCAATTTATTTATAGTTAAGGCATGATAATCTTTCGGAATACTGTTATCTTAAATTTCTCGATGTATTGTTATTTAGAACGATACAAAAAAACCAGGGACCGGAAATAAGAGTTATTTTTCAATTTTTGAAGAAATAAATCATACATAAATGAACATCGTAGAAAACTTTTAATTACACCATCATGATTTTTAGGCGAAATGCATCCAACATATTGCATGATATTTAAATTTTTGATTTTTATTTTAACAATCAAAAATAAGAGTTATTTTTGATTTTTATTTTTTTAAATTAAAAATAAAAGTTATTTTTGATTTTTATATTTTTAATTGAAAAATAAAAGTTATTTTTGATTTTTATATTTTTAAATGAAAAATAAAAGTTATTTTTGATTTTATTGTTTTATATCAATTATAAAAATCAATTCACTTAATATACAATTTGCATTGCAATTAATAAATTAAAAACAACAATAAGATTACGATAATAATAACAACAACAAAAATGAAAGAACAAATAATAGCGTTATTTCAAGTTCAAGGGCAATGCACAGCGTAATTTAGAAACTTTGTTACACACATTTTGTTGTTATTATAACTGTGTACTTTATTTTTACTTTAATACGTAACAAAGATTAATAAACATATTACCTATGTCACAAATTTTGAATTGATTTTTATTATTGATATAAAAATATAAAAATCAAAAATAACTTTTATTATTGATATAAAAATATAAAAATCGAAAATAACTCTCATTTTTCATTTAAAAATATAAAAATCAAAAATAACTTTTATTTTTCATTTAAAATAATAAATATCAAAAATAACTCTTATTTTCTATCTAAAAATATAAAAATCAAAAATAACTCTTATTTCTTGATTTTTTTTGATAAAAGTCATAACAGTTACGGTCCCTGAAAAAAACTCTTTCGCTTTTAATAGTTATTAACCGTATTTAGTAAACTAGGAATTTCAATACATATTTACACTATTCGTTCGAAAACTTTGTTAGTTCAACAACAATTTTACTTGTCTTATACCACTGTGCAATATAAAGTTCATTCTTGTCGAATTACTTAAAATACTTTTTTAATGTGTCACTTCTTCTATAAGTGCACTTGAATGTTTCTTCAAGATAAAACATGGAACATGAAAATTAAGCAAACAAAAAAACCCTCCCAGTAAGACTAAATTTAAATTCATATTAAGCCCTAAATTGGTTTAAGAGCAGTTTAAATATAGAATACGAAATGAGTACAACGACAAAAAAATACAGTAAAAGGGGGTTTTAGTTCTCAATTCCTTCGTATGTATGTCTTCACTCTGACAGTGCCAGTTTGTTGTTTTTCATTGTTTGTTTTGGATTTCGTGTTACTTTTATTGTAAATGTAGTTGTTGTTCTTGTGTATTGTTATTTCCATTGTGTCACATCACCCACTTTCATGATTGTTTCCTTTTTACAAGCAACTAAATGAAGAAGAGGCAAAAAGTGACAATTCATCCACAAACACACATACATATACAATTCAAACAAACAAGGCATGTAAACAGTTGAAGAATTTCTTAACACACATACACTTGTACACAAACACCTATTTATGCTCAAGCAAATATTATACAAATACACAAACGCTTTTTTAAATGGGATTGTTATAGTGGATTTTTTGCGCAAACACTTGCACATACAGTTTTAAAGTTTTTATTGTATACACATGCATTTTGGATTTTAAACACATAAATTGAATCATGTGCGATGCAACAGTTGGCGCCATTAAAAGACGAACAACAATTTATGTTTAATTAAATAACTGTACATTTTTAACATATGAATATATAAACCTTTCGAAGCTTAATAGTAAGAGTTGTTTTTTTAATCCCTTTAATTTGCATTTCAGTTTTTATTTAAGAATTCAAGGCGGTACATTTGTGATTAAATGATTAACCCAGACGTATCGATTTTTTCTTATAATTGCCGAATATTTCACATTTGTTTGTTTGTTGTTTGTTTGTTGGAAATACGCGAAAATAGTGCCAATACCAAAAAATTACTCGAAGTTCAGGCCAATTGTTTTTTTTTTTTTTTTTGCTTTCTATCCAAGATCTTTGAAAAACTTCTTTTTAATCAATTGTCGTTACATATCAAAAATAACGATTTGTTGTCTGATAAGCAACCTGGTTTTCGCCAAAATCATAGCTGTGCTTATGCGTGATCTAGATGAAGGAAAAAAAAATTTCTTAGTTTTTCTTGATCATTCTAAAGCCTTTGACACGGTTGACCACAGCACGCTTTGCTTAAAACTTCGACACATTTTTAACGTCTACTTGTCTTCCCTGCGACTACTACCCTAATATCTCGTTGGTCGTCGTCAATTTGTGTGTTCAAACAATCGCCAATCTTCGGTAATAAATTTATCTAGCGAAGTGCCTCAAGGGTCAATCCTTGGACCACTCGTCTTTTATATTCATGCAAACTATTTCATTGCAAGATTCATATGTATGATGACGATGTGCAGTTGTATTTAAGTAGTCTCGTCATTTCTGTTGTTGAAAATATTTCTAAACGATCTGAACAAAATTTAACGCTGGGCAACTTCAAATGGACATTGTTTAAACCCTCGCAAATCAAAGTGTATCTTAATTCGTAAGAAAACAATTAATCGTATCCTCAATGTTGATGTTTAAATAAATTGTGAAAAATGTCTATTGTTAATGCTGCCAAAAATCTTGGTTCTTAATGATAGTCTTACCTAGGCAAATCATGTTAATACACTTGTAGGTCAAACATACACAAAGTTAAGGAATCTTTGGTCGTCACAGTTCTATACTCCTATTAATATGTGTAAAACAAAATATCGGCCAAATACCCAGAGTCATATTTTCAATGACTCTGAGACATAAATGAGGTTCAATGTCGTTATTGTGCCGAATTATCTCATCTTTTAGCTCTTGAATTGTTCTTGGATTATTGACGTATACTTTTTCTTTTAAATTTCCCCAAAAGGAAGTCCAACGGTGTCAAATCTTATGATCCTTTTTTTTGTTGCAATATTATTTATTGAATCTTCATACATTTAAATATGAACTAACAATAATTAATCAAATCTTAACCTAATACTTTATTTTATGTCCTGCCAGTGCCAGACAAAAATTTTCTTCATCACGGGTTCTGTTCACTTATCTAGGTGTTTGTCGCTCATCTAATTGGATAAGTGCTGCAGTGTCTCTTCTTCTTAAGCGAGTGTGGCCGCTGTCATTTAAAATATTTCGTGCTAGTGGGTTTGGATGCAATTCGAGCCTTTTTAAGTATTTTACTGCATATTTCGTAATCATAGTTTTGACTAATGGAACATTGAGATCCCTGTGAATATTTGAGTTTTTTACATACCAAGGGGCAGCTGTGATTATTCGAAGAATTTTATTTTAGCGCCTTTGAATTTTTTCTATATTAGAGGCCGAGGCAGTGCCCCATAACTGAATACCATAGCACAAGATTGGCTTTAAGATGGAGTTGTAAAGAAGAAGTTTGCAGTCGAGACTAAGGACAGAGTTTCTACCAATAAGCCAATGAATTTGAATGGCTTTCAGTTTCATTTGAGTTAATTTTGCCTCTATATGGCATTTCCACGTTAATCGCCGATCCAGATGTATACCGAGATATTTTACATGCGAATGTTGAGGAATTATTTGATTGTTGATTGTTATATGGGGGCAAGATTTCCGGCGCAAAGTGAATGTTATATGCACGCATTTTTGCTCATTGACCATTATCCTCCATTGTCTTAACCATATTTCTAGTTGAAATATGTGATCCTGTAAGTAACGAGATGCTTCATAACGGTTTTCGTGGACGCTTAGAAATGCTGTATCGTCTGCAAATGTTGAAGTTTGGGTGTAGTTGCTTGTTGGCATGTCCGAAGTATAAATTAAATATAATAGAGGGCCCAGGATGCTGCCTTGTGGGACTCCAGCGCCAATGGGCTGAGGTGAACTTAAGAAATTTCCTTCTTTAATAATAAATTGACGACCGACTAAGTAGCTTTCTAGCAGCTTGTGTGTGTTTGCTGGTAAATTTTGCTTCAATTTATGTAATAAGCCTTCATGCCAGACTTTATCAAAAGCTTGCGAAACATCGATGAAGAGTGCTGAGCAATATTTTTTTTCTTCAAATGCTTTTCTTATGACATTTACTATTCGATGAGTCTGTTCAATTGTGCTGTGTTTTCTTCGAAATCCGAACTGATGGTTTGGAATACATCTATTTTCACTTAAAATCGGTGTTAATTTTGAAACTAATAATTTCTCAAACAGCTTTGACATATTTGATAATAAGCTAATAGGCCTATATGACTCAACTTTTGTATGATCTTTACCTGGCTTTGGTATCATGGTAACTAAGGAAACCTTCCATTTTTGAGGATAGTATTCAAGGCGTAAAATAGCATTAAAAATAAAAAGAATAATTTTCTTTGCTGTGCGAGGTAGCTCTAAAAGCATTTTATTACTGATTTTATCAATACCAGGTGCCTTCTTAGTGTTTAAGTCACAAATAGCCTGTTCGATTTCTCTTATCTCAAATTTGAGGGGAATAGTTGCTCTAGCAGGAACAGGTGGTAACTCGACCGCAGTATCGTGAGATATATTTGGGGTAAATACGTTTTTTAAATGATTAACAAACAGATTTCCCTTTTCGTTATCATTTCTTGCCCAACTTCCGTTCAATTTTCTTAATGGTGGCTTAGAGACAACTGGCCTTTTTAGATTTTTAGCTGCACGCCATAATGAGTAGTCTGATTGCGGAGATGCATCAAGTTCCTTAAGATATTTTGCAGAGAATCCGTTTTATGTGTCTGCAGTAACTTTCTTAGCCTTCTTGTACACTCTTTTAACAAACTCTTAAGTTGAGGGGATCTGTGCAATTGCCACTCTCTTCGGGCTCTTCTTTTTTCAGACAGGAGACGCTCAACATCTGTGGAATAAATTTTAATATTTTTAGTTTTTTTTGGGGTAATACTGGAATGTTGCACAGCCAGCTTCAGAAAACTGTCAAAATAAAGAATAGCGCGATCTACGTATTCCGGTGTACTAAGCGGAATATTTTCTGTGCAATGGGTGCTGAGATATTTTTTATATTTTAGCCAATTGATTTGTGTAGCTGGCGTCGCTAAGTAACCAGTTGGAGATACAATTCTATTGGGGTTCATTAAAGTAACAATTGTTGGTGTGTGGTCGGAAGATAATTCTAAGGAAGCTTCAACATAAATCGTTTCTAAGGGGATGTTTTTTAATCTCATGATCGTGACAACGAAAATCACGAAGTGAACGAAATGCATTTTGCTTTAAACGCCCATTTTCGTAAAAGGATTCAATAATCTTAAGGCGCTGCACAATTGCATACCTCTCCATGGTTAAATTTGTTTAAGTTTTCGGAAAGACAGACGGACATGGATTAATCGAATTAGAACGACTGAACTAAAGAATTTTGAATATACGTAAATAATTGATGGACTTACATTAATATATGGAAACTAAGTATAGCCTCAATTACCTCTAGGGGTGGCAGTGTTATTGATAGTATTATCGATAGTCTTAAAATATCGATATCGACATTATTTTTAATAAAAATACAGTGCCCCGGTAGGCAAGCTGGTAGTAAGCTAGCCTATCAGCGCCGGGGTTGCGGGTTCGATTCCTGCCAGAGACTCTGTTTTCTCTCCTGCAGACAAGCGTAGATCCTCGCGGGGATTAGCTGAGGGAATTAAAAAAAAAAAAAAGCTATGAAGACATGTAACAGCAGCTATACACACACAGTTTTTTGCCGCAAGTTTTTACTCGCTATTTTTAATTTGCGCTGAGTTACAGCAATGAATACAAAACAACAAGAATGGCAGGTGGTATAGATTGCTTAGCTGTGGTTTTTTACTGCAAATTAAAGGCCTTTCAGTCGAACTTTTACATGTTTACATAGGGACTGAAATGTCAAATATTTGTATAATGTTGTAAAAAAAATACCAATCCAAATGCAATTGCAATTGCGAGCATAGGACAAAACAATGAACGACGATAGAGGATAAGTCCTCTAGATTGATTTCCTTTCGGGTTGAGAATCAAAACAAATTTAAAACATTATCTAAAGTTGCAGTAAAATATCTTATAGTCCCTGTTACTTCGGTTCCTTCAAAAAGGTGCTTATCAGCAGCACAATTTTTTAAAGACTTCCATCTAAAATAACGTGCGTACATACATACATACGTCTCATACCTTCAATAAAGTAATAAAAACAACGAACTGTAGCCTGATAAAAAAAACTAGTTAATATTTCCTGCTCAAGTACAAACATTCAGTCGATAGTAATATCGGTAGTGAAGTCTGAACTATCGATAAATATCGATAGTGAAGTCTGAACTATCGATAAATATCGATAGTAGAGAGTGCCCACTTCGCTTATGTAATGCAGGTTTTGATAGTAATGAGCCATTTTATATCAATGAGAACTTAACTCCACATAACCACGGTATCTTTAAAACTGCACTAGGCTTAAAAAAGGCTAATTGCTTGAATGCTGCTTACACACAACGTGGGATTGTTTATATAAAGAAAGATGATAAAGATGATCCTATTAGAATTGATTTTCCTGATCAATTAAAGCCATTTTTTCGGACTTAAGGTCAAAATAATGGACTTATACCTTCATTATTTAACACGTATACCTTTATTATTTATCTATGCACTTTTTTACTTTGCATTAGTTTTAAACTCGTTTGCTATTTTCTGTCAATTTATATTTATATTTATTATTTTCTTATTTATATGTCATACGTATTGTTGTTTCATAAGAAAGTTTATTTTTTGCGTTGCTATTAAGGGTTTTTATTTTGCCGCTGATTATGATTTTGGATAATGTTTTCAATGTACGAAGCAACTCCACAGACACGACAATGAACATGGTTAGAATTTTAGCCAATTACAGTAAGGGTCTTAAGATAACTCATATTAATGCCCAGAGTCTGAACAATAAAGTCGATGAGTTTAGATATGTTTTTGAAAATTCAAACATTGATATCGTGTGTGTTTCTGAAACATGGCTCTTGCCCACTACACCAGATAGTTTTTTTTGCCTAAATGGATACAAGGTATATAGGGAAGACAGAAATGGTAATGCTGGTGGGGTAGCTATCTTTGTAAAGGGAAATATATCCTGCCGAGTTCGCTTAAAATCTTCTACTAATATTTCACATAGAGAGGATAAGGTTGAATACATTTTTATAGAAGTTGTTTCTGATGGAAGAAAAATGTTGGTAGGGTGCGTTTACAGGCCTAATAAAAGAATTTGTTTGTCTAATTTTTTCTTAACCCTTGAAACGCTGGTCACTGCATATGATGATGTTGTTGTATCAGGCGATTTTAATTCGAATATTTTAATGGAATCAATATTAACTGACAATATGTTGTCTCTCGGATTAACTCCCACTAATACTACTCACCCAACGCATCATACAGCAACCAGTAGAACCTTGCTTGATATTTTTTTTGTTGCAGATACTACAAACGTAATATTATATGACCAAATATCTGCCCCGTGTTTTTCAAAGCATGATTTAATTTTTTTAATATATCATTTTAAAATTCCTCCATCCCAATGCACAGTCTACTATCGTGACTTTAAAAACGTAAATTACAACGTGCTTAATCGGAATGCTTCTCTTATCGAATGGTCACAAATGTACTACATGCTTTCAGTTGATGAGCAAGTATCTTTTCTGGAAAGTAATATACAGCGTCTATATGACGATACGGTACCTATTAAATCTAAAACTATATGCCCTAAAACTAAACCCTGGTTTTCGGCCAACATAAAATTTTTAATTTGCAAGAGAGACATTGCGTATTCTAGGTGGAAACGTTTCAGAACCTCAGAGTTGGAAGCAGAATTTAAGGCTGCTAGAAGAACTGTGAATAATATGATCAGAATTGCTAAAACAGAATACTATTCTAGACGTTTTAGTTCTGCTGTCGATTCTAGGCAGACATGGAAATGCATTCGTGAGATTGGAGTTGGTAGGACGGAAAATGCAAATAATTGGCAATTAGATGTGGAAGAGCTTAACAAAACTTTTACAAATGTACCTCTGGTACCAATTGATAACGGTTTTTACGACCTTCCAAATCTAGGCCCCAATAATCCTGTAATCAACTGTAATCGCTTTCAATTCGCTTGTGTGACGCAATCTGAAGTCACCCTATGTTTTAATTTAATAAAGTCTAATGCAGTGGGCTGTGATAACATGCATCCAAAATTTGTAAAGATGCTGCTGCCAGTACTTTTGCCACATATAACCCATTTATTCAACAGTATCATTATGACTAGCACCTATCCGTTGAAATGGAAATATGCAAAAATAGTGCCAATACCAAAAACTGATTCTGAATTTAGGCCAATAGCTATTCTGTGCTACTTGTCTAAAGTACTGGAGAAAATTCTTCATCTTCAAATGATATCATATATCAGTGCCAACAATTTGTTGTCTGATAAACAATCAGGGTTTCGTATTAATCATAGTTGTGTTTCTGCACTACTGGATGTGTCTGAAAATATACGGCGTGAACTAGATGATGGCAAGCTAAATTTCCTAGTTCTTCTTGATCATTCAAAAGCCTTTGACACGGTTGACCATAGTATGCTTTCCATGAAACTTGTGCATTTTTTTAATTTTTCGGAAACATCAACACGACTTTTATCTTCCTACCTCTCAAATCGTTCGCAATTTGTCCAATCAAACAATGTGCAATCTTCTTCATTACGTTTATCTAGAGGTGTACCTCAAGGGTCAATTCTTGGACCATTGCTTTTTACGCTCTATATAAACGACTTGCCAAAACATCTCGTTCACTGCAATATACATATGTACGCAGATGATGTGCAGTTGTACTTAAGTAGCCCAGTACAATCTGCTTCTCAAAACATCATGAGACTCAATGATGATCTGGATAAAATTTATCGTTGGGCAACGTCTAACGGACTTTGTTTAAACCCTTATAAGTCGAAGTGCATAATAATACGTAAGAGATCACTTTCTTCTAATATTGGACTTGATATTTTAATTAATGGGGAAAAAATCAATATTGTGAATGCGGCCAAAAACCTTGGGCTAATTTTCAATGACAGTCTTACTTGGACAAATCATGTCAACACACTTGCTGGTCAAACTTATATAAAGTTAAGGTGCCTTTGGTCGACACAATACTATACTCCTTTTAATATTAGATTAATGATTGCAAAATCTTATCTTCTTCCGGGTTTAATGTATGGCTGTGAACTTTTTGCCAATTGTGATTCCATTAGTAGAAGGAAGCTGAATGTCTTATATAATCACATTGTAAGATATGTGTTTGGCCTTGGTAGATATGATCATGTGTCACATGCCTCTTTAAAACTATACGGCGTTTCATTTGACAATCTTTTAAACATTCGTGTACTCTTACTATTACATAAACTTATCTATTCGGAGACTCCACGATATCTTGGCGATAAAATTAGGTTTGCCAGATCACTCAGAGGTAAAAGAATTATAATTCCCTTGCATAGCCTTCTTGTATCTGAACAGAATTTTTTTATACATGCGTCACGTCTATGGAATTGTCTTCCTCAAGTTCAGCAACTTAATAGCAACGCAAGTAGCTTTAAAAACTTCTTATTTAAATACTTTGCACCGCAGTAGATAACTGTTATCATATTATATAAATAATTTATAGTTTAACTTAATTTAATTTAATTTCATTTAATTCAATTGTATGTGATGATCTCTTAATGTAATTTATGAAACTGCTTTCCTGTACTTTAAATATAAGATTAAATCTTGTTGTACAGGAATTGAATATATATAATAAATAAATAAATAAAATAAATAAATAAAAAAGCTCAAAAATTAAATTAATATAATCATGGTCTAATTTTTACTTTTTCATAACATTCGGATTAAATTAATTTTAATTTAAAATTAAATTGTATTCAAATACAGCTTTGTTTATTCAGTTTGATTTAAATAGTCTTATTTAATTAACACAAAAGTATGGTGGCACTAATTTACCCCTTCGGTACAAAGGGTACGCATATGTACCATTAAGATTTAAACACACCTGAAAAATCTAGTTTACACATTATTTGGTTTAACAGTGAAAAACGCCGTTTTGTAAACGATTTTCTTCGGTGTTAAAAGGTATTTTTTGAAATATCATAGCAATCAAGGGCTTAGCTTAGAGATTTTTATGACAGAAGCGGCGCATGTTACAATTATTCCTAGTTTTCTTTACGATTTTGCCATAATGATGTATAAGAAACAATTTTAAATAATAAACTTCAACAAAGAAAAGTTTTAAAAAAAGTTAAAAAAAAAAATGATGGGTGTAATTATTTTCAAGGTGGTCGCAAAAACACAGCTGATTGTTTTTGCTGTGTCTGTTGATTTTGTATTGTGTGCTATTTAGGTCACCTTATATACAATGGAAACCTAAATATACTTAAAGTAAGCAACTTAGGCTATTTTATGGCCAATTTTCAGGATTGATATTAAAACACAGTTATGTTTAAAATCTTTTTAAATACAAAATTCTATTCTACACTAAACACTTAAAAAAAACTGAATTCTCCGATGTGGTACATTTAAATTCAACTTAAGTTTCCATTAGAATAACTTAGCAAGGTGGCCTCAATATCACAACAATACAACAACAACAGGCAAAACAATAACATTCAGCTGTTTTTTGAGACCACCTTGCAAATAATGAAACTTTTTTAATGATATTTTTTTGTATTTAGTAGCGCTACCATACTTTTATCTCAATTAAATAAAACTTTTCAAAAAAAATCAAAAAATCAATCTGTATTTAAATACGATTTAAGTTTATATAAAAATTAACTTGATATAGATTTCAATACTATCCTGAAAATTGGGCATTATTTTTTAAAAAAAGTAGTGGAAAACCTATCTTTGTATTTAACTTGAACTAAGGAAAAATATTATTTAGATCAAAAACGGCCATTGATTTATATAAAAAAACATAGAAATGCAAAAAACTATAATAACAGTGGTAGTCCGTGAATTATTACTAAAAAATATGGAAAATTCCAATTCGATAAAACTAACGAGGCAAATCGTCAAATTTTGGACTGTTATACAACAACAACAATATGAAGAAGATGTGTTATTATGTCATATTTTTGAATCTAGGCTGAAAATGGTCAAAGAAATGGGTAATGTAAGAAAAGATAAGCTCACTGTTTATTGTTGTTGTTTTTGTTAAAGCTTTGATATGGTTACAAGTAAGACTTTTGCTTATAAGTAATTCTTATTCGCTTAACAGTTTTTACTTGTTTAATAACTTTAGTTTTTCGTAAATCTTTGGATGAAGTTTCCTGACGATCTGGCCTAAGAAACCAGTGAAATGTGCATAGGAATAGCTTATCCCATCAACAATAAATTTCAAGTGTTTTTATCAATAATAAAAACTGGGAATTAAGCACGAATAACAAAATTTTTTGAAATTAAAAATTTTGTATTCCCAAAATTGAAATTATTTTTTGATATTTTATAAGAAGATTCGGCTAATAAGAAGGTATGGCAGAAACACTATGTGTTTTCATTATAAAAGGCATGATGTATAACAAAAACAACATAATTTGACTGTGGTTTTCTTAAAGAGTAGCTGGCTTTCTATAAAATATATCGAGAATAATAAAGTTGAAGTTTTTCGTTAAACACAGTTTTATTGGAGGTGACCATATGGAAAAATATGTTTTCTTCTCTTTCCTATCGCACTTTTATTTTTTCACTTTTTGAAAATATCCAAACGTAATATTCATATCTACTCGCTTTGAAAATCAGGGTTTAAAAAACGAAAACTTGTGTACAACTTTTCGCTTTTTGAGTAGGTTCTGACAGCGATTGTTTACATTTAATGAATCAGAAGTAAAAGCAACAGTTTTTTTTTGCCAATAGGAAATGAAGAAGTGGAAAAATGGCAGTCTTTCTACTTTGACCGAAGGTTTTAAAACGTTTGTGAAAATATCGCTTTATTTTGACTACTTTTTGCTAATAAAACGGTTGGTTTAAGAATTATTTTTCATATTTCTTTAATATTCAATTAAAATAATTTTGCTTTCACTGAAAACTGTTACATTTCGAGTTAATACCCTCTTGTCGATTAAGTGCGGTATGTAGGTATATATTGTTACGAAAGTAACTTTAGTTAAGAATTAGTTGTATTTATTAGTTATCTTGTATTTATTAGTTGCCTTGTATTCATAAGTAATTTTACTAGTTTACATTGTTATTAAAAATTTTTATAATTTAGTACACTTCAATCCCAATGTGCAGAAAGCCTTCGAAATGACGGTTAAAAAAGCTTCAGTATAAGAGGTAAAATTATGTAAACATAAGTGCCGCCATAAATCAAATAGACGTAAAGAGTGGTGAATAGTAAAGCCTCGAACCTTCGAAAAACACTTCGAATGTTCTAGACAACCAAATTGCAGTATAAATACTAGCGGCTACTAGCATAATGAGATCATTCTAAGTTCAGACTATGTCAATAACGTATAACTCTGGGAAGATTATAGTTGGTTGTGAATAAAGGCTATAAATTACGTGTTTAAAGTGTTGTGTTTTATTTATTTTATTAAAGTTGAAATAAAGAACTCGAAACGGTTTATTATAAAGGAAATAAACCAAAACGTTATTGAAAGGCAGTAACGTTAAAATTTTTATATACATTTTAATGATGTAGGATATCCTTTGATTGATCGTGGCCGACTTTACTTTCTCACATGTTGATACGAAAAAAACACGTTTTATGTCAACTTAAACTCTAACTTAATATACATTAAGTTTGGACATACTCTTGAAATCCTTATTTCTTTAGACCCGTTTTGACGATTCTACACAATCTGGCACCCACATTTTTGGACTTGATATAAAAATAGCAGAAGAAGCTCCTTTCTCAGTTCCACTGATATTTGTTCGCATTGCAGTAAATATCCCTAACTAAATGCACTGCAGGGCCAAGATGATTAAATTATGATTTTTAGTTTTTGCATGACTCGAGATTACCGACTTGCGGTTAGTATTTATTCATATGAAAATGGGTTAGCGTGAGAGAAGTAGTTTCCAAAAAGGTCGTTTTACCATTTAATCTTTTCGTAGGCTGCTTCTCTTTTCTTATTTGCATCTTCTTGAATGAATAAGATATTCTATACCTTCAGTCATACTTTTCTACCAATTTGACTTAAAGTGCTCTTAACCCATTTTGTTGTTCTTGTTGTCGTCGTTTATACAACTTAATGCTGTTACTTTTGCTCTCATTTTGTTGTAGTTGTATTCTTGATATTGCTGCTAGTTGTTTGTTTGCTTGTGTGTTTGTTATTGTATGTGGAGTATTTGTTCTTGTTTTAATTTTTTTTTACATCTCTATTTCTTTCGGCTTTTCAGAACGTGCATGTAAGATACATTTACTATGGCCTTTTTTAACCAACTTGAGCCCTAAAATACTCTACTCTGTGTCTTGTCAAGAGTATTCAACATTAAGATTTTGTGTAGAAAAAAGTTGAAATCCTATCAAGTTTATTTTTTTGTTTTTTTTTATGTTTTCCCCAGTTTCTCTACTAAGATTAAGGTAAAAGAATACTTAGAATGTGTAAAGCACATGTCTTTATATATCAACACGTGTGGATGTATATAAAATGATGTAAAGCTTTGTGGAGCTCCGAAGCTTTTACTTATTTATTATTTTATTAAAAAGAAAAAATTAATATAAAATGTAGATTATTTTTTATATGATTTCTAAAGTTTCTTGTGTAAAATGTAATGCTTTAATTTGCATATGAAATGAAACTAGTAAAAGAATAATGCAGTCGGCTGTGCCGACGCTTCGTTACCCTCTACCACGAGTTAGATTTTTTTTGGAGTGGTATATATTTATATTGGATGTATTATCGTAATAAGGTACCAAGTAAAAACTTCGCTTACTTTTTCTCCTATAACTACTTCTTTAACTTCTTATTTTTCAGATGTGTGTATTTAGGTAAAAAATAATGACTCACTTTGGGACTTCCTTTATAAAATTCATTGGTGCTTTCAGTAAAATTGTAAAAGTAGTCTTTTAATTTTTCCTGGTTACTCAACACATTATTTTGCATGCGAAGTTTTTACTGTAAATGACATCAAAATTTTAACTTACCCCAAGTTTAAATTTTTTTATCATTATTTTAATCAATAACTAAATTTAATAAATATTATTTACTAGTGTGTCTTTTAATCTCATAATATTTTATTGGAATAAATAAACAAAATAAAACATTTATGAATGTAATTTGCATCATAATGATAATCGCTGTTATTGACAAAATTACAATTAATACAGAAATAAAGGATTCGAATGGTTCATGCTAAATCTACGGTCATAAATACATGTGTATGTAATAAAATTTTTATTTGTTATTATTAGGGCAAGTTTTTAAATTGAGTAGTTTGCAAAATGGAAATTTTGCATATGAAAGGGTACTTTATACTTTAACACTATTCTTACGTATTTTGACGTAAACACTTAAAAACTAAAAAATCAAAAATAAAAAACTTATCATGACGGGGTTGTATTTTCTTTAAAACACGTAAATCTTGTGTGATAGTGTAAAGAACCCTAAAAATTATTTATGTGCATATTTAGTAAATAAGCACGATTGTCTTAGAAACGTCATGTTTGTTATATTGGGATCAAAGAGCAATCGATTATGACACTGTATAGCACTTAGATAAGTAAGATTCCAACGCAGAATGAAAAACACTCGAGATTAATTTAGTTTTTTATACTTACTTTAAGTACGAGTCGTACTCAAAAATTCAAGTACGAATAAAAATAAAATGTACTTAAAACAATTCTAAATGGGATTAATTTCGAAAATCAATCCAGGAATAACTTAAATTAAGTACAAAATTCTTAAACCAAGTAAAAAAAAAAAATTAAACTTTTCTTTGGTAGTGCCACTCTGAGAGTAAAATTACAAAATGAACGTTTTATTTTCATTTAGCTTATCTAAGTTTGTTGCAGCCACTACAAAAACACCACAAGAAGAAAACGATTTGCTTATTAAAAGTAGAAAGAACAAAAACAACAGAACAAGACGAAAACACATTATTTTCATGTTTAAAAAGTAAATCTAGAACTCTTGCTTCTCATTTAGTGTATATTTTTAGTTATATACGTACATTAAGTTTTTTAAGTAAGAACCATATCGGGAATGATGCTGGTGTTTAATAATTAAAATTCTGTAAGGTGTCAAACGGGTAAGTAAATCAATCATAATAAAATTCTTCTTCTAGTTTCACTTTTCGTTTATTTCAAGTACAAATTCGGGTTTGAATAAACTTAATAATACTTGAATCAAGCGCATTTTGAGATTGGTTCAAACTTAGTTTGACTTAAATCAATCTCATTTTCGGATTATAAAAAGTACAAATTGGGGATTGAATATGTATATGTTAAGAATTTCGCGATTAAAAATCTGTACTTGAATCAATCGTTCTGTACTTGATCCAAGAAAATCCGTACTCAACGTACTATTAATACCGCTTCGGATTGATTTGAAGATTGATTTGAAGATTGATTTTTCTTTTGAGTGAACGGTTGATTCTGGTACAGGCACCAAAAAATAATTGTGTATTATTAAGCCTATAAAATAATATAATTTTACGGGCGAAAAAGTTTTCTGTTCTACCACTTTACTATTATGAATCGACATCGAAAAGAATTTACACTTACACAAAATATATTTAATGATTTGCACAAAAATCTATAAGGTACAGTTCTATGGAACATTTTAACCCTTTAAATTTTCAACGTATGGGCCTTTTAAAACTGTTACTTAGCAAATTTGGCTAAAAAATAGCAAAAAACTATTTTAATTCAAATGCATATAAAATTTTTAAAAGATTTTTAAACAAATCTTTTTATACATTTTATACTGATTTTCTGATAATTCACAAAAATCTTAAGTGTTATATTTGTAAAATACTAAACCAAAGTACATTAGACAAACTCGCTGGGGAATCTTCGTGGTACGTTTCCCTAACAAGTAAAAAATGTGCTCCAAAAGGAGGAGGTTTTATGTATGAATTCATACCTCAAATCGCTTTAAACCTGCCAATAGGATGCCTGATTTTTGTATGGGGTGTTCCCATTTTGGAGGACTATTTTCTGCTGACAATAAGCGCTTCTTTTAACATGCAAACAAAGCACTCCTAAATTGCTTTTATGGGCTAACTATATTAACATATTCAATAAAATTTTGCTTTTACTTGTTTAAATGCCTTTATTCAATAATTTTCGTAAACCATAATATTTTTAATTTTTCGCTTTAAAACCTTCTTCGTTGTCAGCACTAAAATAGCAACTTTTTTTATATATCATTCTTTATCATTTACTGCTGTATAAGAGCTGTCTTATTGGAGCGCTTAATTATGCGCTTTTTCTTTTAAGTGCTTCAAAAAACCCCAATTTTTTTTTACTGGGTAACTGCTCTGGAGTGGCACTCCCTGTTAACTTGCTGTTTACTAAATAAAACGAAAACTTTAATGCTGTGGTATTTTGAGAAAACATCTAAGGTCGAGATTAGATAGCTTTAAGTTTTTAAAAAATAACTTGGTGAAAAAATCATTTTTTTTTTAAATAATAAACTAAACCAAAATTAAAGAAAAATCTTTTTTATAATACGAAATTTTAATAACGTAAACTATAATGTGTTTTGAATGAAAATTCTTATGATAAAGCACATTTTCTTCAAGTTTTAAAATTGAAGATGTTATGTCAAAATTCTACAGAATTAAGTTTTAACTTTACACAATAAAATTAACATTCTTATCTAAATTAATCAACAATCTAAAATTTTAATAAAATACAATTTTGAAATTTAAGCTAAAATTTCGAATTGGTTTGCAAAATTCTCAGGAAGTGTTTAATAGAATTTAGCTTCTTTTTCATATTTTTAAAAAGTTTTCTTCTTTTTTCAGTTTGTTTGCTTGCATATTTTTTTAGTTTTTTGTGCAGATAAAAACTTGCCCTGTTTTTTTTTTTTTTTTTTTGTTTATAAAATAACCAAATCGCAAAAAATACAAATATTAATTTGTGTTTTAACAGAAAAAAATTTTTACAACCGGATTAAGGATTATTTTGGATATTTCTACCCTACAGCAAAATCGAAGGAAAGCGTATTTTGCGTTTGGGCTGATTTTTGTAACGCCAAGAAATACGCATTGTCTCAGAATCACCTTCCAAGTAATTAAAACCATTGCCGTCACATTTTACGTCCATGAGAAGCTCGAAATTTCAAAAACTCTTCAATGTAGTTTTGCAGAAGGACCACTTTTATCCATGGTGAAAATCGCTTTATTATAAACAACTCGAATATAGGACGTTATTGATCACAGATCGAGTAAATACGAAAATATTTAAAATGAAATATCTTTTAAGCAATATAAATTAAAGAAATGGATTCTTAAATGTTTGAAAAGGTAGATCCATAATACGCTATAGCTCAAATAACAGTCCCCCCGATTTTAGAACTATTTTAACTGACATTAATCTAAATAAAATAGCTTATCAAAATCTAATCCAAGCAAATTCTTTGCACAATACTTTGAGGTCCATAAGTCCAAAAAACAATATGTATCTCCCGTATAAGTCTCACTCGCAAATTATTTTTGAATTCAAGTATTTTCGGAAGAAAACAATGCACAATACATACTTCCAGTACATTGCGAGGGAATTATACTACTTCGTTTATTACACTCTTTATAGTTGATTGTAAAAAGTAAACGAAAAAAAAAATTGCTTATAATTTCGGAAAACAATGGTACTCGTTGCAAAAAAAAGAAATAAATCGATGGAAAAATTATTCTATTTATTTTCCGGATAATTAAAGTTGCCGGTTAATCATATCACGCAAAATCGAGGCCCCACTGTGCATAAATCCCACAGACATTTTTATCTTAGAATAATATAAACGAGTGAAAACAACTTTAAAAAATTATGTAGTGATCATGGCTCGCATTTCTCCACCCGATTGCGGATAATAATTCGGACACCTTCCTTTATGCTGGTGCCCGATTTATTACCTGCCTGTGGGAAGCAGATATGCGGAGTAGCAGCGGTTTCGAGAGAAGAGTCTTAGAGAGATATCGGGTTGTACCGATCTCTACCTATATTCTGAGTGTCAATGATAATCTAAATGACATAGCGAGTCATTGGCGATATCAAAAACTGCCTGGTGTTGCCGAATAGGTACGTCTGCAAGCGGGCGTCTGTTCTTGCATCAAGCGGCTCGCTATACAAATGTGTTCGGATGTTTTCCGTGCCTGTCTGGTAGGCTTATATAGCAGTCTAGCACCAAACTAGGATGCTTTAGCCCAATTCGTTAACTATCCGAAGCCAAAATGATTAATGAAACCACAATTAATGAAGTTGATGGCCCTATGCTCCTTATAGGAACAACAGGAGTTATTATATAATACAAATATGGCTCCCATTTAAGCCCCATTTTTTAAACTAACTTCCGCTGTTAAAAGAATTGCATTTCTGCTTGAATTAAAACAAAATTCGTTGACAGCTTAAGTCTTTTCAAACAATTTTGTTGTCGAATATCGTTATTCACGCACAGCTCCCACAAAAGCTTTACTTCTAGAAATGTAGTTACTTTTTAAGCTCTCACTTAAATGTTGGTAACGTAATATAAATGGATACAATTACCTTTTATCTAAGACAAAACTAAAAACTGTTTGAAATTAATTAAGTCTAGGGCCTTAATAGCCCATGCTACCCTTAATGTTTTTAATCACTTGTATATTGAAGTCAAAAAAATTATTATAAAGATATTTGCAGGGCCCAAATCGTCGCACACGTGATCGAATGAATTTTCGTATCGAATAAAACTTCGTGACGTATCAAAAACGGTATTGCGGCATTCGAAAGCTTTCGTATCGAAATTTGTTTAAAAAATGTAATACATTTTTATGCTTGTATAAGGCAATGCACTTTTAGCCGCATATAAATCAACAATGTTGACAGTGCCCTATAAAATAGGTGACTTCGGTTTATTTATGTGGCTTTTTTTATAACGGCGGCGCTTGCCAAAAAGAGCAACAAAGCAACGCAAAAATTGCAAAAATTCGGAAAACATTTTACAAATTCAGAAAATTTGCAAAAATAGCGAAAATTCGCGAAAGTTTTTAACACATCAAACAAGCCCTAAAATTACAAGGAATGGCAAAAAATCGATTAAAAATTTTAAATTAGCGGAAATTTGCAAACAGCGGCATGAAAGCAAAGTCTAGTATTTATTAAAAATTGTTAAAGCTGTACAGAATCAGAAAACTTACAGAAAAAATCGCTGCTATAGCGAACATGGCTAAAATTCGCAAATAATCGGAAAATTGGAAACAAACCCTAAAATTTATTTGAAATCGGTTAAAAAAAAACAAAATGTCAACAATTAACAAAAAAAAATGTTTTTGCAAAAATAGCGAAAATTTTTAATAATTCCAACAAGCCATAAAATTGATTAAGAGTCCATAAAAGTATAAGGAATGGAAAAAAATTGCTAAATTAGGGGAAATTCGCAAAAAATTGCTAACAGCGCATAATAGCAAAGTCTACTATTTATTAAAAATCGTTAAAGCTGTAATGAATCAAAAAACTTTCAATACAAAAATCGCTTCTATCTATGACTATAATTTGCGAAAAATTGCAAAACTGAGTGTTATTATTTTATTTCTTATTACTGAAAAAAGTTTAATACTTACATTTTTAGCTATTTGTTAAAGAAATCTAATATTTATTCCCAAAAAGTGTGTAAATTGTTTGTAAAAAAAACAATTAAATGTTTTTACGAAAGATCTTAACCTATCGAATGACATTTCGAGTAAAGTCATTCGATCGAATACTCGTTATCGAATGACATAATCTCAAAAAGTAAAATTTCGATCAAAGTCACTCGATCACGACTGCGGCGATTTGGGCCCAGGTAATTTGTATTTTCACAAAATTTTGTTTTTGTTAAGATCATGGTTCAATTTAAATTCTATATCCATATTTATTAATCTTTAAGCATTTTTGTATAGGTGCATCGGTAGAAAAGTTGGTAGTAAGTCTATCAGTTCGTGGTTTCCCGCTAGAGAATCTTGTCTGTTACACTACAACTTGCGAATGGTCAAAGTTAATTTTGGGGTGTATGGTATCATATTTATATTTTATAAATAAAAAAACATGTTTGTGGTGTATGGTATCATATGGTCGATTTTGCCTTATTTTACTTTCCCACTTTTTATTTATTGTTTTTTTTTTTTTTTTTTAACATAATAGAAAATGACAAACAAACAATGACACCTATGAAAAACGTATAAACTAGTAAAAAAAAAATATTTTATATCGAAGGTATATAATCAAAAAGTGCTATCTGCAATATCACAATTTTAAAGGAAGCGACAACGCTGTTTTTTCTCGTTACCTTTATCTTTAAAGGCCCAACTATAATATGCATTAGTTTGGTTCCGTACGGAAAGTGCGATCAGTTTCACATGTATTTGCACAGTTGCTTAAGCCAACTTAAGTCTATTATAGCTAGTAGGGCCTTAAGAGTGGTGACTAAACTTTATTTTTCAATGTTATTCAAAAATCCTACATACAGCTACTCACATTATAAGTGGGGCACATAAAAAATCTTATATAGCAATGTTTGGAACTCAGAAAAAAATCCTCAGTTTTATTTAAAAAATTTATTAAATATACTATATTTTATATGAATTAAATTATCAAATTCAGACCTTTATAAAATTAACGTAAAGTATGTAACCAAAGTATTTTAATAAGGTTTAATAGAAGTTAAAATTTCATCAATTTGAACATTGAAATAAGCAAATAACACTAGTTGAACAAAAAAAAAAGATGAATTTTTCTCGAAACATTAATTAGTTCTTTGTTAAGAAAACAATATTTTAAATATTATGAAAACGTTAAATATAACGAAATACGTAATAGAATTCGAAATTATAAATAGTTAATTAATTTTACATGAAACTAAATTGTTGAAAATCCCTAATATTGTAGACCCTTCACTCAGGTTTTTTTGTTCTTGGCGCAAAAACTGCTTCGTTTTCTTCTCCAACAATAGACTACATTAAGTTTAATATGTTTATTCTAGGAACTTAGAATAAATTTATGGTTACAACTTTGGCGAATTTTAAACGATTTAGCCGGTTTATCGGCCTATCTTCTTTACGTGAAGTATAACCAATTGCAATACCCTGTAGGGAATTCATTTTGTTATTGAAACACAATTTGCAACGTACATACAGTTCCATGTATTTATGTATGTATGTATGTATATGTGTATGTATACATACTTCTGTATGTAAGTTCATATTTTGTAAAAACAATTTGTATTATTTTATTGCACCTAAATATAAACAAAAATATTTGTTAATGCAGAAAGCGCTATTTTACGTGTTCCTTTGATAGTACAGCAAAAACTTTATTTAAAAAAAAAACGTTTTGGTAATAATTTTTTTTTCTTTTTTAATTTAAAGGACAGATTATAATTCAGTCAATGAACACGTTGTCTTAATAAACTCATTTTCGAGCAAGTTGCAGATAGCACTTTTTGAATATAAGACCTTTATATATTTTAAATTTATAAGGTTTTTAAGTTTTTTTATTTTTTTATTTTTTTTTTTTTTTTTTTTTGATAAATTGATTAAACTAAATTCAATATTTGTTCAAAGTGAAAAAAACTAAAGGGTATTTCAGCAGCATATTTAGAGAAACTAAGTCAATATTGTTAACATCAACAGCTAATACGAGTTTATATATAAAGTAATAAATAGCTTCAAACTAGTTGGTGTTTACAGTATAAGAAGCACTTATTTAAAAGCAAAACTTAATTATTGTTTTTGGTGTATGCATTTAATTAAGAATAATTCTAAGCACTTACCCCTGAAACCAGAAAGAGAATATTTTTATACTTTTATATTTTATACTTTTGTTGATTTCCACTTTGATTAAAGAAATTTAAGATATGGTCTTCGTCATCGTTCTACATTGTAAATTTGATATATGTTACTAAATAATTTTAAAAAAAAGAATACGGGAATTTTCCTTTTCTTTATTTAATTTTTTAATATGAAAAAATTTTTTGTCAACTCTAAAACCACAAAAATATGTAGTTTTTTCTTTTTTTAATGTTGTTGTTGCTTCACCAACAGACAAGTTAATTGTGTTTTTATCTACTTTTGTAATGTTGTTGTTGTTTCTACAACAAACATCGCCACGTACACAGCTGCGTAGTCAAAATGAAATCATCTTTTTGATTTTTCGACGCCTAACAACTAACAACCTTACTAGTAACGACTTCCAATATTGTGGTGTGGATACAAAAAAAAAAACAGTTGTCAGATCCGAATGAATGATCCCTTTCAAAAAATATCGCCTTGAATAAAACAACCTTTTTAGACTTTATTGCCAGTACTTTAATTTTTTCTTAATATCATCAATTTAAATGTATTCTGGGTTATTTGACCCAAAAAACTTTACAAGGATTATTTGTAGATATTAACAACAAAAATGTTTAAATAAATTTTTGTTTATTTAAGAAAAACATGTTCCAACTGCAATAAATTTGATAATTCTTATTTAAAATAATGAACATTTATTTATATAAAAATATATTACCAAAAAATATCAAATTACAATAAAAATTCAACACATTTAATCTGTTTGAGACAAGAAAACATGTAATCAAATTATGTTTGGTCAAAATTTTTCTGTGTAATATTTTGTGTACATTCTACTTCTTTAAGGAAATTTATAAGTTGAATTAAACAAAATAAGTGAGAATGTTATATTTGGCTTTGGTCGAATCTTTTACACACTTTTCCAAGAATTAGAATTTTTCAGACTGCACTTTATATGGGATTTGTGATAATTTTTAAACAATCTAACAATTTTTCAGTAATTTAAAACTATTATTTGCCAAATTAAATGACAGTGTTAATTATCGTTACGGATTTTGAAGTGTTTTTTAAATATTGGCTTTATATCGGACCTACATTAGTTGTGGACCGATCGTCGCAAAATTTTTCACGTAATTTTTAGTCATACAAAATTTAACTGCACCAAATATTAAAACAATTCCAGTTAAAAAAAGTTGTTCGCTCTAAAGAGAGCTAACATTATGCAGTTAATGCTTATGAGCAAAGGTACTCAAAAAAAAAAAAAATATGTATTACTACTGAGAGCAAAGAAGGTTTTAAGGCTACTTTGCAAATATTCTACACATACACAAGCATATGCCAACAATAGTCAATAACAAGACAAATATCAACGAGCCCTTTTCGGTAATTATATGTTCTTTTCGCAAGCACACACATTTTTAAATAAAAAAGAGCAAATTAGATATTTTATTAGGTTAAAAAACTTGGAACTCCCAACACAAAAATTGTACATACCATAAGCAGGTTCGTAAGCGATTATATTGCATTTTCATTTTAAAAACCTGCTTCTGTTGGAGCATATTTTTTACTGGGCTACCTTTATCATTTAAGGTTCAAACGTATAAAAGTGATTTTCTGTTGGACCTATAAAAGTTGTAAGTATACATTGTATACAATAATATATAATATATATATGCAACAATATACCTAAAATGATTTTTCTGGAAATTTTATGACAATGGCCACTTTCAGAAATCGATTTACTGCAAATTTCTGTTATTTCGTTGTAAATAAATTTTTGGGATGAACCACCTACCTAAATGGGCTTAAATAAAGTTCAAGGTATATTGAAATATTATTGCAAAAATTTATAAAAAACAGTGATTAATGTAAGCTCTAAAAAGTAAAAAGTGTGTTATCTAGAGCTTAAAAATTCTTGACTTTTAATTTTTCTAATTGCTTAACGACACTCAAAAAAAAATTTTACATTTACTGTTTGTAGTTTATTTTTAAAGTATTCCGTTTTGTTAAAATTAAACCAAAATTTTAGTACGATAATTATTTTTTTACTTTTTAAGCACGTTGTTTAAAATACAAATTACAAAAGACGAATGAATTTCCGTTAATTTCAAATATAAATGCACGTTAAATCACTTGTCTTGTGAAAACAGAACATAAGTGTTTTTTGTTATTAAAAAAAAACTTAGTATCTACTTTTAAATTTTTTGAGAATCCAGTTTTCTGAAAGCCATTTTGTGGTTTGAAACTAAAGAGCAATTTCTTTGCCATTCTTTGTATTAACAGGGGAATCACCAATTCCATTGGTATTTACACAAATCTGACTAAGAGTGACAAAAAGAAAAAATACCAATAAAATACCCTTTTATGAGAGATATTTTGAAGAAAAAAAATGTAGGGTCCCCATCCGGCTACAAAAGTGTCGGGTTTTAGAAATACATTTTGTATGTAAAAACTAATGAACAAAACATAGCCGTATGGGAGCTGCCCGACTATGGCAGGTATCTGTTGTGCGAGGTTTCACTGTTTTTGTTTTAATTTGTTGCAAACCTGAAATACCCAAATCGCACTAAAAATCTATAATGTTTTATTTTTATATTATAATAAAAATTTCCAAAAAAAAAAACCTTAAATTGAATTTGTTTGTAATTGAATATTTGCTAGTACATATTTTGTGTTAATTTTTTATACATTTACAACTCTCAATTGAAAAATAATGCAATAAAATGTTGCAATAAAAAAAATCTTATTTATTTAAAATTTCTTTTGTTTTAAATCTTAATTAAACTTTTTCAATTATTTTAGAAGGAAACAAAAACTCTCCGTGCTAAAGTGTATACAATTTATGAAATAAATCGATAGACCAAACACATGTCTAGAATCAAAATGTAATTTTCTCTTTTGAAATAAAACAATGTACAACATATAAAAAAAAAACAAAATATCTTTTAACTTATAATATATTTTTTTTTTAATACAAACTTGTTTGCAAAAAATTAAAACAATAAAAGAACATGTAGAAAGTTTTATCATTTAAAGCAATTTGTGGAAGAAAATGAAAAGTTTAAAACAATCAATAAAAGTGCAATACAGAACATACTTTGAACGTACTAAATCTACAGTAAACCCTTTCATTGGCCCTCATAAATTTATTTGGTACTTTTTAATACGGATATAGCAGACTATTTTTTTGCCGAAATAAAACCTTGGTTATATTGTACTTTAATAATACAAATATTTAAATGAACATAAGTTAAGCAATAAACTTTAAGATATAAATTTAAGAAATCTTAAAAAAGAAAAGTTTTAATTTAACTTTTATTTAAATTTAAAAATAGATTTTCATATTATTCGAATGTGTATTCTAAGTCAAATTACAATACTCAAAAGCTTTTATACCTTAATAGGCTTATTCCTTCAATATTTTTTATGCACTTTCAGAATTTTTCGTTTGTATATTTCTGATAGTGCATAGAAATTATTCCTGGAAAATATTGAAGGAATAAGCTTATTAAGGTATAAAAGCTTTTGAGGATTGTAATTTGACTTAGAATACACATTCGAATAATATGAAAATTTTTATATATATTATAAATGTTACTCAACATGAGAAATAAATTCCTAGATTCTATTTGTTAAATTTAAAAATTTTTTTTCAAAATATTTATACGCTTTATTACAAGTAAAAAAAGTATATGGGCTTACAATTTTTTTTTTTTTTTTTTTTTAACTTTATACTTTGCATGCATCAAAAAGTTTTTTTAAATTTATTTTATTTGTTATTCTAACTCACAACTCTCAAGAGTGATAAAGCATCAAAACTTATGTTTATAAAATGAACCTTGGCTCAATTGAAATTTAACTATAATGGACCTACTGTCTTATGCAGAAAAAAGTTAAAGTTCACATTAGTCATAGTTGGGGATAGTGCGCTAAATATTGATTCAAATCAGCATTGCACTATCACTAAATAAAATTCCAAAAAAATTAATTTGCACTCTTTTTTACCAGCTTTAGTGATGATTGTTATTTTTTTAACTACCACAAATGCAAATTTTTTCACTATCACTAAACGCAGATTGAATGCAAAAATCTGCACTCAATTCAAATAGTGCAAAATTTGGACATGCAATCAAAAAAGGTGCATACAAATATTGTCTCAATTAAATTTAAAAAATGTAACTTTGTATGTGCATGGTTTTTGATCTCTTTTGAAGATATGCATAAGTAAAGAATATTAAACAAAATGAAATTTTGTCAATAACGGTATAAATATTGGCTTAAATCATGAAAAAACAAGTTTTTAATTTTAAAATTAGTGCAACAATTTAAGTTGCACTCAAATGAGGGGAAAAAAAGTTGCAATAAGCTGCACAGAAAAATGAAAAACCAACTTGAATTAACGTATTTGTTAGAAATTTGTGATATTTATTAAATTCTTTACTGATTTTCCGCCTGCAAACAAATTGATCAAATCAATTAACGCATTTGTAAGTTTGAGCTTTTCTTGCTGTTCAGTTTCAATCAATAGGTTTAATTGAAATTTGACCACCAGTAAAAGAGGATATATAAAACGTAAACACAAATCAAAATATTTTTTATTAAATCAACACAGTTAATTGAAACAATTAAATAATTGTTTGATAGTTTAAAATAGTTTGAAGTTTGTGTGTATGTTTTCATATTTGGAAATAAACACACAAACATTATATTTTTTGTTTTCAATTAAGGCAAATTAATTGGAACAATTAAAAAAATTGTTTAAAACAACATTATAGAATTAATTGAAAAAAATTTGGTGAAAAGTTTTTCTGTGTGATGATTGTTAAATCCAACATTATTTTTTTTTTTTTTTTTTGAGTCTAAAATTTTTTAACATCACTATCGCTCATGTTTAGAGAGACTGCAAATTTTCAATTCATCACTCAGCATCATCAAATTGATTGCAATATTTTTGCGCTATCACTAAGTGTGAGTTGAAACTACAATATGAGTGCACTACCCCCATCTATGACATTAGTTAACTATTAGATTAAGCCCATGAAAATGGCCGATAATGTATTGGTTAACTAATGCGAACTTTAGCTTGTTTTTTAGCGCACCGTAACTATGTTTGGATTATATATATTTATATATAACCGAATTTCGATGGCAACCTCTTTTTTAAAAACCGTTACAGAACCTTATTTTTAAGCTTATTATAAACGCAACTTTTTATACCCTTCATCGTTTGTTTAAGGGTATATATAATATTGTCACTCCGTTTGTAATTTCCCCAATATTGATATTTGACCCTATCAAGTATATATGTATATTCTGGGTCCATATTAGGAGCGAAGTTGATTTAACGATGTCCGTCTGTCCGCGTGTATGTTTTTATGAGATTTCCGAAGACCCCAGAAAAGATGAGGTTTTTATATATTTATGTCCCATATACTTGCTGTTGAAATTTAGCCAGATTCATAGATAAATGATTGAGATATGAGCAAAAAACCACAATTGTCTCTAATTGTATGAAGGTTTAGTACCAAGACTGCCAATTTATGATTTATTCATCTAGCGATAAAAAAAATATCTAGATTTCATCTAGCCGAAAGATCTAGCCATTTTTTTATTTTCATTTTTGTAATTTTTTTTATGACAATTTTTTGGCACCCAGAGCTAATTATTTGTCATCTGATGAGGGCTAGAGATGTAGATGGAAGTGGGCTCCCGCAAAACTTGCCAAAACCTACTTACACAATCATGCGAAATTTCAATTAGGAAGTTCGAAACAAGTGTCGATGATAATCAGGATGGCATAGAAAAGTTATTGACTCTTCTGAAAATCGTCTTAAGAAGCGTCTATAGAATCTCCAAAAAAAAAAATGTAGGAAAAAATAAGATAAGTCCCTTTTAAGATTTCTCGTATTTACTTGAGGCCAGTGTTATAAGTACCCACCAACTAGATGCTTTTAATTTTTGCTTTTGCCACTGCCATTGACATTTTTAATTTTTTCATCAATAGCCAATGTTTTGTTTTTCGTTTGTGCAACTTAAGAATTCCCGCGTTGGAAATTCTAAAAAAAATTATTTTATTTTTTTGGACGGTACGTCCGCACTTTATTGGAATCAAAGACTGAAAAAATGAATTACAATCATTCTTAATTTATACTAAATTAAATGGCTTAATTCTAGTTGTGGTATGATATTGTTATTAAGAAATAATTACATTATTGCACTTTTACATTTTACCAATTTATTGGGAAATACTAATTTATTTGAACTGACCTTATTAACTTTGTTATTAAGAAATAATTACGTTTTTGCACTTTTACAATTTACCAATTAATTGGGAAATGGTTATTTGTTTAAACTGACCTTATTAAATATGGACGCTGATTAAACTTTTGTGCATTGCAACATGCCCTACATGCATAAAGAAAAAATATGATTATTAATAATTTAATAAAATAGAGTTCATTAACTTTGTTGTATATTTTTATTTTTTGACAATTGTTTTTTTTACCAGCTAGCGACAAGAAGTTCTAGCCACCTAAAAAGCAAAAGCTCAAGAAGATTCTTTCGCCGTTTCCTTTTTTACTTTGTCCTAAAAGAAGAGCTAGTTAAAAAAGAAAAAACTAGAAAATCTGAAAATCAAATTCTTCCCTGGCTGGTAATAATACTGATTCAAGAAAAAAGTCGCTTCAAGAAAAAATAGAAAACAAAAACAGCGGCGCCTTTAAATGCTAATAGCAGCCGAACCATGGTGATACATTCATACGTACATACGTATGTACATATTTGCAAAAAAACGATACATGTGTCAATACCTAAATAAGTATGTACCTATGTATGTGCATACTAAAATTTTGTAAACAAATTGGCCCATAACTATAGTCATAAACAAAGCATACTTTAAGGCCCGTTTTCACAACTTACCGATAGCTAAAAGTAGACTTTAACCGGCCTTCTAAAAAGTGTTCCATTATTAAAACTTAACTTTAAACTAAAGTGAGCGATAAAGTAAATTAAGGTTCATCCTACCTGGTAGGTTAAAGTAAAGTTGTAATAATGGAATACTTTTTATACGGCCGATAAAATCCTATCTTTAGCTATCGGTAAGTTGTGAAAACGGGCCTAAGAGTTCTTAAGTAAACTTTTATTAAAAATATGCTTTTGATCTACTATAGACAAGCAAAAGCATACTTTACACGTTAAAACCGATGTTAATTTTAAAACCAGCTGAAGTTGTTTTTAACTCATTTAATAACAGCATCAGCTGTTTTTCGCCAAACAAAAAAATGCTTGCAAAAAGTTAAAAATGATTATGTTACAAGATATTAACCGATATTTTGCAATTATTAATGATTTGGAGGAAAACTTTTATGGAAAGAAACACAAAATACATTGTATAGGCCCTAATTGTGTAAAACTCAACGCCAAAAATTACATTGAAAGCAAAAACGAAGCCAAAATATTTTGTAATTTTGTGGTTGCTTTTTACATAAATTTATATTGCATGTTGAAAATTTTTCAACCCCGCAAGATATGCAGTGTTTTGTTTATATTTTAATTTTCAATGTCAGCTGCAAAGAGTTGCCCCTTGCTTATATTTTGTTATAAGTTATATGAAACAATTTTCTACATTTGAGGTGGCACCCAGTTAAAGTCGGTTCAATTTAAAAGTGAGCACTCAATCAAGTTCCACAAAAACAGCAAGACCATAATTTTTTGTATTGAAAACATAAAAAAGTGAATTGATTCAGTGGGTGGAAGATTATGATGTATGACGTCAACGGATATTCCCTGAGCCCGACTTTTCTGATTACACTGACAGCAATCTACGTGCAGTTTGAACAGTTTTTAATGATGAGTTGAAGCAAATGCTATGTAATGCTGAGTTAAATATTGCAGATGTTAATAATTTTAAAAATCTAGCCATAACCAGGGATTTTTGGTTTCAATTCAAGCCTTTTTTTGAACTGTCGAGTTGGCAACCTTGTAAAGTACACATGTTCATGTTTTCATTTGTCAATGAACCATCTTATTATGTCAGTATTTATATTAAATTTGAATAAAAAATCCCCGTTTAAAGAAACCAGTGCGATATATCAATTATTTAAATACCAATAAAGTTGAATTTGATTAGCAAATTTCTACAAAATATTTAAACTTAAACCCCCGTATTTATAAACGATTATTAAATTTAATTTTATTAAAAAGAATTTTCATACAAAATTTGTTTTGTAAGCCTTTATTAGATTTAAAAATTTTTTATAAATACAGGCGAAAGTATAAAACAACCTGGTCCCTTAACTAGCAGGACTATTTGGAAATTCAATAAGTTTACACATAATTTACAATTGAAGAAAAATTTTTAAGAGATAACAATATAAAAGCATTTGTAAAACAAATTTAACTTAATAAAATCAAATTTTATTTGTTCAAAACTTTTATATAAATCATTCCATAACATAAAACATTTGCTATAATGCGAAATATTTTTTTCTTAAATTTAAATTTTTATTAACGTAAGTACTTCATAAGAATATGTAAATGTGAAAAAGTTTCATCAAAAATTCATCCGTTTAGTTATTCCAGCCACACAATTGTCAATTTCACTCATATTTGCATTTTATTGATATTTCTTAAACTTTTTCTTTTATTCTTTTTTTCTGCTTGCTTTTATGAGTGAGTATTTCTAAAGAGCGCTCTTTAATGGAATAACAAAGAAAATGAATGTAAAAAAATATAAATATATTGACCGAAAATTTAAATAAAATATGCAGAAAGTTTTATTTTTCCTAATTTTGCAAACATGATAAAAAATATTTTTAGATTATAATTTTTTTAAATTTCCTTTTCGTGTACAAAACCTTTAAAAGAAATTAAGAGAAAAATTTAAGTGAAAAATACAAAGAAAGATATATATAAATTTTAAGTAGAAATTGTAATTATTATTTTTTTAAAACCTTATTTTATATTTTATTTAATAAATTGCACATACACAAGCCTGCCACACATGTCTATTTTTTAATTTCTTAGTAGTAATTTCGATGTTATTTAATTTACCCGTTTTGTTTTGAAATAGACTTAAGTCACTTGCGGGAATCGAATCAGCAACCCTCGAGCTGATAAACTACCTCACTACCAACAAGCCTACTGGAGCACCCTTTCATAAAACTTGATGAACAACTTATGGTCATGCAATGATTCTCAGACTTCTACTCCTGATCGCAAACCAACTATCTGACTACACCGCTTCAGGAGCGAGTGGTATAGAAGTAATGAATGGTTCAAAGGAAGAACCATGTTCTTGTTTTCTTGCGATGGGCTTGCGATAGGTAACTCTCACCGTCTTCCAAATGGCTGCAATATTTTTGCGTTTATTTAGCAGCCGGTCAAGTACTAATTAACTCCAACATTTGTGCTAATATTAAAATCTTTATCGATTGCCAGTCAGATAGGCCGACTAAAATCATACACTACTATATCTCTTTTAGTCGGACAGTGCAAAAATTAGCTGGCAAGGCTGGGTCGTCTGCAGGATATCACTTTGGTTTGTGCTCATGTGCCTTGAGACCGCTTTGGTAATGAACAGGCAGACGGGTCAGCCAGAATGGGATCAACCTCAAAGGCCTCTAATAGGATCCTGGTCGCAAATCCGCTAGTTTTAATTTTTAATTTTTAGGGTCTTTCTTCAAAAGACTGAGAGTAGATGGTACACTTGAGACACTTGTAGATTGACTAAGTTTATATGCTCTCCTTTATATTTGAAAGGCAATATGCAATAAATAGCTGGCAATAGAAAGGATATACCAAATTGATAGCAGTACTAACATGACATAGGATACTAGGCAGGCAGGCAAATCGACTCGGAGTTTCCTTCAGCGACCACTGCGGAAGGGAAAACAGTCTCATCCCTTCTTTGCCACTGCCCGGCTGTTAAAAAAACACATTTCTGGGCAACTGCATATTATCCAACCTTGGTGAGATATCTCGGTCAAGACTATAAAACCAACGAAAATATTAAATGTTCAGATGTGGAGAATGAATTTCTCCTATTTCCACAAAACTTATATGATATCCTGATAAAATTTTAGCCGAATAAATATTTAAAGCCCAGTCACAAAATTTGAATTTGGTTAGACCATAAATTCTATTGAAATGTACATTTTCAATTCATGTCATTTCCAATTCATGTAACATGTACATAATCGGGAGGTTGATAGTTTGTTCAATCATTGCGTGAGTGATTAAAAACGGGGAAACTCGGTAACATCATATCACCAAAGCTAAAAGAGATACATAAAAAAATGTAATACTTATCGTTGCTCATTAAAAAAAAACAAAGCGGACATATGTCTGGTACTTTTTTTAAAATTCGGCCCTTTTAGGGAGTAAACGGTTATAACGTGTATGTTAGAAATTATTTGGTACCCCATCTTTCTTTTAAAAAATAAAACATATAAATAAAGAATAACTTATCTAAAAAATATAAATTTAAATTTGGTACTTTTTCGAAATTCGAACGTTTAAGGTGTGAAAATCGTACCTATTTTTGGTACTTTTTTATAAAACATTTTTCTTTATTCATTGATATAAACATTTTAAATTATGCGATCTCGCAACAAAATTTAAATTTTTTATACACCAATAGAAAGAAAAAAGTATGAAAAAGGGGATATACAGGAAATTTAATCGCTTTCTTTTACTTTTCCATGCTGCATGTGGAAGTTTTTGAATTTTCTATAATATTATAATTAGAAACATAAAATTATAGGTGCCGCACAGTACTTTGTTCCATATACAAAAATAAGGTGATACAATGTTGTTCCAATGTTTAAAAAAAATACTATACTGTATTTGTATCCAAATAAATTACAAGCAAGAAGAACCTTTTTTATGTTAAATGCATTTTGCCGCTGCTAGAGGTCGCTAAACTTATCCTTATTTTTAATAAAAGTTTACTTGAAAAATGAAACTTAATTCATGTACTAGGAAAAAAATTACTAAAAATTGATTTTAAAGAAGTACCACAATTTTTAAATTAGTATTTGGTTAAAAAGACATTCTTCTTCGATATGAGCCTACATTTTATTTAAGGTATGTATTAGCAATGCTCTGGATGAATCTTAAAAAAGTGTTGCCGTAACTAAAAAAAAAAGTAAAAAAAAAATTTGATGGGCAAATAAAAAATCTAAGTGAATACTTTTTTCAATTTTCTCTGCCGTTTAATAAACCAAGTGTCCGTTATGAAGAATCAAAATACAAACTAACCACATTATAGTTCTAATCTAGAGATATATGATCTTTTTTTTATAATTTAGTACTTTAGATTAAAAGCTATAAATACTTTTCTGTACGATAAAAAAAAATTAAAAATCAAGTACATCAATTTTAACATTATATTTTGATAGAGTTGGTAATTTTCAACAATTCAACATAAAAAGTGTTGCCAAATTAAATTTTTTTAAAAAAATGGATACATGGGAGGCACACGAATCCTTTGACAGAATTTTTTCAAAACTTGAAATTTTGTTTATTATGTACTATCATTATACCTCCATGCATAATATTATAAGTCTGGGTCAAATGCTTATATTTTTGCACAATTTTATTCTACATCAAAGTATTGTGTGCCGGGTCCTGAGTGATTAAGAACGTATAAGATGAAAATTGTTGGTACTTTTTTTTCTTCAAATGGTGGTAGTAAGTTTTCGTTATATTGGACATAGAAACATAAAATTATTTATGCATGGTCCTTCCTGTGTGAATACGAATCTATAAGGTGGAGCTTCTTGGTACTTTTTCGTTCTACAACTGGTAGTTTTTTGGATTTTTTTTTTAATATTTGACCTTAAAACATAAAATTCAACATGCAATGTTCTGACTGAATGAGAATCTATATGAGGAAACTTTTTGCTACTTTTCTGCTCATCAACTGGTACTTTTTGAATTTCCGTTAGAATTGGACCTAGAAACATAAAATTAAACATGCAAGGTCCTGAGTTAATGAGAATCTGTAAGAGGGATATTTTTACTTTTTCGTTCTTCAACTGGTACTTTTTGAATTTTTTTAATGCAGAATTTAAAAAACATAAAATTAAACATGCAGTATCCAGAGTGACTAAGAAACTATAAGAGAAGACTTTTTGGTACTTTTTTGTTTTTCAATTGGTACTTTCTGATTTTTTTTTATAATATTAAACTAACAAAATAAATAATTACATTCACGTACATGCGTCGAAGATAATATATAGACCGGAGGCTGTTCCCTCGTCAAACCGATCCATTAAGACGAAAAAAAACATTTGCTCGAAACATGCAAACGCATATGTGACAGCGCATAGAGAAAGGGACCTAAGGGTAAAAAAAAGTCAATTTTCACTTTTTTTTGATGTGGACAACATCTGAGCATCGAATGAGACCGATCCCATGCCCCGAAAGTGCTCCCTCCCAGAGATATGCGAGTTTTATGATGTGATGGTACAGCAAAGATACACGTATTTAAATCTTTAAAATGGCTCTCCTGAACAAAACCGGTTTTTACCCTTAGCCCCCTTTCTATTTTGCGCGTCACATATATACTTATATGTATGTTAACTTCATATTTGCAGAAATAATTATAGGCGAATTTTGACCACTGGGTTAACACCAATATGAATTACTAGAAAATCGAATAGCAGTGGTTTGATTACGCTATTCGTTTCTGTAAAAAAAACAATGAAAATCCAGACTTTTTGCAATATTTAACAAAGAGTGATAAATTGTCAGCTCATTATTGGTTTGGCGCATACACCAAAACGTCGTAGTGAAAAGAAACGACAACGAAGGTTTACTTGAAGCTTTGTAAAAATATACCTGATAGAATTACTTCTTACCACTGCTTCTGGCACACATAGAAAAAAGTGTTCCTCCAATTAAAGAATTAATCAAAAATAAAATCAGTTTTAATAAAAAATTTAAACAAGTAAATTAAACTTTTAATCAAATGAATTAAACTTTTAATGAATTTGTTTACTGGTGCAAATTAATAGTATCAAGTAAACGTTTAATTTAGTCACTTAAACGTTTAATTCTTTTAACAAAATTGTTTATTAAAACTGATTTTATTTTTGATTAATGCTTTAATTGGAGAAAATTTTTTTTCTGTGCAGAAAAATTTAAGTTTTTGTGAACGTTCATGAATAAAATTAAAAGTTAATAGTATTTTATTAAAAGTGAAATTATTATCGTTTTATGCTGCATACGCCACTTTTCTAAATTTATTTTTAAAAAGTAGCTTTTCGTGCTGCAAACGTATACTTACTGCTGTGTCCTGACTTGTTAATATTTTATTTTGCTTTTGATTTTACCACTTTTTTACGGCAATGAAGCATATCATGTGTAAAATGTATTTTCTTGTTCTCTTTTTATTTTGATTTCGCGTGTACTGCTTGTTTTTCTTATGGCAATGAAGCAAAGCAAGAGTAAAATTAATTTTGCACTTTTAGGTATAAGGAATTTGTAGCATTCGCCAAACAGTGACGTGTATACCAAAGCAATACTTAATAAACTTTAAAATAATTGATATGGAGCAAAACTAATGGTTAATATCACAGAAACCATTAAAAATTTCGTGAAACAGGTTTTGTATCTAGAAGGGGACATACAAGATATATATACTCCAAATCTAACCAAATTTATTTAAAAATGGTCGGTAGGTCAAACCAAAAATGAGCTGACGATTTTCTATCAAGAAGCTACGCGAACAAGAAAAACTGCAGGAATCGGGATACGGAAAGTCCAAAAGCACTTCAGCAGGGAAAATTTGTTCTACTAATGCAAGTGCGGTGTATCTTTCGAAAGCATAATTGGCCGCTATTTTTTTTTTTTTTTTGTTTTGTTTTTAATTACATTGGATTTTGTATCTTTGTCAAGGATGCTATATAACGGGCGATGTTGGAAAACTTTGTTAGGCAAACCATATTAACAAGATGAAATACAACACATACTTACTGTGTGTGCCTCAAAGGCTTTGCTGAGGTATATATTCGGAGCCGCGCTTCGCTTACAAGCGATTTTAACTGACCTACACATTCACCGTATTTAGGAATATTTAAAAGAAAGAAAGGAAGCCATGAGCTATCCCCCGACTAAAATCCAACATTCGAAATGAAGTCATGGCCATCAAACCCGAAATTCGGAGAAAAGTTATGGTGAATATGTTAAAAAGAGCACAATAGAGCCACCACTTACAGAATATCACTTTTCAAAGCTTTACAACAAATATCCCAATAATTTACTGTATTAAAAAAAAAAACGTATATATAAACAAAAAAGTTATACTAAATTTGAGCTATAAAGCTCATTCATTCTACGCCATCCTGTATAAAAAAAATCTTTCTATTTTCACTCCTATATGATAATGAATGACAGAGCGTTAGTATGTATTTAACCCATATATTAAGCATTTATTCCCTTTTATGAAAGCCATAATATTCTAAATATATTATTTTTTTATATACCAGATATACGCCTAAAGATAAATCGTTTATTACGAAAATAGAGTTGAAACGAAAACCAAAATGATAAAAGTTAACTGGCCATTTATGGTTAAAAGAAAAAAAAGAAAACGTTTTTTTTTTCTTAAAAACAAATACAGCAAAAATAAAGCCACAACTTTCTATCTTAATAATATGGAAATGAAAAAATTCACATAAATCTTTTTGGGGTTTTCTGTTGGTAAAGCTAAAATAAAACATATAATGCCATAGAGAAAACTATGAATAAATAGCGGAATAATACTTTTTAGTAGTTTATTTAAGTACCAGTTACCACAGAAAAAGTTAAACTTAAGACTATGATTGAAAAATGTTTTCAAGCTGCAGTTTCTCTATGCGATGTTCCATTTAAATTTATCAAGTTTTCTTGATTTAGGGCTAAATACTAAACAAATCATATAAGATTTATCTTTTGGCAAAAAAAGTTATAAAAAGATATCTGCAATATATAAAATATAAATATGTTTTGTTTAATTATTGGCCGCCACCAACAGCCAGACCATTTTTAGCTCATCTTAAATTCATGACATTTATTCACACAAAAGAACAGGACAAGAACAAAAAATAAATTAAAAATTCAGTTGATATTAACAAAACCAGGGACATGATAAAATGACAGCGTGTATGTGCGCTTAAACAGAATTTAATTACATTCCATTCTTTCTGACCTTTTTCCAATATTCGCCTTTACATTGATATTGCTTTCATTAAGCGAAGTGATAAGACCAGCAATGAATAAGCGAGCTGAAACCAAAAATTTATGAATATATTTAATTTACAACAAAATTGGTTAATAATATTAAATGCATTACAAAGTGCAAGCCACAAAAACCTCAAACCGACAGCAACTGTCAAACCAAGCAGACTACCAAGCAACCGAAACAAGCATCCAAGCAGGCTGCCAGACAGACAGACAGCCAGTTTATTATACTGAGTAACGTTACAGCCCTCTAGCCAGCCAACCAGCCAACCAACCAGTCAGCTACCCAACCAAGTTCTTCTTTTGCTTTTGCAATCACGTAGTTCGTTTACACATACGTCAACGTTCCTTGAAGACAGCCAGAAGAGTTGATAAGACAACCAACCAAATAATTATCCTTCATTGTGCAAAACATCTATTTTAATATACACGATGATGTTTGGTGTGTGCGTGTGTGTGTGTGTGTGTGTGTGTGTGTGTGTGTGTGTATGTATTTGTATGTGTGGTCCTGTTTATGTAGCAGACGGACTGTTACAAAGAGACCGAAAGAGTGCAGCACTAAAAAACATTCATAACAGCAAACTGTTTGTAGTTTAGTGCAGGATCAAAAAGTAATAAAAGAAAGGATAGACTATAATAAGAGTTGTTGTTTAAAGGATTTTGAAGTTGAACAAAAGTAATAATATTTAAAATGATTACAATACTCAGTGAAGTTAGATTGAAAGCAGTTAAATGGTTCCTTTAGAAATTCTTGAAACGAAATGAAAAAAATCCAACATCTCGTGGACCGGTGCTTATTTATTTATAATTCCTTAGAATTACTGTATGGCTGAACATTTCATTAATCCAATATTTCGAAAAAAAAACTTTATTAAGGACTTGTTATTATGAACTAATCCTCATAAAAATTGACTTTACAATATCTAGTTATACTTTCTGTCAAATAATTATATGGGCAAAATTGCTTTTCACTACACTGATAGAAATATGCATCTTCATATTGATGATGCCCTAACATCAGAATTGTGATATCAGTGTTACTACAAATGGCATCAATGATGCAAAAAGTAACATTAATCCAATGACTAACGTCAATTTTGTAATTTTTTACGTGTCATTTATTTTATGACTATAGTGACATCAATTCGATACCACATTTTGTATATTATTAACATTATTTTCATGAAGCATAAATTCCTATATTCTATTTTTTTAAATTATTTAGTTAAATACATGAAATTTTGAAAGTTGAATGATTACGAAAACCACATGAGTCATGGTGCTGGTGTCTTATTATTGAGAGGTCTGCTGTTAACAAAGGTCGTAATTCAAAAAACGTGAAACAAACATTTGTAACGGGTAAGTAAATAATAATATTCTCTGACTTTGACTTAAGTCAATTCCAATGACTTTAACTAAATGACAAACTGTCATTAAATTGATACTAATGTGTCCATTCTCCGATGTTACTGCGTCATCGCACTGAGGACATGTTCGTCATTTCAGTGATGCCGATGTGTCATCCCATTGATGACATAATTTTATTTTGACCCTGATGACACTTTGGCCAAGTGATGTTAAGGTTGACATCACAATTATGACAAGTGTCATGGGGTCAAAACGAAGACACTTGTCATAGTACGGATGTCAATATACATCAACGTTATGAAGCCTTTTCTATCAGTATGCCTTATGTTCTACTAACAGTACAGAATTAGTTTTTGCATTTACATTCTATTTCGATTACTTTATCATTTGTAATTATTACTGTTAACCGACCTTTTTTATTACTCTAAATAGTTTCCTATATGCAGGCTTTCAAGGTCAAAATTTAATCGTATTTCATTCTCATAAAAATCCGACTTTTCGTTGGTATTCTTTTCAACTTTTTCAGGGATTGAGTTTTTTTTTTAAATAATAACTTTTTCGTCAGTTTACATAATTTATAAATTATATCACAGTATTTTGTATAGGTGGACAACACAACACAAAACTTAAAATATTAAAATAAATGTGTCTAAATGACACTATAAATTGATTTTTTTTATAAAAAAATTAAATTTGAAATTAATCTGTAGATTATTGGTCAAATGAATTGAAAACTTATGAATCTAAACTTATGTATCTAAATTTGAATTTATGTAAAGTAAAACTATTGAAGTTAAAGAATTGAAATTAAATTTGTAAGATTTAACGCATTAATATTTGAATTTGAAATGAATTGTAAACCCTTATTAGTACAACATTATATTACAGTTTAAAAGCCTTTGGAGTAGTTGTAATTATCCCTAAGTTGCAATATGCAAATGAATTTTTTTTATCAGGTTAATGGCGAAAAATAAAGTTATGTATCGTTCAATTATCACTTAGCAACAGAATCGAGCAGTTCATACCTAAGCCTATCTACCTAAATCTAAGTTATTATAAATTTCTTAACCTAATTTATAGACTAATAATAAAAAAAAATTAACCTCACTTAAAGAATAAAACTTAAACTACCTTAAAATTAAAAATTAAAACATTAAATTGAACTTTTTAATGATAAAGGAAGATTGCATACCCTAACCTAATAACCCGCTTTTCGATTCAGTTTGTCCACGCTGGAAACCAACACCCTACCAATCCCAAGGTAATAAGATATAGTTCTATTTATTAGCAATAGGCGCAACTTAGAAAAGAAATAATAAATTCTCTTTTTGTTATTTCTTTTGCCCAAATCCTACAATTATAATCACTCATATGAGTGGTTATAATTACAATCTTCCATTAAAGATCATCCCGCATCTTTAGTGCCCTGCAGATCTGCAATTAAATCGAAGATTGTTTAGCATTCTGTGTTAATCCTTTAAACACAGAATTACAAAATGTATGTAAATTGAAATTATCACAGAAAATTTGTCCATTTTTGATCGCAGTTGTTGATGTTGTTGTTTATTTCTGCACTGCATTCCTAGTACCGTTATTATACCCTTCACAAGTTTGTCATTTCGTTTGTAATTTCTACAATATTGACACCTTAGACACTGCAAAGTATATATATATTATGGGTCCTTATGATTAGCGAAGTTGATTAAACGATATCCATCTGACCGTGTGTATGTTGAAATGGATTTAACGAAGACCCCAGAAAGGATGGGGACTAGGTTGTGTTACTTATATGTCACATATACTTCGTTAAAGTCCATAAATGACTGGGATATCAGCAAAAAACCACGACTACCCCTAATTTTTTCCATAAATTCCTTGTTGTTGTTGTTTTTGTATTTCTTTTTCCTGCATATCTGGAGAACGGCAAGAGCTCAAGTTTCTAAATAAGGTAGAAATATCTCGGCTATCAATACAGATTGGAGAAGTGGCCGTGGCAGCAAAAACTTTTTTTATATTTAATGAACTGTTAGATAAATATTATCCAAATTTGACACGCATAGCTGGGTAATTAATACAAAACCTCTTACAAATTTGGGCGGTATTGCAGAAGTGGGCTTGGCATATCGTGAAAATAAAAGTTGTTGCCTTCTGGGCCATACTAAACATATTAAACATTTTTTGCATCTGAAAAGTTACATTCCGCTAATCCTTATCACATAGAGCGGGTTTTTTACTTAGAGTTTAAACCAGGATCAATAGTAAGATTGGTTAATCTCATAATAAAATTAATCTAGCCTTAATCCTCTTTGGCGTTTTTGAGTGAAAAATTAAAACTTTTAGCATTGCCATATGAATTTACAATACTTTTATGTATGAGTGTGGCAGTTTAAAACAAATGCCAAAAATTGTCATCAAATTACTGTTCTTAACGTGAAAAGGAAGAAGAAAAGGCGAGAATTTTGTATTGTGTTATATAATATTATATATTTATAAATAAATAAAATCGAAAAAGAAGCAAAACAATCAATATTTTATCTTAAGATGTGGAATATTAAATAAAACTCTAAATAAAAAAAAAAAATTGTCATTCAATAAATAAAAAAAGATTTGGCCCTATTCTTATTGCCCTTGGTCTTCTAATATTTGTGTTGTTTAAATTTTCCAATATTTTTAAGTCTTTTTTATTTTTTAAAAAGTGCATTTTATTAATTTTATACAAAAGTTTTATCTTATATATTTTCATAAGTAATATTTGCTTTTATAAGCTGTTCGTGCTTTTGAAAGTTCTGTCGCAAGTTTAACCCGCCAACTTTGGGTGTTTAAACAAACATGAAATAATCGACTAGCCAAAAATGAATTTCAAAGACTAGTTCTAATTTAATCGCTGATCTTTATGTGAAAAACTTGCTCTTAGTTGTTATTGACGGATTGCATTAAATGGAGTTTTTTCTTTAGTTTTCTGAGCTGTATATGTTCACTGCTTAAAAGAGCGCGACAAACTGTTGATTTAAGGCCCAACCCGAATGTGCATAAACAAACTTAAGATACTGTCGCAAAGAAAACAAAATGCCTCTCAAATGCATTTAAAATAACAAAAAGAAAATAAAAAAACATTGATTCCGTACGGAATGCGCGATTAGTTTCGCACCTTGCTTAAGCAAAGGACAGTTTTATAAAACTTAACATAAAGTTTCCTTAAGTTCAATATGGTTTTACACAAATAATTTACAGGTATTTGCTCAGTTGCTTAAGCCACGTTATTCACATTATGGTTGGGCCTTTACTTACACTAACTCTTGCTGAATGCTTATTTTTAGAGGTGGAATAGGCTGAAGAATTTTTCGCTTGTCCGGTGGTGTTAGAGCTGTGAAGTACCTCATTTCTAATTTTTTTTTATCTGTTTCGAGATTTTATTTATATAATCAATTAGCACATTATGCCTTCGTCAGAATTTTCTAGCGATTTCGCGATAGGAATACCTTTCGGAATGGTAAACATCAATTTTCACTATTTTCGACGTTTCTTTCCATATTGATTCACCAAAATGTATCCACAAGCTTATATTTTAATCTTATTGAGTTTTTATTAAGCTTTATCACAACCGACTACTGTTCTTAGCTAAAAATGCAAGTGGTTCTATTCTGTTGAATCACAAAATAATTGAAGAAAAATAGAAAAAAAACCGTTGTAATCCATTTTCATATTATTTTTGTGTTTAAATTGCTACTGGAAGTGCCAACTATTTTTCTGCTTAACATGCTTTTTTATTTTAAAATGTGTTGGTTCTTTCCTGATAAGCAGTGTTTGCAAAACTTGATCGCCAAAAATGGGTAAATTTACGAAAAAAATGGCTAAAAAATGGCTAAAAATGTGCTAAAAAATGGCTAAAGGCTTTTTTAAATAAAAACACATTAAAATTCAATAACAAAACAGAAATAATTCATTTAAAGTTGTTTACGATGAAATTGTAAGTTAAGATCAATTTCTGAAATAAGAATAAACGTAAATTAATATTTTGATAAATATTTAAAAAATTAAATCATCGATAAAATCGATGTCCAGCCAGCCATGTACAGCCAGCCAGCCAGCCGGACAAGCATCGTTTATTCAACTCAGAAAGTGATTCTGAGCCAATCCGTATGCGAAAAGGTTGCCTAAGTATCAATATTTTAAGGTGTTACAAACATCACCATAAACGCATAGTACGCTCTCCACTATTGTGGTTTTGGTAAAAACATTTTATTGTTACGGTAAAAATATTTACCTAATTAAAAAAATCGAATTAACGGTTGCTAAATGTAACCTATTTCTTAAATTACTTTTAACGATGTTTACTTGGCAAAATACCCTCTCTACTTCAGCATTAGACCATGGAAGTGAGAGTGCATCTCTTTATTGAAATACTTGCAACCAGAAAAAACAGTGTTATTTGCGTTGATCCATTTATAAATTTAACATTGGAATACTGTCCCTTTATTTTAAAAGATGTTTCGTGATTTTAGTTGATAGCGATTTTCCATATTTGTAAAAGTTGTGATTAAAATTAAGGGCGTTTAAATTGTTAAAAATGATTGTTTTACTTTTATAAATTTTTATAATAAAATACAAATTATTCTTTTAAAAGAAAAACGACAAATAAAATTTTATGGCTAAACAATTTGAAAAATGGTTAAAAAAATGGCTAATTGCTAAACTCATTTTTTAATGGCTTAACAGGGTGAATAATGGCTAAATCTAGCCACTAAATGGCTAAATTGGCAACACTGCTGATAAGCCACAGTGTATATATCTGAATGACTGCAAGAGCCAAAGTTTTCAAATGAGGTACATGCACCTTGTGGGCGGGAATGGAGAAGTGGGCATGGCATAAAGTAGATTAATGAAATATCTTAAGAATGGTAAGAGAAAATTGTACAAATTTGTTACACGTGGCTGGGTTATGAATACAAAATCTATTAAAAATGGACGGGATTGTACACAGAAACAATTCTCCAAAATTTTTCACCAATTAAAGCATTAATCAAAAATATAATCAGTTTTAATTAAAAATTTAATCAAGTGAATTAAACATTTAAACAAGGGAATTAAACGTTTAATTAATACTATTAACTGGTTTAATTGATACTATTAATTTGTTTACTGGTGCAAATTTAATTAATTTTTTAATTAATATCACAAATTTTTTAATTGAAATCCATTTTTATTTTTTTCGGCGTAAAAGTAGGATTGGCACCAGCCATACAAAAAAAAAAGTATATTGCGGTATATCTGGAGAATCGTAGCTGTTAAAGTTTCCAAATTTGGTACAAATACAGCCATGTTCTGGAAAGGGAAGTCGAGTAAAGAAAAGTTTAGATAAACATAAGCTGTGTACTCATTGTATAAAGTATATATTTATTGAATTTTAAACACTGCACTATTGTCTGGCATACCACTTTTCTTGGTCAAAATTTCAATTTGGTGACTGTTTTTGGTTTTTTGTTTTTTATTCTGATAGTAAACACTTCAAAGCAACAATAAACAAATTTTGTTTTGGTTAATACAAACTTAGTTTTTAGTTTAACATTTTTTAATTATTTTTCCTTAAAACAAACAAAAAGTTATAAAATAAGTTGACTTGGAGAATGACTCTGACGGTAAGTACTTTAATTATTTAATAATAAACTTAAAAAAAAGAACTGGTGGTTTAAAAAAAATTTGCTGGTTCATGCAGCCTGGAATATTTTCGTGTTTTCAAATATTTGGAAGTTTATGTAAACTTGCAAAATTTTGGTATGATTTGGCAAGCATAAAACTAATAAATCTTAATAGGTGGGAATGTGGACCGTTCTTTTCAGTATGTTTCGTTCTGCACTTTTTTGCACATTTTTAGAAAATTGTTTTTTTCCAGGGCACTATTACTTTAAAAATGCTGATCTTTTGCAAATTTGGCTTAACCCTTTCGGTACGGAAGACGATTAGTTAGTTTCAAGCTTTTATAATGAGCTATTTTTACACAGATATGCATATTAAACAAATATTTATCTTTTGTTTGTGTGCCCCGTCCCAGGGAAGGGACTTGGGGTGAGACAAATATGTCCCATCAAGAGATTGGCATGGGACATATAAGTCCCATTAGTCGTAAACATATAAAAAAAAGGGTATACAAAATCAAGAAAGTGGTTTCTTTTTACGATGTGAATTCGCATAAATGATCTACGAATTTACAGCTGACATCACCAATCTATAAAAACTTTATTCCACCATTTCTGTGATTTACGGTCTAGTTCATACATTTTGGATAACTGATCAAAAAGCTCCTCCAAACTACACGTGTTATGATAAAAAGCAAGACTTGTTTTAATATTTGTAGTTAAACGTCTAAATAACTAAATGGGACAGTTTTGAAGCATTTAAAGTAAAAAACTTTAATACTAGGACTCTGGGAACATTCAGTGGGATACATATGAATTTAGCTATAGCTAAAAATATATAAGGTAAATAAATTCATTTAACAAAAAAATGTGCATTCAAGGGTTAATGTTTTCATCCAAAAGTTATAAAATATTATGGTATTCATTTAATTGGGCATTTGCTTTAATCGGTTAATCGCTCGATTAATTAACCGAGGTTTTGGTTTAATCGGTTAATACTCGGCTAAGTTTGTTATTGATCGGTTAACCGATTAATAAAGTTTTGTTATAAGTTAAGTAATTTCAATAAATAAAAATGCAAAAATTATTTATTATTGGAGTCCTTATTAAAAAAAAACAATAACATAACGAACAAAACAATTCTCGAACTAAAACGAGCAAACAAAAAAGTAATTCATAAATATGAAAAATACATTTTATAATTAGTACACAATATTTGTATGCATTTATTAAAAAAAAAAAACTGTGAGATTTTTTAATTTTTATTAATTTTATTATTTTTATTTTATTAATTTATTAATAATGTTTTGGAAAAATAATTTGGCTTAAATGTTTAGAATTTAAGCGATTCTCTTCTTTAGTTTTGATAAAAATTGATTTGAAACAATTCTTTTTCTCTGAACATATACCATCTTCCATTATGCCATTATTTCGGCTAATTTTGTTAAAGCTAGCTTGTGTTACAATCGTGATCTTCTTCTATTGTGAAGTCAACATTCTGGAAAAAATGTAATTTTGTATTGTATTTTAAGAATGTATTTCTCGAAGGAAATATATTGTAGGAAAAAATATTTTCCAAACATATACCTTTTTTATATAAGACGAAACACATAATTAAAAACGCCAAAAAATATATTATAATAGTACAAAAAACTTAAAATATTTGTTACATCGGTTAATCGGTTAATCGACTGAAATTAACCGGTTTAATCGTTAATCGAAAATTGGCAATTTTAAATTAACCGATCAGTTGATCTGGTAGTAATTAATCGGTTAACCGATTAACGCCAATATATTGAGAAATCCTCACACTCCTCTCGTGTTATCGTTTGAGATGCATATTAGTTCGGTGGAGTAATATCCCTTATAAATTCAGCAAAAAAGCACTTTTCGTAAACGGTTCATGATATCGATACTTGTGAACATTTTTTTGCTTTGTTTTAGCTTGATACCCCCATAGGTAGTTAGCTAGTCTTTCAGCGCCGGAGCAGCGGGTTCGATTCCCACCAGAGACTCTGGTTTCTTTCCTGCAGACAAGCGTAGAGCTTCGCGGGATTAGCTTAGGGAATTAAAAAAATATATGTATAGTTAATGGCTTAATATCAATTCAACGAGACGGTGCGAAATACTATGCAATCAACGAAATATTGCATATATTTTGCACAAAGTACCCGAAAAAAATAATAATACGAAATACCGAAGCAATTGGAGCATCAGTTTACCATATCTAACGCCTTTAGATCAGTTACAGTAAGGCCATACTTTAACATCAATCAATATTTTCCAAAAAACTTACCTCTATTCGATTAATAACCACTGTTGAAATTTGTACAAATGAATGCGAACTTTATGCAGTAGTATGCCAAAAGTATCTAGTTTAAATTTTTTCTTTTTATGATTCCGAAACACTAAAAGTAAATAAAATGTTTTTTAACGTATTGGACTTTGCGTTCATATTCTTTTGTCTTCGCCCGAACAAAGAAGAATAAGTATGTATATAATTTTAAAAAAGAATCGTAAATGACAAGCACGAAAGTATAGTCGGTCTAGACAAGTCATTTGATACCCTACACCACAGTACTAACTGACAATGATTTTGACCACTTAAGATAAACTATGCAATTTGGCATAATTATTAATTATAAACATTTTTTTTTTATTAAAAACGAGCCAAGACAACCCTTTGTTTTATTAAGGCTTCATAAAAATTTACATATAAATAAGGGTTTTAGTCGAAACGGTGACGACTCCATTTACAAATTATTTTAATTGAATATTTTTGTTGAAACATTGATAAATAAAAGTAACTCTTATTAAAGCTTTAATTTTGGAAAACAAAAAAATTGTTTTAAAATCATCATACTGGACTATAGATTTTTGTAGGGTACACAAAAATGTACCATCCATACAGAAATATTTCACTTACGTTTATTACTGCAACATTAAGATACTATAAATTATTTTTCTCTTACTGTCAATGCTTCCCCTACATCTTTCCGTAAAAATAAAGTGCTGATGTATGCAGAAAAATCTACAACCAAATTTCGCTATAAAGACAAAACAAAAACACTCAAGAAGATAAAAAAAAAAAAAAATTTAAAACGTAAAAGAGCGTTAAACTGTGAAATTCAACATTTATGACGAGAAAAGTGCAAAATAGGAAAAACTTTTTTCGTTTCTTATTGTCAAGTAATTCTTTTTGTATGAGTGTGTACGCGAATGTAAGTGCTAAAAAACATTTTCTCATTTTTTAGATATAAAAGTAACGGAAAAAGAACTTTTTTTGCACATACTCATTTACTGAAACGCTCATATGAACATGTAGCATGTCAAACGTTGAGACAATTCAAAAGTTTCGTTTAATTTCGAAAATTTCTGTAAAATTTAAATGGTGCACATTTGTGAATGTGAGTGTGTTCATGTCAACTTTAAAGTATTTAGTACCTTAAGCCATTTTTACGTAACTATAACAATTTCATTACGAATAATTTGCGTTTTTTTTTTTTTTTTTTTTTTTTTGCTGGCTTAGCATTTTTACATTAATATTTTGAGCAGCATCATACATCTGTGTGCATGATGAGCCAAATTATTGTACGTTGAAAAGTTAAGAAAATTAAAACCAAAAAAATCTACGAAAATGATGGCCTACCACTGCTTCAATTATTAAAGAATTAAATTGTTTTTAGGAATTTCTGAAATAAAGACAAAACCCTTTTTAATTGAACTTTGTGCAATGTATAAGGGGTAATCAAACAAAAGTGGCTATCTCCCTTTTTAAAGATTCTAAAGGTTGGTTAATTGTAAATAAAACCAAAGGTTTTCAGAGAATTAACTAAATATTTTTTTATTATTATAGAAGGATCTATGACAATTATGTTCGAAACAAAATGTCAAAAATGGTCGCCACGGCTTCGTTGGCATTCCTCTATCCGATGGACTATATTTTCAATGACTCTGAGACATAATTGAGGTTCAGTGTCGGTAATGTGCCGAACCATCTCAAAGCTCTTAAATTGTTCTGGGCTTATTGACGTAGACGAAGTCCAACGGTATCAAATCGCATGACCATGGCGGCCAATAAGCAGCGCCACGACGTGAGCCATGGCTGTCTGTCAAGTGGCACCATCCTGTTGGAAGCACATACCGTCCAGGTCATAAGAATTCACCAAATGCAACTTTAAGGCATTATTAAATTAGTTAAAATAGTTAAGAAGTGCTAACTCTAAATTTTGTTACTCTGACGTTTTCGGACATATTAGGTCTAACAAGTTTCATGGGCATCGGATCTGGCCAGATTAAATACCGTCTGTAGAGCTACTTAAAGATACAACGTTAATGTAAAATTACCTCTTTATCACCATGAACAATAAGCAGTTGGTCTGTGACAGGCCTTCAGAAGAAAACACAAATGTCAAAACTCTAAAGATATTTACTTTCTTTTTAGAGTAGTGGTCATTGCAGAAAATGTTTGAACTTTTTCTTGGACCTTAACTATCTTTAGTATATTTAGTATATTTCGCACAATGAAAATTTGGATTTCATAAAATGTGTGGGGGTTAATTATGTAGTTCGATTCGAATCGGAAAAAAATACGCTTAAGTAAATTTTGAATAACAAGGTACGACTTTCAGAAATTTTTTTCCGTACAAAACCCAGACAGTATGAGATAATGGTCGATTTTGCCTCCCGATTTGGCAATAAAGAAAACTTCAAATGCCAGAAGTATATCCAGAGAATTGTGGCAAAGATTATATCAAATTTTAAACGCTGCTGGTCCACTTTTACCTGAGGTCGTAAATTGGAGTATGTTTTATGTGTGTTTTTACTCACAAATAAAACTTCGAACAAATGAATACTTTTAAAGGTGTGGACAGACTATAATCAGCACATTAATTTAAAGTTTCGCTGAAACAAAAATAGCATTTTTAGAACTGGAAGACGGCCAAGTAAATATTGTTCTCTAACGCCATTAGAGGAAATGCTTTCTGATCTAATGGCTATAAACGGCTACCTTGAATTGATGATTAATACTTCTCTTTTCTTTTCTATTTCTTATTCAAATGACCTCCTATGTCAAACTTCCAACCCTATCTATTTTTTTGCAAATGCTAGCAAGCTTTGCCATTCGTATTCATTTGATTAAAGACCAAGCGAATCCGATATTGATGTTATGAGGCAGAACATGGCCGAGACCTAGACATAAACTCGGTCGTGCGAATAGGGTCGATTTTAATGGCGGAGAGACCCAATGTTGCCTGCTGACGCATTAACGCGCTACGTATCAAGGTGCCTCATCTGTATGTATAGGTGGTATAATCATTTAAGAATCACAACCTCTTGATGTTCTGGGCAAGAAGATACAATAAAACGACAATAAAGGTGTCGAAAGAAGCATTCAAGTGCCTCGGTTTTTTAAAACGGTGTAGGATATATACAACCAATATCCGACTCCGAATGGAATACAACACATGTGTGGCTGTCGGTGCTTAACATTTAATTTTGGAGCTTCTCGACCGTTTGCGGAAGAGGGCGAAGGTTCTCATTGGTAACCGTAGGGTACCCATTTATATTGACGTTATTGAGCACTGTCGCAATGTGTGTTGTATTTGCCTGTTTTATCGCTACCACAATGGGATGTATTCTGATGAAATTAGGGATCTGGTTCCCGAAACGTACGTTTGTTCAAAACGCATTTTTCGCTCAAGAGCCCATCCTTTTGTGGTCGATTGGCCTGTGCATCGTTCAACAGATTACAGGGAAATTTCGTGTTTTGGCCGGACTGTTCCTGTGTGGAAAAAGCTTTCTACTGAAGTCTTCTCTCTAAGTCAAATACTCACAAGCACTACTCCCTCTTTGTAGTTATTCTAATTTTTACCGACTGTCATTAAATAAGGTTTTATTTTAATTTTAACTTTGTTTGCTGCCAAGTTCTTACGTATTTAAAGTAGCCAATAAAAAAAATGTCCCTTAAATTTTTAAAGCAACTATGCAGACCTTTCGAACGCACTATATATGCAAAATATAATACGTTTTTTTTCCGAACCGGAAATTAATTTTGAATGTCATTTTGATTCGAATTGGATAACATAATAACTCCCTGATTGTGGCTTACACTACTCAAAAGGATAAGTAACTTAAAAAAAAAACATTTATTTAGATTTAATGGTAGTCCGCAGTGCCTTATTAGACCTTCAGAGCACTTACTTAGGACCACTGTCTGTCTTACCTACACTATTCTTCGTTACATTTGTTAACCGATCAAAGATTAGGGAAATTGTATTTCAAATTTTCGAAAACACCCGGAAATTAAAAAAAAATTATATGCTTCTACCGCAATTTAATATGTACCACCGCACTCTCTCTCTCTCTCTCTCTCTCCCTTTACTAACTCATGAATGCTACAGCATATACATAAGTATGTGAATGTGTATGTTTATCTTATTTTACAAAAAGTAAAATATTTGCTTGGCCTATTTAATGTAAATTCTAATTAAAATTCTGCAGTTACAAAAGTTTCGCCCACAAAAAAAAAAATCCGCACAAACATTTTTCAGCTGCTTGTCATGTAACTTTTGATGACATGAGCTTGCCTCTTTAAAAAAAAAAAAAAAGACATCTTAAAAGGAAACGAAAAAATGTGCACAAACGGAAACTTCATACATATTTTGTAAAAGAAGTCAGTGAACTTTTAAATAAAAAAAAATATATATATATATATGGCTATTACGGAAGAGTGACATATCCTGGGGGTCCAATTATATTCATATAAAGGAGATTACAAAATATGTATAGTTGCTTTTTTTTTTGTTTGCCCTTTCCGTAGATTTAAGAGAACAGGAAATTAATAATTAATATATTTTTAAATATAAACAGCCACTTAAGCAAAAACTTGTTGGTACAAATATTAATGTTTACCGAAAGTGCGAACTAACAAAATATATGGGCAATCCAAGCGAAATCGGACAGTTTGGAGAAAAATATTTTTTTAATTCCTTTATTTTTTACTGTGTTGATGCTCATTTTAGCAAATTTTCAGATTTGTTTGGCTTATGGTTACAGAGAAATCAAATATTAAAAAAATCGTGTTATGAGAAAACCATGTTCGAATAAATACTCATACCTTTTTCAATATTGGTCCAAATAAAATAATTTTTTTTTTGTTTTTTTTTCTTTTTTTGTCTACTATCCAAGCAAAAATATAAAAAAATTTGGCACAGTGGGCTTGGATGTGATTTTCGGGATTTAATATTTTAAATAAATTTTTTTCACTGTTTGTACTCTTTGCTTTTCTTAAATTTTTTTTTTAAAACTTTGATTTGTTCCACAAATTTTAAGGCCCATTTGGTTGTGGGATTCAAATAACTACTATTTTTTCTGATTTTTTGAAATTAGTTAAAAAAAAATTCGATATAAACAACTCACATTCGTATGAGCAATATTTTTCTATTAAAATATTACTTATACGTACCATATTTTTTCACTTGTGAACAAATAAACATTAAGGCCCTAATTTTGTAAAACACAACGCAACGACAAAGAATTACATTGAAAGCAAAAACAAATTCATAAATATTTTGTAATTTTGTTGTTGCTTTGTGTGATATTGTAAATTAATACGCCTTTGATACATTTTCAAAAAATGGTGTATAAATTTGTATACAGAAAATATCAAGTTCAAATTTCGCCGCCCTAGTGTACCCCTTGCGACCGCTTTCGTATAAAAATGACCTTATTTAGGGTTTGTATGAACCGATTTTCATCATCAAAAAACTCTGAGTGTATCAGTGATGCCAGGAGAAATTATAAAATTATAAAGCCTTACGTGTCTAAAAAAATCCCTTTTTTCCCTACAACCAAAAAAAATTTGCCTACACTTTTTCCTACGTTAAAAATTTATTGGTTTTAACCTCAAGCAAACAAATACATATTTTGTTAACATGTTGTAAATAGTATAATAAAAGCATTTCTTAACAACAAGAAAAAAACCAAAATAAATAAAAAAAAAAATGCCATACACGCACATATAAAAATTCAATTTCAAAAACAACACTGTTTGACAAATTGAAATTTTTTCTTTTTGGCAGAAACGGCTCTATATATCCTTTAATCTAGAGGCAAAACAAAGTCAAACTGTGTGCTTGATTTTTCATTTTTTCATCTTTTGTCTTTTTTAAAGAGCTTAATAATTTTCAAGAATACATATTTAAAAAATTTTTTTTTAATATCAGTATCTAATTATTTTTAGCAATCTTGATACCAAATAAAACGGAAAACTCTGTAAAATTTTAAAAAAATATTTTCTTTAGTTCCCCTAAACTAAAATATAAAAAAAAATTCCTTTTAAAAAATTATCCAGCCTTATCCTTTAAAGTTGTCATTACCAAGATTTTAAAAATTCGAAATTGAATTGTTTTTTTTCCCTTAGTTAAGAAGTTGTGATTGTTTTTTTACAAATTTAATTCTATGTACACTCAAAATCAAAATGTATTAACAAAGTGACCTCAGTATTACAACAATGAAACAATAGAAAAAACAACATGCATTTTGTTGCTAGAATTGAGACGGCAAATGTCAAAATGCCTTATTAAAAAAAAAGTAAATAAACAAAAAAAAAAATGACGCCAAACGTCACCTACGAAGAAAATCACTGCAAACAGCTGCGCTTGTGAGGTCACTTTATTAGTACATACTGCTCACAATATTCTGTACGTAAAATTAACTGAAATTGTAATATAAAATAAATGAAAATTCAGTTAAATACCGGTCAACTTATTTTGCATTTATTTTTAACGAAAAGTTCATTTACAGCCGTATTCATAACAAAAAGTTAGCCACAGTTTGTACACTATGTACAACGAGCTGCTAACTAGAATGCCGATAAAGCCTAGCAGCTTGTAAGTACAGAGTTTATTCATAACAAACTTTTCTCCATCTGCTAACTTTTAAAAAATCAACTCTGGATTTTAATGATGCCACATTATATTACTCAATAATGCAACACGTATGCATTAATCATCGCTGGTTTTATTATTTTTTTTGTTTTTTTCTCCACAGTTTTTAAAATTAAAATAATATAAAAAAAAAAGATAAAAAAATAAAACAAAGAGTAATTTAAATAAAACCCACCAAATTGTTTAACATTAAACAGCTGTTTTCACACGTTGGCAAACGTTTGGCAGCTCGATAACAAGAGTTTAGCAAATCGTTAGCCAGAGTTTGGAAAGTGTATTATAAATAAACTTTGTGCTAACTTCATGCCAAATTTTCATTATGAATACGGCTGTTAATTTTTACTGTCAAAAATTTAACCCCAGGTTTCGTAAAAATAAATGAATATTCAGTTATTTTATATAAATTAACTGTCAAAAAATTATCTACATATGCATTCCGAAAAAACAGGAATATTCAGTTATTTTATATAAAATAATTATCAAAAAATTAACTGAATATTCCGTAAAAACAAAGGAATATTCCGTTATTTTATTAAATGCATTAATTTTCGCTTACTCCACAAAATTTCTTAAATATACCAGACAGACACCTGTCCGCTAGTTTTTCTAATGAGAGAAAGAGAGAGAGAATATTATTTTTTACTTACCCCGTTACACACGTTTGTTTTACTGACTCCAAAGTTTACAGAAGAACTCTCAATTAGAAGACACCAGCAGCATGACCGAAATGGTTTCGCAATTATTTTACTTTCAAAATTTGATGTATTTAACTTAATAATTTTAACAAATAGAAAATGGGAATTTTTACACAAAACAATTAAATCGTTTTTCATAGATAACTAAAAATTTATTTTTGGTAGTTAAATTATATAAAATAACTGAATATTCATTTGTTTTTACGGGATGCGCGGTTGAATTTTAGACAGTAAAAATTAAATGAACTTTTCATTATTTTAAATAACATTTTCATTTGATTTTACATAAAGAAAAAATCCGTATTAATATGCACTTAGTTTTTGAATAAATGTTAGAATCAGTTAAAAATAAATTGGCTTAGAATTTTAAATGCTTATTTATTTTAAAATGGCTGAACAGAATACTTCTTAAATAAACTACAGTCCGTTACTGTAATAATATTGTAAGTGTAGAAAATTCATTATTTACATTTTGGCGAATGTGATTGCAAATGCAAATAGCAAAAATAAGAGGATACTTCGCAAATGCGAGCGCGAATATTCGTTACCCCTCCCCCCCCCCCCTTATAAAAAATAAGTGCCGGCACGAATAATCGGGTACACTGTTTTCGCAATTGTTTAAGATTGCCAGGCTGTTGGGACTTCATAGTAAAAGGTTTCTGTTAAAAAATAAAACATTTGTACTTAAATGCTTTTGTATATGAAAAATTTAAATTTTAAAATGAAAATAAGATGAATATTTACGTAATAGAATAAAAATGAGATAATTTTTTCAAAATTCCCTACATTTCACTTAAAATAAAAAATCTGTCCGTTTTTCCCTGCGCTTGAAATATTCCGAAAAAATCCCTACACAAAGGGAAAATTCCCTACTGTTTGACTCACTGGAGTTTATGCATATTCAATTACTCTGTTTCGTATTCTGCTTTGGTGCAAAAAAATTTTTTAGTTTAGTTTAATAAATCGTTGGATTACAAATTCATGTGATAATTGAAAGATTGTAACATTTACGGCCACTTTCACTTTACTTTAACTTCCAGTTAACAATATGTTCTTGACAGTTTATAACTGATATTAAATTAAAACTAAACTTGGCGGAATTGGCTGTTAGCATACAGAAGGTATTTAAAAATAATTTCGTCTTATACCTTGAAGTATTTATTCAAATTCGATTACTCCGACTCATTCCATGTGTTCGTTTTTATGACAGATTAGTTAAAATAAGGTAGAAATGGCCGTCAGTCCACAACTGATATAATTAGACCCGTTGATGCCTTATGATAACATGGATTAACGATCTTGCAAACAAGGATGCTGTGAACTGGCTCAGATGTCTAAATAACTAATTTTAATAGTAACACAGACACCCGTTACACCGTTGCGGCCTTGAAATTTCCTGAGAAGGAGAACAGTCCCCTACACTCTGTACACAAGATTGCTGTGCAGCTTGAAAATATGTTAATAAGGGAACAGTGAAACACTCAGAAATTTTAGGGCGGATAAGTTTGCTAGACTCGTTACGGGTTGCATTGGATTTGAAAGGCTCTTCTCTAAACATATACTTTAGTGATTGCCTATTGCTACTATCGATATATAAACCGCGAACACTGATTTAAAGATTACCAGGCAATGGTGACAAGTGAACTATGTCTACTATTGATAAGCAGAAGGGAAGTGGGAACAAATTTAAATGACCACCTGCCAAATCTCATAGTGGATCCTAAACACTGGGCAACAATAAAAGCGTTTGCCAACCTCCCCAGCGTGTGCACGGATACTTCATACACAGGTTGCAATTTTGACTATATAATCCGAGAAACATTGGATACTCGCACCTTGCTTAGGAGCCAGAGCTATCTAACCTTCACTGCTTTATTAAAAATCTAGCAGTATCTGTCGAATAACAAGAGCATTTAGGGATGATTTGTCCTCGAAGTTTGCAAAGAAACTCTTCAGACGATTCATGATGCCACTTCCTGCAGTTTTAGGTTTAAACCACAGCCACCACGTCCACCCCGAAAGTATATTTTATCAAAAAAGCTGGCTTTGGTTAAACGCTTTTGTGAATTCATGCTTTAAAAAAGGCACTTTCTCTTGGGACGGAGAACAACTTGATGGAAAACAAAATTCTTTCATAAAAGTTAAGCTTTAGCAAAGACAATCACCCTGAAAGGCAGAAAAATATCCCGCAAAGGGGCTCAACCAGTAGCCAGATAGGTGCCTGCTCACCGGGGACTATTGACTCCTGTGCCGCCAGATCAAAGTAGTTTGGTGAAACACAAAAAACCAAAAAAAAACTTCAAGAGCCCTGACATTTTAAATCTTTGTCTGATTTCAGTTATAAATACAAGCACCTGATTTGCTCGGGAGGATGTAACGCCAAAGGGTGAAAAGGGACATCACATCGTTAAATCAACTACTTTCGCCATAAGGACCCAAAATATATATACTTTATAGGGTCTGAGATCAATATTGTAGAAATTACAAACGGAATGACAAACTTACAAATACCCTATTCCACCTATGGTGAAGGGTATAAAAAAAAAGCAAAAGCATAATGTTTGGGTCATACTGCATACATGAATAATAATTTCACTTTAACAAAAACTAAACTAATAGATAATAAAAAATCCTCGAGATGATTGCTACACCTCCCGGGGAAGCAGAAGGCATGTTCCACTTTGGTATCTGTAATTATAAAATATTGTCTTATAGGTAGGCATGTGGTGCCAGGGTTTATATATATAGCTGTGAAACATGGGCTCTGACTCTGGCAGATGAAAAAAATCTAAGAATCTTTGAAAGGAAAATTAAAAGAAGAATATACTGCCCGAAATGCGATAACGATGAAGGCTACCTAAGAAGAAGCAACCGAGAGGTCGGCACTTTAAGTTAAGACGTGGTGAAATTAAAAAAAGGCTCAAAGAATAAGCTAGGCAGGACACTTACCTAGAATGCCTTAGAACAGAGCTCAACACAGAATTATCAACGCTACTCCATACAGAACCAGAGCTAGAGGCAAACCTAGGTGAAGATATTTTGATGGGGTCGAAGAAGATTGCAGGAATGTCAACATATCAGATTGGAAGAATGCTGCGCAAGACAGATCTGTTTGGATGAAGAAAGTGAATGCGGTTAAGGTCCATAACGAGATGTAGCACCAAAAGATGGTGATAATAACATAGGCATGTACAGCGTCTGCAAGCCAGTAGCAATAGTTACTGCCATAGCAGCGAGGATGAAAATGTGAAAAAGAACGTGTAATACCTCTTCTGTCACTTTCCTACATTTGCGAAAGGAAGTAGCTGCGCAAACTACATGGTTTCGAACATGACTATCTTGAACAGGAGAATAAATCGTAATTTACCATTTTTCGATAACAGTTTTAACGATAACTTCTACATCCATAGTGTCTGTGTATCGTGGTGTACGCTATCATATGGTTGGGTTTGACCGATAAAACTTTCATTTTTGTTTTTCCTTTACTTATGAGTCACCGAATAATCATTCATTTTATAGCAGTAAAATCAAAATAAAGCCCACAATTTAATGACTAGATAGAGAAAACAGAGTTTGTTATACACTTTTTCACTTATGAAATTATTTGTACGTTTTCTCGTGAAATTGGCTTTGTGCACACTTTAATAGAACCAATAAAATTCTAGTGTTTATAAAATTTTATTTAGCACTTACCTGTGTTTTTTATGAAGGTAAATACAGAAGATTGCGCTCAACTAAATATAACATTTTCACTTATTTAATTTTAACTTTATACAGCGAATTTCTTGTGCAATTTTTATAAGCCCTCTTAAGTAAGTCTTATCTAAATTGTAGGGATACTAAACCATAAATGAGCTTTAAACTTATTTTATTATGGCTTAGAGCCAAAACAAAAACCCACATCTCCCGAAAATGTTTGAACAGGTAAGTAGACAAAGTATTTTAGCTCTTCATGACACTGTGATAATTTTACATTTAATGTTGCCTTTGCACCATTTTCTATATTATGTTCAGTAAAACTGTATCGTAGCCTTCTTCTGGCTCAGCATGTTGATGGTATTCGTCATTGTTTGAGCTGTTAGAACACCCAGCAATAGATAATAAAAAATAGATGTCTTGTTGGATAACCGTTTTGCTTAATTTTTCATCTATTCTTTGTTTTTTTTTACACTGATTTTTCATTTTTGTTTTTTACATCTTTTGGATGTGCACAATATTATTATTATTTCATGAGTCAAGTAAGTAGCTTATGGTCTTAGTGCTGGATCTACTTTGTGTCTTCTTTATTTCAACTCTTTTAAACTTTATGTTCGCGAAAATTTGTGCAAAAGTAATCAGTTTATTATGTCGTCTACGTAGAGATCTTAAAATGAAACACGTTTTTTTAAGAAAGATGTGCAGTTTCTTTTTTTTTTTCTTTTGGCTTGCAGGCATTTTGCAAGTCATTAATTTTTATACTGCAATTGAATTTTAGCGATGAAAGGTCTTGTCGTGAAAAAGTGATAATGCTAGGGAGTTAATTTAATTAATAAATAGATAAAGATCTATTTTGGGGATGATTAAAAGTTTTTTTTTTGAAAACTAGGTATGAAACATAAAAAGCTTTGAAATACCCTTCGAGCATTTTATACAATAAATAATAAAATATAATTTAAGTTTTGAGAGGTGACCTTAAACCATGCCATTCTTGGATTAATATTGAATGATGCATGAAAGTAAACTAGACGCTTCAGAGGGATTCAAAAAAAAATAATTTTTTAATTTTTTGATCGACTTTTGTGATTTAATATGCAAAATCGATTAATTGCACCTTTTAAATACTTTAAAGTAAGTAAATTTGGAAGTATAAACACAGAAAAAATTAGAAACTGTCTCCAATCACCAAATTTATTCCAGATTCATAGAATCTAGCAAACAATTTGTTGATTTTGCACCTATTACCAAAATGATTATATAAATTACTAAAAAGTGTAAAAATTTGAAATTTAAAATAAATAAGTAAACGAATAATTAAGCTTAAGGCCTTATTTTTTAATAAATTTTATTTATTTATTTTAGTAGTCAATATTTCATAACCCTGCGGGAAACATCTTCAGGATCTTAAATAAATATAAAGAAAATACAAAAAATTAATTATACTCTCTTTATGTTTGCAATTTTGTTTGTTATAGTCTTTTATGTAGTGAAAATTGTGTGTTAATTTTTTGTATTTTCTTTATATTTATTTAAGATCCTGAAGATGTTTCCCGTAGGGTTACGAAATATTGACTACTAAAATAAATAAATAAAATTTATTAAAAAATAAGGCCTTGAGCTTATAATTAGAATTACGGAGAGCACGCCGTTAAAATAAACTAGAAAAATGGTTTATAAAAACATAAAGAATAAACACCAAAATATTAGAGGATATATAAATAAGCACAAAACTTTCAAATTAAGACAACTTAACACGAAATCAACGATAACGTTTCTTATTAGATGTAGAAATTCTGGTATAACGCCAAATTTCATTTACAACACATCAAAAAACATTCATGGTATTTTTGAATCAACAGAATTAGTTCTTCCAAAAATTAATAGTGCTCTTAATACCATTTTACAAAATTTTCATATTAAAATTCTTAATTTATTAATCAAACAAAAACATGAGCTTGATAAACATAACCAAAAAGTCATAATAGAATTAGAAAGCAATATCAACAAATATTTGTCGACAGAAGAACAGAAGAAATTTTGGGAAAACGAAAATAAATTTACAAAAATAAATAACTATGCTATTAAAAACAGACATTTAAGGAAATTTGAGGTACTTAAAACTGCACAAAGAAGAGAATTAGATATTGTAAAAAACGAAAATTGGTTTGTGAACAAAACGAATATAGAGATCCCCGAAGACATCCAGTGGCTTCTTTCATTAGGACAAAAGCATGCATTGCCTACAACAAGGAAACAATTTCCTATGTTTAAATATATAGCCGACGGAGAAGACTTCATACAAACCTTAAATGATAAAGAGGACCAAGAGATGGCAAGGGCAAAATTTACTTTTATGTTAGAAAATCATGTGAATAAACATAAACTTAATAAGAGAGAACGTTTCATACACAACACAGTGGGACAAACTCGTACATTTTTAAGGAAATATAAAAACATATTAATTTTGGAAGCCGCTAAAGGGAATGTCACAGTGGCTATGGAGAAAAAAGACTACGATATAAGAATGAACAACATTTTAAATGATATGATGTCATACAAAAGATTGAAAAAAGATCCAACACCAGCATTACAAAAGAAAAACAATGATCTTGTAGATGAACTCCATAAGTGCAATATTTTAACTGTGATAGAGAAGACAAGACTGAAAAATGACACTTCGGCCAATTGTTTCCTCTATGCAAGTTCCCTGTTATAGACTCTCAAAACATGTGAGACAAATACTAAAACATATAGTTTCAGACGAATACAACATAAAAAATTCAAATGAACTAAAAAATCAGATGAAAAATATTAAAATAGAAGAAGACGAGATTTTAATATCATTTGATGTCGTTTCCCTGTTTACGAATATCCCGGTACATATGGCAATAAAAAATATAATGGGAAACGATAAAGAACTTCACAGAAATTCCAAGCTCGAAGTTTCTAAGAATACTTAATTTGTGTCTCTCCGATAATAACTATTTTGTGTTTAATAAGAAAATTTATAGCCAGATATTTGGAATGCCTATGGGCAACCCTCTTTCTCCTACAATAGCCGATATAATACTTGATAGCCTACTTGACGAAGCGATAAATGAACTAAAGAAGAAGAATATCCATTTCAAGTACATAGTTAAATATGTAGACGACATATTAGCGATAATCAAAATTAAAGATAAAGATGAAATACTGAATGTTTTAAATACTTACCACAACAAAATTCAATTTACCACAGAATTGGAAGAAAATAAACAGATTGCCTATCTAGATACTAAGATACACAGGGACACTAACAGGATCACATTTGATTGGTATTCTAAGGAATCACCATCAGGAAGACTAATGAACTCCAATGCTACACAGCCTAAACACCAAATTATTAATACGGCAAAAAATTTTATTTTCAGAGTTTTAAATATTAGTGTCCAAAAATTGTATGCCAAAAATATTAAATAAAGGGTGTTTTTTTAAGCCCGATAGAACTTGAAATTGTAAAAAATAACACAAAAAATTAAATTGTAATCAATTGTAATTTTTATTCGAAAGATCAATACGTGACATTAACATTTGAAAATGATTTCGGGCATATGGGCACCGCGGCTGTTCTTGACGAAGCGCATTCTGGACGTCCAATTTTGGGCCACTTTTTCGAGCACTGCTGGCCGTATGTCACGAATAACACGAACAATGCTGGCCTCCAAGGCGTCAATTGTTGCTGGTTTATCAGCATAAACCAGTGACTTCACGTAGCCCCACAGGAAATAATCGAGAGGTGTCAAATCGCACGACCTTGGAGGCCAATTGACAGGTCCATTTCTCGAAATCAACTTATCGCCAAATTTTGATTTCAATAAGTCGATGGTTGCGTTCGCCGTATGGCACGTAGCGCCATCCTGTTGAAACCACATCTCCTCCGGATCAATGTCATCCATATTTTCAAACAAAAAATCATTGATCATGGTGCGGTAACGATCTCCATTGACCGTAAAGCGAGCTCCGGCCTCATTTTTGAAGAAATAAGGTCCGATGATGCCACCAGCGTGAAAACCGCACCAAACGGTGCATTTTTCTGGATGTAATGAAGTCTGTAGGGTCTCTTGTGGATTGGTCTCGCTCCATATGCGGCAATTTGGCTTATTAATAAACCCGTTAATCCAAAAATGCGCCTCATCGCTGAACACAATTTTGCGATAAATTGTTGTCTATAAGTTGCGCGAATCGACGACTGATTTTCAAAGTAAATTTGGATAATTTCGTAGCGTTGTTCAAGCGTGAGTCTATTCATGATGATTTGTCAGAGTATACTGAAACGATAAAAAAAAATATTTCATCAAAATTTTTTGTGTTACTTTTTACAATTTAAAGTTCTATCTAGCTTAAAAAACACCCTTTATATAAAACTCTTATTAATTAACAAAAGTTTTCCAATTAAACTCATTTATTCATTAATTGAACAAACACAGCTAAAATCAAAAAATAATATCACTACACAAAATACTGATAAAAAGGAAAATATTTTTTTCAGTGTACGATTTATTCCTGGTTTAACGGACAACAATAATATAAAAACAACAATAGAATCACAAAACATATGTTTTGCTTATACTCCTAACTCCACACTCAGTACAATTTTTTCAAATGTAAAGGCACCGATAGGAAAACAACAACAATGCAATGTTGTGTACGAACTTGAATGTATGGGAAATGACGAACAGAAATGCAATCAAATATATATAGGTACGACAAAACGATCATTGCAAACAAGAATGATTGAACATAAAAACGACATAGCAAAACTTAGAGAATTAACAGGGTTGGCAACACATTTTCTGTCATCTGGACATAAAATCAACTTTGATGACGTTAAAATTTTAGACATAGAGGGTGGGGAAAGAAAAAGGTACACAATAGAAAGTACGTATACAACAAAAAATAGAGAGAACAATGAACAAAAAGGAGGATACTGACAATTTAAATACAAGCTATAGAGTTGCAATATAACTTCAAACTGTAATATTAATTTTTAAGCTGTGGTTTTAATTTATTTTTTGTGTTAAATGTTCTTTGTTTTTTGTAAAATTTATTTATATTTAATTTAATGTGAAAAGTACTCTTAAATTTGTAAGTTTAAAGAAAAAATATTTGGTGTATTTATGTTTTATTAATGTATTATAAAAATTGTTTAATTAAATAGACGTAACCCTGATGAAGTCAACAAATAATTGACGAAACGTTGGAAAACATGTAAACAAAAGTTTTTTATTTACATTAAATAATATAGGCCTAATTAGCTGACTTTATAGGTACAATTCAAACATAAAATGTTTATTAAAATTTGGCCAAATAACGCATTAGTAGCAATTCTACAAGTTTAAATTAATTTATATTAAACGAAAAAATCAATTAAGATTTTTTGTTATTTAAATATTATTTTAATTCAAAATTTATTTCAAAGTAACTAAAATGTCAATTAAATTCAAATTATATTTTTAATTTTCATTCAATTCACAAGAAATAATTGATTCCATTACCACAATAATTAAATTGAAATACTTTGAAAACAATTTTTTTAATTGATAAAAAAACTTCTGATAATTTTTTCTGTGTTGGCGAGAATTTTTCTGTAAAACCTTTAAATGTAAATGTAGGTGTCCCGGGTAGGCTATTTGGTAGTGAGCTAAACTATCAATATAAGGGTTGCGTGTTCGATTTCCGCCATAGACTCTGGTGTGTTTCACTACAACGCACAGTGTTCGATTTTAAATATTAGAACAACAAATATAATAAATTTGTAAATAACTGAGAAAGAATGCAGATTTTTTTGTTCAAGTACTTCTTATATTTTGGAGAAGAGTTGGACAAAAAATTAGGCCCAGTGCGACTAAAAGTAACCTGTCATATACACATCTGTCTTAACCTCCGATTGTAACTACGATAACTCGTGAAATAATCGAGCTATAATTGCGAAATTCAGTGTATAAACGTTTCAATAAGATATCTCTTACAGACATGAATAATATTGTTTTTATGGTCGTGATACCTCACATAGCTCTAGCTTTTAAAATGCCACTTTTTTATACAAAGCTTAAGTAAATTGGGTTAAAACTTGATATAGATATATTTATATTTATGCTCATTATTTCTTAAAACATCCTACAACCACGCCGACTCTAAACGGTGTACAATTTATTGTGGGATAACTCTTTACTTCAGTATTGAGAAAACTAAAATTTTCATATATTATTCCATTTTAGAATTACATATTTATAGAGGATTGAAGCCAAATCTTTAAGTCCTTTTGCTGAATTACAGCAGACATTTGTAGAAAAAAAATTCACTATTCGATCGTTTCGGTATTCTTTAAAGACGACAGCCATACGGCAAAAGCAACGCTCTGAAAATTCTTTCATGTAGGATTTCTATTCTTTTGGTGCAGGATTTCTATTCATTTTCTTCAAAATTAAGGTTAATAGATTACAGAAGCTTTTGCAAATGTGCAAATCAGATGATGATCACAAGATCTCCTCTAAGAAAGTTTTTTTCTGTTTTATACCCTCCACCACCAGAAGTGGTGAATGAGGGTATTCTAAGATTGTCATTCCGTGTGAAACTTTTTTATTATACATCGAAGACCCCATAAGGTATATATATTGTGGCTCTTTGAGTAATTTTACACTGATAGAAAAGGCGTCATAACGTTGATGTATTTTGACATCATTACTATGACAAGTGTCTTCGTTTTTGACCCCATGACACTTGTCATCATTGTAATGTCAACCTAAACATCACTTGGCCAAAGTGTCATCAGGGTCAAAATTAAATTATGTCACCAATGGGATGACACATCTGCATCACTGAAATGACGAACATGTCCTCAGTGCGATGACGCAGTAACATCGGAGAAAGGACACATTAGCATCAATTTAATGACAGTTTGTCATTAAGTTAAAGTCATTGGAATTCACTTAAGTCAAAGTGAGAGAATATAATTATTTACATACCCGTTGCATATGTTTGTTTCACGTTTTTTGAATTACGACCTTTGCTTACAGCAGAACTCTCAATAATAAGACACCAGCACCATGCCTCATGTGGCTTTTGTAATCATTCTACTTTCATTTCATGTATTTAACTAAACGAGAGTTCGCCTAATGGTCAAAATTCGACCATAAATTTTAAGGTTCATATGAAGATACTACATCTAAGTATATATGAATTTACATGTTTTGAGCATTAATTTTTTCCATCATAGTGGATCGATTTGGCAAGGGACCAACCTCTGGTTCATATTCTATCTTCTGCTATAAAAAATATCAGAAAATATCAATTGAAAAACAAAAATATCATAAAATCTCCTTTGTAAATTGTATTCCACTCAGGACATTGCATTTTATTTATTTTTTTTTTCTATGTCTAATATTAATGAAAATTAATCAAAAAACCAAATGTTGAACGAAAAAGTACCAAAAAGCTCCCCTTACATGTTCTTATTCATTTTTCATCTTATAGGTTGTAAGTCACTCAGGACCCTGCTTCTTTAATATTATGTTTCTAAGTTAAATAAATCACCACATGCAGCACGGAAAAGTAAAATAAAGAAATGTAATTTCCCGTATTTATATAGCCAGTATATTCGAAAACCGGTTTCCTAAAAATGTCGAATAATCAAGCACCCTACTTTTTTATTATTTGATAATTGAAAAAAAAAAAATTTTGTATTTTGTACACATGTGTTAGTAGCTAATTTAAACGCTTATTACTCCGAAAATATTGAACAGATTTTAATAAAATATATATTGTGCACTTCTGCAAGTAAACATCTGTCAAATGGTGTGTGTTTTTTTCAAATCGTTTGACATACAGAGGAGGAAAGTGTTCTTAACTGTTTTGCCTTAGCCGATTTATATATAGATAATTTTAAAAAATAGAATGTAGGAATTTTTGCTTCTTATAATAGATTGTAATCATGAAAATAATATACAAAATGTGGCATCGAATCGATGTCACTATAGTCATAAAATAGATGACACGTAAAAAATGACAAAATTGTACGAAGACGTTAGTCATTGGAATGATGTTACTTTTTGCATCATTGATGCCATTTGTAGTAACATTGATGTCACAATTCTGATGTTAGGGCATCATCAATATGAAGATGCATTTTCTATCAGTGTAAGTCGGTTTAGCCATGTCTGTCCGTCTGTTGAAAACACGCTCACTTTCGAGAAACTTAAAAGAAATAAACAAACTTAGTGTCAAAGAAGAAGAGACACTGCAGCACTTACCCAAATATATGAGCGATAAACACCTATATATGTATGTGAACAGAACCCGTGATGAAGAAAATTTTTGTCTGGCACTGGCCGGATATAAATAAAGAATTAGGACAAGATTTGATTAATTATTGTTAGTTCATATTTAATATATGAAGATTCAATAAATAAATAATGCGAAAAAAAAATTCTTGTAGTTATCTTAAGCAGTTTGGGATTGAAATCCAGTCAAATCGGTCCAGTATGATAAGAGCTATGAATCAAAATGTAGAACCACCACACTAAAAAATTGATAATTTTGTTAAACAAAAACTAACATAAATGGTAGAATAACGCACGGAATGATATATGATTTTGCACAAATTTATTGGACTGGAAATCAAACTGTTAAGTTTCGTGAAGATCGGTTTATAATGTACTATAGGCCCTATATAAAACCTGCTCTGATAAATTAATTAAATACGCCTAAAACCGTAGCAGATGAATTTATTGCGTTCAAATTTCCTTAACTTAGCTTCATATGGCCAGACAAACTGTCATGCAGTTTTGTGATCCCATATTTAGCAGCCTTCTGAAATAAACGCTTAAACCAATTTCACCGCTATATTGAAATTTATTCAAATATGTTTATGTTTTTTAATACCAGAAATCACTCTGCAGAACTTTGGGATGAGTGGTCCATTACCTTTGGACTCCAATATAAATTTCCCTCCTGAAAATTATTTGAGTTCATCTTAAACTGTTACGAATCATGATATTTTACTCAAGCTAGTTTTAATCTCTAAATAGAAAAGCAAAAAACTTTCTGATTGTCGGTCATTAATTTAATGTAGGTCTAAACCGCAACCAATTTGAATGCTGAAGTCTGTTTTTGTATAGATAAATTAATAATAAAAAGATATCATATAGAGCTCATTCCTGAAATGTTCGAGCTGTCGGTGGAGGGTATCAAAGACGCGGCACAGCCGAATATAGCACTCTAACTTGTTTTTGCTTAAAACTTAAAAAAAAAAATTCACGTAGCTAAAGACTTAACTTTTGTTGGGAAATAGTTTTGATTTCAAATTTAATCAAACTGATTAATTACAAAGCTAAAAAAATCTAACGAATCAGCTTTTTAAAAATTTCTCCAACTCAAATAAATTTCAGTCCTAAATAAATTATACTTTTTCCAATCTTGAAATTCATAACAAAAACTGTCCTGATGCCATAGAAAGTTGGCATCGTTGTCAGACATGTTTATGTTTATGTATTGTATGTTTATGATATACTATTTATGAAAAAGTAAATACATACTTGTAAAAGTATTTGCAAACCCTTGTTAAGTACAAACATATTAGCACAATCATCATCATCATTATACTTATTTCAGTAATAATACTAACGATGGCGCTGCTGCTGATGACGTTAATGTACCAGTTAGTTATGTGTTAGTACTTACTTTGTCATAACAAGGCAAAATCCGCAAAAGTACTTGATAAAGCGAATGTGTACGCATGTTAAACATGCATTTCTATGTACTTATACACAATAATTGAAAGATGAAATCTCTTTAACAGATGAATTTCTTGTGAGATACTTGCAAATATATTTCTTCAGTTGAACATCACTTCACAGACAAACAAATGTACTACTACATTTCTAAGCACATTTGTAATATGACAGTGATGCCCTGTTACATATGTTATTATTAACTATACAAATGTAAGTTAAATTTCGATACTGAATATCAATCATAGCAACGAAGATTTAATTTTGTGCTTTAAATTTAAAATTTTTAATGATTTAAGTAAAATCGATCTATTTTTATTAATTTCAAGTTTCAAATACAACTACAAAATCAAATTTAACGTTTTTAACCGAGCAACATAAAAAGTGTTGCCGAATTGATTTTGTTTAAAAAAAGGATATATGGGAGGTACATGGATCCTTTGACGGATTTTTTCAAAACTTAAAGTTTTGTTTATTATTATCATATATAACTCCACGCAAAATATTATTAGTCTGAGTCAACTCCTTCTATTTTTGCACAATTTTGTTCTACATCAAAGTATTGTGCGACGCTCTTATGATTTGACAGCTTTCGAACAGTCTGGTCTAAGCTGATAAACTGGCAACGATTGATCATTTAGAAGCCACGATTTGAAACACTTTTAACGAAATAAAGCCGGGTATGCTCACAAAATTGAACGGATAGGATGGCGTTCATAAGGCGCAGTCACGGAGGCTACATTAAATGCATTCAATGACACGTGCAAATAATAACATTTAAAAAAATCTAAACTCTTCATAATTTTTATCAAGATAAATGGGTACGTTAATAAGCAAAATTGTCAAACTTGGAACAATAAGAATCCATATTAGATCAAAGATCTCCAAAAGGATTTCCAAATAGTCACGGTTTTTTGGCCTTTTGTGCTTACGACGTCATCGCTTTATGGTTTCTAAAGAACAAAGTTGGCCAGGCCATCCCCGTTAACGGCGAGAGCTATAGATTGATGGCTACTAACTTTTTTTGGTCTGTATTGAATGATAAACACACCCGAGAAAATATAGTTTCAACAGAACGAAGCTATGTGCCACACAGCTCATGCTGCATTGGATATTCTGCACGATTGATTTGAGGGCAAAGTCATCCCACATTAAAAAAAAATTTTAGGGTTCGAGCCCCGGCCACGGTCAAGAATGAAAGATTATCAATAACAATTTTAATTAATTTTCATGTTGTAAAATTCCTTTCTTCATAAAAATAATTTAATGAAAATTAAATTTAATGAACTTAAGCCTAATTAAAAATATAAAAAATTTGGATTAAAAACCATAAATAGTTCAACAAGATAACCACAATACTAATTATTAAAAAAAATGTTTTTTTTTAATTTCTCTAAGCTAATCGCGCCAAGAAAGAAACCAGAGTATCTGGCGGGAATCGAACTCGCAACTCCGGCGCTGATAGACTAGCTCACTACCAGCTAGCCTACCCGGCCACTGTGAGCTGGATACTGCGATCGTTCAATTTTACCTAGCTAGACTTTTTCTGTTGGGCTTTCATAAATCGCAGGTTTATACAAATAAGCCACAGTGGGCCTCATAACCAATATAATCCTTATCAACGGTCAAATTCGGTTTTATTTGTGAAATTTTGATATTTCGGATGCGAGCCAATCAGCGATACAGCGGTATACATTTGTACGATGTTATATTTTATACATAATGTTATCGACAGGCTAATCAAAACAATCTCTTAAAAACATGAATTTTTGAGGGTTAGCTTAAAACAGAACATATTGTAAAAAGAAAGTATTTTTGCTATATTTTGCCTTTCTAGCTTACCCATATGCAAATAAGCCTTAAAACCAGTGTTCGAAAATATACATTATTTTTTGTACTTTAGTGTTCTGTTCGGTAGAAATATGGAAAACACAACCGCTAGTATTGTTTGTGTAGTAAATGCCTTAAAAAAACGTTTCTCTGTTTGTGATATCCGTAGACAGTAAGAACACTGTAGTAAAGTAACTCAACCTAAAGATGAGAATATTTCATTGCGTTCCATTTTTCATTAAAAAAAAATACAAACTTCGTTGTGTTCAGTTTTGTTCAGCGCCCTTTTGTCTGGTTAAGACATGCTATTCGTGTTACGGTCGTGTAAACTGCCAAGCAGCAGCGGCAGACAGACAATACTAGCGAGAATTGTTGCTAAAATTTTTGTTTGCTCATTCCTCCATTAATGTGAAAAAACACTACAGAACCACTGCAGTTGTACTCTATTATAATTTAAAACAGAACACTACGTAATGAATTTTACATTCGTTGAAAAAAGTTATAAACGGTATTAAGGGCTGTGTACCAATACACAAACACAAAAATATAAATATATCGTTTCTAAATAATGTTAGGTTTATTTTCGAACACTGCTTAAAACTGTTATTCTATAAGGACAATTGTAAAGGAGTTGGACTTAATAATCGACAGACTAGATTCTTCTTCGACATCAAAAAAACTTTATCTGAGAAGTACTCATGGCCTTTCAGTGATGTAACTATCGCGCGAGCATTTATCAAAAAGCGGAATGGATTAGAGAGCGGGCGGGGCGCTTTCAATACAAAGACAATAAAGATTTATGTATATCTAAAGAACGGTTACACCAAAAGTATTCAAATTTGTTACAAAAAGCTCGGTCATACACATGCAACATATGTCAAGAAGTGGACTGGGTTTGAGAAGTTTCTAAAACGATCAGGGTTGGCAGTTTTTCAAATCATGTATTGAAATACGTATTTAAAAAACATATACGTATTTTGTATTTGTATTTTAAAAATGTGCGCAAAATGTAATTTATATATCAAATACTTTTGGTCTCGAAATACATTTACTTTTTATAAATAAAAAATAAGTTGTCTCACACCAATGTCTTCATCTTTAGATTACATTTAGGGCACCAATTGTTATTATGAACAACTTTTGTCTATCATAGTGTCCGTAAAAACCGGATTAGATCGGCTTAAGGCTAACAATTTAAGACATGCAGTCATCCCAGTTACGAAATGCGCTAGTTATCAGAGAAAACTACGGCAGATGAGAGGCAAAGTGTTCAAAATCTTGCAGTTTATGCCTTAAAGCGTTTACACAATTTAACTATTTTCTTTAGCGTTTAATCCCTAAAAAAAGGCTGCTTGTCTAGTGCCAAGGCGTTTGTTTTTAATTGGACGTAGTATGACAGTTCCTAACCCTTATCTCCACTCTTTTCGCCAAATAAAAAAACTTTTTTTAAACTTCAAAAACTTAATAATAATGCAAACTTTTTTTTAAGCTTTCTTTACTTACTATCAAATCGTTTTCTTTTGTTTTTCTCCAACATACTGATGAAATCCTTTTATTTTTTCATCATAAATTTTGTTTATTTTGAACATTCTCCTTTGGCTCCTAAGAGTCATAAGAAGTTTATTGACCTTTTTATGTTCTGTCTCCCTCATTTTATACAAAAAGTTTTGCGGTTATGAAAGATAAAAGACATGTCATCAACAACATGTGTTTGTTTTTGCTGTTGAAACCGTAGAAGCCAAAGATTCATTACAATTAGTTACTATGACACATGAGTGATTTTCGTCAGATACAGACAACAATTGGAAAATTTTAAATGGAATAGCAGATACACCATGTTTGAAAAATTAAAATAATTGCATTAGACAGATGGTTGAAATTTTTGCTGCATAGAATAATTATTGTCTAGTAAACATTTTAATGAAAGATATTAGTTGGAAAATTTGTTTCGGCATGCAGAATTTTTGTTATGAACAAGAAAAATTTAAAAAAATTTTGAATCTTTAACTACCAATTTGTACAAATTCTAATTTACAAACATATGCAGAGTACAGCCAGAGTGAGTCAAAACTTTCATAGCTTTTTAAGGGAGGCTAAGTAAAATCATTAACCCTTTATATGGAGAATATTTAAGCTTAAATTTATCTGCCTAGCCTGTCTTGGGTAACCGTTATCGTGCCAAAAATACTAATAAGTTTGGGCTTAATAAAACAAAAGACTTAAGCTACGGTCACACTTATTAAATATTTGACCAACCCCTACTTTTGTTAATAGTTAGTGAGATTAAACACGGTGGCCTACTATCACAAAATGAACTAATTATACTACTAGACAAAGCAAAAAACAGTTTTTTGTAGGATGAAAAATTATAATCAAAAAAATATTTAAATTAATTTTTGGAACGCAAACGGCATCCGCCAACATAAAAATGAACTAGAATACTTTCTTAAAAATAAACAAATTGATGTCATGATGGTTTCTGAAACTCATTTGACCTCAAAAAATACGTTTAAAATAAATGGTTACATACTATATGATACAAAGGACCCTCGAGATAGAGCTTGTGGAGGTTCTGCCATTTTAATAAAAACCAGAGTCAAACACTACCTAATAGGTGATCATCGTGAAGATTATCTTCAAGCAACAAACATTTGCGTTGAAGAATTAAATAGAAACATAGTAATCTCATCGTTATACTCCCCACCTAGATATTCAATATCAGAAGGCCAATATTATAAATATTTTAAATCATTAGGACCCTGTTTCCTGGCCGCTGGCGATTATAACGCTAAACATACCTTCTGGGGGTCCCGACTTATAACACCAAAGGGTCGTGTTCTATTTAATACTATTACTAAAATGGATTTGAATGTGATAGCGAGCGGACAACCAACATATTGGCCTACTGATCAGCAAAAAATACCAGATGTCATCGATTTTGGCGTGGTTAAAAACATCCCCTTAGAAACGATTTTTGTTGAAGCTTCCTTAGAATTATCTTCCGACCACACACCAACAATTGTTACTTTAATGAACCCCAATAGAATTGTATCTCCAACTGGTTACTTAGCGACGCCAGCTACACATATCAATTGGCTAAAATATAAAAAATATCTCAGCACCCATTGCACAGAAAATATTCCGCTTAGTACACCGGAATACGTAGATCGCGCTATTCTTAATTTTGACAGTTTTCTGAAGCTAGCTGTACAACATTCCAGTATTACCCCAAAAAAAACTAAAAATATTAAAATTTATTCCACAGATGTTGAGCGTCTCCTGTCAGAAAAAAGAAGAGCCCGAAGAGAGTGGCAATTGCACAGATCCCCTCAACTTAAGAGTTTGTTAAAAGAGTGTACAAGAAGGCTAAGAAAGTTACTACAGACACAGAAAACGGATTCTCTGCAAAAATATCTTAAGGAACTTGATGCAACTCCGCAATCAGACTACTCATTATGGCGTGCAGCTAAAAATCTTAATAGGCCAGTTGTCTCTAAGCCACCATTAAGAAACTTGAACGGAAGTTGGGCAAGAAATGATAACGAAAAGGGAAATCTGTTTGTTAATCATTTAAAAAACGTATTTACCCCAAATATATCTCACGATACTGCGGTCGAGTTACCACCTGTTCCTGCTAGAGCAGCTATTTCCCTCAGATTTGAGATAAGAGAAATCGAAAAAGCTATTTGTGACTTAAACACTAAGAAGGCACCTGGTATTGATAAGATCAGTAATAAAATGCTTTTAGAGCTACCTCGCATAGCAAAGAAAATTATTCTTTTTATTTTTAATGCTATTTTACGCCTTGAATACTATCCTCAAAAATGGAAGGTTTCCTTAGTTACCATGATACCAAAGCCAGGTAAAGATCATACAAAAGTTGAGTCATATAGGCCTATTAGCTTATTATCAAATATGTCAAAGCTGTTTGAGAAATTATTAGTTTCAAAATTAACACCGATTTTAAGTGAAAATAGATGTATTCCAAACCATCAGATCGGATTTCGAAGAAAACACAGCACAATCGAACAGACTCATCGAATAGTAAATGTCATAAGAAAAGCATTTGAAGAAAAAAAATATTGCTCAGCACTCTTCATCGATGTTTCGCAAGCTTTTGATAAAGTCTGGCATGAAGGCTTATTACATAAATTGAAGCAAAATTTACCAGCAAACACACACAAGCTGCTAGAAAGCTACTTAGTCGGTCGTCAATTTATTATTAAAGAAGGAAATTTCTTAAGTTCACCTCAGCCCATTGGCGCTGGAGTCCCACAAGGCAGCATCCTGGGCCCTCTATTATATTTAATTTATACTTCGGACATGCCAACAAGCAACTACACCCAAACTTCAACATTTGCAGACGATACAGCATTTCTAAGCGTCCACGAAAACCGTTATGAAGCATCTCGTTACTTACAGCATCATATATTTCAACTAGAAATATGGTTAAGACAATGGAGGATAATGGTCAATGAGCAAAAATGCGTGCATATAACATTCACCTTGCGCCGGGAATCTTGCCCCCATATTACAATCAACAATCAAATAATTCCTCAACATTCGCATGTAAAATATCTCGGTATACATCTGGATCGGCGATTAACGTGGAAATGCCATATAGAGGCAAAATTAACTCAAATGAAACTAAAAGCCATTCAAATTCATTGGCTTATTGGTAGAAACTCTGTCCTTAGTCTCGACTGCAAACTTCTTCTTTACAACTCCATCTTAAAGCCAATCTGGTGCTATGGTTTTCAGTTATGGGGCACTGCCTCGGCCTCTAATATAGAAAAAATTCAAAGACGCCAAAATAAAATTCTTCGAATAATCACAGCTGCCCCTTGGTATGTAAAAAACTCAAATATTCACAAGGATCTCAATGTTCCATTAGTCAAAACTATGATTACGAAATATGCAGTAAAATACTTAAAAAGGCTCGAATTGCATCCAAACCCACTAGCACGAAATATTTTAAATGATAGCGGCCACACTCGCTTAAGAAGAAGAGACACTGCAGCACTTATCCAATTAGATGAGCGACAAACACCTCGATAAGTGAACAGAACCCGTGATGAAGAAAATTTTTGTCTGGCACTGGCAGGACATAAAATAAAGTATTAGGTTAAGATTTGATTAATTATTGTTAGTTCATATTTAAATGTATGAAGATTCAATAAATAATATTGAGAAAAAAAAAAAAAAAAAAAAAAAAAAAAATTAAAGGAAATGATAATTAAGTTTGATTGTTGATTTCGTTTTATTCGTCAAATGTTTGACAAGTGCGACCATCAAAAAAAATGTATCAAAGAAAATATTTGAGCAAAATTTGTGGATACAGTCAACTTTTAATAATTCAGAATAATAAACAAAAACTCAATAAAAGAAATAATTTTTAATTCTAAAGGGTAGCTTACACGACCACACTAGTCGTACGTATTTTAAAGAAAATACAACCCTCATACGTGTTATTGTGTTTTGAAAAATTTCAAACAATAATTAGATCGGCATTTGCGTCAAAATTTTTTAATATTTTTTTTATTTACCAATACAATAATCTACATTTTATAAGGATACTTAACTAATGGTTTACATTCAAGAACAAAATGATGTAACGTCTTAAAATATTAACGTTTACAGGGCAATCAATAAAATTATAGAAATCATTAAATGTGTTGCATAATCTCCTTAAAACACTGTAGATGAAGTGGTACGAAGTTCCGAGCAGATCTTAGAGGTATAATGAAGTTAATTGTCTTCAGCAAGAACTTTGAACAAAATTGAACCATTTAAAAAATTTACTAAAAAAGCAACGTTAAGCATGATGCGTCACTTTCTAAAGTTGGCAAATTAATTATAGAGAGGCGTGCAGAATATGGAAGAAGATTCACATTTGCATTCCATGTTGTATTTCCTAGACAAAATAAAAGAAATTGTTTTTGAACAGATTCAATGCGCTTCTTGTGATAATCAGTATAGGGATCCCAAATAATAGAACCGTATTCCAGGATAGGCCTTACTTATGATGTATACAAACGTTTGGTTATGTTAGGATCAGTAAATTCTTTAGCCCATCGTTTGATAAGACTTGTATTACCGCCTGAACCCCCCTTTAATAAACATTTCGAAAGTATGTGTTTGTTTTGTCCTGAAATCTTCTTTAGTTCTCTTCATTGGAATTTTCTTATAAAATATTTAACAATTATGTGTACATATATCAACATATTACAAACAGAATAACTCCATCAAATGTGTGCATTTTAAGTCAAAGCTAATTGCGCACTTTAATAAACTCAGCTTTCCACCCATCAGCACTGAATCATTCTTACATGTCTATCTGGCTGCATGTCCATCTAAAACTTGTGTTCCAAATATAGATCGCAATTTTTAAAATAGTTTTCAAGACCAGAAATTTTTGTATTTGTTTTAACTTTATTTTACTTGTAGATTTGTACCTTTTAGTTTTGTGAAATTGGTCCCAGAATTATGTATTTATTTATTAATTTAATCAATGGGCGTTATCTTTACGGACTAATAACAAGATCGACTTAATGTTAATGAATAACAAACATGATGTATTTAAAGATTTAATAACAAGCTTTACAGGATTTGTGTACCTGTACATAAAAAATTACATTTTAAAAAACAATAATAGTTTTAAGCTTTATAGCATTTAAATTAAAAGAAAAATCAACAAATTGTAACAACGAATTGAATTGTCGACATAACCTTAAAAAGGGATCAGCAATAGTGTAATTTAGCAAAAAGCAGATATTAATGAAAAGTCTTGTGACTAGGCATATTAAGTAAATTAACCGGAATTTAACAGAAATTCACAACAAACATTACCATTAATAAGATTACTCATTAAAGATAAACTTAACATTAACGACGACTTTTGAGCGACAGTAGTTTTATTAATGCCAGCTTACTAGCATAGGAAAGAAATTTTATCAAGTAACTCCATTGAAGTTCACGTCAACAGAACAATTAAAATTGTTTTTGGACGGATTCAATACGACAATTATGAATGTTGTAATGTGTATCCCAAATGATGGATTCATATTCAGATAGGTCTAACGAGTGACTTGTAAACCTACTTCGTGATGTATGGATCAGCCAAGAATAACTCTAGCTTAATTTACAGTTAACGTAATGTGAGAAAAAAAATAATTTAGGATCAAGCTGGATTTTAAGATCAAGAAATGAATCAACCAACTGCAATCGATGACCACCCAAAGCATAATTAACAGCAATACAGTTTTTTCTATAAAACGCATGCATTTGCATTTGATTAGATTCATTTCCATCATATTATGATTACACCGTAAAAAAAAGCTACTGAGATCCACATAAAGATAAAAATTATCAGAGAAGCAACAATATCGCCAGCACACTTCAATATATTGACAAAGTTTATAACGTGGGACAGATAGTTTGTATCAAGATGACTGCCTTGGGAAACACCGGACGAAACATATATGGAGTGTACAAATCATTTTCATTTTCATTTTGCTGCCATTTTTTCTACCTGTAAGTTTTAATCAAAATTTTTATTTTAAAATTCTAAATACAATCTGGTTAGTTAATATGGTATGCTATACGAAGGAGCAACGTGATTTTATTATTAAAACATTTTTTGAAAAAGGCAAAAGTTTTTAAGGTGTAATTAGGAAACAATAAATCTTAACTAAAAAATCGCATTATTTCTCGTAGAGGAGGAGAGAATTGGCCACCTAGATCTTGCGATTTGACACCTTTAAATTTTTTTTTGGGGGTTTTTTGAAATCTAAAGTGGACAGCACTCACCCCTCAACAGTACAAGAGATTAAAAACAACATTATCGATCAGATATCAACCATTGACAACAGTTTATTGAAAAACGAAATGTAGAATTTTGGTAAAAGATTGAGAGCCTGCCAAGCCAGTACGAAGTGGTCAGCGATCACTGGTCACTTAACCGAATAAATTTTTCAATTTTAACCGAAACCTATTTGTAATAAACAAAAAAAAAAAAGCTCTTTTTTTATTAAAATTAAATTGATACTTCAATTTTGAACACCCTTTATGTACTTGGATATACAACTATTGAATTTAACTTTTTGCTTTCTGCTGATTAAATAAGATCTTAACCAGCTTAAACTTCTACGGTATAAACCAAAAAAATTCAATTTAGTAAGAAAAAGTTGATGGTTAACTTTATAAAACGTTTTACTGCAGTCAGTATTTGTTTCTTTTGTGTAAATGCAAAGTTGATTAAAGTTGTTAAATGAAGTACATGGTTGTAGTTGAACAGCCTTTTCTAAAACTAAGCTGAAATGCTGCTAGCAACGACGATATATGATAGCAGAGGAAATCAGCAACTCGTTTTTCAATTAGTTTTGTAATAGCAAGTAATAGAGAAATTGCCACTCTGTTGTTTGTTATATCCAATTTATTATTAGATTTAAATATGGGTTTTAAATACAAGATAATTTTTTTTAAATTTAATATGTATAATTTTATATACATGCGGATATATTTCGATTTTACCGCCATCTGTTGAAGAAATGCAAAAAGCAATCAAGAGCCTGAAGAACAGTAAAAAATGCGGCCCAGATAATATTGCAGCGGAATCTTTTAAAAATGGATCCAACATCCAGGCATCTGCATTGCACCCAGTCTTCCATCCGATCTGAAGAGAAACTATATTCCCACCCAATAGAAGGAGTATGCAACAATAGCAATTCCGAAAAAAGCGATTTAAGCGACTGCAGAAACTGGAACTTTTGACAGAAAATTTAAGTGGGGTCACTCTTTGTTATTAACACTCTAGCTTCTCTCTTTATGGGTTAATTTGATGCGTTTTTTCTAGAAAATAAAAAAAAGTTTTTTCTGAAAGGACATTTAAAGATTAAAATATTCAGCATTGTGGTTAATTTATTGAACTGTCAATGGCTTTTAATGCAAATTTTGATATTTTTATCAGGCTAACGATCATTAAATTTAATTTATATTAAATTATTTTTATGAAGAAACGAATTTTACAACATGAAATGAATTAAAATTTATTGATAATTTTTTAATTCTTGATATTTTAATATTTATTTATTTAATGGTGTAAAATTACTTTCTTCATAAAAATAAATTAATGAAAATTAAATTTAACGAACTTTAGCCTGATTAAAAATTCCAAATTTGGATTAAAATATTCTTAGAAATTTTTTGGCGAAAAGCTTTTTACACTTACCATTACTACCCGCCAACTTTAACAAGAAAATAACTACAACAAAAATTAAATATGTAATAATAAATATTAAAAATTTTCTACTCAACGTGCCCTTTCAGAATTATATTATTTTCCAAAAATGCTGTTGGAGAGTCTAGCCAGCGAAATTCGTTTGTCAAGAGAAACTTATAATAGGGCCCTTAGTGTTTTAAAAAAAAAATTAAAAGAGTTTTATTATATTAGCCCTCTTCTGTAGTTTTTTTTTTCGTTAACAGTTTTTTTAGGTTACCTTAGGGTACAAGGTCTTTCTATAGCTTCATAAGTTAATCAAATATGGTGATGCACCACTAAAATTTTTCCATGAAATAAAGAAGAGAATCATTTTATTTTAACTGCTTTAATTCTTTTTGTTGTTAAGTCATATAAAATATTTCCAGTTCATGTGCCCTTTAAACCCCCATAAGTTAATTATTGACCAGAAAAGTTTTTATTTTTCTTATATTTTGTTAAAACGGATTTTCCACATGATTCGGCAACAATAAAACAACAACAACAACAAATATTTTTGATTCCCCTCAATTTATTGTCGAAAACAAAACACACTTTTAAGTCGCCACTGCCAGCAGCAGAAAACAGGAAATTCAATATTCTTCACAAACAATGATTTTATGAAAAATTTCTATTTATAGCAATTTTAAATGGCCTTAAGGAACTGGTTGGTCGGTTAAATTCGAAAAAAATTTAAATATTTATAAAGGTTTGCGAAAATAATAAAAAAATATTTTTGTTTTAGTCGTGCTAAAATATTTTTCAAGTTATGCAAAACGAGCTGGATAATGTGGAGGAGGAATTGCGTATAAAGCTTAAATGTTACTTCATTTTAAATAAATCAAACGTCACATTGAGATTAAATTTGGTTTTATTGATTTGAAATAAAATTTAATTGAAATGTTCTTTTAAAAGGGTGGATTTTTAAGCTTGACAGCATTTGCGAGAAAATTAACTGTCAAACGAATTGTCTTTCATCGCTCACATTCTAGTATTAATGATCAGTTTACCCAGACAGACGATCACGAGTAGATTCATGCTTGCACAACGCTACCAAATTATCGAAATTGACTTAAAAAATAGTCATCGGTTCGTACAACTATTAGATGCTTTCCTAACTTTTATGGCTCATGGTTAGTTTTTAGATTAACGGGTTTGTTAAAAAACAAATTCGCCGGAAACGAAGCTAGAAACATCCACAACAGGCGATACAGATTCCATTACATTAAAAAAAAAAAAAAAAATACACTGTTTGGTGAGCTTTACATACTGGTAGCATTAACAGACCGTTTTTCTTCAAAAATAAAGCTGGAGCTCGCGTTACTGTCAATAAAGATCGTTACCGCATCATGATTAATTTGATTTTTTGTTTAAAAATATGCATGTCATTGATCCGGGCGAGATGTCATTTCAACAGGATAGCGCTTCATGCCATACGGCGACCGCAACCATCGACTTAATTAAATCCAAATTTGGCGATAAGTTGATTTCGATAAATGGACCTGTGAATGCGATTTGAAGCATCTCCATTATTTCCTAAGGGGCTACGTGAAATCACTAGTTAATATTGATAAACCATTAACAATGAACGCCCTAAAGGCCAACATTGTTTATGGTTCGTGGCCAGAAATACTGGAAAAAGTGGCCCGACTTTGGACGTCCTGCATGTGCTTCGTCAAGAACAGCCGCAATGTCCATATGCCTATCATATAGTTCAGTGCTCGTTGAATGCAGACGTGTTTTTTTTAACTCGGCATACGGTTTTTGTTTTCTTTTAACATACTTAAATAAGTTGTTATAAAATCATAATATTATTTATTAAATAAATAATATAATATCAGCGAATTGGACGCTTAAAAATAATTTTTAATCTGTGAACATAATCGTCAATAATTAAAATAATATAAGTTATAATTTAATAAAAAAATGTATGTATGAACATACATACATAAACATACAAACATACATTTTAAGCAAAAACATTTCTTGTTTTTGTTTATTCTTCTTTTTTATTATCGGGGTTTTTAACAACAAATAACAAGAAGAGCACAATTAAACAAACTGTAAAATAAAAAAAAAACTCTTATGAATGCGTACAATGCAAAAACAATTAAACATAATGAAAGAAATGCATATGTTACAGTGAGTGTTGACGAAACAAAAGTAGAAACAAAAAAAAGAATCGATGATAGCAATTACTTAACGGCTAAACCTATTACTCGAACGCGTTCCCTCTCACCTTCTTTGTTTACAAATACGGTCGATCGTATTACAATAACAAGTTTGTTAACTGCAGGCGCTGCCGCAGAGCCAAAAAAAACTTTAATAAGTGATGATACGGTTAACCCCAAAACAGCCGCTATGGACAACTCAGTAACTCAAGGAAAAATTTCTCAAAAGCCTACAGTACAAGTTGGTATGGACAGGTACATAACAGTGCTCAAACGGGGACGCAGCCCTACCTCTGCAGCAGTTGCTTCGGCCTCAAAAGTACCAACTTTTGATAAAAGAAATACTCAAAATCGTTTTGCAATTCTGGAGGATGAATCCTCTGAAACACCAAACGTCATAAAATCGTCAAAGCCTCCCCCGATATATCTTAGGGAACTAAATTCAAATGAGCTCATAAAGAGTTTGATATCAGTGATAGGTGAAAATTCGTTTTACGTAGCGGCTATCAAGCGTGGTAGTATAAACGAGACTAAAATACAAGTCAATCATGAGAATGATTTTCGCAAAGTAATAAACAACTTTGAAGCACTAAAAAAAAACTTTTATACATACCAACTGAAAAGCAGTAAAGGTCTTCAGGTAGTGATTAAGGGTATTGACTCATGTGTGGACCCAGAAGAGGTCAAAACATTCCTAGAAGAAAAAGGCTTCAAGGTAAAACATGTAGTAAACATTAAAAATAGAGAAAAAATTCCCCAACCACTTTTTCGAGTAGAGTTTGAACCCGGCGACGTTAAGCTTAAAAAAAATGAAACGCATGATAGGTGAAAATTCGTTTTACGTAGCGGCTATCAAGCGTGGTAGTATAAACGAGACAAAAATTCAAGTCAATCATGAGAATGATTTTCGAAAAATAATAAACAACTTTGAGGCACTAAAAAAAAACTTTTATACATACCAACTGAAAAGCAGTAAAGGTCTTCAGGTAGTGATTAAGGGTATTGACTCATGTGTGGACCCAGAAGAGGTAAAAACATTCCTAGAAGAAAAAGGCTTCAAGGTAAAACATGTAGCAAACATTAAAAATAGAGAAAAAATTCCCCAACCACTTTTTCGAGTGGAGTTTGAACCCGGCGACGTAAAGCTTAAAAAAAATGAAACGCATCCCATCTATGATTTAAAATACATTCTGTACAGAAAAGTAACTATAGAGGAGCCGCACAAGAGAGGTGGTCCAGTTCAATGTTTGAACTGCCAAGAATTTGGCCATACTAAGGCATACTGCTACTTACCCCCTGTTTGCGTAGTATGTGGTGAGCTACACGGTACAGTTCTTTGCGATAAATCTAAAAATGACCCCAACGTTAAAAAATGTAGCAATTGTGGCGGTAATCACACAGCCAATTATAGAGGATGCCCTGTATACACTATCGTAAAGCAGTCGGTTGGACCGAAAACTAATTCCCCTCAAATGCAGGTAACAAATCAGCTAAACACTAATGACATTCAGGCTCCACAGCCTAGTAATAACAGAACCTCCTACGCTAACATTCTAAAATCAAACCATGTACCAATGCAAGGTTCTTCGCCAATTAATGAAGAAACTCCAGTTTCTTATTTAAGTCGTCTTGAAAAAACCATGGAAACATTAGTGCAAACAGTTAATAATTTTACGAACACAATGGGTAATATGATGCAGGAAATTCTAAGAATGCAATCGATGTTATTGCAAGCTGTACTTAACAAGCCATGAACTGTTTAAAAATCTGTTTTTGGAACGCAAACGGCATCCGCCAACATAAAAATGAATTAGAATACTTTCTAAAAAATAAACAAATTGATGTCATGTTGGTTTCTGAAACTCACTTGACCTCAAGAAATACGTTTAAAATCAATGGTTATATACTATATGATACTAAGGACCCTCGAGATAGAGCTTGTGGAGGCTCTGCCATTTTGATAAAAGCCCGAATCAAACACTACTTAATGTTTGATCATTGTGAAGATTATCTGCAAGCAACGACTATTTGTGTTGAAGAGCTTAATCGAAACTTAGTAATTTCTTCTTTATACTCTCCACCTAGATTTGCCATATCAGAAAGCCAATATTATAAATATTTTAAATCATTAGGACCCTGTTTCCTCGCCGCTGGCGATTATAACGCTAAACATACCTTCTGGGGGTCACGACTTATAACACCAAAAGGTCGTGTTTTGTTTAACACAATCTCTAAAATGGGTTTAAACGTGGTCGCGAGCGGACAACCAACATATTGGCCTACTGATCAGCAAAAAATTCCAGATGTTATCGACTTTGGCGTGGTTAAAAACATCCCCACAGAAACGGTTCATGTTGAAGCTTCCTTAGAATTATCATCCGACCACACACCTACAATTGTTACTATATCGAACCCAAATAGAATTGTATCTCCGTCATGTTACTTAGCGACGTCAGCCACACAAATAAATTGGTTAAAATATAAAAAATTTCTCAGTGCCCATTGCCTAGAAAATATTTCGCTTAGTACACCGGAGAATGTGGATGTCTCTATTGTTAACTTTGACAGTTATCTTAAACTAGCTGTTCAACATTCCAGCGTTACCCCCAAAAAAATTAAAAATAATAAAATATATTCTTCAGATGTCGAGCGGCTCTTGACTGAAAAAAGGAGAGTTCGAAGAGAGTGGCAACTGTACAGATCCCCGCAACTTAAGAATTTATTAAAAGAGTGCACAAAAAGGCTAAGAAAGTTACTGCAGACTCAGAAAACGGCTTCTCTAGAAAAATATCTTAAGGAACTTGATGCAACTCCACAATCTGACTACTCATTATGGCGTGCAGCTAGAAATCTAAAAAGGCCAGTTATATCTAAGCCACCATTAAGAAACTTGGGCAAGAAACGATATTGAAAAAGGAAATCTGTTTGTTAGCCACTTGAAAAACGTATTTACACCAAATATATCTCACAATATTGCGGTCGAGTTACCACCTGTTGCTGCTAGAGCAGCTATTCCCCTCAGATTTGAGATTAGAGAAATCGAACAGGCTATTTGCGACTTAAACACTAAGAAGGCACCTGGTATTGATAAAATCAGTAATAAAATGCTTTTAGAGCTACCTCGCACAGCAAAAAAAATTATTCTTTTTATTTTTAATGCTATTTTACGCCTTGAATACTATCCTCAAAAATGGAAGGTTTCCTTAGTTACCATGATACCAAAGCCAGGTAAAGATCATACAAAAGTTGAGTCATATAGGCCTATTAGCTTATTATCAAATATGTCAAAGCTGTTTGAGAAATTATTAGTTTCAAAATTAACACCGATTTTAAGTGAAAATAGATGTATTCCAAACCATCAGTTCGGATTTAGAAGAAAACACAGCACAATCGAACAGACTCATCGAATAGTTAATGTCATAAGAAAAGCATTTGAAGAAAAAAAATATTGCTCAGCACTCTTCATCGATGTTTCGCAAGCTTTTGATAAAGTCTGGCATGAAGGCTTATTACATAAATTGAAGAAAAATTTACCAGCAAACACACACAAGCTGCTAGAAAGCTACTTAGTCGGTCGTCAATTTATTATTAAAGAAGGAAATTTCTTAAGTTCACCTCAGCCCATTGGTGCTGGAGTCCCGCAAGGCAGCATCCTGGGCCCTCTATTATACTTAATTTATACTTCGGACATGCCAACAAGCAACTACACCCAAACTTCAACATTTGCAGACGATACAGCTTTTCTAAGCGTCCACGAAAACCGTTATGAAGCATCTCGTTACTTACAGCATCATATATTTCAACTAGAAATATGGTTAAGACAATGGAGGATAATGGTCAATGAGCAAAAATGCGTGCATATAACATTCACCTTGCGCCGGGAATCTTGCCCCCATATTACAATCAACAATCAAATAATTCCTCAACATTCGCATGTAAAATATCTCGGTATACATCTGGATCGGCGATTAACGTGGAAATGCCATATAGAGGCAAAATTAACTCAAATGAAACTAAAAGCCATTCAAATTCATTGGCTTATTGGTAGAAACTCTGTCCTTAGTCTCGACTGCAAACTTCTTCTTTACAACTCCATCTTAAAGCCAATCTGGTGCTATGGTATTCAGTTATGGGGCACTGCCTCGGCCTCTAATATAGAAAAAATTCAAAGACGCCAAAATAAAATTCTTCGAATAATCACAGCTGCCCCTTGGTATGTAAAAAACTCAAATATTCACAAGGATCTCAATGTTCCATTAGTCAAAACTATGATTACGAAATATGCAGTAAAATACTTAAAAAGGCTCGAATTGCATCCAAACCCACTAGCACGAAATATTTTAAATGATAGCGGCCACACTCGCTTAAGAAGAAGAGACACTGCAGCACTTATCCAATTAGATGAGCGACAAACACCTCGATAAGTGAACAGAACCCGTGATGAAGAAAATTTTTGTCTGGCACTGGCAGGACAAAAAATAACGTATTAGGTTAAGATTTGATTAATTATTGTTAGTTCATATTTAATATATGAAGATTCAATAAATAAATAATGAGAAAAAAAAAAAAATGTCCATATGCCCGAAATCATTTGCAAATGCTTATGATGTGTATATTAATTAATAAAAAAATCATCTTAAATGTATTAAATTTGTTGTGTTATTTTTTACAATTTCAAATTATATCGGCCCTAAAAAATACCATAAATTCCGATAAATTCCGACCTTTAGCTATCGGTAAGTTGTGAAAACGGACATAAATTTGGTATAAAGTAGACTTAATTAAGCAAGTTAGGCCAGTTATGGACCGCATTATTTTCCTTTGCATTAATCTTATTTCGTGTTTTTTGGAATCATATCCGGGGGCTTCGGAAAGCTAAGTAAACATGCACTCGGACAGACAGACAGATAGACTTCATTTCTTTAACTCCTCTACACATAAGGATCAAAAATCTTAATTGCAAAAATTAAAAACGGAATGACAAACTAATATAAAGGGTGCTCCAACCATAATGCACGATGTTAATTGTGAGTCACACCTTAAGGTCAAGTTCTTTGCCCAACTTAAATTGACATTTATTTGTTTCAGTATTTGACAAATTCAACCATGGAGAGGTACACAATTGAGTAGTGCATTAAGGTTGTTGAAGTCGTTTACGGAAATGGGCATTCAAATCAAAATGCATTTCGTGCACTTTGTGATTTTGTTGGTCATCGTAATCGATCAATTGTGTTCACAATCGGGAGAATTGTGCGCAAATTTCACCAAACGGGAACTGTAGGAAACTTAAAATCACCTGTGCATGTTCGCCCAGTTTGTTCTGTGGAAAACATTGTTGTTGTTCGCGATAGTGCCACCAAGCAGTTACTTTGAATGGTGTTCGATATTGCAAGATGATAACTGACTTTTTGTGGCCAAAAATTGACGATATGCACCAAGAAGGCATGTGGGACCAACAAGATGATGCTACTTGCCACACAGCTTACAAGACGCTCTTTTGCGCGAGAAATTCCATGGCCGCGTTAACTCACGTCATGGTGATTTCAATTGGTAGTCCGTTGGACATCTTTCTTTGGGGATATTTAAAAGAAAAAGTGTACTGCAATTAGCCAAGAACAATTCATGTCTTAGAGTCATTGATAATATGGACCATTGGATGGAGGAATACCACCGAAGCCGTGGCTAGCATTTGGCCGATATTTGGTTTCGCACATAATTGTCATAGATCCTTCTATAATAATAAAAAAAATAATATAATTCTCTGAATAGTTTTTGTTTTATTTAAAATTATCTTCGTGCATTTTGGTTGGACTAGCCTCTATACATATGTATATCTGTGGTCATATGAATGAGTAGCTTTATTCGATGTGAGACAGAATTGAGTTATTACCAGAAGAGAAAATGTAAAATCTTTTATTATTCGATTACGGATGGCAACAGAACTGAAGTTGAGCTGCCAGCAGAGAAATCCGGCAACGCCGCTCATGATAAAATATGTAATAAAAAAAAAGTTGTATATTTTAACATGAACGGCGTTGCCTGATTTCGATGCTGGCAACTGAACTGAAGTTGATCTGCCAATCGTACTCTACTCATAATATTTAGAAAATGTTTTTTTTTAAACCTTTACTTTTAGGCCATATTTTAGTTGTTACTAACGTATGCAATAAACAATTTACATATATCAGATATTAAAAAATCAAAGTTAATATGCTTTTATTAAAATACACAACTTAAACTTATTTTACAAAAAGATATCTAGCCACATCGATGGGCTTTTTTCATATTTTTAGGCACCCTGCGGATAGCCTCTTGAATCACCTTTGTTAGCATTTTCTATAACATCCATTTAATTTGAGTGATAAAACAGTCTAGGCTTATTGGTTCCTATCCCCATTTATAGAAATTTCTTTTCAAATCCGCCTAAAGAGTTTGAATTGGTGCGTATTCATGAGCGTCCATAGTAAAGAAGCTCCCATCATCCATGATCCGATTCTTGGCCAGCCTGCAGCAAAAAAATTTTGTAACAAAGCCCGTGTTAGATGTTTGATGATAACTGACTCTTTCCTGAGACTGCTGGAACGGTTTTCTTTGCATATTTGACTACTCTGATATGTGCTACGTACTTCTAATTTTAACTCTTCATTTATTTGCCAACGCATGGTAAGATTTTGAAGTATATGTCTGAATTTACACGTTTCATCTTTTGATGCTCAACTTCTTTTCAATTCCCTTTTAAAGATGCCAATATAATCACACGCAGCAACGGGCTTCAACTTTTTACGGTTCAAAACAACAATAATTTTAATAACAGCAAATCAAAGGAAAAAGAAAAGAAAAAATTACACGCAGCCATCGTTGTGCATATGCCAACGAATAAAAACACAAAGCGTACTGACCGAGTACAGGCATCTCCGTACTAACCCCTTTCTTCTTTCTTCCCTCACCTAAAAACATAGGAGTTGAGCATCAAAAGATGAAACGTGTGAAAGCAGACTATCCGGCAATTTCTACCTTCAACATAGCTAGAGTTTGATTGCATTGTATCAAAATTGTTTACCGGATCGTCGTTTTCTATTAAACGGATTTTTACTTTGGATTTCAGAAAAGTGACGAAAAAATTAAAATTTTCTTTAATGAGGATTATTTTCACAAAATTTACAAATCAACTTACAACCTTTTAATTTTATCAATTCTACTTATTATCAATTTATTGAACTGATCTCTTGCCAAATAGTTATAGAGATAGTGCTGTTACTTTTTTATATATGTTTATACAGATTTAAAGCAAAAAAACTCCTCGAATAAGACTTCAAAAAAAAACTAAGGGTATATCGAAGCTACTTTTCCATGTTGGGACAGTTATACACCCGTTTCATTTTTCTTAAAAAAATATGCAAAAATTCATGTTCCAAAATTAAAAAAAAAAAAAAACCAAGCAAAAACTTATTTCGCAAGCCAAAACCTTATTTTTAAATAAAAATGATAATAAACTACATAAAAGATTCAGTAATTTTTATTTTACATATTTCAACTTTACTAAATATTTCTATTAAACGCAAAAAATACTTTGGAAATATCGAATCATGCATAACAGGTTTATAACAAATAATACATTTCATCACTTTTTTCCAATATTTCACATATCTAGATTCAAAAATTCCGAGAGAAAAATCAAATATCTTTTATGGCATGTTTTATTTAATATTTATTTTCTCTTTCATATACAAACATATACACAGACCACAATTGTGGGGATGGTATTATACGTTCGTACTAATGTGTGTAACACCTTAAATTCGAACCACCTTTTAGTATATCAATCGACTCGGAATAACTTTTTGAATAGATCTTAAGATGGCCGACCATTGGCTGGTGGAAGGCAATGGCTGACTGTCCATGTATACCTTGCGCGCCCTGGACAGGCCATGAAAAAGTTGAAGAATATTGAAAAGGTAGCATGTCGTAATATCCATGGAAATTATGACATACCACGTATTGAAAATGGAAAAAATCGGTCCATAACATCTCTAAGCTGCGTATTATGTTGGTATTTAGATTTAATTTGGTCCAAGCTTATTTTATTGCATTTTAAATTATCTTACAAAAATTTTTGAAACATGACCACTGCTCCTATAGAAATACTTCTTCCGAAGAGAGCTTTTAATCCGATTACTTCCCTAAAAATGGTGGTATTGATATAGAATTTGGCGACAGTAACTTTAACGATAGCAGGGCTGTGCAGTCGTCAAGAAATGGTTCTAACTCCGGTTCCAACCGCTGAAATTTTTTAATTCCGACTCCTAATCTTATATTGATGATACATGTACTATATGGGACCTGGTCCTTTTTTGACTTTAAAATCTTTTTTTAATGCAGTACCCTTAAATGGTTAACTTAAGCAAGAAAATTATTCTTTAAAAATTTTAAATCGATATTTTAAATATCGCAATCCCAATTTCGAACAATTTTTATTTTCGAAAATATTAGAAAATTTTTTTTTTAATTTCTTATGCCTAAAAATTTTAAAGTCGAAGTCGCGAACTTTTATGGGAACTTCGAGTTCGACTTCACAGCCCTGGTTGGTAGGTTCAAAATTGAATATAGGCCCTATTTATACCAACTCCCTAAAGTTACTTAAAGACAAACAAATTTCATATAGATAAAGATATCAAAATAATATTCGGCATAAAAGACTTTAACATTATTCTTCAACTGGAGTCCATGATTGTCCATGCGTCCCAAATTGGATATATGTATTCTCGAAAATTTGTTTGCAAATACTGTGGTGAAGGGTATGATACGGTGGGGCGTGGCCGACTACACTTTCTTATGTGATTTATTATGTGTAGGTATTTTTTCTAGTTGCGTTACACGTAGCAGTTTCCTTTCCGTGTAATACAGGGTGGCACCTTATGAACGTAATATTTGAATAAGTGAATAAATTCTTTGTTAAAACTTTTTTTTTCGAATAAACTTTCAAAAACTTGACAAATTTATTATTGAAAGCGTCAGCACAGAACCAAAGAACCAAAATCGTAAAATGTTATTTTGAAAGTCAGCATTCGGTTATTCAGACACGAATAATGAGTGATTTTCAACACAATTATCACCTCAATAAAAATATGAAATGCACCCACTTAGGCGCACAGAATGATGTAAATTAACTTTAAAAAATATCATTGGACCACATTTTTTCGAAAATGACGTACAAATTGCGGTTAATGTGAATGGCAATCAATATCGGGCATGATTGAAAGTTCTCTAAAGCTGGAGGAAGAAAATAATGCAGAATTTTGGTTCCAACAAGATGGAGCCACAGCTCATACAGCTCGTCTATCTATTGCTGTTCTTTTTGCGATCACAAAGTTACTTATGCGCCACCCTATATTTACATGACGATGATGTAAAAACTCTTTTCCGGCATCCCAGTGATAGAAATAGTTTTTCATTTAAATAGTTTGTGCTCTTGCGTTTTTTTTATTTTTTTTTTTTTTTTTTTTTTGCTAAACTTTTTTATTCATCTACCTGCCAGGCAATTTAGTATTTCAATAAACATTTTATGCATGTAAAATGTAAAGTAATAAAAAAATGCTAAATAAATTTGAACACATGAATAGAATTTTACTTTAAGGCAATTTTTGTTGAATGATAAAACTGAAAGATAGAGCAAAAGTTTTAAGAGAAGATGATAAACCAGATAATGTGAAAAATTCAACCGAAATGCGAAATTCATGTATAAACGATTCTTTATCGTTATTGCCTGTTTAGTTTAGTTTATTAACCCAGTTAAATCTTTTTTTAAAGTTAGTTTTTCTTTATACTTACAAATTTTTATTTTATCAATTAGATTTTCTCCCTTAAGTAAAATTACCTGAAACACAAAAAAAATAAATTAACATTTATTATCTATAAAAATATAAATAGTATATACAAAGTAAGAAAAGATCATAAATAACCATTATAGGAAAACTTTCATACATGTTATGGCAATCTTATAATATGATTGTTACATCAGTTCTCCCTAAGACAACAGCAATCATAAAACGGTTGTCCACACGCAAAGAAAAAACATGGTTGTGGTAAACATATTCTAAGAGCAACATATTATGATAAGAATTATGATTATAGTCACCATATTAAGATTATTATTGAAACATATTATGACTCAATATACTCGTAATATGTCATCATAATATTTTTCCCTTAATCATATTATTATTCTGTTAATCATACTAAGTTAAGAAGTAATCAAATTATTGTCATGTTAATCATAATAAGCTAAGAAATTAATCATATTATTGTCATGTTGATCATAATAAGCTAAGAAGTAATCATATTATCATCATGTTAATCATAATAAATTAAGAAGCAATCATATTATGATACAGCACCTTTCATAGCTGTCATAAAAATACAAAATAAATTTAAATATTTTTGAATCGATTTTTTATTTTGTGGCTTTTTACAATTTTTCTTGATGTTAATCAAATAGCGGAGTTCAATATAAGGCTTGCAAAAGAGCAAATGAAAAATCTGTGGTTTTCATGGGCAACCGCGTGTGTCCATTTTTTTGATTTTAAGATGTTGATGCCATATTGCCTAATTTTGAACGCTCTTTATATTTTTTTGAAAAAAGATGGATCAATTCCGTTTTGTAACGTAATGACAAAGTCTAAAATGTGCAATACCTAGCCCATAGTTTGATCTAGAATGGGTTTTCGGCTTTCCTGAACAATTTGTTTTAAGACATACGCGGTTGCCCATGAAAACCACAGAAATATCGTAGCACTTTTATAAAATATATCTCTGTGTGTTTTGTTGTTGGATTTTACAAAAAACTATGATATTTTGCATTTGCACTATTACATCACTAATACTTGAATGAACTCCGCTAATATTTTAATTTTTTAATTTCTTTAAACTTATTTTTTTTATGGAATTTTATCTTTTAATTGTTTAACCGCTCACAAATAAAAAAACGACACAACTTCTTCAAAATTATTTTACAAATGGCGCTAACATAATATGATTAGAGTAAAAATAGTTTGATTGCATCTTTAACATAATATGATAAATGTATAGAAAGTTATCATGTTATGGCTATTAAATATCATGATATGGTTGTGAGAAATATAATATGTTTAGAAAGTTATCATAATTAAGTTGTTAGATAAATAATTATTTTTCGGTCAACAATACTCAAATTCATAATTGCGATAAATATTGATATGTTTACAGTAACTATAATATTGTTGATATTAAATAAAAATAACAATTATTTGTGTACGACAACAATATATTGTTACATTAAACATAGTGTTGTTGCCGTAACCATGCCCAACCATATTTTTTCTCTGCGTGCACGGTCTTGTTGTGGTCATTGATATAATTTATCTGTTAACAACCCATAATTCTATAACTGCTTGACAACCAAAACATAATTATATAAAAGGTCGAAATAATAATGTATATGATTAAAGGCAACCAAATAAATAGCTGATAATATATTAAAATTTTCTGCAAAAAAAAAACTCGATGAAATTTCCGCCACCAAATCGAAACTTTTTTCTCTGAGTACAGCTTCTAAATGGTTGACTACATTTTTTTCAAAATTTAACATGTTAGAGTACAGCAAAGTTGTATTTAAAAGGAATATTAGTGGAGCTTAAAATTTGCACTTTGCAACAATAGCTGCAATAAGCCCTGAACTCTGCTATGTTATTTTAATTATAATACACTGAAAGAATTATGCTTCATAAATCTAATGAATAAATTTCATTAAAATTTTTTCTTTAATCTAATGAAAAATTTCATTACGGGAATGAAATTTACAGAAATAATGAAGCAATTTTTTACCACTACGAAATTGAGTTTCGTAATTTGGTAAGCTTGTTTATTAAATTAATGACAACTTGATATCACTTTCAAAAGAAAAATTTAACTAATTGTTATATATTATTTCAATAGGTTTTTGAAGATTAAAATGAACTATTAATGAATGAATTAAAATATTTTTCAGTTCAGGAAAAAAAGTGTAACTTCATATCTTCCATGAAAAATGTCACTAAATCAATGTTAACAAGATAAAGTTCTTTAACTTCAAAATACTTATAACTAGAAAATATTTTCCTCCTATAACTGCTGTAAAAACGTATTTTTAATTCCATTTTAAGCGAAAGACATGAAAATATATGAAAAAAATTGTAAATTTCAATGTTTCATAACATCAATAAAAAAAATTCATAACGATAACGAAACATTGAATTTAGCGTAATGTTAGTAATAGGTTCAAAAACATACAACGAGAAAGAAAAAACAAGAGCAAACAATTCTCGAATTCTTTTTTCTTTAATTGTTAATTTAAATACACAAAATTTACGTAGTAGTACAATCCAGCAAAATGGAAAGAAGCAAGATGAAGGTCGTCCCTGGGCTGGAAAATGAATTAAATACAATTTACAAAAAGGTTAGCTTATACAAGTAGAACATAACATGATGTAACATAAATATATAAACGAAATAAAATTAATATAACTTGATGATTTGAAACAGGAAAAAAAATTAAATAGGAAATTAAATTAAATTTGTATTTTTATTAAAAATATTAGTTATTTTTACTTCCCCATTTTAAATTCCCAAATTCGACGCTAACTTTTTTTTTACTTTTGGAAATCCCCCTAAATTCCTAAATTCGACGCTAACTTTTTGTTGTTATTCTGCACAAGACCATAATTTGGGTATTTTGTTTTCCCGGTTTTTATATTCCCAAATCCGACGCTATTTCGTCGACGCTATCTTGGCACACGTAATAAAAACAGCTGTTCAAACTAGTTGCAAAATCTTGCAAGAGGAAATTTCTCCAGTAACATTTTGTAAGTTCTCTAACTTCCAACTGTCAAAAAATTCTCTTTTTGGCTCTCTCGCTGCAAGAGATTTGGAGTACACAGACAACATTTTGTAACATTTTGCAACATTTTTCACAAAATGATGCAAAATATGTGTACGCAGACAGACCTATTGTTAGTTCATATTTAATATATGAAGCTGCAATAAATAAATAATGAAAAAAAAAATTATTACTTCTCCGCAAGCAATTGGCCCCGACCTGGTGTGAAAATTCAGCAACATTTCATGGAAGAAAAAAAATGATAATTTTTATCTACAATATTAAATTACCACTTATTATTAGATGCGATTCATGAAATATGGTCACCCGAGACAAAAAATAATAAATAATACAAATATTGCAATACTTTGCCAACTGGCCTCGAAAAATAACTAACAACTCGTTGTGGAATAAAACAAATCAACAACCAATAAATTTGGAAATAAGATAGCGCTTTGAATAGGCTACACTTAAAGGAAACCTAAAGATGTGACGCCTGCTGCCTTTAGGGACGCCCATCACATGCATGGAAAGGCAAATTGAAATCAGCATCAAAAAGAAATTATCGGAATTCAATTGATACGGCCTCATGCTTCTTATAGGAGTTAGTGAAATAAATATAACTTTATAAAATATGATCACAAATATTCGGAATCATAATATATTTCCAAAAAAATCTCTACTAAATAAAACTTAAATATCGACACCACACCCCTAATAATATATGTATGTATAACATCTTAAAAAAAAAAAAATTTTACTAGCAACTACTCTTACACTATCTAGTTATTCGGTCGACGTTTCACTATGATTTGCATAAACACAAATCCAAGAAGAGTCCCAGCTAGCATAGGCTGTTTGTTAAACGATTATGTTTAATATACAACTCCTAAAAGAATCATCTGATGATTATCTGACGATTAACAAAAACAAAAAATTCTAATTTTTTTATTTATTACTTTTTTATAAATTTTTTGACACGCTCGTCTTTTAATCTTGAAATGAACCTTTTGCGACTCTCTGTACGAGTCATATAACAATTACTAAATGTGAGCGTTTTTGAAATATGAAAATTCTATTGTCAATACAATTTCAATAAAACAAACCGACCTAAGGATCTGTAAAAAAAGATTTTCCGACAGAAAAGTGTTTGCTTTCGCAACCTTAAAGGTTTGTTTCATGTAAATTGTAAGAAAATTAGAAGTTTTAACATGAAAAAGACGCGTGATGCAACTTTTTAGGTAGCTCAGTTATACGGCTGAGCATTTCACGAGTTGTAAAATAATTCCTACATGAGTCTCATACGACTCTTGGCATGCCTTTCAAAAGACTCGTTAGATAATCTCTAAATACATCACAAACGATTCCCTTTACGATTAATATAAGCGTCTTTCGCTGCGTTATAGAAGAATTTCTCATACGAATCAGAACGTGTAACAGTTTCTCCCGTGCTAGGAATCGTCTACAATTATAAAATGAGCTCGTCGACGATCAAAAACACTCTTTGTGAGATTCCCAATAGACTCCTAGACGATTGAAAATGCTAGCTTGGGTAAGAGCTTAGACATGGTAGCGCAAAATGAGCTATACGGATTAAAATCCTATTATACAGCCCAATTATGAATAAAAATTCCCCGGGAGTTTTTTCCCTTTTTCCATTTTTACCATTGGATTTACATAGGAAAAATGGGAGAAGGGAGAAAACTCCCGGGGAATTTTTGTTTATAATTAGGCTGATAACGTTTTTAATTTTTATTTTTTTTGGATTGTTTTTCCGCGTTTTGTAAAGTAGACCTGGGATATTAATTATGAATAACTAAACAGCCGAATAACGAACAACAATATTTGAACCCAGTTAATATAATTAGAATGAGTTATCTTCGGTGTGTTAAATACAGAGTGGCGCAAAATGAGCTATATGGTTTCAATTGTTTTTTAATTATTATTTTTTAGCATTTAGTGAAAAAGACCTGGGGAATTTATTATGAATAACTATACAATCGAACAAAAATAGGACCCCCGAAATTTAGCGAAAAATTATGGAAAATAGGTTAGAAAGAGAAAATATGTGCTAAGCAGAAAATGGACATCACTTACTTTTGATTGCATAACTTAAAAGTTATAAACCACTTAAGCCTTATATAAACATTCTGCGCCACCCTGTACAATAAAGAGCAGTGTTATATTGTTTTAGCTGTTAGAATTATTGGTAAATATTTTTTTAAAATTATGTTTTCTATAATGTGCGGAGGAAGCAGAAACATTCCTCATTGGGAGACTAATTTGATCATACGATGGTCTCCCGCAGTACTAAAGTACCAATATTATATTTTCAATAAAATGTTATGAATGTGAATGTTAGAAAAGATAAACACACTGCTTATTGTTGGTATTTTGTTTAAGCTTTGATATCGTTGCAAATAAGACTTTTTGAGTGTTTGCAATTCTCATTCACTCTAAAGTTTTGTTTGCTAATATCTTTGGCTTTTCTAAAATTTTTTGGCAGAATGTTTCCTAATGATCTTGTTATTTTTAATTGATATTTTTAATTAATATCACAAATTTTTTTAATTTGAAATCAATTTTTATATTTTCTGTGTAGAGGTGACAATAGAGAAAAATCTGTTGTCTGTTGTCTGTTGTTGTATATCGCAAAAGAAGCAAACTTTTTCAGTAAAATGAGTAGTTTCTCAAAGACCGTTTCAAAATTTTAAACGTATGTGATAATATTTTTGTTTAAAAAAAATAGTTTGCTAAATTGCTTAGTAGGGAAAATTTTTTTTTTAATTTTGCAAATTATGCAAAAACTTATTTCAAGTTAAATCTTGTTCTGGCACCAAACAATATATTAACTCCAGGCCCGTAACTAAACGGAAACATTCAAAGAAATAAAATGTTAAAGTAGCATAAAATAGTCCCACTGGTCTAGAAATCGTGAGCCACGTTAATGTTCATTAACATAAAAGCCAATGTACGGACATCTTGTGTCTAGTGGACAATGCAAAATTACTTTCATTTTCCAATTACTTGCAAGCGCCCTAGGAAATCTTAACAATTTGCTATTGAATATATTCCATTTTATAAATTTGCTATGCATTTTTGTTTTTCCTATCCTAAACCCTTTTTAGTAATTTAAAGAATACATTTTCAGAAAAAAAACTTTATTGTGTCGAGCAGTTTTATCACGTAAACTCAATTAAAAATATTTAAGGGTCGTTAAACATTAAAGAAACCAACACACAAAATGTTGGTCATTACCATTTTACTTGGAAAAAAGAAACTAAACACTGGGATGGTCTTTTTTCTGCTGTCCTGGTGTCGAGTACTCTCCACAATTTTGTTTCTTTTCATACGAACAAAAAAAAAATAAAAATATTAACAAGACTACGAGACAATAAAATTACACAAAAGTATTCAAAAGGAAACAGAAACGAAATTAATGGAACCCATACAAACCGTTAAAGGAAGTTATGCAAATAAACACAGTAATTACACATTTAAATGAAAAAAAGAGAAAATTCTAAGAGAAAACTTAAAAAGCAGAATAAGTGAATCTGGTAAACAACACGAAAAATATTTTAGTTGAAAAAAATTGTATTGTAAAAGTTTTAAACTGGCAAAAGTTAAACGTACATCAAATACAAATATTTTTTTAACTGTTTAATATTTGCAAAAAAAAAAATTTATTAAATTTCAAAATAAAAAATAAAAAAAATTTAAATTTCAAGAATTCTCAAAGCAACAAAGTATTTTGAAGGATCTTCTCAAAACTTACCTTCAAATTCTAAAGTACTCTTGAATATTGATTTTTATTAAAGATATTTAAACGTATTCGCTCTTTTTTTACCCCTTACGGTCCACTTGAGTATTTGTTTCCACTGCTTTTTTCAGGCTTTTATTTTTGTGTATAAATTGCGATACAATTTTTTTTAAACACTCAAAAGAAAATGTTAGTATTTGATTGAAAATTTACCAAAAAAAAATTAATATCAAATTGAAAACCAAAAAAAATGTTAAATATTATTATTTGTGAGAAACTTAAATGATCCGTATTCTACATAATGGCTTTTATTTCAATATAAATAAATTACAAAAAAATTTTTTTACCTAAAATATACGTCCGTTATACCCTCTAGAACTATATAACCGATGTGATCCAAGCCGGTTTAATTACACTGTACACCAATTTCAAACTTTTTCAAAAATTACGGGGTTCAGACAAGGGATTCTGGTAGAGGAGACCAAAAAAAAATATACGTGTGTCGGCGTTTTGAAAGATCACAACGGAATTTTATTTTAGAGGCGCTTAAAGTTTCCCACCTTTGGCCTGTTCTTGCAGCATATCGGTATAAAAATATGTTTTCTTTACATCTGAGGTGTGGGGTATGTTTAGCAACTTTGTAGAAAATGTTATTGCAATTATTTTTTTTTTTTTTGGAATATATTAACCCTCCAACTTCCCCTCATAACGGCATTTTTGGCTTTATTCTAACAAATCGTAAAAAACGCCAGACAGAGAGGGATGGCGGGGATTGCCATTAAATTTTACTATAAATGTCTGAACACACCAAAGCCCAAAACTTAACACAAATAGCAAAAACCAATAAAATTCAACTTTGCCCATTTTAGATTTTAGAGGCGGTTAAAGTTTCCCAGCTTTGGCCTATTCTTGCAGCATATCGGTATATTAAACTACGTAAGGTGTAAGAGAAATTCGGTTAAAGATAAGCATTCAATGTTTAATATATAAAAAGAATTTTTTATTAATCTCTTAAAACAGGATCTTTGTTTTTAAATCCCTTTTAGTTTCCTTTATTTTAAAACTCTACTCTAAAGGCTTGGTTAATTTATTTTTTAACGTATTACTATTTGAAGACAAAAATCAGAAACTTCGTTTTCAAACAAGGATACTTAAGGCCGTGTCAGTTGCAACTTTTTCGTTTTGTGTGACGTTTCTTACGTAAACAGAAAAGCTTAAAGCAAAAGGTGTATGTCACAATAAATACTTTGACAACACTCACGCATTGTTTGTTAAAAAATAAATAAATAAAAAAAACTATACTAGCAGACTCTTAAAGCGCGCAAAAAGATAAGAGTTGCTTAACTTTTCGCTTCGCTCTGCGTTAGAAGTACTTTATGTGACATGTTTCGTATAAGTATACGATATATGAATATTTCATCTTAGATGTCAAGGCGAATCTCGAATTTGAAGTTTATAGCCAGCGTTTAAAAAACTGCAGTCAAAGTAGGAAAACTGCAATTTCTTTCACTTCTTTATTTGTCATTGGCCAAAAAAAACTTTTGCTTTTACTTCTGATTCATTAAATGTAAACAGCCGCTATTAAACCCACTCAAAAAGCGAAAAGCTGTATACAAAATTTCGTTTTTTGTTAGACAGTTTTTGGTTTCGACTGCAGTTTTAAAACCCTGTTAGTAGTGATTAACATAATATGTCACACATGCTCAAATCTAAAAATGGACAAAATTGAAAAAAAATGCAAAAGGTAACAACATGTAATTTTGTTTTAAGGTTAGAAATTTAAACAAAATATTTTTGCATTAAAAAAGTAGAATTTTCTAAAAAATTAATTTTAATCGATTAATTGACATAAATTGCTCGAGTTATTCGTTATTCGAAATTGGCTATTTAAATTATTCGATCAAATAATGGCGGAAAAATTAATCGATTAATCGAACAACAATTAATCGAGTGGATACTCTAATACTCCCCATTATTCAAAATTATGGACCGATCGTAACGAAAATCTTATAAAAATATGCATATGCATTTCGCGACTAAAAATGTTAATTTTTGTAACAAACTTCAATTTTTTAGGGTGGTGGTTCAACATTTGAATCCGATTTGGCTGGAATTCAAGCCCAAACTGCTAGAAACATTTGACACCTATATTGTTCTTTGCTTTTGAGTTTTTCGCAAATAAGAGTGTTTTCAACAGACGGGCAGACGGAAAGACAGACGGACTAGGCTTTATCGAGATAAATGACTTAAGGTAGCTGAATTTTCAAAACTTTTCACAAAAAGTTTTTAACTAGTTGAACAGGGTATAATGAACAAATTGATTTTTATCAATAATTAATATTTTTCTTTTGGTGTAAAAACAAGTGCATTTAGTTGTGGTTTTTGTTTGAGTATCTTTATGTTTTAAAATCATTTTCAGGTTATATACAAAGAACTGTATCTAGAAGTATATATAAGAGATCTAAAAAAAATATTTCAATATCTGTGGAAAATTTTTTCAAGGGCTTTATATGGCCATGTTCTTGAAATTGATTTAAAGAAAAATTTATTTCTCAGCTTAAATCTTCATTCTGATATGTTATCCTTAGAGTGTATTACAAAATACAAAAACAAAAGAGAACGTATTTTCGATCCAACCCCGACTATATGGTACCCTTTATCCCATGCAAGTATGGACAGAATAAACTGTAAGTTGATACATTTTTGAAATCCTTAAGAACAACATTAATTGTTCCAGGTTACAAACAATTGAGTGTCTAGTAAAATTTATTTGAAAAGTACTCAAAAAACTGAGTGACATATGACCTGTTGATTTTCGTAATAACAGGGTCTTTGCTAAACAAAAATGACAATAGGGCTTATCATATACAACCGATTCATATATGACTCACGCTTATGATTTTAATGTATTTGATTTCAAAATGACTATCAATACATTAGAAAGAGTCGAAAGTTACAATAATCTAATAAAAAACAAATAATAAAAGATTCATCAAGAAGAGTCGCGGGTTGGGTACCATTTTCTCCCAACAAAAGTATCTTATATGATCAGAAAATGAGAGCATATTCTGGTTTTTTTTTTTAATCATGCTAAAGAGTCAAAAAAGACTCGAATATGTGCAATATAAATAAGGAGGAAATTCTTGAAATTATCCGAATAAAAATTTTCGAGATATTTAGAAAAGACTGATTGCGGTAGAATCCTTTGTCAAACGTAGACCAATTTCAGATCTTCTAAAATAATTTAGTAACCACATAACATGTTTGTGCTGCATTTAGGAAACTTACAATATTTATGTATTCGTTATCTTTATTTCGGCAAAAAATTTGCTTGAAGGACATAAAGTTAAGTATGAGAAAAGATTAACATGAGACACCTGTCGTATGGGCATAATCTCTTGGTGTTCCTTACCACCAGGAGACAAAAAATGCCTTTGCCAACCGCCTCTGTGTGTAAGAGCAGCACATACCGGTAACAATTTGTGTGTGTAACTCGACAGAATAATACACTCTCCCGTTGATTGGGAGCCGGAGCTTTCTAAGTTCCGCTATATTTTGGAATGCTAGCAGCATCTGTTAAATAGCGACGGCACCTAGGCAGATCTGCCTGCAGCCCGAACAAGTGGTCAAAAATCAAGCCCTGACGTCGACTTTTTGAAATCTTCGTTCGTTTTCGTGAGTCATCCCCGAGTTGTTTCAACAATAGCTAGTCCGGAGCCGTGTTTGCGGGACTACTGACAACCGCCGTACCAGATAGGATTTCTGTTTAGTTGCGATTTCAACAGATCTGTCAATATTGGACTCTGCCGAATTCCAGGCATTTACTGCACCATATTTCCCCGAAGGATGTAACACAAAATGGTTTAATATTCATAGGATGCCCTACATACCCCGCATACGATTAGGTTAAATGGTGTTTACGTAAATACCTGTTGTGTGGGCCAAACTCTACTGTGCTTTTCGGACTGGCTAAGAACAATGTCATTGCCAATGCACCATATGTGCCGATTTTAATGTATAATCCGGTAGAATAATGACCTCGGACCTTGCTCTCGAGCTGGAGTTTTCTTACATCTACCGATAAAAGGCAAGCAGCGTCAGCTTATAGGAAACAGTACCTAGAAAAATCAAAGTGGGTTGAAAATTAGTTCCAAGCGCTGACTTTTTAAGATCTCCCTTCCCGCGATTCTTGGGTATAAACCACAGCAACAGCATTATTCCCGAAGGGTATAATCCTCCCGAAGGGTATATAACTCCTGTTCCCCAGGAGTATGTACTACTAAAAGATGAAATATCCTCAGGATAGTTTCCTACATTTTCTCGGGGTTGTTGGAAAGGCCGATGAATTCTCACCATTTTCTAAAGGCTTCGTCCTTGAGCCAATAAAAACTTTTATATCGTAATTCATAAAATTTTCCCTTACGGTCATACTTTGTACACATTGACCTTGTGTATAATTAAGAATGGTTTTTATACCATTGCTGTAATAAGCTTTAAGCTTTAGCATCGTCTCATAATATAATATGTAAGGTATAAGGATCAAATATTTTTTGTTCCTTTTTATTTTGAAGGATTTTTTACAAAATTTTATTAATTTAAATTTTACTACAACTTAATTTCTATAAAAAAATTATTAAATACTTTCCCATTAAAATTCTAGCCTTAAGCTTGCCTCAAAATGTTTAATAGGCTTAATTTTTGGGAAAATATACCCAAGTTTATTGAATTATCTTCATGTTATTCTTTTATACTTCATATAAACGGCATAGACTGCGAATCAGACTGACGGACAAGCTTATATCAACTCAAACAGTTGATATAATTTGTAATATCAATTAAAAAAAAATAATAGCACCAATTAAATGTGTAATTCACTTGATTAAACGTTTTATTCACTTGATTAAATTTTTAATTTAAACTGGTTTTATTTTTGATAAATGCTTTAATTTGTGAAAAATTTTTAAGAATTTTTTCTGTGTTCAGTAAATCAAAAGACGGGTCTAGTACCAATATTTTTATGCGTTACAAATTTCATTACAAACGTATAATAGCTTCTCAGCACCACTTAAGGTGATGTAGGGTAAAATAACAAAATAAATAACTTCTACTGACTGTTGAACTACTACGCTTTTAAATGCTTAAAGTGTATTAAAGATTCGGCTTAACGGAGTGTAACATTTTAGCCTTTTTTTTTAAATTTATTTTACTCAGCTTTATATCATTTTATATTCTATGACTCTTAACCGTATTTTTTGTGTAAAACAAGAGTTTTGTTTATTGTCCTTCGCATCTCATTGAACTCATTTTGCAAAGTATATTTTTGTTTTCTCTTTTTATTTATGGATGTATTCGTTTTTATGTTTGTATTTTTATTATTTGTGGATATACATAGCAACATGTACAAATATTTGCGTAAATAAAATATATTGCCAGTTGTCTTAAAGCCAGTGTTGCCAGAAGTATGAACAAATCCTTAGAATAAGGTTTTATTTTCTTTACTGAAATAGCAGCGCACTATAGGAAATTTTTAATTTTTTCTGGCCAAAACTAATTTTAAGCCAAACGACTAGGCCAAATTAAACGATTTTTTGATGTGATATTTGAAGGTTGTTTGAGGAGTTTAATTTGATCACCGTATCGTCACTAATTGATGTGTCGTCACGTTTTGCTAATCCCTTTGTTTATGAAATTTAACTGTTTCAATTCGTAGTGTTGTTGTTGTTCAATGTTCATGCACTCGCGGATGCATTTTGTTGGTATAAATTCTTTTATATTCCTTTTTTTGTCGCGTTCTTTAAGAGCATCAACATTATATACTAGTACTATTTACTCAATATTTAATGTACATATATTTTTAAATATTAAAATCATTTTTTTTGTTGTTCTTCTTTATAACGGACCACTTTTATTTATTGAATTTGGTAGTGAAAATTTAATATTTTGTAAAATAAGAGTTAGTTGTGATTTGAATTTCAACCAATAAAGCAAGCAAAAATATATAATCGCGTTTTTACTTTAAGGTTTGAAAGTTAATGGTTTAATGCGACAAAGGTCTTCCTTCATCTTGCGGCCCAAAAATTGTCACGCACTGTCATGGGGAAAAAGTGGGTCACGCGCTCTCACGGAAAAATTTTTTAGTGTTATTACACACGCACGCACATTCTTGGAAAAAATGTTTGCTCAGTCACGCTCACGTAAGAAAATTTCAAGACACTTCTATTAAAACCATTACTTTTTTACTCCCACATAAAATAAACTTTTGTTTTAAACAAATTTTTATTGAAAAATTTTGCTTTCTGTGTTTAAATAATCAATTAAGTTAAAAAAACAACATGAATTTATGAAAACATGACTCTTATTTTCTTTATCTTCGCTCACTCGCGACTGCTCTTTTAAATATTTTTTAAAATGCTCGAAATATAAGTAATATATGATACAAAATGGTCATAAACAGTTGCCAGCTTGGCAGTTTCGTTACGTTTAACTCGTCATAAATTTAATAAATAACTCTGAATTTGGCACACTCAAGTTACCTAGAAAAATACGTTTTTTAAAGAGATTTGCAAGTATTTGCAGCTAAAGTTTGTTATTTATGAAAGATATTTGATTGCCCTAACGAAAAAATCAAGTTTGATAACTATCAATTGCAATCACTTCAATTCTGCCGATATAATCGTACTAATAGAAGAATTCCCCAATATTTCAATTATTATCGAAAAAATACTCACTTTCGACATGAGCTTTAATTTTTATTTTTCTGTAATCAAAAATTATTTGTATCAAAACTTTATTTTAAAAATCACTTTTATTTTACTGCACTCAATAATTTATTTTAACTTCGTATCAAATCACATACGATTGTATTTATCAAATAACGCTAAATCAACATTGTAGAATGCTTGTTTTGGTTTGTTTTAAGTGTAATGCCATGTTTCCACGACGATTTGAATCACCTGCTTCGCTCTCTGAATCATGTTAATGAATCATGGTGTTTACACGACGTATCTTCTTGCTTCGAATTGACAGTTGTCTTTAATAAGCAAATCAGTGTTGTTAACTTTGCATTTTCAAAACGCACCAAAATGGAGAAAAAAAACGCAGCAAGTTTAGAAATTCTTTTTTATTCATTTTGTGTAAAACTTTTATTAAAATTGATTACAAAGTATGTATACTTCTGTTGTTTTAGTTAGAGTTGTAATGGTTGTAGCGACGAGTTTACCTTGTTGAATTCGACTCGGTATTCATATGTACTAGATACATATTTTTTATTTACATTAAATATATACAAATTTTTTTTATAAAGAGATCAACTATACATAAATATCTAGTAAAGCTTCGTACAGACGGTGGTCAGATCTTAAGGCCAGTTTACACGGTAATACAATGTATTACGACTTTGTAGAATCAAAATATTATGAAATTCTCTCCGTGTTTAAAAGAAAAAAATAAAAATCTTTTGTAAGTATAATTCATGTTTACACGGATGGTATAAGTAAAATCAAAAATAATAACAAAAAAACAGATGGTTGCAGTTTTAAATTTTTACAAAAACAACATGAAAATTTCCTGAGTTGATTTTAGTTGTTATTGTAATTGTATAAAAATGCTACCACCTTCAATATACTCCGTTAAAATACACCTCTGGTGTGATGAGAATACATAAGTTTCTAAAATGGTTTAGAAAAAAAGTATTTACCGACCGCTTGTCAGATTTTGTATTCGTATTCTCTCTTACTCAATACATTTTGCTTTTACATGATAAGATTTTTCTCATTCTACATAATTTTTTGCAATGTCGTAATACAATGTATTACCGTGTAAACTGGCCTTTACAATGTTGTCATTTTTCGATGGCACCATTGTCAGATGAATTAATTTTACACATCTGCCAAATGAAAATGAGCTTACAATGTTCAAACAGTTGCAAGACATTTTTAGGCAAATTTAATGACAACATTGTAAGATCTGACCATCATCTGTACGAAGCTTAAGGATTCAAAATTAACAATAGTTCAAAATGTATCGTATTTTACATACTTAAAAAAGAAAAACCAAAAACTTTATAAAAAAATTCAACAAATTTCTTTTGTTAATTAATTTAATAAATTCTGCGTAAAACATTTTAAAAAGAGATCAAAAATTTATTATAATAAATCCAAATTAATAAAGTTAATATTTTCATCATTATTGTTATCGCAGAAATAATTTAAAAAAGCACCAAAAATGGTGCGAAACGCATCGAGTTGACAACTCTGAAACAATCGATTTTTACAGCTAGTTCAGATAAACTTGCGATAAAAATTGGAGAAGAGAGTAATTTTTCGTGCTTCGCAAGTAGATTCAATATGAATCTACTTGCTTCGCTCTCAAAATTTTGTATGGCGAAGCAGTTGCTTTGTTCATGATTGGCATGCGAAGCATGAATAGAGAGTGAATCACGTACCGTGGAAACATGGCATAACAAATTAAAGAAAATATCAAAATTTAAAAAAAAAAATCACTTTTGGCCAAAAAAAGGCAAAAATTTCCTCGGGAAAATCGACCAGAATTTTCAAATTTTTTTTTTAAATGTAGGTAATTTGAAAGAATAATTAGTATGTGGTTATTTTATTGAACTGTTCATGGTTTTTAATACAGTATTTTGTTTGACTCTTCAAGCCTTATGTTTTTAGGAGAGAAGGGAAAAAGGATTAGAAATGGGTACAGACTTGACCGTTCACGTCAATTTTTTTTTTCTTTTGTTTTTGTATTTGTAATATGATAGACGCGTTTAAGTTTCAGGTAAAGGCGAGGAAAACTGGGGACACAAACCGATTGCATATGGACGAAAACAGAGTTTCAAAAGCGAAGTAAAGAATCCTTTTTCATCTAAACCTGACGTACCTGAACCAACAATTAGCATTATATCACTAAAAAATATATAAAAGCAGTGTTACCAGTAGAAAAATCGGTACATGATGGTTTTTCTTCTCTTAAACAGTAGTGAAGAGAAAACTTTCAGATTCTTAACATTATTTAAAGGTACTTTTTTCTAAAATAATTTTAATACCAAACAAAATTTATAAACCAGATTTTATCATACTTTTTTCAAAAACAAAAACCCTAAATTATGTTTGTGTGCCTAAAACTTCCTCGAAAAGTTTGATCGACAAATTTTGAATCTTTAAAAAATCTAGGAAAAATTAAGTTTGATTAAGAATGGCCTTGAAGGTTATTGCATAATAATTAGTATTGTGGTTATTTTGTTGAACTGTTTATGGTTTGTAATCCAAATGTTGATATTTAAATTAGGCTAAAGTTCATCAAATTTAATTTTCATTAAATTATTTTTATGAAGAAAGGAATTTTACCACATGAAATCAATTAATATTTATTGATAATTTTTCATTCTTGACTGCCGTGGAAATCGAAACAGGTTTTCACGGACAGGTAACCCTTATATGTTTCAACTTCAACCACTCAATCTCTTCAGAGGGATTTGAATAAAATTACACATACAAGCTGTTATTGTCTCAAGGACAAAGCTTATATAGAATGTTAAGAATTCAGCTGACATTTAAAGAATTCATCTCCCAGAATACGCTGCAGCGTAAATGCTAAAAAAAAAATATGGTTAGAGGTAACCAGAATCTAAGAAAACATATTATAGTTGCATTATAATAACGCTTTGTTTTAAGGTTCCCATATTATAGTTAATTTTGAACATGTTGTGATTAATTCTTAATAAATTATGTTAAATTTGTAACATATCATGGTCCAAATTACCCACATTCTTATAAAAATCATTGGAAAATCATAAATTTTCTTTAATTAAATTTTTTGTGCAAAAATAGCAGGAAATGATTGAAATAAATAATAAAAATTTTCTTTTTGCATCTAGCAAAAAAATTTTTGGATTTAGGTATTTTTTGGCAACGCTGTATAAAACCGACGTTAGTGCAGAATAAAACCTTCTAGTTATGTGTCTGTACTTAAAAATTTCTTGTAAAGTCCCAATTTATACTTTGCAAGTCTTTTTGATAAACTTATCACATTTTCTTCTTTGAATCAGCCTCGGCGTTCACACAATGCTTGTCTTATTGCTGAAATATTATTTTTTTATTACTCTCATATGTGTGCGTTTTTTACATTACGAATGAGTACAAGAAGCTGAGTACTCGTTTCGTTTCCCTTCGTCTCTCTCGCCTATAAAGTAGCAAGCTGATCAATAAGACTTGCATTATATGAATTGGGACAAAAGCACAGTTTTTCTATGTTTGTTAATCTGTATTTTTAAAAATGTTCAAACAATTTTTTAGGATAAAAGGTTTAAAAATTATTATTTAGAATGTTTTGAATAATCTTTTAAAACTGAAGAGAATTTTTATTATGGGGGGTGTGCTGGAAATCGCAAACGCAAAACGCAAGAATTTGGAGGCTGTTTTTAATACACTTTTAATCAAATTTTTATAATTTTTGTTATAAAATTCTGTTTAATAGAGAAATGTTTGTATAAGATTTGTCATGAAATTCTTTTATTACAGAAATCTTACTAAAAAACGACTTTTAAAATTCTTGCGTTTTGCGTTTGCGATTTCCAGCACACCCCTGTATTATAATTTATTGTACAAAACATGCAGAGATTTTTTTAGGAAAAAAGTGCAGGTATTTCTGAAAATATTTTCTGGTAACACTGTTTAAGGGATGTATGAATATATTTTCAAATTTGATTTGGTAAGCTTTCTTTTAAGGGTATTACAACGATATTTGTGGGCATTTTATACACATGTAGAATATTATTTATGACATCCCAACTAGCATTTGGTTGGTAATTTTTTGTAAATATCACCTAAAAGAGTATTTTAAAATCCCTCTTGATGATTAAAAACTGATTTAACACTTGAGCGATTGAAAAAGGATTCAGTCATATGTTTAAATAATGATTTCTAAGCTTTTGGAATTTAAATCTGATTTATCACTAGAGCGATTGAAAAAGGATTCACATATGATTCATGCATATTCTCAAGAAGGAATCAGCAAATTGTATTCTTTGACGTTATTCATCGGTTGGGTACCATTTTCTCACAATAAGAGTATTATATTTGATCGAAAAATTAGCTCATATGCGGTTATTTTGCTCTTAAAGCTGATTCATACAAGATTCGATTATAATACAAAATGTTAGCTGGGATTTATTTCAAAAGTTGTATGAATTATTAAAATCATAAAATAATATCGGTGTTATTTATCATAAATTATAATAATTTTTGGTAAACGAGAATAAGATTCTGAAAAAGGGATATTTTAGGTAAAAATATTAGATACTTAACTTTTCTAAACTGTCGTTTAAAAATTTAATATTCTGGGATGCTCTGCTATGATTCATTCCATACGTAAAACATTCTGTATATACATATATACATATATAGCTAATATGTGGCAAAATCGTTACGATATAAGGTTTATTCAAGAATTTTACGGGAGTAGCTTTTATATTGGATGTTTTTTTTAGCTGCATGAGAATTTCGATGTCGATAACTATTGTTTGACAGTTAAGAATGTCAAACTGTGTTGGCATTTCTGTTCAGTAAGGTTTGGCAAGTCATCATGGATCTTTTACTGCTAGAACAACGCTTCCAAACTCTGCAAATTAAGCTTAAGCATAATTTTGTTCGCGAAGTTCATAGAGCTCTTCGTCCATTTAACGAAGCTCATTTCTTATTTAGTGCGATTTACACGCTCTTTCGAAATGAGCAACCATGGCACCACCCGTACAAATACACAATTGATTCCTGTATTTCTGGAGGACGGCAAGAGACAAAGTTTCCAAACATCGAATAAGCATCGTGGTTATCCTATTGGATAGGAAAAGGCATAAGCTTTCTTTTGAGAAAAAAACAACATTCCTGATAAGAAAAAAAAAGGTTTAAATTTAAAAAAAAAATTTTAAATAGTTTTTATCAAAACTAAAAAAAAATTTTTCAAAAGATTGATCAAATAGCTATCGAAGTTACTAGGGACAAATTTTGCTAACACCAATATGTAATAAGTTACATGAATGAGAAACTTCTTGGCCGATCTTGTTGAAAATTTGAGTCTAAGCTACTATCCGATAGGACTACCCTTGGTGCGAATTCAAATCGTGCGAATTCAAATCGGAAGACATGAAATCCCCCATATATATATATATATATATATATATATATATATATATATATATTCTGGGTACTTGAGTAATTCTCAGTCAATCCAGCCATATCCACATGCCCGTCTGTTGAAAACACACCCACATTTGAAATCCTCATCAGAAAATAACAATTTAGGTGTGTAATTATATCAAGTTCGCTTGAGTTAAAAAAGATTTCTAAACACAAATGTGCAACGACATAAATAAAAATCGATATTTTTTTAACAAAAACTAACAAATTGGTGACTGATTGCATTGATTCTCAATTAATTTTGCACAAATTCGTATTTTAGAAATCTGTAGTATGATTTCTTTTGTGAAAATCGGTATATAATTTACCGATTACATTTTAGTAAAATAAAAAAGGTTAACAAATTATGCCGGGTGGAGGGTTTTAACGTAAACGTAAAACAAAATCAGATACTTTTTTGTTATCATCTTAGAAAAACTAAGATTTTAACAAAAATGTGAAACAATTATGATCTTTTTTGTATAAATCCCTTCTTTTTAGAAACTATTACGAGGCGAACTTGACGTGTACGAACAGGCACTATTTTAAAATATAGTCTGAAACTAAAAGTTTTTATTGATTTTTCTACAAAGTACAAAGTACAAAGTACATTTTTGACTGAGATTCAGTACTATTTTAAAATATAAATTTTCCATCTCTGGCTCTAATTAATGTTTTATTGTATTGTTACAAGTGATTTATTAGAATTAAACCTACGTGAAACGCACGAATATACTCGTAGTCCGGTTGAATTGTTTATGCTTTCTTACTTGTTAAATAATTAATACCTGCTCATATTCTTTCTAACTACACAGTGCAACAAAGTTCGGGTCATCGCCGCCAGTCTCAATACTTGCAACGCGAAATGAAACTAGACTATTGGTAGAGCAATTCTACCAAAGGGTTTTAAAAACCCGAGCTCCTAAAAAAAGGGCCCCTATTGTTTTTGAATTTTTTGAAAAGGCGTTTGGTACAAGTCAAAAAAAATATACTAAGGCCCGTTTTCAGAACTTACCGATAGTTAAAGGTAGGATTTTATCGGCCGTATAAAAAGTGTTCCATTATTACAACTTTACTTTTACCTACCAGGTAGGATGAACCTTAATTTACTTTATCGCTTACTTTAGGTTAAAGTAAAGTTTTAATAATGGAACACTTTTTATAAGGCCGGTTAAAGTCTACTTTAAGCTATCGGTAAGTTGTGAAAACGGGCATAAATGTACTTCTGAGCTAAAAGACTATTTCAGATGTTTTGAGTAGAATTGTATGGCGATTCTTTTCTTAGAATATATTAACCCTTTAACACTAATTTTAAGGGGTAATGTTTGTCCTTGTTAACTTTACTTCCACACAAACGTGTACTTAAACGGCTTAAGAGGGTTAAAATGTTCGACGAATATTTTCTGCATCAAATTTCAATGGGGAGATTTGCTGTACCAATAGTCTAGTTTCATTTCGCGTTGCATGTATTGAGGCTGGTTTTTTTTTTTTTTTTTTTTTTTTTGTTGCTGCACAGTGTTATTTAAAACTTTTACATTTACACTTAAAACAAATTTAAAAAAAAAATAAGCCATACAAACGACATACAAGAATTCATTAAAATTTTAAAGAAACTTTTTCAACATTTTATCTGTTCAAGGATCATTAAGTATATTGAAACTTTTTTCTTTCCTTAAGGAAGTTTTTTTTATTATTATTCAAAAGGAAAACAATTAATCAAAAGCTCTTTTAATGCTACAACAAATACAAGTACAAAGGAAACGAAATGGCTGTTAACACACTTTCAAACATACTTATACAAGTTATGTTAAAATAACGTCTGACAACTTGTACTTGCAAGCAGCCTCCTTGTTAACGTTGGTTAAGCTGAAAACTTTTCAGCGTGTGAAGATTCGTGTTTTTGTTTGATAAGCACTTTTTTGCATTTTTAGAAACTTACTGAAGCAAAACGATAAAATGAATTTGAGTCATTCCATTAGTCAGCTTGTTTAGTTGTTTGTAAAAATGTTGTTAATAAATTTAATTTTCGTGCTTAGCATGTGCTCCATTGGAAGAAAAAAAAAGATTTTTAATATTTTTATGCAAAATTATTATTATGATGATCTTAATACGTGGAGTTTTTGAATGTAAAAAAAAATTAAATATCTTAAATTTAAATAGGTTTCTTATAATAAACGCAGGCTTTGAATTCTCCGTCATTTGTAAAGTGAAGTGCTGGCAGCATAAAAAATACAGAATGTTACACCTGACAGCTCAGAGCTGTGATCTTATTGATTTATGGATTATACTATGCAACAAATGGGAAGTTTTTTTTACCTGAATAACCACTATATTTTTTCGAGCAACTTGTTCCATACATAAAATAAACATGTTACTCTACACAAATTTGCGATAAAAAAAAATGTCAAAACTAGGTACTTTCAATTAATCGGGAATAAAAAACGAATTTATCCATGGATTTTTATGAAACAAAATCAATTTTATTTCTATTATATGCAGCATTATAAAAAATAATTAAAGTAAAGGATTAAAAAAAATATTGCGTAATAAAAACGTAAAAGCTTTGTGATTTTTAGCTCTACACAAATTTGCGATAAAAAAGACCAAAACTAGGTACTTTCAGTTTATCGAGAATAAAACAAGAAATTGTTGATGGATTTTTATTAAACAAAATTTATTTTATTTCTATTATATGCAGCTTTATGAAAAAATAATTAAAGTGAAGGATTAAAAAGAATATTGTGTAATAAAAAGGTAAAAACTTTGTGATTTTTAGCTCTACACAAATTTGCGATAAAAAAAGACCAAAACTAGGTACTTTCAGTTTATCGGGAATAAAACAGGAATTTGTCCATGGATGCAGCTTTGAGCTTAAGTACTAAAACTGGTTAGTAGTTGTTGATTTCAATTTTTTATGAATTTTTTGAATTCAAAAATTTGATAAAAAAAAAGTAATATTTTTTTGCCACTTCGACCTCAATAACTCCAAAAATAATGGCTAAATTAAAAAATGATATTAGATAAACTTAAATCGTAATTTAAAATGTTTTGACGGATTGCATAACAAAATCGGGTACGTCGTTCCAAAGTTACGATAAGATCTAAATTTATAGAAAAAAAATTTTTGGAAAAAAATCTTACCATAGAATTTTAAATAATGATTATTTTTTCAGTTAGCTGACTATAGCGGATCAAAAAAATATAGTGGTTATTCATGTAATTTTTGCTTGTTGCATAGTGTTATTGAATATTAACAAGTGAAAGCTGATTTTTTAAGCATTTGTATGGCTTCTATAATTTCTTTAATATATTTTTGGGCTTAATTTAATATAAATACAAACGTAGTTAAGAGAGTTATAAGTAGAAATTCCACCCTTTTTGACAAGCTCTGTCTTGGACCAATTAAAGTTCATGTACGAAATTCGATAGACACACAGACAGCAAGCCAGCCATAAGCATGTTCCGGAAAACAAGTTCGAGTTAAATTAAAATTAAATTGCATATACTCCATAATTTAAGTTTCTTTTTCTTTACCAGAACTGCTCTTAAAATAAGGAAACACTATGGTTTTCGTCTGGCTTCACACTATGCACGTTTTCTTTCAGAAAGTTTGATTTTATTAATGAGAGGAGATAAGAACATGCTATTCTTCTCTCCCCTCTAGCCAATAAACTCGGACTTTCAGAAAGAAAATTTTCATAGTGTGAACCCAGACTTTTTGAAAAACTTTAAGCAAGAAATCTCTTTTGATTTCAATTTCACTCGATTTCGATATCCACAATATGGTTGTATGTCTAAATTTGTATCGGATGTTTTTTTTAAAGGCAGGAAACTTTAAATTTAAAAAAAAAATTGGGAAAAATGTTTTTAATAGATACCCAAAAACATGTTTTTTTAAAAATAAAGAACTTCATGACCTTAATGTTTAAATATGCAGCCATGTCACAGAGAACAATTCCGTTCGGAAACGGAATTCATTTCGTATTTCGGTGCTTCAGAAAATGACGAAAAAATAGTTCGGAGTGAAACCATTTTTGTTTTCATGAACGGAATGGGAGTTATCTGTATCTGAAAGGCCAAAAAAGTATCAAAAAACAATTTCTATCAATAAACAAATATGTTTTCTTCGATTTCGACCGGAATCATTCCGAACGGAATTGTACTCTGTGACATGACTGATTATTTCGAGTATTTGGCAACCGCGGCTATTGCGTTAATGATGTTACTTTAAGGTCTCATTTTTACATCCGCTTTGCAGTTATATATTTCAGAAAAAAAGCGTCGAATGTACGCTTTCAAGTATTCAATTGTTTTCCTCTCGAGGCATGTACTACGCCCTAAGCATCAAGAGTATTCCTATTTCTTGATTATACATCCACTGGGGAAAACAAGTGTCATCAATACCTGGAATCCTAGGAGTTAAAAATTGAACTAATCGTTGCAACAGAAACGTACATAGAGAAGCTGTCGAGCTAAATCGGAAGATATTTCTCCTCTGTTGCAGACGTACTGGTGAGAGGAACATGACATTTATATTATGTAGTTATCTTTCCTCGGACATTAAACATTTATGGCGTAATCAGGTGCTTCTGATATCTCGAACTCGACAAAAGTTCAAAATTCAAAAGTTCAAATCAACCACTGTTGGTTGAGGCTTCCTGTCTTTTAAGATGATTGTCTTTGAGGAAGCTTGACTTTTCTTATAGAAGGCTGCTTTTGATCCAGTTGTTCTGCGGCCGATGGGGGACTGCCTTTTTACACCACTGCAGCTAATTTTGGCTTATCAGCATAGACCTGGAACATCTATCCTTATAGAAAATAGTATAACAATCACACGAAGGAGGTGGGCAGTTAATAGGTCTGTGTTATTAAATTATTCCAAAGAACTGACAACTGTCAAATCAGCTGTCACAGAGTACTGTGATGCTGAAGTAAAGTCCTCCGCCTATGACAAAAAACACCCGATATATCGATAGTTAAACGAAATAGCCATACTAGAAGTTAATAATGGTTTGATATCGAATGGCAACACAACTGAAGTTGAGGTGCCAGCAGCGAAATCAGGCAACACCTCATGTTGGACCCATAAATATTTGTTATGTGTGTCCCGAAAAACTAGTCAATCAGTGCGAGGGTTGTGGGTTCGGTTCCTATCAGAAACTCTGTTTTACTGTAAGGGGCTTAAGGTTTATATCATTTTGCTATTGCCCTGTTAGAATATAGTTAAAATTTTTTTTTTTTTTTAACAAAAACGAGTGGTCAATCAAGGTGCAATTAGTTTATCAGTGCTTGTGTAACCTTAACGAATAATCATCTAGGATCTCTAAAAATAAATATTTTAAGTCCTTGAGTAATTGTGTGTAATTATCAGTCCACACTTTTATATACACAGAAAAAATTTTTTGCGCCTGTAAAAGAATTAATCAAAAATAAAATCAGTTTTAATTAAATATTTAATCAGGTGAATTAAACTTTTAATCAAGTGAATTAAACGTTTAATTGAAATATTGTAAACGTTTAATTGAAATATTGTCAGTTAAACATTTAATACACTTGATTAAAAATTTAATTCACCTGATTAAATATTTAATTAAAACTGATTTTATTTTTGATTAATTCTTTTCTTCTTCTTCTGTCATCCTTCTCTCCCGTTGGAGCATAGGGCCTAGGGTATTCATTTAATCGGGCTTTTGCATTAATCGGTTAACCGCTCGATTAATTAACCGAGGTTTTGGTTTAATCGGTTAGTAATCGGTTAATTTTGTTTTTGATCGGTTAACCGGTTAATAAAGTTTTTTCAATAAATTAAGTAATTTTAATAAATAAAAATGCATAAGTTAATACAAAACTTTAATAACATACCAAACATAACAATTCTTATACTAAAACGAGCAAACAAAAAAATAATTCATAAAAATTAAATATGTATTTTTTAATAAATACCTATTATATATTTATTAAAAATGTAATATGTATTTCATTATTTATTAGTCCTTTTCCTTTTTCTCTAAACATATAAATTCTTCAGTTATGGCATTAGAGTTTTGTTTTAATTTTTTAAAATTTTTAACACATCTAATTGTTTCGGTTAATTATGTTAAAAAACTGTTTGTGTTATTATCGAGAGTTTCTTTTGTTGTTACGTCATCATATGACTGACCTGACAAAGCTCAGCGCCGAACATTCTACAAAAAAGTTTATTTCCGAATTCCTTAGTCTCTGTTTTTTACTTTATTTTAAGAATGTATTGCTAGAAGGAAATCTATTGTATGAAAAAATATTTCTAAACACATACCTTTTGTATATGAGATAAAACAAATAATAAAAAAGACAAAAAATATTTTATAATACTACTAAAAATTAAAACCTTTGTTACATCGGTTAATCGGTTAATCGACTGAAATTAACCGGTTTAATCGTTAATCGAAAAAATCCAATTTTAAATTAACCGATCAGTTAATCGGGTAGTAATTAATCGGTTAACCGATTGACGGTTAACCGAATGAATACCCTAATAGGGCCTCAATTAATTAATTCTTTTACTGGCGCACAAATTTTTTTCTGTGTTGGCTGCAAATAAAGACCGCGCTCGAACTATACTAAAAATACGTCTTATATTGTACTTGTAGAAAACTTTTATAAGCATATTATAGTTATTTATTTCAGCCATTTTTCAATATGTTTTTTGAGTCCAAAGCCCTGTTTCTCAAAATCAGGGTTTAAAAAACTGCAGTCGAAACTAAAAACTGTCGAACAAAAAACGAAAATGTGTGTACAACATTTTGCTTTTTGAGTTGATTTGACAGCGACTATTTAGATTAAATGAATCAGAAGTAAAAGCAACAATTTGTTTTTGGCCAATGACAAATGAAGAAGTGAAGGAAATGGCAGATTTTCTACTTTGACTGCAGTTTTTTAAACGCTGCTCAAAATTACAAGTTACAAATAGATTTAAAACAAAATCAAAAATTGTAAATTTGTTGCTTTTTTAATGTTTTTTAGCTTGTAATTTGGAGAAACAGGGCCCAGTTGTAAGTTTATTTTGTTTTTGTACCTATTACAAATCAAGGTAGAATTCTATTTTATTAATTCCCTCCACCACAATTAGTAGTGAATAAAGGTATACTAAGATTGTCATTTCGTGTGAAAATTTTTTAATTATTTATCTCAGAACCCAGAAAGTATATACATATTCTGGCTCCTTGAGTTATTCTAAGTCGATTTAGACATATCATGTGCCAATGCCCTGGGTTGCGGGGTATTAGGAAAAAATACCTGGGGAAACAGGTGTTTGCCTGCCTAGAGGATAAATCCAGGATAGAACTGAGATCGCTTCTTCTCTTTATTAGCAGGACGAAGGGGCTGGATTTTGCAGTGACGCCATCTGAGTAACTGCTCTAAGGATGGGCATTGACGCTGGGTATCACATAGGGACCAATAAAGGACCCAAGTGAGCTGTTTGTTGATAGCTGCCCATGGAAACTTACCTAACCTAGTCATGTCCTTCTGTCTGTTCGTCTAATCGTCTATCCGTCTATCTGTTGAAACCACTTTCCAAAAACTCAAAAGAAATGCACAAATGGTGTCAAACTGCTTGTAGTTATCCTAAACAGTTTGGGATTGAAATCCAGTAAAATCGGTAAAGTAGGATAAAAGTTATTGTTCCAAATGTGGAGCCGCAGCCTCCACCATAAAAAAATTGATAATTGATTGCTTGATAACATAAAGATCGGTTCATAATTTACCATAAGTCCTATATAAATTTTTCTTTCGCAAAAGTGTTTAGTGCGCTTAAAACCGTAAATAATAACGCTTCTGCAATTAAATTTTGTACACCACAGTTTTAGAGGACTTAACATCACGCTGTGAAATTTCGTGAAGATCGGTCTACAATTTACCATAGGCACAATATAAATCCTGCACTCGAAAAAAAATCTTAGAACGTTATGAATAATGTTTTTGTAAGACTTTTTATCCACGTAGAAAATTACGTAAAACTCGGTCAATAATTTACCATAGGCCCTTTATAATGCCCACTTTGGTAAAATACGCCTAAACCGTAACAGATATATTTATTGTGCTTAAATTGGATCCAATTAAGTTTTATATGATCAGAAACAACACCATGCAATTATAAGATAATCGGTCCATAATTTACCTAAGGTTTCATATTATGCAGCCTAAAGGAAACCACTTTAAAACTAAAAAAACGCTATAACAAATTGCACTATTATATCGAAATTTTTTCTAATTTAGGTTTTTTAATACCAGAACTCGCTTTACAGAATTTTGTGAATGTTTTATTCATAATATAAATACTTCTTTCGAAAATCATTTTAGTTCGGCTAAAACTGTGACTAATCATGATATTTTACTCAAATTTGTTTTAAATGACTAGAAATAAGAGCATAAAGTTTTTTGATTTTCGGTCAATAAAGCATACATATATACAAGATTAATTATTAATTTTAGACCTACATAGGGCCCATGCCTGAAATAGTCTGACTGTCGGTGGAGGGTATCAAAAATTTAGTACAGCCAACTATAGTACTCTTACTTTTTATTCCAATTATATGATATGTTCCACAGTGATTAAAAGAAATTTAACTAGTTCAGAGAGCAAAACAACAGCAATTTTGTTACCCTCCAAAATATTATTTTTAAATATAAGAAAAATGTTAACGATTTTTTGTGTTCAATGAATCAAAAAAAAACGTTTAAAATGTTTTATTATTCTTGCATTTTATTACTGTAAACCTAACCATATTTGAAGTTTAATATTATGGTTAAATAAAAACAAAGCAAAACAAAACCATACCGTCATGAGATTTGGTGTCATGGTTTTTAAATTTTGGTTTAGAATTTATCACAGATCACATAAATATTCGGCCATGCCGAATATAGTATTCTTTCATATTTTTTATGGTTTCTTTATAAAAAAAAAAAAAACTTTAATATCAAATAATAATGTTTATAATAATATATGCAAAAAAACTCTGAAAACTTTGTTATTACTTTTTTGGTCAAACCAACTTGCACGGATGAAAAAGTCTAAAGGAATGAGGAGAAGTAAAATAAGAGCCTAAAACTGACAGCTCTGCAGAAAATAGTTTGTCACATTACAAAAGCCATATTAAAAATGATTATGATTATTATTACAGCTACACAAATTTGTATAAGAATCTGTAAAGTAGAAAATCTGAAGACTTAGAACTTTGTGGATCGTACACGCAGAGAAAAAATCATACACAAGAAATTGTTTTTTTTTTATTTAATATAAACAATATTTAAGTTACTGTAAACATTTAAATATTTATTGCAAAACTGCTCATTGCAACAATGTGTTGTTGTCGTACACAAATAATTGTTATTTTCTTTTTTGATATCAGCAATATTACAGTTACTGTAAATGTATCAATGTTTATCGCAATTATAAATTTAAGTATTGTTGACTGAAAAATAATCATTTTTCTAACAACTAAATAATGATAACTTTGAAAACATACTTTTTTACTTTTTTAAAGAATAAAAAACAAGAAATTCAATGGAATAATTAAAATTGTTGCTTAATTAGATCACAAATTTCATGGCATATGACCACCGCGACTGCGCCTTATAACGTTCATTCTGTTAATGCCATCTTGCACCACTTTTTCCAGCATTCCCAGTCTTATTTCGTCAATAGTGCGTTGAATCAATTGTTGCTGGTTTATTAGCGTACAACAGAGGGTTTACATATGTATGTAGGCGCACAAAAAGGTGTCCAAAGATGTAAAATAACACTAACAGTATTTCTTGAGATAAATCGGCCACCAAACGTTTCTCTCAACATAGTAATTGTTTCGTGTGCTCTATCGCATGTTGAGCCGTCTAGTTGCAACCATTTCTACTTCAAATGATTCGCAATGACATGGGGAATTGAAAAATCACGTATAATTTTCCTGTAGCGTTCGCCATTTAAGTAACTTTTGGCACCGGCTTCGCATTAAAGCTGAAGGTCTACACCATGCGTTTATGCGTCTTTCCTTTTTATGCATCTGACAAAAATGTATAATCAGCGTAATTGATTTGAATAGTGCTTAATCACGGTAGCGATGATTAACTTTACAAATGTGAACATAAAATTGTAATCCATTGTGATATATTCTCTGTTTCGTATACTAATGGTTTGAAATCTGTTAAAAATAAAGTTTTCTTCTGAAAATACAAAATACATACATATGTAATTTCTTTGAGTGTTATAAACCTCCACCACATTGCGTTCGCAAAAGACAAATAGAGAAATTTAAAAAACCAAAATAACCCATTTAATGGTTAAATAATATTTTATCCCCAGCTCAAGAATAGAACCACAAGAAAAACAAAAATCGTTAAAGAGAAAAAGAAAAGAGTGTAAGTAAAAAAATAATATGTCATTGAATATAAAATATTGTGGAAAATCTTTGATACCGAATTGACATGTTTAATCATGCATGCGGGTAACATGTCTAAACGAAAGCGGCAAACTTTTCCATTAGGAAAATTGTATATAAATAAGTGAAAAACTATGTATATCTATGTATGTAGTATTTCATTTACATAGAAATGAACACTTTTTAAAGAAATCGAAAAGAAATATGTATATTAAATATATATTTTCAGAATATTTTACATTTATTTAATGAATAAAAACATTTTTAAGACATAACACAAATCAAGTGTTGAAATTTAGAAATGTACATAATGAAATCTTGACTTGCCATAGTAACGAAGACTATTTGTAAAGTGTGCTTTTTAAAGCCTTATGAACTAATTAAATAGTTTGATGTTAAATAAACTGCAGTACTGATCTCACTTTTTGGCACTTATGATCAGCAAGATCTGCAAAATCTTTACGACTACATTCACGCCTAAAAAATTGTACCAAGTGTTACTTTGGAAATCAGCTATTGATTCGCGCCTCTTATGGGCGACTTCGTAGCTTTTATGGCGCACATAATCCTCCTAGTAAAAGGGTCCGTTAATGAATTGAATTGGCGCAAATGGACAAAGACCAAACAGAATCCATTACATTTAGAAAAAAGTCACCGCTGCGGTTTCAACAGTATGGTGCTCCCTTATGGCGCTCCCTGCCAATGCAATAATTTGCTTTAAAAATACATTTAAAACAAAAACTTAATTTTTAGAATTTGTTTTGGTTTTAAATGCAAGAAACAATTCTTTCGCACATCGTAAATAGGCTATAAATATTTTATGAATAAATAATTTTAGTTTCGGGATGTTTTTATAATTATTCAATGAAAAATATTTTTTATTATTTTATTCTTAATTATTCACTTACAACCTGCTTACTTTTAAGGGCTAAGGCGAAGTTATTAATCATTAAATTAAAAATTCACTTCAATGGTATTCGCTTCTCTGCTGCTACTAAGTAGTGTGTAATAGCCGGCGCATACATCAGCGCTCATGTATTTTTCCTGCTTGCGGAAACCTAAAAGTTGCTTACTTTGGAATTTTATGATGATCAATGATCATAATCAAGTAAAGGTCACATTTAAAGTCAACCTCAAAAAGCCCCTTAAATAAGAACAAACTTAAAATTAATTGTTACATTAGGACATATTTTAGTCTATTTTAGTTTTATCGATCTGCTAATATATCGAATCTGTTATATAAAAATCACTCCTAAAAACCACTTTAATACGACGAAGACCGTAAGTATTAATAATATCTAAAAAAAATGCATTCTTACTCGTTTCTTAATAATTTTGAAAGTTTTCTACTGAAATTCGATTAGGAATGTAATGTCCTCTGGTTTAGAAAAAAATACCTCTTAGCTTTTCATTAAAAAATCACAAAAATCCAATTCACAAGCTCTGTCGTATGGCTTATCGTTTAAAAAGATTCGAATTTTGCTTGTGCACTTGTGAATAGACAAATTTGTTGTATCTTTACTTTGTCGTATTGCTTAATGTCAAAAATGGAGAATAATTATTCAATGTACATTGTCAATTCACGTTAAGTAAACTATTTAAGAAGTTTTAACAATTTTTTTTTACCAAATATTAAAAAAATTATAAAAGAAAATTATTATTAATTATTAATTAATTATTAATTATTAATTATTAAAATTATTAATATTAATTATTAATTATTAATTAAAATTATTATTAATTATAATTATTAATTATTAATATTAATTATTAAATTATTATATAAAACGCAACGCCAAAGAATTACATTGAAAACAAAAACAAAGTGATTAACATTTTGTTATATTGTTGTTGCTTTTTTATTTCTTTACGTAAAAGGCTGATATTTGGTATTCAACTTAAGAATAGCATGTTTGATCACAGGTTAAATTTTGGACACACAGGTTGGCCAGGTTATCATTGACGACCCAAAAGTATCGAACAAAATTAAAAAACGGCTTTGGAGGTGTAATAAAATATGATCATTTGTAGCGATTATATTAATAGTTTGTGGAATATCTAAATACGCTCATCTTCTGTCCCCCTCTTTTTGACTACTTGAGCAAATAAAAGTAGATATGATCATACATGGTTATAATACAATATGCAAACTTATGTGATTATACACATAAACATAAGTTTATGTATAACTCAGACGTGGATCCGACTTGAGCTCCTATGGGATGGGTAAGTGGGGGATTATTTAGGAACCTTCAACTGAAACATACCATTTTGCAAAGTTTCTTTTGGAAAGACCATTGAAATGGTATATATTTTTCCGTTTAAAGTGGGTGGGGGTTGAGGTGGGTTGGTATGAGCACCAATTTATTTTTCTTCTCCTGTACTCGCGACTGCATAACTATATATAACAAATATCTGTCTTACATGGCGTCATATAAACTTATTATTAAATTAACATATTTTATTGATTTAAATATTTGGTAAATATAATTTTTGTATGGAATACACAAATTTTATATAGCTTAATAGAAAAAAGTACCAACAATATTTATATATTCAAATTTCCAAAAGGTACCAAAATTTGTATGGGAGCTTATGAAGAGAAGAGAACACAATTTAAATTTATTTTTATCTTTATTACTTAATAAGATAAATTGTTTATTAAAAAAGTACCAAAATTATATTTTTGCTCTTTTTTATACCCAAAATATACCAAATTTCAAAAAAGTACCAAGCACAAGACAATTTAATTTTCGATTCAATAATGATATTTTTTGAATTTTACGTCTACCTCTGTTAGATCACGAGATATAATGTTACTGATTTTACCCGTTTTTACCCTTTCTTTTTCTAACCCCTTGTGAATTTAGTTTCCAAAAGTCTCAACCTTTTTATTTACACATTGGGTCTACATACAAAATTTCAAGTGTCTGGCTTAAGTTGTTTGGGCTGGGCGATGATCACGCAGTCAGTCACGCTAACCTTATAAAAATATATGAAGTCACTAAAAACGATCTGGTTACTGGGGTGGGTGGCAGGTGGTGGCAGCTGAAATGTATAGTACACAGAAAAAAATAATTTTCATATTTGAATACGAAATTCGCATATTTGATTACAAAAATTTTTGAATTTTCTGCGATGACGATTTTTGCGGTATAAATAAAAAATTTTGTATGTATAGTTGTTAAATTTTTAGTCAACAACCAAGTTTATTGAGTCAATAAAAAAAGTTGTTGCCCAAAATAATTTTTTTCAACAAAATGTTTACTTGATTTGTTAAAATAAATTTTTGAAAATGTTGAATAAATCAAACAAAATGTTAATCGAATCTTTATTTTTTTATTTATTAATGATGATGTTATTAATTTTCAATTTTAGTATTTTTATAAAAACACTAAAATTTATTATGCGGGGATAAGTAAGTTCCTATGCGCATTTCATTGGTTGCTTAGCCCACATCATCAGGAAACCTTTTCCAAAGACTTTGGCAAAACTCAATATATTATTCAAATAAAACTGTAAAACAAATGAGAATTATGAGCTATTTAAAAATGGACAAGAGTTGTTAAAATACTGTCTTTACTTTGATTCAAATATTATTTTATTGAATATGAACAAATATTTAATTATTTCATTATTGAATATGTTTTATTGAGTGCTATTTTGCAAAGTGTAAATTTGATAAATTTTTTCTTTGAATCAAACAAAAAGTTTGTTGACCTAAAATTTTATTTTTAACAAACTGTGTTGTTAAAAATTTTCTTGAGATACTTTTTTCTGTGTACTTACTTTAGATACATAACAGTACTAGATATAATTATCACTTAACTTCCCCTAGCTCCACCTATTTTCTTATTGTCTCTTTAAATTTGGCTTACTTTAGATTTTATTTATTTTTAAAGTAACTCACAATCACTTTTCTTATATAAAAAAATAACGCGCACAAAATCACAATTATCACATGGAATGATTAATTACTAATTAATTACGGTTTAAGCATAACGTACTTATTTACAAAGAAAACTTTAAAGGAAAAATCAAAGCTTACTTTTATTTCAAACAACAAAAATCAACTTTGAAAACCTTAAAAATTATCTACTTTGCTCCAGTGTTAACAGTAAAATAGTTATTCAAGAGCCAAATCAGGAAATGAGTTGTATGTTTTAAAGTGTTCGCTATAATCTCTCATCAAAATTTTATTAAAATTAAAAAAAAAAATTATTTTTGGCCGGAATTGACTAGTGTGCTCTGGCATAAATACAACATTTATCAAAACACATAAAAATCAATCGTATAATGAGGCAACACTTTGGTATGAAGATTACCTACAACAAATATACAATATTGTATTTTAAGACTATTATACAACGAATACGATGATACGACAAGCTTGTGAGTTGGACAACTTTAAACTAAGTCGTGTAAAAATTCTCTTACTTTTCTTTAAATGTTGATGTTACTTCTTTAAACTATAACAAATCAATACAAGTTTGTATTCTTTTAGGTTTTTTTTTTTTTTGCTTTTCTCTTAATCCTAAAAACCAAAACCAACACATATGAATCTTTTGATATCCTTATTGTCGTTTAACCAGTTTTCCCTTCTTTTTTTTTTTTTTTTTTTTTTGATCTAAGCCATTATTCTTTTTATATGTTGGGGTTTTTGTTTGGTTTTTATATTTTCTCCAGCAGCCATATTAAATGTCCACCTATCTTGAAGTATTGACAATTATTGAATTTATTGCCTTTTTTCATTTGAAAAAAAAACAACAGAAAGCATAAAGAAAAAATTAGATACTGTTACCATACAAGTGTAGGGACATAATCAGAAAAGCAAAATCAGTAAAGAATGTAGTGTCAAGGAAGATTTAAAAAGAAAAATGTTGCTATTTAAGAAAATGAAACCAATCAAAGAAAAGTTTGAACAAAAAAAATGTATGGTAAATGTTATAGATTTAATTAAAAAATAACATTTTGTAGTTGTCGATTTTGTTAGTTTAAGTCTGAAAGAAATTTTATTGTTACGAATGTGGATTATCATAAACATAGTCGAAGTTGATAGATGGCCGAAAAATAAACTATAGTGTAAAGGATGACGTCTATAACAAAATAAATGGCTTAACCAATACATTTTATTTAGTCCTAAAATATGTAAATTACTTTTTTTTTTATATACAATAGAGTCGACTAGTTGTCTAGGAACTATACAAATCATATCAAATCAACAAATAAATAAGTAAAGTCGATCAGGGCCAACCATATGATACCGTAAACTGTAGTATTTGCAAACCAATTAGCTTTAATCTTTAAATTTTGGATACTTGAGTGATTTAATATGATTCTGCCATGTCCGTTTGTCTGTCTTTCCGTCTGTTGCAAAGACGATCACTTTCAAAAGACGCAACAGAAAAGAACAACATTGAAGCCAAATTATTTTCAATTTGGGATTGATATCAAACACAATCGGTCAGTAGGAATAGAGTCATGAACCCAAATGTGGAAGAACCTACATAAAAAATTATTAGTTTTGTTACAAAAGCCAACGTAAATTACTATCACAATACACCGATTCTCAATTAACTTTGAATAAATTCTTTTCATATTGATATTTTCGTAGTAACATTGTTATCCAAGAGCCATATTAAGAAATGAACAGTATGTTCTAAAGTTAAGGCTAGAATCTCTCATTAAGATTTTATTGATTATTGAAATTAAATTAAAAAAAAAAATAATTTTTGGCTGAAATTACAACACTACTATTTACTTTCAGCTACGAAGTTTTGTTTAGCCAACAATTATTTAAAGTTTTGGCTTTAAGCAGGGTTCAGAAATATTCATGAATGCATACTTAAATTCCAACATTCATGATTAATTGACATGAATAATGCTTGACAAATTTTTTGTTTTATTCTTGCACTGTAAAATGAATAGCTAAGAATTTTTTTATTTTAAAGCACATGAATACAATTGTTTTTTATTTTTCAGTTTGTACATATGCACGTATGTGGATAGTGAGAAGTAAAAAATTCCAAATACTAAAATTTGAGAGGCTAATCGTTGTACTCATAATTTTATAATCTCAGTTGTGTTTTGCTTTATTTGTGTTTAATAACACAAAAATCTCTTGCTTCATTTGTTCTTGTTTAATAGTATTTGTAGCCTTGATATGCTCGTGGTGAAATTGTTTTTTTAAGCGTCGTTTTTTTTTTTTTTTTTTTTGCTTTTATACATAAAGAAAATAAAAACATTTGCAACTTTATTTTGAACAGTGCAAATTTGATTTTAATATTTTTTTTCAAAATTTATGTACAAATTTTAATGTTTAATTTAAACTTTTTTCAATTAATTATTTATTTTAAAAGTGTTGTGTTATGTTTTTTAAGCTTTAAGCTTCGTTTACAATCAAAAAACATTTTTACTTGGTGTTCATAATAGAGCAACAATTTCTTTTGCAAGCACACACATTTTGCATAAAGAAACCGTTTGCAAATTTTAGCCACAACAATATTATGCATTTTTTATTATTTTTTACAACATTTTGTTAAAATTTTCATTCAAAACTAAATAAAATTACTAAAAACGTCAGAAACAATTTCATACAAATTGTTGCTGAAGTTCTAGTTGAATCAACTTTAGTTACATTTTTAAAATAAAAATTTAGTTACACTTTTTTCAAAAAATGAAAGGAAAATATATGAAATACTTTGGGAAGAAAAATGAAAGAAGAAAAAACGAAATTGTTTCTCTGATTGTGAACGAAGCTTTATTAAAAAAGAAATATTAAATAAATTATAATTTTGTTTATTGTTTCTCTTACGTGCAGTAGTTTTATTAAAAAAAATTTTTTCTTAAAATTTGACGTTCAAAAGAAAGAAATAAAAGAACACTAATCGTGACACTAATTGCTAAAAATTTGTTTTTTATTTTTTCAATGTTCATTAATATTTATGTATGAATAGTAAAATTCAAACATTCATGATAAATAATCTCTCTTATTATCTCATGTTTTTTGTAGAAACAAAAAACAATACAAATACAAGACCAAATACAGCCAAACACAACAGAGATTATTAAGTTTCAAAAACAATTCTCTCAAGTACAAATATAAGAAAATAAAATCTCTCATGTGTTTTGTAAAAACAAAAACAATGAAAATACTTTTATACAAGAACGAATATGGCAAAAGTTTTTTTGTGTTTTTAAACACGAATAAAACAGCACACAACGGTGTATAAAATTTTTTATTCCTGAACAAGAGTGAATAGTCAGTGAATATTCGAAACTCTGGCTATAAGTATACCTTAAGGCTTAATTTGCAATTAATGTGAGTATAAGATTGTTACTCGCAATGCTAGGAGTATAATTTTCCGTCATGAGTTTCTGAGCCACACATACAAACACATTTTCACTAATACAACTTTAGCGCCTGATGAGGTTTTTTAATTTTTAGTAGTGTACATTAAGAAACGGTAACAAATCAAATAAAAAAAAAAAGTTGTGTGTAGAGCTAATCGTTACACTCAGCAGTTTAAATATACATACATTAATTAAAGCGATTTTTCTGTAAAAAATATATTATTTTTAAGTGGGAGGTCGCCGCACAAAATTCATGTCTTCCGTAAGCAAGATGGGTAACGAAACGTATACATCCCTTAAAAACCTACTTCATTTAAAGCTTCATTTGTTACCGAGTATTTAATTAGGTTTTTGTAACAAGAGAACCAAAGGGCATGAATCAACGTGTGTTTTTAAAAGGTAAAAAAGATTTCGTTCACATGGTTACATACATTTTAAAGTTAATTTATTAAGTAAATTTATTAAGAAAACGAAATGAACCTTGAAAACACGAATTATGTAAATCATCTTGGTATGGAACTCCTCATATTTATAAACACTTCAACACAATAAGTTGTAAAGAAGGTATACTAAGTTAGTCATTCCGTGTGAAACCTTTTTTATTATTCATCTCAGACCCCATAAAAAATAAATATTCTGGCTTCTTGACTAATTCTAAGTCGATTGAGCAATGTCCTTCTGTCTATCCGTCTACCCGTCTGTTGAAAACACGCTCACTTTCGAAAAACTCAAAGGAAATAAACAAACTTGGTGTCAAATTGCTTGTAGTTATCCTAAGCAGTTTGGGATTGAATTTCAGCAAAATCGGTTCAGTAGGACCAGAGCTATGAATCAAAATGTGGAACCACCACTTCAAAAACTTGATAATTTTGTTACATAACATAAATGGTGGAAAAATGCACGGAATGATATGAGAATCTTAGTTTTATTCGACTGGAAATCACAATGTGAAATTTCATGAAGATCATTCCATAATTTACCCTAGGCCCCATATAAACCCTACTCCCGGAAAACAGTTTAGTACGCCTAAAACCGTAATTAATAATGCTTTAGCAGCCTTCTGAAATTCACTGTAAACGCTAAAACTAATTTCACCACTGTATTGAAATGTATGTTTTTTAATACAAGAAATAACTCTGCGGAATTTTGGGATGATTTGTTTATAACTTACCATGGCTCCAATATAAATCCCCCTCCTGAAAATCATTTAAGTTCAGCTTAAACTGTTACAAATCAAGATATTTTACTTAAGATTGTCGGTGAATAATTTAAAATAGGTCTAAACCGCAAACAATTTTAATGCTGATGTCTGTTTTTATAAAAATAAATTAATAATAAATAGACATCATATAGATATCACTCCTGAAATATTCGAACTGACGGTGGAGGGTATCAAAGATTTGGCACAGCCGAATATAGCAATCTTACTTGTTTTTAAATAAAACTGCTGAAATGTAAATATTTATATTTACTACTCTGCTATGCAGATTATGTAAAATAATATTAATGAATAATAACTTTAATCAAATTCTTGTTGTAATTATTTATCCAAACAAGATTCCTACGATTATAATCTTAATAAAATTTAAATTAGAGCCAAAATAAACAATAAATTCATAATAATGGCGCACTTTGAAGCTTCCAAAATAACAAATTGAAGCATATTAAGGCAAAACACATAAAATACCTTGCGTTAATAAAACGGAAACAATCAGAAAAAAAAACAAATCGTGCCAAATCAAAAATATCTACTACCATTTAAATATACAACATAAATTTACAAAACGCACAAAGAAAACAGTCAGATCTACATATTTTGCAAAAATCTTTAATCTTTCGAAATTTAAAAGTTTTTTAGACTGGCATACAGTGTATTCAATCGCAAAAAAAGTGGTCATTAATCTGAATATCCTAAACTACTGGACGGATTGCAATAAAATGTAATCAATTAGTCAAATTTGGCGCTCTAAATCTCACCGTGTGTTCTAACAATTTACTCACAAGCTTCATTTTTAAAAATCCAATTTCCTTTTCTACGAGCCGTTCATACATACTTTTGTAATCCGACTAGTAGTTTATGGCACTTCTTTAGTTTACCTGTACGTATGAGCAATATATGATAATAGCAAATATTACGTATACGTACATTTTTAAAACCAAATCATCTTTGTATAAACAATTAAATGAGCTATACGGCTGCGCTGAGTCTTATAAACCCTTCAACTTAGTATTTTATGGGTGGGGCAGATGATATAATAGACCATACGAAGTAAAAGTTATTTAAAATTATTGGCCATTATCGCACCACACAAAGCAACATTTTGGTGTTTCGCACAAAAATCCTGATTGTAAGGCGTTGTAATTTTCATATTTTTTGAAGAAAGTATGAAGCAAATTGTTAATCTTGGTTATTCTTGGATGCTTACTCAGCATCCTAAATATTTAACATTTGTCTCTTAGTTTCTGCAATTAAACGCCGCAAATTTAGAATTTTAAATCGCTGTTCATGCCAAGATGTTATTATTTCTTTGAACAATGTTGTCAAAATTGTGGCAATTAAGTTTATTATTATTACTTCGCAAATTGTCGCTTTTAATAACGTAAAAACTAATATATGTAAGTAATATTCAATTCGTTGAGATTTGAGATGAGATTTTATTGCGCAGTTTAATAAACTTTAAAGCTAAACATTCGTAGATTTTACGACTCTATTGCAGCTTCAACTGGTTCTAAGCAAACAATATACTTCTTTTATACACAACACAAGTAGTTACTTAAAAATAACAAACTATACTGACTTTCAGTACCATTGTTGTTTTTTATGTTCCCACCTTACAATTACTGAATCGTTAAATTTACGAGTGTTTAAGATTCTACACTGAAAGAATCAATTTCATTAATTTTGTTTCGTCAATCCAAAGAAAAATTTTATTACGGAAATTATATTTTACAGATATATTTTTTTTAATTAGAACAGTTTCTCTAAATAAGTCTTAAATAACTTTTTTTTTTTGCTAAAATTTTTATATAATCTGCAATAGCAAGCCATTTTTTATAAGTTTAATGCAAAAGTTTCATCAAATAGCGATAATTTAAGCTTTTTTTTCTTAAATGCACTCAAAAAAAAGTTATATCTCTAATGTACATATGTGATTTTATGCTTTTAGATTGTATTGATTCACTATTAGGTTTTAAGTAGTAGATTCGAACTACTTAAAACTTAATAGTGAAGCAAGAGCCAAGGTTTCCAAATTAGCTACATATATTTAGGTTATCAATACACAGCATCCCACAAAATGCGGGCGGGATTGGAGAAGTGGGCGTGGTACCTCCCGTACAAAAAATATCAAAAATTTTAGAAAACCCTGATTTTTAGGACTGTCATATGACCTATGGTTATCCCTTATATATCCAAAGATCGGAAATCTTTAGTTGAAAATATTTTCTGCAAAACTCGGAAAAATCGGTCCAGATACGAAAAAGTTATGACCATAATAAAAATTTTTTTTTAATTGTTTATTATTTCATCTATTTAACGAAATAATTTTAACAAATAGAAACTGAGAATTGTTGTTTCTTTTTCCTACTTAAAAACTCGCCAAAAAAAGATAAATCTACGGTATGACAACACTGCCTATGTGTGTCGAGCTGTGAACCAATAAACAGGCCATATTTCATTTTAATGATATTCAAACAACGTTTCCTCATGGTTCAGTTGTCTAGGGGGTTTGTTAAGCTTAGAAAGTGTGAGTCCCCTCGCCACAAAATGGCTAAATTGGAAACACTGGTACGCAAACCACTTCTATAATAAAAATATTTAATTATGTACCCATCTTCCGTAGCTTTATTGAGAACTTCTCGCATCGAAAAGATGTGAAACAAAATATTCCATCGTTTCTCGAAAAGTGAGAAAAAACTATCAAAAGAGATTACGTCGTTACGTTATAAATGTCATAACATTGCACTCGAAGCCGATGTGATAACCGTCGGCTATACCAAATAATATAAAGTGCGACTTTAATGTTTGTTGTTTACAAAATAGCTTTCATTCGTATATTTTATAAAAATGTTAAAAGCAAAACAATTAAACAATTAAAAATTGTGCCAAGAAAAAAATATTATTATTATTATTCTTTTTATTTTGCATTTTTAATTGTTGTTTAGTGTTAAAACTTTTTCTCGCCCCATTTTTATTCGAGAGTTTATTTGACAGTTCAAAGCGGGAACTTTTCTCACCAAAATGTTACACACAGACTTTTTCTGTAACTTGTCGAGTTGTTTCCTTGCGTGACAGCTAGTAATCGCCAAAAAAAAGTTACAGACGCAGTTTAGTGAGAAAAACAGCTGTTTGTTTCAATATATGGATTTTTTTTTCATTTCACACAGTTCAATCGAAAAGTTTAAAGCCTTATATATAAAAAATAAAAAATACTAATAAAGTGTTTATGAATCGGATTTTATGTGAAAATTAGTTTCATAAACCCTTTATTAACCCATTAGAGGTCAAACCAAAACTGGCCATAATTTTTAAATTTCAACTTTATTTATTGATTAAAATAAGTATTAAAAAAAACATAAAATGGAAAATATGAAAAAAAATTTTTTTTTTAACTGAGTTTTTGGGGTGTACTCAACTGAGTACACTGACCTCTTACGTATGAAAATTTTCAGAAAATTGTTTTCAGTGCAAAGTGTTTTTAAGCACTTCTTATTCTGCCAACAAACTCTTAAATAATAAAAAATGTACCGCAAATGGTTTTGTAGTTTATTAGGATAGTGTCCAGCCCCAACTTTTGATTTATCTGCAAACATTGACATAGACGTTACTCTAAATATCAAAGATCAACATAAAGATTGTATCTAGTAAAAAGCTATAAAAAACACCAACAAATGCTTAACAACACATGAAGCAAACGGATAAGAAGATTCCAAATGCGATTTTCCGGAGTACAAATCTAAATGGCAGCAAAAGCTTATAGCAATAGCCGCAACCCAGTTTTTAAGCCGAATCGAACGGGCTTTCCTCGAATGAATTGCTTAGCGGGATGGTATCCAGAATATTTAAGTATTGACTCGTCTTTAGGAATATTTTGGCCACCGCTAAGCATTTCATTCGAAGAAAGCCAGTTCAATGCGACTTCAACAATTGAAGGCTATAAGATCAAAGACATTGAGATCAAAGATTTTTTAAATATTTCTTCACATACACTGTTTCATCTTTTACAAATTTCCGAGTTCTGCTGAAGGGTTGAGCTCTGCGATGGAAAGTATTTGCGCCAAATATGAATTATTTGCTTTGCAAAGTCTTGCCGAGTTTTCTTTGGTGCCAACTGTTCATTATCACTATCGTCACTGACGTCGTTGTCAATAATTTCAACATTTACGAAAACTTTAATAGTACCAGGTTTGTCTTTTGATAGGCTTGAAACCGTTATATTTTCCTAAACACCTCTTCACCACATGATATGCTATCAACAGCTTCTTGAAGGCTTTTGAATCACTTTTGAGATGTAAAATGTTATCCACTCATAGTTAAAATCTAACAAAAAAAAAACATTTTTTTTACCTATGCATGTTGTCAGTGTACTCAAACGAGTACTGTCAAATTTATACTGCTCTAACCCAGCTAGCATTTGGGTGATTATTTTTTGTAAAAATCACCCAAATGATTCTTTTCATCAGTTTTGATGATTAAAAACTGATTTATCACTTGAGTGATTGAAAAAGGATTCATATATGATTCATTTATATGTTTAAATAATGATTTTGAATTTTTGTTTTTGCCAAATGGAAAAAATAAAAATAGAAACTTTCATGTCAGCCAAAGAAATAAAAAGCTTGGCTTAAAAAGAAGCACATAAATTATGGACAATTTATCAACATAAATGTTAGTGCAAATTGTTTGTTCTCTTCTTTGCGAAAAACCAATTACTTTTGTTTGGTTCAAAAACAATAATGGTGCTGATTTTTTCGGAGAAAGATTAAAAAACATGACAATTAAAAAATTATATAAAATGCATATAACCAAAAACTTTATAATTTATGATTAAAAAATGAGACAAAAATGATTCAATAATGATTAGAAAAACTAATATAAAAATGATCAAAATGGAATCAGAAAATTGTATCACAAATGATTCTTTCAGGTGATTCTTTGGTAGGGTACCATTTTCTCACAACGAGAGTATCATTTATGATTGAAAAATGAGCTCATATACGGGTATTTTGCCCCTTAAGCCGATTCCTAAATGATTAGATTATGAAATTAAATGCTAGCTGGGAAGTTTATTGTTTTTTTATGTAAGTAATTTTTTTTTTGTCTGTGAGTTATTTTGATACGATTTTCATTATAATAATTCAAAATTACCAAAAAAAAAATTCAATATTGTTTTCAATATTATTAAAATAGTGTTCATACCTTCACACTGCTTTTGTAATACAAATCAGACTTATTGTTTTGTACAGAAAAATTAAAAAGAAACACAAATTCTTTTTTGGTTCTGCTGTTGGTATTATTGTTGTGAACAGAAATAATGGTACATTGATTAAAAATTCTTTGTTGTTGCTTAGAAACTTGTAAAATGCCAGCTGTACTCATTTAAGTACAGAGACTTCTAATGGGTTAACCAATTTTATTTTTTATAAATAAGGCCGTTACACTTTAACGTATTCCAAAAATTTATTTCTATACAGTTTTTGTAAAATATTCTTATTAACACCGAATTAAGCCATTTCTGTAGAAAAAATAAACAAGTTTTATAGATTTTGTTCCTCAAAATTTTTTCCATTTTTGGTACAGAAGACGCAGCACCACTGATTATTAGAAACGATTACGAATTCGAGTATGTATTTTCTTGTATGTTATGAGTTGGGGGTTTTTTTATTTGTGTGCATTATTGCAATCATACATCACTTTACTCTTACACCTGCACAGACACAAGTTTATTCTCACACAATAATGAATTTTCAATGCCTCTGAGGTAGAATCATAATCATAATGTTATATTTGGAATAAATTGAGTTTAGAACAATGTTGGCTTACCCTAAAAACGAAAATACTTATTTTGTTAAAAACCAGAACGATTGAATAACTAGTTTGCAAAAAAATTTTAGCTTTGCCGTCTCGACTTATAACCTCTCTGAAGAATCAAAATTTAATATATTTTGAATACAGAAATGTTTATAAAGCTATTATTTTTTACCCTTTACCAAAGGTAGAAGGGTATATGTAATATAGGGGTTTATAATTCCGTTTGAAGTTTCAACAACATTGATCTTAGACCCTATAAGGTATATTTAATCCGGGTTCTTTAAAGGACCGAAGTTGATTTAACAAATGCGTTTTCCGATGACCCCAAATACAATGGGGACTTAAGCTAGATTTACACGATTGAAATTTTCTTCAAAATTGCTCTTCAAAATGCTTCAAACTCGTGTAAACAGCAAAATTTTGAAGAAATTTGCTCTTCAAAATGCTTCAAACTCGTGTAAACAGCAAAATTTCTTCAAAATTTCTTCAAAATTTTGCTGTTTACACGAGTTTGAAGCATTTTGAAGAGCAATTTTGAAGAAAACTTCAATCGTGTAAATCTGGCTTTAGTTTTTAAATGTTTCTTGCGTATGTAAAATTTGCTTTGAAAATTCGGCCTGAGGTATTGGCAAAAAACCACTACTGCCTCTAAATGTTTTCATAAATCCCTTGTTGTTGTTGTTGTTTTCTTTTTCTTTTTGTATATCTGGAAAGCCAACTTTACCAAATAAGGTACAATCATCTTGCTTATCAATACAAAACATCCGAAAAAATGTGGGCGGAAATGGTAAAGTGGGCTTGGCACTTGTCATGCAAGGACATTACAGATTTACGTATTTCTGGAGAACGGCAAGAATCAAAGGCTTCAAATTAGGTGGTTACTAAAAGACAACATACGACAATATGACTAAATAGATTTATTTATATCTAAAGAGCGGTTAGAGAAAAATTTGGTACACGTACACATTTGGTACACATATCTGTGATGCTGAGGCACAACCTCTCTAAAATTATGGGCGATATTGGAGAAGTAGGCGTGGCACCTCTCCTACAAACACATTATGGATTTTTGTCTATTAGCAAAACGGCAAGAGCCAAAGTTTCCAAATTAGGTACAAGCATCTTCGTTATTAATACACAACATCCGGCAAAATGTCGGCAGGCTTGGAGAAGAGAGCATTTCACAAATTAGATTTATTAATATCTTATGAGCGGTCTTTACATAACTTTCTGTTCTTTTTGGCACCATGGCGAAGGTTATACATATAAAATTCGTCAAAGGCGAATTCTAGACTTTAAATCTTATTGAGAATAATTGTTTTTGGTTAGTGCAATTTATATTGGAGTTGTGTAGAGTTTAGGACCGATTCTTTAACAAATTTTGACAACAAAACCTTTTTTTTATCAATTTTCATGATAAAATTATAACTAGTAAAAAGCAATAAAAAATTATAGTCAAGACATTTTACAAGCTGAAGTGTTTTCCAAAAGTTCTTCTTACATGGGAATATCGGCAGTAAAAAGTCGATTGCGACAAAACTCAGCTTCATTACATCTCTGCCACCAGAAGTGAGGAGGATAATATGCCCTTGATGTGACAAAAAAAATTTACTCTTTACCCAACTTTGAGTACATCGCTCGACTTTGAATCACTTTCTAAGCCAATCTAACGAAGTCAATCCTTCCGGGCGGCTGGCTGGCTGGCTGGCTGGCTGGCTGGCTGGCTGTCCATGTACACCTAGTGCGCAAAGTACAGGTCACAATTTTCCAGATTATTTTATGAAATTTCGTATTGAAAATGGTGAGAAACAGCTCATAATTTTATATGAGAGAGTTTTTTTGTTTTCTTTCACATACAGTGTGGCGCAGAATAAGCTATATGGTTTAAATGGCTTATAACTTTTTTATTTATGCGATTATTCACCCTTATTCCATTTAACGTCGTCGTCATCGTCATCAATTGAATATCAAAATCAATTTTTATTGACATCGTCATCAATTCGATACAAAACTTGTATGCCATAACAGCAATGTAACGATGTCGATTGTTTATCGTTTTTTTAAGAACATCTCTAATAAGTTTTTATTAAAAATGTGCAATTTGATGTTCGTTTCTTATTAATGTTGTGCTCTCAAAGAGGGTAGCTTGATTTATTCTAAAAAAATCACCCTTACTAATGCCATAAGGTATTGATTACACTTTTCGCCCCGTATAAATCGACAGTGTTGATAGTGCCCTGTAAAAAACAGAACGGTACGACAATTGCCGAAAAGAGCAACAAAAAGTTACACGAAAATTGCAAACATTCGGAAAATTTGCAAAAATAGCGAAAATTCGCGAAATTCTTTTTTATTTGAAACAAGCCATAAAATTGACTTAAAGTCCCCAAAAACATAAGAATGGCAAAAATTCCATAAAAATGGCAAAATTAGTGGAAATTCGCAAAAATTTGATAAAAGCGGCATGAAAGAAAAATTTAATATGTATTAAAAATCGTTAAAACTGTAAAGAATCAGAAAACTTACAGGAAAAATTGCTTCTATCGCGAACATGGCTAAAATTCGGGAATTTGCGATAATTTAGCGATTTTCATGGAATTTTTGCTATTCCTTATAGTTTTAGGAACTTTTAATCAATTTTTTTGCTTCTTTGGAATTCATAAAATTTTCGCGAATTTTCGCTATTTTTGGAAATTTTGGCAATTTTCCCGAAACTTTGTTGCTATTTTTTCATTTTTTTAATTCAACATTTTATTGTTGAAAAATAAAAAAGAAAAAAACTGTTTCGACACCAATAAGACTGACGACAAAAACAGAGTCAATTTAAATCGATGCCAACGTTAACGTTGCGTACGGCATACCAAAAATACATCGACGCTTATCGATAAAACTGGATATTAACAATGGGCATACCGATTTGCAACAATCGACACAAAACGATATCATTTCGTATTGATAACGCTAAATGGAATAAAGGTGATTATAATTTTTTTAGAAATTACAGTATATTATTGGGGAATTTTTCGCAATAAGCTTTGAAAAATTATATCCTGTAAGTGATGTCAATTTACTGCTTCGCACAGACGTGCTCTTTTTAGCATATTTTCCATAACTTTTCGCAAAATTTCGGGTATATTTATTTTTGTTCGATTCTATAGTTATTTATATTTAAATCCGTAAGTCTTCTTCACGAAATGCTGAAAAAACAAAGAAAGAATAATAATTAAAAAAGTAATAAAGAGTTCAAACCATATAGCTCATTCTGCGCCACCCTGTACATTTTGCATGAAATTTGTCGTTTACGATAAAATTGTTTTTGCTATTAAGTTGTAACGGTACCTTATGTGACCATGACATTTTAGGAGATGATGCAAGTGTTGCCAATAAAGTCATTTATTTTAAAAAACGAAAATTGAAAATGATGTCGCTTACGTTGTTTTCGCGGTTAGGGCTCGATATGACCTTAACTCTAATACAGATTCTACTTTTTCGACAGTCGGAAAAAAACCAACCAATTTTAGGGGAATTTAAGCAAAGAAAAGCTCACTGTTTTTTATTGCTGTTTTGTTTAAGCTTTGATGTCGTTGCAGATAAGACTAGAGTGTTTGTAATTCTCATTCACTTTACAGTTTTATTTGTATAATATCTTTAGCTTTCCCAAAGTCTTTAGAATAGGGTTTTCTGATGATCTGGCCTAAGGAACCAGTGAAATGCTCATAGAAACTGGTATCCCCCAACAACATATTTGAGAGTATTTATTAAAAAAATAATTAAGAATTAAGCACATCATTACACAGTACAACACATGATTTTAAATTTGTCATATCTAAATTTGTTCACTTCGATATATTCGCATTACCAATAATTTTTTCGTAAAAGTTTTTTTTATATTTCAAACAGGTATTCTCAATGGACCGGATATACGAAAATTAATGAAAAGCGAATCTTTCACAAATATGCTTTCGAACCATTATAACCACGTATGTGCATGGGACGCATTAAAGCAAGTCGTCGAAGGCGTTTTAGGAAAGAACCGTGTACATCGAGATGACATACAGAGACGAGTGGACAACTTGCTGTATTATTTTGAAAAAATCAATGCATTTCCACCTTGAAACCTTTTTGGCACAATTACCTCTGGAATCGGACGAACAAGGAGAGAGGATCCACCAGGTGACCATGCCAATGGAAAAGCGATTCAAAGGCAAAAAATTGGATGCATTGCTTGCGGAGGTTTGTTGGTGGAGTTCTAAAATTATGCAGTTTGAAATATAAATAAAAATTTTAATTTTTTGGGCAAAAAATATTTTTTTTTTTCATACATTTATTTATAACTGCGAAACTGTTGCTTATGTAGCGAAACGTTGTATGAACAGATTAAAGGAATTGTAATTCTTACTTTTTTCAATTTGTTTTAGCTTATTCGGACTAGTGGTTCTCGAGTTATGACAAACAAAAGAGCCTTAAAAGTGACAAATTCTCCTATACAATACTTACTAACTTCAAATTAATTTTTAAATTATTATTTGATGTACCATGACCAAACTAATGATGCAGAAGTTCTTCTTTTTGGGTCTACTTTCATAACCAATTATTAGAATTGAGTCCCGAATCAATCACCTGAAAAATGTTGTACTGTGTTATTAATGAAAAAAAAATTTTGGGATAACAACTTTGATAATAAATTTTTCTGATTTCATGTCCAAATAAATGTACTCATAATTTTAGAAAATAAAACCAAAAATTTTTTGTGAAATTTAAAATACTTAAATCAGAAATTAATTTTGGCCACATCCTTTATAATATTGTTCTAAATTTACAGAACATTTTAGAGCAAATACTGTTTCTATAACCATGTAAGTATTATAATAATTTATTTTACAATTTCAAGAACATTGAAATGCTTTTATGTTTATTCATTTGAGGAGAAATAACGATAATACATTATAATAATATTCTGTTGACTTAAAGACTTAAAGATAATTTCATAGAAATATATTTGTAACTAATGCCTGTATTCATAACAAACTTTTAAACAAATTTTGTATGAAAATTTTTCTTCATAAACGTTTGTTAAATTTAATAATCGTTTATGAATAAGAGGGTAAAACTATAAATAAGTCTCAATAACTAATTTTTTAATCTTAAGGAAATACAACAACAGTAATAGTAAGAATGGAAAGTTTTTATATCTGTGGCAATAAGAAAAAAACTTTAAAGGCGTTGTTTTTGACAATATAGTTTTTTTCAATAAAATCTTTTCGGTTTAAGTTTAATCCTGAATACTCCTTACGTCACGATTAGCAAGTAAACTAAAATTTGTATTCCAAATATTATTGCACATTGAAAAAAGTTTAGCAAAACGTAATTTTGCTATAAAAACACGTACAAACAAGTTAAAACTTTGCGGATGGGTTTTTTTAAAACATGAAGATTACAAAGGAGACATAAACTCTAATTTTGCTTAATCGACTTTTTCGACCTTTTCGTTTTTGCCACAGATATTAGAAGAATAATTGCTTGAGTCCTTTCATATTCTATTCAACACCATTTAAAAATGTTTAAATGACTTAAAGTTATGACCAAGACAAGTTTTTTATGCTTTTTGCGTAAAAATATATATGCACTTGTATATTTTTAAAATTTTTTTTTTGCAAAAGCATACCCTTTGCATAAATTTGCATATAACGCAGCCATTTTAATCAAAAGAATTGCTTTGTGCCGGTTCACACACGTCAAGTTGGACTCGTCAAGTCTTAAGCTTTTTAGAGAGCAGAGTTATTTTCCTCTTTCCTAAAAACTCAAGACTTGACGAGTCAAACTTGACGTGTGTGATCCGGCGCTTTGAGTCAATCTCTTTCAACTACAAAATAAAAATAAAGATATTTTTCATGTTTTCCTTTATCGCAATTTTTAGCAAAAACTAAAGGAAATTACATCGCGTTAACTGAACAATTTTGGATGGGGAGAAGAAATTTAAAAACCCATTCAAGTTGAAAATGTTCCGAAAAAAATTACTCCGGACAAAAAAAATTGTTCGGAAATAATGCGTGAATTTGGCTAGGACATCGTCCAGACTTGCAATTTGTGTTGCAGTAATTTTTTAAATCTCTGCTTTTTTTCACTTGTCAAATTTTCTACTGCAAAATACGTACATGTAGTGTATTACCATTATAGCATTGCTTTTGTAAAATTCATATCCAAAGTTGTCTGACTGTACACTTTTAAATGTAAACCGTGTGAGACGTGTTTTTTATTATTGTTCCTCTTTACCCTGAAGATGAGATCCAGTGGATCTCGAAATATTGGAAACATTTTTTAAATAAATAAAAAAATAAAAAAAAAAAAAAAAACTGACCTTGAGCTCCACTAATTATTCACATTAAAATTACAACCAAAGGTCGGAGAACACACATATTGAATACCTAAATTTTGTTAATGAAAATGGAACGCAAAGTTCCAGATTTACCAAGAGGAGAAAACTTTGAACCGAATCAAAACGCAGAATACGGGAGTTTCGCACTTTGCTGAAGCTAATGACAGTTTCATAAAACTTAACAAAAAGTTTTATTAAGTTCTACATGGTTTGACGCATATGATTAACATGTATTTGCACAATTACTTAAGTCAACTCATGCACGTTATATTAAACATTATATTACCTTCAATCGTAAAAAACTCATCCCTATGGGCAATCCTGTTCTGTATTGAAATTTTAAAAATATGGTCACCCTGTTTAAACATCACATGTGGTGACTAAGGATACATAAAACGTTTTAAATTTATTTTTTGTCTTATTTTTTTTTTTTTTTTTTAATGCATAATTGAAATTTTCTTTCTATTTAAGGATAATTAAGATCTAAATAACTTTAAAAATTGAACACAATCCAACGCATACTAATTAAAAACACACAACATAAAATTTACTAAACTCATTTATCAAATTTTACCCCGAGAAAATTAACAAAAAAATGTTTCCTAAACTCAAATACACCCAAGCAAAAACTTAAATTAACAATCATTTCCTGCTTTTGTAGTTGTGTGTGAGTGTGTCTGCACTTGTACATGTATTTGTAAATTCGAAATGCAGTTCCTAAACAAACATCGTTATCGTCATAATGTAACTTTTGGTTGGCAAAACTTTAATAACAGATGTCAGCTCAGGTTTTACTTTTTAAACTACAAATACTCAGACAACGTGTGTCTTGGCAGTAACAGAGTTTGCCAGGTTGTGTCTTGTTTGCTTTGCCAAAAAAAAAAAAAAAAAAAAAAAAAGTAGAAGTAAAATTATGAAATGAATACATTTCGAGGCATGATAATGCAACAAAATATTTTTCACTTCAATACTATTTACAAGTTACTTGTGCGAGTCGTGTTTTTGATCTCATCTTCTTCTTAGTTGTTTATAGAATATTTCAGATAAAGTTGTTGTTGTGGTTGTTTCTGTTAAGAAAACTTGTATAAATTGTGTCATAAATTTTCTGCTGGCAGAGCAAACGGAAATGATCATATTTTTGATATATAGCCACAAGTTGCTTACTTAAAATGCAACAAACTTGTTCAGTTTTTCTTCTACTATTTTCTATAAAACAGATTTAAACTATTTTCTTAGCATGTGCATCAGCACACAGTGCAACTGCAACTTTTGCAACTACGAACTTGGAACGAAAGTTTGTGATAAGACCCAAACTCATACAACAATAAAGCCACATATAAAACTACAATTACAAACACATAAACGAATAGTTAAGTCTACTCTGGCAGGTATGAGTTTTGGAGAGCGAAGAAAAAAGTGTATTTGAAAAGTACGTGAAAATAACTTTAAGCATAAGTTGCCTTAAGGTTCTTTTACGTGAACTACTTTTCGAAATAGTTTCATTTTAATAAGATTTGAAGTTTAAAGGCATAAGCGCATAAACCAAATTGTGAGTTTGTCTGTATGTTACCGGTGACAGAACAAGGTATTTTCTTAGTTCTCTTCAACATTTATGTCTTATATATGTGTTATATGACCAAATAAATAGTTTAAAATTGAGTAAGTTTTTTTTTTTCTTTTTTTTTTAAATATAATATTCTAAACTTTTTATTTAGCTATTATTTAAAGTAAAGTTATTTTTAAATCAAACGAAAACAACATATTTACACTCCAACTATGAAAAGTTTTGAACAAATTTTTAATGCTTTTTCTTTGTTTTGTGAAATTATAGACCGATTTTCCCAATTTACATTTGCCTCGTCCTTTCAACAATTAAAACGAATTTACGAAATCTAATAAAATTATCTACGTTTACATGGTTTACATGGACAAACAATTAGCCTGACGGACGGACGGACATTGAAAGATCACTGAGTCGATCGGCACACTAAAGAATGGGTCTCGAGTTTTGTGTATTACACACATCATAATAACGTTTTTAATTGCGATTTCCTTAAATTTTGCTTATGTGTCAAATTTGACAGTTTGGAATAATGTTTACCTTTGATGAAAACAAGATGACAAGAGTAAAAATGAAATATAAACGCCGAAATTTTGGCAACAGAAAATTCCATCTGTTAACCAAAAAATGGTTATTTTTTTAATCAAAAATATACTTAAAAAAGATGTAATATGCTCTATAAACTTAAAAGATTTTGCAAAAAATGCTTCTTTAAATTTAATATGAAAAAAATGCTGCAAACGGTTAAATATGCACTAACAAATCGATGCCAAAATTCATAAAACGGATAAATTTATTGTGTCTACCTTCATTGGTCGCACAAGGAATAACATGCAATTGCATATTAACGTTTTCCCTGTTTATTACATTTTATAAGAAACAAGCATTTCAAAATAAAGGGCTGCATAAACATTTTGTTTCATATCGTTAACACAAAGAGGTTGTTCATTGAAACGACTTTTGTTTCACAGTTCTCACTTTAATCTCATTTTTTGTTATTTATACTCAAAAACAATGTTGCCAGTCAAGCAAATTCGTGTAATTTGTAAAGCATTTTTAATTTTTTTGTTTTTTTATTTGTATTTGTTTTATTTTTCTTTATTTATTTTTTATAACTGAGGGGGATAAAATTAAGCATCATTCGGTAAAACAGGAATGATGGGATGGATAAAAAGATCGCAGCGAATATGAATAACATAGGCATGTTTTGAGGATGTTGATGACGTATGAATACTTTTGCGCTGAGATTTTGTCGTTCTCTGGTGTAGACATCCAGCTTAAGTGAGTAAACTTAAGGCCCAACCATAATGTGCTTAAGTTGGCTTAAGCAAATGTGCGAATACATGTAAATCTTATGAGGCAAACCATATTGAACTTAAAGAAACTTATTGTTACATTCCGTACGGAATCAAATGTTTTTCGACTTTTTTTTTTAATTAATTTGAGAGATTTTTTTGTTAATTTTTGACAGTAGGTTAAGCAAGGCTATGCATATTATGGTTGGGCCTTCAATGTCTTAATATTACGAAGCCAAGCTATTACCCAAGGCGAATTAAATGCAACACACATGAAAGGGAAATAAACAAAGAGGACCAATGGCCCTTAAAAGCGCCAGCTGCTTCAGCACACAGAGCAGTTTTACGAATGTGATTGCTTTATTGCAATTTTTATGGCCGTTTTCCTTATGTATCTACAAACTGCCGGTTACTAAATCTCGACATTAATATATTAGACCGATTAACTATCTGTAAAGGATTTTGGTTTTCTCAATATCTTATATATAAAGCCGCAAAGGCAAAACAGGTAATAACATTTTCCTCCTCTATTTGTCAACGCATTTGAAAGGTATTTACTAACAAAAGTACACAATAAATATTTTATTAAAATCTGAGGGGTAAAACGGGTAAATTCGGCAACATAATGCCTCCAAAACTAAAAGACATAACCAAATTTAATACAAATGTTGTTCGTTAGAAAAATAAGCGGACAGGTGGGTGGTACTTTTTTAAAATTCGTTCGGTATTAACAGGTATAACCAGTATTTTGGAACTTCTTTGTTACCCCATCTATCTTTTAAGCCAATAAACATAGAAACAAAGTATATACCAAATTCTTAAATAATCTTAAGAAATACAAATATATATGTGGTACTTTTGCGAAATTCGAACGTTTAAGGGCAGATAATCGTACCTTTTATTAATACTTTTTTTAAAAAAACATTTTTCTCCGATAGGACCTCAAACTCGTACCTCAATTACGTGGCATTAATCTTGCTGATGTGTGGTTCCAACAGGACGGAGCCACATGCCACACAGCGGGCGATACAATTGATTTACTCTAAGAAACTTTTGATTAAAAAATAAATTCACGTAATGGCCCAATTAATTGGCCACCAAGATGAATTTTTTTTTTTTTGGGTTATGTTAAGTCACTTATCTACGTTGATAAACCACAAACAATTGAACACCTGGAAATCAACATTCGAAGAGTTATCGCCGAAATACTGCCGCAAATGCTGCGAAAAGTTGTTGAAAATAAGTATCCCAGATTGCGCCTCCTAAGCGCCAGCCGTGGCGGTTACATCGCAGAAATCATATTTAAACATTAATTTCATAAAATTTTCTTTCCAATAAAGCCCGTTTATTTGATATTAAAAATATATTTGCTTGTTTTATTATGATTTAAAATTGTGTCACTCTATAAAAAACACAATTTATAAATGTGGTACTTCAAAAGTTTAAGGGGGGAAAATCGTACCTTTTGTATCCTGTTTCCTACAAAACAGTTTTCTCCGATAGAACATATTAAACTATGAGCTCCCACTACAATATTGCAATTGTTAATACTTTAATGGGGAAAAAGTATCAAAAAGGGGAAATACGGGAAATTAAATTTCTTTCTTTTACTTTTTCGTGCTGCATGTAATCATTTTTGAATTTTCTATTACATTGAGCTTAAAATTATAAAAGTACAGCTGCAGGCTCCTGAGTAAATGAGAACCTATAGGATTAAAAGTGTTGGTCCATTTCGTCTTCAACTGGTACTTTTTAAATTTTCCTTTGAGTGGATGAGAATAAATAAAAGTGAACTTATTGGTACTTTTTAGTTCTTCAACTGGTACTTTTTTAAATTTCCGTTAGTATTGGACCAAGAAACATAAAATTAAACATACATAGTTCTGAGTAAATGAAAATCTGAAAGAGCGGTGTTTTTGGTACTTTTTCGTTCTTTAACTTTTTTAACTTTTACTAATACTGAACCAAGAAACATAAAATTCAACATGCAGAGTCCAAAGTGATTGAGAAACTATAAGAAGAGACTCTTTGGTACTTTCCGGTTTTTCAATTAGTGCTTTCTGATTTTTTTTTATATTATTGAACTTACAAAATTAAATTAATCATTTACGGACTTGAGTGGGAGAAAACATATGGACCAGAGGTTGGTCCCACGCCAAATCGATCCACTAAGACGAAAAAAAAACAAATGCTCGAAACATGTAAATTAATTTATAATTACATGTATGTTTTCTTAAAATGTTCATACATAATTAGAACCTTTTATAGGGCAAACATTAGTACCGATAAAAACATTATTTTCAGTTGGCAATACCTTTCAATATACATGTAAAGGTTGCCAGCAGAATGAATTTATCACTATGCATAATAAAAGTCAAATAAATTATTGGCATATGAGGGCGGGTTAGCTTTGCGACAGAATAGAAGCAAAGAGACATTGAAAAAACCAAATTTCTCTAATCTGCAGTTTTTTGTTGGAAAATAATCTAAAAAAAGTCTCTTAAGTGCACGCAAGTAGCATAGTGATCCTTTAATTGGGTATAACCAACTACATTTTCTTACGTGCCTTCATCATTTTGTTACGGAAAACAAGCAAGCGTAAATATTTACGTAGGTCTTTTAATTTTAAGCTGCTTTAAAATGTTTAAATTTACGTTTTTATATTGCTTCGTGTACAAACATGTATTACCGATATACACACATACATATATAAACATTTATAAGCCTGAATATGTTTTTATTGTACATGATTTCTCTAGAAATGCAAAATGTTTTTATTTTTATTATTGATAAAATTGAAAAAAAAAACAATAAATTTTTATGTTTTCTTTTTTTATATGCATAAGAAATAAAAAAAAACATTTTTAAAACTTAGCTCATAAAAATCGATAAATATTTTATTTAAAGTTTTCAAGAACAAAACCAAAATATGGGGTTTTTGTTTACAAGTGTCATTAATGGGTTGTAATTTATATGTGTGTGTGTTTCAACTATTATGGGTGGACCTTAAAACCAAGTACTCTTAGGAAATTTTATTTTATTTAAAACAAAAGTAAACTTTATGGTTGAACGGATTAATACACAAACGCAGCTGTTTTATACAATTCGATTTATTTACCAGAACAAAAAATTGTTGTTGTCCTTAGTTTCATCTACTTTCAGGTCAGAGTTTTAGTATCAGCAGTGGATTTGTTTCTGAACAAATACAAATTTTAGGTGTGTATGTAAAGAAATACACACTAAAACCAGGTAAAACAAGTTAGAAAGTATAGTCCGTCAATCCTGATCTTTTGATACCCTACACACCAGTATTTAAAAACTAATTTTCGTGGGTGTAAACTTTTTGGGACCAATGGGCAATCAGGGACCTGACAGTTTTGGCATTAAAAGCTATTTTCTGGAGTAGAATTTGTATCGTATTGTATGGACTGATTCCAATAAAATTTTTGAACATCATTTCGATTACAATAAACTAAGTTTGAACCAAATTTAATCTAAATACCGATATATGTATATTAAGATGTTTGTAAGGCAAAAAGGGTCCTTTCTGCAAAGAAGCTTACACGACAGCTATGTGAAATTATGGACCGATTCTCGCCATTTTATTTCGTCCTTTTGGTAATTACAACCTATGTACCAGGAAATTAAGCTTAGCAAATTAAAAAAAAATCAAATTATCGCACAAAAAAACGCGCTTATAATTTCCAAAAAGGATAAGCTCCCAAGTCTGGTCGGAACTGTCCTTTAATACCAAATGTGTATGATTTTGTTTGAAAAAAAATTACTTTTTTGTTAAAAATATACTCTAAAAGGAAGATAATTGCGCCTTTTTACTTTTCCATGAAAATAAGTATTCATTAAAATTTTAATGGGAAATACAAAAATATGATTTATCAACATTTCGTCATCACGTCAACCTTTTTTTTTACCTTTTTTAAATTGTCTATTCAAATTTCTTTGTTATACTTAAATTTCTTTTTTATTCTGGTACGTCGCCATTTTTCTTAACGGTCTTAAATGTTTAATAAATATGTTTAAACATAACAAACAATTTTCGTTTTTAATGTTTTTTAATGGATGATTTAAAAAAATATGAAAATGATGGCACACGGTTAAATATTGATGCAAATTTGTATGTATAGCGTTATTTTAAACGCTCTACATTGCTAAGGCTGTGGCGAATCTTTGATACCCTTCTCTTGGTAAAGTGAGTTTTTTATGGGATTTGTAAAAAACTATTTCATAAAATCTAACAACACAATTTTTAGTCAAATGGTACGTACTAGTGCGTGCCAAATTTAATAACAATCACTGAATTCCGCCACAAATATACATAAATTTGGCTACAAAGAGCTTTTATATTACACAATTATAACAAATAAAAAAAAAAAAAAAGTGATGAGTCTACAACCAAAAATAATAATTGTGGAGGTCTATAACAAAACGCAACAATTCCACTTTTTAAGCTTAATGCTTTTTTACTGAATAATATTGTACATATTTAAACGTCGATTACGTCCTATAGTGGTCCGAACGAAACGACGATACGTTTCGTGGAGTGTGGACTGTATATAGGGGTGAATTTGGGCTACAGCTCCAGAATACCAGCCAAGGATCCAAACACCTTGTTATATTCCCCGAGAAGACGCCGATTGCGTTTCTGGGCTTATGGAGTGTATAGGGTAGCTTCGGGATTTTAGCGCTAAAATATCCACCAAGTATCCAAACAACTTGCTGATATTATAAAGGCTGGAAAGAGAACGAGAAAAAGGCACAAATATTTAAACAAACAGAAAAGCACTTCTAACCATATAAAAACACTTTCCTGTATTTTTCCTAAAACATTATGAATTTCTATTTATTTAATATAAGATACATTTACTGTACGATAATAAATTTCCGAACAATTTAACTAATTAGTTTATAAAATAAAATCACTTAAACCATTTAGTTATTGTAAAATTATTAAAAATACAGCCGTCCAATATGGCTTTCAAAACACCGATTCTACTTCGACTTGTTTTAAGTTACAACAATAAAAAAAATACATACAAAAAAATTTCACTGGTAAAATGGAAATTTTCATTGTCCAAATGGAATTTCGTAGTTATAATGAAGTATTTTCGTTAAAATCGATTCATTGGATTTCGTAATTACATTAAAAATTTTCATTGGATATATGAAAACTTAAGTTTGTCCAAGTTAAACAAAAAATTTTAATTGGGAACTTAAAAAACAATATACAAACATAACTATATTCATAAATTAATACAAAATTATAGTTTCCTTAAAAATATGTTTAATTTTTAATTAAAAAATGTAAGATTTAATTATTTCATACATCTAATGTAATAAGCCATTAAATTTATGAAATTAAAAATTTTTTTATAAAAGCAACATATTTCAATAATTGAAAAAAAAAAAATTTTTTTAACATTCAAATAACTCTATAGTCTCAATAATTCAAAGTATAAAAATATTTCGAAAAAGCATGCCTTCATAAATTTAAATTTTCATTATGACAATGAAAAATGCCATTATAGTAATGAAACAAAAACTTTAAATCCATAAATATGTGGGTATGTTTTTAGTTTTCTTTAATATGTACATACCTAAATACTTATAGCATGTACTAAGTAATGAACAAATAAATGTTCTCCTTTAAAAAAAACACACCCTTATTTTAAACTTTTGTCAACCAAATGATGTATATGAAAAAGCTTGTTCTCTCTTTATGTGGTCTTTTTTTATTATGCGTTAGCAAAAAAAATCAACGTTGTTATGTTATGACAATTTAATCTCATATTTACGCTCTTAATTGAGTAATGGCAAAAAACATGGTTTTTTTTATTCAAAAACTACACTGCCCCAGTAGGCTAGCTATCGATTCCCGCCAGCGACTCTGGTTAAAAAAAAAAAATTTAATAAGAACAACTTCGATTAAAAAAAAAAAAAAAATTCAAAAAAATTCAAAAAAAAATATAATAAAAAGAAGTCTATCAGCGCCAAGGTTGCTGGAACGATTCCCGCCAGCGACTTTGATTAAAAAAAAAAAATTTAAAAAAATTTAAAAATAAAATAAAAAAAAAAAATTTTACGTTTTTGAAAGTATTCATTCAATGAATACATTCATAGATCTAATGTAATGTTTCATTAAATACATTTTAATGAAACATGTTTCATTGATCCAACGAAGCGCTGCATAGGTTCCTTTTTAATGCCATTTTTCATGGGATTAATGTCAAAATTCATTGGTATTCTGAAGAAAATTCTTTCAGTGTAGTGGCGCCTCCCATTGTCAATTTGTCTTAGGGCATATCATCATTCAAAACAGAAACTAGGGATGGGAAATCTGCTACCTTCGGTTCAGACGTGAACACTAGTCATTGTTTTAACGAATTTATTTATTTATTGAATAGGATTAAAACGCAACAATTTTACATACATACATACATCATACTGGCTTAAATTCATTTGTTTTTTATTCATTTATCCAAAAATGGTAAGAGTGAAATTGTTCCGTTGAACACCCCAAAAGAATTTCTAAAAAATGCCAGGAAGACACCTGTCGGCTTGTTTTTCTAATGAGAGAGAGAGATAGAGAACATTATTATTTACTTACATCGTTACACATGTTTGTTCTACTTTTGTTTTACTGACCACGTTGTTTACAGAAGAACTCTCAATTATAAGAGCAGCATGACCGATATGGTTTCGCAATTATTTTACTTTAAAACTTAGATGTGTTTAGCTAAATAATTTTAACAATTAGAAAATGGGAATTTTTTTACTCAAAACACGCAAATCGTTTTTATAAATTTTTTTCCTTTATTCAAATTGCAATCTAAATTTGATACAGATAATAAGCAACTTTGATCAAATATTGTATTAACATTAATAGCTGTACTCTTTAAAGTGCAACTATAAGTATTATAAGTTTCATCTTCGTTGAAATATACAACTATAACGATGTAAACATACATACACATATGAACATAAATAAATAAATTAAAATTTTGTAATAAATTAAAAATATTTTTGATATTGATTTATATACGTACATACAAATGAACAGTTTTAGATACATTTAAAATAATTTACAACAAATTGTATACTTTTACGTGTACATACATATAAATATATGTATATTCTATTGTCGTTATCTACGATATGGTAGATCCAAAATATGGCATCGTTTAAGTCTTCGTATCTCGTTTGCGTCATCGAGTAACGCGATAGCCAATGGGTCGACATGATCACTTATTCTGTTCAGATATCTTTCGCTATAACATCTTTTATCTTTGGTATCTTAAGATTGTTATGTATAGCTTCGTTTGTTATGAACCATGGTGCTTGGGTGATAAGTCTGAAAGTTCTGGATTGGTATTGTTGAATTATTTCAACGTTTGAGTTCCTCGCTGTTCCCCAAAGTTGAATTGTTGTTGTTTTGTTTTAATATGTTGTTTTGTTTAAATATGAACCTTTTAAGTTAGCCTACGGTCTTAATGCATGACAAGGTATTTAAAGGCGTTTTTTTTTATTTTTTTGAGGGGATTTGTTGATTGGGGGGGGGGTTGTTGATTGTAAGATTTGGGCAATCAACCCTTTTTAATGCAAATGTTACGTGTACCGATTTTTGTGCAATTTCTTTAATTTGACATTTTTTAATCAAGTTTTAAACAGGTTTAGTTCATTTTGAACCATGTTCGAAGCTATATTAGCTGAATTATAAGATGCCAATAGCGCTGTATCGTCAGCATATGTTGATATACATACCTCATCAGAAGCAGGCATATCAGCTGTAAAAATTGTATATAATACAGGGCTTAGTACACTGCCCTGAGGAACTCCTGCTCTGATTGCAAAGATGGATTATATAGCATCTTTAACTCTGACATAGTACGTTCGATTTTGTAGAAATGCCTTTAGGATCATATAGAAAGGTGCTGGGAGTAATGACTTTATTTTTGATAATAATCCGTTATGCCAAACTTTATCAAATACCTGTTCCATATCAATGAACACTGCTGAACAATACTTTTTTCTTCAAAAGAGTTGCGGATTACGTTGACCACCCGGTGAACTTGTTCCGGTGAACCATGTTTTTCCCTTAAACCGAACTGATGTTCAGGTATTAACTGAAGATTATCCAATATTGGTCGTAAGCTGTATAAAAATAGTCGATTTGCAATCTTCTCTGATGATTCGTATTCAACTTAATCTGTATTTTTTTTGCTCCACATCTGACACATCTGAAAGGCTTATTGCAGTATGGTTTTGTTTGTCCGTATTGTTGGCAGCGATGACATTGCGGAATATTGTTCGTCTTCATTGGAGGTTGCACCACTACGATCGCGTTGTTAATGTGCTTCAGATCGTATGTATATCTCCTTATTGTTGTCTTATTGTTGTTTTTTATAGATAACTAAGAATTTATTTTTTGGTAGTCAAATTATATAAAATAACCGAATATTTCTTTGTTTCTTCGGAATTTGCAGTTAATTTTTTCATAGTTAAATTATAGAAAATAACTGAAAATTAATTTTTTTTACGGAATTCGCGGTTGAATTTTTGACAGCAAAAATTAAATGAACTTTTCGTTAATATACCCTTCCCCACAGGTGGTGAATAGGGTATATAAGTTTGTAATTTCTATAATATGGATGTTAGACCCTATAAAGTATATATATATATATATATATATATATGGGTCCTTATGAGGAGCGAAGTTGATTTAACGATGTCTGTCTGTCCGTCAGTCCGTTGAAATGGATTTTACGAAGCCCCATATATGAAGGGGCCAGGTTATTATACATTTATGTCACATATGGTCCGGAATTATTTGCTATTGAAATTCAGCAAGATCGGTCAATAAATGGCTGAGATATGAGTAAAAAACTACGACTGCCTCAAATATTTTCCTTTAAAGGTCCAATTAGACGTGACATTACCATACCAACACTGTATTACCAAAACGACATAAGCATACCATACAATCCAATTCAATTTTGGTTTCTACGGTCATACAGTGGCTATGGTAATACAGTGTTGGTAATGTGGTTTTTTTGTTGTTTTTTTATACCCTTCACTACAAGTGGTGGATTTTATTTGTAATGTGTTTAATTTTACGGATACACATACACATTAATGCATGTATATGATATGCCGCTCAAATAAAGAAACAAACTCATAGACTCAATATATTTTAATTTAACGCTTCTTCAGTAAAAGCATTCGTAGCCGAGTCGTTAAGTTCTCTCCTGAGACTGGTGATATTGCCAGTTCAAATCCTAAAAATAATTTTTTTTCATTTGTTTTATTGAATTTTTTTTTATGTTCTAAAAAACGATTTTAAGATTATAAAACGAATTTCAAACATCAACTTTGGCAAAAGAGGAAACGGGCTTAGGTACATATATAAATTTTTTGCTTTTTTTTATATTCTTCGGCATGGCGAAATGAAAAGTTAGCGTGGCTCAATTAATATTTATCTAAGAACGTTATTTATGTATAAAACTTTTTGTTCTTATCTCATCATGGTGAAGGGTTTATAATATTCGGCATAGCCGAATATAGCACTCTTACTAACTTGTTTTTTAAATACATTTTCATTTAATTTTACATACAGAAGAATTTAACTTAATCAACCGAAAATTTTAATTGCAACTGAAAATCCGTAGTAATATGCACTTAGTTTTTTGAATAAATTTTAGAATCAGTTAAAAATAAATTTGCTTGGAATTTTTAATGTTTATTTATTTAAAAATTACTGAACGGAATACTTCTTAAATAAACTACAGTCCGTCACTGTAAAAATATTGTGAGTGTAGAAACAAATGTTGGAGATAAACAATGTAGCGGTGTTGTTGAATCATTTAATAGGTCTAGAGACATCCTAGAGCTGCGAGGGTCTATTTTTTACAATTTTATAAGCTTCGTATGGAAGCTTCTTATGGAGTGGTGATATGAGGTAGGTATGTTTGAAAAAATGTGAGAGACAAAAAATCACTGACGGTCTGTCTCCCCTGGGGGATTTTTTCATCTTTTCCTTCAACTTTGACTTCGGTGAGCGGCCATTTGCCACCACTTCATGTTCATGTTCAAAGTGTAAACTTTAAATAATGATAACAGTAATTCTAACTAACGGAATATTCAGTTATTTTTAGGACCCTTAACGCCAATTCTGTAGGCTTACTTAAGGGCATAATTATTTAACCGGTTAATTTTTCCAATCCATATAAGTTCTTTACAAGAAGATAACCAACCTATTTGTTCTAAATTTGATCATTTTTACTATAACCGTTTTCCAAATATAAATAAATTTAAACTGTCTTTGAATGGGGGAGTTGCCTCGACCACTTCATCAATTCTGCCCACTTTTTGACAGATGTTTTGTTTTAATAATCAATATTTTATCTGGGGAACTGTAACCCGTTCTTTAGACATTTAAATTATTTAAATTATCTTTGTATAAAAGGTGTAACGCTACTTTTTTAGTTTTCCGGTTACCGTTCTCGAGATATATCAACAGTCTGTATTGTAATTGTATTGAAGGTGCCACTCCCATTTCTCTAAGCCAGCCCACTTTTGACAGATATTTTGTTCCAAATTTAAAAACTTGCTGTAACCGATCTCCACAGAAATTTATATTTGGGGGACTCACAAGGTGTGCTTTTAAGTCATTTCGTCATAATGTCCTAAATAATATTTTACAATTGCTTAAAAAAAATACTGTTGTGTTTCAAACAAAATAACAATTTTAATGCTGTGTTCATTGATTCGTCATAAGACATATGACCTTACAACTTTATGATTATCTTGTGAATTCCCCAATTGTGTTTGTATGTGGAAGGGGCTAAGCCCACGTAATAATTTACAAATATTAATTAACTATGTTAAGCGCCGATATTTAAGAAAAACTAGCTTATTAATTAAGGAGTCAAAATGGAAAAATCAAACAAACATACAAACAAACGCATTTTCATGTTTATAAGTAAAACTACATATATTTCCCTAATAAATTTAATTTTTCAATAATACTAACATAAATCTTTAATACTGTTCCATCTCATTTCATAATATCAATTACCAATTAATTGCGTTTCAAATAAATATACAAAATTAGTATACCGACCACATGCTACAGCAAAGGCTATAATAACAGACATACATACACACAAAATTACGATTATTATTTTTGAGAAAAGGCATAAGAATAATAATTTACTCATGGCAAAGAAAATTTACAGGAACATAAATTATATCAAAAACATGCCATTATTTAGCAACAATAACGACATCAGCAAAAAAAAACATAAAAAAATATTCCTTAAGACATTACAAAAATTATGTTTCAAGGGGTGGAGAAGATTACAAAATGCCATTAAAATAAATAAGAAAATTATAAGAATCTGGGGTGGTGTTAGAGGTGGGTTAAAGCGCAATTAGGGACCAGTTGTTATTAAAAAAAAGTAACACAATAAACTTAAGAATCCAAATAACTTAATTAGGACCCAGCTCAAGTTGTCTTCTTTAATTAGTCATTAAAAGCGTTTGCTGCTTTTTTACATTACATTTTTTATTTTAAAATCCAAAATTTTACTTTTTTACAGCTAAAAAGAAAAGTAAATATTACTAAAAGTAGCGTGCACAAATTACCCATATTATTGCCAACCAAAAAAAAAAATAGGAAATATGGGATGAAATGATGTTTGTATTATGAAATTTTTTAACGCTTTAATAAACATTTCAACACATACTCAATAATACATTATAGAGCAAAAAAGAAATACTAAAAAACCTCGAAGCATTAAAGGGCCGGAAACGGGATACAGTAATAAAAAAATCTACAATATTCAAGTTAACAAGTGCCGAATCTAAAATACCCACCAACATTAGTTCAAATAAAAAACAAGGAAATTACAAAACATTTTCAATATTTTGTAGATAAAAATTTTAAATTGCAAAATGGCAGTTATTTAAAGTGATTAATCGATTTTGCCTATTAACAATACCAAATAGAAATTGGATACGCCAGCAAAAACTTATCTTACCCAGTAAATTACAAGGTGGCGTTAAAGTTTTCACCTAATGTTATTTGACTGTAATTTTTTTAACAAATGAAAAATTTTAGTTTTGCTTTTCGGCTGTGTTTATTTAATATTGAACTATTTTTTTTTTTTTTTCATTAATTAGAAAAAATTATATCGGCCAGGTGGCCGCTGTCGGCATTGATGGATATGCGGTGATAGGTTCCCACATTTCTCACAATAACCTTTTTTAGCACTGCAAGGGTATGGTTCTTGTTGACATACTTTGGGGAAAGCCCACAGAGAAGTCTAGCCCTTAAATGCATTTTGATGTAAATCTACATCATATGTTAAAACCGTCATCTCTCTTGATGTGGCAAAATTTGCAAAGTTTTTTTTACATTTTTAATTCCTAAGAACTTACTTACCGTTAGCCTGTGCAACTAGAAGCTCAAGAAGTTTATTTTATTGTGTGTAACGATAACAATAGGAACAACTCATTTTGTATATAGTTTCATTTTGGTGTGCGTTAAAAAGTGTGATTTTTTATATAAAAATAACATAAAATAAGTCAGAAAAATTGTTTTTGGAAAGAAAAAAGGTAATAAAACGAATTTTATTAGTATTTGTTTACATTCTGATGATTTTGTGCATAAAAACTTTGTTTTGAATGTGATGTAGAAATACATCAGTATGCAAAATCGGTATGCAAAATCAGTATGCAAAATAACACAAGATACGACCTGTCATAGACCATCTATATGAAGCATTTTGATCTATACCCATTGATCAACGCCTTTATATAGACGAACAGCTGTGTTTTACAAAAAAAAGTCCATTTCTCGCCGGATATGCATACCGTTTCCAGGTATACTCCGCTCAGGCCAGAGTTAGGAGTAACGAAAAATGTCGTTTACGGTTACTGCGAATGAAAATTAATAATATGTGTTTCTAGATAACTTTTATGGCTCATTGCCGCTGGCATATTATTTCGCAAAACAAGGTTTCCGTTGCGTTGGAACCATTCAACAAAACTGATTGCCCAGTTATCGGCTTCCGGATAATAGGGATGTTATGAAAACTTAGATTTTTAGGGGAACGTTGATTTTAGAGAGGCGGCGTGAAAAGACAATAAGGTTGTTACCATCTGAATGTCGTCAGCTCATTATTGGTTTGGCTCATAGCATGGTTAAACTACCAACATATCATGGTAAAATTACCATGATATGCGCCAAACCAATAATGAACGATATGTATATTGGCTCTCAACCTGTAAGCAGTAAAAGTCGGTATAATAAACGACCAAAACAAAATAAGAATGTACATAATCCAAAAGTGGTGGAAGACTATAACATGCATATGGCTGGACTTGACCTGATGGGTAGCTACTAAGATCATAATTATATAAGCAAAAAGTTGAAAATGGTACTTTTGCTTGTTTTACCACATTTTGGACCTCGTTGTCATCTTGGCTAGTTTCAAAATGCCTAGGCTGGTTCCCATTGCAAAATAGGATCAAGTGGAGACAAAAGGGGTCGGCCCAGCAATAGCTCCCTTCCTTGAAATAAGCTCACAGACAAACAAATCGAAAGGATCACCTTACCATTTTTTTTAATTCCCTAAGCTTATCCCCTCGAAGCTCTTGGCTTGTCTGCAGGAAATGAACCAGAGTCTCTGGCGGGAATCGAACCCGCAAACCCGGCGCTGATAGACTAGCTCACTGCCAGCTAGCGTATCGGGGCACCATAGATGTGTGAAAAGACGGCGTTGATAACTGGCCTTTATTTGCAAATAGATTGCGATTAAAAATACCGGAATGTACGGGTACAACACCGTGGTAACGCAAGAGATTCAAGGTGCCTTTATGATTAAATGCAAAAAATAACCGCTTTTTAAATTTTCATACAAATAAATTATTCATAATTTTAAAAAAAAATTAAATTTTAAAAATGTAGATATACATCAGTATGTTTTTCTCAAAATAAAAAGAAAATACGCATATGGCAGTTATAATTTTTTTAATCAACTAGATACATTTTTAGGTTGATTAAAATTTTTTTATACCAAAAATAAAAAATCATGCATTTAATTGCTAGAATAGTTAAATCGGGTGATTTTGTCGGCCAGTGCAAATCACCAAAACGAGAGATTAGGCGACCTGGAAAAGTAGCCTTCAGAAAATCGAAACAATTGTTTCGCGTTCTTGAGAAGTATAGCACTCCATTTTATATTGACGTGTATTTTGTATCTGCTTACTTCACAAATGTCAAAGCAGATCTTTTATATTTACCGCCGTTTGCAAAAATTTTAGCATCTTTCTATAGGGCGATGAATTTTGCGGTATCCTGTATATTGTAGAAAGTATGAGATTTAAACCGAAGCAACTACAAACAACATCTATCTGTATTTGTCTCACTGCACAGAAAAAAATCTCGCCAATTTTTTTTTTTTTTTTCAATAAAGCCAGTTATCAAAAATAAAATCAGTTTTAATTAAAGATTTAATCAAGTGATTTATACATTTACTTATTTTATTTATTTATTTATTTAAGTCTATAGATTTAAATCCGTACAGACTATAATTTAATTACAAACAATATTATTAGTTTATGTATTTAAAAACAAAATAATACTACGTTTAATGACACTGGCACTTAAAGAAAAGTCAACTAAATCATACATTTCATTAAAATCTTTGCGTGTTCTCCGAAAAGGATCAGAATTTGCATAGTTCGTGTGAAAGGCCTGAAGATATAATGGTATGTAATTGCGAGTTGATCGCTGAGGATATAAAATGTTTTTTATATCGAAAAAATTTTATTGATACAACTAATTTGTTAACAGGTGTAAATTTAATTAATTTTTAAATTAAATCACGAATTTTTTAATTGAAATCAAATTATATTTTTTTTTTGTCTGCTTCACTTTGCTATTTTTAAATTGGTTTTCAGGTATAAATTTTAGTATTTGGGAGAGCAAATTTTATGCTCACTTGTGTCTCATTATATGTCCCGTTGTGGTACGCTTCCATTTATACTTAATACTATTACACTCTATTCCAACTGATCAACGTTGCTTCTAAGCCATTTCGTTGCCCTTTCTCTCCTGTTTATTCGTTACAACTTCTACAAAAATCTTTGTTAGGAAGTTTCAACCTTGAAGTGTGTGCGACAGCTATCTAGCCAACATGAGATTTCTAGACAGGTTTAAGGCAATTCGTTAACTCTGCATGGCCATAGTGGCCAAATCTTTTTTTGGACGCAGTGCAAGTGTAAACTTTCTTTCATGTCTCATTGGCAATATGGTGAAATCTTTCCGAAATTAGTTGCTTACGCCTTGTAAGAGCAACAATAATGTCGCAGTGGACTTCACTTTAATTTTAGGTGTAGCGGCATAAACAAGTGCTTCAGCTCTATGGTTTACTTAAATGTCCTCTTGTCCAGTTATAAATGAGAGGGTAGCGGTCAAATGTCCGCTTTCTCGATTAACTGCAAGCAGCGCATATGTATGAAAGATCATGCATCTGGTAATTTGTTACAGTTGTAGGTAGTTGTTGTTCAAGTGTAAGCAAAGTTTTTGCTTGCATGTTCAGAGGTAACTTTATAATGGTTGTGGCTTTTTAATGGAGAACTTTTTTTAACTATAATATGGTTGTCGGTGACAAAAATATGGTTAAATTAAACATAATATGTTTAAAATTTTCTTTAAAAATAGTGTTGTTGGAGGTGGGCATATTAAGACATTTTTTTCTTTGGGTGTACAAATTGGGGAATTATTTCCAGCGTTTAAAAAACTGCAGTCAAAGTAGAAAAACTGCCATTTCTTCCACTTCTTCATTTGTCATTGGCCAAAAAAAACTGTTGCTTTTACTTCTGAATTATTAAGTGTCAGCAGTCGCTGTCAAATCAACTAAAAAAGGGAAAAGTTTTAAACAAACATTCGTGTTTTGTTCGACAATTTTTGGTTTCGACTGCAGTTTTTTATACCCTGGTTATTAACTGGTTATTAACTATCTTCCGAATGTTTTTTTTTTCTGTTTTTAGAGTTTTAAAATTGTCCCTAAATATAGTGTTGTTTTATTGTGAATAAAAAAATTCTATTTATATATCAATTTATGTTTAAAATTCGTTTTTCATCTTAAAATAAACTTAATTATATGAAAAACTATATTTAAATATGAATTGATTTTTAAATAGAATTGGCGAAAAGGCCCTAAGTTCATTTTGAATTTGAGGACTTAGTTCGTAGCGGCGAATCTGTTATGTAGAAACTATTTTAACCAAATTTTATCTTCCTAATGGTCACTTTCTCATTAGGCGATTATCTTTTTTCCCAACGAAAAACTGCACATTAAAGAAATTTGGTTTTCTCAATGTCTCGTTTGCTTCTATTTTATCGCAATGCTAAAGGCTAGTTTACACGGTAATATATTGTATTACGACATGATGTATAATGAGAAAAGTCATATAATGTAAAAGCAAAATGTATTGAGTTAGAGAGAATACGAATACAAAATCTGACAAGCGCACAGTGGCCGAAATACCCAATCTAGCGGCGCTTTGTTAATAACTCCAAAAACATAAAAAATTGTGAATGATTTTTTTTTTTTTAATTTATATATATTTAAATAAAACCAATTCATTTAATTTTAAAAATTGTTTGTTTTTTAAAGTATATGGGTAGATCCATATATAAACAACCAATAAAATAGGCATTTTGGACCTGACCCTCTCCAAACTTGACGAAATTCGGTACGAAAATTGTATTCTACATGGTTAAGACAAATATAAAAATTTGGGATTAGTGGACCAAATGGTTCCGGAGATACCAGGTCATGAAAAGTTGAAAAATCATCAAAATCTTTCCTAAGTAGTTCAACGTTGTTCGCTAAATCTTTCTCAATTTTTAAGCAACGAAAATAAACAATATCTCATTTTAAAGCTAATGAAGTTTCTATTAAAATGGTGTCCATCAAGATTTGTTTGTAAAGGGTCAAAGGTCATATTTACCATGAATTTTTAAAATGTAAGAATATTTTTTTTATTACACTAGTAAAATTTTGTAAAAAAGGGTTCTGCTTCATATTTTTTTTACAGTTTAGAAAAAAATAAATAATAAAGAAAAAAAAAACTATTCAGAGTCGGATCTTTCAGAATTAATGCTGTCAGGTAGGTCATTTATATTTAACAGAAGCTGCTTGACCTTATTATCTATTTTGATGTGTTTTTTGGAGTATTTCGAGGTGCTTTTTGATTTAGATGTAATGAAAGGATCCGACGAAACCAATAGAGCGTGAAGTAAGTCTTCCATTGTGTGCAATCTCGAGTCTTTTCGGGTGTGGTTCAGCCTATAACAGCGAAAATCTTTATTTCTTGCCTCAAGTGCCTCTTCTGACATCATTCCTATTGGTAGGGAAACTTTTTCAATAATATCTGCTCCATGTATTAATATTTTATGTACTGATGGAGGCATATAAAACCAAGGGTATTCGGAAACAAATATTTTTGCTGTTTCCCAGGCATATATGCGAAAAGCCTCTACGTTAACTGCATAGCCACATGCCATTGTACGCAATATTATACCAAACCTTTTTATAATTTCCACTTGTACGCCAGTTACTATAGAGACCAAGGTTGGCTGCTCGAAAAACATTCTGGCGGTATTCCCAGTGTTTGTATTCCCCGAACCTGTCGTTGGAATGTCCACCAAAATACCCATTTGTTGTCTTAGTTCACGTTGAATTTTTCTTTTGGTTTGTTGAGCAATTTCTTTATTTTCTCCCCGAGTTTGCCAATTTTTTATTGGTATTCTGTAGGCAATATGAATTATACACTCGAAGCACCGTATCCAAGCATGAAGTGTCGACAATCCATATTCACACAAGTGGTTTTGTGGCTGCCTCAGTTTAACTAACTTTAGATTGTTCATCAATTTTGGTGTCGCCCCACAAATTCCACAAGCCAGTGATGATGACTCCGCTATGGTATTAAACACTTTTCCATCGATCATGGTCAAATGAAATTCGTGCGTTACTTCAAACAAACTTAATTTTGTCGGCAGAATTTGTATAATTTGTCTATTTACATTTTCTGTCTCAGCCCTAACTAAATCCGCTGACTCTTTTTCAAAAATTATTTTTATAGGTCTGCAGAACCGAGTTGAAGAAGGCCGGCTATTTTGCCATAGTATTGCAGATCCTTTTCTAATTTGTATAGGAACAATGCATACAGCAAATAAATGAGAGACTAAATGGTCCAGTATCAGAAACACTGAAACGTTGACGGTAAGTATAGTGCCCACTGCTACCGTCACAGCCCCATTTAAATATTGCTTTTATGCATTCGTTACTATTGCCTACAGTCATGAGATCCTCAAAAGCTGTTGAAAAGCCTTGTATTATACGTGCAACAGTATGGTCTACGAGACTTTGCAAGCCAACTTCGGCTGAACGTTCAGTTACGTGTATTTCACTGGGGTAACACTCTGTTTTAGTTTTAGCCAAAATATCGTAGCTTGGATAAATATTGCAGTTTCGTTCTTTGGCACCATATTGCATTAGTCTGTATGACCTTTTTGAGTATCCACCATCAATATAAAGAGCTAAGGCTTCCTCAGGTGTATACGGAATATTTGTTTTTGGTTCAGAGTCTACAGATTTCAGCATTTTTGTAGCTATTGCAAATTCTAAACATAATTTTGAAACAACCTGCGACGCACTTCTTTTTCCAGCTTTATAAAGACTCACGCTCGCCGCTACCATTAACTCTTGGTTCGGTGTTTCATTGGCAATTGATGAAATTTTTTTTTTTTGAGTCTTATTTGTGCACTCTGAAAACGGTTACTCTTTACGTTGAGCAACTGCTGGATTAGGGAAAATAATGTCTTCATCCAACCACAGCTTATTTCGCTCTTCAAATACAGCCAAAACTCTGTGACATTCTTTCCACTTTTGTATAAGCTTGCTAATAAAATTTCTCAATTGTTTCTGAATTTGGTGGTATTGTTCTTCGCTATATTTCGAGCGATCAATAACATTTGAAAATATATGATTTTCAACCATTAAAAATTTTTTTGTTGGCACTGGTTGACTATGCCATATTAAAAAAGGGTGCGTTTAGATTCGGCCATTGTAACTAAAAAACGAAAAAAATAAAAACTTTGCAAGAACTTGCAGCCTATATTTGAACTTGACATAGATAACAACCCATTTAAACAAAAAATACAAACAGTGAACCGAATACGGTCGAATCCACCCTACTTTTATTCCACACAAAATTGGATTTAATATCTAAAAACACTTTCACTAAAACAAACAATCAAAGATCACAAAACTATTTTTTTTTATTTAATACATACCTTTTAATAAAAATGAAATCCCAAATCTTATTAAAAAATTAAATATTTAATTTTTTGCTGTCAACAAAATTGCACAGTTTTTTTCTAAACCATTTTAGAAACTTATGTATTCTCATCACACCAGAGGTGTATTTTTACAGTGTGTATTTTCATGCTGTTTTTGTAAAAACTTAAAATTGCAACCATCTGCGTTGTTGCTATTATTTTTGATTTTACTTTAACCATCCGTGTAAATATGAACTTTACTTACAACAGATTTTTATTATTTTCTTTTAAGCACGGAGAGAATTTCATATTATTTTGATTCTACAAAGTCGAAATACATTATATTACCGTGTAAACTAGCCTTAACCGGCATTCATCTGCCGATTTTTATTTTCTTTTATTTGACGTACAGATAAATTCAATCAGCTGACTCCCAACTTTTGCATGTATTTTGAGTGGTGTTGCCAACTCAAACCAATGTTTTTTGTCGGTATATTGAGAAACCCAAAATCGTTAACGGACAGTTTATCGGTACAATAAATTTATGTTGACATTAAGTAACAGACAGTTTGTCGATACATTGAGAAAATGGCCATAACTCTTCTATTAAGAACTCTGTTTTGTTTTAACCAGACTGACGAATATACATTGCTAGACTGTCTCAGAATTTCACCAGAATCTAGAATTTATGTTTTTAATAGGGTATTCGATGAAAATTTTGACGTGTTACAAGCGGAATGACAACATCAGTATACCCCAATTTTTTCTTTTTTATTTGTTTTTTTGGAAGTGTGTATACAAATTAAAAAACATTAAATAGAATTCTTGAACGGATATGAGGGCCAACAAAAGCGTTAAATATGCGTATCATGAAAATCCATACATATGAATATTTTAAAATTTGTATGGATTTGTTTTTATGACCGAACACATATGAGAAATCATATAAGTGTGTTGGCATGTAAATGTGAAAGGGATGTGACCAGCATTACTGTGGCAATAACAAATACATACTACTTTTTTTATTGCACAGTAAGGAATTCAAACATATACATATGTAGTTTCTAAACAAAAGCGTAGTATGTATGTTTATATTATAAGTTGTAAGATTTAACATTTTCGACCCGGACGACACATATGCGTACCACTTTAAGTTTAAACATACTTAATATCTTCGAATTCAATCTTGCTCGGCTGTGAAATGTACCATAGAGTCTTTAAGCTCTCCTTAAAACATAATAATTCGTTTCGTTATGTTTTTTTGTAATTTGTATTTACGGTACCGCTTTTTGTAAGTGTCAACGCTACCAAACTGAAGTGCAAGCGTACACCTATGATGCCAGTCGCAAGACCTTTACTTCTATTTCAGAATCTATAGTCTTCATGCACAGAAAAAATTCTCTAAAATTGTTCACCAATTAAAGCTTTAATCAAAAATATAATCAGTTTTAATTAAAAATTTTATCAAGTGAATAAAACGTTTAATCAAGTGAATTAAACGTTTAATTAATACTGTTAACTGGTTTAATTGATACTATTAATTTGTTTACTGGTGCAAATTTAATTAATTTTTTACAAATTTTTTAATTGAAATCAATTTTTATTTTTTTCTGTGTGATATCGACCCCTTTGCGCGAAAGTATCGTATATGCCAAATTTTTTTAAAATTTAGTTTTTGATGCAATCTTGTTCTACATTCAAAGAGACGTCACCTGACAAAATATTGTAGGCGAATTCCACTTCGTTGCTCCAAAAATTTATTGTATATTTTCATTTTGATGTTGCAAGCGAAAGCAGAGAAAAGTAGAAAAATGGCTGTCCTGTAAAACTTGGTTTTTGTAACATACGATAATTTCGCGCAAAGGGGCCGATATTTATGTCTTAACAATAAAAATTATTCAATCTGTTTGATTTTTGATCGAACTAAACATACTCTTAGATAAATTTCCTCTAGTAATTAGAATTTTGGTGCAACATAATTTAGAGGAAGGGCTGCATAATGAAAATTATTGGGATTCATTAAAAAAAAACTTTATACATATCGTCACCTTCCTAAGCGTACACGAGAACAGTCGTGAAGCATCTCGATACCTGCAGGATCATATATTTCAACTAGAGCTGTGGTTAAAACAATGGAGAATAAAGGTCGATGAGCAAAAATGCGTACATATTACATTTACCTTGCGTCGGGAAACATGCCCCCCTATTAAAATCAATAATCAACTAGTGCCTCAACAATCGCATGTCAAATAACATGGAAATTAACTGGCTTATTGGAAGAAATTCTGTTCTTAGTCTCGATTGCAAACTACTACTTTACAACTCTATTTTAAAGCCAATATGGTGCTACGGTATTCAACTATGGGGCACTGCCTCGGCCTCAAATATCGAAAAAATTCAAAGGCGCCAAAATAAACTTCTTCGAATAATCACAGCTGCCGCTTGGTATGCTAAAAACTCAAATATCCACAAGGATCTCAATGTGCCACTGGTAAGGACTATTATTACGAAGTATGCGGTAAAATATTTAAAAAGGCTAGAGTTGCACCCTAATCCACTAGCTCGAAATATTTTAAATGATAGTGGCCACACTCGCTTAAGAAGAAGAGACACTGCAGCACTTACCCATTAAGATGAGCGATAGACACCTACATATGTGAACAGAACCCGTATGAAGAAAATTTTTGTCTGGCACTGGCAGGACATAAAATAAATTATTAGGATAAGATTTGATTAATTATTGTTAGTTCATATTTAATATATGAAGATTCAATAAATAAATAATGAAAGAAAAAAAAAATAAAAATATATCGTCACCTTTTTTTATAAGAAAAAATTCGACATTTTTAATCGCAGGAGTCTAAAAATTTGCGTGAACATGAACAGAAAAAATTTTAAAATCTCTCTTATTACCAAATTCATAGAATCAAGCAAACAGTTTGTTGTTTTTGCACCTTTTACCAAAGTTATTATATAGATTACTAAAAATTGTAAAAATTTAAAATTGTCAATATATTTTTTTAATAAATGATATTTTTAATTTTAATTAAAAAAAAAATCAACAAACTGTGCCATTTAAACAGTGTGTTAATTGATTTAATTAAATATAGCTTAGGTTTTGGCAATTTCCAACAACAATTCTACAAGTTTAAATTATTTTTTCTTAAGCAAAAAAAAATCAATTAAGATTTTTTGTTATTTAATGAATATTTAAATTCAAAATTTATTTCAAAACAACTAAAACGTTAATTAAATCAAAATACTGTTTTTAATAATCTTTAAAAAAAATTATTTATTCAATTATCACATTAATTAAAATGAAAGATTTTTTAAACAATTGTTTAAGTTGATAAAAAACTACTGATAAATCTTTTTGTGTAAAGTTTGATAAAAGTTACCATTATCAGTAAAAAACTTGATATCGAATTTTTGTATAGTTAAGTCCTTTTGCTTTTAAAGTAGTTTAACCTTAGGGCCTTTTTATGTTTAAAATCTTTTTTTAATTTAGTTTTATTTTTTGAAAATGTTATAAAAAAGAGTTTAACTTAAAATTGGCTTAGTACAAGACAGTGACCTGTTATAAGCTTTTTTTTAAATTCTAAAGCAATCAAATCACCATGATCGCCAGACTATTAACTAGAACAAATTTCAGCCTTTCAAGACAATATTTGGCATAAAATTTTCTAGATGGAATCCGAGAAATATTAAAAATTTAAGCAAAGAAAATGATTGGCATGGGAGCACTCAAGGACATTTTCGTCATATTTTTCATCATTCTTAAATTGTATGTTCTCTGCACACAAAAAAAAACACTAGGGTAAAATTAAGTTTTTTATACTTGCTTTAAATACGAGTTGTTCTCAAAATATTAAGTTAGAATAACACTAAAACGTAAATAAAATAATCCAAATGGGATAACTTTCAAAAATCAATGCCGGAATTACGTAAAATAAGTACAAAATTCTTAAATCAAGTAAAAAAAGATTAAACTTTTCGTTGGTAGTGACACTCTGAGAGTAAAATTACAAAGTGAGCGTTTCAACTTATCAAAGTTTGTTACAGACACTACAACAACACCACACAAGCAGTTAAAAAACGACAGACAATATCAACAGACCAAGAAGAAAACACGTTATTTGCATGTTTAAAAAGTAAAATTGAGAACTCTTACGTCTCATTTAGTTTATATTTTCAGTTATAAATATACATTAAGTTCTTAAAGTAAAAACCATATCGGGAATGATGCTGGTGTTTTATAATTGATATTCCGTAAGGTGTAAAACGGGTAAGTAAATAAATCATAATAAAATTTTCTTTCTAATTTCACTTTTGGTTTATTTAAAGTACGAGTTCGGGATTGAATCAACTTTTTAATTCATAAATCATAGGCATTTTGAGATGGATTCAATCTTAGTTTTACTTAAGTCAATCTTATTTTCGAAAAATTTCAACAACGAATTCGGGATTGAATATAAATAAGTTAAGTATTTCGCGATTGAAAATCCGTACTTGAATTAATCTTTCTGTACTTGATTCAAGAAAATCCGTACTCACCGTACTAATAATACCGCTTCGGTTTGATTTGAGTACGGATAATATAACTCCAATAGAAATGTATGCTTTATTTGTATTTCAAAAAGAAACGCGAACTTGGAATACCCTGTGTATCAGATTTAGGTCAAATAAAGTAATTAAGCGTAGATAGAAAAATTAGTATTGCATCTCACAATTTGGCGTTTTGCTACAACTATGATGTAATCCTCGGCAGGGTATCATTATTATCATGTCACTGTACGACAAATTTCAGGTCTTGGCGTCACCCATGATCAAACTGACCAGATTCTAAAAAAAAAGCTTATAGAAAAATATACATATCTCTCAGTTTTTCAAGATCATTTCATTTCGCGTTTTTAAGCGCAATTAAATTTTTTATGTGAATCCACCTGTCTACAACTTGGGGAAGTTTCAATTACACCCACACCCAAACATTTCGGTAGCGCTTTGCTATTTTTTTAATTATTATTTGTTGTTACTTTAACCTAATTAGTTTTTGGTGGTAATTAGTTAAGATTTGATTTTGTAAATATTAATTAACTTATAAACAAAATTTGTAATTCTATTATTTTCAGTTTAAAGTGACAATGTAATAAAGAGACCTAAAAAAATTTCCGATGAACTGACATCTTAGACGATTCTTTTAAGCGCATCTTAAATTTAATCCCACTTGATTTCCAACCTTTTTACTGCATTAAAATCTATTTTCAGAAGGGGTAAAATATGGGAAAGTTTCAAGAAAATCTGTTTAGATGATTTAAGTTGTAATACAATATTTTTGGCCCGAAATTAATACAAATAACAACATAAAAAGATGGTTATTGGTTATTCTCTGATCCGCCGCACTACTTGCATGTTATTCAACTCAAACGCATAACAACCTGCCCAACTTTAGTGGTGTAGGTAGCAAAACGACAAATCTTCCAAAAAGAAAATAAAATTGCAATTTTTATTCGATCGTACTGTTGTGTGTCACAATTTTTTCTCCTTAATTATCTATGCTCTTAAGCCGATATCTAGTTGAATCTATGATTTCTGAATTTTTAAAAGACGAAATTCAGACTTTAAGATTTATTAAACTTTTTTAAAAAAGCTTTACTGCCTGTTTTAACATAAAATAAAAAATTTCGTTCGGAAATTTTTATTAAAAAGACAAATTTGAGTTTCTTTAATTGTTGTTAAAATTATAATTCCCGAATGAAAATTTTTAATGCAAAAATAGGCAGCAACACTTATAACAGCTGATTATTGATTAAGGAAATATTCGTTGAGAGACTTGCTTTGAGCTTTATGTATTAACATAGACTTCAGCCTAAAAAAAATTATAAAACCTGAAATCAAGCAATAATTTCTCCTATTCCTCATGTAAACTTAATTTCAGAAAAAAATGTTTCGGAGCGACAACAGAAAATTATTTAGTTTAAAAAAAACTTGGTTTTAAAATAGATTAAAAGAGTCAGTTATCGTGGTTAAATGTGTTGTATATAATTTTTCTGAACACAAAGTTTTTTGGGTATGAAAGAGATGTGAAGAGAGATGGCTAAATTAAGCAATTAGTTCACCAGCTGCACAGAAATATTATTTCGAAATAGGGAATTAGACCAATAAATCCTACACGGGAGACGGCTAAGATTTGTTTTAAATTGAATTTATGCATAACTTTTTGGGAGTATGGAAATATTTCACTTAGATCCCAAAATAATGTCAATTGAAAGGTTTTCTTACCAGCATCCACACCAGATAATTTAATCTGTATTCAAAATAACCCAAATCGGTTTAGTATTTTATAAATCCCTTTTACCTAAGTAGTACAACTTACAGTCTTTTTTACCAAGTTCAGGAGTAATTAACTACTACTTTTACTGTCAGTTAACAATATGTTAATTGACAGTTATAGTTATATTGCTAACTGACAGTAAAAGTAATTGTCAATTGTAACTAAACTTGTTGCAATTGACCGTTAGAGTAACAATACAATTTTTTTTTTTTTTTCATTTGTCCCACTGTTTGCTTTTTTCAAATATTTACACATCCGGATAACGTTATTCATATACCTATTAGTGGTTTGATGAATTCCACAATAAAAATTGAGGATAGTAATTTAAATGGCATCCATCATCATAATTTTCACAAGCAACAGAGCATCGTCCATCATTATCCTCATTTTAATAATGAAAGAAGGTGTTGACCATTTCTATTTCTTTTAATGACATATACTAATATAATTTTATGATAAATGACTTCTTTAAGCTTAAGAATTAGTTTAAATACATGAGTGCAGAATTTAAGTGACAGGTGAAGTTGACATAGAAAAACAAACACAAGTTGGTTTTCATCTTTTAAATACATTTAATTACTGACAGATCTATAAATTAAAAAGAATAAAGTCATAAATTACGTTACAGTTCAGAAGTTTTAAATAAAGTAGTTTAAATTTATTCAATTGTTAAATCACAAAAAAAAAGAAATAATAGCCCGTTTTCACTGCAACGACATCTAGTACTTACGAGATTTCGAACAAAATCTAGTTGTTTTTGTCTAGATTTTCCTTACGATTTTGACGAAATCTACTCAAAATCTAGAAAAACTTAGTGATCAAACTGGGGTTTTTTCTATACCATAAGTACAATAGTACTTAAAAGTACGGGAATGTATTACAAAAAACAAATTGTCAGCTTATTATTGGTTTGGCGCATATGCCAAAAAAGGTAACATGTCATAACGTCCAGTGTCATAGTGTCCAAAAAGAGCATGGTATATGGTATAACCAGCTTCGCTAACTAAAGTTTCTCTTCACAGACGGCCTTCGGCCGGGCGCAAGGATTTTCTCCTCTATGATAAAACAAGTACCGGCTTCGGTAGCTAAAGCTTCTCTTCACAGCAGGCCTTCGGCCGGGCGCAAGGATTTTCTTCTCTTTGTTATAACAAATGCCGGTAGTCCGCCTTCGTTCGGAAACAAGGCCGATTTTAAGAGCTTTACTTAGCGAAGCAGGTACTTGTTAAACCATAGGGGAGAAAATCCATGCGCCCGGCCGAAGGCCAGCTGTGAAGAGAAGCTTTAGTTAGCGAAGCCGGTACTTGTAATACCATAGAGGAGAAAATACTTGCGCCCAAAAGTGTTTTCGTTATATATTAAATATACATATACACCCAGAGAAAAAAAAAGAACCAAACAGTTTTTAACAAAATTGTTACCATATTAAGTTTAATTTAACCAAATAATTGTGACCGACAACCATATTATGGTTAAATTATTTTTTTTTAAATAGTTTTGTTTGTTGTGACCATAATAAAACAAGTTTTTTCTCTGCGTGTATGTAGATCTTTTTGTTGTATTTAACTTCTTTAGTAATTGTGGACCTTATGACATGTTTAAAAATGACATTATGTCCTTAATGCCCATGGACATTATGACATGGACACAAAGTGTCCATGGACACTATGACACTGGACGTTATGACATGCCACCGAGAAAAACAACAATGAAGATTGACATGAAGTTTTCTGAATAAATACCCGAAAGATTGTTTTTGTAATTTGTAAATTTTTTATTGAATTTAATAAGTTTACCAAAACAAAATAAAAATAAAGAAATAAATAAAAAAAAATAAATAAATAAAAAAAATTATTAAAATTTAAAAATAACACAGTACAGCAGCCAATCTGGGGGGTGAGAAATTCCAAGTCAGGGGGATGGTACTAGGTCAGTATAGTAAAATCCTCAAAGGGTTTGGCGTTCGTATGTGTCAGTTTTTTTATGACCTTTTAAATTTTTTCCTTATCTTGATGTTTTTTCGCTTAGTTGTAACATTTTGGCAAAAACGTAGTTTAACATAACTCGAGAACCACTTGTCCGATTTTGATAAAACAAATTTAGAAAAATTAAGAATTACAATTTCTCTAATCTGTTTCCATACCGTTTTCCTATATGTGCAACACTTTCGAAGTTAAAAATGAATGTATGAAGGAAAAAAAAGTATTTTTTGCCTAAAAATTTAAATATTTTTTTTTTTTAAATTCATAAAAAATCCAAAATGGAAAAAAGTGCCAAAACTAATTACTTTCGCGTAAAGTCACATAACTCATGAGCAAAAAAAGGCATAGATAATGAAAATCGATGCACGCGTTTTTCATTTATTCACAATTAGGTAAATGTATGAATTTCAAAAATTTGCTCCAGATATGCACAACATTATTTGGAGAAAACATTGACACTCACAAGCCGAACTCTCTCATATTTTTCTACTGTACTAAAAGAGAAATATTGATGTGGCAACACTGGTTCTGTAATGTTCACATAAAACATGCATTGTCATTATACTTCTTCTCTTTCTCACACGCGAAAGTAATTAGTTTTGGCACTTTTTTCCATTTTGGATTTTTTATGAATTTTTAAAAAAAAATATTTTAATTTTTAGGCAAAAAATACTTTTTTCCCTTCATACATTCATTTTTAACTTCGAAAGTGTTGCACATATAGGAAAACGGTATAGAAACAGATTAGAGAAATTGTAATTCTTAATTTTTCTAAATTTGTTTCATCAAAATCGGACAAGTGGTTCTCGAGTTATGTTAAACTACGTTTTTGCCAAAATGTTACAACTAAGCGAAAAAACATCAAGATAAGGAAAAAATTTAAAAGGTCATAAAAAAAAACTGACACATACGAACGCCAAACCCTTTGAGGGTTTTACTATACTGACCTACTTCCATCACCCTGACTTGGAATTTCTATAGTGTAATTATACATACAAAAATTAATAAAAATTACAATAACATGAAGAATCAAAAATCAAAGTAGAAAAGTGTTATTATGCATAATACTCAAAGAGTTCTTTTTTAAAATGCAGAGCGTTGCTTATAAATTGAATGGACGAAGGTAGCGTGTTCCAAACGACGGACCATCGTTACCGTTGCGCGACTTAAGTTGCAAGTTGCAAGCTTTTTGACGCTCTGACACTTTTTGTGCGACCTTTTCAAAATCGTCAAATTTTGCAACTTTTTCTAACTTTTTGCCCCTTTTTTGTAAGTGAAGTGAACATTCCCCGGGATATGTAACCTCATTCGATTGATCAGGTAATTATTTTGTATCCAGACAATTTCAATCAGACACCAGATCATTATTCATATTCTTAAAATCATAGAAATTAGTTTAATCATATACATAAAGTACTTGGAAATTAAAAGTTAGGAATATCAAATCATTTGTGGAGAAATAAGGTACTGGAAGTTGGTCGTATAAAAGAATTTTTTTCATATTGCTGACAAAAAATAAATTCAATAATGTGCTAGATGAAGAAGTGAAATGTGTTGGGACTGTACAATTTGTTGGAACCAAACCAATCGATTTCATATCATTGATAAGATGACTCTCAACGATTAAATTGGAGTTTAAGTCTCCACATATAATAACATCATCCTATTCTAAGGTTAGCGTTTTAATCTTTTCCAAAAAAAATTCTGTGCTGTCTCTAGTATTTGGTCTGTATACAGATCCAATAAGTACTTTCCTACCGCCAGCAAATATTTCGATGAATCTATATTCAATTTTATTACGCGAATTATTAGCAGAAGCTCCAACATGTTTGGAACTACAGAATAGTTTACAACTAATTGTATTTCTGACAAAAATAGCCACACCACCACAAGGAGTTTCTCTATTAAAACGAAAAATTTTGAAATCTTTTAACTTAATAATGTTATCAGGAACAGAGTCATTAAACCACGTCTTAGTCACTCATACAATATCTACAACCAGAGCTTTCAAAAATGTAACGAAACTCATCGATCTTGAACTTTAAACTCTGAGCATTAATATGGCACAACTTAATACCTGATAGTATTTTATTAAAAGTGAAAATTAATGTCTTGTGCAGCGTTGCCACGACCAAAAAAAATTTGTAACCAAAATGTAAAAATAAAGTTACCAAAAGGGAAAAAAAAGTAACCAAAATCATTTTTTATCAAAAATTATATTTTAATCGCAATTCAGTTAAAAAATTGGTCTATTTATAGGCTTATAAACCGCTCGACTGATAAAGTTTTGACAGTATATTACCAAAGGTCTGGAATGAACAATCGAAAATTTTTCAAAATTTTTAGTGGTCGTGGCACAAATTGGCACACTTATTTTGGTCTATTTTAAAACTTTATGAGCTAGAGCTTTAATCTTTTTATATAAAGAGCTCTTACAAGTAAAACTTTTTAAGTTTTGCTGTGTTATTATGCTTCAATGTGTTCATATAAGCTAAAATATGCGGTACATTTTTGATATATAGATGCTTTTTGCCCGGTGGAAATATAATCATATTAAACCGGATGGGATTGGAAGGGCCTTTCATATTATTGTTTAACTAGAAAAGCATTAAAACTAGCAGATAATGGCCGTCTACAATTCAAATTATGAACCTTACATGGTTAATTTAATAGTTTGTTAAAGTTTAAGCTTCTAAAAATAAATGTTTTGGATGCACAAAAACCACATATCACTTTTAAGGGTCAAATAAGCTGAGCGGGTAATTCTTGTTTCAAAACAAAAAATTGGTTATTTTTGTGTTAAGAAAAGGAACCAAAATGGAAAAAAAGTACACAAGTACACATTGGAGAAAAAGTAACCAATTTTGGTTAAAAGTAACCAAAACGGTAACGCTGGTCTTGTGCCGCATACGCCACTTTCCCAAATTTATTTCTAAAAAGCAGCTTTTTGTGCTGCATACGTATACTTGTATTGAGCTGTTGCCATTTTATTTTGCTCTTGGTATTACACAGCCAACGACAAACCTAATACATCCTTCTTCACCCCTTGCAATGGTTAAGGGTATCCAAAAAAAAATGTAAGATGGATAAAAATGTACATCCCCCCCCCCCTCAACTTTCGTAAAATATACGACACAAATTTTATGTTTTTTTCTATGACGACTCAATTTACGATTAAATTAACGATAAACTTGTACACATAAATGATATTTTACTTTAAATGTGGTATTTTACAGAAACAAATTTTATATCTTGTTAATATTTTTATGTTCCGTTTTCTCTCCCCTTAGGAAATGCTACTTGTAGTCCTTGTTAAATATTTAAGTGTTGCTTCAACAAATTAACTGGATGTTTAATCAGATTTCCACTTAAAGTTACGATAAGAAGTTATAAATAATCAGGGCAAGCTTTTTTTAGCTTTTAAAATAAAAAAAAATATATATAAGCATCCCAGCAACGAAAAAAATAATCGTATCTTCTTAGTAGTTATTGACAATAATCAATTATTATTGACAGTCACTCGTTTTTTAAGGTTTCTTTTAATATCGAGTTGAATTGACTGTGCTTTAGTCGACAGGAAATTTTGGGGCGACTCAAATCAAAGTTTAATCATTAAATACGTTTAAAGAAAAATAAAAATGTTTTAGTAATTGTTCAAATTTAATGTTTAAATTGGTCCACCAAAGTTTTCGAAACACCTGAGTATATAAAAGCCATTTAAGACTTCATTCAAATGGCATAGCGCTTGAAAAGCTAAAGCCGTCAGGGTAAATTCAAGCGAAAACTCGAAAAAATCTTATATTTTATTTAACAAGGCATAAAATTAATTAAAAGTCCCTTAAACTATAAGGAATGAAAACAAATCGGTAAAATTGCTTAATTATTAAGCTGCCCACAGACGAGTGATTTGTGCGTGTAACTTGTTCGTGCTTGACGTCTTGTACTTGCTATTTGTTCGTTGTTTAAGTGGGCCTGTGCGCGAACATTTTAAAATTTTTTAATTTTAGTGTAGAACGAAACGTCAAGTTGTATCTATTGTGGATGGGTTGTTTACATATTTTTTAATCATATAACACTTGACGCCTATTTCTTCTTAACAGCCAGTCATTCGTCCAGTTGCTTGTTTTTTCAATTTATGTTCTTGTTATGTCAACAAATCAATTATTAAAAGTGCAATTACATCCTTGGCTTCACAATTCATGCTTTCTTTTTGACGCGTGGAAAAATTCTACGCGAACAAATAACACACATAAAATCTATTGCGAACATTGCAAAAACTCGCAAAAAATAGTAAAATTGGAAACTAACCCTAAAATTTATTTGTAATTAAAAAATTAAACAAATTTATTTGAAATCGCTTAATAGCACTAGCCAACAAGGTTTTGGACAGGATTTTTTGAGATACAAAAATATGTTTTTATTTGTTTCTTACATAAAAAATCACTAGTTTTTTTTTTTAAATCAAGGAATTTTCAAGAGTGAATGGCGTTACTTAAACGTCGTTTGTATTTTGTTGGTTCGGTTTCACGTATTAGAGTCCAGCAATAGTCTCCCAGCATGCTTTTGTCTTAAAATCCTTGATAAATTATTTCAATTTTCATTTTATCTTGGAAAGCACGTTCCCTTGTTCGCGCTGACTGCGCCTAGTTTTTTTTTTTTGGAAAAAAATCTTAATGCGAATGAAGAATATGCAAAACATTGTCGGTGTCCAGGGTTTGTCCAAGTTTCTGACTGCAAAACCAAAATAATTTAAATACGCATATTTTAGTGATTCTGATATTGCATATCCTTTTTTTCAATTAAATATTCACCACACACAAAATAAAAATAGCTTGAATCAGTAACACACGATCCCCCTGACATGCTTAAACGCTACTATTATGAAGATTTAGAATGAATGTGGTCTTCTATTAAAAAAATAATTGTGAAATTGTAGTGTCAGTATTGACTGCTTAACAGTATTGCCAGCATGCGATAAAAAAATTAACAAAACGTGATAGCCCAATTTTTATGCCAGATTCGAATTCAGATTTCACCCGGATTAATTTAAAAACATGCTTCGCTTCCGCAGTCAATGCTTTCCCCAAATTTGTAGACCAGTACCCATGTTCAGTAACTTTAGTGAGAACTTCTCGCATCGAAAAGATGTGAAACAAAATATTCCATCGTTTCTCGAAAAGTGAGAAAAAAGTGCATCTGTAACTTATGTCGAAAACTATCAAAAGAGTTTAGGTCGTTACGTTATAAATGTCATGAAATTGCACTCGAAGTCGATGCGACATTGCAGACGTTGAGAACGCCAGTCACACATATCGTCAACGGCGAACAAAATTTACTAAAATTGAAATATTTTTAACAACAGCGGCGAAAAAACAACCGTCGGTAAAGTGCGACTTTAATGTTTGTTGTTTGCAAACGAGCTTTGAAAACATTCGTATATTTTATAAAAATGTTAAAAGCAAAATAATTAAACAATGAAAAAATGTGCCAAGAACAAATTATTATTATTCTTTGCATTTTTAATTGTTATTTAGTGTTCAATTTTTTGTTTCGCCCCATTTTTAATCGTGAGTTTATTTGAGTTTAAAATATACATACATAATGTAATTTTTGACGAGCTTTTTTTTAAAAAAGAAATACACCTATACCTTGATTTATGCGATATTTTTTTACGATTTTTTCAGTTTTTGTTTGCATATAGGGATGCAAAAATTACCTAGATTTTTTTATTTTTAACAAAATTTCTTTTTTTTACAAAATACATTTCTTCACAATTATCAAATTATTAAAAGTTATTTCATATCTATCATATACATATACGTTTAAGAATTATGAACCCTTTACACGAGAAGCTTCTCAATATTTTTTTTTTTAATTCATGCACACAAGCAGCATAAAAAAATATATTAAAAAATCAATACAATATTTATCGCTTATGAGCAAACTGTTTATAAGCATTTTACAATTTCATTCATCCAAACTTGTGCAATTGCAATTTGCTATTTGAAATAGCCGAATTGTTTCATTTTTTTAAGCATTTTCTTATATGCATATCCCGCATTTATGCAGGTGAATAAAATTAAGGTTTTCAAGACAAAGTCTTGACAGAAAGAATAAGAAAAAACAGAAGAAAGGAAGCAACATGCAAATTAAATTGAAATGATAATTACAGCAAATTTCTAACCACCAGTACCACTGGTTAAAGATTGATGTTTGACTGTTGGTTGGCAGGCACCGCAGTGGTGCGGAGGTTAGAACGTCAAAGAATTCTGATGAAAGTATCTGGTGGTACTTGAAACATGTAAATTCCCCAAGTTCGATGCCCAGCTCAGCCAAGAATAAAAATTATCAATAAAATTTTAATTAATTTCATGTTGTAAAATTCCCTTCAGTAAAAATTATTTAATGAAAATTAAATTTGATTCAAGCCTTACTAAAGCTACGGTCACACATGTCAAATATTTGACAAAAAACCGGGCCAACATACAAACTAAATAATCATTTCTTTTAATTCCAATATTTATTTTGATTATAATACCACATATTGCAAAAAACAGTTTTTAGCAATGTCTAGTAGTATAATTAGTTTATTGTTAAATCTGGCTATTAACTATTAACAAAAGTAGGGGTTACGCTAATTGGGTCAAATATTTGATAAGTGTGACTGTAGCTTTAAAATATCAAAAATTAACAATTAACAGTTCAACTAAAAATCACAAATACAAATAAAATAAATCTTATTAAAAATCTCTTATAAGCATCACTTCAAGCTTGAGTCAAATACAATAAAAACGCACAAAATTGATATCATTAAAACAAAATTTTGATTAAACTTTAAGCGTATTTATGCACTTTCGCTTCAAGTAAAATAACTTTATTCAAGATGCTGAAGAAACTAAGCGAGTTTTTCTTATTAGCACAGTATATGCATATAAGCGAGTTTTTAAAAATTCATTTCTCGTTTAAAGGCACCGAAAAACGAGCAAATTATGTAATGCTTATAAGCGATACTGAAGTACAATTATTGTTCAGAAAGAGAAAAATATTTGTGAATTTGGTTTTGCATAATGTGTATGGAATAATTAAGTTAACATTTTTTACCATGACAGAAAATATTAATAAGAGCCAGGCGAAAAGAAAAGTAATATTTTTAGAAACCAAAATTCAGATTTTAGATAGACTTTGTGAAGAAGGCAGACTAACAACAGTTTCTTAATTTATTTCCATTCACGAAGCGACAATAAAATTTATAAAAAAGGAAAAAAGAAATAGGAAATAGGAAAAGTGTTGCAGCTGGACCTAACGAGTCTGAGTGCAACTTCATACGTTCGGGACATTACAATTGAAAAAATGGGAAAATCAATAATGATCTAGATAGAAGATTAAACTCAAAAGCGTATCGCAATTGATACCAATGCTATTACAAATAAAGCTTTAAGGGCTTATGAAAAACTTTGATCAGCTACCATCTACAAAAAAACATCGTTTCGGCAAGTCATGGTTGGCTTGACAAAATTTAAGCAGACTTTCTTTATATAATCTAATACTATGTTCACACTTGAGCTTTTAAAATGTTGATTTAGTTAATCAAAGCCGTTCACATTACATTTATATTTCTTTAAAATGTCCAATATTTATTGTTGACCTGTGTTGATTATCTATGTTGTCATATAAAAATTATAAATAAAAAATCCACAAATTTTTGTATTTTTAATTTTGTTTTTTTGTTTTTTATCCGATATTTCGACCATACATCGATGGTCATCTTCAGGGGCTAAAAAATACACATATATTTAACATTTAAATTTTATATCATAATACTTATCAATACATACATCTAAAACACTGTCAAACTAAAAACTACAAAAAATATTAAAAATGTACAAAGATACTTTAATAAAGTTATCAGAAGATAATTTTACACATATTACTGATGAAATTGTAAAAATTTATGAATTATTTAAGGAAAAAAATAAAAACATTAAGCAGAAATCGTGAATCGATTGTACACCTTTATGTTGGCCGATTCTACATTATACTCAGTTTGAGGTATGTTCAGGGAAGAATTCATGTCAATTGAAGTGATTTACAAATCACTTCAATGTATGGTTAATCATCTCGATTTTGATGTGATTAGAGCTTAAACTCGTTCGAGTTGCTTAAACGCGTTTAAGAACCCAAGTGTGAACATAGTATAAAATAAAAAGGTAAACAAGCTTCAGCTGATATAGATGCGGCTAAAGAATATTCAGAAAAATTTGCTGAAATATTGCTGTCAATTTATGCACTACTGATCAAGACTTCAACAAAGACAAATCGAATTTGATTTACTTTTAAATAAATGAATTTTCTAAAGAAAATTTAAAATTTTTCCGTATTTCGGTATTTTTTTCTGTTTTTTTTATTTCGATTTACACGATTTTTTCAGGAACTCACGAAAGATTTGTTAATCGAGGGATAGGTGAATTTAAGTATTGGGATTATGGTTCATAGTTTTTGTATTAAAATAAAAATGAATATATGTTGCATACGTTGTGCATATTAAGTTTAAAATTTCAAATATAAAGACAATTTTGAAATAATTATTTTCTCTACAAACAGAAAATGTTTTTTTTTTTTTTTTTGGTTTGGCTAATTAGTAAATATTAAATATTGCTCAGCTAAGTCGAATTTTTGATTCGCTTTTGTAAAAATCAAATTTAGTTTTTAACGTGTTATACATGTATCGCCGGCTTAATATGCAAACCTGCTTAATCCACTTTTTAAGTAAATTGTGATGTGGATGCCGTGTGGTAGAGAAAAAGATACGCCTCGTCGGCCAGCATGTAGTTTTTCTTCTATTTAAGTCTTGAAGTGGGTAAATCTAATTGTATTTTTAATTTTCTATCAAAAATAAAAAGTTTTTTTGTCTCTCCTGTAAAATGTGCTGAAAGGGAGTTAGCAGGTTTGAAAATTAAGCCGACGATATTTAACTTCAATGTTTATTGAAAGATGAACATTGAGCCAATAATTCTTTACCAATCAAAACAAGTAAGAAAATTAAGTCGTGCAATCCAAGAAATACCCTATAAGTAATACCCTACAGAAAATTAGTGACTTAAATTTGTTCTAAATTAGTTTAGAAAAAATCTACATGTAGGAATTTGTTCTTCTTCAACTGGCAACTATCCACATTTGTAGTAAAAACCTTTTTATTAAAGCCTTAACCACAGATGAAACAGGTACATATATATATAAGTTTGTAATTTTGCTTCTAATTTCTATAACAGTGTGTGTAATTTTTTAAGTCATAAAAAAATAACCATATACGGACAACTCTACGTGATAAAAGACCTGTGTCTCCCAGTTTTGCCCAAAGTCATGCACTTTTTTTTATGGGCCCAGAAAGATTTGGGGCCTCGAAATCATTTTTGCAAAAAAGTGATCATTTTCTCAGGCTCATGTTTGATTTACCCTCTGAGATAAAGTTGCACTGTGTAATAATATATACATTCTGGATCCTTACGAGTTGCATTGGCGATGTCCGTCTGTCCGTGTGAACATTAAAACCAACCTCTCGAAGATCCCTACACTTGAACTATTCTAGTTTTTGTTAACATAAGTATGAAGTTTGTAAAAGGAAGTATTTTTATAAGCTTTCCAAATAGGACAGTTTTAAAAATTTGTTAGATTTCAATTTCACTCGTTTTCGATTTCTAGCACATGGCTGTCGTTAACGAAAATGGGGAAAAAATTTTTTTTGCTAAAAAAAGTGCAAGCAAAGCAGTTTTCAAAAAAATTTGCTAAATATGCAAAAATTTCAGTTTCATGTTTTGAAAAACTACACGCAGAGAAAAAACATGGTTGAAGTATGGCTTGAAAAAAAATAACAATGTTATGGTTAACATTTAACATATTATTAATTATGCTGACCATAATATGATTATTTTTGGCAAAATTCTAGAAAATTTTTGCCATATAATGGTTAATTTTGATCAAAATATGGCTAATTTTGACCATTATTATGTTTCATATTGACCAAAATATAGTTAATTTCGAACAAATTATGGTTAATTTCGGGCAAATTTTTGTTGATTTTAATTATATTATAGTCATGTTTAACCAAAACATGGTAAGCTGCAAACATACACATTATTAAAGTCCAACCATAGTTTGTTGCTCCTAGAATATGGTTATCTCCAACCATGTTTTTTTTCTGCGTGTAGTAAGTTATAAAAAATTAGATGCAAAGGAAAGGATTATTGGTTAAAGTTTTAGGGTTTCGGGCAGTTACAATATTAAAATTTATTCAAATTTTTTTTCAACTCTCTCTATATGTTCGCTGCTTATGAAAAGTACTTTAAGATCGAGATTAACCAAACCTGCTTTACAAATTTTTAATTTGGAAAAATACCAAGAACGCCACATGCCTAGATAAGTTAATTTGGACCTACTGAACACGAAAAACGCTTCTTATTAGATAGAAATTTGCGGCATATCGACGGAAAAGGCATTCAATTACATTTCCAACGATATGCCATTTATCTCGATCGGAATTTTCGGTTGGGCTCCACATGGGTTTGAGTGGGACCATACACCGAAAAACACAAAAGTACCGTTATCTAAACAACGGTACTAAGAAATAAAAAATTCAGGGTTTTTCGTGTTCAGGAGGTCCCATTTAACTTATCTAGGCATGTGGCGTTCTTGGTATTTTTTGCTGTAAACCAGTGCAATCATGTGTGAAAAAAAATAGAAAAAAATTATTTACCACAAAAGTGTCTTGCTTTTTTGCTCTTACTATACTCGTTCTTAACTTTTTATTTTTATTACTTTATCGCCTGGCTTTTGACCTTAAAATTTGTTTGATTTCACTCTTGAGTTAATAAACTCAACTTCACTTTATTGCAATATTGTCGTTGCTTGTAATTCGATTTATTTATATATCATCGCTTTATTTTCATTTTTCTTTTAAGGCTTTTAGTTGAGGGTTTATGAGAGCTCTGTGGTCACAAGTGCTAATAAGATTTTATAAGTAAAATAAATAAACATGAAATAAAAATTCAATATATAATTTTTTATAACGTTCGTTGGAAATACGCAGAAGTGTTTTGTTGAAATTACAAAATAAGTTTTTTTCTTTTTTTTTTATTTAAAGTTAATAGTATAAGTAAAATTTTTATCTCTAAAAGATAAAAAGAAAATAAAAAATCAATTAAATTTCTTTTTAAATTTATGCATCTGAAGAGTTACGAAATGTCTTAGTAAGACAACGTCCACATTAAGAGCATTATTGGTATTTCCCCTGAAGGAAACCTAGGTGCAAGTGTCTAGAAGTCACCAGTTTTGTCGACTATTTTAGTGACATCGTTAACGCAGTGTCTACTCTACACTACATATGCCACTATCTGTGCCTTTAATACGAAAAAAATAATAAAATAACAACTGAGAAGTATAATCCCAATAAGAGCTAAAGCAATAATAAAAAAGATGGTTTTGAATTCGTATTCGTAACAAAAGTGTAGACTAGATTTACTAAAATGTACTATTGACTTTCTGGTTACAATGGGTACATAACTACTCAATAGTACCAACTTCAGTAGTAGATTTTCAATAGCACGCACATGTTAAATGTCTATAGTAAATAACATTGTCTGGGCTATAATAAGTCACTTGTACTGGTGACTGTGTCAATAGTGAATCAGTACAGATTCACTAGTTACACTTCCTGCAGGGTCTATTCCTACGCCATCATTTCAGGAGAGGGTAGTATACGCTTGTATTGATGTGTGAACTCACAATCGATCTAATGTTGTCTGTCCGTTTGCCCTGCTAGTTCGTTGTCTGTCCATTTAAGCGTTGTACGTAAAGTTTACGTCGCAATTGTGGAGATAGTTCGATAAATGTTATCAAATATGTGTTAATTGTCACTAGGACGAAGCCCTTTGAAAATGATGGAAATCCGTCCATAATTTCCAATAGTGCCCATAAAAACTTCTTTCTTTGATGTCTGTCCGTTTGCCCTGCTTGTTCGTTCTCTGTCCATTTAAACCTTGTACGTAGAGTTTACGTCGCAATTGTGGAGATAGTTCGATAAATGTTATCAAATATGTGTTAATTGTCACAAGAACGAAGCCCTTTGAAAATGATGAAAATCCGTCCATAATTTCCAATAGTCCCCATAAAAACTTCTTTCCGAACTAGAGTCTGTTTGCCCAGGCCATTGAGGGGTAGCTACAAAATGATTCTAGAACCACTTGTTGGTATACCAATTGGCTTTAAATCATTTTAGAATCAATTTTAAAATGTCCATCCGTCCGGCTGGCTGGTTGTCCATATAAACCTTTGGGGAAAATTCAGGTCGCCATTTTAAAGATTCTTTGAAGAAATGTGTTACATCGGTTATAATTATCGCAAGGAACATGCCTGTTGGAAATTGGGAGAGAAAGTCACATACCCCCAATATACAATAACTTCCCTAATGCCCCGGATTCCAGGACATTGACATAGAAAGTGAAACACAGTTTCCTCTTACTCCTCATTATGACAACTTCTATAATAGCCATTGAATTACAGACCAACTTTACTAGCTTAAGTCCCCACAGGCCACTGACAACAACTAAGACCTCTGTTCTAATTTGGTCTTTATTGAACCTTAGTATAAAGTGTCCAGGATATGGAGCAGGTGGATTCGCAAATACATCCCATCTGGCAATTCTATAAGACTCACACTTGATAAGTGACTTACAGTCAATCATTGGAAGGCCAATGAATTGAACAATGTGTCATCCATGCGACCACCTCGTTTGGCAGGCTCATCTGTTTGCCCGGCCAGTCCGCATGCATGGTGTCCAGCCGTCTTTCTGGCCGTGATGTCCACAGGGAGCCAGATTGACAGTGTAAACAGCGCTCTCGTGGATACACTCTTGTAAATTGATTTGTAAAAATTGAGGTGTATGGTATGAATTTCTAGCGCTTGACTGACTATCGTTTTAATGTCTACATTTCTTGATGGTAGTTGAAGTAAAAAAAATCTAGAATAATTTAAAAATTTTAAGCGAATATATTTCTATGTTAATGCACATAAATATTCATAATTTTTTATTTGAATTTATTTTTATTATCATATATCGATGGCTTAATATAAAAAAGGCCTAACTCGTTTTTTTTAAATAGTTTTTTTGTTTATTCTGGTAGCTATTGCCACATGTGTCTTATTCTAAAATGTTTAAGGGACTGTAGTTCAACATTTGTTGTATATGTTTATTAAAAATTGCATTATAAATTTTTTTATCAAAAACTTTACGGATTTTATATCTCTTGTAAACTAACAAAAAAAAATCGAGTTAGGCCTTTTTTATATTAAGCCATCGGTATATTCATATATTAAAAAAAAACAACAACAACATAGCTCCAATAATAAAACCTTTTTAGAAATTTGAAATCCATTGTATAGTTTTACTTTATTTTATTAAATTTTTTACTTCATTCCAGTTTCACTTGTTTAGTCTAGTTCACTTTAGTATTCCACTCATGTTTTGACGTTTTATTTTTATCAACATTTTTATTGCTATTCTCTTTATTTTCCTCCCAACTTTATTTCGAAAAAAAAAAATTTTAATATTAATTTTTTTTTTGTCCATCATAATTTCCATAACAATACTTGGCTTATAATAATTGACTTTGTTTAGAGTACTTCATTCGTTCTCGGTGGCTTCGAATTGCAGTAGCAGCAGCCAGCCAGCCAGACAGTCAGCCAATCCAACAGTTGAAAAATATAGTCTGAAAGCTTATGAGAGCAAAAGTGCAGAATAATCCAAAGGCAGCATGACAATGTGAATTCTTGTTTCATTATTGCACAGTGTTTTTATTTACTACTCCATCAACCATCCGGCACAATGGCAGTTGATTTTAAATATGATTTAGAAACCACTTGTTTTTCTTTTTCCCATAAATTTTTAAAATGAAATTTATTTATTTTACATAATGTTGAAAATAAGTATTTTACTTTTATAGCAGGATTAAGGGAAAATATAGCAATAAAATTTTAAAATGTTTTAAAGGTTCAATTTGGTTTTTTGAATGATTTGCAAAACAAGAGTCCTTGCGGAGTTTTATGACCATGATAAAGGTATTAATATTTAATGTATGTAATAATCTTTCTTGCTTTTCATTAAAATAAAACCCTGTTAAATTTATGGCCATTAATATTTTTTTTTTTTTTGTTTTGTATTTTTTTAAGAGCTTTGCTATAAATCAACCCATATTAATTAATAAAGTGTTAAAGAACCAGTACTAAAATATAATTTGTATTTAAAAAAAATAAAAATAATTTTTAATTAGCAAAAGAGAAAAGAAAGTATAATAAGGCAAACTCGACCGTAGGAAACCTTACACCACCATAGAGAATGGAATAAGTGTTGCAAAAAAGCATAAAGGAGTGCTCACAATTAATAACATAAAAGTATCATGTGCAAACAGTTGCAATATAAAACACACCTATTTTTAAATTCGGCTAATGGTTTATTTTATACTTAAATAGCTTTACCCGGTGCGCTTCGCGTCCCCCATTGAAATAAGATTAGTCAAATTTCTTAAAACAGATCTTGAGTATCGATAATGAAGCGTACCCAATATAGATACTTTTACTATTTCCGTTCTACCGATATACATAAACCTATATTGTGCTTATATTGAAGGTTTCATGCCAATTTCTCCAATCCAGCCATCTTTTTGACAGATATTTTGTAAAGAAAAGCAAAAATTTAAAACCTTTTAAAACTTTGACCATTCTCCAGATATAAAGAAATTTAAATCTCCAATCTAGCTTACTTGTTGATTAATGTTGTGTATTGATAACACTGCTCAAGAAATTGACACGTTTTTGAGGAAAGCTGGGCACCTGGCGTTTTAACCTAATTCGGGCACGCTGAATCTAGTGGTGCTCGCCGTTTTTTTAGTTTGGCTCTGGTTTTCGAGATATACCGTTATTTCGAAAATGAAGGAGCTTGCACAACATATATTTGCGTAACTCGAAAACGATTTAGTTAATAAAAATTACTTAAAAAAAACCGAAATTCCGCAATAAAATTTCCTTTAAAAAAAGTAAAACTTTTTTCTTATATTAGCAGTCGTTTTTGAAACATAATTTTTTTTTTTACATTTCAGTGACACAAAGAATGCTGACGAAGGCCGTAGCGGGCCAGAAAATGCATAACATTCTGCTGGTGTCTAATAATTGTAAATTTTTCTGTTTCATTGCTATCCAAAGGAGAGCTAAGGTAAAATGTAACAAGAAAATACAATATAATAGTCTGGTAGTGTATAAAAGTCATTCCTAAAAATTTAAGGAATAGAACTATTACATAAAAAGCTTTATAAAATACATAACTAAAATGTAACTCATAGAATAAATTCGAAAAATAAAAAATGTTGAATATAATATTTCTATTTTTTTTTTTTTTATAAAAATTTCAAAATTTTTGTTTTTTAAAAATTCATAAAAAAAATTAAGAATTTCAACCATACATGTATGCCGGTTTAATAAAATTCTTAAATTTGGCCCCTGCAGTGCCTAGGATGCTGCTAGATGGGTCAAATGTATGACCAACCCCACTTTATTTTTCATCTAAACCATTTATTTCTAACATACCTACCCGCTATCTGTATTCCTTAAGGGGGCTCCCATACAAAATATTCAATACAGATTAGTAATATATTGAAGAAAAAGCCCCATAACTGCCAAAGATTCGCCCCTTGGGGGATAAAATGTATGACCGACCTCCATAAGTTTTTTGTTCTTAACATTTTCTTTAAACATACTTGCCATATATCTCAAACCCTTAGGGGGGCTCCTATACAAAAATGGCCGTTTAGTTAAATTCTTAAATTTAGCCCCTGCAGCGCCTAGGATGTCCCTAGATCGGTCAAATGTATGACCAACCCCACTTTATTTTGCATCTCAATCATTTATTTCTAACATACCTACCCGTTATCTCCATTCTTTAAGGGGGCTCCCATACAAAATGTTCAATGCAGACTAGAAATATATTGAAAAAAAGTCCCATAAATGCCCAGGAGTCGCCTCTAGTAAGATAAAATGTCTGACCGCACTCAATTAGTTTTTTATCCTTAACATTTTCTTCATACTTGCTCGTATCTCCACTTTTTAGGGGGCTCCCATACAAATATTGCGTTTTATGAAACTCTTAAATTAATTAAAATTGTTCGACTTTTGTGAATAAAATCAAAAGTTGGTAACAGATTTTAATTATTTATGGCTTGTTTTGTTTGCAGCATATGTCTGCAAAAAATTAAAAGCCTAGCTGCATTTTTTATGAATTTTTGAAAAACAAAAATTTCGAAATTTTGATAAAAGAATTTATTTTTTTTTTTTTTCAAAAAAAAAATGATGTTTCAAAAACGGCTGCTAGAACTAGAAAAAAGTTTAACTTTTCTTAAAGGAAATTTTATTGCGGAATTTTTTTTAATTAATTTCAATTAACTAAACCGTTTTTTAGTTACACGAATAAATGTTGTGCAACCTCCTCCATTTTCGAAATAACGGTATGTCTCGAAAACCGGAGCCAATCAAAAAAAAAACGGCGAGCACCTCTGGATTCAGCGTACCAGAATTATGTTAAAACGCCATGTGCCCGACTTGTCTGTTTTTTCAACTAGCATAGTGTAATCAAGCTAAATATTTGTACAAAACCGTACCCCGGATCACTGTTATTTACACTTTCTTTGTTATGGTAGAGCAACTCGTTTTAGGAGCAACAGTTGTGTCCTATAAGGTACTGCTCCCCTGCCCCTATCAATGAAATAAGCAGTCTTTTTCATTTTTGGGGCTTACAGGATGCTGTTGTAAAAATGTTTTGCTCCCCCTGCACCTACACCCTTAATTTTTATTTTGAAAGGTGTGGTCTATCATAAAAGTGGGTCGTTCAAAGCTTGAAGGCTTTTGTTTTCAGATATGCGGTATTAAACGTTTTCGTTCTAAGGGAGGCACACCTCCCCCTCCGTCTACCCCACCCATATTTATTTTGTCATTTTTTCTAACCATAATAGTGGCTTTAACCACGTTTTAGAACACCCGCTATAAAAGTACTTCAGTTAAGCGATATTTTATATATTCATCCTATCGAGGTATTGCTGCCCCTGCGCCTATTCCCTTAATTTTTATTTTCAAATGTGTATGTTACCATAAGGGTGACTCCTACCATCCTTACTACAACAGTTCTTAAGATATGCGATATTTAACATTGGCGTCCTATGGGGGTACCTTCCCCTGCTACTATCCTCTTTAAATATCGGGGCTCAGAAGATGCTACAGCAAAAAGCGAAGAAATGCGATTCGTAATATTGGCATCCTATGGAGGGTACCACTTCCTCTGCCCCTATCGAAAGAATAAGTAGCCTATTTTATTTCCGAGACTCACATGATGTTACTGTAAATATAAAATTTCAGGAAAATCGTTTCAGTAGCTTAGGAGTCTATAAGCCAACAAGCAAACATACAAACAGACAAACATTTTTCATTTTTATATATATAATAGATAGAAGATGAGTGGAAAATTATTAAAGCAATTCATTGGCATCAAAATTAAAAAAGACACTTTGTGAATTTTTTCCTAATGACGGCAACATATTCTTTAAAAACCATTTAGTAAACAACATATTTTATTGTTTTACAAGTTACCTGTTAAATATTTATTACAATATTCGATATATCCTTCTGGCTATTGAAATTTACCTAAAAAGAAAAGAAAACATTTGATTAAACATACAATAAATATTTAACAAAAGCTTTAAGTAATATATTAAAACTGATATACAGTAAGTTTAGAAAAGGCTGAGTTCCAGGACATCATAAAACTTTGCAGTCAAAGTCAAAAATACATTATCTAGTTTTACGATGCACAGTTTGCTTTTTGCGTATGAATCGCTAACTTTTTTGGTGCACTTTGCATTGCAGAATGCATTTAAAAAAGCTAGTATCTTCGCAGCTGATGTTTTGGATCTGATCCGTACTCAAACAGACAATCTTGATTATCCAATTTAATTCTGATACAACAATTTTTTTGCTGTAAACATGGTTTATTCAGCAGTTGAACGCGTGTAGAAGAGGTTAAATATTCGTGTCACGCGTAAATCACTCAAATTTGTAAGTGAACTTGCGTGATAACAAAAATTCCGTTTAAGGTCGAGCGTTGTTGTGAGAATTTTTAAACCACTCATGCACACATATCCTAGTTATTAAAAACCACTCACGCACACAGCTCTAGTTATCAGTGGTTATAAAAGAACATGTTTTTTTGCTGCTGTTGTATTGTAAATTTAATTTTAAAAAAATTATATTTTTTATTTATATACTCTTGTATTATATTCGGCTGCGCCGAATCTTTGATACCCTCTACCGCTTTATATGGGCTCTATGGTAAATTATTGAACGATTTTTTGTTTTTTCAGAGTGGACTTTTTATGGAGCGATCTTCGCGAAATTTAGTTAAGTAAAAAATTATTTGAAAGTGTGCTTTATATGGGCTCTATGGTAAATTATTGACCGATCTTTGCGAAATTTAGTTTGGTATAGTTTCTAGTTTTATAAAACTATGCCAGGTTAAATCTTATGACAATAGTTTTAAATCCAAATTTTTATATTTAAATCAGGCTCAAGTTCATTAAATTAAATTTTCATAAAATTTTTTTTATGTAGAATTACATTTTACAACATGAAATGAATAAAAATTCATTGATCATTTTTCATTCTTGACTGTGGCGGGAATCGAACCCACGATCACGGACAGGTTGATATGACATACACTATCTCTTCAGAAATCTTTGCCGTTTAACACACACCGCCTTTGACGACGGCTAGCAGTTATTAGTAAAACATCAATTGGTTGATCGAAATTTGCTTTTGATGGATTATATATCCTGACTTCTGTTCTACATACTTTTTGTCAAGAATTCTTCTTGAAGTCCAAAGTACATTTTTCTGTTTTTATGTTTTTTCGTCTTCAGTGTTATTCGTTACGGTTTAAGGCACACTAAAGTGTTTTTTGATACTGAGCCTATAAGAAATTATTGAACAATTTTCGCAAAGTTTGGTAGAATCATTTCTAGTCATATAAAATGAATTTGCGTAAATTCTTATAACAATCCGGCGTTGCGCCATTATTTATATTAGATTTTGTTACAAAACTGCTGTCAATTTCTTAGGATAGTTGTTCCACCTTTCGATAAGGATATCATAGGAGAACTAGAAAGAATTTAACACCAATAGTGATTCTTAATTTTCAGTCGTTCGAAAGTGAGCGTGATTTCAATGAACGGACAGACGGATGGACATTTCTGGACTTATAATTACTCAAGGACTCAGAATAAACTAATATAATTATGATTATTAAAAAAGTTTCACACGTAATGACAAACTTAGTATACCCTCGCTAGTGTAGGTTATAAACAAATTCAGCATTACATAAATATATTTGTAAACGAGAAATAACCACAAACATGCATAAAATTCATGAAATTCATGAAAAAAAAACGAGTCAACAATAGAGATAAACGAGTTGCAGTGTTTAACCAATAATCCATGTAAAACATACAAAAACACTGGTTAAGTTTTTGTTTTGAATGTTATAGCGAAAAAGTCAAAATACATGTATGAATGTGATATTAAAATTTTTCAGAAATGTTTTTAATTTAATTTTTCAAATAATAAAAACAGGCCAGGAGAAAGAAAATGGTTTTATGTTTCGAGCTCTAAAATTTGGCCAACTCAAAAGTATGTATGAAAACAGCGTACCATAAAGCGTTGGCAGTCCTAGTAAACAATATGAAAATCACATTTACTACCCGACCACACGCGAAATATGTTTAGCAATTATTGCCGTGGCAACTGTCAAATTCTATTGCTAACACAAGATATAAACGTGTGCCCTGCATAAATATGTGTTAAAATACATGTTCAGCAACAATTGTTATAATAAATATATTTTTACATAAGCTGTCAAATACAGTCGCCGTTTTGCTTCAGACTAGCTATTTTTGATGGTACCAGCGTTACCATTTTAACACTTTTACTGCTTCTCTTTGGGTTAAAGCATTAAAACTTTTAAAAAAATTTCGCAAATGCTACTTAAGCACAATCAGGTTGCAAAAAAAAAAAAATTTTAACTTCTGCAGGTGTAATAATCTTATGTAAAAGTTTTTTGTTCCACAAAAGTGCTTATAAAAGGGCCCAAGGGAGCTAAACTTCCTATTTTAACCTCACTCACATCTTTAAAAACTTAAAAAAAGAGACAAAAAAAATGTTATACTTATCGTTCTTCTTTAGAAAAATATGCGGACAGGTGTTTGGTACTGTTTAGAAATTCGGCCCTTTTAGGGAGTAAAAGGTAAAATGTTGTCCTTTTTCGTCACCCCGTCTATTTTTGAAACCAATAAAAGTAAAAAATAAACATTTTTTATCACTTTCAAAACTTATCTAAAAATGAAATGCGTAGTCATTGTTGGTACTTTTTTACGAAGTATTTTTCATCATTCTTTTTTATATAAATGAATCAATGGGGATAAAAAAAATACCAAAAAGGAGAAATACTTAAAATTAAATTTTTTTCTATATCTTTTTGGTTCTGCAACTGGTACTTTTTTTGATTACCGTTAATATTGGACCTAGACACATAAAATTCAACATGCAATATCCTGAGTGTTAAGACTATATGGGGTATATTTTTAGTACTTTGTTGGCATTTGACTGGTACTTTTTGAATTTCTGTTAGTATTGGACTTAAAACATAAAATTAAGAACGGAATGTCCTGAGTGAATGAGAATCTATACGATACGACCTGAGTGAATGAGAATGCGTAAAAAGGCCTTTTTGGTACTTTTTTGTTCTTTAACTGGTACTTATTGAATTTCCGTTAATTTTGGAACTAGAAACATAAAATTGAAAATGCAAGGTCCTGAGTGAATTAGAAACTGTAGGTTAGGTAAGGTAAGGTAAGGTCGAAAGGAGGATTAAGCATCAAGGATGCAACCTCATATCAAAGTGATATACACCTAGGCCTCTACTGGGCCAGTTGTGCACTTCTTAAGAACATGGAGATTTGGGTGGGTAGAAGTACGACCACCTTTTGGGGGGAGTAAACGTCCGGCGTTAAGAAACTCAGATGCCCGGACGTAATTTCTTAAGGTCTTCCAGTCTACGTTCCCAAGGGGTCCTAAGTCCACCATGACATCGCTCCCAAGGTGTTTGGATCTTAACTTGACAAAGGCCTGACAGTGGCAGAGAAAGTGTTCCAGCGTCTTGCTCGCCTCGCCACAAGTTCTGCTCTCGTCAGATTCCTGCATGACCAGTCAGGATGCGCACTATCATACTAACCACGGATTTACTCCTAATGAGGAGACTTCTTGTCCTTCTCTCGTCTTATTAGAAACTGTATGAGGGATTTTTTTGGTACTTTGTATTTCTCTAACTGGATAGGGTTCAGGGCCGATAAACCTCCTACATTCATAAAGATTGGTTATCTTTTTAGAAGAGATCTATTATCGCAATAGTTTCCCTACTCAAAAGTAAAATAAAGCCATTTTAGCAAGAGTACGCTGCTCACCCTGCATTCCGCCTCCAGTCTATCCCACCGCTCGAACACCCCTGACCGAATGCAAAAGCGATCAAGAGGGGGCCACTCCGAAAATATCTAACCAATTTTGATGAAATCTGAATAGATAGATCAGCGTTAATAAAAAACACAAGGTTTATATGTTTTTCAAAGCTACGAATATGACGGCAATTTCGATATTGATGAAGTTTAAAACTTATGTAAATAAAAATGTATTTTGGTCCGGCAACGCAGCGGGAACGGATAGTTATATAGTCGTATAAATGAAAAAGCGTATGTTTGCTTATTCCTTATAGACTCCTTAACTACTCAACTGATTTTTCTGAAATTTACACAGTAATTTCCTGATAACCCGTCGCTAAACATAGGCTTGTAATATTTTTCAATATTAATTTGCAAGTGGGCGTGGCACCACCCACACAATAACAATATGAATAGCCTTATATCTGGCGAACGGTTCAGTAACAGTTTTCGAATATGAAACAAAAAACTTGGTTATCAAAATACACGACATCTGTCAAAAAGTGGTCTGGATTGGGCAAGTGGACGTGGCACCTCCCAAACAATGACAACATATTTGGATTTTGTACAAAAAGCTAAGATAATAATGCACAACATGTTAAGTAGGTTCGGCATGCCACCTCCCATACTAAGACACTTAAAATTTTTGTGTGTCTGCACAACGGTTACTGTAAAAGCATTTAAGTTTATATCAAGTTGCTTTGTTATCAACACCCGAGATCTTTCTATTGAAACTTAAATTCGTTATAATTCGTTATAATTTTTAAGGTTTGAGTAAAATAATGCAAACCTTTTATGTGCCCCATTTACCATTTATTTCACTTATATTTTAAAATGTCTTTCAATATATTCGAGATATACAAAAAGGGATTATAGATTGGAAAACCGGGCACATTTTTTATATAAAATTGATTTAATTAACACTAAATTTTTGTAAAACTGAGCCATGCGGCAAAGCGGAAACGGTATATCAGATATAAATATTATTCAAAATCAACGGTCGTATGTTGTACCACAACATTGGCTTAAAAGTAAGTTACAAATTCGTGCTGGATTTAAGTTTAAAATTTTTAAAATTTGATCGGCGAAATTGATTTTAAGAAATTTAAAAATTCGTATAATCGTTGCTTATCTGACCCTTTTCTAACGTCGACGATGAGCGTCTTTTTAGTTCAATGACTCTAGTTAAAAACAAAATTCACTATAGAATAAAACCTGAATTGTAATGCTTAGTTATACGAATTCAAGGACTAAAATTTGGAAAAGCGTGCTTCTACATTTACAGAATACCTGACCATATTGTAAATACATGCAATATTCTGAAAAATATCAAAATTATGACAATCGAAAACACGATCTCAAAATATAGTCGTTGAAAAAAGTTTAATCCAAAAACCAACATAATAAGATGGTTTATGGTCGCAAAGACTCCATTCCAGAAAAAAAGATTGTTTGGGGGCTATGTAAAATTATTGACCGATTGTCAAGGTCAAGCAGCCGTCACCCCTTGAAAATAAGGAAGGAATCAAAGACAATCAAGGCTCCCAAGGGAAAATAAACAGAAGGCGTTATTATTATGCAACGACAGATGGCAGCTCTTTTATCTTAGGACCTTTTACAGCAGACCAATCATCTACTTATTAGGGACAACAACCGATTGGAAAGAAACCGATACAAGACAAGATGACAATATAATATATCTTATGACAAAGGCTTTGCACGTGATGGAGGAACGCACATGGCGCGGTAGAATGAACAAACTTTATGGATAAACATGAACAGTGGGCATTCTTAAGCAAACCGACAGAAGGCAGCCCCATTATCCTAGGACCTGCTATAGCAGAACAATCAATCGTCTAGTTAGCAGGAACAGCAACAGATTAGCGAAACTGGTACAGGGCAAAGACGACAATAGACTGGGTCCTATTGCTATAGTCTTTGACACGGAACGCGCAGGCACAAGGTAATAAATTAACTGCATGGTGACGCACGATCTCTGGATTTGGGTTACCTTTCCTCACCTTACCTTGCCTTACCTTACCTATATCCTGCAGACAAGCCGAATGGCTTCGCGGGATTAGATTAGGTTAAGTAACAAGTTGGGTTTACAAATAGGTAAAAACATGGTGAAATAAACAGGTGGCAGCACTACGCCAGATGAAGATTTTTTGCTCTTGCATTGTTTGTCTAGGTTTATGTGAAAGTTTTGTTTAGTATGTTTACAAAAAGTCCACGTTTTGTGCTGTGATTATTGTATTTTATTAAAGTTTTTGATAATTTTAAATTAAAATAAATAAGATATTGATCCTAATTAAATAAAAATTGGCTAAAAATTAATTTATTTCATCACGTTCAGTGGCACGCTGTGATTTTTCTTAAATGTATTTTTTGACGTAAACGGTGATGTAATTTCCATTTTTGTTGTAATGTTGTATTTGTTGCCGTAACGATGCCACCTGCTTATTCCACCATGGGTAAAAATAACATTTTTACTAGGACTGAACCTGTGAAAATCCAATCTGTTGTGCCAAAACTCATCAAATTATCACCAAAAACCCCAACAGTACTTTGTGAACAAGGTTTACATGGACATCCGTGTAAATTAGTGTTTTTCAGACGCGATTTCCCGGGACAAAAATCCCGGGATCCCGCACATTTTTCGGGAAAAATTTTTTCTATTTAATTATGGCAACTTTCCTGCTGATATTATTGTAAATAAGTTGTGTCATGAAAAAGAAATTGTTTTATTCGTTAGGCAAAAAGGTCTTAAGTCAAAAAAAGCATTTTGAGTTTTTGATTGGCTTCAATTAAATTTTGTTTCTCTTTTGTTTAGTTTAAATCACTTTAGTCTGGCGTAACTGCTTCTAATCGTTATCGGCTGCTCTTAGGAAAACAGTCTACACCAAATAAATATTTTTCAATTTAACATAACGAAAAACTACAGTTTCTGACGTAAGACATTTTTGCCAAACGCCAAAGAGATGTCAATTCATATCCGATAAGTATGGCAATGTTTAATGTTTAGAAGAGTAAAAATTTACACAATTTTTAATTTATAAAGAGCCTGATTTATTTTATAAACCTTAATAGACTTAACTTTACTTTTAAAGGAGAACAAATTAAAATTTCAAAGGTGGCTTTTGGAAATTTACTTAAAATTTAATATTATCATCAGCTCTCTGCAGTTATAGTTTTTTTTTTACTTCTTATTCCCACACACTCCTTATGTCACAGATCGGAAGTTTTTGTTAGACGAAATGTTATTGCACATTGAAAAAAGATTACCAAAAAGTGATTTTGCTATTACTTCCTCAAAAATCTTACAAACTAATTTTAATTTTGCCTATGTGTACTTTTGGAACATGAAGATCTTTAGATGCTAATAAGCAATTTACCCTTTTTGCCACAGAAATAAAAAAATGTGATGCATTTAAAAACTTATTTAATTGATCTCAGGAAATTTTATTTGTTCAAATAATCGATTTTTATCGAGCGGGAATTCCTGGAATCCCGGGAAATCGAAAACTAAATCCCGCATTCCCGGGAAATGCAAAAGTCTGGGAAAAGAAAAACTCTAGTGTAAATGCGCTTTAATGAAATGTTAGAATTTGTTGATTTTTCTCCAGATGTAAACATTGTTAAACTTAATATTATACTTAAGTTAATTAATCAACTGTAAGGATTTATTCATAGACCTAAAATATATTTAATAAATAAATAAATAAACTTTGGCGATTCTGTGGGGCTGCGTTATTGCCACCTGCTCGAAAGGGTGGCCCAAAACTGAACGACCCGAAATTTAACGGTTTGTGTTATTTTTTACAATTTTATGTTCTCTCAGACTCAGAAAAAACCACCTGTTACTTTATGGTTAAATCCATAAAAAAGAAACAATATATAGGGTTGATATTTGTAATTCCTATTTAATCCAAGAAAGGATACACCCTTTATGTAATTTCAATTAACCAAAAACTTATCACAATGATAACGGCTAATTAATATTTATTTTAATTTATTAAATTTATGTAATAAGAAATTTTGAAAGCCAATTAAAAAATAATTGCATAAATTATTTAATTTTATTTGTTTTAATTATTGTCAATTTATTTTAAACATTTAAAATAATTCAAACTACAACTGCGGCGTATTTAAAGTTGTTGTCTTTTTTAGCACAAACAAAAAAAATACGTACTTTATGGTACAAATATATTACAACTGTCAGTGTCAAACGCACACCGGCTTTTCAAAAAAAAATCTTGTTTATATGAATAGATGTGTGAAGTTCACAGTTGTATGGTGTAAAAGTTTGCTCAAAAATGGTAAAAAAAAAAAAATAAATAATACAGTGCTTTATTCGGCTTTGTTGATTCGTATATACCCTTCAACAAAGTATTAAAAATCGTACTTGTATGAGGCCAGGTTAAAAAATAGAGCGGTATTTAGTACTAAATATGTGTATACTAGGGTTTTTTTCCCGGGAATTCCCGGGATTTTTTTTGCGGGATCCTGGGAAATAAAAAATTCCTCATAATTTCAGAAAATAGCTATTTATACTTTGAAATTTAGTTTTCTATTCTCTAAAAATTAGCATCTGTGGATGGGTTGTGGATTAGATCAATTACAAGAAGTGAGTACATACGTAAATCAATGTCTCCTGATGCAATAAATCTACTCAAAGCAGAATGGGCAGTGCAACAGTTAATAATTATTACATTTAGTGAAGTGAAGAGTTAATAAAGTACATTAATTCAAAATAAGATGCAGGCAGTTTCATTGTTTATGAACAAGTCTTAAAAATAGGAGATACCTAAACATATCGCTCCTTTATTGCAACAAAGTCATATCTACAAAAACAAACGATTTTGGTAAAATGCGATTAAAGTTTTCAAAATGTACCGATTCAAAGATACATTTTGCTATAACTTCGGTTCAGTTTGAGATATAATACGAGAAGGTATGAAGGAAAACTTTGCTAAAGTTACTTCAAATTTTGAGATATGACTATGATGCAATGAAGGAGCGATATGTTTATTAGGTGATAAACACAAATTTTCAATTTCAATTTGCGTTGGTTTATATACCCGTGAAGTGCGGGGAAACCGAAAAAAAATAACATTTTGGAAACTCGTGTAAGATACTACAACATACAACTTGAAAAACACATTGTCCTAAAGATTGTAAATGTACCTATTAAAATGAAGAGGTTTGTAAGAAGCAGTCCGGTTGATGCTATTTTTGCATCCACCTTGACATACATTTGACTGATATAGACGTTGTTTATAAAAAAGAAAAAATTGCTTCTGATTGTGAATCCGAAGCATGCTACAACGGTGCACTTTTAACTATTTGTCCCACCTGGGTAAAAAATGAACGAAATTTTTCGGAAACATGATAATTAGTAAATAAAATCAGGAATATATTTTTTGAAGACTTTCTAAGCGCTTTGAGTGTGTCAGAAAGTTATATCCTAAGCCGTTAAAAAATATTATATATTTCTTTAAAATATTTTATCTATTTTGTTAATTAGCTTTTTGATCTCATATCTTGAGTACCTTCATTTTTATTTTGTTTGTATTATTGTTTTATGAATTAAATTGTTATGTTTATGTTATCTTTTTATCTTGTATCCAGAGCATAATAATACTGAATAAATGCATAATAATAGGGAATAAAGGCGTGAGGTGATAATAATTCAAGTTCCTATTTCAATCTTCAATTAATTTTTTAGCATTGAACCATTTCATTTACTTTCTTGGTAAACAAGCTCCCTTACGTTTTTTTATAAAAGTTTTTTTCATTAATTAATAACAAAGTTTACTTTGTATTATTTGTATGAAGCGGGATCCCGGGATCCCGGGAAATTTAAAAAAATTTCCCGCTTTCCCGGGAATCGAAAAAGTCCGGAAAAAAAAAAATCTAGTGTATACCCTTCGCCACATGTGGAAAGGGTAGGTAAAAGTTGTCTTTCCATTTGTAGTTTCTACAATATTAATCTTAGACCCTGTAAAGTGTATATATTCTGGGCTCTAATGAGCAGCGACGTTGATTAAACAGTGTTCGTCTGTCGTTGTATATTTTGAATGAGGTTTTCGAAGATCCCAGAAATTATGAGGACAAGGTTGTTATACACAGTAATTCACGGTTAATTGGGTTCATGAAAAATGCCTAAAACCAAACGCTTTAAAGCGAAAAACGCATTTAAACGAATCTCGATTTAATGCGTTTCTGGCGCATTTAAGCTAATCTTGGTTATTTGCGTTACTACGCATTTAACAGAATTCTTTCTTAGTTACTTTCACAATGCAATTATTAAAAATGTGGTTATAAATCAGATGTTTTAAGAAGTGATTATTATTTCATGTGAATATATTGTTAACTCAAGTCTTAGGAGAAGAACAAAATGTTTGGTTGTCATTATGTTGTGTGTTAATTTAAGACTCTAAGGTCTCTTTCTATAAGTCTAATATTCCTAAGTTATGACGATGTTGCAGCAGATGAGCGATTTGTGCTATTTATTTACTGAAAAGAAACATTAAAAAACTACGCAATTCCGTCAACATATTGGAACCAATTGTTTTATTCAATTAAATTTAGTATTAAAAGGGTTTGACTAAATAATGCTCGAAAACTTTTTACCAGTTCACGAAGTATTATAAAGTGCTAAATACTAAGGTACTCAATAGCACTGTGGTGAACAGTTGTATTATGATAGGATAAATAAGTGTAAATATTAAAATTAAATGTCAAAAATTATAAAAACAAAGTCTTTTTTATTACGAGAGTAAATAAATAATTTAAACAAATAATAATGACTTGAAATTTTTAGCAAAAACCAGCTTAAAAAAATAGCACACTTAAAATACATAGAAAACTTGATTTGAATTAGTATTGTAGTTATTTTGTTGAACTATTTATGGTTTTTAATCCAAATTTTTAATATTTTTAATTAGGCTTAAGCTCATCAAATTTAGTTTTCATTTAATTATTTTTATGAAGAACGAAATTTTACAACATGAAAATTAATTAAAATTGTTATTGATAATCTTTCATTCTTGACCGTGGCCGGGGCTCGAACCCGGGCCCGCAGGTTACCATGACATGTTTCGATCGCAACCACTCGCTCTCCTCAGAGGGATTTGCCGTCTTACACTCGCAGCCATCGACAACTGCTGACGTCAAAAGGTAAACATCAATCCTTTAACCAAATTGTATTTTAACTGTTGGTAGATCGAAATTTGCTTTTTTTAATGATTATCCATTTTAATTGATTTACATGTTTTTCCTTACTTCTGTTTTTTCGTACTTTTGTCAAGAATTCTTCTTGAAGTCCAAAGTAAATTTTTTTTTTTTCATTTTTGTCTTTTTTTCTTATTGGCCTTTTTCAGCATAACTTGGAGGACAACTGTACACATAGAGCTCGTGCCTTAGCTTAGGCTTAAGTTCATCAAATTTAATTTTCATTCAATTATTTTTATGAAGAAAGGAATTTTGCCACATGAAAGTTATTTGAAGCTAAGATGTCTTAGGATTATTAATTTAGCTCTCCCGAAATCGTGTGATATTATCTTGGCTTTGTGCCTTAAGAGGTCTTCCACTTTGAGATAAGTCACTAACATATCCCGATAACTAAAAACGAGCGACTCGATTGCGTATTGGATTTCGCGAAGATGCATATCTGGTGTTAAAAAAATTCGAATTTTTTTTTTGAGTATGAATTTTTTAATTTTGACTTGCAAAATAAAAATCAACAATTTTTGCTCGTTCCTTAATCTTAGTTATGGCAACTGAATCTCCCAAACGTTGTTTCTAATACTGAATAATGAAAAAAGAAAAAAAAACAACAAAATAAAAAAATTTGGTATATCAAAAATACAATGTTCAGTGACTTATGACAAAGCCTTTATATACATATGTATATACCCTTTCACCATGTAGTGAAGGGTATTAAAAACGCATACCGAACTGAAAAAGAATTTGAATTTAAACTGAATGAATATTGTTTTATGTTTGAGACTACAGCTTTAATTTTCTGTCTTTAGAGAAAAGAACAAAATAATTCTAAGAAAAAAAAATGTTTAAGCATATTGCGCCAAAAAGTCTGCAAAATTTTTTTCGCATTTGCTGCCTATACTATTGCCCATTATTTTTGCTGATGTTTTAATATAAACTGAGGTTTTAAGTTTTTCTTTCGTTTCTTTTGTGTTGATAGAAAACGAAACTTTTTCTGCGGCTTTCAAATTGAAAACTCAAACAAAACTCGTTGTGACACAAGCACACTTATTTAGTTTTCTTTTCAGAGAAAAGCAAGTCTGGAAAATGGCGTAAAATAAGAAAAATAAAAAGTTCGAATACAAAAAACACAGTAAATATCCTTTGGTTTTTATTCACAACATTAAAACATTAATCATTAAGGATAGCAAAGCCAAAGGTGGTTTTATTGGCAGAAAAGTTAAACTGAAAGTGGAAATAAGCCCTTAAACAAATTGATTATTTTTTTTCTATTTCAAGCTCGAAATTATTATTTTTCAATTTGTTTTTGGAAAAATATTTAATTTGAATTTAATGTTTAAACGTGTGTTTGTATTTTTTGCTTTTTAACAATTTGCCTTTAATTTAAAATTAATTTACATTGTGTTTTAATTTTAATTAATTTTATTTACATATGCAAACATGTTGTCGAATATCTGTATGCACATTTCTACATAATTTATGCAATTGAGCTCATTAACGTACATTTGTATTAAATATATTAATTATTTTGTTAATTTATTGCTTATTAAACTAATTGTTTATATCATATAACAACGAGCTGTATACAAAAATCAATAACCAATATGTATTTTTTTTTTATAATAAGTGTAAAGCATACATTAGGGCATAAATAAAATAAAAATTGATTTCAATTAAAAAAATGTCTGATGTTAATTAAAAAATTAACTGAATATGCACCACTAATCAAATTAATAGTATTAATTAAATATTTTTTGATATTAGCAGCATTTTCGGCAGTGATGTTGCTGTTATAAGTAAACGTTTAATTAACTTGATTAAATTTTTAATTAAAACTGATTTTATTTTTAATTAAAAGTTTAATTGAAAAAAAATTGTATAGATTTTTTTATGCACAGAAAAATATTTTTTCACCAATTAAATCATTTATCAAATATTAAATCAGTTTTAATTTAAAATAGAATCAAATCAATTAAACGAAAAACAGAAGTAAGGAAAAACATGAAAAATCAATCTAAAAAATTGATAATCATTCAAAAAACCAAATTTCGATCTACCAAAGGTTAAAATACAATTTGGTTTAAGGATTGATGTTTGACTATTGACGTCAGCAGTCGTCGATGGCTGCGAGTGTAAGACGGCAAATCCATCTGAGGAGATCGAGTGGTTGCGATCGAAACATGTCATGGTAACCTGCCGGCCAGGGTTCGAGCCCCGGCCACGGTCGAGAATGAAAGATTATCAATAACAATTTTAATTAATTTTCATGTTGTAAAATTCCTTCCTTCATAAAAATAATTAAATGAAAACTAAATTTTATGAACTTAAGCCTAATTAAAAATATTAAAAATAAAGCTAAAATTTTATCAACGACCAGTAACGCTTTTTTTTGATTTTTTTTTTTTCGTCAAATATTAAAAAACCTAGAAAAAATTTATACGACCCTAATAAATTTAACTCATTTTAAATGTTAAAAAAACAACCTGACATATGCAATATTACCAACATCTACTTTTGTAATTGACATAATGAAATTTAATCGGTGTCCTTATCTATTTTATATAACTTCACTTTTTATATTGAAAAGCCCACGGCTTAAATTCCGAAATTACTTTCAACAAATTATTAAAGTGCTTAATAAAATATAGTGTGAAAATAGTTTGAATATTAAAGGAAATGAATAAATTTAGTTTGGGTAATTTTTCATAAATATTTTAATACCAGTTTTCTCGCATGCCATAAAACAGGTTATTTATGGTCTGATAAAACCTTAAAAATGACTTAAAACCATAAAAAACAAAAAAGCAAAATTTCTTTTTTCTTTTATGTCTACTTAAATGTTTTTATTTTCTCTCAATTTGTTTGCAACACTATTAAAAACAAAAACTTTGCATATTTGGCAGGTATTAAAATAATTCTGCAAATGTAGCATACTTTTTTGGTTCCTTTTCCGTAACAAACTACTTAAACTTTAAGTGACATGTTAAAGAAAAACTTTCTTCATTTCGGTTAAGTTTTTGTTTTTACTCTTAAATTTTTTTTATCCATAAATTCCAATTAATATGCTCTGGCAACGGGAAACCGAACAGAAAAAAAAACTTACATTGTAACATAACCTTAAATTAAAATTCAAAAAAAGTAGAAAATCTGCAAACAGATGCAAAAAAATTGTTACTTTGCTAAGCTCGTAATTCAGAATTTTGTAGGAAGAGGCAACAGCAACAACAAAAAATATTCAGCAAAACAACCGAATACACATTATGCTGGATATTTGTTTGTGCTTTCTGGAGGAAAAAAATTCTACTGCGTTGTTGAAAACGCTGCATATTTTTGTTGGCAAATGAAAAATTTTAACAAACAAGAAATCTTTTCTTTTGGGGATTTGACTTAATTTCTCATTTCATTTAAAACCATTTAAATTATAATTATTCCTTAAGATTTTGTTGACACATAAAAGGCACGCATTAAAAAAATGAAAGAATATAATGAATAATATAATTTATTTCCTTGCCATATTTAACTAAGATGAATTCTTAGATATTAAAGTCAGTGCCAAGATCATCGCTCTTGTGTTTGAAATTTTACTTTCTGAAATCGCCGCATTCTTTATCGAATAACTTCTAAAGAAATCTGAGATAATGGCGTTGGATAACGAGTAGTTGATATCATTAGTTTGTTTTGCAGTCGTCGATTTGTCGGCTCGTTCAGTATCGACTGAAAGAAAAATAAATAAAATTGCTTTCGAATCGAAAAAGTATTCGATCATGACCGCCAGAATTAGCCACTGAACATTTTTTTGTCGAACGCTACGTATGAGTAATATTTAAATATGCAAATATTACTTATACTTTATTACGATGAAATTTATTTTTACACCTTCCCTATTGGTGAATTAGGGTATACTTAGTTGTCAGTCTGCGTAAAACATTTTCAATATTCATCTAAGACCCCATAAAGCTTATTTCGTATTCTAAGTCGATTTAGCTATGTCCGTCTGTCCGTCTATTGAAATCGCTTTCACTTTTTAACGACTTAGAAGAATAAAACAACTTTTTTGTCAAATTGTTTTCTTTTTTCCTAAATAGTTTGGGATCGCAGCATAATCGGTTCAGTAGAAAAAGAGTCAAAAGTCATCTAATTGTAATACAACCACCCTAGAAAATTAGAATTCCTTTTACAAAAGTTACCATATATTGTTGGCAGAATGCAACGATTGCTATTAAATTTAGAACCAGCTCGTTATTTATGACTATAAATCATATGAATAAATGTTGCAAAGATCGGTACCTAATTTCTATAGGATCCACTCTCGTAAAACACTTGAGTTCTCCTAAAAATTTAACGAATAATGCTATTGTGATAAACTTTTGTCTCATACGACAAACTAAACAAGTCAGAAAGTATAATCGGTCAGGGCCGACCATATGTTACCCTATATCACAGTATTTAAAAAGAAATTTTTGAGAGTGAAACCTATTTGGGACCCATGGGCGATTATCGACCCGCCAGAACAAAATTATTTTATGAGGTTAAGATTCATGTAAAAGTTCTTTGTGCCGAATATTATTTAGATATCTTCATCTATTTTTATGAGATTTGTTTAAGCCTTTAAGTGATTTTTGGATGAGAGTTAATAGGGGACCAATAGTTAATTTTGGAGCTACCAGCACAACGTTAAGTCATCATATAGTTATTATCGTAAAAGTTATTGTCGCCAATTTTGAGGTCGATGTCAATATTTATAAGGAAATTATAGCATTAAATGCTATTTTCGGGAGTAATAGATATAGTCAAATATCGACCAAATTTAATCTAATAAACCAACAAAATAATGTAGTTTATCGGCACAAACACTCTTTTCTGGAAAGAAGCTTGAATAGGGGCTATGTGAAACTATGAACCGATTATCATCTTTTCAAAAAGCTTGGTTCTTCTGGCAGCTAGAAATGATGTACCAAATTTCATCAAATTTTCTAAAAAATTGCAAACCTGTTCTTAGCGCACAAGGTTTGCAGAGACAGCCAGCCAGACGGACGGACGGACATCCTTAGATTATTCCACAATTTATCCAAATTCCTAAATTCCTTCATATTTGACAAATATGAAAGTGTGCACTGTACACGGAAAGAATTACTAACTAAATATGAGTTGAACCAAGAAAATGTAGCAACTTCGTATTTTTTGTTTAGCTACACATTCAAGTTTGCACGAAAATTGTGCACGTACGCAAAATATTCTGTAACGCAGTATTCACTTAGCAGCATAAATAAATAAATAAATGTGTCCGTATATAAAATTTTTTTCTTATTACAAAAATAGATAAAGGCATGCAATCATTATTTTCAACAACATTTCTTAATACAGTTTTAAATTTAATATTAATATACATATGTGTATAAAACAGTTCATTTCAAAACAAATTAGAGTGCTAAATCATTTATGCCATCCATCGACAGCTCGAATATTTTAATTAAAAAAAACGACGTCAGCATTAACATTGGTCGCGGTTTAGACCTATGTCAAATTATTGACCGGCAATCGGAAAGTTTTATGCTTTTATTAGAAACTAGCGGGCCCGTTGCCTGCTTCGCACGGCAAAACAAAATAAGAAAAGAAACACCATGCGTTATCGGATTTCAACCAAACTTCAATTAAACCATATATGGGCCTACGTAGTGTATAAGTTTGGTTGAAATCGCACGACGCGTTTATGATTAGTTCGGCGACGTACATATACGGACTTATTTTTATATATATAGATTTGAACTAGCTTGTGTAAAATATCATGATTCGAAACAGTTTTAACCGAACTAACTATCTTTTAAATGGAATTTTAACCACATCTACATTTCCTAACATGTGGAAATGTGCTAAAGTCATTCCAATTCCTAAAGTGGGCAACTCTTTTAATATGGACAATCTTAGACCTATTAGTATCCTTCCAGTGTTATCGAAAGTATGCGAACATGTAATTATGTCCCAAATAAACTCACATATTTTAAAATTCTCTTTACTGAATGATAAACTTACTTAAACCTTAGCACTTTTGGGAATAACCGAATCTATAAGAGATAGGGTGAATGATAATAAGACTTGTGTGTTAGTATCATTGGACCTATCCAGGGCGTTTGATTGTGTTGATCATGCTAAATTGGTAAAAAAACTTAATAATGAATTTAAATTTTCTCGAACGGTCTGTTTACTTATGAATTCGTATTTAAGTGATCGTAGGCAATTTATTTCATTAAATAATAGAAAATCTAGCGTGCAGAGTATAAATCAGGGTGTGGCTCAGGGGTCTGTTCTGGGGCCATTAATTTTCTCTATGTATTTAAATAATCTCTTTAGTAAAACTGATTCTCAATCATGTGTAGCATACGCATTTGCTGATGGCATACAACTTCTATTTTATCAATACCGATCATTGACTGAAATGCAAACGGAAATTAATAATACACTTAGAGAAGTGGAGATATGGATGATGTCAAATAATTTCACAATAAATTCGTTAAAAACAAATGCTATTAAATTTGGTCCATCGTCAGCTGGGCAAATAAAGATTGAAGTTAGTGGCTCTGTAACAAATATGGTGGATAAGATGAAGGTTTTAGGTGTCACATTGGACAGTAAGCTTGATTACTCTGATCACATTAATATTATTTGCTCTAGGGTAAACTTTACTCTTCGAAGATTATACTCGCTTAATCTTACTTTGCCTTTTCATGTCAGATATAAGGTTGCACATGCATTATTAATGTCTCAAATTTTGTATTGTTTAGATGTTACTTGCTGCACAACATCAACATGTGTTCGAAGAATCCAACTATTGGTCAATAAGATAGTGAGATTTGTATTTCAAATTCGAATCAGAAACCATGTTTCTATATATGTTTATCGATTTCTCAAATGTTCTTTTAATGAATATCTTACCATAAAATTTTTATTAGGCTTCTATAATATTGTCAAAAATTCATCACCGTCGTTTTTAGCTAATCGTGTAAGTTTTATTCATTCTTCTAGGAATACTCAAATATTTATTCCCAGAATAAACAGTGCGTTTTATGAGAGATCATTTTTAATAAAAACTGCTCGAGTCTGGAATACTCTACCAAATAACTTGAAAACTTTTTCTTTTTCATCAATGGTTTACAGGAAAAAGCTTTTTGAATATTTTAGTCGAAGATTAAATTGAAGGGTAAGGAAAATGTGGTAAAATATTAAATATAGCGGAATATGGGGGTTCTCCGTAAGAAATACTTTGTGATTAAACTTATTTAAATGATTTGTCGCAGAGAATTTGTAAGACTTTTAGGAACCTGAAATGAATAAGGCATTAGGAATAAACTATTAGAAATTTGAAGTACATATATATAAAAATTTGTATTTTGGGCATCACTAGGTCGGTTAATATATCGCTATTTTATAATTTCTACTTCTGTAGTTAAAAATTGTCGCCGTATATAATATAATGAAATATTATAGTTTTAAAATGTTGTTGATTTATATATATTTAGTTACTTAGAGTTGCTGTTATAAGCAAATTGAATTACATACTCCACTGTAATATCTATTGGCCACATAAGGGCTTTTTTATTACGAAATTTAATAAATAAAATAAAATAAAAATAAAATAACATGATTGTCAAGAAGGGAACTTGTTTTGGGCCCATGGTAAGTTATAGACCAATCTGGATTTCAATCCCAAACTGCTTACACAGAAAAAATGATCAGTAGTTTTTTATCAATTAATTAATCAATTTAATTAACTAATTTAATCAATTTAATTAATGTGATAATTGGTATAAATTTTTTAATGAAAGCAGAAAAAAAAATATAATTTTGATTTAATTAACATTTTAGTTGTTTTGAAATAAATTTTTAATTAAAATACCATTTAAATAACAAATAATCTTAATTGATTTTTTCGTTTAAAAAAATTTAAACTTGTAGAATTGGTGTTGGGAATTGTCAAAACCTGAACTATATTTAATTAAATCAATTAACACATTGTTTGAAACGTCAAAGTTTTTTGATAATTTTTTTAATTAAAATTAAAGATATCATTTATTGAAAAATAATCACAATTTTGAATTTGTAAAATTTTTAGTAATCTATATAATCATTTTGTTAATAGGTGAATGGTACCCTCATTAACATGTATGTTTTTAATGTTTATATGTGCGCACACAATCACAGCTGCCAAATCAAATGAATTTAGCGATTTGTGTTACCATATCAGCAAACTAAAATTTGTTTGCCTATCTTTTGCCTATTAATACAATAATGTTTTTTTGTTTTTATGCGGCACTTAAAAATAATATTTTGTATTAAAAATAAACATTGTTGACCAAAAATCGAATGCTGTTATCCACAATATGCACTTAAGCAAAATGCACGTACAAGATTTTTTTTCTAACAAAAGTTAGCCATCATACACAATGCTTTGTATTTTGTTCAGATAAGCAGAAAATGCAGTTAAGTGAAATGCAGCTAAACAAAAAATACTGTACAACCTTACCTTAAAAAAACTTGGTTAAAAAATATAATTTTGTAAAAATGTAGCCTTGATTTTAATAATAACTTTTTTGTTAAAATAGAAAAAATAAAATAACCAATAAAAAATTTAGCTTCCAACGAAGCAGGTTTGTAAGGGAGAAACATAAGAGTTTCGCTTACCATTGCGCTTACGGAAGACATGAATTTTATATGGTGAGTTCCCACTTTGAAGCAATACATTTTTGACACATAAAGCGCATTATTCAGCGCATATAAACACTGAATGTTTTGATACCGTTATTTTTTAGTATTCTCCCTTACAAACCTGCTTCGTAGTAACTTGAAATGTTATTTTTTTTATAAAAGTTGTTGAGAGTTCTTTCACTTACTTTACTGAATTTCTGTATGTCTTATTGCGTAGCACATAATTGTGAGCTTATTTTTTTAAATGTACCATTAGTGCTTCGCAAAATGATAAAATTTTTTACTAGGTATGTAGATAAAATTATTCTTGAAAACATAATTTTTATAAAAATATTGCATGCTTCTTGTCCTAGCCAAGGATTACTTATGCTAAATATATATGTATGTATGTTGCTTGGTTTAAGCAAAATGTTTCTTTGTTGAAGAAAATTTAACCTTAGCCAAACCTTAGACAATTCAACTAAATACGAACAAAATAAGTTTAAATCAAAGTTTTCCTTGGGAGTCAAAAAATTAATTAACAAGGTTTCGTTTAAATGTGCTAAATTCCCGTTAAATAACAATATCAATGCTTTAACAAAACAACAACAATAAATAGTGAGCTTAACTTTTCTTACAGTTCCGACAACAATTGGTTGATTTTTTGTCAACTGTAAATGTAGTTGTAAGTGGGTAAAGACAAAACAAAAATAAAAACTAATTACTTTATTTTACTTTACTTTGCCCGTTCAGTTTTATTTACACTGCCACTTGAATATTAGTTAACAAGAAATTATTTTTAGGTATTTAGATTTTCAGTTTTCTTGCTTTAAGAAACGAAAATTATTACACTAGAAAATAAACTTCATTCCGTTTATGCCAAATATTTTATGATGATTATTTTTGAGTTGTGTAGCCGTTTTTGAAAAATGTTTTTCTTATAATGCGTACTGCTCATTGTGAGGCACACCTTAACGTCAAGTTTTTTGTCGAACAAAATTTGACAATTCTTTGTTTCAGTGCTTGACAAATTCAGCCATATAGAGGTACACCGAATAGTTGGTTAAAAAAGGCAGAAGTAAATGGCGACTATACAACAAAAATCATTTTCAGCGACAAGGCACATCTCAGTGGATTCGTTAACAAGCCGAATTGACACATTTGAGCAAATGAGAATCAATGAGTGATTTTTGAAGAGCCGATGCATCAACAAAGTGTTACTTATTTAAGTTTAATTCTTGTATTCTTTTTTTTTGTGCCTACCAAAAATTTTTTTGTATACACTTCACTACAGGTGGAAGGGGTATGATTTAGGGTATTCAATTAATCGAGGTTTTGTATTAATCGAGGAAACAATTAAATCGATAAATATTCGAACAATTTAATATTATTCGGTTAATCAAGTAATTTTAATTTTGTCTAGTTTAGAATTTTAAAAACAAGATCAAATATTATATTTTTTAACATAAAAAAATTAAAAACAATTCAACAAAAGGTATTCTTTAATCGAAAATAAGCAATTTTTAATTATTCAAAGGGTTTATCGCCCAAAGGTTAATCGTGCCCAGTACTATTCCTTCCCCCAAATTTGTGTGAAAACCACAACCGCACTCCCTCATCGAAAGGAACAGTCTGATGGAAATCAAACTGCTATCAGAAAAATAAAGCTTCCACATAGGCAATCATCCCAAAAGACAGGAAGCATTTACACAGAAAGAAAAACACTCGGGACAAATCATGTTTTTTATGATTACTTTAAGTACGAGTAGTACTCAAAAATTCAAGTACGAATAACACTAAACCGTACTCAAAACAGTTCTAAGTGGGACTACCTTCGAAAATTAATCCCGGAATTTCTTGAAATAAGTATAAAATTCTAAAATCAAGTAAAAAAAAAGATTAAACTTTTCGTTGTGTTCAACCGTTTGGCTTACGCATGTTTTGATTTTCTATACACATTGAAAAAAGGTCTGGCCAGACTCATGTGTACCACGAAGAGTAAAAAAGTAAATTTGAACTCTTGCTTCTCATTGAGTTTATATTTTTGGTTAAATGTGTACATAAGATTTCTAAAGTAAAAACCATATCGGGAATGATGCTAATATATTTGAAATTTTTTGTTAATCGGGATAGTAAATCAATTATAATAAAATCCTCCTTCTAATTTCACTTTTGGTTTTTTTTTCAAGCACGAATTCGGGATAAACTCAACTTTATAATACTTGAATCAAGCGCATTTACTTTACTTAAATCAATCTCATTTTCGGATTATTTCAAGTACGAAATCGGGATTTAATATGAATAAATAAAATATTTTGCGATTGAAAATACGTACTTGAATCAATCTTTCTTTACTTGATTCAAGAAAATCCGTACTCACTGTGCTATTAATACCGCTTCGGATTGATTTGAGCAAGGATAGATTGATTTTTCTTTTGAGTGTACCGCAAACAGCGTACTTACGGAGACCTCAACCAATAGTCAGTTCGGTGCCTGACCAGCGGGGTCAACTGACTGCAGTGGTACCAGATGGGAAGAATCTCTGATCAATCTTCAGTCTCAAAACGAAAACTTCAGAAGCCTATTGGTATTAAGCTTTGACGGTTGACTACACCTAATTTTCCCTGGAGGATGTAACAACGAAAGGTGAAATATCCTTAAGATTGTCTCTGCACCCCGGGGAGATTTCGGTATGTTGCTAAAATTGAGCTCAAATACTCTCTATATATAAGATTTATTTGATATTTTAAATCAGCCAAATCGAATTAATTAAGCATGTAGTAACACTCGATCGATATTAAATCGATTATATCTAAAAGGTATAAATAATTTTAAGCGATTTTGAAATATATTTCTTAATTATTGTTTTTGATTAAAATACAGTTAAGTCCTTGTCCTATTATGAAATATTTGCTGCAGACACTGTTTTCAATTCTCTTTTTCATTCGTGTTCATACAAGACAACTTTTGTTTTGCAGCATTTAGGTATATTGAATACCTTCTCTTTTTCTTTCAATAAGAAACTCAGAAAAGCTTCTCGCAAACAAAACAAAGGACACTGAGAATAATATGAAGTTAATCGACAATTAAATTAACACTTATTTTAAAACATATAACACTTTTTCAACATATTTTTCATATATCTTTTATTGTCTTAAATTTACCGTAAAATAAGTCCTTGTAAACCCTTTAAAAAGCAAAGTCCTTGGTACATCATCTTTTTCATTAAAGTCTTTCACACACACACACACACACACACACACACAGTCACTTACACGAAAATATCAATCCATTGAAGGCTCTTTTGTTTTTGAAATATATTAATTTTCCATTAAAGGTTCACAAATTTTCATGACATTTTGTGTCAGCAATTTTTAAAAAACAATTAATGTTATAAACAACTTAATATTTTTTCCTCTCCCCTTTAAAACAAGGAAAAAGCTTCAGCTTTTTGCTATTTTCATTCAATTTATAAATATCAGCAGATGTCACAAACACAAAAATTTGGAAAATTCATTACACCCATACAAGTTTAATTAAAATTACAATAAGAAAAAAAAAAGAGTTTGGCAAATTATTAATTAAGTGTTGTGTATTTATTAAGAAGACTGGAGTTAAGTTGTAAGCTCTTACAACTTCCTCTGAAATAATAATGCCGCCATCAGTGGCCAAAAGCAAGGCGAAAGCAACACAACAACAACAATTATTAAGGCTATTTATACTTAACTTAATTAACCAATAAAAAGTTTACAAAACAATCTTGAATGTTGTCAGTTTAAAATTGAAAAGTTTATTTTTTAACCCAAGACGACTAAAGAAACTCGTAGAAAGGGTATTAAGAGTTTACGCTAATATTGTTAACGCCAAGAAATAGTCGTTCTAGCCTGATTTAATTTAATTTAATTTAATTAACAAAAAAACCTGCAAAACCTTAATGCTGCATACTGTTTAAAATATATTTATGTATGTGTTTTAACTTTAGGTTAAGTCAAAGTTGTCGACAGAGTTTTTTGTAAGGAAGCGCCCGCTTAAGTGGCCATGTTAAATTGTTAAATAAAAATACTGACAAAGTGTCAGTATAAAATAAATAAGAAAGTGTAGTTGAGAGAGCCCAACCATATAATAACTTACAGATTTTGTAAGTATTATAAAATAACGACTATAACGACTTTTAGGCAATTATGGAAAGTTCACTATGAGTATATAAGAGTTATTTGTGCGAATTTTTCCTATTGACATAATTAAAAGAGAGATAGAAGTTAATTTTAAACTGTGCTTGATTCAAGATATTTGTAAGTTGGTTTGATCCCGAATTCGTACTTGAAATAAACCGAAAGTTAGATTGACTTTAATCTTAACACTTACTCCAGTGAACCAGAAAGAGAGAGAGAGAGAGAGAAAAATTATTATTTTCTTACCCGTTACACATGATTGTTTCATGAATCAAATACAGAAAGGTTGATTCAAGTACGGATTTTCAATCGTGAAATACTTAACCTTTTCATATTCAAGCCCGAATTCATACTTGAAATAATCAGAATATGAGATTGATTTAAGTAAAACTACGATTGAATCAATCTCAAAATGCCTTTGATTTAAAAATTAAAAAGTTGATTCAATCCCGAATTCGTAATTTAAATAAATCAAAAGTGAAATTAGAAGAAGATTTTTATTCTGATTGATTTATTAACCCGTTTTACACCTTACAGAATTTCAATTATAAAACACCAGCATCATTCCCGATATGCTTTTTACATTTAAAACCTATGGCCGATTTCACTTATTTATTTAAATATTAATTTATGTTTAAAATTCGATTTTCATGTCAAATAAAATTCGATTTTCATGTCAAATAAAAATAAAATTATATGAAAAAATATATTTAAATATGAATTGACATTTAAATAAAATTAGTGAAATTGGCCTTTAATTTAAATATATAACTGAAAATTTAATCTAAATGAAAAGCAAGAGTTCTCAATTTTACTTTTGAAACATAAAAATAATGTGTTTTCGTCTCTTTCTGTTGTTTTTGTTGTTTCTACACACAACAAGCAAATAGTTTTTTTAGCTACTTGTGTGATTTTGTTGTAGTGTTTGCAACAAACATTAATAAGTTAAATGAGATTAAAACGCTTAGTTTGTAATTTTACTCTAAGAGTGGCACTACCAAAGATTGTACACGTTTTAAGAAATTCCGGTATTGATTTTCGAAATTAGTCCCATTTAGGATTGTTTTAAGTACGTTTTAGTGTTATTCGTATCTCAATTATGAGACATCAGCATCATGTTTGATATGGTTTTCGTAATCATTCTCTACTTTGTAATTTTTTTTTCTATTTTGCCTAATAATTTAACAAATAGAATTCGGGAAGTTTTACTTTTTATGTTTTTCTTCTTGTAGTGTTGTTGTTGTTTCAATGCAAAACTACCATTTTTTTGTTGTTGTTGTTTCTACCATTATTTTTTTACAAACACATGCGTATGCGCGTATTGTTTTACGAAAGTTTTCCCATCATAGATTGTTTAAAGCAGGGTTTAAAAAACTGCAGTCGAAACCAAAACTTGTCGGACATAAAACAAAAATTTGTGTACAACTTTTCGCTTTTTGAGCAGAGGTCCAAGTCTATGTTTAATAGTATGGACGGAGACTTTAAAATACCATGGAAACTCTTCGCCATTGATTTCAATGGTTAAAAAAGTTGTTTAAGAAATTTCGTTGTGTCGTTCAAGCACGGAAGATTGTTATGAAGGTCAAATCGAGGTCTCAACATACGAGACAATTGAAAAAGTTCACGCTATGGTCTTGACTGATTGAAGATGCCATAGGCATCCCACATGGTTCAGTGGTTTCAATTTTGAATTATCAGTTGGGTATAAGACAGTCTTTCGCAAGATGGGTGCCGCGTTTTCCTTCATCGACCACGACAGCAAATGAGTGCAAAATTTGCAGAAGTGCTTGGCGTTGAAAATTGTTTGTACATTTTTATTTAAATTTATGTAATTTAAGAAATTTTTTTAATTCATTTTTTTAATCCAAATTTTAATATTTTAATCAGGCTAAAGTTTATTGAATTTAATTTTCATTAAATTAATGAAGAAAGTTATTTTACAACATGAAATGAATTAAAATTTATTGATAATTTTTTATTCTTGATTGAACTGGGAATCGAACCGAGGTTTTCACCGACAGTTTGCACTTACATGTTTCAATTGTAACCACACAATCTCTGCAGAGGGGTTTTGCCGCTTAACACTCACCGCCATTAACGACGGCTGTCAGTCAATAGGCAAACAGCAATCTTTAGCCTACTTAAAATTGGAATTAAAAAGAAACCATAAAACAGTTCAACAAAATAACCACAATACTAATAATTTTTAATTCATGATAAATAAAATTTTCATTTTTCAATATTTTTATTTTTTAAAACAAATTATGATTAAAATTTATAAAATTTTAATAAATTTTTAATTTTAATTTATGAACGAGCTTTTGCACCGTTACGTAAAGTGGAAATAGCACAGCACACATGTCACCAAACAGTTGGTTTCTGGGCCAAAGAAGGCCAAGGCAGGTTTGTTAGCCCATAACCTCATGGAAACCATTTTTTGGGATGCACGCGGTATAATCTACATCGACTACCTTAAAAAAAGGTAAAACAATCAATGACGAATATTATTCCAACTTATTGGTTCAATTTCATGCGTTAATATGTACAGGGTGGCGCAAAATGAGCTATATGAATATTAAATTATCTATAACTTTTTTAAATTATTAGTTTTTCTTTGTTTTCTGAAGAAGACTTGGGGAATAGTTAGGAATAACTTTAAAATCGAACAACAAACAAAATAATTGAACTATATTAATATTATTAAAATGACTCGTCTTGGGTGTGTAAAATACAAATAAATAAGTTATCCATTATTTTTTTCTATTCTTAATCTGAAACAGTGGGATGATAAAAAGATGATGCCAGTAACTTTGTAGAGTGAAATCGTCTTACAGTTGCTGTATGAAAATATATTTGTTTTAAACTAAGTTTCTTTGAATTGAATCTTAATGTGCATGTTGATGATAACTGAACTCGAATTTTTAATTTCTAAAATTTAGCATATTTAAATTTTTTTTTTTATTATTATGTATCAGCACTTACTTATTTACACACATTTTTTTACACACATAATAAAGTTTCAACGTTTATTTTAACAAGCCCTTAAAATTTGTTTTTATTTAATTTTTTTTACAAAATGTTTAAACTTTATTGCTTGCATTTACCAAAACCAATTACGGCAAACTGAAATAAAACACTTTTAATTTTTAATGAATTAAAAATTATGTTCAACAAATAAATATTTTCTGGAATAACATTTATTTATTGAACTAAATTTTAAATACTTTCAAACTTTCGTACACTAAATACGCTTCAAGTAATTCGGATTTTCAATAACTTTTAAAAGCACATAATGCATTTAACACATTCACCACTGCAGGCTACACGAATACACGACTGCAAATGCTGTTGGCTGCAATCGCTACTACACTGTTTTGAGGACGACAGCTATCTGGAACCGATGAGCAGTCATAGGCTCACAAAAACAAAGTCGTGTTATGAGGTTAAAAAGAGTTATTTGTGTCGAATACTATTTAGAAATAACAAACCATATAAGATTTTTTTATATTAAATGGATTTGAGGGACGTTCCCCTCAATTTATATTAACATTTAAAAGCAAGTAAAATGTGAACAAAATCGAAAAAAAGTTCATTTGCAGTAAAATATATTTGTGGCAAATTAAATCTAAATTCCAACATAAGTAGATGGTTAACGGACACAAAGATTCTAATTTGGAAAGCAGGGGAATATGTGAAATTATAGACTGACTCTTCGTCCTTAGTACAATTTAAATCTATTTACCAAATTATCAGGGGTGTTCTGAAAATCGAAAACGCAAAACGAAAGAATTTTAAACTTCGTTTTTTATTAAAAAGAATTTTATAACAAAAATTATAAAAAATTACATTAAAAGTATATAAAAAAACAACTTCCAAATTCTTTCGTTTTATGTTTTCGATTTCCAGAACACCCCTGTTTATCAAACTCTCTACAAAATTGAGCACATGGACAGACACCTATCCAGACGGACGCATGGACATCGATAGATGACTTTAAAGCAGTGTTCGAAAATAAATAGAACATTATTTAGCGTTTGGCACACACAGAACGATATCTATTTTTTTAGTGATTGTGTAGCCGAACACAACCCTTAATACCGTTCGTAACTATTTTCAAGGAACAGCCGAACATTAAATAGTGTTCTGTTCTTCGTTAAAAAAAAAAACAGAACAATTGTAGTGATACTGTAGACAAACATTTTATTGTAATGTTCAGTAATGTTTTTTTTACACTGATAAAGAAATGAGCAAACAAAAAATTTAAGCAACGACCGCAGCACGAGCAGCTTGTGTGTGTATTGTGTATATATTTTGTTTGTATAAAATTATTTTACTGGGTTTTTGTTTTTTTTCGTATGTGTATTTTGTTTTTGTAAAAAATGTTTGGTTTTTTTACCAGCTAAATCGGACGAACCTTAATGAGCCGAACCGAACACAATAAAGTTTGTGGTTTAAAAAAAACCGAACGGAATTAAATGTTCTCATCTTTTGTTGAGTTGAATAAAAACAGTATTATTTTTGTATTCGAAAGATGACAAACTGGGATTTTGTAGACGAACACTATTAGCGTTTGTGTTTTCCACAATGTGTTGATGTGTTAATGTGTTGTCTGGTGGAGAACCAAAAATAGCTCAACGTGACTGGTGGAGAACCATATAAAACTCAGACGTTTTACTGGTGGAGTACCAAGCATATAACTCAGACGTTTACTGGTGGAGACCAAAATACTCTGGAGCAGATTCTGGAAGCTCTCGCCTTCCTATACGATAACTCAAGAGAGTAAGCCAAATAAAATTTAAAATCAAAAAATAACTTATATATGCAAAAAATGCTGCAAACGGTAAAATTTGCAAAAATAGGCGCTAAAAAATCGATGCCAAAATTCAGGGAATGCTCTTAAATGGATAAATATTATGTTTCTGGTGCCATTGGTCGCAAGGAAAAACATGCAATTGCATATTTAAGGTTTCCCTGGTTATTACAAAATCAAATCAAATTATCCCCAAAATTGCACACAAAGTTTACAGGGACATACAACCAGCTAGCCGGATGGGCGGGCGGACATTGTTAGATTGAGGGAATTACAATAGACCGCATTGGTCACCAAGTTGAGGTGTGCCCTTAGGCGCATAACCATTCTTAACCTAACCTAAACTTGATTCTGAAAGTAATGGGTCCAAAACCAATATTTCGTCGTATTACATACATCAAAACATTCACATAATTCCCATGCATATTTATAGTGATGTAAGTGTAATAAGTATCGATAATTTAAAGAATTTGAAAAAATATACCCAATTTTTCCTACGCTTCAGTTTTGGAAAAGAAAAAACTTAAATAAAGGATATTTTCCCTACATCTGGTGGCACTGTATATGAAATTTCTTTTTGTTCTAACGAGACCGATACAAGCGCACACGTATACAAAGCATGTTATGAATATATACAAAGGGTGTCCCAAAATTAACGAAAGATTTGAATTAAATAGAAAATACAGTTCATAGACTCTTTTAAGCAGAAATCTTGGCCGGTTGTACACGATCGTGTTGGCGATTCTACATTTGAGGTATGTTCAGTGGATTCTATGTGATTTATGAAGTGATTTAGTTGTAATCATGTCAATTTGAAGTGATTAACAAATCACTTCAATGTACGGGTAATCATCTCGATTTTAAAGTGATTAGAGCTTAATCACGTTTGAAGTACTTAAACGCGTTTAAGAAGCCAAATGTGAACATTCTATTAGGGTTGTTAGCACTTTACTGCACAAATGGCGACAAATTTAAATCTTGTGTTAATTTTGGGACACCTTTTATTAATACTGACTATTGATGCTTTCATCAGCGTTGCCGTTTTGGTTACTTTTAACCAAAACTGGTTACTCTTTTTCTCAATGTGTACTTGTGTACTTTTTTTCCATTTTGGTAACTTTTTTTCAACACAAATATAACCAATTTTTTGTTTTGGGGCAAGAACTACCCGCTCCGCTTTTTTGACCTTTAAAAATTGTGTGTGGTATTTGTGCATCTTAAACCAATACTTTTTTCATCTAGTTAAAAATAATTTTTTTAGAAGTTTAAGCTTTAACAGACTATCAAGTGTAAATGGCCATTATCTGCTACTCTTCATGCTTCATATGGCTGACTGAAACACTTTTCTAGATAAACGATAAGGTCAAAGGCCCTTCCGATCGATCCCGTTTAGTATGAGTATATTCCACTGGGCAAAAATCATCTATAAATTAAAGATCTACCGCAAAATTTAGCTCAATTTTGCACTTTGATAATATAACACAGTAAGAAAATGAAAGCTATAGCTCATAAAATTTTTAAAAATGACGAAAATAAGTTTAAACTTTGTATAGGAAGTGCCACTTCCACTAATAATTTCGAAAAATTGTATATCCTATTGTTCTTTCCCGAAATCGGTCCAGCGGCTAATGAGCCTACAAGAAACAAACTAACACAATTTCTTCTTTAGACATATTTTTAAACTGAAGTGCGAACAAAATAGTACTTTTGATACAAAATAATTTTGGTTACTTTTTTTCGCTTTTGGTTACTTTATTTTTACATTTTGGTTACAAAATTTTTTTGGTCGTGGCAACGCTGGCTTTCATTGAAAAAAAAAATCACCAAATATAGAATGAAGAAAAAACATTAATAATTTCATAAAGACAAATACTTTTAAAAATATTTGTTTGCAGTAGTAAAAAAAAATATGTCCAAAATAGTGAAGCAGACGTGAAGAGAATGAAACGAAGTACATAAACATGCAAATTCGAGTAAATATTCACTAATATTGATGAATGTCCAAATGTTCAATGGCTTTTAGTTAGTATTTGTGTACAACTCTTTGTGTGCCATTTTCAGTTAAAACCAATAAACAAACGTCATGAATAGTAAAAGTATTGTATGCGTCGTTGTCGGCTTTAGCTTATAAATTCACCATTATGTTGTGTATTCATGTCGTATCATTCTTAGTTCTGTTGTTTTATTTAAGGTTTTAAGTTTATTTTCATACATTTTATTGTTCTCCTTTTTACTTAAAAAAATTTAATGTTTTATACTCTACACACTATACACTATAGGTACAACACTATAGGTTCTAGTGGGTCCATAATTTACCATGGGTCCGTCAAAGGTTACATATTAATAAAAATAAAGTTGTCATATCGTTGAGCTTGACCGACTTTAATTTCGCTTTAAAGCTGTCATTTTATTAGTTTTTTAAAAAGCCTCTCTAAGCCATTATCAATCTCGCTCAAAATTTAGTTACGCGGAATTTCTGGTTAAATATTCAATACTCCTGCAAAACTCTCTATTTTGCTTGGCATTTAAATTTTAAAAACCTGTTTTAATCGATTTTCTCAGAATGTTGTTATTTTAACTTATCGGTGTTTGTAAGTTTGTGTTACAAAAACATACTTTCAGTCAGCTGTTTTTATTCAAACAAATTCTCGCTAATGTCAAAAAAGTACAATGTAAACGCAATAGATTTTGAGGAAGAGTTAAAATTAATTCTACTAGATTTCGTTGTAATGTAATCGGTCTGGCCTGTTACTAGTTTTTCTTTTTCTTATCATTTTAAGCCAAGTAGTTTTTGATTCAACTGTCATATTCAGCTTCGCTGTACACTAACTGCCTTTTGTTTAATTATAATCACAGTGAGAAAAAATTGCCAAAATCTATAAAACCTTTGGCTACAAAAATTTTAACTTATATTTTCGTTTACATTTTTCAAAGAGGATAAATTAATAAACGACAAAACGATGAGAGCTCAAACCAATATTTGAGATAAGTTGGCAATACTATTCTATTATTTTTGTATGATTTAAGCGGGTTCCAGGGATTTTCGGAAGTATACCTTTTGTGAGGCTTCCTGTAGAATTTTAATAAGTCGAAGAAAAAGTTTAAATTCTATTCCAAAGATTAGTTGTATAAGCGCGCTTCTTGAGTGTCTGTATTTTTTAATGCTATTTTAAATGATTATTAATTATATCCTATTTGGCTCGGTTCAGTTCTGAACACTCTAAATATGTCCTTTTGTTCTGTTGATTAATTCATTCTTACTAAAATTAAGTGAAAAAACAAACCAAAAGTGGTAATATAGCACTATGTCGAATATTATATACTCTTCACGATTGCAACTCTTCTATAATCGGATTATACAATTTTATGCAAAACTGTTTAGATTTTCTTGCTCAAATTTCAATACAAATATTTGGTAATATTTTGCCATTTGAAAACTAATCTAAAGAATCGCTCGCTCTTAATCATGTTTACTAAGAAAGTCTTCGAGCTTGATGTACCTTTTCATAACTTAGCCATTTCTTGCCCAGTTCCTTTTTTTAATTTTGAAGTTCTTTTCAATTGAATAAAAAAATGGATTTTAAAGATAAATTAATTGGAAAAAATCATTATTTCCGGAGGACATTCGCATGGAGGCTAGGTAAAATAACAGACCTATTGGAGCAATTATAACTACTCAATTAATGGCCAATTTTCAGGATTGATATTAAAACACATTTATGTTTAAAATCGTTTTAAATACAAAATTCTCTTCTTCACTAAATACTTAAATCAAACTTAATTCACCGATGTGGTCCACCTAATTTCAACCTAAGCTTCTATTGTAATATTTTAGCAAGGTGGCCTCAATATCACGACAATACAACAACAAGAGGCAAAGCAATAACAATCAGCTGTTTTTTGAGACCACCTTGTAAATAATTATACTTTTTTTATGATATTTTTTTGTATTTGGTATTTCATATTTCTCGTAGTTAAAATCTCGTTACTTCGGCGAGGACATTTCTGTAGCATTTGAGAAAATTTAAACTAAAGATTTTTAATACAAGATTCTGAGTGAAATTGGCTTGCAAAAAGAAGCTGTGCTGGATAAAATTTGACAAAAGCTGTTTCAGCAAAATAAAATATTTACAGACAAATTTCATGATTCAAAGTTGCTTAATTTGCCGCTAGTGTACTAAAATTATAATTACCGCACGACATTTGTAATAATTGGCCGATTTGGTTTATAGTTATTACCAGGGAAACCATAAATATGAAATTGCATTTTTGTGCGACCAATGCAAGCAGAAACAATATATTTATCCGTTTTATAGATTTTATGAATTTTGGCATTGATCGTTAGTGCATATTTTGGCATATTTTACCGTTTGTTTTTTTTTACATGTTTTATATTTTTAGATGCCTTCAAAATTTTTTTTTTTTTTGCAAAATTCTAGCTTTTCTGTCTTAAATATCAATCTGTACACCCAACATTATATACAAGCAAAAATTAAGGAAAAGTCTATTATATACGTTTTTGACGATGTGTATAATACATAAAAATATGGACCAATTTTTTTTGTATACCGATCGACTCAAAATCAGTTTTTAAAGTTATCTAGTGATGTCCTTCCGTCCGTCTTGCTGGTTCCCGGTCTATGTTAATCTTGTGCGTACTAAGGACGAAGTCTACGTAGATGGTAAGAATCGGTCTATAATTTTACATATTTTCCATAATCACTTCTTTCCAAATTAGGCTCTTTGTGTTCGTAAACTAATTTAATTCTTTCGAATCGGCTCACATTTGCCTAAGTTTCCATCTATAAATAGCTTTAACTTGCTTTAAATATTAACATATTCGGTACATATAACTCTTATATGAATTTTAACCTCTAAACATAACCTTGTTTTATGTAAGCCCATCGTTAAAAAATTTACCAACTATAACTTTAGGATTTTATTAATTGAAAATGTTATTAAATTGTTAAATATTTTATTTTCAAATAAGCAATTTTTAAACTTTTTGGGGCATAATTTTAACAATTTTCAGGGCATATTTTCAAGTTTTTACTGCATATTTGATGAGCATAAAACACATTTTTAAAGCATATTTTTGTTTTCCCTAGTTATTACCATAGGTTATTTTATATATTTCTGCTATTAAATAAACGTTGTCGGTAATTTTTGTAAAAAATGTTCTTCTACTTAAGCTAATTTAATGCTTAAGTGAAACAATAAAGTCCATCAATAACTAAGGAACTGGAACAAATTAAGTTGGTGTGTAAAAGGCTGTCGTTGTTTTTTGTTCATATAGCAGCCATTTAAGGACCGAAAATAGCAATCTATTCGACTCTAAATATAATAAAAATATAAAACAAGCTAGGTCAGATTGGTTATATCTTAGTCTTCTAAAAGTTAAACTCAACATACAAACAGACTGACAAACATCGTTCTCTTTTCATATGGATCAAAAATATATTAGGAATTGAGCTTAAAATTGATATGGTAGAACGAACAAGCAAATGTAACGACAAAGTCATATAAACCTTTTCAACCTGTGTTGATTGTTATAAAACAGTTGTAAGAGCACTAAAAACACCTACAATTAAGAACGACCTACTTAAAAAGGACACATTACAGCAAACAAAACAAAAAAGTATCAGTAATTTTTAAAAATAAATAATGGTCGTTGGCAACGGGAAAAAACATGTTCCAAATGGAACAAAGCTTTAATTTGGTTTATGTATTCTTTTATTATTTATCCTTTTTAGTCATTTATGTATCCTTTTGCAAATATTGAGGTATGTTTTAATATGCATACATCTCAATATTTGAATGTGTTTTAGTTTATTGTCCAATATTTGTTTCCAACTAACAATTCCATAAGATAATAAACTATATTGTAGTTTTTTTATCAGGGTACTTTTGTTGCATCAATATGCACATGTACAAATAAAACATATTTATTTTAAAAATGTATATTGGCCAGATTTATAGGAAATGTACATATCGTCAACTTATATGCAAACGGACGTAACTACAGAAAAATTCAAAATATATTGTTTAATCAAAATTCATGCTGACGCAAATTTTTTGGCCCCTGCAATAAAAAAATGGCGATTCCATTAAAGTAATTCAAACTCCAAGAACACTTTATTATTATTGATTTCGTAATGTTTTTTGCTTTTCCTTTTTAAAAAAATTAAAGTGCAGCTATGTCTGCTTGCATTTAATGTGACGACATATCGCATACTAAATTTAAAACAGACACAACTCAAAATTTGTCAATGCCGTTTTTTTTATAACCCAGTTCACAAATCAAATCTATAGCGACCTCAAAAATTTCGTTTGCGTCACCAAGATTATGAAGGCTCCATGAAATAAGTCCCTGCGAAATAAGTCGATAAAAAATATATGAAATAAGTCCCCAAAAAAATGTACAGAATGCAGCAACAACGTTTTTGGGGGCTTGTTTTCTTTTTTAGGGACTTATTTCATTTTGGTATTGGGGACTTATTTGTTATGAAATAACACACCAAAAATGAATAATGAAATAAGACCCAAAAACCCTATTTGGGGTCTTATTTCATTTTTTAATTTGTACAAAAATTGTCAACAATAATTTCAAAATCCCGAAGGTCAATATGATCATTTTTTTAGTCCCGAAATTTAGAATTATGAATCATTTTCGGTACAAATTTGGGTGATTTCGCAAAAAATATATAACGCCTTTTTGGAAGATTTTCGTTCTTTTTAAGAAATAATTCACATTTGCCATGGTTGAGAAAAAATTTTGGGCGATTTTTCGTTTTCTTCTTTTGAAAAATTCTTCAATGAGATAATTAAAAAACAAGTAAGAAAGTACAGTTGCTCAAGCCCGACTATATGATACCCTACACCACAGCATTTTAAAATACATTCACAAGAGTGCACCCCATTCGGGACCATGCTTATGTGTCCAAATAAATATGGAAATACACGCAGAGAAAAAATATGGTTGGGCATGGTTACGGCAACAACGCTATGTTTAATGTAACAATATATTGTTGTCGTACATAAATAATTGTTATTTTTATTTAATATCAACAATATTATAGTTACTGTAAACATATCAATGTTTATCGCAATTATGAATTTGAGTATTGTTGACCGAAAAATAATTATTTTTCTAACAACTTAATTATGATAACTTTCTAAACATATTATATTTCTCACAACCATATCATGATATTTAATAGCCATAACATGATAACTTTCTATACATTTATCATATTATGTTAAAGATGCAATCAAACTATTTTTACTCTAATCATATTATGTTAGCGCCATTTGTAAAATAATTTTGAAGAAGTTGTGTCGTTTTTTTATTTGTGAGCGGTTAAACAATTAAAAGATAAAATTCCATAAAAAAAATAAGTTTAAAGAAATTAAAAAATTAAAATATTAGCGGTGTTCATTCAAGTATTAGTGATGTAATAGTGCAAATGCAAAATATCATAGTTTTTTGTAAAATCCAACAACAAAACACACAGAGATTTCGTTATATTTTATAAAAAGTGCTACGATATTTCTGTGGTTTTCATGGGCAACCGCGTATGTCTTAAAACAAATTGTTCAGGAAAGCCGAAAACCCATTCTAGATCAAACTATGGGCTAGGTATTGCACATTTTAAACTTTGTCATTACGTTACAAAACGGAATTGATCTATCTTTTTTCAAAAAAATATAAAGAGCGTTCAAAACTAGGCAATATGGCATCAACATCTTAAAATCAAAAAAATGGACACACGCGGTTGCCCATGAAAACCACAGATTTTTCATTTGCTCTTTTGCAAGCCTTATATTGAACTCCGCTATTTGATTAACTTTAAGAAAAATTGTTTAAAGCCACATTATAAAAAATCGATTCAAAAATATTTAAATTTATTTTGTATTTTTATGACAGCTATGAAAGGTGCTGTATCATAATATGATTGCTTCTAAATTTATTATAATTAACATGATGATAATATGATTACTTCTTAGCTTATTATGATTAACATGACAATAATTTGATTACTTCTTAACTTAGTATGATTAACAGAATAATAATATGATTAAGGGAAAAATATTATGATGACATATTACGAGTATATTGAGTCATAATATGTTTCAATAATAATCTTAATATGGTGGCTACAATCATAATTCTTATCATAATATGTTGCTCTTAGAATATGTTTACCACAACCATGTTTTATCTTTGCGTGTATATATGTTTTAAATTTCATTAAAATCGGTTTGATATTTTCTGAGAGGCAAAAATTGCCCCTATCTTGCCTCGTGGTCCTACGATTCTGAGTTGATCGGTATACTTTAAGGTAGGTGCAGCCCCATATTTTAAGGCGTTACACACATCAGCACAAATGCATAATACCCACTCCACTATTGTGGTGTGGGTAAAATAACCGTTGTAAAATCTAGTAAAACAACGTTTGTTTTCAATAGCTGATAAATTATTATTCAATAAGATCCCGAATTGCTAACTAAAGCTTCTCTGCATAGATGGGCTTCGGCCGGGCGCAAGGCTTTTCTCCAAAGGCCGTCCATATAAGCGAGGCCGGTGATTGTTATACCATAGACGAGCTTCCGGCCGAAAGCCTTACCATTCTGTTTATCCCTCGATTTTTAAAATCAAAACTAGAAATTAATGTATGTATTGCAATGGAGTCTTATTTTATTTTAAAAAATGGAATTTTATTTCGTATGAAATAAGTCCCATAAATTAAGGTATTATTTTATTGCTGTTTGGGGCGATATTTGACTTCTTTGGGGGCTTATTTCATTTTTAAAATTCGGGATTCACCTCATATCCCCAAAATTTGGCGATTTATTTATTTATTTTGTTTTTGGGTTATAAAAATACACTCAAAAACTAACAAGGGAATGAAGAATACACGCAGCAATGAGAGTGGGAAGAAAAAATAGACACATTCTTTGTTTTTTAAAAGTGTGCTTAAGTTATGTGTACGAAATATTTTGTACTCAAGTAAATATTACAAATTCTCGCAGATTACACGTGGTATTTTTCAAATACAAGGAGTAAAGCAAAAAAAATTTACACAAACGTTTTGTGAACACGTTTGATTTTTGTTGTGTATTTTATTTTCAAATATATTTATGCAGGCCTTTCTACACAAGGTTGGCATGAATCAGATGAACAGACGAACGGACATGTTTTGTTTTAATATAACTCATACGCAAACATAAATTTAATAATTAAAAAACTTATGTTTAACTAAATCTATTACTCATTTCTCATTGCGGATCTAATACACCTTATAATTTTTAAAATAAATTTCCCAATAATTTCCAAGCAAAATGTTTTTGATATTCCCCGAAATTTTATAAGGCAAATTTTCCGATTTCTGTACCCTTCACCACAGGTGGAAAAGGCTATATATAAGTTTGTCACTCCGTTTTTAATTTCTACAATATTGTTGATAGACCCTATAGAGTATATTTAATCTGGGTCCTTATGAGTAGCGAAGTTGATATAACGATGTCCGTCTGTCTGTTGAAATGGGTTTTCCGACGACCCTACATATAAAGCATTTATTTGAGTTTTGATAGCACTAAAAAAATTATTTCGATTCGTTCAGTATCGACATAAAAAAGTAGAAATTAAATTGCTTTCGAATCGAAAAGTACAATGCGAAAATATCGAAAAGTCTTTTTTTGTTTTTTTTAATTGTCTTAATCGGTGTGGAAAACATCAGAAAGCACGCAATTATGTGAATTTTTTTCAGTTTGTCTTTCTCTATATGGGTATGTTGTATCAAACCACATGTTTTATTTATTTATTTAAAAAAGTGTTTACAATTTAAGGAAAAAAATCTGTCTGATTTTTTCAAATCTACTGTTTTATAGAGAAGAAAAAAACTCCATGTAGAAAGTTCCATACTTCTAGCAACACTGCTTTAAATTAAAAATTAATCCCAGAAAGTTATAGCTAATTTAAAATGCGTATCAATCCCTTTTATAATTATTTATAATTATTATGAAAAGCCACTTGTGTAGATAAATTAATAATTAAACTCCTTTTAACTTAATAAAATATTTTTTTTTTAATAGAAATAAAATCAATTTGTCTAAAATTCTACGAATATAAGTTAAATAATTTAATAAAGGCCTTATCAAAATATATTGTCTTAAAATTCTTTAAGTTGTTACAAGCAAAATATACTTCATTAATGATAATTTAATTCATCCTAAATATATGCAACATATGTTCATATTTAAATACAAATATTTGTATAAATATTAGAAATTTATTGTTTGGCAAAAATGTTAAAATAAATAAAATCCTTGCTCTCTCTTTCGCCATCCACAATGGATCGAAAATAAAAGAATTACCTTTTTTGGGTAAAAATTTTGGGTTGGGCTCTAAGGTTTATTGTTTTCATTTGCATTGGTTTCAAACAGAATTTATGGTTAACAGAATTTATGGTTTAATAATTAAACTCCTTTTAACTTAATAAAATATTTTTTTTTAATAGAAATAAAATCAACTTGTCTTAAATTCTACGAATATAAGTTAAATAATTTAATAAAGGCCTTATCAAAATATATTGTCTTAAAATTCTTTAAGTTGTTACAAGCAAAATATACTTCATTAATGATAATTTAATTCATCCTAAATATATGCAACATATGTTCATATTTAAATACAAATATTTGTATATATATATTAGAAATTTATTGTTTGGCAAAAATGTTAAAATAAATAAAATCCTTGCTCTCTCTTTCGCCATCCACAATGGATCGAAAATAAAAGAATTACCTTTTTTGGGTAAAAATTTTGGGTTGGGCTTTAAGGTTTATTGTTTTCATTCGCATTGGTTTCAAACAGAATTTATGGTTTCATGTTTATTTGACCAAAAATGAAAAAAAAAATAAAACATAACAAAAACATTTGCACAGCAAACAACTTAATCTCCAAATGTTTGTAGCATTTGAGGGTTGGGACTGAAATTCTTAATCATTTTTTTTTTTGCCATTGTGTGTGTTATATTTTCTGTTGATTTTTTTAAGAATTTCTTTTTTTAATTTATTGTTGTTTTCTGTATATTTTATACAATTTCAGTTAGTTTTGTTTGTTTATATGTATTGTTTTGCCAAATCATTTAACACAATAATAATTTCCGCAAATTAGACTCATTGTTTATTGTTAAATGCACAAGAAGAAATAAGAGAAAATTATATTAGAAAAGAAAACTTATTTAAGAAAAATTTTTTATATAATTTTTTGTTTTTTTTTATATAGAGAATCCCCTAGAGACATGACAAAACTAAATAAAAAACTACAAGAAAAATTAAACAAAGATATAAAACACAAAAAGGTAGGCAATCAAATCGAACAGTTTATATAGAATTATTTAGCAAACAATAGTCTCAACATTTTATATTTATTGCCGAAATTTATAACATACTTTTATTCTTGGAAACGATAAAAAACAATAAATGTTACAAATAAACATTTTGTCGGAAATTGTAATAAGTGTGTCAGATACAGAAATGTTACAATTATTTGCAGAAACCCAGGTTTTACTATTCATTTAAGAAATGAAATATGTATTTAAAAGAATGTTTGAATTGACTAAAATCATATTGAAAAAGACGAAGGGATACCCAACACGTTGTGATATTTGGATCAAGATCCATTAAAATGGATTGATAAATCAATACAATCATTCTACACGTTCAATAAATATCTCGATACGGTCGATATATAATGAATGTGTAACGATGCCCTAAGAATTGCGTGGGAGTACCTGCCTAGTCGATTTAACCGCTAAGTGCTCAAAAATACTGGAAAGGCGGCACAATGCGTCTATTGGCGCTCACTGTCAAGAACTTGGCCAAAAATGGTTTATGGTTATAATATTAGAGAAAGCCAAAAAGTTATATTTTTAATACTTACAACTTATTCATACGCCACCGAGCACGAGTACAGACAGGTATGACTACCAATAAGTATGAACGTAAATAAATTTGTTTAGCGACTGGACTGGATACTCGTATAAATGCGTATGAGTACAGGCATGTATCGATGAGTATCGACAATTTACTTCAACTATTCGTATGGTGTTGCCACGACCTTAAAATATTTGATGAAGAAAATATACTTATATTTTAAAATATACTTCTATTAACAATAATAAAATGCAATCTCTTTTTCGAATGAGGTTTTTTATAAAAAGAATTCAGAAAAAGACAGGTATCAACTGTTTTGGGATCTATTCTGTTTAATTTTTTATCAGGGGTGTGCTGGAAATTGTAAACGTAAAACACCAGAATTTGGAAGTTGTTATTAATACACTTTTAATCTAATTTTTATTTTTTTTTTTATTTATTTTTTTTTATTATGCTGCGCTGCTAGCAGGAAATTTAAGAAAATTCTTGATTCTTGTTTAGACAGTGGATACTTTGTTGTGTTGTTTTTCCACCATAGCATGATGTCGAAGCCTTCTCTAAGGCGAACATTTTCTTTGGAATACTGATTGACTTCAGCACTTACATTTTAAAAATTGTTTAACGTCTTAAAAATGCAATTGCCAACAAATAAAATTCTCAAAGTCATAAAATGTATAAATGTATTTACCTGTGGTATCTAAATTCTTAACCGCATTCGGTTCCTTTTTCTGTTTTAATTAAAAACGATTAAATTAATACGACGTATTTTAATTTGCATTAATTTTGTAATTTTTTTCAGATTTTCTTAAAAATAGTTTTTTCTATTAAGGAAAGACCGCAAGAATTCTTTTTCAATAAAATTTTGTTGAATTTTACTTAAACGATTTTGAAAAAAAATTATTAGTGATTCAGCGATTACAAAAAAACATTTCTGGCAACATTTTTGAAAAAAAATGGACAAATAAAAAATGATTGAAGTCAATGATCAAAAACACAATAAGTATGATAACATAAGCGTGTTTTTTTAAGAGTGTCACAACTTTGAGTTGGCATCACTGCATTATTTGATCACCCATTTAAGAGTCTAAACACAATGTTTGCGGTGCGGTGCGATTCCTTGTTGCGGGAAAAAAAATAAACGTAATACAACGGAAGACGGCGAAGGCAATAGTTGCCATTGTTTGTTCACATTCTTATTAATTTATTTGTACATACATTTGTATCATGTGTTTTGTTTACAATAATGTTGTGAACATCGTCAATTATTCAAAAACTATGGCAACATCAGAAAGCGAACGAGTAACAAAAATTGAGAGAGAAAGAAAGTCAGTGAAAATAAAATAGATTTTGATTTAATGCCTATCCGCACTGCGTTGCTTTACTTCAAAATCGTATGAAAAACCGCACCGCAATAAATTATCGTTACATTTGTTTAGTTTGCTTCGAAATTTTCGTACGAATGGACTTACACCAGAGCAACCCCTGCAAATTGTTGAAATTTTTAATCAAAATAATTCGGCGAATAAGCTGAAGCACAAATTGATATTGATTTACAATTTCCATTCAAAATTTTATTTTCCGATGAAGCCCATTTCGGGTTGAATGGGTACGTAAATAAGCAGAATTGTCGCATTTGGAGTTGGGAGAATCCACAAGCTTTTGTCGAAACACCATTACAACCACAGAAAATTACTATTTGGTGCGCTTTATGGACTGGCGGACGATATGTCTTCAAAAACGATGATGGCCAGAATTCGAAAAGTTGTTGAAAATTGGTGTTACAGATTGCGCCTCTACACGCCAGCCGTGGCGGCCACATGGCAGAAATCATATTTAAACATTAATTTCATAAAATTTTCTTTCCAATAAAGCCCGTTTCATTGATTTAAAAATATATTTCCTTGTTTTTTTATGATTTAAACTTGTGTCACTCACTTAATTAAATCAAATGCGCAGGGATATACACAAGTTTAAAAATAACAGATACGAGTACGCACACGTATTGAAAATTTTCGATATGTGCTAGAGATTACTTTAATATTTTTATACTTATTGACTTTTTCTGGTCGATATAGGAAGTTTTCTTTATTTTTTCACTTTTTTTAGGAAACACTTCTATCAGTTCAAATGTTAAAAATTATTATATTATTATACCCATCACCGAAGGTAAAAGAGTCATTCCTTAAGGTTGTCATTCTGTTTGTAATTTCTACAATATTTATCTTCCAGAATATCTGGGTTCTTATGAGGAGCGAATTTGATTAAACTATGTCCGTCTGTCATGAGTCCGTTGAAATGGGGTTTCTGAAAGTCCCAGGTATGATTGGTACTTGCCAGTTATATGTTTATGTCACATATAGTCCGGAATTGTTTGCTATTGAAATTAAGCCTGTTCGATCTACAAATGGCTGAGATGTGAGCAAAGAACCATGACTGCTCCTAATTTTATTTTTTTTTTTTTTTTTTTTTTGTATATCTAGAGAATGGCAGGAGCCAAACTTTCTAAATTAGGTACAACCAACTTGGTTATCAATACACAACATCTGGGTTATCAATACACAACATCATTTGGGCGAGATTGGGCATAAGAGATTTCTGTATATCTGGAGAACGGCAAGAGCCAAAGGTTCCAAATAAGGTACAAGCATCTTGGTTATCAATTCAAAACAGCCGAGAAAATGTAGGTGGGATTGGACAAGTAAGCACTTACTTGTTTTTTATATATATTTAGGGTTGCCATCCGTCCTCTTTTCCCCGGACACCGTCCTCTTTTTTTTGGTATCCGGGGCAGTCCTACTTCTTTTTCATCAAGTGTCCGGGGTTGTCCGGCTTTTTACACCTTCATTGAAAATTTGTTCCTGCATTTAAACTTTAACTCACAGTTCACAAAATTCATTAAAAAAAAGATTTAGGTGCTCGGGTTTTTTTTAAGATAGGTATGATTTAATTTTTGGGGACGTAACGTGACAAAAAGAGTACTTTTCTTTGAATGTGCCCAAAATGGAGCTCCCAAAAAATGCAACAAATAAGCAAAACCAACCTTATCAATGTCGTTGCTTTTGTTCAAATAAATACTTATTGCTCAAATGATTATATTAAAATTTTATTTTAAGATTATTTTTGGAAATAAAAAAAAAATTCATATCTTAAAAAAAGCACATCCTTCAAAGTTTTAGGAATTTTAAAAAACAGTTTTAAGTATTATATAAAAAAAATTCAGCAAAAAAATAGGGCTTTGACTTAGTCCATTTTTAAAATTTGATATTTTGCATAGACATTTTTTTCAATATAATTATTGTAGCCTCAAGTATTCTCTTTAAACTGACAAAAATCATCTTCGTATGTAAAGAAGTTTTTCAGATATTAGAAGAATAAACTCAACACATTCGGCTTATTCGGCGAAGTTATAACAATTTGAATATGACATAACTTTTGAAAAAAATTAAAAAATTGTTTTTCGTTGATATATGTTCTTTATGGGATTAAATAAACCCTCTCGCCAAATTGCATTCAAATCGAAAGGGGTCGAGTCCCACTCTTGGTCGACTTGAGATGGAATTACCCAAATTAAGTTTTTTTGTACAACCCAATTTTGGTTGTTAATTTTTATGCCGTCGTTAATTTTATTAATGTTAGGTTGTTTAGAAAGTGTCCTCTTTTTTCGAACAAATGTCCTACATTTTTTATGCTGGCGTCCTCTTTTTCTCAAAATAGAAATGGCAAGCCTATATATATTAATCATACGCGACACACCGTAAGGTTTAAATTGTCCCAAGAACCAACTCTGTTGAAAATGGAATCGGTCCATAGTTTTACATAGTCTTCATACAAACGGCTTTCCGGAATAGACTCTGTGCCAATTAGCCATCTAATACTGTTAATATTTATATAAAATTTGGTCCTAGCTTAACTGAGTTATTGCTATCTAAGCAACATTAAAAAATTTATTGGAATCGATTGATATTTGACCATAGCTCCCATACAAGTACTACTCCCGAAAATAGATTTAAATGCCCTAGCTTCCCTATTAATATTGGCATTGACATAAACATTAGCGACAATTACTTTTACGATTGCTACTATATCATGACAAAATGTTATGCTGCTACGTCCAGAATTAACCATTGGTTCCTTATAAACCCCCATTCCTGAAACCGCTTAAAGGCAAATAAATCTTATTTAGATGAAGACATCTAAATAATATTCTGCACAAAGAACTTTTACATTAATCTTAACTTCATAACATAAATTTATTCTGGCGGGTCCATGATTGCCCTTGGATCCCATATAGGGAACACTCTCGAAATTTTGTTGTTAATAACTTGTTATAACGGGTAACTTTTTTCGATTTCAGAAGTAAAGTTGAATAAAACAAACAAAATGCTTTGATTTCGATGAAACTTTTATGTCATTATATTGCTTGGATCTTACCATTACATACACAATACAATGTTATTAAAATAATAGCGTCTTTTCGCACTTTTCAGCACTTTTTCGCACTTTTCAGACGCTGTCTCTGCGATAACATGACAAGTGTTGGTTTTCAAATCCTCTTACTTAAGGGGACTATCCGCGTAGACACACACAAAAAAGTTTAACATTCAATAAAGCCAAAATCGGTCGTTTTGTGTGGCTCGAGGCACCGTCTTGTTGAATCTACATATCGTCCAGTTCACAATCTTGTGCTCCAACTATAGGTAATTATCCGCGTAGACACTCACAAAAAATTTTAACATTCAATAAATCCAAAATCGGTGGTTTTGTGTGGCTCGAGGCACCGTCTTGTTGAATCTACATATCGTCCAGTTCACAATCTTCAATTACAGGCCATAATTATCTGTACGATTAGCCCGATTGCTGAGAACGCCGTGGAATCGACAACTTCTGTCTGTCCGCCATACATGCACTTACAGGAGCGATATTTTCGTCAATGCGTAAATTGTGTTGATGCAGAGGACTGACCACATCTGCAACGCTTCCTTGCACAGTAGGTTATGACGACCATAATTACCCAGAAAACTCCAGGTTTGAACCTTCAATTTTGTAGTAAGTCTTAGGCCCGTTTTTACGACTTAACGATAGCTAAATGTAGGAAGTTATCGAACAGATAATGAGTTTTTAATTATCACAAGTTCTCTTTAACCTTACAGTGAAGAATAAGCTAAAGAGAGGAACGTTCTACCTTTAAATTTTGTCGTAAGGTTTAGATTTGAGATTGCCATATTATATTCACATATTTTTTATATATGGCAACTCTAATTATACGTATATTTTGTAAATGTAAAAAAAGTACGTAGTTGCCAGTTTGTATTTTTATTTTGGCAAAAATAATCGGTATTTTCTTTAGTATTGCCACTTTTTTAAAAATGTTAAGTTTCTTTTATACAGAAGTTGTGAAAACGAAAAATAGTTGAAGGTAACTTTATTCCTCACTAGTGCTAAAGGTAGCGTTAACTATATCGAACTTTAAAGGTAAGTAGTGAAAACGGGCCTTAACTTTTTTACGAGTTCTTCGGTTGTTAAACGATTCATATTCGCAAATGGCAAAACTTTCACTTAATAAATGACACTTTAGGTGACAGATATTTAACAGCTGACAGCCTTACCAGACCTGAGGATTTAAAAACACTAAATGAATAACCCTATATAACACATTTTTGTGCCAAATTTAATCTCCGTAGCTTATTCTGAATGAATAAATTAATCTGTGAAATTATTTAAGAAAATATTGAGCTTGCAGAAAAAACGATGATAAATGTTATAAACGAATAGGAAATAGAAATATGTATCTTTAAGCTAATTTTTTAGTCTATCAACATATCAATTCCAAGTAGAACTTATTCTTTCCAAGGTTTAGTCATAAACAGTTTTAGAAGTCCTTTGGAATGGGTACTTAGCAAAAAACAAATACAGACTTGCACCATTTTCAAAAGACTTGGTCCTTGTGACAATTAAAACCTATGTAACAAATTTCGTCCTTTTATCTCTAAAATTCAATAACTGCAAAATTAAGTTTAAGCATTAGAGTTAAGTATTTGTCAGAAACCTTGTTCCAAAATGAGCATTAACAAATAACTAATTGGTAGAGCGACTTAAGTAAATCAAGTCTAACACGGAATAGAAGATATAGAATTTTGTATATAAAATAATGTTTTCATTAGACGTTTGTATTTTTGAGAATTCTATACACATAAATTATTGCATTAATCTTATTTATTGTAAAGTATATAAGAATCAATAAACGTATGTCTATTGTACCGACTTACGTCTGCATTTATTGCGTTAATCAGATCATGCATTAGTTGGCAATATGCCACAATCCTAAATAAAATATTTTACTAAAAGAACTTCCCCCTCTAATTACTGTTTATTGTTGCCATTTTATTTTAATAGCAATCATTTAATACTGGTATTTATATGTATGTGTGTTTGTAAAAGGCTTTTTGTTTACTAATATCTTTTGGTATAAGTGATGCTGGCTGAATACCGCTCCTTTGTTGTGTCCATGTTTGTTGACAGTATTTAAAGTGTAACTGTGTGTTTACTTTTTTAACACGTACTCTTTGGTTGTTTAGGTGAGAGATAGTTCTCAGTTGAACAATGTGTACTTTGTTTCCTTGCCCATTACAGCACAATTGCGAATGTATTAAAGGATAAACACACAATCTACCAGAGTTGCCAGTTTAGGGGTTTTCCCCGTAGATTAAGGGGGCTTTATTTCATTTAGGGGCAAATTTAGAGGTAAAAATGTAGCAGTATTTTTTAACTGTTTTTTAATTGATTTTTAGATATTTTTTTTAAATTGAAATATTCAAGAAACTAAAAAAAATACATTTGGGGGAATATCAGTAATAAGTTAAAAATTTTGCGAATTTTTCTTTATTAAGGTAAATGATATTATTAATTACGTAAATGAAAACTAAGTCAAGTTAATTTAATTAAAATTTAATTATTAGCTAAACTTTAACATAAAGGGGGATTTTTTTCAAAAAAATTTGAGGGTTTTTAAGTTTGTTTGGGGGGAATACCTGGCAACACTGCAATCTCCGTTGTAAATGGTTATTCATTACGAGGGATGCACTTTATGTTTTCAATTAAAATACTTGTGGGTTAGTTATGGAAATAATTTTTGTTTCAAATAAAAATTCAAATAATGCCTTTATTTTTTAAATACGACATCGTTCAAATGTCCGCCAAGGAAGAGTTGGCACGTGAATACGTTAGAACCAATTTCGCACTACTCCAGCGCACAAAGCGAACGCAATACCATGAATTTCAGATCTTTCAACGAGTTAGCTTATTTGCATGAGCCAGCAATTTAATATACATAACCACAAGAAAAAAAGAATAAAATGAGAATATAAAACTCGAAAGCGGCCCATTGGCGTTGCTAAAAATAACTCGCTATATTTTTGTCTTAGATTATTTGATTGTGTCATTTTCTGTATTCCATGTTGTGCTGTCCTGTTGGAATCACATATCGCCCAAGTTCCTAGTATTGATGGTCCAAAAAATATGGACCTCTAGCATGTTAGTTGAAGCGACCTTGATAACGCAGACGATATCTGTATTATGAAACACAACCATTATCGAAAATCTCAGAAGATGCTGGGTTGAAGCAAGACAGGAAAAATTCCGTATAAACATCCCCGTTTTGGAAGACGTGCACTTCTTCTGCAGTCAAGGTAGTATTATAACAAGACTGGCTTTTCTAAACATGACGAAGCAAACCTTCGGTCAGTCAAAACCTGTTTGAAGCGCGCGAATTCTTTCTCGCTTAGTGAAACCTAAAATACTCAGTGCAACCGTGAAACCAACTGCGAAACATGGAACACCTCAGCCCGAAATATACAGTAGTTGCTAACCATTGCCTCCGCAGAGTAATATTTATCTTCTGCCCAAATTAATTCACAAATAGCATCTTGCGGAACAATTGATATAGAAAGGAGACAGTGGAAGTCGATATGCCATATTCTATACAGACCACCAACTGATATTCGCAGGGCAAAAAATTTATTTTTTTTTCTTTATGCAATGAAATTTTACAAGTAAATTGATTTTTTTTTTCTGCCACAAATCAACTTAAATATTATTTTAAACTGTCAAAACGTGTCCCACACTCCCAAAAAAAACTCCCGAAAATATCCAAAAAATTGTTTTTTTAGTTTTATGGAAATATTATTCCTACCAACGGGTCTTCTGCCCAATTTTCAGAATAGGTTTTTAATCTATATTAAGTTAATTTTCATATAAACTTAAATCGTATTATAATACAGATTGATTTTTTGAGTCTTATTTGAAAAGTCTGGCTGACTTCCAAAACGTACTAATACAAAGTTCGTACACAATTATACTACTGTATTTTAACAATGTACATGTACAAAGTACCGAAACAATGCAACTATGTGTTTTGTTTATTAAAACGTTTTGAAATGTAAGTGATGCAATGCATAATACTTTTAAAATAAATCTGTATTGATTGCATAATCATCTGACGATGACTTAGCAGTTTGCATTGTATAAATATTGTACTGCGGCGTTATGAAACGTTATACTTTGTTCTAATACAAAGCAATTGACGTTTTGGAAGTCAGCTTCTTATTAAATTAAGATAAAAGTATGTTAGCACTACTAAATACAAAAAATATCATTAAAAGTGTATTTATTTACAAGGTGGTCTCAAAAACAGCTGCTTTGCCTGTTGTTGTTGTGAAAGTGAGGCCACCTTGCTTTTTAAAATGATTTTAAATATAAATGTGATAAAATATCAAACCTAAAAATTGGTCATTAGTATTCCTATTGCATAATTTTTACAATGATATTGGCTTATACAAATAGTCCTTAAAATTTTTGATTCTAGCTTTGCGATAAAAGAAAATGTGGCCTAAAGTGGAAAGCTGTAAAAAAAGGTTTATTTCGGAAGATTTTTGCATAGCAATATTATACATGAAGTATCCTTTAAAAAAAGTATAAATAATATATACATATGTTGCATAACCATTTTTTTCAATAAATAAAAAAGAATGAAAATAATTTGTTAGATAAAAAAATTGCCAAAAAAAAATATTTTTTAGAATTTTAACTTCATATGCATATCGTCAGCTTTTTATAAGTTTGACCTACCGACCATTTTTTAAAAAAATTGGGTTAATACTATATATTTTTAATACCCCCTTTCTAAATTCAAAACAGAATTATATTGCTCCATTCTTTTGCTCTACACGGCTGCAAATGCTTCAAATTCCCCATACAAAAACGTACAAAGCAGAGAAATAAAGTTTAAGCCCAAATGTTAATCCCATTAAAAATATTTTATGATTTTGCGAAGCACTAATGGTACATTTAAAAAAATAAGCGCGCAATTATGCGCTACACAATAAGACATACAGAAATGCAGTAAAGTAAGTGGAAGAACTCTCAACAACTTTTATAAAAAAAAAATAACATTTCAAGTGCTACGGCATTCCCTTACTACGAAGCAGGTTTGTAAGGGAGAATACTTAAAAATAACGGTATCAAAACATTCAGTGTGTAAAGCTGATCGTTACATCTACCAATTTTTATATTCGCTGAATAATGCTCTTTATGTGTCAAAAATGTATTGCTTCAAATTGGGAACTCGCCATATAAAATGCATGTCTTCCGTAAGCGCAATGGTAAGCGAAACTTTTATGTTTCTCCCTTACAAACCTGCTTCGTTGGAAGCTCCATTTTTATTGGGAATAATACAATAAAATCCCAACGGCAGCCTAAACTAGCAAAATGCAAATAGGGTTTTGTTGGTTTCGATATGTACTTCGAGAAAATTCACACAAAAAAATTTTTTAACTCGATAACTTCAAAAATATTGCACAGTGTTGTTTAATTTTAGTACTTGAATGAAATAACTCTCATATAATGAATTAAAATCTACTTATACAAAGTGAACTGTAAAATATTATGCGCAAATTACGAAGAATTTCTATTTTGGAAAATATTTAAAAAATTCTTTGATTTAATTATGCATGAGAAATTTTGGTGTCGGAGTCGCGAGTTTTTGTAGGTAATCCCACTTGCACGAGAAAATATTATTGCGACTACGACTCCAAAACTCCAACACCACAGCCCTGCTCGCTACCAATGCTGACATCGTTTTTAAATTTCCAATCGATACTAAAATTGTAGTTCTTATGGACCTGCATTTTATACTTTTTTAAAAAGCAATACATGATAAGGTCTAAAATATTTGTTGCTAGAAAAATATGCACTTACTTCTACAAAGTTTTAAAGTTTACCTTTGATTCTACTCTTTTCACCCCACTGTGCATTGATTTATAATTAACCTACAGAAAAATTGGGATAAAGTTTCTCCAAGAAGCCTTTTTTCGATTATTTTGGAAACTTTTTAGTGACACTGTCATTAAAGCAAGTATAAGTGAAAATATGCAACAGTTTAGAGTGAAATTTCGGATTTTTGCTATTTAAATATTTTATTTAAACAAACTTTATTGTGCAGGTATTTGGATTAAATTTAAAAAATATAAACAGAAAAATTAAAAAAAAAAAACATTTCAATTGTAGACAAGTGTCGTTGAGTGAAGTTTAATTGTTGCAAAACCCCAGTTTACTATTAAAATGTACTTGTGAATATCTGGTTCCAATGTCTCCATATGGTCCTACAATAACAACCTAGTCAATAGGTTAAAGGTTTTTAGTGTATAGTACATGTGTGTTTTTCATGTGTCTATTATTTATATTTGTATGCGGGCATTTTAAGTTTGTATATTAATGTATGTATTTATGTTACAAAAGTTTCTAATATTTATGTTTTGTGGTAAAACAAACTATCTCTTGTTTATTTGCATAAGAACATATGTGTTGACTTTCTCATCGATATAAAATCCTGTTGTTCATTCACTTCTTATTATTGTTATTTTCAATGTTAATATTATTGTAGTTGTTCAAATTAAATTTTAATGAAGTTTAACATTAAATACTTTGCTGCAATTATGCTTGGATGTCAGACAATATTGCCAGAAAATTTAACCTATATTCCTAATTTAAAGTGTAAAATTCGCAAAAAAAAAACTTCCGATTTTGTTCCCAATTTTAAATAGTTGTAAAAAAATATATTTTTTATAAACTATAAATTAAATTAACTTCTTATTTTGAACAAGAAATTTGTAACACGAAAAGGCCTTTCTGTAAAATAGCCTGATCATGACTTTATATGACATTGTTTGGTTATGCAATGTTTTACAGCGGCTATCGCTTAAAGTTGTAAAAATCATCGCGCGCAAAAGTTCAAAAGTTAAAACTTAATTCTTTTGTTTCGCTGTGACAAAACTATCAAGTCACTGTTAACAACACAAAAGTTTTACCCAAATAATAACACTCAGTTAAGCCAAGGCACGTACACAAATTGTAGCTCTAAGAATATGATTTTTGTTAATAAACAAAAGTACATTTATTTTTGTAACACGTTATAACATAATGGCAGCCAACAATAATATGGTTGTGTCTCCCTATGAAGGACCAATTTAATTGGAAAAAAATTTAATTTTTAAAAAAATTCCTATCATAAAATTCTAGTAGAGTTATTATGTAATTCGATTCTTCGATTCTTTATAGCGGTGATAAATTCCCTCTTCTGGCAACATTGGTATTGTCAGATCATAAAGTGTTTTCATGTTTTCTTTCTGTTTGCTTTTTAAGCTCTTAAATTTTATTTGTATTCTTATTGCCCGCTTATGAAGGCATATCTCTTAAAGGTAAATACATTAATTTATTATGTATGTATTTAATTATGTGTATACAATCGTTATTGGAGAAATGTTATATGTATGTATTTTTACAAAATAAAGCATGAACAATTGTGTTCTTGAACAACATTTTGTTAAGAAAAACCAAAAAAAAACTTAGATATATGAATATAATTATTTTTGATGACATTTTAGTGCTTGTATTGCGTGTCTGTTTATATTAAATAAAAAAATAAATTCTTCTGAAAGATTCTAATCATTGTCGATAACACAGGTCAAAATTCATAAAGTTTTTTTTAACCATTCCAACTGATTCTTATATACATATGTATATTGGTATGATAAGGACGAATATTAACTCCGTTTTTTTGTTTCCATCACATCACATTTCTCAGGTTCACCAATTAAAGCATTAGTCAAAAATAAAATCGGTTTTAATTAAAAATTTAATCAAGTGAATTAAACGTTTATTTGATACTATTAATTTGTTTACTGGTGCAAATTTAATTAAATTTTTATTTAAATTGTTATAACATGTATACATATTATGTGCATACTTCTCTTTCAGCCACCATCTAGACTCAAGGTCTGCTTCAATTAAAATTTTATTAAGGATTTTTAATTCTTGCCCGATGTCTGTCCATTATAGCTTGAAATGTTTGTAATCAAATGGACTATAAAATAAAATAATAACATAATTAATTCTAGTATTAGTTGTGGTGTAAAACATCTTCCAAAATCAAAATTTTTTAGCAAGACCCCTTTCTACAATAATATAACTAAAGTACACAGAATATGCTTCAAATTTTGTTTTCTTTGCGTGTCTGAATGAGTTGGGGCGGGCGTCACTATAAATATAGTCTTCTCACTTTCGAGTAAAAAATGGAGCTTATTGGTAAGCAGTTTTGTTTGGGAGAGAAGAACAATACCCCCTTACAAACCTGCTTACAAGAGGCATGATTTTTTTTATGGCGAATTCTTAATTGGAAGTACTACTTTTTTCCTCTCTGCCCCAATAGTGGAGAGGATATTATGCATTTGTGCAGGCTGTCTGGCTACCCTTGTAAAGCTTGTTCGCAAAGTACAGATCGCCATTTTGAAGAGAATTTAATAAAATTTGTCACATATTTTCTAATTAGGATACTTTCTAAAGGACCAAGCCTATTGAAAATCGGGTGAATTGGTTCATTATTTTACATAGCCTCCGTAAAACTAATTTTTTCACAAAATGTAAACAAAGCTTGACATTCAGTATACACACAAAAAAATACATAATAAACTGATGACTCGAAAATGTCACGTGTATGAATTCGCCTTGAAATTAAATTTGAATAACTTAATTAATATGAAATGAAAAATATTTAATGAAAATTCTTAAATTAAACCAACTAAACTACCTAGATAAAAGCGGCAAGCGGTTTTTTTCATGGAAACTCTATTGCCATTATATTATCAATAAAACCAAAACGACCTAGCGAACTGTTAAGTAAGGTGTTGCAGCCGGGTGGTATTGAGTTCTTGTTCGAAAGGTTTGTTTCATATAAACTGTATGAAAATAAAAAGTTTTGAAATAGAAAAAATGCTTGGCGCTCTTATTTAGGTAGCTCAGTTCCAAACGAAGCAACATAAGACTTTTTCTCTGTATCTCACTTATAGTGTAAATAGCTGAATATAACAAAAAAGTATCTGGCAAACAGTTTTTTTTTTCGATTTAGTTTCGTTAGTTGAAACTTCATTGTTATAGGATTTTTAAGACCACTAAACTAGATTTAATTTAAAACTAATTAAATTCCCATAATCTTTGTTGAAATAGTTATAATCAGGGCAGGTTTTTGTTGCAGAAACATCTTATGAATCTATACAGTATATCAAAACAATGGCTTGAAGTTAGTATTGAGATTTTTTTTGCCAATAGTATTTTCGATATCAGAGATTGGCCCTTAGCTCCCAATGTTATCGTTGATGTAAAAAGCTCACATTTTTGGTTAAAAAACTGATGGCTGATTTTTGGAATATCTAAAAATCCAACTTTTCAAACAAAAAACTTAAAACACTTGCCCTGGTTGTAACTTGTTTTCTTGTAATCAGGATACTACTCTTTCTCTTACACACTTCCTTCGTTACTTCATCCTTAAAGTAAATTCACAATGTCTTGCCTTTGTTTTAGTTGCACAGTTATTTAATGTAAAGGTTTGTGTAATGGACATCATGACATGTGTCTGTATTTACTTTGACATACACATAAATGTGCAAACTTAAATGCATGCACAGTAGGGTAAAATAATATATAAGAAGTTCTGATTGATAAAGGCTATTTTAAATCCTTAGCCAACCTGAGTGGGTAAAGAGAGTATATGAGGTTTGTCCGTATGGAACACCAAGAAATATTCGTTTAAGACCCCTTAAAGTCTATAAATATTCTGGGAGCTTAAGTGTAATTCTATGTCGTTTTGTTTGCGACATTGGTGTTTGTTATTTTATAAAATTGTATTACACTTTTATTTAAATAAATTATACACTTAGTACACAAAAACTGTAATTCGAGCTTAAGAGTTAAAAATTTTTAAATATATTCTATATATCCAGAAAGATCTAGTCAAAACCTTCAAAATGAAACCAATATTGGCCATATACCTTTAGAAATGTAGTGGAAAAATTACATATTTCTATAAAAATTAAAAACGTCCATAACTCGAAAACTAAGCGTTTGCGCCAATTTTTTTAATTAAATTTTTCTTCTTATTTTTAAATTTTCTATCACCCTACGTACTTTTTTTTGGAGCTGCGTGGGTAAACTAGATTTGTTCCGTTTTTTTTAACGGCAATGAAGCAAAGCAAGATGAATTTTGTTTTGCACGGTTTTGTGTGAGGAATTTGCAGCATTTGACAAACAGTGGCGAGTAAAGCAAAACAATATTTAATAGTTAAACTTCAAAATAGTTGATATCGAGCAAAATTAATGCTTTATATCTTAGAAACCATACAAAATTTGGTGAACTAGTTTTGGATTCAAAAAGGAGTTCTTCAAACTATATAGACCGCATACCTAGCTCAATTTTTTTTTTAAATGGTCGGTAGGTCAAACTAATAATGAGCTGACGAATTGTCTGTTTAAAAATAATATTTTAAGCGTTGTTCATTCAAAATAAGAAGATGGGTTTTTTGCATAAAAAGTTTTATTTGCCTCATTTATAAAATTTCAAAATGTCCCACTCAAGGCGAATTCACTTTCCAGATGGCGTTGAAAGTACAGATGAACTACTTTGTTTCTTACTAAGAGAAATGTCAAAAACTGCTTGTGGTTTTGACATATCGACCGATTCAAGCAACAATTAAAATACATTGTTGTGTTTTTATTTATATACTTGTCGTTGTATAGCCACCACCGTTTTCATGAATTCGCCCTAGTCCCACTGTACAACACTGCATAACATTTATATGAATACAAGAGCAATCAGTTGCTTATATGTATCGTTTTTTCATATGTATGATGTATTTGTACATAAAATAATGTATTTTAGTTGAATATATATGTTGTATATCCTGCCCACTCTTATATACGTATGTAGATATCTCCGAAAACAAACTACAAGAATGTCTAAGAATGTATATTGTTTCCGTACATCAGAAGTTATATCTATATAGAATGTATATGAGTACAGTCCAAGAACAATATATTGCAATACAAGAAAGCAGGCAGTGGTAGATGTACGGAAAATACGACAACAGATTTACATAAAATATGATGTTTTCATTTTAAAAAGGCGTTCATGTACAGCTTAATGTACGAATACGTGCCATGAGTAACTTCCTTATAGTCCTACTACAACAAATTGTATCCTGGTATGTAAATGGTCAAGTAGAACATTAAAGTTTGGTCAAGTAAATTTTAAGAGATTTTTTTTTTTTGTTCAACATTTTATTCTTTCTGAATCATTATTTTGCAAGAACTCTTACTATAAGAACCTTAAGTATTTTTCTTGATTTTGTTTTGTTTTAATGTAGGCACTTTATTCAAAAACAAATTTTTTAAGAAAAGTTTTTGTTTTGCTTTTAAGATTAAACTTTGTAAATTACAAAATATTCTTATTTTTGTATTATTATTTAATTCAAAACATAAGTACATATAAAACAGAAACTTTAGAAATGTTTTATATGTCGTTACTGTGTTTAAAAATAACATTTAACGAATAGTTAAGTTTAAATTAACAAGTGTTACAGCCAATTTCACCGTGTTTTGTTATAACTTACTATTACTCTTGCTGTCAATAAGCAAATTGTTAACTGACAGTTATAGAAATAATTAATTATAACTGAACTTGGATAAATTGGCCGTAAATGTAACATTGTCTCTTTATTATTTTATATGACGGCGAATATTTTACATCCAGCACACGTATACAAGTGAATTCGCTTGCTGCACAAGCATTTGACAAGTGTATTTGGCCCTTAAAAGTTTTTTGTAGAAACAACAACAACACTACAAAAGCAGATAAAAACGATTTGTTTATTTAGTGTAGAAACAACAACAACATTACAATAAGAAAAACATCAACTAATTTCATGTTTAAAAAGTAAAATAAGAAGCAAAAATTCCCAAATTCTATTTTTTTAATTATTCATTTAAATACATCAAATTTTCAAAGTAGAATCAATACGAAAACCATATCGAGCATGCTGCTGGTGTCTAATAATTGAGAGTTCTTCTGTAAACAAAGAGCGGAATACAACAAAATTGAAAGAAACATGTAGAACAGGGGCAGTCGTGATCGAGTACTTTCTCGATTCGAAAGGAATTTTATACCTAATTATTTCATTGGTGTTATTTTTTCAGTGTTGTAAAGCATTAATTTGAGTTTCACAATACTGAAAAAATAATTTCGATTCGTTCAGTATCGACTGAAAGAATAAGAAATAAAATTGCTTTCGAATAAATAAAGTACTCGATCACGACTGCCAGAATAAGGCCCCAGGTAAGTAAATAATAATATTATCTTTCTCTCCTCTGGTTCTTTGAGGTAAGTGCTTAGGTTAGAAATCAATCCTCACTTTCGGATTATTTCAAGTGCGAATTCGGCATAAGCCAACTTAGGAATTCTTCAATCAAGAACAGTTCAAAATTAACTTTTTTCTTAGTTTTACTATTGACACCGCTTTGGCTTGATTTAATAAATAAAAATTAAAATACAAATCTAATCGAATTTGAAATCCACTTGAAATTTAACAAATTCCAAGCGAAACTTTGAAATTTTAGCTTTAAATTAAGAAAATTAATAATGAATTCCAGAAATTTAATTTTAAATTCCAAATATAATGATGTCCGTCCGGCTGGCTCTCTGGCTGGTTGCCTATCCATATAAACTTTGTGAAATTTAATTTAGAATAAAATATGGTCTAAAAAAATCTTACTGCAGCCTTAATAATCTTAAATCTTCTAATCAAATTACCATAGCTCCCTTACAAATACCACTCCCGAAAATAGCGTTTAATGCCATAACTTCTATTTAAATGTTTGTATTCATATAAAATTTGGCGATGATAACTTTATAATTCTAGCTAAACCCGGGTCATCGTTCACGTGAAAATTAAATCAAAGTGTTAAAAAAGAGTTTATCAGATAACAAAAATTAACAGAAATTTTATGTTTATTTCAATATCTATACCTTTTTTATGCTAAAAATATAATATAAACAACATTATAGGAACTATGATTTTTCTCCAACACATAAATATAAGTTATAAGCACTCGATACTATTGAACAGCCGAAAATTAAATGTCCATAATGACAGCAAGGGGTGCCCAAATATGTACATTTCGGTCACTGGAACATATGCAATCTGTGTACCAAATTTATCAAAAAGAAAAAAAGTACCAAAAGTACCTATATTTTAAACCAGGGCATATACATATTTTTTGAAAAGTAACAAAGGTAATAGAGTACCAGCTTTTCCTCATTTAGGCCCCTAGAAAGTTCACTGTATGTTAATGTATCGAAGAGCGAAAAAACGACAAATTTAGTCCCGTTTTATCTCTTTAATACTACCAATTTTATCCCTTTTCTCTATTCTCCATTTTAATCTAAACCATATGCAATCTGTATACCTAATTAATCGAAAAGAAATAAAGTGCCAAGGTACCAATTTGTTTGCTTTAAAAATTATATTTAAATTTGGGCCATATTCTAGCTGTCTACAAAATTTAATCTAAGTCCTTTAAGCGTTTTTCACTTGATTGAGCCACAAACAAACAAATATAGGATACTATGATATGGCAAATTTGTACTGTTAGGTCGAGAACATACCTTAGGTCCCATATAAACTTCCTCTCGCTTAAATCGCTTTAAGGCGAACCAAGCTCATTAGGACATTGATATCTAGAAAATATTTGGCACAAAGAGCTCTTATATGAATAACCTCAAAAGATGATTTAGTTTTGCTGGGTCCATGATTGCACCATGGGACCCAGAGACGTACAATCTCGAAAATGACCGACAATACTTTCTTAAAGATTACGGATTTTATAAAAAAGAGCACAAAACAACAATAATATCACGACAAAAAATCCTTTTGTTACAAAACACATACATTTTTGTATCCCTATTGTTATTTTAAACAAAAAAACTGAAATAATGATTAAAAAAAAAATTGTTTTTAACCAGAAAACAATCGATACTAGTGGAACCTGTTGTAGAAGTGAAAAAGTGAAAACAAAATTATCCTATACCCATGTTGTGTAACTTTTGTGAGAAATTCTCGAATCGAAATGATGTGAAACAAAATATTCCATTGTGTCGCGAAAAGTGCGAAAAAAGTGTCTGTCTGAAAAGTTACTCAACGCGTGAGTTACAGATCATGGGCACTGGGTATTATTTAATTTTTTTTTTATTCTTTTGGCTTATGAAAAAAACCAAAATTTTCATATTAAATGCTAAAAAAACTTCAAAAGTTCAACTTTGACCTTAAATTTCTCAACAGCTGCCGAACCGAGTTTAACGAAATTAAAAAAAAACAACTTTCCATCAATGAAAAATTTTTTGAAATATCTCTATCGGATCAAAAACTCCAGACTTTTGGCCAATGAAAACGATTCTCAAACACTGTGCGGCGTATAAAGTAGAATTATATCTATATCGACGTTCGACAGAGACATGCTTTAGCCTGTGCGCCAGCTATTGTGTGCCTTTCTTTAAAGTATTATACTACGTTGTAATTTGACAAGTAATCTACGTCCAATGGTCATTTGCGATTTTCTAAAGTTCTAATTAAAATTCTTTATATTATTTGGTGTATACTCAACTTCAAATTGAAATCCTCAATTTAAATTGGAACTTTCTCAATTTCAAATTAAAAATCTCCATCTTTTTTAATTTTCATAGAAAATGGTTTAGTTAAATTTGACCATCTACCAAAAAAGAAATTTTACAACAAAAGCAATAACTGTAACGAAACGGTTATAGGCCTATGAAAGTGTTTTCAAGAGTGAGCTATTTATCGGCCCTATGGTAAACTATAAGCCGATCATCATATTATTCTTTTTCTGTATCCACAACTACATCACTATACATAATAAATATGGATGTGTCTTACATTGTGTTATATTATTATATTGATATTATTTTGAATTTTATTTTTGTATGCAATGCAAAAATAGCTGTATAGAAAAAAAATACCAAAAAGGTTTATATATTCAAATTTCTAAAAAATACCAAAATGTGCCCTCAAGGCTTGCTATGGAGAGGAGAATACAATTAAAATTTTATTTCTATCTTCAAAACTTTGGAGGATAAATGGTTTACCAAAAAAGTACCAAAATTATATTTTTGACCATTTTCGTCCCCTAAATGTTCAAATTTCAAAAATCTACTAATCGCATGTCAATTGAATTTTCAATATTATTGAATTTTACGACTACCGCTGCACACTGGACCGAATCGCGAAATAATTGGCATAAAGTCGAAAATGTTGTTGAAGAAAATCTTAATTTGAATTTAATATATTTAAACTAACACCTCTATATATGAAGAGTCAATAAATATTTTCGCTAAAAATGCAACCATGCAATTTCTATCGAGTTTCAAAGTCAGGTGATTAGTCAGCTGACTTCTGTAACAAAATTGGCTTGAAACTTTTGTTTACTTTGTGCGCTTGGCAATTTCACACGGTGTGACAAAAAATATTGTAAAAAATGGATTTTGACGGCCAAGGTATGTAGAATGAATAAAGTGAAATCATTTTGTGTTAAAATGTGTTATGTGTTATATATGTGTATTGTATTGTACTGTCCAAAAAGAGATAAAACCAAATCAAAGTGCTCGTCTTCTGTGGAGTTAAAACTAAACTTCTGCGTGTTTCTGCGATGTGTAATGTATGTTAACATAAAGTAGAAAGTGTATATTAAAAGTTAATTTTAAAAGATTTTGTTATTCGTGCTTAATTCCCAGTTTTTATTATGTATTGATAAAAACACTTGAAATTTATTGTTGATGGGATTCCCAAAAATTGAAATTACTTTTTGATAATTAAAAGTTAATAATAATCCTTTTTGCGGCTTTTTGCGGCTCTTGCTGTACTTTAAACTTATAGATGAGCTTGAGTTCTGTCATGCAACGCTGCTGGACGTATATGGATCGACAACGGTCGCAACTTTACCGGCATTGCAAACTGGATATTTGGCCAACTAATCGAACGTACGTTAACCGATGAAAAAAGGAGTGAAATTAACACAAAAATAAAAAGTTTTGAATTTTATGTTAAATCGAATCTTCAAAAGTGCAGCAGAAATATGCGGACATTCAGAGACAAACATTCACAGTGGCAATCAATGCGTTTAAGAATTGTTTTGGACAATCAAGAAGAGATGCGCAATGTTAAAATGGGTAGACCAAAGCTAACATATGATGAAGCAGGACCACGTCTAAAAAGAAAACTAGCTGCCGATGTAGTTGTTAATAATGAAAACGATACCAAACTCTTAATTCATGCAGCCGCAATGTCAGCAAGGAAATCAAATGAAAATGATACCGCGTTTGTACTTAAAAAATGTAAGACTTCTGAAAGCGAGGCAACTGAAGTTAAAAGAAAGCTCGGTATAGAAGAACCAATACCTTTAACAACAAATGATGCTTTGGAATTTTTGTTGGAATCTTCTTTAAGCAAAAGGTTGTATAATGAAATTCGTCATATAAGCAAACAGCATAATTGCGACATATACCTGAACTACCACAAGGTTCAGGAAGCTAAATTGCAACTGAGACCTAGGGGAATAACAGCTACAGAAACTATGGCAGAAGTTGACGATAAATTATTAGAAATATTTGAATAGAAGAATAAATTGATGTAAGACCTATTACTAAGTAAAAATTTTGTTAAATAATCATATAGTATCCAAAACTTTTAAATACAATTTCATATTTACCTCAATTTACTTAAAAACTAATAAAAAACAATAATTCCCTTACAAGTTTTAGCTTTTAATTCACAGCTCTTAAAACTTTGTTTTACTATCACATATGCGCTATGTGGCCATATATGGGCGGCTGGGGTGGGCGTGGTCCAATTAACTTTAAATTTTCTTTAAATATTTATAGTGTTATTTTTATCAAGTTTCAGCTCGATATCTGCAATATTCGACTTTATGCCAATTATTTCGCGATTCGGTCCAGTGTGCGCTGTTAGATCACGAGATATAAGGCTACCGATTTTACCCGTTTCTAACCCCTAAGGATTTGCATTTCTAAAAATTCCTTTTTCTTGTTGTATCTACACATTGGACGGGGACTCTACATGAACAATTTCAAATCTCTGGCTTCAGTTGTTTGGGCTTTTGGAACTATCGGATATTATTGACTGATTTATTTCAATTTTATTATATACAAGTTTTTAAGCCTGTCCACCGCAGGCAGTAAGAAAAATTGCTTTAAGTTAAGCTTCAAAATTAAATGTAAAATTACACAATTTTGCTACACCAGTTTCCCACTGAATTCTCCCTAAAATCTTTGATCCGACTACTTCAGGTAATGCTTCATTGTTAGGACTATATGCTTCCTATGCCTTTAAGCCCCCTAATGCTAAATGTTAAAAAAAAATTGCATGTCAATTTGCAGCTTTCTAAGCTCTGGCTTCAAAAAGCTCTGGATAACTTTGAAAACATATTATATTACTCACAACAATTTCATGATATTAAATAGCCATAACATGATAACTTTCTATACGTGTACTCATAATATGTTTAAGATACAAACAACATATCTTTACTCTAATCATATTTTGTTATCGCCATTTCGTCAGCTCATTATTGGTTCGGCGCATATGCCAAAAAGTCGGAGTAGAGAAATTTCATCTTCAAGATCAAAATCGCAAAAAACTTTAAAAACTTCAATTTTTTTTAACTTTTTCCCCCCGTTCAGGTCCATAGGTAGCAAACCGTTCGAAATTCAAGGAAACAATCAACAACAAAAATGTGCCTAAGATCTCAGTAAACAACTTTTTAGAAGATATGAACTTCCTATGAATGATTCTTAGCACCGTTTAGGTTTGGTCTTTTATCACGTAGAGTTGTCCGTATATGGTTATTTTTCCATTACTTAAAAAATTACACACAGTGTTATACAAGTTTAAATTATATAATTATAAACGAAAAAATCAATTTAGATTTTTTGTGATTTAAATAATATTTTAATTGAAAATTAATATCAAAACAACTAAAAATTAATTAAATTAAAATTATATTTTTAATTTTTTTCAACAAAAAAAAAATAAATATGTCTTTTCAGCCATTTTACTCTTCATTCACTCGTTCATTCGGTTTTTAATCTTTGGTAAAGGACTAATGTCCTTATTCATTATAACTTTTACCTTTTTCAAAATGTAGAAGAAGAATACGCCCCTTGTTAAGGGGTTTTTTCATTGCCAGAGTGAAGTAATTTAAAACCGATTTAACGGTTTTTATCTTCAAATTACTCTATCCTTCTTACATAAACGGACATTGTTTTTAAAACCATAAATATTTAATTTCACTTAAACAAACATCAATTCTCATATCTTGCCCTTTTTACAAAAGAAAAAATTTTCAATGTTATTTTAAGGTTTTATCTCAAAGAACACATTATTGTCGAGGGTATTACACTCACATTAATATTTAAACTTGAGAATTATCTATCTTCTCATATTTTGCATCTTTAAGAAGGGACAATATTAAAAGTTTTAAAAAAAAATTATTTTTTTAAGACACTTAAAGAAAATGTGTGTGTAGTATACCAACTTTCAAACTTTAAATAAAAAAATTTAAACCACACATCTCTTCAAAAAAAAAATACTTTATTTAACTAAAAAAAAAAATAAGAAGACAAAGAAAAACTTACCTGGTAATCCATTGAATTGCCGTAACCCATATGATTACAGGAGCATGAACATTGCTTGATATGCTCCTCAAGTTCATCGTCTATAATCAGCGATGATGATGTATTCAACCCATTGCCATCCAGCAAATGATGAAAATGTTGGGCCTGCAAATGCTGCGCGTGATATGCCGGATTCTGTAGATGTAAATGACTTTGCGGATGATGCTGTTGCAGATGATGATTATGATGACGATGAAGTTCACTGGTACACATTTGGCTACAATCTTGATTATGTTGTTGCTGCTCATTCAAATCGTTCAAGGATGTGCCATTACTGTATGGCATTGTTAAAAGGGCAGTAGGAGTTAGAAGTTTTGTATTCGGCAAGCAAGAACTTTTAACAGATTTCAATGTCGTTGTTGTTGCTGTTGTTTGTTTGTTCGAAGAATTTATATTTGTTAGTAAAGGATTTTCGATAATTGTTGTGGAACTTATGTTAAAATCCAGATACGAAGATAGTGGTGCCTCAACAGATGATGACTTTAACAGACGCCTGTTGTTAACATTACGTGATTGCGTTTTCTGTTGTGATTGTTGTTGTTGTTGCTGTTGCTGTTGTACGACATCATGTTGTAAACTTGAATTCCTTTGCAAGGTTTGGGCTCTCAGCAGTGTTTCTCCAGCAAAGCTTTTGCGCCGTGAGAGCATATTGTGAAAAGCTTCATAAGCAACAGTTTCTTCATTTGAGTTATCCAAAATACCAACACCACCAATTGTGCCACTTAAATCGTGATGATTCAGTGTAAAGTATTTAGGAAAATCGCCAATAACACCGACACTAGTTGCTGCTATATCTGGGGGTGCTGGGTTAGCGGCTGCCTTGGCTGATGTTAATGATGGCTGAGTTTTAACAGCCGTTGAGGCAGCCGTTAACATTAAACTCATCATTTCTATAGAGTCTGTTGCCAGTGGCACTGAACATGAACCCGTCTCTGTATTTGTATCGTCATATTCAACACCTTGTGAAGGATTCATTTGCACATGGGGGGATTCCTTTAAACGTTCACGTTCTTCCTCTATCAACTGAACATTATCAATGGGCTGCGTTTCCTCAGAACCCAATTCGTCCGAGGTATTTGATTCCAATTCAGAAGGTATACTTTTTTGTTGTTGCAGTTTTTGTTGTTGGTGTTGTTGTGTTATGGAATTAGCCGTCGAGTGTATGCCATATTTCCAATATGTTTTATTGGTGCCCGCTATGCGTTGCAACGTGCGATTTTTACTAAGGGCCTCCTGTTTTCTTTCCTGCTTCTGTTTCTCCAATTGCTGCAAGGTCTTAAAGGCTTTTCTTACTTGGGGCTGGGAATGATGTAAGGTATTGCAACGTCTAGTGGGTGGAGGTGTGTACAGAGGTGTCGGCGAGCCATAATGACTGGGTGAATTCGAGCCACTAGTTTTTTTGGTCTTTTTCAAACCTCCCCCACTACCAACTCCGCCACTAAAGCGACTTGTTAGCGAATGTGCCGATAAGGATAAAACTTTTGTAAACTTAAGTCTTCCCCCAGCACTATCATTCGTTTTGACTTTATTTTTTAGCAAGTATTGGTGATTGTGATGTTCATTGATAGTGGGTAATTTGAGTAATTGCTGTGCCTGCAGTTGCATATAATTTGTTGAATTACATGTTGCTGTTATTGCTGTGGCTGCCACCGATGCATGTTGTTGGCCGCTTTTACGTTCCGTTAAAGCAGAGTGTATTAAATGTTGGGCATTTAACTGTTTTGCTTGTGCGGGTGGAGAGGGTGGTTCGAAGAGGGATTTCTGTGATAAGGCCAAAAATTCTTTTTGTTCTTCTTCTTCAAGTGCTTTAAGGGCACGTAGATCCCATTCACCGGATGTCATTAAAGAAATTTAATATTTTCTTCACGTTTTTTGTTTTTATTTTTAGAATGCAATAACTCTCCTTTAAAAAATTTTCTTTATTTAAAGAAATAAAATGAAGATTTCATAATGTCTGTGAACTTGTAAATTGTTTCGTTTATTGATTTTATTTTAATTTTTTTTAATCAAATTTTTCATAACTTTTCTGGAATATAATTTTAAGAAAAAAAATTTTATAAGAAATTTATTTGTTATTTTTTATTGCCCGTATACATAAAAATATTTTAAATTTAATAAATGTTTACAAATTGTCTATAAAAAAAATCCCTAAATAAACGTTTGTTAAATTAAATAATCATTTATGAATACGGGGGTATATGTTTTAACTATTTAATATTGACAATGCATGTACACACAGTACGAAGGCGAATTCATACAGGTGACCGCATGAGAGAAAGTTATGCTGGCTGTCAATTTTTTTTTATAGAGTTTGATATTAAGAATACTTTTATCGACATACAAATAAGAGGCAGTGAGAATAACTATCTCTCTCTCTCATGATGCGGTCACCTATATGAATTCGCCTTGTACAGTTAAAATAAAAGCAATTCCAATAATTTGTGTGGCTATTGGGACTACTGTATTGTGTAAGCTAAATAATAAGTGAATTGGTAAACCTGTTTGACTTTATTTCAATAACGAACTAAATTTGTATACAAAATATATTTGCGCCAAATTTCGTTAACTACAAGTGATTATCGACCTATGTGGCTGTTATTAATTTAAATGTATAATTTCAGCGAAATATTTGTATGGGAATATGTTAAACAATGATTCAAAATCTGGCAACTAATTTATCAAAATACTTAAACTTGATTAAATTTGTGTGGAAGCCATAAGAAATTTCCTGCCGCACAGAAAAAAAAATATCTCAAAAAAATTTTTTACAACACTGTTTGTTAAAAATAAAATTTAAGGTCAACAAACTTTTTATTTGATTCAATGATTCAAAATTGCGCTTTGCAAAATAGCACTTAATAAAACATATTTAATAATGAAATAATTAAATATTTCTACATATTCAATAAAAAAAATATTTGTATTAAAGTAAAGTCAGTATTTGTCTATTTTTAATAGCTTTGATATCGTAACAAGTAAGACTTGAGTGTTTGTAATTCTCATTCGCTTTAGGGTTTTGTTTGAATAATATCTTTAGTTTCTCCAAAGTCTTTGGAAAAAGGTTTTCTGATGATCTGGCCGAAGCAACCAGCTTATCCTCCAACAATAAATTTTAGTATATTTTTCAAAAAATACAAATTGGGAATTTAGTACATCATAATTAATGAATAAACAAATAAAGATTCGATAAACATTTTGTTTGATTTATTCAAAATTTCCAAAAAATTATTTGAACAAACCACATTTTGTTGAAAAAAATTATTTTGGGTAGCAACTTTTTTTATTGACTCAATGAACTTGGTTGTTGACTCAAAATTCAATTATTATACCTGCAAACTTTTTTGTCAATACCGCAAAAAACGTCGTCGCAGAAAATTAAAAAATTTTTTTAATTAAATGTGCGATTTTCGTATTCAAATATAAAAATAATTTCTTTTGTGTGCTCCCTCATACAAGTGGTCTCTTTAAATACGGAGTTTGATTGGATATGGTTAAGACAAAAAAAAGCTTGAAGATAAAAAGTTGCTGCAAATATTGGTGTTCACTGACCAAAACGACCTATTTTTTAATCTAGTGATCTTCTAATATATGTACCAAGCGGCATAAGGTTTGTTTGAAATCTACTTTTCATTGCATTAATTACTATGGAAAATGGGAAAAATGTATATCGTGACACAGCATGCACGCACAAGTTAAGCTCCCTTTTTCGTTACAAATATTTAAGATTTTTAAAATAATAAGTAAAAGAATTTTCATAGAAAATTTGCGGGACTCGTAAAATTATCACCTACGATACAAAGACATTTATGTCGGGAGAGCAGTTGAAGACATTAAGACGGTTGAAGTAAAATTTTTCAAATCTGGTACAAATAAGAAGCTTGGTTTTTAATACACAGCATTTGTCAAACATTTAGCCAAATTCAAGAAGGGGTTTTGGTACCCCCCCCCCCCCCTCCCCTTCCAAAAAAAGGTAATTAAAACTTATTTATATCTCGAGAACGGTTAAAGAAAAAGTATACAAATTTGGATCAAATAACTTTCATTGTCCAAACACAACATGTGTCAAAAACAGAGCTAGACTGGAGAAGTGGGCGGGAAAACTCCCATACAATAATAATATAAATTTTTGTTTATATGGAGAACGGCAAACAGTAGAAGTCTTAAAATGAATACACAACAAAAGCAAAACTAGAAAAGTGGGCGTTAAACTTCCCATATAAGGACAATAAAAATTTCCGTATATCTGGTGAATAGTAAAAGAAAAAGTATCCAAATTTGGAATGAATACCTTGGTCATCAAAGCACAATATCTGTCACAAAACGAGCTGAATCAGAAAAATGAGAATGGAACCGTTTAAAAAAAGGTGTCCAAAAATTGAGGTATCATTTTAATTTTATCAAAAAAAAAAAGGTTTTTTTTTAGATATTAAAAATATTTCGAATCTGTGAATTTTATTACATTAATTTTCTTATTAATTCGATAATATTCCTGAAAAGTATTGAAGAAATAATGCCCGATTTCACCAATTTTTTTATATATCAATTTAAGTTTATAACTCGTTTTTCATGTCAAATAAAAATAATATTATATGAAAAACTAATTAGTGAAATTAGTGAAACTGGCCATAAGACTATTCAAGTATGAAAGCTTCATAAATTAATATGAAAACTTATGTATTAAAAATATTTTTACTTCACAGGCTCCCAATCTTTTACCAAAATTCTCAATCACTTTTTTAAATAAACTATTGTCAATGGTTGATATTTGCTCGAAAATGTTGCTTTTAAGCTCTTGAACTGTTGTGGGTTTATTGCTGTACACTTTCGATTTCAGAAAACCCCAAGAAAAATAGTCTAATGGCCATTTTCTCAATAGGCGATTATCTTTTTTCCCAACGAAAAACTGCACATTTAAGAAATTTGGTTTTCTCAATGTCTCATTTGCTACTATTTTGTCGCAATGCTAACCGGCACTCATCTGCCAATTATTTATTTTCCTTTTATTTGACGTACAGATAAATTCAATCAGCTGACTCCCATCTTTTACATGTATTTTGGGTGGTGTTGCCAACTCAAACCAATGTTTTTTGTCGGTATATTGAGAAACCCAAAATCGTTAACGGACAGTTTATCGCTATAATAAATTTATGTTGACATTAGGTAACAGACAGTTTGTCAATACATTGAGAAAATGGCCATAAAGGTTTCAAATCGCACGATCTTTGTTGCTAATTCACTACTCCTCTACGAGAAATAATGCGTTTTTCGAACTTTAAAGAACCATTGTTTCTCTTGTTGTGTGGCAAGTGGCACAATCCTGTTGAAACCACAAATTCTCTACGTTTAAATCATAAATTTTCCGCCACAAAAAGATTCGATTCATCTCCTTGTAGTGATTTCCATAGACCGATGATACCTACAATTTGGACACCCTTTACAAGAACAATATGAATGTCGTAATAAAAAAATATGGAGAAGGACAACAGAAGAGCAAATTTTACTCCCGAAGGATTCGAATTTTCGAAAATCCCGTCTTAGTGTATGGAGACCGACCTGTTCTAATATACATACATACATAAAATTGTAACGTTACTGACTGATTTATTCATCACCGCACAGCCTAAGCACCTGAAGCTAAAAATTTAGACGTGGGAAGGATCCAAGATGGCATAAGTTGTGCTCAATGTCGGGTTAAAAAGTTTCCAAAGGCAAAAATGAAGCCGTTGTCAAGCCATGAACAACGATATGCGATATCGGACTTTAAATGACTTTAAAAACAAAAAGTACTGTATTTGGAGGCGTGGCAAACAATTGTTCTCTGTTTTCAAAGCTTCATTGGCATATCTTTCGTTCTAGGGGGTGACTGGCACAACTTTTTTCCGACCCACCTTAATGTTTATATGTAGATGTAATCTATGACAAATAACAAGTTATTATTTAATCTTGTTTTGTTTATCAATGTTTTTAGCCTTTTGAATATCAATTAATTTAACTTGTCTATAATTTTATAATTAAAAATTTTAGAAATATGTGTTCATTGTCATATCTACATACATATTTTATTAATTAATTTTTATGAATTTTTTTAACAAGTTTTTTTTATTACTTATTCATTTTTATTGTTTTTAGACACTTCAATATTCGCTTTTTAAATTTTATATGCTAAGGCCATTTTAATTTAAATTTATTTTTTTAGAATATTAAATACGTTATGAATATAAAAATTGTTTAATTTTAAAATTTTGTTTCATATTTATTTTTGTGACACACATGAATAATTATGTCATATATTTTACCTGATTCTAACAAAAAGTTTATTTAGTTGTCAATTATAATGTAAAAAGGACCATGGAATTTTCATTTGTATAACAATTATAACAGTTAATTTAAAAAATATGCAAATGTACATACATACATATACATATGTATTTTTTCAGTTTGTATTTAATTTGTATTGAAGTTGATTTAACGATGTCCGTCTGTCCGTCTGTACGTTAAAATGGATTATCCGAAGACCCCATATATGATGGGGGCCAGGTTATTACACATATATGTCACATATGGTCTGGAATTGTTTGCTATTGAAATTCAGCAAGATCGGTCTACAAATGGCTGAGACATAAGTAAAAAACCACGACTGCCTCAAATTTTTTCCTTTAAAGGTCCAATTAGACGTGACATTACCATACCAACACTGTATTACCAAAACGACAGAAGCATACCATACAATCCAATTCAATTTTGGTTTCTATGGTCATACAGTGGCTATGGTAATACAGTGTTGGTAATGTGTTTTTTTTTTTTTTTTTTTTTTTTTTTTTTTTTTTTTTTTTTTTTTTTTTACCCTTCACTACAAGTGGTGGATTTTATTTGTAATGTATGTATGCCGCTCAAATAAAGAAACAAACTCAAAGACTCAATATATTTTAATTTAACGCTTCTTCAGTAAAAGCATTCGTAGCCGAGTTGTTAAGTTCTCTCCTGAGACTGATGATATTGCCAGTTTAAATCCCAAAAAGAATTTTTTTTAATTTTTTTTTTTTATTAAATTTTTTTATGTTCTAAATAACGATTTTAAGATTATAAAACGAGTTTCAAACATCAACTTTGGCAAAAGAGGAAACTTGCTTAGGTACATATATACAGTTTTTGTTTTTTTTTTTATATTCTTTGGCATGGCGAAATGAAAAGTTGGCGTGGCTCAATTAATATTTATTTATACCTATCTAAAGAACGTTATTTCTGTATATAACTTTTTGTTCTTATCTCGTCATGGTGAAGGGTATAGAAGATTCGGCATAGCCGAATATAGCACTCTTACTTGTTGTAAAATATTGTTAATAATATCACTACTAAACAAAGAAAGGAAACCGTCCCTTGCAAAACATTATTTTTATTTAATTATTTATGCTTTGTTTTATATATCGCTCATTTGCTGCAATGTCGCCATAACTAAAAAAAAAACATTTCGAAATAAACGTGTCTAAAGTTTTTGATTTGCTTGCACCACTTTGAAAAAATAACGACAGATTGTCTTTAAACGAGAAATTTATAAAAGATTTATACACAATATACAGAAAAACATCTGCATCATTAACCCCAAAATTTCATTTTTTGAGTTATGACGACGTTGCAGCAAATGAGCGATATGTACAATAGTGTGGTCTTTAGCTGTATGAAAGGAAAGTTGTTTGAAGTTATAGACCGTAACTTCACCTTAAAAGTTTTGCTTCTGCTTAGAAATATGGTTTGCAAAAAATAATGGGTATCAGATAAAGCGAAGGCGTGGCGCACCGCCGTTTAAGGTGACCGCTGTTGGTGAAGTGAACAGAAATATAGATATGCCAGAAAAACGGAAAAGAAGACGTTATTGTTTGTCCACGCAAATGCTTGAGAAAAAAATAAAATTTAGGAAAATTAGTTGCTAAAAGAAAGAGAGAAAGGACGTCCCGAATCAATGGGAGTTGCCGATAACGTTCTTTTTTTTAGAACTGAACACAAAACATCATCGCAAGAGGAAAAGAAGCGTTAGCGTGAAATTTATGAAATTTAATTGCATGGTATATATTAAGATGTATAATATAAAGCAAACTATATTGGTAATAATTAGTATTGTGGTTATTTTGTTGAACTATTTATGGGTTTTAATCCAAATTTTTAATATGTTTAATTAGGGGCCCCAGCAACGGTCAAAAATGAAAGATTATCAAAAAACAATTTTAATTAACTTTCATGTTGTAAACTTCCTTTCTTCATAAAAATAATTTAATGAAAATTAAATTTAATGAACTTAAGCCTAATTAAACATATTAAAAATATTGGTAATATTTAAATGGTAAATTTAAAATTAAATTTTTCTTTTGAAAATATTATTAAGTACATTTTTTTTGTTAAACAAGCTATCAAAACATTGGAAAAATTTTTATAAGAATTACTCAAAAATTACCAAGTAAAGTTTTAAACAAATGTAAAGTTAGTGGCCGTGACGCAAGGCGAATACTTGTAGTTACCGCTCAAAAGCTCTAAATTACGAAGTAGATAAGTCATTGTTTGACAAATATGAAAAATCTTATCCACAAGGCGCTAAACAATGCGTTTACTTGGTTTAGTAGCTGGAGCTTTCTAACCTACTAATGGAGTCACTGGGAGCTACTGACTCCCGTGGTACCAGATAGGATCTCTGGTTACTCTAAAAGGTGAAGTATTCTTAAGAGCACCCCCACATACCAAATTTATCAAACTTGTATCTACAAAAGTGCAACTTGTAGGCTGACTTCCAAAACGTCAATTGCTTTGTATTAGAACAAAGTATAATGTTTCATAACGCCGCAGTACAATATATGTATATACAATGCAAACACTTCCAAAACGTCACTGCTAAGTCCCAATTTCCACAATGCAAGTCTTATTGATCAGCTTGCTACTTTGTAGGCGAGAGTGACGAGGGGAAAAGAAACGAGTACTCAGCTTGCTGTACTCGTCATATGCGCTTTGTTTTCTCATTCGTAATTTTCAGCAGGTCTATTTTGACAATTATCTTTCATATTTAATTTCGTTGTACAAAGTTAATTTCGTAGCGTGTGTGATTTTTTGTGTGTAAAATTTTTTGAATATTTTTTATTTTAACAAAACAAAAGAAATATACATACATATTTAATAAATATTAAAAATTAACACGAATTTGAATTTAAATATATTTTAATAAGAAATATGTTTTAAGCGAAATGTCAAAACGCACATATACATTCATACAAATGGAATAACAGATAAATAATAAGACTTGAATCGTGGAAACACCGAAGCTGATTCAAAGAAGAAAATATGATAAACTTATTAATAAGACTTGCATTGTGGAAATTGGGACTAAGTATTAGTAACGCATCAAAAAAGCAATCAGAGCATCGGGTTTAAAGTTGATGCTTTGTGACATTTAACATTTAATTTGCAAGCAAATACAGATTTATTTTAAAGGTATTATGCATTGCATCACTTACATTTCAAAACGTTTTAATAAACAAAACACATAGTACATTGTTAAAATACAGTAGTAAAATTGTGTACGAACTTTGTATTAGTACGTTTTGGAAGTCAGCCGTACTTTATGCACAAGACTCACATGGACAACCAATATGCCAGACGGACGGATAGATATCGATAAATCACTAAAAAAAATATTCTGAGTCGTGCGGTATACTAAAAAATGGGTCTATTTTATTGATAAATATTTGCTTATTCCATGATTTTAATTTTTTTTTAATTCCCTGCGAAAGCATTTTTAGGCATCTAAAGAAATCAACGTTTAAAAAACTGCAGTCAAAGTAGAAAAACTGCCATTTCTTCGTCTTCTTCATTTGTCAATGGCCCAAAAAAAAACTTTTGCTTTTACTTCTAATTCATTTAATGTAAACAGTCGCTATCAAACCAACTCAAAAAGCGAAAAGTTGTACACAAATTTTTTTTTTACGTTCGAAAGTTTTTGGTTTCGACTGCAGTTTTTAAAGCCTTGTATGAATATATGCTTCAGAAAGGTGAAATATGCACTATATACCTCTAAAAATGATCCAGAAAAACTCCTTTAACTAAAATATACAAAAAAATATGCACTAACAAATTAATGCCAAAATTCATAAAAAGCTTTAAAACGGATAACAGAAATAGTATCTGTCTTAATTGGTCGCATAAGAAAAAACATGCAATTGCATATTCATGGTTTCCCAGGGCATAACTATACCGCTTGTAAAATACGATGTTTATTTGTCGAGTTATGGGGTGCTAAACGGCCGTTTTTGAAAAATTGTTATTCTCAAAGATTAGCATTTGTTCTATTCAAAAAAAAAATTATTAAAATAATTTTTTTTCATTTGCAAACCCGTAAATGTCCAATTTAAATTAAAACTTCTTAAACTTCAACCCATTTTTATACCCTCCACCACAATTAGTTGTGAAGAGAGTATACTAAGTTTGTCATTCCGTGTGAAACTTTTTTATTATTCATCTCAGACCCCATAAAGTATATATATTCTGGCTGCTTGAGTAATTCTAAGTCGATTTAGCCATGTCCGTCTGTCTGTCCGTCTGTTGAAAACACGCTCACTTTCGAAAAACTCAAAAGAAATAAACAAACTAGGTGTCAAATTGCTTGTAGTTATCCTAAGCAGTTTGGGATTGAATTTCAGCAAAATCGGTTCAGTAGGACCAGAGCTATGTATCAAAATGTGGAACCACCACCTTCAAAAACTTGATAATTTTGTTACAAAAACTAACATAAATTATGCAAAAATGCACGGAATGACATAAGATTTTGCACAAGTCCGTTTTATTCGACTAGAAATGACACTGTAAAATTTCGTGAAGATCGGTACATCATTTACCCTAGGCCCCATATATGCCCTAGTAGGGTGGTCGTTAACTGTATGGAGCAATTTTTTTTTCTATTTTTCCATGCTCTAACCCCTCAATTCGGTGGGTATTGATAAAAAAACGGCTTAAAAAAAATTTTAGGACAATCGGCGAAGGGTAAGCCGTCCCTCACGCCCTCCAAAGTTTGAAAAAAATCGTAAATTCCGACTTCTATTGCTCATAACTTGGAAAATATTATGTTTACATAAAAATCGTATACTAAGAAGTTATTACTAGTGAAGTTTCCAACAATTTTTGTCTTAACAAGTTTTCTCTAAATCTCATATTTAACAAAAACTAATTAAAATAAAACGCAAAGAGCGACATTGATGCGAATTTATTTCTTTAGAATTATTTTTTTTTACTTACACAGTTTCAATAGTTGTGTGTTTGTTTACAAAAAAAAAGTCAAACACATACATATGTATATCGTGTGACTATTTTTGGTAAACAAATGCACACAAACCCAAATTTTTAAGCTAAATATTAACTTGGGTTTCCCCAGTTTACATTTTAAATGACGGTTCATTTGACTTTTGCATTGTTTTAGTTCATTTGACTAACAATTTTTTCTAACCTGCAAGCAGACCAGTTTAAGTCTATAATTCAAGGTGAATGTTTAATAATGTGCTCAAGGATATTACGCGAAAATATATACTTAGTAGGCAATTTTTTTACAAGTTTAGGTGGAAATAAATTACCATCAAACAGAGAAGTGCTAAAGGTTTTATTTTTTAATTTACGGTTGGTGAAACTAAACGTACGAAAAAGTGCGAAGTTAGTAATTGAAGAAGTTTCAGTATTCTGGGAGAAAGCTAGAATCCCAACTAGAGCCAAACAACACTGCATAATTAAATTAGAGAAACTATATTCCGCTTGGAGCAGTTTACAAAAAAATTCAAAAAGACAAACTCCAACGCAGCGTGAAAAAGTTAAATCATGGGATGCAAAATTAGACGATCTATTTGACGTTTCACACACAAACGCCTTGAATCTGATAAAAATTGAGGAGGATAAACTATTTTTGTTAAACCAAAGAAAAAATGGCAGGCCGGGATTCATGTATGGCATAGACCACAAGAGCGTGCAAAGAGAAGCTAAAATTAAAGCACGGTACCAACAAATATCTAGTCAAAGAGAACGCAGAATCTGTGAAAAAGCTGCTCTAGGTATGAAAACAGTTTAATCTTTTTGTTTGATTGTAGCTCATTTTGTTTTTTAGAAGAAGAAGTTCAATTAATATCGTCAGCATCAGAAAGTGAAAGCACTGAAGTAAGTACCTAAGTATTAAAAAGCATTAAAAGTTACCAGATTTTATCATATTTCTTTAATAGTTCATAGAAGAAGCATCCGTAATGCCAACACAATCAACCGAAAATGTTGAGGTATATATCGAAACACATCCATTAACAATATTACCTATTTTACGAAAATATTTGCAGCTTATGGAAGAAGAACTGGTAGAGGCCACACCAGCACAACCTAAAACGAGAGGTAGAATAGAAATTTTAACACCAAAACTTGCAGCAGCTTTCGATGCTTGCATGATTAGTGACAGAAAAGCAGTGCATGTTATAATTGCGGTTGTTGAGGCATTAGGACTTAATGCGCAAAATTATATAATAAACAAAACATCCATCCACATTGCAAGAGAAAAAATGCGCAAAGATTACGCTGCAGAATTAAAAAAACAATTTGATGTAAGCAAATGTAATGCCTTGTCCTTGCATTGGGACGGTAAATTATTACCTTCTTTAACTGGCAACGACAAAGTAGACAGGTTGCCAATAATAATTACAAACGGATGTATTGAGCAATTGCTTCGAGTCCCTTCTTTAGAAAGTGGAACAGGAAAAGAACAGGCATTAGCTGTATGCAACGCTATTCAAGAATGGGGTCTGCAGGATCATATTAAGGCTTTGGTTTTTGACACAACAGCCGTCAATACTGGACGTATAAATGGAACGTGTGTTCTTATCGAAAATTTCTTACATAAACCACTATTATGGTTACCGTGCAGACATCATATACACGAGATTATTTTAAGGAGTGTTTTTGAAGCCAAAATGATTAAAAACGAAAGCCCAAATGTTGATATTTTTGAAAAATTTAAGAAAGCTTGGCCTAAACTTAATTTGCGAAACTTTAAATTTGGAGTTGACGACGGAGTAACAAATCGTCATTTAAAAGAATCAGCCAGCCATGTTATAAAGTTTGCCCAGACTACGCTTAAAGAAAAACAACCAAGAGATGATTTTTCGGTTTTCGTGTACTTTAGCAACTCATGCGCCATATAATGATTTTCTTTTGCTACAAAACATCCACAATTTTAGAAATGTTGACAAGGAATTATCGCAGATTGCTATTCAAAAATTACAAAATCATTTATGGTATTTAAGTCCTGAAAATGTCGCTTTTGCATTTTTTGATTCTAGAATACCACATACCACTAAAGCGAGAATGGTTGAAGCCTTAAAAGATGTTAGCGAAATTGGAGAAAATATAAAGCGACCGATTATAAAAAACCAAAAAATGTCAACTCTAATTAGCAATGGTATTGAGCAATTTATTTCCGCGGAAACAAAACTTTTCTTTGAAGATTCTCAATAGATCAAGAATTTTTAAAATCAAATCCAGTAGACTGGCAAAAAATTATTGCTTTTATCAAAGCAAAAGAAATTGTTGGTCTCCTTAAGGTAGTTAATGACACAGCTGAAAGGGGTGTCAAGTTAATGGAGAATTTTAATTTAGTTTTCACAAAAGATGAAGAACAGAAACAATTTGTTTTACAAGATGTACAAGATTATAAGCGTAAGTTTTCAGGTTGCATAAAAGAAAAAATAATTCAATAATATGAAATATACGAAATGTTATGAAAATATTAATCTTATCAACAAAAAAAATAATAAAAATGTTTTTCAACAAAATTAACAAAATTCAGAAAAAATTCGTTTCTTTTATAGTTTTTGTAGTTTTTTCGATATTTTTAGTTTATTTGAGATTAAGGAAAAACTTGTTATCAACTTAAAATTAATATTTTCTAAGTTATGAAACATAAAATCCAGATTTCATGTAAAAATATAATTTCTCAAACTTTGGTGGGCTTGAGGGACGGCTTACCCTTCGCCGATTGTCGTAAAATTTTTTTTGGCGTAATTTTTTATCAATACCCACCAAATTGGGGAGTGAGACCTAAAGAAATCCAACTTTTGATTTTAACGGTCACCCTAATGCCCTACTCCCGGAAAACAGTTTAGTCTCCTAAAACCATAATTAATAACAAATCGTCACAGTTTAAGATAATAATAATAAAAAGACATCATACAGATATTACTCCTTAACTATAATTCTGTGGCCGTATGGAAAAACTAGTTAACTCCAGTTTTTGAGATAACAACAAAAAATGAAAGCGTATTTCATTTACCATCACTCTGTCAGATCGAAATTTTGATATAGTTTCTCATTTAGAAGTTATTTGAAAAACAAAAATCAGAAAAATACCAATTTTTATGTAAAAACTAGATAGCTCCATGCATTTTTTGAAAAAACAAGTTAACTCCATAGTGTCTTAGAAAACAGAAAAAATTAGAAGTTTAAAACAACGTTGTTTCGAAAACTAAGAGAGGAAGAGCGAAATAGAACAAATTCGGGTTACAAGCTCTTTGGGTCAAAATGTTGTACCTAAAAATTGCAGCTCCCGAGAGTTCAATGAATATTCCATATGTATATGCATTCTTTATATGCATATTATATCTTTTCTGAAGTTCTTGATTTATAGAATACGACTGCCAAACACCCGAAATCTCTCCGAGTAATAGTTTCTAACCCATATAGATCTGCCTTACCCTATGTGGTTCAGTAACTTTCAAAAATCTTTCGACTTACCCATTAGCAATTTTTAATAAAATTTTATTATTTTTTTCTTTCTGCAGCCTTGACGACCTTCTCAATGTTAAATGTTCTTCAACCAGAGACACATTTAGGCTTTTGTCGAATTCCTGAATAAATTTTCTCTTGAACTTTTTCCGGGTTGACTTCGGTTTATTTTCTGAAGTATTTATTCCCGAGAATAATTAAGAATTTCGTTAAACCGCCATATTAGTATGGGATCCCCCCTAAGAGGTGGATATAAAGGGCAAGAAAATTTAGAGGACAAAAAACTAATTGAGGTTTTATCCCCCTAGAAGCGATTCCTTCTGGGCTTTTTCTTCAAAATATTTCTAGTCTGTATTGACAATTTTCTATGGAAGCCCCCTATAAAAATAGAGATAGCGAGCGGGTAGGTATGTGAGAAACAAATGGTATTCGTTTGACATTTTTTTTGTAAGCAAACCCACACAAATATTTAAAGATGAATTGACGTGTGTAAGAAAAAATAGTTGTAAAAAAAATTCGCATCAATGCTGCAGTTTGCTCTTTATTTTAGTTACGTTATGTTAAATGTGAGATATGGAGAAAACTTGTTGGAAACTTCACTAATAACAACTTCCTAGTAAACGATTTTTATGTAAAATTAATATTGTCCAAGTTAAGAGGCATAAAATTCGGACTTTTTTTCTCAAACTTTGGCGGGTGTGAGGGACGGCTTAGCCTTCGCTGATTTTCTTAAAAACATTTTTGTCATCGTTTTTTATCAATACCCACCGAATGGGGGGTTAGAGCATGGAGAAATAGATAACAAATATGCTCCATACAGTTAACGACCACCCTAAAAGCATAAAAGGAAAAAAAAATATTTTTTGTAAAAACTGGGTAACTCCATTTTTTTGTAAAAAAAAACGGGTAAATTAACGCGTTGAGTCAAATAGTTTTTCTACAAATCATTACTTGAGTTGCCTTAATTCCGTAAAATATTAAAATAAATTTAAAAAAAGGTTTTTTTTCGGAAAAACTAGATAACTCCATTTTTCAAAAAAAAAAAACAAGATAACTGACATTGATTTTCGGTTTTAATGTCCAAAAATTAGTTTAATGGAACCAGAAATCTTAAACATTATTTAAAATTATGCTTTGTTTAATGCGCATGCATAGTAACATAAATTTATATTAAATAACTAGCGAAATATGTTTAAAGCTTTAAGGCCCGTTTTCACGACTTAACGATAGCTAAATGTAGGAAGTTATCGAACAGATAATGAGTTTTTAATTATCACAAGTTCTCTTTAACCTAAAAGTGAAGGATAAGCTAAAGAGAGGAACGTTCTACCTTTAACTTTTGTCGTAAGGTTTAGATTTGAGTTTGCCATATTATATTCACATATTTTTTATATATGGCAACTCCAATTATACGTATATTTTGTAAATGTAAAAAAAGTACGTAGTTGCCAGTTCGTATTTTTATTTTGGCAAAAATAATCGGTATTTTCTTTAGTATTGCCACTTTTTTAAAAATGTTAAGTTTATTTTATACAGAAGTTGTGAAAACGAAAAATAGTTGCAGGTAACTTTATTCCTCACTAGTGCTAAAGGTAGCGTTAACTATATCGAACTTTAAAGGTAAGTCGTGAAAACGGGCCTAAGTGTGTTTTTCTCGTGTTTTCGAAAAATGGAGTTATCTAGTTTTTACATACGCCACAGAATTCTTTTTATATTCAAATATTCTAAGCTGAATATATCCAAATCAATATAATTCAAATAAAAAAATTGATTTGTAGTTTTTAGAATTTTTAAGCTTCGTTCACAATCAGAGCAAAAATTTTGTTTTATCTTCTATTTTATTTTTTCCCACAGTATTTCATATATTATCCTTTCATTTCATAAAAAAAAATGTAACTAAATTTTTTTTTAAAAATTTGAGTCAACTAGAACTTCAGCAACAATTTTGTATGAAATTGTTTCTGACGTTTAAAATAATTTTATTTAGTTTTGAATGAAAATTTTAACAAAATGTTTTAAAAAATAATAATAAATGCATAATATTGTTGTGGCTAAAATTTGCAAATGGTTTCTTAATGCAAAATTTGTGTGGTAGCAAAATAAATTGTTGCTCTATTATGAACACCAAGTGAAAATGTTTTTTTGATTGTGAACGAAGCTTTATTCAACAAAATTTTAAATACAAAAATTTTTATTATTTTTTTTTTAAATTTTTCCTTAACCCTGCGCCGGGGGGATGGGTCAAAATTACCCGTCACTTTTCGAATGGATTGTGGTTTTAAAAATGTACTTCTCTTATCTACGCTCTTCTCAGTAGCTGGTAATATTGAATCTCTCTGAATGTTATAAATTTCAAATCAGTTGCATGACGATTGTACTTCGAGTAACACGAGCTCAAAGTTAAAAAAGGTAAATATGACCCATCCCCACAGTCAACGTAGCTATTTTGCGCCATTTGTATTTTATGTATCTTGCATATGATGATCCTTCGATGATCCTTCAAAATGATTTTTTCTTATTTTTTTATAAGCATTAATTAGTCATAAAGGCATAAAAATGTCAATTTAATTTAAAGACTAATAAAAAAATAAGTGTTTATTATATTTAAGCTAGAAGAAGCCTCCTTTGTTAACTTTTTTAATATGAAATGTTTTTTGTTTAAAAATAAAAGTAAATATGTTATTTTTTAACAAAGTCATGTTTTATTTCCTTAATAAGGTTAGATTCAATCTAAATTGTATAAATTTTTTCGTAAATATAGCAAAAAACCTCGAGTTTAATAAGTGGGTCATTATGACCCAACCCCCATGTCCTTGTAGCTAAAATCCACCCCCCCGGCGCCGGGTTAAAAAGTGAGGAAGACAATGTTATAAAATACTGGGATAAAAAAAGTGCAGCTTCATTTTAAAATACAAACATTAAAAGTAAGACGATTTCGTATTTGAAAATTTAAAAAATTTAACGATATTATACAGTTACTGGTTACTTAACTAACACAAGGTTCTTTTCCATGGCATTTAGACATAAATTCGGCGGAAAACTGGCCAGAAACTAACAGCAATATTATATTCCTTGAATTATGGTAAAGTGCAATTTGTGAGGTTGTTTTGAGGTTGAATTGCTCGAAGCAAATGCATGTAAGACCATGCACTGAGCTCTTAACACTTTGTAATAAAACTTCCTTGCCATTGTTTTCCAAATAGATCAAATAACGTGCACTTATGTGCTAGAAATCAATTTGACTGAAATTTAAATGGCATAGACGAATATACCACTCTTACTTGTTATATAAAAAGTTATAACGTTTATAAATTTTTTTTCAATTTTAAAATAAAAAAAACATAATAATTCTAATATCGAAGAACAGATTATGAGTAATTCAAAAAATTTTTGTTGAATTAAAATATTTAAGCATTTTTTTTTTTTAATTTAAAATTTTTTCATACGAAGTTTGAAATTTTTTATTCAACAAGTTTTATACAAATTTATTTTATTTGTTTCTTTTAAATTAAATTTTTTTCAAACAAATTTGTGTGCTTTTCTATTGATTTGAATATTTTTTTAAAATATTAATTTGAATAATATAAATTGAAATAATAGTGAATTTAACTTCCAAGAGAAGAAATGAAATTTGAAAGAAATTATCGTAAATTATTTGAAACTGATTTATATTTAATTTAAAGAAGTATTTAATAAATTTAACATATTTTAATTTTTGAAAAACAGTTACAAATTGTAAATAAGTCATTTTAAGCTAATATTTAGAAGAAAATAATTTACAATGAACAGCTATGATTCATACATGCTAGTAAATTTAAATTCTAGTGTTTTCGTTTTTTTATTATGGAATTTTTTGGTTTAATTTATATACTTTTGCCTCTAGTTTCTATATTTTTTTTGGATTTTCATAAGTAAAACCTTTCTGAAGGGCTTAAAAAATTATCCTGATAACTGCTTTATCAGTTGTTTTAAAACACCAGCGCAAGATGGCGCTTATTTAGTATTTGCTAAAAAAAACTATACCAATTTGCCATTGTTTGAAATTTTTCGAGGTTGGCACGTTCACAAAAAATTAAGAAACAACCGTTCTAATCCAAATTGTAGAATATTGCTAAGTCATATTTTGAGGTTTGGAGGTTCTAATTGGCGATTTTCTTAAACAACAGAAAAATAACAGTAAATTTTCGGATAGGCCAAATATGAAAAAGTCGTAGAACACCTATTGTTTTCTAGGCCCCAAGGAACCATTTTCAACAATAAAATAGTTCTTTTTCGCGAACAGTCGGTTTTGATATACATATTGCTAGGTATATATGTATATAAAAATTTGCCAAAACATAGTTTATCGAATAAATGCTGATCATTTTTGTCATGTTTTTTGGAAGGAATAAAATGTGTTGCTAAATTTTTTTTGCTTCTTTTGTATCATCTTTTTTATAAAATATCCAAAATTTTAAAAACAAGTCCAAATTTGTCTTATTTCTTCATATAAAAATTTCGCGCCTAAGGGCTTGCTACAGATAATAATTAGACATCTACTTTTAGTTATCTGTAGTATAAGTAATGTCTGTTTACTTAAATATTACTCATACGCACCGTTTAGTATAACAACTGTTTATTAAACGGGTTTCTTAAGCGGCCCATACACTTGCAATATTATTGTTTATGATATTATCTATATTATTTCCATTTTGCAATATGCAATAAGTCGCACAATTGTTTCATTCATTCAATAAAAAGGTGAGCATAACCTATAGGAATAACATAAACAGCATTGTACAATGTTGCCAACACACTTCACTTTCTTTTCGTTGTGCAATAAAAATCAAAAGTATTTTGATTGCCAATATATTGTGCCACCTTTGAATATCACATACACATTGGCGATATAATTGTACAATACGTAAAATTGAACAATTTTATTGCAAGTGTATGAGCCGCTTTAAGCAAAGTGCGAAACTAATCCCACGTTCCGTACGTTATTAAATGTTTATTGATTTTGTTTTTTGTTTTTTTAATGCATTGTTAATTTTAGGCAGAAGCTTAAGAAAGCTCATGCACATTATAGATGGGCCATATATCTTCACATATAAAGATGGTCAGTAATTTTTTTTTTTAGATATAACTCCGAAAAACGTGGGAAATTTCTGATGGAAAAACTTAGCACAGAACAAAGAACCAAAATTATTCAATTTTTTTTTTTTTTTTTTTGAAAATTAGCATTTTATTATTCATACATAATAAGGCCTAATTGCACCTCAATAAAAAAAATAAATAATAATAATAAAAAAATTGCAGAATATGGGACACACAAAATCCAATAATAATTGCCTAACATCAAACACAACCACTAAGATGAACGGTATGGTGTGGAATAACATCAGTGCACAAATGTCATTTTGTATGGCATATTCGAGGTTTTTGAAATGTCTTTAATTTTTTTTTTTCATACAAAGTTGTTAGGATGAGAATTCAATCGGGGGTTATAAATGTTTTTTTCTACTATAAAAACCAAAAAAAAAAGGAAGAAACACAACAATTTATTCTCTTTGCAAATATCGCGGTTAATGCGGAAAAATCTTTTAAGCTTTTTGCGGTCGATACTTTATTGATCTAAACTAATCTTTTAAAATATCTTTAGAATAAATGTCCATATCTCTCATATAACACCTGATGCGAAAATTTGCTTTGGTCCGCGATATAAGAGCCACTTAGGGAAATCACGTTAACACTTGTAACTAACATACAGACGTCATCAAAAAGAAAAATTCAGCATGTGTACGCGAACGCATTTCAGTAAAGTCCAGTACAAATTTGTAAAAATTTTGGGGTAAACGAACGCAGCTTATGTCTTAGAAAAATATTAGAAATTGTTTTTATTAATTTCGCTATTTTTTTTAATGTTGTTTAGTTTTTTTTTTTGCTAAATTTTTGCCAACTAGATATTAAATTATAGCAGGAACAAAAACAACATGCCATGTTTAAGCATTCTTGAAAATAAAAATGATCTTTTTAGAATCGTACGACTCACGAGCGCTGATTAAAATTATAGCACATCAACTAAATCATAAGTCATCTTTGTAAACAAAATTTAATAATACATACATTATTTTAAATTTAAATATTTATATTTCTACTACTACTTTAATTTCTATCAGGGATGGAAATTTTAATGTTGTAAAATTTTTTAAAACAAAATCCGTCATAGCAGGGCTGTCAGATAGTGCGATTTTTCGCCAAACGTGGCGATTTGGAAACGTATTTGGCGGGTGCGTTTTCCATTTGGCGACTGTCGATTTTTTGTCAATTTTTGATATAACTGGCTATTTTTACTATTTATATTATTTCAGCGATTTTTTTTTAACAGTTTGTCATTTTTTGTTATTATTGCTAATTAAAAAAAAATTTTTCACATGACTTGTAAACTTGTGAACTTAATTTTAGTTTTTTTACTTGAATATATGATCTCCATTTTATGTTATTTAAAAAAAAAATAACAGAAACTAAGCAAAATTTACTCTCGGCGCCTTTTTGTATTTTTTTATCAGTTTTTGGCGATTTTTGACTGAAATATTATACTAGCTTTTTTTGTATGCAAAATTTAATTTAAAAAAAAATTTTACGAAAACTGAACAAAATTGTCGTTTGACGATTTCTGAGATCCGGTTTGGCGATGAAGCTCAAAAAAATCTGACAGCCCTGCTACATAGTCTAAAAGGTACATTTTGTTTTCTAAGCGAGAGTACGATTTCTAATGAGAGCTATGATTAAATTACTTTTTTGTATACCATTTTGGCATTCCGTTTCTAGCTTATACAATATTAACCTTAGACCATTGATGCCTATTTCACCAAGTGATTGATTATAAGACACCACTATAGCCAATTAAGCTATTTTTTCGTCAACTCTAACGATTTTTAATCAAGCTTTGGGTGAAACTTTGTGATTTAGTTATTAGCGGGAACTCTAGCGGTTTTTGATTATTGTTTTGTACGTTTATACTATATTTTTTTGACAACATTGTTAAAGAGTCGCTTTGAAATAAACTAATGGACCAAATAACCACACAAACGGGTACACAAAAATATGAACATGTAGGGAGCATGTTTGTATAAATATTACAAATTTTTAATATTCGCACAAACATCGTTTATTTGGCCCTTAAAAACCAAGCCGTACTCACTTTACAGTTGGTGTTGAAAATACAGCTGAGCTTCTTTGGCTTATTATTGTTGTACTTTTTATAGTATTGCCATCGAATTCGCCCTGTCAAGAACTTAAAATTTGAATCCAATTTTTAGTAATTCAAACGTTATTGACTTTAAAGCCTAATTTGCAATGGAAGCAGCCATTTCGTTTTTTATGTGTCTTATTTAGTAATATTCTGTAAAAGTTTCATAAAGATCGGTTCAGCAATTTGGCGGCTCTACACATTTCTCTAATAAAGTGGCTAATCAAATGCAAAAAAGCCAACCCACTAAAATGTTATTTTAAATTACCACGATTTTTTTAAAAAATTCTTAATTGGCAAAAACTCTATAAGAACATCCTTATGACTATTTCAGGTTGTTCTCTATTTAAAAAAAAAAAAGCTTGAATTGCTGATCTAAGTAATTATTGCTTTTTTAAATATTTCCTTATCAACTTTAATTGTCTTTAGATGGCAAAGTAGTGTAAAGTATCACATAGACGAGCTTAGCCAACAATAACACTTTCAGTAGGCCAGGGATTCACAAATGGTCGGCCGTGAAAGATTTCTATGGCATTCAAAATGAGATAACAGAATATATTTTTTTTTTTTGCTTTATAATTTATTTATAAATTTATAAAATTTAAAACTTTTCTTATCGTTAAATCTTGATTGGCTTTATGTGTTTACTTTGATTAGTATTTCTTTATACCTTTTGTGGCCAAATTATATTTCGGGTTCCGGGGGAAATAATTTGTTTCTCAAGGGTTCTGTCGATTTATATTTATGTAAAATATTTAAGGTTTTTTTTTCTTTAAATTATTATTTTGCACTTAATTAAAATTTTTTTTAATTTTTACATTTTTTATAATTTTAAAAACTTTCGTTTATTATAGTACATATATATTTTTTTTATGTTATTAAAACTAATAATTATATACGTAATCCTTATTTGTTATTTATTAGTTTAATTATTAATTAAATTTTCCACTTATTTCACTTTCATTTGACATGCTCAACTGTTGCCTAACAAAATAGATCACACATTATTAATAATTCTTTAGATATTTCTAAATTCCCTGGAACATCAATCCAACACCAATATATAAACGTAAACCATGAAAAGAATAAAACGTCAAATTAATTTATGTAAAGAAAGCAAAAATAAAAATGCCCAAACAAATATTCATATTTAATAATGATCAGTTGAAAAAAATATTTAACAAATACAAAGGCAAAATTTGACCCTTTATGGCCATTAAGAACTAAACGTATAAAAACTTGAAAGAGCAACAATTGTACAAACAAAAAACGCACACACACACACTCACACTCTCTTTGTACGCACACAGTGTAGAAAACAAAAGAAAAACAAATAAACAAACAAAAAACGACCGGATTTAATAACCGAATACAGCGTTACTATAGTATAACCGACTTCACACAACCAAACAGATAAAGTTAATCACATCACGTAACACAGCCAAACAAAACATAACGTAACGTCATCTATATTGAGTAGGCTAGTAGGGAACATAGAATTGTGCTCTGTTTGTTGTAATTCTTGTTTTTGGGTGTTTGTTTTTTTAATGCAACATTACCAACAATACAAACACTAATAAATTTGCATCTATATAATCCCATTATGGTTTTCAAAAATAAAAAACCCAACCACAATAAATTTGACTTTGCCTTTATTTCTCTTGCTATTTTCTTCAATTTATTTTTTTTTTTTTTTTCTTTACTTTATTTTGTTTACGACAATTCTAGACCGAAACGTTGTTGTTTATGACCGTTATGCAGCATAAAAATTTTTTAACTGAATTGCAACTCATACAAGCATAAGTTTTTATACCTTAATCTTTTGTTCTTCGTGTAGTTTGGCATTTACAGTTTCCTTATGAAACCTGTAGCTTAGCATTGTTATGTTAACTAACATTTTTTAAAGCAATCAGAGGCAACGTTAATGTTAATTTATCATCCACAATAATGTTGCTGTACTGAGTTTTGTTAAAGAATAAAAGCCAAACTGTAAACATATGGTAAAGTTTTACCTTGTGAACTTGTGTTTAAGTATAGCATAATTTTTGGCACTTTTAAAATGTTCAAGTTTATTTGATTTAAAGCCAGGCATGTAAAGTTTAAATCAAAATATTTTTTTTAAGCCACGTAAGCGCCAACGACTCTTTTATTAAATTTTAAAAACGGACCAATTCAAAAACCTATTTTTTTTATTTGGCTGATTGTTTGTTCATATAATGCCTTAAACCGTTCTTTAAAAATTCTGAATCTTTGCAGGAGGTGTTTTTTTTTCTTCTTTAAGATATTTGTATGGTTGAAATACTTGAATTAAATAATTTTAGTAGGATGCTCCTAGATGGGTCAAATGTATGACCAACCCCACTTGTTTTTATCTCCATCATTTATTTCTAAAAATTAAGTTGAACAGTCCTCACTATGATTAAAGGTTATTTAAAACAATTCCAGAAATATTTTTTTTTTTTTGAGTTTTTTGCCTTTCTTGTCGATACCGCCCTTTTCGGTTTTATTTACACTGCGTCGCCGCACAGTAGCGCCCGTAGAGCAAACGAGGTTGCAAAAATCAAAATTTTCATGAGCGCCGACGAAGTTTTGAATAAGCCCATGTTATAGGAAACTTTTCAACGATTTCAAATCTGCCACTCTTAATAATATCACATTTTTAGTTAAGAAGATATAGCCGTTCAAAGTTGACCGACTTTCGGTTTTCAAAAAAACACACAATTTTTAGTAAATTTGTTGCGATTTCAGGTGTAATATCACGAAAAATAGGTAACGAATCGCCTTATTTTTTGTTTGTATTGATTGATGTATTTATTTAATGTATAATGATAAAAAAAAAATTAACTGTTTGCTTTGTGTTTCTCCTGGTAAATCACTATTTAAAAACTATCCGTTTTTTCACTATTTTTCAACTTTGACGGAAAATAAAAAAATCTATATTTTTCTATATTTGCCATATTTGCAGAACCTGTTCTTTGATTATTTCTTTACATAATTCAAAAATTTTATCTGCCCGTACGTGCCCGTTTGGCTTTTAGAGGTAAAAATGGTTAAAAAGACATGGTTGCAGAAATTGTATGGCGTCCATCCCTTATATGTTTTGACTGACAGTAGTTTGATCTAATAGTTTGAAAAAAATGGTCAAGAACAATATTGACTTATGGTCCCTACAGGTAGGCACAAATCTTATTTGGACACGTGCATAATATCAAAATGCATTATTCAGCCTAAATCCATATGTATGCAGGGAACAGGTAAGTTTTTAGGCATGGTAGCATAAGCCTAAATATTGCAAAATAAGCATAATGCCTGGATTAGTCTACGACTGAAAGTTGGCGCAACAATTACTTAAACCATTAAACAATTTAAGTACTGAAAACATGTCGTTGAACAATTTTAAATTATTTGAACTGTTTAGAAAGTCAACCACACCAAATTTTTTAACGGAAGCTGCTTTAGAAGAACTTGATAGCTTATACGGAAATATTAAGAGAAGCGAAATTATAAAAAATAATTTTTATCTGATATATGCAAATATAAAGGCAAAATGGGTGAAATCTAATCGAACCATTCAGAACTTCAACTCCAAATACGAGGACTGGCTTAATAAAGACACCATCCTGGATATATTGGCAGTAGATAAACCCACCACATCAACCAGAGGAGCAAAAGGAAGGCCAAACAAAAGTATTGAGGAGTGTTCAATTTTTACAAGAAAGAAGTTACGAATAGAGTTAGAAAATAATTATAGTTTATAAATTGTTAGTCTTTTAGATATACCTTCTCTTACGAATTGTGATGAATATTTTACAGAAAATTGAAAAATTAAATTTAAAAAAAAAAATTTTTTTTTTTTTAATTTGTTGGGTAATAATTTAAAACATAAAACCCTAAAAAAAAAATAAAAACAATCTAAAAATGTAAAAATAATTTTTTTTAGTTACCATAAAATTGATTTTTCTACTAATTTTAACTTTGATAACCCATAAGTAGGCCCCTACAAAGCGTAGCACCCTTTCCAAACGCTCATTTCATAGGCTGAACAGTTATCTATCATATGCTGTTTAAACTGTTCAATTATCTTATTCGGTTCAAAAGATATGATTTTTGCAACGAAAAAACTCATATGGCGCCACTGTGCGCCGTTTGTAGTAAGATCATATCATATTTAATATCGTTTTTCATGGCTGGTATATTGCTTTGTTTTTGCCTTTAGCCACTTTTTAATCTGATATTAAGTTCTGATCAGTACATATATCTTCTCGGAATCCCCCCCGCAATGCTTAGTTTTTCACTTTCCTAAAACTAAATAAAATAAAACTTTATAAAACCAGCTTTAAATATACTTACTTTTATGACACTCCTCAAATTGTGCTCCTTTTTCAGATACATGTTACATTTTTCAGGAGTGGTATTAATATAGGATCTGTGGTTAAATATGGTCTGTATTATTAAAAAAAATTATCAAATTATTTGGAAATACAAAATTTATCATTAATAAGATTCATGTATGACGTGCTAAAATATTGTATTTATATGATAAGAGTTGCAATAAGATATATCACCAGCATACTAATATGACTAATAGGCAGAAAGACTCTATTCGGAAAGAGGGAGAGAGAGAAAGAGGCTATGTGAAATTATAGACCGATTCTTATCATTTTCGTATTCACGTTCTTGTGAGAATTGGAATCTATGCACCAAATTTCATCCAACAATCTCTAAAAACGCCACCTGTACTTTAAGCGCAATGCTGACATGGAAAGACAACCACTTAGCCAGCCGGATGGACGGACATCGTTATATTGATTTAGAAAGTGATCTCAAGTCAATCGGTATACTAAATGTTACACAAACGCATAATACTTCCATGGAGGGTATAAAAAGGGGTTCTGTAAAGTTGATCTGACCAGTTGTTAACCTATCGAAATGAAATTTGGTAAAGTTTATAACATGAACATTAAAAAATTAAACCTGTATAAAGGATATGCTCAGTTTTGGGCCAATCCTATCGAAAGTTTTTTTTAACATTAAAGTTACTGTTGCTAAATTGAACCAAAATTTTTCAAGAGTTAAAGTTAAAGGTGGGTTAAGGCGATGAGTCCTATGTAGGAATGCCAAACGTGATCGATTTTAACAAATCCCGGGATTATGGAAATGCCGGCATTTTCCGGGATTTTTCGGGATCAATTTGTTTCTTTAATATACAACTTTTTTAAAAAACCACAACACTTTATTTATTTATGTTTGAATTTTTAAAAAAGAACAATTAACAAAACAATTCATAAGCATATTCACATTTTTTTAATTAACCAAATTTTATTTATTTTTGTGATGTAATGAAAGAGATATCTATGCAAAATGTTAAATCTTGTACAATTCAGTTAAACAGGGGCCTGATTCTGGCATTCGTGATCGAGTACTTTCTCATTTCGAAAGCAATTTTATTTCAATCGATACTGAACGAATCGAAATAATTTTTTCAGTATTGTGAAACTCAAATGAATGCTTTCCAATAACGAAAAAAAAATTCCGATTCGTTCAGTATTGACTTAAATAATTTGATATTAAATTGCTTTCGAATCGAGAAAGTACTCGATCACGAATGCCAGAATCTGGCCCCAGTTCTCGAGATTTTTCGAAATACCTTAAACAACGGCAGAAAACCACGATTTTCGTGTATATCTCGAAAAAGGTTCTTGGGAAATATAAATGAATTTTTTTTGTGGCATAGTGTAATTGGCAGATGAGTGCTGGTTTGCTTTGCGACAGAATAGAAAACAAATGAGACATTGAGAAAACCAAATTTCTTTAACATGCAGTTTTTCGTTGGAAAAAAAGATAATCGCTTAATGAGAAAACGATGTGTTTTTTTCTTAATCAACTGTCATCTTAATCATCTTAAATGTAAGGCTTTGATTAACTTAATCAACATTTTGCTTAAACGCGTTTAAAATCCCAAGAGTAAGCATAGTATTACAATAGAGCTGTTGCCAACTGCGGTCCTTGTCGCTTTACATTTTTAAAAGTCTTCTATATTCATGTATAAGTTATTCGCACCAAGGTTTTTCAATTGTCAGAGATTTATGGAGGTCATCACCTATCTCGGGAGATCCTTTAAATGGAGACTAGGCGAAACCATCTTATGGGGATATTTCACACAATTTTTACATTAAGTTACATACATTATAAAAAACATGACCTACCAGATAATCTGTTATTACAACTACAACTGTTACCTAAATTAAAGGTCCTTAACAAACCTCAATATTCATTAATATGTTTCCAAGTATCTGTCGTTCTTTATGAATGCTCATTATTTTTTTTATTTTTTTTCAATGTTTCCTTGAAAATAAAAAAAAAAAAAAGTTTTTATCAAAATATTTTCACCCAGTAATAAAAAAAGCATAGTGTCATCATATTTCTCTTTGTATGAATTATAATATTTTCAATTACACTGTTTACACTTTCTAACGTGCACCATATATTCAACCAGGACTCACACATTAATTTATATTCTCTTACAGTTTGGCTCCTGCAAAACTTTGTAAATTTTTTTACTGCAAACGTTTCTCTACACACACAAGGTAGACAAACAAAATGTAATTATAGTTTTCTTCATTTTTTTCTATTTCTATTTTCATTTAATTTTTTTTTCATTTTTGCAAACATTTTAGAAAATTGTTGAAAAATGCCAAGAGCACTATATATCATTGCCTTTTGCATTGTATTAACTTCTGGTTAAACATTAAACGTTGGCTTCGTCATTTGTGCAATTTTTACAATAATAGTTTCTGGGTTAAAATTGTAAATAAACGATGCCAGCGGAATCAAACAAGTTAAAAAAAAACTACAATCACAATGTTGTAATAAATTATGTACGTAATATACATATGTATATATGTAGTATTTAAAAAATTTTTAGTACTCAGCTACTCTCTGTAATTTTTTTGTTTGTTCGAGAATAAATTATGGGGTTTCTGATAATATTCTAATATTGTAAAGACCTGTATATAAACTTTTTTAATTGCCACAAACTACCTGTTGAAGTTTGAAAAGATAAATTAAATAAATTATTTAAAAGCCTTAAAGTATGCAATGGTAATTGCTCTTACCTAATATAATCAGACAATTTTATGTTAATGGGGGTATTCCAGTATTGCCACTTTTGGGTAACTACCCGAATTTGGTATAATTTTAACCGCCGTGGGTAGAGCGTGGGTAATTTCTCCTAGGTGTAATTCAGGTGCTATTTGAAATTCTTACTTTAGATACCCAAATAAAATCAAGATTCGGTTTCACTGATGACATTTATTTATTTTTAAATAATGTTGCTAAAAAATGCACAGTCTTCTGGACCAAAGTCTCGGTTTCTTTTTAAGAAAAGACTTCAATCAATAAATATTTATTTTCAAAAGTTTGGTAATGAATGTCGCAAGATGGTCCCTTAGATTTAGATAAAAATGCCTATCATAGTGATTTAGAAATTTAAGTTTATTGAAAAACGTTATTCAAACTAAGAACAAGCCTGGGCGATGAAATGTTTCCAACATTCCAACATGTAATTAATTTTATTTTTATCTGGCAACTTTCAAATGTTTGAAGAATATTTAACGTCTTTAACAGTTGTAAAACTGAATTACGAAAGGAACAGTTGTAGAAAACCCAGCAGGCATTTTGTTTACTAAATAAGGTATAAAGGGTATTTTGAATGAAACTTAAAATGGTAGACAACATAAAAAAAATAATTTTAATCGAAGATTACCATACGGCATTACTAATTGAAACTAATTTCAAATAGGCACCACCGCGCCTGTCCTTGACGAAACGCATTACAGACGTCCAATTTTGTTCCTCTTTTTCGAGCATTGCTGGCTGCCTTTCACGAATAAAATGAACAATGTTGACCTCTAAGACTTAAATTGCTTCTGTTTTATCAGTATAAACCAGTGACTTCACAGCATTACAAAAAACAATCTAGAGGTGCCACATCGCACGGCCATGAAGTCAAATTGACACTTTATTTTCTTTAAATCAACACATCGCCTTCGCTTGTGAAAAAATAAGTTGCGTCAGTTTAATCATGAAGTCGCCTTTAAGTTGCGAAAACCGATGGCTGATTTTCGAAGTAAATTTGGATAATTTGGTGGCGTTATTCAAGCATGAATCTATTCTTGATGATGTTCCTGAGCAAAAAATTGAAAGCAGTATGACAGTTCGTTTGACAGCTTACCTTTTGTAAGTTCTATAGGGCTAAAAAATACCCATTATAAAGGAATTGCAATGAGCATTTTGAACCTTCCCTAGATATATGCAACCAACTGTGGAAGTTAAACTCATTGTTTTAGAAGTTTTATTAATATATTAAGAAAACTTTCTGTTTTTTTTACCATTAATATCGTGCGTTTTGTTTGGACCACACAACACAACAATCGACAAAATGAGGGCGGGATCGCACAAGATCGTGTCACTTCCCATACAAAGACATTATAGATTTCTGTATATCTGGAGAACGGCAAGAGCCAAGGTTTCCAAATTAGGTACAAGCATCTAAGTTATCTATACACAACATCCGGCAAAATGTGGACGGGATTTGACAAGAGGGCGTGGCACAAAATATATTTATTTTTATTTAAAGAACGGTATTTACATAATTGTCTGTTCTTATCGCACTATGGTGAAGGTTATATAAGATAGTTCTTTATGTTTTAATATATAAGACTGGTGAATTTTTCCCATATCGTTGATTCCGCCGGAATGTTGTAGTTTTTAGCATGAAAATGTTCTAAAACTACTTTAGATTTTTTAGAACCTTAACGGGCATTACGTCCGAGCTAATATTTTACACAATGATTTTTTTATTTTTTACAGCGTATTTTAGCAAAGTATTATTTGCAGTGTCTTTAAAACTACTTGGAACGGAGTCAAGTTTTATTTGGCGCACATTTATGTCAATCTTGTGGACTAATTTAAGGTGATCAATAAGAGCGTTTGAAACTTTAGGGAACTAATGAAACCTTTCATTGTCTTTTTCATCCCGTTCGAAATATCTCCAGAGATGACATCTGCATAAAAATATATTTAATATTAATAATACTTTCACACAAATTACTATTTAACCTTTTAACTGAACCCTTTTTTATTAAAACCTTTTCTTTAGCTTCACTTCGGAAAATCAAATCTTGTAACGTAAATTTAACCACCTTATACTCAATGTAAATGGATGAAACTTTGCAGGCATACATATTCCCGATGACAATACACGAATACATGGGCGTAACCAGAATAAAATCTATGGGGGGGGGTGGGGGGGGCTAAAATTTTTTTGTTTTTAGTAAAATGCTTTTTTGACCGTCTTTTACATAATGCAAATGGATGAAACTTTGCAGGCATACATATTTCCGATGACAGTACACGAATACATGGGTGTATCCAGGATAAAATCTAGGGGGGGGGGCGGGTAAAATTTGTTAAAACCTTTTCCTTAGCTTCACTTCGGAAAATCAAATCTTGTAACGTTAATTTAACCGCCTTATACTCAATGCAAATGGATAAAACTTTGCAGACATACATATTCCCGATGACAATACATGAATCCATGGGCGTAGCCAGGATAAAATCTAGGAGAGGGGGGTTAAAACCTTTTCTTTAGCTTCATTTCGGAAAATCAAATCTTGTAACGTTAATTTAACCGCCTTTTACTCAATGCAAATGGATGAAACTTTGCAGGCATACATATTTCCGATGACAATACACGAATACATGGGCGTAGCCAGGATAAAATCTAGGGGGGCACAATTTTTTTTTTTTTTTGGTAAAATGCTTTTTTGACTGCCTTCTACTCAATGCAAATGGATAAAACTTTCCAGGCATTCACCAGGATAAAATCTAGGGGGGGGCAAAAATTTTTTTTTTTGATAAAATGATTTTTTGAATGCCTTCTACTCAATGCAAATGGATGAAACTTTGCAGGCATACATATTTCCGATGATAATACACGAACACATGGGCGTAGCTAGGATTAAATCTAGGGGGGGGGGCAGATACTAATCCACGTGTGTAAAGTTTTATTATATGAATATAAAGTTTTTTTTTTATTATATGAATATAAAATACAAAACATGTAAAAAAATGTTCTTATTTACCATGGAAATTGTAATGTATTAATTAAAGCTATTCGTTACTAAAAAGTAAAAAATAAATAAAAAAAAAAAAAAATTTTAAGAAACGCTTTTTTTTACCTTAATATATTGATCAGTTGTGAACACAGAAACATTTCAAACAACATAAACTTTTAAATCAAAATGGAAAAAAACTCACACATCCCTTAAAGAAAAGCGTGGGGCGCGTTGTTTTGAAACAAAATACTCAATTATTGAAAATTGGTAGCTTTAAACATGATTGGTTGTATTTCTTTCGGTCTGAAATATTAAAATGTACTCACGGCAGTCATGTTTTTTTTTAAGTTGAGGTTGGTATGGGCGCCCCACGCTTTTCTTTAAGGGATGTGTGAGTTTTTTTCCATTTTGATTTAAAAGTTTATGTTGTTTGAAATGTTGTTATTTTCTGACTTTTAGTCGATTTTTTTAGTATTCATATTTATTCTGTGTTCACAACTGATCAATATATTAAGGTAAAGAAAAGCGTTTCTTAAAATTTTTTTTTTTTTATTTATATAGTGTTTTGAATTTAATTTAATGTTTAATTTTTACAATTGGGGGTGTGCTGGAAATCGCAAACGCAAAACGCAAGAATGTGAAGGCTGTTTTTAGTACACTTTTAATCTAATTTTTATAATTTTTGTTATAAAATTTTGTTTAATAGAGAAATGTTAAAATAAATGTTAATACAATTCTTTTATTACAGAAATCTTACTAAAAAAACGACTTTTAAAATTCTTGCGTTTTGCGTTTGCGATTTCCAGCACACCCCTGAATAACACACGCTTTTATAAGCAATTTGAAATTACATTGTTCATTGCAAGGTACTTATATTTAATAAATAAATAAAAAAAAAAAAAATATATAATAGTAAATATACCTTGGTTCATTGTGTTCTTTGACTTTTGTTCAGGGACCGAAATTAACAGTTAAACCGATTCAACTACCCTATATTGATCTTGGTGAACTTTTCTATGGTTATTTTTTTTAATTTTTATATTTGTTAACAAAAATGACAGATATTTTTTTTATTTTTAAAATAAAATAAACAGTTATTCTTTTATTTTTTCGATTAAAAAAAAACAGTTATATTTTTACTTTAATTTTTTTGAACAAATATAACAGTTATTTTTTTATTTTTATGTTTTCGAGCAAAAATAAAAGTTCTTCATCCAAATTTTTTAATATTTTTAATTAGGCTTAAGTTCATTAAATTTAATTTTTCATTAAATTATTTTTATGAAGAAAGGTGTTTTACAACATGAAAATTAATTAAAATTGTTATTGATAATCTTTCATTTTTTTGACCGTGGCTTTCTTCATAAAAATAATTTAATGAAAAATTAAATTTAATGAACTTAAGCCTAATTAAAAATATTAAAAAATTTGGATTAAAAACCATAAATAGTTCAACAAAATAACCACAATACTAATTATTGTTAAAAGCTAAGGCACGAGCTCTATGTGTTCATTTGTCCTTCAAGTTGTGCTGAAAAAGGTCAACAAGAAAAAGAAAGACAAAAATGAAAAAACAAAAAAATGTACTTTGGACTTCAAGAAAAATTCTTGACAAAAGTACGAAAAAACAGAAGTAGGTTTTTTGTTTAAAAAAATAAAAATCGAAAAATAACTGTTATTATGTTCAAAAAATAAAAATCAAAAAATAACTGTCATCATCTGACTTTTATGAAAAAAAAGAGTATTTACGTGCCCTGCTTTTGTTTCATTTTGTTTTGAGATTCTTCATAAAAGTTTTTAGATTTCCCAATATGTATTACACTCAATTTACATGATGAATTTTATGACGTCCAATTTTGGACGTCATTTTTTTGTTTGGAAGCAAGCGGTGTAGAGAAGAAAGAGGGGTAGAAAAATAGACATGATTTCTGTTTTCTCTTCCTCTTTCTTCTCTACACCGCTTGCTACCAAACAAAAAATGACGTCCAAAATTGGACGTCATAAAATTCATCATGTAAATTGAGTGTTACAATTTTAAAAATACTTTCATTTCGGGTTTATTTACAAAAACAGTAAGGAAAACATATATAAATTACACATTATAAAAATAGCCGGTTAATTATACCAAAGTAACCGGCTTATTCGATATTAGAAAATGGACATTTAAAAACACCGGCTTGAGCAAAACTAAAAAAACAGTTAAACCGGTCGAACAACAAGCTTTCGATCTCCCTATTTGTAACGGTTTTAGACGTACTAAAGTGCTTTCTGAGAGTGGACTTTTTATGGAGCCTATGGTAAATTAAAGATCTATCTTCCCAAAATTTAATGGTATAATTTCTTGCCATATCAATGATGATCAATTGATTTCTCATCTTATGAAACTATGACACACTAAATTTTACTCTGGTAACATTTTTTATTAAGGTTTTAGGCGTAGTTAAGTGTTTTCCTAGAGTCGGCAGAGTGATTACTAATCTTAGAACTATGACCCACCAAATTTTACTACGATAGCATTATTTTTTACGGTTTTAGGCACTTTAGCTTTTTTAGAGTAGACTTTATATGGAGCCTTAGTAAATTATATACCGATCTTCACAAAATTTTGTAGTATGGTTTCTAGTCAAATAATACTAATTTGCGCAAACATTAAAAGGATTTGGGACATTCTATCACAAATTTATGTTAGTTTTTGTAACAAACATTTAAATTTGTTTAAGGAATCCTGTTCAAAAATTTTCCTACTGAGCAAGGTATATTTACACAAGGTAAACTCGTTGGCCCATATGTTTGTCAGCTGTTTACCCCTAGTTGGAACCCCAACGTCAAATTGCGTGTATATGAGCCAAAATTTGTACATGTGTGCGTTAAATTGTTTTTGTTTCATATGAAGACAATTTTGACAACTCGGTTCCTTTTATAGAGCAGCATGTCTACACTCCCAAATGAGTCTACCTTGTGTAAATATACCTTGCTACTGAGCGTATTGTGCTGGATTTTAATCCCAAACATTTATCGCAGTGCTGCCATATGTTATTTGTTAAACTGCATATTATAATGCATGGAACACTGATTTACAGCTGTTGAGTTTGAACTACATATAAATTTAAGTTAAGTGCAACTAAGCCAAGGCGAATTCAACTACAGGTGGTGTCGGAACTACAACAATCCAAAAACAACAGATACAACATAGGGGGTTTTGCATTGCATTGTTAGTTTTTACGGCTCGAAATGTCAACCATTTTAGCAAAACACTAACAAATCAAAACAAATAGGCTCGAACTATCAAAATCAGCAGGCGTTTCGACACCACCTGTAGCTAATTCGCCTTGAACTAAGCCAGCGTTTAAGCATTTACTGATTTATTAGCCATTAGAACTACTTAAGGACCGGAAATATATACTTGGGGGACTCAATAGGTGTCATTAAGTCATATGTCTTAAAATAATAACATGAAAAAATACGACTGTTGTGAACAACCCCTCATAATTCAGTGTGCTATTTTGAATTTAAATCAGCTGATTTAAAACATATATAAAAAATAAATTTTTACCAAAAATAAAAATATTTTTTAATTCTAAAGCTTTGTACAGACGGGGGTCAGATCTTACAATGTTGTCATTAAAATTGACTAAAAATGTCTTGCAACTGTGTGAACATTGTACGCTATTTTCATATGGCAGATGTGTTAAATTAATGCATCCGTTAATGAACCATTGTCAGAAAAATGACAACATTGTAAGATCTGACCACCGTCTGTACGAAGCTTAATCCATGAATTAATAAATTAAATTAGATCTTACCTGATTATTTTCCATTTTACAGACGCAAATAAAAAATTAATTCTATTTTGTTTGTTTACCAAACAGCAGAGTCCTACGCCGATCTAATTCGACGCCGCAAGTGATTTGTTGCAAAAATTGCTAGCCGCAGGTTAAATGCAGATGTTTTCCGGATAAAATTTGACCATCAACGGCGATGGCTTACAAAAACGAATGAGGCTCGGCTCATCCGTGCAGCGCAGGTATCTTCGGATTAATTACGACAGCACAATAAACATAGCAAGCAAAGTTTATTTATTTAAGACACTTTTTGTTTACAAAGCAACAACAATATGTTTATATCATTGTAAAATGTTAGAACAATTTGACAATATAACATGATAGCACACCTTGTGAATACCCCAACTATGTATATTTTATGCGGTCTTAGATGAATAAAAAAAGTTTTACACAAAACGGCAAACTTTCATTCAACACTAGTGGTGAGATCACAAAACGACTAAACTTTAAAGTCTTTTAGCTGTTCATAACTAGTTGTTTGTATCAAGTTTAATCTAAGCGCTATATTGCTAAAAAAAAAATAGGGAACCAAAATACGGGAGATCTAGGGATTTTAAAGCAAGGAATATAAACAATGTCCCAACTCTTCGAATTTCAGTTATAAATATTTAACTACTTTTAGTTCTAAACTTGCTGCAGAACAAGAAATATTTATTATATTGACAAACCGCAGTATTTTTTACTTTTAATTTATTAAACAAAACAGAGTCTTTCACCTTTTTTTTTTAATTTCTAGTACCTATAATAACTGGAATTTAACAAGTGTTTGTTGGCTATGAGGAGAAAGAACTGTCATTCTGCGTTATTGGAAACCTTAAGTATTGACATTAATATTTTATGTATTTCATACAATTCCCTCAGTTAATAAAAAGACCTCCACATATAAAAAACTTACAAATGAAATTGATATTAAAACCATATTAAACTCAAATATTTTTGTTAGTAATTTTTAGTAAAAAAACTTTCTTAATATTTAACATATTTGTCCATGGACATTATTAAACACCAAAACGTGTCGGTCAACCGTTGTATAATGCCGTTTAGACGGTTTGGTATGCGAAACTTGTTACTCAGTTAAACTAAAAGCAGTGTTTAAAAGTCTTCTCAACTTTTGCTTTTGTTCAGATATATTTATTATTTTTTTTTTATATATTTAAAATATTGTTACGAAAGTAACTTTAGTTAAGAATTAGTTGTAATTATTAGTTAAGAATTAGTTGAATTTATTAAGTTATCTTGTATTTATTAGTTATTTTATTAGTTTACATTGTTATAAAAAATTGTTATAATTTGGTACACTTTAATCCCAATGTGCAGAAAGCCCTAGAAATTACCGTTAAAAAAGCTTCAATATAAGAGGTAAAATTATGTAAAGTGGTGCCATAAATCAAATTAAAGTGTGGTGAAATAGTAAAGCCTCGAACCTTCGAAAAACATTTCGAATGTTCTAGACAACCAAATTGCGGTATAAATACTAGCGGTAACTAGCGTAATTAGATCATTCTAAGTTCAGACTTTGTCAATAACGTATAACGCTGAGAAAATTATAGTTGTTTGTGAATAAAAGCTATAAATTACGGTTGATAAAAAGACTTTGTACTAAATAAAGTTGTGTAAATTGTAAACAGTGTTGAAAGTGTTTGTGTTTTATTTATTTTATTAAAGTTGCAATAAAGAACTCGAAACGGTTTATTATAAAGGAAATAAACCAAAACGTTATTGAAAGGCAGTAACGTAACAATATAACCACCATATATACTTTTTAAAGGCTGCAACTATCTCCGCTGGAGTCTTTGACCAACATACATAAATTTCAATGGACGGATCAGTGATGCCAGGAGAAATTTAAAAAAATCGCTACGTATCTAAAAAAAATTCCCTTATTTCCCTACAACCAAAAAAAAATTTGCCTATAGTTTTCCCTACGTTAAAAATTTATTTTTTTAGCAACATGCATACATATTTTGTTAACATTTTGTAAATATTATAATAAAAGCATTAATTAACAACATAAAAATTCAATTCCAAAAAGTCGGAAGCACCTCTATGTATCCTTTAATCTAGATACAAAACATAGTAAAATTTCGTATTTGATTTTTCATTTCATCATCTTTTGTCCTTTTTAAAGAGCTTAATATTTTAAAAGAATACCTTTTTTTAATATAAGTATCTAAAAATTTTTTAGCACACGTGGTACCAAATAAAAGGGAAGGCTCTGTAAAATTTTAAAGAAATATTTTCTTCAGTTCCCCTGAACTAATATATAAAAAAAGTTTCCTTTTACAAATACATATATCCTTTCTCATCCTTCAAAGTTTTTATTACAAATTTTGTTCAAAATTCGAAATTGTATCGTTTTATTTCTCTCGATTTAGGTGTGATTGGCTTTTTACAAATTAATTTCTATATAGAAATTTCATTCATTACATATTCTATTTTAATATTCGCATACATTTTAGTAAATGTGAGTGCGAATCAAAATAGCAAAAATAAGAAACTAGTTCGCAAATGCAAACGCGCCACGAATATTCGGCTACACGGCTGTAATGACTCATAGTATAGAGTTTCTGTTAAAAAATAACACATCAGTACTTAAATGCTTTGTATATGAAACATTTTTATTTCTAAATGAAAATAAGAAGAATACTTACATATTTTTTAGACAATATATTGAAAATGAGATACAATTTTGAAAGTTCCCAACATTTCCTTTAAAATAAAATATCTGTCCTTTTTTCTCTACGCTTGAAATTTTCCGTAAAAATCCCTACAAAAAAGGAAAATTCCCTACAGTTGGCATCACTGGGACGGATACTGAAGGCCTCTTTAATTTCTCCAAAATCCAAATTTTTTAAGACTTCCTTATTTCTGTTAAAAAAAAAGTGTAAGAATGTATGTATAAGAAAATACAAATATTATAATTGCAAATATTTTACCTATTGCATTAACTCTGAAAAGTTTTGCGTATTCCACTAAAGGCGTACTTTTCGCCTAAAACCCACTCCTCAGCCTGTCGTACCATTCTTTTTGGTTCGAATGGTTATGCAAAACGAATTCTGGGTTTCTTGTACAAACGTTTCGTCTTAGATCAAGCGTAACCCTCGATTTACAGGTTTTTACATAGCACACATAATAGGTTTTATAGTCCGTTTTAGATCTTTTTACATTAAATTGCTTTTCTTCCGGAATGTAAAGCACTTTAGTGGTTCTTCGCTTTCCGCATACAATTTCGTATTTTTTTGTTGTCGTTTAAACCATAACCTTTACCAACTTAGCATTTCAGAAATTATAAAGCAACTAGTTAATTTTGGTCAAATTAAGGCATAGCATTAAAAAAGTTTCAAATATCCCTTTATAAATGCCTTTTGAAGTGTTCAACATATAAAGAAATTGCAAATAATTGAAAATGAAATAACTCCCACAAAAAATTAAAAAATTCCCATAACAAATGAAATAACAACATAAAATAAAATAACTCCGGTGTCAAATTTTTTTGGCACCTTGTTCATTTGGGAATTGCTTCAGTATGAAATAACTCCCAGCAAAAAATAATGAAATAACTTCCAAAAAAAGGAAACAAAACCGTGAGGATTACGAGCTATTTCATAATGAAACAGCTTCTACATTTGTATAAAATATTGTTGGTCCTAATTTAATTATATTTTTTTTTTTTTTTGTGACTTATTTTGCAGTGCAAAATTTTTCGTACATCGTAAAGAGGAATTTCGTGATGCGAACCTACAATTTATATCGCACAACGTATGACAGTTTTCCTACACTGAAAGAAAAATGCTTCATATATTTAATGAATCGTTTTCATAAAAAAAATTTCACTGGTTAAATGAAAATTTTCATTGTCCAAATGGAATTTCGTAGTTATAATGAAGTATTTTCATTAAAATCGATTCATTGGATTTCGTAATTACGTTGAAAATTTTCATTAGATATATGAAAACTAAAGTTTATCCAAGTTAAACAAAAAATTTTAATTGGGAACATAAAAAACAATATAAAGGGTGTTTTTTTACAGGTTTGTTTTTCGAATAGAGATAAAACTGGCATTTTGTGGTCAAATCTGGCAACTCTAATGTCATTTATGTTCAGTTTGGTTTGCCATTTCATCATGAACAGGTTGACAAAAGAACAACGCTTGGTGTATGGGCCGAAAATGAGATTGATCTCGATGCTGATTTTCATCGCAAAATTTTGTTCAGTGATGAGGCTCATTTTTGGTTGAATGGCTACGTCAACAAGCAAAACTGCCGCATTTGGAGTGAAGAGAATCCACATGAGACCCTTGAGACGCCATTACATCCACAAAAACTGACTATTTGGTGTGCTCTATGGGCTGGTGGAGTCATTGGGCCATACTTCTTCCGAAATAATGCTGGAGAGGCAGTTACCGTTAATGGAGACCGGTATAGAGCCATGATAACCGACTATTTTGTTCCCGAATTGGATGGCATGAATGTGGATGAGTTGTGGTTCCAACAAGACGGCGCTACATGCCACACAGCGCACGCCACAATCGATTTATTGAAGGAAACATTCGATGAGCTCATAATTTCGCGGAATGGACCTGTCAATTGGCCACCAAGATCGTGTGATTTGACACAATTGGATTATTTTCTTTGGGGATATGTGAAGTCGCTCGTCTACGCCAACAAACCAGAAACGTTAGGGGAATTGGAAGCCAACATTCGTGGCGTTATTGCCGACATACGGCCCCATATGCTCGAAAAAGTGGTTGAAAATTGGACCTGTAGAATTGGCTTTATTCGAGCCAGCCGCGGCGGCCACATGCCTGAAATCATATTTAAACATTAATGGCATAAAATTATCCTTCCAATAAAGCCAAATTGATGGTCATTAAAACGATTTTCTTGTGTTTTATTTCAATTCGAAGTTCTATACCACTGAAAAAAACAAACATAACAATATTCATAAATTAATTCAAAATTTTAGTTTCCTTAAAAATATGTTTAATTGTTAATTAAAAAATGTAAGATTTAAGTATTTCATACATCTAATGTAATATGCCATTAAATTTATGAAATCAAAAATTTTTTTATAAAAGCAACATATTTCAATAATTGAAAACAAAAAAATTATTTTTAAAATTCAAATAACTCTATAGTCTCAATAATTAATAGTATAAAAATATTTCGAAAAAGCATGCCTTCATAAATTTAAATTTTCATTATGACAATGAAAAATGTCATTATAGTAATGAAACAAAAACTTTCAGTCCATAAATACGTATGTTTTTAGTTTTCTTTAAAATGTACATACCTAAATACATATAGTATGAACTAAGTAATGAACAAACAAATGTTCTCCTTTAAAAAAAATCACACCCTTATTTTAAACTGTTGTCAACCAAATGATGTATACGAAAAATCTTGTTCTCTCTTTATGTGGACCTTTTTTATTGTGCGTTAGCAAAAAAAATCAACGTTGTTATTGTTTTTATGTTATGACTAGGGCAACCAAAAAAAAGCACTAAAAATACAGTTTTAAGCTCTTAAAAAAAGCGTTCAAAAACATGAAAATAAGCTGTTAAAATTTAAAAAAAAAGCAATTTAAACGTGTTTATTTTCCACTTAATTCACTTACGTTGTTATAGCAAATTATAAGTTGATGCAATAAATTTTCGAACAGAAAACTATGTCTGTTTGGAGTCAGCAAGTTCTTGTACATAGAAAAAGTTCTTCCTATGTCTACAGATGTTAAGGGAGCGTATTTAAAATTGAGTATTTTCTCTGAAGTATATTTTATACGATTGGACTCATAATTCCGCTTGCCTCCCAAAATATCCCCAATATCTTTTAGTACCGATAATCCTTAATTTTTTAATAAAACTGATTTAAATATTTTATTAACTTTGTCTCCTATATCCCCTGAAACACGGGACATTTTTCTTACGGTCCATAACTATGTTCACTTAGAAAACCAATGAGAGATATTTTGTTTCCAATTTGGTACAACTTTGTGTAAAACCCCAAAATTTGCAGAAATTAAAAATATTTGATATACAGAGAAATTCTTAATAGCTAAAACTATAATAAAAAAGCAAAAAATAAGACCTTACTATACCAAAAACAGAGAGAAGGGGAACTGACAGACGTTACTTGATACAAAAACTATATTTAAAAAGAAGTACGACGTTACAAAGTATTTTTTTTTTTTTTTTTTTTTTTTTTTATTTTATTTATTTGATTTCCAATACAACAAGATTTAAAATCTTATAGTTATAGTAATGGATTTTTAAATTGTATAGAAACATGACGTTAACAATAAGTATTCATTTAAAATTGTTACATAAATACAGATAATTATTATTAACAAAATTAATTAATATAATACACAATAGAAATATTTAATTTGACAGAGTAAAGTATGATGGTAAAATACGTTACAGACTAAGGAATTTGATCGTAAGAATACAGCTATGGAGTTTTCGAGAGAAAAGTACTTAAACAAGCAAATAATAAAATAAGTTGATAAAAAGGCTTAATACTAAAAACATAAACACATAAAAATTATACACAACACTATAAAAAGTACGTTACAGTACCGCTAAGACAGAGTTGCATAAAAATCAAGTAAGAACGTATAGTCGGTCAAGCCCGCCCGTAGGATACCCAACACCACAGTATTTAAAAACAAGTTTCGAGAGTGCATGGCTATATGAATAGGGATCTATCTATGTTTTAAATTTCATTAAAATCGGTTAAATAGTTACTGATGGGCCCATCGTGGTCCTATTTTTAAAAAATGCATTCCTTAGGTGTCCATATAAATATGGATCTAGCTACATATGTCTTAAATTGCATTAAAATTGGTTTGATAGAGGGCACAAAGACCCTCTTCCGGATAGCAGCTTGTATGGGGGCTATATTTAATTATGGACCGATTCGCCCTTGTGCCAATTAGAACACACGTACCAAATTTCATTGAATTATCTTTAAAATTGCGATCTGTACTTTGCGCACGAGATTACAAAATATTACCATAACGTTGAACGACTTTTTAACCAGAGTTGTTACAGCACAGAAATTGTTGATTTTTTAGTAAAGGATCGATTCCCGCCAGCGGCTTTGGTTAAAAAAAAAAAAAGTTGAATAAGAACAACTTTGATTAAAAAAAAAAAAAAAAAATTAAATAAAAAAAAAATTGTTTTTACTTTTTTAAAAGTATTCATTTAATGAATAACATTCATAGATCTAATGTAATGGTTCATTAAATACATTTTAATGCAACAGGTTTCATTGATCCAACGAAGCTCTGCATAGGTTCCTTTTTAATGCAATTTTTCATGGGATTAATGTCAAAATTCATTGGTATTCTAAAGAAAATTCTTGCAGTATACATACATACATATTTCTTTCTTTTGTAGGTATATAAAACATCACTAAATTTTCATATCAAGGTAATTTGGTACCTGATTATTAACTAATTAATTTTTGAGTGTATGATTTGAAAACAATTCCTTGATACGATGTGTATGGCTATGTTAGACACAGTTATGAAAGTCATACATGCATATATATATAACATCTGATCTTTTATTATTTATCATAAATAGACCTACAAATGTTAAAGACAATGGTGATGAAGATGAAAATGCCACTAGAAAACCACACAGTGTAAAAACAACTTACAACCGTTATGCCAAGATTTTCAAAATCATACAAGTATAACTTGTAATAAAACAACAACACTTAAGACTTTTGCATCCATATTTCAGCCTGGTGAAGGGCTTCCTTCTTAAGACAAAGAAAAGTATTAACACTAAAAAAACATTTGACAGACAACGAAGCTTAAAAGCAAAGTATGTGTAACATTAGATCTTATATTTTTTATTAAAATAACAAAAATAAGTTTAATATTCACAACAATTACAATCATTATACATATTTACTTGTACGAGTATTCTAATTAATTCATTTGAAAAAGACAGAAAAGAGCCAAAATGCAACGGGATGTTTAAACAAATAACCCAACTCTGTTATAGTGGAAAAACGGTTGAATAATATTACCTGCTTGCCATTATCCAACCACCAAGCGTCTACTGTACATTGTTAGAGCAGGGGTTCCCACTGGTTTTTGCTTTATGGACCACCTCAGATTATGATAATTTTTCACGGACACCCAAACGAAAATTGGTTGCAAAAAATATAAGCAAATACAGACATATTTGAAAAAGAATAAAAAGCTCAAATGTTCAATTTTTATTTATATAGGTATACATAGAAAAAAATAAAAAATTGATTTCAATTAAAAAATTTGTGATATTAATTAAAAAATCAATTAAATATTTTTTTAAATAAACAATTAAAATATTTTTAATTTTAATAAAAAAATCAATTAAATATTTTTTAGGTTACCAATTAAAAAATTTGTGATTTTAATTAAAAAATATTTATTAAATGAATTAAAATGAATAATTGAAATTTTAAATTAATTAACAAGATCAATTTATTTAGTTAACCATAAAAATCTTATTTTAACAAAAACACATTTTAATACCCACCTTCACTAGACACAAAAGACACATAAAATGCTAAATAAAATTGTATTACGGTATTGCAATTTTGTCTTATTTAGATTTTTTAATACAAGAAACTACTCCACCGTATTGTGTGATCCATTATTTACAAATGCCTGTATTTATAAAAATGTTTTAAATTTAATAAAGGATTACAGAATAAATTAGCTATGAAAATTTTCCTTAATAAACGTTTGTTTACTTTAATAATCGTTTATGAATACGGGGGTCCTAAAAATCACTTCAATCTATCGTCTAATATTATTTCCGAAAAAAATCAAGATACTTTATTTAAATTAGGTCAAATTAAGTTTTATATTACTTTTTGAAATAAACTGTAAAACTGTGAAGTTTGTATTTATTAAGATTTTTTTTTTTAATTTATAGATCAAATATTAAGTCCAGTCCTGAAGTATTCGAACTCACGGTGGAGGGTATCAAAGATTCGGCACAGACGAATACAGCGCTCTTCCTTGTTATAATAGATCCCAAAAATGCTATAAGAAATTCCAATGGACCCGCGCAACTCCATTTGAGAACCGAGATGTTTAACTTAAGACTATGAAGTTACACATCATCATATGAAACATGCATATATAATCTTATATATATTCATAGCTTGTGTATGTCTATTAGGTGAAATTAAATAAGTTTTAAGCAACAATAAAATCTAAAGAAACGTACAAAACAAAAGAATTGTGTAAATAAATAGATATGAAATTATGGTACAAATGTAGGAACTTTTTGGAATTTGTTTAGGAACTTTGTTAGTACCGTGGTATGTACTACCACGACTTTTGTGGCAAAATTTAATATTTTTAATTTGTATTGAAAACAACTTGCTAAGTAACCTAATTGATAAAAACGTTTGTGGTCAACTCTGGAATATTTTACGGTCACCATAATTAAAAATAAATCTTGGAACGCAGATTATACGTGTAAATTACATATTTATTTATGCGGAAGAATAAAATAGAATTGGCCACAGGGTTAATGCTTTAAAATCAATCCTAAGACATTAAAAGAAATGTTAGAAGAAGAAAGTTTTCCTGATAAATATAAGTTTAATCAGATTTTACAGAACATGTCAAGGGTCTTTCATTAAGCGCTTCCTATCCTAAAATGCAAATTAAACAAGGTACCTGTGTTATAATAGGATTTTTTTTCTCGTTTTCAAGACTAATTGATATAACAGCATGCAAATGTCTGCTGCGGCTTCACTTGGTAGCGTGCATCTGGATCCTATTTTCAATGTGTAAATTTGACCGATGGCTTGGGTTATATTGGTTTATTGTGGTTTGCAGATTATTCGCATAGACCAGCAACTTAAGAAAACACCACAAGTGCCTCGGTAGGCTAGCTGGTAGTAAGCTAGTCTATCAGCGCCGGGGTTGCGGGTTCGATTCCCCCCAGAGAATCTGGTTCCTGCAGACAAACGTAGAGCTTCGCGGGATTAGCTTAGGGAAATAAAAAAAAAGAAGAAGTCTTACGAAGTCAAATCGCACGATCTCTTTTCCACGTGAGATTACTTTAATATGTTATTTCCATAAAATCAGTTGGTAATCGTCAATCTAAAACACTTGCCCCTTATGGTGATATTCTGGACAACGTAACTCTCAAGAAAATATGGATCGAAGATGCCGCCAGCCTAAAACCCACACCAACTAGTGTTTTTTTTTTGGGATGCCTTGAGCACTCTTAGGTCGTATCATCCCATTTATCCAGAAATTGGGCCTTATCGTAATGATTTTTTGAAGAAAATTATGGTCAGTTTCCGACTGCTTAATTTGCACGCGTTGAACGCTAGTCAGTCCATGGTGATTTAGCAAAATAGACAGAAAAATGACAACCAATTTTATAGATGTAGCTTCAAAAATATGATCGCTAACACCCAAAGTTCCGCAGTTGCTTTTGGAAGAAACGTTATCTATTCCACATTTGTAAGCGAACGTGTAAACAACGCCTTTTCTAGATCCTGCAATACATTTTACCTGAACAAACAAATTGTTGTTTCACTTTCACCCTACCAATACCAACTCGGGTGATCATTTCGGTTTAATTTCTTTTATTTGGCTCAGTAAAAAAGTCATTTTTACTCACTGAACAAATTTTATAAGTTCTTTAAAAAAACTAAATAAAAATTTTGTATGACGAAAACTGGTAGATATTTTTAAAGGATGTACCTAAAAACCATTGGTAATGCGAAGGTTATATACAGCCTTATTATGAATAAAAATTTCCCGGGAGTTTTTCCCAGTTTTCGTATTTAAATTCAATTGTAAAAATTGGGAAAAGGGAAAAAACTCTCGGGGAATTTTTATTCATAATTGGGCTGATAATTATAAAAAGAAAAACGTTTTGATCCGAAAAGTACATTTTGCTTTGAAAGGTGGTACCAAATCAGAAAAGCCATTTCCATCCCAAATGTAAACCGTGTAAATAGGCTAGAGGTTACATTATCAAACAGGGAAGAACAATCTAATTTACATTACTATTAATTACTAACAATAAAAGTAAAGATTCTCATTTAAACATTTTATTTGTGGAGAGATTTAAAACTATGTAAATAGTTCATTCTATATAATTTTAAAAATATTATCATTTTGTGTGTTACAACAAGTGAGCTTGATTTAAGACTAGGGATTCCAATCCAGATCCCGAAAATTTTTTCAATTTCGAAATTGTTAACTTGATTTTTTGGGTTTACCTTTTTTTAAAAAAGGAAATTCATCTTGACTTTCCCCCTTGAGAGGGGAAATAGACTAGGGGTTACATTGTAAAACAGGGAAGAACAATCTAATTTACATTATAATTAATTAATAACCAGAATAAAAGTTAAGATTTTCATTTAAACATTTAATTTATGGAGAGATATTAAACCAAATACATAGTTCATCTATATATATAAAAAGAAGTGTACACTTTGATGTCATCACTAACTGCAAAAACGGTTCGATCGATTTCAAAAAGAAGAGTACGTTAGGGATAGTCTGTACATGGTTAATGTGAAGTTTGCACGAAATCGTCACAGTGGCTCTGGAGATATGGCATTCAAATTTTTCTATATATTCCCATACAAATATCAACAAAATGCCCTCCATTTTCCATATTATGATTTTTTATTGTCACTTGAAAAGTTACCAAAACATGTATCGTAATGTCTTTTATGTACAATGACATTCGGAGTAGGTCGTAAAATATATTGCATGTTTTTCATGAAATTTGGCAGGCAAATAGTGTAAAATCTAGAAGGAACTATAGCCTATAATTTGTATTATTTAGGGAGTGAAATAGGGCAAGAGGGGTAAAAGCTCCCCTCCCTATATCTTCTTTACTAATCAACCGGTTTTCTTAAAATTTGGCATGCAGATACTATAACATCTAAAGGAACTTAAGGATATACATTTTTTGGATGTTCTAACATTTAGGGTAAAACGGGTAAAAGCTCCCTCTACCCATGTCTTCTTAATTAATTATCCGCAGCAAAAAGGGTAAAATCACATTATGGTACACTATTGGTCGTTAAAAAATTGATGAAAAACGCTATCAAAGCTACCATTTTGAATGGTAAGACGAAAATGTTATGTTGCCACGAACTCCGATAATTTCCCCAGACGTTCCAATTGAATTTAAACGCGTTCAATTTCCTTTAAGATTGGCATTTGCAATGACAATCAATAAGTCGCAAGGCCAAAGGATGTCTGTCTGCAGCTTAGATTTAGGCACACCACGCACGGACAACTATACGTGTCATGTTCTCGCGTCAGCAAGCCATCGAGCTTATTTGTGTTGACTAAAGACGGACTGACAAAAAAAATCGTACACGCAAGTGCTCTTTGTAATAAAAATTGATTATGTATCTCTGTTTAATTTGCATACTTCAGGATAAAATATACATTTGTTTTTTATGTTTAACTTTTGAATATGTTACGAACAGGAATAAAGAAATAAATGGTTACTGTTTTTTTTCATCGCCGATCATGGTATAAAGCGCTTTATTCCTCTTTCTTTCACTAGAAACAAGTTATATGGCAAAACAACGTTTGCCGTTTCAGCTAGTTCTATATAATTTTAAAAAATATTATCATTTTGTGTGTTACAACAAGTTAGATTATTTAAGACTAGGGATTCCAATTCCGATCCCGAAAAATTTTTTAATCCCGGGATTTGGTCAATCACGAAATTTTTAGGTTAAAACGCCAGGTGACCTGCTTGCACAAAAAAAGTGTTAAGTTATAGCACAGTGTTATAAATGCACAACATATCTCAAAAAGTAAGCACGATAGAGGGCAAGTCACGAAATAGATTTCTTTATATTTGCAGGACGGTAGGAATTTGGTACACATAATACGTCAAAAATTTGGTGTTATTGGAAAAGTGGGTGTGAAACCACCCAAACAAAGTCAATATAGGTTTCCGCATATCTGGAGAACGGCAACAGCTATGTAGGTACAGTTTACAAATTTGATTCAAATGTCATGCTCATCAATGCACAACATCAGTCAAAAAGTAGGCGAGATTAAATAAGTGGGCTTGGCACAAAATAGAATTCTGTATATCCTTAGAGCAGTTGGTGTAAAATTGTCAAAAATTGGTACAAAATGTTGGCTAAGTTTTATAAGTAGGCGTGGCACTTCCCAATAAATACAATATAAATTTTTATATCTCTTAAAAACGGTTTCATTAAAAGTTTCCAAGTTTGACACAAGTAACTTCGTTATCAGCGAAGCGCATGGGTTAAACAAAACCAACATTTAAAATTTGTTTTTGTTCAAATTAGACCAAAAAAAAATTTAGTAAAATTATTTTTTAAGCTGCAACCTGGTGATTCACAAGCTTTAAATGCTGGTATCAGTATATGAGTCATTGGAAATTGCCTCGTTTTACCTTCCACGTAATTTATGCCAAATCAATAAGCCATTAAGAGCCAATTTCAAAAATTTTTTTTTCTTTACTAACTTCTATTAATTAGTTTTACTGTTTATGGTTTTAAATCAAAATTTTTATATTTTAATCAGGCTAAAGTTCATTAAATTTAACTTCTTATACAAAATTGTCGTTATCTTAAAATATTGTTTATATAACGTTATTTATTTACAAATCGCACACTTATTAATACCTAATTCACACTGGGAGTAAAAAAATTTTGAATTTTTTGGTAGTTTCTTTTAAATACCTACATTTAGCCCCTGATACAAAATTGTACCCTCTGGACCCTCTGTCAGGGACCTTTGTTTCAATTGCATTTACATATTTACAAAACCGTTACTACAAAAACAAATAAGGACCAGCGAGTAAATAACAATAATAATAATACATACAAAAATACATGTAATGTAATATTCATTTACATTGCAGAATCAAAAAGAACAACTGTTGATGCTGATGGCGATTGTGATGATCATCAAATGTTTATGATCTCTGCATTTCAAATACATACTTATGTATTTAGTCTAAATATAATATTACTTCCATAAATACAAGTGTTGTTTTATTTCTTAGGTTTTGCAATATTTTTTTCATTTTGACGGATAGGAAACTATAAAAGTAGAATGTAAATCTTTTGTAAAAGTTTTCTCAGCTGTAACAGGTTTTCAACATTTAAGCTGAGGTTTTAAATTTACAATAATTAGTTGACAAATGCAAGAGCTTTAAACATGACATCAAACTTGCCTTCTCTTTAAAACATACTAAAATCGAATTGAATTGGATTAAGGACATTCTACAAAGGATTTTATAAACCAAAAGAAACTAGGATTAAACTTATGCAGTGATTATTTTATAAATACAACAGAAAAATTCAATTTTAAAGAACTGAGATCGGTTGGTGCATAGATGAGCTAAAGAAAATATTTGAAAATGAAATATTTTATTACCAATATTTTAATTATTTTCAAATATACAAAATTTCTAGCACCATTCGAAATCAGTGCTTTTAATTGATATGAGTCAGCGAGAAATTAAAGTGTTTTTAAAAAAAAATTGTCAAAAAAAAAACATAAAAAATGGAATTGTATAAGTATGGCTTCCTATATATTCAGTTTTTATAGTAATCAGAAAAATCTGAATGTCAATAACATTTTACAGTAGTGTTTATAGTAAAAATGTGAACTTTGTAAGAAGCCTTAAAAGTGATCAATACCAAATAACAATGCAGTGATCTTACAAAAACAGTTTGTTTATTAAAAATCTTAAAAAAATTAGTAAGAATTCCTTTTAAACAATGCTACATAATTAAATAAAAAAGTTTGACGAATACAAGATCCATACTTATTTGCAAAAAAAAAAATAAAATTAGTGTGTTTACAGATTGTACCAAGGTTGGCAACCAATACCGCTTAAGTACCGTTTAACATTATATACCGGTATTAATACCGATATCGAAACTATTTTTTTGGATAAGTCGCAATTTACGCTATGGACATTTCTTGCCGGACAGAAAAAGTTTGTTGGCGAGAGAGGCAAAAAGTAAAGTGTGTCTCGCATTTAGCGTCGCCCCTTTACCGACAAACTTCGTCTGTCCAGCCAGAAAAGTCCATAGTATAAGTTGGGACTAAAATACAGATATCATTAGATCGGGAATGATAAATGACATTTTCAAAATTGTACTTATTTCAGTAAAAATTTGTACTTTTTTGACCCTTACTGTACTAAAATCCCAAAAAATATTTTTTACTAGTTTTATTATCAAAATTTACAGTTCATTTATATTTTAAATATGGGTAATTCCAAAGTGATGAACGTGACAGTCGTACGCATCAAAAATGCAATAACATTTTAAACATTTTTACGTTCTTTTAGCACTTAAATTATAGCAATTAGAAAGCACTATCATCTATGCTTAAGTTTATTGGAAGTAGCGATTCGAACGTGAAAAAAATAGAAGTAGTTTTTGTGGCCATGTATAAAAAGGCGTAATTCAGCGAAACCTGGCACAATTTTTTAGTAAAACTACTTTCAGAATTTTACGTAGCAATGTAACATAAAAATGTCTTTGGTTTGATTCCAAAATCTTTTGTATTTTTTTTTAAGCCAAAATCTGTGTCGATACCGTGACATTTCGAACGTGAAATTTTTTCCATAATAATTAAACTGAATAATGATTAAAACAAAATAAAAAATTTACCTTTAATCCAAATAACATATTTCTCATCGAACTCTTCCTTAGATTACAGGCCATGCAAGAAAATTTTGTTGGAATAATTTTCATCAAATATTACCTCTTTTAAGGAAGATAATATTGAAGAAAACATATAATAAAAAATTATCACAAATAAGAAATTACGTTTGCACAACTTTGCAGTCTGATTGTTCGTCTTAGTGAACGAATTTATGGGGGAATTTATAAATAAGTAAAATCTAAATATTTCTCTATAACAAAATCATAAAAGAATATGCTTTTTATAACTTTAAATTTTCGGTCACGGTGGACCTTTAGAAAGAAATGCCCATATATATTTGACAATTAACAAAAAGAAAAATGAACTAAATAATTGGGAATTTAGACGAAGAGCAATGTTAAAACAACTGGCAGCAGAAAAGCCAAAGTTTGAATTTTTTGCTGTTGCTATGAAGTTTCAGTTTTATGTTCAAAAAGTAAACTCTTGCTTTCACTTCTGCTGTGAAGATATCAACTGTTGAAAAAGTACAGTTTTGGTTTGATACAGAAATGCCAGCTCCTCACTACTTAAAATGGGGTTTAGAAAAAATTGCTTAAGGCTAGATTACACAATCTCACAAGTCTTACGTATTCCATAATACTTTGTGAGATAGAAATCTAATGAGCTTTGTTGCGACTGTCAAAAAATCTAATTTAACATGACAGTTTGTGTTCACACCACCACACAAAGTATAAACATTCACACATGAAATAAAATGCAACCCTGATCCAATGAAAAGTATTATTGTTTAGAAATTTCTCAAAAAACGATGAAGTCGTATGGGATGTCAAACTTTTTTCATAATACTTGTCATTGTCGTGACACATTGCATTCACACTATCACACTTTGTCATATTACTTGAGTTTTTGACATGTATTAATACAAAGTATAATAGTGTAATATAGCCTTTAATAGTGGCTTATAATAGCTTTACCAAATTTTAAAAACTTCGTGAAAATTTGGCTAAATAAAAATGGCAAAAAAATTACTAATTGCTAGATTGATTTTTTATGGCTAAATCTACTAGTTTGATGTGATTTTGAACATTAGTGGTGTTAAATCGAGAAGCAGTTCGTAAAAAATTTAATCATATGCAATTTTAAAATTTTACTAAACATGTCATTGGAGTACTTCAGTACTTTTGCAATGCTAATAGTACTGAAAATGTACAATTGTACTATCTTTATCATCACTGCCCAAGATAGCATCGATTTAGGAATTTAAAATCCAAGAAACTAAAATACCTACCCAATTAGCGTCGAAATAAAAATATTTAATAGTTTTAATAATAATACAAAAAATAATTCACACTAGTTGAAAAATATATTTTTTGGAACAAATTGAGGGAATCGTGCTAAAAATCGTTAGGTCTATTCCAGAGAAATCCGTGCTGAAAATCGTTTCAGAAAAATCTGGATTCTTTCGAAATATTCAGAAAAAATTTTCTGATAGTTAATGGTTTTTGAAACAAAAATCGTGCTAAAAATCGGCTGAGACCTTCCAGAGAAATCTGAGTTCATCCAACATAGTCATAACAAATCTTTGCTGCCGCCAGCGTTCGGCAAAATCTGGGCGCCCCGTTTTCTCTTTCCTCTTTTAATAACATTTTTTTCAACTTTTTAAATTTGACTTAAGATGTTTGGTCAAAATGCCACAGATTTTCCACCACAGGTGGAAAGGTATATGTTAATTTTTTATATAATAGAGCCCATACACAACACCATAATGAGTGTGCAATGGTGCAGTTGATTGGCCGTGTATGAGCTTGTGGTGTGATTGTACCAGCTGCTGGTGCTTTATCAAACATAGTTTGAAAATTTTTTTAATTGTACCAGCATGATTAAATCGTGTGTTGTAAAGTAAGCTCATAAAAGTTAATTCCTCAAGGCATAAACATCAAAAAAGTACAAAATTTTAAATATGAATGCCAAACAAAAAATATTTTGGGGAAAATTTTTCGAACTTTATAAAAAAAACGCCTTGCCTATGGAAAGTTAAAAGTACGGAATACTGCAAATGTGAATTAAAAACTAATGCTACAATAAAATGGTAGAAAATTTGATCGTTATTCATTACAACCTTTTCCATAAAATTGTTGGTAAAAAATGAATTTTGTAACAACATACTGGTGTATTGTGTGCTTCAAGCTTAATTACACAATCACTTGATTGCACAATCATGTAGTATTGTGTATAGGCCCTATAAGTCTGTTACTCAGTTTGTAATTTTTACAATATTGATCTTAGATTGTAGTATTCTGGATTGTTATAGGTTGCGAAGTTGATCTAACGATGTCGGTTTATCCGTCTGTTGGTTTGTCTATCTGTGGGTATGTTGAAATGGGTTCTCTGTCTGCCTTTCAATTGCCACATTGTAAAAGGGGACTAATTTGGAAACTTTGGCTCTTGTCATTCTCCAGATATACAGAAAAAAAAAACAACGACAAGGGATTTGTTGATAAAAATAGAGGCAGTGGTGTTTTTTTGCTCATACCCCAGCCATTTATGGACCCATCAGGCTGAACTTCAATAGCAAACATTAACGGACTATATGTGATGTGAATATATAACTACCTAGTTCCCAACATTTCTGGGGTCTTTGGAAAACCCATTTCAACATCCACACGGACATCATTTAATCAACATCGCTACTAATAAGGAGTCAGAATATATGTATATACTTCATATGGTCTAGGAACATCGTTGTTTAAATTAAAACGGGACGAAAAACGTAATATGTATACCCTCTCCACTTTGGAAACTTTGGCTCTTCTCTCAGCCATTTGTGGACCGATCAGGCTGAATTTTAATAGCAAACAATTACGGACTATATGTGACACAAATATATAATTACCAAGTCCCCATCATATCTGGGGTCTTTGGAAAACCCATTTCAACGGACACACGAACAGACGGGCATCGTTAAATCAAATTCTCTACTCTCTAGAATATATATACATACTTACTTTATAGGGTCTAAGATCAATATTGTAGAAATTACAAACGGAAAGACAAACTTATATAAACCCCTTCACCTTCGGTGAATGGTATAAAACTTTCCATTTTTAACCTTAATTAAAACATTTCATTCCCTGATTTCGTAGAAGTAAGCTTTAAATCATGAATTTATAAAAGGTACAAAAATTCAAAGTATTCAGGAGACACAATAAACTGAATATCTCTTAGGCCAGGTTTTTTGAGATGTGAATTTAATTTAAACTTAGTGAAACTACTTATTTTAAAAATGAAGTTGAACAAAAATTTTAATTTATTGAATTTTATTTTTTTCTGAAACGGTGTTCCCTATTCAGATCAAAGTAATTTATTATAATCACGCCTCACAACTTAACTCAGTTGAGTTGAAAATAAAACAACTGGCAGGGCTGTCAGGTTGATTTTGGCCAAAATTGCCAAAGCCTTTATTTTCCAGTTTTTGACAAAAATACATAGTAATATTTAATAATATATAATAATTGTATTTTTTATAAATCCTTAAAAAAAATTGTTCCGTATCGCTAAAATATGCCAAAAATTCAAAAAAAGTCTCCATGATATATATTTTGTTTAATTTTTATATAGAACGAAGAAAAAATAATAAGTGAACACAAAAAAAGACAATGTTTACTATAAAATAGTTTATAGTAGTCCACTTAAGGCAACAAAAAAAGAATTTTTGCGGCTAGTATTAAACAAATATAAGATAGGTATAGATTTGTATATAGATATGTATAGTTGCAGTTTTATTATATGTATATCTAAAACTCTCCACCGGCTTGACTCCCTATTTGTATTTTTTTTTTGGAATACATTGTGAGGGTATTACATTTATTCAACGAAGGTACAAAAGAAGTGCAACATGTACTATTCCCATTCATATAACTTATAACTTCTAATAACGCGTCTAAAAGTTCGAATTGCATTCTACTTCGAAGTTGAGTTTTAGTGGAGTTCATATGTTGTTAATACCAGAGAACTGCAAAAATCACTATTTTTCTTCATTCACTTATATGCTTAAATTACCTTCAATTCTATTCCTGCAAAACAAAGTTCAACGTTGGTAATATTGACATCGTTTCGTTAACATTGAACGTACTTTGTTTGCATTCATTCCCGGTGGCGAACGTCATGAAGATTCATCATGAAACAATGTTAAATCATCAATGACATATGCTGAATTTTCTTTGGCGTCATACATGAGTTTTTTAAGCAATTGTCCAAAATATCGTAGATGACCAGCAGCCGTATTCTGTAATTCGCTTAGCTAAAGCTATGTAAATCACGATCGCTTAAATGCCTTAGAGAATACAAAATTTAAAAACTTTAGTGAGAGATTAAAAGCTAAAATTGCGGCGAATAAAATTTGTATGGCATTGCCAAATTTAGCAAAGCAAGTTACAGAATTGCATTCGTAGCCAAAAATCAGTAAATCAACTTTATAGATTTTTAGCGATAGATATTTTGCTTTAGCGAGTTACAGAATACGGCTGCAGGACTGATTTTGTTCGTTAGGCTTCCGCGTATTAGTGACTACTAACAGACAATATCATCGATATTCAGACAATGTTGTCAAGTTTCAATATACTTCAATGCAGTGATAAACAAGAAAATAACATACATTCATATATTTAATAATCCGTTATTCGACCATTGACAAATAGCAGACAAAATTTAAATTTCATAGAGTTCAGTTTTATATCGAGTGATAACAGACAATGTCGATTACATTCATCTTACTTTTATACAGTGAATCCTTGCATAAAAATGTGTGCAAAACTGTAATTAGCAGTGTCGTTGTCGCTCACTTTCATCGACATTTCGATTATTCCAATGAAATTGCGCCTTGAGACCGAGTTTAACAGGAGTAATCATAGATGAAAATATCAATTTGACAAAGTCGCTCAAAAAATGCCACCGGGTTGATGCGCACGCAATAACACAATTGCTCAAAATCAAAAAATCATTGTCCACTCGATGAGACAACGACGAACTAAATTGGTATAAGTACGAGTCGCTTTAACATTAACAACAATAACAACAACAATACATTATACGTACAGAACTACTGTACTTTTTAAGAAAATATAAAAAATAAAAACAGTCTTCTATTTCTATGGAAATTGTTTGTACCTATGTGCGTTTGCGCTTCATTTCAATTTTTTTTTTTCTTGTACTACATAGCAACTGCTGAATGCCTACATGAGAAATGATTACTTGCGTTCCGGCTTTTTTGCTTGTATTTTTTTTTTCTTTACCAAAGCAATCATTGTCGGACGAAAAACACAAACATCTTGGTACCTATTATGAACTAAATTCGATTTTCGACAGCAGTCGAATTAACTGATTTCGAATTTTCATTTGGTATTATGGCGCGCATTCGATAAAAATTTACTATTGTGATTTTGTTAATTCACAGTAGTATATTTTCGAACAGCTGTCACTTGAAATAAAAAAATTTTTGTTTACAAATTTAAAAAATTAAATTAAAGTTAAACGTGACCACGGCGGAATTAGGGTTGTTTTCAAATAATTTAACTTCAGTAGGGTTTCATCTTTGCTGCAAATCATTTGGTCAAATAAGAATTTTGTTCCATAAGGAATATGAACGTTTCTAATTGCTGTTGACGACAAAAAAATTTACTAATAGTTACATTTTCAACAAGTTTTTTACATTTATTTGCACCGTCGAAAGCAAATTTGTTTTCGTTGAAAAAGTCGATGCACAACAACATTTTCGACAGTGCTGCGTGCCAACTCATAATACCAAATTAACATTCGATAGTCGATGTTCGATAGCCAGCGAAAATCGTTTATCGAATGAAACTCATAATAGGGGCCCTTAATTGACGAACGAAGCTAAAAGATGTTATAAATAGCAAAGCACGATGTGCATTATTTGAATGGCTGCAAACCAGCAGCGAAAGTGTGTGGTTGCGCAAGTTTGATTGTATGAACGCAAGCGAGTGTATTTGTTGGTGTACATTGAATGCGAATTTCTTAGTCTAAATTTACACGTTTCATCTTTTGATGCTCAACTTTTTTTCAATTCCCTTTTAAAGATGCCAATATAATCACACGCAGCAATCGGTTTCAACTTTTTTCGGTTCAAAACAACAACAATTTTATTTACAGCGAATCAAAGAGAAAAAAAAAGAAAAAATTACATGCAGCCATTGTTGTGCATATATCAACGAATAAAAACACAAAGCGTACTGCCCGAGTACAGGCATCCCCGTACTAACCCCCTTTCTTCTTTCTTCTCTTACCTAAAAACATAAGAGTTGAGCATCAAAAGATGAAACGTGTGAAAGCAGACTTACAATCACACAAAGCTGTTCTCTGGTTCAAACACAGTCATTACTAGTTGTAATTACCGCATGTAAAGGACAGCCAAAGTAAGTTAAAATTGTAAGTACCTGTAGTATCCTTGTAGCTTTAAAATTTTGACCTAAACTTATTTATCTTTCCAATAAACCAACGCTTATTTTTCCATTGTGTTTCATAAACGTCCAAAGGTATGCTAGGATCCATAAAAATCTTTAAAATATCACTAACAGCAGCGTATTTTATCTGTGATAATAAATTGCCGCATACATATAATGAAAAAATGTTTATAGACTTAAATATTATTCTTAATAAATTACTCAAGCTTAAGGTCACTTTTTTAAAAATTAATTAAAATATTTTAATTTTTATTTTCAATATTTCGATTTCCGTTGGAAATCTTCTTCAGGAAATTTTTTATAATTTATTTTATATTTTATTATAAAAATTTCCTGAAGAATCAAAATCTTTTGAAATTAATATTTTAATTAATTATTATTATTTAATTAATTTAATAATTTAATTAATTTTTAAAAAAGTGACCTTAAGCTTGAGTAATTTATTAAGAATAATATTTAATAAAAAAGGTCGAAGAAATAGAATTACAATTTTTTATAGACTTAAAACATATTTATGTTTTAAGGAATTCTATTTATTGATTTTTTCAAAAGCAGTTTTAAATATGAAAAACAATTTTCTAGAAGATTGTCATTATCTTCACAAGCCATTTGAACAAACTTTTAAATAACTATCATACATATGAATGCCTGAAATTTCATTCATAAAAATACTAAAATAAAAATTATATTATTTCTAACTGCCGAATTTTAGATTGCATAAAAATACTAGAATAAAAATAATATTATTTCTAACTGCCTGTTTTTAGAACGCGAGTGCAAAAGTGACTCGTTTAATTAACATTTAAAACAAAAACCAATTTTGAAATGTTGTTCATAGCTGATCAAAAATAGCCAAAAAATCGCCAACTTTTTTATAAATCGCCATGTCGCCAAATCAAAAAATAGTTCGCCAAACAAGTTTGAAAATCGCCACGTTTGGCGAGAAATCGCTACATCTGACAGCCCTGACAACTGTTGAAGCGTTGAATTGTAATTTTTTGATGTTTTTTCGCCGCAATATAGCAAAGTTGTAAACCATAAAACAAAAATTTTAAAATTACAACTCAACTGAATTTCTTTTTGTTTTAAATGTAATTTTCTATGCGACCGGATACGTGTGACATCGTGGGATTGCCTGTAAGAGAATAAATTAATAACAAAAACTAATTTTTTATACACTTGCATTGAGTTTTTAAATTTTTTAAAAACGGGAAACGGTAAAAATGGCATTGTTTACCAGGCTTTGAAATAATACAAACCGATATTCGAAGTTTGTTTTTCCGGTTGTTCTAAATATGAATTTGAAGTATGATAGTTAAGGTTTTAAATGCTTTCTAATTTAATAACCAATGTCCTTAAAAATAATAAACCTTTAGTTTATACAAAATAAAAAATAATAGAATTTACACAAAACTTTTTTTATGCCAATTAAAAATTGTTTGAGTGGAAACTCGTGTAGAATTTATGTATTTTGGCGAATTTTTAACAAAATCGCTGAATCCAGGCCCCTATTATGAGTTACATTCGACTATCGAATGTTATTTTGGTATTATGAGTTGGCAGCACTGTCGAAAATTTCGTCGTGCATCGAATTTTTCAACGAAAACAAATTTGCTTTCGACGGTGCAAATAAATGTAAGAAACTTGTTGAAAATGTAACTATTTGTAAATTGTTTTGTGTTCGTATACCAAATACCATATTCTTTATCAGTTTTGTTCATTTTATGCAAGTCCAACGTCTTAAACAGCAATCGGAAACGCTCATATTCCTTATGGAACAAAATTCTTTTTTGACAAAATGATTTGCAGCAAAGTTCAGCATGTAAAAAAGTGGGATGAAACCCCACTGAAGCTAAATTATTTGAAAACAGCCATAATTCCGCCGTGGTCACGTTTAAATTTAATTTTATTTTTTAAATTTGTAAACAAAAATTTTTTATTTTAAGTGACAGCTGGGGCCTAATTCTGGCAGTCGTGATCGAGTACTTTCTCGATTCGGAAGCAATTTTATTTCAGTCGATACTAAACGAATCCAAATTATTTTATCAGTATTGTGAAACCCATATTAATGATATATAACACTGAAAAAATAATTCCGATTCGTTCAGTATTGACAGAAATAATTAAATATTAAATTGCCTTCGAATCGAGAAAGTGAATTAACAAAATCACAATAGTAAATTTTTATCGAATGCGCGCCATAATACCAAATGAAAATTCGTTCGATCAGCTAATTCGACTGCTGTCGAAAATCGAATTTAGTTCATAATAGGCACCCCCAAAAAAAAAACAAATTTTATATTTATTTAGAAATAAAACAAATTGTTTTATAGAATTTAAAATATTTATTTTTAAAAAATACTCATTTAAAATGACGCTATAAACTACACAATATTATTTAATTATTTCATTTACAAAAATTCAGCGTCTTCCTTAGTAAAACCACATTAAAGCAGGTGTTATATTATTTAAGACTGGCATAAGATTTAGAATTCATCTTTTTCAAAGGGATGATAAGGATGACCAGCAGCGCTAAAGAAAAAAAATTTATTTATTAAAACGAAGAACTTCTTTTTTTAATTCTTAACAAATTTAAAAATCAACAAGCACTACAAATAACAAAAAACCAATAAAATGCTAAAAAAATATTTATTATAAAATTGAGGAAAAATTTTAAGTCGTAATTCAAGAAAAAAACTCAAATATTTATGTGTAAGTGCTGGTTCACACGCGTCAAGTTTGACTGGTCAACCCTCTTTTCTAAAAACTCAAGACTTGACGAGTCAAACTTGACGTGTGTGAACCGGCACTAACGAAAATTGCTTTGAAAATTGTTACACAAACATTCTAGACAATCACCCTGCGACTGTTTGGTAATTGATTAAAGGAAATAAGTTCATGTTCTCTTTAATCTATTACAAAACAGTCGCAGGCGAAATACGTAAACAAGAAATTAATTTTTTTTAACTAATTCTTTAAATTTACTACCAAAGTATAATTTTTCTACACTCTTCACCAAAATTAATAACAGAATTAATAAAATTTAAAAGAAAGTTTTAAAATTAATAATAAATTAAACTCAAAGTAAAATAGGAATTATTCAATTAAAGAGGTTAATGAAAAAGTTTTAATGAAAATTTAATATACAATATTTTTATATCGGAAAGGATGTAGCAGGCCCGGTATATGACACGTATTTGATGCGGATATCGGATGCTTAAGATTAACCCTGCAAAGACTTCTCTAATACCCTTAATTAGACGGAGAACCCTGAAACTGAAGGAGCCGGTTTTGAACGGCCCAGTCACCTGGCTTTCTAATGAGTTGAAATATTTGGGGATCATTCTGAAAAAGACCAATTTTAACCTACGCTAACTTAGCGTAATAGACGATAGTTGTAAATGTTAAGGAATTTCCCATTCTCATTTCGGCTTAAGGGTTATCCTGCTTATTCCTCAGATATATCATAGATATATATAGACAGATATATATATATATATATATATATACATATATATGTAAAGGAGAAGCCCTGCAGGAGAGGATATAGAACATTGCTGAGTCAAAGACAGGTGACTGGGGGATACATGCGAATTTTAAGAATTGTTGAATATGGTCCTTCTTTTTAAGTTGGTGATTATATACAGCCATGCCTGTTATTAGGTAGGAATTTCAATGTTCTCATTCCTAAAAGGGTCTAATGGGCGCCAAGTCTGATATTATTTCAACGTCCTTACTCCTGATTTGCAAGGAATTTCAGATCACTTGTGGTTCAACGATATGTCCTCTTAATATGTCCTGGGCCATTCTTCGGCATGCCTCTTGGCAGGATTAGGGAGACGATAAAATCATGGAAACTGAATATTTGTCAACTTATCACGTTATCAAGGTGGTTTCATTCATGTTGTCCAGACAAAAAACTTAATGAGAGTTTTTGCAGCGATTCACTTATTTCGTCCGGAAAAACAAATCTCCCATAAGTAAAAAATATCTACATGCATATTAATTGTACAAGGTGGTAGTTGTTTAGAGGCTGATTAAATAGTCTGCAGAAAATACCGCTTTTTTAAAAAAATTTATGGAATATAATGAATTTAAAGCGCTAAATTCAAATCCGTTTTCAGTTTTTTTCTATCGGAATCAGATTTTTTTATGGACTTGTCTAATATTTCGCCCGGAAAATTGCGGTTACGATAAGATACTTCAGCATAACTTGAGAGCAAATACAAAGTTTGTATTTGTAAAATAAGATTGCGACAGTCCTTTGTCTCGCAAATTTTAGAACACAGATAAATACAAAAAGTTAACATTTAAAATGGAAATTACAATTAAAAAAATCTACAGATTAGTAACTACAGAAAAGATTTTTTATTCAAACACGTTCAAGCATTATTTAAAATTTTTTTAAAAAGTTTTTTTACCAAACTTTTTTTTGTAAACATTATATGAACCAGAATTTAAAACTCATCATGAAAAGGATAATGTGGATGAGTACCAGCCTCACTGTTTACAAAAATAAAATAAAATAGTTTGAAACCACATTAAATAAATTCTAAAATGAGAATTTAAGCTAGAAAAAAACTTACGAAAGAATTGGTACAAAACGACCATTGCAGTCGAAACTATCAATGGTGTTCATATCTTCAGCCGATAATTCGAAACCGAAAACATCAAAGTTAGAAGCAATACGGCTCTTGGTTACCGACTTGGGTATAACAATATTGCCGCGTTGAATTTGATAGCGAATCAAAATTTGTGCCGAAGTTTTTTGGTATTTCTCAGCAATACCAACAATCTAAAAATATAAATTTTATTGTATAAAATATTAAAAAATATGTCGCACTTGAACAACAATAGTGTATTAACTCAAAATTTTTATTTTTTTCACTTTTTGGAAAAAAAAAATCAACATTATATTTATATCTAACCGCTGTTAAAATATTGGAATATTTTGTCTACTTTTTTTAATGAAACGATGGTTTAAAAATTCTTTTTCATATGCCTTAAATGTAAAATTAAAAATCGTTTTACTTCTAGTGAAAATTTTCAAAGTTTGAGTTAATAAGGTATTGTTGAACAAGTGCGATATGTATAATATACCTTAGGATCTTCCATGAGCACTGGATCATCAGCTTTGGCCCATGGACGGTTTGGTGATCCCAACGGACTGTAGGCAGTAATAGCAATATTTTTCGATTTACAGAATTCCATTATTTTCTTTTGGTTCAAATAAGGATGGCATTCAATTTGATTGGTGGCTGGTGGAATGGTAGCCGCAGCCAAGACACGTTCAATTTGTCTCTTATTAAAATTGGATACACCAATGGATTTTACCAAGCCATTCTTCACCAATTTCTCCATTTCCTTCCAGGTATCAACATAATCAACATCAGAGAAAGCCGTTTTGCCAGCCTCATCAACAGGGAATAAGTCACCATCCTCTTTATAGCCCATGGGCCAATGAATCAAATACATATCAATGTAGGATAATTTCAAGTTCTTTAAAGTAGTTTCACAGGCACCACGTACCAAATCTGGACGATGGAAGGTATTCCATAATTTGCTGGTGACAAATAAGTCTTCACTAAAATAAATAATTAAATTGAAATAAATTAAATTAACTGCGTCTTATTCGAAATGTTTGGTTGTGTAATTAAGTACTTACCGCTTTACAACACCTTCATTAATTTTAGCCTCAATACCTTCGCCCACTTCATGTTCATTTTGATAAACATGAGCACAATCAATATGACGATAACCAATATCAATGGCATCTTTAACGGCTTGAGCTACTTCACCTTTGGGACTCTAAAAAATAAAAGCAAATAAAAAAGTTACTAATTAATAAGTTCATAATGATGTTATTAGGTAGATATGTACTATGTTTTTATATATAATGTTTATAAATTTTAACATGTCATTGTTAATGCCAAATGAAGAGTACAAAACAATTATATTGTGTAATATGTAATATAACTGAAGTGGAAAATCTAACACCTTAAAATTAGAGCTATTAAATTTCTTTTAAATAGAATAGAACTTTTTTTTGTTGATAAAAATATTGCATACATAGAAGTTTGTCAATAATATTTTGTAAGAATCACCTAAATGAGTATTCTCAGATCACTTTTGATGACAAAAAACTGATTCATTAAATGTTCAATTACAATTTCAAATTGTTTTGAATCTAAAACTGATTTATCACTTGAGCGATTGAAAAAGGATTCACATATGATTAAGTTATTTGCTCATAATTAGTATTGTGTTTATTTTGTTGAACTATTTATGGTTTTTAATCCAAGTTTTTAATATTTTTAATTAGGCTTAAGATCATCAAATTTAATTTTCATTAAATTATTTTTATGAAGAAAGGAATTTTACAACATTAAAATTAATTAAAATTGTCATTGATAATCTTTCATTCTTGACCGTGGCCGGGGCTCGAACCCTGGCCGGCAGGTTACCATGACGTTTCGATCGCAACCACTCGATCTCCTCAGATGGCCGTCGACGACTGCTGACGTCAATAGTCAAACATCAATCCTTAAACCAAATTGTATTTTAACCTTTGGTAGATCGAAATTTGCTTTTTTGAATGATTATCCATTTTAATTGATTTTATGTACATGTTTTTCCTTACTTCTTGAAGTCCAAAGTACATTTTACATTTGCTCATTTTATGATTTCTAAAAAAAATTATTGTCAATTAATAAAAAAAAAACAAGTTAAAGTGATATTCAGCTGTGCCGAATCTTTGATTTCCTCCACCGACAGTTGGAATATTTCAGGAGTGGGATCTATAATGTCAGCTCAGAATTGGTTTGGCGCATATCGTGGTAATTTAACCATGATATACGCCAAACCTATTTTGATCTGACGATATGTTATTAATTTATCTTTATAAAAACGGACGTCAGCATTAAATTTAGTTGCGGTTTAGACCTTTATTAAATTATTGGCAGACAATCAAAATGTTTAATTCTTTTCTTTTTAGAAATTTGAACTAGCTTGAGTAAAATATCATAAGCCGAGCTTAAATGATTTCCAGGAGGGGAATTTATATTGCAGCCATTGTATATTATGGAAGAATCCTTCCAAAATTCTGTAGTGTAGTGTAGGTGATTTCTAGTATTAAAAAAAATTTTAATAAATTTCAATACAGCATTGAAATAAGTTTTAGCGTTTACAGTGAATTTCAGAAGGCTGCATATTATAGGATCTAATGTAAACTATGGACCGTATATCACAAAATTGCATGACATTTTTTTCTGGCCATATTTATTTTTTTTTTTCATTTTACTTTTTGTTTTTCTTACGGCAATTAAGCAAAGCCGGAGTGAAATTTATTTTGTACATTTTTTTATCAGGAATTTGTAGCGTTCGCCAAACAGTCTCGTGTAGAGCAGAATAGTCAATAAACTTTAAAATAGTCAATATGGAGCAAAATCAATGCATAATTTCTCAGAAACCATTAACAATGTCGTGAAAGAGGTTTTGGTTCAAAACATATTTACTTCATACCTAACACAAAATTTTTTTTAAATGGTCGATAGTTAAATTCTGCACATTTTACAGGAAAGACAAAAAATTTTTATATTTCATACTTGCAGCTGAGAGGAAAACCAAAAATATAGTTGGTTTTACACACTTCAAGACTCAAATTGAAGAAAAATTACATGCTGGTCGTCGTGGCGTATCTTTCTCTACCACACGGCATCAAAATCTCAATTAACTTATAAAGTGGATTTAGCAGGTTTGCATATTAAGCCGACAATATATTTTGTGTATATTCAGTGTTGCCGTCAAAAAATTATTTCTTGTACAAAATATTTTTTATCTTTTTGTTTTTAGTGCACTTTCTAATGAGCGGTTTTTTCTTATATGCGATGTGCTTATATCCGGAATCTACTGTTTTACTCAAGGACCCAGAATATACTGTCAGCGTCAAAATAAAGTGTACAACTAGTTTTCCATTATAAAAAGTGTTATTTTAGTAAAAAAAAGAATTCAAATTTATAGAAGTTTATTTACATTTACAAAACTTTGGACAATGTTATTACAATTTAAAATTAAAAATTTGAAATACTTCAAAGACAACAGAAACAGTACAATAAAAAAACAAATTTACTCCGTTTTTAACGCGTCAAAAAAAGTGTACAGTTTTCAAATACTAAGAAAAGTGAAGTGGCTAATACATTGTTTGGTTTCTTTTTGCTTTTAGGTCGGCTTCTAGTTTCTTTGGCATCGATTCCACCCATTTTAAAGTTAGCGCAGTAGACAATTTTGGCTACTCTTCCTGCAGAATTTTCTTCAGAAAGTGCTTGCTGCTTATGTTTTTTTTTTTATTTGTCCAAATGTTCCCAGATTTTTAGTTGAGTTGATATCGAGCGACTATTGTGCTGTGTTAGAATGTATTACAAAAGCCAACCCTATCACGATTCACTATAGATGCTTGATTTTTTCCGTTGAATTTCTTATTTCTACCTTTTATCACGTTTTTTTTTTTTTTTGTCCAACTTGCTTTCGTAAATTTCGTATATTCTGGCAAATTTGACAAAGTAGAAATTTAACTTTTTATAACTAACATAACACTTTTTATATTGGAAAACAAGCCGTACTCTTTATTTTGACGCTCACAGTATGTACTATGCGGTCTTAGTGCTGGTCCACACTCTTCAAGTTAAAGCCGTCAAGTCTTGAGTATTTAGGAAAAACACGAAATGGCAAACTTATAGGGTATAAAAAAAACAAATCACGTATACGACGGAATTGTGGGTAAATTACGGCATATGACCCGATTGTGTTCCTAGCATAGTAACACATATTAACACAAAAGTTGGAGAAATAATTAATTAAAACTTAATAAGAATATGTATAAGCAAAAAAAATCATAAATCATATTTTCTAAAATATAAAAAACTAAAAATAAATTACAACATTTATATCAGTGTCCACAAAGCAATTAAATTAAATATTTTTTTTTTTTTTTTTTTGCAATAACATTTTGTTTTCAAACGCTATAAAAACAACAAGCATTTAATGTATTTTAATTATTGCTTCTACTGCCGCATTAGTTCTAATTTGATTTGTAGTTTGTTATAATTAATTATGCTGAATCTAAAGTATTTAACCGAATAATTGACATTGTTATCTCGGCTGTATGTAGGCTAACCAGACGTACTCTTTTCAGCAGTACGCGTACTTTTTTTTAACTATTTGTTCTGCTTTCTGCATATCCATCAAGGAAGTTCGCAGTTCCATGTTTATTAGCTTCTGTACCTTTTTGTATTTTTTTTTTTTTTTTTTTTGTTTTTTTTTTTCAAAAAATAAAATACGTTTTCTTCATACAGTATATTGAGTATAACATAAAAAACTGCAAATCTTTGAATTTTGCGATTTGGAATTGTTTGAAATGCTGCGACAAGTACCAACCAAATTTAGAAAAAAAACTAATCAGCCGTAAAAGCTTACTTATTGTTCCAAAATAGTTGTTTACTTATTTTAAGCCATTTTTACGAAAATTAACTTGCTGAAGGCTACCTTGGCTTTGCACACAACCTACGAAATACTACATAATAACACCTGCCATGTTCCAGATAGGCAAGCAACTTTGCGATAAATTAAACAACAGAATGAAAATTTGTATGGTTTCTTAGCCGTACGAACGTATTTGCAACAGCTGCGATAAGGAACAGGAGAATTTCCTTTTTATACTGCGTGTAGATGAGTTTCTTTCTTATATAAGAGTTTATATACAACAAAGTTTCAGCCTAATGTCCGTAATTTCTACAAAAAGAAAGCTGATCGTGTTCGTACTTACTAGTTATATTTACCTTTTTCAACGTTTATATGGCGTACGTGTTTTAACCTTCAGTTTTCTTTTAAAATATGACAGCTTTTACACCATAGATTTCTTTACACAGCTAGATTTCTTTTTGTAGAAATTACGGGCATAAACAATAATAAATTTGAAAAACTTTCCATTTTCAACCTTAATTCAAACATTTAATTTCATAATTTCGTAGAAGTAATCCAATTGTTTTCTATGAAAAAAAAATTGGACTGGGATATGCTATTTGATGAGTTTGTAACATTGAAAGTTATTGCTGAAAAAATTTAATAAGAAAAATCTATGGAAAATAAATGAAACGAATTTCTACAAAGTGGGCCATTTCTCAATTCGTAGTTTCAACTCCTCATTCAAAGGTGACAACTAAAAAAATTTTTAGTTTTATGTTTTCTTTTTGTAGCAAAAAGCGAACAAAACTTTTAATTAAAAACTAAGAGAATGAATTTATAACAAAAACTAAAATTTTTAATGAAACAGTCATTAGGTTTCAATTTTCTTAAAACAGAAAACGGTAAAAAATGGCATTGTTAGCGAAGTACAAAAAAGTGTAAATATGTATTTGTAATTGCAGAATGGGATCTACTACAAAACATTCATTTCATTTAATAACAATAAATGCAAGTTTTATGTTCTTAGTTCGTAGAGGGAGAACTGAATTTAATTTGAAGTTGTCTAAGATGACACTTTTAACACTGGTTTCTTAGCAATACTCAAAAAATTACATGAATTAAATGTCAGTAGTTCCCTTTTTGCACTTAGTCAAGGTGAATTTACACCAGGTGAGCTTATCTTGCTACGTAAGCAACAGCTGATAGCTAACCGTGTGTCAAAATGGTATACCGTTCTAGTGGTTCTGGGGAATCTTTACTAAATTCTATAATTTTCGCTTAAAATTATAAAATTTAAAACTTTTTTAAGTTATTACATTTCAAAACACACAATTTAAAATTGAAAACAAAATGAAATATTTGCTTGAATTTTTAACACAACGTTAAAATATTTTACAGTGTTGTAAAACGTTTTCAAAATAAGACCACCTTGTATGAATTCGCCTTGCACTTAGTGATTCAATTTAATTGTTAAACTAGAATATTTAAATTGTTTAACTAACACTTAATATTAAACTGAAAATTAATTTATTATTTTACAAAACTAAAATGAAGAAAGCTTTATTTGCTTTTAAAATGTAACCCCCCTTTTTCATAAAAAATATTTGGGATTTATAAAAGGTTTTTTAAACAAATTTTAATAGAAAATTCGTTTTATAAATCTGTTATACGCCATAATTTTTTTATGAATAAGCCCTAAATTTAAAACAGCTGACTAATTTAGGATTTCCATACATAATTTTGTGTTTTTTATGAATTATTATGCATTGAATTGTATATTTGTTGTTTTTAGTTACATTAATTATTTATTCTATGTAAAAAATTTTAAGTTATTAAAATAAAAAAAAAACACAAAACACTTATTTTACATTAATGTACTACTGTCTTTTTGCCGATGCTCTGTTTTTATGGATTTCATATCTGGCAAGCCTAGGTGTAGATTGATTATTTTATTAGTATTTAATGGAACATTTTAAATTATTTATTACGGCCAAGAAGAACGTTATTTAATATGTACATATATACGTTCTAGAACAAATGTTATACATTTTTTATTTCAACATCAAATGCCGGGTTATTTATTAACAGGGCAAGTTTATCATGCTGTTTGCATAAAAAATTTGCTTTTGCATATTCCTTAAGTTTTTGGCAAAAAAATCATTTTAGATATATTTTGCCTTAATTTGCGTATTAGGCAGGTTGGCAAGAACTAAAAGAAATTATAATTGTTTCGTTCTGTTTTGTGTGCTTAAATTAAAGGTTATCCGTCATAGAAGACGTATGTATAAGAAAAAGTTCAAACTATTAAGAATTAAAAATTTATTGAATAATTTAAAACATTTTTGATCGAAGTGTTAGCCTTCAAACTTTGTGCAAGTTAAAAAACAACATGGGTTCAACAACGACTTGATGTCCTTCGGTTTTGTGTGACAGTCGAAAATCATTTTAATTTCAAAACTTGAAAAATAATATGAATGTACTTCGTAATAAACATTTGTTTAAATAAAACTAATTAAAAATTATGAGTTTGTGTTTTTCGCGTCTTTTATTATTAAAACTTGCCTTGATTATTAACAACAAAACAACTAATCGGAATAATAAATAATTTGTTGATAAGAGGAATGACGAGAACTTTTGAGTTTTTTAAAAAAAAACTTTTTTGTATGGGTATGGCGTTTGCTAACACACTTTTTACAAAAAAGTATAACCATAGGAACACAATTGAACCGTATGAACGTAGTATCGTACGACGCACATTGGTTGAAGTTCATAGAGCGAGAGGAAAAAAATAGAAGTTGTCGAAGGATAATGAAACTTGGCACATAGGCTTTTTTGTTTGAATCAAGAAAAAATTGAAAAATCAAAATGATCCTCCCACTTTTACGCCCACCTCCCATACAAAGTAAAAATTAAATTTTGACCTACGGCATTGTTTTTTTTAAACTCCCTTGCTTTTTAATGCATAAACTCAGTTTTCACAAAAAATAAATATTATAATTGTAGAATGGGCTCCTGAAAAAATATACTTGATCCGCCCACCTCCGATAGAAAAAACATGTATAAGTAATTTAAGCATAGTCTTTTAATAATTTTTTAACATCATTATCGTACTCCAATTTTTTGATTTGCAGCTTTAAGCGAAATCTATTTATAAATGGGTGTGAAGACAATAAAAGATTATGCATTACATCTTCATTATTGGCTACACGTCCAATTCTTCGCGAATGATGTAATCTATAGGCTCTATAGTCTTTATTCCTCGCTTCCTGAGCTTCCTCGGACAGCATACTTGATGCAAATAATCCATTGAAACGTAAAAAATAAAAATGAAATCAGTGAATAAGATCCTTTAGATAGAGACATACCTATTGGTAGAATAGCTTCTGCTATAATTTTGCTACCATGCACCACAATCTTATGCACAGTTACAGGCATGTAGTACCAGCCATAGAGATCAACAAACAACTTGGCAGTATCCATGCAATATATGAAATTTGTTAGTGTCGATCGCTGCATTACAATTTATTGTGGCAAAAATAATTTTAAATTTATGTATTAACTCAGATGGAGAACAATGAATAAAAGATAGTAAATTAGTTGATTTTATGTTATGTATTTAAAAAAAAAAAAAATTTGAGAAACTAAACGAAATTTACTTTCGGCGACTTTTTTTTTTTTTTTTTTTTTTTTTTTTTTTTTTTTGGATGCAAAATTTAATTTTTTTTATGCTTATGCTTTTTTCAACAATGAAATACATAACAATTTACACTATTGACTAGTATGTAATAATTTTAAACAGTAAATAATTATGGCAACAAATATTATCATTTTATAGTTTTTACTGTTTTTTTTTCGAAAGGAGCAGATAGGAGCAGCTGAACGTTTTTTAACTTTTAGCTGAGACTTCAAGCTGTAGTTTGACATCTTTCGTTAAACAGCGCTCCACAGCGCTAAAAAGATGCAGTCCACTGAAGTTGATGAACATTAAATTTTGATGTTGCTTATATTTTGTTCTACGAAATTTTTTATATTGCACTTTTTTCAACTTTTTTTGATGCAAATCTCATCTAGGACAATTGTTATTTACGGAAATAAACAACAAAGTCAAATGATAAGTTTACTGTGATTGTACCAAAAGATTGAAAATACTGTAAATTTGCATGCCATTTTTAACAAGCGAACATATAAGAACAAATAATAAATATATCAGGCTTATATTATGGAATCATAATATTCAGGTATCTGACAACAAAATATCAAAAAATTATCCAAATCGGCGAACATGAAAAAAATGAATTAATGCCGCTCGTGAACCAATGTGCGACGTAGGTACGTTGTCAAATTAAAAGGAATAATATTTTATACAAAGGCACACAATAGATGGCGTAAACGTAAAAACGTATCAACGTCGTACGTCGACTAAGATCTAATTCTATATCGTACGCCGGCTACGACCGTATTGTCATAGGAAAAGAAAAATTTTATATATAAAATAAAATTATTTTTGCGTTTTTAAATTAAATACTTGATAACAAAATAAAAGGAAAGAAAAATAAACAATAATTTGAATAAATTTGGAATTTTTTAATATTATCTTCAAAAGAAAACACAATACGTTTACGACGGCATAACATTTATAGTTTTTAAATTAAAATCCATATTCATATTTCTATGTTTCAGGAAATAACCCTGCAGGAAATTTGAGTTCAAGCGTGTCTAAAGGTACGTTCAGACTAATGAAATATTTGACGAAAATATTTGTTTTGGGCCCCTATTACGGTTTACAACTCAACTCAGTTGAGTTGTAATTAAGACAACTAGTTGTGATCAGTTGAAATTTTTGTTATGTTTTTTGTTCACCGCAATATAGCAAAGTTGAAAACCATAATACAAAAATTAAGAAATTACAACTTAACTGAGTTGAGTTGTAAACCGTAATAGGGGCCTTGATATTTGCTTCAAACTAAGCTCAAATATATGATTTGCAAAATTGGAAACAAACCCTAAAATTGATTTGAAATCAGTTAAAAACCAATTGTCGAAAAAAAAAAAAAAAAAAAAAATTTCCAAAAATAGCGAAAATTCGCGAAAATTTTTAATTTTCAAACCAACTATAAAATTGACTAAAAGTCCCTAAAAGTATAAGGAATGGCAAAAATTCGGTTAAATTGCTAAATTACGGAAATTCGCAAAAATTTGTTTATAGCGGCATGATAGCAAAGTTTAATAAATATTAAAAATCGTTAAAGCTGCAAAAAATCACAGGAAGAAATCGCTTCTACCGCGTACATGGCTAAAATTCTCAAAAAATTGCAAACTTGGAAACAAACCCTAAAATTTATTTGAAATCGCTAAACTGATTAAAAAACAATGTGTCGGGTAAAAACACAAAAAAAAATGTGGCAAAAAATAGCGAAAATTCGCAAACAATTTTATAATTTCAAACAAGCCATAAAATGGATTAAAAGTCCCTAAAACTATAAGGAATGGCATAAATTCGACAAAAATTGCTATATTAACGGAAATTCGGAAAAAATTTGCTAATAGCAGCATGATAGCGAAGTCTAATAATTATTAAAAATCTTTAAAACAGTAAAGAATCCGAACATGACTAAAATTATTTGTCGTTGTTTGCTCTTACAATTTTTTTGTAATATCAAATAAATGTTTGCTCAAAAATAACTAAAATATTTGATATTTTGTGTTCACACTATGTTCACATTGGACAAATATTTGTTTGCCAGCAAATACTTTTATTTGCTCAAAATCAGCTTTTATTTTATTTGACACTCAAAAATATTTTGTGTTCAGACTACGTTAATGAAATATTTGATGTTTGCTTTCAAATATTTTAAAAAAAGGAAAAAGTATATAGTAAAATTCAGTTCCTATGACTACAAATGGTTCCACAGGAACTACCTAGTCAATAGTTCAGTAGTGAATTTTAAATAGCACATAGTAAATGTCTTTAGCACAAAGCCTTGTCTGGTCTATAGTTAGTCAGTAGTACAAGTAACAAAGTCAATAGTGAATCAGTATCGTTTCAGCTATATATCTTATTTATTCATTGAATAGCAGAATATCAAATTTTGTATGACTTAAATGTAAATGGTATAGCACAGAATTGCCTTAGCCTTTTATCTTAAGTATAATTATAAAATATGTTAGTCCTATAATTATCACTACAATTTTTATTTGAACTGAAGGAAAACTATTAACAAAACTATCAATATATAAGCTATATGAAATTTTATTTGAAATAAAAAAATTATTTTAGGTGAAGCTCCTAATGTTTGAGTAGATCATATAAATCCGCTAAGGCAAAACAGTTAAGAACGCTTTCCTCCTCCGTATGTCAACCGATTTGAACAAAATAAACACCATTGAAAGGTATTTACTCACAGAAGTGCACAATTTATATTTTATTCAAATCTGTTCCATAATTTCAGAGTTATAAGTGTTTAAATTTGCTACTCACACATATGCAAAACACATAAATAAAAAATTTGTTTTTTTCAATTATCAAATAATAAAAAATAGAGTAGACCTTTTTCAGAAACCGGTTTTAGAATATCTCGACTATATAAATCTTATTTTTAAATCGGCGCAGGCAAAACAATTAAGAACGCTTTCTTCCTTTGTTTGTCAACCGAACCTATATGGGGAGAAAAAAAGTATCAAAAAGGGGAAATACGGGAAATAAAATTTCTTTTTTTTTACTTTTCCGTGCTGTGCTGCATGTGATAATTTTTAAATTTTCTATAATCCCGGTCATGGCCAAGAATGAGAGATTATCAATAACAATTTCAATTGATTTTCATGTTGTAAAATTCCTTTCTTCATAAAAATAATTTAATGAAAATTAAATTTAATTAACTTAAGCCTAATTAAAAATATTAAAAATTTGGATTAAAAACCATAAATAGTTCAACAAAATAACCACAATACTAATTATATTGTTGAACTTAGAAACATAATATTATAGGTTCAGGGTCCTGAGTGAATTAAAACCTATAAGATTAAAAATGTTGGTACTTTTTGTTTTTAATCTGGAACTTTTTGAAATTTCGTTAATATTCGGCCTATAAAGATAAAATTATACATTAAACTGGGTGAATAAGAACATGTAAGGGGAGCTTTTTGGTACTTTTTCGTTCAACATCTGGTACTTTGATTAATTTTCGTTAATATTAGACATAGAAACATTTTGATACTTTTTTGTTTTTCAATTGATATTTTTTATATTGAACTTACAAAATTAAATTAACTCACGTAGAATATAAAATATGAATAAAAGGTTGGTCCCTCGCAAAATCAATCCATATAATATGTTAACAAGAAAATACCTTTGCCAGATTGCCGATTTATTAACACCAAGTTTTTAAGATTTCTTGATTTGACTTTTTTTCAAAAACAATTTTATAACACCGAATCCTACCACTAACAATGTAATGCTTTCTTTTGTTTTTACTATGAAATAATAGAAAAAATGACTATTAAAACTTAAAATGTTTACTGTCCTGATTAGAGGCGATTTTTTTCCAGCTTCGTCTGGTAACCCTATATATAAACAGAAGCCTTCTTTTACAGGGCGTTATCAACACTCTCAATTTATACGGGGCGTAACGTGCAATGCCTTATGACATTTAAGGGTGAATTTTTTTAGAATAAAACACGCTGCTCTTTTAGAGAGCAAAGCATTTTTAAGAAACGAACACCAAATTGCATTTTTTTAAATAAAATGTGACACGGAAAAAATAAATGCTCAAAACATGTAAATTCATATCAAAAAGTAATTTCAATTTTTGGGAATACAAAATTTTAATTTCAAAAGATTTTGTTATTCATGCTAAATTCCCAGTTTTTATTATTGATAAAAACACTTGAAATTTATTGTTGATGGGATAAGCTATTCCTATGCGCATTTCACTGGTTGCTTAGGCCAGATCATCAGGAAACTTTATCCATAAAGATTTTGGAAAAACTAAAGATATTAAACCAAATAAAACTGTTAAGCGTATAAGACTTATAGCAACAGTTCTACTTGTAACAATATCAAAGCTTAAACAAAACACATCAACAATAAACAGTGGGTTTATCTCATCTTACATTCCCCGCTACAATTAGTTGAAATTCTCTCAACATTAATTGTAGTTGTAAGTAGGTTAAGAAAAACAAAATAAAAAACAACAACAACTTTACAAAAGATGTTGTCAATTAAGTGTTTTTTAGGCCGTGCACTTGCCTGTTTATTATCAAAAAGTAATTTAAATTTTTGGGAATACAAAATTTTAATTTCAAAAGATTTTGTTATTCGTGCTAAATTCCCAGTTTTTATTATTGATAAAAACACTTGAAATTTATTGTTGATGGGATAAGCTATTCCTATGCGCATTTCACTGGTTGCTTAGGCCAGATCATCAGGAAACTTCATCCATAAAGATTTTGGAAAAACTAAAGATATTAAACCAAATAAAACTGTTAAGCGTATAAGACTTATAGCAACAGTTCTACTTGTAACAATATCAAAGCTTAAACAAAACACTTCAACAATAAACAGTGGGTTTATCTCATCTTACATTCCCCCATTAAGTATACTTAAATGTACTATGTTTCCTTCATATGTACATAAAAATTTATGGTCGAATTTTGACCATTAGGCGAACTCTAGTTTAATTTAATTTAGAACACGAGCGCAAAATTCATTCGTTTAGCTTACATTTAAAACAAATTTTGAAAATGGGTTTTTGTTTTAAATGTAAGCTTAACGAACAAGGCAATTAATATGTTCTTTAAACTTAAGGAGTTAGTCTTGGGCTTAATCGTTCGTTTAGGTTCGTTTTCGTTCAGTCGGTCATTTCAGGTCACTTGTCTTTTGGGTCGGTTGATCGTTTGGATCAGTCGGTCTTTTGTATCAGTTGCTCTTTTGTGGTTTTCGTTCAGTCATTCACAATTGATTGAATACGGCAATGTGTTAAAAGAGTATAGCAATATTCATATAAGAAATATGTATACCAAGGCGAATTCATGTAAACGGTGGTGTCGATACTACAACAAGTAACAACAACAATAACACAACAATGTATTTTTTTGTTGCTTTCGTTGATCCATATGTCAAAATCACAAGGAACTTTTGACATTTCTCTCTCTAATTAAGAAAAAAAAGTAGCACAGCTGTGTTTTCAACGCCACCTGAAAAATGAATTCGCCTTGATGTATACAATAATAGAAAACAATAAACACAAAGCCAAGGCGAATTCATGTAAACGGTGGTGTCGATACTACAACAAGTAACAACAACAATAACACAACAATGTATTTTTTTGTTGCTTTCGTTGATCCATATGTCAAAATCACAAGGAACTTTTGACATTTCTCTCTCTAATTAAGAAAAAAAAGTAGCACAGCTGTGTTTTCAACGCCACCTGAAAAATGAATTCGCCTTGCACAAAGCAAATTCGAAGAAACATTTTGCTTTGTGTTTTGCATTGTTTTTTGTGAATGACTGATTCAAACTGATTCAAAAGACCCAAGTGAACCATATTGAACGATGTATTATGAAAATGTGTAAAGCAATGTGACAATGAGTAAAAGAAACAAGTATATTATTCTGGCATAACAAACATATACACAAGAATAGTACTGTTGTTTCTTTTCAATCAGTTGTTCGGTAAGCAAGTGAATGACTGATTCAAACTGATTCAAAAGACCTGAAAAGACCCAAGTGAACCATATTGAACGATGAGACTGAACGGCCGTTCAACGTTCATTTGACTGATTCGTTTAATTGAACCGGGTCGTTCATGACCGACACAACTCTATAAGGAGTTCAAATATTAAAGATTAAAACGATATCTGAGGGTTTTATTTTGAGTTGGACTTCAATAAACATTTTTTGATGCTATTTCGGACATAAAATATAATCATAACATATAGAATTTTTGTGTTATTTTTCTAAAAGGCTGCGTTATCAATACACAACCTCCCTAAAAAATGAGCGGAATTGGAGAAGTGGGCGGGGCACCACCCGCACACAGACATTATAGATTTCTGTATATCTAGGGAACGGCAAGAGCCGTAGTTTCCAAATTTGGTACAATCATCTTGGTTATCAATACACAACATCCGACAAAATGTGTGCGGGATTAGAGAAATGGCTTGGCACAAATTCGATTTATTTATATATACATTTATATATATATATATATATATATATATATGTATAAAACGGTATTTATATAACTTTATTATGTTATTATCGCACAATGGTGAAGGGCATATAAGATTTGGCATAGCCATATAAAGCAGTTTTACTTGTTAAATACATACTAGCAATTAACTCGCAACTTTGTTACCGTCTCCATTTCTTTCGTGGACATATTTATATGCAAAAGTTTATGTTTCTAGGTTTTAACAAAAAGTACCAACATTTTTTACTTATTAACTTAGGACCCTGAACCTATAATTTTATGTTTCTAAGTTCAATATTATAGAAAGAGTTTCAAATATAAGCGGAAAAGTAATTTCACGTAGTTCCCCTTTTTAATAGATTATTTTCCCCATTGAACTACCAAAAATATGTACAATTTTCATCTTTTAAACGTTTGAATTCTAAATTTATATTTGTATTATTTAGATAAGCTATGAATGTGATATAATTTTTATTTCTTTATTTATTGGTTTAAAATATAAGTAGGTGACAAAAAAGTTCCATTATACAGGTTTAACCCCCGCTTGAGCCCCAAAAAGGCAGAATTTCAAATAGTACTATAATATTAAAAAAAAATCTTCAGAACAGATAAAAAACTTAATAAAAAGCCAACTATTGTGATTAAAACAACGACGAATTAATGACACAATGTATCCTGAAAAAACAGCTTGTGTACTCACAATAGTTTGCTTTTAATTAAGTTTCTTATCGCTCCTAAAAAATGTTTAAAAATTATGATAGGCCCTTTTGCATTTTATTCGACAATATGTACATATATTTTATATATATATATATATATATATTATACCTGATTCAGACTAATTCACGAAATGTAAAATCAAGCAACAATTTGATGCTTCTCTTTATTATGTTTTTTAAAAATTTTTAAATTCAAGATAAATTTCAATTTAAGACTTAAGTCAAATTGTAGCTAGTATTGCAATAAAAAGCGTAACGTTTCACATAGCGGTATATTGCCAATCCATCCGATATTTCATTTTTATGGTTTTTATTGCTTCTTAAAATCAACTTGGAGGATATTTTTAATGGTCATAGGCTGGAAAAGCTCAAAATAAATAAAATAGCACCAATAAGGAATATACTTTTGTGTAGTAAATGCAACTTTTAACGTCGGCGAAAGTTAAAAACCCTAAAATTGGACCCGGGAGATCGTAAAATGTATTTTTTTACCCCGCCCCCTATTGTGGGCGGTTACATAAAAAATTATTTTCAAAACATTTTTGAGCTCAAACAACAAATTTATTTAAGGCTAGGCAGACTTAATAAAATTTTAATTTTACCCTTTTTGTTGTTCGGTGGAATTGTTTTGCTCTGAAGCACTTTAATGAATTCACATAATTGGGGGTTTCACAAGGTGTCATAAGTCTTAAAATAATAACATGAAAAAATACGACTGTTGTGAACAGCCCCTCATAATTCAGTGTGCTATTTTGAATTTAAAGCAGCTGATTTTAAACAAATATAAAAAGTAAAAATTAAACTAAAATAAAAATATTTTTTTATTCTAATCCATGAATTAATAATTTAAATTAGATCTTCTCTGACTATTTTCTATTTTTTAGACGCAAATCACAAATAAATTTTATTTTGTTTGTTTACCAAACATCTGAGTCCTAAGCCGATATAATTTGACGCCGCAAGTGTTTTGTTGCAAACATTGCTAGCCGCAGGTTTAATTCGGATATTAGCCAGATAAAACTATACCATCAACGGCGCCGGCTACAAAAACTAATGCGGTTCGGCTCAGCCGCTCAGCGCAGGTCTCTTTTGATTAATTACGACAGCACAATAAACATATCAAGCGAAGTTCTATTAATTTAAGACACTTTTTGTTAACAAAGCAACAACAATATTTTTAAACCATTGTAAAATGTTAGAACATTATGTGAATATATATGGGGTATTCACAAGATGTGCTATTATGTTGTGTTGTCATAATGTTATAAAATTTTACAATGGTTTAAAAAATATTGTTGTTGCTTTGTAAACAAAAAGTGTCTTAAATTAATAAAACTTTGCTTGCTATGTTTATTGTGCTGTCGTAACTGATCAGAAGAGACCTGCGCCGAGCACCTGAGCCGAGCGGCTATGATTTTGTAGCCGTAGCCGTTGATGATATAGTTTTATCCGGCTAACATCCGAATTTAACCTGCGGCTAGCATTTTTTGCAACAAAACACTTGCGGCGTCAAATTAGATCGGCTTATGTCTCTGATGTTTGGTATACAAACAAAATAAAATTTATTGGTGGTTTGCGTCCGAAAAATGGAAAGATCTAATTTAATTTATTAATTCATGGATAAGAATTCAAAAACCTTTTGATTTTAGGTAAATATTAATTTTTTTATATTTGTTTTAAATCAGCTGATTTAAATTCAAAATAGCACACTAAATTATGACGGGTTGTTCACAACAGTCTTATTTTTTCAAGTTATTATTTTAAGACATATGACTTTATGACACCTTGTGAATCCCCCAATAGAATGATGGAACACCTTGTTAATACCCCAACAAACACGGAGGTTTGATTTCAAATTGAAAATGATTCAAAATGTACTCTTTGTCACATTCCGACGATGTTATAGAAATTCCAACCAACAAAAAATTTTATTTATGACCGCAAAATTATGCAAAAACTTGTTGAATTTAAAAGTTTCAACAGTACGAATTTTTGCCATATTTTGTCTTTTCAAGTTTTGTATTCTAATTGAGGTTAAAGAAAAAGTATCATAAATGCATTCCCCTTTTTATTAATTTTACCCGTAACCTACTCCATTAGCACTCATACACCCCTAAGCCATAACATTTCGTGGATTAGGTGCTTCCCCTTCCTTTCTCCAGACAGATTTACGTCCATCACTTCCAAATACATATTTGGAATATGTCCATCACTTCCAAATATGTATTCCTTTCTCCAGACAGATTTATGTCCATCACTTCCAAATATGTATTTGGAAAAAGGAAGGGGAAGCACCTAATCCACGAAATATTTCTCATACTGTTAAGCAAGGTGGCTGCAATGTTATGGTTTGGGGGTGTATGAGTGCTAATGGAGTAGGTAACCTTGTGTTTATCGAGGGAATCATCAATAAAATAGATTATTTAAATATCCTGAAAAATAATTTGCCACAATCCGACCAAAAAATGGGTTTAGGGAATGATTATTTTCATGCAAGATAATGATCCAAAGCATTCGGCCGTTATCGAAGGAAATGGTTGCTTTATAACACAAAAAAAGTGTTGCCTCATCCTCCCCAGAGCTCGGATTTAAATCCTATTGAGCATTTGTGGGCTCATATGAAAACAACATTAAGAGATTACCGCATATCCGGCAAAGAATCCTTTAAAAACGCTCTCAGAGATATCAGGAGTTCTATTCCCCAAGAAGTTACAAAACATTTGGTCCATTCGATGCCAAGAAGACTTCTATCTGTTAAAGAAGCTTAAGGACACCATACAAAATACTGAAAACCTAAATATTTTAATCTTTTTTAAAGTAACGTTAAGTTTTTTGTCCTGTACCTACAACTACTTTTTTGTTTATGAGTTTTAGCATATTTATGTTTTTGTTGTTTTTTTTTAACGTTAAAATATACAAAATAAAAAAGAAGTTTTATTTCAATTAAAATATAGATCTAAAAATTTAATTAATATAAAATAAAAGTAATAATATGGTTTTAAGCTCTTTGTTTTCCTTTATTTTAGTGTAACAAGTGTACAAGTTTTTTTTTGCTCACTGTATAAAAAGACACACCTTTCGTGGGAAGTTTCTAAAAACAAAATCCGTTTACGCGTTGCAAAGAACATAAATTACTAACACAATGCAACTTATTTTTATTTATACATATATGTATAAAGGCAGATAGATGTACTCCTGCAATTGTAAATTAAAATAAAATTAACACAATCTTTTCTGCTCCCCCTCTTTCTAATGCAATGCATACCATCTGGCCACTCTTAAAATAACTATTTCAAATAGGGCTGCCACATGAAAATTTTCTATCCGTCCGAAACTGTCAATAAAACTTTGTAAAAACTGTAATGGGAGCTAAAGAATTAGAAATTTAAAATAAATTTTGTATATCAAAAGCTCTAAAATGATACAAATATGGACAATAAACGTTCAGAAATGTGGTGAAAAACCGCATATTTATATGTGAAAACTTTCTCTACTTTTTTATTTAGACTTTTGTCTTAAGCTAGATTTAAGCCGTCTTTTGATTGTTGGCAATATATTGTATATGTATATATTTATTGTATATAATATAATTGTACAATCCGAAAAATTATATTGCAAGGGTAAATGCGTTTTAAAAACGTATATGTATATAATTTTTGAGAATTATTTTTCCATCAGAAAATAAACATTATCTGCCTTTTTCCGATGTGCGAAAGAATTCCTTCTTTCGTATAACTACACTTAAAACAAAAACAACATTTTAGAATTTGTTTGTGTTTTAAATGTAATTGTTCGAAAGAAAGAATTCTTTTGCACATCGGAATAGGCAGAAATAAAAGTTATTTTTTAATCCTATTTTTTGCTTAGAAAAAAGTAATTTTTAAATTAAATAATATATAAAAAAAATTGGTAATTTAGCTAATCAAATAAGAGTTTTCGCACGAACCCTGGGAATAAATTCGACTTAAGTCGGTCAATATTAATTTTAGTTAAAGTAACTTTCTAAGCAAAAAATAATTTTTATTTTTTAAGCAAAAAATTAAACTCAAAAATAATTTGTAATTTCTGAGGAATAAATTAAACTCAAAAATAATTTATATATTCTGAGGAATAAATAAAAATCAAGTTATAACTTTAATTTCTGAGGAATAAATAAAACTCATAAAATATCTTTTATTTTTTAAGCGAAAAATATAATTCACGAAATAATGATTAAAAAGTATTTTATATAAAACTTAAAACCCTTATACGGCACCATAAACAAACAAAACAAATTTAAGTTTTATTTTTGTTGTTTTATGTGCGGTTTTCACAATACAAATGATTGAACGTATAGTAAAATTTATATAAAAAAAGCTCTTGGTTTTTTTAGTAAATTCCCAAACGAAAATTTTTATTTTTATTTGGAAAACAGGCAGTTAATTTCAAAAAAAGTAACTGCCTCTGTAACTGTAGTAAATAAAGTCTATAAAACAAACAGTTGAGAAAAATGAGAAAAGAGTATCTGAAATAATATTTATTATTCAATGGCTAAAAACATTTTGCCTTTTAGTGGTGTGTGATTTTAATTATAAGACTTTTATTATGAATAGTAGCAATCTGGCATAAGAAATTTGACTTTAAAATTTCGAAAAATTCAAAAAGTGGAGTTAATCGTTTTGGAATTTGAGCTATTTAAATATTACTTCAATGAACCTCAATATTTTATGGCAGCAGTTTACATGCGTCTTCCACCCAAATTTGGTCAGAAAAGCAAATTGGCAACCCTGATTGAAATATAACTTTTTTTGTTCCCTACCCAGTTAACCTTGAATGCAATATGAATAATGCATTTGATATACATCAAAGATGCCCAGTAGTGGCTGATATCAGCAAATTTAACTCACACGTATACTTACGCTCATGGTGAAATTACTACAAGGTGGCAGCACTAGATGTTGTTGTACAACAATACAACAAAAACAGGCAAATTTGTTTGTGTAATAAACTCCGTGCTGTCAAAAATTATGTGCAACAATGTTGCCATTGTTTGTCTTTTCCGACAACATTTGGTCGGATAATTTTCGCTTGGTAGGATGGTAGGCTAAACCTTAGGGCAATGTTACACCTTTAATAAATACATATATAACAAAATCGAAAAAACTTAAGATAAAAGCTATTTTAAGATATTAAAGTGGTCATTTTGCTTAAGGATCATAGAAATCAATATAAGTATAAACATTGCATAATGAGAATGAAAATATTGAAGTCTAAGTGGAATGCTATTTCTGAAAGGGCGAATAGAAACAGAAAGCTAAACATTACGAAGTAGGAATTCTGAAACAATTTCGTTATTAAACAAATTGTGCATTAAGGAGAAATTTAATTTATCATATTACTATGTTTATCCTTCTATGTGAATTTTTTTTTTTTTTAATATTTATCGAAGATTCCATAAAGTATATATATTCTGGGTCTTCTAAGTCGATTTAGCCGTTTGGGTTACAAATTGTTTCTAGTTCTTCAAAGATGTTTTTATTAGAAAAAGAGTTGAGCTCCCAAATGTGAAACTACCTCCCTAAAAACTAACATAAATTTGTAGAGGAATGCACTGATTGTCATTAAATTTCAACAAAAACCTTTTTATGACACCAGATATGGTGAAGTTCGGTCCATAATTTACCTACGGCTCCATGATAGCTCAAAATTTAAAAATTTTCAGTAGAAGCAAAACAAATTTTAATTTTATATTAAAGGTATTTAAAAAATAAGTTTTAAACTAACAGCTATAACTGGTAGTTAATTATAACTAAACTTGCTTAAATGTATCAAAAATAGAAAACTGGTCGAGTCCAAAGGATTTTGTTTAATAAGTTTGGTCAAATAGAAAATTTTCAGTGGCAACGCTGATCTGCAACAAATAAAAGGAAAAATATTATGAAAAAATTACTAAAAGATTCATACTTAAAATTTTAATGTTTTTTGAATTAAACACAATTGTTTTTCCACTTTTTTTCACTACAAGTCCTTTGGAGGTTTAAAGAAAGTGGCGCACAAGCGCATACCAAAAATATACGCATTTTTCAAACGTACACACGACGTGGTCACATACACAATTATTTCTGTTTTTATTTATTATTAAAAAAAAAACTGTTAGCACAACTAAAGACGCACATATAAAAACCACATACGATTTATTTTTTGCAAATATTTTAATTGTTATGCACAATTTTCATTTAAAAACCGCACAAAAATGATTTTTTTAAAATTTTTTTTCAAGAATGTAAACATAAACAAAAAAAAAATGACATCTTGGGGTTTTCACCACAGTTAAGCAAAAAATTACCAGATGCCGTAGTGATGCCACCTTGTAGTAATTTCACCATGCTTACGCTCTTTTGCTTGATCATCAATCAACCAATAGGAAATCAGCATGTTGAGTGGGAGAGACAAACTACACTGGCAGAACTTCTGTGTCTTATTTTACATTTTAATCTTCATCGAGACTGCTGTCAGTGAACATATAAATTGAAATTATTGCGATATATTAATGATGTCCGCAGAAAAGTATTTTATGTTACAAAATGCTTTTGATGACATGCAATGTCTTATTTGTCATAGGACATTTAAAAAAACTAAGAAATATAATTTAAAAAAATATTGTATTCTATTAATTTGTAATTTTCAAATAATATCTACATTGTTTTGCATTTAAGCTAACAATATGTGTTTTGTTTGTGAAAAAAATTCTTTGTACCTGAAAAGGGTCACTTTTACTTTCGTTAAAAAGACGTACCTAAATGCAAAAATTATTAAGAAAAAATAGCCACAATAATTTGTTGGTATTTTGTGCTTGTAAAAATATTTTTGTTTCTGTACCAATCGCGTCGGTGGGTTTTTTTCTTTGAAAACACTTTTCTTAAGTAAGTAAAAATATTTAAAAAACAAGTTAAAAAAAGTCTTGTTTTCCTACAATTTATGTGTAAACCTATACACATAAAAGCAAATGTGACAGCAGGTAAAATTTTTGGGTAAGAAGATGTGTTTTATTGATGTATTAATGAAACTTGTTGGTTTCGCACTATTTTTATTGCTTACTTTTTTATGCCACAAACTCGAAATTTTACAGGGAAGGTTTTTTTTAAATAAAATCAGTTTGAAAAAAGTCATTATTTTAAAATTTATAATGTAAATATTATTTATTCAAACTGATTTTATTTAAAAAAAACCTTCCCCTGTAAAATTTCGAGTTTGTGGGATACAATTTTTCACTAAAATAAATACATTCACCACGAGTATTACTTAAATATGTACATTCATTAATTTTAAATTTCCCTTTTGTTAAACAAAGAAACAGAAAAAAAAATGACAACACCCGTCACACATGTGCTTTCGTCGCAATCTCGCTGACGACTAAATAAAATTGTTTTCTTCCAGTGTTATTTCGTCACTCTCACCAATACTACTACCGTGGGCATCAATGATATACATACATACGAATACTTTTAGATGTAATTTACAAATAAACTAATTTGGCATAAATATAAATGTGAAAAAATGCAGTTTTTTACAAGATAATAATTGACAAAAATCAGTAATCAATAATTTATTATCAAATTTTTTGTTTAATTAACCACTAAATAATTTTACAAAATTAATTATCTTTTTTGATGTTTTTACTTACACCCCAAGTTCCCAAGCCCAAAATAGGCATCGTGTGTCCACTGTTTAATTTTACATTTGGTACTTTCACCATTTTTTTAGATAAATTTTAACTAGTTTTTCTAAATTAAAAATTTTTACAAATAGTTTAATAACTACTAAAGATAAGGTTTTTATTTATTGTTCACTAAAAAATCGTGCGACGTTCGCACACAAATTCACCGGCAAATTGTTAAAAAATAGTGCTCTTCAACAGCTGTTTGTGCTTTTATAGTAAAATTTGTTCGGAAAGTTAAAAAGCTTTATTGTTCAGCAGCAGTGTGACCAGATTTGAATAATTTTACAGTTAAATCGAATGGTTTCTGGTATGCCATATGGCACATTTCTACAAAAATTGATTTGTAAATCAATTCTATAAAAAATGTGACCTCTTTGCAAATCATTTACCCATTTTTTGATATCTCGAATATATTAAGAGATATCGATCTCTAAAATTGAATCATATTCTCAATTTTATAGTTCTCTAAGTCTACTTTCACACGTTTCATCTTTTGATGCTCAACTCTTATGTTTTTAGGTGAGGGAAGAAAAAAGAAAGGGGGTTAGTACGGAGATGCCTGTACTCGGTCAGTACGCTTTGTGTTTTTATTCGTTGGTATATGCACAACGATGGCTGCATGTTATTATTTATTTTATTTTTCTCTTTGATTCGCTGTTGTTAAAATTATTGTTGTTTTGAACCGAAAAAAGTTGAAACCGGTTGCTGCGTGTGATTATATTGGCATCTTTAAAAGGGAATTGAAAAGAAGTTGAGCATCAAAAGATGAAACGTGTAAATTCAGACTAAGCATTGTTTTGCTTCATTCGTTACTTTTTTGCTATGAAGCAAATTTTCAATTTAAGAGTTAAAATATTATTCAACGAATGTTGATCAAAACATGTTTGTTACGTGCGGTAAACCAGTAACCACCCGACGATACACAACGTGGCTTCTATTTTGTTTGCTTTAACAAATTTTTTGAATTGAAAGGCATTTGACCATATTAGTGTAATAAATGGTACATAAGTATATGGAGGTTTTTAGTTAAATCTTAATAACTTTTTATATTTTATGCAAAAAGTTATAAAGACTTTCAAATTCAATAGAAAACATATCTTGCGACCTACGTTATTTTTAACAAATAAATCCAGCATGCAGTTAATACACTCCCTGTCACATGAATAGGACAACCTAATACCCCTGACAGACATAGGATTTGTATACTATACTATCATGGTATACTACATGTGTGTCAACCTAAACTACAATTAAATCATGAAACAAAGTGGTATATTGATGGTGTATATACTACTGTAGTATGCATACCATGGTATTGAAACTATATGTCTGTCAGGGGTATAGCACAATCTATTGAATGGGCTTTTACCAAAAAATTTTGCGCGCTTAATTTTTATTTCTATTTAAAGAAATTTAGATGTTGTTAAACGCCACAAAAAATGGTTCATCGTATATACTGGTTTTGTTTTTAAAAAAATTTTGTAAACCAAAAAAAAAAAAATATTTTCAAAATTTGCGTCACATAAATAGAACCCTACTATAAAAAAAACAGTTTATGTATAGTTTGCAATAAAAATATTTAATAATTATTTACATTTGATAAAAATTTTTACATTTTAAAGCATGTTTTCAATAATGTGTAGAGCCTCAATTTTTACAAAAAATGGTACATCGAATATACTGGTTTTGTTTTTAAAAAAATTTTGTAAACCAAAAAAAAAAAATATTTTCAAAATTTGCGTCACATAAATAGAACCCAAAATGTATTAACAAAGTGACCTCAGTACTACAACAATGAAACAATAGAAAAAACAACAGGCATTTTGTTGCTAGAATTGAGACGGCAAATGTCAAAATGCCTTATTAAAAAAAGTAAATAAACAAAAAAAATGACGACAAACGTCACACACGAAGAAAATCACTGCAAACAGCTGCGCTTGTGAGGTCACTTTATTAGTACATTCTGATAGAACCCTACTATAAAAAAAACAGTTTATGTATAGTTTGCAATAAAAATATTTAATAATTATTTACATTTGATAAAAATTTTTACATTTTAAAGCATGTTTTCAATAATGTGTAGAGCCTCAATTTTTACAGATTTTTTAGTAAATTCGATTAGGAATAGAATCATACGATGGTAGTACGTATACTGCTTTCCGGATCCAAACACTTTAAGAGGTAGCCATTTCCAAACATTTTCAATGATGTTAATGTCCGGCGAGTAAGGGGACCAATCGAGCTGATTATGAATTGTTGCATTGTTATGCTGGAATTTTCACTGTAAGCTTCCAAAAATATTCTGAAAGTGAGGAAACGCTTCTTGTAGCACTTTAATATAGTAATAAGTGTTCATTGTGCTGGACATAAATTTTCACTCGCATGTACTATAATAGGATAACTCCTTTAATATTTCATCCAGGGTTGAGTACTATTTTGATTAAACTGAAAAGGAAACAGTTTAATATTTGACAGATTTATTTAATGTAAATATTTACCTTTTGCAGAATATTTTGAGATGTAATTTTTTAGATTAAAAATTTTATTAATTTTTATTCTTTTATTTATGACGTACATACATATGTATTATAATTTAGTTTTTTTTTCTGTCTATATTGTGTAATTTTCTCAAAATAAAAGGAAGAAAATAAAAAATTACTTTATTTTCTTTTAGGTGTAAAGAAAAATATTTTGTTTGTAGTAGTTTTGGTTATTCATTTCTTGTAGGGAAGTTTTTGCACGTTTTCATATGATAAGTCATGGCATATCAAGCTTCTACGAAAATAAAAATTATTGTTTTGAGCTCCATGTTTAATTTTGGCTTAGAAATCGACGTTTTGTGCTCCACATCGATATAAAATTTTAATTTTACTATTTCTTTTATGTTTATTAAAATATTTGTTTATTGAAGCAAAATTATGAATAAAATTAATGGTTAAAGCTATTTTATACCCTATGATCTGAACTGCTTTTGTAAATTTTAGCAGTCCTACTGTTATGTTTTATTATTTAATACATTTTATAATAAGTATATTTGGGGTATTCACAAGGTTGTGGGCAACCGCCTATAATTTAGATTTCTACTGTACCGTTATCACGAATCAATGAACACAGCATTTTTATTTTGTTTCAAGCACAACAATATTTTTTTTAAAAAATTGTAAAATAATATTTAGGACATAATGACAATATAAATACCCCAATTGTATATGGAAAATAAAAAAAATAAATCAATATTTCAAAACATAAAATTAGCAAAAAACGTAAAAATAATTGCTTAAACTTTAATTTTGTTTTCTTATTTGTAATGTTTTAAAATATATTAATCACAAAGGAACGATGTTCCAAATAAACCAATATTAAAGATAAGTATTGCAAAATTAAAATAATAAATAACAGGTTTACTTAGATTTTAAGTAAATTTTTAAAGTAAACTTTATCAACATTCAGAAGGAATATTAGTCCATCTTTTATATATACATATATATTTTTCTTTTGAAATAGAAACTTTAGCTTTAGACCAAATAGATATTGTGGGATTTTTAAACAATTTATTAACGCGGATGAAATTAAAAGAGCGGTTTGAAATTCTTTATCCCTGATAGAATTTTTAATACAAATGGGAAATTCATTAGATTTTTATACACCATCACTATAATTTTTGAAAATGGGTCAATTCTAAAGTCCAATTTTGGCCAATAAATTGTATGCGAGTAAATCATTTCGTAGTTTCTGCGGCAAATGTGATGTCGTTCAGCATCTTAAATTGTAAATAAGTAAATATTAAAACAATATCCATGAATATTAAAATAATACTTACTCAACGATATTCCCACGAAACGATGGAACAGATGATGCACAATCCAATTTAGTGTGCTCACTTTCGTTTAGCAGCAATAGGCTAAAGCAAAAACAATGTTGATTTTCTTTTCTACTCCCAACATTGGCGTTAGAGCAAAACAATATTTATAAAACCGTAAAATACTGGATATTGCAAATATAATACGAGATATCGTGAATCAGAAAGATTATATTCGAGTAATATATGTATATTCCATACCTAACAAACTTTTTCAAAAATGGCTATATCGTCAAACTTCGTCTGTGGGGCGAGAAATTTCCATAGTGTAAATTGGGACTTGAGAAAATGTTGAGCTAAATCAAAATTTTTAATGCTAAATTTACCTGCAAAAATGGTTACACTGGTCAGCAGTAATGGCATTTAGCGTGTTTCACGGTTTTTTAAATTAGTGCGTTTTTAGTGGTAGTTTTTGTATATTTTGTATATAACAGCCAGTTCAACGATTCCGAACGTTAACGTTCGCATAGAAAATTACATTTAAAACAAAAACAAACTGTCGAATTTTGTTTTTGTTTTAAATGTAATTTTCTATGCGAACTTTAACGTTCGAAATCGTTGAAATGGCTGTAAATGTTTTAGACCCTAATTGTATCAGAAAGAGTAGTAAAACGCAACGCAACGAAAAAAATTTTCTTATAAAGTTTTGTCTGTAAAAAAATATAAATAAAACTAAATTTGTTTGAATTGTGGTCCACAGTTTCTGTTAATTCTGTTAATATAAATCCTTTTATTGGCTATACTCATTTGTTTTAATCTTATTAAGCTTTCCATTATTTAATTCAGAAGTTGAGATTTCTTTCGGTGTAATAACTTATTTTAAGACAAAAATTAGAAATAAAATGTTCTTCTCAAATGTCAAAACCGAATTGACATTTGGCGTCATTTGCAAAAGTTATAGCATTTTCCAATAAGGTAACAAGGTATATTTATAGCAGGTAGTCTCGGAAAGCCAACTGTTTATTTTTTATTTCCTTGTTTTGCGATACGAACTGTCAAATGTTGTATAGTAAACATGTAAACAAGTTTTTTGTCTCTATCTTTTGTCTTTTTTGTCTCTTATCAACCCCTTTGCTGTTTGACAGTTCGTATCACATAACAACAATAAAGAGCCCTGTTGTTTGTTTTATTGTACAATTGTTGTAATCTCGCGGCTACCTGCTATAAATATACCTTGCGTGGGGTAATTAACCGGGTTATACGTTGTGTGGTACACGGTGGTACACAGAATAAGTGATCAGGCAAGGTATATTTATAGCAGGTAGCCGCGAGATTACAACAATTGTACAATAAAACAAACAACAGGGCTTTTTATTGCTGTTATGCGATACGAACTGTCAAACAGCAAAGGGGTTGATAAGAGACAAAAAAGACAAAAGATAAGGACAAAAAACTTGTTTACTATACAACATTTGACAGTTCGTATCGCAAAACAAGCAAATAAAAAATAAACAGCTGGCTTTCCGATACTACCTGCTATAAATATACCCCACGCTTAAATGCCTTACACGCTTATTTACCCTGTGTTGTAAATCTCCGTTTTTATACTCTTCACCCCAGGTGAAAAAGGGTATACATATATAAGTTTGTCATACCGTTTGTAATTTCTGCAATATTGATCGTAGACCCTATAAAGTATATATATTTTTGGTCCTTATGAGGAGAGAAGTTTATTTAACGATGTCCGTCTGTCCGTCTTACGTTTGATAGGCGTTTTCCGAAGACTCCAGACATGAATGCGGCCAGGTTGTTTTACATTTATGTCACATATAGTCCCTTGTGGTTGTTTTGTTGTCTTTTTTTAACGCGTTTAATTTTATGCACACAAACCCATAAACAATTATGTATGCACATGATATGCTGCATGCTGCTCAAATAAAGAAACCAACTCGCAGACTCAATATATTTTAATTTAACGCTTCTTCAGCAAAAGCGTTCGTAGCCGAGTTGTCTAACTTCTCGCCTGAGACTTGTGAGGTTGCGAGTTCGAGTCTGAAAAAAATGTTTTTTTATTTAACTTTTGTATGTTCTTAAAAACGATTTTAAGATTTTAAAATTATAAGACGAATTTCAAACATCAACTTTGGCAAAAGAGGAAACGGATTTAGGTACATATATTCCTTTTTTTTTTTTGATTTTGTCATATTCTTCGGTATGACGATATGAAAAGTTGGCGTGGCTCAATTAATATTTATTTATGTCTAAAGAACATTATTTATATAAATTTTTGTTCTTACCTGACGATGGTGAAGGGTATATAAGATTCAACATAGCCGAATATAGCACTCTTACTTGTTTTTCTTCCATTTTTCAAACAAAAATCCACGTTTAATTGTCATACGCTTAATTACCCATTTCGGGTAATTGCTTTAAAAATTTAACTCCCAAAACAAAATTACACCTAAATTTCATTCGTTTAATTGCCTCAGTATTATCTGACAACAACACAGCAAGTGATGCAACCAAGTTTACATGTTAATAATTTGAAAAACCAAAAACCAAATAACGTTTATTTGAAAGCAAAATATTCCACAATTTAATATTTGCATTAAAATAAACTGGGTTCACCAGAATAAAGTTATGTTATGAGTTTAAGATTCATATAAGAGTTATTTGTGGTAAATATTATCTAGATACACCAAATAAATGAGATATTTTGTCTTAAACGGATTAAAGAAAAGGTCCCTAACTTTTAAATTTCATTAATATTTAAAATAATAAAATAGCTTGCATATTGACGGTTTCCCTGATCGTAAGTTTGTATGTATGTTTTTGTTAGTAGGATATGACAGGACATCTCAAAAAGCATTACAGATAAAATTTAAGACAGCAAATCCTATTGTTTTTTATTGCTCTTTGTATTTAGCTGATACATGTAAAATTTCTTATGTCTTAACTTTTTTTCATACATCAAAGTTAAGGTATCTTAAAAATAAATACCTCGCTGAGTTATTTAAACGTGTTCGCTTAATTACCTCAATAAGGTAGTTAAGCGTATTCGTTTAAATGCTTACCCCGCATAATTACCCAAAAATATTAGCGTTTTTGGCGAGGTGATTATCCGTGGAATATGTATAATCAAGAAGAGTCCTGTGAATGAGAAAATACGTTCCATTTCTACCTTCTACACTTTCAGCTTTCTCACCATTTACTTCAACAACTTTTAATTCCTTTTGTTAAAAAAAATTATTTTTATTGAATCAGGGCAGCGTTTTCTTTACTTATTGCTGCATTAAAATTTTATTTAAAGGTTAATTTTTCACTTTTTCATCATCTCTTACAGTATAGTATTTACATACTTACTGCCTTATACTTTGGGATTGCTACCGTGTTTAAACAACAGTAATTCTTAATATTACTATTAATATAAAAATATATCGCACTTGTTCAACAATAGTGTATTAACTGAAAATATTTTTTTTTCACTTTTTGGAAAAAATCGACAAAAATCTTTACCCATACACACTTAAACATATTTATACATCTTTTGTTAGATCAAAGATAGAATATGCTTAAGGTTTTTGGAGTGTATATATTTCCATTCACATTTCTCGTGTTGAGAGAGTACAACGTGTGTTTATTAAATTTGCCTTACGCTCACATACTCAATTCCAGTTTTGCACATCAAAAGATGATTTTAAGTTATTTCTTTTGAGTATTTTATAAATTTTATCTGCCTTATTTATAAAAAATAAAACAGCTTAATAAAGGGCTTATGAAACAGATTTTGTATGAAAATCGGTTTTATTAACGCTTTATTAACCTGTTTTTTTTTTATAAATTAGACCGTATATATGTATGTATATATTCCAATTTTTAACTTTGTAATATATTTTTCTATGTTAAGTTTAGTTGCATAGTCTGTAAGGAATTTTGTTTTCCATAAACAGAAATAAATAAATACTTTTTGGTAATGAAACTGTTGGTTTCAAAATTCTTCATATACTTTAATGTAAAATTAAAAATAGTTTTGCTTCTACTGTAAATTTTTAAATTTTGAGTTAATACAGTACTATTGAACAAGTGCGATATACATAAATATACATATGTGTTTTTTTTTTTAATAAACTAGGAAAATATTATTGGTAATAAAACACAAAGTCTGCTGACAGTAGGACAAAATATAACATTAACAGAATTTTAACAAGACATTATTCAATATTTTATAGTATTTTACACCGATTTCATTTGAAAGTATTGATCATCGATAAAACGACAAAATTGTACTAATGGTTTAAATTGTTGTACTGTTTGAGCCAAAGCCATATTGGGTAGATTTATAGTAAGCACAGAAAATAAATGGCCAAAAACAATAGCATCTAATTCACAAGGTTCTTCTCCATAGAAAAAAGGCCCTTCGGTATCTTGTAATTTTGCTTGCAAAGTTTTACAACATTTTTGAACGTTTTCGATGACTTCTTCTATGGTCATATTATCCCACTGATATACTTTTAGCAGTTTCAAAGCATGACGTCTTTTCGAGAAGTTTTGCATTTTATTTAAAGGCCAAGGAAATACGCATCCATTACGGGGTGCTGTTATATCGTCGTAAACACGATCTACCACAAAACTTATGTACAATTCGGCCAAAGTAAATAAGTTTTCCGTTAAAGAAACATAAGAACGCATTTCACATCTGTCATATTCATCTAGACGTTGGCCAATAGCTTCGCTTTTATGTTCGACAAAATTAACTATAGGCTCGAACTCGGAAAACACAAAAGCCCCAGCTTGTAAGACGGGCAGCTTGGTCATTCTCCCACCGGGAGACATAAACTCAGCATTCGCACATGAACGAACTTCACAAGAAAGTTTACACATTTTCAGGTACGCTTTCACAGCCAAACAACTGGCATTTTCAGGCAATAGAATTTGTTCGGCCTCATAAGGCTGATAGAGGGTAGCATCTGCTGGCCATGGTTCACTCATACTTTCCACAGTATTATACTCTGCTAGCAGTTGTGAATTCTGCATCGTATTTCTTTAGAAATGAGTTTTTTTTAGGCTTACACAATTTTTATTAGAGCTGCAAAACAATCGATAGTACTATCGATAGTATCGATAGTTTAATTTTTGGCGGACTATCGATAGTTTTTATCACTATCGATACTATCGGAAAATTTTAAAAGTAGCTGCAAAGTTGATGAGATGTAGTCAACGAAACATTTTTAACAACTCATTCGATGCAAGTTTTAAGCAGGACATAAACTATTTTAGTTCTTTGGGAAAAAGGAAAAGAAAAAAATAATTAAGTTGCCTTAACCTAAATTTGAGTTTCTTTTTAGATCTTCATATTCAAAAGTACACATGCAACAACAACTAGAAACAATGGCACCCTTGAGACCTTAACAATCAAAAGTTTGTTTTGTACGACTTTTCAGGAAGTTATAGAAAAATTACTCCTTGTGTTTATATATTTTTTCAATGTGTAATAATATTTGGGAAAAAAACTTAAGTTTACTTCCGATCTGTGACATAAGGATTGTTTAGGAATAAAAACCTTAAAAATATAACCGCAGATAAGTGATGAGTATATTAGAATAGCAGTAAATTTTCAAAAATCACCTTTAAATCTTAAAAAATATACTTAAGCACTTTTTCCTTATTGCCACAGAATTATGTACTAATTTACAAATTAAAATAATGTCAATCTTACCTACCTTATATAAACTAAATTAATTCAAAGAGTGTTACCTTGTTTATTCAGCTAAAATAATTTTAATTTTTAATAGCAGAACCCTGGTTCTTAGAAGTGGTGTTTTCTCGCTATAAATGTGGCTATTTTTTATCTGCTTGTCATTTTTTTCTTAACAAAAAGTCTTAAAAAAATTAATAGGGTTGTTTTGTAAAAAACTTTATTCTGCTTCCTTGAAAAATTTTTTAATATTCGAAAAAATTTTTATGAATAAATTTTTAACGAAAGGGTTACGAAATAACCTTTTAAATTTCTAGACTTAAGTTGAATATTTTGACGTCGAAGGTAAAAAAAAAACTGACAACCCTGATGACAATTAACCGTCACTATATCTATATAATGTTTATATTGGGTGGTATTATTGATTCCGCACGGAAAGGAAAATTCGACGGAAATAAATATCGATCGATATGCAAATTGTAATTATTCATTCCTGCGGTATAAGCTTTCCGCAATAAATTTTTAACATCCCTGTTTTAATTATTTCTGAGTTGATATTGTGTCAGCTGTTGATAAAAAAACATTTTAAACTAGTTGATGAAATTTTTTGTGAGTAATAATTTTTTTAAATAAATTAATTTCCGTAAAATATACAAACGCGACTAATATAAGTGTAAGTGTTATATGGATGCCATAGCATTTTTTGAAAGTAGCAGTGACGATGATTGCTTAGACCTTCGGGTAGAAAGAAGAGTTTTAAGATATAAATCTGAAGATGTGTTACACATGAATGATAGGGAGTAAGTTGGAATAAGTTTCTTTTTTACACCGCTTTTGTAATCTGTCCATACCTTAAATACAATACAAGAACAATTAATGCTCCCGTTGGAAAAATGTTTCTAAAAACAGCATTACCTTTCTCCAACCACTGGCATCTTTTAAAGGCGGCCCGGAACCATTTAGAGTCAATGCCAAATCTTCTCAAAATTTTTTTATTTCTGCTGGGGCACGTTGACTTAAACCACAAGCAACGTCTCGATTTAATTTTATTAAATCAACCATTGCTTCTAATTGTAATTTGCTTGTGTATTTATCGCTTTTATTATTCCTGTAATACATTTTTTTTAATAACAAAACTAAATTTTATTTTTTTTAAATATTTTTTCTTACGTTTTTATTCCTTCCGTTAGCTTCTCGTTGTAAAATTTTAACGTAAGCAAAATGGTGAAAAATATCTATATTGCGGTTTCAATAATATGGGAATACCGCAATGGTAGAGATGATACCGCAACAACGGAAGGATACCGCACAAACGGAATGAATAATTACAAATTTGGCTTCCGCACAAAAATTGCTTTCCGCACTTGCGGAACGGAATCAATAATACCACCCATTAATTCTAAACTATAGATGACACTGAAATTTAAGGTGAATATGCTGGTCTTTATCAGGGGTGTGCTGGAAATCGCAAACGCAAAACGCAAGAATTTTAAAAGTCGTTTTTTAGTAAGATTTCTGTAATAAAAAAATTTTATGACAAATATTATACAAACATTTCTCTATTAAACAGAATTTTATAACAAAAATTATAAAAATTAGATTAAAAGTGTATTAAAAAAACAGCCTCCAAAATCTTGCGTTTTGCGATTTCCAGCACACCCCCCTATAACTGAAAAACGTTTTCTGTAAATGAAGTTTTAAAATGTTTTAATTATTGGCCACCTTCATTGACTACCGTGTCCACAGAAGTGGCACATAGAAACTTTTCGATACTATCGATAGGTTTTAAGCAAACTATCGATTGCGGTGACTATCGATTGCTGCCTACAGACGATGCAACATAGGCTGAAACATGTATTCTGCTGCCCACAGACGAGTCAAGATAAGTTGAAACATGAGCATCTACTACAAAACAAAAATTTAACATTTTTGTTTTTATACCCATCACATTTTATGTCCCATAAATCTATGTAGTACACTTATGCCCAATTTTTTGGATAGTACTTAAATCTATATTAAGTTAATTTTTATATAAAATTAAATCGTATTTTAATACAGATTGATTTTTTGATTTTAATTGGAAAAGTCTTATTTAATTAGGATAAACGTATGGCAGCACTACTAAATACAAAAAATTATCATAAAAAAGTGTATGTATTTACAAGGTGGTCTCATAAAACTGCTGTCTGTTATTGCTTTGTCACATGGTGAAATAAACAGGTGGCAGTACTACGCCAGATGACGATTTCTTGCTCTTGCATTGTTTGTCTAGGTTTATGTCAAAGTTTTGCTTATGTTTACAAAAAGTCCACGTTTTGTGCTGTTATTATTGTATTTTATTAAAGGTTTTGGTAATATTAAATTAAAATAAAAAAGATATTGACCATAATTCAATAAAAATTGGCTAAACATTTATTTATTTCATCACGTCAGCGGCACGCTTTGATTTTTGTTTAAAGTATTTTTTGACGTAAACGGTGATGTAATTTCCATTTTTGTTGTAATGTTGTAATTGTTGCCGTAACGATGCCACCTGCTTATTCCACCATGCTTTGTCAGTTGTTGTATTATTGTGAAACTGAGGCCCCCTTGCTAAGTTATTAAAATGGAAATTTAAGTTGAACTTAAATGTACCAGATTCATGAATTAAGTAACATTTATGGCCAATTTTCAGTATTGGTATTAAAACACCTTTATGTTTAAAATCGTTTAAAATACAAAATTTCCTTCTTCACTAAACACTTAAATAAAACTTAATTCAACTTAAGTTTCCATTGGAATAACTTAGCAAGGTGGCCTCAATATGACAACAGGCAAAGCAATAACATTCAGCTGTTTTTTGTAGACCACCTTGCAAATAAATAAACTTTTTTATGATATTTTTTTGTGTTTAGTAGTGCTACCATGTTAGGTTAGTTTAGGTTATGAAGGGTTATGTGTCCAAGGGCACACTTCCAATGCGGTCCATTGAGAATTCCTTCAATAAAAAAAAGGTAGAGAAAGAGAAAAGTGAAGAAAAGAAACAAGAGGTGGATAGAATTAAGAAAGTTAGTAGGTACCACGTAGAACTGTTACCCTCTCTACAGTCCCCTCAACAGGAACAACCGCATTATTTCCCTGACAAATCCAGTAGTTCATCGTGAAATCTATCTCCTAGCCATTTCTGTCTGTGACTCTGCATCCTAGGACAGTGGCACAGTACATGCTTGATCGTCTCTAGCTCCTCAGAATCATCGCACAATCTGCAGAAGTCCGGTATGATATTGACCCATTTGCCCGTAAAAGCCCTAAGAGGACAATGACCCGTCAAGAACCCTATAAGTGTCCTAAGACCACCCCTATCCTATCCCAGTAGATCCCTGGTTGCCCCCGCGTCCAATCTGGGCCATAGGGCCTAGACACCCTGCAATCCGTTCTATCCCTCCAGGACCGGTTAACGTCATCACGGAATCTTTCCCGTATCACCCCATAGTAGAAACATAGGAGGAGGCTTTACCCCCTTCCCTTACCACTAAGTATCTCGCGAGTTCGCCCGCCACATCATTTCCATCAACCATGCAGTGTCCAGGTACCCAACACAGCCTTACATTGAATGCCTCCATGAGTTCCCTAAGAGCATTCCTACACCGAACAACCAGGCACTATCGCACCGTATAATTTGTCAATGCCCTAAGCGTCGCCTGACTATCGACGTAAATTGTCACCACAGATCCACCCACGATATCCATATCCGGCCTCAGACCCCAGTTCTTACCGATGGAGTTCCTGCATGTGAAGTAGGCATTTAGTCGCCTTCTTATTCTTTCTTGAGTATTTCTCTTCCAAGACAGTTTGCAGTCAAGAAAGTTACCCAAGTACTTAGCACCGTCCGATACAATTAACTCGAGGCCATCTAGCACTGGCCCCCTTAATCCCTCTATCCTATACCTTCTGGTAAATAGCACCAGCTCAGTATTCACAGGGTTAACACCCAGCCCCCTATCCTATGCCCATGCCGAGAGTTCGCCCAGCATCGCCTGCATAGTTTCCCCAATCGTGGACCGAAATTTTCCCCTGACCAGCAGAAATATGTCATCCGCATAGGCAACAACCTTCCTGCCCATGGAATCAAAAAACCTGAGAATAAAGTTGACCGCAAGCAACCACAGTAGAGGTGATAAAACCTCCCTTGTAGTGTACCCCTGGTAACCCTCCTCCTTATCACATGATCCCCCAGGCTCGAGTTTATAATCCTACTGATAAGCATGCAGACTATCCACTCTACCAGAAAGTCTTTAACTCCCAACTCCATCAACGAATCGCCTCAATAATAATGTTATTAAAGGCTCCTTCTATTTCCAGAAACTCGGCGAGAGTATATTCCTTATGTCTCAGACCGTGCTCAATACAACCCACCACCGTATGTAGCGCACTCTCAACAGATTTACCCTTAAGGTATGTTGAGCGTTGCTTATAAGGCGGGCCTCAATATTACTCCTAAGATAAAAATCTATTAGTCTCTTAAGAGTCTTCAACAAGAATGAATGCAGACTAATAGGTCTAAAATACCCCGGTTTCGATTGGCCCGCTTTACCAGCCTTGGGTATAAAAATCACCCTAACCTTTCTCCACCCCCTAGTTAGATACCTCCTACTGAGGCATTTCCTGAATATATCCACCAGCAGAAAGATGCATCGTCCGGGATGTTGCAAATCATGGCCGGAAAAATACCGTCCGGACCCGGTGAGTTATATGGGTCGAAACTATCGACCTCCCACGCTAGCGTCTCCCTTGTGACCATTTCATCGACGCAAGCGTAAGTATGATTCTATGACATAGACATCACGTCCCACTGACCATTGTCCATACCTCCAGTTTCCATACACCCGAGAAAGTGCGTCTCCATAAGTAAGGTTAGGGTCTCAGAGCTAGACTCAGTCCATGAGCCACCATTCCTTCGGATGTAACCCAGGGCCTTAGGGCCCTTGGATAAAATCCGTCGTAGTGCTACCATACTTTTGTCCTTATTAAATAAGACTTTTCAATTAAAACTCAAAAAATCAATCTGTATTTATATACGATTAAAGTTTATATGAAAATTAACTTAATATAGACTTAAATACTATCCTGAAAATTTGGCATTAAAGGCCCAAGCTACTGTCAAAAATTAACAAAAAATTAAAAAAAAGCATTTAAAAAAATAAAATCAAAAAATATTTAATTCCTTTCTCGATTCGAAAGCAATTTTATCTCAGTTAATACTGAACAAATCGAAATTATTTTTCCAGTATTGTGAAGCACAAATTTTTGCTTTATAACACTGAAAAAATAATTCCGATTCGTTCAGTATTGACTGAAATAATAAGATATTAAATTGCTTTCGAATCGAGAAAGTACTCGATCACGACTGCCAGAATCAGGCCCCTGTTTCGCACCTTGCTTAAGCAAATGCCAGTTTCATAAAATTAGCCAAAAAGTTATTTTAAGTTCGATATGGTTCGACACATTTGAATCACATGTATTCGCACAAAAATTTTGTTTTTCTCACTTTAAAATTTGGCAGTCCTTGTGAGAAACTTATCGCAAAATTTTTTTACGGATACGCTTTTTTCACATCCTTTCAATAATTGCTGCAAAATAATTAAAATGACAGATAATTCATACAAAGTAAAGATACAGAAACAATTGTGTGAGAAACATAATTTTTTGTTTCATTTAAGACTGTTTTTTTGTTCTAGTTCACTCGTTTCAAAAATTTTACGGTACAAAAAAATACAGAAACGGGCTTTTGTTAACGTTTCGCATGCATCTGAAATTTAAATACTTGAAATATTCCAGTAAGAACAGATGCGCGAAATACAGAAACGAGTTTCCGTCCTTAAATAAAACTGAAAAAACATTGCACTACCCTTACCAGCTTAATGGCCTTTTTACAATATATAATAAAACTAGCTGTTAGGTCCCGGAGCTGCTCGGGACATTGCATTTTTATTGTTGCTTTATTTGGCGATAAGTCAAAACTCAAGTAATTTTTGACCTTTGTCTCTCCAAGTAAAGTGTCTATTAGACGTTCATACTCGTGTAATAGCGATAAATTCTTGAATGTCAGAATATCAAAACTTTTTGATTTTTGTGTATGCCAATTTTGTGTAGCAATTTACACAAGGTAGACTCGTTAGCGAACATACATAACGCTGGGTCTCCACGTTGCAATATTTATTGCTAAGTACAAGCAAAAACGTCGGCAGAACAATGACAGAACAATGGAGCAATAATTGCTGAATTTATTGCTGGAGAACACTTGAAATTGCTTTGCCATAAATTTGCAATTTTCACCGCGAGTAGTCGTATAAAGTTTTGTGGCTGTACATATTTATAACAAATGTTTTATGTTGTGTTTTGAAGTGGTTGTGAAATTTTCTTTTTTAAATTAATAAAATAATTAATTGTAATTGTCGGAGCTGCGTTTTGTATTACTTTTTTGTTTATTTTTTAAAAAAAAGTTAAATTGTTCTATTGAAAAAATAAAAATATACAAAAAAATAAATTCGTCGTTTACTTTTGTTGATCTTGACGTTTATTAAAAAATATTATATATTATAATATATTTATTGATTGTTTTTTTAATAAATAAACACACAAACAAAAAACAACCGTACAGAGAAATGAAATGTCAGATAAATTACAACTGATTATAGGCTTTTTACACTGATCGACATCTAACATCTATTATCAAAGATGTAGAAAATGTGAAACACTCGTTTACATTGCTCACATCTAACATCTACCATCAAACAAAAATGTCACCATATTTGCAAAAAAAAGTTTTTAAAATAAAAAATTGTTTTTTTTCTACAAAACTGCCAAAATTTAAGAAGAAAACACAAAAATGTTTTTGAAGTTTAATTTGTTTAACAATATAAAAAATACTTAACAAAAAAACATCGCAATAAAAGAGAAAACTTGACAAATGGTAACGCTGCTTTTAAACCAATTTCTTTTTTGTCAGTGATTCCACAATAATAATAGAACTTATTGCCACTTTCTAGTGATGACACTAAAATAATCAAAAGATGTAGAATGGAATAGAATGAGATAGGAACATCTTTTAAAGATGCTGAAAGATGTTGGTTTTAAGACCTATGTATTTCTTATGGAAAGATGTTAACATCTTCGCAAATTGATGGTAGATGTTAGATGTTGTTCAGTGTAAAAAGGCTATTAGACAGCATATTGCTAAGCAATAATTGCTCAAGCAATAAGAAGAGCAATCATTGCGCAATGGATTGCCACTCATGGCAATATGCGGTCTATACGTCGCAAATTTTATGGAGCAATGAAATTTGACGTTTGCCGCAATAAATATTGCTACGTGAAGACCCGGGGTAAACCCCAATTTTCAAATTCCTGTGTATGAGCCAAAATTTGTACATGTGTGTGTTAAATTGTTTTTGTTTTATATAAATACAATTTTGACAAGCCGGGTTCTTTTTATAGAGCAGCATGTCTATACTCCCAAATTAGTCTACGTACCTTGTGTAAATGTAACTTGGACATTCTCACTCCATGTAAAAACAAGTAAGAAAGTAGTGTCGGTCAAGCCCGGCCATATGATACCCTACACCACAGTATTACAAAAAAAAATTTTCGAGAGGGATCTATCTATGTTTTGAATTTCATTAAAATCTGTTAGATAGTTTTTGAGAGAAAGGAATTGCCCCTATCTCCCCTCGTGGTCCTATTTTTTAAAAAATGAATAGCTTACGTGTCCATATAAATATGGATCTATCTATGTTTTAAATTTCATTAAAATTGGCTTGATAGTAGACACAAAGACCCTATTCCGGAAAGCAGTTTGTATGGGGGTTATATGAAGTTATGGACCGATTCCTATTTTCAATAGGCTTGGTTCTTGCTTCAATTAGAACCTATGAACTAGATCAGTTGTTATTTTAATGTCACCTATAAAGTGACGAACTTGCCTTTCCAATTCTCTTTCAAGTTTGGTGTTTTAATTAAAATTCCAGAAAACAGTATAATTATTTATAATATGAATGAAAAAATTATTCATTTATCTTTATAATTTGATTTTTTGATGATATCTTGAAAACAAATAGCTTTAAAACTGCGTGCAGCGTGCATCGCAGCTTTAAATTTATGTGAATTTTGAAAGCAGTATTTGCACAAAACTTAAAAGCAAAACTTGATCGTGTGGTTTAAAAAATAGCTTGGTCACATTAAAATATCGATAACTTTTGACATTTCATACGACCACAAAGTGTTTTCTTTAAATCACAAACAACACAAAAAGTTTGAAAACACGCTAAAAAAAAAATTAAGAAAAATTTATTTAAGTTTATTTCTTAAAAAATGTCATTTTTCCTGGGAAACGAACCGCTAATAAAATTTGGTATTTATAAACCCAAAGAAGACCCTCATATACTATTCGATAGATTAAAGAAACCAAAGAGCTTAGAACTGGAACCCAGACCTACATGTAAGTGACGTTATGCACACAAAAACGTATGTTAAAATCAAACTCCAGTTTTAAAGGTGGGGGCAGTATCAAATGTAAAGGGATCAGCTTATATGGAATATGGTAATACAAAAGTAATGGCTCAAGTTGAACCACCAAAGGAAATAAACAAACAAAACAATAGATGGTAAGACGTAATAAAATGTTTTATTAATCTGTAGACCTTTTGTAAAAAAAAAGTAAAATTCTAGTGGTACCTTAGGCGTGGTAATTTGTAGCGTTAACTATGCTCCATTCGCAAATATGGAAGCAGAAGTAATAGCACGCAAAGAATGCAGTATGAGTGTGGCTTTAAAAAAGGCTTTGGAGCCAGTGATATGTCGCCATGAATTTGCCAATTTTCAATTAGAAATTAAAGTTTTAATTATAGATGATGATGGCTGTGCTTTAAGTACGGCTATAAATTGTTGTGGCGTGGCCTTAATAGAAGGAGGTATACCAACATATGACCTTATAACATCATCTACAGTATGTTTGTTAAAACGGCAAGAGTTTGTTAATCCCACAGGTAATGTATACAAAGTTTTAAGTTTATTTTATTAAAAACTCTATTTTTAGCTGATGTTGAAGAGCTAATATTAGGCTTAGCCGCTTGTATTGATAAAGATGCTGAAGTAGAAGAGCATGGTGTAGTTGTAACTGCCAGCTTATCTGCAGTGGGCCAAGTATCGGAATGTTTTCAAAGAGGTTATGTTTTACCCGAAACTTTATCACGCTTGTGCGAACACACGCTAGCTATAAATCAAAGAATGTTGGACACTATACGTCATGTATTGGTCCATAAAGTTAAAAAGTATATTGCTCTGGAACAACAAAGTTTAAAGAAAGAATTGGAATTAAACGAAACTACAAATAAATAATGTATTACCAAATTTTTTTGATTTTCAAAAATGAACGTTTTTAATTTTTATAAAGAAATTTCGTTTTTCTCAATTTAGACCTAAACAAAAGAATTTGGATTTTAAAAATAACACTTCGGCACTTATTCATCTATTGAAGCTTCTAGAACGGCACCAGAGTATGACAGATCCCAGTACTGTTCGACTTGATGTTTCTGAAAAAACTCTCGAGCCATTTTTTCCATGGGAAAGATTTTAAATTTAATTTCACCAAAATGTCTTCTCTGACTAGTACCTTCCCATACTGATACACAGGAATTAGGAATTTCTTGGCCATCTGGGCCTTTAACCAAATCCTCCTCCCACTTAATGCGATGCATCATTAGACGTCGATATTTCTTCTGTTGCTTGGGTCCGCCCTCAACAACAACAACACAACAGTCTCGAAACAATACAACCGTTCCAGTCATGTGCAGCTGCTTGGCATTTGTTTCAACTTTAAACTTTTTGCTTGCATTATCCTGTAAATCGCGTATGCGATAAACGCTAACGTGCACTCCACAGGAAGTGTCTTCTTTTATTTTTCGTATTTTCTTCTCACTTTTCTGTTCGGCTGTTAACTTTCTAGCATTATTTGCATCTTCGTGAGCCTTTTGTCTCTTGGCCATTTGTTCACGAACATGGGCTTCTATTTTAGTGGGATCTTGTACAGCTTCAGTACCTAAAACTCTCATTAAATTGGATATGCGCAATTTTGGTTCAGGGGGCTGTACTAATCCTAAACGAATTTTTTCCTGTTCTTCTTTCCAAGCCTCGCGTCTGTTTTGACGACGCAATTTTTTGCGTTCCTTTTTGGTAAGGAATACTGGCAAATATACAGGTTTCAAAGGCTCATCTAAAAAATAAAATTTTGTAAACTTATTATGTAAATTGTAAAGACGTACTAAAACTTCATATTGTGGCAAGAGCGACATTTATTATAATCGATTTATTTATTAATATCAATACAAAGAAAGCCTTCAAGGCCAATTATTTATGTATTGTTAATAAATAACAAAGTTTATAAGTATACCACTTAGAACTAAAAACTTAAAAGAAAAAAAGCAAGTTAGCTGTTATATATAAGATTTTATAGTTCTAGCCCTTGTGGGTCGTTTATGTTAAACCATAAACTTTACTATTTTCAAACAATACTAATACGTATGAAGAGCATAGTAGCTAGAAGAAATCGTAGATTGATTAAGTCTATCTCTAGCACGAAACCAACAAGCTTTACAAAATATTGCAATTATGCAAAACTTCATCCTCTCTTACATGTAGATGTTTCATGTAATCCTGCAAAAAATGTTTTCTAAAATTGATGTCTTTCTATTAATTATTTTTTATCCAACCGATTTTAATCAGTTTGGACTGAACAGAATTTCTTTATAAAAACATATGCGTTTTTCTACTTTTTGGTGCATAACTATTTGCCAATTTTTAATATTATTTATTTCAATATTTTTGTTAGTTTTAATTTAGCTAAAAGCTTCCTTGCAGGCCCTATCTGATTTTTAAACACAGAAGAAAATTGAAAGTCTAAAAAAATATATTTTATATGTTGTTAAATGTGATATGTTTTTCCGTTTATAGGCTTCTTGAAACTACTTCAGTATAAAATCTTGAATTAGATATCCAAGTACGTTGAAACTGGATTTATATACAAAGCCATCTTTTTTAAGAGTATTTTTTATTTAAGCATTTTATAAGAGGAGCAGTGCTTAAGAATTTAAAATCTTTAAATTTTATAATAATGCTAAATAAAGTATTAACTTACTTGGCGGCTTCATTTGGGTAGGATGCTCAATTAAATTTGTAATTGCAGACTGTCTGATGCTTATTTTATCATCCTCATCTAAAGTATTCAAATCGTTAGTTAATATTACCGAGTCCCACCATTCCATAGAGGGCACATCATCGGGTGTGTCTTGTTTGGGTGCTATAAGTGCCAATTTTGTTGCCGAACTAATGCCAGTTTTGCGAGCAATTTGTGAAATTTCATTTTGCAGACGTTCCAATTGGGCTTTCATACGCATTCTTTCTGCCATTTGTTGAAATTTGCCAGGTTCATGAAAACGCAAGGCTCTTTTGTTGCGGTTGCCTGGCTTTTGAGCTATGCGATCATCGAAAAACTTTACAGTGTCCTCTTGGGCTGACGATTTTTCGGCGTATGTTTGTGATCTGCTAAAAACCTCTCTCTTTTGGGCTCGAATGTTGGCTTTAAGAGTGGGTGTTAGGGTTGGTATATTAATGGCACGACCACTTTTGTCAATCGTACGACCATCTTCATCTAATATTAACGGCTTAGGCCGGTCTATAGTCGTGGCTGAAGGCGGTTGTATAAGATTTGCTAAAGAACCAGAAAGTTTGGCACGTATCTGTGCTTGAAGTTCCGCAATTTTCTTAGCTTTATCAATATCCTCAGGAGGTGGTTGCTTAGCGAGAGCTTGACTGGCCATGGCTACCGGCAGGCCAATTTGTGGTACCGAAGCTAAAATAGGATCTTTGGCTTTCAATTGAGTTAGAGCTCTTTTTCTTTCCTCTATTTCACGTTGAGCGTTAACCATCATTAATTTAATTTGATTACTGCTTAAAGAGGAGGAAGCTGTAGTTAGGGTCGGCGGAGCCACTGGTAATGATAATACAGGATTGGAGGGCACAGCAGCTGGTACTGCTGATTTATTTCCATTTGTATTCGGTATAACGACATCAAATCGCGATTTTTTGGGTGCTTCAGGGGCTGAACTATCACACTTTGTGCTATCTTCGGTCTCACCATTACGTTTGCGAGATTTTCTTTTGTATTCATCTAAACGATCCTGTAGTTTTTCCACTAGACGCGTACATTGCTTAGCATCCAAATATTTTTCTAATTTTTCACATATACGTCGACGATCATATCCATTGTGAAGTGAATTTTCTATAGAAGATATTACAGAAAGTTTCTCATCCTCATCCGCCGTAGCCTTGGCAGCCAGAGACGTAATGTCATCATGCAATTCGTCAATCTCCTTGCGCGTATAATAGGACATAATTTCACAATTAATATGGTCTGTTAATTAATCTTAAACGTATTTACCAATTAAAATCATGGAGAATATTTAATAAAAACGCAGAATAAATCAGATTTTTCGTCTAAAACCAAAAATGCTGCTGCAAACGTTTACAAAACCCAAAAGAAAATGTCAAAAGTATAGCATGCAGTTTATCGATAACAACACAATACGAAAAATAAATTCACTACTATTTAAGCACAACTCTGTAGCTGTCATCGTGGTTTTTATTTTATTCTCATTCGTTTGCCATTTACCTACGCCATATTTGTTAAAGCCGCTTTTGTGAAAAGAACTATATTTTGTGATTGTGTGTAAAAAAAAACTGTGCATAAAAATTTGGTGAAATTTTGAACTTGCTTTTAACAGTTTTCATTAAAAAAAGTTAAATAAACTATTGACGATGGCTTCGGAAGATGAAAATGAAGAAACTTTTCAGGGTGAGTGTTTAAATATTTTGTTTAAAAACAGAAGCCAAAGTTTTGATGCCTCGAGAAAGAACATTGATACATAGCACGTCGGTGTGTTGGGTCATGTCACGAAGAAAGAGCCAGCGGTATCTGAAGGCTTCGGTAATAATATTGGATATCAAAACAAACAATTGGCTTAAAATCTGTACATTATTAAAAAAAAAGTTATTTTTAGTTGTTTATGTGGCTTTAATCTATAGAACAAACAAGATTATTGTTTAATTCTTTTGAGTTAATTTTTTGTCAAATGTGAATGTGGGAAACAAAAAATGTTTTTCTTTTACGTTTTTCGCAATTTCTTGTAATTTCCCGCATTCCTATTTTCTATCTCATTTTAACACATATTTTCTACGGAGAGCAGTGAGAGAACTATAGATGTTTCTACTCTTTGTTTTGTGCTTTAAATGGAATGAAATTAAGCAGTTGCAAAATTGTGTATTAAATTTTATAAAGTTACCAACTAAAAAAAAATATGAGAGTATATAAAAAAAAACGTTTGAAAGTAATGAAACAAATATCAAAAAATATGTGTATAGTTTTATTTAATGAAAAATTAAATTATATAAATTTTAATGTTAATTCGAATGTGTATTCTAAGCAGTGCTGCCAAAAGTAGGGAAAAAATCCCTACATGTAAAGTTTTTTTGTTGTTAAAATAGGAGCGTAGGGAAAATCGGACAGATTTTTTATATTCGCCAAAATGTAGGTATTTTTTTCTCATATTGCATTGTATACGAAATGAATGTTAAAAAAAATTTATTTTAAATAATGATTTAATATGTAAAGAAATGGAATTCTTAAGTCCAGAACATATTTTTGGACAAAAAAAAGATGAGTACAAATTTCAACTATTGTCTTAACAATTTAAGGTAAGCCTAAATGATCTTTTCAATGAGTTTAGAACAATCGCATAAAATTAATTTTGTGAAATTGTCGGGCATGTTCTGACAATCGCAAAACGCTTAACATTGGCGATTCTGACTTAAAATCGCAAATTAGGTGTTGTGTAAATCGCAATAGCCAGAAGTACAGGGAACTAGAATGTTTGTAAGAAACTATAGCAGATCGCAAGCTAAACGCACGAGTTAGGGAGCACCATAAAATAAATTTGGCGTTTTGAGATTTCAAATCGTGCGATTGTCAGAACATGGCCGTGTGTTTTGAAACATGGATTTGGAACAGTTTTCGATAAAAAATGGCAAAAAAAAAACCGTAATGACGAGGTTGTATTTTCAAATTTGTTTGCTTTACCCAATGTAAATGGTGATGCAGAGAGACCACCAGAAAGCGAAACAAATTAAGCCACATAACTTGAAGTTTAATTTGAATTAAAAGATGATTTCCGCAAAACAATGGAATAGGCTGCATTAATTTCGAATATACTAATGGTCACTTTAGAAAATTTAGTTCAAAAGAAATACATATATTCGGCCATGTAATGGAAATTGAAACCACGTGAAATTGGAATCGACGAAGATTTTCAATTGAATTATTGTAAAAATCAACGCAGCTTTTGCTATATTCAAAATTAGTTCAGGTATATGAAAGGAAATTTTTTTTTTTTTTTTTGAACTTTGAATACGGCAGTTTTTAAAATTTGTTTGATTTCATTTTCACGTGACTTTGATTTCCATGACGGCCGATTGCTTTTGAACCTGAATTAAATTAAAATTATCATATAAAGATTACCTGCCGTATTCATAAAAATAATATCATTTTAATAAAGGTTTAGAAAACAAATATTCTATGAAAATTTTACTTAAAAAACATTTGTTAAACTTAATAAATATATATGGATATTTATTTTTTTTTTAAACCTCTTGTTTTTTTTCATTGAATTTAATTAAAAGTTCATAAATTTTTTTAGTTTTATTACTTATTTTTGTTGTTAGGGCTTTACTAAAATTATGCGAATAAAATTAGTTTTTTATAACTATTGTATTTTCTAAGACAATGACTAAAAAGCGTAGGGTGTTTGTAGGGAACATTTTTGCAACGTGTAGGGGAAAATCGGATTTTTTTTAGTGAACGTAGGTATTTTTCAAAAAATCTTCTGGCAACACTGATTCTATGTCGAATTACAATTTTTTAAAAGTTTTAAGGCCATATCAGATAAAACTTTGCTTCGCGCTGCGTTAGAAATTCGCTTTGACATCCGAGATGAAATATTCTTACTTATACGAAACATGTCACATAAAGTACTTTTAACGCAGAGCGAAGCGAAAAGTTAGGCAACCCTCATCTTTTTGCGCGTTTTGACAGTCTGCTAGTATAATTTTTTTTTTTTTTTTATTTATTTTTAACAAACAATTCGTGTGTGTTGTCAAAGTGTTTGTTGTGACATACACCTTTTGCGTTACGCTTTTCTGTTAAAGTTAGAAACGTCACGCAAAGCGATGAAGTTTTATCTGACATGGCCTTTACCTAGCATTTACACATGCCACTGCCAGTTCGAAAAACTCAATACACTCACGTTTTTTTACTAATACACTCACATTTTTCGCAATGGCAGCTCCAGTGGCAGCAAAAATTGCATGCGAGTGGAAATTTGGCACTTGCTTGCCACTAAATGACAAAACGATGAACAATGTTACCCTGTTCAAAATTTAATGCAAATTAACTGGATTATTGTCAAAATGTTATTAAAGTTTTAACATGATACGTTTATTATTATGATTAATTTTTTGAAACGCGCATTAATAAAAGCAAGTTTGTTAATTATAGAGCATTAATATTGTTAAAATAATGCTTATATAAATATATGTAAAACATTTCCCCAAAAATGTGCCTATATGATTAACTCGGTAACTCTATTTGGTTTTTTGGTACTTTTTTTTTAATTTGAGAAGTCAACAAATTATCTTAAGTTGACGCTTCAACGACATTTTGAAAATGAACTCGCAGTGGCATGTGTAATCACAAAAGCCAATGGCATGAGATTCGACTCTTTCGAACAATTTTTCTTTGATAATATGTATACAACAGTGGCATGCCACTACTTGCATGTGTAAAGGCAGGGTAACCCTTGCCACTAAATGACAAAACGATGAACAATGTTACCCTGTTCAAAATTTAATGCAAATTAACTGGATTATTGTCAAAATGTTATTAAAGTTTTAACATGATACGTTTATTATTATGATTAATTTTTTGAAACGCGCATTAATAAAAGCAAGTTTGTTAATTATAGAGCATTAATATTGTTAAAATAATGCTTATATAAATATATGTAAAACATTTCCCCAAAAATGTGCCTATATGATTAACTCGGTAACTCTATTTGGTTTTTTGGTACTTTTTTTTTAATTTGAGAAGTCAACAAATTATCTTAAGTTGACGCTTCAACGACATTTTGAAAATGAACTCGCAGTGGCATGTGTAATCACAAAAGCCAATGGCATGAGATTCGACTCTTTCGAACAATTTTTCTTTGATAATATGTATACAACAGTGGCATGCCACTACTTGCATGTGTAAAGGCAGGGTTATACTTTAATAGGCTTATTCCAGAATACAGTTATTTCCGCTTAATTGAGTTTCTAAAAATGCACGACTTTTGACGCAATTAAACGGGAACTCAATTAAGCAGTACTCGGTTAATTGAATCGCCGACGCAATTAAAACGAAAATCGCTTAATTGAGCAAGATGTGCGATAAAGCGAAACACCCATGTGTAGATAGAAAATAAAACTCATTGCTTATATAAATATTAAGTTAAAAAATGGTTTAGGTTTTTTAAAACAAAATAAAAATCAGGTACCGTTCATCGTACAATCTTTCTTGCCGCAAAAAATTTTTTTACGTTTGTGGAGCAAAAACACATTAAGTAGACAGAAACAATTAACCGAAACATTTGCTATTGTTTTTCGCAATGCGGTCTTATTTTGCGAAATAATTAAGCGGGTGACGCAATTAAACGGAACTCAACTAAACGGGTATTTTAACATAGACAGTTATACTGAATGATTTCGTTCCCTGATTTTTAGCGCAATTAAACGGGAAACTCAATTAAGCGGGGCTCAATTAACCGAAAACAACTGTATACTAATAAAGTGACCTCATTTTTTTTTTTGTTTATTTACTTTTTTTAATAAGGCATTTTGACATTTGCCGTCTCAATTCTAGCAACAAAATGCCTGGTGTTTTTTTCTATTGTTTCATTGCTGTAATACTGAGGTTACTTTGTTAATACATTTTGGGCTTATTCCTTCAATATTTTCTGTGCACTATCAGAATTTTCGTTTGTATATTTCTGTTAAATAATAAATGTTACTCGCCATGAGAAATAAATTCCCAGATTCTATTTGTAAGAAAAACTTATTTTTTTTTAATTTCTGTTGTTGGATTATTGTAGTTGCGCGCACACCTACTAACCTTGAAATCAGCTGTTTTCTTGAACGTAAATTGAAGCACTCTCTGGAAAGAGAATTTTAAAGGCAAGTTCGTTTCAATTTTTAAAAGTATGAGTGTATTGGTAGAAAAGTGTGAGAGTATTAAAACTTGATAGGCAAAACTTGATCGTGTAACCCTCAAGTAAAGGTGTTGAACCAAGGTCTATCCAATAGGTCTGCTCAAGAAGCCAGATGTTTATTTGGTTTGTTCCTCAACGATGTCAAAAGTTGTTTACATTTTCCTAATACATGTATATTTTTGTTTACGTTTAGAAAAGTGTGAGAGTATTAAAACTTGATAGGCAAAACTTGATCGTGTAACCCTCAAATAAAGATGTTGAACCAATTTCTATCCAATAGGTCTGCTCAAGAAGCCAGATGTTTATTTGGTTTGTTCCTCAACGATGTTGTTGTATATATTTTCCTTATACATGTATATTTTTGTTTACGTTTTTGGTTTTTTGCCACACACACATGCACACAAAACACATGTTTCCTTTTGTTTCGCCTATGGAGTTGTAAGATTTTGACAACAGCGAGGAATTTTACACAAACAAAATGTTGTTTTTTGTATTGTAGAAGTAAGCAGACCTATTGGATAGACCTTGATGTTGAACATTTTTGATTTTTAGCCCTATGTACAGTGATGGACTTAAGTATAGGCACAACAGCCATGTAGCATGAAAAGATTATATTTAAAGCAGAATGAATATTTTTTATATTAAAATTACTATTAATCTATTACCGGCTGCTGTATATTTTAAGACTATAGAGATTCATTCATGTAAAAAGATGAGTTAGTCCGTTGGCAGATAAAAAGTACAAAAAATTCTAAAATACAATGGACAAAAGTATAGCCACATCTTCTTTAGGCTTCATCATCTTTATTTAAATTTTTAATAATTTGGCAACAATTTTACATTTGACACACGCTATTATATTCCGTTATTAATCTTTTATTGAATTAAGTAACAGAAAAGTTGCAAGAAGTTTAGAAAAAACTAATTTTGTTTGTTATCTTTTTAAAATGCGTCCTAAACCATGTGAACCGACTGAATCTGAGCGGTAAATATTTTTAGACATTGTAAATCGGTTCAAAGGCGAAACAAACTTTGAAAATGCAAGTCGCTGTGGTTGTCATCGCAAATTAACTAAGAAAGAACGTGCTCAAATCGTACGAAAAGTAAGAGGTGATCCAAAAATAACATCTCAGGTTGCCGCAGAGATAAAAGAAGATCTTTGCAAAGATGTACACCCAAAAAAATGTTAATTAAAACTTAAGGATATGGAAAGATATATTTTTAAAAGAAAATTTTTTTTTTTATTTTTGTTCAAGGCTCTGTAGAATTTTAAAAAATGTAGACTTTGATAAATAAAAGAACTTTTTTTTTTTTTTTTTTTTTTTTCCTTTTGAGCTCGAGGTCCTGGTTTTATTGTTAATTATTCTAATTTTACAATTTTTAATTTGCCAATAATGTAGACTTTGTTTAGAATTCTACAGAGTCTTTTGTGCGTAAAGTTGTGCGTAAATTATTGTCTTTGTGGTTGTTGTTATGTTTTTGCACTTTTGCTTTTTTGCAAGGGTGCAACTTGTGACGTGAATACCCTTAATGTTTTTTTTTATTAAGTAGTGCTACCATACTTTTATCTTAATTAAATAAACAAAACTCAAAAAATTAATCTGTATTTAAATACGATTTAAGTTCATATAAAAATTAACTTAAATATTATGCTGAAAATTGGGCATAAGTCCTTTAATGGCCAATTTTCAGGATTGATATTAAAACACATTTATGTTTAAAATCGTTTTAAATATAAAATTCTCTTCTTCACTAAATACTTAAATAAAACTTAATTCACCGATGTGGTACATTTAATTTCAACTTAAGTTTCCATTGTATATTTTAGCAAGGTGGCCTCAATATCACGACAATACAACAACAACAGGCAAAGCAATAACAATCACCAGTTTTTTATAATATTTTTTTGTATTTAGTAGTGCTACCATACTTTTATCTTATTTAAATAAGACTTTTCAAATAAAACTCAAAAAACCAATCTGTATTTAAATACAATTTAAGTTTTTATGAAAATTAACTTAATTTTGATTAAAAAACAATCCTGAAAATTGGGCATAAGAAGAACAAAAAGAAATTCTGCAAAAATAAAAAAATTAAATTTGTCACTAAGTGTTATTTTTGAAATTGTATGGAAGGTAATATTCAGTTTTCTCAGTAAATTGTGAAAAAAATCAAAAAATGTGCTCCGATTACAATGAATTAAACCTCATTTCATTCAAAATTATGTTGAGCTAAATGTTTTTAGACCAAAACTGTGATTTTTATAGCAATTTTATTTTTTTTTTTTTATCAATTTTTAAAGAACAAAAAATTTTGTTTTTTTTTTTTCAAAATGTTCCTTTTTTTCTTCCAAAATTCAGCGATATCTCTGAAACTACAGGGCAAATTTAAAAACAACGTAAGCACGGCTTAAAGATAATACTGTTGCCGAGTTTGGGATTTTTTTTGTTAACTGAATATGGTCCACTGTTTTCGAGTTATTCCAATATATGTAGTGAAAGTGTCTTAATTTTTGACATAACGGTATATCTCGAAAAGTAGAGCGATAGAGAAAATTCTGTCGATTTAGCCTTGTCCGTATGTTGGAACACGCTCACTTTCGAAAAACTCAAAAGAAATGAACAAACTTGATGTCAAATTGCTTGTAGTTATTAAGCAGTTTGGGATTGAAATCCAGCTATGAATCAAAATGTGGAACCACCACCTTAAAAAATTGATAATTTTGTTACAAAAACTAACATAAATGGTGGAACAATGCACGGAATGATATAAGATTTTGCAAAAATTCGTTTTATTTGACTGGCAATCACACTGTCAAATTTTGTGCAGATTCGTCCATAATTTACCCTAGGTCCCATATAAGCCCTACTCTCGGAAAACAGTTTAATACGCCTAAAACCGTAAAAACTAATGCTATTATAACAAAATTTGGTACGTCACTGTTTTATGGGACTAGAAATAACACTGTGAAATTACGTGAAGATCGGTCTATAATTTACCCTAGGCCCGGTTATTATTTTGTATTAAAGAAAGTAATGATAAATAAAAGTAAAAGGGATAAACGTCAAAAAGAAATAATTAGAGTTGCCATCTGAATTACTTCGTCTATTTCAACACCTCCCCTCGAAGTAATGATAATAATGATGTCACTGACCATCGGCTTTGGTCACACCCAATGCTGCTCTACATTTTTCATGCTTGGCGATGCATAAACCCTTCGTAAGAACGTCTGCAGGCATATCTTCAGTCGGCAGATACTCAAGGCTGATGTCACCATTCTGTTGTTTTTGTTTTATAAAGTGATGTCTCACATCAATATGTTTCGTACGTGAGTGATAGCCAAAACTGTTTGCCAGCTTCTGGGCACTTTGACTGTCATTTAATATTTTTATCGAGCCACATTTCAAACCAATTTCATTTAGTAGATCTTTCAAATATAAAGCCTCCTTGGTTGCTTCCGAAATTTCTAAATATTCGGACTCAGTACTCGAAAGGGATACCGTTCGTTGTTTCCGAGCTTCCCAACTTATAGCTGCACCGCACAATAAAAACGCATATCCAGAATATGATCGCCTGTCAACCATATTTGCACCCCAATCAGCATCAACCACACAATATATGTCAGATTCATCCCGTCGATATAGTAACCCATAATTCATTGTACCCTTTAGATACCGTAAAATCCGTTTAGCAGCCTGCCAGTGTATTTCATTGAAGTTAACATTAAATTGACTTAAGAAATTTACGGAATATGCGATGTCTGGGCGAGTATTTACTGCCAAAAACATTAGCGCTCCAATGAGGTTCTGATATGGATACTTCTTCATAACATCTTCGTCACATTTTTCAGGTTTTTCCAATTTGTTATTTGTAGCCATAGGACAGTGGGCTGACTTACATTCACTCATATTGAACCTTTCTAGAATTGTGTTTATATATTCGTGTTGACTTAGGAACACCGTATGATTAGTAAAATCTTGCTCAAACTCAATACCTAGACAAACTTTAACGGGGCCAAGATCCTTCATCTCGAAAGCTGCTGTCAACGATTTTTTGATATTCATCAACCACGATTTGTTATTTGAGGCGATTAACAGGTCGTCTACATACACCGTTATGAGGATAATACTATCATTCTCCTTTTTTATATATAAACACGGATCATGCTGTGAGGGCTTCAGCTCTAGTTGTTGCAATTTTGTAGTAAGCATCTCGTACCATTTCAAACCGGATTGACGTAAACCATATAACGCTTTTACTATTTTACACACCGGATCCCTACAAGTCTCCAATGCTCGTAACCAATTTGCTGCTGTTGCCTGAACTTGTTGTGATTTAATCCTGGATGTTCCGACACTTTCATTTGAATTTATTTTGTGCAGTACAGTAAATAAATTTTCAGGGATTTCCATAAAAACGTTTTCCCCAAGTTCGCCATTTAAATAAGCGGAAACAACGTCCATCTGATGAATTTCAAGACCCATTTTTGCTGAAAGGGCCGAAAGCAATCTAATTGAGGTTGAGCGTACAACAGGAGAGTAAGTATCAAATAAATCCTCCTCTTGACGTTGTGAACATCCTTTAGCCACTAACCTTACCTTTTTCCTTTCGTTCTTGGTACTAAAAACGAAACGATTCCCAATAACCTTTCTGATCTGCGGGCGTTCAACAATTTGCCATGTATTATTTAGTAAGTGTGCTACATACTCGTCTTCAATTCATCCACGACTCGTCACTATATTGCGACACTTCAGGAGCAATTAAATTACAATCTTCAAAGCCTTCAAAATCTGATTGATCATCGATGTTGCTTTCTACACCAATTGAAATTCGATTATGTGAAGATTCTCTTCTTCCATTGTTCTCTTGCACTTCTATAATAGCTTCTTCATTACCCGCTGATTCAAATTCCACATTATTTTCATCTTGGTAGATATTCTCATATTCATTCTCAAAATACAGTTTATCTAAAATTTTAACGTCACGACTTATTATGACATGTCGCTTGCGTGGACACCACAATCGATACGCCTTTGCCTCATTTGAATATCCTACTATTACGCATTTTTCTGATTTTGAATCAAATTTACCATTTGAAGTGCCTTTATTTAAAACGAATGCAACCGAACAAAAAACTTTAATGTGCTTTACTGACGGGGTTTTTCCAAAATATACCTTGTATGGCGTTTCACTGTTTAACAATTTTGTTGGGCAACGATTTCTTATATAACATGCAGTATTAATTGCCTCTGCCCAAAACTTTGGTGGAGCATTGGCATGCCTCAACATACACCTGGCCATTTCCAAAAGAGTTCTGTTTTTGCGCTCAGCGACTCCATTTTGTTGTGGTGTATGTGGAGCACTTAGACGCCTACGTATACCACATTCCTCCAAAAAATTATCAAATTTAATATAACAATACTCACGGCCATTATCCGATTGAAGAATTTTAATCTTTTTGCCGGTCCAATTTTCTGCCATATTTTTAAATTTTATAAATGCATTAAATACATCAGATTTTCGTTCCAAAGTAAATATTTCACAGTACCGGGAGTAGTCATCTGTGAAAGTTACAAAATATTTTGCACCGGAATGAGATGCCACTCTCATTGGCCCGCAAACGTCGCTATGGACAATTTCCAATACATTGGTTGTACGGTATGCACTGCTGTTGGGAAAGGGATTACAAGTCTGTTTCTCACTTACACATATCTCACAAACAGATAATTTTTCCTTGGGATTTATTTTCATACCATGAACCAAATTATACTTAAACATGTCTTTCAAATCATGTTCGTTTAAATGCCCCATTTTATAGTGCCACTCGTCTAAATTACTTCTTTTCAAATTTACAGTACCAGCAAAGTTTTTGGTGTTTTCCAAATAATATAAATTTCCAATACGATTCGCTGTATATAAGACTTTTCCTTTTTCCAGAATTTGCGCTTTATTTTTGTGAAAATAAACGTCAAACCCATTATCCGTCATCTTTGAAACAGATAGTAAATTTTCTCTTAAATCTTCAACACAGAAAACTTCTTGTAAATTTATATGCTCTTCTCCCTCATTCACACATAATTTCACATTACCTACACCACTTATCTTCGTTGTATTTGTGTTTGCCAAATTTAACGTTTTCTCTACTTCTCGGTAATTTTCAAATTTGCTTTTGTCGGCACACATGTGAGCTGTACTACCACTATCAAGACACCAATAACTGTTCTTATATGAAGACATCATAGCAGATTCGACTGTATTGTGCATTGCTTTTTCTACAATGGAACAAGCATTTGCTTGTCTCGTTTTACAATTTTTAGCATAATGCCCAACTTTACCGCATTTAAAACATGATAATTTCTTCTTTTCCTTTTGATGGTTTTTGTTGTAAGTAGACTTTTGTGGGTTTCTGTTCAATGCATATAATGCCCCTTGCTCGTCTCTCTCATTTTTTGATCTCCTTGACTGGTCTTCTTCTAAAATTTTTACTCTTAATACATCTGGGCTTGGCAATTCGTCTCTGGTTTCCAAAGCACATCGGAATGTTTCATATGAGCCCGGTAAGCTGTACAACAACAAGATTGCAAATAGATCGTCGCCAACTGCTATTTTAATTTCCTTAAGTTTTGAAACGGCATCAAAAAAATCATTTAGATGTTCTCGAACATTGTCGCCATCTTTCATTCGTGCTAGAGCAACCTTTTTCAACAATGTAGCCTTTCTTGCCGGACCTTTCGATTGAAACGTGGATTCCAGTTTTTGCCACATTTCCGACGATGTAGTACATTCAGAAATTAGTCCCAACTCAGATGGAGTAACAGATAACATAATGTCCATAAGCCCAAAGGTCACTTTTAATCAAAACTGCTTTCATCTGTAACTTCCAGGTGTCATAGTTGTCCGCATTAAGCAACTGAATTCGCGCGTTTGTTCCCGACATACATAGTTTTTTTTTTTATTTTATTAAATATTTCCCGACAAAACGAAATTTTTTATTTTCTTTAATATTCTAACCCTTTTGTTATTATATTTTAACTTTAATATATTTTAATTTTTATATACATTCATACATTTATATATTAATTTTTGTTTTCAATTATTAGTAGAAATTTGTAACCGATTATGGCCTTGAAGGCTAGGTTATTGGTAATGTAAAAATAAATAAATAAATAAATAAATAAATATTCTCTTATTTCCCGCAGGGCTTCTGGGCCCATAACCTGTTATAAAAATGCGAAACAATATATTTTCAGATAATGTGTTTTATTCAAGAGTTCTTACATGACTAAAAGATTTGTGCAAGGCGAATTCATCCCAGGTAATCTCGGTACTACAACAAGTACAACTCGTACAAAAACCACAAGCAATTTGTTTTTGTAAAATCATTGTACAATGTCAAAAACAGAAATAAAACAAAACAGAAACAAAGGTAATAAAAGAGAATAAACAAAATTTTGACATCCAACAATGATTTTAGCTAATATCAGCAGGGCTTTTAAGACCACCTGTAATAAATTCGCCTTGGATTTGTGCATTCATATTTACCAAGGCGAATTCAACTACAGGTGGTGTCGGAACTACAACAATCCAAAAACAACAGAAACAACATAGGGTTTTTTGTATTGCATTGTTAGTGCCATCAGCTGGAAATGTCAACCATTATTAGCAAAACATTAACAAATCAAAACAAATAAGCCCGAACTGTCAAAATCAGATGCCGTTTCGACACCACCTGTAGTTAATTCGCCTTGATATTCACATAGTAAAGAAAAACGGTTATTATTTTGTATTAAAGAAAGTAATGATAAATAAAAGTAAAAGGGATAAACGTCAAAAAGAAATAATTAGAGTTGCCATCTGAATTACTTCGTCTATTTCAACACTTTCTACAGAAATTCATTTACCTTTTTAAAATTTTAAACGCCTCATAACTTGTGGCGTTATGTGAATTTCTGCAGATTCATTTTGGGCATGGTATTCAAGTAAAATATTGTTTGCCGTCTCCTTAGAACAACGTAAAACAGAGTTAATTTTTATTTGGAACACATTTATGTCAAACTTATAGACTTATTTAAGGTGATAAGTCCTGACGTCAAAAAAACTTTGCATTTTGGCCACTTCTGGCACCTAGCTTTGTCTTTTTCATTCCGTTCAAAACATCACTATACGTCAGATAAGACATCTGTATAAAAATATATTTAATATTTAGAATACTCTCAACCAAATTACTATTTACCTTATTTATCTGCACATTTTTTTGTAATTTCTTCCATGCTTTTAGTTTTTTTATTTTCGAACTGAAACACACTTTTTATAAGCGATTTGTATTTACACCGTTCATTATATTTTTGACTTTTATTACATTATGTTTTGACATTTTTCATAAATTACACCTAGAAAAATACTTAAATTATGGGTATATGTATTTACAACAAAAGTAAGGAAAACATTTAAACATTTAACCGTTCGATCTCCCAAATTATGATCATGTTGGAAAGTGAACGATGATAATAAATTCAAGTTTTCTTTTAAAATATTCATATATTTTATTTTGTACATAATGCCGTCAATGAACGCCAGATTGTCCACCCCTGCAGCGGACATACAGCCCTCGCCCCACAAACCACCTTTCCATTATAATTTTTGACATTTGCAGCAAGGTTTGGTTTTTCAAGCTCCGAAATATCGTCGGCTTTATATGCAAACCTGCTAAATTCACTTTTTTAGTAAATTGAGATTTTGTAGCCGCGTGGTAGAGAAAGATACGCCTCGTCGATCAACACGTTGTTTTTCTTTTATTTAAGTCTTGAAGTGTGTAAAACTAACTATATTTTTGATTTTCCTCTCAAGCGTAAATAGCGTAAATATGAAATATCAGAAGTTGTTTGTCTCTCCTGTAAAATATGCTAAAAGGGAAAAAATACAATTATATCCCCCTTTGTTGTATAAGACTACATATAAAAAGAAACAGTTTGTTTGTCTCTACCAGTGTTGCCACCTCACGTGTAATTACACATATCATGTGTAATATTTTTTTTCATGTGTAGCCCATGTGTAATTGACTGCATGTGTAATTCATGTGTAATTTAATATTTTAACGTTTTGTAGCACTGATTTTTGTTATTATTTTTTTACAAGAAGTTAAAAGGTTCATTATTTTTAGCAAAACTTAAAAATTTAATTAAAAGAATAGAAGCGTTAAAAGAGCTGAACAAAAATGGTAGCATCATTAACTACTAACCATTTGGCATTTATGTAGATAGCTTTTGCCACAATGTATTATAACGACGAAGCATCCTGGGTACATTATTCTTTTTTTATTTCAAAGAGAAGATCATTGACTGCAAAAGAAATGTTTGAGCTTCTCAAAGGCACATTTATAGAAAAAGGGATCCCTTTTGAAAATCTAGTTGGATTTGAATCAGATACACCTAATGTTAAGTTTGGGCAGTAAAATTCAGAAGTCAAGTTGCTTAAAGACGAAAAACCAGTTATTATTTTGATAAAATGCTCGTGCCACCAAATACATTTGGTAGCGTCGAAGGCATGCCTGAACCTTCCAACATATTTGGAAGATTTACGTTGTAATATTAGATCTTGTTTTATTAGAAGTAATGCTCGGCAGATAAAACTAAGGAGTTTCAAGAATATTTTCGCGGCAACATGCACTCTTACATTTTGTAAAATTTTAGATTCATAGTAATTTGAGGCAGAAAATTATTGGAAAAAGGTTTTTGAAATAAAAAATTCCTTTGGAGACAGACTATTTCCTACTTTACAAATAGTTATTTTGGTTTTAATCTTTTAAATACGATTGTTATAAACAAAAAGCAAATAAAGAGACATTTGGAAAATATTTTTGTGTTGGATAAGTAAAAAATATAAAAATATCCGGCATATCCAATGTTGCAGGAATAGAGGAACTGAATTAACATTCCGTTTTTGCGTCGACGACATTTATAGGGATGCATCAGATTCTTTATTATACCCAAATGAAATGTATGTTACATATCGTCACCTAAAATGCAAAAGGGCTTAACAAAAAAAATCGAATTAAGAGTTTTTTATTGAGTTTTGTTCGTTTTAACTTTATGTTCACACACAATTTTAGATCAAAATGGCGACTTTATTAAAGAAATTCAAACGCCAATTACACCTTGTTGATATTGATTTTGTATGGTTTTTTGCTTCTCCTGTAAAAAAATAAAGTGTTGTTACGTCTTTTGCATTTCAGATGACGATATTTATGTTCAATTGTTTTGCAAAAATGCATAAGTTTTAAGTGGTTTGTACGAAATAAAAAGGTGGAATACTGAGTTTTTTGCTATATATGCTGCTTAAAATATCAATTCCACTAAGAAAATTTAAATTGGTTTACGTTTTCTGAAGATGCCAAATACGGTTTTAATTCTACTTTGGATCGAAATTTGTTTCTGTGACATGATTAAAAAGATAGCATGTGTAATTCGTATTTTCATGTGTAATTTTGGCATGATCCATGTGTAATTTACCCTTTCGTTGGTGGCAACACTGGTCTCTACTGAAAATTTATAAATTTTGAGTTAACTCCTTTTAGAGGAACCAGTGCGATATGTATCTAGTAAACATATTTGTTTATTAAAAATCGCTTCATTAAGACCATTTTATCAATCGTGAAGTGGAAACTGGTTACTGATATACATATCTTCATCGATATTAACATTGGAAATATGGGCGCATATTTATAAATAATCATTAAGTGTTAACTTTTTTAAGTACCTACATGTTTAGTTTATTCACAGTTGGTTACTTTCAGCACGAAAAGTTAAGAAACACAATAAAAATGTCTGGCGTTTTGCGATTTCAAATCGTGCGATTGTCAGAACATGGCCGAATGATTGATTTTATTTTATAATTTATTTGAAAACTAAATCATTTTTAGCGATCAAACGGTTTCTCTCTAAAATATAAAAATTATAAATACTCTTACAATTTCCTAAATAATAAACTTATCTTAATATTTTTGCTCTCTCTGCGTCGATTTCTACTGCGTTCCACAAACATCCATACAAAAAGGAAATAAACTAGAGCTAGCTGTGTTTTTGGTCAACAACAGACCCATATTTAAATTGAATTTATACACAAATTTAACAAAAAAATTTATTTTTAAGAATTTTTTTGAATTTTTTAAAGAACAATTATTGTTTTTTAATAGTTTCATCAGAGCTGTAAACGATTGAAATCACGTGATTTCATGGGTTGCATTCAAATTCGGAAAATTAATTGTGATTTAAATTCAAAATCACAATTAATTTTCTCTTTTTGATTGCAATCAAATCCAGTGATTTTATTTTATTTATCGTAACCAATTAAAGTTAAAAATACAGTATAATTCGTTTATAAGCCACACCGCTGATAGTAGAATTAGCGATATATTCTAAAATATTCCATTTCCTGGCATCTATAAATAAAATTCCTGCAAAATACTTGTTATAATGTCCGTTAGCGTTATATACTCCATTTTCGCTTATACGCCGCCTAAATGTGGTTTGAAAAATGTTATAAGAGGCTAGTTTACTTTATCACACAAGTCTTATGTATTCCATAATACTTTGTAAGATCTAAAGAGTTTTGGTGCGACTGTCAAAAAATCTAAAAATCTGGTAAGACTTTAGCATGATTGTCAATGGCGGCACCTCACATACAAAGACATTATAGATTTCTGTATATCTGGAGAACGGCAATAGCCAAAGTTTCCAAATAAGGTACAAGCATCCAACAAAATGTGGTCGGGATTGGAGAAATGGGCTTGGCAGGAAAATAGATTTATTTATATATTAATAACCGACAGAAAAATTGTCCAAATTTGGAACACACAGCTGGATTATCAATAGACAAATTCTCTAACTGGGCGAGATTGGAAAAGTGGGTGTGTTACCTCCCATTCAAAGATATTATAGATTTCTGGAGACCAGCAAAATAAAAAGTTGCCGAATTTGGTATGTACAAGCATTTTGGTTATCAAAACACAACATCCGGTAAAATGTTTGCGGGATAAGTGAATTAGGAGTGGCACCTCCCAGTGCAAGAAATAATGATATCTGAATCATGTTTCATGTTAGAATCGATAAGCCTTGATTAAACTTCAACACAACCAAAATCTTATGTTTTTGTTCTGTCGACCATAAGGCAAGTAATAAAACAAGTCCTTCTTTTTCCATTTGAGAATAGTTCTGCTCAGCTGGTGTGCATTAATCTGACTTGTGTGGATATATGTTACAAATGAACGCACCAATACTTTTACCAGATGCATCTTCTGCAACCGTTATTGTCAATGCTGGATATTAGTGTATTTTTGAATTGTTAAAAATGATCTTTGGCATGAAGAATTTTAGTCAAATATGACATTATTCTTTAACAGATTATCAAGTGGTGCTCTAAGTTTAATTGGCGTACCAAAGAATGACCATAGTTCTGATATAGGTTTTGGTGGTGGTAAATCCAAAAAAATTTTTAGCTGGTCAGGGTCTGTTCGTGGTTAATTTTCCGCGTTAGGTACCCAAGATATTTTACTACTTTGGTGACAAATTTTTTCAAACTTCATCAGCCCAATTATGAATACAAATTCCCCAGGAGTTTTTTTCCCCTTTTCCCATTTTACAATTGAATTTTCATAGGAAAAATGGGCTGTATATAATAATTGAACTCACGTAGTTTTTGCAAAACCTTGTTGACATTTCATTTCCAAAATGTTTTTTTTAATTGTAAAGCCACTAATAATTATATCATCAATATAAGCTGTTGCATCATTTATACTAGTTAGAACTTTTTGTACCAGGAGCTAACCGGTTAAAACTAAACAGTTATCTACATATGAATCTAACCAAATATTAAAAGTGTATCAATTTCTACATAATTGTACTTCACATTTTAGCCTAACTTGGCGATCATACTCGGTTTGATTTTTTTGTTTGAGGCACTCAGTGATGCCAATAGTAGGGAATTTTCTCTTTTTGTAGGGATTTTTTCGGAAAATTTTAAGCGAAGGGAAAAAAGGACAGATTTTTGATTTTAAGGCAATAATAGGCAATATGCAATTTTCAACATTTTATCTCATTTACAATATGTTGCCTAAAAATACGTAAATATTCATCTTATTTTCTTTTAAAAATACAAGCAATAAATAAATAAATCAATAAATAAAAATTAAAGTTAGTCATATAAAATAGTATTTCTTAACTATGAGTCCTAACCATGTACCCGAATATTTGTCACCTTCCCACCCCCCTCCCCTCCCCTTATATATAATCAGGCCCCTACGAATATTCGTGTTCGCATTTGCGAAATTTTCTCTTATTTTTGCTATTTGCTTTCGCACTCACATTTGCTTAAATGTATGCGAATATTAAAATCGAATATCTAATGAATGAAATTTCTACATAGAAATTAATTTGCAAAAAAACAAACACACCTTCTAAATTAAGGAAACTGAAGAAAATAGTTTTTTTTAATTTTTACAGAGCCTTCCCTTTTATTTGGTATTAAGCTTGCTAAAAATTATTAAATACGTATTTCAAAAGATTTTGTTATTCGTGCTTAATTCCCAGTTTTTATTATTAATAAAAACACTTGAAATTTATTGTTGATGGGATAAGCTATTCCTATGCGCATTTCACTGGTTGCTTAGGCCAGATCATCAGGAAACTTCATCCATAAAGATTTTAGAAAAACTAAAGATATTAAACCAAATAAAACTGTTAAGCGTATAAGACTTATAGCAACAGTTCTACTTGTAATAATATCAAAGTTTAAACAAAACACATCAACAATAAACAGTGGGTTTATCTCATCTTACATTCCCCACTACAATTAGTTGAAATTCTCTCAACATTAATTGTAGTTGTAAGTAGGTTAAGAAAAACAAAATAAAAACAACAACAACTTTACAAAAGATGTTGTCAATTAAGTGTTTTTTTTTTAGGCCGTGCACTTGCCTGTTTATTATCAAAAAGTAATTTCAATTTTTGGGAATACAAAATTTTAATTTCAAAAGATTTTGTTATTCGTGCTTAATTCCCAGTTTTTATTATTAATAAAAACACTTGAAATTTATTGTTGATGGGATAAGCTATTCCTATGCGCATTTCACTGGTTGCTTAGGCCAGATCATCAGGAAACTTCATCCATAAAGATTTTAGAAAAACTAAAGATATTAAACCAAATAAAACTGTTAAGCGTATAAGACTTATAGCAACAGTTCTACTTGTAATAATATCAAAGTTTAAACAAAACACATCAACAATAAACAGTGGGTTTATCTCATCTTACATTCCCCACTACAATTAGTTGAAATTCTCTCAACATTAATTGTAGTTGTAAGTAGGTTAAGAAAAACAAAATAAAAACAACAACAACTTTACAAAAGATGTTGTCAATTAAGTGTTTTTTAGGCCGTGCACTTGCCTGTTTATTATCAAAAAGTAATTTCAATTATGTTTTTTAGGCCGTGCACTTGCCTGTTTATTATCAAAAAGTAATTTCAAGTGCACGGCCTAAAAAACACTTAATTGACAACATCTTTTGTAAAGTTGTTGTTGTTTTTATTTTGTTTTTCTTAACCTACTTACAACTACAATTAATGTTGAGAGAATTTCAACTAATTGTAGTGGGGAATGTAAGATGAGATAAACCCACTGTTTATTGTTGATGTGTTTTGTTTAAACTTTGATATTATTACAAGTAGAACTGTTGCTATAAGTCTTATACGCTTAACAGTTTTATTTGGTTTAATATCTTTAGTTTTTCTAAAATCTTTATGGATGAAGTTTCCTGATGATCTGGCCTAAGCAACCAGTGAAATGCGCATAGGAATAGCTTATCCCATCAACAATAAATTTCAAGTGTTTTTATTAATAATAAAAACTGGGAATTAAGCACGAATAACAAAATCTTTTGAAATTAAAATTTTGTATTCCCAAAAATTGAAATTACTTTTTGATAATTAAATACGTATGTATATTAAAATTTTTTTTTTTTTTATAATATTTAAGCTTATTGAGTTTTTATACCCACACCACAATAGTGGAGAGGGTATTATGCATTTGTGCTGATGTGTGTAACGCCTTAAAATATTTGTCCAAGACCCACCTTAAAGTATACCGATTGACTCAGAATCACTTTCGATTTTAATGAAATTTAAAACATAGATAGATCCATATCTATATGGACACATAAGCTATACAGTAAAAAAAAATAGTATTACAAACCGATTTTATTGAAATTTAAAACATAGATAGATCCATATCTATATGGACACATAAGCTATACAGTTTAAAAAAATAGGACCACAAGGGGAGAAAGGGGCAATTTTGGCCTCTCAAACCGATTTTAATGAAATTTAAAACATAGATAGATCCATATCTATATGGACACATAAGCTATACAGTTTAAAAAAAATAGGACCACAAGGGGAGAGAGGGCAATTTTTGCCTCTCAAACCGATTTTAATGAAATTTAAAACATAGATAGATCCATATCTATATGGACACATAAGCTATAGAGTTTTTCAAAAATAGGACCACAAGGGGAGGTAGGGGGCAATTTCTGCCTCTCACAAACTTTCAAACCGATTTTAATGAAGTTTATAAACATAGATAAATCCATATTTATATGGACACATAAGCATGATGTGTTTTTAAATACTGTGGTGTAGGGTATCATATGGTCGGGCTTAACCGACTATACTTTCTTACTTGTTTATTTCGTATTGCTTCTCACATATAAAACACAAATCAGCCAAAATTTTAAAACCGTACGTCCGACCTTCCGAAGATACAATTTCAAACTAACGAATAATCTTGACTAATATGAAGTGGTACCTGAACAGAGAAAGTGGCCTTGTTAAATATAAATAATGCAATAAAAATAATTAAGTTACTAATTTTAATTAAATATAAATAATTAGTACATACATGATGGGCATTGTTTAAAATATATATTTTTTAGAAAATAATTGACTTTTTACAACGTACTGACAACCGTAACTCACGCTTGACCTTGCATTAGGCCAAACATGTCTGTACGCTGCGCGCTCTTCGCGCTCTAGCCCAAAAACGATTGATTGTATAAAAAAAAAAGTTCAGACAAAAGTTGTAGAGAATTTTATACTCTACAACTTTAATTAAGGTTCAAATCTCATTAAAGCAATTAGAAGCGAGATATTCACGAAAAACCGGTTTTTATGACCTTAAATATCTTAAGAAGCGGACACGATAGCATTTGTGACTTTTGAGACAACATTTAGAACGACAAAACAAAGGTGTATACCAATTTACAGCTTATTCACCCCTATCGTGTATAATTTTTCCCTCGTAATTATTCCCCTTTTCATAAAAACTCCCATGAAAAATGGTAATTCAAATGAGAATAATAACGTGAAAAAATGTTCAGGGGAAATAATTCCCCTTATCGTGAAAAGATTTTTCCTCGTAATTTGTTCACATTTCCCTTAGATTTTCTCACTTTATTTTTGCTAGGGAACAGACGATGTATGTTAGTAGTTCCTCCTATAAATCGAATATTAACGGCTAGAACCGTTAATAAGGCACAAACAATTTGATTCACTTCATGAACTTGTAACTTCATTTTATTTTGTTCCTGTTTTAAAACTTTTGCGTTATCAAAATCAAACTCATGCTTGTTTGATGTAGCATGTTTGGCTAATGCTGATAAATTAACTTTTTCAGTTAAACATTGGCAGTCATATTCATTGATCTTATTTATAACAAAATGCAATAAAGTTTTTCATTTCATTCCTCTTCTAAGGCAATACAAAATAAAAAACTCAATAATATAATTTGATCCAGCAATACAAAATATTAATCCATAATATTTAAGCTCTTAAAAAAGGACAAAAGATGAGGAAATAAAAAATCAAATACAAAGTTTGACTATGTTTTGTCTCTGGATTTAATGATATATAGAGGCGTTTCTGCCTAAAAGGAAAAATTTAAATTTGTCACACAGTGTTAGTTTTGAAATCGGACTTTTATATGGCATTTACATATTTATTTTGGGTTTTTTCTTGTTTGTAATAAATGCTTTTATTATAGTATTTACAAAATGTTAACAAAATGTGTATTTGTTGTTTGCCTGTAAACAATCACCCCTATCGTGAATAATTGTTCCCTTTTCACATATTTGCGATCATGAACAGCTCCCATGAAAAAAATGTAATTCAAAGGCGAATAATAACGTGAAAAAATGCTCACGGGAATAAATTCCCCTTAAGCTGGGATCACACGATTGCCGCAATGCACCAATTTTCATACTTTTTGATACCCCAATCGTGTGACTGCACAACCAATTGGCTCATGTACCAATCAAGGACAATATTGTGCTTACTTTTACCAATCAAATACAACCCTGGTGCGGCAATCGTGTGACTGTTTGCTATGCAACCGCGCAGCAATAAAAATAACAAAAATGCACCAATATTTATTGTGTTCTTGTGCGGCAATCAAACAACACAATACGCACCAATATTTGCCTTTTTTTAATAAATTTACTTTTTGTGTTTCTTTTAGTAGGTAATGAAGATAAATATTTATTTATTTATTATGCATTTTAATTATTGCTATTAACAAAATATGTATGTATGCTCATAGGCATATTTAGCTGTTCAGTGTGAATATTTATATTTAAGGTATTTCTATGCGAACCTTAACATACGAAATTGTTGAACAGACTTAATTTTTGGAATTTCTTAAAAAATTGAAATAAAGCTTTTCAACAAAAACTTGTTTAAGTACATACATACATATATTATACATATTTAATTTTAATTTAATTAACAAACCAACAAGAACTTTCAAACAAATAAAAAAGCTACCACAACAGCTGTTTTCGCAGTTGTCAAGTAAGAACAATCGTGTGACTGTGCTGCGGCAATTGTTGTAAACATTTCGCTTTGTACCAACTAGCGGCAATTAAATTTGTTTAAAACAGAGCAATCGTGTGAATTCAGAATATTTTATTGGTCCAATTTCATTATTGTGCGTCAATAAAGCACAATAAAAATTGTGTCATATTGGTGCATTTGCGGCAATCGTGTGATCCCAGCTTTATCGTGAAAGGTTTTTTCCCTCGTAATTTGTTCACATTTCCCTTAGATTTTCTCACTTTATTTTTGCTAGGAAATAAAACGTGTATGTTAGTTGTTCCTCCTATAAATCGAATATTAAGGGCTTGATCCGTTAATAAGGCACAAACCGATATATTGGTCAACAAAATGCAAAACAACAGGTTGATTGCCGCCGGATTTGTGAAAGACGTGGTGGCAGAATTTTGGAAAATATTTACATAAAATTTAAAAAGTGCAAAAAACTAACGTTGTTATCAACCTATCCCTCCAATACTAATTATTTAGATTTATTATTTTAACTTTCCTTTAAAATATATACGTGTATATTTTTAAACAAACATTTCAATGATTTATAATCTTTTTTAATTTTCTTCCTTTTTACATTCACTGGAACTGATAGCATGAAAAATTTTTCACATGAGATTCCTGATTGCTTTTTTCCCTTCGAGGGGAATGAAAATCTCATGGGAACAAAAATTCCACTTGTTATTCACGATAGGGGTGAATAAATATGCCAAAACGGGTTAAAGCTGCCCCTCCCTATATCGTCTTAACTAATCAATTTCTTGAAATTTAGTAGGCAAATATTTTAGCCTCTGAAAGTAACTAAAGCCTATAATTTTGATTATTTAGGGCGTGAAATAAGGCAAGAGGGGTAAAAGCTCCCCTCCCTATATAACTAATCAACTGGTTTTCTAAAATTTTGGAATGCAGACACTTTAACATCTATAAAATGTACATTTTTTGGAAATCCCAATATAATTTGTTCCTTATTACTATCACCAAATCTTATACGATTATCCCGGCCAAAGCCACCTCCCGAATATCCGCTGCCTGATGGACCACCACTCCTTTTAACTCGACCGCTTCGTACATCACCTCTGTTGTTTCCTGAAAATCTACCACCACGTTTTCTGGAGCCGCCATTAGTACACCCTCCTTTACATCTAGCATCCTGATTCAGCTTTTTGGCGGTGCTATTTTGTCTTTTCTTAATAATTTTTAAGCTCTATACTTCACAAGTTGCAAAGGGCATAGGTAAATTAATTTGTTTTTCTTAACACTATTGACAAATAACTTTTGTACTTTAAATAATTTACAATTTTTACAAGAAACGGCAGAAATGACAAAAGTATATTAAAAAATGGGATTATAGTTTTTCCACTTTAACATATATGTAAGAGTGGAACAATTAATTGTTGCAAGTGTGTTAAAAAAAAAATATTTGTTTTTAGTTTTGGTTGTTCATTTCTTGCAGGAAAGTTTGCAAAAGTTGTGCATTTTTACATTGTGCGATTTTTGTCGCTCCCAATGTAAACGGGCTCTCTGATATTATTTTTCTTTTCCAATCCGTACCACGTTTACTAATAACTATGTTACAAAGAAAATTAAAAAAAATAAATTTTGCAAATATTTTTGTTGTTCTTTCCATATTCACAATGTATCTTTTTCATTCACACTCGCTTTCTAATGGGAAACATTTTACATTACTATATAGGTAAATAATATGACATCTCTTTTTTTATACATTTCGGTACGAATGTTTCCCTTGCCACTTTGGTTCAGTTTTTTATTTTCTTTGTATTTCTTGACAAAATTTTAGGAACACAGTGAGAAACAACGATTCATTGTTGCTTGGACGTGGCAGCCATGACGTGATTTTTCGACTTTGAGTGAACGTAAAACTTAGAATATTAAAAATTAATTAAGTTATAAAAAGAAATATTGAGATTCCTTGAAATTATTGCATTGCAAAAAACTCGAAAACGTGTTGTATACAACAATAAAATAAAAAACTTAATCAATTTTGCAATAAGAAAAATAGTAAAAGTACCGGAACAAGATTGTAAAAAGAAGTCTACCAAGAAATCAAGTGCGTAATTATTGGTGAATTTGTGTTTTAAAAAGTGAAATTTTTTTTATATAAAAACGAAATGTGTTAATTTTTTTTAAATTAATTTCCCAATTTTGTGTCGAATGTAAATTTGTATTAAATATAATTAATGCAATTACCTTTACATATTTCTTTTTCTTACAATACGTCTCGTCTCACTTTAGTATAACAACAAAAATTTTAATTTGTTATAAGTTACCCGTGTATTCAAAAAACGTCGTGTTTTATGCGAAGTAAAATTGGCATTTTGTTTTTTCTTTTCAAAAATTTAGTATTTCGATTAAATAAATTGGTTGCTAATAAGAAGTTGCAAATAAATAAAAATAAATAAATTATATTTTTAAAAACTTAAAAACCATAATATAAAGTATGTTAAAAAAATACCTATAACGGAATGATAAAGAAAAATTTCATCAGTCACCAAATTTACCACCGACAAAAAAGAACAACAACCACCACCTTTATCATCATTACCACCTCCATCTCGCTCTTTCTCTCTGTCTTTCAATATAATACCAACAAATGAACCTTTCAACCTATCAACAAAAATAACAACAACAATAATTTGTATTATACAGTAAGCAAAATTGCTATAAAAATAAGCACCAACCACTAATACCACCACCATCGTCTTCAGAAAGTAAAACAAAAAAAAAAAATTAAAACTAAAAATTAAAAAAAAATTAATAACCAGCCATTGTGAAAACAATTATACTACATATAATATACGCAAACAACCTTGGTGCAAATAATTAAGCTTTTTAAGTTATCCTTGTTTACTCACTTTTTTTTAAATATAAAAAGATATAGGTATATTAAATATTTATTATTAAAGTATTTCATTATATTAAAATATTTCATTTCAAGTTAATACAGCAATAACTTCTGCTAACATTTAACCATATTTTCTTAAATTCTTGTTTTCTGGTTTCAATTCAATTCATTTCTGCTGTTTTTTTGTTCTTTGTGCTTTGGTTGTTAAGCATTTGTTGTTGTGTTTTATTTTGTATTTTTTTTTTTTTAATTTTTGCAATTTACATTTCTCTCTTTCTTACACAAGCTTATGTTATTTACGAATGTCGGAAAATCCCAGAAACCAATAGAAAATTCCATATATTTTTTACATCAAAAATATATATATATTTTTATAGCTATAAAAAAATAATTTTTATATTTTAAATAAAGAAATCATGACATTTCTTAATATGTATTTTTAAGTGAAAACCCTATATTTTCAATTGATATGTATGTATGTATTGCAGTGGTTTCAGAATAATATATGTGCACTTCCACAGAAAAGCTCTCTTTTTGTCTCGTTACGCCAATAAACAATTAAAGGCTCAATTAGACGTGACTAGGGAATGGTAAATGGATTCCAAAATCGATTTTCGATTTTTTGATCGACTTTTTTTATTTCGGTTTTTGAAATCGATTAATCGAACCTCAAGATCGATTTTAAAACCGATTTCAAAATCGTTTAAGATTAATTTGCAAACTTATTCCTTATATCACAAAGGGGGATACACCTGTCACATAAATCAATTCCGATCGAAGGTGATTTCGTATCTTGGTTCACATAAAATGAAATCACTTTTGATCGGAATTGATTTCTGTGGCTAGTCTGAATGTATGGATAGTACTTCAAAGGATTATGACAATAGTTTCTGATCGGTGGTGACTGTTTCTTTGCTAAGTTACTATTAAGTTAGTTTTAGAAAACAAACGTTTGCATGTTATTGATGTCGGAAAGATGCAGATTTTTTCCTTGTAAATTCGTATTTGTTAGGATAAATTACATACTTTTTGTTTTTCACTCTGCTTATAAGTAGATTTAAATATCGCTCCCACACTGGTCTGTTTGAATATAAGCGTATTTCCACAGGAATGCCATGGTTAAATTCACCTGTTGTGTTTCTATAATACGATGATTTTCACAAAGCTATCTTTCAGGGTTTGGTTCAGTACGATATGTTTGGACTGTTTTGTTCACTGTCCACTGATGACTTTAATTTCTGAAGAACAAGAGTTCCTATATTAAAATTGAAAGTATACCAAGTGTACTAATAGGTAAAAACGTAAAACTACAACTTTAAACTTAAAAACTGCCTAAACATACCACCTACACACGTATTACCCACAAAAAATCTCAAGTTTTATTTTGCATGCGCATAATTTAAATAAATTAACATTAAAATTAAAAATTGCCAAAATTTTAAAAAAATAAATAAAATCGATTTTTAAAACTGATTAATCGATTTCAGCATGAAATCAAATGCGTAAATTCGATTGCAAAAAATCGATTTTTGTTTATCACAAAATCGATTTTCGATTGAAATCGAAATCAATTTACCATTCCCTAGACGTGACTATTCTGAATATTTTATTTTTTTTTTTTTTTTTTGTCGATTACGGAATGCAACACAACTTCTTTTTGACAACGCAACTGACATTTAAATTGCTATTAGGTAAGGCAACATTGTTAAGTAGCAAAATAATTATCGATGATGCTGCATATTTTGATAGGTAGTTTGGCAACAAAACATTAATGTAACAAATTGAAAAAAAAAAAAACGAACAAAAAATAATTCAAATTGAATAAAAAGTTAAATAAAATAAAATTTAAAAAAATGATAGGTAATTTCTGTGGAATTATTTTCGCTTTTTTTCCTTTTTATGTAAGACAGCGCATCCTCTTTAATTCACCCGAGTCAATTTGCTTTTCAGCGTAATCTTAGCAATACCTCACTACTTTTATCCCTTACGGAGTCAATTAGAAGAAAATTAGATAGTAACAAGAATTGCATTTTGGTTTCTCGGACCTTAGTAAGGCTTTTGATCGTATTAACCATTCCATTCTCATTTTTAAATTCTGGAGATTTTTTAATTTCTCGAAAATGGTATGTAAACTAGTACCTATACTCTTATTTATCTGATCGCTATCAGTATGTATCTTTGAATGGTTATGACTCCAGTACTAGTCATGTCACCTCTGGTGTACCGCAGTGCTCTGTACCGGGTCCAATATTTTTTCTTGCCTACGTCAATGACTGTGTGTCATTGCTTGCGAATGATATTTGTGAGCCTTTTGTCTTTGCTGATGATGTGTTCTTGTTGTTCTCTGATGATACTAGGGACAAATCTAAATTGGAGATGAATTTGAATGACCACCTTTATTCTGTGTCTAATTGGATGTACGTAAATGATCTTGAGATAAATCCTTCGTCTTAGGCCCTGAGTTTTCATTTACCTAATCGGAGTGTCTCCTTATTCAAGATATTTATTAATGAACAGGCAATAGTTTTTGTAGAATCTCTTAAATGTCTTGGTGTTATTTTTGATTCCAAACTAAATTTTAATGAACACATAGGTACACTATATTGCAAATAAAACTTGTCTTATTTTTTTTTTTTTTTTTTTTTTTTTTTTTTTTTTATTGCTTGAAATACAAAAAGCATTCAAGGCCAAAGCGCATTACTGGAATATTTCATACATTAAGTCTTAAGAATAGTATAACAATGTTCGTATATAAACTAAGTTATACCTATCATTCTACAAAGAAAGATTATTCATAATATTTATATACAATAGTACAATTACGGTTAGGGGTATCCGATGCAATCCTTTAAAATTTCAGTTTATTTAATTAATATCCACAAAGCATATCAGTGAAGGCAAAGAAATAAGAATCAGGTAATTGACGGAAAACAATTTAAAAAACAAAAACTATCCAGACATAGGTATTGTTTACATTTCCCTCTTAGGTTTCCATATACATATGTAGGTATTACTATGTACAATATATAGGAAATTATATTTTCACCTGATTCATTAAAAAAAGGTAAAAATAAAACTTACAAATCATCATGAAACTTAATTACATATTAAATAGAAAAAATAATTAGAAATTAACAATTACACTGAATGATAAATGCCAGACTCCTGTAGGTGTAGTAAAAACCGTTTTTTAAAAAGTTCATATGATATAGAGAAAGTGCGTAGACCATAAGGTAAAGTGTTCCAATATCTAGCTATCCTAACAACAAATGAGCGTTCAAAAAGGGAGCATGATACAAGAGGAATAATCAGTTAAGGATTCCTTTAGATCTGGAAAATATAAATTTTGTATATACCTAGTTCATTTGGTATATTATTTTTATTTTTTTATTTTATTTATTCCATTCTTTCAATACAAAGAAAGCCTATAAGGCCATTACTTACATCCTCATTACTTTATAAAAGAACAACAAATTACGTAGACGTAAATATTGTTTAAAGGAGCAGCCAAGATAGAAGTTACCGCATGTGATGTACTGTCTCCATACGCGATGCCATAAACAAATCTTAAAATTCTTTTTACAATTTGCTCAATTTTACGAAGATTATACGAAAAAGTTCCAGATACTACCTCAATGCAATAACTAACAAGTGACATTAATAGTGACTGAGTAAGAATATACTTAACTCTAACTGGGAGATACCTATAGACCACAATGATAAAGTCTCCTGAGTCCAAAAGTCACTCGAGAAGCTATGGTATCAATATGTTCGTCAAAATCAAGATATTGATCAAGTACAACACCGAAACATTTAATAGAATTAGTGTATGTTATGATTACACTACCAATTTCAATCATAGGATGAACAAAATTACAATGCATCGTACGAAACATTATGGCTTTAGTCTTTGAGATATTTATCAAGAAAGAATTCGATACCATCCAGTCATGTAACTTAAGGAAATTAAAATTAATAACTGCCTCCAATACATCAGGAAATTCTCTACAATTTCCAAAAAGCAGTTGTATATCATCAGCAAAGATAAACGGCTTAACTAGGTTCATGTCCAAACAATCAACACAATCGGTTACATATTAAAGAAACAATATGGGGCCGATAATTGAACCCTGTGGCACACCACAACAAATTGGAATAACTTCAGAAACAATCCCATTTAAATCCACAAATTGAGATCTGCCGTGTAAATAAGAATGAACTAGTCTACAAGCCATTATAGAAAACTTAAATTTATCTCTCAACTTGTAAATTAACGTAGAATGATTCAAACGCTTTAGACAAGTCTAGTGAAACCATAACACAATCTCTATTATTATTCAAATGTTCTCTGATACTATCCGTTATTCCTAGAAGCATACGCGTAGTGTTGTGTTTATCCCTGAAAGCATACTGTGAATTTGAAATTAAGCTTTCTCGTGAAATATAGTCTATAATCTGAAACTTTAACAAATGTTCCATAATCTTGGATACGGACGGTAAAATAATAATGGGACGAAAAGTCCTACTCAAGTCCCTCTTAGGTATAGGTACAGTCCTACTTAATTTCCATTGATCAGGATATGTAGAAGTCATAATCATATTAAATAAGTGTAGTAGAGGGTTCAAAATATAAGGAAAAACAAGCTTAATAAGTTTGATAGGAAATCCGTCTGCACCTAAGGAGTTAGACTTAATTTTCTGCAGCGCACCAATTAAGTCATCACTATATATCATATCAAAGGAAAAACCCGAAAGCCCATCACCAAAATTATTTTGAGAAGGCTTTATTCGTTAAGAGCTTATACACCTGGGCATGTGAGATTTCGACTTGCCTTTTCACTTATCATGTCTCAAATTAACTATTGTCTTGAAGTATATTCTGCTACGTTGTCCTATGGTTTGAGGATTATTGAATCGACAATTAGAAAAGTGGGTCGTTAGGTATTTGGTGTAAAAATTGGGAACATTAGCGTACTTCTGTGCTTACTTCTGTTTTTTTGAAATGTAGCTTTCGAAATTATCTAGATCTACGTGTTTTACTTCATTTCTACAAGATCATAAAAAATGGTAGACCAGCGTTACTTGTGAATGAATTTTCATTCACCAACTCGATGCGTAATATTCAAATTTATGTTCCCTTGGGACATCATACTGTATTTGATCGATCTTTTGTGAAACGGATTTATCACGCCTGGAGTCTACTTCCAAATGATCTTAAGCTTTTTTCTTACTTGTATTATACTTATAAGAAAAAGCATCTTGCCTACTTTAATTATGACCTTTAATAATTGTTTTCTTTTTTGTTAACCTGTGGCTATGGGAATAACTTTTTTATTTATAATTTTGTATGCTCATAATTTTCGACAATATATATAAATTTATTGATTTATATATTAACATTTTGTTTTTTTTTTTTTACTTCATATTATTTTTGTTTTATCTTTTCTTAAACATATCGGGTGATTTTTTAGCTATTATCTTTTTGGCAACACTGGTTTAAACAGCTGACGAACGTTTCGTGATTTGTTTCACTGTCAAACATCTTCAGTTTGGTATATAATTTAACCATGAATCGTCTACAAAACGAACAACGCTTGCCAATTATTGAATTTTATTATCAAAATGCGATCCACTTTTTTATCGAAAAATTGTGTTCAGCGACGAAGCTCAATGGGTACGTTAATAAGTAGAATTGTCGAAGTGAAGATCAGCCAGAAGCATTGCAAGAGCTACCAATGCATCCAGAAAAAGTCACAGTTTGGTGCGGTTTATGGGCTGGTGGCATCATTGGACCGTACTTCTTCAAAGATGATGCGAATCGTAACGTAATTGTGAATGTTGACAACTACCGTGAGATGATATCTAACTTTTTTTGCCCAAACTGCAAGAGCTTGACTTGCATGACATGTGGTTTCAACAAGACGGTGTCACATGCCACACAGCAGCTTAACAATGGACTTATTGAGAGGCGAGTTCGGTGACCATTTTATTTCACGATCGGAACCGGTCAATTGGCCGCCTAGATCGTGCGATTTAACGCCTTTAGACTATTTTTTGTGGGGCTATGTTAAAGCTCATGTCAATACACACATGCCCGCTTCAATTGACGCATTGGAATACAACATTGAAGCATTTATTCATGAGATACCGGCCGAAATGTTGGAAAGAGTATGCCAAAATTGGACTTACACAGCGTTTACATTTGTCAGTACTGGCAAGACAGTAAGCATATACATATTAGTTGGCAAAACTATTAGTGAAAAAGTTTGAATGAATTGCTACTGTCTTGCCAGTACTGGCAAATGTAAACGCCATGTTAGCGGATGGACCATTTGAGCCGCAGTCACGGTCAACATTTGCATGAAATAATCTTCAAACATTAAATTATATGGACCGTACTGTACTATCGATTCAAATAAAGATTTCATGCATTTTTCTGAATTTTATGTTTTTTAACTTTCCTATAGCTCTTAAAAAATCACCCAATAGTTATTTATTGTACAATACATATTTATAGGCCATTAAGGCTTTCTTTGTATTGCTATTTAATAAATAAATGAAGTAAAATATTTTTATTTATTTGTTTTCTTTTCTTTTTTATTTATGTTCCACTTTGTATTATAATCCACATTTGAGAATTACGTTTGGAAGCAAGTTGAAAATAAAGGCATTTTTCAATTTGAAAATAATTTCCCCTTTTTGTTGAGAACGCTATAATTTTCAAATCATTATCAAACGTTTGCTGTTTAAGAAAACGTTAGATTTCAAATCATCGTCAATTTGAAATCAAACCTCCGTGTTTGTTGGAAAAATACATGTCAATAATGAAATGCATCTATGCGATAAATTCTGTATAATTCTGTATCGGCTATTAAAAGTAGCAAACTGTTATTGCACAAGTTGAATTTCAGAAAGCGTTAAATGCTAAATATTAATACATTAATCATATATGGCCCTATGGGCTCGATTAAATAAAGAACATAATAATAAAAAAAAAAAAAAAAAAAAAAAATGCTTATAACCGGTAAGCGATAAATACTGTATAGTTTAACGCATTCATACCGGATATTCATAAGCGAAATGCTTGCAGGTATTTAAAACTAGTTCGCTATTTTAAATTCCAAAATATAATAGCACAAGTTGGGTTGCATACAAACGTCAAATGCTTATAACAGGTGTGCATATAAGCGATAAATACTGTATTTACTTTGTTTTTGTTATTGTTTAGTTTTTTTTTTTTTTTTTTTTTTGTAGCCAGCTTTAAGATTAATTTCCTCGACATGAAAACTTGTTGAAGTTATTAAATAATTTTATTTTTCATTATTTGTTTCTTCCAAATTACCATTAAAATATATCAGCCAAGCATTTAATAAGTGACTTAACGGTAATTTTATTTTTCTTGCATTCGTATGAAGTATTTTGTTTGAAGTTTTGATTTTTGCTCTCTTTATTGATCAACGCCTCTCTAAAATAAAAGTATGCAAATATTTTAGTAGTAAATAATATTATATATAAAATATTGTATTTATTTGAGGTCACGACGAAGGGGAGAAGTACATGTGCATACTTACATATACGTTGCATATGCGTACAGTGGCTAATTAATATTGTCTAACAAAACAAATGTTATATAATTCTCTTGCTTTTGAATAAAATATTTCAAACGAAGGGGAGATATATACCTTTTTATTTATAAATTTCACATACATATTTTACTATAGTTTCTTTGAAAAACATTAGCGGAGTTCAGTGTTTGGTGCAAATGGTCTTGCGAAAGAGCAAACACAAAATTTCGTAGCTTTTTTATGAAATCTAACGGAAACTCTGTTAATTTTGTTGTTGAATTTAACAAAACAGCTATGATATTTTGCATATGCTCTTTTGCAAGACCATGTGCACCAAACCCTGAACTCCGCTATTTTAATGTGTCAGATATAGCCTAAAGCTAAAATGCAAACCACGTAACAAAAATTTTTAATAATTTACAGTAGAAACAAAAATTGTTATGTATATATTAAAAATAAATCCAATTTTTGTATTCAAATGTCGCAGATTTCGATAGAAATAACGATATTTATGTGTGTGGAACAATATAAATAATACCAAACCTGGTACAAAATTTTAAAAAGGAAATGAAAATGCATGGAAATGGAAATGCATTACAATAATGCAGTGATTTAATTAACATAAATATCTAGTTACGTACATTTGTTTTAAATACTACTTGCAATTGTTACGTACTTTCGATTTTCGCTTAAAAATGTCTAATTTTCATTATCTGAGAGTAATAACTGGATAGGACATGGATGATGTTGATATGCATCATTATTAATCAAAAACCCGATTTCGCCTTTTTTGTTACTTTTTTGCATTTCAACTAACGATATGTATGTACATATGCTTGGGTGTATCTACCCAAGAATGATAAAAACAAGATTACGCATTGCACATGTTTACAAAATTCAACTTATACGCTGATGTGACGTACATGCGCAGAAACATTTCATTTTTTAAAGATCAATGCGTTATTTTGTTTTCTTTGTACCATGGTATTTACCAGTGTTGCTAATTTTGTCATTTGGTGGCTAGATTTAGCCATTTTTTATATTGTTTAGACATGAAAACATTTTTAATTAGCAACATTTGTTTTAAAGTTTCCCAGCAAACACAAAATTGCAGAATATTTTGAGAAATAATTAAATTTCTTAGGTTAATAATTTTATTAATTTTTTTTTATTTATGACGTAAATACATATAACATATTATATTTAATTTTTTTCTGTCTATATTGCGTAATCTTCTCAAAAATTATAAAAGGAAGAAAATGCAAATTTACTTTGATTATTTTCGTTTAGATGACAATATGCCTTAGGGGATATCATCCATTTGTTTGCATATATGTACATACATATATTTATTTGTATTTTTTATTTAAATTGATGGAGTTTTGCACTAAAATCTCGTTTAGACACTGGTTTTCCATTTGCTTTTGCATTTCACTGTATGTTTGTATCTACAGTACGCTCTTGTGATTGTAAGGTATTTTTTTTTACTGGTCGTGTTTAAACAAAAACGGCAACTAACAAATAATAAGAACAAAAATAATCAAATTAAAATATAAATTAAAAAATTTAACAAAAATAATTGTGAATCCACAAACAGTACAACAAAAGTAATAATATACATATATGTATAGAGATGTTTAAAATAAAAACAAGTATCTATGTATCTATCTATCTGAACAACATCACGACCAAAGTAAATGGTCATTAAAGCTTTGCATGACTATTTTTGATATTTTTCGCTGTTGTGTTGATTTTTGTCTTCTATTATGTGTGCATTAAATCTGGTGTTGTTGCTTGTTTTAGTTGTTGCTATAAATGTTATTTTGTGTTGTTTTTGCTTTATTATGTAGCGCAGCAGCGAATTGAAATACATTTCATATTGTATGTGAACGAATAAAATAATAAATGAGCACAAACATCTGCAACAACAATATAAAAAATATAAGTAAGCTTTACCTGCTCCTTCCACTTGCCCACTTTGTCTCCTACCGTAGCCATAACTTTTTTGACAACTATAACAACAATATTACTTCTTCGAACACTGGCACCACCGTCAATAATAATAATGGCTACTGCAGTACTACTACACATACTCACATATGTATGTATGTGTATAGTAAATGTGTATCTGTGTTGGTAACAGTATGACAAGAAGTGAAAGTATTGTATTTTATGGTTGGTTTTTAATTTTTAATAATATTTGTTTCTCTTGTTGCCTGCTCTTTGATAAATGCAGTTCAGCTTAAGATCAGTCTTTAAGTCTTTCTGTCTGCCTACATCGTTCAGCTAGTCAGTCACCACTTTACAAGTTACATATCTACATCAGTACATACGTACATTTGTATGTATTGGTAATATTTATACGTTTTCTTGCTATTGTTTCTGTGGTTATTGTCTATTATAATCTTTATAATAAGTTGCGAATCATCTTGAAAAGAAACATAAACTAAAATAAAACCAATTCAAACAAAAAAAACTATTTGAATAGTCGGCTTAAATATAGTTTACGGACGCAGCTCCAAATAAAAAAAAATACAAGTAAATAGGGTGGGCATAAGAGGGCATAGTTTTTACCAGCTGATAGGGTATTTGGTCGTATTGAAAAAAGACATAAAAAACATGCTTTTATAACGACAGCAGAAGAGTATTCTCAGATTTATTCAAATCATGATTAAGTTTTAATGTTGGGAAAGGACTGGAATATTCTGAATATAAAAGAACTTGACTCAATTTATAAAAATATTGAAAATATTCAATCATTTAAACGAATAACTTTTAAAAAAATGTTTTAAAAATTGGGACAATTAAGTGTTTAATAAAAACTTACGAGTCCTTTATATTTTAATCAGCAGAGGAAATAAATTAAAACAGGCAGTTGGATTAACGCCGATAAAAGAAAATACGTGGAAAATTTTTTAATATAACAGTTTAGTGATAACTGGATTCAAAACCAGGCATAACTCTGGTACAAGGATATTTTGTATAACCAAAATCAAAATATGGATGATGTAATAGAAGAAGATATTGAGTATACTTGTCTAGAAGAAGACGTTGGGAAGAAAGTTTAACTATTTTAAAAGTATTATATTTCATAACTTTAAAATCTGTATTTAATTATAAAAAAAGAAGTGTTTAGCTTTCTATTTAATTTAACATAAAATTATAAAGTTTTCATTTTCAGTCAAAATATTGTCGTCTAAAAAACGCAAACCAAAACGGTCTTTTTCTATTTTTTTTTTTTAAACAAAACATACTTTTCCTTTTTTTTACAAAACGCGCTTTTTTCTATATAAACTTAGTTTAATATTAAACATGCTCGACATTTAATGCGTTGACTTACGGCAGTTTCATTCTTTTTTTGGTAAGCAAAAAACTTGTTTACATTTCCATGTTCATGCATTGTTTTAAGGGGTCGAAATAAATAAATCTCAATTTCCCAAAAATTTTCAATGTGTGAAAAAGTACGTTTTGTTCTGCGGCTCCTCATATATATATAATATATATATGTATATATCTGTGGCTTGGTGATAAAAAGGCCAATGTTATTTTGTTGTTTTGAGTTAATCGTTGCATAAGGTGTCTTTTATTACTCGCTTTTATTTTGCTTAAACAGTCAAGTTCTAATTTAACCCAGACCAGCTTCATAAAGGCTTTGCTAGCCAATTTCACTAAGAGCTCTTCTATAAAAACAACTTTAATTTCAATTTTGTCACAAGTTAATATTTTGACATTGGCCCTTTTAGCACCAAGCCACAGATATATACATATACATAAACTTATTGTAATAAAAAATCTTAAAGGCAAAAAATATAAAATCTGAGTAGTGTCTCCGTTCCAATTTAGTTGCTTATTAAAGCACGAAAATGCATAAAGTAAAGAGTATTTAAGTCTAGTTGGTAGGAGTCAATCATTGTTATGAAGAAGAATTATAGCTTGCAGTCTGGAAGTTTATTTGTTAAAAGACTCCATGTGATAGTCTAAGCACATTACAAGTTAAAACCTTTTAAACAAACAAAGCACATCCCTATGCTGAAGAACAGGTGTTGCTGAATTGTGTGTCAACTTTTTCTATAATATCGCGTCATTGACTTTCATGTTAGCTTATATAAAGGAAAAAAAACCTGAATCATTATGACGGCCGTACACTACACAAATTAAGTGCTCAAGTCTGCCACTGCGTAAACGAAACTTGTGACACACTATAAAAACACTATGGAATATTTTTTTTGAATTTTTGCGAAGAAGACACATGCAAATTAAATAAAAATTTCCTTTATTATTCCATTAACTTTTTCATTTGGTTTTCGTAAGATTCGACTTTCGTCAGTCTATTGCTGCTTCTAACGCGCCATAATTTAGGCGATCCTTTCCATAATTCAACGATCCTTGACAATAATATTTAATCCGCGCTCATTTTTTGTTGCCATCTCGTAAAAAAGCGCGACAAAACTAAACGTTTTTAACATTCAATTTACAAGTTTACTGTTTAGTTTCACAAACTTAAGCAAATGCAAAAATAGTTTTTAATTTCACTGATTTAAAATAGCAAATAACACAAACGCACTGTACAGTGCCACATTTAAGCACTGAGCTTACGTAAAACAAAAATGGACCACAGTTTTAACAGCAATTCTTGTGATTTTTCTTAATTTTATTTAAAAAAAAAGTCATTAAGATTGAAAAAGTGTTATATTTTAATATTATTTTACCTTGATAAGATTTTTTATTTATTTTTATTTTTTAGGAGTTGTTTTTTGTTTTGATTCTTTTTTTTTAAAACTCTCATGGTAGGTTAATTATTTTAACAACCATTTCCTACAACATTCCCCGCTTTTTTATTTTATTTGGAATTTCAACGTTTGGCATTGATTAACGTAATACATCTCTCTGCCCCTCTGTCTGTAAGTATTGCGATATAAAAAATGTATATGTAGCTGTATCTACTGTTGAATTTGCATTGGTTATACAGTGTTGCCAGAACTTTTAGAGGTAAAATCAGCAAGGATCATTATTTTTCATCAAAAAAATCTTCAAAATCTGCGTAAAGATGTTAAAAATCTTTAAAACACATTTATTACATTTTTTATGTAGTTTATTTTGAAAAAGATATACATATATAAATTTGTTTCAAAATACCTAAACTGCCATGTTCTGGAATTAAAAATGAATGGGGGGATTTTAAATTAATTTTTTTAAATGTATCTTTCCTGATTTTAAAAGTAGTTTTGATAAATAAAAGTGGTTCTCGAAGTATACGGTAAAAAAGGTAAATTTGTTCAATTTAAATTTCACTCGTACGCGATTTGCAGAAAATGGCTGATAATATTTTTAATATTTTTTCATTTCATATATAAATAAATAAATAAAATATCTTTCCAAATTTAATTACTCAGTGATTTGTGGGTTAATTGCTTGACATGTTATTTAAACTATCAAAAGTCTTACTGGATTTTCAAGAAATCTAATATTGCAATTATTAAAGATATTTATACATAAGTACATATGAATATGTACATATACATATATGCATATTATTTCGTGTAAAATCAGATTACATAAGTCCGGTGATATTAATGTGTCAAGACAATGCGATTTTTTAAGTAACCTTTTGTGAATAAAATTCCTACTAATGCATAAATTTCCAAATGGTTCGGCATCATAGTTGAACTATTTATTTTATTCTTTGTCTTTTTTTTAAACATTTCTTGCTCAAAATTTGTTTACGTGGTTCACAATCATTGTTTATAATTTTCTCTACTATTAGTTCAAAAATCTCCGTACGTAACGAAAATATCAACTCTTATCAAACACGAATGTTTCTGTTTTCTTCCATGAATGGTTGATATTTTTATTTTTCTGCATTTTTAAACCAAAAATCTTCAAATCTGTATTTTTGGGTATAAAATCTGCCAAATGCAGATAAATCTGCACTTCTGGCATCACTGTGTTAATACTGGTTTTGAGGTTGAAATCAATTTAAATGTATTTGTGATTTTAAACAAGTCGTCTATATATAGTATTTCTCTTCTCTTTGTCATTTATTTGGTTTATTTGTTTGCTTGAACGGTTTTTGCTTTTTTGATCTACATATTTAAAACAAAAATGCCATACTTTATTTCATAAAGATTTAAACACCATGTAATAGAATTATGTTTTTGTTTTAACCAAAAAAATTTAAAAAGTATTTTTGTTTAGATTTAACGACGAAAAGTTCGGGTTGGGAACTTTTTTTTTACCGAAGTTCGGCTTCAGGTTCGTTCTGAAAAGGTGCGTCGTTCGGACACTACAAATTACTGTTCTATGATAAAAATCCCAACTCACGGCTTGCGAGTATAAAACAAAGTAAGAATGTGTAGTAAGTGAAGACCGACCATATGATACCCCACACCACAGTATTTAAAAACAAATTTTTGAGTGTGCCCTATTTGGGACCAACGGGCAATCAGATTAAACCCTACGTTTCCACATGCATGTAATTACATCGGGTGAATTGAAAGAAAGTACAAAAATTGTGTGAATGTTAATAAACAAGTGTGAGTGTATTGAGTTTTTCGAACTTGCATGTGGAGCGGGGGGTAAGAGTCATGTAAAAGTTTTGCTTGCCACTTTTAGAAATGAAGGATAACAATTTCACAATAAAATTCTACCTTATGCAATAATCTTGCGTAAAAACAAAGTTAAAGTTCACATTAAATAAGCAAAACATTTAGGCCCGTTTTCACTACTTACCGATAGCTAAAGGTAAGACTTTATCGGCCGTATAAAAGTGTTTCTTTTTTACAACTTAACTTTAACCTAAAGTTAAAGGAATGTTCATTTTACCTGTTAAACACATGCAAAACCAACGCAAATATGTGCGTATTGCACAATGTTTTCAACACATTAAAAACACAAAAGACTATCTATCGATTTTATATAATATCCCTGAAAATAATATTGGACTACCTGTTCCATTTTGATCAAATGGTCTACTCACTGGATTGGTCCAATGTAATGCAAGCATCGACCATGCCATTGTTAAAAAGAGTTTGTAGTGAAACGACATGTCTTCGTTTTTTAACGACATGTTTTCGTTTTTAAACAAATCCTCTTGAGTATACCATGGAGTAGTTTTAAAACTACTCCTATGTAATCCAAAGCTGGGTTATATGGTCCTGTCCTAGAACATCGTAATATGGGCTACACTTTACATGCGTGTATGGACTAGTCGCATTATTTGCAGGGATATTGTGCCACCTACTAATTTAATACACACATAGCCAATTTAATTGTACAGAATTCATTATTAAACAATAATATTACAAATGTAATGGATACCTTTACTGATTTTGTTAAAAATATTTTATATTTTGTAGGAATTATTGTAAGTTTTAAAGACCTTTCGATTGATGCGTTTTTGTGCATTTTCATGTTTCTAAATTAAAGTTATACGCAACGCGTTTTAATCGCCAGCTTTTTTGTTATTATCAGCTGTTGTGTTAATATTTTTATCAAATGAAAACTATTTTTAGGAAAATAAAAAGTGAAATTGATATTTTAATAAAATTTATTTAAAAGAATTTATAGAGAAGTAAGTTTTAAGTTTAGAAAAAAATCGGAATTTTTCACAATACCAATAAGTTTCTCCTTCATGGAATTTATTAAAAAATCGATAACTAGAATGGAAAATATTGTTCATGCAAAAATTGTACTTAAAATTAATTTTAATTTATTTTATTCTTGAAAGTTATTGTAATCTTTATTACGAAAGCCTTTCTTTATTAATTTCTTTTTTAATACAAAAACACAAACATATTTATCGATAACATTAAAAATAAATTATGACTATCTTAAACAGATGACATGCGACGCCTACCAACCTTCTTGCGTTGATACGTACACACATTCTATGCGTTTTGCTGTGTAACTTGTCACTTATAATTATACGGATTCTACTTATTCGACAGATGCATTAAAAGAACGACGCATGGTGTGGACCTCCAGCTTTAGTTTTCAAATATGTTTGACCTTAATATTTAGTAATCCATGAAAATAAGCTATAAGCAAAATAGGTATAACTCTGTTTACATTTTCTCTGTTCTACAGTTTAAATTTCTATACACGTACGGCCATATTTATAACCAAAATTAAACATGAATTTAGAATGGGTATTATGTATTTATAACGTTCTCTGCTTAGCCTAATAGGTCTGCTAATTAGCAGATCATTATGTGTGATGTATATACGTATAAGTATCCATTTTTAAAACTTTTCATTGAATGATAAAATAGTTTCGGTATTTATCTACGAACTTGGACGTATTAATAACGAAAAGTTGGGATGGAGTTATCACAAAGTTTATTCATAATACTCTTACTAAGCTCTGGCTTATAATTTGCTAAACTCTTTATTTACTGTCTTTTTATTAATATTAATCTTAATATTTAGTAATCCATCAAAATAAGCTTAATAACTCCGTTTACATTTTCTCTGTTCTACAGTTTAAATTTCTATACACGTACGGCCATATTTATAACCAAAATTTAACATGAATTTAGAATGGGTATTATGTATTTATAGCGTCTCTGCTTAGCCTAATAGGTCTGCTAATTAGCAGATCAATATGTGTGATGTATGTATGTATAAGTATCCATTTTTAAAACTTTTCATTGAATGATAAAATAGTTTCGGTATTTATCTACGAACTTGGACGTATTAATAACGAAAAGTTAAGATGGAGTTATCACAAAGTTTATTCATAATACTCTTACTAAGCTCTGGCTTATAATTTGCTAAACTCTTTATTTACTGTCTTTTTTATAACCACAGATAATTAATGCAAAACGTGTTGCATTTTTCAGCAATACAATGTGGCATCATTAAAATTCAGAGTTGATTTATTAAAAGTTAGCAGACGGATAAAAGTTTGTTATGAATCAACTTTGTGCTTACAAGCTGATAAGCTTAATCTGCATCTAGTAAGCACCTCGTTGTATGTAATGTACAAACTGTGGCTAATTTTTGTTACGAAAACGGCCTTCAGTTCTTAATTAAACAATATTTATTCGCTTTCGTGGAAAAAAAGTATATATTCTGGGTCCTTATGAGGAGCGAAGCTGATTTAAGATGTCCGTCTGTCCATTGAAACGGGGTTTTCGAAGACCCCAGATATGATGGGGACTTGGTAGTTATATATTTATGTCATGTATAGCCCGGAATTGTTTGCCATTGAAATTCAGACAAATGGCTGAGATATGATCAAAATCCTGCATCTAATTTTACCAAAATATAACATTTTGTTTAGTATGAAAATTTGTGGGTACCCTATTTACTCTATGAAATAAAAATTTGGGTTCTGTAAATAAAATATATTATCAAATGACAATTGATTTTTTTAAATTTGATAAGCTTTACAGGAATTTTAGGCACTTAAATTTAAAAAATTATAATGTAATGCTGCCGTACAAACTTTTTGCGGTTATTTAAAACTGGAAGCAAAATTGCTTTTTTTTTAATATTTATTTAACAAATTTTCAAAGAAAATCATTTTGTAGACCTTTTATAAACCTAAAATATTTTTTATGAATATGGCCTATATTTTTTGGCGATTTTAAACTTTAAATTGGGGATATAAGCAAAAAGTTTTAAGGCATATTTGCACCTTTCTGACAGAAATAAAATTTGTTTTTATTGTTTATAATGACGACAATGAAACGTGTTTTATAAGGTTTTTATTTCATATCATTTGATATTGTATCTATCACACGAGTATAAGTTTTCTTGTTTGTTTTTTTCTCATTTCAAAAAACGTTAGTCAAGATACGACGTAATTTATGCGTACATACTTTTTTGTTATTGTTATTATAAAATTGACACGAGTATTTGTCAAACATAAAGAGTAATAAGAAGTGATCAAATAAATGTCGTTAGATTGAAGCAAATAATTGTACTGTAAATACCTATTGTATGAAAGAATATCTTGGTTTTTTTATATTAAAATGGAATGTTTTTAAACAAAACAAAGTTCTTTGAATTTAACTTTTCAAATATAAATTAGTTTTCAACAGACTAACTAACTGCCTGTTTTTAAAATATTATAAAAAATTTTCTTTGGAATAACAATAAAAAATCAAACAGACAAAATTATTGTCATTAAATAAAATTTCATTTTTATACCTACCGCTAAAAATATATATATTTAAGTGCAAGGCGAATTAACTACAGGTGGTGTCGAAACGGCATCAGTTCGATCTTACTTGTTTTGGTTTATTAAGCTTCGTACAGACGGTGGTCAGATCTTACAATGTTGTAGTTTTTCTGACAATGGTGCTATTGTCAGATGCATTAATTTTACATATCTGCCAAATGAAAATGAGCTTACAATGTTCATACAGTTGCAAGAAATTTTTAGGCAATTTTAATGACAACATTGTAAGATCTGACCACCGTCTGTACGAAGTTTTAGTGTTTTGCTAAGAATGGTTGACATTTTGAGCTATAATCACTAACAATGCAATGCAAAAAACTCTATGTTGTTTCTGTTGTTTATAGATTATTGTTGTTCCGACACCACCTGTAGTTTAATTCGCTTTGGATAGGTGTATTGATTTTGTCGCATTGCATATATCGTATTGGAGAAAAACGACAATGAAGGTTTAAATGAAGTTTTCTGAAAATGTACCCCATAGAACTTTCATGAATGCATTTAGAAGTAATAGTATTTTTTGAAAGTGAAACATATTGTTTTGTGCTGCATACGTCACTTTTCTAAAAAAAAATTTAATCGTAGCTTTTTGTGCTGCATGCATTCATATGTATGTACGTATACTTATTGCTGTGTATTGAGTAACTTGTTGAGATGCAAGTTTCTATACATATTTACAATCTAATAAAAAGTCAACATTGATGAAATTTATTCTTTTATTTAATATTATTTTACAAAAACAGTTCTACTGTAATGAAAAGGTACATAAAAAGCCACAAACTTAACAACTTAAATAATACAAAAATAAATAAAATCAACAAAAAACATTTCAAATTTAAAACTAAATACATATTGAGTAAATTTTTATAATAAGTTTTATTAATATATGAAAGAAATATAAGCAAGTCTTTTATGTCTTTTCTTATCGCTTATTTTTATAATTGAAATTTAAATTGAAAATTTTCAAAATATGCGTCGACAAATTCTAAGGAGTTTTCAAACAATATTTTGATCCTGACTTAAGAATCGCTTCATTATGTCAAAGTTTTAATGAGTGGATAATCTTTTTTATTAATTCATTTAAAATTTTAATTAAAGCACTATCAATATCGTTATCATCCCGATCTCTATGAGCTTCAGTCCACAAAAAACCATAAGTAAATGTTGGTTTATTTGGCATAATAATCGTTGCAGTAAAATGTTGAAGCATTTCCTTTAGGAATGCTAAATACCCTTTACAAATCATAACAAACCATACACTTGGTTGGGTGCATCATTGCTAAAATATTTTCTTTGTTATTAAATAGAAATCATTTAACATTGGTCTTTCTTAGGCTTTAAAAAATAAATATTCGTTAATAAAAATTTCAGGATAAATATGCATGTCAACAGGATTTTCATTATTTTGGCGGTACGTGAAATACATTTTACTTAAGACTGCCATTAATGTATTTCTTTTAAGATTTCGCTTGGCAGTAATGGGACTCTATGGCTGAAAACTTGAAATATGAGCTCGCACTTTCAACAGTTTTTTAGGTGGGATAATTTTTTTGACATTTTTGCCTCTTACTGATTTAATTTAAAAATGCCAGTGGTTCTATTTTGTTGAATTAAAAAATAAATGAAGAACTTTATACTTCACTACAAAAAAAGAAAACAAATACAGTTGTAATTCATCGGCATTCTACACAGCAAATTTTTTTCCTCTATCTGTGTTTGCAATTTATAGTTTTTTTTATTTAAAAATGTGTTGGTTCTGTCCTGATGAACCGCAGTGTTCATAGTGTATTTAAGAAAGTGCGAATGACGTACCGGCCGTTTAAAAAAAAATTGTGCCAGGTATGAAGTATATATATTTTGAATACCCTTTTCTGAATCGAAAGCATGTTTCACGATATTTTTTAAGGTTTCTGAGAAATTAAGCATTAATTTTGCTCCCTATCAACTATTTTAAAGTTTATTAAGGTACCTCGACAGCAGTCGAATTAGCTCATCGAACGAATTTTCATTTGGTATTATGACACACATTCGAAAAAAAAGTACTATTGTGATTAAGTTTATTCACAGTTGTACATTTTCTATCATCTGTTACTTAAAATAAAAAAAAAAAATTTTTACAAATTTAAAAAATAAAGTGAAATATAAAGTTGCCCAAGACGGAGTTATTGTTGTTTCCAAACAATTAAGCTTCTATTTGATTTCGTCCCACTGTTTTTGCAAGCTGAACTTTTATGCAAATCATTTTGTCAAAAAAAGAATTTTGTTCCATACGGAAAACGAGAAAACACGTTGGAAAATTCAGTGCGTAACGAAATTTTCGATAGTGCTGTCAACTCATAATACAAAATGTACATTCGATAGCCAGCGAAAATCGTTTGTCGAATGTAACCCATAATAGGGCCCTAAGTATTGTTTTGCTGCAAATTCTTTAACAAAAACGTACAAAATAAATTACACTCATGCTTTGCTCCATTGCCGTAAAAAAACAAGTAGTTAAAGCGAAAGCGAACAATATGACAACAAGAAAAAAAATTGACAACAACACAACAGTAAGTTTACGTATGCAGTACAAAAAGCTACATACTTTTTAGAAATATTTAGAAAAGTGTCACAAAACAATTACATATTTTCACTTTCAATAAAATACTATCAAGGCGAATTTATACAAGGTGGTCTTATTTTGAAAACGTTTTACAACACTGTAAAATATTTTAACGTTGTGTCAAAAATTTAAGCAAATATTTCATATTGTTTTCAATTTTAAATTGTGTGTTTTGAAATTTAATAACTTAAAAAAGTTTTCAGTTTCATAATTTTAAACAAAAATGATAGAATTTAGTAAAGATTCCACAGAACCACTAGAACGGTATACCATTTTGACACAAGGTTAGTTATCAGCTGTTGCTTACGTAGCAAGATAAGTTCACCTGGTGTAAATTCGCCTTGAATACTATTAAACATATAAATTTTTATGGATTAATATTTTGTATTCCTGGATCAAATTGTATTATTTAGCTTTTATGTTGTATTGCCTCTTTATATCCAATAAAATAAAAACTTTACTGTATTTTATTATAAATTAGACCAATATATTTCGAACATCTTCTGTTCATCTTCAGGATCTGAATTGTATTATATTTTTCAATCAATTCAGATCCTGAAGATGAACAGAAGATGTTCGAAATATATTGGTCTAGTTTATAATAAAATACAGTAAAGTTTTTATTTTATTGGATATAAAGAGGCAATACAACATAAAAGCTAAATATAAATTTTTCTTCAAAACATATGCCAGAATATAAAATGCAAAAAAATCTAGTGGGGTATATTTTCAGTTAACTTCTTGTAAACCCTAATTGTACCGTTTTTCTCCACTACGATTTTTTTGGCATATGCGCCAATGAGCTGACGATATGTATGTATTATTAGATTATCTCACACGAATGGATATACAACTTTTTTTAAATGAATTTATCAAATAAGACAATATTTTAAGATTCAGAGGTAAACAATTTCAGAGTCGACCAACTCACTAAAAAAGAGCGTTCGAAAATAGATGTAAATTTTAAGCCGAGTAAATCTTGGAAAAGTTAAATATTATGTATGTTAAGTGTTATCGGTTCTTAAGTAGTTATAATCAGGAATATAATCATGATTAGTTGTATCCTATCGACTGAATGCATCTGATGATTATATTATTGATAATTTGTATATGTGACAGCGCATAGAGAAAGGGACCTAAGGGTAAAAAAAAATCAATTTTCACTTTTTTTTTTTGATGTGGACAACATCTGAGCATCGAATGAGACCGATCTCATGCCCCAAAAGTGTTCCCTCCCAGAGATTTGCGCGTTTTATGATGTGATGGTACACCAAAGATACACGTATTTGAACAAAACCGGGTTTTACCCTTAGGTCCCTTTCTATTTTGCACGTCATATATATGTAAAAATTTGTACTTATTGCAATAATAAAAATTCTGACGTGAATAACTTTTTTATATATATACATACATACCTACATATATACATACATACATACGTATACACATACATACATACACAAAAACATACATACATATATACATAGATACATTTTTGTTAACTCTTTATTGCTAAACACCTGATGGAAAATAAAATGAACTGTAATACAAATAAATCTCTGACTCACTTATATCGGTTATGTTCGTTGTTTGTGTACGAGTCTGGTTGTGTTCAACGATGCACGAGTAGAATAATAAGATAATGGCGTGTGCAAAACAAGAAAAAATTAAATTTTAATGAAAAAAACAGAGGCAACAACTGCAAAAACAACACAGCACAAATGTTTAAGGACATTTAAACAAAGTAAGAAAATTAAAGGTCAATAAATTTACTTTGCAAAAATACGAAAGCTACAAACAACTATACAGACATACATATAGAATTAAAAATATATTGGGAATATAAATTAGCTTTCATTACCAAAATTACATTTATTGTAAAACGGGGAAAGATTCTGTTTTATTTAAAGTACTGTGTTTTTCTAGAATACCCCGAATAAAGAAGGTTTTATTAATAGGATAACATTTTAATTACTTTCAGATAGATTTTTATAGGTGACAGAGGTCCCTTTAAAATTTATTTATTTGTGGGAGTGGACAATGTATGGAAATTAGAAAATTATTGGCTTAACATTTAGAAATTGGAATTTAATGACAGTGAGAGGGATGTTCGCCAGTGGCCTATTATAGACAATCTTTGTTGTGAGACTGTGACTAATTTTGATCTCAACATTTATGGTAGACTGAATGGCATAGTTACATACATAGTATATACATATGTATTTGCATCAACCGCAACGAAAACGTGTTGTTTTATGAGGGTTCAACAAGAATGTTGCTTTGCTGCCAGTATAATTATGTATTATTATTATTTATTTAATCCAAAAAAGTTTATCTAAGTTTTAATTAAACTAAGGAGCAATAGCTCTATTAGCCATCAGTGAAATTAATTAGTAATTTTGTAACAAAAATAAATAAGAAAACTAATATTCCCTTTATATACAGTGGCCGACAAAAGTCTACATACGACCCTCATTTCTTCCACCTGACGAGACCAAAAGCATTATGAAAAAAAGTAAAGATGCAGTTTTTTTTTAAATCTGGTTTTATTAATAGAAAACGAAAAAAATAACATACTTTAATATACACTTTAAAAAATATTTACAAAAAACGAAAAAATAGCATTGACAAAAGTCTACATACGGCCAACATGTCATGCTTTGTGTTTTGCTTGCTGCTGGATGATAACGGCTAATTACCGTTATTTTTTTAAATTTACTTTTCTGCATGTTTTACATTTCAAATCAATTGCATTCGGTTGTATTCTGGACAGTTTCCAGCATAATTCAATTATAACAACGACCTCGCGAAAATAAATTTCAACTGATGTGAGAAACTTAGTAGTAAAATATAGAAACGAGAAAAAATCTTTCGGGGAAATATCAAAACTGTTGAATTTAAGTAAAGCAACAGTTGAAACTGTATTAAATAATTTTAAAAACACTGGTTCTATTGAAAATATAATATATAATAAACCGCGTAGTGGTCGCCCTAAAAAGCTTAGTCGCAGAGATGTCAGCTTTATAATAAAATTAGTGGAAAAAAATCTAAAAGTGAATGCCACAACGCTGGCCCAAGAGCTAACAATAAGATCAAATACGGTTCTGCATCCACGAACAATTCAAAGAACCCCAAATAATACTGGTTTCCACAGCAGAAATCCGCGCAAAAAACCCCTTATAAGCGAATAAAACCGAAAACTTCGCTTGGAATTCTCCAAAATTAATTTGACAAAGGATTTGAATTCTGGAAACGAGTTTTGTTTAGAGATGAGTCAAAATACAATATTTTTGGAAGTGATGGAAAAGCGAAAGTTTGGAGAAAAGCTAATACAGCGATGAATCCGACGCACTTAGTACCTACTGTTAAGCATGGGGGTGGCAACGTGATGGTTTGGGGTGCTGTCGCTGCATCTGGTGTAGGAAATCTTGTATTTGTCGAAGGTTATATGGATCCGTTTCAATATAAGTCTATTTTAGAACAAAATCTGGGAGCATCGGTCAATAAATTAGATCTTGGTGAGAGTTGGATTTTCCAACAAGATAACGACCCGAAACACAACGCTCAAGTTGTAAAAGAATGGCTGCTTTACTATGCCCCCCGACATTTGCACACACCACCTCAAAGCCCGGACTTAAATGTCATTGAACACGTTTGAGAGATTTTGGAATGTAAAATCAGAAAGCATCATATTACTAGCGTGCCAATGTTGAAAAAGATGCTGAAAGAAAAATGGCTAAGAATTACGCCGATTGAATTGGAACATTTAGTTAATTCAATGCCCAGACGCTTACAGGCTGTTAAAGATGCCAATGGTGGCCCAACCAAATACTAAATTTAATAATAAAAATATTATTTAATGTTTCAATGAAGTTTTTTATGTTAGCTTACAAGCCGTATGTAGACTTTTGTCAATGCTATTTTTTTGTTTTTTGTAAATATTTTTAAAAGTGTATATTGAAGTAAGTTGTTTTTTTCGTTTTCTATTAATAAAACCAGATTTCAAACAAACCTGCATCTTTACTTTTCTTCATAATGCTTTTGGTCTCGTCAGGTGGAAGAAATGAGGGTCGTATGTAGACTTTTGTCGGCCACTGTAAGTAACTTGTTCTGTTGTTTAAAATAGAATTTTGTTTTAGAATATGGCATGTAATAATGCAAACCATAATACCCTTAATTCACACTTTTTAAAATATATCAACAAGGTATTAGAAATACGCTATTTAAAATTAATAAAATAAAAAATCACATAAAGATAAGCAAAATAGAAATCAAATTAGGTACTTTTTTATGTACCTATTTACATTTTATTTTTCTATAATGTTTAGCACGTATGTTTGTAACTCAACGCAATGCAACGTGATAAGAGTTTTTCAATAAAAAAATGTGCATATGTACGTATGTGCATGCATATGAATTTGTCTATGTCTGATTGTAAGTGTACTTTTGATACTGTTGCTTCACACCTTACGGTGGTAATGATGATAATAAAATAATGAAAGCACACACAAAGTCAAAGCAGGCAGCAACAGCTTGCCAATATATATATATACATTCGTATGTATTTTCAGCAACAACAACGCAAAAAATAAAAACAAATCTCTAAAAGAAATATATTTTTTATACCTATATTTTATATTCTTCTAACGATGGGTGTAGTAACGTGCCCCCTTGTTTTGTATTTGGCAATAATATTATTGTTTTGTTGGTTTATAAAAATATGTACGTCAATAAATATGTAGGTATACAAAATCCACATCAACTTATCGCGTTGAGAAAAGAAATCAATGCAATATTTAAAAGAAAACAAATACACTATGTATACATTTTGATGGACACAATGACAAAACATATGTTAAAGAAAAAGAGAGTGTAAAAAGTGAGAAACTGACAAGGCAAAACTCAAGTGTAGAACAGTGCTGCCAGAAGTTTTATTAAGCTATATATCGTTAGCTGAAATACAAAACTACGTAACTAACAAAAAATGCAAAATCGAGTTTATGATTGAATATGATGCATATGAACAAGCTCCATGTCCTCTCCAACTTTAACTGTCATATAATAAAAATAAGACATATTATTAGCAAAAATCGAAAGCACGTAACTACAAGTGCAAGTTCTACATAAACCAAAAGCACGTAACTACATTCTTGTTGCTTGAAAATAGTAACTTACACATATTCATTTCTATTTAATTTTATTAATTCATAGTGGGTTTTGAATTTTTTAATTGCACTAGCGGATAGTGCTACTATGCTCCTCATCCCTTCCCTCGTAGTCCTATTTTTTTCTTTTAAATTTTTACTTTGTTAATTATAATAAATTTTAATCATGTTTTCATTGATTATATCCACACCACAGTAGTGGAGAGGGTATTAATCATTTGTGCTGATGTGTGTAACGCCTTAAAATATTGTTCCTAGACCCACCTTAAAGTATACCGATCGACTCAGAATCACTTTCTGAGTCGAACTAGCGATGTCCGTCCGGCTGGCTGGCTGGCTGGCTGTCTGGCTGTCCATGTAACCTTGTGCGCAAAGTACAGGTCGCAATTTTGGAGATAATTTGATAATGGGACATGGGCCGAATCGTAGGACCACGAGGGAAGATATGGGGAAATTTCTTCCTCTCAGAAACTATCAAACCGATTTTAATGAAATTTAAAACATATAGATCTATATCTATATGGACACATAAGATATACAGTTTTTCAAAAATAGGACCACAAGGGGAGGTGGGGCAATTTCTGCCTCTCACAAACTTTCCAACCGATTTTATGAAGTTTATAAACATAGATAAATCCATATTTATATGGACACATAAGCATGATGTGTTTTTAAATACTGTGGTGTAGGGTATCATATGGTCGGGCTTGACCAACTATACTTTCTTACTTGTTTTACTTTGAAGAAATACATACCATATATATGTTAAACATTGTTTTTCGTTATGCAAGGAAACAAATTCGACTATTGAACACAAATACCTAGTTGTAGGGCACACACAAATGTAGTGTGACTCGACACATTCGCACATAGAAAGAAAAATTAGCAACAAACAAATAAACTTACCATCGCAACTTGTAGGTAGGTAGGTAGAAAGGCCGGTGTGAAGTCTCCTTCACACCCTCACCCAGAGACCAATATGGTCCATTGTGATGCCTTATTCAGGGATAGCCCTAGAGAGATAGAAAGTTAGTGAAATAAACAGAGAAAGCATAAGATAAATAAGAAAGAAAGAAAGAAGGTTCCGGACCAAACCCGAGCGAAATCCTACTCAACCAAATACGCCCTACGTGCGTCCAGCACCCAGCCTACTCTCGCGCAGCCAGGCCATCCCCATTACGAATCCTATCAGATTCTCGAGTCCGCAACCCGAGACATCCCCTAATTCGCCCAGGAATCTACTGCCCAGCCACCTCTGCCTGCTGCCCCGCAACCTGGGACAGTGGCACAGAATGTGCTCCACCGTCTCCAACTCCTCAGGGTCCTCACACAACCTGCACATATCCGACAATCCGGATCCCATCCTCACCGCCATCCTGCCTATCATACAGTGGCCCGTGATCATTCCTATCATGGTCCTAACGCAGACCCTACTCCTGCCCATCAGCAAAACCGAATCGGACCTATTAAGCACCGGCCACAGCGTCCATGATACCCGACAGTCCGTTCGATTCCCCCAGGCCAGATTGGTCGCGCCCACAATCCATTCCCTGATTCTTCCAAAATAGAATGCCATTGGAGGCCTAACCGCCTCCAAACAGTTAGGATCCTCCATCTCCGAGCCCTGTCTCGCCAACCCATCAGCAAATCGCAACTTGTAGATTTAATCAGAAATGCACGAAGAAACCCCATTCCACTCAAAGTGCATCATTTGACTCATGAATACTTTCTCGATTACGAATCAGTTCCCAAAGTTTATTCATCAATACGACCCGGTAAGGTATTATTTAGAATGTTCCTTATAGAAACTCAATAAAACATTTTTTTCTACATGTAAAAAGGTTGGAGATCCTACAGTCAATATGATTCGAGTATTAGCCTATGATCTGTCAGGAGTAATTTATTTTAAAGTTAAAGCAACAGATGAGTAAAAGGAACTTCTGCAAAGAAATTACATTAACAACGTATTAAAATTTCAAACCAAAAATTCAACCCGATTGCCATTCTTATTACAATGAAATTCCATTTGAGAAGTAGTTAAAGTTCTATTTTTTCTTTTATTTGCATTGTAAATGTGAATTATCTTTGGTTTTTGCAAACCATTTTTTACTTTCATAGTTTGCAAAAAAAAAAAAAATATATATATATATATACATATATAAAATGATATATTAAAAAACAACAGAACAACTTCTTTTATTCGTTAAAACTTAAAAAAATTTCATTGTAGTTACGTTTTTTTGTTGAAGAAAAAACGGGTTTAAAAGCACGTAACTAACCTTACTCTTTGAAAGATGAATAAATTAATATTTTTATTCCAGAAATGAATAAATCGATCTATTTTTAGGAAATCTGCGATATTGGATTATTAAAATTGCATTTATTTTTCAATATATAACATTTTTTGTTTCTCCTGTAAAATAGTAAAAATGTTAGTAACGTGGTCTTGAATTTCAGCTGACGCTATGTAATATGTATAATACATAATAATCGGATTTGCAATTGTCAAACTAATAGACTAGCTCACTTCCAACTAGCTTACCTTTTTATTAACATTAAAGGATGGGATTCAATATCCTACACAATCGCACGATTTCACCCGAAAATTTGAATGATCATATTCGACTTTTCGGAAATCTGACATATTCTATTCTATTTTTCAAAATTTGTGATCGCATAGAATGTAGAATTTTAAGAACGTTTTTATAAATATTTACATGTCATTCAATTTAATTTTTAGATCACACTGTCATACATTAAGAGCACACACGATTTTTTAACTACAAGGATAGAATAGTGAATCAACCAGTTTTAGTACTATTTTTAAGGTGAAATCACTTCGCAGGTAATGTTGGAAAGAAATGTCAAAGTTGATTGTATTTTTGGACCTATCGACAAACTAAATAAAATATAAAAATATTTTGTTATTTTATTAATGTTTTTGTAGTATATTGATATTGGACCATATTGGTCTCTGGGTGAGGGTGTGAAGGAGACTTCACACCGGCCTTTCTACCTACCTACCTACCTAAGTAAAGAGAAGCCGTATTTATATCTAAAAGTTAGCCTCTGCTTTTACATCACACACGACGATCTCCTAACTAGCAGACCGATTACGCTTAGCAGATAGTTACCAAAATTGAAATTTTTAAATGGTACTAAACTTCTCTAAAATGGTACTTTTTTCGTTCTTATTTTTTTTTTTTTTTTTTTTTTAAAGAATTTAAATATTTTCAGTTCTGAAAGGCTTTATTTCTGGAAGATCCGCTAGTACACGGAATTGTGAATTTATATTTTCATTTTTCTCTCTCGTTTGGATATAACATTAATAGCAATGGTATTATGCTGTTGGTTTTCCCGGAAACAATATTTGTTGGACATAATCTGCTTATGATTCTAAAGGTTTATTTTTCAAAACAAAGTTTTAATCTTAAAAATTAGACTAATTTTTAAACGAACAATTTTTGTTCCATCAATAACACACTGTAGTAAAAATTAGGGATGGGCAAATTGAAAAATTATATCGATATATATCGAATCGATATATCGAACGTTTTTTGCTGAAACTTTTACCAAATTAAAACATTTAGTATACCTTTGTACATACATATATATTTATGAACAAACATAATATATGTAATTAATTGTTACCAAGGTATATTTACACAAGGTAGACTCATTTGGGAGTGTAGACATGCTGCTCTATAAAAGGAACCGAGTTGTCAAAATTGTCTTCATATAAAACAAAAACAATTTAACGCACACATGTACAAATTTTGGCTCATATACACGAAATTTGACGTTTGGGTTCCAACTAGAGGTAAACAGCTGACAAACATATGGGCCAACGAGTTTACCTTGTGTAAATATACCTTGATTGTTACATTAAAAAAATTAATAAGAACAAAAAATTCAATCAAAACAAAAAATTCAATTATAACAAAAACAAAAGGAAAGAATACAAAAAACCATATAAAATCTAAAAAAAATTATATTACGAAAATTTTAAATGGAAGTAAATAAGTCATGGAAGTACCAACGTACCTTAAAATTGAATTGCACCCCAAAAGTACCAACTTTAACTAGAAATGTTTTTGATTGTTTAAGTTAAACCAGTAATCATCAGATATGGACATCAGGAGCACTCTCTGTTTTATGTGCTCTCCTGTCAATCTGCCTCTTGTATCCGGCACTGCTTCTTATAAATGCCAATCATTTTAGATCTTCATATTAGTTTAAAAAACATATGATGCATGCAGTGATGCCAATTCTTAAAAAAAAATATTGTTTGAAAAACGGCTAAAATTTAGAGTTTTTAATGAAGACTGACTTTAAAAAATATCGAATTCGATAGTCGTATTTCAATATCGATACATCGATGTATCGGTATTTTAAATATCGGCGATATATATCAATTATTTTTTATTTAAATATCGATATTTTGATATATCGATATGTTTTGCCCATTCCTAGTAAAAATATCTGGCATAAGTCGCAATTTACACTAGGGACATTTCTTGCCGGACAGACGAAGTTTGATGGCGAGGGGTCGAAAAGGTAGAGTGTGTAGTACATGACTATCTGTACTGGACATTTTTTCATTTCTCTTTCTAACTTTAAGTAGTTTACATCTTTTTGCTTTATTTTATTTTTCTGTCTGACTTTATATGTAAACGCTTCAGGTAAGATTAAGAGAGAATTCAAAAAATGTCCGGCAAGAAATGTCCCTAGTGTAAATTGGGACTAAAATGTGTATGTACGTGTACAAAACTTTGTATGTATTAGTGTTTTTTGCATTCATTTGTTTTTGAAAATGTGCATGTATTGGTTTTGTGCTGCTTGTGCGGGGTTGAAGCCGGTTGAAACTTTCCGCCAACGAAAAACCATTCCCTTCACCTCGCTTGCCATTTTACGCCAGCATAATTAGACAGTGTGTGATGGGCCAATCACAGATTAAATGATTTTGCAGTTTCTTTGAATTTATAAGCAACGTAAATGGATATTATCCAATGCAGCCCTTTTTATAAAATTTCTTACCACTTGTAAGAACAAATATTCTATTCTGGAAAGCAAAATATGAATCCTGGCGTCCTCGCTTAATACAACAATATTAACAAACACAACACACAAATGATAACCAAAGTCAGCTATCGAAATGATCACATCACACAGTTTTGGTTAAGCGCTGAGTTGGGAATGTTGCTAACATATTAAAAGTTAAAAAGCGCAAAGGATAAAAAAGTACTAAAGACATCGCGGGGGTACTGCGGTATTTTTAATATGAAAAAGTACTGAAAAAAGTACTAAAGTACTGAATTTTTCAACACTGGTTAGCAAAGAGTTAATTTGAAATGAATTTTTAGCTGTCAGAAACAATTTGAATATCAACCCTAAAAAATGTTGTGTACATCCAACTACATATTTATTTGATTCAAATGAATCATTATGAATCGCTTATAAATCTTGTAACTAAGAAAGTCTTAAAATGTGTAACCACAAAAAAAAAAAGTTGACAATTTCTACTGCAGTTTTTCTCCTCAAATTTTACGTTTGTTTACAAAATTGCTTTGACATAAAACAGCTGTTTTTCAAACACTGCAATTGTTTGGTTGTCAGTAAACATAAGTTTAGCAAATGGATAAGAAATACATTTTAAATAATATCTATTCTAAATTCATGCTAAATTTTGGTTGGTCGTATTTATGATGTAAGCAAAAAAAGAAAAATATGAATTTCTTTCAAAAAAAAAACAGTTTTTTTTAGAATTTATAAGAAATTATTCTTGTATATTAGTGTTTATTAATATTTAAATTTTAGTACATGCATTATGGGGCTATGTTTAGCACATTTGAAATACCTTAAACGCGAAAAAATTATTAGCTCTAAAATAAAAAACGCGCAAATTAAGCCCTTTGTCATTTCTATTAAGCACCTTTTTACTTTTTGGTCGGTGATTATATTCTTTGTTTTTCTGGCAATATCGAATTTTGAAAAATATCCTTAAAATTGCGTTCGAATAAAAAAAAAACATAAAAAGTACGGTTTAGTTTAAGATCGACGTGCATAGTTATAAAAATGCAATTGATAACAATCCATTTATTTAATCTTCTAGTTTTGCTATAAATATATTTATATATTCAAACTAAAACGCTGAATTTGAGAGGGTTTTTGGTTAGTTAAAATCAAATGGGCCCATAAGTTGTATTAAATATACACCCCTATCGTAAATAATTTTCCCCTGGTAATTTTTCCCCTTTTCACATATTTGCGATCATGAACAGCTCCCATGAAAAAAATGTAATTCAAAGGAGAATAATAACGTGAAAAAATGTTGACGGGAATAAATTCCTCTTTAATTTCCCTCGTAATTTGTTCACATTTCCCTTAGATTTTCTCACTTTATATTTGCTAGGGAATAGAACGTGTATGTTAGTAGTTCCTCCTATAAATCGAATTTTAAGGGCTAGATCCGTTAATAAGGCACAAACCGATATATTGGTCAACAAAATGCAAAACAAGAGGTTAATTGCCGCCGGATTTGTGAAAGACGTGGTGGCAGAATTTTGGAAAATATTTTACTACATAAAATTTAAAAAGTGCAAAAAACTAACGTTGTTATCAACCTATCCCTCCAATACTAATTATTTAGATTTATTATTTTAACTTTCCTTTAAAATATATACGTGTATATTTTTAAACAAAAATTTCAATGATTTTTAATTTTTTCTAATTTTCTTCCTTTTTACATTCACTGGAACTGATAGATAGCATGAAAAATTTTTCACATGAGATTCACGATTGCTTTTTTCCCTTCGAGGGGAATGAACATTTCATGGGAACAAAAATTCCACTTGTTATTCACAATTACGAAACACATGACGAGATATGCTCAAATATTAGTTCTGGCGAAAAATATAAAGAAGTCATAATATAACATAGATAGTGATTTATGAAATGAAGACGGGTTTGACCAAGTGTTGCAAATTTTCTAACACAATGACCAATTATAGAAGGAAGTAAAAGCTACTTAAGCTACAGTTGTATCTAAATTGTTATTTAACATTTCTTTGTTATATATTAAAAAATATTTGTCAGCCCTTTTTTGCGCTATTTTGAAAAAAAACTGCCACCACGATAATGTACTAAAACCGTAATATCTTTCTATTTAGCCCTTTTTAGCCCATTTTTCAAATTTCTTCACGCGTTTAGTGTCCCAAGTGTTGGCATCACTGAGCTCAAGACCTGATGAGTTAAACTTGACGTGTGTTAACCGGCACTAACTTTATACAGTTTATACGAAACAAACCTTTAGAACGCGAATTCAACACCACCCGGAGGGAAAATCTTATCTGACAGATCGCTTAGTTGGTTTCTTTTATTGAAAATATATTTGCAATAGAATTTTCATGTTTAAAAAATCGTTTGCCGCTCCTATTTAGGTAGCTCAGTAAGTCGTATTTTAAACAACCAAAAGTAGTCGGAATCTACAGCAATGTTGCCACATTATATTTTATCGGACCCTTGTAATAATGGAGAAAACTTTAAGATCACTTTATCGTTCTTTATTGCTATTGTTCACGTTAACTTCCAGAAACTTTATTATTAGGTTGTAAAAATTGCCCTAAGTGGGCTGTCAAATATTTGTTAAGTCTGATCATATAAAGCTTAAGACTACATTATTAAAAAAAAATTTAAATTTTTACGTTATTTTAAAATATACATTCATATGTACATCTTTTTTTTATAAGGCGTACTTTAAATGTCCTAAAAGGACTTTGAGAAATTCCATGTTTTATGACAGGATACAAAAATTTAAAATATAAATCCAAATAAAGCAATTCAACTTTATATTCGAAAGCATTATAAAAAAATTTTTTAATTTTTTTTTTTACTATTTTTCATAGAAAATAAAATACGTTTGCTATGGAATTGTGGATAAAAGGAAGTGCCAAACATCCCTACAAGAAGTGAATGAGCGAGTAGTCACTTTTTCACGTTGGTGTTAAGAAAATGATAGAAAGAAATGACAGAAAACTTGATTTCGGTCATTTCATTCTATCATTTTCTTAACACCAACGTAAAAGAAGTGACAACTCGCTCATTCTCTTCTTGTTGGGATATCACTGAAAGTGCTTAATAAATAAATAAATAAAATAAATAAATGGCATAACTGAGTCTGGCAGTTTTTTGGAGTTAAGAACGTAAATAATATTAGCCGTTTATAGTGACAAACATAGTATGTCTGTACAAATAAAATTGATAAAAACTATTTTTTGTATTAGTTGGCAAATTTTACTTTTCATGTTAAAAATAAAATTCTTTATTCATACTTAGGTATTTAAAATTATTTAGCTAAAACTTGTTTCACACAAAAACCACGTAACAAAGTGATAACATCCTGGTTAACAAAAACAACAATGACAAAAAACCCATCGGACAACTATTTGTAGTCTGTTAAAGTGCAGTTTTCTTAAAGTATTATTTTTGCTTTCATTTTATAAAATGCATTCGTAAAAAAGAAGAAAATAAAATTCGTCTATCAATAGTACTTTTTCTTTATAGGTATCTTTTCTTATTATTATTTCTTAAAGAAAACAAGTTTTAGCTAAGTAGGTACTTATGTATATCTATAAATTTTTTTATTAACACAAACTTAATAACATTTTTAGTTCTACTTAAATATTTTAAGTGTTTATGCTAAAAATTTGTTTATTCTCTTAATTCCTTTAAAGTAAGGCATCAAAATGTACTAAATATTGTACATTTTTCCTATTTTTGACTTAAGAGTAAAAACATGAAAATACGTCAAAATATGTAGACATTCGTAAGTTTTTTTTTTTTTTTGTTTATATTTATTAAAAGTGTAAATGAGAGAAAACGGAAGATAGATTGATAGAGAGGGAGAGAGAAAAGCAAAGACAAAATGAAAATAAACACAATGCAAAATTGTAGCAGTTCAATTAGTGGTGTTGTAGTGGTACAAGAGTATTTTTTTATTGCTGCTTAAGGAGGCAATGGTGTGAACAAAATTTTATTTATTTTTTGTATGTTTAATACAGAATTTGTAAATATGTGAAATATAGTCCTAAATTCCAATTTATTAATTTTACTAATAAAATCTGCAAAAAAATATGTAAAATAATTGTAAATAATAGGTATTATGAAAAAAACATTGTCATAAATTGTTGAAAAAATGTTAAAAGTAAAATAAAAAAATATACAGCAAAATAAAAGCAACGATTAATTGTATATATCCGTAAACTAACGAATAAAGTAAACTTAAACGAGAAAACTTAACCGAGTGATCTTTTTGTGTTATAAAAACAGCTGAGTGCAAGTTCGCTATTTATTGAAGAGAAAAAACAAATTCAACGAAACAATCCACATCGTAAAAAAGAATAGCAGAAAAAGAAAATGGAGCAAATATGTTAATTTTAGTGATAAAGAAAAAAAATCTTAAAATGTAACAAAATAACGAAATTGGGAAAATTAATTTAAACAAAAAAAAAAAAAAACAATTTAATTGTTTAATTAACAAAAAATAATAATGAAATTTTTTTTAAATAAATAGTTTTGCAACAAACTACACGCGTCAGAGATAAAAAGCAGCAAAAAGCAACAATTTCTGGATTTCTACAAAGTCAACTCTACAACATCTATCTACAAAATCAGCAGCAAATAAAAAAAAAATTGGTTTTTATTTATTTGCGTTGAAGAAAAGTTACTACATGAAACACGTCCAGTAAATAATAACTTTTTTTTTTTATTAAAAAAAATCAACAATTTCTAGCAGAGGAAATATTTTAAGAATATGAATAACAGTTTCCAATTGTATTTCTGCATTCTCTAGAAGTCTGTGTGCAGCAACAATAACATCCAACCACAAATTCACCAGACATTGTAAAATAACTTATTTACAAAAACAAAAGTAAGCTAAAAAAATATATTAAAAAAAAACAAATTGATAAATTTTTTCTCGATTTTGAACATTTACAAATTAAAAAAAAAAAAAAAATTATAAATATTTGGAAAATACGTACCCGCTAGTGCTTAAAATTGACATAATTTAACAGGTTTTTAAGTTTGACATAAAAAACAACAGTTACTTGCAAAATTAAATGTTTATTTAATATTTATTTTTTGCAAGAGTGGTTTAAAATTTAAAAAATGTTTACGAATTTAAAAAAATATCTATAATTTAAATTATTTTAAATATTTTGTAAGGAACAAAACACTACTGTGCATCGCAATAGTATACCTATTTTGTATTTTTTTTTTTTTTTTTTTTTTTTTTTTTTTTTTTCAATATAAATACATATGGGCATTTCCTGGGGTCACGAACGTACGTTCGTACGCTTTTTATGTACAAATAATATAGAAAACAAAACTTTTCCTAGCATTTTTTTTTTTCGATTCGATAGCATTTGGGTAGCTGCATGTTTAGTGCAAAAGATGGATTCCATCGAGTTTAAGTTCTCATAATGATAGTTGTAAACATGTGGTCACGAACGACTTTGGCTGACAGCAGTTAAATGTAAAAATCTGCGTAATGGAACGGAATATTCAAAAGTGATTAATTTATTTTAAAAGTGTATTAATGTACCCTACAAGAAGAGAATGAGCGAGTTGTCACTTTTTTCACGTTGGTGTTAAGAAAATGATAGAATGAAATGACAGAAAATTTGATTTCGGTCATTTCATTCTATCATTTTCTTAACACCAACGTGAAAAAAGTGACAACTCGCTGATTCTCTTCTTGTACGGGTAGGTCTCCATGCAGTATTTACCAAAAAAAATATCTCTTAGTTTTTGTTTAATTGGCTAAAGTACCGGTCGCGAACGTACGATATTTCCATATGTTTTTTTTTATTATTATCACCATGCAGTTTCCCATTAATGTCTTCAAATTTCCTTAACAAACAACTAAATACTCAATGTACAATTGATTGTAATGAAAATATTATGAAGAAAGAGTGTAAACATAACATATTTTTGCATGTAAAATAAGCATATAAAAATGTGTTTAGAAGTAGAAAATATAAAATTTTCCAGTTTCCAGTGCAATTTCCTCAAGTAAAACAGCTGAGACGTGCTATGAAAACATTCTTTTAAAACAACATAGACTTTTTTTTATAATAATAAACAATAAAAGACGATGATTATCAACATTTTATTTTTTCATCCTGGTAGACCATTCTGGGGAAATGCCCATATGTATGTATTGTAATCTTAAGGTGTTTCGAAAAAAAATTTTCCGGAATTTTTTCTCTCTATCTTTGAAAAAAGACGTAAAGCTACGTACATACATATAAAAAATGTTGACCGGAAAAGATTGATGAATCCACATTTACATTTTATTTTTTACTTGTTTGTTATATGCAAAATTTTTTAAAATGCTGAATGTTTTTCTTTCAAATAAATCATTTTTGTTTTTAAAGCATATTTTTTTTTGCGATTTCTGGAACCGGCCCTACGGGTCTACACCGATGGTTCCAGGATGGGCAATAGAGTGGGTGGAGGTTTCTTCATCGAGGAATTGGACATTAGGGTATTCTTTTAGGCTACCAGATGGCAGTAGTGTGCTGCAGGCGGACAGCAAGGCTGCCATTGTAGCTCTGGCTGGTGTCTTAACGACATCTATGTTAACAGTGAGAATAAATGAGATCGCGAAATATTCCAGTGTACTTAATTTATTCCAGTGTAACGCTGACATGGGTACTAGGGCACAGTGGACGCCTGGGTAACCAAACTGCAGACGGTCTGGCCAAACGGGGCTGTCTCTTGGACGACATATTCGTCGACGGCCTGATTGGCACTTCAATGGCCCGCTGCAAGACTCTCATCAGACGAGAGTCGAACAGAAGGGCTCAGGGGAGATGGCAGGGGGAGCATACCTGCTTGATGGCCAGGGGCCTGATTCTGGCAGTCGTTTAAAATCTAATTATTTCAGTCAATACTGAACGAATTGGAATTATTTTTTCAGTGTTGTAAAGCATTAATTTGATTTTCACAACACTGAAAAAATAATTTTAATTCGTTCAGTATTAACTGAGATAAAATTGCGTTTGAATCGAGAAACTACTCGATCACGACTGCCAGAATTAGGCCCCAGGACTCTATGGCCTGGCTATGACGCGGTGAGAACGCGCCTACTATTCGGTCACGGCAGGGACCGGATGAGGACAGTGATATCGGTCATCACGGATCACTGGGTGATAGGGACTCATGCTACGAGGATGGGTCTTGCGTATAATGACTACTGTAAGAGTTGTCATGATGATGAGGAGGAGGAGGCGGTGTTTCACTTTCTCTGCCAATGCCCCGGTCTAGGTAGGGAGCATTAGGTTTAGGCGTTTTGGGAGACCAGAATTGCCATGTCTGGACGATTTGTGCAATGTGGGACTGAAATCGATCTCCCTGTTCTGCAGGGAGTCGGGGTGGTTCGAGGCTGCAGTGACCTCTGGGGAATAGTCTTGTGGATACTGGCTGACTCCTGTCACTGGCTAGGGGTATCACAAAGGGACCGCTATAAGGACCCAAGTGAGCCGTCGTCGTGACGGCTGCCCATTTAACCTAACCTAAGGCATATTTTTTACAATTTTTTAATTCATAATTTCAAGTTTTTACTGCTTATTCTGGTTTGACTGGTTATGCCTACATATGCATTAAGAGCTACATGAACTTCCCAACTTCTTGACATAAACACCTTCCTTTTTAATATTTTTTAAATCTGTTCACTTAATTAACTGGCGATACTTGCAACGAGAGAGTTTAATTAAATTTACAAAAAAAAATTTCCCAATAAAATTTTTTTCACATAACTACTCAAAAAATTAATTAAAAAGTAAATAAACCTTTAACTAAGTAATAAGTCAAAATCGAGTTTTTGATTGATTATTATGAATGACAATAAACTACATGTCTTGACAAAATGTTACACTTCTGCGATCAAAAGTTACGCTTTTATTAACAAAAAACAAAGGGACGTTCATTAGGCCGACTCACCTTACATGGTCAAAAAAAGTTAAAGATAAGATGTAACCCCCCTGAAAATTAACTTTGACATGTTATATGAAGATTACCAAAATATTTTGGCTATAGCGATAATCTCCCGTGAGCTAAACCGCGTCAAAGAAGGGTCAAAATGGTATTTTTCATGAATAAAAAGTTTGGTAAATTTTTTTGTCACATGGGTGGCCAAATATAATAGATATTTAGGAGTTCTTCAATTCTGCATTAAAACATTATAGAAATCTATCCACAGACTCGATACAGCGAGATATTTATGTCAGTTTTTTGATGCTTTTAATTCGATTTTAATGAAAATTAAAATAACTTAACCATTTTTTGTCCGATTTAAATTTTTATTAAAATCCAATTGTAAAGCATTTAAAAACTGACATAAACATCTTAGTTTCTCGAGACTGTGGTTAGATTTTTAAAGTGTTTTAATGCAGAATTGAAGAACTCCTAAATATCTAGTATATTTGGCCACTCTTTGGACAAACAAAATTTACCAAACTTTTTATTAATGAAAAATACCATTTTGGACCCTCTTTGGACGCAGTTTAGTTTAGGGAGATTATCGCTAGAACTGCAAAACGACATAATAACACATTTTTTCTAACAAAATATAATAAAATGGTTTTCTTTTTCTTTAAAAGTTGTTTGAAGAATTCCATGGACGACTTATCATGTTTTTCTGAAATGGTTATAGTTTTCATTTTACAAAGTTTTTATCTTCTTCTGTAAAACTATATTTTTGTTAGTTACGCCTTTTTTCAATTAAGCTAACGATATATGTTGTTGTTTTATTAATCTTTTAAAAATTTATTTCTTAAACATTTTGAAAAGGGTTTTAAAAAGTTTGTTTTGTTAACAAAAACAAGAAACAGCTGTTTAAATGAAAAAAAAAAATAAAAATTTAATCTAAAACGAATTATTAATATACATTAGGGACATACATATGTTTTTAGGTATATATTTTTTTGACGACATTCTCCTAAGAGTCAAGTTTTTTTTTGCCTTCATCGCTAAATACTTAGTACACCGAAAATGGCCAAAAATTTGAAAGAGTAAAAATTTATATTGTTACAATAAAAACAGGTAAAAAATTATATTCGGTTAAGCCCAACCTTATAATAACCTACACCACAGAATTTAGAGACAGACAAATTTTCGGGAGACTTGCAGTTTTTGGTGAAAATTTGTTTAATAAATCTTTTATAGAACTTAAATATTTTTTTTGAATAAGGGGCAGGCATTTCTTTTGTACAATTGTTCAATCATTGTTGTGATTAAAAAAAAAAACAGGTTTTTGAAGTAAAAATCTGCAAGACTGTCTTGCACTTCAAAAAAATGCAAAACATATAAACCTGTACATTTGGCAACACTGGTTGCACCGATGGAAATTAATCCGAATTGAACCAGAACTTTTTTTGTAAAGAATTTTGTTTTTGTTGACATAAATAATGTTATAAGGTTCAGATAGTTGTAAAAAAATTTCAGCAAAAGCTCATCTATTGCGGTTGGCCTACGTCTACTTCTTAGTGGGATTTCACAATAAGCTTATAGTTGTTTTTGGCATACACCATCAGGAATACCTTGTAGTTCGATTTTAGCGTCATCTTCTACAAAAAAATAACCTTTATTTTCTGGAGGCACAAAAGAATGGTATGCACTTCTTTTTCGCCACCTTCATCTACACTACCAAACTTTTCAATATAGTGCAAACCCATTTTTTCTAGCGTCAATTTGCTTTTAAATCGTCCAAAGATAAGTAAAATAAAGCAAAAAAATATGTTTTGTTGAATATTTATTTTTACTGACCTTGTACCTACCCGTGTGTCCATATGGACACACCTATAAAATTCTTAAAAAATATACGTCATAACAACAAAATTTAAAAAAAAGTCACAACTTGGTTTTATTTGGTAACCCTCTAACTGTTTTATTCATCAAAACTTTAATGATTGCAAATAATATACATATAAACAAATATTAAGCAATACTTATTTATTTATCTCAAAACTTTTGTTGCCGCGCTGCTTTCCTCAAACATTCACCAACTGAACTGTTTCTTTGCCATAATGAACGTTGATAAACAACTCAAAAATATGTGGCACCGGTATTCTAAACAAATTTGTTTGCATTTTCTGACCCTTTTAGCAACAGCTTACTTTTGTGTCCATATGGGCACAGGGGGTCTATTCGGGTTAACTCTTTTTCGCCAGAAGGACAAAGAAAATCCGTCCGTGCCATCGTCGAAATAAATTTCACTTTTTTCACTACTAGTTTTGTATACCGATGAAAATGCCGAAATATCTTAATGGTTCATATTAAAGAGTTTTTTTTTTTTTGATACTTTCTTTTAGTTTTCACTATACATATTATATTAACATAAAAAATATAAAAAATTATAAAAATACAAATTTGTATTTGTATTTATATACTTGAATAAATACATTTTGTAATATATATTGTATCCATTAATAATATTCAGGATTTTGCTTTTGTAATATATTTTTTATTGGCCTTGATAGGCTTTTGTATATTACTTATAATAAATAAAATAAATGTCGCCAGTCCGCCTGTAGACGGGTGTAGCAAAAGCGTCCTAACCCAGTTACAAAGTGCTTGTTTAAAAAAAGAAAATATTTATAGTTTTAAGTTACTTGTATCGTTTAACATACATACAAAATTGTTTTTAATATTTATTCGGCTTTTTCCATTTAATGGCTTATAACTTTCTTTATTTTTATCTAAGTTTATAAATTTTAAAATTATAATAAAATATCTTTGAAAATCGTCCGAAAAAATCGAATCAGTTTATTTTTTATCTAAATGGAGCAATTTTAAATGATAGTTTTTTACAAAACATCTAAAAATAAATAAATACAAAGGGTAATCACGATGGTCATTGTGCAAATTTGCTATTTGTAAGTTTGCTGTGCAAATTGTGTTTGATCGTGAGCATTTCACTTTAATTTTTTATGCAAATATGTAATTTTTCTAAAAATTTATTCTGGAAACACAAAAAACTTCTGGCAGCACTGTAAAAAATCTGCATTTGTTTTCAATTATACGCAAGCATATTAAAATAAATTTTTTCTTTTTATCTATTTTATATTAAAATCCACGAAAATGTTCAATTTATATGTTTTCTTAAAACCATTATGGCGCTTAATATGTCAAACGTTATTGTTTACATTTGTTTGCAACAGAGCAAATATGCACTACTAATTTTGCTCATGGTTTTTTTTAGTGCAAACGAAGTAAAAAAGAGCAAATTGCAAATACGTACATTTTGTTGTTGTGTTGTGCAAATGTGTGTATTTTTGCACGCATTTGCATCGTTTGCATACTTTGCACTACCCATCGTGATTTCCCTTACAATTGTTGTATGTGCTGATAGAAAAGATAAATATCTTATTAACAGTGTATAGTTATTTTATACAGATAAACCGATGTCGAAATTTTTGCCACTAAATAAAAACACTAATTTTAAAAAATATTGATGCTGCGGTAAAAAGCTAAAAAGTAGGTTTTTTATTATTATTTTTTCCTCTTTATGAGAATAAAATACAACGTTTTAGTGTTATTCAAAATGGAACTTCCCAAAAAAAAAAAAATTGTGGCGCTTCACCCATAAGTATATCTTCATGTACATATCGTCATATTAAATGCAAACGGACGTAACTACACCAAATTTCGATATTAAATTTTTATCAAAATACATGTTCGTGCAAAATTTAAGATTCCTACGAACAAAAATGGCGATTTTATTAACGATTTTGTAAAGTTGTTTGCTTCTCCTGTAAAAAAATAAAAAGTGTAGTTACGTCCGTTTGCATTTAATATGACGATATGCAGCTTTATTGCGGTTTTTTAACGACTAAATCGTTTTTTATAGTAGAATAGTTGGATAGATATACCTCTGTTAAATGTTTGCTAGTCATTTTTAAGATCCTAAAAAAGCGTTTAAAAACATGCAAATAAGTTGATAAAATTAAAAAAATATTTTAATTAAAATAATTTAAATTAATTGTTTGTTTTTCACTTTATTCGTTTGATACGTTGTTACAGTAAATTAAAAATTGATGCGATAAATATTTGAAAAGAAAACTGTCTATTTGGAGTCAGCAAGTTTTTGTACATAGAAAAAGTTTTTTTTAAATCTACAGATGCTAAGAGGGCATTTTTAAAATAGAGTATTTGCTCTTAAATATATTTTATACGATTGGACTCACAATTCCGCTTCCCTGTCAAAATATCCACAAAATCTTTAAGTACTGAAAATTCTTAATTTTGTAATTAACTGATTTAAATTTTTTATTAACTTTGTCTTCTATATCCCCTGGAACACCGGTAATTTTTCTTACGGTGTCCATAACTATAATAGCTTGGGACACCAATGAAAGATTTTTTGTTTCCGATTTTGTTACAACTTCGTGTAAAAACCCAAAATTTGCAGAAATGAACAATATTTGGTTCCGCGAATCACGTTCATTCCAATGTACGCTGAGAAATTCTTAATAGCTAAAACTATAACGGGTCCGCCATCTAACGTTTTTTTTTTCAACTAGTGCTTATTTCGTGAATGGTAACACTTAAGGCTCATGTCTGATTTGACAGATAATTAGTTTTATCCTTCCGCTGAACGAATATGGTTGTGTATACGCTTGAACAACGCTGGGAAATATGTATTGCGATATTACTTTGAAAATCATGGTAATGTTGCAGAATGTACGCGAAAATTGCGTACGGATTTTGGAAGAAGAGAAGCACCGTCAGCTCCGTATGTTCGTTATCTTGTGGAAAAAGTGAAAGAAACTGGCATATTCATCGAATAGCCAGCGTGAAAAGCCAAAAACAGTGCGTACACCCGAGAATATTGCTGCTGTGGCAGAAAGTGTGCATGAAGCGCCATCAACATCAATTCACCGTCGTTCTCAACAATTGAACATTTCGGAGACATCATTGAGACGAATTTTGCATAAAGACCTTGAAGCCAACTGACCATCCAATGCGTTTTCGCTTTGCTAAGTGGGCCTGCGATCGACTTGCAGAAGATGCTGATTTTGCCAAAAAAAAAATCATCTTTTCAGATGAAGCTCATTTTAATCTTGGTGGGTATGTAAACAAGCAAAATTGTCGCATTTGGGGCACAGAAAACCCGCACGAATACATTGAAAAGCCGATGCACCCAAAACGAGTCACTGTTTGGTGCGGATTTTGGTCCAGAGGCGTAATTGGGCCATTTTTCTTCGAAAATGAGCAAGGAGTGGCCGTTACACTCAATGCCGATCGTTATCGGGCCATGTTGAACGAATTTTTGTTCACAAAAATTGAAGAGGAGGATATTGGCAACATTGGTTTCAACAGGACGGCGCTACGTGCCACACAGCCGAATCTACTTTCGATGTTTTGCGCCCTGTTTTTGAAGATCGCATTATCAGCCGCAGAGCTGATGTCGTTTGGCCACCTCGGAGCTGCGATTTGACACCGTTGGACTATTATTTGTGGGGTGCCGTCAAAGATAAGTGTTACGCCGACAAGCCAGATACAATTGACGCTTTAAAGGACAATATTCGTGAAGCCATTGGTGAAATACAGCTGTACTTTCAAATAAAAAAAGAAATTTGAGAAAATATTCAGTAGTTTTTTTTATAGCATTTTCAAAAAAAAAGTTATTTTGCGAACACTTTATTAAAAAAAAAAAAAAAAAAAAAAAAGACTTCTACAAAAACTACATCTGTGGCATTTCGACAACATCTTAAGTCAAATTTAGAAAGTTTAAAAAAATGTTTTTAATCATACAAATTTTTATTCAAAAAAGATTTTTATTTACGTTTTAAAATTTTGTATTATAAACGATTTTTTTTTTTAATTTTGGTTTATTTTATTTTTTACTAAAAATTATTTTTTCACCAAGTTTTTTTAAAAAAATTTGTTGCTATCTTATCTCGACTTAAGGTGTTTTGCAAAATGACACAGATATTTATTTATTATTTATTTATTATCAAAAGTAATTTTTGGGAATATTATTTATTTTAATATACATAAGTAATATACAAAAGCCTATCAAGGCCAATAAAAAATATATTACAAAAGCAAAATCCTGAATATTATTAATGGATACAATAAATATACAAAAATGTATTTATTCAAGTATTTATGTACACCTAATTGTAAAAATACAAATACAAATTTTAAAAGAAATAAGACGTTACAAACTATGATGGTAAAAGGACGTTACATAAAGAGTATTATTGTATAAAGAGACTGTGCGACTGAGGAATTTGATCGTTAGAATACAGCAATGGAATTTTTGAGAAAAAGAACTTAAACAAGCAAATAAAAAAAAAAAAAATGATAAAAAGGCTTTATTCTTAAAACTTAAACACATAATAATATATACAACAATATAAAAAGTACGTAACAATACCGCAAAGACAGAGTAACAAAAAAATTAAGTAAGAAAGTATAGTCGGTCAAGCCCGACCATATGATACACAACACCATTAGTATTTAAAAACAAATTTTCGGGAGTGTATGGCTATATGAATAGGGATCTATTTATGGTTTGATAGTTTCTGATAGGCAGAAATTGTCTCTTATCTCCCCTCGTGGTCCTATTTTTTAAAAAATGCTTTCCTAATGTGTCCATATAATTATGGATCTATCGCTCATTTGCTGCAAGACCGGCATAACTCAAAAAATGAAATTTTGAAGTTAGAGATGCAGAATTGTTCGCTTTGTTTTTCTTTATATAGCGTATTTAATTCATCTTTATATCTTTTATACTTTCCCAGTTTGAAGAGAATGTGTCTTCTTTTTTACTAAGTGGTTAGAGCAAATCAAAAACTTAGAATGCGTTTCACTCTAAATGGGATTTTTTGAGTTATGCCGGTCTTGCAGCAAATGAGAGATATGTTTTACATTTCATTAAAATTGCTTTGATAGTGATCACAAAGACCCTATTCCGGAAAGCAGCTTGTATAGGCGCTATATTAAATTATGGACCGATTCGCCCTTGTGGCAATTAAAACCTATGGGCCAAATTTCATTAAAGTATCTTCAAAATTGCGACCTGTAATTTGCGCGCAATGTTTATATGGACAGCCAGCCAGCCGGACGGACATCGTTAGATCGATTCAGAAAGTAATTCTGGGATGATATTGTCAAGGGAAACACAAATTATTACCATAACGTTAAACGATTTTTTTAACCAGACTTGTTACAGCACAAAGTGAGTCTGAGTCGATTGGTGTATTTTAGGACCATTCAGCAAAAATGCATAATACCCTCTTCACTCTTGTGTAGTGGGTATAATAACATACAGCGATAATATAGGTTGTTGGAATGATATTGTACAAGGGAAACACAAAATATTACCATAATAACGTTGAACGATTTTTTTTTAACCAGAGTTGTTACAGCACAAAAGGTTAATTTTTTTAGTATTTATAAAAAATAAATTGCATAAAAAAAATAATTACGATTTTTGCAAAAATTTATTAAATAAGTTTTTTTTTGTATGAACAAATTAAAAATTATCTTAAAATGGAAAATAAGTAAAAAAAGCCGATATTGCGATGTAACTTAAATAAAAGCCGATATTGCCAAAATAAGCCCTAACAAATATAACTCATTCACTTTTTTTTTATGATCGGAATTTGGTTTCAATCAAAAACATTCTATCTTGTAAACCGAAAAATAATCATTTGCCTATTTTAGGTTGGCCTATTAATTAGTAATCCAGCAACGAACTGTGTCATTGATTCGGCAGGTTGTACTTCTCTAACAACTAAACAATAGGCCTTTTTGTAATAGTGATTAAGAACACAAATCGTATAGTCTGGCAAGTCTAGTTGGGAAGTGAGTTACGATTTGTTAACAGGGCTTCCGTTGAAAATTTCGAAAAAGTGTCCTAAAAAGGGTATTTAAGAAAAAAAGGTCAAAAAGGGTATTTTAAAGTAAAACAGGGTCAAGTTTATTAGTATGTATTAATTAACTACATTAGACTAAAATAAAAGTAATTATACATCAATTATAAATCAATGTTAAAACCACATTCCAATGTTAGTCATATTATCAAAAAAAGAAGTTACTTTTATAAAAACCTTTGATAATTTGTATCACTTTTTAGAAATACTTATTCTATTTTTTGTAATCCATTCTCCCAGCTCCGATTCGAGCAAATTGAGAGAGGAAAGCATGGACTCCCAAGTCTGTTTTAAGTTTATTTGTAAATAGTGTCCGTGGACACTATGACACTGGACGTTATGACAATTTTTATATGTATGTTCACAAAACTCATGAGAACTTTCGTAAGGAAAATGGAAACTTGTACTTATTTTCAAAAAGGTTCAAAAAGTGTCATAAATTTTGTTAAAATGATACAAAGGGATAAATTAAAAAAAGTGTCACAACGGGAACGCTGTTTGCTATTAAAGAGAGTGTATATGTTTTATATTTGTATAAAATTGCAAACTTGTTTTGGTTTTTAGATTTTTTTATTATTTAAATAATAGATAGCAGTTGAGTGTATTGTATGGTGGTGTATTAGGAAAAAAAACAAATTTGAAAAACAAATCTTTGCACACACTGAAAAAAATTGGAGAAGAAAATAAAACTTGTGATTAGCTTAGGCAAGTGATACAACTCACGTACTCCAAAATGAATGGTTGTAACTTTAGTTTATATGTAATATGACTATGCCAGAAAATGCTAAAAATTAGTTTTTTAAGAGTTTTGTTTAAAATGTATTAACATTATGAACTTTTACGAAAAAATTTTTTAACAAAATTGAAATAAATGGTAATACAGAGTGGGCCTCACTCAGCACAGCACAGCTTTAGGATTTTTAACGTGTTTCATAACACAGTGCAACACGAAAGGCAAATTTTCAGTTTTGCGGCTACCTAAACGGTGCTAAGAATAATTCCTAGGAAGTTCATATGTTCTAAAAAGTTGTTTACTGAGATCTTAGGTACATTTTTGTGGTTGATTGTTTCCTTGAATTTTGAACGGTTTGCTACTTATGGACCTGAACAGGGGAAAAAATAATTTTTTTAAAGTTTTTTGCGATTTTGATCTTGAAGATGAAGTTTTTTTGATTTAATATGTTTACAATTTTTGTCCTTTATGGCCCATCCCACACTAGACTAATAATGCTGGCGTAAAATGGCAGTTTGTAGGCAAGCGAGGTGAAGGGAATGGTTTTTCGTTGGCGGAAAGTTTCAACCGGCTTCAACCCCGCACAAGCAGCACAAAACCAATGCATGCACATTTTCAAAAACAAATGAATGCAAAAAACACTAAAACATACAAAGTTTTGTACAGGTACACATTTTATGCCAGATATTTTTACTACAGTGTGTTATTGATGGAACAAAAATTGTTCGCTTAAAAAAAAATTAGTCTAATGTGTGATGGGCCTATGGCAAGAGCTACAACTTTGTCTCAGAGGGTAAATCAAAATTCCGAACGGTTTGCAAGATACGAAACCTGAGAAAATTATCACTTTTTTTGCAAAAATGACACCGAGGCCCCAAATCTTTGGGGGCCAATAAAAAAGTTCATGACTTTGGGCAAAACTGGGAGACACGGGTCTTTTTTTTTGCGAATACTAAAATAAATGCTTTACAACACTGAAAAAATAACTTAGATTCGTTCAGTATCGACTAAAAAACTTTTTTATTAGCCTAGAAATAATTGATCCGTTGATCGAATACCTTGCATTTCACTTGATCTTAACCCAATCGAGAACTTGTGGGATATCGTTAACTTAAAAATCAACCGAGAAAATTGAAGCCGCAAAAATAGCTTGGGAAGCAATATCACCTGATATAATTAATAATTTTATATCCTCTATGCCTAAAAGATGTGCGTGTGTCATCCAGAATAAAGGATTCGGCAACGAAATATTGATTTCAAAAATTGTTTACCTTAAATTGGGGGTGCTTTAGCTTAGTCCGCTAATATTTGCGACTGAAAATATTTTTTGAATTTTAACTTTTTTTTTTTATTAAATTCTAAATTCCTTAAAAATTATCATTTACTGAGGGGGTGCTTAGGTTTTGACCGATACTGTATATGGCAATAAAGTCCCCGTCATATCTTCGGAAAACCGGAAGGACAGACGGACATTATTAGATTAACTCGAATATTCATAAGGATCCTGAATTTATATTAGAGGGGGTAAGATCAATATTGTAAAATTACAAACTGAGTGACAAACTTATATTAATATGTATGTAAAGGGTGTTTTCTTAAGCCCGATAGAACTTGAAATTGTAAAAAATAACACAAAAAATTAAATTGTAATCAAAATTTTTTTTTATTCGAAAGATCAATACGTGACATTAACATTTGAAAATGATTTCGGGCATATGGGCACCGCGGCTGTTCTTGACGAAGCGCATTCTGGACGTCCAATTTTGGGCCACTTTTTCGAGCACTGCTGGCCGTATGTCACGAATAACACGAACAATGCTGGCCTCCAAGGCGTCAATTGTTGCTGGTTTATCAGCATAAACCAGTGACTTCACGTAGCCCCACAGGAAATAATCGAGAGGTGTCAAATCGCACGACCTTGGAGGCCAATTGACAGGTCCATTTCTCGAAATCAACTTATCGCCAAATTTTGATTTCAATAAGTCGATGGTTGCGTTCGCCGTATGGCACGTAGCGCCATCCTGTTGAAACCACATCTCCTCCGGATCAATGTCATCCATATTTTCAAACAAAAAATCATTGATCATGGTGCGGTAACGATCTCCATTGACCGTAACGCGAGCTCCGGCCTCATTTTTGAATAAATAAGGTCCGATGATGCCACCAGCGTGAAAACCGCACCAAACGGTGCATTTTTCTGGATGTAATGGAGTCTGTAGGGTCTCTTGTGGATTGGTCTCGCTCCATATGCGGCAATTTTGCTTATTAACAAACCCGTTAAGCCAAAAATGCGCCTCATCGCTGAACACAATTTTGCGATAAAACAACGGGTCAGTTGCCAACTGCTCTAGAGCCCAATCGGCGAAAGAACGACGCATATAATGGTCTCGTGGCTTCAATTCCTGGACCAGCTGGATCTTATACGGGTGTAGGCCGAGATCTTTGCGCAAAATTTTCCACGTAGTGGACGGACAGAGCCCCAATTCCTGCGACCGACGACGAATCGATAAATTTGGATCTTCTTCCACACTTTCGTTTACAGCGGCGATATTCTCTTCAGTACGCACATTCCTTCGACGTTTTGGTGTTATTGCATCCTCTAGAGAGTATGTGGTACGAAATCAATCCACAGTTCGACGAATAACTTGTTCAGATGGACGATTATGTACGCCATAAAAATGACGAAGTCGTCTATAAATTGCGCGAATCGACGACTGATTTTCAAAGTAAATTTGGATAATTTCGTAGCGTTGTTCAAGCGTGAGTCTATTCATGATGATTTGTCAGAGTATACTGAAACGATAAAAAAAAATATTTCATCAAAATTTAATTTTTTGTGTTACTTTTTACAATTTAAAGTTCTATCTAGCTTAAAAAAACACCCTTTATATAAAAAACAAACTAATATACATATACCCCTTTCCACCTGTGGTGAAGGGTATAATTATGGCAACCGTTGATAAATACATATGTATGTGCATACGTATATAACAATTTAAACGTGTGCTTATAAACAAACACGCACACACAACTACATAGTTCATCCATCATATGAATGTATTTCTAATGTAGCACTATGTATTTGTTAAAAGAGAGTGATGAAGAAACGAGAAACTACTTCAAAAAATAAAACACAAACAAAACAACTCGTTACGATTTCTTATAGACAGTCATAAACAATAAAATAAAATATGTACATACATATACACCTTTAAAATAAAATCTATGTATACACCTATAATAGATTGACAAAATTTTTATAGTATATTCAATTATTAAATAACTTAAAAGAAAATATTTAAATTTTTAAAAAGAATACATAAATAAAAATAAGCCTACACGTTGCAAAAAGGTAAAAAATACAGTTTGTTTTTTAAAGTTTGAATATAAGAATGTGTGTTTCCTATTTCTTTTATTTAAAATATTAAAAATATGTATGTACATATTAATTATTATTTTCAATGGCTCATGTTTGCAAATTTCAAAAAAAAAAACTTATTTAATATTTACATGTATTACAATTATGCAATATACATAATAGGAAACATAATTTAAAAGAATCAAAATTAAAAAATATTTTTTTAATTAAAAGTGCCCTATAAACATTTTTTTTTTTTTTTCAATAAGAGTGGTCCAAAAAACACTTTATTAGCTACATTTCAACGTACCTAAAAAATATACATATGTATGTATGTATCGAGCCCTAACCGCGAAAATAACGTAACCCTACAAACATTTTTGAAATTTTTGGGCGATTGCTTGTTTGGCGATGATTACGCGATCCTTCTCAGAGAATACGAATCGCTAACCATCGTCTACGCCTTACAACTAGGCGATGAATATGCGAGCGCACACAAGTAGCGGCAATCATCAGTGTTTTTTTATAACTTTCAAAAGAATTTTTTTTGTCTTGTTGTTTTGTTATGGTAACGGGAAAATAAATATTTGGTTTCAATCACGGTGTACGATGTTCACGCGAATCGCGGTACACGAATCGCGGTACACGAATCGCGTGGTTGACACATGCGAACGTTTTCGCGATTCGCCAGAGGATCGCATTTAGCTTCCACGCGATGCATCGCAGCCATGTTAGACAACTTGCCGGCGATTCGCGGGCGATGATTCGGCAATGAAAATTGTTTGCAGGGAAGCGACATTATTTTCAATTTTCGTTTTTTTTTTTTTTTTTTTTTTTTTTTTTTTAATTCTTATAATTTGGCCAGATTTCAACAATGCGCGATGCTAATTTTAATAGTTTAATAATCCCAATTTTAAATGATATAGACATGAGTGGACAAATAAAAGATATTTAGTAAGCTATCATAACTATTTTATTCTACGGTAAATTTCTTGACGAATTAAGTCCCATTTTTGTCTAAAAGCTGGAATACTTTAGTGAAGAACAGTGGAAAAGTAATAATATCATCTTTCGGGCCAAATTACGGAGAGTTATATATGGGCATTTCCATGAGAATGTCAACCACGACTCAAAAAATTAAAACGCTTGAAACTTTTTTTCAAATATGCTAAAAAGAAATAAAACACCCAAATTTTACTATACAGACGTACTTATAGCTTATTACAATTTTTAAAAAGCAAAAAATAAAAGTTTAAACTGACTTTCTCTTTGATTAATTTTTAGTAGCTGAAATAAACAATTTTCAATTTTCTTCCGATTAAATACAGATACTGGCAACCCTGGAATTATGCTTTAAAATTAATGTTACAACAACTATGAACAAGATCCATGAGGAAAGACCAAATATATAGTTCGATTAGCGGTATATTTTTTGGTTTGTTTTGGATGCTATTCTAATGTCACGTACGTGGTGCAAAAACAACATTTGTCTTTGGCATTTCTATTTGGCCAGTCTTAGTTGTTTCAAAATAAAAGTTTAAAGAAAGATATTTGCTCCAAAGAAATATTGATCGAAATTTTTTTTTTTAAATTGGTATAATCAAAATTTTATAAGCTCGTCACGTACGATATTGTAAGTACTAAAATGCAACTAACTACATCATCTTATTATGTTGGTATTTAGTTTAAATTGGGTCAAACCTTATTTTATTACAATCAAAATCATCTTACAAAATTTTTTTGGAATCCGTCCAGATCTGACCATAGCTCCCATACAAGTTATATTCCCGAAAATAGCTTTTAATGCCATAACTTCCTTATAAATGTTGGTATTTACATAAAAATTGTCGACAATGACTTTTGCAATAGGTACTATGTCATGACAAAATGTTGTGCGGGTAGGTCCAAAAATTAACCATAGGTTCCATATAAACCCCCTTCCTTAAATCGGCTAGGGGTAAACAAATCTCATATAGAAGAAGATAACTAAATAATATTCGGCACAAATTACTTTTATATAATTCTTAACCTCATAGCATAATTCTATTCTGGCGATATCTTGATTGGTCATGGGTCCCAAATAGGGTACACTCATAAAAAAAATTGTTTTTAATATTATAGTGTAGGGTATCATATGGTCGTTATTGGCCGACTATAGTTTCTAACTTGTTTGTTTTAAGTTTATATATACATATATTTACAAAAAATATATTTCATGCCTTGTAAATACTATAAGAGCGTACGGTATGTCACGAACGATATTACAGTTTGTTCATTATAAATCCATAAAAAAAAATTCCCAATTACCGATTATAAAGGAAAAATATGCGATTTAATGTTAAAAATTAAAAAAAGAAAAAACCTCCCACAATTCGCAGATTTTCGTATTTTTTTACATTCACCCCAAAATCACTTCCGTTTTATGTCACGTACGATATGCACTTACTTTGCTCGATATTTTTGACAACAAGGTTCCGAATTTAATATTTTTTTTTCTTCATATATAAAACCCTCTAATGAAACATAATGATAAAAAATAAATTTCCAGTTAATACTATTTTGCCAAAATTTCTATCTCTCTGAAGGCGTACAAATGTCACGTACGATGACATGGAAATGCCCATATGTAGATTTAAATTTCCATTTCAATTGTATACCGGCTGGACAACCGTATACGTATATACATATATACTGTGAGCGTCAAAAGAAAGTAAACAGCTGGTCTTCCAATATAAAAAGTGTTATGTTAGTTATAAAAAGTTAAATTTCTACTTTGCAAAATTTGATTAGACTTCATGCTTGCTGTCATCTGTGAAAAATACGTTGCTCCAATATTTGACGAAAGCAAGTTGGACAAAAAAAAAAAAAAAACGTGATGTAAGGTAGAGATAAGAAATTCAACGGAAAACATACAGTATCTATAGTGAAGCGTGATAGGGTTGGCTTTTGTAATACGTCCTAAAACAGCTGGATCAGACCAATAGTCGCTCAATATCAACTCAACTAAACATCTGGGAGCATTTGGACAGACAAATTAAAAAAAAAACCAAACTAGCAAGCACTCTCTGAAGAAAATTCTGCAGGAAGAGTGGCCAAAAATGTCTACTGAGCTAACTTTAAAATGGTAGAAATCGATGCCAAAGAGACTAGAAATCGTCCTAAAAGCAATAAGAAATCAAACAAAATATTAGCCACTTCACTTTTCTTAGTATGTACATTAGAACTGTACACATTTTTTTGACGCGTTAAAAAGGGAGTAAATTTCTTTTATATAGCACCGTTGTTTTTGAAGTATTTCAAATTTTTAATTTTATATTGTACTAAAATTTCCAAAGTTTTGTAAATGATAATAAACTTCTAAAAATTTAAATTCTTTTTTTTACTTAAATAACACTTTTTATATTGTAAAACAAGCTGTTTACTTTATTTTGACTCTCACTGTATATATATATATAGAGTAAACATAATCACCCCTATCGTGAATAATTTTTTCCTCGTAATTTTTTCCCTTTTCACATATTTGCGATCATGAAAAATTTCTTTTGATGTAATTTAAAGGGGAATAATAACGTGAAAAAAATTCTCTTATCGTAAATAGTTTTTTCCCTCGTAATTTGTTCACTTAAAGGAAAATCCTTTGATTTTCTCACTTTTTTTGCTGGGGATCATAATATGTATGTTAGTACTTTTTATTGTTCGAATATTAAGGGCAAGATACGTTAATAAGGCACAAAATCATATATGTATTGCTCAACAGGTCGATTTTACTACATAAAATCAAACCTTCCTTCCAATACTAAACATTGTGCTTTATTTTTTTTTTACTTTTCTTTAAAAAAGGGAGTGAAAAAATTTATTTTATGCCCTTAATACATTGTATTTTAATAAACACTCGTAATTAATTAATCTATTTACTATATACATACATATAGTATATACCTGGTATACAAATTAACTTTTTATAAAAATTCGTTGAACAAAATCTTAAACCACTACAAATAAAACCATATAACAAAATAAAAAAAAGTACATACAAAATTACTGACTAACAATCAGACAGACAGGCAGACATATAGAGAGCAACAAAGACATAACTAATGAGAAAATATTCAACTAAGCAACTGATATCCATTCTACCTTAACCCAATTCATTTATTGAAATTATTATTTAACAAAAAGAAATTTTTTCAATAATTCGTTTTTACAATTATTATACGGCGAATGTATGTTTGCCAACAACACAAAAATACATACGCGTCATTTATTATAAATCAGTATATAAAAAAACTAAAAGCACATTTACATTATAGTCCAATACACCTGAGCCACAAACAGGTTATACATATGTAAGTGTTTAATTGTGAAAACAAGTTAAGTTTCTGGTTTATTACATGTTTTTCCATTTAAATCATAAACCAGTAATGAACTAGTTTATTGAATAAACCTGTTTTAACCCTAAAAAGATAATCATATCATGACAAACGTTAAAGATAATCATACGTAAAAATAACGCATTATTTTAACCTGCTATATGGTTGTATTAATTGATTAATTAAGAAAAAACTTATATGAATTTTATTTTTACATTTTTAAAAATTCAAATACAAAAATTTAAACATGTTAAACATGATTTGTTATTCGTGCTTAATTCCCAGTTTTTATTCTTGATAAAAACACTGAAATTTATTGTTGATGGGATAAGCTATTCTTTTAAATTAAAATTTTGTATTCCCAAGAAATCACTTTTGATAATGTTAAACATGTTTATTCAAGCTTAATTAAAATATATAGCAATATTTCGAAAGTGCGTGCGTAAAATTTACGCAGATTATCTTTCTAGGGTTAAACAACCTATTTTAAACAACCTGTTTTTAGTTAAGTTCGCTCTATGTCCAGCTCTGCTTTTTTCTACATATATTTGTAACAATTAAAATTAAAATATGTACAAATAACTTATTGTTAAAAATAATTTCTCGTGTATGTTTGTATAATGACCATAAAAGGAAAGTGTAACAATAAATTGAAAGCTGAAACTTATGTTTTATGAATTTTCAAGAATAAACGTGTTAAATGTCAAAATTAGAAATGTTACCCTATGGTTTTCAATATAATTTTACACTTTCCTTTATTTTCTATATACGGCTGATAGTATTCAAAATGAAAATTTGGCATTTAGTTAGCAGAAAGTTTATTCATAATACATTACCAAACTCTGGCTAACGATTTGCTAGTCTCTTGTTAACGAGCTGCCAAACGTTTGCCAACTTTTAAAAAACAGCCGTTTAATGTCAAACTATTTTTTGGATATTTTTTAATTTACTGTCTGTAATTTTCTTTCTTTTTTTAATTAATTTGATTTTAAAACTTTTTAAAATATTTATATGTGGAGGGTAAAACAAAAAAAAAAATAAAATGACAAAACTAGCGATGATAGATGCAAAACGTGGTGCATTTTTGAGTAATATAATGTGGCATCATTCAAATTCAGAGTAGATTTATTAAAGGTTAGCAGATAGACAAAAGTTTGTTATGAATAAACTTTGTGCTAATAAGCTGCTTAGCTTAACCGACATTCTAGTTAGCATCTCGTTGTACGTAGTGTTCAAACTGTGGCTAACTTTTTGTTATGAATACGGCTGTATGAAAATAAATATTAAACACAAAATAATTGATATGTATTTTCATTTTAAACGTTGCCTATTTTAATAATTTTTAAAATCAAAATGTAAGATATAACTAAAAATTCCGGACAAATATAGAAAATGCAAATCTGAATAAAGCAAAATTACCTAAAAACTGGTTGTTTTAAATAGGCTCATTCAAGAAAATTGGTTATCACAACCACTTCCACTTATAACATGTTTTAGCTCATGGGCTTTAAAAAAAAAATAAAAAAGAAACCAAAATGAATAATATATATGTAAAGTTCTCAAACAAGTTAATTAAAAAAAAAAAACAAAATCGAGAGATAATTTAAAGATTTGTTTTCATAGCAATTTTTTTCTGAATCTTAATATTAAATGAAATTTAATAAATATTACAGCTCTTCCCTTAACAACGTCGCAACTTACACAAAATCTCATTAAATAAGTGAGCAAATAAAACATCGCAATTAGAATTCATTGAAGAAAAGCCGAAGGATATTTTATTGTGTCAATTAAAAAAAAAACAATTTAACCATCCTTAAAAAAAACAAACTTGAAGCGAGTAAAACGAAAAGCGGAGAAATTGTTTTTATTACTATTTGAAAGTTGGATATCAAACAGAACAGAACGTCCCTTAAAAGAGCTTGCCAAAGTCAAACAATCAAAATTCTCCCGTCTAAAGTCAAACTTCATAATTTCACGCCGCCTGATAATATCAATCGGTTAGTCCAGAGCATTAAAAGCACATACATTTTACCAAAAATCATTGTATGCTTCCATGCTTCAAATAACTCAAATACTTTTAACATAAAATTGAAGCTGTTAAGAACTTTCCAAAATATATTGTGTCAAACACAACATAACTGATTATTTTATAAAAATACATTGCAATTAAAAACTACAACGCTTTAATAAAAAAGACGAATTCTAATTTAATTTTAGAAGATCACAAAAAGAACTTCCAAAAAGAGAGAAAACTAATTTTCAACAAAAAAATTCTTCCTTTATTTTGTCAAAACGATCTACTATTTTTGAATAATAAATACAAATTTGGTTTTGCAAAAATACAATAAAAAAAAAAAATTGTGTGTATTTTTAATAATCATCAGTATCTAACTGTTATTGCAAATTGGAATATAAAAAGTTGTGAAGGAGCAAAAAATACGATTTCTCAATAACGCGTGTCTGTCCTCTCTTCTGCAGTTACGCTGAGAGGCGTTATGACAAATTCGATTGCGTCTGCAAAATGCCCGTCTATCCTAACGTCCGGCAAATATGGTATGTCACAGCGTCGCAGCATTATCGATGATTCCAAAGAGTATATTTTTGTTAAACTTACTGATTCGGCATTTCGTGCAATTGAAGAATATCAGCGTAACGCTCAATCGAAACGTTTACAAAAAGGACAATGCGCCAAAATACAATTTATTGGAAATGCTGGCGTTATACAATTTCCACCCACAGCTGATGGTTTGGCGTCAGACGGGCGACCAACCGATGGACGAAAGTTCGGCTTTGCTATCGATGATGTTGAGGGCTCTTTGGAGTGCATACAACAGTCGGGAGATGATTTGGATGTATTGGGATCTCTTAATTATCGCATGCGCATTCATGCCAACGATGATGTCTACGATACGACAAGAACAAAAATGGCCATTGCCGAGGAGACGGAGAAGAGTAAATGTATACGTGAGATTAAGCCTAATCAGACAGACATTGGACGAAAGGTAAAAAGGCCGGTCTCGGCTGCTTCCATACAGGCCTACACCAACGGAACAACGACATCGTCGTTGATAAATGGTTTAGCTAATAGCAATGGAATTAGTGGAAGTAGCAGCAACAGCATTAGTAGTAGCATTAATGGCAGCAGTAGTTATCTAAGTAATAGCAACAACAACCACATCAGCAGCAGTAGTAATAGTAATAGTCGTAATAAATTATCAGCAACATCGCTCAATCAACATTCACCGCCACCGGGTGGTGCTAGCGGAGGGAGTGGAAGTAGTGGGGTAGGCGTTAACGGTTCACGTTTGTTATCAAATGCCTCTCTGCGCTCTTCTCCGAATCCGTCTTTAATAGGTGGTAGTGGCAGTGTTAGCTCCAATGGTAACGTTAATACTAATCGTTATGGCAGTCCTTCAAATCTCTCTTCTTCCAACTTACCTACGTTATCCTCAAATACAAATGGCGGTGGAAGTTATTCTCCACCAGGTTCTGGTAACAATCACATGACCGGTTCACTGAGTTCACAGTTGAAAAAATCAAACATAAGTAACAGTACCAATAGCAGAGGTAATGGCACCGCCGTTGGTAAGATTCCTCTCGGAAGTAATGGCAAAGTGAATGGAAAAGCTAATGATGTATCACGGAGAAAAATTCGAGAACGCCTTATACATTTGTTGGCTTTAAAACCTTTTAAGAAACCCGAACTTTATTCTAGACTACAGAACGAGGGTATAGCTCAACGAGAACGTCAACTGATTAGTACAATACTCAAAGACATATCGATATTGTCGCGTGACAATACCTATAATTTGAGACGCAGCATGTGGAATGATGTAGACGAAAATTGGCCATTTTTCTCGGAGCAAGAAATCCAACAATTAAAAAGACGTAAGCCTCAGAATCTAACACCGCCTATGAGCTCAGATGCTGGCAGTTCAACGTCTGGCCAAAGTCCGACTTCATCTACTCACACGGGGAGCCCGCCACCATTAGTGGCGCCGTTCAACATGAACGGTGTAAGTGGTAGTTGCGGCGTAAAACGAACTAGTCTAGAGCCAGATTTGTACGATGGAGCTTTATCCTTGGGTATGCAATCCAAAAAGCAGCGTATAAGCCATTACAAGAAAGATGGTAGTAGTAGTGGTAATAGCAGCAATATGGGCGCTGGCGCAAGAATGGGTATGGTAGTTGGGAACAATAATGGTGGTTCTTATTATAATCAAAATCATCGTTCCTCCTCTGCAGCTCATTCCCCTAACACTTACAATGCAGGCAACAATAATGGCAACGAAGAGAATTCTGGCAATTCCGATTTAACATTTAATCTGCTCAATAATATGGATGATTTTATACAACATACGGCTGTGGTTGGTGGCGACACAACATTTGCCGGACGTAGTAAAACTACAACAGGCAACAGCAAGATTTCACCATCATTGAATGGTGGCAGTACGATTAGCTGCAGCAGTAGTAATAACAACATTGTTAGCAATAGTACGTCCTTAACAACTGCAAAAGAAAAACGTAACTCTGGTGGCAGTAGCAGCTCCAGTGGATATGGAAGCAACCGTGAATCATCGTCATCTACAACCTCAGCCATGCGTCGTAAAAATTCCCCCACGCCATATCCTAATAACTTTGTGCCTGAAACTAAAATCTCTTTGAACACTAACGGTAGCACCAGCAGTAATAGATTAAATAAACAACAAATTCAGAGGCAGCCGCAGCCGCAACAATCATCCCCAAGTTATAACAACACAAATAATCATCATTCTCTCAAATCCACAAACAACGTCAGCAGCAATAGTAACAATAGCAACAACAGTGTCATACCCAATCTAAGCGATGACTATTCACCACTAACGTCCCATACAACGACGACAAATCACAACGCTGATTTATCTTCGAGCCGTTCACGGCACCATTTAACATCATCTGGAACAGCAAATGGTCGTAATGGTGGTGAATTCTCGTCATCGTCAAGTAAACATTCAAGATCTTCTACACCGACCCAAAAGCATTTTAATAAACATAATAGCAGTAGCAACAACAGTAAAAATGTTCCGCAACAACTGCAAAACAATAATCACCATTACCATTCGCAACAGCAACAGGAAGACACACAGGCGTTGTTCAGTGCCGCTCGTACACCACCCCAATCTGCCTCGCATTCATCGCAACAAAATCAACAACAAGAACACTCTTCGCCCACACAACAAATTGCCGCCGCTGCCTCTACATTTTCGTTAACCAACCACTCCACATCATCTGGAGACGCACCTCGCTATGATTTTAGCAGTTATACGCCCATAACAAGCATCGAACAAAGGCGCAAATACAAGACTGAATTTGAGAGTGATTACGATGAGTATCGTAAACTTTTAGCACAAATAGAAAGTGTTGGACATCGGTTTCGTGAACTGGCCGATCGTTTAAGTCGTGTACAACAAGGATGTAGCGATTACTACAATATAAAAGATCAAATTGTTTCTGAATACAATCGCATACGCAAAGAAGAGGCCATAAATCGCGACAAACAGAGATTTGATTACTTGCATGAGAAACTAGCACATATTAAGCAGTTGGTTATGGATTATGATAAAAAATTAACTAGCGGTTTGGCGGCGCCTACGACCACTACAAGTCAACAGCAACAACAAGACCCTCCAAACCAACAGCAGCAAACAACAGTTACCAACAATTCTGTTCATTTATCACCCATGCTGCAAAGCAGTGGAGAGAGCAATCATTCACCTCCTTTGGTTATAATGAAACATACTAGTGTCCCTGCTGAAACAACCACAAAAAATTCGTTGAGTTCTTCATCTTTACATACAAGAAAAAGTTCAAAGCATTATGAAGAGATTCACCAGGAACAACATCTGCAACAACAAGAACATTATCAGCAACATCACGAACCCGAAACGATACAAATGGATGATGAAGATGACGACGAAGACGGTGATGAAGAGGAAAAACCGTTGCAGTTTCATCAACATCTCCAAAATAGTAATGGTGGTAGTAACAATCCAAACTTGCAACAACACGTTTCATCTCCTGCAATTTCAACACAAAGCGCTAAGAGAAAACTACAGCAATTTGCTATGCAGCAACAGCATCCACCACCTACACAACAACTACAAAATCTTAATCATAAAAATAATGATTCGGATTCTGATAGTGACTCAAGCTCGTCATCTTCATCAAACGACGACGATAACTCAGAAGATGATAATTCTGATGCTTCAGATGATGATGATAACTCCGATGATGATTCCAACAATGATGATAATGACCAATGATCAAGACCATAGCAATGTACCCTTGTTTTACTGATGATGACGACCAACGCAAACAAACACTCTTATTATTATTCTTCAACACTACTACTACTTCTTTGGTTTATATGTGTAAAATAATTATTTTTTTTATTTTAATTTTAAAAATAATACAACTGCAAAGCAAACAAAAAATCGAAATCTAAAAACTAATTCAGAAATGAGCCAGGCCAGGATGACAACGAGGAAGAAAATCACGTTATTTATTTATCGTACTCATTATAAAACTCAATAATAAAAACCTTTGGACAGTATATGTAAATACAAGAACTTGTTTTTATTATTTATGTTTATTTTTTTTTTTTTTTTTAGATATCTATTATGTTTGAATTGTGTATATATTTTAAAACGAAATTTATTCGGATACTTTCTATAAATATATAATAATAATGTTTTTATTGCTTATGGGTTGATTACGGAATGCAACACAACTTCGGTTTCGTTGTCAAAAAGCTACGCAACTGACATATAAATTAGTATTAGGTAAATCAACATAGTTGCCAAAAAGTTACCGATATTGCTATTTTGACAGTTTGGTAACTAAAATTAAAACGAAAATGTGATTAAAAAAAAAATTAATAAATAAAAAATATGATTAGTTTTGTGGACGTTTTTTCGCAGACCTTTCGTCTCGGTAAACCTGGCATCTATATGATGCTATTTAAGAATTATATCAAAACCACTACCGTTTATTGTTGCCGCTCGTTAGTATTTTCGAGCTCAGTCTTTATCAGCTAAGTTTGACCCAAAAGCATGTCCTTTAAAATTTAATGCCAACTCTATCTTTAAAAAATTGGTGCCAAACTTATTTCCTCTGACGATTCTCCGCCGGTATTTTTTTATTGTGCGAACTTTTTCATCTTTAATTTTGGCTTCAAATGTACCCACGCTTGTTGCCAATAGTTAAATTTTTCCGCTTCCATGTAGCTTTAATGCTGAATTTTGTTTTCCTAAAAGACCAAACACCAAAAGCAATTTGTCTATTTTTTTTTTATTTCATGGATTAAAAGTTCAAACAGGGAGCCAATTCTGTCAGTCGTGATATACTTTTTCGATTCGAAAGCAATTTTATTTCTAATTCGTTTACTCAATACTGAACAGATCGTAACTATTTTTACAGTGTTGTTAAGCATTTGTTATCTGCCTGTTCGAACGTATACGTTCGCATAGAATTTTATATAGAAAATATTTTTTAAACTGAGTGTTTTTCATATGTGGCAGTTTCATTTAAAACGGACCGACCTATGGATGAAAAAATCGATTTTTACTTTGTTTGTGATTCTTAAAATAGACAATACGCTCTTTCTAATGCAGCAAGCCGTACTGCATTACTTTTGTCATAAGTAAGCTTTAATATACACCTTTGATAAGAAAGGAAAAATAAAAGAACCTGATGTAACACAATTTTTTGTAATTGATCTAATTTACTTGAAACTCATCTTTCAGGGGTTTTCGGGACCGACGATTACGAATATGGTATTAGATTTTCCAAATTCAAAATCCAATTTGGCGGACTTTTTGTTAAGTTAACAAGTCGATTTTAATACATCTGATCGCTTTTATGGCTTGAAACTAGTTATCCGGGGGTTTTTTGGATTGTAGATTACGAACCTGTTCTTAGGTTATGAAAATTCATAATGGCGAATCCAATATGGCTGACTATTTTCTGTAACATTATGGGATTTGCTTGAAACTCGTTACTTAAAGGCTGTTGGGGTCGCTGATATTAGATTTTAAAAATTCTAAATGGCGGAGTGTTTTTTGTATCATTATGGGATTTATTTGGAACTCATTCATCATTTAGGGGTTTTTAGGGTCGCTGATCACGAATTTGGCAGAGCCTTAAACTTCGACATTTTGAATTTGGAAAGTCTAACTTTAGATTCATAACCAGCTACCCCGAAAAACCCTGAGTGACGAGTTTCAAACAAATTCAATAATATTACAAAAAATAGTCCACCCTATTGGATCCGTCCAGATTCGTACTCAGCGACCCCTAAAACCCCTTTATAACGGGTTTCAAGCTATAAAAGCGTTCAGGCGTTTTAAAAATAACGTGTCAACTTCAAAATCGTTTTTCTCCAAAACTCATTTTTCTATGCGAACGTTAACGTTCGAAATCGTTGAACAGGTAGTATAGTTTTCACAACACTAAAAAATAATTTCGATCAGTATCGACTGAAAGAATTAGAAATATGTACAAATGCTTTCGAATCGAAAAAGTATTCAATCACGACGGGCAGAATTAGTCTCCTGTTTTCAAGTTGTTATTTTAACCATTTTAAACTTAAAAATAACAAATACTTTATAAAAAAAATATACTTTTTAGTTTTGCCGCCTTCTTTATTAGCAGCAACTACAAGTTTAAGGTTGCCAATATGACAACAGAAATAACAAGCTGTTGTCATACCTAACATAAATTTGGCAACTGGCAGAATAACTTCAGTTGTGTTGCCATCCGTATTCTACCCATTAGTTCATAAAAAAGCAAGAGTCTTGTAAAATTTTATATTAGGTTAACTTTTGTATAATTTATTAAAAATAATAAAAAGAATCTTATAAAAATTTAATTTTAATTGTTCTAGCTTAATTCTTTTTAAAAATAAACTGTCAGTACTTGTTGAGTAAAAAAAATAACCACACATTGAGAAAAAATAAGCAATTTAAAAAATAAATACATATGTATAGGTTTGTTTTCGAAATTTGTTTCCTTTTTCCTACGATATTCAAATTGCATACATTTAATATATTTGGCAGTTAGAAAGAAACTTTAGTTCATTAATTTACTCACACTTGTTAACAAAATTTATTGAGAAACCAAGTGCATTTCTGATCGGTATTTGCTTGTTACCTACTTTTAAGAATTCTGTTTTGAAATGTTTCACAAATATAAAAACATTCGTTTTAAAGGACGTTGATAATAATATCAATGATATTTTAATTTAAAGATGCTTTTCATATACGACCAATATAGATGGCTTTTAAAAATTGGCTTAACCTTAAACTGTGGAAAAGCCGCAAATTATCAAGGGAACTTTTTTTTATTTTTTCGATGACGTTGAGAACATTAAATAAACTACTGTTAAAAAGTATTTTAAAAAGATTAATTCTTAAAGATTTTTGACTTTTATTCTAGAAAATTTAAAATTTACTATTTTCACTTAATATTTGTACAAGTTTCATTTTAATTAGTTCTAATTTTGTAACCTGTTCTAGAATAATTTATTGGAAATAACTATCAAAGAATTTTCAAAAATATACATACGTATAACAAATTTTCCATGTTACGTAAAACAACTTTGTGACATTTTAATACAATGAATATTTAATGGAAAAAAAAAATCTTACTTAATGCAAATCCCGTAAGAAATCAATTAAAAGTTTTTAAATGAGAATATGTGGCCAATTTTTTTAAAACTTATGGTCTAAGTCACTGTACATTAATTAAATTTACATACAAAAATGTACATATATATTTTTTTTTCTATATATTGCTTGTTATGGGCTGCTCATTTTTGAAATTGTTTATATTTTTCCAAAAAAATATAAGAAAATATAATTAAACAAAACAAAAAAAAACCCTTAAAAGAAAAAAACAATTCAAACTAAATAAATAAAAAGAAAACTATTATGTTGAAATTATTTGTAAGCATAAGCGAACTTATACACATTATTTGCAAGAAAAAACTCCTAAAAAAAAACTAAGAAAAAATAAGATTTTTTTTATATACTATATAAAATAAATATATATTTAATTATTAAATATTAATATTAAAATAAAACTCCCAAAAACAACAACAAAACACTCTAAAGTGTAAAATGCAAAAATTTGTAACCACACATAAATCTTTTTAAATAATTGTGTAATAATTAGCCATGTAAGCCTTTTATCATTTATTATTTTTAAGTTAAAACAAATATTATCTGTTTTATTTTCTGTTTTCAATTTAAAAAGAAATAAACAAAAAAGCAATTTTATTGTTTTTCGTTTTGTATGAAAAAAAAACCAAAAAAACTGTTTCTTACTGCAAATGTTTCCTGTTTTTATAGAATTTTTTTTTTAAGAACAAAAAATAATATAGAATATTAAACCATATAATTTTATATATTAAAGTGGTGTTAATTTCAACTTTTTACGGTTTAATAGCTTTCAAGTTTAGATATTTAAAAATGCGTTGAAAATTTTTACATATAAAATATGAAAAATTGGGAATTTAGCACGTCATACAGAAATCTTATTAATATAAAATTTTTAATTTTTTAAAAATTTGCATGAAAATATCTTTAAAGTGAAGTGTTAGTGTTTTACAAAATGAATCATTATGAAACGCTTATAAATCTTATAACAAAGAAAGTCTTAAAATGTCTTAAACCGCAAAATTAGGGAGTTAATGTTTCCTTTCATCATTAACTGGTATTCATATAAATGTTGATATTTAATCAACAGGTACATACATATGTGATGAAAACGGATAACGAAAACTAACTGTTTTAAAATGAAAAATAGGTGGTGATAAACGCTTTGAAAATATCTTTTAAAATTGAATTAAAATATTTTTTATAAATTTCAATAAGTATTTTTATTATTGAAACATTTTTCAGTCAAATTTCATATACCTCCACACAGCCAGGGTCATCTATTTCGCAACCGTTGATGCTGCAGCCACCCGGTACCCAGCAAAGACTCACCACACACTTCCCTAAGACTTCCCTTAGAGCCCTTTTACTATCATCAACTAGCTAAGAATTCACAAAACAACTCAAGCGGCTTTTAGGACCGCCTGGCTATCCACCTTACCTTTAATTACCCAGCAATACTTTCTCTTATTAATTGTACTGCCTTCAAAACACATAAAACATCCACTTGTAATACACTGCAGTCGTCAGCAAGCCTCTGACCTTTTTTCATGATCCTCAAGGTAGACTCCTGCAACCGAGCCCTTATCCTCGATTTATTAGTGAAAAATAGGAAATCCCTCAAACAATCTACACGAATACACGGCGAATACCCAAGTCAACCCTAGTACCTACATAATGCGTGGACCCGGGCGGGCAAAGGCAAAATCAACTAAAGCCAATCTCAATCAAGATCCGCGAGTGATTTAAAAAAATCTCGTACTTGAATAAAAATAAGCAACGAAATTCGAAAACGGTCATAGTCACAAATGAGTAAACGTTTCGGTATTCTGTAAATAACAGCACATTTAATATTAATCAATATTAATTTAATAATATTTTTTAATAACCAAAAAAAAAAAACCGTATTTTAATACTTTTTTTTTTTTTCATATAAATATAAAAAAACTTGTGATTAAACATTTTATTTATCCGTCTGGATTTTTTTTAATTTGGAACAAAATTAAAAAAATCGTTTATGATATTTATCACAAAAGCTGAAAATAATTTTCATGAAAAAATTTAAATATATTAAAAATGTGTTGTAAGAAAAAAATTATTTAAGGAAAACAGTAAAATAAAAGAATGTGTTTGTGCACATTACAGCCCGTTTTCACAACTTACCGATAGATTAAGGTAGGATTTTATCGGCCGTATAAAAAGCTCTCCATTTTTACAACTTTACTTTAACCTGAAAAGAGCGATAAGTTAACGAAAGAAGATTTTAGATAAATCCACAATTCAAACATCAAAAACTTAAAAGCGATAAAGGCATTTGGGAGCAACGGTGTCACAGACACATATTCAAGAGGATACAGCTAAAAAAGAGGAAATAACTTCTAATCGATTGTATCGATTTTCTTCAAGCAAAGCTTAGACACTCTCGATCGCCACCTTTCAAACAACCAAATCAAATCAAAATCGGGTCAGCCGTTTTGACTACGATGGAACGGGCGGATACATAGATACACGCAGATGAACACTACAAACTTGTAGCATCCCTATTTGTTTATTTTTATTAAAAATTCAAATCATATAAGTTGATACAAATGAATTAAAAAATTTTGCTAGCAGTTTTTTTTTTTTTTTTAACTTAGTTAGTGAAAACGAAATAAAAAATTTGGCAATACTGGCATCTATAAAAAAATATTTGAACTAATTTTAATTTTGCTTCTATTATTTTTTTTTTTTTTTTTTTTTTTTTTCAAATGGTCATCTCTACTAGGTGAAATTTACGCATTTATCTTAAACTGACGTTAAAGCAAAAAACCTGACCCAGCAAACGTTTTGCCATATAACTAGAGTTTTTTTTTTCCCGGACTTTTTCGTTTCCCGGGAAAGCGGGAACATTTTTTAAATTTCCCGGGATCCCGGGATCCCGCTCCATATAAATAATACAAAGTAAATTTTGTTATTAATAAAAACTTTTATAAAAAAACGCAAGGGAACTTGTTGACAAAGAAACTAAAATAAATGGTTCAATACTAAAAACCCAGAAAAAAATTCGCTTACTTTTTCAAAATGAATAGCTTCTTTAACTCATTATTTAGCAGCTTTCTTCTATAACTACATCTATAACAGCTTCTATAACTACTTTTTTCTGAATGTATTAAAGTAAAAAAATAATGACTTGCTTTTGAATGCGTTCATTTTGGGTCATCCCTTGTAAAATTCATTGTTTCTTTCAGTAGAATTGTAAGTAGTGCTCTTACGTTTTTCTGATTACTCAACACATTATTTTGTAGGCGAAGTTTTTACTGGGAATTTAATTGAAGATTGAAATAGGAACTTGCATTATTATTATCCCACGCCTTTATTCCCTAATATTTTGCTTTTATTCAGTATTATTATGCTCTGGATACAAGATAAAAAGCTAACATAAACATAACAATTTAATTCATAAAACAATAATAAAAACAAAATAAAAATTAAGGTACTCAAGATATGAGATCAAAAACTTAATTAATAACATAGATAAAATATTTTAAAGAAATATATAACATATTTTAACGGCTTAGGAAATAACTTTCTGACACACTCAAAGCGCTTAGTAAGTCTTCAAAAAGTATATTCCTGATTTTATTTACTAATTATCATGTTTCCGAAAAATTTCGTTAATTTTTTACCGAGGTTGGACAAATAGTTAAAAGTGCACCGTTGTAGCATGCTTCGGATTCACAATCTGCGGCAATTTTTTTCTTTTTTATAAACAACGTCTATATCAATTCAAATGTATGTCAAGGTTTATGCAAAAAAAGCATCAGCCGGACTGCTTCTTACAAACCTTTTCATTTCAATAGGTCAGTTTGTAATCGTAAGGACAATGTGTTTTTCAAGTTGTATGTTCTAGTATCTTACACGAGTTTCCAAAATGTTATTTTATTTCGGTTTCCCCGCACTTCACGGGTATATAAACCAACACAAATTGAAATTGAAAATTTGTGTTTATCACCTAATAAACATATCGCTCCTTCATTTCATCTTAGTCATATCTCAAACTAAACCGAAGTTATAGCAAAATATATCTTTAAGTCGGTACATTTTGAAAACTTTAATCGCATTTTGCCAAGATCGTTTGTTTTTGTAGATATTACTATGTTGCAATAAAGGAGCGATATGTTTAGTTATCTCCTATTTTTAAGACTTGTTCATGGGCAATGAAACTTTACTGCCTGCATCTTATTTTGAATTAATGTACTTTATTAACTCTTCACTTCACTAAATGTAATAATTATCAACTGTTGCACTGCCCATTCTGCTTTTAGTAGATTTATTGCATCAGGAGACATTGATTTAAATACATGTACTCACTTCTTGTAATTGATCTAATCCACAACCCATCCACAGATGCTAATTTTTAGAGAATAGAAAACTAAATTTCAAAGTTTAAATAGCTATTTTCTGAAATTATGAGAAATTTTTTATTTCCCGGGTTCCCGCAAGAAAAATCCCGGGAAAACGGGAAATAAAATAATTGAAATTCCCGGGAATTCCCGGGACGGGAAATCCCGGGAAAAAACCCTACATATAACTTAATTCTTGTTGTGAATATTTTGGGTTTTAATAAAAAAATAACGCATGTGTTGTAAGTGTGTGGGGATGGGATATACATACAGTTAGGGACAAAATTGTTTACAAATTTAGTGTTATTGGCAAAATAGGCTATACATTTTTGTTTTACTTATAATTATTTAACATTTTTTAACTATGTATATGAAATGTAGAACATTTCAAAAACTTAAAAATAAAAATTTTTCCAAAAAATATGTGTTCATAATATTTTATTAAGTATTAAGTTCTGAGTGTGAACAATTATGACCGCAGTTAGAGACTATTGTTGTATTTGGGTCCTAGCGTTTGGTGTGTTGTCCCTTTGCTCTTTTAAGCTGCCATAATCCTTTTTGCCATATTTTACAAAAGTTTTTAGCAATTCCAGCTTTATTTTTTTAAGCTTTAACGGCAAGCTCCCAAAGCTTAAATGCAGTTATAGGCGGGTTTCTCTAAGCAAAAAAAAATTGACGTTTTGGAATGGACCAAAGGTACTCGAATTTCGAATTTTTATTTTCTTCAAGCTAACTTTTAGCTATTTCTGAAGTAGGCTTAAGATCGTTGTCCTGCATAATGATATCACCCTGTCGGGGTTCTTAGGCGAATATGGCTAATCTTGGAATCTACGGGTCTTTAAGGATGGTTATGTAATACTTGGCACACATTTTTCTTCTGAATTAGCGGAGTGCTCGAAGCTGGATCCCGCGAAAACAATCTCAAGACATTTATGAGATCATTAAAATTTTAATATTTGGAATTATTCCGCTTTTTTACGCTAACACTTTTACGCCAGCCATGTTCACTGCCGTCCGACTGGCTCCAATCCAGTGTTGCCAAAAGTAGGGAAAAATCCCTACATGTAGGGTTTTTTGTTATTAAAATAGGAGCTTAGGGAAAATCGGACAGATTTTTTATATTCGCAAAAATGTAGGTATTTTTTCTCATATTGCATTGTAAACGAAATAAATGCAAAAAATTAATTATTGTTAATAATTTACGGTCTAATTTATAAAAATTTCTTGTTTCAGCTTTAATGCTTACAATAGTTATCAAACACTTTTTGTTTTATAAGCCATTAATAAAAAGTCAGATTTATAAACGCTTAATAGGAGTGGATTAACAATTAAACGTTTATATTACTTTTGTATTTTTATGTTGGCAACAACATGTTATTTTAATTGTAATTTTTGTAATAGTGATGCATACAACTGGGGATTAAACAATACGAGATCATACAACGAACGAATTTTAAGTGAATTTCTGTTTTGTTTTCAATTAAAAATGAATTTCTTTTTTTTAAAGCGTAATATTTAAAATAATTTTATGTTTTTTTTTTTTTTGTTAATAAAATACATACTACATATTGAAATAGAAGCGAAATATGTAAATCATTTATTAGCAATATCAAATTTTTACTGCTCAAACTCTGTTGGTTCCACAAAAGATTATACAGCTTTATGTTTAATGAATAATTTAACCAATTTGTATTATACATTTTTTATACGCAGATGATTTGAAAATAAAACCTCCTAAGTTTTAATAAAACAATTTTAGCCACATATAACTGCCAAAATATTTTAGGTTAAAATGTTTTTACCTAGAACAATATCATTTTCCTCAATAGCAATGTTGTGAAGTACTGCTAGGGCGATAATCAATGTTTTCCCTTTTGCCAGATAAACCGTCAACCCATCTAACAAGCAGCGAAATCGTTGCTTCCAAGCCCCAAAGCAACTTTTAACAGAGTTTCTAGTGCTTATCTGTGCAGCATTATATTTGTTCTCCTTTTCATTCTGTGGTTTGGATAGTGGGGAGAATAAATAAGTCTGCAGCTTATATCCTGAGTCTCCCAACAAAATACCTTTGAACTCTCCGCTTTCAAGTTTAATAGTTGACTCATTTAAAATACGGCAGTAAATCTACAAATTGTTTTTTTAACTTCAATTTAATTTGTTATAAGCGCTTTTTTGGTAATTGCTGAAATAAATTTATAAAGTTATAAATTTAATTTCGTCGGGAGGTTTCTGGTGGACACATTTTTACAAAAAATTAGTTTTAAATCAATTCTATATAACAATAATAGCGCCCTCTTTTTTTATCATTTAATCCCTTTTTTGATAGCTCGAATATATTAAGAGATTTTGAGTTCTAGCATTGCCTGATATCTTTAATTTTACAGTTCTCTAAACATTGTTTTGCTTCTTTCGTCACTTTTTGTGCTATGAAGCAAATTTTTGATGCAAAATTTAAAATATTATTGTTTGTAATTGCTGTGCTGCATGTTCCATTCAAAGCATGTAGAACAAAACATTTTTGTTCCGTGCGGCAAACAAGTCACTAACAGACGATACACTATGTGGTTTCTACTTTGTGTTTGCTTTAACAAATACTTTACCTATTTGAAAGACATTTTAAAATATAAGTGTAATGAATGGTTAAAAAAGGTTTGCAATATTTGAAATAAATCTTAATAGCTTTTTATATTTTATGCAAAAAGTTATAACGACTTTAAGTTTCAACAGAAAACATATCTAGCGACCCACATTATTTTAGCAAAAAAATCTATCGAGCAGTTTATATTTAAAATTAATTCAAACACTTGTTATCGTTTTTCTAGAGAAAAAAATTTTATGCGTATTAAACTTTTTTATTAAAATAAATAAAAAGACAAAAATGTTTCATTTTTCGTGCAATTATTAAAATTTTATTTTAACAAACATTGAAATGTCAACTTATTAAACGCTTAAAGTAGGGTAAAGGCTACAATAAATATTTCAAATTTATGATATGTTTATTAAACGTTTAATAGGCTATTAAACATTTATAAATACTCTTTTTTCGACTTTTGCTTATTAATGACTTATAAAGCTGCAATGATGCGTTTATAAATTAGACTGTTAATATTTAAAGAAATGAAATTCTTAAGTCTAGAACATATTTTGGTACAAAACAAAGATGAGTACAAATTGTTTATTACAAATTGTACTATTGTCTTAACTTAAGCCTCAATGATCTTTTGTATGAGTGTAGAACAATCGCATTAAATTAATTTTCTGAAATTGTGAAAATAATTTGTTTTGAAACATGGATTTGGAACAGTTTTCGATAAAAATGTTACAAAAGAAAAACTATAATGACGAGGTTGTATTTCCAAATTTATCAAAACTGGTTCGGATTTTGTTTGCTTTACCCAATGCAAAAGATGATGCAGTGAAGCCACCAGAAAGCGACACAAATTAAGCCACACAACTTTAAGTTTAATTTGTTTATAATAATTTCGTAAAACAATGGAAGAGGCGAAATCACGTGGAATTGAAATCGACGAAGATTTTCAATTAAATTATTGTAAAAATGAAAGCAGCTTTTCCTGAATTCTAAAGAATTTCAAGATTATATATAAAATAACCTGTTTCTATTGTACCTGAATTAAATTAAAGTGATCATATAAAGATAACCTGCCGTATTCATAAAAATAATTTTGTTTAATAAAGGTTTACAAAACAAATTTTCTATGAAAATTTTACTTAAAAAAACGTTTGTTAAACTTAATAAATGTTTATGGATACGGGGGTACATAGTTTTCAAAACCTCTGGTTTTTTTCATTGAATTCAATTAAAAGTACATACATTTTTTTAGTTTTATTACTTATTTTTGTGGTTAGAGCTTTACTAAACATATGCGAATGATACAAGTTTTTTATAACTATTGTTTTTTCTTAGACTTTAATGACTAAAACGCGTAGGGATTTTTGTAGGGAAAATTTTTGCAACGTGTAGGTAAAGATCGTATTTTTTTTGTAAGCGTAGATATTTTTCAAAAAATCTTCTGGCAACACTACTCCAATCTCATAATTTTTTTCCGAACTAAGCATGTTACACGCATTCAATATTTAAAAGTGAATTTTTCTTACTCTTTTATTTTTTTATTTTTGCTAAAAGGTGGGTTGTCGCTCTTTTTCTGGCTACTAATCGACTAGAACTAGAACTAAGCAACTAAGCAACTTCGTACGATTTCAGTGTTTACATCTAAATTGTACTCTATGCTCAGTATTTGTCAGACCTTAATAGCTATATTGACTACACCAGTAACAATAAGTCGCTTCGATTCGCGAAAATCTTATGGCGAAAGTTTTTTTGGGCAACCAGCTTTGTTGCTTTTGGTATCACACTTTTTTTTATTTTACATTCAAATCTCTCTGAAATGTTATTTTTTTTTTTTTTTTTGATCTTGCGATGTGAGACTCCTTTTTTTAATTTTTTACAATGCTTTGTTTTTAAATTGCCGCTTCTGACTTACCGTTCTTGAAGAAACTAGCAAAAATTAATTTGTTCAAATTTTAAAAAAAATTAATATTAATGAATTAATAGAAACTGGGAATTATTTCCTTTCGTAGGTTACTTTATATTATATTCAACATATTTTATTTTTCGAATTTATTCTATGAGCTAAATTTCAGTTATGTATTTTATAAAGCTTTTTTGTAATAGTTCTATTCCTTAAATTTTAAGGAATGACTTTTATAATAGTCTGGTGGTGTATAAAAGTCATTCCTTAAAATTTAAGGAATAGAACTATTACAAAAAAGCTTTATAAAATACATAACTGAAATTTAGCTCATAGAATAAATTCGAAAAATAAAATATGTTGAATATTAATGAATTAATTTATGCACTTTAAAAGCAAATCCCACGGATAAAACAGATAAAAATTAAATTTTTTTTTTGAATTTTTATGAAAGATTCATACAGGGTCAATATTGTTCACACATATGGTTTGGATGTTAACTTAGTATAAATATAAAAACTAACGGTACTTTCGAAAGTAAGTTTACATAGTTTTATTATAAAATGTAGAAAGCCATAGAATAGTTTTAGAAAGTTTCCAAGTTGAAACTTTAATAGTTTTCATGATATACATACCTTTTTTATAATTTCGTGAACAATTTTGTCGCTATCTGTATATCAGAAAGAGGAATGAAGCGCTTTATACCATGATCGCCGATTTAAAAAAACTAACCATTTATTTCCGTTCATTAAATATTTTAAAGTTAAACATAAAAAAGTGATGTATTTTTTATCCTGAAGTATAAAAAGCAAACAAAGATAATTAATATTCATTACGAAGAGAAATTGAGTGTACGTTATTTTTGTCAGTCCGTGTGAAAAACATGGTGTGCCTTAATCTAAGCCGCAAACGGACATCGTTTGCCCTTGCGACTTGTTGATTGTCATTGCAAATACCAATCTAATAGGAAATTGAACGCGTTTGAATTCAATTGGGACGTCTGTGAGAGTCATCGGAGTTCGTGGCAGCAAATATTTTCGACTCGGAATTTACCATTTAAAATGGTGGCTTCGATAACGTTTTTCATCAATTTTTTAATGACCAATCGCTTACCATTGCACAGCCGTAGTGTGTTCAAATTCCGAAGTAGAATAACCTAAATTCAACTTTCAGTCGTAGAAGGTGTGGTGGCATGCCTGGCAAATCAAGAGAGCTCAAAAAATCTGTTAGATAATTTACAGTTTCGTTAACATCCAAAAAATGTATATCTTTAAGTTTCTTTCAAATGTTACAGTGTCTGCATTCCAAATTTTACGAAAACCGGTTGATTATTTAAGAACATATAGGGAGGGGGGCTTTTACCCTCTTTCCATATTTCAAGCCCTAAATAATAAAAATTATGGGCTATAGTTCCTTCCAGATGTTTCACTATTTGCCTGCCAAATTTCAAGATAATCGGTTGAGCTTTTACCCCTTTTGCCCTATTTTACGTCTTTTCATACCTAACATGTGTATTTTCATAAAAAATTTCATAAAAATCGGTTAAGCCTAACCCCCATATTCATAAAAAATATTACTGACTTATAAGAGGTTTATTAATCAGATTTCCATAGGAAATTCGTTTAATAAGCCTGTTATTAACCTGAAATATTTTTTATGAATAAGGCCATAAGAATTTTATATACATGCATATCGTTACCTAAAACGCAAAACTATCTTAACATTTTGAAAATTTTTCAGGAGAAGCAAATTACTATTCAAAATGTTAATTGATAAATTGCCTAAAACTGCTTATAATTTATTTTCCTTGTATTTTTCTTGTAAAACCTACCAGTTGTTTTGACAATTGACACTGTTGCATATTATGCAAACTGTTAGTAAGGTCTTTTAGCGTGTATCCATATAATCTTTTGTAGATAGGGCCGTTTTTTTTTTTTTTTTTTGTTAATAAAAGCGCTAATTTTGGTTGAAAGACTCCAAAATTTATTGTGGACATTAGTGTTGATGCAATTCATCAGATTTCATGAAAAAGTCGATTTTGTATATTTTGTTAGTTAGGGCCTTTTGCGTTTTAGGTAACGATATATTGTATGTATGTATAGTAAAAGCTATGTTCACATTAAGGGTATTCCTTTTTAAATTTTTTTTGGAAGTAATTGATATTTTTCAAGATGCCAAGTAAACGCTGTTAAAAGTGAATTAATTGATTATTTAATTGTCACATCATTTTTACGTTCTTTTTTAATATATTTTTGTATAGAATTTATTTTTTTTTATATTTTTTTTTTTTTAACGACGTATTAAAAAAATTAAAATTTGATTTAATTAAAACGGAGTTTTTAAGAATCATAGTTGATTATCTTAAAAAGAGATGTAAATTTTAGTACTTTTTGTGAAAAATAACAACATTTTTAATAGAGTGCCAACCACACTCAATTTGACGTTTATGAATTGCCAACTCTTTAAAAATTGTAAAGTTGTAATTTTCCAATCTGATTTTTTTACACTTGGTGGAAAAGTTTTTCCTTGTGTTTGTTGTAACAAACTTTACATTTTTCGACTTTTCCATTTTTTCAACCAATAAAAAAACTGAAATGAATACCCTTATTATGTGTATTTGTCATTTGGAACGTCACTTTTCTACCCACATGTTTCATATGTATGTGAAAATTTGAGTTATACATAAGCAGCCGTATTCATAACAAAAAGTTAGCCACAGTTTTTACACTACGTACAACTAGCTGCTAAAGACTAGATTACACTATTATACTTTGTATTAATACATGTCAAAAACTCAAGTAATATGACAAAGTGTGATAGTGTGAATGCAATGTGTCATGAAAATGACAAGTATTATGAAAAAAGTTTGACATCCCATACGACTTCATCGTTTTTTGAAAAATTTCTAAACAATAATACTTTTGAAGTTGAGATTTTAGTAAGCTAATATATACTTTTCATTGGATCAGGGTTGCATTTTATTTCATGTGTGAGTGTTTCTACTTTGGGTGATGGTGTGAACACAAACTGTCATGTTAAATTAGATTTTTTGACAGTCGCAACAAAACTCATTAGATTTCTGTCTCACAATGTATTATGGAATACGTAAGGCTTGTGAGATAGTGAAAACAAGCCTTAACTAGAATGCCGATTAATTCTAGCAGCTTGTAAGCACAGAGTTTATTCATAACAAACTTTTGTCCATCTGCCAACTTTTAAAAAATCAACTCTAAATTTTAATGATGCCAAATTATATTACTCAAAAATGCAACACGTTTGCATTAATGGTTTTGACATTTCTTGTAAATTTTTTTTTGTTTTTTCCTCCACACATAACAAATATAAAAAGTTTTTAAAATGAAAATAAAACAGTAATTAAAATAAAACCAACCAAATTGTTTAACATTAAACAGCTGTTTTTTACAAGTTGGCAAACGTTTGTCAGCTCGTTAACAAGAGTTTAGCAAATCGTTAGCCACAGTTTGGTAAGTGTATTATAAATAAATAATGGGGGTATTCACGTCACAAGTTGCACCCTTGCGAAAAAGCAAAAGTGCACAAATATAACAACAACCACACACACAATTAGTTGTGCGTAAATAATTGTCTTTGTGGTTGTTGTTATGTTTTTGCACTTTTGGTTTTTTGCAAGGACGCAACTTGTGACGTGAATACCCTTTATGTATTTGCTAACTTTATGCCAAATTTCCATTATGAATACGGCTGAAGGTTTATAAATATATGTTCACATGTTGGTATGTAACGTACATTTGAAATAACCTATCAAAAATTCAAAAAATGCATACCATTTTTAATAACAAATTTGTGTATTTTTTTATCTTTTGTATTATTAATTTACTATTATAATTTATATTTATTAAATATCAATTAATTTTTGCCGCCACAAACAATTTTGTTAATAAAAAAACATCTGATGGTTTGTCAAAATATAACTCGTTTTAAATCAAAAATGTAATGTGTACTGTACACAGAGAAATAACACATGATATTGTTTGGATGAGTTCACAAATTTAACATGTGAAAAGGTGACAATCCACATGACAAATCGTTATCTTAAAGACCTAATAACCTATCTGCAAAAATTTTAAAATTGAGTTTTTTATGGATTTGTATTCCCTATGTGTGCAATATAATGTAATATTACAAATGACAAAGTTTTTGTACCAAGAGGACCGTTACGCATAGTGTAATTTAAACAAACATTAAGTACTTTTTTTTTTTGTTTAACCAGTAAAAGAAACTATAACTGTTATTATTTATTGTATATAATATTCATATGTATAAAGAAATTGTTATTTATTCATACTATGTAATTGGTAATGCTGATAGTTTATTTGGTTTCAGATTTTTAATATTCCAAATAACCTAACTGACAACATAAGCTGTGTTTAGAAAAACAAAATTTTCTCAACCGATATATATTTCTGGTTTCATTTTAATCAAAACTTGTAATTTTCATTTCAATATTGTATATAGTTCCAATTTTATAACGTTTTTTTTTTTCTCTCCTGTAAACTTTTGAAAACTCCAAATAGGTTATTTCGTCTTTAAGGTGACGAAATACACATAATATAGCTTAAATCAGTACATAAAGGTACATTTTAAAAACTTAAATCGTATTTTGCCAAGTTTAAGTTTAAGTTTGATTTTTTTTTTTTTTTTTTTTTTTTTTTGAAGGTTAAAATAAAGGAGCGATATGTGCTTCATATTAATTAATACATTTTCTAAATTCAAGTTTTATGTTTCGATGAAAGCAATTTTTGAGTTGATACCAATCTTTCTGCAAAGGAAATAAAACTGCCCAAATGCACTAAACAGTTGCTGGTGCTGAAAGATATTTCATTGCTATCGCCTTTAAGTTGTTAAATGGACTTGCGTTTTAATACACAAATATATTAATGCTTATGGGCTTTTTCGCATAAATACGTAATTCCGTTTCGAGAATCTTTTCATTATTTTCTTCCACTTCAATGGGAGGAATTAATTAAGTCCTGCTTTTTCCATATAAAAGCTTTAATTTGTTTTTCTCTTTTTTTCCAATATTGCTTGCTTGTTACCATTTTTAGAAGAAATATAATTTACCACAACCGAATTAAAGAAAAAAAGCTTTATTTGATTGTTTTTGCTTGGTTTTGTAACTTTGCATATAATGGTATAAAAAAAGTGCAGCTTTCGGCGAAAATCGGTCAAATTAATGCCGAACAGCGATTATTGGCCGATTAGCCAATTTTGTGTTCTAAAGTGCTAAGTACTAAAGAACTATTTTAGGCTTTATTGTTGTGAACATAACCATGAATTAGTGTAAACGTCAAAATTAAATGACCAATAATATATAAAAATCTATTTTTTTATACCTATTACGAGAATAAAAAAATAACTTAAGAAAAACAATGATCTCAAATTGTAAACAAAACACCAGCTCAAAAAATAGCACACTGAAAATACACATGTTAATAGGTAAAAAATTTATTGTCATATTATATATAACAATATGAAAACTAAAACAAAATTTTTATGACAATCATAAAATTATAGCAAATACAACCAATATGACACAATAGAACTTTGTCAATAGCCTTATGAAATTTATTTTTGGCATTTTTAAGCTGTAACCAGTTTTTATTTTATGTAATACAAATAGATAAGCAAACAAAAATCTTTTTGTTGTTATTAGAAAAAAAATTGGTAATAAAAAAACAAAAAAAAAACATCAGTTTTTTTAATTTACGTTCACACAATGTGGTTTAAAATCCTAGTACTACTAAGCGTGAATTCCGCTAATGTTTTTTAATGTGTAGTACCCTGATGTTTACTCTTTGACAACTTTTTTCAATTAAGCTAACTGCACCATACACAATACCACAAACTGGTACCATCTGCAAAATATCAAACTCTGTTTAAGTGTAGTGCAGAATATCTTAGTGTCGAACAAACTTACAAAGATATTCGGCCATGTTCTGACAATCGCACGATTTGAAATCGCAAAACGCCACATTTATTTTATGGTGTTTTACAATTTGTGCGTTTAGCTTGCCAGTTGCTTACAAATATACTAGTTCCCTAGCAGACTGAAGTCGCCAAAAGGCATATTACTCGTAATATATAGGTGTTGAAATTAAAAAAAATATATATTAATTCTTCTGAGAATATATCTTTATAAAAATTTGTTTACAAACGGCTATATATATTTTGAAAGCTTAACTTTTTAAACGCGATTCAAATCGGAAAAATAGTGACATAAGTTAAAATTGTTTGTGTCGCACACTCTAGATTTTTAGGATGTAATCGAAACTCTTTAACTTAGAAAATGATCTACCTAACAACCTTCGTTAGGTACATTTTAAAGTGTATTTCCACATTATGTCTTGAATAAACTTAACTTTTTGTTTCTCACTAAGCTCTATGTTAGCTTTCTACTCAAAAGGAATTTGGCTCAAATCCACGTGAACTTTTGACACAAGAGGGATTAATATCCGATTTAAAAGTTTTTTTTTCAAGTATGTACTTATATTAATTCCTGTTATAAATAAAACGACTTTATAACAGATCATAGCTTCCTTATTTAAACTAAATTATACTCTTATTAATATTAGTCTCAAAACTATAATATTTTTTTCCAAATCGAAATTATAAACTTGCAATTATTTGTTAAAATATAAAAATATTCATCTAACTTTAGTGAAAATTTGAATTGCAATAAAATGACGATATAATTAACTCATATTTTTTTTTACTAATTATTACACAATATAATAATACAAAGGTAGGTTAATATGGCAACAGAAGTAATGTTGCAAATAATTATTAAATCACAATTGTATATAAAACAAATGTAATATTTAAACGAACAAATTAAGTCATATTCAAACAAAAATAAAAAAAAAAACAACTATTTACAATGACAAATATATAAAACACGGTAATATCCTATTTTTAACTATATATATCATACAAATTATAAAACAAACGATACAAGCAACAAACCATTTAAAAGGATCAAATTATATTAAAAGAAATAATGCCACTTTGAAAACAATTTATTAAAAAACATTAGTTTAGACAAACCAAAAGGCTGCATAGCATGTTAAATTAATTAAATACAAGATGGGACTAACAAAACACTTTTGTTATATTTATCAGTTTTAAAACACATCCATTTTGTTTCGTCCATATACAAATTTTTACAAATGAAATAAGTTTAAAAATAAAGAAAACAAATAATAAAAAATAAAGTTTTCATTTAGAATTCTTATTTTAAAAATTTAGAAAAATCAAACTAAACATGACTTTTCCTTAAATATGGTTAAATATGTACTAATGGCCTATTAATCAGTTTCGCTCAAAATCTTCGTTCGATTAACTTACATGTAAAACAAAAACAATATCGTTTGTTTTTGTTTTAAATGTAAGTTAAGTGAACGAAGTCTTCGTTCGGAAATAGATGAACAGGCACTAAATCTGTACTTGCAAACAGTCTGGGTAATTTTAGTTGATTAAAATTATATTTGCATACTTAAATTATATTTACATCCTTTGTTTTATGAAATTATTTAGCAGTTAATAAAATATAATAAATTGAACACAATTGTAAGTTGAGTTATTGTAAATAAAAGTTCAAGTTTATCATAAGAAAGTAGTGTCAGCTTAAAAACTGGAACATAGGAAATGGATTCGTACAAAAGAAATACGTACAAGATATTCTGGTAGTGTAAAGAATGGGCCTGTTCGGAAATGCATCAATCATTCCTAATTATATCGACCCCTAACCGCGAAAATAACGTAAGCGCCAAAAATCAAATTTTACAGGAGAGAGCTTTTTTATTTTATATCATATAAATTTTGTATGAAATTTGTCGCTTACAATAAAATTGTTCTTGCTATAAAGTCGTAACGGTACCTTATGTGACCATGACATTTTAGGAGATGATGCAAGTGTTGCCAATAAAGTTATTTATTACAAAAATTGAAAATCATGTCGCTTACGTTATTTTCGCGGTTAGGGCTCGATATGTACATATCTATAACTACAATGTTAACCAAAGGTTGGCTAAAAGAAAAAGTATGTGAAATATTTAAGAAATAGGACCATTACAAGAAAGCTTTTATTTATTATAATTTGAATAACTGAACACATTCGAATAAAATGTTTTTAAAAAACTAATAAGTTTACAAACATGGCTAAACTAACTGAAAAGCAAGAACTAATGCCAAAAAAACGTTCCGGTGTGCTCAATAAGAAAATATTAACAAAATTCAGAAGTTGGACTATTACGGACGAGTATTTTCAAGCCATGTGGCTGTTTGTGCCAATAGGAACCACAGGACATAATATATCTGTAGTTGTAATTTCCATGTTTAAAAGTACCCACGGAAAAAGTTTCAATTATTTTGTACGATTTTTTAGGATGTGTTATAGATAGCAAAATTACTTTTCGCTTATTTTTTCAGTGTGCAAAAAAATTAGCAATAAAAGCTGTGACGTAAGCAGTAAAACTAAAAAAAATTTTAACCGAAGAGAATTGATGATTTTATTAGAATAAAAATATATTTTCTAAAAAACCTTTAATGTTTAAAATTGTTTTCCTACAAAACTAAAAAATATACTTAAGCACTTTTATTATTGCAATTGTCAAGCTGTAAAAACATATCCGGTTATTTTAGTACTCCTCGCACATGAAATTTTGTAAATTCAACAAAAAGCTGTAAATTAAGTAAGCAATTTCCAATGTCTAGCCCAAAAAAAAACTGAATTATTAAACCAATATTAATTTTAATAAAATCTTAATGAAGATTTTATAAACTGAAAAGCAAAAGTGATTTCAAGGAACCGCTCTTCATTTCCTGATTGCTACTTTTTACATAGTTATTAGTTAAAATAAATTAAATAGGTTTCGGGAATGAAAAACCATTGTTTTAACGCAATATTCTGTTCACTGATGAATTTCATGTTTACAAAGCAAAATTGCTGTACAAGTTATTATCGTGACACAGTAACATCTGCAAAAAGTATTGTGTCTTGATTACCAATTAAGAGTTTTAATTGGATAAAATGCTATTCTTATTGAAATAAACCTTTTCCAAGCTCATTATTCCTCAAATTGATATAGTTAATGGCTTATTAAGATCGATTTTTTTCAAAGCTATGTAAGTCCCCGGTTTAATACAAAATTATCAAAAATATGTGTAGAATCAATAATAAAACAGACCCAAAAATTTTGCACTTCAAGTTAAAGTTTAAACAAGTTTTTATTCAAGAGATATAAACACTTGTATTAATGTTGTAGGTACAAATTTAAACCCCGCTATAAAATAATTTTGTTCTATCCATTGACATTTTTGTTTTTTATAAAATAAAAAAAGGAAATTCGAAACCCTTGTAACGAATTCAAAACAACGCCTGTTGTTAATTTATCCTCAACTATATATAAAGCTTAGAATTCACGTGTCCGAAGTATGTTGACAAATGTCTACTTATCATTTTATCAAATATGACACCGAAATCGTATTGGCATTATACATATCGCACTGCTTCCTCTAAAGCGGGTTGACTCAAAACTTATATATTTTCAGTAGAGACAAAAAACTGTTTTCTTTTTATATATACATACTCTTATACTACAAAGGGGGGGATACAATTGTATTTTTTTTTCTTTTCTAAATATTAAAAAAATCTGATCTAAGATTTTTACAGTGCGTAGATATGACCACTGTACATCAATTTCTTCCAAAAAGTGAAAATTGAAAAATTTTGAATCGAGTCTCTTAAGAGGAAGCAGTGCGATATGTATGCAAGCTTGTTATGCCCGTAATTTCTATCTAAAATCTTGCTATTACTACAGAAGAATCTATTATTTTTTGCTGTAAAATTTGTTAATATTAGCAAAATAAATCCGCTGAATTCGGATTTTTTTTTAAATTTTGATACGAAAATATAGGTATTTATTTTTTGAATGTTTCTTATTTATTAAAACATTTCATACATATGTGGATAAAAAAACCTTTTAAAAATAGAAGCAGCAATATATTTTAATAGCTTTAGTAACAATGTGAGGTTCTGTTTATTATTATTTTTTTACTGATACAATGTCTGTCTTAGATCTAATGAATTATAATTATTGTTCATTTAATTGAAAGATTGATTGCAAATATTCCATATTCTGTTCTGTGTTATTTCTGTTCTTTAGTAGTTTTTTGACTTCTTCATCTAAATCCCGATGTTCCACTTTCCATTGATTTCGAATACTGGAGATGAACGGATCTGACGTTGCCAATAATATATTAAATAGATCTTCATTAGTGGAATTTCGTGAAATTTTTCTAGTATTGTGCTCTCTATAAAATCTGAATTCCTTATTCCTTTTTTCCTGAGCTTCCTCTGATAAATCTCCAAGTGGCACCAACTGATATTTAATGACACCTTCTCCATGATAAGGGATTTTGTGAACTGTAGCAGACATATTTCTCCATGGGTACTTGGTTGTATATATTTTTGCAGTTTCCTTAGCAAAATCTCCAAATTTTCTAGAGTCAATTTCTTCATTGTACGCAAGTACTTCTAGGATTATTTTAAATCTAAAAATGAGGTTAAAATCAACACCTGTTATTTCAGATGCTGTTTCTGGATCTGAAAAGAATCTTCTTGCGGTATTGCCATCATTTGTATTGCCTGACCCTTGTTTTGGCTGATCTAAATTCAACCCAAATTTGCGATATTCATCTTGAACATGTTTCCTTTATGAACTTCTTAACTCCTTGTTGGTTTCGTTGTTTCTTATTGATCCTGAAGATCCAAAATCCAAATCATTACTGATTTTTAGTATGTGTTCCATAAGTCGTATTCTTGCATGTAGTGGTGATAATCCAAATTCATATCCATCAGTATTATCTAATGATTTTGTTGGGACTTGGTTAAATTGGCTTTATGTTGCATGGCATATGATGCAGCTGGATAGAGCCTTCGTGTTAGTCAAAGCCTGGCCTACTTTTCCATATATCATTGTTAGCACTAATTGGTAGCTAACTTCAATTTGCTGCCCATCTAAATCTAATTGTAATGGCTGTAGTACTGCAATTTGGTCTTTGATATCACTAACTTCTTTGTTAATGGCATCATGAGTTTCTTTTTTGAGTTCAAATTTAATAGGTCTGCAGTATTTCGTAGAAGATGGTGTCTCATTTTTCCAAATATCCTTTGTTTGCGTTGTACTAGTCGAAGGCTCTGAATCTTCCAAAATCTTTTTTAATCGCAATGGTACAAATGATACCATGAACATATCTGAGTCCGAAATATTTTCACATACTACTTGTTTGTATTCTTTTTGTCCGGAAAACCCATCACATCCCCATTTACAAAAAAGAATTAACTTTGTGTTTCCATATTTCTTTAACTCATTTCCTTTTATTGATTGTAGCAAGCGTTCGGCTGTGTGATAAAGTAGAGATTGTAGTTTTACCTCTGCCGAAATTGATGTGATTGTAATAGTGTCCTTTAATGGCAAACAGTCCATTTTAGCAGCTGTTATGTGATGATATGCTGGATACAGATTTGAGCCTTTTTCAATCGCACGCAATCTGAGCTGAATATATTGCTGTTTTGTTAGTTTCAAATCCAGAAATAATGCTAATGCCTCCTCATTTGTGAATTGTTTTTCATCGCTCGGAGTTGGTATACTTTTAAGAATCCGTTTTGTTCTCAATGGTCTAGCCTTAACAACTTTTTCAATGATATCCACTATTGTCAATTGTTTCTGTGATCGTAATTGATGTAGGAAAGTATCTTGAATATTTTCATATCCGATTTCTTCATTTATATCCTTAAGCTTCCGCCTCTTAGATCTATCGCTACAGTTGTCCAGCGATTTTTGTGGTCTCCCACGTGTGTTGTGATTTGAAGATTCTGAAGCGATCTGGATAGAAAGTTCGTTCTCTAACCAGTTTGCAAAGCTCTTAAAAAATCTAGCTTTGCTGTAATCAACTTTGCTGTATCGCTGTTTTAAATTTTGTATGAAAACAGATAATTTATTTTCTAAGTCCAATTGTATTTCAGTGCTATAGGAATTCAAGTTTCCTTTTTTTCGAATGTAATTTTTAACATCTTCCTCTTTTTTGTTTCTAAAATACTCTCCTGCCAATTCTTTATAGCTGAAGCTCTCCATGTTTATGAAAAACGTTGTTATTGCTCAGATATATTATATCCACCGAGTTTGCATCCGAATGTGACTTGCTTTTAAACCTTTTCATACTTTTTTTTTATACCAAATTCAGGTAGGATAAAAAGGATAAAAAACTTAAAATCCTTTTATTTATATGCTATAAAATACCTGACACAAATTTAACAACGCATTGCATAGCTATAGGGTCATGGAACATTATTAGAGTCATAAAAACAGATAAAATAAAAAGACTAACAAAAATTAAAAAATCCCTTCTAAGGTGGGATTCACAATATACCTGTTTAGCGTAAACGCGTGTCTAAGCTCTTTATTCTACTATAAAATACGCTAGTGTGAACGTAGTGTAACGGATAAGGATGAATCAGGGCAGCTATACGTTTTTCTGATTGTGTGGTTTTACCTTCTTAATCCCTTTTGATCCGCAAAAGTTCTATTCTACTAAAGTTGAAATTTGACAAAAATATAGTAGTTTAGAAAATATGTCTTAACATCTCAAATATAAATAACACAATAGTCGCAAATATTACCTTTTTAAAGATAACAAGACTACCAACCTAGCAAAAAAGCTAGCAGGGCATTATCGCTGATAGCTTTTGAGCAATGATAATTTCTTTCGGATTAAATATAAAAAAAAACACTTTTTTCTTAATTAAAAAAAAGTTGTGTTTAACAACATGGCACAACCACAATTACCAATATTTTGACCTAATTTTTCTGCTACCTTAGTTTTAATATGTTTACTATTAAATAATATTAAAATTTTTGAAATCGCTGACAAAAAAAACTGGACTTTTGGCCAATGAAATAAAATTTTCAGCCACTGTGGACCTTAGCCGAAGTTCGCCCAAATTGGCTAAATACGGCCAAACCAAAGCCGAAGGAGAACTTTAATTATCCTAAGCCACAGCTAGAAAAAATTTTTCATTACCAAAAAATAAACAAAATAGCACGATATTTTTACAGCGGGAGATATGAATATTATTACGTGACGATATTTTCCAAAAAGGGAAAAATAAAAATTTCGAGTTAATACCTACCCTCTGGTTTGGTGCGAATTCATTTATAAAAAGTTTTAGTTATAAAAAAAACAACAAAAAAAGTTTTTTATTAACAAATACTTCTTATATCAAAATATTTGCTTGATTATAAAGAGAAAATAATGAAAATAGTTCCGATATTGGCAGCTTGTTTACGTGTTTTAGAAACAATATAATAATCCACAGACGAATTTGGAAAAAAATTTGTAGTTTTATTATTTTTGCATGTTTTCGTAATGGTATTAAAAAGTTCGGCTTTTTACCTTTTCCAAGAAAAGTAAGAAGTTTTTTTTTTTAATTTTCGTAATATGTATCACTTTAAAGGTTTTGTTTTTAATAAATAAATAAATCACAAAGGTAAAATTGTCTATTTTCAATAAAAAAGGGTTAAAGTTCGGGTTCGCTCTGAAAAATTGCATTTGGTTTTGGCACTAATAAATACCATTAAGGACAAAATGCTAGTCCGTATATATTATGTAAACTACGGTGGTGTGTTTTCTAGGAAATTTTTTGGAATGTTATAATACATATGTAATTATTTTTTTTTATGTTTATCTGTAACTTTTATTCTTATGGAAAACGTATATTTTCTTATTTACATTATTTTTAATCTTTTTAGAAAAAATCGTATGTAAAAAAATGAATTTGAATAAAAACGTTTAATATTTCTTTATATACAACAAAATAAATCATTCATAACATATAAATTAAGATATGATATTAAGGAAACAAAAACACTACAAAAAAAACCTTAGACTTAAATTAATTATTAAACTAAAAATATATAAAATTAATTTTAAGTGGCAAATTTTGCTGAAATAACCAGCAATCAAAGAAATCGTAAAAAAATAACAAAATAAAAAATTTATATCATGCAAATAATGATATTGTTATTATGTAGTTTATATTCTTACAATAAGATAATAACCCCCTTAGTTAAAAAAAATGAAACAGGTTTAAAACAGGTATATTAAACAAATATTCATAGAAAATCGTTTTCATAAACCTTTTGAAAACCTGTTTAATTTTTTATAACTTATACCGTAAAACTCCCAGACAAAAGTTAATAAAAAAATTTAACAAAGACAAACTATAAGGAAAAGGATCTAAACCTAAAAACAGAAACAAATATTTAAATAAAACCTTAAACAATATACATATTGATCAAAAATTCAACAATGCTGTTTTACTGCTGTTAAAATATGAAATTTAGAATTTTGAAGCAATGCAAATGGGACATTAATAAGACTGTCAACTTTTTTAAATCTAAAAAATTAGTCTTAAGTCCATTTTTTTTTTATTTCTTCAAATACACTCAATAATTTAAAAAAATGTAGGGTCAAATTACGGCTTTCGATATCGATCAAAATTTCCATTTAAATTGCATTGTAAATTCGATTGATATTATCGACTGCCGTAATTTGGCCCCAGATTTTTAGTTTATTTAATATTTTAATTCTAAACATACACCTTTTGTAATCCAAATTTTTAATATTTTTTATTAGGCTTAAGTTCATCAAATTTAATTTTCATTCAATTATTTTTATGAAGAAAAGAATTTTACAACATGAAAATTAATTAAAATTGTTAAGGATAATCTTTCATTCTTGACCGTGGCCGGGGCTCGAACCTAATTAAAAATTTTAAAAATTTGGATTATATATATATATTAGTTCCTTTAAACTCCTACAAGGAGCATAGGGCCAAAAAATTTGGATTAAAAACCATAAATAGTTCAACCAAATAACCACAATACTAATTATTCTTACACCTGTTTTCTATTGCTGGCACTCTTTATCTATTTGATCGACAGTGTGTATTGAAAGTATTTTTTAAAAAGTAGTCCAATAATCCCCACTGCTGTTTTAATTTAAATATGTAAGAGTTTTGAAATACAAAATATTACAAGTACTGTGCAACCTTAGTTAACGCAACCAATAGAAAATAAGAGAGCCGCGAAAACGTAGTCAAAAATGTCTATGCCTATTTTTCGATTTAAGAGCTTATCAAAAAAAAAAATCTCAAATTCAGAAACCAATTCTTGGATAAATTTGCTAAAAATTTAATACACTAGAATGTATAATTTTCATTTGATGAACTTTGTTTTTTAAAGAAACCTTTTGTGTGTTTTGATATAAGGGGGTGTGCTGGAAATCGCAAACGCAAAACGCAATAATTTTAAAAGTCGTTTTTTAGTAAGTTTTCTGTAATAAAAGAATTTTATGACAAATATTATACAAACATTTCTCTATTAATCTGAATTTTATAACAAAAATTATAAAAATTAGATTAAAAGAGTATTAAAAACAGCCTCCAAATTCTTGCGTTTTGCGTTTGCGATTTCCAGCACACCCCCTTATATCAAACCACACAAAAGGTTTCTTTAAAAAACAAAGTTCATCAAATGAAAATTATACATTCTAGTGTATTAAATTTTTAGCAAATTTATCCAAGAATTGGTTTCTGAATTTGAGATTGTTGCATCAATTTCTTGAATATTTGTGCATTATATGTTTTGTCTGTTTTTTAAGCACTCTGTTCATAACTTTACGTGAAATACTGTCAAAACTAATTGAAAAAAACTTGTGCTGTATACCTTTAAATTATTGTTAACAGAGTTGTACTCTGTTCTTTGTCTGAAAAAATTACGAAATGTTTCTGGAAACATGTTTATACAACTGTAAAAAAATATAAGCAGCACTTAGTTCATGTGGAATTTTAAGCAAATAGAAAAGTTAATAAAAAACATAACCAATTTAACACTAGGCATCTTTCGACGACAATGAAAGCAATTTTCATGACACTCGGGACATGTCTTCTTCGCTTGATATCTCTTAATGTATACCAAAATTTTGTTGGAACTCCAGTTTATCCAAGTTGCATCGTTTAAAAACTGTTGCTCTAAAACGTTTCAAAATTTGTAAATCAATGGAAAATGTCAATACTCTTTTGTCTGCCATTGAAAATTTTAAACTTTTCTCAAGGATGCCAACACTAAATCCTTTAACACGAAAATTAGTGAGCTTAATACTAACCCAGGTTCTAAGTCGCTTTTCAGATTTTTTACCAATTGTAAAAATTATGATATTGACATACTTCTCAACAAATGGAACTCTTTAAATTATCTTTTATTTTTAACATATCTCGAAAATCAGGTTACAAATGAGAAAAACTTGGTATTGGATTTCACGGATTTTTCTCCCTTTTCACTCCATGATGAACTCACCACAGTTTTAAACTCGAAACCTGCTGCCGGTCATGACATAATAACTTATGAAAAGGTAGGATCCCTTCGACATTCGTATTTAGAGAATTTGTTAGTTGCAATAAATTGTAAATGGATAAATTTTAAAATCAATCAAGCGTGGAGGAAAATTTAAATCGTACTTTTACCAAGGAGGATCAAGAATCTTGAACTATACACCAATTTTAGGCCAATTACCCTCATCCCAGTTTTCGTTAAAAATCATCAATCTGATGGTCAAGGCAAGACTCAATAAATTTATTGAGGGAAAAATATCTTATCGGATCGTTCTATGCGTTCAGGAAACGAGTTCTTGCATAAACGAAATATGTAATACACACCATTGTAACTCTCGACATTTTCGAGGCATACGACTGTGCTATCCTCAACAAACTTCAAAACACTTTATCGCCGAAGAGTTCTTTTTATAGGTAATACTGAAACTGAAGTATCAAACGGCCTACCACTGGAAAGTTGTTTAAGTCCAACCCTCTGTAACGTTTACACAACTCATCTTTATAACCTACTAGACTGATTTTATTATAATTTCGTCTAACAAATGTCTCGATCATGCAGTCTACAACCTTCAACAAAAATTATCCCTCTTCAAACAAAAAACTTATGAAATTACCTTGTAGGCTGCTAATGTCTACAAATTGCAATTAATTTGTCAAAAAGTTTCTTTTTTTTTCTCTCTCTTTAAATTTGTAACCGTACTAAAAAATTTACACCAGTTTAAAGAAATAGAAACAAACAAAAAAAAAAGATATTTTTCAGTACAATATTATTTTGTACATAAAAAGAAAAGAAAAAAAAGGACCGAAAACCTAAAATTTAATTTTTTCATTTGACAAATAATAGTAATATAATGTGATAAAGTTAATTAATAATATGTATAACATGACAAAGATTAGATTATTAAAGATAAAAATTATGAGTTAAGATTATAAAGATAAGATTATTATTTTTTAACGTTATTTAGCTATTTTTATTGTTTTTAACCGATTTAGCGAATTCAAATAAATTTTGGAGTTTGTTTCATATTTTGTTTTTTTTCGCGAATTTTTGCCATGTTCGCGATGAAAGCGATTTTTTCCTGTAAGTTTTCTGATTCTTTACAGCTTTAACGATATATAATAAGTAGTAGACTCTGTTATCATGCCACTATGAGCAAATTTTCAGCTAATTTTGCAATTTTAACCGAATTTTTGCCATTCCTTATAGTTTTAGGGACTTTCAATTAAATTTATGTTTTGTTTGAAATATTATTCTATTTTCGCTATTTTTGCAAACTTTTCTGAATGTTTGCAACTTTCGTGTAGCTTTCTTTCTCTTTGAGTCAATCGTCGCAAATTAAACATTTTCGCTATTTTAGCAAATTTTTTCGAATTTTTGCAATATTCACGTTTAATTTACTAATAAAATTTGTGCCCATAACTTACTTCTTTTTAAATTGCATTTCTTTTTTTTTTTTAACAAATATTTATTATTGTTTTTTGCACGGATGAAAATATTTTTTGAACACCAATGATAAATATTTTTCAATAAAAATTAAAAAAAAAACGTTTTCGTGTATTTTTCAAATTTTGAAATTATTATTATTTCTTTTTTTTTTCTTTTCATGTAAAAAATACATATTGTACTTCAGAAATAAATATCTTTTTTTTTTGTGTTTCTTATTTTTCTTTTTAAACTGTTAGCAAAAAAAAATTATTTTGTACGTATGAGTTTTGAATTTTTATAATGAAAAACTTAAATTTTAAGTTTTCGGTTCTTAATTCCTGATGCCTGGTTTTAGACAATCGAAAAAAAGTTGAAAAATGTATAAACTTAATATTAAACGAGAAAGGAAAAATTTAAATTACACAACCGGTAACAGAACTTTATTGTTTTAAACTTTAAAGAGCAATTCAAACAAAATATTTTAATTATTGAGTAAAATTCTTGTGGGTGTGGGTATTGTTAACATACTTTATAATTTTTTTATAATAAAATCAATCAATCGTTGTTTTTCTTTAAACAGTTTATAGATACATATATATCGTCACCTTAAATGCAAACGGACCTAACTACACAAAAATTCGATATTGAGTTTTTATTGGTTTTTGTTTATTTTATTAAACTACCATGTTTACGAAAGATCCCTGAGATCAAAACTGGAGACTTTAGTAAAGAAATTCAACCGCCAAGAACACCCTGTTGTTATTGATTTTGTAAAGTTTTTTTGCATGTTTGATTTCGCATAAAATAATAAATATTGCTCAACACTCTTCACGAATTTTAACGGAGTACTAGGCTGCGTAAAAAAATACAAAATTACTATTATTTGTAAAGTTGCGTTAACTTAGGTTTTGTTATTCGATAAGTTGCGTTAACAGGGTCTCCAAATTTACGCTTTTTTTTACTTTTTTCTTTAACACAATTTGAATCAACAGAAATTAAAAAGCTAAAGGCTTTTTGTCTCAAATTAAAATATTCTTTATAGTGTTACTTCTTCTTCTTGTGTTATCATTGGTCTTTTAATTTTTTTGTCTAGATCGAAATAATCAACCACTGAGTAAGTTTAAATTTATTTATAAAATTATTAAAAATTTATCCTAATTTTCTAAAGCCACATAAGAACTGGAATATTTTTTTTTTTTTTTTTTTTCAATTAAACTAAATATTGTTTAAAGTTACATGATGAAACAAATTTTTTCATTTTTGTTGTTTAGATGAGGAAGACGCTTTGGATGAATCGGCTCAACAAGCAGAAGTTTCTAATGATTCGGATGCTCCTTTAAAACCTAATGTAAGTATTAATTTAAATGTCATTGCAACATGGACCTATGTAGGTTAGGTTAGGAAGGGCAATGCGCATAAGGACACACCTCTACTCAGAGACCAATGCGGTCATTGTGAATGCCTTCAAAGAATTAACAGATAGATTTAAGATAGTTAGTAGACAATTACAAAACTACCTCTATAGTCCCATCATCAGAAATAAGTCCGGTATGGTATTGTTCCATTTACTCGTAAAATCCCTAACAGAACAATGGCCCGTCAAAAACCCAATAAGAGTCCTGAGACCACTCCTATCCAAGCCTAACAGAACCTTAGTTGGCTTTGCATCCAATCCGAGTCATTAAGCCCTAGAAACCCTGCAATCAATTCTATCCATCCAGGGCCGGTTAACAGTATCGCGAAATCTATCCGGGATCACCCTATAGTTGTGACATAAGGGGGGATAATTCCGTTTCCTGTTTTGCCAAAGTTTTTGTTTTAAATTCGTCTTTACTTGCAGAAGTTTTATATTATCCGTTTTCACTCTTGGTAGTAAAGTACTCTTGTACACCTTGTTAATCAATCTTATTAATGAATTTAACGTACTTACATTTACAATACCACAACAACAAAATGTGTAAAACTCTTATCGTATTACATAAAACAGAGTTGACCACTTTAAACAATGGATAAAAACCGCTATTGTAAATATGCAATTTCCCAAAATAATTTTTTATAAAAAATCTACTTCAAGATAACTTCGGCACGACAATTTATGTCTATAAAATGTTTTGGTAATGACATCTTGTAAATAAAAAAGAAGAAACCCACACATGCGTAAATTTATCAGAATCTATCCCAGCAAACGATTGATGCAATTCTTTGAATATTTAAATAAGAAATTAAGTAAAGTTTTTCTGAACTTTAAGATATGCAACGGTATTATTTAAAAAAAATATACCTAAACAAAATTAATTATAAAAAAAAATATACCTAAACAAAATTAATTATAAAAAAAAATACCTAAATAAAATTAATTATAAAAAAAATATACCTAAACAAAATTAATTATAAAAAAAAATATACCTAAACAAAATTAATTATAAAAAAAAATGAAATAAAAAAAGGGTATATTAAAAGTAGTATGTATATATATGTAATATATATATACATACTACTTTTATATATATATATATATATATATATATATATATATATATATATATATATATATATTGGTCATAAAAAGTTCAAAAAACAAAAACAAAGTTCAACACCTCGCTTATAGTTTGATCTCAAAAAGTTTTTCGGTTCTCCTGAAAAATTCGATTTTAATTAATCGGATTCCGCTTTGGTATATACCAAAAATGGCTAATCGGCCAATAATCGATGTTCGACATTAATTTGGGCGACTCACTTCCTCACATTAACCTTTACTTGTAACAATTGTTACAAATTTGTAACAATTTTTAGAAAATGAACACAGCGAATATAATGAAAAAAAATTTCCAAAAGGAATTACGTATTAATGTAAATGAGCCCTTAAGTCCACGAAGCTTTAATATGTTTGAGCATTGGAGAACAAGTCCATTTAACAACTTAAGGGCAGCAGCAATAAAATGTATGTCAGCTAGTGCTGGGATACTATCGATATTTATCGATAGTTAAGATTTCACTATCGATATATCGATATTACTATCGACTGAATGTTTGTACTTGTGCAGGAAAACTTTAACTAGTTTTTTATCAGGCTACAGTTCGTTGTTTTTATCACTTTATTGAACGTATGAGACGCATGTATATACACTCACAATATTCTGTACGTAAAATTAACTGAAATTGTAATATAAAATAAATGAAAGTTCAATTAAAAACCGGTCTACCTATTTTTCATTTGTTTTTAACAAAAAGTTCATTTAATTTTTACTGTCAAAAATTCAACACCATATTCCGTAAAATCAAATAAATATTCAGTTATTTTGTAAAATTTTACTGTCAAAAATTCAACACCATATTCAGTAAAAACGATTAAATATTCAGTTATTTATTAAAATTTTACTGTCAAAAAATTGACCCCATATTCAATAAAAACAATTAAATATTCAGTTATTTTATTAAATTTTCGTTTACTCCACAAAAGAGCCGAATTTCTAAAAAATACCAGACAGACACCTGTCCGCTTGTTTTTCTTATAAGCGAGAGAGGGAGAATATTTTTATTTACTTACCCAGTTACACACATTTGTTTTACTTTTGTTGTACTGACCACTTTGTTTACAGAAGAACTCTCAATTATAAGACACCAGCAGCATGACCGATATGGCTTCGCAATTATTTTACTTTTAAAATTTGATGTATTTAACTAAATTATTTTAACAAATAGAAAATGGGAATTGCTTACACAAAACAAGCAATTCATTTTTTATAGATAAATTAATTTTTGGTAGTAAAATTATATAAAATAACTGAATATTTAATTGTTTTTACTGAATATGGTGTTGAATTTTTGACAGTAAAATTTTATAAAATAACTGCATATTTATTTGTTTTTACGGAATATGTAGTTAATTTTTTGACAATTAATTTATATAAGATAACTGAATATTGATTTGTTTTTACGGAATTCGCGGTTGAATTTTTGACAGTAAAAATTAAATGAACTTTTCGTTGCTTTAAATTACATTTTTATTTACTTTAAAGGTACGGTCACATATGGCAAACAATTGTCAAATTTTGTTTGCCGGCATTTTTAAAAAATTTGTTTAAAAAAATAAAAATTTTATTTGCTGGTCACACTGCGCACATTTATTTGCCCATTTTTGTTTGTTCAAACAGATATTAAATAGCTTCAAATAAAAAATGGGAAAACATGTTTGTCCTGTGTTCACATATAAAAATATTTGCCTAAAAATAAATAGTTGAACAAATTGTCAAAAATAAAAAATTAAATCAATAAAATTACTTTTTATTAAAACTAAAAATTAACATTTTGATGCAAAATATTGAAACTTTTATGGTTTTATGGTACAGAAGAGCGAGAACAGCAGTTTTAAAAGTAAAGAGGATTAAGATAACAAATAAAGGGATAAGGGCAATTTGGCGAAGTAATTTCAATCTCTTATACAACTAAAGGTACGGTCACATATGGCCAACAATTGTCAAATTTTGTTTGCCGACATTTTTAAAAAATTTGTTTAAAAAAATAAAAATTTTATTTGCTGGTCACACTGCGCACATTTATTTTCCCATTTTTGTTTGTTCAAACAGATATTAAATAGCTTCAAATAAAAAATGGGAAAACATGTTTGCCCTGTGTTCACATATAAAAATATTTGCCTAAAAATAAATATTTGAACAAATTGTCAAAAATAAAAAATTAAATCAATAAAATTACTTTTTATTAAAACTAAAAATTAACATTTTGATGCAAAATATTGAAACTGTTATGGTTTTATGGTACAGAAGAGCGAGAACAGCAGTTTTAAAAGTAAAGAGGATTAAGATAACAAATAAAGGGATAAGGGCAATTTGGCGAAGTAATTTCAATCTCTTATACAACTAATATAAACTAAATTATGAAACTAAAGCATTATTCGATACGGTTTTAGACGCAAGCAATAAAGTGTTTTTAGACAGTGGATCTATTGTAAATTATAGACCGATCTTCACGAAATTTAGTTATATGATTTCTAGGCATATAAATTGAGTTAGTGCAAAATTTAACCATTTAACTCTTCTCTACTGAACCAAAAGTTCTGAATTTCAATCCAAACTTGGGAGAACTTGAACGAACTTGCCACTAAAATTTTAATTTTTCGTCAGCATCCTTTTCTTAATCGATGTAACAATGTCTTTCCGTCCGGCCAGCTGTTCATGTTAACCTTATTCGCAAAGCACATGTCGCAATTTTTGAGATAATCGGGTGTGTTCTAGATTCCGAATTTACTTAAAAGTGGATTACTTCAGCATTTTTTGTGTTCTGCAATTCACCTCCACATGTTTTTATTCGTTTTCAATTAGAATAGTAAGGGGTTAGTGAAACGAATCGACTTTTATTCTTATATGTGAGAACATATTTAGCAAAGACATCATTTTGGTTTTTAATTTAAAATGTTCTTTATTCAATTTAATGAAAACAATATGTATTTTCACACAAACATTGCGAATTTTTGCAAATTTCCACTGATTTAAAATTTTTTACAGAATTTTTGTCATTCCTTATAGGGACTTTGAATTAATGTTATGGCTTGTTTGAAATATTAAAATTTTTTGCGAATTTTCGCTATTTTTGTAAATTTTTTTTTTTTTTTGTTTTTTTCCGACATATTGTTTTTTAACCATTTAGCCATCTCAATAAATTTTTGGGTTTGTTTCCAAGTTTGCAATTTTTCGTGAATTTTCGCGATAGATGCAATTGTTTGCAGCTTTAACGATTTTTAATAAATATTAAACTTTGCTATCATGCTGCCATTGGCAAATTTTTGCAAATATCCGCTAATTTAGCCATTTTTGCCATTCCTTATAGTTTTAGGGACTTTTAATCAATTTTATGGCTTGTTTGAAATATTAAAAATGATCGCTATTTTTGCAAGTTTCGCGTATCTTTGTTGATCTTTTCGGCAATCGTCACCATTATTAAGATAGCCCCATATAAAAACCGTATTCACCTATTTTACTGGGCACTATCAAAGAAAATATCATTAAATCTTTTTTTTTTTTTTTTTTTTTTTTTGAACAAGAACTTCAAATACACAAAAACATGCGGATTTCAGAACACCAATTTCTGAATTATGCGGATTCAAAAAATTTTTCGTTTTCAATACGAGTCGATACCTAGAACACACCTGATATTAATGAAATTTGGTGTTTACGTTTTTATTGTCATAAGAGGTGGAAAGAATCGATCAATAATTTCACATAGCCTAAAAACTTATTTCTGGAGAAGAGTCCTTGTGCCCATAGACAATCTATTATCACATTACCAAATGTTATTGTAATCGATCCATATTTTACCAAAGCTCTTATACAAATACCACTTCTGTTAATATCTTTTAATGTCATAATAATCTTAAAAATGTATGTCATGTCAAAATTTAGTCTTGGTAGGCCAAGAATTGATTCTAGGTTACTTGCTACAATCACTTCAAGACGAAAAAATCTCATAAAGATTTCGATGTCGGTAAATTATTCGGCACAAATAAGTTGAATATAAATCTTAAATTCATTATATAATTTTATTTTGGCGGGTCCATGATTGTCCACTGACCCCAAACTGGTACACTCTCGAAAATTGATCTATTTATATAGATACGCCATGCTTGCAATGCATAATTCGCAACATAGGCTCTACCTATTTACTTAAGAAAAATTTATTTTGTAACATCTTGAATCCTACTTACCGCGGCAACTCTTTGCTAAAAACAGAACACAGGAACATTTTTTTACATATGTAAATAAGTTTTTTCGTCATTAAAAAATTATTTAATTTTTTCAATTTTATTCAATAATTTTAATTTTAAAGCTTTTTATTTGCCGCTGTTTGGTCTTACAAAATTTTTGTAAGAACAAATATTTATTTGCCTAAAAACGAGGAAAATATTTGACGTTAAATGGTCACATTAGGAGCATTTTTGTTTGCTAGCAAATAATTTTGTTTGCCCAAAATCAGCTGTTTTTATGTTTGCCCCTCAAAAATAGTTTGTGGTCAGATTAGGGCAAACAAATATTTGATATTTTTTGTCAAATGTTTGCCATATGTGACCGTACCTTAACATAAAGAAGAATTTAACTCAATCAACGGACAATATTAACTGCAACTGAAAATCCGTATTAATATGCACTTAGTTTTTTGAATAACTGTTAGAATCAGTTAAAAATAAATTTGTTTGGAATTTTAAATGTTTATTTATTTAAAAATGACCGAACGGAATATTTCTTAAATAAACTATAGTCCGTTACTGTAATAATATTGTGAGTGTACGCACGTTATTTTAGATGACAGTTTTTTTAAAAATTGATAAGTACCTTTCTAAAGGAACCGAAGTAGCAGGGACTATAAGATATGCTATTGCAACTTTAAATACATATTTTTCTAAATTGGTTTTGATTCTCAACCCAAAAAGGTAATCCATCTAGCGGACTTATCCTCTAATGGTCGTTCATTGTTTTGTCCTATGCTCGCAATTGCATTTGGATTTGCATTTTTTTTTTACAACATTAAAAAAATATTTGACATTTCAGTCCCTATATAAATATGTACAAATTTCGACTTGAAGGCTTTTAATTAACAGTAAAAAGCACAGCTAAGCAATCCATACCACTTGCCATTCTTGTTGTTTGTATTCATTGTTGTAATTCAGCGCGAATTAATAATAGCAAGTTAAAATTTGCGGCAAAAAACTGTGTGTGTATAGCTGCTGTTAGATGTCTTCATAGCTGTATTCTAAATAATAATAATATCGATATTGATATTTTTCCTATCGATATTTTTGATATTTTAAAACTATCGATAGTACTATCGAAAGTTTCCCAGCACTAATGTCAGCACCTACAACTAGTGTTGCAGTTGAGCAACTGTTTAGTACAGACCACCAGTTTTATTCCAATCGATTCAGTAACTTTAATGGTATTAATGCAGAAAAATAATGCTCTGTCATTACAGCATTAAACTAACTGAGCAACCTAAATAAAAGCAACAAACGCTTGCCGATCTTATTAAGGCAGCTCAGCTATAAATTTGCAATACTAATTAATATCGCACTTGATCATAAAGAGGATATAAAATCAAAAATTAAAAACGTTCAGTAGAAGCTAACTAAATTTGAAATAAATATAAAGGCATATGTAAAATAATTTTTAAGCCAACCGTTTCATTGCCAAAAAATAGACATCGAATGGATATGAATATTACGTGTCGATTTTCTCTAAAAAGTGAAAAAATTTTGATATAACAAGTACTTGTTAATAAAAAACTTTTTTTGTTAGATTTTTTTATAACGAAAAATTTTTATAAATAAATTCGTACTTGATGGGCCAGAGGGTATCAACTTAAAATTTTTATTTTGCCTTTTTTGGAAAATACCAACACGTTATATTCATATCTTCCCGCTGTAAAAATATCGTGCTATTTTGTTTACTTTTGGGTAATGAAAAATTTGAAATTTTTTCTTGTTGTGTCTTTGTCTGAGTTCATACGGCTCTTTCTTTATTGAAAAGATTCTTCCTTTTTCTTCTTTGAACATGAATTGGTGTTCAAATGATTCATGTCATGTCGACGCCATGTTTTTTATTTTGTATAGTCGTGCGTATGAAAACAATAACAAAATTAAACAACGAATGAAAAAGCAAAACGTAAAGACAGTACAGGCATGTGTGTACTCGTTTCTTTTCCCCTCGCCCCTCTCGCCTATAAAGTAGCAATCTTTTCAATAAAGAAAGAGCCGTATGAACTCAGACTTTGGATAAGTAAAGTTCGGCTTCGGTTTGGCAGAATTTAGCCAATTTTGCCGAACTTCGACTACGGTTTCGGCCTAAAAGAGTGGCTTCGGGCGGACACTAGCGGTTACCCATGAAAACCACAGAGTTGTGATTTTAACGTTTAATGCTAGGAACACAACTGGGACGAACGACGAATTTTTGGCCGCGAATATTTGTCGCCAAAAATAAAACATATTTGTGTATATGAAAATACACACAATCATGGCGTCGGCCGAAATTCGTCATACGCGGCGACTTTGCAATATATTTATTTATATTTCATACGCCGGCGAACGACGAACAAATCAGTACCAGGTGACCATGTTTAATTTTAGTTTTCAAGTATTTTAGTATATAAAGTTACTTTTTTACTTTAATAATTGTTTTTCATTATTTTATCGCATTTTAAATAAATATACAAAGTAGATAACTATAAGAATAGTTTTTAATTGTGTTTTTTAAGTAAATTTTTATTTATATGGTCACAATATTTCTCTCTCTTTGCACAAACAGCAAACAACTTTCTTAACTACCCTACTAGAAGAGATTGAGCGAGTTGTCACTTTTTTCACGTTGGTGTTAAGAAAATGATAGAATGAAATGACCGAAATCAAGTTTTCTGTCATTTCTTTCTATCATATTCTTAACACCAACGTGAAAAAAGTGACTACTCGCTCATTTACTTCTTGTAGGGTAGTAATGTTGTTAGTTATTCGTCGTTATTGTGTTTCATACGTCGAATTTACTCAGCGAATTTTTACTAAAAAATTAGTCGTGTAGGGCGAAATTCGTCGTTCGTCCCAGTTGTGTTTCTAGCATAAAACGGCAAAATAATTATGAAAACTCAAAAACAAAAGAATATAAAAAAGTCGATAAAAAAAACTGCGTAACTTCAAATCCGCATAAAAAAAAACTTAAGTGTACCTGTATTTCCGGTACCGGTATTTCAAACCAATAATTAGCTGACGATATTCATAATATGTATAACAATAATTTAATATGTAAAGTTCTTTGCTTTACTGTGGAAATAAAGTGTACAATAAAATTTTTATTCTAGAATGACGAGGATGACGATTACGATCCTGAAGATACTCGTAAAAAGAAAAAGGGTAAAAAGCGTAAAACCAAAAAAGGTGAAGAAAAAGGTCGCAAAAAAAAGAAACGCAAGAAGAATGAAAGTGAGGAGGAAAGTGATGCCTTGCGTGACGATGACGATGCTGACTATACCACGTCATCATCTTCGAAGCGTGGTCGTAAACGTAAAGATGCTGATAAAGCTATTAAGGAAAAAGAAGCATCTACATCGGGTATGGTTGGCAATTTTATTTTGAGTATCCTCTTATCATAAATTTTTTTTTTTTTAATATATTAAAGGTATGCCCTCCGTGGAAGATGTGTGTTCAGCTTTTAACGTAACAGACGTAGATATCGAATACACCGAAGCGGATTTACTAAATCTAACATCATATAAAGCTTTTACTCAACATGTACGACCTATATTGCAAAAAGAAAATGCAAAAACTCCGGCACCAAAACTTATGATGTTAGTTGAGGCTAAGTGGCGTGAATTTTGTGAAACGCATCCAAATTTACTAACCGAGCAAGCAAAGAGTGAGGAGGCTGAAGAACCTAGATCTTCCAGATCATCACGAAATGAAAAGGTGGGTGCCAAAATATAATTTAAAAATTAGTTAAATACAAAAATGATTTTTATAGCCTGATGACTTATATGAAGAAGAGGAAGAGGAGGAGGAAGAAGAAGAAGAAAAGGAATCTTCAAGTGGTCGTCGTAAGCGCGGAGGCAGAGGTAGAGGCAAAAAAGGCAGACGTTCTGGCAAAGTGCCAACATTAAAGATTAAGTTCGGCAAGCGTAAACGAGGTAGTTCAGATGAAGATCAAGATGCTTCTGGTGCATCCGAGCGAGATTCTGACTTGGAATTTGAAAAAATGCTGCAAAAATCAGATGATAGCGCTGACGATATTCCGAACACATCGTCGGCTGCAGCAGCTTCTAGTAGCGTAGCTGACGGTACAGCGGCTACCAACGACGATGGTACCCCTGTTGTCAGAAAAAAAGCTAAAGTTAAAATTGGCAACAAGTTCAAAAAGAAGAAGAAGCTTAAGACAACATCACGCTTCCCCGATGGCGAGGAAGGCGAACACGAACATCAGGATTACTGTGAAGTGTGTCAACAAGGTGGCGAAATTATACTATGTGACACATGTCCACGAGCTTATCACTTGGTGTGCTTGGAACCCGAATTAGAAGAACCTCCAGAAGGAAAGTGGTCTTGTCCTCATTGTGAAGCCGATGGTGGGGCAGCCGAAGAGGAAGATGATGATGAACATCAAGAGTTTTGTAGGGTTTGTAAAGATGGCGGGCAATTACTGTGCTGTGATTCCTGTCCATCAGCATATCATACATTTTGCTTAAACCCCCCTCTGGATACTATTCCCGATGGTGACTGGAGATGTCCTCGTTGCAGTTGTCCACCTTTAACTGGAAAAGCCGAGAAAATAATTACTTGGCGTTGGGTGGAACAACAGGACGCTGGTACAAAAAAAAACAAAAGTAAAATACGAGAATACTTTGTTAAATGGCACAATATGTCGTATTGGCATTGCGAATGGGTACCAGAAATACAGATGGAAGTTCATCATCCTCTAATGATTAGATCATTCCACCGTAAATACGATATGGAGGAACCCCCTAAATTTGAGGAGACCTTGGACGAAGCAGACTCACGCTATCAACGCATACAGCGGCACAAGGCCAAAGGCGGTATACAGGTGGAAGAAGAAGATGAGTCTTATAAGAAAGACTTGGAAGAACGTTTCTATAAAAATGGTGTTAAGCCCGAATGGTTGATTGTCCAGCGTGTCATTAATCATCGTACTGCTAGAGATGGCACCACTATGTACTTGGTAAAATGGCGTGATTTGCCATACGACAAATCCACTTGGGAAGATGAATCAGATGATATTCCAGGATTAAAACAAGCAATCGACTACTATTTAGATCTTAGGGCCATGTGTACATCGGAACAACGTTTGGGTAAAAAGAAAAAAGGACGCAAAACTAAAGCTAAAGAGTTGGATGATGAAGATCGAGTAGTTAAACGTTACAGTCCTCCACCAGAAAAACCCACAACTGATTTAAAAAAGAAATATGAATGTCAACCACTATTCTTAGATGGCACTGGCATGCAATTGCATCCCTACCAAATTGAAGGTATAAACTGGTTACGTTACTCGTGGAGCAATGGGGTTGACACTATTCTAGCTGATGAAATGGGTCTGGGTAAAACTATTCAAACAGTTACATTTTTGTATTCTCTATATAAGGAAGGCCACTGCAAAGGCCCTTTCTTGGTGGCCGTACCTCTTTCTACCATCATTAATTGGGAAAGAGAATTTGAATTGTGGGCCCCTGATTTCTATTGTATTACATACGTTGGTGATAAAGACTCGCGTGCAGTTATACGCGAAAATGAGTTGAGTTTTGAAGAGGGCGCCATTAGAGGTGGTAAAGCTTCACGATTAAGAACAAATCAATATAAATTTAATGTATTTCTAACCAGTTACGAATTGGTTTCTATGGATGCTGCTTGTTTGGGTTCAATTGACTGGGCGGTTTTAGTTGTCGACGAAGCTCACCGTTTGAAATCTAATCAAAGTAAATTTTTCCGTATTTTGAACTCTTATAATATTGCTTACAAGTTGCTTTTGACTGGTACACCGCTACAAAACAATCTGGAAGAACTGTTCCATTTACTAAATTTTTTGTCCCGAGACAAATTCAATGATCTAAACGCTTTCCAGAATGAATTTGCTGATGTTTCGAAAGAGGAACAAGTTAAACGTCTGCATGAAATGTTAGGACCACATATGTTGCGTCGTTTAAAAGCTGATGTCTTAAAGAACATGCCTTCAAAATCTGAATTTATTGTAAGAGTTGAACTGTCTGCTTTACAAAAGAAATTCTATAAATTTATATTAACAAAGAACTATGAGGCTTTAAATTCAAAAAGCGGTGGAAATTCTTGTTCTCTCATCAATGTGATGATGGACTTAAAAAAATGTTGCAACCACCCTTATCTCTTCCCCTCAGCCGCCGAAGAGGCCACAACAACTGCTGGAGGTTTATATGAAATCCATTCATTAATTAAAGCTGCAGGAAAATTGGTCCTTCTCTCAAAAATGTTAAGACAATTAAAGGAACAAGGACATCGTGTATTGATTTTCTCTCAAATGACAAAAATGTTGGATATTCTTGAAGATTTCCTTGAAGGCGAGGGATACAAATATGAACGTATCGATGGTGGCATTACGGGCAATTTAAGACAAGAAGCTATTGATCGTTTTAATGCTCCAGGAGCGCAACAATTCGTATTTTTACTAAGTACACGTGCTGGTGGTTTGGGTATTAATTTAGCTACTGCTGATACTGTCATTATTTACGATTCCGATTGGAATCCTCATAACGACATCCAAGCCTTTTCAAGAGCACATCGTATTGGACAAGCAAACAAAGTAATGATCTATCGTTTTGTCACTCGTAATTCAGTAGAAGAAAGAGTAACTCAAGTAGCCAAACGTAAAATGATGTTGACCCATTTGGTGGTACGCCCAGGAATGGGTGGTAAGGGCGCTAATTTCACCAAACAAGAATTGGATGACATCTTACGTTTTGGTACCGAAGAACTTTTTAAAGAAGACGAAAAAGAAGAAGCTATTCATTATGACGACAAAGCGGTGGCCGAACTATTAGACAGATCCAACAAGGGTATCGAGGAAAAAGAATCCTGGGCTAACGAATATTTGTCATCATTTAAAGTGGCTTCATATGCCACTAAAGAAGAAGAGGAGGAAGAAGAAACAGAAATTATTAAACAAGAAGCTGAAAACTCTGATCCTGCTTATTGGGTCAAGCTTCTGCGTCACCATTACGAACAACATCAAGAGGACGTTGGACGAACTTTGGGCAAAGGTAAACGTGTTCGTAAACAAGTTAACTATACCGACGGTGGAGTTGTAGCTGCCGACACTACACGTGAAGATACGAACTGGCAGGATAACAATTCAGAATATAATTCCGACTATTCTGCTGGTTCTGATGATGATGGCGCCGATGATGACTTCGATGAGCAAAATGGCGGAGAAGGCCGTAAAGCTCGAAGACGTGTTGATAGACGCGACGATCGTCCATTACCTCCTCTTTTGGCACGTGTGGGTGGAAATATAGAGGTATTAGGTTTTAATGCTAGACAACGTAAGAGTTTCCTAAACGCTATCATGCGCTATGGTATGCCACCCCAAGACGCATTCAACTCCCAATGGTTGGTACGTGATCTAAGAGGCAAATCTGAACGTAATTTCAAGGCATATGTATCTCTATTCATGCGTCATTTGTGTGAACCGGGCGCTGACAATGCTGAAACATTTGCTGATGGTGTACCCAGAGAAGGACTATCTAGACAACATGTTTTAACACGCATTGGCGTGATGTCACTAATACGAAAAAAGGTGCAAGAATTTGAGCACATAAATGGCTACTACAGCATGCCCGAATTGATTTTAAAACCATGTGAACCAGTCAAAAAGGAAGATGGTACAGAAATTGTTGTTAAACCGGAGGATAAAAGTGCTACAACTAGCACCAGTGCTACCCCGGCTACCAGTGCAGCACCTAGTCCAGCTCCTGCCTCGGAAAAAGCAGATGATAAATCCATCAACGCCGCCAGTGATAAAAACGACGACGTTAAAAAAGAATTGGATTCCGATGAAAAAAAATCTAATGACAAAGATGAAGATAAAAATGAAGCAAAACCAGATCTTGTTGCTGACGTCAGAACAGAAAAATCTGAAAAGGACAAAAAATCTGAGTCAGAAGATGTTAAAGTGACAAAATCCGAAGCAAGCGATACCGTAGAAAATGAGAAGCCTAAAGAAGAAAAAAGAGATATCAAGGATGACGCTAAAAAAGACGACAAAGATGATGATGAAAAAACTACCGAAATCATTGATGATGATGACGATGATGTTTTAATCGTTAAAGAAGATGGTGAGATAGAAAAACCCAATAACTCCATGTCCATGAATAAAACATCAGGTGATAGAGATCAGAAAGAAACCATTAGCAAGCCTAAGATTGAAGAAAGTTTAGAAGTATTAAAACGCAAATTCATGTTTAACATAGCCGATGGTGGTTTCACTGAACTTCATACTTTGTGGTTGAATGAAGAGAAAGCCGCTGTCCCTGGACGTGAATATGAAATTTGGCATCGCCGTCACGATTATTGGCTTTTAGCTGGTATAGTTACTCATGGATATGGCCGCTGGCAAGATATTCAAAACGATATACGTTTTGCCATTATAAATGAACCATTTAAAATGGATGTTGGCAAGGGAAATTTCTTGGAAATTAAAAACAAATTCTTGGCTAGACGTTTTAAATTGCTCGAACAGTCGTTAGTAATTGAGGAGCAGTTAAGAAGGGCTGCCTTCTTAAATTTGGCACAAGACCCCAACCATCCAGCAATGTCATTGAATGCTCGTTTTGCCGAAGTCGAGTGTTTGGCGGAGTCTCATCAACATTTAAGCAAGGAATCGTTGGCAGGCAACAAACCAGCAAATGCTGTTTTACACAAAGTGCTCAATCAATTGGAGGAACTGCTCTCCGATATGAAGAGTGATGTTTCACGTCTACCGGCAACTTTAGCCCGCATACCACCCGTAGCTCAACGTCTTCAAATGTCGGAGAGATCTATTCTGTCCCGTTTAGCTGCTACAGCAGGAAATTCCAGTAACGCCGGTAAGTTTATTTCTTTAATACATTTAGATCTTCAAACGAAAGTGCATTTTTTTAAAAGTTTTTAATTGGAATTAATGGGGAATTTTCATTTAAAGTTTAAGTTTAATACTGTGCAGCGCGGTGAAGTCGTCAAAAAACAGTTCTAACTCCGACTCCAACCGCTGAACTTTTTTAAGTCCGACACTTACTCTAAAATTTATTCTAAATGTGTATGAGACTGGTTTTTATTTGACTTTAAACTCTTTTTTTTGAATGCAGTACCTTTTAAATGGTTAAACATAGCAAGACAATTATTACACTGTGAGACAAATGGTAGGGGTCAGTGATCGGGAAGGGTTCAAACTACCGGGGAAAGTTATATCGGTAAAAAAGAAGTTATACGTGTCCCGGCGTTACGCTGGGTCACGTCTAGGAATCGAGATATATCGATTTGAAGTTAGTAACTATCATATAGGGAAAATTGTCACCTTTGGTGGTCTTTTTTTGACATAACTCGAGAACCACTAGTCCGATTTTGCTGAAACAAATTTAAAAATTAGGAATTACAATTCTTTTAATCTGTTCATACAACGTTTCGCTACATAAGCAACAGTTTCGCAGTTATAAATAAATGTATGAAGAAAAAAAAACTATTTTTTGTCTAAAAAATTGATTTTTTTTTATTTTTAATTCATAAAAAATCCAAAACGGTAAAAAAGACATTTTTTTTCATAAATTAATTGTACATAACAATTCAATAGTAAATTTCCAATTTTTTTTACATACATATCTGTGGCATTTTGACAAAACATCTTAAGTTGAGATACATCAGATAACAAAAAAGTTTAAAAAAAAAAAACTCGGTGAAAAAATGATCTTTATCAAATAATAAAAAAAAACCAAAATTAAAAAAAATTTCGTTTATAATACAAAATTTTAAAAACGTAAAAAATGTTTTTCAATGAAAATTCGTATGATTAACAACATTTGTTTCAACTTTTAAAATTTGAATTTTGTCAAAATGCCACAGATATTTATATAACATCTACATAAAGCTCTTTCTACATCAGCAGATGAATGTGGAATTGATAGATAGATCTTCAAAGATTTATTCGTTTAATTTATTTTTCAATACTAAAACCCTCCAAAAATGACAAGTATTTCATTTTGAACCGCTTTTATGTTTTTTTTTTTTTTTATAATAACATGAAATAAGAGTTGTTATTAAAATTAAAAAAATGATAAACCATTGTAAATTTTAAAACTCAATTGTACCAAAAATGCTACAACTGTACTTACTTTTGCATACCTGTGCCCATGTGCTGTAACTCTCGCGTCGAAAAACTTTTCGATTAAAATGTGTGAAATGAAACAAAAATGCCATATGCTGTTTTTCTCGCTAAACTGTGTCTGTAACTTTTTTTGGCTAGTACAAGCTACAAAAAAGTGTGTCTGTAACATTTTGGTGAGAAAAGTTCCCGCTTTGAACTGTCAAATAAACTCGCGAATAAAAATGGGGCGAGAAAAAATTTTAACACTAAAAAACAATTAAAAATGCAAAGAATAATAATAATAGTACATATATTTTTTTTCTTGGCACATTTTTTCGTTGTTTAATTATTTTGCTTTTAACATTTTTATAAAATACTAGCTTAGCCCGGTGCGCTTCGCTACACTGCTCTAAACGCTTTGTTTTTATTTTCAAAAGTATAGTTTACCATAAGAGTGACTTCTGCGATATTAAACATTGGCGTCCTATGGGGGGTACCACTTCCCCCGCAGCTATTGTATTTCAATTTTGGGGCTCAGAAGATCCTACTACCAAAAGTTCAACAAAATGCGTGCAGCGGCTCTTAAGATATGCGATATTTAATATGGGCATCCTTTGGGGGGTACCAATTCCCCTGCTCCTATCAAAAAAATAAGAAGCCTATTTTATTTTAGGGCTCACGTGATGTAACTGTAAAAATTTCAGAAAAATCGTTTCAGTAGCTTAGGAGTCTATAAGCCAACAAACAAACAAACACACAAACATTTTTCATTTTTATATATATAGATACGAATGTTTTCAAATCTCGGTTGCAAACAACAAACATTAAAGTCGCACTTTACATTATTTGATATAGCCGACGGCTGTATTTTCGCCGCCGTCGTTGAAAAATTTTCCATTTTAGTAAATTTTGGTCGCCGTCAACGATATGTGTGACTGGCATTCTCAACGTCTGCAATGTCAAATCGGCTTCGAGTGCAATGTTAGTCTGCTTTCACACGTTTCATCTTTTGATGCTCAACTCTTGTTTTTAGGTGAGGGAAGAAAGAAGAAAGGGGGTTGGTACGAAGATGCCCGTACTCGATCAGTACGCTTTGTGTTTTTATTCGTTGGCATATGCACAAGGATGGCTGTATGTAATTTTTTTCTTTTCTTTTTCTCTTTGATTCGCTGTTAATAAAATTGTTGTTGTTTTGAACCGAAAAAAGTTGAAACCGATTGCTACGTGTGAATATATTGGCATCTTCAAAAGGGAATTGAAAAGAAGTTGAGCATCAAAAGATGAAACGTGTAAATTTAGACTTATGACATTTATAACGTTGCGACGTAATCTTTTTTGACAGTTTTATATTTTTTTGTTTTCCTCTCAAGCATAAATATGAAATATAAGAAGTTTCTTGTCTCTCCTGTCAAATATGCTGAAAGGGAGTTAGCAGGTTTGCATATTAAGCCAACGATATAAAAAAGTGTGCCTGAAAGAGCTAACATAAAATTATACACTTGAAATTTTTGGATAACACTCAATACATTTACGCTGTTTTAGTGTATGTTTGTTAATGCGATTTAAACAATTATTTATTTTATTTATTTCATTCACAGTAATATATAAAAGCCTCCTAGGCCAATTAACATATCGTCAGCTCAGAATTGGTTTGGCGTATATCACTTATAACTAATAAAAAAAAAACTCATCCAACGGCTCCCCAGCAAAAAAAAAAACCAAAAAGTTTTACAAAAGCATTCACAAATGATAAAAAAAAAAATATATTAAAGGTATTCACTTCACAATTTGCACTCTTGCGAAAAAGCAAAAGGGCAAGAACACAACAACCACATAAACAATTATTTCGCACAAACGATGCAAAATTGTCGAGCAAACAGACGATTGGCTGAAAGTACAAAAATTGTGTGAATGTTAGTAAAAAAGTGTTAGTGGATTGAGTTTTTCGAACTTGCAGTTGCATGTGGAAACCCATCTTCGTTAACTACGGGATTTTTTAAAAGTTTCAGTCTGTCAAACCAAACACTTCCGAACATGTCGACTGTCAATGTTCTTTGATGTGTAAAACGTTTCATTTTTTGCTTTTGCCTTGACTGCGACTGTTTTCATTTATTGAATCAGAAATAAAGGCAACGGTTTAGTTTTGTCGAATGACAAACGAAGAAGTCGAAGTTGCAGCACAATCTTATGACTTTAACTATCTCAACTGCAGCTTTTTAAACACTGTAGGTAGGTAGGTATTTATAGGAGATAATTCCCAGTTTCTATTTGTTAAAAATAGTTGAGTTAAATACATTCAATTTATAAAGTATGACTATCCAGTGTGACACAAAGAATGCTGACGAAGGCCGTAGCGGTCCAGAAAATGCATTACATTCTGCTGGTGTCTGTCTAATAATTGTAAATTTTTCTGTACATACTATATACTTCATTGCTATCCAAAGGATAGCTAAGGTAAAATGTAATAAGAAAATACAATATAATAGTCTGGTAGTGTATAAAAGTCATTCTTTAAAATTTAAGGAATAGAACTATTACAAAAAAGCTTTATAAAATACATAACTGAAATGTAACTCATAGAATAAATTCGAAAAATAAAAAAAAAAATGTTGAATATAAATATTTTACCATACTTTAAAAAAAAAAAACAGAAAAAAAGCATTTGAAAAAGGAATTACTCTTAACAGTTTTCTTCAATGTTTTTGGCTTTAGTCAAATAATAAAATGGTTAATCAAATTAATAAAATTTTAAGCTTGAGTCTTAAAACAAATAAATTTAAAAATTAGAAAAACCATTGTCATTCTTTCTTTTCTTTTCTTTATTTTTTTTTTTTTTTTTTTTTTTTTTTTTTTTTTTTTTTTTCTCTTTGATAACTTATGTTATCTAACTTGTCTGAAAATAGAACTTTTAAAGTAGATAAGACTTAAGGTGAGTGAGTTGTATGGTGAAGGGTAAAGATTCGGTATAGCCGATATAGCACTCATGTTTAAATTTGCATTTGTATTACTGTAAAAAATATATCAATTTTAAAGTATTTCACGATACTATTGAATTTTAAATACGTCTACGAATACGACAGTCGTTTAAATACGCCTGCGACAACCACGATAAGGGAGAATAAACATTTTGCATTTTTAAATTAATTGTAAGTTCTTCATCTTTAAAGAAAAACCACACAATATTAGCAAAGAAAAAAATAACTTCAAAACTATACCAATAATATTCAAAAACATACATATTTAAGATAAAATTTGTATTAAAAATAAATTTTATATTTTTAGCTCAACTAATGGCTCAATTTCCAGCCGGCTTTCAGGGGACCACTCTTCCAGCGTTTACTGGTGGACCAGTTGGGAACTTTTCAAATTTCCGACCTCAGTTTTCCGTTCCCGGACAACTGTCAAATAACACAAGTGGAGTCAATCCTTCTGGAAATTAAATATACATATATATAAAAACACAATAAAATATGATACTTGATTTAGTTTCGTATTAATTAATATTTAAATATATATACATATATTATTTTAAACAATTTGCACAAAGTGTGCAAGAAAATTACAAAATATTCATAAATAATTTCGTTTAAATGTAATTACATAATTTTGATTTAATTTCTTTAAATTTTTTATTTTTTTTTTTTTTATTTTATAATTTAAATATTCCATATTATATCCACATTATTTTATTTAATAACAACCAACGGCTTATAAATTTTTTTAATCTCTGTTCTCTTAATTGTAGTGTATGATTTTGTTTACAAGTAAATTCTATACAAAAAAAATATCAATTACCATGTATATGATAAACATTCAAACTATAACGTATTTAAAGTCGGTTTAAAATATATAAAGTAGTTTTTATTATTAAAGTTGTGCAGTAACATCTTGGTTGTACAATAAAATTCAATCACCAAGTGAATGTTTTTCAAATAAGTATACTTTTAAATGTATTTGCTGTATTTCGATTGAACCTTAATTGAAAAAAGAAGGGTACGTTCGTAAATGCAGTTGTTGCGCATCAGTTGCGCATTAGTAAAGTTGAATGTTGTTCATTAATGCATCACTTGTAAGAAACTTGGCATTACTTTCATGTGTCAAAAGTTTTTTATGCAGTGATGCCGCAGTTCTGCAGCAAATATTGGCAACTATTGCATCAGTTAATTTTCTGATGCAATAACTTTTAACATTAAAGAAATCGTTTTCTTTTTTAGTGCTTTTTCTTTTAATTTATAAAAAAACTATTACTTTTGGTTAAATATTTTCAATAAAATTTGCCATCGCGATTGTTGATAACATATTTTTTTATAATTTTATGTTCGCTCATTAAACTTCAACTTGTGTTCAAAAATTCAAACTTTGCACAGCTGTTGTGCAGTAAAAAAGCATCAGCATCACAAGTGCAACTGGTGATCACGCATCAGCAACAAAATTTTGCATCACTGCAGCAGTGATGCACAGTTTTGATGCATTTACGAACGTACCCGAACTGCTAATGATCAATTCCTATACATATTACGAAACCCCAAATATACCAATAAATTATTCAAAAACTACAAATGTCAATACTTTTTAAATATAATGGAAGTTTTCACACTTATCTCCTATACTAATAAAATAAAGAGGTAATGTATGTATGTTTCTTCTCCGTAACCGCTGAGCCGATCTTTAGGAAACTTAGAGCCACTTTTTGGGTTAGAGATTAGCGATTAAATTAACTTTAATCTGCGTATTTACTTCTTGAGAGTTATTTTTTAACTTTATTTTACTAGTTTAAGCGGCCAATGGTGGTGGTTTAAACCTAAACTTAAACTGTCAACATACACATGTTTGGTTATGTTAAACTGTTGTAAAAATATGAAACAAAAAATAATTTTTCAAAAATGATATATTGCGAAGCACTTATATAATTTTTCCTTTCTATATTATTTCTTTAATAATGTCATTTATTTGTGCTCAGTATGGTAACACTACATGGTTTAAACCATGGCCCAATTAGTAGGTCTGCGCGCAACTACAACAATCCAACAATAGAAAAAACAACACGCATTTTGTTTGTGTAAAAAATGATAAAGATGTCAAGAACAAAGGCAATTGTTTGTGTAAAAAATGGTGGAAATGTCAAAAACAATTGCTACAAAAACAATTGCACGTAAGAAACACAACTCTGCATAAAATCAGCAGGCGTTTCAAGCAGACCTACTAATTGGACCATGGTTTAAACCAAAAATCCAAAATGTGGCTCTTACAGTTTATTACTGATGATCTGGAAGGTGCTATAGATTAAAAATGTTTTTGAAATTTTTAAGTGGGGGAGGTGCTCCATAAAAAGAAAATATAGATTAATGTATGGATATGAACTAGATCCGATTTTCGACAGCAGTCCAAATTTGGTGCACATATAAATAAACTATATATATAAATATATGTATATATATAATGCTCATTGTTAATGGATTTGAAATCGAGCAAATTTTAAAAACGATCCTATAAGGGATGTTCATACAAATATTTCATTTTATCAATTTCATTTTGTGAGTACCAATTAGCTTTACAAGAACAACTCTCAAAACCAGGGAAAACTACGGTCATTTTGCAAATTATTGAACTTAAATTCTCGTTCAATTTCAATTTCACTTCATTTCGATTTCTAGAACATGCCCTAAAATGCTCAAAATGAATTATTTACAATTTGTGAATGTTTTTCAAAAATTAAAATATGTTAAATTTATTTAATACTTCTTTAAATTAAATATAAATCAGTTTCAAATAATTTACGATAATGCCTTTAAAATTTAATTTCTTCACTTGGAAGTTAAATTCACTATTATTTCAATTTATATTATTCAAATTAATATTATAAAAATTTTTTGAATTACTCATAATCTGATCTTCGATATTAGAATTATTATGTTTCTTTTTTTATTAAAACAGTTAATTCGATTTTTTGCGCGGAAAGCTTTTTATATTCTTTAGTACGTCAACTTTCATAATTTTTGCAGTTTTTTCCTTGACGTTACCTCTAAACCCCAAAAAATACAAATTTCGGTTTTAAAAATTTTAATGTGTACCTACATATCGCTAATTTGCTGCAAGACCGGCATAAATGAAAAAACACAATTTTGGAGTTAGTAATTCGCTATGTTTTTCTTTATTGCGTATAAAATTCATCTTTATATCTTTTATACTTTCCCCATTTGAAGAGAATGTATCGTTATTTTTTCTAAGTGATTAGAGCAAATCAAAAACTTTAAACGCGTTTATCTCGAAATGGATTTTTTTTTTTTGAGTTATGCCGGTCTTGCAGCAAATGAGCGATATATAAAAATTAAACGCTTTGTCTTAGTCACGCTAAAGCACGCTTTTTCGTCTAATCACGAGGAAGGTTTAGAAAAAAAGAAAGTTCAGAAAAGCCCCAAAAAAAGGTAAAAAAATCGAAAATTGTGTTTTGTATGAAAATTTTACATTGCACCATTAATTGCTGTGGATTAGTCTGTTTAAACTCGATAATTGCTTGACCGATTTCAATGATTCTTTTTTTGTCTTATTACGGCGATGGTTGCGAAAAAAGTAGGAAGAAGAAAAGTCGAAAAATCTAAAATGTACGTTTTGTATGCAAATTTGACTTAATCCACCAAAAGGAATTGTATTTCTTCAGTTGGTGGCAGACCCATTGTTTGACAGCTGCACAGAAACAAACCAAACCCATTTAAAACATCGAAAATTTTCTATGAATATGCGTTATACGCGCACTTTTATGATGGTGTGTTTTCCCTATATAAAATGTATATTTTTCCTTATGAGAATTAAATTTTGTCGGTATAAGGCTCTGCTTGCTCGCGTCATTTGACTTATTTTGTATCAAGGCGAATTTACACCAGGTGAACTTATCTTGCTAGTAAGCAAGGTATATTTACACAAGGTAGACTCATTTGGGAGTGTAGACATGCTGCTCTATAAATGGAGCCAATTTGTCAAAATTGTCTTCATATAAAACAAAAACAATTTAACGCACACATGTACAAATTTTGGCTCATATACACGCAATTTGACGTTTTGGCTCCAACTAGGGGTAAACAGCTGACAAACATATGAGCCAACGAGTTTACCTTGTGTAAATATACCTTGCTAGTAAGCAACAGCTGATAACTAACCTTGTGTCAAAGTGGTATACCGTTCTAGTGGTTCTGGGGAATCTTTACTAAATTCTATAATTTTCACTTAAAATTATGAAATTTAAAACTTTTTTAAGTTATTACATTTCAAAACACACAATTTAAAATTGAAAACAAAAAGAAATATTTGCCTGAATTTTTGACACAACGTTAAAATATTTTACAGTGTTGTAAATCGTTTTCAAAATAAGACCACCTTGTATGAATTCGCCTTGTTTTGTATTGTCTAGCAACGCGGGCAGGGTTACTCTAGTACTTTATATATTTATTAATAATAAATTTTTTTTTAAATCTTTTTATGACAAAAAGCAAGGCGAATTTACACCAGGTGAACTTATCTTGCTAGTAAGCAACAGCTGATAACTAACCTTGTGTCAAAGTGGTATACCGTTCTAGTGGTTCTGGGGAATCTTTACTAAAATCTATAATTTTCACTTAAAATTATGAAATTTAAAACTTTTTTAAGTTATTACATTTCAAAACACACAATTTAAAATTGAAAACAAAAAGAAATATTTGCCTGAATTTTTGACACAACGTTAAAATATTTTACAGTGTTGTAAATCGTTTTCAAAATAAGACCACCTTGTATGAATTCGCCTTGACAAAAAGTTTTTTTATTATAAGTAGAAATGTTTTGTTTTAATTAATTATTATTTATACCCACATCACAATAGTGGAGAGGGTATTATGCATTTGTGCTGATGTGTGTAACGCCTTAAAGTATACCGATCGACTCAGAATCACTTTCTGAGTCGAACTAGCGATGTCCGTCCGGCTGGCTGGCTGGCTGTCCATGTAACCTTGTGCGCAAAGTACAGGTCGCAATTTTGGAGATAATTTGATAAAATTTGGACATAGGTTCTTATTGGCACAAGGACCAAGCCTATTGAAAATGGGCCGAATCGTAGGACCACGAGGGAAGATAGGGGGAAATTTCTTCCTCTCAGAAACTATCAAACCGATTTTAATGAAATTTAAAACATAGATAGATCCATATCTATATGGACACATAAGCTATACAGTTTAAAAAAAATAGGACCACAAGGGGAGATAGGGGCAATTGTTGCCTCTCAAATTGATTTAATTGAAATTTAAAACATAGATAGATCCATATCTATATGGACACATAAGCTATACAGTTTTTCAAAAATAGGACCACAAGGGGATGTAGGGGGCAATTTCTGCCTCTCACAAACTTTCAAACCGATTTTAATGAAGTTTTTAAACATAGAGAAATCCATATTTATATGGACACATAAGCATGATGTGTTTTTAAGTACTGTGGTGCTGGGTATCATATGGTCGGGCTTGACCGACTATACTTTCTTACTTGTTTTTAAATACATTTCATTGATTTATTTTATTACTTTTTTTATATACATACATTAAATTTGTATTATTGTTTATTAATTTTTTACTCCATTTTTGCGTAAGTATTCGCTTTAAATTACAATTTCTTATTTCTATTCGAACACCCTAATTTTTTAAATTCACAAATTTTGCATTACCAAAAGCAAAACTCCCATTATCATTTTCATTTCCAAAAGCATTAAATTCCCATTTTCAATTCAACCCCCCAGAAGCACCAATTCAATTTCGCGTTTTCGTGAATAACTATCGACGCTATCTTGGCTCACGTATATATTTAGGCAACGATGGCAGCACATGACTGCCCGTCTATACCAGAGATAATTATTGGGGAATTACCCATGATATGCGCCAAACCAAAAATGAGCTGACGATATATTGCAATAAATGTCAAAATTATGTTATCTTTAATGTAGACAGCAATTTTTTGTACATATTTATTGCCGGCAATTTATGTGGCAATAATTGTTAGTCCCTTTTCATTGACAATTATTGCTAAGTTAAAACGTCAAATTTGGTTGACAATTGAAAAAAGAAAAAAATAAAAGCAAATTGTGTGGAAAAAAATAAGGTTTGCGAAATGGTAGCAAATTATAATTGTAGTAAAATAATTAAATTAAAGATTTAAATAAACACTAAAATAAAATTACAAAAATTATTTTTATTAATATAATTTTTTTCTTCTTCGACCTTTATTATTTAAATTTATATTAATTTGTTTAAGTTTTAGTTCTTTTTTATATAAAATTATTAATTTTACTATCAAAAGTAATTTTTGGGAATACAAAATTTTAATTTAAAAGATTTTGTTATTCGTGCTTAATTCCCAATTTTTATTCTTGATAAAAACTCTGAAATTTATTGTTGATGGGATAAGCTTAGAGTTTTTTTTCCCAGAGTTTTTCGATTCCCGGGAAAGCGGAAATCTTGTATAAATTTCCCGGTATCCCGGGATCTTGCTCAATACAAATAATACAAAGTAAATTTGTTTTTAATTAATGAAAAAAACTTTTATAAACAAACGTAAGGGAATTGGTTTACAAAGTAAGTAAAAGAAATGCTTAAATACTACAAAAAATAATTGAAGATTGAAAGCGGAACTTTAATTATTATTACCTTACGCTTTTACATATGTATATGCAAATTCCGTATTATTATGCTCTAGACACAAGATAACAAAAATATAACAATTTAATTCATAAGACAACAATAAAAACAAACAAAAATTGAGAAACTCAAGATATGAGATCAAAAAGTTAATTCATAAAATATTGTAATAAATATATTAATATTTTTTTACGGCTTAAAACTCAAAGCGTTTAGTGAGCCGTCAATGAGTATATTTCTGATTTTATTTACTGATCACCATGTTTCCGAAAAATTTCGTTCACTTTTTTACCGAGGTCGGACAAATAGTTAGTGCACCGTTGTTGCATGCTTCTGATGTCAAGGTTGATGCCAAAAATAGCATCATCCGGATTACTTCTTACTAACCTTTTATTTTTATTACGCCCATCTGTAATCTTAAGGAGAATGTGTCTTTCAAATTGTGTGTTAAAGTATCTTACACGGGTTTCCTTATTGTTTTTATTTCGGTTTCCCGCACTTGCCGGGTATATTGACACGCTTGATTTTTTTTTGTAGATATGACTATGTTGCAATAAAGGAGCAATATGTTTAGGTATCTCCTATTTTTAAGACTTGTCCATGGACAATGAGAATTTACTGCCTGCATCTTATTTTGAATTTATGTTCTTTATCAACTCTTCACTTCACTAAATTTATTAAATATCAACTGTTGCACTGCCCATTCTGCTTTCTATAGATTTGTTGCAGCAAGAGACATTGATTTACGTATGTTCTCACTTCTTGTAATTGATCTAATCGACAACCCATCCACAAATGCTAATTTTTAGAGAAAAGACAACTAAATTTCAGAGTAAAAATAGCTGTTTTCTGAAACTATGAGCAATTTTTTGTTTCCCGGGACCCCGCAAACAAAATCCCGGGAAAGCGGGAAATATAATAATTGAAATTCCCGGGAATTCCTGGGACGGGAAATCCCGGGAAAAAACCCTAGATAAGCTATTCCCATGCGCATTTCACTGGTTGCTTAGGCCAGATCGTCAGGAAACTGCATCCATAATATCTTTAGTTTTTCTAAAATCTTTATGGATTAAGTTTCCTGACGATCTGGCCTAAGCAACCAGTGAAATGCGCATGGGAATAGCTTATCCCATCAACAATAAATTTCAGTATTTTTATCAAGAATAAAAATTGGGAATTTAGCACGAATAACAAAATCTTTTAAATTATTAATTTTACTTTAACAAAAAAAAAAAAAAATTATATTATAAATTATAAAATTAATATATTTTTTTTATATAAAAAAGACCTTAAGCTTAAACAAATTAATATATGTACATTTAAATAGTAAAGTCGAATAAAAAAGAATTTATAATAATAAAAATAATTTTTGCAAGATAGCGCCAGTTTTTACACTGCACCTTCTTTCTTGATTTTTTTCAAATTATTAGTTAACATAAATACGTTTTCCTATACCTTTAACATAAGCTGAGCCAAGGCGAATTCATAAAGGTGACCGCATTATGAAATAGAGTTATGCTAGCTATCCCTTTTTATTAAAATATACTATGTGTTTTGTTTTTGCAAAAGGTTAGAGTGAATGTCAAAAATATTTGTTGAAAATATAAAAAATTAAATTTTTTTGTTTATAAAATATCTACAACTGCTTCAGAAAGTAAATCTTGTTCCTCAATTGCAAATTAATTGTGGCTCCACTTATTCCTTACGCATTTTTAATATCTTGTGTTTATAATTTAATATTTACTTTTTTTATTTTATAAAATTTAAATAAGTTTTTTTCCAAGTATTAAAATTTTTATTGAATTTAAAATTTGAATTAATTTTTTTACAAAATGTAAACAAAGCTTGACATTCAGAATACACAAAAAAAAAACAATAAACAGATGACTCGAAAATGTCACCTGTATGAATTCGCCTTGAGCTGAGCAAAAAGAAATATTGCTGTTATTCTGCCGACGTCGTGGTGAAATAAACAGGTGGCAGCACTACGACAGATGACGATTTTTTGCTCTAGCATTCCCTACAGATAATATTGGACTACGTGGTCCATTGTGGCTTAAATGGCCTACTTACAACATGGTCCAATCTACTGTAATATGGACCATGTTATAAGAAACTAACATGCAGTGCTGCCACCAACTGCATGATGTATACTTTTCTATAGTATACAGTATTACACATTGGTAGCCCTGATGGTGTCCATTATTAATTGTTTATTTAAAAGTGAAAATTTGTGAAAAAAAGGTAAAAAAAATTAAAAATACCAAGTAAATATATTTAATAATAGCAATAATAGACTACAGGGCACGCCATAAAAGAGAAAAAATGAAAAATGCTTAAGCTACTCCTTTAGTGTACTCCATACTGTAGTGGCATGGAGTATTTGGAGTACTCCTACTCCTTTATGGACTACTCTTTACATGCATGTATGGACTAGTCTCGTTATCTGCAGGGGGTTTACGTCAAAGCTTTGCTTATGTTTCCGAAAAGTCCACGTTTTGTGCTGTGATTATTGTATTTTATTAAAGTTTTTGATAATTTAAAATTAAAATAAATAAGATATTGACCATAATTAAATAAAAATTTATTTATTTCATCACGTTTAGTGGCACGCTTTAATTTTTTGTTTAATGTATTTTTTGACGTAAACAGTGATGTAATTTCTATTTTTGTTGTAATGTTGTATTTGTTGCCGTAACGATGCCACCTGCTTATTACACCATGGCCGACGTTATTGCCAACTTGCTGAGATATTTATAAGCAGAATTCATGTGCGACATGCTGTTCTTAAGGCCCAAATACATTGATCAAAATACTCATCAAGCATTGTGGTAGTATTAGTGAAAATGTGTTGGTATGTGTGACACCGACAACGCTTGATGAAAAATCAAAAAATTTAGATATGACGGCGAATATTACGTCCAGCACACGTACACGTTGAATTCGCCGGCTGGACAAGCATTTGACAAGTGTATTTGGGCCTTTACGAAGTTGATGGATAGTGGAGACGGGTAGTTAAACAAGGGGAACATGCAAGGCGAATTAACTACAAGTTGGGGCAGTGTTGCCACCAACGAAAGGGTAAATTACACATGGATCATGCCAAAATTACACATGAAAATACGAATTACACATGCTGTCTTTTTAATCATGTCACAGAAAACGTAATCCAATTTCAATTTCTAAGTGGAATTGATATTTTAAGCAGCATATATACCAAAAAACTCAGTATTCCACCTTTTTATTTCGTACAAACCACTTTAAACTTATGCATTTTTGCAAAACAATTGAACATAAATATCGTCACCTGAAATGCAAAAGACGTAACAACACTTTATTTTTTTTTACAGGAGAAGCAAAAAACCATACAAAATCAATATCAACAAGGTGTAATTGGCGTTTGAATTTCTTTAATAAAGTCGCCATTTTGATCTAAAATTGTGTGTGAACATAAAGTTAAATAAAACGAACAAAACTCAATAAAAAACTCTTAATTCGATTTTTTTATTAAGCCCTTTTGCATTTTAGGTGACGATATGTAACATACATTTCATTTGGGTATAATAAAGAATCTGATGCATCCCTATAAATGTCGTCGACGCAAAAACGGAATGGTAATTCAGTTCCTCTATTCCTGCAACATTGGATATGCCGGATATTTTTATATTTTTAACTTATCCAACACAAAAATATTTTTCAAATGTCTCTTTATTTGCTTTTTGTTAACAACAATCGTATCGTTGCTATATTTAATGCAAAAAAATAATATTTTCATTTTACCATTTAAAAGATTAAAACCAAAATAACTATTTGTAAAGTAGGAAATAGTCTGTCTCCAAAGGAATTTTTTATTTCAAAAACCTTTTTCCAATAATTTTCTGCCTTTAAATTACTATGAATCTAAAATTTTACAAAATGTAAGAGTGCATGTTGCCGCGAAAATAATCTTGAAACTCTTAGTTTTATCTGCCGAGCATTACTTCTAATAAAACAAGATCTAATATTACAAAGTAAATCTTCCAAATATGTTGGAAGGTTCAGGCAGGCCTTCGACGCTACCAAATGTATTAGGTGGCACGAGCATTTTATCAAAATAATAACTGGTTTTTCGACCTTTAGCAACTTGACTTCTGAATTTTACTGTCCAAACTTAACATTAGGTGTATCTTATGCAAATCCAACTAGATTTTCAAAAGGGATCCCTTTTTCTATAAATGTGCCTTTGAGAAGCTCAAACATTTCTTTTGCAGTCGATGATCTTCTCTTTGAAATAAAAAAAGAATAATGTACCCAGGATGTTTCGTCGTTGTAATAAATTGTGGCAAAAGCTATCTACATAAATGCCAAATGGTTAGTAGTTAATGATGCAACCATTTTTGTTCAGCTCTTTTAACGCTTCCATTCTTTTTATTAAATTTTTAAGTTTTGCTAAAAATAATGGACCTTTTAACTTCTTGTGAAAAAATAATAGGAAAAATCAGTGCTACAAAACGTTAAAATATTAAATTACACATGAATTACACATGCAGTCAATTACACATGGGCTACACATGAAAAAAAAATATTACACATAATATGTGTAATTACACGTGAGGTGGCAACACTGAGTTGGGGTCAAGTCAACATATGGTGTTTGTTTTCGGTGGTCGATTTGTCAAAGTTTATATACAATCTAGTTTTTTTTTAATACCGTGTTCAGATATACACCTTAATTGAGTTTTAAGCAATAAATGATATTATTAGTTATCGAAAATTTGACTGAAATAAAATTCCATCTCTAATTATTTTTTTATTATTTTTGTTATAGCTCACTTTTTAACGCTATATATGCTATTTTCCGACATATTTTTTTTAACCGACTTAGCTTTTTCAAATAAAGTGTAGGTAGAGTTTGTTTTCAATTTTTTCGCGAATTTTTGCCATGTTTTTGATAAAAGATATTTTTACTGTAAGTTTTCAGATTCTTTAAAGCTTTAACGCTTATTAATAAATATAAGACTTTTCTATCATGCCGCTGTTAGCAAATTTTTGCGAATTTCCGTTAATTTAGCAATTTTCACCGAATATTTGCCATTCCTTATAGTTTAAGGGACTTTTAATCAATTTTATGGCTTTTTGGAAATATTAAAAATTTTCTTGAATTTTCGCTATTTTTGCATCAATTTTTTTTCCGACATTTTGTTTTTAGCGATTTCAAATAAATGTTAGGGTTTGTTTCCAAATTTGAAATTTTCGCGAATTTAAGCCATGTTCGCGATAGAATCAATTTTTTCCTATAAGTTTTCTGATTCTTAACAGCTTTAATGATTTTTAATAAATATTAGTTAGACTTTGCTATCATGTCGCTGTTAGCAAATTTTTGCAAATTTCCGCTAATTTTGCAATTTTTACCGAATTTTCACCATTCCTTATAGTTTTAGGGACTTTTAATCAATTTTATGGCTTTTTTTTATATATTGAAAATGTTCGCGAATTTTCGCTATTTTTGCAAACTTTTCCGAATTTTCGCAATTTTGGCTCTTTGAGTCAATCTTCTTATATTAAAAATTTTGACGAGTTTTCGCTATTTTAGCAAACTTTTCCGAATTTTCGCGTTAAATTTAGTAATAAAATTTGTGCCCATAACTTCTTTTAAATTTGCATATTTTATTTTAAACGTATTTAATAAATATGTTTACATTTCATTTAAATTGTCTTTAACTTTGAGTCGTCGCAAAATTTCCTGTCGACTAAAACAGGGACAATTCTACTCGACGTCGACTTAAAAGCGCCTTAGAAAATATCAATTGACTGTCAATAGTTATCGATTATTGTCAATAACGTCTCAGAAAATACCATTACTGTTCAGGCTCCGTCGTCTTGTGTCGACGTCGACTTTCATAATAGGGGTGAATAAATTTTGAGTTAATCAGCCTGATCACGGTTGGCGTTGGCGTATAGGCTGAGTCGTTTTTTGTAGTATATTAAAGAATACAGGTTGTGTGTTACTTTAATCTACTACAAAAAACGACTCAGGCGTATACGCCAACGCCTACCGTTATCAGGCTGAATATTCTCTTGCGATAAAAAATACAATAATTTTGGTTATAAATGTGTTTTAAACAAAGATATTCATTAAAATGTTTCATAAAACACATTTAAAATTTATATAAATTGTTTTTAAATACTGCTGTGAATGTTTAAATTAAAAAACCTTTGCGTACGCCCTGTTGTTTGTTTCATTGTACAATTGTTGTCATCTCGCTGCTACCTGTTATAAATATACCTTGGTATGAACATAACATCAACAAAATGAGAAATAAAAAACCGTCAACATCGCAACATAAAATATCAAAAAAATTTGATATTTGAGAAACCAAAGAGGTGACTCGAACTTCAACCAGAAACACTATAACACACATAGCTACATTTCAGTGTTGCCGTCAGGATACGAAATATACATTTTTCGTATCTTTTGACTACTTCAGGTATCATGTATAATTCTGACATTTTTCGTATCTTTTGAATCTGTACGCAAAATGTACAGAATCAAAACATTCGAAAATTTTTAGCCAACTAAAACTTATTAAGACTGATCATCGTAACCGACTCAATACTAATACAATAGCAGCCAAGGCGTATTGACTAAAAGGTGGTTCAACTCTACAACAACACTGCTTCTGTGGTCGGATTATCAAAAATATTGCTAGTAAAAAAAGGTCAGTTTACATAAAAAATTAGTTTGCATACACACTTTGAAAAGTCGACCACCGAAAAAAAACACCATATGTTGTCTTGACCCCACCTTCTAGTGAACTCGCCTTGATAGCAGCTTTAATAATGGTGAAAGAAAACATTAAGGGATTGCAACATACGATCCACATAAATCGATGATTACTAGTAGTGCGAAGTTGTTCTGAGGAAATATGAACATCTTTTTTATTTTCAGGAAATTTTTATGAACGTTGATGTAATCGCCTTAGTAATTTTAAACGCCTTAGCTCGTATATTCTAACGCCCTATGTTCCTCGTGAACATTATATTTAAGTATATACTTGTTATATTAAGGTATAAGTACTGTACATATTTAAATAAATAAAGGACATGTATATATAACTCGTATATTAACTTTTACAAAAATGTTTGTTTCAAAGGTAGTTACATATAATTAATTTTAAAGTTTGCTTACTGTATTTTTAAAAATTACATATGTAACTAATATTTATGACTTAAATAAATATAATAATGAATTTATACGAAATCATTTTCTTTACAATATTTATTTAAATATGAAATAAAAATGTTATGTTAATAAATATTAAACGTTAAAAATGGATTTTCAAATTTTTTTCAAAACGTATCTTTTTGGGAAAAAGTGTATCTTTTTGGAAACTAAAATGTATCTTTTTCGAAATTTCACTGGCAACACTGCTACATTTAGTGAAACTGCCCGTTTCGATAAATGATGCCTCGTCTGTGAGTAACTTAACGATATCACTGAACATACCTCATACATGTCAAGTATTTAACGAACCCAATCAAAATAATGCGAAGTTGGCTGCGAAACTCCCTTCTTTCTTTCCGGTTGTCAAAAAGGTACGAAAGCAACGAATTTGCTGCTAAAGCCGCTATAAATATATTAATATAATATAATGGACATCTTTGAATTAATAACTAAAACCTTTTGTTATTTTAGTGCAAGGACGACAAATACATATAAATATGGCTGACGTTGATGTGTAAGTGAACATATATTTTATAAAAAATAGCCAATAAGTGAAATGCTACACAAAGTAAATGAAATATTTGGAATAAATAACATTTGCATTTGGCTTTTGTGATGATAAATATTAAATAGTGAGTTAACATATCCTTTCTAACCCAAACAGAGATGTTCCCTCTGCTGCTCCCGCTGTAGGTGGCACCATGGATATTAACCAAGCATTGCAAGAAGTTTTGAAGAAATCTTTAATTGCCGATGGTCTGGTACATGGTATTCATCAAGCTTGCAAGGCCTTGGACAAGTAAGTGTTTTATATATACCTTGTGTAATGTATACAAATAAATTAAACCTCATGTTTTTGTTTTGATGATCCATTTTAGACGTCAAGCAGTTTTGTGTATCTTGGCTGAGTCTTTTGACGAACCCAACTACAAGAAGCTCGTTACTGCCCTCTGTCATGAACATCAAATCCCCTTGATCCGTGTTGATTCCCACAAGAAGCTCGGTGAATGGTCTGGTTTGTGCAAGATCGACAAAGAAGGCAAGCCCCGTAAGGTTTGTGGATGTTCCGTTGTTGTCATCAAGGACTTCGGTGAAGAAACCCAGGCTCTGGATGTCGTCAAGGAGCACCTCAGACAAAACAGCTAGACTATTAACCGAATTTTGTAGCTAGTCTGACGGGACTCATCTATATGGTGATAACGATGCATCTTGTTTTTGTTTTTATCAAAAACACACCAATATAACAACAAATGTGGCTAAAACATAGATGTAATAAAGTAACAAAAACTTTTTATTTTTATTAAAAACTAAATGAAAATGGAAAACAAAATTTTTTAGAGGACATTTATTTGAAAAATTAAAAATGTTTAATGAAAATTAATATGCTGTAGTCCAAAAAAAAACATCCAAAACTCGAAAGTTTGAGGTCTTAGTTCTTGGTGCAATTCTGTTTGTGTTTCGGCCAATTATCAAGTTGACATTTTCTGCGAATTCAAAGAAAAGTAAAAGAATTTTTTTTAATTGCGTATATAAATTGCATAGTTTATAAATCGACTTTGCTTTTAAAGTTAAGGTACCAATTATCTTTATTATAACAATAAAAGCAAAAAGTACGTTGCTAAAATAATTGAGCTAAAATCTCGGTAATTTCTAGAAAATAGCTGAATAAACTGCTTAACTAGAAATCGTGTGTTTTAAACCAAGAATTTTACTCACCATAGGTATTGAATTCTTATTATACCCTTTACCGAAGGTATAACTATCGTTTCGTTTGTAGTTTCTACGCCACCTTATAAAGTATACATCGTTATCTAAAATGCAAAAAGGCGTAACTAACAAAACTATAATTTTACAGGAGAAGCGGAAATTTCTTAAATGAAAACTATAAGCATGCATTAATGATAAGTCGTCAATGGGATTCTTAAAACAATTTTCAAAGACGACCGTTCCATCATAATTTGTTAAAAAAAATGTGTACGTAGTTTTGCATTTAACCAATAAACACACTTGTAGTTAATACGTCCCTTTGTTTTTTGTTAATAAAACCGTAAATTTTGATCGCAGAAGTGTAAAATATTGTCGACTCAGTTTATTGGCATTCATAATACATACCTATGTAATCAATCAAAAAGTCTTGAAATTTTTTGTTAGTTACGCCTTTTTGCATTTTAAATTTAAAAATTTTCAATAGAAGCAAAACTATTTTTAATTTAATATTAAAGACTTATGAAAAATAATTTTTAAACCATTTCATTACTTAAAAGTAGACAAATCATCACGATATATTAACAGCGGGTAGATATGAATATTACGTGTCGATTTTCTCCAAAATGTGAAAAATAAATATTTTGTGTTAATACCCGCCCAAGAAGTTCAAGTCCGATTGTCCGTTGAAATGGTTTCCAAAGTCCATAGATATGATGTGGACTCGTTTGTTATATAACACAGTGCAACACGAAAAAAAATAACCATATACGGACAACTCTACGTGATAAAAGACCAAAAAAAAAAAGACCAGTGTCTCCCAGTTTTGCCCAGTCTCTTTTTATTAATTTTTGAGTAGTTTCCCCTATATAAACTATGTTACAATCTTTACAGTTGATTTTATATACCACATGTGATTTTTGTTCAATTTTAAGTTTATATTTTAGGTTTTTGAAAAATATTTTGTTATTATCTATCGGTCATGTTCTGAAAATCGCAAAACGCTTAACATTGGCGATTCCGACTTAAAATCGTAAATTAGGTGTTCTGTAAACCGCAATAGCAAGAAGTTTGGCGACTTCAAATTGCAAAAGAGAACTAGAATATTTGTAAAAAACTATGGCAGATCGCAAGCTAAACGCACGAGTTTAAGAACACCATAAAATAAATCTGGCGTTTTGCGATTTCAAATCGTGCGTTTGTCAGAACATGGCCGTATAATTGATGGCTTCATAGCAAGTTTTATATTGGAGGTAAAATATTTACATGCTTTAGATAAGTTTTCAGTTAAAACCGGAACATAAGTCATTGATCCAAAATTAAATGGCGATGATGATGTTTCATTATTGGTTTGTATATTATCCTCATTAGTGGATAGATATGCGCAACTAATTTCTGTTGCATTCAAATTACTATTATTACTTATATTTACGTTTGTGTTGTCGAACAGAGTTAATTAGAAGATCAAAAACCTTATATGGATAATAATTTTTGGTAAGAATATTTTCATTATGTAATTTTGGGATAATCATTACTCAATTATATAAATAAGATAAATTTTCAAATTTATTAAAAAAATTTTATAATATACATAAATATTAATAAGACTTATTAGTGTAATTGGTATAAATCCTGAAGATGAACTGGTAGTTCGAAATAAATAGATCAAAATAATACAATAACGGGCCTGTTCGTAAATGCATCACTGCGCTGCATATGATGTGCAGTATGTTCATAAATGCAAACAGTGGTAACACTGCAGCTGTCACATGGTCGAAAATGCAACACAGCAGTAGATTAGGCGCAAACGAAAGCAAATATAAATCATAAAAATGTCTGATGCAATGAAAGAGTAAGTATGCAAACAATGCAAACAATCAAATGAGCAAATAAAAGCATCATGCACAGCTGATTAGCAAAGTCATCGCATAATAATCATGTTATGCAGTGCAGTGATGCATTTACGAACAGGCCCAACGTCTTTTTATTATAAGGATTAAAGAGAGGCAAAACAAAGCACAAAGTAATAAAATTAAACATTAAACATGAGTTATTGAATTTTCGTTAGTATTGCACCCAGAAGCATTGAATTAAACATCAAGGCCCTGAATGAATGATAATCTTCAAGAGGGATTTTTTTGGTACTTTGTCGTTTTCTAACTGGTGCTAACTTAGGATAGGTTTGAGGGGCGCTAAACCTCCTATATTAAGAAAATATTAGTTATCGTTTTAGAAGAGATCTATTAAAGCAATATGTTCGGTACTAAAAAGAAAGCCATTTTAACATGAGTACGCTGTTCACCCTCCATTCCGCCTCCAGTCCATCTCTCCGCTTGACCGTCCCCTGACCGTATGCGTTTTTTTTTGCGTTTTCTACGCTTTATCGGCTAAAAAGTTGAACCGATTTTGATGAAATTAGAACTATAGACTTTTTTTAACTAGAACCAAGAAGGGGACATAATGAGAATTACTGCCTATGCGAAAATATTTCACCAATTGTGATAAAATTTAAATCATCAATAGATCAGCGTAAATAAAATACACAGGTTTTATATTTTTTTTTTAAAGCTAGGAATGTGAAGGGACAGTCCTCATATTTTTTTATAGTTAGTCAAAAATTAATTCTGGGCGGGTAACGCCGCGGGCACGGCTAGTACATATACATATATATGTATATAAAAATGTAACGTAACTGACTGATTCATCATCACACAGCCTAAACATCTGAAGCTAAAAACTTTAAATTCGGACAGGAGTTTGGTCTCTTCTAAAATCGATCCAATAAGACGGGATAATTGGAAATTCAAATGTTAAATGAGTATAAAGGGGTAAAATCGGAAACCTTATATCTCCAAAACTAAAAGAGTTACAAAAAAATTAAATACTTCTCGTTGTTCTTTAGAAAAATAAGCGGACAGGTGTCTGGTACTTTTTTTTATTTTCATGGACCAATCTCTACGAAAGCTGACCGTGTGATTTATCGTCATATAAAGCCGTGAAGGAATAAAATTTATTACAATAGCATTATTCGTTTTTAGACGTACTAAACTGTTTTCCGAGAGTGGGCTTTATATGGGGCCTGTGGTAAATTATGGACCGATCTTCAAGAAAGTTGACGGTGTGATTTCTAGTCATATAAAACTTTTATAGACCAAAATTTATTATAAAAGCATTATTCGTTACGGGTTTAACCGTTCCAAAGTGTTTTCCTATATGGGCCTATATGGGTCCAATGATCAATTATGAACCGATATTCACGAAACTTTGTGGTATGATTTCGAGTCATAAGCACGAATTTGTGCAAAGTCTCATATCAATATGTGACTGCTACTATTTATGCTAATTTTTGTAACAAAATTATCAATTTTTAAAAATGATTGTTCCACATTTTGATTCACAACTCTTATTCTAATGCACGGATTTTGCTGGATTTCAACCCCAAATTAGAAACAATATGACACCAATATTGTTTTATTTGGAGTCGTTCAAAGTGAGCGTGATTTCAACAGACGGACAGGGCTAAATCGACTTAGAATTACTCAAGGACCCAGAATATATACCTATACTTCATAGTTTTGGTGGAAGGCATAAAAAAGTACACATAAAAAAACAAATTAGAAAGAATAGTCGGTCAAGCACGACCAACCTATGGTTGGTTAACTTTGGTTTTATCAGCACACCATTTTTCATGATATAAGTAGAACGTAAATAAATGAATAAATAAATAAGCTTTCGTAAAAATTAGTGTATCAACACTTATAAGGAAGAAATGTTTTCAGTTGTCTTCGTCTTTGGCTTATTATGCCTATGTACCAAATTTCATACAATTAAGTCATTAATGGACCAATCTGACTGAATTTCAATAGGAAATTCTAAATATATAACAACCTTGTCCCCGTTATACTACATATGTATGTACATGCAACGTTGTTAGATGTGACGATTTTTCGTAATTTTGTCGATTTTTTTGAGAAAATACAGTAAATTGACGATTGAGGATTTTTTTACTCAAAAGTAATACAGCCCAATCAAGGCGAATAATAATACGCCGGGAGTTTTCTCCCTTCTCCCATTTTTCCTATGAAAAAAGGAAAAAACTCCCGTGGAGTTTTTATTCATAATTAGGCTGATTCTGGCATCATTAAAACACAAAAAATATTTACAATAATATTGGGAAAAGCCCAAACGTAAAAATCAATTTTTCGGAATACAAAAACTATTGAAAATTAAACAAAAAAAAATTGTCCCCCATCTGGTTTGTGATGTGGTGGTGGCTTTTATTAGAAGCATTAGTAATTCGAGTTCTACAATTATATGAATGCCATCGATACTGCAAATGATATACACTAGAGCCCCGATTTCCGTCGCTACATACGATTGGATTTTTCACTGAAGTCATAATCACATGTGAAGAATTTTTCTATTTGCGTGTAAAAATACGAATTCCCATTTAATTCTGTTAGGTAAGTTATTCTAAGCATAGTTGCGTGTTAGGAAGTAAGATGTTAGTTCTTAATAAGAAGTTGTGTAGAAAAATGAGTGCATAGGAGAGAAAATTCATTAGTTTGCAACTGAAATAGGATGTTATAAAACATTTCAAGTCGGGTGAAAAGGCATTCAAAACAATTTGCAAAAGAGATAGCGCTAAAAATTATTCATTTAAAGATAGCTCGAGTTAATAGCAAATGAGATTTTATATTTTATTTCATATTTTTGTGAAATAAATAAATTTTTGTGGTTTTTATGAAAATATTTTGGAGAATGTAAGAAAAGATAAACTAACTGTTTATTGTTGTTTTTGTTTAAAGCTTCGTACAGACGGTGGTCAGATCTTACAATGTTCATACAGTTGCAAGACATTTTTAGGCTATTTTAAAGACAACTTTGTAAGATCTGACCACCGTCTGTACGTAGCTTAAGCTTTGATATTGTCACATGTAAAACTGTTGATTGTAATTCTTATTCGCTTAACAGTTTTATTTGTATAATATCTATAGTTTTTCTAAAATCTTTTGATGAAGTTTCCGGATGATCTGGCCTAAGCAAATAGTGAAATCAACAATAAATTTCAGTGTTTTTATCAAGAATAAAAATTGGGAATTAAGCACGACAAACAAAATCTTGTCAATTAAAAATATGTATTGTTACGTTACTGCCTTTCAATAACGTTTTGGTTTATTTCCTTTATAATAAACCGTTTCGAGTTCTTTATTGCAACTTTAATAAAATAAATAAAACACAAACACTTTAAACACTATTTACAATTTATTCAACTCTATTTAGTACTAAGTCTTTTTAACAACCGTAATTTATAGCTTTTATTCACAACCAACTATAATTTTCTCAGCGTTATGCGTTATTGACAAAGTCTGAACTAAGAATGATCTTGTTCTGCTACTCGCCGCTAGTATTTATACTGCAATTTGGTTGTCTAGAATATTCGAAATGTTTTTCGAAGGTTCGAGGCTGTTTTTTTATTCACCACACTTTAATTTGATTTATGGTAGCACTTATGTTTACATAATTTTACCTCTTATACTGAAGAAGCTTTTTTAACGGTCATTTCTAGGGCTTTCTGCACATTGGGATTGAAGTGTACTAAATTATAACAAAAACGATGTAAACTAATAAAATTACTTATGAATACAAGTTAACTAATAAATACAAGATAACTAATAAATTCAACTAATTCTTAACTAATAATTACAACTAATTCTTAACTAAAGTTACTTTCGTAACAGTATTTTGTTTCTTATGTATTTGTTTTCAAATGATAAATATTTTTTTACTTTTTTTATACTAGCATATACCCGCTACTTCGTTAGCATCTCCTTTTTCTTCGTGGACATATTTTTATGTCAAAGTTTATTTTTCTAGGTTTAAACTTGTTTAAATTCTAGCATTTAACCCGCTTCTTTAGTAGAACCAAAAAGCTAAAGAAAAATATCAAATTTCCCGTATTTCCTTTTTTGGGTGCTTTTTTCCCCCCCATTAAAGTATCAAAAATTTCAGTATTGTAGTGGCAGCTTATAATTTAGTACGAATATGTCAATGAATGGAGGAAAATGTTTTGTAAAAAACGTACCAAAAATAATTACGATTTTCAGCCCTTAAATGTTCGAATTTCGAAAAAGTTCCAAATTAGTATACGTATTTTTTTGATTAGTTTCGAATGTGGTATTAACATTGTTTCTATGTTTATTGGTTTAAAAGATTGATGGGGTGGCAAAAAAGTACTAAAGTTCAGATTTTACCCTTTTACTCCCTAATAGGGCCGAATTTCAAAAAATACCAGACACCTGTCCGCTTATTTTTCTATATATATACATATATATATATGTATACATAGATAATATCTAAGCCCACTTGTTGAAATAAATAAAATAAAACGTAACCATATCACTTTTTTTTTAATCATAAATAGAATTTACTGCTAAAAATTAATATTTTTGAACCAATCAATAAAAAATCCGTACAAAAAATTGCCTCTGATTTGTAAAATTTAAATATCTGCCGATTTTGTCAATTTTAAGAAAAAAGCCTAACAACCCTGCATACATGTAAAAATCTTTAAAACTAAAATAATTAAAAAGGTACTCGTAGTTTATACATATGATGAATTTCATTTAAAAATCGAGATAAAACTGAAATTTTGAATCCGACCCCCTCAGATATCGATGAAATTTTGTTCATAGCTAAATTTGATCAATACAAACATACTCTCATTTTTAGAAATGACTGGTTTGCGATTTTTTGGGCGTGACACAGTGGGAACGTTTTCGAAAAAACGCGAAAATGGTCGAAAAGAGCTCCATTTAAAGTACAATTACTCCGAATCGGCAAAACCGATTTCCATGATCTTGGTATCATTAAAAAGATATTTTAACAGGCTTTATGACACGTTAAAAAAAAAAAAGAAATACACTGTAAAAAAATTTATAACAAAAAAAAATTTTAACTGACGAAAAAACCAAAAAGATCAAGGGTTTTTTTACAGTGTATTAATTTTTTAGAAAGGTTTATCCTTCATCTATACCATATCAAAAAATAAAAATTAGTTTTTTTTATATAATTTTTTAAGTAGTGTCACTTCTAGTAATTGCCCTTATATTTTATAACAAAAAAAAATTTTAGGTAACGAAAAACCATAAAAGATCAAGGATTTTTTACAGTGTATTACTTTTTTAGAAAGGTATTTCCTTCACCTATAACATATCCAAAAAGTAAAATGGGTTCTTTTTTATTTGTTTTTTAAATAATTTTTTAAGTAGTGTCACTTCTAGTAATTGCCCTTATATTTTATAACAAAAAAAAATTTTAGGTAACGAAAAACCATAAAAGATCAAGGATTTTTTACAGTGTATTACTTTTTTAGAAAGGTATTTCCTTCACCTATAACATATCCAAAAAGTAAAATGGGTTCTTTTTTATTTTTTTTTTAAATAATTTTTTTAATAGTGTCACTTCTAGTAATTGCCCTTATATTTTATAACAAAAAAAAATTTTAGGTAACGAAAAACCATAAAAGATCAAGGATTTTTTACAGTGTATTACTTTTTTAGAAAGGTATTTCCTTCACCCATAACATATCCAAAAAGTAAAATGGGTTCTTTTTTATTTTTTTTTAAATAATTTTTTAAGTAGTGTCACTTCTAGTAATTGCCCTTATATTTTATAACAAAAAAAAATTTTAGGTAACGAAAAACCATAAAAGATCAAGGATTTTTTACAGTGTATTACTTTTTTAGAAAGGTATTTCCTTCACCTATAACATATCCAAAAAGTAAAATGGGTTCTTTTTTATTTTTTTTTTTAGTAATTTTTTAAGTAGTGTCACTTCTAGTAATTGCCCTAATATTTTATAACAAAAAAAAATTTTAGGTAACGAAAAACCATAAAAGATCAAGGATTTTTTACAGTGTATTACTTTTTTAGACAGGTATTTCCTTCACCTATAACATATCCAAAAAGTAAAATGGGTTCTTTTTTATTTTTTTTTAAATAATTTTTTAAGTAGTGTCACTTCTAGTAATACGTACCGAAAGTCTTTTTTGAACTTTTTCACGTAAGTTTCCTTGTTTAACAGTAATTGAATCTTGCGATCCAGGCATCATTCGGCTAATTTCATCATCTTCATAAAATAACTTGACTGTGCTTAGAGTTTCGGTTGGTAAACTACGTCTGCTCATTTTAAAAAGATTGATATCTGCAAACTTCGTTTTATTCCTTTGGATATCTTTACTTTTTTTGATACAATCGTGAGATATATCATCCCCAAAACGATCTTTAATTTCTGCGTGACTGTTCTGTATTTGATATTTGATGTTTTGCAAAATTTCTTCGTAAATGGCTTTGACGTTTTCAAGTTGCGCTGACAAATCAGATAATGGATCAGCTCCAAGTGAATCTGCTATATTTTCGAAAACTGCAGTGATTTTCTATTTCTGTATGCATCTTGTTTCATATATTTCCTTTTAAGAGGCGACATTTGGTTTGGTAGATGAGGAATAATATGATCATTTATATTTTCAATGACTTCCGTCCTTTCGATGTTTGCATTACAAGTTGGAAGTTCATTCAATTCTTCGCTAACTTCATCGCTGGGCGTTGTTGGCAAATAATTTAAGACTTCATTCTGCTCCACGTTGGATTCATTACGACTGCGCGCTTTTCTCAGTGTATTCCGGCAAGTTTCGCAAATACGGCTACAATGAATGTTGGCGACAGCTGGAAAATATTCAATTATATTTGCAGCCTCGTTTTCACTTATTTTACGAAGCGAAGCGCAACACTTATTAGATATTTTTATGCATCTGTACTTATTGTTTGAATTCATATTCACTCAAATTTTTAAAATATACGCGTAAAAATTGTAATGGTATATCTTGGCTTCTCGAAACTGTTTATAATTATGAATTATGAATTTTTTGTTCTATATATATTTCTCTTTATTATGGGTAAAGTAATAAATGTTTATAACAAAATAGAAAATTATTATGAAGAATACATTGATTTTTTTATTCAGAATTTTGCGGAATTACTAGAAGTGACACTACTTAAAAAATTATTTAAAAAAAAATAAAAAAGAACCCATTTTACTTTTTGGATATGTTATAGGTGAAGGAAATACCTGTCTAAAAAAGTAATACACTGTAAAAAATCCTTGATCTTTTTTGGTTTTTCGTTACCTAAATTTTTTTTTTTTTTATAAAATATAAGGGCAATTACTAGAAGTGACACTACTTAAAAAATTATTTAAAAAAAAAATAAAAAAGAACCCATTTTACTTTTTGGATATGTTATAGGTGAAGGAAATACCTTTCTAAAAAAGTAATACACTGTAAAAAATCCTTGATCTTTTTTGGTTTTTCGTTACCTAAAATTTTTTTTTTGTTATAAAATATAAGGGCAATTACTAGAAGTGACACTACTTAAAAAATTATATAAAAAAAACTAAAAAAGAATCCATTTTTATTTTTTGATATGGTATAGATGAAGGATAAACCTTTCTAAAAAATTAATACACTGTAAAAAAACCTTGATCTTTTTGGTTTTTTCGTCAGTTAAAATTTTTTTTTGTTATAAATTTTTTTACCGTGTATTTCTTTTTTTTTTTTTTAAACGTGTCATAAAGCCTGTTAAAATATCTTTTTAATGATACCAAGATCATGGAAATCGGTTTAGCCGATTCTGAGTTATTGTAGTTTAAATGGAGCTCTTTTCGACCATTTTCGCGTTTTTTCGAAAACGTTCCCACTGTGTCACGCCCAAAAAATCGCAAAACAGTCATTTCTAAAAATGAGAGTTTGTTTGTATTGATCAAATTTAGCTATGAACAAAATTTCAACGATATCTGAGGGGGTCGGGTTCAATGCATCTCGATTTTTACATGAAATTCATCATATATAAATATGTACTTAATTGTTTTGTTGCGTTTCTTAAAAGCGGATTTCCAACATTCTGGGAATTAAAATTTTTACGCGACTTCCCGGGAAGTGGGGAAAAAACTGTAGTATGTATTAATTTTTTTTTATTAAAAATCATGAAACATCCTGTTGTTGTCAAGATAACGGTAATGCTTGTAAATTTTACATTTTTCTTGCTTTAATTACTATTGTAAACACACTTGTTTTAACTACCAATAGGAAGTAAAAAAAATTAACAATGCCTAGAGGTAAAAATATAAGCCTTAAAAGGCCAATTATTAATACAAAAAATATATCGTCGGCCATAGAAGATATCAAGAATGGAATGACTATAGAAACTGCAGCCAAAAGGCATGCAATAGCCAAAACAACTTTATGGAGACATTATAAAAGACATCAAATGTCTGACCAAAAAACGTGTAGTTTTGATAAAAGCCTTCAAAACCAAATCAAAAAAATTTTTACGGATGAGGAGGAAATATTTTTAGCAGAATACATAAAAACACTCGCAAAACTACAATATGGACTCAATGGAAATGATATTAGGAAATTTGCCTATCTTATTGCACAAAAAAACAACAAAAACATGCCAGAAATATGGATAGAAGAAAAATTGGCGGACGTTGAATGGGTTGCAGGATTTGTTAAGCGTCATCCAAGTACACCATTAGAGCAAAATATTGGTCTGTCTGAAGCTAACGATTCGACAAGCTCCCAACTTAAAACTGATTTTAATGTTATCCCTAATAATTTAAACGATTCTATATTGCTGTATCTCTTTACTCAAATTTATCATCTGCTGAAAGTGACAAAATCTTTAACTACCAGAGAAAAATAAATATGAATTTCAATAGACAACATCCAAAATGATGGAAGAATTTTCCAAATACTTGTACTGCTATTACAATTAGTAAAACGGCTTAAAATTCCAACTTGCGGTATGTTGAAGTACAAAATTTATTAAAAATGCCCGAGGCTGCATCAGTTACTACTAGCCACCGGGGAAAGTGTGTATATTTTTGAAAATAAAATACATACGATACGTATATAAAAAATATATTTTTTAAGCTTAAGCAATAAAAACTCAATTGGAAAATGTTTAGAATTCTGAAATGATGCATGTTAAACGTCTTATTTGTTTGAATTGATTCCTACACTTATGAAATGTAATGGTAGAGGGGTTTTCGGTTTTATTTTGAAAATGTATCTAAATTATTCCGAAGTTACAGCTATAGTTCCAAACACATCGTTAAGAGATGCCAGACGTTCTCTTTTAAAGATTACGAGTGTTCCTTTTTTTTGAAATGTGCTCTTAAGAGTGCAAAAGAACACAAAACTATTGTTGAAAGCTGGGAACAAATTACGGCATTCGATATCGATCGAAATTTCCATTCAAATTTTTTGTAATTTCGATCGATATCGAATGCCGTAATTTTCCCCCTGGTCTTTGGGTCGCGAAACTAAATCCAAACATTAACTCTTATTTTTCAGTTGCTGAAGAACCTCAAAAAATGATTTTACAATGTTTTTTTACAATTTTGTTTAGAATTTATTAAAAATAGCAAAAGTACAATTTTTTTTTACATCATAAAGAGTACCCTATATTTTTTCAATCTGGACCATATGCAATCAATCTGCATACCAAATTTATCAAAAACAGAAAAGGAACCAAACGAATTAACTACAGGTGGTGTCGAAACGGCATTTGGTTTTGACAGTTCGAGCTTATTTGTTTTGATTATTTTAGTCATTTTATTATCTTTTACTGACAAGAAGAACTACATAATCCGTTTAATATTTTTGAAGAAATTGGCATTTAAGTCACATCATCTTTTTTAAAAACGCAAATAACGGTTATTTAGGAATATCTCGAAAACTGTTCTACTTTTCTGACTTCATATTCGGATTCAGCGGACAATTTTATATTCACAAGGTTTCAGATTTATTTGGTCACGACTTTGTTGAAAATTTGTGATACGGTGTTATTAGTAAGTTCTGTGGTTTCAAGTTCGAGAAAAATTATGTTGATAAAAACGTGTTTTCAAAAAGTACGAATTTTAACCCTGTTTTGTCGACTTTTCTGCTTCCTAAACCTCAGCGTTGCAATAACCAACATACCCGCATAATGAAGTATCTAATTTGGTCAAGTGGTCTTTCAAGGTTTCACCGAAGGTGAAAGGGTATGTAACTAGTAGTTTGTCATTCCGTTTATAATTTCCACAATATTGATCATAGACCCTATAAAGTACATATATTCTAGATCATTATGAGAAGAGAAGTTCAAATCCAATTGACCGTCTGTCTGTCCTTCTGTTGGAATGGGGTTTCAAAAGACCCCAGATATGATGGGCACTTGGTTAGTATATATTTATGTCAGATATGCTCATTTAAATTTTGCTGTTAAAATTTAGCCAGATCAGTCTATAATGGCCAAGGTTTGAGCGAATATAAATCCTTTGTTGTTGTTATTTTATTTCTTTTTCTGTATATCTGGAGAACGGCAAGAGCAAACGTTTTCAAATTAGGTAAAAGCATATTGGTTATCAATACACAACCTCTCTAAAAAGCGACTAGAGAAGTGGGAGTGGCACTGTGATTTCTGTATATCTGGAGAACGTCAAAGTCAAAACTTCCAAATAAGATACAAGCATCTTGGTTAGAAATACTCAACATCCGGCAAAATGTGGGTGGGATTGGAGAGGTGGGCGTGTCACTTCTCTTAAAAACTCATTATAGATTTTTGTATATCTTGAGAACAGCAAGAGCTAAAGCTTCCAAATTAGTTACAAGCATTATGGTTATAAAAACACATCCGATAAAATGTGGTCGGGATTAGAAAATGGGCGTGGCACAAAATAGGTTTATTTACATCTAAAGAACGGTTTTTATATAACTTTGCGCTCTTATCGCAACACGGTGAAGGATATATAGCACTCTTACTTTTTTTTTATAAAATACATATATAAAAACAAGTAAGATATATATTATGTGTGTATGTATGTAAATAGATTTTATACATTACCTTGAACAATAGTACACAGTTTTACAGTTGGAGCATTTCTTTTCGGCTTCTCCGAAACAACTGCCACATTTGTTATTGTCATTTTGTGATTGAACATTATTTTGAGGTTTTACAGCTTTTGCTTCCAATTCAGCTAAGAAATCGGTATTATAGGCGCCATTTAAACGCTGGGCTATAGTAAATATTTTTTCTTTGTCATTACTCAAAAATATGTCTTCTTGCAACTGTGCTATAGCTAAAAAACCACCTGAAGGTTCAGTTTCGCTAATTAAAATTTCTTTGATTTCTGGAAGCTCTTCTAAAACCAAATTAGATTTTTTGAATGCATTTGAACTTTTACCAGACATAGAAAGCTGGCATAATAATTGCTTGAAGTCAATTAAAGGAGGCAATTGATCTAATAAGGATTCATGTAAAAGCCCTTGGCACTTTGTAAAAAAAAAAAATAATGAAACTTCTTCATTAACAAGAAACTGAAAAGAACAACATGCATACATACTTACTTTACCCAATTGCTTTCGCCTCTCTTCATTTATTTCATATGATTCCATAAGATTGTTATTAAAAAGTATTTGGCGCAAACAAAACCAGGCTTGAGCTTCATGCTTAACGACTTCAGCTATTGCCGCGCCTTTAACGACAATCCACTTTTCATCAATATACTTTTCAATCCCCTTTTTAGTTTTCCTTTGCCAAGGACGGAAGTTTAATATGTCTGCCATTAGCCATGGTATATCGTGGGTAACTACAATGCGTCTAGTAGCACTAATCGGCAAAGAAGCAGCATGATCTGCCAAATAATACAGGATGGAAATACATCTTAACCCGATTTTGTATATTAAATCCCTTTTTTGGCGCTCGAGCTCTGTTAGAATGGACTCATCGACATCAATATTTGTATCATTTTCATGATAACCCATGCTGAGAGAAAAATATTAATTTTAATATTGAGCATTTTAAAATTTAAAAGCAGGGTTTAAAAAACTGCAGTAGAAACCAAAAACTGTCAAACAAAAAATTAAAATTTGTGTACAACTTTTTGCTTTTTGAGTTGGTTTGACAGCGACTGTTTACATTTAATGAATCAAAAGTAAAAGCAACAGTTATTTTTTTGCCAATGACAAATGAAGAAGTGGATGAAATGGCAGTTTTTCCACTTTGACTGCAGTTTTTTAAAAGCTGTTTAAAAGTTTTATGTAGTATATCGGGTATGTTCTGTAAATCGAAATGAAGTGGATTAAAAACCATACCAATTTTGAAAACGAGCCTGTAAAGAAAGTTCATAAAAATATTCCTTTATATATACTTCATACTTTGAGTACCAATTATATTTACAAGAACAGCTCTTAAAAACAGAAAAAACTACAATATAATTTTGTCAATAATTCAAATCAAAATTTCGTTGGATTTCAATTCCACTTCATTGCGATTTGTAGAACATGCCCGTATCTGAAAGATTGTTTTATTTTAATAACCTACCTTGCTAAGCCAATTACTTGCGCTACTGCTTGGGCGCAATAATCTATTAAATCAATAGACGAGTCCTGTAATGCTTTGCACCCACTTTCATGGTATAATGCCATATCCAATAGAGATATAGCTGCTCCTTCATGAAATAAAACCGTATAGAATAAAAAGGTAGCTGAAGGATTTGGATCAATGTGTAAAAGATGCGGCATAACTTTTGTTTTCCACAAGAGTATACAAAATGCTTCGTGAATTAGCACCTTGAGTTTATCTCGGGATATAAGCATCTCCTTAACTTCCTCTTCGCGATGTTCAGAGGCTTCTAACAAAGCTTGCTGACTTAGTTTAATAATCATTTCATGAACATCTAACCATTTTGATGAGCCAATGTCCTTTATTTGAAAAGGACGAATACTTTCAATAAAATATGTTAATTCCTCGGGATATACAAAGTTCGCCATAGTTATTGAACAACTAATAATAAATATAATATTGCTGTATTCCTTTCAAAAGAAGAATATGTTTTAACAAAAAGTTTTGACTTTCGGAAAAAAATACTTGTGTATATGTTCACATACATACATACGTACATATGTATGTATGTATACAGTATATCACAAAAATACTTTCCCAATTTTTAATTTAACTTGCTTTTCAATCATAAAAAAGGTCAAACAACCAAGTAAATTAAAATAAAAAAGTTTTTTTGCTAAGAACATTTTGTTAATAATCTACATGGCGCTACGAACTAAGTCCCTAATGAACAAACTGCCTGCTTTTCAAAATAAAATAAAAATTATTGCTTGGAAATTTATATTGAAACAACAATAAAAAAACTCACATAGGTTTTTGTTTTCAATATATTTCTAAACGAAAATTTTAATTTTATTTTGAAAAACAGGCAGTAGGTTCAAAAAACCAAAATAACTTACTGCCTGTTTTTACCTGGGGTTTACACGTGAAAGTACTTTCGTGCAAGTAGACTATAGGTATTATCAACGAAAAATTTAAGAAACAGCCGATTGGCTGAAAGTACAAATATTATGTGTGTGTTAGTAAAAAAGTGTGAGTGTATTGCAACTTTCAAGAAATTTGCTTTCATGTGTAAGTGCTAGGTTAGAAATAAAATAAAAATTTTCGCTTGAGAAAATATATTGCAACAACAATTAAAAAACTCCTCAAATTTGTTTTTGTTTTCAAATAAAAATTTGCTTGTTGTACCATAGAGGATAAAGTTCTTGCGCACGGCCGAAGGCAGGCTATGCAGAGAAGCTTTAGATAAAGAAGCCGGTGTTGTTATACCATAGAGTTGAAAATCCTTGCGCCCAACCGAAGGCTGGCTATGCACAGAAGCTTTAGTAAGTGTTACGCCATAGAGCAGAAAATACTTGCGCTAACTAAATTTTCTCCTAAATTCACCGGCTTTGCTAACTTAAGCTTCTCTGTCTCATTATTAAAGTGTGAACTTATATCATTGTGAAATAAGTTTCCAACAATGGGATCTTAGTTAATTATTATTTGGGTTATTTCATATTATTGGGGATTTGTTTAAATTTCAAAATTGGGGCTTTAATTCATTATGAAATTCTTCCCTAATTTTAAGCACTTAGTTAATTTTGGTTGTGCACACCTAAAAGTATGGTACAAAATTAACTAAGCGCAAGGGTAGCATGGCAGTATCTAAATTTCTTAGGTAATATAACTATTAATTTAGGTAATTTCCATGTTCGAAAAAGTATCTAAAAATTTTGTCAAAATTACTAAAAAACTTTGAAAATTTACCAATGATATCAAAGTTATTTAATATTTTTATTTTTGGAAAATTATCCAAGTTCAATTTTGTAAAAGAACATAGATTTTAGGAAATGTACAACTTTTTTCATTAAATAAACATTTTTTTAATCTTTATACTTATTCTAGTTTATTGAAATAAAATTTACTACTTTGTCATTTTATTACAACCTTTTATTTATTCATTAACTGCCGTATTCATAAAAGATAAAATAAGTTGGAAAGCGTTTTAAGGCAAAATTTTCATACAAATTTTTTTTAAAATGTATTTCAAATCCATTTTTAAAAGAGAGAAATGTACAGCGGACAAATTTTCTTAATTATCGGGCATGTTCTAAAAATAAAAATTCATTAATTATCTTAATTTAAATTTGAGCTTTTTTCACGAAAAACTAAAATTCTGCTCACAGAAAAACAAAAAAAAACTATATTAAAAAATTCGAAGAAGATATCTAACTTAATTAATTATATTAACAAAAATTTTAGGCAATACATACTTATTTGATAAATTACAAATTATATTAGGCATCCCTGCAAGCATTTTATTAAAAAATTGATCATATTCGAGTCATTAACGACTCCTCTGCGCGATTAAAATAAGCATATATGAGCTCATTTTCTGATAATAAATGACTGTTTTCTCGGGAGAAAATGGTACCCTACCCGGGACTCTTCTTGAGGAGTCTTTTATTATCCGCTTTTCTGATCAGTTTCGACTCATTTATTACTCATATTTTTAATGATTTGCGAGTCTTTTTCGAGTCATTTTTTAGTCGTATTTCTGATTGTTTGCGTGTCTTTTTCGACTAATTTTTTAGTCGTACTTTGATCGTCTAAGAGTCTTTTTCGACTTATTTCTCAGTCCTGTTTCTAATCATTTGCGAATCATTTATGAGTCGTTTTTTAGACTTTTTTCTGATCGTTTAAGAGTCTTTGTCGACCCTTTTTTTAGTCATATTTGTAATCGATCACAAAAAGAAATATTTTTCGATTTAAATTATTAATTACATACTTCAGTTTATTTAATTTATAGAAATTAAAATTATTATTAAATTATATAATAAATGAAATTATATAATAATAATAATATAAAAATGTTTACTAAAAAATTACAGTAAAAAAGGAATTGAATTTATAAAAAAAATAATAATAATAGTGGCTTGAGACAAATGTTCGATATGCGTTTATCGTTTTTACCATAACTCTAAATTGGCCGTCTTTTAAAGACTTATTTGAATACTGATCTGCGGCAATAACAGTTGAAAAATATCTGATCATGCCTTTTATATTAGTAACATTAGGGAAATACAGTGGCGGTGGTTTTGGTTCGGTGGGCTTCAAAATGTTGATACCATCGTCATCTTGATTAAAAAGGTCAATGAATCTATTCGTGCTCGATTTTGGAGATTCTTCATTATTGATAATTTGTCTACGTTTGTTTTGCTACAACAGTGGCGAAATTTGACATTTTCTTGAGTGTGAAATAGTTTGACATTCTATTTCTTCAGAATTTTGAGGATTATCACGTTTTTGTGCGACAACACCAGAGCCAATGGCACTGGCATTAGCCATAGGCACTGTTTTATTTCTTGCAATTTATACAACACTTATTAACTTTTATTTCAGATATACAGTGCAAGAAGTAAAAGGCACGCTTATAGTTTATATTGAAAAACAAATCTCAATTGATATATTATTTTTTTATTTTAATTAAATTAAATAATTTTTTCAAGATAACAGAAAAAGCAAACGAAGCCTTTCCACTTTTTAATTTAATAATGAATCATCTAGATGATCAAAATATTATTCAAAAATAACTTCAAAACAGTCGCATTTCAAACACCTGTGTGATCCATTTTCGATTGCTGTATGTTTTGTTATTGTATTTTCAATAAATTACTTTTCAAGCATAAGCACGAATCATTTTCGAGTCGTTTTTCAAGCGCGCAAGTGATTAATCAGTTTTTAATCGTCAAAAGTACTCGAGGAAGGCTTAGTAAGGTGAGTTTTGATAAAACAATCCTCCAAATGCTAATAGGGATTTTTATAAAAATAAATTACCTATACACGCTTTGGTAAAAAATAATGTGTTCAGCATATTTCATTAGGGACTTAGTTCGTAGCGTTAACGTACATACATATAATTTTGAAACACCAAGCTAAAAAAAGTAACAAAATCGTGAAAATATACACATGTTTATGAAATTAAGTAAAAACTCATTAAAATTTATTGGGAAAATTAATAAAATAACTTTTTTTAGCTCTTATTTTATAATAATTAATTTGATTGTGCCGATATTTCGTATTTCATAAAAAAATTAATATTTTTTTTTTTTTTTTTTTTTCTCATTATTTTTTATTGAATCTTCATATATTAAATATGAACTAACAATAATTAATCAAATCTTAACCTAATACGTTATTTTATGTCCTGCCAGTGCCAGATAAAAATTTTCTTCATCACGGGTTCTGTTCACTTATATAGGTGCAGTGTCTCTTCTTCTTAAGCGAGTGTGGCCGCCATGATTTAAAATATTTCGAGCTAGTGGATTTGGGTGTTGTTCAAGCCTTTTTAAATATTTTACTGCATATTTTGTAATCATAGTTTTTACTAATGGAACATTGAGATCCTTGTGAATATTTGAGTTTTTAACATACCAAGTGGCAGCTGTGATTATTCGAAGAAGTTTATTTTGGCGCCTTTGAATTTTTTCGATATTAGAGGCCGAGGCAGTGCCCCATAGTTGAATACCGTAGCACCAGATTGGCTTTAAGATGGAGTTGTAAAGTAAAAGTTTGCAGTCGAGACTTAGGACAGAGTTTCTTCCAATAAGCCAATGAATTTGGATGGCTTTTAGTTTCATTTGAGATAATTTTGCCTCTATATGGCTTTTCCACGTTAAACGGCGATCTAGATGAATACCGAGGTATTTTACATGCGAATTTTGAGGCACTAAATGATTATTGATTTTAATAGGGGGGCATGTTTCCCGACGCAAGGTAAATGTTACATGTACGCATTTTTGCTCATTGACCTTTATCCTACAATATTTAAACAATTTTTAACGCACAAAAAACAGAAACATTTTATTATTATTGTACTGTCGTCTAATTATGAACGATGAGCCCAGAGATATTTTTCAATGAAAAACGAAATATCAAAGTACATATATGTAATTAAATTAATTATTTTGAAATAAAAATAATAAAATAAGACCTCAAGCTCAAAAAAAAAAAAAAATTATATTTTATTATTATTTTACAAAGGTCGAATCAAATCCAATAGCAATTTTATTGGAAAAATCTAAAATCCAAAAATTATTGGCTAATTTTGGGGAACACTAAAAATAAGTGTATGCGTTGAAGCAGTTCTAAGTGTACAAACAGATCACTATACCGAACTTAATTCTAGTGGTATAGCATGGTGGTATTTTTTAATTTTTTGGTAGTAAGTGTCTAGGAGTCGTAAAATACATACCGCTCCTTTATTGCGACATAGTCATACATATCTCAAAAAAAATCAAACTTGGCAAAATGCGATTAAAGTTTTCAAAATGCACCTTTATATACAGATTTAATAAAATATTTTTTGCTATAACTTCGGTTCAGTTTGAGATATAATACTGATTTTTTTTAAATATAAAGAAGGTATTAATGAACCCTTTTGCTTAATTAACTTAAATATGAAAAGCGGATTAATATTTATCATTTTTGAGAAAAAATCTTCACTCTTGTCTTAATCAAACCGAACTACAAAATTACTTTCAATAAGAAACTGCTACAAACTTACAGCCCTAAACGCCTATATATGGTTTTTATTCACCCCGAAATACTTTTTTATAGTACCCTAAAATCCTGGCTTAAGCCCTCATTGTGCATTTTTCCGATCGCTTAAAGTAAACAGTGAGTAAATTAAAATTTATCGCAGATTGCACTAACTTAAGTTCTCCAAAATTAATTGATGCAACAAAAAATTTTTAATTTATTAATTTATTTTTAAATTATTAAAGTAATTTTTGGGAATAAAAAATTTTTATATATAAGAAAAAGAAGTACTTTTGTGATTTTTAAACGAAATACGAAAATTCTAATGGAAGGAACCTTGAACAAAATATAAATGCTTTGATTATGATGTTCATTTCATGTACATTAATTTACAGTCAAAAAATTTTGATTAGGAAAAATGTTTTTGTGATATACTGTATATATTTTATTTTTAAATTTTTAATAAACAAAATTTTGGTTACTATGGTTTTTGGCTCCCCATATTTAAAATATACATACCTATTTTAGGTTTATTTTTTACCAAATATTTTTGGTACATACATATGTACATATCGCTCATTTCCTGTAACGTCATCATAACTCAAAAAAATACATTTAGTAATAAACGTTTTTTTAACGTTTTGTACACACCTTTTTTTAAAAATCATTTGGCGCAAACTTAAAACCTACACCAAGCGGGAAAATGCAATCAATAGGAATCGAGAAAGTAATACATGTCTTGTATAATATTTGATTCCAGAATTCATTATTCTTAACACAGAACATGTCCTAGGATTGTAAGAATAAATTTTAATGTATCCTGCGAATGAATTAAATAATTCATCTTGATAATAAAAATTAGTAGACGACATAAAAACAGCAAGAAATAACGAAAAGAAAATATCAGAGTACGGAGAGTGCTCGAATTAAACTCGCTCGCGAGGAAAAAAACCATAAGCGTATTTTTTAAAGGCTAAATCACACAAAAAAGGCAACAAATTTTTTTTAAACTCAATTTTTTTTATTATTCTATTAGTAAAAATACATATTTTATTAAGTGCATAAATTTTTCTTTAACTTCCAGTTTTTTGATAATGAGCTCGTTTTACTTCAAAACAAAACAAAATTTGTTTTTATGTTAATTGAAATAAAAACAATATTTGTTTTTATTTTAAATGAAAGTCAAATGAGTAAGTTTTGCGCTTGTTATCGAAAAACAGGCACTAGGGCTCCGTAACAACAAAATAAAAGAAGTAAACAAATAATTTTGGTACCGTTTTATAGAGAAAAGTTTCCAGTTTAAAAATTACTATTATTATGTACTATAATAAATTTCTTAGATCGGCAACTACCTCTTTATGTTTTCTATAAAAATAATTTGGCTGTCACAAGTGTGGTGGCTATGTCGCCAAAAAAAATTTATTAATTTGTTACACTTCCCTGCAAAAAACTAAATATTTTCTAAATATTAACTAAAAATATACAGACTATAAAATTTTAAATATTAGCTAAATAACAACAAAATTCAACAAATCCGTTTTAATTTTTTTTATCGGGCACAGATTTTTTGAGCTTGACTAATATTTCGCCCGAAATGAGGCGGTTCTGCTAATACATTTTATCATAACTTGAGGAATAAAATTTTCTTTAAGTAATATTAATAAAAATTTTTATATTTGCAACTATTTCGGAGTTATTCGGAAATTAGTGGCCATTTATTTTTCTATGCAAAATTAGTACTACTTTTTGTTTTCGAAAATTCACAAAAAACAAAATAATAAGAACAAAAATTTTGCATTTTTTTATTATTTTGTCAGAAAGCACAGTTTACAATAAAAAAATAAAGCATAAATCATGAAAATCGGTTGAGAAATGTTGATTTTATTCACTTTTGAACGCAGTGTTTATGAAAAATATATGTATGTTGCCAATCACTTCTATGTAAAGCCTACAGTACACAGAATGTAAAAAGTCACATGCGCGTGTGGTTCTGACGTATTTTGACGTCACTCCAAAGCCACAATAGCAAGTTCGTGATGTGTGATGACGACAAAATAACGTCAGAACCACATACGAATGTGGCTTTTTACATTCCGTGTACTATAGGCTTAAGTCACTGAAGAACGCATTCATTTTATAAGGCAACATTCAACATTTTGCATGTAAACATAATTTTAAACAAGAGTACATACATACATACACACATGTCTACATGTTTATGACCAGCATCACATGCCTGTTAATGTTTGTGTATGAACATTACTTTTATAACCCTTTTCCACACGTCTTGCCTTGCCTTCTTTTCTTATTTTTTCCTACCCTGGAAAATATGTAATAGAAAAACACGAATAATACTCACGAACGGAAACAATCCATTCTTTGTAAAAATTTTAAAAAGTGACTTGGTACCTTTTGTAAAAATAAAAATTTTTCCAAACTAATTTAACGGAAACTTAAAAATAGAGGTTGAAGTCAAGACAAAATTAATGTGCTTTACGTCAGAGTTACGCTAGAAAAAACTTAAATGGATAAAATAAGAAAATTATTACAAAACTGTAAAAAATATGAAAAGGTTGTATAAGAAAACTATTGGTTCGTTTTTCATAAAAATTATTTTGTGAAAACTAGGGATGTAACGATACGCCTTTTTGCCGATACTCATACTAAAATAACGCCGATATCGATACCGATATGAACATGGAATATTGAATTCAAGTAGAGTAAAGAAGAGTAATTTTTTTTATTATATGTACAAAATTACAGTGTATGAGGTTATTAATATTTAAAATTTAATAAGATTTAAAAAACAAAGAATAACATTTAAATTTCGTAGTTAACTACTACTACACCCAACATTATAAAACTCATATTTTTAACCTAACTTCATCCTGGTATAGGAGAATAAATGTTATTCATAAATCACTTCAGGATACTGCTAGTGCATGGAGACTTGACCATATTAAAATCACACGACTCCGTCTGGGTCATACTAGGCTTACACATGGACATTTCTTTGACAAAAAAAAAAAAAAATTACTAATTGTAATTATCACAATGAAAAGTTCCTATCATAAATTAACTTAAAGCTAAGGGCCAACGTTGACGTAGCTGTAATAATAAATATGTTTTCTTTTATTTTTGGAATTTAATTTTATGAATTGTTCCTTATGAAGCATAATTCGTTACAGCGGTGTTCGCTGTAGCCAAACAAGCCCAATAAAACTAGTAAAAAAGTAAATGTATTTGGTGTTTACATGAATGTAGTTATTTTATTGGTGTTGATAAACAAAATATTGATTGCTTAACAATGAATAAGAATAACACTTATTAGTTTAAAGCAAAAGAAATAAATAATAATAAAAAAGGTATATTTTTGAGATAAAGGGAACATCCAATTGCTTACAGCTTCCTATGTTAAAAAAATAGGTACAGAATATTTAGAAAAACAAATCATAGATGAGGTAGATCATCATAAAAATGGTGATGGTCCTTGGGTAAAGTCAGTTTTAAAAAATGCAGGTCTTCAAATTTTCTTGCCGTTATTTTCCATCTTTCGTTGTAGAGTGGTTCCATACTCAAAAAATGAATAGGTTTTATATTTTTATTCCGTAAATATTTTGCATCTTTCATCATCTGTGATCTGTATGCATCTCATAGTAACATTTGCTTTACATTTGCATCTTTTTCCTATCGAACGTCGTTCTTTTCTTTTATTGTAAGTCCATATATTGCCTACTTTGAGCTGAAGGCCCTAGTTGCTATTGCACCTTTTTTTTTAAATTACCTTATAATTCTCACAATTGTAAGTTAATTCTTAATAAATAAAAATAAATACTTTTCGTCTTTCCAAATAACCTTTACCTTTTTCGTTCCGTTTTTTATTTCTTAGCCGAAACCAAGCAAGCTTTTCTACACGACCTCTCCTCTTGCGTTTTTTCGATGTCGATGGTAACTCATACGAATCATCGGAATCATTGTTAAATCCATAGGAAACCAGACCTTTAACTCCATCATCCGGCTCAATTCCATAATCGTCACAATTTTAATTATTTTTCTCAGCAAATATCTATTAAAATTTATAATTAACGATGGTTTCCCAGAAACTATAAATAGTTACCTTCGGCGTCAAAAACTGCATAAGTAGGGTATTTTGCAATATTTTATATTTTTTAAAATTCACAAACCCGTATATAATTTGACTGAAGACAGTTCATACTTAAGATTGTATTTAGATGTGTGGTTATAACAAAGACGAAAAAAATATTGAAAATAACCAAAATTCTCAATGCATGCAAAAGCATTTAAAACTGTAATCACTATGATATAACGAATTATATAAAATGCAAAGTAGATATTTAATATTGTAGCTATTGCCAGATTGCTGTAATTCTTTATAATTCAACATGAAAAAAAATTTGTTCGTTTCAACTGGACTTGGCATATTTTCTTACTTTAAAAAAATTTTTTTTTTGAACTTAGCATATTTGCCTACCACTGCATTCCAGCAAGAAAAAAACAAAATAATGGTATTATTTTTGCTTGTAAATGATGTATTCTGAATTATACTAGCAAGCTACATCAAAATCTCAATTTCGACGAAAAATGGACTTAGCACTTTTTCCGACTAACGAAATATTTTATTTATATCTAATGCTAAGTTTTGGGACTATTCTCGATCTTCGTTAATTTATGTTATATGAAACAATTTCATTTTTCTGTTTTAATTTTATGCTTTGCTTTTTAATGTGTTATTTTTCTTAGTTGCTATGCAAAAAAAAAAAAAAAATGGAAAAATAAATCGTTTGTTCAAAAATACTCTAAAAATTATCAGGGGTGTTCTGGAAATCGAAAACGCAAAACGCAAGAATTTTGTTTAGTAGAGAAATATTTGTATAATATCTGTCATAAAGTTCTCTTATTACAAAAATCTTATTAAACAAGTTAGAGTGCTATATTCGGCTGTGCCGAATCTTTGATACCCTCCACCGACAGTTCGAATGTTTAAGGAGTAATATCTGTATGATGTCTTTTTATTATTATTATCTTAAACTGTGACGATTTGTTATTAATTATGGTTTTAGGAGACTAAACTGTTTTCCGGGAGTAGGGCATATATGGGGCCTAGGGTAAATTATGTACCGATCTTCACGAAATTTTACAGTGTCATTTTTAGTTGAATAAAACGGACTTGTGCAAAATCTTATGTCATTCCGTGCATTTTTGCATAATTTATGTTAGTTTTTGTAACAAAATTATCAAGTTTTTGAAGGTGGTGGTTCCACATTTTGGTACATAGCTCTGGTCCTACTGAACCGATTTTGCTGAAATTCAATCCCAAACTGCTTAGGATAACTACAAGCAATTTGACACCTAGTTTGTTTATTTCTTTTGAGTTTTTCGAAAGTGAGCGTGTTTTCAACAGACGGACAGACAGACGGACATGGCTAAATCGACTTAGAATTACTCAAGCAGCCAGAATATATATACTTTATGGGGTCTGAGATGAATAATAAAAAAGTTTCACACGGAATGACAAACTTAGTATACCCTCTTCACAACTAATTGTGGTGGAGGGTATAAAAACGACGTTTAAAATTCTAGCGTTTTGTGTTTTCGATTTCCAGAATACCCCTGTATATATATAAAAAGTATTGTCGTATCGGCAGCTAATATCGGTATTGGTATTCGTTACATCCCTACCCTACAAGAAATGAATCGTCATATTTTTCACGTTGGTGTTAAGTTTGGTGTTTAGACACACAAAGTTTAATTTGACAAAGTTTGTTTGTACAAAATACACAATTTTATTAAAACAGTCAATTTTTAAAACAATGAAGTTTCGAATCAGCTTGTTGTTTATTGGTTTTGCACACTTTTGCACCCAGTGTCAAGAATACACAAAATTGCATCATTATTTCTGGGCATACAAAATATTAAAAAAAGCATCTTAGATTAGCTGTTGTTAATTTTGAGAATATTGATGCAAAAAAAATTTTTGTGAAAAGAAAACCCGTATTATTATAAAGTTTCATATATATAAGAACAAAAAAATCAAGTATTTAGTACCAAAAGGTAAAACTAATGGAACTTAAGAAGATTTTAGTTTGAAAATTCCACCTTCCATATTTATGATAATTTTTAAACAAATTATGTATATAAAGTGCTTAACTATTCCATTAAGAATTAATTTAGAAATATACATATTTTTTCTAGAAGTTTTTTTAAATAGAATTTTATCAAAATATCTTCTATATTACATCGTGCCTAGGCTAACTGGTAGCGAGCTAGTCTATCAGCGCCGAGGTTGCGGGTTCGATTCCCGCCAGAGACTCTGGTTTCTTTCCTGCAGACAAGTATAGAGCTTCGCGGGATTAGCTTAGGAAATTAAAAAAAAAATCAAAATATATTTATAATACTAAATTAAGAACCCTTAAGATTTCATATGACGTATGAGCTTCATAGCTCCCAAACTAAAATCTTCTTGCCCAAAATTAAAAAATCACTAATATTAGAATTTAATTACTTTCAATAAAACTTCTTCATTTAGATGGACTTTTTTACGTTCTTGTTTATAGAAATTAAATGGATTTATAATGTATTTTTAGAAAAATCTGTACGGAAAATATAACCGAAAACAATTTAAACCTATTTCATTTTGTAAATGTAAATGGCAATTCGTCAGGTCATTATCATACATAATAACCCGGCAAAAAAAAAGACATGCAAAAGAAGTACTATATGCATGGGTTATAAGGATAATGTACTAGTTCTTTTTAGGCGAAAAATTCAATATTTTAACATTAGCGTGTCATTGGCGAGAATTGGTTCGCATTAGTTAAACGGCTCGTCATTAAAACTTCAGGGATGAATTAGGATTTTCATTGACCTGAAATATTCATTTGAATGAGACAATGAAGTTCAATGATTCTTATACGTATTTTCATTGTTGGTGCTCAATATTAATTTTAATATGCATTATCAATTGTATTATAAATTAATTAAAAGAAACATGAAAATACTAAAAAATAATTTTTAATTTTTTATTAAATTTCTAATTTTAAAAAGCTCAAAAATCAAAACATTAATCCTAATGTTGTTTTTTTATTAAAGAAACAGCTTCAAACATTAAAAGATATTGAAAATTATTTTTAAAAGCGATATTGAAACAAAATTATACATAATAAACAAATAAAAAGTTAATTGTTTGTACATGTTTTATTAAAATTTCTTCATATAATTTACAAACAGCAAATGCGTATTTTTAAAGCCACTAAGTCGTCAAACCAATTTTCGCCTTCTTTTTTTTAAGAAACTATTAAGTATTAAATTCAAATGTATACATTAAATAAATCTAACTCAACAATTAATTTTAATTGCATAAAATATTCGACCCTTTTAAATCCTAAAAGAATAATACCAAATTATAGTGAAATATTGCAATTTAATAAACAAATAAAAAGTTAATTGTTTGTACATGTTTTATTAAAATTTCTTCATATAATTTACAAACAGCAAATGCGTATTTTTAAAGCCACTAAGTTGTCAAACCAATTTTCGCCTTCTTTTTTTTAAGAAACTATTAAGTATTAAATTTAAATGTATACATTAAATAAATCTAACTCAACAATTAATTTTAATTGCATAAAATATTCGACCCTTTTAAATCCTAAAAGAATACATACCAAATTATAGTGAAATATTGCAATTTATACATAAGAGTTGAATGGGAATATTGTACAACGGATAAATGATGGTCACCCTAATGTCCATTTGAGGTAGCCGAATTTATCCACCAATATATGTATATCATGTATATTAAAAAAAGATGGCACTCTTATTCTTAATAAAATATAGTTCTATCTACAAAAATTATTTCTTACCTTAACACAAAGTTCTATTTGGTACTTAGTTAAAACCATTTTTTTCTCAAATTCATGTGCCTAATCGTAAACATATTTTATGTCGCGATTAACACGAACAATATTGGCTTCCAAGGCGTCAATTGTTGCTGGCTTATCAGCATTAACTAGTGAATTCGCCACACAGGAAATAATTGAGAGGTGTCAAGTCGCATAACCTTGGAGGCTAACAGGTCCTTTTCTCGAAATCAACCTGTTGGCATCAATTTTAAAAAAGAGGTCCAATGATGCCATTAACCTGTAATTTTTCTAGATGTAATGGAGTCTGTCGCTCAATATGCGGCAGTTGTTCATTAACAAACCTGTTTAGATGGACGATAATGTATGTTATAAAAATGACTGATTTTTAAGTAAATTTGCATAATTTGCTATCGTTTTTTAAATAAAACGTTAATTTTATATCAGGTGTATATTTTTTTTTTTTAATCGGGAAATTTGTCTTTATCTCAAGTGTAATTTTGAATTTTGCTGGTGGTTACACTGATAATGCAGCAAATCGTTATCCTAAAACTCTATTTCGAATTTTTGTGTAGTTACGTCCGTTTGCATTTAAGATAACGAAATGTAGTTAACACGAAAAACTTTAAAAATTTTTATCGCAAAAAAATATGGAGTAAAATTCATTACTTTATGTAAAAATTAAAATGTTTGAACCTCTCATATGAAATGTTACTACATACATATTTCGTATATGTAATTTTTTTAATGAAACCAAGAATATTTAAGATTTTGTGACTTGCTTTTATATAGGTATGTATAGTAATTATTGATAGCAGTACATACAAATGAAGTAGTACACATATTTGAAATTGTTAATATTTATAAAGTTTACATATAAATTTTAAAATTATAATAATATTAATAAAACTTTACTTAAAACATATTTTATATATTTATTTTAAACAATAAGGCAAAAACAAAATGTATCAGGTATGTTAGTGATGAAAATCGATCGATTTCAAAATGATAGTGTGATGAATTTCTAGGAATTTTAAAATAAATTTCTGAATTTAAGTATTAATGAACATAAAAGGAAAATGTATTGAAAATTAATGTTTAAATGTACTGAATACATTACTATTGGTTTTCGTTTCGTTTTCAAAATCAATTTCCATCACATACCTGAATATTAAACAAAAAGAACTATTTTTTTTTTTTATAATTCTTTAAGTCCATTCATTTTTTCAATGTGCTTGTCAATTAAAATACTAAATAAAAACATTTCATATTTTAAGTATAAATTTGTCAAAACAACAAAACGGAAACATTTAGATTTTAACATTTCGACAAAACAGACTTAAAGTTCAAAGAACGGAAGCTAATTAAATGGTCAAAGCGGAGAGGGAGAGAGTTGGTTAGAAGTAGTGTTTGTTATAAAAATAATTTCTTTAAAGTTAAGACAATTATTAACATTGAGAAGAAAAAGAAATTGCTAAATAGAACACAAACAATTTATGAATCATAAAAATAAAAAATTCTCTTTTTTTAATTTAAAACTTAATTATTAAATGCTGTTGAAGTAGCTAGTGGAGGAGTGAAAATAGATGATGTAGGTGGCATAAGAGGGACAGATGTTGTTGTTGGCGTCATAAGGGGGACAGTGGTTGAAGTTGGTGTCATATCTGGTTCCAATGATGTTGTCTGTTGTGTTAGTTGCTGTTGTTGTTGAAATGCAGCCATTTGAGGTGGCATAGGTGTAGAATGCGTTGGATATACATTACCCATTGATGGCTGCATTTGTGGATAACTTGGTATAGTTTGTGCAGATGGGTACGATAAAACCGCTGGAGATGACATATATGGTTGTATACCAGTTGAATACATAGGAATTGCACTAGCGGTCATCTGTGGTGGGGGGGCAGTAGCTTGAGGATATGGTAATTGTGTTGGTGGTTGGATTGGGGGCATATTAGTTATATTGCTAGGAGCTTCTATAACACCTGGGATATTAAGGTTCGAAGGTGGTGGCAAAGTAGTAGTGACTAATGTCGAAACTGTAGCATTGGCTTCAGAAGATTGTAACTGTGGTTGTGAATTATTGTTGTGTGTCGATACAGATTGTAAAGCCTCGGTAGGATTTCTTTCAGTTGGCTGATTCATGACATAAGTGTTTTCTATTTTATTCACTTCCGAAGTTATTAAATCAGGTGTATTATCGTCTGGATTAAAGTAGGCTTTAAAAACACTTTGGGTAGACGGAATTACCGCAGAATCTTGTTGAAAAGTCGAAATAGATGTTGGCGTTGCAGCAGTCGTAGCGGTGGTAAATGTATTACTTAAAGGAGGCACATATGGCAATGAAGGAGCTATAACTGCACTTGTTGCCGTTGCTGGTATAACATGAGTTGGTACAGATTTTGTCATTGGAGCAGCCACGTTTATAGATGACGGTATAGTTGTCGGTGGCTTAGCCACAGACGCATTACCAGCTTGTATGGGTATACGATGTAAATACCCATAACCAATACCGCAGCCTAAAGCACCTTCACCACCCCAATGCAAATTCGGCTTAAGGGTCACCTCACGACAGGCATCGTCAGTGATATTATAAACATACATTTTTAAAGGCTGCTGTTCATGAGATTCAATCAAAGTAAATAAATCGTCATTTTCATGCCTTATAGCATCTGCACCTATAACATAATCTGAGTATGCTCTTAGTCCAGCCGTTTCCGCGGGCGAGTTTGGATGAACTTCTAAAATATGCCAAACATGTTCATTGGCTCCTTCAAATGAACAAAAGCGTATGCTTACACCCAAAAGACCTTGTCCACCCCAACCCAAAGTGGGTGTTAAAATTAATTCTCTGACAGTCTGCGTTTTACTTGAGTAAACCACTAATTTAACTGACTTATCAACATTTTGCTTTAATAGCTCTTTTAACATGTCATTATCTTGATCCAACCGAGTGCCTGCTATAGCGATAATAAAATCAAAGAATGCTTCTAAACCGGCTTTCTGTCCCGGAGAATTGTCCTGAACCTAAGAAGATAAAGTTTAGAAGTTTTTAAAATTCTTAAAAGTTAATAACATTACCTTGAGTACGTGGTAGCCCTCAGTACCACCACCAGGAATTTCAACACTATGACTTGATCCCATTTTCGCTCAATTGTTTTACTAACAATTTTCAGCTTTTATACTTTCAGTTTATATTTAAATAAAAAATATGTTACGTTTTTAATATTTCAGAAATCTTATTTTGATATTTTATTTTGTTATTTCACAGAAAAATTAACAAATTTTGTTAAGAATTGCGTGGCACTGTCAGAAAAAAATCAAATAATATAAATTGTCTCTTAAAATTGAAATACTCTCTTTTAATATAAATTATTAATACTGCCAGACTTAAAAAAAAACACATAGTTGTAAATTACATACAAGCAGTGCTGTCATATTTTTACAACTGTCTTTTAATTTCCGAAAAAAAATTTTTCGACCAAAAAAACTGTTTTTTTTTTTTAAAAATCGTTAAAAAAATCACATACATATGTATAACCGTATTAATATCTATAAGTACAAAAATAAAAAGTAAATGCATCCATTTTTTATATCACGTATTAGGTTAGGTTAGATGCACTCTGTTAGACTTCTTTCTTTTTTTAACCTGTGTCTCAAACTTAAGAAAATTTTACTTAGATTACGCCTTCTCTAAATTAAAGTAACGATATGTTGGTACTTATCTAAAATCTTGTAGATTTATATCAGTCTGGATTTATTTGATTACCTATAATTAATATTGAATTATAAAAAAGTTTTTATAAAAGTTTTTACAATTTTAATGGCTACATTTTTCAAATCGTTTTTTCTAATCATTTTTATTTGTTTTATTTCCGGTTCGTATTTGATTTTTTTTTAGCTTCCAATCTTATTCAATCACAAACATTTCTAACTTGAGTTTTTTTATTTTTAGTTCAGCTACAAGCGAATGTTTTTTTGTTGTTTCTCTCCTTTGTAGAGGGCTTCATGTTTTTACGTTTGTGTCCAAGTTTCGGGATAGTATTAATAAGTATTAAAGTTATTTTAGGTATTAGAAAACCTAAATCAGACCAAATTTCAAAACAGGACTGCGTTACATGGTTAAATTGTAAATACAGTAGACGCTCGCAAATTAGAACCGCTTTGTTTTTGAGGCAATTCTAATTTCTGAATTATTCTAATTTCTGGACGTTTTTATTTCGAATAAAAAATAAAAATTACTTAAATTTTTTTTAATTCAATTTTATTTGATTGACATTAAATGTATTTTTTAAAATTAAAAATACCGTGTCGTTTCTTATATTTGGAAAACTATCCATTGCTTCCACGGAATGCATTTTTATCTTTATAGGGATATTCCTCTCTAAATATTTTTTTAGCTTTCTCTTTAAACCACTAATACAGACGACTTACCATATTTGGGTATTCAGCACTGTGCAAAGATTTATTGCTTGCTTCCTGATATATGTTGAAAACAGCATTTAATATTGCTGTGCTTTGTGATTTGATATAGCTGATTGAAGATGTCGTAACATTTATATTCCCTTCAAACCCTTTGTCAAGCTTTTCTAATATTTTGACCTTCGTTTCCAATGATAAAGTGTTTTTTTTTCGTTTATTTGACATTTCGAATGATACACTTTCACTTTTTAATAGAGACTTCCAAAATATAGTACACATGTTTCGAATTTCACAAATAAACTAGCCACAAATATATATAAATGCGACAAAAAAAACAACAAATAAGGAAACACATCTAAATTTTGGTAATTCCCTTTTTAGTTTTACATGTTCAAACAGAATAAAAATAAATTGCGGATTTCTTGTGTTCAAATAACAAAAAAAAAAAACGCTCTGAAATTAGAACTATAAATTCGAATTTTAGAGCGCTTAATGTATTGCAAACATTGATTCTAATTTCTGGACGTTCGAATTACTGAAAGCTCTAATTTGTGAGCGTCTACTGTATATGTATATTAAATTAAAGCACTACCGCGAATAACGTTGTAAAAGCCACTTTTTGCAAAATCTGTTTTTTTTTTGCAAATAATTGTTAACATAACTCTCTTACATTGTTTAAACATAAAAAAAAAAAAAAAAAAAAAAAAATTTCCTGAAGAAGATTTCCAACGGAAATCGAAATATCGAATAAAAACATTTTAATTAATTTTTTAAAAAAGTGACCTTAAGCTTAAATAATTTAATAAAGTATAAAAATTAAATAATCTAAATAAAAAAAAATTAAAAATAAGTAATCCTGCCTTTTAAAAACTTTTTTTGCGCTCCTGAAAAATAATTATTTTGTCACTTACAACGTTATTCGCGGCTGTGCTTCAATTATATGAAACTATTACATACCAAATTATACTAAACTGTTTTGCGAAGGTAGGCGTTATATGAACTTATTATGGACCGATCTTCACGAAATTTAGTAATATAAATTTTAGTTATATAAATTTGTGCAAAATCTTATATCAATCCGTGCACATTTGATAATTTTGGCTTGCTTGTCGGTCCAAATACTCATCAGTGCGCTGTAAAAACATCGTGCTATTTTGTCTAATTTATGGCAATAAAAAGGTTGGTTTAAAAGTTCTGTTTCATATGCCTTGAATGAAATAAACAATTGTTTGTCTTCATACAAATATCTTGTATACTCAAGTCTAGAGATAATTAAATTGTAAGGTTCTAAAAAAATTTGAGTTATGAATCTATTGCAGCAAAGGTTCGATATGTATATAAGTAATATACATACATATATATCATCGCTGTTTTTACTAACTGACCTATCTGAAATTTTTTTTGAAAATTGAGTTAAGTATTGAAAATATAAATATTTGTCTTTTTCTTTATTTAAAACATAACAAACGATGTTGTACTACATAACAAATAATGCAAAAACTCAAATTCATTCGTATTTTGGCTAGGAAATGACTACATTTAAGACAAAAAACATTAAAAGTACTCTCCTGTAAAATTTGTTAAAATGTTAGTTAGGTCAATAAGACCCCTTTCACACTCGGCAAGTTACTTGTGCAAGTTACTTGCGCAACTCTTGGTTTGTAGACGTCAGCGGTAAGGTCGGGGTAAGGAAAAAAAATTTATTAGACTTTGTTGTACTCGGCAAGTTACTTGTCTGAATGGGGTCTAAGTAAAAACAGAGGCGATATATTTGCATGCATTGTGGGTCGAGGCAAAAAGTTTTATGAGACCATGTCAATATATTTTCTGATCAGAATGTACTTACACAATTATTTTGGAACAGATAAAACAGTGAATAAATTTAAAATTGAACTTACATTCCTAACGGTCTAAAAAGGTTAATTTTGATTCTGCCAAAAAATATTGGTCAATACATCACATTTTTTCTTCCAAAAAATGGTGGCTAATGTACAGAAGCTTTAGTTATAGGATAATAGAAATTGACATAGTGATTTATTAATGTACAAATCATGGTAGAATAAGAACAAGATAGGTTCATTAGGGTGAGTTTCCTTTACCCATGTAATGTCAAATTAACTTATTTGATTTTTGACGCTTGTTTCAATTTGTTCCCCCTTATTTTCTTTTGTTTGACGTTTTATGGTTTTTAAAATTGAAAACAAAATTTCTAATGCCTATACCTTGTACTTATTCTACCATGGGATAAATTTAAATTACATATCTTACAAATAATAAACCGGTCTCAAATAACAATCATAGGAAAGTTTAAAGGTGAAGAAGTGCTTATTAACAGGATGCCTATGATACCAAGTGATTTACCATTTAAGTTTAAACGCGTCCAATTTTCAGTTTGCATTAGATTCTCAATAACGATTGATAAATCTCAAGGACAATCGTTAAAAGAGTGTGGGTTAAACCTAGAATCCCAATACATATTGCATACACCGTCAGCGCTATTCATTATCTATCCCTATAGAAAAAAAAACAACAACAACAACAAGTAAGAAAGTATAGTCGGTCAAGCCCGCCATATGATACCCTGCACCACTGTATTAAAATACAAATAGGGATTTATCTATGTTTTAAATTTCAGTACAATCGGTTTGATAGTTTCGGAAAAGCAGAAATCGCGCCTATCTCCCCTGGTGGTCCTATTTTTTAAAAAAATGCAAAGCTTATGTGTCCATATAAATATGAATCTATCTTTACTTTAAATTTCATTAAAATCGGTTTAATAGTTTCTGAGGCAGAAATTGACCCCAAACTGCCCTCGTGGCACTTCAATTCGGCCCATTTTCAATAGGCTTGATCCTTGTGCCAATAAGAATCTATGTGCCAATTCAGAAAGTGATTCTGAGTCGGTCGGTATACTAAAAATATCAAGCTTTAAAACGAATTATGTGTTTACTTTTTTTGTTAGTTTAAAATAATTATTGTTTTAACTGTTGTTATACATACATAAAATAATAACCGAATTTAGAAAAAACTTTTAAAGCAATAAATTGAGAAAAATTCATGATAATTTTTCTTTGTACTGAAAGTGTTGTTTTAATTTTTAATTCTATATGAAATACGGACTAGAGTTATTTCTTTTATAAATTTTCATATTAATTCGAATGTGTAGAGTTATTTCGTTCATTTATTGACATTCAAATTTTACTTATGAACGTCTTAGTGGCGTGGGAGCCAAAATGTTTTTCTTTTTTATTTAGGTTTAAGTTTCTGTTATTACTGTGTAATACATATTTATATTTTGGCCTGTAAGGTTTTGTATCACTTTATTAAAGAAATAAAAATAAAAAAATAATAATAAGTAAATAGCTTCCGAGCGAAACCGGGCGGTCAGCTTGTCAATTTCTAAATTAATAAAAAAAAATATATATAAATGAAATTATGGACAAGGCACATTATGACAATTGAAATTTTCCATTTATTGATTGTTTACTTAAACCATTTACACAACTATGTTAAATCATATTTTTATTTCATAGCGGCAGCTACTTGATATTGTTGTTGCAATTTTTGTACAGCTTCCCGATGTTTAGTCATATCCTTTTCAACATTTTCTAAAGTGTCAGAGGAACTTTTAAGTTCTTTCGATATATATTCAATACGTTTGCCCACGTTTTGTCGCGATTCTTCTAATTCTTGCTTAACCAACACAGGTCCATATAATTTATATACCTTGTTATCGGGACCTAATAGATTTAATTCATCTAAAACACATTTGTTTTCATTCATCTGACTTTCCAATAAAGTACGCTGTTTAACCAACTTTACACATGCTAAATAAATAAAGAAATAATTTTGGTTGAGGGATGTCCGGCTTGAAGGAAAATATACATATTAACGTACTTTTCTGCAAATTTTGGTAGGCTTCCAATTCAGATTGTAGTTTTTTTACTAAGGCAGCACTATTTTTGTCCATTTTAACAAGTTTTAATAAATAGTTTTTAATATTTTTAACAAATTTTAAAGCAGATGCTGCTTAAGAAATGGAAGAATATTTTTCAGACAAGGAAATTCAGCGTTGCTTAATAATGTACTAATTGACTAGAGTTTAGAAGATATAAAATGAATCATCAAAATTCTCCAACTATGTGCAGTACACTTATAAAAAATAAGTATTATAATTATAAAAATTGTTACGTTTGGTTTGTTTGGTTCATTTAATTCTAATACCAATATAAACCGTTAAAAAGTTTCTATATCGGTATACCGATATAATTAAAATACCGATTTTGCTGAAATTCAATCCCAAACTGCTTAGGATAACTACAAGCAATTTGACACCTAGTTTGTTTATTTCTTTTGAGTTTTTCGAAAGTGAGCGTGTTTTCAACAGACGGACATGGCTAAATCGACTTACAATTACTCAAGCAGCCAGAATATATATACTTATGGGGTCTGAGATGAATAATAAAAAAGTTTCACACGGAATGACAAACTTAGTATACCCTCTTCACAACTAATTGTGGTGGAGGGTATAACAAAAACAATAAAATTTAGGGTGGGCGGGACTTCTGAGGCCCTCTGGGTCACTCAATTTAAAGGTAATTTGCTTAAGATTGTAAATGTTTTGCTTTATTTTGTATTTTTTTATGTTTTATGGTCGATTTTTTACTAAAAATTTTTTAATTTTTTTGATAGCCTATTTCCGATGTACTAAAGAATTCTTCTCTGCGTAGGATTTTCTCCTCTATGGTATAACAAAAACCGGCTTCGCTAACTAAAGCTTCTCTACATAACATACCTTCGGCAGGTCGCAAGGATTTTCTGCTTCATGGTATAACAAAGACCGGCTTCGCTAACTAAAGTTTCTCTGCATATCCAGCCATTTTCACCTCTGTGGTATAACAAATACCAGCTTCGCTAACTAAAGCTTCTCTGCATAGCCGTCCTTCGGACGGTCGCAAGGATTTTTTCCTCTATGGTATAACAAATACCGGCTTCGCTGACTAAAGCTTCTCTGCGTAGCCGTCCTTCGGCCGGGCGCAAGGATTTTCTCCTCTTTGGTGTAACAAACACCGGCTTCGCTAACTTAAGCTTTTCTGCACCTAAAAGATACTGCAGTCAAAGTAGAAAAACTGTAATTTCTTCAACTTTTTATCTGTCATTGGCCAAAAAAAACTGTTGCTTGTACTGATTTATAAATGTAAGCATTCGTTGTCAAACCAACTCAAAAAGCGAAAAGTTGTACACAAATTTTCGTTTTTTGTTCGATAGTTTTTGGTTTCGACTGCAGTTTTTTTTTAACTGGTAAAAAGTTAAGTTAAAAGAACACAGGCAGTTGCTTTACCGTTTGATGTAAAACTGTGTAAAAACTTAACTTAAAACTTAAAAAATTTAGTGGAAAACCGCATATATTTATTTATATATGAGAGGTACATACTCGAAAACTATGAATTTGAGCCAATATTAAAACTTTATATCTTCTTGTTATTTTTCAATTTTCTATCATCATATTTGGAGCTGCGTCCATAAAATATATTTAAGCCCAATATTTTAAGCTAAAAAAAATTAACAAAAAAATAAAATATTTAACATTTTTTATTTTTCGAATTTATTCTATGTGTTACATTTCAGTTATGTATTTTATAAAGCTTTTTTTGTAATAGTTCTATTCCTTAAATTTTTAGGAATGACTTTTTATACACTACCAGACTATTATATTGTATTTTTGCTGGTGTCTAATAATTGTAAATTTTTTCTGTACATACAATATACTTCATTGCTATCCAAAGGATAGCTAAGGTAAAATGTAACAAGAAAATACAATATAATAGTCTGGTAGTGTATAAAAAGTCATTCCTAAAAATTTAAGGAATAGAACTATTACAAAAATAGCTTTATAAAATACATAACTGAAATGTAACTCATAGAATAAATTCGAAAAATAAAAAATGTTGAATATAATATAAAGTAACCTACGAAAGGATATAATTCCCAGTTTCTACTTGTCAAAAAAATAAAATAAAATTTATACAAACGACGCAAGTTTACTGTAAGAGATTAAGTCAATTATAAAATCTTTAAGATCCACATAAATATGTATATCGTTACCTTAATATAAAAAGGCCCCAACTCATTATTTTTGGAAATCCGTTTTTTTGTTGATTCTTGTAGAATGGTTGCTAATACACATTCTATTAAAATTTCAAGCAAATTAGATTAAAAATAAAGAAGTTATAAGCAGAACACAAAAAGCCCTAACTCATACACACAATTTTTCTAAAGAAAAAAAGCCCTAACTCATACACACAATTTTTCGAATCTGTATTTCAATCTGAATTCCTCGTTTAATTTTAATAAAGATGTTTTTTGACAATGTTTGTGTAGCTATATTATTTCAGCTTTTATTAAGTTTTTTCCTTCTCCTGTAAAAAGTGTTTTTGATGAGTTGGGGCCTTTTTATATTAAGGTAACGATTTGTTCCCTTATTAAATATTATGCGGCCCCTACACGTTGCAACTGGTCGTACAATAGTTTGAATGAAAACTCTTTGTTTTGCTGGGTACACACTATGCAATGCATTTACGCAATCTAGCAAAATTAAATTCATTTTCATTCATTTTTCATTCATTCTAGATTGCATCAACATCAAAACGTATTGATATTTTGAGATTGCATTGATGTAGATTGCACTGTGTGTACCCAGCATTACGTCACAATTGGTTGTAAAACCTAATCAGGTCGAATTAACTATGAACTTGCCTTTAAAATTCTCTTCCCATTGAGTGTTTCAATTTACGTTCAAGAAAACAGCTGATTTCAAGGTTAGTGAGCAAATTTTTCGTTTGTATTTATAAATTGTTTTCTCGATGACATCTTGAAAGTAAATTTCTGAAAAATTGAATGCAGCCTACGTCACAACTTTAAATTTTTGGAAATTTTGACAAACAGTATATGTAAAAGACTATCAAGAAAAGCATGAGCGTGTAACTTCAGTGTTAATTAAAAAACTGTAGTTTGTACAAGGCGAATTCAACTGCAGGTGGTGCCTAAGCGCCATCTGATTTTGACAGTTCGAACCTTTTTGTTTTGATTTGTTAGTGTTTTGCTAAGAATGGTTGACAAGTACTTACAAAAAAAGAAAGAACAGCCAGCATAGGCTTCTCTAGAGTATATACCTTGGTAAGACTAAATCGCAGTTGTAGACCTTTTGCAAGGTATATTTATATTAGGTAGTCTCGGATAGCCAGCTCTTTATTTTTTATTTGCTTGTTTTGTGATACGAACTGTCAAATGTTGTATAGTAAACAAGTTTTTTGTCTTTATCTTTTGTCTTTTTCATTTCAGGCCCAACTAATTGAATTGGTTAAACAGATTTCAACCCCTTCGCTTTTTGACAGTTCGTATTACATAACGACAATAAAAAGCCCTATTGCTTGTTTTATTGTACAATTGTAGTAATCTCGCGGCTACCTGTTATAAATATACTTTGACCCTTTGTTACTCGCCCAAGGCGAATTCATTTTTCAGGTGGCGTTGAAAGCACAGCTGTGCTACTTATTTTCTAGATTAGAGAGAGGAATATCAAAAGTTACTTGTGTTTTTGATATATCGACCAACGAAAGCAACAAATAAAACACAATATTGTGTTTTTGGTGTTGTTACTTGTTGTAGTATCGTCACCACCGTATACATGAATTCGCCTTGTTACTCGCCCAAAAACAGCCATTTGTTTAAATTTATGGCATTTTTGTTTCCTTATACAGATATTATTCCAAAAGTTTAACGACGCGGGAATTACAAACATGGGCATGGATATTTTCAAAATTTTCGATTTAATTTCACTTGATTTATAATTTGCGCATTATTATAATCACCTCTGCTTTTGCCTTGTTGTACACTAACAAAACAACACTGTTTATACACTCAGCAAATTTTAATTTAATTTTCTTAGCATGGCAACACTGTCTTGCTAAATGACAGACGAAAAACGCACTGTAATTGTTGAAGTGAAATAAGTAAATTTTTGCAATACAAACTAAATAATTTTCTAATAAATTCATAAAGGTAAATTACAAAATTAAAAGTTTAGTTTGAATAAATTAAATTTTGTTGAATCTATTAAGTTTTCTCTTTATTATATTTTAAAAGAAATAAACATTAGAAACAAGGAAAATGCCAAGTGAAGCCGCAAAACCCGAAAAACCAACTGCCGCTGCAGCAAACGAAAAGGAGCAAGATCCAAAAGCAGCCAACAATAAGGATGCTAAGGATAAAGAAGAAAAAGAACAAGAATTGTCTGATGAAGATCAACAACTACAGGAGGAATTGGATATGTTGGTTCAACGCCTTCAAGAACCAGATACAAAATTGTATTTACCAGCTTTGGAAATGATGGCCAAGTTGATAAGAGCATCTACAACTTCAATGACTTCAGTACCAAAGCCTCTTAAGTTCATGAGACCCCATTATGAATCTATGAAAACTTTGTACAAACAAATGCCTGATGAGAAGACTCGCCACCTTTGCGCCGATATAATTTCTGTATTGTCCATGACAATGGGTAGTGGCAAAGATTGTTTAGCGTATCGCTTCTTATGCGATCGCTCTCAAAAAATTGGAGAATGGGGCCACGAGTATGTACGGCATTTATCTGGTGAGATTGCCGCCCATTACTTGGAGACATCCGGTGAATTTCAGGCCCAACTAATTGAATTAGTTAAACAGATTATACCATATAATATGGAACATAACGCGGAAGCAGATGCATGTGATTTGCTTATTGAAATTGATCATTTGCATTTGTTGCAAGAATATGTAGACGAGTCAGCATATCCTCGAGTTTGCTTGTATCTACAATCTTGTTATCCTTATGTGCCAGAACCAGATAATACCATTATTTTAGAGACGGCATTGGAGTTGTCACGTAAATTTAATCAATACACTCAGGCAATGCGTCTAGCTCTTATGCTTAACGATATGGATAAGATAACTGAAATTTTTAAAGAGACCAAAGATGGTGCTTTACAAAAACAGTTGGCTTTTATGTTGGCTAGACAACAAGTATGTTTGGAATTAGATGAATCATTTCCTGATTATGATGATCTAATGGAGATTATGTCTAATGCCAATTTAAATAAACACTTTTTAAATTTGGCACGTGAGTTGGATATTATGGAGCCGAAAACACCCGAAGATATTTATAAATCCCATTTAGATAATGCACGTACCAGATTTGCTTCTATTCAGGTAAGTTATCAAATGTTAATTACATGATTCAACACTAATGCTGCAAAACATTCGTTAGTATCAATAGTTTTATTTTTGGCGGACTATCGATAGGTTTTTACACCGATTCTATCGGAAAAATTTTAAAAGCAACTACAAGTTGATTAGAAACATTTTAAGCAACTCATTCGACGCAAGTTTTTAGCTGTGCATAAACTTTTTTAATTCTGTGGAAAAAAGGAAAGAGTACTTAAGCTGGCTTAACCTAAATTTGAGTTTATGACACCTATGAGATCTTCACGTTCAAAAGTCCACATGGGTTTTAATTATATTCCGTTTGAATTATTTTGTACGACTTTCAGGAAGTTATATGCGCAATAATATTTGAAATAAAAACTTAAGTTTACTTCCGATCTGTGTCATTAGGAATGTTTAGGACAAAAACTAAAAAAATATAACCGCAGATAAGTGATGATAATTTTAGAATAGGAGTAAATTTTCAAAAATCATCTTTAAAACTAAAAAAAAACCTTAAGATACCTACTAGTGCTGTTACGAATATTCGAAATGCCGAATATTCGCCTATTTTACGATATTCGTAGTAGTATTCTCAAAATTCAAGCGAATATTTTACGAATATTTTGTTAAAACATACAAAAAGAAAAAAAAATTAAAAATGTTTAAAAAATACATAAAATAAAACAAAAAATATTTATATTTAATAACTTTATTAAAAAACCTTTTGTATTTAACGCAAAATAAAATCTTCGTTTAGTAAAGTAAAAAACAAACAAACAATAGAAGTATTGTGCCACTACAAAAAGAATTTATGAAAATTACTCAAGTAGTTTTTAAGTATTCCTAGATAAACTATTGTCTAATTATCGTACGAAAATTATCGACAACTAGAATGGTTCAATGGAATATCAAGATAATTCCGATCTCATTGCGGTGTATTGACATTTAATATGTAAAGAAACTCGGAGAGATTTTTTGGTTCTGCTTATTATACAATAATTAGGAGAGGGAAGATAAACTGTTTGATATCCAATACTAAACACTGAGAAACAAAGTTATACAAAATAAAGTTAAGAAAAATAAAGAAATTACCCTTAATTAAATATGTGAAAAAACTCGAAATAGGTCGGTGAACTACTAAGTAAAAGCGCAAAAAGAGTGAGAAAAACGAAATATACAGGTATGTTCTAGGTTTCGACTCGAATTGAAAACGAAACATTTTTTGAATCCGCATAATTCATAAATTGGTGTTCTCAAATCCGCATGTTTTTGTGTATTCGAAGATTTTGTTCGAAAAAAATTTTGTTGAACTAAAGATCACTAATTTGCTAACCGCAGCATGATAGCAATGTCTAATATTTTTTAAAAATCGTGAAAGCTGTAAAGAATCACAGAAAAAAAATCGATTCTATCGCGAAAATGGCTAAAATTAGCAAACTTTTAAACAAACACTAAAATTCATTTAAAATCGCTAAATGGGTTAAAAACAAAATGTCGGAAAATAACAAATAAAAAAAAAATTGCAAAAATAGCGGAAATTTTTAATATTTCAAACCAGCCATAAAATTGATTAAAAGTCCCTAAAACTATAAGGAGTGGCAAAAATTCGGTAAAAATTGCTAATTTGCCAACAGCGGCATGATAGCAAAATCTACTATTTATTATAAATCGTTAAAGCTGTAAAGAATCAGAAAGCTTACAGGAACAAATCGCTTCTATCGCGAATTGCTAAAATTACAAAATTTTAAACAAACTCTAAATCGTTTAAAAAACAAATTGTCTGAAAATAACATAAAAATCGTTAAAAAAACGAGCTCTAATTACATCAAAATCAACAAAAAAGTCGATTTTAAATTTAGGGTTGGTTAGGGCCTTTTGCATTTTAGATAACGATATATTTTTGATTAAATTGAATAAAGAAGATGTTAAGCTAAAAACAAAATTTATTTTTTTGTTAAAAATGTTAACACATATTAGAATAAAAGTCGATTCGTTTTACATTCAACAACCCATTACTACTCTATTTGAAAACGAATAAAAACATGTGGATGTGAAATGCAGAACACCAAAAATGCTTAAATGGACCCGATAAAAGTATTTAGGTATAAGTGTCAGTGTGATCTTTTTAACATTTTTGCAGTTTACTTAAGCATCCAAATTTTTAATTATTGTTCAAAACTTTCTTAAAATAAACATTTTTTTATAAACTATTATAAATTTTGACTACAAATAGTTGCACTCAAAAAGGAATTTCGTATGAAAATGAATTAGTTTTATCTTAAGAAACGTTTTACCTGTTTTGTAAAAAAATTTAATATATAGATAAAATAATTATTAACATTTTCTGGCTTTGTCTAATGCACAATTTAGCTGTAAACAATTTTAAGATCTGGTTAGACTGATAAGTATGCAAACAGTTTTTTGGAGTTATCTTAATTACTTCAGGGAAAGTATACACCGTGTAGAATAATTGGATTTATTTATAGCCTTATTCTACTTCAGTGAACACTTGGGCTGCACATTAGACACTTTGGTTCGCGGTGCTTATGACTTTTATATAATAATAATAACGTTAGTATAACAATTTTAAAATGTTCAGTACTGGCATGGGGCGAATTTGATCATTTTAAACTCAATCATCGGAATGTAATAATAATGTTAAATATATTAGTAGTGTGCCAGTTTTTTTTTCTAATTAAATGTTTTGGACGAGAAGGGGAGTTTTTCAATTAAATTTAAAATATCCTGTGGCGCTAAATTTAAAATTGGATATTTATATTCGGCGAATATTGGCGCAGATATTCGTAATCGATATTCGTAACATCACTACTACCTACCTTATACTTAAAATTTGGCACGCAGCCACTGTAACATCTAAAAGTAAATAGGGAATAAGGCGTGAAATATGCCAAGCAGGGTAATTGCTCCCCCTCCCTATATCTTCTTAACTAATCAACCGATTTTCTTGAAATTCGGCACGCAGACACTGTAACATCTGAAAGGAAATATTGCGTGAAGTAGGGCAAGAAGGGTTAAAGCTTCCCTCCCTATAACTTATTAACTAACCAACCGATTTGTTTGGAATTTGGCAGGCTAATCGTGTAACATCTGGAAGGAACTATAGCCTTTAATTTTTTTATTTATGGCGTGAAATAGGGCAAGATGGGTGAAAACTCCTCCTCCCTATATCTTCTTAACTTAATAACCGGATTTCTTAAAATTTGGCATGCAAATACTGTAATATCTGAAAGAAAATAGGGAATAGGGCGTGAACTAGGCCAAGAAGGGAAAAAGCCGGTTTTCTTATAATTTAACACGCAGACACTGTAACATCTAAAAGTAAATAGGGAAAAGGGCGTGAAGAAGGACAAGAAGAGTTATAGCTACCCCTCCCTATATCTTCTTCACTAATCAACATATTTTCTTGAAATTTGGAAGGAGTCAAATAGTGTAACAACTGGAAGCAACTGTAGCCCATAACTTTTATTATTTAGGGCGTAAAATAGGGCTACCCCTCCTTATATATTCTTAACTACTCAACCGGTTTTTTAAAATTCGCCATGCTGATACTGCAACATCCGAAAGAAATAAGTTATACAGCAACACAACGTTTGACAGGTCAGCTAGTATTTTTTTACTAGTTTTTGAAAATTCAAATAATTTTATCTCAAAAATTTTCAACGCAAGGTGAAGAGATTTACAAAATGCCCTTTTAAGTTTCTAGATTTAAGGTGAATATTTTGACGTCGAAGGTTAACCCATATAACCGACTCTTTATCTATGTAAACTACCAATGACACTGAAATTTGAAGTGATTATGCATTAACTCAAAATTTAAACATTTTCAGTATAAGCAAAACAATTTTTAATTGAATACTAAAGACGTACATACGAAAAAACAATTTTAAACCAACTGTTTTATTACAAAAAAGCAGACAAAATAGCACGATATTTTTACAGCTTTATTCGTAGATATGAATATTACGTGTCGACTTTTTCCAAAAAGTGAAAAAATATAAATTTGAGTTAATATCCTCTTTATGACCAAGTGCGATACATATTATTAAAACGAAGTGTAAGTTTGCTTGTTTTTCCGCAATCAAGTCCAAACGGCTGAACGGATTTTAATTAAATTTGGTATTTTGTTGTTGCGAAATTCTTATAGGTTATCCGGCATGTTCTGACAATCGAATAATGCTTAACATTTACGATTTAGACTTAAAATCGCATAATAGGCGTTCTGTAAATAGCAAGCAGTTTTGCGACTTTTAATCGCAAAAGTGAGCAAAACTTTTTTTAACCATTTACTCTGTACAATTTAAATCTAAATAAAAAGTGAAATTTCTTTGCACCTTTATATCGTAATATCAACATGATAAGGGCTTTTCTTATATTCCCTGAATATTATATTATTTTGCAAGATAGGTAAGAGTTTTCTTAAGATAAGAATTATCCATTTGTATACAATAACTCATTTTGAGTACAACTATTTTTAGTCAAAATTTATTATAATTTATAAAAAAATTTATGTTAAATCAATAAAACTAATCGTCAACATTTTTAAAATAATGCTAAAAAAGCTCAAAACATTTTATAAAGTGGACAAAAAACATAATAAACAAATGTATTCAGGTTTTCAAGACAAAGTCTTGGCAGAAAGAATACGAAAAAACAGAGGAAAGGAAGCAACATGTAATATAAAATTGAAAATGATACCACTGGTTGAAGATTGATGTTTGACTGTTGGCAGGCACCGCAGTGGTGCAGAGGTTAGAACTCAAAGAATTCTGATGAAAGAATGAGGTGATTCTTGAAACATGTAAATTCAACCCAGGTTCGAGCCCCAGCTCAGCCAAGAAAATTATCAATAAATTGTAATAAAAATTTCATGTTGTAAAATTCCTTCCTTCGGTAAAAACAATTTAATGAAAATTAAATTTGATGAACTCAAGCCTAACTAAAAATATTTTATAAAAATGCTAAATGAAATGGCAAGTGCCAAATGAAAATCTTGCAGCTAAATTAAAATTGTTGATGCTTAAAGTAATGCCAACTGCTCTTTTCGGGCTAGATTAAGCCCATTTTTAAATATGTGAAACGCGAAAAAACTTTAGCCCTAAACTAATAAACGCGCATTTTCATCTCTTTTTGATATTACAATTTAGCAATTTAAAACCATTTATTCTTTTGCTCCAGTATAGCTAAATTGTTTGATTTCTGTCTATATCTAATTGTGAAGACTTTATTAAAAATTTAAATAAGTGGGAAAAGAAAAACATCGAGATTGCGAATAATTTTTGGATACGTTTGCAATTGGCCATTCAACTTTATAGTTTTCTATAAATTTATCATATATTATATTAAATATTAAATATTATCATAGAGGAATATAAGTGTTTTTCAAACTTAGAAGTCCCTGCCGAGTTATGATTAAAAATTAATTCTTTCGAAACGTTCAAAAAGTCAAAATATCATTTAGAAGTGCACATTTAACAATGATCAAATTTAAATAAGTGATTTTTATTTAATTTTTTGTAAACAAAAGTGCTACAAATGGCAATGCCGAATCTTATATACCCTTCACCATGGTGCGATAACAACAGAAAGTTGTTTAAATACCGTTCTTTAGTAATAATTTATTTAATGATAATTTTTATTCTTGACTGGACACGGTCGAACTCAATTCGAATTTACATGTTTCGAGAACAACCAAGTTCTCATCATCAGAATTCTTTGCAATTTTTCCCTTTCCACTGTGATGGCTGGCAGTTTGGTTTAAAGATTGATGTTTGACTATATACTTCGGAAAACCTATTACAACGGACCCACGGAGAGACGTTTATCGTTAAATCAACTTCGCTTCTCGTAAGGACCCAAAATATTTATACTACATATACCTATAGGGTCCAAGATCAATATTGTAGAAATTACAAACGGAATAACAAACTTATTATATACCCTTGTACCTTAAATCATGAGTATTTTTGCTTTATGTCCGCTTGAAGTTACATTATTATTCTGTAGTTTTATTAATTGTTAAGCAAAGTATTTTTAAAGTAGCTGAAAATGAGGACATGAATTAAAAAAAAAAAAAATAAAAAAGAAAGCCAATTGTATATCAGATTATTTCAAATGTAGTAATGCTCAATTGATTAAAATAAACTCATCAATCTCGAATTTTCGTATTAGATTTATTTCTAAACTTTGGAGTGGATTTCGTTCTTCTAATTGGTTTGTACCAAACAGCAAAACATCATATTACCAATGCAAATATATGTGAAGATATAGGTTTCTTGTTTTGTATTACATTACTACTAAAATTGAAATTGCCTTTTTTGTTTCTATACGCCTCGTATAATATAACGTTTAAATTTATTATTTAAACATTCAATTTGCCACATTTTTATATAACTGTAGAACTGTTTTTGAACATTTCAGGTTTTTGAAGTAGTTTGCTATGAATCACTCCCTACAAGAAATGAATGAGCGAATAGTCACATTTTTCACGTTGGTGTTAAGAAAATAATAGAAGAAAATGACCGAAATTAAGTTTTCTGTCACTTCTTTCTATAATTTTCTTAACACCAACAGTGATTTTTTCTTAGTTTTAAGATCTTACATAAATAATAAAGTAATAATTTTAAAATAAGCACAATTACATTTCAGAAAAATTTTTAATCAACATAATAAATTCTTTGACTTTTAGGTGGACTCTGCCAAGCAAAATCTTGCTGCCAGCTTTGTTAACGGTTTCGTAAATGCTGGGTTCGGTGTCGACAAACTTCTCTCAGAGGATGGCAATAAGTGGTTGTACAAGAATAAAGAACATGGCATGCTTTCAGCTACAGCATCATTAGGCCTTATTCTTTTGTGGGATGTTGATGGAGGTTTAACCATGATCGATAAATATTTGTACTCTACTGAAGATTACATAAAATCTGGAGCGCTATTGGCTTGTGGTATTGTTAATTGCGGCATTCGTAATGAAGTAGATCCCGCACATGCTTTACTCTCCGATTATATTCATAATCACAATACTTCAATGCGTATTGGAGCCATTTTGGGTTTAGGTATTGCCTATGCCGGTTCAAATCGTGCCATTGTTATTGATACATTGAAAACGGTATTCTCACACAATGACAAATCAACACCCAGTGTCGAGATAATGGGTATAACTGCCTTGTCCTTGGGTCTTATTGGCGTGGGTTCGTGCAATGCTGAAATAACTGAGTTCTTGTTGCAAACCATTATGTTTCTAACAAAGACGGACTTGAAAGATACCTTTACTCGTTTTCTATTTTTGGGATTGGGTTTGCTTTATTTGGGCCGACAAAAGGCTACCGAAGCAGTTATGCTTACATTGGAAGTTTTGGATGAACCCTACAGATCAATGGCTACTACTATGGTAGATATTTGTGCCTATGCTGGTACTGGCAATGTTTTAAAGATTCAACAATTGTTGCACATTTGCTCCGATCATTACGAGACTTCAAATAGCAGCGAAAGCGATAATGATAAAAACAAAAAGGATAAAAGCAACAAGGAAAAGGTAATAACATATTTTTTTACATAGTGATAATCTATTAATATATTCTTTTAGGATAAGGCTGAAAAAGAGAAGGAAAAAGAAAAAGATCTATCTGCTACTCAAGCTATTGCTGTATTAGGTATTGCCCTTATTGCAATGGGTGAAGATATTGGAGCTGAAATGGCATTTCGTTCGTTTGGCAATTTATTGCGCTATTGTGAACCATGTATAAGACGTTCCGTACCCTTGGCTTTGGGTTTGATTTCTGCTTCTAACCCTAAGCTAAATATTTTGGATACCTTGAGCAAATTCTCTCACGACAGCGATGCTGAGGTAGCTCACAATGCTATATTCGCTATGGGTCTCGCTGGTGCTGGCACAAATAACGCTCGTTTAGCTGCTATGTTACGACAGTTGGCCCAATATCATTCTAAAGATCCCAGCAATCTATTCATGGTGCGCATCGCTCAAAGTTTGACACATTTAGGCAAGGGTACTCTAACCCTAAGCCCATATCATAGTGACCGTCAATTGATGAACCCTATGGCAGTGGCTGGCCTCATGGCAACTTTGGTATCTTTGTTGGATGTTAAAAACTTGATTTTGGGTCGTTCTCATTACTTGCTGTATTGCTTGGTACCTGCCATGCAGGCCCGTATGTTAATTACTTTTGATGAAGATCTTAATCAGTTACAAGTACCCGTACGAGTTGGTATGGCTATTGATGTTGTAGGTCAAGCTGGTAAGCCCAAGACCATTACCGGGTTCCAAACTCATACAACTCCGGTACTTTTGGCTATGGGAGAACGTGCTGAATTGGCAACGGAAGAATATATTGCATTAACACCAATTATGGAGGGCTTTGTTATCTTAAAGAAAAATCCAAACTTTGTAAAGTAAAAGTGATAAAATTTAATTAAAAATGGCTAAATTTATAATTTTAATATAAACTAAATCTGTGCTCTACAACTAAGATTTAATTTTTCTTAACATTGTATTTATACTAGGCATTAATTGAAACGCCAGTAAAATGAAACTATTTTTTAAGGCTACGTAATGCCAATTAAAATAAAGTCCCAAATCATTTGTGTGAAAACGGACAATAATATATAAAAAATTTATAGTTCTGTTTTTGATTCCGACTTTTAAAGTAGATATTATAGATTAATGCCCTTATTATGAGATACATTCGACAAAATTTAATGATTTTCGCTGGCTATCGAGCACATTTTGTATTATTAGTTGGCAACACTGACGACAATTTCGTTCTGCATCGAATTTTTCAACGAAAACAAATTTGTTTTCGACGGTGCAAATAAATTTAAAAAACTTGTTGAACATGTTATATTTGTATTTTTTTTTTGTTTGTTTTCGTATACCACATTCGAAATCAGTTTTGTAAATTTTAAGCAAGTAAAAGTTCGTAAACAGCTATTGGTAAGGCTTGTTTTCCTTAAGAACAAAATTGTTAAAAAAAAGGATTTAAATTAAACTTAAGCATGTAAATAGTGGGATAAAACCCCACAGAAGCTAAATTGTTTGCAACTAACCATAATTCCGTCGTGGTCTTGTTTAACTTTAATCTTATTTTTTAAAATTTGTTAACAAAAATTTTTTATTTAAAGGTCCAGCTGATAGAATGTACTACTGTGAATAAACCAAATCACAATAGTACTTTTTTTTATCGAATGTGCGCAATAATACCAAATGAAAATTCGTTTGATCAGCTTATTCGACTGCTGCCGAAAATATAATTATCAGGGGTGTGCTGGAAATCGCAAACGCAAATCGCAAGAATTTTAAAAGTCGTTTTTTAGTAAGATTTCTGTAATAAAAGAATTTTATGACAAATATTATACAAAAATTTCTCTATTAAACAGAATTTTATAACAAAAATTATTAAAATTAGATTTAAAGTGTATTAAAAACAGCCTCCAAATTCTTGCGTTTTGCGTTTGCGATTTTCAGCACACCCCCTATGTGTATAAAGCTACGGTCAGACTTATCAAATATTTGACGAAAATAACGGAACCAACAACCAAACAAAAAAATCCTTTCGCTTAATATCAATATTTATTTTGATAAAAATACCTCATCTTACAAAAAACTGTTTTTTGCTATGTCTAGTAGTATAATTAGTTTATTTTGTAATATTAAGACCACTTTAAATCTCACTAACTATTAACAAAAGTAGGGGTTACGCTTATTTGATCAAATATTTAATAAGTGTGACCGTAGCTTAAGTATCGTCCAGACTTACAATTTTTTCGCAGCAATTTTCGAGTTTGTTGGAAAGAAGATTGGGGAGGGGTACTCAGTTTCATGTACTCTGCAATTCTATTTTGTTTTATAATTCTCGCACTTTTTAACTTGAAGTTGGCTGTAGGTATACATATACATACATTTTTATATTAAATATAAAAATGAGAAGAGAAAACACAATACAAAAACTGCACAACTATAATTTCATAATCTTGACATTAAGTCATCGTTCAGACTTAGATGAAAGTGTTCTCTTATTTGACAAAAAATGTATTTCAGTTCCGTGGCACAGAAAAAGTTGTAACGACAAAAATCGAACAATGTAAATATCAGACCGACTTCAAAGAAGAAACGACAATAATGGGACTAAACAAATTGCAGCAACAAAATAGGACAAAATTATGATGTGATGACAAATAGGCACCAAATTTTTAAGTTCGGTTGCAATACATAATCGACCTATTAAATTTAGCAATGGATTTTAAAATCTCGAAATTTATCACACCTTTTAAAACCGATCGTTTTTAAATCGATCGATTTTCATCACATATCTTATTTTTAAAAAAAAAAAACAATTTTCCAAATGCTAGCTGGGAAATAATAAATAAAAAGATAAAAAGCATATATATGTATACATCCATATGTATATTTTTCCAAATTCAACATTTATTGCACAATAAATAAGAATATAACATACAATATATTAAAACTACATTCACAATAACTAGGTAAAGCATATAAAAATATTTCCAATTTTATACTACATATGTATATTGAAATTAAAACTGAGAAACATATCTAATTGGTGGTTTCTGGTTATATTTTGTTGTTCTAAATGGATAACAAACAACTTGTCACATATTAACGATATAGAGCTAGTTGAGCATTTAATTCTGATTCATCGATTTCTTTCATATTAAGTTCTGCTTCTTGTTTTTTTAAAAGCTCAAATATAGCTGCTAATTGTTCACGTTCAATTCTGTGGAGTAAAATAAAAAGAATTTATATACCTACATACATACATACATATATGTGTGAACTAGGGAATGTCATTGGGTACTCGAAAAAGTACTTAAATATTTACTCTTTTTTTTCGCTATTGGGTATACTCTTGCTTGTAATATAAATTTTGCTTTGTTTTTTTTTTAACTTTTTTTAAAATATAAACGTGTATATTTTTGAACAAAAGTTTCATGGATTTTTAGTTTTTTTTAATCTTTCTTCTTTTTTTACATTCACTGCCCTACAGATAATATTGGACTACGTGGTCCATTGTGGCTTAAATGAACTGCTTACAACATGGTCCAATCTACTGTAATATGGACCATGTTATAAGAAATTAACATGCAGTGCTGCCAACAACTGCATTATGTATACTTTTCTATAGTTTACAGTATTACACATTGGTAGCCCTGATGGTGTCCATTATTTTTTTTATTAATTTTATTTAATTTTATTAATCGCTTATTTAAAAGTGAAATTTGTGAAAAAAAGGTAAACAAATTAAAAATACCAAGTAAATATATTTAATAATAGCAATAGAAGACTACAGGGCACGCCATAAAAGGCGATTAGTAAAAAATGCTTAAACTACCCCTTTAGTGTACTCCAACTGTAGTGGTATGGAGTACTTTTAAAACTAACCCACTTTAGTACTCCATGGAGTAGTTTAGGGACTACTTCGGTGGGTTATATAGTCCCCTCCTAGGACATCGTAATGTTAAATGGACCACCTTTTACCCATATATTTGGAGTAGTTTTGGAGTACTCCTACTCCTTTATGGACTACTCTTTACATGCATGTATGGACTAGTCTCGTTATCTGCAGGGTGAGAACTGATAGCGTGAAAAATTTTTCACGGGAGTTTCACGATTGCAGTTTTCCCTTTGAGGGTAGGGAATGGTAAATCGATTTCGATTCCAATCGAAAATCGATTTTGTTGTAAAACAAATCGAGTTTTTGCAATCGAATTTACGTATGCGATTTTATTTTGAAATCGATTATTGGGCTCTTAAAATCGAAATTTTGTTGTGCGTACATACGTGTGTAGGAATGTTAAAGTTAAAAGTTAAAGTAAAAAAAAAAAAATTATTATATGAATATATGAATTCACCAGTTTTTTTATTTGGAAAATCCCGAGCAACGCCGGGACTAAACAGCTAGTTTATAATAAAAAATTTTGCTAAAATTTTTTTTTTTTTCTTTTATTTATTTTTATTTATTATTTAATCAAAAATTCAGAATTTTTTTTCAGGGGTGTGCTGGAAATCGCAAACGCAAAACGCAAGAATTTTAAAGTCGTTTTTTTAGTAAGATTTCTGTAATAAAATAATTTTATGACAAACATTTCTCTATTAAACAGAATTTTATAACAAAAATTATAAAAATTAGATTAAAAGTGTATTAAAAACAGCCTCCAAATTCTTGCGTTTTGCGTTTGCGATTTCCAGCACACCCCCCTTTATAATTTTAATCAAGAACACAATTTGATTATGTAAAATTTACATACATATCACACTAGTTCCCCTAAAGTAGGGAATGGTAAATCGATTTCGATTCCAATCGAAAATCGATTTTTCGCAATCGAATTTACATATGGGCATTTTCACAGAAATGTCGACCGCAGCCAAAAAATTCAAAGTCAATAAAAGTATGTTGTTTTAACATATTTTTATAGGGAATCTATCAACTTTTAATAATGTAAACAAATTTTACATTTATTCATAACACACCTTGAAATATTCAAATGCAATGTCGAACAAGTGCAAAAGCTCTGTTTCGAACATTTCTATTGCACGTTTTGTTTTGCTAAATGATCTTAATGAAAAACATTATGCATTGACAATTGCATTTTAAATCTCGGTTTATATTCAATCAATAAAAGAAAAATGTAAACGGAACGATGCGATTGCCAGTTACGGCAATTTTTTTCTTTGCTTTACCGTATATTTCGATGTAGCGTGCGACTTTGAAAAATAAGTTATCAGTGCGTCGAGGGTATTTGTACAATGCGCATCAAATATAAGTAAAAAACAGATATTTTTGTTGCAAATTTAATTGACCGTGGCCGGGGCTCGAACCGCGGCCGGCAGGTTACCATGACATGGTTCGAACCCCGGCCACGGTCAAGAATGAAAGATTATCAATAACAATTTTAATTGATTTTCATGTTGTAAAATTCCTTTCTTCATAAAAATAATTTAATGAAAAATAAATTTAATGAACTTAAGCCTAATTAAAAATATTATATATTGAATGTATTTAAAATAATGTAGAATCATCTTACGCATGTCTTATTACATAAAAAGTAAAAACATAAACATAAACATAACAAAATGTCGCTTGCAACATGTAGCGTGCGACAGTGATAAAAATTAAATTAAAAATAAACTACACAATATTTTTTAATCAAATAAAAAGCATTATTAAGATACATCAATGCATAACATTTTAAAATTAGTCGCATTTAAAATTTCATCAGGTTTCGCTGAAATCAGTGTTTGAACTGTTTGTCGTAAAGGCGACTTCTGTTTTTGTTGCATGCAAATGCCTTGGTTTTTTTTAATTATCTTGAAAACGAACAATTGCTCAAAGTTAACCTTAGCACAAATTATAGTGCTAATCAAGAGCTATAAGTTTCGCCTTTTGTCAAAAAAAAAAAAAATGATGTTTTGGTGTATGTTTTTTCACTTTTAAGGCGTACGAATGTCGCATTCGACATTGGAGAAATGCCCATTTGCGATTTTATACTGAAATCGATTATTGGGCTTTTAAAATAGATTTTTTTATTTTTATCAAAATTTTGGTAATTCTTAATTTAAATCTCTATAAAACCAATAAAACATGAGGATGCACAACCAACTTGAAATTTTTTTGAGTGTACATACGTGTGTAGGTATGTTTATGCAGTTTGCCAAGTTTAAAGTTAAAAAAAAAAAAATTTTAGTTTTAAGTATTTACCTATTAGAACCGTTGGTATACTTCCAACTTTAATTATCAGAAATGAAAGTCATCAATGAAAAGTGAACAAAACTGAAAGTGAGCTATGTAAAATTATAGAATCACAATAGGTGAATCAAATAATGGCATTCTGTTGAATTACGCTTATAATAAAACAGATAAACAGACCATTGTGTGAGCAATATTTAAATCTGGTTATTAGCAGAGTGCAAAACAGAAAGTCATTTATCTGCACAAATATGAAATTGCAAGAGAATACCTGCATTCTTCCGACATCAATGAAATGCAAACGTTTGCTTTCTTAAGTTAACCTAATAGTGACTTAGAAATAGTCGTCATCGAACAAGAACTATTGTCATAATCCTATGAAATACTATCCATACATTGATTAATTTGCAATGTTTTGAAGTGTTTACCTATAATTTATTATTAAAAATATTGCAAGAATTCAGAATTTTTTTTATAATTTTTATTAAGAACACAATTTTAATACATATGTGAAATGTATGTACATACAATCCCACAGGTTCCTGTTAAGGGAGTCAATTAAAGATTTACATATCTCCACTTTTTGCAGAAAAACGATAAACTGTGGTCATATTTACCTACAGTAAAAATCTTACTACCAATTTCTGATGTGCGAAAAAATTCTTTATTTCGTACAAATACATTTAAAACAAAAATAAATTTTAAAAAGAAAGAATTCTTTCGCCCATCGGGAATAGGCTATTAGTAAATATTTTGAAAAAAAATCAGTTATTTCCCCCTTTGTGATATATGGTTTACTTTTTGCAAATTTATCTTAAACGATTTTGAAATCGATTTCAAAAATCAAAATAAAAAAGTCGATCGAAAAATCGAAAATCGATTTTGGAATCCATTTAACTAACTAATGGTAAAAGTCAACTCAAAGTTTACACATTTTCACTTTTTGCAGGAAAATTATAAACAGTAGTCATATCTACCCACTGTAAAAATCTTAATTCAATTTCTCCAGTATTTTGCAAAAAAAAAAAAAAAAAAAAAAAAAAACAAATGCAGGTGTATCCATCCCCCAAATTTATCTTAAACGATTTTGAAATCGATTTTGAGGTACGATAAATCGATTTAAAAAATCGAAATAATAAAAGTCGATCGAAAAATCGAAAATCGATTTTTGAATCCATTTATCATTTTCTTTTTGAGGGGAATAAAAATTTCATGGAAACAAAAATTTCACTTGTTACTCACGATAGGGGTGATTCAAATATGTATGTATGTACAAACGAGTCATTACCGCAAAAAAGCTTAAGCGACATCATTTTAAATTTTCGTTTTTTTTTTTAATAAATGACGTTATTGACACTTGCATCATCTCCTAAAATGTCTTCGTCACATAAGGTACCGTACGATTTTATATATCAAAGACAAATTTATCTTAAGCGACAACCTTCATACAATATTTTTTGGAAATAAAATAAAAAAACTTCTCCTGTAAAATTTTGTTTTTGTCGCTTAAGCTTTTTTTGCGGCAATCACTCGATCGATATATATATATATATATATATATGTAAAATATATGTAGCTAAAATGCAAAAAGGCGTAACTAACAAAAATATAATTTTACAGGAGAAGCAAAAAACTTTGTAAAATGAAAACTTTAGACATGTCAGAAAAACATACATTGATGTCGTGCATGAAATTCTTCAAACAATTTTCAAAGAAAACGATTTCATTATATTTTGATAGAAAAAGAGGTATAATTACGTCGTTTTGCATTTAACAAACTTCTAATTACGTCCCTTTGTTCAACTTCTGATCGCAGAAGTTGAACATTTTGTCAAGACATGTTCAATTCCATTAATAATACTCAATCAAAAACTCGATTTAAAATTTTTTGTTAGTTTCGCCTTTTTACATTTTAGATAACGATATGTATTTGTTTTTTACATGTATTGCCGAAATTACCTTTTTTCTTCTTCTAACTGATCCCTGGTTAATTGAGCTTCCAATTCTTTAACACGTTTAGATTTCAATTTGCCAACTAGACCATCAACATGTATTTCATCAGTGTCAGCGTCAACATCTGAATTTTCATTGGTGGAACTAGAAATGCGGTTCACATTTACATTTTTGTAGACGTCATTGTCCTCATAATCACTTATACTATCGAATTCATCAAGTTTTAAGCGATTTTCCAATTCCTCTTTTAAGTGATAATTATTTTTTATTTCAGTTGTAGTGTCATTTAGATAATCATCCTGTTCTGACCCCACTTCATTCTCATCGTCTTCTTCGTCTACCTCATTTAACACTTGCTGTAATTGTTTTTCCTAGAATTTGTATTTAATTAATTTCATAAAATTATATTAAGGATTCTTAAACCAAAACACTATACGCTTTCGTCCTTGAGAAAATTACTGCAATAAAATGCTATAATAACCGCTAAAAATGCTGTTGCAATACTAATCATATAAATATTTGAAACTCCATCAAATATTGAATCTGTTGCAGCATATTTATACATTTTTATTTAACTTCAATAACAAATTTAAGGGGTTTGTTTGTTTTTACAGAAGAAAAATATATTCAGTTTGTTTTTATCCAATATTATGCTGTGTCCAATATAAACAAACGGCAAAATAAACCTTTTTTTAGTAAGTGCACACAGTTGCAAATTTTTGTACTAAGAAGCTGCTACATTAAGGGTTTTCACGATGGTCATTGTGCAAATTGCAAATTTAAAATTTGCAGTGCATTTTTAATAGATCGTTAACATATAATTTTTTTTTTTGTAAAAATGTGCTATTTTTCTAAAAACTTATTCTGGCAACACAAAAATTTCTGACAACACTGTCGAAAATCTGCATTTGTATTATACCAAAATGTATTAACAAAGTGACCTCAGTACTACAACAATGAAACAATAAAAAAACAACAGTAATTTTGTTGCTAGAATTGAGACGGCAAATGTCAAAATGTCTTATTAAAAAAGTAAATAAACAAAAAAAAAAAAAAAAAAACGACAAACGTCACACACGAAGAAAACCACTGCAAACAGCTGTGCTTGTGAGGTCACTTTATTAGTACATTCTGTATTATACGCAAATTTATTTTTTTCTTTCTAAAAGCAAACTAATTTTTCAGGTGGCGTTGAAAGCACAGCTGTGATACTTTTTTTTAAATAAGAGAGACGAACGCCAAAATTAACGTGTGTTTTGACATATCGACCAACGAAAACAACAAATAAAATACAATGTTGTGTTTTTGGTGTTGTTACTTGTAGTATCGGAACAACCCTATACATGACGCCAGATGACGATTTTTTGCTTTTGCATTGTTTGTTCAAACTTATGTCAAAGTTTTTTTTATGTTTACAAAAAGTCCACGTTTATTTTTGTTTTGATCATGCCATTTGTGTTGATTGTTGCTGCCTGTTTTTACACATTGACACTTCACCACCAAAAAAAGCTTTCTGTCTTTTTCTTCGAAAGCTGCCCTCGCAACTGATTTGGGCCTTTGTCACATGTCACTTTTTTCAGTTCTGTGGTATTCTGTGCTGTGATTATTGTAATTGTGTAAGGAAAATCCATCTTAGTTATGTACAAGATTCGACTTGCAAAAGGTAGGGTTGCCATCCGTCCTCTTTTCCCCGGACACCGTCCTCTTTTTTTGGGTATCCGGGGCAGTCCTACTTCTTTTTCATCAAGTGTCCGGGGTTGTTCGGCTTTTTACACCTTCATTGTAAATTTGTTCCTGGATTTAAATCACAGTTCACAAAATTCATTAAAAAAAAAGATTTAGGTGCTCGGGTTTTTTTTAAGATAGGTATGATTTAATTTTTGGGGACGTAACGTGACAAAAAGAGTACTTTTCTTTGAATGTGCCCAAAATGGAGCTTCCAAAAAAATGGAACAAATAAGCAAAAGCAACCTTATCAATGTCGTTACTTTTGTTCAAATAAATACTTATTGCTAAATGATTATATTAAAATTTTATTTTAAGATTCTTTTTGGAAAGAAAAAAAAAATCATATCTTAAAAAAAGCACATCCCTCAAAGTTTTAGGATTTTTAAAAAACAGTTTTATATAAAAACAAGTTAGAGTGCTATATTCGGCTGTGCCGAATCTTTGATACCCTCCACCGACAGTTCGAATGTTTAAGGAGTAATATCTGTATGATGTCTTTTTATTATTATTATCTTAAACTGTGACGATTTGTTATTAATTATGGTTTTAGGAGACTAAACTGTTTTCCGGGAGTAGGGCATATATGGGGCCTAGGGTAAATTATGTACCGATCTTCACGAAATTTTACAGTGTCATTTCTAGTCGAATAAAACGGACTTGTGCAAAATCTTATGTCATTCCGTGCATTTTTGCATCATTTATGTTAGTTTTTGTAACAAAATTATCAAGTTTTTGAAGGTGGTGGTTCCACATTTTGATTCATAGCTCTGGTCCTACTGAACCGATTTTGCTGAAATTCAATCCCAAACTGCTTAGGACAACTACAAGCAATTTGACACCTAGTTTGTTTATTTCTTTTGAGTTTTTCGAAAGTGAGCGTGTTTTCAACAGACGGACAGACAGACGGACATGGCTAAATCGACTTAGAATTACTCAAGCAGCCAGAATATATATACTTTATGGGGTCTGAGATGAATAATAAAAAAGTTTCACACGGAATGACAAACTTAGTATACCCTCTTCACAACTAATTGTGGTGGAGGGTATAAAAAAAATCAGCAAAAAAAAGGTTTTTGACTTAGTCCATTTTTAAAATTTGATATATTGCATATACATTTTTTTCAATATATTTATTGTAGCCTCAAGTATTCTCTTTAAACTGACAAAAATCATCTTCGTATGTAAAGTAGTTTTCGAGATATTAAAAGAATAAACTCAAAACATTCGGCTTATTCGGCGATATTATGACAATTTGAATGACATAACTTTTGAAAAAAAATTAAAAAATTGTTTTTCGTTGATATGTGTTCTTTATGGGATCAAATAAACCCTCTCGCCAAATTGCATTCAAATCGAAAGGGGTCGAGTCCCACTCTTGGTTGACTTGACATGGAATTACCCAAATTAAGTTTTTGTGTGCTGTCGTTAATTTTATTAATATTAAGTTGTTTAAAAAGTGTCCTCTTTTTTCGAACAAATGTCCTACATTTTTTATGCTGACGTCCTCTTTTTCTCAAAATAGAAATGGCAAGCCTAGCAAAAGGTCTTAAGTACTCCCCATGGAAAAAGTGTGAATTTATTTTATTCTAGAAAATATTTTGTAAGAAAGTGGTACGAGAGAAGGCTTTTGTTTTTTGTTGGGGAAAAAAGATGGTAAACGAGGGTGTAATGAAATTTGCACAGTTGTTTTTCAGTACCTTAAACTAATCGATCAAAGAAAAAGTCATTCGATAGTTCATCCTTATTGTGATAGCTGTGCTGCGTGAGTGGTACACTATGATCTCAAACGCAAGAACTAACCCAAAAAAGTATAATTGTGTTGAATTAACCTACAGCGATTTTAAAGACTGGAAAACATTTTCACAAGCGATGTTTCCTAATTCAATGAACATTAAGCATTCAAAATTGCGTTCTGTAATATTAAAAAAAATATATACATGGGCATTTCCCCAGAATGGTCTACCAGGATGAAAAAATAAAATGTTGATAATCTTTGTCTTTTATTGTTTATTATTATAAAAAAAGTCTATGTTGTTATAAAAGAATGGTTTCATAGCATATCTCAGCTGTTTTACTTGAGGAAATTGCACTGGAAACTGGAAAATTTTATATTTTCTACTTCTAAAGACATTTTTATATACTTATTTTAAATGCAAAAAATATGTTATGTTTACACTCTTTCTTCATAATCTTTCCATTACAATCAGTTGTAAAAGGAGTATTAAGTTTTTTAGTTAAGGAAATTTAAGGATATTTATGGGAAAATGCATGGTGATAATAATAAAAAAAACATATGGAAAAATCGTACGTTCGCGACCGGTACATAAGCCAATTAAACAAAAACCAAGAGAGATATTTTATTTTGTAAATGGTGGATGGAGACCTACATTAATACACTTTCAAAATAAATTAACCACTTTTGAATATTCCGTTCCATTACGCAGATTTTTACATTTCACTACTGTCATCCAAAGTTGACTTCTGTTTTGCGTACGTTCGTGACCACATGTTTACAACTATTATTATGAAAACTTAAACTCGATGAAACCCATCTTTTGCACTAAACATAGAGTTACCCAAATGCTATCGAATCGCAAAAAAAATTCTAGGAAAAGTTTTGTTTTCTATATTTTTTGCATACCAAAGCGTACGAACGTATGTTCGTGACCCCAGGAAATGCCCATATATATATAAATATATCTTTAAAATATGGTTACTCGGATGAATCTGAAACTATAAATTGTGATCTTAATTCAATTCTACGATCCCGACGAAACTCTGAAATCATTTCTAATGAGCCTACTCAATTATATGATGATGTCTTAAAAATTTCATCCGCTAAATACAAGGATTTGAAAACGCTTTGTAATAAAAAAAACTATACCCATCAAATTCCAGCACGAATATTTCAATTTAAAATTGGATTCATCGATCAAAGATTTACTACCTGAAACCGATCAGGAAGACAATAATTTAAATTAGTAGATACTTTATTCTTAACATAAATTTTTATCGATCGTTTTTAAAATTCACAAATTTTTAATATGAAGTACGTTATTTTATTTTTTGATGTTATATGTATATTCCAGAATGTATAGATTTTTATTTAAAAAGTGAAATTTAATTTAATTTTAGCAAAAAAGCAGGACAGCGAAAAAAGTTTAACCAACAAAAATAACCGTTATAATGCACATTTCGAATTGAAAGTACATAGTTAAATTTAATACATTACACAAAATAATACTTACATTCTAAAATTCAGAATAATAGCTTAACTTAAATTGAATTAATTTAAAACAAACCTTCTCCTGTAAAATTTTTATTTTGAGGGTTACATCTTTCCTGCGGTTAAGGCTCGATATGTTAAAAAAATGATTTTTAAATATTTTGAATTTTTATTTTTGCCAAATGAAAAAAATAAAAATAGAAACTTTCGTGTCAGCCAAACAAATAAGAAACTTGGCCAAAAAAGAAGCCAAAAAACTATTAACAATTTATAAACATAAATGTTAGTGCAAATTGTTTCTTCTCTTCTTTGCGAAAAACCGACAACTTTTGTTTGGTTTAAAATATAGTCATAATGGTGCTGTTTTTGTATTAAAAACATGACATGAAAAGTGAGACGAAAACGATTCAAAAATTATTATAAAAACAAACATTAAAATGATCAAAAAGGATTAAAAAAATTGTATCACAAATGATTCTTTCAGGTGATTCATCGGTAGTGTACCATTTTCTCACAACGAGAGTATCATTTGTGATTGAATAATTAGCTTATATACGGGTATTTTGATTTTGAAGCTGATTCCTGGGTACCGTCGTTTTTACCGAAAAACTTAAGTGTTAGTCATCGTCCAGACTTGCAATTTTTGTTGCTCAAATTTTTAAAAATTCTGCTTTGAAATTGCATTAGTGTCGAGATTATAAAATTATAGTTTTGCAATTTTTGTGTTTTTATCTTTACTTTCCTCTTCTTTGGAAGGAAAACATATGGATATCTCTTTCGTTTTTTTATTCGCGGTCACACAGACGAACATGTTGCCGGAAACATGCTGTTAATATTGTTGCAAGGCGAATTCAACTACAGGTGGTATCGGAACTACAACAATCCAAAAATAACAGAAACAACATAGGGTTTTTTGCATTGCATTGTTAGTGCCATTAGCTCGAAATGTCAACCATTAGCAATATTTTTGACAACCCGACTACAGAAGCAGTGTTGTTGTAGAGTTCACCTAACCTTCTAGTGAATTCGCTTTGGCAGGTTTCATGAAAACTTATTGTTAAATTTTTGTTTGAGATCTAATTGTTTGATTTTGATAACAACAAAAATCATTTAAATGAAAGCAAAAACTATTATTTTTGCGGAAAATATAACAAAATATTGCGAATTTATATGCTTAAGACATTATATGACAACATGAACTAATAAATCGAGGCCATTTTCCAGCAAAAATCGTGATTCGGATAAAGAACTTATTATTTATTCACTTAACATTTAAACTTTCGAACTTTATTCCTATAGTACCATCATCTTAAAGAAAAGATAAAAAATGCATTAAAAATTCAAAGAAACAATGCTTTATTGAAAATAAAAATAACGTGCATTGGATAAACTTTGCTAATTTATATACTTAAATAAAAATAAACTTAAATTTTTTTCATTTTGCAATAAAGTAATACAATTAGTTGATCTGATAATTTAGTATAATTTTTTTTATATTTATTTTTTTTTTATCATACAATGCGTGAGTGTTGTCAAAGTTTTTATTGTGTCATACACCTTTTGCTTTACGCTTTTCTGTCCAAGTAAGAAACGTCACGCAAAGCTAAGAAGTTGTATCTGACACGGCCTTACGGACATTTTCACCATGTTCGGTTATAATTAACTATCGGTTATAGCTGTCAAAACTGTAACTGGTAACTGGAACTTTAATTAAGAGTTAGTTTAAACTGAACTTGGTGAAATTGGCCGTTAATCTCATATAGAAATTTATTTAAAAATCAATGGTTTTCTTAAATATGTACACCATGTCACAAAAATGTACATACGGAACCAATTAAGTAAATCCCTAATTATTTAAAATTTATTAAGTAGTTTCCTATATAATTATGTATTTATATACATATACTATTTTAGTATGTGCATATATGTATACATAAACAGTTAGGCAATTACAAATTTCATTAAAGGCCAAAATTTTAAGCAAAACTAAGCTGTTCCGACAAAAATTTGTATATAAACTAGGTGATGGCGGCATAAATCTGTTTTCAGATTTACTTAGCCTAGTTAAACTAAGATCTCAAAAACCCAGCCTTAAAGGTCTAACTTAAAGTTTGCATAATATGCAACATTTTTAATTGGTAAGTTTTACAAGAAAAATAAATTATAAACAGTTTAAGGCGATTTATTAATTTATCAGGTGCGATCCCGTTCTTTTTGGGTAAAGTTTGGCAAAATGAGAGTAAACAAAAATTTCTCTCACTAATAGACAAAAAAGTACAAAAGTACGGGAACAATAAAAACCAAATTTCTACCCCAAAGTAAAACTTTACTATGAAAACGTTCAAACAAATACATACATAAATCACACATTAGCGTGTATAAAAGCATAATTTAAGCACGTTTTTTTTAACATTTTCTTTTGTTTATTTCATTAATATTTTTTTTTTTTAATTCTTTTGGTAATACCTACTTGTTTGTATTTTTTTATTATTTATTTTTTGACACAGCTGATTGTTTGACAGTTTTCCTAATCAGCCCAAACAAAAAGTGCGGGCTACTTAGTGCGAGAAGAAGAATATTTTTCTCTTAAGGGCTCTTTCAATTTACCAAACTTTGAGTACGGGAACAGTTTTCGGTAAGATTGGGATCCCGCGGTCTCCCAACGTTGAGTACGGGATCACACCTATCATTTTAAATAGTTTTTGCTTCTCCTGTAAAATTTTAAAAATGTTAGATAGATCATTTTGCGTTTTAGGTGACGATATACCAATGCATAATGTAATAAAAGTCTACATATTGACAATTATCGTATGTAGATTTTTGTTGGTTGGTTGATTTTATAACCAATTTTTAGAAAAACCGAACCGAGTTCTATTTGAAGCTGCGAGCTCGGTATATATGTAATATAAAAAAGCGGTAAATATTTATTCGCAAAATCTTCGAGTATTTAAAATAAAGTTATTTGAAAATAAAAAAAATTAATATACAATATTATTCAAGAAAATCACTAGCTAAATTCACGCTTAGTTGTAAACTGGCATTTTAAACCTAGCAGATATTGTGGATATAAAATAGATTCACACTATGATTTTTAATCATGGTTTTGTTAGAAACTGTTGACTTTTCGAACCTTAAACACTTCTTTTTCTTCTTTCCAAGTGCACACCCATTGTATAATTATGTACCAGGTTTGCTCGAAGATACTATAAATATACAATAAAATAAAAAAAAAACAACTCGGTTTTTTGTTTTGTAATAGGAACTGTAAAACAGCAGCCAAGTGTAATGAAAGAAATAGAAATAAGCGAACAATAAATTTACAGTGTGTGTGCGTTTTGGTAAAACATCAACCACATTTGACATACAACGATCAGCTGGTGTTTCCAGCGTACCCTTTATATGACTATACCCTTAGGACCTCTGTCCTACAACAATGCAACAATAAAAAAAAAAAAAAAAAACAGGCGCTTGGTTGCTAGAATTGTAACGGTTAATGTCAAAATGCCTTTACAAAAACTGTAAATAAAAAAAAGACATTAAACGTCACATTACGAAGAAAAACACTGCGAATGCAAACGGTCTTTAGAAGATACTTTCAAAAATAAATCAAAACAATTCATGGTTTTACCGTGTAAGTTAAGTGATAATAGTAAAACACATCAAGGAACAAATCTAGTTTACCAACGCAGCTCCAAACAAAATAAACATTTCATAGGGCGAAAGAAAATGTAAAAATAAAATGAAAAGTCTCGGAAACGCATAGTTTTCGAGTCATGGACCTCTGAAGTTTTCATAAATTCATATGTATATATGTACGGTTTTCCACTACTTTTCTGTTCTTATATGGCCAGTATATGTAGGTATTATTTGGAAACTTATGATTTAACCTTTCTATACAAAATTTATTTGAAAATTGTTAACTCTTTAGGTCCCATTACAGTTTTTACAAAATTTTACATCAAAATGTTACGGAAGTAAAAAATAATTTATTAAATAGCAAACACCGCCTTTGCTAACTTTAGCTTCTAGAAGGCCTTCGGCAGGGCGGAAGGATTTTCTCCTCTATGGTATAACAAACACTAGCTTCGCTAACTAAAACTTCTCTGCATAGTTGGCATTTGGCCGGGCGCAAAGATTTTCTCCTCAATGGTATAACAAACACTGGCTTCGCTAAAGCTTTTTTTCATAGCCGGCCTTTGGCCAGGCGCAAGGATTTTCTTCTCTCTGCATGGTAAATATTATGCTTACTTAAAACTTTTGTGTTTTCACAAATTCATCCCCGTTTCTTAATGGGTTAAGAATTAAATTTTGTGTATCCATAAAGATCTATTCAGAAGCTTTCAAATAATACGAGTATTGGACATATATGTACGTTCAGAAAATCGCATATTTATATATATAAATACTTTAGAGGTCTATAACTCGAAAACTATACGTTTCCGAGACTTTTTCTATTTAAAATTCTCTTTTTATTTTTGAATTTTCTATCCCCTATGTAATTTTTATTTCGTTTGGAGCTGCGTTGATAAACTAGATATAAGCTGCATAAATAAAAAAACATTAAATTAACTTTAGGCATTTTTAAGCTGTAAACTGTTTTTAATTTATGTATTTTAGCATTACAAATTAGCAAAAAATCTTTTTGCCGTTAAAAGAAAAAAATATTGGCGAAAAAAAAACAAAGCAACTACCCAGTGGGAAAACTCAGCAGACCTTCTTACTTCAGACCTGCTTAAAATTTTTTTTGATTCAATTACTATTCTTATCAAACTGTTAAAGAATGTCTCGGCTCTTTCGTATAAGAGATAAGAAACTGGAGTGTGCATTCGCTTCTACGAGAAAGGAGAAGAGAAGGAGTAAAATTTTTTGTTTTGTTTTTTGCCAAAGCAAAATAATTTTTTTTATCCCGTTTCCATTCTTATGTAACTGCTAAAAATGCGAGAGCGGATGGCTTACTCCGCAATGACAACGTGTGTAAAAAAGAAATGAGTATGGAATGAAGGGAGTAGACCATGTATATGCAAAAGAAGGAGTACAGAGGCCTTCTAGAAAGCATCCGTACTCCTTCTTTTTTCCGTTTGGTATCAGCTTTTTCTATTTGTTTACAATACCCACAGAAAAGACAATTTGTGGTTTAAAATCAAGGTTTATCTTAAAGGGTTTTAAATGTACTACCAAGCGTGAATTCCGCTACTGTGTTTAGCTTTTATGTGATTTGTAAATGTTGTTTTTCGCTTTCAACATTTAAATCATCTATACTAGCATACAATAGAAACATTCTTTAATTATCATTATAAATAGTTAAAATATGAAGTAGTTTCAATTCAAATATAAATTAAAATCTATGTTAAAGCATTAAAATTAAAAAGACTAATTAAAATTTTGCTTTTAAACATGTTAGAATGTATGTATGTATATGTGCATTGATGATGTACGTATACATGAAAACTATGTATATAAAAACTGTTAATTATTTTTTTAAAACTCAAGTTGTAAGTTCAACTTTTCTTTCCAATTGCCATTTGGTTGTATATGTTCATAACCTGCACGACTGCAGGGGTGTAATTGTTGGCCCACCTGGAAGTTATCAATGTTATTACAAAAAGTTTGAGAAAATCTTTCACATTGATTATAAAAATTTTTTAACATATATTCATGTAACAAATGTTCGTAGAGTTTCAGTTGAAATGCTGCTTTCTTAGCAATAATAATTCGTTGATCCTGGGATAAGGGTCGTTGATAGCTATTTACTAAAACCTAAAAACCAAAATTATAAGAAACATATTTGTGTTTGGTACTCAAAGATTTAAAACCTACCTCGCTATCTAATTCTGATTCAAAATATACACTTGATATGCTTAAGGTTTTTTCTATGGTTTCTTCCAATGTAAGATTTGATCTTTCGTTTGTTACCACACAATAGGCCAAAAATGTATCAAATATTCCTTTAAGTAATATATTGTGGCGATATTTTAAGTGATCAGCTATTTTATGACTAAAGTGTACTGCCTTACGAGGTTTTTCTGCTTCCAAAATCAAACGCATCTCTTTAAATATTTTTCCAAGTGCCAACATATCAAATATATAAATGTTTTGAGGTGTGGATATAGCAATTAAGGATGTCCTGCGATTTCTACCCATTTCAATGGGATCAATTAAAACACCAATTACCGATTGTAATTTAATATCTTTTAAAGCCTTGTGATATTTCTGATCAGTTTGTGTAATAAATAACGTGCTATCCAATTGTGCTTGTATTAATTGTAAATCTAGAACAGTCAACTGTATATTAAAATAATCATTTTTTTCTTGACTACCCGAAGAGCTTGCCACAACATTTTCCGATGTGTTACTAATTGATGAATCGCAATCTTTTAAGTTTTCCGCTTTATCGGTTTCAGTATAAGAGCTGTTAGGTTGAGTTGTTCTTTTATCCCCGTTAAGCATTACTTTAATATGTTTCATTTGAGCATATGCTAATATTTGTGACGATTGGTAAGTATAGTTTGTTTTAATATCTCGTACATTGTCCAGTTCAACCATAAGATATTTTATATTTATACTTTTTAAGGTACCAACTAGTAGCTCTCCACCATTTGTTTCAATAAGCAGTTGCTGTCCTTCCTTTAAAGACATTAATTTCTCAACCGGAGTAGACATTTTAAAATTAATCTGAAATAAACAATGTTCAATATTAAAAAAAAACAAGTAAGAAAGTATAGTCGGTCAAGCCCAACCATATGATACCCTACACCACAGTATTTAAAAACACATAATGCTTATGTGTCCATATAAATATGAATTTATCTATGTTTGTAAACTTCATTAAAATCGGTTCGAAAGTTTGTGAGTGGCAGAAATTGCCCCCTAACTTCCCTTGTGGTCCTATTTTTCAAAAACTGTATAGCTTGTGTCCATTTAGATATGGATCTATCTATGTTTTAAATTTCATTAAAATCGGTTTGAGAGGCAGAAATTGCCCCTATCTCCCCTTGTGGTCCTATTTTTTAAAAAATGCATACCTTTTGTGTCCATATAGATATGGTTCTATCTATGTTTTAAATTTCATTAAAATCGGTTTGTTAGTTTCTGAGAGGAAGAAATTTCCCCCTATCTTCCCTCGTGGTCCTACGATTCGGCAAATTTTCAATAGGCTTGGTCCTTGGGCCAATAAGAACCCATGTCCCAAATTTTATCAAATTGTCTCCAACTTTGCGCACAAGGTTACATGGACAGCCAGACGGACGGACATCTTTAATTCGACTCAGAAAGTAATTCTGAGTCGATCGGTATACTTTAAGGTGGGTACAGGACCAATATTTTAAGGCGTTACACACATCAGCACAAATGCATAAAAACCTCTCCACTATTGTGGTGTGGGTATACAAATACATATCTTGATCAACAGCAGGGTATTAACTGAAAATTTGTATTTTTTAATTTTTTGGAAAAAATCGACACGTTATATTCATATCTACCCGCTGTAAGAATATCGTGCTATTTTTTTTAAAGGCCTTTTTTAGAAAGGCCTGAGGCCAAATTACGACATTCGATATCGAACGAAATTATAATAGAATTTTTATGAAAATTTCGATCGATACCGAATGCCGTAATTTGGGCCCACCACACGTAACTTATTTTTTAAACCCTCCACCATAAATAGTGAATGAGCGTATACTTAATTTGTCATTCCGTGTGAAACTTTTTTATTATTCTTCTAAGACCCAATAAAGTATATATATTCTAGGTCCTTGAGTTATTCTTAGTCGATTAAGCCATGATCGTCAGTTGGAAACACGCTCATTTTCGAACAACTCAAAACAAAATAAAAGTATTGGCGACAAATTGCTTATAGTTATCCTAAGCAGTTTGGGATTAAAATCAAGCAAAATCAGCAGGATAAGAGTTTAAATCCACCCTAAAAATAATTTTGTACAAAAATCTAACAAAAACGGTGGGGAAATGCAGGAATTGATACATTTAAGGTTTTGCACAAATTCGTTTTGTAAGCCCACTTTCGGAAAACACTTTAGTACACATAAAACCATAACTAATAATGCTACTGCAATAAAAATTGGTCTGTCATAGTCATATATGACATGAAATTACACTGTCAAATTTCTTAAAGATTGGCCCATAATTTACCATACGCCCCATATACAGCCCATTCTCGGAAAACACTTCAGTACGCCTAACACCGTAATGAATAAAGTCTAGAGTACACGGAATATGAAAAGTCACATGCCCATGTAGTTCTGGCGTTATTCTGACTTCATTACGAAGCCACAATGGCCATTGTCTATTGTGTGATGACTTTAAAATAACGTCAGAACAACACGCGCATGTGCCAGACGAATTTACTTAGAAAGAAAAATGTCATATGATATGATACCCTACACCACAATATTTAAAAACTTGTACGAGTGCCGCTAGATCGGTGAAACTTGGAAGGTGCTAAATCTCAAAAATAAATAAAATCGGACCAAGGGGAAAAAGTTCCTACGTGAACTTATTTCCTTTTATCTATTACCAAACAGTCGCAGGCGTATTTTAAATTCGCCAACCTCGATAAGGGTAAATATTTGCAAAAATAATTAAATATTAAAAGAAATGGAATTTTTACGCCTTTATACCATAAAAATTAAATTTTTCGAGCTTTTATGGGCAGGTATTCCTCCAATCCCACCACCCGGAACGACCCTGTCAAAATTTTATTTTTTTTTGCTGATTTCCACAAAGTATTAATTTTAAAGCTTTTATGTCGCTTTTATGTATTTTATAGTAGTTAGTTTATCTTCTCAACCACTCTTTTAACGGTTTTAAACCACCTGTGCAGCTGCGTTCTACATGACATTATTTTATGGAACAAAATAAATTTACTGGTTCAAAATAACTTTTAAAATTATTAAAGACAAAAATAATAAAAAAACCAATCTGGGTTACAGGTTTGTACTTAGTTTTTTTTTACTATTGCACAAAATCTATATAAATAAAAATCAATGTTGTTCGTTGGTAATTGCATCAGAACGGCTGGACAGATTTGGACGATTTTTTTATTCTAATGATCGCCAAGGTCCAACTTAGGTTTTTACGGAAAGAAAATTTTGCACCTCCCACTTTTTTCGATTTACCTAAAATCAGAAAATGGCATCGATTTAAATAACTTTTCTTCCAAATGTTCGTCTTAATCCATTTAAAGTTTTCATCGAAAGAAAAATTTGCCACGCCTACTTTTACGCCAACTTTTTTCTATTTATCTAAGATCGGAAAACAGATGCACCGATTTGGCTAATTTCTTATTCAAATATTCGAAGCAATCCAATTTAAGTTTTCACTAATTTAAGGAAAATTGTTATGATCTCATGAAAGCTGTGAAATATGAAGCAGGAGGGATTTTTTTTCTAGACGCTCCCGGTGGAACGGGGAATACTTTTTTAATCGCGTTAATTTTGGCAACGATACGCTCGCAGAATGATATTGTACTTGCACTCGCATCGTCAGGAATTGCTTCTACATTGTTGGAAGGCGGTCGAACTTCTCATTCAGCACTTCAGTTGTCATTAAATATGCAAACCAATGAAAATCCAACATGCAACATTTCGAAGAACAGTGCGATGGTCAAAGTTTTGCAGCAGAGCAAACTGATCGTTTGGAATGAATGTACAATGGCGCATAAAAAATCTTTGAAGGCATTAGAAAAAAGGTTGCAGGATTTACGAAACAATCAAAGCCGATTTGGAGGTACGATGATTCTGTTGGCAGGTGATTTTCGGCAAACACTGCCAGTGATACCACGATCAACGCCCGCCGATGAACTTAATGCATGTTTGTAGTCGCCTGCTTTGTGGAAACACGACAGGAAGCTCAAATTGACTCTGAACATGCGTGTCGAGCTGCAAACAATTGCTGGACATAGGAAACGGCAAAATCCCGGTGGATATTTCAACCGGCTGTTTCCTGTCGATTTCTGCCAGTTCACCGAATCAAAGTCCAAACTCATCCGAAAGGTGTTTCCAAACATTGCACAAAACTACAGAAATCATGATTGGTTGAGCTGCGAAAAACATTGATGTCGACGAATTGAATTTTAAGATTCAAAGTGAAATCGCTGGCGAATTGAAGACGTACATATCGGTGGACTCCGTTACTTCTCAGAACGATGTCGTCAACTATCCAATCGAATTTTTAATGTCATATATTTTAAATGTTGTAAAAGTTTATGGATGAAAAATTAATCAAATCAAATCAAAATGTAGATACAATGTTTTCAAAAAGGAATAAAAACCCGAAATCGGCTCAAAACCAGCCCAGTAATAAATAATGCCCCAGGCAACTAATGTGCCTAACTTGACCGAGAAATGGGCGCACACCTTAAGCATTTTTGAAATTGATTTGTGCAATATAATTTTTTATTCAAAAGACTCGAAATTGTTTGATATTAATTACCAATTACAGAAAATACAGTCCGTTACCAAGCTTGAACTGCCAGATTTTTTTTAACAAAAGTTTAAATAAAATTAATTCTGTGTAATGAAATTTCTTTAGAATTAAGTGATTTGATGGTCCCATGCAGATTCATTATAGGGAAGTTCGACTGTATATATGTATATATAACGGGTGGTTAAATAAAAAGGGCCGATGTTGAATGTGAAACACACATAAACGTCAAGTTTTTTCTGCATTTCATTTAACATTTCTCAATTTCAGACTTACTCAATTTGAACCACACAGAAAAAATTATTCCTAAAATATTTTCAAACAAACGCTGGTTTCAAAAATTTTTTAATTTCTACAAATTTTTTTAACTGTTTCAATTAATATTTTTGCTTGATTTTTTATTGTATCTACAAAAATGTTGACAACTGTTAAAACATAAAATATACGCTTTATTGGTTTCAAGTTTTCATAATTTTGTATGAAATATTTAACGCTCTTTAATGTAGTCGTTTTTTTGCAATTTTTTATTTGATCGTAAGCCACACTACTTTATGAGAAATATAAGAATAACAACAAAAAACACATACAGTCTATTTTTGGACGCTTTCAAAAGGTAGAACAATAAGAAAGATGATAAAATAGCGTGGCGAGGTTAGTAGTAAAAAAAGAACAAAAACAATATTAGGTAAAAAAACGTTTCACTCTTTTTAAACAACAACAACATTAGAAGAAACAGAATAAATTTTTGGTTGGTTTCAAAGTTGATAAAAAAAAAGGAACAACAAAATCCCGTATTCAATTTTTTAAAAATGTTCAGTTAAATACCTACATCAAATGCAAAAATAAAATGATGACGAAAAACATGTCGAGTCGGTCTGCTGCTAAGGAAAGGATACAGCAACAGTGAGTGAAGAAGAAAAACATTGTGTATAAACAAGACGCGCCGCTCTGCTCTGCTCTGCCATCATCTACTTCTACAGTGCTTGCTTGTGTGCGCGTCATTGCTTGTGCAAAAACTTTTTTGTTTGATTCAGCAAAATTATTTGTTTGAAATTTATGTGATTTTCAGTAAACTATTTGTTTGACTCAGCTAAATTATTTGTTTGAAAAAATCAGGGTTTTTTTTCAATAAACGAAATGCAAAATAAATGGTTTGAATATGCAAATTTGTTTGTAGGTCCTGTTTTAAACAAAAAACGTTTTGATCCGGCAAATTGTTTGTTTGAATTGAAAAAATAATTTTTTCTGTGCATGGAAAGATACACAATCGGACAACGCGTTAATCAGGCTTATTATGAAAATGGGCGCTCGAATCGAAATGCATATCGTGCACTTCGTGATTTGTTCGGTAAATTTAATCGTCCAAATGTGCGTACAATCGGAAAATTTGTGCAAACCAGGACTGTAGATGTGAAAACACCAGTGCATGCTCGTACTGCAGAAAATATTGCTGCTGTTCACGAGTGTGGCTGAAGAGCTGTCCACCTCAATTTGTCGTAGTGCCCAACAATTGCACCTCTCACGCTCATCGTTGATGAACATTATGCATAAAGACTTGCATTTAGACGCCAACAAGGTGCAATTGACTCAAAAACTAAAGCCTCTTGACCATTCCAAACGTCGTCAATGGTCAGAATAATGGCAATTAATGGCAACAGTGGATGATCAATTTTTGAACAAAATCATCTTCAGTGATGAGGTACATTTTCACCTCAGTGGATTCGTCAGTAAGCAGAATTGCCGCATTTGGGCGAATGATAATCCAAGAGTGATTGTCGAAAAACCAATGCACCCACAAAGAGTAACTGTTTGGTGCGGTTTATGAGCTGGCGGCATCATCGGGCCGTATTTTTTCCAAAATGAGGCCGGTCAGGTAGTTACTGTGAATGGTGTTCGCTATCGTGAGATGATAACGAACTTTTTATGGCCCGAATTGGAAGATATGGATGTGGACGATATGAGGTTTCAACAGGACGGTGCCACTTGCCACACAGCTAACGAAACAATGGCTCTTTTGCGAGACAAATTCAAAGGCCGTGTTATCCCACGTGGTGGCGATGACAATTGGCCGCCAAGATCATGTGATTTGAAAGAAAGGGTGTACTTCGATTAGCCAGAAACAATTCCAGAGCTAAAGGATGAGATAAAGGCATAGAACCTGCCTCAGCGTCATCGAAAATTTTGACCATCGGATGGAGGTGTGCCGCCGAGTTCGCGGCGGCCATTTGGCCGATAATTTGTTACATACATAATTGAACCATACCAATATTATCATAATAAAAAGAAATGACAATAATTTCCTAAATAATTTGTTTTTTATTCAAAATCAACATCGGCCCTTAAAATTTAATCACCCTTTATAAAATATATACGTACCTGTGGTATTTTGGCAAAACATCTTTAATTGAGACAAGATGGCAAAAAGTTAAACTCCGTGAAAAAATCATAAACCAAAATTAAAGAAAACATTTTGTTTATAATACAAACGTAAACAAAAATGTTTGTGAATGAAAATTCGTATGATTATCAACATTTTCTTCAACTTTTTAAATTTGACTTAAGATGTTTTGTCAAAATACCACAGGTATATTTAAAATACAACTACGTATTTCCTTACGATAAAAATGACCTCTTGTGGAACATAGCAAAGGGGGTTTTTTATAGAGTAACACAAGTTTAAATGATAAAAAACAAGGAAATATATTTTTAATATCAATGAAACGAGCTTATGTTTAAATATGATTTCTGCCATGTGGCCGCCACGGCTGGCGCGTAGAAGGCACAATCTGGAACACTAATTTTCAATAACTTTTCGCATTGTGACCATCACCGTTTTTGAAGAAATGTGGGCCAATGACTCCGCCAGCCCATAAAGTGCATCAAACAGTAACTTTCTGTGGATAAAATGGTGTTTCGACAAAAGCTTTTGGATTCACCTCACTCCAAATGCGACAGTTCTGCTTATTTATGTACCCATTCAACCAGAAATTGGCTTCATCGGAAAATAAAATTTTGAATGGAAATTCAAAATCAATATCAATTTATGATTCAGCCCATTCGCCACGCGTTGCTCTGGTGTAAGTCGATTCATAATAAAATTTCAAAGCAAACTAAACAAATAGCAACTATGAGCTGTTAAATTGCTGCTTAAATAAAGCAGTGAAACCAGCTCAAAGTTGTGACATTCTAAAAAACATCCTTTACAAGTAAAACTCAAATAAATATTTAAGTTATCCGTTAAAAATGGCGTATTTTTTACAGGGGTTTCTTTTGGGGATTTTTTCTCTTAATGGGTGATTTTTGGGGAAAAATTTCCTTAAGTTTGGGGAGGACGAAAAAAGTACCTGTCAGCCCTGCTCCTGGATCCAATTTTAGGATTTTTAACTTTCGTCGACGTTAAAAGTTGCATTTGATAAACAAAAGTATGGGAAAACTTAAAAAAGGATTAGTTCTTCTAGGGGAAACAGTTTGTTAAATTTCTTCTTACATTAATTTAAATATTTTTTGTAAAAATTTAATTAATTATTATTATTATTATAATTATTTACTGTGAAAGTTTAACTGATAGTTAAATTTTTAGACCGGCACATGAACGATAAAATTCTGGTAACTTAACCGCCAGATTACCTTTTTCGAGTTCACCGATAACTATGTAATACAATTTGACTTATGTATTTTTTGTTTAAAATTTACTTCTAAATTCTGGTTTCTTTATTTTTTTTTTAATTTTGAGGTATCAGCGGCGCAATTAACTAACGGATTCCACTTTGAAAAAAATTGTTAATATTCTGATAAGATGATTATTCCCAATATTAAAATCACCTTTTATTCACATTATTGGTAGACGTTTATTATTACTTTTTATTTTTTCGAATAGGTAGGTACTTATTATTGAAATAATCTTTATGTAGCAACTACTGGTTTAATACTAAATAACTATTATGCATTGCAGTCCCGTTAAAGCATCGCATTGAAATTCTTATTTTTTACACTAATAAAATATATAACGGAACTTTTTCATTTAACAGAAATGTTATACAAGGGGATGATGTACACCTGTATGAAGGTATGTATGTACAGTGGCTAAATCACATAATCGAACAAAGTATGTATTTGCAAGACCAAAATGTGCTCTAAGCTTAAAAAAATGTTATCAATTAATTGTTTTTCACTTTTTCTGCACTTTATATTCTCATCTTTCCAAACAATATTAACTGTAAAATCTGAATGAAGAACCAAAATAAACCAACTTTTTGTGTTCAACGCATAATCGCACAAATCAAAGTAGGTAGGTACATAACAATAATAAAAATGCCGTTAATTTAAAACTTCGATTTTTTTGTGTTATTTATTAATGCGACTCATTTAGTGTCACTTAAGATTTTTAGTAAAGAACAATATTGAAAATGGCCCAAATTGAAAGCAATCATTTTTTGAAATAACGCAGTTAATAGTAATATTAAATTGAGAGGGTAAAACGGTGAGAGAAATTCCAGAATTGGTTGGAAAATTTAAGTCTACATCCCACGACATTATCAAAAGATTTTGCAATAAGTTAAGGTTAAACAACAAAAGACAAGAAGGTCCAGGTAAGATATTCACTGCCTGTTTTTTTAAAATAGTAAAAAATAAAAAAAAAAATTATATACTATATTTTTACGTGATCGGCGTTGCCTGAAGTAGCTGCTGGCAATTCAACTTCAGTTGTGTTGCAATCCGTAATGGACCCATTAAAATAAGAGTTTCATAAAACGCCATATTTGTATGGGAGCCCCCCGTAATGAATAATGATAAGGGGCAAGTATGTTTTGAGAAAATGTTAAAACTAATGAAGGTCGATCATACATTTTATCACTATATGGGCGACTCCTAGGCTGTTATGGGTCTTCTTCTTAAATTAATTTGTACACATACAAAATCCTGAACTGTAATTATAAGACTTAGTTATGTTGTGCAGGAAATCATAAATAAATAAAAAAATAAATATACATACATATGTATTTCTGGCCTGTACTGAAATTTTGTATGGGAGCCTCCTTTAAAAAATGGAGATAGCGGATAGGTATGTTATGGAGGAAAAACTTGACCCCTACAGCGCTTAGGATGCCCATAGACAAGTCAAATGTGTGATCAACCCAACTTTATTTTTCATAGTTTATGAGTTACGTGAATGTATGTTGGGCAACCTCCTTCATTTTGCACAAAGGTTAGTCCTATTGAATAGTAGTTTAGGCGGGGAGGGGGTCAAAGTTTGACATTTTGGTTCTTTCTCATTCTTGTAACTTTTTACCTATTGGTGTTAGCAAAATTTGTCCCAAGTAGCTTCGATAGCTATTCGATCAATCTTTTGAAAAATAATTTTTTTAAATTTAAAGCTTTTTTTATCCGGAATGTTTTTCTTTGCTCAAAAGATAGCTTATGTCTTTTCCTTTAAGGCAGTTTTGGTCGCTTTTTGGGATGCGAGGAGCTTATGTATAAAAAAAATAATTTCTAACTCTAAACGAGGGTTTTTCAATTTTTAGCATATGCAATGTTCTTTCTCATCCATGTAACTTATTACCTATTGGTGTTAGCAAAATTTGTCCCAAGTAGCTTCGATAGCTCGTTGATCAATCTTTTGAAAATTTTTTTTTTGTTTTTTTTTTTTCAAAAATTTAAAATTTTTTTTTTTTAATTTAAAACTTTCTTTTATCCGTAATGTTTTTTTTTTTTTGCTCAAAAGAAAGCTTATGTCTTTTCCTTTAAGGTAGTTTGACCGATCTTGTGTCTAAACTACTATCCAATAGCACTAACCTTGGTGCAAATTTCATCCAAATCGGAAGACATCGATTTAAAAATTGGGTCACTTGACATGAAATCCCACATATGTATGCACAAAATCGAAAATTAATTTAAAAGATTATTCCTACTAGAAACTGGGAATTATTTCTTTTTAAAAGTTACTTTGTTATATTCAACATTTTTATTTTTCGAATTTATAAAACACATAATGAAATTAAGCTAATAGAATAAATTCGAAAAATAAAAAATGTCTAGAATATTCAACATAAGTGATACACAATTTCATAATAAAAACAAACACATTATAACAAAATATTCAAAAAACAACAGCTTCCCCACCAAACTCACATCTACATTGATAGACAATACAATTAAACAATTGGATAAGGACAGAAATAACCCCAACAAATTTTCAAACTCAGAAAAAGAAGATAACAAATTTTACAGTGCAAAATACATACCTGGGTTAACCGATTACAACATACGGTCGTCAATAAAAACAAAAACATCTGTTTTGCATACAAACCCAATTTGACATTAAGCACGATTTTTTCTAGAGTTAAGCTTCGTTCACAATCAGAGAAACAATTTCGTTTTTTCTTCTATCTTTTTTCTTCCCAAAGCATTTCATATATTTTCCTTTTATTTTAAGAACAAAAATGTAACTAAAATTTTTTTAAAAATGTAACTAAAGTTGAGTCAACTAGAACTTCAGCAACAATTTGTATGAAATTGTTTCTGACGTTTAAAATAATTTTATTTAGTTTTGAATGAAAATTTTAACAAAATGTTTTAAAAAATAATAATAAATGCATAATATTGTTGTGGCTAAAATTTGCAAACGGTTTCTTAATGCAAAATGTGTGTGGTTGCAAAAGAAATTGTTGCTCTATTATGAACACCAAATGAAATATTTTTTTTTAGTTGTGAACGAAGCTTTAAGGTAGAAGTACATAACACGCGTTTATTCGTCGATGTGTGTCGTGCGTTTAAAAACTTAAGCGCATGAAAATTTGCAAGTTACACAACGCGCGTTACAAAAGCCATTCCTGTCAGCTGTTTTTGTTTACCTTTTTGTACATTAAAAATGGATTCGAAAATATGTATATCAAGATTTTTTATTTTATTGAATTTGTTTCTATTTATATATATTTTATGTTTTTAAATCTTACCAATAAGTTTTTCTTTCATGATTCACAAATTTGTTAAATTGTTCTTTTTTATTGCCAGCTGGTTACTTGTCAAAAATACACAACGCGTCAAAAAATTCAAAGTTAACCAACTTTCTGGCGCAAACGCGTCAAAATATTTTGCATGTAACTTGTTCTATGGAAAAACACTAGCTTAAATTTTTTTGACAGAAGTCTACAGAGCGCGCACTAACGCGTGTTATGTACTTCTACCTTTAAGGCGCCAATTAATAAACAACAACAAATTAACTTTGTATACGAATTACAATGTGAAGGAAATGACACACAGAGATGTGAGCTAATTTTTATAGGAACAACAAAACGTACACTGGAGACAAGAATGAGAGAACACAAGATGGACATAATGCACTAACAACACATCCTACATACTGGTCACACAATTAATTTCGATGATGTTAGAATTCTATTAATGTTAATGTATTTTTGTTAAGTTTAGTTAACATTTGTTATAAATTTATATTACATAGAACTCTTTGTAATATTTTAAATACTTGAATATTTTCTTTTGATTTTTTATATTTCATTCAAAAATAAACTTTCAACAATAAAAGGTTATGAGCCCAGGAAGCTCTGAAAAATAATTTAATAAAAAAAAAAATTAAAAAAAAAAAAAAAAAAAACAATTTTTTTTTTTTTTTTAAGAATTGAGAAGATAATTCAAGAAGAAAATGGATTTTACCAAGAATATAAAGATTCTACAAGGCGAAACAGATTGGCCAATGTGGAAAAGGAAAATAAGGGATCTTTTGGATTATCATGAAGGAGCTTTGGATGCGATAGACAGAAAATTGCATAAGCCAACACCTCCAGATCAATCTGCCACATTAGACCAAAGAAGAATATATAAAGAAGAAAGCGGTTTGTATAGAAAAGCCAACAGTTATTCAAAATCGGTGTTGTGTAGTTCTATAAGTGATGATATTTATCAAAAAGTTATGGACAAAGAAAGCGCTGCAGATGTGTGGGATGCCCTCAAAAATCTATTCGAAGCAACAGCAAAAGATCAATTATTTAAAATTTGTGCTGATTTTTTCTCGTTTGTATGGGATGATTGTCAAGATGTGACCATGCACATAGCAAAATTAAAAGGACTATGGATAGATTTTAATAATGGTTTAAAAGAGAAGAACTTGAATGAGCTACCAGATTTATTGCTCATGGGTAAGATATTACACATTTTGCCGTCGAGGTTTAATACCCTCAAGTCAAGTTGGATGATGCTATGTAAAAATGAAGACAAAACTTTTGATGAGTTAACAACGCAAATAACGATGTTTCAAAGAAATTTTGGAAAAACTGAAGACAAATTAAGTGAACAGGCCTTTGTAGCAAAGGGAAAATATAAGAAAAATGAAAATACAAGCAAATTTCAAAAGAAAAACGATGTCTGTAATTATTGCAAGAAGAAAGGACATTGGGTACGAGATTGTCGTAAGTGGTTAGCAGATGGCAAACCTAATAAAGAAGTAAATGAAGCCAAAGCTGTGACTCAAATGTGCTTGCCTGTATTTTGTGAAGAAATAAATGTGGTGCAAGAAGCCGATACCACAAGTTGGTGGATTGATAATGGAGCAACGCGTCACATCACAAACTCAAAGGAATATTTTAATGTTTATAAGCCATTTTCAAGTCCTAATTTTATCAAAGCTGCAGGTAAAGAAGTGCTAGATGCAGAAGGTAAAGGAACAATACAAATTGAGTGTAAAATCGACAACAATGTTGAAACGTTATTTTTAACTGACGTATGGTATGTACCTAAAATATCAAGAAATTTATTCTCAGTTCTTGCCGTTCAAGATAAGCATAAGAACAGTAGATTTATATCAACAACTACTAACTGTAGTTTAATTATTAATAATAAAGTAGTATTAAGTGGATCAAGATTAAAAGGTGGTTCACTGTACAAAGCCAACATCAAACCTATAAAGCAAAACTTTAACGAAGAAGTAAATGAAGTTCAAGATTCCGATTTATTACAGCTTTATCATGAAAGATGGGGTCATCAAGACAAACGACACATACAGAAGATGCTTAAGTTAGAATTGGGAATTCTTGTTAAAGAGAATAAGAATGTTTGTGAGCCTTGCATTTATGGAAAAGCCCATCGATTACCATTTGGTCATAGAGCAAATGTTACAAGTCCAGGTGAACTTATGTCAACAGATGTCTGTGGTCCATTTAGTGAATCATTTTCGAAAAAGAAGTACTTATTGATTTTTAAAGACGCATATACAAAGTATCGTTTTGGATTCGTAATAAAACAGAAATCTGAAGTTAAGGATTGTCTAGAAGAAGTTTTAATGTTAGCAAATACACGTGGTCATCCTATTAAAGAATTATTGAGCGATAATGGTGGTGAGTTTGACAACCATGAGGTAAAGTTAATTCTTAAGAAAAAATGGAGTTATGCAAAGGTTAACAGCACCGTACACACCTCAACAAAATAGTGCCAGTGAAAGAGAAAATCGAACAGTTGTTGAGATGGCTCGTACATTTAAGTATTCAAATCAAGAAGCTCAGTTTCCAGATGCCATATGGGCAGAATTAGTAAGAACAGCTATATATATATTGAACAGAGCTGGAAAATCGTCAGTTGAAGGTAAAAGTCCTTTTGAATTATGGATGGGGAAGAAGCCTAGAACACATCATTTAAGAATCATATCATGCGAATGTTATGTCCATATACCTAAACAAAAAAGAAGAAAGATGGATGCTAAAGCTACAAAAGGTTATCTTATTGGTTATGACGAAGATGAAAGATATCGTGTTTACATTAAAGAGAAATCGGAAGTTGTACTATCACGAGATGTTAAATTCATTGAGAAAATAAAACCGTGCTTAATAACTAATAATCAAATCAAGAAAAATTATATCAAGAACAATTTAGTTGAAAAAGATATTAGTGTAAACGATAAAGGAGTAAATCTTAGGTTTGAAGATTATCCTAAACCAGATATGGACAACATAATTGAACAAGAACCGTAATTGATAGAAGATTCAAAACAACTTAGTGAAGATGAAATATTTAGTGATACCAGTGAACATTCAGATTTAGATGAAATAATATCAGATAGAAACGTTGAAGAAACAAGTCATAATGATTCTGAAATACCACTTGTAAAAAGATTAAGAAATCGTAATAATCTTAAAAATTCTAGATATGAAGGAGGCAATGAATTCTGAAATAAATTCTCTATATGAAAATGAAACATGGGAAATGTCAGATCTTCCCAAAGATGCAAAAGCTTTACCATCAAAGTGGGTGTATCGCATGAAGATGAATCCAGATGGTACTATTGAAAAGTTTAAAGCCAGGCTAGTAATTAAAGGTTTTGCTCAACGTGAAGGGATTGATTATAATGAAACATTTAGTCCTGTAGCACGATTAGGAACAGTACGAGCAGTATTGAGTATAGCAGCAAGCAATAACATGCAGTTATATCAATTTGACGTTACTACAGCATTTCTTTATGGTAAATTGGAAGAAGACATTTTTATGAAGCAACCTGAAGGATATAATGATGGTTCGAAACGTGTCTGTAAGTTAAAAAGAAGTTTGTATGGTTTAAAACAAGCACCACGTTGTTGGAATAAACGTTTGGTAAATTATTTATTAAAAATTGGATTCAAAGTCTGTGATGCTGACCCATGTTTATTTATAAGAAACAAAAAAGAAAATAAATTAATTTTAGTGTTATATGTTGATGACGGTCTAGTTGCAGGAACAAATGAAAATGACCTTAAAGATTTATTAAAAGAATTAAAAGCGGAGTTCAAAATGACTGCAAAAGAAGCAAATTATTTTTTGGGGTTGGAAATAAAGAAAGAAAATGATGCAATAAAAATTTGTCAAGAAGCTTATGCCAAAAAGATATTAGAAAGATTCAATTTTGATGGTTGCAGATCAGTTTCAACTCCAATGACTAAAGTGGTTAATGATTTAGAAACAGGGAAAGATGAAGATGTATCTAAATTTCCTTATCGACAAGCAGTTGGGGCAATAATGTACTTAATGCTTGGTACTAGACCTGATCTTGCATTTAGTATTGGCTACTTGTCTAGGACTTTAGATAATCCTACAAAAGAAAATATTTTCGAAGTAAAAAGAGTTTTTCGATACATAGCTGGTACAAAAGACTATGCTATAACATACAAAGCTGATAACAAATTAAGGCTAGAATGCTACAGTGATGCTGATTTTGGTGGTTGTTCAAAGACGGGCAGATCAACATCTGGTATCGTAATAAAATATGCTGGAGCTATAATTTCATGGATGAGTCAAAGGCAGCCAATAGTTGCTACTTCTACAACAGAAGCTGAGATAGTTGCTGCTACTGAAGCTACTAAAGAAATTATGTGGCTAAAGAGACTATATTCAGAACTTATTAATTTAAATGATATTCCTGTATTGCAAGTGGACAATAACGCAGCAATAAAATTAGCTCAAAATCCAGAGTTTCATCGACGAACTAAACATATTGCTTTAAAATATTTCTTCATACGAGAGAAAGTCTCTGAAAAGGAAATAAGTGTTAAACGAATATCAACAGAAAACCAACTAGCTGGATATAAAAGCTCTATTTTTAGTTGCAAAAATCTAAAAATTGGTAGAGACGTGTAAGATAACCTAACGAATCATAATCAATCAAAAGCTCGATTTTGATTTTGTTGATAATACGAACTTTTGGATTTTCATCATCGCACAGCCTAAACGCTTGAAGCTAAAAACTTGAAATTTTGACCGGAGGTGGGTCTATCCCCAAATCGGTCCACTAAGACGGGATTTTTGGAAATTCGAATGTTTAGGGGATATAAAAGGGTAAATTCGGAAACCTTTTATCTCCAAAACTAAAAGAGATACAAAAAAACTGTAATACTTATCGTTGTTCTTTTGAAAAATAAGTGGACAGGTGCCTGGTACCTTTTGTGAAATTCGGCTCTTTTAGGGTGAAAACGGGTAAAACCTGAATTTTGGTACGTAAATAGGAAATACGGGAAATTTAATATCTTTTTTCAGTTTTTGGTTCTACAACTGGTATTTTTTAATTATCGTTAATATTGGACCTTAAAACATAAAATTCAATATGCAATGTCATGAGTGGATGGGAATCTATGAGGGAACTTTTTGATACAATTTAATAATAGTTTGTGCTAGTAAAGATCCGTAGAAATATTGTGTTCCTTAGTTAGCCTATTTCATTTATTCTCTAAAGCCTGGTACTCTGTTCAGTATTTCGTGCGAAATGTTTTCAAACTCAATATAAAAAAAATTTCTTACGAAAAACATGCGAAATGTTTCTAGCAACATTTTTATTTTCCGTACGAAACAAGTGCAGCTCATATTATTTCGCACGGAATTTTAAGCAACAGCTTATAATTTTTTGTAATTTTTTATTTTGTATTTGTGAAGTGGGGTTTATAACAAGCGTTTCAAAAAGAAAAATGTAGAAAAGTGCAAAAATTATTAATAAATGTTCTTTTTTCTTATTTGACCTTTATTTATAATTACTTTCAATTATTTAAGCTTGAGGTCTTTTTATTTATAAAATATTCTTTTATTTTTTCAATATTTCGCTAACCTTTGGTTAGCATCGTCAGGAAAATTAACAATTTGAATTAAAATAACAAAAAACGATAAGCTTAAATAATTGAAAGTAATTATTAATAAAATTAAATTTTTTGTTTTTTACTTTAGGAAATTATAAAAATAATATTGTTTTACTTTTTTAATGACAATTGTAAAAACACATGGTTTTTGTCATAGATGGGGGTAGTGCACTAATGTTGAAGTTTCAACTCATACTTAGTGATAGTTCAAAATGATTGCAAACATTTTGTCGATGTTGGGTGATGAATTGAAAACTAGCAATCTTACTAAACATGAGTGATAGTAATGTTAAAAAATTTTGCGCTAAAAAAATAGTTTGATTTAACAAAAAGCAATCATCAGTTTATTGCAATTTTTTTTCTTCACTCATTTGACTGCAACTTAAAATTTTGCACAAAATTTAAAATACAAAACTTGTGTTTTCATGATTAAAGCCAAGAATTATTCCGTTATTGACAGAATTTCATTTAGTTTAATTTCCTTTGCTTAGCATATCATCAGAAAAATCAGAAAATTTTTAAAATTTTAGTGACATTATGTTTCTGTACAGCTTTTTGATTGCAAGTTCAAATTTTGAACTACATATTTGAATTGAGTGCAGATTTTATGCATTCAATCACAGTTAGTGTTAGTAAAAAAATTTGCAATACCACTTTTTTTTTTTTTAGTGATAGTGAAAAAAAAAATACCAATCCCTTTTATATTTTGTTGACATCATATGCTAAAATAATTCACGGGCTCATTTTCTAAAATACTGCGCTAAAAAAAATTGGGATATAATATCTGTAACAGTGCGGTGCCTGATTTTTAAGAAAAACTACACATAACACCTTTTGAAGGAGCCTTTTTCAAAATATGTTCATTAGGGTGGGTCAATTTTTTTGCCCACCAAGCGTATAGCAAAATCGTAATCTACGGAAAATTCTAAGAACTTTTCCTAAAGAAACCATGGTTCTAAAATCTAAATCGAGCTTCCGGATTTTGACTTGAAAATTTGGTGCTCAGGAAATCTGAAAAATGATACTTTTTTGAAAATATTTATTACAATTGGTGAATAGTTGGCCTATATCGCTAAAAAAGGGCTTGTTTAAAAGGAAATTTTCTCTGCTAAGAAAATTCTGTACAGAAATAATTGGTTAAGAGGTTTTTTAATTTAATTTAAATACATTTTAATTCAAAATTGATCAAAATAAAACAATTGATTCAAAACTTAATTAAACGAAAATTTATTTAAAACAAATTTAAGCAGAAACTAAAAATAAAAAAAATTAAAAAAATAAATTATTTTTTATTATGTATTATTCTATTTTTTAAAACCGAATGAAAGAAAAATAAAAAAACTTATAAAAAAATACCGGCCAAACCGGGGGTAAATAAATTAAGTTTCGGTATTCTCGTGGTATTCTGTTGCGGCTTTCAATAGTAACTGCCAAAATATCATCGCGATTACATTCTATGGCACGCCGGAAAATATTGGTAAGCAATTGAATATGTGCTGATAACCCTAGATCAGTAAACACATAACAATTTTTGCTCATAAAAGAAACCTTAGTTTTAAGTTTTTTTTATGGCAAGTACGCTTAAATATAACAAATAAGAAAATTAAATGAATATTAACATATGTAGATTTTTTGTGGAAAAGATTGTCATACAAGGAGTGGTAATCTTTGTGCATATACTGGTTTAATGTTTGGAGGCATTTCAATTTCGGTTAATCGATTTTATATCGAGATTCATAGAAGTTTCTTGGCTCAATTATTTTTAGAGTTTTAGTTCTCTTTTTTTAACTCATCCGTTCCAAACTATAGGTGTGACGCGGTTTTCAATAAACCTCGTTGTGTTTAAAAAAACAATCGACGGATGTTGCTGACTTTTGCATCCCCAAGTCGGATTAAAATAAAATTTCCAGGAATGTGTTCGTAACCCTTAAAGAACGTTTGGTCCAAATAGTTAGCGACTAACATAGTCAAGTGGAGAGTACATTGGCGCCGAACAGTACCAGTTTTAACACATTACACTTTTTGTTTATAGAAGAAAGCTTAGTATTAGGTTTTTAAAAAATAAACAAAAAATTACTTTCAACAAATAGCACTTGTTGCAGGAATATTTTGTATATACAGGCCTGTTCTCCAAATCACTTTTACTCAAATCACGTGATTTCAAATCACATGTGCCTACTAAAATCACACGTGTGATAATTAGTGTCCCGTTTTTGTGTGTTTTGGTGTGATCTTCAATTGCCGAAAGCACACCAAGAAACACAAACACGGTATGACTTACAGAACACCACAAAATCACGCTCGTGATTTTAAAAACACGTAATTTGAAATCACGCGATTTTCAGAACAGGGCCGATAACTTCTAAACCCATTAAGGTATCGCAAAACCGCTAAGTAGATGTATATATGACCAATAGAGATTCGCAATGGTGCAATATAAAAATCTCAAAATAACAAATACCGCTTCTTATAGGCTAGACGACGATATGTTTTTATATAAAAACAAGTAAGAAAGTACATTCGGTCAAGCCCGACCATATAATACCCTACACCACAGTATTTTAAAACACATTTACGAGAGTGCACCCTATTCGGGACCCACGAAGAATCATGCTTATGTGTCCATATAAATATGGATCTATCTATGTTTTAAATTTCATTAAAATCGGTTTGAAAATTTGTGAGAGGCAGAAATCGCCCTACCTCCCCTTGTGGGAGCATAGATTATGTAGCCATATAAATCTGGATCTACCTAGGTTTTGAATTTACCGTGATCTGTTCTAAAAAAAATCGCAACGCAACGCACAAAAATTTCATTGAAAGCAAAACCAAATTCAAAAATATTTTATAATTTTGTTTTTGCTTTCTATAGAAATTCCTATTTTGTTTTAAAATTTTCAACGTGTATGAAATTTAAAAATTCAATATGAGTTTCTAAAAGAATCAACAACAAAATTAAAAAAATTTTTTAAGTTGTTTTTGCTTTGTTGTTTTTTTAAAGGAATAAGACCGTAAATTAAGTAAAGTAATTAAGAACAATTTTGATTTTTAGTTTAACTGTTAATTTTTAATTTTTGATATTCTTTAACTTTTGATTTTCAAATTTAATTTTCATTAAATTACTTTCACTGAGGAAGGAATTTTACAACTTGGAATTTTTATTAAAATTTATTAATGATTTTTCTTTGGCACAAAAATCAACCCATGTTCAAATCCCAGCTCAGCCAAAGAAAAATTATCAATAAATTTTAAAAAAAATTGCAAGTTGTAAAATTCCTTCCTCAGTGAAAGTAATTTAATGAAAATTAAATTTGATGAACTCAAGCCTAATTAAAGAATATCAAAAATTAACAGTTCAACTAAAAAACCAAATTGTTCTTAAAAATAGCTATGGCACAAACCGTAATGTTTACATTTGTACTTTAATTTGTACAAATAAAATGTCAACGAAAGTAGACAAAAAAAAAAAAACATAATAAACAAATGTATTCAGGTTTTCAAGACAAAGTCTTGACAGAAAGAATACAAAAAAAACAGAGGAAAGGAGGCAACATGTAATTTGAAATTTAAAAATGATAATAACAGCAAATTTCGAACCACCAGTACTACTGGTTAAAAGATTGATGTTTGACTGTTGGCTGGCGGGAACCGCAGTGGTGCAGTGGTTAGAACTCAAAGATTTTCTAAAGATAGAATGTGGTGATTCTTGAAACATGTAAAAATCAACCCAGGTTCAAATCCCAGTTCAGCCAAAGAAAAATTATCAATACATTTTAATAAAAATTCCCAGTTGTAAAGTTCCTTCCTCAATGAAAGTAATTTAATGAAAATTAAATTTGATGAACTCAAGCCTTATTAAAGAATATCAGAAAGTAAAGTAATTAAGGTTAAAAATGTAGTTTTTCAAATTTATTATTGGTTAGACTGAAATGTGTTTGTATATAAAGTTTCATTAAAACTCATCTACACGCTTTTTAAAAAGGCAAATTTCCTGTTCATTATCGCAGCTGTTGCTAATTTGTACGTTCGGCTATGAACACATAAAATTTTTGTTTCTGTTGTTGCTTAAATTTTTCGCAGTTGTTTTACTATCTGGAACATGTCAATTAATTTTAGGTTGCCATTATCCTCTAATTTTTTTAAAAGGCATAATAAAGTACATACTTTCTATGTTGTGTACAAAGCCAAGATTTGCTTCAGTAAGTTCATTTTAAAAAAAATTAGCTTAAAACAGGTGAACAACAGTTTTGGGAACATAAGTTACCTTTTACGGCTGGATAGTTTTTTAAAAATCTTTTAACTACAGGCGCCATCGAGTTAGTACATGACGCAGCATTTCAAAACATTCCAAATCACAAAATTCAAACATTTCTTTCAGATTTCCAGTCTTTATAGTCGATGGTGAAAATTTGTTTCTTTAAATACAATATGCAGAAAACGTGTTTTAATTTTGGGCAAAAAAAAAGTACAAAATGAAGTACCAGATCCCGTTGAAAGTGTGGACGGATTTTTACCATTCTCAATTGGCTTAAAATTTATTTTGAGTTGATCAGTACACCAACTGATGACCAATTTTTCTTTATTTACCGTAGGTAATTTTATTAGTTTTACTATTTGGGTCAAGTTTGGATTCAAGCACTATTTTTTTTTTGGAATTCTGTACGTTTAAGTCGATAACGTAAGTTAATGCTCTAAATCGCTTTTTTTATATTTGTAGAATTTACTTACTTGAACTATGTTAAAATCTTTATTTTATTAAAATATCACAGTTTCTATATGAACAGTAAAATGGAAAAATTTTTTTTCTAAGAAATGTAAACAAAATCACGAGCGTTGTCAACTTTGAAATTTCCAAACGCACCAAAATGAAGATAAAAACGCGTTAATTAAAAAACGCACCAAGTTTAGAATTCTTTTTTTATTTAAAATATTTATTGAATTAATTTTGCATAAAAAGTATATTATATCGCACTTGTTCAACAATAATTTATAAACTCAAAATTTAAAAAGTTTGGAACAAATCTAGCTTACCGACGCAGCTCCAAATAAAATGAAAAGAACCAACGGTGATGGAAAATTAAAAAATATAAGAACAAAATAAACAGCGAAAAAAGCGGCGCAAACGCATAGTTTTTGAGTTATGGACCTCAAGTTTTCGTATAAATATGCGATATTACTGAGCGTATGGATCCAATATTGTTATAATTTTAAAGTATTTGAATAGATCTTTCTGAATATACAATATTTATATCAAAATTTTTAACTCCAATTACAGTTTTTACATTTAATTGTTAGTCCCAATTTACAATGTGGCAAGTGAAAGGCAGACAGACGAAGTTTGTAGGCGAGAGAGGAAACAAGTGAAGTGTGTTACGCATACAGCGTCGCCCCCTTACCAGCAAACTTCGTCTGTCTGCCTTTCACTTGCCACATTGTAAATTGGGACTTACGGAAGTGCACTAGGTAAATACCTACTTGTGCGGTTTATTCAAATAAAAGTGTAAAAAATAAAAGTTTATTAAATAACAAACACCAGGGGCCTAATTCTGGTATTCGTGACCTAATTCCGATTCGTTCAGTATTGACTGAAATAATCAGATATTAAATTGCTTTCGAATCGAGAAAGTACTCGATCACGACTGCCAGAATCTGGCCCCAGCTTCGCTAACTAAAGATCATCTGGAAAGACGTCCTTCGGCCGGGCGCAAAGATTTTCTCTTTTATGGTATAACCAATACTGCCTTCGCTAACTAAAGCTTATCTGCATAGCCGGCCATCGGCTGCGCGCAAAGATTTCATCCTCTATGGCATAACAAACACTGACTTCGCTAACTAAAGCATTTGTGCATATTTTCTCCTCTATGGCATAACAAACACCGGCTTCGCTAACTTAAACTTCTCTCCATAGTAATTATAATGATTACTAAAACTCTTGTATTTTCGCAAGCTCATCCCCGCTTCTTAACATTAATATTAACAAAACAATTTTTAATTTTACATTAAAGGAATACGAAAAAGAATTTGTAAACCATTCGTTTCATTAACAAAAATTAGATAAAATAGCACGATACTCTTACAGCGGCTGGATATAAATATTACGTGTCGATATTTTCTAACAAGTGAAAAAAATAATAATTTTGAGTCAATATACAATTGTTGAACAAGTGCAATATCATATTTTTGTATTAAAAATAAAACAATAAAACAGTCTTTTACAGTTCAGGGTTTTAAGAAAAAGAGAAAAAAAACTTAACAAAAAACTAAACAAATTTGTATTCATTTGTACTAGATAATACATTCTTTTAATTTCATAAACTATTTACAAAATTTTTTAAAAAAACATCAACTGAACGACAGTTCAGTATTTTTCCTTTTATTAAACTATTTTTAAAAATTTATTTTTAATCAGAAGTTTAAAATTATAATATTTTAAAATATAACAATAAAACAGCCTTTCACAAAATACATAGTTAAAAAAAACTAAACTAATTTGTACATGCATAGTATGTATCAAGGTCAAGGTCTGTGCAAGGAGCTAGATGTTTCTTTTGTTTATTTCTTAACGATGTCAAAACTTGGATATGCCTTGGTATGTATATTTGCATTAATTTGCACTAAAACTATAATAGTCCGGAGTATATGGATTTAAAATTATGAAGAAGTTATTTGTTTATTAGTGGAGCTAATATTGATTAAATTAATTAATAAATTTTAATCAAATTTTCCACAAAATGCTTATACCCACCGTTTGGTTAAATACCAGGGTATTTACCAATTCTTACCCAATTTTGCCTATTTATTACCAATTGGATATTTACCCTTTTCCCATTTATAATCATTACTATTAATGTGGCATTTAATACTATCAGAAAGTTGGAAAGTTTCACAAAAAGAATTTTCACATTTTAACCCATTTTTAATTTGAAATAATGCATCACAACTATAAGAGACATTCTATTGCGTATCTTTGATTTAAACAAATTAATTAAACGGAAACGCGTGCATTTAAGTATGGAAGTGACACAATTTTAAACGCGATATTTGCATAAAAGGCTCCAAAGAGGATAAATATATCGTTTATGCCTTCATTGGTCCCACAAGGAAAAACATGCAATTGCATATTTTTGGCTACCCTGCTTATTACCTAACTTGCAATGGTATATAACATTTTTACCTTTTAAAAAAGTTAACTTTTTGTAAAATTTCAAGGCAGTCTGGCTTAAATTTCTTTAACTAATTATTTGTGAATTTACAATAAGTTTTTGATCTCTTTTTTTCTTATTGCTTGATTTTATCTTATACTGAAACAACTAAAATTTGACTTGTTGGTACTACCAAAAATTAAAAAAACGCACACAAATTAAAAAAAAAACGCACCGCGTAACTGCTAAGGAATTTTCTCACAAAAATTTAAAAAAAGCACCCAAAATGGTGCGAAACGCACAGTGTTGATAACTCTGAAAATCACAATGTTGTTTCACAGGGTATTATTTTAATTAAAAGTATGAAAGACAACTAACAATACTATTGAACAAAACAATATTTTAAAATCAGCCGCAAAACTGTATATTTTTATTTTTGAACACGTGTTATTATTTTTATTTTGAAGACAACAACACGTGCGTGACAAACAATAACAATGAAAGCAAAAATATATCAGAAAACATTACGGTGCTATATTAAACATAAAAAAGTCAAGAAATGAATAAAAATAAGAAGAAATCTTTAAATTTAGCGGTTTATATGCTTAAAAAATTATGCAAAAATTTTGTTATATAAATAAAATCTGTAAATTTGCCAGTTTATAAAATCTTATAACTGTAGCCCACAACCAGGGCTATTGGGGCCACCAGATGCCACTTTCAACAAGTTAGAAGTTTAGGGGCTATTCAATATTAAAGAAAAAAAAAATTCAAAAATTGTGAAACAAGTTGTTATATGAATAAAATCTGTAAATTTGCCTGTTTAAAAAATCTGATAGCTGATTTCGATAGCCCACAACCATGGCTATAAAAGCCACCAGATGTCACTTTCGACAAATTAAAAGTTTAAGGGGCATTCCACATTAAAGAAAAAAAAATTCAAACATTTTGCAAAAAGTTATATGAATAAAATCTGTAAATTTGGCTGCTTATAAGATCTGATAATAGCCAATTTACACTACAACAAAATATAGTACTTACGAGATTACGAATCAAATCTAATTGTTTTTGACAAAACAAAATCTACTTCGGGATTAGATTTCAACGAAATCTACTTAAAATCTAGTTGTACTAAAGCGGCCCATACACTTGCAATAATATTGTATATGATATTCGCCATATTATTTCTATTTTGTCCTATATTATGCAATAAGCTGCAGAATGGTTTTATTCATTCAATAAAAAGGTGAACATAACCTATAGGAATAACATAAACCACATTGTACAATGTTGCCAACACATTTCACTTCTTTTAGTTGTGCAATAAAAATCAAAAGTCTTCTGATTGTTGCCAATATATTGTGCCACCTTCGAATATCAAATACACATTAGTGATATAAGTGTAAAATACGTTAAATTGGACAATTTTATTGCAAGTGTATGAGCCGCTTAAGTAATGCAACAAAGTTTTTCTCCATATAGTACCGAAAAATACTTCTTTGTGCAAGAAAAAATGCCATTTTAACAAAAAACAAAACAGAAACTGTTAAAAAAAAAATTTTCAAAAATATTGGTAAAATAAGTGAAGGTAATGCAAATTTTTTAATGTCTATTTCTTTTTGTGTTTGTAAGTGTTACGCAAAAAACTTTTAGTCAGTTGTTTTGTTATAAAAACAAAATCTCGCTAATGTCAAAAAAGTATAATGTAAAAGCACTAGATTTTGAGGAAGATCTGAAATGAAATCTACTAGATTTCGTTGTAATGGAAATGGCCTATAACTGACTTTCGATATACTAAAAGTTTAGGGAATATTTCAAATTAAAAAGAACAAAAATCAAAAATATTGCAAAAACTTGTTATATGAACAAAATCTGTAAATTTGCCTGTTTATAAAATCTTAAAACTGAGAGATATGAAACACTCTTATAATTATTCTGTTTGTTTTTATTTTTAATAATATTTTGTTTAACTATACACGTGCTCAGCAATGTTGTTTCGTTTGCGGTTGATTTACATAAGAAAAAAACAGGTAAAAGTTGCGGTTGAAAAAAGTTGTTTTGTGCACAGCGACTATGCATTTTGACAGAGTTGTTCTATAAAATTTTACAGCATTATTTCACCAATGTTTTCAATGGTTGTTGTATTTGCTAAAAAGCAAAATATATTTATGTAAAAACCGCTTTGAAAAAGGGCGCAAGTTATTCTGAAGCTTCGTAAAGACGATGCACATTGGTCTGGCGAGCCACATTTTTGGCCAAAACTAAAATAATCACTTATATACATGAATTCAAATAAAAGAAACAATTGATAATAAAAAAACATAAATTTTATTAAGTTTCAATAGTTTAGATCTTTTTTTTAGCCCATCTATAGCCAAAGGAACGTTTTATTTACTTCACTTTTTTAATATTTTTAACTATAGTTAAATAATAATATTATATTATAATATTTTTTTAAATAAAATTCAAGTAAAAATCAAGCAGGGACTGGAAATGGGGAATTGATTTATTTTTGATTTGTACTTGATTTTCAATAAACGTTTATGTGGTTTATAAGGTAAGAAGTATTCTGATAACACATAGGAAAATTACTCAATTAATTCGTTTTCCAAAATTAAGTTATCTTCTTCATTTTGTTCTTTAGGTTCATCGTCTGAATTTTCTTCATTATCTATATTTTTTGTCATGACCTGAAATATCAGGAAGATCCTCGCTTAATAAAGCATTAACTTCTGGTTAAAATGTTAAGCGCTTTCGTTGATATATGCGCGTTTTTTTAATACAAAGTCTTTAATACATTTTTTGTATTAAATTGGTCAATTGATCTTGAAGATTTCTGTCTCCCGGAGTACACCCGATTTTTTTTAAAATGATATTTCTTATATTCATTAGAAATATTTGTTTCTCCGATTTTTTCCAAAATATAACTAAAAACACGTTCGTTTTTTTTTCTTGTATTTTACGTCAACTTTGCCAAACTCTGAGTAAATCACAATTTTTGAAGCAAAAGTTTCCTGAAACAAAAATTGATATCTTAAAAATAAGCAAAAACTAGCAGAAAATTACGGATGATTTGTAAGCACTAAATATCACTGTAACTTTGTGTATTTTTAGTTCGTTGAAATCACATGAAATCACATAATTTTTATAATATATTCTTTTTTTTATTAAAAGCTAAAATCACTGATTTTGAGGTTATGAAAGTTTTTTATGTTATTTCTTATTTCCATAATTTTTATTTCATATTTCACTATAAAAAATTTAAATACTTTCCATCGTCATTAATATCCATAACTAATATATTTTAAAAGTTTTTTTTATTTTCGTGTAACCAGTGACTCAAATAAAACAAAAAACTACACCACGTGTTTCAATTTATCACTGCACTTAAAGCATTGTACTTATTTTATAGAATAACGGTTAATTGAAGTTTGCAAAACCAAATTATTTTACTTGTTTATCTGAAGTGTTTGCTACAATATTCCAACAACAAATATAGGAAAAAAAGTTTTGAGTTTTGGCCAAAAAAAAAAATGGGTCTTGGAGACCATTGTGCGATGGTCAGATCTTACAATATTGTAAGCAGGCGTTGCCAACAGCAATATTTTTCTGACAATGGTGCGATTGTCAGATGCATTAATTTTGCACTTCTGCAAATACAAATGAGCTTACAATGTTCACACAGTTGTAAGACGTTTTAGCCAATTTTAATGAAATTTAAGAAACGCTGCTTACCAATATTGTTAGATCTCACCATCGTCTGTACGAAGCTTTAGCATACACATAAAAACTCAATAAATAAAACGGCCTATACACTTGCAATATTATTGTATTTGATACACAGAAAAAAATAAAAATTGATTTCAATTAAAAAATTTGTGATATTAATTAAAAATTTAATTAAATTTGCACCAGTAAACAAATTAATAGTATCAATTAAACCAGTTAATAGTTTTAATTAAACGTTTAATTCACTTGATTAAATGTTTAATTCACTTGATTAAATTTTAAATTCAAACTGATTTTATTTTTGATTAATGCTTTAATTGGTGAAAAATTTTGGAGAATTTTTTCTGTGTATTCGCCATATTACATATTTCAATTTTGCTATATTTGCGGCAAAAACTGTGTGTGTATAGCTCCTGTTATATTTTTTCATAGCTGTATTTTAAATAATAATAATATCGATATTGACTATCGATAGTCTTAAAATATCGATGGTACTATAATCTATAGTTTCCCAGCACTTGAGTAATTCTAAGTCGATTTAGCCATTTCCGTCTACCTGTCCATCTGTTGAAACACGCTCACTTTCGAAAAACTTAAAAAAAAGATCAAAGTTGCTCTCAAATTGCTTCTAGTTATCCTAAACAGATTGGGATTGAAATTCAGCAAAATCAAATCAGCAGGATGAGAGTTATGAGTCTAAATGTGGAACCACTATCCTAAAAATTTGATCATTTTGTTAAAAAAACTAACATACATAAATAGTGGTATGCATAATGCACGGATTGATATAAGATTTGGTACAAATTTATTCTGTATGACTAGAAATAATATTGTTAAATTTCGTGAAGATCGGTCCATAATTTACTATATAAAGCATACTCTCGGAAAAAAATTTAGTACGCCTAAAATCGTTCACAATAACACAATTTACCATTTACCATAGGCCCTATGTAGAGCAAAGCCGCAACGAATAATTTAGCATATGTCCAGAAATAATACCATGCAATACCATGCATTTTTGTAATAATCGGTCTATAGTTAACCAAAGATCTCATATTTAGCCTTCTGAAAACCCCTTTTAAACTATAACAAAGTTCACTACTATATCGAAATTTGTTCTAATTTAGGTTTTTTAATACTAGAAATCAGTCCATCACTACCATAGGCCCATTATAAATATTCCTCCCGAAAATAAGTTTAGTTCAGCTAAACCTCTTACGAATCATGATATTTTACTCAAATTTGTTCAAATTAAGTTTAAAATGACTAGAAATAAAGCATAAAGTGCTATGATTGTTGGTCAGTAATTTAACATATGAAGGTCCAAACCGCAACCAATTTCAAAACTGACATCTGGGGCCAGATTCTGGCAGTCGTGATCGAGTAATTTCTCGATTCGAAAGCAATTTAATATCTAATTATTTCAGTCTATACTGAACCATTTGGAATTATTTTTTCGTTATTGTAAAGCATTCATTTGAGTTTCACAATACTGAAAAAATAATTTCGATTCGTTCAGTATTGACTGAAATAAAATTGCTTTCGAATCGAGAATGTACTCGATCACGAATGCCAGAATTAGGCCCCTGTTTTTATAAAGATTAATTCATAATTTCATATTTTTATTCATATTTTAATTCATAATTTTTTTTATTAAAATACATATAATATATATATATATATATATGTATATGTATATGTATATATATAAATATAATATAAATATATAAAATATATCTAAAGCCTGGATTTTTCGAAAATCCACTAAAATATCTCAGGGAAGAAACAAGATTTTACAAAGGTTAAACATTTTAAGGGTATTTGGTAGGAGTTTCAGACGACAAACCAGATTTTATAAATAAAGATGAATTTGCACAGTTTTAACGCCTCGACTATGGCGAAAATCAGGGTTTTTTTAATCCAAGCTAAGATAAATTCAGCGCAACTCAAATCCTAAAAAAGTATACTCTGGGCTATGGGTTACAAATTGGTCGGCCTGTGTAATAAATCAAATCTTATTCTTATTTTAAAGTTTATGTTCTGCCAGCAGTGCGACCAATTTGGCTGCTAAACTTACAAATATGTATTACAAATTTTGATTAAGCTGTAAAATTTTTATTAAGCATTTTATTTTTATAAAATATTTCCAGCTTTTTTAGCATTATTTTTAAAAATTTAGGGAAATAGTCTTATTAATTAAACTTAATTTTTTTTTAAATTATGATAAATTTTAGCGTTTAAAGCAGTGTTCGAAAATAAACAGTACATTATTTAGCGTTCGGCTCACACACCCAAGAACGATATCTATTTTTTTTAGTGATTGTGTAGACGAACACAACCCTTAATAACGTTCGTAACTATTTTCAAGACAGAGCCGAGCATTATATATTGTTTTGTTCTTCGTTAAAAAAACAGAACAATTGTAGTGATACTGTAGACAAACACTATATTTTAATGTTCTATAATGTTTCGTTTTTTACATTGATTAAGATATGAACAAACCCAAAATTTTAGCAACGACCGCACCACGAACAGCTTGTGTCTGCATGGTGTATATGTTTTGTTTGTGTAAAATTATTTTGCTGACTTGTTGTAATTTTTTCGTATGTGTATTTTGTTTTTTTAAAAAAAGGTTTGATTTTTTTTTACCAGCCAAAAGCGACGAACATTAATGAGTCGAAACGAACACAATAAAGTTTGTGGGTTAAAAAAAAAACCGAACGGAATTAAATGTTCTCATCTTTTGTTGAGTTTGATAAAAACAGTATTATTTTTGTGTTCGAAAGATGACTAACAGGGAAACGTTATTTTTTTTAATGATTTTCTACACAAACACTATTAGCGTTTGTGTTTTCCACAAATCTACCGAGCCGAACTCTAAGGGGCGATATTTAGTGTTTATTTTCGAACAATGGTTTTAAGATCGATTCATAATTAAATAAAAAAAATTATAAAATCACTTTCTTTTTATCGTCCATTTTCTTTATAACACTTTTAGAAAACAATTCAAAATAAGTGGTTTGCTAATTGTGCTGCTATTTTGTATAATTGCTTACATCTGTAAACCATATGGTAGCTTTGTTTTTCCGGACAAATTTTTCGAAATGGGTGAATCGTTCTGCAGAAAACTCTCAACCCAAAAATTATTCACCAGACAAAAATACAATTTTCCGCTTTTTAAGTTGGTTTGACAGCGACTGTTTACATTTAAATAACGTTTAAAAAACTGTTGTCATATAAGAAAAACTGCGATTTCTTCCACTTCTTAATTTGTCATTGGCCCAAAAAAAGTATTGCTTTTACTTCTGATTCAATAAATGTAAACAGTCGCTGTCAAACCAACTCAAAAAGCGAAAAGTTGTTCACACATTTTCGTATTTTGTTCGACAGTTTTTGGTTTCGACTGCAGTTTTTTTAATCCTGCATTTAATGAATCAGCAGTAAAAGCACCAGTTGTTTGCTTAAAAGATTTACTTAATGTTGAGGCGAAATTACACAAAAATTTTATTATCCAAAAACTGTCCAAGAAAAAAAATTGTTGTCCTATTTTTGTGTATATAGAAGAATAGAACCCTTTAAGCCACTCAGGCTAAATGCCTACGAAACCACTGTACGCTTGGATGCAATGTTGGCAGCCCAAAAGCCAGGATCGGATGCCTTGGCCCAATCAGTCATTCGTCTTAAAGCAAACCTGATGAGCGAAGCTTGAAAACAAGAAAAATTATCCATGCTTTTAAATTAATAATTTTTTATGCATTTAATTGTTAATTTGTTTAAAGTATTGTTCATAATTTGTATGTAGCTAAAGCCATTTGAATTTATTTATAAACTCTTATTTGTATTTAAAGTACAATACTTAACAGTTTTCGCTTCAAATCCTATTTATATAAATTATGATTATTGTTGAAAATGCAGCTGGAAAAAACAAAAACATTGTTACAGTATATACAAGTTTTTCTCCAAAAGGGTGTTTTTTCATTGTCTACCAAAGTTTCGCTTCTTCGTTATATTTGGTAGTTACAGAGAAGACAAAAAAAAAAAATATGTAATTTAAATTTGGTTATTAATATTATACTTTTTTATTACTCTAATACTGCAAAATTTTTCACCAATTTAAGCATTAATCAAAAATAAAATCCGTTTTAATTAAAAATTGAATCAAGTGAATCACAGATTTAATCAAGTGAATTAAACGTTTAAGCAAGTGAATTAAACGTAGGGTTTCTAAATTCCCGGGCTATTTCTATTCCCGGGAAACGAAACAGAAAAAATCTTATTCCCGGGAATCCCGGGATATTTTGAATAAAACATTCATATGTGTGTATTTTTATAATTTTTTTTTTTTTTAAATCACGAATTATTAAAACTTATTAATATTTAGTAGTTATTATTAAAAGCAACTTTGTATAATAAATTTTCTTTAAGAACCATATTTTTAATTATTATTAAAGCATTAAAAAGCTTATCAGAGATTCCATTTATAATTCTTGTTGATATGTATATTACCTGCTACAGTCTTTTGTATTTTCTTTACATTTATTTTTTTAGAATTTATAGATGGTTCTGGTGTTGGTGTATCGTGTACATTTTCATTTTCTACTTCAAGAAGTTTTTTAGACATTTCATCAGCAATTAAAATGACCCTCGATTTATTGGCGTAGGGAAAAAATTCGATTGGAAGGTAGTTTTTAGTAATTTTAGTAAAGATTATATTTTTATTGCTCTTTTTGATTTCGACGATGCCAAAAATTTAAAATTTCAAAAAATTTAATTTGAAATTCCCGAAAATTCCCGGAAAAAATTTAATTTATATCACACAGTTTTTAATTGAAATCAATTTTTTTTTTGTGCATTAGCACAACTGACCAACTTCTAATTTTTAAATATCGGATTTTTAAAAATAAGCGCGCAAATTTTTGTTATATTTTATAAAAAAGTATAAAAATCAAATTTCGAGATGCAAATGGACCCGAAAATGACTTCAATATACCTCTATAGAATAATTTTTGAAAAAATTTTGACACAAAATCAAGAGTTTATATTTTTACCACCTCCGAATTTAATGAAATTCAACATGTATGTATATACAACTATCACATGCTCATCAAATGCACATTGTATAAGCGTCTTAACTTGGGCATTTCGGCCATTTTTGGGAAAAATTCGTCACATTCATATTGGCATGAGTTTTTCTGTGAATATTTTAATAGTTGCAATAACAGCAAAACTTTTAAAGTACATAAGATTCACAAAAAGTATTACTTTAGAACACTAAACCGTTTGTGTAAACAATTTCTAAAAATTTTGTATTCCTCAGCAACAGCCGCTGTTGCTAAAGGGACATTTTGCAAACATTACCGCTAAAACGCCAAATGACATTGTTGTAAAAACCATGATTTAGTTTTTATTTTGAATTTTTTGTTAACGTTGCACCACCATCGTTCGTCAAAATGCCAACCCACGATTTTATTTTCGAATTAAAACCAGGTTTTCAGCTTGTTTTGGTATCATTTTTCGAAAATTAAAAAATGTATACATAAATTTATTTAAATATCGATTTAAAACAACTAAATATAAATAATAAATCAATTTTGTTGCCTATTTTTGCTCAGGTCGTATTTTATAGCGTTTGAGTAGGATCATATTATTAAATATGCCAGGGTATCTCATTGTTATTGCAAGGATATTAAATTTTGTTTTTGGTTTATTCTTTAAATTTTTTTTTTTGATTTAAATTTTCTGAAATAAAAATAACAGATCTTTATGTATTTTTGTCCGCTCATTACAAATATGTATAACATAAGTTTTTGTCTACCAACTCTTGTTTTAGAGATATTGTTCATTATACCTACATATAATTAATTTCTAATTTCTACTGTGTTTTATATCGTCACCTGCTCACAATGGTTAATATTAAGATGCCATAATGTTGTTACATTCAAATTTCAAGATACTAATTGTGAATGTCCCTATTGTGAAATAAAGGGTGGTTAAATTTCCAGGGCCGATGTTGATTTTGAATAAAACACAAACTTCGATGACCCTGAGGCATAATGGAGGTTCTATGCCGTTAATGTGCCGAATTATCTCATCCTTTAGCTCTTGAATTGTTGCTGGCTTATCGACGTACACCTTTTCTTTCAAATTACCCCAAAGAAAAAAGTCCAACGGTGTCAAATCACATGATCTTGGCGGCCATTTGACATCGCCATTACGTGAGATAACACGGCCATTGAATTTGTTGCGCAAAAGAGCCATTGTTTCGTTAGCTGTGTGGCAAGTGGCACCGTCCTGCTGAAACCACATATCGTCCACATCCATATCTTCCAATTCGGGCCATAAAAAGTTCGTTATCATCTCACGATAGCGAACACCATTCACAGTAACTGCCTGACCGGCCTCATTTTGGAAAAAATACGGCCCGATGATGCCGCCAGCCCATAAACCGCACCAAACAGTCACTCTTTGTGGGTGCATTGGTTTTTCGACATCACTCTTGGATTATTATTCGCCCAAATGCGGAAATTCTGCTTATCGACAAATCCACTGAGGTGAAAATGTGCCTCATCACTGAAGATGATTTTCTTCGAAATTTATCATCCATTTTCATAATAAGTCTGGATAACTTTAACACGTTGTTGGATTGTGTATCTCTCCATGGTTCAAATTGAGTAAGTCTGAAATAGAGAAATGTCAAATAAAATTCGGAAAAAAACTAGGCGTTTAGGTGTGGTTCACATTCAACATCGGCCCTTACAATTTAACCACCCTTTATATGTTCAGGCTTTTTTATACTCACCACCAAAAATATATAAGTAAAGCATCGAAATAATCATCGGAGTATAAAGAAAATATTTTCTGGATCATTTTAAAATTCCAAGTCAAATTATTCATGTCCGTCAGTCTGTTGATAGAGCGATAGACTCGTTCAATAACTTGTGTAGTGAAAACAGCACATATAAATGGGCATACATGAAAATAAAAATTGTAAATGGTTGTGGTCAACAATAATATGATTGTGATTTACATTAAATGGACTCATTTACTCATAATATGGGGGCAAATAATTGTATGATTTAAGAGACCAGTATAATTTTCCGCAACCAAACTAACTGAAATTTCCGTTACCTTAACGAAGCATATTTTTTCTGGGTTTCGCGCTACAAGTGTTAGACGTAAAATTGAAGGCCCTCTTCACTCTCCCAGCACACTTTTTTTTTTGCAATATTTATTAATAAAACTACTTTAGTTTAGAAAATAATAGTTTAAAAAATCCAATAAGTTACGAAATACAATAAAAAATCCCAAAACTTTCAAACTTGGCTTACTGATAAGAGCGCAAAAACAGTAGCAAAGGCAGTAGTAGAACATTTCATACTAATTTATGGGCCTATGAGTAAAATAATTAGTGACATGGGCACCGAATATAACAACCAAGTTCTTTTAGAACTACTAGAACTTTTGAACATTAGCAAGGCGGCATCGGCTCCTTACCACCACCAAACTTTAGGGACAGTAGAAAGGTCCCACCGCACCTTTAATGAATACTTGCGATCATATCTTAACGCTTCAAACAACGATTGGGATAAATGGGTAAAATACTTCGCATATACCTTTAACACAACACCATCTACGGTGCATGGATACTGCCCATTCGAATTAATTTTCCCTGCAAGTCCACAACATACACCATTGATACCGTTTGATACAATAGATCCTTTATATAATTTTGATAATTATTCAAAAGAAGTTAAATTTCGTTTACAAACCGCATTAACTAGGGCACAACACTTAATTAACAAGATGAAACTAAATCAAAAACAGATACATGATAAAAACATCAACAATACAGATATTACAATAGGACATGAAGTGTTTATTAAAAATCATACAGCACACAAACTAGAACCACTTTACAAAGGACCATACAAAGTAATTGACATAGACGACAAAAACAATATATTCGTAAATTTAAAAGGAAAAAAACAAAAAATTAATAAAGAAAATATTAAAGTTTTTAGCCAATGAAACAAACAAAAAAAAAAAAATTTTTTTTACACAAATATGTATGTATATCATTATTCCATAAGTAACTAGATAATTTCATAACATAATATTTTAATATTAAGACACTACCTACTAACTTGTTATTTTATAAAAATAAAACGGAAATTTTTTGTTAAATTTAAATTTGTAAAGAAAGCTCTTATCGACACCACTTGATCAATGGTATCAATAAGACCTTTCTCTTTAAAAGGGGAGGTGTAGTGAAATAAATGAGTAATGTTTCTGTGACCTACTTAAAATATAATTCACCAATACGATCATACAATGTAGTCACTTCAAGAAACATTTAAAGTCCAAATGAGTAATGTTTCTGTGACCTACTTAAAATATAATTGTCTGAAATATGATCATACAATTTAGTCACTGTAAGAAACATTCAAACAAAGAATAACACACTTTAAGTTCAAAGACTTAAAGTTACTAACATTACATTTAATTGCTAACTGAGTATTTTTCACTTACCCTAATTCTATTGTAATAAGAATAACAAGAATAATTCTATTGTGATAAGAATATTATTGTAATTGTTATTTTATGTTACTATATATATTAAGTAAAAGAAATCAATAAAGAAGTTCAGTTTTAAGTTGTAACTGAGGGCTATGCCACGTCTTGTTAATTAAATATACTACAAAACAAAACACATTAAAATTCTTTGCCTTAGCAATAATAAACACTTCTTCTTTCCAACCTTAATTACCTATTGGGTTTCATATAAAAGTCCATTAACTGATTTTCTAAATAAATATGTATTAGAACTAGTATTTATATTTGCTTTTGGTGGATACAATAAACTGCTTTAATATTTGCTGGTTTTATTTTGAACAACTTGTTGTTAACAGACCTTATTGGCAACAAATTACTAACAATATGTTGATGGTTGCAACAACAAAACTATATAGGTATATATTGATTTATTTCAATGTATACAACTGGACTTTAATTAAAAGTGACCTACATAGAGTACACCAAAACATACATAAGTATGTTGTGTAGTGTATTTTGCAATTAGTGCAACTTTAAAAACACAAATTTGCATAGCAAAAAAAAAAAAAAAAGGATATAGTAAATAGTAAATGTAAAAACTAAAACCAAATTAATATACACATATGGTTACCTTTATTTAGAAAGGCCCTTACTCGATTTTTTTAATCAAGTTTTTTGCATATTTCGATAGATAATCCTCTAATACAATACTGGTAATGCGCTCCGACTGAAAGTTTAGCAAAGTACGTGCATTTCACAACAACTTACTTGCATGATGTGACATATACTGATATAAAGTAGTCATTGATTTATTTAACTATTAAAAATATGCTTTTACATTGCGCAGCTAATTTGGTGCAAGTTTTAATTGAATTCCGCTACTTTTTTGCTTATTAACTTCTTCATCAGAATGGTGGAGATTTTAATGCACTAAAAAAAATCGAAAAAAGCGCATTAAATATGCACTAAAAAATCCAACATAAGCACTAAACACTTAAAAAAGCCCATAAAAAGTAATTTTTTAATATTATTAAAAACAAAAATATAAAAATTCAATAGACTGAATTTTTATATTTTTGGTTTTGTTATTCTAATATCATTAAAAACTAAAATAACTAATTTAAATTTTTGTTTGTTTATATAAATAATAACTTTGTCTGTTCAGACGCAAAAAACTTTTGTACACGGAAAATTATATCTCAACGTCAGCCGAAGTTATAGGACCACACTTGAAGAATGCTAGTGCATTTGGAAAAAAAATCATTTTCAGATACCACTTTTTTTGAAATACATAATTAATTTTTTTTCAAAACTTTAGTTATTGTTTATTATCTGTAGTTGGAAAATACAAATGCCAGTTGACTTTTGATGTAATTAAATTATGTTTCTTTTACTTTTTTAATTGCATAATCATCGGTATCAACAAACTCTTCAAACATTCTTAAATTACTCAAAGTTTTTTTAATAGAAATCTGAAGCATCTAGCCAGGCCACCATCTTGTTACTTATGGCTGCGGTGGAAGGGTAACCATGGTATACATTTCATTAAAAATTGCAATATCTGCAACGCCGTGTAACCCATGTGCGAAGTAAGTAACAGTTTTGGATAAAATATATTAATCCCATTGGATGCCTTAACCATGTAAGGGGCTGCATCTGTTTAAAATAGAAGGGTATTTTGTCGAAATCTTGAAAATCTTGTATTTAAGGCAAAGCTCCAAAACAATTTATTTATTGATTTAAAAACATTTTTGGAAGGTTTTTTTTAATGTATTTGGAAATAAAAAAAAGAAATTATTAAAAAATGCCAAAAATATGCATTTTCCCTAAAATATGCATCAAAATGCAAAAACAAATCGATGCCATTTTAACGCAAATTTAATAATTCGCAAAGATAATTGGTCGGAATTGTTCTTAGACTAACAAAAAACATGCATGCGCAACTCATCAGTGTGATAATTTTTGGTAGTTTTGTGGCTAAATTTAGCTTAAACATGTTTATTCATATAACATAATTTATTTTTGTTAGTACAAGCAATCAGGGGACATTGCTTCAAAATAACCGGTTCGAAGGACCAATAAAAACGTCGGTTATATCCTATGGTGGTACATATATGTATTTAAGAACAATGTTAAACTGCAGAGCTGCTGATCTCCCTTAAATTTGAGCCACACAAATTCAAATAGAAGAAAAGGAAAACAAGTAAGAAAGTATAGTCAGTCAAGCCCGACCTTATAATACCCTACACCACTATCTTCCATGGTGGTCCTATTTTTTTTTAAATGCATAGCTTATGTGTCCGTACAAATATGGATCTATCTATGTTTTAAATTTCATTAAAATCAGTTTGATAGTTTCTGAGAGGCAAATATTGCCCCCCATCTCCCCTCGTGGTCCTATTTTTATAAAAATGCATAGCTTATGTGTCCATATAAATATGGATCTATCTATGTTTTAAATTTCATTAATATCGGTTTGATAGTTTCTGAGAGGCAAATATTGCCCCCCATCTCCCCTCGTGGTCCTATTTTTATAAAAATGCCTAGCTTATGTGTACATATAAATATGGATCTATCTATGTTTTAGATTTCATTAAAATCGGTTTGATAGTTTCTGAGAGGTAGAAATTTCCACCTATCTCCCTTCGTGGTCCTACGATTCCACCTATTTTCAATAGGCATGGTCCTTGTGCCAATAAGAACCTATGTGCCAAATTATCTCCAAAATTGCGACCTGTACTTTGCGCCAGCCAGCCAGCCGGCAGTCGATCGGTATATTTTAAGGTGTTACACACATCACCAGAAATGCATAATACCCTCTCCACTATTGTGGTGTGGGTATAACATACAATATTCAGCCAAAAGAAAGCACTTTTACCAAAAAATTTTGTACACTCAATAACACTTCTAAGACTAAAAGTTCGTACAATGTATGTAAAACGCTTTTTCGAAAAATTCAAAAATTTCAAAGCCCGGAATTTCGAAAATCCATTTACATACATTGCACGATTTTTTGGTCTTAAAAGACCCCTAGTAAATTAGATGCAGAAAATATTCGTCGAACATTTTAACCCTCTAAAGTGCCGTTTTAGTATACTTTGTGGGGAAGTTCAAAAAAGGACAAAAATGGCCCCTTAAAATGAGTGTGTTAATAGCTGCGTTCGTTTACCCCAAAATTTGTACAAGATTTTACTGAAATGCGTTCGCGTACACATTAATTTGTAAAATTTTCATATTACTCACCTACTGGATTTTACTGGGTTTTTACTGGAAAAGAAAACGAACGCACATAATATATTCTAAGAAAAGAATAGCCATACAATTTAAAAAAAGAATAAATATGACCCCTTAAAATGAGTGTAAGAGGGTGAACATATTCTAAGAAAAGAATCGCCATACAATTCTACTGGAGACATCTGAAATACTACTTTAGCTCAGAAGTACATTTAGTATATATTTTTTGACTTATACCAAACACCTTTTCAAAAAATTCAAAAACTTTAGGGACCGATACTTCGGGAACCCAAGCTAATTTTTCAAAACCCTTTGGCATATTTGCTCTACCAATAGTCTAGATTAATTTCGTGTTGCAAGTATTGAGGCTGGCGGCGATGACCCGAATTTTGTTGCACTGTGTAATCAAATGAATACGAATTACAAAGGTTGCTGTCATCTGCAAAATAGTAGATGGGGTTGGAAGTTTGACATAGGAGGTCATTTAGAAAAATAGGAAAAAGAGTTGCAGAAAGAACGGAGCCTTGTGGCATCCTTGAGTGAATCTTGAACTCGTTTGACAAAACCCCATTTATAGCTTCTCATATAGTACGTTCTCTGAGAAAGCTTGATGTTAATCGAGAAAAATGATCACCGACACCAAATGCAACAAGGTTTGACAAGAGTGCACCATGTCAGACTCTGTCAAACGCCTTTAAAGTATCTAAAGCAATTCCCTTACTTTCGCCAAAATGGTGAATGCAACGGCACTACTTTTCCGATACAGAGGCAGTAAGTCTTCAGTAGAGCGATCTTTACAAAAGCCATAATGGTGATGTTCCAAATATCTCACGAAGTCTATTAACAGCACAGAGAACAAATCGAGATAAGAGAGAAACAACTAGGAGCACTTAATTATCTAAAAAAATGGATTCCTTCCGATTTTGCCATAATTTTTATGAACATTTACCTGGGATTACAAGGTATCTTCTTTTTATTCCACTATATATTTTCCATTTATCCTTATTTTTATTGTTTTCAGGTAAAAAGAATTTAATCAAAAACTGGGTTAAACAAATTCGCGACTTCAAAACTATTATTTATATTAAATTTTTTCCTTCATCTGTAAAGTAAGAAAAACGTTAGTTAGGGCTTTTCTATATTAAAGTAACGATATGTAAATCGTACATATACATATTTATTTGCAATTATACAAACTTTTCTATTTGCTAATTTAACTCTGACATAAATGTTTGCACATTTTTGGTGACAATAATTCTCAAATTGTAGAAAATTAGATAATAGAGGACTTTAATTGCTTAACTTACTTAACTTCTTACATGTTTGTTAATGGCTTAAAGTTTTTCATTAAAGGGGACTAATGTTAACTTCATTTAAACCCCGAATTTTCTTGAAATCCAATTAAAAACTAATTATACAACAAAAATCGGATTATGGTTTAAACGCAACTGTCAAATTTCCAAATATGTTGCCATTATCCACTTAAACCATACTGTTGATGATTCTGCTACTTAATTGAAAATTAAAGTAAATAAACCATGTTTGTGTGTAGTTGATATTATTATATAAAAAAATATTTTTTTAGGGGATATTTCCACAGTAGCTAGCTAAAACATAAGGCAGTTAAAGAACAACATTTTAATTTACTAATATGATTTCAGAGGTGCATTAAAGGTTTACCTTTGACTCAATTTCCTTTAAAAGAACACTGTGGAGTATAAAAAAGTTATGGCAGTCAAATAAAAAAAAAAAAATTGTACAAACACATGTAATTAATTTTTTTGCTGTCTTGATTGTTTTGTTTATTAAAATTTTTTGATTTTTATTCCTACATTTAATAAGTTGAACTTGCTGTGGAAGGCTATTACTTCTGAGCCTTCCTATACCCACGTCAAATTCTGAAACATGTATACTCCTGGTTGGCAGAGCCTACAAAACTTAAATGAGTTAAAACAAGTAAGAGTGCTATATTATTATATACCCTTCACCACTGTGCGAGCAGAATACATAGCAAATGGACAAAAACTAAATAATTTTTACATATATGTACATACATATTTACAATACTAAAAACTTCATTATAAATAAAAAATCGTTTTTAGAGCATAAAAATATTTAAAAACAATTCTCTATTTTAAAAACCAAAATTCGAACCACACTTTCTAAACTTAACAAACCCCCTAGACAACTAAACCATGAATAAACGTTGTTTGAATATCATTAAAATGAAAAATGACTGTTTATTGGTTCACAACTCAACACACATAGGCAATGTTGTCATACCGTAGATTTATCTTTTTTTGGCGAGTTTTTAAGTAGGAAAAAGAAACAACAATTCCCAGTTTCTATTTGTTAAAATTATTTCGATAAATAGATGAAATAATAAACAAGGGTGATAGCGAAAATCATATTGGGCATTATGCTAGTATATCTAAACAAATGTTAAGAGGGCCTCTCCTGACATCGTTAAATCAACTTCTCTCCTAATAAGGACCCAGAATATTTATACTTTACAGGGTCTAAGATCAATATTGTAGATATTACAAACGTAATAACAAACTTATATATACCCTTTTCCACCTGTGGTGAAGGGTATACAAATATAAAATTTGAAGGCATTCCCTTACTACGAAGCAGGCTTGTAAAGAATAAAGATAACAAGAAAAAATTCAGTGTGTAATGCTGATCGTTGCATTCACCAATTTTTATATGCACTGAATAAAACGCTTTTTATGTCCAAAATGTATTGCTTCATAGTGGGAACTCGCCATATAAAATTCATGTCTTCCGTAAGCGAGATGGTCACCCTTACAAAACTACATTTTTTAAATGGGTTGTGTATAAACATAAGTTTTTGGAAACGAGTTCCTTATTATCTGAGAATAAGGAAAAACCTATAGATTTTGATCACAAAGCTATACTTATTTTCAGCAATCGTAAATAACAATTATTTTTAAACTATTTTTGAATTTTTAAAGGAAAAAAGCAACCACAAGAAAATATCGGAGAACCAAGTCAAAAACAATATTTTGATAGTTTTTATAAAATCAAAGCTTGCAACAAAAACCGTAACGTCTAAAATTGTACGAGTTTTCGAAGGGAGACCAAAAGAAAATACGGATATTGTTGTTTTTATTAAGTAGCGAAACATTTTGCCCAAAGACTTCATAGCAAAATTTTATTTTTAAACATCGGTACATACACAATTGTACACATGCTTTACCGCCTAATGTATAGACCGTTTAAACTTGTACTAATAAAAAAAAATATTGTACATAAATAAAATTTGGGCCATGATAAATATTTAACTGATAATAAAATGGACAACAGTTGTATTATTTTCAATTTTAAACGTAAATGTAAATACAAAACAAAACAAAAACGGATTTCTCGGCTCATCTTTACTTTCACTCAGGCAAGTACAAATAAATTATTCCTCTCACCCATCGTGATGATTGTTTTAGTACAGTGACGAAAAAAGGGTGGTGTAGTGCACAATAAATCATCGCACCCGTTGAAATAGGTTTGAGTTGTAAGTTTACAAAGTATTTTATGCTTAAATATGCAAATATTTATTTTAGTGCAATGCATACGAGTAGTACTCGAACAATTCTCAATTAAAGCAGCACACACATACATTCATATATAAATGTCGATGGTCTAACCTTAATGGATTTAACCACATCCATTTTACTACACTACACCAATTGTTGGATGTGTGCCAACATTTTGAAAAAGTAGACATAAACTCTTAATGGCTACTATAATTGTAGTTGCAAAATCTAATGTAAATTTACATATTTTAACAACAATTTTTGCAAGTCTGGCTCATTAAAAATCCTAATATTTGCTTTGTTTGTTAGGGAAGGACATATTAAGCCATTTTTCAGCAAAAGCAAAAGTTGAGGTGTTCATATCATCATTTTGCACTTCATACAAATGTAGAACAGGTATGTGTGTTTGAAGATTTATGTGATATAATAAATGATAGTACAGTAAGGCGTGAGAAATTTAATATAAAGTTTGTTTGAGGGATTGTTTTACTAGGAAAATAATAAAAGTACATGTGCGCCACCAGGTTGTAGGAACTTGGAAAAAGCTAAATAAAACATAATATGCTAAAGCGAATAACCATAAATACTCGCAAGACTTTAATATCCCTAGAGGAAAGCGAACTGACACCGAAGTAGTCCCGTGATAGGTCTTTGGTGAGAGACCGGTTCTAGTTCTAACACTTTGTTACATGGGGTTGTCATTGGAGGGGGTAAATTGACACCATTTGACCAGTCACAGGTCTATTCTCAATGAACGTACTTAGTGTCAGTTACTAAAATGTAGTATTATTTCAATACAATATAGTATTATTTTAATAAAACAAGTCCTAGAATTAAATTAAAGAAACAAATTTTAAAAAGTAACAAAAAATGTGTCACAGCACCGACTGTGTACAGACTGTACTGAAATTCATTACTTTTTTTACTTTTTTGTTCTTCATAAACCAGTTAAGGGATTGGTTCTTCTTTCACTGGTCATGAGTGCTTTCTTTTTGTACTTGTTCTATTTTAACAAATCCCAGGACTAGTCTGTTCGACCAATTGACACAAATTTCCCGCAGGGATATGACAAAAAGTTTTGTCCATATTTTTTTCATACTTTAAGGTAAAATATAAGTCCGATTTTGCCCACTTCCAATAGCAAATACATTTTTTTATAGAGAAATATCTTGAGAACAATTGTAATACTAAGTTAACTTTGTTTATAAATTATATATTTCTTCCCAGATCGTGCCAAAATTATTCAAAAGTACTGAACACAAATTTAATCGTTTTAGCTAATTTTTGTAACCTCTTGCATAGAAAAAAATGTAACGGCTAAGTAAAAAAAAAAAAATTCGAGAGAATTTCCCAAAATAAAAGACAATATTTTTACGTTCGCGAGAATTGAAAAAGTCCGGGACATTAGGGACCCTAGGGGATAGCGCATTATGCGTTTGTTCTAATGTTCGCGAGGCATACAAATCAGGGGGGTTACCGCGTATTTCGATTCGAAAGAAATAATTTACGAGTTCGAACAATTTGTACTGTGTATTACGATTTTCGTACTATTTGTTTCGAATGTACGGAAGTTGTTAATACCTTTTCGAAAACAAGAAATTCCTTTCGTAACAGCAACTCTTTATTACGAACAATAAAAATCCCTTTCGGAACTCCAACTCCGTATTACGAAAACGAGCGTCAGTTATGTAAAAAGCGTTAGGAAATATTCGAAAGCTATTTTGTTAGTGATAAAGTGCGAATTACAAAGTTCAAGATAAATAATAGTGTAAAACAAACAAATTAAACCTTATAATATTATAATTGATATTAAATAAATTTTTACTAACGTTATTATTGAAAATGTTTTAATATTTGTGGTCTTGAAATTTAAAAAAAATTAAAAAAAAAAAATTTCATTTACAAACAAAAAGCAGTAATGGTTGGTTTTTTCTGTTGACTCTTCCACCCACAGGGAAATACAATAAATTTTTATTAAAAAACACAATTACATATAATATTTTTCACACATTGAATAGTATTTATTATTTGTTTTGTTGTGGGATATTTTCGTCCATTTTGGTATTTTAATAGCAGTGCTACCAACTTTTTATCAAATTACCCATTTGCTTATAAATACAACTCTGTCATCGTTTCGAACGAGTTACGCAGTACGGCTTAACTTTCGAATCGGAAATTGCTTTCGAAAAATTTTGCTATTCGAATCGAAATACGCGGTAGCCCCCCAGGTTATTTTCGCATACTGATCTCTTTAAAACAGAAAGTATAAATAAATCGATCTAACGTTGCTTGGCTAGCTTTAATTATCTTAAGAACAATAGTCAACCCCTGTATAAACGATTTCCTAAAAGAAGATTTTGTCTAATAAATGTTAAAAATATGTTGATGTTAATTACAAAAATAATTATGAGTTAACACGAAATCGTGTTACCAATGTTATCTGAATAGAAACCCTAGACAGTGGGCTTCTTAAATCACTTTAAAAGTCTTATTTATGTTGGTATTGACGGGAATTTTAGCTTGAATTACTTTTATTTTAGCTGTGGCGCCGTGCAATAAAGCCATATACACAGTGAACATGGTTTTGTTTTGCTTTTCATTGTTAAAACCTTAATCACATCTGTTCAATTTTAACTATTTTTTTACTAATCCCTTTTAACCCAAATATTAACTAACAAATAATGGCGAGAATAGATCAAAAAAATAAGATTAAAAAATAAATTTAAAAACCAAACTTCAGAATTGTGTTGTCAAGAACAGCGTTAAAAAAAACTGCAGTCAAAGTAGAAAAAACTCCCATTTCTTCCACTTCTTCATTTGTCATTAGCAAAAAAAAAAACTGTTGCTTTTAATTCTAATTCATTAAAAGTAAACAGTCGCTGTCAAACCAATTTAAAAAGCAAAAAAGTTGAACACAAATTTTCGTTTTTTGTTCGACAGTTTTTGGTTTCGACTGCAGTTTTTTACACCCTGTGCCCATGTTCTATAACGCACGCGTCGAGAAACTATTCGATTAACTGCCTATTTTTAGAAAACGTAAACAAGTGAGTTAGTGAGAAATTATATTGAAAACAACAATAAAAAACGAAAATTTGTTTTTGTTTTCAATATAATTTCTCACTCACTCACTTGCTTACGTTTTCTAAAAACAGGCAGTAAATGTGTGAAATGAACAAAAGTGCTATATATTGAAACAAACAGCTGTTTTTCTCACTAAACTGTGTGTCACCTAAGGAAATTACTCGCCAATTTACAGAAAAAGTGTGTCTGTAACATTTTGGTGAGAAAAGTTTCCGCTTTGAACTGTTAAATAAACTCACGAATAAAAAAGGGACGAGAAAAAAAGTTAACACTAAAAAACAATTATAAATGCAAAATACAAAGAATAATAATAATAATATTTTGTTCTTGACACATTTTTTTCTTGTTTCATTATTTTGCTTTATACATTTTTATAAACGGTGTTTTTTTTTTGAGTGATACAACTTTAAGTTGGCATCACTGCTTCATTTGACCAATGATGAAGCCCATTTCTGGTTGAATGGGTTGAAATAAGCAGAATTGTCGCATTTGGAGTGAGGAGAGTCCACAAGCTTTAGTCGAAACACCATTACATCCACAGAAAATTACTTTTGGTGCGCTTTATGAGCTGCCTATATGTCTTCAAAATTGTGAAAATAGGTTGCGCTTTCTACGCGCCAGCCGTGGCGGCCACATGGCCGAAATCATATTCAAACATTAATGCCATAAAATTTTCTATCCAATAAAGATAAAGATAAATATAAACATATCAACCACGGCTTGCAGATGCCGCAGAATAAATGAATTTATGCTCATATTCGATTGGTATGTTATACAATTTCTGCAAATTTACAGTTTTTGACTCACATTGATGTTATGAACGCCTTGGCAGTACCCTTTTTCAGATAAGTTAAACAATTTTGAGTTGGGTTTTAATCTATATAGACTCTAAGCATGGGTATTCTGCACTCTACCGCAGTTGTACAACTTACCAAAAGAGCCTTTAGTTTATAGTCTTTACCCTAATAATATTTTAAATTCGGATTTCTATCAAATTAAAATCTAAATCTATAAGTACTGTAAGCTAAATGACGCTTCAATATATCTAGGAATTGATCGCATCCTTGATGGTCTCAATCAAAAAAACTTTTCCAACTCCTTTACTAGAAGCCCTTAAGGCTCAGTTAGCCGGGAGTAATCTATTTCTTACAGATTGAGACGTAACATCTTACTGCTAACTATAATCGTTCTAATTGCTTTACATACAACAAAATGAATCAGCTGATTTGCAACGTTACTGTTACACCCGGCTAAATGAGCCTTTAATCATAACCAAAAGTTTTACAAATTTTACAGTTGAAAATATATATTTTGATTTTCAAATGCTTTTGAGGTTTTTTCCATACTCTATAAGGTCCATCATTAAAGAAAATCATCATATTGATCTTGTCGCAAATTATGACGTCATTCCAGTAGTTGTCAGGTTTGAAATATGCATTACAGACAACAACAATTGTATTTCTATTTGTTGCATTGTAAGCAGTGTTTTTTGGTCTGTTCTGGATGAATAGTCGTTCTCTTTTAAAACTTTTCCTACCGTTTCGTGAAAGACTGTCACATTATATTCTTCTTTAAGTTCATATGCAAGCGTTCGTATGAATACCAAAGGGCTTTAGCCAATTTTATTCTTAAAATTCCTTATGTTCTCTCTTACGCGGACGCCAAATTGGAAGAAAATTAATATCGTCGAATTTTCAAATGGAACGACAAACCTATATAAAGTTTTCCTTCGGTAAAGGGATACTAATTCATTTTCACTATGTCAAAACATTTTCTTGACATACTCTATGTCCAAAATAATTTACTTGTGTAATATAAATATAACCGCAACGGCTCTAAACATACTTTTTTTAAGGATTTGACATAGTTGAATATGAAGAGAGCTTTTTCACTTATTCTTTTTCGCATTTTTTTTCCAAGTTTTAAATATTTAATATTTTTCCTAATTAAATTTTTACAAGCCAAAGAAAATGTTAAGTTAAAAAAATGTTTAATGAGTCTTTCTCTAAGAAAAAGAAGAATATTTATCTATTACTTTCATAATACAATATAGTTGGTTGTTTTTTTACGTTCTATTGCTGTTTTTGTTCATTATTTTCGCAAAGTTTTACAGTTTTTGTTTTTTAGTTTTTAGCAAAAGTCAAAATAAATGAAATCTGGCTGTTTAACTCAGTATAAAAAGAAAATAATATTTGTTTGTTAGTACCCTACTACTGTTTTATAGGTAATCATACGTACTTAAAGTTTTTTGATTATATAAAAATTCATAGAAATTTGCAAATTGTTTTTAGATTTAGATAATTTTGCTTACACAGAAAAAGCTAGTATAATTTTTTAGTCAAAAATCGCTAAAAATTGAGAAAACCCAACAAAGTCGCCGAAAGTTTATTTAGCTTAGTTTCTGTTATATTTTTTTTTATTTTTTTCATAAATTATTAGGAACTTTGCATACTGATTATAACATTGTAAAATATATATAAATTTCCATATATTCTTTATTTACCATTTAAGGAATTTTTGAAAGAGAGTGTTCGCCTTTTCACCAATTCTTTTTAAATATCAATTAATATTTAAATATTTATGTATAGATTTTCTTATAATTTTATACTGAAATAGAATGGATGAAATAGGCCGGTATTGCCAATTGGTGAAATAGGCCCTTATGGATACAAAAGTATACAAGTATATTTACCTCTTGCCCAATCCTCGTTTTCCCATTCTTTTTTGTGGCGACGATCCAATTCGGGGTTGTTTTGTTGAAGATGCCATAATAAAGCACAACAAGTTCAAGGTTTTTTCTTTAACCGTTATTTTGCGCTTTTAATATGTTTTAATCTGCATTAACACGATCAAGTTTTTCTTGATAGTCTTTTACATATACTGCTTGTCAAAATTTACATAAATTGAAAGCTGTGACGTAGGCTGCATTCAATTTGTAAGCAATTTACTTTCAAGATTTCACCAAGAAAACAATTTATAAAGACAAACTTGTAAACAGCTGTTAAATTGAAAGTAAAATTGCCAAACAAATGGAAAGGTGAAATTGAAAGCAATCTCGTGATCAATTTAAAAAGTGTGATTGTGTTAGCAAAAAAGTGAGAGGTATTGCAAATTGAAGGGAATTGAATGGCAAAACTTGATCGTGTGGCCTCCAAGTAACATTGAAAAACTGACTTTTGATTTCGTTTTGACACTAAAAATAAAAACACTTAAATTCGTGGTGAAATGAGCTTAACGATTTTTTGCTCTTGCATTGTTTGTCTAGTCTAATGTCAAAGTTTTGTTTATGTTTACAAAAAGTCCAAGTTTTGTGATGTGCTTATTGTATTTTATTAAAGTTTTTGATAATTTTAAATTAAAATAAATAAGATATTGACCATAATTAAATAAAAACTGTCTAAAAATTTATTTATTTCATCACGTTCAGCTTTAATTTTTGTTTAAAGTATTTTTTTGACGTAAACGGTGATATAAATTCAATTTTTGTTGTAATGTTGTATTTGTTGCCGTAACGATGCCACCTGCTTATTCCACCATGCTTAAATTGATAACAAGACATGTAAAAAAAGTTGCCAGATTTTTTTTTTAAATTTAGTAATGAAAACAAAAAATGTCAGACTGTAAAAATAGCCAAGTAAATCGCCAAAAACGTCGCCAGTCGCCAAATGGAAAATCCCTTCGCCAAACACGTTTCAAAATCGCCATATCTGACAGCCCTGGTTGCCAATCAATAATACACAATCGGAGTAGGATAATATATTGCCGGCCATGTCCAAGCGTACTTTCTTTTATGCTTTTTTTAAGAACTGAACTACATTTACTGTGAAACAAAAAAATTAGGCCAAAGTAGAAAATATTACGACTAGCGCAGCAGAACAACATCTGATAAAAGAAGTTTCCTTCTTCGTTTTTTTTTTGTAAAATTCTATGTTTTCTTCTTTTCTTTAAGCATTAAACACCAAAAATAACGAAACACGAAAACAAACAATAGTTTCATACGGATATGAAAGAAAAAAAAAAAACTTTTTCTTTGAAAGACAATTTTAAAACATACAAATTATAATAATAATTTTACATTTGTGCTCGAAAAGTTTATGGTAGTTGTTTTACGGATCTGTTTTGTTATATTTTCTATAAATAATAAAAAAATTCTTATGAAATATAGTAAAAGAAGAGATTGCAAATTACAAGACTCTTCGGGAAAGCGGGAACAATTTTAGCTTTAGCTTTAACCAAAATGTACTACTGACTTAATAATTTTATATATTTTACTGTAATAAGAAAATTAGATATTAGGATTAAGTTCACTATACATATATTAGATAAAGGGGGTCCGCTTACTAAAGGTGGAAAACTTTAATTTGGCAGCACTGTCTTCTAAGATAGCTGATTTGACAGTCCTCGGTTATTTTCAGGCTGGAGGCACAAAGCATACAGAGATGAAAAAAGTGACGTATGAAGAATGACTAAATTATTTGCGAGGGCAGCATTCGAAGAAAGAGAAAGAAAACGTTTTTCGGTAGTGAAGTGGCAATGTACAAAAACAGGCCGCTACTATCAACACGAATTGCGTAATCAAAACAAAAAAAGAAAAAAGGGCAGCTTTCGAAGAAAAAGACAGAAAAAAACACAATATTTTCTGTCTCGTGACGCCTCTGTGCTGGAGGTCCACACCACGCGCTTTCACTTCCGTGCATTTCATATATTTCATAACTTTTTTGCGTTCTACGTTTTAAGTTAAGTACATGCAGCGGTTTTTATGCGGCATCACCACAAGTAAAAATAAAATCTTATTTGTCATAATCAGCTGATTTGTTCAAACGCTGCTTGAAACGCTTACAAAAGTAAAGAGTAAAGTTACTTTTTGCATCTAACGCATCAAGGCATCCCACTCTTTTGTTTATGTAACTTCCCTACAAGAAGAGAATGAGCGAGTTGTCACTTTTTTCACGTTGGTGTTAAGAAAATGATAGAATGAAATGCCCGAAATCAAGTTTTCTGTCATTTCATTCTATCATTTTCTTAACACCAACGTGAAAAAAGTGACAACTCGCTTATTCACTTATTGTAGGGTTGCTACATAAAACAATACCCATGTTTTGTTACTCTTGCGTCGAGAATCTATTCGATTGAAATGTGTTAAATGAAACAAAAGTGCCATATATTAAAACAAACAGCTGTTTTTCTCACAAAACTGTGTCTGTAACTTTTTTTTTTGGCGAGTTCACGCTGCCACGTAAGGAAATTACTCGCCAATTTACAGAAAAAGTGTGTCTGTAACATTTTGGTGAGAAAAGTTCCGGCTTTGAACTGTCAAATAAACTCAAAAATAAAAATGGGGTGAGAAAACAATTAAAAATGCAAAATGCAAAGAATAATAATAATAATATTTTGTTCTTGGCACATTTTTTCATTGTTTAATTATTTTGCTTTTAACATATAATATACGAATGTTTTCAAAGCTCGTTTCCAAACAACAAACATTAAAGTCGCACTTTACACTATTTGGTATATATTTGGTATTTTTTTTAGTAAATTTTGGTCACCGTCAACGATATGTGTTACTGGCGTTCTACGTCTGCAATGTCACATCGGCTTCGAGTGCACTGTTATGAAGTTTATAACGTAACGACGTAATCTCTTTTGACAGTTTTCGACATGAGTTACAGACACAGTTTTTTTCACTTTTCGAGAAACGATGGAATACTTTGTTTCACATCTTTTCGATGCGAGAAGTTCTCACTAAAGTTACAGAACATGGGTACAGCAGATTCTACTTTTTTGACAGCTGCGTATGCACAAAAAAGAGTAGAATGCATGGTGTGGCAATTTATCAAGAATTTACTCAGACCAGAGCAACGTTTACAAATTGTTAAAATTTGTTTTATTTGACATCAATTCATCAGTCATTACGTCAATTTTATGGTAGCCATAATTGCTTATGCCAATGAAAAGAATTGTAGCATTTGGAGCTTTTACTTTTGCATATTTTTTTAACAGCTGATTATTTGACCCTTTACCTTATTTACCCTCAAAAACGTTAAGGCTTTTTTGCGGTTTTTATTATCTTTGTGAATAGTTTCATAAATTTTTAAATACTTTAACCAGCGTTCTCAGTTTTGGGGATTATCCCTAAATAGGGGGTTTTATTTGTAAAGGGGAATAAAAATTTCGTGGAAATCTTCAGGGTATTTTTTGGGGAGAAGCACTTTTTGGCTGGCAAGACCGGTTTGGTTAAGACGTGGATAAAAATTAAAGCCTGTTTTGTTTTTTGTCATACAAAGACGCTGGTGGTTCGAAACCTTTTGAGTGCCCCGGTAGGCTAGCTGGTAGTAAGCTACTCTATCAGCGCCGGAATTGCGGGTTCGAATCCAAGCAGAGACTCAGGTTTCCTGTAGACAAGCGTAGAACTTTGCGAGAGAAGCTTAGGAAATTGAAAAAAATAAAAGTTAAAAAAACAAAAAAATAAAAATAAAAAAAGAGCTTGCTGAAATAGTTTTTAATGTGCTTCCTGTACCAACATGTAACGCTTTTATTCTATAATAAATAGAATCAAACCCTTAATTCGCAACATAATGCAGTATGAGTTATTAGAAGCTCTTTTTAGAATAAATTATTATTCTTAGTAATTACAGTCCTTTATGGACCAATACTTCTGCAACTATCGATCTCCATTTATCTCTGTCAATGGCCTTTTGTTTATAGTTTTCAACTTTGATTACTTGTAAATCTTCTTCAACATCATCTTTCCACCTTTTTCTTGGCCGTCCTTTTTTCCTAATACCTTCTGGGTGTTGTTCAAAAACTTTCTTCACTGTCATGCAGTCGTTCATTCGTAAAACATGTCCATGCCAGAGTATTCGCTGTGCCTTTATAAAACGTATAATATTTTGATTTTCATTAAGTATCTCTAACTCATCATTGTACCGGGATCTGTACAATCCTTTTTCAATTTCAATTGGGCCAAAGATTTTACGTAGAATTTTTCTTTCAAAACAAAGTAGTTGATGTATGTTTTTAGTGTCCAAATTTCACTCCCATACGATAGGACTGGTCTCATAAGTGTTCTATATAGATTAAGTTTCAGCTTCTTAGATAACAAGGAGGATCTAAAGAGTTTTAGATGAAGAAACCAGGTTCTATTCGCAGATTGGATGCGATCTTGTATTGCTACAGTGGTGTCCCCATGTGAACTTAGATTGATTCCAAGATATTTAAATTCTTTAACAGATTCGTACACATTATTAGATATAACAAGGTCTGGTAAGTCTTGCTGTATGTGTGAACGGAGCATATATTTTGTTTTTGTTCTGTTAATCATCAGTCCTGTAGTCTGCGCTGCTTCTTCTAATTGTTGAAAAGTATCTTTCAGTATGTTTCTACTTCTGGCAATTATCAAAATATCATCTGCGTAAGCGCAAATTTGAGTAGATTTATTGTAAATGGTGCCTTTTTGATCTATTTCTTCTACTACTGAATGTAAAACTAGATTGAAGACGAGAGAGGATACGCATCTCCTTGTTTTACTCCGGAAACAACGTCGAATGTGTTTGAGAATTCGCCTTGTATTATTACCCTGGCGTTTGTATTTGTTAATGTCATATTTACTAAATTTACAAGTTTGCGCGGTATTCCCATCTCCAAAAGACGTAGTGAAATTACGGTTCTATCTAGGCTATCAAATGCTTGTTTTAAATCTACAAATAGGCAATGTATATCGATCATATATTCATAACATTTTTCAAAAATCTGAGATATGACAAACCCTTGATCTGTTTTTTCTGAAGCCACATTGGTAATCGCCTAATACATTTTCTGCATAATCATTTAGACGTTCATAAAGAATATTGGTGAAAATTTTATATCCACAGTTAAGAAGTGAAATACCACGATAATTGTTGCAGTTTGTCTTATCTCCTTTTTTGTGGATAGGCACGATTATACTTGTCAGCCATTCGGTCGGGAGAGTTTCATTATGCCAGATATCTAGGAGGATTCGATGTATGTAGTTATGACATTTATCTCCAGCGTATTTTAATAATTCGGCAACTATGCCATCTTCACCGCTGCATTTATAATTCTTCAATTTGTTCAATGCTATTTTTGTGTCTTCTAACGTTAGTTCTCCAACATCTATTTCATTTATATTCGGCAATGACTCCTCGTGGTTAATATTAGGTTTATTTAAAAGTTCATTGAAATATTCTCTCCATCGGTTTACAATTTCATTTTTATCACTTATTGGGGTTCCGTTTTTGTCTTTACAAATATTCGTTCTTGGTTGAAAATTCTTGGTTTGTCGCTTTATATTTAGATACATATTCCTAGACGCCTTCTGACCATAGTTGTTTTCTATCTCTTTAACTTTCTCTTTCATACATGCTTTTTTTTTAGAATAAATTCTAACTTTAAAAACAATTCAGTTTTTTGTAACAAATTTATTCCATCTTCTCAAAAGCCGCAACTTTTTAATACAAACAATCTTTAATGGCCGATTTCACCAATTATATTTAAATATCAATTCATATTAAAATATGGTTTTTCATATAATTTTATTTTTATTTGACATAAAAACGAATTTTAAACATAAACTGATAAACAAATAAATGGGTGAAATCGGCCATTTTAAAGGCTACAAAGTAATCGCTTTTTAATTAAATTATCCTTAAATTTGCGATCAGCTTTTTGTATAATTTTTACAAAATTGGTTTTTTTATTCCATTTAAATATTCTCTTTGGTAATTTAAACTATTTTAATAGTATACCTACTCTTATGAAAAGAATTTAAATAATCATCATAAATTATTAAAGGAAAATAAATGACTATAAGCAGAAGCAGTTTTAATTTTATTTAGAAAGGCGTGCAGTTATATCACTCGTAATTGTGATTACTTAAAATATTATTAAATTAGTTTTTTGCTGAGTTGTACAAACTTGTTTGCTAAAGGAAATTGTTGACGACTTTTGCCATTCCATGTGCTACACCAAAACAAATTTTTATATGTCTCCGTATAAATTTTTATTCTGCGACCTTGAGAAATTCTAAGTCGAAGCTCAGGTACCTGCCTAGCTACATTTGAACGGCACAAACATTTTTTTGTGTCAAATTGTTTAAAGTTTTTTTTTAACAGGTTAGGATTAATATTCAGCACAATCGATTAAGCACGAAAAAAAGTTATGTACCCAAATGTGAACCAACCTCCATAAAAAATGTATATTTCTTTTATGTTCTTATAGTATTTACTATTCAGTACTTTTTTTCAATGCTATCCTAACGATATGTTGGTGTACTAATAAAAATCTAATCTGCCCACTTACACAGAAAGAATTATTTACTAAATATGGCTTGAGCCAAGAAAATTTTAATTGATTCTCGTCCAAGCCAAAAATTACTTATTCTAAGTATATGTGTGTCTTGGTAATCGGTTCATAATTTACCATAGACTACATACAATGCCGCCTTCCAAACATCATTTTAATATGCCAAAAACGCTACCAAATTATAATGTTGAAATGAAATTTAATCCAATTTAGCTAGAAGATCGTTGTATATGCTAAATAAAAAACTTTACTACCCTGATGCATAATGTCGCACAATTGGGCCATTTGTGGCTCTTTTGTAGATGTTTTATGGCCCTGTTTTACTTTCTAATCCATTTTTGCCTTTTCGGTTCAAAATTAAACTAACTACACACTGAGAAAAAAAACATGTTTAAATATGGTCACATCCAACAAAACTATTTTTAAAGAAAATTTTAAACATATTATGTTTAATTTAACCATATTATTGTCACGGTCAACCATATTAAGGTTGAATTAGTTCTAAACAAAGAAGCTACAACCATATTATGGTTGCCTCCGAACATTTTATGGTTAAATATGACAATAATTTGTTTTAAAATTAACAATAGTATTTTTCTCTTTTCCAAGAGCAACATGCTATGATTGAAAACCAGCCATGCTATTATAAGTGTTAATCATATTTGAGTTATTTTTAGCCATAACATGTTCAGGGGCAACCATGATATGGTTGTGACTTCTTGATGGAGGACTAATTAACCCATAACCGTTTGCGTAGTTTATTTTTCCCTTTGAAAAATAAATTCTTTACTATTGTATGTATATCTGTTTTGTTTCCCATGCCTATACTCAAATATATTAAAAAACATTTTGGCCAAATCAAAGGCATTTCAAATCGTCAACTTGGCCCAAAGTAAAAAAAAAACTGCTACACCCTAAACCGTAACGAACAATGATATTGTGGAAATTTAGTTTTATGTGACAGGAAAGAACACCATACAATTTTGTGATGATCGGTCTATAATCCACAAAAGGTCCAATATAAATCCCCTGCCCGACAATCACTCTAATACGCCTAAAACTGTAATAAAAAAAGGTTTTTAAATGCAATTTCGTTTGTTTTTTATACTTTAACCTACAGAGAAAGATAAGATAAAGGAAGGTTCATTTAACATGTTTGGTTAAAGAAAAGAATAATGGAACACTTTTTATAAAAACAACACACCTAAGAAAAATAATACATCTTTTATGGCCGTTTTCTCATTACACGATTATCCTTTTCCCAACGAAAAACTGCACATTCAAGAAATTTGGTTTTCATAATGTCTCATTTGCTTATATTCTGTCGCTTAGCTAACCAGCACTTATCTGCCAATTATTTATTTTCCTTTTATTTGCCGTACAGATAAATTCAACTTTAACATGTATTTTAAGAGGTGTTGCCAAATGAAAACAATGTTTTATGTCGGTATATGGGTAATTCTAAAGTGTTGAACGTGACAGTCGTACGCATCAAAAATGCAATAACATTTTAAACAACAAATATTTTTACGTTCCCTTAAATTATAGCACTAAGAAAGCACTATTATCTATGCTAAAGTTTAAGGGGTGCGCGATTCTAGGTCAAAGATAATGGCAAAGGAAGTAGCGGTTCGAACGTGAAAAAAATAGAAGTAGTGTTTTGTGGCTATGTATAAAAAGGCGTAATTCAGCGAAACCTGGCACAATTTTTTAGTCAAACCACTTTCAGCAATGTAACATTTAAATGTCTTTGGTTTGATTAAAAAATCTTCTGTATTTTTTTTGTTTAAGCCAAAATCTGGTTCGATACGTGACATTTTTTCCATAATAATTTAACCAATTAATGATTGAAAAAAAAAAATAAAAATTTTTGGAATAACATATTTCTCTTTGAACTCTTCCTTAGATTACAAGCCATGTAAGAAAATTTTTTTGGAATAATTTTTATCAAATATCACCCCTTTTAAGAAAGATAATATTAAAGAAAACATGCAATAAAAGATTCTCACAAATAAGAAATTACGTTTGCACAGCTTTGCAGTCTGATTGTTTATCTAAGTGAACAGGTTTATGGGTAAATTTATAAAATTAGTAAAATATAAATATTTCTCTATAACAATATCGTAAAATAATAAGCTTTTAATAACTTTAACATTTTAGGTTACGGTGGACCTTTTGACGGAAATGCCCATATTGACAAACCCAAAATCGTGAAGGGACAGTTTATCGGTCTAATAAATTTCTGTTGACATTAAATAACAGAAAGTTCGCCGATACATTGAGAAAATGGCCATTATAGTGATAAATTTAAAATTGACAATAGGTCCCATATAAAGTTCTCTTCTAAAATTTCGTTTGAATATATTTTAAACGCTAAACAAATAACGAAACTTTTTTTAATTAAGTTTTATAAGACTCAAAAATCACCCTACTTATTAAATTTTTTTTATGATACGTCCACAATTTACAATAGGTTTTGTTATAATTGCTACATAATTTGCAATAGATCCCGCTTTAAAAATACAAAAATCCCAATTCTTGGCGGAGGGTATCAAAGATTCAGCACTATTTAGCGCTTCTGAATTTTTGATACCATTCATTCTTACATGGAGTTTATCCCGTAAAAAAGACGGCTGATTATAAACATTTCTAAAACCTGTATCTCAAATCCAATCAAAAACCATTTCTTAGAATACACAAATAATCTCTAATATAACGAAAAATACTTTGGTAAAGAGCGAATTACTTTAATTTATATTTCTTTAAAACGCTCTTGGGCCAAATTTTTAACAGACATGATGAAACATTTTGTCAAACATGTGTCGCTGTATTGTAGTGATTTGGAAAAAAGGGTTCTTGTTTTGAGGATGTTATTTGAAATGTTATAGACTATTATTTATTATAATATAATTTTATTTTTTTGTAAATATTACAAACATTTTTATGTTATACGAAATAACCAGCTTTTAAAACACTGCAGTAAAAGTAGAAAAACTGGCATTTCTTCTTCATTTGTCATTAGAAGAAAAAAAATATGTGGCTTTTACTTCTGATTCGTTAAATGCAAACAGTCGCTGTCAAATAGCGAAAGGTTGTACACAAATTTTCGTTGTTTGTTGGACAGTTTTTGGTTTCTTTTAGCTGCACTGTTTTAAACACTGAAAATAACTTTCGTAAAATGCTGCATATGTGCTGTTATTTTTTTTAACGAAACTAAAGAAAGTGTTTGTAGCAAATTTCGTTTGTAAAGTACAACAAATTGTTATTATTAATAAAATAATTTTGTTTTCATAAAATAACGCATGATTTTAAATAAGCGGCCATGTTCTGACAATCGGACTATTTTAAATCGCACAACGCCAGATTTATTTACGGTGTTTTGAAACTCGTGCGTTTGCCATAGTTTCTAAAAAATATTTCAGTTTTTTTGAGCATACTTTAACAATTTGAAGTCGGCAAACTTCTTGGGACTGCGATTAACGGAACACCTATTATTCGGTTTTAAGCTAGAATCGCAAATGTTAAGCGTTTTGCGATTGTCAGAATATCCCGATAGATTTTATATTATTTTTTTTTATAATAAAATATTTAAACGAAAAATTATAAATTAAATTAAGTGAAAATAATAATGGCCGATTTCACCAATTTTTGTAAATAACAATTTATGTTTAAAATTCGTTTTTCATGTCAAATAAAAATAAAATTATATGAAAAACTATATTTATTTTTTTATTTATTTATTTACAAATTATACTTATAAGTAAATTATTAGTATAATTATTGGAGAGCTATGGCAACGATGGCCTTAAGCTCAATTTTTTTTTTTTAATGTTTTAAATAATAAAGGTTACAATTTTTTAAAAAATTTAAAAAGCTTTTAATATTGTAATTCGTCATGGTACAGTCTATAAATTGAGAGAAGTCGTTATTATTGCGATTGGTGCTTTTAAATGAATTAATGTGGGGACAGTTTGAAAAGAGATGATCAATGCTTATTGGGTTGACCTAGTCTTAGTCTAATTATTTTGATTTGGTCTCCTCTCGGTAGTAAATTGTGGTTTATATTTTTGAACAGTCTGTAGGCATTAACTTTGTTGGGGTTGATTTTTCTGTACCAGTCAGTAGTTAAGTGCCAATTGTCAATAACTTTTGTCTTGAAAGAGTTTTTTACAAATTTTTTTATATCGTCAGAACTCAGATTTGGTGTGGTTATTAGGGGAGCAGTTAAAGCTGCTTTTGCGGCTCCATCCGCTGCCTCGTTACCTTTTATTCCGATGTGACCTGGGATCCAGATGAGTTTAATGTCAGGTGTTCTTTCAATAATATATTGTCTAATCATGTTTGGGTAAAATTGGTCATTATTGCAGTTTCTTATGGCATCTAGTGCAGAAAGAGAGTCGGTACAAATTGCGAATTTACCCATAAGCCCGCTAACATATTTAACAGATTCGTGTATTGCTATCATTTCAGCAGAGAAATGAGTGCTGCCTTTAACGCCTTTGGAGCCGTCTGTGTAGATAAATTCGTGGTCGTTTAACTTGTATTGGATTTCCCGATATCTTTGTAGATATATTTCTGCGTTTGTTGAGGATTTTTTTAGTTCGTTGAGAGATGTGTTAATAAAAATGTGAAACGCTTCACGATTTTGCGTGTCATCCTTGCGCAGGGGCCATGCTTATCTTCTCTGTATCGTTCCAATTTTAGTATATGTTAAAAGAGTTGGTGAACTTGGCCAAAATTATTTGTTAGAATTACGTAAATTGATTTAGTTTAATTGCAAATGTATATAGCTTTTTATTCCAATTAAAAGGTATTAAGCTATTCTGTAAATGTCTTTCTTTATACAAACTGAGAAATTTAAGAACGATTTTTAAGAATATCTAAAACAATTGATTACACTATACAACAAGCAAAAACTCCCTGAATAAACCTGCTAACTCCATTTCAACACATTTTACAGGAGAGCCAAAAAACTTTTTAAATTTTTCAAATTAAAGAAATACTGGTCGACGAAGGGTATCTTTCTCTGCCACACGGCATCAAAATTTCAATTTACTTAAAAAGTGGATTTAGCAGGATGGCATATTAAGCCGACGATATAGTGGTTATTTAAGGAAAAAAAAAATTTCCTATTTGTTATAAAGAATGTAGTAGCAGACGGTCCCTTTCAAAACACTTAGCTTCTTACTAAAAGACAAAACGTTGAGGAGTAGTAAAAATATTAGAGTAACGAGGTCTTCGTCGATGATCTTAATGAAAATATATATAAGTATGCCTACTCGATCCCTGGAAATACTTAGTTAAATTTTTTTTCACAACTCTAAACACTTTTTTCGTAGAACTCTTTACCACATTCAAACTTACGAAAACACATACATACATAAAATTTCCCTTTTGCTATCATTTAAGCGGCATGAGGAAGAACAAAGTGGCAAACGCCTTTAAAATTTTCTTTTGGCAGACTTCAGACACTCACGGTAATTGAGTAGTGTGCTGGTGGAAAAAGCGAATGGAAACTCTGTCACAGCATGTGAATGCTCTGTTATTTCTTTGCGTTCCTTGTTGTTGGAAATTTTCGGTTTGTGAATTTGAAATCAAAGGAAAGCCACACACATTATGACAAATGACTAAAATACTAAAAAAACAACGGGCAAAAAAACCCTGGGCATTATGGTGGCAAACAACAAACACAAACTAAAAGTCCCACAGAAACCATCAAAGGTGGGTTGGCAAAAAAAAAAAAAAATTTCAACCCCATTCTTTAGCAAACAACACCTTAATTGACTTCCAACCCGAACAACTGCTGTAAAAAGTCGATAAAAGAGCAAAGTTTACTCAAGCCAATTTTTAAAGACATTTAAGAAGTTTCCGAGTAAACTTGGCGTAAAGTTAAAAATATTCCTAAAAAACATTTTTTTTTCTAATGGCTAAAACTTATCAATTACATGATTTTATGCAATATCCAAATATTGCTTTTAAAATGTCTGCAATACAACCATTCACCTGGAGTGGTTCATTAGCAATGGAACAACGAAAACAACAACAACAACAACAACGGTGTGGTACGCTTAAATTATTTATTACCAAAGTCTGGTTTATTTTTGGTGCAGTGAACTTGATTTATCAGACGTTCGGCATGTTTATATATTTGCTTGCACCCCAGTCAGCAAACCTGTATACTGCTGCCAATATGGAGCCAGAATATCAAATTGCTTTGGTTGCCCAAATATCAGAGACTGGCGGCATAATGGGTTTAACTTTGGTGGCTGCTTGCAAAATGTTCATTATGTTTTGGCATGGAAAACGTATTTCAAATTTGTTGGAGGAACTACAGGAAATGTTTCCTCCCGAACATGTTCAACATGGTAAGGAACAGTATGTTAAATGTTTCTTTTCGCTGTTAGAACGATGGCTGACACGTACAGCAGTCATTGGTTAATAGGAAAAGTATTGAATATCGTTTACAAAGTTTATGGTAGTGTGAGAGTTAGGAAAAAGTAAAGATATAAAATTATTGGGACTTAAACTTTAATTCTTAAAATTTAATTTAGCTTTTAAACATTTTAATAAGGGTTTAATGAAAAAATTTAAATATGCATTGCTCAATTGCTGGTGGGTTAGAAAGCTAGTAAAGGATTACCTTGCTTAAGGCCGTTTTACACTATATTACAAGTCTTGAGTGTTTTCACAAAAATACTTCCCTGATCTAATTGTTACTGGAAAATTAAAAAAAAACATAACAACTTATCAAGACAGGGTTGTATTTTCCTCAACATACTCAAGACTTGTATTAAAGTGTAAAACTGCCTTTAACAGTTATTGTACAAGTATGCATTTAAAACAGGCAAAGAGTAATACGGAAATAATATTGTAAACATTTTATATATTTTTAAATTTTCGCTGCTGGAATTTAATATCCAGTTTTACGCTATTTAAAACTAATATCTGCCAAAATCCATGACTTGTGCAACCACTCGAAGCAAAATCAGTATATTAATCCATTTTAGAACTTTTTATGAAGTTTGGCATATTTTTCCATATATAACCATTTAAATTTAATTTAATGAAAATCAATGAAACCAATTTAAAACAAAATAAAATAGCTAAAATTCTTGCTATTGCTTTTCCCATCAATAATAATATATTCACTTTTCCAATTCATAAAAAGACACCAAATTTTCATTTTTCTTGCCATTCAATTATCTGACAACCGCGTGAACTAAATTTTTTTGTTAACAGATATTTTTATTGTCAGACAGTTGTCTACCAATAAAATTGTATGGCTTGTCAGCACATTGCCCGATCTTACATTATTGTAAAATCTGACCACCGCACAGTGGCGCCATTTGAGTTTTTTCGTTGCAAAAATCATATCTTTTGAACCGAATAAGATAATTGAACAGTTTAAACAGCATATGATAGATAACTGTTCAGCCTATGAAATGAAAGGCTGCTACGCTTTGTAGGGACCTACTTATGGGTTATCAAAGTTAAAATTAGTAGAAAAATCAATTTTATGGTAACCAAAAAAAATTATTTTTACATTTTTAGATTGTTTTTATTTTTTTTCTTTAGGGTTTTATGTTTTAAATTATTACCCAACAAATTAAAAAAAAAATTTTTTTTGTTAAATTTATTTTTTAAATTTTCTGTAAAATATTCATCACAATTCGTAAGAGAAGGTATATCTTAAAGACTAACCATTTCTAAACTATAATTATTTTCTAACTCTATTCGTGACTTCACATGCCGCAGAGAAGAAATAAGTGGATCGGAAGATGCTGCCAACATGTTGAAGAGGTCCTCATTTTGCCTTACCCTTGATGCTTTGAATGTGTTCTGCAATCTATATTTTGTATAAAATTTGTTAAGAGACTCCTGTGCATCGGCAAGTTTCCTCTTTCTTCTGAAAATTGAACACTCCTCAATACTTTTTTTTGGCTTTCCTTTTGCTCCTCTGGTTGATGTGGTGGGTTTATCTACTGCCAATATATCCAGGATGGTGTCTTCATTAAGCCAGTCCTCGTATTTGGAGTTGAATAGATTTCACCCATTTTGCCTTAATATTTGCATATATCAGATAAAAATTATTTTTTATAATTTCGCTTCTCTCAATATTTCCGTATAAGCTATCAAGTTCTTATAAAGCAGCTTCCGTGAAAAACTTTGGTGTGGTTGACTTTCTAAACAGTTCAAATAATTTTAAATTGTTAAACGCCATGTTTTCAGTACTTAAATTGTTTAATGGTTTCAGTAATTGTTGCGCCAACTTTCAGTCGTAGACTAATCCAGGCATTATGCTTATTTTGCAATATATAGGCTTATGCTACCATGCCTAAAAATTTACCTGTTCCATGCATACATATGGATTTAGGCTGAATAATGCAATTTTGATATTATGCACGTGTCCAAATAAGATTTGTGCCTACCTGTAGGGACCATAAGTCAATATTCTTGACCATTTTTACGCCAAAGTATTGTTTAAGTGAGGTACGTACCTGCTAATTTCAATGAGTAGTTTTTTTCAAACTATTAGATCAAACTACTGTCAGTCAAAACATATAAGGGATGGACGCCATACAATTTCTGCAACCATGTCTTTTTACTCTTTTTTACCTCTAGAAGCCAAACGGGCACGTACGGGCAGATACAATTTTTGAATTATGTAAAGAAATAATCAATGAACAGGTTTTGCAAATATAGAAAAATATAGATTTTTTTTATTTTCCGTCAAAGTGAAAAAACGGATAGTTTTTAAATAGTGATTTACCAGGAGAAACACAAAGCAAACAGTTAATTTTTTTTTATAATTACAAACAAAAAATAAGGCGATTCGTTACCTATTTTTCGTGATATTACACCTGAAATCGCAACAAATTGACTAAAAATTGTGTGTTTTTTTGAAAACCGAAAGTCGGTCAACTTTGAACGGTTATATCTTCTAAACTAAAAATGTGATATTATTAAGAGTGGCATATTTGAAATCGTTGAAAAGTTTCCTATAACATGGGTTTATTCAAAACTTCGTCGGCGCTCATGAAAATTTTGATTTTTGCAACCTCGTTTGCCCTACGGGCGCCACTGTGCACCGTCAGTACGAAACTTTACGCATAAACATATTGATTCTAGAACCACCTCTTAGTATACTGATCGTCTCATAATCACTTTCTGAATCGATCTAACGATGTTCGTCCGGCAAAAAACAGATCGCAACGAAAATGGTGAGAATCGGTCTATAATTGCACATAGTCCCCAAAAAATTTGTTAACGGAATAATGGGCACAAAGACCATTGACCATCGAATTATGTTCCATTTTTCAAGTTTCAGAAAAAAATTTCAGTAGAGTTGTAATTTTTTAATTTTTGTATAATGCTTTAAAACTTTGCTATGTTGCGGCGAACAAAAACATAAAACATTACAACTCAACACAACTAGTTGTTTTATTTACAACTCAATTGAGTTGAGATGTGAACCGTAATAGTGGCCTTAGTAAACATATCGAACCCTAACCGCGAAAATTACATAAGCGACATCTTTTTCGTTTTTCGTTTTTTTTAGTAAATGACTTTATTGGCAACACTTGCATCATATGTCATAGTCACAAAAGGTACCGTTACGGTTTTATAGCAAGAACAATTTTATCGTAAGCGACGAATTTCATACAAAATTTATATGAAATAAAATAAAAAAATCTCCTGTAAAATTTGATTTTTGGCGCTTACGCTATTTTCGAAAGAAATCGAAAAAAATAGTAGCTATGGAAGGCCCACTACCGGATCGGGCTTAAAAGTTGTTCGGTGGATAGAAGTTTAAAATAACATATTTTTAAAAAAATCGAAGAATACTTTCATTTAAAAACGCGATTTAAATGTTCAAATCCAAACATCTTATTCAAAAACACTTAGGATATGTTTTTCTTTAAAAACAGCATAACTGGTCTATTACTTGGACCAGTTATGAACAAGAAACTATAAAAAGTATCCTTCAAACGAATAATTAAAAAATGTCAAAATTAACCAGGAAGTCCCGTTTGAAATGTACTATAAAATGTCACAAAACCATGCGATTTTGCATGGAATGCCTCATATGTAACTTCTATCACAAATTTAGAATTTAACTAAACTTTCTTCGCTTTAGATTTCAATCCATTATATCGTGTTTATTATTATGCAAAAGCTTCTGGAAATTTAATGAAACGTACAACAATATTCTTCATATTCGCATTTTGTTTCTACAATTCTCTACCTTTTGTCGAAATCATATACGAATATTTTGCTGTCGACAAGCACATTATGTATCGCTATCAATCGAACACCTGGTATCCATGGCAAACACGAGAAAATTCCAAATCTTGGTGGAATTTTGTGGCTGCGTACTTGTGTCAATTGCAGGCATCACTGACAGGAGTTTCTTTTATAATGGCTGGTGAATTTATGTTGTGTTTTTTCATCACTCAAATGCAAATGCATTTTGATTTTTTGCGCAATGCCTTAAGGAGTTTGGATGCCTCATCTGCGAAAGCAAATGAACAGTTAAAGTATTTAATCGCCTACCACATCAAGCTGTTGAGGTAAGTTATTAAAGATGAATATATGTATGTGTGTTTTTTAATGAACATTGAGTTGTAAAATGTTTTTTCTCTCTTCTAGATTTTCCAAGGAAATTAATTTTATTTTTAATATATCATTTCTGGTGAATTTTTTAACTTCATCAGTAGCAATTTGTCTAATGGGCTTTTCCATGGTGAAGATAAGTATGTCTCATACTTTTAAGTACTCTGTGGGTTTATTGTCCTTTTTGGTGTTTAATTTTTTTATTTGTTATAATGGGAGCGAGTTTACTGCATCGGTGGGTATATGTATATGAATTTAGGGGTTTAAAGAGTTCATTTAAGGGAAATTTCCTAAAAAATCCAAAACGAATTCATAAATTAAAATTTATTTTAAGACTTTGAATTTTTTATATCATCTTTCTTCATTTTCAATTTTGGTTTTTTCTTCCATCGTATATTTCATACTTAACAGAGTGACGAGTTGATGCCTTCTGCCTTTTACAATAATTGGTATGATGGCAATTTATCCTATCGACGCATGATACTCTTCTTTATGATGCGTTCCTGTGAGCCGAATGTATTGCGTGCCTATAAATTTACGACCGTTTCTATGCCAACATTTATGGCAGTAAGTATGATTGCTGTTTTTTTTTTTTTTTTTTTTTTTTTGCAAACATAAAACAGTTAATATTTCGTTATTATTTTTATTTTTGCTGAATTTTTATTTTATACCCTTCCCCACAACAAATTGGGAATGAGAGTGTATAAAAAGCATGTTCCAAAATTAACGCAAGATTTGAATAAAAAAAGTACAGTTTCTACTCTTTAGATTTTTATTCTCTTTTGTTCTATCATAAAGTTCATTGGTTAATATTTTATAACATCAGTAATATTAACCTACTGGTTATGCTGGTGCATACACACTCTTTTACCGAAATTTTTCATAATCATTTTGCAGAAATAAGTACCCAGATTCGAAAGCAATTTTAATTCAGTCGATACTGAACGAATCGAAATTATTTTTTCAGTATTGTGAAACTCAAATTAATGCTTTACAACACCTAGTTTCCCATTCCCTGCGAAATTATTTAACCCATTTTTCGCCGCATCGAGTAAACTAAGTCTGAGTTGATATGGGTCATGACACATTGACATGATTCTTACTTTTTCTTCTTTGAACTTTCAATGACATTCAAACAGTTTATGTCATGTTGACGACATGTTTTTTCCTGCAAATAATTATGGTTAAAATGGACTACTCCATGGACTGGTCCGATGTAATGCAAGCATAGACCATGTTATTTTTTAAAAATTGTTTGTAGTGAGACGACATGTCTTCGTTTTTTAACGACGTGCTGTCGTTTTTAAACGACTTCAAAACTAATCCTCTTGAGTATACAATGGAGTAGTTTTAAAACTACTCCTTTGTAGTCCAAAGCTGGGTTATATGGTCCTGCCCTAGGACATCGTAATGTCAAATAGACCATGTTCCATACGTATGGGTTACTTTTGGACTAGTCCTAGTCCCTTGTGGGCTACTCTTTACACGCGTGTTTGGACTGGTCCTATTATTTGCAGGGTTTGTTTAGTTTTTATATACGAGTAAGAAAACAAAAAAAAAAAAAATAACGAATGTGAAAGCAAAATGTACTGAAAATACATGCATGATGCATCTGTGTACTCGTTTCTTTTCTCCTCGTCTCTCTCGCCTATAAAGTAGCAATCATATCAATAAGACATGAGCCTAATGAACACATACTAAGTAACTAATAGAAAGAAAACATTGCAACAAAAAAAAAAAAAAGAGTAAGAGTGCTGGTGACTATAATCACCAGTCGGCTAAGAATGGGTTCGTTAGTAAGAATCGAACTTATTTTTTAAGTTTTCACAACACTGAAAATATAATTTTTATTCCTTCAGTATCGACTGGAAGAATAAGGAATAAAATTGCTTTCTAATCGAAAAATTATTCGATCACGACTGCCAGAATAAGCCCCCAGGTCGCAATTTTGAAGATAATTAAATGAAATTTGGTACACACGTCTTAATTATGGCATAAGGACGAATACTATCGAAAATGGTTAGAATCGGTCCATTATTTCACATGGCTCCCATATTAACTTCATTCTGGAACAGTCTTTTGCCTATTAGCTATTTATTGCAACATAAAAAGAGTTATAATTTTGTACAACTATGCCCTTATTCACTTTTTTGTTTAGAGAGAATAACACTTATTCTGATATTTGTTGTAGGGTATCAAATATGCGGCACAATCATTTGAATTTTTATTTAATTTTAAGTTAAACCATATTTTGCAAAGTTTTGAAATTGCTTCCTTAATTAAATTTTTTTTTTGATTTATTATACAACAAATAAGTTATTTCAACTTAATATTGTGTTTTTTTTTGCAGATTTTAAAGCTCTCCTATAGATTGTTTACGTTTTTATGCGCCGAGGGCTGAAAATACGTCTTTAAATGTGTTTTGTTGTTTTTATTATCAGGGCAAGTTTTTTGATCGAAAAATAAGTAAGAAGAAATGCTCAATTTGCATATATGATTTTTTTTGTAATTAATGACTATTGCCAAACAAGAATTCTTCTTCTTTCTTAGAAATGTTTATATTTGTTTAAGCTCTTTATAGTTTTTATTAAATCTGAACTAATTTGTTTATTTAAATGAATTTTATAACTCAAGTTAATAAATAATTATGTTATTTTGAATTATTTTTGTTAGTTAGCGAGTAAAAAAAAAATGGATATTTGGGTGACCTGCACGGGTTGGGTGAACAATGAATATTAGGAATGATTGTATATATTTGATGTTGAGTGCCCCGGTAGGCTAGCTGGTAGTGAGGTTGCCTATCAGCGTCGGGGTTGCGGGTTCGATTCCCGCCAGAGACTCTGGTTTCCTTCCTGCAGACAACAAAAAAAAAAAAATAAACAGTTAAAAACAATTTAGAAAGTCTAGTCGGTCGAGCTTTATAATATGATACCCTACACCATAGTATTCAAAATCAAATTTACTAGAGTCTACCCTACTTAACATCCATGGGCATTCATGGACCCGCCAGAACAAAATTATGTTATGAGGTTAAGATTCATGTAAAAGTTCTTTGCGCCAAATATTTTTAAGATATCCTAATTAACATGAAATTTGTTTACCTTTAGGATATTTTAGGACATGAGTTTATATGGATTCTATCTAGGGTTAGCAGACGGCCTGGAATGGCCTTGATTGTCCAGTTTTTTTGGTCTTATTAACTTACCAGCTATAATACAATTTGTGCAGTTAAAAAATAATTTAATTTATTTTAAAAACAAATATTTTTATAAACTAAATATAAAGAAAAATGTACTACTGTTGGTATCTAAATTTAAACAATTCTAAAAAATCAAAAATTAAAAATCAATGAAATTTTTGTTCAAGAATATTCACGTATGTATCTTAAATAAAAGTTAAAATAATGAAGCAAAAGGGAAAGTTTGATTACAAAGTTAGTTTTTTGCACTTTTTAAATTTTATGTAGTAAAATATTTTCCCAAATTCTGCCATCACGTCTTTCGAAATCTTCCAAAAGCGCAGGCAGTCGACCTGTTGTTTTGCATTTTGTTAGGCAAGTTATCAGTTTGTGCCTTATTAACGGATCTTGCCTTTAATATTCGAGTTATAAGAGAAACAATTTACATACATATTCTGTTCTCCAGCAAAAATAAAGTGAGAAAATCCAAGGGAAAAGTGATCAAATTACAAGGAAAAAAACTATTTACGATAAGGGGAATTATTTCCCTATTCTCCTTTGAGTTACCCCAAAAAAATTTTTCATGGGAGTTGTTCATGATCGCAAATATGAGAAAAGGAAAAAAAAACTACGAGGGAAAAATTCTTTACGATAGGAGTGAAAATGTTAACAACTTAATACAAAGCAAAACTTATATGTACGTATGCAGCGTAGAAAGCTACTTTTTAAAATTTTTTTTACAAAAGTGGCATATGCGGCACATTTTTCTTCAAAAAAATATGTCAGAAGCAGAAAACTTCATGTTAACTACGACTTTTTGTCATATGCGCCAAACCAATAATGAGCTGACGATATATCAATTTCACATAAACATTGTTTTTCTGATACACAGAAAAAATTATCCAAAATTTTTTACCAATTAAAGCATTAATCAAAAAAATAATCAGTTTCAATTAAAAATTTAATCAAGTGAATTAAGCGTTTAATCAAGTGAATTAAAGGTTTAATTAATATTATTAACTGGTTTAATTGATACTATTAATTTGTTTACTGGTGCAAATTTAATTAATTTTTTAATAAATATCACAAAATTTTAAATTGAAATCAATTTTTATTTTTTTCTGTGTATGTATTAAGAAGTCGACCAGTGTTATAACTGGTTGGCGGGACTCCGATCTGACCATAGGGTTTTCAGTTTTTATACTGATGGTTCCAAAATGTAATACAAAGTTGGTGCTTCAGTTTACTGCCAGGAAGTTGGTAATCGGGAATCTAATAAGCTTCCCGAATACTGCAGTATATTCTAGGCGGAAATATTTGCGGCCAAAATGGATGCTGATTTGGCTCGTGATTCTAATACTAGGAACTCACATGTAAACTTCTTTATAGATAGTCAGTCCGCAATCAAGGCAATATCCGCTAAATATACATACTCTTCGATCGTCCAGGAGTGTAAGGACTCAATAGACTTGATGCAGACAGAAGGGTACACGATTTCGTTTAAATGTGCTTAATTCCCATTTCATACTATTGATAAACGGAAATTAATTGTTGATGGGACAAGCTATTCCAATGCGCATCTCACTAGTTGTTTAGGCCAGATCATCAGGAAACTTCATCCAAAAATATTAGAAAAACTAAACAAATAAAACTGTTATGTGATATATCAAAGTTTAAACAAAAACAACAACAACAACAATATACAGTGAGTTTATCATTTCTAATAGTTCCGACTACTGGATTCGCGGCCACCAGGGCGTAGAAGGTAACGAAGTGGCAGACGAATTGGCGAGACGGGGGGTTTAATTACCGTACAACAGAGTGATTGACATTTCAGTTCCAATTCGTAATATTAAGAGGGATACGGACTCTACTATACATAGGCAACCAGAGGCAGTTGGGGGAACAACGAAACGTGCAGGGGATCCTGTGATAAAAAATCGACTAAAATTCTTCTATCGCTACCGAGAGGGGAATGTAGGCGTCTGGTAGGCTTTATAACGGGCTACTGTTGGACGGCAGTATACACCAAAAGGGCGAGGCAACTGACTAGTGTAAATTGTTGGGAAAAAGAGACAGTGGAGCACACACTCTGCCACTTTATTGGGTATAAAATATTATTGAATTACCCAGCGGTAAATATGGAAAGAACCGCAAGTGTCCGGTCTTTTTGAAGGCCGCTATACTCCTTTCTTAAGGATTCGCTTCGTATGATATCCTGCCTTCAGAAGTTTCCCTGCTAGAGGGTATAAATTTCTTTTTGAAATTCCTTTCAAAATATTCTGTACACATTCTTTAAGAAGGAAGAAAGGAAGTTGTTCGGTTTTATTTATTTTTTTATTTTTAGTGACCTTCCTTACTCCCTTCTTTGGGAAGCAACCGAAGTTGTTATTGAAGGTAGTGTGGAAGGGCATGCTCCCAATGACAACCTGTGTAAAAAATAATTAAGTATGGAATGCGGCGAGTAGGGCTTGTATCTGCTAAATAAGGCCTTCTATTAGGCCTCTTTTCTCATTCTAGTTACCGTTGGGATATGTCTGGAGAACTTTTGTTTTATTTCTTTATTGTATTGATTTTATTTTATAGATTTGCTTTGGTACATATTTTATACATAAATAGAATGATTAATAAAAAAAATATGTGATATTATGATGATATGTATTTTTATATGAGGAGAAAACTTAAACTAAAATTCTTACAAGCATTTAGAAGATTTTTTTAGGTAAAGAAGCGACCAGGCGCTACTTCTTTTCCACTTTGGACGACAGAAAAATTAAAAATATGCATTGCAATTGTATTATAATTCTCTGATTGAAGTCTCTTTCGCCACTTCTGGTATTTGAAAGAGGTGCCCCGGTAGGCTAGATGGGCAGGGGTTGCGAATTCGATTTCCATCAGAGACTCTGGTCTCCTGCAGATAAGCGTAGAGCTTCGCTGGATTAGCTAAGGCGGGGAAAAACACACATTAATCCTTTAGAATATAGCCATTTTTCTAGTTGAATATTCTTAGGAAACACCTTGAATATGTAGTCATCAGTTTATTCCACATACAGGGTGGCTCATAAGTAACGTTATAAATGTTTGTTTACTTTTTTTTGCTTTTTTATCCAGATTTCACTATGAAAAACTTGAGAAATTCATGATGGAAAGACTCTGCACAGAACAAGGAATCAAAAATGTTAAGTTTTTTTTTTTGAAAGTTAGCATTCGATTATTCAGACACAAATATCATACCGAAAAATGAGCGATAGGGCAAATTTTCACCTTAATGGGCACGTGCATAAATAAACAAAATAGCAAAATGTGGGGCACCCAAGACCGAAAAATAATTGTTGAACCTCAAATCCACCCACGTAGATCTACAGTACGCTGTGGAATAACTTCAGATAGGATCATTGAATGCCATTCAATATCGGGAAAGATTTAACATTATTTAGGCTCGAGGCAAAGAACAATTCAGAATTTTAGTTCGAACAAGATGGAGCCACAGCGTACACAACTCATCCAACTAAAGTTAGCGGTTTTCACCCTTTGTGTAAAGAGTACAACTCTGTTTTATTTAATACGATTTAATACTTCAAAGTGTGAGTGTCTTTTTCGTATGTATTGTAAATAAATAAATCTGTTGAGTGAGCGAAAGATGTAGTTTCTTCAAGTGTTTTCATTTGGTAGACTAAACACACGTGCTTACTACAGCTTTTTGTGTGATTTTTCAACCACAGCGTAGTAAATAAAAGTTTAATACATTTTGTTGTTGCGGTGTTGTAAATGTTAGTACATTAACTACATTAATAAGATTGCCAAGGGTTATTAAGGTACTTTACTACCAAGCGTGAAAACATCTACTCTCCTTTTTGGGAGATCCAATAATATCGCGTTTTTCTAATTTTAATTGGCCACGTCGTTCGACCGCTTAACGACGCATAGTGGGGTGAAACATATGCAAAACGAGGATTAGTTCAGGGGAGCCTGTAATTTCCCTGCGGGAAATTTGTGTCAATTGGTCCAACAAACTGGTCCTGGGAGTTGTGAAAATAGAACAGGCACAAAAAGAAAGAACTCATGACCAGTGAAATGAGAACCGATCATGTAACTGGTTTATGAAGAACGAAAAGGTAGAAAAAGTAATGAATTACAGTACAGTCTTTACCGGTGGTGTGACACATTTTAAGGGACTTTCTAAAATTTTGTTCTTGAATTTAATTCTAGGACGTGTTTTATTAAAATAATACTACATTGTATTGAAATAATACTACATTTTAGTAACTTGCACTTAGTATGTTCATTAAGAATAGACCTGTAACTGGTCAAATGGTGTCAATTTGCCCCCTCCAAAGACAACCCCATGTAAAAGTGATAGGTCTTATTCATATAAAGTGTTCGAACTAGAACCGGTCTCTACCACCAAAGACCTATCACGGGACTACTTTGGTGTCAGTTCGCTTCCCTCTAGGGTTATGACAACAATTTTTTTTGAATTCTGTGTATATTGATTAATAAAAACAACTTTTGTTGTAAAGTTTTAGTGGATTTTAGTGGAATTTTCATTTTGTTTTATTAAATAAACTAAAAACTTAAAAAAAATCAATGTAATTTTTTCGAACAATATTTTTTTTTTTGAAACAAGGCACATTCATTGCTAACATATGGAATTAAAAATCATCTTCATAATTATCTTCACCTTCACCTTCATCAAAATCATAATCTTCATGTTAGCATCATCAACATCGGAAATATTTAGCAGAATAAGCAAATCAAGTGCTGTTTGTGATAAATTTAAATTATATAGTTTTTTATCCTAAATTACTAAATCTTTTGTAGCTTTTTCATTTTTGTACCAATCTCTGTATTGTTGGGCGCAAAATGTTCATATTAAAATAATTTTATGTCGCTTGCAATAAAACATTAACATTTTTAAATCATTGGTTTAAAAAGAGCAAAATTGAACAAAATCATAAAATTTTCAATGAAGCTGGAACTTTTGTTCCCTGTAACTCTGTCATTTCTTCACTAGCAATCCATGGTTATTTTAGAAATTTTTTAACCTTTCACTAGAAAGAAAGAAATACATAATCCGTTTAAAATTTTTGAAGATATTTGCATTTCAGTCACATCATCTTTTTTAAAAACACAAATAACGGTTATTTTTTGGAATATCTCAAAAACTATTCTACTTTTGACAATCATATTCGGATTCAGGGGAAAATTTTACATAAATATTAGCTGTCAGATTTATTTGGTCACAACTTTTTTGAAATTTTGTGACGAAGTGTAATAATTTAAACGAAACAAAACAGAAAAAACAAGTTAATGTGTTTCAAAAAATCTCAAATATTTTTAAATGGGACAAAAACGGGCAAGATTTTTTTTTGATTATGCAAGCTGAAATACCATATTTTAAGAATATATAAAAAGTTTTGCCCAAGAATTCTCACAAACATTTTGAAAATCAACATTTCCTTAAAAAAACTCATTTTTTTTGACCAATTTAAAAAAAAATTAAAAATATTTCCTCAATATTTTCCTTCACAAGAATTTATTAATTAATTAGTTAAATACCTGGAGTTGATGGATCCATTTAAAAAAATAGTGTTTTCGAAAAAACAATTTTCTCAAATCGCAATTATAATATCTTGATTTTCACTTTTTAATAAATATTTCCAAATTATAAAATATTATTCAACTTTGGCAGCGTATAACAAAAAAAGTAAACAACATAGATCCACAATTTTTACGACAATTCGTGTTGAATTTTATCTTCTTTTATATGGTACCAAATACTTATACGAAAAACTAACTTTATTTTTGAATTAATCCTCGTTTTTGGTACTGTTCGCGCCTCTGTGCGACGTTTTGGGAAATACTCCAGAAAGAGCCAGTCGGATCGAAACAAACAATGGGCGCTATTTGAAAGATATTATCTTCAAAACACAACGTGAACTTATATCCAAAATATAATCTTAATTTTTATAAATGCTAAACGTTTAATAATATAAGAAAGTTTAAAAAATATTAATGTTATTTCAAATTTTAAATATTCTTTGAAAGAATTTTTACTGAGCAATCTTAAAATCTTTTTTAAATTGAAAGTATGTACTCTTTTTGTAAAAAGTAAATTTATTAAATACAATTAAACATATTAGCTATAATTATTGCCAACTCGGCTCAAAAATGTCCCAAGGACGCTGAGACAATTGAATTTATGAATTTTAAATAAATAATAAAAAAAAAAATAAAAAAAAATCATAATGTTACTATTGCCCCACCGTGTATCTTAATACTCTAAAAATTAACCAGAAAATAGTATCGACCGAAATCTTATAGATTAAAATAAGTATAAAAAAACCGATAAAGTCTATTAATACAGAAGTATTTGAAGAAATAAAACAGCGTAATTAAGTTGCTACATAAACGATAGAAACTTATCGGAAAATAAAATGCTACATAACAAGCTAACGGTAAGAATGGAATGTATGTTCAACTTTGTTATACCTGCAGTGAGCATATTTTTGAAGCCAAAATACCAGATTTGTGTCGTTCCGGAATGACCTACTTCCACTGAATAATTCCCTTATAGAAACTGTTCGGATTTTTAAATAGCTCTCTTTTTTATCATTTCTCGTTTCGCAATTGCAATCCGTTGGATTTTTTTTTTTTTTATCGATTTTGGAATTGACTTTAGGTATTTTTTGAAACACTTCTTCAGCTGCTTAGGGCTTGGAGACAGGCTTATGTCAAGTGGCTGTAATGACACAACCTCAAGTGTATTCTTTAAATTTAACCCGTTTTCAAACAAAAATTATTTTTTAAAAACTTCAAAAATTCAATTAAATCCCTTGCCCTAAATATTTCATATTTTAAGCAAACAAACAATAATAGAAAATTGAAGTTAGAAAAGTATAAACAAGAGATTTGTCAAAAATCGAAAAGGGCTTAACTATCTTAGGCTGTGTGTTAATGTCAAAATTTATACTAGCCCCCAGGGCTAGTGAAATTTTATTCACCTTAACAGTGGCAAAAGTTGACTTCCATGCGAACTTTGCTACTATTTCACATACACCCTTGGAACCAGATTGTGTAAAATTAATACTCGGCAATAATTTTACAAAATGTTCAATGAAAACCGGCCTCGACTGCCCCGTAGAATAAAAAAGGCAAAAAGTAAAATCTTATACACTTTTGCAAGTTAATATTTCTTGATTATAATTAGTATTGTGGTTTTATTTTGTTGAACTGTTTATGGTTTTCAATCCAAATTTTGATATTTTAATTAGGTTAAAGTTCATCAAATTTAATTTTCAATAAATTCTTTTTATGAAGAAAGTAGTTTTACAACATGAAATCAATTAAAATTTTTTGATAATTTTTCATTAATGACTGCCGCGGGAATCGAACCCAGGTTTTCACGGACAGGTTACCCTAACATGTTTCGGTTGCAGCCACTCAACCACTTCATAGGGGTTTGCCGGTTAACACTCACCGCCACTGACGAATCACTTTCTGAGTCGTTTTAACGATGTCCGTCCGTCCGGTTTGTTGTCTGTCCATGTTACTTTGTGCGCAAATTACGCGTTGCAATTAAGGAGATAATTTTATGAAATTTGGTACATTAACTGTCTTAAATGTCATAAGGACGAAGCCTAATCTGTCTATAATTTCACTTCACTTGTATGTGGTTAAATATATCCAGTGGGTGTTGTCGGTCTCGTCTTGAAAATAAAGTCGTAGATGTTTAATGAAGTGTAAGCGTGATAGAATTAATAAAAAGATCAATATAAACATTCATAATAAATAAATGCGGTTTATAACGTTCAAGAAAAAAATAAATAATTGGACTGTGTGTTATTTCTCTGGCCAACATAGAATAAATATTTTGTAACGAACCCTGGAAGCCTCGAGCTCTACCCCAGCATAAGGTGGAAAAAACACGTCGTTGTAGCGTTGTCAATAAAATTTGATCATATGTTTAACATTTCAATAAAATATTTTTCAGTTAAACTTAAATTAAATAGCCAAATTATTGTAAGGTTTATGGGCACTAAGATCAAATCAGGAACCGGCTTTTTACAATAGTAACAGGATTCTATATTCTGTGCGAATATACAAAACTTCCACAAACTTTCTTTATGATTGCGACCTGTACGTTGTACACAAGGTTCATCTGGACAGACAGACAGCCAGAAATCCATCTAGACAGACGAGTGGACATTCAAAGATCGATTTGGCAAGTCATTCTCTGTAGATCAATATACTAAACAGTTTGCATAGTCATGTACGTAGTATTACAGAATTTAGAACAAACGCATAATAGCCCAGCCGCTTAAGGTGGTGTAGGGTAAAAAAAAATGATAAGATTGATAAACTATCACGACTACATGCCAAAATTAAAATTTAGCTAAACACTGGCACTATTACACGTTATCGGAACAGTTTTAAGTTTGCCCCTGAAGGCAAAACGTGTGAAAACACCAAAAAGTGAACAATGAAAATATTATTAAAGCCATCTGTGTTGTTGTTAGCGGTTGTTCTTATACAAGCTGGTATAGTGCCTTCAAGAATAAGTGATGTTAAAAGAAATTTTGCTTCTTCCTCGTCTCCAGTTACTGGAGGACCTTCAAATATTAAACAGATACCTCCCACAACAGAAGGACCTGTAAGTTCTACCCTTAAAACTCCGACTACAGAAGGCCCTAGAAAATATCATAAAGGCGTTGAGGTAACTGGTGATTGTGCTTTTCGCATAACAGGTGATTTGAATGATCCTGCTCCTTTATTAACCATCCACGGTCAACTTGAATGGTTGGTGCCGAACACTAACAGTGTAGTGGAGATTAAAAATGGCCAGTATATTGACATGTACTGTACAGATTCTTTTGCTAATCCCTTTGCAAATGAGACAGCCATAACAGCTCAATGTTTGCAGGGTCTATATTTTTTGGTTAATGGAACAATTTTTCCATTAAGCAACTTTAGCTGTACTGACTGGTCTTCGTATACAGCACGACGCACAGGCAGACAGTGTAATGGTGGCACCGATTTATTGGAAGTAGGTTTCAATGTAGCTAGAGGTTTCTTGCAAACCATGGATATTTGCCATGATGAAATAAATGAAGTCACTCGCTACGTGCACCACGTTCTTAGTCCCTCTAGTGATGCTTACCAGCGTTCGGTGCCACGACCTCGTTTCATTGAAGCTGACTTCTATGCCGGCAAGAATGTGGACAATCTATATACCAAGGTGGAACAGAATAGAACTTTAAGTGGCATTTTGGGCATGGATGCTTCCCCTTATTTCAATGATTCCATAGACATCTTTATGGCTCGTGGTCATATGGGAGCAAAGACAGATTTTATAATGGGCTCTCCCCAACGTGCAACTTTCTTATTTGTTAATGTGGCTCCCCAGTGGCAGTCTTTTAATGGCGGCAATTGGGAGCGCGTAGAGGTTGGCGTACGTAAATACGCTTCCACCAATGCACTAACTTTAGATTGCTACACTGGCATTTGGGGTATTTCCAGTTTACCTGATGTCAATGGGACACAAAAAGAATTGTATTTGGCCTTCGATGAGAATAATAATGGCTTAATACCTGTTCCGAAATTATACTTCAGAGTTGTCATAGACCGGAAATCCCGCAAAGGCATTGTTTTTGTAGGTGTCAATAATCCTCATGCTACTTTGCAACAGATCAAGGAAGGTTACATTATTTGTGAGGATATAGGTGCTGCAATCAATTGGATACCATGGGATAAAGAAGATTTGTACAAGGGATATTCTTATGCTTGCTCCGTACCGGATTTCCTTAGAGCAGTTCCGGATTTGCCGCTTGAAGACTTGGAAACCTCTGGCGTTTTGGGTGTAGAAGAAGTGGGTTGTTCCTTCAGAGTTAGTGGTGATTTAAATGATCCTGCTCCTTTGTTTGCAAAAGCTGGAATATTTGACTGGATAGTTCCCCAGCCAAATGGTTTGGTTGAACTAAATTTTGGTGAATCTATTGATATGTATTGCACAAATTCCTTTTCGAAGCCTTTTGAGAATAGAACAAAAATGACGGCGCAATGTTTAAAAGGTTATGATTATCTAGTGAATGGCCAACTCTATAACTTTAGCTCCTTTAGCTGCTTGAACTGGCCTACGTATACAACTAGACGTACTGGCAGACTATGCAATGGCGGCACTGATTTATTGGAGGTTGGTTTTGAAGTTCACAAAGGATTTTTGCAAACAATGGATATATGCCACGATGAAATTAATGAAGTGACCCGTTATGTCCATCATCAGCTTTATCCGTCAAGTTCTGCCTATCAAAAATCTGTCGCCCGTCCCCGATTTATAGAGGGCGATTTCTATAATGGCAAAAATGTTGACGATTTATATACCAAGGTGCAGCAGAATAACACTTTAAGTGCTATTTTGGGCATGGATGCGTCTCCTTATTTTAATGATTCCATAAATATTTATATGGCTCGTGGTCATATGGCAGCTAAAGTGGATTTCATATTTGCCTCGCCCCAACGCTCTACCTTCTTCTTTCTAAATGTAGCCCCTCAATGGGAGGCATTCAATGGTGGCAACTGGCAGCGTGTGGAAGATGGTGTGCGTAAATATATCTCCAATAATGGTTTAACTGCCGACTGTTATACCGGTGTCTGGGGTATTGCTACATTACCCGATGTTAACGGTACACACCGTGAACTTTATTTGGCATTTGATGAGAACAACAATGGTTTGATACCTGTGCCCAAGCTATATTTCCGCATAGTAATCGATCGTGATAGTCGGAAGGGCATAGTTTTACTGGGTGTTAATAATCCTCATGCTTCTCTGCAGCAAATACAAAAGGAGTACATTATTTGCAAAGACATTGGCGATGAAATTGATTGGATTGATTGGACCAAAGAGGATATTATTAAGGGCTATTCGTTTGCCTGTTCTGTGCCAGATTTCCTGCAGAGTGTTAAAGACTTGCCTTTAGAAGACTTAAGTACCACCGGCGTTTTGGGTATAGCCGAAATGCCTGAAGAAGATCTTTCGTACTGATTATCTCAAATATGTACTTGGAATTACCTTCTATTTTAGTTTGATTTATTTATAGTTTTCTAATTGTAATAAATTTTTCTCTTAATTTATTAGTTAAGTTCATGTTTTTCTTATCTGGTAGTGTTTTTTTATTCTATTTACGATAAAGAATATTTTATAGTGTCTGGTATATGTACATTTATTTTATTCTACGACACGTTATTTTAATGCTTTTTTTTGATTTTATTGATCAATTGCTTTGATTTTTACTTTGAACTGCGGGAATTTCTTTTTGTACAGAAAGTTATAAATTGCGTGCTTTTAATTTTCATAGATAACTTATCAAACAATAAAATTTTTAGCAATAACTTTCGTTAATCTTTTAATACCCTACGTCACCAAAAGTATAAAGTTTTACGTTTATGTTTGCAAAACATAGAAATATTGGTTTTGGATCAGTTATAGTCAAAACTGTATATTGAAAGTGCACAGTCCAATAAACTAATTATTTTACATATTTTTAATATTTAAACTATGAATTGTCAATTATTTATCAAATCTAATTCTAATTATTTATTAAATGTCAACTCAGACGCAAGTACAACGTCAAATCTGTCCAATTAAAGTGTAAAAAAATAAAAAATACAAATGTAGTAATTTTGCGAAACATGATAAAGATCAGGGATGGTAAGGTTAGGTTATGTTCAATGAATAGCCGTTACGACGACGGCTCACTTGGGTCCCTATGGCGGCCCCTTTGTGATACTCTTAGCCAGTGGCAAGAGTCAGTCAGTGTTAACCAGACTATTCCCCAGTGTCACTGTAGCCTCGAACCACCCCGATTCCCTGCGGAACAGAGAAATGGATTTCAGTCCAACACTAGACACATCGTCCAGACATGGCAATTCCGGTCTCCCAAAATGCCTAAACCTAATGCCCCCCAGACTGGGGCATTGGCAGAGAAAGTGAAACACCGTCTTCTCCTCCTCCTCATCATGAAAACTTCTACAGTAGTCATTGTAATCAAGACCCATCCTCCTGACATGAGTCCCTATCACCCAGTGACCCGTAATGACCGATATCACCGTCCTCATCCGGTCCCTACCGAGACCAAGTAGTACGCGCGTTCTCGCCGCGTCATAGCCAGGCCATAGAGTCCTGGCCATCAAGCAGGTATGCTCCCCCTGCCCTTAGGGCCGGCTCCAGAGATCGCGTGTTATCGAGCAGCTCATCATCATTACCATGATGAACTGTGAATAAAGCACCGAAAAAGGGTTCCGGAGTACAATAGTCCAGCCCCGTCAGGTGAAATGATGCGTAAAGCGTGACCCTGGCATGACCATGGTTCCGCGTAGACCATAGGCCCGCCGCCCCCAGTCTAATAGCGAAAGACAGGGCCTGTTGTTCGGCCATGAGGTCAACCGGCAGCCAGTTCAGCATAGTAAATAGCGCCTTCGGCGGTGTCGAGCGGAGTGATACCGTGATCATCAGCGCAATAACCCTATATACTTTTTTAAGCATCCTACAGTACCGCCCCCTTCCCATGGCAGGTCATCACACTAACTATGACCCCATAGAAGAGGACCGGTTTTACCACCGCCTCAAAATTCCATTCAACGCCCCTGGGGCCAAGGCCCCAGTTTCTGCCTGCAGATCTCTTGCAGGTGTATAAGGCCACAATGACCCAGGATAGCTTGCTATCGAGAATAACGCCCAAATATAATAAAATTTGGAACGCCACAGTTTTATAGGACTAGAAATAACATTGTGGAATTTTGTGAAGATCGGTCCATAATTTACCCTAGGCTCTATATAAACCCTACTTCCGGAAAACAGTTTAGTACGGCTAAAACCGTAATAAATAACGCTATCATAACAAAATTTGGTACGTCACAGTTTTATAGGACTAGAAATAACATTGTGAAATTTTGCGAAGATCGGTACATAACTTACTATAGGCCCCATATAAAGCCCACTGTGGTAAATTAATTCAAAAAAGCCTAAGACCGTGGCAGATATATCTATTGTGGCAAAATTTCTTCCAGCTTAGTTTCATATGGCCAGAAAAAATGTCATGCAAAATGGTAATATACGGTAATTTACCTTAGATCCCATATTTAGCAGACTTCTGAAATTCCCTGTTAACGCTAAAACTAATTTCACCACTGTATTGCAATTTATGTTTTTTAATACCAGAAATCACTCTGCTGAATTTTTGGATAATTGGTACATAACTTACCATGGCGCCAATAAAATCCCCCTCCTGAAAATCATATAAGTTCGGATTAAACTGTTACGAATCATGATATTTTACACAAGATTGTTGGTCAATAATTTAATATAGATCCAAAGCGCAACCATTTTTAATGCTGATGTCTGTAAAGATAAGTTAATAATAAATAGATATCATGTAATAAAAGAAAAATTCGAACTGTCGGTGGAGGGTATTAAAAAGATTCGGAACAGCCGAATATAGCACTCTAACTTGAAAAACTTGAAAGAAAAGATCAAAACTAGTCTCAAGTTGCTTCTAGTTATCCTAAGCAGTTTGTGATTGAAATCCAGCAAAATCGGCTCAGTGGGATGAAAGTTATGAGTATAAATGTGGAACAACTACCCTAAAAAATTGATTATTTTGTTACAAAAACTAACATAAATGGTGGAATAATGCACAGATTGATATTAGATTTGGTGATTTGAAGATCGGTCCTTTAAAACTATAAAACGATAAAATAAAATTTACTTTTATATTAACATTTATTCTAATTTAGGTTTTATAAAACCATAAATCAGTTAAAAATCAGAGTTTTGTGATGATCCATAATTAATATAGGGTCAATTTTAAATACCCCTCTCGAAAAGATTAATTTGTAATTTATAGAAACATTATAATTGACGGTGGAGGTTTTCAAAGATTCGGTACAGCCGAATATAGCAATCTTTCTTGTTAAGTAGGAAGTTTTAAAGTTGTTTACACTCGCACATTCTGTATAAAAACATAAACAAAATTTGACAGTTGCTGTTACAAAACAACAAAAAAAGCCGTGTTGTTTGTTATACCCTACACCACAATAAGTTGTGAAGAGGGTATACTTAGCTTGTCATTCCGTGTGAAACTTTTTTAATATTCATCTCAGACCCCATAAAGTATATATATTCTGGCTTCTTGACTGATGGCCAATTTTCAGGATTGATATTAAAACACATTTATGTTTAAAATCGTTTTAAATACAAAATTCTCTTCTTCACTAAATACTTAAATCAAACTTAATTCACCGATGTGGTACACTTAAATTCAACTTAAGTTTATATTGTAATATTTTAGCAAGGTGGCCCCAATATCATGACAATACAACAACAAGAAGCAAAGCAATAACAATCAGCTGTTTTTTGAGACCACCTTGTAAATAATTATACTTTTTTATGATATTTTTTTGTATTAAGTAGTGCTACCATACTTTTATCTTATTGAAATAAGACTTTTAAAATAAAACTCAAAAAATCAATCTGTATTTAAATACGTTTTAAGTTTTTATGAAAATTAACTTAATTTAGATTTAATTAATATCCTGAAAATTGGGCATAATTCTAAGTCGATTTAGCCATGTCCGTCTGTCTGTCCGTCTGTTGAAAATACGCTCACTTTCGAAAAACTCAAAAGAAATAAACAAACTAGATGTCAAACTGCTTGTAGTTATCCTAAGCAGTTTGGGATTGAAATCCAGCAAAATCGGTTCAGTAGATTAGAGCTATGAACCAAAATGTGGAACCACCACTTTAAGAAATTGATAATTTTGTTACAAAAGCTAACATAAATGGTAGAAAAATGCACGAAATAATATGAGATTTTGGAAATGTTCATTCTGTTCGACTAGAAATCACACTGTGAAATTTCATGAAGATCGGTCTATAATTTACTCTAGGCCCCATATTAACCCTACTCCCGGAAACCTGTTTAGTACGCCTAAAACTGTAATTATGAATGCTATCGTAACAAAATTTGGCACGTAACAGTTTTTTAGGACTAGAAATTACACTGTAATATTTTATTATGATCGGTCTATAATTTACCCTAGACTCCATATAAACCCTACCCCTAGAAAACAGTTTAGTACGCCTAAAACTGTAATTAATAATGCTATCATAACAAGATTTGGCACGTCACAGTTTCTTAGGACAAGAAATGACATTGTAAAACTAATTTCAACACTGTATTAAAATTTATTTTTTTTAATACAAGAAATACCTCTGAGGAATTTCGGGATGATTGGTTCATAACTAGCCATGGCTCTAATATAAATCCCCCTCCTCAAAATCATTTAAGTTCGGCTTAAACTTTTATGAATCTTGATATTTTACTCAAGATTGTCGGCCAAGAATTAAATATAGGTCCAAGCCGCAACCAATTTTAATGCTGATGTCTGTTTTTATAAAGATAAATTAATAATAAATAGATATCGTGAAATATTCGAACTGTCGGTGGAGGGTATCAAAGATTCGGCAATGTAGACAATGGTTTTAAAAAAGCAATCTCTTAAATAAACAAAACGAGAAAAAACAACAAACAATTTTTATACAACAAATAAGATCAAATTTGACGTATGCACGCCAACAACAACAGTAAAGCAAAACAATTACTTTAAGAACAACAGGTGTTAACAAAGAATTTTTAAGCACTTTTAACACAGTTGGGGTTACATTTTAAATCATTGTATAAACACAAAAAAGCAATTAAAAAAACATTAAACTAAGAGTAGAAAGAAATAAAAAAAAGTATCTGAGAAATACACAACTGAGCATTGCTGAGTTTAACACTATTATTTAATTTTATGTTAATAAATACATTTTATAAAAATTTATTTTTGATAAAACAAGAAATCTGTTAGTTTTTTTTTATTTAACTTCAGTTGTAGTGGAGGCCAGTGTGTCGATCGGTTGTAGCAGCTGCTGGTGAAATAATGCCGTGTGTTTTTGTAAACGTTTTTCAAAATCGTGCTGTCGTGTTAATTGTAATGACTTTATCGATTGTGTATTTCGCCGATGTAAAATGTCGTCGAGCCATTCAACCTGTTGAAGATGTTGAAGATATTGTTAAACGATTAAATACTATGAATTTAGATGGCGTTGATATTGACGGTAAGTAAATAAACATTTTGTTTGTTTAAAATATATGTATAAATTCCAGTGATTGCTCTTTTGTTTTTAAATATGCATAAGTGACCTAGAAAATAATTTTACAAAATAAATAGTCAAAAAGCAAATTTGTGATTAAAACTGCAACTAAAAGATTCGGTAAAGGTGTAAATTTGTAAAAATATTAATTACTAACTTGTGATCCAGATATCCAAATATTTTTGTTCATTAAATGTAAACAAATATGATTTAGGCAAAGTTTTACAAAAACAACTAAGACAGCGAAGTGTCTGTGGATTATTTTATACACTCCACTATTGTATTAAAATATAAATTTTTTTATGGGTAAAAGTTGTTGTAGTTGTTTTCAGTTTTAAGAGATTTTTTTTCAAGTTTATTGGAATGTAAAAATTTAATTAAATATTAATTACAGTAAAGAACAAGTAATGGTGGTTTAATCAGCAGTGCCGAATCTTTAATACCTTTTACATAACGTAATGTAGCCTCTTAGTCCACTTATCCACTAACATACATTATCAAACATTTTTAAAAATAACATATAAATATGTCGAGTACATTTATCATTTAAAATTGGTATTTGTTATGTGTAAAAAAACAAAACAAAAAAAAAGTAAGAGTAAGAAAAGAAAGTAAGAAAAGCTACATTCGAATATGCCGAATCTTATATACCCTTCACCATGGTGCAATAACAACAGTACGTTATATAAATACCGTCCTTTAGATAAAAATAGATATATTTTGTGCCACTCCCACTTCTACAATACCGCCCACGTTTTGTCGTATGTTGTTTGAGTAGCGAAGTTGAGTTTATGATGTTCGTCTGTCTATTCAACTGGGATTTGCGAAGACGCCAGTTAAGATGGGGACTAAGTTGATATATACTTCTGTCACATATGCTCCGTTGAGATATGAGCAACTTAAAAAAAAAGACTACATCTAATTTTACTTATAAATCCCTTGCAAATTTTGCTGTTTCTGTATATCTGAAGCACGGAAATAGCCAAAGTTTTCAAATTAGGTACAAGCATCTTGGTTATCAAAATACAACATCCGACAAAATGTGTGCGGAATTGGACAAGTGGGCGTGGTACTTCCCATACAATGGCAAGATCCAAAGTTTCCAAATTAGGTAGCAGCATATTTTTTTATTAATAGACAACCTCCGACAATCATCCACCGGGATTGGAGAAGGGGCCATGTCACAAAATAGATTTATTTATATCCAAAGAAGGGAAGGAGAAAATGGTCCAAATTTGATGTGCATAGCTGGGGTATCAATACACAATCTCTCTAAAAAAATGGTCGGGATTAGAGAAGTGGTCGTGGCACCTACCTAAAAAGATAATACAGATTTCTTCATGGGCGAGAATGGAGAAGTTGGCATAGCACAAAATAGATTAATTTATATCTTAAGAACGGTAAGAGAAAAATTGTCCAAACTTTGTACACGTAGCTAGGTTTTGAATATACAATCTGTCTCAAATAATGGGCGGCGTTGGAAAAGTGGAAGTGGCAGCTCCCTTACAAATAAAAAATAGATTTTTGTGTATCTGGAGAATCGTAGCAATAAAAGTTTCCAAATTTGGTGCAAATAGCTTTATTTTCAATGCATAATATCTGAAAAAAGGGGCGGATTTGCAGAAGTGGGCATGTCAGAAAACAGAACGTTAAGAGAAAAATTGTCCCAATTTGGTACACATAGCGGGGTTGCATTACAAAAACCCCGTTAAAAAGTGAGTGTTTGTGGATAAGTGGGCATGGCACCCGCCATACCAATACAAAACAGTTCAAATTCCTGCGATATCAATACAAGACATCCGAAAAAAGTGGTCGGGAAACCGGCGCCGCACAGTGGCTGAAACTTGTTTTTCATCGGCCAAAAATCTGTAAGTTTTGAACCGATAGAGATAATTTTGCTGGAGAGAAGACTCCTTGAGCTTTTTCTTCACAGAAAAAAATGTTGCACCAGTAAACCCATTAATCAAAAATAAAATAAAATCAGTTTTAATTAAAAATTTAATCAAGTTAATTAAACGTTTAATCAAGTGAAATAAACGTTTAATTAAGTGAATTAAACGTTTAATTGATATTATTAATTTGTTTACTAGTGCAAATTAATATTGTCAATTAAACGTTTAATACACTTGATTAGACGCTTAATTCACTTGATTAAACGTTTAATTCCCTTGATTAAATTTTTAATTAAAACTGATTTTATTTTTGATTAATGCGTTTACTGGTGCAAAATTTTTTTCTGTGTACAGTTTACATTTTTTAAATTCGGTTTTGTAGTTATTGACAAATTTAAGGTCAAAGTTAAACTTTTGATGTTTTTTAGCATTTCGTATGAAAATGCTTTTGATTGAGATTGAGAACCATGGTACTTTTTTAATCAAAAAGGGGAATGTTTTTTAGTGCACTGTTTTAAGAACTTCTTAATCTACATAACTGGCAAATTTCATTATAATATCTTTATTCATGTCAGATTTATAGAATATCAAAACTTAAAGTTACTATTTTTTTTACTCATATGGAAAGCCCTTTCATTCATTTAAACTACAGAAATAATAGGCCCCTATCACAAAAAATTTCTTAATTTTGAACAAAAACAACTCAACTGAGTTCAGTTGTGAACCGTAATAGGGACCATAATTTTAATGTTTGGCATTCAATGAATTTGATATGGAAAGAGATGTCACAATGAAATTTTGAAGTTATGTAGACCGAAAAGATCTTAAAACAGTGGGCTAAAATGCATCCATATTTCTAATTAAGAAATACCGCCAATTCTCTATCCCGGAATAACGCTTTAAAAAAAATGCCACTATTTACCACTCTTTATTGATCAGAATTTTCGAGAAAATATTGGACATATCAGAAAACATTACTGCTCTAATTTCATATGAATCGGTGTGTTGAATTGCTAGAATTTTTTACTTAAATAAATTTTATTTGTTTAAAAAATTTGATTTTTTTTTGGATAGGGAATGTGGGAGAAACAAATGTCAAATTGACTAACTGCCTGTTTTTAGAAAACGTAAACAAGAGAGTGAGTGAGAAATTATATTGAAAACAACAATAAAAAACGAAAATTTGTTTCTGTTTTCAATATAATTTCTCACTCACTCACTTGCTTACGTTTTCTAAAAACAGGCAGTAAATATTGCTTCTACAAGCATACTCATAACGTTTTCTTTCGAAAAATATAAACATTTTTAAATTATTTTGGAGAAAATATTGTTTTATCAGCGAACGAACATAGCCATCTTTTGGTGAATAGAAAAAATTAGTATTCATATGTATTCCCTTTTTACGCATATACAACCTAATATACAACTATACTTATAGAAAAATGCATAAGCATTTAATAATACAACATACCATTTCTTAAAGTCTGCTTACCTACCAATATAAAAATGTGGAACCCACTATTGACAACAGTTTGATATTAAACATAATCCAGCCGATTAAAAAACTAGAAAAATCCGTTTTATCCAAATACCTCTTAAGGCATAGGAGCAGTGTGACCAGATTTTAAAAAAATATAGAGCTAAATCAGGTTAAAAATAGAGCTAAAAAAGGCTAAAAATAAATAAATAAAAGCCAAAAAATAAAGCTAAATTTTTATATTGCTTTTTAATAATATTAATTCATTATTCGTATTATAAATAACACATACTATGTAAAAACCTTTTTTTTAGTCAAAATTTAAGTAAAATATGTTTTTAATCAGTAACCAAATCAAACTATGAATAGTTATGGAACAAAAATATCTTGATGAGCATTAAATTCAAACACATATTCATGTATGTATGCTCGTATAATAATAATGATTATAAAATAATTTTTTGTAATTCTTATGCCAGCATAAGTAATGACAGTATTTACATTTTACCTGTTTGTCATTTACTTCAACAATCCACTTCGAAAGTCTCGAATCATTGAACCAGCTTTTTCTCAATTTTTGCGTGTATTTTCTAGAATATAAAACGATACTTAATTCCTTATACTTTTCTTTTCAATATTAAAACTACCTTTTGCTAGAACTAGGTGAAAATTCATCTTCTGTATCACTACTACAGCTATGCACAATTTGCTTATCATTCGACTCATTTCTTTTTAAGAATCTATACTACTGACCTTTCCATTTTCCTTTTTATTAATTTTTTAATTTAATAGGTAGGTATAAAGTATGAATTTAAGAAGCCAAATACGAAAAAACAGTTACATGTAGTTCACAATAAAAGAAGAAAACAAGATGTGTACAAAAGTACATTTCAAAACAGATTATAGCAGATATTGAAACATCGCATTGTTTTCATATATGTGTGTAGATCATCAAGCTGTCAAAAACAATAGTGAAAAAATAACTGCAAATCTCCTACTACCACCTTGTTTAACTTTAAAGAATTACTTGCTGACTTATTGTTTCTGTGATGCCAGATTTTAGCTGTTTGAGACTAGTTTATAAGGTTACCAATATATCTTTATTTTATTGAACTTTCTTTTTTTATTATGTACATATCATTAAATCATTGGAATACAAATAGAAAAAAAGGCTAGAAAAAGCCAAATTCATTTTTTAAAAAAGCTTAAAAAAAAGCTTAAAGCTAAATGAAATATATCAAGCTAAATCCAAAAAAATAAAGCTAAATTTAGCTCGAAAAAAGCTAATATGGTCACACTGCATAGGAGACAACTTAATCTTTAAGCATATTTTTTGTAGGTCAGCTTAAGTCTAATTTTTTTGCAATCCATAAATACATGTATTTTTGGCGAATTTTTAAAAAACTTGAATAACCGAGGCTACCAATTTTAGAGGACCACAAGTCACTCTCTCGACCCTCTATGGACCAGTGTTCTTTCAAAGCAACTCAAAAGCTGCCCGGCCTTGACAGTTTCAAGAATTGTATCAGTTGCAGAATTATTTATAAAGTTTTAAGCAGTTGCAAAAGTATATAAAGGGGGCACCTTCAGCTTTCCGATGTTACTAAAATCTCTTTCACCCTTTTTTACCCCAACAAGTTTTATTCCTCTGAAATTTGGATTTAACTAAAATATTGAACCTGGGAAAACTTTTAATAACACTTTAGATATAAATGATACAGTGATGTAACGAACCTTTTCTTAAAGACTACCATCCCACTGTTATAACAAAAAAATTCGTCAAATTATTGATAACAGTTTGCGAGAACTCAAAATTTAGTTCTAAACAAATTTGCAAAAATTAAATTTTTTCTTAAACAACATAAAATATTTTTTTTTTAACCAATATTTTAATCCAGTTTTTTGGGTACCCTAATTCTTATATGTTTACTATCGAATGGAATTGAAATTTTTGAAATCGGCGATAGCAAAAAATTGGACTTTTGCCCAGGGTAGGTATTTCCTCGCAAAGAATTCTTTTTTTTTATCTTTCCCTCTTCGTTTCGCGAAAAGAAGAGATTTGTTGTTTTTGTTTCGTTTCTATAAACGAAGGCGAGAAACTGCTGTGTTTTCTTTCGTTGATATTTGTGCTGAAATAAAAAACCATTCGTTTGGTTGAAAAAGAAGGAAACGAAATGGAGAGAAGAAGCAAACAAAATTGTTTCTTCTTTCTAAATCGAAGGAAAAAAATAGAGGGAAATAAAAGAAGGAAAAAACTTTGTTCATTGAAATTTGTTTTAATGAATGTCTATGTAATAAAATAAATAATATTTAAATATTTTTTCTTATTTCTGTATTTACTAAACCAAGTCTTTGCTTTTAATTTTACTTCATAACAATATAATTTGTTGTTTTCTTACGAAGACAATAGAATGAAACAATTTGTTTTTTAATTTTGTTTTTTCTTTTTACCCACTTACAACTACAATTCGAGTCGGAAAGAACCCAACCAATTGTAGGGGGATGTAAGAAAAGATAAACTCACTGTTTATTGTTGGTGTTTTGTTTAAGCTTTGATATTGTTACAAGTAAGACTAAGTGTTTAAAATTCTTATTCGCTTTGGGGTTTTATTCGTATAATATTTTTAGCTTTTCTAAAATCTTAGGAAAAGGTTTCCTGATGAGCTGGCCTAAGCAAACACAAAAGAAGGAAACAACAACAATATTTTCTTCTTTCTCGCGATAATGATAATCGAAAAGTTTTGTACAAAAAAACCTTCGCGAGAAAGAAAGAAAAAAGAAATTCATTTACCTACTCTGCTTTTGCCCAATGAAATTCCATTTTCAGCCACAGTGCGCCGCAATAAAAATTTATATTCGGGGAATAGTAATTTTTAAATTAGGTGAAATTTTTGATCGATTTTCAAAAATCTATAACAGATTTAACCTTTGTCTAAGCCGATTTTTACCGTTTTACTGATATGCCTGTTTATTTTTACTAACTGCCTTTTTTCAAAATAAAACTAAATTTTCCCTTAGGAATTTATATTGAAACAACAATAAGAAAACTTAAATTTGTTTTTGTTTTCAATATAAGTTTCTAAACGAACAGCTTATTACGGAAACGCATAAAATTAAGATTTAAGGAATTGCAACTTTTTGTCTTGATTGAATAGATTTAAAAATGTATATATCCTTTTAATATGTATTTTCTATTAAAAACATTAATAAAAACTTAAACCTTTCAAATTATTCCGTTAACCAACATCTATAAAAAATATTTAATAAATCCTTTATCCTTTCGCCCCCATTAAGGACCTCCTTGTCTATTGGACATACAAAAGGATTTACCAAAGAAAAATACACTTCAACCACTATATATAATACCAGAAACAAATCAATTTTGGCTACCCAATGCACGTGGCCAATTACAAGTGCCACGTGGTGCAACTATAGAATTACATTGTTTAAAGTCTTTCGCCAATGCAACGGAGGAGAAGAATGGCACATCATCCAACAGAAACAATAGCATACAATTTAGTAATATCCTTCAAGTAGCCAAGAATACGAAGACAATGCGTCCACGTTGCTTGCGTGACAAACTGTTTTTGTGGCAGGGAGAGAAGTACGAGTTTCAACAATTCATTTGCGAACAACCGGCAAAGTATACGGTTGAACAACTGCATGAAAAATGCCCAACTATGATAGACGACCAGGCATCCGTGGCTGCTGAAATGTATCGTGTAGGTTTCAACATTACTGGTGGTCGTTTTTTGGAAACAATGCGTATCTGCTACGACGATATGGTGCTGCGTACGTTGTACGTGCAACATACATTGTTGCCGGCCAGTATACATTTTCAAAAATTCGTTAAGCGCTTAAATTTTAGCAAAGCTGGCCATTTTAAGGATGTGAATATGAATCACCTGTATACACAACAATCCCAGCGTCGGCAAGCAGAAGCTCTGTTAAAGGGCCAGCATGAACATCTTTTCGACAACAATACATTGTTTTTGGCTCGTGGCCATCTGGCAGCAAAATCCGACTTTATCTATAGCAATCAACAGCGAGCCACCTTCAATTTCTTTAACGTTGCGCCACAATGGCAAGCATTCAATGGTGGCCAGTGGGCAGCCCTAGAGGATGAGGTGCGTAAATTTATAGCCAAGTCAAATCTGCTGGTCAAATGTTATACAGGCACCTTTGGTACATTACAGTTGCCATACAAAACAGGTGCTGGCAGCGATGGTGGTGGCAAATCTGCTGCTCTTGCCATAGAATTCCGTAATTTTTACTTGACCATGGACAGTAACAATAACGGCCTACTACCCGTACCTCAGTTGTACTATCGTGTACTAATTGATCCTGCAAGCCATCCCACGCGTGGTGTAGCTTTAGTTGGTGTAAATAATCCCCATGTCACACTAAGTGAAATTTACGCATCATACATAATCTGCGAGGACATTCACGACCAGGTGGCCTGGTTACGCTGGATGCGTAACAAAAATTTAAAAAAAGGTTTCATGTACGCTTGCCGAGTGTCTGATTTCGTTGCAGCTGTTGGTCATTTACCAAAAAGTCTTTTGAATGTTACCGAACTATTAGTTTGAATGGAGTGTTCGTGTTGTAAGTTCAAACGTTAGTAAAATTAAATTTAAAAAGATGATTTTTAAATTAAGTTTCTTGTAAAATGTGATTTAGCTACGATTTTTTGTTTAATATATTTATTAATTTATTTGATAATTTTAAGCTAGTTATTAATTAATAAGTAATTAACAAAAGTTAATTAATTAAAATATAAAAACTTTTTAAGAGAGATTTTGTTAAGTTTCATTACTCTAAGGGCTAAAAAATCAGAGCAAGTTAAACTCTCTTTTTGGTTTAAAATGTGTTTAAACCAACAAATCTATAAATCATTAAACATATAAACCATCTTTAAACGCATGAAATTGGGCGTTTAAACTACCAGTACAAATCATATGAATTTGCCAACATTTGTCGTAGTGCTGCCACATGTTATTTTTTTAACAACATGTAATACATGGGACACTGATTTATGGTTGATGAGTTTAAACTACATATAAATTCAAGTTTAGTTCAACTAAACCAGCGTTTAAACCATCAGTGATTTATTAGGCATAAGTTGTCCAAATATACCGTAATCCAGGTAATAATGCATCAATTAGCTATGATCTCTTCATTTATTTGGCTATGCCGAATCTTGATCCCCTTTCTTAAAGAGCATATAGACGACATGTTTTTGTCATCTGACATGTCAAATTTTCAAGTCACATGTAATTGTGCATGTCTGTCAAAATCGCTGTTTTACATAAGCTTTATAATATTCGGTCACAAACGTACATGAAATTGGCTTCTGACATTGTCTCTGTTTTTTCGCATTGTTATTGCAGAAACCAAAGTAGTGCTCGGTTTCAAAATAGCTCGCTGCCGCCATGAAAAGTTTTTTTTGCGCCGTAAAATAGTTCAGCCATCTTAACATTTTTTTCTTTTAATTCGAAGATACCAATTTAGGATTTTATAATAAAACGGTTTTTATACATATATACACATAAATTCTATTCAATGGTAAGATGATCAAACATATCTCGGTTCTGTAAAATATTAACTTCAGCCGGCTAATGACTCCGTCAATAGTGGACGCCGCTGCCGGTTTCTGCTCGGCATAGATTTCTGATGTCAGATGGTTTGTCAGAAGAAAATAGAGCACGCTCTAATTGAAATTTTGTCAGATGACTTTGCGTCTGACTTTTACAGAAGCAAAGTTAAAAAGGTAACACACGACATGTATGTATTTTGCAGTGGGAAATTTGACATGTCAGATGACAAAAACATGTCGTGTACGGGCGCCTTTAAGACTTAGAATTTTTCGGAGACTTACGTTATGAGTTTTGCGGTAAATTATAAAGAAACTGATTTAAGAGTTTAACTCTTCACATCGTTGCTAAAACTTAATGCATGCGCACTTGTTGCAAGCGTCCCCTAGGGTTTAGTAAAATATCGAAAGAGAAATGAAAAAAAGCGGTCTATAAAAGATATTTAGTCTTATAACTAGAGTATCAAATTATTCGACTTTTGGTTTTGTTCGAGTAAGGAAATAATCGATATTTGAATTTTTAACTTGCTTGATTAATCGGATAAAGGTTTTAAATTGTTCAAATTACTCGAATTACTCGAAGAATTAAAATTTAATCCAATGGGAAAAGGCAAACATCTCAATTTTAACTCATACTTATATTTTATTAATAAACAGAAAAAGAGAGGTAAAAGTAGGGATGTTAGGCTTTTTACTTAAAAAAATCGTCAAAAGTTTTAGCAAAATTCGTCACTAACATTCAACAAAACCGTCAACAAATCGTCAAATATTTAAATATTACAAATCAGAGACAATTTATTTCATTGATTGGTCCAAAAATAACAATTTTTAGCAAGAAATTCTATTTATGATAATGAAGGTGATATGGTTAAGTTTTATTCTATTTATTTCAGCAAGTGGGCTGAAATATATACATTAGAAAAAATATATTTGCATAAAAACATAACAAAAATTTATTTATTTCATTTATCCATATTCACACAAACATTGAATAATGATTAATTTTTAGCGCTATCACTATTGCAAATTGTTTTTACTGTTGAAGGTGCTAAACCAAGGGTTCTGTCTATATCAACAGCCTTTTCAACCGACTTGAAACGTTTTATTATGTCCAATTTTAGTTCCAAACAATTGCATTTTCTTCTCTTTGCACTCATTTTTCTACACAACTTCTTATTAAGAACTAGCTTCTTACTTCCTAACACGCAACTATACTTAGAATAACTTACCTAACAACATTTAATGGTAATTCGCCTTTTTTACACGCAATTAGAAAAATTCTTCACATGTGATTATGACTTCAGTGAAAAAATCCAATCGTATGTAGCGACGCAAACCGAAATCATAAAAACGCAAAGCTGATTTAAACAATTTTTAAAAAGCGACGCAAATAGAACCGACAAAAATCGGGGCTCTAGTGTATATATTTTGCAGTATCGATGGCATTCATATAATTGTAGAATTCGAATTACTAATGCTTCTAATGAAAGCCACCTGATTTGTGATGGGGGAAGATTTTTTTTTTTTTTTTTGTTCAATTTCCAATAATTTTTGTATTTCGAAAAATTGATTTTTACGTTTTGGACTGTTCCCAATATAATATTAAATTTTTGTTGTAAGTCTTTTATTGATGTCAGAAATCATCATAACACTATTGCATTTAGTAAAAAAATCGTTAATCGTCATTTTACTGTATTTTCTCAAAAAAATCTTCAAAATGAAGAAAAATCGTCACGTCTAACAACCCTGGGTGAGAGGTGCCAGCCAGTTATGAAAAACATTTTAACCCATTTTATTATTTCTTAAAATCGAGTGAAATTGAAATCGATGTAGATTAACCGGTTTATTTTTTTTAAAAATCATCGCTGTTTTTCCTGATTTTAAGAGAAGTTTAAAATTCAATGTATATTATATTAAAGAAGTTTTTTTTATAAGCTTTTAAAACACGATCTTTTTTATTAAATTCGATTCATTCCAATTACACTCGTATGTATTCGGTTTCCAGAACATGGCTTATTTTTTGGGCAAATTCTTTTTTAACGTATTTCTATTTCACGACAAAAATCAGACACATATTTTTCAAACAACGACGCTTAGGTTTTTGAAAAGTATCTAATGATATCTTAAACGTCAACATCCAGCCGATTAGAAGATAAATTCGGGTAATAACAGGTAACCCATAATCTGACAGTACATGGCTTACACATTTATAACTGTTGATGATTTTACGGATTTGACGTTTATAGTCAGCGCTAAAAACTGCAATCAAAGAAGAAAATCTGCCATTTCTTCCACTTCTTCCTTTGTCATTGGCCAAATTAACTTTTGCTTTTACTTCTGATTCATTAAATTTAAACAGTCGCTGTCAAAGCAACTCAAAAAGCGAAAAGTTGTACACAAATTTTTGGTTTTTTGTTCGACAGTTTTTGGTTTCGACTGCAGTTTTTTAAACCCTGTTAAAAGTGATTTACATAATTTATCACACATGCTCAAATTTTAAAAATGGACTAAAATATGTTTAACAGTATGAGTAATGAAGATAGATGCAAGAGTAGAATTTTCTAAGAAATTAATTTTAATCGATTAATTCACGTACATTGTTCGAGTTATTTGTCATTCGAAATTGGCTATTTTAATTATTCGATCAATTAATCGCCAAAAAATTCCTCGTGGATACTCTACTTATAACCTCTTGTTTTTGGTTAATATTCGGAAATATTGTTTAAAATTTTCTAAAAATCCTCAGTCCAGGAAGTTTAATTCAATATTTTGCTAAACATTTTGCAATGTTACAAATAAGGTTTGTTTCAGTACTAAAAATCGGGATACGATTGTTGCTAAAAAGAGTTCCTGTAATCGAAAATTTTATGTTTTTTGGTTACATTAAGATCTCAATTTTGAGTACGTGAAAAAACCTATTATTAGATATTATTTTTACCAGTAAGTTAAATGTCATGTCTCCACCCAAAAATATTTTTTTTTAATTAAAAAATTTAAAGCACGTTCTCTTTTTTAAGCTTTTTTTTTCCAATATTTTGCTTAAATTTAATAAGTATTTTGACCAACGATTGCATTTTTAAAATTCAATCCTGTAATATGCCAAGATTGGTAATTGTTTACTCAGGTCCAGTTATTTTGCTTTAAAAACATCGTCAGTGCCATTAAATGTCACAAACCTTAAATTTGGATTTAAGATTTGCAGCCCCTTAATTGTTATTATAATGTTGGGATTAAAATTATATGTGCATAGTTTTTCTTGGACTGAAAATATAAATTTTCGATCAAATAAAAAAAAGAGTACTATATTTAGTTGTTCCCTTCACTATCAGCGTGTCTAATGCAGCACTTTAAACCACCCAAACAACCCTAAACCAACAACAAAAACAAATGATTTTATGGGTAAAAGTTAGAGGCAGCCGTGGTTTCGAAAAATGTGCTGAATTTCGAAAAATGTGCTGATCAACAAAATTCGAAAATATATTGATTTTGAGTGAGATTTACTGCTACCTTAAGAAAAAACACTTTTTGATTAAGTTGATTACAAAACTGAATAGAGTTTAACATTGCAGCAGTTTGTTAATACATTTATGTATTATATTTTATAACTGAGCCCTCCAAGTGGGCTTAAAGTACTGTATCATATTCAAGAAGGTAAAGGGTTAACTTACCGCTTTATAATACAGACCTTGCTTAAATCGGTTAAGGATAACCTTGTTTAAATATATATGTTTTACTTTAGTCAAACATATTGCGATTTAAAAATTAATTTTTACCCTCAAAAGAAGATATTTAGAAAACAGTCATAGCCATCGATGTCCGATACTTTAACTAAGTCATATTCAGAAACTCGAATCAAATATAAACGTATAACACGTTCCCCAACTGCAGTGATTTTACACAGAAGAAAATTATTTTGATAATAAACTGGCAAGTGCACGGCCTAAAAAAACTAAACTGGCAACATGCTTTTGCAACTTTTTTTTGTTTTCATTTTGTTTTTTCTTAACCTACTTACAACTACAATTAATGTTGGAAGAATTCCAAGCAATTGTAGTGGGGAATGTAAGAAGACATAAACTCACTGTTTATTGTTGATGTTTTTGTTTAAACTTTGATATTGTTACAAGTAGAACTGTTGCTTATAATTCTTAAACGCTTAACAGTTTTATTTGGCTTAATATCTTTAGCTTTTCTAAAATCTTTATTGATGAAGTTTCCTGACGATCTGGCCTAAGTAACTAAAGTAAATTTAATTTTAAAGTTTAATCAAGTGAATTAAAAAAAAAAAAATTAAAAAAATCGCCTGGAAACTAAGCCTATGGCAGAAATGGAAAAACCAATATTTTTTGGAATTTATTCACATTTTGGTTCTTAGCATTTCAAAACAAATAAGTGTGTACTTTTTTTGCAGTGTTTATTTTGCAACAGCTGAGTGTAGAACAAAATAAACCACACAAATGGCTTGGCAAACACACACGTTGTTTCCTGTTTCCGTTTGCAAATAAACAGCACAAACATATTTCGTAAAAACATTAATTTTTTAATTTTTCTTTGCTTGCAATGAATGCAGACGTTAATGATGCTCCGGCAATATTTGCACTTCACTTCCCACAAAGATGGTAGAGTTTGATTAAATTCTTTAGATTATGTTATTTTTTTTTTAAACATGCTTTAAATGTTTGTCCAAGCAATCAAATATCCCAACTAACAACGCTAAACGTTTGTGCAAACAAAAAATTTCGAAATATTTGCCAAGTCATTTCTATGGCTTATTTGGCCCTTCAGCACACGGCAGCGCAAACAGTTTGACAAATATATAGCAAACACGCTTTAATCGTTTGTCCAAACAAGCAAACACCCTAATTAACAACGCAAAATGTATGTACAAACCTAGAATTTTGGTTTGGTTTTCTGGCTGTTTGTAAAATTTATTTGGTCCTTAAAGTTGTTCCTCTTTTAACATACATTTAACTTTAACCGGCATTATAAAAAGTGTTCCATTATTTTAACTTTACTTTAACCTATAGTGAGCGATTAAGTAAATTAAGGTTCATTCTACCTGGTAGGCTAAAGAAAAGTTGTAATAATAGAACACTTTTTATACGGCCAATAAAACCCTACCTTTAGCTATCGGTAAGTTGTGAAAACGGGCCTTAAAGTCATATGGAAGAATTATGTATTAAAACTTATAATTTAAAAAGCTTCTAAAACAAATAAATGACGTCTGGTAATCGATACCTTATTTTATTGCAAACATATGCTGCCCACGAAACCAATGTTCGGATTCAACACTTATGGGTGGTACCGTAAATAAATAGTTAGCTACAATATTTAATTTAATTTATCTCAAATATATATGCAAGTATTAATCTAATGAAATAAACTTTAGCAAATATGTGTCAAAAGACCTTTGGTAGAACCCCCTAAAGTCTTAAACACCTTTTTGCACAACTTGCATTTTGCGTGCGCAGTTCTATTATCATTCACTTATAAAAAAGACCACGCCGAACTTTATTTTCTGATTTGGTTTTCTGTGGTACAAAATGCATTGCATGTAACATTTTTTCAATTGCGACTTCTTTTTGTAACCAGTTAAAAATTAGATTCATTGCCAGTATGATTTAATATTAAATTTTTCAAGTTATTTTTAACAGGGTGACTCACGTTTATTTAAATATAGTTGTATTTGATAAAAAAAAATTAGCACATTTTTACTAAACTTAAAAATTTCGGGATTTTAGAATAATCCCGGGATTTCGGGATTGGCATCCCTATTTTCAATACCCAATAAAAAATGGAGCTTCCAACGAAGCAGGTTTGTAAGGGAGAAATATAAGATTTTCGCTTACCATTGCGCTTACGAAAGACATGAATTTTATATGGCGAGTTCCCACTTTGAAGCAATACATTTTTGACACATAAAGCGCATTATTCAGCGCATATAAAAATTGTTAGATGTAACGATCAGGTTTACACACTGAATGTTTTGATACCGTTATTTTTAAGTATTCTCCCTTACAAACCTGCTTCGTAGTAAGGGAAGCCGTAGCAGTTGAAATGTTATTTTTTTTTTATACACGTTGTTGAGAGTTCTTTCACTTACTTTACTGCATTTCTGTATGTCTTATTGCGTAGCGCATAATTGTGCGCATATTTTTTTAAATGTACCATTAGTGCTTCGCAAAATGATAATATTTTTTATTGGGCGTTCTACAGCTATACAGAAATTTCAAGGTGCTATGCCTACTTTCCCCATTGAACCTACTTTTTGAAAGATGTTGTGAATTATTATCTAAGCTATTTGTACAAAATTGGAATACTTTCACTGTTATAGTACTTCAAATATGTAGAAATCTTTAATGTCATTGTATGGGACCCATTTGAAAATTATAAACTTCAATAGACTATATTGAGCGCCGGGTAATCAGAAAATTTTAGCAAAATAGGTTCAGTAGTTTAGGAGTCTATAGAGAACAAACAAAGATTAGCCCTTTCATTTACCCAATAAAAAATGAAGCTTCAAACGTAGCAGGTTTGTAGGGGAGAAATGTAAGAGCTTCGCTTACCATACCGCTTACGGAAGACATGAATTTTATATGGCGAGTTCCCACTTTGAAGCAAAATGCTCTTTATTCAACGCATATAAAATCTGGGGAACGTAGGTATCAGCTTTACACACTAAATGTTTTTATACAGGTTTTTTTGATATTCTCAATTACAAACCTGCTTCGTAATAAAAGAATGCCGTGGTACTTGAAATATTATTTTTTCTTTTATGAGACTTAAGAGTTCCTTCACTTACTTTACTGCCTCTCTGTATGTAGTTTTTACTGCTAATTAAAGGCCTTTAAGTCGAAATTTGTACATGTTTATATAGGGACTGAAATGTCAAAAATTTTTGTAATGTTGTAAAAAAAATGAAAATCCAAATGCAATTGCCATTGAAAGCATAGGACAAAACAATGAACGACCATTAGAGGATAAGTCTGCTAGATTGATAACCTTTTTGGGTTGAGAATCAAAACCAATTTAGAAAATTATTTAAAGTTGCAATAGAATATCTTATAGTCCCTGCTACTTCGGTTCCTTCAGAAAAGCACTTATCAATTTTTAAAAAAACTGCCATCTAAAATAACGTGCGTATATATATACGTCTCATACGTTTAATAAAGTGATAAAAACAACGAACTGTAGCCTGATAAAGAACTAGTTAAAGTTTTCCTGCACAAGTAAAGGGTGTTTTTTTAAGCTAGATAGAACTTTAAATTGTAAAAAGTAACACAAAAAATTAAATTTTGATGAAATATTTTTTTTTATCGTTTCAGTATACTCTGACAAATCATCATGAATAGACTCACGCTTGCACAACGCTACGAAATTATCCAAATTTACTTTGAAAATCAGTCGTCGATTCGCGCAACTTATATTGCGCATTTTTGGCTTAACGGGTTTGTTAATAAGCAAAATTGCCGCATATGGAGCGGGACCAATTCACAAGAGACCCTACAGACTCCATTACATCCAGAAAAATGCACCGTTTGGTGCGGTTTTCACGCTGGTGGCATCATTGGACCTTATTTCTTTAAAAATGAGGCCGGAGCTCGCGTTACGGTCAATGGAGATCGTTACCGCACCATGATCAATGATTTTTTGTTTGAAAATATGGATGACATTGATCCGGAGGAGATGTGGTTTCAACAGGATGGCACTACGTGCCATACGACGAACGCAACCATCGACTTATTGAAATCAAAATTTGGCGATAAGTTGATTTCGAGAAATGGACCTGTCAATGGGCCTCCAAGGTCGTGCGATTTGACACCTCTCGATTATTTCCTGTGGGGCTACGTGAAGTCACTGGTTTATGCTGATAAACCAGCAACAATTGACGCCTTGGAGGCCAGCATTGTTCGTGTTATTCGTGACATACGGCCAGCAGTGCTCGAAAAAGTGGCCTAAAATTGGAGGTCCAGAATGCGCTTCGTCAAGAACAGCCGCGGTGCCCATATGCCCGAAATCATTTTCAAATGTTAATGTCACGTATTGATCTTTCGAATAAAAAAAAAAATTTTGATTACAATTTAATTTTTTGTGTTATTTTTTACAATTTCAAGTTCTATCGGGCTTAAAAAAACACCCTTTACAAACATTCAGTCGATAGTAATATCGATAGTGAAATCTGAACTATCGATAAATATCGATAGTAGAAAATATCGATAGTATCCCAGCACTATCTGTATGTCTTATTGCGTAGCGCAAAATTGTGCGTTTATATTTTTAAATGTACCATTAGTGCTTTGCAAAATTATGAAATTTCTTATTGGGTATATATTACTTATTGCTCCCCTGCACCTGACCCCTTAATTTTTATTTTGAAAGGTGTAGTTTACCATTAGAGTTGGTTCTACAAAGCGTGAAGACTTTTGTCTTCAGATATTTGGTATTTAGTAGTTTTGTTTTATGGGGGGTACGGCTCTTCCTTCGTGAACCCCGCCTATTTTTATTTTAAAATTTAAAATTTACTATAGTAGTGGCTTTAACCACGTTTGAAGAATCTAGCTATCATAGTTCTACGAGCTATTGCTCCCCTAGCGACTACCACTTCAATTTTTATTTTCAAAGGAGTAGTTTACTATAATTGTAGCTGTGACGTGATGTTACTTTAAATGTTTCAGGAGAATCGGTTTGGTAGATATATAAGCCAACAAGCAAACATACAAACATTTTTCATATATATATATATATATATATATATATATACCTGTATATAGATACAAATAAACCTACAGCCAACTTCAAGTTAAAAAAAAGTGTGAGAATTACAAAACATAGCAGAGTACATGAAACTGAGCACCCCATCCTAATTTTCTTGCCCCTCTAACGAATTAACTCAAGAATTGCGGCAACAAAAATTGCAAGTCTGGATGATGACAAAGTAGGAAAATAATTGGTTGCTTTTAAATGATATTTGCTTTTAACTCTATTATAAGAGAGAGCTGGAATAACAGCAAAAAAGAGAAACGTTTTCTAAAATCAACCAGTAAATTTACAATATTCTAGTTAATGGAGTTTTTTTTATATGAATTTCTTGTTCTTCTTTATAAAAGAAGGAAAATTACACAAACTAGTGCGTGCACTGTATATTTTGCATGCGTTTGTGTGCAAATATGTAACTACATGCAAATTTATGTTGTGTGCTTTTAGGCTATTTATTTTTTATGAAGAAAGAAAATTGTACTGAAATAAACTTTTACAAAACTACTGCCATTTTCTGGAACAGTTCTATTTTTTTTCTTACGCTACCCACAGTTCGTTGAAAGTACATAAGGATCTGTTTATTTACAACTTTATCTTGCATATGGGTCCGAAACAATAAACGAAGAGAAAGACAGATAAAGCATAAATGCATGAAAGAAAGAAATTATACGGTTGTGTGGAACCGAAACGAACCATAAAATGATGATGGCTATTGTTGCTACTGAAACTACCGGAAAATAAAAATCCTAGGAAGTTAAGGGTTTTTAAGTCTCTTTGTTTCTGTTTTTGTTTTTGCTCTGTTTATAAAAAAACGGAAAAGCATTGTGTTTATCAGAAGAAACATAAAAGAGAATTTTTTTTTGAAATGCAATACGAAAAAACATGGAGATTTACGGAACAAGATACTCCTTTGGATGGTCACTTGCTTATTTAAAAGAATAGAAAGAGGTAAATGCTTATTTAATTAAATTCAATTTAGTTGTATTTTATTAAAAGGTAATTGTTGTTGAAAGAATTCATTGTATTGTTAAGAAATGCTTTTTATAGTTTTGGATATTTACAATCACAGAAAAAATTATCAGTAGTTTTTTATCAATTAAAAAAATTGCTTAAAAAGTATTTTAATTTAATTAATGTGATAATTGAATCAATAATTTTCTTGGTTGAAAGAAAATTAAAAATATAATTTTGAATTAATTAACATTTTAGTTGCATTAAAATATTAACTATATAACAAAAAAATCTTAATTGATTTTTTTGTCTAAAATAAAATATTTAAACTTGTAGAATTGTTGTCGGGAATTGTCAAAACCTCAGCTATATTTAATTAAATTAATCAACACATTGTTAGATAAGGCAAAGTTTTTTGATAATTTTTCTTATTAAAATTAAAAATATCATTTATTGAAAAAAAAGAAAATATTCACAATTTGAAATTTTTACAATTTTTAGTAATCTGTATAATAATTTTGATAATAGGTGCAAAATCAACAAATTGTTTGCTTGATTTTCTATATAGAATTTGGTGTTCTGAGATCTCTTTAAACAATTTTTTCTATATAGAACCAAGACAAACATAAGGCGGCATGAAATAGCCCCCTCCCCGGAATAACCAAAAAAAAAAAAATAAGCCCCATAATTTGGGGCCTTAATTTATATGCAATAAAACCACAATTTTTAAAATAAAATATGCCCCCAACGAAATGGAGTAACGCCCCAAACAGAAATTAAAAAATTTTTAGGGGCTTATTTCAAATGAAAAAAGACCCCAATTTAAATTAAATAACACCCCAATAAATATAATACAATTAATTGCACAGTTCTTGTTTGAAGAATCGTGCGATAAATATCAAGATTGGGACTTCAACCGGACTCAAGGATTTTCTCCTCTATGGCATAAGAAACACCGGCTTTGCAGGGCACAAGTGAATAAAGGAGCTTTAGTTAGCAAAACCAGTGTTTGTTACACCGGCTATGCAGAAAAGCTTTCATTAAAGAAACCGGTGTTTGTTATACAGATAATAGAGCACAAAATCCTTGCGCCAAAAAACGTTTTCGTTATAAATTTAAAAATTAAATAATTCCCCAAAAAATCTATAGGGGCCGTTTTTCATAATGATTTTTTAGGGGATTATTTAGAGTTTAAGAAAAAAAAAAACAAGAAAGTTGCCGACACAAGCTGATTGCATATGAACGTACACGTAGGCTTAAAAGATAATGAAAGAAAATGCTGTCCCAGCATATACACTTACTCTTTTTCACTAATACATTCAAACTATAAAAGTTTGATGCAAACATGCTTTTAAATTCTCTTTTTAATTGTTTGCGAATTGTTTGTTAATGCAAACTTGCTTTTAAATTCTCTTTTTAATTGTTTATTTCAATTTACAGTAAAGAAAACATCTGATTGCATTTTAATGGGCAAATTTTTCTTTTGTCTTAATAAATTGTTTTCTTGATGACATCTTGAAAATAAATTGCTCAGGAATAGCGTGCAGCCTGCGCAAAGCTTTAAATTTCTGTGAATTTTGATAAGCAGTATACCTAAAAATCTTGAAAGCAAAACTTGAATATATGACTTTAGCGTAAATGAAACATATATGTACATGTATATGTGCGTGTGTGCTTGCAAAAACCAAAAGATCCCTGCAGGAAATATCACTAGTGAATCTGTACTGATTTACTATTGACACAGTCACCAGTACTAGTGACTTATTATACCCCAGACAATGTTATTTCCCTGTAGTAAATAAAATAGTCAGTTGCAAAAAACATTAACTATAAATTAACTATTTTTCAAATGATTACAAATTGGTTTAAATCTCATGCAGATATCAACCAAACATATTGCATAGAGGCACACGTACAACACAAATAAAAGCAAAATAAGTAATACAAGCATGCCATGAAGTCAAATGAAAAAAAAAAATTATGCAAACATATTAAAATAATAATAATAATTGAAAATAATTAAAAATTAAAACAATACAAATCTGTTTATGTACAAGAACTTATGTTACGTATTTATTTCAGCACTATTATACGTCATCATTTAAAGCAATTTGATTCAAAATTCTTTTTAAATAATTATTTTTATATGCATGTTAATATGTAAATATATTTTTTTTGACAAAAATTGTTTAAAATTTAAATATGTAATTTATTATAAACCGACTATACTATTAATTAACTACAAATTGGTTGACAAATAAGTAATTAGTAGTCAATTTAAAAGTCATGCAGAGATAACCAATTGAGATAGCCTATGACATGCCTATGTTAAAATAATGAGTCGTCGACAAGGAAAAAAGTCGTTGGTTCTATTGACTAGGTAGTTCTTTTGAGAATTTATGTAGACATTGAAACCAGTCAAGTCTACACTTTTGGTACGAATACGAATTCATAACAATCTGTTTTTATTATTGCTTTAGCTTTTATAGAAATTATACTTCTCAGCTGTTATTTATACTATTTTTTTCGTATTAAAGATAGTGGCATATGTAGTGTAGTGTAGACACTGCGTTGACGATGTCACTAGAAAAGTCGATAAAACTGGTGACTTGGAGACACTTGCACCCAGGTTTCCCTCAGGGATGCGTTTAGCGAACATAGTACACCATCGGCCTTACACAAATATTTTTTTTTAATATGGGGTAGTTGATTACTAACGCATCCAATTGATAGCAACTTAAAAAGAATATAATTACTCTTATTTATATATGCAGTTGTGGTCCCATTTTTATAAAAAGCATCTCAGAAAAAATATCCTAATATTCGTCATAAACTGTTCGAATTTTTTTTATATCCTTCACCTAAGATAAAAGGGTATATATAAGTTTGTCATTCCGTTTGTAATTTCTACACCCAGAGAAAAAACATGTTTCAATATGGTCACCTCAAACAAAACTATTTTTAAAGAAAATTTTAAGCATATTATGTTTTATTTAACCATATTATTGGCAAGTAGCCACAACCATATTATGGTTGCCTCCGAACATTTTATGGTTAAAAATAACAAAAACATGTTTAACACTTTTAATAGCATGGTTGGTTTTCAACCATAGCATGTTGCTCTTGGAAAAGAAAATACTATTGTTAATATTAAAACAAATTATTGTTATATTAAACCATAACATGTTTAGAGGCAACCATAATATAGTTGTGGCTTCTTGATGGAGGACTAATTCAACCATAATATGGTTGTAAGTGATAATAATATGGTTATATTAAACATAATATTTTTTAAAGTTTCTGAAAAAATGGTTTTGTTGGAGGTGACCATATTTAAACATGTTTTTTCTCTACGTGTACAATATTGATCTTAGGCCCTATAAGGTATGTCCTTGGTCCTTATGAGGTGCGAAGTTGATTTAACGATTTTCGTCCATCCGTATGTACGTTGAAATGGTAGTTATATGTATATTTATCTCACATATAGTCCAGAATGGTTTGTTTTAAAATTTAGCCTGATCGGTATACAAATGGGTGAGATATGAGCAAGAAATTACGATTAAAAAAATCCCTTGTTATTGTTATAGGGCTAAGCTCAAGCTACTATGGGGGTCGACAGGTGGCGGATAGACGAATGGCCTACAGATATGTGGGTTAGCTGCGAATAACCAATAAGCAGTCCCCGACCAAGAGCGACAGAAAAGGAGGTTTAGACTGAAAAGGTCTTAGATTCCAATGATTTCTCTGTGACAAGACGAGTTGGCGCCGTCCCAACTCATTGGGCGGCTGCAAACAGCGTCTGTACTCCATTGGAGCGGCTGAAAACCAGAAGGAAAACTATAAACCCTTCAGAAGGCAACGGGAAACCACTGAAGTAATATCCCTTGTAAACCATACACTATGAACAATACAACACATGACATACGGCCCTCAGTCTCCGGCAAAACGAGGGTGCTAAGAATCCCCGGAGGTAAAACCAAACAAAAACTCAATATTGGAACATGGAATGTTAGAAGTCTCTACGATGTTGGAAAGCTTGATAATACCATAAGTGAAATGAATAGACTTAAAATAGACATATTGGGTGTGAGTGAAACATGGTGGAAAGAATGCGGTGAATTTAGATCCCAAAACACTCGAGTATACCACTCAGGAAACCAGGATGGAATCCACAGAAAAGGTGTGGGAATTATTGTTAGTACCAATATAGCTGACTCTGTCGCTGGCTACGTTCCAATGTCAGATAGAACTATGATGATAAAGATAACGGGAAAGCCACTTAATATAAATAGAATACAAGTTTACGCCCCCACGTGTGATGGAAGCTCTGACGAAATCGAAGAATTCTACGGTGAAATTGAAAAACTATTAAAAATGACGAAACCACATGAGATAACTATTATCCAGGGCGACTTTAACGCATAAGTCGGACAAGCTGAAGTAGTCGGCGTCACCGGGAGATATGGATTGGGCGAACGTAATGATAGGGGAGACAGACTCGTGCAATTTTGCCAAGAAAATAAAATGAAAATAACAAACACCCTATTTCGCCTTCACCCTAGAAGACTATACATATGGAAATCACCACAGGACAGTAGAGAAAACGCTGTAAGAAACCAAATCGACTATATATTAATAAACAAACGATATTGCACCTGTGTGACAAAATGCTCAACATACCCGGGAGCTGACGTACCATCTGATCACAACCTCTTGGTATCAAATGTCCGCATAAAACTTGCTGTTGTTCGAAAAAAGAAACGAGAACCAAAAATAAACATTGAAAAACTTAATGATCCACTATTTAAAAAAGAGGTTAAGGAACGTATTAACACTAAACTCGAAGATGTCGATGGAGAAGATGTGGAATAATGTCAAGAATATTATAAACACGACTACGAAAAACACCCTAGGAAGTAGCGTAACAAAAAAGCCAAAAAGAAGAATGGATCACAGATGAAATCCGAGAACTTCGAATTGAACGAAGCAAACACAAAAATTTGAACTACGAAACCTACTGGGAAATTAATAAAGAAATACGAACGGCAACCCGCGGCGCAAAGAATGCACTATTAAATCGTGAATGCCAGGAAATCGAAACGCTACAAAGCCTACATGATGATTTTAATCTTCACAAAAAACTAAAAGAAGCTGCCGGTGTATATAAAAGGACCTCGCCAGCAATTTTGTTCGACGACAATAATGAAGCAGTATTCGAGATGACAGAAAGAAAAAGCATTTGGAAAGATTATGTAACGAAATTATTTACTGATGATGAAAGATCAGCTGATGACCGTAGCGCAGAAACCCCTTTGACTGGAACACCAATCACTAGATATGAAGTAGAGTATGCAATTAACTCGCTTAAGGACAAAAAAGCAACCAGTCCAGATGAAATCCCCTCCGAAGTTTTGAAGCTAATAGATGGTAATAATATGCAATTGCTAGTGACTCTTTTTAATTACGTTTATGACAATGGTCAATACCCACACGATTGGCTTAAATCAACATTTATCACCATACCAAAGAAAAATAATGCTAGAAAATGCAGTGAATATAGACTAATTAGCCTAATGTGCCATGCACTAAAAATATTTCTTAGAATAATACACAGGAGAATATATGATAAATGCGAAACTGCTATGGGAGAATCACAATTTGGTTTCAAAGAAGCAATAGGTACTAGAGAAGCGCTACTTAGTGTGCAGATACTAATTCAAAATTGTCGAGATGTCCATAAAGATGTATTCATGTGCTTTATAGATTATGAAAAAGCCTTTGACACTGTCCAACATGATAAGCTAATGAAAATTTTAATGTCCATTGGAATAGATGAGAAGGAAATACAATGCATAAAAAACCTATACTGGAACCAATCAGCACGAATTCAAATAAATGGAGAATTTAGTGACGAAATTGCCATATCAAAAGGAGTCAGGCAGGGGTGTATACTATCGCCCTTGTTATTCAACATATACTCAGAAAAAATATTTCGGGAATCAGTAGAAGGAAAGAGAATAGGTATACTAATAAACGGAAAGTTTATCAATAACGTACGATACGCTACAAAAACTGACAGACGAACTTACATATGTAAGTGAATCATATGGTCTGAAAATCAACATTAAAAAGACAAAATACATGGTTGTCAGCAGGAAGAATGCTCAAAATAACACGACGCTAAAAATAAATAACATAGAAATTGAACGTGTAAAAAATTTTAAATATCTAGGAGTTTTGTTAAATGATCAATGGGACGCATCAAAGGAAATAAGATGTCGTATAGAGATGGCGAGAGATGCTTTCTTTAAAGACAGCAAGGTACTGACCAGCCATGACATCAGTCTTGCAACAAAGTCACGGTTTATCAAATGCTATGTGTGGTCCGTGCTTTTATATGCGGCAGAAGTATGGACAGTTAAAGCGACGGATGAGAAAAGATTGGAAGCATTTGAAATGTGGGTATACCGGCGCATATTGAAGATACCATGGACTGACCATGTCCCAAATATCGAAGTATTGAGAAGAATGAACCTGGACCGACAACTTTTAAAAACCGTTAAAAACCTTAAAATATCGTATTTGGGACACCTGATGAGAAACGACAAATATAAATTTATTCAAACAATTCTCAAAGGGAAAATAGAAGGAAAACGCGCTAGAGGTAGAAGAGAACTTTCCTGGTTAAGAAATATTCAAGAATGGACAGGTTATCGTGAAGAACGAAGTCTCCTATATGCCGCCAAAAATAGAGAACTGATTATTTCTGAATTGTAAAAAAGACTTCCAAAATGAATTAATTAATTATATGTTTTATAAAATGTACTGTATATTGTATGATCGCTAATATCCGAATAACGGATGGGCAAATAAAAGAAGAAGATTGTTTTTTTATTTAATTTAAATGTTTATCTGGAGAACAGCCGGAGTCCAGGTTTCCATATTTAGTAAAAGCATCTTTATTATCAAAATTATTAAATCGTCCAAGCCTCCCCCGATATATCTTAGGGAACAAAATTCAAATGAGCTCATAAAGAGTTTGATATCAGTGATAGGTGAAAATTCGTTTTACGTAGCGGCTATCAAGCGTGGTAGTATAAACGAGACAAAAATTCAAGTCAATCATGAGAATGATTTTCGAAAAATAATAAACAACTTTGAGGCACTAAAAAAAAACTTTTATACATACCAACTGAAAAGCAGTAAAGGTCTTCAGGTAGTGATTAAGGGTATTGACTCATGTGTGGACCCAGAAGAGGTAAAAACATTCCTAGAAGAAAAAGGCTTCAAGGCAAAACATGTAGCAAACATTAAAAATAGAGAAAAAATTCCCCAACCACTTTTTCGAGTGGAGTTTGAACCCGGCGACGTAAAGCTTAAAAAAAATGAAACGCATCCCATCTATGATTTAAAATACATTCTGTACAGAAAAGTAACTATAGAGGAGCCGCACAAGAGAGGTGGTCCCGTTCAGTGTTTGAACTGCCAGGAATATGGCCATACTAAGGCATACTGCTACTTACCCCCTGTTTGCGTAGTATGTGGTGAGCTACACGGTACAGTTCTTTGCGATAAATCTAAAAATGACCCCAACGTTAAAAAATGTAGCAATTGTGGCGGTAATCACACAGCCAATTATAGAGGATGCCCTGTATACACTATCGTAAAGCAGTCGGTTGGACCGAAAACTAATTCCCCTCAAATGCAGGTAACAAATCAGCTAAACACTAATGACATTCAGGCTCCACAGCCTAGTAATAACAGAACCTCCTACGCTAACATTCTAAAATCAAACCATGTGCCAATGCAAGGTTCTTCGCCAATTAATGAAGAAACTCCAGTTTCTAATTTAAGTCGTCTTGAAAAAACCATGGAAACATTAGTGCAAACAGTTAATAATTTTACGAACACAATGGGTAATATGATGCAGGAAATTCTAAGAATGCAATCGATGTTATTGCAAGCTGTACTTAACAAGCCATGAACTGTTTAAAAATCTGTTTTTGGAACGCAAACGGCATCCGCCAACATAAAAATGAATTAGAATACTTTCTAAAAAATAAACAAATTGATGTCATGTTGGTTTCTGAAACTCACTTGACCTCAAGAAATACGTTTAAAATCAATGGTTATATACTATATGATACTAAGGACCCTCGAGATAGAGCTTGTGGAGGCTCTGCCATTTTGATAAAAGCCCGAATCAAACACTACTTAATGTTTGATCATTGTGAAGATTATCTGCAAGCAACGACTATTTGTGTTGAAGAGCTTAATCGAAACTTAGTAATTTCTTCTTTATACTCTCCACCTAGATTTACCATATCAGAAGGCCAATATTATAAATATTTTAAATCATTAGGACCCTGTTTCCTCGCCGCTGGCGATTATAACGCTAAACATACCTTCTGGGGGTCACGACTTATAACACCAAAAGGTCGTGTTTTGTTTAACACAATCTCTAAAATGGGTTTAAACGTGGTCGCGAGCGGACAACCAACATATTGGCCTACTGATCAGCAAAAAATTCCAGATGTTATCGACTTTGGCGTGGTTAAAAACATCCCCACAGAAACGGTTCATGTTGAAGCTTCCTTAGAATTATCATCCGACCACACACCTACAATTGTTACTATATCGAACCCAAATAGAATTGTATCTCCGTCATGTTACTTAGCGACGTCAGCCACACAAATAAATTGGTTAAAATATAAAAAATTTCTCAGTGCCCATTGCCTAGAAAATATTTCGCTTAGTACACCGGAGAATGTGGATCTCTCTATTGTTAACTTTGACAGTTATCTTAAACTAGCTGTTCAACATTCCAGCGTTACCCCCAAAAAAATTAAAAATAATAAAATATATTCTTCAGATGTCGAGCGGCTCTTGACTGAAAAAAGGAGAGTTCGAAGAGAGTGGCAACTGTACAGATCCCCGCAACTTAAGAATTTATTAAAAGAGTGCACAAAAAGGCTAAGAAAGTTACTGCAGACTCAGAAAACGGCTTCTCTAGAAAAATATCTTAAGGAACTTGATGCAACTCCACAATCTGACTACTCATTATGGCGTGCAGCTAGAAATCTAAAAAGGCCAGTTATATCTAAGCCACCATTAAGAAACTTGAATGGTAGTTGGGCAAGAAACGATATTGAAAAAGGAAATCTGTTTGTTAGCCACTTGAAAAACGTATTTACACCAAATATATCTCACAATATTGCGGTCGAGTTACCACCTGTTGCTGCTAGAGCAGCTATTCCCCTCAGATTTGAGATAAGAGAAATCGAACAGGCTATTTGTGACTTAAACACTAAGAAGGCACCTGGTATTGATAAAATCAGTAATAAAATGCTTTTAGAGCTACCTCGCACAGCAAAGAAAATTATTCTTTTTATTTTTAATGCTATTTTACGCCTTGAATACTATCCTCAAAAATGGAAGGTTTCCTTAGTTACCATGATACCAAAGCCAGGTAAAGATCATACAAAAGTTGAGTCATATAGGCCTATTAGCTTATTATCAAATATGTCAAAGCTGTTTGAGAAATTATTAGTTTCAAAATTAACACCGATTTTAAGTGAAAATAGATGTATTCCAAACCATCAGTTCGGATTTAGAAGAAAACACAGCACAATCGAACAGACTCATCGAATAGTTAATGTCATAAGAAAAGCATTTGAAGAAAAAAAATATTGCTCAGCACTCTTCATCGATGTTTCGCAAGCTTTTGATAAAGTCTGGCATGAAGGCTTATTACATAAATTGAAGAAAAATTTACCAGCAAACACACACAAGCTGCTAGAAAGCTACTTAGTTGGTCGTCAATTTATTATTAAAGAAGGAAATTTCTTAAGTTCACCTCAGCCCATTGGTGCTGGAGTCCCACAAGGCAGCATCCTGGGCCCTCTATTATACTTAATTTATACTTCGGACATGCCAACAAGCAACTACACCCAAACTTCAACATTTGCAGACGATACAGCTTTTCTAAGCGTCCACGAAAACCGTTATGAAGCATCTCGTTACTTACAGCATCATATATTTCAACTAGAAATATGGTTAAGACAATGGAGGATAATGGTCAATGAGCAAAAATGCGTGCATATAACATTCACCTTGCGCCGGGAATCTTGCCCCCATATTACAATCAATAATCAAATAATTCCTCAACATTCGCATGTAAAATATCTCGGTATACATCTGGATCGGCGATTAACGTGGAAATGCCATATAGAGGCAAAATTAACTCAAATGAAACTAAAAGCCATTCAAATTCATTGGCTTATTGGTAGAAACTCTGTCCTTAGTCTCGACTGCAAACTTCTTCTTTACAACTCCATCTTAAAGCCAATCTGGTGCTATGGTATTCAGTTATGGGGCACTGCCTCGGCCTCTAATATAGAAAAAATTCAAAGACGCCAAAATAAAATTCTTCGAATAATCACAGCTGCCCCTTGGTATGTAAAAAACTCAAATATTCACAAGGATCTCAATGTTCCATTAGTCAAAACTACTATAACAAAAAATGCAGTAAAATATTTAAAAAGGCTTGAACAACATCCAAATCCACTAGCTCGAAATATTTTAAATCATGGCGGCCACACTCGCTTAAGAAGAAGAGACACTGCAGCACTTATCCAATTAGATGAGCGATAAACACCTATATAAGTGAACAGAACCCGTGATGAAGAAAATTTTTGTCTGGCACTGGCAGGACAAAAAATAACGTATTAGGTTAAGATTTGATTAATTATTGTTAGTTCATATTTAATATATGAAGATTCAATAAATAAAAAAAAAAAAAAAAAAAAAAAAAAAAAAAAAAAAAAAAAAAAAAAAAAAATTATCAAAACACAATATCCAACAACATGTGGGCGGGATTGGACAAGTAGGCGTGGAACAAAGTTGATTTATTTTTATTTAAAGAACGGTGCTTATATAACTTTCTGTTATTTTCGTAGCATAGTAAAGGGTATATAAGATTCGGCATATCCGAATATAGCACTGTTACTTGTTTATTCTAAATTTAAAAAATTTGTTCGTTCGAACAAAAATGAAAAAAGTTTTCGAATATTCGAAGAATTCTTTTTAAATGACAACACAAATGCCTTATTTCAAAAAACTATCTAACGAATATGGGCAGTTCCAGCGCAAAAGTCAATTTTTTTGTAACGTAACGCCAGAAGTAATTTAAATTATTTCTCAAAAATTGGATATGGGTATTTCCACAGAAAAGCCTACTTTTTGCCACGTTACGACACCAAGCAATTAGTCTTGTATTTTAGAACCATGTTGTTAAAATTTGTCCTCTCTTTCACTAAATGTAAATCTAGTTGTGCTTTACACCAAAATGCAAAAAAGTAAATAATATTTCATTAAAAATGGTTGGTGACAAAAAGTAGACTTTTCTGTGGAAATACCCATATGTATAATTAATTTTTAATATTTTGGTGTAAAACGCAACTAGCTCTACATTTAGTAACAAAAGGGATAACATTTGAACAAGATAATCCTAAAATACAAGCTTATTTGATATCTGGCGTTACATTACAAAAAGTAGACTTTTCGCTGGAAATGCCTATATGTACCTTTAAATGAGCAAAGATTTTTAAATTCGATAACTTGGAAAATAAATCTATATTAGTCCAAATCTTACTAAAAAATGTGTTTTGCAAAAAGTCTTGCCCAATTCGCAGTCTTATGCAATTTTATAATGCAAGTCAAAATCCACTTTGTTTTTTGTAACGTTACGCCAGCGCATATTTTGCTTATATCTTCAAATCCTAAGCGTCGATTGTTGTTAATTTTTTTTCTAAATATAGTGCTACTTCGAGGGGGTGCTTTAATACCATGGGAGATAAGGCGATGATGGCTTTATCTCTCATTCAAAAGGGAGATAAAGTCTTTTATTTTTTTTGTTCATTTGAATGGGAGATAAAGCCATCATGGCCTTAGCTCACATAAGTAATTTTAGAAAATGGCTTTATCTCTCATTTCAGTTTTGAAGAACTTTTGCATTTTACATTGATTAATAGTTTTCTTATTTTTATAATTAAAAGGTAATGATTTTCCCTTTTACTAAAGTTAAGTATTGAAATCTGGCTTCGCATACTAAAGTTTTTCTGCGTGGCGGCCTGCGGCCGTGCTTACGGGTTTTCTAATTCAGTAGGACGCGGCAGCTGGCTTCGCTGAATAAAGTTTTCCTGCGTGCGTCACAAGAATAAAAAAATGAGTTTTTCCGGAAACACTAAAGTAAAGTAACAATATTCTGGAAAAATATGACTTTATCTCACATTTGTGAAAAAAAAAATATGGCTATATCTCTCATTTCGCAAAATTTTAAATATGACCTTACCTCTCAATGATTGGGCAATAAGGCCATTATGGCTTTATCTCCCATTCAACCGAGCAATAAAGCCATTATGGCCTTATCTCCCATGGTTTTAAAGCACCCCCCCGCTACTTCATAACTTTGCAAATATAAAAACCCTTTTTACAAATTTGACTTCTTCATTTAATTTTTTTTTTAATTTTGTCGTACAAATACCACGTCACGTTAAAATGGAAATGCCTATATGCAAGTTTCACGATTTAAATAAATTGTAGCCTTAAATTATATTCTAACTAAATTAAGCTAGCAATAGTTTGTGGTGGACATCAAAACCGCAACCCTTACCCTGAAAGGCAGACTAACACGCTATTTATTTACAAAATTGGAGAATTTTTTATTATGTCGCTCATGGTTGTTTTACACAATCACACAAGTCTTACGTATTTTGAGGAAAATATAACCATATCATGATAAGTTGTTATTGGTTTCTGAAAATTTTAAACAATAATAAGAAGGGAGAAGCATTTTCGTCAAAATACCTAAGACTTGTGTGATAATGTAAAACAACCTTTAGGAGTTTTTAATACCATATTTTCTGGAATTTTTTCATTACAAGTTTTTCATCCTTTTATATATTAGAGCTATTTAATGGTACCAAATCAGTACGGTAACAAATTGAAAAACAAATTAAAAAGTATAGAATTTTGTGACAATTCGTTAAGTACTCAGCGATTTGTTGCAATATTCTTTGTTAATATAGTCTAACTCTTGGCGAAGCGTATTTATGATCTCTATGTAATTTAAACAAATGCAATGTTTTAACTTTTTGTTTTGTTCAACTAAAAGTCTGAATCTTGGGTTTTAAATATCCTACCTTTTAAATTATTTCACAAAAAATGGTTTCCTTTAATGAATAGAACAAAAAGAAAATCTCTTTTAGTTACATTAAAACCATTTAAAGGCTTTTTTTTACGTATTTTGTCTTTTTTCAGTTTTATTTCATTGGTGAGGATGCTTGTGGAAAAAAAGATAAGAACTTCATTAAGCAAAAAATCTTTGACTACATGGAATTTCAATTGCATAAGCAAAGAAACGTTTTTTTACACTAAATTAGCTTAAATTCAACAAAGCTACCAGTGCAACGATGTACAGTCTTTTATTCGTTAAGGGACAAATTCCTTCAGCAAACACCTTCTTTCGGCGGACGTTGTTGCATAATTACAGAAGAGCTTCATAGGGAAAACATTGAATTCCTTTGAGAGAACATATCCTTGTATGGACGCATTATAGTGGTCCCTTCGGTATCCGGTCATGAGAGATTCCACTTTATTTACAAATAGATACAAGTAGATAGCAAATGTAAATTTACCGTTGCTGAGTTGAAATGAAAAATACATTTTGAGACCAAAACAATTTTCATGCATACCACATATAATGTTGTGCGTTAAATTTAATTTTTTTTTGCAGATTTTATCAAGAATTTTAAAAATTTTATTTGCGTTTTTTTTTTTTTCTAAAATGTTGAATACAATATGTTTTATGCCTTAAATTATAAATATATGTATGTATGTAAGTAATTCTTTCAACACTATTTTTGTATCAGCCGCAGCTTACGGATTTGTCGCCTGAAACGACCTTAACGTTTCAGATTCTCATTAAAGATTTATTTCTTATCTAATATTTTTAATTAGGCTTAAGTTCATAAAATTAAATTTTCATTAAATTATTTTAATGAAGAAAGGAATTTTGCAACATGAAAATTAATAAAAATTGTTATTGATAATCTTTCATTCTTGACCGTGGCCGGGGCTCGAACCCTGGCCGGCAGGTAACCCTGACATGTTTCGATCGCAACCACTCGATCTCCTCAGAGGGATTTGCCGTCTTACACTCGCAGCCATCGACAACTGCTGATGTCAAAAGTCAAACATCAATCCTTAAACCAAATTGTATTTTAACCTTTGATAGATCAAAATTTGCTTTTTTGAATGATTATCCATTTAATTGATTTTACATGTTTTTTCCTTACTTCTGTTTTTTCGTACTTTTGTCAAGAATTATTCTTGAAGTCCAAAGTACATTTTTTTGTTTTTTCATTTTTTGTCTTTCTTTAATTTTTCATTCTTATCAATAACAATTTTAATTAATCTTGTAAAATTCCTTTCTTCATAAAAATAGTTTAATGAAAATTAAATTTGATGAACTTAATCCTAATTAAAAAAATTAAAAATACGAAAACAAAATAACCACAATACTAATTTTTATTTCTTATCTGTAGTCATAGAAGCCTTCTTTTTCTAAAGTTAAATCAGCAATTCCGATAGGCCAAATCAATGTGCGTAGTCTCCCGGCTTCAGTTCATGTGGCAGCCAATATTTTTTGAATTTCAACTACAATACTTTCAATCGATAAAGAATTATCTTCACGAACGTTCTTTTGCTTAACTATCAAAATTTCGATCCTTAAAAGAGGTGTATTAAGAGCTGTGAACATCTACGAAAATTTGCCAGATAAAAAATTATCCTTGGGCGGTGTAGGGGGTGTTGGGTTTCACGCAACAGCTCTGCTCGACTTAAATATGGCGAAGTCCAGTACCAATCTTGGACATCCTATACCTTAAGCACCTGCCCGAGGTATAAGCTGTATAGCTCCCTCTAACTCCCGTTGGAGGAGTTAACCGCTATGTACCACAAGTGGTTCCATGAACTCTAAAAAATGGATCAGGGCAGTGGCCTAGTAGTCCCCCCTTGGAAATAACTATTACCATGGAAAAAGTAAAAACCGAAAAAACGGCCCCCTAATGTTAACTTATATTAACATAAGTTTAGAAATTAAGCGAAGAATTATGCTTGCTAATAAAGGCTAATAAATTTTAAGGACGGATGTTGATTTTGAATAAAACACAAATTATTTAGGAAATTATTGTCATTTCTGGTGAAAATGTGCCTCATCACTGAAGATTATTTTCTTCAAAAATTGATCATCCACTGTTGCCATTAATTTCCATTATTCTGACCATTGACGACGTTTGGAATGGGCAAGAGGGTTTAGTTCTTGAGTCAATTTCACCTTGTAATGTTCATCAACGACGAGCATGAGAGGTGCAATTGTTGGGCACGACGACGAGTTGAGGTGGACGGCTCTTCAGCCACACTATCGCGAACAGCAGCAATATTTTCTGCAGTACGAGCATGCACTGGTGTTTTCACATCTCCTACATACCCGGTTTGCTCAAATTTTTGCACGATTTTTCCAATTGTACGCACATTTGGACGATTAAATTGCAGAAAAAAACTTGACGTTTAGGTGTGACTTTAATTCAACATCGGCCCTTAAAATTTAACCACCCTGTTTTGGGCTTAGAAAGCAATTTAAGAACAGAAGTCTCTCTGGGCAGATGAAGCTCATACTATACAATACACTTGCTTTATCGGATGAAGTGGTTCTTGGAGTGTTCGAAAGAAAAATACTTTACAAGAAATATGGGCCAAGCTCCACAGATTGCGCTGGCTTTGTCATGTTGTTGTGAATGACGATACTCCAGCAAAAAAAGCCATTCGAATATGATCCCGAGAGAAGACGCAAAAGGGAACGACCGAAACTTCTTTGGAAAGAATAAGTATGTGAAAAGCTTTACAAACTCAGCGTTTAAAATTGGAGAAGAAGCTAAGAAAACCGAGGCGCCTTGAAATCCATACTTAATTCGGCTAATGACCCCATGTGTTACTATAAATAGCCAGTAAGGTATCTAAAAAACAACACAATCCGTTATGTGTTAAATATTGTTGCCATATACCGAAAGTTTCTTAATAAAACTATTTATGGCAACCTTAACGATTTATATCCAGTTGAGCCATCTGTTGGCAAATAGCAAAATCTTATGGGGTGTAGCTGGAGTGAAAGATATTTTACAAAGTATTGAAAGAAGTAATAGACGTTGGTAAAAATGGCAAATACTATAAATGGGCCCTTAATTATTTTTCTATAATGTATTTAGATTTGAGCTTAGGAGAACTAGAAATAAAAAAGATATTATTATTGATCTTTTGTCTAGCAATTTTAAAAGTATTATGAATTTTAATTAATATCGGAATTGATTTAACGATTGCTGTCTATCCGTCCAAATAAGTTTTCCAAAGACCGCAGAAATATTGGAAACTAAGTTGCTATATACAATGGATCTTCTAACGAAGCAGGTTTGTAAGGATGAAATATAATAAAAGTTTAGCTTACCATATCGCTTACGAAAGACATGAATTTTATATGGGGAGTTCCCACTTTGTCGCAATACCTTCTTTACACAGAAAGCGCTATATTCAGCGCATATAACAATTGTTGGCTGCAACGATCAGCTTAACACACTGAATGTTCACAGAAAAAAATATCGCAAGAAAATGTTTAGCAACACAGTTTGTTAAAAATAAAGTTTTAGGTCAACAAACTTTTTATTTGATTCAATGAAAAAATTTATCAAAATTACACTTTGCAAAATAGCACTCAATAAAATATATTTAATATTGAAATAATTAAATATTTCTTCATATTCAATAAAAAAAAAAAATTTGAATCAAAGTAAAGACAGTATTTTTACAACTCTTGTCCATTTTTTAAGCTCACAATTCTCATTCGCTTTACAGTTTTTTTTTGTATAATATCATTAGTTTTTGCAAAGTCTTTGCAAAAAGGTTTAATGATAAACTGGCCTAAGCAACCAGCGAAATGCCCCCAAAATAAATGTTAGTGTATTTTGCAAAAAATAAAAACTGAGAACTTAGCACATCATAATTAATAAATAATTAAATAAATAAAGATTCGATAAACATTTTTTTTGATTTATTCAACATTTCCACCAATTTATTTTAACAAATCACGTAAACATTTTGTTGAAAAAAATTGTTTTGGGCAACAACTTTTTTTTTATTGATTCAATAAACTTGGTTGTTGACTAAAAATGCAATGACTATACCTACAAACTTTTTTATCAATACCGCAAAAATCGTCATCGCAGAAAATTCAAAAATTTTTTTTTTATCAAATATGCCGAAAATCGCATATTCAAATATGAAAATTAATTTTTTCTGTGTTTTGTTACAGTTATTTTTTAGTGTTCTCCCTTACAAACCTGCTTCGTAGTAAGGGAATGCCGAGGCACTTTCTTCTTTTGTTTTTTTTTTTCCTTGTAAATGTATGAAATTGAATGAAAGTATGGTAGCATTGTTAAGAGAATAAGGGTCTATATGTGAGAGCATTCGAAAAAAACGTCCTCAAAATAAAATTAATTTTATTTCACGACCGCATTTTCTGCCAAAATTGTATATCAAACTGTATGGAAAACATCAGCCCCAGTTTTGTTTCATCATTTATTGCGTAGCGCAACATTGTGCGCTTATTTTTTTAATTGTACCATTAGTGCTTCGCAAAACGATAAAATTTTTTATTGGTTAGGAAGTGATCGTGTTTTTAACAGATAACCAAACGGTCAGGCAGACGGACATGACGAGATGGATTTAAAATCGCTTAAGGTCCTTCACTTTATTTACTATATTCAGTGTTGCCAGTCTACAATTTTTGTCCCAAATTTTTTAGAAGCTTAAAAATTGGGGAAAAATGTTTTTGGGGGTCTTCAAAATTTAAATTGAGGACACGAGCCAAACGTTATTTGGCAACACTGGGTATGTATAACATTTATACAACTACAATTAATGTTGAGAGAATTTCAACTAATTGTAGTGGGGAATGTAAGATGAGATAAACCCACTGTGTATTGTTGATGTGTTTTGTTTAAACTTTGATATTATTACAAGTAGAACTGTTGCTATAAGTCTTATACGCTTAACAGTTTTATTTGGTTTAATATCTTTAGTTTTTCTAAAATCTTTATGGATGAAGTTTCCTGATGATCTGGCCTAAGCAACCAGTGAAATGCGCATAGGAATAGCTTATCCCATCAACAATAAATTTCAAGTGTTTTTATCAATAATAAAAACTGGGAATTAAGCACGAATAACAAAATCTTTTGAAATTAATATTTTGTATTCCCAAAAATTGAAATTACTTTTTGATAATTTATAGGGAAGTTTTGATATTAAAAACTATTTTAAGGAGTGGTATTTGTATCGAAGCTATGATGAAATATGAACCGATTCCTATTTGGTAAGATGATTAGTAATGCAATAATAAAAAGATGGCTTTTGGACACAAATACTTTATTCCGAAAAAAATATTGTATAGTGCCGGCAGCGTTTTGAAGGGATGCACTGATTTCTTTTGAGATTACATCACATTTTAGTGGTCTCTTCGGTGTCCGGCCATGAGAGGCCCGCCTATCGTCAAAAAAAAAATAAAGATTTCTTAGTTTATTATCATATTTCTTTTTACTAGATTACTTTTTAGGTATTAGATATTTAAAAATCTAAAGCTCCTCTATTCAGCAACCATGGCAAAACAGCATTCATATGTTGAATATAACGTTTATTGGTAAACATAAGCAACTTGAAACTGTCCCCATCATCAGTTTCAACCAAAAAATTATCGAATGTAGACATTTCCGATGAGTCAACCAAACCGACAGCCATAACACCCACAGCAGTCGAAAAACCTAAGATCGAGATCACATAGAAACTTTATTACAAATCTTTATTAGTGTTTGACCATTATATTTACCCCATATGCTATGTTTATGCATTAATATATTAATATCTTTAAGTGTAGGCACCTTCTTGGGATATTTCAACAAATGAAGATTTTCCTCTAGATTTTCATGATAATATTGTATCAGATGATCAACTTGTTTAACTTTAATATCAACTTGCAGTGATGAAATTATAAAATATATTAAATCCTGGGCTGGGGAACCATATTTAGGGTAAGCGTAGTCAACAAAATATGCATTCGTTAATTGGCTCTTATTGTCATATTGAAACATAATATTGTTAGTGCACAAATTTAAAAATTTAAAACATTAAACTCATTTTCGTCAACTTTGACGGCTTTGAAAAGTTCATCCATGATAGTTGTCAAAAGTTTCTCCTGAAGGTAATAGATTTTAAACAAAAATAAAATAAATTACTTCCTTAAATAACACCTTACGATTTTCTCTCTATACAGTTCTGGATTATTATATAAATGCAAACATTTCAATAGATATCTGATCATGCCCTCAAAAAATACACCCATCGTTTTACGTCCTTTATCATGATATAAAGCTGTTTTATAAATTTCTTCATATGAACCAATATTTTCCCCATGCACTGCTGAGGCTGCATGCCATTGTGCCATTTTCTTTAGCACCTTTGTTGCATGTTTCATATCCAAACATTCTAGGCGTTTGGCATTTTTGAAGCCACGCCTACAAAAATCTTCTAGCAACAAATGACCTTTTGGTGTATCCAATTTATAGTATTTTGCTCCAAATGTTACATCTTTGCCAGCATCTTTATACAGTTTTTCAAATGCTGGTATAAGTTGGTCGTAAGCTTTGGGTTCTTGAGCAAAATTATCTATGCCATCGATCAACATCTTGTAGAGTTCGGATTCATGTTCAGTTTTATGCATAAAGAATTTGGTTTCAGTTGTGCCATCTAAAACAGAAAATTTATTTATTTGTAAATTAAAGTTGTTTAAGGAGGTAAGTCTATAATAAAAAACAAAGACAGTGAAAGGGTAGGGACATTTTAGACCCACTATATATTAGTTAGGTTCAGGTTTACAATGAGTGACAACAATGATGTTTTCTTTTCTACAAAAAATGTGACATTTTATTTAAAAAAATGCAATTTGGTGTCTGTTTCTTAAAAACTTTGCTCACGAAAAGGAAGAGTTTTTTTTAGAATTAAACAAGCCACCCCTTTCGGGAGCAAACGTTTTAAGAAACAGATACCAATTTCCATTTTTTTTAAATAAAATGGCACATTTTTTTGTCGAAAAGAAAACACCATAAGTGAATTTGTTTAAGATAATTAAAAAACGGTTAAAAAAATTTCTAAGAAATTCGTACTATTTATTCGGTTATTACCAGATATTAAAAGAACTTGGACACAAAATGCAGAAGTTTAAAATTCCGAATTTTGAAATCTTTAATTTTAAAATCCTGGTATCAAATATCGAATTATTCGAGTTATTCAAATTCAGGATTTTGAAATTCGGCCCCAATTATGGCCCCAACCCACACAGAAAAATTAAAAATTAATTTCAATTAAAAAATTTGTGATATTAATTAGAAAATAAATTAACATTGCACCAGTAAACAAATACATAGTATCAATTAAACTTTTAATTCACTTGATTAAACATTTAATTGACTTAATTAAAGGTTTAATTCCATTGATTAACTTTTTAATTAAAACTGGTTTTATTTTTGATTAATGCTTTAATTGGTGAAAAACTTTTTTGTGCTTTTTTTTCTAATATTAACATTTTTGGGGAAAACATTTTTTTCAAAAAATTAGTTAAAAAATTTAAGGTGATTTTTCATAAAGAAGAATTGTTATTAATACACAGAAAAAAAATGTATTTCAATTAAAAATTGATAATTGTGATAAAAAATAAAAAATTAATTAAATTTGCACCAGTAAACAAATTAATAGTATCAATTAAACCTTTAATTCACTTGATTAAAAGTTTAATTTACTTGACTAAATGTTAATTTCACTTGATTCAATTTCAAATTAAAACTGATTTTACTTTTGTTTAATGCTTTAATTGGTGAACAATTTTGGAGAATTTTTTCTGTGTATGCAATAATTGACTTTACTGGGGAGAGGGGTGAGAAAATTGGGGAAGGGTAAAAAGTTTCATGTACTCTGCAATTCTGTATTGTGTTAACATTCTCACACTTTTAAACTTGAAGTTAAAAAATTGAAAAATAAAAAAATATTAAATTTTTCTAAAAAAAATTGCAGGGCTAAATTTTATGACGATCTTACCATAGTGTTAAATAAATTCGTATCTTTTAAATTTGTATCACATACGCACACTACAAAACCCAAATTAAAGTATATGTTCGCTGCACCTTAAAATATCGGTCCAAAACCCAAATTAAAGACGGACTGACTCAGAATTACTTTCTGAGTCTATCTAACTACGTCCAGCTGGCTAGCTGGATGTTTTTCCATGTAAACTTTGTGCGCAAAGTAAAGGTCACAATTTTGAAGCTAAATTAATAAAATTTGGTACACAGGTTCTAATTTCCACAAGGACCAAGCCCATTGAAAATGGTGACAATCGGTCCATAATTTCCCATAGCCCCCATACAAGCTTCTTTTTGATATAAGGCCTTTGTGCCCATAAACTATCTTAATATGTTGGGACTTGAAATTAATTGGGTTCAAACTTATTTGATTGCAATGTTAATGGTCTAACCAAATTTTATTGGATATAAACACTACTCCCGAAAATAGCTTTTAATTCAATAACTTGCTTATAAATGTAAATATTTATATGACAATTGGCGATAATGACATTTACGATAGCTACTATGTCATTCTAAAATTACTTAAAGGCAAACAAATCTCATATAGATGAAGATATCTCAATTATGTTCCTTACAAAAAACTTTAATATGAATCTTAACCTCATAACATTATTTTTGTTCTGGCGGGGCCATGATTGCCAATGGGTCCCAAAAAGGGTACACTATCGAACATTTTTTTTAATACTGTTGCGACAGGTAGGATATGGTCGGGCTTCACCGACTATACTTTCTTACTTGTTTTTTAACTGACTTCATATCATGAATCAATAAACACTGATGATGCATTACTCTTTTTAAAATTATTTTCTACTGAGCATGACGTTAAAATGACGTCACAAAAGACTTAACTGTAAAAGATTTTGCATAATAGTCATCTTCTACGTCACATAAGCCATCAACTAATTAACGGACCTGCGCAATGCGTTATCTTCTTTATATGATTAATGATCTTTAATTATACTTACAAAACATTAAATGATAACGAAAATTTTTTTATTTAAAAAAAAGTGATAAGTACACACTTAAGTTAACAATGAATCACCTTGCAATTCGATTAAAATTTCAACTCTAGTCATAATTGTTGAATAAGTTTCACCGGGTTGTAGACCAGCATATGCCTTAAATTCTTTGATTTGTTTGAAATTGTCTGTATTTTTTGTTAAAACATTTTCAAATAGTTTTGCCTCAAGCCACTTGGGCACATTATTCGTATTTTGCACAGCATCGGACATGTCTTTTGTTTAGAATTTAAATAATTTGAATGTTTATATTATTTGCGTTTCTCGATCGTTTCGAAAGGAGCGTAATGTAAGCTCATTTAAATCATAAGACGGTAAATAGTCGACTAAATAAAGCAAAAACAAGAACATAATGCAGTATACAAATAATAAAGTGTCTTCAAACTGACTCATTATATTTTAAGAAATGGTTTTGGAGTGTTTGGTTATCTACTAAATTATTCTCTTAATATAACAATTATTGCCAATATACACAGTGGTGCAAACCCTGATGGTAACCTTAGTCTCGGTTCACACTATAAATATTTTCTTAAGAAAATCTGAGTTAAAGACTACATTGAAGTACAGACTTTCATGTACTTTAAAATTCTGGTGTATTTTTGATTCGTAAACCTAAAGTCGGCTGTAATTTTTACACGTTTTTTTACTTTTTATATATTTTTTTTTAATAAATTTTTTATTATTTCACTTTACTTTTGGTTTAGAAATTTCAAAACGAGAAAAAAAAATGTTAAACTAAACATGTAAGAAATAAATCATATAAAAGATAAAAACAAATTTTAAGGTATAAACACGAATGAAAGTTTAAAATAGAATTAAAAAAAAAAAAATGGAAAGGAAACTTTCATAATGTGAACGAAGAAAAATTTAGCAAAAATGTATCGCTTATCTCGTTCTTAACGACGTGGTATCGTTATACGAAAAGAGAATATACTTGGTGTTTATGTTGTGTGACGAATAAGAGAGTGTTTTGGTAGTTTAGTATCAATTTACTTATCTTAGTGATTTTTATAAGAAAAATTGTCTACTGATCACTGTTTAATGACGATGAGTAAAATAACTCATTAAGTCTTATATAAAAAATACTTTTAAAAATAATTTATTTAAAAGAGAAAAAAAAAAAAATTTAAAAGCTTCACAGAATTATAAATTTATTTAAGTGGCTTAAACACGCTTTGCTTTTTTACTATCCACTATTTAGCAATGTTCTTAAACGTCTTAAATAATCTTGTATAAATTACTAGACCCTAATACGATTTTTAAGTATTTTTTTGTTTTAGAATCTTACAAAATCTTCTGTTTGACTACAAAATATGACGAAGTGCTATAAAATAACTCAGTAAATAAAAATATTAACTGTATCCGAAGCCACTGTAAAGCGAGTACCGTCCGTATAACGGTTTTCATACTATACTTCTATTTGTTTTATGTTTGTCGGATATTACATGTGTATTAGTAAGTAAGTGGCTAGTAGGTAGTAACCCTACAAGAAGAGAATGAGCGAGTTGTCACTTTTTTCACGTTGGTGTTAAGAAAATTATAGAAAGAAATGACAGAAAACTTGATTTCGGTCATTTCATTCTATCATTTTCTTAACACCAACGTGAAAAAAGTGACAACTCGCTCAATCTCTTCTTGTAGGGTAGTTTCCCTGTGCGAAGGTTGTGAGTTGGATTCGCGCCAGAGACTCTGGTATGTTTCACAACAACGCACACAGCGACAAATAACCGAATTACGACGACAAAATTGGAATTTTTTATTTTGTTAAATCTAACCTCTATTGCACTTAATATGTTCTGTTTACCAGTACGCAATTATCCTATAAACATTTATTTTTTTAGCGCATCACGTTAGTCTGTACGTCCGTGAAAATTATTATTATCTGTTACACGCACTTATACCTGTCAGCAACATCTACTGCGTTTATTGTTGCTACACTCGACAATTTTTTGTAACTTTACAGTTTAAAGTTTTTTTAAATATATTTTTAAGCAGCAGGTATCTTATTTAATTTGCAGTTTTTATTAAAATAACAATGATATGTAGTGTAGGTATAGTGTACTGTTTTTATTATAAAATATATTAGCTGTCCCGGCAAACGTTGTTTTGCCATAAACCTAATTTCAAGTAAAATAAATTACTCTTTCCTTTACTTGAGCGCTTTATACCATAATCGGCGATGAAAAAAAAACAATAGCTATTTATTTCTTTTCGTTACATATTCAAAAGTCAAACATAAAAAAGTGATGTATTTTTTATCCTGAAGTATTATAATCAAACAGAGATAATCAATTTTTATGCATGGGGTCTTCACCTGAAAATTTTTTGTTATACCAAACGTCAAAGTCTATATAAAAACTCTAAAAACTCTGGCATTGCAAATGCCAATCTAAAAGGAAATTTGAATTAATTTGGGACGTCTGTGGCAATCATCGGAGTTCGTGGCAGCAAAATCAATTTGTTAACGACCCATCGTGTATTATTGCAAAGCCGAAGTAGAATAACCGGAGAAAAAAACGTTTAATAAAGATACATAAACTTATCAAAAGAACCGTTTAATTAATTAAGAAGATATTGGATGGGGTGCTTTTACCCGTTTACCTTTATTTTACGCCGTAAATGTTAAAATGTATAGCCTTTAATTCCTTCAAGGCTTGAAACTTACATCGGATAATTAATTAAGAAGACATGGGGAGATGGAGCTTTTACCCTTTTTGCCCTATTTTACGCCCTAATTGTTGGAAATTCAAAAACATGTTTGCCTCTCTTGCCAAATTTCACGCCCTGAATAATAAAAATTATAGGCTATAGTTCCTTCCAGATGTAACACTATTTGCCTGCGAAATTTCAAGAAAATCGGTTAATCAGTTAAGAAAATATTGGGAGGGGGAGCTTTTACCCGATATAAAATATATACATTAAGATCTATTCCGAATGTCATTGTACACATTAGGCATTACGATTTGGTAACTTTTCAGGTAACAATAAAAAATCATAATATGGATAATGAAACCCATTTTGTTGAAATTTATATGGGAATAATATATAGGAAAATCTAAATGAATATCTCTGGAACCACTGGGCCGATTTCGTCCAAACTTTACATAAACCATCTACAGACTATCCCAAAAGTACCGTGATAGTTTTCGTTTAAGTCGAACGACCCGCTTTTGCAGTTAGTGGTGACATCAAAGTGTACACTTTTTTTATATATATAGATTGAAAAATTTACTTTAGCTAGAGCTACAAAAAAAGTTCCAAACAGTTCCACGACTTTTCCTTATAAGTTAAAAAAAACAACTTATAGTAAGTGTAAAAAAGTCAAGTGGATGTCCACCTCTTTCCACTTTCAAGAAATAGAGCCTATTTTTCTTAGCTAGAACACCTAATTTTGAAAATCCCACATGCAAATGACATTTTTTTTAAATCGCTAAATTTTACATTCTGTGCAGTTTCCTCACAAAATACTTGTGTGCACCACTGATGTATACTGCCAGTACTAATACTGACACAATTAACTGGATGCTGGTTTTTTCGGACCCTGTTAGTACTGATTAACCGAAAAAAAGCTAAAAAAAGTAAAGCAATATTTAATGCAACTGTACTAAATATGCTAAGGGTGCCCACTTTCTGTGGCAACGAAGAAAATAATTATGAACAGGAGCTTGATGACGTCCAAGACTATGAAGATGTTAATATAGAATAAAATAAAAATTGATATAATGTCCCCGTATGTCATCTTGAAATTAAAAAAAATGTGAAACAATTAATTATAATTCTTATTATTTTAAGTACCGGTGGATACAATTTAAATAACAACTTTTAATATATATAATTATTAATTCCGCTTTTTATAGGTATTCTCGTTTTAAGTTTTTAATTAGGCCTAATGTTTTGAATTTGATTTTTTAATTTTTAAAAACTGACATCAAAAATCCTGTGTAATAAGTTTTAAGCGAATTCGATAAAATTTTTTAAAAATTGACCGCCATATTGGATCCGCTATTTTGAATTTTTAAAAACTAACATCAGATTCGTAATCTGCGACATCAGATTCGTAATCAGCGACCCTTAAAACCTTGAGGTACCTTGTTTTATTAAATTTAATTGAATCCATATGAAGTAAATAATTTTGTCGCACTAAATTTCCAATTTGTCCATGTGTGCAACGGGCTGAATGTCTTAGTTACTATTGCTCGGGTAATGCACTTGTGATTTGTGCAAGCCTGACGTCTTGTTACTTGTTAATGGGGCTGTGCGCGCACAAATCACTTTCAATTGAAAATGTTCAATTTCTTGTGATTTGTTCGATGTGCTAGTGGGCTTGTGCGCAAACATCCTAAAATTTTTTCATTTTAGTGTTCAACGAAACATCAAATTATTTATATCTATTGCCGAGTTGTTTAGCAAACAAAAAGTTTTTGTATTCTTCCTCCATTTTTTTAAATTTTTTTTAAATTTATTGTTTTGTTGTGTACACAAATAAGTTATCAAAAGTGCAATTGTATCATCCGCTTCACAATTCAAGTTAACCTTTGTTTACGTTTGAGGTTATTGCGATTTGTTCGTCGTGTGTGGGGAAATGGATCGCTAACAAATCACACGCACAAATCACAATATTTGTAATTGTAGTTTTAACCCTTAATAGATAAAATAAAAAAATTTTTTTTTAAATAAATAAATTTTACCATTAAAAATATTTATTAACGAAATTATTTCAGTTTTGCTTTTAAATACGCACAACACCCAGATTTAATAATTCCTTTCACCTTAATTTACTTATGCGCTTGTAAGGTTTTTTACTGGAAAACTTGCATTTATACCAGTAGCACAATGCAAATTAAGTTTGTAAACAACAACAAATATGTATCATATTTTGAAAAATCACCAGAAACATAAAGACCAAAAACTTACTAAAGACCATGAACGTGTTTAACATAAATTGAACTTTGCATGCTGCAAAAAAAAGAGAAAAAAAAACTTGGCAAAGTAAGCAATTTTATGTAGATGACATTTACAAAAAATAAAACAAGAATCGAGTACACCATTTCTAGTTGCATTGCAAAAAATTCCGTGTATAGTAAAATGCTAGACAATTTTTAGATGCGGAAGATAAATTTTAGCTTTTAAAGGCATATCCAATTGGAACAAGTGCAGTTGCTTGTTGTTTCAAGTACCTGCTAGCTAAACTTCATTAAACAAGTTCATACATGTTGCAAACAAATCTATGTTCGATAAAATGTAAGCACGTAATTGAAATGTCATGTATGAATAATTGTGTGCATAGCATGTGCCTGTGAATTTACCCATACCCAGCATACACTCATTCATATGATTGGTATCTCATTGCAAAAGGTGTATTAAAACGAAAAGCCCAACTTTAAATGTGAATTGTTTTAAAAAGAAATTTTAAATCATTTAAGAATAAAAGAAACCTACACAGAAAAAATTAAAAATTGATTTTAATCACCGAATTCACAAAATCAAGTAAACAATTTGTTGAATTTGCTCCTATCACCAAAATGATTATATTCATTACTAAAAATTGTAGAAATTGAAAATTGTAAATTTTTTTTCAATAAATGATATTTTAAATTTTAATAAAAAATATGATCAAAAAACTATGAGATTTCAAGCAATATGTTAATTGATTCAATTACAAAAATAATTAAGAAAAAATTTATATTTTATTCAACAACCTCATTTGATTAAAAAAAAAACAAATAACTAATGAATTTAGTAATTGAATTGAGCAAACTAATAATCAAATTATTTGTTAGATTCAATTAAAATTTTTATTGAATAAATTATTATAAATAATTGGAACCCATTTTTTTGGTAAAAAAAAAGAAAAAAAAATATGCTAACAAGATGTTTTCTTAAAGATTTTAACCCAAATATTATAAAAATATCAAAAAACCAATATGTCAAAAAATGCGAAAAAGTACGTTTTGTTCTGCGGCTCCTCATATATACATATTTATGTTATATTTAAAGAACGCGGCAGCATGGCATTATTTCGGATTTTTTAAAAATAGCTTGCTTTTGTTGAGAATCTATTGATTTGCCTGCTACAAATCTGGCTATTGGGAGTCGAGGTATTGGAGGCTGCTGTGATATCTTGTATATTTCCTCACGTATTTCGTATATAGCATCTGTTTTACCATTCTTCGTGTTCAAAAGGTTTCTTGTTTTCAAAACCAGACCATTTGGAAAAATTTTGCAGTAGAAACTTTCTAATATCTTTAAGAAGATAAATAGTTTTAAATCTCTGTATGATACTTTATATACAATTCAATCAACTTATTGCGTAGACGTAACAACAGCCAGAAGGAAATGTTCAAAAGAACTGATGACGATTGCACGGTATCAACACAAAATATTATAACTGGCAAAAGAAGAACTCGAACCACAATTAACTTTAATGAAACTGTTAATGCCATAAATGTATTTAAGCACAAAACCTACACACAATAATAAAGTTAAATTTTTAAGATTAATATAAATTTATACGATAACTCCAATAAAAAAAAAAAAAAAAAATTATTGAATTAAAAATTATTTAAAAAAATCAGTTTTGACAATTCCCAATATAAATACTACAACATTTTACAATTTCATTTTATTTTATTTTGAAAGAAAAAACCAATTAAGGTTTTATTTTTTTTAATTAATATTTTAATTGAATTTTATTTTTAATACAATTAAAATATTAATTAAATCAAAAATTTATTTGTAGTTTTTGTTTAATGAAAAATATATGTGATTCAATCAACACATTAATTAAAATTAAATACTTTTCAAGCAATGTTTTTAATTGATAAGAAACTAATAAAAATTTTTTCTGTGTACATATGTATGTACATAATTATTTTTAGTCCATTATTTTTAAAAGTGCTATGTAATTAATAAGATTTTGTTTGTCGTGCTTAATTCCCAATGTATATTCTTGATAAAAACACATGAAATTTATTTTGGGGGGGGGGGGGGGGGGGGTATGTGCTAGTTTCCATGGGCATTTCACTGGTTGCTTAGGCCAGATAATCCGGAAACATTCTCTCCAAAAATTTTAGAAAATTAAGCAAAACAAAACTTCAGAGTGAACGAAAATTGCAAACGGTCAAAAAGTCTTAAGTAGTGCTAGGAAAAGATATCCACCTTCCCCCCCATACAAATTATATTCAAGAGTTTTTTAAGCCAACACTAGAGTATCCAATTATCCACGTTGCGACTTTTTCTACAATTTGATCAAATATCAAAAAAATGTTACGTAATGAAGTGGTTGGGCTTCGGTTGAATAAAAAAAATTAAACAATTTAATTATGATTCACCTTTAAAGTTTCTACGCGGGAAAGAATTCCCGGGAATTCCGCGACATTTTTGTTTAATAATTCCCGGGAAATTTTTTTTTTGAAATTTTAATTTGTTAGCATCGTTCAAATAAAAAACGAGCAATTAATATATATTCTTTACTAAAATAACTAAAAAACTACCTACAAATCGAACTATATTTCCTACGCCAATAGAAAATTAAAATGTACACGATACACATTCACCAACACCAGAACCATCCACAGATTAAATCATATATAAAAAAATAAATGCAAAGAAAACACAAAGGCCTGAACAAATCTTAAAAAAAGAATTTGACGTCTATGAAGTCACGGGTAACAGGTCAACAAAATTATAATCTTTGTATGATGCGCTTCTTACTATAAAACCAACGTCTGTAGAGAACGAGAGCACGTTTTCGGTAGCAGGCTTAACCTATTGTCAAAAATTAACAAAAAGTCTCTCAAATGTATTAAAAAAAAAAACAAGAATAAAATCAACAATTATTTGATTCCGTACGGAGTGTGCGATCAGTAAATTTTAACAAAAAGTTTCCTTAAGTTCAATATGGTTTGCCTCACATGATTTACATGTATTTGTAAATTCGCTTAAGCCAACTTAAGCACATTACGGTTGGGCCTTTAGAAATAGAATCTCCGATTAGCTTTAAAATGCTTTAATAATACTAAAATTTTTTTTCTTAAAAGAAAATTAATTTTACCAAGTTGCTATTAATAATAACTACTTAATATTAATAAGTTTTAATAATTCGTGATTTAAAAAAAAAAAAAAATAAATAAATATATACATATATAATATAATATTCATGTACATATGAATGGTACAATTTATTTGGTTTTCTGCGGAATTAATAAATCTTATGTTTTTAGACTGTTGTATATGTGTATGTATACTCCTTTAAAAAAGTAAAAACTTTTGTCTTGAACTCATTTAATGAAATCATTGTTTTATTCAAAGAATCCCGGGATTCCCGGGAATAAGATTTTTTTTGTTTCGTTTCCCGGGAACAGAAAAGGTCCAGGAAATTAGAAACCCTATTCAACTTGTATATTCATCTTAATTTTACGACTTACAACTATCCTTTTGCTGTTACGCCTTAAGAACTCATAGACAGAAACTTCTCGGCAAACCTAATTTCAATCCACCCAAAATAATGCTCTCTTACCTAACAAAATAATTGGCACCCCAGGCGTGGGCCCTATACAGCTCTATGAATGATTAATCTTTGTAAAAACGGACGTCATAATTAAAATTGGTTGCGTTTTAGACCAACAAATGCCCCACTATTGACCGACAATCAAAAAGCTTTATGCTTTAATTTCTAGTCATATAAAATACCATGATCAAAACAGTTTAAGCCTAATTAAAATTATTTTCGAGAGGGGAATTTATATTGGACCCATGGTAAATTATGGAGCAATCATCACAAAACTCTGTAGAGTGTTTTCTTGAATTAAAATAACCTTAATTTAAAAAAAATTTCGATAAAGAAGTGAAATTTGTTATAGCGATTTACAGCTTTAAAGTGGTTTTAAGAAGACTGCTTTATATGGGACCAAATGTAAATTGTTGTCCAATTATCACAAACTTGCATGATATAATTTCTGGCTACATGAAGCTAAATTAGACCAAATTACACTACATCTACATCTATCTATCTATTACTTCATCTATCAACATCTGCTTCGATTTTAGGCGTATTAAACAAATTTCCCAGAGTCGGAATTATTTAGGGAATATGGTAAATTATGTACCGATCTTAACAACGTTTTCTGCTGAGATATAAAGCCTTATAAAACAGCGAAAGACCACATTCTGCTACAATAACATTATTCGTAACGGTTTAAGGCGTACTAAACTGTTTCCCCAGAGTAGGATTTATATGGGGCATATGGTAAATTATGGACCGATCTTAACGATTTTTTGTCTTATGAAACTGTGACCTCCAAAATTTTATCACACTTGCATTATTTATTACGGTCTTAGGCGTACTAAACTGTTTTCCGTAAGCAGGCTTTATATGGGGCTTATGGTTAATTACGGACCGCACACAGAAAAAAACAATGTAAAATCGTCGAAAAAAAGGTTGTTTCTGCAGTTTTCGGTAGTGATTTTGCTTCATAGTTACTTCATATTAATTTAACATGATTTAACAATAACTTGCGAACAACATTTTTTTCTTTTAAAATAACTATAATTCATGTTAATTTAACATTGCAGTAAAGTAAGAACAAAATGTCATTAATGTTGAAATAACAATCCGAATCACGTTGAATGAAAGTTAATTTAAGTGGAAACAACGTGAATTCCATGTAGAATCAAATTGGTTTGAGTGTGAAATAATAGTAAGAAGAATCTTCAGAGGCAACGTATGCATTTATTTAAGAATAATTCAAAACATTTATCCGCGGTGCCAGAGAAGGGAGAGGATCTAATTATTAATTTTCCTGTAACACATGTTACATTTTTTTTTATATTCCCCTTTGTTAGCAGAATGACCCGATATGGGTTTCATCATCATTCAACTTTGAAAATTTGATGTTTTCTTTAACTTAATAATTTTAACAAAAAGAATACAGGAATTTTTCTTCTCTTTTTACATTATTTTAAACATGTAAATAAGAAAAATTATGTTTTTCTTTTTATAGTGTTGTTGTTTTTTCTACACAAAACAAGTAAAACAGTTTTTTTATGGATTCAATATTGAACAATGTTATTTGTTTTACTGTTACTGGTTTTTTATGGATTCAATATTAAACAATGTTATTTTAACATTTTTCATTTTAAATTAATATGAAACATAATTTTAAATAAAGTCCATACTTTCGCAGAAACTTACTATGATTTTTAATCAACATTTGCGTCATGTTAATTTAACATTGATATTTTTTTCTCTGTGCGATCTTCACTAAATTCAACAATATGATTTCAAATTTCGATTCCCGCCAGAGACTCTGATCTCCTGCAGACAAGAGTAGAGCTTCGCGGGATTAGTTTAGGTAAAAAAAACTCTTTAATGCAAATACATTAATAGGGATGCGATTTCCATGCAAATGCATGTTTTTTATCGATAGTCTAAGATCGATGTCGACCAATTATCTCTTCGAATCATTAAATTTGAGTTAAAATGGCATCGATTTGTTTTTGCATATTGTTGCATATTTCAGGTAAAATGCATATTTTTCATATTTTGGTTATAAATGCATATTTTTGCATGTTTTAACATTTTTGAGTGATATATTTTTAATTTACATATTATAAAAAAAGCTTTTTTAAAAAAAAAACAAAAAAAAATTTTTTTGAAATCAATTAATAATTTTTTTTGGAGCTCTGCTTAAAATACAAGATTTTCAAGATTTTGACAAAAGATCCTTCTATTTTTAACCAATGCAGCACCTTACATTGCTAAGGCTTCCAATGGGCTTAAAATATTTTATTCAAAACTGTTACTTGCTTGGCACACGAGTTACACCGAGTTGCCGAGGAAATTAGAATCTAATTCGATTATACTGATTTCATACGGGAAAAAATATTTTTAAAGGCTCATTAACGAGTTATAATATTTAATGAAAAGTATCTCTTTGTACCTTTACCACTGCAACCAGTAGTAACAAGATGGGGAACCTGGCTAAATGCTGTAGAATACTATTCAAAAAACTTTGAGCAATTTAAGAATGTCATTAAAGAACTTGTTGCTACCGATGCTTATGTAGTTAAAAAAGTAAAAGATTAATTAGCATTTGTATTTTCCAACTACGGATATATTGGTGAAACAATAACTAAAGTGGAGGGATTAAGTTCACTTAATAATCAGCTCAAATTAATTGATATTGCAGAAAGTAATATTAACAATATGGAAGGAAGAATAGCGCAACAAAAATCCATAACGTTTTGCAAAAAAAAATATAGGTTTTCAAAAAATAAAACAAATTTCTACCATTTTAGATCTGGAATCAAATGTTGGATCTGAATTCGAAAATATATATTCTCCAAATGAATTGGCATCCTTCAAGATGCTCCTATAACTTAGGTTGACGTTGAGAGATTATTTGCAATGTACAAAAGTTTTTTGCGTCCGAACAGGTTACTTTTGATAGTATAAAAAGTATTTATGTATTTATTTCTTTATGCAAACACGCTAAAATTAGTAATTTAATTAAAGTTTTAAAAAATATTTTACCTTTAAATAGCAATTCACTGAATTTTTAATTTTTTCAAACCGCTTTTTTTAAAAAAACGCTGTTTTTATTAATAATGTTCAAGTTTTTAGTGTATATTTTAAATTTTTTAATGCATATTTTGGAGTTTTTAGTGCATATTTTATGCGCATATTTTTGATTTTTTAGCGCATGAAAATCTCATCCCTATACATAAAATATGACTAACTTGTATGTAAGTATTCAATATAAATCTAAATTTTATTGGAATCGATCCAAAATTGACCACATCTCTTAAAAAGTCTTTTAACTACTATTAAAAATATGGTCGGTCATAATTGTTTACTTATATTTAAAGAACTCCAAAATTTTTAAATGTCTTTATTTGTGTTTGTTGGGCATGTTAAAACTCCTGGCGTTGGCGTAAACAAACATACATACGTAAAGCCAATAAAGGCAACCGAAAATAAGAGTGTAACAATTTTGACTGCACTCACTGAGGCGGATATTTTGGTGGAATATTTAAGAAAAACAAGTTAGAGTGCTATATTCGGCTGTGCCGAATCTTTGATACCCTCCACCGACAGTTCGAATGTTTAAGGAGTAATATCTGTATGATATCTTTTTATTATTATTATTATTATCTTAAACTGTGACGATTTGTTATTAATTATGGTTTTAGGAGACTAAACTGTTTTCCGGGAGTAAGGCATATATGGGGCCTAGGGTAAATTATGTACCGATCTTCACGAAATTTTACAGTGTCATTTCTAGTCGAATAAAACGGACTTGTGCAAAATCTTATGTCATTCCGTGCATTTTTGCATCATTTATGTTAGTTTTTGTAACAAAATTATCAAGTTTTTGAAGGTGGTGGTTCCACATTTTGATTCATAGCTCTGGTCCTACTGAACCGATTTTGCTGAAATTCAATCCCAAACTGCTTAGGATAACTACAAGCAATTTGACACCTAGTTTGTTTATTTCTTTTGAGTTTTTCGAAAGTGAGCGTGTTTTCAACAGACGGACAGACGGACAGACGGACAGACGGACAGACAGACGGACATGGCTAAATCGACTTAGAATTACTCAAGCAGCCAGAATATATATACTTTATGGGGTCTGAGATGAATAATAAAAAAGTTTCACACGGAATGACAAACTTAGTATACCCTCTTCACAACTAATTGTGGTGGAGGGTATAAAAAGAGGGGGGGGGGGGTATTGTTTACACAAAACAAAGGAACAAAGTATGTTTTTGGGTCAGTTGGACTATATGGTACTCTACAGCTTAAGTAATTTATATTTGGGGGATCCACAAGGTGTCATTAAGTCATAAGTCTGAAAAAAAATAACATGAAAAAGTACGACTGTTGTGAACAACCCCTTATAATTTAGTGTGCTATTTTGAATTTAAATCAGCTGATTTAAAACAAATATAAAAAATAAATATTTACCTAACATCAAAATATTTTTTAATTCTAATCCATGAATTAATAAATTAAATTAGATCTTACCTGACTATTTTCCATTTTTTAGACGCAGATCACAAATAAATGTTGTTTTGTTTGATAACCAAATTGTAGAGTCCTAAGCCGATATAATTTGACGCCGCAAGTGTTTTGTTGCAAAAATTGCTAGCCGCAGGTTAAATTCGGATTTTAGCCGGATAAAACTATACCATCAACGGCGACGGCTACAAAAACTAATGCGGCTCGGCTCAGCCGCTCAGCACAATAAACATGGCAAGCAAAGTTCTATTTATTTACGACACTTTTTGTTTACAAAGCAACAGCAACATTTTTAAACCATTGTGAAATGTTAGAACATTATGACAATATAACGTGATAGCACACCTTGTGAATACCCCAATTGTATCTATAGTAAATTGTGGACTTTCCAAGAAGTGAAACTATGTTAATATTTTAACCTTCATATAAAAAAGTAATTTAAGAAAATATTTCTATCGATAACAGCATTAATAGCATGTTTTCGGCTGTAAAAGTGATTCTTGTGAAGTTGGCCATACATATGTGTATGGGAGCTACAGAAACAGATGTGTATGGGAGCTACAGAAACAGCTAAAAACAATTATAGATAGCCTTAATATATTCCCATCGTTCCTATTAGGAGCATAGAGCCTTAACAAAATTCTTTTACTAAGATCTGTTCATCGCAATATTTTTTTTACTTCACTTCAGATTTAATTCATTTTACTCATCTCGCTTTCAATTTGCCGTCGATAGAACTTCTGGCAATAACGGGCGATAGTCTGCGGCGTGTACATTATTAACGAAAACTGGCAAAGCGCGTATTTCTCGGGATAACAATGATGATTTGACACTGGTGTTGAGAATGTTAATTTTAACACTTCGGGGTATTGAAGAAGATTTCAATAACTTATGCCCAATTTTCAGGATAAGAATTAAATCTAAATTAAGTTAATTTTCATAAAAACTTAAATCGTATTTAAATACAGATTGATTTTTTTAATTTTATTTAAAAAGTCTTATTTAAATAAGTTAAAAGTATGGTAGCACTACTTAATACAAAAAAATATCATAAAAAAGTATAATTGTTTACAAGGTGGTCTCAAAAAACAGCTGATTGTTATTGCTTTGCCTATTGTTGTTGTATTGTCGTGATATTGAGGCCACCTTGCTAAAATATTAAAATAGAAACTTAAGTTGAAATTAAGTGTACCACATCGGCGAATTAAGTTTGATTTAAATATTTAGTGAAGAAGAGAATTTTGTATTTAAAACGATTTCAAACATAAATGTGGTTTAATATCAATCCTGAAAATTGGCCATTAGTCATGTGAATTAAATATTATGTGGCTATTTTAATTCGACTTACTGTGCCTTGACTAGACACACCAGTTTAACTTATACTAGCTCTAAGGTAGCAGAACGCTTCAACTTCGTCTTATATTATTAATTATGAAGGGATTCAAGTTTTCGGAATTAATTTGGATAATTTTGGTGTTTTTTATATTGATTTTTAACACGGTTTTCTCTGATATTTGGTTTAGTCGTAGACAGGCTAGGTAGAAATGATTTTTGGTAGTGGTTCGTATATGGCTGCTATAGCTTAATATGGACCGAATCTTACACAATTTTTAATCATAATAAGCAAATTTTTTGTAAAAAGTAAAATTCCGCGAACACATTCACATGGAACTTACTAAGTGAAAGCTTTTGACGGGCGGACTGCCATCCAGCCAACTAACCGCTGTCTTGAAAATTTATTCTAAGCTAATAGATGCTGGGTCTAGAACTAATATTTTTACGCGTTACTAACATTATTGTTAATGTTTAATTGCCTTCCCATCTATAATAGCATAGGGTAAAGAGATTGAGCGTCAAATAATATCAGCGGTTATTACTAAAACGTTGATGGGTACAATTTTTAAAATTTCAAGGTTTTGATTTATGTTTGATATTTAACAACGCCCCTGACACTGATGCATTCCAAATTTTGTGTATGTCATGTTTGCGAATAAAATTAATATACAAAAATTTTAGTTTATGAAGTCAAAAGACTAAATGTACATACATACACACAAAAGATGTTAGAAAAGTTAGTTTTTTTCAAACGATTTTTAACAATTTAATTTTGACACTAACGGCCAATTTCACCAAGTTCAGTTAAATATAACTATAACTTTAAATTGCAGTTAACAATATGTTTTTGACAGTTATAACTGATAGTTAATTATAGCTGAACTTGGGGATATCGGGCTTTAAAATAATAAATAAAAGCGTAAAAAATTTCCATTTTATTTTTATCATACGTCCCAGCAAACACAGAAATACACCATATGTATTGCCAAACGTATTGCCTAGATGAAAAATATTATTGCGGCATTAATCGATTTCGTGTTGCGGAAGATACTCTTTTCGGGAAGAAACGTGTCTCGATAGCAATACTCCTAGGCACAGCGCACACAGATATGAAAAGAGTGACGTAAGAATAATGCCCAAATCATTTGCGAGGGCAGCTTTCGAAGAAAAATACATAAAAACACAATATTTTCTGTCTCGTGACGCCCCTGTGTGCTCTGTGCTCCTAAGCAATACGAAAGCGATTCTGCTAGATGATAAACTAGCAATATTGCCCGATAATAAGAAAATAGGAAGATATCGCCAAAATATCATTAGGATGATAAAAAAAAAGAAGATTTAGCATTTAAAAAAATATCATTTAATTTTTTTAATTGTTTATTATATAAATTACAAATAACAAAATTTATAATTTAAAGACTTCTAATTTTTACAATGTCTTTATGTTGTAAAGATGTTACGGTTTCAGCATTATTGTAGACATTATTGTAGAAGAGGAAAATTTCCAGTTTTTGCTCTAGGCTTATTTACTTTCTTTTTTGCCTCATTGTTGCAAAATATTTAGATTAAACTTCACTTCAGCAAATGTTAATTAAAACTACTTACAGCCTTCAACTGTCAGCCTGCAGGTAACCTTTACATACATAAGTATTTGCATTAGACTTAAATGACTTAAAATCCCCTTTTTCGGTTTAAGCTTTGTGCAAACATTTTTATATTGACGACGCAAATCGACACAACTTCGAAGCCACGCGACGCGAACTGAAACAACAACGAAGCAACTTTGAAACCACAGAAATTTTAAAAAGATGTAACTTTGAAACGACGCAAACCGTGATATTGGTATGCCTGTAATATTTATTATCGTGGAGATTACGCCCTTTTTTTTATATATTTCTTAATATACATAAATTTACATATGGCTGTCTGTATGTATATTAGAGTGGTTCGGTCCCCATACAAAAGGATTAAAAAGTAGTTGAAAAGAATTTCAGAAACAATTTTTTTAATTTTTTGCCACGCCTCTGGATACCGCCCTTTTAGTTTTTTGTATACTGCGTCGCCATTTAAAGTCCGATCATGACATATTGCATATCGTTATTCATGGCGTGTTTATGGCTTCATCTGGGCGCCACTTATGCCATCTTGGAACGTTCCACCCTAATGTCCAATTTTTTGCACGTGGCAAGAAAGCCCTTCTAAAACTTTATACTTCTAGCCTTTAATGCACCCACTTTTATGCCACGCCCCAAAATTAAGCCCCCTTTTTCTTTACTTAACTATATTACATTGAACCTTTTGTTTTTTTGTTTAAATAGCGCCGACGTTTAAAGTCCAAAGTTTAATGGCCTCAATATGGCTTCATTTTTGTTTTTGGTGAATTTTTAATCCGAAATCGAATTTTGGGCTCCACTTGGAAAATCTCGGACCCTTCCCCCTAAAGCCAATTTTTGGTATGTAGCAAGAAAGCCCTTCTTATACTTTGTATGTCTAGGTTATAATTTGCTCACTTTTATGCCACGCCCCAAAAGTCCGCACCATTATTTCTATTGCACATAAAAATTATATTAAACCAGGTAGATCAACATAAAAAAACAAGAAAATTGCATCAATCAGAATAAAATTTTATATCAATGAAGTATCTAGAATTGTAAAAAAGAGCTTTACCCCCAAAATGCAGTACTTTTTGGTTTTAATATAAACCTTTTAAAGTCCATATCGCATATTGTTGTTTATGGCTTAAATGTTAATTAATTTTTGCTTCTGCAAAATTCTGCGAAATTTAGTGACATTCTACAGTTGGAATGCTTAAAAGATTCGATGCAACTGAATAATTTTTAAACTAAGATGACGATAATCTCATCTCGTTTTGAATCATTTCTGCTGCTCTTAAAATACAACAAAGAAAATAATACTAACAATTTACATTCTGTTTAAAAACAAACCTGATGTGCATTCTGAGAAAGTGATATTTTTGTTTTATTCTGATAACAAATTTCTGAAATTATCAGTAGATGATGTAAAAGTTCCCCAAAGCTTATTTAAGGCTACAACGACTTCAATGCGCTTTATTTATTTGGGGAGATAAGTGAAAACAACGAATAATTAAAACTCAGTAGAACTGCCGAATGTTGCCGTCTTATATGCGTTGTCTCGAAGAGAGATAATCGTATCAAAAACTAGCTTATGCGATAGGTGTTATCAACAGCCTTAGGATGGTATTTCTTATTTCTTATTTTGTTTTTTTTTTTTTTTTTTTTTGGCAAAGAATTATTCTTAATAACAATTGAAACAACTTAATTCAAACAAACAATTACCCTGAAAGATTATTTTTTTAATTTTAGTAATTTATTAAATTTTTCTATTCTGTAGCAAATCCATTAAAGAACCACTCATATCAAGAAATTTTAAATAAGCATTAAAGTGAAAAAGTTAAGAAATACATTTTTATTCAAAGCATAGTCCAATTTTTTAAAAACAATTTTGATCATTTGATAATTGAATGCAGACTGAAACGCTTTAAACAAGTGAAGAAAAATAAATAGACACAAAAACAAAATGAAATTCATTTCAACTGCAATTTTTTGTATAACTATAATCCTAAATTCAAATACGGCTGAAGCAGATGTCACCTTTCCTGATGAATTGACACTGCGCAATCAATTATTTGCCGATATTTTTCTCTTAAAAGAAGGAGTAGATAAACTACAAATATCTGTGGAAGTCTTAAATAAAAGGTAAACAATATATTCGAAATACATTAAAAAGTTCATAAAAAATATGCGCTCTCAATTTCTCAGATACAACAATCAAATGGAAACTTTAAAGGCCATACAATCGGATCTATTTAATAACGATGATGGTAGTAAAGAAGAAGATGGTATCTGTAATAGAATCAGCGGAATGTTTAATGCCACCTTAAGAAAATACAATGTCCTAGAGAGTCGTCTTGTTTCAAAATTAGACGAAGTCCAAGAAGATCAAACAATTCGTTTAGAAGAAATATTGTTAAAGCAAAAACTTAATAAGAATTGTGGCACTCAGGGACCGTCAGCCGGAGCTTTATTGGTAATGTCAGATACACTGTCGGAAATGAATGTGAAAATCGAACAATTTGAGGGAAAGTTTGTGAAATTGGAAACACTGGAGGAAAAATTAAACTTACAACAAAAGAATTTGGACAATTTGGTTGAAAAACATTTGAAAATTTTGCAGGAAATCAATGAAAAATTATCAAAAAATCAAGAGCAATTTGAAAAGTTTGGCAGCGATTTGACAAAACTGAAAGATCTTAAAAATAATGTTAATCAGCTCGTTACAAATCCGCGCCCCAAATTGCCAATGGAAGTTATTTTAGGTTTAACGTCATCCAATGTAACAACCTTTAAATAAATTTACAAGTAAATATTATAAGTAAAATACACATACATACACATGTACATATTTCAACAGGAATCAACTGATATATTAAGTCATTGTATTTACATAAAAATGAATCAAAGTAATCTGCTTTTTTATTCCCCCCACCACCACTAGGGGGAATGGGGGTATACTTAGTTTGTCATTCCGTGTGAAACTTTTCTATTATTCATCTCAGACTCTATAAGGTATATATATTCTGGCTCCTTGAGTAATTCTAAGTCGATATTGCCATGTCTGTCTGTCTATCCGTCTGCCCGTCTGTTGAAAACGAGCTCACTGTCGAAAAACTAAAAAGAAAAACAAAACAAACAATGTTGGTGTCAAATTGCTTGTGGTTATCCTAAGCAGTTTGGGATTCAAATCCAGCAAAATCGGTTGGTCAGAGTAAGAGTTATGAGTCCAAATGTGGAACCACCTCCTTAAAAACTGATAATTTTGTTACAAAAACTAACATAAATGATGGCATAATGCACGGATTGATAACGGATTATGCGAAAATACGTTTTATACGATTGAAATCATACAGTTAAATTTCTTATAGATCAGTCCGTAATTTACGATAGGCCCCAAATAAAGCCTACTGTCAGAAAATAGTTTAGTACGTCTAAAATCGTAACGAGCAATGTTTTTGTTTAACTGAAAATGAGCTCGTCGCACCAAAAAATGGGATTTACAGTGCGAAAACGCTTCAACATCGTTTCACAAAAATTTTTGCTTAAATCAAAGTCACTTTCTTTCAGTTTTTGAACGATTTGAATTTTAAAATGATGGAAATCGCAGATCCATTTTTAAAATTTGATGAATAATCGCTCTTGGAAGTCCCAGTGAGGCTGCTCTTTTCCGTATTGACATTTTCACGTAAACTGCTTTCAACCAGTTCAATGTTTTCGGGAGTCCTCGAAGATCGACTGGGCCCTGGCCGTGGGAAATTCATAGCCGAAGCAGTTGCACGGAATCTCTGCACCCACGAACGAATTAAATTAACACTCGGTCCATCACGTTTTCGCCGAATACCGATTTTTGAACAAAATTTTCGACGAGCAATTACGTAAGAATTATAACGCTTAAAAATGTCTCCACAGAGAACTCGCGTTGCTCACTCGACCACTGCAACATCGTGACTGACAAATCCGCACAATCGATAATTCCAACGGCACCAACCTCCCTCCGCACCGTTTATAACTTTTTGAAATAATCGTAAATATAAATTTGCCACCAAACACCCTGTATAAATCGCTATAACAAATTTGACTTCTTTATCGAAATTTGTTTAAATTCAGGTTTTTTTTTTTTAATACTAGAAATCACTCTACAGATTTTTGTGATGATAAGTCAGTAATTTACCATGGGTTCAATATAAATTACCCTCTCGAAATTATTTTAGTTCGGCTAAAACTGTTACGAATCATGATATTTTACTCAAATTAAGTTTAATAGGTCTAGAGAAAAATCATTAAGCTTTCTGATTGTCGGTCAATAATGTAACATTTATGGGTCTAAACCGCAACCAACTGATTTCCGTTTTTATAGAGATTAATTAATAACACTGTACAAGTTAAAAAAAACAGACAAGTCAAGCACCTGGCGTTTTAACATAATTCGGGTACGCTGAATCAAATGGTGCTTACAGTTTTTTAGGTGAGCTCTTGTTTTCGAGATATACCGTTATTTCGAAAATAGAGGAGGTTGCACAACATATATTCGAGTAACTCAAAAACGGTTAAGTTTATGGAAATTACTAAGAGAACCGAAACTCCGCAATAAAATTACCTTAAAGATGAACCTTTTTCTAAGGCACGCAGTCGTTTAAGAAACATAATTTGGCAAAAAAAAAAAAAAAAAAAATTTTTTGTAGCAACATTTTTATGCTTCTAATTTTTTCCAGACATATAACAAAAAAAAGAAGCTGCAAACAAAACAAGCCATAAATGATTAAAATCTGTTAACAACTTTTGATTTTATTCACAATTTCGATTTTAATTAATTTATGAATTTTATAAAACGCAATATTTGCATGGGAGCCCCCCTAAGAAGTTTTGATGTCTCGAAAAAATGTTTAGGACAAAAAACTAACTGAGGTCGGTCATACATTATATCCCACTAGGAATGGGCAAAAAATATCGATATATCAAAATATCGATATTTAAATAAAAAATAATCGATATATATCGCCGATATTTAAAATACCGATACATCGATGTATCGATATTGAAATACGACTATCGAATTCGATATTTTTTAAAGTCAGTCTTCATTAAAAACTCTAAATTTTAGGGGTTTTTCAAACAATATGTTTTTTTTTAAAATTGGCATCACTGCATGCATCATTTGTTTTTTAAACTAATATGAAGATCTAAAATGACTGGCATTTATAAGAAGCAGTGCCGGATACAAGAAGCAGATTGATAGGAGAGCACATAAAACAGAGAGTGCTCCGATGTCCATATCTGATGATTACTGGTTTAACTATAACAATCAAAAACATTTCTAGTTAAAGTTGGTACTTTTGGGGTGCAATTCAAATTTTAAGGTATGTTAATACTTCAATGACTTACATATTTACTTCCATTTAAAATTTTCGTTATATACTTTTTTTTAGATTTCATATGGTTTCTTTCTTGTATTCTTCCCTTTTGTTCTTGTTATAATTGAATTTTTTGTTTTGATTACATATTTTGTTCTTATTAATTTTTGAAAATTTTTTGAAAGTAACAATGTTAATACATATATCGATATATCGATATTTATTATTTAAAAAATATTTCTTATATATATATATATTTTAAATAATAAATATCGATACTCTTAAAAAATATCGATTCGATATATATCGATATAAATGATTGAGATGAAAAATAAAGTTGGGATGGGCATACATTTGACCCATCTAGGTTCAAATTGTATCTATTGCGAAGTTGTTCAGCTTACAAAATATTTTTGTATTCTTCTTAAGTTTTTTCTTTTTTGTAAACTATTTTTTTTGTTGTGTGCACGAATAAATTATCAAAAGTGCATTTGCATCATCCGCTTCACAATTCATGTTTTCGTTTTGACGTTTTAGGTTATTGTTTATTGTATTAATGTATCTTGTCTGGGGAAAAGGAACGCTAACAAATCACACGCACAAATCACCAGTGTGTCGTCAGCTAAAGCCGAATAAAGCCCTTTTAGTTGTTTAATTACACTGTGCATGAAATTGACACTTTTTTTTCGTGACAAGCCGGGCACATGGCGTTTTAACATAATTCGGGGACGCTGAATCCAGTGGTGCCCGCGGTTTTTTCAGATTGGCTCTGGTTTTTGAGATATACCGTTATTTCGAAACAGGAGGAGGTTGCTCAACATATATTCGCGTAACTCAAAAACGGTTGAGTTTATTGAAATTACTAAAAAAACCGAAATTCCGCAATAAAATTTCATTTCAGAAAAGTAAAACTCTTTTTCTCATATGAGTAGTCGTTATTGAAACATAATTTTTTTTTGAAAAAAAAATTAATTTTTTTATCAAAATTTCGAAATTTTTGTTTTTTAAAAATTCATAAAAAATTAAAAAATGCAGCTAGGCTTCTAATTTTTTGCAGACTTATAAAAAACGAAGCTACAAACAAAATAAGCCATAAATGATTAAAATCTGTTTGCAACTTTTGATTTTATTCACAAAAGTCGACAAATTTTAATTAATTTAAGAATTTCATAAAACGCAATATTTGTATGGAAGCCCCCTAAGGGAAATTCTTAAATTAATGAAAAATTTGTCGACTTTTGTGAATAAAATCAAAAGTTGCAAACAGATTTTAATCATTTATGGCTGGTTTTGTTTGTAGCTTCGTTTTTTATAAGTCTGCAAAAAAATTAGAAGCCTAGCTGCATTTTTTAATTTTGTATGAGTTTTTAAAAAACAAAAATTTCGAAATTTTGATAAAAAAATTAATTTTTTTTTCAAAAAAAAATTATGTTTCAATAACGATTACTCATATTAAAAAAAGAATTTTACTTTTCTGAAATGAAATTTTATTGCAGAATTTCGGTTTTTTTAGTAATTTCAATAAACTAAACCGTTTTTGAGTTACGCGAATATATGTTGTGCAACCTCCTCCATTTTCGAAATAACGGTATATCTCGAAAACCAGAGCCAATCTGAAAAAACCGCGGGCACCACTGGATTCAGCGTCCCCGAATTATGTTAAAACGCCATGTGCCCGGCTTGTCAGTTTTTTCAACTAGCATAGTGTTATTATTGTTTTCTTCTCGGCGAATTGCTTATGAATAACTATACAACCGTAAAAAATAAAAACACCTGAAATTTTGCGAATAGAACTGAAAAATATTTGAAAAAGAATACGTATTTTCCAAGCGGAAAATGGACATCACTTATCCATTTAAACCATTTAGGTCTCTTGCGCAAAGCTGCATCAAGTAAGGATCCCAAAAAACAACCAACATTAATTTTGATCTGAAAGGTCCAGGGTTGCTAATAGGTCCAAAACAGAGTCCAATGTAAAAAATTATTCTGACACTTGTTAGAGTGCCTTTAAAAATATTATTCTAACTTTTGTTAGAGTGCTTAAAAGATTCGATGCACCTGAATAATTCTTAAACTAAGAAGACAAAATTCTCATCTCGTTTAAATCATTTCTTCTTCTCTTACAATACAACAGAGAAAATAATACTAACAATTTAAATTTTGTTTTAAAACAAACATGTTCTGCATTCTGATAACAAATTTCTGAAATTATCAGTAGATCATGTAAAAGTTCCCCAATGCTTTTGTAAGGCTACAACGACTTTAATGTGGCTTATTTATTTGGAGAGATAAGTGAACCCAATGCATATTTTAAGCTCTATAGAACTGCCAAACGCTGCTGTCTAATTGGCGTTGCTTCGAAGAAAGACAATCGTATCAAAAACTAGCTCATGTTGTAGGTGTTATCTGCAGCAGCCTGAAAAGATAACCTGAAAGATAATTTAAATTATTAATTTTAATCTCAGTAATCTTTTCTATTCTTCTAAGGCTATTCTGTAGCAAGTTTATTGAAGAACCATGCATATCAAAAAATGTTAAATAAGCATTAAAGTGAGAAAGTAATAAATATTTATTCAAAGCATCGTCCAATTTATTTAAAATTATTTTTGATCACTTGATAATTAAATGGAGACTGGAAAGCATTTAAAAACGTGTAGAAAAAAGAATAAGCACAAAAATACAAAATGAAATTCATTTCAACTACAATTTTTTGTTTAATTATAATCCTAAATTCAAATAAGGCTGAAGCAGGTGTCAGCCAAAAAGATGATTTGACACTGCGTAATCAATTATTTGACGATATTTTTCTCATAAAGGAAGGAGTACATAAACTACAAACTTCTGTGGAAGTTTTAAATAAAACGTATTCTATTTTAATTACATTAAAAAGTTCATAAATAAGATGCGTTTTCAATTTCTCAGATACATCAATCAAATGGAAACTCTAAAGGCTTTACAATCGGATCTATTAAAAAACGATGATGATAGCGAAAAGGAAGATGGCATCTGTAATAGAATGTTTAATGCCACCTTAAGAAAATACAATGACCTAGAGAATCGCCTTCTTACAAAAATTGAACCGTTTGAGGAAAAATTTGCTAAATTGGAAACGCTGGAGGAAAAATTAAACTCACAACAAAAGAATTTGGACATTTTTGCTGAAAAACAATTAAACATTTTGCAGGAAATCAATGAAAAATTATCAAAAAATCAAGAGCAATTTGAAAAATTTGGTAACGATTTGACAAAACTGAAAGATCTAAAAAATTATTTTAATCAGGTCGTAACAACACCACGTCCCAAATTGCCAATGAAGGTTATTTTAGGTTTGACTTCAACCAATGTAACAACATTTAAATAAAATAACAAGTAAATATAATAAGTAAAAAACACACGCATACATGCATATGTTCAGATTTCAAAGCACAAAAGGTTTAAGAGCCTTTCTTTTCTAAAATCAAGTTTAAATGCGAAATTAGTAGATATAGTTCACAGAAGTTAAGAGCACAAGAGGTGAATGTAAGATTATAATCTGGTAGAGAGATATGGCGACCAATTCTAACACTTGCCATTAAAATATCTGTTTTTTTTTGGAGCAAAAGGGGTATATGAGCACTTAAACCCCTTTTACTCTCACACTAAGTTTGATGAGCGTAACTCTTAAAATGTTCCAAAAATTCTTGGAGGCATAGGAAGGGGCAGACGGGCCCCCTAATAATTTTTTTTATTAATTTGCTTATGTTTATCTGAATAGCTACAATAGTGAGGCACACTAAACTTGATGTGCGTAGCTCTTAGAGCAAACAGCATTTTCCAAAAAATCTTGGAAATACAGAAGAGGGGAGACGGGTTCCTGTGATACAAAAAATTACAAGTTAATTAATATAATTGATTTTTACATCAAGCACGCTTCCGCTGAATTGCCTTCCATTTAATGAGTTCGGATACGAATTACTCAACAATTTATTTATTTTTAATAAGGTTTAGTTATTTCGTGAGTGCGTGATAGTGTAATTTTTATATTCACGCACTCTAGTTTTCAAAAATTATAAAATATAAATTTAACCACGGTCACGCGTGACCCATGTGTGACTCACGCGTGACTTGCGCAAAACAAATCACGAAATTTGCACATCTCTTATAAAAACAGATAATATATTGACAACAACAACAGCAATAAAAGTTATAGCTGAAGTCGTAAAGCGCTTACTTATTCGTACATTACTTCTAAGGCGCACCGATCCGCGGCATAATTTTTTCTAAAATAACGCTGTTTTGTTAAACCTTTAAAATAAAGTTATACCCCCGTATTCACAAACGGTTATTAAATTTAACAAACGTTTATTAAGGATAATTTTCATAGTAAATTTGTTCTTTAAACCTTTATTAAATTATAAAAATTTTTGTAAGTACAGGCAATAATCTCTGCTCAATTGGGACTAATTGATTACTTTAAACTGAGAAAATCCATTTATTTTTGCATTTCGCATATAAACTTAAAAAATAAAAGCACTTCCAAAAACATTTTTTTTACAAATTTAAGCAAAACATTTAAATAAATATCTCAGCTTGATGGTTGCATGGCTATATTTTTTACTTTTTACTTTACTTTCTGTAAATCGGATTTAATTACAAAAAATTTTTTGCTGGTTTCTTTTTGCCTATTTTTCACTTTTTTCTCACAATGTTTAATTACAACGCGTTACTTCAAAGGCACCGTTACATTTTTGACATTTATTTTTTCGCCTACTGATGTAAAATTTTGTGCACTTTAGCAAAGTACTTTTAGTATTCAAGGAACTTAAAGTTTTTTGAATTTATCCGTAAAATGACCGCCTTTGGCCCCTGTGTGCAGTGGTCAGATCTAACAATATTGGCAGTAAAATGTGCTAAAACTGTCTTTAAACAGTGTGAACTGTTAATTTTTGTTTGACAACGTTGTTAGAAAAAGCATTGCAAGTCCATTGTAATACAGCAATATTGTTAGATGTCTGACAGTCGTGTGAACACTTTTCGTTGCAATTGACAGACAATTATCAGACGTAGGAAGCTTATTTCTTATTGTCCGATGTGCAAATGTCATCATTGTCAGAGACCTTTTTCTATTGACAACGCTGCAAATACATGCGTATCAGGGATGGAAAATGGACTTTAGTTTTTTTTATTACTAACTTCAATAACAAAACGATGTTTTGAGACTTTGACAGTACCAATTTTATATTTTCTGGCTCATCTATTTATAAATGTACTTAGAAAAAAGAATTTTTATTTATTATGATAATCTTTTCTAAAGGTATCCATTAATGTATCAAAAAAAAAAAAAAAAGTACAACTGCACCATAGTTTCCATCCCTGATATGCATGAGTGAAAAGCAAAAAATAACTTTAATTTTGCAAAATTAAATTTAATTTTAATGAAAATCAATGAAACCTATTTAAAGCAACATAAAAAAGTAAAAATTTTTGCAATTGCTTTTTCCCTTCAATAGAATTTTTCCACTTTTTCAATTTATAAAAACACAATCAATTTCCAAGGTTTCGTTTAAATGTGCTAAATTCCCATTTCAAACTATTGATAAACTGAAATTTATTGTTGATGGGATAAGCTATTCCTATGCGCATTTCACTGGTTGCTTAGGCCAGATTATAAAAACTAGAGATATTAAACAAATAAAACTGGTAAGCGAATAAGAATTATAAACCCCAGTTTTACTTGTAACAATATAAAAGCTTTAACAAAAACAACAAAAATAAACAGTGAGTTGGGTGATTTTGTGTCAACTCTAAATGAAGTTGTAAGTGGGTAAAGAAAAAACAAAAATAAAAACAAATTACTTTATTTTATTTTGCAAGTTCAGTTTTATTTACACTGCCACATGCATATTAGTTATCAAAGTTTTTCTTGGGATTCAAAAAATTAATTAACAAGGTTTCGCTTAAATGTGCTAAATTCCCATTTCACACTATTGATAATAATTTTAATTTTCTGAGAATGTCTAAAAACAGATCTGGCAATCTTGCCATGCAATTACCTGACAGCCGTGTGAAGTAACAATTTTTGTTGGCATTTCAATTTATTATCAGGCAGTTGTATGCCCATGCAACTGTTTGGTTTTATTACAACCGTCTGAATTGATAGTTTACTATTGGTGGCAATTTTGGTATGGCAGTGTATTTTCGGCACATTGCCAGACCTTACATTGTGTAAGATTTGACCTTTATATACCTAATCAAGTGAGCGGCAGTGGTAAAATTTTGCACTATTCTCTTCCAAGCCAGACATTTTTTATTGTAAACATATGTATGTATGTATGTTTTTATAGTTGACCTTTTTCCGATATATATAAATTATTTGTTGTTTTGTTTGGCTGCAGGTCCACGTAAATTAATAAAATAAAAAATAAAAATTCGTGATATTTTCGTTTTTTTATATTTTTATTATTATTTTCCCAATATTTCGGTTAACATCGCTAACCATCTTCAGGGGGTCTGGATAAATAAATACAATAATAATTATTATTAACATTAAACAAAAAACAAAACATAATATTACAAAGATAATTACATGTAAACAATTAAAAAAATATAATAAACACAAAACTTCACAATAACACTTGTGTCACTTCTTATTAGATTTTCTTAACTAAATCTAGTTTATCGATCGTCTGTTTTTATTAATTAATTGTCTGTATATGTGTGCACAATTTTCTGTGTCTTGTCGGTAATTGAGACGAAGCTGTGGATTAACATCAATAATGTGTAGCATCTCTAATGTAAATCTCCTCGAATAATTTCTCTCTTCATGTAATATTTTTACTCCTTCAAAATATGGTTTGTGATTTTTCAACACACATTTGAATTGTCTTCCTTTTTAATTTTTGATTTTGTTTTGCTAAATAACTGATTTACAGTATTGTCCGTTCTAAATGCTAGTTCAAATTTTCCTTCGTCATAAATATCCGAGTTTTTCCATCTTTCCGAGAGTCCAGAAACATATGATATGCTTTTATATCTTTTAGGTTCTCTTATAACCTGTTGCCTGTGGTTTTTTGCACGTTTTATAAGATTTTTAACTGTCCTTATTGGGAAGTCATTCATGGTTAAAATATTGGTTATTTTTGTTATGTTGTTTTTATGGAATTCCGTGTCACTTATTTTAAGAACTCGTCGTATGAAATTCGATGCCGTATTTATAATAATTCTTCTAGGATGCTTAGAATAAAAATTTATTAATCGTCCAGAGGCTGTTGGTTTTTGATACCAATTAACCTTTAAATTGTTTCCTTTTCTAATAGCAATTGCGTCTAAGTATGGCAGTTGGTTGTTATTTTCTTTTTCCATGGTAAACTGTATTTGTCCGTTAAATGAATTTAGTTTTTCGATGGTGTCATTAATTCTGTCCTTTTTTACTATTGCGAATAAATCATCCACATATTTTCCACATATGTGTGGAAAAAAGTTATGACTTAAAGCGAACCAAAATTTTCTTAAAAACAGCTAAAAACAAATTTATTTTAATTCTATAGTTTATTAAATCAAGTTTTCGTTGCTTATGGCGAATTTCAGCGATTCTATTTAAATATCAATTCATATTTAAATATAGTTTTTCATAAAATTGTATTTTTATTTGATATGAAAAACGAATTTTAAGCATCAATTGATATATAAATAAATTGGTGAAATCCGCCATTAATATTTTACAAAATGCGAAGAAAAGCCTGAATTTTTTACATAAAAACGTCAAGTATTCGTTAGTTTAAGAAAACTTAATATGAAAATAAGAAACTTTTTATTGATTTGCTTAACACGTCGATTTAAATAAAAATTAATTGAATTAAGGCAAGTTTTTTGAGCATTTTCTTAAAAGTTTAAAGAAATCGATAAAAACACTTGAAATTTATTGTTGATGGGATAAGCTATTCCTATGCGCATTTCACTGGTTGCTTAGGCCAGATCATCAGGAAACTTCATCCATAAAGATTTTGGAAAAACTAAAGATATTAAACCAAATAAAACTGTTAAGCGTATAAGACTTATAGCAACAGTTCTATTTGTAACAATATCAAAGTTTAAACAAAACACATCAACAATAAACAGTGGGTTTATCTCATCTTATATTCCCCACTACAATTAGTTGAAATTCTCTCAACATTAACTGTAGTTGTAAGTAGGTTAAGAAAAACAAAATAAAAACAAACAACAACTTACAAAAAGATGTTGTCAATTAAGTGTTTTTTTAGGCGGTGCACTTGCCTGTTTATTATCAAAAAGTAATTTCAATTTTGGGAATACAAAATTTTAATTTCAAAAGATTTTGTTATTCGTGCTTAATTCCCAGTTTTTATTTTAAAGAAATCTCTAGCATTTCTTTCTTGATGCAACAAATTTGATTCTTTTTAAAAATCAAGAAAACCAAACTAATATTAAATAAATACAGCTTGAATTTAAATCATATCTTTCTTATTTTTAATAAAAACTAGCATTTTTTGAATTTCTTGTTTTAAGAAATTTTTGATCATAAACCAATTATAGTATTAATACAAAGTATAATAGAGTAAACTAGCCTCTAATAGGGTCTCCGAATGAGAACTACGATGTTTTACAAGCTAATAAGTTGTCTTTAATTTTTTTTTTACCTACCTTGATATTGATATGTCTTCTATTACGAGCTCTTTGGTATTATCAACGGACGGAAATGACTTAATTATCCTCGTTCCCACGACAATTTGGTACCTGTGTAGCAAAAATTTTCGACTCAGCCACACCTGTATTAACCCGGAGCTTTTTTCCCCGCGAGGAACTTTTGATATATAACAACCGGAATGACAAAAGTAATGTTATTTTTATTTATTTTTAGGTGGAGGAAATCTAATATACGGTAGAATTTTAATTTGTTCATTATTTTGTTATCAATAATATTGTAAGTCCGTTTGAATGTTAATGTTCTTGCCTCTCGTAGAATATACGTACATATGTATACAAATAAATAATTTTATTTTCAAAGTATATCTCTAGAGAGTCTTAAACCTAATACCCTAATCAATTATATAATACAAATATTTTTACATTTAAGCGATTAGTATAAATTTCACATTCTACTTTAAAACTTTGCCTTTTTTATATATTAATAAATATGAGAATTTTGTATCAAATTACATATTTTATATTAATTGAAAATACATGTTTTGTATATTGTAATGACGTTTTTCCAAAGGATTTAATTTCCATTCAAAATCAATTATCCTCCGATATGTTTGAGTTAAAGGATGGACTAAGTCGTGTTCAAATATCAGTTGAAATTTTGAACAAAAGGTTTGTGTATAAAATTTAGTTCTTTATTATACATATTTCCTAATTTTACTTACACTAATTATTTAAGACAATTACACCAACAAAATGATTTAAAAGAATTGTTGTCTACCTGTATTGTGGGTGCAAATGGGCCACAAGCTGCTCATAATAGCGAAGACGCTTGTGAAGAGATGATTTTTTACTCCAATGAAACTCTCACAAAATACAACGCATTCCATAAAAGTTCAATACTGAATTTGGTAGAAATTAGTAAAAATCAAACACAAAGTTTAGAAGAACTTCTAAAGGAACAACTTTTGAATGCAAAATGCCCATATGTTAAACAAAATTCAATGGCAAATCTTAAAGATGAGCTGCTGACTGCTATTGAAGATAAAGTGGAAAAGTTTGAACAAAGATTAAACGAATTTGAAGCTTTAGAAGAAAAATTTAACTTGGCACAAAAAAAATCTGAAGAATTTAATAAAAATCAAATAAATATCTTGAAGCAAATTAAACAGAAGTTAACAGAAAATGAACAAAAGTTTGCTAATTTTCTAAAAGAGATGCCAGATTTGAATAATTTCTCTAATAAGATAAGAAATATGGCAAACTGGAGACACTGGAGACATAGAAGTCCTCCTAGATTTTAAAAGATTTTACATTATTTACTACTTTTCCCTGAATTATTTCTTAAAAATTCAGAACGAGATTTTAAAATATAAATATGCACATTCCGTTAAAATAAAGGGTGTCCAATAATTGAGGTATCGTTTTAATTGTAATAAAAAAAGAGTTTTTTTTTTAAATTTTTAAAATATTTTTAATTCAGCTTATTACAAATAGGTTGTGGTTAAAAATGAAAAATTATGTCGGTCAAGTTATCTCTACTAGCTCGGCCGGCTTCCAATCTTCTACCCATATTCTTAATCACGTTTTTCAATAAGCTGTTGGTAATCGTTGATATCTGCTCGATAATGTTGTTTCTAAGCTCTTGAACTGTTGGGATTATTGCTGTACGGTTTCAACTTCAAAAAAACCCCTAAAAAATAGTCTAAAGGTGTCAGTCAAATCGCACGATCTTGGTGACCAATTGAATCCTCATCTACGAGAAATAATGTGATTTTCGAACTTTTCTTTCAAAAGATCCCTACGTCTAAATCATACATTTTCCGGCACAAAAAGCTTCAGATCATCTCCCTGTCGCGATTTTCATTGACCATTGACACCTCAAATTTGGACACCCTTTATAACTAAAAAAAATCATTTATTGATCGCATAATTTCACAAACATCAGCTGTTAAGAGGCCAGCCAAATCGTGTGACTTAACACAACTGTATTATTTTTTGAGAGGCTATGTTAAGGACAGAGCCAAATCGAATCGATTGCAGCCTTAAAATCCGTGATGTGATTAACGAAATAGACTCGCCATTTTGCTAAAAAGTGATTAAAAACTTTGATGAAAGAATCCACATCTGTCAGCAGGCTCGTGGTGGACATTTGCCAGATATCGTTTTTCATGCATACTTGCCGATCTTTTCTCTTCGTAATAAAAAAAAAATTTGAATCATCTCCATCTAAATTTTTTGTTTTATTTTGCTTAAGAAAACAAAGTTCTTGTTGCAAAACCCGATATATATCGCTGCCTACTTAACTTTGTGAGACACTGTATGTATGCCTTTAAGTATATCTCTTTAATGATGGCGAGGTGATCCAAATTTATGAGGTTTACCATCAAAGCAATTAGGATGATTATGATGATAATTTAAACGTTGATTCCTCCGAATTATGTATTCATCTAAAGTTCTACTAGCGCTTTGTAGAACAGGCAGTTGCTTTTCTAAAAATTCGAAATTCTGATTTTGGGAGTCCAACATTGTATTAATTTCGGTCATCATTTTTGATATGCTTTCAGAGTTTTCTCCCAGCTCTTGATCTCTTTTATTTAGATTGTCTATTTTCTGCTTTATTGAATCAAATCTTTCAATATGTTTGCCAAACTTTGCTAAAACGTCACTTATTTTTACTTCACCAGCAGGAGTTGTATTTACCAAGCATTGGTTTAAGGATTCAAGGATTTGTAAAGCAACTTCCTGGGTTTTATTACTCAGTGCATTATAATGTGTTTGAAGAGAGTTTTCCGCGTTTTTGTTTAAATTTAATAATTTTTTATTCAAGTCATTGTAGAATTCTTGAATGTTTTCACTACAATTAAAAGAGCTTTCATGTGTAACTTCAATTGTTTCTTGAAAGTATGTAGGACTATTATTATAAAGAACTTCGGATTGTTGATCTATGCTAAAAGGGAAAATTTGATGATGTTTAAAAATTGCAATACTCCTTTTTTTATTGATTTACCCCTTGTAAAGCTTTTCAATATCTGTCTCCAGAAGTGTAACGATATCTTTAAGCATAACTAGTTGATCTAAGAGTTCATTTGTCTTCTCTGTTTTATTGAGATTTTCCGTTCTCGCCAATTTAGGAAAATATAGAACTATTTGAACAATTAAAAAAATTTGTATTTTAGTATACATCTTTCTATAGGACAATTAAACTGTGCGATTTTATTAAGCTTTATAGTTTGCTCTGAAATAATCTAATAAGTAAATAAACCTACACTAACTGTAGCTTATTTAGTTTCACATAACACATGTTACAACCACTTTATATTATTGTATATTTAAATATTTAATTATTTCCTTTAAAGTGAATTGTGATCGGCTTGGTAGTATTACTTGTTTATATCAAAAGAGACGTAAAAAAATTCACAGATTATTTTTCTTATCAAAAAAATTATTTTTATTTTTTTTTTATTTTTATAAATCATCCGTAAACTATTGATAACAAGCTTTGAAAAATTCATATTAATTTGTTTATGTGTTGATTATTTAAAATCTTGGGGGAATTCCAAATATTTAGACACTAGTTTCCATTCAAATGACCCCCAGAATAATAGTTTTAACGCGATAGTTGCCACGCAGAACAATTAAGGAAGTCAAAATTGCTACCAAATAGCAACAATAATAACAAATTTGAATCTTTATTAAAAATTTTAGTGTAAGAGTATTTTTAAAGTATCATCTCGGTAGGGAGATGTCTTCAACGATAGAGTGTAGTCTGACATATTGTAAATAACATGAAACATGCCGTCATTTAGCCACTAAATCGCTAAATTGGCCACACTGCCTTCAACAAATCTAATTGCAACGGCAAATTTTTAAACTTATTATGGTTACCTTAAACATATTATTATCATTTGTAACCACATTTTGATAAAGTTAGACCTCCATCAAGAAGCCTCAGCCATTCAAATGGCATCAATGATGCAAAAAGTAACATAAATACAATGACTAACGTCTTCGTCAATTTTGTCATTTTTTTCGTGTCATCTATTTTATGACCATAGTGACATCAATTCGATGCCACATTTTGTATATTATCAACATTATTTTTATGATTACATGAAGAAGCAAAAATTCCTATATTCTATTTTTTTTAATTATTTAGTTAAATACATGAAATTTTTAAAGTAGAATGATTACAAAGACCACATGAGGCATGGTGCTGGTGTCTTATTATTGAGAGTTCTGCTGTAAGCAAAGGTCGTAATTCAACAAACGTGAAACAAACATATGCAACGGGTAAGTAAATAATAAAATTCTTTCACTTTGACTCAATTCCAATGACTTTGACTTAAGGCTCAGTTAGTCTTTACTTTCTGTTCTGTTACGAATCAGCTGATTTGTTTTTGTTATTTAAAAACCTGGGAAATTGATTAGTTTTTCTGTTCTGTTGCCGTTCAGTTTGTTAAAATCAAAAACTTGTTAAGTTATTGTAAGTGACAGCAAAATAAATAATAAAAAATACATTTTTATATTGAAATAAACTATTTTTTGATTTTAAGAATTCATAAAATTTAATTTCTTCAAATTTATGTGCATTAAAGTTATTGAAAAAAACAATGGACGGTGCAAAACTAATAAATTTGTCATATATGGCTGATAAGTTGCTACAGAAAAAGTAACTATTACAATTTCGTAACAGAACGGCACGGAACAGAACTGAAGCAGAAAGTAAAGACTAACTGAGCCTTTAATGGCAAACTGTTATTAAATTGATGCTAATTTGTCCTTTCTCCGTTGTTACTGCGTCATCGCACAGAGGACATGTTCGTCATTTCTGGGTTGCCGATGTGTCATCCTATTGATGACATAATTTCATTTTGACCCTGATGACACTTTGGCCAAGTGATGTTAAGGTTGACATCACAATGATAAAAAGTGTCATGGGGTCAAAAATCAGGACACTTGTCATAGTACTGATGTCAAAATACATTAGCGTTATGACGCCTTTTCTTTCAGTGTACACACTACTAAGAAGCAGCAGATAAGCGAATACCATATAAGTAAATTTTTTAATTTAATGATTGAATAACTTCGCATTATCCCTAACAAGTAAGCAGGTTGTAAGTGAATAATTAAAATCCTTATTTTAAAGAAAAAAATTCACGAACAATGTTTTGTGTGCTTCTGTTATTCCCATCGAAGTAGGTTGTATTACAATGATTTTAAAATGTGTTTACGATCATTTCCGAAATATAACCGAACATAGAAATTACATTTTTTTATAACGCAATCAGTTGTCAAATTGTTTTTAAGCAGAGAGGGAAAAAGTAGTGCTGCCAAGTGGGAATTCGCCATATAAAAATCATGCCTCTTGTCAGGGCTGCCAGGTACTTTTTTTCTTGTCCCCAAAAAATTAAAAATAAATCCCCAAAAATCCCCAAATTAAAAAATATAACCTTAAAAAGTTAATATTTTTTTACTGATTTTTTTTTCTGACCAAATTAAAATTTTTTTTTTTTAAATATCAAGAAAAATTTCAATAAGAAATCCCCACATAAAAATTTTTAGTAAGAAAAATTATTTTAATCCAAATTTTGATATTTTAATTAGGATAAAAATCATCAAATTTAATTTTCATTAAATTATTTTTATGAAGAAGGAATTTTACAACATGAAAATTAATTAAAATTTATTGATAATTTTTCATCAATAATTTCAAAATTGTGTGTGTTTTCAACGGTTTTAGATTCTTTTTTAAATCACTCACTCAATAATAATAACCTCAGTTTATTAAGTGCTTGAACACACTTAACAAAAATGGTAATCTTAATAAAAGGGCCCTTATTAAGATTACCATTTTTGTTAAGTGTGTTCAAGCTACTTAATAAACTGAGGTTATTATTCTTGAGTGAGTGATTTAAAAAAGAATCTAAAACCGTTGAAAACACACACAATTTTGAAATTATTGATGAAAAATTATCAATAAATTTTAATTAATTTTCATGTTGTAAAATTCCTTCTTCATAAAAATATAAGTATAAGTTTTTGAAAAAAGTAAGATAAAAGTTTTGGTACTTTTTTTCATATTTTGTATACGAAACAAAGAAAAATAAGCATAAATAATAAAAGCAGGGAAAATATATTAAAAATTTGTGAAATCCCCGACTATTTTTATTAAATCCCCAATCCCCAAATGACTTTCTTTGTCCTTTTTGCTCGCATGAAATCCCCAAGTCTGGCAGCCCTGCCTCTTGTAAGCAGGTTTGTAAAGAGGTATTGTGCTTCTCACCCTTACAAAGCTGCTTACCAGTAAGCTCCATTTTTTAATGGGATATTTTTTAAAACTGTATTTAAATAACATAATTTAAATTTTTGTTTGCATAATCAAATAAATTCTTTTTTATATCATCAAAAGTAAACCTTTATCTGCTAAAAAGCTTTTGTGCATGGAAAATAATTTCTCAAAGACAACCGGAGTTGAAGCATAGTTGAAGAATGCCAATTCATTTGGAGAATATTCATTTTCTAAATCAGATCCCACATTTGATTCTGGATCAAAAATAGTTGAAATTTGCTTTATTATTTGAAATCCCATATTTCTTTGCAAAACTTTTTAGATTTTTTTTTTTAATTTGTCGGGCTGTTCTTCCTTTCACATTGTTTCCTTTATGAAATCAATATTATAGAATTGGCTTCTAATATCCTCAGCAACTCGATGTAACCCATGTGCCTAGCAAGTAATATGTAACAGTTTTGGATAAATTATGTTAGGCCGATTGACAGCCTTAACCATGTTAGGTGCTGCATCGGTTAAAAGTTTAAGGCTCTTTTGTCGAAATCTCGTATTTTAACAGAGGTCCAAAAAAGTTATTAATTGATCTAAAACATTTTTATTTTGGAAAATTTTTCTATACCATTTTGAAATTTTTTGAATAACTTTTGTATAATATGGAAAGTTAAGAAATATGTCACTCAAAAATGTAAAAATATGCAAAAATATGCATTTAAAACAGTAAAGGGCACTTTTGCAAATCCTATGTACGCGTGCATAGGAAAAAAATGCTGCTTGTGTGACGACGACACATGTACACTATAAACTTCTTCATATGGTCTGTGACAATGTACGTTCGGCTGGTGCTTTGTTGTCATTTCGTCAAAGTTTTTTAAATCAGTTGCAGATTAGCACTTGTTGATGAGCGTCATTCGTTTTCTGCTGCTTCCAACACAAGCATAAATGTGATAGATGTGACCTTCACTGATTTGAAACCAAAATATGCATTTTCACCAAAATATGCAACAATATGCAAACACAAATCGATGATTCGGAAAGATAATTGGTCGACATCAATCTTAGACTGTCGAGAAAAAACATGCATTTGCATGGAAATTGCATCCCTAATAATAACCAAATCTTTTTTTTTCCTGCAGAAGTTGTCATGTGAAGAACAAAGAGGAAACTGTGTTTAATTTTCTATGTCGATGTCCTGGATTTTGGGACGTTAGGGAGAGATGCCAGTGAAGATCGGTGACTTTCTGTTTGGATGGTCTATCTAAGATAAAATTAAGGATGCTTTTTCTCTGCATTAGGAAGAATTATGAAGTAACGTCTGTAGTAACTACTCAGTAGGATGGGCATTGGTGCTAATAGGTATTATCAAGGTATCACTGTAGGACCCAAGTGAGCTGTCTTCTTAATGGCTGTTGATTGTATCTAGCCTTACATGCAATTATAAGGGGTAAACAAATTAATGTTATTATTAAACATAGCATATTTGGAACAACTATTATATAGTTGTTGCTGCTTAAATTAGTCCTCCATAATTTAACCATAACATGGTGAACATAATATTTAAAAATTGGATTTTCTCTGCGTGTAGAATTGATTAAGACTTGAAGACCAAACGGTTATAAGGCGGTTACACGTTGATAAAATTTATGATCAAAAATCCTTTAGGAATCCGGATAAGAAAGTAATAAAAAACGGGTCCAAAATTCCAAACAAGATAATTAATTTTTTTTAACTATAATTATCTTTAGCAACGACACTGAAGATAATAATTGAAAGGCCTAAAGTTTATGAGGTTTGGACATTTTGGATTTTAAATGCTTGAATTTATTAAACTAAGAATGAAAGGATTTAACATTATTCACATATTATTTAATTTAACTTGATGTAGTTCTTAATCTATTCTTGTAATATTTAAGGCTTTATCTATTTCAATTAAACGATACAGCATACATTTTCCTCTTTGGCATCTAGACTTTTTCCTCCTTCTAGTTAAATGATTTTCTACTATGCTTGAAACATTTTTCATGTCAATAAAATGTTCCTCAAATTCAAGTAAATTATTTTCTTGTTTAGATAATTTTAAGTTAATTGCACTTATTAAATTATCTAAGTCTAGCAATTTATTACTTTTATTTTCATTAGTTTTCGTCATATTTTGTAACTTGGTTTCCAGTATCTCTAAACGTTCATTGCAATGATCCAATTTTTGTAATTTTCGGCTAATTTGTATTTTAAGTTCATTTATTTGTTCGGGATTGGTTTCAGCTTCGCAAGTTCTAGACACTTTTACTTTATGCAATATGGCGTCTAATTTGTCCAAATGCTTGTCATCGTTATCGTTTATTATTTTTACCAAATTTTGTTTTATTTTGTTAAGTTTAGTGTCAATTTCATTGAATGAATCACCTTTAACGCATTGATCATCGTTGTTATCCTCATGAAAAATCTTAGTCCGTATGGCATTGACCACATCCGAATGCAAGTGTAATCTTTAAGAGAAATAAAATTTATTAGCGTTTGAGCAAACAACAGAGAATGCCTATAAGTTTGTACTATAAGAATTATTTACTTAAATATTAACTGAATATTTTTGATTATAATTACTATATGTACTTTTATATATAGAGAATACACATGTTTACTCATTTTCTGAGAAACAAATAAGGGTATACTCAATACAATAAACATATGTTATTATACCCCTTTCTTACACCCGAAGTTTACTTTGGAAAGTCTTAAGGCCCAACCATAGTATGCATAGCCTTGCTTAACCTACTGTCAAAAATTAACAAAAAGTCTTTCAAATGTATTTAAAAAACAAAAAACAAACACCGTACGGAATGTGCGTTCAATTTCGCACTTTGCTTAAGCAAATGACAGTTTCATAAAGTTTAACAAAAAGTTTCCTTAAGTTCAATATGGCTAGCCTCATATGGTTTAAATGAAACAAAGAAAACAAGATAGAGCATTTAAATTTATAAAAACATTATTTTTCTGCGCATGTACGTCATACTAGTAAAAGAGCACAAACATGATCACACAAACATCTGTTTGTAGTAAGAGTAATAAGAGTAAAAAGATAACGGACCTGCGCAATGCGCTATCTTATGTGGTGTACTCTTAAAGTTGCTTAGTTCTTCGTTCGTCGTTTATATAGAGCAGTTGTGCCCAAGCCCTATGCGCTTGGTGCTCATTTGTTTTTCTAAAAGCACTTAGCTATAGGCTGTGTATTTTATAACATATATAGAGCACTCAGCACTAGCAACACGACATACACAAACAATTTTGCCTTAGTTTTTCCGTCGTACTTTACTGAATACACGCAAGTGCAAAGCAACAGCACTTTCGTATGCTTTGCTGGTAAACATTGACGACAGCGATCATCATTGTAGATTTTGTTTTTATTTAACGTATGATATCGTTTAACAAAGTGTGTATTGAAAAACACTAGGAAAAAGTTGGTGTAAGTTTTAAATTTCAAAATGATTCACAGAAAAATTATTGTATGGTCACCTACAATCTACTCTTACATAATTGAAAACGTTTTTGTGATTTTTGTTGTATTCTTTACAAAATGGATTTGCATAATGAATGGGAAAATGTTTTTTTACTTATAATTTTTAGGCTGAAGCACAATGTTAAATGTGTTTCAAATAATTCAAACTAACAATAAGTGTTACATTGAAAGGCATTTTAAGACATTTCATGCATATTACGTTGCCAATAAAATAGCAGGTGGATCAAGAGAACAATTAGTTGCGGACTTTAAAAAGTCTTTTTTGGTTCAGGATGCGCTCCGAATCTTGGAGTACAATTAAAGTTATGGTAATGAATTAAACATGCAACGTTTTCTGAACTCTGAACTTTAAATTCAAGTGGCATTGATTTTTGGAACCATTTAAACCCAAAATTTTTCAAAATTTTTACAAAAAATGCAAATCGAATTTTTTTGTCGTGTACGATTATGAAAAAAATATATGAAACATTTTTGTTCTTTTTTTTTGTATGTATTGGTTTTTACAACAAAAAATATTGAATACAAATTAGTTGTTCGTTAAATGTATTGGTGTTTGCTCTTCCATAACGAACTTGTGGGTACCCCTCATATAGAGTATTAAGCAAGGTCTGGTCTGTCCGATAGTTCTGCGCAAGAAGCCAGATGTTTATTTGGTTTATTCCTCAACAATGTCAAAAATTGTTTACATTTACCTTATACATGTACATTTTGTTTACGTTTTTGGTTTTTTGCCACACATTTATGCACACAAAAAACACATTTTCCTTTTGTTTCGCCTATGTAGTAGTAAGATTTTAACAACGGCGAGGAGTTTTACACAAACAAAATGCCTGTTGTTTTTTGTATTGTTGTATTGATGTAGAAGTAAGCAGACCTATTGGATAGGCCTTGGTATTAACATACTATTTAATGCTTACTTCATGGTTATAAGTGAGGAGCAGCAGAACAAAACGTACTTTTTCGCATTTCTTAACAAATTGGTTTTTTGATATTTTTATTATATTTTGGTAGAAATCTTTAAGAAAAAAACTAGTTAGTATATTTTTTTTTTAACCAAGAAAATGGGCTCTAAAAAATTGGTGCATAACAAAACGCACTTTTTTAATTTTTTTCAAAACGAGCTTTTTCAATGATTTTGCCATTTCTTCGTGTAGTTGTTTTAATAACATAACATTTCTTATTATTCTTTGACGTTTATTTATGTCATTTCATTTTCGTTAAAATCAACTGTTAAATAATGGTGGCTATTCTTGAAAACGCTCGAATAAATTTTATCATACAATTTACGGTTTTTAAAAGAGAGAGAAACGCGTCAAAATTCTCACGTTTATTTAATTTTAGAAATATACTAGCTTAACCCGGTGCGCTTCGCTACACTGCTTAAACCACTTCTTCAGTTGAGAGATATTTAATATATGCATCCTATGGAAGGTTTTCCCCCCTGCGCCTTCCCGCTTTATTTTTATTTTCAAAAGTGTAGTATACCATAGGAGTGACTTCTACTAAGTTTGAACATTCTTACTATAACAGTTCTTAAGATATGTGATATTAAACATTGGCGTCCTATGGGGGGTAACATTTCCCCGCTGCTATTTTATTTCAATTTTGGGGTTCAGAAGATCATACTACAAAAAGTTTAATAAAAAGAGTGCAGCGGCTCTAAATTATATTTCTATCTATGAGGGGTACTGCTCCTCCTCTGTCCATTTCTATATTGAAATTTAAAGTTTGCCATAATAGTAGCTTTAACCACGTTTGAAGACTCTCCCTTTAATAGTTCTTGAGTTGAGAGATATTTAATATATGCATCCTATGGAAGGTATTTCCCCCCTGCGCCTTCCCGCTTTATTTTTATTTTCAAAAGTGTAGTATACCATAAGTGTGACTTCTACAAAGTTTGAACATTCTAACTTTAATAGTTTTTAAGATATCCGATATTAAACATTAGCGTCCTATGGGGGGTAACACTTCCCCCGCTGCTATTGTGTTTAAATTTTGGGGCTCAGAACATCCTACTACCAAAAGTTCAACAAATTGCTTGCAGCGGCTCTTATTAATATTGCTATCTATGAGGGGTACTGCTCCTCCTCTGTCTACCCCGCCCATTTTTATATTGAAATTTATAGTTTACCATAGTAGTAGCTGTAACCATGTTTGAAGACTCTCCCTTTAATAGTTCTTCTGTTGAGCGATATTTAATTTATGCATCCTATGGAAGGTATTTCCCCCCTGCGCCTTCCCGCTTTATTTTTATTTTCAAAAGTGTTGTATACCATAAGAGAGACTTCTGCAAAGTTTGAACATTCTCACTATAAAAGTTCTTAAGATATGCGATATTAACCATTGGCGTCCTATGGTGGGTACCACTTCCCCCGCTGCTATTTTATTTCAATTTTGGGGCTCTGAAGATCCTACTACCAAAAGTTCAACAAAATGCGTGCAGCGGCTCTTAATTATATTTCTATCTATGAGGGGTACTGCTCCTCCCCCGTCTACCCCGCCCATTTGTATATTGAAATTTATAGTTTACTATAATTATAGCTTTAACCACTTTTGAAGACTCTCCCTTTAATAATTCTTCAGTTGAGCGATATTTAATATATGCATCCTATGGGAGGTATTTCCCCCCCTGCGCCTACCCGCTTTATTGTTATTTTCAAAAGTGTTGTATACCATAAGAGGGACTTCTAGAAAGTTTGAACATTCTCACTATTACAGTTCTTTAGATATGCGATGTTAAACATTGGCGTCCTATGGGGGATTCCACTTCCCCCGCTGCTATTTTATTTTAATTTTGGGGCTCAGAAGATCTTACTACCAAAAGTTCTGCATAATGCGTGCAGCGGATCTTAATATATGCGATAATTAATATTGGCATCCTATGGGGGATACCAATTCCCCTGCCCCTATCGAAAAAATAAGTAGCCTATTTTATTTTTAGGGCTCACGTGATGTATCTGTAAAAATTTCAGGAAAATCGGTTCAGTAGTTTAGGAGTCTATAAGCCAACAAACAAACAAACAAACAAACAAACAAACAAACAAACAAACATACAAACATTTTTCATTTTTATTTATATAGATAGATGATAAACAAAAACTTTTTTTTAATCTTTGGTTTTGTTTTAATCTAAATTTTTATTTCTTCGACGAGTTTTCAAGAACAGCCCCCAATAATTTAACTATTGTTTGGTGAATGAGTGTTATGAAAAAAATAATTAGTACAATAGTATAATTAAAACATGGAAGAATTACAAGGATCTGTAGAAAATTTAAATATTTTATTAAATATTTTTTTAAACAAAACGTACTTTTTTCATTTTTTTTTTAACAAAACGTACTTTTTTCGATATAAAATTGGTTTGATATTAAACATCCTTGACATTTAATGTGTTGACTTACGGCAGTTTGATTCATCTTTTGGTAAGTAAAAAACTTGTTTCCATTTTCAGGTTCATGCAGTTTTTTAAGGGGCTGCAATAAATAAACATCAATTTCCCAAAAATTTTAAATGTGTAAAAAGTACGTTTTGTTCTGCGGCTAGTTGCACTACATACAATAATGTATAGCTATTTAAGCACCAATCGCTTAAAGATGCACTTTGCATAAATATGTTAGATAAGATATTTTTTTGTTCTTTAGACATAGTTGAAAGAATTTGGACAGAAAATATTATTCTCTTGCGCACATAATACGAGTACTTACTTGCTATGTAATGCATCTAAATCTGAATTAACTTGTCCAATATTATCTTTCAAAATAACTAATTTTTCCATTAGGGTTTCAAAAATTGAATCAAATTCATTTTGATTAATGTTAAAGCCATTTATTCCGGTGAAGTGGTTTAACATCGACAACAATGTAAGAGCAATGATAACACTTAAATATTTTCGTAACTGCATGCTAATCTTACTGAACTTATTAACTTACTGTGGATTTACAAAGTTCGATTTGTTGATTTTTAATTTTTGTTTTTAAAATACGATTGCTGCGATGAGAAGAGAAATATTAAGAGACTATAACTAATGCTTTTTTTGTATTCATGTCCCAATCAGTTTCTCTCTCTCTCTCTATAATCATAAATTTGTATTTTAGAATTCGAGTTTGAGTATGATTTACTATCTAGTTGCAGGGCTGTCAGATGTGGCGATTTTTCGCCAAACATGGCGATTTATAAACCTAATTGGCGACGCAATTTTGTGTTTGGCGACATGGCGATTTTTTTGGCGAAATTAAAAAAGTTGGCGATTATTTTGTCGATTTGTAAAACGCATTTTATCTTTTTTTCATATTTATATGAAAAAATTTATGAGTACTGGCTTAGTCTTTTCTCGAAATTGTTAACAAATTTTAAAATCGCAATTCGAATGTGATTGTTTTAGGTCATAAATTGATAATATTGCCAGATACATTAGATTGAAAAAATTATAAATTGTTTCCATAGAAATTTGGAATAAAGCTTTCTTATATTTTCGCACATTTTCCTTATCAATCATCGGATCTTTACCGAAAAACTTATTTTGCAAAATAAATTTTAAAAACTGGTATTCTTATGGTATTCTTAAAATAAATAAATAATAATGTATGCTGGATAGTATGCAAAAAGAGTTGAATTAATAGTGAAAGAAAATCAGAAATTTAAAAAAAAATTAAATATTCACTTGAAATTTTTGAAAACGTTGAATTTATATAGAATCGAAAACGAATCTGGGTTAGAAGGTAATTTTTAAAATTTATTCTTTAAGAAGATTGAGTTGACTTAAAGTATTCCAGTTCAATTCCAAATATCCAATTTGAATACACCTTTTAAGACATTTCTCCTTTGCTTCAAATAAATACGAAATTTTACCATATTCTGATTTATATTCACATAGAAAATCACTCATTTAAAAACTGATTTTTTTGCATCAAAGTCTACTCATTTTGCATACCCAATTAAATTATTTTTTTGAAAAATTTTATTAGCTGTTCTCATAAGTTTTAGGTTTTAAGATAATCAGATTTCTTATGACAAATGCACGATTTAAAATCGCAAAAAGCTAGATTTCTTAAGGTGTTCCAAAACTTGTGCGTTTTGCTTGCGATCTGCCATAGTTTCTAACAATACTATTGCAATTTTACGTCGCCAAACTTTTGCGATTGCGATTTACAGAACACGTATTATGCGATTTCAAGTCAGAAATGTTATGCGTTTTGCGATTGTCTACTATAATATAAACACACTACTAGAATAAGGCTAAATATGGAAAATTTAAATAAAGGTAAATAAAATACACTCTTTTTTTATATAAAATTTTTATTTGGCGATTTTTGGCGATTTTTTTTACCAAAAATTTAGGAAAATTAATTTTTTGGCGATTTTTGGCGATTTTCGGTATATTATTTGGCGATGAAGGTGAAAAAAATCTGACAACCCTGTCTAGTTGACTGATGATCAGGTATGGGCACCACTACATTGAAAGCTTTGCGTGTGTACCATTGTATTGGTTTGTTTACGTTTGCTTTTGTTGGTTTTATTGCTCTTTGTTTTTTGTGTATGTATACACATCGTTCGCTCTTTTTGCATTTTCATTTTGCATTTGCCATGCTGATATATTTCCAGAAAAGAGATTTAGATGAACGATGATATTTGTGAGAAATTTATATAATTTGCGCAAACTGATTAAAAATATTAATGCATTTATAAAATTAGCTTTAATCACGTCTATTTTCATACGTTATTATTCAAATGTTTATTTGTTTATTTTATACATGGCCTGCACAAAAAGATTAAATCTTATAATTTACAGTACAGGCATTGATTCCAAATCAAATATAATGTGCAAAATGAAAAAAAAGTTTAAACATTGTTAAGTTTTTTACTTACCTATTCACCATAATTCAGAAAAATATTCGGGTATTTTTCAACATGGCGCCTTTATCTTAAGTCAACTAACTCTTGGCTTCCCAAGCAAAATAACTGTTATAAAAGTTTTTTTTTTTTTAATTTTATCTTGTATTGGTATATGTAGGGAAGTTCTGATCAAATATAACCAGTTTTCATAAAATTTTACCTAAATAAAAGCACAAAAACTCTATTCCGGGAGGAACTTAGGACCGATTTTTTTTCTTCTCTTTACACTGAAAGAAAAACGCTTCGTAACAGGAATGAAACCGTTACGTTGACCCCCTTACATAAATGTAATGAAAAGCTTCATTCATTTAATGTAAATGTACATAATAGCAATGAAAGTTACATTCATGCAATGAATCGCGTAAGACAAGCGCTTTTAGACAATTCGTGGTTTCATTGGGGCTACTAAATGTATTACATTCGGGCAATGAAAAAGTTTTAAGCACGATTTAATGCATATAGTTATGGAAAAAAGTGATTATTATTACCTTTTTGGGCTACAGTTATATAAATCTATTAATTTAAGTTGCCTTTATTTCAAAAAGTATTAAATTGTCAAAATTACAGCATCTGTCAAATTTTAATGAAATATTTACATAGCATTAATGAAGCTTTACATTTCTAAATGACAAAAGTTTTTTCCGTTTTTTAAGAAAAATAATGTAATATATGAACAGATTATAAATTAAAAGTAAAGCTTTGAATTAAAAGAATAGAATTTATAAAGTTTTTATTGATTTTATTGTTTAATTTACGAGTTTTTAATAATGTGCAATTTACATTAATAATATGACAAATATCATTCTTTTTTTCATTTTACGTTAACTTTCTATGGAAGTTTTCTTGTAATTTCGTAACTATGAGTAAACTTTAATGACAAAATTGCTTTATAGCAATGTAACTTTTCATACAAATATTCTAATTAAAAAAAAATACACTTATACTTTAAAAAAGTTATCTCACATACACACATTCGTAAATGAAATGTAATAATTGTAACTCCAACGTAAGTTTTCATTACATCTTCATAAGTTTCATAAAATTTAATGAGAATGAGGATCCAATAAATGGAAAATGATAAACATGTCATAAATATAATGAATACATCATCAATGTAACGTAACTTGTCATTATTTTAACTAAAATTTTCGAAACAAGTTATAACGGGACATTTTTAAGAAAAAAAGTGCAAAAAACTTGCATGAAAATTTATCGTTAATGTAACAATTGTTACATTAATATTATAATATATTTCATTAAGACAACAAACCAGAAGAGAGAAAAACATAAGTAAAAGAGCAGTAAAATACGCCAAAAGAAAATTGTTGTAAATAAAAGGATTTTTATCATTAATATAACGTAAGTTGTTCATAAATAAATTACAAAAGAGAGAAATAGTTTTTAAAAAGTAAATATGTCGATTTTATCATTAACACAACGTAAAGTGTCATTCTATCTATGTAAGCTTTAATAAAAATTAACGGGACTTTAACGAATGTGTGGAATTTTTTTTCTTAAAGTTGTTGCAACAACATCTTCAACATTTAATTTGTGTTTTCGTTTGAAGCTTTAGTTGATTATAAATAGCCGTGGTGTGAAGAAGTGAAAAATTAAATAACTCAACTAATTATTATTAAAACATATTGTAAAAAAATCTACCTTGGTAAGTAAATAATGTTTTGATTTTTGTGCAAAAAAATATGCTAAAGAATATGTTTAAATTTCTATTTTAGGTGAAGGATCGCAGGATAATTCATTAGAAAACCTATTATCTACCTGGGACTTAAAACATCTCAAAATCTTTTTTGAAGGTAAATTTGATTAAACTTATTTAAAAAAAAAAATTATTTATGATATTTTTTTCAGAACAAAATATCACCACTAAAGTACTCTCAATAATGTCATCTAATGAAATACATGAAATTGCGCAGCAAATGAAAATTGGCGACAAAATCCTTTTTAAATATTGTTTAAAAAAGTGGAGGGCAGATAACAACTTACCTTTTTTTTCTCAACCGAATTCCACAGGCTTTCAGTCTGTGTCATCTTGCCCACCATCACAATCTTCTTGCCAAGTTTGAAATAGAAAATACAAAAATAGTGCTTTCAGAAATTTTAAAGGACCACAAACGTGGTTGTAAAATTTTAGAATATTATGAAAAATATAAAAAAATCTCTGAGGAGCAACGTTCGTGTTTAATAAATGTTATTGTTCAACATTTCGAGTCTAAAGATATTCATATGTCACTTCAAACAAGTTACCAATTAGAAAATCAAATTCTAAAATTGTTTCCAACGGAAAAATTGGAATTTTATAGGACGGAACGACGTGTGAACCTGTTAACTCTACACAATCTTCAGATTCAAAAGACACTTTAGGTAATATATATTTACAAAATATTTTATTTTTTTCTTTAAAACTAAAAAAAAAATTTCGTTTACTTATATTTGTGCATATTTACAATTTATTTATTTCAGTTCCTGAAGACCTCCAGAGCCTAAAGTTTGATAATTTAACAGCGGAAGAGTATACGTGTGCATGGGCTGCATGTGGAAAATTTCGTTTGAATCAAATAAAGAATGAATGTCAAAATATCAAAGAGGTTTTAAAGCTGTGGCCGCAATACAAAGGGCCTAATGGATTTAAATTGGTATTCCATTTTATTATGAGTTTTATTGAAATTTTCAAAATCATCAAACTAAGGACAAAAATATAAACGAAATAATAACATCTATAAATAAAGATGAAAAAGAAAAAGGTAATATGTAACTTTTGCTTATTACATAAATACTAATTAATAATTACTCCTCCTTTCAGAAAAAGAATAATTCCATCTTAAACTTTTGTGGTGTCAGCACTATAACTTGCACCCAACAAAAAAGTTTATCAGAAAAAATATCATTGGCAAGAGGGAGTACGGAAAATTAACAATAAGAGATTAGCAAGAATCTTTTATTTAATAAACGAAACTATGCAGTCTTTGGAGGACCATTTAGATTTTTTATCTGCAAAAAAAAAATTGTTTCTTTAATACACGTTATTTTAGTTTTGTTTATTTAGAAACTGAATTTCTTATGCTTTAATTTAATAATTTGTGTAACCATAATTACTAAACCTAAACTTTGTACAAATTTACAATGTATTAAATAAGTATATGCTTTAAAAAATTTAAAAATACTTTTTTTATTTTAATGAAAAATATTCATATTTGCTATGATTAATATCATTTATATAATTACTTCTTTTCGTTAGAATGACGTAGGTTATCATTAATATTACGACGAAACTATCATTATGTTAATGATATGTGTCATACTATTAATGTAAAAAATTATTGCATTAAGAAAACAATGTAGTTGCATCAATGACATAATTCATTGCTAAAACGTAGAAAATTATTGTATTAATGTTAAATATCATTACATTAATGAAACAATATCATCAAATGAATGCAGCTTTTCATTTTATCTACGACATACGTACATTCCAATAAGGACACAATTTCATTGTAAATACCAAATGTGTTCATTGCAATTATGAAAACTTACATAAATGTTACGTAAGGTTTCATTTAATCAATATTTGAATGTTATAATATTAATGACATAATTTCATTATATTAATGAAAATTTCTAACCTAATGAAACAATTTTCATAGCGGGAATGAAGCGTTACGTTGGTTCAAAATCGATGACAAAATCGTGGCTGTAATGTAAAAAAACATTACATTTACGAAGCTTTTTCTTTTAGTGTAGCAGAAAATGTCTTTAGGTAAGTTTAAGTTTTTGTAGCAGATTTTTTCAAATTATCTTCAAAACTTCAATTAGCTCAAATTTCAAAAAGCTTAAATTGTTGTCAATTGTTCGTGCTAATTAGTGTTTTTGTTAGTCTTATTGAAAGTAATAAACAGGGCAAATTTAAAGGGGTCTGTACACGGTCAAAATGCTTGTCATGTAGGCGAATTCTCTCGTGTACGTTATATTCGCTGTCATATCTAAATTTTTTAATTTTCCATCCACCATCGTCGGTGTCACACATACAAACACATTTTCACATAATAATAATTCTACTAAAGCGCTTGATAATAAATGCTTGACCGTGTACAGATCACTTTAAAAGGCTCGAAAAATGATTAAAAATGGCTGGAAAAAGGCACAAAAAAGTATAAAATGGCACAAAATTGCAAAACTGGCAATAATGAACATGTTGTTATTTAAGAAATATTTATTTTATTAAGTTTTGATTGTATAGTACAATAGCTTGTTTCTTTAAATTGTCAAAAATAAATAGCCTCCTGTTATCGCATAAAACAGTCCAATAAATGGAAAACACTTTTTCAACATCGCGAGATGTAACTGGAGCATATTTGAAGGCTAATAGTTCAGATGGAGAAAGTTGTCAATAAATTCATATGTCTGACTTTCATTAAAATATGCAAACACCGTTAATTTAAAAAAAAACTAAATTCTGAGAAAATCGATTAAAGCACTATTTTAAAATTCAAATGCCAAGCGATATAGAGAGTTTTGTAGGAGTATTGAATAATTAACCAGAAATTGCGCTTTACTTACGGAGTTTTGTACGAAACTGATAATGGCTTAGGGAGGTGGTTTTTTTTGGACAAAAAATGACTTCTTAACAATAAATTAAAAACTTAGCCTGGTAATAAAACATACAAAAATCACTTTTGGTGATACATTTAAAAAATTTTCTCACAAAACTGGAATCCTACCTATCAACTTTATTGCGCCCCTTCGCAAATTGAATTTAAATGTTTCTTAGAAATACATTACACTACGTGACAAAACTTCAACAAAGTCGTGACCAAATGAATCTGACAGCTTTATGTAAAATTTTCCGCTGAATCCGAATATGAAGTCAGAATTGTCGAAAGCAGAACAGTTTTTAAGATGCCCATGTTATTTAAGAAATTTTATAACCTTTCACTAAAAAGAAATTATTTTCTTAAAAACACAAATAACGGAATATCTCAAAAATTGTTCTACTTTTGACAATTCTGACTTCATAATCGGATTCAGCGGTAAATTTTACATAAAGATTAAGTGTCAAAATCATTTGGTCAAAAAACTGTCACGTAGTGTTATCTACTAGTGTCTGTCAATATTTAAAAATGTTTTACTTTCATTATGAAAATTTCCCATATGTATTGATAAACTTTTTTCTTCTTCCTTATATCCTCTGTATACTTGCATACATTTCAGAGGAACGCATGGAAGATGTTAAGAATGGAAAAGATGCGTTCACAATTGAAACATCTAACATTTACAGTCAATAAAAAAGTCACCTTTTCTGAAAAAAAACTTAAATTTTTCTTAAATACTTCTTTTTTTTACAAAAGTGCCAAAATCTTAAAGGAAAACACTAAAATGTATTTGGAATTAATTTTGTTTAATAATATAAAAAAATTAAACAAAAACAGATTTGCAAAAAAGTAAAAATGTGAGAAATGATAACGCTCCTTAAAAAAATATGTTATTTTGTCAGTGCTGCCACTTTTCTAGTAATGACAATAAAAAAATGGAAAGATATGAAAGGGAACAAAATGAGATAGTAAGATTTTGCAGAGATGTTGAAAAATTTTGAATGTTAGCTCTATGTATTTCTATTGGGAAAATTTCAACATCTTTGCAGCTTAATGTTAAGTGTTGACACGTGTAAAAAGGCAAAAAAAAAAAAGTTTTAATAACGAATATTTCTAATGGTCAATGTTACGTCTAAGTAACAAAAAATTCAAATTTATAACAATTATACGCAGTGGTGCAGTTTACTTGAATTTAATAATTTTGTATATTTTCAATAATTACACTGTTTCAGCATCAATAAATACACTGATGAAGAATTATTATTCCTGTTTATGTAAATTTGAGTTAAACATTCCCTGATGATAATATTAGAAAAATATGGAATAACAGAAGCAAATAAAGAAATTTACATACAACAGACTACGACCTTGTGCATTTTTATTTAATACTAGCATTTAACCCGCTACTTCGTTAGCGTCTCCTTTTTCTTCGTGGACAAACTTGTATGCCAAAGCTTATTTTTCCAGGTTTTGACTTGTTTATTTTATGTTTCTGGATCCAATACTAACGGAAATTCAAAAAGTACCAGTTAATATACAAAAAAGTACCAAAAACTTTCCTCTTTTAGATTCTTATCCACTCAGGACATTGCATCTTGAATTTTATATTTCTAGGTCTAATACTCACGAAAATTCAAAAAGTACCAGTTAAAGAACAAAAAAGTACCAAAAAGTTCCCTCATAGATTCGTTTCCACTCCGGACATTGCATGTTGAATTTTATGTTTTAAGGTCATATATTAACGATAATAAAAAAATACCAGTTGTAGAACCAAAAAGCTGAAGAAAGATATTAAATTTTCCTGTATTTCCCATTTTGGTACTATAATAGTTGCGATTTTCACCCCTTAAACGTTCGAATTTCGAAAAAGTACCAAACTTGTATTCGTATTTTTTTATAAGTTTCGAATGTGGTATAAACTTTTTTTCTAGGTTTATTGGATCAAAAGATAGATGGGCTGACACAAACTTACAAAAATTCAGGTTTTACCCGATTTCACCTTAAAAGAGCCGAATTTCAAAAAAGTACCACACACCTGTCCACTTATTTTTCAAAAAAACACCGATATGTATTGCAGTTTTTTTGTATCTCTCTTAGTTTTGGAGATAATAGGTTTCCGAATTTACCCTTTTTACCCCCTAAACATTCGAATTTCAAAAATCACGTCTCAGTGGATCGATTTGGGGAGTGACTAATCGCTAGTCCTAATTTCAAGTTTCTAGGGTCAGCGGCTTGGGCTGGGCGATGATAAATGCATCAGTCACTCACACAACTCTTTTATTTATATAGAACCCAGCTAGCATTTTGTATCATAATCTAATCATTTAGGAATCAGCTTAAGGGGCAAAATACCCGTATATGAGCTCATTTTTCAATCATAAATGATACTCTCGTTGTGAGAAAATGGTGCCCTACCAAAGAATCACCTGAAAGAATCATTTGTGATACAATTTTCTGATTCCATTTTGATCATTTTTATATTAGTTTTTCTAATCATTATTGAATCGTTTTTGTCTCATTTTTTAATCATAAATTATATAGTTTTTGGTTATATGCATTTTATTTAATTTTTTAATTGTCATGTTTTTTAATTTTTCTCCAAAAAAATCAGCACCATTATTGCTTTTGAACCAAACAAAAGTAATTGGTTTTTCGCAAAGAAGAGAACAAACAATTTGCACTAACATTTATGTTCATAAATTGTCCATAATTTATGTGCTTCTTTTTAAGCCAAGCTTTTTATTTCTTTGGCTGACATGAAAGTTTCTATTTTTATTTTTTCCATTTGGCAAAAACAAAAATTCAAAATCATTATTTAAACATATAAATGAATCATATATGAATCCTTTTTCAATCACTCAAGTGATAAATCAGTTTTTAATCATCAAAACTGATCTGAAAAGAATCATTTGGGTGATTTTTACAAAAAATAATCACCCAAATGCTAGCTGGGAAGATTGTAAAATTTTAAATTTTGTTACTTGTCCTTGTCATTTAAACTATAAGGAATGGCAAAAATTCCGCAAAAATTGCTTAATTAGCGGAAATTCGCAAAGCGGCATGATATTTAGCGCGAACATGGCTAAAATTCGAGAAAAATTGCAAAATTTGAAACAAACCCAAAAACTAATTTGAGATCGCTAAATCGAGTAAAAACAAGTTAGAGTGTTACCCAGCAAAATCTTTACTTACCTGGTAAGTTAGCAAGTAATGTTGGAGAAAAATAAACACTACTTATTTTTCGGCTGAATAACTACTTATTTTTGTTTGAGGTGTCCACAGAATTCAGTTTTTACAATACACTTACTAGAAGTCAAAAAATATCTAGTTATTATTTAACTACGAGTAAGTTTTATTGTAGGTACTTACAATATACTTACTAAAAGTCAAGACATCACTTGTTATTAGACCTAATAAGTAGTTTTTGAGCTGATTATTAGTTAGCAAATTTTCAGTCTTGAAAATAATGGAAGTAATAAGTAGTTGCTGAGGTCATTACTAGTAAGTACTTAATGAAGTTTTCAGAATAATGACAATTGTAATGAGAGCTACTTACCAAGTAACGTATGAAAAACTTACACCTATTATTAAAAATCAAAAAGATTTTTCATGCACAGCCGAATGTGCCGAATCTTTGATACTTTCCACCGACAGTTTGAATATTTTAGGAGTGATATCAATATGATGTCTATTTGTTATTAAATTTCAATACAGTGGTGAAATTAGTTTTAGCGTTTACAGTTAATTTCAGAAGGCTGCAAAATATGGAATCTAAGGTAAATTACACTGGTTTACACTGAAAATGTAGATTTGATGAGAGTTGTTTTTACTTATGTATTTTCTTCCGCTGAATTCAAAAATCAAGGTTAAATTTTTTTTTATGGAACAGTTTTTGAGATATGGTCATTTTCTCATTTTTTCGACCTTTTTCCACTTGACAAATTATATCTCGAGCTAGATATGTCCTATTGGTAAAGCGGTTCAAAACATATTGATAAAAATATGGCACATTTTCAAAAAAAAATAAAAAATATAAATATAATATATAAAAAATAAAATATGATTTTTTTGAAAATGTGCCATATTTTCATCAATATATTTTGAACCGCTTTACCAATTAAAGATCCAGTTATACATATTGGTTCGTCATCTCAATACCTTCCATTTGGTATCAATAACGACCCAATAGGACATATCTAGCTCGAGATATAATTTGTCAAGTGGAAAAAGGTCGAAAAAATGAGAAAATGACCATATCTCAAAAACTGTTCCATAAAAAAAAATTTAACCTTGATTTTTGAATTCAGCGGAAGAAAATACATAAGAAAAATCACATCTCATCAAATGTACATGAAAAAAATTTCATTTTGTAAACTAGTGTTATGGACCGTATTTCACAATATTGCATGACGTTTTTTCTGGCCATATGAAACTAAGTTGGAAAAAAATTACTACAATAAATATATCTGCTACAATTTTAGGCGTATTTATTTAATTTACCAGAGTGGGCTTTTTATGGGGCCTATAGTTAATTATGGACCGATCATCACGAAATTTTTAAATGCTATTTCTAGTCCTATAAAACTGTGAAGTATTCAATTTTATTCTGATAGCATTATTAATTACGATTTTACGCGTATTAAACTGTTTTACGGGAGAAGGGTTTATATATGTCCTAGGGTAAATTATGGACCGATCTTCACGAATTTTTACAGAATCATTTCTAGACCCATAAAACTGTTACGTGACAACTTTTGTTATGATATCATTATTAATTATGGTTTTAGGCGTACTAAACTGTTTCCGGGAGTAGCATTTATATGGGGCCTAGGGTAAATTATGGACCGATCTTCACGAAATTTTACAGAATCATTACTAGTCTTATAAAACTGTGAAGTACCAAATTCTTTTATGATAGCATTATTTATTACGGTTTTAGGCGTACTTAACTCTTTTTGGGAAGTAGGGTTTATATGGGGCCTAGGGTAAATTATGGCCCGATCTTTTACGAAATTTTACAGAATCATTTCTAGTCCCTGTAGCGTGCCAACTTTTGTTATGATAGCATTATTAATTATGGTTTTAGGCTTACTAAACTGTTTTCCGAGAGTAGGGTTTATATGCCTCCTAGGGTAAATTATGGACTGATCTTCATGAAATTCCACAGTGTGGTTTCCAGTCAAATTAGACGAATATTTGCCAAATCTCATATGATTCCGTGCATTGTTCCACCATTTATGTTAGTTTTTGTAACAAAATTATCAATTTTTTAAAGTGGTGGTTCCACATTTTGATTCAAAGCTCTGAACCTACTGAACCGATTTTGCTGGATTTCAATCCAAATCTGCCTTGGATAACTATAAGCAATTTGACACCCAGTTTGTTTATTTCTCTCTCACATATAGGTATAAAAGTCTATTCGTTTTAGTTTCACCAACCCCCTACAACTCTTATTGGAAACGAATAAAAACATGTGGATGTGAAATGCAGAACACCAAAAATGCTGAAGTAATCCACTTTCGAGTGGACTCGGCTTTAGGAATACACTCGATAGTTTTAAATATTAAATAGATCAAACATTTATAAATATATAAAATTTGTTCGGGACTCTTGAAATTAATTTAATGTGTCACTATTGTTACGACAAAGCCAACATATTCGCATTTTTGTTTTTTTTTTTTTTTTTTTTTTTTTTGGTGGTGTGTATAAAAGCGAATTCACAAACGATTATTATAATCCTCTTCCGGAATTAGTCTACTAAATCGATATTTAAGGTGAAGCGAATTTGGTTGTGTACAAATAAATTTGCATGAAATATTTTAGCAGAATAGTTACATGTAGGATGGGTTGGGGCAAAAAAAAAAAAACACTTTTTTATGCTAAATCTTTGAGGCACGTTTTCGGGATGCCATATGCGAGTAATTGTATACACAATCTGTGTCTCATGTTCTAAGTTTTTGTGTTGTCATATTGAGTTTACAAAGTTGAATGTAATCGAAAATGTGAAAACATGATGTATGTATTGCAAAATTGCAATGTATATATGAGATCCAGGCAATGGAGCGTATGCAACTATTTTGTTAAAGGGGTTCGATTGTTTGTTAATTAAAAAAAAAACAATTATAGCTACTTCCATATATGTATCCTTATAATTTAAATAATCTGTGATGTAAGAATACACCTTTTAAGACGTTACTACGTCCTTGTCATTTCCTTGGTTAAAACTAATTGATATACCAATTACACATTTGTGTACGGCAGTAAACACACCTACTCTATGTATGTATTATTGTTAGCCTTGAATGTTTGCCATCATAAGTCAAAAGTGTTTTTAATTACTTCTAAATTCTTTAGGAATTTCTTTTTACGTATGTTTAATTGAATTTTGGGTATTTGTTTAAAGAATCCTTTATTTAAATTCTTTGCTTTAAACGATGGCAATATAAAACGAACCTATTTAACATTAAATTAAATTTATTACCGTAGGAAAACACGCAGGTGCGTTGTTAAAATTAATAAAACGCATAACATTTTTTTTTAAAGACACACAATGTCTGAGACAAGCTTAAAAGCGTACGTCGAGATACGTACATAAGTATATAGACAAACATACTTCTATTTCATACGTCGCACAGTGGCGTTTTACATCGGCCTAAAGTCTGTCACTTTTCAACCGATAGAGTGATAATAAAAATTTTGATGGAGAGATGTTTTGTGGAATATTTTCTTTAGTTTTATTTTCACTCAAATTGGTTCAGAAATTGTTAGGAAATTTAAGATTAGCATATCACGCCCACATTTACAAATATTTTGACCTAATCTTTTGGTTACCTTTATTGAAATATTTTCACTATATTTTACCTAAGATGCACGCCCAGAGAAAAAACATTTTACCATATTATTGTTACCAAAAACATATTATGGTTAAATTAGTCCTCCATCAAGAAGCCACAACCATATTATGTTAACCTCCGAGCATGTTATGGTTAATAATAATTAAAATATATTAACCACTTATAATAGCATGGTTGGTATTCAACCATAGTATGTTCCCTAGAGGGAAGCGAACTGACACCGAAGTAGTCCCGTGATAGGTCTTTGGTGGTAGAGATCGGTTCTAGTTTAAACACTTTCTATAGATAAGACCTATCACTTTTACATGGTGCTGTCATTGGAGGTGGCCAATTGACACCATTTGACCACTCACAGGTCTATTCTCCATGAAGGTACTTAGTGTCAGTTACCAAAATGTAATATTATTTCAATACAATGTAGTATTATTTCAATAAAACAAGTCCTTGAATTAAATTCAAGAACCAAATTTTAGAAAGTACCAAAAAATGAGTCACAGCACCTGTGAAGACTGTACTGAAATTCATTACTTTTTCTACTTTTTTGCTCTTCATAAACCAGTTAAGGGATTGGTTCTTCTTTCACTGGTCATGAGTCCTTCCTATTTGTACTTGTTCTATGTTCACAAATCCCAGGACTAGTCTGTTGGACCAATTGACACAAATTTCCCGCAGGGTTGCTCTTGGAAAGGAGAGAAATGCAATTGTTAATTTTGAAACAAATTATTGTTAAAATTAACCATAAAATGACTAGAGGCAACCATAATATGGTTGTCGCTGACAATAATATGGTTAAATTAAAATTGATATGTTCAAAATTTTCTTTAAAAACAGTTTTGTTGGAGGTGACCACATTTTAACATGTTTTTTCTCTGCGTGTGGACATTCGATTTTAACTTATTCATGTTTACAGTGAGAGGGAAGACGTCCGCAGGATGGTTATTCCATTTACAAACAGTCCGGCAGAGATAAGCATAAAAGCAAAATACCTTCTGCACTATGGTGTTGTTGGTATAAATATTTCTTTTCTTAAAATAAAATCGATTTTTTTGTTTAGTAAACTATATGATAATTATTCATTCGTTGTTACTGTGATCTTTGGTTTTTTTTAACCGAAAATCGACTTAATTTTCAAACGTTAGTATTCAAATTTGTTATCCCTTCTCATAAGTTCGATTTTATTTCAAATATGCCAATATTTTTCATAAAGACCTATAAGACAACAATTTTTTTATAAAACTGCCTGGGGCAATTTTTCAATGTTCTTGAGCAATATTACTAATTTTATCTCTATAGTGCTTAAACGTTTAATTTCGAAAGTAAATTAAACTTCTCTTTGGTGCCTAAAAAAGGTTTTGACCAAGTTTTGTTTTTTTTTTAGAAAACTATTTTACTAGCCCTTTCGAATATTTAACATATCAATACCTGCATCTGTATGTGGCCATTACCTTAATTTATTTTTGCAAAAATAACACGATAAATTTCTCTTAAAAACAGGTGTTAGTGACATTGAAAAAATAAAGATATAAATATTATGTCTTAAACAGGGTTAAAATTAAAATTTTTAGTAAAGTTTGTTGATTGTAGGTAAAATAAGTCGAAAATGCAATACATATAGATATCCAATGGTGAATATTAAAAGAAAACTCTGCTTAACATAAGCTATATTTAAGATATTTTTTTTGTGATTTTTACTTGCAGAATTGATTCATAGATAAAAACTTTGATAAAAAAATTTCTCGTTTTATTTAATTCTTCAATCTCTCCCATTTATTAAGCAATTTGGGTAATTTTTCAATATTCCGCATATGAGTTTTTGCTGATGTTTGTATCACATTTTAGTAGATTGTAGTCACCATATTACGATAATTATTGAATCATATATTCGTAATATTACAATATCATATTTTTCCCTTAATCATATTCTTATCCTGTTAATTATAAAAAGTTAGGAAGTAATCATATTACTGTCTTGGTAACCATAATAAATTTAGAAGTAATCATATTATGATACAGCACCACTTTCACAAAAATAAAAAAAATTGGTTTGCATCGATTTTTTATTTTGTGGTACTTTACAATTTTTTTAATGTTAATACAATTTCTTTATTTTTTTTTTAAATTGTTTTTTTAATGGATATTTTTTTTTAATTCTTGAACCAGTCACTAACAAATAATTTATTTATTTATTTTATTTTTATTTATTTATTAATTGAATAGCTCCATACACAAGACTACGAGTCTTATTTTGCAGTGTGGAACTGAGAATATGTTAAACTTAAAATCATTAATTAATTAATAACTTAATAACTAACTACAATTTTTATATAAGTAATCAAAAAACAATTAAATTGAAACAATAAAAAAAAAAAAAAATCAAGATAATTTAAATATTTAAAAAAGCATAAAACAATATATTTTTATAATCAAAAATTTAGATAATTTTATATTTTTTTAATCTCAAGTAATTATGTTTCAAAGTGCTATGCTGAAAACAGTTTAAAAATATTTTCCCTGAATTTTCGTGCGTTACTTAAAAGTTGAAGGCTATAGGGTATAGAATTCCAGAGAGATACTGCGAATATGTAGAAATGCCACTCAGAAATTAAACTTTTATATCCGAACGATCTAATTCTTCTCCCCCTGCTTATGTCAGAAATACAAAGTTTACTGTACAGGTGCTCAGGTAATTCGATAGGCATTTTCAAAACAAACGACACAACTGATTGAAATTTATTTTACCAATGGAGATAACAAATTATTATTAAAGTAAATTTATTTTGTTTGCATCTTAAACATATTATGATTAATGTAAAGAAAGTTATCATGTTATGGGTATTAAATATCATGATATGGTTGTGAGTAATATAATATGTTTTGAAAGTTATCATTATTTAGTTGTTAGACAAATAATTATTTTTCAGCCAACAATACCCAAACTTATAATTGCGATAAACATTGATATGTTCACAATTACTATAATATTGCTGATATTAAATAAAAATAACGATTATTTGTGTACGACAACAATATATGGTTACAATAAACATAGTGTTGTTGCCGTAACTATGCCCAACCATATTTTTTCTCTGCGTGTATATGTTTCAGTTTTACAGGAGAATGTTTTTTGTTTTTATTAAATTTCATTAAAATTTTGTACAAAAGTTGGCGCTTAAGCTAAATTTTGCTATAAAATCGCAACGGTACCTTATGTGACTATGACATTTTAGGAGATGATGCATCTGTTGCCAATAAATTCATTTATTAAAAATAAGAAAGAAAATTGAATATATAAACATTTTTGATATATTAACATTTTGTTAGGTATTGTAAATGGGGTTATGCCCACAATTTCTACAAAAAGAAATCTAGCTGTGCATAGAAATCTGCTGCCATTTTTTAAAGGAAAACTAAAGGTAAAAACACATAGGCAAAATAAACATTGTAATAGGTAAAGATAACTGTTAGGTACGAACACGACGTTTTTTCTTTTTGTAGAAATTACGGGCATTAATTGATCAATTGAATCGGTAAAATATTTCACATATTCTTCATACAAATGATCTTCCGGGATTCTGTTTAGCACCATTGCTGACGCCTGGAAGCCATGAATGAGTAATATTAATATATGCAAATATTACTCATACGTACAGGTAAACTGCATAAGCGAATTTTTAATTGTTAAATGTTTCTTTAAAATCTTTCGTTTGTGCTTTATAACTTGTGGTCGTCTTTCTTTAAGCTAATGGTAGCGGGCACTAAACGTTTAGCACTGCCCTTTATAGCCTTAATGTAAATATTATTTTTTTCCTTTCTCCGTAATGTGGTTATTTATTGTAAACTTTGCTATGTTAATTAGTTCAACTTTATGTTGCTGCTTTTCTTGTTTTTTTTTTTTATGTTTTTCCAGTTGTGTTATTGTGAAATGCAGTAAAATGTTAAACAAACAAAAATAACCTTAGCCTTTTTTTGCTTCAATACAAAAAACTTAGTAACATTTAATAATATGTAAAAATTGTTAACTCGTTTTGAGAGGGGATTTTTATATTTTTCACCACAACAAGTGATAAAAAATTATGAAACACCAAGAAATATTAAATGATTGCTAGATTTTTGATGAAGCTTTGACCAATTGTGGGTCGATCACTTTAAAATTTTATTTGGTTACATTACTACACTCAGAGAATAAGAAAGTTTCGATATGGTCACCTCCAAAAAAAAAATTTTTAAAGAAAATTTTAAACATATTTGGGTGATTCGCAAGGTGTCATAAAGTCATATGTAATAAAATAATAACATGAAAGAATACGACTGTTTTGAGCAACCCCTCATAATTCAGTGTGCTATTTTGAATTTAAATCAGCTGATTTAAAACAAATATAAAAAAAAAATATATACCAAAAATAAAAATATTTTTTAATTCCAATCCATAAATTAATAAATTTAATTAGGTTTTCGAAATAGTTTATATGGTGGATTTTACCCGACTATTTTTTCATTTTTCAGATGCAAATCAGAAATAACTTTTAATTTGTTTGTTTATCAAACAGCAGAGTCCTAAGCCGATCTAATTTGACGCTGCAAGTGATTTGTTGCAAAAAGTGCTAGCCGCAGGTTACGGCTTACAAAAACTAATGTGGCTCGCCTCAGCCGTTCAGCGCAGGTCTCTTCGGATTTATTATGACAGCACAATAAACATTGCAAGCAATGTTTTTGTTTACAAAGCAACATCAACATTTTTAAACCATTGTAAAATGTTTGAACATTATGACAATAAAACATGAGCGGTGTGAATACCCCAATTATGTTTTTCCAATTTAATTTTTCGTTTAATTAATTATAAGAAAGGAATTTCACAACATGAAACTAATTAAAATTTATTGAAAATTTTTCATTCTTGACTGCAGCGAGAATCGAACCCAGACTTTCAAGGACTCCCACCTGTCCTGCTAAAAACCAAAAACAGTTCAACAAAATAACCACAATACTAATTATATTCTGTTTTATTTAAACATATAATTGCCACAGACAACCATATTATGTCAAGAAGCCGCAACCATATTATGGTTGCCTCCAAACATGTTGCTCTTCAAAAAAAAATAATAAAGTTAATTTAAAAACTAATTATTATCATAACTAACCATAGCATGTTTAGAGGCAACCACAATATGGCTGTGGCTTATTGATGGAGCGCTAATTTAACCACAATTTGGTTTATCGACCGATTCTAATTTTTAATTGACTTCGTCTTTATTGCAATTGGTTAATTTCAAAAGGTTAGCATGGAAAGACAACCAACCAATTTGACGGACGGTCATTGTAAGATCGTCTCAGGTGAGCGGAGCACAAACGAATAATACCCTCTCCAAGTTTTTTTCTAATTCCAATCCCGCGAAGCTCTTCGCTTGTTTCCAGGCGACCAGAGTCTCTTGGGGATATCAAACTCGCCACCCGCGCACTGACAGACTACCTCACTACCAGCTACACAGCAAAAATGAAAAACCAACTTCAATTAACGTATTTGTTAGAAATTTTTACTATTAATTAAATTCTTTACTGATTTTCCGCCTGCAAACAAATTGATCATATCAATTAACGCATTTGTAAGTTTGAGCTTTTCTTGCTGTTCAATTTCAATCAATAGGTTAAATTGAAATTTGACCACCAGTAAAAGAGGCTATATAAAACGTAAACACAAATCAAATATTTTTTTCAATCAACACAGTTAATTGAAACAATTAAAAAATTGTTTGAGAATTTTAAATATTTTGAAGTTTTTGTGTTTATGAAAACAAACATGAAAACAAGCAAATAAACACACAAACATTATAATTTTTGGTTTTAATTAAGGCAAATTAATTGGAACAATTAAAAAAATTGTTTAAAACAGCATTATTGAATTAATTGTAACAATTTTGGTGAAAACTTTTTCTGTGTAGTCTACTGGTGCATCCTGTTGTGGTGTTGGTATAAATATGTGAATCTCACCCAAGAAATTTTAAACCATTGCCTTGTTAACGAACTTATTTTTAACTTTTCTTTTTTCAAAATGATATATCTTCCTTTTGTTCCAAAACTTTGCGTCATCTTAAAGGGTTAAACCAAAAATGCATTCTTAACGCAGTCCGGGTGTATGGCTGACAGAACATGCAATACAATACTTAAATTGTTACAGAGCAACAAACATTTATTAAATAAAAAATATGTGTACATTTAAATAACCATAGAATGCAAAAAATAAATGATTTTGCTACAAAAAACCTTGTGGATTTGTTGCTCCATAAGAATGACTTAATAAATAAATAGAGGAAAAAAAATTAATGTAATGACTGAATGAATGAATAAGAAATGTGGAAAAACCAACAGATATGAAATATTGCTTGCGATAAAGTCAGCATGAAAATGCTATTTTAATTGTCACAAAGTATTAGAGAAAACATAAAGTTGATTAAGATTAAGTTTTTGTTTGTTTATTTTGTGCTTTCGCTGGTAAATAATTTTTTTTATAAACTGTAATATCGATTAACATGAGCACCTTTTCAATGACCCAGTCTCATGGTGAACCACATGGTGTGTTAATACTAAGCACTTAGCAAATGCCACTATGTATGCTCGGCAAACAAACACATATACACATTAGTCGCAATTAATTGCATAGTCTAATAAAAACTGTTCACTCAACACTTGTTGAGGAGCTATCTAACTTACGCTGCTTAAGGAATATCCAGCAGTTTCTATTGAATAGCAACAGCATACAGTTGAATCTTCCTCACAAATCGAACCACTGTACTGATTTTCATTGCCATTCAGGAACATTGTACCCGCGTAAATTTAGGTTTTAAACAAAGCCACCCTTCTGCTTAATTCTTTTTGGAAAAGCACTCTTTATCAATAAGCATCATTCTATTCAAAACACACTCTATATGAGTAGCCAACGCTCTGCGCACACACCAGCATAACACCAACATACATCTAGTAAATCAGACTTTTCACCAACATTTCGATTTAAAGTTGGGCTCGGGCCACCTACAGCATCGACTCTACTCTCTACTAAGAAAACTAAAAAGTCCAATGCACAACACTCTCACTCCAAAAAGAATGTATTGATCTCTCAGGTGGCAAGGTTGTTCATAACCCTTAAATTGTGAAATTGAAAAAGGTGTGATTGCAGACCCATGTGGGTCAGTTAATGAAGTAGAGTTATTAAAATTATTGAAAAAGTGTGAATGTATTTATTACAGTAATTATCTTAAAGCCAAAGACCATCTTAACTTGAGAAAAATACTCTCTCCAAAAAAAGCCATCTTTTCATGCCAAAAGCATACAAAAGAGAGTATGCAACAGAATTGGGGATTTCATGCAAGCAAAAGGACAAAGAAATTCATTTGGGGATTGGGGATTTAATAAAAATAATCGGGGATTTTTTGGGGATTTTATATTTTTCCTTCTTTTATTATTAACGCTTATTTTTCTTTGTTTCGTATATAAAATATCAAAAAAGTAGCAAAACTTTTATCTTACTCTTGTCAACAACTTATACTGTGTAAAGCGCCCTCATTAAAATTAATATTTACTTAATAAACTTATATTATTATTATTCATAAGTGAATGGTTTACAAAAGAAAAATTTAAAAAATTATCAAAACCGTTGAAAACATATACAATTTCTGATTTTTTAAAGACAATTTTTAAGCAAATATGTCTTCCCCAAAAATAAGTAAATACGAAAGCCAATTAATTAGAGTTTGGGAAATATGTATTTTTATTGTTGGTTTTTAGGATGGCTAAAACCGATTGAGCTAGCTCCAAATTCTTATAAATTGACTCATTCGTCTTCAAAAACAGCATATTATTCTGCCTGTAATTCCTCACTGGTATTGCATAACAAGGATTTAAAAAAACATACCGAAACCAGTCGCCACAAACAAAATAAAATAATTTTTTTTATTAAAAATTTTTATATGGGGATTTTTGGGGATTTCTTATTAAAATTTTTCTTACTATTTTTTAAAAAAATTTTAAATTTGGTCAGAAAAAAAATCAATAAAAAATATTAACTTTTAAAGGTTATATTTTTGTAATTTGGGGATTTTTGGGGATTTATTTTTAATTTTTTGGGAACATGGAAAAAAATACCTGGCAGCCCTGAAAGAAGACCGCAACAAATAGTCAGACCGGTGCCGAGTCACCGGGGGCTATTGATTGCTGTGTTACCAGATTACTACGAGTACTCTGGTGACTACCCCAGACTCATGAACTCTGAAAACTTTAAGAGCCCTAGCATTCGATTGTTTACCGCAATCTTAGCGTGCATCGCCAATTTTCGCCAGTACTTTAGCTACGCCCCCTCAGAGGAGCAGCATTCCTCCGTAAATAGCGTAATTGAAAATTAGTATTTAATCTCAAACTGCATTAGAGTTATAACAAAATATATTATGTTAAATCTGTATATAAAGGTGCATTTTGAAAACTTTAATCGCATTTTGCCAAGTTTGATTTTTTTGAGACATGACTATGTTGCAATAAAGGAGCGATATGCAACCAATGTATATAGATTTTTCATAAATGCTTAACTTTCATAAATCATAAAATTCAAAGGACTTTTGTTATTTCTCAAAATATATGCAAATGCATTTTACATAAGTTATGAACACATTTTACGATATTCAAATATATGATCTCAAAAAAAAAACCCTTTTTAGAAAACTATCAATAAAAAAGTTTTCTTATCAAAACAGTATCCTTTAGGTAACAGCTTTCAAAATATCCATAAATATTTGCTCAAAAAACTTTAGAAAAAGTTATTTTGTTTTGTGTACTCAGATTGTATTATGTAAATGTATAGTTTTTCTTTTTAGAAATAATGTGTTGTTTTATTTCTGCTATTCTTGAAAACTTTTATTTGTACTCAAAATAAATTGATCTAATAGCAGCAATGTGTGTTATTAGTGTGTCTCATCAGGTGTCGAGATATTATGTATGAGCATGGAGAATGGTTTTACTTAGTTACGGCTCACACGCTTCAACTTTAGCTGCTTAACTTTTAAGTTTTGAGAACAGAGAAGAAGCAAAGAAAAGAGTAAGTATGGATATTTATGTACTCGTGAGTACCCTTTGTTTTTTTTTATTCGTAATTGTATGCAGAAAGTAATCTGCAGGTAATTTTGAAGCATAAGTCATATGTAACCGACTAGAAAAGAAACTCTTTCAAACCAAAATAAAAAATTACCGCTCAAAATTTCCTGCCGAGTGCCCACAATTGTACTTTTAAAATAAGTATCTTCGGCTTAACCAAACAGAAAATATTAGAAGGGAACAAATTTGAACTTTTTTTGTGCGATCTGGAATTTAATTGCAAATTTTTACTAATTTGAGGACGCTCTTTATCGAGTGAGCTCCCTGAATCCTGGGTTGCTTCTACACCGAGTCTACTGTATATGAAAAAAAAATTAAAGTTAAATATTAAATGATGTGATTCTTTTCTTGTGGTAAAGGGTGGCCCAAACATAATGCACGATGTTAATTGTGAGTCACACCTTAACGTCAAGTTTTTTGCCCAACTTAAGCTGACATTTCTTAGTTTCCGTGTTTGACAAATGCAACAATGGAGAGGTACACAATTGAGCTGCGCGTTAAGATTGTTGAAGACAGACAAGAGTGAATGGTGGCTTTACAAAGAAACTCGTCTTCAGCGACGAGGCACGCTTTTACCTCAGTGGATTTGTTAACAAAGAGTATAACCGCCTTTGGGAAAATGATAGCTCACGAGTGATTGCTGAAAAGTCGATGCATACACAAGGAGTGACTGTTTGGTGCGTTTTACGGCCCGATGACGCCCGTACTTCTTCGAAAATGTTGTTGGCCAAGCAGTTAACGTCAATGGCGTTCACTATCGCGGGATGATATTGGATTTCTTGTGGCCAGAAATTGAGGATACGGACCTGGGCGATATGTGGTTACAACAGGATGGTGCCACATGCCTCACAGCCAACGAAAAAACAAGTTGTATAATATTATAAGTGACGTTTAAAAGGGGTTTATTTAGTTTTAAATTAAGATTTTAACAAAATCTTCTAAAAATAATAATAAATACGTAATATTGTTGTTGGCAAAATCTGCAAAGGTTTTCTTAATTGAAAATGTGTGTGGTTGCGAAAAAAAATGTTGCTTTATTGTGAACACCAAGTGATAATGTTGCTGCCATTTAAACGAAGCTTTTTGGTCAAAAGTAGACGCAGCCATAGTAATTTGCTCATATCTAACCCACTGAAATTGGCTGCATTTCAATAGCAAACCTTGAGTCCCGATCGTATCTGGGATCTTCGGTAAACCTTTTTCAACAACACACGCTATCAATTTGTTGATATGAAAAGTTGACATTTAATGCAACAAAGTTTATATTTAAACTGCAATCAGCTGGACGAAAACTCATTGACTCATGACTCATTGTTTGCCTATAATATATTTAACCTTTGATGCGTGGTCGAGCGTCTTCCTAAGTCTACTATTGTAAGCTCTCAAAAAAAGATGTACAAGAGGTTCAAGCAAAAAATAAAGTCTGTATGCAATTCAATATTCAACTTTTTTTAAGACACAATTGTAGTCACAATTATTTCTTTTGATTTACCCGCACTAAAAGAAAGATGCTTCATATATTTAATGAATCGTTTTCATAAAAAAATTTTCATTGGATAAATAAAAATGTTCATTTTTTAAATGAAATTTCATAGTTATAATGAAGTATTTTCGTTAAAATCGCTTCATTGGATTTCGTAATTACGTTAAAAGTTTTCATTGGATATATGAAAACTTAAGTTTGTCCAAGTTAAAAAAAAATTCAATTGGGAACATAATAAACAATAAACAAACATAACTATATTCATAAATTAATACAAAATTATAGTTTTTATAGTTTCCTTAAAAATATGTTAAATTGTTAATTAAAAAATGTAAGATTTAATTATTTCATACATCTAATGTAATATGCCATTAAATTTATAAAATCAAAATTTTTTTTATAAAACCAACAATTGAAAAAAAAAATTAATTTTAACATTCAAATAATTCTATAGTCGCAATAATCAAAAGTATAAGCATATTTCAAAAAAGCATGCTTTCATAAATTTGAATTTTCATTATGAGAATGAAAAATGTCATTATAGTAATGAAACAAAAATTTTCAATCCATAAATATGTATGTTTTTAGTTTTCTTTAATATGTACATACCTACCTACATATAGTATGTAATAAGTAATGAACAAATAAATGTTCTCCTTTAAAAAAAACACACCCTTATTTTAAACTGTTGTCAACCCAATGATGTATACGAAAAAGCTTGTTCTGTCTTTATGTGGTCTTTTTTTATTATGCGTTAGCAAAAAAAAATCAACGTTGTTATTGTTGTTTTGGAGAATTTAATCTCATATTTACGCTCTGAATTGAGTAATGGCAAAAACTTAGTTTTTTTATTCAAAAACTACACTGCTCCGGTAGGCTAGCTGTTCGTGAGCTAGCCTATCAACGCCAAGGTTGCGGATCGATTCCTGCTAAGCGACTCTGTTTTAAAAAAAAAAAAAAATTTAAAAAAAAAATTAAAAAAAACTAATAAAACAAAAATAAAAAATTCAAAAAAAAAAAAAAATTTTTTTTACTTTTTGAAAGTATTCATCCAATGAATAGTATTCATAGATCTTATGTAATGTTTCATTAAATACATTTTAATGAAACAGGTTTCATTGATCCAACGAAGCGCTGCATAGGTTCCTTTTTAATACAATTTTTCATGGGATTAATGTCAAAATTCATTGGTATTGGGAAGAAAATTTTTTCAGTGCACACGTATTGTTTGAAGAAGACATTCATTCACATATTTCAACTTAAACATTGATTACAATTGTTCACACAGCAAGACCGACAATTCACACCACTCACCACAGGATTTTTATCAAGCGTTTGAAAATCAATCATTTCTGTCGCAGTGTGAATGCTTTCATCTGCATTGGAATAAGAAAAAAAAATCAACCTCACAATCTGATCCAACAACAAGCGTTACAAAGCAACAAACTTGCGGCAGCTTATTAAGACCAAGTAGTAGTTGCTAATGACATCATTCGTTTCGGAAAGTAGTTTGTCATTAATTTGTAGTGATTTTATTGACGTAGACAAGCACAAGAAACTAGGAAGTTGCGTCAGTAGGTTGGAATTTAGTACGAGGAAATGAAGAGATTTACAAGCCAAATGTTGGAATTAAATATTTAATGCAAAAAAAAGAAGGAAATAATATTAATATAAAGAAATCTAATGTTGTATAAGCAAAAAGATAAAGGGTCGATTAAATTAACGGTGACAAAAGATAAATAAAAAAACACTGAAGAGTGCTATATTCGGCTGTGCCGTATCCTAAATACATTCACTTAACGTAAAGCAACGACTTAGACCACCCACTAATACATGTTATCAAACAGAATTAAAAAAAAAAAAAAAAAATAATATATCGTCGAGGCGACGTTATCTTGACATACAAATATCACTTAATCAAAAAGAATGAGATAAGAATGTTTCCTGTTTCCCGTCATGTTTGGCAAGTCATCATGAATGTATTAAAGCTAGAGCAACGCTTTCAAATTGTGAAAACTTACTTAAAAAAAAAATAAATCTGCTAGCGATGTTCATAGAACAATTAGTTCATTTTATGGTCAATATAATCGGCCATTAACAAGATAAAAAATGTGCGCAGCGTAGAGAGTATAAAGCGAAGTATTTAATAAGACGTTGAAATTTCGATTTGTCGTCGTTCATAACATGTTGGACAGCGCGTGCAAGAATTGAAGTCAAATTATCTTCGCTTGCATCTCATTTTTACTGATTGGGCTCATTTTAATTCAAAGAATTGTGTTAAGTGATAAAACTAATTTCTGGTTAAATGGATACGTCAACAATACCTCCGTATTTAAAGCAAAGACAATCCTCATGCCGTTAAAGGACTACCGTACATTAGGATTTACGGTTTGATGGTGTCTACACGCTGGCGGCAACATCGGTCCTTAATTTTTTTAAAATGAACAAGCAACTGCCGCTACGGCGAATGACGAGAGCTACCGAGCCATGCTGCCTGCATTTTCCAAAAATTAATCAGACATTCCAACAAGATGGCGCAACTTGCCATACAGCGCTCTTTACAATGGATTTATTGCAAAATCAGTTTGGTGACAATTTGATTTCCAGAAGATGTCCTGTTCACTAGCCCCTCGTTTGCGCAATTTAACGCCATAACTAATCGGCTATGATTAGCCATTGGCTTATGCCGACAAACCAGCAACTCTCGAAGCAATGAAAGCCAATATTCAAGCCGCCATACGGCCAGATTTGTTCGAAAACGTAGTAAAAATTTACCGATCAAATGGAACATGTAAAATCATATTAAAAAAATTAATGCCATTAAATGATTTACCAAGTTATATGAAAACAGATTTCATTCCTACAATATTTCTGTTTTGTTTTACCATTTTTAGTTCTCATGCAGCTAAAAAATTACTCTATACAATAATCGTTTTGTGGAGTATACAAAAATTAAAAATACGCAGCAAAAAAAAAAAAAAAATTCTTTATTTAGTCTCCGAGCAAAAGACCCCAAGTGCTTCATATTAATTTGGTTTTAGCAACAATTACGTTCATTTAAAAATGACGTTAATGTCACATATTCATATTATTGTCCCACAGGACAACAAAACTCCAAGTATTCAAACAAGTTGCAAACAATTTTTTTTTTATTTAAACATAGCGCATTTTGCTGATTTTAAATTATTTCATTTCTCTTTGCAATAGATAACGTATAAACTATTTGCGGAATTCGCATGTGAATAGCGGCAGGAAAGAACAGAGACACATTTATCAAAGCAAATAATTTTTTTTTGTGGTTCATGTGTGTGTTTAAAATTAATTGTTAATATTTTCTGTTTTTATACCTTCAACCACTACAAAAAGTACCAAAAAACTTTTTATACAACATACAAATTTTGTTTGAAAAAATGTATTGCTTCCATTCTATAAGTCCTATTGTATGTATACCCTGCAGATAACGAGACTAGTCCATACATGCATGTAAAGAATAGTCCATAAAGGAGTAGGAGTACTCCAAAACTACTCCAAATATATGGGTAAATGGTGGTCCATTTAACATTACGATGTCCTAGGAGGGGACCATATAACCCACCGAAGTAGTCCCTAAACTACTCTATGGAGTAATAAAGTGGGTTAGTTTTAAAAGTACTCCATGTCATTACAGTATGGAGTACACTAAAGCGGTACTTTAAGCATTTTTCATTTTTTACTAATCGTCTTTTATGGCGTGCCCTGTAGGCTATTATTGCTATTATTACATATATTTACTTGGTATTTTTAATTTGTTTACCTTTTATTCACAAATTACACAAACTTTCACTTTTAAATAAACAATTAATAATGGACACCATCAGGGCTACCAATGTGTAATACTGTAAACTATAGAAAAGTATACATCATGCAGTTGTTGGCAGCACTGCATGTTAATTTCTTTTAACATGGTCCATATTAAAGTAGATTGGACCATTTGTAAATAGTCCATTTAAGCCACAATGGACCACGTAACCCAATATTATCTGTAGGGTATAAATATATATGGGGGATTTCATGTCAAGTGACACGGAAAGAAGTTTATTTTCTAAAGTAATCAATTTCGTTTCTTAAAATGAAAAAAAAAAAAAAATCCAAAATCCAATAATAATTTCTTGGAATTAACTTTGTATTTAGTAAAATTTTCTTAAACAAAAAAACACTTTCTCATGACCAAAAAATTTACGTTTTCTGATATGATCAAAAATTTCTTACAATAAGAAATACAAAAGTAGCTTGTTTTTCTTAAAAATAAGAAAGGTATTTTTGGGCTCAAGCTGCCTTTATTTAATATTTGTCTGGTTTTCTTGAATTTAAAATAGAATCGAATTTCTTGCATCAAGAAACAAATGCTAGGGATTTCTTTAAATTTTTCAGAAACTGCTCAAGAACACTTGGTTTGATTCAATGAATTTTTATTTAACCTTCATAAGGTCTTCAAATTTGCAGACGTTAAAGGTCTTCTTGACCCAAAAAGAAAATTTTATATAAAAACTCACTTATTTTCAATTAAGTATGTTTAAAAAGTTGATATTTTATTTTTGGATTTACTCAGTATATTGAAGCTGTATTTATTGTTAACATTTATTGCGAATAAAAAAGTACATTTATCATAAAGTGGTTGTATCTGTTTTGTGACATAATTGGCAACGACTTATTTTTGACGTATTTTTGACTGGTAAACATTTTTTTCCTAGGTTTTGGCTGAAGATGACGGTTGCTGTTCCTGCTCAGCTACTACATGCATTTTTTTGCAATTTTTCGTGAACATTTGTCTTTGGGTAATGTTTTTGGCTACTTGATATAGGTCGCGACAAGTTAAAAACCTGAATTTTCTGAGAAATGTCGACGTTTGGCAAAACAGTTTTCGTTCTAGCCATATTAATTAAGCTAACGTTAATGATAGCCTTTAGTTGCCAAAAGCTCTGGTGGCAATTCAATCTTGTTTTGTACACATAGTTTCTACTAAAGTAATTTGATTCTCTAGCAATTTTTGTCCTAATTAGTACGATGTAAAACAATGGTCTGCAGTAATACTGTGACATTTCAAACCAACTGTCAAATCAAGAACTAAATGCATACATTTGTTGATTTCAGGCAAAGCTCCTATTTAATGACCTATATACGGTTGTTAATTCCAGGCTTAGCTATTCAACCCATCGATTTCATAGCTCACGAATCGGCGCAAATTTCTCTAAAATTCGGCGTTCAATGCGAGTATCCTTGTTGTCAAATCTTAGTACTCTCGAGAGATTTTTGGATCTGTTCAACGACATGATTGCTCTAAAAAAAGTTTTTCCATCCACAACATCCCACAAACTGTCTGTACTTTTATTATTTAATCTATACAATTCAGCTAACCAATAAATGTGAAATTTTGGTGTTAATAACTTCAGTCTAATCATTACTAAATACACATTTACCTGAATTATTAGTAAACTTCAAAATAACACATGTCTCAAGAGGTGAAAAAAATAAATAACAACTCTAAATTTCTAATGAAAATTCAAGAATTTTGCTGCAGGTAAAATATGACCCAAAGACCTTAGGTGCAAAAAATTTTATAAATATTTTGTTCGCCAATATTTTTTTCTCAAAACCTAACGTAGTTGTTTGCATTTAAAATTAAATAAAAGTCATAAAATATAAAAAAAGATAAGTCACTCACTCTTAGAAAAAATTTAACTTTTATTTCAAAATGGGTCAGATTTGACCCGAAGACCTTATGAAGGTTAAATCGACACGTTAAGCAAATCAATCAAAAGTTTCTTATTTTTTTTTTATTTTAAGTTTTCTTAAAGTCACTAATGCTACACGTTTTTTACAAAAAATTCAGGCTTTTTTTCGTATTTTGTAAAATATTATTGTCTGATTTCACCAACTTATTTAAAAGTAAATTTATGTTTAAAATTCGTTTTGCTTGTCAAAAAAAAATTTTTTAAAAATTATATGAAAAACCATATTTAAATAAGTATTGATATTTAAATGGAATTGGTGTATTCAAACATATAAGCAACGAATAGAATTAAAAAAAATTTGTTTTAGCTGTGTTTAAGTAAATTTTAGTTCGCTTTGAGTCATAACTTTTTACTTAAACCAAGCCACACATATGTACATTAGGGGTATAACCAATTTTTTGGCATAGTGCCTAGTAACCACGAAAATTATAAGCTTTTGTAATTTTAATCAAAAAAGTTCACGCACCAATTGGTTTTTCTAAAAAACCAATGCAATGTTGAATATTCCTTATTTTATACGGTGTTTTTTCTTCATTTTTATTTTTTTTCGTTAAAAAAGATTAAAGATACGTTTTGGTTGGCGGAAAAGTCTCTTACCATCTCTAAATATTAATGAAATTTTATACTTAAGTTATTTTTTGTTTTAACTAAACATATTATTAATTTTTCTTAACCAAAAATAAAATTTTAAAATTTTCAAAACTTCATTGCGGATGGTGTGTGAACTTTTTAACCTTAGCGAAATAACTAATATAAGCTCCATTTTAGTTTTTTATGCTCTATCGGACTGTGCTATGCCAATTTTGATATTTGAAAAAATTGTTAAAAAGTTATATCCCTAATTTACATATGTTTACAATAAGAAAAATTTGGCTTGGACGAGAATGGTGCAACATTTTCTATGTTCAAGCCATATTTTCTGGTGATGTAGTAGATAATTATTTGAAATAATTATATTCTGTAAACCCAACTTTTGAAACCGATGTCTGCCGATTGGGATGAAATTTGCACCAAGGTTAGTCCTTTTGGATAGTAGTTTGGACACAACAAGATCGGTCAAAAAACAAATTTTGCTAAGAGCAATAGCTAGTTAGTTACATAGATGAGAAAAAACACCTGTTAGGCCAAAATGTTAAATTTGACCCCCTAGATCCCAGAGAGTTCTTGACCGATCTTGTTGAAAAATTGTGTCCAAACTACTAGCCAATAGGACTTCTCAATTTTCAAAAGTTGGGTGACTTGACATGAAATCCCCCATATATGTTCTGGTGCCCGGGCAGGCTAGTTGCTAGTGAGGTAGTCTATCAGTACGATGGTTGGTGGTTCGGTTCTCGCTGAGGGTCTACTTTACTATTTTTTGCATTTTACAAAAAAAATTTGGTAAAAAATGTTTTCTTTAGTTTCATTAAATATAACGGTGTATATGCATTATTTTACAAAAGTTTTTTTCAAATAGAAACTGGGAATTATTTCCTTTCGTAGGTTACTTTATATTATATTCAACATTTTTTTTATTTTTCGAATTTATTCTATGAGCTAAATTTCAGTTATGTATTTTATAAAGCTTTTTTGTAATAGTTCTATTCCTTAAATTTTTAGGAATGACTTTTATACACTACCAGACTATTATATTGTATTTTCTTGTTACATTTTACCTTAGCTATCCTTTGGATAGCAATGAAGTATATTGTATGTACAGAAAAATTTACAATTATTAGACACCAGCAGAATGTAATGAAAGAAAATCTATATATATAAAATTGTAACGTTACTGACTGACTGACTGACGGCTTACTGTAAGGATTTGATGTTCTAGAGTTACTTAATAAAAACTTAAGCTTTTTTTTTAAGATATTTAAAAACTTTTGGTTTTCATGTACAAAATGTTTTTAAGTGTGTACTTTTCTCTGTGTGTTTTCTTATAAATTTTTAATTTCATTTAATAATTTACTATTTTATCTACTAACTATAGTTATGTACAAATTTAATTTTAAAATACGTTTTTCTTTCGTTCAGTAATGTTCTATTAAATTGTTTCTAAAAAAAGAAAAAAAAAAAACTTTAATGTATCCATGTGGAGTACTTAACAAAAAATAGAAAAATAAAAACTTCCATTTTCTACTCAAAGCCGTATTTGTGTTCGTTTTACACCTTAAATACACAAAAATACTTTTGGCCAGAATTATTCTTATTGTTGTACAAGTTTGTGAATTTTCGCATCCGCCTTTGTTTGTTGTTGTACAAAAATGTGTTTGTATTCAACTGAGTAACTTTTTTTTTTTTTGGTGTAGGTGTGTGCAGGAAGTGACAAATTGCAATTTTCGAAAGTTTCACAAACACGACAATAGAATAGAAATTGCTTAAAAGTTTTGTGTAAAAACTAAAAAAAAAAAAAATAAAACTTCCCAAGAAGCAACTGGACAAACATGTACCGAAAATAAAATGATTATTTTTATATTGTGACGCAAGGAGATGAAGATCTCTATAAAATTCTTAAATGGACAATTATTTAGAGTTTAATTTAAAAATTTTTAAAGTACAAAAACATTATTTTATATTGTTAGCTGAATAAAGAAAATGTATTTTGAGAATGCTTGTTATTTAATTATTTTTATTTATTAACTTGTTTCTTAAAAAACTATTTTTAACGGAACATTTTTAAATATCACTGCGGGAAATTTGTGTCAATTGGCCCAGCAGACTAGACCTGAGATTTGTGAAAAAGAACAAGTACAAAAAGAAAGGACTCATGACCAGTGAAAGTAGAACCAATCCCTTCACTAGTTTTTGAAGAACAAAAAAGTAGAAAAAGTAATGAATTACAGTACAGCCTTCACCGGTGCTGTGACACATTTTTTGGTACTTTTTAAAATTTGGTTCTTGAATTTAATTCTAGGAATTGTTTTATTGAAATAATAGCACATTGTATTGAAATAATATTACATTTTAGTAACTGACACTAAGCACCTTCATGGAGAATAGACCTGTGAGTGGTCAAATGGTGTCAATTGGCCCCCTCCAATGACAACCCCATGTAAAAGTGATAGGTCTTATTCATACAAAGTGTTAGAACTAGAACCGGTCTCTACCACCAAAGACCTATCACGGGACTACTTTGGTGTCAGTTCGCTTCCCTATAGGGATATAATGGTCAATTTTTGTGTTAACATATTTTTATGCTTTCTTTCACGCTTATAAATCTCTTAACCCTTTGACGCATATGGGACACCGGTGTCCGTTAATTTAAACAAACTATTTTTTTCATATTGAAAACAATTACGCAACTCTAGATACACCAATCGCTCACATGTAAACAAGGTTTTATTTTATTCAAAGGTTGGTACCACTTAGCTAGAAAGCTAAAACAATTATCGTTATTTTGTTTTTGGTAAAGTTCAAAGTGTTTTTTTAATTTTTTCAAAAGTGTTTTTCGATACGATTTTGTATTTTTCAAACTGGATTTCGATACATATTGTTAGAATGGTAAGAATTGCTTCTAGTTTTAGTGTTTTTCTTTATAAGAAGTGATTTTGAAGTAACTAAACAAAGTCATTTTTGTCAAGGGACACCGGTGTCCCAATATGCATAAAAGGCCGCAATTACTGAAGACTAAAAAATCATTTTTAACAATTTAGTTACCTTATTCATAAAATTATTTTATATCTAGGCTCATAAAATTGAAAGAATATTCCACTTGACTAACAGTGAAATAGGCTCAATGTGCCGTAATAGATAAAACGTAGACAAGTAGGATCAGCCCAATGTCTAGAGATAACGTGTCCCGAAATAGTTCATAAGTAAAATTAAAACATGGGTGGTGTAGATCTCATGGACCAGAAGAATGTCACATATGAAGTGGACAGATAATCAAATATTACTAGCTTCTTTTTTTCGATTTATAAGAATTGGAATGAACAATGCATACATTATATATGAAAAACTGTATTCTGAAAAATGTATTGAAGGTAAAAATCTTACATCTCTTGAATTCAGGCAGGTTGTTGCCAGGGCCATGATTGGCAATTTTTCTATTAAGAAACACTCCCTGCCCTCAGCGTCCATGATAAAAAACGAATTCAAAATATAGGACTCAAGCGGTCAATACCTCCTCACATAATGAAAGTCGCCATCACGTAAACGATGTGTTCAATGTGCTAAGAGTGGAATAGAGAATCGAACCAAAAATATATGTGCAATCTGTAATGTTCATTTATGTTTTACAGCTAACAGAAATTGTTTTGAAGAATTTTTTATTTTTTTTTTGTTTGTTTTTGGAATTAAAGAGGTGTACCCAAATTGGCACTACGGTCACTTTAAAAAAAAAAAATTAAAAAAAAAAATTTTTTTTTGATGTTATAGAAATTTCTGAAATTTTAGTTTATCAATAAGGTAAACATATATTGAATGATGTCAAAAACTTTGCCATAAGCCGGAAATAATGAAGTGTTCCCAAATTGGCACAGCGAGCGTAAACGGTTTTGAAAATCATACCATTAATATCTTACCATTAATATCTCACCATTAATGTCTTCTGGATTTTCTAATAATATTCTTGAACCAATTGGTTAAGGATTCGTCGTTTTTCCAATCTCCATTACTCTTCTCTGCCTTTCTTGTGATATTCAGCAATTTACACATTGGTCCATATCAGGTGAACCTTGTCTTTCATCTTGATTCTTCCACAAAATTTGTTTAAGGTCTTAGTAAGTAACACCACTGCAGAGTCTAGCGTAGGCTTATTGTCAATATAATCTGGACACATTGGTAATTTGTCTCCGAGAATACCTGCATAGGCCTGTTCACTGAGTTAGGAATGAAAAATTTAAGTCAATATACCATGTTATTAAAATAGTCCTTTGACACATTTCTAATTCCCAATCGTATCTGAGAATTTGAAGAAAATTAACAGAATCGTTCCATAATTTAACATAAACTATCTTGCAATGTTGGTATTTAGATTAAATTTGATCAAAAACTATCTTAATGCAACATAAATTCACTTAGCATAGTTTTTATCAGAGTTCGAAAATAAACAGTATATTATTTAGCATTCGGCTCACACGCCCAACAACCATATCTATTTTTTTTGTGATTGTGCAGACGAACACAATACAGTTCGTAACTATTTTCAAGAAAGAGCCGAACATTTTATAGCGTTCTGTTCTTCATTAAAAAACTAAACAATTGTAGTGATACTTAATATATTAAAGTTCTATAATGTTTCTTCTTTTACATTGATAAAGAAATGAACAAACAAAAAAGTTTAGGAACGATCGCACCACGAACAGCTTGTGTGTTTATTGTGTATATGTTTTGTTTGTGTAAAATTATTTTGCTGGTTTTTTGTTTTTTTTTTTTTTTTTTGTAAAAAATGTTGTTTTTTTTACCAGCCAAAAAGAACGAACATTAATGAGCCGAACCGAACACAATAAAGTTTGTGGGTTTAAAAAAAAAAACGAACGGAATTAAATGTTTTCATCTTGTGTTGAGTTGGGTAAAAACAGTATTATTTTTTTATTCGAAAGATGAGATTTTTTTAATGATTTTCTACACAAACATTATATGCGTTTGTGTTTTCCACAAATCCACCGAACCGAACACTAAGGAGCGATATTTTCTGCTTATTTTCGAACACTGGTTTTTATACTCTTCACCGAAGTTAAAAGGGTATATATAAGTGTGGAATTGCGTTTGTAATTTCTAGAATCTTACGCTCAAAAGAAAAATCAATCTATCCGTACTCAAATCAATCCGAAGCGGTATTAATAGTACAGTGAGTACGGATTTTCTTGAATCAATTAGAGAAAGATTCATTCAAGTACGGATTTTCAGTCGCAAAATACTTAAATTATCCATATTGAATCCCGTTTCGTACTTGAAATAATCCGAAAAGAGATTGAGTTAAGTAAAACTAAGACGGAATCAATCTTAAAATACGCTTTATTAAGAATTATAAAATTGTTTTAATCCGAATTCGTACTTAAAATAAACCGAAAATTAGAATGATTTATGTAAAACTAAGATTGAATCAATATCAAAATGCGATTGATACAAGTATTATAAAGTTGATTTTATCAAGAATTTAGAAAGAAAAAGTTATAATGATTGATTTACTTACCCGTACTACACCTTACAGAATGATAAAACACCAATATCATGCCCGATATGGTTTTTATTTTAGAAATCTTATGTACATATTTAACTAAAAATATAAACTAAATGAGAATCCAGAGTTCAAATTTACTTTTTAACCCTTAGTGGTGCACATGAGTTTCGCCGGACCTTTTTTTAATGTGTATAGAAAATTAAAACATGCGTAGGCCGGAGGGTTAAACACAACAAAAAGTTTATTTTTTTTTTTAATTGATTAACGAATTTTATACTTATTTGAAGAAATTCCGAGATTAATTTTCGAAAGTAATCTCATTTAGGATTGGTTTGAGTACGTTTGAGTGTTATTCGTATTTTTGAGTACGACTCGTACTTAAAGTAATCATAAAAAACTTGATTTATCCCGAGTGTTTTTCTTTCTGTGTAGGCCCTTTAAAGTTAAAATATTCTGGGTCCTTATCAGTTGCGAAGTATGCATGTTAAAGCGAGTTTTCCGAATACCCCAGAAATAATGGGGACTAAGTTGTTTTACATTTTTGTCACATATACTTTGTTAAAGTTTGCCATTGAAATTCAGCCAGATTCATTCATAAATGGCTGAGATATGAGCAAAAAACCATGACTGCCTCTAATTTTTTTCATAAATTCCCATGTTGTTGTTGTTGTTGTTTTTTATGACCATCACTGACTGAAAAGTAACAAGTTTTATACATACCTTGTCTAAGTTGGCTATTTTTTAAACTGTTTTTGCATTTTTTACACATAATAACGACACACATGTTTAGCGAAGTTGATTTACCGATGTCCGTCTGTCCGTCTTTTTTTATGCATATCTAGAGAACGGCAAGAAACAAAGTTACCAAATAAGTTACAAGCATCTTGACTATCAATACACAAAATATTGGCAAGATTGAAGAAATGGACGTGGCTTAAAATAGATTTATTCATATCTAAAGAACGGTATTTATAAAAGTTTCTGTTGTTATCGCACCCTGGTGAAGGGTGCTTCGCCGAATATAGCACTCTTAATCTCTCAAAATCAGTCCGAACTTGACCATAGCTCTCATACAAATATCATTCCAAAAAGAGCTTTTTAAATGTTGGTATTGATATAAAATTTAGCGACGATAATAGCTACTATGTAATGTTGGGTCCAGAATTTACAATAGTAAAATCGTTTCCCCTTAATCCCTTAAATCGATTTAAGACGAGCAAATCTCATGTATATATATTTAGATAATATCGGCACAAAGTACTTTTATATGAATAATATAATTTTGTTTTGCCGGGTCCATTATTGCCCATGGGTCCTAGAACAGCACACTCACATAAAATTGTCTGCATATACTGTGGTATAGTCCAGCCAAAAAAATGTACATTATCAAAAGAACGACTTGCCGTATTATGAGCCAGTAAAAAATTTAGGTTATTGATAAGCAGTTTTGTAGGGGAGAAAAGAACAATTCTTTCTTACAAACCTGCTACCAAGAGGCATTATTTTTATATGGAGAATTCCCACTTGAAAGCCGTATTTTTTCCTTTTCGCCCAAAAACCATTTGATGACTGATTGCGTACAAAATATGTAATTTCAAGAATCTCTTGCATCCGAAAAGTTTCGGAAATAATCGTAACATTTAAAAATCATTGCAATTAAGGGATTAAGGGAGCACTCTGAATTTGCTCGTAAATGTTTTCTTTGAAATATTCTTTTTACTTAAAAGCGATAACGTTAAGTTAATTAATCACTGTTATAAGTTAAAAATTCAATTCTATTATTTTCTCTTCTCTGCTGCTACAAAGTAGTATGTAATAGCCAGCGCATGCATCAGCGCTCATGTACTTTTCTAGCTTCTGGAAGCCCTCAAATTTTTTACTTGGGACTTTACTTTTTGGTTGTCAAATTTGATTACTCGATTACCAAACGCATTACATTAGATAAGAAAAATACAACGTAGTAAAAGAACTAATTTTTTAAGTAATAAAATAAGGACGACTGAAAATATTAAGTGTTAAAGTAATTACTAAAAGGAAAGTACCTGCACAGAAAAAATTAAAAATTGTCTCTAGTCACCAAATTCATAGAATCAAACAAGCAATTTGATGATTATGCCCCTATTACCAAAATGAATTTATAGGTTACTAAAAATATGAAATAATGAATATATATATATATATATATACATATATGTATATATATTATTAATATAATAAATTATAATTCTATTTCTTCGACCTTTTTTATTAAATAAATCTTAATAAATTACTCAAGCTTAAGGTCACTTCTTTAAAAAATTAATTAAATAATTAATTAATTAATTAAATAAAAATTAAAATATTTTAATTAATTTTTTAAAGAAGTGACCTTAAGCTTGAGTAATTTATTAAGATTTAATTAATATAATAATATATTTCAATTAAAAAAATGATCAAAAAACTTTGTCGATTCAAACAACGTGTTAATTGATTTAATTAAATATAGCTCAGGTTTTGACAATTCTCAAGAACAATTCAACAAGTTTAAGTTATTTTATTTTAAACGAAAAAATCAATTAATATGTTTTTTTATTTAATTAATATTTTAATTACAAATTTATTTCAAAACAACTAAAATGGTAATTAGAATAAAATTATATTTTTAATTTTCTTTCAACAAAAAAAAAATAATTGATTCAATTATCACATTAATAAAATTTACATACTTTTTAAACAATTTTGTTAATTAATAAAAAACTAATAATAATTTTTTCTATGTACGTTAAAAAGTATTTTAGTATTTTATACAAAAAAGAAACTAATAAATTCGTAAGAACTTATTATTTTATTCTCATGCCATGTAAAACAATTAATATTGTAATCAAAAGTAGAAGTCATTCCGCTTTAAATAATATTTTATTTTATTTTATTTTAATTTAATTTTTTTAAATCAGTTTTTTGCCTATAAAAGGCTTTTGGCAATTCTGATTAAATTAGTATACAATTTTCTTGTAATTAAATCTTTTTATGGCCATTCAGAATATTAGCAAAATAACACTACTGTTCGTTTGAAAATCTTTACAGAAATGGATGTTAAATTTCGTATTAACTACTACGCAATATGCAAAAAATCTGATAATTAAAGAAAATAATATTTTATATCACCCATTTGCTGTAACAACGTCATAAGTGAAAAATCGCAAATTTTGACTTTGTATCACACCGCATAGTAAATCATTCTAATGAAGATATTGCAAATATTTCTTATGAAGATATTTGTTCAAGTCACAAGCTAATGGTATCGTCGTATTCGTTGTATAATCATCTTATTATACAATATAGTATATTTGTCGTTGGAAATTTTCATACAAAAGCGTTTTCTCATTATACAATTGATATTTAATATCAATATCAATATTGTATTTTTGCGAGGGCGATCGATTTGTTTGGCAAATTTGAAAAAATCTTTGTAGGATGTGATAACTACCGCCACAAAGATAATTCTTTAGAACAATTTATTTATAAATCAATCATTTCAGTTTATTTTTTAAACTTTTTTAATTAAAATTGAATTTACTGCTTATTACAATGTCACCTCAAATTAAAACTCCCATACCTGGTTTTTTTTAAAGGTATCAACCAATGTAAATTGCAAATTTTATTAAAGAAGAAGAAAAAAATATATAAATACCAGTGCCCATGTTCTGTAACTCTCGCATCGAGAAAATTTTGGATTGAAATGTCATATATTGAAACAAACAGCTGTTTTTCTCACTAAAATAGCTGTCACGTAAGAAAATTACTCGCCAATTTACAGAAAAAGTGTGTCTGTAACATTTTAGTGAGAAAAGTTCCCGCTTTGAACTGTCATATAAAACTCACGAATAAAAATGGGGCGAGATACAATTTCAACACTAAAAAACGATTAAAATGGAAAATGCAAAGAATAACAATAATAATAATAATAATAATAATAATATTTAGTTCTTGGCACATTTTTTCATTGTTTAATTGTTATGCTTTTAATATTTTTATAAAATATACGAATGTTTTCAAAGCTCGTTTGCAAACATTTAACATTCAGGTTGCACTTTACATTATTTGGTATAGCCGACGGTTGAATGTGTGATTGGCGTTCTCAACGCCTGCAATGTAATTTCGGCTTCGAGTGCAATGAAACGCAATTTATAACGTAACGACGTAGTAAGCTCTTTTGATAGTTTTCGACATTAGTTACAGACACGCTTTTTTCTCAATTTTCGAGAAACGATGGAATATTTTGTTTCACATCTTTTCGATGAGAGAAGTTCTCACTAAAGATACAGAACATGGGTACAGGAGTGAAGTGAAAAGTTATAACTAATTTTAAATAATTTGCTTTTTTCAGTTTATTTTACATATGTTTTTATTATTCGGTAAATTTGTTTATATTTTAAAAAATTTTACTCTAAAGGTGGATTCATCTATGCGTTCCGAACAATATTTTTTTTCCAGAGAATAAAAGTGTGTTAAAGAAAATGGACGAAAAAAGGAAAGTGATTTTATTATTTTTAATTATATTTTTTATTTTTTATTTAGTTATTCAGCAAAAAAACAATTTTTTCAACTTTTATGTAGAAATTGAAAAAAATTGCAACTCAGTTCATTTTGATCCGAATAAAAATTAAAATTAAATCAATTCAAAAAAAAAAAAGACTTGATGAACAAAATAAGTTCTCTCTCTCAGAGAGAAGTAAGACATCAAACTCAATATAAAAGAATTTTGTCTGTACAAAAATATTTTAATATTGTAAAAATTTTATTGTAAAAAAAACTTATTTCATTAAAAAAATTTGTGATATTAATTAATATATTAATTAAATTTACGCCAGTAAACAAATATCGCGATTAATTGTTCCTCGTAAAATACTTGATCATGAAAAACTTCAATAAAAAAATTTTTTTGAGGTAATTTAAAGTAAAATAATAACTTGAAATAACTTGATTTTCGCGGGAAAAAATTCCCTATATCGTAATAGTTTTTTCTTTCGTAATTTGTTCACTTTTTCCTTTGATTTTCGCACTATTTTTGCTGGCGAACAGAACAATTATGTAAGTAGTTCTTATTATTACTCGATTATTAAGAGCGATATCCGCATATAAGGCACAAACTTATATATTGCTTAACAAAATGCAAAACAACAGGTCGATTGTCTGCGGATTTGTGAAGATTTCGAAAGACGTGGTAGCAGAGTTTTGGAAAAAAAAAATATGTTACTACATTAAATTCAAAAAGTGCAAAAATCTAAAGTTGTAATCAAACTATCCTCCCATATTTTGCTTAATTATTTTAACTTTTATTTAAAATATATACGGGTCTATATTGGAACAAAAATTTCATTGATTTTTAATTATTTTCGAAGTAATTTTTGGGAATACAAAATTTTTAATTTACAAGATTTTATTAGTCGTGCTTAATTCCCAATTTTTATTCTTGATAAAAACACTGAAATTTATTGTTTGAGGGGAATTGTAATTTCATGGGAGCAAAAAATGTGCTTATTATTCACAATAGGGGTGATTAACCAAATTTGCTGTAGTAATGTTGTTGACGCACATAAGTATATGTTTAATGTATTGGATTGAATTTTGAATTAAAACTTATTTTATTTTTAATTAATGGTTTAATTAAAAAAAAAATTGGCGGAAATTTTTCATGTGTACGTTGACGCAGAGAAAGATAAAAACATGGTTAAAGAATAGTTTTAAATGGTAGAACTAATGGTGATGCACAAGGTGACTTGAGTTTTTATGGCGGAAGAGGCAATTCTTTGATTGATTACTGCATATGTTCACATAGCTTTCTTACCTTTATTGATAATTTTGTAATTGCAAATAAACCATACTCTGACCACATGCCCTTAAAACTTAAAATCAATATTCCATTAAGCCGCGTAAATTCTTTACTTACGCCTATTCATAGATTATACTGGAGCAAAAATCATGCGTCTAGATATGCCGAAAAATTAAATGAACTTTGTTGTACACACACCTTCAAGCATAGCGCATCCGTGGATGAGTTGTTATTAGATATCAAAAGTAAAATCATACACGCTGCAAACAAACCGAATCCAACACTATATTTTGAACCGAAACAGAAGTGGTTTGACTGGAGATGTGCTCGTTTTAGAAAAAAGATGTTAGAAAATCTAAAAAATTTCCGTAAGATATGCTCAAACGACAACAAAATTATGTATAAGTCGTCTAAAAGGAAATTCCTTAATGTATGTCGTAATGCTAAACTTAATTATTATAATGCAAACATAGTAAAATTAAATATGATTAAATGCAGTAAACAGTGGTGGAAATTAGCCAATGATTTAAAAGTTCGTACTCTATCAACTCGTTGCAGTCTAAACGCAGATGACTTCCTTCAACATTTTAGCAGTATATTGGCGAACCCTGACCCTATTGTCTCAGTTCAATGGTGTTTGCCCTGCAACATTGATCCGTTTTTGGACTCGCCGATCGAACCCTGTGAACTTATCTCTGTTCTAAAGTCCCTTAAGGATAGTAAAGCTCCAGGGCAAGATGGTATTAGATACGAGTTCTTCAAACATGCGCCCTATGTATTTACAAGTAAGCTATTACATGTCTTAAATATAATTTTTATTAAGGAAACTATACCGTCAAGCTTTAAAGAGGCAATCCTTATTCCATTACTGAAGAAGGGTGACCCCAACTGTCCCACGAATTATCGTGGTTTGTCATAAATGGATACAACCTGCAAGATCTTCAACAGCATTCTCTTAAATCGTGTTACAGCCTGGACAAATAAATAGAATATTCTGAATGAATATCAAGCTGGTTTTAGAAAAAATTATTCGACCATTGATAATATTTTTAATCTTACTAATATTATTCATTTAAACCACCTTAATGGAACGAAGACATATGCATTTTTTGTTGACTTTTCCTCCGCTTTTGATTTGATACCAAGAAATTCTTTGTTCTACAAACTGTCGAGTATGGGACTATCATCAAAAATAATAAGAATTCTTATGAAATCGTATGCAGACACTTCAAGCAAGATCCTTTTCAATAACACCCTCTCCAATGCTTTTAATGTTAATCTTGGCGTTAAGCAAGGATGTATCTTAAGTCCAATATTATTTGCTCTCTACATGAACGATTTAGCTGATGCTCTCCCTGGCGGTGTAGAAGTTGTGAATCTGTCGGTGAAAACACTAATGTATGCGGATGACATTGTCATTTTATCTGACTCCCCAGACGGCTTGCAGAATATGATTAATTCCTTGCAGGCATACTGCAACTTATGGCAATTAAGAGTTAACATGTCTAAATCCAAGATTTTAGTTTTTCGTAGTGGCTCAAGGATTCCCAGAAATCTAAGCTGGACATATGGTGAAGACAGAATTGAAATTGTTAACTCATATAAGTATCTGGGGATGAACCTTTGTTACAATTTATCCTTCCGCGACCATTTGGAAAACAAACTTTTAATATCTAAATTGGCAATCTCATCGTACTGGGCTTAATATATTAACCACCCCAAAATTTCAAACATAAATAAGCTTAGAATCTTCAGATCTGCTGCCCGTTCTATTATGTTCTATGGTGCTCAAATATGGGGTTACAAAAAATATGATGTCGTCGAAAAACTTCTTCGTTTTTTTATAAAAAAGATGCTGTTCTTACCTAGTAGCACACCAAACTACATGCTCTTCCTGGAAACGGGACTTAACTCGTTATTTGTGGAAACACTAAAACTTCATTTTGACTACATAAATAAAATACTTAACATGCCGAACAATAGACTGCCTCGTAAGCTTGCTGAAACTATAATTGAAAAACACACTTTTTGGGCTGAGGAATGGTCAAATCTGTGTTCCACAATTAATTTCGTTCCACCAAATAATACCAATCCAATTAGCAAATGTGTCAATCTAATATTACCTTTAGTTATAAACTACAATTTGTTAGATATTACAGACTCAACTCTAACTGCTCGTGCTATAAGTCTTCTCATAAGAGCTAGAGGCTGCCTATTGGATATTAACTCGAGACCGTTTAGAAGCAATACAGTAGGTCTTTGCACCGTTTGCAACCTCGATGCAACAGAAAACACCCTACATTTTATTGGATGTTGTCCTATTTTCAATGGATATAGACTTAGGTTCTTTAATAAACGCTAACTGAGTCTAGCGGAGGTGTTGGATATTCTCAACGGCCTAACTTTTTCTTTTGACATCCTTGCTAGCTATTTAGAAACTTGTTTAAGATACAGAAGATTAATAATAAATGAATTTGTATAATATTAATATGTATTTATTTAGTGCATGTAAAATGCCATTATTTATATATGTATATAAGACATTCCCTTGTTTATGAATTTTATTTTTTGCTTCTATTTATATTTATATTTTTTCTTTATCTTCCTATTTTGCCAGTCTGGCTAACAACCAATATGTTAAGCCATTTATAGATAATAAGTATTTCTATATTTAACATTTGTAAATATGTATATATTATCTATTAAATAAACAAATAATAAACAATAATAGTTAAAAAACATATAATGATTGCCGTTATCGCAACAAACAAACTATTGTGGTCTTTAATATTACTTTTTTTTCACGATTAATTATATTTTGTGTCTATTAAACAATAAAGTGCTTACCTCCCTTGAAATTTAAAATATGGTTATACAGTAGTTTTCCTGTTTAACGAACCTTCGATTCTGCGAACATCGCATTTAACGAACACACAAGTATGCTTCATTGAGTACCTTTTATAGCGAACAAAAAATATTTGTTTGTGCTCAATTTAGCGAACAAATAAAATTCATAATTTAAGTTTAAAAAAGCATAATGTGAAGTAATTTCTAACTAAAAACAAAGGGAGTAGAAAAAGTACCGCTATTTTATGTTTTGTTTATGTAACATTTTTGTTTGATTATGCTGCAATGATCAGTTACGCATATTCTTTTGATCATGAAAAACATTTGGTGCAACAAATAAAACACATACATACATATTTGCTATCAAAAGCTTCGAAATTTTTTTCAAAGGGCTCAACAAAATAAGGTTAATTTGTCAACTTTATTGCTTTGTTTCCTTTTACAACGTGACAGACAGAAGGCAGACAGACGAAGTTTGTTGGTAAGAGGGCGAAGCTGTATGCGTGACACACTTTATTTTTTTTCTCTAGCCTACAAACTTCGTCTGTCTGCCTTCTGTCTGTCACGTTGTAAAAGTGGACTTTTAAGAGAACTTCAGGAAGATGTCACAAAACAAAATTTTTTTGTTCCAAAAAACAAACAAACATTACTCGTCAAGTTTTTTATGTAAAGTTTTCAAGCAAATTGAAAATGAATTTGAACCTATTTTTCATTAAATTATTTTAGGTTTTATGCTACCAGTGTAATGAATTGTAGCTTTTTTAATTTTTTTTAATATATTATACAGATCACAAATTATATTTCAAAATAAACGACATATAATACAGTTCTATTTATTTATTTATTCATAACATAAGTACTAGACATAAGTATGGCATATAACGAACTTTTCAGTTTAACGAACAGGCCTGACAAAGTACTGGTTCGTTAAACCGGAAAACTACTGTATTTAGCAATATAATGTTTTCAATAAATAAATAAATGGTTACTTTAATCATATTATTGTTACTGCCAGCCATAGTATGGTTAAATTCATCCATCGAAAAGCAGTAATCATATTATGGTTGTCTCCAAACATGTTATGGCTTATAATAACAATAATATATTTGAAATTATAATATTTTAAAATAGTGTATGTTAAATTTTATATTTAAAAGTATGTAACAAAATTATGGTTGTTTTGCTCTTTACAATAGTTGAATGCTTTTCAATTTAATAATTTCCTTGTTTGCTTAAAATTCCCAATCATTTTATTTTAATTTTGATTAAAATATAGAAAGAATGCTCATGAAGATCGTCACAGGCTGGATGAATGAATTAAAGAGGTTTATAAAAGTGGAACATAACACGTAACAGGAATAAAAAACGAAATTAAATTAAAACTTGACACTTAATAAGCAAATTAAAAAAAAAAAAATGGCTGAAATAAATTACCAAAATATAGTTAACATTGACCATTTTTATGTAAATTCTGACCATAATATGGATACTTTTGCTTAAATTCTGGAATTTTCTGAAATTTTGACTATATTATGGTTAATTATAATTATAATAAGGTTATTTTTGAGCATTATCATGGTAAATATTGACCAAAATATAGTTAATTTTTAACTAATTATGTTTAATTTTGACCATATTATGGTTGATTTCGGGCAAACTATTGGTATCTTTAATTATATTATGGTTTTTCTGCGTGTTAAATTGATATTTTCCATTTTTGACATTTACCAATACGACAAAATAACGATACAACAAATTTATCTATTCACAAGTGCATAAGCAAAAATCGTATTTTTTTTAACATGACAAGCCATTTTGAGAGAGAAATAAAATTTTCTTTTTCTATAAACTCGTTTTATATAAAACTAAAATTTTTGAATTATGACAGTATGGCAGCAAATAAACGATATGTACAATAATGCAATAAAGTCTTCCGAATGAATTTACATATATCAATAATAATAGTTAAACTATTTTTGTAATTATATTTAATGGGTTTTAAAATTAAATTTTATAATTATGAAACCGCAAATGTCAATGCAAATAATGCGATATTTACAAATGAAGAGTGGACGTTTGAGTGTAACTCATATAAATTTCTGTTATTTAAAACATCATAAAAGTGAAAAAAATTTAAAAAAAGTCTAAACATTTAAAATATAAGTTGTGCGAACAAGTAGTGAATTTTCAAAGATGATTATTGATAAAACTATGCCAGATATTGGGGAATTCACGAAAATCCCCTTGAATCTTTTCTTTGCGACTGGATTTTGTGTAATACGCTGGAGGGCAACGGAAAAACCTAGAAAGTTGCAAATGATTCTTTTAGCAATTCTAATATTTCATGTAATATTCGATTGTTCTGGAATGTTGGCTTATCTAGTGTTCGAAACTCTGGAGAGCTCTTTGGAAAAAACAGCATATATTATTTTCACCACCTTTGTTGGCAACAGTTTAATGAAACTTGTCTGCTGTTTATACAATTTGAAGAAGCTACGCCAAGTATTAAAGACTTTAAAGAAATATTATCCACGTACAGTTCAGGAAAGGAGAGACTATAAATTGGACTATCATTTAAATATGATACGAAAATATAACAAAGGCTTAACAATCTATCATTTTTTTGTGACTGCATTGTTTAATATTTTTCCTTTAATGGCGTCTATAAATTCTTACAGCAGTAAGGAAATTTTTCTCTATGAGTTGCCCTATCCCATGGTCTACGCCTTCGACAGCAAGACAATTTTGGGTTACTCATTTGCATATTTAACACAAATTACTGGATCCTATACGGCGTCTTGTCTTTTTTTGGGCTCCGATTTGCTACTAATTACCTGTGTTCATTTAATAAATATGAACTTTAAGTATTTAGCTAAAAGTATTCTCGATTTTAAGCCAAATGGAACGTTGAGTGACGTAAGGAAGTTGAAGAGCTTTATAATCTATCATAGTGATATCTTAAGGTGACTACTACAAAGAAAATGAAAGCTCATTAGTGATCTTTAAAACATTTAAGTCTCTTCTAATCCATTTTACTTTAACTTCAGTACGGTAAAACTCATTGATGAAACCTTTAATGTTTCTATTCTTCTTAATTATGTGGGTACTGTTACTATAATATGCCTCATTGGCTTTCAGCTGGTAATTGGCACCGATTTCTTGGATCTGATAAAATTTTTATCTTTTCTCATATCGGTGCTGACACATGTCTATTTTATTTCAATTTTTGGCACAGAAATGATGACTTTGGTAAGATTTAAAGAATTATTTTTAAAAACTTTAATTTTGAAAATGTCCTTTGATAGAGTTCGGAAATCAGTGAAGCTTTCATGAATCATCAATGGTATAATGCGCATAAAGACTATCGACGTGCTTTAATTTTGCCCATAGCACAATCTATTAGACCGGTCCATTTAAATGCTTTTAAATTTTTCATTATCTCTATGGAAACATTTAAATCGGTAGGAATTTAATAAATGGCATTTTGGTAGTTGTGAAAAGTTTTCTAATATTAAGTTTTTCCTTTCAGCTGGTCAGTATTTCTTATCAATTTTTTACCTTAATAAAAACTCGTTATGTGGATGAATAAATGATTTGCACGAAAAAAATCAAAAATATACTTAATTAATATTTTTTTGTGTAGTTGAAAAGCATCTAGATATTAATGACTGCATTAATAAAGATCTGCACAACATTAAATACTCATTTAATAATAATTTCAAACTACGTTATTAAATAAAATAAGATGCTTTTTGTTTGATTTTGTTATTACCTGGATATGTAAAAAAACAAATAGAGATCAATCAAATGTTGATCCTGTTAAAACAGGAGTTCACAGTTTTTAGGATCCCTGGATTACCCCGTGTGTTTGTATACAAAATGTACACGGAAGGAAAAAACTCGTACTTTACTTAGGTTTTTTTTACTCACCTTTAGTATAATTAAGTAACACTAAAAAATACTTAAAACAATTCAAAATGGGATAACTTTTGAAAACCAATGCGTGCATACGCATGTAAAAGTTTGTTGTAGAAATAACAACAACACTACAAAATCAGTTCTAAAGAATTTGCTTGTTTTGTGTAGAAACAACAACAGCACTACAAGAAGAAAATCATACATTATTTTCACATCTAAAAAATAAAATAAGAAGCAAAAATTTCCAAATTCTATTTGTTAAAATTATTAGTTATATGGGTGTTTCTCTGGTTATGCACGCGACATTTGTACGCGTTTTATTGTGTTTGAATATAAAAAAATAGAAGTGGATTGGAAGTGTAAACATAACATATTTTTTGCATTTAAAATAAATATATAAAAATGTCTTTAGAAGTAGAAAATATATGAAAATATAAAATTTTCCAGTTTCCAGTGCAATTTCCTCAAATAAAACAGCTGAGATATGCTATGAAACCATTCTTTTATAACAACATAGACTTTTTTCATAATAATAAACAATAAAAGACAAAGATTATCAACATTTTATTTTTTCATCCTGGTAGAGCATTCTGGGGAAATGCCCATATACATAATATTTTAAAAGTAGAATGATTACGAAAACCATATTTGGCATGCTGCTGGTGTCTTATAATTAAGAGATCTTCTGGAAACAATGGGCAAAACACAACAAAAGTGTGTAACGGGTAAGTAAATTATAAAAACAAAAAATAATTTTGATAATAAATATATAATAATGTTGTCTCTAACTCTGGTTCTTTGCGGTAAGTGTTTAGGTTAGAATCATTAATCTCACTTTCGGATTATTGCAGGTACGAATTTGAAAATAAACCAACATAAAAATTCTTGAATGAAACACAGTTCGAGAGAATAACTTTTATCTCAATTTTATTTACTTAAGTCAATCCCATTTTCGGAGGACGGGGCACATGCATAATCCGCATTTGAATCAAACATTCTAGACTTGAGCTAAGGAAATCCGTACTTACCGTACTATAGACATAGCTTTGGCTTGATTTAATTGCTGATGGATTGCTTTTTCTTTTCAGTGTATTGCCGGTAGAATTTCCAGTATTTCCCAGCAACAATAACTTTGGAATTCCCGAGTATTTTTTGACAGAAAATTTAGGGAATTTCTATCGAGAGTTTTCGACTCAATTTTAAAGTTTTGTGACATTTAATGACTGTAACTGCTAGTTTTCCAATCGACCAGCGCAAGTGGTAACGCATCCACTGCAATTTGGAGAGCCTGACTTTGTTTTACTTTGAAAAGACATGGTTTAGTTTTTCACACCATTTTAAAAACTTTGGAAATTGAAGCAGTTCATCGGCAATATAATTATGTATAAAGAAAGAAAAAACTTAAAACTTTGGGAGAAATTTTAATTGAATTTAAGGCGAGAACATAATGTTCGATTCAGTTAAAACTAACTATAACTTTAACTTTAAATATAAAAATGATAGCACTATGCTCGTTGAAAAAAAAGACAAGCCGGGTACATGGCGCTTTAGAATAATTCTGGCACGCTGAATCCAGCGATGCTCCCCGTTTTTTCAGATTGGCTCTGGTTTTCGAGATATACCGTTATTTCGAAAATGGAGGAGGTTGCAAAACATATATTCGCGTAACACAAAAACGGTTAAGTTTATTGAAATTAATAAAAAAAAACCGAAATTCCGCAATAAAATTTCCTTTAAGAAAAGTAAAATTTCTTTTTTAATATGAGCAGTCGTTTTAGAAACTTCTTAGGGGGTCCATACAAATATTGCGTGTTATGAAATTCATAAATTAAATAAAAATTTTCGACTTTTGTAAATAAAAAGTTGTTAACAGATTTTAATCATTTATGACTTTTGTTTGCAGCTTCGTTTTTTATATGTCTGCAAAAAAATGAAAGGCCTAGCTGCATTTTTTATTTATTTATGAATTTTTAAAAAGCTAAAATTAAGAAATTTTGTTAAAAAAATGTATTATTAAAAAAAAAAAAAAAAAATTATGTTTCAAAAACGACTGCTAATAAAAAGTTTTAAAGGAAATTTTATTGCGGAATTTCGGTTTTTTTTGGTAATTTCAATAAACTAAACAGTTTTTGAGTTACGCGAATATATGTTGTGCTACCTCCTCCAATTTCGAGATAACGGTATATCTCGAAAACAGGAGCTAACATTAAAAAAACGGTGAGCACCATTGGATTCAGCGTACTCGAATTATGGTTAAACGCCATGTGCCTGGCTTGTCTGTGTTATCAGTAGTTTTTTTTTTAGCAATTAAAAAAATTTATTTAAAAGTATTTCAATTTAATAAATGGATAATTTAATCAATTTTTTTTTTGTTGAAAGAAAATTTATAATATAATTTTCATTTAATTAACATTTTAGTTACTTTAAAATAAGTTTTGAATTAAAATGTTAATAAAATAACAAAAAATCTTTATTGATTTTTTTCGTTTAAAATAAAATAATTAAAATTTGTAGAATTGTTGTTGGGAAACCTCAAAACCTAAGCTATGTTTAATTAAATCAATTAATACATTGTTTAAAATTAAAAATATAATTTATTGAAAATATATATATTATAAAAAAGTAATTTCAATTTTTGGGAATACAAAATTTTAATTTCAAAAGATTTTGTTATTCGTGCTTAATTCCCAGTTTTTATTACTGATAAAAACACTTGAAATTTATTGTTGATGGGATAAGCTATTCCTATGCGCATTTCACTGGTTGCTTAGGCCAGATCATCAGGAAACTTCATCCATAAAGATTTTAGAAAAACTAAAGATATTAAACCAAATAAAACTGTTAAGCGTATAAGACTTATAGCAACAGTTCTAGTTGTAATAATATCAAAGTTTAAACAAAACACATCAACAATAAACAGTGGGTTTATCTCATCTTACATTCCCCACTACAATTAGTTGAAATTCTCTCAACATTAACTGTAGTTGTAAGTAGGTTAAGAAAAACAAAATAAAAACAACAACAACTTACAAAAGATGTTGCCAATAAAGTGTTTTTTTAGGCCGTGCACTTGCCTGTTTATTATCAAAAAGTTATTTCAATTTTTGGGAATACAAAATTTTAATTTCAAAAGATTTTGTTATTCGTGCTTTATTCCCAGTTTTTATTATTGATAAAAACACTTGAAATTTATTGTTGATGGGATAAGCTATTCCTATGCGCATTTCACTGGTTGCTTAGGCCAGATCATCAGGAAACTTCATCCATAAAGATTTTAGAAAAACTAAAGATATTAAACCAAATAAAACTGTTAAGCGTATAAGACTTATAGCAACAGTTCTACTTGTAATAATATCAAAGTTTAAACAAAACACATCAACAATAAACAGTGGGTTTATCTCATCTTACATTCCCCACTACAATTAGTTTTTAATTTTAATTTCAAAAGATTTTGTTATTCGTGCTTAATTCCCAGTTTTTATTATTGATAAAAACACTTGAAATTTTCCTGATGATCTGGCCTAAGCAACCAGTGAAATGCGCATAGGAATAGCTTATCCCATCAACAATAAATTTCAAGTGTTTTTATCAATAATAAAAACTGGGGATTAAGCACGAATAACAAAATCTTTTGAAAGAAAAAATATATATTTAAGATTATTAAAGTAATTTTTGGGAATAAGAAATTTTTAATTTACAAGATTTTGTTAGTCGTGCTTAATTCGCAATTTTTATTCTTGATAAAAACACTGAAATTTATTGTTAAATGGATAAGCTCCTCATATGCGCATTTCACTGGTTGATTAGGCCAGATCGTCAGAAAACATCATCCAGTGTTTTTACCAAGAATAAAAATTTTGAATTAAGCACGATTAACAAAATCTTGTAAATTATAATTAAAATTTTTAGTAATCTTTATAATTATTTTGGTAATAGGTACAAAATCAACAAATTGTTTTTCTTGATTCTTTGAATTTAGTGATTAGAGACAATTTTTAATATTTTCTGTGAAGCATTGATCAATTTAATGTTTAAAAGTTCCCTGGCTTTTGCAACAAAGGAGTTTTTATGTAAATGCGCGTGGATTTTAAAAGGGACTCTAATGTAACGGTAACGTATGAGCAATATTGTCATATTAAAATATTACCCATACGTACATATACATTGTTGAAAAGTATCGCAACTGAATAGATACTAAAACAAGTAAGAATGCTATATTCGGCTATGCCGAATCTTATATACCCTACACCATGATGAGATAAGAACAATAAGTTATATACATAAATAACGTTCTTTAGATAGGTATAAATAAATATTAATTGAGCCACGCCAACTTTTCATTTCGCCATGCCGAAGAATATAAAAAAAACAAAAAATTTATATATGTTCCTAAGCCCGTTTTCTCTTTTGCCAAAGTTGATGTTTGAAATTCGTTTTAAAATCTTAAAATCTACTGGACTTGACTTTAGATATTAATTTTTTGCAGTCATTGCGTGTTTATTTTCAACCTCTCTGGGCAAAGACACACTCACACAAACACTCCTATTAATGACACCATCGTTCATAATTTATGACCACAAATACAAATCAAATTTGGATACCACAATAAAGTTTACATGAATTGAAACATACTTATTATATGCACAAAACCACATTCTATTGAATTACATGCGTTTGTGTATTTGTAGAGTAAATTAAAGCAGTAATTAAAAATAACTTCATAATGTGGTTGTGTTTATGTATTTGCAGCGTCTGTTTAACTCAAATAAATTGAGTTTTAGGATTTACTCCCGTCTTCATTAAAAAACGGTTAAATTTTTTAAGGGCTTACAAAAAAAATTTTGTATGAAATTTTCCTAAATAAATTGTTAAATTTAATAAACGTTTCCGAATACGGAGGTTAGTGTTTAAAACATAGAAAAGAAAAATTTTTATTTCTTCTTAATGCTATTAAACGCTACAGTATTTAATATGCTCAAGAAGTTACCATGATACCAAAGCCAGGAAAATAACATACAAAAGTTGACTCATATACACAGAAAAAAATAATTTTCATATTTGAATTCGAAAATCGCATATTTGATAAAATAAAATTTTGAATTTTCTGCGATGACGATTTTTGCGGTATTGATACAAAAGTTTGTAGCTTTAGTTATTAAACTTTAAGTCAACAAACAAGTTTATTGTGGCAATAAAAAAAGTTGTTGCCCAAAAATATTTTTTTCAATAAAATGTTTACGTGATTTGTTAAAATAAATTGTTGAAAATTTTGAATAAATTTAACAAAATGTTTATCGAATCTTTATTTATTTATTTATTAATGATGATGTGCTGAATTTCCAATTCTTATTTTTAGAAAAATACACTAAAATTTATTATGGGGGAAAAAGCTAGTTTCTATGAGCATTTCGCCGGTTGCTTACGCCGGATCGTCAGGAGGCCTCTTTCCAAAGACTTTGGCAAAACTCAATATATTAAACAAATAAAACTGTAAAGCGAATGAGAATTATAAACAGAAAAGAGTTGTTAAAAACACACAAGCTATTAAAAAAGCTACTTAGTCAAAGTCAGTCGTAAATTTATAATTAAAGAAGGCGGTTTTTTAAGTTTTCCTCAGCCAATTGACGCTGGAGTCCCACAAGACAAGGTTCCATATTATACGTAATATAAACTTCGGATATGTCAACAAGCAACTTCACCCAAACTTCAACATTTGCGAGTGATACAGCTTTTCTAAACGTACACCAAAACCGTCATGAAGCATCTCGTTACATGCAGGATCATATATTTCAACTAAAAATGTAGTTAAAGCAATGGACGACAAAGTTTAATGAGCAAATATGCGTACATTAGGGCGGGTCGATGTTTTTTTTAAATCGTATAGCAAAAACGTAAACTACATAAAATTCCAAGAAAATTCTCCGAAAAAACCATCCATCTAAAATAAAATCCTAGTCCGCGCCTCTCGACTGGAAAATGTATATGCCCGCCTTTGCGAAAAAACAGAAGTAAGGAAAAACATGTAAAATCAATTAAAATGGATGATTAAAAAAAGCAAACTTCGATCTACCAAAGGTTTAAATACAATTGGGTTTAAGGATTGATGTTTGACTATTGACGTCAGCAGTCGTCGATGGTAAGCTGCCGGCCGCGGTTCGAGTCCCGGCCACGGTCAAAAATGAAAGATTATCAATAACAATTTTAATTAATTTTCATGTTGTAATATTCCTTTCTTCATAGAAATAATTTAATGAACTTAAGCCTAATTAAAAAAATATTAAAAAATTTGGATTAAAAACCATCAATTGTTTAACAAAATAACCACAATACTAATTAAAAAAATAAATGTTGGAAAAAATAGCTTTTTCCAAAAAGAAATCCAGTTTTCTGAATAAAATTGTTTAGTAAGGTTTAGTTCTTTTGCACTTTATATTTTTCTACACGCAAAATTTTTTTACATTAAAAAAAATATTCACCCAAGTAAAAAAATTTTCAAGTCGAGAGGCGCGGATAAGGTTTGATTTTAGACCCATGGTTTCTTCGGAGAATTTTCTTAGAATTTTATGTAGATTACGTTTTTGCTATACGATTTTTATTTGTTTTCATCTATACAAATCAACCCGCCCTAGCGTACATATAACATTCACATCGCGGCGGGAAACATGCTCCCTATTAAAATGAATAATCAAATAATACATCAACACTCGCATGTAAAATACCTTGCTACACATCTTGATCGGCGTTTAACGTGGAAATGGCATATACATATATGAAAAACTTGCTGGCCGTCCCGGCTTCGCTCGGTAGCTGATTACTAATGATCGATGGAGCCGTTTTCTGATTTTAGGTAAATCGAAAAAAGTGGGCTTAAAAGTGGGCGGGGAAATATTTTCTTTCCTTAAAAACCTAAGTTGGACCATGGCGAACATTTTAAAGAAAAAATCGTCCAAATCGGTCAAATAAATAGAAAAAGTGAAAACTTAAAATGGATTAACACGAACATTTGAAAAAAAAAATTAGTCAAATCGATGGAGCCGTTTTCTGATTTTAGGTAAATCGAAAAAAGTGGGCGTAAAAGTGGGCGGGGCAAAATTTTCTTTTCGTACAAGCCTAAGTTGGACCATGTCGATAACTTTAAAGGAAAAATCGTCCAAAACTGTCTAGCGGTTCTCAAGTTATGCGCTTAATAGAAAAAGTGGGCGTAAAAGTAGGCGTGGTAAATTTTTCTTTCGATAAAAACTTTAAATGGATTAATACAACCATTTGAAAGAAAAATTTGTCAAATCGATGGAGCCGTTTTCTGATTTTAGGTAATTCAAAAAAAGTGGGCGTAAAAGTGGGCGGGGCAAAATTTTCTTTACGTATAAACCTAAGTTGGACCATGGCGATCATTTTAAAGAAAAAATCGTCCAAGCCGTTCTCAAGTTATGCGATCAGCAACAGACAACATTTCATTTTTAATATGTAGATTAACTCAAAAAAAAACAATTTAAATTATTTAGCTGGTTGGAAAAAATGGTTGTGGTAAGCATATTCCAAGAGCAACATATTATGATAAGAGTTATGATTGTAGCCACCATATTACGATTGTTATTGAATCATATTATGATCAAATATATTCGTTACATAACATCATAATATTTTTCTCTTAATCATATTCTTACCATGTTAATCATAATAAGATAAGAATAATCATATTATTTTCATGTTAATCATAATAAGCTAAGAAGTAATCATATTATGATACACTGGTGCTGTCAAAACAATAAAAAATAAATTGAAATTTTTCTGCATCGATTTTTTATTTTGTGGCACTTTACAATTTTTTTTAATGTAAATACAATATCTACATTTTTTTAATTTCTTTACTCTTGGTTCACAGAAAAAAATAATAATTGATTTCAATTAAAAAATTTGTGATATTAATTAAAAAATTAATTAAATTTGCACCAGTAAACAAATTAATAGTATCAATTAAACCAGTTAATAGTATTAATTAAACGTTTAATTCGCTTGAATAAACGTTTAATTCACTTGAATGAATTTTTAATTAAAACTGGTTATATTTTTGATTAATGCTTTAATTGGTGAAAAATTTTGGAGAATTTTTTCTGTGTTTTTGAATGAGTATTTATTTTGAATTGTTTAACCACTCACTCAAAATTATTCAAATAATTCCATGGGCATATTTAAAACAAACGACACAAGTGATTTGAAATTATTTTGCAAATGGCGCTAACATATTATTATTAGAGTAAACATATTTTGTTTGCTTCTTAAGCATACTATGACTACACGCATAGAAAGTTATCATGTCATGGTTGTTGGAAATTAAATATGTTTTCATTATTTAGTTGTTAGAAAAATAATTATTTTTCGGTCAACAATTCTCAAATTTATACTTGAGATAAACATTATTATGTTTACATTGCTAATATTTAATAAAAATAGCAATTTGTTGTGTACGATAAATTGTTACAATAAACATAGTGTAGTTGCTGTAACCATGCCCAACCACATTTTTTCTCTGCGTGTAGAAAGTTGTATCATAAAGAATGGGAATAGGATGGTGGTGCCACAGCGGCACTAGCTAAGACTATGATTGCGAAGTATTTTTATTTAAAAAAGCTCGAACTGCATCCGAATCTTCTAGCTCGATTTATTTAAAATGATTGCGGCCTCGCCTCGCTTAAGGAGAAGGAAAACTGGAGGACATATCCGATTAGAAGTGCGCCTAACACCTACATATGTGAACAGAAGCTGTGTGTTCTTATCTTTTATGAGTGTAATACATTTTTCACAATTTTCTCTTTATGCAGTAAATCCTTCGATTTATGTCCACTCGTTATATGAAATTACGACACTGTGGCTAATTTTATAACATCCAGCTACACTCCTAAGAAATATTAAAACTCAAACCAATCGCTTTAGTTGTAGATTAGAAAAACTTGATATTGCACGTAAATTGCTGGTTTAACACCGGACTTACCAAAAACTTAAGTGTGACAATTGTAACAATTTATTAAATTACACTAGAAACAAACATTTGACAATTTTTTGTAAAATTTAAACTTTAGATTTATCAGGTTGTCTAAATTGTTGTGTAAAAATAGTTTTATATATTTTTATGTGCTTAATTTTTTAGTTTTCAAAAAGTTTTTCTCATTGCAAAAACGTGCCTGGAGTAGTAAAACAAACGTTTTTCATTTACTCACGTCTTGCATAGTGTTTAATAAAAACTGTATTTTCTATGTGACTGTCTTTGTTTCAGAAATATTTCGGTGGGTGTTTAAAAAGAAAAACATTTTTGTTATTTTTGCAACAAGTTTGTTAAATTTAAAGTAACATATAATTTAACAAATGTGCAGTGTTTTTCACATGCTTACACTTCCAAGTTGAACATGTTCAGACTTTTTTTCTCGGAAACAAAAGACGATGCAGCTAAAATAATAAATATTTGTGATCAACAGCCAAGTTTTTTTATGGCATATGCCATTTTTTGCCATTTCTTCAATTATTTCGTTAAAAAGCCATTTTTGGTCCAGCTTGCCAAAAAATGCCTTTTTTGCAACCTAGAAGAAATTTTTGGCCTGTTCGTCGATTCGAACGAAGACTTGGTTCGCTTAACTTACATGTAAAACGAAAACAATCTTTTATGATTTATTTTTGTTTTAAATGTAAGTTAAACGAATCGACGAGCAGGCCATTATAAATCTCAAAATGACCACAGATGGTGCCTCCAGTCCGACTGGCTAAAACATTATTTTCAAAAAATCTACACATAACGTGCCTGGCACATGAATTGCACAGTCTAGTTGATTTAATTCGTTTACATTTTGAAAATGTGAACACGTAAATATTAAACCGAAAAGGGCTATTTCTTAGGGTAAGTTAAAAACGTATGTACAAGGTGACTGTGTTATTTTGTATTTTACAGGCCCCTTCTCGTAACAATCTTTTAAAATCAATGCTTCCGAACTTAAAAAAACCTCCATCTCATTGTGTCACTCGATTGGAAACGTGGATTGAATCTGCAATATATTATTGCGACAATTTTAAAGAAATCTCCGAAATTTTAAATAAGTTTAGCGAATATGAGGCAGAGTCTATTCGAAATGCTTAATTAATGTTGCAAAAATCAGACGTTAAAAAAAATACTTAGTGTACATAAATAAGCACTTTCAATGCATCTGCTCCAGTCTCTTGAAATTACAAACAAAAGGGCTTTCTATAAATGAAAGCTTAGACCGTGTCATGAAAAGTTTAAAAGATCTTAGATCGTAATAACGAATTACAAGCTTTAATTACAATAAGAAATGGCATATACATATTTAAATGAACGTGAGACGAACGAATTTGTTGACAACCTTTCTCCATCTGAACTATTATCGTTCAAATATGCTCCAGTTACATCTTGCGATGTTCAGAACAGCTGCTCATTTATTTTTGACAGCTTGAAGAAACATGTTGTTGTACTAACTTAATAAAATTAAAGTTTCTTAAATAACAACATGTTTCTTTTGTGCCATTTTTTGTTATACCTTTTCGTTCCATATTGCCAGCCATTTTTAAAAATTGTTCGTGCCATTTTAAACTTGACCTGGTGATCATTTATGTATGTTTTCATTTAAAATTCGATTTTATCGACGAATTTGCAGGAAAACAATTAAATAACGATATTATTGAATAAGTAGAATCAAAAACTATGTTTCCCGTAAACAAAACGCTTAAGAGCAAGTAAAGTAAAATTTGATAACAACGAGACATCTTAAAAAGGGTGTTTTTAAAGCTCCATAGAACTAACGGAAAGCTTTGTTATAAAACGAACTGTTATACTATGCTAACTTTTTGAATTTTATGATCAGTATACTCTGAAAAGTCATCATGATAGATACAAGCTTGAAATACGTAATTTTTTCTTAGCCTTAGGCGGTTGTATTCGGGACCTTAAAAATATTCCGGACCTATTGGAAAACAGTTATTTGGTTGTGAATAGAAAATGACAGTGTATTTTTGTGCGGTGACTGAAAACTTATATTATTTGCTAAAAAAAATTTAGTGGATGAACTAAGTATGGAGCCAAAGATATTTATATTAACTAATGTTGATTAAAAATCATAGTAAATTTCTGCAAAAGTATGAACATTATTTAAAATTATCATTGTTTTATATTAATTTAAAACGAAAAATGTTAAAATAACATTGCTCGATATTGAATCCATAAAATCATTAATTTTTTTTTTCTTGTTTAAAATTATTTATAAAAATATTTGTTACGGGAATTTGCCCGAGCGCCCAGTTTTCACGAGATTATAAACAACAAATACAAGTTTTGGTAAATTCAGATTTTATTGCATTTGTATGTTGAAATTCCTAGGTAAATTATAGTTTTCATAAATAAATACAAATTAGTTAGTGAAAATAAATACATACTTTTTAGTATAAAAACAAAGCGCGACAAATAGGTTTGTACCCGTTTTATGAATAACGTTTTTAAACAAATTAGCCTTTAACAAGGTGAGTTAAATTCTAATTTCACGACTACCAATCACTTTGAATACTATTTGAAAATGTGTTTCTTTACAACTTTAAATAGCTTTACAATAGCTTTACAATTACAAAAAGAAAAAATGTGCGCTTTTTCAAAGCTTGGGATTTTTACATGTTTTTTAGTTTTTTGACAGATTGAGATTGCACTGTCTCGATAAATGAGTAACCGATCGATAAACGGTTAAGTAATTGAACGACAGTGGCGCTAACAATATTAATTACAAATAGCAACAAAATTCCTGTAAGTCCGAGTTTAGACGAGCGAACATTTGGAAGGAAAACATCTGGAATTTTCTTTTCTTTTTTCATTTGCGGTCACATAGACGAACATGTTTCCGGAAACATTCTGTTAATATTGTTGTTTTTTTTCTCAAAAAGCAAGGTAAATGTCAACAAAGAAAATGAGAACAAAGCGTGTCGCCGAGTACCGAACACAAAAACCATTCTCTCTTCCCCACCCGTAATTTGCTAACAAACAAAATGTTTCCCTTCCAGATGTTTCCCTGTCTAAATGGGCACTAAGTACTCTTATCGTACGATAATGACGACGGTAAGAGCAACACACTAGCTTACAGGAATTTTTTTGTGTGCATAAGTTATTATTCGACTGTCCCTGATAATGTTATTTAAAGAATAAGGAAATATTGGAGAAAATAAAATAAAGAATATTGATATTTTTGGTTAGGCTTGAGTTCATTAAATTTAATTTTCATTAAATTATTTTTTACTGAAGGAAAGAATTTTACAACTTGAAATTTTTATTAAAATTTTTTTTTGATAATTTTCTTGGCTGAGCTGGGGATCGAACCTGGGTTGAATTTACATGTTTCAAGAATCACCATATTCATTGATCAGAATTCTTTGAGCTCTAACCTCTGCACCACTGCGGTGCCTGCCAGCCAACAGTCGAACATCCATCTTTAACCAGTACAAAGTTTCAATTTTATATTACAGGTTGCTTCCTTTCCTCAGTTTTTCGTATTCTTTCTGTCAAGACTTTGTCTTGAAAACCTGAATTCATTAGTTTATTATGTTTCTTGTCCACTTTCGTCGACATTTTATTTGTACAACTTGAAGTACAAATGTAAACATTAGAGCTTGTGCCATAGCTATTTTTAAGAACAATTGTGATTTTTAGTCGAACTGTTAATTTTCAATTTTGGATATTTTAAGTAAGGCTTGAGTTCATTAAATTTAATTTTCCTTAAATTATTTTTTACTGAAGGAAGGAATTTTACAACATGAAGTTTTTATTAAAATTTTTTTTTTTAAATGAAAATTGAAAATTAACAGTTCGACTAAAAATCACAATTGTTCTTAATAAAGAATATTTTATACAAAAGAGGACCTCGAGCTTGAAGATGTATTTGTTATTTATATTAATAAAAAGGTCGAAAAACAACTTTATATATTTACTAATAAAAAGAAAAAAAAAATCCCGTTTTCTTTTTTCGGGGCATCATATCGGGCAATTCTGCTGGTGTCTTTTAATTGTGAGTGCTTCTGTAAACAAAGGGGAAAACAAAAAAGTGAAACATGTGTAACAGGAAAATAAAAAATTATATTCTCTCTCTCTCTCTGGTTTCGCGCGTAAGTGTTTTGAATGTTTCTTAAATTAACGCATATGTTGTCTCTGAAGCTTCTTCTCATTGTTATTTCAAACTCAAACCAATTCGATTCTACATGAAATTCACGTTGTTTCAAGTTGAAATAACTTTCATTCAACGTGATTCGGATTGTTATTTCAATATGAATGTCATTTTGTTCTAACTTAACGGGAATGTTAAATTAACATGAATTATAGTTATTTTAAAAGAAAATAATGTTGTTCGCAAGTTATTGCAAAATCATGTTTAATTTACATGAAGTAACTATAAAGCAAAATTACTACCGAAAAATGTAAAATCAACCTTGTTTTCGAGAATTTTACATTGATTTTTTTCTGTATGTAGATTTGACACAGAAAAAAAATTAAAAAATTCTTAAAAATTGTTCACCAATTAAAGCAATAATGAGAAATAAAATCAGTTTTAATTAAAAATTAAATCAAATGAATTAAACGTTTAATCAAGTGAATAATTTATTTATTTATTCATTTATTTCTTTATTTAGAAAAATTACAGTACATCAAGACTTTTTAATCTTTAATCAAGTAAATTTAATGTTTAATTGATACTATTAACATGTTAAATGGTGCAAATTTAATTAATTTCTTAATTTATATTACAAATTTTTTAATTGAAATCAATTTTTATTTTTTTCTGTGTAAATCACCAAAAGTAAGTTTTTGTGCTAGAGATTAAACCGTAATTATTGTGTGGAATGTGTGTCAGGTTACAGCACCGTCAATTCTTCGGCATATTTCTTAAGAGTGCAAAGTCAAAAGCTAAGTTTGCATTTACTTGAGTACCCCGGTAGGCTAGCTGGTAGTGAGCTTGTCTATCAGTGCCTAGGTTGCGGGTTTGATTCCCGTCAGAGACTCTGGTCTCCAGCAGATAAGCTTAGAGCTTCGCGCTATTAGTTTACACAGAAGAAACCATTTGCATATATCATATATGATATATGAATAAGAAAATCGCATATTTGATTAAAAAACTTTTTAATTTTCTGCGATGACGATTTTTGCGGTATTGATAAAAAAGTTTGTAGGTATAGTTATTGAATTTTTAGTCAACAACCAAGTTTATTGAGTCAATAAAAAAAGTCGTTGCCTTAAATAATTTTGCTCAACAAAATGTTTACGTGATTTGTTAAAATAAATTGTTGAAAATGTTGAATAAATCAAACAAAATATTTATCGAATCTTTATTTATATATTTATTAATAACAATGCGCTGAATTTCCAATTTTTATAATTTGATAAATACACTTGAATTTATTGTGGAGGGATAAGCCTGATTTTAATTTAATTCAAATATTTATTTGTATTGAATTTGAAGAAATATTTAATTATTTCTTTAATAAATATGTTTTATTGAGTGCTATTTTGCAAAGTGTAATTTTGATAAATTTTTTCATTGATTGATATAAAAAATTTGTTGACCTAAAATTTTTTATAACAAACTGTGTTGATAAATTGTTAAAATTTTCTTGAGATATTTTTTCTTTGCATTAAGCCTGGTACTCTGTTCAACATTTCACCTGAAATGCTAACAAAACGCATATGAAAAAACTTGTGCAGAATATCTGTGGAATAATGTTGATAGAGTTGTACTTCACTTATTTCACGTGGAATTTTAAGCAAAAAAGTATGAACTTAATAACACTGCTTTACAAATTTTTAATTTGGAAAAATACCAAGAACGCCACATGCCTAGATGAGTTAATTGGGACCTCCTGAACACTAACAACGCTGTAATTTCTAAGTACCGTTTTTTAGATAACGGTACTTTTGTGTTTTTCGTTGCATGGTGCCACTTAAACCCTTGTGGAGTCCAATCGAAAAGTCCGATATCGTTGGAAAGGTAATTGAATGCCTTTTCAGTCGATATGCTGAACATATAATTTAACAAATGTGCAGTGTTTTTCACATGCTTACACTTCCAAGTTGAACATGTTCAGACTTTTTTTCTCGGAAACAAAAGACGATGCAGCTAAAATAATAAATATTTGTGATCAACAGCCAAGTTTTTTTATGGCATATGCCATTTTTTGCCATTTCTTCAATTATTTCGTTAAAAAGCCATTTTTGGTCCAGCTTGCCAAAAAATGCCTTTTTTGCAACCTAGAAGAAATTTTTGGCCTGTTCGTCGATTCGAACGAAGACTTGGTTCGCTTAACTTACATGTAAAACGAAAACAATCTTTTATGATTTATTTTTGTTTTAAATGTAAGTTAAACGAATCGACGAGCAGGCCATTATAAATCTCAAAATGACCACAGATGGTGCCTCCAGTCCGACTGGCTAAAACATTATTTTCAAAAAATCTACACATAACGTGCCTGGCACATGAATTGCACAGTCTAGTTGATTTAATTCGTTTACATTTTGAAAATGTGAACACGTAAATATTAAACCGAAAAGGGCTATTTCTTAGGGTAAGTTAAAAACGTATGTACAAGGTGACTGTGTTATTTTGTATTTTACAGGCCCCTTCTCGTAACAATCTTTTAAAATCAATGCTTCCGAACTTAAAAAAACCTCCATCTCATTGTGTCACTCGATTGGAAACGTGGATTGAATCTGCAATATATTATTGCGACAATTTTAAAGAAATCTCCGAAATTTTAAATAAGTTTAGCGAATATGAGGCAGAGTCTATTCGAAATGCTTAATTAATGTTGCAAAAATCAGACGTTAAAAAAAATACTTAGTGTACATAAATAAGCACTTTCAATGCATCTGCTCCAGTCTCTTGAAATTACAAACAAAAGGGCTTTCTATAAATGAAAGCTTAGACCGTGTCATGAAAAGTTTAAAAGATCTTAGATCGTAATAACGAATTACAAGCTTTAATTACAATAAGAAATGGCATATACATATTTAAATGAACGTGAGACGAACGAATTTGTTGACAACCTTTCTCCATCTGAACTATTATCGTTCAAATATGCTCCAGTTACATCTTGCGATGTTCAGAACAGCTGCTCATTTATTTTTGACAGCTTGAAGAAACATGTTGTTGTACTAACTTAATAAAATTAAAGTTTCTTAAATAACAACATGTTTCTTTTGTGCCATTTTTTGTTATACCTTTTCGTTCCATATTGCCAGCCATTTTTAAAAATTGTTCGTGCCATTTTAAACTTGACCTGGTGATCATTTATGTATGTTTTCATTTAAAATTCGATTTTATCGACGAATTTGCAGGAAAACAATTAAATAACGATATTATTGAATAAGTAGAATCAAAAACTATGTTTCCCGTAAACAAAACGCTTAAGAGCAAGTAAAGTAAAATTTGATAACAACGAGACATCTTAAAAAGGGTGTTTTTAAAGCTCCATAGAACTAACGGAAAGCTTTGTTATAAAACGAACTGTTATACTATGCTAACTTTTTGAATTTTATGATCAGTATACTCTGAAAAGTCATCATGATAGATACAAGCTTGAAATACGTAATTTTTTCTTAGCCTTAGGCGGTTGTATTCGGGACCTTAAAAATATTCCGGACCTATTGGAAAACAGTTATTTGGTTGTGAATAGAAAATGACAGTGTATTTTTGTGCGGTGACTGAAAACTTATATTATTTGCTAAAAAAAATTTAGTGGATGAACTAAGTATGGAGCCAAAGATATTTATATTAACTAATGTTGATTAAAAATCATAGTAAATTTCTGCAAAAGTATGAACATTATTTAAAATTATCATTGTTTTATATTAATTTAAAACGAAAAATGTTAAAATAACATTGCTCGATATTGAATCCATAAAATCATTAATTTTACGGGAATTTGCCCGAGCGCCCAGTTTTCACGAGATTATAAACAACAAATACAAGTTTTGGTAAATTCAGATTTTATTGCATTTGTATGTTGAAATTCCTAGGTAAATTATAGTTTTCATAAATAAATACAAATTAGTTAGTGAAAATAAATACATACTTTTTAGTATAAAAACAAAGCGCGACAAATAGGTTTGTACCCGTTTTATGAATAACGTTTTTAAACAAATTAGCCTTTAACAAGGTGAGTTAAATTCTAATTTCACGACTACCAATCACTTTGAATACTATTTGAAAATGTGTTTCTTTACAACTTTAAATAGCTTTACAATAGCTTTACAATTACAAAAAGAAAAAATGTGCGCTTTTTCAAAGCTTGGGATTTTTACATGTTTTTTAGTTTTTTGACAGATTGAGATTGCACTGTCTCGATAAATGAGTAACCGATCGATAAACGGTTAAGTAATTGAACGACAGTGGCGCTAACAATATTAATTACAAATAGCAACAAAATTCCTGTAAGTCCGAGTTTAGACGAGCGAACATTTGGAAGGAAAACATCTGGAATTTTCTTTTCTTTTTTCATTTGCGGTCACATAGACGAACATGTTTCCGGAAACATTCTGTTAATATTGTTGTTTTTTTTCTCAAAAAGCAAGGTAAATGTCAACAAAGAAAATGAGAACAAAGCGTGTCGCCGAGTACCGAACACAAAAACCATTCTCTCTTCCCCACCCGTAATTTGCTAACAAACAAAATGTTTCCCTTCCAGATGTTTCCCTGTCTAAATGGGCACTAAGTACTCTTATCGTACGATAATGACGACGGTAAGAGCAACACACTAGCTTACAGGAATTTTTTTGTGTGCATAAGTTATTATTCGACTGTCCCTGATAATGTTATTTAAAGAATAAGGAAATATTGGAGAAAATAAAATAAAGAATATTGATATTTTTGGTTAGGCTTGAGTTCATTAAATTTAATTTTCATTAAATTATTTTTTACTGAAGGAAGGAATTTTACAACTTGAAATTTTTATTAAAATTTTTTTTTGATAATTTTCTTGGCTGAGCTGGGGATCGAACCTGGGTTGAATTTACATGTTTCAAGAATCACCATATTCATTGATCAGAATTCTTTGAGCTCTAACCTCTGCACCACTGCGGTGCCTGCCAGCCAACAGTCGAACATCCATCTTTAACCAGTACAAAGTTTCAATTTTATATTACAGGTTGCTTCCTTTCCTCAGTTTTTCGTATTCTTTCTGTCAAGACTTTGTCTTGAAAACCTGAATTCATTAGTTTATTATGTTTCTTGTCCACTTTCGTCGACATTTTATTTGTACAACTTGAAGTACAAATGTAAACATTAGAGCTTGTGCCATAGCTATTTTTAAGAACAATTGTGATTTTTAGTCGAACTGTTAATTTTCAATTTTGGATATTTTAAGTAAGGCTTGAGTTCATTAAATTTAATTTTCCTTAAATTATTTTTTACTGAAGGAAGGAATTTTACAACATGAAGTTTTTATTAAAATTTTTTTTTTTAAATGAAAATTGAAAATTAACAGTTCGACTAAAAATCACAATTGTTCTTAATAAAGAATATTTTATACAAAAGAGGACCTCGAGCTTGAAGATGTATTTGTTATTTATATTAATAAAAAGGTCGAAAAACAACTTTATATATTTACTAATAAAAAGAAAAAAAAAATCCCGTTTTCTTTTTTCGGGGCATCATATCGGGCAATTCTGCTGGTGTCTTTTAATTGTGAGTGCTTCTGTAAACAAAGGGGAAAACAAAAAAGTGAAACATGTGTAACAGGAAAATAAAAAATTATATTCTCTCTCTCTCTCTGGTTTCGCGCGTAAGTGTTTTGAATGTTTCTTAAATTAACGCATATGTTGTCTCTGAAGCTTCTTCTCATTGTTATTTCAAACTCAAACCAATTCGATTCTACATGAAATTCACGTTGTTTCAAGTTGAAATAACTTTCATTCAACGTGATTCGGATTGTTATTTCAATATGAATGTCATTTTGTTCTAACTTAACGGGAATGTTAAATTAACATGAATTATAGTTATTTTAAAAGAAAATAATGTTGTTCGCAAGTTATTGCAAAATCATGTTTAATTTACATGAAGTAACTATAAAGCAAAATTACTACCGAAAAATGTAAAATCAACCTTGTTTTCGAGAATTTTACATTGATTTTTTTCTGTATGTAGATTTGACACAGAAAAAAAATTAAAAAATTCTTAAAAATTGTTCACCAATTAAAGCAATAATGAGAAATAAAATCAGTTTTAATTAAAAATTAAATCAAATGAATTAAACGTTTAATCAAGTGAATAATTTATTTATTTATTCATTTATTTCTTTATTTAGAAAAATTACAGTACATCAAGACTTTTTAATCTTTAATCAAGTAAATTTAATGTTTAATTGATACTATTAACATGTTAAATGGTGCAAATTTAATTAATTTCTTAATTTATATTACAAATTTTTTAATTGAAATCAATTTTTATTTTTTTCTGTGTAAATCACCAAAAGTAAGTTTTTGTGCTAGAGATTAAACCGTAATTATTGTGTGGAATGTGTGTCAGGTTACAGCACCGTCAATTCTTCGGCATATTTCTTAAGAGTGCAAAGTCAAAAGCTAAGTTTGCATTTACTTGAGTACCCCGGTAGGCTAGCTGGTAGTGAGCTTGTCTATCAGTGCCTAGGTTGCGGGTTTGATTCCCGTCAGAGACTCTGGTCTCCAGCAGATAAGCTTAGAGCTTCGCGCTATTAGTTTACACAGAAGAAACCATTTGCATATATCATATATGATATATGAATAAGAAAATCGCATATTTGATTAAAAAACTTTTTAATTTTCTGCGATGACGATTTTTGCGGTATTGATAAAAAAGTTTGTAGGTATAGTTATTGAATTTTTAGTCAACAACCAAGTTTATTGAGTCAATAAAAAAAGTCGTTGCCTTAAATAATTTTGCTCAACAAAATGTTTACGTGATTTGTTAAAATAAATTGTTGAAAATGTTGAATAAATCAAACAAAATATTTATCGAATCTTTATTTATATATTTATTAATAACAATGCGCTGAATTTCCAATTTTTATAATTTGATAAATACACTTGAATTTATTGTGGAGGGATAAGCCTGATTTTAATTTAATTCAAATATTTATTTGTATTGAATTTGAAGAAATATTTAATTATTTCTTTAATAAATATGTTTTATTGAGTGCTATTTTGCAAAGTGTAATTTTGATAAATTTTTTCATTGATTGATATAAAAAATTTGTTGACCTAAAATTTTTTATAACAAACTGTGTTGATAAATTGTTAAAATTTTCTTGAGATATTTTTTCTTTGCATTAAGCCTGGTACTCTGTTCAACATTTCACCTGAAATGCTAACAAAACGCATATGAAAAAAACTTGTGCAGAATATCTGTGGAATAATGTTGATAGAGTTGTACTTCACTTATTTCACGTGGAATTTTAAGCAAAAAAGTATGAACTTAATAACACTGCTTTACAAATTTTTAATTTGGAAAAATACCAAGAACGCCACATGCCTAGATGAGTTAATTGGGACCTCCTGAACACTAACAACGCTGTAATTTCTAAGTACCGTTTTTTAGATAACGGTACTTTTGTGTTTTTCGTTGCATGGTGCCACTTAAACCCTTGTGGAGTCCAATCGAAAAGTCCGATATCGTTGGAAAGGTAATTGAATGCCTTTTCAGTCGATATGCTGAAAAATTCTATCTGATAAGAAGTGGCTGAGTTATAGCACCTCAAAGTTCAAAATATGCCTATATTTTACGTTTTTTTTTAAATTTTTAATATTTTTTTCGTTTTTTTCTACGTTATAGTAAAGTTCTGGAATGTTTTATTTTTTTACCAAATAGTTTATTTAATAACCAACATTTTATGCTCAATTTTAAAGTTTTTATTAAGGATTTTGTGGAACGACAATATTTTCATCTTCATTGTTTACGCACTATATTCGGCGTAAATTCAAAAAATTTAAATTAAAATGAGGAGCGTCTTGAACTTTTGGGTTTTTTTCGGATGGATCTTCGCGAAGGAGGAAACATCAATAGTCCGACATCATTTGTTCATCCCACCAGCCTTTGTAACGTCTCTCGATTTCTTCCATTTCCTGGTGAAATGGAGCCCAAGTTTGTGGGGAAAATATCCAAATGACTGAATAAGAAGTTTAAGTGGGTTTAAGTGGGACCATACACCGAAAAACACAAAAGTACCGTTATCTAAAAAACGGTTCTTAGAAAAATTACAGCGTTTTTCGTGTTCAGGAGGTCCCAATTAGCTTATCTAGGCATGTGGCGTTCTTGATATTTTTTGGCTGTAAACCAGTGTAATAAATAAGAAATGAAAAATTAAAATAACACAAGCTGTGTACCTCGGTAGCTACGGGTGTTCCGGTGAAGCTGGGCAGGTTCAAACGATAAGCGCTTCTGGCGGCGCACTGTTCGACTGGGTATGCCCTGTGACACAGTCGCTCGCTGGCACGTGTGTCGTGAATAGAGTCGAATGTAGGGGTGGGTTATGACGTCAGACGTCTTGTGGCAATCTAGGGGTAGCTGGTGCCACAAGTGGTTCGGTTGAAAATAAGCTATGCGCCTCTTGTGGGCACGTTGTAAACAAAAAAAAAAATGAAACTCACTTGGGGTTTTTTTGTTGTAAGTATACAATGGGTTTTATTGGCTCTTCGTAACTTTGTATTCTGCAAAAATGTAGCTTGCTTTGGCGTACGATAATGAAACTTCCACTTTAGTTTCCTTGTTTGGGTTTTGCTCACTATTATATATTTTATATTATATTTTAACAAAGTAATTCAAACTATTTATGGTTGATGGCTCAAAGTACAAGATAGAAGTGCTTGAAAAAAGTTAAATCATACAAAATGACATTTGACAAGATCTCTCCACTTGAAGTTGCCACATCTTTGCAACCAGGGATGGACACACGTGACACGTTCAATGTTCCATGTTCCCTGCGTTATAAGTTAGTGCGAAATTGCGCGTGTGCGGCGCGAACACAAGCGGTAACAGTATTTAATTCATATTTACTTTCTTTTTTTTTATTAAAAAAAATAATTTTTAGTAAAATACATGTACGGTTTGTTAACATACACTAAACAATGTCACATACTTTGAAGAAAACTTCAAATTGTGCAAGCTCGCAAAATAGGTAACATGGGTACATGTCAAAATTTTCGTGTGAAATAATCAATGTTGCTCAACATTTTTCACAAATTTGAACAGAGTACTAAGCTTTCGGTAAAAAAAAGTATTTAAAAAAAGTTTGTTGTAAATAAACTATGCTTTTACTAAATAAATTTTCATAATTGTTAAGCTCTTATTTGATCGTTAGGCAATAAATAAATTATCCTCCTTAATATAAAACGCACGTTTTTTTTTTAATAAAAAAGGAACTTTGAAAATCTGTGGTAAAATAATAAATTTTTAATTTTTATTTCCTTAAGCGAAGGTAAAAGGCAGGAGCCAAATTACCTGTTCGTCGATTTCAAACGTTAACGTTCGCATAGAAATTATATTAAAAACAAAAACAAATTTTCGAATATGTATTGTTTTTGTTTTTAATATAATTTTCTATGCGAACGTTAACGTTCGAAATCGACAAAGTAGGTACAAGCATCTTGGTTTTTAAAACACAACAGCCGACAAAATCTGGGTAGGATAAGAGAAGTGGCCGTGGCCCAAAGTTAAATTATTTATATTTAAAGAACGGTACTTATATAACTTTCTGTTAATTTCGCTCCACGGTGAAGGATAAATAAGAATCGGCATATCCGAATGTTTAAGTTTGTATTTTTGAAATTATTTCATTAAAACTAAACCAAGTAATCGGAAGACTGGTAATCTGCAAACTCAAATAGAATAACAATTGCTGTATGAGAAACTCAGTATATTCCCTGTTTAGTCTAGTGTTATTAAAGTTATAATCAAATATTGGCAATAAGAATCTGAGCACCATGGAACAGCTTCCCAAAACACATCGGAAATTTCTTTTAGCTTGATAATATCAAAAACTGGTTTCGGTTTTTGGTATATCCTTTAAAAAGGTTTTCAAAGCATAAAATTGATATACAATTTTTTTCATATGTTGAAATTGCTGTTAAAAGTGTGTAATCAAATAACAGAACCAATTGCAAATGTGTCCTCAGATTAAAATATTTACATGCATATTCATTTTAAAAAACATACAATAAGAACTAGATTTTCTTAATCTTTTTTTTTCTTTTTTTTTAAGATTTATCATAATCATTGCCAATATGAACTACAATGATACTGACTATAATATCAATCAAACAATGGGGACATAAATAGTTTTAGTCTTATGTTTTGTAAGCAACCGCCATTACAAGATTGATTATCCCACAGATAATAGAATATAAGTAGAAACAACAGAACAACAGAATCCCTGAGGATTAAAAGAGTATTTTTTTCAATGACTATAACTGAATACATAAAAACTTGTTTTTTCTTTAAATTTATATTTCAATTTAGTATTTGCTTTTCTATACTACTAACATTAATATGCCATAATGAAATGGCATGTTAACGAATTCGTATTTTAAGTTAAGCTATAAAAAATAAATATGAGTCTCTCTGCATTGAAATAAGAATATAAATTTCTAAGAAACTGTTGCTTGTATTTAATGAGAACGTATATGGTTGTCAATAAAAAGGTTGTCTATAGAGTAAATAATTTGCATAAAAATTACTTGGCATCAACATAATCCGCGAAGCGATGAGCATTCAAACAGCAGCAATGACATTTAATATAAATAAATAGAAATAAAATGCTGCAGGGAACCCGCAACTACTACAATATTTTATTCACATTAAATAAAGCGAATCTATGGAATGCATTTCGTCACCTAAAACTTAAAAGGCCCTAACAAACATTTTAAAAATTTATCAGGAAAAGAAAAAAAAAAACTTTTAAATATGATAAATTTATAAATTCCATTAAACTGTTTATTACTCATTTTTCTTGCAAAATCCACTAGTTGTTTTGACAATTAACAATGTGGCATATTATACAAACTGTTGGTCAGGTCTTTTAGCGTTTATCATATAATCTTTTGTAGATATGACGATTTGTTTTTTGTAAATAAAATCGCTATTGTTGGGCGAAAGATTCCAAATTTGTTTGAGGACAATTGAGTTGATGCAATACATCAGATTTAATGAAATGAGCGATTATTAATTTTTTGTTCTTTATGAACTTTTTCGTTTTAGGTAATGATTCCTTTCTGCTTTATGCGCTGATATTGTAAAATCATGCTCACTTGGATTGAAAAGTTCTTAAAGAGCCACATTTACTATGTGAAAAGTAGAACGACTCACATAACAGCAAAATCTATTTCAAATCGTAAAACACTGGTTACTATTTGCAGTTTCTTTTTCAATAAACTTTTTAAAATCCCGGAAACGTACAAAATTTTGTTCATTTTAACAAAGTTCAAAAGTAAATCGAAGGTGATAGGTGATAACCCTGTTTCATACATGCGTTTGTAGTGAACATTTCACTTTAAAGTTCACAGTGCCGGACTTGTTCCGTAGCGCAATCGTCAGGGACACCTTTGAGCTGTCCAAATTGTTCTATATTTAGGGGACAGATTACAGCAATCGACATCGATCGAAATTTCCATTTAAATTGCACTTTATCTTCGATTGGTAACAAACGCCTTAATTTTCCTCCTGGATTCGCATTATTTGCTTTATGAAAAAAGTATAAGTGTTAGATTTATATGCAAAATAGGTAAAACAGGGTGTCTAGCCATCATGGCTTTCTACACCCTTAGCCCACAAAATTTGTTGGTCATTTATGTTCCCCCGAAGCAAAAAAGTAATAATAATAAAAATTTAGTCTAACTTAATTGGGTCACAGAAAAAAAATTTGCACCATTAAAAGCATTAAGAAAAATAAAGTCAGTTTTAATTAAAAATTTAATCAAGTGAATTAATCGTTTAATCAAGTGAATTAAACGTTTAATCAAATGAATGAAATTTTTAATTGATATTATTAATTTGTTTACTAGTGCAAATTAATATTGTCAAATCAACGTTTAATACACTCGATTAAAAGTTTAATTCACTTGATTACAGGTTTAATTTACTTGATTAAATTTTTAATTAAAACTGATTTTATTTTCGATTAATGCTTTAACACAGAAAAAAAAATTGATTTCAATTAAAAAAGTTGTGATATTAATCAAAAAATTAATTAAATTTGCACTAGTAAACAAATTAATAGTTTCAATTAAACCAGTTAATAGTATTAATTAAAAGTTTAATTAACTTGATTAAAAGTTTAATTCACTTGATTAAATTACTTATTAAAACTGATTATATTTTTGATTAATGCTTTAATTGGTGAACAATTTTGGAGAATCAAAAGTAATTTTTGGGAATACAAAATTTTAATTTAAAAGATTTTGTTATTCGTGCTTAATTTCCAATTTTTATTCTTGATAAAAACACTGAAATTTATTGTCGATGGGATAAGCTATTTCTATGCGCATTTCACTGGTTGCTTAGGCCAGATCATAAGGAAACTTTATTTTAGAAAAACTAAAGATATTTAACCAAATAAAATTGTTAAGCGTATAAGAATCATAAGCAACAGTTCTTCTTTGACCAGGCCAACACTTTTCGTATTATAATTGATTGAATATTCTATTCAATGGCGGTCTTCTTTTTATCTGGTGTTTAGAGACTTTCAAAAGGCGTTTGATTCCAATAATCGAAGCAATTTGGACAGCTCTGAGACGCAAAGGTGTCCCTGGAAAATTTAAAAATATTAATGAGCTGATGTACGATTGTGCTACAGTACAAGTCCGGTACTGTGAAATGAAAAGTGAAATCTTTACATACAAACGTGTGTGTGAAACAGGGCTGTCCCCTATGTAGAAGAAGGCGAGGAATAGTTTGGGTTTTCAAAATCACCAACAAGCATCGACCTTGCTGATGATGTATGTCTCCTCTCTTATAGACACAGAGACATGCAGAGAAAAATTTAACAAACGTTTATTAAGTAAAACTTTCGTAGAAAATTTGTTTTGTAAGCCTTTATTAAATAAAAAATATTTTTTTAAATACAGCAGTAACATACTAGTTTGGAAAATCATGTGACACAAAACCTTCATTTCAATATAAGATCTTATAATGAAATTTTCGGCGATTCACATAAATATTTTTGCAGGGAAAACAAGGAATTTGACACCAACAATTTTTTTAAATGTACGTTTTTTAACAGAAAAATATACCGTCATCGAAAAATCGGCTAAAATTTTCACAAGGATATATTTTACGGAATCTTAGATAAATACATATATTTTTATGTCAGATACGTAATGACAAATTTAGTATACTATCTTTCATCCCTGACGGCGGTGGTGAAGTAAATTTATGCTTTTTCAGTTAAATATTTTGTTTTATATTTCTAAGAACCAGAAACTTTTCAATCCAATATATATTTTAGTTTTATATGCAATTGTGTATCTCTAAAATTTCTATTTGTTTTAAATTTTTGTATACACGTCAAAATCAATAAATATCTTGTGAATAAAAATTGTTGATTGCCACAAGCGAAACAAAGGTGCATTAAAGTTCACTATTTGAAAAAAATTCTGATAACACATGCAAATATCTTAGGTAACGATAAACTAACAGATAAATGAACATTTAAATAAATTTATTTAAATAAAGCCTTAAGCATATACACATTAGACCTACTCCCTCAAAATAGTGATTATGCTATATCAAAATATATATGGTTCTCTCTTTACACCCTCCACCTCTAGTAGTGAATCAGGGTACACTACGTTTGTAGATCCATGTTGAACTTTTTAAATATTCAGCTCAGACCTCATATAGTATAAATATTCTTGGCCTTACGTAATTCTTATTTAGCCATGTCCGTCTGTTTCTATTACGCTCACTTTTGAACAACTTAAAACAAAAGGATAATATTGCTGTCAAATTCTTTCTAGTTCCTCTAAGCAGTTTTTGATTGAAATCTAGAGCAATCAGTTCAGTAGGAAAAAATTTATGAATCCAAATGTGGACAACTCATCTAAAAAAAATTGTTATTTCTCCTAAAACTTATGCTATGCTCATACGACGATATACCCCACTCGTTTCGCTCTTTGAAACTAGATTGCCAAACATATGAACAGCGTTCTTTATTGTTTCATTTTGACTTTATTTTGTGTTGTTAGTGTGGTTTTATTTAAAACAGATAAAAAAAGTAAGTAAAAATTAAAAATATCTTAGTTAATACTTTTATTTATATTATTTTTTTATAATTATCACATTATTTTATTTAACATTAATTTTTATTTTGGTTTTTTCTTTGTTTTGATTTATTTTTGAGAGCTAGTTCAGATAAACTAATTAATTGTATCAAAATTGGAGATGATATGACATTTTTCCTGAAACGACCTGTTTCGCTCTCAAAATTTTTAAGAAAAAAATGTTGTTTCAATTATGTTGGGGCGCGAAACAAGGCTGCCTGGTACTTTTTTCCTTGTCCCCAAAAAATTAAAAAAAAAAAATCCCCAAAGATACCTAAATTAAAAAACAAAACCTTTAAAAATAAATATATTTTTTTTTGTTTTTTTTCCTGACTAAATTTTAATTTTTTTTTTAAAAAATAGTAAGAACAATTTTATTAAGAAATCCTCAAAAATTCCCAAATAAAAGTTGTTTGTAAAAAAATTATTTTATTTTGTTTGAAGTGACTGGTTTTGGCATGTTTTTTAAAATCCTTTTTATGCGATTCCAGTGAGGAATTACAAGCAGAGCAATATGCTGTTTTTGAAGACGAATGAGCCAGTTTATAAGAATGAGGAGCTTGTTAAATCGGTTTTAGCCATCCTTAAATTCAACAATAAAAATACATATATCCGTCATTGATTTAATACTCCGGTGTATCATAAGTACTAACAAATAGCCCAGCATTCTTTTTCCCAAAGTTTTTTATATTATCTTTTATTTTTACTTATTTTTAGGGAGGAAATATTTGCTTGAAAATTGTCTTTAAAAAATCAAAAATTAATTTCAAAAGATTTTGTTATTCGTGCTTAATTCCCAGTTTTTATTATTGATAAAAACACTTGAAATTTATTGTTGATGGGATAAGCTATTCCTATGCGCATTTCACTGGTTGCTTAGGCCAGATCATCAGGAAACTTCATCCATAATGATTTTAGAAAAACTAAACCAAATAAAACTGTTAAGCGTATAAGACTTATAGCAACAGTTCTACTTGTAATAATATCAAAGTTTAAGCAAAACACATCAACAATAAACAGTGGGTTTATCTCATCTTACATTCCCCACTACAATTAGTTAAAATTCTCTCAACATTAATTGAAGTTGTAAGTAGGTTAAGAAAAACAAAATAAAAACAACAACAACTTACAAAAGATGTTGTCAATTAAGTGTTTTTTTAGGCCGTGCACTTGCCTGTTTATTATCAAAAAGTAATTCCAATTTTTGGGAATACAAAATTTTAATTTCAAAAGATTTTGTTATTCGTGCTTAATTCCCAGTTTTTATTATTAAAAAATCAATTATAGTTTTAGGCAAACTGTAGTATTTTTTGACATTGAGCTCTATACAGAACCTACGGTAAATTATGGACCAAACTACGTGGATTTTAGTGGGGTGTTTTTACGCCATATGAAACGAGCTTGTGTAAAATTAGATAGCAATCGGTAAATTCCGCCACCAGCTTAAGTTAGTGTTTTTTAACAAAAATATAAATTTACATTTTCATATTATTCGAATGTGTATTCTAAGTCAAGTTACAATCCTCAAAAGCTTTTATACTTTAATAGTCTTATTCCTTCAATATTTTCCAGAAATATTTTCTATGCACTATCAGAATTTAAGTTTGAATATTTCTGTAATTGTAACTTGACTTGGAATTCACATTCGAATAATATAAAAATGTATATAATAAATGTAACTCACCATGAGAAATAAAATTCCTAGATTCTATTTGCAAAAATATAAATTTTTAGGGTGATTGTTTCACGTTTGGGTGGATATATTGTGCTGGTTTAAATCCCAAACTTTTGACGAGAACTAGATTTTTAAGTAAATTCATTTTAATAAATGATCATGTTTTCTTATTATACCCTTCAACGAAGGTAAAAGGGTACACAAAAAAAAAATAAAACTAAAAATCGTCTCTGGTCACCAAAATTATACCAAATTCATAGAATCAGGAAAACAATTTGTTGATTTTGCACCTATTACTAAAATGATAAAATAGATTACTAAAAATTTAAAAGATTTTGTTCTTCGTGCTTAATTCCCAATTTTTATTCTTGATAAAAACACTGAAATTTATTGTTGATGGGATATGCAATTCCTATGCGCATTTCACTGGTGGCTTAGGCCAGATCATCAGGAAACTTCATCCATAAAGATTTTAGAAAAACTAAAGATATTAAACCAAATAAAACTGTTAAGCGTATAAGAATCATAAGCAACAGTTCCTCTTGTACCAATATCAAAGTTTAAACAAAAACATCAACAATAAACAGTGAGTTTATCTCTTCTTACATTTCCCACTAGCTTATCCTATCAACAATAAATTTCAGTGTTTCTATCAAGAATAAAAATTGAGAATTAAGCACGAATAACAAAATATTTTAAATTAAAATTTTGTATTCCAAAAAATTACTTTTGATGATTACTAAAAATTGGAAAAATTTAAATATGTATTTTTAAATAAATGAAATTTTTTTATTTTAGTTAAAAAAATGATCAAAAACTTTGCCGTTTCAAAAAATGTATTCATGATTTAGTTCAATATATTTCAGATTTTGACAATTCCCAACAACAATTCTACAAACTTAAATTATTTTATTTTAAGCAAAGAAATCAATTAAGATGTTTTGTTTTTTAATTAATATTTTTGTACGACTTGGCGCTGGTTTCAGTGGATCCCATCCCGTCCAATTGGATTTCGCCACTTGCAGTTTCCGATTAGAAAAATAAAACGACAGAGCGATTTTCCTTTTTTTCATAGGCTTTTTAAAAAATTAAATTTTAAACAAAAACATAAATTTATTTAAACTAATTCAAGACTTTAAATTTATGTGCGAGCAATTAAAAAGCGGTAGTGGTAAGTCCAAAGGTCTAAGAATGATTGGCCTCAAAAAATTCATAAAAAATAAACTTCATATTACGACTAAGTACTAAAACTAGCTTATAGCAAATATTTGCCGACTGTGGCGCCTCCAGATGTCATTTATTTCAAGCCCAAGGTAAAACCGTCTTCATTAAACAATACCAAGGATGGACATCGATATACCATTCAATTCATGCTTGAACAATTTTAAATAAAATTTATTTCAAAATAACTAGAATGTTAATTAGATAAAACTTATATTTTTAAATTTCTTTCAACAAATAAAAATAATTAATTCAATTAATTATCACAAATATTTTCAAGACAATTTTTTTTTAATTGATAAAAAACCACTGATAACTTTTCTGTGTATAAGTTTGTCATTTCGTTTGTAATTTCTACAATATTGATCTTAGTCCTTATAAATTTCATATATTTTGGGTCTTTATGAGGAGCGAAATTGATTTAACAATGTCCGCCAGCCCGTCTATCCGTCTGTTCGTTGAAATGGGCTTTCCGAAGACACCAGCTATGATGGGGGTTGGGTTCAATTTAAAATTTTTTAGAATCATTTTCTTGCTGTATTTAATAGGGTATTCATTCGGTTACCCGATAAACGATTAACCGATTAATTACTACCCGATTAACTGATCGGTTAATTTAAGATTGGCTTTTTTCGATTAACGATTTAACCGGTTAATTTCAGGCGATTAACCGATTAACCGAAGTAACAAAATTTTAAATTTATTGTAGCATTATACCATATTTTTTGTGTTTTTAATTATTTGTTTTGTCTCATATACCAAAGGAATGTGTTTAGAAAAATATTTTTTCCTTCTAGCAATTCGATAAATACAGTACAAAATCAGAAATTAAGAAATTCGGAAATAAATTTTTTGCAGAATGTTCGGTGCTGAGCATTGCCAGGATGAGTCAGATGATGAGCTGACAAAAAAAAAAAAACTGTCGATTGTAACACAAACAATAGTTTATCAGAATTAACCAAAGCAATTAAAAGTGTTTATATTTTTAAAAAATTAAAACTGGACTCTAATGTCATAATGGAGGTTTTTATATGTTTAGAGAAATACAGGAAAAGAACTGAGAAATTAGATAATCTGTATTATGGATTGCTTTCGAGATCTCCAACATCTTCGAAAAGTGAAAGAATTTTTTCCAAGTCAAGTTTTATCGAAACTAAAGAGAAGAATCGCTTAAATTCTAAACATTTTAACATTTAAATTCCAAATAATAAATAATTTTTGCATTTTTATTTATTAAAATTACTTAATTTATACCAAAACTTTATTAATCGGTTAACCGATCAATAACAAAATTAATCGATTATAAACCGATTAAACCAAAACCTCGGTTAATTAATCGAGCGATTAACCGATTAAAGCAAAAGCCCGATTAAATGAATACCCTAGTATTTAATCATTTTAAAGGTACTGCTTAAAAAAAAAGAGTTCAAAGGCAATTAAGGATCACTCTCAAATACATTTACCATCAAGGTTATAGTAGGAGTCGGGGTCGCAGTCGTACTAAAAAATTTCAGCGGATGGAGTCTGTGTCGTAGTTAGAACTATTTATGACTTCACAGCCCTGATTTAAACTAAGCCAAATTAAATTAATTGAAATGAAATTATAATCTAAACTTTAACATTTAAGGGGATTTTTCAAAATCAGTTAAATTTGGGAGGTTTTTAAATTTTTTTGGGGAAAAAAATTAGCTGGCAACACTGTTCTGTTTTCAAGCGTATAACTGTTTGTCCTTTTGTAAAATATTTTTATTTTTTTTGGAAATGCATTGCAGGGTTTAATTATCAACAAGTATAAATTGTATATCTAAAACACATACATTTATGGAAATACAAATCCGAATATGTGCGATATTGATTTAACTTGGCTGCCAAAACACAAAGATGTGCCAGTAATGCGAGAACAGTGAAAACTTTCAACATAACAAGTGTTAATACTTGTAAAATTATTAGTTAATATATGTGTATATTGCCACGAGGAGTGTGCAATGTTAGAAGTACACAATTACTATTTCATTATAAATACCTTTTTGGCTAAATTGTAGTTGCTGTTTGTTTGTTTGTTTGTTTTACATGGATTAAACCATTAAATTGCATTGAAAGTGGTATACAACAGAAACGCATTCATTAGAAAACACAATATATAATTTCGGATGATTGGGGAGTGAAATTTTGTGCATTTAGTATTGGAAGATATGCGCATAAAACAGGGCTTAAAAGTAGAAAAACTGCCAAAACAAATAGATATGAGGAGTTTCCTAACAAAATGCAATAACTTATAAGTCCAAAAATATCATATATTATTTAAGCACTCGTTGTGCTAAGAATTCTAGAAGCTAAAAATATATTAATCTTTCTAAACATCAGCCTTTAACTTTTTTAATTACCAAATAACACTGTCCAACACAAAAACAAATTATGTTCTGCCAATTGATTCTTGTAGAGGGGACTAAAAAAAGTTATACTTGTATCGGCAATTTAAAAGTTTATATCTGAAACTCATTTTACGACCTTTTAAAAGTTGCACCCTTTTGTAATAAAAAAATGTTGAAATCGTGGGATGCTTAGGGTTTTGGTATATAGTGTCATCAGTAGATTTATTTAGAATATTACAAACAACATTTTGTTGGTATACATTCACCCTATAAGTTAGAGAAGCAAGCTGTAACGGCGCGGCTGACGGCTAGCCGCTCAGCCGATCTTTTTCAACAAGCCGCACCGCCGCACAGTGGAAAATTTTAGTCCTTATTGGATCAAAAATCTGTAACTTTTTTGTTCTTAGAGATAGAGTTGTGAAATTTTGCACGAATAATCTAAAATGTATTTGCTATTATTTTACAATAAAGGTAAGAATTTTATTTTTTGTATATAGAGATGACTTGAATATGTATTTGGTACAAATAGTAACTTTAACTTGAAATAATTTTTTTTATTATATTAGCATTTGTAATGTTTTTAAATTATGTGATGTAACTTTATTATTATTATATTTTATTATTATTTATTATCCACTGGTTGAAGTGTGATCTAACAGATCTTGTAAAGACTTTACTCTAGCATAAGTATTTGTTACTTCTAGTAAAGCTGGTGGAAGGCAGCAACTTTGTTTGCTTCCAGAATTTTATAGTATGGAGGAAGAACATTGTATATTTTTTTTCCATCATAAGATTTTTTAAGTATATGTATTGTGCTTTTGTCATGTCAAGATCAATAAATACACTTAACGCCTCTAATTCATCGAAAGATTCACCCTTTTCGAAATCTTTCAGGTTTTAAAGATTCTCCTTCTTTTCAGCTTAGATGAAGATCTTAGCAGTTCAATAATTTTTGCCTCTTCTAATTCTCCCATCGATCGCAAGCCTTGGATATAAGCGCCATAAATATGTTGGAACCCATTATCTTTACATAGAGAAGTATTTTTACGATTCTTTGATGAGTTTGATGATGTTTCATAAGAGTTACAGGGTCTTCCTCGAATCGCCGTACATATTGAAGGTTTCACTATTGCTGGCAAAGTTCTGCAAAAGTCTCCATTTAACCACTCAGCATTTTTTTTTTTTTAATATTTTTAAAGATCTGTTTGATTTCTTCCACCGATTATTAAAACTTGGTATGACAGTTTTTTTTTATATTATTCACTATATATTTTATATTTTCTTCAGAAAGTTGATAATTTTTTTCAACAAAAAAGTTAATACCTTTTGTATTTCTCCCACTTACAATATATGTATCAATTATTTGACGCACTGAACACTTAAAATTATTCATTTTTAATTAATGTAATACTGATTTTTAATAATCTCTTCAAAAAAAAAAAAAAAAAAAACACAGTATAACCAAAAAACATATATTAATTGTGACAATTCTTAAACTTTCCATCAATAGCCTACTAGTCAACTTTTTTATATAACGGAATTTTTATTTTTTGCTCAATTTTTAAATTTTGTTTTAATCTAGCAAAAAAAATGACATAACAATGCAAAGCTACTTTAACAAAAATCATTTGTTCAAATATCTAAATAACTGAGTTTTTTAACATTATTGACTGTAACTTCTGTTTAGGCAGGAATACGCAGCTAATATTTTTAAAGTATTTTACTAATATATTAAGCTTTACAATTTTTTACATATGAGCGCAGAGCTAAGCAGAGCTCCTAATTAAAAGCCTTACCGAAGTTTTTACATGCAGCCAAAACAACATTACATCATTCAGAAGCTAAAATTTCAAACGTTTTCACTAAAACCTGATCCGCTATTTATAAAATCGGAATCTACATTAAATCACCTTTCCAATAAGGTGTATAACTCTTTAATTGTAATGTGAATTATATTAAAAATATGCTCTGAAATACGTTTTATTTTTATAGTTATAAATCGTTGTCGTAAAAAGATGTGAATACGGTCTTTATTTCCGAGTATTGCTATTCACCAAACATCAAATATTAAGTTCGACATCTTAGCTTTTCGATAAAAAAAAAATTTTGGTGTAATTCGAACCTTTTTAAAAATGAATTATGGGCTGGTCTTACTCTACGATGTGCGGCGGCGCACAGTGGGAAATTTTACGAGAAGGCGGTCAAAATTCCATAACTTTTGACTGGAGCGGTATTTTTTTATGCGATTTTTTGTGTTCGATAGGTGCGATGTTAGGCTTTCATTTGCGCTATAAAACGTAAAATTCGACTGATAGGAGGAAAAGTTATGGGGAGTTCAAAATGCATTTTCATTTTTTTGTTGAGTTTCGGTGAAAAAGTTGAATATTTCAAATATGATTTTTTTATAATTTATCATTATTTCTCTTGTATTTTACAACTGATACTTATTTTTTATTGTCGAACTTAGATCCTGTCAGAAAATGCCAATATTTGGCCCCTGTAAATTTTTTAGTCGCAATATTCACAGGGGCCAAAGGTTGGCTTTTTTGGGATGAGACGAGTTGTTATAAGGATAAAACGGAAAAGGAATATTTTGAAAAATTCCCAAATAGCATTCTTGGCTATCGATAACATTTTAGGTAATGCAACTTTTATTTTTGGTTTGAGATGTATGTGTATTTTGTTTTTATATATTAATACAAATATATACTTAAATCAAAAACAAATTATAATCTATAAACAATTTTAAATTAAACAATATTAGTAAAAATTTCTTCTAAATAGCTTTGGGTTTAATTTTCGAGAAGTTGTTTAGCTTCTTCCTCTAATTCGATTGAGGTTGATTTCCATTTTTGTCGAATACTGGACATATATGGATCTGATGTGCACAACAAAATAGTAATAAAATCTTCATTAGTACAACATCTGGACATTTTTCTTGTGTTATGCTCGCGGAAGAATCTGTAGTCTTTGTTCCTTTTTTCTTGCGCTTCTTCAGATAGATCTCTAATTGGTAGCATATTGTGTTGAACTATTTGTTCCCCATGGTATAAAATTTTATGAACTGCGGTTGGCATATGTCTCCAAGAGTATTTTGTGTTATAAAGAAATGCTGTTTCATTTGCATACTGGCCAAATTTTTTTGCATTTAGCTTTCTGCTACATGATATAACTTGTAAAATGATCTGGAATCGTCTTATTAATTCAAAATGTACTCCTGTGATAGATGCTGCAGTTTCTGGATCGGAAAAGAATCTCCTAGCAGTGTTTCCATCATTTGAATTTCCTTCTCCTTGTTTTGGCTGATCAATTATAAGGCCTAGGTGAAGGCATTTTTCTTGAATTTGTTTTTGGGTTTGCTTCCTTTTTTCCACATTTTCTTTGTTTTTTTCTCACTGTTTCGCCTAACGGGCCAAATTCCAAATCATAACCCAATTTAAGAATATGCTCCATAAAACGAATTCTGGTATGAAGAGGGGACATTCCAAATTCGTATGCTTCATTAAAACTATTGTCTTGTTATGGTTGGCTTAATTGACTTGATGTCTTTTGGCATATGGTACAGCTTGACTAAGACTTTGTTTCGGTTAATGGTTTTGCAACTTTTCCATCGATCATTGTAAGAAACATTTGAAAATTAATTTCAATGCATTGGTCATCAAATTTAAATATTGCCGGTTGAAGTTCTTTAATTTGATCTTTTATTTTTCGAACTTCTATAGTTATGACATCTTTAGTTTCCTTTTTGTAAACAAACTTTATTGGTCTGCAATACTTTGTTGAAGAGGGAATTTCATTTTTCCATACATCCATTTCTGTAACTCTACTGGTTGACGGCTCTAAGCCAATATAAGTTTTTCTTAAACGTAATGGAACTAAAGATACCATGAATAAGTTAGCATCAGATGAATTTTCTGAATTACATTGCTTGTATTGTTTCTGACCAGAGCTTCCATCACATCCCCATTTAGAAAATAAAGTGATGCTGCAATTTTTAAGTTTTTTTAAACAGTCAGCATCAAGTGTATTTAATAATCGTTCTGCAGTGTGTTCGAGAAGAGCCTGCAATTTTACTTCTGCTGAACTTGAAGTTACACTAATAGCCGTTTGTGAAGGTAAGCACTCTTTGACAGAAACTAAATCTCGATATGCTGGAAAGATTCCACAATTTTTTTCATTGGTTCGCTTTCGCAGTTCTGTATACTGAATTTTTGTCAGTTTTAAATCCAAAAATAGTGCAAATGCTTCTTCTGGAGTAAATTTCATTTCTTCAGTTGGTGTAGGCATACTTTTTAAAATCCTCTTTGTGCGTTTAGGGCTCGCTTCCACTATTTTTTACAATTATTGCAATTTTTGTTTTCTTATTTTGCGTTGGTTGAATTTGATGCAGAAATGAATCCTTTATCATAATTTTCACGTAAAATATAACTGCGTGCTAGTTTTCTTACCATTTACCTGCTCTTCCATTTTTTTAAATTAAGTTGCAATTTTCAGGTAATTAAACTATGTAGTTTATGTTGCGGCTATTTACTAATGTTTAACCTTTTAACTTACTCAGAAATCTAACGTGTTAGTCTATTTATGTCGCCTATTCGTTTTGCAGCATCCGTTCACCCACAATAAGTTCATAACAATGGCAATACCTTTACCTTCTCCAAATTAATTGATATCCTTACGTGCTAGATAATTTATGTGGCCTGAACTGCTTTATTTGTCGAAAATTCTTTAAGATTCACCTTCTTTAATTTCAGTAATGTTTCCTTGCAGGACTTATTTTTTGAACCGAATATCTTACCTTGGGTCACAGAAATTGCTGTAGTTCGCAAGGCCGTATCCAGATGTGTGTACAATGGGGTATAGAAATGTAGGTTAGATTCTGGACTACAAGAGAGTATAGATTTTTTTTGACGCATTTTGACGCTCAGGACTTATGCTCTATAAAGTAGGAAATTTCCGGGAAATTTTGACATAAAAAAAAAAAAAAAAAATTAAATAGTTCTAGAGGTCGCAGAGTTTAATGCTTTTAACCACGTATAGCTAATAAAATAAACTAATACACATATTATTCTGTCAAAAAATCTTAAAAAACAAAAAAGTTATGAGCATTTCAACTTCAAAAATTGACTCAGAAATTCAAAACTATAACCAAATATTGAGAAAGTCCATTTCGGACCACCCTGTTCTCAATGAAATAGTTGAAATAGGGTTGAAATTTTTTGGCTCCCGAGGTTCACTAGTATTTACTTTCACATGAATAAAAACATTTTAAAATCGGAGAACATAAAAAAAAATAATTTTGGCCGCCTTCTCAAAATATGAACCAGTGTGCGCCGATATACTCAGCTATTTTTTTTTTAATATTTAGCCAAAACTAGTTAATCAATTAATTTTTGGTTATGTTTTTATATTATTTATGTAAGTTAGTGAATACTTGCGAAAGTCGGTATTTAATGAAATAAGTGGCAGTGTTACCATATACGATTTTTTTTATCTTATTTTGTTGTGAAAAGATTTGAAGAGTTTTAATGAAATTTGTTTGTATTAAATTCATCAATTATTGTCATAGAAAAAAAATAATTTTTTTGTTTCTATTTTGTCAAAAAAAAAAAAAAAAATTTTTTTTAAAAAGGTACAAACACTATACAGACATGCACTGTCTTGAAAACTTCTTTTAATTCGTTATGTATACGAAGTAAAAAATGGACTTTTTAAGTATTTTAAATATTTTATTGCATTTTCATTCACATGTGTTTTATTCTGCCACTTAAATGCCTGATAATAGCTGTGTTCGTATACTAAAAATTGTTGCTAATTTGTAATAATTTGTTAAAAGTACATGTTAAAAAGAAATGAATAAATTATAATTTGTCATTTTGTTTTGTTTAACCTGTTTGGTGATCTATATGTTTTCTCTACATAAGTTCGGCGCAGCCAAATATTTTTTTAGTTGTCAAAAAGTTCGGCGCAAAGCAGCTCAGCCGCCGCCGCCGAAAATTTGTAATCGGCTTGCTTCTCTGCCTCTAATTCTTCTGGAAATGGTTCTTTTTTTGCAATTTGCTTGAAAACAGCAAAAATCTTTTGAAACAGGATGTATGTATTAAGCTAAGTTTATCATGGATAAAAAGAGGACACGGCGCTCATCTAGGATCTCCAGACTTTACTCCAGAACCCTAGCTACTATTATGACTAGCCATTGGCCCACTGACAAACGCCCAAAAGTTGGGACTCCCTTGCAATGACCTATGCAGAAGTTGCGGCGACTAGGAGGAGAAGGAGTCAACGAAGAATCTTCTCTGTCACTCCCCGGCGATCGGAGACCTAAGACTAAAACTGTTTGGTCAAATAATCCTCAGGGACAAAATCTGACACTCTGACATTGATTTGAACAGGATCCATTCCTTCATTGAATCCACCGGATGGCTGGGGGATAAGGTCAACAGCCAGGTATCGTAGGAACTTTAGGATATGTGCTTAATTGCTGCTGTCAGTGGAACCTAACCTAAGAGTTAAGTTGCGTGTTTGGTAGCACTTCTATAAGAAGATGGACTTTAATGAGATTTGTCAAAAACTTTATCGATTGTGGGACAATCAAATGAAGAGTTTCTTATCGAGATTCTAGGTTCGAAACAAGGAACCTAATGTTGCTGCTCCCATACAAGTTGATTAATAAGCTGCGGCAAGGAGCTTATCTGCTCAATTATATATTAGACAATACAATTACAGACAATTTTACATTTAGACAAGCAAAAAGAGTGCTCATTCGCTTGGATTTTTATTGAAACAATTTTATTTGTATAAATTACTTACAGCCCAATTATGAATAAAAATTCCCCGGGAGTTTTTTCCCTTTTCCTATTTTTACAATTACATTAACATTGGTAAATTGGGAGAAGGGAGAAAACTCCCAGGGAATTTTTATTCATGATTAGGCTGTTATTATTAAAGCAAGCATTTGCATATAATTCCAGCCCTTTCTGATAACAGTATTAAATGCAATTAATTCTAATTAAATTATTATAAAACAAAATTTAGTAAAATCAGATTATGAAATTTACAAATTATAATTAAAAAAAAAAAAGCAAGTAAGAGCGCTATATTCGGTTGAGTGTGAGTGTATCAAATCTCTCCACCGAGAGTTTAAATGTTTAAGAAGTGGGATTTTTATCAATTTAATGAATTTCAGTTTTAGTCATAATAATGTATTTGCCGAGAGTGTGCGATATATGGAAAATTATAGACCAATCTATATGAAATTTTGCCGTGTGATTTTGAATCGTATGAAGCTATGACAGACCAAATCATACTATAATAGCATAACTCGTTAAAGTTTTAAGCGTAATAAAGTATTTTCCTCAACTGGACTCTATATGGCGCCTATGGTTAATTACGGATCAATTATCACAAAACTTACTTCTATGTCAATCCGTGCACTCTGCCACCATTTTGTAAGTTCTTGTAACAAAATATCAATTTTTTCATTTGGATTCATTATACTTTTCCTACTAAATCGATTGTGTTGGATTTCAATTCCAAGCTGTTTTCAAGAACTAGAAAGTGCTTGACGCCAATTGAGTCGTTCGAAATTCAGCATGGTGTGAACAGACGAGCGGGCAGGGAGACGGACATGGCCTAATCGACTTAGGCAACTTTTAACAACTTACCGATAGCTAAAAGTAACCTCTAACCGGCCTTATAAAAATTGTTCCATTATTAAAACTTTACTCTAACCTAAAGTGAGCGATAAATTAAATTAAGGTTCATCCTACATCGTTTAACTAACATTTAAAAACAAAAACAAATTTCGAAATTTTGTTTTTATTTTAAATTTTAATTAAACGCGTTCTAAAAACAGGCAGATAATAAAATTTTCACACAATGAGCCTCTATTTTTTTCTATTATGGCAATTTTTTGGTTTTATGTCAAACTCAATTTACAACCAAATTTGACGATTTATGTTAGCAATAATTGTCAACGAAAAATTGACTAACAATTATTGCAACATATGTATATGGCCGGTCGTTTATGACCCTCAAGCCCTCGGGAAATTGGTAAACCACTTCTTATTTCATTTACAATTTAGAGAGAGAGAGAGAACATTTAAAAACTTCGAAGCAATACATATTCTATTAAACTATCAGTTTTGTCACTAAATTGTGAATAAAATCAAAATTTGTTAACCTATTTCAATTAATAAGGACTCAATTATTTGGAAAATATATTCAGCTACATATATCTAAACCTAACATGTAGATTTAGAAATAGTGTTTGTATCAGCGGCGAACAAAATTTTTCCGGAAAAAAATGTTATGGAAACTTGTGTTCTCAATCCAATTAAAACCTTTTAATTTTGTTTTCCTTGAAATATTTTCTCGAAAATAAAAAAAATGAGAAAAACACGGGGTTAATTTTTGGGTTTTAAAAATTATTGGGGTTTTTATTTAATTGTAGGTTTAGGGTTTTTTCACTCAGTACGTACCGTACGCTTTGGGGTTTACAGAGTAATTAAGTAAACATAAAAAATAATAACAATAATACAAATAGCAACAATATTAACTTAACGAAAACCCAGTGACCAACAACAGGGCACCGTTTACACTATGCGCGTAAACAAATTTTGCTATGCTGTGAGCACTCTTTTAAAACATTTACTTTCGGCAGGCTTATTAAAAAGGCATATAAAGCTGCTTTTAAAATAGGATTGGCTTCTAATGGGTTAATACATCGGTAGTGCTGCTTATACCTAAAGAGATATTGATTAAGCATTCTGAAACTTTTACGACGTAAACGACGTAATAAAAAAAGTTATACACATAAATGTCAATTTTGTGTTCAGCTCAGTTTATCTGTATTCTTAATTTAAGCCGATGTTCTTTTCTGTTTTAAAAAATAAAATATTTTTTATGTACATATTTTTTTTAAATTTGTTATTATATTTACCATAGTTGGGGGTAGTGCACTAAATATTGATTTAAATCAGCATTGCACTATATCACTAAATAAAACTGCAAAGAAATTAGTTGCACTCTTTTTTACCAGCTTTAGTAATGATTGTTATTTTTTAACTACCACTAAAAATTTTTGAGTGATATTGCAAATTTTTTTACTATCAGTAAACACAGATTTGAATGCAAAAATCTGCACTCAAATCAAATATTTCAAAATTTGGACATTTTTTTTTTTTTTTTTTTTTTTTTTTTTTTTTCTCATTATTTATTTATTGAATCTTCATATATTAAATATGAACTAACAATAATTAATCAAATCTTATCCTAATTCTTTATTTTATGTCCTGCCAGTGCAAGACAAAAATTTTCTTCATCACGGGTTCTGTATCACATTAATATATGTGTTTATCGCTCATCTTAATGGGTAAGTGCTGCAGTGTCTCTTCTCCTTAAGCGAGAGTGGCCGCTATCATTTAAAATATTTCGAGCTAGTGGATTTGGGTGCAACTCTAGCCTTTTTAAATATTTTACCGCATACTTCGTAATAATAGTCCTTACCAGTGGCACATTGAGATCCTTGTGGATATTTGAGTTTTTAACATACCAAGGGGCAGCTGTGATTATTCGAAGAAGTTTATTTTGGCGCCTTTGAATTTTTTCGATATTTGAGGCCGAGGCAGTGCCCCATAGTTGAATACCGTAGCACCAGATTGGCTTTAAAATAGAGTTGTAAAGTAGTAGTTTGCAATCGAGACTAAGAACAGAATTTCTTCCAATAAGCCAGTTAATTTGAATTGCTTTTAGTTTAATTTGGGTTAATTTTGCTTCTATATGGCATTTCCATGTTAAACGCCGATCTAGATGAATACCGAGATATTTGACATGCGATTGTTGAGGCACTAGTTGATTATTGATTTTAATAGGGGGGCATGTTTCCCGACGCAAGGTAAATGTAATATGTACGCATTTTTGCTCATTGACCTTTATTCTCCATTGTTTTAACCACAGTTCTAGTTCAAATATATGATCCTGCAGGTATCGAGATGCTTCACGACTGTTCTCGTGTACGCTTAGGAAAGCTGTATCATCAGCAAAAGTTGAGGTTAGGGTGTAATTGTTTGTCGGCATGTCCGAGGTATATATAAGATAAAAAAGTGGGCCCAGGATACTTCCCTGAGGGACTCCAGCTTCAATTGTCTGAGGAGAACTTAAAAAATCACCTTCTTTAATAATAAATTTTCGACCGACCAAGTAGCTTTCTAACAGCTTGTGTGTGTTAACCGGTAGGTTCAGCTTTAATTTATGTAACAAACCTACATGCCAGACTTTATCAAAAGCTTGAGAGACATCGATGAAGAGAGCGGAGCAATATTTTCTTTCTTCAAAGGCTTTTCTTATGGCGTTTACTATCCGATGGGTTTGTTCAATTGTGCTATGTTCTCGTCTGAAACCGAATTGATGGTTAGGTATACACCCATTGTCATTTAAAATTGGGGTTAATTTGGACGCTAAGAGCTTCTCAAACAGCTTTGATATATTAGATAATAAGCTGATAGGCCTATATGACTCAACTTTGGAGTGATCTTTTCCTGGCTTTGGTATCATCGTAACTAATGAGACCTTCCATTTTTGAGGGTAGTATTCAAGTCGTAAAATAGCATTAAAAATTAAAAGAATAATTTTCTTTGCTATGCTGGGTAGCTCCAGAAGCATTTTGTTGCTGATCTTATCAAAACCAGGAGCCTTCTTGGGGTTTAAATCACAAATAGCTTTTTCGATTTCTCTTATCTCAAATCTTAGGGGAACAGCTGCTCTAGCAACAACAGGTGGTAACTCGGCCGCAATATCGTGAGATATGTTTGGGGTAAATACGTTTTTTAAATGATTAACAAACAGATTTCCTTTTTCAACATCATTTCTTGCCCAACTACCATTCAAGTCTCTTAATGGTGGTTTAGAGACAACTGGCCTTTTGAGATTTCTAGCTGCACGCCATAATGAGTAGTCTGATTGTGGGGTTGCATCAAGTTCCTTAAGATATTTTTCCAGAGAAGCCGTTTTCTGAGTCTGCAGTAACTTTCTAAGCTTTTTTGTACACTCTTTTAGTAAGTTCTTAAGTAACGGGGATCTGTGCAATTGCCACTCTCTTCGAGCCCTCCTTTTTTCAGACAAGAGACGCTCGATATCTGTGGAATATATTTTAATATTTTTTGTTTTTTTGGGGGCAATACTGGAATGTTGAACAGCTAGTTTCAGAAAACTGTCAAAATTGGCAATAGAGCGATCTACATACTCCGGTGTACTAAGCGGAATATTTTCTGTGCAATGGGTGCTGAGGTATTTTCTATATTTTAACCAGTTAATTTGCGTAGCTGTCGTCGCTAAGTGACCAGTCGGAGATACAATTCTATTGGGGTTCATTATAGTAACAATTGTAGGTGTATGGTCAGAAGATAATTCTAAGGAAGCTTCAACATGGATCGTTTCTATGGGGATGTTTTTAACCACGCCGAAATCGATAACATCTGGAATTTTTTGATGATCAGTAGGCCAATATGTTGGTTGTCCGCTCGCTACCACATTTAAATCCATTTTAGAAATTGTGTTAAATAAGACACGACCCTTTGGTGTTATTAGTCGTGACCCCCAGAAGGTATGTTTAGCGTTATAATCGCCAGCAGCTAGGAAACAGGGTCCTAATGATTTAAAATATTTACAGTATTGGCTTTCTGATATTGAAAATCTAGGCGGTGAGTATAACGATGAAATTACTAGGTTTCTATTTAATTCCTCAACGCAAATGTTCGTTGCTTGGAGATAATCTTCGCGGGGATCAAACATTAGGTAGTGTTTGACTCGGGTTTTAATTAAAATGGCTGAACCTCCACAAGCTCTATCTCGAGGGTCCTTGGTATCATATAGTGTATAACCATTGATTTTAAACGTATTTCTTGAGGTCAAATGAGTTTCAGAAACCATCATGACATCAATTTGTTTATTTTTTAGAAAGTATTCTAATTCATTTTTATGTTGGCGGATGCCGTTTGCGTTCCAAAAACAGATTTTTAAACAGTTCATGGCTTGTTAAGTACAGCTTGCAATAACATCGATTGCATTCTTAGAATTTCCTGCATCATATTACCCATTGTGTTCGTAAAATTATTAACTGTTTGCACTAATGTTTCCATGGTTTTTTCAAGACGACTTAAATTAGAAACTGGAGTTTCATCATTACTTGGCGAAGCGCCTTGCATTGGCACATGGTTTGATTTAAGGACGTTAGCATACGAGGTTCTGTTATTACTAGGCTGCGGAGCTTGAATGCCATTAGTGTTTACTTGATTTGGTACCTGCATTTGTGGGGGATTAGTTTTCGGTCCAGCCGACTGCTTGACGATAGTATATACAGGGCATCCTCTATAATTGGCAGTGTGATTTCCGCCACAGTTGCTACATTTTTTTACATTGGGGTCATTTTTAGACTTATCGCACTGGACTGTACAATGTAATTCTCCACATACGACGCAAACAGGGGGTAAATAGCAGTATGCCTTAGTATGGCCAAATTCTTGGCAATTAAGACATTGAACGGGACCATTTCTTTTGTGCGGCTCCTCTATAGTTATTCTTCTGTAGAGAATATATTTTAAATTATAAATAGGATGCGTTTCATTTTTTTTAAGCTTAATGTCGCCAGGTTCTAATTCTACCCGAAATAATGGTTGGGGATTTTTTTCCCTGTTTTTAATATTTGTAACGTTTTTTATTTTAAAACCCTTCTCTTCCAAAAAAGTTTTAATTTCATCTGGGTCCACGCATGAGTCTATGCCCTTGATCACTACCTGAAGACCTTTGCTGCTCTTTAGTTGGTATGTGTAAAAGCTTTTTTTAAGGGCTTCGAATTTGTTAGTTAATTTACGAAAATCATTCTCATGATTAACCTGTCTCATTTATATTTCCACGCTTGATTGCAGCTACGTAAAACGAATTTTCACCTATTACCGAGATCACGCTCTTTATTAACTCACTTGAGTTTTGCTCCCTTAGATATATCGGGGGTGGCTTAGAAGATTTTATAACGTTTGGTGCTTCCGAGGATTCATCCTCCAGAATTGCAAAACGATTTTGAGAGTTTATTTTATCAAAAGATGGTACTTTTGAAGCCGAAGCAACTGCTGCAGAGGTAGGGCTGCGACCCCGTTTAAGCACTGTTATGTACCTGTCCATACCAACTTGTACTTGAGGCTTTTGACCACTTTTTACTTGAGATGTTTGCATTGCATCTGTGTTAGAGCTCATGGTACCATTTGTTAATAAGATTGTGTTTGCCGTTGTGGCAACACTTGCAAGTGTGAGGTTTATATTTTTTAACGTATCACCATCAACCGTCTTTGTAAAAAGAGAGGGCGAAAGGGATCGTGTTCTAAAAATTGGTTTAGCCGTTAGGTAGTTACTATTGTTTTCTTTTGTTTTATTTATTACAGCATTGTCTTCGTTAGCATGCACTGTCACATAAACATTTCTATCATTCAGTTTTATTGTTGTTTCATTGTTTTTATTCATGCAATAAATTGTTTTTGTTTTTCACCGTTTAACTGTGCTTTTAATATTTTTGTTATTTATTGTATTTTACAACAACAAAAAAATAAGAACTTTAAACTAAAATGTTTTTGCTCAGAATATATATGTATACATACACATGTATGAACATTAGTACGTATATATTTTTACTATTTTTCTTTATTTAATATTTTTTTCGTATTAATTGTTCACTTTATGTTAAATAATTAAAATAACAAAATATATCATTTAATTTCAAGCGTCCATTCGCTGTTTATATAACAAAATCAAATGTGATTAGTTAAAAATTCAAATTGTATGCGGAGTTTAGAATACACGTCTGTATCACAACAAAGCACGAACCGAACTGAACCGAAAATTTGGACATGCAATCAAAAAAGCTGCATACAAATATTGTCTCACTAAAATTTAAAAAATTTAACTTTGTATGTGCATGGTTTTAGATTTCTTTTGAGGATATGAATAAGTAAAAAACATTAAACAAAATGAAATTTTTTCAATAACGGTATAATTATTGGCTTAAATCATGAAAAAACAAGTTTTTAATTTTAAATTTAGTGCAACAATTTAAGAGTGAAGAAGAAAAAAGTTGCAACAAGCTGATGATAGCTTTTTTTAAATCAAACTATTTTTTTTTTGAGTGCAAATATTTTTAACATCACTATTACTCATGTTTTTTGAGGCTGCAAATTTTCAATTCATCACTCAACATCAACAAAATGAATGCAATATTTTTGCACTATCACTAACTGTGAGTTGAAACTGCAAAATGAGTGCACTACCCCTATGATATTTACAACACAAAGGGTTTTTACGATGATCATTGTGCAAATTAGCAATTTGTAAATTTGCAGTTCATATTATGATTGATCGTGTGCATACCGATTTTTTACTTTTGTGCAAATGTGCTATTTTTCTAAAAATCTTTTCTGGCAACACAAAAAATTTCTGGCAGCACTGTCAAAAAATATGCATTTGTTTTCAATTATACACAAGTATATTAAAATATTTTTTTTCTTTTTAAATATTTAAAATTAAATCTTCTGTTTTATATTAAATCCCACGAAAATTTTCTATTTATGTGTAAGTTCCCTTAACAAACAATATTATGGCTAATAAATCACTGAGGGCTTAAGCGCTGGTTTAGTTGAACTAAACTTAAATTTATATGTAGTTTAAACTCAACAACTATAAATCAGTGTCCCATGTATTATATGTTGTTATAAAAATAACATGTGGCAGCACTACGATAAATCTTATCAAATTGATATGGTCTGTATTGGTAGTTTAAACGCCCAATTTTATCCGTTTAAAGATGGTTTAGATGTTTAGTGATTTACAGATTTGTTGGTTTAAACACATTTTAAACCAAAAAGAGAGTTTAACTTGCTCTGATTTTTTAGCCCTTAGTGTGCCAAATGTTATTGTTTACATTTGTTTGCAACTCAAAGAATTGGCATGTTCATGGATTTTTTAGTGCAAACGAGGTAAAATGAAAAAAAAAAATTTGTAAATAAGCTATTTTGTTGTGTTGTGCAAATGTGCATATTTTTGCACACATTTGACACGCTTGCACACTTTGCACTACTCATCGTGAAAGCCCTTACTATTTCTGTTTTATCAGAATTATCATAAGTCGGCTGTGTTGGTGTCAAAATAATAGTCTTTTTAAAAACGCGTGTGTTTTATTTTTGACTGATTGTAGCCAGTAGCCTGCTGTTGTCTATGTGTTTAATACATGGGAAAAAGACTTACTGCTTGTTTTTAAAAATAAAATAAAAGTAACTGTTTATTTTTTATTTAAGCTCTAGGTCTTTTTTTTTTAGCTTAATTAAAAAATAAACAGTTATTTAATTAAACAAGGTCCAATAAAAACAAAATATAATATAAAAATTTTAGCTTGGGAATTTATATTGAAACAACAATAAAAAAACTGAAATTTGTTTTTGTTTTCAATAAAAATTTCTAAACGAAAATTAACATTTTAGTTTGAAAAACAGGCAGTTATGCCTACATATCGCACATTTCGTAATGCATGATGTGTTTCGGCCGACGCACTATGAAAATACACACAAATGTGGCACATTTCGTTGCGAAAAGTTCCTTGTTCGTGCCAATTTATGTACTATATACTATTCAAATTGTCTTAAATCTTATAACTAAAATACTTTTCCAACTACATACTAAGAAAACTTTAAATAGAAATAATAAATGTTTGCATTTCTTGAGATATTTAATTTTTTTTTCAGAGTTTTAGCAGTAATTTTAGTTAGTTGCTTAAGTGCTTTCTTTTACTTATTCTGCAGCACGCTGTTTCTCTTATACTACAACAAATATGTGTTAAACAGAATAAAAATAAAATTTTCATAATCCTTGTGGCGTTCATGCAATAAACAGCAGCAATAGGGAAAATAAAAATAGAAAATATTGTAAATGAAAAAAATAAGTGAACAAAATACTACAATGTAAACCGGTATTACAAGGACTTGTTGCATGCAATAAATATTTATAGAAATTTAAAAAAACAAGAAAATTTTAAATGGAAATAGACAAATCAGCTGGGTGGACTCCTTAAACCCCTTTACCAAGATTTTGAGTTATTTGGGAGTGGACTTTTTATATCGGATCTGCAATAAATTATGAACCAATATTCACAAAAATAGTGTTCACAATTTCTAAATAAAAACAATGTGTTCCAAATTTCGTAGCTCTATTTGGTATGGCTTGAGGCTTATTAATTTTTGTTTTTTTTTTTTAAAGTGGCGCGGCTACCCAAAAGACACTATATAAATATGCGGTTAGACTGCTTAAATATGTCTTTAATTAATAACTGTCTTATGCAAAAAAATAAAGTTCACATTAGTTTACCAATATTTTAAGTCTAGCAAAAGTGTATGAGCTTAAAGCATTGGTTAACTAAAGTGAACTTGAACTTTTTTTTGCATTAGACAGTTAAGTGTTGGAACAAATAATACAGAAATATCAACTTTTTAGGTACGTTACTCTACACTTAGGTCAATATACGAATTTATATTTTAATTTCTTCTACCGATTACGCGATATTTTAATTCTAACCTGGATAGCAGAACTAGTAGAACAATTTTGAATAAAATTAATTCTTATTCTAGGACCTCGCTGATATATGCTTTATAAGGTTATCATAGTCTGATTTACCTAATATACCGTTATTGTAAAGGGCATTAAAAATGTATCAAAACAGTAGACTAAATATAGATTGAAGATACGAAATAAAGATAACGTCACAACCAGCAGTTGGCAAAAATATATTTTATCTCTGTGGGGTTTTATTTCTCTTAAAAAAATCCTCCATTAAACCAAAACAACAGAAATATTTTAAGCAACATTTTCTCTGAAATTTTGCAAAATTGTGAAGATGACATTTGTATAAAATGAAGCTCATATAAATTCTTTTTTTTTTACGAAAGGTTTAAGTGTACTGTAGTTTAATAAGAACTTCTTAATAATAGATAAATGTAATTTGATAATGGAGTATTTTTCTCAAATCAACTAGATACATTTTATAATTTTTATTATATTAAGAAAACCGAAAGCAATTCCGCTTATAACGGAAAATCGTTTAAGGCGGGGGTAATGAAATGTCAACATTTCAGAAGATTTCGTTTTGAATCATAAGAAAAGTGTATTCAATTATAAGTAATTTGATCACAAACACACAACTCCGACGAGTAGATATATTTCTGATTAATGTTGGACCTCACAACAGTTCAAATACATGGTACCCTCCGAAAGTTCTGCTATGCCTATCATTAATTTAAATTTTTAAATTTAAGATTTTCAAAATATTTTTGGTGAAATATTTAACTATATAAGCTGACGCTTATATATAGCTAAAACAGACGTTACAAAATTCCCAACCAATTGTATTTAAACGACAACGAAGTGTTCTCAATATTTCGACAACATCTCGCCAGCTCATTATTGGTTTGGCGCATATGCCAAAAAGTCGGAGTGGAAAAAACGACAAAGTAAATGTAAACCTTCATTAAGATTTCTTAATATATAAACGATAGAATTTTCTTTTTTTAAATTAAATTTTCTCCGCTACTTTCGGCATATGTTTTGAAGAAAAATGTAAATATTATCAATAGTAGTATTTTATTGAAAGTTAAAAATATTATTTTGTGTCGCATACCCCACTTTTCTAAAAATATTTTTAAAAAAGAGCTGCATACGTTTAACTATTGCAATGCATTGAGTAACTTGCTGATATGAAATTTGAATTTTTTTGAAAGTTGATTTTTTTTCTTCTTTTAATTGATTTTATTTTAAAAAACCAGTTCCATTTTTATATATGTATTTAATAATTTTTTTAAAATTTTTACTTTATATTAACACGTGTTTATTATTTTATAAAACTATTTTTTATTTTCTTGTTGTCATTTTATTTTGCTTTTGCTCATGGACCAATTATTAGGTCTACACAGTAATACAAAAATTAAAAAAAAAAAAACAACACGCACTTTGTTTGTGTATAACATGATGAAGTATTAAAAACAATTTCTACAAAAACAATTGCATGAAAAAGAACAAAACTCTACAACGTAGACCAAGTGATTCGACGATGCTTTTGCTTAAACTACTTTTTTTTTAAAGGCAATGAAGCAAAGCAAGAGTGAAATTGAATTTTTACGTTTTAATATGGGCATTTCCACAGAAATGTCAACCGCAGCCAAAAAATTCAATGTCTTTAACAGTATGTTGCTTTAACATATTTTTATAGGGAATCTATCAACTTTCAATAATGTAAACAAATTTTACATTTATTCATAGCACACTTTGAAATATTCAACTGCAAAGTCGAACAAGTGCAAAAATTCTGTTTTGAACATTTCTATGGCACGTTTTGTTTTGCTTAATGATCTTAATAAGAAACATTATGCATTGACAATTGCTTTTTAAGTCTCGGTTTTCATTAAAACAATATAAGAAAAATGTAAACGGAACGATGCGATTGCCAGTTACGGCAATTTTTTTCTTTGCTTTACCGTATATTTCGATGTAGCATGCGACATTGAAAAAGAACATTTGTTATCAGTGCGTCGAGGGTATTTGTACAATGCGCATCAAATATTAGTAACAAACAGATATTTTTGTTGCAAATTTAATAAAAAAAATTTTTGCTGGAAAATAATCAGTGCTTTTCTCTTGGTACTTATTTTAAATTTGAAGCGTGCGACATCGTAAGTGTAAAATGCATAAATTAAAAAAAAAAAATTTCTAAAATATCTTTATTTGCGATGGCCAATAACTAAAAGCAGCAAGAACAGCATATTCCATTAAAAAAAAACTTAATTTGAGACTAGCAATACTATTTTCAGTTAAGCTAGTTTTTTGTTCTATATTTGTATTTTTCTTTATTGAAGATATTTTTTTAAGTTTATAATTTTTGTTCAGAAAATAAATATATTGAATGTATTAAAAATAATGTAGAATCATCTAACGCATGTCTTATTACATAAAAAGTAAAAACATAAACATAAAAGTGTGATGGAACAAAATGTCGCATGCAACATGTAGCATGCGACAGTGATTAAAATTAAATTAAAAATAAGCTACACAATATTTTTGAATCAAATAAAAAGCATTATTAAGATACATCAATGCATAACATTTTAAAATTAGTCGCATATAAATATTTCATCAGGTTTCGCTGAAATCAGTGTTTGAACTGTTTGCATTAAAGGCGACTTCTGTTTTTGTCGCATGCAAATGCCTTGGTTTTTTTTTTAATTATCTTGAAAACGAACAATTGCTCAAAGTCAACCTTAGCACAAATTATAGTGCTAATCAAGAGCTATAAGTTTCGCCTTTTGTTAAAAAAAAATAATGTTTTGGTGTATGTTTTTTTTTCACTTTTAAGGCGTACGAATGTCGCATTCGACATTGGAGAAATGCCCATATGAAGAGTTTAATCCGATCGACAAATAGTGACGTGTAGAGCAAAACAATACTTAAAAAACTTTAAAATAGTTTATATGGAGCATAATAAATGCTTAATTACGCGAAACAGGTTTTGGATTTAGAAAGGGGTATCTCATACCTTACTATTTTTTTTAAATGATCAGTAGGTCAAAACAATAATTTGCTGACGATATTAGCATATTATAGCTTCTATAGGTAATAGAAGCGTTAAACGTTAAGTGGCATTTATGTACAAACATTTTTTTGATAGGATTATTAGAAGGTCAATGCGTGTCTCAATTGCTGCAACGCGATCAAGCATACTTTGCATTTGCCTAAGGCAGAGGAAAAAATTAGTCAGTTATTTTACCTTGGACAACGGAATTAATACCACCTTGGTTTGAAAAGGCTTGCCTAGCAATGACGTTTACAACTGTATTGAAAAACAGGGCGATAGAATGCGTCCTTTTCTTACATTTTTCCTTTTTTTATATATGATTGTTTGTTTGTTCCTTATTTTGGTTAGAGAAAAATGTATCCTGCTACTGGGGTATTCCCTGAAATATCCCATACATTCTAGCGTTCTAATGATGAAATCATGCTGCATAGTATTTAAAGCACTCTTGAACAAATGCATATGATGTCATGTTCCAAGGACTTAAGAGAATAACTTTTATTCTACAAAAATTGCTCATAATTATTATAAATAAATTTTTATTTGTTTTCTTTAACGTAATTATTATTTCCAAGTTAATAAACGAGGTTAATGTTGAGATTTTATCTTCGCTACACATCGCAGCACTTATATTTGTATTGCTTATTAATTTAATTAAAAGTTTTTCATTAAACTTCACTAAAACATACAACAAGACAGAGACAGTAATATTAAAAGTTTTAAAAAAAGCTCTTCAATTATTAAAGTTATTATTGAGATAAATTAAATTTTGCGTATATACTGTGAGCGTCAAAATAAAGTTAACAGCTTGTTTTCCAATATAAAAAGTGTTTTGTTAGTTATAAAAAGTTAAATTTCTCCTTTGCCAAATTTGATTAGACTTCCTGCTTGCTGTCATCTGTGAAAAATACGGTGCTTCAAAATTTGACGAAAGCAAGTTGGAAAAAAAGAAACGTAACATAAGGTAGAAATAAGAATTTCAACCAGGGCTGCCAGATAAATTTGTGAGGAAATCGTCAATTTCCTGAGAAAAAATAAAAAAATCGTCTTTCACGTTTCGAAAAATCGTCAAAAAAAAATCGGACAACTTAAAATTAAGTTTTTTACACAATTTTTGTTCGATTTTTACAAAAAAAAAAAAAAAAAAACATTCACACAAAAACATAATTTCTACTCATAAAGAGCGTCTTTGATCGTCGATGACCGCATTTTTTTATCGTAGAAGATTCCTTACACCGGGAAAATTGTAACACGAGTGAGATTCTTCCATAGCACAGCGAAAGACGCTTCTTCAATCGTTGTGGGAATCGATAAAGACGTGGGTAAAGATTTTCTAACGAGTCTTTCATGTCAAGAATCGCATGAGACTAATGTAAATTTTATCTTACAATTAGTGAAATGTTCGCCCTATAATTGTTGAAAATATGATTTATACAAAGAGTCATAAAAGGTTCATTCGATAATGGTTTTACGAAAGATAAACATGTTGTTCTTGTACTCTTAAAATAATCACTTTAATGATTTTCTTAAGACTTTCATATTACAGACGTACCTAAACAAAAGCGGCACGCGTTTTCTAGTTTTCAATATGTGCCATGCCAATAAAATTTGTATGAAGCATACCTAAATAGAGCGGCGTCAACGCTTTGCATTTGGAACACCCGATTTCGACAGCTCGGTAAATAGTGAAGTTGGCCGCAATTGTTAATTAATAATGGCAATTTAGTTATTTTTTGGTCAATCTAGCGTGTTTATTTCTATTTTTATTTATAATATGTGGGCTTTATTAAACAAGAAAGCTATCACTACTGTTCGTGACACAATATTGACGCTCTTGCTTATGCATGGCATATCAGCGTAAAAGCTAAGCGAAAGAAAATGTTCCGCCTTCCGCTCTTGTTAAGGTATGGCTGTTCCAAGATTAAAAAACGAACGTGTCAGAGATATAATGTCTTATTCAGACTTTGGAGACTGAAAAAATCGTCACTTTTTAGAAAAAAAATCAGCAAATCGGCACTTTTCTAATTTCGGAACAAAAAATTGTCAAAATGACGATAAATCGTCAAATCTGGCAGCCCTGATTTCAACGGAAAACATACAGTATCTATAGTGAAGCGTGATAAGGTTGGCTTTTGTAATACGTCCTTAAACAGCTGGATCAGACCAATAGTCGCTCGATATCAACTCAACTAAACATCTGGGAGCATTTCGACAGGCAAGTTAAAAAAAAAAACATACCTAGCAAGCACTCTCTGAAGAAAATTCTGCAGGAAGAGTGGCCAAAAATGTCTACTGAGCTAACTTTAAAATGGTTGAAATCGATGCCAAAGAGACTAGAAGTCGTCCTACATTCAAGAAGAAATCTAACAAAGTATTAGCCACTTAACTTTTCTTAGTACTTTAGAACTGTACAATTTTTGACGCGTTAAAAAGGGAGTAAATTTGTTTTTTATAGCACCGTTTTTGTTGTTTTTGAAGTATTTCAAATTTTTAATTTTATATTGTAATAACATTGTCCAAAGTTTTGTAAATGATAATAAACTTCTAAAAACTTAAATTCTTTTTTACTTAAATAACACTTTTTATATTGTTAAACAAGCTGTTTACTTTATTTTGACGCTCACTGTATGAATGTTTGTTTATTTTAATAGCAGAAACACACAATCGCAAAGACATACATACTACAAAATGTTTTTTTAGTATTTCGTATTAAAAAGTTTAAAATCTATAAAAAAAAGGAAATTTTATTCCCATAAGCAATAAATTTTTCGAATACCAGTATGATTTACAATACAAAAATTGAACAATGCATTAAGTATGAGTTTGAAATTTTTTCAATAGATTTGAAGGCAAGTTTTCAGTTTATGCAAATGCTACTGCCTATGAAGGCATAAATAAAAAACTTTCCGAATCGTGTGTTAAAAATTGTGGTAAAGCTATTTTTATTTAATATTCTATAATTATGGAAAACTAGTATTTACACGTCACTTCAATAGTTTATACCATAATACTTTTGAGAATTTAAGATGTTAAATATGCGAAATTATTTACTGAAAAGTGAATGAATGACACTCAAAATGCAAGACTCTTATTTTTGATTGCACCTACACTCTTTACCACATGAATAAAACACCCGTTATACTGCGAGTATTTCTTAATACTTGACAGCAGTTAAATGTCGTAAACTGTAACACAGTATATACAGATAAATGTTCTAAAGAGTACCCTATTTGTGACCCTTGAGCAATTATGCACCCGTAAAAATAAAATAATGTGAAGAATTTTAGATTTTATAAAAAGTTTTTTGTGCTGAAAATTGTCTAGATCAGCGGTGGGCGATTGTTTGCTCGGGTATTACATTTACTCATCGTGTCTTTTTTACCAGAGCTGGTACAAAGGCAAAATCTCCCTAATTCGACATTCCTTAAAATCCTCAAAACAACACTGAAATTTATTGTTGAAGGAATAAGCTATTCCTATGCGCATTTCACTGGTTGCTTAGGCCAGATCGTCAGGAAACTTTATCCGAAGATTTAAGAAAAACTAAAGATATTAAACAAATAAAACTGTTAAGCCAATAAGAATTATAAGCAACAGTCTAACTTGTAACAATTACAAAGCTTTAGCAAAAACAAAAACAATAAGCAGTGAGTTTATTTACTTTATTGTTTTCGCAAAAAATAAACCATGTTGCCAGTTTAGTTTTTTTAGCCGTGCACTTGCTAGTTGGTTGTCAAAGTAATTTTTTGGGAATACAAATTTTTAATTTACAAGATTTTTGCATCGAAATCAGAATGTGAAAAATTTACCGAATGCCACATACACGTGTTTGTGTGATGGTGTTTTCGTCCACTTTTTACTCATACCCACAAACAGAGGATCTTGTTTTCATTTTTTCATGCAAAAACAGTAACAAAGGTTACTCTAAATACAAATCGTCAGCTCATTATTGGTTTGGCGCATATCATGCTAATTTTACGATGATATACGCCAAACCAATAATAAGCTGACGAAACCAAAGAGAGAAAGACATAAAATTTGATTTCGTTGCATCACAGAGTACACACAGAAGTGAAACAAGTGACGTAGTAAAAAGGTTCAACTAAGTTGCTAAGGCAGCTTCAAACAAAGATATAGAAAGCGTTTTTTGGTAGTTACACAAAACCTGTGTTCTTTTATCTACTACAAAAACGACACAGTCGGTTACGACAACGACAACCAAATTAAGGCTGAATATACTCTATCTGCCCTCACTAATCTAGATGCCATTGTCCAAACAAGATCTTTTCGACTTAAAGCGATTTTAGTGAGGGAACCTGTGGTCAATTCTAGACCTACCGGTTCATAATTTTGCCATTACATATCGCTCATTTACGTCAACAACGTCATAACTAAAAAAATTCAAGCTTATTGACATGTTTTTCTTTATATTGTTGTTTCATATCTTTTATACTTTCCCCGTTTCGTTAGTTTTTCTAACTGGTTAGAGCAAATTAGAAACTTTAAGCGCGCTTATCTCGAAATGGATTTTTTTGAATTAAGACATTGTTGAAGTAAAAGTTTTGATAAGATATTTTTGGACTAAAATTTAATATATAAGAAATAAGGTTTATGGAAACATAGATTTTATTCGGAATCGAAGTTTGTATTGAGGCTATTTGAAATTATTGACCGATTTACTCCACTTTTTATCGGCTTCATCGTTAAAACAATTCAAACAATGCAAATTAATTTAAATTCTCTTCAAAAGTGCGACTTGTACTTTGTATCATGTATCTTTGTATCATGAGTTTATTTAGTTGACTAGATTTTAACCGCTAAAAATAAGAATAATATTTATTGAGTTAAAGTTAAAAAACTCTATTTGTATTAAATTTTATGGTCATGAAATTGAACGCTACGATTCATTGAAATTTAATTAAATTGACGAACTTTAAAGTGTTTCTTATAGTATGTTCACATTTGGCTTCTTAAACGCGTTTAAGCAGTTCGAACGTGATTAAGCTCTAATCACTTCAAAATCGATATGAGTACCCATACATTGAAGTGATTTGTTAATCACTTCAAATCGACATGATTACAACTAAATCACTTCATAAATCACATAGAATCCACTGAACATACCTCAAATGTAGAATCGCCAACATGATCGTGTGCAACCGGCCAAGATTTCTGCTTAATGTTTTTATTTTTTTCCTTAAATAATTCATAAATTTTCACAATTTCATCATTAAAATGATTAAAATAAACTTCTAATAACTTTATAAAAGTGTTTTTATCCATTTTTAATACTTTAAAGAAATATAAATTTGTTTGTTGTTTTTTTGTGTGTTTTTTTCTTAATCATCTGTAATCTTAATCATCTCAAATGTAGTGTGAACGGCTTTGATTAGCTAAATCAACATTTTGCTTCAACGCGTTTAAAAACCTAAGTGTGAACTTAGCATTATACTATTTTTAATTAAACCAGATCGGGCCTTAATTAGAGACTTCTCATATTTTGTACATCTTAATTTATTGCTTAAAGTAAGGAAACCTGAAATATGCCCTAAGAACTCAATTTGCAATGTTTGCATAAGATAAACAAGTTAAAAGTGTAGTCGGTCAATCTTGCGACACAGTATTTACAGAAAAATTTTCGAGTGTTGCTGTTGTTGCACAACGACAAAATTTTGCTCACTGCTTTATATTCATAAAAGATAAAAACACTTACAATTTGCAGCATGTCGGAGCAAGAATTCGAGGACTTCCCATATAATCTGAAACTTAAATATTTTATTTATTTAATAATTGAATTGCTCCATACACAAGACTAAGAGTCTTATTTTGCAGTATGGAACTGAGAATATGTTAAACTTTAAATCATTAATTAATTAATAACTTAATAACTAACTACAATTTTTATATAAGTAATCAAAAAACAATTTAATTTAAACAATAAAGAAAAAACTTAAGATAATTTAATTTAAATATTTAAAAAGCATAAAATAATATATTTTATTAATCAAAAATTTAGATAATCTTATATATTTTAATCTCAAGTAATTATGCATGTTTCAAAGTGCTATGCTGAAAACAGTTTAAAAATATTTTCCCTGAATTTTCGTGCGTTACTTAAAAGTTGAATGCTATATGGTATAGAATTCCAGAGAGATACTGCGAATATGTAGAAATGCCACTCAGAAATTAAACTTTTATACCCGAACGATCTAATTCTTTTCCCTCTGCTTATGTCAGAAATACAAAGTTTACCGTACAAGTGCTCAGGTTTGTGGGTATATATTATCTTATGTAAAAAAACTAAAACTCTCATGTTCAGCAGATTATCTAAGGAAAGGCCATAAAGCCGAGATGAAAACAAAGAAACACTAGAACGCCTTTTAAGTCCATATACGTACCGTACAATATTGTTAAACGCAACGTTCAATTTCGCCTTACTAATCGTATCAGATTTAGCAAATAGCTCACAGCCATACAGTAACACTGGCATCAGATAAGTTTTAGCAAGAAGCATTCTTATTCTTAAAGGTGTACAATGCTGGGTCCGCCAAAGAGTTCTAATCATTGAAAAGGTGCGACCACAAGCATAGTTAATGTGGTTCGACCACGTAAGAGTGTCATTGAAAAGTATTCCTAGATTCTTAGCAGATTTTACTATTTCAATCTGCTGATTATTTATAAATATATTAGGTATAATATTAAGTTTATTCAGTCGCCTTTGAATAACTATGCATTTAGATTTTTTTGGATTTATTTCCAAGCCATTTGCCGTTGCCCACGTATAAATACGATGAAGTTGTTGATTAAGAGATATAATACACTGGTCGATTAAGGTATTATTACAACTGGTATAAAGTTGAACGTCATCCGCGTACATTCTTACATTACAATTCATTAGGACGCCTGGGAGGTCATTTGAATATAGTGAGAATAATAGTGGTCCAACAATGGACCCCTGAGGTACCCCTCTTGTTACAGGCAGTGCCCTGGATTTCCGTATTCCAGTTTCAACATACTGATACCTGTTACCCAAGTATGTGGACAATAACTGAGTAGCGGTCGAAGTGAAATTGAAGAAATGTTTAAGTTTGTAACAGAGAATGTTATGATCCACAGTATCAAACGCTTTTGAATGATCCAAAAGTATTAAAAATGTAGTCTTGCCATCATCAAGTTTTGCCCTAATCTCCTCCGTAACATCAACTAACGCTGTTATGCAGCTGTTTTTCTTTCTGAACCCAGATTGACGATCCGTTAGTAAGTTATTGTTATCCAAAAAACAAGTCATTTGGTTATGCATAATACGTTCAAATACTTTGGAGAGAAATGGAAGAATGGCTATTGGTCTAAAAGCGGAACCAGTTTTGGGTATTGGAACTATTTTAGCTATTTTCCAGTTCGATGGAAAATAACTTGTGGTTAATATTTTGTTAAAGAAAAATGTAATAATAGGAAGAATTTGAGGTAAAAGAATCTTTAGAAACTTTGGATTAATCCCGTCCACTCCTATAGAGTTGGATTTTATAGACAATAGGCTAGATAAAACGTCACATTGGTCTACTGCAGCAAAAGAAAAAAAAAAGAGCTAGAATTGTTATACGAATGGTTATTGGTATAATAATTTTGATCTGCTTGCACAATAGGGATATTTAAAAACTTCTTATTGATTGCATCAGCATCAATTGGACATGGTTCTGGGTTCGTAGATTTACCGATACCAACTTCGCGTATCGTTTGCCATGTTCTTTTGGAGCCAATGGCCGAAGAAAATTTTTCAGCATAAAAAACAGATTTGGCCCTCTTAATCATTTTATTTGTTTTTCTTTTAGCAGTCAGATAATCCTCATGTAATGTTGTAGTTTTAAATCTTTTCCAACGTGCATACGCAAAATCTCTTTGATTCATATAATCTTTAATTTCAGAAGAAATCCAGGGTTTTTGTTTATTACCAATAATTTTTGTCCTTATTGGTACAGTTAGATCAAACAGATAATTTAGGTTTTGTTCTAGAAAAAGGAGTTGGTCATCTACCGAATATAAAGAATAAAAAATATTCCAATTGATTTTAAGAAATTCATCCCCGAGTAATCTGAAATTAATATTCTTGAAATCTCGAAAAGTAATTCTCTCAACTGGTATTACAAGTTGGAAATTATAAATCATAAAAATTAGGTCATGTTTAGAGAAACATGACGCAGATAATTGATCATAGAGCAGTATATTAGTTTCATTACTCACGAGATTTGTATAAAGGATAGAAAAATTGCAGCAGCTCTTTGAAATTTTTTGCATGCATTATATCAATAAATAATAATGGCTTAAGTCAAAAGTTCGTGTTTTGAGATATTAAGTGTTTTGTCTAAAATAAATTGTGTGTTTTGTTGTGCAAGTTGAACAATAAATGCGTCTCTTTTTTTTAACACTTTCTATGAATAAGACCTATCACTTTTACATGGGGTGGTCATTTGAGGGGGTCAATTGACACCATTTGACCAGTCACACATCTATTCTCAATGGACGTGTTTAGTGTCAGTTACTACAATGTAGTTTAGAGTAAGAATATGAGTAGAATAGAGTAGAATATGAATGGGACCTATCACTTTTACATGGGGTTGTCATTGGATGGGGTCAATTGACACCATTTGACCAGTCATAGATCTATTCTCAATGAACGTGCTGAGTGTCAATTACCAAAATGAAGTGTTATTTCAAAACAATGTAGTATTATTTTAATTAAACAAGTCCTAGAATTTAATTCAAGAACAACATTTTAGAAAGCCCAAAAAAAATCTGTCACACCACCGGTGAAGACTGAACTGTAATTCATTACTTTTTCTACCTTTTTGTTCTTCTTATTCCAGTTAAATGATTGGTTCTCCTTTCACTGGTCATGAGTTCTTTCGTTTTGTACTTGTTCTATTTTCACAAATCCCAGGACCAGTCTGTTGGAATAATTGACACAAATTTCCCGCAGGGATATAACAAAAAATCGTGAGTATTTTAACAGAAAGCACAGAGAATTCTATTCATGTGGCAAGGAGTGTAAATAACTGTTCAATGCTAAATATCTTCATAATCGTATTACGCTGATGATGACATTTTCATAAACTGTTTAAATATACGAATGCTTTTGAATTCCTAAGTGTGTTTCAAACTAAAACTCTGATGTCACAATCAACACATTTCCAAAGAAAGCAATTAAAATACACAAAGAAAACACAAATAGGAAAAATGTTTAAAAAGTATATCGTCATATAGAATACAAAAGGGCATATCATCATTTTGTATAATATTTGAGGAGCGATAAGAAACTTAATAAAAAACAAACTATTGTGTTTACAAAAACATCTTTTTTCAGGATTGTATCATTAATTCATAATTTGTTAACGATATTTACAAAAAAAAAATCGTTGTTATAATCAGAATAGTTGCCTTTTTATTAAGTTTTTTATCTCTCCTGATTTTTTTTAACATGATATGGGCATTAAATATGGTGAAATGTTTATAACAATTATGTACTAAAGTTTTTAAGTTTTTTACTTCACTGGCAGAAACTTGCAATGAGAGTAACACAAAATTGTGTCTGAACAATTTTCTGGCATGTGACTTGTTTGGTATTAAAATTGGATCAAATGGATCTATTTCTCTACAAAGACCCCATTCAAATGTTTCTACGGGATAAGACTTTAGCAAATATACTTACTTTCTGCAGACAGTGCTAGCAAACAAAAATGAGCCAGTGTAATATCTAAACTCCATTAAAAACTTTATCCAGGATGAGGCTTTTTGCACAATGTGGACCACGCGCAATAAGCTTAAACAAAATTTTTCGCAAATTTTTCAAAATATGGACTATCGGATAGAGGTATCCCACCGAAGCCGTGGCGAGCATTTGGCCGATTTCTTGTTTCACACATAATTGTCGTAGATCCTTTTATAATAATTAAATAATATTAAGATAATTAAAATTATATTATATAATTATAACAGTGCACTTAAACACACTTTACAAATAAATCAAACAAACAAAAAATATATATAAACAATTCTTTCTTGTTGGAAATTGATATCTTGTATATATGACTTAACACTTAACGGTTTGGCTTCAAAAGCTTTTTTCTTTAAATATAAGCTCTCGATATTTTAAAACTTTTTGTAAACAAGATTGAAAGGAATAACTTTTCTTGACAAAATTATCTACTGTATAATTAATTTATGCACATGGCATAATATATTGTTTATAAACGAAGGTGGATCAATAAGCTCTGCGAATTCCTTATCTCTCCTTGGCACTTCAACCTTCTAGAAAATAAATAAAGGTCATATTTATATTATATTTATACCTCTCAGAAATGTTGTGTTGCAAATTTTGTCTAATAAATCTGCGTGAACTTAAGATGATCTAATGTTAACTGTATGTTGCAAAGCGAACAATTAATTTTTGTTACTTAAAATTTATTGTTTTGGTACATATCGATATTTTAAAGTAAGTTTCCATATAAAAGTCCCCCCTAAATAAAGGGTTTGCAGAAATAGCACAATGAACAGGTCCTTCACGAAGATTTTTAAACTTTTTATAGATATTGAAATTTTTTTATTGCGGTTTAATGCATACTAAAGTATTTTTATTCATTTATTTAATAGATATTTTTATTAAAAGATTTTGTTATTCGCGCTTAATTCCCAGTTTTTATTCTTGATAAAAACACTGAAATTTCTTGTTGATGGGATAAGATATTCCTATGCGCATTTCACTGGTTGCTTAGGCCAGATCATCAGGAAACTTCATCCATAAAGATTTTAGAAAAACTAAGGATATTAAACCAAATAAAACTGTTAAGCATATAAGAATCATAAGCAACAGTTCTACTTGTAACAATATCAAAGTTTAAACAAAAACATCAACAATAAACAGTGAGTTTATCTCTTCCAACATTTATTGTAGTTGTAAGTAGGTTAAGAAAAACCAAAATGCAAAAAAAACAACTTGCAAAAGCATGTTGCCAGTTAGGTTTTTTTAGGCCTTGCACTTGCCAGTTTATTATCAAAAGTAATATTTGGTAATACAAAATTTTAATCTAAAAGATTTTGTTTTTCGTGCTTAATTCCCAGTTTTTATTCTTGATAAAAACACTGAAATTTATTGTTGATGGGATAAGCTATTCCTATGCGCATTTCACTGGTTTAATATCTTTAGTTTTTCTAAAGTCTTTATGGATGAAGTTTCCTGGTGATCTGGCCTAAGCAACCAGTGAAATGCGCATAGGAATTGCTTATCCCATCAACAAGAAATTTCAGTGTTTTTATCAAGAATACAAATTAGGAATTAAGCACGAATAACAAAATCTTTTAAATCAAAATTTTGTATTCCCAAAAATTACTTTTGAGATATTTTTATTAATTTTTTCAAAGGTTATTAATAAAATTCTAAAGTATTTCTCGAGAATAAATACTTACGGCCAGAAAAAATAAAACAAGTTAATAAAATGTTAATGAATCAATGTTTCTATGCAAATTTGCTTCATAAACCTTTTATAAACCTGTTTTTTTTTTAATAGGGCGGTTAATATTTCATATATCCCAACTAAGTTTTATTGAGAAGATAATATTTTTCGATAATGCAGAAAATCGAAATGTACTTCCCTCGTACTTAAACATTATAAAGTACTCCCCGGTCTCAATAGCTATAATAAATATGTATGTACTTTAGACATGTTATTAAGTGTAATTAAATCTTAAGTTGGCAACAACACCAAAAAAAAAAAAAAACAAAGAAATTATAAAATTCATAACAATTTATTACTAAAACAACAGGCAAAAATGAATTAACAACACAAGGAATCCTAGAAGTTTCTCCTTTACTATGGTAAATTGTTCCTTTCTTACTTAGTTGAATATTTTTCACAAACACATACTTCATTATAACATACAGTATGTGAAGATGGGGTAAATGTGCTACTTAAATTTGGGAGGTTGTTGAGGCAAAAATAGTTTATAATTTGAAAAATAAATTTTAAAGAATTTCTTGTTTCTTGCGTGAGCAAAGTTTGAAGCGTTTCCCAAAAGTGTGTTAATAAAAGTTTCATGATACATAACTTCTACACACACCGCATTATTTCTTTGAGTTTAAAGAAAATTTAATTATGCAAGAATGCTTTATTCGGCTGTGGCGAATCTTTGATACCCTATATATTTATAGCAACATTTTTTTGAAATTTGTGTGATGTAGTGCCCATCAAAGTGCCTTAATCTTAACCTTACTGAATGCATTGCAGGTACATCACAATACAACATTAAAAGATTAATTAATATTGGTTTAAATTAATTAATACTTAGTAACCACAATGGATAAATCCATCCCCAACGTCACTGGTTAAATATAAACATTATTTCTGTTAAGTAATCCGGAACTTTGTGAGGAACCTCCTGTTACTCCGGGGTTCTGTATTCTTTATTTTCTTTAAGATACTTTACATAATTTATGATTTACATCAGTTATCTAGGGAGCTTCTGCTGTCTCGTGAATCCTTAATAATAAACAGAGCCAGTGCCCTACCACATCTGCACTCTGACTTCTTCTCTTCGTTTACATTGGATGAAAATCAAATACTGCAATAGATCCCTCTGATTTCTGGCTATACACTCAAAAGAAAAATCAATCTATCCGTACTCAAATCAATCCGAAGCGTTATTAAAAGTACGATGAGTACGGAGTTTCTTGAATCAAGTACAGAAAGATTGATTCAAGTACGGATTTTCAATCACAAAATACCTGAAATAATTCGAAAATGAGATTGAGCTAAGTAAAACTAAGATTGAATCAATCTCAAAATACGCTTTATTAAGAATTATAAAATTGTTTTAATCCGAATTCGTTCTTAAAATAATCCGAAAATTAGATTGATTTATGTAAAACTAAATGCGATTGATTCAGGTATTATAAAGTTGATTTTATCAAGAAATTAGAAATTAGAAAGAAAAAGTTATAATGATTGATTTATTTACCCGTACTGCACCTTACAGAATGATAAAATACCAATATCATGCCCGATATGGTTTTTATTTTAGAAATCTAATGTACATATTTAACTAAAAATATACAGGCCTGTTCTGAAAATCACGTGATTTCAAATCACATGTGGTTTTAAAATCACACGTGTGATTTTATGGTGTTCTGTAAATCACATCGTTTTTGTGTTTTTCGGTGTGATTTTGAATAGTCGAAAGCACAAGCAAACACAATAAGTTTGTTGTTTGAAATTATAACTCATTTTTTAACATTTTTTATGTTATATTTTGACAATTTTTTTTTACTAATTTAGCGAACTCAAATTAGTTGAAGGGTTTGTTTAAAGTTTTGCAATTTTTTGCAAGTTTTAGCCATGTTCGCGATAGAAGCGATTTTTTCCTGTAAGTTTTTTGATTCTTTACAGATTTAATAATTTATAATAAATAGTAGACTTTGCTATCATGCCGCTAATGGCAAATTTTTGCGAATTTCCGCTAATTTAGCAATTTTTACCGAATTTTTGCCATTCCTTATAGTTTTAGAGACTTGTAATCAATTGTATGGCTTGTTTGAAATATTAAAAATTTTCACAAATTTTTTTTTTGTTATTATCCGACATTTTGTTTTTTTAACCCATTTAGCGATTTCAAATAAATTTGAGGGTTTGTTTACAAGTTTGCAATTTTTCGCGAATTTTAGGGATGTTCGCGATAGAAGCGATTTTTTCCTGTGATTCATTCCAGCTTTTAAGATTTTTAATAAATATTGGCTTTGCTTTCATGTTAGAAAATTAGCGATCTTTAACTCAACTAAAAAAACATACCTGAAATCACAACAGAAGTCACAAAAGCAAATATCATTTTTGTAGTGTCGTCGAATTTTCTTAATTTTAAATGATTTTTTGTACATAAAATAGCTTATTGCATAAAAAATTAATAACCAACACATAAATAATTTTATTTTAGTAATTAATTATGACGGTCATCTTACAATCTTGTTTACGTAGCTGAACGTTTTGAAATCACATAATAATATGCCCAGAACACCTTTCTTGTGATTTCAAATCACTTTCATAAAATGTGATTTTCAGAACAGGCCTGATAAACTAAATGAGAGTCAGAAGTTCAAATTTACTGACCAGAATGTAAACAGAAAATTAAAACACGCGTAGGCCGGAGGGTTAAACACATCAAAAAGTTTAATCTTTTTTTTTACTTTCGTTAAGAATTTCATACTTATTTTAAGAAATTCCGGGATTGATTTTCGAAAAAAATCCCATTTAGGATTGTTTTGAGTACGTTTAAGAGTTATTCGTACTTCAATTTTCGAGTACTTAAAGTATTCATAAAAAACTTGATTTATCCCGAGTGTTTTTCTTTCTGTGTAAGCCTCTGAAATACCTATAGTTTAGTCCTAACTCAGTGCTCTATACTCCTTCCAGAGTGGATGTTAAACTCAGTCAAGATAATTTGGATTTAAAACCTTCTCGCAATACTGGTTGTAAAATCAGTGCCCTATTCTCCACTATCAAGAAATTGTTGTTACCAATCTCTATTTAATTAATAGCACTATATATTGTGTTTTTTTGTTTTATTTTTATTCTAACCGGTTCTGCTGAACCGTTTCACTTGGCAGACCAACAACCAAGAGAGCTTAATTATTTATTACACGTCTTTTTTACTAATGTAAAACCACATAAATGCTGATTTGAAGCTTCCACATTTCTGCCATATTTGAACCGCTAGCGTTAAACTCTCATTATACCTCTCAGTCTGCTATAATACATCGGTTGTTTGCTTCTATTTTCGTTATATCACAATCTTCGACTTCTCTTCTATGCTAACGCCTCTCTGTTGATACTGCTCTGTCACTTCTTTTCTGCTGACTCCTCTCTGCGGCCTACTCTGTTAACCTTGCTAGTCAGTATGACCCTCCAGCTACCCCTGACTTAATTCCACCTCCTGTACCCCATCGATCTTTGGATTATCTGTAATGAAAACTAAACAAAGTTGGCGGATATAAATCCGCCCCAGTAAATTAATGTAAATCTATTGCCCCCCCCCAGTAAAATATACAAGTGTAATGTTTTATATTGTGTGACAAAATTACCCACAAATTTGGTCTTCACAACAGACATATAGACAGTGATTAGTCTTTGATGATGGTGTTTCACACAACACTGAAAGAATTTTTTCGCAATGAATTTTTACATTAATCCCATGAAAAATTGCATTAAAAAGGAACCTATGCAGCCCTTCGTTGGATCAATAAAACCTGTTTCATTAAAATGTATTTAATGAAGCATTACATTAGATCTATGAATATTATTCATTGGATGAATACTTTCAATAAAGTAAAAAATTTTTTTCTTATTTTATTATTATTTTTTTTTTAACAAATAGAAACTGGGAATTATTTCCTTTCGTAGGTAACTTTATATTATATTCAACATTTTTTATTATTCGAATTTATTCTATGAGTTAAATTTCAGTTATGTATTTTATAAAGCTTTTTTGTAATAGTCTTATTCCTTCAATTTATAAAATACATAACTGAAATTTAACTCATAGAATAAATTCGAAAAATAGAAAATGTTGAATATAATATAAAGTTACCTACGAAAGGAAATAATTCCCAGTTTCTATTTGTTAAAATAGTTGAGTTAAATACATTCAATTTATAAAGTATCACTATCCAGTGTGACACAAAGAGTGCTGACGAAGGCCGTAGCGGGCCAGAAAATGCATTACATTCTGCTGGTGTCTAATAATTGTAAATTTTTCTGTGCATACAATATACTTCATTGCTATCCAAAGGATAGCGTATGTAAAATGTAACAAGAAGATACAATATAATAGTCTGGTAGTGTATAAAGTCATTCCTAAAAAATTGACTATTACAAAAAAGCTTTATAAAATACATAACTGAAATTTAACTCATTTTTTTTTTAATTTTATTTTTTTTTCTGTCTCTGGCGGGAATCGATACCTCGGTGCTGATAGACATACTTACTACCAGCTAGCCTACCGGGTCAGTGTAGTTTTTGGATAAAAAACTGTGTTTTTTACTAAATAAAGAGCGTAAATATGAGATTAAATTGTCCATAACAACAATAACAACTTTGATTGAAAGTGGATTGAAAGTTTTTGTTTCATTACTATAATGACATTTTTATTGTCATAATATAAATTTAAATTTATGAAGGCAATTATTGAAATATGTTGCTTTTATCAAAAAATGTTTGATTTCATAAATTTAATGGCATATTACATTAGATGCACGAAATAATTAAATCTTACATTTTTTAATTAACAATTAAACATATTTTTAAGGAAACTATAATTTTGTATTAATTTATGAATATAGTTATGTTTGTATATTGTTTTTTGTGTTCCCAATTAAATTTTTTTGCTTAACTTGAACAAACTTTAGTTTTCATATATCCAATGAAAATTTTTAACGTAATTACGAAATCCAATGAATCGATTTTAATGAAAATATTTCATTATAACAACGAAATTCCATTTGGGCAATGAAAATTTTCATTAAGCCAGTGAAATTTTTTTTATGAAAACGATTTATTAAATATATGAAGCATTTTTCTTTCAGTGTAGGTAGATCGATTATACGACTTTTTACATAAACCGATTTTCGTTAATTCCTATAAGTTTCTATTTATTAATTTTTCAGTTAAGAATTCCAAAAATTACCAGATAACCGGCTTAATTCAAATGAATAACGCAAAAATCAAATTAGTTTTTGAAGTAAAAAATTTATTTGAATAATAAATAATTCACAAGTGTAAGAGTATAAACACAATGTTTGCGGTGCGGTGCGATTTCTCGATGCGGGAGAAAAAAATAAACATAATACAACGAAAGACGGCGACGGAAATAGTTGTCATTTTTTGTTTAAATTTTTATTAATTTATTTGTGCATACATTTTTATCATGTTGTTTGTTTTCAATAATGTTGTGTACATAGCCAATTATTCAAAAATATGGCAACATCAGAAAGAGAACGAGTATCAAAAATTGAGAGACATAGCCAATTATTCAAAAATATGGCAACATCAGAAAGAGAACGAGTATCAAAAATTGAGAGACATAGCCAATTATTCAAAAATATGGCAACATCAGAAAGAGAACGAGTATCAAAAATTGAGATTCGCCTTGTTGAGAGAGAAAGAAAGTCCGCAATGAAAATAAAATAGATTTTAATTCTATGCCGTTCCGCACTGCGGTTTTTTACTTCAAAATCGTATGAAAAACCGCACCGCAATAAATTATCGTTACATTGTGTTTGGACTTTAAGGAAGTAACGAAATACATTGTGATGACTTTGATTTTTTTCAAGATTTTTGGTTTTAAAAAGTTATAGGGATTAATTTATTTATTATATGGGATATTCTCCTAATTCGACTTATAAAAATTTTTTATTTGTTGGTGGTTAATGTATATATGCCAGCATTTCATTGGTATAATCATCAGAAGACTTCAACCATAAACCAAACCACACATACATATGTTTACAATAAGAAATTTTTGGCTTGCACGAGAATCGTGCAAAATTTTCTTGGTTCAAGCCATATTTTCTGGTGATTTAGTAAATAATTCTTTCCGTTTATTCTAAAAACAGGCAGTAATTACTCTGTAGGAAATCTGGGTGCAAGTGTCTCCAAGTCACCTGTTTTGTCGATTTTTTTGGTGACATTGTCAACAAAATGTCTACACTACACTAAATTTGCCAATATATTTGCCTTCAATACAAAAAAATTTTATCAACAACAAATGAGAAGTATAATTCCTATAAAAGTTGAAGAAATTATAAAAAAGATTGTTATGAATTCGTAGTCGTACCAAAAGTGTAGACAACATTTACAAAAATGTAGTAGTGATTCTCTGGTTCCAATGTCTACATATGTATGTTCCCAAAGGAACTACCTAGCCAGTAGTACCAACGTCAGTAGTAGATTTCCAATGACTCCGGGGTTATAATAATTCACTACTACTGGTGACTCCCTGGAGGGAAGCGAACTGACACCAAAGTATCCCGTGATAGGTCTTTGGTGGTAGAGACCGGTTCTAGTTTTAACACTTCTATGAATAAGACCTATCACTTTTACATTGTGTTGTCATTGGAGGGGGTCAATTGCCACCATTTGACCAGTCACAGATCTATTCTCAATGAACGTGCTTAGTGTCAATTACTAAAATGAAGTGTTATTTCAACACAATGTGGTATTATTTCAATAAAACAAGTCCTAGAATTAAATTCAAGAACAAAATTTTAGAAAGCCCAAAAAAATCTGTCACACCACCGGTGAAGACTGAACTGTAATTCATTACTTTTTCTACCTTTTTGTTCTTCATAAACCAGTATCATGATTGCTTCTCCTTTCACTGGTCATGAGTTCTTTCTTTTTGTACCTGTTCTATTTTCACAACTCCCAGGACCAGTCTGTTGGACCAATTGACACAAATTTCCCGCAGGTCTGTGTCAAGAGTAAAACAGTACAGATTCACTAATGACATTACCTGCAAGGTATTTATTAAATTACCGTATGGGTAATATTTAAATATCTGCATATTTAAATATTACTCATACGTATATACTACGAAACGAAATTAAAAATAGATTCTTATGTGGGCTCTTTTGTTCCAAAGTGCCTTAAAACGAACTATTCGACTGATTTGACACTAAATTTCATTGCGAAAGCTGGTTCAGTGTTGCCAAAATACAAGATACCTGAAATAACAGATTTAATTTGGGCCATTTTTTTCTACTAAACAATATAGAATTTTATCTTCTATCTCGTTTTTGTGCCTCCAAAACTATTATTTTTTATTCTGATCCTATGAGTTTTCAAAACTAAACAAACTTGTATATAAAAAAAAAATAACACCAAATGTTTCCTCCTAGTGTTTTTTCTTGTAATCTCTATCATACAAAACCTTTTAAACCTAGATTATTATCGTCATATGATTTCAAAAAAGCCCTTAGTTACAGAAAAGTTCAAATCGACTTTTTATTCGCTTATGATAGACCGTACCAAAATACACGTTTCTTAAAAATTTCACACTCCTAAGTATAAAAATAACAATCTTATCAACAAAATTCTTAATGGGGTTAGTGCAAACGCCTTTCGATAAATGAAAAACGGCAAACTCAAAACAAATAAAGTTTTGTAAAATAATTTTTGTTTATCAACAGTTAGTTTTCTTATGTTTTAATAAGAGTTTATCGGATTTTTTTTTCTAATTATAAGAGTTTTTTGCTTCTCCTAAAACATTTCTTCAATCTAAGTAGGCCCTAACTTGAAATCTTATGAAGATATATTGAAGCAACATATTGTTAATGCCAAATTTTGCCAGCATACGCAGCTGGAATGATACTGAAAACCTTTGAGTAAGTGAATTTTTAGGAGCTCAAACTGAAAAAGTAAATCAATTTGGGCCATTGCCAATATCAAATAAATCTTTTGGGCTGCAAATTTTTTCTTAAAAGTCTCATCTCCTTTTGCGAGCCTAGACAAATTATTAAAGGATGATCCATATATGCCATATACGGGATCTCTGATGTGTTACAAACGGCAGAATAAAATCAATATAGTCTTACTTTTTACTGGTAGGCACAAAAAATTTTCGTCTTAAATTTGCTTTAAAACTACATACATAAATATAAACAAATGTTTTGAAAAACAGTGTAACAAAAATAAAAGGCAACAAGATTTAAATTAAGTTTTTTCGTAAATAGATACACTCAAAATAAAAATCAATCCATCCGTACTCAAATCAATCCGAAGCGGTATTGATAGTACGGTGAGTAGGGATTTTCTTGAATCAAGTACAGAAAGAATGATTCAAGTACGGATCTTCAATCACAAAATAATTAAATTCTTCATATGTATATAGAAAATCAAAATATGTGTAAGCCGGAGGGTTAAACACAACGAAAAGTTTAATCTTTTTTTTTTACTTGATTTAAGAATCTTATACTTATTTCAAGAAATTCCGGGATTGATTTTCGAAAATAATCATATTTAGGATTGTTTTGAGTACGTTTTTTTTTTTGTACTTGAATTTTTGAATACGACTCGTACTTAAAGTAATCATAAAAAACTTGATTTATCCCGAGTGTTTTTCTTTTTGTGTATACTTAGTTAAAACTTTCAAGTTTTTGATAATAGTGTTTGGGAGAAATAAGGTATCCAAATTGAAAACAATATAAAAAGATCCATAGTTTTTTCCAATATATAAGAAAGTTATATGAATAGAAAATACATGGAAAAAAGTTGATCAAGTAAATTTGAAGTAAAATTAATATTAATCAGCAGATGTAAAACTTTGCCTAATTACCCTGAGTTTACTTCTTAACTTATTCTTAAGTTATAAGCAATCTTAAGCTGGATTTAAGTAATTACATACATAATTTTTTATATATTTGCTTGCTTATAATTTTCTAGGCTTAATAACTTCAAACTAATTATGTTATACTATTAACTATATTAATAAACTCTCCTCTCCTTCATGCCTTTTTTAATTTTAAAACCTAAAAACCTTTCTTTTTGTCCTCCTGTAAACTCGCTTTACATACATAAAATACCAGCATTAGCATAAACATTTTACAAAAATTATACAAAATTGTTATTTAAGAAATTTCTGTAGAAAATACTTTTAAACAGCAGCGAACACATAAACACATTTTCAGTTACCCAAAATATTCATGTATTTTACACAAATTAAGTTGTATAATTTACATGTTGTGTTCTGTTTTCGAAATTCATAAATATTTATAACTTAAGGCTATGAAAATTTAAGTTTTGGTAAAATGATTGAAAACTATACATTTATACAAGTGTATGTATAATTAAGTATGAGGTATTCCATATAATAACGCAGTAAATCCGAATTAAAAATTTTTGATGCATTGAACGGGTCCGCCATCTAACGTTTTTTTTCAACTAGTGCTTTTTCGTGAATGGTAACACTTAGCTCATGTCTGATTTGACAGATACTTAGTTTTATCCTTCCGCTGAACGAATTTTTTTGTGCATACGCTTGAGCAATGCTGGGAAATATTGCGACATTACTTTGAAAATCATGGTAATGTTGCAGAATGTGTGCGAAAATTGCGAACGGGTTTTGGAAGAAGAGAAGCACCGTCAGCTTTGTATGTTCGTTATCTTGTGAAAAAAGTGAAAGAAACTGGCATTCTCATCGATAAACCAAAGCGTGAAAACCAAGAAACAGTGCGTACACCCGAGAATATTGCTGCTGTGGCAGAAAGTGTGCGTGAACGCCATCAACATCAATTCGCCGTCGTTCTCAACAATTGAACATTTGGGAGACATCATTGAGACGAATGGTATGACGCCATACAAAGTCTAATTGGTTCAGGTGTTGAAGCCAACTGAATATCCAATGCGTTTTCGCTTTGCTAAGTGGGCCTGCGATCGACTTACAGAAGCTGCCGATTTTGCCAAAAAATCATCTTTTCAGATGATGCTCATTTTGATCTTGGCGGGTATGTAAACAAGCAAAATTGTCGCATTTGGGGCACAGAATACCCGCACGCATACATTGAAAAGCCGATGCATCCAAAACGAGTCACTGTTTGGTGTGGATTTTGGTCCAGAGGCATAATTGGGCCAATTTTCTTCGAAAATGAGCAAGGAGTGGCCGTTACAGTCAATGTTGATCGTTATCGGACCATGTTGAACGAATTTTTGTTCACAAGAATTGAAGAGGAGGATATTGGCAACATTTGGTTTCAACAGGATGGCGCTACGTGCCACACAGCCGAAGCTACACTCGATGTTTTGCGCCCTGTTTTTGAAGATCGCATTATCAGCCGCAGAGCTGATGTCGTTTGGCCACCTCGGAGCACCGTTGAACTATTATTTGTGGGGTGCCGTCAAAGATAAGTGTTACGCCGACAAGCCAGAGACAATTGACGCTTTAAAGGACACTATTCGTGAAGCCATTGGTGAAATACAGCTGCACACAATCGATAATGTGCTTAAAAAATGAACCGATCGTGTAGGCTACTGCATGGCCAGCCGAGGCAGCCATTTGAATGAAATTATTTTCCATTATTAACCGGAAGGATTGTACTTTTAAATAAAAAAAGAAATTTGAGAAAATATTCAGTAGTTTTTTTTATAGCATTTTCAAAAAAAAAAGTTGTTTGGCGGGCCCTTTATTTATTTATTGATATATTTCGTTATAATACGTTATTAAAGATGCGTGTGTAAACACATACGAATCAATCGAATAATGTCCGTCGATCCGGTTGGCTGGCTGGTTAAATGAATGTCCATGTAAACATTATGCTCAATGTATCAGTCGCAACTTCATTGACAATTTGATGAAATGTTGTACATTATAGGTAATTGTTATAGGAACGACCACATATTTATTTCTTTTTGATGAGTATTGATATCATGGTAAAATTTATACCAACTTAGTTTTATATGACTTCAAATGACACCATAACATTTTGCAATGATCCGTCTCAAATTTTCTATAAGTTCCATTAAACACAACTTCCGAAAATCACTTTTGATTAATACGTCTAGAACCGTAACAAAACTATATGAAATCCTGTAGATTTACATGACCAAAGATTGTGATGCCATATTTAATAAAGGTTTAATTATATATCGCCTAAATGCAATGTTATGGTAATTTGCCGCTTATTAAATAATTTCATTTTAATCCATAATGTGATCCATAATGGGACATAATATCCACATAATCACTAATTCAGTAACAATGCTAACATCCATTTGAGGATATAAAATTGAATTGAATTAAGTTTTAAATAAATTTAAAAATTGCAATTAATTCATTTTCTTATAAAGCTCCTCATAGTTACTTCCACTTGTTTTAACTTCGAACCCACCTTCCTATATACAAACATTTAAGTAATGGATACAAGAAAATTGTGCAAACTATAAAGTTTAAATGTTATTTAACACATTTGCAATATTCTGCTACTCGAAGAATAAAGATGTATTTTAAAATCAATCTTTATAAAGAGTACTTAATTGTATTAATATATGTATAATATATTTAATATATGAATTATTTTAAATGAAGTGCTTTTATAGAATGCTCTATACACAATTACGTATAAGTAATATTTAATTTTGGTGACAATAATCATACGCTAGAGTTCAATTTCTTTACGTGTGAAGTCTTAATTATACAACTAAATTGGAATTATTACAGTGTAAATTTAATTAATTGAAATACCATATGCTAGTTCTTTATTATTCTTAGTATGAATAAATTCATTTCAAATATTTTATAGCCTACGCGATTATCACATACTATGTACAAATAATATTAAATTTAAATAATTGAAGATATTGTTGAGCTGCAAACTGAGACTTGTAAAAACAAGTTACACTTTAATTCAATGTTGCGAAATCTATGTTAATCTATAAAGGTAAGATAAATATAATTTAACAAGTGAGAACACTATTTACGGCATCTTTTTAACATTTGCAGTGTTGCCAATTCAGCCATTTAGTTGCTAAATTTAGCCATTTTTCACCCTGCTTAGCCATTAAAAAATGAGTTTATCCATTTGCCATTTTTTTAAGTTATTTCTCAACTGGTTTACCCATAAAATTTTTTTGCCGTTGTTCTTTTAAAAGAATAATTTTTAATTTAATAGATTTTGTTAGTCGTGCTTAATTCCCAATTTTTATTCTTAATAAAAACACTGAAATTTATTGTGAAGGGATAAGCTATTCCTATGCGCATTCACTGGTTACTAAGGAGAGATCGTCAGGAAACTTCATCCAAAGATTTTAGAAAAACTAAAGATATTAAACAAATAAAACTGTAAAGCGAATAAGAATAATAAGCAACAGTTTACTTGTAACAATATTAAAGTTTATACAAAGTTAAGTTTTTCTAAAATCTTTGGATGAAGTTTCCTGACGATCTGGCCTAAGCAACCAGTGAAATGCGCATAGGAATAGCTATTTCCTTCAACAATAAATTTCGGAGATTTTATCAAGAATAAAAATTGGGAATTAAGCACGACTAACAAAATCTTTTAAATTAAAATTTTGTATTCCCGAAAATTACTTTCATAAGAATAATTTTTATTTTATTATAAAAATTTATTAAAGTAAAATAAATATGTTAAACAATTTAAACCCCTTTAATTTAAATCACAACTCTTACTTCTTTCAAAATAAATATTAAATTTATAAAATGGATCAACACAAACATCGGTGTTTCTTTCTGGTTGCAAGTATTTCAATAAAGAGGTGCAGGCGACAACAAATTTTTTTAGAAATTTCAGAATTCACTATAAAATTGCTCTCACTTCCATGGTCTAATGCTGAAGTAGAGGGGATATTTAACCAAGTAAACATCGTTTAAAGTAATTTGAGAAATAGGTTAAAAATAGGTTACAACCGTTAATTCGATTTTATCTATAAGGTAAATATTTTTACCATAATAAAATATTTATACCAATACCACAATAGTGGAGAGGGTACTAGAGGTCTGCAAGAATAAATAAAAAGCAATTTCAACACACTCATTTGTTTTTTAACTGCAATGAGTCGAGCTCACAATCATAACGAAACAAATGAAAGAATAACCAAACACAAAACAAATAAAAACTCATTCAATTCAGTCAACTCAAATGAAATGAGATGAATATTCAAGTATATTTTGAATGTAAAATTATTTGAATTTTTACTTCTCTTTTGTATTTTTTCTGTACACGCGTATTATGTATGTATGTGTAAGCTTAACTCTTATAAATAAAAGAAGCCACCAGCTTACACACATATTATGTCAATGTATTCAAATAAATGTACGCATATTCAATTATTCAAAAATTTATTTGAATGTTTTTTGTAAACTTGCTCTCTCTAACGGGTCATTCCAATGTTTTGTTATTTATGAATGGCTCCTAAATTCATTTACAGTAAACAAGTTTGTTATTCATTCCATTCATTCTTATTTTTGTATGTGGCTTACTTTCTTCTTATCTTTTTGAATGTTTTTTATTTGAATAAATGTTGTGCACTTTGAGTAAAGGCAAACGAGTGAGTTATTCAAAGCAGACCTCTAGAGGGTACTATGCGTTTGTGGTGATGTTAGTAAAACCTTTAAATATTGTTTCAAAGCCCACCGTTACGGATACCGATTGAGTCGAATTAACGACGTTTGTCCGGCTGACTGGCTGGCTGTCCATTTAAACCTTGTGCGCAAATTTGGAGATCATTTGATAAAATTTGGTACATAGGTTCTAATGTGGTGTAGGGTATTATAGAGTCGAGGCCGACCGACTATACTTTCTTACTTGTTTTTTATTGTAGATCTGGACTCAAAAGGTTGGGTAAATGTTGTCGTGACTATGATTTACCTTCAAATTATTTAAAACTAATAGGCACGAGTGATTCCTATGAAATAAACAATAACGACATCGAATTTATCGTTGACTTAATTTTTTTTTATATCTATCAAAATATTAATTTACTTTTATTCTTATGTAACAAATTTATCTTAACTAACAATTTCGTCGTTATTATTTCTGTTTTGTTACTGAATTTTAATGTGTTTTATTAAAAAAAAAAACCTTTAGCCATTTTTAGCCAGTTTTTAGCCATTTTTTCTGTAAATTTTGCCATTTTTGGTCACCAAGTTTTGGCAACACTGAACATTTGTTTTTATATATATGAGTTTTTTCAATATGTGTAATATCGAGCCCTATTTGCGATTATATCGTAAGTGACAAAATAAAAATTTTAGATGACAGGGGATTTTTTTCTTAAGTAGTGCAGCACTTTATTTGGTTTCTTGTTATGCATTTATTTATATAAAAACTTATAACGGCAAATTCGAAAGTTTTCAAGAACATGCTGAGATTCAATTGATCATAGTACCTGAAGTATACGATAGTTTTAATGATGACGCTGACGATATAATCGTGTTTACGTCTAAACTTAGGGCATCGGTTTCCCATCCCTGATGTCTATTGTTTTTGAAGGCAGTTGACAACTTGAGACGCCACCGTCATCAATGAGTACCTTTTAAATTGGATTTTTATATGTAGTATTCGTTAAGTTTAGGTTTCTAACGTATAAAACTTCTGAGTCGAATCGTTGTTTAACCACCATATTGTTCGCGATTTTTACGCGAATTTTACGTTGAGTTAAATTGGTTCGAAATCAAACTTTTGTAATAGATAAACTTGTACATATATAAATTGTTTGGAAATTAAATATTTTGCCATTAAATAAATAGAATTGTACAACGTTTTAGAAAAATTACCAAAGAGGAAAGTGTTTTTATATGGTTTAAAGTGCTTTCTCTTTTTTTTTTTTTTTTTTAATATCTGTGCCTTTTTTTAACTCTTTTTCTGGCCTTTATAATATCACCAAGTTGTTTGGATACTTGGTTGATATTTAAGCGCTTAATCCCGAAGCTACCTTTTACACTCCATAAACCCAGAAACGCAATCGGCGTTCTCTCGGGGAATATCAGCCAGGTGTTTGAGTCGTTGGCAGGTATTCTGGAGCAGTAGCACAAATCCACCCCTATATACAGTCCACACTTCACGAAACGTATCGGCATTTCGTCCGGAACACTATAAGATGTAATCAACGTTTTTTATCGCAAAACCAAAAATCGATATAAGGGATATGATGAGTAATTGATTAAGCTGATTTACAATACCAAAAAAGTTTCAAGTTTCGGCACAGAATTTTATTTTGACAGGACGTAAATATGGCGCTGTGTGAAGGATTGATAGATTTAGCACATTTTGAATACCAAGCATTTTACTTATTTACGAAGTTTAATTAGGCATATCTTAACTGTTAATTTTTGTTGCGTTGCTGTTATAACTCACAATAACATGGCTATTATTAACCACAACATTGTTATTATTAAACATAACATGTTTTGAGGCAAGCATAGTATTATTGTGGTTTCATGGCAGGCGAATTATTCAACCATAATATGGGTGCCGGTGACAATTATATGCTTAAAAATTGTGCATCAAAAATAGTTATATTGGACGTGTCTTTATGAAAAAGGTCTTTTCTCTGCGTATACTGTAGTGGACAATATTACAATATTACGATACTGATCACTTTTTGCTTTAAACCAAAATGTTACTTCAACCAGTATGACCGTTATAGTGCCAAAGACTTTATTCCGGGGGTACATTTGCAAGAGAGTTAGGGTAAATAATGAACCGATTTAGTACATTTTCAATACCAAACTAGTCTGGTGCATACACATTTTATTTTAGCAAACATATTTGAACATATAATTAGAAAAACGTTGGTTTAAATTTGGTTTATATTTAACGCGGCTGTTTGTTTTTTAGTTAACCTAGAATTTATTGGTGGGGTGTCACAAAGCCATAGGACATAAAGCCATAATGGCTTTATGTCTCAATCCAAACGGACATAAAGCCATAATTTTGATATGGCCTTAAGTCTCATATCAATTTTAGTGAAATGGGACATAAAGCCATTATGGTTTTATGTTCCATTTGATGTTTTGCTGATGTTTTGTTTATCTATGAAATTAATGATTTAAAAAAATCCAAAATTTCTAGGCTCCAGCTGCAAACATTTTGTGAAAGGGAAAATCCTTAGTTTTCACTGGAAAACATTTTTTTATTCTTGTGACGCACGCAGGAAAACTTTATTCAGCGAAGCCACCTGACGCGTCCTACTGGAGGAAAAAACCCCTAAGCGCGGCTGCAGGCCGCCACGCAGAAAAACTTTAGTATGCGAAGCCAGATTTCAATACTTAACTTTAGTGTCTCCGGAACTGAAATGAGAGATAAAGCCGTTTTCTAATATTGCTAGTGTGAGCTAAGGCCATGATGGCTTTATCTCCCATTCAAATGAAAAAAAAAACAAAAAAGGCTTTATCTCCCTATTGAATGAGAGATAAATGTCGGAATTTGATTGATTGCCACCAACATTTTGACAGACAAATGCATTTTTGACATAAAACAGGGCGACATGAAACAACAATGTATTTTTTACATGAAATAGGGTGACATGTAATCATTATTAAAAATATGGCTTTATGTCTCATTTTCTGAAAAAAATGTATGACGTTAAGTCCCATTATAATGAGACTTTATGGCATATGCCCTTATGACTCAATGGAATGGGACATAACGCCATATGGCTTTATGTCCTATGGCTTTGTGACACCCCACCAATTTATTACAAACAATTTTAGCATTTACACGAGATTTAATGAAATTTACTAGGCTAAAAACTTTTTTTAGACTGCATGTTTGGAAGGCTTGCTCCATAAAAAAAAACTACGCATATACATATACAAGGATGACCTACTCCAATATATGTTCGCAAAATTAGTTCTACAAAATGTATTTAATATGGGCTGTTTTCATTTGCTCTACTTCTATTGTTTTTTTCTGTTTGGACCAGCACTCAGGGGATGACCCCTACTAATGCATTGCATTCTATTAGAACAAGGAAAATAGGTTATGGGAAGGAGCATAGAGGGAGTAGTGTTTTTGAACATTCGACTTGAACTTATTCATATTTTAAGTGGGAGAGAAGACTTCAGCAGGAAGGTTATTCCACGTACGAACAGTCCGGCCAAAAAAACGAATTCTGCCTGTAAAGCATTGTACGATTCCCCTGCCCATCGACCAAAAAGGAAGAGCTCTTGGGGAAACACGTGTATTACGAACAAACGGACGGGTTTCGCGAACCAGATTCCTAATTTCGTCAGAACACATCCCATTGTAGTAACGATAAAACAGTCAAATACAACCCACATTGCGGCGGTGCTCAAGGGAGTAAATAGAATTGAATACCCTACTGTCACCAATGAGAACCTTCGCTTTTTTTTTACGAAAAACTATAAATAAAAAATAAAAGATTTTTTTGAAAAACTACCACAATAAAAATCTAATTTCTTAAACCCTCCCTTAGTTTGGAATAGAAGCATAGCACATATTTCTGTTACAAAAATTAATATAAAATATAGGCGGAGACCAATTTTTTGTAACTTATTTTACACAAACTTATTCACACCTTATTCACTCAACTTTCCGCTTCATAACTATTTGCATAGACCCTATATAAAGCAAATTTTTAGAAAATACTAAACCGTAAGCATTTGATTTGTCTCGTTTAACCCTTAAATGCATGATTTTTTTCTTTTGGATTGAAAAAAATATTTTTGAATAAAAAATTAGGCGTAGATTACGTAAAAAATATTAAATAGAATTTAGAAAATAGTTTTGAGTGTTTATTTCGAATAAAAAACGGTGTGTAGACTTTTGGCAACAATATGCGTTTGATACTTAAAATCCTAACGCATGAACATAGTCATATACATATTTATATTACGTACAGGTGTTTAGAAAATTGTTTCTATTTATGATGCAATGCAAAACAAATGCGATTTTTGATCTGGCACAAAGCAACCATACATTTAGTGCACTAAGTCCGTGAAAATCCTTTGCAACCTGGAAGTTTGCGCCTGTTTTTAGTAGAACATCTATTTTCATTCTGCCCTATACCATCGGTCCGTATATCTTGTGTCGGTATAGGTTATGTGGGTCCTCGGTGCCTTTACCCCCATTTGCCTTTCTTGTAAGAGGTCTTCCTCGTTTGTTTTCATATGTTTTATAGGAGCAAAATGTTTCCGCCAGGTCTGATTTAGAATCTGTCAATGTCATGTTTGGGTGGTTTGTTTTTTAGAGTATCCATGAAATTATTACGTCCGTATCTGTCATACAGTAAAATAAGCTAAAATACCACCTACGACTTTTCATTCTTATTTTATACCTGCCAAAAAAGCAATCATAAGGTCAACTCCTCCAACATGGGCGTTACATTTTTTAAACCGTTTTCGGACAAGCTATTGAAGTTGGTGTTTTTTGCGTTTTGTCATATCTATTGGAAGCTTTCACCGGTTCCGCTCCTACGTAATTTGAAGCTTCAGTAACAAGCTTATTCTCCCTCTAGCATGTCACAGACATAGTTATACTTTCATTATTTGTAACGAATTCTCATAAAAAACCCGTTTCATAAATTATTTTGCAACAGGTAATTTACAGTTTTCGAGCCTTTTGTTAAGTTTTATGAAACTGTCATTTGCTTAAGCAAAGTGCCAAACTGATCGCACATTCCGTATGGAATCAAAGGTTTTTGATTGCGTTTTTCTTTTTCAAATGCATTTGTGAGGCTTTTTATTCATTTTTTTACAGTAGCTTAAGCAAGCTCGTGCATATTATAGTTGAGCCTTAAACGTAAGCTTAAGAAATAAAACTGGAAAGTAAATGTTACTGTAATGCTTGAATGACTCAAATAGGCTCGACATAGTACAAGCCCTATAAGACTTTATAAACTCACAACCAAGTTGTATGGGGTATTACGTATTTTCAATCAAAAAGTAAAAAGCACTGCCCTTATACTAATTTGAATCTTTAAAAATAAAAATGTACATAAAAACAAAAATAAAATGTTTCACAAGTGTTTTAGACTTTAATTAAAGAGATTTTAAAAACATACAATGAAAATAGGATTAAAGGAGTTCACTGCAAGTGAGAGATAAAATAAAAACAAAAAAAAAAATATACACAACTTAAAAGTGAATGGCTACAGAAAATAACTTAAGGCGGTTAAGTAACTTTCCTTTTCTACAAAAACAGTGAAGTGTTGTAAAATATTTGCCATGATTAAACACCATGTGCTGCTTAAGAGCCGACAATAAAATAAAAAAAAACCTCTCTGCAAAGCTACAGGAGAGGAAGTGTGAAAGCAAAAAGCCATATTATGTGGTAAGAAACATTTAAGGTAAATTCTACTCTAGGAAATCTATATGAAGTATTAAATGCGGTAAAACTAAACACTAAGTAAGTAAAACTTGATCGTTAAATAAAGTTTTCCCTTTGACAGTGATGTCAGTAAATGACTTAAATGTTTGTCTAAATACCAGTTAGGATGTTGTGTTCTTAATGGAAAAGTTATTCAGGGTTGTCATAGAAACAAATATTGGTTTTGCTAATTGTCGGTTTTGAAAACCAATATTGGTTTCATTTGGTGTCACGAAACCAAGTTGGTTTTGTTAATTTCGAATGTAAATAAAACCAATATCGAAACAGCTGTTGTTTACATTTTTATTATTTTTTCTTTTACTTTTTTGCAGAAAATTCACAAAATATTATATTTTTTTCATTAACCCTGCGGCCACACGATCAAGTTGTTCTTGATAGTCTTTTACATATACTGCTTGTCAAAATTTACAAAAATTGAGAGGTGTGACGTAGGTGGCACTCAATTTACTTTCAAGATGCCATAAAAAAAACAATTTATAAAGACAAACATGTACTCAGCTGTTAAATTGAAAGTAAATTGTCAAACAAATGGAAAGGTGAAATTGAAAGCCATCTCGTGGTCAATTTAAAAAGTGTGAGTGTGTTAGTAAAAAAATGAGAGAGTTGAGTAAATTGAATGGAATTGAAAGGCAAAACTTGATCGTGTGGCCACCAAGTAAAATATCAGTAAAAGTGTTTTTTGTGAAAATAATTGATATCAAATAATTAAAAGGTGATAAGTGCTTATAAAGAAAATAAAATGACATCAGCAGTTGTTTTTTTTTTTGTTATTTTTGTTATTGGACGATGATCTTGCATTGCATTTGCGGTTTTAATTTGAGTAATTTTATTGTTTTGTAAAAATATGTAATTATAAAGCGAATTTATTAAAAATATAAACAAAATGTGGCTTAACGTTATAAATAAGTAAAGTGACCACTGCTGTTGTTGCATATTTGTTGTTAGCAGAAAAAGTGGGAAGAAGACTTTTGCAAATTTACAGCAGCCCGCTGCCGGAGACTACCAGAAACATGCAAAAAATACTATTTTACCAATTTATCAATTTTATTTACTCCTCTGTGTTGAAAAAATCTAACTGTTAAATAAAAACTAAGTTTTTAGCAACTATATTTATTTCCAATAAAAAAAACAAGAGCTGTAAGCTGCTTGGTTTATTTCCAATAAAAAACCGATAACATTGGTTTCTGTGACACCTAAAACTGACACTAATTTTAGTTCGAACATAAAACCAATAACATTGGTTTCTATGACACCAACGCATTTTTTCTTGTCGGTTTTAAAACCAATTCTGACAATATTGGTTTCTATGACAAGCCTGATTATGAAATTTTTATACATGTTTGTGCTGAGCTATTGTTAATCTAAATCCTAGTTAAAATTCAAATTTCAATGGGATGGGTTTATAATTGAACATAGATGTCAATAAGGTAACTTTTAGAAAATTGCTTAAGCCCGCATAATTAGTTTTAAAATGTAATAAAAAAAATTGGTGCGTTTTACTTTAATATAAAATATTAATTACCACAGAAAGAAAGGCACAAAACTGAACACTACTACAAAGCGATCAGAAAGCTACATAAGTAAACATAGCTCTCACATACGATCCATGATCGCAAATCTCTTTTACTGTCGAAACAAAATAATTGGAGCCACAGGTTTTCCCATGCAAAGTTGATAAAACAAGCCTCCGAGCGACGTCGCATAGTACTTTGTTCCATATACGAAAATAAGCTTAAACAATGTTGTTGCAATGTTTAAAAAATTACTGTTCTGTATTCGTATCTAAATAAATTACATGTAGGAAGAAACTTTTTTTATGTTTAATGCGTTTCGCCGCAAAACTTTTCCTAATTTTTAATAAAAGTTTACAAGAAAAATGTAACTTAATTCATGTACTAGGAAAAAAAATTATTAAAAATTTATTTTAAAGAAGTACCACAATTTTTATGTTAGTATTTGGTGACAAAGACATTCTTTTTTTTTATGAGCCCACACTTTACTTAAAGTATGTATTAGTAATGCTCTGGATGAATCTTAAAAAAGTGTGGCCGTAACTAAAAAAAAGTAAAAAAAAATTTTTGATGGACAAATAAAATAAATGAGTGAATACTTTTTTCATTTTCTCTGCCGTTTAATAAGCCAAGTGTCCGCCATTAAGAACGAGAGAAACTTACCACATTTTAGTTCTAACTTAGAGATATATGATCTTTTTACGAGGCCCAAAACGCATTTATTATTTTTTATAATTTAGTACTTTAAATTAAAAGCTATAAATGTTTTTCTGTACGATAAAATTATCCTGTTTTCGATGTTCTGTGTTAAAAAATTAACGTTCTAAAAAAATTAACTTTAAGAAACTCTCTACCGTTATTAGACATTGTTATATAGCTGTTAAAAATGCAGGTTGTTTTTGCAAAAAATATGAAATCGTCAATATTTACCTAAAATTTAAAAAAAACTGAGTATACCGTTTTTTCAGTTTTTTTAAAGAATATATGCTAATATATATGCAAATTTACCAAATTTTGAGCTAAAGTGTCATTTTTGGTCCTTTTCCGGAACACCAAATTATACTTGTTTTTTATATTTTTGTATGAAATATTTAAATTATTTGTATTATTAAAAAATCCTTGCTAGAATTTATAAAAAATTATGTACAGCAATTTTAACATTATATGGGTCATTCTGCGTAAAGAGGTTATCTGAAATTAGGAATGGCGGCGTGATTAAAATATTTAAAATAATAACTTTTTTCAATATAATCGTATTTAATCAGGTTGTTTGAATGCATGTTTAATAATGGCCAGTCAAGTAATCTACTTTTACCGGTATTTTAAGTGACCAGGGGAGATACTCCACACAGGGTAAAGACATGAAGGCCAGGACAGGATACCTTACTTTACAGGGAAAATAAAAATTGAAAACAAACTTTATTTTCGTAAGAAACAACTTTATTTATTCAAAATTAGACTAAAGTTTCCATACAGTCTTCTTTTATGTAACATAGAAAACCAAAATACTTAGTATCTGCTTACATAAACGTAGTCGAAAAAAAGTAAATTATTTAATTGCATATATTTTGAAATATATGGTAACAAAAACATATAGAGCATCTATGCTCCAATAAAAACTTTAAACTTAAATAAGAACTTCTACTTAGGGCTAAAATATCAGAGCAAGTTAAACTCTCTTTTTGGTTTAAAATGTGTTTAAACCAACAAATCTATAAATCATTAAACATATAAACCATCTTTAAACGCATGAAATTCGTCGTTTAAACTACCAGTACAAATCATATGAATTTGCCAACATTTGTCGTAGTGCTGCCACATCTTATTTTTTTAACAACATGTAATACATGGGGCACTGATTTATGGTTGATGAGTTTAAACTACATATAAATTCAAGTTTAGTTCAACTAAACTAGTGTTTAAACCATCAGTGATTTATTAGGCATTATAAAAACAAACATTAAAAAATATAACGATTGATGACAGTAAAAATTGGTTAGCACGATTTCTTATAATTTTTTATATTAAATAAGGCATACATACATTTTAAAAGCGTTAAAACACTTATAACGTATATAGTGGATATGTGTTGGTTTAACGTAAAATAATATACATGAAATACTAAGGAAGAAGTAATATCTCACTTCCTTATCTACCCTGGGCGCAAAATCTCTACCCTGGCATCAGATGAAGCAGGGGAAATACGGCAGGGGAGAGATTTTTTCATTAAAAAACTAGCACAATCAGAAAAATATGTGTCGTAACGAAAAAACAAACTAGAACAGTAAATTATACTGAAATTAAAATAAATAAATATTACAAACAAACTTAAGCCACAAATAACAAGCGAATAAAACTCACCAGGGGAGATACATCAATCACTGACACGTGCGAGCGATCCGAGTGGTGTGGTCGAATTATCGGCCCAATAAGAGTACGCTAACGGCTCGCTCGATTTTTATTGTTAAATTCACTTCGAAACAAATGTTCTGCAATTTAAATTTGCAGCGTCAACGCATTTTAGCGGCATTTTTAAACGGTCGAAAAATGTGCAGAGGAGGAGACTTAAAATACGAGGACAAAAACTATGTAATTTTTTTTATAGAATATGAAAGTAATTTAAAAGTTTATTTTAACGACCTTTATTGTTATTTATACTACTTTATTAAATAAATAACGATTAGTTGTTTAATAAATTAGTAATGTGTTAAATTTCAAAGATTTTGTTACAGAATAGTAAGGGGACAGGCCAGGGTATTTACTTTTTTCTTGGTAAACACGAAGTTATGACTAAACTAAGGTTATTTAGGTATGGCAATTTATTGCCAAAAAAGTTAACTTTATTTGTTATTAAACACGTTTGGTATTTCCACAAATTTTTTAATTATATATGACTTTCTAATGTAGCCGTAGATAGTACCTCTTAACGTAGAAACACCCATATTTAGATAGATTTGGTAATTTTCAACAATTCAACATAAAAAGTGCTGCCGAATTGAATTTTTTAAAAAAAGGATATATGGGAGTTACATGAATCCTTTGACGGAATTTTTTCAAAACTTGAAATTTTGAATATTATTATCATATATGGGCATTTCCCCAGAATGGTCTACCAGGATGAAAAAATAAAATGTTGATAATCATCGTCTTTTATTGTTTATTATTATAAAAAAATCTATGTTGTTATAAAAGAATGGTTTCATAGCATATCTCAGCTGTTTTACTTGAGGAAATTGCGCTGGAAACTGGAAAATTTTATATTTTCTTATATTTTCTACTTCTAAAGACATTTTTATGTACTTATTTTACATGCAAAAAATATGTTATGTTTGCACTCTTTCTTCATAATCTCTCCATTACAATCAATTGTAAATTGAGTATTAAGTTGCTTGTTAAGCAAATTTGAAGATATTTATGGGAATTTGCATGGTGATAATAAAATAACATATGGAAAAATCGTACGTTCGCGACCCGTACGTTCGCGACCGGTACATACGCCAATTAAACAAAAACCAAAAGAGATATTTTATTTTATAAATACTGTATGGAGACCTTCATTAATATACACTATATTTTTACATTTCACTACGTCAGCCAAAGTTGACTTCTATTTTGCGTACGTTCGTGACCTCATGTTTATAACTATCATTATGAAAACTTTAACTCGATGAAATTTATCTTTTGCACTTAACATACATCTACCCAAATGCTATCGAATCGCAAACAAAATGCTAGGAAAAGTTTTGTTTTCTATACTATTTGTACATCAAAAGCGTACGAACGTACGTTCGCGACCCCAGGAAATGCCCATATGTATTATTAGTCTGGGCAAACGCCTTCTATTTTTGCACAATTTTGTTCTATTATTCTTAACTTTTTTGATTATTTTACTGCATCCAGTTTTACCTTTTTTTAACAAGCAATACATTTTATTAAAATTTCCTTGTAATTTATTTGCTTATTAACATTTATAAAATCATAAGTTGACCATATTTCAACAATAAAAACATAAAAAGCTATTAATCGGGTGTGTTCTAGAATTCGAATCCACTCAAATGTGGGTTTCTTCAGCATTTTTGGTGTTCTGCATTTCAAAATTTAAATTGTTTGTGTCATATTTTAAAATAAAAAAATTCTTGCTAGAATTAATAAAAAATTAATTACATACATTTTTACGTTTTATTAAGATCCATTTGGTAATTTTCAACAATTCAACATAAAAAGTGTTGCCGTATTAAATTTTTTTTGAAAAATGAATACATGGGAGGTACATGAATCCTTTGACGGAATTTCAAAACTTGATATGTTGTTTATTATTATCATATATACCCCCATGCAAAATATTATTAGTCTGGGTCAACTCCTTATATTTTTGCACAATTTTGTTTTACATTAAAGTCTTCACTGAGATCAAATTTATTCAACATAAACCTACACCACTACAGGTTGTGGGAGAAGTATATTTTTGAGTTTTTTTTAGCTTGTAACGCACAAAAATTTTGTTTAAACCTTTTGAAAGCGAATTACATACGAAGCTCCGCTAAAAAAAATTCTACTTCTAAAGGGAACCCCCGTTTAAGTATAGTTTTGATTATTAAAACTTATTAAAATATTTTAAATTATGCAAGAATCGGGTGGGGGGGGGGGGGGGGGTTAAATTGTTTCTTGGATTTTTTTTGGATTATAAAATTTTTGTGTAATTTTACCTCAACATTATTTTTAATAGAAATACATTTTTCCCGCAAGCCTTTTTATTTCATCTAAAAAGTATTTCATCATGAATCAAATAAACAAGATTACGCATTGCGCAGGTCCGTTATTTTTGTGTGTGGCGAAGAAATAGAATTTGTGTATGTGCATTTGTGTGTGCCTTACATTTTTTACAACAAACACTCATATTTAGTCTATGATGACGTAGATGCGCAGTAGAATTTTTTTTTGTACGGCTGAGTGCGCAATCTTGTTTTTTTGATTCATGGTATTTCATGTTGTGGCTCAGATTGAGCTTTATATCTGTTTAAAGCTTAAATGGTTTACAATTATTATATTTTCTTTGTCCGTTGTTTTCAAAATTTGATAATGAGTGATGAAGACTTTTTTCACCGAAGTGAGGAACAACGAAAAAAAAAAATAAAACAACTGGGTTTTAAGGTTTAATCAATAAAATTCAATATTCTTTATTTTCTACTTTCTTAAATTCTATTATTTTGCTTTCTGTAACATTTTGGAAATATAAAATAAAAAATAAATGCTTGCATAAAAATTCTTAAGAAACTTGGAAAAAATGTATAATTAATAAGTGTGTAATAATGTTGTTAATGTTGCATTTTCGTCAGCGGAAATGCACCTGAAAATACAATCAATAAATTTATTAAAATTCTTTGGAATTAATGTACTTGGACAATTTAATAAATACAATTTTCGTTAGCAGAAATGCATTTGGGCAAACAATTCTTGGGAAAATATAATTAATAAATGTATTTGAAAATTCTTTGGAATAAAGTATAAAAAAAATAATTGGTAAAATTCTTAATAAGTTAGAACAGCGTGTGTATATGTATATAACGTTAAGGGAGTAGTGGGAGACACTATAACAATGAAGCCCATTCCTCTTATATGGCTATGTCAACAAGCAAAACTTCGCTACTACAAAGAATACAAGTGCGGCTTAACAGCGTCAAATTCAATAACCTAAGTGTACTGTGTAATGCGGTGTATCGCCTTAAAGAACAATTTGCCAATATATTTAAAAATAAGATTGGTGTTTTAATCGCTGAACTCAGGGAAAAAACATGGTTGAAGTATGGTAAAAAACATATTATGGTTTCTGCAATGACAGCAAACAAACTTTTGTTGTTTTTTATCATTACTTTTTTTTACAATTGACAATATTTTGTTTCTATTTAACAAAAAAAAGTGTTTATCTCACTTGAAACTTCAAATATGTCTGTATTCATAAAAATTTTTTAAATTTAATGAAGATTTAAAAAACAAATTTATTAAAAAAAATTTTTCTTAATAACCGTTTGTTAAATTTAATAATCGTTTATGAATACAGGGGTTAATGTTTTAATAAAATAAAGCTACAACCATACACTTAAACAAATATGAAGACAATCTTATATATAATCCAGATTGTTGGGACATTTAAGAGGCTCTGGCAGGCTCTAAATATCACTAAGAGCTATGGCAGGAATATCTCCAGGTCCTTTTGAAGATCCACTTGGATAATCTCATCTCGGCCTGAAGATTTAAAGGGATTGAGGTTTTGACTGCCCATTCCACGCGAAGAAATATCCCGACGCCACTTAGTGTTTCCTCCTCAGCACCTCATAAGTGCAGCCTGGGAAGTGCGTATTCATCAGGACCTCAAGGGTATCCCGACTGTTTGTGATCCATGATCCATCTATCTTTGGTATATACGATGAAATAGCTGGTCAAAAGAATAAAATCTTAAGTAGCAAACTTGTCTCTAAGGAGTTTTCCACATCGCGGAAGAATTTCCTTCATGACTGTCTCTTGGCCCTCCTGATAAGATTCTTAAATCCATTCACTGAGGACTTGTAATTTTCCCAAGCACCATTGCGCTTTGCCTCATTTAAGAGTTTTCTGCTTTCCTTGCATATGGCCATTGCCTTGCCTTTCCTGTCGATACTTTCACAGGACTTATTTGTTGCCTTATTTAAGACATCCGTCAGTGAATCCACAATAGCATAACATAACAATAGCATAACAGACAGACCAGTTGGTCTTTCTTCTGTTCGTTTATGGTTTCACCGAATCAATTCTGAGGGAAAGATGGAAATCGATGTACATGTTCCAACTGCTAGTCATATCTGAGAAACTATCGCTAATAAGCGTAACATCAAGAACTTCCCTTCTGTTAATCACAATAAAGTTGGGCTCAATACACTTAATAACTACTGTTAGTTCATTTTCTACTATGAAGCTTAAAAGCGACTTATCTCGTAAATTGACGTCCGAGCTTCCCAAGACGGTGTGATGTGCATTTTCGTCTGCACATATTATTAGGGGGATGTTGCACCTGTTGGCATACCACATCGCCTTCCCGGTTACGGAGTTTGAAGGATTAGCACCCTGGTTATTTGCCATGTAGTAGCTCGTAAGCCACACTGTACTGGTTTTGTTTTCTACTGCGACAGTGCAAGTTATCTTATAGCTAAAATCAGAGAGAATAAAAGCTTTAAGGGTGTTTTTGACCATAGCACAAGCTCTGGTCTTACCTTGATCGGCTGCGTACAAAGTACTTTAGCCGTCTAAACTGAGTCCGCAAACTCTTTCTTTATACAAAAATGGTTCTTGGATGCATATAAGCTCCCCCGCGCTGGAAGCCAATCGGAAGAGAAGTGCAGTTGGCGCAGTGATGCCAGGAGAAATTTCAAAAAATCCCTACGTGTCTAAGAAAAAAACCCCTTTTTTCCCTACAACCAAGAAATTTTTCCCTACACTTTTCCCTACGTTAAAAATTTATTGTTTTTAGCAACAGGCAAACAAAAAAGTACCTACTTATTTTATTAACAGTTTGTAAATATTGTAATAAAAGCGTTTATTAACAGCAAGAAAATACCAAAATAAATATGTATTTGTATAAAATTCAATTTCAAAAATAACAATGTGTGACAAATTGAATTTTTTTCTTTTTGGCAGAAACTATATATCCTTTAATCTAAAGGCGAAACACAGTCAAACTTCGTATTTGATTTTTTATTTCCTCGTCGTTTGTCCTTTTTGAAGAGCTTAATCTTTTTCAAGAATATTTTTTTTTAATAACTTTTAGTAAACTTGGTACCAAATAAAAGGGAAGGCTCTGCAAAATTTAAAAAAAATATTTTCTTTAGTTCCCCTGAACTGAAGTATAAAAAATTTTCTTTTAAAAATGTATCCTTCCTTATCCTTAAAAGTTTCCATTAGACATTAGGTTAGGTTAGGTTAGGTCAGCTTAGGTTAGGTTAGGTTTCATTAGCAGCCGTGATCAAGCACAGCTCACGTGGGTACATTAATTAGTTCCCGTTGTGTTACCATGTCACACCGTCTCCCATGGGTCCTAAGTTATCGATTCAATAAAGGAGTGGATGCTGTTTACATCAACATCAGAGAGACAAGTTTTGTCCCCAAGGGCTCTTCGACCAAACATTTCGAGTCTTAGATCTCCGAATGCCGGGCAATTACAGAGAAGATGTTCCGTTGACTCTTCCTCCTCCTCCTCGCCGCAACTTCTACATAAGTCATTGTAAGGGAGCCCCAGCCTCTGGGCGTGCCTCCCAATGGGCCAGTGGCCAGTTATAACCGCAATCAGGTTTCTAAGATGATGTCTGGACAGCTGTAATGCCCGCCGTGTCCTTTGCTCATCTATGATGGGCCAGATTTTCCTGGTTTCCCCACAGGTAGTTTCATCGTGCCACCTCTGACTGTCGATAATATGAAACTTGTGCGCTATAAGTTGCTTACTCCTTGGGAGTGAAGCACCCCTGTTATATGTTGAACCGTTTCGATTCAAGGTGGTGCCTGTATACGCCAACGAATCCGCCATGCAGTACCCCAGTATGTCCATGTGTCCGGGGACCCAATTAAGGGTGACCAGTGAATGTCTCGCTATCTCCTCCAGAGACATCCGGCATTCTAGGACAATTCTCGATGTGATGAACACATTCTCCAGGGATCTTATGGCCGCCTTGCTATCGGTAATAATGTGAATATCCATTCCAGATATTTCACCGCACCGGATGCGCCTCGCGGCTGTGTGGGTGGCCATTAGCCTCATAGGAATGCTCCAGTTAAGCTGCTCGGAGTATATGCCAGAACCGACACCAAACAGTGTATAAGACCCGTCCGTGAAAATTTGAATCTCATTCGCGGGAATTTGTAGGTGATCATAGTCGACCACGTTATCCAAAATGATTACCATGAAGCCAGGATCAAAGATTGGCTCGGGTGTGACATAATCAACATCCATGTGCCAATTAATTTCATTCAGAATATTAGCATGTCCGATATTGTAATCCCTCCATGCTCCGGTGGCCCTTAGTCTTACCGCCGCGATCGCAGCTAGCCTTTTCGCCAAAATGTCTGGTGGTAACCAGTAAACAGTGCCTTAAAGGGGGTTGTTCTAATGGCACCTGTTACCGCTATCGCCACTATTCTCATTGTACGTTCAAACCTAGTTTGATGACTTTTCACCCTGAGCACCGGCCACCAAACAGCTGCCTCGTAGAATAGAATGGGTTTAATGACACATTCGTATAGCCAGTATACAATGGCCCATTTGCAGCAATATAATGCAGTTGCCGCCTTATTAGTCCTGGAAATGGTGTTCATCCTCCAGTTCAGTTTGCTGTCCAATATTAGCCCAAGATACCTGGCGCTGTCAGACAGTTCCAGTGAGACCCCCTTTATCCTCGGGGTATCAAATTCGGGAATTTTGTATCTCCTTGTGAAAAGTACCAGTTCCGTTTTGGCAGGTTTTCCATCCAGTCCACATCCCTGGCACCATTTCGTTAGGACGTCCAATGTGGACTCCATTAGTTCAGACAATAGTCTGGGATCTTTACCCAGAACCACAACTGCAACGTCATTCGCATATGCAACCGTTCTGCAGCACGTCCTTTCCATGGCCCTGAGTAGGGTATTCATATTCAGATTCCAAAGTAATGGTGAGAGTACACCACCTTTCGGGGTGCCCCTAGTCGCAACCTTGGAGATGTTCGAGGCGCCCAAGTTTGATTCGATACGCCTGAAGTGCAGGATACTGCTAAAAAATTGAATGATTGCCGGGTCTATTTCCAAATTAGACATTATTAGAAAATTCAAAATTATATTGTTTTATTTCTCTAAGTTAAGAATGTGTGTTTTTTTTACAAATTAAGTTCTATGTAAAAATTTCATTAATTAGGTATTCGCTTTTAATATTCGCATTCATTTTAGCGAATGTGAGGGCGAATGCAAAAAGCAAAAATAGAAGAATAGTTCCCAAATGCGAATGAAAATATTCGTCGCCTCCAAATTATGTATTAGGTAGCGAATAATATTTGAGTATATTATTTTGGCAATTGTTGCAGATTGCCAGGCTGTTAAGACTCATATTATAGGGTTTCTGTTAAAAAATATTACATTTGTACTTTGGTGCTATTGTATATGAAAAATTTTAATTTTTTAAATGGAAATAAGACGAATATTTACGAATTTTTAGACAATATGTTGAAAATGAATTAATACTTTGAAAATTCCCTACATTTGCCTTAAAATAACACATCTGTGCTTTTTTCCCTACGCTTGAAATTTTCCGAAAAAATCCCTACAAAAAGGGGAAATTTCCTACTGTTGGCATCACTGAGTTGGCGCCGCTTTAGAGTGGTGAAGGTTTCTGCATGATAAATAAATTTTGGGTAAATCTTGATACCGATAAATAATTTCTATACAGACAATGCTTAAAAAAGCTGACTGACTGTAGAAAATTAAATTTTGAGCCTTTTAGATTGTCCTTTGTACGCTTGTGGTATAATCGATGCTGGTAACTAACCGAACTATAATTTTGTCGTTGCTTTTAAACCTAAAATAACTCGTTAAAGTAATTACCAGATAATATAACAAAATATCTTGATGTTGTATAAGTACATGTTTATTAGCATATTGCCTGAAATATTATCCAATTTTAACAAGTTCAATCTATGTAATAACACTAAAAATAAGCTGGGAGTATAATTACTTTTACACATTTTGTAATATCTTAAAGAATTTTCATTGATTAAGCAAATATTAATTAAAATAAAGTAGTGATGTTAGTTTAAAATAATTTAGTATTGGTAACACATTTATTTAATAAAATAATTTTTTTTTGAAAACATAAATAACTCTATGTAATTGGCTATTTTCAAAAAAAAAAAAAAAAAAAAAATTATGGATTATCGAAAACTCAACTAAAATTTAAAGTTACTTAAACATTGTTACAAAAGACATCCTTTCGTGAAAAACCCTTAAGCTTGAAAGTATTTACTTTCTGCGCCAGAACAAAATTACATTTTAAGGACATATGTATGTGTTTGAAAAAAATAAACTTTTACTTTTTGTTTCCGTTTAAATTTTGATCCGTTTGGATTTTGTGGCAATTTTTGCGTTGACAGAGAGTGTATATAAAAACAAGTTTAAAAACTTTAAGTCTTTGAAAATTTGTAAGATAAAGACTTAAATCCTTTCAAAATGTATTAAAAGCATACATGTTAAGTAATGATTAGCTAATGCTAATGATTGCTAATTAACATTCTTTTGTGAAATTCTCTAATTGATCAAACAATTAGAATTAGTTCAACTAATTCCCATTAGCTAATTAAAATTTTTATTCTAATGGTAAAACTAATTGCAATTAGTTGCCATTAGCAAAAAAAATTGGTTAACCTTTACAATTAGAAATCTAATTGACTTCTGATAATGCAATTAGATATTCAATTAGCTCGAATTAGAATCAATTATTTTGATATTTTCAAAAACAAAAAAAACTACAATATTCATAATATGAATTTCACACATATATATATTACTTATGTACATATATTACATACATGCTAGGGTATTAAATTTTTCGGGCTTTTGCTTTAATCGGTTAATCGCTCGATTAATTAACCGAGGTTTTTGTTTAATCAGTTTATTATCGGTTAATTAATCGAGCGATTAACCGATTAAAGCAAAAGCCCGATTAATTGAATACCCTAGCATGTATGTAATATTTGTACATAAGTAATATATATATGTGAAATTCATATTATGAATATTGTAGTTTTTTTTGTTTTTGAAAATATCAAAATAATTGATTCTAATTCGAGCTAATTGAATATCTAATTGCATTATCAGAAGTCAATTAGATTTCTAATTGTAAAGGTTAACCAATTTTTTTTGCTAATGGCAACTAATTGCAATTAGTTTTACCATTAGAATAAAAATTTTAATTAGCTAATGGGAATTAGTTGAACTTATTCTAATTGTTTAATCAATTAGAAAATATAAACTAATTGCATCAATTGCTAATTCTAATTGGAATTTAACATGTATGATTAAAAGCTTAAAAAGAAAGACACAAAAATGTATTATATTTTTTTAATTATAAACAAAAACAAAAGAAAACAAATTAACTAGCTTACACAGAAAGAAAAACACTCGGGATAAATTAATCTTTTTAAACTTACTTTAATCACGAGTCGTACTTAAAAATTCAAGTACGAATAACACTCAAACGTACTTTAATCAATCCTAAATGGGACTACTTTCAAAAATCAATCCCGATATTTCTTGAAATCAGTATAAAATTCTTAAATCAAGTACAAAAAAGATTAAACTTTTCGTTGAAAGTGCCACTCTGAGAGAAAAATTACAAAATGAGGGTTTTAATCTCATAAAACTTATTAGTCTCACCTCTCAGCATTGCGTTCTTTTATGCGTGCGTACCCTACAGATAATATTGGACTAAGTGGTCCATTGTGGCTTAAATGGACTACTTACAACATAGTCCAATCTACTGTAATATGGACCATTGTATAAGAAATTAACATGCAGTGCTGCCAACAACTGCATGATGTATACTTTTCTTTTTGTACTCCATACTGTAGTGGCATGGGGTACTTTTAAAACTAACCCACTTTAGTACTCCATGGAGTAGTTTAGGGACTACTTCGGTGGGTTATATAGTCCCCTGCTAGGACATCGTAATGTTAAATGGACCACCTTTTACCCATATATTTGGAGTAGTTTTGGAGTACTCCTACTCCTTTATGGACTACTCTTTACATGCATGTATGGACTAGTCTCGTTATCTGCCGGGTACGTGTGTGTTTTTCAAAATTTGTTGTACAATTGCAAAAACACAACACAAGTTCGAACAAAACGATTTGCTTTTTGTTTGTAGTAACAACAAAAACAACAGAACAAGAAGGAAAACAGATACATACATATATATCGTTACCTTAATATAAAAAGGCCCCAACTCATCAAAAACACTTATTACAGGAGAAGGAAAAAACTTAATAAAAGCTGAAATAATATAGCTACACAAACATTGTCAAAAAACATCTTTATTAAAATTAAACGAGGAATTCCGATTGAAATACATATGTATATATTTGTAATTTTTATAGTATATATAAAGCATTGGCTAACGTACTGTTTCGGTTCTGGTAAAAACAGCCGTCGGAATAAATGATAATATGGTGTTCTGATATGATAATATGATGTTCTGCTTATAACTTCTTTATTTTTAATCTAATTTGCTTGAAATTTTAATAGAATGTGTATTAGCAACCATTCTACAAGAATCAATAAAAGAACGGATTTCCAAAAATAATGAGTTGGGGCCTTTTTATATTAAGGTAACGATATGTATGTATTATTTTCATGTTTAATCCTCCGGCTTACGCATGTTTTGATTATCTATACACATTAAACAAAGGTCTGGCCAGACTCTTGTGTACCATGAAAAAGTAAATTTGAAATCTTGCTTCTCATTTAGTTTATATTTTTAGTTAAATATGTATGTACATAAGATTTTTAAAGTAAAACCATATTGGGCATGATGTTGGTGTTTTATCATTCTTTATGGTGTATAACGGGTTACTAAATCAATCATAATAATTTTTTCTTTCTAATTTTTTTTTTGGTTTTTTTCAAGCACGAATTGGAGATAAAATCAACTTTATAATACTTAATTCCAGCTTGGTTTTACTTAAACCAATATTATTTTCGGATTTTTTTAAGTACAAGTTCGGATTTAAACAATTTCATAATTCTTGAATCAAGCGCATTTTGAGATTAATTTAATCTTAGTTTTACTTAATTCAATCTCATTTTCGGATTACTTCCCGTACGAAATCGGGATTGAATATGGATAATTTAAGTATTTTGCAATTGAAAATCCGTACTTGAATCAATCTTTTTGTACTTGATTTGATTCAAGCAAATCCGTACTCACCGTACTATCAATTAAAATTGAAAATAAATTGAAAAAAAAAATCCCGCTTCGGATTTATTTTTCTTTTGAGTGTAGGGAATTAAAAAAAAAGCAAAATAAGCTCTAAAACAAACATTTTTGATTTCAATTCTATACTTTTACTTCTTCAAAGAAAAGTATACAAACATTTTAAAAATACTTTTTTTTTATATACGAGCTTAGTTAGGTATAAAAACATTTTTTTATTACGAAGTTTTTGGTTTTTTAGGAAATTTTTTCAGATTTATGTCGAAGATCGCACAAAGAGAAACGTTTTTTGAAGGTATTTACTATTAGCGTTTTTATTTTTCATATTTCTACCGTAGCGAACACTTAAGAACAGTACATAATATTTATTTTCGAACACTGATTACAGCTACTATGTCGTGTCGTTTGGGACAGCTTGTGCTGTTAGTAAAATAATTGACTATAGGTCCTATATAAACACCCTCTATTAAATCACTTTAAGATGAAAAAATCATTATTATTAAGATGTTTTAACCCAGATACAAAGAACCTTAACCACAGAAAAAATTTAAATTTTTCTCTAATCACCAAATTCATTGAATCAAGCAGCCCATTTGTTGATTTTGCACCTATTACCAAAACAAATTTGTAGATTACTAAAAATTGTAAAAATTTTAAATTGTGAATATTTTTTTTTTCAATAAATGATATTTTTAATTTTAATTAAACAAGTTATCAAAACACTTTGCCGTTTCAAATAATGTGTTGATTGATTTAATTAAATAAATCTTGGGTTTTGACAGTTTCCAAAAACAATTCTACAAGTTTAAATTATCACGAAAAAATCAATTAAGATTTTTTTTGTTATTTAATCAATAGAAGTAGTAGTAGTTGTAGTAGTAAATTCTTTCTTTATTTACAATAAAATCATTTTACAATATTTTATTTAAATCTTATAACGTGCATAAGCTTGAACAACGCTGGGAAATATTGCGACATTACTTTGAAAATCATGGTAATGTTGCAGAATGTGTGCGAAAATTGAGTACGGGTTTTGGAAGACGAGAAGCACCGTCAGCTTTGTATGTTAGTTATCTTGTGAAAAAAGTGAAAGAAACTGGCATCTTCATCGATAAACCAAAGCGTGAAAACCAAAAAACAGTGCGTACACCCGAGAATATTGCTGCTGTGGCAGAAAGTGTGCGTGAAGCGCCATCAACATCAATTCACCGTCGTTCTCAACAATTGAACATTTCAGAGACATCATTGAGACGAATTTTGCATAAAGACCTTGGTATGACGCCATACGAACTCCAATTGTTTCTGGAGTTGATGCTAATTGACCATCCAATGCATTTTCGCTTCGCTAAGTGGGCCTGCGATCGACTTACAGAAGATGCCGATTTTGCCAAAAAATCATCTTTTCAGCTGATGCTCATTTTGATCTTGGCTGGTATGTAAACCAGCAAAATTGCCGCATTTGGGGCACAAAAAACCCGCACGCATACATTGAAAAGCCGATGCACCCAAAACGAGCCACTGTTTGGTACGGATTTTGGTCCAGTGGCATAATTGGGCCATTTTTCTTCGAAAATGAGCAAGGAGTGGCCGTTACAGTCAATGGCGTTATCGGGCCATGTTGAACGAATTTTTGTTCACACAAATTGAAGAGGAGGATATTGGCAACATTTGGTTTCAACAGGACGGCGCTACGTTCCACACAGCCGAAGCTACACTCGATGTTTTGCGCCCTGTTTTTGAAGATCGCATTATCAGCCGCAGAGCTAATGTCGTTTGGCCACCTCGAAGCTGCGATTTGACACCGTTGGACTATTATTTGTGGGGTGCCGTCAAAGATAAGTGCTACGCCGACAAGCCAGAGACAATTGACGCCTTAAAGGACAATATTCGTAAAGCCATTGGTGAAATACAGCTACACACAATCGATAATGTGCTTAAAAATTGAACCGATCGTATAGGCTACTGCATGGCCAGCCGAGGCAGCCATTTGAATGAAATTATTTTTCACTATTAACCGGAAGGATTGTACTTTCAAATAAAAAAAGAAATTTGAGAAAATATTCAGTAGTTTTTTTTAAAGCATTTTCAAAAAAAAAAAAAATGTTATTTGGCGGACCCTTTATTAATGTATTCAATTTGAAATAATTATTGCAGAAAAAAAAGAAGAAAGTAATATACGACATGTTTTCTTTCAAAACGTCTGTCGATATGATATATTTAACATTTATGGTAACAAAGCTAAATGTAATTGAATTCTTGTATTAAAAAACTTCTGTATTGTAAAGCAGCTTTTAGGTACGTAACTAAATTGTTCCAATCAGTATTTCTAGTTCCATTTAGAATGGCAACCATTTCTGTTTATAATAGAGTTGTTTTTCCAAAACACGCCCGTCGGAACTCTTTAAGAACCGGACAAGCGCACAAAAAGTATTGAAAAGTTTCTATCTCGTGCAGATTGCATAGGTTGCAAAACCTATTAATTTCCAATACATCGTATGCGTTATAGTTTAACATTAGATGGGTCTGTGTTATCTGATATATAACTATGCCCTCTATTGTGATGAAGGTGTTTGTAAACTCTGGAGCATTGTTCTTGGTTTTGTAAAAAGTTTAAATGTTGTTTTTCATGCATTGTGTTTAAAAGTTCGGTATTTTGTTTAATCCAAAGCTGTTTTTGGAGTTGTGTACTAGACCAAGGTATGTTTAGATTGTTTTTAGTTCTCTTACCCAAAATAACTCCTTGCGAAGGAGTATCTGTGTAATTTGTAGAGGCAATCGTTTAGTGTCATACTGGAATAATACTCTCGTTATATATTGTAGATCTAACTCAAGTGTATATATATGGTTATAAACAGCCCCAGTTTCCAGCATTAGTGCGTAGTTGGGCGTAAAACTTGGAAGATTTAAAATTCTTTTCATAAAAAAGCGTTGTAACATATCAACCTCGTCAAAATATCCGTAATCCCATACTTGTGCCGCATATGATTGGATTGATCTGCATACAGCCAAAAATAGAATCCATTTTTGTCTCAGGTTTATTTGCTTATTTTTAATAAAGTTTGCCATGAAGAATTTATGACATTTCTTGCTTGTATGTTTCTATTATCAACATGTTTGAAAAATTTCATCTTTGGGTTAGAATTACTCCAAGATAATTATATTCGTTGGTAAAAATTATGTCTTCTCCGTTAAACTGCCATTTTTCTGCTCTTTTAAGTCTTCAACCATTTCTAAAGACCATTATTTGTGATTTGCTTAAATTCACTTTAAGATTCCATAATTTGCAGTAACCTTCTAGTTTTAAAATCATTTTCTGTAGAACATTTATATCGTCAGCTAGAATAACTATATCGTCAGCATACATAAGAAGACGGAAATTAAGATTTTCCACTCTTATACCACCACCAAGACACTCATGAAGATCATTTATATAAAGTGAAAACAAAAGCGGGGATAGCAAGCATCCTTGCTTCACACCTGAGTTGGTGTTAAAATAGTCTGATAATTCTTCTCCGTTACATATTGATTTTGTGTTACTATAGATTGCCTCCAATTGTGTAATTAATTTATACGATATGCCCATTGAATACAATTTATATATTAGAGATTTTCTAGCGACCTTATCGAATGCGGCCTTGAAATGCATATACCTTCTTTTTTTCAAATAACTTTATATGTACAATGCCTGCGAGGTTGTATATATTGTCGACTGTTGAGTATTTTGTTCTAAAGCCAGCCTGGTATTCCGTTAAAATATTATTTCTCTCCACCCATTCACATAGTCTATTGTTAAGAATACCCATGAATACTTTTGCCACACAGTTCATAAAAGAAATGCCCCTATAATTTCCTGGCATATTAGGATCGCCCTTTTTATATATAGGAACAATAACTGTCTTGCAAGAAACTCCATCAATTTAGCAATCACTGTACATTTTATTATATGCGTTTACTAATTGTTTCTGGAAATCATCAGTGGCATTTATTATAAATTCGTACGAAATACCATCTTCCCCAGGGGCTTTGTTTGGCTCGACATTCTTTAATACACTTTTGAGTTCATCGAGTGTAATAATTGAATCAAGTTTATCATTTTTAGTTAGTATTGGCGCATATAAAAATTCTTTAATTCAAAATTTATTTTAAAACAATTGAAATGTTAATTAAATCAAAATTATATTTTTAATTTTCTTTCAAAAAAAAAAAAAAAAAAAAATATTGATTAAATTATCACATTAATTAAATATAAAAATCGTTAGTATGAAAGTTTGTTACCATGAGCTAAAACGTTAAACTAAAAAACTTTATCAAATTTGCTACAATTTCTTATTTTACGCTCAACAGGTAACAAATGGTCGTGCTGGGCCTCCTTTACTTTTGCAATTATTTGTTTAAAACTTATTTCCAACTAAATTCTTTTTATCCATAATCCACTTGCAAAAACATTAAACTTAAGTAAATTTTATAACGAAACATTTTCGTAACATCTGTCCATTTTGTTAAAACCCAATCAATCGAATTAATGCGTAGCAGCATATTTTTCTGCATAACATTGAAATGCTTTCGAATGCTCACATTTTTTTCCATTAAAATACGAAAAGTTTATTGCCAAAAATTTTTTTTTTTTCAGTTTTATTCTTTTGGTTTAATTTCACTTTGCCATATTATTACTTGCTGCACTTGCCACTCTCCTGTTAAATTGTATAATACCTTTTAACACAAATTCCAACATTTATTGGGCAAAGAGTATTTTCATGTTTTTCTCCGTATTGATTTTACTGTTAATAATACGATTTTGGTGATATAAAATTCATTTAAAAAATTTTTTTATATGTCTCTTTTTCATTATATACGCATTTCCAGTGTGATTCATGCTTTTATATCATTGAGGTAGTAAAATAAAAGAAAAAAAATCGCCTTAAATCAATTTTTTTGTGCCAATTACGACTATTGAAATGTTGAAATTTATTAAATGACCTACATTTATTGCAACTGCAACTTAAATCGTTCAATGACTTGTTTAAAGTATAGTCGGTCAAGTTCAACCCTACACCAACCATTATTAGATTGAATTTTGGTCTCATTTGCTGATTTAAGTACATTTTATATTGCTCCTATGGCAACTAGAAAAAACATTTTGTGGTAAAATAAGACATTATTTTCATATAAGCGTTTATAGGCAGTTTATAGCAACTGTACTTAGGAATTCAACAATTAAATCCAATTTGAACTCCATATAATTTTTTTGGAGTCGTTCGGAAGTAAGCCTGTTTTCAATAGACGGACAGATTGACGTAGATGACTTAATTGACTTAGACTTACTCCAGGACCTGGAATATAAATGCATATATCTATACTCTTTGGGATCTGATATTAATTTGGTACACACAGAATGACAAACTTAATTTATGTTTTTGCACCACTCGTTTTATCTATTTTATCCTACACTAGATAAAAAAAAAAAAATATCGAAAAGTAATTTATTTTGTTGAATATCTGTGAAGCGAAAACAGGTGTGATCTCCTGGCTTATAGTATTTATAATGATTGATTGGGGTAGATTTTTTGAAAAATGATTAATAAATTTTCATATTTATTCGAATGTGTTTTCTAAGTCAAATTACAATTTTCAAAGCTTTTACACTTTAATAGTCTTAATCCTTCAATAATATCCAGGACTTTTTTCTGTGCACCATCAGAATTTTTGTTTGTTTACTTCTGTTACGAGGGTTACTTTAGCTATCCTTTTACAGTAGGCACTATCCAGTTACAAGATACAAAGAATGCTGCCGAAGGCCGTAGCGGGCCAGAAAATGCATTACTTTCTGGGGGTATCTAACAGTTGTATACATTTTCTGTACAATTTACTTCATTGCTAGCCAAAGTATAGCTAAAGTAAGCCTCGTAACAGAAATATACAAACGAAAATGTGCATAGAAACTATTACTGGCAAATATTGAAGGAATAAGACTATTAAAGTATAAAAGCTTTTGAAAAATTTTTAAGTAATTTAGTTAACTAAATCTTAAAATTTGTCAGTTAAAGTGATTTTCGAGAGTGAGGGTGGGGTATATAGTCAAGAAATCCCTTACGCAGAAAAAAATTCAAAATAGTCTCTTATTACTAAATTCATAGAATCAACCAAATAATTTTTTGATTTTGCATCTTTTACAAAAATGATTATATAGATAACTTACAATTGTAAAAATTTAAAATTGTGAGTATATTTTTTTTTTCAATATATGATATTTTTAATTTTAATTAAAAACAAGTAAGACTGCTATATTCGGCTATGCCGAATTTTAAAAAACCCTTCACCATGGCGAGATAAGAACAAGAAGTTATATTAATAACGTTCTTTAGATATAAATAAATATTAATTCAGCCACGCCAACTTTTCATTTCATGCCGAAGAATACATATGACAAAATCAAAAAATTAATATAAAAATTTATTTATAAGTCCGTTTCCTCTTTTGCCAAAATTGATGTTTTTAATTCGTTTTCCCTTGCACAAGTTTTATATTAATTTTTTTTTTACTTATATTTATATTTATATTTTATATTTTTTTATTATTAGAATATAAAAAAAGTTTAAAAAAAATTTTTTTCGAAAAGGTGGATACCGAGATTCAAACCCCGGCAACTTCTAACACGCTGTCTTGTGCAATCGCCCAGACAACTCAGACATTAACGCTATTAGAAATGAAGAACTAAAGTAGAATATATTCCCTCAAAGTGTTTGTTTAGTATGTAGGTATGTATTTCTCAATTTAAGCGACCAATCATGTACAAACATGTGTATGTGTTTATTATGCTTAACATTCAACTCGTTCGAATAAACAATAACCACAAGGGATTTTTTTTGGAAAAATTAGAGGTAGTCGTGTTTTTTTGGTCATATCTCAGCCATTTGTGAACCGATCTTGCTGAATTTCAATAGCAAGAAATGTTGGACTATATGTGACACAAATGTAAAACAACCTAGCCGCTATCATGTCTGGAGTCTCCGGAAAACACATATCAAACGTAAGACGGACAGACGGACGAATAACGTTAAATCAACTTCCCTCCTCATAGGGACCCAGTATATATATATACTTTATAGGGTCTAAGATCAATATTGTGGAAATTACAAACGGAATGACAAGCTTATATATACCTGTGGTAAAGGGTATTAAAATGATCAAGAAACTTTACCGTTTCATACAATGTCTTAAATAATTTAATTAAATATAATATCTAAACGAAACAAATTTTTGCTATTTAATAAATATTTTTATTAAAAATTTATTTCAAAACAACTTAAATGTTAATAAAATCAAAATTATATTTTTAATTTTCTTTGAACAAAAAACTAATAGTTGATTCATTTATCACATTAGTTTAACTAAAATACTTTTAAAACAATTTTTTTAATTGATAAAATACTACTGATAATATGTTTTGTGTAATTATCCCCGAATTTTGGCAGTAAAAGGTATTTTGCAAAGTGGAAGGTATATGGGGTTTGTAATTTGAAAATTAACTTTTTTTAAAACAAACTTAGGACTAAACGTAGAAATTACATGAGACCTGTGGTTAATAATTAGCTTGCATTTTCTAATCCAAATTTATCTCCATACCAAATTAATTTTTTACGAAGACCTCGGCAATTAAATTGTTTTTAGAAGTGGGAATTATATGAAAGCTATGATCTGTTATTAAGCAACCAGTAGCCGTATTTTGTAATTCACTAAAGCTAGATTTCTATCGCTAAATATCTATAAAACTGATTAAGCGATTTTTGGCTACGATTGCAATTCCGTAACGTGCATTGCTGAAGTTGTTAATGTCATAAAAACTTAATTCGCCGCAATTTTAGCTTTAAATGTCATCGCTAAAATTTGGAAATTTTGTATTCTCTAAGGCATTTAAGCGATCGAGCTTTGGCTTAAGCTAAGCGAATTACAGAATACGGCTGCAGGGCGAATTATTGTAATAATATTTTAGCTTGCGTAGATGTCACTTGTTCCTAACTTTATCACCATAAAATATGTTAACGAGATTTGTAACTAAGAAGTTATACTGGGAGTGTGGGTAATATAAATAGAAAAAATACAAAGACGTTTTGACTTTCATTCGAGTTATTTGTACAGAATTTTATCTCTATAAAAATTTTTATTTAATATTTATGGTAGTAAAAGGTATTTCTGATAGTGATGGTAATGGGCTCTGTAGTTTGCTTATAAGGGCCAAAATTTTAATTATAAAATGCATACTTTAAAGACTTTTGAGGAATAGTCTCAAAGGGTAATTTATGTGGTTGCTTTAGGTCTTATTATGAAACAATTTATAATTTCGATTGGTTTCTGTCGTATATCCTTAATAGATTGTTTATATATTAGTCATAGTCATAGTCACACATTTCAGACGGATGGACACAGATCTACACAGAAAGTGATTTTAAATAAGTATTTTAGACATCACAAAACTAAACACAAAATCATGAATTTCTGCCAACGTATAGAAGTTTAGGCAATAATATTCGGTAAAATATTTAATACCCAGCATCAGGACTAATTTTTGAGAGTTTAGATGCACTTAACTTGCTCCTTTAACTTGCAATTTTAGCAATTTATTTATGTCTGGTTAGATAAATTAAAATAAAAATATTTAAGATAATTTTTTTTTATTTATAAAAAAGTGTTTAGCATTTTTATGTTAAATAATAAAAATTGTCATGTTTAAAATTTATTTATCTCAATAGAAAAATATAATTTTATCTAACTCCATTAAATGTTAAATGTAATTTATACAATTAAAATTTAATTTCATTTGCTACCACTAAGTCTCATTAGCTTCAATCCTTCCTATTTAACAAATATAACCACATAAACATATACATAAATATGTGTGTTTTCATTTCATACACACATACTTATCTTTATGTACATTAAATAAATACAGCTAATGCTTTCATAAATTGAAATGTTTTATTGGCGAAAATTTTGTATGTTAATACACAATTAAAGGAGCTTTCACTGTTCATACATAGATTTTTCATTCGTTCTCAACCAATGCCGCAATTAGGGATTCAACAGTTTGTTTTGCAGCTCAGAGTGTTTAAAAGCCCTTGTAATTACCAACAAAACACACGCTTTACTTCCTCATCAAAAAATGTGCGAAACGTTGCAAGAAATTAAAGTTTTAGTTTTGTATGTGTTTTACATACTATAGAAGTAGAATAATTATAACCAACACCATATTAGCGAGTGACTTAGCTGAGATTGGTATCCTGTTTCTAAAAGTTAGTTATCCAAAGGGAGAAACGTGCTAAAAAAGATTGATAGGTTAAGTTCATATTAGATTTGTGTTTAAATTAAGTTGAATATGACTAGACATAAAAGCATAAAGCTTTTGATTGTAGGTCAATATTTTAACTTATGTGGTCTTAAACGCGACCAATTTTAATACTGTCGTCCTTTTTTAGAAAGATCAGTTAATAATTTATAGACCTATATAGCACTTTGGAAATTCGTTTTGGTAAACATAAACCATTCTCAGATTTATAATTGCAATAAACATTAAAATATTTACAGTAACTAAAATATCAGAAATATTTAAATAAAAATAAAATTTTTTTGTGTACGACAACGATACATTGGTACAATGAACGTAGTGTAGTTGGCGTAAAGTCTAAAAGTAAACTGATTTTGCTTTTTGCTATTTTATTGTACATTTTATTTTGTTTCGCTTCATTGTTTTTATATCTTAATTTTCTAGTTCTTGTTTTGCTTCTTTCTAATGAATCCCAAAACAAAATTGCTTTTTGTCCATGAGTTGAGGAGGAAAAAAAGAAGTTTTTTTGAAATGAATTTCGTATTTAGAGTTCGTTGAAAAAGTGTCATATTTTTGAGTTTGTATGCGAAAAAGATTAAAGCTTTTTGCGCAGTTGCAGTGTTCAGAGAAAAAACATGTTTAAATGTGGTCACCTCCAACAAAACTATTTTAAAGAAAATATTAAACATATTATGATACATTTAACAATATTATTGTCACCGACAACCATATTATGGTTGAATTAGTCCTCCATCAAGAAGCCACAACCATATTGAGGTTGCCTCCGAACATGTTATGGCCAAAAATAGCTAAAACATGTTTAACACTTATAATAGCATGGTTGGTTTTCAACCATAGCATGTTGCTCTTGAAAAAGAGGAATATACTATTTTTAATTTATAAACAAATTATTGTCATATTTAACCATAACATGTTTAGAGGCAAACATAATATGGTTGTGGCTTCTTGATGGAGTACTAATTCAACCATAATATGGTTGTGGATGACAATTATATGGTTATATTAACCATAATATGATTACAATTTTTTGTTGGAGGTGACCATATTTAAACATGTTTTTTCTCTGCGTGTGTATAACGGACCTTAATTTGCTATCAACTAAGATTTTACAAAACAATTTTGAGTTACTGTGCAAGAGCTATTGATTAATACAGATAACTAGTCATTATAAATTAACTTTTCAAAATAAATAAACTTATATTTCAGGTCCAGAATCGTAGCATTTTGCCTTTTTATAAATAAAAAATAACCTTACATCATATCTTAAGAAACTTAAATGGTAGTTGGGCTAGAAACGATATTGAAAAAGGAAATCTGTTTGTTAGTCACTTGGAAAACGTATTTACCCCAAATATATCTTACGATATAGCAGTCGAGTTACCGCCTGTTAATGTTAGAGCAGCTATTCCCCTAAGACTTGAGATAAGAGAAATAGAAAAGGCTATTAATGACTTAAGCACTAAGAAGGCACCTGGTATTGATAAGATCAGTAATAAAATGCTGTTGGAAAATTTTTCTTTTAATTTTTAATGCTATTTTACGCCTTGAATACTACCCTCAAAAATGGAAGGTTTTCTTAGTTACCATGATATCTAAGCCAGGAAAAGATCATACAAAAATGAGTCATATAGGCCTATTGAATTATTATCAAATATACCAAAGTTATTTGAGATATTATTAGTTTTAAAATTAATACCGATTTTAAATGGAAATAGTTGCATTCCAAATCATCAATTCGGATTTAGAAGAAAACACAGCACAATTGAACAAACTCATCGTATAAAAATTCAAGAAAAAAATATTGCTCAGCATTCTTAATCGATGTTTCGCAAGCTTTTGATAAAGTCTGGCATGAAGGCTTGTTGTTACATAAACTTAAGCAAAATTTAACAGCTAACACACACAAGCTGTTATAAAGCTACTTAGTCAGTCTTGAATTTATTATTAAAGAAGGCAATTTCTTAAGTTCCCCTCAGCCAATTGGCGCTAGAGTCCCACAAGGCAGAATCATGGGCACTATATTATACTTAATTTATACTTCGGATATGCAACAAACAACTACACCAAAACTTCATCATTTGCAGACGACACAGCTTTTCTAAGCGTGCACGAAAACCGTCATGAAGCATCGCGTTACTACAGGATCATATATATTAGCTGGAAATAAGGTTTAAGCAATGGACAAAATGCGGGAATCTTGCCCCCCTATTAGAATCAATAATCAAATAATTCCTCAACATTCGCCGCTCCCTGGTATGTTAAAAGCTCAAACATCCATAAGAATCTTAATGTGCCAGTAGTAAACACTATGATTACAAAATATGCAGTAACATATTTAAAAGGGCTTGAACTACACCCAATTGCACTAGCTCGAAATATTTTAAATCATGGCGGCCGCACTTGCTTAAGAATAAGAGACACTGCATCACTTGTAACGAAACTTCAGTTCGGAGACTGAGATGGTGTTATTTGGAAACGGGGCTACCTATTAGTTCGACCGTGCTCGTCGTTGGGGGGTGGTTTGTTATGTCCCCAATAAAATTAATTCGTTTCTAAGAGATTATAAAATTTAGGTAGCAAAATTAAAACAACTAAAGTGACTCATAAAGACAGATAGAAATAAAGAGAAAGAATATATGGATTGATGATGTACGTGTAGCGAGAGATGTAATATGCTACACAGATCCTAGCCCACCCTCCATGCTGATATATATATTTTTCTGCTTATCAGCCCTAAACAAAAATAAAATACTCCATGTATTTTGTCCTCAGGCGCCGGAAGACTTTAGACAGGATACGTATTCTTATTACGTTCAACCAATTAATCGATATGATTTTTTTATATGTAAGTTAAATTTAAATATGGGCATTTCCTGGGGTCACGAACGTACGTTCGTACGCTTTGGTATGCAAAAAATATAGAAAACAAAACTTTTCCTAGAACTTTTTTTGCGATTCTATAGCATTTTAGGTAGCTCTATGTTTAGTGCAAAAGATGGGTTTCATCGAGTTTAAGTTTTCATAATGATAGTTGTAAACATGTGGTCACGAACGTACGCAAAATGGAAGTCAACTTTGGCTGACAGTTGTGAAATGTAACAATATGCGTAATGCAACGGAATATTCACCCTTATTCCATTTAGCGTTATCAATACGAAATAATATCGTTTTGTGTCGATTGTTGCAAATCGGTATGCCCATTGTCAATATCAAGTTTTATCGATAAGCGTCGATGTATTTTTGGTATGCCGTACGCAACGTTAACGTTGGCATCGATTTAAATTGACTCTGTTTTTGTCGTCAGTCTTATTGGTGTCGAAACAGTTTTTTCTTTTTTATTTTTCAAAAATAATAATGTTGAATTAAAAAAATGAAAAAATAGCAACAAAGTTTCGGGAAAATTGCAAAAATTTGCAAAAATAGCGAAAATTCGCGAAAATTTTATGTATTCCAAACAAGCCAAAAAATTGATTAAAAGTTCCTAAAACTATAAGGAATAGCAAAAATTCCATGAAAATCGCTAAATTACCGCAAATTCCCGAATTTTAGCCATGTTCGCGATAGAAGCAATTTTTCCTGTAAGTTTTCTGATTCTTCGATTTTTAATACATATTACATTTTTCTTTCATGCCGCTTTTATCAAATTTTTGCGAATTTCCACTAATTTTGCCATTTTTATGGAATTTTTGCCATTCTTATGTTTTTGGGGACTTTAAGTCAATTTTATGGCTTGTTTCAAATAAAAAAGAATTTCGCGAATTTTCGCTATTTTTGCAAATTTTCCGAATGTTTGCAATTTTCGCGTTACTTTTTGTTGCTCTTTTCGGCAATCGTCGTACCGTTCTGTTTTTTACAGGGCACTATCAACACTGTCGATTTATACGGGCGAAAAGTGTAATCAATACCTTAGAATAAATCAAGCTACCCTCTTTGAGAGCACAACATTAATAAGAAACGAACATCAAATTGCACATTTTTAATAAAAACTTATTAGAGATGTTCTTAAAAAAACGATAAACAATCGACATCGTTACATTGCTGTTATGGCATACAAGTTTTGTTTCGAATTGATGACGATGTCGATAAAAATTGATTTTGATATTCAATTGATGACGATGACGACGACGTTTAATGGAATAAGGGTGATTGAAAAGTGATTAATTTATTTTGAAAGTGTATTAATGAAGGTCTCCATCCAGCATTTACAAAATAAAATATCTCTCTTGGTTTTTGTTCAATTGGCTTATGTACCGTGAACGTACGGGTCGCGAACGTACGATTTTTCCATATGTTTTTTTATTATTATCACCATGCATTTTCCCATAAATATCCTTAAATTTCCTTAACAAAAAAAATTAAATACTCCTTTTACAACTGATTGTAATGGAGAGATTATGAAGAAAGAGTGTAAACATAACATATTTTTTGCATTTAAAATAAGTATATAAAAATGTCTTTAGAAGTAGAAAATATAAGAATATATAACATTTTCCAGGTTCCAGTGCAATTTCCTCAAGTAAAACAGCTGAGATATGCTATAAAACCATTCTTTTATAACAACATAGACTTTTTTATAATAATAAACAATAAAAGACAAAGATTATCAACATTTTATTTTATCATCCTGGTAGACCATTCTGGGGAAATGGAAAATAAACATCTACGAAAATGTTTATTTTCCTAAATATTACAACGCATACATTTGAGTGTAGTTTCCTCTTAGTGTAAAGGTATTTGAAATATATTCGTAAATAGACTTTTTTTTAAGTTTATCGATAATTAACAATTTAGGTGACCATTACAGTACCATTCAGGTAATTTAAGCAAAAATTTTAAAGTTAATTAATTATTAAAATTAAAAAAAAAAACCGATTTTAAATCGTAATCAATATAAATATAAAACTTATAAGTCCGAGCAAATGTAATAAATAAGATATGAAACTAAAAGGTTTAAAAAAAAATTTAAAAATACATATCAAACCGTTGGTCACCCTAATTTTATCTGTGGGTGATAAGGTATTAATGGGTTCACTTGCAGGAAAACTAGTTTTTGTGGCAAATCTTAGAAGCTGGAAAAGAATCTATTTATTTATCGAGAATACTATTAGGTTTCTTTACTCGAGCAGGTTCCACAATTGTACAGGTTCCACACTAACGTGTAAAGAATCTTCAGTTCCCAATTGCAATTAAAATAGATCCTCTACACCAATAAAAGTCACAGAAATTGACACAATTGCCGGATTCTTTATCTAATTTTTTTTTTTTAAAGGATCCAATATATAATGGAACAGAAATCCTAAAAACAGCAGAAAGACCACAAAATAATAATTCAATAGTTTCACAAGAAAAAATATAATAATAAGTATCCTTACCGTTTTAGTATTTTAAAAGAAAGGCTATTCTTTAAACAAATTTGCAATATTAGCAATGAAAATTCCAAAATACTTCCTCTTATAATCAACTAGTCTCCTTCCTCTTGAAATAATTATTTACTTTTCAGACTTTCCTCAATGAAATTTAAATTTGAATGAAAAATTTTTCGACAAATTGTGAAGGTTTAAACAAAAAGTTTCTAGATTAAAATTAAGTAAATTTCATAAATAAACTATACTCTTTAGAATAATTTACCCCTATCCGAAAAGGTTAGTAAAATTTGGTTTTTATCACACACTCACCCAATCAGAAGAGCGATAAACACTTACATATGTAAACATAAACCGTGATGACGAAATTTTGTATGGCACTGGCAGGACATATATAATGTATAAAGATGAGATTCGATTAATTATTGTTAGTTCACGTTAACTATATGACGATTGAAAAAATAAATATTGAAAAAAAAAATATATCGCATACTAAGTGGTCCAAAAGGAGATCTATTTGTATCTCTAATTTAATTGAAGTTTTTCGGAACGTATTTTAGCAATCATCTCAATCATTGATTTAAGTTTTTGTTCCACAATATTAATAACTTGAAAGGTATTTTATATTAATAAAATATTATATCTGGGGAATTTTGACAAAACATCTTAAGTCAAATTAAAAAAATGTTGTTAATCGTACGAATTTTCATTAAACAAATATTTCTGCCTACGTTTTTAAAATTTTTTATTATAATTAGTATTGTGGTTATTTTGTTGAACTATTTATGGTTTTTAATCCAAATTTTTAATATTTTTTTAATTAGGCTTAAGTTCATTAAATTTAATTTTCACTAAATTATTTTTATGAAGAAAGGAATTTTACAATATGAAAATTAATTAAAATTCTTATTGATAATCTTTCATTCCTGACCGTGGCACAGTGGGAAATTTTACGAGAAGGCGGTCAAAATTCCATAACTTTTGACTGGATCGGTATTTTTTTATGCGATTTTTTGAGTTCGATAGGTGCGATGTTAGGCTTTCATTTGCGCTATAAAACGTAAAATTCGACTGATAGGAGCAAAAGTTATGGGGAGTTCAAAAGGCATTTTCAGTTTTTTGTTGAGTTTCGGTGTAAAAGTCGAATATTTCAAATATAATTTTTTTATAATTTATCATTATTTCTCTTGTATTTTACAACTGATACTTATTTTTTATTGTCGAACTTAGATCCTGTCAGAAAATGCCAATATTTGGCCCCTGTAAATTTTTTAGTCGCAATATTCACAGGGGCCAAAGGTTGGCTTTTTTGGGATGAGACGAGTTGTTATAAGGATAAAACTGAAAAGGAATATTTTAAAAAATTCCCAAATAGCATTCTTGGCTATCGATAACATTTTAGGTAATTCAATAAACAATTTTAAATTAAACAATATTAGTTAAAATTTCTTCTAAATAGCTTTGGGTTTCATTTTCCAGAAGTTGTTTAGCTTCTTCGATTGAGGTTGATTTCCATTTTTGTCGAATATGGATATATGGATCTGATGTGCACAAAAAAATAGTAATAAGATCTTCATTAGTACAACATCTGGACATTTTTCTTGTGTTATGCTCGCGGAAGAATCTTTAGTATTTGTTTCTTTTTTCTTGCGCTTCTTCAGATAGATCTTCAATTGGTAGCATATTGTGTTGAACTATTTTTTCCCCATGGTATAAAATTTTATGAACTGTGGTTGGCATATGTCTCCAAGAGTATTTTTTGTTATAAAGAAATGCTGTTTCATTTGCATACTGGCCAAATTTTTTTGCATTTATCTTTCTGCTACATGATATAACTTGTAAAATGATCTGGAATCGTCTTATTAATTCAAAATGTACTCCTGTGATAGATGCTGCAGTTTCTGGATCGGAAAAGAATCTCCTAGCAGTGTTTCCATCATTTGAATTTCCTTCTCCTTGTTTTGGCTGATCAATTATAAGGCCTAGGTGAAGGCATTTTTCTTGAATTTGTTTTTTTGTTTGCTTCCTTTTTTCCACATTTTCTTTGTTTTTTCTCACTGTTTCGCCTAACGGGCCAAATTCCAAATCATAACCCAATTTAAGAATATGCTCCATAAAACGAATTCTGGTATGAAGAGGGGACATTCCAAATTCGTATGCTTCATTGAAACTATTGTCTTGTGATGGGGGTTGGCTTAATTGACTTGATGTCTTTTGGCATATGGTACAGCTTGACTAAGACTTTGTTTCGGTTAATGGTTGTGCAACTTTTCCATCGATCATTGTAAGGAACATTTGAAAATTAATTTCAATGCATTGGTCATCAAATTTAAATATTGCCGGTTGAAGTTCTTTAATTTGATCTTTTATTTTTCGAACTTCTTCAGTTATGACATCTTTAGTTTCCTTTTTGTAAACAAACTTTATTGGTCTGCAATACTTTGTTGAATAGGTAATTTCATTTTTCCATACATCCATTTCTGTAACTCTAATGAAACTAAAGATACCATGAATAAGTTAGCATCAGATGAATTTTCTGAATTACATTGCTTGTATTGTTTCTGACCAGAGCTTCCATCACATCCCCATTTAGAAAACAAAGTGATGCTGCAATTTTTAAGTTTTTTTAAACAGTCAGCATCAAGTGTATTTAATAATCGTTCTGCAGTGTGTTCGCGAAGAGCCTGCAATTTTACTTCTGCTGAACTTGAAGTTACACTAATAGCCGTTTGTGAAGGTAAGCACTCTTTGACAGAAACTAAATCTCGATATGCTGGAAAGATTCCACAATTTTTTTCATTGGTTCGCTTTCGCAGTTCTGTATACTGATTTTTTGTCAGTTTTAAATCCAAAAATAGTACAAATGCTTCTGCGTGCTAGTTTTTTTACCATTTACCTGCTCTTCCATTTTTTTAAATTAAGTTGCAATTTTCAGGTAATTAAACTATGTAGTTTATGTTGCGGCTATTTACTAATGTTTAACCCTTTACCTTACTCAGAAATCTAACGTGTTAGTCTATTTATGTCGCCTATTCGTTTTGCAGCATCCGTTCACCCACAATAAGTTCATAACAATGGCAATACCTTTACCGTCTCCAAATTAATTGATAACCTGACGTGCTAGATAATTTATGTGGCCTGAACTGCTTTATTTGTCGAAAATTCTTTAAGATTCACCTTCTTTAATTTCAGTAATGTTTCCTTGCAGGACTTTTTTGAACCGAATATCTTACCTTGGGTCACAGAAATTGCTGTAGTTCGCAAGGCCGTATCCAGATGTGTGTACAATGGGGTATAGAAATGTAGGTTAGATTCTGGACTACAAGAGAGTATAGATTTTTTTTTGACGCATTTTGACGCTCAGGACTTATGCTCTTTAAAGTAGGAAATTTCCGGGAAATTTTGACATAAAAAAAAAAAAAAAAAATTAAATAGTTCTAGAGGTCGCAGAGTTTAATGCTTTAAACCACGTATAGCTAATAAAATAAACTAATACACAAAACTTATCCTGTCAAAAAATCTTAAAAAACAAAAAAGTTATGAGCATTTCAACTTCAAAAATTGACTCAGAAATTCAAAACTATAACCAAATATTGAGAAAGTCCATTTCGGACCACCCTGTTCTCAATGAAATAGTTGAAATAGGGTTGAAATTTGTTGGCTCCCGAGGTTCACTAGTATTTACTTTCACATGAATAAAAAAATTTTAAAATCGGAGAACATAAAAAAAAATAATTTTGGCCGCCTTCTCAAAATATGAACCAGTGTGCGTGGCCGGGAAGAACGAAAGATTATCAATAAGAATTTTAATTAATTTTTATGTTGTAAAATTCCTTTCTTCATTTTTTATTATAAACAAATTTTTTTTTTTTAATTTCGGTTATTTTATTATTTGATAAAAATTATTTTTTCAACAATTTTTTTTTAAAAACTTTTTTGCTATCTTATCTCGACTTAAGATGTCTTATCAAAATGCCACAGATATGTTAATTGACAAATTAATAATTAAGTTAAGTCAAGTTAATTTTAGACTTTAAAACAGAATTACATAAGAAAAAAAAAACAACAAACAACATAAAACTATAATATTTTGTATTTATTACTATTATTAATAATTAAAAAAATCAAAATCCCGACTGCCCAATAGACAATTTTAATGCACTAAAAAGACCAAAACAAGATTGAGATTCTTGTTTTAGACTTAAATCTCGTATTTTACATAAATAAATTTTAATTAAAAGAAACGTATGAGTAATATTTGCATATAGCAAGCACAAAAGCATACAAATTGAACAGGTTATTCTGATTGTTGTTAAAGACAGTTGATTTCACACAATAATACAAGTCTTAAATATTTTGATGAAAATACAACCCTGACTAGGGTTGAGTTCGCGGTTACCAGAGTTCGTTACAATAATTTCTGTTTTATTAAACGCAGAGAAATTTAACACGGTTTATTTGTTCCCTTTCTTAAAAAAACGTTCTTAAGCGTTTTTCATTGGACTTCTTTACATACAACACTTATAACAGCTTCACTTCTTTAGATGGGACCGATCACACTATGCTTATCATATTTATCCTCGAAAGTACAGAGTTTTACCCCAATGATTTAGATGAAGAAGATGATTTTTTGGAGACTACTGACAGCAACCTTCTACCAGACCTAAACAATGCAATTAAAATTGCTTAAAAATCAATCAAAGATTAAAGTGCTATAATGTAAGACTACTTACTAAGCCTACTAAAAGAACAGAGCAATTTGATATGATTTAAACCTCTTTACTTTTAATCTCTGCAACGCGTTGCAACGTCAACAATAAGTAAAAGAATCTTTTCTAAATCAAGTATCATTAAAACAAAAGAAAGAAATCGTTTGAAACATAAACATTTAAACTGTATACTCATTTTGAAAGATTATTTTAGAAGATTAGCTTAAATGTTGATGCTATTTTCTAAATATTTAAAAAGTTTTCCTCTTTTATTACATGAAGTACGTTTTGTAAAATTGCTGTTACTCTTTTAATAAATTGTTTATCGTCAGCTCAGAATTGGTTTGGCGCTTATGGCAAAAAGTCGGAGTAGAGAAAATTGACAAAGAAGATTTACATGAAGATTTCTCAAAATGTACCCGATAGAATTTTTTTATATTTTTACCACTGCTTCCGGCATATGTTTTGGAAAAAAATGTAAATTTTTGCGCACTTTCATGAATAAAGTTAGAATTTAATAGTATTTTTTTTAAAATGAAAAATATGGTTTTGCGCCGCATACGCCACTTTTCTAAAAAAAAAATTAAAAAACTGGCTTTTTGTGCTGCATACGTATACTTATTGCTGTGTATTGAGTAACTTGTTGTTGAGATGAATGTTGAATGTTACGAAAAGGTACATAAAAAAGCCACAAATTAAACAACTTAAATAATGCAAAAGTAAAACAGAATCAAGAAAAAACACTTAAAATTTAAAACTAAATATTGAGTAAATTTTTATAATAAGTTTTATCAACACGTGAAAGAAATATAAGCAAGTATTTTATGTCTATTTTTATCGCTGGAAATAAATGATGGTTTCGATATTTTCAAAACATTCGTCAACAAATTCTCAGGAGTTTTCAAACAATTTTTTGATGTAGACATAACCAAAATTGCATTTTTATATTTTTCATCTCTCGTAGAAGTTTTATAATATATTCATAAATCAATATTTTTACTGTATAGAAGTACTTTAATTTTAGCAAAAGGGCCTTTTCGAAAGTCCATTTTATTTGCTTCCGAGTATGTGCGAAAATCTCCCGAAATCATTTCCATAACTTTTAATTTTGTTTTATTATTTGACATTGTTTTAAGCAAATTTAGCAAATGAATTTCAATATTCTTAAAGTACCGGTCAATAACACCATGGACACAGTCCACTTCCTGAATCAAAGAATGTCCTGGTTCTGAAAGCTTTTGTATAATGGCATCAATATTATTTTGTTTAATCAACATTTAGATTGCGGTTGAGTTAATTCGGTTTTTATTTTGAGGTACGCAAGAATCGCTCCATAATGCCAAAGTTTAAATTAGTGGATAATCTTTTATTAATTCATTTAAAATTTTAATTAAAGCACTAGCAATATTGTTACCCCCGATTGTCCGACCACTATGAGCTTCCATCCACAAGGCACAATAAGTAAAAGTTGGTATATTGGGCATAATAATGGTTGCTGTAAGATTATACATATTTAATTTTCGTTTGTAGTAAAATGTTGAAGCATTTCCCTTAGGAAGGCTAAAAAAACTTTGAAAATAAAAACAAACCGTACACTTGGTTGGGTCATTGTATTATAAAACTATTTTTCACAAATTTATTTCCTTGGTGTCATTTTATTTTATTTTAACTACTTTTTTTCTTACGGCAATGCAGCAAAGCAACAGTAAAATTTATTTTGTACATTTTTGTATGAAGAATTTGCTGCAATCGCCAAACAGTGGCTTGTAGAGCAAAACAAAATTTAACAAATTTTGAAACAGTTGATATGCAGCAAAATGAATGCTTTATATCTCAGAAACTACAAAAAATTTCGCGAAACAGATTTTGGATTCAAAAAGGGGGTATTCAAAATATATATAACCCAAACCAAACTCAATTTTGTTTTTTTTTTAAATGGTCGGTAGGTCAAACCAATTCTGAGCTGACGTTATGTTAAAAAATATAATTTTTGGTCTTATTATTAAACTTCTAAATTAGACAAAATTGCAATTATTCGATTAACCGAATAATATTAAATTTTTCGATTAATATTCGATTTAATTTTTACATCGAATAATTATTCACGTGATTAATTGATTAATACAAAACATCGATTAATTAAATACCCTACTAGATATGCAACCAAATGTGAATGTATAACTAATTATTTTAAATTTGTATTATATCCACATCACAATAGTAGAGAGGGTATTATGTGTTTGTGCTGCTGGGTGTAACACACTATTTAATAAACTGATTGGCTCAGAATCGATTTAGCGATATCCGTCCGTCCGGATTGCAGACTTTCCATGTAAACTAAGTTTAACTTCAAAGGCATTGTTTGCCACATTTAAAGACGTACTTAATTGTTCTCCGAGAGTGGGTTTTATATTGGGATAATTGTAAATTTTGGAGCATTGTGCAGAGAACTTAGTGGTTAGAAAGACCATAGGTGCAATTTGTCACCAATTTATGTTGGTTTTTGTAACAGAAATATCTATTTTTAAGAGAGAATGTTCCACATTGGCTTTCATTACTTTTTTCTTACTTAACCGATTGCCCTAAAGTTTTTTTTTTAAATCATTCCGAAGTAAGCATGATTTTAAGGGATGGACACGGTCTAATTAGCTTAAAATTACCCAAGAATACCAGGTTTTCAAACATACGTATGGACTAGTGTGTCCCAAACAAAAATTTTTTTGGGGCTCAAGCATAATTTAAAAGCTTATAGGCTAAAGTATTTTTGATATTTTTTTTCACATTTTTCGGAAGAGGTTTAGATAGAGGTCGCTCAAGCCTTTTTTTAAGTTTTCTTCACAACTTTGTTAAAAACCACAATTTTCTTAACTTTTAAGGAAATAGTTTAAAAGAAAAATGTCCAAGCTTTATTTTGGTGTACAAAGACTATAAGTTTTTGCAATGCATTTGCTCATTTATGGACCCTACATTAAAATTTTTTCGCAATTTTCCCACAAATTTTGTAAATAACGCTATATAACTTTTAAAATTTTTATGTAAATGAAACAAACCAACAAAGCAATTAAAAAGATCAATTTATTCTAAATAACTTAGAAATAAATATTTTTGAATTCGCTCTTAGCTCTTACCGCTCCTGAGTTATACCGGTTTTTCGGGACACACTAATATATACTCTTTGGGACCATAGTTGAATAATTAAAATGGTATCACACGGAATGACGAACTAGGCCTCTTTAATAGTAGTAGTAAAATAGAAACAAATGCAAAACAAGAGGATTTTTTAATACAAACCAACACAAAAACGTCTGGCATAACATGAAGAAAATAAGAAGTAAATGAAAAGAATGAAAAATAAAAACATTTTACAAAATAATACGATACTATGGATATTGTAGTCAAAGGACATCCCATTACAATTAACATAATGTCATTCTTAGAAAATGAACATTAAAAAATAAAATTCAAACAAGAAAAAGTAGGAACAGAAAGAAGAATAATAGTAAACAGAATACGTATAAAAAATTATACCGTACTTAAACTACATCCGTCAAGAAAAAAAAACAAATCACAAATTAAATTACAGGCTTACTTGAGGGTCTAATACTCGTAGAAGTAAATAAGGTTACAAAAACACAGTCACGCGAAACTTTATCTAAGCATGGCCTGATTATTTAATGGAATTTGTAATCAATTTAAATAAAATTAATCCTACTTTTAAGTACACTACACAACAATGTGGAGTTGTTTAATGATGATTAAATAAAAACTGCTGATCCTTATGTATTTTCATCTGCTAATGACGATGATTAGTTTTTCCCTAACAGCTTTAGTTTTTAAGATAAAGTGACATATATTATTTGAACAATTTGAAAAACTTACACCATATTCTGTTTTATTCGGTCAGTTTTTACTTTTTGGATTATTAATCTACACAAAAATCTCTTTCCGTTATGTAAGGTCACATTATTGAATATATCAGGATATCTCACTATAATTGCAAGGATATTAAAATTTTTGTATTTTTGGCTTAGTCCTTAAAACTCTTTTTTATAAAAATTTTCTGAAATAAAAATAACATATCCTTATTTTTTTTTTGTCCGCTGATTACGAATATAACATTTGTTTTTGTCTACCACCTCTTGTTTAGAGATATAGTGCATTTAATTAAAAAAAAAAATACTTTTATGTCAAATTTATCATCTATAACAAAACGGCTACGAAGAAAAGGCTTTGTACCAATAATCCAGTCACTTTTTCCAAGTATATATCGCACCCTAAATACTAAAAGGTATTAACTCAAAATTTAAAAATTTTCAGTAGAAACAAGACAATTTTTAATTTTACATTCCATGAAAGAGAATTTTTTATCCAAACTTTTCATTACCAAAAAGTAGACAAAATAGCATGAGATTTTTACAGCGGATAGATATGAATATTATGTGTCGATTTCTTCCAAAAAGTGAAAAAAATAAAAATAAAGGGTGGTTAAATTTCAAGGGCCGATGTTGATTTTGAATAAAACACAAACTATTAAGGAAATTATTGTAATTTTATTTTATTATGATATATTGGTATTACTCAATTATGTATGGAACAAAATATCGGCCAAATGGGCGACGCGACCACGGCGGCACACCTCCATCCGATGGTCTAAATTTTCGATGACCCTTAGGCATAATGGAGGTTCTATGCCGTTAATGTGCCGAATTATCTCATTCTTTAGCTCTTGAATTGTTGCTGGCTTATCGACGTACACCTTTTCTTTCAAATAACCCCAAAGAAAAAAGTCCAACGGTGTCAAATCACATGATCTTGGCGGCCAATTGACATCGCCATTACGTGAGATAACACGGCCATTGAATTTGTTGCGCAAAAGAGCCATTGTTTCGTTAGCTGTGTGGCAAGTGGCACCGTCCTGCTGAAACCACATATCGTCCACATCCATATCTTCCAATTCGGGCCATAAAAAGTTCGTTATCATCTCACGATAGCGAACACCATTCACAGTAACTGCCTGACCGGCCTCATTTTGGAAAAATACGGCCCGATGATGCCGCCAGCCCATAAACCGCACTAAACAGTCACTCTTTGTGGGTGCATTGGTTTTTCGACAATCACTCTTGGATTATTATTTGCCCAAATGCGGAAATTCTGCTTATCGACAAATCCACTGAGGTGAAAATGAGCCTCAACACTGAAGATGATTTTCTTCGAAATTTATCATCCATTTTCATAATAAGTCTGGATAGCTTTAACACGTTGTTGGATTGTGTATCTCTCCATGGTTCAAATTGAATAAGTCTGAAATAGAGATATGTCAAATAAAATTCTGAAAAAAAACTTGGCGTTTAGGTGTGGTTCACATTCAACATCGGCCCTTACAATTTAACCACCCTTTATTTAGTTAATACCCTTTAGTATTTAGGGTGTTATTTGGGTACTATTTTAAACATATAAAAAATTAGATGAAATGTAAATATTTCAGGACCCTTTGAGCAGGCTTAATTTTTTTTTTAATAAAATAAGTTTGTTGTTGGGGAAGGAGGGGGGGGGGGGGGGGGTTGTAAGCACTAATCTAAAAAAAACATAATTTTTAACATTCTTGCCATACAAATGTGTTTCTATTCAAACGAAAGAGATTTTTATCTAGATTAATAATCCAGAAAATATTTTAAAGTTTGTAGGGCCGGCTATTCGTGAAATATTAAGCGAATAATACAAAAAATATTGCTAATATTGCAAATTTTTAATTTCACTATATCTTTAAAACTAAAGCTGCTAGAAAAAGTTAAGAATGCCATCATAATCAGCACTCTCACTTTCACCAAAAATAATGGACAGAAGTCAATCATCCTTTTGCGTGTTGACCAGTGTTATGAATATGAAACATAAATCGAGGAGTTCCATAACAAAGCAAGACACTGCCTTTTCTTAAGTTTTGATACCCTCAGTCACTAGTGGTGAATGGGAGTATATGGGTACACATATGTGTACCTTAACTTATTACAAGTTTTAAAGACTAGCGACATCGTGTGACCAATAGAAACAGTTTTATAACTTGTTTTAAGCTACTGCGCTTCAAAAAATATCAAAAAATGGCAGGGCTTAGAAGTTTTAGCCATTATTTTTACATTTGAATTTAACAGTTTGAAAAAACCACACTGCTTGGACATTTTTCCGCAATAACTAATCGTTAAGACCTGAAGTACACATATGTGCACCTCTTTTTCTACCACTTTAAATAAAAAAAATTAAAAAAAAATAAAAACCGAAATTTAAATTACACCTCATAAGATAAAAAAAATTGTTAATAAGCCCTTTACTCAATCGGTTCAGTTCAAATTTTAAGAAATTAAGGATTTACGGTGAAATTATTCATATTTTAAAACCTGAGGTACACATATGTGCACCAGTAATTTCTAAGAATTCAAATAAAAAATTTAAAAAAAATATACAGTTGTCTTATTTGCTCCCCAAAAGGAATAAAAAATATATAAGAAATGTAAAAATTCAGTGGGTTAATGTTCGGGTCTTAAGAGGCTAAAGAAAATAGTGCACTAGGAGAAGCCTGCTCTTGTTCTCCTCCTCAGACATTCCCCAGCGCATTCACAGAAAAAATTTTGCACCAGTAAACGCATTAATCAAAAATAAAATAAGTTTTAGTTAAAAATTTAATCAACTGAATTAAACGTTTAATCAAGGGAATTAAACGTTTAATTAAGTGAATTAAACGTTAAAGGTTAAAGTAATGTTGAACTAATAAATAACTTGTTATACATCTGACCCAAATCCTACCTTTCACTAAAGGCAAGTTGTATTAATTTGCCTTACTTATTTTAGTTGCCTGTGCCTTTGTAGCAAACAGATAACAAGAAAACTTTTTGGCTTTAATAATAATGTTGCAATTCTCTTAATTGTTTTTAGATGTCAAATTTCTTTTCAATGTTTTGAACATTAAAGTCGAAATTTTTGTCTAACTTGTCTTTTTTTTGCCATATTAACACTAAGTTTTTGCTTTGCAAAAATATTTTTTGTCTGAAAATGTTTTTAATTAACTGAAGAACAAAGTTGTGTTGCAAACTTCTCCCATCATGGCTGGCAACAGAATAAAAAGGAATAAGATAGAAAGATATATAAACAAACAAAATATTTATCAAACAGATTGTAAATTATTTTAAGTGATATTGTTGATGCCGTTACTAACACCAGGGCTGCCAGATATATTTTGTCATCCTCCCCCAATTAAGAAGAAATTCCCAAAAGTATTCCCTCTAAAAGAAAAAACCCCAAAGAAGTCCCTTTTAACAAATAGTATTTTAATGGTAAATGTTTAATAGATTATTTGTTAATTTTCGAATAATCGACACGTAATATTCATATCTAACCCCTGTAAAAATATCATTAAAAATTTTTTGCTTCTATTGAAAATGTTTTAACTTTGAGTTAATACTCTCTTGTGGATTAAGTGTGATACATAAGTTTGTCTTTCCGGTTTTAATTTTTACAATATTGATCTTAGACCCTATAAAGTGTATATATTTGAGTAGCAAAGTTGATTTAACGATGTCCGTCTGTCCGAGTGTATGTTGAAATTAATTTTTCGCAGAGCGCAGAAATGATGGGACTAGGTTGTTATATGTATATTTATGTCACATATACTTCGATAAGGTTTGCTTTCGAAATTCAGCCAAATCAGTTCATAAATGACTGAGATATCAGCAAAAACCACAACTGCCCCTAAAACCGGTAAGAAATTTTTTTTCCAAATTTCGTATACATAGCTGGGTTATTAATACACAACCTCTCTAAAAGTATGGGAGGGATTGGAGAATTGGGCGTGGCACCTCCTGCACAAAGACATAGATTTCTGTATATCTGCAGAACGGCAAGAGCCAAAGTTTCCAAATTAGGTACAAGCATCTTGGATATCGATTCAAAACATTCGACAAAATGTGGGCGGGATTGGAGAAGAGGGCGTTGCAAAAAATAGGGGTTTTTTATATATAAATGCCATTATTTATATGACTTTCTGTTCTAATCGCACTATGGTAAAGGGTATTTTTATATTCATAGTAACATAAACACACTATAGCGAAAATCTGTCTTTGCACTGAAAGAATTTTCTTCACAGATCCAACGACATTAATCCAGTAAAAAATTACGTTAAAAGTCAACCGATGTAACCCTTCATTGGATTAATGAAGAATGTTACATTAGCCCCCCGTTAATGAAATGTTTCATATAATCGATACAAATTTTGCATTATTTTATTGTCAGAAAATTTTATTAAGACTGTGGCTATTTGTCATCACATTAATGAAACATTTCATTTACATAATGATAAAGAGTCAAACGTTTAAAGAAATTTTTTCATTATTTTAATATTTATGTTTTTATATTTGAATGAAATTTTTAATGTGTTCAATGACATAAATTCATTAAATTAATGATTAAATTAATAACTTTAATGACAGTCTTTTCTTACTTTAATGATTGAGAGTTCTGTTGTGAATTTTATTTATTTTTATTCCTGTTTCAAATCATCGAGTTATAATAAATTTATATAGTTCTTATATTTCTGTTACATCATGTTATGTTCTACTTTAAAAAGCTTACCTTTTAGTAAATTTTATTTAATTCATTTTCCAGCCCGCGATGACCTCATCTTCTTTCCATTTTACTGGTTTGTACTACTACGTAAATTTTGTGTATTTAAATTAACTATTAAAGAAAAAAGAATGTAAGAATTTTTGCTCTTGCTTTTTTCTTCGCTGTTGTTTGTTTTTGAACCTATTACAAATATTTAGATAAAATTAGTATTTCGTTAACGTAATGAATTTTTTTCATTGAAGTTATGAAACATTAAAATTTTTAATTTTTTTCATATATTTTCATGTCTATCGCTAAAAATAGAATTAAGCAAACATTTTTACAACAGTTATATGAAGAAAATATCTTCTATGTATAAGTATTTTGAAGTAAAATTTTTCATGGAAAATATGAAGTTACAAAAGATTCTTTTTTTCATTAACTGAAAAATATTTGAATATTTTAATTAAAAGTTAATTTTAATCTTAAAAAACCTATTGAAATAAAGTATAACAATTAGTTTAATTTTTCTTTTGAAAAAGATATTAAGTTGTCATTAATTTAAAGAAAACGAAATTACGAAACTCAGCTTCGTAGTGTTAATGAAATTTCTTCATTACCTAGTAAAAACTTCGCCTTCAAAAGAATGTGTTTAGTAATCAGAAAAAACTAAAAGCACTACTTAAAATTCTACTGAAAGAACCGATAAATTTTACAAGGAATGTCCCAAAATGAACGCATTCAAATTTAAATTAAATATTTTTTTACCTACATACATTCAGAAAGATGTAGTTAAAGAAGTAGCTATAGAAGTACCCAGTAAAAACTTCGCTTCCTTTTTTTAAATCAATAGCTTATTTAACTTATTTATAACTTGTTTTTTTATATAAGTACTATAATTAATTCTATAACCACTTATTTTTCAGATGTATGTAGGTAAAAATTAATGACTAACATAAAAATGCGTTCATTTCGGAACATCCCCTGAAAAATTGATTGGTTCTTTCAGTAGAATTGGAAGTTGTATTTTTACAAGGTTTCGTTTAAATGTTCTAAATTCCCATTTCATACAATTGATAAACTGAAATTTATTGTTGAAGGGTTAAGCTATTCCTATGCGCATTTCACTGGTTGCTTAGGCCAGATCGTCAGGAAACTACATCCAAAGATTTTAGAAAAACAAAAGATATTATACAAATAAAACTGTTAAGTGAATAAAAATTATAAACCCCAGTTTTACTTGTAACAATATCAAAGCTTAAACAAAAACAACAACAATAAAAGCGAGTTTATCTTTTCTTACAGTCCCGACTACAATTGGTGGATTTTCTGTCAACTCTAAATGTAGTTGTAAGTGGGTAAAGAAAAAACAAAAATAAAAACAAATTACTTTATTTTATTTTGCCAGTTCAGTTTTATTTACACTGCCACATGCATATTAGTTACCATAGTTTTTCTTGGGATTCAAAAAATTATTTAACGAGGTTTCGTTTAAATGTGCTAAATTTCCATTTAATTTTTGCTTTTTCCTGATTACTTAACACATTATTTTGTAGGCGAAGTTTTTACTGCGATTGAAACAAACAGCTATTTTCTCACTAAACTGTGTCTGTAACTTTTTTTGGCTAGTACAATTTACAAAAAAAGTGTGTCTGTAACATTTTTGTGAGAAAAGTTCACGCTTTGAACTGTCAAATAAACTCACGAATAAAAATGGGCCGAGAAAAAATTTCAACACGAAAAAACAATTAAAATTGCCAAATTCAAGGAATAATAATGTGTAATAATATTTTGTTCTTGACACATTTTTTTATTGTTTAATTATTTTGCTTTTAACGTTATTATAAAATATACAAAAGTTTTTAAAGCTCGTTTGCAAACAACAAACATTAAAGTCGCACTTTACATTATTTGGTTTAGCCGACGGTTGTATTTTCGCCGCCGTCGTTGAAAAGTTTTCAATTTAAGTAAATTTTGGTCGCCGTCAACGATATTTTCTTTCCAGAAAAATGCATTTCAAGTTTTTCATATAAAAATCCTAAGAAAATCCAATTTTTAGCAGTGATCATAGATTTTCGTTATTTTGGCTTTAGCTCTTATAGTTTTCCGTTCTCAATGTCTGCAATGTCACATCGGCTCTTAATGCAATATTATGACATTTATAACGTAACGACGTAATCTTTTTTGATAGTTTTCGACATGAGTTACAGACACACATTTTTAGAGAAACGATGGAATATTTTGTTTCACATCTTTTCGATGCGAGAAGTTCTCACTATAGTTAGAGAACATGGGTGCTGGATGCTGAATCATTTATACTGTTTAAAAATAAAAAGATTATCAGGTAAATGATTAATTACTTCGCAAATTTTTTTAAATTCTGCAAACAGTTGCTTTAAATTTAAAGTTTCTGCACTTACCAAATTCAAATTTTATTCCACGTTGCTAAGGAAAAGCAGAACATTTTAAACTTCAAATAAATCCCAAATATTGTAAATTTGTGAATACCAATTGCTGGTTTAAATATTTTTGAAAATAAGACTAAATTCTTCATTAAAATTTTGTCATGCAAACTCCCAGCGTCAATGGTGCTACACTAAAAATCCAAGTTTAAAGAATTTATATCGTTAATTATTGGAATAAAAAAATGAGAAATAAGCTGTAGCTGTTATCATCTGTCTGTGTATTGATCACTTTTGCAGTATGTTCGTTTTCAGCAGTTGCAATTATTAAAGAATGATATTTAATCCATTGCTCAAGAGTTGTCGTTACAACCGCATCGTATGCCTACCAACATGTTTTCGAAAATTGTACTATATGTTTTTTTTTTGATTCTATCAACTCCAACATTTAAAAATTCAAAAGCCCTTCTAAAGTTAATGCTGCGAAACGGGCTGTTGCAGAAATAAAGATAAACTCAGCTTTGTAAGGACTATATTTTAAAGCATGTGAGCACCACAAATGTAGGAAATGACAAGTGCATGTATTTAGGGCTATAATAACGATCTATATAGAAACACTTCCATTTAAGGGTGAAATATCAGCTGACTTATTTATTGTTGTTTAAATTAATTTTACTCTTGTTAAAAAAAAACCACAAATTAAAAGAAACTTGCCCAAAAAATACAATTTTTTTGTTTCAATATCCCCAAAGTCAACCCTAAACCCCAAATGAACATTTTTATCCTTTTAAACAACCAAATTTCCCCTTGTTTGCGGTAAGAACCCCATATTTGGCAGCCCTGACTAACACTGCTGTAGTTGCAAGTTGTTGTTTGCACACAAGATATTGCTGTTAGCAGTTTTTTTTTCCTGTTGTTAATTGTCTGTTAAACAGTGAATGGAAGCACTTTTGTATACTTTAAGTGTATATTTCTTGATCTCTGTCAGTCTTTGAAGTTGTGCTAATTTATTTGCAATTAAAATGCAAGAACAACGAAAAAAATTAATCTCGAAGAATGGTAAAAGTAACATTTAAAATAACATAAGAAAACAAAATAATAAATTTTTTTTCTTTTAGCTTCAGCTTAAACTAACTATTACTTTAACTTTCAGTTAACAATATGTGTTGACAGCTATAACTGATAGTTAATTATAACTGAACTTGGTGAAATTGGGGGTTTATTTTATTTTAAATCGTTTTTATTTTCAATAAAAATACAATTGAAATAATTATGTTCTTACTAACTTTATGATATGAATTAGGGTAAATGTGTGTTGCAAAGGGTGGTCTAATTATAATGCATGATGTTAATTGTGAGTCACACATTTACGTCAAGTTTTTTGCCCAACTTTATTTTACATTTCTTTGTTTCAGTGTTTGACAAATTCAACTATGGAGAGGCACAGAATTGAGCAGCGCGTTAAGATTGTTGAAGCCTTTTACAGAAATGGGCGTTCAAATCAAAATGGATTTCGTGCACTTTGTGATTTTTTTGGTCAGTATAATCGACCAAGTGTGTCCACTAGTGTGGAGAATTGTGCGCAAATCTTCACTAACCGAGTCTATGGAAAATGTGAAAACACCTGCGCATGCTGGCCCAGTTCGTTCTGCGGAAAACATTGGAGTTCTAACAGGATGGTGCCATCTACCACACAGGCAACACTCTCTTGCGCGAGAAATTCGATCGCCGTGTTATCTCACGTAGTGGCGATGTTAATTGATACCGTTGGACTTCTTTCTTTAGGGGTATTTTAAAGAAAAAGTGTACGTAAACAAGCCAAGAACAATTCACTGAAGAAGGATAAGATAATTCGGCACATTTACAATATTGAACCTCGATTATATCTCAGAGTCATAGAAAATATGGACCATTGAATAAAGGTATGCCACCGAAGCCGTAACGAGCATTTGGCCGATATTTTGCTTAACACATAATGTTCATAGATCCTTCTCTATGGTTTTCGTCATCATTCTAGATACATTAAAAAATTTGATGTATTTAACTAAATAATTTTAACAAAAATAATACGGGAATTTTCCTTCTTTTTATTTATGTTTTAAACATGAAACTAATAAAATGTATCAACTCTAAAACCAAACAAAAATTTAGGTTTTTCATATTTTGGTGTTGTTGCTGTTTCTACAATAGGCAAGTAAATGGTTTTTATACCCTCCACCACAATTTTTCACTTCTTTAGGAAGGCAAAATTGATGTTGTTGGATTTTTTTTTTTTGTTTTTAGTGACATTCTGTACTACCTTCTAAGGGAAGGAAAAGAAGTTGTTAAACTTTTATATTTGTTATTTTTTGGTCTCCAACATTCTTAAAAACAATTTTGTACGTTTTTTTCTGCGCGTGATCTTGTTTTTATAACGGTTTTTTATTAATTTTTCGTTGTCCCTAAACGCCGCGTTTGTCTTATGCACACGTATACGTTGCCGGTTAGTTTTTGTATAATAATTACTTATAGCTTCTACGTAACTTATTAACCGTAACCGTATTTACTTATCAGCTGTGAAAGAGTTTTATGTTTGATTATGTTTTTTGATAAACCGAATATTCCATCGACGTAAATGACCCAAATCAACCAGCTCCAAATATTTTTAGTGGTGGCGGCTATACCCGCTTAAGGAGAATATATCTGTGGCTTGGAGCTAAAAGGGCCAATGTCAAAATATTCACTTTTGAGAAAATTGGAAATGAAGGTTATTATAGATGCTTTTATAGTGACATTGGCCAGCATTTTATTTATGAACCTGTTCTGGGTTAAGTATGACTTAAGCTGTTTTACCATAATGAAAGAGAACAAGAAAACAAATCTAATGCAATGATTAACTCAAAAGAGCAAAAAAGTGACATTGGCCCTTTTAGCTCCAAGCCACAGATATAAACAAGGGCTTATTTGAATAGCTAAAGGTAGAAGTGCATAACACGCGTTTGTACGCGCGCGCTCTGTAGACTTCTGTCTAAAAAAGCTGAGCTAGGAGTTTTTATAGAATAAGTTACAAGAAAAAAATTTTGTCGCGTACGCAGCAGACAGATGGTTAACTTTAAACTTTTTAACGCGTTGAGTATTTTTGACAAGTAATCAGCTGGCAATAAAAAAGAATAATTTATTGAATTTTGTAAATCATGGAGGAAAACTTATTGAAAAGATTATTAAATATACAGTATAGTACAATACAAAGAGCTGAAGAATTGAATTCTATAAAAAAGTGTTAAACAAATAAAAAGTAGCTGGAAGAAAAGTTTTTAAACGCGTCGACGAATTTACGCGTGTTATGAACTTCTACCTTAAACACCTTTGTGGACAAGACTCTTGCTTAAGAGAATTTTCATCTGTCATTGGCAGGTCGTAAACTTAGGAATTAAATTAAGATTTGATTAATTTTTTTTATTTATATAGCAAGATTGTGGCTATTCATATTTTGAACCAAAAATCGTTTTTCGCTAAGAAATTCGTTTGATCGAAAATAAAAGTTTATTTTGTGATCACACAAAATAAGCGTGTAGTATAATCACCAAAAATCGTATTTTCATATAAAAAATACAAAAATAATTAAAATGGCTTATAACTGCTTAAATAAGCGTTTGATCGAAAATAAAAGCTTATCTTGTGATTACACATATTTTTTGGGTACAGTTGTTATTTAAAAAAAAGCATTTGGTTGTAAATTCCAATTAGTTTTTTTTTGTCATCACTCATATTTTTAATCAACAATCAATTGTTTACAGAAATTTTATTGCGGAATTTCGGTTTTTTTAGTAATTTCAATAAACTAAACCGTTTTTGAGTTACGCGAATATATGTTGAGCAACCTCCTCCATTTTCGAAATAACGGTATATCTCGAAAACCAGAGCCAATCTGAAAAAACCGCGGGCACCACTGGATTCAGCGTCCCCGAATTATGTTAAAACGCCATGTGCCCGGCTTGTCAGTTTTTTCAACTAGCATAGTGTTATTAATAAAAATTATGTTCATGACTTCTTTTAAATTTGCATTTTTTATTTAAAACGTTTTTTAGTTATTATATATTGCTTCTTAAAAGTTATTGAGTGCCCCTGGATCTATGAAGCTTGGGAGAAATATGTGTTATGGTCATAGGCTAGTAAAGCTCATAAATCATTCGCAAACGATTAGAATTAGGACTGAAAAATGAGTCGAAAAAGACTCTTAGACGATCAGAAATACGACTAAAAAATGAGTCGAAAAAGAATCGCAAACAATCAGAAATATGACTAAAAAATGACTCGAAAAAGACTCGCAAATCATTAAAAATATGAGTCATAAATGAGTCGAAACTGATCAGAAAAGCGGGTAATAAAATACCACTCAAGAAGAGTCCCGCGTAGGGTACCATTTCCTCCCGAGAAAACAATCATTTATCATCAGAAAATGAGCTCATATATGCTTATTTTAATTTTTTCATAAAATGCTTGCAGGGTATGTATATAATAATAAAAAAAAATTGAGTCTTAGTGTGTTAATAAAATGTTGTTATATATTAAGTCCTCATCCATATTTTGAAACATTTGCTGCAAACATTTTCTTCAATTCTCTTTTGTAACTGCATTCGTGTCCATAAAATAAAGATTTTGTTTTACCGCACTGAGTCATTTTCTATGCCTTCTCTCTTTCTTTCAATAACAAACTTACAAAAAACTGCTTGTACATGACACAAATTACACTTTTCCATTCGTCTTTCCCCTTTCATCTACAAACTCAAATGTTTCCAGTAAATGTTTCATAATATAAACTGGAACTAAACAAAAGAACAAAGTCTTGACAGAAAGAATACGAAAAAACAGAGGAAAGGAGGGAACATATAATTTGAAATTAAAAAAAAAAAAAAATAAATGATAATAACAGCAAATTGATGTTTTACTGTTGGCTGGCAGGCACCGCAGTGGTGCAGTGGTAAGAACTCAAAGATTTGGTGATTCTTGAAACATGTAAAAATCAACCCGGGTTCAAATCCCAGCTCAGCGAAAAAAAATTATCAAATAATTTTAATAAAAATTCCAATACTCAGTGAAAATAATTTAATGAAAATTAAATTTGATGATTATAAAAAAAAAAATTAACAGTTCAACTAAAAATCAAAATTAATCTTACAAGATGCCTTTTTTTATTTCCCTAAGCTAAACCCCTCGAAGCTCTGCGCTTCTCTGCAGGAAAGAAACCAGAGTATCTGGCGGGAATCGAACCCGCAACCCCGGCGCTGATAGACTAGCTCACTACCAGCTTACCTACTGGGGCACTCGACAAATACAATACAAGTGACTGATTAAGACATTCGTGGTCGCGTTAAGTCTCTTAATATGCCGCAAATTTGTAAAAAAGTTGTTATGTTATCGGTCGCTTGCATTGTCGATCGAATTGTCGCTCCGAAAATTCTAGTGAGCCGGAAATTAGCTGTTTGTCGTTAAAAATGCAAGCGGTCGATATCGGGGCTCAGACTGTATATTTTTAACTAGAATATTCTGTACGAATATTCTTAACATTACATTTTTATTTTACTAGAAGGGTCATTACAGTGACTTTAACACAAGAATTACGCTTAACTAATACAGTAACAATCAAATAAATGAGATAACTATTAAATGAGTACAAGATAACTAATAAATACAACTAATCCTTAACTAAATTTACATTCGTAACAATATTTGTTTCATGCAAATGGCATAAAAAACTTATTCTGTACACAACCATTATGGCTTGGTTTATTGTATCTCGTATAACAAAGAAGAAAAAAAATTTATCTTTTAATTCCAAATCAAAATAAACTTTTGATTTAAAAAAAAAAAAATTTATATAAATACTTTCTATACTCTTTGGTTGAACATGAAAAATATATTTGCATTTATTTATTTTTAATTGTCTGCAATTCAATAAAGAGACAGACTATTTGCAAAGGCCATACAAAACTCTGAATAAATTTTCTGCCAATTTAAACATTTAAAAGATTCTCAAATATCTCTAGCAGCAATTAAAGTAAAATGGTTTTGTAAGTCTGTTAAAAATGTATAATTTTTATTGTATTTGTTTATTTATAGGGTCATGTACTTTAAAATGTACAAGGTTTTTGTACACCAACTAACCTACTATAAAATTATTTTTGGCAAAATTTTATACTCCAAATAAATAAAATTAAATATGAAAGTTCATAATTTCATTTGCTAGAAAATTGCAAAATATAAAAACGAATACAAAGTCGTACTTGTTAAAGCATCAATATTTATGCATTTTTATATAAAAATTTTAGTACAGGCATTGATCGACATAAGTGTACCCAAAGTATGTCTATCTTTAAAGGCATGAATGCCAGCATAACTTGGAAATAAAGTATTTAAATTGAAAAAATATCTTATACATATCTACACATATTTTATAACAGGTCAATACTTCAGCAGGTAAAATTTATATTGTAAATTAAATTTTCTGGTTTTTTTCGCTTGATAAGGAACTAGTACACACATAATATTCCTCTGTGCCGTCTATTTAATACCCTACACTGAGATGAACAATATTTTGCGAGAAAGGCTTTATGATAAGTTGTGAACTAACATACGTTACATTATACAAAAACTATATTTAAAACAAAGAAATAAGACGTTACAAACTATGATGCTAAAAGTTCGTTACAGAAAGAGTACTATCGTATGAGGTGACTGTGTGAATGAGGAGAATACAGAATACAGCTATGACATTTTGAGAGAAAAGAACTTAAAGAAACAAAAAATAAAATATGTTGATAAAAAGGTTTAATACTCAAAACTTAAACATAAAAAATATATACAACAATATAAAAAGTACGTTAAAGTACCGCTAAGACAGAGTTACATAAAAATCAAATAAGAAAGTATAGTCGGTCAAGGCCGACCATATGATATCCAACACCATAGTAATTAGAAACAAGTTTTCGAGAGTGTATGGCAATATAAATTGGGATCTACTTATCTACACTCACAATTCTATTACAGTAACGGACTGTAGCTTATTTAAGAAGTATTCCATTCAGTCATTTTTGAAATTCCAAGTTAATTTATTTTTAACTGATTATAACATTTATTAAAAAAATAAGTGCACATTAGTACGGATTTTCGGTTGAAGTTAGTACTGTCCGTTGATTAAGTTAAATTCTTCTGTTTGTAAAATTAAATGAAAATGTAATTTAAAATAACGAAAAGTTCATTTAGGCCCTAAATTTGTAAAACGCAACGCAATGCCAAAAATAACATTGAAAACAAAAACAATGTCAAAAATTCGTCAAAATTGTGTTGTTGCTTTCTACAGAAATAAATATTGCGTTTTAAAATTATCAACGCCACAAGATATGCAGCGTTTAAAATTTAAAAATTCAATATACATTTCTATAGCAAACAACAAAAAAATTATGAAATTTTTTTTAATTTGGTTTTTGCTTTCAATATAATATTTGGCGTTGCGTTTGCGTTGTGAAATTTCACCCATTTTGTGTTTCAAAATATAATATCTCTTAAACATTTAGTTGGATCTAAATGAGAATTTTTTCTTATTTTTTTAAATATACATACATACATTTTGCATTAATAATATTAAGTTTAATTTTGGTATATCTAAACGTTACAAGATTATTTGAAGAATTACGAAAAAGTCCCTCGGGTGAAATTTCACCCATTTATAAAAACGAGTAAGCTTCCTGCATCCGAATGAATATTATGGATGACTTTAGTTAAAACAAGTAAGAGTGCTATATTCGGCTGTGCTGAATCTTATGTACCCTTCACCATTGTGCGAGCAGAATACAGAGGAACTAAATAATTTTTACATATACATACATACATATTTACAATACTTAAAACTTCATTATGAATGAAATTTAAAAAGCGAAAACGGGTAAATATTTTTTTAAAATCGATTTTAGAACATAAAAATATTTAAAAAAAATTTCTTTTTAAAAAACCAAGATTCGAACCAGGGAACTCGCAGTTTCTAACTAAACACACCCCCTAGACAACTCAACCATGAAGGAACGCTGTTTAAATATCATTAAAATGAAATATGGACGGTTTACTGTTTACAACTCAACACAGTTTTTAGTTTGCTTTTCTTTTTGTAAAGGCACTGTTGTCATACCGTAGATTTATCTCTTTTGTTTTTAAGTAGCAAAAAAACACAAAAATTCCTAGTTTCTATTTGTTAAAATTATTTCGTTAAATATATGAAATAATAAAGAAGGGTGATAACTAGGGTTTTTTCCCGTGATTTCCCGTCCCGGGAATTTTTATTATTTTATTTCCCGTTTTCTCGGGATTTTTCTTGCGGGATCCCGGGAAATAAAAAGTTCCTCATAATTTCAGAAAATAGCTATTTATACTTTGAAATTTAGTTTTCTATTCTCTAAAAATTAGCATCTGTGGATGGGTTGTGGATTAGATCAATTGCAAGAAGTGAGTACATGTATTTAAATCAATGTCTCCTGATGCAATAAATCTACTCAAAGCAGAATGGGCAGTGCAACAGTTGATAATTATTATATTTAGTGAATTGTAGAGTAAATAAAGTACATTAATTCAAAATAAGATGCAGGCAGTATAGTTTCATTGTTCATTAACAAGTCTTAAAAATAGGAGATATTTAAACATATCGCTCCTTTATTGCAACATAGTCATGTCTACAAAAACAAACGATCTTGGCAAAATGCGATTAAAGTTTTCAAAATGTACCGATTTGAAGATATATTTTGCTATAACTTCGGTTCAGTTTGAGATATAATACGAGAAGGTATGAAGGAAAACTTTGCTAAAGTTACTTCAAATTTTGAGATATGACTATGATGCAATGAAGGAGTGATATGTTTATTAGGTGATAAACACAAATTTTCAATTTCAATTTGTGTTGGTTTATAAACCCGTGAAGTGCGGGGAAACCGAAATAAAATCACATTTTGGAAACTCGTGTAAGACACTACAACATACAACTTGAAAAATACTTTGTCCTAAAGATAACAAATGGACCTATTGAAGGTTTGTAAGAAGCAGTCCGGTTGATGCTTTTTTTCAACCTTGACATACATTTGACTGACATAGACGTTGTTTAAAAAAAAGAAAAAATATTTCCTAAGTCGTTAAAAAATTTTTGTATTTCTTTAAAATATTTTATCTATTTTATTAATTAACTTTTTTAACTCATATCTTGAGTACTTTAATTTTAATTTTGTTTTTATTATTGTTTTATGAATTAAATTGTTAAGCTTATGTTATTTTTTCATCTTGTATCCAGAGCATAATAATACTGAATAAGATCATAATAATAGGGGATAAAGGCGTGAAGTGATAATAATTCAAGTTCCTATTTCAATCTTCAATTAATTTTTTAGTATTGAACCAATTCTTTTACTTTCTTTGTAAACAAGTTCCCTTACGTTTTTTATAAAAGTTTTTTTCATTAATTAATAAAAAAATTTACTTTGTATTATTTATATGGAGCGGGATCCCGGGAAATTTAAAAAAATTTCCCGCTTTCCCGGGAATCGAAAAAGTCCGGGAAAAAAAACTCTAGTGATAACGAAAATCCTATCGGGCATTATGCTAGTATATGTAAACAAATGCGAAGGGGGGGAAGGGGGAAGAAGAGACGACAACCGGATTTGAATTTCACTTTTCATAAGGACCCAGAATATATATACTTTATAGGGTGTAGGACCTTCGGTGAAGGGTATAAAAAACAAACTTAATTAGAAAAAGAGTAATTTTTGGGATCTAAGTATTTTGGTCATACCTCTGCTATTTTTAACCCGATTTGACAGATTTATATACCGACGTGTTAAGGAAGACATTTGGACTCGGAAAAAAAAATTAATATTTTTTCCGATCTTTTGATATATAAGGCGTAACCAGAGGTACCACGCCCACTTCTCCAATCACGCCCACATTTTGTGGGATGGTGTGTATTTATAATCTTAATGTTTACATACAGAAAAAAGTAATAAAAATACAACAACCACAAGGGATTTTTTATGCAAAAATTAGAGGTAGTCGAGGTTTTATCTCATATCTCAGCCAGTTTTGGACCGATGGGGGCTTCGGAAAACCCATTTCAACAGACAGACGGACGGACGGACGGACGGGCGGAAGGACAGACGGATTAGAACTTCGACTTTTATAAGAACCCAGAATATATATACTTTATAGGGTGTAGGATCAATATTGTAGAAATTACAAACGGAATGACAGAGCTATATATACCCTCTTACCTTCGGTGAAGGGTATAAAAAGTGAATTAAATTAAATATTATGTTGTTTAAAAAAAATAAAAATACCTTCAATAAAGGAAAAAACTCTGTATATTTTCATTAAATAAAGAGTATGGGTGATTTTTCACCCGAAGAACTTTCCTGGAAGTTATTTTGAGAAACGTTTGAGGGTTAAATAAGTTTCTTCGTTTTTTTTATGATCGGAAATTGTTTTCAATCAAAAATATTCTATATTGTTAACAAAAAAATAAGCATTTGCTTTTTTTTTGGTTGGCCTAGATATCACTAACTAGTACATTCCGTTGATATATTTAGACGAAATTAGGAATTCTGTGTGGCTACTCTTTATTGCTTTTTCTCTTTTACTCTTTATTTTACTCTTTATCACTTTCTCAAAATTTTTTGAAAATGAAGCAAAACTGGCAATAAAAATTAAAGATGTAGCAGATTGACAGTCATAAAATGTCAAAACAAGTAAAAAATTCGAAATTGGAAAATTGAAATAAAATAAACAGAGATGATTTGCGAAAAGAAAAAAAGAAAAATATGCGAAAGACAAATGCGCAAACGCATTAAAGAGAACCAATCACTTATTTTGCTACTATTTTCTTTCGCATTATAATAAAGAGTAGCCCCCTGGATCATTTTTAATTTTTGTAAAACCCGAATTACCAAACTTTTAGAACTTTATTCCAAAGCCAAAGCTAAAGCCAAAACTTAAACTTAATTTCTTAATTATACACCCAATACCATTGTATGTGTGTAATATTTCCTATCAGTGATTTGATATTGAACTATATTTTTTTATTTTCCTAAACAAATACAACTTCCATTTCTTTGCAAAGTGACAAATCACATTTATATATATCCATGTTGATATATTAGATTTATTCTCTATTCAAAAGTGAAATGTATTTGTATACATACATTGTATAATACTTTTCACTTAATATGTATATACATACATATATACATATGTATGTAAGTGCAAGTGTGAATGATTTTACGTTGTCTGTTACATGTTATTAAGTTTGATCAAGATAAAGAACTACATGTTATCTACACTTTTCAAATAGAAGTACAATCCTTCCAACAAAAAAAAAACAAAAAAAAAAAAGAACTGAAACAAATGACACAAAATTCAATAAGTAAGAAAAGTATTGTTTATTTTTGGACTTATACTAAGACTTGATGTCAATTAATGTTTTATTTACGCTTGAGTGAATTGTTGACATTTAAAAATAAGTAACATTTGAAGCAGATAATCACATTTTGGTAAAATGGTGATATGAACCAAATTTAAAGCGAAATATAAAATAAAATGAAAAAATGAAAAGTTCCAATAAGTTTTTGATGACAACTTTAAATTAAAGAAAGAATTTTTTAATAACATCCAATTTTATTGGCAGAGTTGTTTGCCAAACCTTAAAATTTTTTGTTTCTTCTTTTCACTCATACTTATCAGGGATAGAAACTATGGTACAATTGTACGGTTTTCGTACATTGGTGGCTATTCTGTAAAACGCATCGAAGGGTGGACAGTAGAGCGGGCCGACTTTTAAGGACAAACATTTCTCAAATCGGTTAAAAAATGGCCGAGTTGTGGCTTATAGACTCCTTAACTACTGAACCGATTTTACAGTTACATCACGTGAGCCCTAAAAATAAAATAGTCTACACATTATTTCGATAGGGACAGGGGAAGTGGTACCCCTTATAGGATGCCAATATTAAATATCACAGATCTTAAGAGCCGCTGCACGCATTTTGTTGAACTTTTGGTAGTAGGATCTTCTGAGCCCCAAAATTTAATATCGAATATCTTAAGAACGTTTACAGTGAGAATGTTCAAACTTTGTAGAAGTCACAAATAAAGCGGGTAGGTGCAGGGGGGAAATACCTCCCATAGGATGCATATATTAAATAAAGCTCAACTGAAGAACTATTAAAATAAAATTTCAATATAAAAATGGGCGGGGTAGACGGAGAAAGAGCAGTATCTCCCCAAATAATGATTGGATACCAGGTTTTCGAAATATCTTTAATTTTTTTTTTCCTACAAAGTTGTCAAGGTATGAATGCAGTTGGATGTTATTTTCTAACACAAAAGCCCAAAAAGTAAATTTATAAAAATGGCGCTTACGTGACTTAAGAAGAAACAGAAAAACTTTACCACTCAAATATATGCACTCACTCCACAGTTGGCCTTACTGTCGTTTCCACTGTCGTTTAAGTTTTCTAAAAGACAGTTTACAGGAGATCGTTGTGTTCGGCAGTGTGGGCGACAGCATATTGTTTGGTGTCCCCAGTTAAACTCTATGAAGAACATGATGAGCGATACTGTCTTTCATGAAATCTATGCGGGGCAGTTTTAACGATATTGTCTTAGAAGTTGTCTTCTATCAAACTCCATGTGGAACAGCATATGTCCCATTTTCTTATAAGTCTTCTTGTCAAAGACTTCTTTTCTTTTGACGTAGCTTTTTGCTTTTCTTAAAATTCTCACATACTATTTTTTCTTAAAAGTTGGCGAATTGAAACAAAAAACAATCTGATGAAGGGGAATAAAATGTAACAGAATTGGCAGAAAGTTGGGTTTCATAAATCACATCATTATGTTCTAGGATTTATTAAGATCCTTATGTTACCAAGCAACTGTTTACCACTTTAAATCGACCGATTCTTTAACATGAATCTGTGATATGGGATCCTTCGTACTTAGTACACCCAAAGAAAATCGAGTCAGTTCAAATCCAATTTTTGTTATTCTGACTTCGTGGCTTGAACTGGGACCCTCGTATACGCTAAACTTCCTATGTACATCGTCTCGCACTTATCATGTTACCAACTTTAAAGGTCATCGGAAAAGTTAAATGCGTCCCTTTTAATTAAGCTAATAAGCTACAGTATCGACACCCAATTAACCTTAATGTAACTTGTTGTCTTTTATACTACAAACCATGCTCTATGCTATGTCTAAAATAAATCAACATATAACCATATTGATGTTCATCTCACCTTATCTGACCTTGCCACCATTTGTATGAAAATTTTGTTGACAATTGATATTGAGGTGTCCTCCGTATGTCTTTCACAACTTACTGTTGTCCCGCCGTTTCAGATGTCTTAAAAACGTGGCCAACTGGGTTTAGTGAACTCACATAATTTTATTCAAACAGTTGTTACTGTTCAAGTCTTTAGTATCAATGCGAATCTTGTCTGGTTTTAAGGATAAAAAGGCTGCAAGAGTTTAGTTTTGCAATCTTTCTAATTGCTGATGTTTAATATTATTCATCCTACAAATATTAACATAATTGTAAATATTAGTTTTCTTTATAGATTTGCTTTATAATTTTTCTTCGTTTTATAAAACTCAACTATTCATTATAAGAACTTTTAAACGCATTTGGTCTTTCTATTTTATGAAAAATACCTTATCTTGTTTAGAATTTGAAACTTATAAAACTGCAACTCTTTCAGTATCCAAAGAAAAAAAAGCCACAATCAACTTAACTTGACAACAACCAAAATAACAACAATTCCACGAAACGGAAAATTATTACTTTTTTCACAAACAAATAACAAATACGTGAGTGATTAAAAAACTTTTGTTTCAATGTTTTCGTCACGTTTTAGCAATGAAGGAAGCAATTTGGTAACCAAAAATATATAAAGATTTACAAAACAATTTGACAGAGGAAAATATTTAGACAATGCCTGAAGCAGTGTTTAAAAATCTAGACAACTACAGAGTAGAAGTAGCAACAGTGTGAACAACATGGAACCGAATTTATACTCCTACTAGTAGTTTTTGCAGTGGTAGCTACTGGTATATGTACAATGAAGTGCATCAATGTTGTATTGTCGAAAAATGTCAAAGCATAGGCCGTCCCCCACTAGAATTGCTCTATGTTTTGAAGATATACGACGAGTATAATACGTGTATATTGACTGGCGCTGCAAGGTGCTAAAGATTGATGGTGCATTCCCGTTTTTGTTAAAATTATGCCATTAAATAATTGCTTTTGCAATTAAATATACAAGTCTCGATATGAGTACGTTATTATGATTCTAATGAGATACAAAAGAAAAAATTTGGTCAAATATGTTAAAGCTATTTAAATTTCCCCCAGGCCATTAACGTGTCTCAAGCCATTTGAACAATAAATGTAGGAACAACATTAGCATATTTAAAGAGGAGCTCATTTTTACTTTTGAACCGTTTGCCGATTCCGAAAGAATACTTTGTTCGCTTAACTTACATTTAAAACAAAAACAAATTATAAAATATTGTTTTTGTTTTACATGTAGTTAAGCGAGCGAAGTTTTCGTTCGAAATCGACAAACTGGCCATTAAAATATATCCGTTTTTTCTTGTACCGTTTCTTTTGCGCGAAAAATTCAATGGCCATGTTATCTCATGTGGTGCCGATGTCAATTGGCCGCCAAGATAATGTGATTTGATACCGTTGGACTTCTTTCTTTGGGGTTATTTGAAGGAAAAGGTGTACGTCGATAGGCCAGCAACAATTCAAGAGCTAAAGGATGAGTTACGGCATAGAACCTCAATTATGCCTCAGCGTCATCGAAAATTTGGACCATCGGATAGAGGTGTGCCGCCGGTGGCGGCCATTTGGCCGATATTATTTTTCATACATAATTGAACCATACCAATATTATCATAATAAAAAGAAATTACAATAATTTCGTAAATAATTTGTGTTTTATTCAAAATCAACATCGGCTCTTAAAATTTAACCAGCCTTTATATTAGTTTTTTAGGTGGCATGTCATAATGTCCATGCACACTGTGACACTTTTGTAAATGTCATAATGTCGGTGGGCATTAAGACAGTTTGCAAATGGACATAATGTAATTTTTAAACATGTCATAAGGTCCATAATTACTAAATACACGCAGAGAAAAAACATGTTTTATTATGGTCACAACCAACAAAACTATTTTTAAAGACACTAATTTAACCATAATATGGTTGTCGGTGACAATGAGTTGGTTAAATTTAACATAATATGGTTAAATTTTTTTTTCAAAATTGTTTTGTTGTTTTTTCTCTGGGTGTATATATTAACCCCCGTATTCATTAGCGATTATAAAATTTAACAATCGTTTATTAAGACAAATTTTCATCGGCTATGCCGAGACACTTTAGTTAGCGAAGCCGGTATTTGTTATACCGTAGAAAAGAACATCCTTGCGCCCGGCCGAAGGCCGGCTATAAACAGAAGCTTTAGTTAGCGAAGCCGGTACTTGTTTTATCATAGAGGAGAAAATTATTGAGCCCGGCCGAAGGCTGTGAAGAGAAGCTTTAGTAAGCGAAGCTGGTATTTGTTATACCATAGAGGAGAAAATCCTTTTGACGGCCCAAGGCCAGCTATGCTTTCGAGTTTGTCGGGACATTATGACACCCTACATAGTGTCATAATGTCCGTTTTCAGATGGACATTATGACACTTTAAAAAGTGTCATAAAGTCCATGGACACTATGACACTGAACGTTATGACATGCCACCGTTTTTTATATATGTATACGTAAATTTATGTATATGTTTTACGTGTATTTTTTATTTCAAACCCGCACTTACCTCCTTTAAGACTTCCATGATCCTTCCAATAAATTTTCCAAATTTACGTCAAATTTATGTGTAGATAATTTTAATAAGGCCTCCAAATTTTCGTTGCTTATTTTACTTCTATGCTTGTTTTTTTTTTATTAACTTTCACATATTTATTACACATAAACATGGAAAACAAACTAAAAATTTCTTTGTGAAGTAAAAAGTAAAAAAAGGATTAAGGATTGCCAAAAATCAAGGACACTTAAATTATAAATTGAAAGTTTGTTTTATCAACATAACTTTCAATGTACTCCAAGATTCCAAAAAGAATTTTTAAAGTCCACAACTAATTGTTCTCTAGATCCACCTGCTATATTATAGGCAACGTAATCTGCATATCTTAAATGCCTTTCATTATTACACTTAGTGTTTGTTTGACTTATTTGAAAGCACATTAAACATTGCTCTTCAGCCTTTAAATTATAAGTAAAAAAAAAAAATAATTTTCCCATTTATTTTGCAGATCCATTTTGTAAAGAATACAACAAAAAACACAATTATGTTTTTAACTATTTAAGAGTTGATTGTGAGTGAACAGACAATAATTTTTCTGTGAATTATTTAAGTTTGAAATTTAAAACTAACACCAATTTTTTGCAAGTGCTTTTTAAAACACACTTTTTTAAACGATATTTTTACCAGCAAAGCATACGAAAGTGTTGTTGCTTTGCACTTGCGTGTATACTGTGAAGAATGACAAAAAGAAACCTATAAGACAAAATTGTTTATATATTTCGTATTGCTAGTGCTGAGTGCTCTATATGTGTATTAAAACACACAGCCTATAGCTAAAGACTAGCTTAGACAATTTAAGTTTGTATTAAAACATGTCAAAAACTCAAGTAATATGAGAAAGTGTCAAAGTGTAAATGCAATCTATCATGAATATGACAAGTATTACAAAAAACCAATACGACATTATCATTTTTTAAAATTTTTCAAAACAATAATACTTTTCATTTGATCAGGGTTGCATTTTAACAAATGTGTGATAGTGTGACTACAAACTGTTATGTTACATTCGATTTTTTGACAATCGCAGCAAAACTCATTAGAGTTCTATCTCACAAAGTATTATGGAATACGGAAGACTTGCGTGCGAGTGTAAACTAGCCTTTAGTGCTTTTACAAAAACAAATGAGCACCAAGCGCATAGGGATTGGGCACAATTGATAAACATCAACGCAAATTTATATAAGAAAATTACGGCATTTGAGTTTATTTTCAGTAATGATTTAAATTTGTATGGTAGCGTTGGTCAAATATGGACCGATTGCAAATTATATTTGGGCCAAATTTAATCTGAAGACCAACATAATTATTAGAAAAAGGCTTAGTAGGTAAAAAAATATGTACTTTTTTTTTTTTTTTTAATTTCCTAAGCTAATCCGGCGAAGCTCTATGCTTGTCTGCAGGAAAGAAACCAGAGTCTCTGGCGGGAATCGAACCCGCAACCTCGGCGCTGATAGACTAGCTCGCTACCAGCTAGCCTACCGAGGCTATGTGAAGTTTTGAACCGATTACTACTATTTCCCGATGACTTGTCGATATGGCAATAAAAACATTTGTATCAAATTTCATCAAATTAGCTTCGAAATTGCGAGGTGTACTTTGCACATAAGGTTTCATGAACATACATCGTTATATCGATTCAAAAAGAGATTCTATACTAAGAACCAGATCTAGAACCAATATGTATTTATATCTGTCACAGACATCAGCGGAAACGCATAACAGCCTCCCCAACAATGTAGGGCATAACAATACCCGATAAAAATTGTTTAAAAAAAAAATATAAGAAACTACGTGTCTATTTATTTTCTCTAAGTCCTCGTCCAGACTTGCAATTTATGTTGCAGCAATTCTTGAGTTTATTGGTAATGAATCGTGTACTATTCAATTCGGTTTTTGTTTTGCATTTCTCATACTTTTCAGCTTGAAGTTGTCTGTTTGTGTATTTGTATTTATATGTAAATATATAAGAGGAGAAGAGGAGAGACAGGATAAAAAGACAAAATTGCAAGACAAGAATTTCATAATCTGCAGAAATTAAAAAAATTGCAGCTACAAAAATTGCAATTGTGGACGATGACTCATCTTTCACCCAAATCAAAATAACAGAATTTAAATTTATATAATTTTTGCACGGTTTAGGTGTTAACACCAGGGCTGTGGAGTCGTTAAGAAAAAGTTATAACTCCGACTCCGACTCCTTTTGGTGAAATTTTTTAAGTACGACTCCGACTCCGACTCCAACTCCGACTCCGACTCCGACTCCTACTCTAACCTAGCATTATTTAAGAGACTACTTTTTTTTTGACTTTAAACTCTTTTTTAATTTAGTACCTGTTAAATGGTTAAATATAGCAAGAAAATGATTCTGTAAAAATTTCAAATCGATATTTTAATTCTAACGTGCCGCGCATTGAGCTTTAACATACTAGTTACTAACATATGAGTAGGAAAGCTGCAAAAAATTTTATTTGGATTTTGGAAAAGTTGAAAACAACACCAAGTCCAATTGGCTTATACGTTAAAGGCATCAAGTGTACTTAGTGTTGTTTACCACAATATTAATAGAGGCAAAGGACAGTCCTTTTTTGTAAATTGTGAAGTGAGGTCTTTTGTTTTTAATATACATTTTATTTATTAAGTCAAATCATTCTCAGGAAAATTTTATAAAGTTTATTAAAACATGCATATGCGCCTTCAGATGTTAGTTCTACAATTTATATAACACATTTTGAAGAGAAACGTGACGTAAAATAATGTTGTTAGCCTTCTATTATTTTTGGGAAATAGTACCCCTTTTGTTGTTGGACTTGGTGCTGTTTGTCTCAAGGCATGGAACAGTACCATAGAAGGTAACGAACCTTTTATGACGTAATTTTTTATGTATATCATCGACATAAAAAAAATATGTTAGGATCATATAAAATATTCGTACAAATGCACATTTTTATAACATCAACATCATTTGCGATTATCAACATGTTTGCGCGGTCTGCTGTAAAGTTTTCAAAATGTGGCTTGATGTAGTTTATCTTCCACCTGCAGAGTTAAAAAAAATGTGAATTTTTAAACTGCTAAACTTAAATCTTTTTCTTCAGTGTAATCGCCATTGCATTTTTCCGTTCCTAATTCAATATTATTATTGTCCAAGAACGAAATTTGAAATTGCAAGTCTTTATTATCTCTCCAATTTTCCCTAAAGTGAGTAGATAAAAGTATTCTCAAATCATTTTTCCCACATTGATGGGAATTATATCTGGAACAATGTCATGTATTTTTCTGAGTTCCTTTTCCTTTTATTCTATTATAATTCACCTTGAAGGTTGGAACTTCAAATGTAGTTCACTTAATGCTTTCACCACAGGAGCTACAGCTGAATTCAAGCCATATTCATGAACATGACTACAAAAATTTTTGTTAATATACGATAAATAAAAAAACAACATCTTTACAAATTTAATTTTTAAATTCCTTAATTCGGCTCTATTTCATTAACGATATCTTGGCGAAATTCAAATAGTGAACCCGTTGGTTTTTGTTACAGAAATTTAAGGTCACATTAAAACATAGAAAAGAACATGCTTTGATACAATCTTTATAACTATTCTTATAAATTGTCAAAATAAGATGTTATCTCAATTTTTTAATTTTTGAAACTCACCTACTCATATAAAAAGTATACTGGTCCTTATTTTCTGACTTCACAATTTCAAAAAGCAGACCCTCTTATGGCCAATTCCACTAATTTATTAATATATCAATTTATGTTTAAAATTTGTTTTCTTATGTCAAATAAAAATAAAATTATAAGAAAAATTATATTTAAATATGAATTGATATTTAAAAAGAATTGGAGAAATTGGTCATTAACATTTTTTATTTTAAAAAATATTAGAAAAATTGTAATGCAAAAAAGTCGGAGTCGGAGTCGCTAGTTTTTGTGGGTACTTCGACTCCGACTCCGACTCCGGTACAAAAACCTCAACTCCGACTCCTCAACTCCGACTCCGACTCCGACTCCACAGCCCTGGTTAACACAGTTATAGATCGTTGAAGTTTGACCAAGAAATTAGCAGTGATGTGTTATTTAATATTTAAAGATATGTTAACAAAAAGTGTTTTTTGGACCACTCTAATGTAAAATCCTGGTATGTATGTTTATGTACTATACTATGCTTGTATACATGCATATTCATATTTATTTTTTTGTTTCTAGTAAAAGCCACAATTAGTGTTGCAACAGTTGCTGTAATTTGTTTACAGCTTATAGTGTTAAGGGTGCATTTTATTTATTCACCAAAACACTCATGCTTCTAAAACACTTAGTGAACATATGGAAATTCGTTTAGGTGCAAACTGAACTCCGATAATTTGTTTGTAGAATGAAGAGATGCCGTGTAAAAACAACGGAATATTAAAAGGCAAACATTTGTATGTTCCAACCAGTTATGTTGTAATGAGTGGTGCGAATGATTGCAACTTGCAAGTAAAGTCTGTTCACTGTTTAACACTATTGTAGTTAAGTTTTACATGTTGCTTGTTTAACACAAATTCATTAATTGCATTAGTCAGTCAGTTGTAAGCAGAGTTGCCAGTTCAATGGATTTCATTTCATTAAGAGGAGAATTTAGGGGGTACAAATTCTAAGAAGAAATTTAGGGGGTTTCACTATTTATTTATCTGTACATAACTATAAGTAAGTAATATTCTAGATTCCCGCAATGTGTGCTTGAAAAACGTTAGATTTCAATAACATCTTTGAATGTTATAACTAAAAGTGCCATACTTTGCAACTGTTTTAATTTGTCTTAGTAGTATATAATTTGGTATTAAAAAATTTAAAACATTTTTTTTCCTGTTCATTCAAGTGCCTGCCAGTTTTTCTTCTTTTTTTTTTGAGGAATTAAAAAAATTAAAATTAACAAAGTATTGCTTTTTGAAAAGATATTAAAAGAAAGAGTTGTAAGGGCGACAGCTTTTATTTCACAACTGAACTGCTCGACTTTTTAATTCCGATAACACGTACAAAGTTGACGAAAATGTTTTGGCACACTCAAAATCCATTCAATCCATTCGTACTCAATTCAATCCGAAGCCGTATTAATGGTACGGTGAGTACGAATTTTCTTGAATCAAGTACAGAAAGATTGATTCAAGTACGGACTTTCAATCGCAAACTACTTAACTTATCCATATTCAATCCCGAATTCGCACTTGAAATAATCCGCAAATGAGATTGATTTAAGTAAAACTTAGATTAAATCAATCTTTAAGTGCATTTGATACAAATATTTTAAATTTGACTTTATCCCGAATCCGTGCTTGAAAAAAACCAAAAAGAAATTAAAAAGAGGATATTGTTTTGATTGATTTACCCGTTTTTCACCCTACAGAATTATAAAACACCAGCATCGTCTCGATATGGTTTTTACTTTAAAAATCTTATGTACATATTTAACTAAAAATATAAACTAAATGAGAAGCAAGAGCTTAATTTTACTTTTTAAACATGAAAATAATATATGTTTTTCTTCTTATTGTGTCTACATACAACAAGCAAATCGTTTTTTCCAACTTGTGTGGTGGTGCTGTAATTTCTACACCAAACTGTGAAAAACACACGCGTATGCACGCATAAAAGAATGCTATGCTGTGAGATGACCCTTATAATTTAAATGAGATTAAAATCCACACTTTAAAATTTTACTCTTAGAGTGGCACTACTAACGAAAAGTTTAATGGGGTTTTCTTTTCTACAAAAAATTTCATATTTTATTTAAAATATGCAATTTGGTGTTCGTTTCTTAAAAATGCTTTGCTCTCTAAAAGGGCAGCGTGTTTTATTCTAAAAAAATTCACCCTTAAATGGCATAAGGCATTGCACTTTACGCCCCGTATAAATCGAGAGTGTTGATAATGCCCTGTAAAAAGATGGCTTCTGTTTATATGTATATAGGGTTACCAGACGAATTTGGGAAACGTCAAATCAAGAAATCGTAAAAACTTGGTGTTAATAATTTGGCAATCTGGCAAAGGTATTTTCTTGTTTACTTATTTTATGAAAAACAAACTAAAGAATTTAGAATTTGGTCATTCATTTTGTACATTTATTTATTTATTTAATATCAATCTATTAACAAATTTGGGTCTATGTATATTTTTTTATATTTTAAAGAACATACTTTTTGATTTATGTACATATTTTTTATATATTGAAGAACAAACTGTGTCAGCTGTTAAAAACAGGGCGATCCAATTATGTGTTCTGTTCTCGTCAAATAAATAATTGCATGTTCGGCAAGACATTTTATACATGCACCTTTTAAAATGTGGTATTTTTTTTTAGAAAAGAAAACGCCATAATAGTTTAATTTCATTTTTTGAGTACGACTCGTACTCAGGGTTTAAAATGCTATCGCCATATTAGCAAAAGCAGCCGAATTTTGCCTTTTTCCTATTAAAAAAAAAAATCAAAAATAAAAAGCCGACAAGTTCCATTGCTAAAAAAGCCCACACTTTTCAAAAGCAGCAGCAAAATAAACACACTGTTTTTGAAAAGTAACCTTTTAATGGACACTGGCTTTTTCCAACTATTGCCTTATTAATAATAGCAAAAATTTCTTATTTGATGACACTCAAAAAGCAACGGCAATCACTTTTATGTTGTAGGAAAATATATGTAGGAAAAATAATGAAACAAACAGCTTCTGTCAAACAGCCGCCAAATCAAAAACCAATGCATGCTAATAGCCGCAAAATAGGAGATAAAAGCAGCGCAAAAGGCTGCTGAAAGGCACATGATTGCAAAAAAATACTCGACGACGACAAGTGATATTTTTCATGCAAAACAAACACAACGAGAATTTGTTATTGTTTTCTATACAATAAAATAATCAAATCAACGTCACAATTTGTGTGCTTTGCCTTTTACAAGCGGTATTTGTATGAAAAGTAAAACAAATTTTTAAATTCTTGTAATTTTGTTCTTATTTGCAATGTAAGTAATGAAGACATTTCAACCTTACACTGATATGTATTTTATCGTTGTAATCTGCCTTTTTGCAGAGCTAATAACTCTGCTCAGACTGCTTTTAGCACACACTTCACCTGCTTTTCATTTTATTGAATCGGCTTTTTGTTATTACCAGCCAGAGAAGAATTTTTGTTTTTTGAATTTTAGTTTTTTTTTGGTTTGTCTTTTTTAACTAGCTCTTCTTTTAGGAAAAAGTAAAAAAGCAAAAGGCGAAATAATTTTTTTTTAGCTTTTGCTTTTTAGGTGGTTGTCCATTTTTGTCGCTGGCTGGTAAAAAAGCAATTGTCAAAAAATAAAAATATACAAAATAGGAGATTTGCTTTTTTGCACAAACGAAAAACAAAACATTGGCTAATGGAAAAAAAAATAAAAATTTCAATAGCAGTGGCAAAAGCAAAAATAAAAAGCATCCAGCTGATGGGTGCTTTTAAACCCTGCTCGTACTTAAAGTAAGTATGAAAAACTAGAGTGTTGTTCTTTTTGTGCAGCTCTCGATATTTTTGAAGAATCTTGACTCCAATATTTATAAAAAACTAATATTTACTAGCTCTACTTTGATCAGATACATATATAATTTAGTCTTTTTAAGAACTGTTAATAAATTGTTTTTTAGATATTTATTCATCAAAAATATTCCAGGAACTCAAAAATATTCCAGAAACTCTAAAAAAATATTTTTGGGGGAATTTTAGTGAAATGTTGGTGATTTTTTAAGATAGTGATTTTAGTGCGTACATTTAAACTGAATCAAGCCAAATTAATTGAAGTGAAATAATTATCTTAACATTGAGAAGAATTTTTTTTTAAATACATTAAATTTGGGTGTTATTGAAGTTTTTTTGGGGATAGAATATTATTACCTGGCAACATTGGTTTTAAGTGGTATTTAACAGACCAGCAGCTAAGGTATAATGAATGTTGTAAGTATGTACATATTTATAAACATAGATAATTTTAATGGATAATAATTAAATAAATACGAAAGAAAATCATTTTAAAGTCAATGGGGTGATGTGAATCCATATCGCACGTGTTCAACAGTGGGGTATTAACTCAAAATATGTATTTTTTGGAAAAAATCGACACCTAATATAGTTTTTGGTAATAAAACGGCTGGTTGAAAAGTTCTTTTTCATATGCCTTTAACCCTAACGTCTGCCAGACGTACGCTTTTTCAATTTTGTGCTCTAACTTTCACATTTGTTAACATACAACTTTCTCACGTTAAATTATCTCAGTTGTTTGCAGCACCTAGTTGGTGGTGGCAGTTTTTATGTTGTAAGTTATGTATCTTTTGAGAAATAAACACAAATAAACACAACAACTGTCTGAGAGACGTATCGTTTTATTAAGTGTTACTTTTGTAGCGAAGATAACTTTGTGTTTTGGTTGAATGTTAATGTATTGTTTCAAAAATGTGTTGTAAGCGCGGCTTGGACGACGCAGAAATGGAGTTCTTTTGCAAAACGTGTTGGAGGACTCGGAAAATGTGAGCGAATCGAAAGATGAATTATTGGAGGATAGTCTTCAAAGTGATGTAGAAGATGAGCTTTTGACATCGTTGAGCCTGACGAGAATATACCACCGATTCAGGAAAATCCTCAAGAAACTGAACATTTTACTACTGCGTTATTACGCTATCTCGACCCACTTTAAGAAGTAAAAGTAAGTGAGCTACATCGAAGGGTCAAAGTGATGGCCGAATTTCTTCAATGAATATAGTTCGTACGGCAAGAGGATCAACCCGGAAATGCAAATCACTGTACGACCCAATATTTTTTACTACCGAAATAATTTCGGAAATTGTTTAATGGACCAATGCCGAAATTTCCAAAAATTTTTAAATTTTAATGCTAGAAATTCCTATTTTATCGAAAACTTTGACCGACAACATTGAAAAAATTTTTCAAGATGCAGAAACCTATGATTGAGTTTGTAGTGGAGAACAGCGTGAATCAAAAGAGAGATAATACGGTGGCTTTTGCATATCAGAAATTAAACTTATGGCCAAAATGGTATGTGTCAAATGCGGTATACCTGTATGTGGCCACCACAAAACTTAAATTTGTAAATCTTGCACATAATGTTATTCAAATTATTTTTTTTTGTTTATATAAGTTAATACAGAAAACATTATCTATACAAAGTACAAAGAAAATATTTATTTAAGTTTTAAGAACCGAACTGAAGTCCTTTATAAAAACTCTTTAATTTTTGATAATGCTAACTGAATTTTATTTTTAATTTAATTTTTATTATAATTTTCTGTTTAAAAATTATATTTTTTTAAAAGAAATAGAATAAATAAATGTTTTCAACAATAAAATTTATCAATATTATTTTCGGTGATATCCTTTAAAGGATAGAAACAAGCATACGTCTCTCAGACGTGTCGTTATCTTTTCAGTATAAAAAAATAACGTTATCTTTCTAGGGTTAATTTAAATTAATTAAGATTGTTTTGCTTCTAATGAAAATTTGAGTTAGCACAGTATTGTTGAACAAGAACGATACATCTGTTGATGAACTATGGGGATTGGGCTTATAAGAAAATGCACGATTTTTTCTCGTGAAAACCTTAAACTTAAATCGAAAGCTTTTACGGTGACTTTTTACTTTTACTATTAGCTTTTTTTTAAGAAGAGGACAGTAATAAGGGTTTACTACTAGTAGTACTACTCACTAATATTATTTTGTTTAAATGCCTGTTTTTAGAAAATTAAAACAAGTGAGCTAGTGAGACATTATATTGAAAACAACAATAAAAACAAAAATTTTCTTTTGTTTTTAAAATAATTTTGCACTCACTCACTTGTTTTAAAGGTTTAAAAACCAGGGCTGTGGAGTCGTCCGAAAAAAGTACTTACTCCGACTCCGACTCCAAACGCTGAACTCTGACTCCACAGCCCTGATAAAAACAGGCCGTAAGTTATCTTGTTATTTATCAGTTGAACTTAATACTATTTATAATTTTTTGTTACATTTCTAAATGTCCTATTTTTTCTTTGAAAAAATATGGTCACCGTTTTTATAAGGAAATTCAGCCTTACAATTTAACAGCATTTAAATAATGTTTTTATTTGGGAATTCCTGGGAATTTTTACCCGAGTAGAAACCCTACGCAGAAAATATTCTTGTGTCAGAGTTTTAACTTATTGAAAATATCGTGCATGTTAGAAAAAAAAACTTATTCTTAAATACTGGTAACTTAACAACACTGACGGCAGCAAAACAACAGCATTATAAGTAACAACAACAATATCATCAATGCGAAAAACAACAAGTGAACCAGGGCTTGATAATAAATTTTCTAATAACGTACAAACTTTAAAAACAAAATGTACTTTTTAATCCGCGAAGGTGCCATTATTTTATTTTTAAGGCCACATAATTTTAAAGGCATGTTTACATTTAAAGCTACATTTTTTTAATTTAAAACTTTAAAAAATATTAAACTGTACAATGATAGAAAAATGTCTTAAGATTGTACCACATATGTCGCAGTGGTACCACGGTACCAATTAAGTATCTAATGTATAAACATAACGAACGATTTCGCCATGATTTCCCTCTATGGCGTGGACATATTTTGAATGTAATAAATTAAAAACGTTTTAAAAAGTTATTTTACCTATACTACACAGCTGCGTTTGACAAAGTTTTAAAACTTTTATATGATATTTTCCCCTTTTTGTTTTTTGACGTTTTAGTAGCTTCACGTGTATATTCTTTTTTTTTTTGTTGTAAAACGGTTTTGCTTTGTTTTATTAAAAAAGTTAACTGCTCAATTTACAGAACGTTGAAAGTAATTTAAACTTTCCATCAATATAAAATTGTTTCTAATATCGTAAGCACATGTATGCGAGTTCCATAGTCGTTTAAAATGAGTAGAATAATAAATAAAAATATATTGCTTTTATTGTAAATTGTTTTATTTAAACAAATTAAATCATTACTTTTCCATAGAAATGTTAAGATAATTTATTTATCTTATGACAAATAATATTTTTAATATTTTGTTTGTTTTAACAAAAAAATATTTTACAATTTTAGTTTTACTGCTTGTTTTTAGAAAATGAAAACAAAATTTCATGTAAGAAATTACACTGAAAGCAAAAACAAATTTTCATATTTTATTGTTGTTTTCAATATAATTTCTCACATGAAATTTGGTTTTAATTTTCTAAAAACAGGCTGTTATTTACATTTTATTGAGTAACATTTTTTTATTTATTTCAAAAATACAACAAGAATTTCAAATATTTGTTTAAAAAAATTTAAAATAAAATTCCTTTCAATATTATTTGAACGGCGCCCCGACTTTATGGACTTCCGAAAATCCATAAACCTAGTAACCCACTTCGTCCAATATCATCATCGGTAGAAGTACCCTGCTATGGGTTATCAAAATATATTGGGAATATATTAAAAAACATTATACTCGACAAATTTAACATACAAACATACCTATACACCTAGCGATAAGTAATATCATGACAAAATGGAATGTGCTACAAAATCACACTAAAATACCAAGGACACAATTTCTAATAACAATTTCAATAATGGAACAATGTATCGAAGAACTACAAATGAACAATATACGAATAAAACTGATCACAAAGTATGTGGATGATTTGTTTGCCATAATAAAATATAAAGACGAAGACATAATATTGAAAACATTTAACTCATATCATAGCAAACTGAAATTTACTCTAGAGAGGGAGAAGGACAATGCAATACCATATATGGATATGAAGATATTCCGACAAAATGGCAAAATAATAACAGATTGGTATATGAAACCACTTGCTTCTGGACGCTTGATGAATTTCCACTCAACACAACCCATGGAACAGAAGATAAATACAGCAATGAATCTAATTGACAAAGTTATAAAAATAAGCAACGTAAAATTTCAATTTAAGAATATGACAAGAATAAAGGATATTTTAATGAAAAACAATTTTCCAAAGGGGTTGATCAATTCATTACTGACTAAAGTTAAAAATAATATTTCATCAGGGGAAAAAACACATCTGGCAACGCCAAATACTATAGTCTACCGTTTATTCCAAGACTAACTGAGAACAACAAACTGAGAGAGATAATAAAGGATCAACAAATAATATTCGCGCATAAATCAAACAAGACAATACATAATTTATTTACACAAACAAAAACAAAGATTGAGTGTAGGGATCAAAGTGATGTTGTTTATCAAAATGAATGTGACGGCGGTGATAATGAGGAGTGTGGAAAAATCTACATTAGTATAACAAAGAGAAATTTAGGCGTGAGAATAGACGAACATAAAGCTGATATAAAAAGAGGAAAACAATCAACTGCACTTGCACAACACTGCATTGAAAACGGACACAAGCCAAACTTTGAAAAAGTGAGAATTTTAGATAAAGAGAAAAGGGAAAATAAAAGATACACGTTGGAGAGCTTAAGAATAAAACAAAAATCGACAAGTGCAATAAGCACAAAAGAAGACAAAGACAATACAAATGCAAACTACACCATTGCAATACTTTAGTAATAATAACAACTGTGACAAATTTTCTGTGATAATTTTTATATTTGCATACATTTATTTTAATATTTTAAGTTTTGTGTTGTGTTTTCCACCTTTACAAAATACTGTGATATAATTTATAAATGATGTAAACTGACGAAAAAGATTATTGTAAGTTAGTTTGTCAATAATTAAGATTATAATTATTGTTATTATTGACTACTTTTTACTTTGTATTTTTACAATGTTGCCAGATTTTAATAAAAACTCAATCCCTGAAGAAGTTGGAAAGAATACCAACGAAACGTCGGATTTTATTGAGAATGTAATAAATAATCTTTTATTTACATTAAATTAATGACCTTGAAAGCCTGCATATAGGAAACTATATAAACTATTTAAAGTAATCAAAAAAGGTCGATCAACACTTATAATTAAAAAAATTTAAAGTGTAAAAAGTTGAATAAAATGTATTTTAATATTACTACACACATGTAGCTCGCTTTTGCAAGCTCTCACATATTTTGCAATAGCAATTAAGTCCATTACACTGTGCTAGTTAAAAAACTGACAAGCGGGGCACCCGGTTAACCTAATTCGAGAACACTGAACCAAAACTGGTACCTTTTTTTTAGGTTAGCTACCGTTATTTCTAATAAACTAAAAAAATTTAAATTCCGTAAAAAATACCTTTAATAATGATTTGCTAATTTGCTAGTGGTTTTAGAAAAATATATTTTTTTTGGAAAAAAAAAAAATTATTTGTAAAATTTCAAAATTTTTGTGTGCATTAAAAATTGGAAAATGCAGCTTTGCTTCATATTTAACTTGACGTATAGAAAATAAAGTTCCAAATAAAACAAGCAACAAATGACAACTTTTGATTTTATTCACAAGGGAGGTATGAAAGCTTTATAAATTGTAATTTGGCTTACAATAAGAGTTTTTCTTTTCCCGGACTTTTTCATTTCCCGGGAAAGCGGGATTTATTTTTCAGTTTCCCGGGATCCCAGGAATTCCCGCTCAATACAAATCGATGCAAAATGTTATTTAATTTAATTTATTTGAACAAATAACATTTCCTGAGATCAATTAAATAAGTTTATAAATGCATTCAACTTTTTTATTTCTGTGGCAAAAAGGAAAAAGTAGTTAAGATCTTCATGGAAAAAATTTGTAGGATTTTTGAGAAAGTTATAGCAAAATAACTTTTTGGTTATCTTTTCTCAATGTGCAATAACATTTGGAATAATAAAAACTTCCGATCTGTGACATTAGGGCCCGTTTTCACAACTGACCGATAGCTAAAAGTAAACTTTAACCGGCCTTATAAAAAATGTTCCATTAGTATAACTTTACTTTAACCTAAAGTGAGCGATAAAGTAAATTAAGGTTTATACTACCTGGTAGGTTAAAGTAAAGTTTTAATAATGGAACACTTTTTATACGCCCGATAAAATCCTACCTTTAGCTATCGGTGAGTTGTGAAAATGGGGGTAAGAGTGTTTAGGAATAAAAACTTAAAAAACTTTAACCGCAGAGAACTGATGATTTTATTAAATTTGGAATAAATTTCCAAAAGCCACCTTGGAAGTTTTAAATTGTTCTCCTATAAAACTAAGCAAATATACTTAAGCTCTTATTGCCAAAAAATTTAGTTTAAACCAACAGCAATTATGTAAAACCAAAAAAGTTTAATTACACTGAGTGACAAAATTTCAACAAAGTCTCAATCTGACAGCTAATCTTTGTGTAAAATCCGAATATGAAGTCCGAATTGTCAAAAGTAGAAAAGTTTTTCAGATATTCCAAAATAACCGTTATTTGTGTTTTTATAAAAGATGATGTGACTGAAATGCAAATATCTGCAAAAATTTTAAACAAATTTTGTATTTCTTTCTTTTTAGTGAAAGGTTATAAAATTTCTAAAATAATCATGGGTGGTTTGTAAAGATTGGTCAAGAAATGGCAGAGGTACAGGGGAGAAAAGTTCAAGCTTCATTGAAAATTTTATGGTTTTTGTTCAATTTTGCTCTTTTGAAGTTATTTTTTTAAACCAAAAAATAAAATTTCTTTAAGTTTTATCACTTACAACATTAGCCTATTTCAATACGAACATTTTGTGCCAAATAGGATCCAGATTAGTGCAAAAATTGACAATTCTGACTTCATATTCGGGTTCAGCGGAAATTATACATAAAGATTAGGGCCAAATTCATTTGGTCAAAAAACTGTCACGTAGTGTTATTTAAACAAATTATTACAAAATATTTCTTTTAAGTTAGGATTTTAGTTCAGAACAAGCATTTACAGAATTTCTAATTTTTATCAAAAAAATTTCAATGAGAAAACACGTTTATTTTCTGCGGATGTTTGCCTTTATAGCCAAAAGAACATTATATAATCTCTAGACACTTTCAGTTTTCTTAGCAGTTCCTTCAAAACTTGTAATTCCTTTAAAAAAAATATTTTCTGCGAATCGAATATGCTCTTTCATTCCTTTTGTCATCATTTCTTATAGAATCTAATCCGAAAAATCTTTTATTCAGCTGCTCTGCATATAAAATCAATTAATTTTTTGAAGTAAGTGGATATAACTGTTTTCGTTTTTATAAAACAAATCTGGGTGTTTAAACATATTTAAAATTCTGTAAATTTTTACTCTTCTTCTTTCGAAATTTCAGAGCATTAAACAATAAACATTGACTTAATTATCGGTTATAAATTGACATCTCTTTGGCGTTTGCCAAACTGTCTTAATTTAACAAATTTAGTTTTTCGTTATGTTAAATTAAAAAGTATTTATTTGGTGTAGTTTATAGACTTTTTCCTAAAAGAAGATGATAACGATTGGAAGGAGTTGTGGTAGACTTAAGTGATTGAAACCAAACAAAAGAGAAAAAAAAAATTGAATTAAAGCCAATCAACAACTCAAAATTCATTTTTGCCTAAAGGCTAAGATCTGTTTCATTCTACAACTTATTTACAATTATAGCGGGAATTCCCGCACAAATTTCCCGCATTGTATGGGAGCCCTCCTAAGGGGTGGCGATAACGGGCAAGTATGGTTTGAGAAAATTTTTAGGACGAAAGAGTAGTGGAGGTCCGTCATACATTTTATCCCCTTAGGGGCGACTCCTAGGCAATTATGGGACTTTTTCTTCCATACCCAGTAAAAACTTCGCTAACTTTTTCAAAATGAATAGCTTCTTTAACTCATTATTTAGTAGCTTTCTTCTATAACTACATCTATAACAACTTCAATAACTACTTTTTTCTGGATGTATTAAAGTAAAAAAATAATGACTTGCTTTTGAATGCGTTCATTTTGGGACATCACTTGTAAAATTCATTGGTTCTTTCAGTAGAATTGTGAGTAGTGCTCTTATGTTTTTCTGATTACTCGGCACATTACTTTGTAGGCGATATTTTTACTGGGTATATTTCTAGCCTGTATTGGAAATTTTGTGTGGGAGCTCCCTTAAAAAATGGAGATAGTGCTTAGACTTGTTAGAAACAAATGATGGGGATAAAAAAAACAAAGTAGGGTTGGTCATACATGAGCCGTCTAGTCCTAGCCGCTGCACGGGCCAACTTTAAGAATTTCCTTAAACCGCCTTGTTTGCATGGAAGCTCCCCTAATGGATGTTGATAAGGGCCAAGTATGTTTTGGGAAAATGTTAAGAACAAAATACAAATGGAGGTCGGTCATATATTTTATCCGCCTAGAGGCGGCTATTTCATATTTTTAATGTTTTTCTCATTTTTTATCGATTTTCCCAAGTTAAGTTTGTACGTTTTTATTGGGTAAATAAATTTTAATCAGGAATCTAACTCATATCATCTTATTCCACACCCCTTTAGGTACCAGAATCCACTCTTAAGCCGTTTCTTGACACACTAGGTCCCTTTTCTCGGATAAGTTCTCATATGCATTGCTTATACTACTGTAAAGGAACATTAAAGTAAAATTATAAGAAAAGACAAATGTGTCATGTGTTATTTTTTTTTTTTTTTTTTGGTAAAGATTTATTTTTCATGTCTGTACGTAAACACATTTGCATAAAAGAAACATTTTCTAAAGATATATTACAAACGATGTTACTTTAAAGTGAAAACTTTTACCACTCAGCAACAAAAGCAGCTCGACAGAAGGAGGATGCCTTTTTCGAGTATTATTGTCTGGCAAGACAGAGAAGAGTTTAATAAAAAAGTAAACTATTTTAAAAGAAAAACAAAAGGTTTTTGAGGTAATTTTTTTTTAACTTATACTTTAGAAAAAATGGAAAACAGATTAAAAAATTTGAGATTAAATCGATTTCAATAAGACTACTGATATTCTATATAAACAAATAATGTCAGCTGAATTAAATCAATATGTGTAAACAGATATTAATATTTAAATAGTAGGCAGTAAATATAAAAAAAGGTTGGGAAACAATTGAACTTTAAAAGAATCTTAGGCGTAAGAACATCTTATTGAATCTTATTGATTAATTTCATGCAATAATAATCGAAATTTCTTGGCAAAGAGAAATTTTAAATTAAGCGTTTTTCAACATTTTTTATTATTCGAATTTATTCTATGAGTTACATTCTGCTGGTGTCTAATATTTGTAAATTTTTCTGTACATACAATATACTTCATTGCTATCCAATGGATAGCTAAGGTAAAATGTAACAAGGAAATACAATATAAAAGTCTGGTAGTGTATAAAAGTCATTCCTAAAAATTTAAGGAATAGAACTATTACAAAAAAGCTTTATAAAATACATAACTGAAATGTAACTCATAGAATAAATTCGAAAAATAAAAAATGTTGAAAAACGCTTAATTTAAAATTTCTCTTTGCCAAGAAATTTCGATTGTTATTGCATGAAATTAATCAGTAAGGGGGGGGGGGGGGGGGGAGGTTGTTGTAGTGGCCGAAGTAGGAGTAATTTCAGTTTGAAAAGGCAAAAAGGTCCCTAGGGACCTTCTCACTCATCGTAGGGTTAAACGTGCGTACATAATCATAGTTTGATAAAAATTAGCCACAATATAATTAAGTGCAATAAAACAACATCCATATAAACCCCCTCACCCACCTACCACCCAAAAAAATCTAACACGAGCAATAAATAAAAAAAGATACAGTGCCGCTCAGTTGATTAGGTTCATAAGTTTTTTAACTTATCTTAATACATTCTCTAAGAGAACAATTAATTAAAACTAAAGTTGATAGGTCTTTTGTATGCTAACCATTTAGAGAATCAAAGCTAACGGCACAATAAATAGTTTTTGTTATTTTTTGCTTTTTTGTAAAAATGCAGTAAAAATACATGTAAATATTAGCTCACTTGATTAGGTTAATTAAGATTAAATTCAGTTTAGCTATAACAACGGATAAAAACTTTAATAATTCGAGTGTTTCTGAATGTATGCAATATTGTTTTAGTATTTTTTTTAAATGGGGCCCAGTAAGCCATTAACTTAATAAGAAAAAGGCAAAATTAAAGCTTTTGTGCAAACTAGTCTAAGTCATAGAGGTATTGCAAAAAAAAAAAAAAAAAATTGGACAAAGTCAGAATGTTGTTAGCAATTTTATAAGAAAACAGTCTGATTACGGAAAAACATGAAAGAACGTACGCATAGAGACACAACAAAGGCTGACAGAAGAGCTATCATAAGATCTGCCCCCAAATCGAGTGATTCTGCTGTAAAAATTAAACAAAAAACGGGTGTTACAGCAAGCGTCGCTACGGTAAAACGTATTATATAAAGAGCCAAGCATTTAAAGAGATTACACATTACAAAATTTGAGCTACTTTTTAGGCTAAAATAAATTTAAGCCAAAATTGGACAGATATGGCTGAAATTTGGAACTTAAGAGTTTTTCAATGGCAGGCACGCTGGGGCTTTTGAAAGATGTAATTTTTAGGGTTGCCACTTATGAAAAAAGCAAAAAACTCAATATCTTGAAAACTAACGAATACACTTTTTTGAAATTCGGCATGATGAAAATACGCCAGGGTGCTAACAAAACGGCGTTGAAGCCATCCAGACAAAATCACATTAACGATAAGTTTTTAAAAAGTTTTGCACCTTTTACTTTAACGAAACCAAATCTTGTTTTGAAACATTATTTAAATCAATTTCATTGATAATAAAATTTTAAACACCATCAGTTTTATACTGTTTATTTTTTTTTTACAAATCCAAACACTAGAAAAGTTGCTATATTTTAAGTAGAGGATGTCTGAAAGAACAAATATATCTATCAGGGGTGTGCTGGAATTGGAAAAGGTAAAAGGCAAGAATTTGTAAGTTGTTTTTAATACACTTTTTCTCTAATTTTTGTCACAAAATTCTGTTTAATAGAGAAAATTTCTTTATAATATTTGTTCTAAAATTTATTTATTACAGTAATCTTATTAAAAAACGACTTTTAAAATTCTTGCGGTTTACGTTTTTGATTTCCAGCACACCCCTGCTTATGCGCAGTAACGTAACGCCAGAAGTAATTTCAATTGTTTCTCAAAAATTTTTATATGTATAGTTTTCTTTTTTATTTTTTGGTATAAAGCGCAACTAGCACTACATTAAGCTACAAAAAGGATATTGGTTGAACAACATGGCCCTAAAATACAACCGTATTTGCATTCTGGTATAACATTAAAAAAGTAGACTGTTCGCTGAAAATGCCCATCTGTACCTTTAAACGAGCAAAGTTTTTTAATTTGATAGCTTGAAAAATAAATCTATGTAAGTCCAAAGCTTATTAAAAAAGATTTTATACAAAACGTCTTGCTCAACTCGCAGTCTTATTGAGTTTTGTAATGCAAGGCAAAAACCACTTCTGTTTTTTTAACGTCACACCAGCGCATATTTTTGCCTATATCATTTGCAAATCCTTAGCGTCGATTGTTGTAATTTTTTTTCTGAATATAGTGCTGCTTCATTACTTTGCATATATAAAAACCGTTTTTACAAATTTGACTTCCTTATTTAATTTTTTTTACATTTTGATGTACAAATATCATGTCACGTCAAAATGGAAATGCCCATATATGTATGTATATGACAAAAATATTAAATTGTTTTAAAAGTTAATTCTTCATTTTTCTAAAAAAAAATTAGAAAATTCCGTACGAATTATGAAATAGTGACGTTTGTTTATTTCAGAAACGTGCAATTGCAAACTTGATATTAACTTTGAAATATATCGTTACCAAAACACAAAAGGCCCTAACTAGTAAAAAATTAAAAATCGGCTTTTTCATTAAATCTGATATTTTGCATCAACACAAATGTCACAAAATATTTTTGAACCTTTCGACCAACATTAGCGATTTTATTGACAAAAATCAAAACGCCCCATCTACAAAAGATAATATAATCAAAGCTAAAAGACTAACTTATGGTTTGTATAATGTGCAAAATTTTTCATTGTTAAAACAACAATGAAATTTATGAATTTATTATAAAATATAGTTTTTTTCTTCTCCTGTAAAATTTTCAAAATGTAGATAGGGCCTTTTGCATTTTAGGTGACGACATGTATGTATGTATGTCAATTATTTATTAAAAAAAAACGTAGGTCCTATACCTACTCGAGGAAAACACTAATCCTGACCCTGTAAAGAGTAAAGTTTAAATTTTGTGCACCAGTGAATTTTGAATTGTGAATTTCAAAAGAAATTTTTTTCTTAAGTTAATTTTCTACATTGAAGGCTCTACTCGCGGTCAGCTACTTTAAGTGGACATCTCCCTTGTGCAGATAGGTTTCTTACGCATGAAAAGTTAATTTTCTACATTGAAGGCTCTACTCGCGGTCAGCTACTATAAGCGGACATCTCCTTGTGCAGATAGGTTTCTTACGCATGAAAATCAAACAAATTGCAATCCATCAAACGGATGCTCCCGTGACCGGTCGGGGACATGAAGTTAACATAAATTCTCATAAAAAAGCTTATTAGCTTACCACAGCTGTCTCCGCAGAGAAAAAATTTTGATTGTGCATAAGATCTTAGAGTTGATCCAAAATAACTAAGCCATGTTTTATCCGATCAAAGCCAGTTATCCACTTTTCACAACGTTATTTAGTAGACAGTCAAAAAAGATATAAATAATTTCAATTGAACCATCACTTGACTCTGGATGGCGGCTTAAAAAGAAGGCCAAAAAATAATAATCTTAAATAACAATAATTAGTATTGTGGTTATTTTGTTGAACTTTTTATGGTTTTTAATCCAAATTTTAATATATTTAATTAGGCTAAAGTTTTTCAAATTTAATAATTTTTGTGAAGAAAGGAATCTTACAACATAAATTAATTAAAAATTCTTTGATAATTTGTTCATTCTTGACTGCCGCGGGGCTCGAACCCAGGCTTTCACGAACAGGTTACCCTTACATGTTTCAATTGTAGCCACTCAATCACTTCAGAGGATTTTGCCGTTTAACACTCACAGCCATTGACGACTGCTGGCAGCCAATAGTCAAACATCAATCTTTAAACAAAATTGCATATAACCTTTGGTAGATTGAAATTTGCCTTGAATGATTATCTATTTTAATTGATTTATATGTTCTTCCTTACTTCTGTTTTTTCGTACTTTTTGTCAAGAATTCTTCTCTAAGTAAAAAGTACATTTTTCTGTTTTTAATTTTTTTTTGTCTTAAGTAATGCAGAGTTGCATATTTTAGTACTTTGCATGGCTGCCACTACAATAGGAATCAGATGGAATGTTTAAAAAACTTTTAAAAAGTGTTAAAATGTCTACCTGTGTAATCATTCAAATTTTATTCTAATTGTATATTTTATGTCCTGCCAGTGCCGGACAAAAATTTTTTCTCTCACGGTTTCTGTAATTCTATTCGAATAAGTCCTGCAGTTTCTCCTATCCTAAGACAACTATGGAGGGGTACATAAGCTCAATGAAAAAAAAAGAAAATCATATTTAGAGGCGAGGCACACTTTTACCTCCGTGGGTTCGTTAGCAATCAGAATTGCCGCATTTGGACAAACGAGAATCCACAAGTGACTGCTGATCAGCCGATGCATCCAGAAAGAGTGGCTGTGTAATGTACGGTTTATGGGCTGGCGGCGTCATCGGCACGTTCTTTGAAAAAAGGTGGACCTGAACGATGTGTGGTTCCAACAGGATGGTGCCACTTGCCACGCAGCCAACGATACAATGGCTCTTTTGCGCGAGTAATTTAATGGCCATATTGTCTCACGGCGTTGTTAATTGTCCGTGACGATAATTGCAATTACTTCTTTAGGGTTATTTAAAAGCCAAGAATAATTTAAGAGCTAAAGGATGAGATAATTCGGCACATTAACGACATTGAAGCTCAATTATGCCCAGATTCTTTGAAAATATGGACCATCGGATAGAGGTATGCCATCGTATGCCATAGATCCTTCTAATATAATATAAAATAAAAAATATTAAGATAATTCTCTGAAAACTTTTTGTTTTATTTGTTACGAAAATGTTTTATTGTTACAATAGTTTTTTTTTTTTAACTATTGTACACAAAGCCGCTTGTCGTTATACAAAGAGAATTAATTTTAATTTTTTTTTGAATACCATATTCGTCAATACAATTAACTTTTTATTTGAAAAGGCACCAACTACCGAATTTGTAAATATAAAAAATAATTTTCTAATTTAAATTGTTGAAACTTAACAAATATTTTTAACAATGAGTTTGTTGTATTGAATAAAATATTTGTTATCAACTGAACATACATTTTTATTAGGAGTTTGTCGTATTAACAACATATTTTATTGTTAATTTGAATAAGAAATTGCATTTAAGAGTTGTTTTTTTTTTTTAATGTTTTAGTAAAATATATTAAAGGTCGCATTACAAATAACTTTTTCAGCAACAGACTTATCCCTGGATGCATTCGGAAGTTCCGACATCACCACAAAACGAACTTTTGGCCCCATTGTTGGTAATAGTTGAAATACTAGAACATATAAAAGACCTGTTCAAATTTCTTTACGAATCACTAAATAATAACTTTACATACCCTGTAGGATGATACAGTTTCTCAGTAACATAATATCCCTTATTCCTTCAAAGATTTTGACCCAAAGATTTTTTTTTACTTTTTTCACAGTAAATAATTTTTAACTATGATATACAAATTATTTTTATACAAAAAAAAAAAAAAAAAAAAAAAAAAAAAAAAAACAAATTATAAATACGGCAATTTTCAAACATATTAATTAAGAAAATTGTTAAAAATATTAGAAAAGTTTTAAATAATTTATTTTTTCTGTGAACTATATTAAATTGTGAACAAAAATCAGTTTTCTGTTTTGGGTCTCTCTGTAGTACTTAGGCTTGGTTTTTGAGATCTTAGTTAAACTAGGTTTAGTTAATCTTTAAACAGATTTGTGCCAACACTTCCAAATTTGTATACAAACTTTGGACGGAACAGCTTTGTTTTGCTTAAAATGTTGGTCTTAAATGAAATAATAAAAAACAGAACACATTTTTGGTAGTAAACAAATTACACTGTGCTAGTTGTAAAATAAGACAAGTCGGGCACATAGCGTCTTAGCATAATTCAGGTACGCTGAATCCAATGGTGCCCACCGTTTTTAAGGTTAGCTCTTGTTTTCAAGATATACCGTTATTTCGAAAATGGCGGAGGTTGCACAACATGTAGTCGCGTAACTCTAAAACGGTTTAGTTTATTGAAATTACTAAGAGAACCGAAACTCCGCAATAAAGTTACCTTTAAGTAAAGATGAACCTTTTTCGAAGGTACGCAGTCGTTTTAGAAACATAATTTGGACAAAAAAAAAAAAAAAAAAAAAAAAAAAAAATTTTGTTTATTAAAAATTCATAAAAAATTTGAAAATGTAGTAATGCTTAGACATATAGAAAACGAAGCTGCAAACAAAACAAGCCATAAATGATTAAAATCTGTTACCAACTTAAAAATAATTAATTTTAGAATTTCACAAAAAGCAATATTTGTATTGGAGCCCCCCTAAGGGGTGAAGATATATGGCAATTATTTTTTAAGAAAATGTTAACAACAAAAAACTAATGGAGGTCAATTAAGTAAACCGTTTTAAAGTTACGCGAATATATGTTGTTCAACCTCCTCTATTTTCGAAATAACATTATGTCTCGAAAACAAGAGCTAACCTAATTGGATTGGCACCATTGGATTCAGCGTACCCGAATTATTCTAAAACTCCATATTCCCGGCCGAATTTCGAGCACAGTGTTGTTGTTATTATTACCCATTACATAGGCCACAATATAGTTTGCTTATTGATGGGGTACTTATTGACCCATAAATTGGGTGCCGGAGACAATAATATGGTAAACGTAAACATAAAAATGTTTTGTTTAAAATAGATTTTTTACCATATCGAAAATTATGTTTTCTCTGTGTTAACAATAAGAACAAAATTTCTGAAAAGGCAGTAACGTGAGCCGGTAAATTTACCAAAAACCAATGATGTAGTACTAAAGCATACTTAGATATTTGACCTGAATTTTTAAAATTTAATTTTTAAAATCATATTCAAAAGCTTTATGTCTTGCAATGAGTTATTCCAAATTGTATTAATGCTAGATCTAGTTATGGAACGATTTCTACCAATTTCAAAAAGAAGCTTGAGTAATTTTATTCAAGTATCAATAAAACTGCGCTCATGTAGTTAAGTAACAAGTTTAATATGGACAGTTTCACGACATTTCAGACAAATGGATGAAAACGTTTAGATCGACTTAAAAACTGGTTCATTTCCATCTAATATGATTTAATATAACATCATACAATAACCAAAAAGGATTTCTCAGCTTTAAAAGCCTTGGAAAAAAACTCACATTTCCTTGAAAAAAGAAGAAACCAATAACTACAAATATGCCAGTTAAAATGTTGATTCTTACTCGATTTATTTATTACAATAACTCAATGCTTATCATTCTTGAGGCATTAAGGCGATTGACACAATCCACACCTACAATAAATGAATAATATATTTTTACATTTGACTTTTTACTTTCCCTTTTTTATTACAAACATATTTCTTCTGCATCTTTTGGTTTAATTTATGAGAGGATTTTGAGGGTGGAAAAAATAAAATTCATCAACAGGAGAAATGACACATAAAACACAATTTAATCAAATGCTATAAATCAGTCAAACCCTTTTAATATATTCGGCTGCCTTTAAGAACACCTTTAGCACAAACAGGATATAAAAAAACAACAATATCGCTTTAAAATTCAATATCCCAATAAGCAATTTTGCTGGAAATCAAGTGCAAAATAATTTGTATTCAAGTTCGAATTTCAAGCTTCAAGGCTTGAGATATACTTTTGTTTCACTTTATTTCAATAGCATTCTCCAGTAAAATGGGAATTTGAAATCAAGTGAATATTAGTAAAATATTTTGAAACTTGAATAACATTTAAAAACACGTCTGAACTCAAGTTTATTTTCAGTTAAATTTCAAGCACTTAAAATTTTATTTTTGAGTGCTTATTGGGTATAGGAATAGGAAATTTCTCTAAAATATTAAAATTATTATAATATGCGGTGTATTTTTTAAGACGTAAAGAACTTCCGATACATTAAAAATCACCATGCCAAGACGTTTACAAATCTTAAAAACTTATTTCCAAAATTCGGGCTCTCTTCACCAAACTTATAAAGCACTTCGTTTAGTCTAAGGTGCGCGTTATCGCGCACTTGAGCAGCAATTACCCAACACTATGAATCGATTAATGAACATGTTTACTATAAAATAAAATTAATCCAAATACAACTCGTTCCTTGCGTACAGTAGATACCAACGCCGCTGTAGACGTGAGTGTGACAGAGGATCCGCTAGCAACCCGGTCTCTCCCCTTCCATTCCTCGGAAAAGTTTAAGGAACATTTTTGTCCTACATCCATATAAGATCCAACTGGAGCAAGAATTTGAGCCAGCGGACCATTAATTTTTTCATGTGTTTGGTGAATGGGCTGAAAATCAATTGTTGTGAGCACAATCCTCATGTGATCTTCAGACTCCGTTACATTTCGAAAAATCACTGTTTGGTGCGGTGCATGCTGAAGCCGTCATCGGCCCTTTTTCTTTTAATTCGAAGCTAATGTCCACATCACCGTGAATGGCTTACACTTCCGGCAAATGATTCTTGATTTTTTTATTCCGCATATCATTGCAAATCATTTGAAAGAGAAATCATTACATCGAGACGGCGCAACTTGCCATACAGCGCGTAAAACCATCACTTTGTAGAGCCAATCATTTGGTGACCGAATTATCTCAAGAAATTGACCTGTGAATTGGAATTGTGTTTTGACAACTTTGAACTTCTTTTTGTGGGGTACGTCAAATCTTTAGGCTATGCTGATAATCCAGCAACGATTGATCATTTCGAAGGCAACATTCGACGCACTTTTGAAGAAATAAGACCGGGTACGCGTGAAAAAATCGATGAGGCGATTTGCCAGAAACTATTTATAACATTAAATGTCATAAAATTTTTGAGCTGATAAAGATAAAATTTCAGTTGTTGTTTTTTATTTTTAAGAAAAGTTCTATGCCTTAATTTCTAGTGACGCTTTTAAAAAGTTGTTTTTGTCTAGAAGTTTTAAAAAATAAAATAATATTTAATTCGAACGAAGTATTAAATAACAACAATAAATACAGTCTTATACCACCCACCACTAGTAGGGAAAAGTATTCATTTATTTATTTTGGGGGTTTCACAAGGTTGTCGTAAAGTTGTAAGCTCATATGTCTTAAAATAATTACAATAAATATATATGACTGATATGGGCAACCGCTTATAATTTAGATCTTTACTGAACAGTTATGCCGAATCAATTAACACAGCATTAAATTTTTATTTCGTTTGAAACAAAACAGTTTTTTTTTTTAAGCAATTGTAAAATATTATTTAGGACATTATGACGATATGACTTAATAGCACACCTTATGAATCCCCAATTTTTAATTTAAAATGTCTTTTAAAAAATATTTTACAAATTCAAATTTATATTCTTAGATAAAGCCTGTCGAAATCATTTTATTAGTAGTTATTAGGGTATTCAAACGATTAACCGTTGTTCGATTAATCGATTTTGGACGATTAACTGTTCGAATAATTCAAAATTGCTTGTTTTCGATCAACGAATAATTCGAATGATTAATGTCGATTAATCAAAAATTAGTTTTTTCACAGTATTGGTTTTTTTTTATGTAAAAAACAAGTTGGTACGTTTTAAATACCCTTTTATTGTTTCTTTACTCAGGAACATTTCCATCAAGTAACAATTTTTTAAAATAAAGTACAAAGATTGAAATGAAAGAATTGGGGAATAATTTATTTTTAATGCTAAGTTCACACTTAGATTTTTAAACGCGTTTAAGCAAAATGTTGATTTAGCTAATCAAAGCCGTTCACATTACATTTGAGATGATTAAGATGACAGATGATTAAGAAAAAAAAAACACAACAAACAATTTTTTTTTTTAAAGATTAGAAATGGATTAAAACACTTCTATAAAGTTATTAGAAGATTATTTTAATCATTTTAATAATGAAATTGTGAGAATTTATGAATTATTTAAGGAAAAAAATAAAAACATTAAGCAGAAATCTTGGCCGGTTGTACACAATCATGTTGGCGATTCTACATTTGAGGTATGTCCAGTGGATTGATTCTATGTGATTTATGAAGTGATTTAGTTGTAATCATGTCAATTTGAAGTGATTAACAAATCACTTCAATGTATGGGTACTCATATCGATTTTGAAGTGATTAGAGCTTAATTACGTTCGCACTGCTTAAACGCGTTTAAGAAGCCAAATGTGAACATACTATAAGAATGTTTAGTACAGACTTTTACCACAACGATTAAGTTAAAGAAGATGATTTTTTTGAGATGAATGAAAACAACTTTTTACCAAACCTTCACAAGACTATTAAAAGTATTAAAATTGTTTAAAAAAAAAACAAAAACGAATTTAGGTGGTATAATGGATGACTACCAATTTTTAAAACAAAAAAAAAAAAAAAAAAAAAAAAAGAACAGAGAAATTAGATATGGGCATTTCCTGGGGTCGCGAACGTACGTTCGTACGCTTTTGATGTACAAATAATATAGAAAACAAAACTTTTCCTAGCATTTTTTCTTGCGATTCGATAGCATTTGGGTAGATGTATGTTTAGTGCAAAGGATGGATTTAATCGAGTTTAAGTTTTCATAATAAGAGTTATAAACATGTGGTCGCGAACGTACGCAAAATAGAAGTCAACTTTGGCTGACAGCAGTTAAATGTAAAAATCTGCGTAATGGAACGGAATATTCAAAAGTGATTAATTTATTTTAAAAGTGTATTAATGTAGGTCTCCATGCAATATTTACCAAAAAAAATATCTCTTTTGGTTTTTGTTTAATTGGCTTATGTACCGGTCGCGAACGTACGGGTCGCGAACGTACGATTTTTCCATATGTTTTTTTATTATTATCACCATGCAGTTTCCCATTAATGTCTTCAAATTTCCTTAACAAACAACTAAATACTCAATTTACAATTGATTGTAATGAAAAGATTATGAAGAAAGAGTGTAAACATAACATATTTTTGCATGTAAAATAAGCATATAAAAATGTGTTTAGAAGTAGAAAATATAAGAAAATATAAAATTTTCCAGTTTCCAGTGCAATTTCTTCGAGTAAAACAGCTGAGACATGCTATGAAGCCTTTCTTTTAAAACAACATAGACTTTTTTTATAATAATAAACAATAAAAGACGATGATTATCAACATTTTATTTTTTCATCCTGGTAGACCATTCTAGGGAAATGCCCATATTCTTTATACCGCTTTACTTTCAATCTCTCCAACGTCAACAATTGGTAAAAGAATCTTTTCTAAATCAAGTTTCATTAAAACTAAAGAAAGAAATTGTTTGAAACATAAACATTTAAGCTGTTTACTCTTTTTGAAATATTATTTTAGAAGATTAGCATAAATGTTGATGCTATTTTCTATTTAAAAAGTTTTCCTCTTTTATTACATGAAATTGTTAAATTGTTGTTACTTTTTTAATACAATTTTTATGTTAAACAATATATTTATTGGTCTTATTTTTAAACTTTGAAACTTGACAAAATTAAAATTATTCGATTAACCGAATAATATTAAATTGTTTGATTATTATTCAATTAAATTTTTATTTCGTAAAATTATTTGCGCGATTAATCGATTAATACAAAACATCGATTAATTGAATACCCTAGTAGTTATATGGCAATGTGAATTTACAGCTTTATATTAATTTACTTACTAACAACAATTGTACTGAGAGAAAGCTTTATTCATATATTTTTAGAAACCCTCCTACAAACCACTAAAGTCTCCAACTACACACCGTGTTAATTAGAAATAAAATTGGAATGCGGCTGTAAGGCATCATATCTTCAAAAAGGCCATTAATAAGATTCTTCACTGCTTTATTTCCCCCAGTTTCGATACTCTGGTGAATACTAAGAATACTTGAATACTAGTGGTGAATATTAAGGTGTACTAAGTTTGTCATTCCGAGTGAAACTTTTTCAGTATTCATCTTAGACGTTGTAAGGTACATATATTCTGGGTCCTTGATGAATTTTAAGAAGCTTTAGCCCTGTTTCCGTTCATAATTTACCATATGCCTTACTTATATGGTTTTGTTGTTTGATATAAATATCATTATATATATACTAAGAATATTTCTTCCACAAAAAAAAATCAAACAAAAACAAACAAACAAAACAAACAAACAATTTCAAAAACAAAAAAAAACTTTCAAGATCAATTTCTATCCCTTAGAGTGCGATTAAGAATAAGAATATGGTGGTAAAATTGGATCCACTTTAGCTTTTAATGGCTTGGTAATGATAACACTGTTCGGGCAAAAACAAAAAAGTCGGAAGCAAGAACTTTGTTATTGGATTTAAATTGACTTTCGAGAGCTGTATTCCAAAATATTCACAGATTGATTCTGCAACGTCTATTTTATTCGTTGTGTACCGGGCTTTTTGATTAATGATAAAAATTTAATATGAATTTTTTTAAAACAAAAAATAGTATTAAATTTTTATTAAAAAAATTATCGCTTCTAATTTCTGAAAAATTTCAAAACAGTAAAAATATAAAAAAAAAATTATTTGGATGACTCAAAGAAATTTTATTTCAAAGTATTTTGATCAAGATCAAACAAATCGTTCTCAAGTTACATAAATATAATAAAAAGTATTAACACTGCTAAAAATGCACTTTTACTTCTTTTTTTTTCTTGATTTCTTTTCATGATTAAGTTTTACAAAAACAAAATGGTTAAGAACGTTCTAAGTAATTTCGTAGTCTATGGAGTCTAGTAAAGCAGCATTTCTTTATTAGAACACCTGCTTATCGCTGCAGTTCCTTTACTTTTGTATCCTTGTGTAATTAACCGAATTTTTTACTACAAAACCAATAAAAATATTTTGTACAATGTAGAAAAAACAAGAAAAAAAATAAATACAAAATGGAGTCAATGAAAAAAATCTTAATTAAAGTGTAAATAATAGCGAACTAAAAAATATTAATTGTACATATTTTTTCATCATAAAGTTGTGGTGGCTCATGAAAGTTTAATTTAATCTATGATAAATCACGCGTTATAAATTTTAATTAGAGGAGATACCAAAATACAGTGTAAGCAGTTGAGCGTTTTTATGAAAAAACTTGCTAAATATTTGTTTCAATTAAGCTTAAAATGCAAAAACACCTACGATTTTAACAATAAAATAATTAATTAAAAATGTTTATATGAATGCATGGAACAAATATATTTCATTGATGTTTGTAAAAGTTTATGTAAATTTCAAATACTCTATACGGCATTCTACAGGGTGGCGAAGAACGTGAATTATTTATATAGATATACACGTTTTTAAACATGGAGATGCCAAGTTCAAGCCGAACTACAAACCTGCAATGAAGCCAAAAGAGCAGCATCAGATAGAACTCGATGGAGCGCAGTTAGTAAGACCCTATGTTCCTTATAGGAATTTTATGATTATAAATATTAATATATCATATAGAGAAAAATATTTTTTGATTTCCTTTATTTTTACTGTGTTGATGTTCCTTTTGAACAGCACATTTTTAGATTTTTTTGGCTTATGGTTACAGAGATATCGAATATTAAAAAAATCGTGTTATAAGAAAACTATTTTCAAATAAATACTCATAACTTTTTCAATATTAGTCCAAATAGAATAATTTCTTTTTGTTTTTTTTTTTCTTTTTAAACTATAATTTTTTCCACAAATTTTAAGACCCATTTGGTTGTGAGATTCAAAAAACAATTTTTTTTTCTGATTTTTTTAAATTTGTTAAAAAATAAAATTTTCGATTAAACCACTGTGCAAAAACTTTCTAGGATTCCGCAAGATATATTTTTAATTCTAATTCATTTGTTGTGTTAATTGCATTAGCTGTGTCTAAATAGTCATAAAATAACTAAGAATTATTTAAATATGTTTTTTACTTTTATCTAAGCAAAATATATTACTGATCATAGCACTCTTTACGCTTTTCGTGCACACAAAATTTTATTTCATGATAGGTGCTTACATGGCAGTATTAACTAATAACGAAACAGTACCTCTAGTGCAATATAGTGACTGCTTTAAACAGATTTTGTGTCCTTTTCCATCATCAGATTGTTATTTTGGGAAATGTTTAGATTGTCCAGGCTGACTGATTTTGTAAAAAAGTTATTATAAAATGCGTCTAAAATATTTTACTTTTCTGATGGCGCTCCGCAGCAATTCAAAAATTTTGAAAACCTTGTATTTTCATAAGTAAGAATCTAAGATTGCTGCGGAATGGCATTATTTTGCAACAGCACATTATAATTGTAAATAATTGCCGGAAGTGTAAGACTTAAGAGACAAATTGATAAACAAATAACTACAGCTCTGGAATTGTATAAATGGGCATCCGAGCCGAGTAGTTTACCAAACCTCAAAATAAAATTTTCTCCAGAACAGCATTATTTTGCCGTAAAACAAACTTTGGATTTGCGATATGAAAAGGTTAAATCAATTCCGGGAACGCAAACACTTCTTTCTTCTTGCTAAGAAGTTTTCTTCATCAAAAAATAAAAATGTTTGTAAAAATTTTAAAACAATACTTAATAAAATAAAAAAAATAATTATCTTTGTTTTTTTTTTTTTAATAAACAAAAAAATGTTGTACAGTGGTTTGTATCAAAATTTTTTTTTTAACAAATTTCAAAAATCAGAAAAAAATAGTAGTTTTTTGAATCTCACAACCGAATGGATCTTAAAATTTATGGAAAAAGTCGTAGTTTAATACAAAAAAAAATTCAAGAAAATCAAAGAGTAAAAACAGTGAAAAATTTTTTTTAAAATATTAAATCCCGAAAGCCGCATCCAAGAAACTTCGTAGTGTTGAAGTTATTCCAAGTTGAAACAACGTGAATTTCATGTAGAGTCAATTTGATTGGAGTGTTAGGTTAGGTTAGGTTAAGAAGGGTTGTGCGCCCATGGGCACACCTCCACTCGGAGACCAATACAGTCCATTGTGAATCCCTTCAAAGAAATATAAGAAAGAATAAGAAGAAGTGAAAAGTAGAGAAAAGGAAGTATACAATATACGGAAAAAATTAGAAAGTAGGACCGATACCCCCCTTACAGTCCCCTCAACAGAAACAGCCGCGTTATTTCCCTGACAAACCTCAGTAGATCGGCCGGATTACATCCAGCTATGCACCCCAGTTCGTCGTGAAACCTATCTCCTCGCCACTTCTGAGACCCTGCATCCTAGGACAATGGCACAGTACGTGCTCGATCGTCTCTAACTCCTCTGCATCCTCGCACAACCTGCAGAAGTCCGGTTTGGTGTTATTCCATTTGCTCGTAAAAGCCCTAACAGGACAGTGACCCGTCAAGAACCCTATAAGTGTTCTAAGTCCAACCCTATTAAATCCCAGTAGAGCCCTGGTTGCCCCCGCGTCCAATCTGGGCCATAGTGCCCTAGACACCCTGCAATCCATTCTGTCCCCCCAGGATCGGTTAACGTCATCACGGAATTTCTCCCGTATCACCCCATAGTAGTAACATAGGGGGGCTTTACCCCCCCCCCGTCACTTACCACTAAGTCGAGACTCGAACCCCCTCTCGCGAGTTCGTCCGCCACCTCATTCCCATCAACCATGCAGTGTCCTGGTACCCAACACAGCCTCACGTTGAATGCCGCCATGAGTTCCCTAAGAGCATTCCTACACCGCGCGATCAGGCACGATCTCACCGTATAGTTCCTCAATGCCCGAAGCGCCGCCTGACTATCGACGTAAATTGTCACCTCAGATCCACCCACGATGTGGTCCAGTATCACCTCCGTCGCTCTCCAGATCGCTAGGATCTCAGCCTGGAAGACACTGCACTCATCAGGGAGTCTGAATGACCTTTTTACCTCGGTGTCCGCGATATATACACCGGCACCAGTGCCCGTTTCCATCTTGGATCCATCCGTAAATACTGCCCACCCCTCAAACAGTTTATTGGATCCACTACAGATTTCCCTATCCGGGAATTCCACCGGTGGTGTAACACCGAAGTCCAGGGTCGTAGTCCTATGATCCGAAATTCTCTCAAGAATAGTACCCCGATCAAGCAGACCCACCTCGTACAAGATTCTCGTGTGATCATCCCGCCTAGGTCTAACCAAGGAAGACTCGTACAGTCTAAGTAGGTTCCTAGCAGCCACACTCCTCACATAATGCTCGATAGGGGATAGATATAGTAGGATGTCCAGCGCTGCCTGTGGATTGCTGCCTTTTGCACCCGTGATGCCCAGAGATGCACTCCTTTGAACCTTGCTAAGCATCTTCCTATAGCTATCCACACTCAACGCGCCCCACCAAACAGTGCATCCATAGGTAAGTATAGGTCTAACCACCGATGTGTAAATCCAATTTAACATATCCGGCCTCAGACCCCAGTTCTTACCAATGGAGTTCCTGCATGTGTAGTAGGCATGGAGTCCCCTTTTCATCCTCTCCTGAGTATTTCTCTTCCAAGACAGTTTGCAGTCGAGAAAGTTACCCAAGTATTTTGCACCGTTCGATAGAGGCCACTCGACACCATCTAACACTGGCCCCCTAAATCCCTCTATCCTGTACCTTCTGGTAAATTGCACCAGCTCAGTCTTCACAGGGTTAACACACAACACCCTTTCCTTTGCCCATGCCGACAGTTCGCCCAACATCACCTGCATAATTTCCCCGATCGTGGACAGAAATTTTCCCCTGACCAGCAGAACTATGTCATCCGCATAGGCAACAACCCATGGAATCAAATTACCTGAGGATCCCGTTGACCGCAAGCAACCACAGAAGAGGCGATAGAACCCCCCCTGTGGTGTTCCCCTGGTAACCCTCCTCCTTATCACCTGATCCCCAAGGCTCGAGTTTATAATCCTGCTGCTAAGCATGCAGACTATCCACTCCACCAGAAAGTCCTTAACTCCCAGCTCCATCAATGAATCCCTAATCGCCTCAATCCTGATGTTATTAAAGGCACCTTCTATATCCAAAAACGCGGCGAGAGTATATTCCTTATTCCTCAGACCGTGCTCAATACAACCAACCACCTCATGTAACGCACTCTCAACAGATTTACCCTTCAGGTAGGCACCTGTGATTGTTCCAATCATCTGGTGCTCTAGTAAGCTTGACCCTATTAAACAGTCTCCTTTGAGTGTTAAATAACAGTGAGAAGAAGCTTTATTGATGACATATGTATTTTTTTTTTAGAATAATTCTAAACACTTACTCTCGGAACCAGAGAAAGAGAATATAATGATTTATTTTCCTGTTACCTGTTTCACTCTTGTTGTGTTCCTACCCCTTTGTTTACAAAAAGCACTCATAATTAAGAGACACCAGCAGAATGGCCTGATATGGTTTTGGTTACTTTCTACTTTTTTATCAAAAACAATACGGAAATTTTTCTTTTTTTAGAAATTTTTTTAAACATGAAAATAATTTGTTTACACGGGTTTAAAGGGTTTGAGTGAGATGGCTCTAGAGCGCAAACTTTTGTAAATAAAACACTTTAAATTTGCTAAACGTTATAAAAATTTATTTATTTATTTAGTATTTAAGGGGTAATGGTATATGTAGTTTTAAAGGTTTTGTAGTTCATAGATATATTTATTTGTAGGTTAAGTTCATTAGCGTTTCTGATTGTTTTAAGTTTAAAAACACTAAAATTTATTTCCTTTTTTTCTCTATAAACTCTTTTGGGTGTATTTAACTAAAAAACACTTTTAGGGCTTTTATTATTTATTATTTAAAAAACACTTTTTCTTGGGGGGGTTTGTTGGAGCTTAACTTCGGTGTATGCCTTCTTGTCGACTTCACTATCGGTATTTGTTGACTGTATGGTTGGCAGCAGTTCTTTCATCAGCTGTTGATGGGGGCGTTAATGCTGTAAGTGTTGGTACAGCGGTACCTTTTTGTTCACCGTGTGAACAAATTAATTTATGTTTTTCTTCTTGCAGTAATGTTGTTCTTTCTATACAATAAAAGCAAAACAGGATTTTTTAGATTCTATATTGAACAATGTTATTTGAACATTTTTAATTTAAAATTTATATGAAACAATGATAAGTTTATTATTATTTTCAATCAACATTGCGTCATATTAATTTTTCATTGGTATTTTCTTTTGTGTGTATAATAGCTTTATAATAGCTTTATGAAACGGATTTTCTATGAAAATTTTTTTAATAAATACTTTATAAAGCTGTTTTGTTTTTGAAAACCACGGGTGTTCATATTGAAAATCAAAAGATTTTTTTACATATGCTCTAAAAAACTCTCTTATTTCTGCTTTTGATTTTTCTTTTAACTTTTTTACAATTTACTCTACCGTAATTTTTTCTCTTTAATTTGAATCATCTTCTTTGTCATAACAGTACACAATTGTGTTATGTACATATAAAACATAATTAATTAAAAGCGATTACTTTTAAATATTTTATTTTTAAGTCAACTGTCAAAATCAGATGATTTGCTTTCAAAGATATTTTTTAATTGAATTCTTAAGAATTATGGTACAACACATAAAAATAAGAATTTTCTCTTTCTCTTTTTATATTTTACATTGAAAATATGTAATTAAACCTTTTGAATTAAGTATTGCTTTAGAAATAATCTTTCTACTAAGTGTTAAAACTTTTGCAAATAATTTTCGAAATTTTACTTTGCAGATTCCTTAGAGGTGTTTTAAACATTTCTAATTAAATTTTTGTTTGTTTCTGTACTCACAACACCTTAATAACGATGGTTTTATGCGTTTGTGCGGATGTGTGTTTTACATAAAAATATTGTTTCTATACCATTGATGTCAAAAGTTAAATTGTAGTCAGCGTTTCCATTCAAAATTTTAAAAAAGGTGCACAAAATAGGAGTTTTAAAAAAAAAGTGTCACTTAAAGCGTCATTTTGAGAAAACTTAAAAATAAAGAAAATTTTCAAAAATCCATATATTTTTTATTTTATAAACGCGTTTAGGCTTAATTCCTTTTTACTAAGCCTTTGAGTTATTTAATTGCAATGTTTACAAAATTTATCCACTATTGTAAGTAACGAACTGAACCGATTAATGTCTCCAATTAAACTAAAATAAACTTATGAGTTAACCTGTATTTTTAGTTCATAACCAAAAGTAGTAGCAGAGGAGTAAATTCAAGAACAAATTCTACAATTAAATCTAAAGTCTACAATACAGTGGAGCAAATCTTCGCCCGGGGGCTTATGTGCTCCATATGCAATTTAAACAGTTGTGAGTTAAGAATGCCACCTTAGGTTTTCGACCACAAATTTTTTAAATCTGCAATCCGTTTTCGGCTATCTCACCTCATTGCTGAGATAAATCGTGTCCATTTGGCTCTATATCTTTTTAAACAGAATCTTTTGATGGCACTTTGCTCTATACGTCATTAAATGGCATATACAGCAAAAGTTCAGTACAAAATCTTGAAATTGAGTTTTGCCCTACGTGCGGTTGAAATTGTTGAATGCTTATATATTTAATATATTTTTCGTTATAAGGAGTTATTAAAGGTTCTCTCTTTTATAAAGTATACTATAGTAAAATGTACTCGCTCTTACAACCAAAAAAAAAAATATATGAGGCAAGCGTTGCATTAGGCTATAAGGTAACTAATTTCTTTCTGCAAAGGTGCTTGTATTTTTTGTAGGTAGAGTGAAACTCTGACCGCTTAAGTCACTGCAAAGCTTGACGTGTTTATTTAGGTTTAGTTGTTACTCCTTGGTCGTCACTTTCCCGATTTGAAAGAAATCGACTGACAAATTTTGCTAATGAAGAATTTAACAGAATTTTTAAAAAAATTATCTTTTTTAACGAAATTAAAATGGCAACAATGTCATTTTAGGGAGATACAAAAGAGAGTAACGTAAAAGGAATTTAAATATTAATCTCCTATGTATTTTGATTTACAGTTAAAACAGTAAAAAAATATCGATACTAATAACTTATGTAAAACAAAATGTACTCCGACTGATGGATTTGTGATGTAAAATTACACATACAATTTGACGTGTTCAGTTCCAGATGGTCCAATTTCTAATGTCGTCTGTGCAAAAAATATTAAGATAAAAAAAAGAAAAATTTATAAAGAAATTATTGAAAATATTTCAAGTGGTAAGTTAAAATAATAATTTTGAATATTATATGATAGTACATAAATATATACCTACTTTTGTATGTTAAATGAAAAAATAATAATATAATTGTTTTTTATGAAAGTTTTATTATTGAAAAAAGACAGAAACGGCCAAAAAGAAATCCAGCTGCTGAGACAGCTTTTAAAGCTTTGACAAAAAATTCTGATACCGGATTGGATTTTTCTAATGGTAATATACGTACATACATATTTTAATTAAAATTATTATTATTGTGTGTCTGTAGATGACTTGCGTCATGATACAAATTTCGATATGTGTACCAAATAGGGTGTTCAATTAATCGGGTTTTTTTTGTTCGATTAAACGATTAATCGATATTTAACATTTTTAACTTATTCGATTAAGCGAATAAAATTTTTAAATTAATCGATTAATCGAATAATTCTAAATCCAGAAATTTTCTAAATTACGAGATTATTTTTTCGATAATTTTAGAAAAAATTATTACTTGAGTAAATAAACATTATTTTTTTGTGAAGTTGTTGAAGGACATTTACGTCAATACATTTTTGGACACCTGTTAAATTTAGCATTCTAGAGCTATGGTTACACTTATCAAATATTTGACCATATAAGCGTAACCCTTACTTTTGTTAATAATAAGATACGTAATTGACTGAGTTATTTAACTTTTCATAAAAAAAAAACACGAAAAAAAACAATATTTTTGAATGACTAAAATCTCATTACAAATTTTTTTGTGTTTAGGATAACATTGATTAATAAATTTGTATAAAATGTTAAAAAGTTTATTTTCATGAAAAGTTAAATAACTCAGTCAATTACGTATCTATTTTTAAACCCAAATATGCGTTGTAATCGTAAATAAACGTTCTTTTTAAATAAATTCAATAGTATTGTAGTTTCTTAACTCATAGTTTCTCAAGTTTTCTTAGATAGATTATATATCATTCGAAAGATCTCAGTTTCTGCTTTCCAAATCTAGTAAGAAATTAAAAATCGGATCATTATCAACAAAATTACAGGCTTATAAGTGCGCAAAGGTACACAAACCGGTTTTTTAACCGTAAATCCGGATTTTGGAGGTGTCCGGCATATTTCACTATTGGAATCTTGTTTTACTCGACAAGCCCAACAAGAAAAATAATAATATCCGGTCCCAGGTTTTTTGGACTGTGTAACCGTGTTATTTGTTTTTTTTTTTACGAAAACTTTTTGATGTATTTTAATGCTTTTTTAGTGACACTTTGCTCTACGTGTATGTCTTTTCAAGGAAATATGCTCAAGGTGGCGTATAGAGCAAACAGGATTTTTATTACCGTTAGAAAATATCCCGTTATAGATGCGATCGGGAGATAAACATGTATCCTCAGAATCATCTCTTTCAAATAAATATATGGTTTGAAAATCACAAAATTCTATCGAGTAGTTTTTAAAAAAAATTATGTTAAAATTCAACATCGATTTTCTCAAAATGCATTGTTGGCATATAGAGCAGTTTAACCCCCGGACGACAAAATAACAATTTAGACTAATACGTATTCGATCGATTAAATATAACTGACGACTTTAAGATAAACTTGTAGGCTGGCTGCGTGGCCAAGTCAGCCTTGTGCGTAAAGTACGGGTCTTAATTTTAAGACTATTTAATGGCATATGTGTTTTGATTGTCATAAGGACGAAAACTATTGAAAATGGTAGGGATCGGTCCACTGCACATATCTTGCACACAAACTTCTTTCCGAAATAAAGTCTTTGTGCCCAAAAACCTTTTCCCATTAATGTAAATATTTCTAATCCTTAATTATCTTACCAACATGTTTTGAAATGGGTTCATATTTGACCATAGCTCCAATAGAAATACCATACCCAAAAATTGTTTTGGTAGTGGAAGTTCTTTAAATACTACGATAACTTTAATAATGGTTCCTATGTCATGTGATTGGGGATAAGGTTTTTCGTAGAGGTTGAAGGCTCTCTGTCTGATATACAGTTAGGAGTAGGACAAAGTGATTCCTCTATCTTAACTTCCCAAGCAGTTTACGGCGTATATTCTTGCACCAAGTGTTCCCTAGAAATGTCACTCAGCCACTTGTCTCAATGGCAGCTAAAATAAAATAATTCAGTACTGAGTATTCTGATGAAATTCTATGTTTCTCAGGAAACAAGGTGACAACCGACGACTATTAGTTACTGCTTCCAGCAAACAATTCTTTGAGTTTTGTTAGTATGACATAAAAATGGAGCCACCATTTGATTATTTGAAAAAAATCTTTACGAAGCTTAGCGAAGCAAAACTTAAATCAGTTACTAAATTCATGTGTTTTGGTGGCATTCTGTATGGACCGGACATTAGAAAACTTATAAAAAGCATTCGACAAAAGATTAACAATGAATTAATTGCTTGGGATTCAACAAAGAAATATAACATGGCTTGTTAGGGAAGCACAGCTATGGCCATGAAATTTTGGTTGAAAAAATTAGCATTACGATGTTCCTTAGAATTCACTTTCTATGTAGTCACATTGATATCGTCGATGGGAACTCGAGTCAAAGAAAAGAATTTGGATGCCATGCATGCAGAAGAAAGTGTTGATAACAAAGAGCCTTTAAATACTTTGGAAAGTAGAGGTGATTAAATTTTCCGATGATCAAGATCAATTTTACAGCCAGCTAAAAGAATTTGGCGTCATTTTTACAGAAAAAAGGGTTTTTACACGTAAAACTTCTTTTCTGATATGATTAAATAAAATTTCAGTCGTCCATTTTTATGTCATAGGATCAAAGCTCGAAGAATTGTTTCGTATTTTGAACTATGGTAAGATAAGCAAGTAAGTAGGTAAATGTTAAATGAATTATTTTGGGCTTAAATTGTGGTGCCACATTATTTTCTGCTTTTGTGTTTCAACATTTCGCCAAAAAAAAAAAGCAGACGAAAAAGTATTTTTTCGCTTTGTAATAAAAGCACAATTTCCTTACGATTCATGAACTACAATTAAGCCAAAAACAGTATTATGAAATTTACAACTGTTTCTGAAATATTGGTTCTCACAAATATCCACTCAAAAGCTGCATGTTGAAAATGACAAGAGCGATATTTCTCAAACGGGAACAATCGGGAAAAACTTCTTTGGGCAATCGCCATCACAGTGGTTCATGATTTGTAGAACCATTGCCGCACTGTGTAATTAACTTAAGAGCACATATAATGCTATAAGGCAGAAGTTTATTATATCGGACGTTCTTGAAACCAACAGTAGATTGTTTGCAGTTTTATTAGCATCTTTTTGTACGAATATGAAAAAATTACAATAATTAATATAAGTTGTTCTGACTATTTACCCTTAAACTGATTGTACATTCATTATTGATAAACCAAATATTAGTGTATTATCGCATAATTGCACAAAAAACATACAACTGAAGTTCAAATAATAGAAACTGTGGAAGGAAGTATAAAGGAATAGCAGCTATAAATATAATAATAAAATAATGAAAAGAAATGAGTATCTTCCTTTGGAATCTAGTTAATGTTTAACCCAAACCAACGAACAATTAAACATAATTACAGCTTTTGTATAAGAGGGGAAGTATACTCACTTTTTACTATATGGTGTAACACTTTAAGTAAATTTTTTTCTAGCCTTCTGATTGATAACAACCTTAATTTTTTTTGTCGTGATTTTATATAAATAAAAAAATTTATACATTTCTTAAAGGAACCTAACTGGATTACATGAAATCAGGGAATCTTCTTCATAACGGTAGATACGGCAAACGCTCGCGCATTAAACAAATATACATACAAGAGCAAAAGCGTACGTATACTCTTATAAAAATGTCTAAGTTGCAATAAATAACTGATAAAATAGTAATATTAATTAATTCTTTAGCTTTATTAACACTGCAAATGATTATTTGTTAGAGTAATTGATGAGCATGAATACGTTTGTATGTGGAACAATAGGAACCCACCCTTCCAAAGATAATTTATTATAGAAATGAAGACGAAAAAGATATTACAAAAACAAAAGAGTTTAGTTAAATTAACTTTGATAGAATGCAAAACTAAATATACGATAATGAGTTGTAAATATTGCTATAGAACTACTTAAAGTTAAAGAAAGCCGGAAAAATTGCTATATTCGGCTCTGCCGCATATTTTCTACCCCCCACCAAAAATTTGAATTTATCAAGAATGAAACTTATGTAGGATATATGAAACGGGCCATAACCGTTCCTTTTGAAATGTGTACCAAATAAAAAGATAAAAACAGCATAGCGGACTATTATGAACATATTCTTGTTGAACGTCATATGCAAACAAAAACTTGTGGCAAAAGCTGTATAAACGCCCATTTAAATAGAAATAGCCAAAAGAAAAAGGAATTGAATAGTTCGCATTTTGACAAGATCAAATGATGACAAAGCTTAGATGTGCATCGAATGCAGTGCTGACAAAACTTGGTGACCAAAAATAACTTTATTTTCGTAAAAAATGGCTAAGAAATAACAAAAAATCGGCTAAAAAATGGCTGAAAATTTTCTTAGCCCTAGATGGTTAATGTTCGTCGAATCGACGAAGCTTATTTACTTTTTATTAAATAACTTTTTAGAGAGTGTTCAAATAACGCCCTTTTTGTCAACAACATTAGCTGATGCCGTAAGCTTGTAGTTAGTGGACGTACGCTGGATCCTCATTTTTTTTAAGTTAAAATTCAGAGGTGTGCACTCGTCGCAACGACGAAGAGTAACCTTAGTGTAAGTTTTTCTGTCTATTTTTTTGGAATTTTAAATATTACTTTTGACAACAGCTACGTCACAAATACTTACATAATGATCGAAAACCCAAAAACCGTCGACAGTATCTGAAAAATCTTAATTAATCTCTCATAGCTCCCTATTTAAGAGGCAGATACGAGACACCTCACTTGCAGACCTTAATTAAGCAAAAAATTCAAAATAAAATACCTAATCGACAAGAATCCGTCGCAAATATTTGTCAAAGGACCAAAAGAGCACAGAACTTGTCACCTCTGCCCCTATTGTAAACTCAGAATGACGAGAATTACATGTAATATATGCCAGCAAAGCATTTGTTGTGAACACTTGAATTTTGTGTTTTATGCGTAAAATAAGGCTGAAAACTTAATAAATTTTCCTTTTGTATTATTTGACTGATTACACTGTGCATGAAATTGACACTTTTTTTTCGTGATAAGCCGGGTACATGGCGTTTTAACATAATTCGGGGACGCTGAATCCAGTGGTGCCCACGGTTTTTTCAGATTGGCTCTGGTTTTTGAGATATACCGTTATTTCGAAAATGGAGGCGGTTGCACAACATATATTCGCGTAACTCAAAAACGGTTTAGTTTATTGAAATTACTAAAAAAACCGAAATTCCGCAATAAAATTTCAGAAAAGTAAAACTCTTTTTCTAATATGAGTAGTCGTTATTGAAACATAATTTTTTTTTTTGAAAAAAAAATTAATTTTTTTATCAAAATTTCGAAATTTTTGTTTTTTAAACATTCATAAAAAATTAAAAAATACAGCTAGGCTTCTAATTTTTTGCAGACTTATAAAAAACGAAGCTTTTGATTTTATTCACAAAAGTCAACAAATTTTAATTAATTTGAGAATTTCATAAAACGCAATATTTGTATGGGAGCCCCCTAAGGGATGGCGATAAAGGGAAAGTTTAATTTGAGAAAATGTTAAGAACAAAAACTAATGGAGGCCAGTCATACATTTTATCCCACTAGGAGTGACTCCTAGGCAGTTGTGGAACCTTTTCTTCAATATATATGAGGAATATAATTTATATGGAGCATTTCACAGGATAGTTTTTAATTTTTAAATTCTTTATTCAAAATTATGTACATATATATAAAGAATGTGCCAATGCAGAAAATTTATTTTCAATGACATTTTGACGTAAAATTTTTTAAATGCGGTTTTTGTGCCATTTACGATACAAAACAATAAAACAAATATTCAAATGTATGCTATTCCAAAGAAATATGCATACATTATTACCACACTTTCACTTTGCGGTAGGAATTTTGAAAAATCCACAGTTACCGATTAAAAAATTCTTAGAATTAAGAAATAAAGTCATAAATGCTTACATCTTTGTATTTTATTGTGCTTACAAAGCCACACAAAACGGTATTTTATTGTGCAGTCGAAACCGCACTAATCGGTCTTGTAAAAAACTTAAATAACATATTCTATTGTTATACCTGGAACAGGTAGAAATATTAATCGTTCTGGCTTTTTTTTTTTTTTGTTACAAAACATGGTCATGAAGGTCTCGACAGGTACTTTGATTAAAACAATTACAGTATAAATAAGAGTTCCTCAACCCATACACTGTCATATGGAAAGTGCTTGCGAAAGTGATTAGTGAAGTTTAAAGCCTTTGACAGTCTTGTATCTAATCAGTTATATTGAAATATCTAAGATGGACGCGTGTAAAAAGTTTAATTACTTTTTTTATGTGTGTGGGAAATATAAAAATATGCCAAGTCGCCGTAAAATAATTATTTTTAAAAGCTGAGAAAGAAAAAAGTCATTTATTTTTTACCTTTTTAGTTTTTGTTGTTTTAAACAGTTAGTTAATATGTTAATTTGTTTATTATCAAAGTAATTTTTGGGAAGATAAAATTTTACAAGATGTTGTTAGTCGTGCTTAATTCCCATAATAATATTTATTCTTGATAAAAACACTGAAATTTATTTATAAGTAATTCTTATTCGCTTAACAGTTTTAACTTGTTTAATATCTTTAGTTTTTCTAAAATCTTTGGATGAAGTTTCCTGACGATTTGGCCTAAGCAACCAGTAAAATACGCATAGGAATAGCTTATCCCTTAACATGAAATTTATTTAAATGAAAAAGGCTTTTAGATTATAAATCGAATTTAAGCAAAACTTGCATACCAATGACCGCTATGGAAGGATTTGTCCACCCTGAAACCACAAACTAATCACTAATTAATACTGTTCGTTACAGTTTTAGACGTTTTAAAGGGTATTCGGAGAGTGATCTTAGTATAGGAATTATGGTAACTTTCGGATCAATTGGCTCTAAATTTTATTGTATTATTACTTGTCAAAAAAAAAAAAGAAGTAAATTGTGCCACATTTTAGCAAAATATCATCATTGGTTTTGGCTTTTGTAATATGAAATGGTTTTCTACGAGTGTTATCAAATAATAAGATTGTTTATGTATTTACCAGATTTTAGCCGTGACTTAGCGTGAAAGTGTTTATTCTTTACACATATTATAGACACTTTATGTTGCTTTCTACATTTATACTTATTTTATGTTAAAATATTTCAATAAATAACATTATAGAAATTATTGTTTTTCGCCAACTCATACATATAAATTTAAAGCACTCGAAACTCTAGAGCAATCTACATTCAACTGTCCATTGTCAAAGCAAGGGGTGTCTCATTATGTATATTCCGGCCACCAGAGTACCAATTTTTTTACTTTTGCATCATAAAAAATACCCTATATTTAATCTGGGACATGTGTTATCTCTATACCAAATTTTTTAAAAAGAGAAAAAGTACCAACGATAAGCCAGTACCAATAGTACCAGGTTTTCCTCATCAAAGGCCCCCAGAAAGTATCCTGTATACTACTGTCGGCTTTAATCTGTATGTATACCAAATTTGTTAATAAGAGAAAATAGAGTAATTTTTCCCCTTTTTTTTACACCTTAACATATTAATAAAATAAATATAAGTTCCAATTTTATCCCCTTAAAAGTACCCTATCTTTAATTCTGATTCATATGGCATCTATATACAAAATTTATTAGAAAAAAGAAATAGTACTAAAAGTACCAATTAATAAAAAGTACCCTATAAACTTATCTGAGCCATATGCTATCTCCATACAAAATTTATCAAAAACAGAAAAAAACCAAAGTACTTTTTCCCTCCCCCTCCGCTCTTTCCTCTTGAATAGTAGTCTAGGCCATATGCTATCCGTCTACCTAATTTCATCCAAGTCCAATATGCCAATGAAAAAGATTAATGTTAAAGGGCATAATGAACCACACAAAATGTTTGGCAAACACTGTTTCCGTTTGGTGTTTGCCAACAAACAACACAAATATACTTCGTACAAACATTAATTTTTTACTTTTGTTTTGTTTTCAATGAATGCAGAGGTCGATAGTGCTGCGGCAATTTTGTTACTTTTTGCTTTAAAAGGAGACAAAATATAAAATTAAGATAAATATATAAAAGTAGAAAGTGATTTAAGCAATGAGCTGTTTTGTGGCAAGCAATACTGCTAAAAAAAATTGAGTTTACTATTTATAATAATTTTAATGCTTCTTTTTCAACGTCTTCAGTCTGCAAAGTTTTATAATTATAAGTGTTGATCGACCTTTTTGATGACTCTAAATAGTTTATATAGTTTCCTTTATGCAGGCTTTCAAGGTCATTAATTTAATGTAAATAAAAGATTTTTTATTTCATTCTCAATAAATCCGACATTTCGTTGGTATTCTTTCCAACTTCTTCAGGGATTGAGTTTTTATTAAAATCTGGCAACATTGTAAAAATACAAAGTAAAAAGTAGTCAATAATAATAATAATTATAATCTTAATTTTTTACAAATTAACTTACAATAATCTTTTTCGTCAGTTTACATCATTTATAAATTATATCACAGTATTTTGGTTTCGCTGAGATGAATGCATTTAGCATTAGACGCCACAAAAAGTTTGACAAATACCCAACATGTCTGCCAAATATTAAAAATTTTTAATATTTCTACAAACATTACTTCAAATGTTTGTACAAACAGCAAACACCCCAATTGACAACACAAAATATTTGTACAAACGTAAAATTTTGACATGTTTGCCAAGCCATTTGTGTAGTTTATTATGCCCTCAAGCCTTCGATATATTAAAATTATTTAACGAAGAATAATACATAGATACATTAAAAGAATATTCCAATATTTATTATTTTTTTTGGTTTTTTATTTGGATTGTTGGTTTGTAACTTGCAGCTTTGACAAATGGCCTTCATTTAATACGTATGCGTAATATTAATATTTTATATTGTTTTAATATAACTCATACTCATAATAAATAATTTCGCCAGCTAACAAAAAGCAATGTCTTATTTGAGCCACCTTGTATTTGTTAAATTTGTATATTCCCATTTTTTTTTTTTTTTTTGACATTAATTTAAAACTGGCTGTGAAAAAATGTGTACAATAAAATGATAAAAGAAAGAAAGAAAAATGTAAGAACACCTTTATTAAGCCCTAGATATTTGTCATAATTAAAAGCATTTTTTCACTTTCTCATAAACACGTAGTACTACAATAAATTTGGTGTTATTAATTCATTACTGAATTATACTTCTCTAAAGACCAAGTGACAAACTTAGTGAGCAAACGATACAAACTGGTTATATGTATGTAATAAACTTTCAACACAATTCATAACACATGAAAACCAGCTTATGGCGTATGGGCATTTCCACATAAAAGTCTACTTTTTGTAGCGTAACCTCTGCAATTTACATTGTTTCGAAAAAAGTCTTACATCGTCACCTAAAATACAAAATAACGTTACAACACTTCTTATTAGTTTACAGAAGAAGCAAAAAACTTAACGAAATCAAAAACTACAAGGTGTTCTTGGCGTTTGAGTCGCCATTTCAGGGGTCTAAAATTGCTTGTGAACATACAGTTTAATAAAAGAAAAAGTCAATTTCGAATTTTTTGATTAAACGCTGTTTTGTATTTAAGGTTACGATATGCATTATTTGCTTTTCTGTATTTTGGTGTTAGTAACAAAATTGCGAAACATTAACACCATGGGCCTACAATACTAGCTTATTTTTTTGCTGGCGTTACGATACAAAAATTGTACTTTTTGTGGAATTGCCCATATGTATGTATAAAGTCGGCATATAGTTTTTTTTTCATGTAATAAACATTTAAATAAAATTTTATAATATCATGCAAGAACATGTAAACATTTTTAAATTTTATTCTGTTTCCGTATGATCAATTATTAAAACACAAGGAAAATAGCGTCAACATTATTTTTGAAACTGCAGCAGCTTCTAGTGCAAACACGATAAGAAGTTGAGTTTCCCATTTTGAGAACAACGGCTTAGTAGGTAATTAACCAAGAAAAACCAATGTCCGACATGGTTTTATTGGAGAAGCTGTGGATTCTAGACCAGTAATTGTCCACGTGGATTCATTTAAGTTTAATTGCCGATGTAATAATATATTAGGGATATCCAGAACATTCCTGTGGCGAATTCTAAAAGTTGATCCTGGAATGTTTCCAAATCAAATTCAATTGGCTCAAGAATGGTTGCCGAAGGAATTAAAATCAAGTTGCATGATAAAGTATATGGGATGGTGATGCAACATTAGTTCCATTCCCAACGCACATGTAAACGAATTCTTCTTCCAGGGGCTGTCGTGTAGGCTGCAGGTCTTTTATTGGTTGTGTCTGGATCTTTCCAGGTTTTAGTTGTGTCTGGTTTTGGTTGCTCTCTACATATAAATGCTGCTCTCAAACTGTCGATGCTTACATTAACATGTTTGCCTTTCATATTAATTTTATAAAATTTGCCACAGCGCTTGAAAACCTGTCGTTTCCACATGCAAGTACAAGTTCGAAAAACTCAATACACTCACACTTTTTTACTAACACCATCACATTTTTCGAACTTGCAAGAGAATTTGCTTGCAAGTAAATTTTTGACACTTGATGCAAGTAAAATGACAAATGGAAAAACAGTGTTACCGTTTGTTATGTATCAACTAACTAGAACTTAGTAAAATAAAACTTAAGTTTATAGCTAATTTCTGTGTATTAATAAAAAATTAAAAATAAAAAAGAACACAACTATACAACAACGCATCTTAAAAACATATTTATAAACATAAATTTCAGGCATTAAGAAAAAAAAAATTTTAATCAAAATATTCTTTTAAGTAATTTTATGATATCGGAAACACGGCAATACTGTGTTCACATATTTTTAAAAATAAACATAGCTTTTTATAAAGATTTCATAAAAGTTAAATAAATAAAAAATTATAATGTTAATTAATTTAAATCGTAGCCATAGGAGAGTCTATAGATGAAGGGATTTGAAAATAAAAGCTAGAAGTATAGTTGATGCCGACATTTTAAAAATGAACTTGTCCTGTGTAGCCACTCAAAAAAATGTTGTGTTTCTTTTTGTATTTCTCCTGATTTTCGTATTTAATACGTATACGCAACTTGCAAGTAATTACTTGCATGTGGAAACGTAGGGTAACAGTAAACGTGCCTTCATTAGATGGTCGCAGAGGTAGACGAATTGCAGCTGTGCAAACGAATACATCTGGTGATATGGTTAAATTGTTCTCGACCAAAGGTGTCCTATTAGCATGTTTGGATGTTTTTGCGGTGTTATACCATACATTTTAGAATGTAAATCGTTGACAAAGTCAATTTCGGAGAAGTTTCTATAAAACTATAGAAAGTCTAGATAACAAAATAAATATTCAAAAGGGTCGGTTCACATAGAGATAATGCCTCCTAAATAAATACACTTCCCAAAAACCACTTTAACCCTTGTGTTAATAATACCCGGGTAAAATGTTACCCACCTAGGTTTATTAACATGAAAAAAATGTATTAAGAATTAAAATTTTTAAACAATCGTCTTTATTTAACTTAAAAGCAAGTGAATTCAGATTCTAGATTTATTTTTTTGCTCCTTTAATACTCAAAAAAATTTGCTTAAACTTTAACCATAGCAACATGCGCACCCGGGTACCCCAGTTCCCAATACAATACAATACACTTTATGGGTTAACACAAACACGTTTAAAATGCTCAAAAAATTCAATAAACTAAATTCTGTATAATACAATTACTTAAGTTTAGTTTCCAAAGCGTTAGTATTATAATACGGGAAAGTCTCATTTACATATCGTGTATGAGCAAAAACTTTCCACTGTTATACAAAAAAATATGTCCTGTATACAAAATTTTAAATTTTAGCCGTTATGTAATACAAAGCTAAGAAATCACATTTTAACAAAAATATAGTTTAATACGCTTTTAAAACGTTCAAAAATTTAATTTTTTTTCATACAAATATTGGTTATTAATACATTTTAGTATGTGGGCACCCGGGTACCCCGGGTGCTAAGCAATGTGGATAAAGTTGGGTATTAACATAAGTGTTAATACATATGAAAGCATATAATGCATATTTTTATGATTATTGGTTGAGGGTATTATAGATTCGGTTTAACCAAGCATAGCATTTTGACTTGTCTTCAGTAAAAGTACATTATTCATAACAAACCAGGAAGAGACAAAGTTGATGAAGGTTCATTTTTGTCGTAACAATGAAAGAGAGTTAAAAGAAAACATAAAGACAAATGGCTGGATAATTCTAGCAACAATATATCTACATTAAAAATATCATGCTTAATTAGGAGACATATATTTTCATAAAATACCTTAATATTAAAGACATTTTCAGTATGAAAAAAATTTAATACTACTTTTATATTGTATTTAAAGCAATCATTTGAAATACTTAAGTATAAAATCTTAAAGAGATTTAAATAAAATGTAGATTATTAAACGATAGAATTCTATCTACAGCAGTGCTGTTTTGATATTCCCTTCGTCAATTAAACTAAGCAATATTTTTATAGATCAAATTTTTATAGATTTTTTAATTAATTTGAACCTAATCTTTATACACAGATAAAAATGTCAGTAGTTTTTTTTTATCAAATAAAAAGATTGTCTTAAAAATATTTTAATTTAATTAATGTGATAATTGAATCAATTTTTTGTTAATTTTGATTTAATTAAATAAATTAAAATAAACTCACTGTTTATTGTTGTTGTTTTTGTTTAAGCTTTGATATTGTTACAGGTAAAACCGGGGCTTATAATTCTTATTCGCTTAACAGTTTTATTTGTATAATATCTTTAGTTTTTACCTGTTGCTGCTAGAGCAGCTAGTCCCCTAAGATTTGAAATAAGAGAAATCGAAAGGTCATTTGTGACTTAACACTAAGAAGGCACCTGGTGTTGATAAGTTAAGTAATAAAATGCTTTTAGGGCTACCGCGCGTAGCAAAGAAAATTATTCTTTTAATTCTTAATGCTATTTTACGCCTTGAATACTATCAAGAAAGGAAGTTAACATGATACCAAAAGCCAGGTAAAGATCATACAAAAGTTGAGTCATATAGGCCAATTAGATTATTATCAAATATGTCTAAGCTGTTTAAGAAATTATTAGTTTCAAAATTAACACCGATTTTAAGTGAAAATAGATGCATTCCAAACCATCAATTCAGATTTAGAAGAAAACACAGCACAATTGAACAAACTCAACGAACAGTAAATGTAATAAGAAAAACATTTGAAGAAAAAAAAATATTGCTCAGCACTCTTCATCGATGTTTCGCAAGCTTTTGATAAAGTCTGGCATGAAGGCTTAGTACATAAATTGAAACAAAATTTACCAGCAAACACACACAAGCTGTTAGAAAGCTACTTAGTCGTTCGTCAATTTATTATTAAAGAAGGAAATTTTGTACGTTCACATCAGCCAATTGGCGCTGGAGTCCCACAAGGCAGCATCCTGGGCCCTCTATTATACTTAATTTATACTTCGGATGTGCCAACAAACAACTACACCCAAACTTCATTTGCATACGATACAGCTTTTCTTAGCGTCCACGAAAACCGTTATGAAGCATCTCGTTACTTATAGCATCATATATTTCAACTAGAAATAAGGTTAAGACAATGGAGGATAATAGTCCATGAGCAAAAAATGCGTCGGGAATCATGCCCCCCTATAAAAATCAATAATCAAACAATTCCTCAACATTCGCATGTAAAATATCTCGCCATTCAAATTCATTGGCTTATTGGAAGGAATTCTGTCCTTAGTCTCCATTGCAAGCTTCTACTTTACAACTCTATCTTATAACCTATCTGGTGCTACGGTATTCAACTTTGGGGTACTGCCTCGGCCTCTAATATCAAAAAAATTTAAAGGCGCCAAATTAAACTTCTTCGAATAATCACAGCCGCTCCCTGGTATGTTAAAAACTCAAACATTCATAGGGATCTCAAAGTGCCATAAGTAAAAACTATGATTATAAAATATGCAGTAAAATATTTAAAAAGGCTTGAACAACACCCAAATCCACTAGCTTGAAATATTTTAAATCATGGTGGCCACATTCACTTAAGAAGAAGAGACACTGCAGAACTTACCCAATTAGTTGAGCGATATACACCTATACATATATGTGAACAGAACCCGTGATGAAGAAAATTTTTGTCTGGCACTGGCAGGACATAAATAAAGTATTAGGATAAGATTTGATTAATTAATGTTAGTTCATATTTAATATATGAAGATTCAATAAATAAATAATGAGAAAAAAATCTTTAGTTTTTCTAAAATGTTTGGATGAAATTTCCTGACGATCTGTTATAATATGTATGTTCCCGTCGTTCCTATAAGGAGCAAAGGGCCTTGATCTGTCCTAAGCAACTAGTAAAATGCGCATAGGAATGGCTTATCCCATCAATTAATTAAATAAACAAACAAATCTTTATTGATTTTTTCGTTAAAAACAAAATAATTTAAACTTATCAAAACCTGAGGAATATATTTTATTATTAAAAAACCAAAAATAATAAAATATATTCCTCAGATGTCGAGCGTCTCTTGTCTGAAAAAAGGAGAGCTCGTAGAGAGTGGCAATTGCACAGATCCCCTCAACTTAAGAACTTACTAAAAGACTGTACAAAAAGGCTGAGAAAGTTACTGCAGACTCAGAAAACGGCTTCTCTGGAAAAATATCTTAAGGAACTTGATGCAACTCCACAATCAGTCTACTCATTATGGCGTGCAGCTAGAAATCTCAAAAGGCCAGTTGTCGCTAATCCGCCATTAAGAAACTTGAATGGAAGTTGGGCAAGAAATGATGTTGAAAAAGGAAATCTGTTTGTTAATCATTTAAAACACGTATTTACCCCTAACATATCTCACGATATGGCGGTCGAGTTACCACCTGTTGCTGCTAGAGCAGCTGTTCCCCTAAGATCTGAGATAAGAGAAATCGAAAAGGCTATTTGTGATTTAAACCCCAAGAAGGCTCCGGGTTTTGATAAGATCAGCAACAAAATGCTTTTGGAGCTACCCAGCATAGCAAGGAGAATTATTCTTTTAATTTTTAATGCTATTTTACGCCTGGAATACTATCCTCAAAAGTGGAAGGTTTCCTTAGTCATCATGATACCTAAACCAGGAAATTATCACACAAAAGTTGAGTCATATAGGCCTATAAGTTTACTTTCAAATATATCAAAGCTGTTTGAGAAGCTGTTAGCGTCAAAATTAACCCCAATTCTAAATGAAAACAGATGTATTCCTAACCACCAATTCGGCTTTAGAAGAGAACACAGCACAATTGAGCAAACCCATCGTATAGTAAACGCAATAAGAAAAGCCTTTGAAGAAAGAAAATATTGTTCCGCTCTCTTCATCGATGTTTCTCAAGCTTTTGACAAAGTCTGGCATGAAGGCTTATTACATAAATTGAAGCTAAACTTAGCAGCAAACACACACAAGCTGTTAGAAAGCTACTTAGTCGGTCGAAAGTTTATTATTAAAGAAGGTGATTATTTAAGCTCTCCTCAACCAATTGAAGCTGGAGTCCCTCAGGGAAGCATCCTAGGCCCACTTTTATACTTAATATATACTTCGGATATGCCAATAAACAACTACACCCAAACTTCAACATTTGCTGATGACACAGCTTTTCTAAGCGTGCACGAAAACAGTAAAGAAGCATCTCGATATCTACAGGATCATATATTTCAACTCGAACTGTGGCTGAAGCAATGGAGGATAAAGGTCAATGAGCAAAAATGCGTACATTTAACATTTACCTTGCGTCGGGAAACATGCCCCCCTATTAAAATCAATAATCATTTAGTGCCTCAAAATTCGCATGTAAAATACCTCGGTATTCATCTAGATCGCCGTTTAACGTGGAAAAGCCATATAGAAGCAAAATTATCTCAAATGAAACTAAAAGCCATCCAAATTCATTGGCTTATTGGAAGAAACTCTGTCCTAAGTCTCGACTGCAAACTTTTACTTTACAACTCCATCTTAAAGCCAATCTGGTGCTACGGTATTCAACTATGGGGCACTGCCTCGGCCTCTAATATCGAAAAAATTCAAAGGCGCCAAAATAAACTTCTTCGAATAATCACAGCTGCCCCTTGGTATGTTAAAAACTGAAATATTCACAAGGATCTCAATGTTCCTTTAGTAAAAACTATGATTACAAAATATGCAGTAAAATATTTAAAAAGGCTTGAACAACACCCAAATCCACTAGCTCGAAATATTTTAAACCATGGCGGCCACACTCGCTTAAGAAGAAGAGACACTGCAGCACTTACCCAATTAGATGAGCGATAAACACCTATATAAGTGAACAAAACCCGTGATGAAGAAAATTTTTGTCTGGCACTGGCAGGACATAAAATAACGTATTAGGTTAAGATTTGATTAATTATTGTTAGTTCATATTTAAAATATGAAGATTCAATAAAAAATAATGAGAAAAAAAAAAAAAAAAATCAAAACCTGAGCTTTATTTAATTAAATCAATTAACACATTATGTGAAACGGCAAAGTTTTTGATAACTTTTTTTAATTAAAATTCAAAATATGATTTATTTGATTTGATATTTAAAATTTAAAATTTTTAGTAATCTATATACTCATTTGGTAATACATAGGTGCAAAATCAAACAATTTCTTGCTTGATTCTATGAATTTGGTGATCAGAGACAATTTTAGTTTTTTTTCTGTGCAGAATCCGGCAGACAAATTTTATCGACATAGAATTTCTTAAGCACCCATAATATAAGTTTTTAATGGGATTAATGCCTGGTACTCTGTTTACATTTCACGTGAAATTCTGGCAAAACTCATGTGAAAAAACTTGTGCGGAGTATCTATGAAGTACTGCTTATAAGCTTGTACTCTGTTCATTTTGTGAAAAGGTTACGAAATGTTTCTGGCAAAATTTTTTTTACCTCTGCGAAATTATATTGTAGTGTAATTTACTGTCTCATTAATAAACAATGTACTAATTCGCTTTATTTTTATATATTTATTTTTACCCATGCAAATCTACACTACCCTTATGTATTATTGACTATTGGTAATGTAGTGGAAGTGTAGTTTGCATGCAACAACTATTTCTATTGTTAATTGTGGATTTAAGATACCGTTATCCTTGTTTTAAAAGATAAGTCATTTTCAATTAAGGATCATTGAATACATTGCCTTAAACCTGGCACTTTCTTTTCTTTACTTTGGGCATTTAAAACTGCCCTGAATTAATTTATACCAGTGGCGTTAATTAGCGCCGGTAAAAGAAAAATATTTAAGACTAAACTCTAAGAATAAAATAAGGAAAGATTCAATACGGTGATCTTACACTGGAAGCTGCACTTTTTTCTTATGGAATTTTAAGCAAGTTAGAACTTTATATTAAATTATAATACAAAAGCCTAAATAGCTCAACCGCTAACAGTTTTTCATACATATTTTAATTTTTATTTAAAAAAAATTTCTTTTAAGTAAAGTACATGTGGGCTTTCTTTACACATGCAAAACAATGCCGAATACGTTGAAGCAATAAAAACGTCAATAAAAACGTAACATTGATATATGCCAAACTTTTCGTAAGAAATAACAAATGTTGCTCAAAATTTTTCTCAAATTTGTACAGAGTACCAGGCTTTATATGAATATTTCTTAATGTCACACTCGCAACGACACACTTAATCATTTACGGCTCATCGTGGCGTGTTTGAAAAATTTATATTACAGAAAAACTAGATAAAAATAACAAGTGAAAATAATATATTCAGTAGTTTTAAGTTAAATTCTGTGAGTACACTTTAGTTAGCACATGTGTGGAATAATGGGGTGGATATTGACAAAATGCGGTGACCTGATTTCAAGTATTAAGTATTTTGTGTAAAAAAAATACCATTTTGTATACACAGAAAAAATGATTAGTAGTTTTTTATCTATTCAAAAAATTGTTTAAAATGTATTTAAGTTTAATAAATGTGATAATTGAATCAATTATTTTTTTGTTGAAAAAAAATTAAACATATAATTTTGATTAAATAAATATTTTAGTTGTTCAAAAATAAATTTTGAATTAATATATGTATTAATTAAGTAACGGAAAATCTTAACTGATTTTTTCGTGTAAAATAAAATAATTTAAATTTGTTGAATTTTTGTTGGAAATTGTCAAAACCTGCGCTATATTTAATTATATCAGTCTAAACATTGTTTTTTGATGATTTTTTTTTTTAATAAAAATATCATATCTTGAAAAAAAATATTCACAATTTTTAGTAACCTTTATATGAACCAATCATCCCAGAATTCCGCAAATTGATTTCTGGTATTAAAAAAGATAAATTTCAATACAGTGGTGAAATAAATTTTAGCGTTTACAGTAAATTTCAAAAGGCTGCTAAAAATGGAATCTAAGCTAAATTATGGACCGTATATCACAAAATTTCATGAAATTTTTTCCGGCCACACAGAAAAAAATATCTCAAGAAAATTTTTAACGACACAGTTTGTTAAAAATAAAATTTTAGGTCAACAAACTTTTTGTTTGATTCAAAGAAAAGATTTATCAAATTTACACTTTGCAAAATAGCACTCAACAAAACTAATGAAATAATTAAATATTTCTTCATATTCAATAAATACAATATTTGAATCAAAGTAAAGACAGTATTTTAACAACTCTTGTCCATTTTTAAATAGCTCATAATTCTCATTTGTTTTACAGTTTTATTTGAATAATATATTGAGTTTTGCCAAAGTCTTTGGAAAAGGTTTGCTGATGATCTGGCCAAAGCAACCAGTGAAATGCGCATTGGAACTTACTTATCCCCGCGTAATAAATTTTAGTGTTTTTTTTAAATATAAAAATTTAAAATTTTTAACATCATCATTAATAAATAAAAAAAAAAATAAAGATTCGATTAACATTTTGTTTGATTTATTCAACATTTTCAACAATTTATTTTAACAAATCAAGTAAACATTTTGTTGAAAAAAATTATTTTGGGCAACAACTTTTTTTATTGACTCAATAAACTTGGTTGTTGACTAAAAATTTAACAATTATACATACAAACTTTTTTATCAATACCGCAAAAATCGTTATCGCAGAAAATTCAAAAATTTTTGTAATCAAATATGCGATTTTCGCATTCAAATATGAAAATTATTTTTTTCTGTGCATATGAAGCTAAGTTGGAAGAAATGTTACCGTAATATCTAAAGTGAGCGTCAAAATACAGTAAACAGCGTTTGTTACAATATAAAAAGTGTTATTTTAGAATTAAAATTTTTAAAAGTTTATTATCATTTACAAAACTTTGAACAATGTTATCACAATATAAAATTAATAATTTGAAATACTTCAAAAACAACAAAAACAGTGCTATAAAAAACAAATTTCTTCCTTTTTACCGCGTCAATAAAAAAAAAAGGTACAGTTCTAAAGTACTTAGAAAAGTGAAGTGGCTAATGCTTTGTTTGATTTCTTTTTGCTTTTAGGACGACTTCTAGTCTCTTTGGCATCGATTCCAACCATTTTCAAGTTAGCTCAGTAGACATTTTTGGCAACTCTTCCTGCAGAATTTTCTTCATAGATTGCTTGCTAGTCATGTTTTTTTTTAATTTGTCTGTCAAAATGCTCCCAGATGTTTAGTTGAGTTGATATCGAGCGACTATTGGTCTGATCCAGCTGTTTTAGGACGTATTACAAAAGCCAACCCTATCACGCTTCACTAAAGATACTGTATGTTTTCCGTTGAATTTCTTATTTTTACCTCATATCACGTTTTTTTGTCTAACTTGCTTTCGTCAAATTTTCGTCAAATGACAGCAAGCATAAAGTCTAATCAAATTTGGCAAAGTAGAAATTTAACTTTTTATAACTTCCATTTCACCTTTTATATTGGAAAACAAGCAGTTTACTTTGTTTTGATGCTCACAGTATATCTGCTATGGTTTTAGGCGTATTCAATTAATTTACCAGAGTGGCCTTTATATAGGCCGTATAGTAATTTTTGGACAGATCATCACGGAATTTATTAGTGTGATTTCTATACAGAAAAAATTAAAAATTGATTTTAATCATCGAATTGATAAAATCAAGTAAATAATTTGTTGAATTTGCTCCTATCACCAAAATGATTATATTGATTACTGAAAATTGCAGAAATTGAAAATTGTAAATTTTTTTTTCAATAAATGATATTTTAAATTTTAGTTAAAATTATGATCAAAACACTATGAGATTTCAAGCAATGTGTTAATTGATTCAATTACAAAAATAATTTGGAAAAAATTTATATATTATTCAATAACCTCATTTGATTAAAAAGAAACAAATAAGTAAAGAATATAATATATAAAAAATCAATTTTTTTTTTATTAACAATAAAATTTAAATACGCTCTATATTGTATCCGGTAATATAAATTGATATTGTGGTGAAATTCGGTCGAATTAATTTTCGTTAGACTCGAAGTTACACAGAGAAACTTTCGTCATGATCGGTTCAGAATTTACCACAGGTTCCATATAAATCCGCCTCCAGAAAAGCACGCTATGACACCTAAAATGCTTACAAATTATATTTTTTTATTGGAACTTAGCAACTTTTTTACTCTTCCAAATTTTGTAATGTTTGTTACATAATTCATTAAAGGTCCAATATAAAACTTCCTCCCGAAAAGCCTAAAACTGAAAGGAATCGTTATAAGTATTTTATTTAAAAAATGTGTCCCAAAGTTACATATCGTCGTCTTAATATGCAAACCTGCTTAATCCACTGTTTAAGTCGGCCAGCATGTAGTTTTTCTTGAATTTGTGTCTTGAAGTGTGTTAAGCCAACTATATTTTTGGTTTTTCTCTTAAGCTGCTCATATGAAATATAAAAAGTTTTTTGTATCTCCTGTAAAATTTACTGAAAGGGAGCTAGCAGGTTTGCATATTAAGCCGACGATATACTTTCTACATATGTACGTGAATACTTACCAACTTATGTTCTATTTTAAGAACGCGGCAGCATGTCATTATATTCATCTTGTTTTCGGATTTTTAAAAATAACTTGCTTTTGTTGAGAATCTATTGATTTGCCTGCTACTAATATGTATATTGGGAGTCGGGGTATTGGAGGCTGATGTGATATCTTGTATATTTCGTGTTATAACAACTGTTTTACCATTCTTCGTGTTCAAAAGGTTTCTTGTTTTCAAAACCAGACCATTTGGAAACACTATTAAATTTTGCAGTAGAAATTTTTAATATCTGTAAGAGGAAAAATAGTTTAAAATTTCTGTATGATACCTTATATACAATTCAATCAACTTACGCAAGAACTAACTCACTGACCTCAAAGAAAATTGCGTAGACGTGACAACAGCCAGAAGGAAACGTTCAAAAGAATTGATGACGATTGCACGGTATCATCACAAACTATTATTACCGTCAAAAGCAGAACTCGAACCAGAATGTATTTAAGCACAAAACCAACTCCCAATATTAACAATGTTAATCGCTTATTCATACGAGTATTCCAAAAAAAACAAATTATTGAATTAAAAATTATTTTGAAAAATCATTTTTGACAATTCCCAATATAAATAATACACAACTTTACAATTTTATTTTATTTTATTTTAAAAGAAAAAATCAATTAAGGTTTCAATTTATTTGAATTTTATTTTGAAAACAATTAAAATTTTAATTAAATAAAAAATTTATTTAAAGTTTTTGTTCAATGAAAAATATAATTGGTTCAATCAACACAATTATTAAATAAATATACTTTTCAAGCAATGTTTTTAATTCATAAAAAAAATAATAAAAATTTTTTCTGATAGCATTATTTATTATAGTTTAAGGCGTAATAAACTGTTTTCCGGGAGTAGGGTTAATATGGAGCCTAGGGTAAATTATGGACCGATCATCACGAAATTTCACAGTGTCATTTCGAGTCCTATAAAACTGTGACGTGCCAAAATTTGTTATGATAGCATTACTTATTACGGTTTTAGGCGTACTATACTGTTTTCCGGGAATAGGGCTTATATGGGGCCTGGGGTAAATTAATGACGGATCTTCACGAAATTTTACGCGTGAATTCAAGTCCAGTCGAATAAAACGTATTTTTGCAAAATCTTAAGTAATTCCGTGCATTCTTCCACAATTAATGTTGGTTTTTGTAACAAAATTATCAGTTTTTTAAGGTGGTGGTTCCGCATATTGATTCATAGCTCTGATCCTACTTAACCGATTTTGCTCAATTTCAATCCTAAAATTTGACACCAAGTTTGTTCATTTTTTTTTTGAGTTTTTCGAAAGTGAGCGTGTTTTCAACAGCCGGACAGACAGACAGGACATGGCTAAATCGACTTAGAATTACTCAAGGAGCCAGAATTTATATATATTTTCTGAGGGTCTGAGATGAATAATAAGAAATTTTTACACGAAATGAAAAATTTAGTATACCCTCTTCACAACTACTTGTGGTTGAGAGTATACTAAAAGGAATATATTTTCTTTTATGTATATATACATATAAGTTATTAAATTGAAGCAAATTTTTATACAACAATATATATAAGCATTTGCTATTGTTGCAAATATTGAATATCATAAACATTCCTTGTTTAAAGCGATATCCTTTTTATTTTGATAAATCGTGATATAAACTTTTTAGCAAAGCAGTTATTTTAAATCATTTCATAAGCATATCTATGATTGATTTCTTTTTCCCAAAAGTGCCATAACGAAAGTTACCACAATTGCTCTTGTGATAATGACAGAAAACAAACTGAATTATTGGAAATGAACAGAACAAATGAAAAAAATTCATAATTAAAAACAACACAAAAGAGGCAACAAAAAGCAACGTTTGATTTATGTACAATGATACACCGGGAAGAAAAATTGAAAATTGTGTCTGTTAGGCTTAACCAAATATGATTCTATAAATGTTTAATCAAATTGAGTTTATACATTAAGGCCCGTTTTCACAACTTACCGATAGCTAAAAGTAGACTTTAACCGGCCTTTTAAAAACCTAAACCCAAACCTAAGACCTAAAGTGAGCGATAAAGTAAATTAAGGTTCAGCCTACCTTGGGTGTTCAACCGTTTAATTCTTGTTTGATTAATCGAACGATTAATCGTCTAAGATTGTTCGATTAATTTAAAATTGCTAATTTCGATTAAAGGATTAATCGAAGAATTTATGCCAATTAATCGAATAATAATAATTTATGGTTTTTTGTTAAATGTATAATTTTGTTTTAGTGTCCAAATTTAAGAATAGAATTTAACGCTAGGTTAAAACAAGGTGGTCTCAAAAACAGCTGGCAGTTTTTGTCTTGCTTGTTTTTGTTGTATTGTTGTGATATTGAGGCCACCTTGCAAAGTTAGTATAATGCAAACTTTAGATGAATTTAATTGCACCAGTTGGGCGAATTAAGTTACATTTAAGTGCTTAGCGAAGAATATAATTTTGTATTTAAGACGATTTAAAATATATAAATGTAATATACAGGGGTGTCATGGAAATCAAAAACGTAAAACGAAAGAATTTGGAAGTTCTTTTTAATAAACTTTTAATCTAATTTTTAAAATTTTTGTTAAAGAATTATGTTTAATGGAGCAATATTTGTATAATAATTGTCATAAAATTTTATTGAAAAACGACTTTTTAAATTCTTTCGTTTTCGATTTTCATGACACCCCTGATAATATCAAAGCTAAAAATTGGCGTAAGTCAAATAAACAAACCAAATGAGTGTGTCCGTTGAAATTAAAAAAATACAGTCATGTTTAGTAAGTAATTCAGCATAAACATTAATATTTTTGCTACATTTGTTTCCGAAAACATTTTTCACACTTCTAAATCAGCTGTTTTTTGTTCTATTTTTAAATCAAACGTTTTTCTTTTTTTGCAAATAAACTATCTGATTTGCTGCTAGTAAAAAAAACTGTTATATACTATTAAATCAACACAACTTAATAATTAACTTCACAAAAGATAAAAAACAAGGTATGTTAACTCAAAGATTTATAATAATTTATTTTTTAACAAAATAGTTCATGCGTTTCTCTCTTTAGAATGAGTTTGGCTTGGAAATATTTCGATGCAACAGGTGTCCAAAAATGTATAAACGTAAAGGGTCTTCAACATCTTCACTAATTTACCACTTACGCAGTGACCATAACATAATACTTGAAGAATATGCTACACCAACAACATCAAAGGAAGCTGAAAGTGGTCCAATGAATAAATATTTTAAACAAGATACTTCGATCGATTCTCTTGAGGAAAATATTTGCAGAAGCATATCAGAAGAAGGAATATCCGTAAAAGGTTTCAAAAAATCCAAAGTTATATTGACTATTTTGAAATCAAAGGGCTTCAATATGCCCGAAAGTGAAGCAACAATTTGGAACTACATTAACAAGTTCTATTTAAAAAAGAAGGATGAAATTGTAAAAGAGATACACTGCATAATATAAAGAAATGGACGGTTTTCAATTACAGTGGACGAGTGGACAGACATATCCCACATCAAATACATGAACGTAACTTTAGGAAATCAAAAGCTTTTTATATTTATAATTTGGGTTTAGAACAAATGAAAAAAGGGCACTGCATCAAATATTTAATGTTCCATTAAAAATAAACTAGAACATTTTGAACTAGATTTTGAAAAACACATTGTTGGCTCTACACACGATGGTGCAGCCGCAATGCGAAAGTATGGTAATGATATGCCAGTAGAGTCTCAACTTTGCATTAATCACGCTATTCACCTTGCGATGGTTGACACAACCTATACTAAAACGTATAAAACAACTAAAGATGAAAACGTAGAAGATAATGAAGATTAAAGTGACTGCCAGGGTGATGAAGATGATAAATTAGAAATACCAGATGAATTTGACCTTAAAATTGAAATAAGTGAAGTTATTAATCGTGTACGTAAGTGTTGTAAATTGTTTAATACATCTAATGAAGAGCAACAATAACGTCAAACCTATGTTGTATTGCAAGAAAAAAAAGAGGTTAAACTTATACATTACAAAAATTATCGTTGGTTATCTTTATTTAATATGATTAAAAATTTTCTTGGAATATATATGCAAATGTGTGAATTAGTATGAATTGTTACGTTTGTTTTGTTTTTTTGTTAATAAAATGTTAAAATACTTGTAATTAACAATGTTTATTTACTTAAGTACCAATTTTTTCTAAAATTATCGAAACAAAATCTCGTAATTTTTAAATTTCTGGATTGGGAATTATTCGATTAATCGATTAATTTTATTCGTTTAATCGAATAAGTCAAAAATGCCAAATATCGATTAATCGTTTAATCGAACAAAAAAAACCCGATTCATTGAACACCCTAATCCTACCTGATAGGTTAAAGTAAAGTTGTAATAATGGAACACTCCTTATACGGCCAATAAAATCCACCTTAAGCTATCGGTAAGTTGTAAAACGGGCCTAAGACAGATCAATAAAATCTTAAAAGAATCAAAAAAATTGTTTATATACATTTATAGGAAACCAATGACTTTTTAAAACGTTTTTATCCAAAAAAAAAAAAAACTTTGCTGAGCGTAAGAAACCAAATGCAAATAATTCTGTTAGTCTAATTCAATACCAAAAACTATAGCTCAGATCAAAATTAAATATTTCCATATGTATGAAGTTAACAACTTCCTGACATAAATGAAAACTCAGAATAAACAAATAAGATTTTTAACACCACCCTCGATTACACAATAAATTCCAAGTCAAAGTATTAGGCCCTTGTTGTTAAAATTTTTAAATAGTTTCGCGTACTTTAAATAATTATTTATAAAAAACTTTTCTTCTTATTTTAACGTTTCCTATAATAGTGGAAAAAAGTTGGGCGCAAATATAGCAAATTATCGATTGAAAAACTAAAAGAAGTGCACGGAAAGAAAAAACATGGTTGTGGTAACCATTTTCTAGAAGCAACATATTATGATACGATTCATGATTGAAGTCACTATATAACGATTATTATTGAATCATATTATGACCAAATATATTCGTAATATAACATCATAATATTTTTCCCTTAATCATATTCTTAGGCCCGTTTTCACGACTTAACGATAGCTAAATGTAGGAAGTTATCGAACAGATAATTAGTTTTTAATTATCACAAGTTCCCTTTAATCTAAAAGTGAATGATAAGCTAAAGAGAGGAACGTTCTACCTTTAGCTTTTGTCGTAAGGTTTAGATTTGAGATTTCCATATTATATTCAAATATATTTTATATATGGCAACTCCAATTATACGTTTATTTTGTATATGTAAAAAAAGTACGTAGTTGCCAGTTCGTATTATATTTTGTCAAAAATAATTGGTATTTTCTTTAGCATTGCCACATTTTCAAAAATGTTAAGTTTATTTTATACAGAAGTTGTGAAAATGAAAAATAGTTAAAGGTGACTTTATTCCTCACTAGTGCTAAAGGTACCGTTAACTATTTCGAACTTTATAGGTAAGTCGTGAAAACGGGCCTTATTGTGTTAATCATAATAAGTTAAGAAGTAGTCATATTATTATCATGTTAATCGTAACAAATTTAGAAGTAATCATTTTATGATACAGTGGTCCTGTCACTACAATAAAAAAATTTTAATTTTTTTGCATCGTTTTTTTTTTGTGGCACTTAAATTTTTTTTTTAATGAAACTACAATTTCTTTATTAATTTAATTTCTTTAAACTTGGTTTTTTTAATAGATATTTTTTTGTAATTGTTGGACCACACACTAACAAATAATTCGATTGGCATATTTAAAACAAACAACACTGATGGAAAATTATTTTAGAAACGACGATAACAAAATATTATTAGAGTAAAGATATTATGATTGCATCTTAACGTATTATGAGTACACTTATAGAAAGTTATCATGTTATGACTATTGAAAATCATGAAATGGTTGCGAGTAATATAATATGTTTTCAAAGTTATCATTATTAATAAGATTTCTGTATGACGTGCTAAATTCCCAATTTTTCATATTTGATAAATACACTGAAATTTATTGTTGAGGGAAAGCTTGCTTTTATGCGCATTTCACTGGTTGCTTAAGCCAGATCGTCAGGATAGAGGCTAGCTTTCCCTCAACAATAAATTTTAGTAAGGGAATCACGTTGGGTAGTGCAAAGTGTGCAAGCGATGCAAATGCGTGCAAAAATACATACATTTGCACAATACAACAACAATATGTACGTATTTGTAATTTGCTCTATTTTACTTCGTTTGCATTAAAAAAACCATTTGACATATTAAGTGCCATATTGTTTTTAAGGAAACTTATAAGTTGAACAATTTCGTGGTTTTTTAATACAAATTAGAGAATTAAATTTAAATTAATTAAAAAGAAAACATATATTTTAATTTGCTTGTGTATAATTCTTAACAAATTCACATTTTTTACAGTGCTGCCAGAAGTTTTTAGTGTGGCCAGAATAAATTTTTAGAAAAATAGCACATTTGCACAAAAAATAAAAGTGGTACGCTCACGATCAATCATAATATGCACTGTAAATTTACACAATGCAAATTTGCACAATGACCATCGTGATTACCCTTAGTGTATTTATCAAATATGAAAAATTGGGAATTTTGCACGTTATACAGAAATCTTATTAATAATAAATTTTGTATTCCCAAAAAATAACTTTGATTATCATTATTTAGTTGATAGAAAAATGATTCTTTTTGGGTCAACAATAGGGAGATCGATCGAATAGTATTCGACCGGTTTTAACCGGTTATTTTGGTTTTGCCCAAGTCGAATATTTTAAAATGTCCATTTTTCGAATATCGTATAAACCGGTTATTTTAGTAAAATAAACCGGTTGTTTTAGTAATGTGTAATTTATATACGTTTTCTTTACTTTTGTTATAAATGTACCCGTAATTTAAGTATTTTTCTAATTGAATATTTGGCAAACTTAAACTTTTTTTAATGCCAAAACAAAATGTAACAAAAGTCAAAAAAGCATTATGGACAATGTAAATACAAATCGCTTTTATAACCAAAAACAATTCAAAATACTACAAAAAAAAAAGTTCAGCTTAAGAAGTAGTTAGCAATTTGACAGTATTTTAAATATTATATACATCTTTATAAAGATGTTATCTCTGGTGATAATATCGAACTGATTTAAAAGACAATGGTGCTTAAACTGCCCTAAAATGATAAGTTGCAAAAGTTCTTCAACGTCACGACTTATTAATCACTTTTAATACGTCTACAAGCTTGACATAAATATACGCCAAGTAAAACTTGAATTCGTTCCAAGTAGTTTTTAAGAGACTGAAAATATTACATTACTTAAATATGCTGCCAATAATGAATTAAAAACTCTTAAGTAGTTCTAGCATATCTTCATGCTTTAAACTACACCATACCGGCGAAATCAACGATATGGAAAAATTCTTCAATTTTATTTATTAAATCACCAAGAACTAAAAACAAAATTGAAGGAATCAAACAATCTCATGGAAGGGTTTAAATTGTGATTGACGAATTAATAGATATTTCATACAAAAAGCATGTTCATATAACTATAGTTTCTATAATACTGAAACAAAAAAAATTTAAATATATAATCCTGTATAAGAGGTTTTGTTTTCAACTTTTCAAAAATATTGCTGAAGTTTACTGATTCATATAGACATGCTTAGCCACCAACGAATTAAAACTCATTTAAAATAAATTTGCGAGAATATCTCAAATAATAAATTTATTAAATTCCTATTATTTTTTAAAACCAAAGTTTTTCAAAATTTCTACACCTATTAAATTATTGACGTCGTACACGTAACCACTAGTTTTCTTAAATAATTGTTTGGCTAGAGCAAACATTATTTAACTGTTTCTTAACTACATTATACATAAATACAATTATCATCTTAGACATAAAGTTAAGCAAATAAATAAAAATTTTAATAATTTAAGCTTAATTAATTTACTGGTCACGCTTTTTTTTTGATTTTACCGTCAAATATTAGTTAGGTCTGAACATACCTTAAGTCATATCTATGTATTTTGTTGGTTCCTTGCCTTCGTGAATTGTTTTGTTTTTATTCTAATTAGCTTTTTATTACAAAAACTAATCTGATTTTTGTATTTTTATGTACTCGAATTAAAACCGGTTAACCGGTTAACCGGTTATTTTTAAAATGCTTAACCGAAAACCGTTTTTTTTAAATTATCAACTATTCGGAATATTCGAAAACCGGTTATTGAAATAAGTAGAATAATCGATCACCCTAGTCAACAATACTCAAATTTATAATTGCCATAAACATTGATATGCTTACAGTAACTATTTATAATATTATATCAGCATGATTATAGTTACTGTAAACATAGAAATAATAAAAAAAAAACATTTATTTGGGTACGACAACCATATATTGTTACGCTCAGCTCATATATCAATATATAGAAACTTTTAAAATATTTCAACAACTAATTAAAGAGTTTTATTTAAACGCCACATAACACGGATTTTATGTTATTCCAAAAAAATAAGTTCCCAAATATATCCTTAAATAAACGTGAGCTATGGAAACTACGGACTATATTTCATATGAATCATCCTTAACAAAATGTTGTAGTATGCTTCCAGAGAGAATTGTCGAGTTATCTGCTTCACGTCAGCCAGAAGGTCAAACCTCTCCACTATAGGTTAATAAGTCACATAAAACTTATATTTTCATAAATGTCATTGTAAAGCACAGTTAAAATAGTACAGTAAAATTAGACCTTAATGCATCGATTGTGCTGCTGGGCTTCGGTCTCAATATTTTTGCTTCTAACTGAGCAATCTCAAATATACCTGCATGCATCGGTTGCACTGATTGTTCTTTATGTTTGTTTCTCACATTATTCCGCTGCTCGCTTTACTTGAATTTTTGCGTCCCATTTCAGTTTTGTCAAAAAGAGCAGCAGATGTAAAAGTACTAATCGTTAATAAATAGTCAAGTAGGCATGTTTTACCTGAAATAAATGATAAATTTTGTAGTCGGGACTGTAAGAAAAGATAAACTCACTTTTTATTGTTGTTGTTTTTGTTTAAGCTTTGATATTGTTACAAGTAAAACTGGGGCTTATAATTCTTATTCGCTTAACAGTTTTATTGTATAATATCTTTAGTTTTTCTAAAATTGTTGGATGAAGTTTCCTGACGATCTGGCCTAAGCAACCAGTGAAATGTGCATAGGAATAGCTTATCCCTTCAACAATAAATTTCAGTTTATCAATAGTATGAAATGGGAATTTAGCACATTTAAACGAAACCTTGTTAATAAATTTTAATGTTTCAAGCCAATTAAAGTCATTTGATGTAAAAAAATGCATTTTCGCTAAAAATTTTAACGAGATTTATCAAAAAATGGTAAAACCTAAACACTATTATGAAATTATGAAAATATTCCTATTCATGGAGAAAAAAATATATTTTCAACAACATTGGTAAAATAAATTTTTGATTAAAAAACTTAATACAGCTTATGTAATTTAACTTAAGTTTTAAGATTTATTAATCAAAATCATAATTTTTTCCAGTGTACTAGTGTTGGCAAAAATTGTAATAATGTTGACAATATTTACAGCGCACAGTGGACATCTGTGATAATCGTGTACCCAAGTTTTAATATATTATATGAGCTGTTCTTGGGAAACTATTATTCCTTAAAATTTTATTTTCCAAAAAACTTTTACCCCCGTGTTCATAAGCGATTATTAAATTTAACAAACGTTTATTAGGGAAAGTTAACATAAAAAATTTGTTTTGTAAATCTTTATTAAATTTGAAATTTTTTTATGAATACGGGCAGTAATATTTTATTTTAATTAACAAGCCGATCAGAAAGTCCAATTAAATACACTTTGAGTGAATTTGGTTGAACTTTTGTTGAACTATCAGACTCTATTTTTAAAAGTTATAATTGGTAAAGGTAATAAATCTAAAAAAAGCAGTTGTCACTGCCGTTACTGATTCGCCCTGAGTGTTTGCAGGCAAAATCTTTTGGGAGTTAGTAGCCCCTGCGTCACGGCACTTGACAGACTATAGGTTGGTATGCTTCTTGCGGGAAATGCCTTGCTGTCTTTCAGAAAGATTATCTTTCTAAGAGTTTTGCTTTTCCGTTGAAAAGATACTTTCGCGGATCACGAGGTGGTTGGGTTTTTTTTTATCAAAGTTGCAGGAAGAGATGTCTTCCCGCTAAAGCGTTGATTTTTCTTCGCTTGTGATAAAGTAAGGCTTAAGGGAGGATTATCCCTACTCAGAAGGTGCTGTTGCATTTTCAAAAAGCAGCGGAGGATAGATTGCTCCAGCTTTCATATTGCTACATTTGTGTGTTGATTGCGCTCACCCTAGAAGGCGGTTTGTAAGCTTAATATTTGTCAATCAATAGTTAAGATCAACCATGCAGTATGCCCCAGGACAGGAATCCATGCAAATCTTTTCCGCAGGTGCCGTTCATGTTCATTTGGCTTGGGATTATTGCAAATATTCGAATTTTTTTTTCAATTCGCCGTTTTAATGAAAATCAGAGAAATAACATTAAAAATTTGTTTTTTTTAAAGTGACAGATTGAAAAAGTATAATTGTATTAAATGCACAAAAAAAATGATTTGCATTTTCCAAAATGTTGGCAATTATAGGTTATGTAAAAAAAATTGATATATAATTTAATTTTAGTGTAGTACTTAAAATGTTTTATATACAATTTTCATTTATTTATTCTTATAAATGTTCAATTGCAAGTAATATTTATATGTCCAACTGTTATCTAGAACCAAAGCACTGTGCGGCATTTTGTATACCAATATAATACAATTCTGTCGTTAATATATACCCACATAATTACAAATATACCAAAAACAGCCAAACACAATTATACCAATACACAGTGTTTCATACACAAGTGATTATGAAACAATACACTCCAAAATTAGTATTTATAACTTGTTAAGTACTTTATTTATTAGCACAGTCATGTTGTAAATTTTAACAGAAAAATCCTCAAATGCAAAATAAACAACAAAACAAAAATGCTGAAAGAGGAATGATAAACAATAGGCACAGTTTTGTCATTTAATAGAAGCACTTTGGGAATACATTGAAATTTAAATGAGTTTATAAAACAACAAATGCATAAATAACCAAAATGCACACATTCCCATACACACATAGTGATATGCCCAAATAAAAAATAACTACAGATAAAAAGGTATGATTGTGTGTGTAATTTAATTTTTATATACACAATAATTTAAAAGATGGAGTATAATTCTTTTGATCTTTTTTTGTTGTACAAGAGGTCGCATGTTTAAGAATATTTATATAATTTCTGATGCACAAGCTTTTGTTTTTAAGGATAAAGCCGATTAGTTTGTGAAAATCGGTATATTATTTAACTTAACGACCAGAAAACTGTCCCTGTGCAATTACACTTGATTATTTATAAGTTTTTTTAAACATTCGAGTATTTTATCTATCACGCAAAGAAAAAACATAAATGTGGTAAACATATCCTAAGAGCAACATATTATGTTAAGATTCATGATTGTTGTCAATATATTTCGATTTTTATTGAATCATACTATGACCAAATATATATGTAATATTACATAATAATATTTTTCCCTTAATCATATTCTTATCCTGTTAATTATAATAAGTTAAGAAGCAATCATATTATTATCATGTTAATCATAATAAATTTAGAAGTAATCATATTAAGATTCAAAGTGATTTTGTTGCTATTTTATTTAACAATTATTTTTAATGAACAATTTGTTAACTTTTTTTTTTAATTTCGTTAAACTGATGCAAAATTATTTTACAAATGGCGCTAACGAAATATTATGAGAGTAAAGATATTTTGTTTCCATCTTAATCATATTATGACTAATAAATGGCTGTAAGTAATTTAATATGTTTTCAAAGATATCATTATTTACTTGTTAGAAAAATTACTATTTTTCGGTCAACAATACTCAAATTTGTAGTTCCGATAAACATTAAAATGTTTACAGAAACTATAATATTGGTGATATAAAATAAAAATAATAATTTTTTGTGTACGACAACATAATATTGTTACAATAAACATAGTGTAGTTGCCGTAACAATGCCGAACCATATTTTTTCTCTGAGTGAAATAAGCCATGTAATAAAGTGGTTTCTCTTTATTAAAGAGGTTTGGGGTTTTTAATAAATACAAATTTATTATTTCTGGTTGGAATAAGATTCCGCCAAGTTTCCAGACAACTTGGTGTTATTATAAAAGGAGAAAAATTAACAAGGCAAAATAATTTAAAAACCAAATGCGCACTTTAAAAAAAAAATGAAACACTTTCTTAAACGTTATAAAACATGAAAATCAATTAATATAGATAATCATTCAAAGCAAATTTCGATCTACCAATGGCTAAATACAATTTGTTTTAAAGATTGATGTTTGACGATTGCCTGCCAGCAGTCGTCAATGGCTGTGAGTGTTAAACGGCAACACCCTCTGAAGAGACATGTAAGGGCAAAAAATTCTATACTTATTTTTTCGTTTAAAATAAAACAATTTAAACTTGTTGAATTTTTGTTGGGAATTGTCAAAACCTGAGCTATCTTAAATTAAATCAATTAACACATTGTTTGAAACGGCAAAGTTTTTTGATAAAGTTTTTAATTAAAACTAAAAATATCATTTATTAAAAAAAAATATATATATTAACAATTTTTACAATTTTTAGTAATCTATATTAAACATCTGCATGAAACTTAATAATGATGTGAATGAAACCTTCATTATAGTTTTGTATTTGCTTCGTTAGTATTCAGTAAGATGAAATACTATGAAACGAAAGCAACAAGTACTCAAAACTTCAGAGACGAAAAAGATGAAGTTAGTTTGTTTACTTATGCAAGAGAATATGAACACTAACAACCCTGAAGCAAAACAACCACTGAATATATGTCGAATAAGTTCATAGAAAAACACATTGATTTAAAAGTCAGTATTGCCAGATGAAGGAAAAGAAAAACATAAGGAAAGATAAAAAAACAAAAATAACTATAAAAAGAAAAAGCAACAAGATAATGAAGTACATTTATATTAAAAAAAAAAAAATAAAAACAAATTGGACTTTGTTTACAATGTAAATTAATTGTTTATCTTATTGTTTTATTTTATTTTCAAAAACATTTTTCGACAATATGTTTTGCTTGGAAATACTTAAAAAATATATTGTGTAAAAAAATTCAAAATGCTTTAAAAAAGAAAAAAATAACATGAATTACTAAAGTGGCAACATTGCTAAAGGGTATTTAAAAAAAAAAAACAAGTGAGAAAGTATAGTCGGTCAAGCCCGACCATATGATACCCTACACCACAGTATTTAAAAACACATCATGCTTATGTGTCCATATAAAGATGGATTTATCTATGTTTATAAACTTCATTTTTGAGAGAGGCAGAAATTGCCCCTTACCTTCCCTTGTGGTCCTATTTTTGAAAAACTGTATAGCTTATGTGTCCCTATGGATATGGATCAATTTATGTTTTAAATTTCTTTAAAATCGGTTTGAGAGACAAAAATTGCCCCTATATCCCCTTGTGGTCCTATTTTTTAAAAAATGCATACCTTTTGTGTCCCTATAGAAATGGTTCTATCTATGTTTTAAATTTCATTAAAATCGGTTTGATAGTTTCTGAGAGGAAGAAATTTCCCCCTATCTTCCCTATGGTCCTTGTGCCAATAAGAATCTATATCCCAAATTTTATAAAATTATCTCCGAAATTGCGACCTGTACTTTGCGCACAAGGTTACATGAACAGCCAGCCAGCCGGACGGACATCGTTAGTTTGACTCAAAAAGTGATTCCGAGTCGATCGGTATAGTTTAAGGTGGGCCTAGGACCAATATTTTAATGCGTTACACACATCAGCACAAATGCAAAATACCCTCTCCACTTTTGTGGTGTGGGTATAAAAATGAAAGAGAGTGAAAACTGTTAAACAAATTGTATTCGCATGAGTTAAAAACAAAATCAAAGTCCTTAGTTTTATTTAAATTTATTAAAGATTTTTTATAGTTTTATATAAGCTTAGTTAGCAGCAAAAAGGTTCTTTTAAATTAAAGTGACAAATCAAGAATCCCTCATGCAATTGTTTGTTACAAGAATTTGCTAAAAGTTTTACATACAATATAAAAAACCAGTTTTGAGTCAAAATAGTATAGAGAAAATCATTTAAATAAAAACAAGTATAAAGCATTTAATGATTATTACATACATATTACACAAAAATATTAAAAACTGTTACACCACAACAACAAATTAATATTGAAATAATCTTTTGCAACTCTCTTGCTTAGTTATGTATATATCGAACATCATTTTGAGAACCTTTGTGTATAAAAAATATTTAGTGCAAAAACAAACATATAATTATAAAACTTTGCAGATCCGAAAATATATGCAAACATATCTGCGCTAAAAGAGTACACAAAAAGGCTAAGAAAGTTACTGCAGACTCAGAAAACGGCTTCTCTAGAAAAATATCTTAAGGAACTTGATGCAACTCCACAATCTGACTACTCATTATGGCGTGCAGCTAGAAATTTAAAAAGGCCAGTTATATCAAAGCCACCATTAAGAAACTTGAATGGTAGTTGGGCAAGAAACGATATTGAAAAAGGAAATCTGTTTGTTAGTCACTTGAAAAACGTATTTACACCAAATATATCTCACAATATTGCGGCAGAGTTACCACCTGTTGCTGCTAGAGCAGCTATCCCCCTCAGATTTGAGATAAGAGAAATCGAAAAGGCTATTTGTGACTTAAACACTAAGAAGGCACCTGGTATTGATAAGATCAGTAATAAAATGCTTTTAGAGCTACCTCGCATAGCAAAGAAAATTATTCTTTTTATTTTTAATGCTATTTTACGTCTCGAATACTATCCTCAAAAATGGAAGGTTTCCTTAGTTACCATGATACCAAAGCCAGGTAAAGATCATACAAAAGTTGAGTCTTATAGGCCTATTAGCTTATTATCAAATATGTCAAAGCTGTTTGAGAAATTATTAGTTTCAAAATTAACACCGATTTTAAGTGAAAATAGATGTATTCCAAACCATCAGTTCGGATTTCGAAGAAAACACAGCACAATCGAACAGACTCATCGAATAGTAAATGTCATAAGAAAAGCATTTGAAGAAAAAAATATTGCTCAGCACTCTTCATCGATGTTTCGCAAGCTTTTGATAAAGTCTGGCATGAAGGCTTATTACATAAATTGAAGCAAAATTAACCAGCAAACACACACAAGCTGCTAGAAAGCTACTTAGTCGGTCGTCAATTTATTATTAAAGAAGGAAATTTCTTAAGTTCACCTCAGCCCATTGACGCTGGAGTCCCACAAGGCAGCATCCTGGGCCCCCTATTATACTTAATTTATACTTCGGACATGCCAACAAGCAACTATACACAAACATCAACATTTGCAGACGATACTGCTTTTCTAAGCGTCCACGAAAACCGTTATGAAGCATCTCGTTACTTACAGCATCATATATTTCAACTAGAAATATGGTTAAGACAATGGAGGATAATGGTCAATGAGCAAAAATGCGTGCATATAACATTCACCTTGCGCCGGGAATCTTGCCCCCATATTACAATCAATAATCAAATAATTCCTCAACATTCGCATGTAAAATATCTCGGTATACATCTGGATCGGCGATTAACGTGGAAATGCCATATAGAGGCAAAATTAACTCAAATGAAACTAAAAGCCATTCAAATTCATTGGCTTATTGGTAGAAACTCTGTCCTTAGTCTCGACTGCAAACTTCTTCTTTACAACTCCATCTTAAAGCCAATCTGGTGCTATGGTATTCAGTTATGGGGCACTGCCTCGGCCTCTAATATAGAAAAAATTCAAAGGCGCCAAAATAAAATTCTTCGAATAATCACAGCTGCCCCTTGGTATGTAAAAAACTCAAATATTCACAAGGATCTCAATGTTCCATTAGTCAAAACTATGATTACAAAATATGCGGTAAAATATTTAAAAAGGCTTGAACAACACCCAAATCCACTAGCTCGAAATATCTTAAATCATGGCGGCCACATTCGCTTAAGAAGAAGAGACACTGCAGCACTTATCCAATTAGATGAGCGATAAACACCTAGATAAGTGAACAGAACCCGTGATGAAGAAAATTTTTGTCTGGCACTGGCAGGACATAAAATAACGTATTAGGTTAAGATTTGATTAATTATTGTTAGTTCATATTTAATATATGAAGATTCAATAAATAAATAATGAAAAAAAAAAAAAAAAAAAAAATATCTGCGCTAACATTCTCCACCGCCAAGAACAACATTGCTCAATCATTGGAATCCGTGTTTGAGTTACGTTTTGTATCAATGTCATTGACCTCATCGTTTGTTGGCAAAAAAGCAATCTTTGAAATCGGTCGTTTAAACGTTTTTCCCTTTGAAAACAAAGTTACTACCCGTACATATCCATCTTTTCCGGGATGTACTTCTTGGATGCGAGCTAACGGCCACTGCCCAGGAGAACATCTTTCATCAAAGACTATTACCAAATCACCCTTTTCGGCATTTTTGTTGACTTTCAGCCATTTGGGTCTGGCTTGAAGGCGAGACAACCACTCATTAGACCACCGACGCCAAAAATGTTGTTTTAAGCATTCGACAACTTTCCATCTTTTAAGGTGGTCAATGTTAACTTCTAGTAAATTCTCCTCTGGTATACAAACCGTGGGTTCACCAATTAAAAAATGAGCAGGGGTCAGAGCAGTACAATCCGATGGATCACAGCTTAGTGGAGACAGTGGTCTCGAATTTAGGCATCCTTCGATTTGTGCTAAAAGCGTTGTCAATTCTTCAAACGTAAGTATGCGATTAGCCATAATTCTCTTCAAATGATATTTCGTTGATTTTACTTCTGCCTCCCACAGGCCACCAAAATTAGGAGATGCTGGTGGTATGAAGTGCCACGTAGTTCCGCTGGAAGCTAGCTGTTCGAGCATTTCTTTAGGAATTGAAGACTTATTTCGATTATATAAAATTTGAAGCTCTTTACTTGCGCCGATAAAATTTGTTCCACAATCTGAGTATAGATTAGAACATATACCACGTCGGGCTACAAAACGTCTGAAAGCCGCAAGAAAAGCGTCTGTAGAAAGACTGGTTACTGCTTCCAAATGCAAAGCCTTTGTCACCATGCAGACGAATAAACAAATATAGCCCTTAGTTGTTACAGAGTTACGAGCTGTTGACTGCTTTATTGTTATTGGTCCAGCATAATCAACTCCACTATGCTTAAAAGGCCGAGTTGGTTTTAGACGAACACTAGGCAAATTTCCCATCATCTGTTGAGCGGCTTTTGCATTATATCTAAAGCAAATTGTACATTTCCGAAGCACCAGCTTTGCCACATTTCTACCATTGAGAATCCAATATTCTCGCGAAACATAAGCCTGCATTTGGTTTAATCCACCATGAAGCGTTTTTATATGTGCATCTAAAAATATAAGATATGATAATGGACATTGCTTTTTTAGTAATATAGGATGTTTAGAGCCAAAGCGTAATTCAGAATTTTGGATTCTACCGCCAACTCTTAAAATTTGGTAAGAATCAATAAATGCACATAGTCTGGAAATTGAGATGTTAGAGGAAATATAGCCCTTTTTGCGAAGCTCAGTTAGCTCGGCACAAAAATCAATTTGTTGTGAAGTTCGGATTAAATGAAAGCGAGCGTCATTTAGTTCTCTAGTAGTAAGAAATCCTGTCATCTTGCTGTAGTTTTTGTCTAACAATTTATTTTGATAATATCTGGAAATAAAGTTATTTTTAAAACGATTTATGTAAGCAGTTACACGAATAAGTTTGTTCAGAGATGAAAATTTGGTTAAAAGCTCGGGATACCCAGTATTTTTGACTTCAGTAGTATGCGTTATTAAAGCAGAAGCATTCTCCTCGGCATAATTACTAAGATTTGGTTGCTTTGGCCAAGTTGATTGTTTTCCTTTAAGCCACCTTGGACCGTTCCACCACAACTCATATTCAACTAATTCTTTTGGCGCTATTCCTCTTGAAGCGCAATCTGCTGGATTGTCACGTGAAGAAACATATTTCCATTGATCTATTGTAGACATTCTTTGGATTTCTGCCACCCTATTACCCACAAACACCGGCCATCTAGAAGACTGTCCACGAATCCATGACAGTACTGTTGTACTATCAGTCCAGTAAAAAACTTGAACAATTTCGTTATCTATCTGAGCTATTATTTTATTTACCAATTTCACTAACAAACTCGCACCGCATAATTCCAATCTAGGTATTGTTAAGCGTTTTAACGGACTTACTTTGGTTTTTGCTTGTATGATATTAATTTTTATATGTCCGTCAACAGAAATAGTTTTTGCATACACGACCGCGGCATAAGCCAAACTAGACGAATCGCAAAATCCATGAATCTCTAGCTTTACATCTTCACTGAGACCAATCCATCTATTGATCTTTATTTTTTCTAGTTCTCTGAGACTATTGTGATATTCTATCCACCTTTTTGCTAAGTCTTTAGGGAGGCTATCATTCCAACCTATACCCAATAACCACAAGTTCTGAAACTCTATTTTTGCCAATATAGTAGTAGGAGCTAACCAGCCAAGTGGGTCATAAAGTTTCGCTGCATCGGATAATAAACTTCGTTTGGTAACATTTGCATTATTTTGTTCAAAATTGATTTTAAAAGAGAAATAATCATCAAGTGTGTTCCATTCTAGTCCCAGAGCTTTAACACAATTTGCTGCTTTTAATTCCAAAACATTTGAATTTTCTCGTAATTCCTCAGGTATAAACGAAAGAAGCTCTTTAGAGTTTGTAGTCCACTTTCTTAAGTTAAAATTTCCAGCTTTCAAAAGTTGACATAACTGCGTATGAAGTTTCAAGGCATCATTCAAATTGTCAGCTCCAGAAATAACATCATCTACGTAAGTATCCGTTTTAAGTACCTTACAAGCCAAAGGATATTTCTCATTTTCGTCAGATGACAACTGTTGGAGAACTCTAATTGACAGAAATGGAGCAGGTTTTGTTCCATATGTAACCGTAGATAGCTTATAGATAAATATTTCTTTAGATTTTGAGTCTCTCCATAAAATTTGCTGGTATTTTTGTTGTTCATCTACAATCCTTATCTGTCGAAACATCTTTTCTAAATCAGCCCGAAAACCAATTTTAAATCGTCGCCATCGAGTGATAACAGTTGGAAGATCATTTTGTAAGGCTGGGCCTGCAGCCAATTCATCATTAAGTGGTGCCTGAGTCGATCTTTTGCAACTTGCATCGAAAACAACCCTCAATTTTGTTGTAGTACTGCTTTCTTTTAAAACGCCATGGTGTGGCAAAAAATAGCCATTTGGTTCTAAATCACGGGGATGAATTCCAAACTTTTTCATATGAGCACATGTCTCATATTCATCTTTAAAATCATGGTAAAGTTTTCCGAACGAAGGCTGTGAGGTACATTTAGACTCCACACTTTTTAAGCGATATAAAGCCGTATAATCAGTATGATTGAAAACTGGCAAAGGTTTTTTCTTTAGCAAAGATTTAAACGGCAATGAAACCGTATAGCGACCAGTTGAATCACGAGTTGTAGTTTTTATAAAATGTTGTTCACATAACTCTTCTTCCTCAGTTAGCTTTTGTTTTTCCGGCAACTCCTCTTGTTCCCAAAAAGCCCGAAGCTGTTGTTCTAATGAGCAAACATTTATAATTATATTTTTCTGATAAGATACAGGTTTAGTTGGACCAGAAACTATCCAGCCGAAATGAGAAAATTGAATAAAAATGCTATCCCTAAACTTATGTTGATTAGGCAAGACAATATTACCATAAACATCTCCACCAAGTAAAATATCTATTGGACCTGGTTTCGAGAAACATGGGTCAGCAAGCTGATAGTCCTCTAAATTGGGTAATAAATTTTCGTCAAGAGACAATGGCTGATAATTTGTTATTTTAAATTTTAAATGAGTAATGTTTCTGTGACCTACTTAAAATATAATTCACCAATACGATCATACAATGTAGTCACTTCAAGAAACATTTAAAGTCCAAATGAGTAATGTTTCTGTGACCTTTTTAAAATATAATTGTCTGAAATATGATCATACAATTTAGTCACTGTAAGAAACATTCAAACAAAGAATAACACACTTTAAGTTCAAAGACTTAAAGTTACTAACATTACATTTAATTGCTAACTGAGTATTTTCACTTACCCTAATTCTATTGTAATAAGAATAACAAGAATAATTCTATTGTGATAAGAATATTATTGTAATTGTTATTTTATGTTACTATATATATTAAGTAAAAGAAATCAATAAAGAAGTTCAGTTTTAAGTTGTAACTGAGGGCTATGCCACGTCTTGTTAATTAAATATACTACATGGCGACCGTGACAGTTTTTTTTAAGTTTTGTGAACAGTGGTGATTCGGTAAAAACTGTGTTTTTTTTTTTAATTTCGGCTTTTATAAACACAGACAAAAGATATTTGTAAAATAAAAAGTGAGAAAAACTTAATAGTTCTATAAGTTTCAAAAAAAAAAAATTTTTTTTAAATGACCTGGTGGAAAAAAATATTGTCCACCATACCACTACTCGTAGCGGGTTATGAAGTGGGAAAGTCCACGGAGGAAAATTAAAATAAAGAACTGGTGCAGATACTACGCCAAAATATACAACAACCTGTTACAAATGAATCAATAAAAAACAATAGCATGAGTTACGTGGAAATTTTCTCAATAGTGGTTGTGGTAATAATAGGTGTTATCTATGTGATAAAAATAATGTGTAGAGCCTTAAAAAACAATAGTAACAACGCCCCACAACAGCAGATATAAAAACATAAGAATTCATATCCTTAAAGAACAGTAGTAACAACAACAGTTATAAGAAGATATTAGAAGACAACAAAGGAAAGCCAGAAAAATGGGAAGCAAAAAATCAGCCAAATCCGATAAAATTTGTCAAGTGTGTTGCGGCTACATCACACCTTATCATGAAATCCTGATGTTAGTGAACTGCAAACATATTTTTCACCTTGTGTGCATCGATACTTTTTATGACATGTATAGGGAATGTCCTGAATGCTGGATGCTGGATAAATTTGATAAGTATCAATAAAATATTAATATAATAATAAAAAAAAAAAACGTATTATTTTAAGGTATGCAATGGGAAACCATTATTAGTAGTATAGAACCCTTAGAAATCAAGTTTAAACAATCTTATAAATGCCTTAACCAAAATAGACCGATACAATCGGAAACCTTAAACAAGCATATTACTATTTTAATAGAGTCATTTAACAATATTAGAGAAATCTTAAACAGACAATATGATAGATATTCCACACAACATAAGGAACAGGCTAATAAGATATTTTTCAAATTAAGGGATAAATTATTAAAAATTTTTCATAAGCATAATATTCATATTAAAGTTCCTCTTACCCTAAGTTGCGAGGTTGATAAAAAAATCATTGAATCGGACGATAGCGAGCAAGAAGATTTTGAGGAAGACAAAGAAATACAACCAACCACAATGACGCGTTCAGAGGACGAAGTAATAGACAAGACAACGAAGATTGTCCCCACTTTTGACGGAAATGTAGACGAACTCCAGAGTTTTTTGGATGCGTTAACAATTGTTGAAAAAATTAAGGATACGCATGAGGAAATAGCGATAGGAGTAATTAAGACTAAACTTAAAGGACAAGCTAGGAACCTAATTACAAATGAGGATTCGATAGTGGCTATAAGGAGTAAACTAGAATCTAATATTCAGGGTGAATCGTCTGAGGTTTTATGTTCAAAATTAATGAATATAAAACAACAGTCGAAGTCAGCCACTTCATACGCTGAGGAAATTCAGCAAATCACAAAAAAATTATTTGGAGCCTACATACGAGAGGGCTACCCATACAATATCTCTGAGAAATTAATAAAACAAAATGTCACTAAAGCGATTTCTAAAAATGCAGCAAATGAGGAAGTTAAATTGATAAGGAAACAGGAAACTTTGCTTCATTGAATGAAGTTGTTTCGAAATTTATAGAAGCTAGCACTGAAGCGATTACCGCAAATTCATCAGTGTTTTACTTTAAGCGCCCTGGGTCTTCAAGGCAAAATCATGAAAACAGATTTAATAACTACCGGGGAAATGGTAATTCCTGGCGTCGAAATAATCATTTTAATGGTTCTAATAATAATAATTTTAACAATAATAATAGTGGGCGACGCGGGAATAACCATAATAGAAATCAGGCACACCATTCACGAAACGGGGGACGTGTGAGAATGACTCAAGGAGTCTCGGGAAACGAGATTCCCCCTCAAGATATGGGGGGCCAAAGTTAGAAGGACAGATAATGAGTAATAAATCGATATTTCATTTAAATCTCAATTTAAGTAGCTTTATTAAACTTTCAATTTCAACTAATTCTGATTCAAATACATTTCTAGTGGACACCGGAGCGGATGTCTCACTAATCAAACTGAATGCAATAAAATCTTTAAGATTCAACTCCCAAAATATAATTCGAATAACAGGCATAGGAGAAGGAAATATAAAATCCATAGGTACAATACATATTGACCTTAGAGTCAAAAACTTTTTGATTCCACACAAATTCCATGTTGTTTCAGATACATTTCCAATACCATTTCATGGTATATTGGGTTTAGACTTTTTAAAAAGATACAATGCCACTATACAATACGGACAGGAAACAAATTCAAATTTAATTTCTTTGAGACCACATAATTTAAATTATTCCATAAATATACCACTACTTGAAAGTATAAATGATGACTCAATTACATTACCAGCTCGATCAGAGGTATTCAGACCTATAAAATTCAATAGCGAAGCTACTGATTTAGTAATCCCAAATCAAACTATACAAGACGGAGTGTATGTCGCTGGATGCATTGTATCTAAAAACTTTCCATATGTGAGATTTGTTAACACAAGCCCAGAAAATAAGTTTTTTAATAATGTATCAATAAAACGTGAAAATTTATCTGATTATGAAATTACTGGTACCCAGAGCACGGACAAAACTAGAGAACAAACCATTTTAGAAAAGTTAAGGAAAAATTGTCCCGAAATGGTTAAGTCCGAATTATCACTATTATTTTCGAAATATATTGATATTTTTGCGTTAGAAAGTGACAAAATAACTACAAATAAATTTTACACACAAAAATTAAGATTGTCTGACGAAAATAGTGTATACATTAAAAATTATCGCACGCCACATTCACAAAAGTCCGAAATAATTAGACAAGTTGAAAAACTTCAACAAGATGGAATTGTGGAACCGTCAGCGTCTAATTATAATAGTCCGATTATGCTTGTACCGAAAAAATCATTGCCAAATAATCCTGAAAAACGTTGGCGTTTAGTGGTGGATTATCGGCAATTAAATAAAAAATTAATAGCGGACAAGTTTCCTTTACCCAGGATTGAAGATATTCTAGACCAACTGGGTAGAGCAAAATTTTTTTGCTGTCTGGATTTAACATCTGGGTTTCATCAAATAGGGTTGGATGAAAAATCGCGAGATGTCACGTCATTCTCAACCGATAATGGTTCATTTCGCTTCACGCGTCTACCATATGGCTTAAAAGTAGCCCCAAATTCATTTCAGAGAATGATGAATTTAGCATTTACGGGCTTAGCTCAATCTAAAACTTTTATATACATGGATGACGTTATCGTCACAGGCTGTTCCGTCAAGCACATGCTTAAAAACTTAGAAACGGTGTTCCAAAGATGCAGGGAATGTAATTTAAAACTGCATCCAGATAAATGAATTTTTTTCCGATCTGAAGTTACATATTTAGGACATAGGTGTACTGATAGAGGAATTCTGCCGGATAGTAGCAAATATGATGCAATAAAAAACTATCCCAGACCATCGAATTCTGATGAAGTACGTCGATTTGTAGCTTTCTGTAATTATTACAGACGCTTCATAAAAAATTTTGCATTTTATTCAGTACATTTGTCTAAACTAACCAGGAAAAAGGAACAGTTTATATGGTCTAATGATTGTGAACATGCATTCCAACACCTGAAGGCAGCACTGTTATCACCGCAAATTCTGCAATACCCAGATTTGGAAAAAACTTTTTATATAACTACTGATGCCAGTAAAACTGCTTGTGGCGCAATATTATCACAAGAAAGAGATGGTATACAACTTCCAGTTGCATATGCATCACGAGCATTCACAAAGGGTGAATCAAATAAAGCAACTATAGAACAGGAGTTAATAGCTGTTCAATGGGCAATTAACCATTTTCGACCATATGTATATGGAAATAAATTTATAATACGTAGTGATCATAAACCATTAACATATCTATATTCTTTAAAAAATCCATCCAGTAGATTAACCAGAATTCGACTGGAATTGGAGGAATATGATTTTATTATAGAACACATTAAAGGAAAAGACAATTCAGGAGCGGACGCGCTATCTCGAATTGACTTCAGTGATATAAAATCAATCCCTTTAATTAACAATGTTAAACTGGTAATCACGCGTGCACAAAAGAAAAAGGAAAAACAACAAAAAGTTCAAAGTGAGGATAGTCAAGTAATTCAAGAAAAGCCTAGAGTTTTCGAAACTATTGGCTTCGACTGCGTAAAAAAGTGGCCCAAACTTAAAATGGATACCATTAGAGGTATTCCTACACTATGTTTTAAACGAGGTAAACAGGTGATAGCACAGAAAATAAATATACAGAGTACGTTTGATAATGGAAACATCGATCTAGATCAATTTTTTCCAATTCTTGAAAAAGAAGCAAATTGTAGAAATTTTAACAAAATACAAATAAATTTGAACGATAAGTTATTTAGCCACGTACACATTGAACATTTTAAAGAAAAAGCAAATAAACTTATAAGAGGATTGCAAATAGCGTTAACACCTAGAATACGCATAATTACAGATATAAAAGAAAAGGAAAATTTATTAAGAAAATTTCATGACAGTCTTCTCTTTGGAGGACATCCTGGAACGACTAGACTACTTAAAAAGATTCGGCAATTTTATTATTGGAAAAACATAACTAAGGATGTTTGCCGATACGTAAAGAAATGTGTTCAATGTCAAACTAATAAAACTACTAAAAATATAAAACCAAATATGATTTTAACCGAAACACCCCATAAACCTTTCCATACAGTAGTAATAGATACTGTAGGTCCACTTCCAATGTCAGAAGCAGGAAATCAATATATAGTAACTTTAATATGTGACCTAACAAAGTATCTGATAGCAATACCAGTAACTGATAAGAGCGCAAAAACAGTAGCAAAGGCAGTAGTAGAACATTTCATACTAATTTATGGGCCTATGAGTAAAATAATTAGTGACATGGGCACCGAATATAACAACCAAGTTCTTTTAGAACTACTGGAACTTTTGAACATTAGCAAGGCGGCATCGGCTCCTTACCACCACCAAACTTTAGGGACAGTAGAAAGGTCCCACCGCACCTTTAATGAATACTTGCGATCATATCTTAACGCTTCAAACAACGATTGGGATAAATGGGTAAAATACTTCGCATATACCTTTAACACAACACCATCTACGGTGCATGGATACTGCCCATTCGAATTAATTTTCCCTGCTAGTCCACAACATACACCATTGATACCGTTTGATACAATAGATCCTTTATATAATTTTGATAATTATTCAAAAGAAGTTAAATTTCGTTTACAAACCGCATTAACTAGGGCACAACACTTAATTAACAAGATGAAACTAAATCAAAAACAGATACATGATAAAAACATCAACAATACAGATATTACAATAGGACATGAAGTGTTTATTAAAAATCATACAGCACACAAACTAGAACCACTTTACAAAGGACCATACAAAGTAATTGACATTGACGACAAAAACAATATATTCGTAAATTTAAAAGAAAAAAAACAAAAAATTAATAAAGAAAATATTAAAGTTTTTAGCCAATGAAACAAACAAAAAAAAAAAAACAAAAAAAAAAATTTTTTTTACACAAATATGTATGTATATCATTATTCCATAAGTAACTAGATAATTTCATAACATAATATTTTAATATTAAGACACTACCTATTAACTTGTTATTTTATAAAAATAAAACGAAAATTTTTTGTTAAATTTAAATTTGTAAAGAAAGCTCTTATCGACACTACTTGATCAATGGTATCAATAAGACCTTTCTCTTTAAAAGGGGAGGTGTAGTGAAATAAATGAGTAATGTTTCTGTGACCTACTTAAAATATAATTCACCAATACGATCATACAATGTAGTCACTTCAAGAAACATTTAAAGTCCAAATGAGTAATGTTTCTGTGACCTTTTTAAAATATAATTGTCTGAAATATGATCATACAATTTAGTCACTGTAAAAAACATTCAAACAAAGAATAACACACTTTAAGTTCAAAGACTTAAAGTTACTAACATTACATTTAATTGCTAACTGAGTATTTTCACTTACCCTAATTCTATTGTAATAAGAATAACAAGAATAATTCTATTGTGATAAGAATATTATTGTAATTGTTATTTTATGTTACTATATATATTAAGTAAAAGAAATCAATAAAGAAGTTCAGTTTTAAGTTGTAACTGAGGGCTATGCCACGTCTTGTTAATTAAATATACTACAACGCTTTACAGTTAATTTTAAAACTTGTCTCTAACTTGGAAAGAAGCGTAAACTCGACATATTTCTTTGACACATATGGAGTATTATCACCAAGACCACTAATTTGAGCATAAGTTTTAAACATAGGAAGGTTTAGCGCTTCCGCAGCCTTTCGTGTTATCAGAGTTGCTTGAGCACATTGGTCCAATAAAGAGCGTAGGCTATAAGTTCCTTTATCTGTTTTTAAAACAACTTGTACAATAGCTAGAAGAACTTGAGCAATATTTGAATTTTGTATAGTACCACAGTTGCAAGCAATGTTAGTGCAGTCATTAGTAGATTGCGCAGAAGTTGAAGACTCTAAAGCACTTTGAGATTGATGAGAGTTTGATAAACCACTATCCTTTGCGTCATTGTGCAAGATTGTGTGGTGATTCTGTTGACAGATTTGGCAACGAGATGATGAACGACAATGATAACTGAAGTGACCAGTAGTTAAACAATTACGACACATTCTCATAGAATTTATAAAATCAGTTTTAGCAGCTGGTGTCATGGCAATGAATTTGAAGCATTTGACTAGTAGGTGGCGTTTGTTACAACATGGGCAGTTGGAATCATTATTGTAATTATTTGTGCCAGAAGTGGTTGCATGAATGCTATGGCGTGGAACATTTCTTGTTCGGGTTTGAAAAGAATTAATTCTTGAAGTATTCGTATTGCCAATTAGATTAGATTCGTCTATAGACTCTAACGTACGGAATGCAGTTTCCAGAAAGATGAATAAATCCTCCATTGGAGGTACCTCAGAAGAACCCTTCAAGGATTGTTCCCATTCTTTACGACTTTGCTTGTCAAGCTTATTCACCGTTAGATATATTAGTATAGAGTCCCAGCTATCAGTCGAAATATCTAAGGTATTAAGTAGGGCAATGCAATTACGAGTTGTGTCCAAAATAGTCTGTATACTTTCCGCTGTCCCATTAGAAGGAGAGATCGAAAAAAGTCTTCCATAAATGTTATCAACAATTTTACGTTTATTGTGATATCGGCGATTGAGCGCGTTCCAAGCCAAGTTATAATTTGCGTCTGACGCAGGATACTCGTTAATAATACTTAAGGGCGAATCCGAACATGAAGATTGTAAAAAATAGTACTTTTGAACGTTTGTTAAAGCTTGGTTATTGTGCACAAGCGAAATAAACATATCTCTATAAGCAATCCAGGAAAGGTAATCACCTGAAAAGGTGGGAATGTCAATTTTTGGTAACCGAGCTTCAACAGGCATGGTTTCGTTTCGACTGTGAGTGGGGCCAGAAAAGGTAGAGTGAAAACCTGGAGATTCTGTATGAGCATATTCATTTATAAAGTCATAAAGCTGACCTCTAAAGGTAAATGATATATCTTGAAATTGATAAACTATTTCATCGGTAAAGTAAGAAACATCGTTTATATTTATAGTGTTTTCTCGAACAATACCTTGCAATTTATCATGGGCATTTTTAAATTTCTCAGTTATTGATTCTATTTCTCTAAAAACCATCTGGGCATAACCGCGCGTTTTTCCTGCTTTTGCTTCATAACTCTGAACAATTCGTTTTAAATTTATAAAATTAGCTTTTTGCTCCTCAACAATATTTAATATGTCCGACATTTCAAATTTCAAAGTAATTTCATTAAATACATACAGTACAACAGCAACGCAAGATTTCTAAAACCACAAGAGACTTTCCAAAGTTGCACAGGAACAAGGCGGTCAAACAATAAAAATCCAGATTTCAGCAACTACAACCAAGGCACCAATGTAACAACACAATACAGTAGCTTCAATTTACACCAACGATAATTTGTGACCAAAATTTTTAAGAAACAAATATCTTTTTAAATAGAGAAATAATTCCCGGGTTTCGGCACCAATGTATTCGCATGAGTTAAAAACAAAATCAAAGTCCTTAGTTTTATTTAAATTTATTAAAGATTTTTTATAGTTTTATATAAGCTTAGTTAGCAGCAAAAAGGTTCTTTTAAATTAAAGTGACAAATCAAGAATCCCTCATGCAATTGTTTGTTACAAAAATTTGCTAAAAGTTTTACATACAATATAAAAAACCAGTTTTGAGTCAAAATAGTATAGAGAAAATCATTTAAATAAAAACAAGTATAAAGCATTTAATGATTATTACATACATATTACACAAAAATATTAAAAACTGTTACACCACAACAACAAATTAATATTGAAATAATCTTTTGCAACTCTCTTGCTTAGTTATGTATATATCGAACATCATTTTGAGAACCTTTGTGTATAAAAAATATTTAGTGCAAAAACAAACATATAATTATAAAACTTTGCAGATCCGAAAATATATGCAAACATATCTGCGCTAACACAAATGTCATTTCGTTGAACAAATTCTTTGTGTTTGCCATATGAAACGAAATGTATTTGCTGGTAGCATGAATAAAACAACAGTTTGTTCGGTAAGCTAAATTTTATTTGAACACGAACTTCAGTAAGTAAACATTTCAGTAAATTTACGAATGAAGTTAAACATACAGCCCTTTACAGCCTGTTTTTAGAAAATGAAAATATTTGTTCGTTCGTAAAAAAAACGAACGAAATCAGATTTAGGTTTTCATAAAATTAAAAAACATTTCATGTGAGTGTCAAAAAAAGCTTTAATTTTTTTCTACATATTTTTGGTTCTTATTAAATGAACATCTTCGCAATAAATGAAAACAAAAGTGAAAAGTAGACGATAAGTAAAAGGCATTCGTTTAAAAAACAAATCACCGCAAAATGGAAAATAACTGCGATATTGAAAAAAAAAAACTTAATAAGCTAATACTATTGTAAAATATTCTATAAATGTTCACTTATAATTGCATAAATATGTATTTACAGGTTCCAAAAATTATAGAAACAATGGAACTACATACGCCCAAAAATATGAACATAGAGCGGGCCGACCTCCTTACAAAAAAAGTTTGTGCCAGTCACCCCTTTGAATGAAAGGTTTGTCAATGATGTTTCTAAAACGGTTAAATTTTTATAGCCACGCCTCCATATGCAGCCCATTTAGTTGTTTAAATATAGCGCTGCCATTTAAAGTCCGATCACATCATGCCGCGTACCCTCTAAAATGGGAGCTTAAGAATAACTCTGGATTTCTAATCGATATATTTTGGCATTTGCAAGGCATCGACACACTGTCAAAATCAATCTACAAAAATTTTGGGACAATTTCCGCTAATTATACTTTTACACTTATAAGTTAATCTGACAGCACAGATAATTATACGTACGATGCCAAACAGAAAAGTGTCTTTTTTAAATTAAGAAGATTTAAAGGAAAAATTATATACGGAAAGTGGCAGTAGTTTTAGAAAAAAATATTACTTATTTGTTAAAATAGGTAAGAAAACAAAGGACATTTGTAACTAAATGTGTGCACATATTTTTTTAAAACAAGGAACGATGGGAACTCAGTAAGTTCAAATTTTAAAATTGTTGGACTTGTCAAGTCTACAGTGCAGACTTTAATAAAGCACTTGTCCGAGTCTCAATTTCTAGTAAGCAAGCCAAAAACTGGACGTCCACTCAAAATTTCCTTACGAGTTGAGCAATTTTTAAAAAGTGTTGTTAGTGAAAATCCCAAAATAACAGCCGTGCAAATTCGAAACAGAACAGTGCGAAGTGTTCTGCGAAAAAGCGGATTACATAGCCGCGTACCAAGAAAAAACAAACATTAATTGGGGGTATAAACAGATAAAAGCGACTCGACTTCGCACCTTAGTATGCGAACAAATCAATAGTCTTAAAATTAAATAATGAAATAGATATTTATTTATTATTTTAAATATCTCTAATTTTTGGAAAGTTAAAGAGTTGTTAAGGCGTACGTACTATTATCTGTGTGACTGTACATACAGTGTAGTGTAAATTACCACCGTTCTTCCGAATGTTTCAAAAAATTATATCTTCGCAAATATCTTCTACATATCTACATGTTGATGTGCAGCAAAAGAACTTCTTTATGTATTTCTGTTATTTATTGTTATTATTGTTAACATTTTCATTCAACACTTTTATTTTTACTAATTTAGTAACACTTTTTATAAAATATTTTGTTTTTGAAATTTAATTTTAATTTTTGTAAACAAAAGCCAGGGTTATCCACAAACACAAAACTTTTATATTAAAAAATAATAGAAATGTACGAATATTAATGCATTGGCAATAATGTTGATTCACGAAAGAAAAAAGCTCTATTTATGTCAACTATGAATAGACGAAAGCTTTTAAATGTTTTTTAAAAACCAAATTTTGAACATAAACGTATTAATACGAAAACTTCAAGTGAGAAGACTTATGTTTTACAAAAACAGGTTGTTACTATATTAATATTTTGGTAAAAGGAGCAAAATCACAAATTGTTTGCTTGATTCTAAGAATTTGGTATGAATTTGGTGATTAGAGACAATTTTTATTTTTTCTGTGCTGTGACTTATGGTGGTTGGGTATAAAAAGTTTGTTTCTATTTTTTAAACTTACTCATGAGATTTGCCCATATGTATCTGTAAAATGTCCTTGTTTACATCAAGTGATTTTAATGCGACATTAATGCTTAGTTCACACTTAGGGTTTTAAACGCGTTTAAGCAAAATGATGATTAAGCTAATCAAAGCCGTTTACATTATATTTGAGATGATTAAGATGACAGATGATTAAGAAAAAAAAAACACAACAAACAAATTTATATTTCTTTAAAGTATTATTGGATAAAATCACTTATATAAAGTTATCAGAAGATTATTTTAATCATTTTAATGATGAAATTGTGAAAATTTATGAATTATTTAAGGAAAAAAATAAAAACATTAAGCAGAAATCGTGGCCGGTTGTACACGAACATGGTGGCAATTCTACATTTGAGGTAGGATCTGTGGATTCTATGTGATCTATGAAGTGATTTAGTTAAAATCATGTCAATTTGAAGTGATTAACAAATCACTTCAATGTATGGGTAATCATCTCGATTTTGAAGTGATTAGAGCTTAATCACGTTCGAACTGCTTAAACGCGTTTAAGAAGCCAAATGTGAACATAGCATAACATTTGTTTGCAAAGAAAAGCTAAAGTTTGTTCATGATATAAATAACTTATTTTTAGTTTATTTTGTATGTACTTAATACTATATATATAGCACACATCTTCAAACGTTTACCATAAGTAGTGCTAATGTATGCATTTTCCTACGTGCTTCTTTATCTAGTTGAAATATGTAGTCTATTTATATAAAAGTTTTGACAAGATGTTCGTTAAATACCCAACTACTTGTTGCAAAACTTAGGTAAAGTCTATAAGAAGATATCAATTGTTTTAGAAAAAACAAAAGAAAATGGTCGCAATGACATATTGTGCTTACAAACAAATCTATCCCTGTCGTCCGTCCTTCTCTAGACATCGAATCTACGGTACTTAAGATTTTATTTTAATAAAATAATGTTTTTTTTTAGTAATAATTATATTAATTTTAAGATATGATTCTACAGAAACTTGATATACTAAATTTAGCCTATGGTTAATTACTGAATATGTTTGTATCACGTTTGTTGAATTACGACCTTTGTTTACAGCAGAACTCCCAATAATAAGACATTAGCACCCAGCACCATGCCTCATGTGGTTTTCGTAATCATTCTACTTTAAAAATTGCATGTATTTACTAAATTATTTAAAAAAATTGAATATAGCAATTATTGCTTCTTATAACACATTGTTATCATGAAAATAATGTTTATAATATACAAAATGTGGCGTCGAATTGATGTCACTATAGTCATAAAATAGATGACACGTTAAATATGACTAAATTGTACGAAGACGATAGTCATTTGATTGATGTTACTTTTTGCATCATTGATGCCATTTGTAGTAACATTGATGTCACAATTCTGATGTAAGAATCACGCGGATGGCTGGGTGAGAATGTCAACAGCCAGGTAACGTAGGAACATTAGAAGTCAGTGTAACATGGTAACATAACGGGAATTATCTACTGGACCCACGTAAGCTGCAATTAATTACGGCTGACAATGGAACCTAACCTAACCTAGATTGTGTCACATTTTAATCCATAACTCTTCATCCACGGAATTACTTGTTTCGGAATTCGATCCCAAACTAATTACGAGTACATTTTATTATTAAAATTGTTATTTATCTTTGAGTCGTTTGGATATGAGTTGGTTTTAAACAGACGTTCAGACAGACGGACATAACTAAATCGACTCAGACCTGTCGTGATCGAATATCTTTTCGATTCGAAAGCAATTTTAATTCTATTTCGAAATTATTTTTTTATTGTGGTGAAAACTCAAATAAATGCTTTACAACAGTGTTAACCAAGCCCCGAACGCACGTACACAAAGATATAATGTGCTTGTGTGCGGTCGCAAACAGAAGCTGCGGTCGCTGCCGAATTGCACACTGTGTAACAATCTAATATATAAAATTGAATGTATATATCTTTGTTCCGTATAGGCAGGCGTCTAAACTACTGACCCGACCTTCATGAAGGACAAGTATGCTATATTAGGTCAAGATTGGACAAAGGGGCGTGGTACCTCTCATACAATTTTTTTTTTATATAAATTTTTTGTCAATTATTTTTGTTTTTTTTTATTTCAATATATTTTTTTCTTTAATAAAATTATTGGATCCCGTGCAACGCCGGATAACCGGGCCAGCTAGTGTAAAATATTTATTTAAAAAAAAAAACATCAGTTCCCAAGAAGTATAAACTTTGTTGCTCTGTGTGCTTTTGTGTTGATTATGAAAAAAAAAAAACAAAAACAATACCAAACAAGCGTGCGTGGTGTTGCTTTCACAAATCTTGAGCAGAGACTGATGATAGACTGATGTTTTGAAACGAACAAAATTGTTGTATACATGTGAATTGCCGACCGTGTCTGTGTGAAAAATACGATTATAGACTGGCTCGCGAGTCTATGGAGTGGTTATGACTGCTTTACAACATTGAAAAAATTATTTGGATTTGTTCAGTGCCTACTGAAAGAATTAAAAATTTAATTGCTTTTGAATCGGAAAATTATTCGATCACGAGTGCCAGAATTTTTAGTAAAAAAACTTAACAAATTCCATTTTTGGGATTTTTCAATTTGTTTTTGGGAATTATGGAATTTTTTTCTAGCGAGTCTTAAAATTTTTGTTTGCTGTGTAGTTCAAAGTTTCATCGCGTTATGTAAAAAAACTCAAATTTGTCCATGTTGAAATGCTGTTAAATTTCATGGCAATCCGTCCAGCCGTTAAAAAATTAGAGATTTATTTTTGAAAAAATTTCCTTTCAGCCCCACTTTGAAATGGTGCAGATACCCCTTAGACTTAAAAAATTACGTCCAATTATTTTTTTTCATATTAAAAATTTCGATATTAGATAAATAGTTTTCGATTATTCTTAAGGCATGATGGTTTTAGCTGCCTATTAAAACGTTATTTAAGTACCAAAAATTAAACTCATACCAACACTAAACATTCCTTTTTGACCATTTTTATTTAGATCTTTTTCTGCAACAAAACTCTACTGCTGTTGTATAAAAGAGTTAAACAAATTACCACTAAAAGCCATTTAAGGCAAAAATTGCAAAAATTGCAAAAAATATTTATTTCAATATCTTACCATGCTAGGAAAAGCCATTTATCAAGAGAACACACACATTTGTGCAGCTTTCGATTATATTCAATTAAATACTTAAATTTTTTTTTAATAAAAACGAATGAAGTTTAAAGCAATATCCATTTTTTTTTATATTTTACTAGATTTAGTTATCCACTTTGCATTTTTTTTTTTTTACTTTTTTTCCAAAAATAAAAAAATAATTTTAAACAGAAGTTTCAACAGTTTTTCTGCTGAAAAAAATATGTTTGTGTATTTTCATGATACTGCCTTTTATTATTAACAATAAAACTGGCTTAAAGTTGCAATTGCATAATTTTTTTTGTTTTTAATTTTATATTGTCACCTTGCGATAAATGACCACTTTCAATCCAACACAGCCAATTGTTCCTCTACTGTTGCGAAAAAAAAAAAAAAAACAAAGGCAAAAAACAGTTCCCGTTAAATGCATTTATTTGCTCTATTTAATAACAATTCTTTATACAAAAAATTACAATTTTTTTTTACAAAGAAAATAAAAGCGTTTTACCAATAAAAAGTCAAAACTGTAAGATATTAAAGTTGAATTACCTTAAATTTCAAGATCTTTCAAAATTTTGTCTAAAAAAAAAGATGTACAAATTACATTCTTTTTCAAATGCTAGGACGATTAAAAGCTAAGAGGGATGTAACTAATGCATTAAACTCAATTTCTTTAAGTTTTACTGTTGCGACCAAACCAAAAATATTCTTTGAATATTCTGCAGGTGAAAAAATAAAAAAAAAACTTTTGTCGCAGCATTTTTCTGCTTTCCTAAGAAAACTGTGTAAAGTGCCTTTTTTGATTTCTTGGCAAACGTCTTCAGAAAATATAACAAAAAAATCTTTGACATAATGGTAGCAAAAGCAAACATTCTCTTGATATTCTGTAAAAATGTTGGTATGCTCTCCGTTATCAAAGGATTTAAATAAGTCTTAAGTTATAAGTAAAAAAATTTAGTCGATCAAGTTATATCATATGACACCCTTTACTAACAAAATGCGTAATCTGATATCAATACTAAGCGGCAAATGAAGGTATTTTTACTATTTATTGCTTTTCGAAATGCTTGAGAAATTTATGTTTTATTGCGACCTCCTTCACGATATTTTCTGAATTAATGTTTGCAGAGATATTTAATAAATTTAATGTACCTTTTTCTTTAAGCAAATGTTTATTTACCCATAAAAGTTAATGGATGTAGAAATAAAATAATTAAAACTCGTTTAAGACAAAGAATGCCTATACAAGGTGGCGCAAAAATCATCACTATATCGGAAGATGCAATTATTTTTGCAAAGTGGCATTTAATGTCAGTTCTGCTTTCGCTATGTGAAGTAAACAGATACACACAGAAAACAAATTGGTTGGGAAACGGTTGCAGTAATAAAATATTGATCAAGTTACATAAATTATTATTGCAACTATTAAAAATGTATAGTTCTAACTGATTTTTAATTCTCTTGATTATAAAAACGTTATTCTAACTGAAATATGATTCCTTCTTTTATTCGTTATGATAACTTATTTAATTTAGTTCTAAAAATTAGTACAAATGGTTAGAATCACAACCGAATTTAATACAGGGCAAAACTGAATATTGGTCATTGCAATTAATAATTTGCTTTCGTCAATAAATTTTGTAATATAAATGTTAATTCATTTATTGCAGCTAATTATCGATTGTTAATAGAGTTTCAATTCGAGTACAACAAATGAAAATATAATTATTTGGTATTCACAACCCAAAAAAAGCTAAATGTTCCAATTGTTTATTGTGAGTACTAAACTAATTATGAACTGAATTTTCTGTCAAAAGTAAAAAACAAATTTGTAAGTCATTTAATAAAATAAGTTGTAATTTACCGGTGATTTTACTTCAACATTTAGCTCCGGGGTCACTGGGAATTTGGGCGAGTATAGACTACCTATTGCTTCCTGCTTCGTTTGGATTTCTTAAAAGAGCTGTGTTTCAAGCCCAACATGTTCGCCACTTGTGAATTTAGCCCAATTCTTTCTCAGTTCCTTAACACTGCCCGCTTGGTCTAATTGGAACTCTTTTAGGTGCGATAGCAATTCTTTCCGTTTAAGGGAGTTGGCCCACGATGTTCTCAAATTTGTCTGAGTTGGTCGGGTAAATAATGTATGCATGTATGTGTTTTATAACATTAAATAACCACCCTTATCGTGGTTGGCGAGTTTAAAATACGCCTCCGACTCTATGGAAATATATTTAAGGAAGTAAGTTCACGTTCTCTTTAATCTATTACCAAACTATCGCAGGCGTATTTCAAATTCGCCAAACACGATAAGGATGAATGCATAAACGATACGTAAGATATCTTAATAAATATACATACAAACAAAATATGGAGGTTATTGAAATTATTTTCATATTCTATTTAATAAATCGGGAAAATGGTTTATGCAACCGGTGGGAAAAATATATTGATTAACTCAATCAAATCTTTTGTTTTGAACACCAATTATGTAATAATCCAGTTGCATCTATCAAATATTCGGTTATAAAAATTTTTTTGTTTTCTAAACACCATACTAACAATATCTGTGGTTATAACTGATAGTGTACTAAAATTCAAATGTTGGCTATCAAAAAAATTATGCTAAGCAACGAAATATTCAGTAATTGTAACCGAATTGCGACAAATCCGGTTGTGATCACGAATCTGTTTTCTCTGTGTACAAAATACATGCCAAGAAATAAAATGTAGCGCTAACTCGTCACGAACGCGGAATTTGTTTTGAAATTTTTGCAAAACTTTTGAACGAAAAACGTAATGAGTGACTGAATTATCGCTTTTGGGGCACCGAAAATACGCGTATGATACACGAATAGCCACTACACACGCTTAACGTTATTGTATTTGTGGTGCTTACGCTGGGGGCGTCGCACTGTAGAGATTTGGCGAAAAAACGCCATATGGAACAGTATTTTTAAATTTTGGAAAAATTGTTTCAATGAAATCCAAAAGAATTTCTTTGATCTGACTTCTATTTAATTTTATTTTATCCGTTCAAATTCATTACTGTAATTATAAACACTGCTGATGTTCTGTTAAGAAATATTTTTTGGAATATAGAATAAAAAAGTCATATTCCTCCAAACTCTTGTACCTTTAATACATTGTCTAATATCAGCTTTTACATTTAAAATCCATTTTAGGTGCACGTAAGTGCCCCTTTTTAATTGTTTGCATTTATAATTGAACGCTGTAAAGATCTGTAATTGAAAATAAAATTTATATTTGTCCACAGATTTTCATGTTTTATGGCTTCTTTCGAAATATCCTTGGCTTTCTGATTAATGATAAAAATGTAAAACTTTTTCCTTATAGATATTTTTCTTCACAAATTTTTGAAAACAAAGAAAAAACATTAATTTTGTTTTAAAAAATTGTTCACCACTGAATATCTCGGAAACTGTTGGATAGAAAATTGTCATTTAAATGACTTAAAAGAAAATTTATTCCAAATTATCTGCTCATAATTTTATTTAAATTTAACAAATCGTTCTCAAGTCATGATAAAATTATGCCGCCCTATTTCGGGCGTAATTTTAACGAAGATCATAAAAAAACTAGATGTGATAGAATCAATCTGTGAAAGATTTGCATAACAAAGTTCTTGCTCCCGACTTTTTTTTTGCCGACCAGTGTTATTAATAGTGTAATTTATGTTAGTAAAAATAAAATTCTCAGGACTTTTACGAAAAATTTTGATGAAGTTTCCTGATGATCTGGCCTAAGCAACCAGTGAAATACGCATAGGAATAGCTCATCCCATCAACAATGAATTTAAGTGGTTTTATCAAGAATAAAAATTGGGAATTAAGCACGACAAAAAAATTTTGTTAATTGAAAAACTTTGTATTCCCAAAAATTACTTTGATAATCTCTAAAACTGTTAAAAATCAATCAATCAATTAATTTTAGACTCCGAGCTTTCCCACAAGTGGAAAAAATAGCCTTTGATCAGGCTTTTCTGGATATCTCTTTCTGCTATTTGACTTTGTATTTAAACCACAATAACGACGTGATCTCCGAAAATTTATTTCTGCAAAAGTGGCCAAAAATAAAGAAAAACAAAAAAGTATTATTCAGTCAAAGAGCATTATCTTGGTCAAAGTACATTATTTATGAGAGAAGTCAATATCCGTCCTCCTCCTCGTTTTTCTTTCTCTCCTCTTCTTCCTATTATAATCCTTAACTCTGCACTCCTTGATAATTCCTTCTTCATACCTTAATCATTCATGTTTCGTACTCCCCGGAGGATGTAACATAGAAGGAGAAATATCTTAGATTCTTAAGAATCTCCCTACATACCCCGGGGTCCGTTACAAACACTAGCAAAAACACATAATACGGAGATTGTAAAATGATTGTGTAGGGTATACAAACTTTATTCGGTTAAAAAAGCCAACTGTCAAAACCAAATAAGTACAAATATGTATATACACCATTAAAATAGGGACATAAGCAATTTAGTAAAAAAAAAGAATATGGAAACAAAATACATCTTCTAAAATATACGGATAATTTCATCTTATTTAAGAGCGATCCCTTAGTCCGTCGGGGTGAATGATGAAATAATGGCTCATCCCTTATTGAAATAAAGTTCGAAAATCATCAATCACTTTGTGGCCATTTCGAGATAAAATACTAAAGACAAATTCTACGGTATTTCGGAAAGAAATCTTATCGAAAAATTTACTTAATTTCGACTAAATTCAATCTGCGACTTCTAAGTAAAATATGCTTGATATTAGTTTTTTTTTTTTTGAAATATATGTCAATGAAGTTTTTTAAAGAAGCCATTTACTTTCAGTACAAATTTGACTTATTTTTCAAATCGGCTACTAGTGTTTTGTCAACACTTCGTTGGCATATCTTGTTTTATGCCTCCTTTCAATAACTTAGTCACTCAATTGGCATGCCTATCAATAGATAGTCTTTAGCACTTTGCCAGGACAAAACTTTAAATGAAATTGTCTGTCACAAATTTTAATATACAAAATATTTAAAAAAAATAACCTTAAATTAACTTTAAGAACTTGTGCAACATACAACTTTTTGCATGTTTTTGAAGAATTGTAACTGCAAAATATTTATGTTGACATCAGTACTGAATAACTTATTGCTTAGATTTTAGTGGAGTTTTGTAAAGTGGATTTTAGAGGCATAGAAGTTTTTAGAAATAAAACACAACAAATTCAATGGAATGGCCAAAATGCTGGCTTTGTTAGCTCGCGGCATTTTGCTCCATTTAATGATTAAAAATAAATGGCCTCCGCGACTTAGCCTAATGAATGCCATCCTGTCAGTCCAATTTCGCACCACTTTTTCGAGCATACCGGTCTTATTTCGTCAATTTTGGGTCAAATTTTGGCTTTTTTGTGATCAATCGTTGCTAGTTTATTAGCACGGACCAGAGATTTGAAGTACCCATACAAAAAGTACCTACACAAATGTGGTGGCCAAACTTTTGGCTTAAGCATATATGTAGTTGGAAATACAGGGTGTCCGCCGGACAGGTATGCTTCTTCATTTTGCCGCCATTTTGGTAAACATAAGTCTTGACAGTTCATATTTGGCAATCGTGAAGTAGACACGTGGAAAATTCATTATGGAAAAATATTCGATTAACCAACGTGTTTTAATCGTTAAAACATCGATTACTGTAACAATGACAAAGTTACGTGAACTTTTGGGAGAAATAACATGCCAACAAAACGCACTATTTATGGTGGGTGTAGTGAATGATTTCGAAGAAAGAGGGCCTTTAGGTGATAGGCCCAAGCTTGGAGCACAACGTACTGCTAGATCGGCTGAAAACATTACTGCTGATAAAAAAAGTGTTCAAAACAATCCATCAACCTCCATTCGATGCCGTGCTCAGGAGCATGGTCTTCAAAGAACAATTTTGCACAAGGATTTGCATTTGTTTCCATTTAAGATTCAGTTGACACAAAAGCTTATTTCACAAGACCATTTACGAATCCGTACAAATGCCAAAAATTGAAAACAAACAAAGTAGTATACCTTCCTGGCGAACGCCCTGCAGTTTGCTTTTGAAGATCATCCCGAGTGGTCAAAAAATGGCTAAGATATAAGCAAAGAAGCAAGACCGCCTTTAGTTTTTACTCACAAATATCTTGTTTTTACCAAAAAACTTTACTTCCTAAAGTCTTCTTTTAATATATCGAGGGCTCATATTCAAATGGTGTAAAATTTTTTTCGAAAAAAAGTATTGCCATCCGTCATCTTAAATCTGTAATTTTAGTTGAAAAAAGAAAAAAAAAATATTTGCAAAACTTTTTTTTAATAAATGTTTTGTTAGTTCAAAAAATTTTGATTTATAACAAAAATTTCCCAGTTATTAGTTCCTATAAAAATTACACGCTATTTTATATATTTATTAACTAAATATTACAAATACAATTACAATTAATATTAAATACATAATTGCCCAGCTAGCATTTTGTATTATAATCTAATCATTTAGGAATCAGCTTCAATAGCAAAATATCCGTATATAAGGTCATTTTTCAATCATAAATGATACTCTCGAGAAAATGGTACCCTACCGATGAATCACCTGAAAGAATCATTTGTGATACAATTTTCTGATTCCTTTTTGATCAATTTAATGGTAGTTCATTTCAATCGTAAACTATATATCTTTTGATTATATATCATATCGTTTTTTAATTGTCATGTTTTTTATTTTTTCTCCGATAATTATGACTTTTGATTATTTGATCTAACTTTATTTTAAACCAAACAAAAGTCATCGGTTTTTCGCATAAAAGAGAATAAATAATTTGCACTAACTTTTATGTTCATAAATTGTCAATAATTTTTGGGCTTCTTTTTTAACCAAGCTTCTTATTTATTTGGCTAACATGAAAGTTTCTGTTTTTATTTCTTTCATTTGGTAAAAACAAAAATTCAAAATATTTAAAAATCATTATTGAAACATATAAATGAATCATTTATGAATCCTTTTTCAATCACTCAAGTGATAAATCAGTTTTTAATCATCAAAACTGATCTGAAAAGAATCATTTGGGTAATTTTTACAAAAAATAGTCCGCCAAATGCTAGCTGGGTGGGGTATTCACAAGGTGTGCTATCATGTTATATTGTCATAATGTTCAAACGTTTCACAATGCTTTAAAAATATTGTTGTTGCTTTGTAAACAAAAAGTGTCTTAAATAAATAGAATTTTGCTTGCTATGTTTATTTTGCTGTCGCAATTAATCCGAAGAGACCTGCGATGAACTGCTGAGCCGAATTTAACCTGCGGCTAGCAATTGTTGCAACAAATCAATTGCGGCGTCAAATTAGATCGGCTTAGGACTCTCCTGTTTGGTAAACAAACAAAATAAAATTTAACAAAATTAAATTTATTTTAAAAAAGTTAAAAAACGAATATGATTATTGCAATTTTTTACAACACTTTTCTGCAAAAAGCCAAGAAGACATAAAAACTGTAACATAGTAAAAGAAAACTTGAAAAATTATGACTTGTTAAAGATTTTGCCAAACAAAAATTGCATTGTCAGAGGATTTATATTTACAAGATTATGTGAAAAACTTAAAGGACACTTTTTGAATTTTAACAAGCTTGGTCGCTTACATTCATACATACATAATAAACACAATGAAGTATTCAACGCAGAAGTGCAATTTACCAAGAGTGCTACAATTTTTTTTATTGCAAATTTTGCTTAGTTGCCTATTTGCTTACATTAAAGAAGTATAAAAAAATTCATTAAAATATTCATTCAGCAAAAGAATACGTTGTTAAAAATGTGCAAAAACTGCAAATGTCTTTTTATCCTTTTTTATTTATTTGTACACTTATCATAAAATTTTTAAACTTTAAATTATTTAAGTTTGCATTTGAAGAAATATTTTAAGAAATATAAATAAGGCAGGATTAATATGAACTATGTTTTCATAAGGAATATATATATGTATATAAGACCGGGTCGACATTCATAAAAAAAAACTTGTTTCAGTCATCCCCTAGAATGAAATTGGCTTCTACAAGGTTTAATGTAATATGTATGTGCAAAAGAAAAAAGTGGCTTAATTTGGAGGCGTGTCATAAAAGTGAGCATATTTAAAGCTATACATACTTAGTTTTGAAGGACTGTCTCGGTACGTGAAAAAATTGGACATCTGGGGAAAGAATCCAAGATGGCATAAGTGGCGCCCAGAATTAGAGGTTGGATTGAAAAGTCATCAAAGTCAAAAATTAACCCACTGTCAAGCCATGAACAACGATATGCGATATCATGAGATCAGACTTTACATGGCCAGCGCTGCGTATTTGAGGGCGTGGCATAAAAAAAATAGTTTTCCCTTTTTTAGAAACTTCATTACCATATCTTTCATTCTTGAAGGTAAGTGGCGCAACTTTTTTTCGACCCACGTTAACCCATTTAAGCCTAAACAAAAACTACCGGACAAAAAATAAAATATTTTTTATTTTATTATCAAATTCATTACATATAAACAAAAAAAAAATTTTTTTTTAAATTAAATAGGCACAGTGGTCACTTAAAAAAAAGAAAAAACATTTTTTTTTTTGATTTTATAGAAATGTCTGAACTTTTAGTTTATCAAAAATGCAAATATTAATTGAATAATGTCAAAAACTTTGTCATAAGCCGGAAAAAATGAAGCGTTCCCAAATTAAGACAGCGGGCGTAAATGGGTTAATGTACATACACAACTTCTTATATAACTACTGTAATTGATACACGTATTCCAGGAGGACGGAAAGAGATTTAAGAAAGTCAACAACTAAAAGTTCTATTGAGCTGTGCCGATTTTATATACCCTTCATAAAAGTATTTTTAAGCTAATGGTTACCTCGCTGTTTCAGGAGAGTAATTGTACAGGCCATTGGTGAAATAAAAAGTTCAATTTCGCTAAGGGATTTTCACCTAAAGAGAATTTAAACCAATTTTATTAACCTGGCTTTTTTGTATGGACACTACGTACCAAAATCTATAATTCGGGAGAACACTTTTATCTCTGCCATGTGAAATAATAGACCGATTTGGCTAATTTTTAATATTTAATATTCTTAGTATTCAAGAGATATCTGCGCCGAATTGGGTTCTCCTATCTTAAAGGGTAAAGGTTCTATGTGCCAAAACTATCTGAACTGGTACTAGCGGACTTTTCTGAACTATGTATATATGATATAGATACTTACCACACCAGTCACTATCATATTATTTATTATACCTTTATTTAAATTTAAATCTGGAATTGCTAAATTTAGTGTTATGCAGAAACTGTTTGAAAACCTTTTATATGATACACTACACGGCACATATATTCGGCACAATTAACTTCTCTGCGAATCTTAACCTTATAAAATAATCTTTTCTGGCGGATCTATGACTGCCAATTGGTCGCGAATTGAAAACTCTTAAAAATTTGCTTGACATACAGTAGTGTAGTGTATCATATGGTTGGGTCGACTATACTTTTTTGCTTGTCACGCATAATTTAAGAACAATTAATAGCATGACATCGAACCATTAAAAATGTCAAGCGCGTTGAAGATCACAATGTTTGACTTGCAATTAAAAAGGTTTTATTTAATGCCAAGTTTAGCGCTGTTAATTCCATTTAAAAGGTCTCTCATATTTTTAAAGCGTTTGGAAATATAAATGTAAAACCATTTTTTGGCCAATTTCTTTAACCCGAAGCCGTCATATTTCAAAAGCTAAACACCTTAGAAGTCGACAATTTAACATGGTTATAAAATGCAAATCAATTGTTGAATATCGCAAAGGCGAGATAAGCTTTTTATATTCTTATATGAATGTTTTTTGTTTTTTGGTTTTTACTGACGTGTTTTTTTAATTATGTATAACAAAATAAATATCCCTGAAGGAAAACTGGATGCAAGTGTCTCCAAGTCACCAGTTTATCAACTATTTTGGTGACATTGTCAACGAAGTGTCTAAGCTACACTACATTGGCCACTATCAATACCTACTGAGAATTACAATTCCTATAAAAGTTGAAAAAATAATAAAAAAAAGAATCTCTAGACTGGTGATTCTCTGGTTCCAATGTCTACATTTGTTCCCAAAGGAAATACCTAGTAGGTAGTGGATTTCTAATGACACGCACATGTTAAATGTCTATAGTAAATAACATTGTCTGGGGTGTAATAAGTCACTAGTACTGGTAACTGTGTTAATAGTGAGTCAGTACAGATTCACAAGTGACATTTTCTGCAGGGATAAATTAATACAAATAAAAAAAAGGGTTAACATTGATTTAACTTGCTACCAAATAAAATCGTGTTGAACTGATTTTGCACAAAAAAAAATTTATTTTAAAGACTTAATAAAAACAAACATCTTGTTTGAACATACTTTACTTTTTTTATTCCTACATGCTCATATTGCGTGTCTGTAAATAAATGTATATTTGTATGCGTGAAGATGTTTCACAGAAAAGACAACAGATGGCTGGGACATTCGTTTTGATGTTGTTATAACGATTGTTGTTATTTTAATGGTTTTGACACTTGAGTTTAAATTACAACCGTTAGTCAAAATACACATACAGACATACTTGTTCTTGTTATACTTGATTGTGTCAGTGTCGTTAGTGGCAACAAAAAATTTACAATTGTCCAATACCAACCAATACGACAGCTTGGACAATTGAATAAAATTGGCGCACCGAAACGGATAGCGAAATAAAGAAAAAAAAAAACAACATAAAATAAAATGAAAATGTACGTATCGCACACTAAACCATAAACAGGCACAACTCAAAATTCAAAAATGTTTAGGAAAGGCAGAAAACTGGCTTAAAAACATGCTTTGCAATTTTTAAATCAAATAAAGTTTCACAATTGTTAAAGCAGATGGTAGAGCATCGAAATTTTCGTGGTCGTTATAAATTTAATTTAAAAACTGGTCTAAAAAAACGATTTTGATAAATTTTGAGTTTTTAGCCTGTTTATGATTTAATGTGCGATATATGTATTTCTATTTAATCCTTTTAATAAACGAATCGACTAAAATGAACGTCAAAAGCATGTTTGTCCGTCCTTCCGTCCGTACTTAAAAGTACATAAACAATTGTTGGCTCAAGGGGGGAACCAATTAAACGATATGAAAATCGGACTTCTATGAATTTAATTTAGAATAGGCGTATCACACATTAATAATAAAAACTTTAAGAATAGTTCGTTTATCGAATAATATTATCATATTAATTTGTATTAGAATTGTTCTTTCTTTTTGTAAAAATTATATCGTATCCTATTATAAGGTATGATAGAATATCCTTTTATGCCAAACAGGTTTTTGGTATAACGTTTGAGCATTTACTACATTGTAAAATATTATTGTATCTGCATAAAATAACATACACTCGTCAACCGAAATACCTTTATGACAAGATCCAATTTCTAAGATCAAATAGAGGAAACCGCATTAAACAGCCAAGATACAAAAGCCAAATTTCGAATCAACAATTTTTTATAAACGCTATTAGAATTTGGAACCAATTTCCCCTACAATTGCAAACTATCAGCAACGCAATGCATTTTAAGAATTCAATATTTTCATATTTTAAAAATATGTAACTTTTTTGGGAATGACTTAATTATTTTATTTTTATTATTTTTTATTTTTTTTCTATAGGGTGTTTTTTTAAGCCCGATAGAACTTGAAATTGTAAAAAATAACACAAAAAATTAAATTGTAATCAAAATTTTTTTTTTATTCGAAAGATCAATACGTGACATTAACATTTGAAAATGATTTCGGGCATATGGGCACCTCGGCTGTTCTTGACGAAGCGCATTCTGGACGTCCAATTTTGGGCCACTTTTTCCATCACTGCTGGCCGTATGTCACGAATAACACGAACAATGCTGGCCTCCAAGGCGTCAATTGTTGCTGGTTTATCAGCATAAACCAGTGACTTCACGTAGCCCCACAGGAAATAATCGAGAGGTGTCAAATCGCACGACCTTGGAGGCCAATTGACAGGTCCATTTCTCGAAATCAACTTATCGCCAAATTTTGATTTCAATAAGTCGATGGTTGCTTTCGCCGTATGGCACGTAGCGCCATCCTGTTGAAACCACATCTCCTCCGGATCAATGTCATCCATATTTTCAAACAAAAAATCATTGATCATGGTGCGGTAACGATCTCCATTGACCGTAACGCGAGCTCCGGCCTCATTTTTGAAGAAATAAGGTCCGATGATGCCACCAGCGTGAAAATCGCACCAAACGGTGCATTTTTCTGGATGTAATGGAGTCTGTAGGGTCTCTTGTGGATTGGTCTCGCTCCATATGCGGCAATTTTGCTTATTAACAAACCCGTTAAGCCAAAAATGCGCCTCATCGCTGAACATAATTTTGCGATAAAACAACAGGTCAGTTGCCAACTGCTCTAGAGCCCAATCGGCGAAAGAACGACGCATATAATGGTCTCGTGGCTTCAATTCCTGCACCAGCTGGATCTTATACGGGTGTAGGCCGAGATCTTTGCGCAAAATTTTCCACGTAGTGGACGGACAGAGCCCCAATTCCTGCGACCGACGACGAATCGATAAATTTGGATCTTCTTCCACACTTTCGTTTACAGCGGCGATATTCTCTTCAGTACGCACATTCCTTCGACGTGTTGGTGTAATTGCATCCTCTAGAGAGTATGTGGTACGAAATCTATCCACAGTTCGACGAATGGCTTGTTCAGATGGACGATTATGTACGCCATAAAAATGACGAAGTCGTCTATAAGTTGCGCGAATCGACGACTGATTTTCAAAGTAAATTTGGATAATTTCGTAGCGTTGTTCAAGCGTGAGTCTATTCATGATGATTTGTCAGAGTATACTGAAACGATAAAAAAAATATTTCATCAAAATTTAATTTTTTGTGTTACTTTTTACAATTTAAAGTTCTATCTAGCTTAAAAAAACACCCTATATATGTACCAAATCCACTTCCTTATATGTACCAAATTATTTGTTTTTTTTATTAACATGTTATTTATTATTGTATTTTAATTTTGTCATGAAAATTGTATATTATCTTATATACTAATGACATAATGCCTCTTTCTAACAAACATATATTTAATCCAATACTTTAATATAAGATTGAATCTTTGTATTGGATTATACATAAATAAAAATCGTGTAGTTTTCAAACAAAAAAATTTAGCATACTGTAGACAGTTATAACAGTATAAACAGTTATACAAATATTGCATTATTTATTTAAATTATTATATATAAATGTTCTCATACACTTTTTAAAATAAAATGCTTGAATAACTTACCCTGACGATGACACATGACAACATTATGTCTTTTGTAAATATTGTATATGTGTATGATTTATATAATACATAAACTATGTACGTATTATCTCCTTGCTCCTACTTACCTGAATGTGCACTAAAATGTATTTACAGTCTCATGTTAATAAATGACACTCAGTACTTACTCTGCTTACTCTGTCTGTCAAGTTTATAAATGACAAGGTAAATAACTAAAGTAAAGTTGTACTGACAAATGTATGTTCGTATGAAAATAGATGTAAAATACTTAAATTGTTTCGGCAAGAACACTCTAGTGCAATCTTAGGTACGTTTTATACTAAAATTAGTATAATAAAATTGTCATGTTTTTTTTATGCCCGTAATTTCTACAAAAATAAATCTAGCTGTGTATAGAAACCTATGGTGCAAAAGCTGTCATATTTTAAAAGAAAATTAACTGCCGGTTTAACAGTTAATCGATGAACAGGCTGTACGGGTAAAAACACGTGGCCAAATAAACGTTGAAAGAGGTAAAGATTGCAAGTAGGTTATGTTGTGACTAAAGCAGTCATAACCACTTCATAGACTCGCGAGCCAGTCTATAATCGTATTTTGCACACAGACACGGTCGGCAATTCACATGTATACAACAACTTTGTTCGTTTTAAAACATCAGTCTATCATCAGTCTCTGCCCAAGCTTTGTGAAAGCAACACCAAGCTTTGTGAAAGAAACACCAGCACACAGAACAACAATAATTCTTGGGAACTGATGTTTTTTTTTAATAAATATCTTATACTAGCTGGCCCGGGTACCCGGCGTTGCACGGGATCCAATAATTTCATTAAAAAAAAAAAAAAATATTGAATTAAAAAAAAAAAAAAAATTGTATGGGAGGTACCACGCCAATCTGGACCTAATATAGCCTACTTGCCCTTCTTGGTCGACAGTAATATACTGTGAAAATTTCATGAAGATCGGGTCAGTAGTTTAAACGCCTATGCGGAACAAAGATATATAAAGTCAATTTCATATTTATAGATTATTACACAGTGTACAATGCGGCAGCGAACGCAGCTTCTGTTTGCAACCGCACGCAAGCACATAACATCTTTGTGTACGTGCGTTCGGGGCTTGGTCTAAAGTAAAAGGATAAAAAACCATAACTCTTAAATACAAGCCAAATTTTTGTGACGTAACAAGTCTTAACAACATTTCTTATTCCAGGAAGAAATCTTTCTTAAGCTTAACGATATAGTACCAGGTATTTTTTATTCAAAACCTACCTTGTGTTAAATGAAACACGAGTTTTTATATAAAACGTAATTTTATTTTTCAACATAGCCTCCTTTGTCCAAAATTTCTCTAATTTGTTTATCCCGTCAAAAAAAAAAAAACTTCTTCGAGTAACAAGAAATAGTCATTACGGCTATTTTCGATGAATAGGGCGGTCGAAGGAGCAAATTCGTAGCATTTTTCATGGATTTTTGCCATGTAAACTGCAAAAAAAAAAAAAAAAAAAAAAAAAAAAAAAAAAAAAGTGCGCCGTACAACCTCTAAAGCGGCCCACACCCTTGCAATATTATTTTACCATATTATTTACATTTTGTTCTATATTATACAATAAGTCCCACAATGGTTTCAGTCATTCAATAAAAAGTTGAACATAACCTATAGGAATAACATAAACAGCATTGTACAATGTTGCCAACACATTTCACTTTCTTTTCGTTGTGCAATAAAAATCAAAAGTCTTTTGATTGTTGCCAGTATATTGTGCCACCAACTTATATCACATATACATTGGCGATATAATTGTACAATACGTAAAATTGAACAATTTTATTGCAAGTGTATGAGCCGCTTAATATAAAGTATTTTTGCAAGGCGGTTTTTTGTTTTTCTTACGCAGTACTTTGTTCCATATACAAAAATAGGGTGAACCAATGTTGTTCCAATGTTTAAAAAAATACTGTACTATATTCATATCTAAATAAATTACATGTAGGAGGAACCTTTTTTTATGTTAAAGGCGTTTCGCCGCTGCTACAGGTCGCTAAACTTGTCCTAATTTTTAATTTAATTTTACAAGAAAAATTTAACTTAATTTATTTACTCGGAAACAAATTATTAAAAATTTATTTTAAAGAAGTACCAGAATTTTTAAGTTAGTATTTGATAAAAAAGGCATTCTTCTTTGATATGAGCCCACACTTTATTTAAAGTATGTATTAGTAATGCCCTGGATGAATCTTTAAAAAGTGTTGCCGTAACTAGAAAAAAAGTAAAACAATTTTTTGATGGACAAATAAAAAAACTGAGTGAATTCTTTTTTAATTTTTCTCTGCCGTTTAATAAACCATGTGTCCGCTATAAAGAATCAAGAGAGAAACTAACCACATTTTAGTTCTAACTAAGAGATATATGATCTTTTTAGAGGCCCAAAACGCATTTATTATTTTTTATAATTTAGTACTTTAGATTAAAAGCTAGAAATTTTTTTCGGTATGATAAAATTATCCTATTTTCTTTGTACTGTGTTTAAAATTTAACGTTCTAAAGAAATTAACTTGAAAAAAAATCTCACCGTTACTAGACATTATTATGTAGCCGTAAAAAAAAGCAGGTTGTTTATGCAAAAAATATGAAAATCGTCAATATTTACTTAAATTTAAAAAAAAACTGAGTGCACGATTTTTTTCAAATTTTTTAAAGAATATATGCTCCTTAATACGATTTCTGTATGACGTGCTAAATTCCCAATTTTTCATATTTGATAAATACACTGAAATTTATTGTTGGGGGAAAGCTAGCTTCTATGCGCATTTCACTGGTTGCTTAGGCCAGCTCATCATGAAACCTTTTCCTAAGATTTTAGAAAAGCTAAAAATATTATACGTTCGTTTTTCTTTATGTAAAGAAGAAAATTTACCATATTTTCAGTTTAAGTGTATTTTTTTGTAATTTTATATTTGTATGAAATATTTAAATTGTTTGTATCTTTAAAAATTTATGTATGTATGTGAGTATACATATATTATCCTAAAAAAATATACTTTAAACTGTTAATTTCTAATGCGATCTAGTGTTCCAGAATATATTTAAAAAAAAAAATCCTTGCTAGAATTTATAAAAAATTAAGTACCTCAATTTAAATATTATACTTATATCGATTTGTTAATTTTTAAAATATCAACATAAAAAATGTTGCCGAATTAAATATTTTTTAAAAAAGGATATATGGGAGGTACATGAATCCTTTGACGGAATTTTTTCAAAACGTGAAATTTTGTTTATTTTTGTCATATATACCTCCATGATAAATATTATTAGTTTGGGTCAACTCCTTCTATTGAGGCACAATTTTGTTCTACATCAAAGTATTGTGGGTTGCCTTTTTAAATTCTTTATATCTTTGGCATTAACAGTCGGATCTAAAATAATAAAATAATGATATGTCAATGTTTTTGTCTCGAGTAGGCTTATGTTTTGCTCTAAATACCATTGACTTCAAGTATTACGTTCTAGTATTTTTCCACTAGATCTTTATTTATACAACCTAGTGTACCACCCTAAAGTCTGAAACTTAAAGCTCCAAAAAAATCCGTAAATTTTGCTAATAAAATAATGAAACATTGGTCTTCTCGAGACAAAAACTTGGATATATCAGACTTTAAGATACGACGTTAAATTTTTTTCAAAAATACTTTATTTGAGGGGGTGTAGCGAATTTTTTTTTTGAGGTACGGTCTACCTTGCATTGCCCTGGGGCAAAATAAAGTTGTTTTTATTGTCAAATGCGAATTTTTTTTGGTACGCTTTGTGGTCAGTACGCACACCAATGGCTGCATGTAAATATTTTCTTTTCTTTTTCTCTTTCATTGGCTGTGAATAAAATGTTTGTTGTTTTGAACGGAAAAAATTTGAAGCTGATTGCTGCGTGAGATCATATTGGCATCTTTAAAAGGAAAATAAAAAGAAGAAGGGCTTTAAAAGATGAAACCTGTGAATTCAGACTTATCATTTTGTAGTGTTTATTGTATAATCAAGAGATGGACGGACGGAAGGATATTAGCTAACCTTCCGACAACTCCATATGCATTCAATTTCATGTTTGGCATTGCGTTGCGTTTTACAAATTTAGGGCCTTAATATTTTTCCAGGCCAAAAGTGATGTCAATATAGCGTGCAGAAACCGCTCAAATAGCTTTTAAAATCGCTAATGATGTACATTAATTATAAAAGTGTAATAGTTGTAAATAAAAGCAGCTAATTTTAGTCTTTTGAAGTTGCACTTTGTATAATTATAGGTAGCATTAGAAAGTGTTTTATGTACTGTCATCGTCAAAATAAAGTGTACAACTGGTTTTCCAATATAAAAAGTGTTATTTTAGTAAAAAAGAATTCAAATTTTTAGCAGTTTTTTATCATTTACAAAACTTTGGACAATGTTATTACTAGGGCAACCAAAAAAAAGCAAATGCTTATTTTTTGGTTTACAAAATAGAAAGATTTTGATTGAACACAAATTCCGATCAAACAAAGAAAATTAGCTATATTTGTTAGGGTTTTTTTTTCTTATTTTGGCAATATCGCCTTTTTTTTTAGTTATTTTTGCGATATCGGCTTTTTTTACTTATTTTGTCATTTTAAGATAATTTTTCATTTTTTTCATACGAAAAAAAACTTATTTAATAATGTTTTGCAAAAATCGTGATTATTATTTATTTTTTTGTGCAACTTTTTTTATTAATACTAAAAAATCAACCATTTCTGTGCTGTAACAACTCTCGTTAAAAAAATCGTTCAACCTTATGGTAATATTTTGTGCTTCGCTTGAACAATATCACTCCAAAAACCTATAGTATCTCTGTGTGTTATTATAGCTACACTACATTTGTGCTGATGTGAGAAACACCTTCAAATATTGGTCCTAAAGTATACCTATCAACTCAAATCAAATCAAATCACTTTCTGAGTCGATCTAATGATGTCCGTTCGGCTGGCTGGCTGTCCATGTAACCTCGTATGCAAAATACAGGTCACAATTTTAAAGATAATTTAATGAAATTTGGTACGTGGGTTCTAATTGGCACAAGGGCGAATCGGTCCATAATTTAATATAGCCCCCATAGTAGCTGCTATCCGGAAGAGTGTGTTTGTGCCCACTATCAAACCAATTTTAATGCAATTTAAGACATATGCATATAGATCCATATTTATATGGACACGTAAGGTGTGCATTTTTTAAAAAATAGGACCACGAGGGGAGATAGGGTAAATTGCTGCCCATCAGTAACTATTTACCCGATTTTAATGAAATTTAAAACATAGAAAGATCCCTTTTCATATAGCCAAACACTCTAGAAACTTGTTTTTAAATACTGTTGTGTTGGGTATCATACGGTCGGGGTTGACCGACTATACTTTCTTACTTGATTTTTATGCAACTCTGTCTTAGCGGTACTGTAAAGTACTTTTTATAGTGTTGTGTATAATTTTTATGTGTTTTTGTTTTTAGTATTAAGCCTTTTTAGCAACTTATTTTATTATTTGCTTCTTTAAGTTCTTTTCTCTCGATAATTCCATAGCTGTATTCTTACGATCAAATTCCTCAGTCTTTTACCATCATACTTTGTAACGTCTTTTTTCTTTTTAAATATAGTTTTTGTATAAAGTAACGTCTGTTAGCTCCCCTTCTCTCTGTTTTTGGTATAGTAACGTCTTTTTGCTTTTTTAATATAGTTTTAATAGCTAAAACTTTCTCTGTATATCAAATATTGTTAATTTCTACAAATTTTTTACACGAAGTTGTAACAAAATAGGAAACACTAAATCTTTCATTGGTTTTCTAAGTGAACATAGTTATGGACCGTAAGAAAAATATCCCGTGTTCCAGCGGATATAGGAGATAAATTTAAATCAGTTTCATTAAAAAATGAAGGATTTTCGGTATTAAAAGATATTGGGGATATTTTGGGAGGCAAGCGGAATTATGAGTCCAATCGTATAAAATATACTTCAGAGCAAGTACTCAATTTTATATATGCTCCCTTAACATCTGTAGACATAGGAAGAACTTTTTCTATGTACAAGAACTTGTTGACTCCAAACAGACATAGTTTTCTTTTCGAAAATGTATTGCATCAACTTATAATATACTATAACAACGTATTAAACTAATTAAGTGGAAAATAAACAATTTTAAATTGCATTTTTTTTTAAATTTTAACAGCTTATTTTCATGTTTTTAAACGCTTTTTTTAAGAGCTTAAAACTGTTTTTTAGTGCTTTTTTTTGGTTGCCCTAGTTATTACAAATTAAAATTAAAAATTTGAAATACTTCAAAAACAACAAAACCAGTAAAATAAAAAAAATAAACATATTACTCCGTTTTTAAGGCGTCAAAAAAAAGTGTACAGTTTTAAAATACTAAGAAAATTTAAGTGGCTTATACTTTGTTTGATTTTTTTGGCTTTAAGGACGGCTTCTAGTTTCTAATGCATTGATTCCACCCATTTAAAAGTTAGCGCAGTAGACAATTTTGGCTATTTTTCCTACAGAATTTTCTTCAGAGAGTGCTTGCTGCTTATGTTTTTTTTTAATTTGTCTGTCCAAATGTTCCCAAATATTTAGGTGAGTTGATATTGAGCGACTATTGGGCTGATTCATCTGTTTAAGGACGTATTACAAAAGCCAACACTATCACGCTTCACTATAGATACTGTATTTTTTTCGTTGAATTTTTTATTTCTTCCTTTGATCACGTTTTATTTTTTGTTCAACTTGCTCTCATCAATTTTTGGAGCAACGTATTTTTCACAGATGACAGCAAGCTTGAAGTCTAATGAAATTTGACAAAGTAGAAATAATACTTTCTTTACAACTTGCAACACTTCTTACATTGGAAAACAGCTTCACTTTATTTTGACGCTCACAGTATATACTAGAACTAGGGTTGCCAGACGGGCTTGATTGTCAAGCTTTTTTAGTTTGTGTCAATAATCTAGAACAAATGTTATTTGCCAAGCTAATTCGGAATTTTAAAAAAGTTTCCATTTAATTGTCAAGAAAAGTCAAGAAAAAGTAACCTTTATAGATCGTGCTATTTATATTTAGCCTACAGTTAAAATAAATTGTCGGAAAGAACTATGGGAATTTGTATCCCAAAAAATAGTAGAAGAATGTACAGCAGGAGGATTGTCAAAGTCTTATTTGTTTTTTCATTTTTTACATAATCCATTAATTTCATGTTTCAATTTTAGCTTTAGAAATTAATTTCGGATTTATATATAATACGAAACATCTGAACAAAATTAAGTTCTCCTATCTCATATAGAATGGGCGTTACTGTACCAAAACCATGATTTCTGGTAAAATAAGGCAGTTATTTGTCTATAACCAGTTCATTTTTAGACCGATCTCGTTATTTTCACTACCAGTATTCTCACAAGTTTATTTTATGTGAAAGTTGAAAAAAAAAAATTTCTTAAATTATAACCAGACTTTAAAACGTAAAGATTTATATATGTAGAAATAAGAGCCATCCATAATTTATTGCAGATATTTCAGCTATTTGTGTACCGATCTGGCTGGCTTTCACTTCCGGACTAGGCGCTATCACCTACGCTACATATAAAAGCATTAGTATTTTAAAAATTACAAACTGAATAACAATATAAATTTATTTGTTGATTTAACTGAATTTTTTATTGTCAAGAAAAATCAAGCTTTTTCTTTTGAATGTCAAGCTCTTTGCCAATTTCGAGAAATCGCCATAAATAAATATTGATGGCACAACTCTGTTTTATATAATCAAATCTCTAAGCTGAATGTATTCAAATTTAATACACAACAAAAACAGCTTGACATGCTTTCCTAATTTTTTTTGTTTTTGTTTTTTGTTGTAGTTATTAAAACTTTAATGTGATATTTAAGGTATTATTGTAATTGAAATGGCTTATTTAGTTGTTTAGAAAACCATGAGTATATGGAATTAGCGGTTCATTTAAAATAAGTTGATTGAAGTATAATAAAGTAAAACAAAATACTCAATGAAAATATAATGCTTTAAAAAAATTAATGCAAATTATTCAATATATTGCTAAATTTACAATTAAAACATTCAGATGTTAAAACTTTGCCGAATTCTATAAAACTTTCTACTAACATTTGGCCAGATTTTAAATAAATCTTCAGGAAAAATGTTTTTCAAAACTATTTTTGTTAGTTTATGCGAATTTCGACCGTCGCTCGTATACTTGTTATTTATACTGTACATTACACATTGTGTAAAATATTAGAGAACTATCTTAACGTTAACTGGCGCCGCAACGTCACTGAAGTTTGAGAAAAACAAATTTTTTCAGTTTTTTTTTTAATTTAGCCTTTAAAAAATTACTTTTGCAATTATATGTAATATAATCATAATGTGTACGTAGTAAGCGTTCTAATGATATAAAGAAGACATTTTTTAGCTAAAAAATGTTAAAGTTTTTAAAATATCCTGGGCCATAAATGTGTCTCAGGCGACTTGAACAAGAAATGTAGAAACAAAATTAACATATTCAAAGAGTTTTTTGAAAAAGAGCTAATTTTAAACTAAAAATACCCGTCAATTTTTGTCTTCGTAGAATACCGCGAACCAATTCGCAGGTATGACAAAACAAAAATATTTTTTTTAGTGGCAGTTTCAAAACTACATTTTTAACTTTTCAAAAATATTGTTAAACAAATTTCAGAATTTTTTTGATCATCACATTGGAATTTATTGGAAATATAATAGTGAATAGAAATACGAAAAATGTATGTCATTACTTCCCATAGTTTTTCCGTACCTGCGATTTAAATTTTAAGATTTTCGGGATAAACTTATTTTCTGGCCATATTTTGGCGAATTAGCCCAATTGCCTTTACTGTTATCAATTTAAAATACAACTTATTTAAAATATTAAAGTCCAGATAATTATAAATATACTCGAATGGTTTTGCTAAAATCGGAAAACATTAACCAACAAATGTAGAATTATAAATTTTATTTAAAATTTTATAACTTTTCTTTTTCTGTTATTGGAAGGACTAGACAATTGTTAATAAATATAGTATTCACATTTCTGACTAGACTCAAGGTATATTTACACAAGGTAAACTCGTTGGCTCATATGTTTGTCAGCTGTTTACCCCTAGTTGGAAGCCCAACGTCAAATTGCGTGTATATGAGCCAAAATTTGTACATGTGTGCGTTAAATTGTTTTTGTTTTAAATGAAGACAATTTTGACAACTCGGTTCCTTTTATAGAGCAGCATGTCTACACTTTAAAATGAGTCTACCTTGTGTAAATATACCTTGACTAGACTATTGTTAATAAATATATTATTCGCATTTCTGAATTAAATGTCAAATGTTGATGTATATTTTTATTTGATTGATTCGTTTTTAAGCTCCAAAAAATTTTACATTAGCTGTTTGTAATTTATTTTAAAAGTTTTCCGTCTAGTTAAAATTAAACCAATATATAGTTATTTTAGTAGGAAAATTACTTTTTAACTTTTTTGGCACGTTGTTTAAAAAACAAATTACAAAGGTCGTTTTTGTTTCGTTTTTCATTAAATAAAAAAATACTCGGCACAAAGAATTGAATTTTTTTTTTTTTGAAAGCTAAAATTTTGAAACAAAAGTTAAAATCAGCTATTTTTAAGTTAATTAGTGATTTTTTTTTTAACATTTAAAAATAAACTGATTTTTAGTCTGATTTAAAGGAAAAATTATTTGACCGGATTTTAAATAAATTTTCATTTATCTTTTATTTTATTTTACGTTGATTTTACCTACATAATATTTTGAGTGTACTGCTATTAAAAACACATTATGTTCAGTTATATTTTAAAGAGTATAAATATTTATAAAGAAAATTCTTAAAGCCTTTATAATTCTAACACAAAAAGTAGAAAAAAAAAAAAATATTCCTTGATGTTTTGCTGGCTTATTGTTGTTTTTTACAATTGAGACAATTAAATGTTTAAACTCAAAACAAACTTTGTTGCTGAGTGGTTAAACCTCAATTTGTTCTTTGAAGAATATTATGTTTATCATTCTAACATTATCATGTTGGAGTTTTTGTAGCACATCTGTTTAATTGTTTGTAACGGGCAAAAAAAAAAAACAATATAAAGTTAATTAAAAAAATGCGTATTTAATTTTCCCTGCAATGCTTTTGTACAGTTTTACTTATCAAAAGTAACTAGCAAGCTTTAGGTTACGTATGAGTGTTGTTAATTTTTTTAAATAAGAAAACACACATACGCACATATTGTAGCGTGCAAAAAATAACATAGCATACGCATAGGCGCAAGCTAATAATAAAGAATTTAGGCAAGCTATCTAAAATATACGTTTCTCGTCTATGCATTTTCAACAAGGAAAATATTGTCAAAGGATTAAGGGTAAAAGTTAAACATTTAGCACCGTATTAATAAATGATTATTAAATAAAAACGTTAGTTAAATTTTAATAAATAATTAACTTTTTAAACCTTTCTTAAATCTATATACATACATATAAAATGATTTCTAATAAAATTACTCAGAATTTTTTGGGCAAAAGCACCGCCATGTACTTAAAAAAATTATATATCTTTAAAGTCACAAATACATATTTGGAGAAGTCCTTCTGCTCGTTAAGCAAACATGGACTATTAAACGCCAAAATTTCAGATAAGCGAAGTAAAGCGAATATATTTTATCAGGTCAAGGAAAAATATAAAATGTGTTGCCTGGCATAAGATGAATTTTTGCGTTTTTAATAAAGTCATCTCTCTTTTAATTTAAGGGGGCTCAGCTTCGCTTTGGACACAACCTTTTTAAATGTATGCGAAAAAAATAGTTTAAGCAAAAACTAAGTATGATACCCAGTAAAAACTTCGCCTACACAATAATGTGTTAAGTAATCACGAAAAAGTAAAAATAATACTTCCAATTCTACTGAAAGAACTAATGAATTTTACAAGGGATGTCCCAAAATGAACGCATATTAATGTAAGTCATTATATTTTACCTACATATATCTAAAAAATAAGTAGTTATAGAAGTAGTTAAAGTAGTTATATAGAAGAAAGCTACTAAATAATGAGTGAAAAAAGTTATTCATTGAAAAAAGTAGGCGAAGTTTTTACTGGGGAATTTAAAGGCAAGAAATTTTGCCCACAGTTTGTTATACAAAGACTATATTTTTTTATTAAAGTAACTTAGCAAAATCTTAAATTTCAAAAAAATTAAAGCCGTTAAATATTTTATTTTGAGATTAAACTTATTGGTCCTTTAACAAGAAGGTCATCTTATCACCCCTTGCAAAAAGTCAATTTAATAAGTACCCAGTAAAAACTTCGCTTACTTTTTCAAAATGAACAGCTTCTTTGACTCATTATTTAGTAGCTTTCTTCTATAACTACATCTATCACAACTTCTATAACTTCTTTTTTCTGGATGTATTAAAGTAAAAAAAATAATGACTTGCTTTTGAATGCGTTCATTTTGGGACATCCCTTGTAAAAATCATTGGTTCTTTCAGTAGAATTGTAAGTAGTGCTCTTTTGTTTTTCTGATTACTCAACACATTATTTTGTAGGCGAAGTTTTTACTGGGTAGTTAGAAAAATTTTTCAAAATCATAATTTTTTAAAATTTCTGAAATTTCTAAAAATATTTTCATATTATTTATGTTTGGCCCTTTGTTCCTTATAGGAACCACAGGACATAATAATAATAATTATTTATTACAGAAATTGTCAACTCGAGGATCTGGACTTTGAAGATGATGTATGCCTTATTTGCCTTAGATATTGTGAATAGTATTACAAAATAAATAAGGCAGTACGCCTACTCAAGGCAGTTTACAAGACAGGAAACATACCAAGGCAATGTCCATCAACAATTTAAATTTGCAAATCAATTTGTGATAAATGAACGACATGAAGAATACGTTCACTCTTTCTGTTATCGAAGGTGTATGAAAACAGCGACTAAAAGAATACTCAAGGATATACAATATAAACTAGGTAAAGTTCGGACCCCATTTGGAAGATAAAAATATATATGGCGACCATTACAATTATGCCTTTAACCAAAAATAAGCGATCTGAATGCCTATTTAAAACCCTCGCTACGATACGAAAAATAAACATGCCGTACGACAAACACGAGAGTAAAGACGATCCAAATACAGTTCGCGAATTCTGGCGTGTTTACGAGTATTACGGCCGAATACTATCTCAAATGCAGAGCGGTTTAACAAAACCAACGAGATGCCAGTTATTGCTCAATTAAAAAAAAAAAATTTATAGTTTGCGCAAACCTTTCACAAAACTGTGTGGTAGCAGCCTTAATGAAATTGGTAAAAATTTAACTTAAACTAAAAAAGAGCTTGCAGTTATTGATAAATGATAGGAAGAGGTGCAACTTATTGCAACAAATAGATAAAGTTGTTAATTGTTAAGTTTTGTTAAAACCCTAGTTTCCTTTGAGGAATTAATAAGGGATAAAAAATTTAATATACTCTATTAATATGGGAACTGGTATATATTTTTTATTGAAATTATTTTGAGTTTTAAAGCATTGTTCACAATAAAGCTTCGTTCACAATCAGAGAAACAATTTCGTTTTTTCTTCTATCTTTTTTCTTCCCAAAGTATTACATATATTTTCCTTTCATTTTTAGTACAAAAATGTAACTAAAATTTTTTTAAAAATTTAACTAAAGTTGAGTCTACTATAACTTCAGCAACAATTTGTATGAAATTGATACTAACGCTAATAATTATTTTATTTAGTTTTGAATGAAAATTTCAACAAATAGTTGTAAAAAATAATAATAAATCATAATATTGTTGTGGCTAAAATATGCAAACGGTTTCTTAATGCAAAATGTGTGTGGTTGCAAAAGAAATTGTTGCTCTATTATGAACACCAAGTGAAAATGTTTTTTTGATTGTGAACGAAGTTTAAGAGAAACAATTTCGTATTTTCTTCTATCTTTTTTCTTCCCAAAGTATTTCATATATTTTCCTTTTATTTTTAGAACAAAAATGTAACTAAAATTTTTTTAAAATATAGCTAAAGTTGTACTAAACTTCAGCAACAATTTGTATGAAATTGAAACTAACCTTAGTAATTATTTTATTTAGTTTTGAATGAAAATTTCAACAAAATGTTTTAAAAATAATAATAAATACATAATTTGGTTGTGGGAATAATTTGCAAACGGTTTCTCAATTGCAAATGTGTGTTGTTGGGAAAAAGAATTTGTTCTCTATTGTGAATAGCGGTGAAAATGTTGCTGCCTTGTGTGAACGAAGCTTAATATTTTATTATTTTTATGAAATAAAAAAAATTTTTTTATTGGTAAAACAAAATACGAAACCATAAAAACTGAAACATTTCCTTTTTTATTTTTGTAAAAAGTCCTAGTTTTGTCGACATTGGAAAATCCTTAACATAAAACAGATAGAAAAATCGAATTCAAACTGTTTGAAACCCTTAACCGATCGCCTTAATATCTTTATATGTTTTTTGGTTATTTGATAAACTATAATCGAAGGTCATTTTGCTCAATAGCCCATTTACACTAGAACGAAATCTAGTGCTTACGAGATTTCAAGCCAAATCTAGTTGTTTTTGACTAGATTTCCCGTACAAAACAAAATCTACTCCGTAACTAGATTTCGACGAAATCTACTCAAAATCTAGTAGTACTTCGTGATACAATTATGGTTTTTATCAAATAGTACTAAATAAATACTTCTCTGCACAAGAAAAAAATGACATTTTTATAAAAAACAAAACAAAAACTGTTAAAAAATTTTGAAGAATTTGGAGGAAATTGTAGAAAAATAAAAAAGACAAATAATATTTATAAAATAAATGATGTTTATTATAAAAAAGGTAATGCAAATTTTTTAATGTCTATTTCTTTCTCTTTATGTATGTATGTGTTACGCAAAAACTCTTTGTCAGTTGTTTTGTTATAAAAGCAAAATCTCGCTAATTTCAAAAAAGTAAAATGTTAACGCACTAGATTTTGAGGAAGATTTCAAATTAAATATTTTTTGACGTAGAATTCATTATTTTGAATTCATCTTGAAACCCAATTTAAAATAACTTATTTGACCTAATAATGAATATTCTACATTCAATTTATAATGCTTTACATAATTTAAATGCTTTATTTTACTTTTATTTACATAATCTTCTTAATTGTAATTGATCCTTTGATTTATTAGTTTGCTTTATCGCACAAACATGTGAGCACTTCGACAAATTTATCCTTGTATATTTCTATCTGAACGAAAGGATTAATACATATACGTAAGCATGAACATGTAGCTTAATAAAATCACTCTTTCTTTTTTGTACTAGATGTCATTCAAATGTTTATTCTAGCACAAGATTTAAAATCATACAGAAGACGGTCAAGAATAATATTTTCAAAACATCTTTCATTCACTTGTCCACATCAAAATGTAAAAGAAGGGTACCAAAATAAAATTTAAATATTTTTTTATAATTTTTTTTTATTTAATTTAATTTTTATAAACAAATATTAATCTTCTTTATTAATACTTGAGCTTTAGGTCACTTTTATTTCAAATAGTTCGTTTATTTATCGATATTTCGATTTCCTTTGGAAATCTTCTTCAGGACATTATATTTTTAACAAATTAACAAAAAATTGTGTTTGACAATTAATTAAAATTAAACTAAAAATTTTTCAACATTCAACAATAACATTTCATAATTTCAAAATATTAAAAAATTAAAAAGAGGAAACAAAAAACAATTTTAAAATATTTCCCTTTTTTGTCAAAAAATGTATTTCTACAAATCTAACATAAGCCATCTAAACTTTATTTTAGAAAACAACCAAAGATCTAAACCTATTTCCATTTTTGTCAACCTATTTATTCTTATTCAATAAATATCTATAAATTTGAGCTAAACCTTCAGTATCTTTTTTAAAATTAATCCTTTCTTCAAATGGAATATTATTTATTTGTAACATTTCTAACATATATCTTCTTTTCTTAAAACCTTCCACGTTTAAAACGGAACTGTTCTCAAAATCTGGATAGTGATTTAAATCCCTGCAATGAGTCGATAAAGCTGTACCATGTGCTGAATTATAATTTCTATATTTTTGGTCATGTTTATGTCCTGCTATTCTAGTTTTCAGTTTCGTCCCAGTTGTTCCTACATATATTTTTGCACATTGTTCTTTATTGTTTATAATAAAATTATAAACAAATATTAAATACAACAAAACCAAAGATTCTTAAAATTCATTTGTACATGTAAAGTAGAGATAGCAAAAAATAAATCAATACATGTTCATTATTTATACATAATAATAGGGTGTCAAATATTTTCGCTTTAAAAGCACACCGCGATTCTTGTTCTATCAGTCATTCCAAGAACCCATAGGCCAAAAATTAATTTCGACCCCCCGGATTTTTTAAAATTTTCAAGAATAAAGGCGAATACCGATGGCAAAGAGGTAATGCTTTGAATTTTATAGTACCAGAAGGGTACCTGCTATTAGCCTTTAAAATCAGGCTAGAAGATCACACTCAATATAACCAAAGTAAGCATTGACCGACAATTGCACGAAAGATACGAACAGATATGAAGCCGTAATCAACCAAAACTCGTTAAAAACAATGTAGCAAATAGAGACTGAAAAGTTTTGCTTCACCCTTCTTATAGTCTAAAACATGCCTAGTCTGATTGCCATCTATTTGGATGATGAAAAACGCTCTCACTGGATTACGCTCGTTTTTAGAGCACGGTGTTTGATAAAGCTGCTGCTTAAATCAAATCCTGCATTTTCGGAATTAAAAACCAGAGAAAGAAATTCAGCCGGAAAGAAAATCAAACTGAATAACCCCAAACTATTCATCTGCAGATTTGTTTAAGCAGGTATCTGCAATTTTAAACAATTGTTAATTGTGCCATTAAATTTTATAGGGATCTTATCACAGTCAAAAATGTCACAATTTTTGACTGTGGTAAGAATCGATTTTTAGCAGAAGAAAAACAATTTTTAATTTTAGATTAAAGGCATATGAAAAAGGATTTTTAAATTAACCGTTTCATTACCAAAAAGTATAAAATAAAGCACGATATTTTTACTGCGGTAAAGGAGCATATAGACGACATGTTTTTGTCATCTCAATCGCTGTTTTACATAAGCTTTATAATATTCAGTCACAAACGTACATGTAATTTGCTTCTGACATTGTATCTGTTTTTTCGCATTGTTATTGCAGAAACCAAAGTAGTGCTCGGTTTCAAAATAGCTTGCTGCCGCCATGAAAAGTTTTACTTGCGCCGTAAAATAGTTCAGCCATCTTAACATTTTTTCTTTTAATTCAAAGATACCAATTTAGGATTTTATAATAAAACAGTTTTTATATATATATTCACATAAATTCTATTTAATGGTAAGATGATCAAACATATCTCGGTATTGTAAAAAATTAACTTCAGCCGGCTAATGATTCCGTCAATAGTGGACGCCGCTGCCGGTTTCTTCCCGGAATAGCTTTCTGATGTCAGATGGTTTGTCAGAAGAAAATAGAGCACGCTCTAATTGAAATTTTGTCAGATGACTTTGCGTCTGACTTTTACAGAAGCAAAGTTAAAAAGGTAACACACGACATGTATGTATTTTGCAGTGGAAAATTTGACATGTCAGATGACAAAAACATGTCGTGTACGGGCGCCTTTAGATATAATTATAACGTGTCTATTTCTTTTCAGTTAAAACCCTCTTGTTGATCAAGTGCGATATATAAATATAAACTCTTTTATGTACATACATATATAAAACATAAATAAAAATTAATATAAATTCACTTGAAATCAAATTTATGTACTTTTGGATACAAGAAAAATTAATTGCTTGCCCGTATCAATTTTGAATGGTGATATCCTAACAATCATACAGGTGTAAGGATACTATTTTTTGAAAAAGTTTCGTTACACTGAAAGGTAAAAAAATTATTACATTTGTCTTGTAAAAAAGAGCGAAGATACAATTGTATTACTTAGCTTATTTCTTTCCCTAGTATGAAAATCTGTGATGATAGAAAAAATCCTTTCGTTAGCTGTATTGGGGAAAAATTAAATTTTTAATAAAATCTCAAAAGAAATAAATACTCAAGCTCGAGGTCATAGGTTTTTTTATAAATGTTTTTTATTTTATTAATTTAAATAACTCCAATATTTCGATATTCCTTGAATATCATCATCAGGGATACTTAAACTTGTAATAAAAATAAAAAATTACACAAAAATTCTTATTAGCTATGTAGTGTTTACTACCATCGTCATGATTGCACTCATGAATTTTTGAATTCAGAATTTTTGTGTAATTTTTTATTTTTATTACAAGTTTAACTATCCCTGATGATGATATTCAAGGAATATCGAAATATTGGAGTTATTTAAATTAATAAAATAAAAAACATTTATTAAAAAACCTATGACCTCGAGCTTGAGTATTTATTTCTTTTGAGATTCCATTAAGAAAAGGTCGAATAAAAAACCCATCTTTTATTATTTTTAATAAAATTTTTCATTTAAGTGACTTTACTCCAAAACTTTTTGATGACCATTTTTTACAATGATCTAGTTTTTGCTTCTTGTAAAAGAGATTTTCACAAATTTATGTTAACATCAAAGTCATGACGACAAGCATTGACTCAAAGAAATTTAACAATTATTAATGTTGCCGTATTAACAATTTTTTTAGTATGCTTTTACAAATCGAATAAGGTTGCCAAATGTATACAGTTTTCCAACATTACTCAAATATAAAAATAATAATAAAATAAAAAATAATATTAAAAAATATGTCTTATTTTTACCTACGTCTAACGAATAGGGATTCATGGTCTAGTTTAGTCTTTTAACTTTTTTAAATTTAAACTAGTGTAATTTATTCACCATTAATTTGCTCAAAGTTAAGCAAAGCTACATATAAATAAATAAAATTTACCACTTTTGGTGTGTGTGAAAAGGAAGCAAAGTTCTATGGTGCATTAAAATTGTCAAGAATTTCTAGGCTTATGTCAAAATTTATACTAGCCCCCAGGGCTAGTAAAATTTTATTCACCTCAACCGTGTCAAAATTATACTACCATGAGTACTTTGCTACGTTTCACACACACCCTTTAAGAAAAATAAAAATACGATACCATTTTACATAATGTCTTTGCATAATTTAAGGCTTTAGTTTGGAGTTATGCATAACTGCATGCTCTTATCATGCCGATGTTCATAACTTTTTGGCAGTAATTACTTTGGTCATTGCCTGTGTCAAAAGTTATAGAGTTCTATTTGGTACATACACACAAAGTTTTTTGTTTAAGTATGCACGAGTTTATTTCCCATTTTTAGTTTTCTGCAGATTCTTATAAAATAACACATTTTCATATTTTATTAGCTCTGTTCCTTTACTCTACAATTTGCACGAAAAGCGTTCCCGTACTTTAAATTTGTGTAAATGAGAGCGGGCTTGAGAGAATAAAATTCTTTTTCTTCATGCACTAAACAGCCCAAACTTTTTCTTCGTGCAAATTGAGTAAATTGTCAAACAGCTGTTAAACATAAACAAAACAAAAAAAGCAAAGAAAAAAGTTCATGATCCAAATTCTGGAAAAAGTGTTGTGGAATAAAATAATGTACTTAAATAGATAGTTTTGTACTGAAATATTAGAGATACAAAATGATAGTTATTGTAAAAGTGTTTGTTTTGTTTTATTTTTGGTAAAAGTAGTTTATTTCTACAGCCAACATAAAATTTTTCAAAAGTGGCGTTAATTTTTTTGTGTTTTAAAGACTGTCAAAACACTGAATTTTTATTTTGTGCTTTAAACTGTGTTGTTTCTGTTCCCGTACTTTTTTCTAACTTTGTCTCGTTATCAGAATGTACTAATAAAGTGACCTCACAAGCGCAGCTGTTTGTAGTGATTTTCTTCGTGTGTGACGTTTGCCGTCATTTTTTTTTTGTTTAATTACTTTTTTTTATAAGGCATTTTGACATTTGCCGTTTCAATTCTAGCAACAAAATGCCTGTTGTTTTTTCTATTGTTGCATTTTTGTAGTACTGAGGTAACTTTGTTAATTCATTTTGTCTCTTTATGAGAGAAATTTATGCTTGCTGTCATTTGCACGAACTTTACGCAAAAAGTAAAGCAACAGAGCTATTGTAACTGGCAAGAGGCAAGAGTATGCCTTTTTAGCAAAAATAAATTCATTTAAGTAAACATAAATAAACATATGCAATAAAAAATAAGTAAGAGTGCTAAAGTCGTCTATGCCGAATCTAATATTCCCTTCATCATGGTGCGAAAACAACAAAATGATATATAAATACCATTCCTTAGATATAAATAAATCCAAAATTTTGTCAGATGTGGTATGTTGATTACCAAGATGCTTGAAGGTAATTTGGAAACCTTAGCTATTGCCGTTCTCCAGATATACAGAAATCTATAATGTCTTTGAATGGGAAGCTCCACTCCCACTTCAACAGCTTTAGCTCTTGCAATTTTAACAGACTGATCGACATACGGACATGGTTAAATCAACTTTGCTCCTCATAAAAATCCAGAATATAAACATGTCCTTCATAGGTTGTAAGAAATATATTGCAGAAATTACAAACGGAATGACAATGTTATATACATCCTTTATATTTTTTATTTTTAGAAATTTTTAACAGATTTACAAAATATTATAAGATTCTGTTCTGTCACACGCACACATACATAAATGCATATTTACATAAGTTGCCAGAAAATGTGTTCACCAATTTGCATGACTCATGAAAATATTCCTCTTACATTTATTGACTTTGGAAAATTTGAAAATAAATTTAATTTCCAAAAGATTTATCTTTTTAAGAAGTCTGAAAACGATTTTTTCTCTTGTTATTTTAGGAGATCAAAAGTTTATTTTGTTTTAGAATAAAGAGATAAATTTATTATATTTTTTCTTTGGCTTACATTTATTTATGTTGAGCTAATGAATAATGTTACATATGAGGAGTTCCATAACAAAATATAAAAAATTTTACATTTTTATTAAAAATTAATGTAGCAAAAGTTTTAAGAAACGAAGGCTATGAATTCTACAAGTAAGTCGTCCTGTATCGAATAAAACAAATTTGGAATCATTTGAATCACATTTAGGGCACAAAAACCTCTCACAAGAAAAAGTTCGCTAAGTGCACCTCATGGTCTGGCTGGACTACAGGTAGCTTTAAAGTACATTACTGGGCCAAAATACTAACTCGCAATCCGAGCATGAACAAGCGGTACTGTACCCGTCAAGTTCAACTTATTACTGTCCGTTGTGCGTTATTTGTAAAACTGCAATCAACATGGCAGAGAGACAAAAACGTATATTTGCAATGATTTCAATTTTAAAGTTATCCGTAAATATGTATCTTTGAGTGATGGTTTTGTGTTTGAAAATTTTTTGATTTGGATGGATTTAGGAACGTATAAAAGGCACATAAAGTATCAAACGCAACAACGCATAGAAAACGTGGTGTGGTTCTCCAGCCTTCATGTTACATCGCTGCATACTTTAACATTTTGTAGTGGGACCAACCACTAGCCCAGTAACATATAATCTCTAAATAACAATATTATTATAAGAGTAAATTTGAACACAAATGTCTTTTAAGTATCAATAGATCAATAATTGCTGGGCTAGTTATTATTCTATCAGTTAGAGAGCAAAGGGTTTAATTTTCGCCAGTGACTCTGGTCTGCTTTACTAGAACTGGCTGAAGGTCTTCTTGCTTTTACTTGATTAATTAATTTGGCAGGTTGTCGGTCCAAGTAAACCTTGTGGCAAGATACAGGTGCCAATTTTGAAAAAAACTCAATGGAATTTGGTACACACCTAAGTGCTGTTTTACACTCTTCAAGTTTCAGTCACAAAAAATTGAGCTTTAAGGAGGAAGTGAAAAGAGATGGCTTTTTCTTTTCCTCTCAAGCCTTAACGGTTAAAACTTGAAGAGAGAACCTGCATATCGACCCCTTTGCGCGAAATTATCGTATATGCCAATTTTTTTGAAATCGAGTTTTTGACGCAATCTTGTTCTACATTCAAAGAGACGTTACCTGACAAAATATTGTAGACGAATTCCACTTCGTTGCGCCAAAAATTGATTGTATATTTTCATTTTGATATTGCAAGCGAATGAAGAGAATATTAGAAAAATGGCTGTCCTGTAAAATTTGGTTTTTGTAACATACGATAATTTCACGCAAAGGGGTCGATATAAGGACAAAGCCTTTTGAAAATGTTGAGAATCGGTCCATAATTTCACAAGCTTCTTACCAGGGTAGACTCTTCCTGCTCATAAGCTAATGCCTATTTCACCCAACAATGGTTTTAAACCCACACCTCATTTCTGTTTATGATCTTTAATTTTGTAGTTCATGAGACAGCTACGAGGTTACATGCTTAAAAGTGTTGAAATTCTTCAAATACAGTGCGTAAAATAAACTATGGTATTAAGAAAATATTTTATGATAAGCAGTTTCCTGAGTAATTCCCAACGTCTTTTCTGTCATTAAAACATTTATTAGGCATTGGAAAAAAAAAATATTATGATGGATTATTGCATTATTATTAATTTTATACAACCAAAACCTTTTTGTAATTATATTTTAATGAATATCCTTGCGCTTACTTTTTCTTATCACTGTATATTAAAATTCTTCAGACAATACAGCTGAGAAACATTTCTGATCACCACTGCCATAAGCCATCTTATTATTCTAATATTTCTATTTTATATACCCCACACAAATTTTATTGCAGCTTTAAGCATTTTCTCATTTTTATACCCTTCACCACAGGTGGAAAAGGGTATATAAAAGCTTGTCATTCCGTTTGTAATTTCTACAATATTGATCTTTGACCCTATAAAGTATATATATTTTTGGTCCTTATGAGGAGAGAAGTTGATTTAACGATGTCCGTCTGTCCGTCTTACGTTTGATAGGTGTTTTCCGGAGACTCCAGACATGATAGCGGCTAGGTTGTTTTACATTTATGTCACATGTAGTCCACCATTTATTGCTATTGAAATTCAGCAAGATCGGTCTACAAATGGCTGAGATATGACCAAAAGACTACGACTGCCTCTAATTTTTCCAAAAAAATCCCTTGTGTTTGTTGTTGTTTTATTTTAATGCGTTTAATTTTATGCACACAAACCCATAAACATTTATGTATGCAGCTCAAATAAAGAAACAAACTCGTAGACTCGATATATTTTAATTTGACGCTTCCTCAGTAAAAACGTTCGTAGCCGAGTTATGTAATTTCCTGCCTAAGACTCTGAGGTTCCAAGTTCGAGTCTTGGTTGCCCCAGTTTTAAAAAATTTTTTTATTATACCCTTCACCACAGGTGATTTTTATTTAATTTGTTTATGTCCTAAAAAATTTATTAAATCCGTACGTATTGCAAACACATGTGTATGTACATGTGTATGTTTGTACGGGCAAAAGTTATTTTTGTATGTAGGCATTGCTTTCGTAATTGCTTTTGTTGTGTTTTAGAAGCTGTTGCTACGTTGATCTCTTCTTGCATTTTTCTTGGTTGTAGTTTCTATACCCCTCACCAAAAGTGGTGGATTTTATTTAAATGTGTTTAATTTAACGCATACACATACACATATTTGTATGTACATGATATGCCGCTCAAATAAAAAAACAAACTGGCAGACTCAATATATTTTAATTTTAAAGCGTTCGAAACTGTGGTGTAAAGTAAATGGTAACTTAAGCATGTAAAACTATGGCCCTAATTGTGTAAAACGCAATGCCAAAAATTACAATACCGGAGTTCAGTATTAGACTTGCAAAAGTGCAAATGCAAAACATTGAAGCTCTTTTGTTAAATCCAACAACAATATACACGGCGTTTCCGTTAGATTTCATTAAAGTGCAACGATATTTTCAATTTGCTCTTTTGCAATACTAATATTGAAAGCAAAAACAAAGTTATGCCTAATTTTGTTGTTGCTTTCTACAGAAATTCATATTAAATTTTTAAATTTCAAACGCTGCATATCTTGCTGCATTGAACATTTCCAAACGCAATATGAATTTCTGTAAAAAGCAACAACAAAATTATAAAACACTTTTTACTTTATTTTTGCTTTCAATGTAATTTTTGGCTTGGCGTCGCGTTTTAAACAATTAGGGCCTAAATAGAGTGCTATATTTGGCTATACCCTTAACCAGGATTGGGCAACAAAAGTTTATGTGTTCGCGTTTTGTATTAGATCCGCTAACTTGATTTTTACCGACGGTCAAACTGATAGACGCATACGCGGACATCGTGAATTGAATTTCTCTTCTCATAAGGATGTAGAATAAATATGGCCTAGGATCGATTTTTTATAACTACCTTCTGTAAAGTGTATAAAGAGAGAATACCTTAGCAAGTGAAATTTATTGCGTGTTATTATGGAACATCCCATATGTCCGGAAAGTCGATCTAAAAACTGAAAATAAAAAATGTTATTTTTTTAATTTCTAAAATTGTTAAAGATTAGATTTGCATGTTATGGAAAAATTATAACAAAGATATTTTGTTATCCTATTATTATAGAAGGAAGTTATATAACAATAGTTTTTGCAATTAGATTTAAAAATTAAATAAGTTCGGAACATTATAACTTAAAAAAAATACGGTTTTGTGGGAAAAGATAAGAAGCAATTGAGGTTTTTGCACACATCTCCAGAATTTATTTATCGCTCTGCGCAAATTTCAATAGAAAAATCCTTCAAATTATATATCGCTATTTGTGTTTATCTATATAAATACATATAAATCGGCAAAGGAAAAACAGCTAAGAACACTTTCCTCCTCTCACAGATTGAAGCCGAGTTTCAGAGTTATAAGCGTTCAAATTTGCTACTACCCAGCAAAAACTTTGCTTACAAAATAAGCAGAAAAATAATGAGAACTTGACCGGAAGACTACTTTCTTTTCTACTAAAAAAGTACTTATTTTTGTTCGCGATGTCCCAAAAGTAATCCCTTATAATTTGTCCAATTATATCCCAAAAAATAATATGTTTTTTAATACTTAACAGTTTTATAAAAATATTGTTACGTCTAATAATTACAACTTATTCTTAACTAAAGTTACTTTCGTAACAATATGTAGTTACAAAAAGAGGCAAACATAAGTTATTGTAAATTTATTCAAAAAGGTTAAAACGAAGTTATTAAAATTGCTTTTATATGCATGAAAGTGTACACAATAATACATTTTTCGAAAAACATTACATAAGGAGTCTTTTGGCAGCACAAAATCATTTACAGCTCTAACACTGTTATACAAATGTGTGTAATGTAAATGTTATGTTGTTCAAAAAACGTCGTTTACATTAGATCGATTTGATTTGATTTTTGGATTTTCCATGGATTTCACATCAAAATTATTGTTAAAATTATATAGTATTACCGAATGTCTAGCAAATATTAACGGAATATACTGCAAATTAATTCAAATTCAAATTCAAATAATTATTTAAAATCGTATAATAATAACTTATTTAAATCATTATATTGAATTTTTTTTAAAATGCATAACACTGGTTTACAGCCAAAAAATACCAAGAACGCCATATGCCAAGATAAGTTAATTGGGACCTCCTGAACACGAAAAACGCTGAAATTTTTCTTTTCTAAGTACCGTTTTTTAGATAACGGTACTTTTGTGTTTTTCGGTGTATGGTCCCACTTAAACCCTTGTGGAGCCCAACCGATCGAGATAAATAGCATATCGTTGGAAAGGTAATTGAATGCCTTCTCAGTCGATATGCTGCAAATTTCTATCTGATAAGAAGTAGCTGAGTTATAGCACCTCATTCAAAATTTGCCTATTTTTTACGTTTTTTTCAAAATTTTTTATTTTTATTTCGTTTTTTTTTCTACGTTATAGTAAAGATCTGGAATGTTTTATTTAATTACCAACATTTTAAGCGTAATTTGAAAAAAATTGGATTAAGTATTTCTGTGTTTGCTGGGTTATTTAAAAGTAAATTTTTAATTACATAAAGTGACTCCAACTCATAATCGGACAAGGATTTTACTAGTGTAAATGTGCTATAAACAAAAACGAAATATTATAAAGGTATTGTTTTTTTTCTATTTTATTTTTACTTCACATACTTAATTCTTACAACAATACAAAAAAACAAAAATTTTTTAAAAATAACGATAACACTAGTTTACAAAATGAAATTTTTTTCATGTGCATTTGATGAGATGTGATTTTTCTTATGTATTTTCTTCCGCTGAATTCAAAAATCAAGGTTAAATTTTTTTTTATGGAACAGTTTTTGCGATATGGTCATTTTCTCATTTTTTCGACCTTTTTCCACTTGACAAATTATATCTCGAGCTAGATATGTCCTTTTGTTATTGGTACCAAATGGAAGGTATTGAGATGACGAACAAATATGTATAACTGGATCTTTGATTGGTAAAGCGGTTGAAAACATATTGATAAAAATATGGCACATTTTCAAAAAAAAATAAAAAATATAAATATAATATATAAAAAATAAAATATGATTTTTTTGAAAATGTGCCATATTTTCATCAATATATTTTGAACCGCTCTACCAATCAAAGATCCAGTTATACATATTTGTTCGTCATCTCAATACCTTCCATTTGGTACCAATAACAATAGGACATATCTAGCTCGAGATATAATTTGTCAAGTGGAAAAAGGTCGAAAAAATGAGAAAATGACCATATCTCAAAAACTGTTCCATAAAAAAAATTTAACCTTGATTTTTGAATTCAACGGAAGAAAATACATAAGAAAAATCACATCTCATCAAATGTACATTTTCAGTGTAAACCAGTGTAAGTATTAAAACAAAAACAAAAATTAATCAAATTTTTGAGCTCAACGTATAATCGGACAAAGGAAAGAAGATATGTCAAAAATAGCAAAATCATACAATTAATATTTTGTTGCATATCCTTTATTATCCAGAACGGCCTGTAAGCGTTTCGGAATGGATTTTACTAAGTTTTGGCATACCTCTGGCTCTATGGAGTTCCAGGCTTCTAATAAACCCTCCTTTAGCTGGCCTAATGTGTTGAATTTTTTTTGATAAGTTCTTCTACCTAGTTCCTCCCAAAGATGCTCAATTACGTTGAGGTCTGGGCTCTGTGTAGGTGTTTCGAGCAGTTTAGGGCAGTTGTCAATTAACCAAAGTTTTGCAACTTCTGATGTGTGCTTAGGATCGCTGTCTTGATAGTAAGCAAAGTTGTTTGCGATCCCCAATTTTTCTGCACTTTGCTTTACATTTTGCTTTAAAATGTCAAGGTAGACAAATTTGTCCATTTTACCTTCTATAAAATGCAAATTGCCAACTCCAGCACTCGACATGCAGCCCCAAACCATAACAGAGCCTCCTCCATGCTTAATAGTAGCTTTTGTATTTAGATGGTTAAATTCAGAATTTGGTTTACGCCACACAAATTGCTTACCATCTGAGCCATGCAAATTAAATTTGCTTTCGTCAGTGAACAACACCTCAAAATAAACCAAACTTTCAATAAAAATGAGTTGTGGGATGATATTCTACTAAATTACCTGATTCCAAAAATCCTCAGATTTTAGTAAATATTCTTTGGCAAATTTAACTCGACGGTTTTTATTTTTAATGCTTTTTTCTGGCTACTCTACCATAATAATTGTACTTATGCAATGTATTGCGAATAGTATTGAGACAAACATCTTTTCCAGTACGAGATTTTAATGATATGTTAAGATCCTTTGCGCTTTTGAAAGGATTTTGTTTAATTTCTTTTAAAATTGAACGTTCTTCCCTTTCATTTAATTTTTTGCCTTGACCTTCTCTTCTTTTATTGGCAAGTCTAAATTCAGTACGAAACCTTTTAATTGTGTCATGTACAGTAGATTTACTTTTTCCAACCAATTCAGCAATTTCTCTTATTGTTTTACCTTCCAAATTTAGTTTAACCATTAGTTGTCTTATTTCGACAGTAGTCTTGCCACGTGGAGCCATTTTCACTAAATATTATTGTTTTTAACACTTCTTACAATTTATTAATAAATAAGACAAAAATATGCAGTTTTGTTGTTGGTATTTGAAAAATAACGGCTTTTTTGCATGACTTCTCTTCTTTGTCCGATTATACGTTGAGCTCAAAAATTGGATTAATTTTTGTTTTTGTTTTAATACTTATCGTTATTTTTAAAAAATTGTTGTTTTTTTGTATTGTTGTAAGAATTAAGTATGTGAAGTAAAAATAAAATAGAAAAAAACAACACCTTTATAATATTTCGTTTTTGTTTATAGCACATTTACACTAGCAAAACCTTTGTCCGATTATGAGTTGGAGTCACTGTACATAAATATAAATTATACTTACAAAAAATATATTTTGTAATTAAATTAAGTAAACTGAAATAATTATGTAGTTTCCACTATATGTTCCAACCAACTCCTTTAAAATTGCATCCATTATGAGGCTTGAGTAATATCTTGATTAAGTTAAAAAGGAAAAAGATTAATATTTCACATATTTATTCTATTTGTATATTTAGCTTTTGCAGAATATTTTAGATTTTTAATTTATTTTATTTATGACGTACAAATATGTTATAATTTTTTTTTCTGTCTAGAAAATAAAAAATTACTTTGATTATTTTCTTTTAGATGACAATTTGGGGATATTGCTAAACTTTTGCCTTAGGGGATATCTTCCATTTGTTTGCAGGGAAAAAGCTGTTCTTATTTTTACATAAATGACTATTTTTTAAAATGCAAACTCTTCTTTTTATCATCCCAATGATATTTTGGCGATATCTTTCTATTTTTTCATTAGTGGTTATCTGGCAATATTGCTAGTTTATCATCTCGAAGAATCGCTGTCGTATTGCCTAGGAGTATTGCTATCATGACACGTTTCTTCCCGAACGAAGTACCTTCCGCAATACTAAATCGATTATTGCCGCAATAATATTTTTCATACAGGCAATACGTTTGGTAATACATATGAAGTATTTCTGTGTTTGCTGGGAATTATCAAATAATAAAAAATAGGATGTTCGATTTATCGACTTTTTTCAGAAACGGGTTTTCGAATATTTCGACTTTATAAATCATATATGTATATAAATCGGCACAGGCAAATCAGTTAAGCTCTTATGACACTACATTTTGTATTCATTGAATTGATAGAAAGAAACAGTAAGTGTTGGAAAGTGCAAACTATAAGAAATGTAAACAAAAAGTTTTTTTTTAGTTTTTCTTTTGCTATGATTTTGTTTATTTAATTAAATGTTGTCAACTTTTTGTTTATGAGAAACATAAAAACAGAACAAACAAAAAGCGATAAATCGCTGAATTTTCCACTAAACCGCTGATTAAGCAACATTTTAAATATTTCACACTTGAAATGTCAATTTTGAGTTGAACAATATTACATTTTTTTTTTGACATAACTTCATTTTTTATCGATAACTTTTTTAAAATTGTTGACAGTTATCTATTTATCTAAATATAGCTGAACTCTTTGCACTTGGTAAATTTTTCTGTTTAGCGTGAACAATGCATTAAAAATGTAGTGCCATAAGGCCTTTTAAAACGCTTTCTTCCTTTGTTTGTCAATGGAACCTCAATGGGGAGAAAAACGTTTCAAAAAGGGGAAATTAAATTTCTTTCTTTTACTTTTCCGTGCTGCATGTGGTTATTTTTGAATTTTCTATAATATTGAACTTAGAAACGTAATATTATAGGTGCATGGTCCTGAGTGAATCAGAACCTTAAGATGAAAAACGTAGGGACTTTTCTGTTTTTTATCTGGTACATTTTGAAATTTTGTTAATATTCGACGACCTATAAAGATAAAATTAGACATGCATGGTGCTGAGTGCATAAGATTATGTAAGGGGGAGCTTTTTAGTAATTTTTCGTTCTTCTAGTACTTTGATTAATTTTTTAAATTAAACATGTTATGCTCTGAGTAAATGGGAATCTATAAGTAGAAGTTGTACTTGAAAATTTTTATCGGTTGGAGTCGCAGTTATAACTATTTCTTGACGACTCCACAGCCCTGCTGTTATCACAGAATTAAATTTAATTTTTATCATTTAACTTTTGCATCTTCTCTTTTCATAATAAAAAGTAAGAAGGCCGCCTAGTCTTTTCAGTTAATTTTCCCTAATGTTGTCATTATTATTAACGAACTTACAGGCATTCGCTTTACTGTTTTCCTCATTTTTTACTTACAATAATTTTTCTAATATCTGTCCATTTAAATTTTAAATGCATGACTATTTGTTTTATAGCCTAAAACAATTTTTGTTTATGACATCCGTTATTTTATATGTACATTTGAGTTTGCTTTTAGTTAAAAGTGCACGTTTTTGTATGTATTTGTGTTTGAATATTGTTTTGTATAGGTATAACGGTATAAATGATACTGTCATCATGACAATATCAATGGAAGCAAAACAACAGTCGGAAAAATAACCACTACAACATGAAGAGCAGCACGTGGACAAATTTTGTATGTAATAAATTGAAAACGTTGTGACAAGTTGTTTCAGCTAAAAACTCTGCAGCTGCTTTCGACAAAGTTGGAAAACAATTTCATATATATTTTTTGTTTTTTAACTTCTACATTTTGTAAATTCCTGGTACATTTTTTTTGTTTCGATGTTGTCATGCTGTGTGTGTGTGGTTGTAATAAAAAATTAATTGCTCAATTTGCATAGCACCGAAAGCAATTTAAAGTTTAGAATTTAATCAATATAAAAAAATTGTAAACAGATGTTTTTCTCCTGCAATGTTAGGAGTTAAGAAATTAAATAAAATTTTAAATTCTCCAATATATCGCGACCTTAGGACAACACGGCTCTCACTTAAATTTTTTCAAAAATAAGTTATATATCGTACGCTCTAAGGCGACTACGCTCTTTCGATTGGCGTTTTCAGTTTTTGTATATCTCTTAAGCCTTAAACACCCAAGACCGCCTACAGACGGCCATCAGAAAACATAAGTATTGAGCAAAACCTTTTTACTTTACGCTGATACGATGCAAAAATTTTAAATTAGTATACAATTCGCAGTAAAACAGTACCAATAGAATTGAAGAATTAAGATAGTCTGGAAGAAGAAATCATTCTAGTGAGATCTTTGATGCGAAAAGTCAAATAAATTGCAAACTACATATTTAAATTTCAGGTATTTGTGGGTTAAAGCTATTGAAATATTCCATACAACAAGATTCCTAATTCGTTACATTCACTAATTTTTACATGTGCTGAAGATAGCGCAATTTATATCAGAAATGTATTGCTTCAAAATGCGAACTCGCCATATGAAATTCATTTCTTCCGTAAGCCAGATGATAAGCGAAACTTTACAAACCTGCTTCGTTGGAAGATGCATTTTTATCACAGAATACCACAGAACTGTCACGAGACGGAAGATTTTGCGTATTTTTTTGTCTCTTTTTAAGAAAGCTGCCCTTTTTCATTTCTCTTTGCATCATCATTTATGCCGCAATACAATGAACACAAATTTATTAAGTTGAGATTTATTTGCAAAGCTTTTGTAAAAATTAACTTTTAAGTTTACCACAACACAAGCAAATAATATTTAAGTAAATAAATAACATTATAAAACAAAAAATTTTAATAAATACATTTTTTTTTTGCACAAAACACAACGTTTGTTGAACTAATGCATTTTTTTAACGTGGTCTGTGTTTTGTCATTTTTGTTTTGATCATGCCATTTGTGTTGATTGTTGCTGCCTGTTTTTACACATTGCCACTTCACTACCAAAAAAAGCTTTCTGTCTTTTTCTTCGAAAGCTGCCCTCGCAACTGATTTGGGCCTTTTTCACACGTCACTTTTTACAGTTCTGTGGTATTCTGTGATTTTTATTAAGTTGCAACAGAGAAAACACCAGCCAGGGGAAGCTTATACATGCTCGTGAGGAAAAGAAATAGCACGAAAAGTAATTCCAAACAAAAACTGCTTCAAAAAATTTAAATTTGACTGGCAAAAAGCTGCTACACAAACCGAAGGTGAGGCTGGGTTTTTGATATCTCAGTTAAACTAGGTTTAGTAAATCTGAAAACAGATTTGCGTCGCCATTACCAAGTTTGTATACACAATTTTTTGACGGAACAGCTCAGTTTTGCTTAAAATTTTAGACTTTAATGAAATAAAAATAATAAATCACATTTTGCCGGAAAAAATTGAGTCTCAGACTACGTTAAACTAAGTTTAAACTTAATCCACACCTAAATAGCCCGGCCTTAAAGATTTTTACTTCTTTAATTAAGAAGGAAAATCAAACTAAATCATCTCAGAGAATTGAAAGTATTCGGAAAAGTCAACAATAGGGGAATTATCGATAAAACTACTCTTTAAGCTACTTAGTAGAATTGTCCAGATATATAATTCGCGTTTGTAAGACATATTGGCTTGGAACTTTTGCCATTTCCCAAAAATTAATTTACAAATTACACGCAAATAAAAATAATGCAATTGGCGCAGGTAGAAGATGCGATAAGGGGTTTAAATCAATTAAACAAATTTTTTAAGACAAATTCTCAGAAGTAAGAACATATATTGTATTATTTCCAGGAATAGAATCCCATTATTTTCCAGTCAAAAGCTGGTCTTATTAAATACACAGAAAAAATTATCAGTTGTGTTTTATCAATTAAAAAATTTTATTAATGTGATAATTGAACCAATTTTTTTTTTTTTTTTTTTTTTAAAGAAAATTAAAAATATAATTTTTATTTAATTAACATTTTAATTGTTTTGAAATAAATTTTTAATTAAAAAATTAAATAAATAACAAAAAATCTTTAACAATTTTTTTTCGTTTTAAATAAAATAATTTAAAATAGTAGAATTACTGTTGGGATTGTCAAAACCTGAGCTACATTTAATCAAATCCATTAACACATTGTTTGAAACGGCAATTTTTTTGATATTTTTTTTATTAATACATATTAAAAATATCATTTATTGAAAAAAAAAAAAAAAAATAAATATTACAAATTTGAAATTTTTACAAATTTTAGTAATTTTTATAATTATTTTGGTAATAGGTGCAAAATCAACCAATTGTTTCCTTGAATCTAAGAATTTGGTAATTAGAGACAAATATAGGAAATCTCTTTACTTTTAAAATTATTGAAAATATTAATTTCAAAAGATTTTGTTATTCGTGCTTAATTCCCAGTTTTTATTATTGATAAAAACACTTGAAATTTATTGTTGATGGGATAAGCAATTCCTATGCGCATTTCACTGGTTGCTTAGGCCAGATCACCAGGAAACTTCATCCATAAAGATTTTAGAAAAACTAGAGATATTAAACCAAATAAAACTGTTAAGCGTATAAGACTTATAGCAACAGTTCTACTTGTAATAATATCAAAGTTTAAACAAAACACATCAATAATAAACAGTGGGTTTATCTCATCTTACATTCCCCACTACAATTAGTTGAAATTCTCTCAACATTAATTGTAGTTGTAAGTAGGTTAAGAAAAACAAAATAAAAAACAACAACAACTTTACAAAAGTTTATTTAAAAATAAACAAAATAAAATCATAAAATATGTGCATAAGAAAATTGGCGCTCTAATTTTATTATCCTTGGTCCTTATTTTTTTTAAATCTCATAATTCTTACATTCCAAGAAACATATGGTTCTATCTGCAAAAAAATTATTTCTTACCGTCACACAAATTTTTATTAAGATCTTTGAACTATGTATGTATATTGTTTTACATCCATGTGACTCATCGTTGAGCATGAGAGTTCTATCTGTTTTTTGAGTCCCAAACTGTAGAATAACCAATAAAAAAGCTTGGATATTTTTAGAACTATATTAATATTGCAGGACTAAATTGGAATTATTAAAAAAGAAAATCGCTTTACTTAATATTAAATTTACCAGTCTGGCCCACGATATCGAACGCTATCGTTCGTTAGCATATTCAACGACAAAAAGGTGGTTTGCTCCCATTAACAATTTCAGTACGCGAAGGATTACGTAGCAGTTTTTATGCAAAATTTGCAGTCTACTAAGAACTGTTATGCGAAAAAATATGTCAAAATTACTCACTTGTGTTTTGGTTGTCGACAGAGGCATTTTGTTCAAATATTAAACGAATTTTTTTTTTACACACACGCACACAAGCGTTTTTTGTGGCATTCTTGATGTGAAAATTCCTGGGCAGATCGATTATTCGACTTTTTTCAAAAACCGGGTTTCGAAAATTCCGAATAGCTGCTTTAAAAAAAAACCGGTTTTCGGTTAAACATTTTAAGAATAACCGGTTAACAGGTTTTAATTCGAAAACATAAAAATACAAAAATCAAAATAGTTTTTATAATAAAAAGTTAATTTGAGTTAAAAGAAAGCAATTTGCGAAGGTAAGGAACCAACAAAATACATAGATATGACTTAAGGTACATATGTTTAGACCTAAAAATTATTTGACGATAATCAATCAAACGATTAATCAAACGAAAGCTTTTTTTTAACAATTGTATAATGTAATTTAGAAACTAATAAATAATGTTTGCTCTAGCCAAACGTTTTGTAAAAGCAAACAATTCTTTAAGAAAACTAGTGGTTACGTGTAGGACCCCAATAAACCAAGCGATACTGTGACGATATCGAAACGATATCATACAGGTGATAGAAAGTATCACAAGAAATAATCGTTTACGAACCGAAAACGATAGTTTTTTTGGACTTAATTAATTAATAATTATAAGGAACTAGTATGGGCCAGCAGTCGACACAATCGACTGCAATATAGATATACAGACTTTGTTAAGTGTATGGCGGCAAGCCAAACGGACTTAATCGATTGGTACACTAAATGTTTTTATGTTTAATTGTTAATTTAAAAATGTAAGATTTAATTATTTTATACATCTAATGTAATATGCCATTAAATTTATGAAATCAAAAATTTTTTATAAAAGCTACATATTTCAATAATTGAAAAAAAAAAAAATTATTTTTAACTTTCAAATAACTCTATAGTCTCAATAATTAAAAGTATAAAAATATTTCGAAAAACATGCCTTCATAAATTTAAATTTTCATTATGACAATGAAAATGTCATTATAGTAATGAAACAAAAACTTTCAATCCATAAATACATATGTTTTTAGTTTTCTTTAATATGTACATACCTAAATACATATAGTATGTACTAAGTAATGAACAAATAAATGTTCTCCTTTAAAAAAAACCACACCCTTATTTTAAACTGTTGTCAACCATGTGGTCTTTTTTTATTATGCGTTAGCAAAAAAATCAACATTGTTATTGTTGTTATGTTATGACAATTTAATCTCATATTTACGCTCTTAATTGAGTAATGGCAAAAAACATAGTTTTTTTATTCAAAAACTACACTGCCCCAGTATGCTAGCTGGTAGTGAGCTAGTCTATCAGCGCCGAGGTTGCGGGATCGATTACCGCCAGCGACTCTGGTTAAAAAAAAAAAAAAATTAATAAGAACAACTTTGATTAAAAAAAAATTAAAAAAAAAAAAAATAAAATAAAACACAATCATTTTTTTTACTTTTTTGAAAATATTCATCCAATGAATAACATTCATAGATCAAATGTAATGTTTCATTAAATACATTTTAATGAAACAGGTTTCATTGATCCAACGAAGCGTTGCGTAGGTTCCTTTTGAATGCAATTTTTCATGGGATTAATGTCAAAATTCATTGGTATTCTGAAGAAAATTCTGTCAGTGTGGTATTTACATTAAATTGAACGCAAAATTATTTTAATGCAACCTTAATCATTTTAGCAAATTTTATTTGAATCGTTCCATATTTGAGCACAGCTCCCTTACAAATACCACAAACGCTATAACTTCCTTAAATAATAAATAAATAAATAAATAACAGCTTCTATGTGAACTGCGTATTAGTTAGTACGTCCATTTTAACCATAGGTCCCATATAAACCCCCTCCCTTAAATCACTTTAAGACGAACAAATCTCATATAGATGTAGAAACCTGGATGATATTGGGCACATAGAACTCTTATGTGAATCGTAAGCTCATTGCAGAAATTCGTGATTGCACATGATCAATAGTTTTTTTTATTACATACATCAGTACAATCAAATAATTGTAAATATGTTTTTCAATAGTTTTCTTTTTGGCAGAGTTGTTGTTTTAGTACCCACACGAACAATGTTGGACATGGTGTTATGAATTTGTGGCGAATTAAAAATTGTGCATACTGCAAATAGTGGGAATCGGACCATAATTTCACATAGCCCTCATACAAAATTCTCTCCGGAATAAAGTTTTGTACCGTCTAATTATGTTGTTATTAAAATTGAATTTGACCCACATTTATTGTATAGCAACTCAATTAATCTTAGCCGATTTTCTTGAAATCGGTCCATTTTTAACCATAGTTCCCATATAAAATCCGCTCCCGCGAATAGCTTTAAATGCAGTAAAAAGATAAAAAAATACGTGGGTTGAATTTCAGCCACAGTTAAAAGAAACATCTAAGGTGCCAGTGCCATCATTCCATTTGTTGAGGACTGCATTACATATTTGGTAATATTGTGGAATGTTTTCTTCGAAGCCTATCAACTCTATTCTTCCAGGTTCCACGGCGAGGAATTTTTTAAGAATTTTAGATTTTTGTTAATCACTTATATTGTCACTTTTTTAAAACAAAACAAAATTGTTAGAATTTGTTTTTGTTTTAAATGTAATATTTCGAACAAAAGAATTCCTTCGCACACCAGAAATAGGCTATAAAATCAAGTCTAAACCAAGGCGAATTCAACTACAGGTGCTGTCAGAACTACAACAATCCAAAAACAACAGAAACAACATAGGGTTTTTTGCATTGCATTGTTAGTGCCATTAGCTCGATATGTCAACCATTATTAGCAAAACACTAACAAATCAAAACAAATAAGCTCGAACTCTCAAAATCAGGTGCCGTTTCGACACCACCTGTAGTTAATTCGCCTTGGTCTAAACTAAATAACACCAAACACTAATTAATCTAAAGTACTACCAAATACTATTTTAAAAAAATAGCAAAGCACCACCGAATTCTTGAAAAAAATTTAATAAATCCGTTTTATAATGTAACTAATAATGTAACATTAAAATTATTCATATGCAGATAATTTTAGAAATCAACGGACACATTTAAAATTATTCATATGCAAAAAATTTAAGTAATCAACGGGAACATTTAAAAACAACAACTCTTCCAAAAAGAAACAAAATATTTAAAATTGTCGGTCTCTTTTTTATTTGTTATTTTCTACGGTTCTCCAATTTGAGGCATAGGAAAGAACTCTAAATGTTGTTGTTCTTTTTAGTATGTAAACACAAAAGAAGAAGCATAACTGTTTTTCGGTTATTTGTTTACATATTTTTTTGTCACACTTATGTGAGTATTTTCTATGTATTAGTAACACTTTCTAACGCCTATAACTCCTAAAATACTGAACCGTACATTGTCAACTTCTACCAAAAATATCTTTCGAATGATGTATCATTTGTTAAAATCCAATGAGTAGTATATTCGTAAAAGGGAGCTAAAAAAAATCTACTAACCTGTTAATATATTAATATATATGATGATGATGATACTGTCCAATTGCTAATTACTTTTTAAGCTGAACATTTTTTTTGTAGTATTTTGAATTGATTTTGGTTTTTGTTACAAAAACACGTGCTTATATAAGTGATTTTTATTCATATTGATCATAATGTTTTTTGACTTTTGTTACATTTTGTTTTGATATTCTTCATAAAAAGTTTAAGTTTGCCCAATATTCAATTAGAAACATCCTTTAATTACGGGTACATTTATAACAAAAGTAAGGAGAACGTATATAAATTAAAAAATAACCGGTTTAATTTACCAAACCAACTAGTTTATTAGAAACGTAAAACTTGTCGACCGACTAGTCGATAGTTAGTGGGCCGCTTAAGACAGTGTTGCCAAAACTTGGTGACCAAAAATGGCTAAATTTACGGAAAAAAATGGCTAAAAAATGGCTAAAAATGGGCTGAAAAATGGCTAAAAGCTTTTTTAAATAAAACACATTAAAATTCAATTTACATGGACAGCCAGCCAGCCAGCCGGACAAACATCGTTAATTCGACCCAGAAAGTGATTCTGAGTCAATCGGTATACGAAAAGGTGGGCTTAGGACCAATATTTTAAGGTGTTGCAAACATCAACACAAGCGCATAGTACCATCTCTACTATTCTGGTGTTGCTATAAATATTTTATTATTATGGTAAAAATATTTACCTAATTGATAAAATCGAATTAACGGTTGCTAAATGTAACCTTTTTCTCAAATTACTTTAAACGATGTTTACTTCGTTAAATATCCTCTCTACTTCAGCATTAGACCATGGAAGTGAGAGCAATTTTATAGTCAATTCTGAAATTTCTAAAAAATTTTTGTTGCCGCCTGCATCTCTTTATTGAAATCCTTGCAACCAGAAAGAAACACCGACGTTTGTGTTGATCCATTTTATAAATTTAATATTGGAATTGTTTTCCTTTTTTTTGAAAGATTTTTCATAATTATAGTTTATAGCGATTTTCAACATTGTAAAAGTTGTGATTTAATTTAAAGGCGTTTTAATTATTAAAAATGTTTATTTTACATTTATAAATTTTTATAATAAAATAAAAATTATTCTTTTAAAAGAAAAACGGCAAAAAATAATTTTATGGCTAAACAAGTTGAAAAATGGCTAAAAAAAATGGCTAATGGCTAAACTGATTTTTTAATGGCTAAACAGGGTGAAAAATGGCTAAATCTAGCCACAAAATGGCTAAATTGACAACACTGGCTTAAGATAACGATAACGAGTATCCTGTTGTTCTCGATTGCGCGCAAAATAAAGGTCGCAATTTTTGAGATGATTTACTTTAAGTTGGCACTTATAGCAGTTTTACACTTGACCACATATTAAAGGAAGGCATGGAGGATAATAAAAATGCAAAAAAATTTTTACATTTGCAACACCTTTCGTCATAAATATATATATGAGGAGCTGCGTAACAAAACGGGACAATTCCACTTTTTCAATTTCTTTATTAATGAACGCAAAAAAGATATATTTAAGCCAGTATGATGTATGTTTGTATGCCTGTGAAATAGTTGCCTTTTGATCCGCTTCAAAGTAAAAAATTTGTTAAAACAATGACAATAAGGATTTTAGTATGCAAAATTGTATTCAGTTAAAAAGTGGAATTGTTGCGTTTTGTTATGGACCTACATATATATTTTAATGTGTATAAGCGACTTAAAACTAACAACATCACTTACTGTCCTGCTGTATTGTATTTTTTCCTGCTGATGGTATATACTTTTTATCACATTATTTGTTTTCTATATCGAAAGATTTTGAACGAACAAAATATCTTGCTTATTAATCGGTAATAGAAGTCCCAGCACTTTCGTTGTAATTTTCATCCAAATGTTATTAATGTTTTCTTGTTTTATATCTTAACAAAAAACATGGTTCGTATATTTATTTAACTAATACGTCAGGTATATACTAGATGCTTACTTTTCAATTTCTTTACTTAATTTTAACAAAAAACTTAATAGCAAAACTAAAAAGCACTTCCAGCTGCATGGTTTTGTTTTGAATAATTTAAGCAACCCTGTGTTTTATTTACCGTATTATAGGCTGGTGTTTATTTGTTTAAATGCTACTTGCCACTGCATTCATAGGCCCCATTTATTTTAACCCTCAAATCACCCTAAAAAAACTTACGTGGTTTTCCACATATATGCAATGTCTGTCTATATTGCTGTGGCGCGATAGTTCGTTTGTAATCAAAGTCATGTTTTACGTAACATTAATGATGTATTTATCCTGTGGGTGATCAACAACAAACCATACAAAGCTTGTATGTATTTTTTTGCACTTACTTAATAAAACATACACTGCTTGCAGTTCGCAACAATATCAAAAATATTCACACTTGCCGACAGAAAATTTTGTCTCTAGTGCAAATTACATAGAAACATATGTTTGACCAAAAACACGAGGGTAACTGACGTCAGTTCTGAAATATTTCGTTACTAAACAATATTTTTTAATCAAAACTTGTGTTTTTAGTACTTAATTGATATTGCTAACAAATCAAGAAGTTTGATAAATTTTGTTTGGTTTTTCACACAAGAGGGACTTAAAGTTTAATCAAGTAAGCTTACACGCAAGTGAAGAATGCTAAGCTGACAGCACTGGTCATTACTTATGGAATGCCACAATGTTCGCCGAACGTGGTTTCGTCAAGCTGTTACCAAAGGGTCACCGACATCACAGCTATGTAGTGATCGCCGTTAACAGTTTGTGCTGCGTTTTTTTGACCAGCAAAGAAAAATGGCTGGCGACCTCATGCCTTGTACATATATTCGGGCTGCTCAGTCATACAGATTAATGCTTATAGACAAAACTATCTAGCCAGAAATATGTTTTAAAAAAGATTGCTTTCTTTTAAAACCGTACTAAACACAGTCGCTGTGGGACGTAAACTTTGACGAAAAAAACAAATTTTGCAATTTCAAACGATCTTAGTTCATGTTTCCTTTCATCATAAAATGGCATAGACTGGTGTTTCAAACTTGCGAAGCCAGCTTTGTGTCTATTTAATAAAAGCAAAATGCATCGTAACTACTGAGCACCGCTTTGGTAAACATTGTGTAAGAAAATTCACCTTTGTATCAGCACCTTTTTTCATGAAAACCAATTGAGTCGTTCGAAACACGACGAGCTCGTCTTTTTTCTCGGCAGACGGAAATGGCTAAATTGAGTTTTATTTCTCAAGAACATGGATGTACTTAAGATTATTATTTCGGACTTATAAACTTAATATACCCTCATTAATCTCTCGCAAAATGGTAGAGGATAAAATAAAAACATATTTATCTTAAAAGAAAAATAAAATACAATAGAATCACTAATTGTTACACTAGAATAACTTAACAAATGAATAAAGAAAAACAAATTCACAAAAGTGATTACATAAACAAAAGCGCACAGCTAAAGAAAAATATTTCATAGTATGATGTCAGCATGAAAATGCTATTTTAGTTGTCACAAAGTATTAAAGAAAAACATATTGTTGATTTTTTGTTTGTAGATAAAGTGTTTTAATGTCGGTTTTTTCCTGTTTTGTTTAGTAGAGATTCCTTTAGAATTTATTGGTGAAGCACAAGTTTATATAAAAAAGAAACAGCAATAATGGCAACAATTGTAATTAGTCATATGCAACTAAAGCCAAAGGATTATTAAACAAAGTCTTAAAAGGATTTTTATAACTTTGTTCATTGTACAAAGCAACGGGCATGTTTTAATAAAACAAGTCATAATGTTTTATTTTTCCATGCCAAATCGTTAATACCAACAATCATTAGTTCAAAGGATAATACAAAAAAATCATTAAACCAACCTAAATAAAACAAAAAAGAAAGTGTAGTTAATAAAACTCGACCATAAATACCCTACAGAAGGTTGTGATATAAAGATAATTTACATTGTTATGTTCGTAAGAAATTTTAATACTTGTTTAAGAACGATAATCTTATTAGAAAAAATTAATAGGAATAATTTAGTTTTTCAAATTAAAATTCGGCACTTTCACAAATTTAATTGTACTGTTTTTTTTTTTTTTTTGAGGCTAAAAATGGATTCTTTTTGGCAACTTTCTTTTTTTTCAACTTCCACACAAAAGTACACTGAAACGACACTTCAGAGGGCTTAAATGTTCTAAAAATATTCTTTGCATAAAATTTCACAAGGACCAAAAGTTCGTGTAATCTTGTAAAATGCTTAATTAAGGAAAACTTTTTATATTTCATATTTGCACTCTTCTAGACTCAAATTTAAGAAAAACTACATGCTATTCGACGAGGCCTATATTTCTCTACCACATGGCATCAAAATCTTCTCAATTCACTTTAAAAGTGAATTATAGTCGCTCAAGCTCAAGCATATGATTACATTCAAAGAAAAATTATTATAAATTTTCCCCATTTGGGATCTTTGGAAATATCATTGGCTTTCCATAAGAAAAAAAAAAAATGGTGGTGAGGCTTAGATTTGTATAGCAGTTATACTTTCGAAAAATTATTTAGATATTTACATTCGTAAGAAATTTTTCGTCTACAGGCCGGTAATCACTACCCAACATAATCGTACGATTGATTCACACAAACATCTAACAGAGTCGTGCCCGACAATAAGAAAATGTCTGCAAAATCAGTGGACAATGCCACACTTTTACATAACAAAAGATGCAAAAACATATGGGCGATTCTATTCTGACGGGTGCAACATTTAGACGCTTTAAACGTCTTTTAAACACATTTGCAATTAAGTTATTTCTAGAAGGGGTAACATTTTTTTATATACTATTGTTATCTATTTACAAGAATTTATATGAAACGATCTAATAGCGAGCCACAAGAGAGCTTTAAAGTGCATGACGGGTGCAACCAAATTGGCCAACTTTCATAAGATCATACCACAATAACACAAAACTCTGTCAATTTTTAAACTTTTATTGTATTATTCTTTTTTATTGTGAAAGATGAGATATCAGACGATGATTATCAAATCAAACATCGTAGAGAAATATAATCCAATAATAACAAATTTGCTTTTTAAGCCATGACGGGTGCAACATGCAATGAATTTTCTGTTCGCGCCAAATCTACACTCACAATATTCTGTACGTAAAATTAACTGAAATTGTAATATAAAATAAATGAAAGTTCAATTAAAAACCGGTCTACCTATTTTTCATTTATTTTTAACAAAAAGTTCATTTAATTTTTACTGTCAAAAATTCAACACCATATTCCGTAAAATCAAATAAATATTCAGTTATTTTGTAAAATTTTACTGTCAAAAATTCAACACCATATTCAGTAAAAACGATTAAATATTCAGTTATTTATTAAAATTTTACTGTCAAAAAATGTACCCCATATTCAGTAAAAACAATTAAATATTCAGTTATTTTATTAAATTTTCGTTTACTCCACAAAAGAGCCGAATTTCTAAAAAATACCAGACAGACACCTGTCCGCTTGTTTTTCTTATAAGCGACAGAGGGAGAATATTTTTATTTACTTACCCAGTTACACACGTTTGTTTTACTTTTCTTGTACTGACCACGTTGTTTACAGAAGAACTCTCAATTATAAGACACCAGCAGCATGACCGATATGGCTTTGCAATTATTTTACTTTTAAAATTTGATGTATTTAACTAAATTATTTTAACAAATAGAAAACGGGAATTGCTTACACAGAACAAGCAATTCATTTTTTATAGATAAGTAAAAATTAATTTTTGGTAGTAAAATTATATAAAATAACTGAATATTTAATTGTTTTTACTGAATATGGTGTTGAATTTTTGACAGTAAAATTTTATAAAATAACTGCATATTTATTTGTTTTTACGGAATATGTAGTTAATTTTTTGACAATTAATTTATATAAGATAACTGAATATTGATTTGTTTTTACGGAATTCGCGGTTGAATTTTTGACAGTAAAAATTAAATGAACTTTTCGTTGCTTTAAATTACATTTTTATTTACTTTAACATAAAGAAGAATTTAACTCAATCAACGGACAATATTAACTGCAACTGAAAATCCGTATTAATATGCACTTAGTTTTTTGAATAACTGTTAGAATCAGTAAAAAATAAATTTGCTTGGAATTTTAAATGTTTATTTATTTAAAAATGACTGAACGGAATATTTCTTAAATGAACTACAGTCCGTTACTGTAATAATATTGTGAGTGTATGAATCTTAATGCTTCGAAGTGCACAACAAATTTATATTTAAGCTTACGTCTAAAAAAATTATATTATAGTAAAATATAGATATTTTACTTTAAATTGGCATCAAAAAAGTATCAAATAGTGTGATTTTAAAATTGACGATAAATGTTGTCTAAAATAGAATCGCCCATATGACTTAGGACTTAACAAAAAAAAAAAAAAAAAAAATCCATCTTTGACTGCATAAGATCTATGGTTTTATAAATTTGTTCATTAACATTTGCAAGTCGGACAAATACGACAGTCAGTCGCCGCACAGTGGCCAAACATCGTTTTTCATCAGCCAAAAACCTGTTACTTTTGAATCTATAGAGATAATTTAAAATTACAACTACAGTTTTAATTTTATTAAAATCGGCTTATCAGTTTTGAGAAATTTAACGTCAAAGTTGAGTTTTTGATGTTTTGTTTAGCATTTAGTATGAAAATGCTTTTGATTGAAATTGAGAATTATAATATTTTTTATTCAGAAAGAGAGATATATTTTTAGTTGCATGGCTTTGAGAACTTTTAAATCTGCATAACTGCCAAATTTCATAATGATAATTTTATTTATGTCAGATTTAAAGAATGTCAAACCATAAATTTCATTAATTTACACTATAAAAATAATTATTTTAATGTTTGACTTTCCATGAAACTGACATGGATAGAGATATCACAATAAAATTTTGAGGTTATGTAGACCGAAAAGATCTTAAATCAGTGGCCTAAAAAGCATACCCTTTTCTGATTAAGAAATACCCCAAAACTGGCAATATTGTCACTATTTACCATTCGCTATTGATACAAATTTTCCAGAAAATTGTGGACATATTAGAAAACATAACTGTTCTAATTTTATAAAAATCGGTATGTTGAATTATTAGAATGTTTTACTTAAATAAATTTTTTTTGTTTGAAAAATTGGAGATGCATGTGTTCTCCTACATGTAATATCCAAAAAAATGACAAATTGATAAAAAAAAATTGCTTCATACCCATAAGGTTTTCTTATGAAAAATATAAACATTTTAATATATATCTGAAGAAAATATTGTTTTATCAGCGAAAAAACAAAGCCATCTTTTGGTGAAATAGTAAAAATGAGTATTCCCTTTACACTCACATACATTCGCCTCGAATATACAACTATACTAATAGAAAAATGCATAAGCTTAACGTATGCTTTCCTACCAATATATTAAATGTTTAACCCACTAATTGATAACAGTTTGGTATTAAACATAATCCACCCGAACTAGAAAAATCGTTAAAAAAAAGCAACCCAAAAAATTCGTTTTATCCGAATAGCTCTTAAGGCATAGAAGATAACTTAACCCTTAAATGCATGTTGTTGTAATTCTGCAACATATCATTAAACTCACCTCAAAATCGTATTGATTCGCTCACTACACATTGTTGTGTAGTAAAAGAGTAGTAAAAGAGTAGTTTATGCTTTGGCAGCACCTTTTTATGCTTTGCAATCTTTTTGATTGTGAATTTTACGTGGACAAAGTAACGGTTATAAAATTCTTTCAGCAAGTGCGATTTGTGTTTTAGTAAGAAGTATAACTTTGTGATCTTCGAAAGTGAGTGCTTACAAAAATTAATTTTATATAGAATAACATTTATTTTCAAAGAAACTTACTTGGTCGTAAGCGAAAATATTGTTTTTTCATTTAATTTGACATATTTTAGAATGTTGTGAAACTGCAACACTATGCAGTTAGTTGAAGTGTATAATGTTGGAAAACTGCAACAATTAAGTATGACGAAATTTCTTCACGTTTAATAAATTTTTTTGGATGCGGTTTTTAAATTCCAAAGAAAATGAATACTAAAATAAAATATGTGATGGAGAAACATCTGAAGATGAGTCAGAGCTAGAAGATGAGGTTTTTTCTGTTAACCCAGAGACACTAATGTTCAAGATGTAGAGGCCAATATTGGGGCTGATATAAACGATTTTGATGATGATATACTGGCTTTTGACGAACCTCAGGCGGTTAACCCACCAGACGCAACAAATCAAGACACATTTCCAAGTACAAGTCGACGAGCAATGAAGGGACTTGTTTGGAAGACAAAAGTCTTTGTTTTGAACGCTGATAAAACTAAGTTTTTTAACGATAGTACTTATCCTATAGAGTTTAGTCAAAAAAACAGTCCTTACACACTTTTTTCATATTTTTCACACCAGAAATTATTCAAAAAGTTATAGAAGAATCTAATCTCTATTCTGTGTAAATAAACGTAATCAAACCTTTGAATTTGACCGAATCCGAGCTCAGAAAGTTCTTATCTATAATGATATATATGTCCGTTATAAAATATCCAAATGCATAGTGTTGCAGATTTGCAACATACGATTTTTTAATAAATTTTACTATAAATACTAAAAAAATTTTTTTTTTTAAATTTTTTTATGCATTAGGAAGCAAAATTCTATACTATGTATTTTTTCACTACATTTGAAAAGTCATGCATTTAAGGGTTAATATTCAAGCATATTTTTTGTGGGTCAGCTTAAGTCTATTTTTTTTTTGCAATCCATAAATACATATATTTTTGCCGAATTTTTTAAAACCTTGAATATCTGAGGGTACCAACTTCATAGTACCACAAATCACTCTCACAACCCTCTATGGACCCATGTTCTTTCAAATCAACTCTAAAGCTGTCCGGCTTTGACAGTTTCAACAATTGCATCAGTTGCAGAATTGTTTTTACAACAAAACTTTCGTAAACCTTTGTGTTTTATTTGAGTTAAAAAGCCAAAAAATATTGCGAGTAATTTCATTAAAATGAAAAAAGTATTCGGCAGACAGTTCCAACTAGTTGCAAAAATATATATAGGGTTAAAGAGGACACTTTCAGCTTTCTGATGGTTCTACAATCTCTTTAACCACTTTTGACCCCATCAAGTTCTATTCCTCTAAAATTCGGACTTAACTAAGTAATCAAAAGTTTTGAATAAGTTAAGTTCTTCTTTTCTGTCACCATTATGTTTTTCAATGTTACATAATAATGGATTATAATGAAGTTCGATCAAGCCTTTAAAAGGCAAAAATGTCGTAAGAAATTAATACCAAAATTTAAAGAAAAAATAGTAATGTAAAACTGCACAATTAACAAAAGCACTCATTTTTAAAATAAAGAACTTATTTAAAGAAAATTTTCTTTTAACAGAAAAAAAAAAAATACAAAAAAACTTTTTTTTAACAAAAAAAAAAAAAAAACCAAAAAAAAGTCACATTTGGCAACGCCGGTCAAGCAATAGGCGTAACACAACATACCTGTGCGACTGCTCATGCGAGACTGAATTGTTTTGATTTTTTTCTTCTGTACGTTTGCTTAACTACGTGTAAATAAGAGAATAACAAAGCGCCCATGGGCGGCATTTTGACTATCTCTGCTCTAAACTCTACTTGGGTTACTTTTTTAAATGGCAAACATTAGTAAAATGACGACTGAATAACTTTCGTTCTAAGAAATAAGTAAATTAAAGTATATTTTCCTTTGTTTTCTTGATTTTTGTTTTAACACTTTCCCGGGAATCCCGCAAAAAATTTCTGGAAAATTGGGAATAAAAAACAATTGGATTTTCCCGGTAAACCTCGGCACATGAATTGCGGAGAAAACTTTATATTTCACATCTACAACATATTATAATAAACATTTTCAAATAACGAATTTTGGTTTTGGGATTTGTTCATACCAGAAGCCAAGAGTTTACCATTTTACTTTCAGCTTGCGTTTGAAAAGAAAATCAATCACTTATGTCATGGTGTGACTTAAATTTACTGTACAAAAACGAACATTATTTCCAGAATCATGTCCAACAATACAGTTTATAAACACTAGCAGAGTTCATTGTTAAATGCAAATGGTCTTGCGAAAGTGCAAGTACAAAAATGCTATTGTTTGCAACAAAGTATGTACTGTGAATTGCAATTTCCACATCATTTTTTTTTTTTTTGCTAAATATTAAAAATGTATATTGTTGCGTGTATGTATTACGTTTGCATCCCAAACACTCGAACACATGACATTTGTCACCAATAACTTAGAATCTTCAAACAAATCTTCTTATGCTTCGATAATATTCTCTTTTGAACTGCTGCATGGCATTTTAAAGCAATTTCACAAAATATTAAAACAACTTTTTGTAAATTTTCTCGACCAATAATACTGTATATCAGCGGTCACTAGATGCAAATTAGATCTGTCAAGAACCAAATTGTTGCCAAAATAATTAGCAAGCTAAACGCACCAAGCACTGAGTACCGCTACTATGTATTCGGGGTAAATGACATCATCCGTTGCAAGAAGTAGTTTGTCATTAATTTGTTAAGATTTCATTGACATGAGCAAGTGCTAGGGAACAAACGTGTCATTACTCTTAAAATGATTTTTTCTGGAGAATTGAAGTGGTGTTTGGAATAAAATAAGAAAAAACTACAACTAAAGAGGAGAAAAGAAGAAAATTTAACCGATTTTACTAATAAATATATATCATTAAATGATAAAATTAAATCACATTCTAAAATTATAATTAAAATTATATCAAATAAAACGCATGGTTATTCGCCTGAAACACACAACCAAGTAGTTTTTAAATATATTAAATTTAAATTCTAGGGGAGTTAATGGGAATATTTAAGAGAAATTTTTTAAAACTTAAAATTTATATCAACAGTTCAACTTGCATGAGTGGCATCATATTGTAATAAGAAAAATGCACTTAGTTTCTTTCCAAAATGTACAAACTAAGCAAAACACCAAAAACCATTTAATACAGACGTGCTGTGCTGTAGCCAAACCGCATTTTGCGGTTGGTATTTTTTATTTGAAAATTTTCGCACATAATGTGCTTAGATTTCCTGTTTACTCCTTCATTTTTTGCCCTTTTTAATGTACAGTTAAATTGGCCTAAAGTTAACTGCTCTAAAATGGTTTCAAACTGATAAAATAGTTTCAGTTGCTTTTTTCCAAGAACAATATACACATTTTCTTTACAAGTAAAACTAAATATTTAAATAAATTTGAGATTTTATGCAGACGCAGTACTAATTCCCAATGCCAAAATCCCCAAAAGTTTAGGTTTCGTTTTTATTTGCAACAAGTTGACTTTTATTACGTTAACAGAATAATTAAAAAAAAAATCACAAAAAACATTTTGGAAACCAATTTTTACTGTGTTCTTTTGGAGAAATGTTAGGGTATTCATTCGGTTAACTGATTAACTACTACCCGATTAATCGGTTGGTCCCAATTCACATTATATGATTTTTGTCGTTGCGATTATTGTCGTTTCCTCTTTGAAGTCGGTCTCATATTTACATTGTACGATTTTTTGTCGTAACAACCTTAATACATTTTTCGTCAAATGAGAGAAAATTGAGAGAACGAATGAATGAACAAAACGAATCGAAGAGTACACTCGCTTCTGTACCCCTTTTAATTCCTCTCACCCCTCTTGCCTATAAAGTAAGAATCGCAACGACAAAAATTGTATAATGTGAATGGGCACTTAATTAAAATTTGTTTTTTTCGATTAAAGTTTAAACCGGTTATTTTCAGTCAATTAACCGATGTAACAAAATTTTTAATATGTTGTAGTATTATAACATATTTGTTTGAGTTTTTTTTTTTTTTTTATACCCTCCACCACAATTAGTTGTGAAGAGGGTATACTAAGTTTGTCATTCCGTGTGAAACTTTTTTATTATTCATCTCAGACCCCATAAAGTATATATATTCTGGCTGCTTGAGTAATTCTAAGTCGATTTAGCCATGTCCGTCTGTCCGTCTGTCCTTCTGTCCGTCTGTCCGTCTGTCCGTCTGTTGAAAACACGCTCACTTTCGAAAAACTCAAAAGAAATAAACAAACTAGGTGTCAAATTGCTTGTAGTTATCCTAAGCAGCTTGGGATTGAATTTCAGCAAAATCGGTTCAGTAGGACCAGAGCTATGAATCAAAATGTGGAACCACCACCTTCAAAAACTTGATGATTTTGTTACAAAAACTAACATAAATGATGCAAAAATGCACGGAATGACATAAGATTTTGCACAAGTCCGTTTTATTCGATTAGAAATTAAACTGTAAAATTTCGCGAAGGTCGGTCCATAATTTACCCTAGGCCCCATATAAACACTACTCCCGGAAAACAGTTTAGTACGCCTAAAACCGTAAAAAATAATGCAATCATAACAAATTTTGGCTCGTCACAATTTTATAGGACTATAAATGATACTGTGAAATTTCGTGAAGATTGGTACATAATTTACCCTAGGCCCCATATATGCCCTACTCCCGGAAAACAGTTTAGTCTCCTAAAACCATAATTAATAACAAATCGTCACAGTTTAAGATAATAATAATAAAAACACATCATACAGATATTACTCCTTAAACATTCGAACTGTCGGTGGAGGGTATCAAAGATTCGGCACAGCCGAATATAGCACTCTAACTTGTTTTTTTTTTTGTTTCGTATCATTTACAAAAGGTATGTGTTTAGAAAATATATTTGCATACAATAACGAGCACAAAAGACAAATTTTACAGGAAATGGGTTTTTCTTTGTTTTTCTTACGCATTTCAATGCTTTATTTGGATTTAGATGCGCTCTTTCTCCGTAACGTAACAAATTCCAGGTCTATGAATTTGTTCGTCTTTGTAACGAGTACTTATTGCAAGAAAAAAACCAAAATTTCGATAAATTGTCTCTTACGCAAATAATGATCGATATATTTCCTTCTAGCAATACATTCTTAAAATTAAGGCTGTGAAGTCTTCAAACAATAATTTTAACTTCGATTCCGACTTCAACCGCTGAATTTTTTTAAGTCCGACTCCGACTCCGTCTCTTCTCTTACACTGATGCTAAATGTATACGAGACTGGTCATTATTTGACTTTAAATTTGTTTTTTTAATGCATTCTGTAAAAATTTCAGATCGATATTTTAAATATTGCATCGCCAATTTCGAAAATTTTAAATGGTTAGAGATTCAGGAAAAGAACTGAAAAATTAGATATTCTGTTGCTTTCGATTTCTCCAGCATCTACGATTAGTAAAAGAATTTTTTCCAAGTCAAGTTTTTTCAAAACTAAAGAAAAGTATTTTCCAGTTTTATTTATTAAAATTACTTACCAATTATTAACCGATTAAGCCAAAACCAAGGTTATTTATCGAGCGATTAACCGATTAAAGCATAAGCCAGATTAATTGAATACCCTAAGCAATGTATTGAAAATTTAAGAGTCTGAAAAATTAAATTTTGCATAATATACTATATTGCGGCCCTTTGTTCCTACTAGGAACCACAGGACATAATATATATATATATATATATACAGGCCTGCCACAGAAATCAATTCCGTTCGGATTGATTCCGTTTGGAACCGAAGAAAACATATTTGTTTATTGATAGAAAGTGTATTTTTATAGTTTTTTCGGCTTTCAAATATAGAAAACTCCCATTCCGTTCATGAAAACAAAATTGGTTCCATTCCGAAAATTTTTTTCGTCATTTTCTGAAGCAACAAAATATGGACTGAATTCCGTTTCCGAACGGAATTGTATCTGTGACATGGCTGATAATATTCTTTTTTCCCACAGCTGCTGAAATTTTATATTTAACTAAAGACTATAATGTATGTGGGCAGGGATATAATTTTGTATGTCCCAAATTTTTTTTGTTTAATCTAAAATTACAAATTTATTGTAACTTATTATTGTGTTTGATTCTTTTTGATTAAAATATCAATCTTAAATGCAAGAATCAGAAAGGGCGATTCCATAATACCGATAACCACCTAAAGTGAAATAGGTCCGCAATTTTTAAAAAGTTTGTCCGATTTTATATATAAAAATAATAAGTTTAATAGCTTTATTTTGGCTATACTAAATTTTAAAAACCCTTTACTACAGTATTGAAAAGCCAATTGTTCCCTAGTACATGTTATGTGGACCCTATCGTACTAAATGCCTAAATTTGAGAGACATATGTATTGAGGGCCAGGTAAGATAAAGGAACGATTTAGCTAATTTCCAGTACTTTTTATATCTTAGTAATATCTGAGCCAAATTAAGTCCCTTAGAACGCAGTTTGTGGTATACTTTGCCAGTTTATGATTATTTGCATTGTATTAAAAAGCTATGTACAAACGTATACATCCTATACTAAATCATAAACAGGCATTCATAAACAGGCAATCCGTTTTAAATACATCACATGAACTTTTGTTCATAGAAGACCCCTAGTGAATTTTTATGCAGAAAATATTCGTAGAACATTTTAACCCTTTAAAGTTCCAATTTAGTATACTTTTGTGTAAGAGTTTGGAAAAAGGACAAAAATTACCCCTTAAAAAGAGAGTAAGAGGGTTAATAAATTCTAAGAAAAGAGTTGCCATATGATTCTACTGAAGACATCTGAAATTATTTTTAACCTCAAAAGTACATTTAGTATATTTTTGTTTGACTTATACCAAACGCTTTTTAAAAAAACTCATAAACTTTAGGGTCCCATATTTCGGGAACCCGAGCTAACTTTTTAGAACCCTTTGGCAAATTTGCTCAACACACAGAAAACAAATTGGTTGGGAAATTGTTGCAGTAATAAAATATTGATCAAGTAACATGATTTATTATTGCAACTATTAAAAATGTATAGTTATAACTGATTTTTAATGATGATAGTACATGCAGCCGACGAAATTCGATTGGCGACAAATTCTGTTTTCTCTGTGCAGGCGTTCAAAAATTTCAATGCCCGAAATTTCCAAAATCCGTTTTAAATACATCACACGAACTTTTGGTCTTCGAAGACCCCTAGTGGAATTTGATGCAGAAAATATTCGTAAAACATTTTAGCCCTTAAAAGTACCGTTTTAGTATACTTTTGTGTAAGAGGTGGGAAAAAGGACAACAATTACCCCTTAAAATGAGAGTTAGAGGGTTAATAAATTCTAAGAAAAGAATCGCCATATGATTCTACGGAAGACATCGAGTATATTTTTTTTTGACTTATACCAAACGCTTTTAAAAAAAAATCAAAAACTTTAGGGGCCCATATTTCGGGAACCCGAGCTAACTTTTTAGAACCCTTTGGCAGATTTGCTCTACTAGTAATCTACTTACATTTCGCGTTGCAAGTGTTGAGGCTGGCGGCAATGACCCGAATTTTGTTGCACTGTGTTATAATAGAGTTTCCAAATATGTTATCCCTAATCGAAAAACTCACGTTACAATTGAGATAAATCTGAATTTTTTGATATTTTTTGTTAGGCTTGAGTTCTTAAAATTTAATTTTCACAAATTAATTTTACTGAAGGAAGAAATTTTACAACATGAAATTTATTAAATTTTATTGATCATTTTTATTCTTGGCTGAGCTGGGGATCGAAGTCGGGTTGAATTTATATGTTTCAAGAATCACCACATTCTTTCATCTGAATTCGTTGACTTTTTAACCTCTACACCACTGCGGTGCCTGCCAGCCAACAGTCAAACATCAATCTTTAGCCAGTGGTACTAGTGGTTCAAAATTTGCTGTAATTATCATTTTAAATTTTATTTACATGTTGCTTCCTTTCTTCTGTTTTTCGTATTCCTTCTGTCAAGACTTTGTCTTGAAAACCTGAATACATTTCGTTATTATGTTTTTTGTCCACTTTCGTCGACATTTTATTTGTACAAACCTAAATACACATTTTTAAGTTATATGAAATTTCTGTTTTGTGTAGGTCCAAAGGAACTTTCTCTTCTTACTATCTTTTTGTTTTTATCTGATAATTGTTGATTGCATAGAAATAAAAATGTTTCATTTCGGTTTGAGCCACATTGCTTGGTTTAAAATACTATCAAAACTAATGAACTCCAGTATGGTTAAAATGTGGATGTATAACGTTTTGTTAAAATGCTCCTTATAATTGAAGATTGTAATGTCAGAATTTCATAGAAAGGTTCAACAAACAATTTTTCAAAACTATTTATTTCAATTTCTTATAATCTCGTTTCTTACTGTACTCGGTATGAATAATTCTTTTTAATAATCTATATATATAAAAAGAAGTGTACACTTTGAAGTCACCACTAACGGCGAAAACCGCTCGACCGATTTAAACCAAAAACCAAAGGATACCTTGGGAGTAGTCTCTAGATGGTTTATGTAAAGTTTTCACTGAATCGTCAGAGTGGTTCCGGAGATATGTCATTTAGAATTTCCTATATATTCCCATATAAATATCAACAAAAACCCATTTTTCATATTATGATTTTTTATTGCCACTTAAAAGGTTACCAAACCATGTATCGTAATGTTTTTTGTGTACAATGACATTCGGAATAGATCTTAATGTATACTTTAAATCGCTAGAGGGCGTAAAATAGGGCGAACGGGTAAAAGCTCCCCCTCCCAATATCTTCTTAACTAACAAACCGATTTTTTTTTTGAAATTTGGCAGGCAAATAGTGTAACACCTTGATTAACTTTAGCCTATAATTTTTATTATTTAGGGCTTGAAATAGGGTAAGAGGGGTTAACGCTTCCTCTCCCTATATCTTCTTAACTAATAAACCGGGTTTCTTAACATTTGGCATGCAGACACTGTAACATCTAAAGGAACTTTAAGATATACATTTTCTGGAAATTCCAACAAAAAGGGCGTAAAATAGGGCAAAAGGGGTAAAAGCTCCCTCTTTCCACGTCTTCTTAATTAATAGTCCGATGATAGTTTTGAGTCTTGAAGGAAGCAATAGCTTTAAATTTTAACACTTACGGCGCGAAATAAAGCAAAAGGGGTAAAAGCACCCCTCCTATACCTTTTTAATTAATAAACCGATTTTTTTGAAAAGTTGGTGTATTTTTTTTTTTAATTTTCTCCGGTTATTTTACGTCGCCTATGCAATAAAAAATTGATGAAAAACGTTATGAATGGTAAATTCCGAGACGAAAATATTATTCTGCCACAAACTCCGATGATTGCCACAGACGACCCAAATGAATTCAAACGCGTTTAATTTCCTATGCAATAACAATGAATAAGTTGCAAGGCCAAACGATGTCTGCTTGCGGCTTGGATTTGGGTACACCATGTTTTTCACACGGACAATTATACGTGGCATGTTCTCGCGCCGGCAAGCCATCGAGTTTATTTGTTTTGGCTAAAGACGAACTGACAAAAAATATCGTACACGCAATTACTTTTCATCGGCCATCATGGTTTAAAGCGCTATATTCCTCTTTCTTTCACTAGAAATTAGTAATATGGCAAAACAACGTTTGCCGGGACAGCTAGTTATTAATAAAACTTTTTATTATACCGTATGAAAAATTTCCATCTATTTCATATATAAAATTTTCATTAGTGCAAAACAATATCATAACATTGGCATAATTTTAATTTAAAAAAAAAAAAAAATACCACTATTAACAATTTTATTTGCTAGTTCTATTATTTCGCATTGAGATGTTTTGTAATTTAATATAACAGTTTAAAATTTAGAGAACAATGTCGGGTTTACAGAATGTTAGTTAATATTTGTCTCAGAGACTTTTTATGAACATGTTGCATGTTGATCGTTTATTCGACCTAAAAAAGTAAGAGGAAGAGCTACACACATATATCAGAGTTTTTTTAGCAAAATTTATTTTTTTGAATTATTATTTTCGTTTTAAATTATTTAAAATAAGAAAGCTGTGTTTAATGGTACTTTCCACTGTTACCCTACTTTTATTAACCAGCTTAACCAATGTTGTCCACGCATTTCATGCAACAACTCAAGCAAATTGTTTGTCAATCAGTCAATCATAAAACATGCGTAATTACATTGCAACCGAGGTGTTGTATAAAAAAAAGAATGAGTTAATAATTCTTTTCTTTCGATCAGCGAATCAATTCATATCGTGTTTTTTTCAAAAGTGGAAACTATTATCTACAAAAAAAAAAAAAAAAATCTTGTGGTTATAAGCCCTAACGATCAACGCCCATTTTTCTTTTTATTCAGCATTTAAGTAAAGGAAGTAAGAATAATTTTCCTTGAAGTAAGAAACACTTATTTCTAAAAATTAAAAGCCATCGGTCCGCCAGAAAAGAAGCAAAAAAATCCCTATTCATTGTTGCACAAATTTTCAATCAATTTAAACACAATTATTAATGAGAAACCAAGTAAATTTAAACGAATTCATTTGCAAGCCAAACCACTGGAGCATTAGCAGCAAAAATGGATAATATACCAAAAATTTAATTCTTTAAAGAAGTGGAACTAGAAACCCGTTAAGACTTTAGAGAGGCGACTGTGTTTTTAAGATAAGATCGCACAACACTACCAAATTTGCGTAGGCTGATGCAGCATCCCCCTCTTTACAACATCATCCTAACCTTATCATTTTCAAAGAATATTAAGGTAAACTCAAACGGAGCGGCAACAAGTGTTCGTTACAGGCATTTTTTTATTGTTTCCGTTTTTCGTTATAAACTTGCTTCACTGTCTGTAATTTTGCGTATGTCATATATTGAACCAAAACATTTTAACAACAGACATAATGAATGACATACACTCAGTCATCAATCACTTACAACTACTAAGTCTCTAGACAATTATAACCTTACAGTTTTAGAAGGGCAAAACCATTTTAAGCCCGAGTATAATTATTTCAAGGACTATCTTTGTTCTTTATGATTTGCACATTTCTTTTTTATTGCTTCCACAAAGATCTGACATGATGTAGCAGTCGCTGTAATTAATACAAATTTTTAAGTAATCTAATACATTAAAAGTCATAGTATGTGTCTGTAATTGCATTAAATTATCAACAGTTTTAAATACTTCTTTAGGTTATAGAGAACTATATTTTTTAGTTCTCGATAAGATATTCGTGGCCCCGATTGAATGAAATAAAGGAAATATATATAGGTCGATCTTGTATTGTTATATTTCGTAATTTTTATATCAGATTCAAGCGGCAGATGAGAACTAATAAAACTACGTGATTCCGGAGGAGGAGTCTAAAAAAAATCTGACCAAGACCGAAATATTAGCGGAAACTGGTTCCTGTAGTATCAGATATGATCTCTCATGAGCCGACACTTACAAAAAACTGTCAAAAGTGGCTCTGTCAAATAACGGATATAGCGTGCAACTGATAAGACGTACCCTACAATGAAAGAATTTTCTTCACAGATCCAATGGATTTTATATGATTTCAATGGACATTAATCCAATGAAAAATTACATTAAAATTGAACCTATGTAACGTTTCATTGGATTAATGAAGAATGTTACATCAGCCTCCCGTAAATGATATGTTTCATAAAATCGATAAAAATTTTAATTGTTTAATGACATAAATTCATTAAATTACTGACTAAATTTGGTAATTTTTATTTATTTCAGCCATTTCAACATGCGATTTTAGTTGTTGTGAATTTAATTTTTTTTCCTGTTTCAAATCATCTTGTTATATTAATTTTATTTGGTTTATGTATTCCTGTTACATCGTGTAATGTTCTACTTGTATAAGCTTATCTTTTAGTAAATTGTATTTAATTTATTTTCCAGCCCGGGTCGTCCCTTGCTTTTTTCTAACTTTTTTGCTTGCTTGTACTACTACCTAAATTTTGTGTATTTAAATTAACAACTAAAGAAAAAAGAATGTGAGAACTATTTGCTCTTGTTTTTTCTTTCTCGTTGTATGTTTTTGAAACTATTACTAACATATAGCTAAATTCAGTGTTTCGTTATCGTTATGAATTTTTTCATTCATGTTATGATTTCTTGTTTTAAGTATTTTGAAGTTTATCTTGTTTTCATTGATTTAGTGACATTTTTCATGGAAAATATGAAGGTACACATTTTTTCACTAACTGAAAACTATTTGAATACATAAATTAATAGATCATTTTAATCCTATTGAAATAACCTATTGAAATAATGTATAACAATTAGTTGAATTTTTCTTTTGAAAGAGATATTAAGTTGTCATTAATTTAATGAAAAATTTTACCAAATTACGAAACTCAATTTCGTAGGAGTAATGAAATTGCTTCATTATTTCCGTAAAATTTCATTCCCGTAATGCAGTTTTACATTGTATTAAAAAAACAAATTTAATGAAATTGATTCATTAGATTTATGAAGCTTAATTCTTTCAGTGTACAAGCCCCAGGGTGATGATTGATAATGAAGGCAAAATTTTGAGCTGGGAGCTAATTTTGAATTATTTATGTAGGCTGACGTTTCTATTTATCGCCATGTACGCCGGACTTAACTCCTTTTGAAAAATTCAGCTTTTAGAGCTGATTTCCACCCTTGGCAGAGAAGTTCGGCTTTTTGGCGGATATCGGACGGTGCTGTTGTTAATCAAAGGACGCTGCTTTAATTTTACACTTAAGTTTAGACAGCTCCTAAGCAAGGGGCGAGGGACTTACATTTGAGGGCTACGGTGGACAAATTGCCTCCATCCAGCGTTTTTGAGCAGTCTGGGGTTGGACCAACATTGCACATACTCGCCATAAGCATAGACATTGAACAACCACAATCAACTTTTAAAGAAAATCGCCTTCACATGATATTCTACACAAAACTATAAAATGAAAAGGTGTAATTGCCAGTAATAAGTTACTCTACGTTTCTTCGCTGCCCATACTCTTTACTTTATTTTAATGCCCATTTACAGCAATTTTAACAACTAAAAGAAAATCATCTTCTAGAGTCTTGCGCCTGTAAATATCTCTCTATCTCTAATTAGTACAAGTAAGTATAATATGACCTGAAATTTTAATAATAATTATTTTTATGAGAACCAAGCCGGTCATAAAGATTAAAATGTTTTTATTTTTGGCCACTGTGCAATGCTCAGATTTAACTTAATACGTATTTCCTCTGTTAACTTTTAAAGCAAAACTAAAACCTTTTCAGCAAAATGTTTAACATTTACTGATGGTTATTTTTTGCAGTCACAACAAGCCTGTACTAGCGACTTTTTGTAATTTTGTGCCTTGCTAAAAGCACAATGTTCATATTTTAGGATTTTCTAAACAATTCATCTTAAACATTGTTCTTCTCAATAATTTTAATTAAAACTTTTTTAATAAATTGCAGCAAATATGTTTACACTTAAAAGTATAACAACAGGAACTATAAGAGCAAAACTTATTAAGTATGTGTATGAAGAAAAAGAAATATTTCATATTTTGGGTAAGTTCGTTTTATATCACACCTTCCCAATTATAAAAGTTTTTCTGGAAATAATAAAGTTCTGGTACATTTCAAGTGCTCAACACACTTGTAGAAACCCTGCATTTCTTAATAATTTGTTTTTGTATATCAATAAAGTTTACTGAACATCATAAGAGCGCTTGCAGTAAGGTTGTTTTAATACTCTACACTATAAAAAATGTTTTGATTCTACAAATTTTTTGTTTGAATTGGAAAAATAATTTTTTTTGTGCATGCTCCCCCTTTGGGAGCATATAGCTTCCACAAAGCATCACCATCTTAAATGAATTGTTACTGTTGTTTTTCGTATCTATCTGCGAATGTTAAATTTCACTGCCCTAGTTCTTGGAGTATCGATCAATTCAGTATTGTTATTTTGCCTTCTATCAGTTTCGGTAATCGGTTTTTATTTCAGCTAAGTAAACGATTGTTCTGCTCTAGAAGGCCCTAGGATAATGGAACTGCCATCTGTCGTTGCCTTGTAACAACGCCATCCGTGTATTTAGTGTAGTGGTGGACAACTTTGCTAATCTTTGATTCCTATCTTTTTTCCAGGGGGTATCGGCTGCTTGATCTTTACCATGATGTCCATTTAATTTGAGTAATAAAATAGTCTAGGTTTCTTGGTTTCTATCCCTTTTCATAGATATTTATTTTTTAACTCACATTCGAACCTTCCTCCCATCATCAAAGATACAGTTCATGGCAAGTAAAAATACCTTATTCGATATTTAATATGAGCTGAGTGGTTTTCTGAGACAGCTGGAACGGGTTTCTTTACACTTTTGGCTACTCTCATATGTGTTCGTAGTTCTTTACCGTTCTATTTTCAGCACTGTATGTATATGCCAACGCACAAGGTTTTGCAGTATATTCCGCAGTTTCTGCCTTCAATATAGGTCGAGTTTGGTTGCATTAAATCCGATATTTTTAACAGCTCGTCATTAAACATGGTCTTAATATCACAATATCACAAACTAATTATACTACTAGACATAAAAAAAATATTTTATTATTATTATTTCAAAATCCACCCATATTACATTCCGCATACGTTATAAACAATTTATTGCTTTAATTAACCACAACATGTTCGGTTGTGGTCGTGGCTTTTCGATTGAGGACTAATTTAACCATAATATTTGGGCTAACTAGCAACAATAATATGGTTGAAGTAACTATAATATGTGCTAGCATTTTTCATAAAAAAAGTTTGTGTTGAAGATGCGTTTGTATTATGAAAATGAAACAATTAATCATTATTCCAGAAACTCCCAGAAAAACAATATTTTTTTCCACTTTTCAAGTAAACAAAAGTTGCAGGATCTAATGATCCCTTACTTATATATAGTGAAACACGGTTATAACGAGCAGCAGATTAACTGATTCCTCAGTGGGGCTTTGGTTCGTTTAGATGGTGCGCACTCTGTTGTCACCAAAAAAACAACCCTTATTTTTGTTCAAGTCACTTGGACTATGGACACTTCTGTTAAACAGTTGCTTCCTTTCCACTTGCTCACTAAATCAAAAGACATTTTTTTCTTATTTTAATTGTTTTTTTTGCCCTTTTAGGTCTCTTTGTATATTTCATTAAAGTTTAAAACTTCTCTTTATTTCATTGTACTTATATAGTTTTAAATTAATGGCCGCCGCAGCGTGCGGGGCTGCCAGATGTCATCCCCACATGTAGCTCCATTCCACACTATGGAACGGTCCCTACTAGTCAGACACCAATACACAGAATTATTTTCTGGGTCGACCTTAAAACAGGTATTAACTCAACAATATTTCTGTCTTGTTTTTTAAGTTCTTATGCAGCTTAAAACACCATATATATTATTATTTACCTACACGTTTTTTGTGTAATGTAGCATGCTATAGAGTCAGGCTTGCCTTCCTTGTTTTGCTATGGTTAAGGGTTTCACTGGTCAGACTTTTTCCAACTAACTTTTCTTACTTGTGAACGAACAGTTTATGTTGAGTAGTTTAAGAAGTAGAATTTGTGAGCAATTTACAATAGAAAAATTTTCCTACAAAAAAAAAAAAAAAAAAAAATAAAACAAAAAGTTAAATAAGAAAACACTTGCAAGTGCAATCTTTATATATATTTTTTTAATTGGTTAAAATAATTTCTTAAAATTTTACAAGATTGATTACAAGATTACAAGAGTGTTTAATTCCCAATTTTTATTCTTGATATAAACACTAAAATTTATTGTTGAAGGGATAAGCTATTCCTTTGCGCATTTCACTGGTTGCTTAGGCCAGATCGTCAGGAAACTTCATCCAAAGATTTTAGAAAAACTAAAGATATTAAACAAGTCAGAACTGTTAAGCGAATAAGAATTACTTATAAGCAAAAGTATTACTTGAAACCATATCAAAGTTTTAACAAAAACAACAACAATAAACAGTGAGTTTATCTTTTCTTACATTCCCCACTACAGTTGGTTGGAATTCTTCCAATATTAATTGTTGTTGTAAGTAGGTTAAGAAAAAGCATGCTGCCAGAGTTTAGTTTTTTTAAGCCGTGCACTTGCCAGTTTATTATCAAAGTAATTTTTGGGAAGACAAAATTTTTCACTTGGTAAGTAAATAAAAATATTATCTCTCTTTGAATTAAGTCAATCCCAATGACTCAATTTAATGACAGTTTGTCAGTAAATTGTTCTTAATGAGCCCTTTATTCGATGTTTCTGAGTTATTGCACTGATGACATTTTTTATTAAACTGACTCCGATTTATCATATCTGTGATGCCAATGTGCCATCGCGTTGATGACACAATTTCACCTGATGACAATTTGGCCAAGTGATGTTAAGGCTGTCATCATAATGAAGAAAAGTGCCAAAGGGTCAAAAACGACGACACTTGTCATAGTACTTATGTCCAAAATACATCAGCGGTAGGACAAATTTTCTATCAGTATGGTGGTCTGGAAGGTATAAAAGGTTAAATAATTTTTCGAAATTTTTAGTAGACGTTGCCCTTCCACGCAAAATAAACATTTACTATGGTAAATTTAAGCAACTGTATAATGTGGATCTTTGAAAGTGGTTAAAAATAAATTTAATGCCGGCCAGGGTTCGAGCCCCAGCCACGGTCAAGAATGAAAGATTATCAATAACAATTTTAATTAATTTTCATGTTGTAAAATTCCTTTCTTCATAAAAATAATTTAATGAAAATTAAATTTGATGAACTTAAGCCTAATTAAAAATATTACAAAATTGGATTAAAAACCATAAATAGTTCAACTAAATAATCACAATACTAATTATAAATATAATGCTAATTTTGGCTCGATAGCAACAGGGGAAAAGTGACCCCCAAACGAACTTTACACTTAATATTGATAAGCAAAGATATTAATAAAGCTGAAACTTACAAGTTTTCTAATGTTCTATCCAGTGTAAATATCCATTAACAGTTTTAAAAGTGTTTGGATTAGAGCAGGGAAATATTTGTCCCCCTTACAAAGAAAAAAGTTAATATTGAATATTGGGGAATCTTTAAAAGCTGGAGGCTCCAAAATTTTGGATGTTAACAGTACAGTATCGATGTGTATGACTAGTTAAAAACTACCCTAGAGGAAAGCGAACTGACACCAAAGTGGTCCCGTGATAGGTCTTTCGTGGTAGAGACCGGTTCTAGTTCTAACACTTTATATTAATAAGACCTATCACTTTTACATGGGGTTGTCATTGGAGGGGGTCAATTGCCACCATTTGACCAGTCACAGATCTATTCTCAATGAACGTGCTTAGTGTCAATTACTTAAATGAAGTATTATTTCACCACAATATAGTATTATTTCAATAAAACAAGTCCTAGAATTAAATTCAAGAACCAAATTTAAGAAAGTACCAAAAAATGTGTCACAGCACCGGTCAAGACTGTACTGTAGTTCTTTACTTTTTCTACCTTTTTGGTCTACATAAACCAGTTAAGGGATTGGTTCTTCTTTCACTGGTCATGAGTCCTTTTTTTTGTACATGTTCTATTTTCACAAATCCCAGGACCAGTCTGTTGGACCAATTGACACAAATTTCCTGCAGGGTAGTTTTAGTAGAAACAGGATCAAAGGTATTTACTTCCCTTTTTGAAAAATTTATGTTTTCAAAAATATCAAATTGTGTAACTTGTTTTTCTTTTTGCTCTTTTGGGTCAAAAGCCAAGTTTCTAGTTATTAAAGCAACCTGTTTTTTAAATTTATTTCCTTAAAGAACTCAAACACTTTTTAATAATTAAAGATTAAACTTCTCAACAATTTCAAATATACTTATTATAGCAAAAATAACGTGCGTGCAATTTATTTTTATAATTTATATTTGAAATTATTTGTTAAAGTTTTTCATGTTGTATTTCGTGTTTGTTCTGTATGATACTCATTGTTTGTAGTGCTTAGCTCACAATATAATTAATCAATCAAAGTCAAACAAACAATATAAAATTAAACCGAAGTTTCAATTAAAATTTTTGAAACATTTTTTTTGTACAAGCAATATTTTACCTAAACCTTTTAATATAAAAAACAGTGGATAGAATAAAAGAAAAAAATTATAAATATAATCGCATTTTTTAATAGTCTTCCTCTTTGTGCTTCGTTTAAGTTTTTAGTAAAATATTAAGCTACGATTTAAAGTACTTAAAAAGTGGTTGACTTATACAGCTACATTTTAATTTAAAATGATTTTTTTCATTTCTTTCACTTAAAACGTTTATTTTGGGTATTTTTGTCGTTCATGTTTGTTTAGTTCCGCAACCATTTTGTTAGTTTGTTTGTTTTTGTAGAAAAAGTGTTTTCCGTATGTGCATTTATTTACCGGAAGTGGCAAATTTCAGTTTTAGAAAGTTCAACAAACAATTTAAAATCCTCTTTCGTTGTATTTGTATGAATATCATGAAGACTTCCTTTCGTAATAAATATCCTTTTCATTGCCTTGAGGTCATAAATAATAATATTGTTATTATTTATAACGTTTTTGTGCGTGTGTTGTTTAATAATGTGCTTTTCGGTGACAAATATATTTCAATATCCACTATTTTTCACATATTCCGGTCTAAAACACACATAAAAGGATTAAATAAAAAATAAATTGTCGATAAGGCCGGAAAGTAAGGAAAAAAAAAAAAATATAATCATTTTTATGATTTTTTATGGTATATATAAGTTTATCATTCCGTTTGTAATTTCTATAATATTGATGTAAGACCCTATAAAGTATATATATTCTGGGTCCTTATGAGGAGCGAAGTTGATTTCACGATGTCCGTCTGTCCGTTGAAATTGATTTTCCGAAGACCCCATATATGATGGGGGCCAGGTTATTATACATTTATGTCACATATGGTTTTGCTATTGAAATTCAGCAAGATCGGTCCACAAATGGCTGAGATATGAGTAAAAAACCACGACTGCCTCAAATTGTTTCCTTTAAAGGTCCAATTAGACGTGACATTACTATACCAACACTGTATTACCAAAACGACATAAGCATACCATACAAACCAATTCAATATTGGTTTCTACGGTCATACAGTGGCTATGTTAATACAGTGTTGGTAATGTGGTTTTTGTTGTTGTTTTTTGTATACCCTTCACTACAAGTGGTGGATTTTATTTGTAATGTATTTAATTTTACGCATACACATACACATTAATGCATGTACATGATATGCAGCTCAAATAAAGAAACAAACTAATAGACTCAATATATTTTAATTTAACGCTTCTTCAGTAAAAGCATTCGTAGCCGAGTTGGTAAGTTCTCTCCTGAGACTGATGATATTGCCAGTTCGAATCCCAAAAAAATGTTTAGTATTGTGGTAATTTTGTTGAACTATTTATGGTTTTTAATCCAAATTTTTAATATTTCTAATTAGGCTTAAGTTCTTTAAATTTAATTTTCATTAAATTATTTCTATGAAGAAAGGAATTTTACAACATGAAAGTTAATTAAAATTGTTATTGATAATCTTTCATTTTTGACCGTGGCCGGGATTCGAACCGCGGCCGGCAGGTTACCATGACATGTTTCGATCGCAACCACTCGATCTCCTCAAATGGATTTGCGGTTTTACACTCGCAGCCATCGACGACTGCTGACGTCAATAGTCAAACATCAATCCTTAAACCAAATTGTATTTTAACCTTTTGTAGATCGAAGTTTGCTTTTTTGAATGATTATCCATTTTAATTGATTTTTACATGTTTGCCTTACTTCTGTTTTTTCGTACTTTTGTCAAGAATTTTTCTTGAAGTCCAAAGAACATTTTTTGTTTTTTCATTTTTGTCTTTATTTTTCTTGATGACCTTCCTCAGCACAACTTGAAGGACAAATGAACACATAGAGCTCGTGCCTTAGCTTTAACAATAATTAGTATTGTGTGTGTCATGGTAACCTGCCGGCCGCGGTTCGAATCCCGGCCACGGTCAAAAATGAAAGATTATCATAACAATTTTAATTAATTTTCATGTTGTAAAATTCCTTTCTTCATAGAAATAATTTAAGGAACTTAAGCCTAATTAGAAATATTAAAAATTTGAGATTAAAAAGAATTTTTTTTATTTTTTAATTTAATTTTTTATGTTCTAAAAAACGATTTTAAGATTATAAAACGAATTTCAAACATCAACTTTGGCAAAAGAGGAAACGGGCTTAGGTGCATATATAAATTTTTTGTTTTTTTTTACATTCTTCGGCATGACGAAATGAAAAGTTGGCGTGGCTCAATTAATATTTATTTATACCTATCTAAAGAACGTTTTTTATGTATGTAACTTTTTGTTCTTATCTCATCATAGTGAAGGGTATATAAGATTCGGCATAGCCGAATATAGCACTGTTACTTGTTTATGTATGTATATGTATCGGGTGTTTTTTTTTTAGCAGCGTGATATCTGTATAAGGAAGTAACAATAATTTTTTTTATTTTTTTCGCCTTAACATTCAAGGGTAAGAGAAAAAGTTTAAAGAGAAGATTCTAAATTAGAGAAAATCAAATTTCAAATTTCTAAACAGATTTTTTGGCGTAGATATGACTAAAGTTAAGCCGATTTCATTGGTCCACTTTTTAGTACTAATGATTTAGCTACAGATAATACGGAGCTCAAGAGGTAGATACGCATTGACTCCCTTTCGGCTTTAGATACAATAAAAAGTGTAAATAGTGACCAACTTTATCCACGTTTGGTTCGTCAAGCTATCCTTGGAAGACAACCCGACATTTACCTTATTTAAATTCCGCGATACGCTGAGATAAAAGATAATAAAGCTGCGGGGAAATGTGCTAAGAATGCACTCTCAGTACCTCTTTTAACTACACCGATTTCTTCTGCAGGTGACATATGCATCTTCTTGAAATTTAAATCTTAAACAAAGACACTGGACAACTGGTTGCAAGCCACAGAATGGAACAAGGAAAATAATCAAAAAAAAAAAATAAATTTCAACAGTATCGAAACTGGGAATTATTTCCCTCCGAAGGTTACTTTATATTATATTCAACATTTTTCATTTTTTTCGAATTTATTCTATGAGCTAAATTTCAGTTATGTATTTTATAAAGCTTTTTTGTAATAGTTCTATTCCTTCAATTTTTCAGAAATAGAACTATTACAAAAAAGCTTTATAAAATACATAACTGAAATTTAGCTCATAGAATAAATTCGAAAAAAATGAAAAATGTTTCAACAGTATCTTTAAAAATATTAACTACAACGTTCTTTAAAGGAAATACCAAATCAAAATAATACATTTGAGGCTGAGTCACACCCAAGCCTCTCTCACACACATTATGGACAGAAACTTATTAAGCTCGTGTCCCTTGTGTGGGTTTAATCCAATAACCAGGGATTATTTATTTTCAAATTGTCCGTAAATGAACAAATTTAAGAAAACAATACCCGACAGGAGAGACTTTTTCAAATTGAGCGACTCCCCAATCAAGGGATATGATACGTTTTTATAATAAGTAAAATGCAAATTGATGATATTTGGTGCATAAACTTTTTTGACCCAAGGAAAGCATTGGAAATTGGTGGAATTCGGTCAACCAAATACGCTTAAGTGAGTAATTTTGTTATATTAACTTAAACGACTTTAAAAAATTTTGTTTGGATAAGTCTACAAAAGCACTAAAATATTTTTCCTAAAAAAAAAATCACTTTAACGGCCAATTTTACCAAGTTCAGTTGAAACTAACTATTACATTAACTTCCCGTTAACAATATGTTTTGGACAGTTTTATTTGATAGCTAATTAAAACTGTACATGGTGAAATTGGCTGTAAGCCGCCTAAATTCTTTACAATTGAGACAACCTTGTTCGACTATGCCGAATCTCATAACGGGTTATCTATATTCGGTTTCAAAGGCAAAGTGAAATAAAACACACATACAGCTATTTTAACTGATACAATTTGTTTACTGGTGCAAATTTAATTAATTTTTTAATTATTATCACAAATTTTTTAATTGAAATCAATTTTTATTTTTTTCTGTGAAAGTCATTCCAATGACCGCTTTTAGATTGGTTGCAGCAGTCAATCTATTTGAGAGAGTTTTCGACCACTTTTTGCACACTCCGGGCGCTATCTTGACGATGACTTGACGAATGTTAGCCTTGAAATTTTCCAACGTTAGTGGATTACCAAGCCAGACATGGTCTATGACGTAGCCCCACAAAAAAAGTTCTAACGGTGTCAAATTGCATGATCTTGGTGGCCAATTTACTTCGCTTAGACCTGAAATTACGCATTCTTGAAACGAAAATCGGCAGTGTTGTATGGCTCCTGGCACCGCCGTGTTAAAAACATATATCGTACAGCTTATAGTATTTATTTGCAGGCCAAAAGCAGGCGGTAATCTTACGGCCACAGATATTTATTATTCACAAGTTCTATTTGTCCGTCCCACATAATAAACAGAAGCGATACTTTCGGCAGTGCGCATATTGCGTACATTGCGTTTATGCCCAGTCCTGACCACATCTGTAAGGACAATGCCTCGCAATGAGTGTCAAAGCGGCGAGCGCTGAGCGGCGGACCGGGGAGTCTGAGGGGCAAGTGGTTTATTACTGAGTGTCATTTCTGAGCGGTTAGTTGCTAAAATGCCATTGTCAAAAGAAATTTGTTTAATGTTATTACGCGAAAATCGTATTAATATTTTTAAGTATTTAATGAGTTAAAGAAAAAAGAAGATTTGGTGTTCATCCTATAAAACAAGCAAGGCGACATTACGGCGAATTTAATCATTTATATACAAATCTAAGCAAATTTCCAGACAGATTTTGGCAATACTGTACCTCTGTCTTGACATAATAGGTCGGCTTTGTACAGATGAAATTACAAGCTCTACATTAATTTTTGCCATCTTTATTTTTTGCCGCTCAGAAAACAACTAAGATAACTTAGTTCTTCTGTTTCATTAAATGTAAACAGTCGCTGCCATTCCAAATTCAAAAGCGTTTCGTTTCGTTTTTTGCTCGACAGTTTTTTGGATTCGAGTGCAGCTTTTTAAACGCTGGTTAAAAGTTAACAGCAAATTTGGTAATCTGTCTTGCCATAATATCCGTCGATTTTTACAGATCATATTAAAAGCTCCACATTCACTTTTGCCATGTTTATTCTTTGGTGCTCACAAAACAACCCTGAAATGCCCCGCTCAGAAATGCTCCTCACATGCCGCTCATTGCGTGGCCGTTTCAGTAGTTTTTCACCGCTCTGCTTCTCGCCGCTCACTGCGTGGCCTCGGTCTTACACTTCTAATCTCTTCAAATCTCTTTATAATCTTGCAAATTCGTTGCACAGTAGGTTAATTATGTTGGCCATAATGCTCGAATAGTGGCCACTTTGAACCACCACTTTTGTAGTAAATTTTTGCTATTTTATGGCGTTCTGTGGATTGTAAATATAAAGGAGCTAAATCCACATTTTTTTTTAAATATATTGTTGTCACCGGTAACAATTTTATGGTAAAATTAGACCTCTTTGGAAGAGCAATAGCCATATTATAGTTGTCTTCGTGCATGTTCATACACAAAAGTTCTGTAGGGTATCATATGGTTTGTTGGTAGTATCATTTGTTTGGATTCGCCACCCATATTTTTTAACCTTTTGCTTACAGACAAAATACTAAAAAATAAATTTCCATTAGAAATAATTCATTGTAATTTACAGTCATGAACTTTGTAACTATTTTAGACATTTTTATTGTTAACAGTTATCCAAGTTTTCTTACTCAATTCTTGTACTTTTAAATAATTGCAGACACTAAGTGTTTGTGTGTTATGGGTAGGGGTTTCTATTCGAGAAAAATTACCCGTGAATTCCGAGAGAAAAAAATATTTTTGAAACTCTTAGAAATTTATTGACAGGAAATTACGAAAATTTCTCAGCAAAGTTTTTTTATATTTATTTAAATTTTTGTGACATTAAATGTCCCAAGAGCCAGTTTATCGATGTTTCAGAAACATTTTTAAAACAGATTAATTGATTAACGTCGGTTTATGAGTATTTAATTTAAATATTTTTTATTTGATTTTTAAAGCTTATATATTGGAAAACTATCTATATAACTATATTGAAATATTGCTTTTAAACTGAAATGTCTTAACAAATCGGTTTTGTTACTATGTATATTTATTTTTTCGTAAAATTTTAAACGACACAAGCAACAGGTGCAGTTTATTTAAGATCTGACAACGATGACAAGAATATAAAAGGAAATGAAAATGTGAATGTTAGACTTGAGTCTAAAAACAGATCCCATGTATTATAAGCCACTTGAATTTATGAAATTTACTGTTTAAAACTAGAATTAATGCTTTAAATATTGTAAATTGTCTTAACGGTTTCACATTATGCTTTACAAAAAAATCCCGGTAATAAAAATGTAAAATTTATGGACATCCGAAAATGGAAAAAAATCCGGTTATTTAAAAACCCTAATAAGGGGTCATAAATTAATCCTCATCCAAGTTCTGCGTATGTCTTACTGCCTGTTTTTGGAAAACGTAAACAAGTGAGTGAGTGAGAAATTATATTGAAAACAAAAACAAATTTTCGTTTTTTATTGTTGGTTTCAATATAATTTCTCACTCACTCACTTGTTTACGTTTTCTAAAAACAGGCAGTTAATATATCTACTTAGAATTTCTGTTTAACTGTGTGCATGCAAAAAACATTTTCTAATGGCCAGTTTCACCAATTTATTTAATTATAAATTTTTTTTAAAATTCGTTTTTCATGTCAAATAAAAATAAAACATGTAAGAAAGTATAGTCGGTCAAGCCCGTCCATATGATACCCTACACCACATTATTTCAAAACAAATTTTCGAGAGGGATCCATCTATGTTTTAAATTTTATTAAAATCGGTTTGATAGTTTCCAAAAGGCAGAAATTGCCCCTATCTCCCCTCGCGGTACCATTTTTTTTTTTAACAATACACAGCTTATATGTCCATATAATATATAGATCGATCTATGTTTTAAATTTCATTAAAATTGGTTTGATAGTAGACACAAAGACCCTATTCCGGAAAGCAGTTTGTATGGCGGCTATATGAAGTTATGGACCGATTTGCGCCATTTTCAATAGGCTTGGCCTTTGCGCCAATTCGAATCTATACACCAAATTTTATCAAATAATCATCCAAATTGGCACCTGTACTTTGCGCACAAGATTACATGGCCAGCCAGCCGGACGGACATCGTTTGATCGACTCAAAGTGATTCTGAGTCGATCAGTATACTTTAAGGTGGGTCTAGCTAGGACCAATATTTTTAGGTGTTACACACATCAGCACAAATGCATAATACCTTCTTTACTATTGGGGTGTGGGTATAATTATATGAAAAACTACATTTAAATATGAATTGTTATTTAACTATAATTGGTGAAATTGGTCTTAAGTTTAACGTTATTATTGTCGTATTTCTCAAACCAAAAGACTAAAAAGGAAAAAGAACAAAAATTAATCAATATTAAAAAAATTCAAGTGAACATGTGATGGTGTGGGAAAATCGTCCTAGCTACAGGAATATATGTATACATTAAGGTGGGTCGAAAAAAAAATTGTGCCAGTCATTCCCTAGATTGAACGATATGCCAATGAAGTTTCTAAAACAGGAAATTTTTATTTGCTACACCTTAAATACAGTCCTTGTGGTTTTTTATATGAAGCGCTGCCATTTAAATTCCGCCTTCCCCATACCGCTTTTTATGGCTTGACAGTGTGGCTTCATTTTTGCCTTTGGTAACTTTTTAATCAGATAGAAAATTCTGGGCGCCATTTATGCCATCTGGGATCCTTCCCCCAAATATGTAATTTTTTCACGTGCCAAAAAAGTCCCTTTAAAACTTAGTTTGTATAGCCTTTAAGCTGCTCACTTTTATGACACGCCTCCAAATTAAGCCCCTTTTTTATTTTTCACATACATCTTACATTGAACCAGGTAGAAGCCAATACAAACCAAAAAAATTTTCATCAGTCACGCCCTAGAATAAAAGGTATTTTTTTATTAAGTTTACTTTAACTTTAAACATTTTTTTTGCCACGTCCTAAAATATAGAGGTTATTGTTTTATATATATGTCATCGCCATTTAAAGTCCAATTTTATCGTATCGTACATAATTCCTAGCAAAATATTTTAAAATTTGGAAGCAATTAACACTTCCTTTTTTGCTATTAAAAATTACTATCTTACTCTACGGCGGTAAGATAAGGCATACAATCCTACAATTCTTAAATGCAATAAGGCTGTAGATAATGTAATCTTAAAAAACGAATAAACAGCGCTTCACTTCTAGTATTAAGCACCGCATTTAACAATTGTAGGATTGTATGCCTTATCTTACAGCAGTAGAGTAAGGCAGTAATTTTTAGAAGCAAAAAAGGAAGCGGTTAGAATGCAGTAAACGTGCTTGTTGCTTCCAAATCTTAAAAAATATTTGCTGGGTTCTTACCACTTTTATTTTGCTTTGTACATTAATATCAATCATATGCGATGACTACAATTCTATCTCAAAGCCTATCTGGTGCTACGGTTTTCAACTATGTGGCACTGCCTCTGCCTCAAATATCGCACAAATTCAAAGGCGCCAAAACAGACTTCTTCGAATAATTACAGCCACTCCCTGGTAAGTTAAAAACTCAAACATCCATAAGGATCTCAATGTGCCATTAGTAAAAACTATGATTACAAAATATGCAGTTAAATATTTTAAGAGGCTTGAACTACACCAAAATCCATAAGCTCGAAATATTTTAAATCATGGCGGCCACACTCGCTTTAGAAGAAGAAGCACTGCAGCACTCACCCAATCAGATGATAAACACCTACATATGGAACATAAGCCGTGATGACGAAATTTTGGCTGGCACTGGCTGGATATATTGTTAATTCATATTTAATATATGGGTGTTTCTCTGGTTATGCACGCGACATTTGTACGCGTTTTATTGTGTTTGAATATTAAAAAAATAGAAGTGGATTGGAATTTTAGAATGAATTCTAGAATCGTTACATTGTTTGTGATGAGTTCTTTCTAAAAAGTATATATAATGGTAAATTGAGCACTGGGTACCCAAATGCCATGCAATCAAAGTTGACTTACTCACGTGACAAAAATAGAAGTGACTTTTAGGACCGTAAGAAAAAGTGCGAAAGTAAGTGAATTGTAGGAGGTTTTTATTTCGGAAAAAATGTTTTTATAAACGTTAGTAATGGGCCTTTATAATCATGTTTTATTCAAAAGCAACTATGCATGGGTTGGCGAAGAAAAAAATAAATTGTAAATTACGCACGTGACATTACGCACGTGACACTTTTTACATATATGTTTTTTTATTATTATCACCATGCAGATTCCCATAAATATCTTCAAATTTGCTTAAAAAGCAACTTAAAACTCAATTTGCAATTGATTGTAATGGAGAGATAATGAAGAAAGAGTGTACACATAACATATTTTTTGCATGTAAAATAAGTACATAAAAATGTCTTTAGAGGTAGAAAATATAAGAAAATATAAAATTTTCCAGTTTCCAGCGCAATTTCCTCAAGTAAAACAGCTAAGATATGCTATGAAACCATTCTTTTATAACAACATAGATTTTTTTATAATAATTAACAATAAAAGACGATGATTATCAACATTTAATTTTTTCATCCTGGTAGACCATTCTGGAGAAATATTTTTTTCTGTGTAATAGAAAAATGTTTGTCGCTAAACAAGATAAGAAGGTAAATCTGTGGGTCGATTCTGGTTCTGTGAAATTAAAACTTTTTTCACATTTTCATAGAGTTTCTGATTGTCGTTTAGTGAAAAAATTATAAATAAAATCGAATGTTTTCATATGAAAAGAACAAGAGGAATGAAACAAATTGTTTTCATAATTTCCCAGTAATATGATTCTACTTCTGTGTAATAGTACAACTTTTCATTAACGACATATTTTTACACATTCATTTTACCGGTGAAAACTTTTAATATATTCTTATAAAATGCCAATTTTTAATGATATACAAACTGATTCCTACCATTGCTCATCGCGAATTTATTGCGAAAAATCAATTATTTTTTTTTAATATTTTTCTATTAATGTACATACATACATATGTATACATTAGGGTGGCCGTTATTTTTTTTTATGTTCTCCCCCCCCCCCGCCAAATCGGTTCAGTTTGATGTAAAAAAAAAATGCAAAAAAATTTCGTAGCGAAAAGTTGTGTTTTAGGGGGGCGTCCGCCCCTCAAAGTTTGCCTTCAAGCCATTTATTCAAATGTAACTTGTTTGCATATGACTATCTCTTAAAAACAACATTTTACAAGAATATGATATATGGCAATATTTTAGCTCTTCTAGTCAACAACATTAGCCTCGAAAGCTTTTTGTTAAAATGAATATTTTAGAAAATAAATTTGGAAGCCAATTCGATAATACATATTACCAAAATGGTTATATTGATTACTAAAAATTGTAAAATTTTGAAAAATTTTTTTTCAATAAATGATATTTTGAATTTTAATTAAAAAAATGATTAAAATACTTTACCGTTTCAGACAATGTGTTGCTTGATTTTGACAATTTCCAACAACAATTCCACAAGTTTAAATTATTTTATTTTAAACGAAAAATTTTTTGTTATTTAATAAATATTTTAATTAAAAATTTATTTCAAAACTACTAAAATAATAATTAAATCAAAATTATATTATTAATTTTCTTTCAACAAAAAAAATAATTGATTCAATTATCACATTAATTAAATTTAAATACTTTTTAAACAATTTTTTAATTGATAAAAAACTACTAATAATTTTTTCTGTGAATTATATTACAATTTTTTAAATAGAAATAATATGGGTCTTTTACACAAATATAGTTTGAAAACTTAAATTTTTTTTACTTTTCTTTTATTTCCCAAAAATAAAAAAAATTGTAGCATTTCAATTTTATTTCAGTCCAGTCACATGTTGCTTCGATTTTGGTATTTTTCTTTAAGCCAATAAATTTAGGTTACATGCTATATAGTGTAGTAGATATGTACATTGAATGTCTGTTAGCCGTTAGCTTAGCAAAAAATAAAAAAAAAATGTAACGTTTGTATAAATTTGCAAATTTAGTTTTTGGATGAATGAAAAAGTGTAGATTTCTATCATTTACCAGAAGTATAGCTTTCCTAAACGAACAGCTTGATAAAGTGCCGTCATACAATGTTTTGACCCTTTTTCACAGCAGTATTGACTTTTCAACAAACTGTGTAAAAAATCAGCAAAAAAATAAGATTCAAAAATAACTCTCACATTCTTTAGTGAGTTAGAGGGCGGAGGTGAGGTAAAATATATTCTGATATTTTACTATTTTAATTGTAAATCGTAATGAAAATCCAAATTATTATCACAGTAAGGATTTTATACTTCGTTATTAATTTAGCAGTCTTTGCTAACAGATTTTCTGTCTGAAATAATTAAAAATAACCCTAAAAATTTAATAAAAATTTTATGAAAAATCAGCTTAAATTTTTTTTATTAATATTTACCCCAAAAAAGTTGAAACTAAAACAAAAAGGGATAGCATCTAAATTCTGGAGTCAAAATCTCGAATTTCCGAATAATCCCGAAACTTTTTAATCCCAAATTTATAAATCCCTATTCCAAATCTCGAATTTAGAAGCTTAAATTAGCAACGCCGGTATGTGTTATATAGCGGAGAAGAAATACCTTGTACACGGCCGACAAATTGCTCCATCTTGTATTATTTAAGACTTCATTTATTCATATGGAAGTTTTTATTTAAGCATGCACAGTAGTAGAAACAGACGCAAAGAAGAGGCTTAACAAATCAAGAGCGGCATTCGAATGACTACAATCAGTAAGGATAAACTTGCAAATACCCAGACAAACCAAGCTCAGAATATTCAATGCATGTGAAGAGTCTACTTTGTTGCAACGAAGAGAAACCTGTACCCATGTTCTGTAACTTTAGTAAGAACTTTTCGCATCGAAAAGATGTGAAACAAAATATTCCATCGTTTCTCGAAAAGTCAGAAAAAAGTGTGTCTGTAACTCATGTCGAAACTATCAAAAGAGATTATGTCGTAACGTTATAGATGTCATAATATTACACTCGAAGTCGATGTGAAATTGGAGACGTTGAGTCGTTAACGGCGATCAAAATTTACTAAAATTGAAACATTTTCAACGACGGCGGCGAAAATACAACCGTCGGCTATACCAAATAATGTAAAGTGCGACCTTAATGTTTGTTGTTTGCAAATGATCTTTGAAAAAATTCGTATATTTTATAAAAATGTTTAAAGCAAAATAATTAAACAATGAAAAATGTGCCAAGAACAAAATATTATTATTATTATTATTATTATTATTCTATGCATTTTGCATTTTTAATAGTTTTTTAAAATTAAAATTGTTTCTCGTCCCATTTTTTTTTTGTGAGTTTATTTAACAGTTCAAAGCGGGAACTTTTCTCATCAAAATGTTACAGACACACTTTTTATGTAAATTGGCCAGTAACTTCCTTACGTGACAGCTAGTACTCGCCAAAAAAGTTACAGACACAGTTTAGTGAGAAAAACAGCTGTCTGTTTCAATATATGGCACTTTTGTTTAATTTCACACATTTCAATTGAAAGGTTTCTAGACGCGAGAGTTACAGAACATGGGCACTGGCTACTATCAAGCACAATAACAAAAAAATACAAGCATTCGTCAATAAGTGCCTTAGAATCATATGTAGGATATTCTGGGCCAACACCATCAGCAACAAGGATCTCTGGAATTTGGAACAAGCTAAATGCAGAAAAGTAGGTTTAACAGCCATACCATTAGAAAGATTCTCGATTTTCAGAAAAATATAACAACTGATTTAAATTTAAAAATTTGTGGCATTAATTAAAAAATTAATTAAATTTGCACGACTAAACAAATTAATTGCCTAATTCACTTGATTAAACGTTTAATTCACTTGATAAAAAGTTAAATTCGCTTAATTTAATTTTTAGTCAAAACTGCTTTTATTTTTTAATTAAGGCTTAAATTGTTGAAAAATGTTGGAGAATTTTTTCTGTGTAGTGTTACAGGGCTATAGAAGGGAATTCTCAAGGCTAAAGAAGCCGTGGTCGACCCAAGAGAACTTGCAGACGCTAGATACTCCAAGAACTGAAACAATGTTATCTTACGTGGGAAGACGCAAAAAAAAACTGCACCAAATCGAATAAGACGTAGATGCTTTATGGAAGCAATATGCTCCCAAGAGTAGTATGGAAAAAAGCATAGTAGGCAAGTTTACCTCAATTAACAAGTTAAGTACGATTATCCATAAAGCCCTCACGTTAACCTAAAAATATAATATAATCCTATCAATTCGTATAGAAAAAAATCTAAAATGTGAAAGAAGTCATCATAAACCACATTATCTCTTGAATTTATATTTTAAATTTTATATTGGCGGACTGTTTCACAATAAAACAAGTCCCAATGAATAGTTTTTAAACTACATTTAACATTTCAAATATTGAGCTATTTAAATTTTTAAGGAAGGCCCGATTTTCTCCTTTATGGTATAGCAAACACCGCTTCGCTAACTACCGATACTCTGCTCATATAACATTTGAAGAACATTTCCTCACTACGAATTTGGTTTGCAACGGATCATATTCTAGAATAAAGGTGACAAAAGAAATTCAGTGTATAATCATCAGTACATCATTAACTGCCTGTTGTTAGAAAATGAAAATAAGAGATTGAGTGAGAAATTATATTGGAAACAACAATAAAAAACGAAAATTTGTTTTTGTTTTCAATATAATTTCTCACTCACTCACTTGCTTTCATTATCTAAAAACAGGCATTAAATTTTCCAATTTCTATATGCGCTGAAAAACGCAATTTCTGTGTCAAAAATGTACTGCTTTAAAAATTCATATCTTCTGCACAGAAAGAAAATCACTCGGGATAAATTAAGTTTTTTATACTTTCTTTAAGTACGAGTCGTACTCAAAAATTCAAGTACAAATAAAAAAAACGTAATTAAAACTATTCTAAAAATCAATCCCGGAATTTCTTAAAATAAGTACAAAATTCTTAAACCAAGTAAACAAATGATTAAACTTTTTGTTGGTAGTGCCACTCTGGGAGTAAAATTACAAAGTCATTTCATTTAACTTATCAAGGTTTTTGGCAGACACTACAACAACACCACACAAGTAGTTAAAAACCGATTTGCTTGTTGTGTGTAGAAACAACAGAACAAGACGAAAACACATATTTTTTTTGTTTAAAAAGTAGTTTATATTTTCAGTTGTATATTGTTACGAAATTAGATTTATCTAAGAATTATTTATAGTTTAAGTTATAAGTTATTTCGTAAATTATTATTTAAGTCGTATTAGTTTAAATTGTTATTTGCTACACTGTATTATGGACCTAGGATTTCATTGTAGAATTAAGAATTGGAACAGAATGGTCTGGAATCGATAAGAAGGTTATTGAATCTACCAGTCTATAACCACTACCGGTGGTAAACTTTAAATACAGGCTGACTCGTTAAGTTTAGTTCAGTTTGAGGATATAAAAAAAATATCCGGAAATATGGGAACTTGCTCTGCAGCCCAGCAGTGCCAAAAGGAATGTTGTGGCGAAAATGAAAAGTGCGAAAATCTACAATTTGTTCCTAAGGAGACAGAAAATTCTTTAGATGAAACCTTAAAATATGACGATGATACAGAAAACTTAAAAAGAGTAATCACCTTAAATGAAGACGTCGCGTGTTCCAAGTCGCAGCTGTGCCTAGACAAATGTTGCGCCGAAAATGAAATATGTGCAAACCTCAAGTGTGTTTCTAAGAAGAAAGATGAGCTTACAGACCTGCAAGATAAAATTATAAAAGAAAATACTGCCCTAAAACCAAGTGCTTAAACAAATGCTGTGCCGAAAACGAGAAATGTGAAAATGATAAATGTGTTCCCTAAAAGACGAATATTGCTTCAGTATGCCCACAAACAGAACTGTGTGGCTCTTAGTGCTGTCCTAAAAAAGGAAATATGTAATGAAGACAAAGAATGCGTTCCCTATTTGGAGGTACCTACAATCTCTAATTGTCCTGAGCAACAAAAGTGTTTAGAGATTTGCTGTTCTCTCCAAGAAGTTTGCTACGAATTCAATAAATGTGTTAATAACTCCAATAACTCCAAGCAATAACTAACCTAAGGAGCAAAAGTGCTAAGGGATTTGCTGTTCCCCCTAAGAAGTTTGCAATGAATTCAATAAATGTATTGATAAAAAACTGGTAGATCTATTAAATTTATATGTTTTTCGGGAGAATCAGCAAATGCAATTGAGGATACACCAACGATTAAGTGTCCCAAGGAACAAAATTGCTTTGAGATTTGTTGTTCTCCCCAAGAAATATGCAACAAATTTAATAAATGTGTTAACAGAAATCTTTTAGATGTTTCGAATTTATATAATTTTTCCGAAGAATCGGCCAATGAAGTAGAGGTTATCCCAAACAATAATTGTCCTAAAGAGAAAAAGTGTTTAGAAAATTGTTGTTGTATGCAACGAATTTAATAAATGTGTTAATAAAGGTTTGCAAGATCTAACAAATTTAAATGCTTTTTCTAAAGAACGAACAGAAAATACAGATGATATTGAGTATTTCGCCATTGAAAATCCGTACTTGAATCAATCTATTAATAACACTTCGAATTGATTTGAGTACGGATGGATTGATTTTTCTCTTGAGTGTGTAAGCGAGATGGTAAACAAAACTTTTACGTTTCTTCCTTACAAGCTGCTGCGTTAGAAGCTTAAATTTTTTATTGGGTTGCAACAAGTTCTCTACTTTGGTACTTGTTTAATTGATTTCTGCCCTTAAATTGTTTTCTTTTTTTATACCTTTTTTGTTTTGTATAAAAAACCCCTTAAAATAACTGGCTGTAACCCTTTATTTCAATATGGGGAATGGCTGTATTTTTTTTTGTTGCTTTCTGTGATTTGCTCAATTTAATGGCTCAAAGAAAAACCTCTATTTCCTGTCCTGATTTAATGTAAATTTTTTTACAAATAACAAAAAGGCTTTTAGTATTTTTTTTGTTCCGTTTCTTTTTTTCCGCCGGAAATCGTATTTATATTTGATTGATTTATAGATTTAAATAAAAAGTCAGCCTTACAGCCGGTTATTGAAATAAAAATATGTGCTAGGGAGTTTGTATTGTAAACAAAAACATATTTGAGTTTTTTTTTTGTTGTTGTTTAAATGTGAATTACCAAATGAAATACTTTGTACTTTTAATTATTATTGTTCTATAAATCGTCATTTTAAATTTTGTAATTAATTGATTCATTTTTTGTGTTAATTTGAGGTAATTTTCTGAAAACTTAATTGAATTGAAAACTTTATTCAACTGAAAATTGATACGTGTGACACAGTGTTGCCAATAAAGAATTCGAAAATTACACATGACTGTGTTCCAAATTACATATTTGAAGAAAAATTACACATATAAATCGAAAAAGTATTTTTGATAGAATGAATTCAACTTGCAAAACCTTATTGGTATTTCATCTTTGCAATTAAATGGTTAGGTTTAGAAAAAAGCAAAGCTTACCAATTGCTGTAGTAAGAAAGAACTGGATGAACATCAGAGAACGGCTCTGTATAATTCGCATTTTAGGAACACAATAAAATAAACTTTTTTGCTTCATAGAATTAAACTTTCTGAGTCACACACATTCGCTGAAAAGATAAACTCACTGCTCATTTTTGTTGTTTTTGCTTAAGCTTTGATATTGTTACAAGTAAAACTGTGGCTTAAAATTCTTATTCGCTTTAAAGTTTTATATGTATAATATCTTTAGTTTTTCTAAAATCTTTGGATGAAGTTTCCTGACGATCTGACCTAAGCAACCAGTGAAATGCGCAAAGGAATAGCTTATCCCTTCAACAATAAATTTCATTTTATCAATAGTATGAAATGGGAATGTAGCACACTTAAACGAAACCTTGTTAATTAAATCATTTAAATAATGCACAGCATGTTTTGAGGTCTACACATGGACATATGGTGTTAGTCTAGGTTCGCACTATTAAAATCTTCTTGCAGATAGTTTATGTTTATTGTTGGGATGGAATGGGAACATGTTATGGAAAGTGTAAGAAATTCAGGGTATAAAAAGCAAGTTTGACTGTGATGGAAACTGAAAGAAATTACTAAAACTAAATGCTCTAAAAGTAAATCTTGGGTGTCAAAAATGTATGAAAAAGTAGAATTTAAATTAAAATTACACACAGTTTAATCTGTGGAACTAATTACACATGGGCTACACATCTAGGGCAAAATTATACACAATATGTGTAATTACACAAGGATTGGCAACACTGCATAAGTTGCTGTTACGGATTTTACTATACCCTTCACCCTTATAAAGGGTGGTTAAATTGTAAGGGCCGAAGTTGAATGTGAACCACACCTAAACGCCAAGTTTTTTTTCCGAATTTTATTTGACATTTCTCTATTTCAGACTTACTCAATTTGAACCATGGAGAGATACACAATCCAACAACGTGTTAAAGTTATCCAGACTTATTATGAAAATGGGCGTTCAAATCAAAATGCATATCGTGCACTTCGTGATTTTTTTGGTCAATTTGATCGTCCAAATGTGCGTACAGTCGCAAAAATCGTGGAAAAATTCGAGCAAACCGGGTCTGTAGAAGATGTGAGAACACCAGTGTATGCTCGTACAGCTCGTACTGCAGAAAATATTGCTGCTGTTCGCGATAGTGTGGCTGAAGAGCCTTCCACCTCAACTCGTCGTCGTGCCCAACAATTGCACCTCTCACGCTCGTCGTTGATGAACATTATGCATAAAGACTTGCATTTACACGCTTACAAGGTGCAATTGGCTCAAGAGCTAAAGCCTCTTGACCATTCAAAACGTCGTGAATGGGCAGAATGGTGGCAAGAAATGGCAACAGTGGATGATCAATTTTCGAAGAAAATCATCTTCAGTGATGAGGCACATTTTCACCTCAGTGGATTCGTCAATAAACAGAATTGCCGCATTTGGGCGAATGAGAATCCAAGAGTGATTGTCGAAAATCCAATGCACCCACAAAGAGTGACTGTTTGGTGCGGTTTATGGGCTGGCGGCATCATCGGGCCGTATTTTTTCCAAAATGAGGCCGGTCAGGCAGTTACTGTGAATGGTGTTCGCTATCGTGAGATGATAACGAACTTTTTATGGCCCGAATCGGAAGATATGGATGTGGACGATATGTGGTTTCAGCAGGACGGTGCCACTTGCCACACAGCTAACGAAACAATGGCTCTTTTGCGCAACAAATTCAATGGCCGTGTTATCTCACGTAATGGCGATGTCAATTGGCCGCCAAGATCATGTGATTTGACACCGTTGGACTTTTTTCTTTGGGGTTATTTGAAAGAAAAGGTGTACGTCGATAAGCCAGCAACAATTCAAGAGCTTAAGGATGAGATAATTCGGCACATTAACGGCATAGAACCTCCATTATGCCTCAGGGTCATCGAAAATTTGGACCATCGGATGGAGGTGTGCCGCCGTGGTCGCGGCGCCCATTTGGCCGATATTTTGTTCCATACATAATTAAGTAATACCAATATATCATAATAAAATAAAATTACAATAATTTCCTAAATAGTTTGTGTTTTATTCAAAATCAACATCGGCCCTTGAAATTTAACCACCCTTTATATAAGTTTTTCATTCCGTTTGTTGTTTCTACAATTTTGATCATAAAACGTATATAAGCTTAGCGAAGTTGATTTAACGAAGTCCATCTGTCCGTCTGTATGTTGAAATGGAGTTTCCGAAGACCCCAGATATGATGAGGACTTGATAATTTTGTCACATATGTTCGGGATTGTTTGCTACTATGATTTAGCCTGATTGGGCCACAAATGGCTGAAATATGAGCAAACGACTTTCTCTTTTACCCAAAAATAACATGTTGTTTTTGTTGTGTCTTATTTTATTTTTATGTATATCTGTAGAACGGCATTAGTTGTAAATTTAGCTATAAGAATCGTGGTTATCAAATTACAGTATCCAACAAAATGTGGGCGAGATTGGTCAAGTGGATGTGGCACTTCCCATACAAAGAAGTTAAAGATTACTGTATATGTATCTGCAGAATTTCAAGAACTTAAGTTTGCAAATAAGGTACTAACATCTTGGTTATCAATTCACAACATCCGACAAAATGTGAGCGGGACTGGACAAGTTGGCTTGGCACAAAGTTGATTTATTTATATCTAAAGAACGGTGTATATATCACTTTCTTTTATAATCGCACCACGGTGAAGACTCGATTATTATATAAGTAGATGTACGAAATATGACGAAAAATATGCATTTATAGCAAAATATGCAAAACACATACATTTAAAGCAAAATATGCTAAAATTTGCACCAACAAATTGACGCCACTTTACTGAAAATTTTTTGATACGCAAAGATATAAACTTTAGGTTGGTATGAGAATAACGAGAACAAACATGCAATTGCATACAATTTCTTGTCCTTCTTATAATATTTAATATATAATTTAAATAAGATTTTAAAAGTCTTCGCTAAATAAATGTTTATGTATTTGTGTTCTATATAAGTATTGGTTCTTTTTATACCCTTCTCTAACATGAGGCATTACTAAGGTTATATTAGGCCTATCAATCCGTTCGCAATACCAAGATATTCCTTTAATCGGGCTTTTGCTTTAATCGGTTAATCGCTTAATTAATTATTCGAGGTTTAGGTTTAATCGGTTAATATTATTTTTTATCGGTTAACCGATTAATAAAGTTTTTTTTTTGTAAATTAAGTAAATTCAATAAATAAAAATGAAAAGTTATTTATTATTTGTAGTTTATTAGTAAAAAAAACAATAACATAACAATTCTTGAACGAAAATGAGCAAACAAAAAAATTATTTATAATTATGTAATGCATATTTAATTACCCAATTTTGAAATCGATGTCTTCCGACTGGGATGAAATTGCAATAAAATGCACCAGGGTTAGTCCTATTGGATAAACTATTATCTAGACACAAATTTTCAACAAGATCGCTCAAAACGTTTCTGAGTTAGAGGGGGTCAAAATTTGACATTTTGGCAAAACAGGTGTTCTTTCTCATCCATGTAACTTATTACCTATTGGTGTTAGCAAAATTTTTCCCAAGTAGCTTCGATAGCTAATGTTGAAAAAATAGACACATTTAGCATTAATCAGGGTTGTCATAGAAACCAATATTGTCAGAATTGGTTTTAAAACCGACAAGAAAAAATGCGTTGGTGTCATAGAAACCAATGTTATTGGTTTTATGTTCGAACTAAAATTAGTGTCGGTTTTATGTGTCACAGAAACCAATGTTATCGGTTTTTTATTGGAAATAAACCAAGCAGCTTACAGCTCTTGTTTTTTTTATTGGAAATAAATATAGCTGCTAAAAACTTAATTTTTATTTAACAGTAAGATTCTTTCCACAGATAGAAGTAAATAAAATTGATAAATTGGCAAAATAGTATTTTTTGCATGTTTCCGGTAGTCTCCGGCAGCGGGCTGCTGCAAATTTGCAAAAGTCTTCTTCTCACTTTTTCTGCTAACAACAAATATGCAACAACAGCAGTGGTCACTTTACTTATTTATAACGTTAAACAACAAATTTGTTTATATTTTTAATAAATTCGCTTTATAATTGCATATTTTTACAAAACAATAAAATTACACAAATTAAAACAGCAAATGCAATGCAAGATCATCTTCCAATAACAAAAATGCTACAACTGCTGATGTAATTTTATTTTCTTTATAAGCACTTATCACCTTTTAATTATTTGATATCAATTATTTTCACAAAAAACACTTTTACTGATATTTTAATGAAAAAAATGTAATATTTTGTAAGTTTTCTGCAAAAAAGTAAAATAAAAAATAATAAAAATGTAAACAACAGCTGTTTCGATATTGGTTTTATATACATTCGAAATTAACAAAACCAACTTGGTTTCGTGACACCAAATGAAACCAATATTGGTTTTCAAAATCGACAATTAGCAAAACCAATATTGGTTTCTATGACAACCCTGGTTATACGACTTTTTAATGAAGGCAAGGTAAATGGGTTGAAATGTAATCCGCGAAGACAGAAGAGCAGGAATTGTTTCTATACAGATTAGATTGAATAAGAATACGTTTGGTAAATGGGGTCCCATATATTCGATCCATATTTATGAATCGGCCTAACATGTGACATATATAAGGTTTTTGTAATATACGGGTCATCGAACTCATTTGCCCAGCGTATTATATATCCAAGTGTTCCTCCAGCTTTATTAATCATAAACGTAATATAATAATTCAAGCTCAGTCTAGGGTCAAATAGTATTCAAAGATTAAGAAAGCTTTCAAATATATCAACTTGAATATCTCCTTGAATATTAACTGTAGTTGAATTATTTCTCGAAAAAAACATTACTTTACACTTCTTTACATTTAGCTCCATTAATGGCCGGTAAATAGATTTCAAAAGTAGACTTTGTTCGCTTAACTAACATTTAAAACAAAAACAAATTATAAAATATTGTTTTTGTTTTACATGTTGGTTAAGCGAACGAAGTCTTCGTTCGAAATCGACGAACAGGCCAACACTGCCAGCATACATTAGAACATGTGAAAACTTTCTTACTCCAGGCAAATCATTTATGAAAAGCAAGAAAAATTGAGGTTTTTTACCAAAAGGAAACGATACACTTTGTCAAAAGCTTTGCTGAAATCCGTGTGTATAACATCTGTTTGTCGGCGCCTAAAGCCGAATCCCAAAAAACTATAATTTCTTTTTTTTTGGTGGAGGGTGTCAAAGATTTGCACAGCCTAATAGAGCATTTTCAATTGTTCATGTAATAAAATTTTTAGGCTTTATTTTATGGGATTTATAAAGCTAAAATACTGAAAATGAGATTTGAAAATTTAAGTTCAAGTGAGAGAAATGACTAAAGAATAAAGAAAAATATCAAAATTGAACAGCAACAACTAAAGCCAGATATTTAAGCAATTTCCCTAAAAAATTCAAATACAGACAATTCGTTTAGTTGTTGTAGACTTGTCTTAATGCTACAAAAACACTAAATGTATCAATAGATTTACCATGATTTAAATTAAAGCTCTGTTAAATGCCAACTTTATTAACCATTCAATCTATAGTTTAATGCACGAAATAGCTTAAAAAACAACAGGGTATTTGGTGAAAATACTTTTTGTACTTATAAGTATTCAAAACAAACATAATCGCATAGTATTTTGAATTGCTTTCGCTAAAATCCAAAATAAATTACAAATATCAAAGTGTAATAACTCGACGGCATATTCAACAAATGAGTCACAAAACTGAGGTAAGTAAAGGTGGATTCATCCAAGCGTTCCGAACAATATTTTCGTCCGGAGAATAATTTTTTTTACGGAGAGCGTTCTGCAAAACGATTCACCCATTTTGGAAAATGGGCTACCATATGGCTTACAGATGTAAACAATTTTACAAAATGGCAGCACAACTAGCAAATCACTTATTTTGAATTATTTTCTTAAAGTGTGTTTAAGAAAATGGACGAAAAAAGGGAATTGATTTATTATTTTTAATTATATTATATTTTTTTATATAATTATTCAGCAAAAAAACAATCACTTCAACTCTTATGTACAAATTGAAAATTGTTCTGAACAAAATTAATTAAAATTAAACCAATTCAAAACTTGCCGAACAAAAAAATTCCTTTTTCTCTTAAAAGTAAGACGTCAATTTCCGGGATTTTCACAACTCGTATAGTGCGATCTCTGAGAGAGCTTTATCACCAAAACTAAATGCAAAAATTTTAACAAGAGTGCATCATGCCAAACTCTGTCAAAAGCCTTGAAAATCTCTAAACTAATTACATATTTTCCTTTCGCGAAAATGGTGAATGGAACGGCAAAATTTTTCTGATAAACGTGGCCAGTAATTCTTCAGTAGAGCGATCTTTACGAAACCCATACTGGTCATGTCTTGAAATATCTCACGAAGACTATGAACTGCACAGAGAACAAATACAGAAAATTAGAAAGAAAAAAATAGGAGCACTAATTTATCTTCCTTCCGGTTGCCATTATTTTTATAATAATTTACCTCGCACCTTGTAATACTTGCTTTTTGTTTCATGAATATTTTCATTTATCATTATTTTTGTTGTCTCTAGGTCAAATGAATTTAGAGTGCTGCTATATTAGCTGTGCCGAATCTTTAATACCCTCCACCGAGAGTTAGAATATTTCTGAAGTGGGCTTTATTTATTACAATATGCGTCATGGTATTTATATATAAATATATGTTCCCATCGATCTTATATGGAGCGTTATGGTATAATGCGTACTAAATAGTTTTTCTAGAGTGGGCTTTATATGGGACCTATAGTAAATTATTGACCGATGTTTACGAAATTTGACAGTGAAATTCTAAAAAACTGTGACGTACCAAATTTTATAACAATAGCATCATTTGTTACGGTTTTAGGCGTACTAACTGTTTTTCGATAGTAGGCTTTATATAAGGGACGCCAATCCCGAAATCCCGATCCCGATTTCAATTTTTACATTCTAGGATTTTCGGAGGTTCTAGAAGTTCATCATCCCATTCCCCCTTAAGAGGATAGGGCACACAATATTGATTTTTAATATTTATTTGATTAACTCTGTTAATACTGTCAGTGAAAACGACAGAAAAAAGTTACACTTTGTTTTAGAAATTTTAACGTGAGAAGTGCTGAAAATTATTAAAAAAGACAATTAATTTAAGAAAAAAATGTCTTTTGAATTGCACAAAATATTCCACTTATGAACCAAATTCAAAATTTAAACTTAACTCTTTTCAGGGTTACGATTATTAAAGTGCTTTCTGAGAGAGGGCATAGTATTTTATACACTACATAATTCCTGACACTAGTTGTGGCTAGTGTCACATTAAAATAGTGGGCGTGGCACTTCTCATACAAAGACATTATACATTTTTTAATAAAGTTTCCAAATAGTTACAATAATCTTGTTTATCAATACACAACATCCGACAAATTGTAGGCGGGATTAGAGAAGTGGGCATGGCACTAAATGGATTTGTTTCTATCTAAAGAACGGTATTTATATAACTTTCTGTTCTTATTGCACCATGGTAAAAGGTGTATAAGATTCAGCTTAGCCGAATATAATAGCACTCTTACTTCTTTAGGGAAAGGCTCAGCGACCGCTCTTTTAATTACGATTTGCAACTCAGATGCCATATTTTCTTCGCTCTATTCGCAAAATTTTTTGAACTTTCAAAACCATATAATTTTTTTTTTAAATTTTAAGCAATATTTTATAAATGATCAAAAACATAACAGAAAATATTATGTAATAACACTGGTCAGCAAAAACTAAAACAAGTCGGGAGCAATTAATTTTCCATGTGTTTTAAATTGGCTAATTGGCTTTAGCGTGCTGAATATACATCTGTTCACAGATTTTGGGGCTAAACCAATATTTCGCCAGAAATAAGGCGGCGTTTTGTGTGTTTGCGTTTCAGCATAGGAAAAAACTAATGACGCACTACATAGAAACTGTTGAATACATCAAAGCAGCGATTTCTTGACGAAAGAAGCTAAACGATGTTAAAAATGGCAAAGCCAACTTTACAATTTTATGGTGTTCATAAAATGCGAATTTTTTGCAATCACACAAAGCCGTTTTCTGGTGTGGTGTCATTGTAAATTATAGTTTAATTATTAATATTTACAATTAATTATGTCCAACTAGAATTGAATTAACTTCATTACTGGTATTAACCTCAAAACAAAACATGTCGAGAATTATAAGCGTTTGGTCCTAATTTTATTAAAAAGATTGTTGTACTTAATTTTTTGCTTTTTTTAAGCCAAAAAATAAACTTTTTGAAAAGGGTACGCTGACTTAAGATAAGCTACATTGCCCTAGAGCAATGGTCTCACTTCAATGCTTTGCTATTTTTTATATGCTAATAAAAATATCTTTAAAAAAAGAATAAATTATCCTTTAAAATAGTCGAACAGCATAAAAAAAAAGCATAAAAAAAAACAAAAAGTCTAAAAAGTAAGTAAAATTTTTTAAAAAGTTTTATTTCACTTTTTTCTTAAAACAAAGTAAAAGTAAAAAAGGTCATTGCCAGAAGGCGTATAATAACCAAATAAGGGATGTTAAGTTAAGAAGATAAAAAAAAAAATTCTAAAAGATGTTTACGAATTTAAACATAAACATTATAAATATATTTAAAAATTAAATTAGGAAAATATCTTGAAAAACAAATAAAAAATTATGCTTGCAAGTTGCAAAAATTAAACCAGAGGCTAAATTTCTTAAAATTGCGAATGCAGTGCTGGCAAAAGTAGATATAGAGAGCATTGCTTCTCTTGGTAGGATCCACCATGCCAAAGACGCCAGCAAGAAACACGAAACTAAAACTTACCCTCTATCTAAAAGCGTCTGTACGGCCAGGAGGGGTTGCTGGTTTTGATGACCAATCTGCTCCTGAACCAATTAGTGCAATTCCCTACAGATAATATTGGACTACTTGGTCCATTGTGGCTTAAATGGACTACTTACAACATGGTCCAATCTACTGCAATATGGACCATGTTATAAGAAATTAACATGCAGTGCTGCCAATAAGTGCATGATGTATACTTTTCTATAGTTTACAGTATGACACATTTGTAGTCCTGATGGTGTCCATTATTAATTGTTTATTTAAAAGTGAAAGTTTGTGAAATTTGTGAAAAAAAGGTAAAAAAATAAAAATACCAAGTAAATATATTTAATAATAGCAATAATAGACTACAGGGCACGCCATAAAAGGCGATTAGTAAAAAATGAAAAGTGCTTAAACTACCCCTTTAGTGTACTCCATACTGTAGTGACATGGAGTACTTTTAAAACTAACCCACTTCAGTACTCCATGGAGTAGCTTAGGGACTACTTCGGTGGGTTATATGGTCCCCTCCTAGGACATCGTAATGTTAAATGGACCACCTTTTACCCATATATTTGGAGTAGTTTTGGAGTACTCCTTTATGGACTACTCTTTACATGCATGTATAGACTAGTCTCGTAATCTGCAGGGTTATAGAAAATCCGAAAATCGAAATGTCAGGGAAAAAAGTCACAAGAGCTAATTCTATCAATGAAATACTATGTTTCCACTATGAGCAAAACAACTTGTTTTGAGCAAAACGTGTCAAAGTGTTTCCATTGTGTAAAACTGGTTTTGGTTTTCGAATTTTCGATATCAATTTGACATATAGGTTGTAAACAAACAAATAAGCCAAACAAAATATGTGTTGAAAAAAATATTTTTCTTTAACATGAAATTTCCTTGTTTGTTTTTGTTTTACACAGATGTTGAAACGACTTATGGAATTATATTGTAGGCAGATTTGGTTCCTTTTCCCGGTTTGGCCAGAACTGTGTATCGATAGTAATTCTATTACAATTATGACCATTATGAACCAGCTACTTCAGTAGTCGAGTATTTTATATATGTATACAAATACCACCTTTTACGTAATCGATTTTACTTCCTTTCTATTTCAAAAAACATCGTGTTCTGAGTCGCTCAGTTTTCTTTGCTCCAATAAATTATCTGGCTATTTTGTAAAATTTCGACTACTAGTCCCATAGTTATATAAATAATACTTATTGTAAATAATTGGATTGTGGAATACTTAAGTACGATTGTTAGTTAAATAATTCAGTTTCTACCAAAGACCAGAGCTCATAATAAAAGTTGGCCCCACACCATTGTATTTATTATATTCGAGTTTAAATAGGATCTTCGGGTCAAATATCCTTGTAAAGTTTTAGTTTTTAAGTTAAGTTGAACAACAGACGAAGAAAGGAAATAAACAGTCATTTTTCTATGATTAATATAAATTATTATTTATTTGTGAATTTACGTATTATTGTTTACATGTATTTTTATTGTTGTTTTTTCTATGTGGTTAATTATGATTGTTACTTTTTGTATGATGTCTAAATTATACTTATGTTTATATTTATAGACAAGCCCAGATGGTGATACTCAAAGAGTATAGAAATATCGGCAATTATTAATATAATAATATAAAATTTATTTTCAATACTGGCCTCGAGCTTGAAGTAAAAGCATTTTTATTTATACTATTAAATTAAATCTTATAAACAAAGGAAGTAGTAACTTCAGCTAGTTAATTCGCTTTCAGATGCTGATTTTTACATGTGAATATCGAAGACCAATGCCTAAGAACATGAGCGAGCTGCTGAGGAAGGTTATGAAACGTTCCATATCAGAACGATTTATCAGATATTGAAAATATTTTGGACACAATACCAAAACATTTGTGTTATTCTGAGGACGATATCTTCATGTCTTCCAATGCACATTGTAGTAAATGTGTTTATTTAGCATACGTGGATGACCTTTATGTCTTAAAGTTTTTAGGGTGTGTTCAAGAATAAGCGTTTATATCCCGTTCTGATTCATCTATAGAACATGGTCTATCCATCTTAGTCTATATGCTGTGGTGTATTTTACAACTTTCTCGCCATAATTGTGCTCTAACAGCTCTGCACTGCTGCTCAGAATGTTATCTCCTCTTGCATTTCTTCTTGGGCAATGTTAACTAAAGCTAAGATAAAGCTTTAAAAATCTTATCAAGCAACGATAGAATAACAGGCCTGTAATTTTACATATTCGCTTCGCCATAGTGTAGGGTATCTATAAAGTTTGACGTGCTCAACCTTAAATTCGTACTTACTTTTGATGAACGCAAATTTATTTTAATGCTGTTTGTGTACATGAATTTTTTTATAATTAATGCTTAAATGAACAACAGAAATATTTATTTGACTTTTATTACATACCACAACATTTTTTGTTAATTAATTAAAATGTTTTGCCTTTATAATTATTTGCATATGAGTTTGTATGTTTGTTTCTTTTTGTATATTCATTAATGTATTTTGAGTGTCGTTATGTGTGTTAATGCAGAACCAACATGTGATATTATACAACATAAAATTTAAAAGGTTATTCTCATTTGTTCATTTTATTCTCGTTCTTTTTGCAACCAAGTTTTGTAAATAATTTTTAAAATTTTACGGGAGATGTGATTAAAGGGTAATTTAAATTTTTTTACATATAATTATTTTCTTGTGTTTTTTTTACATCAACGATATGTTCTTTATTTAAGGGTGATCTCTATTTATTTAATATTAAACATAATTTACACATTATGAATTACAATATTAACTCAACAAAAAATCAGTATGTTTTTTATAAGAATTTGTATGTATACACTGTTTATGTATCTCATTTATTTATTGAAACCATTATCATGTTAAGCAGCTAAATGTACGTAAAGTTTTGAAAAAAAAAAATATTTTTGTGGAGTATTGTTGTTTAAATGAGTTTTAGTTGCGTGTTCATTTGATAAAAATAAATGAAAAATTGCTATATTTAAATGAAACCAGTGCCGTTCCAAATCTATAATTCCCACAACCATAAGCTAAAAAAACAAAAGGTTAACTCTTAACAAAATGATTTTCTCAACACAATATTATATTGCGCACAATTTTAAAGAACCGATGCGACACATTAAGGAAGGATATTTGATAAATACACTGAAATTTATTGTTGAGGGAAAGCTAGCTTCTATGCGCGTTTCACTGGTTTTCTATTTAAATATCTTAGTAACTTGTTACTCAGAAACTTTTTTCTATTATTTCTTAAAATTTACATTTTTAAATTTCAAACGCTAAATACATAAAAAGGGGACAAATGTGTAAAATTGAATTCCTCTATATATTCTAATACAATGACAATCTTATGAAAAAAGTTAAAGTTCACATTAGTTAGCTATCACATAAAAACCCACTTGGTTAACTACTGTGAACTTTAACTTTTTTTGCATAAGGGTGTTAAGCCTTGTACTAGCTTCAGTAAAAGGCTTCTTTAAATAAAAGTTTAACAAATGCGTAAAGATTGATTGATTATCTTTTTGGAAAATAAATAAGTTTTGATTCAATGCAAGGATATTTATATATGCCCGCTTCAATTGACGCATTGGAAGACAACATGGAAGCATTTATTCCTGAGATTCCGGCCGAAATGTTGGAAAGAGTATGCCAAAATTGTACTAAGCGGATGGACAATTTGAGGCGCAGTCACGGTCAACATTTGCATAAAATAATCTTCAAACATTATCGATTCAAATAAAGATTTCATGCATTTTTCTGAATTTTATGTATTTTTTTTTCAACTTTCCGAAAGCTCTTTAAAAATCACCCATTATAAAGACTTACAATAAAATGCGTTCATTTTGGGACTTCCCTTGTAAAATTTACTGGTTCTTTCAGTAGATTTGGAAGGAGTATTTTTACTTTTTTCTGATTACTTAACACATTATTGTGTAGGCGAAGTTTTTACTGGGATTTTATTGTTTTATAGTGTATGTATTTATTTTAGAATAATCCTAAGCACTTATCCCTGGAACTAGAGAGAGAGAGAATATTATAATGAGTTATTTATTTTCCTATCACACCACGTTGCAATTTTGTTGAATTCCCCTTTGCTTACAGAATTATAAGAAACTAACAAAATGCCCCGATATGGTTTCCGTCGCCATTCTATATTAAAGAATTTGATGAACTTAACTAAATATTTTAACAAAAAGAATACGGGAATTTACCTTTTCTTTTTATTTATTGAATGAACAAGAAAATAAGTTAATTTTTCTTTTTGTAGTATTTTTGTTGTACAAAAGATAAGTATACTGTTTTTTTATCTGCTTTTGTAGAGTGGTTGTTGTTGCTACAACGAACAAGTATTAAATGGTTTTTTTTTTACCAACCTTTGTAGTATATTTTAGCTGCAGGGAAGCGACACTTTCTTGGTAGCAAATACTTGCAGGGTACTTCTGTGTAAAAAAATACACTGTTTGTGTTAGCGATTTTCCACACTTCACTACAAGTGGAAATATTACATCCCAGCGGTAAAAAGAAGGAGTAGGAAGGCCTTCTAGAAGGCCTCTGTACACATTCTTTTGGATGTACAAGGCCTTCTTGCTCCATTCCATACTCGTATCTTTTTTACACACGTTGTCATTGCGGAGAAGGCCCTTCGCTCTCGCTTCTTCAGCAGGTACATAAGAAGGGTAACGGGACCAAAAAAAATTGATTTTGCTTTTGCTTGTGCAAAAAAACAATACAAAAAATGTTACTCCTTCTCTACTCCCTTCTCATAGAAGCGAGTGTGGAAGGTGTATCTTATCTTTTATTTGAAAAAGCCGAGGCCTTCTATGAGGCCTTCTTTAGCAGTTAGATACGAATAGTAATTGAATCAAAATATCTTTTAAGCAGGCCTTTTAAAAGGCCTGAAGTGAGAAGGTCTTCTGAGTTTTACCGCTGGGATGTTGTCATGCTGTTTGTAATTTCTGCAATAAAAGTAATAATAATAATGCCTTTCTCGTCGTCTTGTTGATTACGGGTTGCCTCTATACTGGGCTTAGGCTGTCTATTTGTTGTCTTCATCTGTTATCTATTCTCTGCCATATACTAGAGTTCACGATTGTTGTTAAATGTACGTCCTAGGCTGACTGCCGTTTGGTTAATTGCTTGCAATGTGGATCTTGGCAATGTGTTTCTTGGACGACCTCTTTTCATGCTACTCTGTGGGTTATAGTCAAGAGCATGATTAAATGTGTATCTCCTTAGGAGGGTTTCGAAGTTTATGATCGATTTATCGAAATTTTCTTTAAAGGATTTCAATATTGATGTCATTAACTTCTACTCTAGCCTAAAGTCGTTCGTTGTTACAGTCTGTTGCCTCGCCTTTTTTGGGCAGTTTTACTATTATACCTTGCAATCAATCGTTAGGAAAAATTATGCATTTCATATCTGTGAATGAGGTGTTAAGTATTCTCGAGAATAATTCGGGGTTTACCTTTAACACTTCCGCCGCAATATTGTCTTAACCCACTGCTTTATAGTTCTTAAGAGCCCTTATCAACATCGCGTTTTGATGGTTCTTCTGTACTTGTAGTTGGTAGTTGTCTAGTGGGTTTATTTCTTATTACAATTCCCTCGCGTTGAACGTTTAATACACTCATAAAAAGTTGTTTCCATTTCCTTATATCTTTGTCTATGTTGGTAAGTGGCTGTCCTTCAAGATTTTGAATAAGAACAAACTAGTTATTTTAAAAAGATCCTTCATCTTGTGTGCTGCAGCAGCATTTTCAGCTTTTCTAGCTGTATATTCCTTTTAAAGTATCTTCCTCTCAGTAACGCTTCGGGTTGATATTATTTTATTCTTGAGCATTGCGTTCTCATCTGTAATTCTCCAAATTCCATGTGTTATATCTTCAGTCTTTGTATTTTCGCTTTTACAAAACTCCTCTATACAGGCTTCTACTGCAGCGGATCTAATGTTCGTCCTATTTCGCTTAATAATATTCATTGGATATGGCTCCATAAGCTTTGGCTCCAGTCTGTTCCTTTGAATTGGTGACTTCAGTTTAGCCGTGTTATATTAAACCCGAACGCATTTACTGTTACCTACCAGAGATTTTTGCAATAGAATTCTTCAAGAAAGTGTATAAATATTCTTAATACTTATAAGTCCGTCTGTCCGCGTGGTTATTGAAATGGGTATTCCGAAGAATTTAGCAATATTGGATTATAAATAGCTTATATATGCGCAGAAAAACTGACTCTCTGCTACTTTATACACAATATACTTTTTAAACCTAGAGAAAAAACATGGTTAAATATGGTCACCTCCATCAAAACTATTTTTAAAGAAAATTGTAAATATATTTTATATAATTAAATCATATTACTGTCACCGACAACCATATTATCGCTAATTTAGTTCTCCATAAAGAAGCCAAAACCATATTATGGTTGCCTCCAAACTTTTTACGACTAATAATAACTAAAATATATTTATCACTTAGATAAGCATGGTTGGAAAAGAGAAAAATGCTATTGTTGATTTTAAAACAAATTATTTTCATATATAACCGTAACATGTTTAGAGGCAACCATAATATGGTTGTGGCTTCTTGATGGAGAACGAATTTCACCATAATATGGTTGTCGGTGACAGTTATATAATTGAATTAAACATAATATGTTAAGAATTTTCTTTAAAAATATTTTTGTTGGAGGTGACCATATTAAACCATATTTTTTCTCTGCGTATAGGGTCTATGATCAATATTATAGAAACTACAAACGGAATAAGAAACTTATTACACCCTTTGTACCTGTTATGTAACGCATATGAACTTGAAACTCTTAAAAATTGGTTTTTTAAAGACAATAGTGAAGGGTTTATAATATTCGGCAAGGTCCTAATGAAGCATTTTTGCTCGTACATCGAGCAAAATCTGTAGACGTGCCACTGTCAGTAGCACTTGCATATTACCACATTGAAGTGTAATGCAATAAACTTTATATTGCCTTTAACACAAGTTAAATAAATAAAAAAAATGCATTATTAAAACAAGGAAAAGAACAAAGACCAAGAAAAAAATCAGTAGCGATTTTAACTGCAGGTTAAGTTGCTGAAGGCCGATGGTTTTAATAAGAATGCTGTAGCGAGTTCAAGCATAGTAAAATAATGTGAAAGAAAAAAATGATTTATTTGGTTGAGGTATTTTTAACGTTATGTATGCTCTGGCCTTTAGCTGGTCTTACTGCAAAAGAATAAATTCTCTCCTTTTCGCTGCTTTCGCACATTTTCACAAGAACAAAAAACCAAAATAATTAAATATTTAATTAAAATAAAATTTTTTTTAAATAAAGCAACGAAAAAATGACATTATCACAAACATTTTTTTCTTTGGCGTGGGTAAATAAATATATTGAAAAAATATTTTGTTGCTTGGAAAGAAAATTTTAAATACTATTTTAAAATTCAATAAAACTCTTATTTAATTTTGAAGTAATTTCTTTTTTATATGCCAGCTATTGAATGTGATGAAATTGTGCCAACCTGTTAATTTTATTGTTAATCATTTAGCCTGAGATTGATATTCGAAGGGTTTGAAAAGATCGAAAATAATTAAAGCAGAACATTTATTAAATGGCATTGAGCTTATCACAATTTTTTTAATTTTTTAAAATAAATTATATTTTTTTTAACACCACTGTGTTGTACGATATTTTACAAAAAATTATTGGCCCTTTATATAAACTTAACTAGGTTTCGTTTCTCTGTGTTGGGCCAAAATGTATCCATCTTAGTTTAATATGTACGTTGGGTTCTTGTGAATGTCTAATGGCCGTTTTCTCATTACACGATTATATTTTTTCCCAGCGAAAAACTGCACATTAAAGAAATTTGGTTTTCACAATGTCTCATTTGCTTCTATTTTGTCGCGTAAAACCCTGTTAAATAAATATATAAATGAATTAATTAAAAGTCTTTGAACAGCGTATTTACTATTTTTTTTTTCATATAAATAAAAACTTTTAGTTGCACGGGTACCCCAGTTATGTCTTTGAGTAGGTATCATCCCTGGAAACTTATAGCCAGGAAACAGCTATCCCGAATTTCATAAATAGTCAATTAAACGACATAAAAACCCTATTTTTCTAGATCAAAAGTTTTAATACCGTATTGGCATTAATTTAGCACCTACAAATGGGCACTCGGTTTTGCGTTTTAGAATTAGCCTGCTTTCCCATTAAAATAAATTGTTTTTTTTTAATCTATTGCTCTGAAGAGAGTTTAAGCATAAACATAAATTAACATTTAAAATATTGCAGTCTAACCGATAGCTTAAAGTAGACTTTAACCGGCCTTATAAAAAGTGTTCCATTTTTAAAACTTTACTTTAACCCAAAGTGAGCGATAAAGTTAATAAATTGCCTGATAGGTTAAAGTAAAGTTGAAGTAGTGGAACACTTTTTATACGGCCGATGAAATCCTACCTTTAGCTATCGGTAAGTTGTGAAAACGGGCCTAAATGGAGTTTATTTAAAACGTACAATTTTTGTTTTGTTATTTTTTCTAACTTGTCCTGAAAACAATGTTCGCGACAAAAAAAACTTTAAATTGCGCGGCAAGGTACCCGGGTACCTATTTGGAAGAAACGTAGAAAACAAGAATTTTTGCGCTAAATATTTTGTTAAAACGCTGTAAAATACAAATGGGCTTGGAAAAGATACTTATGTAGTTACTTACTTAGATTACACTACAACCTGTTGTTGTCTCTGGCTGTTTAAAAAATATTCTCCATTCGCTTCGATCTTTTGTTTGTTGTCTCCAGTTTGATTCTCCAGCGATTTTAAAAAGGTTAATTCGATTCATTCGATGTGTTCCAGCCGGCGCAATCATTGTATCTTTATGCGTCTTACTATGTTCACATTGGTATTAATCTTATAGAGCTTATGATGCATTTATGATGGGCCCAAAAGTTTTACAAATTATTTTTCTCTCACAAATGCTTAGCAAATATTCATCGATTTTTGCAAGTACCCATGTTTTGAGTAGGGTATCACAAGCGTTTTTCGTTTCCTGGCGATGGTTTTTTTTTTGAAATATTGGCTTAGTCCATAACAACATCTATTTGCAGGCACTATCCTTCATGTTATTTCAAGACTGATTATTATTATTATTATTTTTCTTATTTACAGCGGGTCCAAGGAAACTTAATTATTCTACAACCTCGACACTATAACTTTCGGCTTGTACTTTGTCCCTATATTTTAAATTATTTGTGTTGGTTTTTCTGCAATTGCAATCAATAGCATTGTTTTGTCCTCATTTATATTCAGACCACTTTGAGCTGAATCCTTCTGAATCTTCTCATAGACAGCGGTTACATGTCGAACATGTCTTTTAATAATGTCAATATCATCTGCTTCAGCTAGGAGCATATGCCTTTTATCTTTAGCGTTTCCCTTCACTAAAAGGTTGAAAAAATTGCTTGATAATTTGAGGAGGTCCATAACAAAACGCAATACATAATTACATTTTTCAAGTTTTTTGATTTTTTGATTGAATCCTTTTCTACAGATTGAAATCTATATTACCTTTATTATAAAGCATTCCAAAACTCAATAACTACACTGCAATTCAATATCAAATAAAATGGTTCAGAGCAAAATGCAATAATTGCACATAAAAAAGTGTTTTAATTTATCTACAAGTGGTTGCAATTTAAATCAAGATTATATAATACAAATCGATTCAAAGCAAAAAGCAGAAATTCCACCCCTAGTTCAGTTGAAAACGCAATATTTTCATACAGTTCAAAGCAAAATTATAAAAATACTATGATTTGGACCAAAACGCAATAATTCCCAATTTTCCATCTAAATAAATAATAAAAACAAACTGTCAAATAAAATAATTAATTTGTGATTAATATTATTTTTTGTAGACAATAATACCTCAATAATCGTTTTCTAAAAATATTATGTGCTACTTATTTAAATTACATTTTGTCGTTTATCGAAAAAAATGTTATGGTGTAATTATTGCGTTTTGTTATGGACCTCCTCAGTTGTTCTGTTTTCTAAGACCTCTTGTGTTAGTTAATTGCTCAAAGATGACAGTTACAATTTTTACTTCTTACAAGGTTTCACTAATTTTACAGAAATACTGTTAGCAGACAGCAGATACATATCAATGTTATAATACTAAGCATTTCATAAATCGTACAACGTGTACAAACTGCTCGTAAGATCTGCACTTACATTTCATTTCTTTGATTTTTATTATTTATTGGTCTCTCACGCAAATTACAAAAAATAAATTTGGCAAGGCGGCTGCAAAAATACTAAATTTTTCTAAAGTTTTTAGTTCTTAAGAAGTTTCAGATATGCAGATAATCAATTTAAGCAATAAGGGTTAATTGAAGATTAAAGATTTTTTTTATGGCAAACACTTTCAGTTTTGTCCTTTCCCTAGAGGGAAGCGAACTGACACCAAAGTAGTCCCGTGATAGGTCTTTGGTGGTAGAGGCCGGTTCTAGTTTTAACACTTTCTATGAATAAGACCAATCACTTTACATGGGGTTGTCATTGGACCAGTCTGTTGGACCAATTGACACAAATTTCCCGCAGGGTTTTAAATTCCATTACATTCCTTCCTGACTCAAAATTTTGAGTTAAATAGTAATTTCGCCATAATAGTATTTCTTTGTTCCACATTTCATCCAAACGGCTTAGCCGTTTGTGCTTAATTGCAGAATACTCAAACAAACTTCTCTTCTTTTCTAAGTATTTAGTAAATCGATTTAAAAACAACTGAAGACTTTTCAATGACCTTTAACAACTTGTAACATAAGTTGGGTGTTATCAAAGAATTGAATTTTGAACATGTCCTGGAATTTTTATGTGTTCACTAACAAGTACTAAGTGCCCACATTTTTTTGCACTTTACAAATTTACCACTGCTTTTGTTAGGATCAACTATCACACCTTTCTTAAGTTTATGTTTTTTTTTTATATTTTACCGATGTTCAGTGTTTTAAATGAAAAAATACATCGCTTGTAGCATACGACAACTATTTATTGCTACTACCCTGCAAATATTAGGACCAGTCCAAACACACGTGTAAAGAGTAGCCCACAAGGGACTAGGACTAGCCCAAAAGTAACTTAAACGTATGGAAAAAACATGGTCTATTTAACATTACGATGTCCTAGGGCAGGACCATTTAACCCAGCTTTGGACTACAAAGGAGTAGTTTTAAAACTACTTCATAATATACTCAAAAGGATGAGTTTTGAAGTCGTTAAAACGCGAAGACATGTCGTCTCACTACAAACACTTTTTAACAATGACATGGTCCATGATTGCATTACATCGGAGTAGTCCATTTGATCAAAATGGATCAGGTGGTCAAAAAATATATTTGCAGGGTAGTTACTCCCAAAGTTGTGGCAATAGCGAAAAAAACAAGAAGCAAAGAAAAGAGTTTATACATGTAATATTGCTACTTAAATTTAAAGGGATAAAAATAACTTCAAATGTGGGCGGGATTGCAGAAGTGGGCATTGCACAAAACAGATTTATTTATATCTAAAAAACGAAAATAAAAAATTGTCCAAATTTGGTACACATAGCTGGTTCCTCAATAGACAACCTCTCTAAGAATATGGAAATTGAAAAAGTGGTCGTGGCACCTCCCGTGCAAAGACATCATAGATTTTTGTGTATCTAGAGAGCTGCAAGAGTCCAAGTTTTCAAATTAGATACAACTAACTTTGTTATCAATACACAATATCCGAAAATATGCGAAAGTAATTAGAAAAATGGGCGTGGCAACAAATAGATTAATCTTTATCTAAAGAATGGAATTTTCATAACTTTCGGTCCTTATCGCACCATGGTGAATAGTATATAAGATTCGGCATAGCCATATTCGGCACTCTCGCTTATTTAAACTTACATCCCGGCCCTGATGTCGATCCACAACTTAGGCAATCGACGACAGGCCAATCATTAACGTTCTCTCAAGCGGCCAACTAAAGGCTAGTTTCCACTATTATACTTTGTATTTACACAAGTCAAAAACTCAAGTAATATGAGAGAGTATGATAATGTGAATGCAATATGTCATGAAAATGACAAGTATTACGAAAAATTATTTGGCATCCCATACGACTTCATTGTTTTTTGAAATTTTTCAAAACAATAATACTTTTCATGAGGGTTGCATTTTTACAAGAGCATGTTCATGTGTGATAGTGTGAACAGAAACTGTAATATTAATTTAGATTTTTTGACAGTCGCAACAAAAATCATTAGATTTCTATCTCACAAAGTATTATCAAATACGTAAGGCTTGTGTGATAGTATAAACTAGCCTTAACCATCGACTTGTCGGTTGAAAAATGGGTGCATTTTTTCAAATTAAACCTCAATTGCTAAAATTTTTATTAAAAGTCAATTTTTCGTATTAAAGATAATAAAGCGCTTTATTCAAGAACAGGTTGTGTATGTGTGATATTGTATACGGCATTATCGAATAGTTTCAGTGAGACCCCATTTATTTTCTTAATTTACTGTAGGGTTTTATTTTTGAGAACTTAAAATTATAACACACGACACAAAAATTGTTAGAATGAATTTTTTTTTATTATAGTCTGGTAGATAATTTCATGGCATTTATGTTTTGAATATTATTACAAACATATGTCCGCCAAAGCTTCGAATTACATATTCCATTCGACCAGTCCAATTTTTTACTACTTTTTCCAATAAATCTGGCCGTATCGCGTCAATGGTGGCTTGAATATTGCCTTCATATTCTTCTTGAATTGGTGGTTTGTCGGAGTAAACCAATGACTCAAAATCTAGAGGAGTTAAATCGCACGAAAGAGGGGGCAGTTAATAGAATCACTTCTGAAAATTAAGTTTTTACGATATTAAATTCTCAGTAAATCGATTGTTGAGCGCGCTTTATGGGAAGTTGCGCCATCTTGTTGATTCAAAATTTCGTTGATGTTTAGCTCATTTATTTTTGGAAACAAAAATTTGGCAACCATGGCTCGATAGCGCTCGCCAATTCCCGTAGCGGCACCGTACAGTAAATTTTAATGCATGTAATGCTGATTCGTTAACGACTTAATTGTCTTCGCGCCAAATACGGCAATTTTTCTTATTGAATTAGACATTTAACCAGAAATGACCTCTGCAAAATGGACGAACTTCGTGAACAGATTTTTTTTTTTTGTTTTTTTAAAGTAAATTTCCACAATTTGAAAGGGTGGTCGGTGTACTAGAATGAATTTATTTCCATCGTTTAAATCAAACTTTAGGCGGTGGAGATCTAAAATCCGACAAGGAAGAGTAAAGCCTTGTTTATTCGCTTAAAAAAAAAAAAACTAAATAGCATTTTTAATAAAGGGCTGCAACAAGGTATGACGTGCAAAAGTCGGAGCCCTCGTTTTTGTGTCACATACCCTAGTCTATACTACCACCCCATGTCATCCCGGGCCTAGAAGTAGACGAGGCCAGCCCCGGTCGGGTTTTATTTAAATTTTCCCGTTCCATTCTTATATTTTTATTGAAATCAATTATTATTTATTAAAGTATTTTAGAAATGTGATTATTACTTTTATTGTAAGTATTATTATTTTTTTATATTCACTTTTGTTTCCATTATTAAATTGGAAGGGTTATTATAATTTGGAGATATGAAATATTTCTCAGTATTTGTATGTACATATTTACCTAGGTGTAGTATTCCATATTTTGTTTCCGTTAATAATTTAAATTTAGCAATAAGGTAACGCCATCTGTGGCCGAGTAGGAAACTACGGCGAAATGTGAATGTGAACCACACCTAAACGCCAAGTTTTTTTCCGAATTTTATTTGACATTTCTCTATTTCAGACTTACTCAATTTGAACCATGGAGAGATACACAATCCAACAACGTGTTAAAGTTATCCAGACTTATTATGAAAATGGATGATAAATTTCGAAGAAAATCATCTTCAGTGATGAGGCACATTTTCACCTCAGTGGATTTGTCGATAAGAAGAATTTCCGCATTTGGGCGAATAATAATCCAAGAGTGATTGTCGAAAAACCAATGCACCCACAAAGAGTGACTATTTGGTGCGGTTTATGGGCTGGCGGCATCATCGGTCCGTATTTTTTCCAAAATGAGGCCGGTCAGGCAGTTACTGTGAATGGTGTTCGCTATCGTGAGATGATAACGAACTTTTTATGGCCCGAATTGGAAGATATGGATGTGGACGATATGTGGTTTCAGCAGGACGCTGCCACTTGCCACACAGCTAACGAAACAATGGCTCTTTTGCGCAACAAATTCAATGGCCGTGTTATCTCACGTAATGTCGATGTCAATTGGCCGCCAAGATCATGTGATTTGACACCGTTGGACTTTTTTCTTTGGGATTATTTGAAAGAAAAGGTGTACGTCGATAAGCCAGCAATAATTCAAGAGCTAAAGGATGAGATAATTCGGCACATTAACGGCATAGAACCTCCATTATGCCTCAGGGTCATCGAAAATTTGGACCATCGGATGGAGGTGTGCCGCCGTGGTCGCGGCGCCCATTTGGCCGATATTTTGTTCCATACATAATTGAGTATACCAATATATCATAATAAAATAAAATTACAATAATTTCCTAAATAGTTTGTGTTTTATTAAAAATCAACATCGGCCCTTGAAATTTAACCACCTTTTATATGTAGGCTAGGAAATATGAAACAATTGAAACAGCTGTGATCAAGGCACTGATAGACGTACGCATGTGTGTGTGTGAGTTGCGTATACGAAAACAGCTATAAAAGCAAAGTGGTCGATCACAAGCAGGGGAGTCAGCTTACCGCCGCCGACTAGGTAAGAACTTAATTAATTGCTTGAGAGTAATACTCCTTCAATTAAATAAAGTTAGCAAAGAGACTCTGGGTTATACTCGTTCTCCTAGCATTGCCTAAAAGTGGTTTAAGAGTCCTCCGCATCTGATTGCCTGGGTGATACCCCGTCAGAGCGTTGGTCACTGGGTACGGGGAATATTCCAGGGTTATACTTGGTCTTCCAGCGCCATCCAGTTCTCTTGTAGACTCCGGTCGTACTGCTGTTGTATTTGTATTAGTAATTTTAATTGTATTGTTAAATAAAGTACGGCCTATCGTGTCGTGTTTAATAAAGTACGGTTTGAAACGTTTCACGAAGACCTGTGTTTTCTTTTGGGGAAAGTGAACCCTGGGGCCGAGAGCATACCCCAGCAACCAGTGAGGAACCACATCGTTACAAAGGCAACCATACAAAAATATGTCAATGCTCTCAAAAGACAATACAAGTACTTGTTGCCTACTCAAAACGCAAGAAATAACATCTTGTCTTTTCTTGCTAAAACAAAATATTTATTATCTTTCACTTTTAAGAAATGATTATCTCGGGAAATCATCGATATGCTTATTTTACCACAAATCTCGTTTTGTCTTGTAAGATTTTGAGCATTCTGGTGATTTCACAACCGAATAATTTACTCACTGGCTCAAGATAAAAGAAAATAAACTGTTATTTTTATGAACTACGTCCGTACGTGCATACAAAAAAAGGTCTGACAAACGCACGCATATTCACTTTGCTATGTTTCTGCATACATAAAGATATGACCAATATTTTCCCAAGCAAAACGAGATTTCTATCTTTTTCGTTTGTATCACTTTGTGAGTAAATTTTCTCAACTGTTTCGGTATTGACAGTTATGTGTAGTTTATAGAACACGAGCGCCTTACTCGTCCGTTCAACTTACATTTAAAACAAAAGCAAATTTCGATTTTTTTTTGTTTTAAATGTAAGTTGAACGAACGAGTAAGGCGCTTGTGTTCTATAAACCACACATTAATCACATTTTAAGAACAAGAAAGACAAGCATACAAAATTTAGTGACATTATCAACACAGTTTTTTCTATGCATGTTTAATTTGAGATGTTTAAGTTTTAACATTCCGAAATATGCATATCGCTTATTTCCTGCAACGTATGACGACTCAAAAAATTAAGTTCTAGAGTGAGTGATGCAGAATTGTTCGCATTGTTTTTCTTTACTGCCCGTCTATACCAGAGATAAATATTGAGACATATACTACACTAAATTTAAAAGTAATGTTATCTTAAATGTACACTGAAAGAAAAATGCATCATATATTTAATGAATCGTTTTCATAAAAAAATTTTCATTGGTTAAATGAAAATTTTCCTTGTCTTAATGGAATTTCATAGTTATAATGAAGTATTTTCGTTAAAATCGCTCCATTGGATTTCGTAATTACGTTAAACCTTTTCATTGTATATATGAAAACTTAAGTTTGCCCAAGTTAAAAAAAAATTTTATTGGGAACATAAAAAAACAATATAAAAACATAATTATATTAATAAATTAATAGAAAATAATAGTTTCCTTAAAAAAATTTAAATTGTAATTAAAAATGTAAGATTTAATCATTTCATACATATTATGTAATATGCCATTATATATATGAAATCAGAATTTTTTTTATGAAAGCAACCTGTTTCAATAATTGAAAAAAAAAAAAATATTTAAAACATTCAAATTACTCTATAGTCTCAATAATTAAAAGTATAAAAATATTTCGAAAAAGAATGCTTTCATAAATTTAAATTTTCATTATTACAATGGAAAATGTCATTATAGTAATGAAACAAAAACTTGCAATTCATAAATATGTATGTTTTTAGTTTTCTTGAATATGTATGTAATAAGTAATGAGCAAACAAATGTTCTCCTAAAAAAACACACCCTTAATTTGAACTGTTGTCAACCAAATAATGTATGTGAAAAAGCTATATGTGGTCTTTTTTTATTTTGCGTTAGCAAAAAAAAATCAAAGTTGTTATTGTTGTTATGGACAATTTAATCTCATATTTACGCTCTTAATTGGAAAAAAAACAATGTTTTTTTATTTTCAAAAGTAATTTTTGGGAATTTTTTATTTTAAAACTACACTGCCCCGGTAGCATAGCTGGTAGTGAGCTAGTCTATCGGCGCCGAGGATCGATTCCCGCTAGAGACTCTGGATTAGTTTAGGGAATTATTAAAAAAAAACCAAAAAAAAAAAAATAAAAAAAAATAAAATTTTTTACTTTTTTTAAATGTGTTCATTAAATACATTTTTGAAACAGGTTTCATTGATCCAACTAAGTGCTGCATAGGTTCCTTTTTAATGCAATTTTTCATGGGATTAATGTCAAAATTCATTGGTATTGCGAAGAAAATTCTTTCAGTGTAGAGAGCACTTTTTGGTACATATTTATTGCCGGCAATTTATGTTGCAATAATAGTTAGTCCATTTTCGTTGACAATTATTGTTAACATAAAATGTTAAGTTTGGTTGTCAAATCCAAAAAAAAAGAAGCAAAAAAAAATAGAAGCCAATTGTATGGGAAAGAAATTAAGTTTGTAAAATGGTAGCAAATTATAATTGAAGTTAAAGAATAAAATTAAAGAATTAAATAAACACTCAAACAAAATTGCAAAAATTTTACAATAAATATTATATTTTTCTTATTCGATCTTTATTATTTAACTTTATATTAATTTGTTTAAGCTTGAGTTCTTTTTTTATATGAAAATATTAATTTAATTTTAACAAACAAAAAAAAAAAAAAATTTAATAAACATTAATATTTTTGTATATAAAAAGACCTCAAGCTGAAACAAATTAATATAAATTTAAATAATAAAGTCCAATAAGAAAGAATTATTATTAATAAAAATAATTTTTGCAAGATGGCGTCAGTTTTTATACTTACCTCCTTCCTTGATTTTTTTTTTCAAATTTTGAGTTAACCTAAACACGTTTTCATATGCCTTTGACATAAGCTTAGCAATAAGAATATTGGTCTGCTATTCTGCCGACGTTATAACCAACTGCTGAAATATTTATCTTTAGTGTAGACCTGGGTTATGTTGTGTAACAAATTCATCTTTATATTTTTTATACTTTCCCCGTTTGAAGAGAATGTGTCGTTATATTTTCTAAGTTGTGCGAGCAACTTTAAACACTTTTATTTTGAAAAGTATTTGTTTTTTTTTTTTTTGAGTTATGACGACGATGCAGCAAATGAGATTATTTGAATTTTATATTTTTTTCTTCACAAAAATAAAAAGCAAGGAACAACCTATTGTCATTGCTTCAAAAATTACAAACCTCCTTGAAGAGGAATTCAAATAAAAATTCTATTAAGTAAAATTGCCTCTCTGTCATCTTTCCTTTTATTACAAGAATATGGGATTTTTGTGGCCACTCGAAAATCTGTCGATGCACATTATTGTAATATTACTCTTCAATGGATTTGAAAGGAGACCGTCAGTCAGTAAGTCAGTCTGACAATCTGTTCGTCAAGTTGTTAGAAAACCAAGGAACCGAACGACCAATATTACCAAAATTCAATCCCACTGCATAAAGGATTTTTCCTATTAATTCTAATTTATGAATGTATAAGTATGTATGTATATCTACAAACACATACTCTTATTGCAAAACAAAAAAAAAAAAATGGTTTTATAACCCTTTTTAAAATAGCACATACTTTCCTTTTAAAGTAAAATTTATATTTTTTATGTAATACGTTTTATTGTATTGAATGTTCGTTCTACTTGTGTACATAAATGCCTTTTTGGGGAATGTACAGAATTCAAACATTTTCTTTCGTTTTGGTTTACTTAAGTTGAGGCTTGTAATGAAATGTTGTAATGACCTCTACTCTAATGTGGACAGAATATTGTTAAAATCTTTCTTAAGAGATTAAAAAGTAACTGCAATAAAGAATATAAAACTCTTAAAAATATAAGAAAAACATGTTTTAAATGTAAATTGCAATATGTTTTAAATATTTGAACAGTATTATTGGAAACAATGTTAAATGCCATATAAACGAACCTCATTAAACCGAACAATTGTGTAAAGTTTTAAATCAAACAATCTGGACATCCAATAAAAAGGGCGGTTTTGCCATATGAAACGTAAGTCGACGTAGAATTTCAATATATCGATTGCAACATCAGCTGTGTGGCTTGTGGTTAGGTACCTCCAGCCCCTAAACAAGGGGCGTGTGTAACAGTTATAATACTGCTGAATTGTACACTCGAAATTGCCCCGACTTATCTAAGAAAACATCAAAATTAGCAAAAAGTTAAAAATTTGTGAGCCGTTTCGGTCGCTAACAAATCAGATTAATCTAGTAACCCCTTTTAATAAAAGATAATAGAAACTTGTTTAAGATAATTTTAGATTCCTTTGCTTCCATTGGACCGCTCTGTTCATAACCTTTGCCCTTCTTTACATACCCACCACTTTAATTTTCTTTTGAAAGACAAGAAGTTATTTTCCTAAAATTTTACTGTCTGTCTTGCATATTTTTTTTTCCTTTGATTTGCAACTCTTTTTAATAGTTTATTGCATTCATACATTCTTTAAAAATATTCTTGTACATTTTCATGAGGAAATAATCGCAGATTTAAATTTCAATCAACCATAGATTAAGGATCAAAATGAAAATGTTTAGAAAGCGATATTTTTTGTCTGCCTTTGTATATCGACTATTATGTAGCAAATCCTTTGATATTAAGGTTTTCATATGAAATTTTCGCTTAATCATTAAATAAATTTTAGACAAAATTTTCTACTTTACTTTGAATAAATGAAAAAAAAATATAATAATAATAAAAATAAATGAGCTAATAAATGATTTTTTCATATATTCTTTTTTGTTAGTTATCAAAAAATTTATCTATGAATTTATAATATTTGGCACGTATTAACTGTAAGCATTACGTCAGCTTTAGTAACACATATTGTATCTAGAGATACATTTGTAAGTGTAAGCATATAAACTGAACGTATGTAAGTATGCGCAATAGTAGTTAAATTATATGAATGTTTGAATTTTTCTGGGCGAATACATTTATGTATATGTAAATTGCAAACATATTCATATGATTAGCGTCAATTTGTATTTTATAAAATATCAATAATCCTTGCACGCTTTTTTTCAACAACCATATTCACTGCTTCAATCATTACCAGATACTAACCACATAAATTCGGTTTGATTATATTAATACGGAAGTATGTATGTATGTATGTATGTATGTATGTATATCTAGTGAACCCATAATAAGAATAATACAATCAAACAATCAAGACACCAAAAATTTTAACCCAATATGCAATTTAATTTAGAAATAAATTTTGTGTAAAAAATGTTTTACATTAACATTGAAGTATTTGATATTTTAATGTGGATTAAGTTGATTAAATTTAATTTTCATTAAATTCTGTGTCATTTTGACAAAACATCTTAAGTCAATATTTTTAATTAGGCTTAAGTTCATCAAATTTAATTTTCATTAAATTAAATTTAAGAAGAAAGGAATTTTACAACATGAAAATTAATTAAAATTGTTATTGATAATTTTTCATTCTTGACAGTAGCCGGGCTCGAACCCTGGCCGGCAGGTTACCCTGACATGTTTCGATCACAACCACTCGATCTCCTCAGAGGGATTTACCGTCTTACACTCGCAGCCATCGACGACTGCTGACGTCAATAGTCAAACAAACATCAATCCTTAAACCAAATTGTATTTTAACCTTTGGTAGATCGAAATTTGCTTTTTTGAATGATTATCCATTTTTAATTGTTTTTCCTTACTTCTGTTTGTTCGTACTTTTGTCAAGAATTCTTCTTGAAGTCCAAAGTACATTTTTTGCTTTTTTATTTTTGTCTTTCTTCTTCTTGTTGACCTTTTTCAGCACAACTTGAAGGACAAATGTACACATAGAGGCCAGAGTTCGAGCCCGGCTACAGTTAAGAATGAAAAATTATCAATAACAATTTTAATTAATTTTCATGTTGTAAAATTCCTTTCTTCATAGAAATAATTTAATGAAAATTAAATTTAATGAACTTAAGCCTAATTAAAAATATTAAAAAATTGGACTAAAAACCATAAATAATTCAACTAAATAACCACAATACTAATCATCTTAAGTCAAGTTAAAAAAAAAGTTTGGAGCCATACGAATTTTCATTTAAAAAACATTTTTGTTTACTTTTTTAATATTTTGTATTATAAACGAAATTTTTCTTTAATTTTGGTTTATTTTTTTATTTGATAAAAATGATTTCTTTACCGAGTTTTTTTTTTAAACTTTTTGCTATTTTAGCTCGAGTGAAGGAAGGAATTTACAACATGAAAATAATTAAACATTTTTTTTTATTGATAATTTTATTATTGACTAAACACGGGATTGAACTCGGGTCGAATTTACTAGTTTCGAGAACACCCACATTCTCATCATCAGAATTCTATGCCGTTCTACCGTTTTCACCACTGCGGCGGCTTTATGTTACATGTTTTTTCCTTACTTTTTTTCGTCAAGACTTTGTCTTGAAGACTATAATACATTTGTTTTTACGTTTTTTCCTTTTTGTCTTTTTTCGTTGACCTTTATTAATACAACTTGAAGGACAAATGTAAATTATCAAAAACTTCAGTCAAAACCAACAGTTCAATGAAAAATCACAATTGTTATAAACATTGAATTTGAACATTTCGCAGCAAAATCAAAAAAGGGGTTTTTTTAAGCCCAATAGAATTTGAAATTGTAAATACCAACATAAAAATTATTTTAATAAAAAAAATTTTTTATTTGAAAGAATGAATGAAAGTCCACTGTTACAAGCATTCCCCGCGGGGGTTCTAGGGATCATCTTAAGGATATTTCACATCCTCCGGGGGCAAATCAGGTTGAACTCATTCTTTGAACCGAAAGAGGACAATTGTCCTTTGTAATGTATTTAACCCCGAGTAGAGGTGTACTGGCATTCTTCGGAATCTTATGCACTATAAATAAGTAATTGTTACTTGATAGCGCCACATTACTATCAAAAGACAGAGTACTTTTTGGTTCTTAGCTGTACTTTATTGAGCTCGAAGTTATACCTCAGAACTTTAAACTGAAGATGCAACGGACGTCAGTAGGCCCCGAGCAGGCCGATCTGACTGCTGGTGAGGTCTTCGTTTAGTATGATTCTTGCGAGAAATGCTTCCTCTCTTTCAGGTAAATTTTCTTTGCGGAAGCCTTGCTTTTCTGATGAAAGGGATACTATTTAGGATAGCACGTAGTGCTATGGTTAGAACACAAATTCGCAGGTAGGGTGAAGTCATGTTAAATACTGATCTTTTACTTTAAGGATTTAGTTCGTTTGTTTGTTTGTTTGATAAGTTAAAAAATAATGTACATTAAAATGTACATTTATAGCCTATTCGTCGATTGCGAACGAAGACATTTCACTAAACTTCGCTTAACTTACATGTAAAACAAAAACAATATTTTATAATTTATAATTTAAGCGAACAAAAACTTCGTTCGAAGTCGACGAACACCCGTTTAGTGAAAACTTCAATGTACATTTTAATGTACATTACATTTTAATATACAACTAAGACAAAAGTTTTGATTTTTTAAAAAGAAATTATGTTGAATTTAACAACTAAAGAAATTTTTGACATATTGAATGATCGGACATGGAAGAAGATACAGAATTATGTGCAAATGAATGCCATAACTTCCTTATAAATGTTAGTATCAACATAAAAAATTGGCAACAAAGACTTTAACGATATATACTATGTTGTCCTTGTGGGTCCAAAATTAATCATAGGTCCCATATCAACCCTCTTCATAAAATCACTTAAAGGCAAACTAATTTCATATAGATGAAGATATCAAAATAATATTCGGCACAAGAACTTTTTTTAAATCTTAAACTTAATTTGTTCTGGCGGGTCCATGATTGCCATGGCTCCAAAAAAGGGTACACTTGCAAACAATTTTTGTTATATACTGTGGTATAGGTCATCATATGTTCGGGTTAACCAACTATACTTTCTTAATTGTTTAATTTTTTTTTGTTTTTTTTTTAACGCAGTTGAGAGGATTTTCGTGAGTTTTTAACAGAAGTTTAAGCTGGCTCATGCGTATTACAGTTGGGTCTTTAAATCGTTTTTTATGCATACACATACTATCACACAAGTCTTAAGTATTCCATAAAACTTTGTAAGATAGAAATTTAATGAGTTTTGTTTCGACTGTCAAAAAATCTAATTCAGCAATAATTACAGTTTTTATTCACACTATCACACATGAACATGCTGAACAGATCCAATGAAAAGAAAAATAATAAAATAAAAAAAAAATGATAAGGGCGCATGGGATATTAAAGTTTTTTTCGTTATACTTATCATTTTCATTACAAATTGTTATCACAATCACAATTTTACATATTACTTGAGCTTTTGACATGTTAATTAATACAAGTTGAGTAGTGTAAACTTTAATAGTTATTTGAGTGAAATTCGGCATAAATACGTTGAGTATGGTGTGTGGGCCACACAGTGTGGCTCATCTTTAGCAATAAGAGTTCATAAAAATTTGCGTACTAGTATTTTAAAAATACTAAAATTTATATTTTTACAATTCTCTGATTTGTATCGCTGTGATTGTGTAATGACACTATTTGCTTAAAATTTTTATTGGCAGTGACACTCTGAGAGTAAAATTACAAAGTAAGCTTTTTATCTCATGTAACTTATCAAATTTAGTTACAGACGTTGTACTGTTTACAAAACCACACAAGTTGTTAAAAGACGATTTGCTTGTTGTGTGCAGAAACAACAAAAATAACAGAGCAAGACGAAAGCACACTATTTTCATGTTTAAAAAATAAAATTAAGAACTCTGGCTTCTCATTTAGTTTATATTTTCAGTTATATATGTACATTAAATTTTTAAAGTAAAAACCATATCGCATATAATTAAAATTCTGTAAGGTGTAAAACGGGTAATCATAATCAATCATAATAATTATTTCAAGTACGAATTCGGGATTGAATCATCTTTGTAATACTTGAATCAAGCGCATTTTGAGATCAATATAATTTTCGGATTATTTTTAGTACGAATTCGGGATTAAATCAACTTTATAATTCATATTCAAGTGCATTTGAGGTTGATTCAATTTTATTTTTACTTATATCAATTTCATTTGCAGATTATTTCGCGATTGAAAATCCGTACTTGAATCAATCTTTCTGTACTTGATTAAATAAAATCCATACTCACCGTACTATTCAGTTCTCCATAATAATTAAATAATTCACATATCAGACAAAATATGCAAACATTTATTTGAAAAATTGTTTGCTTATTGGGATACATTAATGAAATTTGCAAAATTACAAATATTAAAGATAGCTTTTGTGAAAGCATTTATGTGTAGGACGTGTTGAATATGTAAAATATGTTTTCCTTACACATGCACGTTGACATAAATGTTATAAATAAACAATAAAACATACATACATATGTACATATGTATAAAAGCAATATGTCGGATACTGTTTAAATACACTCAAGTGGTATATATGGGGTTATTTTTAGAATAGGGAATTATGTTCTTTAAGAATATAATTTTTTATCCATTTTTACTTTATCCTCTAAAGAATTGCTTATGCTTCCTCCCTCTCCTCTTTATTAGGTGAATATAAAAACGATGATAAGTTCAATCAAATTTTAGATCATATTATGGCTTTGCGTATTTTGGCCGTTGAATATTTCTCCTAGTTAAAGTAATTTACAATAGATTTCTAGGTTAATACTAAGATTAAGGATTTTTTTAAATCATGCTTTTATTTAATAATTTTTCGGAAATGTAAAAAAATTTTATCTTAGTTTATATTAACAGTATTTGGCATTAGACACAGAAAAAAATATCAAAAGTAATTTAGTTATTAAATAAAATTTGTTAAAACTTTTCTAATATTTAAAACAATTTTCTTTATTAAAATGTTTGTAAATTGTCATATTAAAAATTTGTTTAGTTTATAGAAAATTAATAAGATATCATAGAAAAAAATAATTTTGTGTCAAAAAATTCAAAATATAAAAATAAAAAAAATCTGGATTTTCCAACTAAAATCTATAAAAGAATAAACGATATGATGATTTTTGCGAAATTGAATCAATCTAAACGGTAAGTAAAAATCTATACCGTAGATCTAGAATGGTTTTTCAGCTCTCTTGAACAATTGGATTACCCATGAAAACCACAGATTTATCATAGGCCCCATATAAAGCCCACTCTCGGAAAAGACTTTAGTTTCCATTAAACCATAAAAAATAACGATATTGCAATAAATTTTTGTCTGTCTCGGTTTTATATGACTAGAAATCACACTGTAAAATTTTGCATATTTTCAAGCTTTTGTGAACAAAAAGTATTAAAATTTTCTTTATTGTAGGGTACGGTGGCATTCAAAACCCTTATTTAGAATAATTGAGCAATTTGGTTTCCTTTTGGTTCTAAAAAACCTTCTAAATATATTTAAATTAAGTCTTAAATGACAATACTATTATTCCGGAGGATAATTTTTAATTGGGCTTAATGGAAAATCAATATTTTTTTTTTTGGCAAGTTTAAATTAAATACCAATATTTCTGTGAAGTGATTTTCAAGAGTTGCAGTTTTATGGAGCCAACATCCCACAGCAAATGTAAAATATCTTTAATACAAAATAAGACTTCCTTACAAAATACTGAAAAGAAAAGAAAACAAAAAAAAAAAAAAAAAAAAAACAAATTATAATAAAAAAGTTATAACGAATTCAAACCCCGTCGTTAATTTTGGGCCACCCTGAAGAAACACTTTATCGTTTAACTTAAGACGTTTCGGTACCTATACGTATGAGTGATTTTGTGATTACTTATATAAAAATGTTACTTATACGCACACATATTTGCTCATACTAACACAATTTATATAATTTTTATAGCACTTTTCATATTCTGCATTTTGCCACCACTGTTGCCAACTTTTTTTGAACACTTCCCGGCAAATCGCACTTAAAGACCGCTAGAAACCGCTAAATATTTAATTTAGCGGAATTTTTTTTAAAAAAACCGCAAAAACCTTAACATTTTTAAAAGGTTTTTATAAATCTAGATATAGGATGCTTTTTCAAAAGAATACGACTATAAAATTACGTTGCATACTCAGGTTTATATGGGACCTAGTGTAAATTATGGGCCGATCTTCATGAAATTTGAAAAAGTAATTTATAGTTTTATAATTTTATTATAATAGAATACAGATTAAAAGCTTAACGATTTTACGCGTACTAAAGTTTTTTCCGAGAGAAGGCTTTATATCGGGCTAATGGTAAGTTATCGACCGATCGGCTCGCAAGTTGACAGTGTAATTTTTTGTCATATAAAACTGTGACAGATTAAAATTTATTACAATTTGTTACCGTTTTAGGCGTACTAAAGTGTTTTTAGAAAGTGGGCTTTTTATTAAATTAAATAAAATCAATTAGATAAAAGTAAGTAAATTACATTGCACGGGATCTATCGAGACAATTTAGATCAATACCTTACCTTTTGTTTCAAAATTTTTAGCAAGCTTTAAGTTGTGAATTGTCACACAACAAAATACTAACTAAAAACCGAAAAAAATGTCACACACAATCTTCGGTTCACAAAAACTACAAAAGTAAGTAGAACCGTGAACATAAATAAGTACTTTTTAGGCAAAAAAAGAAAAAAATTAATAAGAAAAAGTATAAAATCTGTTAATTTAAAATTTGAGAAAGGTTTCTATAGCGAAAATGAACCGCTGGGAGCTGTTTAAAAATCGCTAGATTTTTTCCAGCGATTGACATTTCAAAAACGCTAGATTTAGCGGGAAAACCTCTAAATTGGCAACAGTGGTTGCAACTAAGAATAGGGTTAATTTGGGTTTGTACATCGAGAAATATTTCCGAGCTACAAAACGAGACCATTAAAGGAAAATATTAAGGCCCGTTTTTACAATTTACCGATAGCTAAAGGTAGGATCTTATCGGCCAAATAAAAAGTGTACAATTAGTATAATTTTACTTAACCTTAAGTAAGCGATACGTGGTAGGTTAAAGTAAAGTTGTAATAATGGATCACTTTTTATATGGTCGATAAAATCCTACCTTTGGCTATCGGTGAGTTGTAAAAACGGGGGTAAGAGTGCTAACTGGCGGAAGGATTGACGGACATATTACAAAGATGATTAGTGTGATCGTCGGAGACTTTTTATTTTTTAGACTCCTCTTTAGTTGCAAAATTCTTTAATATGTCTGTAAATAGGATATATAGTTGGGTTTATATTATTTTTAAGGCAACATATTTATTTTATATTTAACAAATTGCCTCAATTGATGCACCGATCCTTATATAGTTGTCCACTAGAAAAAGGATTTAAGGATGACAGTTACCACTAAATTTAAGGCAAGAAAATTAAATACATCCATATAATTTTTGGGTATTAAATTTGCAAAGATATATTCTATATACGCAGTTTTAATAAAATTAAAAATTTGTACATTGTGCTTTATTATATCAAGTAAACGAACTAATGGCGTTAGTAGTATATTTATGGGGACTCTGTATAAATTTTTTCCTCCTTATGGGAAAACACGTTGGGAGGAAATTGAAATTTAAAAATTCCTCCTTATGGGAATCACGTAGGGAGGAAAAAATTTATACAGAGTCCCCATAAATATACTACTGGCGTTGAAAAGCCGTCCATATTTCCATAAAAGTGACCATATTAATTAACCGAGGTTTTTGTTTAATCGGTTTATTATCGGTTAATTAATCGAGCGATTAACCGATTAAAGCAAAAGCCCGATTAATTGAATACCCTAGCATGTATGAAATATATGTACATAAGTAATATATATATGTGTGAAATTCATATTATGAATATTGTAGTTTTTTTTTGTTTTTGAAAATATCAAAATAATTGATTCTAATTCGAGCTAATTGAATATCTAATTGCATTATCAGAAGTCAATTAGATTTCTAATTTTAAAGGTTAACCAATTTTTTTTGCTAATGGCAACTAATTGCAATTAGTTTTACCATTAGAATAAAAATTTTAATTAGCTAATGGGAATTAGTTGAACTAATTCTAATTGTTTAATCAATTAGAAAATATAAACTAATTGCATCAATTGCTAATTCTAATTGGAATGGTTTTTTTAAATTAGTTTATATCATTTTTTTAAAAATCTAATAAAACACTCAAATTTGCATCATATATTTAAAATTTTTGTTGGATTCGATAAACTGGTCTTTGCCATTTACTTTTTAAAAATAACTTCATGTAAATGTTGCCCGCGACTCCGGTTCAAATGGAACATCGGTAAGGTCCAATTTTGCACCACTTTTTCGTGCATTTCGGCCTGCATTCTACGAATAACACGTGTTATGTTATACTCTAAGGCTTCAATCGTGTTTGGCTTGCCCACATAGACCATCGACTTCACATAACCCCACAAGAAATAGTCAAGAGGCGTCAAATCACATGATCTTGGTGGCCAACTCACAGGACCATTTCGAAAGATAAACTGCTCACCAAATGCATTCTTCAATATGTCCATTGTTTCAAGAGCTGTGTGGCATCTGGCACCGTCTTGTTGAAACCACATATCAACCAAGTCCAACTCAACCAATTGGGCAAAAAAAGTCACGTATCATGGCTCGATATCGTGCGCCGTTGACGGTAACGTTTCTTCCACGGTCGTTTTTGAAGAAAAATGGACCGATGATGCCACCAGCCTATAAACCACACTAAACTGTCGTTTTTTCGTAATGCACCGGTAACTCTTGTACGGCATCTGGCTTTTCTTCACCCCAGATGCGAAAGTTTTGCTTTTTTACGTATCCATTTAGCCAGAAATGAGCCTCATCGCTGAACACAATTTTTCGATAAAACAGTGGATTTCCATCGAGCTTAATGTTCATATTAAATTTCAACGATTTGCAGTCGTTGATCGTTTGTGAGTTTCTCCATGATGAAATGGCGCTAAACAAATAGTTTGATATAATAAAAAGACAATCATCAGTTTATTGCAATTTTTTTTTCACTCATCTGACTAAAAATTTTGCACAAAATTTAAAACACAAAACTTGTGTTTTCATAATTAAAGCCAATAATTATTCCGCTATTGACAAAATTAAAAGTTTAATTTTCTTTGCTTATGCATATCACCAGAAAAATCAAAAACCATGCAGAGACAAAATACATTTTTTTTTAATTTTAGTGATATTATGTTTTTGTACAGGTTTTGATTGCAAGTTTAAATTTTGAATTGAGTGTAGATTGTATGCACTCAATCACAGTTAGTGATGGTGAAAAAATTTCAATACCAATTAATCACTTAAGCTGGTAAAAAATAGTAAAAACTAATTTTTTGTAGTTTTATTTATATTTCTTGTTTAACTTCAAAAATAATATTGTATACTTGTAGCTTATAAAAACGTTAAGTTTAAAAAAACCGCTAGATAGATAATATTGATACATTACAAAATTTTCGTGTAAAATATTCAGTGTTGTTCACCTTTTTCGCAAGATCGAACAGAGTACTAGGCTTCATACAAAACGCAAAAGTTACAAAAGTCTCTTTTTAAAATCAACATTAAAAATTATGATACATTTTTTAATTTCTTTTAAACACACCCAATAAATAATTTTATCATTTTGTGAAGCACTTATGGTACATTTAACATAATAAGCGCACAATTATGCGCTACGCAATAAGACATACAGATATGCAGAAAAGTAAGTGAAAGAACTCTCAACAACTTTTATAAAAAAATAGCATTTCAAGTGCCACGGCATTCCCAACATTTTTTATATGCCCTGAATAATGCGCTTTATGTGTCAAAAATGTATTGCTTCAAAGTGACAACTCGCCATGTAAAATTCATGTCTTCCGTAAGCGCAATGGTAAGCGAAACTTTTATGTTTCTCCCTTACAAACCTGCTTCGTTGGAAGCTTTATTATTTATTTTTTTTTTGGGCATGTGAACACCAAATGACGCGTTTACGATTATTCTTAAGCCCATAGTACACGGAATGTAAAAAGTCACATGCGCATGTGGTTCTGACGTAATTTTGACGTCCCTACAAAACCAGAACAACTAGTTCGTGTTGTGTGATGACGACAAAATAACGTCAAAAGTACATGTGCATCTGGCTTTTTACATTCCGTGTACTATATATCGTTAGATAAAATGCAAAAGGGCGTAACTAACAAATATATAATTTTACAGGAAAAGCAAAAAACTTTATAAAATTAAAACTATAAACAAGGCAGGAAACATGGATTGATAAGTCGTCCATGGACTTCTTCAAATAATTTTAAAAGGAAACCATTTTCATTATATTTTGTTAGAAAAAACTGTGTAATTACGTCGTTTTGCATTTATCAAATAAACTTTCTTGTAGTTACGTCCCTTTGTTTTTTGTTACTTAAGGCGTAATTTTTGATCGCAGAAGTGTAAAATTTTGTCACGACATGAAGTTCAATGTCATTTATAATCACCAAGCAAAAGCACAATTTTGAATTTTTTGTTAGTTACGCCTTTTTGCATTTTAGCTAACGATATAGGCTTTAGAAACTTAGAAACCAACTGTAAGCAAACCGTTAATCGGTTAACCGATTAATTACCGGATTAACTGACCGGTTAATTTAAAATTGGCTATTTTCGATTAACGATAAAACCGGTTAATATCAGTCGATTAATCGATTAACCGATATAACAAAATTTTTAAAATTATTAGTATTTTTTATGTTTTAACTATTTGTTTCGCCTCATAAACAAAATTTATGTGTTTAGAAAATATTTTTTCATCTATCTATCTATCTTCTATCTATATATATAAAAATGAAAAATGTTTGTATGTGTGTTTGTTTGTTTGTTTGTTTGTTTGTTTGTTTGTTTGTTTGTTTGTTGGCTTATAGACTCCTAAACTACTGAACCGATTTTCCTGAAATTTTTACAGATACATCACGTGAGCCCTCAAAATAAAATAGGCTACTTATTTTTTCGATAGGGGCAGGGGAATTGGTATCCCCCATAGGATGCCAATATTAATTATCGCATTTATTAAGATCCGCTGCACGCATTATGCAGAACTTTTGGTAGTAAGATCTTCTGAGCCCCAAAATTAAAATAAAATAGCAGTGGGGGAAGTGGAATCCCCCATAGGACGCCAATGTTTAATATCGCATATCTAAAGAACTGTAATAGTGAGAATGTTCAAACTTTCTAGAAGTCACTCTTATGGTATATAACACTTTTGAAAATAACAATAATGCGGGTAGGCGCAGGGGGGGAAATACCTCCCATAGGATGCATATATTAAATATCGCTCAACTGAAGAATTATTGAAGGGAGAGTCTTCAAAAGTGGTTAAAGCTATTCTTATAGTAAACTATAAATTTCAATATACAAATGGGCGGGGTAGACGGGGGAGGAGCAGTACCCCTCATATATAGAAATATTAATAAGAGCCACTGCACGCATTTTGTTGAACTTTTGGTAGTAGGATCTTCTGAGCCCCAAAATTAAAACAAAATAGCGGCGGGGGTAGTGGTACCCACCATAGGACGCCAATGTTTAATATCGCATATCTTAAGAACTGTTATAGTGAGAATGTTCAAACTTTGTGGAAGTCACTCTTATGGTATACTTCACTTTTGAAAATAAAAATAAAGCGGGTAGGCGCAGGGGGGGAAATATCTCCCAAAGGATGCACATATTAAATATCGCTCAACTCAAGAAATATTAAAGGGAGAGTCTTCAAACGTGGTTAAAGCTACTATTATGGCAAACTTTAAATTTCAATATAGAAATGGACAGAGGAGGAGCAGTACCCCTCATAGATAGAAATATAATTTAGAGCCGCTGCACTCTTTTTATTAAAATTTTTGTAGTATGATCTTCTGAACCCCAAAATTGAAATAAAATAGCAGCGGGGAAATGTTACCCCCCATAGGACGCCAATGTTTAATATCACATATCTTAAGAACTGTTATACTAAGAATGTTCAAACTTAGTAGGAGTCACTCCTATGGTATACTACACTTTTGAAAATAAAAATAAAGCGGGAAGGCGCAGGGGGGAAAACCTTCCATATGATGCATATATTAAATAACTCTCAACTGAAGAAGTGGTTTAAGCAGTGTAGCGAAGCGCACCGGGTTAAGCTAGTACAATATATATTTCCTTCCAGCAATAAATTCTTAAAATACTGTACAAAATCAGAAAGTAAGGAATTCGGAAATAAATTGTTTGCAGAATGTTCTGTGCTGAGCTTTGCCAAGACGAGTCAGATGATGATCTAACAACAAAAGAATATCTTGGTAGGAATGCAAACAATCTTTAAACAAAATTAACCGAAACAATTAGAAGCCTAGTAAAAACTTCGCCTACAAAATAATGTGTTAAGTAATCAGAAAAACTTAAAAGCACTACTTACAATTGCATTAAAAAGCAAGTCATTATTTTTTTACCGACATACATCCAGAAATAAGTAGTTTAAGAAGTTGTTATAGAAGCAGTTATAGAAGAAAGCTACTTAATAATGAGTGAGAGAAGCTATTCATTTTGAAAAAGTAGGCGAAGTTTTTACTGGGAGTGTTTACAATTTTAAAATTTTAAACCGGTCTGTAATGGCAAAATTAAAGATGTTTTTATGTTTAGAGAAAGCCTGGAAAATGACAGAGAAAAAGGATATTCTGTATTATGGGTTGCTTGCAATTTCTCCAACATCTTCGATAAAAAAAAAAACTTTTTCCATGTTAAGTTTTATCAAAACTACAGAAAAGATTTGCTTAAATCCTAAACATATAAGCCAAATTATTTATCTAAAAGATTTTGTTTATAAGATCTCCTTAAACTATGGAATAATCAAAATAGTGATCTCACAGTTTATTTTTTTAATAAAAACATAATATGTTTAAAATATGTATTACATATTTTTGAATAACTTGTTTTGTTTGCTCGTTTAAGTCCAATAATAGTTTCATTGGTTATGAAATTGTTTGTTTTTTACTAATAAACTGCAAATAATAAATAATTTTTGCATATTTATTTATTGAAATTACTTAATTTATAACAAAAGTTTATTAATCGGTTAACCGATCAACAACAAAATTAACCTATTATTAACCGAATAAACCAAAACCTCGGTTAATTAGTCGAGCGGTTTACTGATTAAAGCAAAAGTCCGATTGAATGATACCCTACTTCGTACTTAATTATGGTATTTATATATATATACTGATTTCAAAAAAATAGATACCGGGCAGGAAACCTCAATATTAACAAAAATACAGCATTCAAACTTTTGGCCATTTAAAATCAGTAAAGTTTTCGACAGTAAAATTTTAGCCTGGTAGAATTAAATTGTTCCTATGTTTGCACATGAATTATTTTTAATCTATCTATATACATACATATATGAAAATGAAAAATGTTTGTATGTTTGTTTGTTAGTGACATACACGAATCTCATGAATCTCATATTAACATTCCTTAAGACTGCACAAAGAATACAAACCAACAATATAAAATTAAATACAACAAAGGTTTCATATTCTGTCATTTTTTTTGTTTAAAATCATATTGTTTAATTAAAAATTCATATTTCATAAATTTATGTTTGTAATCATATTTCATAAAATTATATTTGTAATAGAATTAAGTAGAATAAGTAACTTGGAAATAAAGTAAAATCAGTTTAATATCAACTCCAAAATAAAACACTTGTTTTAATTTGTCACTTGTTTGTTTGTTTTTTTGTTGGCTTATAGACTCCTACACTCCTGCACCGGTTTTCTGAACAGTAGCATCACGTGAGCCCTAAAAATAAAAGAGGCTAGTAATTTTTCGATAGGGGCAGGGGAATTGGTACCCCCCATAGGATGCTTATATTAAATATCGCATATCTTAAGAGCCGCTGCACGCATTTTGTTGAACTTGTGGTAGAAGGATCTTCTGATCCCCAAAATTTTAGTAAAATAGCAGCGGGGGAAGTGCTACCCCCCATAGAATGCCAATGTTTAATATCGCATATCTTAAGAACTGTTATAGTGAGAATGTTCAAACTCTGTAGAAGTCACTCTTATGGTATACTACACTCTTAAAAACAAAAATAAAGCGGCTAGGCGCAGGGGAGGAAATACCTCCTATAGGATGCATATATAGGATGCATATATTTTATATCGCTCAACTGAAGATCTGTTAAAGGGAGAGTCTTCAAACGTTTTTAAAGCTACTATTATGGTTAACTATAAATTTAAATATAAAAATGGGCGGGCTAGACAGAGGAGGACCAGTACCCCTCATAGATAGAAATTTTAATAAGAGCCCCTGCACGCATTTTGTTGAACTTTTGGTAGTAGTATCTTCTGAGCCCCAAAATTGAAATAATATAGCAGCGGGGGAAGTGGTAGCGCCATAGAACGCTAATGTTTAATATCGCATATCTTAAAAACTGTAATAGTGAGAATTTTTAAACTTTGTAGAAGCCACTCTTATGGTATACTATACTTTTAAAAATAAAAATAAAGCGGGTAGGCGCAGGGGGGAAATCTCTCAACGTATTTTCCTGTATGGCACCACTATCAATAAATGGGTAACCATATTATATTTTTAAAATAATGATTTAAGAAGAATCATTAATATGTATTTGAATAGGAAGCACATAAGCAAAAATTTAAGGAGTTACTGGTATAAGTGATTATTTTTAAAAATTGTTAACTAATATATTAAAACTTCGTTTGGTCAGCTTTTTGGAATGCACACATTTATAGTTTTAAATTATCCTTCGCCGTGTTTTATATATGTATATGTACATGCATTATTTCTTTCAACACATTATCTATTTAAAGCACGTAAAAATACATAAAAATTTTTTAAATGCTACAAATATAGCACGTCATTAATCATTATTATTGCACTTAACTTGGATAAATTATAGCACAAAACTGTTAAACACACTGAATTACTTTTTTTTCTTAAATTTTAATAAAACGGCCTGCCAAAAAGGAAGAAATATAAATCAAATTAAATTGTTTACAAATTTTGAAATAACTTTTGATATTAAAATAAAAATTGTTTCGATCGTTATCGAATGGCAAAATTTGCCGCCCTGAATGTGTATTTGTTAATTTTTCTTTGAGCCGATCAAAAAAAAAAAAAAAAAAAAAAAAACCTTTGGTTTACTCAGAATTTGCCAAAAGCCCAATAGGAAATATAGGAAGCAACAATAATAAAGAAATAAAGAAAGAACATAAAACATGTATTAGGATTTTAGATAAGCAAAACTAAATTGATGAACTAGATTTTTGTGAGAAAAAATTAATATTTACAGCATTTAGCCTGTATTTACAGTATTTACATTAGGGAAAAAACTTTTAACAGAAAACTTTTATGCCGACAATACATTTAATATCGCATAAGAAATTGCAGACGAAATCTGCTCTGAATTTTGCTACAGCAACTAAACACTTTTGCTATAAATGAATATTTAAACTCTTTACTGTTAAACCCAGTTACATTTACACTTGCATATGAAAAAATACAATGCAACTACAAAGATTCTTGTTAAATGAATTCCTACACAATAAAATTTTAATATAAAATTGTTTCTTAAGTACTGTGTCATTATTTTACTTGTATTTTTGCTCAGTCTTTGCTTTATTACATCTTAAGTGGAATTTTGCAATGGAACAACAAAAGCAAAAATCCTTTAACGTCCATAAGTGTCAGTATGTGGATAATGATAGAAAGTAATAAAAATGAATTTAGTAAAATTAAAAAAAAACGACTGCGTTGTTAAAAGACTAGATGAAGAAAATAAATCCCAGATAAGGTGGGTCGTAAGTTAGTGAAGTAATTTTAAATGTAAAGTATTCATTTTTCTCCTGAAGCACTTTTTTTTTAACTAAAACTCACATATATAGAAGAAGTTGCATTGAGAACTTAAGTCTTGGGCGAACTGTGGGTTTGTGTGTGCCTGTTACCTGTAAATATTCAAGGCCATTTTTTATACTTTTTAGCCACAGTGGCAATGAAAACTTTTAAGGACTTATCTTTTATAAGTTTGGTCTTAAGAGCTATGGGATTAAAAAATTTGAGTTAGGGGATTTCGGGATTGAAAGCAGTTGAAAGAAAATTTTTTATGGTATATAACAAAACAAGAACAAATTCACCTAGAAATTTTATGTCGTAATGAAGGTGAATCGGGCATGCATTGACAAAGCCTTATGACGATATTAGCTGAATAGCCCACGACAGGAACCCGCAAGGCAGTCACAGACCAGGAAATACCTGAAGAAGGTTCGTTGAAGCAGAAGCACTAGTTGTAGGTCGAACATGGAGAGAAATCGAATATTAAGCATTAAATAGAATCATTTGTAATTTTTTTTACGGGCCTATGTTCCAACATATTTTGTCGCAATATTTATCGGAATAAATAACACAAAATTTAACGTTTTGCAAATTAACTTATTGAAGGTGCAAATCTTGTTTGGGGGGGGTAATGTGTCATTTTTATGAGTAATGGGTAATAGCTGAGTTATTCAAGCCCAAAGTCAACTTTTGTGCAAAAATGCTGATTTTAGTAAACTTTGGGGGCTTTGAGGCGCCATTTCCCCCCAACCGAATTGAATAAAATTTTGCAACAATTACTTTTTTGGGAAAGGGAACCGATCTGTGGAGTGCTGAAAGACAAATTCACAAAAACAAAAAATCCCATATGCGCTAATGGCAGTCTAATGTTCATTTAAGAAAATTGTTAAGTGCCACAAAATTAAAAATCGATGCAAAAAAATTTCAGTTTATTTTTTATTGTTGTGACAGCACCACTGTATCATAATAAGATTACTTCTAAATTTATTATGATTAAGATGATAATAATAGGATTACTTCTTAGCTTATTATGATTAACATGACTATAATATGATTACTTCTTATCTTATTATGATAAACGTGATAAGAATATAATTAAGGGAAAAATATTATGATGTAATATTACGAATATATTTGGTCATAATATAATTTTATAATAATCGTTATATGGTGGCTACAATCATAATTCTTATCATAATATGTGGCTCTTAGAATACGTTTACCACAACCATGTTTTTCTTTGCGTGTAGCTCTCTCATATAAATACTATCCCGAAAATAGCTTTTAATGCCACAACTTCCTTATAAAATTTTGGTATTGACAAAAAATTTGCCAACAGAAACTTTGACGATAGCTTCTATGTCATGTCGAAAATTTGTGTTGGTAGGTTCAGAATTTAAAATAGGTCCTATATAAATCCCCCTGCCCCTAAAATCACCTACATACTAGAAAATCTTATGTAGCTGAAAAATATGTATAACATTTGGCTCAAAGAACTTTTACATAAATCTTAAATCATATCATTATTTTGTTTTGGCGGTTGCCTGATTGCCCCTGAATATTATATAGAGTACACTCTCAAAAAGTTGCCTCTAAATTCTGTAGTGTAGGCTATGATAGGTCGGGCTTGATCGACTATACTTTCTAAATTTTTTTTTTTTTTTTTTTTTTTTAGAATTTTGTGTAAATTATATTTTTCTGTGGTTTCATTTATATTAAAATAAAGAAAACTTGAAACATTTAAAACTTTAATTCTTTGAAAAATTGTAATCTTAAGCAAAGTGCGGTAAAGTACAATCCATTTAAAAAATAATACAAAATGAAGTGGAAGAATATATAAAAGTTTTTTTTTCTGTAGTAGATTTGTTAAATAAAAATAAAGACTTTAAAAGTGAGAAGCAGAAAAGTTTTTTGTTTTATTGTTTTATGTTCTTTTCACTTCTTTTTTTTTAACATCTAAAATTCGTTAAATTGTAGAAATTTTTCTATGGCAAGTTACATGAAATAAGAATTTTTATATTCACTTTACTTATTTTGTTTTTTGTAAAGAAAATAATATGTGAATGGTTTTTCTTATTGTAAGAAATTCAATTTATACCCTCCACCACAATAAGTTGTGAAGAGGGTATAATAAGTTTATCACTGCGCATGAAACTTTTTTATTATTCATCTCACTATTATTCATTAAGGGCCATTATTACAACTTATAAATAGTTATTTTTAGGATGCTATCTGACAGATAAATAGTTTTTGGTTATTACAAGTTAACATTAACCTAAAAAGTGACTGATAAGCTAATATCAGGTTTGTCCTCATGGTAACTTTACAAGTGAACTTTAAGAACTTGAAGATGCCATATTTTCTGCTGAAGATATGGTAACTTCAATGATAGTCTTAAATTACTCAACAAAAAACAAAACAATTTACCATTAAAACCAAAAATAAAACACAAAAATTTACTTTTGTTTTTAATTAATAAATAAAACAAAACTAAGTCGTTGCCACTACGTATTTTAAACAACCAAAAGTAGTCGGTATATACTGCAATGTTGCCACAGTATATAATTACAATTTTTATTTTATCGGACAGTTGTAATAATGGAAAAAACTTATTGGTCACCTTATCGTTCAAGATAGCTATTGTTCACGTTAACTATCAGCAACTTTATCATTAGGTTGTAATAATGGCCCTAAGTATATATATTCTGGTTCTTTGAGTAATTCTAAGTCGACTTAGCCATGTCCGTCTGTCCGTCTGTTGAAAACAAGCTTACTTTCGAAAAACTAAAAAGAAATAAACAAACTTGGTGTTAAATGGCTTGTAGTTATCCATAGCAGTTGAGGATTGAAATCCAACAAAATCGGTTCAGTAGAATCAGAGCTATGAATCAAAATGTGGAACCACCACTTTAAAAAATTGATAATTTTGATACAAAAACTAACATAAATGGTGAAAAAATGCACCGAATGATATGAGATTTTGCAAATGTCTGACTGGAAATCACACTGTGAAATTTCATAAAGATCGGTCAATAATTTACCCTGGGCCCCATATAAACCCTACTCCCGGAAAACAGTTTAGTACGCCTAAAACCCTAATAAATAGTGCTATCATAATAAATTTTGGCACGTCACAGTTTAATAGGACTAGAAATGACACTGTGAAGTTTCGTAAAGATCGGTCTATAATTTACCCTGGGCCCCATATAAACCCTACTCCCGGAAAACAGTTTAGTACGCGTTAAACTGTAATTAACAGTGCTATCATAATAGAAGTACGTCACAGTATTTTGGGACTAGAAATGTGAAATTTGCCATAGGCCCCATATTAAGCCCACTCTGGTAAAGTAATTAAATACGCCTAAAACCGTAGTAGATATGGATATTGCGGTAAAATTTGTTCAAACTTAGTTTCATATGGCCAGAAAAAATGTCATGCAATTTTGTGATATACGGTCCATAACTTACCTTAGATCCCATATTTAGCAGCCTTCTGAAATTCACTGTAAACGCTAAAACTAATTTCACCACTTTATTGAAATTTATTGAAATTTATGTTTTTTTAAACCAGAAATACCTCTGCGGAATTTTGGGATTATTGGTTCATAACTTATTATGGCTCCAATATAAATCCCCCTCCGGAAAATCATTTAAGTTCGGCTAAAGCTGTTACGAATCATGCTATTTTACTCAAGATTGTCGGTCAATAATTTAATATACATAGGTCTCAGCCGCAATTTTAATGCTGATGTCTGTTTTTATAAAGATAAATTAATAAATAGTAAATAGACATCACTCCTGAAATATTCAAACTCTCGATGGAGGGTATCAATGATTCGGCACAGCCGAATATAGCACTCTAACTTGTTTTATTCTGTTTTTAACTATTCTATCTGTTAACACTTTGGGTGTAGACCTCATCTTTGAACATGACAGGAGGCAGAATTTAGACTAGATGACAGTCACATAGAAGCACGTTTATGAAATATCTGAATAACACAAGTAAAAGTGAAATATTCAGCTTTGCCGAATTTTTAAAACTCTAAAGAGAGTTAATAAATTTCAGAAGGCTCTATATGGGATGTGTGATAAATAATAAACTACAGTATTAGAATTTGTTATCGTTTTGGCCGCAATTAGGGCCTGTGTTATCTATATATAAAATAGTAACGTTAGATACTGACTAATGCATTATCGCACAGCCTGTTGATCTGCCTCCAAATCGTTTTGGGGTAGAAACGTGTAAATTCGGTAACCTTATATCTCCAGAACTTAAAGAGATACAAAAAATGTAATACTTATCGTTGTTCTTTAGGAAAGTTTAGGGATTAAACGGGTGAAACCTGTATTATGGAACTTTTTGTCACCCCATCTATCTTTTAAACCAATAAACACACAGAAAAAATATCTCAAGAAAATTTTTAACAACACAGTTTGGTAAAAATAAAATTTTAGGTCAACAAACTTTTTATTTAATTCAATGAAAAAATTACTCAAAATTACACTTTGCAAAATAGCACTTAAAAAAACATATTTATGTGTTGTTTTCAGGTGACAAGCAATTGATTGTCACCTGGAAACAGCACATTAATAATGAAATAATTAAATATTTCTTTATATTCAATTAAAAAATATTTAAATCAAAGTAAATACTGTATTTTAACAATTCTTTTCCATTTGTAATTCTCATTCGCTTCACAGTTTTATTATAATATATTATATTTAGTTTTGCCAAAGTCTTTGGAAAAAGGTTTCCTGATGGTCTGGCCTAAGCAACCAGCGAAATGCGCAAAGTAGCTCGCTTTCCCTCAGCAACAAATTTCAGTATATTTATCAAATATGACAAATTGGGAATTTGGCACGTCATACAGAAATCGTATTAAAAGTTTATATCGTATTCTACTACTACTACTAACTAATCTTAAAAGTTCAAACAGAAATTCGGTACTGTTTCTGAATTCAGACGTTTAAGGGGCGAAAGTCTTAACTATTTTTGATACTTTTTTTACAAAACATTTTTCTCCATTCATTGACATATACATTCGTATTAATTTATGTGCTCCCACTACAATAATGACCAACCAACAATATTGAAATTCTTGATACTTAAATGGTGGGGAAAAAAGTACCAAAGGGGGGAATTAGCTTTTTTTAAATTTTTGTTAGTATTGGACCTAGAAACATAAAATTAAACGTGCAAGGTCCTGATTGAATGATACGTGGATGATGTTTAGTGAATGAGAAGAAAGAGGGCTTTTGTTACTTTTTAGTTCTTTAAAACATATTTTTTCAGTTTTATACCTTAATCATTAGTGGCGTATGAATTTCTACTAGTTTGTCATTCCATGTGAATCTATTTTTAATAATTACTATTGTGGTTATTTTGTTGAACTATTTATGGTTTTTAATCCAAATTTTTAATATTTTTAATCAGGCTTAAATTCATTAAATTGAATTTTTATTAGATTATTTTTATGAAGAAAGGAATTTTACAACATGAAAATTAATTAAAATTGTTATTGATAATCTTTCATTCTTGACCGTGGCCGGGCTTCGATTTTAAATCGAATTTAATGAACTTAAGCCTAATTAAAAATATTAAAAATTTGGATTAAAAACCATAAATAGTTCAACAAAATAACCACAATACTAATTATTGTTAAAGCTAGGGCACGAGCTCTATGTGTTCATTTGTCCTTCAAATTGTGCTGAAAAAGGTCAACAAGAAAAAGAAAGACAAAAAGAAAAAACAAAAAAAATGTACTTTGGACTTTTAGAAGAATTCTTGACAAAAGTACGAAAAAACAGAAGTAAAGAAAAAACATGTAGAATCAATTAAAATGGATAATCATTCAAAAAAGCAAATTCCGATCTACCAAAGGTTAAAATACAATTTGGTTTAAGGATTGATGTTTGACTATTGACGTCAGCAGTCGTCGATGGCTGCGAGTGTAAAACGGCAAATCCATCTGAGGAGATCGAGTGGTTGCGATCGAAACATGTCATGGTAACCTGCCGGCCGCGTTTCGAATCCCGGCCACGGTCAAGAATGAAAGATTATCAATAACAATTTTAAATTATTTTCATGTTGTAAAATTCTATTTTTAATATTCACGTAAGGTCCCATAAAGTATATATGTAAATTCGGGGTCCTTTAGTAATTCTAAGTCGATTTAGCCATTTAGGTGTCAAATTGTTTCTAGTTCTTTTAGGCTGTTCGGGATGGAATTCCATCACAATCGCTTCAGTAAGAAAACAGTTGTGCAACTAAATATGGAAATACCTCCCTAAAAACTTGACAAAAGCTAACATAAATTGATGGCGGAATGCACCGATTGTCATTAAATTTTATCAAATTCGTTTTGAATGTGTTCAAATTTGGTGAAGGTGGGACCATAATTTACCTACGGCCCAATGTTGAGACCACTCTAGAAAATGATATTTGCATGGCTAAAGCGTAACGAATAATGCCTTTTAGATGAAATTTAACATAATCTTCTTTCATAAGACTCGAAATCACATGATATGCGCCATATAAACCACAATCTCGGATTACACTCTTAATCGGAAAACTTTATAATATTATTGCAAAATTTAGTCGACTACACTTTGCTAAGACAAGAAATAAAATTTCGTAAGAATAGGTCTATAATTAAAAATAGGCCCTATATAAGGCTCACTCTCTAAAATCAACTTAAAAAAACTTAAATTGCAACCATATAATTATTTTGGCAAAATTTAGTTGGATAAAACAACTAAACACACGAGTCCGACAAAGATTTACTTAAGTTTAAAAAAAGTTTTTCTTCAAAGTTCCAGGAAAAAACTCTGTTCGCGATATACCTGGCTTTTTTGTGGTTTTTTAATCTAGAAACATAAACTTTGGCATATAAATAAATATGTTCACGAAATTAAGGGAGACACTCACGAAGTAACGGAGTTTATGATAGTATTACCACACTTTATGACCAAAAACTAACTAAATTTGCAAAAAAAAGCAAAAAATTAAATATTTTGTTACTTAAAAAATTATATTTATCGGTGATATAATTTGATGTAGTTATTGTTAATCTAATAGGAATAAGTTATGCCCATTAGTTTTTTATATTTGAAGGAAAATCATAATCTAAGTCATGACAACATTTACCCAACCTTTTGAGTCCAAATCTACAATAAAAAAAACTAAAAAGATAAAGAATATTTTATTGTTTTAAAAAAAATATTTTCCTAATTAATAAAATCGAATTAACGGTTGCTTAATGTAACCTATTTCTCAAATAACTTTTAACGCTGTTTATTTGGCTAGATGATGGAAATGACAGAAACTTTTTATAAATTCTGAAATTTCTAAAAGTTTTTTGTTGAAATACTTTGACCGGAGAGAAACAGTGTTGTTTGTGTTGATCCATTTTATAAATTTAGTATTGGAATACTGTTCTTTTATTTTAAAAAATAGGGATTTTCAACATTTGTAAAAGTTGTGAATCAAATTTAATGCGTTTTAATTGTTAACCCTAGAGTACGAACCATATTTTACGTACGTTGTAACTGATGATCGTCGATTCGACGATGTATTTTTAAACTGCCTATAACTTTGGCTTAAAAGCAAATATACTTTTTCAATAAATGTTATTAATCATTATGGCACCTAATAAGTTTATATAAAAAAAAATTTTATTTGAATTCATATAGATCATAGTTGGGGGTAGTGCACTAAATATTGATTTAAATCAGCATTGAACTATCACTAAATAAAACTGCAAAGAAAGTAGTTTGCACTCTTTTTTACCAGCTTTAGTGATGATTGTTATTTTTTAACTACCACTAAAAAATTTTGAGTGATATTGCAAATTTTTTCACTATCACTAAACGCAGATTTGAATGCAAAAATCTGCACTCAAATCAAATAGTGCAAAATTCGGACATGCAATCAAAAAAGCTGCATACAAATATTGTCTCACTAAAATTTAAAAAATTTAACTTTGTATGTGCATGTTTTTTTGATTTCTTTTGAGGATATACATAAGTAAAAACATTAAACAAAATGATATTTTGTCAATAACGGTATAATTATTGGCTTTAGTCATGAAAAAACAAGTTTTTAATTTAAAAATTAGTGCACCAATTTAAGTTGCACTAAATGAGTGAAGAAAAAAAAAGTTGCAATAAGCTTATGATTGCTTTATTTTAAATCAAACTACTTTTTTTTGAGTGCAAAATTTTTTAACATCACTATCACTCATGTTTAGTGAGGCTGCAAATTTTCAATTCATCACTCAACATCAACAAAATGATTGCAATATTTTTGCACTATCACTAAGTGTGAGTTGAAACTGCAAAATGAATGCACTACCCCCATCTATGATATAGATACACGAAATATTTAATTTTAGAACTTTTTTATTTTATGTTGCACATTTTTTTGGGATCATAAAAAATTACCTATAAAATAATTTATCTAAAATCAGAAAACGGCTCCATCGATCATTAGTAATCAGCTACCGAGCGAGCCCCGCCTTCGTAAAATATAAAAATTAAAAATTCTTTTTCTCTATAAAATTCGATACGACTTTGAACTCCTTTTTTTGTTTTTAAAATTTATTAACTTTTTAAAACAACAAAAACTAAAAAGGTAACAAAGAAATTACTTTTTTCTTTCTCAGCCTTTAAAAACAATCATTCAAATAATACAAAAGAAAATAAAATATTTAGTTATTAGCCATATTTTACGCAGCGCAGCGTACGTCCACTTACTACAATCTTACGGCATAAGCTAATGTTGTTCAAAAAAGGGCGTTATTTGAACACTCATAAAAAACTTATATAATAAAAAGTAAGTGAGCTGCGTCGATTCGACGAACAGTAACCATCATGTTGATGGCTAAACAAGGTGAAAAAAACTAGATCGAGCCACTAAATGGGAACACTGCTAGTCATATACATCCTGATTTAATCATCTTTTATCATGATTCGGGTAAAGGGACTTTCAGAAGGGGATTTATTTGACCTATAGCATATTGTGGACTAACCCACACAAAATTCGATGGGTAGGTTAACATTTCTTTACAGTTATACATTTTTTAAAGCATCTTATACTTTTTAAAATGGTTTTAGGCTTATAAAAGTATTTTTTTGTGAACTGGATTTAAATGATTTCTAGTCCTATTGACTTATGGCAGACCAAAATTCTATTATAGTAGCATTATATGGGACCTATGGTAAATTGTGGACCGATGTTCTAGAAATTTAGTACTACGATCTCTTGTTATATTAGAGGAGTTTGTGCAAGTTTAATAGCAATCAGAAAATCAAATTTTAGGAAGGTTGTTCCAGATTTGGATTCATAACTCTTTTCCTTCCAAGCCGATAATGCGGGATTTTAGTCCCAAACTGCTTAGGAAAACTAGAAACAGTTTGACACTCACATTTTTTCTGTTTAGTTGTTCGATAGTAAGCGCGATTTTATCAGACAAACGGACACCACTGATTCGACTTGGGACTTGAGTGTACCCATGGGACATCATTAAAACACCAAAATGGAATTTTGCTATGAGGTTTATATTCGTATAAGTGTTATGTGTGCCGAATATTATATTATTCATTATTTTACCTGACCTCCATACCAGCGTACTCCCAAATTTAATGTTTTAAAGTCATTTTTAATACTATGGAAAACGTATTTAAAATTTTCTTCAGGCTAATATAACACTTTTACTTGTTTTACTATGGGATCTAAAATACAATAAATGTTTTGCTTACAATCCCATCCACCGTATGTGTATGCAAGTTTTGTCATTGCGTTGTTATTTGTATTAGTCTTTTATTAATAAAAGATATTTTTTGAATTTTCCTAGAGACCTACCAATTTTTTTTTGATTGAGATCTCACTTTTTTACTAGTAGAAATCATATAAAGCAGTGATTATATAGGATCTATAAGAAGGTTTGGCTTATATTTCTTTAACATCATTTAACTTTGGGCTGATGTTTTTAATTTCATAGAATATTTCGCGACCTTTGGACAACAAGGTTCTATCTTACATGTAGTTTAGGTGCAAATAGAACCTTGTTGTTCTAAGGTCGAGATTTATTAAGCTTTATGTGAATACAAATTTTTATTAAATCAAACTTTAAAGAAAACTTATTTCTGTAATCTTTCGCTCGTATCTATTATGCCACTTTTTACTTAAATAAAATTTTGACATACATAAAAGTTAAAAGTGAACAACAAACTATGAAAAAATCATTATTGCAAAAACGTGACATATTCTTTTTATTTTATTTTTATACAACAACTGTAGTTTTTGCCTTCTATGTTAAAAGTTTATACTGTCATTTATCATTTCCGCCGGAAGTTCAAGTGAAAACTTTCTTAACTCCAGTATAGAAGCTATTTCCATATTACTATATATTTATGTACATAAATACGTTCGTATATTTTTCAGCGACGTGTTAGTGTATGTGTGTTTTATTACAGAAACCTAAAGTTAAACTTAAAGTTTTTCTAGCCAGTTTCCTTTTATTTTTGTCACAGGCTGTGTAGGCTTTGCATGTATCTCAAACTATAGTGTAATTTGGTTGGGCGTTAAACTTTGTTTTCAAATTGTTGTACTTAGATCTTCGCCTAAAGAGGGTTACGCTTTTATAGCTTTAAATTTAAAACTTTGATTCAATTTAACTTGTTTTAGTCTACTACCACACGAAATGAAATCATGTTGGTCATTCCATGTGCAACACCAAAAAATTATTTATCATCGACCCCGTAAAGAACAAGATAAAACCGAATCAATTTCTAAAAGACTGATATTGAAATGTGGGGCATTAGTTGTGAAGAGGACAACCCAATAAAAACTTTTGTTGAAATTCCTTTATACTTGGCATAACGATAGTTCTAGTAGATATGAATGAGTGTGCGAAATATTTTTTTCTATGATGTTTATTTGTCAAGTTATGGGGTGGTTAAGTGTTGCCGTTTTCAAAAGAATATTTTTTTAAATAATTTTTTTCAATTAATTAAACAAAAAAAAAAAAAATATTCAGTGATTCTTATAGAAAATCGATTGATCTTAAAAAAAAAAAAAATTTTTTTTCAAATTAATTTTTTTTTTCATCTGCAAAACCGGAAATGACCAATTTAAATCAAATTTTTCTAACTTAGTCCTATTTTTTTTTTAATCAAAATTAGCTTAATATGTCCTTATAATATTGTTAAATTGCTTTTAGTGTAAAAGTTATGCAAATTTCGTTACGCTCATACATGTGGTTATTGCAATGTTGTACCTACGGTAAAAGGAATACAACGTTTATTATTAATAAATTCCACATTTTTTTTTTTTTTTTGATAAATACACTGAAATTTATTGTTGAGGAAAATCTAGTTTCTATGCGCATTCCATTGGTTGCTGAAGCCAGATCATCAGGAAACCTTTTTTTTTATCTAACTTAGACCTAATTTTTTAATTTCCTTTTTAGCGAAATATGCCTGCGGTTTTTCAGATGAAAAAAATTTTTCTTTTCAAATAAATGTTTTTTTATTTAAAGATTAATCGATTTTCTATAAGAATCAATTAAATTATTTTTAATTTTTAGTTCGAAAAAAAATTTAAAAAAACATTTTTTTGCAAACGGCAACACTTTACCACCCCGTAACTCGACAAATAACCATCGTAGAAATATTTCGCACACTTATTCATATCTACTAGAACTATTGTTATGCCAAATATAAAGGAATTCCAATTTGGTTGTCCGCTTCACAAATAATGCACCATGTTCATCTTTTTATTTGTTTTAGTACCCTATTGTATACTTCATTTCCTAAATTATTAAAAAAAGTACAAAAACCGATTATTCGAACCGGATCTGAATAGAAAAAGCCGCAAACCGGTTATTAAAAAGAACGCTTTTTCGAATTATTCGAAAACTGTTTTTTTTTTTTGTGTATGTCGAATATTTGATAACTTCATTTACGCGAAAAAAAAAATAGGAAAATCCGCATCAAAGCGTTGATGGAATGCAGGTGTTTGATCTGGCGCAAACAGATCCTATATAATTATATAATTTATAATATATAATTTTCCAAAAAATCAAATGTCTGATTTTTATGGAAAATTTTAATTAATGTTGTAGGGTATTAAAGATTCGGCCCGGCTTAATACTGTTTTATTTGCTTCGCAACATTTGCTTTATACATTTGTAAATTTAAGGAAATTCATACGTATGAACGTAAGATTGTTGACTTTATTATTTTTAAGCATTGGCGTTAAGTTTATGACAAATATTTTCTTTAAATGTACTATGTCCAAATTTTGGTTAAAGTCGTTAAATAAAAAAAAAATCTCTTAATAAATATTTTATAACTTTATAAATACATAAAGTCATGCTATACCAAAGGGATTTTGAATGTAACACTTTATAAGCACCATATAATTTTATCTATTTATCACAACAATTGTGATAACTTAAGCAGTATTTAAAAGGGCCCAAATACATTACAAGTAATTATTTTCAGGAAGACATACATTTCTTGTTTTATTAGTTTTATGTAATAAAATTTTCTTCTTCATCATAAAAAACTGAGTTTGTATTGTTTGGAAACTGTTTAAGACATAAAGGTCAGACAGAAGTCGCTAAGCGACTATTTCTTTCAAAATTAAACAAATTTATTACACCAGAGCAGTTTTAACATATTCTGGAAATCAATGTTTTTATATATTCCGATATGAAAATACTAGACCATTGATGCCCATTTCAACAAACGATTGTTTATAAACGACACTTCTTTGTTTTTTACGCTACTTAAATTTGTTTATATTTTTTAAGTACAGTATGTAAAATAAATGATGATTAATTAAAAAAAAAAATATTTTATTGCTTTTACGGTATGATATATATATTTTTTTTTTTAATTCCCCAAGCTAATCCCGCGAAGCTCTACGCTTGTCTGCAGGAACCAGAGTCTTTGGCGGGAATCGAACCCGGCGCTGATAGACTAGCTCACTACCAGCTAGCCTGCCGGGGCACTGACTCCGAAGCATAAACGTAGAAGATTTTATTTGAGTTTTCTCAGATACAATTCTTACTTTCAATTTTCAAACATTCTTGCAGTTCACATTAAATTTTCTATTTTTCTTTTGATAAAATATATTTTGTTTTCTAAGAATTTTTTAAAAATTTCAAATATCAATTAAAAAAATAGAAAACTTGGTATGGACTGCATAACTATAAATTTTTACAACCAAAACCATTTCTTGTGATTAAATTATAATGAAAATCTTTGCACTAAGTTTTTCGTGTTATTGTACTTTTAAATTCTCTCACCAAAACAGCTGCAACACAATTTTTTTAGTATAACGATCGACTCAGAATCACTTTCTAAGTCGGTCTATGCTGGCTGGTTGTCTCTCCATGTTACCTTGTGTGTAAAGTACGGGTCGCAATTCTGCACATAGTTTGATGGAAATTTGTACATACATTTCATATATCAGAAGAATGAAGCCTATAGAAAATTATGAGAAACGGTTCATAATTTCCCATGGCCCCCGTACAAATTTCTTTTCAGAAAAGTCTTTCTGTTTATAAACCAATTTATTATGTTGGTTTTTTTAATACAATCCTCCTCTACTAAAAATAATGCGGTTTTCGAAATAAGATTTTAAAAAAATTTTTATAATTAAACCACTTCGTTCCTTTGTGTTACGTACCATATCACCTAATCGGAATGTATTTAGAATCTGAATTTAAAAATTAGGATAAAAATTCCAGGTAGAATAAATGGCAGCAAAATCATAATGATCCTTCAATTTTGGACATCCTTTACTTAACCCAACTTTTAGTAGATCGATCGTCTCAGAAACACTTTCCAAGTTGGCTCAATGGCTGTGTGCATCTTGTGTAGCAATCACACGGCCATTATAAAAACATTCAATATCGGTAGAAATTTCAAAAAGAATTTTAATCGATATCGAAAGCCAAAATTTGACCTCATGTCGTAATTCTCGCTAGTGAATGAAGCCTACTAAAAACGGCGAATTAAATAATATACTTTGATAACCTCCACAACTAGTGTTGAATGAGATTTTACTAAGTTTGTCCTTCCGCGTGAAATTTTTTTTAATATCAAAGTAATTTTTGGGAACAAAATATTTTTAATTAGAAAGATTCTTGATAAAAACACTGAAATTTATTGTTGGAGGATAAGCTTGTCACTCAATGAGCATTTCACTGGTTGTTTAGGCCAAATCATCAGGAAACATTCTCCCAAAAAATTTTAAAAAAGGCAAAAATATTACCAAACAAAACTGCAGAACGAATGAGAATTGCAAACACTCAAAAAATCTTATTTGCAACGATATCAAAGCATAAACAAATTTCTTAAATATTCATCTTGGACACCATAAGTTACATACTTTGTTAGACCTTGAACAATTCTATGTAGATTTAGCCATGTCCGTCTGTCTGTCGGTCATCGTTTTCGAAAAGATAAAAACAAAGTTATTTTGATATCAAATCGTTTCTAGTTCTCCTAAGTAGCTTGGACTTAAAATTCAGTACATTCAGTAAGAAAAGACTTAGTCATAAACCGGTGTTACCACCAGTAAGAAAAGACTTAGTCTTAGAAAAGACTTAGTCATAAACCAGTGTTACCACCAGCAAAATTCAAAAATACACTTGAGATGAAGCAAAACTACCCGATTTAAATGAAATTACACATGACATAAAATTTAAATATTATTTAATAAAAAGACATTTACAATGACTTAAAAACACAACAAACTCATTTAAAGAATATCAATATTAGTCAAACTGTCAAGATTCTTATTGTAATTTTAAATAAATTAACAAAAATAACATTAAAGTCTTAAAAACTATTAATAAAACATAAAATAAAACTCCTTAAATAATGAGTTTAACTTCCACATTTGGTTGCATATATCTAGGGAAGGTTCAAAATGCTCATTGCCATTCGTTTATATTTTTTTTCAGCCCCATTGAGCTTACGAAGAGCTGTCATACTTTTTACTTTTTGCTCAGGCACATTATCATGGATAGATTCATGCTTGAACAACGCCACCAAATTGTCCAAATTTACTTTGAAAATCCGCCATCGATTTTCTTAGCTTATAGGAGACTTCATGAATATACTGACGCTAGGCGATGTGTTGATTTAGAGAAAATAAATTTTTTTTATGTTGTCTACCATTTTAAGTTTCATGGTCTTAAAAATACCCTTTATACCTTATTTAGTAAACAAAATGCCTGCAGAGCTTTATACAACTGTCCCTTTCGTAATTTAGTTTTACAACTGTAAAGGGCGTTGAATATTCTTCAAACTAAAGCTTCGTACAGAAGGTGGTCAGATCTTACAATGTTGACTAAAAATGCCTTGCAACTGTGTGAACATTGTACGCTATTTTCATTTTGCATATGTGTTAAATTAATGCATCTAACATTGGGACCATTGTCAGAAAAATGACAACATTGTAAGATCTGACCATCGTTTGTACGAAGCTTAAAGCATTAAAAAGTTGCAAGATACAAATAAAACAAGTAAGAAAGTATAGTCGGTCAAGCCCGACCATATGATACCCTACACCACAGTATTTAAAAACACATCATGCTTATATGTCCATATAAATATGGATTTATCTATATTTATAAAATTCATAAAATCGGTTGGGAAGTTTGTGAGAGGCAGAAATTGCCCCACCTCCCCTTGTGGTCCTATTTTTAAAAAACTGTAATGCTTATGTGTCCATATAGATATGGATCTATCTATGTTTTAAATTTCAATTAAATCAATTTGAGAGGCAAAAATTGCCCCTATCTCCGCTTGTGGTCCTATTTTAAACTGTATAACTTATGTATGTGTCCATATAGATATGGAAATATCTATGTTTTAAATTTCATTAAAATCGGTTTGATAGTTTCTGAGAGAAAGAAATTTCCCCCTATCTTCCCTCGTGGTCCTACGATTCGGCCCATTTTCAATAGGCTTGGTCCTTGTGCCAATTAGAACCGATGTCCCAAATTTCTCCAAAATTGCGACCTGTACTTTGCGCACAAGGTTACATGGACAGCCAGCCAGCCGGACGGACATCGCTAGTTCGACTCAGAAAGTGATTCTGAGTCGATCGGTATACTTTAAGGTGGGTCTAGGACCAATATTTTAAGGCGTTACACACATCAGCACAAATGCATAATATCCTCTCCACTATTGTGGTGTGGGTATAATTAATTATATGTTGGAATATTGGAAACTATCTTCCCTCAGGCTAGTTTTTGGACTGAATAACTTTTTTCAATAAACTTCAGGTTCTAAATCACTTAGATAGGCATCTTTATCCAAATCTTAAAGTCCATCTTGCAACATTCATTACTAAACTTTAGAAAATATATATTTAGTGATTGAAGTCTTTTCTAAAAAAGAAACCGAGACTTTGGTTCAGAAGACTGTGCATTTTTATAAATGTAATCACTGAAATCGAATCTTGATTTTATTATATCTTAAGTAAGAATTTCAAATTACACCTGAATTACACTTAAGAGAAATTACCCACGCTCTTCCCACGACACTAAAAATTATACCAAATTCGGGTAATTACCCACAAAGTTGCCACTGTCAAAAACCCAAATGTGGAAAAACTACCTTTAAAAATTTATATTTGTTGTTCCAAAAGCTACTGGCCGAATGCAACTATTGTTATTAAATTTTGCACAAACTCTTTTGTGTCACTAGAAATCATACTTCTAAACTTCGTGAAGGTCCATTTATAATTTACTCTCGGGAAAACAATTTAGAACGCCTTCAACAGTAACGAATAATGCTAATGTAGTAGAATTTGGCTGTCATACATAGTTTCCAAATTTCGTAAACATCGGTCCATAATTTACCGTAGGCTCCACACAAAGAGTACTTTTAGAAAAGATTAAAAAACTCCTAAAACCGAAATGAATTAAAATACTGTGAGATGGATTTTTATAAAGTTTATTTATATATATTATTTATAGATCCTATTTACTCCGGCAAAGGGTATCAAAGATTCGGTACACCCAAAACCTTCTTATTATGTTCACATTTAAGTCGTATTCACGTTTCCAAATGTTACGGTTCGTATTTAACAATTAATAGCTTGAATAATTATACGACTCACAAAAACTGCTTCCATAAATACGTTTTAAATATGAGATTTCCAAATTTGCCATAGACCCCAAAAAGGGACCATTCATTGGGGTTGAGCATTACATAATTTGTCTTGTCCGATTGAAATTTTCGTACTTGTATTTATTTCTATGTATTAAAAAAACTATAAAAAGTTTTAGAATACATTTTATCTTAACTTGGAAATTTAGCATTTAGTACCTTATAAAAAATACACTTAATTATTGACCCATAAAAAAATTTACATTCTGACTTATTTTCTATTTAAAACTTTATTTGCATTTTGTTTTCTCCCCCTAAACAAAAGAACTTTTCAACAAATCTCCAAAAAATATACATATAAAATTGAAAATGATGAAAAGTATTGTGAAATAAACTAAAACCATTTCTAGCTTTATACATTTTATATTTTTGCAATTTATTGCCTCTTAACTGTTTTTAAAACTTATTTAGTTTTTAGCTGTTTTATTATTCTCTTTTTCTGTTGTATATATTTTCATTGTTTTATTTTTCATTTGGCAATTGTTGTTTTGTTTAAGTTTTAAACTGATTACCCATTTTCTCCTTGAATAGATGAAGAAGAAATAAGTTCATTGTAATATTGTAATTTTGTATTAAATTGACATTTTAATATACAATTTGTTGGAAAAGTTTTATTTTGTTTACTTTGTATTTGAAAAAAGAGAATAAAAACTACGAGTACTTATGGGTTTTTTTTTATTTTTCTAGTAATTCAAAACATTACCTTAATTTGCTAGTTTTTACCAAAAGGTTTTCCAGTAGTTAGTAATTTTTATTGAATGAACAATTTAACTTTTATTGTGAGTTAATTGTAGTTTATTATAAATAAGAATTTGGTGTTTCACAACTATGAATGTGAGAGCATTTGCATGTGTAAATCAGTGTTTGAATAAAAACCGAACATTATTTAGGGTACGGTACACAAACCCAGAAACGACATCTTTTTTTTAGTTTTTGTAAATTAGTACAAAACCCTTTATACCGTTTATTACTATGTCCCCGAAAGTAACAAAAATAATGTAGTGTTCCGTTTTTCATTATAAAACGGTACAGTTTTAGTGGTTCTGTAGACATATGTACATTATATTTTAATATTCTGTAGTTTTTTTCACATTGATGTAGGAATGCACAACTAAAAAATTTTAGCAACGCTTCTCACTAGTTTTGTTGTTGTTGCTTGTCAATTTGCAAGACTACAGCAGGTGTGTGTATTGTAAACATGTTTTGTTTATTTAAACATTTTTTGTTTGCTGTTAATTTTTTTGTTAAAAACTGTTTTTTTTTTTGTTTTGTAAATTGTTGTTTTTTTTACCAGCCAAAGAGAGCGCTGACCACAAAATACAGCATGCAATGAAATGTTCTCAGCTTTATTTTGAGTTGAAATAGAACAGTATTTTTTTAATGTGTACGAAGATAACAAACAGAGAAACATTTTTTTAAGGTATATCAACATCATAAACGTTTGTGTTTTCTATATTTCTACCGTGCAGAACATTAAAGACAGTATATGAGTTTGTGTTTTCCATTTTTCTACCGTACAGAACATTAAAGACCGTATATGAGTTTGTGTTTTCCATTTTTCTACCGTACAGAACATTAAGGACAGTATATAATGTAAATGTTCGACCTCTGGTGTAAATATTATGTATATACATCAATCGATGGATGCTTAAGAGTTTTTGTATATCCAGATTTTATAAACATAGTTTAAGCGATGGATGTGGCTTAAACTTGTAGCAACGCAACTGTATTGGTTTTTATAAGTTTATTCAGACTGAAAGTATTCAATAATTTTCTAAAGTTTTTACCCATTAGACATTTTAATTTAGCTAAATTTCCCTTAATTTTTAAAAATGATTCAGCCAAAATATGTTATAAATGCAGCATTAGTTCTGTTAAAATGTTAAACTATTCTAAGTTAGTAAACGAAAACGACTTTTACAATAAAAAATCAAAACTATCGATAATTTAAGCTTTTCGTAATTCAAAGATTTCCTTATGTTTAATTTATTGTTACAAAAAATGTATGAATAAAAATGTGCAATTTCAGTGTAGTAAATAAACTTTGTAAGTTTTTAATAAATATGGAAAATTTTTAAAAACTTTAAAGGTGATTCTTGAAAAAACAATTACAAAATCACTGTTTAAAAAAACAAGTACCAAATACCCTTCACCATGATGAGGCAAGAACAAAAAGTTATATACATAAATAACGTTCTTTAGATAGGTACAAATAAATATTAATTGAGCCACGCCAACTTTTCATTTCGCCATGCCGAAGAATATAAAAAAAAAACAAAAAATGTATATATGTTCCTAAGCCCGTTTTCTCTTTTGCCAAAGTTGATGTTTGAAATTCGTTTTAAAATCTTAAAATCGTTTTTTAGAACATACAAAAATAAAATTAAAAAATGAAAAAAAATTCTTTTTGGGATTCGAACTGGCAATATCATCAGTCTTAGGAGTGAACTTAATAACTTGCCTACGAATGCTTTTACTGAAGAAGCGTTAAATTAAAATATATTGAGTCTATGAGTTGGTTTCTTTATATGAGCGGCATATCATGTACATGCATTAATGTGTATGTGGATGCGTAAAATTAAACACATTACAAATAAAATCCACCACTTGTAGTGAAGGGTATAAAAATAACAACAAAAAATTACCAACACTGTATTACCATAGCCACTGTATGACCGTTGAAACCAAAATTGAATTGGTTTGTATGGTATGCTTATGTCGTTTTGGTAATACAGTGTTGGTTTGGTAATGTCACGTCTAATTGGACCTTTAAAGGAAAAAATTTGAGGCAGTCGTGGTTTTTTACTCATATCTCACCACAGAATACCACAGAACTGTCACGAGACGGAAGATTTTGTTTTTTTTTTGTCTCTTTTTAAGAAAGCTGCCCTTTTTCATTTCTCTTTGCATCATCTTTTATGCCGCAATACAATAAACACATATTTATTTAGTTGAGATTTATTTGCAAAGCTTTTGTAAAAATTAACTTTTAAGTTTACCACAACACAAGTAAATAATATTTAAGTTAATAAATAACATTATAAAACAAAAAAATATTGTTATTGAACTAATGCATTTTTTTAACGTGGTCTGTGTTTTGTTATTTTTGTTTTGATCATGCCATTTGTGTTGATTGTTGCTGCCTGTTTTTACACATTGCTACTTCCCTACCAAAAAAAGCTTTCTGTCTTTTTCTTCGAAAGCTGCCCTCGCAACTGATTTGGGCCTTTTTCACACGTCCCTTTTTTCAGTTCTTTGGTATTCTGTGGTACCGATCTTGCTGAATTTCAATAGCAAACAATTCCGGACCATTTGTGACATAAATGTATAATAACCTGACCCCCATCATATATGGGGTCTTCGGAAAATCTATTTCAACGGACAGACGTACAGACGGACATCGTTAAATCAATTTCGCTCCTCATAAAGACCCAGAATATATATACTTTATAGAATCTAACATCAATATTATTGAAATTACAAACGGAATGACAAACTTATATATACCCTGTTCACACCTGTGGTATAAAAAGGGTATAAAAACACATACTTGACTATTTTTCTAAATGCGAAAGAACTTTTTCTTTCGCACAGCTACGTGTATAACAATAACAAATTCTCCAACATTTTTTTTTTTAAATGTATTGAAATTGGCAGATAATAACATCGCTACCTTTTTTTGTGGTTAATAGTCTTTTTACACTGATCAACATCTTACATCTACCATCAATTTGCGAAGATGTAAACATCTTTCCATAAGAAATACATAGACATAAAAACCAACTTATTTTAACATCTTTAAAAGATGATCCTATCTTATTTTATTTAATTCTACATCTTTTTAAACAAATTGAACTTCAAATACAAATTTTTTGTTTTCTTTTAAAATTTTGGCACTGTTGTGGGAAAAACACATTTTTTATTAAATTTTTTTTTTTTTTCAAAAATGGTGACATTTTTGTTTGATGGTAGATGTTAGATGTGAGCAATGTAAACGAGTGTTTCACATTTTCTACATCTTTGATGGTAGATGTTAGATGTTGATCAGTGTAAAAAGCCTATTAGGATATAAATACCTTTTACGTTTCATGTTTGTTTCAATACAAAGTTTGATTTTTATAATCCAAGTAAAAAGTTTCATGATTTCGTTTATCTTTCTCAACAACTGATGTTCAATAGCAAACTTGATGTGCAAGAAAATTAGTTAAATATTTTTCTTTGGTTAAAATAAAGGTAAGTCGAAACAAAAGTTCTTTAAAAAAAAACAAATACCCTTCTTCAAAATGTCTATTAATATACAGAGTAACTTATGCTTATTTATTTTGTTTACCTACAAACATGTTTTAGGTTAAACATGGCAGCTTCTCACAGTTTTCCATCTTCTTGTTTAGATTAGATTTCATTGAAGTTCTTCGAAAACTCTAGCATATATTAAATATTTCTTGCCAAATCGCACAGTGCGTTGATCCCATATATTGATTGGACATAAATATAAGAAGTTCTTATAGATTAACATTACTTGGTAAACATATTTATTTCAGCTAAATATTTATGTATATCTTTGTAACTTTGAAAAAAATCGTTTGGAAGATATAAATATAATATCGGAGTTTCTTAAAATCATCGCAAGGACCCGTTTAACTGTTAAACATAGTTTTTCATAAAGAACTATAACACTGATAATAATAATAATTGCCGACTTTAATAAAACTGATAATAATTGACTGACTTTAATATAAAGTTACAAGATAAGTGGAAATGATAATATTGATTTCTGTTTAAAATTTCATTTGACCGGTGCATAAATTCTCAAGCTCTTCTAAATTTTTTGATTCACAGTGGGCTAAATGGTTGCGGTAAAAATAACAAAAAACATTTAAACTATTTATCAAATATGCAAAACACATGAACAATTAGTTTAAATGTTGTTATGTCGGAAGATTTTTCACGATTTTGACGATTTTCAAATGCAAATAACTTTTTAAAAAAAAATTTTTAATTTTTTTCCCGAAACACCTGTAAAATATTTTTTAATGAAGATTTCGTTCTCAAATTTTGAAAGACATCGGAGACATCAAAGTCAATTTTTAGCAAAAATCGTACGGTTTGACATGGAATGACTCATATGCAAAAACATGAACAATTAATATGGAAAATCTAAAGCCTTTACATCACAACAACCGATTAATGAAACTGATATAAGTCAAAAATCACAATAGACTTATCGAAACTTAAAGAACTAGGAGAGTGCAATCTTTAAGTCTAACCTACTACAGCAGACCAATCATATACTAAGCTGGAAAAACAGCCGACAATCGAAATTCAAAGAACTGGTAGACTGAAGTTTTACATGGGAAAATGGAAATGATATGCTCCCAAAGGGGGTAATGGAAAAACACGCCTTTGAAACGAAATTGGTTAAGGTAACACATTGAAACACAGCATTTCGACAAAACATCTTAAGTCAAATTTAATAATTTGAAAAAAATGTTGTTAATCGTACAAATTTTCATTCAAAAAACATTTTTCTTTACGTTTTTAAAATTTTGTATTATAAACGAAATTTTTCTTTAATTTTGGTTTATTTTATTATTTAAAAAAATGATTTGCTATCTTATCTCGACTTAAGATGTTTTGTCAAAATGCCACAGATAAATAAAAGTCATAAGCTAGATTTTTTTTAATCAAATTTTTTAAGTTATGGCCTACATAAAACAACGTGGCGGGCATACATAAAAACTTTAAAAATGATGTGATGAGGAACACCACAAATTCACCAGGAACTATATCAACAAAATAAAAACTTTAAGGAAACGGCAAATCGTCATCTCGTTATTGGTTTGGCGCATATGCCAAAAAGTCGTAATGGAGAAAAACGACAACGAAGGCTTACATGAAGTTTTTTGGAAATACATATACCTGATAGATTTTTTCTCCTCTGCTTCCGTTATATGTTTGAAAGAAAAGTGTAAAGCTTTAATTTTGTGGAAAGTGAAAATTGTGTTTTCTGCCGCATATGCCACTTTTCTAAATTAAGTGTTTAAAAACTATCTTTTAGTGCTGCACACGTATACTCACTAGTGTGTCTCAAAACAATTTACTAAAAAATTACTAAAAATTCTAATGTAGGGTACCTAAATGAGCAAATTCATTGCAAAAACTTTAAGTGAATGAACACAAAACTAAAGCTTGGACATTTTTCTTTTAAATTATTTCTATTTAAGTGAAGAAAATCGTGGTTTTTAACAAAGTTATGAAGAAAACTCAAAAAAAGACCGGCAAACCTGATTTTTAACAAAAATTCGACTTGAGCGATCTCTAAACCTCTTCCGAAAAATCTGACACACTTATACGCATTGCTGTGCATTGAGTTGTTGACATTATATTTTGCATTTGCTTTTTTTACTTGTTTTTATTCCGGCAATAAAGCAAAGCAAGAGTAATATTTATTTTGTACGTTTTTGTATGAGGAATTTGCAGCATTCTCCAAACAGTGGCGTGTAGAGGGAAACAAAGCTGTATAAACTTTAAAATAGATGATATGGAGCAAAATTAATGCTTTTTACGTCAGAAAACATAAAAATTTTCGTGAAACAGGTTTTATATGCCATACCAAACTCAATTTAAAAAAAAAATGGTCGGTAGGTCAAACCAATAATGAGTTGACGAAAAAACTGCGAGATTTTCCCAACATTCTCGATGAAATATTAAACCACGTTCGTTCCGGTACAATACCTGTATTTACAATAAAAATTTTCAAGTGTGAAGAGACAAGAGGTGCGCAAATCGGTGCTTCATTGAACACAATATTGGACGTTTTTCATAGAAAGTCCCTTAAGCTTATAATAAAAACATATGTATATATATATTAATATAAATACGTTGCGACGTTACTATAAGGAGCATAGAGCCTCATCAAACACGTTCTAAAGTGATCTATCTTGCGCGAGAAATTTTATGCCCTCCAGGCCGACAAAGATAGGTCATTCTGCCTTGTATCGGTCCACAGAGCCTTGTTAGCTAATGAACAGGCGACACCAAGTCCATTTATATTCGTTTCACTTTCCCTTATCCCAAACATATTTATGTTATTTTTTGTAAGAGAAGTATACATTTTTCAGGAAGGTTGTTACACATTATGGTCCATAACTCTTTCCCTACAGAAGCGGTTGTAGTGGATATTAATTCTAAACAACTTAGTTTCTGAAAATTTAATGTTCGGCTTCTAGACAACGCACTGTTCAACATACTGTTATCGTAAATTTATTGTGATTTTCATAATATAAAGTTTATCAAGATTGCAGAACTAAAATATTAACATTTACTAATGTTTTGTTTTGTAAACAGTACTAAAGTTATATAAAACTTGTAAAATCTAAACAGTTGGTTCTTTTGTTTTTGCTTCTCTTTATTCTAAGTTTCAGCAACAGTCTTCAACCGAAACTATTACCTAGAATAAGTAAACACTTCTTCCAACTTGTAACAAACCTTTTCATTACATTTGAACTAAAATGATTCCTTTGTCTTCATATTTTCTTTTCTAACACAAAATAACAAAACAAAAAAAAAAAAAAAAAAAACACTCAGCTACTGTTTACTAACACAATCTAGTCTTGTAAGTAGTTTGTATTGTATTCGCCCGAAAAAAGAGTACGAGAGGATGTTGATGTAAGTGTTTGACATAAACTATGGGTGTAAGAAGGTAAATATATAACTCATGATGCATTCTATGCTAAAATATACCAAATGCTTTAATGTGTGACTTAAAACTTTGCAGATGTAAAATGGTCTTTTAGCTATTAAGTAAACCATAATTGAAAAAAATCAAAATTGTACTAAATATTTTGTTATTCGTGCTTAATTCCCAGTTTTTATTCTTGATAAAAACACTTGAAATTTAAAATCTTTTAAATTAAAATTTTGTGTTCCCAAAAATTACTTTTGATAATTGTACTAAATATGTATAAGCTAAGAAAACATTTGTATACGCTTTAAGAAGATATTAATAGTGTTTTATTTTCTAGACAACAAACATCGCCTTCTAAAAAGGTGCATTTATAAAATGTCTTGCCAGCCCTGTAATAGTGCTATTTGATATTTGACGAGAACAAAACACAAGATATGAAAAAGTGAAATGCCCTGTTTTTAACACCTCATCAGCTCGGCATTGGTTTGGCGCATATCATGGTAATTTAACCATGATATGCGCCAAACCAATTCTGACATTTTGTTTTTTAACCGATTTAGCGATTACAAATAAATTTTTGGGTTTGTTTCCATTAATGCAATTTTTCGCGATTTTTAACCATGTTCGCGAAAGACGCGATTTTTACTGTAAGTTTTATGATTTTTTAGAGCTTTAATTATTTTTAATAAATATAAGACTTTGCTATCATGCCGCTGTTAGCAAATTTAAGTTAATTTAGCAATTTTTAACAATTTTTTCCCATAGCAATTTTTAACAAATTTTTCCCATTCCAAATAGTCTAAGGGACTTTTAATCAATTATATGGGTTCTTTAAAAAATTAAAAATTTTCGCGAATTTTCGCTATTTTTGCAAACTTTTTTATTGTATTTTCGGATATTTTGATTTTTTTTAACTGATTTAGCGATTTTAAATATATTTTTGCGTTTGTTTCAATTTTCGTTTAAAGTCGTTTTAATGATTTTAAAAACAAGACTTGCGTTATCGCTTAAGAAATTTAAATCTTCAAGTATATTTTTTTTGTTGTTATATTAAAAAAGAAATATTTTTGCATTTATTTCTATTCTATTAAAACTTAAGTAGAAAAAAAAAATAAAACATAAAGATGTAGAAATTATTGTGTACATTTAAATATATATAAAAATATAAAATGGCAGACTTTATTTATGGTCTATGGAACACTGGGTCAAGCTGTGTCCTACTCTACTCATCCAAATACACAATGACACATTTAACACAAAATTGAAAGCACCATGAATGAAAAATTCAAATGATTTACAGACAAGTTGTAAAAAAGAATTACTGCCGCATTCATAAAAATAAAATAAGTTTGAAATGTGTGTTAAGGCAAAATTTTTATACAAATTTTTCTTAAAATACAATTTAAATCTATTTTTATTTTTAATGAATACGGCAGTATATTTTTACTGAATGTGTTTTACAGAAATATAGCAAACAATGTCATTTATGCCTTTGTAAAGAGAACATCACCCGTATAAAGATCTAGACAATAACTAGGTCAATGGTTGCTATTAATATTGAGCAGTACTTCAATATAAAACTGCATGTTAAAGTGTAGTATAAAAACAAATTTATTTCAAATTTCGATATCGTTATTTGTATTAAGTTTTTTCTTCAACAAACATCAATTACAAAGAAACTCATCAAAAAATAAAAGAAAAAGTTTTCTAATTACAATAAAACTTATGGAATCAGAAATAATAACGTTTTGTTACCACGTTATCAGTCAATTTAAAGTATTTCATTTTAATTATTATTAAAATAAAAAATAATGTAATTTTATTTTTGTATTGGGTGTATAACTTTAATTTAATTTAAGAATTTGCTATCGACGCGAGCAGAATTTGAAAGACGACCTCAGGCAAGCATGCTTAACAGAATAAAACATAAAAATCATATACTTGACAATAACGAAGGAGACAATAACAATAAGAATGGGTTTTGCACACGGTTATATGTTATAAATTGCCCAAAAATTTTTGGAACCATATCTTTTTACAAAATTTTACCTCTAGCAAAAAATGGGGCAAGGACTGCCAGCTGAAAATTTTTTATTTAATTTAAGGAATTTTTTGAAAATTTGACAAATATAGAACTTTATATTTAGTTTTTTTTTTTATATTCCATCAAAGTTAAAAAATTTTGAAAGAATGGAAAGTTGATAAATATCGATTTACCTGGACAAACACAAGGCAAACAGCACAATTTTTATGTATTATTTTCTTAATAAAAAGATCTATCTATCTAAAATAATGAATAATACGTTACCTAGTTTTCTAGATACTGTATCGGAACTCGGACCAACTCCCCTAAAAATTATCTGTTTTTTTTGAACACTAAAAACCAGTCAACTATGAATTTTGATATCTTCTGTGCCAAAAATTTAAATCGTTGCAAAATTTCCTGTAAAATAGGTTTATTGAATATTTTTAGGGGCACATGAAATTTTTGATTTTTGCAACATCACTTGTTCTACATGATCCACTGTGCGACGGTGGACCTGAAAGTCATGGTCAATATACCCAATAACGTATATCATCTTCATATTAAAGGGTCCCAGGGAAAACTTTTTAATTTTAAAAAATAAGTGGTTGGTTTTTCATAAATTACCTGGTAAGTAGTTGTCATTACAATTGTCATTATTCTGAAAACTTCAAGAAGTATTTACTAGTAATGACCTCAGCAACTAGTTACACAGAGAAAACCGATTCGTGATCACAACCGAATTTGGCGCCAATCGAATTTCGTCGGTTGCATGTACTATCACACAATTCGGTTCCAATTACTGAAAATTTTGTTGCTTAGCACAATATTTTTGATAGCAACATTTGAATTTTAGTACACTATCAGTTATAACAACAGATATTGTTAGTTGTTAGTATGATTATTAGAAACAAAATTGTTCTTATACCCGAATATATGATAGCTGCAATTGAATTAACACATAATTGGTGTTCATAACAAGAGATTTGATTGTCGTTATAAATATATTTTTTTTAACCGGTCAAATGTAGCCCATAAGGGGCAAGGACTTGTCCAAAGGTAATCCCAATGAATAGAAAAAATGGCTTATTTTACAGAACGATGTCCTAGGGCAGGACCATATAACCCAGCTTGCATTACAAAGGAGAAGTCTTAAAACTACTCAATGGTATACTCCAGAGGATTAGCTATGAAATCGTTTCAAAACGAAAACATGTCGTTAAAAAACGAAGACATGTCGTTTCACTGCAAACTCTTTTTAATAATGACATGGTCCATACTTGCATTACATTGGACCAGCCCAGGATCAAAATGGATCAAGTCCAATATAATTTGCAGGGTATAAAAAAATAATACATACATACATACATATGTACATGTATATGTTCATACCTATAAGAATACGTAAATTACTTACCCCTATTTATTAAGTTTTTGCACATTTTCCATTTTTTACCGCAAAGATAATTTTAAAATAGAAAAATTAAAAATTATGTATTTTAATCTATCAAATGTTTTGACAGAAAATTTAGTAAGCAATTGGGGCTTTTAATTATTTTTTGGTTGTGAAATCCGAATAATTATATTTTCATTTGTTGTACTCGAATTGAAACTATTCCAACAATCAATAATTAGCTGCAATAATTGAATAAACATTTATATTACAAAATTTATTGACGAAAGCAAATTATTGATTGCAATCACCAATATTCAGTATTGCCCTATATTAAATTCGGTTGTGATTCTAACCATTTGTACTAATTTTTAGAACTAAATTAAATTAGTTATCACAACTAATAAAAGAATTGAAGGAATCATATTTCAGTTGGAACGTCGTTTTAATAATCAAGAGAATTAAAAATCAGTTAGAACCATACATTTTTAATAGTTGCAATAATAAATCATGTAACTTGATCAATATTTTATTACTGCAACCGTTTCCCAACCAATTCGTTTTCTGTGTGTATTACTTCTATTATTTTCACTACTGACTCTTTGCTTACTATTAGTCAGCTCAATAGCTACTTATTATTTGTGTTGTTTTCAGTACTGAATATTTACTTAAGGCTTGCTTACTCGGTAATACAATGTATTACGACTTTGTAGAATCAAAATAATATGAAATTCTCTCCGTGTTTAAAAGAAAAAAATAAAAGTCTGTTGTAAGTATATTTCATGTTGACACGGATGGTATAAGTAAAATCAAAAATAATAACAAAAAAGCAGATGGCTGCAGCTTTACAATTTTTACAAAAACAGCATGAAAATTCCTGAGTTGATTTTAGCTGCTTTTGTAATTTGCTTTTGTGAACTGTTACCACCTTCAATATATGCTGTTAGAATACACCTCTGGTGTGGTGAGAATACATAAGTTTCTAAAATGTCTTAGAAGAAGAAGAAAACATTTACCGCGTCAGATTTTGTATCCGTATTCTCTCTTACTCAATACATTTTGCTTTTACATGATAATATTTTTCTCATTCTACACCATTTTTTGCAATGTCGTAATACATTGTATTACCTTTACTGGTATCGTACTAAATAGCTACTTATTAGGTCTACTAACTAGTGACTTTTTGGCTTTTGGTAAGTATATTGTATTACTTACAATTCAACTTACTAGCAGTAAAATAATAACTAGATATTTTTTGACTTCTAGTAAGTGTATTTGTAAGTACTGAATTCTGTGGACACTTCGCACAAAAATATGTAGTTATTAATTTACAAGATTTTGTTAGCCGTGCTTAATTCCCAATATTTATTCTTGATAAAAACACTAAAATTTATTGCTGGAGGGATAATGTAGTTATTCAGCCGAAAAATAAGTAGTGCTTATTTTTCTCCAACATTACTTGCTAATTTACCAGGAAAGTAAAGTTTTTGCTGTGCTAGGCCATTTATAGAAACAGAATATTTTAAAATTCAAACAAAACATGTTTGTGGGAAGTTTTGCTTTTCGTTTTAAGTTTTTATTCTGAATATGCCAACAATTTCAACGCGTGAAAAGTAATTTGTAAAATTTCAAAGAAGAAATTTTGACACGAAAGCTAAGAACCGCCAATGTTAGCTAAAATAGTTAAAAGATCATAACTTGGTTGCGTTATTCTATGAGAATTATATATTAAACCAAGAAGAGCTTGCAAAATCGTTAAGACCCATTCAAGCAGCAATTTCAAGACTATAATCAAAGAGAAGTTAAGCAAGTAAGAGTGCTAAAGAGTGCTCTTACCTTTCTCCAGAAATACAGAAAAAAACAAATAAAAAAACAACAACAACAAGGGATTTTTAGGTAAAATTAGAGGCAGTCTTGGTTTTTTGCTCATATCTCCGTAATTGTTGGACCGATCTAGCTGAATTTCATTAACGAACATAAACGGAGTATATGTGACATAAATATTAGACAATCAAGTCCCCATAACTTCTGTGGTCTTCGGAAAACCCATTTCAACATACACACGGACAGACGGACAGACGGACAACTCGATTTGAAATTCTCTTCTCATAACGAACCGGAATATATATACTTTATAGGGTGTAGGATTAATATTGTGGAACTTACAATCGGAATGACAAAGTTATATATTCCCTCTTACCTTCGGTGAAGGGTATAAAAATATCTGGAAAATAGTGGTAGGAAAGTCGTGCTTCAATACCCTTTGTTTTTATTAATGCAGCATCCCACTTAAAATTTTGCCTGCAAAGTTATGTGTTGAGTACTCTGAAAAACATAAAAGCAATACTTAAAACTATCATGAAAGAACCAATGAATTTTGCAAGGGATGTCCTAAAATTAGCGCATTCAAAAGTAACTCATTATTTTTTACCTACATACATCCAGAAAAAAGTAGCTATAGAATTAGTTACAGCTACTAAATGAATGCTGTCACTGAAATATCCATCACTGCCGAACAAGGCAATTGAAATAAGCTTGATTTGTTTTTGGCTTTAAAATAAGAGCAGTTATTTTCGTCCAAAATCAATGTATTGTCAAAAAGATGGGAAAATTGGTCATAGCTGACAAAGTCCAACACTTTAAATAAATTTATTAATTTTTAAGTTATGTACCCAAGACTTTTACATTTATACAATTCCAAAGGGTTTTTTCTACCTTATGAACCACATGCATCAATATTTCTTTTATAGAATATTCTGCAATATATCTAGAGAGATGTAAGTATCTCGTACGTTCTTGTACGTACACTATTCTTAAGGACTACAAAGAAAAATACATAAAAATACAATATGTAAAAAGAAACTGAAAGATACATAAATCGTATAACACATTTTTGTATGGAAAAGATTTATATGTTTTCCATGTCTATGTAGAGAAACACTTACATTTACATAAAAGATAAATTTACAAATGACATACGTATGTACATATGTATGCCAAACGATGTTACTTTAAAGTAAAAACTTTTTTCCGCCTCTCTTAAACAAATCTCAGCATCTGGGTGACTTTTTTTTTAAATTTGGTTGCACAGCAATAAAGAGAAAATGTAAAAATGATTGAAAAAGAAAATATCTTGAAGAAAATATTAAAAAAAAAAATATTTTTGAGGTAAATTTTCCATTAGAGTTTTTCCAAAGAAAAATTGGAATATGGGCTTTAAAATTGAATTACGGCTTGACATTAGATACAACAGATTATATCGAAAAAAAAAAAAAAATTAATCAATATGAATGAATGAACAATTTAAATTTTGTGCCATAAAATTATTATTAAAGTAGCTAGACATGTATTCTAAATGCCAAACTCTGTACAAAAATTTGATAGTTATTTGTTCAGTCAGAATCTTGTTGATGTATCTTGGCAAGTTACTCTTTTTATACCCTTCACCGAAGGTAAGAGGGTATATATAACTTTGTCATTCCGTTTGTATGTTCCATAATATTGATCCATACACCATATAAAGTATATATATTCTGGGTCCTTATGAAAAGCGAAGTTCAAATCCGGTTGTCCTTCTGTCCGTGTGTATGTTGAAATGGGTTTTCCGAAGACCCCAGAAATGATGGGGACTAGGTTGTCATATATGTATGTCACATATACTCCGTTTATGTTCGCTATTGAAATTCAGCTAGATCGGTCCAAAAATGACGAGATATGAGCAAAAAACCACGACTGCCTCTAATTTTACCCAAAAATCCTTTGTTGTTGTTTTTTTTTATTTGTTTTTTCCAATTCATGAGGTTGCGAGTTCGAGTCTTAAAAATAAATTTTTTTAATTTCTTTTTAATTTTTTATGTTCTAAAAAACGATCGGTCTTACTTCTTATACTCGTCTCAGCAGGTGGTACTCTGGCAATATGACCAAACTATCTTAGCTTTTGTCACTCGGTTCTATTATTTAAAGGTTTTGTGGTATTCTCGTTTTAGAACTCTGTTTTGATTTTTAGAAGTAAGCGCCTAGATTGGCAACAATACCTGAGGGTTGATTTATACGTGGCGTTGTATATTGCAAGTTTTGATCCCTTTGATACTTCCCTTTTACCTTTAAAATTTTTGTTTAAGGCAACGTATAGATTGGCAGTTGTGGCTTATCTGCGATACAAATCGCTATCCGCCTTTCCGTCTTCGCTTTTTGTAATTAAAAATAAATAATATTGCATAATAATTTTACATTCTGCATATAATGGCGATTAATCTTATTTGGCTTAATGATGGACGGGACATAAAAGAACATTTATTATATATTCTTCTATTTATTATTTGCATTTGTTCTTAAAATAATCCATCATGATGTCTACATATCAAAGTGGACAAATAAGATTTTATGTGTAATACATACTCATAAACCAATATTTATGTATATACCATTATCTACCCAACAAACACGAAGTCAAACCTTTGACATGAAATGACTTGATCATTTGATATCAAGCACAATTCTAAAACCTTTTTTAATTTTTTGATTTAACATTTCTGCATTCCTCTCTTACTGTTCCCATCAATGATCTTTGTGGGTCAATTTGGCCCAACTTTTAATTAGAATTAATCACTTTGAATCTAACAAAATATCAGATTATGTAGATATACATATATAAAATTATACACCGCTTAATTTACTTTTCTTCTTTATTTCATTTTAAAAAAATATGTTTGAAAAAATTTACCAAAACTACTACTGTCACTTTGACAACAACACTTTGAAAGTAAATACAATGACGCTGAAATTTAAAATGTTTAATCAAAGGGGATTCACATTTTTTGACTGTTATTTCTTATATAATTGACATTATAATAGTAAAATAAAACATAAACGAGAGTTAAGGTCAAAAAAATTTGGTGGGCCGCATTGACTCATCAAGACTTCTAGTCTATATAAAGTTTATTTTTTTATGTGAACGAAAAACAAAATTTTTTTTTACTTTATTGTGCTTCAAATAGTTATATCAATTCCTGTTTAGCATATCATCAACATGATAGAAAAGTGAGTTGAAAAGTAATATTGGTTCATACTGACCCAAGGAATTCGGAAGGGTAAACCATTTAAGTTAAAATTAATAGTGGTTTGAATTTAAACATTTGACAAAGTTTTATCAATTTTAAATTAAATTATTATCAAATGTAACTCTCAAGTAAAAAATAAGCTTGGCAACACTAAAGCGTTAAATAAATGTAAATTTTAAAAAATTGTGGTTAAAAATAAATTTATTTAATAACTAAAGAAAAATTACATATTTAGTGAAGTGAATTTGCCTTTGTTTGTGAGAAAAAAAAAATTAGTTACAAAGAGTAAGAATGCGAAAACAATTAAAAAATAATAGTGAAGAAATTATCAGGTTTTTATACCATCGCGGTTCTACCCAAAGCCAAAAAATCTTTAAAATAACAAACAGCCATGTATTTCGTCTTTACAAGATGTCTTGCAGCAGCGAATTTCAATGAGAAAAAAAATTTTTTATATCTATATTGTATTACAAACCACATTTGAAAAATATTTGAGAATAGAGTCTGAAAGCAAGTTGAAAAAAAATATATTTTTCAATTGGAAAATAATTTCCGCTTTTTAACCTTTTTTTTAAATCATTATCGAACGTTTCTCGTCTGGGAAAAGGTTTGACTTCATATCATTTTAAATTTTAAACCAAACCTCCGCGTTTTCCGGGTGCAGCCTTTTATTTACTTCCCAGTAAAAGCTTCGCTTACTTTTTCAAAATGAATAGCTTCTTTAACTCATTATTTAGTAGCTTTCTTCTATATCTACATCTATAACAACATCTATAACTACTTTTTTCTGGATGTATTAAAGTAAACAAATTATGACTTGCTTTTGAATGCGTTAATTTTGGGACATCCATTGTAAAATTCATTGGATCTTTCAGTAGAATTCTGATACTCTCAACACATTATTTTGTAGGCGAAGTTTTTACGGGGTTATATGTGAATTTACAAATACACATGCACAATTTGCATGTTGACGTAAGAAAATATAGACAACAATTATTTTGCAATTTAAAGCAATAGCTCGCAGACACAAATTCATTTAAATGATGAAGCTTAACGCATTGTAAATTTAAATCTTGGGGTGCGCTTGTTCATGTTCGCATGTGTGTTAAAGTTAATGTGTCTAAAAATATCGGCAGAAAATTTAATAGCTAAATTCTTTTTTAAACAAAAAACACAAAAAATAAAATTGCAAAAAAAATTTACTAAATTACTATGTCAATAAATTTTAAGGCAATTATTAGGTGCATCTCTTATCTTAAAAGCGGTACTTATTAAATTCGGCATAGCCGAATATAGCACTCTAATTTGTTTTACCCAGGGTTAAAAAAACTGCAGTCGAAAATAAAAACTGTCGGACAAAAAACGAAAATTTGTGTACAACTTTTCGCTTTTTTGAGTAGCTTTAACACCGATGGCTTACATTTAATGAATTATAAGTGAAAACAACAGTTTTTTTTATGGCCAATGCCAAATAAAGAAGGGGAAGAAATTACAGTTTTTCTACTTTGACTGCAGTTTTTTAAGCGCTGTTAATAATTTGAAAAATCGAAAAGAGAAATATTTTCCTTCTTAGTTAGACCTTTACATTCATTTAAGTTAATCTTGTATAGGATACTTGCATATGTTTAAACGTAAGTATTATGAGGAGTTCCATAAAAAAAAAAACAATATATTTCCATTTAAATAAGCACACCACAAAAGTTTGTACTGATGTTTGTATCACCTTTAAATAGTATACCAAATGACTCAGAATAACTTTTTGAATCGATCTGAAAGTGTCCGTCTATACGTTCGGCTGGCTGTCAAGTCTATTGAAAATGGTGAAGATCGGTAAACAATTTCCCATAGTCGCCATACAATATTTTTTGCGTATAAGAATGTGTTTGCCCATAAACTAGAAATTTTCTTTTCCGGGAAACAGGGATTACTTTTTGAATGCACCGGGAGTTTCTGTTTGATATAAAACAGTGCAGAATATAGTTTAATTTAATTTATATGAAGAAAAAACAAATAACAATTTATGAGATCTATTAAATAAGTTTATCAATGCATTAAATGTTATTCAAACAATAAAATAGAAAAAAGTAAATAAAAAAATTTAGTTTTTTATATGGAAAGCCAGCAGCATTGACATAAAACCAAAGTAGTTAAATTAATCCAACAAATTATTAAAAAAATATTTCTTTTTAGTTTAGAACAAGCATTAACAGAATCGTTCCTATTTCTAGTTTTAATTAAGCAGAGCCCATAAGCAGAAGAAACACATTTTTCAATATGGTCGCCTTTAACAAAACTATTTTTAAAGAAAATCTTTTAACTTTTACACAAAAGTATACTAAAACGTCATCAAAGTTCGTGCAATATGTGTAAAATGTAACAAATTAAAAAATTAAGCTGAACCTTGCTATTTTAATAGCTTGCAAGTTAACCTGCAGAAAAATTATTACATTTTGTGATGTGAAAAATTCCTAGACAACTCTTTACCACATCGCATATTTAAAAAAAAAATATTTTTCTTCTACGGTTATAAAAATATATCGATTTGCTTTAAGAACAAAAAAAAAATAAAAATTCGTATAAAATTAAATCGTTTTATTATGGAAATCCTTATATGTCTTTACGCGCGTGTTGCATGCATTTTGACCCCAAACATGCATTTCAGAACACATTGTCGCTGAATGTCGTACATTGCTACCAAAGCACATCAATAATACTGTCAACTCAACAGTAGCAGTAACAACAAGCAACAACATCAAGACTGTCATTGACAATATGAATGGGTTGAATAACGGCAAAAACAAAAAAAAAAAAAAAAATCAGCGACCAAAAGAAATAGTACGAGAAACATGCAAAAATTAACAACGACTGTTATTGAAATTTACACCATTTTGTAAGCAAATATAAAGACACTTATATAAATAAACATATATGTGGGGGATTTCATGTCAAGTGACCCATTTGCACAAAGGGCAGTCCTATTGGGTAGTAGTTTAGACACAAATTTTCAACAAGATCGGTCAAAAAGTTTGTGAGTAGAGGGGGTCAAAGCTTGACATTTTGACCATAGAGGTGTTCTTTCTCATCCATGTAACTTATTACCTATTGGTGTAAGCAAAATTTGTCCCAAGTAGCTTTTTTAAAAATTTTTTTTTTTTTAAATTTAAAACATTTTGTTCATATATTTTTTTAGCGGGAATGTTTTTTTTTTGCTCAAAAGAAAGCTTATGTATTTTCCTTTAAACTAATATCCAATACAACTAACCTTTGGGCAAATTTCATCCAAATCGGAAGACTTCGATTTAAAAATTGTGTCACTTGACATGAAATCCCCCATGTATATAAACTACTTGAATCGTTCATATACAAACGTTGTTGAACTCAATTTGTCTGTTTATCGAAAAAAAGTTATTTCGATATTTAAAATAATTGCAATAAAATATTCATTGTCAGAATAAAGATGACAAAACTAACAAATTTCTTGAACATTTAAGAAATTATGGACCCTTTATCGCAAAATTATGTGTCCCTTATATCACAATTTTCATTAAGCCTTTTAGGCCACCTTTCACTTAAAAAATAATTAAAGAGTGGTAAATAAGTAAGCATACGGTGGAGATAATGGTCTTGAGAAAAACAATTTTTATTTAAAATATACTTTAGTGTAGCGAAATTCGACACCACCTCACATTTGCTTGATATATTTCTTGCAATAAATAACTCAGTGTTAATCTGTTTAGTATCATTAGGGTACAAACAAAACTCGCATCTACTAGAAGGAAATAATTTATGTTTACACCTGTCTTTAAGTTTATGGCTGTTTTAGGAATTGTATTATTAAAAGATATTGAAGGTCAAAAACCAAAAATGCCTTCATTAATACATATAAATTCAGCAGAAATGATAAATCGTATAAAGTAACTTTTCATTAAATGCCATCAATCAGTCGAAACAATCTTAATCTCACATACTTTGAACAATAATATCAAAATATATTTATGTGTATAAGTTTTTTAAAATATCCCAGCCAGCAAAATAGTCCGACGTCTTCCAGATATCTGAGAGAAACGTCGATAAAAAAGTCACAAGCGTATAAGAATTCTGTCAGATTTCTGACCCAAAAACATATGAAGTGGTTGACATGAACTCTGACAGATATGTCGTGGGAAATTCTGGTTTTTTTGCCGACATTTCTGATAGATATCTGACAGAAATCTAATGAAAAAGGCATGACAAATTTTGATGATAGCCGAGATGCTTATTGTTTTTAACTGATAGCTGAAAGAATTCCTTTTATTGCAAAATATTTAAAAGTATATAATTATAAAAATAATTTAATGAAAATTAAATTTAATGAACTTAAGCCTAATTAAAAAATATTAAAAATTTGGATTATAATTATAAATTTTACACGTACGTACCTTTTCTTTAATCTTTTGAAGCAATAAAATAATATTAAAATTATTTTCAACTTAATGACAATTTTCATTAATTTCACAAAAACAAAAAAAAAAAATAATAAGTCTCGTTAGACACATCTGTAAGAACTACAGCGGAATTCTATTAGACATATCTGTACATAAATTTCCCCCAAAATATCCATTCGAAATCGATCAGAAATCGTCCAGACAGTTAGTATATTCAATATCTGACAGAAATCTGAACGAACTCTCTAAGAATGAAGTCAGAAATTTGCAAGAAATGTCTAATTCAGTATTTTGCTGGCTGGGATGTTAAAGTATTAAAATGGTTGACATCAAGGCGAATTCATACATTTAGCATTTTTAAGTCAACTGTTTATTTTTTATTTGTTTGTGTCAAGGCAAATTAACTTCAGGTGGCGGCGAAAAGACAGCCGGTTATTTTTTTGATCATGTCAGTTATGTAAAAAGTTTTGTTTACATGTACTTTTTAAAATTGTGTTTTTAAATAAACATTTTGTTTTACAACTTATTAATGAAAAAATAAAACAATAAAGATACGATTAATGAAACTATGTATAAAAATTAAGTACAAATCGTTTTAAGATCACAAAAACTAGTTTTTACTTTTTTTTAATTGTATTTTTATATTTAGCTGCTGTTTTAATATTCAAATGCATAAACTGGACGCAGAAAAAAGGGTTTAGATTACTTTTAATACAACTTTAAATTTAAACGAATATGCAATTTAATGCTCACAAAAATTGCACAAGTTTATATGGTAAAACCTATTATTTTTCTAATTTTTGAAAATAATTCAATTTGTTTTTATATTTTGACTCAAATGTTTTTAATAATTTTAGTTAGGGATGCCAGATATTTTTTCTTCAATTCCAAATTTAAAAAAAAATTTCTTTTTACATCCCCTCCAATTAAGTTTTAAAATTACATATTAGTGGGGATTGATTTTATCTTATAAATTTGTATTTTAAATTTATATAAGTATGGATAAGTACACTAAAACAATTAAGTTTTAAAATTACATATTAGTGGGGATTGATGTTATCTTATAAATTTGTATTTTAAATTTATATAAGTATGGATAAGTACACTGTTGGAGGCACGCCAGCCTAGGGTAACTTTTAGTGACTTCCAAGGGGATTTTGAATAAAACACATGAGTTTCATAAAAACTTAATTTATTCAACAAATGTATTTCTATTAAAATTCTTTTTGGTTTGGAAACCACTAAGAAAATCTAACAAATGTATTAAATTTAATATTTTATCTGGCCACTGCCAACTTTATGTTCTGGAACTTACTAATGAAATAAAATGGCAGGTCAATTTGGCTCCCAAACATGGCTTTTTTAGTACTACCTATTTAGTTTCGTTAAATATTAAATATTCACAATCAGAAAGATATGAAAGTTTCTATCTTTAAAATTAAGTGCTACCAGACGGATCATCTGAACTTAGGGTTTTTGGTAGTGGCGCTAACATTCCCCCCGCAGTATGGCAAGAAGCATCTTCGCTGGCAGACTTCTGTTGGGGAGCAACTTCCAAAATAGCTAGCTTAGCCGTAGGCCTCTCAAGTACACCGTGCTGAGTAAGCACCTTTGCGCTACGTACTTGACCGTCACTTGCCAACCTAACTTCTAAGACTTTACCACGTAGCCACACATTTCGAGGAAGGGATGGATCCACAATGACCACTAAATCCCCCTGACATAAAGGTTTTGGTCGGTCATGCCACTTTGACCTACAAGTTAAAGATGGCAAATATTGATTCAGCCACTTTTTCCAGAAAATATTGGCATACTGTTGTGATATAAGCCAACTTTGTTTTAGTAATATGCTACTATCATCACAAATCGTCAAAGGCTTCAGTCCTGAAGAGGAACCCACTAAGAAGTGATTTGGTGTTAATGCTTCATCAGATTCAGCATCCACAGGAACATAGGCTAGGGGCCTTGAATTTATAATGTTCTCTATTTCGACCAGCATACTTTGCAAAAGCTCATCGCTTGGTGACCTTGAAGGCATTATTTGATATAAAATTGTTTTAACTGAGCGTACTAGACGTTCCCAAGCCCCACCCATGTGGGGTGATGCAGGAGGATTAAAATTCCATTTTGTTGTGGTGGTAGTAAAAGATTTAACCAACTCATCTTTATCAACATCGGCCAAAGCTTCACGAAGTTCCCGTTCAGCACCAACAAAATTCGTGCCGTTATCGCTGTAGAACTCATGTGGAATCCCGCGACGTGCCATAAAGTTACGAATAGCTAAGATACAGGAGCTGGTTGTTAAAGAATGTGCCACCTCGACGTGGACTGCCCTGATAGTTAGACAAGTAAACAAACATCCATAGCGTTTTTCTTTATGCCTATTAACAACTACCATAATTGGGCCAAAAAAGTCGACTCCAGTATAAGTAAATGGCGCGACGTATGAAGCTACACGAGCACGCGGCAATTTGGCCATTTGTGGGTAATGAGGAACTGCCTTCTTAATTTTGCACATTTGACAGGAACGAACTACAGATTTATATGTTGCACGAAGTCTTGAGATTGAAAATTTTTGTCTGACTTCGTTGACAACAGTCTCATGATTCATATGATGATAATTGTTGTGATAATGTGCCAAAATAAGTTTTGTAATTTGACTTTTTCTAGGCAGAATTATTGGACGTTTTTGTTCTAGTGGAATATCCGCTTCGTCGATTCTGCCGTGGACTCGCAATATACCGTGCTCCAAATATGGGCTTTTGTTGTAAATGTCGCTGGATTTATGTATGACCAGATTAGAATTTAAAAGAGAAATTTCATAAGAATATTTTTCAAGCTGAGCCTGCTTATATAAAATATTTTCAGCGCATTTTAGTTCGTCTTGGGTTAATTCACCTTTTTGTTTTTTAATTAAACGGCAATTGTGTATAAAACGAAGCGCATAGCCTGCAGCACGAATGAGTCGATTCCACTTTGAAAATCTAAAAACGTCAAATATCGGTTCACTCTTCGTTATTTTAAATGTATGGTGCACACTCTCTTCCACGGTAGATTCCAATATTGGAACTGATTCTGGCCATTCATATTCTGGAAGACGTAAAAATTCAGGTCCTTCAAACCATCTAGAGGAATTCGACAACTTTGGAATTTTTGACCATTTAGTAGCATCATCAGCAACGTTTTGCTTGCTTGAGACCCATCTCCAGTCTTTGATCGACGACAGCTCTAAAATCTCTGTTATGCGAAAGGCAACAAATTGATTGTACTTACGGTGATCGGAATTTAACCAACTTAACACTGTTTTGGAGTCGGTCCAAAAATATTTTTTATTAATTATTAAATTATGATTTTCTGATACATATTTTGCAAAGCGAGACCCTATTAGGGCGGCCATTAGTTCGAGGCGTGGCACTGATGTTATCTTCATAGGCGCGACTCTAGTTTTTGCTCCGATAATTGAGCAGATAACGTCATCACCATTTTTTAATCGAAAATAGCATACGGCTGCGTAACCGTCCTTACTTGCATCCACGAAGGTGTGTAGTTGAACTTCAGTATTGTCGTAGCTCTTAAAATGTTTTAAATAACAACGAGGAATTTTTATTTCTTCTATTTCGGGTAAACAACTAACCCATTTTGCCCATTTGGTTGTTATTTCAGCAGAAATTTTTTCATCCCAATCTATTTTTGATCGCCATACATCTTGCATTATTACTTTTACATACATCACAATATGTCCTATTAGACCAAGGGGGTCGTAGATTGACATCACTAATCGCAACATTTCTCTTTTTGTGGGTACGTTTTGCCCAGAAAAAATATCACTCCCTCTCAACCAAGGGGATATTTTAAATGTTATAACATCTTCCTGATGTTCCCAGAAAACACCTAAAACCTTTTCAATTCGCTTTTCATTATTTAGGTTTAAGCATTTAGAACCAAAACTAGTTTCTGAGGAAATAGATTTTAACACTAACTTGCTGTTAGAAACCCAATTTCTTATATTAAAGCCTGCTTGGCGATGAACATAAGCAATATCATTTATAATTTTTATAGCTTCTTCTGTATCATCTACAGATATGAGGAGATCGTCAACGTAGTGGTTTTCCTTAATTGCTTTTGCAGCTAGCGGAAATTCATTTTCAAATTTACTCGCGTTGAGATTTTTTATGTATTGGCAAATACTAGGGGCACATGTAGCTCCAAAAATCATAACATTCATCACAAATACATCGGGACTCTTTTCTTCCTCACAGTCACGCCAAAGAAAACGTTGGACATCACAATCTTCCGGCCTTACATGCACCTGGTGGAACATTTCCTCTATGTCACCACAAACAGCCACAGATTTCTGCCGAAATTTAAAAAGTATTGAAGGCAAAGAGGCCAAATAATCAGGTCCCTTCAATAAATAAGAATTTAAGGACATACCATTCGATGTGGCTGCCGCATCCCAAACAACCCTCGTTTTATTTGGCTTGTTTTTATTGAAAACCGCGAAAATTGGAAGGTACCATTTTCTTTTCTCACCATGTTTAATTTCATCAGAATCTAATTTACGAATATAACCTTTTGCCAAATATTTAGAAATGATTTCTTTGAAAATAGTAAAAAGTTCTAAATTCTGACGCAATTTTCGTTCTAGGCAGATTAATCGTTTAAGCGCCATCCCATAACTATCAGGCATTTCAATTAAATCAAACTTCCACAAAAGAGGAACCTCGTAATGCCCACACGGTTTATATTTTGTAAACCTTTCTAATAAATCTAACGCTCGCGTTTCACTTTCAGCTACAAGTGGGTTCTTTAAACTAACTCCCACACTATCTAATGAGTAAAAGCTTCGCACCAACTCATCTAATTTATCTACTCTAGCAGAGCAATCGCATATATGAAAATTAAAGTTTGTACTTGCCGTTTTACTTTCTGCAACAGCACCGTAAACAAACCATCCAAGTTTTGTACAAACAGCAACAGGTTCATTTGGTAATCCCTCACGGATTTTACTTGAGACTCCCAGATTAAAATGATTTAATCCAATTAATATCTGCGGTACAGCATCATTATAACTTTGCACCGGAAGATTTCGCAAGTGGCGATAGCGCTTCGATAATGCTTTGTAATTCAGTGATTGAATAGGCAAATTTAAAGATTTCACAGTAGAAACATCAATAGCCACACGTTTTTTATTACCACCTGAAATGTATACTTTTAGTTTTCTTGAGTTTTCTTCACTTCTTTCCATACCTCCTGTCCACCGCAAACATAATGGGCTTGGTACACCATCAATTTCTAATTGTTTTGCCAATGACTCATCCATCAGACTTATAGATGACCCCTCGTCAACAAATGCAAATGAATTAATTGTTTTATTGTTTCCAAATATTTCAATTGGAATTATTTTAAATAAAATATTTTTAATTTTTTCACTGTGTGTATTATTTACTTCTTTATTTGCTAAATCTGTATTTTTACTTTTATTTTGATTTGTTATTTCATTTGATGTATTTGTTGATACAGAATATCGATGTAATGACGGATGGTGAAAATATTCGCACCCTTCCTTACCGCACTTTTTCTTTTTCCTACAATCACCATTGTGTTTGAACAAGCAGAACTTACAAAGTTTGTATTTTCTTACTGTGTTCCATTTCTCAACACGATCCATAGATATGTATGTTGGGCAGTTAGCGACTGCGCTGCAACTATTGTTGCTGTTACATACAATGCATTTGCGCTCACTATGTGAATGAATAAAAGCATTTTTGTTTGTTGTCGTTGCAATTGCTTTATTTATTATTTTTTCCTTGTTCCCTTTATTCGTATATTGGTCAATTGTTATACTGCTAGCTGTCATACCAATGTTAAAAAACCACTTGTCAAATTCGAACAAATTTGGTTTTTTATTTTGAATCATCAGCTGAATTTTTTGATTTGCCCATTGCATTTGATATGAGGGTGGCAGCTTTTGCAATATATCAAAAAGAAGTGATGAATTATTTATTTCATCAAGCATATTACTGGCGGTAATTGTGGATATCAAACTGCGGACTTCAATCGATAAGGAGGTAAGTGTTTTAAGATTATTTTCTTCCACTTTTGGGGAAGAATTAATTCTATTTTTTATGGAATTTATTATCTTTTCAGGTTGACCATACAGCATACGAAGTACTTGTAGCACACCAGTTACATTTGAAGGATGGATTAACAATTGCTGGACGCTGTGAAATGCATCTCCCTTTAAGGCCTTTTGCAGGCGAATAAGGTTTTCGGCATCGGTAAATGCGCAGGCTGTGGTGGACCACTCGTATGTCGAAATGAATATTGGCCAATCTTCTGGATTACCAGAAAATGCGGGCAGTTCTTTCGGCAAAGATTGACGAGAACTAAGGTGGTTCTGCAGAACTCTTTGTGGCGGTGCGAAGTGTGGTGGCAGGTAAAGGCCCGCGTTTGCCTGATCGCGTTGTGAAGAATTTACTTTTGATGCTGTGGGTTGATTAATTGTTTGTGGAATAGAATAAAATAAATTTTGTGTATTGTTATTTGTATGATAAGGGGCAAACACGCTGCCTGTGGGGTAAGTATTCACTGAGGGTAATGTAGACTGCATTCGTTGTTGATAACCACTATAGGTGGGAATGGTCGTAGTACAATTTGGTACTGCGGCCATGGTTGAGGACGAATTTATGGCAGCCGATGTTACTATCGGTGGAACTAATCCAGAGGGGTTTGGTGGCATCGTATTTAAGCCACTACAAATAAATGCTGATTGACTATTCATACAAGATGCATTTTGATTGAAAGTTTGGTTCGGCAACTGTGGTGCTTGTGAAACTTTAGTGCCTCTTACATTCGGAACAGTATGTTGTTCGGTGTATCGATGGTGGGGCTCAGATGAAGCCAACCATTCATGAACAGACTGATCAATATCTTCTGAAATATCAGTGAGATCCTCAGCTTCCTCAAGAAGTTCATATTTTTTGTTTAGATACTCTTTATTAAGTTTGCGTTCTTCTTCTAACCTTTGTAGTTTTAATTCTATTTTTCGAGATTGTGAAGCATGAGAACGATTTGAGCATCTACTTGAAGCACTGGGTGTAGGAGAATTTGACCTTGCAGCAGAACATTTAGTACATTTGAAGGTTATGTCATCTTCGGTGACATTAACGCAATCTTTGTGAAATATTTTCTGGCAATCAACGCAGGTTGTTATATTTTTGTCAGGGGGTTTATGGCAAAATGAACATTCGTGATTGGGCTGTTCATTTAGCGCTTGACTGTCATAATGTGGTAAAGACATTTTTACTTACTGCGAGATTGGCAAGTGTTTATAGCAGATGTGGTCCAGAAAATGTTTAAATACAAAAAGAATTTTAAATTGTTGGAGGCACGCCAGCCTAGGGTAACTTTTAGTGACTTCCAAGGGGATTTTGAATAAAACACATGAGTTTCATAAAAACTTAATTTATTCAACAAATGTATTTCTATTAAAATTCTTTTTGGTTTGGAAACCACTAAGAAAATCTAACAAATGTATTAAATTTAATATTTTATCTGGCCACTGCCAACTTTATGTTCTGGAACTTACTAATGAAATAAAATGGCAGGTCAATTTGGCTCCCAAACATGGCTTTTTTAGTACTACCTATTTAGTTTCGTTAAATATTAAATATTCACAATCAGAAAGATATGAAAGTTTCTATCTTTAAAATTAAGTGCTACCAGACGGATCATCTGAACTTAGGGTTTTTGGTAGTGGCGCTAACATACACTAAAACAATAATGTCATTTTACCAATATGTAATACTTGAAGCATCATGTGTATATTAGCAAAATTCTTCTAGCATTAATGGAGTCAGCCTGAAAATTCCCGTTTAACCATTTAATATCCTTTACGAACATTTGAAGTTGTGACATTTCAAATATGGAGAGTTAGGGTTATAATAACGACCCCACAAACACATCCATTTAACGCCTAAAATATCCATTGGCTTAGCCAATATATGATGGAGGTTTGAAAGTATGTATTTTTACTCCTAAGAGTATCAACAGGTCAGCCTAAACAAAAGGAGAAAACGTTTTTTATATAACAAAAATTCTGCTGCTGACACATTTTAAATAAAAAAAAAATAATATAGCGTACAGTAAATCCGATATTTAATATACATAAATTGCATTAATATGAGTTTTGTACATGAAAACACTTACAGATCTTATATATTATGGCCTGTAAAAGAAACAAAACGATCAACAATTTTCCCAAAAAGAAAAATAGTTTATTTTTATATTTTCAATTAAAACCCGAAATTAATTTTTGTTATCAAATTTGAGATTAGAACACCAAATCTGGTAGCCCTGCTTTAGTCAACTGTTTTATACAAGGCGAATTCATATATATATATTAATTCGCCTTGTTTTTGACATAACATGACCGAAAAATAAAAACAAAATGCATGTTGTTTTATGTGTTGTTGACTTGTTGTAGTCTCGCCGCCACCTGAAGTAAATTCGCCTTGGTTGGTGTGGATACTAAAAATCAAACTTTTTTTGCATTTTGTGAAAAAATTAATTAAAATTTTAAATTTAATAAATAAATTTTAAATTAAATAATATAGAAAAACTTATATACATTTTATAAAACAGAAAAGTGAATATAAAATAGTTATAAACACAAAGAATTAAAAATGCGCAAGGAATAAGTCGAGCCACAATAAATTTGCAATACAAGAGAAAGATTTACCTTCTAATGCAATTGTGTATATTTTATAAACAAAAAAAATTTCCTTTCTAATATCAAGGTATATTTACACAAGGTAGACTCATTTGGGAGTGTAGACATGCTGCTCTATAAAAGGAACCGAGTTGTCAAAATTGTCTTCATATAAAACAAAAACAATTTAACGCACACATGTACAAATTTTGGCTCATATACACGAAATTTGACGTTTGGGTTCCAACTATGGGTAAACAGCTGACAAACATATGGGCCAACGAGTTTACCTTGTGTAAATATACCTTGTCTAATATTTTCAACAAATAATTTTGACATAGTATTTTTCAAAAAAAAAAAAGAGATAGCTATCATAACTCTATCTCATGATGCGGTCACCTGTATGAATTCGCCTTGGTTGACATGCAAAGAAGCGGAAACAAGTAAGCAAGGTTGGAAATGGACCACCCTACGCTTAAAACGTACATGTAAATGAATAATTTAGGAAGCAAAATCATATTGTTTAAACAAATCGAATTCTTTTCATTTATTATAAAAACTGTCATAACTTCTCGACTCCACAATTAAATGTCCATTTCGAATTTTAAAATTGTAAAGTTCCTAAATGTGTTTTTAGGTTGTGAAGTTAACAGACAAACATTAAAAATTGATTTTAATTACCAAATTCGTACACAGAAAAAATTATCAGTGATTTTTTCTCAGTTATAAAAATTGTTTAAAAAATATTTTAATTTAATTAATGTTTTGATTGAATCAATTATTTTTTGAAAGAATATTAAGTATTTAATTTTAATTTAATTAATATTTAAGTTGATTTGAAATACCATTTTGATTAAAATATTTATTAAATAACAAAAAATCTTAATTGATGTTTTTGTTTAAATAAAATAGTTCAAATTTGTAGAATTGTTGTTGGGAATTGTCAAAACCTTAACTTTATTTAATTAAATCAATTAACACATTGTTTGAAACGGCAAAGTTTTTTGATCATTTTTTTAATTTAAATTAAAAATATCATTTATTGAAAAAAAAACAATATATTCACAATTTAAAATTTTTACAATTTTTAGTTATGTATATAATGACTTTGGGAAGAGATGCAAAATAAGCATATTGTTTGCTTGATTATATGAATTTGGTATGAATTTGCTGATTAGAGACAATTTTTATTGTTGATTTTGCACCTATCACTAAAATAATTTACTGATTACTAAAAGTTGTAAAAATTTTGATTAAACAAAGTTTCAGATATTTTACAGGGACTTTTGATTCAATTTAAAAAATTATTAACAAAATATGTATATATATTTAATTCAATTAACCCAGGTTATTAACTAAACTCAATAAAAAATAATTAATAAAGTTATTGAGTGTTTGCTCAAACAAACTATTTGTTAGACTTAATTAAAATTTGTATTCTATTAATTAAAAGACATAGTTTGAATTTGAATCAAAAATTAAATAATTAAGTAAATTTGTTATAATTTCACCATGAAACCCATATAAAACACTTTAATACGTCTAAAACTAACACCAAAATAATGTTGTGGTGAAATTTGGTACAATTTAATTTCTTCAGACTAGAAATCGCTATGAACAGCTTTTGTGATAGTCGATTCAGAATTTGTCACAGGTTACACACAATGCAGCATTCAGAAAAGCACTTAAATTTATCTTAAGGAGAAATAAAGATTTATTTCAGAGACTTAAAATATACTATGCACATATGTAAAATAAACTTGAATATTATTATCGTTCTTGTTATATCTTTTTTAATCTGGAAGCTATATTCTAAATTTCTAAGATGGTGAGACTTTCACCGTTTATTAGTACCAGCATTACCAAAAAAAATTTATAATTATTGTAGTAAAAATTATTTTTGATAAATAAAGCTCACGTTTTGAGAATAATCAATATAAATAATATCAAATTTTATAAGTTTGAATTATTTTCTTTAAAACAAAAACTCAATTAAGACTTGGATATATTTAACTAATATTTTAATAACATATCTACTTTTAAACAATTTAGATGTCAATTGAATAAAATCCATTAAAAATTGGTATATGAACTTCAAATTAAATATATACCGAATTATTTGATTTATAACTGGACATTAATGGTGTATAATATCTGAGCTATTATGAATTTTCCTAACTCTAATTTAATAATTGTCAGAAAAAAATCCTAATAGAGCATGTCATGTGCTTAACGGCTATATGGTAAGTGTAATAATATTATATATACCTTATATTTGAACAATTTAAGAGATAAATAAAATTTTCCTATCTCCTCTCGAGTAGCCGGACACTGATGTTTCTAGATTGTTAAAAATTTTTAGAAGACCCCTACACATGTAAAAATAAATAGTGTCTCTAATGATTTTTCCAATTTATTGTAAGCTTAATTTTACAAGTTCCTTGGTATTTAAAAAGAGAACAATGTTAAGAAAAAAAAATTTTTCCCTATTTTTGAATAAGACATGCATACATAAATATTTATATATTTCTTTTTAATTTGTTTTTGTAATTATTTGTAACACAGTCTAACATACGCGCATACATTTGCAATATAAGATATTAAAAAAAATATGTACAATAATTATATTTAAGGGCATATATTAACAACAATGACAGCATAAATGGTTTTCTGGCGATAAGGAAATGAACAAATAAAATCAATTTCCTTTTTAAAAAGATCAACAAAGACATGCTTTTTATGTGGTCTATTGAGGAGTTTACTATTTAAAGCATTTAAATGCAAACCATGTTTTTTTTTGCTTTAGGCGAAAAAAAAACTATTATAAAATTAGTAAGAAAATATAATCGGTCAGGCTATTCTATTTGATACCCTTAACCAGCGTATATATACAGGCGGTCATGGACCCGGCCAACCAAAGTTATTTTAAGAGTTTAAGAGGTTTATATGGGACCTATGGTCAATTCTGAACCCACCAGCACGATGCCATGACATGGTAACAATTATAAAAGTTTACGTCGATATATGAGGAATTTAAAGCCATTTTCGGGAATGGTATTTGAATGGGAGCAATGGTTAAATATGTACCGATTTTCATAAATTTTGTAGTATGGTTTAGGTTTCAGTAAAATATTTTTGAACTTAAATTAACTAAAATACCAACACAATAAGATGGTTTATCTGCACAAGGACTCTTTTCCAGAAAGAAGTTTGTATGAGGGCTATGTTAGATTACCCCATTTTCAAAGGGCTTATGAAAATGTCAACGTATGTACTAAATATCACAAATTCATCGTTAGAATTGAGACAGAAACAGCCAGCTAGACGGTCGGACTTATTTAGATTAATTCAGATAGTGATTCTGAGTTTATCGGTGTAATAAAAGTTAAAGACCGTACGAATATTTCTATTTGTTAAAAAACCTACTTAAATCGAGTAACTTTTCGATTGAAATGTGTGATATGAAACAACAGTGACACAAATCGAAACCAAAATGTGGTTTTTTCACTAAACTGTGCTCTTTTGTTTGTCAAGAAAGAGCTGTTACAAAAGGAAATTTCTCGCAAATTTACAGAAAAAGTGTGCCTGTAACATTTTTGTCAGAAAAGTTCCCGCTTTGAACTTTAAAATAAACTTATAAATAAAAAAGCGGTGAGATTAAATTTAAAAAATAAACAAGTATGATACCCTTTACCAACAATAAGAATATTTCAGAAATTGACTTTATATGGGATCTTTGATAAATTATGGGCCCATCTTTACGAAATTTCGCAATGTGATTTGCAGTTTTATAAACTATGGCTTATCAAATATTATTATAATAGCGTTATTTGTTCCGGCTTAATATTTTCGCTCAATGCTACGACTACGTGAAAAATTGGTAAATTTCTTCTCTAATGTATCGATCTTTTGACAAATCATAGATAAATTAGCATTACCAGGTTGGCAAATGTTTTCAGAAATTGTCGGTGGTCGAAAGCTCATAATTTTACCGGCCTAAAGAGCTAATGCGGAAACATTACTTACTTGACTCATGACCAAAATAGATCTGACATCTTCAGAAAGTTTTTCCAAAAAAAGAGTTTTGAGTAACGAATCATTGAGTTGGCAACAAGCAAGATTTCTCATGACTTGATGAAAATATGAAGGCTTTGGACTCTTGAGATTCCGAAAATGTTTGGATTAGACGATCTTTAACAGCTTGGTAATTACTGATACCATCAGAGGGTGTCAATTCCAAAATATTCGAAACGCGTGGCAAAAAAATTCCAGAAATTCATTCTGCATAAACCAGAGCTTGGGGGTTTCTTTCCTGTAGACGAGAAGCACCTTCAGCATTTCGATTTTATTTAAAAAGAGTAAAAAACAAACGCGAGATCACCAATTAAATTCAACACATTTCACAACACGTTGTGGTAGATATAAAAATATGTGCAAAATGCAATGAACATTGAAAAGGTTTGTAAATATTTTGTTTCTAAATGTATTTTTATTGTTAAAATATTTTGGGTTTTGTCCCCTGCGGAAATTTGTGTCAATTGTTCCAACAGACTGATTCTAGGATTTGTGAAAATAGAACAAGTACAAAAATAAAGAACTGATGGCCAGTGAAAGGAGAACCATTTAACTGGTATATGAAGAACAAAAAGGTACACAAAGTAAAACAAAGTGGTGTGATACATTTTCTTGGGACTTTTTTATTATTTGGTTCACAACTTCAGTTCTAGGGCTTATTTTATTGAAATAATAATACATTGTATTGATATAATTCAACATTGTGGTAACTAAAACTTAACACGTTCATTGCGAATAGATGTGTGAATTGTCAAATGATGTAAATTGACCCCCTCTAAAGTAAACCCCATGTAAAAGTGATAGGTCTTATTTATTACTTATTTAACGACCTATCACGGGACTACTTTTGTGTCAGTCTGCATCCGAAGTCGCCGCCTAAGTTGAAAAAATTTCAAGTTTAGTAAATTTGGTCGCCTTCAACGATATTTTTGATTAGCGTTCTCAGCGTCTGCAATTTACATCGGCTTCGAGTTGGATATTATTATATTTCTTAAGTAACGACTTTAAATATTTTGATAGTTTTTCTCGTAAATTACAGGCATATTTTTTTCTCACTTTTCGAGAAACGATCCGATATTTTGTTTCACATCTATGTGGTTACACAAGAATATTTATTTAAAAACTAAGTTATCATGGTTTCTGTTCACATATGTAGGTGTTAGTCGCTCTTCTGATTGGGTGAGTGCTAAAGTATCTCTTCTCCTTACATTTACTTGTTTAAGGTATTATATTATTATTAATTTTTTTACACAATTATACCATTCTTTAACTATAAAATATATTTTTTTTAATAAATTTTTTAAGGATTTCCAAAGTAAATTTACGTTAAAGATTTCAATTTCCAACAAAAAAAAAGTCCATTTACACATTTAGCTAGAAAAAAATATTTTTGTTGAAGTTTAGCAAACTTTAAGAGCACTCATTAACGAATGTTTGTCATTCAAGTTGAAATTTCAAACTCATGAACAACTTTCAAGAACTTGCAAAACTGTACGTTGGTTTGGTGGTTCTACAAAAATATTTCGAGTGCATATTTAAGTGAAAATGAGAAAAACTTCAAGAGGCCTATGAAAATGTACTGCTTATTTAATCACACATTATATTAAACAGTGTTACGAAAGCAATCTTAGAAGTCGTTTTATTTCTGTGATTAAAAAATGTTGTTTTGAAAAATGTAGGCAATAAACTTCAATAGCCAGTGAAAAATTCTATATTATATTTGTTATGAACTACACATTTCCTATATCTTAGGAACTATCTCTTCTTTAAGTACTCTTAACAGTTAAAAGAATAAAAAAAAATTTTACAGCACTAGGAAATTATTTTTCACACTTTTCTGAAAAGGCATACAAATTACAGAAATTTTTGTTATCAACTTTAAAAGGGAGAGCTGTGTAATAACAGCGTGTTTCATAAAGGAATTAGGAAAACTAAAGCTTTGGTTTAATTCGGTTTAGTTCTGAATTTTTATATCAATTGCCATTATTCACATCCCACAGTATCATAGCGTAATTTGTGCATAAAAATAATGCTTTCAGATTTAGTTATATTCTACTTATCGATTACTTGGGGTTTCAATAAGTTTTTTTGAAGACGGTCAATTCTGGACCAAACCTTAAAAAATTTATAAGTATTATTTCTTGGAAAACAAAACGAATTTGTGCAAAATTTAATGACAATTGTTGGTTTCCGCCACCAAATTATGTTAGTCTTTCTTAACAGAAATATAATTTTTATAGGCAGGATGTTCCACATTTGGGTCCACGACTATTTTTCTACTGAAGTTATATATAGACTACGTGGGATTCTTATCATAAGCATCGTAAGAGAGAGAGAATTTTAAGAGTCGTTTTTCAATAAGATTTCTGTAATAAAAAAATTTTATGACAATTATTATACAAATAATGCTCTATTAAACAGAATTTTTTAACAAAAGTTGTATAAATTATATTAAAAGTTTAAAAAAAAGAACTGCCAAATTCTTTCGTTTTACGTTTTCGATTTCCATGACACTCCTTATTGTATGTGATCTTCACAGAAAACATTTAAAAATTGATTTAAATTAAAAAATTTGTGATATTATTTAAAAATTAGTTAAATTTGCACCAGTAAAAAACAAATTAACAGTGTCAATAAAACGTTGAATTCCCTTGATTAAACGTGTAATTCGCTATATTAAACGTTTAATTTATTTGATTAAATTTTTTAATTAAAACTGATTTTGTTTTTGATTAATGCCTTAATTGGTAAAACATTTTGGAGAATTTTTTTGTGGTAGACGAAAATATAAAAACTTGAGACGGTAAAACAAACTTATTACACCCTTATTTATAAAATAGGACATTATATTTTAAGAACAAAATTATATTTCAAATACATAGATAGCAGCTCTGAACACAAAAACTGAATTTAATTAACATCTGACCCTGAAAGTATTTAAAAAAATTCATTCTTCAACTCTAGAGAAAATCAATCAAAACAGCAAAATTTTATACACAAAACTCGGCTTAGGTAAAAGTAGAAAAAGCTTGTTTTTTGTCATATTCTAGAAGATAGAACTACGCGAATTCATTTTTATAAAGTACAATACTTCGTCTGAAAGTCCTACCAATTACCTTGGCAATAAATGTTTAATTTAACCTTTCTTTTATCCCCTGTTCATTCTCTGATAAATTTTAATCTGAAGTTTGATAAATCCGGGTCTCGATATATTATTGGTATTTTTTATACCCACACCACAATAGTATTTTGCATTTGTGCTTACCGATCGACTCGGAATCACTTTCCGAGTTGGCCGGCTGGCTGTCCATGTAACCCAAGGCGAATTCAACTAGGTAAACTCTTTAGAACATTTGTTCGTCAGATGTCAAAAAATTTTCTTTTTTAATTTTTTTTGTTTACCATTTTCAATAAATTGTGAAAGTTAAAATTTGTGAGAAATTTTATGAAAAAAACACATTAAAAGCAAATTAAATATAAAATACAAAAATAACCAAATGTGGAAGAACATGGATTAAAAATTTATATTTTGGTTACAAAAACTAACACAAATGCATTACAGAATGCACCAATGCTCATGAAATCTTCAAAATTACAAAAATTAATAAATAAAAGAATCCATAAAATTTTGTAAAGCTCGGTTGATAAGACCCAATTTGCAATGTGCAAATTTCTTGCCAGACAGACGAAGAAAGAGGAAAGAGAGAGGAAAGAAGTAAAGTGTGTCACGCATACAGCGTCGCCCCCTACCAACAAACTTCGTCTGTCTGGCAAGAATGTTCACATTATAAATTCGGTCTTATCTTCTATATATATAAAAGAGTTGCGTAAGTGACTGACTGACTGACTCATTCATCATCACCCAGCCCAAACCGCTGACCCTAGAAACTTGAAATTTGGACTAGCGATTGGTCACTCCCCAAATCGATCCACTAAGACGGGATTTTTCGAAATTCGAATGTTTAGGGTGTAAAAAAAGGTAAAAACGGGAAAATTCGGTAACCTTATATCTCCAAAACTAAAAGAGATGCAAAATAAATGTAATACTTATCATTGTTTTTTAGAAAAATAAGCGTACAGGTGTCTGGTACTTTTTTGAAATTCGGCCCTATTAGGGAGTAAACGGGTAAAATCGGAATTTTAGTACTTTTTTGCCACCCCATCTATCTTTTAAACCTATAAACATAGAAACAAAGTTAATACCACATTCGAAAATTATCAAAAATACGAACACGAATTTGGTACTTTTTCGAAATTCGAACATTTAAGGGGTGAAAATCGCAACTATTTTTGGTACTTTTTTTACAAAACATTTTTCTCCATTCATTGACATATTCGTACTAAATTATGGGCTGCCACTACAATACTGAAATTTTTGACACTTTAAGGTCCAATAAGACGTGACATAACCATAACAAAACTGTATTACCTTAACCACTGTATTACCAAAATAACATAAACATACCATACAAACCAATTCAATTTTGGTTTCTAAATTCGCCGTTACGGCTGTGGCACTATGGTTATGTCACGTCTAATTTGAGCTTTAATGGGGGAAAAATATAGTATCCAAAAAAGGAAATAAGGGAAATTTAATATTTCTTTAGCTTTTTGGTTCTACTAAAGTAGCGGGTTAAGTGCTAGAATTTAAACAAGTTTAAACCTAGAAAAATAAACTTTGGCATAAAAACATGTCCACGAAGAAAAAAGAGGCGCTAACGAAGTAGCTAGTTTACTATATGCCCCATATGAAACCCACTCTCAAAAAATGAATTGGTATTGGAGACAAACTTAGTCGGTAATAGTTCCCTAAGATTCGAAACAAATACGATTAAATATGATGAATACGATTAAGCCCGTTACAAATATATATAGATATTGTGGTAAAATTTGGTCCAACTTAGCTTTATACGACTGGAAATAACATTATTGCTGCAATATAAAGCAGTCTTCTTAAAAGCACTTTTTATTGAAATTTCGTCTAGTTTAGGTGTTATTATATCAGAAATCATTCAACATAATTTTGTGATGATTGATTCATAATTTACCATAGGTGAAATATAAATTTCCCTTTTGAAAATCATTTTTGTGCGACTAAAGCTGTTACAAATCATTATATTTTATTTCTTTAATAAGTGAAATTTCGTTTTATAAGATTACAATTCCAATTGTTATAATGCTGACGTCAGTGTTTATAAATATTGCTTATTGAATTTATGGATTCCATACAGAGCCCACTCCAGATATATTCTTACTGTTGGTGGAGGTTATTAAAGATATCGCATGGCCGCATATACTGCTCCTTCTCAACACTTCAAAACTGGTTTACAGCTTATTCGCTGGAAGCAACCAATTTTGTGTGAAACTTTTATACAAATTGATTAAAAAGTATATCTACTTTTTTTCAACAGCTTATATTTTAGTTATCCACTTTAAATATTTATCTAATTTCTTCAGGATCTCCAAAACACAAGTTTAAATATAAAAAACGAATCACAAAAATTTTTATTGCTTACGTTTTAGTCACACTTTTTGTAAACAATTTTTTGACAAATTGGATTTGTTACACTAACAAAATGCCTGTTATTTTTGTTAGAGTTGTAATTGTGGTAGCGACGAGTTTACCTTGTTGAATTCGCCTTGATGTAACCTTGTGTGCAAAGTACAGGTCGCAATTTTGGAGATAATTTAATAAAATTTTGCTTATAAATTCTTATTGGCACAAGGACCAAGCCTATTGAAAATGGGCCGAATTGTAAGACCACGAGGGGATATAGGGGCAATTTCTGCCTCTCAGAAACTATCAAACCGATTTTATTGGAATTAAAACATAGATAGATCCATATTTATATAGCTGCATGAGCTATGCAGTTTTTCAAAAATAGGACCATAAGAGGAATTAGGGGGCAATTTCTACTTCCCACAAACTATCGAACCGATTTTAATGAAATTTAAGACCTATCTATGTCCATATTCATATGGCCACATAATCTATGCAGCTTTGAAAAAATAGTATCACAAGGGACCACAAGGCAATTTAGGGGCAATTTCTGCCTCTCACAAGCTTTCAAACCGATTTTAATGAAATCTTAAACATAGATTTATATGGACACATAAGTATGATTTTCCATGGTTCCCCAATAGGGTGCACTCTCGTTGATGTGTTTTAAAATACTGTGGTGTAGGGTATCATATAGTCGGGCTTGACCTACTGTACTTTCTTACATGTTTTTTAATGCATTTTTTATAATATTGACTTGATTCCTTTTTAAATTTGTTTTATTTTGTTTTAGATTTACCAGTAGTTTGTATGAGTTATATTCGTTTATTTTAATATTAATCATACGTACTGGATGCCCAAAAAACTATATAGCAGGGGTTTATCAGTACGCCAAAAAAGTGGAATCAATGGGCTCATCCATAAGAATTAACTGTTGCGCAGCCATTGAGTGTTTTAAATAATAAAAGCGTAGGATGTCTTGATGCATATAATTTAAAAAATTGCTACATTTTCTACTTGTTTTACTGTCAAGCATTCGAACATATCATCTGACTTAGATAATCTAGCGTTGCATCGTTAAGCGTTAACATAAAAATAGTAAGAAAATTAAACAATGCGTTGATGGGACATCTAGTGGTGTGGAACTTCAGCTTTAAAACTTATAATTAAAACAAGGAAGTAGCTGAGCCGAATTATATATTTTACAGATAATGAAATAGCATCAAGAAATGCAAAAGGGTGATGTCATGTTATACAAAGCTAAAATGACCAAATCATTATTTTTTAGGTTTTTTTTTTTGAAAATGACGGTCATATGGTTACATATATTGGAAAACAATTCCTTTTTTCAAGCGTATTTTAGTTGAAGAAGATTTGAAGCTTTTAGTTTTAAAAAACGGTCGCCTGTGGAACTTTTTTTTAATCGAATTTTATCTTTTTAAGTTCAAAGGAGCTTTCTTAAATGCATAAAAACATTATATTTAAATCGATATAGTCACCATTTTTTAATTAATGCTTAAAATTAAAACCGCACTTTGCTAATTGTTCATTAACACTTTACAATTGGTCACTGCATATCCACTGAATATTAACTTTTCTACAAAAAATGACATGACTAGCATGTTATTTCTTTATTTTTATGTAAATTCAATTGTTTTTTACTACACTTAAATAATAAACGAGGAATTTAGTAAATTCAAACGCATTAAAAATTTGTAAATAATTACAAATGTATCCATTTAGTTTATTTTAATTTAATATTAAGTTATTCATTTTAAAGTTGTTGATGGAGTATATAAAATTAATATAAATCTCTCTGCTCTCGTGATTCTCTTTTTACATTAAATTTGCTTCCAAATAAAATTTATTGATGATTTGATTATAATAGTTTAAATTAAAATCACATTGATTGCCAGCAGAAATAAAAAGTAAATCAACACGAAAGTAAAGCCGGTAAAGCCCGAAGATATGATACCCTACACGACAGTAGTTAAAGAAAAATTTTTTAGAGTGTATTCTATTTGGAATACATGAGATATCATGGATCAACTAGAACAAAATAGTGTTATGAGGTTATGGTTGCGTGAGTCATTTTTTGTAAAAGACTAAAGTAAAATACAGCCAAAATACATACAAAATACGCCAACAATAATTAGGCAGATTATCTAGATATCAACATCAAAGTGAGATCTAATCACTTTAAGCTGATATTAGGGGGATTATTAATATGACACTTTTTGTCAATTCCGGACAGACCTGCCCAAGATTCTTACCTGACATGGCTATTATAAAAGTAATTTTATATCAATCTCAAAATGAAGTTTATACATAATGTTTAGATGGACAGACAACCGCGAAGCATTTGAACGAACGGACATTATTAGTTCGATTTTAAAATTGATCTCAGTCGATCGGTATATTAAAATGTTTATTCTTGTCAGTGTTGCCAAAAGTAGGGAAAAATACCTACATGTAGGGTTTTTTGTTACTAAAATAGGAGCGTGGGGAAAATCGGACAGATTTTTCATATTTGCCGAAATGTAGGTGTTTTTCTCATATTGCATTGTATACGAAAAAAATGCTTAAAAATTTATTTTTAATAATGATTTAATATTAAAAGAAGTGGAATTCTTAAGTCCAGAACATATTTTTGGACAAAAAAAAAGATGAGTAAAAAATTTCAACTGTTGTCTTAACAATTTAACTTAAGCCTCAATGATCTTTTGTATGAGTGTAGAACAATCGCATATTATGAATTTTCTGAAATTGTGAAACTAATTTGTTTTGAAACATGGATTTGGAACACTTTTCTATAAAAACGGTAAAGGAAAACCTATAATTACGAGGTTGTATTTCCAAATTTAGCAAAACTGGTTCGGATTTTGTTTGCTTTACCCAATGCAAATGGTGATGCAGAGAGACCACCAAAAAGCGAAACAAATTAAGCCACACAACTTTAAATTTAATTTATATTATAAGATAATTTTAGCAAAACAATGGAAGAGGCTGCATTAATTTCGAATATACTAATGGTCACTTTAGAAAATTTAGTTTAAAAGAAATACATATATTGGGCCATATCATGGAAATCGAAATCGCGTGAAATTGAAATCGATTGTAAAAATCAACGCAGCTTTTACTGAATTCAAAAGTAGTTCAGGTATATAGTTAGAAGGAAATATTTTTTTTTTGAACTTTGAATACGTTTTCAAAATTTGTTCGATTTCATTTTCACGTGACTTTGATTTCCATGACATGGCCGATTATTTATAAAATAACCTGTTGCTTTTGCACCTTAATTGAATTAAAATTATCATATAAAGATTACCTGCCATATTTATTAAAATAATATTATTTTAATAAAGGTTAACAAAACAAATTTTCTCTAAAAGTTTTACTTAAAAAACGTTTGCTAAACTTAAAATGTTTAAGGATACAGGGGTACATTATTATTTTTTTTTTAAACCTATTGTTTTTTTCATTGAATTAATTTAAAAGTAAATAAATTTGTTTAGTTTTATTACTTATTTTTTTTTTGTCAGAGCTTTACTAAACATATGCGAATAAAATTAGTTTTTTTATAATTATTGTTTTTTCTTAGACTTTAATGACAAAAACGCGTAGGGATTTTTGTAGGGAAAATTTTTGCAACGTGTAGGGGAAAAACGGATTTTTTTTAGTATGCGTAGGTATTTTTCAAAAAATCTATTGGCTACACTGATTCTTATAATATTTATATGTTTTACACATCAGTACAAATGTATAATACCCTTTCCACCTGTAGAAGGGTACAAAAAACTACAATTGATTTTTACAGTTTGTTTTAGCCTGCGCTGTTAATTTATTAATCAGCCTGATTTTGGTTGACGTAAACGCCTTAGTTGGTTTTTGTAGTGGATTAAAAAACACAGGTTATATATAACTTTAGTTTATTACCAAAAATGACGCAGGTGTTTACGCAGTCGTAACCAGGCCGATTATTCAACACCTTTTACTCTTATATAAACTTAACCTCACAAACTGTTTTGTTTTCGAAGCTCCATGATTGCTCATGTGTTTTAAATAGGATACACTAATAAATTTCTCTATAATTAATGTCGTTCAGGTTTTACCGACCATACTTTCTGCTTGGTCTCGTTTCTATTTCTACTGGCATTTAGTGTGATTAATTTTGACTATAATAATCAAATCATTAATAAATTTAATTTCGAGGCAAATTTAATATCAAAAGAGAATCAAAAGAGCAGAGAGTTTTATATACATTTTATATACTGCAACAACAACTTTAAAGTGAACCATTTAATATTTAATTAAAATTAAGTGTTTGCATGGATGGTTGCATGGTTAAAATAAACTAAATAAATACATTTGTTATTATTTACAAATTTTTACTGCGTTTAAGTGCAATAAAGCCGAAATACAAGGTGCTTAACCCATTTCCGGCCGCGAAACATAAAAGTAGTCCGCTTTTAATGAAATTTGAGTTCTTAACTAATTTTGGGTTTCTGAATACAAATCCGTTCACAAAATTCAGCTAGCACTACTGGGGCCGTCAGAACCCTGTGTTCGCAAGCGCGAACTTTGGCCACTATTCAACATAATTTTTTTTGCTTTGTAAGTTTAAAAAAAAATTTTGTTTTAATTGCATAAAACTTATTTTAACACAAGTTTCTTTCAATATCATAAAATATGTTTGTTGAAAATATAAAAAATTATAGTTTTTGTATTTTATAAAAAATTACTTTTTATGGCACGCTTTAAAACGTTTTGGATGAAAATATATGTACATCCATTTTAAGATTTTAATCTGCAACGTCTAGTTTTTCCATCTGCTCAGTAGGATTGTATTTACAATCTGGGCTATCCGTAAGTCGAGAGGTAAAAATTCTGGAGAATTCTCCAATCGTTTAGATCATAGCAAACGTTTTTTTGCTGTTTCACGAAAGTTTGTTTGTGGCATACTTTTTTAGTGAAACAAAGAAGTTTAGCCTCTATGCGTTGACAACAGAAGAGCTTAAAACTGATATAAAAAAATGCGCAATATCACTTTTAAGATCGGATATTTATACTATAGTTTTGAATGGCTTTGTAACGCAAATTAAAAACTATCTTTCTATATTGGGCGTAAAAGAGAAAGAGAAGTTTTTTGAATATTGTATCCTGGGCCTGGCCATGCCCTTTTAAATATGTGTTGTAGCAGATAAACTCAAAACGAAACGTTTCTAAAAGCACGAATTCTTTCTTAACTTTTATTTCGAAGAATTATTCTAGTTGACAACAAAATGTTCTTGTTAAAGCCATAAAACTCCATACAAACTAAAGTAGTCCCAGACAAGCCAAAGAGCTCGGTAGTGTGAGTTTTTGTGATAGCCACAAAAAACTCCATATAATATATAAGTGGTTCTAACCAGACCCAGGTGGCAGTTTGTGCCACACAAACTAGGTGTATACCTGAGGGTTAAGGCTGCATATCGCAAGCATTGTCGGCGCAAAACGAAGTTAAGCTCGGTAATACCCCTGACAGACATAGGATTTGTATACTATACTATCATGGTATACTACATGTGTGTCAACCTAAACTACAATTAAATCATGAAACAAAGTGGTATATTGATGGTTTATATACTACTGTAGTATGCATACCATGGTATTGAAACTACATGTCTGTCAGGGGAATAAGGTGCACTATTGAACAATGAACTAAAATTATTGATAAGTCATGATCATAATTCGATACACAAGCCAATAATGAGTGGCAAAACTCCTTCTCAAGTATATGGGTCCTCCAATAAACTTAATTATACAGTAAGAGCAACGGAAAACCTAAGGTTAATTTATCCTTTTAAGAAAATTATTTTAGTGTTGTGTGAAATATCAGTCGAATTTAAGGTCTTTCCTTTTTGAGAATAAAAGTAACCGACAGCAGTTTTCATCGGTGCTGCTGAGTATAGTCATGGAAAATGCTTAAAAAAAGGTCATGACTATTAGGTAAGGCTAGGTAGAATTGGCCCTCAGTATCCATTTGATACAGTTAGTCCCAGTAATCCATTGTGATAACGGCGGCACTTACGTGACGTTATTTTTCTTCTAAATTTACTTAATTCCCCGTTATTTAATTGAGTGAAACAAAACCCAATTGAATTCAGCCGAATATTCTTGCTTGTTTTATTTAGAATTCTTAAAGCTGAAGTCAGTCCACTAAACGAGTTTTTGCATCAACACATTGCATAAATGTTTATATATTGATTGATTGCGTTTTTACTTTTGAATTAAAAAAGAGGCAACACAAAGAAAACAGCTTAGTAGTACACAAAAAAAAAAAAATGTTCACCAATTAAAGCATTAATCAAAAATAAAATTAGTTTTTATTAAAAGTTTAATCAAGTGAATTAATTTATTTAATTGAAATTATTAATTAGCACCATTTAAAAAATGTATAGTATTAATTTAACGTTTAATTCACTTGATTAAAGGTTAAATTCACTTGATTAAGCGTTTAATTCACTTGATTAAATTTTTAATTAAAACTGATTTAATTTTTGATTAATGCTTAAGTTGGTGAACAATTTTTTTCTGTGTATAATTTGATCCAACAAAAAAAAATATTAATCCAAAGTCCTAATCCATATTATAAAACATTTTCTGCGAAACATTTGAGCATGTTGATAAAAGGGGAAAGACGAATGAAAAAGGGTAATTTGTTTCATGTGCAAGCAATTTTTGTAAGTTTGTTATTGAACGAAAGAGAGAACGCATGGAAAATGACTTAATGCTGTAAAATAAAATTTGTATTCTATGGACTAGGGCTATAACTTTTTCACACTTTTTGCGAATATCAAAAACGGCAAAGTATAGTCGTGTAGAATATTTAAAGTTATTAATAAAAAAATATGATCATTTTTTTCGGATTGTTAAAAAAGTTCACGCAGGGATCGGGTTGAAATTTTAAAACAACCATTTTTATCTCTCGGAAATTTTTAAAAATATACACCTGATATTTGTTAATATTCCTATACGTATTACTTAAATGCTATTTTGGAATTTATCCACTGCTTTAGATTTAAATATTTTCCTACGCTTTAAAATTCATCGCGGTTCAAAATTTCTTGGAAGGTTTTAGAAATTTGCTTCCGTGCGTGAGGTTTTTTTTCGCAAAACGACGCACATAGGGGTTTTTTGCCAATCTAGCCGGACATTAGGCAAAAAATTAAATTTAAGAAATGGAAAAATTTAAGTACCCAGCTCGACAGACAACAAAGTTCTGCATCGTATAGTGAATTTTCAAATCTTTTGCTTGAGATCTGTGGTTTTGGGACACTGTTAAAGTCTGGAAAGTTGATTAAATTGCATGCGTGTTCATTTCCTTTTTACGGTTTTGAGAGGTTTACAATAGTGGTATTCACACCGAACTTGTTAATTTGTTACTCGGTAGATTGTTAATTTGTTAAAGTTACCAACTGTGAACGACCCCCTTTTTAAAACTTTGTTAGTCTGGTAACTTTCGTAGTAAAACAGCATTTAATTAACATACTTACTCTCAATGTACACGAAAATTGCCAAAACTCAAATATTTTTTTAGAAATGTATCACAAATGACTTTTTTAATATATTTATTTAGAAACTGCAACAGCTGATTGTGAGTTACCAACTATTTTATCAGGGGTGCCGTGTCGTTAATTTGTTAAATGTTAATCCGGTAGCGCGTTAAATATACAAAAACAAAATGCGTGTAAAAAAGTAACGATTAACGACTAACAAACTAACAAGCTCGGTGTGAATCCCACTAATATATTTTTTTGTGGGTAAACGAATAAAGATTTTACAATGATTTTTTTTTCTGTGAAAGACTATATAAACAGCTACTTACAAACATTTTTAGAAAAATTTTATTAGAAATTTTTATGATAAAAAAATTCGTTCGAAATTAAAAAAAAAACGATTTTTTTGTTCCCTTTTTTTGTAAAAAAAAAAAATTAAAAGGTTTTTGAAGGTGAAGCCAGTTGAGTTCTTAAAAATGTTATACATCACGATAAAATTTGAAATCTCTTCTTTTAAATTAAAAAAAACGTTGCGCGTTGTTGCTCCATTTTTTTTATGATTTTTTGAAAATTTTACCTTTTTTCTGTTTTTGCTCATCTTGCATAGGTACATATGATAGAAACCCTTTTGTCAGTCATAAAATGTTTGGGTTGTGCGAAGATTTTTTTTATTAAAATTATTACATCTAAGACTAATATTACCTGTGTAAAAAAAGGAATGTGCGAAACAGTAAGTAACGGGTTTTAACCACCTGTGCAGCAGCTAAATGACGTTATTTTATGGAGCACGCCAGACTTCGTCTATTTGAGAGCATAGTACACCTGTCGTATAAAATCACAGTGAAAAAGTGGCAATTAAGATCGGATGAGGACAAAACTATTGTTAAAGAGAGGAAAAAAAAACTATCCAAGAAAAATTTAGAAGTGAATTAGGACTAATAGTGGATGTACCGAAGACTGGATTTGGAAACAGCAAACGATGGTAACACCAAGAGATTTTTTTCCAATCCTGAATTAGCTGCAGAAATAACTGGAATTGCATTTGATTTAATCTACTGAATCAAAGTTGTTATTGAAGTAATTACAAGTGGTCACAAAATCCATTTGCACGAGTTTGCCAATTATTGCTTAGACACTGCAAAACTTTACGTTACTCTATATCCCTGGCATCCTATGACACCTACAATGCACAAGTTCTTAATACATGGCGAAACTGTAATGAGCGAGGGATTGTTGCCTATCGGAGGGATACCTCCCCCTGCCCATAAATGTTAAAAAATTTAATTTTTATAATATTAAGGCGTTAGTAATCTATTTCTTTTAATATAAAATTTTTTTTTAAATATTATTTTATGTAACCGCCCACAAAAGGGGGCGGGGGCGGAAAGTATAATTTTACGATCTCCTGGGTCCAATTTTAGGTTTTTTAACTTTCGCCGTAGTTAAAAGTTGCATTTGCACAAGCAAGAGTATGGGAAAACTTAAAAAATTGAATTTTTCAGAGGTTGGATTAATTCTTCTAGGGGGAACTGTTTCCTCCTTGGTCTGATTTTATTTATTTTTGAGGTTTACCTGCCTATGACAATAACACATATTTCTGCCAAGTTTCATCGATCTAGGGGCACTCAATAACTTTTAACAAGCAATATAAGCTAAAACAAAAAGTAATGTCCGGCTAGATTGGCAAAAAACCCCTATGTGCGACGGGAGTCAGGCGCTTTTTTACTAAAACATTTTTGCCAAAAATTTGGTTATGGCCCTAATGGACACGAATACAGTTTCAAAAGAGAATTGAAGAAAGTTTTTGCAGCAAATGTTTGATAATATGGATGAGGACATAATATGGATCTATGTTGATTATTTAAAGGTTGGTACTACTAATAGAAATTTAAAAAGACATGTACTAAATATTCTGAATTCATAACTCGAAGTAAATGGCTTAGGCGAAATATCCTATTAGCTTGGGCTGAAAGTCGTTAAATCCAAAGAACAACAGTTTCAAATTCAGCAGATGCAATACTTTTTAAGTACTGATAACATTTGGTTTACAAGATGCGAAACAATCCAAATATTCACTTGAACGCTCTAATTGGAAAACAGAATCCGAACTTTTACTACATAATGTTGAATATCAAAGTAACCTTGATTCGTTTTGTATATTGCAGTCAATACTCGTCCGGATATATGTGTAAGTACGGTTATTCTTGCAAGAAAAAAAAAGTTATCCGAATAAGGAAGATTGGAATGAATTAATACCTGGTGCTTAATACTTAAAACGTACGTGAAAATTTTTATTAAATCTTTTTGAAGGAACTTCCAAACAAAATCAATTTATTTTTTATGCTGATGTTAACTGGGCTGAGTATAGAATATACAGAAATTCTGGATACATTTTCTTAATTATTATTAGTGCAGTTAATTAGGCATGTAAAAATCAAACAAATGTATCATTGTCATGAACGAAAGCTGTATTGATTGCATTATCTGAATCTGAGAAGAAAACTAAATTACTTAAATTGCAAACAAATTCAATCTACGGTCGTTTTTGAAGATAACAGAAGTTGACCTAATCTTAATAATGAAGAAAAACTGAGCAATAGATCTAAACATATACCGCCTAATGCAAAAAAGTAAATACGTTAACCAACACATTAATCCCATTCACTTTTGTTGGGCTTAGAGCGCTGGTTAACTAATGCGAATTTCACCTTTTTCTTTTGCATAAGGGGGATAGATATTGAGCTTCATTTTGTGACAGATTATGTTAATAAGAATATTATTGAATGTAATTGGTCTATTACGAATGACAACTCAAGTTTAGTTGCCAGCAAAGAGATCAGGCATGTTAAAATATAAATTAAAAAAAATTTTGTATATTTAAACATGTGTTGCCATCCGTAATCGACCCATAAATATTGTTCTTCAGAAGAAATGATTGCAGATATGTAAACGAAAACTTTATTTAGTTTTAAACTTCAAATGTTACGAGGTATAGCAAAAATAAAAGAATTTTCAATTGGAGTGAAGTGTTAATAATTGTTTATATATATCCACTTGCTCATTTTTTTTTTAATTTTTAATGGCATGTTTTTATATTTTATTTGAACAAATAATTTTTATGTACTCTTATAATTTTTTTCTGTTTCGGTTATTGTACAACGTTTTTTTTTTTTATACCCTCCATCACAATAAGTTGTGAAGAGGGTATACTAAGTTTGTCATTCCGTGTGAAACTTTTTTATTATTCATCTCAGACCCCATAAAGTATATATATTCTGGCTGCTTGAGTAATTCTAAGTCGATTTAGCCATGTCCGTCTGTCCGTCTGTGTCAAATTGCTTGTAGTTATCCTAAGCAGTTTGGGATTGAATTTCAGCAAGTAGGACCAGAGCTATGAATCAAAATCTGGAACCACCACCTTCAAAAACTTGATAATTTTGTTACAAAAACTAACATAAATGATGCAAAAATGCACGGAATGACATAAGATTTTGCACAAGTCCGTTTTATTCGACTAGAAATGACACTGTAAAATTTCGCGAAGGTCGGTCCATAATTTACCCTAAGCCCCATATAAACACTACTCCCGGAAAACAGTTTAGTACGCCTAAAACCGTAAAAAATAATGCAATCATAACAAATTTTGGCTCGTCACAATTTTATAGGACTATAAATGATACTGTGAAATTTCGTGAAGATCGGTACATAATTTACCCTAGGCCCCATATATGCCCTACTCCCGGAAAACAGTTTAGTCTCCTAAAACCATAATTAATAACAAATCGTCACAGTTTAAGATAATAATAATAAAAATACATCATACAGATATTACTCCTTAAACATTCCAACTGTCGGTGGAGGGTATCAAAGATTCGGCACAGCCGAATATAGCACTCTAACTTGTTTTTCATAAAAACATTTAAATCACAATTCGAATATTCTATGCCTTCTTTGCGTCTACGCTTCAAGCTACATGCAAGACTTTTGACGCGGCATAAAATCTAATTTGTCAGAATCAAATAATTTTTTCGAACGCCTGAGGATTACGAAAGATGAAGATATACATATTTTTCACATTCTACACATCAAGACATCCTACGCGTTTGTGTAACTTGCGAGGCTCGTTAACTTCATTGATTCTCCTTTTTTAACAGATGCTTAAAAGCGTGGAACGCATGGTGTGAACCTCCAGCTTAATGGTTTGGAGGCTACCATACGTATGATTAATATTTAACTAAACAAATAAAACTCATACTACAGGTAAATGTTGAATAGTGTGGCTGACTTCCAAAACGTACTAATACAAAGTTCGTACACAATTTTACTACTGTATTTCAACCATGTTCACGTACAAAGTACCGAAACAATGCAACTATGTGTTTTGTTTATTAAAAAGTTTTGAAATGTAAGTGATGCAATGCAAAATACCTTTAAAATAAATCTGTATTGCTTGCAAATAAAATGTTAAATGTCACAAAGCATCAACTTTAAAACCGATGCTCTGATTGCTTTTTTGATGCGTTACTAATACTTAGCAGTGACGTTTTGGAAGGGTTTGCATTGTATATATATTGTACTGCGGCGTTATGAAACATTATACTTCGTTCTAATACAAAGCAATTGACGTTTTGGAAGTCAGCCTGTATGATGGAAAATATAAAATTTTGAGTTTGGTTATACTAAGTGTCGAGTCTAAGGCACTGCCGGTGTTTTTTTTAACAAAGTAAAAAATTAATGCCCTTTTTATATCTGTGCCAATATGGAAAAGAAGCTTATGTCGAAAATTGTACTTTGCGGATATGCTTAATTTCGTAAAAATTTTATTCGAAGAGTATTTGGTTTAAATCTGTATAAATATTATCGTACTAGAAACAACATTAATTGAGACTAAAAGTAAATGTTAATAACGGGTCCGCCATCTAACGTTTTTTTTTCAACTAGTGCTTATTTCGTGAATGGTAACACTTACATCATGTCTGATTTGACAGATAATTAGTTTTATCCTTCCGCTGAACGAAAATGGTTGTGTATACGCTTGAACAACGCTGGAAAATATTGCGACACTACTTTGTTGCAGAATGTGTGCGAAAATTGCGTACGGATTTCGGAAGAAGAGAAGCACCGTCAGCTCCGTATGTTCGTTATCTTGTGAAAAAAGTGAAAGAAACTGGCATCCTCATCGATAAACCAAAGCGTGAAAAGCCAAAAACAGTGCGTACACCCGAGAATATTGCTGCTGTGGCAGAAAGTGTGCGTCATCAACATCAATTCACCGTCGTTCTCAACAATTCAACATTTCGGAGACATCATTGAGACAAATTTTGACTAAAGACCTTGGTATGACGCCATACAAAGTCAAATTGTTTCAGGAGTTGAAGCCAACTGACCATCCAATGCGTTTTCGCTTCGCTAAGTGGGACTGCGATCGACTTACAGAAGACGCCGATTTTGCCAAAAAAAATCATCTTTTCAGATGAAGCTCATTTTGATCTTGGTGGGTTAGTAAACAAGCAAAATTGTCGCATTTGGAGCACAGAAAACCCGCACGCATACATTGAAAAGCCGATGCAACAAAAACGAGTCACTGTTTGGTGCGGATTTTGGCCCAGAGGCATAATTAGGCCATTTTTCTTCGAAAATAAGCAAGGAGTGACCGTTACAGTCAATGGCGATCGTTATCGGACCATGTTGAACTAATTTTTGTTCACAAAAATTGAAGAGGAGGATATTGACAACATTTAGTTTCAACAGGATGGCGCTACGTGCCACACAGCCGAAGCTACACTCTATGTTTTGCGCCGAAGCTACACTCTATGTTTTGCAGCCGCAGAGCTGATGTCGTTTGGCCACCTCGGAGCTGCGATTTGACACCGTTAGACTATTATTTGTGGGGTGCCGTCAAAGATAAGAGTTACGCCCACAAGCCAGAGACAGTTGACGCTTTAAAGGACAATATTCGTGAAGCCATTGGTGAAACACAGCTGGACACAATCGATAATGTGCTTAAAGATTGGACCGATCGTGTAGGCTACTGCATGGCCAGCCGAGGCAGCCATTATTAACCGGAAGGATTGTACTTTCAAATAAAAAAAGAAATTTGAGAAAATATTCAGTAGTTTTTTTCTGTAGCATTTTCAAAAAAAAAGTTATTTGGCGGACCCTTTTTTAAAGTGCTAACATCTTTTCTAATTGTAAAGCCTTATAACGTGATTATCTTCTACGGCTGAGGTAGTCCAGACGAGTCCAGTGTTTACTTACGGATCCACTAACCTTAAGTAAGAAGGCGATATGTTTATCCTCTTCGAAGGTTTAATACAATAATTTTTTATTGAGTATTTCTTAACTAATTCATTTACAATTCATTAATTACGAGAAGCTACGATAAGTTGAGGGTGTATTCTTCAGCTTGGGAGATTTCGTGTTGAAAGGATCGTCGACAGCAGGATGAAGGATGTAGCTTTCGGCAGGTTTTATTTGGCTGTATGGCTAGTCTCGGGGTCTTGGTATGCTCGGCTGCTTAGTCCTTCGGCTACAATAGGCTCGGCTTCAGGTATATGAATAAATTCGGCTTCTGGACGCCCTCGGTTTAAGTTAGTGGCCTGCCTGATACAGACGATTGCATCAACAGACTTCAATATTCGGCTTCATCCTTGGCTGCCTCTTCGTACACACGTTAGTTGGAATAAGGTTTTATATAATACGTACAAAGGTTCTTACGACTAGTCACTAACTACATCATATATCTAAGGAAATTACTTAAAGCTACCAATTTCTACGACAATAATGCTGCTGGTGAGAGCAGGTAACAATGTCACCTAGTTGGGGGTTTTCTCGCCCTGTGAGAATCGCCCCTACTGTTACAAAACGTTTTCCTCTTATATGAGATTGAATAAGAATTATACGGCTAGCTTTCTAATCAGCACATTGGCTCAACAAATGAATACAGCGATGTGTTTTTACAGTAGGGGCGTTCCGATTGACAAACGTGAAAAAGGCTCCCTCTATAAAATATATAATAAAAATGGTGTAAAAAATGGAAAATCCTTCCGGAAAAGTCGCAAAATTGGAAAAATCGAAAATCAAATTTTGTGTGAAATTATTCCTTAATGGCTTTCCAAATGAAAAAATTAAAATTGGGGCGACGCGAAGTTCGCCGGGTCCGCTATATTAGAGCGACTAAAAAAAAGTGATTTTGTTACCACTCTAAAAATAAAACTTGATATGTTTTATGATAATTCCCAAAATATTTTGGTTCTAGCGTTGACCATCCGTGAGCTGGACCATTTTTTCAGTTTTTCGAATTTTTTTGTACTTTGCTCCAACACGACATAAATAAAATTTGGTTTCATCGAAAAGAGCTTTTGAGGCAGCATCCAATGGTATATAAAACTAAACCACTTGCGACCTACTTATTGTGATATTTAACTAAACACATATTTTCGTTTCGGGTTTTCATAAAAATTTTACTTATGTGGTAATAATGTTCTGCTTTTCAAATTGAATCTGTTTTAAGATAATGTTAATTTATTTATTTTTTTTTTTGTAATTGTTCACATAAAACGCGAAAATCGCGTTTTATCGCAATATGGGTAACAAATTTTTCATTTTGCAATTATAATAACCTGGTGATAAGCAAAAGATCCGTTTTCAAGCCCTGGATGCTGTGAGATAAATTTAAGTTTTTAAATATAAATTTTTTAATTAAAAACATTTTAATCTATTAATGACAGGTGCACCATAAATTTATAATATTAGACTTAAAAATAAATTAAAGAAAACACATTGATTTTTCTCCTGTGCAGCTGAACAAAACTAAGCTTTTGACAAACTGCAACATAATCCAGCATTTGTTATTTTTGCGAGAGCAGTGCAATAACCAGTCATATGAACTCTAAAAACTTTTTAAGGCAACGATTACGAAGTTGTGTGAGTTATGGAAATTTGTTCAAATTCCGGTAAAAAGTTTTCCAGTTATATGGAAGAAGGTGGAATACCTCACAGGGAGTTATCGGGACGTCAAAAAGAGTCCTAGGCATTAAATTATAAACGACTGGAACGTACTTTTTAGCATTTCACTGTGAGAATGTCCCCTCAAAATAAGAGTTCCATGCAGGTGTACTGGCAAGAGCAAAATTCCACGATTTGACTGGAAGTTCTACTTAGATCAAGCTGGGCCAAGAATAAAAGATAGTTTTATATGTGACTTAGTAAGGGGTGGATACCATAATCCAAATCATTCATCTGTATGTAGTGAAGCTGAAAGCGAGAACAGCTATGAATCGGACCAAGTTTCATCATCATCTGAGGACGAAGTACATACAATGGAAAATTCAACATTTAGTGCTGCCTTGAATAGAGCTGGCGTGTCAAACCGCTATGGAACTCTATTGGCCAATACTCTGCTAATAGATTTAAATATCACAGGCATAATTATAGATCAGCATAAAATAAGAAGAGAGCTTATGAAGGCTAGAAACTATGCAAAAAAGAATTTACATTGTAATTCTTTACTAAAGGGTATAAAAACTAAGCTAGACCAAGTTTCAGTACAGTATGGCAATGTAAACGCCTTGTACGCGTCCATAATTTGTTTTCGGAAGACCACTTTATGTAGGATCAATCGTAAACTATGGACTGGTTATCGCAAAGTTGTACGGCATTATTGCTATGCTATATAAAGTTAATTGAACAAAATGTTATTACAATATCTTTGTTCGTTACGGTTAAAGTAGGCCTATTGTTAATTATAAACCGATGGAAATTTTACTACAATAACGTAATTCCGCATTTTAAATTCAAATTCAATTACTTTGTATGGGGGGGGGGGCGGTCTACCCAGCCCTATACCAACAAGATTTTGTTGGCACATGCAGTTTGTTCTAAGAGTTACTCAAATGCATTTTAGTTTTGACTTACTATTGTAGTTAAGGATGTATGAATTGATGCCCACTGGCTCAATTATGCGTCGATTTCTGTTTTGTTTTTCTTCTTATTTCAATTATATTAAATGTCATTAAGTTCTTTGCTAAATCGTTTTCAATGTGTTTCAAACATGTCAATTTTCTTTTGGAATTCTAAACACCCTGTAAAAAAATGTATCTCTTAATAACTAAAAACAAACTAAATACTTGTTTTTAGTATATTTATTTTAATTGTGAAATCAATTTTGTGTGTGTGTACTTTTCTATTGAAAAGTGTTTTATTTTATAATAAATAAAACAAAAATTTACATAAATTTATTAAAACCACAAAAACCATAAAATCATTTTTATTTACATACGAGTATTACATGTGTAAGTATATATTCCAAAATATTTAATGCTGCAGGACCCCCAACAGATAGATATTTTTATGCGGCTGACTTCATGTAAATATTCATACCTAAATATGTATGTGTTCTGTATTTATTTGTGTATTTTGTAGTGTTTGTATATGTAATTGCCATATTTTGGTTTTTGTGGATTTAAATATTTTTATTAATAAAAATCGGTGTTTATTACTTTAAAATATATAATTGACCAGTATTGAATGTGCTTTTTGTTTGCAAAAATTTCTACTAGTTATAAATGAGTTTGTCGTTGCATACGTAATATTAAGAAACATTTTAGACTCATAATAATATTCTGTTTACTGAGTTACCTTCACAAGAGCGCCCAGATGCAGAAAAGAATTGCAAGACTTTTGTGTAAAGTATGGACAACGTGAAGTTGATTGAGCCGGTGAAGATCTAACATTCATAGTAGGCTGGCGGCTGGACGATGGTGATTGTAGTGAGCTTGATGAAGTTGCATGTTTGCGCTAGTGAGGACGTATCCATGTATTTAACATCGCTTTCAGCGTCCTCATCTGATGTTGCAGGTACGTCGATACTTTATTCAGCAGTAAAATCGTTACAGTTCCTCGAAAAATTCAGCTCACAATTTATGGTAGACGTTCCTCTACGAACTTGGTCTAAGTGAAGTTTTACTATACGAAGACGCACAGTGTAAGACATTGGTCTGGTTTGGAATTCTATGAAATCTGGAACCCACTTAAGACCTGAAGCGTTATTTCGAAGCCACACAAGGTTTCCTTCCTCAAATGATTCTTTAGCATGTTAATTTTCGGTAGTGTTTCATGTGAATGAACCTCGTCAAAGTAACTTTTGAACTGCCGATTGAACAAAAGTTCAGTTGTTAAGCACCTCGTCGTAGCATGCGGTCTTATTTGTAGATTAAACACAAAACGAAAAAGATTTTATTCAATAATTCAATTGGTGGCATTTTCATTTAATACTATTTAATTGTCTGCACCGTGCGCTAATCGTGTCCATTTAAATGGATGAAAAGGAGCACTTCTGACATGGCGTATCAAATAGTTTTCCATAAAGTTTTAAAACTTGGCTGACGCACATTGTGATGACTTAAGTTTGACGATGTTTACTTTCAACTATTTGATATATAAATCGACAACTAGCTAAAACTGTTTAGCTTGAAATGGCTCCGCGTAGTCTATATGAAGACGCGACTATGCGGTCTGAGTATTTTCCTATGTGCAAACTGGTGCTTGAGCTTTTCCGTGACGAGTTTCTTTAAACGTCTCAGAGATCATACTATTATTTTTTGGCTATAAGGCTAACATCCCTTTAAAGTGGACGTGTTTGTCATCGGCGGGACTCTTCTTAATGTAAATCCGAAATCGGCTGTCAAATAATTCTATAAATGTCTTTTGTGTACTCTAATCCGATTTTCAAAGAAAGATTTTGTCCAAATGTTGATATTTTAATCAGGCTAAAGTTCATTGATAATTTTTCATTCTTGACTGAACTGGGAATCAAACCCCAGTTGAGACGAACAGATTGCTCTAACATGTTTCAATTGAGGAGGTCCATAACAAAACGCAATAATTACATTTTTGAAGTTTTTTGATTTTTTGATTGAATCCTATTCTTAACATTGGAATCTATATTACCTTTATTATAAAGCATTCCAAATTTCAATAACTACACTGCAATTCAATATCAAATATAATGGTTCAGAAAAAGTGTTTTAATTTTTCTACAAGTGGTTGCAATTTAAATCAAAATGAAATAATACAAATCTATTCAAAGCAAAAAGCAGAAATTCAGGCCCTAGATCAAAACGCATTATTTTCATACAGTTCAAAGCAAAATGAAATAAATACTATGATTCGGACCAAAACGCAATAATTCCAAAATTGCTATTTAAATAACTTTAAAATAAACTGTCAAATAAAATAATTAATTTGTGATTAATATTATTTTTTGAAGACAAAAATACCTCAATAATTGTTTTTTTTTTTAAATATGTGCTACTTACTTAAATTACATTATGTCGTTTATTCAAAAAAAATTTATGGTGTAGCTATTGCGTCTTGTTATGGACCTCCTTAATTGTAACAACACAGTCTCTTCAGAGGGGTTTTGCCGTTTAACACTCACCGCCATTGACAATGGCTGGCATTCCATAGTCAAACATCAATCTTTAAACCAATTAGTATATTTATTTTAATTTTTGGAGATCGAAATTTGCTTTGAATTATCTATTGCTTTATATGTCCTTGCTTACTTCTGTTTTTCGTACTTTTCGTCAAGAATTCGTCTTGCAGACCAGAGTACAGTTTCCTTTTTTCCATAATTTGTGCGTTTTTATGTTTCCTACGGAGGAAATTTTCCTGAGAGTTTCACAGACATTTTATGACTATCCGGCTCTTGACATAGACTATTGGGGTATTCACAAGGTGTGCTATCATGTTGTAATGTCATAATGTTCTAATATTTTACAATGGTTTAAAAATATTGTTGCTGCTTTGTAAACGAAAAGTGTCTTAAATAAATAAAACTTTGCTTGCTATGTTTATTGTACTGTCGTAATTAATCAGAAGAGACCTGCGCCGAGCAACTGAGCCGAGCGGCTATGATTTTGTAGCCGTCGCCGTTGATGGTATAGTTTTATCCGGCTAACATCCGAATTTAACCTGCGGCTTGCATTTTTTGCAACAAAACACTTGCGGCGTCAATTTGGATCGGCCTAGGACTCTGATGTTTGGTAAACAAACAAAATAAAATATTTGTGGTTTGCGTCTGAAAAATGGAAAATAGTCATGAAAGATCTAATTTAATTAATTAATTCATGGATTAGAATTAAAAAACATTTTGATTTTAGGTATGTAAATATTTATTTTTTTTTTATTTGTTTTAAATCAGCTGACTTAAATTCAAAATAGCACACTAAATTATGAGGGGTTGTTCACAACAGTCGTATTTTTTCATGTTATTATTTTAAGACATATGATTTTATGACACCTTTTGAATCCCCCACATAAATATTTGTAAAATTAACAAAATAATTTTTGGGAAAACAGAATTTTAATTCAAAAGATTTTGTTATTCGTGCTTATTTCCCAATTTTCATTCTTGATAAAAACACTGAAACTTATTGTTGATGGGATAAGCTGTAAGGCTAAGCAACCAGTGAAATGCGCATAGGAACAGCTTAACCTATCAACAATAAATTTCAGTGTTTTTATCGAGAATAAAAGTGGGGAATTAAGCAGGAATAACAAATATCAGGAGACAAGAAACAGTAGATAAAAGTTTTTCTCCAAATTTAGAACAAATAGCTACTGGGTTGTTAATACAAAGCACGTGTAAAAAAGTCGGATGAGTTCGAGAAGTGGTCGTGGCACCTCCTGTTAAACTTAACTTTTACAAATATGATGCACTTAGTTCGGTTATCAATCTATAAGATTTGTCAAAGTAGTCTTAATTGCTGAGATTAGCATGGCACCTTCAACACAAAGTTAATGGAGTAGATTTCTGTATATATGCAGACGGTAAGTAAAAAAAATATCAATCAAGGATTGGTACAAATAGCTTCGCCATCAGTACACGAGCACTGTATTAATCCAATTTAACTTTTTTTTTATCATTATTTATTTATTGAATCTTCATATATTAAATATAAACTAACAATAATTAATCAAATCTGATTCTAATACTTTATTTATGTACTGCCAGTGCCAGACAAAAATTTTCTTCATCACGGGTTCTGTTCACATATATGTATAGGTGTTTATCGCTCATCTTATTGGGTAAGTGCTGCAGTGTCTCTTCTTCTTAAGCGAGTGTGGCAGCCATGACTTAAAATATTTCGAGCTAGTGGATTTGGATGTTGTTCAAGCCCTTTTAAATAAATTTAACGTTATATAATTTTTGAATTCCTAAAGAATTTCTAAATATTTATTTTAATACGATTATATGATGGGAGTACAAGAAAAAGAAAACAAGTACCTGAAGATAATTTTCAACTCCAGCAAAGGTGATTAATCTTAGATACTTAGAGCGAAGAGACCAAGGAAGACAATTTTGATGGGGTGCAATAACGCCTTACGAAATAAGGCCTTTAAGGCTTTATTTCACTTCCAATTGAGAAATAAGGCCTTTATTGCGAAAAGGGCTTTATTGCACTTTGAAAGTGACATAAGGCCTTTATTGAAATTTAGCCAATGGTGCAATAAAGCCTTAATTTTATTTTATTTTTTTTATGCACTACGTAGGAAAAAGCCACCTAAATCTTCACTTAATACAGTTTTTCTGCGTGGCGGCCTGCGGCAGATCTTAGGGGTTTTCTCCTCCATAGGACGTGGCAGGTGGCTTCGCTGAATACAGTTTTCCTGCACGCGTCTCTTTATCTTCCGTAGTGAAATTTTTTTATAATTTTTCAATAAAATATAAGAAGAATAAGAAATTTTATTGCTTCATTTAAAAAGAAATTTAAGTGAAATAAGACCTTTACGGCTTTATTTCACTTTCAAAGTGCAATAAAACCTTTTTGGAAATAAAGGCCTTATATCACTTTCCATTGAGAAATAAAGCCTTAAAGGACTTATTTCGTAAGGTGTTATTGCACCCCACCGACAATTTTTTGGAAAACAAAAATAATTCCTTAGAGAGTGATTGTGGTAGAAATGTTACAAAAGAATATGATTAAATTGATGTGAAGCTTTAATAATGTTTCATTGTATGGAAATGTTGCATGAGGAGTTCGAGACTAAACCCTTTACGCAGATAAAAAGTTAAAGTTCACATATTTAAGCCAACACATTAAGCCTAGCTAAAGTAATTGAATTATGTCCAAAAATTAATTGGATTATGTCCATATCATTGTTTTAAGCAAAATGTGTACTTAAATACACATCGAGGCCTTACCGTATAAATAGCTTAAGCGATATTATTTTTAGTTTTCTCTTTTTTTTAATGACAAACCCCAATTTTTTTTACGACTTTATAGCAAAAACAATTTTAGCTTAAGCGACAACCTTGTATGTTTTTATGAAATAAAATATAAAAACCTACAACTGTAAGTTTTTGTTTTTTGTCGCTTAAACTTTCTTGCGGTTGTTTTATTTATAAAAATTAAGTCATTTAGTGACTCATATATGTGGCACGAATTTGACTAAAAACTCATGTCACTTTTAAGTGACTATTACGTATGTCACAAATTTGTGACATATAGTTTCTATTAAGATAATTTTTTACAAAACGCATGTCACATATGTGTGACATATATTTTTTGTTCTCGAGTTTCTGTAGAAAACCGTAAAAAATTTTTTTAGTGGCGAACGTGTTAGTATACCCTCATTTACCAATACTGATGATGGGTATAAAAATTATAACGAAAATATTTAAAGTCATGAAATTTGGCGCTAAAACTTAAGTTTTTATATCCTACTAGCTGGACCCGGTCCGCCTTGCTGGCCCTTAGTAAAGATTTAAAATTTTATCAAATATGAACGTGTTTAATTGATTTTCAAAACAATAAAAAATAAATTAAATAATAAATGTTTTACTTACCAGCAAATGCTATTAGATTCTTCATGTTTGTTTAAAATTATTGGATACCCTAACCGCGTATTTGAATAATATTTATGGAAGTGGAAATAGACTTTTGTAAACTAAAATTAATATAAATGTTTGGAATAAAACTGGCTATTAAACCATATAATTTTTTTTTTTCATTTTGGTGATTTTAGCGTATTTTAGTGAATTACCGCTGAATTGATAAATGTAAATTGATAAAGATTTAGTGACATACCATGCATCTAAATTTTAAAACATTATGTTTAGCGATTACGACGAAAATGACATAAATATAAAAACGTGGTGCCATCTATCGGATAAATACGAAATTCTACAGAAACACTCCTCATGCCTCATGCTTCATGCCTCATACATCAAACACACAAATTTTGGTCAAAGTCGGTGCAGTAGTTTTTGAGTTTAGCGATTACAAACAAACTCGTCTCTTTTATATATATAGATAGATAGATAGATAGATAGATAGATAGATAGATAGATAGATAGATAGATAGATAGATATTTCAGCTGTATTTTTTTAAAGGTCTTCTTTGCAGTGATGTGATATGTTCCAATATTTGATATCAATATTATTCTTAAACTTGTTAAAGAGTACTGACAATTTTGCATAGCTAAATAAAGGACTCTTCAGTTTACTACGAAAATATTAAATTCTCATTTGTGCATTTTTAAAGCTGTTTCGAGTTTATTGATTAATAGTATAGCAATGAAAAAAAAAAAACCAAAATATTTAAGCCTATGAATAAATATAATATAGTTTATGACAATTAATTAAATATTATTGAATGATTACAAGTGTTTGCTGCACATTGTTTAAGTGCCATCTAAGCAATCGATTTAAAACACAAAAATAGCAGCAACAAAAAGTACAATATTTGCTTTTTGTGGTAATTTCGTAAACATTTTTAGTATTTTAATTTAACAAATTTTACATAAGGGCTTTCAAAAGCTGTGACATAATCTTTTATGAAAATTAAAATTTTTAATAGGTGTCAACATTTAAATAATTTTAATGAAAGAGTAAAAACAAATGTAAATTGTAAAAACTTATGCATACTTGTTTAAAAAAAGTACGAAGGTCAAGCTCGACTATATGATTGCCTACGCCTAAGAATTTACAAAAAAGTTGTTAAGAGTGTAACTTATTTGGGACCCTTCCAAACAAAGATATGTTGTGACGTTAAGAGTTACATGTAAATATTTATATAAGAGTAATTTGTGCCGTACATCAACATCCATAAGAAATTTTTCCATCTTAAAGTGTTTTAAGGGGTTTATATGGTATTTATGAACAGTTCTGGACTTTTTTTTCGCAAGCATCTATGCCAGTTCATACACACTGAAAAAAATTAATTTATAATCGTCGAAAACAAAGTTTATTTAAAATTTTTCGGTGAGGATTTTGCTTTATAGTTACCACATGTTAATTAAGCCTGATTTTAAAAAAACTTGTGAAAAAAATTTGTTTTCTTTTAAAACTATAAATTATGATTTTTTAACATTTCATCAAAGTTAGAGCAAAATGACATTGATATTTTAACAACACTATAAATAACGTTGAACGAAAGTTATTTTAAGTTGAAACAACGTGAATTTCATGTAGAATCAATTAGATTTGATTGTGAAATAACATGTCTGCCATGTATTAAAAAGCTAAAATATTTCTACAAACATTGCTTCAAATGTTTGTCCCATCAGCAAACACCCCAATTATTAACACAAAATATTTGTACAAACGTTAAATTTTGACATGTTTGTCAAGCCATTTGTGTGGTCTAATATGCACTTTACACATGTTTCACTTTTATTGAATTCTTACCCCTTTGTTTACAAAAAGTTCTCGCAATTCAAAGAGACCAGCAAGCTCAAGGAATATTGCTCTGCAGTTTTCGTCGATGAAGGCTTATTACATAAAATGAAGCAAAACTTACCAGAAAACACACACAAGCTGTTAGAAAGCTTCTAAGTCTGTCATAAATTAACGCTGGAGTCCCAAAAAGCAGCATCCAAGCCCACTTTCATACTTAATTTATACTTTGGACATGCCAAGAAACAACTATACCCATGCTGCCACATTAAAATCAATAATTAAATAATACCTCAATACTTACATGTAAAATTCCTCGGTATACATATAGATCGGCGCTTAAAGTGGAAATGGCAAAAAAAAGCAAAATTAACTCGAATAAATCTAAAAGCAATTCAAATTAATTGGCTAATTGGGAGAAATTCTGTTCTTAGTATTGCAAACTTAACATTGGTATTTTTCCCTGGGTGTAGTAGTAGTTTTTTAAGCGTTATCGTCGCAAAACCAATTTAAACATTTATTCGAAAGTTATGGAAAAAAGCTTTTGCGGAATGATATTTGTATTTATGAAACCTATCGGCAAATATCTACCAATTTTAATAAAATTTGGTAACATGATAAGGACTGCAATAAAATATTGTCCGACAGAATTTAATCTAAATACCAACATAATTAATTGGTGTATGGCGATAAAGACAAGGATACTGTTTCAGAACGAAGCTTCCATTGGAGCTATGTAAAATCATGGATCGATTTAAGGCTTCGCCATTTTGGCGATTCTTCAAATAATCGGCAAATTTGCGCACAAGGTTTACATGGGCAGACAACCAGACAGCCGGACGGACGAACATTCTAAGCTCACTTTAGAGAGTGATTCTGAGTTGATAAGTATAATACAGGGTAACCTTATTAACACCTACCTTCCTACACCTGTATTTTTGTAGATTATAAATGAATGCTTGAAAATTAATAATGATTGCATACAGTACACGAAAAAGCGTTAAAATTTTGGGATTTTTCTATTCTTGTAGAGTGGAAAATGAAACAGCTGTTTCAATTCGTTGTCGTTCACAACATTACAAAGAATTTTAAAGTTGAATCTTAAGATGCATCCTTACAAAATCCAATTTGTACATTGTTAGGTCTTGTTTGGGCCACCCTGTAGATTTTATATATTCAATTATTTCCGCTTAATTGAGTTTCTAAAAATGCACTACTTTTGACGCAATTAAAGGGGAGACAGTACTCGGTTAAATGAATCGCCGACAATTAAAACGAAATTCGCTTAATTGAGTAGATGTAGATAAAAAACAAGTTAGAGTGCTATATTCGGCTGTGCCGAATCTTTGATACCCTCCACTGACAGTTCGAATGTTTAAGGAGTAATATCTGTATGATGTCTTTTTATTATTATTATCTTAAACTGCGACGATTTGTTATTAATTATGGTTTTAGGAGACTAAACTGTTTTCCGGGAGTAGGGCATATATGGGGCCTAGGGTAAATTATGTACCGATCTTCACGAAATTTAACAGTGTCATTTCTAGTCGAATAAAACGGACTTGTGCAAAATCTTATGTCATTCCGTGCATTTTTGCATCATTTATGTTAGTTTTTGTAACAAAATTATCAAGTTTTTGAAGGTGGTGGTTCCACATTTTGATTCATAGCTCTGGTCCTACTGAACCGATTTTGCTGAAATTCAATCCCAAACTGCTTAGGATAACTACAAGCAATTTGACACCTAGTTTGTTTATTTCTTTTGAGTTTTTCGAAAGTGAGCGTGTTTTCAACAGACGGACAGACGGACAGACAAACGGACATGGCTAAATCGACTTAGAATTACTCAAGCAGGCCGAATATATATACTTTATGGGGTCTGAGATGAATAATAAAAAAGTTTCACACGGAATGACAAACTTAGTATACCCTCTTCACAACTAATTGTGGTGGAGGGTATAAAAAACTCATTTCTATTTTTAAGTTAAAAAATTGTTTAGGTTTATTAAAACAAAATAAAAATCAGGTACGTTCATTGTACAAAGTTTTAAAAAGGAACACAATCACAAAATGCAATATAAAAGGAGATCAAAACCTAAAAATATATGTATGGAAATGTATATTATATGTTATACAAAACTTTATATTTACTTATGTTCAACTAAATGTGATAAAAAAATCTGTCATAAACATTTGGAACATAACTTTCTTGCCGCAAAATAATTTTTTTTACGTTTGTGGAGCAAAAACACATTAACCTTCATAAGGTCTTTGGGTCAAATCTGACCCATTTTAAAATAAAAGTTAAATTTTTTCTAAGAGTGAGTGACTTATATTTTTTATATTTTATGACTTTTATTTAATATTAAATGCCAACAAAAAATATTGGCGAAAAAAAGATTTATACAATTTTTTGCACTTAAGGTCTGTGGGTCATATTTGACCGGTAGCAAAATTCTTGAATTTTCGTTAGAAATTTTCAGTTGTTATTTATTTCTTTTCACCTCCTGTGACATGCGCTATTTTGAAGTTTACTAATAATGCAGGTAAATGTGTATTTGGTATTGATTGGACTGAAGTGGCGACGCCAAAATTTCGCATTTATTGGTTCTCTAGTTAGCTGAATTGCATAGATCATAAAATGAAATTACAGACAGATTGTGAGATGTTGTGGAATAAAACTCCATTTTTGGAGCAATCTTGCCGTTGAACAGATTAAAAAACCTTTCGAGGGTACTAAGATTTGACAACATGGATACTCGCAGTGAAGACCAAATTTTAGAGAAGTTTGCGCCGATACGTGAGCTTTGAAATCTGTGGGTTGATTAGTTATACCTGGAATATACAACCATATACAGGAAAATAAATAGGAACTTTGCCTACAAATAAACAAATGTATGCATGTAGTTCTTGATTTGACAGTTGGTTTGAAATATAACAATATTACTGTAGACAATTGTTTTACTTAAGTAGGAACTATGTATATGTAAAAACAAGATTGAATTTCCACGAGAGCTTTTGGCAACTAAAGGCTATCAATAACATCAGCTAAACATGACTAAAACGAAAACTGTTTTGCCAAACGTCGACATTTCTTAGAAAATTTAGGTTTTCAACTTGCCGCGCCCTATATCAAGCAGTCAAAAACATTACCCAAAGACTAATTTTCACGAAAAATTGCAAAAAAGTGCATGTAGTAGCTGAGCAGGAACATCACCCGTCATCTTTAACCAAAACCTAGGAAAAAATATGTTTACTAGTCAAAAATATACAAAAATATATACAACGACTTTATGTTAAATGTACTTTTGCATTCGCAATAAATGTTAACAATATATTTATTCACCTTCAATATACTGAATAAATCTAGAAATAAAATATCAACTTTTAAAACATACTTAATTGAAAAAAGTGAGTTTTTATATAAAATTTTCTAGTCAAATTTGACCCGAAGACCGTTAACGTTGACGGAAATAATTAACCGAAGCATTTGCTCTTGTTTTTCGCAATGCGGTCTTAATTTGCAAACTAATTAAGCGAGTGACGCAATTAAACGGAACTCAACTAGACGGGCATTTTTACATAGACAGTTGTACTGAATGATTTTGTTCCATGATTTTTAGTGAAATTAAACGGGGAACTCAATTAAGTGGGGCTCAATTAACCGAAAAAAAAATTTCTAAATATCTACTAGGGTATTCATTTAATCAGGCTTTCGCTTTAATCGGTTAATCGCTCGATTAATTAACCGAGGTTTTGGTTTAATCGGTTAATAATCGGTTAATTTTGTTATTCATCGGTTAACCGATTAATAAAGTTTTGTAATAAATTATGTAATTTCAATTAATAAAAATGCAAAAATTATTTATTATTGGAGTCTATTAGTAAAAAAAAACAATAATATAACGAACAAAACAATTCTTGAACTAAACGAAGCAAACAAAAAAGTAATTCATAAATATAAAAAACAGATTTTATAATTAATACATAATACTTTTATGCATTTATTAAAAAATTAGCTGAGATTTTTTCATTAATTATTTCAATATGTAGTTTAAGATCTTATAAACTGATCATTTGGAAAAATAATTTGGCTTAAATGTGTAGGATTTACGATTCTTCTCTTTAGTTTTGATAAAACTTGACTCGGAAAAAATTCTTTCACTTATCGAAGATGTTGGAGAAATTGAAAGCAACCCATAATACAGATTCAATAATGATAAAAACAAGATTACGCATTGCACATGTTTACAAAATGCAACTGTTTGATATGACGTCACAAGCATATTATACACATGTTTGGTTTCTTATGTTTCTATATTTTAGCTGTACTTATGCGCTGATGTGACGCAGATGAGCAGAAACATTTCATTTTTAAAAGCTGAATGCGTTATCTTGGTTTCTTTGTATCATGATACAGATTATCTAATTTCTCAGTCCTTTTCCAGGATTTCTCTCAACATATAAAATCTTCCATTATGCCATTATTTCGGCTAATTTTGTTAAAGATAGTTTGTGTTACAATCGAGAGTTTCTTCTATTGTTAGGTCTCTAGGACTCATGCTGGCAAAGCAAAAAATGTATTTCCAAATCCCTAGTTTCTGTTTTTGAACTGTATTTTAAGAATGTATTGCTGGAATACACATACCTTTTTTATATGAGACGAAACAAATAATTAAAAATACTAAAAATATGTTATAATACTACAAAAAACTAAAAAAATTTGTAACATCGGTTAATCGGTTAATCGACTGAAATTAACCGATTTAATCGTTAATCGAAAATTGCCAATTTTAAATTTACCGATCAGTTAATCGGGTAGTAATAAATCGGTTAACCGATTAACGGTTAACCGAATGAATACCCTAATATCTACATATGTGTTTGTTACACACATCAGCACAAACCCATAATACTCTTTCATCCTTTTGTAGGGTATAAATATAATTTAACAGTTTTTGATTTATTTTCTGACACTTGTTCACATTAAAATTTTTTCAATTAATTAGCTTTAAATTAACTTCTGTTAATAGCACAGCATGATAAAAACAGTATGAAACTTAAATGCATTTATTTTCCTTAAATACTGCTTATAAAACTCATAATCCTGAAAATAAAATTTAAGTACATAATTTTGGTGTTTAATGGAGTATGATAGAGACACGCAGCCATTTTCTTTAATATTAATTACCTATATTATAAAATTTTAACAACCAATAACTTTCTAGTTTTTTTTTTATATTGTAGATATGTCATCTGTCAAAAACAAATAATTTTTGCAATTGTTTATTTCTTAAGCTTGAGGTTTTTTATTCAAAAAATATTTTATAACTTACTTATTTATTTATTACTTTGATAAAATGTTTTATATATATTTATCTCAATATTTCGCTAACTATTTTTGTCTAAAGAATATTTAAAGAAAATCGTTACGTTCACGAGAAAAACAATTCCTAACTGACATTGATTTGTACGTTATATTTTTCTTTCTTTTTTATATCATACATTAGAAGTAATAACAACCTGTCAAATTCGCATTGTTAGAAAAGTATTTTTATAAAATTAGTATCAGAATATACTAATAAAGCAGTGAAGGTAGATTTTTTTCCCGGGAATTCCCGGGACGGAATTTATATTTCCCGTTTTCCCGGGATTTTTGTTGCGTGATCCCGGGAAATAAAAAGTTCCTCATAGTTTTAGAAAACAGATATTCATAATTTGAAATCTAGTTTTCTATTCTCAAAAAATTAGCATCTGTTGATGGGTTTTCGATTAGATCAATTACAAGAAGTGAGTACATTCGTAAATCAATGTCAACTGATGCAATTAATCTACTAAAGGCAGTGCAACAGTTGATAATTAATAAATTTAGTGAAGTGAAGAGTTAATAAAGAACATAAATTTAAAATAAGATGCAGGCAATAAATTTTCATTGTCCATGGACAAGTCTTAAAAATAGGAGATACCTAAACCTATCGATCCTTTATTGCAACAACGTCATATCTACAAAAAAATCGAGCGTGACAAAATGCGATTAAAGTTTTTAAAATGTATCGATTTATAGATATATTTTGCTAAAACTTTTGCTATAAGTTTGAGATATAATACTGATTTTTTGTTACTAGAAGGTATAAAGGAACACTTTGCTTAATTTACTTAAAATTTTAAATTTTTTGAGATATGACTATGGATCTTGTAAGAAGAAGTCCGGTTGATGCTATTTTTTGCATTAACCTTGACCTTCATTTGACTGATATAGACGTAGTTTATAAAAAAGAAAAAATTCCTTCTGATTGTGAATTAGAAGCATGCAACAACTTCAAGCTTTTGCGCTTTAAGCTAATTGTCCAATATCGGTAAAATAGTGAACGAAATGTTTCGTAAACATGGTAATTAGTAAATAAAATCAGAAATAAACTATTTGTCTACTTCCTAAACGCATTGAGTGTGTCTGAATGTTATTTCCTTATATATATTTAAAATATATATACATATAAAACATATTAATTTAAAATATTTTATCTATTTTATGAATTAACTTTTTGATCTCATAACTTGAGTACCACAATTTTTGTTTGTTTTTATTATTGTTTTATAAATTAAATTGTTATGTTTGTTATCTTTTTATCGTGTATCTAGAGCATAATAATAAGAAATTTATATATAAAAGCGTAAGGTAATAATAATTCAAGTTTCTCTTTCAATCTGCAATAAATTTTTGTAGTATTTAAGCATTTCTTTTACTTACTCTGTAAACAAGTTCCCTTACGCTTTTTTAAAAAAAGTTGTTTCATTAAATAAAAACAAATTTTCTTTGTTTTATTAATATGGAGCGAAACTCCGGGAAAAAAAACTCTAATTGTCACAGACCACACGAAGAAGTTTATAGCGTGCATGTGTCGACGTCACACAAACAGCATTTTTATTCCTATGCACACGTTCATAGGATTTGCAAAAGTGCCCCTCACTGTAATAAATTGACCTCACAAGCGCAGCAGTGATTTTCTTCGTGTGTGACATTTGTCGTAATTTTTTTTTTGTTTATTTACTTTTTTTTAATAAGGCATTTTGAGATTTGCCGTCTCAATTCTAGAAACAAAATGCCTGTTGTTTTTTCTATTGTTTCATTGTTGTAGTACTGAGGTCACTTTGTTAATTAGTATAATTGATTAGTATAAAATTATATTAGAAAAAAAAATTCGATTTCGAATGAAAATTTTGTTTGCTTAACTCATATTTTAAACAAAAGCAAAGTGTTAAAATTATTTTTTTAATGTACGTTAAGCGAATGAAATCGTGCGACAGGCAGTAAAAAAACATTTGTTTTTAAAAATGAACAAACTTAAAATTATCATAAATTTTCTAAGACACCCAGAGTATTTATTTAGCTTATACATTTTTTCAATAGGAAAAACTACCACCCACCTACATATGAGTCATTCCATGTCAAACCGTACGATTTTTGCTAAAAATTGATTTTGATGTCTCCGATGTCTTTCAAAATTTGAGAACGAAGTCTTCATTTAAAAATATTTTACACGTGTTTCGGGAAAAAAATTAAAAATTTTTTTTTAAAAAGTTATTTGCATTTGAAAATCGTCAAAATCGTGAAAAATTTTCCGACATGACAACATTTAAACTAATGTTTTTATAAAAGTAGTGAATGGATTTTGAAGTTCAATACCTTATTTTAAAGGTATTTGAACCTTCTTTTTAAAAAAAATATAATTTTTTTTAAATTAATTTTTTTTATTATTAAAATTTGGGTTTTTTACTTAATTTCTGTTTTCCACAATCTTCGAACAAGTCGAAAAATCTGAAAAAAATATTTTCTTAAAGGCTAATATATTCTTAACATTCCCTCAAAATTTCAGAGTGTTTTTACATACACACATACATACATGCGTTGACATTTTTGTTAACATGCTTGAAAATAAAATGTTTATATACAAAATGTAATTTTTTTGTGGTGCTGCAATGGAAAAAAATCGTAAAAATATAGAATCCATTCGACCTCCGCTCTGAAATTTTGAGGGAATGTTAAGAATATATTAACCTTTAAGAAAATATTTTTTTCAGATTTTTCGACTTGTTCGAAGATTGTGGAAAACAGATATTAAGTAAAAAAACCAAATTTTAATAAAAAAAAAAAATTTATTTATAAAAAATAATATTTTTTTTAAAAAGAATGAACCTTCTTTAATAACCTTTAAAATAAGGTATTGAACTTCAAAATCCATGCACTAGTTTTATAAAAACATTAGTTTAAATGTTGTCATGTCGGAAAATTTTTCACGATTTTGTCGATTTTCAAATGCAAATAACTTTTTAAAAAAAAATTTTTAATTTTTTTCCCGAAACACGTGTAAAATATTTTTTTGTGTTTAATACGTCTGGCAAATTTAAAGAAAATCGGAAGAGGTGGTGTAAAAAAGGTGTTTGGTCTGACATGGAATGACTCATATATGTGTATTTGTCGGGCAAATCGCGACCATATAATACCCTACACCACAGTATATAAAACAATTGTTGCTAGTGTCCCCTATTTGGGACCCATGGGCAATCATGGATCCGCCTAAGCAAAATTATGTTATGATGTTAAGATTCATCTAAAAGTTCTATGTGCCGAATATTATTTAGATATCTTCATATATGAGATTTAAGGAGTGGTTTTATATTGGACTTATGGTTGATTTTGGACCTACCTGGACAAAATGTTGTCATGACATAATATATATCGTAGAAGTTATTATCGGCAATTTGTATGTTTTAGAGCTGTGGTCAAGGTCAAATATGGACCGATTCCTATAAAATTTTGTACGATGATTTTGATGGCAATAAAACAAGTTTGGACCAACTTCATTCTATATAACAATATAATGAGATAGTTTATAGGCATAAAGACCCTATTCCGGAAAGAAGCTTGTATGCGGGCTATGTGAAATTATATACCGATTCACCCTATTTTCAATAGGCTTGGTCCTTGTATCCAATTTCAAACTGAAATTGACGGACGGACCTCGTTAGATCGACGCAAAAAGTGTTAACTTGAAGGTTTATTTTAATATTTTAAGGTGTTATCTACAATATCAGTACAAATGCACAACACCATATCCACTATTGTGGGTGGTCATAATAACAAACCAAACAAAATGCCCAAACAAAAAAAAAAAAACGAATATTTTGTTTTTCACTTAATTACGAGTTTTGTTCTTATCTCAAAGCGAGGCTATACAATCCGATATTTAAAATAAGTGTATTTCTACTCTTGGTGTATAAATTTAATATGAGACATGAACTAAAATAATTTAATAATTCTCAAGTCTATTTCAAAATATTCCTTGGGCTTGCGCAAATTCATAAAAATGTACGGTAGGAGAAATGTATATAAAGGTTTAAATGCTTATAATTAGTGTTTTTCATACGGGATTTCCCAAGACAAAAATCCCATTTTTCGGGAAAACAATCCCGTGAAATTTATGCGGGAATTCCCGGGATTTTTTTAAATTTAATTATGGCAACTTTACTGCTGATATAATTGTAAATAAGTTGTAATAAATATTTTTAGTTTATGGCAACGAAAAACAACAGTTTCTGACTTAAGACAGTTTTGCCATACGCCAAAGAGATGTTATTTCAAATCCGAAAGATAATACAATGTTTAATGCTCTGAAATTTTGAAGAGAAGAAGAGCAAACATGTACAGACTTTTTAATTTGCTTAAAGAACCACATTTATTTTATAAAAACGAAAAAAAGTTGTTCTCACTTGCTTCAAATAACTAAATGATTTTATATGCAGAGCAGCTGCATAAAAGATTTTTCGGATTAGATTCTGTAAGAGATGAAGACAAAAGATATTAAGAAAACGCTTATTCGATTCGAAAAAAATATTTTTTTTTTTAAGGAATTACAAGTTTTGAAGGAAGTGCTAAGAAAACTGAAAGTGTCTAGAGATGATATAATGTTCCCTTGAATATAAAGGCAAATATCCGTAAAAAGGAAAAGTGTTTTCTCATTTAAATCTTCTTGATAAAAATTAGAAATTGGCCTTCAAACGATTTTGTAAATACTTATTCTAAACCAAAATCCTATTTTAAAAGAAATATTTTGTAATAATTTGTTTAAATCATTTAACTTTCTTGGTTTTATAAAAATGCTGTTGGCTTTGAATTAATTCTGTGGCAATAAGTGCTTAAGTCTATTTGTTTAAATTTATGGGAGAACAATTCAAAACTTTAAATAGAGGTGGCTTTTGGAAATTTACTACGAATTCAAAATAATCATCTATTCTCTGCGGTTATAGTTTTTTAAGGTTTTATTCCAAACCCGTCCTAATATCACAGTTTGGAAATTTTCATTGTTCCAAATGTTAAAAAAGATAACCAATGTCATTTTGCTATAACTTTTTCAAAAATCCTACAAAAAAATTGAAATTTTGCAAGTTTGTACTTTTAAGCATGAAGATTTTGAGGTGTAATTAAGCACTTTTTCCATTGTGCCACAAAAATAAAAGAGTTGAATGCATTTATAAACTTATTTTATTGATCTCAAGAACTTTTATTTGTTCAAATAAATTAAATTTAATAATATTTTGCATCAATTTGTATTGAGCGGGATCTCCCGGGATCCCGGGAAATTGAAAAATAAGTCCCGCTTTCCCGGGAAATAAAAAAGTCCGGGAAAAGAAAAACTCTACTATAAGTAAATATTTTATAATCTAATCGGAAAACTATTAAGATTTCATTTCCTTTTGAAGTAGAAAAACATAAATATTTTTTGTTTCCATACAGTACTAAATATGCCATTTTATTTCAACAGCATATGGTGCCTTTTCCTTATTTATGTAAATATGTTCACCCTTTTGCAAAAAATCTTGCATACATAATATTACGACGATGTGAAATATATTAGCAGCGCACAGTTTGGGATTCAAAAAATTAAAGAAAATGAAATAGAATAATTTAAATAACATTTTCCATATCTTGAATTTGGAGCCTTGACGTTCTACAAGGACAAATGTTTGGACCTTCAAAGTAAGACAATTTTGGTGTAGGCAAAATTCAAAACAATCCAATACGCTTACTTTTGGTCTTCTTCACGGATATAACCTTAATTTTTTGCTACCACAAAATTATTTCCAATTTTTCCTAAGGTTTTTTGAATTAAAAGCTAGATTCAAAATATTAATACAAAAAAACGGTTAAAAAATGAGTTTGGAACCAAAAGTTATAGGCAAGTGAAAAAAAAAAACTTGAAAATGGTGGATTTTTTTCCACTTTTAGGGCAAACAATTATTAACAGAGGTTCCGATTAAAAATTTTATTTTACAAAATATATTTAAATTTCTTCGAAAAGATATCTCTTTAAGTGATATCTCATAAAGTGGACACAGTTTTTCAAAAATTTCGCTTCTCCTGTTAGATCTGCGGTCTTAAAAAAGAATAAGTTTTTCATTAATTTGAACCAACCACAATTCTAAAGTCTAAGTTTTAAACTTTTTTTTTGCATGTTTTAGTATATTCTCAATTATTCTGCAAAGGCAATTGCAAGCCCGATATGTGCTAAAAAGTCTTAAAATCTAATTGTTGGGAGTTTTTAAGATCCTTTTGGGATCAAAGCTTTGTTTACTTTAATAATATGTTTAGACAACTCTTAAAGTGAATTCATTTATGCGTTCCGAACAATATTTTGTCCGGACAATAATTTTATTACTGAGAGCGTTCTGCAGAACGATTTACCCTTTTCGGAAAACTTGTCTGGAAAAACAAATCTACCATATGGTTTACAAATGTAAACAATTATACAAAATGGCTGCACAACTAGCAAACCACCTATGTATTTTGAATTATTTTCTAAAAGTGTGTTAAAAAAAATAGACGAAAAAGGGAAGTGATTTTAATATTTTTAATTATATTATTTTTTTTATTTAATAATTCAGCAAAAAACAATAACTTAAACGTTTATGTATAAATTGAAAAAAATGCCAACTCAGTTCATTTTGTTCAAAAAAAAAAAAAAAAAAAAAAAAAAAACTAATTCAAAGAAAAACTTGCCGAGCAAAATAATTTCTCTCTCTCTCTCTCTCAGAAGAAAGACGTCAAACTCAATATAAACAAGACTCTCAGTAAACTTTTTAAATTTATTGTAATTATTTTTTGCGCAAGTGGTAACTCTGAAATTTGGCAGCTGTCACATATGTTTATTCCGATTATTAAAAATAAAGAAAAAATACGTGTCTTAATTAAAAAAATTAAAAATTGCATTCTAACTAGGACACCCTTTGCAACAATGATGTATCATAGCTCTTGATATTTTTTTCCATGTGCCTTCTATAGGTTATTTTATTAAAATCGGACCATACTGCCGAGTAATTTCCCTAAGTTTTTTTTTTTAAATTTTCTACGGTACGGTGATTTATCTATACTTTATAGTAATATTATAAAGCTAAAAAGATTGTATGTCTGCAGAGCTGGTGGTCCGATTTTATAAAATTTCTTCAACAAAATGAAGAATGGAGTCTCCACTAAAGTGCTAAGGATAGGGTCCAGGGGCGCCAAATCTCCTTTTCTAAACTCACTCATGTCTCCAAAACAGAAAAAAAATGCAATACTTATCGTTGTTCTTTAGAAAAATAAATGGACGGGTGTGTAGTACTTTTTTGAAATTCGGCCTTTTAGGGGGTAAATGGGTAAAACCTGAATTTTGGTACTTTTTTGTCATCTCGCCTATCTTTTAAACCAATAAAAGTTAAAATTAACATTATATCACGTTCGAAACTTTTCTCAAAAATACAAATACAAATTCGGTACTTTTTAGAAACTCGAACGTTTAAGGGGTGAAATTTTTAACTATTGTTGGTACTTTTTTTACAAAGTATTTTTCCCCATTCTTTGGCTTATACGTATTTAATAGGCTCCCGCTACAAGATTGAAATTTTTGATACTTAAATTGGGAGAAAAAAAGTACCAAAAAGGGGAGATATGGAAAATTAAATTTCTTTCTTTAGCCGTTCATATTGGACCTAGAAACATAAAACTCGACATGCAATATCCTGAGTGATAAGAATCTATTTGGGAACGTTTTCATACTATTTTGGTCTTTAACTAATATTTTTTTAATTTCCGTTAGTATTGGACTTAAAACATTAAATTAAACATGCAAGCTTCTAAATATAAGAGAATTTTTAAAGGGATCTATTGGGTACTTTTTCGTTCTTCAACTGGTATTTTTTTTTATTTTCCCTTATATTAGACCTATGCACATAAAATTAAACATGCAGGGTCCTGAGTGGATGAGAATCTGTAACAAGGCTTTTCGGCTGTTATTGCTTCTTTAACTGGTACTTTTTGTAATTGTTATAAGTATTGGACCTAGAAACATAAAATAAAACATGCAAGGTCCTGAGTGAATGAGAATCTTTAAGAGGTATTTTTTGGTACTTTTTTTCTATAACTGGTACTAACTTAGGATAAGATTTAAAGCCGTTAAGCCTCCTATATTCAGAAAATAATAATTATCATTTAAGAAGGGGTCTGTTAAAGCAATAGTTTCCGTACTCAAAAGAAAATAAAAGATATTTTAAAATGAGAACGCTGTTCTCCTTTCATTCCGCCTCCAGTCTATCTCTCGAACTTTTCCTGGCCGAATACGAAAGCGACCAAGAGGGGGCCTACGGAGAATTACTGATACTTATAATATTTAACCAATTTTTATGAAATTGGAAAAGATAGACATCGTTATTAAAACACACAGGATTTATATTTTTTCAAAGCTAGGAATATGAAAAGGCAGATAGGCGATTTCGATACTGATGAGATTTAAAACTTATGTAAATCGATCTACAAACAATAAAACACACAGGCTTTCTATTTCTTTATAGAAGTCAAAAGTTCATTCTGTGTGGGCAATGCCACGGGAACGGCTAGCTTTATATGAAGTATTTTTTATTATAAATTAAATATTTTAAAATATGTACATATTTATAAGACAGAGAAAATTAAAGGAAATTATGAAATACGTATTGTCTCTAAGCGCTGCTAGTTTGTTAGCCATAATTGTACTTAAGTGGTATGAAAAATTTGTGTATGGAAAAATATTCACATACTCGCATTTATATGACAAAGAATTTTAACAATGTTTTATTTAGTTAAATTGTAAAAACAGTTAACGTACAAACAAACTGCACATACATGCTCACACTTATGTAAATGTGTTGAAATATACTACATACCGACATAAAAAAAGGGTTTAAATTATTCTGCAATAGTGTTATATGAATTTCATATGAAATAAGAAAAAAAATATATTACGGCAAACATATATTTACAAATAAAGCTAGATAGAATGTTTTACTCGGGTGTGCCGAATATTTAATACCCTCCTCCACTTATTTAAAAAATGAAAACTTAGCTTTATATTGAAGCTGGTTAATTTTAAAAAAATCATTAAAGATTTAAGTATGACAAAGTTAAAACAGGTAATCGGCTTTTGCAAATTACACTTATACAGGTCAATAGGCAGCTGACACGATGACGGCCCGTTTGAGTTCTTACAGAGGTCGCTTTGTGAAGAGAGGTTTACATAGAACTTTCGACAATAAGGGGCCATTAAGTCGAGTATAATTTTGCTATAGTGTTTAAGTATGAACTGATCACTAACAGATTTGGAAATATGATTTGAATTAATATAAAACAAAACCGGACAACTTTTTATTACAATATCATTATCCGTAACGAAATGACGCTTAATAAAATTTTTCGTTCTTTCGAAGTACTTTTCTTAAGAGATCTATTTTCAAATGAAAACTTATCTTTACACAATTTTATAAGACTGTATAAAACTTATTTGTGCGAAATTGCACGGCGAAATCTTTACTCGTTGCGTGTTTATGCGTATTGGATTGTTTTTCCGGGAGTGGTCTTTACATGAGTCATATGATAAAATATGGACCGAGCGTTATAAATTAGTTTTGTAATTTCTAGTATAAGCTAGCATATCTTTGTTAGTTAAGTTAAGTATTTTTTGGGGTAAACGATTTATATAGAACGTTTCGAACCGTGAATGCCAATATCTAGCAAAGCGTTTTTCAAGTCGGAAAAATATTGCGATACCGATCGAAAGTGAAAGTAATTCTATATTTTTTCTTAGCAAAAAAGAAATTTTCATTGAAAGAAGCAAAAACAAATTAACTTAAAAGGGACATTGAAAAAGTTTTTTTTTTTTCCCCATTTCACCTGATTCTTGTGTTTTTTGGCACGCTAACGACATTTATCAGATAACGGTACTTTTGTGATTTACATTGAACACTTCTCTTTCAAATGCCATCCAGAGTCAAACTCTGCTTCAATTAAAATTAGTTTTTTACATCTTGTTTGAAAGCCTAATAAACTACGCGTCCAATATTGTAGTTGACTTTGATCGGATAAAAATGCCTGAGTTTTATTGAACCAAAGCAAGGATTTTATGAAAATATTAAAATTTGTAACCAATTATTGTCATTTCGGAAGGTTTTTTGTACCACAATTAATAACAAAATTTCTAGTTTTAAAGGTGTGCTGTAAAAGTCCATTTGATAACCAAAATTAAAAAATCTCTTAAAAAGTTTTGAAATGTCACCCTTTGTAACTCATAGAGTTACATACGAACTAACAAACTTATGATACACTCATTTTCTACTTGCGAAGGGTATAAGAAAGTTTCATGACAAGGGAAAAGTAGTAATACAATTTAGGATTTAGAAAAAAAAGGAAATTAATTGATGTCACAATATGTATGAAAATTGTGTGTCTAAGTAGAGCAACGAATGTTTTGTATCTAGTGACAAGGGTTAAAAATATGGGTTAGTGTTCTAAGAATAATGACAAATTACAGAGAGCAAAAGTTAAAATTTTTTATCTTCTTTAAGGAATTTTAATGTACTATATAAAGGTGAGAAAGAAAATTCATCTTAAAATTGTGTTAATTTAATATTCTCTTTAGACATCCCACCTTACAGCAACATTAACGAAAGTATCAAAGTAAGAGTTTTCTTGTAGATTTTTAGTTTCTAAGGAAAGCTTAATTAGCAACTCAACTGGTTTTGAAAATGCTAGTTCCTACGAAGACTACGTACTACATGATTACAAAAAAGTATTTGCGAGGACAGATAAAACAAACATATCTACATACATATCGGTAGCTGAAATGCACAACAAATGCAAGCAACTAACTTTAAATGCGAAATTGGGTTGTTATTGATTATGATGCATATCAACATATAATTTCCAATTTTAACTCTTAGATTAGGAATTAGATATTAGATAGATAAGTAAAAATTAAAAATACGTAACTACAAATGCAAGTACTATTTAAACCAAAAGCACCTAGCTACAAACTAGTTATTTGAAAACAGTCACTAATAAATATTTGTTTTAATAATTAATAGCGCGTTCTAAATTTTTATATTGCATTTCTTATCATTAAGCTTTATGAAGAATTTTTCCTTTCCAGAGTTCGAAAAAAATTGTGCCCTAACTAAGTGTAGTTTTTAAAACACAAGCTCTAAATCTTAGTTTTGTGTTCGTGGATATGTACACAAACAAAATCAGGTACACAACGATTGTAAGCTGACGAACACAAACACTAAGATAACTAAGCGATCTTGATAAAGCGTACGTATATTGTTTTTTTAATAGAATATAATTGTAAAATAAATTTTCTGAAAAATAGAAACTGCGACTTATTTCCTTTCGTAGGTTACTTTATATTATATTCAACATTTTTTTATTTTTCGAATTTATTCTATGAGCTAAATTTCAGTTATGTATTTTATAGAGCTTTTTTGTGTGACACAAAGAATGCTGACGAAGGCCGTAGCGGGCCAGAAAATGCATTACATTCTGCTGGTGTCTAATAATAGTAAAATTTTTCTGTACATACAATATACTTCATTGCTATCCAAAGGATAGCGTAGGTAAAATGTAACAAGAAGATACAATATAATAGTCTGGTAGTGTATAAAGTCATTCCTGAAAAATTGAAGGAATAAGACTATTACAAAAAAGCTTTATAAAATACATGACTGAAGTGTAACTCATAGAATAAATTCGAAAAATAAAAAATGTTTTCTGAAAAATTTTATTCAATTCAATTAATGATTTTATTTTTTATTTTTTTTTTTTTTTTTGATATTGCCAAGGGTCAAAGTAGACATTGACCTTTTTATCTTTAACTTTTATAGGTATAAATCTATTGTGGGTTAATTAAGACATTGGCTGCATTAGCGAAATAAAAGAGAGTAAACAAAATAGCGAACTATTTGCATTGGCCCTTTTAGCACCAACGCACATACATATTTATTAATTTAAAAACAAACTTCATGAGACAAACTGCGGCTCAGAATCGAACATTATATAATTAATCCTTATAAATCCTAATCTCGAGAAAGATTTTAACACATTTCCAGTAAATATATTGTCAACGCATTAGGCACATAAAAATAACGTGATACAAATTGTGCAGTCAATACTAAAAATTGGTCAAAGTTTAAAATTGAGAGATCTCTTGAGATTGATCACCAGAGATCCTAGCTGCTACCATAGGCGTCAGTACCCCGAGGACTTTGGACACATCTGAACATTAATTAAGGGCACTTTATGTAACACGTAGTAGCTATGACCTAAAATCGCGAGGAAGGGAAATCTTAAAGTCAGATTCAAGAGCTGACTCAACACCAAATGTGGGACATTTCGGGCTGCTAGCAGATCTCTCTAGATACTGTTTTTACATAACAGATGCTAGCGTCTATTTGTTAAGTACCGGAGGTTAGAAAGCTCGTGAACAAGGGCCGATTGCATAATTCTGCCGAGTTTTATACTTAAATTGGTACCTGTGTATGCTGGTTGCTCTCGCACTAAGAAAGTTTCAGCTCCTAAACAAGGGGCGACTGAACCATTCTGCCATGTAATGCGCTTAAATTTTTACCTCTACGTGATTGCTACTCTAACATACAGATTGGATGAGAAACGTAACAAAGTAGTAATGACCATCATTAGATTAAGTGCAGGTGCTTATATAAATCTTTTCTACATCTGTGTACAATTGCCTTGATTCTTGGGAATTGAATTTAGCATTTGGCACAGACGAACTAATTTTTTATTTATTTTACACTCATTTAAAAATTCTAGTGCAATTTAGAAATTGAAATGTATTTTTATCAAACACAATACAGTAGTTTTGACTTAGCTGCACAATCTCCTTTGCGCGATTTTTGTGCAGGTAAATCAAAAATGCAGTTATCTTAAATGCAAATACCTGCCTTAATGTGCAGGTACACAATTGTGGCTACCTACACAAAAGTGCAGCTAAAGTAAAGTGTTTGATTTAAAAGTAGAATAAAAAAATTATTTTATTAATACATAAATTTATTTTATAAATTTTCATATTTATTCGAATGTGTATTCTAAGTCAAATTACAATTTTAAAAGCTTTTATAACATCAATTTATATTCAACCAGCTAGCATTTTCAATCGTCTAGGAGTCTACTGGGAATCTCACAAAGAGTGTTTTTGATCGTCGACGAACTCATTTTTTAATTGAAGGCAATCCCTCGCACGGGAGAAACTGTAACACGTGTTGATTCGTGTGAGAGATTCTTCCATAACGCAGGGAAAAACGCTTATATTAATCGTAAAGGGAATCGTTTATGATGTATGTAGAGATTATCTCACGAGTCTTTCAAAAAGCATGCTAAGACTCGTGAAATGCTCAGCCGTATGTCTGAGCTACCTAAATAAGGGTATCAAGCGTATTTTTCATGCTAAAACTTCTAATTTCCATTAAATTTCTATAAAACAAACCTAAAGGTCGCGAAATTAACACCATCCTGTCGGAAAATCATTTTTAAAAGATCCTTAGGCCGGTTTGTTTTATTAAAATTGTATTGGCAATTACATTTTCATACTTCGAAAACGGTCTTATTTAGTTAGCTCAGTAATTGTTATACGACTCTTGCAGAGAGTCCCAAAAGGTTCATTCCAAGATTTAAAGACGAGCGTGTCAAAAAATAATAAATTAAAAAAAGATTAAGATGTTTTTGTTTTTGTTACTCGTCAGATAATCATCAAAATATTATTTTAGAAGTTGTATATTAAACATAATCGTCTAACAAACAGCCTATGCTAGCTGGGAAATAACAGATCATTTTATACATGTATGTATGTTTATTTAATATTAAAGAAAAATTAACAAAAACTATGCGAATAAGTTGTAAAAGGTTATGGAAAAAAAATAACTGCGATTTATATTTTTATAAACAGCTTAAATTGGATATTTATGTAAAAAAGTGGCCAGCATATATTTTTATGTGTGCAGCTAACTTTGATGTTTTGTATAAAAATATTTTAAAGCTGCCCAAAAGTGTGAAAAATATGCAGGTATACAAAATGCACGTAAACAAGGATTTTGATTAATAGTTCCAAGGCGAATTCATCCCAGGTAATCTCGGTACTACAACAAGTACAACTCGTACAAAAACCACAAGCAATTTGTTTTTGTAAAATCATTGTACAATGTCAAAAACAGAAATAAAACAAAACAGAAACAAAGATAATAAAAGAGAATAAACAACATTTTGACATCCAACAGTGATTTTAGCTAATATCAGCAGGGCTTTTAAGACCACCTGTAATAAAATCGCCTTGAATAGTTCCAAAAAATATGTATTATGGACAGTTAAGTCAAAGCGTAGCTAAGTTAAATTTTTTGTATAAAAATAATTTTAAAATGCCAAAAATGATGTGCATTTATCTTAAAAGTGCAGGTATAGAAAGCGCACTTAAAAAAGTAATTTGTATGGAATTATAAAGAATAATTCTAAAAATGATCAATTCTGTGCAGTAAACAAAAGGCAGTTAAGTCAAAACGACTGTAAAAGCATTTGGTATGTATGACAATATTCATATTCATAACAAAATAAAAACTGAGCAGTATGAGAACACACAGATGGTTTTTATGCTCACTGTCGTTTACAATTGCTGACATTAACTGTTTAGAGTTGCACAAAAGTTAAAATGGGGCTTCATGAAACGAGTCTCCCAAGTTTGCCCATTTGCACAAATAGCAATTTTAAGCGATATTACGAAAACCTTTGATATAACAAAAACTATGAAAATTTACACATAAAGAAATTATTTATTTACCTAAACTCAATTATATATACGCTATTGTACAAATTTTAATTTAATACCGAAAACAAAACCCAATTGTATTCCATTTCAAATGAAACGTTTTTACTCAAAAAGTGCCAAATTCACAACATGTTACTACAGACATTAACTTTACGTTGTGTAAGTGCACGGTTGTGCAATAGAGTATGTTTGCTTATATGTCAGGACTAGGGATGCCAATCCAGAAATCCCGAATACCGAATTCCCGGTATTATTCTAAAAATTTAAGTTTATTTATTTATCAAATACAACTATATTTAAATAAACGTTAGTCACCCTGTTAAAAATAACTTCAAAAATTTTGTATTAAATCATAATGGCAATGAATCTTATTTTTAACTGGTAAAAAAAAAAGAAGTCGTAAGTGAATAAATGTTATATGCAATGCATTTTGTACCACAGAAAACAAAATCAGAAGCTAGAGTTCGGTGTGGTCTTTTTTCTTAGTGAATGATAATAGAACTGCTCACGCAAAATGCAAGTTGTGCAAAAAGGTGTTAACAACTTTAGGGGGTTCTACCAAAGGTCTTTTGACACATATTTGTTTAAGTTTATTTTATAAGATTAATACTTGAATATATATTTGAGATAAAAAAATTAAATATTGTCATATAGCATATATCGTCGATCTAATGTAGAAAGGCCCTAACTCGATTTTTTCGAAATTGAGTTTTTTATTGATTTCAATACAAGAATTTAATGCAATAGCACCAAAAATATTAGTTTTACAAGCAATTAAAGAAGCCATTTTACATTATGCCTTCTCCTGTAAAGTTGCAATTATGTGAGTTAGGGCTTTTCTACATGAGACCAACGATATGTAGCTATTTATTTACGATAACACCTAGAAGTGTTGAATGCGAGCATTGGTTTCGTCGTCAGCATATGTTTGCAATAAAATAAGGTATCGATAACCAGACGTCATTAAATTGTTTTAGAATCTTTTTAAAATATAAGTTTTAATACATAATTCTTCCATATGACTTTAAGGCCCGTTTCACAACTTACCGATAGCTAAAGGTAGGATTTTATCAGACGTATAAAAAGTGTTCCATTATTACAACTTTTCTTTAGCCTACCAGAAAGGATGAAACTTAATTTACTTAATCGCTCCCTATAGGTTAAAGTAAAGTTTAAATAATGGAACACTTTTTATAATGCCGGTTAAAGTCTACTTTCAGCTATCGGTAAGTTGGGATAACGGACCCAAAGGAATACATTTAACTGTTTTATTTTGTAATGAGTTTAATTTTCTTTAGGAATTAATTTTTTTTAATACTTATACATAAACATAAACAGAAAATTATATTTATATGAATTTTAAAAATTGGCTTTTAAAATACCGAAAAATCCCGATCAGTTACGGGATCCCGTTTTTTGAATTAAAAATCCCTCATCCCGGTTTTCAAAAAACGTGGTGCCATTTGGCTTCCCTAGTCACGACACAACAATAGACTTCATGTAATTCGGTTAAATGCGTACACAGATTCACAGTTATGTTTGGAATTTTAGCGACTCATTTTTTTGAAAACTTTTTTTACTTTAAGACATTTTAAATTGTGCTATTTGCCTACCCATGACTTTAAATTACAAGCGAAATTTTGGTACAAAAACTTTTCTAAAACGTTGCCATGAAGATAAGAGAATAACCAAATATTTGATAAGGTTTGTAACACTTGTTAAATGCTTTACTAGAGTCTCAAATGCAACAAAAACTCATATTAGTTGAGAGTTTGTAACATTTTGTTTGTATACAGGAGACGCTCCTACACTAAACCGTTCATATTACACGGTAATATTTGTGGTCATGTTTAAATGAACGGCAATTTTTATTGGTTGCAGCAGGAAAGACTTTTGGTAACGAGTGTGTAAATTTAAGGAACATTTTTTTATTGTTTAGAATTCTACGCTGAGTTAATAAATTTTTAATTAAATAGTGATTAAACAAAGTCCCAGCCAAATGCATTTAAAAAATGTTTAAAAGATTTTTAGTACAATGGAAAAGATTTATAGTGTTTTCACACCTAAAGTTTAAACCTGGTTTTAACATTAAAGAGTTTGCTATTAAAATTTTAAAGGGAATTGGTTTTAAATTTACAAAATCTACATCACTTGTTATAATTCTTACACCAAATGTATCTCAGTTTTTTCTAAATTCATTAAAACATTAATTTAACTTCATTTTTAGCAACTTTTTTATTCCTTTTAAATCGTTAAATCTTACAGAGCTTAAACCACTTAAAGTTGATGAATTTTTAATGGCAGTAACTTTGCCAGAAACAACAGAAAGGATAACACATCAAACAAAGTAACACCGCCACTAAGAGACATCATCAGCAACAGCAGCATCATCAAGAGAATCAATTTATTTACAAGGGAAAAATAATAAAGAACAAGTGGAAAACTTTCACCTTGAAATGGAAGTTTTCATAATATAATTTGTGTTGTTTAGGGCTGAAATATTCGCTTACATTATCAAAACAACCAAATGTGGAGAGCTAAGCAAGACTGGTACACACATGCGTTATTTGGTCGTAAGGATATACACCAAAGAAACTTAAATACAAAAAGGCTGTTTGCAACATTGTCATGTAAAACACGTATGTAAGTATAAGGCAGGCTAAAAATTTTGTTTGAAAAACAGCACAAATATGGATTTCCGAACTTTGACATTGTTGAAACTGCTTCTGCCGAATTGGCTGTCAGTTATTTAGCCTGTTTCAATTAAAGAATTTGTGATGTAAAATCAATTAAAGTAGATAACACTGTGCAAGAAATTGTAACTTTTTTTCGTGACAAGCTGGGCTCATGGCGTTTTAACATATTTCGGGTACGCTTAATCCAGTGGTGCCGCAGTTTTTTTAGATTGGCTCTGGTTTTCGAGATATACCGTTATTTCCAAAATGGAGGAGGTTGCACGACATGTGTTTGCCTAACTCAAAAACGGTTTAGTTTATTGAAATTACTAAAAAAAAACCGAAATTCCGCAATAAAGAAAAGTAAAACCTTTTTTAATATGAGCAGTCGTTTTTGAAACATAGTGCCTATTTCACGATGTCACTCGAACGTTGACGTTCGCACAAATAACATATAAAACAAAAACAAAATTCAAAAAATTGTTTTTGTTTTATATGTTATTTGTGCGAACGTAAACGTTCGAGTGACATCGTGAAATAGGCACATAATTTTTAAAAAAAAAAAAAAAAAAATAATTTGTTTATCAAAATTTCGAAATTTTTGTTTTTTAAAATTTCAAAAAAAAATTTATAAATTGCAGACAAATAAAAAACAAACCTGCAAACAAAACAAGCCATAAATGATTAAAATCTGTAACCAACTTTTGATTTTATTCACAAAAGTCAATGAAAAATAAAGTGGGGTTTGTCATACATTTGGCCCATCTAGCAGCATCCTAGGCACTGCAGTGGCCAAATTAAAGAATTTTATTAAGCCGCCATATTATTGCGGAATTTCGGATTTTTTAGTAATTTCAATAAACTAAACCGTTTTTGAGTTACGAGAACATATGTTGTGCAACCTCCTCCATTTTCGAAATAACGGTATATCTTAAAAACCAGAGCCAATCTAAAAAAAACGGGGGCCACCACTGGATTCAGCGTACCCGAATTATGGTAAAACACCATGTGCCCGGATTGTCTGTTTTTTCAACTAGCATAGTGTAATTAAAGCAAATTTCGATCTACCAAAGGTTAAATACAATTTCGTTTAAAGATTGATGTTTGACTAGTGACTGCCAGCAGTCGTCGATGGCTGCGAGTGTTAAACGGCAAAACCCTCTGAAGAAATTGAGTGGTTGCAATCGAAACATGTAAGGGTAACCTGTCCGTAAAAGCCTGGGCTCGAGCCCAGCATCAGTTAAGAATGAAAAATTATCAATAAATTTTAGTAAATTTTCATGTTGTAAAGTTCCTTGTTCAAAAAATAGTTTAATGAAAATTAAATTTGATGAACTTTAGCCTAATTAAAATATCAAAATTTGGATTTAAAACCATAAATAGTTCAACAAAATAACCACAATAATAATTATTGTTAATTAAAAAATTAATAAAATTTTCACCAGCAAACAACTTAATAGTATCAATTAAATAATTATTGATAGTAACAATATTTTCTGCAGTAATATTGTTGATATAAGTAAACGTTTAATTCAATTATTAAAATCTTTAATTAAAGCTGATTTTATTTTTGATTAAGGATTTAATTGAAAAAAATTTGCTAGAATCTTTTTTATGGAAATAATAAAATTGGTTTATCAAATTAAGTCCTCTCTTCTGGTGTTTTGACGGATAGTGAATAATCCACCAAGAACTCCGACGGAACTGCCGAAAGCATCACAGCTGTCCGTGCAAGAGCATCCAAGGCACTCGATTTCGCTTTCGCAAACAACAACTTGGGAAATTTTGCGTCGCTGTAGGTATGATTACTATCTTCTTTTGGTTTGAACTGGATAACATGGAAATCAACGATATGCACAGGCGATTTGTAGGTATGGTCATCTCCTGTAGTTGTGATGTAAACTGGCAAACGGGATTGCGCGATTTGTCCTGTACCCATGTTCTGTAACTGTAGTGAGATTTTAACGCATCGAAAAGATGTGAAACAAAATATTCCATCGTTTCTCGAAAAGCAAGTAAAAGTAAGTGTGTCTGTAACTCATGTCGAAAAAATAATATTCTACTCGAAGGCGATGTGACATTGCAGACGTTGAGAACGCCAGTTACACATATCGTTGACGGCGAACAAAATTTTCTAAAATTTAAATATTTTCAACAACGACGGCAAAAATACAACCGTCGGCTATACCAAATAATGTAAAGTGCGACTTTAATATTTGTTGTTTGCAAACGAGCTTTGAAGGCATGCGTATATCTTATAAAAATGTTAAAAGCAAAATAATTAAACAATAAAAAAAGTGCCAAGAACAAATTATTATTATTGTTTGTATTTTGCATTTTATATAGTTTTAAGTGTTAAAATTTTTTCTCGCTCAATTTTTATTCGTGAGCTTATTTAACGGTTCAAAGCAGGAACTTTACTCACAAATATGTTACAGACACACTTTTTCTGCAAATTGGTGAGTAATTTGCTTACGTGACGGCTAGTACTCGCCAAAAAAGTTACAGACACAGTTTAGTGAGAAAAACAGATGTTTGTTTCAATATTTGGCATTTGTGTTTTATTTCACACATTTCAATCGAAAAGTTTCTCGACGCGAGAGTTACAGAACATGGGCACTGATTAATCTTCTAGTAAAGTTTCCAAACTCGTAGTTCTAGGAGAATAATATATGATATAATAAGGATCTCCGTAAAATCGCTTAAAAGTATCTTAATCTTTGCAAACTGCACCTTTTTTTGCTTTCGCAAATTTATTTACATGCATTTTATTGATTTGCTTAAAGATTTTGGCCCGTTGACTTTCGATGCTCAATTGCACATTTATTAAAAGAGCATTTTAATACTTTTAGTTGTATTTGCGCCAAAAAAAAAATCAAGTGCTTACACACTTGAGCGTTTTCGGATGAGCAAATGATTAGTCTGCTGCATCCTATTCTGATGATGGGGCTGCCATCTTAGCCATCACACTGGCTGTACATACTTTACGGTTGTATAGCGAACCTCTTAATATAAAAACAGACATCCGCTTGCAGCCGCACCAATTAGGTGGACAGACGCTGCGATGTTTGGGGAGTACAAATTTAAAGGTGCTACTCACTTATGTTGCCAACATGGCACACATCCGCTGGCTGTCCGGGACTGCTTACTTGTGAAAAAAAAACACTTATTCGCAGCTAGCCTTTATATCTAAAGGCCATTCACTATCCGCAACCTGTGACCCGTCCGGTTGCATACAGCTCGGCAAATTCTTAGAGGTCATTTAATTTTCCAGCCTGTTGTTATTTAAGGAGCAGACTTCATGTGCACTAAGTTTGGCAAATGTTTTGAATCGTAACAACAATAAAATGTTGGCAACAACTCTTCTAAATGTTTTCTAACTGTAACGAAAGTGGCACTATTGATCAGGAAATTGCCGCATTAAGGCGGACGTTCTTTAAGCAGTTTTCTGGTCCGATTATTTAAAAAAAGTATATATCTGTGGCTTGGAGCTAAATGGGCCAATGTCACTTTTTTTTTCTTTTGAGTTAATCATTGCATTTGATTTGTTTTCTTGCTCTCTTTAATTGTGGTAAAACAACTTAAGTCATACTTAACCCAGAACAGTTTCATAAATAAAAGGCTGGCCAATGTCACTATGAAAGTTTCTATAAAAACATCTATATAACCTTCAATTCAAATTTTCTCAAAAGTGAACATTTTGACATTGGCCCTTTTAGCTCCAAGCTACAGATATATTCTGGGTCCTTATGAGGAGAGAAGTTGATTAAGCGATGTCCGCCTGTCCGTTTCAAACAAAGTTTATTCATGTCTCAGTTGTCTAGGGGGCTTGTTAAGGTTACAAACTGTGAGTCCGCTGTCACGAATCTTGGTTTTTCAAAAACATTTTTTTTTTTTTTACTTTAATGTTCAAAAACGATTTTAAAAAAACATTTACCAGTTTTCGCTTTTTTAAATTTAATTTATAATGAAGTTTTTAGTATTGTTAATATGTATGTATATGTAAAAATTATATTGTTTTTGGTGAAGGGTATATAAGATTCGGCATAGCCGAATAAAGCACTCTTACTTGTTTTTTACGATATCATACGCAGCGAATCATTAAGAAAGGAGAATAGAGGCCTTCAAAAACGCCTGCCACTTGCGGTCCTTTCAATATTTACCACTGCTTGAAATTGTGAATTATTGTTTGACTTGGTTCAGCCCTAAGCCCTCCATATAGTCTAGGCTATAGAATATTTGTATTTATTGTATGTATTCAACATAATTTTGAAAACTTTTCGATTTAGTCTCGCACACTTAAGAACACATAGCCTAAAATTTCCCTTGACAAAAAAAAATGAAATACTTAAAGAGTAACAGGAATGTTTTTAAGAAGCATGATAAATTACATTAAATTTACAAAAGTTTTTGTTAAGCAGCAAACTTATTATTATTTTTAATCAAGTGAATTTTTCTTATTCATACGAATTTGTCGTTTTCATTTTTGCATGAATATTTGAACTTATTTAATTTAATGAATATATGTATATTTACAAGAAAAATTTGTTTTGGTGCAAAATTTTTATTAAAAAAGGAAAAAACTAATTAAATTAAAAATCTATAGGAATGGCCTTTAACCGCAAAACAACAAATAAGTATTTGTATTCAGTCAAATTATACAGCACAAAAAAATTAAATTTTTTAAAAGAATTTAAACAATTGAAGAGAGCTTTATAACTCCAACGACAGTAAAGCTACGGTCACACTTATTAAATGTTTGACCAAATAATCGTAACCACTACTATTGTTAATAGTGATTGAGATTTAACATGGTCTTAATATCACAAAATAAACTAATTATACTACTAGACATGGAAAAAAACTGTTCTTTGTAAGATGTGGTATTATAATGAAAATAAAAATTGGAATTAAAGGAAATGCTTATTTATTTTGCCTGTTGGTCTCGTTTTTTCCGTCAAATATTTGACAAGTGTGACCGTAGCTTAAGAATGTATCAAAAAAGCGATCTATAAACTATTAACATAGTTGGGGGTAGTGCACTAACAAAGAAAACTGCAAAAAAATTAGCTTGCACTCTTTTCAACCAGATTTAGTGATGATTGTTATTTGTTTAACTACCACTAAACAAATTTAGTGATAGTGCAAATTTTTTTACTATCACTAAACGCAGATTGAATGCAAAAATCTGCACTCAATTCAAATAGAGCAAAATTTGCACATATAGTCAAAAAAGCTGCATACAAATATTGGCTCACTAAAATTTAAAAAATTTAGGCCCAGACCCACGATTTCGACAAGAACGTCAATTTTGCATATTTGTATTGAAAACAACAACAAATTTTAAGTTTTTTTTATCATTGTTTTCCATATAAATATGCGAATGAAATGTTCTTGTCGACATCGTGGGCCTTTGTATGTTCATGGTTTTTTGATTTTTTTTTTTTTTAAGAAATGCATAAGCAAAAAAATTAAACAAAATGAAATTTTGTCAATACCGGACACAGAAAAAAATATCTCAAGAAAATTTTTAACAACACAGTTTGTTAAAAATAAAATTTTAGGTCAACAAACTTTTTATTTGATTCAAAGAAAAAATTTATCGAATTTACACTTTGCAAAATGGCACTCAATAAAACATATTTAATAATGAAACAATTAAATATTTCTTCATATTCAATAAAAAAAATATTTAAATCAAAGTAAAGACAGTATTTTAACAACTCTTGTCCATTTTTAAATAGCTCATAATTCTCGTTTGTTTTACAGTTTTATTTGAATAATTAATTTACTTTTGCCAAAGTCTTTGGAAAAGGGTTCCTGATGATCTGGCCTAAGCAACCAGTGAAATGCGCATAGGAACTTACTTATCCCCTCATAATAAATTTTAGTGTTTTTATAAAAATATAAAAATTGAAATTTTATGACATCGTCATTAAGAAATAAAAATATAAAGATTCGATTAACATTTTGTTTGATTTATTCAACATTTTCAACAATTTATTTTAACAAATCAAGTAAACATTTTGTTAAAAAAATTTATTTTGGGCAACAACTTTTTTTATTGACTCAATAAACTTGGTTGTTGACTAAAAATTTAACAATTATACATACAAACTTTTTTATCAATACCGCAAAAATCGTCATCGCAGAAAATTCAAAAATGTTTGTAATCAAATATGCGATTTTCGTATTCAAATATGAAAATTATTTTTTTCTGTGTATAATTATGGGCTTTAATCATAAAAAACAAGTTTTTAATTTTAAAATTAGTACAACAATTTAAGTTGCACTCAAATGAGTGAAGAACAAAAAGTTGCAATAAGCTAATGATTCCTTTTTCTTAAATCAAACTATTTTTTTTTTTTTTTTTTTTGAGTGCAAAATCTTTTAGCATCACTATCACTTATGTTTAGTGAGGCTGCAAATGTTCAATTCATCACTTTACATCAACAAAATGATTGCAATATTTTTTCACTATCACTAAGTGTGAGTTGAAACTGTAAAAATAGTGCACTAACCCCATCTATGATTATTAACTAATATTTATAAAAACTGACTGCAGAAATGCTGAAACCCATTCTCTATTCAAACTAAATGATAGATTTGACAGGTAATCACAAGGAAACTTTATTTGACAGTTTGCTTTGCTAAACTCAATTATTTTTTACAGCTTACCTGTGCCATTCACAAGACCACGAACATTTTATAAAGTAGTTTTTGCATCCTCCTAAGATATAGATCCGCCAAAACAACAGTCAACTTGAATCACGCTGAAAAATGGTTTATTAAAATATTCAACTTTTAATTTTACTTTAATTCGTTTAATTCTTGTTGTATAGCAAAATTTTTTTCTTGTATTTTATCGAATTACTTTATTAGCAAGAGTTTAATGATTTTTTGCGAGCTTTAGTTTTCTGACATTAGGGGGGGTAGACACAGAGATCTGGTGTATATATACTAGAAAGGGATTCTTACGGCCAATGGCTTTTAGAGAAAACTACTGGTCTCCTCGAGACAAAAACTAATGTATACATATAGTCCGAAGTGGCCTAAAAATACCAATTTTCAAGTAGGTGTTTAGATAATAGTGAGTTTAAGCCAAAATTCTAGGTTCTAATGTTAGTCTTAAAAGTAAGTCAACTATAATTCCGGTTTGTTCATTATTTAATGTACCCCTGCATGTCCATTAATGTCGTTGTATATATTTTATGCAAATAAAAATGTACACCATAATTCTGTCCCTTATTATTCATGTTAAGTAATTAACATAGTACACGACATACAGAAAAGCCATTAAATTTCACACATAACACTCAAGCAGGATAATAAAGGATAATAACAGTAAGCGAACACATTAAAGTAATAAAGTTAAGCCTTAAAAGGAAATTAGAATCACTACCAAATGTCTGATTACAACACACTTTTTTACACTAATACGATTTCAAAGGAAAAAATTATTGTCACATTTTCAGTAATCAAAAGAGGATTTAACGTCATACTGTTGTATTTTTTGCACACACTTACATATAAATACATACAAATACACAGGAGTTTTCGGAAACATTTTTGTGTTTAAAAAACTCATTCTCATGCTTTGTTAAAAAAAATGAGTGAAAAAACATAAAAAAATAATTTCAGTTCAGATTAAAAAAAAACTTATTTTTTTTTTGCGTAGAGACGAAATAATATTTTTTGAAAAAAAAAAAAAAAATATTAAAATAACTGTGAATGTAAAGCAAATGTATCGGGTGTTTTTTTTAGCTGCATGAATGATGTCGACAACTATTGTTTGACTGCTGATAATGTCAAACTGTGTTCAGTAAGAATAATTAGTATTGTGGTTATTTTGTTGAACTGTTTATGGGTTTTAATCCAAATTTTGATATCCCTGTGCAACAAAAAAAAAAAAAAAAAACAAGCCTTAACACTTGCAATGTGAAATGAAAGTATACTACTAGTAGAGCAAATCTGCCAAAGGGTTTTGAAAAGTTAGCTCGGGTTCCCAAAATATGGGCCCCTAAAATTTTTGAATTTTTTGAAAAGGCGTTTGGTATAAATCAAAAAGAAAAAAACAAAATACATATATACTTAATGTACTACTGAGCTAAAAAATAATTTCAGATGTCTTCAGTAGAATCGTATGACGATTATTTTCTTAGAATTTATTAACCCTCTAACTCTCATTTTAAGGGTTATTTTTGTCCTTTTTCCCAAGTCTTACACAAAAGTATACTAAAACGGCACATTTAAGAGTTAAATGTTCTACGAATACTTTTCGCATCAAATTTCACTAGGGGTCTTCGAAGACCAAAAGTTCGTGTGATGTATTTAAAGGTCCAATTAGACGTGACATAACCATAAAGCCACAGCCGTAAAGGCGAGTTTAGAAACTAAAATTTAATTGCTTTGTATGGTATGTTTATGTCGTTTTGGTAATACAGTGGTGATGGTAATACAGTTTTGCTATGGTTATGTCACGTCTAATTGGACCTTAAAATGGATTTTCGAAATTTCGGGCATTGAAATTTTTGAATTTCTTGACAAGACATTTGGCACAAATCAAAAAAATATACTTAAAGTACTTCTGAGCTAAAATACTATTTCAGATGTCTTTAGAAGAAGTATGAGGATTCTTTTCATAGAATATATTAACCCTCTAAAACCCATTTTAAGGGGTAATTTTTTAACTACTGTTGTAGTTGAAATTAGAAGATCTTTTATATTTTTCTTAACCTGGAGTGCTCCGTGGAGATCGCAGGTATATCTTTATTTGCTTGCTAATTACAACTCCACTTAAAATTATTCTTACCCGCTATTTATACTTAGTTCTTATAATTAAAATGCTGACTGTACTAAAGTCAGCAAGTGTCTAAGGTGCTGACTCGTATAATTGAGTCAGCCTATTTTGTGATTACTTATTATATACGAGGGTGACTCTCAACACTACCACAAAAAATATACTACTACAGCGGCACTTAAGAGGGTTAAAATGTTATACGAATATTTTCTGCATAAAATTTTACTAGGGCTCTTCAAAGTTCAAAAAATCATGCAAAAGATGATGTGACTGAAATGCAAATATCTTCAAAAATTTTAGACGGACTATTTATTTCTTTTTTTTTCTTAGCTAAAGGTTATAAAATTCCTTAAATAACTATTGGTGCAGTTGTGATGATTAGTTAAGAAATGACAGAGTTACAAACTTCACAAAAAATTTGATGATTTTGTTCAGTTTTGATCTTTTCAATTTATTTTTTTTAAACCAATGATTTAACAATCTTAATGTTTTATTGCATGCTACATTAGATTATTTTAATATTAACATTTTGCGCCCAACAAGACATATATTGGTACAAGAATGGCAAGGCTACACAAGATTAAGTGAATTAACTTTCATAGAAATTCAATAGTTTTAAGCTTTTTATAATATTTTTTGTTTCTAAAAATGTTGCCTTGTATATTTATTTGTTGTGTTTTTCTTTGATTTGATACGAATCGAAAAATGGGTTAGTACCATTAATCTTATGTCAATTTGTCATCTTTGCAACGATCTGGATCCTATTAGGCACAAAAAAAATTATTGTTTGGTTAAAAAAAAAAAAATAACTTGAAAAGAGCAAAATTGCAAAAAATCATCAACTTTATAATGAAGTTTAAAATTTTCAAAAAGTAATTTCAATTTTTGGGAATACAAAATTTTAATTTCAAAAGATTTTGTTATTCGTGCTTAATTCCCAGTTTTTATTATTGATAAAAACACTTGAAATTTATTGTTGATGGGATAAGCTATTCCTATGCGCATTTCACTGGTTGCTTAGGCCAGATCATCAGGAAACTTCATCCATAAAGATTTTAGAAAAACTAAAGATATTAAACCAAATAAAACTCATCTTACATTCCCCACTACAATTAGTTGAAATTCTCTCAACATTAATTGTAGTTGTAAGCAGGTTAAGAAAAACAAAATAAAAACAACAACAACTAACAAAAGATGTTGCCAATTAAGTGTTTTTTAGGCCGTGCACTTGCCTGTTTATTATCAAAAAGTAATTTCAATTTTTGGGAATACAAAATTTTAATTTTAATTTCTAAGCAACCAGTGAAATGCGCATAGGAATAGCTTATCCCATCAACAATAAATTTCAAGTGTTTTTATCAATAATAAAAACTGGGAATTAAGCACGAATAACAAAATCTTTTGAAGTTTAAAATTTTGTTTACTGTAGCTCTGCCATTTATTGACTGATCTTTACAAACGACCAATGGTTATTTTAGAAAATTTAATAACCTTGTATAAACAATTAATAAAAAAATTAAACAAGCATCATTAAAGGAAAAATTTAAGGAAAACGTGGAAGAGGTAGAAGAGGTAGAAAAAACCATAGTTGAAAAACATGCAGATCTGGACGTGGTACTTATAGCGATGAAAGTACACTCCTACACGCCGCAATGAACATAGAGCTAACAATTTTACTATAAGTAACTTTTACACATAAAATTTTTCAATATAGACATACAATTGTACGATAACTAATATCCGAATAACGGATAGGTAAATGAAGAAGAAGAAGCTCTATCTTTGCTGACCTTCAAGATGACAATTGTTGCTGTATATCAGCAATAGCTAAAGTGGTGTGAAGCACGAATGGTCGTGGTGAGTCCCATTTACTGAAATCAACTTATCGCCAAATTTCGCTATCAATAAATCGTTGATTGCGGTCGCCGTATGGCATATAGCGCAAACCTGTTAAAAGCACATTTCGTCCGGATCAATGTTCTTCATATTTTCAAACGAAAAGACATTGAACATTGTACGGTAATGATCTCCATTAACAGAAACGCGAGCTCCGACATAATTTTTGAAGTGCGTTTTTGTATTTTTCTGAACGGAATGCAGTCTGTATGGTCTGTTGTGGATTAGTATCACTCCTCAGCGCTAAACACAATTTTGCTATAAAACATATAACTGATTTTCAAAGTAAATTTAGTTAATATGGTAGCATTGTTCAAGCGTGTATCTGTTCATGATGATTTGCCAGAGTACACAGGACATAAATGTCAAAAAGTGAGCACGATATGACAGTTCGTTTGACAGATAACACTTTCGTTAGTTTCATCCTTCACAGCAGGGAACCGAAAAGAACATGGATTGACATAAAAAAGAACAGAACAGTAAAGTGATTACTTTTCAAGACCACTTTCACCAAAGCACAAAAAGCCTTACAAGATAGCGATGTCAACACTTTTAGAACAAGCCGCAAAGATTTAAAAGTAGGCCTTCATTCCAAAAATTTCTTTAACATGAAATAATCGTTTACAAGCTGCACTTCGTTTCTTAAAGCTTTTTTAATAGTTTTCACATTTTTAAGGTACCAACTTTTGGAAACCTGCTTATTATTTTAACGCCAATACCATTAAAAACAAAAAAGATTGCAATTCATTTATTTGTTTATACTTAAATACAGGTAATAAATCTGTGGCCGTATGGAAAAACTAGTTAACTCCACGTTTTGCAAAAAATGAGATAACACCAAAAATAGAAAGCGTGTTTCATTTACTATCACTCTGTCAGATCGAAATGTTAATAAAGTTTCTCATTTAAAAGATTTGAAAAACAAAAATCCGAAAAATACCAATTTTTATGTAAAAACTAGATAACTCCATAAATTTTTTGAAAAAACAAGGTAACTCCATAATGTCTTAAGAAACAGAAAAATTAGAAGTTAAAAACAACGTTGTGTCGATAACTAAGAGAAAAAGAGCGAAACAGAAAAAATTTGGGTCACAAGCTCTTTGGGTCAAAATTTTTAACCTAAAGTTTTCCACTCCCGATAAATCAAAGAATTTTATAGAATATAGAATTTTATATTATTTCTGAAGTTCTTGATATATAGAATGGGAATGCCAAACACCCGAAATCTTTCCGAGTAATAGTTTGTAAACCATAAAGATCTACCGTACTTTGTGTGGTACAGTAACTTTGAAAAAGCTTTCGACTTACCAAATAATGTTTTTTTTTCTGTTGCAAAGATAAGACAGTGTTTTTGGTTAGCTAAACTAAAAAAACTAAAAAATAATTTTATATCCTATAAACTGGCCTATGATTTTCATAAAATCAAGAAGGGTAAGCCATAAAGGGTAAACCTTTTATTTCAGTTTCTGCATAAAAACAGACAAAAACTCGGCTTATCTATTAATTTAAAATTGTAACGTTACTGACTGATTCATCACTGCACAGCCTAAACGCCTGAAGCTAAAAACTTGAAATTTAGAGAGGAGGTTGGTCTCTCACCAACTAAGACGGAATTTTTTAAAATTCGAAGAAATTCGAAAAATATAAAAAAATGTAATTGGTATCGTTGTTCTTTTTTGAAATTCGCCCCTTTTAGGGAGTAAACGGGTGAAACATGTATTTTGGAACTTTTTTGTCACCCCATCTATCATCTACCAATAAACATAAAAAATAAAGTTTATATCACATTTGAGTTCAAATACGAATCCGGTGCTTTTTCGAACATTAATTTTTGAGCTCCCACTACAATATTGTAATTTCTGGTACTTTAATGGGGAGACAAAAGTTTCAAAAAGGGGGGAAAACGGGAAACTAAATTCCTTTTCTTAGCTTTTTGTTTTACAAGTGAAACTTTCTTTGAATATATGTTAATATATATTAATATTTTACATATAAACATAAAATTCAACATGCAACGTCCTAAGTGAATAAGAACCTGTGAGTGAATTTTTGGTACTCTTTGTTCTTTAACTGGTATTTTTTGAATTTCCGTTGGTATTGTACCTAAAAAAATAAAATTAAACATAAAAGGTCCTCAGTAAATGAGGATCTGTATGAGGTATCTTTTTGGTACTTTTTTGTTCTTTGACTAGTACTTTTTTTAAATTTTCGCTAAAATTGCACCTATAAACATAAAATTAAACATGCAATGTCATGAAAGAAACAAAAACGTTGGCATATAAATACATATTATGTCCACGAAGGAAAGGAAAACGCTCACGAAGTAGCGGAATTAATGTTCGTTTTTGATATACATATAAGCATATATAAAAGGAAAAAAAAATATTTTTTGGAAAAACTGTGTAACTTAATTTTTTCGTAAAAAAAATGGTTAAATTACAGTGCTGAGGCAAATAGTTAATTTTTTTCAACAAATCATGTCTTAAGTTGTCTTAATTCCGTAAAACTTTAAACAAAATTTAAAAAAAAAGTTTTTTCGGAAAAAAGAGATAACTCCATTTTTCGAAAAAACAAGATAAGTGAAATTGATTCTCGGTTTTAGTGCCCAAAAATTAGTTCAATGGAACCAGAAATCTTTAACACTATTAAAAATTATGTTCTGTTTAGTGCGCATGTAAAGTAACATAAATTCATATTAAATAATAAGCGAAATATGTTTAAAACTTTAAGTGTGTTTTTCTCTTGTTTTCAAAAAATGGAGTTATCTAGTTTTTCCATACGGCCACAGAAATATAGAAAAAAACAAAAAATTAAAAAAAAGTTCCTGGAAGTGTGTTTTAAGGGCTGTACTCGGACGAGTACAATGGCGTCATGAGTATGCTATTTTTTTAATTATGAAAAATTTTAAAGCATATTTTTTCAACACATAGAGCAACATCGCATTGCTCAAATACCCATCTTATGCTGTCATGACACTCACAACATCGTAACTGATTTGTTATTCTTTTAGGAAAGAAGTTTCCACCACTAGTTGCAACGCCAGCAGTCAGCGACCATTTGGAAACATTCACCTTCTGCGTATAGTTTCGCAAATAGAATTGAGCAATATTGCGTTGAAACCCAAGCCAGTCCATTTGAGATCTGTTTGCAACATAATCTAAAGTTTTAGGAACGTTGTTCATAAAATCAAGCACGACTCGGGATCCAAGAGGGAGTTTTTATCTTTCTACTTTTATACCTTTGGCCCCACAGTTGTTATCGAATTGGTATAAATAACCGGAACTGCTCGTTAGCATCCTATTTTTAAGACCAAATGTCACTTGTTTAACTCTTATGAATTATTTTGAGGAGTGTCTACCAAAAATATTAGTTTGATGCATTTGAATATCACAAGGTCTCTTTGTCTACTTAGGAGCTATTTTGCTTGATTTTGAAAACTATTGTTTGTCGCAACTTCTCAAGTGGGATATAATCTTTGAGATCACTTGATATCACGAAAAAAAACTGCGACTTCACCTGGTGCATCATTTGGCATGCGATAAAAAAGAATATCCTCAGCATTTCCCTCCTCTTCATCTGTATTATAGTCCGGATTTGGTTGAATAATAGCTATATCGAAACTTTTGTGTTCATCTTTATCTAGCTGTTTAAATTTGTAAAAGCTTTAGCATAAAAACTTGACGGTTGGATGGCTTGAAATTCCATTTTGGTCGAAGAAAAATTACAAAAAAAAGTTATACATATCAAGCCATTGTACTCACTTGGGTACAGCGATTTTGCTACTCAAATAACCTTGTCGAATAAAAAAATGTTTCTTGTAACTTTTTATTAAATGTACACACAATCACTCTTCTTCAAAAATCTATGAGAAACTTTTGTTTCAACAAATTAGTATTTACTCTATGCAGATCAATTGTTACTGGCCTAGCTAAAAATCACAAAAATGATATACTGTTACAAAAACAAAAGAAAATACACTATAACGGTATATATTTTTTAAATTTTCTTATGTGTATATTTAAAGCATAATGTATTGAATGCAGATGCACAACAAACGTTTTCTAATTTATTTTGTTAAAAAATTTATGCGTACTTAAATATTGCCTTTTTTCTGTACCCAAGCGAGTACAATGGCTGGGAATGAGTTAATGTTTTAATCGGACTTAAAAAGTGATTAAGTGTACATAAAAGAACACTTTCAATGCATTTGCTCAAGTCTCTTGAAATTACAAACAAAAGAGCTTTCTAAAAATGAAACGTAGAGTTAATTGACCGTGCTAAGAAAAATATTAAAGATGCCAGTAAAAAAGATTTTGTTGAAAAGTTTAAAAAAAGTTTTAGATCGTTATACCAAATTACAAGACTAATTAATATAATAGGTAGTAAATGTGAGTAGTCCACTTGCAATCACCGCTAATTAAAAAATAATAAAAATTCTGTAAAAGTACCATTTTATTTCTTTTTTAAAAGCCATTATCAATCACTACACTGCCGTCAAGTGAAACTTTATTTAACGCCGGACAAACCGCAACCCCAACTCTCAAGAGCATTTTACTCATTGTAATGTCCTTAAGAGGCCTTCTCCAGTACACTTCTATATTATAGAAATATCGGATTTTCATGACTTACCTTTTTGATATATGGTGCCGATCAAATTCAGTAAGATCGCTTTGTTAGAATTTCTTTAACCTTTTTAGGTTTTATGCTGTGGAAATTGGCAAATTCCTCAATAATTGTCTTAGAGTCCAGTTGCGGAAGGCCAACTTTTTGAGTCTTTCATCTCATGAGTTTAGAAATGAAATTAATAATTGCAACGCCTCTTCATAAAGTGACAGCGAATTGGACAATATTTTTTTTACCTATAGGCATCCTCTAAAGCGTATATTTTAATTTTTTTTAATTACATACATGATGAAAAACAATGGCCCGTATCTACAATTAAAAAGGAACATTTTTCCTTGATATTATATAGTATATTGCTTTTCTTCCCCATCATGGGATAAACAATTAAATTTGTTAGAACTAGATCCGTCTTGGAACTTTGAATTTGGACTGGTTGCCCCAATGCTTTTCCCACTTTTAAGCAGATATTGATAATAAAAAACTGGTAACAACAAATTGTATAATTTTTACCAATTTAACAAAGTAAACACGGTAGAGGCAAAATTTACACCTTTCCGCGGCAACTGGCTGCTTACAACTGTTTATCTTTATATAATTATTATTTCTTATATGCTTTGATTTAAATTTAAATATTATTTTAAATTTATTTGCATGCGATTTTTTAACCTAAAATTCAATTAAACGCTTACATAATATTTCCCCCATATATCATCTGCAATACTTATTATCAAACCCTTCACCACAGGTGGAAAAGGGTAAATATAAGTTTGTTTTTCCGTATAAAGTATATAAAATCTGGGTCCTTATTAGGAGAGAAGTTGATTTAACGATGTCCGTCTGTCCGTCTTACGTTTGATTTGTGTTTTTCGGAGACTCCAGACATGATAGATTGTTTAACATTTATGTCACATATAGTCCACCATTTCTTGCTATTTAAATCAGCAAGATCGGTCCACAAATGGCCAAAAAATCCCTTGTGGTTGTTGTGTTTTCGTTGTTTTTTTGTTGTTTTATTTAAATGCAAACCCATACACACTTATGTATGTATGCATTGCTTTAGTAATTGTTGTTGTTGTGTTTCGTTTTAGACATGGAGCATGTTTCTTTTTTTTATTTCTTATTGCAATGCCTTTAGGCATTGCTTTAGTAATTTTTGTTGTTGTGTTTCGTTTTAAAAGCTGTTGCTACGTTTGATATTGTCTTGCATTTTTCTTGGTTTTTTTTTTGTTGTTTTTTTATACCCTTCACCACAAGTGGTGGATTTTATATTAATGTATTTAATTTAACGCATACACATACATATTTATGTATGTGCATGATATGCCGCTCAAATAATGGAACAAACTCGTAGACTCAATATATTTGAATTTAACGCTTCATTAGTAAAAGCGTTCGTAGCCGAGTTGTCTTAGTTCTCGCCTGAGACTCATGAGGTTGTCAGTTCGAGTCTCTAAAAGAAAATTTTTTTTTTTTTATTTAATTTTTTTATGTTCTAAAAAACGATTTTAAGATTATAAAAAAAGGAAACGGAGTTAGGTATATACATTTTTTGATTTTTTTTAATATTCTTCGGCATGACGAAATGAAAAGTTGGCGTGGCTCAATTAATATTTATTTATATCTAAAGGACATTATTTATATAACTTTTTGTTCTTATCTCACTATGGTGAAGGGTATATAAGATTCGGCATAGCCGAATATAGCAAGCACTCTTACTTGTTATAATTAATATTAAGTGAGCGCCCCATTGCACTTCAGTTATTATGAATAATCATACATAAAATAGAAGCATACATTTCAGCGTATTCACACAATAAACGAACGTATGATTGATGTTTAATTGTGGTATTAAGTATATGTAATGCACTAGGTGTTACATAATAAAAACTTAGCATATATTATGGGTCCAATTTCACAATTACATGCGGCGTATAAGTAATATTTGTTTTAAACCCTAGAAAGATAATCTGCGTAAATTTTACGCACGCACTTTCGAAATATTGCTATATCTTTTTATTAAGCTTGAATAAGTTGCTGTGCACTTCAGACATTTCATATATAAACATGTTTTAAATTTTGTAAAGGGTGGTTAAATTGTAAGGGCCGATGTTGAATGTGAACCACACCTAAACGCCAAGTTTTTTTCCGAATTTTATTTGACATTTCTCTATTTCAGACTTACTCAATTTGAACCATGGAGAGATACACAATCCAACAACGTGTTAAAGTTATCCAGACTTATTATGAAAATGGATGATAAATTTCGAAGAAAATCATCTTCAGTGATGAGGCACATTTTCACCTCAGTGGATTTGTCGATAAGCAGAACTTTTTATGGCCCGAATTGGAAGATATGGATGTGGACGATATGTGGTTTCAGCAGGACGGTGCCACTTGCCACACAGCTAACGAAACAATGGCTCTTTTGCGCAACAAATTCAATGGCCGTGTTATCTCACGTAATGGCGACGTCAATTGGCCGCCAAGATCATGTGATTTGACACCGTTGGACTTTTTTCTTTGGGTTTATTTGAAAGAAAAGGTGTACGTCGATAAGCCAGGAACAATTCAGGAGCTAAAGGATGAGATAATTCGGCACATTAACGGCATAGAACCTCCATTATGCCTCAGGGTCATCGAAAATTTGGACCATCGGATGGAGGTGTGCCGCCGTGGTCGCGGCGCCCATTTGGCCGATATTTTGTTCCATACATAATTGAGTAATACCAATATATCATAATAAAATAATACAATAATTTCCTAAATAGTTTGTGTTTTATTCAAAATTAACATCGGCCCTTGAAATTTAACCACCCTTTATTTGTATTTTTAAAAATGTAAAAATAAAATTCAAATAAGTTTTTTCTTAATTAATCAATTAATACAACCATATAGCAGGTTAAAATAATGCGTTATTTGTACGTATGATTATCTTTAACGTTTGTCATGATATGATTATCTTTTTAGGGTTAATAAAAATAGCACGTAAATAAAAAAAGTTAAAAATTTAATAAAAATATTAAAAGAAATTTTTATTAAAAATAAAGATCCAAAAATGGAAAATTTTAAGGAAATAAACTATCACCCTGTTCAACGATTTCGAACGTTAACGTTCGCATAGAAAATTACATTTAAAACAATAACAAATTTAAGAATTTGTCAAAAGTAGAACAGTTTGTGAGATATTCCAAAATAACCGTTATTTTTTCTTTTAAAAAAGATGATGTGACTGAAATGCAAATACATATTTTCAACAATTTTAAACGGACTATGTATTTCTGTTTTTTTAGTGAAAGGTTTTAAAATTTCTAAAATAGCCATGTGAAGATGAGTCCATAAATGGCGGTGTTATAGTGGACATTTTTTTTTTAAAACGATCAGCAAGGATCGATTTACGCCAGAACAACACTTCCAATTTGGAGAAATTTACTTTGGAAAAAAAATAAAACTTTTCTCGAAGTTCATGGAGCACTTCGTCTATTTGACGAAGTTATGTTCTGCTTAAATAGCTACGCCAATAAGCAGAATTGCAGTATTAAGAGCGAAGATAGTTCTTAAGCAATTAACGAATCACTACTAATAACATCCTTTAAAAATGGCTGTTGTGTACGGTACACACGCTCTTTCAAAATGAGCAAGGAGCTGCCGTTACGGTGAATCGCAAGCGCTATCGAGTCATACTGCCTGACTTTCTGTGTTCAAAAATGAATCAGCTAAACATTAACAACATTTGGCTCCAACAAGGTTCCAACTTATCATACAGCGCGCTTTAAAATCGAATTATTGCAAAATCAGTTTGGTGACAACTTTTTTTTCAGTACTGTTCCTGTTTACTGGCCACCTCGTTCGTATGATTTAACGCCTCTGGATTATTTTTTATAAGGTCATGTTAAGTCATTGGCTTTTGCTGACAAAGCAGCAACTCTTGAAGCATTAAAAGTCAATATTTAAGCCACCATTGACACCATACGGCCAGATTTATTCGAATGGGCCATGAAACTCATAGCCGCGGCGGCCATATGCTGGAAATCATATTTAAAACCAGGGTTTAAAAACTGCAGTCGAAATCAAAAACTGTCGAACAAAAAACGAAAATTTGTGTACGACTTTCCGCTTTTTGAGTTTTGAGCTTTTTAATGAATCAGAAGTAAAAAAAAGTTTTTTTGGACTAATGGCAAATGAAGAAGTAGAAGGAATGACAGTTTTTCTACTTTGACTGTAGTTTTTTAAACGCTGTTTAAAACATGAAAGGCATGAAATTATCTACCAGATTATAATAAAAATTTTATTCCAACAATATTTTTGTCTTGTGTTAACATTTTAAGTTCCCATCATTTACGTTATACATTATCAATAAATATTCAAGTTGAAATTAAAAAGGAAAAGGAATATCGGTATTTACACTCCCAAATAATAATTTTGTTTTTACGCAATTATTAATCTTGAAATTCTAGATAGATTTGTTGGGCATGTTTTAGTTTTTCTCCGTGAATTAAATACTTGAGAGTATTTCTCTGTTTTTATCTTGTACTTTTTGTTTTGTACAAATGTCAGATAATGAGTATATTCGAGAAGAGAATAGAATATGAAATTTAAAGTCTTCAGAACGAATCATTTATCGCAGATTTTGTGACTTTTGGAATTTTTCATGATAAATTTATTTGTTTTCAAAATTGTATTTGCCCTGCACGATATAAGTTAATTATGGTAAGCAATGATGAAACAATTTTATTTAGAAAAGAAAACAAGTAAGAATACAATTTTTGACCTTATCAAATGTTTACTAAATATCTATATCAGTTCCGACGAAATTACGGAAAATGGCTCCTATTCCGTTATATATCTAGCGATACTAAGTGAAATATAAGACATATATCTGTGGCATTTCAACAAAACATCTTAAGTCCAGATAAGATAGCAAAAAAGTTTCTAAAAAAACTCGGTAAAAAAATCATCTTTATCAAATAATAAAATAAACCAAAATTAAAAAAAAAAAAAATTCGTTTAATATACAAAATCTTAAAAACGTAAACCAAAATGTTTTTTAATACCAATTCGTATGATAAACCACATTTTTTTCATCTTTTTAAATTTGACTTAAGATGTTTTGTCGAAATGCCACAGATATGTTATATCCTTAACACCCAACGCACTAACTTCCGTGGCCATACACAATATTTAGGTTTAAAATAATGCTTACAAAGCAAATTTGCGTTAAAAAATTAGTAATTTTGATATATATAAGGCAATAATTAACCTCTAATTTATCATAACCAGGGCGACGAAGAATAAGCTCCAAAAAAAAAGGTTTTATCCACATAAATAATGCTCTAAAAAACAAGAGATATTCTTTAAAACATGAAAAATATGGTTTAAAGAAGTGTTTTTTAATAAGAATATTTTACTAAAATAAACAAAATAATACAAAATTCAATAAAAAAAAATGAACAGTATCGCGAATGCGACAATTTAACTTGTTAACCCTAATGTGCTCGGGATTGTAAACTAACATTGGCGGTCGGAAGTCTACATTTGTAGCAAATATGTATTTGTATGGAAAACTATGTCCACATATCAAAAAAACATAAGTAGGAGAGTGTTATACTTTAATGCATATTTGTAAAATATAATAAGGTGAAATATGCAAGCTCACTAGGCTTGCCAGATCAAAATCGGCAAAACGCTTGCCATTGAAAAGAAAAGGCTTGATTTTCATTTACAATAAATATTTCGGTTAAATTGACAAACAAGCTTATATTATTTATACCCTCCAACGCAGTTGGACATACATACGTAAGTTCGTTTTTTATATAAGTTTTAATTTTTACAATATTGATCTAATAAATGCGGAGTTGATTTAACGATCCTCGTCTATTCGTAATTTGAAATGGGTTTTCTGAAGAAGATAAATACATATCTTAAAATATATATAAAGTCCGGAATAGCTTGCAATAGAAATTCGGCCAGATCGGTCAACAAATGTCTGAGATATCCGCAACAAATTATGACTGCCTCTAATTTTTACCCATACAACTTAACTTTTTAAAGTCTTATTATACATTATGAACTTTTTTTTCAACTTTTTCATAAAATAAACTTAAAAAAAAAACGGTCTATAAATGATCTAGTTATAGACAAATAACTACCCCTTTCTTCTAGAAATTACGGTTTTGGTACAGGAACGCCCACACAATATGAGATAGAAGGACTTCATTTTACTCCGATACTTCGTATAATATCTATAAATCCAAAATTGCTTTCTAAAGGCAATATTGATGCTTCAAATGAATGGGTTATGGTATAAATGAAAAACAAAATAGAGTCTGTAGTCCTGCTATACATTCTACTTCTAACGATTCAAAATTCCTTGGGATACAAACTCCCACAGCTCTTTCCGAGAAAATACATTATTACTGCAGCCCAAAAATACAAAATAGATCAATAGTTGTCATTGTTTTTTGATTTTCTTAACAATTTAATGAAACAATTGTCCAAATTCCGGTTTAGCTTGTCAAATTATAATTTGAAAAATTTTTGAATCCCAAGAAAAACTTTGATAACTAATATACATGTGGCAGTGTAAATAAAACTGAACTTGCAAAATAAAATAAAGCAATTTGTTTTTATTTTTGTTTTTTTCTTTTCCCACTTACAACTACATTAAGAGTTGACAAAAAATCAACCAATTGTAGCCGGGACTGTAAGAAAAGATAAACTCACTGTTTATTGTTGTTGTTTTTGTTTAAGCTTTGATATTGTTACAAGTAAAACTGTGGCTTATCATTCTTATTCGCTTAACAGTTTTATATGTGTAATATCTTTAGTTTTTCTAAAATCTTTGGATGAAGTTTCCTGACGATCTGGCCTAAGCAACCAGTGAAATGCGCATAGGAATAGCTTATCCCTTCACCAATAAATTTCAGTTTATCAATAGTATGAAATGGGAATGTAGCGCGTTTAAACGAAACTTAGTTTATATATACCTTTTTTGATTCTTGACACTCATTGAAAAAGCTTAATACTAAAGCCGCTAAATCAAGCCCGTCTGGCAACAAACGTGCACAAAAAAACAAAAGATAAAAAAAATACAAAATTACATGTTCGACATGCCCCATTAAAAAAAAATTCGAGTTGAATAAAAGAACGATGTGAATTTATATACATTTTATATGGTTTCTACGTTTGTAGACTACCGGCCAGGAGATGGTCATTTTGAAAAGAAGGGTCTAGGGGGTGCTTTTTATTATTTTTTAACGTGTCAGTAGCCAAAACTGCTTAGAATAGATTTTTAGGATGCTACTGAAAATATCGAACCCTGTTGTTGTGGACATTTATTTTAATTCAACTTTTTCTGCAAAAATGCTACATATGTAGACCACCAAGCACATAAAGGTTAAATGATTTATTTCCTATTTTGTGTGTGCTCAGATAAAACATGTTAAAATTAAAATTATATTGTAATTTCTGTATTAAAGTTCATACAAGTTGAACTCTGTAAAATATGTAAGTAGGTTTATATCATGTTTTAATTGCAATAATTTGCAACGTGTTGACATAACTTCCAGAAAAGAAAATTTTGTCTCTTGCTTCTAAAATTATTTTTATAAAAAAAAAACTTCTTTCTACGTCCGTTGAATTCATTGGTGCATATTTAAAAGCCAAAACTACGCTTGCATTACATTACGAAGCTGGAATTACTTTGGATCAATATTTTGTAGTGTTTCTGTTTTATCTACAATTTGTTTTATTAGCAGAATTTATTTAGCGTGTCAATTCAAGTACTTAATCGATATTTTCAGTTGTATGATTTAGTGTTTTTATTTGTTCATTAAGGGAAAAGACAGAAATTTAAAATTTTTTTTTGTGGTTGGCAATAAATCCGTAATTACAAGCGATAAAAACTTATTCTGTTTTTGTCGTAGATTTACGTAAAGCTTCTTTGGCATTTTAAACCGATTAAGCATCTTCTTTTAATCTGTCTAAAACTTTTAAAATTATTTCACTATTAATGGCATAATAAATTACAAGCTCAAGCCATGTACCCCAACTGGTCCAGGAGGGGGAGAAATATTTCTACTCTACATGGTGCTTTTAATACTCCTTTTTTAACATTTGAAATTATTTTGTCCACATTTTCGTAATAATCCTTTATAGTTATAGTAAACTATATAAAGATCATGGACTCAAAAAGTGTTGCTTTTAACGCATGATTAGTTTTAATTAGGATTGCAGTGTTTAATAAAAACTTTTTTTGTGGTTTCTTCATTAGAGCTAAATACTCCAACTTTAACGTTTGCTATATTTCTTCTTTTAGCATTTAATGTTTCGTCAAACGACATCCATATATATATATATATATAATAGCCCAATTCACAATCTTGTGCAAATGGTCTTGCATCGTAGCATTTGAAAAATGGTATAGTTAATACTGTAGCATACTTTTTGGAGCATTTGCAAAATGGTATAGTATATTTTTACTCTACACCAACAAAAGATACAGCAATGCACTTGCTACTCTTTTGCAAATATGCAACGCCTAAAACCAATAGCTTATATTTACTCGACTTTTGCAACACTTGATTGTAAATCGACAGCTAACACTCTGTGAACCAAGCCAATCAAAAGTATACTACAGTATTTACCTTACCATTTTGCAAATGCTACGATGCAAAACCATTTGCACAAGATTGTGAATTGGGCTATTGATTTTTTAACGCCATTTTTATATTTTCGATGCAATTATCAATGTTATTCTTGAAAATATATATATTTTTTTTTTTTTTTTTTTTTTTTTTTTTTTTCATCTCAAAGCCGATGTTTATTTTATTTTATTTATTTTATTTATTTTATTTAATAATTGAATTGCTCCATACACAAGACTAAGAGTCTTATTTTGCAGTATGGAACTGAGAATATGTTAAACTTTAAATCATTAATAACTTAATAACTAACTACAATTTTTATATAAGTAATCAAAAAACAATTTAATTTAAACAATAAAGAAAAAACTTAAGATAATTTAATTTAAATAATTAAAAGCTTAAAATAATATAATAATAATAAATTTTGTAAAGGTCGAATAAAAGTCTATTTATTTAAAATAATATATTTTATTAATCAAAAATTTAGATAATTTTATATATTTTAATCTCAAGTAATTATGTATGTTTCAAAGTGCTATGCTGAAAACAGTTTAAAAATATTTTCCCTGAATTTTCGTGCGTTACTTAAAAGTTGAATGCTATATGGTATAGAATTCCAGAGAGATACTGCGAATATGTAGAAATGCCACTCAGAAATTAAACTTTTATACCCGAACGATCTAATTCTTTTCCCTCTGCTTATGTCAGAAATACAAAGTTTACCATACAAGTGCTCAGGTTTGTGGGTATATATAATCTTATGTAAAAAAACTAAAACTCTCATGTTCAGCAGATTATCTAAGGAAAGGCCATAAAGCCGAGATGAAAACAAAGAAACACTAGAACGCCTTTTAAGTCCATACACGTACCGTACAATATTGTTAAACGCAACGTTCAATTTCGCCTTACTAATCGTATCAGATTTAGCAAATAGCTCACAGCCATACAGTAACACTGGCATCAGATAAGTTTTAGCAAGAAGCATTCTTATTCTTAAAGGTGTACAATGCTGGGTCCGCCAAAGAGTTCTAATCATTGAAAAGGTGCGACCACAAGCATAGTTAATGTGGTTCGACCACGTAAGAGTGTCATTGAAAAGTATTCCTAGATTCTTAGCAGATTTTACTATTTCAATCTGCTGATTATTTATAAATATATTATTTTTAAATAATATGAATTTTTTGTTTCTTGGTCAATTCCCAATCTTCATTCTTTATAAATACACTTAAATTTATTGTTGGAGGGCAGAAAAACTAGTTCCTATGCGGTTGTGACTGGTTGATTAGGCCAGATCATCAGGAAACCTTTACCCAAAAAAACTTTAGAAAAGCTTAAAATATTAGATATACAAACAAAACTGTAGAGTGAACGAGAATAACAAACACACAAAATGTTTGATTGCAACGATATCAACAATAACAGTCAGGCCTACGATGTCACACGTTAACGTTCGCATAGAAAATTACATTTCAAAACATTCATACATTCAAAAGAAATTGTTTTTGTTTTAGATGTAATTTTATATTAACGTGTGGCATCGTGGGCCTGGCTGTAAATTTCAGTCTATTTATCAAGAATAAAAATTGGGAATAAGGCACAAAAAACCAAATCTTATTTATTTTTAATGCAATTTATGTAAAGTTTGTTGATGTGTTTCGAACGAAGGGTTGGTTCACATAGAACTTTTTGATCTGTAAACTAATGTTTCAAACTAATAAAAATTGTTTTCATTTCTAAGCTTGTACAAAGGAATCTCAGAAGACAGAAATGTTTCGCATAAAATCTCTAAAAACAAAATATCTAAAGAATATTGGGTCTCCATTTCAAGCAAGAACATTGTGTGTTGTCTTTATTTGCATGCCTTTCCTTTAACCGAGTGTGTTCCACACTTGCTATGTGTTGCTTTACAAGACATATTGCAGACGGTTCAAATAAGAAGTGTTTCATTCGTTTCATATTCAGATTACTTTTACAATGTTTATTAGTTTTTCTGATTGCGACAACTTTTGCTTTGTAATTTTCCAAGAAATAAAGAAAAAAGCAACAAATCGATTTTATGTATTGAACTTGACTCAAATTTTCTTTTGACGTAAATTCAAACATACAAAATATTAAATGTAAATTAATCTTTAACAACTAAGAAATACAAATTTTGGTTAAGACCCTTTAATACATACAAATTATTTGGCATTAAAAAAATATTAGCAAAATGACAAGAGAGTTTTATTTTTTTATTTACGCACTTAAAAAAAATATGATGTTAAAAATAAAATATGCTCCTTAAAGTAAAATATGTTACGAATAATGAAAAAATGCTCTGAAAATATGCAATTAAAAAGAAAATATGCCGTTAAAAATAAAATATGTTACGAATAGTGAAAAATGCTCTCAAAATATGCCCTTAACAAAAAATATGTCCTTAAAAATAAAATATGCTCTTAAGGTCAAAATATGCTCTAACAAATCTATGCCAAAATTCTTAAAAATTTCTGATTCGGACAAATAAATTTTTCTACCATGGCTATTGTTCCTATTAAATTTTCAGTAACTTATTGTAATACTATCATATTTTTTAGTGTTTGTGTATACGAACGCAAACTTTAATACCGTTCTTAACTTTTTTCACGAAAGTAATGAACATTATACAGTGTTCTGTTCTTCGTTATAAAACAAAAACAATTAAACCAGTTCTTTAGATCTGTGAACATTTTTTCGCAATTAAATGTTCTTATATCCTTGTTGGTGAATAGATAAGTACCGTACTATTTTTTTTTTCAAAGATCACAAGCAGCGACACGTTTTTTTTAATGGTTTACTACACACACATTATAAGCGTTTGTGTTTTCCAAAAATCTGAACTGAACACTAAGAACTATTAAAAACTGATTTATCACGTGAGCGATTGAATAAAAATTAATATAAGTATTACTCATTCATATGTTCAAGTAATGTTTTCTAAATGTTTTGAATTTAGTGCGACTGAAAAAGGATGCATATATAATGAGAGTACTATTTTCTCACAACGAGAGTAACATTTATTATCGAAAAATTAGCTCATATGCGGCTATTTTGATCTTGAAGTTGATTTCTAAATGAATTGATTATAAAACAAATCCTAGCTGGGAATAAATTTAATTTTTCCTAACACTGTAGTTTTAAATATAAGGGTACCACTTTCCGTGGTCCAATCGTATTTTATTTCTGGGGCACTAGCACAGAATACCACAGAACTGTCACGAGACGGAAGATTTTGCGTTTTTTTTTTGTCTCTTTTTAAGAAAGCTGCCCTTTTTCATTTCTCTTTGCATCATCTTTTATGCCGCAATACAATGAACACAAATTTATTTAGTTGAAAATTATTTGCAAAGCTTTTGTAAAAATTAACTTTTAAGTTTACCACAACACAAGTAAATAATATTTAAGTAAATAAATAACATTATAAAACAAATAAATACATTTTTTTTGCACATAATACAAAGTTTGCTGAACTAATGAATTTTTTTTAACTTGGTCTGTGTTTTGTTATTTTTGTTTTGATCATGCCATTTGTGTTGATTGTTGCTGCCTGTTTTTACACACTGCCACTTCACTACCAAAAAAAGCTTTCTGTTTTTTTCTTAGAAAGCTGCCCTCGCAACTGATTTGGGCCTTTTTCACACGTAACTTTTTTCAGTTCTGTGGTATTCTGTGGCACTAGGAAAGACTCTACTGCAGACATTAAAGAAAATTGGCTTAGCGGGGTTTTAGATAAATTTAAAATTTGCGTCTAGGGGGTCACTTTCCCACTTATTATGATACTTTCCAGAAAATTAGTCCAGTAAATCTTTAGATATATGATATTCAACATTTGCCTCCTTAAGGTAACAATGCTTTCAGCTCCTTTGTTATTTTTAATTCTAAAATAGACGATCCTACCTTAGAAACTTCAAGAAAATTTTTTAAGCGGTTTTTTTTTTTTTGAAATGCGATATTTAATTCCTACACTCACAACATTCTGTACGTAAAATTAACTGAAATTGTAATATAAAATAAATGAAAGTTCACTTAAAACCCGGGCTACCTATTTTTCATTTATTTTTAACAAAAAGTTCATTTAATTTTTACTGTCAAAAATTCAACACCATATTCCGTAAAATCAAGTAATTATTCAGTTATTTTGTAAAATTTTACTGTCAAAAATTCAACACCATATTCAGTAAAAACGATTAAATATTCAGTTATTTATTAAAATTTTATTGTCAAAAAATTGACCCCATATTCAGTAAAAACAATTAAATATTCAGTTATTTTATTAAATTTTCGTTTACTCCAAAAAGAGCCGAATTTCTAAAAAATACCAGACAGACACCTGTCCGCTTGTTTTTCTTACAAGCGAGAGAGGGAGAATATTTTTATTTACTTACCCAGTTACACACGTTTGTTTTACTTTTGCTGTACTGACCACGTTGTTTACAGAAGAACTCTCAGTTATAAGACACCAGCAGCATGACCGATATGGCTTCGCAATTATTTTACTCTTAAAATTTTATGTATTTTAACAAATAGAAAATGGGAATTGCTTACACAAAACAAAGTAAAATTATATAAAATAACTGAATATTTAATTGTTTTTACTGAATATGGTGTTGAATTTTTGACAGTAACATTTTATAAAATAACTGCATATTTATTTGTTTTTACGGAATATGTAGTTAATTTTTTGACAATTAATTTATATAAGATAACTGAATATTGATTTGTTTTTACGGAATTCGCGGTTGAATTTTTGACAGTAAAAATTAAATGAACTTTTCGTTGCTTTCAATTACATTTTTATTTGCTTTAACATAAAGAAGAATTTAACTCAATCAACGGACAATATTAACTGCAACTGAAAATCCGTATTAATATGCACTTAGTTTTTTGAATAACTGTTAGAATCAGTTAAAAATAAATTTGCTTGGAATTTTAAATGTTTATTTATTTAAAAATGACTGAACGGAATATTTCTTAAATAAACTACAGTCCGTTACTGTATTAATATTGTGAGTGTATATGATTCTTTTTTAATTTCAAAGCAACCAGTAATACCCACTGTGAAAATGTTAAAAAAAATTTTCAAGCAGTTGTTTAGAAATGCGGGTTTTAATATTTGCATCCTGTGGGAGTTCTACTTTCCTCGCTCTTATATTATTTTAAACTGCACAGTTTTTTATTTTCTTTTCGTATAAACTGTTAAAGAATTTTGCGGTTGTTTATGTTTGTTGATAAAGCACACATTCTATCGACATATACGTTAAATAACAAAAACTAAAAGATATTCTTCATATTCCCTTTTTAAAGTCTTTCATATGAATTTCTTAAGGAACGCCTGTAAAAAGAAGGAAGTTTGGAAGGGTTTGCTCTTAATGACAACCTGTGTAAAAATTAGTATAGAATGTGGCGAGCAGTGCTTGTGTCTGCTAAATAAGGCCTGTTATTATGCCTTTCTACTCTTTTTTACAGCTGGTATTCTTTAAATACATACATATAATAAATGTCGCGCGCTAAATCATTAAAAGGCACAGCTTAATAATCAAATATGTTTGGTAGAGCCAGAAAACTGGTTTTAAACATATGGTTAAAATTGTTTAAACAAATTGAGTTCCACATATATTAAAGAAGACGGCGACGCTAACGAAATCTTATAGATTTGATTTGTGAACTGGTTTATGAAAAAAAACGATTTTGATCAATTTTGCGTTGTGCTTGTTTATGATTTAGTGTGCGATATGTATACACATATATGTATGTATGTATGTATATATATATGCTGATACTTTCTTTCTTTTAGTCAAAACAAATATTTCATTTAGAAAACAATCTTTTAAATGTTAACGACATATAATCATTCAAACTTCAAGATAATTTATAAATGTTCTTTTATGTTACCACTTCCAATGACTTGCTTTTGACACGTATTTTTTCTAGTTCAAAACATGACTCAAAGAAAAAGAAGTAAAGAAAAGTTCATTGTAAGAAAACTTGGAAAACTTCCAAAGAAAAATTTAGTGGGAAGCAACAAATCGCTGGCAATAAATCAATCAATTCTTTTAGGCACTTGCGTATGTAAAGTGTTATATTTCTCTGCGAGAAGTCGCAATGAACGGGGAACTAAATTGAACGAACAAAGCAACTTAAACAACCATTTAACTAACTTAATGTGATTTGCTAACATTGATTTTGACTTTTTCCTGTTACCTTATGGGTATAAATAAAGTGTTAGTTTTTTTGGCAGCTAATGAGCACTTAGGGCAGACAAAATTTAGATGTGTAAGTATATAAATAAATGCCACAGAAAAGCAACTGATGAATATGAAAGGATTTTTTTGTGTTCATTATTTTTGCAACTCAATAGTTTTAGGAAATAAACATTTTTTTAAATGTTTTGCACATTCTACATTGAGACTGAATTAAAGTAAATGTTAATTCTAATATTTTCGAAGTTTTGTTAAATAAATTAAATGAAAAATTATTTCCGATTTTAGCAATAATTACATCAAAGTATTGAAAAACTTAATATACAAACTATAAGCAGCCAAAGATCAAAAGGGGATCTTTAGGAGATGAAAATGCAATAAATAGCTAAAACACGTACAGGCTCTTAAGCGGCACATATACTTGCAATAAAATTGTTCAATTTTACGTATTGTACAATTATATCGCCAATGTGTATGTGATATTTGAAGGTGGCACAATATATTGGCAACAATCAAAAGACTTTTGATTTTTATTGCACAACGAAAAGCAAGTGAAATGTGTTGGCAACATTGTACAATGTTCTTTATGTGATTCCTATTAGTTATGTTCACCTTTTTATTGAATGAATAAAACCATTGTGCGACTTATTGGATAATATAAGACAAAATGGAAATAATATGGCGAATATCATATACAAAAATATTGCAATTGTATTGGCCGCTTTAGCGATACATCGTTAACTTTAGGGATTGATAAAACCAGAGTTCCAAATATTATGAACTATGAACAAAAATTTTTAGTCACTGTTGTGTATGCTTTACACGTGTTTAAAAACAAGCAAAAAAAAAAAAACTTTATTCGTTTTTGTATAAAAGTATTTCCAAAACACATGAGATATTAAGAGGATTTTTTTTTTACATTTGTACATGAGAGAATTTTTTAAGCTTCGTTTATTCATCGTGCATATATACATTGAGTTCCAAATATTCATTAGCTATTCACACATGGTTATTAGCAAAAAATTTTTAATCTTTGTTGTGTGTTGGTTTATTCGTGCTTAAAAAGACAAAAAATCTTTAGCTTTATTCCTTCTTGTACAGCGTTACAGCTGTGATACAAAAGTGTAGAATTAATAACAAACTTTAGAATGCTTTAAATTCTTAAAAGGTAGTAAGTAACTTTACGACTTTTTTGTTTTTATAAAATACCCTTTTGTTGGCTTTTTAAGAAAAATTTCAAAGGCAATGCTGCATGTTCTTTGTAAAAATAAAAAACAGCGCAAATGCATACATACTTACTAACTGTTATACAAGAACAAATTAAGCAAAATATTTTTTGTCTTATTAAACACGAAAAAAGCAACACAACAAAGATTAAAAATGTTTGTTCATGGCCATGTGTGAAAAGTAAATGCATATTTGGAATTCTTTATATTATAAGCATTAATGAGAGAAACGATTAGCATCTCATATTTAAGTATTGGGAATTTTCTTCTTCTCACTATTCACATACGCGTATATGTACTTGAGAGAAAAAAATTTTATTCTTATGCAAGTGCTGAAAAATATAAAAAATCTTAACTATTCATTTTACAGTGCAAGAATAAAACAAACTGTTTTGCATGTACTATTCATGACAATTCATCGTGAATGGTTGAAATTTAGTATTTGTACATGAATATTTCTGAACCCTGGATAAAACACACAAACTGTCGTAGATAAGAAACAATTAAGCCAAAGCTGTAATTAATGATCGGCTAATAATGACTAATAAGTCACGAATAAGATTATGTTTCAAATCGACTCATTTTAGTCAATTAGGTCGATTTGAAATCAAAGGTTTGCAAAAAATAGCATATTTTAATACACTGTATATTTGTATATACATTGTTTCCTGTGATCCCGGCGTTCAAATCTTCTCTTTCATTTGGGGATCCACATCGATGATTATTCTGGTAATGTCGTAGGTGATTTTTTAAATTATCCTCCAACCCAACGTTATTTCCGCCTACGAAACTCTGTATGAATGGGGAGCCTTGTCTATTCTGGACTTTATGTCTTCAGTTGTAATTGTGCAGCCCAGATGGAGAAGCAATGGTTGTGTTGTGAGTGCATTAATGCGCATCGTTTTGGTTTTCCTAGCGAATATTTCTTATCTCATCCTGCATGTCAGAATGCCTATGTGCCAGGAGAAAAATATCGTCTGCTTAATCAAGGTTTTTGGCACATGCAAAATACTAGGCTAAAATTAAGGATTATGGATTGTTTTTAGTTTTTTTTAATACCCGAGGTGCGCTATTTTGGAACCTAAGGTGCTTCGCCTGGTATGTCTATGGGCTTCATATTCAAAACATAAGTTCCAATGCAATTCCTCAACTCCCACCTTAAATTTTGAACCAATCGTTTATAAAATCCAAATTTTCATTCAATTCTGTTCCAAAATATCCCACTGTGCGTCTGTTGAAATTATGATCACTTTTGAACGACTCAAGAGAAAATATAAATTTTAGTGGCAAATTAGTTTAATTATCATAATCTCTGTTGGACTGAAATCTAGTAAGTTTAGTGCACAAAAATTATGGATCCAAATGAAAAATTAATTTTTGTCTTTCGTATACACAGTAATTGCCTCATGCACCGATTGCTAATAAGTTTGATGCAATTTCGTTGTACATGTATAGAAAAATCACACTAGGAAAGCGTTAATATTGGAATATAATTAACTATAGGCAAGTGTTTATCGGCAAAGATTTCCAAAGAGATAGTGTGGTTACTATTGAAACATGTCAAATCAACCTGTCCGTAAACGTGGGTTCGATTCCCCAGTCAGTCAAGAATGAAAAATTATAAATAAATTTTTATACATTTAATATTGCAAAATTCTTTTCTTCATAAAAATAATTTAATGAAAATTAAATTTCATGAACTTTAGGCTGATTAAAATATTAAAGTTTGTATAAAAAATTTTTTTCCGGGAATTTCAAATTAAATTTTTTGAAATTTTTATTTGCTAGCATCGTTAAAATCAAAAAAAAAAATAAAAATAAAAAATATATTCTTAACTAAAATTACTAAAAACTACCTACAAATCGAACTATTTTTCTAACGCCAATAAATCAACGGTCTTTTTAATTGCTGATGAAATGTATAAAAAGCTTCTTGAAGTAAAAAATGAAAATGTATACGATACACCATCACCAACGCCAACACCAGATGATGAACCATCTTCAAATACTAAAAAAATAAATGTAAAGAAAATACAAAAGCCTGGAAAAATCTTAAATAAAAAATTTGACGTCTATGAAGTCACGGGTAACAGGCCAACAAATTTATAATCTTTGTATGATGCGCTTCTTACTATAAAGCCAACGTCTGTAGGGAGCAAGAGCACGATTTCGGTAGCAGGCAATATACATATCAAAGAGGATTAGAAATAGAATCTCCGATGAGCTTTTAAATGCTTTAATAATACTAAAAAAATTATTCTTAAAAGAAAATTTATTTTACCAAGTTGCTATTAATAATAACTACTAAATATTAATAAGTTTTAATAATTCGTGATCTGGTTTTCTGTGGAATTAATAAAGCTAATTATTTTAGACTGTTGTATATGTAGTTATTCTTTTAAAAAAGTAAAAACTTTTGTCTTGAACTCATTTAATGAAATCATTGTTTTATTCAAAAAAACCCCGGGATTCCCGGGAATAAGATTTTTTTTGTTTCGTTTCCCGGGAATAAAAAAAGTACGGGAAATTAGAAACCCTTATAAAAAAATTCAATAAATTCGACAAAAAAAACTCTTGTATATTTAAATTCAAACCGTCGTAAGATAATACTGTGCCAGAAGGACTTCAATTTTCCAAAGTTCCAAATAGATACTAGCCAGCGATGTAGGGTATTATATGGTTATGGTAGCCCAATTAAACTTAGTTAGTGGTTTTATTTTTAATTTATTGTTTTATTATAGACCCTGTAAATATTATTTAAAGTTACTGTTTTATATATATTTTGAACTGTTCGAAACAATAACGTGTCTTTTCGTACATGTGTGAAAAATGTCAATAAATAACAATAATTTATTTACATAAATATTTAATTAAATAAATCGATATGTATCGCTAAATATAAAATTAATCGTCCATATATATGTTTATTAATAATAAATAATTACAATGGCGCATATTCATAAATCATTACCAAGTGTAAACTTTTTTAAGTACCTACTTAAGCTATTCACAAATGATTACTTGCAGCATAAAAAGTTTACACTTAATTATAGGTAAAGCTGTAACTAAATGCCAACTAACTAATACATTCAAAGAACAGCTGATTGATATCATTTTATAATTTATTTCAAAAGTACATTTTTGAAGTGGTTATAAAAAATAAATGGAAATAAATGGGATAAGAGATATTCAAATAATAACAGATAAAAACATGACAAAAAACAGTTAACACGTATAAAACACGCTACAATTATAATTTGTGTTTGAAATTAATTTCTGCTGCACATAAAAAATCCATAAAAAAATAAACTAGAGATGTGTTCTTAGTCGATAAAATTCTTTTGAATATTTTTATTATTATTTTAATTGACTTATATACTATTATAACCAAAAAACAACTTTTTTAGAATTTGCGTTAATTTTTTAAAGAACAAAAAATGAGATTTTAATAGTTTTATAAGCTTTTTAATTAATTACAGAATATATCGTTCAAAATATTATCGACATTTAATTTTCTCTAAATGCCAATATGCATGGTTGCATTTCTTCTATCAGCTGAGAGCTGTTACTACGTTAGTTACGAATTGTGAATAAGATCTATAACTATCTATGAACTATTTTTTAGTTTCTGTTTTGTTAGTTACAACTTTAGTTATGATTTCTGAATATGCGCCAATATTTTTTATGCACTCAATGTTTTTCCGGAAATACTTTTATATAAGATAAATATTTGTTCACTTTTTAAATATAATTATTAAGTAAAAATTTAAAGCAACAATTATAATAATTAATTAGAATTATCCAAATATAGTTGAATATACAATATACATACAAACATACATTATTCATATGAAGTTTATAATTTTAAGTTACATTGTAAAAGAAGCTCTTTGTTAACATTTTAAAATCCCAGTATCAATAGCTGACATAAATATCATATAATATTGTATATTTATACAGGCAAAGAGTTTATTCCAGTGTAAAATTTTATAGGAATATTATTTAATATACTACCCAGTAAAAACTTCGCTTACTTTTTCAAAATGAATAGCTTCTCTCACTCATTATTTAGTAGCTTTCTTCTATAACTGCTTCTATAACAACTTCTAAAACTACTTATTTCTGGATGTATGTAGGTAAAAAAATAATAAATTGCTTTTTAATGCGTTCTATTTTCACAGAAAAAATTCTCCAAAATTTTTCACCAATTAAAGAATTAATCAAAAACATAATCAGTTTTAATTAAAAATTTAATCAAGTGAATTAAACTTTTAATCAAGTGAGTTAAACGTTTAATTAATACTATTAACTGGTTAAATTGATACTATTAAGTTGTTTATTGGTGCAAATTTAATTAATTATTTAATTAATATCACACATTTTTTAAATAAAATCAATTTTTATTTTTTTCTGTGTTGGGACATCCCTTGTAAAATTCATTGATACTTTCAGTAGAATTGTAAGTAGTGCTTTTACGTTTTTCTGATTACTTAACACATTATTTTGTAGGCGAAGTTTTTACTGGGTAAATAACTGAAAATGTCTTCAAATCGTTTGAAGGGTTTATTTTAACTTTCATAACTCTTATGGGGTTACTTAAAAGTTTCTTAATAGAAATCAATATATTCAAAAAGTAAGAAGGCTCTAGGATTGGCCGTACTGGATCTATAATAGAAAAAAAAGATAGAAAACTGTAAGGCACAGTATGTTGAACATTTTTAGAGAAATATTTAACCATAAGCTTAAAGTTAATATTGCTTTAAATGTATAAGGATCTTTAAATGTATTAACTTTTGGATAAGCATTTAAATTTAATTTAAAATTTTTTGATGTAATTTATTTCTTGAATTTCCCCTTAAAACCGCAAACATGAGTTATGATTTTCCAACTTGAATAACAATATATTAATGCACCCTTACATAGTAACCTACAAACGTACATATCACTTTGTGTACAATATGTAGAGTTTCTAAGTCAATTCAAAACGTAAGAGCGAATAATCGAAACTTTTATTTATTTTCATAAAACATTTTGATTGTATTTTATTTTTAATCGTAAAGTTTCAACATTTATAAAAATTTATACACAGAAAAAAATAACACAAGTTATTAAGAAATTGAAGAAAATTTGTTAAATCTTTTTAAAAAATTTTTTAATTAACATGTTTGTAAATTGTCATACATATTAACAGTTTGTTTTATTTGTTGACAATTAATATGCATGGATGTATGTATAAGGTATATTATAGAAAAAAAAATTTGTGTCAAAAAATTAAAAAAATTAATATTATAAAATAAAAAATCTGTAATTTCAATAAAAAAACCTTTTAAAGAATAAACGATGCAATGATTTTTCTGGAATTTGGTCAATCTATATGGTAAGTAAAGTTATTATTTATCGATTTATACAGAACTTCTAGTTTTAAAAACAATACTGTTAATGATGACAAGATTCCATTTTGTGTTGATGTCAGGTCTGTATACAGTTTTGCCTAAATAAGTTTCAATACTTTTTGTGATGTGAAATTAAATTTTAACAAATACTTATTTTATTCAATCCTAGCAAAAACTTTACTTACCTATAGTGAGATTCACTATGCTTTTTAAGCCACAATTTTTTCGTTTAAAAATGTTAACCGCAAAGTTAACCATTTTGCTTATTTACTAACACTTTTAACGACATCTGATGTTGTTTAAAGCCAGCTGTTTCAGTCAGCTGTTATTTTCAACAAAACAAATTGTAGTTTATTAACACCAACATTTTTGGTGTGGTTAAATCCGCTAAGAAAAATGTTTATTTTTCGTTGTACCTATAAAGTCTATGAACATTATGGCTTTGAGGTATTTAGTCTACAATTTATCCACTTCTTGTCACTCACCAATATTCCGTGGAGCTTCTTATTTATTTATCCTAAAGCCAAGCATTTGACTCAAATAAAATTAAAAATTTAATTTATTTAAATTAAATTGATACAATAATAAAATAAAATAAATAATAAAATAATAAAAGTTAGTAATGTTTTACGCACTTTGCACAATATCATTTAAAATCTATAAATTAAAAGGTTTTTGTTTGGTTTTTTATATTCTTCTTTGTTATTTTATCCTATTTTGATGTTTCTCTTGGCAGAGTTGCAACGATATATCAATTTGAATAGAGAGAAATATAAAACTGTTTACCATGGTTATAAATAAGTTAGTGCATCTCATAGTAGTTAGTGAATCGCATTGGTAAGTTAGCAAGTAATGTTGGAGAAAAATAAACACTACTTATTTTTCGGCTGAATAACTACTTAGTTTTGTTCGAGGTGTCCACAGAATTCAGTACATACAATACACTTACTAGAAGTCAAAAAATATCTAGTCATTATTTAACTACGAGTAAGTTTAATTGTAAGTACCTACAATATACTTATTAGAAGTCAAGAAATCACTAGTTAATAGAGCTAATAAGTAGTTTTTGAGTTGATTATTAGTAAGTAAATGTTCAGTCTTAAAAATAATAGAAGTTATAAGTAGTTGCTGAGGTCATTACTGAAGTTTTCCGAATATTGATAATTGTAATCAGAATTCTCTTATTTTTAACGATAAACGTTAACGTTAATTTTACCGGCACCGTTTATTGCTTATGGTAACAATACAGCAATTCAGTAACTCAATTTTAACAATTTAGGTTTTGCTAGTCTAGCGAAAACTGCAAAATTTCGAAAATATTTGCAAAAATAGCGAAAATTTTTAATATTTCAAACAATTTATGGCTTGATGAAAAGTCGCTAAAACTATGAGGAATTTACAAACAGCGTCTATTTATTAAAAATCGGTAAAGCTCTAAAGAACCACAGGAAAAAAACGCTTACATCGCGAACATGGCTAAAATTCGCGAAAAATTACAAAGAAATGTAAAATTTATTTGAAATCGCTAAATCGCTTAAAAAATAAATTCTCGGAATATATAAATTTTTTTTTCGCAAAAATAGCGAAAATTTCCCAAATTTGTTTAATATTTCAAACAAACCATAAAATTGATTAAAAGTCGCGTAAACTATAAGAAATGGCAAAAATTCGGTAAAAATTGCTAAATTGGGGAAAATTCGCAAAAATTTGCTAACAGCGGCATGATTACCACTTATTTTTTGTGTAGAAAAGAAAACACTATTAGTTATTTCCATAAGCTGCATCTAAAATATAATATTTTTAATGATTTTTATAAATTCACAAAAAAAAAATTTTTGAATATTATTTTTGCAAAATGTATGTAAATAACGTGAATTTTAAAAATGTTAATGTGGCTTTTATTTGGCAAAATTTTTGTTTGTTTTTTTTTTTTTTTTTTTTAATAACTGCGAATATAAAAATAAACAATGAAAAATATTTTGCCGTTAAGATAACTTAAATACCTGACATTAAGATAGAACATAGCAGTAAAAGTTATTGTTAAAAAAGTTACTGAATAAAATTTACGTTAACTTTGCTGTTCAATATTTTTAACAATTTAAATTATGTTAAAGTTGAATAGAGAATCGCACTACAGGTAACATATGAAATAACTACCACCTATTAATAAAAATCAAAAAGGATATAACAAACTAATTGTTTAAATATTTCTGTGGCCTTTTGACAAAACATCTTAAGTCAAATGAAAAAAGTTGAAAAAAATGCTGTTAATTTGGTGGCATGTCATAACGTCCAGTGTCATAGTGTCCATGTCCACTATGACACTTTTAAAAGTACCATAATGTCCACGGGCATTGTGACACTTTGCAAATGGTCATTATGACACATTTAAAAAAGTCATAAGGTCCATAATTACTAAAGAAGTTAAATACAAAAAAAGATCTACATACACGCAGAGAAAAAAATGTTTTATAATGGTCACAACCAACAAAACTACTTTTAAAGAAACTAATTTAACCATAACATGATTGTCGGTGACAATGATTTGGTTAAATTGAACATAATATGGTCAAATTTTTTTTTTAATAGTTTTGCTGCTGTGTTTGTTATACTGTAGAGAAGAAAATCTTTGCGCCCGGCCGAAGGCCGACTGTACAGAGAAGCTTTAGTTAGCGAAGGCAACCAATGGCAGACTAAGGATTTTTCGGTACCAATTACCACAGTTTTTATTTCTTTTAATTATATTTCCAAACCTGCTTATCTTTTGACCTCTGCGTATCAGAGCTTGGCAGTAATGGAACCAGCAATCTTTTTATAACGCATTAGGAAACACATTTTCTAAAGCCTGCCTTAAAGCTGCTTCATAGTCTGTATGAAAAGCCAAAGCTTCGAATTGTTAAAAATTTCTATCAATCACTATGACACTGGACGTTATGATATGCCACCGTTAATTATACGAATATTTCTTCAGAAAACATTTTTGTTTACGATTTTAAAATTTTGTATTAAAAGCGAAATTTTTCTTTAATTTCGGTTTATTTTATTATTTGATAAAAATTATTTTTTTTACCGAGTTTTTTTTAAACTTTTTTTCCTATCCTATTTTGTCTTAAGATGTTTTGTCAAAATTCCACAGATTTGTTGAGTTTTAGCACTTTTATTCAACAAAATATTTTTTTTTATTTACAAATTTAGTTGTTTGTGCCTATTCAATAAAAAAGTTGATTGTTTTGACGAATATTGTATTCAATATGACAATTGATTTGTCGTAATTTTTTTCTGTGTTTGGCCTGTATTAATTAAAAATTTGAAAGTGACTGGCTTTACTCTTGTTTTGGAATGTTGGTGTATTTCTAATAATGCTCAACCAAAACTTTTTTTTTTCGGGAAAATCATCGTATTTCCTGTTACCAAGGAAATTCTTCGTGACATCAATAAAAGCGTTCCATGTAGTGTTACCAGGCGGGCTTGATTTGGCTTGAAGCTTTTTTAATTTGCGTCAAGAATCAAGAACAAATGTAATTTGCCAAGCTAAATCGGAATTTTAAAAAAGTTTCCATTAAATTGTCAAGAAAGTCCAGAAAATAAATCATTTTAAATCGTGCTATTTATATTTCGCCTGCGGTTAAAATGAATTGTCGAAAAGAACTATGAGAATATGTATACTAAAGAATAGTTTAAGAACGTATAGCAGAAAGATTGCCAAAGTTTTATTTGTTTTTCATTTTTTAAATAATCAATTAATTTTACGTTTCAATTTTAGCTTTAGAAATCTTTTTAGGATTAAGATATATTTTACGAAATATTTAGGGCCAGATTCTAGCAGTCGTGATCAAGTACTTTCTCGATTCGAAAGCAATTTAATATCTAATAATTTCAGTAAATACTGAACGAATTGGAATTATTTTTTCGCTATTGTAAAGCATTCATTTAAATTTCACAATACTGAAAAAATAATTTCGGTTCGTTCAGTATCGACTGAAAAATAATTGCCTTCAAATCGAGAAAGTACTCGATCACGAATGTCAGAATTAGGCCCCTTTCTTATTTAGAATGGGCAATAATGTACGAAAACCATGATTTTAATTTTTTGTCCATAACTAGTTCATTTATAGAACGATTTTGTTATTTTATTTATTTTTATTTATTTTTTATTTATTTATTTATTTGAAAATACTAGCGCAACAAGATTATTTTCACTACCAGTGTTCTACCAAGTTTATTTTATGTGAAAGTTGAAAAATACAATTCTTAAAGATTTATGTGTATAAATACCGATCTGGCCGAATTTCAATTCCGTACTAGCGCGATATAAATATCTTCTTTAAAAAACCCATTTTCACATACGCACAGACAGACAAACCAACGGACGGATAGACGAACATCGTTAAATCAGCTTGTCAAAAAAAATCAAACATTATCTTTTGAATGTCAAGCTTTTTGCCGAAATATATCTGGCAGGCCAAGTTTCATGCTTCATTTCAAAAATCGTTAAAAGAAGATGTAAAAGATGAATACTAAATAAGCTTTTTTTATGTCTGGACCAAAGAAAACGCCCTCCTTAATTTTCACTCCACAAATAAGCCATTCATGTTCTGTGTATTATATTATTTCTAATACAAGTTGCATAACATCATAAGTTTTTTTTTAAGTAAGCAATATAAGTGAGAGCGGCAAAACCGCTGGCTTTTTAAAATTGTGCAATTAAACTGTTTTTGATCCTTTTTGAGAAATAAATATTAAACGCCATTCGAAAGTGACATGATTTTGTATAAGCGTTGCCATTCATCCATTCAGGTTATGAAAAAAAACACGAAATACTTTGTTTTGAATTTTCGGAAAATTTCTTTGATTGCTATAGGCAAAAATAACATTCTCCTGTATGATGTATGATTCGTTTGCCTTTTTTTGTCGTTCCCTTACACCAACCATTCATATTTGTATAAGAACTTATCTTTATTACTTTTTTCACGGTTAAAATAAGCCTTGCAACACTGTTTTATTAAGTCAAACAGTGTCTTGTTTTCAATTTTATCGTAAACTCGCTACAACTAATTTAATAAATAAATAGGAAATTTAACTCACACCCACATAATTTTTTCGATTTTTTTGAAGAAAATTTTTAAGAATTTTTAAAACTAGAGATTTGAAAAACACCCCAAAAATTTTGTCCGTTTTTGACAAAACCTTAGGACAGGTTAATGCCCTCAAAAATACAATTTTTAGTCTTTAGAATAAAAAAATTATATCGTAGAAAAATAAATTTTAAAATGTTTAAGGTGTGGGTTCAAGTTTCTCGGTGAAGTAATAATGGTCTGTACCCATGTTCTGTAACTTAAGTGAGAGCCCAAAAGATGTGAAACAAAATATTTCATCGTTTTTTATTAAGGGAGAAAAAACTGTGTCTGTGACTCATGTCGAAAACTATCAAAAGAGATTACGTCGTTACGTTATAAATGTCATAACATTGCACTCGAAGCCGATGTCACATTGCAGACGTTGAGAACGCCCGTCACACATATCGTTGACGGCGACCAAAATTTACCTAAATAGAAAAATTTCCAACGACGGCGGCGAAAATACAACCGTCGGCTGTACTAAATTATGTAAAGTGCGACTTTAATGTTTGTTGTTTGCAGAAGTTTGTAGCGAGCTTTGCAAACTTTATAATTATTTTTAAAAATGTTTGAAGCAAAATAATTAAACAATTAAAAAATGTGCCAAGAACAAAATATTATTATTATTATTATTTGCATTTTTAATTGTTTTTTAGTGTAAACATTTTTTCTGTAAGTTGGCGAGTAATTTCCTTACGTGACAGCCTGTACTCGACAAAAAAACAGTTACAGACACAGCTTAGTGAGAAAAACAGCTGATTGTTTCAATATATGGCATTTTTGTTCCATTTCACACATCTCAATTGAAAAGTTTCTCGTCGCGATAATTACAGAACATGGGCACTTAGCATTATTTATTTCTGGGCTAGTTCTGAACCGATTTTGGGTTTTTATATCTTTTTAAAAACATAATTATTTTCGACTGATTTATCATCAAGAGTAAAAACGTTTGTGACATTTAAAATATTTGACAAAAACTAAACTATTCGCTTAACCCTTTCGACCCGGACGGTACATATGTGTACCACTGTAAGTTTAAACATCCCTAACAGCTTAAAATTTAATGTTGCTGGGTTGCGAAATGAACCTTATAGTCTTTACAGCCTCCTGACCGTTTTTTGTAAGTTCCAACGCTATCAAAGTGAAGTGCATAGCATGGTTTTTGCATGATATTATGCGAGAAAGTTAATTTTACCAGACGGTTGGTACTTATTTGTACCACATAACATCCCGAATGGTACACCGATGTACCACAACCCGGACGGTTGGTACTTATTTGTACAACATAACATCCCGAATGGTACACCGATGTACAACAACCCCGACAGCCCCAAATTATTGTTTTTCCGATTTTCTTTCACCGATAAGTAATATGTTGCTTCAATAACCGGTTCCAATCAAAAATTTTATTTTACTATTGCTATTTGATAGCCGGGTCGAAAGGGTTAACAGTTTTCTAAAATCTTTGGATGAAGTTTCCTGGTGATCTGGCCTAAGCAACCAGTGAAATCAGCATAGGAATAGCTTATCCCACCAACAATAAATTTTAGTTTATCAATAGTAAGAATTGGAAATTTTGCACATTAAAACTAAATATTATTAAAAAATTTATTTGTTTTCGCCTTGTATTCACTATTCAAAATTTCAATAGATTTTCGCCGGACTTTTCTTTATCCAATCGGCACCAATTTTATAATAAATGTTTTATATATAAAGGAACCAAATTAGCCCACTGATTGACTTAAAAATTCGCTCACTTCCGAAAAACTCAAAAGAATCAATCTTGGTGTCAAATTGCTTCTAGTTATCCTAAGCAGTTTGGGAGTAAAATCCAGCAAAATCCGATCAGTAGGATCATAGTTATCGAACAAAATGTAGAACCACCGCCCTTAGAAATTGACAATTTTGTTACAAAGACTTACGTAAAAGGTGCCAAAATGTACGTCTAAAACCGTAATAAATATTGCCATCATATTTAAATGTGCTACGTTTCGTAAAGATTGGTCCATAATTTACCATAAGCCCCATATAAAGCCTACTCCCGGAAATTAGTTTAGTAGGCATAAAAACGTAATAAATATCGCTATCATAATAAAATTTGGTACGTCACAGTTTTATAAGACACTGCAAAATTTCGTGAAGATCGGTCCATAATTTCCCTAGGCCCTATATAAAACCTATCCTCGGAAAACAGTTAAGTACGTAAAAAACATAATAACTAATGCTATTGTATTGCACGCTATAAAATGTCTAGAAGATCGGTCCATAATTTTCTATATAATGCCAAATATAATGCTCACTCTAGGAAATTATTGAAATACACCTTAAACCGTTGCAGCTATAGATAATGTACAATTTGGTCCAGTTTTGGTTCATATGGCTAGAAATAAAACCATGCAGTTTTCAGATTATCGGTCCATATTTATCTTAGATCCCATATTAAGCAGCTTTCTGAAAAGCACTTCAAGCGCTAAAACAAATTTCACTACTGTACTGAATTGTGTTCCATTTAGATTTTTTATAACGGAATAATTTTTTTTTTTTTAAAACCTCTTATTTCTGAAAAAAAAACTTTTTATACAAAAGTGCCAACATTAAAAAAAAAAAAAACAAAAACGTGTTGTAAGGCTTTTTATATTACTGTTAAATAATTAATTGAAAAAAAGTTTATAGAATTCATTTTTTTAAAAATATATAAAAAGTTAATCTAAAAATGTTTTTATTTTGAATACGCCCTCGCGAAAATTTTCAATATTTTGCTTTTTCTATTAATTATGTTCCTAAAAATTAAAGCTTAAGCTATTCATTATTAACTTCTTCAATACCACTCAAATCGACTACGTTTACCACAATAGCACATAATTGAGAAGCACTCAATTGGTTACCTCTTATTACATAAAAAGGTGCAAGATCTTTTACGTTACCAAAATCGAACTTTTTTAACAGACCATTAAAAAGTGCAACATAAAACTTTAAAGAATAAACTCCAAAGTCAATAACATCAACTTCAGACAACTTATATGAATCTAGTCCTAAAGATATTTCAGACCGACCCTAAAAAAAAATTTAGGATCTTAACGAAGAAGTTAACACAATTAAAATAATAAAGAACAGAGACCAAAATATAAGTCCATTTAATAATATGAAAACATTACTTAGGGCCTTACAAATAGTTATTTTTAGGATGCTATTTGACAGATAAATAGTTTTTGGTTACTCATGGTAACTTTACAAGAAACTTTACAAGTGAACTTTAAGAACTTAAAGATGCCATGTTTTCTGCTGAAGATATGGTATCTTCAATGATAGTCTTAAATTACTCAACTTTTTCAAAAAACACAATTTAACACAAAAAACAAAACAATTTACCATTAAAACCAAAAATAAAGCACAAAAATTTACTTTTGTTTTTAATTAATAAATAAAACAAAACTAAGTCGTTGCCACTACGTATTTTAAACAACCAAAAGTAGTCGGTATATACTGCAATGTTGCCACAGTATATAAATTACATTTTTTATTTTATCGGACAGTTGTAATAATGGAAAAAACTTATTGGTCACTTTATCGTTAACTATCAGCAACTTTATCATTAGGTTGTAATAATGGCCCTTAGTGTTTGTATCCAATATACGACAAATTTTAAATCATGTATTTATAAAAAACTTTATTTAAATTTAAAAGTTTTTAGCATCTCAAAAAACTTGCAAAAAAGAGAAAACTTGATAAATGGCAAGGCTGCCATGGAATAATATAAATGTCTCTCCTGAAAATCATTTTAGTTCGGCATAAACTGTTACGAATCATGATATATTATTCAAGTTAGTTCAAATTGCTAGAAATAAAAGCATAACACTTTTGATTGTCGCACAATTGGTTTGAACCGGAACCAATTTTTATACTGACGTCCATTTTATAAAGATTATTTAATAATTTATAGCTCTCATATATTCTAACTGTCGGTTGAGGGTGTAAAAGATTCTGTACATCCGAATATAGCACTCTTACTTTTTTAATGAATTAGCTTTTAGTTGGTTAAATATTGCTTAAAAATGATTCGTAAGAATTTCAAATCGATATTTCGAATAATTTTTATTTCGGAAAATATTAGAAACATTTTTTTAAGTTTTTTATGCCGAAAAACTTTGAAGTTTGAGTCGCGAGTTTTTATGGGTACAACGACTCCGACTCCACAGCTTTGCATACACAGAGAAAACAGATTCGTGATCACAACCGAATTTGGCGCCAATCGAATTTCGTCGGTTGCATGTACTATAACACAATTCGGTTCCAATTACTGAAAATTTCGTTGCTTAGCACAAAATTTTTGATAGCAACATTTGAATTTTAGTACACTATCAGTTATAACAACTGATATTGTTAGTTGTTAGTATGATTATTAGAAACAAAATTGTGCTTATACCCGAATATATGATAGCTGCAACTGAAATAACACATAATTGGTGTTCATAACAAGGGATTTAATTGTTGTTATCAATATATTTTTTTTAACCGGTCAAATGTAGCCCATCAGGGGCAAGGACTTGTCCAAAGGTAATCCCAATGATTGGAAAAAATGGCTTATTTTACAGTACGATGTCCTAGGTCAGGACCATATAACCCAGCTTGAATTACAAAGGAGAAGTCTTAAAACTACTCCATGGTATACTCTAGAGGATTAGCTTTGACATCGTTTCAAAACGAAAACATGTCGTTAAAAAACGAAGACATGTCGTTTCACCGCAAACTCTTTTTAATAATGACATGGTCCATACTTGCACTACATTGGACCAGCCCAGGATCAAAATGGATCAAGTAGTCCAATATAATTTGCAGGGTAATACATACATACATACATATGTACGTATATATGTTCATTCCTATAAGAATACGTAAATTACTTACCCCTATTTACTAAGTTTTTGCACATTTTCCATTTTTTACCGCAAAGAAAAAAATAAAAAATTAAAATATAAAATTAAACATTTTTTTAACCTATCAAATGTTTTGACAGAAAATTTAGTAAGCAATTGGGGCTTTTAACTATTTTTTGGTTGTGAATTCCGAATAATTATATTTTCATTTGTTGTACTCGAATTGAAGCTATTCCAACAATCAATAATTAGCTGCAATAAATAAATAAACATTTATATTACAAAATTTATTGACGAAAGCAAATTCTTGATTGCAATCACCAATATTCAGTATTGCCCTATATTAAATTCGGTTGTGATTCTAACCATTTGTACTAATTTTTGGAACTAAATTAAATTAGTTATCACAACTAATAAAAGAATTGAAGGAATCATATTTCAGTTGGAACATCGTTTTAATAATCCAGAGAATTAAAAATCAGTTAGAACCATACATTTTTAATAGTTGCAATAATAAATCATGTAACTTGATCAATATTTTATTACTGCAACCGTTTCCCAACCAATTTGTTTTTTGTGTGTACAACCTTATACACCTCTAATATCCATGTTATCTTAATACATTTGCATAAAAATTATGCGAATAATCGATAATCGCAATTAAAGAAAAACATTTTATTCGTTAACACGATTATAAAAACCTAAGATTAAATGCAAACTCTATTACATACATACATATATACATATTTGTAACCAGATGAAGGTTGATTTAACGTCACCAGAATAAAATTTAAAATACGTTTGTATACTAAAAGAGTAACCGAAAGGGGTAACCTAATTTTCACTGTTTGCGCGAATTGAAGTACCATGATAACCAACTAACCCCTTTTACGGCTTGGTGTTCAGCCACATAAGCATTTATTATGAACACAATGTGACCTTTTTCGACTGAAGCCATAAAGCAATAACCAGAAAATGGAGTTTCTTTTGCCATTAAAATTGGAGCTGAATATTCCTTTTCAGTGGTATTTTGAAAACCAGGTGTGTTATAAAAAAAATATAAAAAGCAAACGCGGTTACTTGGCTTCACTTAACACCGTTGATTACTGTGTAAGATTTTTAATAAATAATGTTTCTATGTGTGTGTGTGCACGTAGCGTGAATAAATACATAAGTATATCGTCATCTTAAAGGCCCTTTCTAACAAAAGGCCCTTTCTAACATTTTGAAAAGTTTATAGTAGAAGCAAAAACCATTTAAAATGATAAATTTATAAATCGCTTTAAACTGTTTATAACATATTTTTCTTGTAATATTAGGCAAACTGTTAGTTAGGCCTTTTAGCGTTTACCAAAAATTCTTTTGCAGTTAGCTTTTTGTTTTTTAGCAATAAACTCGCTAATGTTGGCCTTTTGCGCTTTAGGTGACCATATACAAATATGTAAGAAATATATACGCAAGTTTTAAGGATCTTAGGAATACGTAATAATGATCTATGTAAACCGTTCTTAAAAACAAGTTAACTTTAAAGTTTTAAAACACAAGTTTGTTTAAACCAGTGTTCGAAATTACAGAACATTATTTAGCGTTCGGCTCACGCACCAAGGAACGATATCTATTTTTTTAGTGTTTGTGTAGACGTACACCACCCTTAATACCATTCGTAACTATTGTCAAGAAAGAGCCGTAATACTGTAGAAAAACGTTATATTTTTATGTTCTATAATGTTTCTTTTTTTACGTTGATAAAAAAAATGAACAAACAAACAAACGCAACGACCGCAGCACGAACAGCTTGTGTGTGTATATGTTTTGTTTGTGTAAAATTATTTTGCTGGCTTTTTGTTTTTTGTTTCGTATGTGTATTTGGTTTTTGTAAAAAATGTTTGGTCTTTTTTTAACAGCCAAAAGGGAGCTACGCCCAACAGAAATGAACGAACACTATTAAGCTGAACCGAACACAATAAAGTTTGTGGTCTTAAAAAAAACTGAACGGAATCAAATGTTCTCATCTTTTTGTTGAGTTGGATAAGAACAGTAACGTGGGAAACGTTATTTTTTTTAATCATTTACTACAACCACAAATCTACCGAACTGAACACACAGGAGCGATATTTAGTGTTTTTTGAACTTTGGGTCAGACACACAATATTTTTTTTATGTAGTGTTTTTGTATCCACCACAAAATCCTAGTGTAATTCTAGAACAACCTTTTCACGGTCTGTCCGCTAAAATAAATGTTAAGCTGGCAAGAGATTCAAAACTTGGTAAAAATAAATTTTTATCGTTAGATTTTTTTAACGCACAAGCTATGAGGACGAAAATAGTAAGTGGTTCAAACAAAATTAACGTAACTATTTCTTAAATGTAAAGTTTATTTATTATTGAAAAATATTAAAATTTTTTAAGAATTAACTTCTAACAAGAGTATCCATTTATTGGTTTTAAAACCGCCGGTCTTGCAAGACAGTCAGCTGTTATATTTCAGTCATCTGAAGCGTAATTTACTAAGTGAAAGGTTTTCTATTTACGAATAAGAGTCATATAACAGCCTATCAATGAGTAAAAAAATTAAACTTACTATAAAAGTGGTGATTTAAAGGTGGCCACTTTTTGTGTACTACGGGGGGTTTTGGTCGTCATAATCGACCAAGAATTGGTTGTTGGAAGCGTCAGTTAGCCGGGAGTAACAATAACCTTACCGTAAAAAAGTAATACCAATTTATTTCTTACAGACTTAAACGTAACATCTTGCTATTAACAATAATCGTTCTAATGGTCAAAATGAAGCAGCTTATTTGAAACGTTACTGTTACTCCCGGCTAACTGAGCCTTTACGCCTGTGCATTATCGCATTTTGTGCTCTGCCGAAAATATCGCTTCTGTCAGTGAAAGTGTGACGGATAGTCGGAATTTGTCGATTCTACTGCGTTCTCAGTAATTGGGCCTATCTTACGGCTCAGTATGGCGTATTTAACACTGGACGATATGTGGTTTCAACAAGACGATGGCATGGGCCACATAACACGACCGATTTGGAGCATTTGAAAACCAGCATTCGTCAAGTTTTCGACGAGATGGAGCCGAAAATGTTTGAAAAAGTGGTCGAAAACTACCTCAAAATTATCAATTGCTGAAATTAATCTAGAGGCGATTATTCAAATAACATTGTATTTCGTACGTAATGGCAAGGTCCAAGCATTATAAATAAATTAAAGTTTCTTCAAAATCATAGCTTTATAGGTGTTTCACTTAACTTTACTTTTGAAACCGAAAAATAATAAATTATTGGCCATTCTAAGCGAATAGTTTGTTTTATAAAACTGTGATATATACAATATTACGACAGTAGCATTATTTGTTACGGTTTTAGGCGAACTAAAGTGTTTTCTTAGAGCACTAGCTTAACCCGGTGCAGTTTGCTACACCCGTCGAAATAAAATAAGTAAATTTTTTTTTAAACAGATCTCGTGTATTGATGACAAAGCATCTTGTTCTAAATTTAAATGCTTTTAGAGTAACCGTTCTGCAGATATATAGAAACTTCAAGTGTATTCCTATGGAAGGTGCCATTCCTACTTTTCCTATTGAAAGAGCTATTTGTACAAAATTGAAATACTTTTACTGTTACAGTACTCTTTATTATAATTGTATGGGAGGTGCCACGCCCACTTGAAAATTAAAAAAAAATATTACTAGCCTGTGAGCCGGGTAATCAGAAAAATACTGTGAAAATTAAAGGAAAATCATTTCAGTATCTTAGCTGTCATTTTTATATAATTCATTGCTCCCCCTGCATCTACCCCCTTAATTTTTATTTTGAAAGGTGTAGTTTACCATAAGAGTGCGCCCTACAAAGCTTGAAGACTTTTGTCTTCAGATACTCGGTATTTAATATTTTCGTTCTGTGGGGTACTGCTCTTCCTCCCTCCGTCTTCCCTCCCATTTTTATTTTAAAATTTAGTTTACCGTAATAGTGGCTTTAAACACGTTGAAAAACTCTAGATATAAGTTAGTCATTCCGTTTGTAATTTCTATAATATTGATGTTAGACCCTATTAAGTATATATATTCTGGGTCCTTATGAAGAGCGAAGTTGATTTAGAGATGGACGTCTGTCCGTTGAAATTGATTTTCCGAAGACCCCATATATGATAAGGGCCAGGTTGTTATACATTTATGTCACATATGGTCCGGAATTGTTTGCTATTGAAATTCAGCAAGATCGGTCCACAAATGGCTGACTTGTTTTTATGTTCAAAGGTGTAGTTTACTAAAAGAATGACTACCACCAAGTTTGAGCATTCTCACTATAACAGTTCTAAAGACTTGCGATATTTAAGATTGGCGTTCTATGGCGGATACCACTTCACCTGCTGATATATTTTTAATTTCAGGGCTGCAAACAATTAAAGAAAATGAGTGCAGCGGCTATTAAGATATGCGATACTAAATGTTGGCATCCTATGGAGGGTATCACTTCCCCTGCCCCTATCGAAAAAACAAGTAGCCTTTTTTATTTTCGGTGCTTACCTGATGCTACTGTAATTTAGGAGTCTATAAGCCAACAAACAAACAAACAAACATTGTTCATTTTTATGTATATTACATATATCATATAGTAGGCTTTTGTAGGCTTTTTGTGGGGTCTTTAATAAAACGCAGATAAAAAACATGCTTAAATATGGGTACCTCCAACAAAACTATTTTTAAAGAAAATTGTAAGCATATTATGTTTACTTAAACCATATTATTGTCACCGACAACCACATTATGGTTAAATTAGTCAAGAGGCCACAACCATATTATGGTTAAATATGACAATAATTTGTTTTTAAATTAACAATAGTATTTTCCTCTTTTAATATGGTTAAATAAATCATACTATGCTTAAAATTTCTTTAAAAATAGTTTTGTTGGAGGTGACCATAGTTAAACATGTTTTTTATCAGGGTGTAGCAATATTTTAAAAAATTTTGAAACATTTTATGAGAATCGGTGAATTTCGCCCTTAATTTATGTTCGTTTTTTAAACAGAAATATTTATTTTTTTGATCTATAACTCTTTTGCTATTGACCTGGATTTCAATTCTAAACTGTGTATGATAACTTGAAACCAGACGGACATGGCTAAACCGACTGTTCAAGAGCACTGTTCAAGAAAGATTTCATTCACCACTAGTGGTGGAGGGTATATAAATAAACTTATTTTATTTATATGAGGGTGGCGGCGCGCACTGGGTTAAGCTATTATTTTACGAAGTCATAATAAATAATTTTATTACCATAAAAGTTGGTACAACTAGTTTCCTTTTTACTATCTTACAGAGATATTTGTTTTAATAATTATTTTTAAAATCCTTGGTGGAGGATTTCTAAGATTGCAAAATAGAATTTTAACTTAATCATTGTCTCTTTCAACTGATAGTGGTGCCTGTTTTTAGAAAGCGAGAGAAAAAGTGACTCGTTTGACTAACGTTTCAAACAAAAACAAATTTCTAAAAACTGGCAGTTACCCAATAAAAAATTTTGCTTCAAACGAAGCAGGTTTGTAAGGGAGAAGTGTAAGAGTTTCTCTTACCATCACGCTTACGGAAGGCATGCATTTTATATGGTGAGTTCCTACTTTGAAGCAATACATTTTTGACAGAAAAAGCGATTCATTTAACGCATATAAACACTGGTTAACGTAGCGTTTTATACCGTTATTTATTAGTATTCTCCCTTACAAACCTGCTTCGTAGTAAGGGAATGCTCTAGCACTTGAAATAATATTATTTTCTCTTATAAAATTTTTAAGAGTTCCTTCACTTACTTTAATGCATCTCTGTATATCTTATTGCGTAGCGCATAATTGTGCACTTATTTTTATAAATGTACCATTAGACTTCGCAAAATGATTTTTTTTTTTTTATTTTTTATGCGCACACCATTATGTGTGTACTGTATAAACATGTTGCTTTAACACCGATTAGAATACCGATCAACTAAGAATCACTTTCTATATCGATCACGCGATGTCCATCTGTCCGTCCGGCTGGCTGGATGGTTGTCTTTCCATGTAAACTTGGGCGCAAAGCACACAATTTTGAAGATAATTTCATGAAATTTGGTACATACTTTTTAATTGTTATAAAAACAAAGCTTCATGTTAATGGTAAAAATCGGTCTTTAATTTTACATGGCCTCCAAACAAACTTCTGTCCAAAAAATAGTCTTTGTGCCCATAAACTATCTTATTATGTTGGAACTTTTTTTTTTGAATTTGGTCCAAATTTAACATAAAACAATCTAAATCGTCGTACAAACTTTTTTTAAATCGGTTAAAATTTTACCATAGCTCTTACACAAATAACACACCCAAAAACAGATTTACTACGTGCTGGTACGTCCAGAATTAACCACTGGCCCCGTATAAACCCCCTCTCCAAAATCGCTTTAAGACGAACATAGCTCATATATTTCTTAACTTCAACTAAGATGGAATCAATCTAAAAATGCGCTTGATTCAAGAACTATAAAGTTGATTAAATCCCGAATTCGTATTTAATATAAGCCAAAAGTGGAATTAGAAGGAGAATTTTATCATGATTAATTAGCATCATTTCCGATTTTATTTTTACTATTAAAACTTATTAAACACATTTAACTTAAAATATAAACTAAATGAGAACTCTTGCTTTAAAGTTTTAATTATAAAAATAATGTGTTTTCGTCTTGTTCTGTTGTTTTTGGTGTTTCTACACACAACAAGCAAATCGTTCTTAACTAAAGGGTGTTTTTTTAAGCTAGATAGAACTTTAAATTGTAAAAAGTAACACAAAAAATTAAATTTTGATGAAATATTTTTTTTTATCGTTTCAGTATACTCTGACAAATCATTATGAATAGACTCACGCTTGAACAACGCTACGAAATTATCCAAATTTACTTTGAAAATCAGTCGTCGATTCGCGCTACTTATAGACGACTTCGTCATTTTTATGGCGTACATAATCGTCCATCTGAACAAGCCATTCGTCGAACTGTGGATAGATTTCGTACCACATACTCTCTAGAGGATGCAATAACAGACCCTACAGACTCCATTACATCCAGAAAAATGCACCGTTTGGTGCGGTTTTCACGCTGGTGGAATCAGCGGACCTTATTTCTTCAAAAATGAGGCCGGAGCTCGCGTTACGGTCAATGGAGATCGTTACCGCACCATGATCAATGATTTTTTGTTTGAAAATATGGATGACATTGATCCGGAGGAGATGTGGTTTCAACAGGATGGCGCTACGTGCCATACGGCGAACGCAACCATCGACTTATTGAAATCAAAATTTGGCGATAAGTTGATTTCGAGAAATGTACCTGTCAATTGGCCTCCAAGGTCGTGCGATTTGACACCTCTCGATTATTTCCTGTGGGGCTACGTGAAGTCACTGGTTTATGCTGATAAACCAGCAACAATTGACGCCTTGGAGGCCAGCATTGTTCGTGTTATTCGTGACATACGGCCAGCAGTGCTCGAAAAAGTGGCCCAAAATTGGACGTCCAGAATGCGCTTCGTCAAGAACAGCCGCGGTGCCCATATGCCCGAAATCATTTTCAAATTTTAATGTCACGTATTGATCTTTCGAATAAAAAAAAAATTTTGATTACAATTTAATTTTTTGTGTTATTTTTTACAATTTCAAGTTCTATCGGGCTTAAAAAAACACCCTTTACTTGTGTGGTGTTGTTGAAGTGTCTACAACAAACTTTGATAAGTTAAAGCGCTCACATTTTAATTTTACTCTCAGAGTGGCCCTAGCAACGAAAAGTTCAATCATTTCCAAGATTGATGTTCGAAAGTAGTCCCATTAAGGATTGTTTTAAGTACGTTTTAGTGTCATGCGTACTTAAATTTTCGAGTTCGACTCGTACTTAAAGTAAGTATAAACATTTTAATATATTAATTAGGCTAAAGTTCATCAAATTAAATTTTTTATTAAATTATTTTTTTTTTTATGAAGAAAGGAATTTTACAACATGAAATTAATCAAAATTTATTGATAATAATTCAAAAGGTCGAAAAAAAATTTAATTTAATTTAATTTATGGATAATTTTTCATTCTTGACTGCCGCGGGAATCGAACCCAGGCTTTCACGGACAGGTTACCCTGACATGTTTGAATTGCACCACTCAATCTCTTCAGAGGGTTTTGCCGTTTAAGACTCACAGCCATTGACGACTGCTGGCAGTAAATAGTCAAACATCAATCTTTAAACCAAATTGTATTTAACCTTAGGTAGATCGAAATTTGCTTTGAATGAGTATCTGTTTTCATTGATTTACATGTTCTTCCTTACTTCTGTTTTTTTTTCGTACTTTAATAAAAAATTTAATTTGATGAACTGTAGCCGAATTAAAATATCAAAATTTGGATTAAAACCAATAAATAGTTCAACAAAATAACCACAATACTAATTTTTTGCACGTATAAAAAACTTAATTTATTCCGATTGTATTTCTTTCTGTGTATCATCCCTAGAGGGAAGCGAACTGACACCAAAGTAGTCCTGCGATAGGTCTTTGGTGGTAGAGACCGGTTCTAGTTCTAACACTTTATATGAATAAGACCTATCACTTTTACATGGGGTTGTCATTGGAGGGGGTCAATTGACACCATTTGACCAGTCACACATCTATTCTCAATGAACGTGTTTAGTGTCACACAGAAAAAATTATTGCCGAATTTTTTTCAAACAACCGCTTGTTTGAAAATTTTTTTAATTTCTATAAATATTTTTACTGATTCAATCAATATTTTTGTTTGATTTTTATTTAACCAACAAAAATGTGGACAACTCTTCAAAAATAAAATAAACGCGTTATTGGTGTCAAGTTTTCATAATTTTGTATGAAATATTTAACGCTCTTTAATGTTGTCGTCTTTTTGCATTTTTTTATTTGATCGTAAGCAACACTTCTTTATGTGAAATATAAGAACAACAACAAAAAACACACACAGTCTATTTTTGGACGCTTTAAAAAAGTGCAACTATAAGAAAAACAATAGCAGACACGACATTATAAGAAACAAAATCCCGTATTCAATTTTTTAAAACTGTTTGGTTAAATACATCAAATACAAAAATAGAATGATGACGAAAAACATATCGAGTCGGTCTGCTGCCGTTTTTGGTTACATTTCTTCTTTAGCAAAGGAAAGGATACAGCAACAGAGAGAGTGATAAAGAAAAACATTGTGTTGTGTGTTTAAATAAGACTTCGTTCAAAAATTATTCCAACAAAAAAATGTGTTTCAAAGCCAGTCGGCGGCTCTGCTTTGCCGTGACCTTCTCATACAGTGCTTACTTGTGTGCGCGTCATTGCTTGTGCAAAAACTTTTTTTTTTTTTTTGATTTTGAATTTCAGTAAACTTTTTGTTTGATTCAGTTAAATTATTTGTTTGAAAAAATTAGTGTTTTTTTTCAGTAAACAAAATGCAAATAAATTGTTTGAATATGCAAATTTGTTTGTAGGACCGATTTCAGACAAACAATTGTTTGATTCTACAAATTTTTTGTTTGAATTGGAAAAATAATTTTTTCTGTGCAGTTACTACAATGTAGTAGTATTTCAATACAATGTACTATTATTTCAACACAGCGAATCCTAGAATTAAATTCAAGAACCAAATTTTTGAAAGTCCCAAAAAATGTGTTACACCACTGGTGAAGACTATACTGTGATTCATTAGTTTTTCTACCTTCTTGTTCTCCATAAACCAGTTAAATGATTGGTTCTCCTTTCACTGGCCATGAATATGAGTTCTTTCCTTTTGTACTTGTTCTATTTTCACAAATCCCAGGGCCAGTCTGTTGGACCAATTGGCACAATTTTCCCGCAGGGATATCATCGGACTGGACTGACCATACTTTCTTCATATTTTAAGTAAAAAGTACTTTAAAAATCCCAGCTGTTTTCAAATTAAAACAACAACAAGTTTGATAAAAGCAGTATGTTATTGAATATATGCCAAATTAATCTAGTTTTAGGTCAGTAATGTCTAAACTGGTTTTTTTCATTTATTTGCGGTCTCAATTTCATTCCCAAATCTTTTTAAAGTGAATCAAAAATTTTCATATTCTGTATAATTAAATCAGAGCAAAGTAACCGTTTTACAAATACATACATAAATACTATATACTACACATAAATACATATAACACATTCATTTTTAAGTTAAAAATTTATAGACAAATTTAATTTTCCTAAGACGCTTAACAAAGTAAGCTTTGCTTTATAATTGATTTGAGTATTGCGTGACAGTTTAGATTTATATGGAATAGTCGTTTGTTTTGCATTAATATTCATATACACATGGCATTACGTGATATTAATCAATTAGGTCGTACACATTCGTCTCAAGAGACCATCCCTCATTTGTAGGAAGCTTAAATTTAACTTTTGTAAGTAGTTTCAATTATTTATTGCTGTTCTTTATTTGTAGTTTATGGTTTTTTTTGGTTGATATTTAATTTAAAGCGTATTCATTTCAAAAAATTTATAAAATTTAAAAAAAAGTTCTTGTTAAAAGAACATATGAAATTCTAAAAAAAAAATTGTTTATGTTTTACCTGTTTTGAACAGGGCTCTTTGTATATTTTGTAAACATTAAAATTTCCTTTTAAATATGCATATTTATATTTGGTAAAAAATTTAACGTTTCCTTTTTTAAACTCAAATATTTAGCACCAAAGGAACCTTTTAAGCTTTTTTAAATTTCAACTTTACATTTTCGTAACTTATAAAACCTCCTAAAAGCAGGCACTAAACTTTTACACTTTAATTTTATAATTTGGCTGTGTATTTCTGTTTATGAGAAAACTACAAGAAGTTCAATCCATTATGAAGCTTATTTTCTTGTTAATAACGCACACAATGAAAATTCACTCTCACAAAAACTTGCAAAACACAGGAAGTTAGAAAACTAAAAACTTTAAAATTATTTTTTCTAACTTCTCCTTTTTATAAAACTCAACATGTGTTTAGTTTTACTACGTAACGAAAATATAAACAAGAAAAAAAATCAACTAACGAAAAAAAAAAAATTTACATAAAACTTCTAAAAAACGGAAGTGTCTTGAAAAAAAAGTAAAAAAAAACTTAGAACACAACATAAAATATGAGTTGGTCTAAATACAATTTTTAAACACCAACTACATATTTTTGTGCATGCGAGCAAAAGTTTAAATATCAAAATGTTTATACTGACGTAAAGGAAAAAGTGTTCTAATTAGTTTGTGAACCATGAATTCAAGTGAAACTAATAATAGCAAAAAGGCAAATTTGAACGTTGTGTGTCTGTGCATATGTATGCATATTTTTACAATAAAATCATTCTACACATTATCAAAAGCATAATGATTTAGGTCAAGAGTTTACTAGAATACTTTATTATTTTTGGATAAATGATATAATAAATAAACACACGTGTGCAAAATGGTAACCTCTAGCAAAACTATTTTCAACGAAAATTTTTTTAAATATAATAATTTAATTAAGCCAAGTTATTCACACCGGCAACAATATTTTGGTTTAACAGGTCCTCCATCAAGAAGCCACAACCATAATCTTGTTGCTTTCGGGCATGTTATGTCCATTTTATTGACCATTTCTAAATTCGGTTCAGTGATTACAAAGATGAATACTTCGCAAGCACATAGCCGGGGTAGCCGTGTACCCAATTGTTTTTAGATTTGGGGGCCCATAAAAAGTAAATGACTTTGGCAAAACTGGGAGACACTGGTTTTTTTAGGCTTTTATCACGTAGTGGTGTCCGTATATGGTTATTTTTCCATGACTTACAAAATTACACACAGTGTAATAAAACTTAAAGACAAAAAAAAAAAAACTTTAATTATTTTAGTATCTAGTTTTTAGTTTATATTTTTCTATCACTTTAAGCAACCTTTATTAAACTTTTATTGGAAGTAATAAAATCAACAAACTTAAAACATTGAAATTGACCTACGACTCAGTTTATCTAAAGGCACAAGCATCATAGAGCAAGCATCATGACATTTGTTTTTCATGACGCTGAAAACAGGCTCTAAAATACAATACAACAAAATATTTGATTGCACTATCACAAATAAATTGGTTTTGCCAGTTATCGAAAAATGTTAACCAGTTTCGGGTTACTTTATTTAAATGTGGTTTTTCGGCCATAGGAATTGGTTCACTATACAGTTCAATAGTGATATTTAGTTTTGACAAAGAGGGTTGCTGGTGTCTGGCTGATGTAAACAACGACAACTGTTTCATCGTGTGGAACCATGCTGCATGTTGGAGACCCACATGTCAGATTAAATTGATACTAGATCAACTTAATTCTCAGATTAGCTAATTATAGAATTTAATTAACTTTAATCTCAAACCCAGAAAGGGGCTCTAAGTGTCCTTTTATGAAAACGAAGTTTCTGGTTTTTTTCGTGAAATAGTAATACGTTAAAAAATAAATTAGCCAAACCTATGGAGTAAAATTTTAAAATAAAGGAAATTAAAAGGGGACTTAAAAACAAAGATCCTGTTTTAAAAGATTATAAAAAAAATATTTTTTTATATTAAACATTGAATTCTTATCTTTGACAGAATTTCTCTTAAAATCAGGAAAAACTGCGGCGATTTTTAAAAAAATTTAACAGAGAATCTGCATCGATTTCAATTTCACTCGAATATAAAAATTTATAAATTGGCTTAAAATGTTTTTCATAACTGGCTGGCACCTCTCACCTCTCTTTTTCTGTTTATTAATAAAATAAAAGTACGAGTTCAAATAGAGATGTTGGTTTTTTCCCATTGGATAAAATTATTTGAATTTATGGAGTTATTTGAACAATTTAAAACCTTTATTCGATTAATCGAACAATTTTAAAATTCAAAAAGCGATTAATTTCTTACTCGAACAAAACCAAAAGTCGAATAATTTGATACTCTAATATAAATGTACATACCCTTCACCATGGTGCGAAAATGAGAGAAAGTTATATAAATACCGTTCTTTAAATATAAATAATTCAACTTTGTGCCACGCCAACTTGCCCAATCCCGCCCACATTTTGTCGGAAGTTGTGTTTTAACAACCAAAATGTTTGTACCTAATTTGGAAACTTTGGCTCTTGCGTTCTCCAGATAACAGAAATCTTTAATGTCTTTGTATGGGGAGTGCCACGCCCGCTTGGCCGCTTCCGCCCACATTTTGTCCGATGTTGTGTTTTAATAACCAATATGCTTGTACACTCATACAATTTTTACAGTAACTGATTGCGGGTTATTAAAATCGTTTTCCGTACTGGTAAAATTGAAAATAATATAGTTATTTTACGAATAATTTTATTTTTTAACTTTTATGTTTGTTATTCAAAAAAACAAACTACCAAAAAACAATGTTTTTCCGTACTTATTTTGTTATGTAGTTTGGTTTTTGTCGGTTGAAATATAATTTTTAAAACTTAAAACTATTAAATTTTTAATAAATAAAAATTTAATAAATAAAAATTTAAAAATTAATGTAAAAATCATTTGTTTTAAATGAAATGTAAATTATCCGTTTTTTAAATGAATTTTAAGTTGTTTAAAATGAATTTTCTTTTGAATTGACCTACATAATATTTTGAGTGTATATAATTTGTAAACTTTGGTTTCTGACGTTCTTAAGATATACATACATAAAATGAAAATAACATAACAACAATAACACGGAATTTTTGGGTTAAATTAGAGGCAGTCGTGGTTTTTGCTCATATCTCCGTTAGCCGTTTGTGGACTGATCAGGCTGAATTTCCGGACTATACGTGACATAAATATATAACCCAGTTTTTATTATTGATAAAAACACTTGAAATTTATTGTTGATGGGATAAGCTATTCCTATGCGCATTTCACTGGTTGCTTAGGCCAGATCATCAGGAAACTTCATCCATAACGTTTTAGAAAAACTAAAGATATTAAACCAAATAAAACTGTTAAGCGTATAAGACTTATAGCAACAGTTCTACTTGTAATAATATCAAAGCTTAAACAAAACACATCAACAATAAACAGTGGGTTTATCTCATCTTACATTCCCCACTACAATAAGTTGAAATTCTCTCAACATTAATTGTAGTTGTAAGTAGGTTAAGAAAAACAAAATAAAAACAACAACAACTTTACAAAAGATGTTGTCAATTAAGATGAGATAAACCCACTGTTTATTGTTGATGTGTTTTGTTTAAGCTTTGATATTATTACAAGTAGAACTGTTGCTATAAGTCTTATACGCTTAACAGTTTTATTTGGTTTAATATCTTTAGTTTTTCTAAAATCTTTATGGATGAAGTTTCCTGATGATCTGGCCTAAGCAACCAGTGAAATGCGCATAGGAATAGCTTATCCCATCAACAATAAATTTCAAGTGTTTTTATCAATCATAAAAACTGGGAATTAAGCACGAATAACAAAATCTTTTGAAATTAAAATTTTGTATTCCCAAAATTTGAAATTACTTTTTGATAAATATATAACTTCAAAGTCTCCATCACATCTGGGGTCTTCGGAAAATCCATTTTAACAGACAAAGGGATGGACAGACAGATACACATCGTTAAATTAACATCGCTATTTATAAGTACCCAGAATATATATAAATTAAAACAAGTAATCTTGTTACATTGAGTCCCGTTAATAAACTAACTTAAACTTTATTTTATTTTTAGCTTAAAACATTCGATTTGATTAGTAAACAAAAAATACGATTGAAGCAGAAATAAACAAAATCAATATTCTTAGTTCAATACACCCAACTTGAAGTAAATATTTCTTCAACTCACTACAACAAATTTAGTCATTGAACAAAAATACAATATAAGCAAATTAAAACAAAATTAAAAATTACTGACGCTGTCAACTTATACTTTTTAGGGTCTTACATCAATATTGTAGAAAATTAATTAAAAAAACAGATGCATTCTTTAGTAAAATATTCTTTTTATTACGATCAACTTGTAAAAGAAAGCGTTCAGTTCAGAGTATTCCCGACGAATTTGGTAGGTGGTGGATGTTTCTTATTATAATTTTATAGATTATTCTGATTATAAATGTCAAAAATTGCGCGCAGTATGACAATTCGTTTGGCAGCCAACCTTTTTTTACGTTCTATCGGTCTTAAAAACCCCATGTGCATTTTAAAGTCAAGAAAGAAAATACTTGTTTTGACTTGCGACTTTTACTAAACTTAATATTTTTAATTAAAGTATTGTACATTAACCTCAAAGAAAAATATATACATAATTAGTATTTCGTATTTTAAATTCACAATTTTAATGTATTTTAAATACATGAGCTAAATGTATATTGTATTTTAAGTATATTATTGCATGTCTTCTCCACAACTCTTGTACTTGAGTACCCTGTACCCATGTTCTGTAACTTAAGTGAGAACTTCTTGCATCGAAAAGATGTGAAACAAAATATTCCATCGTTTCTCGAAAAGTGAGAAAAAAGTTTGTCTGTAACTTATGTCGAAAACTACCAAAAGAGATAACGTCGTTACTTTATAAATGTCATAAGATTGCACTCGAAGCCGATGTGACATTGCAAACGTTGAGGACGCCAGTCACACATATCGTTGACGGCGACCAAAATTTACTAAAATTGAAAAATTTTCAACGACGGCGGCGAACATACAACCGTCGGAAATGCCAAATAATGTAAAGTCCGACTTTAATGTTTCTTGTTTGCAAGCGAGCTTTGAAAACATTCGTATATTTTATAAAAATGGTAAAAGCAAATAAATAAACAATAAAAAATTGTGCCAAGAACAAAATATTATTTTTATTTTTCTTTGTATTTTGCATTTCTAATTGTTTTTTAGTGTTAAAATTTTTTCTCGCACCATTATGATTCGTGAGCTTATTTGACAGTTCAAACCGGGAACTTTTCTCACTAAAATGCTACAGACACACTTTTTCTGTAAATTGGCGAGTAATTTCCTTACGACACAGCTAGTACTCGCCAAAAAAAAAGTTATAGACACAGTTAAGTGAGAAAAACAGCTGTTTGTTTCAATATATGGAATTTTTGTTTCGTTTCACACATTTCAATCGAAAAGTTTCTCGACGCGAGAGTTACAGAATATGGGCAATTGTTTTGTGTTTGCGTGATTTTAGGATAACCATGCTTCTTCTTACATTCCGTTATTAAAATCTTGCTACAATTGTTAGAATTAAAGAGCTACGAATTGATTTAAGCTCTTAAAAAAATACTATGTAAATTAAACTGAATTTACTTAAGTAAATTAATTATGTAAATTTTTTAAATAAATTATGAAAAAAAAAATTACTTTTTTATGTTCGCTTATGTTTTCCTAAACTTTTTATAAAAGGGTTTTTACGTTGCAATTTATCCTAAAAATTAAACTTTGTTGACCTTTTAGACTAAAATTTTTTTTTGTTTATTTTATTTTATCGCATTTGCTCAACAATTGTGTATTAAGTCAAAAGTTAAAGTTTTTACTTTTTGGAAAAAATTGACACTTAATATTCATTTCTAACCGCTATAAAAAGAAAGTGTTAACTTGTGTACGTTTTGGTAACGAAACAATTGGCTTAAAAATTATTTCTTCATATGCGTTTAATGTAAAATTAAAAATTGTTTTGCTTCTAATCAAAATTTTTAAATTTTGATTTAATACAGTATTGATGAACAAGTGCGATATTTTAATGTTTATTTTTGGTCTATTTTTCTTCTGCCAGACTGGACAAGTATTAAATTTTCTCTATGCTTAAAAAAAAGGGAGCACAAGTTTGAAGAAATTTTATTAATTTCTAAAGCCAATCCTATTTTATTTTTAAATCTTGGGCATTTGATTTAAATTACAAGTATAAACAACAATAATATAAATAACAATAAACAGTAATAAAACTTTGATTGAATGTGTTGTCAAAAAAAAAAAAAAAAAGTTTTAGGCATGAATAAATTTATGTATTTATATTTTACATCAGAAAGCAAAAAGGATTTCAAATGACAAGCAATATTTAAAAACTTTGTCATGAAATTAGGAATTGTTTAAAGAAGAGTCTATAAAAAAAATGATTTACTAAAATTTTTAAACACTTTTAAATGATTGATGATTGAATGATTTACTTTTACATAAATTATCTCTTACCTCAACTGTCACTGATAATTTACCTTAAAAAGATTTTATTTAAAACAAAAAAAAAATAAATAATAATAATAATAATAAATCAAAACTTGAATTTGAGACTTTAAGGAAATGTTTAGCTGCCTTACTTATAATTTTCTAATTATGCCATGGTTTCCTTTTTTCCTAAAATTCCCAGAAGCCTTGGATTTTTTTTTTTTTTTGTGCAACTTTCCATCCATCAAAACGAGACATTCGAAAACCAACAAAATAAAATCTGCTAAATAGAAATCTAGATCTTTTGTTGGGGTATAAATAAAAAGAAATATACAAATAATTTGCCTGCTACATTTGCAGAGAGGACCCTGGGGCAATATAATTCACAAAGGGTCTTTGCTTTGTGCATTGACAGGCTGTGTTTTTTTTTTAAGTTTCTAAGTACTTTGGGATTAAATAAAAGTCAAAAATAGTTGTTTTAATTGATAATAAAATTGCAAAATGTATAAATGATTAACAAAGGAAATTGCTGAGAACTAAAAATATTTTTGAAAAAACATTCACATAATAAATGTGATACTAAGATTTTTATATTTATTTTATAGCCAGAAGCCATTTTGAAACCATTGTCTTTAATACAATAAGGAAAAAGTGAAAAGCTTCGATTGAACAAATACAACAGCATAATACCCAACAACAACAACACACAAACATTTTAATTACACTGATATCAGTGCCCTTAAAAGCTATATTCAAGTAAGGGTAATTTTGGGCTTTGAGTGAAGCTTTGGCAAGTATGTCCTAAAATGAAATACCCGATCTATTACTTATGCAACATTGTTTCGAGTAAAATAATTCTTTGTTTCTAGATCTTATATGAAAGCTACATAAAATAGTTAAATGGTTGAGGTTTGTAAAAAGGGATTGTTTAAGCCCTACAGAATATACGAAGGGTTAAGCTGTTGCTGTACTTTGCTCAACTGTACTTTGCTCAGCCAGCAGGACGGATGTACATCAATAGATCGATACAAAAGGTGATCTGAGTCGATCGGGATACAAAAAAACCAGAACCAATATTTAATGGTGTTACAGATAAGGACAAATTTATAATACCCACCACATTATTGTGTTGTAGATACATATAACAAGCCAAAGTGCTATATTCGGTTGTGCCGAATCTTTGATACCCTCCACGGAGAGTTTGAATTTTTCAGGAATTGGCTTTTATTGGGATCTACACATTTACTATAAACTAATAATTATAAAAACCAACTTCACACAATTATAACTTGTTGCGGATTTAGGGGTCTAAAAATATATTTTGAATCTAGCCGTACGTACACAAATTTTTACGTTGTTTCAGTTTAGGTGTTTTAGCCGTATTAAATGATCAGAAGGGGATTTGATATCGAATCTTTGGTAAATTATGGATCGATTGTCAAAAAATTTGCTGGTATTGAAAATCTAAATTGACAATACAATACAATTTGTTTAGCATTTTCACCATAATACGCATCTTTGTTACAGTTTCAAATGTATTTTATTGATTTCCTAGAAATTTATAAATTCTATGGTAAATCATGGGCCGACCGTAACGGAATTTAGCGGTGCGATTCTTTGTCATCTAGAGCTATAAAACCTAATTATCGAATTTGTTCAAAATTTAATAGCAATCGGTGCTTTTCGCCCCCAATTTATGTTAGTTTTTTATTAACAGAAATATAAATTTTTTAGGGTGGTTGTTTCACAGTTTGATTAATATTTCATTTCCTACTGGATTGCAATCCCAATCAGCTAAGGATAACTATAAACAATTTAACATGGAAAGAAATACTTAGTATACCCTCATTCTCCGCTATTGGTAGAGGATGTAAATATGTTGTTTTGTATTACGTACATTAAATATACAACTAAAATTAATTTTGCCTTTTGACGGCATATTTACGTAAATGTATTTTGTATTTCGTAAATTAAATATACAACTACTATTTTAATGACATAAATGTATATTTTGTATTTCATATACATCAATGCATGCATTTTTCCACTTTCTTACTGCTGTCCTCCTTTTAAAAATTTCACTACGAATTTATAAGTGAAAACACTTAAGTGAATTCAAACTATCAACTTCCAGTTAATTATTGCAGAGCAAAAATTATTGATTGAACTAACAATTATTACCTTAACACTTTTCTTTATTATCTTTTAAAAACACTTTTCAATTATTGACATTAGCAGGATGGTCTTTCACCTTTTAAAACAGAATTAAGTGTATCAATACCGTGTTAGGTAATAAATTGCTCTCTTTAATTGATTTTTTGTCATCAGTCTTTTTACGTGTTAAAGTTCACACTCACCCACCCAAGCAATCAGTGCAGAATATAAAAGATAATTTAATGAAAATTAAATAAAATTATTTTAGTTGGTGATGCTGATTTGTATGTCATCATTTTATTTGAAATCATAGCAACGCAAGTTGGGGAAGAATTGTGACGCCAAAGTCAAACATTTTTTTTATATGTTGCAGCACAGTGGTAAAGAATGAGATACAATTTTTTCTAAGAAACCGATTCAAAAATCAGCACTTTGCGTAAATATCATTCAGAACTTGTTGGATAATTCCATGTCAAATCCACCAAAATTGTGAAACGACCCTTTTCGATTTTAAATGAAATTTGGTGAGAAGGTTTCTTTTATCCTATAAGGAACATACTTATAAAAACCAAAAAAAATTAAAATTTTTTTTTCAAAAGTTATGTCATATTCAAAATGTCATAATTTCGCCGAATTAGCCGAATGTGTAGCTTATTTTTTCTATATCTCAAAAACTACTTTACATACGAAGATGATTCTTATGACATTTTAAAGAGTATACTTGGGGCTATAAAAAATATATTGACAAAAAAACGGACTATGCCAAAAACTTTTTTCTTTATTTGGCTGATTTTTTTTATAAAATACCTCAAACCGTACTTTAAAAATCCTGAAACTTTGAAGGAGGTTTTTTTTTCTTATTTTAGATATGAATTTTTTTCTTTCGGAACCTTTAAAAAATAATAATTTAGGTTAGCTCTTGTTTTCAAGATATACCATTATTTCGAAAATGTAGGAGGTTGTTGCACAGCATATATTCGCGTAAATCATGGCTTTTGTTGTTTCCTAAAAACCCACTTTCTACTTTCTGAAAAAAAATTCCAGGTATCTTCGAGCGATTGCGATAGTAAAAGACGCAATTTTTCTGTATACGAAAACCTCTTTCTTTCAAAAATGAAGCGAGTTCTCTTTAGACAAGTTTAGGTCGAGATGTAAATTATTTAGTGCGCTTTCACCCATAGAATTCAAACTCAAGGTAAAATTTTCTTTATCTTTTTTCATTATCTGTTGTTACTTTTAATACTGGAGGTTTTTGCTTTGCGAATGGACATCAATTGATTTATATCCGGATAAATTACACATTCATTTTTTCCACTGTGCACTTTGGTCAGGCAGATATAGCAATCAGTCAAATGATCAATTGAATTCCTCCATTCAACTGGCTCACCGAACGACAATTACTCCTCCATGCCCTAACCGAATTTTACAAAATACGTAGAATAAAATACGTTTCGAGTCCATGCCTTATTGACAAATCTGGCTAAGTATACTTTCGGTACTTAACCAGATTTTCCAATTTATAAGTTTCCAAAAAGATTTTGGTCGATTGTCTGCGGACACTTTTTTTAATAATGTAGACAGATCACAAACAAACTTAGAGTTAGCAAGTGAATATTTACATATTTTAATATACAATTGTTTTTAGAAATTTCAAAAGTTATTAAAACAACAAAAGCGGGACAGTGGCTGACTTCTTAGGCTCGGTGTTGCAATGCAACACTAAAAGGCATAGAATTCATAGACAACTGTTCTAAAAGCAATGCCTTGAGTTCCCTATTGAATTGTAACCGCCTTCACTTCGCAATGGTTGCAAAATTTATGCATTGTTTTTATTTGTGATACTTTGTCAACGGGTTTGTTTTCAGTGATGCTTTGCAACATTGCATTAATGAAGTCATCCAGTATCTTGAAATAGACCGATAAGTGAAAGCATACTTACTAAAACCGCAATAAGGTACATAAAAATAAAAGTAGCGTTGACACTGTTGAGGTGAATAAAATTTAAATTCTTCAATCGTTACGACAGCAAGTAATCAAAACTGTTTATCAAAATAATGTTATACACTCATAAAATTATTACAGTAACTGATTGTGGGTTATAAAATTCGTTTTCCGTACTGTTAAAATTTATTAAAAATATGGTTATTTTACGAATAATTTTATTTTTTAACATTTATGATTGTTATTCAAAAAACAAACTACAAAAAAAAATAATGTTTTTTCGTATTTATTTTGTTTCGTAGTTTGATTTTTGTCGCTTAAAATATATTTATTAAAAGTAAAAACTAATCAATTTTAAGGAATATGCTGTTTAATTAATAAAAAATTTAAAAATTAATGTAAAAATCATTTGTTTTAACCCTTCTGCACTCCTTGGGTCAATTTGACCCAATTTTGGTTTTCAAACGCAAAATTTGTCTCTTTAAATATAAGATATGGACGTGAAACTTTAATTTATCCATTACAGGGACGAAAATTATAAATTTAAATGAAAATGAGAATAATAAAATTTAAATTTGTCCTCCCCCCTCCACATTTAAAAACACGATTTACACACATTTAATATCCTTTGGGTCAATATGACCCAACAAGCGATATTGCAAGTTTAATTCCACCTTAAAATTTTTTTCCTATTGAATATAATTGAATTGAGTTCATCTTCATTCAGAATCATCGATCAATAATTTTTTCAGTCAAATAGTCAATAGAATCGCTTTTATTTTTTATTATACTTAAATATGAAATGTTGTTTACATATTATTGTTGGGTCATATTGACCCAAAGGATCATAGGAAGGGCACATATCCAAGGGATGCAGAAGAGTTAAATGAAATGTAAATGATCCGTTTTTTAAATAAATTTTAAGTTGTTTAAATTGAATTTTCGTTTGAATTTAACTACATAATATTTTAAGTGTATGTATTATTTACTTTTTATATTTTAGTGTAAAGCGCAACTAGCTTTACATTTAGTTACAAAATTGATAACAGTTGAGCAACATGGGGCCAAAATACATGCTTATGGATTAAAGTTACAAAAAGTAGACTTTTCGCTGGAAAAGCCCATATGTAAATTTCATTATGACAAATTTTTGATTTTCTTGTATTTTTAATTATTTCTTAGAGTTGGGAAATTTATTCTGGAATCAATGCATAGTTAATGTTTTAATTTGATTCTAGGCGGAGAGTTACCGTAGAGACCTCCTGGTATAGGAGTGTCCATTTTGTATTAAAAAAAAAAAACACTTTAAAGTGGGTTAAACGTTAACTGCTTAGTCCTAGTCCATATTATGAAACATTTGCTGTAAAAACTTTCTTTAATTCTTTTGCAACAGCATTCGAGTGTATACAATGAAATTTTTGCTATGCAGCACTTAATTATTTTGTATGCCTTCTCTCTTTCTTCTTCTTTCTCTCAATAAAAAAACCCACAAAAACTGCTTGTACACAAGACAAAGTACTCTTTTCCATTCGTATTTCCCCTTTCATTATCAAACTGAAAAAACTTAAAACGACAACGAAACTATAAAAAACTATTTTTTTAACGTATACGTAATTGCAATTGATTAACTAGTGCGTATACGTACTTAGTATGTACTTTAATTCTTTTAATTAAATATCACTTATACGTATTAATGACCTAGACCAGAATTCGTATTTGCTCATGAGTGTGCAGCACATGCGCTTTATCCAACATTTTTTATATGCGCATGAGCATAAAATACTAGCGCACGCATGCACACTCATTAGAAGCCATTTGGTTGTTATTTTCATGTTAAACAATGTTGCCAGAAATGCAGTTTATAGTGTAAAATATTATTATGAAATAGTTGTTAGTCAAAAATTAAGGTATTTGAATATATTTATCATTCCTTCATACATTTATTTCAATTTTATGTTACATTTTCTTCTATTTATGAAGTTTGAATTTATTATGTACAGAATATGAACGTTATATACCAATTGAAATAATAATTATTTTTAATAGTAGGTATGAACAAAACCAGAAGCTCCAATTTTTAGGCAAATTTTTTCGTTTTCGTGAATTGGTCGTTATTTAATCATTCTAATAAAAAAAAAACACAAGCACTAAATATGTAAAAAGCTAATGGAATTCTTTGGTTTTATGTTTTTGTAAACATTTTACTAAAACATCCAAAGCAGGTAGACTATTTTGTCTTATGCCTTCAAATGCATGGCAATTTTTACACAGAAAATATAAATTAGTTTTGTTGTTACCATTGAAGGAAATTACTAAAAAAACACTTAACCTTGAAAAAATTTTTTTTGATCAGTAAAAAATTTGCAAAACAAAATTTTGTTGTTGCATCATATTGTGTCTGAGCATTGGTAAAAGGCTGATGCAAACTCCAAACCATTCTTATAAAAATCACATGTAATAACTGTGTAAAAATGTAACCCAATTTTTTGGTTTTATGATTTTTTTACTACAACATTCAAAGCAGGTAGACTATTTTGTCTTTTTTCTACAAAAATAAAAGTATACATGAATTTTGCTGTTGCCATTCTTCATTTGAAGAAAATTACAAAAAAAAATTAACCTTAAAATAATTTTTTATGAACAGTAAAAAATTTGAAATACACAATTTTGTTGTTGCATCAGATTATGTCTGGGCATTGGTCAAAGACTTATGCAAATTCCTTAACATTGTTCTAAAAACAAACACATTCAATAAGAGTGTAAAAATTGTAACGGAATTTTGTTGTTGCTATAGCCCCATTTAATCCTTGATCCGTACTTAAAATAATCCGAAAACTATAGTAAAATTTATTAGCTCACGGCTATTTGATATGTAAGTATGTTTAAATACTGTTGATTTTTAAACAAACAAAAAGTTTAATATAAAATTAATAATAACTATACAAGCATAATTTTAGTTTTCTTAATTGGACTTATCGCTGTTACGAAAACATTTGCAAAAACATTACGTTCTTAATTTTTTGTTCTAAAATTTATCTATTTTTAAATTTAAAATCACCTTTCAAACGTTAAAATTTTTAAACATTCATACATATGTAAGCACGTATATGTATACTAAAAATCCAAATTTCTTTAAATTACCGTTTTTTAAATAAAATTACCTTGCTACCTTTTGCGGCCCAAAATTACCCGAAAAAAGGGTAATTACCGTACGGAATAAGGGTATACTAAGTTTGTCATTCCATGTGAAACTCTTTTATTATTCATCTAATAAACCTGGTTTCTTGAGTAATTCTAAGTCGATTTAGCCATGTCCGTCTGTTCAAAATACGCTCACTTTCGAAAAACTTAAAACAAAAGTTCAATCTTGGATCATAGTTATCAATCAAAACTCCACCCTTAAAAATTACCAATTTTGTTACAAAATGTACTTCTAAAACCGTAATAAATATTGCTATCATATTTAAATCATATTTAAATGTGCTTTCGTAAAGATTGGTCCATATTTTACCATAGGCCCTATATAATGCCTACTCCCGGAAAACAGTTTAGTACGCATAAAAACGTAATAAATATCGCTATCATACGTCACAGTTTTATAAGACACTGCAAAATTTCGTGAAGATCGGTCCATAATTTGCTATATAATGCTCACTCTAGGAAATTATTTAAATACACCAAAAACCGTAGCAGCTAAAGATTTTGTAAAATTTGGTCCAATTATGGTTCATATGGCTAGAAATAATACCATGCAATTTTCTGATTATCGGTCCATATTTACCTTAGATCCCATACTAAAAAGCACTTTAAGCGCTAAAACAAATTTCACTACTGTATTGAAATTTGTTCAATTTAGATATTTAATAACGGAAATCACTATACAGGCTTTCGTGATGATCCGCCCATAATTTATTTTTTTTAAAAAACCTATTATTTCTGAAAAAAACCTTTTTTTTACAAAAGTGCCAACATTTTTAAGAGAAAAAACAAAAACATGTTGTAAGGCTTTTTATATTACTGTTAAAAAATTAAATGAAAAAAAGTATATAGAATTCATTTTATTTAAAAATATATAAAAATTTAATCTAAAAATGTTTTTATTTTGAATACGCCCTCGCGAAAATTTTCAATATTTTGCTCTTTCTATTAATTATGTTACTAAAATTAAAGCTATTCATTATTAACTTCTTCAATATCACTCAAATAGAATAGATTTGCCACTTTTTTGCATCTCAAAAAACTTGCAAAAAAAAGGAAAACTTGAGATATTACATGGCTGCCATGGGATAATATAAATGTCCCTCCTGAAAATCATTTTAGTTCAGCATAAACTGTTACGAATCATGATATATTATTCAAGTTAGTTCAAATTGCTAAGAAAAAAGCATATAATTGGTTTGAACTGGAACCAATTTTTATACTGACGTCCGTTTTATAAATATTATTTAATAATTTATAGCTCTCATATATTCTAACTTTCGGTGGAGGGTGTCAAAGATTCGGAACATCCGAATATAGCACTCTAACTTTTTAAATGCATTAGCTTTTAAATGGTTAAATATAGCATAAAAATTATTCTTAAAAATTTCAAATCGTTATTTGAAATATTGCATCGTCAATTTCGAATATTTTTTATTTTGGAAAAATTTTCTTAAATTTTTTATGCCGAAAAACTTTGGAGTCGGAGTAGCGAGTTTTTGTGGGTACTACGACTCCGACTCCGGCACAAAAACCTCAACTCCGACTCCACAGCCCTGCTTGCAACCGTTCTGACCATTGACGATGTTTGGAATGGTCAAGAGGCTTTAGTTCTTGAGTCAATTGCGCCTAGTAAGCGTGTAAATGCAAGCCTTTATGCGACGTGTTGAGGTGGACACCCGTTTTGCTAAATTTGTTGCACTATTTTTCCGATTGTACGCACATTTGGACGGTTGAATTGAGCGCAAAAATCACGAAGTGCAAGATATGCATTTTAATTTGAACGCCCATTTTCATAACAAGCCAGATTATTTATAACGCCTTGCCTGATTGTGTATCTTTCCGTGGTTCAAATTGAGTTAGTCTGAAATTGAGAAATGTCAAATGAAATGTAGAAAAAAACTTGACGTTTAGGTGTGGTTTACATTTAACATCGGCCCTTAAAACTTACTATCATCCCACAAACCGACATACAGACATAAATCGACTCAGTATACTTAAAAGTTGATTAAGGACCTAAAATTTAAAGCGCTACATACATACGTCAGCAGAAACGTATTGTATCCTCCCCATCTATGGTGATTTTGAGTAAAGCAAGCATTTCAGCGAAAAAGGTAGATTATATATCAGCTGTTAATGCTTGAGTGGTCATTATGGGGGTTTTGCATTACGATAAGAAGAAATAAATACAATACCTTCTTTGCAATTGTTTGTCTTTGAAGAAGTATGTTAATTAAAGAATTAGCTTTTTCTAGGACCTGGAAAATTTTCTACGAATAGAAAATTCTTGTTTTGAAATCGTCTGGATCAAAACTACATTTTGGATGAGCAGTTTGTTTTTCAACTGATCCTATTTGCAGAAGCATAGTTTGCTTCTTAATGAAAGTGCTATTTTCAGGAACTGGAGTGGCATCGTTTGCCTTTTGAGCTACTTGAAAAGTTATGTCTAAGTTTTATTTTTTTTTTGGAAAATTTTACCTTTCTTAGAGTCGTAGCTCCGTTTTAATAACAAATATTAAAGACTTTTAAAACGAATTTCCTAATTTGCTTGGTAAAAATTTTATATATTATATCTGTGGCATTTTTACAAAACATCTTAAGTCGAGGTAAGAAAAATTAAAAAAAAAAAACTCAGTGAAAAAATCATTTTTGTCATATGATAAAATAAACCAAAATTAAAGAAAAATTTCGTTTATAATACAAAATTTTTAAAACGTAAATAAAGATGTTTTTTGAATGAAAATTCGTATATTAAAAACATTCTTTCGACTTTTTAACCTTTCTGCACTTCTTGGCCCAATTTTGGTTTTCAAACGCAAAATTTGTCCTTTTAAATATAAGATATGGACGTGAAACTTAAATAATTACAGGGACGAAAACTATAAATTTAAATTAAAATGAAAACAATAAAATTTAAATTTTTCCTCCCCCCTCCACATTTAAAAACAAATTTATTTTATGGTGTTCCTTAACTCCTACGTTTAAGCTTTGTTCACAATCAGAGCAACAATTTCGTTTTTATTCCCTCCACCACAATTAGTTGTGAAGAGGGTATATTAAGTTTGTCATTCCGTGTGAAACTTTTTTATTATTCATCTCAGACCCCATAAAGTATATATATTCTGGCTGCTTGAGTAATTCTAAGTCGATTTAGCCATGTCCGTCTGTCCGTCTGTTGAAAACACGCTCACTTTCGAAAAACTGAAAAGAAATAAACAAACTAGGTGTCAAATTGCTTGTAGTTATCCTAAGCAGTTTGGGATTGAATTTCAGCAAAATCGGTTCAGTAGGACCAGAGCTATGAATCAAAATGTGGAACCACCACCTTCAAAAACTTGTTAATTTTGTTACAAAAACTAACATAAATGATGCAAAAATGCACGGAATGACATAAGATTTTGCACAAGTCCGTTTTGTTCGACTAGAAATGACACTTCGTGAAGATCGGTACATAATTTACCCTAGGCCCCATACATGCCCTACTCCCGGAAATCAGATTAGTCTCCTAAGACCATAATTAATAACAAATCGTCACAGTTTAAGATAATAATAATAAAAAGACATCATACAGATATTACTCCTTAAACATTCGAACTGTCGGTGGAGGGTATCAAAGATTCGGCACAGCCGAATATAGCACTCTAACTTGTTTCTTCTATCTTATTTCTTCCCACAGTATTTCATATATTTTCCTTTCATGTTTTAAACAAAAATGTAACTAAAGTTTTTTTAAAAATCTGAGTCAACTAGAACTTCAGCAACAATTTGTATGAAATTGTTTCTGACGTTTAAAATAATTTTATTTAGTTTTGAATGAAAATTTTAACAAAATGTTTTAAAAAAAAATAATAAATGCATAATATTGTTGTGGCTAAAATTTGCAAACGGTTTCTTAATGCAAAATGTGTGTGGTTGCAAAAGAAATTAATTGTTGCTCTATTATGAACACCAAGTGAAAATGTTTTTTTGATTGTGAGCGAAGCTTTAGCTTGCGATCGGCTAAAGTTTCTTACAAATATTCTAGTTCCCTTTTGCAATTTTAAGTCGCGTTTAAGTTAAGCGTTTTGCAATTGTCAGAACATGCCCGTTAATATCCTTTGGGTCAATATGACCTAACAAGCGATATTGCAAGTTTAATTCCACTTTAAAATTTTTTTCCTATTGAATATAATTGAATTGAGTTCATCTTCATTCAGAATCATCGATCAATAATTTGTTCGGTCAAATAATCAATAGAATCGCTTTTATTTTTTATTATTCTTAAATATGAAATCTTGCTTACATTTTATTGTTTAGTCATATTGACCCAAAGGATCATAGGAAGGGCACATATCCAAGGGATGCAGTAGGGTTAAATTTGACTCAAGATTTTTTTTCAAATTGCCACCGAAATATTTTTTATAAAAAAGAGGGTTGGTATAAAAAGACATTAAATTTTTTTGTATTTTCCAAAAAAATTTATATAAATTAGGAAAATATGTTAAAAAAGCACGTATGTGCGAAGCAGAAAATGGACATCAGTAACAGGATATTATTTTTCAAAGTTAATTGCAAAAAATTCCCCAAGAGTATAAAAGGAATAATAATTGCATAAATTAAAAATGTAAAACCAGTTAAAACATACAGTTCATTCTGTGCCACCCAGTATAAATATTTTTATATCTTAATAAGACATTTCTATTATCTAAAATACATCTGCTTTTTAAAGACCTGTTGTCTTAATGTCTTTATTGAAGTTGTTTGACACAATAACCTTTAAAACAAATAAATTTTTTAAAAGAATAAATTTAATGAAATTTAACACAACTCTCAACCATAAGAACCTTGTTTCTGCTAAATCCTAATAAGCACTTTAAAAGCAGACCCCTTTTCCCTTTTAACCATATAATTTGTATTATTTCCATCATAATTGCAAGATTAGCTGCTCGTAGTTATACATACATTTCATTAAAAGAAGCCAACCAAAAAGTCCTTTTAAGTATGTTTTTCAGTAAGAAAATGTAAACAGAATCAAAAAGAAAATTTAAGTAAACGAAGGTTTTATAAAAAAAAAAAAAATTAAATGCAAACAAACGCAATGATGTCTGCTGAAGTAGTTTAGAAAATAAAAAATAAGTGAAACGAAAACAAAAAATTACTCCAGACATCTTACAAGATAAAATGAAACATTGAATGCTGAAGTCAAAGGACACGCCATTACATTTAACATAATGTCATTGGAAAACTTATTTCAAGAAAAAAAAAATCTATAATAAAAACAAAAACATAGAACATAAAATCATCTTTAAAAACATAATAGAGGAAAAAAATAAAAAAGGATAATAATAACAAGCAGTATACATTAGGGTGCGCCTTATTTTGAAAAAATGCGAAATTGCAATGAAAATCCCGCCAGAAAAGTTCTTCGTTGCAAAAAAATACTTTGTAGAAAACTGCAGGCAGATTTTATCAGCGGAAGGTGTGGCGCATCCGCCCACAAGCTCTTAATATTTTTTTTAAGTTGGTATAAAATAAATCTAAGTGTATTTTTTTGCTGGTTCGTGTAAAGAGCTGAAATATTTTGAGATGGAGTTGAAAGACTTTATATATGCCGAATCTGAATCCGAGAATCGTGTGATAATAAAACGAGGTTTCTTTAAGTTATGCAGCTTTTCAAAAAGTGACTGTGATCATTAGGAGTAAGCCCTTCTACACTCCCTTCTTCTTACAGGAATTCTAAAAGGCTTTCAGATGAAGGACTGTTACAAGGGAATACAAAGAATGTTGCGGTCGACATTAAAGGTTGGTAGATACTAGAAATACCTAAACGTGTTAAAATACGTTAAAAGGAAAAGAGAAAATTTGACAAAACTTAAAAAATTAATAAACTTTAGCTCTTGTTATTTGTGCCTTTTGTATAAAAATAAAAAAAGTGATATACATAAACATACTTAAACATTAAATTCTTTTACAACTGATACGTGAAAACAGGATAAATTTTTAATATCATCAGGTTCATCCGCAAGCCAAAGTCACGTTTACGAAAGAGAACCTATTCATCGGTGTTCAAAAATAAACCAAACATTATTTAGCGTACGGTAGATATACCGAAAAACACTATTTATTTTTTTAGTGTTTGTGTATTAGTACACAACCCTTAATATCGTTCATAACTTTTGAACGAAAGTAAAAAACATTATGTAGGATTCTTTTTTCGTTATAAAACAAAACAATTATAGTGGTTCTGTAGACATACATTTTATTTTAATGAATTTACTGTTTTTTTTTACATTGATGACGGAATAGCAAAAAAAAAAAAACAGAACTTTAGTAACGCTTCTTTCTAGTATTGTTATAGTTATTTGGCAATTTGAATGATCACAGCAGGAATATGCTGTGTGTATTGTATACATGTTTTGTTTCTGTAGACAATTTTTTGTTGTGTCTACCAGAAGAAAGGGCGCTGAGCACAACTGAAACGAACGAACATTAATGTGATGAACAGAACACAACGAAGCTTGTGGTTTTTTCGTATTCAATGAAATTTTCTCATCTTTATGTTGAATTTGATAAGAACGGTGTTTTTATTGTGTACGAAGATCACAAAGCGTGAAATCTTTTTTTAAGATATTAAATTTATTTTTTTTTTTTATTTTTTTTTTTAATTCCCTAAAGGCGCCCGTACACTACATGTTTTTGTCATCTGACATGTCAAATTTCCAACTGCAAAATACATACATGTCGTGTGTTACCTTTTTAACTTTGCTTCTGTAAAAGTCAGACGCAAAGTCATCTGACAAAATTTCAATTGGAGCGTGCTCTATTTTCTTCTGACAAACCATCTGACATCAGAAATCTATGCCGGGAAGAAACCGGCAGCGGCGTCCACTATTGACGGCTGAAAAAACTTTTTTACAATACCGAGATATGTTTGATCATCTTACCATTGAATAGAATTTATGTGAATATATACATATATATAAAAACCGTTTAATTATAAAATCCTAAATTGGTATCTTTGAATTAAAAGAGAAAAATGTTAAGATGGCTAAACAATTTACGGCGCAAATAAAAATTTTCATGGCGGCAGCAAGCTCTTTTGAAACCGAGCACTACTTTGGTTTCTGCAATAACAATGCGAAAAAACAGATACAATGTCAGAAGCAAATTACATGTACGTTTGTGACCGAATATTTTAAACCTTATTGAAATCAGCGATTTTGACAGACATGCACAATTACTTGTGACTTGTAAATTTGACATGTCAGATGACAAAAACATGTCGTCTATATACTCCTTAAGCTAATCCCCGCGAAGCTCTTGGCTTTTCTGCAGGAAATAAACCAGAGTCTCTGGCGGGAATCGAACCCGCAACTTCGGCGCTGATAGACTAGCTCACTACCAGCTAACCTACGAGGGCACTCAACAAACACTATTGTAGTTGGTGTTGTCCATGTTTCTATTATACCAAACACTAAAGATAATAGAACAGCTGATCCGCAGCGCATTACGTAAGAATAAGTAAGCAAAAAAAAAAAAAAAAAGGATATAAATGGAACAACTTCCTTCCTCTCCCAAAAAGGGAGTATCGAATGAATTCTAAGAACAAAAAAAAAAAAAAAAATAAATAAACAATTCCGTTTATCCCTTCTTAAAGAATGGGGTAGCAAATGTGAAATGAATATTTTGAAAGGTCTTTAAAAAAGAAATTTTTACTTTCCTGAAGACACAGTTCTGAAGGCGGGATAAATTAACTCTTTGATGTACATATATACGTTATGATTGATATGATATTCTTGCGCATCATGCGTTTGTCTTTTTTTTTATTTAACAAAATTTAGTATGTACTGATGCAAATTAAAGTGATCTTATGCTCTGAGCTTGTAGAGAATATTTATTTAAAAAGGACCTGAACATTTGTGTATGATAAATATGCAAAATTCCAGGATATAAACAAAAAATTATAATTTTTAACAAAGAAAATAAACTTTATTCATGTTGAAAAAAATTAAAAAAATCGATAATTGAATTATATTTACTTTATATTATATCTTTGACGTTGGACAAAAAGTTATCGTGTAATTTAACGCATTTGTTTTTTTTTTTTGATTGGTTTTAATTGCCAGGAACAATACACAAATAACTATTGAACCCAATATAATCTTGAACTCGCAGCGAATAGAAATTGTCAAGAAGACTAAAAACCTTGGCATTATTTTTAATTCTTCACTTACTTGGTCAGATCATATAAACGCTGCTTTTAGGGAAACTATTTGCGATGCTTCGTTCGCTTTGGGCAACTCAACACTTAACCTCGTTCAACATACGTATAATTTTGGCTAAGACATATCTTATTTCAGCTTTAATATATGGCAGCGAGGTTTTTGCAAGCTGTGACCAAAAAAGCACCAGGAAATTAACATCTACATATAATGCCATTCTGAGATATGTCTTCAACTTAGGACGTTGCTCTCATGTTACACCCTATGAAAGTAAACTTTATGGAGTGCGTTTTTCTGACATGTTGAATATTCAATGCCTAAGTCTTTTGCATAAAATTATCTATACTGGCGAGCCGACGTGTCTATTTGAACGTATAACTTTTACGATGGCAAGGAGAAATAACAATCTGATCCCGATAAGATTCAAGAAGTTAGTATCTGAATGGCAGTTTTTAGTTCACAGTATTCGTCTTTGGAACACACTACCAGCAACTATTCAATTTACTCGTAATGCAACGCAGTTTAGGAAATGTATTTTTAATTTTTATTCCCGTTCTTAAAAATGGGTAATCTTTTGTATTTTAAAACGCTTTTGAATGTCTTTATTTTAAAATTGTTTCATCAATGCCCTTTAAAAATTGCCTTAATGTACTTCACGGCCGTGTGAAAAGGTCCCTACGGACCTTTTTTGTAAATCATGTTTTTTTCACATAAAAAATTTTTTTTGATTTTTTTTTTTTTTGTTTTTATTGTTTATAACTAAATTCTACATACATGAACTTTATTGCTTTCAAGGAAAGGCACAATATTTTAATTTTATATGTTCTTAGTATTTTTGTTCTTATTATTTTTGTTCTTACAATTTTTTCTTAGAATTTTTTGTTTTTACCATCATCCCTAATGTCTTTGAGTTTAGGTCTTTGTGTTCAGAACAAGTAAATTATGTGTTGAGACAATAAAAAAATTATAATGATGCCCAAAAACATGCATTTATTAGTGAAATTCAGTACAAGGTCCATACGGACCTATTCACACGTCCGCGTACTAATCTCACTAAAACCTCAATAACTCCTAAGGTAATGATCCGATCGGCTTGATTTATTTTCCAAAAGATGCGCAACAAAATACTCTTAAAATACAGAGCAACTTTGGGGGGGGGGGGCGGGGTTGTAGTGGCCGAAGTAGGAGTAATTTCAATTTGAAAAGGCAAAAAGGTCCCTAGGGACCTTCTCACTCATCGGAGGGTTAATGTATTCATTTCTTTTGTTTTAATGTTTATTTTTAAGATATTTTATTGTGTGACACATAAGAAATTACGGTACTGTGCAATAACTCCCAAATGAAATAAGTCCCAATGAAAAAATGAAATAAATCCCAAAAAATTTTCCATACAAATTGGGACTTATTTCATAATTTTTGTTGGAAGTTATTTCATTATGAAATAACTCCCAAATGAAATAAGTCCCAACAGGTTTTTTGTTGGGAGTTATTTCATTTGGGAGTTATCATTGGCACTTATTTCATCGCAGTTGGGACTTATTTCATTTTAATTGCAAACACTATTTTATCGTTTTTATGGGCTCAGCGAATAAAGGCCTAACGAACTAACGCCTAATTTTTCAAAATGAAAGAATGCCTAAACAAGAACGCCTAAGAAGAAAGTGAAAGAACGTCTAACTTTAAAAATGAAGGAAAGTCTAATTATAAAAATGAAAGAAAGTCTAAATTGTTAGGGTTTCTTTCATTATGAATTAACACCTGATGAAAGAAAACCTAACCTAAGAATGTTTACAAGATAGTGTATGCATTTTGTAAAAGGGAAAACCAATTGCTTTTATAATTTTAAAAACTAATAATTTTCCCTTTTACAGAATGTTTACAAGATAGTGTATGCATTTTGTAAAAGGGAAAATCAATTGCTTTTATAATTTTAAAAACTAATAATTTTCCCTTTTACAGAATGTTTACAAGATAGTGTATGCATTTTGTAAAAGGGAAAATGAATTGCTTTTATAATTTTAAAAACTAATAATTTTCCCTTTTACAGAATGTTTACAAGATTATGTTCAATGTTCAATGATTTTTTTTGGTTTTTGACACAAGTCATTCACTAATTCAACCTTTGCCTTGCATTTTTTATTTAAACATACATAATACTTTTTATTTCTTATTAATGTTTTAAATTTATACAACTGTTTTTCTGATATTACATAAAGTAATTTTGAATTAATCCTCTTGCCAGAAATAATTTCGTAATCCATTTTTAATTATAATATAATTTTTAATGTCCAACACTTATGAATGACTTGCTCGTAGTGATAGAAGTTTAACGAATGACGACAACTGATAACAAATTGCAAAAACATTTGTCTAACCGTAAATACAACTGTTAGTTTTCAATGAATTCACGCATAATAGTAATAAAAATCACACTTTTAGCAAAATGAAAAATCGCCTAACATTAATGAAAGAAAGCCTAACAATCAAAAATGAATAAATATCTAATTAGGCGTTTTTTCATTTTTGATTGTTAGGCTTTCTTTCATTATGAAAAATCACCTAACAATTTTAATGAAGGAATGCCTAAAATATTAGACATTCTTTCATAATGAACAACCGCCTAATTCCTATATAATTTTTTGTTGCAATTTTTAGGCATTATTTCATTTTTTTTTAGGCGTTAGTTCGTTAGGCCTTTATTCGCTGAGCCGTTTTTATGAATGTTTAATTATTTTTTTAATTATTTTTGTCATCAAAGAAATGAATGAATCTAGAATTAAATGAATGTTTAATTTTTTTTTTAATAATTTTTGTTATCAAATTATGTATAATATACATAAATTTATACCTATAATTATTATTGAAAAGTTGGCAACCCTGTACTCAAAGTGTCAAATAGTAAAATTTTTCAGCTCCGTAATTTTTTACAATTTTTATTGAATAATTCAAGTTAAAATATATTTTACAAAGTCAACCAGTTTTTTAAACAAATAAATCGTTGTGTAAAGTGTTAATCTTGTGGAGTACTACTGCGAGATTCGTTATTTTTGTGTTTTTCAACATTCCCTTCAATCTACACTGGCGGCGGCTTTTGCTTTTATTGGCTGTAAACATCTTTATATTTTACAACATTGTGCCTTATTTACAACATTGTACTTAAATACAAAAACTACAGTGTACAATCAAAAATTTCCTTTGGTGATATAATTACAATTATTTTGGTGTTTTGCAGTAAGAAACCATTATATGTACATATTATTTTCTATAATTGGTTTGGTGTTTTTATTTTGTTAATAATTGGCGCTCCGCTAACACAAGCTGATTTTAATAAAACCCAAGTGTTGCCAGATTTCTTTTTTATCATATAAGTGGGGGATAATGCCTAATTGTGTAATTTAAAAAACCGATGAATAATAAACGTACACTTGAAGCTACATCGCCTGATTACACTGAAAATAATAGTAAAAAACATTTGTCTTGTCAGAATATGGCTGAAAACAGTCAATCAGCATCCCAAGACGTTTTTTCGTGGAGTAGGTTTAGCGATCTATTGGATGATAAACTGAAAGATGTTGCTAGAAAAACAGACCTAGTAGTGATCCAAACTGAGATACAAGAATTAAAAGAAGAGAACATAAGACTTAATAATGATATTAAAAAGCTCACATCACGTCTTGAGTACATTGACCGCAGGTCGCGTTCTTCTAATGTTGTTGTTGCCGGTTTGAATTGTAAAAATGTACAAACTGCTAGAGAAAAATTTACAAAACTATGCAGTGAAGTTTTAAAAGTCAACGCTGATGTGGTGTCAACCCGCATGATTTCTTCTGGAAAATCGTTTTTGTTCAGCTTAGGATCGAGTTCGCAGGCTTACAACGTCGTTGCTGCTAAGGGTTTATTAAAAGGTCAAGATGTGTTCATTCAAAAAGATTACACTGAAGATGAACAAAATGTGCGATATAACCTGAGACAATTAAGCAAAAATATTTCAAAAGTTAATGATTCTGTTAAAGTCAGGCTTGGTGAGTTTTGTATATTTATAAATAACAACAAGTATACGTGGTCCAATGGCAAAGTTTGTGCTGATTCTGTTAATGATGCTGAGTACTTAAAAACCCTTTTAGCAGAATGTAATTTCGTTATTGATGTTAGCATTAAGGATAGTATGAATACAGTAGATTGTAATGTTAAAAATGTAAATATTTCAAATTCCCAATAGCAATTTTATTTATGCCATTTAGTTTCATATAATGTAGCAAACCTTGAAAAATCATTAAAATTTAGTAAATTTATTACATATATCAATAATTTTGATGTATTTTTTCTTTTTGAAACCCATGTAACAGCTGATAGACAGCACTTGTTTTCGTCATATTTTAATAATTATTGTTTATATTGGATTGCAGCTACGAAAACGCATACAGCTGGTCGTGCCAGTGGTGGCTGTTTATATGGTTTCAAAAAAAATCTTAAAAATACTTATGCTTTTAAATTTTTAAACATTTCCAATAATACGGTATTAAGCGCTAAATTTGAAGGTAATGTGTTTTACTTTATCCCAAGTTATTTAAACTGCACTAAATGGAATAATGAATTCGAAAAATTTGAAGAATTTGTACTGGAACTTGATCCTTCAAATTTTTGTATTGTTGGTGATCTAAATGCGAGAATTGCAAATGAACAAGTTTTAGATGGTAATTTTTTGAAAGATTTACCACATATTAATAAATCTAGATCTTCAAAAGACAAAGAACTTAATGCACAAGGCAAAAAATTGATGAATCTTATTGAAAATGTCGGTGGGATTGTACTTAATGGTAGAACTGGTAACGATGCTCTTGGGGAATTCAGCTTTTGTGGGGTTATGGGTAGTTCTGTTATTGATTATTGTATTTGTTCACTTAACTTTCTACAATATGTTGATGATTTCTTTATCGCATCCAAGCCGTTTTCTGACCACATGCCACTATGCTTAAAAATTAAATCATCGTGCCGTGTTGTTAATACTAATGAGAATAATACAATTCAAAGACTGCGTTGGAACAGTAAATTGTCTGATAAATACAAGGATAATCTTTCATTACTTGCTAGCAATGTTGATTTACAGTCTAATGAAACGGTTGATGAATTGGTTGTACATCTATGTAATAAAATAAAGTTGGCTAATGTTACTAAGGTAAACAAACGTTTTTTTTTTGAACCCAGGCAGAAATGGTTTGATTGGAAATGTGCTCGTACTAGGAAACTTATGCTTGAGAAGCTTAAGCGTTATAGGAAAAAGCACAATTCGGTAAACAAATCTCGATATTTTGCATCTAGAGCTTGCTATCTTATGATATGTAATAAAAAGAAAATAGATTTGTATAATAAAAATATTGACCAATTAAACAAGGTGAAATGTAGCAGTGATTGGTGGAAGCTATCCAACTCTATGAAATCGCGTTCATATTCTGTTAAAGGTTCACTAAATTCCGATGATTTTCGTTCTCACTTTAGTTCGTTACTGCAGGCAGATGTTGATTCTCAGACTATTAGCTGGTCAATGCCATATTTTATTGATCCGATCCTAGATTCACCCATGGAAATGTGTGAACTTTTCTTCGTTTTAAAATCACTTAAGGATAATAAATCTCCTGGTCAAGATGGTATCTGTTATGAATTTTATAAAAATGCTCCTAATTCTTTTATTAATGAAATGTTATCTGTCTTTAACAAAATTTTCCTACATGAACAAATTCCATCCAGCTTCCGTAAATCTATACTTATACCTCTTTTCAAAAAAGGTGATCCCAATCTCCCATCAAACTATCGAGGGTTATCGCTGATTAATACCTCATGCAAAATATTTAATACCATTATACTGAATCGTTTAACGGAATGGATAGATCGTAACATGATTCTGAATGAATTTCAAGCCGGATTTAGAAAAAATTATTCAACCGTTGACAATATTTTTAACCTCGTTAATATTGTGTATTTAAACAAGGCAAACAATAATAACACATATGCTTTCTTTGTTGATTTTTCGTGCGCATTTGATACGATTCCTCGTAATAGTTTATTTTACAAGCTCTCATGCCTTGGTATGTCGTCGAAAATAATAAGAATTTTACAGCTCTTGTATGAAAATACGGAAAGTTGTATTTGGGATGGAAACTCTTTTTCTGATCCATTTGCAGTTGAAATAGGTGTAAAGCAGGGTTGTATATTAAGCCCTCTATTATTCTCATTATATGTTAATGATTTGGCAGATGAGTTACCTGGGGGTGTAACTGTTGCGGACGTTAATGTTAGAATACTGCTCTATGCCGACGACCTTGTTATATTATCAGATACTCCAACGGAATTGCAAAAAATGATTGATTGTTTATACAATTATTGTTCAACGTGGTCCTTGAAAGCTAATCTAGATAAATCTAAAATAGTGGTATTTCGTTCCGGTACTAGAATTTCTTCCAATTTAAACTGGGTTTTTGGTGGTGATAATATTGAGATTGTAAACAGTTATAAATATCTTGGTGTAGACATTACATATAATCTCTCCTTTAGAAAACACTTGAACAATAAATTAGCAGCCTCGAAACTGGCGATAAACTCTACTTGGTCCAAATACATAAACAATCCGCAAATCTCGCAGAATAATAAGCTTAGAATATTTCAAGCAGCATCCAGATCTATTATGTTATATGCATCGCAAGTGTGGGGATATGTGAAATATGATGAGGTTGAAAAACTATTTAGATTTTTTATTAAGAAAATGTTATATCTACCGACCGCTACACCAAATTACATTTTGTATATTGAAACAGACCTAGAGTCTCTATACGTATCTACCTTAAGACTTCACCTAGACTATATTAATAAAGTATTAAGTATGAATCCTCACAGATTACCTCGTATTTTGGCATTAAAAATTATAGAACAAAATATTTGTTGGGCTAAAGAGTGGGAAAATCTTTGTCAACATATACAGTTTACCCCTGATAACTCAATATCTCCTCTTAGCAAACAGTGGAAACCTATATTGGACCAACTCAAACTCAAGGAACGTAATGATTACATAGAAAATGCAAAAAGTTCACAGTTTCATGATCTATATTCTATACTGGATTACAATGTTTCATCATTATATACTTCAAATTTTTCTCCACGTACAGTCAGTTTAATAATAAGGGCTAGAGGTGGCTTGTTAGATTTGAATGCAAGGTCTTTCAAAAATAACACTGTTGGTATTTGTACAATGTGCAATTTGGATGCTTCGGAAAATACTTTTCACTTTATTGGTGTTTGCCCATTGTACAAAGAATTTAGAATGCAATATTTTGGTAAAACCACACTAAATTTGAATGAAGTTATATGTATACTAAATGGTTTAAACTTTTTCTCCCTGTATAAATATATAGAAGTTTGTTTAAAATATAGAAGATTTATTTTAAATGAATTTGTTTTTTAATTTTCCATGAGAATATTAACTTATAATTTATCTTGTTATTTTTATTAAAAATTATATAAAATCAATATTTTGTAAATAAAATTTACTTTCCTAGAATTGTGCCAATCTGGCTTACAACAAAATGTTATGCCATATATAGATTTAGATATTAAACATATTGTAAATGAATTAAATATGTACATACAAAAAATCTATTAATAAATAATAATAATACCTATAATTATTATTACTATTATGTATATGCTTACATATAATTGTGAAATAAAAAGCGTTCTGTAAAAGGAAACCAAAAAAATGGGAGTTAATTTATTTTTGTTGGGACTTATTTCATTGGAAGTTAATTCATTTTTATTGGGATTTATTTTTACATTTTGAAATAAGTCCCCTTATTTCATTTTTGCCTTTGGAAGTTATTTCATTTTTTTCAGTTGGGCGTTATTTCATTTTTCATGGGACTTACTTCATTGGGAGTTATTTCATTGGGACTTATTTCATTTGGGAGTTATTGCACAGTACCAGAAATTACTACGAATTGTTTATCCCGTACTATAATTATATGACTTTAAGTCCTGTTGTATAGGAATACCAATAAATAAATAAATAAAAAAAAATAAATTTTTTAATTTTGTATTCAACATTTTTCATTTTTTCGATTTTATTCTATGAGCTAAATTTCAGTAATGTATTTTATAAAGCTTTTTTCTAATAGTTCTATTCCTTCAATTTTTCAGAAATGACTTTATACACTACCAGACTATTATATTGTATTTTCTTAGTAACCTTCGGAAGGAAATAATTCCCAGTTTCTATTTTTTAATTTTGTTTAGGATTTCCACATGTATGTATTTAACAATTTTATTTATATGTAATCAGCTATAATATGCATTATAAACTGATAATTTTCTTCATTATGTGACAAAACTTGATTGAATTCTTCTGTAATCTTTACAGCCTCTTCTACAGTAAAATTAACAACTAGCAATTCACCAACTTTACCCAAGACAAACTTATACGTTTTATCGTGTCCTTATTTTTCAGGATCGTTATCGTCTTTTTTAGTAAAAGCAACCATAAACCTGTGAAAGGTGATGACACTAGCGCCAGAATATGTTGACATATTTGCATTGAATGCGCCCCGCAAATTTCAAACATGTGCTGATGGCATAGATAATAAAGAAAATCTCTGTTAAGTGTATGCGCAGAAAAAATTAACAATTGTCTCTACTCAACAAATTCATTCCAAATTCATAGAATTAAGCAACCCATTTATTGATTTGGCACCTATTACCAAAATGAATATATTGATTACTAAAAAATTATATTTTTAATTTTAATTAAAAAAATGTTAAAAAAAACTTTGCCGTTTCAAACAATGTGTTGATTGATTTTGACAATTTTCAACAACAATTTCGCAAGTTTGAATTATTTTGTTTTAAACGAAATAATTTTTTTATTAAATTATTATTTTAATACAAAATTAATTTCAAAACAACTTAAATGTTAATTAAATCAAAGTTATATTTTTAATTTTCTTTCAACAAAAAAAAAATAATAATTGATTCAATTAACACATTAATTAAATTTAAATACTTTTTAAATAATTTTTTTGATTGATAAAAAACCACTAATAATTTTTTCTGTGTGTTCCAAAACCACACACTTACTTTGTATTCATCAAAGATGGCGGTGGTATCGGAGCACAGTGCATCCCCTTTTTCATTAATATCTCACATATTTTTAGGCCATTGTCTTAGTTCACAAATTAATCCGTTAGAATCACAATATTATTAAAAATCGCTTAAAATTTTTCATTAAAAAATTGCATAAATAAAAAAGGGAATAATCTTATAATAATTTTTTAACGGTCTCAGACTCAGGACAAATAAGTTAAAATAGTCAGAATGTTTCTTAACCAGCCCTCCAGATTTGTACTTATTTCATATCAATTTAACATAGATTGACATCTTGTCGGCGGATATGGCACGCCTTCCCCTAATGTAATCTGCCTATAATTTTCCACAATGTATTTTTTTTTGTTACGAAGAACATTACTGAGGGAAGTTACGATCCAAACTTTCCAAAAAAAAAAAAAATAGCCCATACAAATAAGGCGCACCCTAGTATACATACAAAACAATAATATAATACTTGAACTAATGTTAAACGTCTTAAGTGGAAAACGAGCCGACAAATTAAATGGACTACTTGTTAGTCTACATCCACATATTTTTATGATGAACATAAACGAGAACATAAAACAGTCACGCGAAACTGAGTTTGAGCATGCACGGATTCTCTAATAGAGTTCGTAATCAATTCAAACAAAGAGTGTTTTACTTTTTTTATTATTTATTTCGTAACTTTAATCTCCAGTGATTTCGTGATTATTTGAGCTTTACATTTAGTATAAAACAAGTTGAAAATATTCTGTAAGTTGTACATCAAATACTTATAAGAATATTAAATGTCCAATTTTTCTATAATAAATGTTAACGAGAAGCTCAGGAATGTATTTAAAATTAATAATACAGTGTAACAGTAAATAAGGTCTTTTTAATATATTCGAGCATATATCAATCCTCGGTTATGGTTTGCAGAAGCAAAGGGAGCAGTGAAAGAGTTCTTAAAAATTGTTATACATGCTTAACGCTGTTCATCACATTCTTAACAACACTGTAGCTACTTAATACAAACAATTTTCACAGGGCATTACCGCAAGCAAAATGACAAACATTTTTTAGTATTTGTCAATAGATCTGAAACATGAAATTTTTGAAAACGATAGCTTTCGTAGCTACCTGTAACAAATTTTGCTAACACTAATAGGTAATAAGTTACATGAGCGAGAAAGAACACCTGTGTGGCCAAAATGTCAAACTTTGACACCATCTAACTCAGAAACGTTTTGACCGATCGTGTTGAAAATCAATGTCTAAACTACTATCCAATAGGACTAACCTTGGTGCTCTAAAAATTGGGTCACTTGATATAAAATCCCCCATATAAGTTATTATTTAATCAATCAAAAAAAATTTGGCAAAATTAAGAACAACTTATTGCTTTTTTAAAGAAGAAGAATAGAACAAATAATTAACAAATTTTGACAAACAAACTAAATAAAAGGCAAAAATAACCACATGATCTGTCAAGACCTCTTGTGTTGAATTTGCCTTAATATTTTAAAATTGGCTTTACCCTGATGAGTCAACAACGAGTTTATTTTGAAAATGTAGCACTTTTTATAGCCAAAATTATTTTTGAAATTTTTCGAAAATGGCAATATAATTTCCGGTTTTGAATACTTTCGAATTTCAAACAGATTAAAAAAACAACAATATGAACTTGAAGTTAGAAAAGTTGATAATCGCAAAAGAATATAAGGGTTAAAACACGTCAAACCATTACGAAAAAATTGAATTTTCGGCATCATCACCTCCGATTTTAATGAAATTCAGCACAGATGTTGTATGTTATTGGACTTTAACAAAACATACATTTTTAGACCCCAGATTCTTTCGGCTTTCGAAATATTATGAAATGGGCGGAATTGGAGAAGTGGGCGTGGTACCTCCCGTACAAAAAATATCAAAAATTCTTTGTATCTGAACCCATTTTTTCTAAGTTTTGCAGAGAATATTTTCTACTAAAGATTGCGATCTTTTGATTTATAAGGCGTAACCATAGGTCATATGACAGTCGAAAAATTCAGGTTGTTATACAATTTTTGATATTTTTTGTACTGGAGGTACCACGCCCACGGATGCTGTGTATTGATAACATAAATGTGTGTACCTTATTTGGAAACTTTGGCTTTTGCCTTTCTCCAGATATACTGAAAAATGTAATAAAAATTCAACAACAACAACAGGGGATTTTTGAACACAAAACATACTTAGGATCACGTTCTGGTCTATAACTCTGACACCAATTAAGTCTCCACCTTTAAATTTTCTGCAAATTTAGAAGAGGGTCTAATACTTGACATATATTTTTTTAAGAATTTTAAAAATATACTTTTTCAGACATGGACCTTTGAACTCAAGACCCCAAAAAATGACCTTTGACCTCTTCTTAAAAAAACACTGTTGCATATCATTTTAAAGCGTGCACTTTCACCTTTAAAAATATACCAAAAAAACTAAATTGTCTTGCATAGTTTTCACATTTTTCACATATTTTACGACGTCATATTTCGAAAGCCGAAAGAATCTGGGGTCTGAAAATTAATATTTTGTTAAAGTCGAATAATACACAACATTTGTGTTGAATGTCATTGAAATCGGAGTTGATGATGCCGAACGACATGATGGTTTGACATGGATTTACCCATAACGTTTATTTTAATGAGATAAATATTTGTATGTACATATAGTGTCAGTTTATTTTCGAATAATGCTTGGAACACTTTTTAAAATAACGTTAAGTTGAATAATTAAGTAATAAAAATTTCTTTGTAAATCATTTATAATCACTAGGGATGCGATTTCCATGCAAATGCATGTTTTTTGTCGCTAGTCTAAGATCGGTGTCGACCAATTATCTTTCCGAATCATTTAATTTGCGTTAAAATGGCATCGATTTGTTTTTGCATATTGTTGCATATTTTGTTGAAAATGCATATTTTTGCATATTTTGGTTTTAAATTCATATTTTTGCATATTTTAACATTTTTGATTGACATATTTTTTAAATTTCAATATTATAAAAAAAAGTTCTTCCAAAAATTTTAAAATTGTATAAAAAAATAAAAATTATTTTAATCAATAAATAATTTTTTTTGGAGCTCTGCTTATAATAAAAGATTTCGACAAAAGATCCTTCAATTTTAAACCGATGAAGCACCTTACATGGTTAAGGCTGCCAATTCTAACATAATTTATCCTAAACTGTTACATGTTACTTGCTAGGCACATGGGTTACATCGAGTTGCAGAGGAAATTAGAAGCCAATTTGATAACATTGATATTATATACGGGAAGCATTGTGGAAGGAAGAATAGCCCGACATATAAAAAAAATCCAAAACGTTTTGCAAAAAAATATGAGATTTCTAACTAGAACTAGATCTAGAATCAAATGTGAGATCTGGATTAGAAAATTAAAATACTCTAAATGAACTGGCATCCTTTAACTTCGGTTGACTTTGAGAGATAAATTTCCATGTGCAAAAGCTTTTTAACAGAGAATGGTTTACTTTTGATGAGATAAAAAAGTATTTATTTGATTTGGCAAACAAAAATTTAAATTATGTAGCTATTTAAATTAAGTTTTAAAAAATATTATGCCTATGAACAACAATGGAATAAAAACAACAATACAATTTTTTTAATTATTTTTTTCGTTTTAAATAGTTTTAAGTGCATATTTTTAATTTTTTTAACGCATATTTTGAAGTTTTTAGTGCATATTTTATGCGCATATTTTCGATTTTTTAGTGCATAAAAATCTCATCCCTAATAATCACTATTTCTAAAAAAAAAAATAAATTTTTATTACCAATCTTAAAAATAACATTTTTGAAATGTAGAAATAAATACATTCGAAAAATAAAAAAATGTTGAATATAATAAAAAGTAACCTACGAAAGGAAATAATTCCCAGTTTTTACAAATTAAAAATGTATGTACATATGTACGTATCTAAAAAATATGTTTATTTGTTTTGAAGAGCATTTTTATCTAACATATAGAATTGTCAACAAGAAGTAAACAACTGTCATAACATTTTTTCCCAATGCAGTCATCATATGCAAGGAAAAAAATTTAAAAAAAACCTTGTACAATAGGCTGGGTCAAAATTTTTTTTTCTAAATTTCTAAAAAGGCTCAGCGATAAAAAGGTGCTAAATGGTATAATTAATCTATATGTAAAGTCTTGTTAAATAATTTTTAGTTTTTCTGCCTCCGGATTGCGATAGAAACTTAAGATAAGGTAAACCTATGACATCACATTAATAATAATAAATTATTCTTAATAAATGTTATACATAATAGTAAATAAACACAGGTTCACAATTTGGGAATTGTAACTACTCTTGTATACAAATTTAAAATATATTAAAAATCATTAAAACTTGTGAAAATCATCCATACCCACAGTTGAAACGAAACGGGTGAAGGTAATGTTACATACGTATTATATAAAATATAAAAAGCTCCTGAAGTCTCATCCAAAGATTCCTAAAAACAAGTTGGAACAGTTTCGTTTTGACAGTAAGATTTTATTTGATATATCAGCATGTAAATGCATAGATTTTCTGAAATGTTTTTGCGTTGAAAACAAAAAAATTCCTGCAAGAGAACAAAGTTTCATAGCAGACCAAAGAACGGCTATGCAGATGGTGATAAGTGGCTTAGATTTTGGCACAACAAAGCAGATCAGAAAAACACTGAAAAGAAAGATGTTACGAGAAAAATCGAAGAGAAAACAACAAAAGCTTGTCGAAAAATTGACAGAAACACTGAGTAGTGCATCTGAAAGCGATTGTGTTCAGTCGGATTGTGAAGAAACAACACAAATTCAATTGCCTGCTTAATAAATTAAATCGACGAGCAAAGAGAACAGTGTTGGAATTGATTTTACCTTACTATCAAAAACATGTGATAGATTTGGAGTGTCTGACAGGGCAGGAGCTGCAATCGCATCAGCAGTTTTGCACGCGTCGAGTTCACAAATTATTGATAAAAATAAACTTCGCCGAGAAAGGAAAAAAACTAGAGAAATCATTACTTTGCAACAAACCGTTTCACAAATACCCGCTTTGTACTTCGATGGAAGGAAAGACCAGACTTTGACTATAACTGAACTAGATGGAAAAAAATACAGACAATGCATACTTGAAGAGCATATTTCTTTGATAAAAGAACCTGACTCGACGTTTTTAGGATATGTTACACCTGTTTCAGGCACTGCTAAGTGTGTAGAACAAGAATTATTCGACTTTTTCTTGCATGCGGGTATTTCAATGGATTTTTTAAATGCAATTGGTTGTGATGGCACAAATGTTAATGTTGGTAAATTTGGCGGTATTATACGAACCTTAGAAAAAAGATTGGGTAGATCATTGCAATGGATTGTTTGTTTATTACATATGAATGAACTACCGTTCAGACACCTGTTTCAACACGTTGATGGCGGTACATCCGGACCACAGACATTTTCGGGGCCAATTGGCAAAGCACTTGAAAACTGTGAAAAAAGGCCAATAACACAGTTTCAACCAATTTCGTCTAATTTACCAGAGCTTCTTGTTGAAGATATTAGTACAGACCAAAAGTATTTGTACAGAATAGTCGAAGCAGTTACAACCGGCATTGTAACCAGCGATTTAGCGAACAAATCACCAGGAAAAATGTCTAATGCCCGATGGCTAACTCGTGCAAGCAGAATTCTTCGCCTATATGTTTCAGTTGAGTGTGCCTCTGCAAATCTTACCACTCTTGCAACTTATATTGTCAAAGTTTACGCACCGGTATGGTTTTCTATAAAAACCCACCCCAGTTGTAAAGATGGACCGCGGCATCTGTTTAAACTCATTGAGCTAACCCGATATTTACCACCAGCTTTGAAATCTATTGTCGATCCAGTAATTCAAAGAAACTGCTATTTTGCACACCCTGAAAACTTATTGCTTGCAATGTTGACGGATCCTCTACCATACATTCGCGAATTAGCTGTCGACCGGATTTTAGAAAGCAGATTAACGACATCCAAAAAATTACGTTTGTTTCAGTTACCAAAGATTAACTTAAACGCATACTATGAGCTCCTGAAATGGCAAGAACCTATCACTGAACCACCGATATTAAAATCAGTTAGCGAAGAAAATCTTCGATTGTTTATTCAACAAAAGGGAAAATCAGATATTGAGTTACTATCTCTTCCTTGTCATACACAAGCAGTAGAAAGAGCAGTAAAAGCAGTGACTAGTGCTTCATCTTCTTTGTGCAATAAAACTAGAAGAGAAGGGTTCATTAAGTCACAAATAAACTCAAGAAAATCAATGCCAAAATTCGATAGCAAAAAGGATTTTAACTCCAAATAAGCTCATCAATATAATTACATAATTATTATTTATTGTTTTTTTATTTTTTGTAAAAATGTTATGTAATGCTTTGTTTTCTCTAATAAATATATTTATGATTGAAATAATTTTTTTACTTATAAATAATATTGAATTGAGTAGTATTATTTACTATATCATACTGATATCCTTTTGTAACCATATTTTTGACAAATTCAACATGAAACCGGAGGCAGAAGATTAACAACGATTCTTACCAAACTTTGAAATCTATTAAGAATTGTATTTTGGCATCTTTCTGCCACTGTGCCCGTTAAAAAACCAAAATTTTTTTTTTCTTCATACATAAATGACCCAGCCTATTGTACAAGTCCAGTACAAAAGAAAAAAACAAACCTCATAACATCATGCATATTGAAATTTTATATAGGGTGGTGCATAAGTAACATTATGATCGTAAAAAAAACAGCCATAGTTTAACGAGCTTTGTGCGATGTAGCTTCATTTGGTTCGAACCACAATTTTCGTTTGTTCTTTACCTTGGGACCTGAAAAATTCACACTAACCGTAACTTGTTCGTCTTCTTCGAAAAAATATGGTCTTATTTTCTTTTCAGAAGTTATTCTACACCATACTGTGCATTTAACTGGGTGCATTTGATGTTTAACAACTATTCTTAGATTTTGGGTACCCCAAACTGAACCAAATATCATCGGTAATATTAAATAAAAAATTAAGTAAGCCCTTAACTAAAAAAAATGTTAAATCAACTCAATTTTTCCTCAAGTTTAATCTAAATTTATTCAACTACACAAATGTTCTTCAAATCAACGCAATAGTTTTCGTTAAATAATTTTGTAATTGAGATCTGTGTGTGTGTGAATAAAATTTTGTTAAAAGTATGTATAGGTAAAATTCTGTTATATACACACAAATTTTGTAAAAATAGTAGTAAACCAGTACTAGCACAATGTTTTGGGAACAACACATAAAATTATGGTAAAATTTCGTTAAAGTATAAAATTAAAAATTAAACTAAATAAAAATAAAAATGACTAGATGACCCGTGCGAATATTTCGCACCGTTAAGGCGCCCATACACGACATGTTTTTGTCATCTGACATGTGAAATTTCCCACTGCAAAATACAAACATGTCGTGTGTTACCTTTTTTACTTTGCTTCTGTAAAAGTCAGACGCAAAGTCATCTGACAAAATTTCAATTGGAGCGTGCTCTATTTTCTTCTGACAAACATCGGAATCTATGCCGGGAAGAAACCGGCAGCGGCGTCCACTATTGACGGAATCATTAGCCGGCTGAAGAAAATTTTTTACAATACCGAGATATGTTTGATCATCTTACCATTGAATAGAATTTATGTGAATATATAAAGGGTGTTTTTTAAGCCCGATAGAACTTGAAATTGTAAAAACTAACACAAAAAATTAAATTGTAATCAAAAATTTTTTTTTTATTCGAAAGATCAATACGTGACATTAACATTTGAAAATGATTTCGGGCATATGGGCACCGCGGCTGTTCTTGACGAAGCGCATTCTGGACGTCAAATTTTGGGCCACTTTTTCGAGCACTGCTGGCCGTATGTCACGAATAACACGAACAATGCTGGCCTCCAAGGCGTCAATTGTTGCTGGTTTATCAGCATTAACCAGTGACTTCACGTAGCCCCACAGGAAATAATCGAGAGGTGTCAAATCGCTTACCTTGGAGGCCAATTGACAGGTCCATTTCTCGAAATCAACTTATCGCCAAATTTTGATTTCAATAAGTCGATGGTTGCGTTCGCCGTATGGCACGTAGCACCATCCTGTTGAAACCACATCTCCTCCGGATCATTGTCATCCATATTTTCAAACAAAAAATTATTGATCATGGTGCGGTACGATCTCCATTGACCGTAACGCGAGCTCCGGCCTCATTTTTGAAGAAATAAGGTCCGATGATGCCACCAGCGTGAAAACCGCACCAAACGGTGCATTTTTCTGGATGTAATGGAGTCTGTAGGGTCTCTTGTGGATTGGTCTCGCTCCATATGCGGCAATTTTGCTTATTAACAAACCCGTTAAGCCAAAAATGCGCCTCATCGCTGAACACAATTTTGCGATAAATTGTCGTCTATAAGTTGCGCGAATCGACGACTGATTTTCAAAGTAAATTTGGATAATTTCGTAGCGTTGTTCAAGCGTGAGTCTATTCATGATGATTTGTCAGAGTATACTGAAACGATAACAAAAAATATTTCATCAAAATTTAATTTTTTGTGTTACTTTTTAGAATTTAAAGTTCTATCTAGCTTAAAAAAACACCTTTTATATAAAAACCGTTTTATTATAAAATCCCAAATTGGTATCTTTGAATTAAAAGAAAAAAATGTTAGGATGGCTAAACAATTTACGGCGCAAATAAAAATTTTCATGGCGGCAGCAAGCTATTTTAAAACCGAGCACTACTTTGGTTTCTGCAATAACAATGCGAAAAAGCAGATACAATGTCAGAAGCAAATTACATGTACGTTTGTGACCGAATATTTTAAACCTTATGTAAAACAGCGATTTTGACAGACATGCACAATTACTTGTGACTTGAAAATTTGACATGTCAGATGACAAAAACATGCCGTCTATATGCTCCTTTAGTTGTCATTTTTGTAACATATGTAGAACTGCATTACTTAATAGCGAGCCTGTATTACCACATTTGAACAAAAACATATAATCATAATGACAACAGTATTATCATGCAGTTCTATATAAAATATAATTTTTATCAATGAAAATATTAATTTTTCAATTTCTGATTATTTTTCGTCATTAGTCTTAGAAATAAGCTTTAAAATGAGATATCATTCATTAAATTTGATGCGGTGGTATGGGAGATATTTGCAACCGACAAAAAAAAAGTGCTTTAGAAATAATATATATGATTCTTAAAGGGTGTTTTTTTAAGCTAGAAAGAACTTTAAATTGTAAAAAGTAACACAAAAAAATTAAATTTTGATGAAATATTTTTTTTTATCGTTTCAGTATACTCTGACAAATCATCATGAATAGACTCACGCTTGAACAACGCTACGAAATTATCCAAATTTACTTTGAAAAATTTAAAAATTTAATCCAAATTTAAATCGCAAAATTGTGTTCAGCGATGAGGCGCATTTTTGGCTTAACGGGTTTGTAAATAAGCAAAATTGACGCATATGGAGCGAGACCAATCCACAAGAGACCCTACAGACTCCATTACATCCAGAAAAATGCACCGTTTGGTGCGGTTTTCACGCTGGTGGCATCATCGGACCTTATTACTTCAAAAATGAGGCCGGAGCTCGCGTTACGGTCAATGGAGATCGTTACCGCACCATGATCAATGATTTTTTGTTTGAAAATATGGATGACATTGATCCGGGAGAGATGTGGTTTCAACAGGATGGCGCTACGTGCCATACGGCGAACGCAACCATCGACTTATTGAAATCAAAATTTGGCGAAAAGTTGATTTCGAGAAATGGACCTGTCAATTGGCCTCCAAGGTCGGGCGATTTGACACCTCTCGATTATTTCCTGTGGGGCTACGTGAAGTCACTGGTTTATGCTGATAAACCAGCAACAATTGACGCCTTGGAGGCCAGCATTGTTCGTGTTATTCGTGACATACGGCCAGCAGTGCTCGAAAAAGTGGCCCAAAATTGGACGTCCAGAATGCGCTTCGTCAAGAACAGCCGCGGTGCCCATATGCCCGAAATCATTTTCAAATGTTAATGTCACGTATTGATCTTTCGAATAAAAAAAAAATTTTGATTACAATTTAATTTTTTGTGTTATTTTTTACAATTTCAAGTTCTTTCGGGCTTAAAAAAACACCCTTTATAATTCTAAACATATATATGTATGAATATGGCCTTTATATATCTAAAACTGATATAAATAATAAAATGCAAAATAAAAAAGTTGAATAAAATGTTTACGGAGAACAAAGAGCGTTAACAAATTCTCTCGATCTATTTCTAACTCTGGTAAGTTGCTTATTTTAGTTCCATGTAAGACGAGCAACTTCATGTTATTTTCTGATGGACCGGATCCAGGAATTATGTGGTCGACCAGGCTGACGTTGATAGGGCAGCAATGTGCCTGATTTTATAGGGTTTCATTGGATATCCAATTCGGTCAGTAAATCCGTAATATCTTATTCATATATTCTAAATTAATTAGTTAATTTAAATAATGATTCGCCAATTTAAATAAAAATGATATTCAAAATAATTACATTTATTAGTTAAAATAAATAAAAATTCTTCAAACTTAATAATATTTAAATACCATAATTAGTAAATTTGACTTATTTTGTAATCAATTTAACTAAAAAGATTAAAGTTAAATCGAAGAAATTTCTTCTTTATAACTATTTACGAAATTTTTCTGTATCTACGAAAAACGTATGTTGACTCGAATTAAAAATTTCAGTATTAAGTTAAATTTTTGGTTTAGTGCATATTTTTCTTTAGGTGACCATTGAGGTTAAAGTGGTTCTTATCGCTCATTTTTGAATATGATCCTTGTATTTGATAATCAAGTGCTGATTTTTAAAACAAAACTGAGCAACTTCGGCCCTTTTCCCCAAGTTATTCAAAGCTAGTTCTTGGAAAAATAAAACAAATGTAAACCTTAATTTTTTCTCAATTATCAAAAGAATTTTGGGAAATACAAAATTTTTATTTAATATAAATTTGTTTGTCGTGCTTAATTCGCAATTTTTATTCTTGATAAATACGCTGAATTTTTTTTGGCCAGATCATCAGGAAACCTTTTCCCAAAAGACTTTAGAAAAGCAAAAAAAGATTATGCAAATTAAATTGCAGAGTGAATGAGAATTACAAACACCTAAGTTCTATTTGCAACGATACAAAATACCAACAATAAACAGTTTGTTTTTTTCTAAAATTCCCTACTACAATTGGTTGGATATTCCCAACTTTAATTGTAGTTGTAATTATTCTCTTTTTCAATCTTAACATTCCCTATGAGCCACTCTTTAGTTTTTTTTTTTGTCGGAATATATACACAGATTCTAACCTATACTTATATATATACAAACCAAACAATACGAATATGTAAGAAAATAAAAATTTTCCCAACGCTTAATTGGTTAACAAATTTAGTACAATATAAAAAATTATAATAAAATATAGTACATTAAAATTTTTCTTCACAGAGTCCGTAAAAGAATAGCTGTCTTGTAACAGCCAATACCTTTAGAGTGTTACATATCTAGTCGCTAGTCAAAAGTGGATTTTTTTGTTATATTAATTTGTTATAGTCTTTTCTTTTTTTTTTTTAACAAAACCCACTGTGCCTCGAGTATGAAGCTGCTAAAAAGTTAACAAAACATTTATCTAACAAAAAAAAAACTAGCCACAGCAACAACAACCAAAACGATACATTCACATGCATATATATTTTTTTCAACGAAAATTGTACAAAACTTCTCTAAAAAGGTTTCAGAAAAAATTAGCAAAGATAAACGAATGCACAGATAGAAAAATAACAGCAACTTATGCATAATATGATACGAAAAAAACTCAACACAAAACTTTTTTCCATTGAAACAATGATGCTAGTGCCACATCATTGACCATAGTATTAAAAAAATTTCCCTACAAGTTGAGTTTTTTGCTTGATGACATGTCCTCAAGCCCAAAGTTATTCCACATTACTATTTGCTTAAATATTCCTGGTAATCTGGACAATAGGACTTGCTTAGGGGTTGAGAAGTTGAGAGAGATTTTCGATACAGCCGTGGCATGTCGTAGTGTCCACGGACATAATGTCCATGGATATCAATATAGTGTAATTATGTCCATGGACATTATGTCCTTTTTTGGTGCGACATAATGTCCATAAAAATTGTAAGACCAATGTTTACTTAGCGAAACCGGTACTTGTTATACCATAAAGGAGAAAATCATTGCGCCCGGCCGAAGGCCGGCTATGCAGAGAAGCTTTAGTTAGCGAAGCCGGCGTTTGTTATACCATTGAGATAAAATCCTTGCGCCCAAAAGTATTTTCGTTATATATTTAATATATACACCCAGAGAAAAAGCAGCAAAACCATTTTTAAAAAAATTTTAAACAAATTATGTTTAATTTAACCAAATCATTGTCACCGACAACCATATTATGGTTAAATTAGTTTCTTTAAAAATAGCTTTGTTGGTTGTGACCATAATAAAACATTTTTTCTCTGCGTGTATGTATATCTTTTTTTTGCATTTAACTTCTTTAGTAATATATAAGAAAAAATATATGCACTTATATTTTTCTTTTTGTTATATGTGGACATTATGACGCCTTCATATTTGGCATAATGTCCATATTAAACACGACTTAATGTCCGCGGGCATTATGATGTCTTCCAAAACGACATAATGTCCATGGGCTTTATGTCGCATCGAAGGGCGTCTTAATGTCCATGGACATTATGTCCGTGGACACTATGACATGCCACCGTATTTTAGTATACGACCAAAGACACTTTTTTAAGCTGCTGCCGGCCGATCCGAAGCCGCAGCCGAACTTTGCTTATCTAAATTCACAACAAGAGAAAACTTAAAAACTTTTGAGATCAATTAATTTATAAAACAGAAATAACTATTTACACTAGGGAACAAGGTTTTTGTTGATTAAGAACTAAATGTGCTTTTTCAGGTAATCTGTGACGGTTACCCAAATCTGCACTTAGTTTTTTTCTCCACCTCTACTTTTCGAGATATACCGTTCCAAAATTATGGCACTTCCGCTACAGATATTGGAATAACTGAAAAACGATTCACCATACTCAGCTAAAAATATCAGAATTCGTCAACGATATGGGCGCATATTCATAAATCATTACCAAGTGTAAGCTTTTTTAAGTACCTACTTAAGCTATTCACATATGATTACTTGCAGCATAAAAAGTTTACCCTTAATTATAGGTAAAGCTGTAACTAAATGCCAACTAACTAATACATTAAAAGAACAGCTGATTGATATCATTTTATAATTTATTTCAAAAGTACAACATTTTTGAAGTGGTTGTAAAAAATAAATGGAAAGAATTATAAGAGATATTAAAATAATAACAGATAAAAACATGACAAAAAACAGTTCAGACGTATAAAACACGCTGCAATTATAATTTGTGTTTGAAATGAATTTCTGCTGCACCAAAAAAAAAAAAATAATAAAATAAACTAGAGATGTGTTCTTAGTCGATAAGATTCTTTTGAATATTTTTATTATTATTTTAATTGATTTTTTATTATTATAACCAAAAAACAACTTTTTTAGAATTTGCGTTAATTTTTTAAAGAAAAAAAATGAGATTTTAACAGTTTTATAAGCTTTTTAATTAATTACAGAATATATCGTTCAAAATATTATCGACATTTAATTTTCTCTAAAAGCCAATATGCATGGTTGCATTTATACTATCAGCTGAGAGCTGTTACTACGTTAGTTATGAATTGTGAATAAGATCTATAACTATCTATGAACTATTTTTTAGTTTCTGTTTTGTTAGTTACAACTTTAGTTATGATTTCTGAATATGCGCCATGGTCTTTAAGCCGTGTTTACATTGGCTTTAAACTTGCCCAGTAGTTTAAGAGATATCGTTGAAGTTTTGGAAAAGTGAACAATTTAAAAAAAAATAAATTTTTGTTCTTTCAAAATTCATACAAAATAAAAATGCGACAAAAATCACAGTTTTCGTTTAAAAACATTTAGTTTAACACATTTCGTATCAAATGAGCTTTATTTCATCGGTGCACAACTCTTGATTATGTTTACAATTTATTTAGAAAATGAAGTTGATAAAAATCGTTGAAAAAATAACATTTTTGAATATGTGTGTTTGCTGTTGTTCCACTTATGGAAGTTTTTCCTTCACTTAAAAACAAGATACCTTCACTTTATTGTGAATAAAAGCGAAACGGGTTCATCGATTTTTATGATCTATATCTCAGGTTAATTTTTTCCCGTTTTAGATTTTCATGATTTTTTGACATACAAAATTTGTATTATTATACCCTCCACCACCACTAGTGGTGTATGAGGGTATACATAGTTTGTCATTCCGGAAGTATATATAGTTGAATTAGCCATGTCCGCCTGTCGTCTGTTGAACACACGCTCACTTTCGAAAAACTCAAAAAAAGAGAACAAGCTTAGTATGAAATTGCTTGTAGTTATCATAAGCAGTTTGGGATTGAAATCCAGCAAAATCGGCTCAGTAGGATCACAGCTATGAATCAAAATGTGGAACCGCAACCACCACAAAAACTAACATAAATGGTGGAATAATGCACGGAATGATACACGATTTTGAACAAATTCGTTTTATATTAATACATGTATGATGAAAATTAAAAGTATTATGAAAAAAAGTTTGACATCTCATACGACTTCATCGTTTTTTGAAAAATTACTAAACAATGATGCTTTTCATTGGATCAGGGTTGCATTTTATTTCATGTGTGTGTGTGTGTATATACTTTGTGTGATGGTGTGAACACAAACTGTTATGTCAAATTAGATTTTTTGACAGTCGCAACAAAACTCATTAGATTTCTATGTCCCAAAGTATTATGGAATGCGTAAGACTTTTGAGATAGTGTAAGCTAGCCTTAAGCCATACTTTTTGTGAAAGGACTAAGGTATTTTTAATAATCTTTACTCACAAAAAAACCTTTTGTTTGACCGAATAAAGGCTACAATTTCATTAAGACAAAATTGGAATGAAAGTTACAAAATGTTTTGAACACTTTTGCTTTCAACTAAAGTAAAAGAGTTAATAAACTCTGCAAGTAACAATACAAAATATGTTTATAAGGCTAAACAAATAGTTATCAGCCATGTTGTGGAAGCCGAAACCGAGAGAAATTAAAATCGATCAAACTTTAACCTATATCGTACCAATGTTCGATTTTTCGAACAGTAAATTTCACGCGTTTTTGTAATTTTTTTTACCCTTTTTTGATACGACAAAGAACTAATTTTTTTAAACAATTATATATTGTAAGTGGTAAGCTACAAATATAAAAATTAAAGTTCTTACCCACTTCACTCCTCCCTTGTATAACAAAGGGGAAGAAAAAAAACCTTAATTTCGGCATAATTTTAAAAACTGAAAACTTTGTATAAAGTATAAAAAAACGAAAAAAGTGAAAATGTAGTTCCATTGAAAAACGATTTAACTTTCAGCAACAGCAAAAACATTTCCGTGTTTTTCAACTGTGTTTTTGTTATTTGACTTTAAAAAGCAGTGTTCGATTCTTCGAACACTGGGCACTATTTAGCACTTTTGTTTTTTCTCTGAAGGGCTAACTGAATCATCGCATATTACCAAAATATAAATTTTTCAAGCATATAAATAAACGGAAATAAATTAATTCTGTTTTTGCTGAACAATTAAAAGTTTATTCACAATCACCGTTCTGTGAGAAATGTTTTTCGTGCAAACATCATTCGCAATATAGAGTCCCAGTTTAAATTGGTGGATGATACTCGACCGGTTAGACCACATCCTACACGTTGTGAAGTCCATATAGCAGCTGTAGTTGAGAGTATAATCATTGGTCAACATTTTTTCAAAATTGAGGAAAATCAAAATGTTATCGTCAATGGTAACCTCGCACCATATTTTGTTGATAGGACCAGCACTCAGGGGATGACCCCTACTAATGCACTGCATTGGGTTGGAACTAGGAAAATAGGTTAAGGAGAGAAAAGGTAGTAGTGCCTGTGAACATTCGACTTGAATTTATTCATGTTGACAGTGAAAGGGAAGACTTAAGCAGGAAGGTTATTCCACATACGAACAGTCCGGCCAAAAAACGAATTTTCCCTGTAATGCATTGTACGATTTACCGACCAATCGACCACAAAAGGATTGGCTTTTGAGGAAAAACAAACGTACGTGTTTGGTCTCGGCCAAGCGTGTCATTCATGTTCTGAAGCATAGCACCAACATTTGAAACGCTTGGTCTATAATCAAATGATTACGAATGGCAATGGTTGCTGTCTTTACCAAAAGAGTAGATAGGGTTGGAAGTTTTGACGTAGGAGGTCATTTAGAAAATATAAAGAAATATAAATAGTAGGAGAAACAACGGAGCCTTGCGGCACCCCTGAATGAATTTTGAACTTGTTTGACCTCTGAGAAAACTCAACATAAATCTAGAGAAATTATCACCGACACCAAATGCAACAAGTTTTGACAAGAGTGCTCCATATCAGACTCTGTCAAACGCCTTAAAAATATCTTAAGCAATTACCTTACTTTCGCCAAAATGGTACATGGAACATCACCAGTATAGCAACCTGAAAATCAAGCACATGGTTTTAGTGAGATCTGGTTTCAACCTTAGACTATTTTCTCTGGGGATATGTAATAACTGGGGTCTTCAGGAATAAGTCAGCTACGTTTGATGCTTTGGAAGCTAACATTATCGTGTTATTCGCGAGATACCAGTCGCTATGCTCGAATATGTCGCCCAAAATTAAACCTTCCGAGTGGACCACCTCAGACGAAGTCATGGCCAACATTTCCATGATATCACTTTCATACACTTAACCCACTTAAGCCTGCTGTGCCAATTTGGGAACACTTCATTATTTCCGGCTTATGACAAAGTTTTTGACATTATTCAATATATGTTTACCTTATTGATAAACTAAAATTTCTATAACATCAAATACATTTTTTTTTTAAATTTTGTTTTTTTTAAAGTTACCGTAGTGCCAATTTGGGTACACCTCTTTAATTCCAAAAAAAAAAAAAAATTTTTGTTTTTTGTTTATATGTAATGAATTAAATAATAAAATAAACAATATTTTATTTTTTGTCCGGTAGTTTTTGTTTGGGCTTAAATGGGTTAATGCCATAAATTGTTCTTTTAACCGATAATAAAAATGTACATTATAATTTAAACCTCACGATGAATCACCCGATTTATCTATTAACTATTTGTTTATTATCAATGCTGAGTCCAGTCCTGTGCGAGTCGGATAATCGAGGTTCAACTGTATTACTTGAATTTTAATAAATGCATCATTCTATTTTTCTTTAATAAAATAAAATTATTTAGTTTCAGTGTATAAAAAATTTAGATTTTAATATTTACAATCTATAGAAGCAATAAAATAAAAATTCTTAATAGTGCCCAATATTCGATTAATCGAACACCATTTTTCTCAAAAACAAAACATCTAAAAAAAAATTTGGACTGCAGATTCGTGTTTTCTAGTCCCAAATTATCTATTTACCACCAGAAAAAAAAAATCGCTGGTACGAAATGGGTTAAAAACGAACCAGTGTTTAAAGTTCATTAAACTATAACGTTTTATATACTTTATACTATGAATACAGCTTATCTTCCTTAGAACCAATCTTAAAATCAGGAAAAAGTATGCTAATTTTCAAAAAAATTTGACTGGAAATCTTCTTTGATTTAAACTTCACTCGATTTTATATGATTTAAATTAATGTATGCCAATGCGAATTTATGTGTACGGCAATTCTACAATAACACAAAAACAACAGAAACACTGTATTGTAAGTGTTTACGGCTCAAAGTGTCAACCAATGCTAAACAAAACAATGTGAAACCAAATAAATTGGTTCGAACTTTCAAATATTGCAGGCTTTTTGCTGCCACCTGTAGCGAATTGACCCTGATATATTCATAATTTTGTAGTATGACATAAGACTGATGTTAAATGTTACGTTTCCTTGCTTTTAATGTTTTTTTTTTTTTTTTTTTGTAAAAAAAATATGAAGTAAAATTTTACTCTTTCTTATAGTTAAGTGCATTTTAAAGTTGTCCATGTTTTTTTTCAAAATCCAGGTGAATTTTTTCTACTGTCTAGTTAATTGACTCTGGGTATCTGGCAAGCCTATATAGTGCCCACTCCTGAAATGTTCCAACTGTCGGTGGAGGGTATCAAAGATAATTGTTACATTTCATATTTGAGGTTTTCTAAATTTCGTTTAGTTCAAATTATTAAAACTAATAAAACAAATTCTCTCTGTGCATTTTTGTACACTGCTGTTTTCAGTTATACTTTCTTAGTTTTGTTTTCGTCTTGTCTTTATTTTATTAGTTTATGTTCTGTGAGTGGATGATTCAATTTTGAAAAGTGGTTGTAATGTATTTCACGCTGAAAGAAGAGAACTCTAATTTTAAATTTTTAACTTTGCTTCATGTTTTTCGCACTAAGAAAAAAAGATAATAATTAACAGAATAAAATTAGCACACAATGTGTTCGAAAATAAGAAAATATTTTTGAAGAAAAACTTAACTGAACACAATTTTGTTTCTAAAGTTGTTTTTAAGAAAATAGCCACAGTGGGTCTGCATAAGTAAAATATTTTTTACTTGTTGATAAAAGATGAACTGAAATTGTTTTAAAATTCAGATAAACAATTTTTGACAAGTAAGAAAGTATAGTCAGTCAAACTCGACCATATGGTTACGATCATTTTTATATCATTTACATAAAGTTTTGCTAAAATATTTAAAAGAGATGCGTCGTAAAATGCGATTATCGGGAATATGTACTATATTATAGACATTGTGAACGAGATTTGGCGAAGCTGTTAATTTGTATCTACAAATTCCTCGTATTAGTTTTGCCATAAGCTTTAAAAAATTTTTCAAAAAACTTTGACATATCAGAAATACCCTTTAACAGGGATCGTTAAAATTATTACTTTTTTAATAAAAATCAAAAAATAAAAGTAAATTTCTGAGTTTTTTTATATAATATTCTTAATTTTTTTTTGCCAAAAAAAGTTTGTGTCATTATTATTATTTCTATACCCTTCAAAACTTATTGTGAAGTGGGAATACAGTTTGTTATTCCATGTGAAACATTTTTAATATGTATTCATACAAGACTCCAAAAAGTATAAATATATATATTTTGCGTCGTTGTGTAATAATAAGTCAATTAAGCCATTTCATTCCCAGAAAAAACTTCGCATACAAAATAATGTGTTGAGTAATCAGAAAAACATATAAGCACTACTTCCAATTCTACTGAAAAAACCAATGAATTTTAAAAGGGATGTCCCAAAATGAACGCAGTCAAAAGTAAGTCAGTATTTTTTTTTTAACTACATACATCAAAAAAAAGTGGTTATAGAAGTTGTTGTAGAAGAAGTTAAAGCAGAAAGCTACTAGATAATGAGTGAAAAAAGCTATTAATTTTGAAGAAGTAAGCGAAGTTTTTATTGGGTTTTGTCTATCTTTCTGTCCGTCTGCTGAAATCATGTTCACTTGCGAACGACTCAAAAGAAAAACATCATTGGTGTCAAATTCTTTCTAGTTTTGCTATGCAGAGAGTTATGCAGCCAAATGTGGAACAACTCACTAAAAAATTATAATTTGTAACAAAAACTAACATAAGTGATGCCAGAATCTACGAATTGACATTAGATTTTGCACAAATTCGTTTTATATAATTAGAAACCATACTACTAAGCTTCGTCATGATCGGTCTTTAACTTACAATAGGGTCTATAGCAAGCCTAGAAAGCCTTATTAACCATATGCCCGATATAAAGCCCACTATCGGAAAACGCTTCAGTACGCCTAAAACTGTCAGGAATAACGTGTGCGGATACCTGCAGCGAAAATGTATAAAATTCGGATGATAACACTGGTTTACAGCCAAAAAAGAACCAAGAACGCTACATGCCTAGATAAGTTAATTGGGACCTCCTGAACACGAAAAACGCTGTAATTTTTTTTTCTAAGTACCGTTTTTTTAGATAACGGTACTTTTGTGTTTTTCGGGGTAGGTCCCACTTAATCTCTGTGGAGCCCAACCGATAAACTATTTGGTAAACGAATAAAACATTCCAGATCTTTACTATAACGTAGAAAAAAACTAAATAAAAATGAAAAATTTTGAAAGAAAAACGTAAAAAATAGGCAAATTTTGAACGTTGAGGTGCCATAACTCAGCCACTTCTTATCAGATTGAAATTTCGACGGAAAAGGCATTCAATTACCTTTCCAACGATTTGCCATTTATCTCGCTCGGAATTTTCGGTTGGGCTCCACAAGGGTTTGAGTGGGACCATACACTAAAAAACACAAAAGTACCGTTATCTAAAAAACGGTACTTAGAAAAAAAAATTATCAGCTGTTAAAAGGGTGGTCAAATAAAGCAGTGATGCCAACTTAAAGTTGCACCACTCCAAAAAACACCCTTTACTTATTCGATATTTCGATACCCTTTATATAAAAAATGAGAAACAATAGCACAGGCAGGACTTTACAATTCCATAGCATTCAAAGTTTAATATTTTTATTGTTAATACTTTTTTTTTTAATTTTATTAATATTTCCATTGAATTTATTTTTCTACACTACTGTTCTGGGCAGAATCTCTGCAGAAAATTAGCACTTTCTTTGGGCATAATTATATTGTTAAAATTTTCCTAATTGTTTTCAGATGTCAACCTTTATTTTGTTTGTACTTTTTATTTTTCTCCAATGTTTTGGACATTCATGTTAAAATATTTGTTTTTTTGCTTAAAAAAAACTAAATTTTTTTTCTTTTTTTCTGCAAAATTTACATTTAAATAACACTAAAACAGAAACTTTTTCTTTTTACAAAATTAGTTTTTGTCTGAGGATTTTTGTAATTAACTGCAAAATAGAGTTTTGCTACAAAATTATTTTTCCCATCATGTTTGCAACAGTAAAAGAATAAAGTTAAATAAAATGAAACAACTAAAAATGCTCTAGTGGTTTATGCCGAATCTTTTTGATACTCTACACAAAGAAAAAGATTTTTCATAACACTCAGGATAAATAAAGTTTTTTATATTCAATTTAAGTACGAGTCGTACTTAAAAATTTAAGCATAAATAACACTAAAACGTACTGAAGACAATTCTAAATGGAACTACTTTCGAAAATATATCCCGGAATTTTTTAAAATAAGATTTAAATTCTTTAGCAAAGTAAAAAAGATTGAATTTTTCGTTGGTGGTGCCACTCTAAGAGTAAAATTACATGGTGAGCGTTTTAATCTCATTTCACATATTAGTCTTATCTTTCAGCATTGCATTATGTATGCAAGTGTGTTTCACAAAGTTTGTTGTAGAAACAACAACAACACCACACAAGTTGAAAAAAACGAGTTGCTTGTTTTGTGTAGAAACAACAACATTAACAGTACAAGAAGAAAAACATACATTGTGTTCATGTTAATAAAGTCAAATAAAAAGCAAAAGTTCCCATTTAGTTTATATTTAGTTAAATACATAAAATTTTTAAGTATAAACCTTGTCGGGCATGATGCTGGTGTTTATAATTGAAATTCTGTTAGGTGTACAACGGGTTGTCCTTATGTCTATGGTTCTCTGGGCTAAGTGTTTTAGGTTGGAATCAATCTTTTTTCACTTTCGGATTATTTCAAGTACTAATTCAGGATTAAATCAACTTTATTATACTTGAATCAAGCACATTTTGGGATTGATTCAATCTTAGGCCCCTATTACGGTTTACAACTCAACTCAGTTGAGTTGTAATTAAGACAACTGGTTGTGATCAGTTGTAATTTTTGTTATGTTTTTGTTCACCGAAATATAGCAAAGTTGTAAACCATAATACAAAAATTAAGAAATTACAACTCAACTGAGTTGAGTTGTAAACCGTAATAGGGGCCTTAGTTTTACTTACATCAATCTCATTTTCGGATTATTTCAAGTACGAATTCGGCATTAAATACGGATAAGTTAATTATTTTGCACTTGAATAATCCGTACTTGAATCAATCCTTCTGTACTTAATTCAAGAAATACCGTACTTACCGTAATATTGATACCGCTTTGAATTGATTTAAGTACGAATGAATTGATTTGTTTGAGTGTAGCTTAATTTTGATATCGAACCATTCAAAAGACTGCTGTGCCAAAACGGAACCATCTGATTTAGTGCATAATACTCTTAATCCATTTTGTGGTGTAGGGTATCTTAACAAAATATAAACAGTTTATATTTATCTAGCAGATTGTAAATTGCTTGAATCGATTCTGCTGTTGCTTTCGTTAACTCAAGTTGCTTGTTTTTAGTTTTTCGCATACAAAATATTGCTGCTGGCAATTTTGTTAAGTTGTCTGTCATTGTTTTAGTAGTGAGTATTTGTACGTCCCTTTTGTATTCTACTGTTTTACATGAATGTTTTACGTTTTATCTCTGTTGCCTTTGAGGTTGTGTTAATTTATCAGCAATTAAAACGCAAAAACAGCGACTAAAAGCAAAAAGTATTATCATCTCTAAAGTTAAGTGCATGTTTGTTAAAGATGACTGACATCAATCTCAAAGGAAAAGTTATTCTCTTAACAAAAAATAAATAAATAAAATATAATGCAAAAATAGAGAACGAAAATGTTAATAGAAGAGTATCCAATTTTTTGACTTTTGGTTTTGTTCGGGTAAGGAATTAATCGATTTTTCAATTTTAATATTGCTCGATTAATCAAATAAGAGTTTTAATATATTCGAATAACTCGAATAATTTAAATATCTAATTTTATCCATTAAGAAAAAACATACATGTCAATTTTGTTCAATTCTTTTATTTTCAACAGAAGAAAAAAAACAAAAATGTATAATTTTTACTACGTAAAAAATTCTAATGGCCGTTTTCTCAATGTATCGTCAAGCTAACTGCCTGTTAATAAATCTCGACATAAATTTGTTAGACTGATAAACTGTCCATTGACAATTTTGGTTTTCTCAATATACCGAAAAAAAACATTATTCTCAGTTTTGTGATACGTCATCATCCAGACTTGCAATTTTAGTTGCAGAAATTCTTGAGTTTATTGGTTGGTGTAAGGTGAGAAGATTGGGGAAGGGTTCCCCTTTTTAATGTACTCTGCAATTTTGTTTTGTTTTATAAATCTTACACTTTTCAACTTGAAGTTGACTGTAGTTGTATTTGTATTTACATACAAACATATATATATATATAAAATAAAAAGAGCAAGATACAACTAGAAAATTGCAACCCTAGAATTTCATATTTTGGACACTAGTGCAATTTCAAAAAAGGATTTAAAAAAAAGGATGTGAAAGTTGGGACCCAAATGATTGATGGAATATCTGTACGTCAAATTAATTACAGTGTACAACAGTTTCAAACTTTTTACAAAATACAGAGTTCTGACAATGGGTACTGGTAGAGGAGACAAAACAAAAATGTACATGTGTCGGTCTTTTTAAAGATCACATCGGAATTTAATTTTCGAGGTGATTAAAATGTCCCAGCTTTGCCTTGTTCTTGCAGCATATCGGTATATAAAACTATGTTTTCTTTACATCTGAGGTGTAGAATATCTTTAGCAATTCTGTAGAAAATGTTATGGCCAGTATTTTTGTGGATTTTTGTGGAACATATTAACCCTCTAACTCCCTGTCATAACGCCATTTTTTGGCTATATTCTAACAAATCGTAAAAAAACCCCGAAAAAGATGAGGGCAAAGATGAAATGTTCTACAAAACTGTTGGCCATACAATTTTACTTCATATGGCTGATCACCCCAAAAACCAAAACTTAACACAAATACCAAAAACCAGTCAAATTCAAGGTTACCCATTAAGAGTTAATACTACCCTTAATGGAGAATGTTGTATTTGACTGGTTTTGGGCGACAAAATAGAAGCAAATGAAACATTCAGACAACCGAATTTCTTAAATCTGCAGTTTTTCGTTGGGAAAAAATATAATCGCCTAATGAGCGGAAGTTAGATAGCTAAAGCTTCTAAACAAGGAGCGGGTGTATATTTTTGCCGAATTATGTACTCAAACTTCTACGAAATCTCTTACGTATGGAATTTGACTTTTATCGTGATTTGCATTACTTGTCACACATACATTCACATCTAAAAGAGGACTAAAATATGTACAAAATTATGTGTAATAAAAATAAATGCAGAAGTTAACAACACGTAATTTAGCTCTATTTACGGCCAATTTCTTTAATCTGCAGTTTTTCGTTGTAAAAAAAGATTATCGCTTTGTCGTGTGTGTACCATTTATATGCACATAACTATTTAGTTTGTAATTTAAGAACATTGTTTATTTTTAAGTATTTTTATATTTTTATTATTGCAATTTAAATTTGAAGAAATGCAACATCAGAATTCCCAAATATTGATTAATAAACGGCGAGTTAATTTAACAATCAACTTGTTTTACTCTCTCTGTAAAAGGGCATATTCATGCAGGGCTAATGCAGCAGCAGTGCTAAGATATTACTTAATAACTTCATAAAATTTGTACTTTAAGCCCTACTGCTTAATGAGAAAACTTTTAAACACAATAGGTTAGGTTAGGTTCCATTGGCAGCCGTGATCAAGCACAGCTCACGTGGGTCCATTAATTAGTTCCCGTTGTGTTACCATGTCACACCGTCTCCCATGGGTCCTATGTTGTCTGGCTGCTAGTGTTCCCACGCAGCCATCCGGTCGATTCAGTAAAGGAGTGAATCCTGTTTACATCAACATCAGAGAGACAAGTTTTGTCCCCAAGGGCTCTTCGACCAAACATTTCGAGTCTTAGATCTCCGAAAACCGGGCAATTACAGAGAAGATGTTCCGTTGACTCTTCCTCCTCCTCATCGCCGCAACTTCTGCAAAAGTCATTGTAAGGGAGCCCCAGCCTCTGGGCGTGCCTCCCAATGGGCCAGTGGCCAGTTATAACCGCAATCAGGTTTCTTAGATGATGTCTGGACAGCTGTAGTGCCCGACGTGTCCTTTTTTCATCTATGACGGGCCAGATTTTCCTGGTTTCCCCACAGGTAGTTTCATCGTGCCACCTCCGACTGGCGATAATATGAAACTTATGCGCTATAAGTTGCTTGCTCCTTGGGAGCGATGCACCTACATTACATGTTGAACCGTCTCGATTCAAGGTGGTGCCTGCATGCGCCAACGAATCCGCCATGCAGTTCCCCAGTATGTCCCCGTGTCCGGGGACCCAATTAAGGGTGACCAGTGAATGTCTCGCTATCTCATCCAGAGACATCCGGCATTCTCGGACAATTCTCGATGTGATGAACACATTCTCCAGGGATCTTATGGCCGCCTTGCTATCGGTAATAATGTGAATATCCCTTCCAGATATTTCACCGTACCGGATGCGTCTCGCGGCTGTGTGGATGGCCATTATCTCGGCCTGGATGACACTGCAGTGGTCCGGCAGCCTCATAGGAATGCTCCAGTTTAGCTGCTCGGAGTATATGCCAGAACCGACACCATACAGTGTTTTAGACCCGTCCGTGAAGATTTTTATCGCATTCGCGGGAATTTGTAGGTCATCATAGTGGACCACGTTATCCAAAATGCTTACCGTGAAGCCAGGATCAAAGATCGGCTCGGGTGTGACATAATCAACATCCATGTGCCAATTAATTTCGTTCAGAATATTAGCATGTCCGATATTGAAATCCCTCCATGCTCCGGTGGCCCTTAGTCTTACCGCCGCGTTCGCAGCCAGCCTTTTGGCCAAAATGTCTGGTGGTAACCAGTTTAAAATCGTAAACAATGCCTTAGAGGGGGTTGTTCTAATGGCACCTGTTACCGCTATCGCCACCATTCTCATTGTACGTTCAAACCCAGTTTGATGACTCTTCACCTTGAGTGCCGGCCACCAAACAGCTGCCCCGTAGAATAGAATGGGTTTAATGACACATTCGTATAGCCAGTATACATTCCTCGGGTTAATTCCCCAGTTAAGACCAATGGCCCTCTTGCAGCAATACAATGCAGTTGCCGCCTTATTAGTCCTGGAAATGGTGTTCATCCTCCAGTTCAGTTTGCTGTCCAATATTAGCCCCAGATACTTGGCGCTGTCAGACATTTCCAGTGAGACCCCCTTTATCCTCGGGGTATCAAATTTGGGAATTTTGTATCTCCTTGTGAAAAGTACCAGTTCCGTTTTGGCAGGATTTACATCCAGTCCACATCCCTGGCACCATTTTGTTAGGACGTCCAATGCGGACTCCATTAGTTCAGACAATAGTCTGGGATCTTTACCCAGAGCCACAACTGCAACGTCATCCGCATATGCAACCGTTCTGCAGCACGTCCTTTCCATGGCCCTGAGTAAGGTATTCATATTCAGATTCCAAAGTAATGGTGAGAGTACACCACCTTGCGGGGTGCCCCTAGTCGCAACCTTGGAGATGTTCGAGGCGCCTAAGTTGGATTCGATACGCCTGAAGTGCAAGATGCTGCTGACAAATTGAATAATCGCCGGGTCGATTTCCAAATGTCTCATTGCGTTAATAACCGATTCAGGTCTAACGTTGTTGAAAGCGCCCTCAATATCCAGGAATGCAACTAAAGCAAATTCCTTGTAGTGCAGGGATCTCTCTATGTGGCCCACCAATGAGTGAAGCGCAGTTTCAGTGGACCTTCCCTTCGTGTAGGCGTGCTGAGCCAGTGACAAGGAATTGTGTCCCAATGATGATCTAATATGCATATCCAAAATCCTCTCTAGTGTTTTCAATAGAAAGGAGGATAGACTAATCGGTCTAAAGTCTTTAGCCATAGTGTGAGATGTCTTCCCACTCTTATATGTTGTCCAAGTTGATGGGACATGTGAGAGGCTCAGGCAGGCTCTAAATATTGCCAGGAGCCATGGCATCAATATTCCCAGGTTCTTTTGCAGGTCCGCTGGGATAATGCCATCCGGGCCTGGAGATTTAAAGGGATGGAAGCTTTTGACCGCCCATTCCACACGATGGCAAGTTATCGGAATATTAGAAATATCCCGAGTGCCACTAAGTGTTCCTTCCCTAGGCACATCATCAGTGCAACCTGGGAAGTGTGTATTCATCAGGACCTCAAGGGTGTCCCGACTGTTTGTGGTCCAGGATCCGTCCATCTTCCGTATATACGATGGAATAGCTGGTTTAGAGGATAAAATCTTACGTAGCCGACTAGTCTCCGAGGAGTTTTCCACATCGCTGCAGAATTTCCTCCATGACTGTCTCTTGGCCTTCCTGATAAGATTTTTGAATCCATTTACTGAGGACTTGTAATTGTTCCAAACACCATTACGCTTTGCCTCATTAAAGAGTTTCCTGCTTTCTTTGCGTTTTTCAGCAATCTCCGCATTCCACCATATGGGCTTAGCTTTGCCCTTCCTGTAGATTCTTTTACAGGATTCGTTTGTTGCCTCAATTAAGACACCAGTCAGTGACTCCACTGCGGAGTCGAGCATGGACACACTGTCTATGAGAACCGGGCACATAGGCAGCTTGTCCCCGAGTACACTCGCATAGATAGACCAATTGGTCCTTCTTCTATTCGTGTAGGGTTTAGCTGAATCAGCTCTAAAAGAAAAATTGAAATCAATATACATGTGATCAGAGAAGGAACAGTCCTTTGACACGTTCCAATCGCTAATCAAATCTGAGAACTTATCACTAATAAGCGTAATATCAAGAACCTCCCTTCTGTTAGTCACAATAAAGGTGGGCTCACTACCCCTATTAACTACTGTTAGTTCATTTTCTACTATGAAGTCCAAAAGCGACTCACCTCGTGGATTGACATCCGAGCTTCCCCAGACGGTATGATGTGCATTAGCGTCAGCACATATTATTAGAGGGATGTTGCGCCTGTTGGCATGCGACATCGCCTTCCTGGTTGTGGAGTTTGGGGGATTAGCACCCTGGTCATGTGCCATGTAGCAGCTCATAAACCAAACTGTTCTGGTTTTGCCTTCTACTGCGACAGTGCAGGTGTCCTTATCGCTAAAATCAGAGAGAATGAAAGCTTAAAGGATGTTTTTGACCATTACACAGGCCCTGGTCTTACCTTGATCGGCTGCGTACAGAGTACTATAGCCGTCTAAACTGAGTCCGCAAACCCTGTCTTTATACAACAATGGTTCTTGGATGCATACAAGCTCCTCCGTGCCTGAAGCCAATCGGAGGAGAAGGGCAGCTGACGCCGCTTTAGAGTGATGAAGGTTGATTTGTGTAACCTTCATCATAGCTCATCGCTATGGACGACTGTGACGTTGGCATCCTCTGGGTCGTCGTCCGATTCCAGTAGGATGTCCTCATCGTCCGCCACTTCCATCTTGCCAAAGAAGTCACCCACAAGCCCACTGACCGATTGAGTGTCTTCATTGGCCGATGACATAGCGGAATCGTCTTCCATATGCTCCGTTGATGCTGTTGACGTGGTGGTAGTCACCGGAGCTTGAGGCTTCCCTTTGTCATCACCTTTGTAGACTCGGAGGAAGATAGTTCCAAATCCATAGAATATCTTCCCCTGTGTCTTCCGAAGTGACGGCAGAGAGTCACTGTTTATTATAACAGTGGCCTTCCTGGACTCTTCGACAGATTCAGTAACCCTCACTACTTTCCAGTCCTGTGTGGGTAGCTGGGGGTTACTGATCTGTATAATTTCCAGGATCTCCTTGGGGTCGGATGGCTCAGCGGGGATCTTAGCAATAGATCTGGGCCTTTGCGGTACATCGGCCAGAGGTATTGCCTCAATCCTAGCGCCCTGCCAAACTTCCCCCAGGGACTCCACGGCATCCTTGTACAGCAGCGCTGAACGCTCATCTGCACACGCTATCAGTTTAATGTGACCTTGATACCAGCCGGCATCTTCACATTGTGGTGGTGGTCCAGGGTTACCCCTTAAGACATTCAGGAACGCCCTACTAAGTGCGACGACAACCAGCTTCCAGTTCTTGGATGAAATGGTGCCGTCACTAGCGTTGCGGTCAATGATCGCCCAAATGAGGTGGTCTTTAGCCACATCTTTGTACGACCTGGTTTGTGGCCGTTGAGGCGTATATTTGGACCGTTTAGTCCCAGGAAGAGTGTCCTCCCCTGACCGTTGCCGTTTAGGCGCTGCTTCGGTTGGCTTCCGTTCAGGATTGCCTTCCTTGGCAGAGGGAGATTCACGTTTTAAACCCTCAATATGGGTTTTTGCCCACTGGAGAGAGGTTTTCTCCTGCTCAGTGAGTTCACCAACCGGTTTTCCACCAAGTCGGCTAATGATTTTGTAGGCGGAGCGCCTGGTTATAAAGGCCCGTTTGGATGCATTTATGTGCCTTTGGGGTTTATTAATAACTGCCGTTGAGGCTGAGGGAGGTGCATCAGAGGGCATCGAATCTTTCTTCGTGTGCTCTCTTTGCACAGGTTTCGGCACTTGGGAAACTGGATTTCTGGCAGACTGAGTCTGTACCTTCAAGCCAGCACCCGAGGAAGGGGTTTCGACGGGTTTTTCTCCCGTCCGGACCTGGGAAGCCTTAGAGGTACCTGGTTTCGAAGAACCCTGTACCAAGCTTGGTTTACGACCGCCTGAAGGCTTAGTCACGAGTTTTTGCGCACTAGTAGCTAACCGTCTAGCAGAGCCTGGCGCAACCACCTTGCTAGACGAGGTCTCAGTAGCATTCAACTTACTACAGCCTGATACCGACGCTGTAGTAGTAGGGTCTCCGGGGATTATGAAGCCCTTTGCCGGATACTTAGGGCATGAATTTTCGGACATTTCGGGGGGGGGGGGGGTGAGAATTGGGGTTGCATTTTATGCCTACCTGCCAGGCGAAAGAATACCTGCCGCTCCTCTGGAGACAGACGCAGACCATCAGCCGCTCAATATGAGAACAGACGCTGATGGATTTTATTGCGGACCGACGGCCTTCAGAAGGCCCAACATTTGACCGTAAAAGGCCAGCGGACGCATAGTCATTAGCCGCTCCAACTAGGAGAAACAGACGCTAATAGACAGGGGGGGGGGGTAGTTCTTGGTTTGTACTCGGTTTAGACCCTTCTGGCATGGGAGGCCCTACCGGTCTTGACTAACGTCACTACCGCCAGCATGACTCTAAACGTCCTTGTACTTAAGCCCTCGCATCGCGGCAAGATGACTACCCATTCGCGAGGGTTTAAACACAATAGATAGGTTAAAAAATTGAATAGCCCGGCTGCAAAAAATACAGTTTATAATGCAATAAAAAGACCGAAACAAGATAAAAAAAAAAAAAAAAAAAAAAACAAAATTAAAATAAGCTTTAAGCTAACTATAACTTTAACTTCCAGTTAACAACTTGTTTTTGACAGTTATAACTAGGCATTGCTGTTCGGTTTTAACCGAAACCGAAACCGCAGTTTTCAATGCCTAAAAACCGAAAACCGACAAAAAAAAAAAAAAAAAAAAAACCTCGGTTTTAAGCTTTTACTTTAAAAATAGATTTATGCTTAAAGATATTGCAAATTATATTTACATAATACTCGTACTTCAACATAAAAAAGTAAAAAAGCGAATCATAAAGGACTCATAAAGGACTCATCAAGAAGAGTCGCGGGTAGGGTACAATTTTCTCCCACCAAATGTATCTTTTATAATCAGAAATTGAGCGCACACAGAAAAAATTTTCACCAAAATTTTTTTTAATTAATTCTATAATGCTGTTTTAAAAAATTTTTTTAATTGTTCCAATTAATTTGCCTTAATTGAAAACAAAAATTTTTAGTTTAACTGTGATACATTAACAATAACAACCTGTGATATTAAATTACTTGTTTATTTTTAGTTTTCAATTAATTTTAAACAACTTCGTGTTTTATGTTGTAAAACTTGTGTGTTTTTTATTATAAAATGTAAATTTAACAAAGATTAAATATTTAATAAACTGAAAATCCCAGATGAAGTTGGAAAAGACCATATAAAAATATAAATAAATAATCTTTTATTTAAATACAAATGACCTTGAAAGCCTGTTTAGATAAAATCTAAGAAAATAATAAAAATTATAATGTTTGTGTGTTTATTTGCAAATATGAAAACATACACACAAACTTCAAAATATTTTAAATTCTCAAACAATTTTTTAATTGTTTCAATTAACTGTGTTGTTTGAAAAAAATATTTTGATTTGTGTTTACGTTTTATATGGCCTCTTTTACTGGTGGTCAAATTTCAATTAAACCTATTGATTGAAACTGAACAGCAAGAAAAGCTCAAACTTACAAATGCGTTAATTGATACGATCAATTTGTTTGCAGGCGGAAAATCAGTAAAGAATTTAATTAATAGTACAAATTTCTAACAAATACGTTAATTGAAGTTGGTTTTTAATTTTTTCTGTGCATATTCGGATTTTTTAGTCGCGCTGAAGAGTCAAATAGACTCGAATATGATTAAAATTGTATCATAGTTAAATCTTTGAGGAATCAGCTTCACGAACAAAATAAGTGCATATGAGCTCAATTTTCGATAATAAATAATACACTCGTTGTGAGAAAATGAATCACCTCAAAAAATCAATTGGGATACAATTTTCTGATTTCTTTTTGAGATTATGAATAAATCAATGATTTTTTTCAATGATTTCATATTTTGAATCACATATGAATGCATTTTCAAAAGCTCAAGTGATAAATCAGTTTGTTATCATCAAAAATGATCTGAGAAAACTCATTTGGGTCATCTTTACAAAAAATTATAACCCAAATGCTAGCTGGGTTGAAATAAATATTTTTTTATTTATTAAAACATACACAATATATACGGGGCAATCCAAGTCAAATCGGACAGTTTGGAAAAAAATATTTTTTGATTTCCTTTATTTTTTACTGTGTTGATGTTCCTTCTCAACAGCACATTTAAGCAAATTTTCAGATATTTTTGGCTTATAGTTACAGATGACGAATATTATAAAATCGCGTTAAAAGAAAACTATGTTCAAATAAATATTTCTAACTTTAATTAGTATTGTGGTTATTTTGTTGAACTATTAATGGTTTTTAATCCAAATTTTTAATAATTTTAATTAGGCTTAAGTTCATTAAATTTAATTTTCATTAAATTATTTTTATGAAGAAAGGAATTTTACAACATGAAAATTAATTAAAATTGTTAATGATAATCTTTCATTCTTGACCGTGGCCGGGGCTCGAACCCGGGCCGGCAGGTTACCATGACATGTTTCGATCGCAACCACTCGATCTCCTCAGATGGATTTGCCGTTTTACACTCGCAGCCATCGACGACTGCTGACGTCAATAGTCAAACATCAATCCTTAAACCAAATTGTATTTTAACCTTTGGTAGATCGAAGTTTGCTTTTTTGAATGATTATCCATCTTAATTGATTTAACATGTTCTTCCTTACTTCTGTTTTTTCGTACTTTTGTCAAGAATTTTTCTTGAAGTCCAAAGTACATTTTTTGTTTTTTTCATTTTTTTGTCCTTCTTTTTCTTGTTGACCTTTTTCAGCACAACTTGAAGGACAAATGAATACATAGAGCTCGTGCCTTAGCTTTAACAATAATTAGTATTGTGGTTATTTTGTTGAACTATTAATGGTTTTTAATCCAAATTTTTAATAATTTTAATTAGGCTTAAGTTCATTAAATTTAATTTTCATTAAATTATTTTTATGAAGAAAGGAATTTTACAACATGAAAATTAATTAAAATTGTTAATGATAATCTTTCATTCTTGACCGTGGCCGGGGCTCGAACCCGGGCCGGCAGGTTACCATGACATGTTTCGATCGCAACCACTCGATCTCCTCAGATGGATTTGCCGTTTTACACTCGCAGCCATCGACGACTGCTGACGTCAATAGTCAAACATCAATCCTTAAACCAAATTGTATTTTAACCTTTGGTAGATCGAAGTTTGCTTTTTTGAATGATTATCCATCTTAATTGATTTTACATGTTCTTCCTTACTTCTGTTTTTTCTAACTTTTTCAATATTAGTCCAAATATAATATTGTTACGAAAGTTAAATTATCTAAGAATTATTTATAGTAAAAGTTATAAGTTATCTTGTAAGTTATAGTTTTATGTCATATTAGTTACTTAAAATTGTCATGTACAATTTTCAACACAACTGTTATTTTAAAATAATTCCTATATGAATCTCCCAGTCATTTCTAGAAATGGTTTAAGAACATAATAAATAGTTTTTACGGGAAGGTTCAGGAAAAATCTAGAAATAATTATAAAATATAAAAGGGGGTGACTCATGTATAATGAGTTGAGTTTGTTTTGAGAAACGGTTCTGTTCGTAACTAATAATTGTGAACAAAATAATTAATAAAGTTTGTTAAGTTAAATAAGTGTGTGTTTTTATTCGGATTTGCAATTTAAAAGAACTCAAACGCGTTTATTAAAGAAAAAACGTAACAATATTTTTTGTCTACTATCCAATAAAAAATAGCTAAAAAGTTTTCTTCATCAAAAAATTAAAAAGGTTTGTAGAAATTTTAAAAAAATACTTAATAAAATAAAAAAATATTAATCATAGTTTTTTTAATAAACAAAAAAATGTTCTACAGTGGTTTAATTGAAAATTTTTTTTTTTAACAAATTTCAAAAAATCAGAAAAAAGTAGTAGTTTTTTGAATCCCACAACCAAATGTGTCTTAAAATTTGAGAAAAAAAATCATAATTTAACACAAACGAAATTCAAGAAAATCAAAAGTAACAAACAGGGAAAAAAAATTTATTTTAAATATTAAATCCCGAAAATCGCATCCAAGCCAATTATGCAAAATTTTTTTCTATTTTTTATTGGATAGTAGATAAAAAAGGAAAAATATACAAAAAAAAAATTATTCTATTTGGACTAATATTGAAAGAGTTATAAGTATTCGATATCTCTGTAACTATAAGCCAAAAAAATTTGAAAATTTGCAGAAATGTGCTATTGAGAGGAAACATCAACACAGTTAAATATAAAGGAAATCAAAAAATATTTTTCTCCAAACTGTCCAATTTGACTTGGATTGCCCGATATATGTATATGGGCTTATGTAGTTTTATTGGGATATTTTCATAACCGAAAACCGAACCGAAACCGACCGGTTTTAATCATTTTAAAACCGAAACCGCGGTTTCACATTTTTACGGTTTTTAGCAAACTCTAGATATAACTGATAGTCAGATATAACTGAACTTGGTGAAATTGGCCCCTAGGCAGTTAAAAATTTTAAAAAATAATTTTTTATTAGAAAAGTAGAATTTTCTAAGAAATTATTTTTATTCGATTAATTGACATAAATTGTTCGAGTTATTCTCTATTCGAAATTGGCTATTTCAATTATTGCTATTATTCAAATAATTGCGAAAAATAAATCGATTAATCGCACAAGTATTAGTCGTATGGATACTCTAGTAAATAGTATGTACGTAGATTTGTTTTTATAATACATACGAATCTTTTATAAGCTGTGCTTTAAAAAGCAGCTATTTTCTATAAAATGTAATTAAATGTTTAAGCTTGTTAATTAAAAGACACTCACACCAAATCTCTATGGAACTTTCCTCGTTGTCTTAAAGTCTTTGGTATTATCGTGGTGACGACATGTAAGATAAGACGGCAAAAGTTTGTCGTTATTCATAACATGTGTGTAATTTATTTTAATTTTGGAATGAAAAATAAGATCCAGATATTTAAGGCACAGTTGATATTAAAATAACACAGTTTCGTAGATGTTTTAGTTAAAATATTACGGATCTAGATGCTATATTTTTATATTTATTATTTTAAAGCCCTAAATGCTGACATCTAGACAAAGAATTTGATTTAATGATTGCTATTTACCAAAACAAACAAACAAACAAACAAACAAACAAACAAACAAACAAACAAACAAACAAACAAACAAACAAACAAACAAACAAACAAACAAACAAACAAACAAACAAACAAACAAACAAAAGAACTAGTAAGGAACTGTAGTTGGTCGGATCCGACCATATGATACCCAATATCACAGTATGAAAGAACAGATTTTAGCAAGTGAACCTTATTTGGCACCCATGGTCATCATGGACCCGCCAGAGCAAAATTCTGTAATTGAGTCTAAGATTCATAAAAAAGTTCTTTGTGCCGAATATTATTTAGATACTTTCATCTATATTCAATTTATTTGCCTTTAAATTATTTTAGGAAAAGGGTTAATTTTCTCTAAAATCGCGACGTGTACTTTGCGCATAAGGTTTACATGGACATGGCCAGACGGACGGACAAGAATCACTTTCTAAATCGATCGGTATACTTAAAGATGGTTGTAGGACCAATATTTTAAGGTGTTACAAAAATCATCTTGCACTTGTGCAAATGATTGTAAGTGCCAATGTTTTGTTTTATGCTTTCGACGTTTACTGAGAGAAATCGGCAGGAGAATAGAGAAATGAGATACTGGGATCAAAAGCGCTCAAGAACTTGTTGAATAAAGCAAATGTTGGCTCAACCTTATAACTCGACAACTTTTTTACTAGTCAAGCATTGCAGCAAGATTTTCTTGAAGCCAGTTATCGTGCTACTGATACCATGAAGGAAAAATGAACAAATAATTGCCCACTTGATTATGTCAAGAATACGATAAAAAAAGACCGTGCTTAATTTGACAACTGATTTGATAAAGCCAATAAAATTTTGTTCATGCGATGGCTTGACAATAGTGTATGTACCAACGAAGACTCCTCCCATCGTCGATCCAGCTAAATAATCTCTTGTACCATATAGATCAGCTTTGCGAGACAAAAAAAAAAAAAAATGGTGGTGAGTTATATCTTTAACCTTGATTTGCCTGTAGTCAAAGGACTTTTCGGAAATGTATCACTGTGCTGCATCTAATGCGCATATGTGATAAGTTTGCGATGCTCATGCAAATTTGCTGATTTCAATGTTTGTTTGTTGCGCAGTTTGCTTAAATTTTGGACACGATATGCATCAGACTTTTTTTTGATGCGCGATTAAGAGTTGTTTGCGCATCATCTGTGTATCAAGCTGCGCATTAGATGCACTAATGCATTACCAAACATCTTCTGACTGATGGATATGAGCAACTACGATGCGCCGGTTGGTACAGTGAAGCACGTTGGTAATGTAAGAAATGCATCGGGGGGATGTTTTAAAAAATTTCACGTCTGAGCACTGCCATTTTTTCCGAATCGAAGATGTTTTTTATTTTATTTTTTTTTTTAAATGTTTAATTAGGTAAGTTCAGAAAGGCTGGTGCGCAGTACACTTAACGACCTCACCCAGAGACCAAAATGGTCCATTGTAACGATTTAGTAAGTGAAAAAAATCTAGTATAAAAGAATAACAGATTTAAGGAGTGAAAGCAAAGAAAAAGAGAAAAATGCGGACAGCAGAAAACAAAAAACTGCTCTACAAGTGCCCAGTCTCCTGCCGCGCAGCCAGGTCTTTCCCATTACGAATCCCGTCAGATTCTCCATCCCACAGCTCGAGACATCTCTGTATTCGCGCAAGAATATTCTACCCAGCTACCTCAGCCTGCTGTTCTGTAGTCTGATACAGTGGCACAGAAAGTGCTCAACTGTTTTTAACTTCTCTGAGTTCTCACACAACCTACATATGTATATCTGACAAATCAGATCTTATTCTCACCGCTATCATGCCTATCATACAGTGCCCCGTAATAATCTATCTATTATAGCTATCATGGTCCTACTCTTGCTCAGCAGCGCATCTGAATTTAACCTACTAAGCACCAACCGCAGCGTGCGCGATACCTGGCAATCCGTTCGGTTTCGCTAGGCCCGATTAGTCCCGCTTAGAACCCATTCCCTAATTATTCCAAAATAGAAGCCCATTGGAGGCCTGACAGCCTTCAAACTGTCACGATCCTCTATTGCCGAGCCAAGTCTCACCAACCCATAAGCTATCAAGTTGCCGGTCATGTTGCAGTGACCCGGTTCCGAGCACAGCATTACCGCATAATTTCCTAAGATTTCACCTATAGCCCTCCTGCAATCATCCACTAGCCTGGAGTTCACATAACAGCCCATCAAGGCCCTAAGAGCCGCCTGGCTGTCTATATACTGCCCCGGTAGGCTAGCTGGTTGTGAGCTAGCCTATCATCGCCGGGGTTGTGGGTTCGATTCCCGCCAGAGACTCTGGTTTTCTGCAGACAAGCGTAGAGCTTCCCGGGATTAGCTTAGGGAATTTAATAATAATAATAAACGGACCTTGAGCTTGAGAAATAATTGAAAGGAAATAATATTCAGAAGGTCGAAGAAATTAAGCTAAATAATAATAATAACATATATAGTGACCTCCAAGCCCCTGGCAATGCTGCTTCCTACCAATTCTACAGCCATAAAAACCCCCAGAACCTCCGCCTGGAATACAGTTCTGATGTCCAGATCATCAATGTAGACCCCAGAACCCGTGCCTTTCATTTTCTAGATATCAGTGAAAATAGAAAATCTCCTACACAGATTAGCTTCTTATTGTTACAGAAATTTTTATTATTATATTATATTATATTATATAAGCTTCCAGTTTATATTTGGGTCGAAATGGGTTAAACATTTTCAATAAAATTTACTATAATTATTCCAGAATTATTTTACTTTGTAGTAATTAAGACAATGATTATTTTTTTATCAATCTTGATAAAACTTATAAGAACTTAAAAAAAACAAGAAAGTATAGTCAACCCGACCGTTTTTGAGAGTGAACCCTATTTGAGAGCTATGGCCAACCATGGACCCCGCAAAACATAATAATGTTATGTGGGGAATATCATGTGGGAAAATATCACAATCTTTATGAGGCTGGTTTGTATTAAATCGATTTTAGAGAGGGGTCTTATATGGGACCCTTGGTAACTTCTGGACCCACCAGTACAAAATTTTGCCATAACCTAATAGCTATTATTGAAGTTGTCGCTGCCAACTTCTATATCAATACCAATATTTTTATGGAAGTTATGATATTCACAACTATTGTCGGAAGTGGAATTCTTCTGAGGGCTTCTAGGGCCAAATATTGACCGATTAAAATCATATTGTAAGACGATTTTTATATTACAAAAAATATTTTTGAGCCAAATTCAATTTAAATACAGACATAATTAGATAGTTTATGGCCACAAAGACTATTCCGAAAAGAATTTTCTATGGGATTTATGGACCGATTCTCAACATTTTCAATATGTTTCGCCCTTATGACAATTGAAACGTATGTATCAAATTATCTTAAAAAATGAGAACTTTACTTTGCGCACAAGGACACCCAACCAGCCAGCCAGATGGACGTACATCGTTAGATTGGCTCAGAAAGTGAAATACACACTAAAGTCCATAAAACCCTTTGCAATATTGTGGTGCGGTATAAACATGGTTTTTAAATTCATACAAATGTATGTTACAAAAAAATAAAACGACCCAGAAGACACAAGACATAAACACACTTGTTCATGTACCATTTTGTTTAATTATAATTTTAAATTAAACAAAAGTGTTTGTGCATGTGGATAAGAACTGTGTTTGCATATATTTTAAATAAAATTATGTTTACATATAATATATGCATATGCATAATATATAACAATTAAATTTAATAAGTAACTGCTTGTACATCGTACATAGACTTGAAGCAAAAAATAGATTGCATCTTGTGGTCTTTTCTTATGTCAAGATAGAAGGAAAAGCCTGGCTAATTAATTTAAAGAAGTTATGTTAAAAAAAATTATATTGTCTTCCATTTGTGTTCTTTTATTCACAAGTATTCTTCTCAACCGCATGTTCAGTGTGCAAGCAAAACAATACTACAGGCTGCCATTTTTAATCTTCCACAGAGTTTAACATATACATAGTACTCAATAAAAGTTAAGGCACACTTTTTTCCAATTCTTATAGATTAATAAAACAGAACATAATTAAATGAAATATTTAAGTAACACAATTAAAAAAAATATTTGGTACATAATAGCAAACAAGTAAATAAGCTATTTCACTACAAAAGTATAAGCCAAATTTTGTCTCCCATTGTACTTAAGTTTATGCTTTTTTATATGTTTGAAAACTTTTCATATGATACACATATTCTGGCATAATAAAAAAAAAGTAGAAAAGACCGCAAAGAAAATAAAACTTTCTCGTTATATATACAGTTCTGAGCATTATTTGAGCAATATATAACTTTCAGAATTATTTGGTTGAGAATGTGGAATAATATTTTTTTATTTGCTTTTTGTGAAGCTATTTATCGACTAGTCAGCGTAAATATTTGTGTCATAATTTTCATTCATAAATACTTTATTTGATACAAAGTCCCATCAATCCAATGACGAATGTCATCATAAAGTGTTGTCATATTTTATGCTTAATATATGCTACGACTGCAGTGACATTAATTCGATGTCACATTTTGTGTATTATTAACATTATTTACATGTTTAAACAGTAAAATAAGAAGCAAAAATTCCCATATTCTATTTGCTTAAATTATTAAGTTAAATACATAAACTTTTCAAAGTAGAATGATTATGAAAACCATATCGAGCATGCTGCCTGTGTCTTATATTTTATAGATTTTCTGTTAACAAAGGGCGGAATACAAAAAAAGTGAAACCCACATATGTAACGGGTAAGTAAATAATAATACTCTCTCACTTTGACTTAAGTCAATTCCAATGAAAAACTGTCATTAAATTAGCCTAATGAGTCCTTTCTCTAATGTAACTGAGACATTGCTACGACGACATTTTTTATTTAACCGACTCCGATTCGTAATTTTTTTGATGCCGATGTGTCATCATATTGATGACATCACAATGATGAAAAGTGTCATGAGGTCAAAGACAAAGACTCTTTATAGTACTGATGTTAATATACATCATTGTTATGACGCCTTTTCTATCAGTGTTGAAGCTCCAGTTAGTATGCATCTTAGGCAAATAACTTTCTGTCTCTTAGGCAGATTGTTTTTGTGGAAGTTTCGCTTTTCTGTTCAGGGATCACGTGAAAGTTGTGGTTAACTACCCAAAGCCATTGGAAGATATATCCAAAAATAGCACTCAAGGGCTGATTTCGTACTACTAGTGGCAAAGTTTAGTCTGAGGGAGCACCTTATGTCCTGCTGCATGTAGCTCATTCTAAAAAGCAGCGAATGTTAGAAATCTTCAGTTCTAAAATCAGTGGCTTTATATTATTATACACTCAAATTGCTACATACCTGTGCGCTGGTTGCTCTCACGCTCGGGATGGTTCGTAGGCGCATTGTTTGTCACCCAATGGTTAAGATCCACCACGGAGTAGGTCTCGGGGCAGTTATTCGTATAATATTTCCACATCTGTAAACTCTATATAAACACAACTAATATGTGCCGAATTTCATAACAAAACCAGTATTTTGCATTCGATTTTATGCTATTTTTTCGCAAACTTAATGGGCGTTCCGCAATCGACGAAAATTATGCTTCTTTACATAATCGAAAAACCTATTTTATTAAAATTTTATATTAGTATTAATTGCAATACTTAATTTCAGGATGATCCTTCAATCATTTGCAGTAGGTATTACAAAAAGTGCTAAAATATTGGTGCAAAAATATTGACCATTGCATGTAAATTAAATGTTAGTTTGATAGAAAAGTATGAAAATTCTATAAAATAATTTATAAATAACTGCAGCCTACGAAAAACGATAACAACGATATTATGATAACCTTCGGTTATAATATGATTAGAGTAATCATATTTTGAATCGAAATATATTTCTTTTCAATATGTTATGATTACTTTTAACCATAAAATAATCACTTTGTATCATAGTATGATGTAAAATTACGTATTTATTTGGTCATAATATAATATTTTATGATTCTAATAATAATCGTGCTATGGTGACTACAATCATGAATCTTATCATAATATGTTGCTCTTAGAATATGTTTACCACAACCATGTTTTTTTCTTTGCGTAAATTACTTATCCCTTAAATTAGCCTCAAAAAAACTTGCGTTAGTTACCATCGTGGGTGGTTTTCACACTTATGCAATGTCTGTCTACTTTGCTGTGGCGCCATAGTTCCTTTGTAAACAAAGTCATGATTTACGTAACATTTATGATATATTTATCCCGTTATCAAAAACAAACCAAAGAAAGCTTATATGTATTTTATATAACATATTGTACCTATTCAACAATACTGTGTTAACTCAAAATTTTTAGTTTTTCACTTTTTTGGAAAAAATCTACAGCTATTATTCATATCTACCCGCTGTCAAAATATCGAGCTATTTTGAGTACCATTTGGTAAAGAAACGGGCCGCTTAAAATACTTTTTGATATGCCTTCCATATTAAATTGAAAATTGTTTTGCTTCTACTAAAAAAGTTTGATATTTTGAGTTAATACAGTATTGTTGAACAAGTGCGATATATTGCTTGCAGTTCGCAACAGTATCAAAAATATTCACATTTGCCGACAGAAATTTATGTCTCTAGAGCAAATTACATAGAAACTACATGTGTGTGGAAAACCACACACGAGAATAGCTTACGTTAGTTTTAAAATATTTCGTTACTAGAAACTAATTTTCAATCAACAATTCTCAACAATTTTTTTTTGTTTATTGTGGAAAAATGATTCATTTTGTGTGGTTTTTCACACAAGGTTGACTTAAAGGTTATATACTTCTATAACCATAACAAAAATATTGTGGTGCAATTGGGTCCAATTTTTCCATATTTTTTAATAATCGGTTTCAGTACAGTCAGATACAAACCATGCACCGCTATTTTCGTACTCCAAACTGTATATTCGCATTTCGTTCGCATTTGTGCAAACATATTCCATGTGTGTCTATGGAAATAAAAAAGAAAAACAAAAGTCTACTTAATGAGTTTTTATTTTATTTTAAATAATTAAAATACAACAAAATCTTATTAAGATTATACAAAATATGGCAGTTTTTTCCAATAGAAGAGATTTTTTACTTCGAATTTAAAAAAAAATCACTATTTACTCTGACCTGAAAAATATAAAATTATTAAATAAAAATAACTATGTATTGACTGTAATATAAAACTTCAAAAATATTAAATTAATATAAAACTTTTTATAAAAATGAAAGCCCCAAACTAAAGCTCAGCATAGAAGAATTAGACTTTTTGACATAGAAATCTGACGTTTTTAAGCAGGTTAAGGAAAAATTTAACATATGGGTACACACAGAAAACTAAACTAATGTCAAGTTAACATGGCGCGTTGATTGAAAATCTTAGTAAATTTCTGGAAAGGTATGGATTTTATTTAAAATTAAAACTTTACATTAATTTTTAAATTCAAAATGAAAATAATATTGTTCAATATTGTAATCATAATCAGGGAATTTTAAAAAGGTGGCACAAAAGGTCGTTTTATAAAAATAAAGTCGCAAAAAAAGTCGCTTGAGAAAATAAAAGTCGCACATCTGTTTTTTAACGTTTTTTATTTATAAAAAGCCTAGCAAAACAATTTAAACAAAACAGTCAGTTGCATTTTTTAATTTTAAGAAGTCTTTTTTATATTATTAATCAGGGGTGTGCTGGAAACCGAAAACGTACAACGCAAGAATTTAAACGTCGTTTTTAATAAGATTTCTTGAATAAAAGAATTTTATGACAAATATTATACAAATATTTCTCTATTAAATACACGCAGAGAAAAAACATTATAGCTTGAAAAAATATTTTTAAATTCACTACAATAATATTAGATGGTGTTTTACACCTTAAAAAATTACTCTGATCTAGCTAAACATATTAAATATGTGAAATGTTTGCTACTATAATATATATATTATCAACTATACAATTACAATCGAAATGTAAGTTGCACACAAAAGGTATGTTTAGTACCAAAATTTTTGTTTGCTTTAAAATAAATTCTCTAATTGAGCAAACATTTATTGTCAAAACAAACGATATGTATTTATAAAGAAAATCAAATTTTCTTCACGTCACTTACGTCTACGAGCAGCACTTGACTGGAAAACTTGAATTATTACAAAATAGTTAAAAATTTTTTCATGGAGAAAAAGGTCATGATGCCTTGCAAAACTTATAAGTTTGTTAAAACAGATAAGGTACTTGAATATAATTGTAAAGCTACATACATGCATGTAAAAACGTTGTCTTTCTTGCAGCCAAGAACACCTACAACATTGAAAAAAATTGGGAAGCAGCTGATTGAATTTATCTGTACGGCAAATAAAAGGAAAAGACATTGAGAAAACCAAATTTCTTTAATGTGCAGTTTTTCGTTGGGAAAAAAGATAAACACGTTATGAGAAAACGGCCATTAAATGTATGTATTTAATTTTATTTTTTAATATACATATGCTTTACTGTATATGGGCATTTCCGGGGGTCACGAACGTACGTTCGTACGCTTTAGTATGCAAAAATATAGAAAACAAAACTTTTCCTAGAATTTTTTTTGCGATTCGATAGCATTTGGTTAGCTCTATGCTTAGTGCAAAAGATGGGTTTCATCGAGCTTAAGTTTTCATAATAATAGTTGTAAAGCTGTGGTCACGAACGTACGCAAAATAGAAGTCAACTTTGGATGACAGTAGTGAAATGTAAAAATCTGCGTAATGGAACGGAATATTCAAAAGTGATTAATTTATTTTGAAAGTGTATTAATGTAGGTCTCCATCCAGCATTTACAAAATAAAAAATCTCTCTTGGTTTTTGTTTAATTGGCTTACGTACTGGTCGCGAATGTACGATTTTTCCATATGTTTTTTTATTATTATCACCATGCATTTTCCCATAAATATCCTTAAATTCCCTTAACAAAAAAACTTAATACTCCTTTTACAACTGATTGTAAAGGAGAGATTTTGTAGAAACAGTGTAAACATAACATATTTTTTGCATTTAAAATATATATATATAAAAATGTCTTTAGTAGTAGAAAATATAAGAAAATATAAAATTTTCCAGTTTCCAGAGCAATTTCCTCAAGTAAAACAGCTGAGATATGCTATGAAACCATTCTTTTATAACAACATAGACTTTTTTTATAATAATAAACAATAAAAGACAAAGATTATCAACATTTTATTTTTTCATCCTGGTAGACCATTCTGGGGAAATGCCCATATATAAAATAAAGTATATGTACATTTCTATTTTTAATAAAATTTAATTTTTGAGAATAAATTTGTTATTTTTTTTATTGTGAGCACCATATAACATGTTGAAAAAGACATTTTGCATGGTTTTGGGATATATAGAAACATGGTTGGAGAGGTCGTATCCGTTTTTCTTCCGAACATAATAATATGTTTGAGACAATAATAAGTTAAAAACATTATGTCTAAACAAATATTGTTACTTAAGCGTGTTTGACACAATCATAACAGCAAACATTAATGATAGTTTGCGATTGTGATTGCATCAACCATGTTTTTTCTTTGCGTGAAGAATTTTACAACAAAAATTATATAAATTTTATAAGTGTATTTAAAACAACTTCCAAATTCTTGCGTTTTACGTTTTCAATTTCCAGAACACCCTTGAACGGTTTTCCATGTAGCTGAAGATGATTTTTTAGTTCACTAAAAGCTGTTATCAAACATTGCAAAAGAATGCTTTGACTCCGTGGCTTGGTATTACAAAATGTTACGTTTCTTGGAAGGACCTGCATTCATTGACTCGGCGGCTAAAACTAATCTTTTTAAAATGAGCACTGCAAAGACCACAATTTTTTAATTTAAGAAACTTTTTTGCTAAAACTATTCATTGAAACTCTGCAAGAAATTTCTTTTTTTTCCGTTCCTTTATTTATAAAATTTTTGATTACAATGGTAAAAAAAAGTTAGATAAAACGTTCAATTTCTTTAATACATTGTATACATGACAAGGGTGCCAAAAAGTAATAAAATTGTTGCCAAAGAAACAATAATCTGTGAATTGCTTTTAAATTTTGACGACGTTGTTTTGACGATTTTTCTGATAAAAATAATAAGAAAATTAAAAACTTTACAAAAAAAAAAATGGTAAAAATTAAAAAAGTCGCAAAAGTCATAATGATTTAATTAATCGCTAACCGTTAACAACCATAATATGGTTGTGTCTCCTTGATGTACGACTTATTTTATCACAATATGGTTGCCGGAGAAAATAATATGGTCAAAGTTACCATAATATGCTTAAGTTTTTCGTTAAAAACATTTTTAGTGCAATATCACGTTTGACAGAATAGCTAAATAAATAAAATTTGGCTGAATACTTTTTACATACATACATATAGGATATGTTTTCTAATTAAATGAGAAAATTATTCCACAAAATATGACTTTTGATACATAGTGGCTTATTGGCAATTCAGGAGTGTATGAATGGGATTTGTGGTCTTGTTTAGGCGTGTTGCAATTAGTTGTGCTTCCATAAATTGTGGAGTGAAACTTATGGAAGCACAGCTTAGTGATATCGGACGCGTTTACATACCGATCATTACAAAATTTTTTAGTATTTTTTTTCGTCTTATAAAACTAAATTTGTGCAATTTTTGCCACATACATATATAATTTTTCATGTTTTCCGCAATCGAACTTTATATAGGAGCGATGGTAAATTGTTGTTCGATTTACCACAACTTACACCCAAAGAAAAACATGTTTAAATATGGTCACCTCCAACAAAACTATTTTTGAAGAAAAATTTGAACACATTTCGTTTAATTTAACCATATTATTGTTACCCACAACCATATTATGGTTAAATTAGTCCTCCATCAAGAAGCCACAACCATATTATGGTTGCCCATAAACATGTTATGGTTAATAATAACTAAAATATGTTTAATACTTATAATAGCATGGTTGTTTTTCAACAATAGCATGTTGCTCTTATAAAAGAGGAAAATACTATTGTTTATTTAAAAACATATTATTGTCATTATTTAACCATAATATGTTTAGAGGCAAACATAATATGGTTGTGGTAATTTAACAATAATATGGCTGTGAGTGACAATAATATGGTTTAATTAAACAAAATATGTTTAAAATTTTTCTTTAAAAATAGTTTTGTTGGAGGTGACCATATTTAAACATATTTTTTTCTCTGGGTGTAGGAAGTCTGATTTGTAGTAATATAAATTGTGTTTTTTAAGCTCTTTAGATCTTGAAATAGTTAAAATAAATAAATTAAATTTAATTAAATTTAAATCAAAAAATGTTTTTATGCGAAAAATCAATACATGGCATATTTTTGAAAATGATTTGGGGCATATGGGCCCCGTATTCTTGACGTCCAATTTTCTTTGTTTTTTAAGAAATAAGGTCCGACAGTGCCACCAGCTTGAAAACTGCTTCAAGCATTGCATCCTACTGGATGTAATTAAGTCTGTTGTTGACTTGTTTATTAGAGAACCCGTTAGGTCAAAAATGAGTCGTAGGTCATAAAAATCACTAAGGCCAGTTTTCACGACTTAACGATAGCTAAATGTAGGAAGTTATCGAACAGATAATGAGCTTTTAGTTATCACAAGTTCCCTTTAATCTAAAAGTGAAGGATAAGATAAAGAGAGGAACGTTCTAACCTTTAACTTTTGTCGTAAGGTTTAGATTTGAGATTGCCATATTATATTCATATATTTTTTATATATGGCAACTCCAATTATTCGTATATTTTGTAAATGTAAAAAAAAGTACGTAGTTGCCAGTTTGTATTTTTATTTTGGCAAAAATAATCGGTATTTTCTTAAGTATTGCCACATTTTCAAAAATGTTAAGTTTATTTTATACAGAAGTTGTGAAAACGAAAAATAGTTGAAGGTAACTTTATTCCTCACTAGTGCTAAAGGTACCGTTTACTATTTCGAACTTTATAGGTAAGTCGTGAAAACGGGCCTAAGTCGTCTATAATTTTAGCAAAACGAAGACTGATTTTCAAAGAAAATTTGTACAATTCGGTAACGTTGTTAAAGCATGAGTTAAGCCAGAGTAGACTGATCGTTCGTTGACACTCTTTTATTTAAAAACCGAAAAACGATTGCCCAATAGAGACCTTGTAGTAGTAACACTGGGCTACAAATTTGGAAAAATAAATTTACTGCAAAAGCGAACGAAGCATTCTTTTTAACTTATCTGGGTGCGCTGAATGTACCTGGCATAAAAATTGGGCTATCACGTCTTGTTCATTTTTTATCGCATGCTGGCAATACTGTAAAACAGTCAATACGTACACTACAATGTCACTATTATTAATTTGACAGAAGCCCACATTCATTCTAAATCTTCATAATAAATTATTTGCATTTAAGCATGTCAGGGAGATTGTGTGTTACTGATTCAAACTATTTTTGCTTTGTGTGTGGGGAATATTTGGTTGGAAAAAAAGGATAGGCAATATCAAAATCATTAAAATATGCATGGAAAGAACAGAAGCTTTTTTCTGCTCACAAAGCAAAAATGATTCAAACCAAATTTATTTAATTCAATACTTATCAATCTTTATTTTTCATGAAAATTCACTTAATTTAAGTTTTAATTATATGGACTGTATTATTTCAAACAAATTACTTTGATTGTCGCTAGCCAACTGACTGACCTCTAGAACCAAATATCGTTTTTCTTTTTAATTAACATTAAAGGTGAAGTAACTGTTTGTCAAGCTACACAATGTTTGTGTATTCTTTGTTGTGTGTCGCGATCAACGGTGACAATGAACAATAAATGAATACATATAATACAATTGTTGAAACAATTATTATTTACCAGGGTAGGTATTTCCTCGCAAAGAATTCTTTTTTTTTATCTTTCCCTCTTCGTTTCGCGAAAAGAAGAGATTTGTTGTTTTTGTTTCGTTTCTATAAACGAAGGCGAGAAACTGCTGTGTTTTCTTTCGTTGATATTTGTGCTGAAATAAAAAACCATTCGTTTGGCTGAAAAAGAAGGAAACGAAATGGAGAGAAGAAGCAAACAAAATTGTTTCTTCTTTCTAAATCGAAGGAAAAAAATAGAGGGAAATAAAAGAAGGAAAAAACTTTGTTCATTGAAATTTGTTTTAATGAATGTCTATGTAATAAATAAATAATATTTAAATATTTTTTCTTATTTCTGTATTTACTAAACCAAGTCTTTGCTTTTAATTTTACTTCATAACAATATAATTTCAATAAAAAACAGAAAAAGAATTCTTTATTTTTTCCTTCCTTCCATTCGATATTTCGATTTCATTTTTATTTTCTAATTTTATTCTCCTTCAGTTTGTTTCCTTCTATATCATTCCTCTTCGTTCTGCTAAACGAAGAGAAGCATTTGTGTTTGCTTCGGCAAACACAAAAGAAGGAAACAACAACAATATTTTCTTCTTTCTCGCGATAATGATAATCGAAAAGTTTTGTACAAAAAAACCTTCGCGAGAAAGAAAGAAAAAAGAAATTCATTTACCTACTCTGTTATTTACTTTATATCTTATACCACTAAGAATACGTTTTGACAAACAACTACTTCCCAGTAGGAAATTTACAGCAAATAATATTATCAAATTCTTAACAATGCATATTTACATTATTTTGGTTTTGCAGTCAGAAACTTGGACAAACCATGGACACCGACAATGTTTTCCATATTCTTCATTCGCATTAAGATGTTTCTCAAAAAAAAAAAAAAAAAAAAAAATAGGTGCAGTGAACGCGAACAAGGTTCACCAATATTTAATGAAAATTTAAAGAACTTATCAAGGATTTTGAGACAAAAGCATGCTGGGAGACTATTGCTGGACTCTAATACGTAAAAACGAACCATCAAAGCACAAACGACGTTCCAATAACAACATTCACTTTTGAAAATTTAGCGATTTTTAGATAAACTAGTGATTTTTTTATGAAAGAAACGAAAACATTTTTTTTCTATCTCGAAAACATGACGTGATAGAGAAAAACCAATTACAGATTCGAATTCAGCCCACTAAATTACCCTATGAAAGATATTTGGTTTCTGCGCACATAGGGGTTTTTTGCCAATCTAGCCGGACATTACTTTTTGTTTTAGCTTATATTGCTTCTTAAAAGTTTTTGAGTGCCCCTAGATCGATGAAACTTGGCAGAAATATGTGATATTGTCATAGGCAGGTAAACCTAAAAAATAAATAAAATCGGACCAAGGAGGAAAATGTTCCCCCTAGAAGAACTAATCCAACCTCTGAAAAATGCAATTTTTTTAAACTTTTCCCATACTTTTGTTTGGCAAATGCAACTTTTAACGTCGGCGAAAGTTAAAAAACCTAAAATAAGACCCATGAGATCGTAAAATTACACTTTTCGCCCCCCGCCCCCTTTTGAGGGCGGTTACATAAAATAATATTTAAAAAAAATGTAAATATTAAAAGAAATAGATTACTAACGCCTTAATACTATAAAAATTAAATTTTTGAACTTTAATGGGTAGGGGGAGATATCCCTCCAAACACCCCCCCCCCGGAACGATCCTGTAAAATTTTTTTTTTTTTGCTAATTTCCAAAACATATTAATTTTTAAGATTTTATGTGACTTTTATATATTTTATAGTATTTAATTTATCTGAAAATAATTAATATATTCGTAATAATAACTTATTTATAATAGTAACAGCAAATTTTATTTAAAATAATAACAACTAATTTATTTAAAATAACTTCTCTTTTGCACTAAGATGATGATGAGTGCCATGGTTCTTCTTCGTCTGCTTCTTCAAAATCCTCTTCTGAATCTGAATTCTCTTCAGAGCCAAGTACAGGTGGAAGCATAAAAGAAATTGCTTCTTTCGTAAAGGGTAGTGACTTTTTTTTTGGAGTTGGTCTTATACTAGTAATCAGTGGGTCAGAACTGAGCAAAAGTCTATTTATAACATCTTTGTTACACTGAACCCTCGAAAACTTTCTAGCAAAATTCTGCCTGTAAAGCCGAAAATGTTTATTTCGTGCCTCAGACGCTTCTTCTGATAATAGCCCGATAGGCAACAATGCCTCACTCATTACAGTTGCGCCATGTACTAAAATCTTGTGCATTGTAGGTGTCATAGGATGCCAGGGATATAGAGTAACGTAAAGTTTTGCAGTGTCTAAGCAATAATTGGCAAACTCGTGCAAATGGATTTTGTGACCACTTGTAATTACTTCAATAATAACTTTGATCCGGTAGATGAAATCCCATGCAATTCCAGTTATTTCTGCAGCTAATTCAGGATTGGAAAAAAATCGTCTGCTGGTGTTACCATCGTTGCTGTTTCCAAATCCAGTCTTCGGTACATCCACTATTAGCCCTAATTCACTTCTAAATTTTTCTTGGATAGTTTTTTTCCTCTCATTAACAATAGTTTTGTCCTCATCCGATCTTAATTGCCACTTTTTTACTGTGAGTTTATACGATAGGTGTAATATGCTCTCAAATAGACGAATTCTGGCGTGCAAAGTAGATAATCCGAAAGAAAGTGCATCTACGTCTATATCCCTTTTGATTTTCAAATTGTTAAATTCTTTTGAAGTAGCCCCACAAATATAGCACTTCATTGTGGACGTAGTTTGTGTTGCGGCATTACATACTTTTGCATCTATCATTGTAAATACCATTGTATGTTTTATGGAATATAACTTTCCTTCCATTAAAAAATTAGTGTTTTGTAATGTAGTAATGGCATCTTGTACATAATTAATTTCTTCTTGGATTACATCTACAGTTTCTTTAACAAATCTGATGCGAATAGGTCTACAATATCGCGGTGATGAAGGAGTTGGATTTTGCCATAATATTTTCTCCTTTTTTGCACCATATCTTAGTCGAAGCGGTACGAAACTACTCTGAAAAATATGAGAATCAGAAGCATCATTTTTCATCTTTTGCTTAAATTGTGCCTGGTGTGATCCATCGCAGCCCCATTTGCTTATTAGTTCGAGGGAGTTGCATTCTTCTATTTGTGAATCACATAAAACATCTTTTAAATATGTAAGTAATCTACTTGCAGTATGATTAAGCAAATCCTGAAGATTTATTTGAGCACATGTTTCCGTTACTTCAAATGATTCTTTTGGAGGATAGCATTCACTTTTCTCTCTCTGCAGAATATTGTAGCTAGGATAAACCTTCTTAGCGGCACTTCGGATTATTTCATATTGTTTTCGAGAAAGATCAGCTTCTACAAATATAGAAAGAGCCTTTAGAGGGGTTAGCTGTTTTACTTTATCCTCTTGTGCAGCTTTGTATGCTTTTTTTATTTTTGTAGCTCTTGCCGGAGAAGACACAATTTCTTTAAGCAGACCTGAGGCATCTTTTTTTCCAGACGTTTGTAGTTGTGTTTGGGTAGCGTGCATCAATAAATCAGCGTCGGTTTGAGTTCGCAAGATTTCAGTTTTTCTTCTCTTACTTCTTTCGGTCAATTCAACAAACGGCTTTTGTAGTCGTTTTGAAGACGAACTCCCAAAAAAAGGTATTGTCACTGTTCCTTCCAGCCATTTGGCATGCATGCTTACAAATCGATCCTTTTTTCTTTGTGCTGAATGCCAAAATATTTTAAAAAAATATTTGAATTTCTTTAAGCATTGATTTACTACTGATATGTCACTATCTCCCTGACATTTTGAAATTTCGCACAATTTTCTAACTAAAAATTGTAATTTCTCTTCAACGAGTTTAGAACTACATTCTTGTATAATTTGGAATAACTCTAAATTCGTATACACTTTTTCCATTTTACTCTCGAAGCTTCAAAATGGTTCTGATAACAATTTTATGCAAAAACCACAATATATATTTAAAAAAACTAAGTACCTAGAGCCCAGATTTGATTTTTTATTATATATTATTTTTGTTGTTAATGATTTTAAAAGTTATGCAAAACAGGTACATTTATTTTGCTCTATTAAATAACGTCCTTTAGCGGCCGCACAGGTGGTTAAAACCCGTTACGTACTGTTTCGCACATCCCTTTTTTTACACAGGTAATATTAGGCTTAGATGTAATAATTTAAATAAAAACCATCTACGTACAACCAAAACATTTTATGACTGACGAAAGGGTTTCTATCATATGTACCTATGCAAGATGAGCAAAAACAGAAAAAAGGTAAAAAAATTTGTTTGCTCTATTAAATAACGTCCTTTAGCGGCCGCACAGGTGGTTAAAACCCGTTACTTACTGTTTCGCACATCCCTTTTTTTACACAGGTAATATTAGGCTTAGATGTAATAATTTAAATAAAAACCATCTACGTACAACCAAAACATTTTATGACTGACGAAAGGGTTTCTATCATATGTACCTATGCAAGATGAGCAAAAACAGAAAAAAGGTGAAATTTTCAAAAAATCATAAAAAAAAATGGCGCAACAACGCGCAACGTTTTTTTTTTGAATTTAAAAGTAGAGATTTCAAATTTTATCGTGATGTATAAAATTTTTAAGAACTCAGCGGAACTCACCTTCAAAAACCTTTTAAATTTTTTTTTTTTACAAAAAAGTGAACAAAAAAATCGGTTTTTTTTAATTTCGTACTAATTTTTTTATCATAAAAAATTCAAATAAAATTTTTCTAAAAATTTTCATAATTAGCTGTTTATATAGTCTTTCACAGAAAAAAAAATTCAATGTAAAATCTTTATTCGTTTATCTACAAAAAAATATTCTGTAAACCTCCCAAAACCGTAAAAAGTCAATGAACACGCATGCAATTTAATAAACTTTCCTGGTTTTAACAGTGTCCCAAAACCACAAATCTCAAGCAAAAGACTTGAAAATTCACTATACGATGCAGAACTTTGTTGTCTGTCGAGCTGCGTACTTAAATTTTTCCATTTCTTAAAAAAAATTTTTTGCTTAATGTCCGGCTAGATTGGCAAAAAACCCCTATGTGCTGCGGTCCAAAACCTTGTTGGCTAGTGTAATTTTCAGTGTGGCAATATCCTCTTATAATTAAACCGAAAAAGATTTCTCTATTATTAAATTTTGGGGGTGGTGCATACACAAGAGTTATTATTAGGGTATTCATTCGGTTAACCGCCAATCGGTTAGCCGATTAATTACTACCCGATTAACTGATCGGTTAATTTCAAGTTGGCTTTTTTCGATTAACGATTAAACCGGTTAATTTTAGTCGATTAACCGATTAACCGATTAACCGATGTAATAAGATTTTTAATTTTTTTTAGTATTATAACACTCAATTCACATGAGGGCTTTTACGACGTCGTTTTATCTTGATTTCCTTTTAAAGCAACTTCCAAAATCTCTGCGTTCATACGATGATTTTTGGTTGCATGTCTTTTTTTTATTTACAGTATGGCCTTGATTATCCGTCATTCGATTAACCGGCAGCTTCAATTGCCTGGAAAATAAAAAATTTTTTGCATTGATTTAAATTACCTCTATTATCCGGCATTACCTCTGTTATCCGAAACTATAAACAAATTATCTTTTTTTCGTTTACTTTTGAACAATCAAAACAAATTTAAATAAACGAAGAAAGAGAATTTCCCAACGTACTGAAAGCATGTTCTGCCAAAATTACTTTTTTCCTCGTGTTTACATAATAATACATTATATATTTACATAAAATAAGAAACACATCAAAAAATAAATAATCAAGAATGCTGCCGGTCGCGTCTATTATCGATAATCGAGGTCTCACTGTATTTTCAACCACACACTTCAAAGTAAGAAAAAGAATAAAACGTAAAAAGAAAAAGTTAAAAGAGAAATATAAAAAACGACATGAACAACACAAAACGAGTCGTTTTGTTTACCCCTCATTCTTCTCTACACCGCTCGCCAACAAACCAAAAGAGACGTCGACAAATCGACGTCGTAAAAGCCCTCATGTGAATTGAGTGTAACATATTTTTTTGTAATTTTAATTATTTGTTTCGTCTTATATACAAAAGGTATGTGTTTACAAAATATTTTTTCTTACAAACAAAGGTGTTCAGTGATCTTCATATCAACCCATTGTCCGCCGACCGAATTCAATGTTCAATCAACAGGAATGTGGCGAAAAATGGGTTAAATGTTTGCTTGCCAACACCTTTTATATGTATGTGTTTTAGTTATTTGTTTCTTCTCATACCTTCTCATATTAGAAGTGTTTAACAATTTTTAAAAATTAAAACAGGACTCTTAGGGCATAATGGAATATTTTATATGTTTAGAGAAATCCTTTAAAAGGACTGAGAAATTAGATTTTCATCTACGATAAGTGAAAGAATTTTTTATAAGTCAAGTTTTGTCAAAACAAAAGAGAAGAATCGCTTAACTCCCAAACATTTAAACCAAATTACTTTTTTAAAAGATTTTTTTATAAGATCTCTTTTAACTATTGAAATAAATAATAAAATTATCTCAGTAAATTTTTTTATAAATACATATTTGGGGGATTCACAAGGTAGTCATAAAGTTGTAAAGCCTTATGTCTTTAAATAATTACTAGAAATATATATCGTAGGATTAATATGCAAACCGTCTAAATCCACTTTTTATATAAATTGAGATTTTGATGCCGTGTGGTAGAGAAATATACGCCTCGTCGATTAGCATGTAGTTTTTCTTCTTTTTAAGTCTTGAAGTTTGTAAAACTAATTGTATTTTTAATTTTCTATCAAGGCAAATAGAAAAAAAAAATTGTTTGTCTCTCCTGTAAAATATGTTTGAAGGAAGTTAGCAGGTTTGCATATTAAGCCGACGACATGACTGTTGCGGGCTACCGCTTATAATTTATATTTCTACTGTGCAGCTATGACGAATCAATGAGCACAGCATTAAAATTTTTAATTTGTTTGAAACACAACAATATTTATTTTAAGCAATTGTAAAATATTATTTAGAACATTACGACGATATGACTTGATAGCACACCTTGTGAATCCCCCAATTATGTTTTAAATGAAAAATTCATATTACATATTTATGAATTGTTTTTTTGTTTGCTCGTTTTTGTTCAAGAATTTTAATGTTTGGTATGTTATTTTTTTTTACTAATAAACTCCAAATAATAAATAATTAATGCATTTCTATATATTGAAATAACTAAATTTATGAAAAAATCTTTATTAATCGGTTAACCGATCAAAAACAAAATTAACCGATTATTGACCGATTAAACCAAAACCTCGGTTAATTAATCGAGCGATTAACCGGTAAAAGCAAAAGGTAGATTAAATGAATACCCTAGTTATTATACTACAATTATTAGTATTGTGGTTATTTCGTTGAACCGTTTATGGTTTTTAATCCAAATTTTGATATCCTAATTAGGTTAAAGTTCATCAAATTTAATTTTCATTTAATTATTTTAATGAAGAAAGAAATTTTCCAACATGAAATTAATGAAAATTTAATGATAGTTTTTCTTTCTTGACTGAGTTGGGAATCGAGAGCAGGCTTTCACGGACAGGTTACCCTTACATGTTTCAATTGTAACCAAACAATCTCTTCAGAGGGGTTTGCCGTTTAACACTCACAGCCATTGACGAATACTGGCAGCCAATGGCCAAACATCCATCTTTAAACCAAATTGTATTTGACCTTTGGTAGATAGAAATTTGCCTATGAATGATTATCCATTCGAATTGATTCACTTCTTCCTCCTAACTTCCGCCTTTTCGTACAATACTATTTATTGTTTAAAGCTAAGGCATGAGTTCTATGTTTATATTCGTACTTCAAGTTGTGCTGGAGAAGGTCAACAGGAAAAAGAAAGACAAGAACGGAAAAATTTACTTTGGACTACAGTATAATAATCTCACTTTTAAGTGATATTAATATTTGATTAAATTTCATTATTGCTTACTGCCTAGTTTTCAGCCGTAGGATATACAAATTATTGAAAGCGTTATTTAAAAGCTGTGAAATTTAGTTATTAATAAAATTGAATTGGTCTTAATTTTATCAATACAGGGTGGTACAGAATGAGCCATATGGTTTAAATTCTTTATAACTTTCTTTAATTTTTATTTCTTCTTTGTTTTTTCAGCATTTATAAATAAGAATTAGAGAATTAATTATGAATATAATTACTCTCGAAATTTTGCGAAAAGTTATGGAAAATGTGTTAATAAGAGCACGTATGTTCGAAGCAGAGAATGGACAAAGAGGATATAGTTTTTCAAGGTGAATTGAAAAAAATTCAATAATTACACTACATTCAAAGAAAAATAACAATAATATATAAAATAAAAATGTTATAAGCAATTTAAACCATATGGCCACCCTGTATTTTCAAAAAAAAAAATAATTTTAAAATAATGATGTTAATGCATACAATAATGAAAAATAAAGCTCATAAATTAAATATTAATAAGCAAAATGAAATTGCAAGTTTCGTTTCATATTTGGAAAAGTAAAAAAATTAAAATTATTAATTTAACACAATTTTACACGCATATTTTTTGTTTGATAACCACAATTAGCTGGCAATATTAATGTAATTGTTGATTGAATGATATTAAACATACACGTGTATAATTTTGAATACATTAGAGAATTGCAGTGAAAGTTTATAATATTATATTCACAAGTAAGAGTGCTATAATTGGCTGTGCCGAATCTTTGATACCCTCCAACGAACCTTAGAATATTGAATGAGTGGTCTTTTTATGGGATCTACAAAAACTGATCTCAGAGTATTATAATTCGTTGCCTAATAAAAAAAAAAATTATTGATAAAAATTAGAAAAATTTATTAAAATAAATCTAAATTATCCCAAATTAAAATACAGTAATACAAATTTTAGTCTTAAATTGCTTTTCGAAAGCCGCTTTATATGGCACTTTCGGGAAAGTACGTGGTTTGATTTCTATGTATATAAAGCAAAATTGTTCCAAATTTTATTGCACACAGAAAAATTCTAGCAAATTTTTTTTCCATTACTTTAATTTTCGTCAATTTTTGAAAACTTGAAAAAAAAACTAAATTTTTTCATTTAAGATAATAATATTTGATTTTTAAATTTTTAAAAATCGAACTTATACAACAATTTTTGAAAATATACTCTTTATATACCTTTGATAAATGTTTTATCTTTTTCCTTAAAATGATTGTCGACTAAATTAAACTATTTTTATAACCCAGCTTATCACCTCCACTTAAAAGATGCTAAATTTATCTTTAGCAATTTATTATTTTTAAATATTAGATTTCACTTAATGGCAGGTAATATTTCGTGGTAAGAAATATGAGAGCTGTAAAAAGTTATTTTGAAGAAACGTGCACACATGCTTTCATAAATTCATTTATTTACGGCAAGGGATTTTATATGTATGTATAGTATATCGTCGCAGGAATTAAAGAACGCTGTAACTGACAAAACATAAAATGTAGAAGTAGAAAAAAGTTCATATCACAAAAACTATACAACTTAGAAACATGATTTTAAAAACTTATTTTTATTTTTTTCTCGCTTTATATATTGGCTGTAAACATTTCCTCTCAAGTGTATTATTCCCGGTGATTCTGCGGCTTACAGAATACGATTTTTTTTTGCGTAAGTGAATTTTTTTTCATCATACAAATATGGGACCGGGACCAATCGACGCAGTATTTTTTTCTGATAAAAATTATGCAAAAAAACGTATTTTCGATTTTTTGTCAGTTACAGCGTTTTTTAATTCTTGCGACGATATGTGTTATATTGTAAGGAATATGATAAGTTATTTAAAAAATAACTTTTAAAACATTACATGAACAAACTAAATGGAAAAAAAGAAATTCGAATTGTGTCCGAGATAATATTTTTCCTAACACAAAAAAAACAAAAATAAATAAAAATGGATTTCAATATAAAAATTAATTAAATTTGAGCAAGCATATAAATAGTATCAATTAAATGTTTTATTAAAATAAACAATATTTTCTGCAGTAATTTTTTATTAAAACTGATTTTATTTTTGTTTAATGGTTTAAATGACCAAAAATTGGCGAGAATTTTTTCTGTGAACATTTCCAATATTTTATCTTCGAAAATATGTTTCGGAATAGCAAATTTAAATATTGAATAAAAATTGCATCACAAAATTTCAAATTTATTTTCGATAAAGGATTTAAATTCCTTCAAAATATTAAACACAGAGAAAATTAAAAATTGTCTCTAATCACCAAATTTATACCAAATTCATAGAATTTTGTTGATTTTGCAACTATTACCAAAATGATTATATTTTTTTTTTCAATAAATTATATTTTAAATTTTAACAAAAAAATAATCAAAAAACTCTGCAGTTTCAAAAAATGTGTTGATTGATTTTGACAATTTCCAACAACAATTTCACAAGTTTAAGTTATTTTATTTTAAACGAAATAATTTTTTTTGAAAAAACAATTTCTAAAATTTGTTTTAAATGTTATTTGCTATGCGAACGTTAACGTGTGACATCGTGGGATTGGCTGTTAATTATTTTTTTAATTCAAAATTAATTTTTAAACAACTAAAATGTTAATTAAATCAAAATTATATTTTTAATTTTTTCTTTTAAAAAAAAATTATCACTTTAATTAAATGTAAATACTTTGAAATAATTTTTTTAATTGATAAAAAACTACTAAAGCCCTTATGACACTACATTTTTTATTCATTAATTGATATAGAATTAATAGAAAGAAACAGTAAATGTTAGAAAGAGCGAACTATAAAAAATGTAAACAAAGTTTTTAGTTTTTTTTTCTCTTGTTATGGTTTTGTTTCAGGGATGGCGTTGAGAATTTTTAAAATTGTACCAACAACCTTTAAAAATTATACTTTTTTACCCTAATTGTACTAAAAGATTTTTTTTAGTTGAAATTAATTTTATTTATGTTCATAAAAAACAACACAAAAAGGTATTATAAATCCTAGTTTAAAAATTATCAACAAAAAAGTACAATTGAAACAACTCAGCCATCCCTGTTTTGTTTATTTTATTAAATGTTGCCAACTTTTTGTTTATGAGAAACCTAAAAACAAAAAGCGGTAAATCGCTGAATTTTCCCATAAACCGCTGATTTAGCAACACTTTTAATATTTCAAGCTTGAAATGTCAATTTTAAGTTAAACAATTTTACATTTTTTTTGACATAACTTAATTTTTTATCGATAACTTTAGTAAAATTTTTGACGGTTTGCCATTTATCCTTAATACAGCTTAACTCTTTGCACTTGGTAAATTATTGTATTACATTATATTTGTACTGTTAACCAAAACTTGAACAATGCATTAAAAATGTAGTGTCATAAGGGCTTAATAATTTTTTCTGTGAAATTTATTTGATGTAACCGCGAGTAGTTGTACCAATGGTTAGAATAGGCACTTAATATTCAAAACCTCTTAAAAGAACCAACATTATACGGTTGATTAATTCCTCATAAATATTTGAAAAATTTTACCACTTAGACAATTGGCGGCAAAATCTGTATATGAAAAATAAGGCGTTATTGAGTTTCATTCAACTTATTAAATGTACAATCGTGTTTTTTTAAGAAATTAATTTTCGAAAATCGTTTAACCCAGCGTTGACTTAAATAAAATCAAATTCTGCAAAATCCTTAGCATATACTCAAAATTGACTATAGCTTTTGTATGAAATGCGATCTTAAAAATCAATTTTATTTGCATAAAACTATTAAAAAGTTTTGTATCAGAACTAAATATCAGACCCACTATATAAATAATTTACACAGTGAAGTTAAGTCATAAGTTTTTTTGAAGTCTTAGTTAAATTAGTATAAGAATTAGTAAAAGAATTAGTTATCCAAAAATTTTTTTTCTTATTTTCATATTTTATTTATGAATATGTATATGTATAAAGCTTATGAGGTTTAAAAATTCCAAAGGGTAAATACAAATATATATATACTGTGAGCGTCAAAATAAAGTGTACAGCTTGTTTTCCAATATAAAAAGGGTTATGTTATTTATAAAAAGTTAAATTTCTACTTTGCCAATTTTGATCAGACTTCAAGCTTGCTGTCATCTGTGAAAAATACGTTGCTCCAAAAAGTGACAAAAGCAAGTTGGACAAAAAATAAACGTGATAAAAGGTAGAAATAAGAAATTCAACGAAAAAAATATAGTATCTAAAGTGAAGAGTGATAGGGTTAGCTTTTGTAAAACGTCATAAAACAGATGGATCAGCCCAATAGTCGCTCGATATCAACTCAAGTAAACATCTGAAAACATTTGGACAGACAAATTAAAAAAAAAAATTAGCAGCAAGCACTCTCTGAATGAAATTCTGCAGAAAGGGTAGTCAAAATTGTCTACTGATCTAACTTTAAAATGGGTGGAATTGATGCCAAAGGGACTATAAGCCGTCCTAAAAGCAAAAAGAAATCAATCAAAGTATTAGCCACTTCACTTTTCTTAGTATTGTAAAACTGTACACTTTTTTTTGACGCGTTTAAAACGGAGTATATTAGTTTTTTTATTGTATTGATTTTGTTGTTTTTGAAGTATTTCAAATTTTTAATTTTAAATTGTAATAACATTGTCCAAGGTTTTGTAAATGATAATAAACTTCTACAAATTTTAATTATTTTTTGCTAAAATATCACTTTTTATATTGGAAAACCAGTTGTACACTTTATTTTGACGCTGACAGTATATATATATATGTATATGAGACCTATTAAGTTTATTATCAACATCAATACAATTTTATATGCACATCTTTACAAGTTGTGAAGGCGAAGGTGAAGACCAACGAAGTTTTGCCATTGAATATGGCTAGCCATTTGCTTTCAGCTTGAGCGATTGTTAAGATAAATACAAACACCGAATTTTACATATATTTTTTAACACAATAATTTTCTGACTAATGGAATTAATTGTGGTATTAAAAATGTTCCTTAATACTTTTAATACTATTTTTGTAATATTTTTTTTTTTGTTACCAATAAATTCCATTTAAGGTAGCCTTAACAACAATTATCCTTAAATATTTTTTAAGGGCAGTTTATTTATAGAAATCTTTCACAGCATAATATTGACACACATTTTTAACATTTACAGTTTGTATGTATTTACTTCCACTCCGCACAATGAGGTGGTATAAAGATTTTTTGTAAAAAAAATATTTGCATTGGTACCAGAGTACGAAAATAAACAAAACGAAACGTTTGCTTTCGTTTTGTTTTGTTCTTTGCAGTGAGTAAAGCAAAAACTAAACCTAAACAATGAGAATGATAGTGCCATTTTGTTATACTCTCCACCACAATTAGTTGTGAAGAGGGTATACTAAGTTTGTCATTCCGTGTGAAACTTTTTTATTATTCATCTCAGACCGCATGTAGTTACCCTAAGCAGGTTGGGAATGAAATCCAGACAAATCGGTTCAGTGGGATCAGAACCACCACCTTTAAAAATTGATAGTTTTGTTACAAAACCTAACATACATAAATGGTGGAAAAATGAACGGAATGATATAAAATTTCGCAAAAATTCATTTAATTTGAATGAAAATCACGCTGTAAAATTTCGTGAAGATCCGTGTATAATTTACCTAGGCCCCAAATAAAACTCTACTACCGGAAAACAGTTTAGTACGCATAAAACCGTAATTAATAACGCTATTAAAAAAATTTTACACTTTAGAGTTTAATAGGACTAGAAACCACCTTGTAAAATTTCTTGAAGATCGGTCCATAATTAACCCTAGGCCCCATATAAACCCTACTCCCGGAAAACAGTTTATAACGCCTTTAACCGTAATAAATAATGCTATCACAAAAAAAATTTTACACTTCACAGTTTTATATGAGTAGAAATCATACTTATAAATTTCGTGATGATCGGTCCATAATTTATATAAAGCCCACTCTGGTAAATTAATTAAATACGCCTAAAACCGTAACAGATATAGATATTCCGGTAAAATTTCTTCCAACTTAATTTCATATGGCCAGAAAAAATGTCATGTAATTTTCTGATATACGGTCCATAATTTACCTTGGATCCCATATTTAGCAGTCACCATTGTATTGAAATGTATGTTTTTAATACCAGAAATCACGCTGCGGAATTTAGGAATGATTGGTTTATTACTTACCGTGGCTCCAATAAAGCTGTTACGAATCATGATATTTTACTCAAGATTGTCGGTTAATAATTTAATATAGGTCTAAACCGCAACCAGTTTTAATGCTGATGTCTATATAAAAAAGAAGTTAATAATAAATAGATATCATACAGATATCTTTTCTAAAAATACTCGAACTGTCGGTGGAGGGTATCGAAGATTCGGCACAGCCAAATATAGCACTCTAACTTGTTTTGTATTGTTTTTGCTTGTGAGCGCAAAATGTAGATTAATAAAAGCTATGCAGCTAGAAAAAAAGAGTAAGAACAAAATTGAAACATATTGATAAAAAACGTTTGACAAACATTTGGTAATTGATTTACTCATTAAAATAGAGAATGCACTATACTACTAGAGCGATATATACATACATAACTTTTGATACTAATAGGTTTTTTGTTTTTATTGCTGCTTATTTAGACTACTTTATTATAAAATTAAAGGTTATTAAAAAGAGAAAAAAAAAACAACAAATGTGTATCCACTTAAAAACTAATGGCGTTTTCTTCTCTGAGTAAAATTCTGCATTTATTCTGCCCTTTACATTTTTTTATGTTATTTTCTGAAAAACATGTGTTATTTAAAATTAAAATTAAAATTAAAAAAAAGCTACATGTTCAACACTCATTTTATTTAAAGGGGCATGGAGCAGCACTAGATCAAGGCAAATTGTTTTATGCCGAAATTTGTGTTCTTTTGTAAACGTACAAAATGCAACACTTCTTAAAAATTAGGTCAATAACACTCATACATAAACTCGGCCTTCGACGGTTCTAGCGAAATATGCATTTTTATTACAACTAAAGAACACTGAAAGAAAAATGCTTTATATATTAAATGAATCATTTTCATAAAAAAACTTTCATTTGTTAAATGAAAAATTTCTTTGTCTAAATGGAATTTCCTAGTTGTAATGAAGTCTTTTCGTTAAAATCGCTTCATTGGATTTCGTAATTACGTTAAAAATTTTCATTGAATATATGAAAACTTATGTTTGTCCAAGTTAAACAAAAAATTTTAATTGGGAACATAAAAAAACAATATACAAACATAACTATATTCATAAATTAATACAAAATTATAGTTTCCTTAAAAAAATGTTTAATTGTTAATTAAAAAATATAAGATTTAATTATTTCATACATCTAATGTTAAAATTGCCATTAAATTTATGAAATCAAAATTTTTTTTATAAAAGCAACTTATTTCAATAATTGCCTTCATAAATTTAAATTTTCATTATGACAACAAAAATGTCATTATAGTAATGAAACAAAAACTTTCAATCCACTTTTAATCAACGTTGTTATTGTTGTTATAAATAATTTAATCTCAAAAAAAAAAAAAAAATAAAAATAAAATAAGAAAAAAAATTTTTTACTTTATTGAAAGTATTCATCCAATGAATAATATTCATAGATCTAATGTAATGCTTCATTAAATACATTTAAATAAAACAGGTTTTATTGATCCAACGAAGCGCTGCATAGGTTCCTTTTTAATGCATTTTTTCATGGGATTAATGTCAAAATTCATTTTTATTGCGAAGAAAATTCTTTCAGTGAACTAAATCAATTACTCAAAAAATACGTTTCTCTATCTGTTTCGTACTGAAATGTACGATTGTTACGGTAAATTAAATAATGCAGATGAGTGAAAAGCTAATTGTTTCGTGTTCTCTCTTTTCGATTGAAAAGTTTTTGTTTTGGTTTTGCTAATGTACAATACAATTTAAGCATTTTGATCTGTTTTGTACATTTTGCAACCGTTTGCGAAATGTGTACAGCAGAAGAGTTTTTAGGTATAAGTCTTTAAAGCTGGATTCTATAAAGACAATAAGTTTAAAAATATTTCCAAAATTAAAATCATTTTGTCCCATTGTGTTCACAAAAACCCTTTAAGCAACATGCCCCTAAAAAATTAAAAACACAATTCTAATCCTTTTTTAACAAGTTTAGTAAATTACGTTTACTTTTATAGAATTAACAACTTAAAATTTAATAACATGATTCGAGACACAAAACTGTGGGTGGCTTACTTGTGCTGCTATTCAGATGGCTGACTTACATTTAATAACAGTTTCGAGATCACAAGACCTTACACAATTTCTATTTTGTTACACCTTTTTTCTAAGCTCACAAAAAATCCACCCAAAAACCTCTTCAACAGCGATAGGCAAAATTCAGTGCGCAGCGCCCTTTGCTTTCTCTTTTATTACGTACGTGTTCACACATATAATGCATGCAACGCATACAATCGCAAAATGTATTAGTAAAGGTTGCCTACCGCTGCTCTAATGAAATAGATCATAGAATGTGTATATAAATTTTGTTAATGTTTTCTATATTCATTTTGTAAAGGAAGAGGAAATCAATTAAGCAATTAAAAGATTATGGTCATTGGCATAGAACATTGGGGTTAAGTTTTATTTAGAATTGATTGTCAGACTTTTGCAAGACAAGCAAAAGTTCAAGTGACAATATTGTTGGAGATAGTTCAATGGGGCATGGTGTGGAAAACATATACACAAATAAAGAAATAAATAATATAAAGGTATTTTGGGGCAACCAGTAATAATTTATGAACTAAATAAGAGCCTGTTTTGCTAAGACTCAAGGTAAAGGATTAACAAAATTTTTAAGCTGACTGGCAATAAAGCAATAATCTAAAATCATTTACTTTTGTAAATGAATGGTACAATCAGTGTTGCCAAAAAAATCTGATTTTTCCCTACACATTGAAATTAAATCCCTCACAAAAATCACAACGCATTATTGGCATTAAAATAAAAGAAAAAACATTAGTTTTAAAAATAAATTTTATTCGAAAATAAAAATAAGTAGAAAACAAAAAATATAAAACATACGTTACATACGTAATAAATTCAATTAAATCTTTCATCATTGAATAATATTAGAAAAAACCACTGTCATTAGTGAAATGGTTGGCACGTCCACTCTATACGCTAATGGCGCAAGTCATATTGCATACAATAGTGTACCTACATATCTCTTTTTCCAGGCACTAATGGCTGTACCCACTATTCATTAGCTTCTTCGCTATCCCTAAGTAAGGCAGGAACATTCTTTTTACTACGACACATTTTTTATTTGTCACGAGGTCATTGATGCCCTTCATTAATATCATTTCAGCAAACAATTGTTTAGAAACTTTACCTCTTGGGTTTTCAAGATATCTTAGAAAGAACTTAAACATACATATAACTGTCGCCACAAACAGCTCTGGAAATATATTTTTAAGTGGTTTTACGGAAAATAAATTTTTTTATCTGTTTTAGACAAGAAAATATTACTAAATATACTTTTTTCTGCATTTATTTAATAAATAATGAGGTATGACGAAAAATCCCTACATATTGGAAATTATAAAAAATCTGTGCGATTTCCCCTACGCTTCTATTTTATTATCAACTTCTGGAAACACTTGGTACAATTATCTATATACCAAGCGAATAGAAAATAAAGGAAACCTATTTTTGGCCTGCTTATCCTTATTGTTTTTATATACCTAACTTAATTACATTGTGGCGCATAAATAACGTTATGATTTAATAAGTGAATAGATTTTTGGTTTACTTTTTTTTCTTGTTTTCTTCGGAATTAACTTTGAAAATCTTGGGAAATTTAGTCTCTGTTTAGAATAAATAGAATTACAAAATATAGGACAACCAAGCCCCAAAAATTATTACACTGTCTGAAATTGAGAATACACCTTCAAAATCACATTGAGCGCAGGTTGAAGAAAATATATGTATGTATAACCTTGAAAATAATGTAAGCGACATCGTTTTCAATTTTCGCTTTTTAATAAATAACATTATTCGCAACACTAGCATCATCTCCTAAGATGCCATGGTCACATAAGGTGCTGTTACGATTTTATAGCAAGAACAATTTTATCGTAAGCGACCAATTTCATACAAAATTTATATTTATATCTCTCCTGTAAAATTAGATTTTTGGCGCTTACGTTATTTTCGCGGTTAGGGTTTGATATTGTCCCGTCTACGAGGAGCATGAGGCCTTAAAAGGTTTCGGTTATCGTTGACTTTCGGTTGAGCTTATAAGATATATAGTGCATTCTCGTCTTTTAAAAAGTTTTTGTTGATTTTTTACTTTAAAAATCGTTCCGCTTCAATTTTTTTTTAATAGTTCGCCGATCCAACGAAGAGCAACCTTAATCTACTTAAATGAAGAGTAACCTTTCAGGGTCAAGCAGGTGTTCTCCCGAAATTCAGAGTTTGGCTTGACACCAGCCTTGCGAAACAACCTAAAATAAAAAAATTTGCCTGAGATATTTTTATTGCATAACTTTGTTGTATTTAATAGAGCCAAAGCAAATGCAGCACTTTTACTTTTTAAATTGTACCTTTCAATGAGCTTAGTTGTTTCCACGTAACAAAAACACAAAAAAAACATACGGATGGACGGATAAAACTGAATTGAATTTAAGACTATTGAAAATCTAAAACATATCTGTGGCATTTTGACATAACACCTTAAGTCGAGATAAGATAGCAAAAAAGTTAAAAAAAAAATCCGTGAAAAAATCATTTTTATCAAATAATAAAAAATTAACCAAAATTAAAGAAAAATTTCGCTTATAATACAAAATTATAAAAACGTCCAGACAATTGTTTTTTGAATGAAACTTCGTATGATTAACAACATTTTTTCTTCTTTTTAAATTTTACTTATGGTGTTTTGTCAAAATGCCACAGACATAAATAAAGAAAATATACGTGCCAGAAAAAAATACTTATATTTATTTGTACTACTTTTAATCATGAAACCAAAAAAAACCCCCTAATAAAATAAAAAGGTTTACAAAATAAATTATAAACTTAATTAAACGGACAATTTGAAGTTTGGGCTATTGAACTGCTACGAACAAATTATCCTTGGGCTTAGTGCGGTTTAATAAAGAAAATTTATAATATTATTAATAATCACATTTTCCCCAACATAAATAACAACGGGATATTAGGGTCGACTTTTTTATATCCTGTAGCAGAACGAAGCCAATAAAAACAAAAAAAAAATTATTTCTAATCTGTGAAAACTTTAACCTAAAAGAAGGACAATGCTCCCTTAGAGAGAGCATGTACAGCCTGTATTTATTCAAACGAAAAGCAGAAGAATTAAAATAGAACAAAAAATTTACGAAAATAAATAAAATCGCCTACCTCCCTGCACAAATATTTACTTGCAAAACTCTTCAAAATTTGCAAAAACAACACAAATACAACAAAGTACTGGTGCTTATAAAATGACGGCGCTAAAGGCAACAACAACTGAAATGGAAAGTAAGAAAGAAAATTTGTGAAGAAGAAAAAAATGGTTTTAGTCCTGTTTTTTAAAAATAACTACAGCATAACCAGAAGCAAACCAACAACCTAAGTAAAGCTTTAACTATAACAAGCATCAAAATCAGCAGAAGCAACAGCAAAAAAAAAAAAAAAAAAAAAACAAGAAGTCTCTTGTCATAGTTGTTCGTTAGTGTTATTTTTGCTGTTTTTAAAAATTACCTAAACCAAATAAACAGCCACCATGTGCATCAAAAAAAAATATCTTGTTCTCCCTTCCTTTTTCCTGCTTCAACCTTTTTGTTTTCGCCTCTTTATCGTTTATAAATAAAACATAAAAATAGGCGATAAATACAGTGATTTTTTAGGTGCAAAATAAATGTAAAAAGTTAATTAATATTCCAACTAAATAATTAACTCCCTTAGTTACAAAAAATGTAAGATGTTTTTAAAGGGGTTTTAAAAAAAAATATTCATAGAAAATCAGTTTTACACTTTTTCAACAATTTAAAAAGATTTTGTTATTGGTGCTTAATTTCCAATTTTTATTCTTGATAAAAACAATGAAATTTATTGTTGGTGGGATTAGCTGTTCCTATGCGCATTTCACTGGTTGCTTAGGCCAGATCGTCAGGAAATTTTATTCATAAAGATGTTAGAAAAACTAAAGATATTAAACCAAATAAATTTGTTAACCGTATAAGAATTATAAGCAACGGTTCTACTTGTAACAATATCAAAGTTTAAACAAAAACATCAACAATAAACAGTGAGTTTATCTCTTCTTTTATTCCCCACTACAATTGATTGGAATTCTTCCAACATTAATTGTAGTTGTAAGTAAGTTAAGATAAAACTAAATGAAAACAAAAACAACTTGCAAAAGCATGTTGCCAACTTAGTTTTTTTAGGCCATGCACTTGCCAGTTTATTATCAAAATAATTTTTGGGAATACAAAATTTTAATTTAAAAACATTTTGTTATTCGTGCTTAATTCCCAAATTTTATTCTTGATAAAAACACTGAAACTTATTGTTGAAGGGATAAGCTGTTCCTATGCGCATTTCACTAGTTGCTTAGGCCAGATCGTCAGGAAACTTCCATAGAGATTTTAGAAAAACTAATGATATTAAACCAAATAAAAATGCTAAGAATTAAAAGAATAAGAATAGAATAGAATAAGAATTAGAAGCAACTATTTTAATAACTCCATTTCATTATCTGGGTCTGCAATCACACCTATTAAAATCAGTTTTATAAACCTTGTATAAACTGAGGGGCATATTACGACATTCGATATCGTTTGGAATTTCCATTTAAATTGAATTGTAATTTCAGTTGATAGCAAAGCCGTAATTTGTCTCCTTATTTATTTCTTATAGTTAAGGCCGTAAAATCTTAATCTAGTTAACAATTTCTGACTTTTCGTAAAAAAGCCATATATTTCTATATGCTCACCTCCAACAAAACTATTTTTTACTTAAATTATAATAACAAATTAGTTTTTGGGAATACAAAATTTTTAAAATAAAATAAAATATTAAATATTTTTAATTAGGCTTAAGTTCATCAAATTTGATTTTTATTAAATTATTTTTATGAAGAAAGGAATTTTACAATTTTTGTTGAACTATTTATGGTTTTTAATCCAAATTTTTAATATTTTCAATTAGGCTTAAGTTCATTAAATTTTTAATCCAAATTTTTCTATATTTTTAATTAGGCTTAAATTCATTAAATTTAATTTTCATTAAATTATTTTTATGAAGAAAGGAATTTTACAACATGAAAATTAATTAAAATTGTTATTGATAATCTTTCATTCTTGACTGTGGCCGGGGCTCGAACCCGGGCCGGCAGGTTACCATGACATGTTTCGATCGCAACCACTCGATCTCTTCAGATGGATTTGCCGTTTAACACTCGCAGCCTTCGACGACTGCTGACGTCAATAGTCAAACCTCAATCCTTAAACCAAATTGTATTCTAAACTTTGGTGGATCGAAATTTGCTTTTTTGAATGATTATCCATTTTAATTGATTTTACAAGTTTTTCCTTTTCTGTTTTTTCCGTACTTTTGTCAAGAATTCTTCTTGAAGTCCAAAGTACATTTTTTGTTTTTTCATTTTTGTCTTTCTTTTTCTTGTTGACCTTTTTCAGCACAACTTGAAGGACAAAATTAGTGTTGTAGTTATTTTGTTGAACTATTTATGGTTTTTAATCCAAATTTTTAATATATTTAACTAGGCTTAATTTCATCTTAAGTTCATAAAATATTAAAACAAATTATGGCTACTTCAAATATATTGACAATAAGCAACAGCCATATTATAGTTGCCTTCTTACATGTTACGATTAATAATAATAATAATATGTTAACTATTTATATTATTATGGTTGTTTCTTAAAGAAAAGAGGAAAATGTTATTGCTAATTTTAAACAAAACATGATTCTGGCTTCTTTATAGAGGACTAATTAACCTATAATATGATGGCCGGTGACAATAGTATAATATGTTTAAAAATGTTGCGTTAAAAATAGTTTTGTTTGAGGTGACCATACCAACAAATGTGTTTTTTCTGCCTGTTAATTTGTAAATATAAAACCTTACCGATTTTTATTCAACCCTTAATCTGCCTTATAGGCCATTTACATTACATCGAAATCTAATATATTTCATTCCAAATCTTCCTCAGAATCTAGTGCGTTTACATTTTACGTTTTTGACATTAGCGAGATTTTGCTTTTATAACAAACCAACTGACAAAAAGTTTTTGTGTAACACATACATACATACTAAAAAAGAAATAGACATTAAAAAATTTGCACTACATTTTTTATAATAAACATAATTTATTTTATAAATATTATTTGTCTTTTTTATTTTTCTAAAATTTTTTTAAAATTTGTTTAAATTTTTTAACAGTTTTTGTTTTGTTTTTTATTAAAATGTCATTTTTTTTCTTGTGCAGGGAAGTATTTTTTAGTTCTATATGATAAAAACCATAGTGTTATCACGAAGTACTACTAGATTTTTAGTAGCTTTCGTCGAAATCTAGTCACGAAGTAGATTTCGTTTTGTATGGGAAATCTTATCAAAAACAACTAGATTTGGCTTAAAATCTCGTAAGTACTAGATTTCGTTCTAGTGTAAATTTGCTGTTAGTGAAATTTAAGGTATTTTTAATAATATTTTGAAATATAAAAGTATATGTATGTTGCTTGACAGGTTAGCTGTGGCTTCATATAAAAAAACTTATCGATCTGCATGCAGCACAAGCAAAAATTTTTTTCAGTGAAATTTTAAAATGTCCGTCTGCACAAATTTCTTCCAAAAAACAAAAAATGTTTTAAGAATTTTAAAAGATATCTCCGTTTAAAACTCATAATCAGATTCTGAATTTTCTAAGATACTAGATTTGAACAATTTATATGGTGCGGCTCGAGGGAGGCGATCAATATGGTTATATGATGTCTTGGACGAAATCGCCGATATAATGGAGTCTGAAGTATAGAGTTACGTTTTTAGTAAATTCCTCATGCTGATACACATGCAGCCTCGGAGTAACACATGAGGGCTCACCGAATAAGCAAAAGCCACATATTTTGGCATAAATAAATATTGTGCACAAAGAAAGATTGATTTAAAGGGTACTCCAGTTCTATATTTTATTTCATATATTTTCCATTTTACAATTTTCAAATATTACTCATACGTACAGGTATACTGAATTAGCTTAAGTTGTAATTTTAATATAGCTAAATTATTTTAAATATACAGAATCTGGGAATTTATTTCTCATGGTGAGTAACATCAGATGGATTCAGAAAGCTGTGGAAAAAGAATACCCCATACAGACGGACTTACTTAGCTATTATATTAATATATTATATAATTCACTAAATTATACAACTTTAAGACCTCGCCTGCTTTAAATCACTGTGCAAGCTGTCAATATGTCCCAGATGCAATTTGTGTGATTTTTTTTTTGTCTTACTTCATTAAAATTTTTTTACTTTAATATTTCGCCTTAATTTAATTTTTATAGTTACTGTTGTCCTTAAAACTACATACACGTATTCACTTAAAGAAAATTTTTTATTCATTTATTCATTCATTCATTACCATACAGAGTAACATTAGTGTATCCTTTAAGCCGCTAGGCAGAGATTCAACATGAGACTTACTGACTAACGAGCGTAATAATTTTTATTAAAGTCAGATAAAAACCGAGACATGAATGATGCAAGAAAAAACTTAAATGAGACAAGCGATGATGGTACTGTGGCTTTAGTGCGTAACCATTTATTTGTGCAAGTGGGAATTACGTTTTCTAAAGGATGGAGTAGAAAGTTCTACATGGATAAGCATTTTGTGTAAACAATCAATTTACTTGGGATACATTTAGTGCGTACGTTTAAATCTAGTTTGTCTTTCGTCGCATTTTTTGTTTAGAATAATTGTTGGAAAGCGTTAAATTAAATTTGCCTGAAGGTTTTTTACTTTTTTCTAAAAAAATATCATAATGCTACAAGTATTCCGAATAATTGATAGTCTACATCAACAAAAAAAAAAAAAGAAGAATATTTTGGTAGTTGCCTTTACGTGTGATCTGTCATCTTTACAAAAAAACACATGTGTTAAAAATTTTATTATATTTTCGTTTTGTTGCTGTTTATGGGCTGTTTAAGTGGTCGTATTATAAGGAGTGGGTTTTATATGGGAGATATAGTAAATAATGGACCGCTCATAAGATGATTTGAGCGTACGTTATTTTGTCCATTATAACTAAATTGGGTAACATTTCATCATAATTTCCATTTTTCTTAGAGTTTGAGGCGTGTTAAACTTATTTGTCGGAGGAGGTTAAATAAATGGGGAACTTCTATTAAATTTAGGCCAAATTTTTAAAACTTAACTTATGCCAAATTTTATGAAAACGCCTTCATTCCGCAACTAATTTTTTCCACCCTTATTGACGGGCCAAATATTTCTGTACTATTAACCAATATATTGTTAAACTTTATTAAAAAAAAATAATTAATATTGGTTCTTAATAGTGTAATACTGTGGAAACAAATGGAAATTTTTTCGGAGGTCGGTCCACATTCAGGTCCATAACAGTTTTCCTAAAAAACCGATTGTGATATAGTTCAATACCTGTAGTGCGATTCTGTAATTTAACAAGCAAATTAACGATTTTGCTCTTCTGTAACATTTTGAACAACACTTGTTATCGTTAAGTCAGCTTTTTGTGTTAAGTAAACGACAACTTTTTTAGTGTTTTTTATTTATTGGTAAATTTCGAAAAAAAACTGTTTAAAGAAATAATATAACTTGAAAATGGTAATTAAATAATTTGCATTTTATTTAATGGTAAAATGTTTGGCTTATCTTCTTAAAAAATCAGAAAACTAAAAAAAATCTGTTTAATTTTAATAATTTTATTTGTTTTGTTTTTATTCCTCTTGTTTTTTTCGTAATTTTTCTATTTTTTGACACTGATGCTCTTGACGTTAATTTTTATCTATATTGTTAACAACAATTTACAGAGTCACATAATCGTTAGTGCAAACAACAAAACAGGTTGAAAATTATAACAACTGTTGTTATTGTTAAAAGTTACAGAATCCCACTACTGTTTAGAATAACTAAAAACAATTTATATATATATATATATATATATTGCTTCCTTTTGCTCCTAGAAGGAGCATAGGGCCTAAAATCAGTTGGTTTTAATTTTTATTTGGGGTTTCGTTAATCTTCGCTTAATTTAAGATGAGTAGCTGGTTGGCCTTTAGCATCCGATCTTGGTGCTGGGTGCATTAAATGCATTAAAATAACGTTGTGTATTTTACTATCCGCAGTTGGGCGGAAAAACAATTTTACATCAAAATATTGTTTTTATTTAGTTGTTTATTACTTTAGGAGAGGTGTTGTTTGCGTGACTGGCTGGGTAATCATCGTCCAGCCCAAACAAATAAAGCCGGAGACTTGAAATTTTTCATGTGGACTTCACTTCCGATGTGCCAAAGTAACAAAAAATGGCATTAGTTTATTTCAAAGTGAATTATTGTAGGTCTTTATCCAGTATTTACACAATAAATTATATATATTGCTTTTGTTTAATTGGCTAAAGTACCGGTCGCGAACGTACGATTTTTCCATTTGTTTTTTTATTATTATAACCATGCATTTTCCCATAAATATCTTCAAATTTTCTTAACAAACAACTAAATACACAATTTACATTGATTGAATGGAAAGATTATGAAGAAAGAGCCAAGCAAAAAATACTGCTTCGCACGAAGCAGGTTTTGCTTCAAAAAGGCATGATTTTTGATCGCGATGTCCCACTTGGAAGCTCTTTTTTGTGACATTAAGATGCACTTCTTTTAAAGCTTGTTTAATTATACTATTTTGAAAGCATTATTTGCCCCACATTTCATAACATACACAATGGTATATTACTAATTTATTTTTATCAAAATAAACGAGTTTTAGAAACGAGTGTTATAGGTGCTACCGTTAATAACGGATAATAAGTCGTGGGTATGGGATATATTATACGACTAGCATTTTTGTGAGAAAATTTCTAGAAGGGACTTAAAACCAATTTAGGGGCTACAGATTGAAATTCATTGAACTTATTTATAGTTATAACAATACTACCTAAGCGAAATGTTGATCCGATGCTAACAGGATAGCACTTGTAAAGGAACTAGACTAGATCTTGAACATATTTTCGAAATCGACTTTACAAAGATTTAAACCATTGATATCGGCTTTCATTAACAGACGTTATAAATTGCTAAAGCCTTAACAGAGCGGCTGAGTAGATTGAAATTCTATTATCATAATAACTAGCGCCACTGTGAGAACGTATATCTTTGGTTTTCACGAATAATCGCGTAAGTTATAAAACCAAACTTTTCAGGAGAGCAAAAACAATTATTTTTTTCAATTGCGGCTTCTGTAGATGCTTTTTTAAACTTTTTTCTTTACTATCCTCTTAACAGTGACTTTCTACGTATTATACATAGTTTTCATGAAAAAATCCACACAGGATCACAATCTGTAAAAGGATTAAAAATGCATATGTTTGACTGACTCATTAAGTGTGTGCAATATAACATCATATCTCCACATAAGTTCTTTTTTGTGAAAATAAATGTTAACATTTTAATCACACATGACGACTTACGTTGTTATTTTTAGCACACAAGTTGGCGACATATTCAAAATTTTTGATACTTATAGCACAACGTATGGACTTAAAATTACAAACAACCGCTCATCTGCTGTTGTTGCAACTAAAGAAGTCAACAATAAACGCACATGTACATATAAGTTGTTATTAATAGAAAAATTTTCAAAAAATACTTTCATATTTTTTGCACGAATAACAACATAACATCACATATGCTTTTTATTTGGAAACATATTCAGCAATTTTTCAATTTTTGGCGATGTATGTCGACATAAATCGTTATAATAGCAAAATATTTTATTAAACAGTTAACTTAAGTTGTTTTTAGCAGAAAAAAATTAATAATACTACATTATATTCTAAAAAGCTTAATACTTATAAAAACCTAATGCAAAATGTAGCACTTTGACATCATTATCTCAATTTCGATAAAAACCGACTTACGCGATTATTCGTGAAAACCACAGATATATAATTTACATTTTCATAAAAAATCATAAGAAAAGCAAAAATTGGTAATAAACTTTTTATTTCAATAACCATAAGTGCATTGATCAATTTAAATCGTTGCAGGGTTAAAAGGGGTATAAAATAATATTTATTAAACAATCTTCAATCCTTCAAACAGAGAACTCTCAAGAAAATATTTACAGAAGGAATCTTAATTAAAATCGTTTAACATTTTATTATGTAATCCTTTATTTTTAATACATTCTTTGATATTAATAAGAATGCAGTTAAAATTGTTCTACTTTTATAAAGTTGGCTTTCTATATTTTTGATTTACTTCATAAACCTTATTTTATAATTCTTAAGAAAATTTAAACGAGGGGTAAATATTTGTTCTTATTTAACATGTAAAAAACATATTTGATTAAGTCTTTAAATTCATATATAAATTTAAACACTTTAGTCAAATATAAAATGGATAACACTGTGTCACAAATGTTCAGTGAAAAGAGAATTTATAGTCGAAATGTTTAAAAGTAGAACAGCTTTTGCAAAATTATTCTTATTTGCGTTTTCAAAAAAGATGATGTAACCTTAATAAAAGTATTTTCGAAAATATGCAATAGATTTTGTATTACAGTAATTTTGACTAAGCCGCACAATCTCCTTTGCACGTTTTTTTAAAAAAACACAGTAAGTAAATACACAAAGCAAACCAGATTCAGACCGTGATTTAAAATGTATGTCTTTTTTTAATTCCTTTTAAAAGTTGCTTCCAAAAACACAACAGATTCAAACGATGATTTTTGCCCCATGATTTTAGGGTTGATTTTTTCCTGTTATCGGTAATTCTTTTTTACTTTTTTAATTGTAAAAATAAACAATTTAAATGCTCTCCTTGTTTTTTATTGTAAATAAAATTAAAATAAAAAATAAAATAAATGTGTGGAAAGAAAAATATAAAAAAAGGCACAGAGATAAAAATTGTTTTTTTTTCTACCCAGCTTGCTTTTCTAAGCCTTTCGCCAACAAACAACAAAAATCATGTCTTAAAAATTATGTCTTAAAAACCATGTTAAAAAAATCACCGTCTGAATCGAGTGTTAGTAACAGTAAATATTAAAAATGGCTTAAAACTGTTGAATTGCTTTACTTATCGCACAAAAAAAAGATTCAAATTTTTATGTAAAACGGTGACAAAATATTGCTGTCCGTTTTTGCCAGAGCTTTGTATATGATATTATCTTGGCCAAGCTTAAAAGTTACTCTATCCTGCTAATCTTTTCGGGGATAGTGTTCATATATGCCTGTAATATAAAAATTTAAAAGGACACTTTTTGGTACATTTTAGTTGAAAATGAGTTTGGTAATGCAGTTGGCATTTTCTTTCATACCGCAGCAGGGTATGCCAGCTGTGCAAAACCACCAAATCAAGTTTTACCAATACAGAGCGGCAGCGCAAACAGTGAAATCATTACCATAAGAGGCAGTGATTAGCTCGACTAAACCGCTACCGCTTTTTTCTTGAAAAGAGAATGCCAATATGGAAGGCTAAAAATTATCTTCACTTTCGGTAAGCTTCCTTAGCAGCCATCCAATGAAGCTCAATTGAGTCCTTCAGTTGTCTCTCTGTGATATACAGTGTCTATGCCCATCCTGCAGAGCAGATACTCAATTTGCGTCACTGCAAAATTCAACCAATTCGCCTTCGCAATGAAGAGCAGAAGCAATCCTAAATCTATCATAGATAGATCATCGTAGGTATTTCTTCCTAATCTCCTGAATTCCAGTACATTAAAATAGAAAATGAAACACAATTTTTCTCTTCCTCTTCGTCCTGACAACTTCTGCATTAGTCATTGAATTCCAGATCGATTGCTTTCGCATGAGTACCCAGTTACAACTGAGACCACTGTTCTAATCTAGTCCCTATTTAATCTAAGTATGGATTTAGTTCTCCGTTCATCATAGCCAGGCTATAATACACTGGATATGACATAATACACTAGCAAATTAGCCGTTTGCCTAATAGTGTAGACCCTTATGGTCGGTTCACATTAAGTCGTTTCAACAGAAAGAAATGCTCCGCAGTTCAATAGTTTAAAAACGGCAGGGAAAATCGAGTTATTAATTAACCTGGCGCACAGTACTTTGTTCCGTATACAAAAATAAGGTGAACCAATGTTGTTCCAATGTTTAAAAAAATTACTGTACTGTATTCGTATCTAAATAAATTACATGTAGAAAGAACCTTTTTTATGTTAAATGCCTTTCGCCGCTGCTAGAGGTCGCTAAACTTGTCCTAATGTTTAATAAAATTTTACAAGAAAAATTAAACTTAGTTCATGTACCAGGAAAAAAATTAATAAAAATTTATTTTAAAGAAGTATCACAACTTTTAAGTTATTATTTGGTAAAAAAGACATTCTTCTATGATATGAGCGCACACTTTATTCATGCTATGGATGAATCCTAAAAAAGTGTTGCCGTAACTAAAAAAAAGTAAAAAAAAATTTTATGCACAAATAAAAAAACTGAGTGAATACTTTTTCAATTTTTTAATAAACGAAGTTTTATAAACCAACTGTCCACCAATTAAGAATCAAAAGAGAAACTAACCACATTTAAGTTCTAACTTAGAGATATCTGATAATTTTTAGAGGCCCAAAACGCTTTTATTATTTTTTATAATTTAGTACTTTATATTAAAAGCTATAAATATTTTTCTGTACGATAAAATTATTTTGTACTTTGTTTAAAAATTAACGTTCTTAAGAAATTAACTTCAAGAAAAACTCTACCGTTGTTAGACATTATTGTATAAAATATGAAAATAAATATTAAATTTATATTTTTCCTAAGTTGTATTTTTATTCGACCTTTAAAATGCAATATTAAGTTAAAATGATAAAGCTAAAGTTAAAATGATAAAATAAACAATAACCACAATAAAGGAGTAATAGCTCTTCACGTTTCAGCATAAAAAACTATACTTGAGTATATAGTTACGAGACTATACTTGAGTATAGTTTCTGATGCTGAAACGTGAAGAGCTATTGTGGTTAATGTTAATTAAACATTCCCTGATGATGATATTCAAAGAATATCGAAATATCGGAAACAAATAAAGAAACATTTTACATACAACAGAGCTCAAGCTTAATCATTTTAACTTAATATTAAATTTAAATTTAAAAAAAAAACTGAGCGCACCATTTTTTCAGTTTTTTAAAGAATATATGCTCCGTTGCCCTTACTAATGATGTATTGAGTTTACCATATTTTGAGTTTAAGTGCAATTTTTTGTGCTTTTTCCGGAACACCAAATTGTACTTGTTTTTATATTTTTGTATGAAATATTTTAATTATGAAATATTTAAATTGTTTGTATCATTGAAAAATCCTTGCTAGAATTTATAAAAAATTAAGTACATCAATTTTAACATTATATTTAAATAGATTTGGTAATTTTTAACAATTAAACATAAAAAGTGTTGCCGAATTAAATATTTATAAAAAAAGAATATATGGGAGGTTTATGAATCCTTTGACTGAATTTTTTCAAAACTTGAAATTTCGTGTATTATTACCATATATACCGCAATGCAAAATATTATTAGTCTGGGTCAACTCCTTTTATTTTTGCACAATTTTGTTCCACATCAAAGTATTATCCGAGTTAAACTGGTTACAATTCTAAAAATTAATAGTGCTTTATGTATACATATCGTACTTGTACAACAATACTGTATTAACTAAAAATTTTAAAATTTTCAGTAAAAGCAAAACAATTTTTAATTTAATATAAAAGGCATATAAAAAAGTATTTTTAAGCCAACCTTTTCTTTACCAAAAGGTAGACAAAATATCTCGATATTTTTACAGCGGGTAGATATGAATAATACCTGTCGACTTTTTCTAAAAAGTGAAAAACTAAGAATTTTGAGTTAATACAGTATTGTTGAGTAGGTGCGATATATACTAGTGCATCCACTCTATTAATCGTTGTTCGCCATTATTTGATCGAATAATCAAAATAGCCAATTTCGAATAACGAATATTTCGAACAATTTACGTCAATTAATCGATTAAAATTTATTTCTTAGAAAATTCCACTTTTTTAATGTAAAAATATAAGTTTAAATTTCCAATCTTGGATATGTTGTTACCTTTCGCATTTATTTTCATTACTCATACTTTAATACATATTTAAGTCCATTTTTAGATTTGAGCGTGTGTGACATATTATGTAAATCCCTATTAACAGTTGAAACAAAAAACTGTCAAACAAAAAATGACATTTTGAGTATATGTGTTTAATTTTTTTTGCTTTTTCCGGAACACCAAATTGTACTTGTTTTTTATATTTTTTATGAAATATTTTAATTATGAAACGTATACATATATCTAAACAGGGTTTCTTGAAGAGATTGTGTAGTTACATTTGAAACATGTAAGGGCAATCTGTCCGTAAAAAACTGGGTTGGCTCAGTCAAAAATGAAAAATGATCTATAAATTTTAATTAATTTCATGCTGTCAAATTTTTTTCTTCATAAAAAAAAATTTTATAAAAATTAAATTCAATGAACTTGAGCCTGATTAAGATATCAAAATTTGGATTAAAAACCATAAGTAGTTCAATAAAATAACCACAATACTAATTATTGTAAACAGGGTTTTTTCATATCAAAAAACAAAAATAATGAAATTGCGGGTAGCTCTGGTAAATTTTATTAAAATTTATTTAAATTAAAAGTCATTAGTAATACTTAAGACTATTCCTTAATATAACAAATTAACTAAACTTAGATTTTTAAGAAAACATTTTTTACTTGTTAAATAAAAATTTTGTTTGTTAGGTTTCTAAAAATTTTCTTAAATTTTGCATCCTATTTTAACAAGTTCTCAACATTTTGGTAAGTGTACAAAATGCACTTTCAAAGCAAATTTTTTTTTTATGTGTAAGCTCTGATGGCCCTTAAGGCTGGTTCACCCACAAGTTTCTGAAACATTTTTGGTTCGGAGAAATGTATTGTTTACTGAGAGTTTTCTACACCATGGTTCACCCATTTCAGAAACTTGGTTCGTAAAAACAGTGCTGCCATATATAATTGAAAATGACGTAAATACATATGTGCATAAATTTAAGAAAACTAATTATATTTGTGTCAAAATAAAGAAATAAAAAAATTAATATTTATAACAAAAAAAAAAAAAGCATTTGTTGTGAATTATTTGGTAAGAATAAAAACATCTTTTTCTGCGATGGATATATTATTTTGTTTGATATGATTGTTCTTATAAGAGCTGTTGCTCAAATCATACAAACATTCCCTTCCTGGCTTTTTTATTTCATAAATTAAATTTAAGACAACATCTTCTGACAACTCCATCTTAAATTTGTATCTAAAGGACAAAGAAAATTAAGAAATTATAAACTAAATTGCTTTAATATTACAACTTACCTAATATAATATTTTTCAATTTTAAATTGTTTTTCCAAGTTTTTTATTTTTGCCGCCAATACCTCTTTTTCTTTATATGTTTATTTCTTTTTTGCTTTTTGTTTACATTTTTTAGTTTACCATACTGAATTTTTAATACAAATTCCAAACAATATGGCATGTCTCTTGTACAAATTTCACATGGTGTGGCAACCTTTTCTAAAATGGTTCGGACCAAATTTAAAATTAATTTAATTCACACTGAGAGTCGTTCGCACAAAATAATTTCTCTCGCTCTCTGAGAGAAACCTCAAACTACATTTAAAAACAATTTTGTGCGAACCAAAAATGTTTCAGAAACTTGTGGGTGAACCAGCCTTTAGCCACGTAACTAGAGTCTATTAAAAGTAACCTCAAAGATACATATTTTTATTGTTTTTCTGTTTTATTTTCATATCTATTATTTTGCATATTTTTTAAATAAAATCAAACTTTAACAATTTACAAATAAAACGGATAGTGAGTATTGTAATCTGTATCCTTGTTGATATTGGTATTTATTTAAATGTTTTTTATTATAATTTTCTTTTTTTTATGGGTGTATTAAAACAAAAAAAAGGTGTGTAGCATTTTTTAAAAAGTTTTTCCCGCTCTTTTAAAACATAAACACACATATAAAAACAAACAACAAACTCCCCCACTTATGTGTATTTTGAGACACACATTCTGTTATAGACCAACATGCACTTCTACTAGCGGTTCTCATTTGACATCAATGTATGAACAACCCTTATACATAAACACTTATAGCCATACAAATATATTTTACATAGACATCTTTTGTAAAAACACATATTGCCGTTATCTTGGTCCCTAACGGGCTTTTTCTATATTTAATTTCTTTACTCAACAATTGTATGCCTAAGCACGTAAAATCTATAAATTCTATTTTTATTTCTTGTCCATATCCAGGACATTACATATAAAATAAATTTAAAAAGGATAGCGAAAATAAAGTATAGCATGTGTTCAAACAATGAACACAACACATGCTTTGCTAACTAAAGGTTCTCTGCACAACCGGCCAGACACCGTCTTCGCTTCTGAATTCAGGTTTTGATATCGAGATTTTTAGATTTAGGATTTTAAAATTCGGGATTATAAAGATCGGGATTTTGAGATCCAGAATTCTGAAATTCGGAATAAGAGAAAATTCGTCATTTTGATAACTACAATCGCAAATTTGTTATTTTGCTAAGTCTTTCGTTTCAAAGCCTGGCAATAATGGAACCAACAATTAACTGATTAAACCCAGTGTTCGAAAACAAACAGTCCATTATTCAGCGTTCGGCTCACACACCCAAAACGATATCTATTTTTTTAGTGATTGTGTAGACGAACACAACCCTTAAACCGTTCGTAACTATTTTTAAGAAAGAGCCGAACATTATATATTGCTCTGTTCTTCGTTAAAAAATAAAACCATTGTACTGATTCTGTAGACAAACATAATCAGCCATGTCACAGAGTACAATTCCGTTCGGAAACGCAATTTTTTCCGTATTTTAGTGCTTCGGAAGATGACAAAAAAAAATTTTCTTTTCATGAACGGAATGGAAGTTTTCTGTATCTGAAAGGCTAAAATCTATCAAAATACACTTTCTATCAATAAATAAGTACGTTTTCTGCGTTTCTGAACGGAATCATTTCGAATGGAATTGTACTCTGTGACATGGCTGCATATTTTAATGTTCTATAATGTTTCTTTTTTTACATTGAAAAAGAAATAAAAAAACAAAAAATTTTAGCAACGACCGCACCACGAACAACTTGTGTAGGTAGATGTTTTGTTTGTGCAAAATTAATTTGCTGGCCTTTTGTTTTTTTTTCGTATGTGTATTTTGTTTTTGTAAAAAAATTATAGTTTTTTTTACCATCCAAAAGGGACGAACATTAATGAGCCGAACCGAACACAATGAATTTTGTGGATTTAAAAAAACCGAACAGAATTAAGTGTTCTCATCTTTTGTTGAGTATTATTTTTGTGTTCGAAAGATCATAAACAGGCAAAAGTTATTTGTTTAATAGTTTACTACACAAACAATATTCAGTGTTTATTTTCGAACATTGATCATGACACTATTAAAAGTGACATGTACATGGACATTAGGAAACTTTTTGGAGTGTCACAGTGTCCGTTGACATTATGACATTGGACATTATGCAATGCTATGCAAGAACGTGTTTTCTTCTTTTGTTTATGTAAAGGATTCTTTAATAAGAGACAATAACAATTTTTCTAGTGTCGTACAATAAAACAGACGTGGCACTCAATGTGTTAATCAGTCTTTTGTGTGACAAGGTAAAGAGAGTTCATTTGAGAAAAGCAATTTTTTTATATGCTTTACCACAGGTGGTTACGGTATATATCTGTGACAATAGGGAAAAGTGCCTAAGCCAATATTTTTTGTGTTTTGTAGAAAAGCAAACTTACACTTTAAAGGTTTGTTCACAATAGGAGCAAAAATTTCTTTTCTTCTTCTGTCTTATTTCTTCCTAAAGAAATGTTTCTCCCGTTGTGAACAAAGGTTAAAGGGTATTTTTGAAAACATAGTTTTTGTTTTAATAAAATCATCAGTTCTTTTCGGTTATAGTTTTTTTAAAGTTTTTATTTCTAAATACTCCCAGCGTCACAGATCGGAAGTTAAATTAAGTTTTTATTCCAAATGTTATTGGATATTGAAAAAAAAAATAAGAAACAATCAATTTTGCTGTGAGTTGCTTAAAATACGTACAAAGTAATTGCCCATGGGTACTTTTAAACAAGAAGATTACAAATTTTGCCTTAGTCGACTTAAGTACTGTTTCCATTTGCCACAGGAATAAGTTTGTTAATCCGTTTATAATTGCTATTTTTTTTTTTTGGTCTTAGACGGTACACTTATAGAAAAATGGCATATTCATATTGATGACATCATAATTGTGACATCAATGTTATTACAATTGGCATCAATGAGGCAACAAGTGACATCAATCCAATGACGAACGTCATCATAAAACTTTTTCATAATTTATGCGTCATCTATGATATGATTACAGTGACATTAATTCGATGCATCATTTTATGCATTGTTAACATAATTTTCATGTTTAAAATGTAAAATAAGAAGCAAAAATTCCCATATTCTATTTGTTTAAATTATTGTGTTAAATACATAAAATTTTCAAAGTTGAATGATTACGAAATCCATATCGGGCATGCTGCTAATGTCTTAAAATTGAGAGTTCTTTTGTAAACAATGGGCGGAATACAACAAAAGTGAATGTGTAATGGGTAAGAAAAAAATAACATTCTCTCACTTTAACTAAGGTCGATCCAAATGACTCAATTTGATGACTTCTTTCTCCGATGTAACTGAGTCATCGTACTGAAGACATTTTTTATTAAATTGATTCCAATTCTTCATTCCAAATGACTCAATTTGATGACTTCTTTTCCGATGTAACTGAGTCATCGCACTGAAGACATTTTTTATTAAATTCATTCCAATTCTTCATTTCTGTGATGCTAATGTGTCATCCCATTGATGACATAATTTCACATGATGACAATTTGGCCAAGTGTTGTTAAGGCTGACATCAAAATGATGAAAAGCGTATTGGGGTCAAAAACGAAGACACTTGTCATGGTACTAATGTCAAAATACATCAGAGTTATGATGCCTTTTCTATCAGTTTATAAATTATATATATTCTGGGTCCTTATAAGTAGCAAAGTAGATTTAATAATGTCCGCGTGTTTGTTTAAATGTTACAAAAATGGGTTTTTCAAGACACCCAGAAATGATGGGGACTTGGATGTTGTTTTTTTTTTTCATTTATACTTCTTTAAACATGCTATTGAAATTTAGCAAAATCGGTCTACAAATCGCGACCTTAGGAGAACAAGGTTATATTTGCATCTAAACCTTGTTGTCCTTAAGCCGCGAAATGGGTGAGATATAACCAAAAACTACGACTGCCGCTAATTAAATAAATCCCTTGTTGCTTTATTTTTGTATATCTGGAGAACGATTATATCCAAAGTTTCCAAATTAGGTACAATCATCTGGGTTATCAATACACAATATCGAAAAAAACTAGGCTGGAGTAAAGAAGTCGGCGTGGCACAAAATATATTTGTTTATATCTGGAAAATGGTAGGAGAAAAATTATCCTAATTTGGTACATAAAGCTGGGTTCTCAATACACAAGATCCGCCAAAATAATATGTGTTTATTGGATAAGAGGGCGTGGCACATTTCATACAAATACAAAATAGAATAGTAGCAGTAAAAGTTACAATGTTTTGTACAGATCGCTTTGATAGCAATACAAGAAATCCGAAAAAAGTGAGCAAAGCGTACCGGGTAAAAGTAATAGGGTTTCCAAAAATTGAGTTATAATTTTATGTTAAAAAAAAAGTTTTTTTTTAAAATACCTATTAAAAATATTTTTACATGAAATAAAATAGATTCCGGTTAAAAATTATTAAATTAATGAAATCAAAAATTTTTTTATAAAAGCAACATATTTCAATAATTGCCTTAATAAATTTAAATTTTCATTATGACAATAAAAATGTCATTATAGTAATGAAACAAAAACTTTCAATCCACTTTCAATCAACTTTGTTATTGTTGTTATGGACAATTTAATCTCATATTTACGCTCTTAATTGAGTAAAAAACGTAGTTTTTTTATCCAAAAACTGCACTGCCCCGGTAGGCTAGCTGGTAGTGAGCTAGTCTATCAGCACCGAGGTTTCGCGATCGATTCCCGCCAGAGACAGAAAAAAAATAAAATAAAACAAAAAAAATTAAATAAAAAAACAAAAATAAATAAAAAAAATAAAATAAGAAAAAAAATTTTTTACTTTATTGAAAGTATTCATCCAATGAATAATATTCATAGATCTAATGTAATGTTTCATTAAATAAATTTCAATGAAACAGGTTTCATTGATCCAACGAAGCGCTGCATAGGTTCCTTTTTAATGCAATTTTTCATGGGATTAATGTCAAAATTCATTGGTATTGCGAAGAAACTTCTTTCAGTGTGCTCGATAATGTTGTTTTTGAGCTCTTGAACTATACTGGGTTTATTGCTGTACACTTTCGTTATAAAAAAATCAAAAAAAATCTAAAGGTATCACATCGCACGACCTTTGTGGCCAGTTCACTACTACTCTACGAGAAATAATTCGAACACCCTTTATATCGTCGGCTTAATATGCAAACCTGCTAACTTCCTTCCAGCACATTTTACAGGAGAGACAAAAAACTTGTTATATTAGATAATTGCAGCTTAAGAGGAAAACCAAAAATTTTGTTGGTTTAACATACGGCAAGACTTAAATTGAAAAAAGTACATGCTGGTCGACGAGGCGTATCTTTCTCTACCACACGGCATCCAAATCTCAATTTACTTAAAAAGTGGATTTAGAAGGTTTGCATATTAGGCCGACGACATATAATTCATATAAATATAATATTGTGTATTTATGTAACTTTCTGTTTTTATCGCACCATGGTGAAGGGTATAAAAAATTCGACATTGCAGAATATAGAAAGCAATCTTACTTGTTGTGTTGTGTTATTTTTTGACGATAACTTTAACAATGTAACATTTGCTTTAGTTTGTCTATAGCTGCAATGGTATTACATACATAAAATCATAATTATATATACATAGCATATATGTACATATCGCACACTAAAACCCAAACAGGCAAAATTCAAAATTTATTAAAATCGACCACGAAAATTTCGTTTGCGTCATTGTCTTCTCTAAGTTTTATCCTTTAACATTTGTGAAACCCAAATTGATTAAAAATTGCAAACATATTTTTGAAGACAGTTTTCTGAACTTTGAATTGTGCTTTTTATGATTAAGTGTGCGATATGTAAACTTTCATTTGTATGAATTTTATTAACATTGTTATTTCTCTTCGTTCACATTATCTCATGTATTTTGATTAACCCTAACCATACTAAAACGGGTACCCCGGTACCCGAACGTACTTTGAAGTCATATTTTTCTTAAACTAAATAAAATACAAATTTGAGGCTCCACAAGTTCCTTCAGATAACCATTTTCTAAAGTTTTTTTTCCATCAAAAGCAATCTTGATTCTTTTGGATTGACTCTGGAGCCATCCAAAGTCGAATAGTCCTTTCCCTCCTGATAAGGGTACCCAGGTACCCTTATATAACTTTTTACATTTTGTATGAAAAAAAAAATATAGTATATTTTATTGGTTATTTAATTCAAAAAATATTTTACATCAAACTTTGTACATGTATAAAAAATAAATAAATAAAACTGTTTACTAATAAAAGAAAAAATAAAAGAATTAACATCTAGTGCAGCGTGGAGCAATAGTTTTGCTATGCGTATTGCACATTGGTCGTTTACATCCATCGCATATTTTGTGTGTTTTTCGATCAGATTTTGGATCAGTAGTCACGCAAAGGTAGCAGCGACCCTTTATTGGCAACCGTCCAGTTTTATCTCGTTTGGTTGTATCTGATGGGACCGCAGCATCCTGAAAAACTTCTTTAGGGATGGTTTTATTTGTCATAAGCTCTAGAGCTGCCCGGACGTTATAGTGTCGTGTTATTTGATTATCATTAGCTCTTTTGTTCATATTTTTAGTTGCCAACTCCACGCCAAGTGATGTTAAAAATCCTCGACGAGAGCTTCGTTTTACTTTTGCGCTTGGATCGAGGCTGGAGTATACACAAAATGCACCCAATGCAGCCACGTCAATCATATTGAAAAAAACTGCCAATGGCCATCTATTTGTTTTGCGTTTGCTGGTATATTTAGACACCATCTGGTCCATAACATCTACTCCGCCTTTTGTTTTGTTATAAAAGCCATTAATCTCCTCTTTTCCATTAATAGTTGGCTCCCCTCGAGTATAATGCATTGTTGACAGAAGGAAAACACACTTCTTCTTCTTGGTCACAACAGACAAAAGTGTTCCGTTTTTGTTGAAACCATATCGGGGTGTACCTATATCGTCCGTTGGGTTTGGACGTAGCTCTTTTGGTATATAGGCTTTGTTTTGTCGAAGGGTACCGACGAGACTTATTCCTCTAGCTTGTAGCCGGTTGGCCAAAGGAAGTGAAGTAAAAAATTGTCGGTTGTTACATTTATTCCAGATTGTTTGTAGAAATCCACCAGATCTAGAACGATGTTTTCTCCTACATTTACCTGTCGTTGACCACCAGGTGGCTTGCCTGTGTAAATGATTCCATTCAAAGGATAGCTATTGGCTGTGTTACACAACCAAAATATTTTTATTCCGTATTTAGCTGGCTTTGAGGGAATATATTGAGTGAAACTGGTTCTACCTCTAAATGGAAATAACTGTTCGTCTACTGTCACATTTTCATCTGGAAAATAATTTAAACGTAGATTCTGCATCAACATATTCCATATATCGGAGATAGGAGCAGCTTTGTCTGTTTGTTTGCGTGTCGCTCTTGTGAAAGCATTGTCAAAACGTATTAAGCGTAGTATTTGCTGAAATCTATCGCGACTTAACGATGCTTTGTATAAAGGATGACTGTAATTCCCCCATAGAATTGAAGGAGGATCATCGTTGTCACCATTTATACCCATGACCAGTAAAATTCCAATAAAAGCATCAAGTTCTTCCATTGAAATCAACCGAAACTGGCGAGGTTTCAATTTTAAAACTGCAATATCCGCTGCATTTTTCTGATTGAAATCCAGTGCTATTTCATTGCCTTTCATCAAATTTCTTTTGCAGTCATCACTTTATTAAATTTGCGATGTGGTCCACCTATGACATAAACAATAAAATATATTACAACATATGGTGTTTATAGAATAAAACCAACCTTTTTTGCGCATAATATTTTGGGATGGAGTTTTAGCATTTGGTATCTTTTGGGAATACCATTCTGTCTGATCACTTGCTATATATTTTAAAGCAGTATCTGAAACTTCGCCACGCAATTCTAATTCCTCGTTGTCTTCTTCCTCTGGAGTCTCAACTACACCTTCCATTTCTATATCCGAGGCTTCATCTGCATCAGGAAACCATTCATGTTCGGTGGGAATCGTCATGTCGTCGTCCTCTACTTCCATTTCACATAAGATATCAATATCATCTGCAGTTAATCTAATACAAATGCGTAAAATAAATGAATGTAGTTAAAAATAAAAAAAATATAAAGAAAACTTACGCGGAGATGTTAAGATATCCATTTCGCCATGGTAAATGATCTAAAGACTTCGATGATGATATATTTGCACTTATTTTTGGGGCTTGCCCAGCAGCACTTGGTGTAACTTTAGAAGATGTTCCCGCATCAGAAGATATTGGTTCAGACACATTCATTTCCATAACAAGTGCATTACGTTAACGCGACATCGAAAAAATTTATAAAACAAAAAAAGCAAAGACACACAACCGTACGCATCAACACCAAACAAAACTGAGAATGCAAAAATATAATCGAAACGATGCATACCCACAGTACAATTGTATATAACATATAAATACAAACAGGGGATTCCCCGTTTTAAAATGCATAACATAAATAATAACGGACAACTAAACACACGGGTACCCGGGTACCTTTGTCAGGAGTCTACGTGTGTAAATGTTGTTAGTACGGTTAGGGTTAAAAAAACATCTATAGAAAACCATTGTTCACATGTTATTATGTTGCAATAATGAAATATTTTTATTTTAATTTAATTTTTTTTTGTGCAATTTTAATATCCTGTTTTTTGCTTCAAGGATAACACATCGCATTGAAGGTAAAGTATGTTTGTATCAGAGATTGGAACAATATATTAAAGTTCCAACATTAAATATGATACATAAAAATAAGTAAAACACTCTAGTAAAAAGTAAATAAAGGGGCAAGTGAGAAAATGTGAAATTGTAAGCTCTTGCTATAAAAATTATTAGTTTTGAACATTTTTTATTTTTCGAATTTATTCTATGAGCTAAATTTCAGTTATGTATTTTATAAAGCTTTTTTGTAATAGTTCTATTCCTTAAATTTTTAGGAATGACTTTTATACACTACCACACTATTATATTGTATTTTCTTTTTACATTTTACCTTAGCTATCCTTTGGATATAGCAAGTATATTGTGTGTACAGAAAAATTTACAATTATTAGACACCAGCAGAATGTAATGCATTTTCTGGCCCGCTTTTCAAAATACATAACTGAAATTTAGCTCATAGAATAAATTCGAAAAATAAAAAAAGTTGAATATAATATAAAGTAACCTACGAAAGGAAATAATTCCCAGTTTCTAATTATTAGTATTGTTAAAGATATGAATGTTTACAAATACAATTCCGTTATTACATTAAATAACGATACGAAAATAAAAATAGATTTTTAATGTGTGAAGAATAAACTTGTTGAAAAAGCGCAGGGGCTAATATATTTTCAAGTGTTAATTAAGATAGTATGGTTCGCAGCCAATTACACATTTTATAGCAAGTGACATTGGATTGTTTAAGTTTGACACAACAAAGTTTATTTCTTCGTATTGCATTAATCTAGTAGTAATGAAATCTAGATCAGTAGTGTAATTTACTAACTTTTGTCAAGATAATCGTATCTTTAAAATAAATATAACGAAAATTTATTGAATTTTCTATTCAGTAACATTGATAACGATATTTGAAGTCGGTTGAAAATAAATTGTTTGCTCATTTCTTTATCAACGTAAAAAAGAAACATTATATAACATTTTCATATAACGTATGTCTACAGAACCACTACAATTGCTTTGTTTTGTAACGAAGAACAGAACGATATATAATGTTCGTGAATTTCTTAAAAATAGTTACGAACGGTATTCTTATATCAAAAAAAAAAAATAGATGTCGTTTCTGGGTGTGTGAGCCATACGCTAAATAATGTTTTGTTTATTTTTGAACACTGGCTAAAAATGGCTTTTGAGTATTTAACATTCGCGTATTTTGAAATTTTGTGAACTGAAATGCCACATGATAATAAATTAAATGAATACAGAAATGAAGCTGTATTCTATCGTTAAAAAGAAATTAGAGAATCACACTTTCGTTTCTACAGGCGAAGATATATTTTGACAAATAAAACGATTTTCGGTTCGTTAAAATTTCTTGAATCGCCGTACAGGGGATCCCATTTTACCAAACAATTTATTCGAAAGCCTACCTAATTTTGTATATCATGAATTTAGTATTTTATGAAACATCGACGAGAGCACATGTTTAGCAGCAGAAAATATATTATGATAATCATGATAATCATGTCATTAAACCTTCAAAAGACAATAGGAGAATATTATTAAAAGGCATTACTGCATTATTATAAATATTACACAACCATAACTATTTCTTATGATTAAATTTCAAGGAAAATCTTTGCGCTTACTTTTTCGTGTCAATGTAATTTAAAATTCTCTCAACAATACAGCATCGAATGATTTTTGGGCACCAGCGGTTTGTGGGCTTGACCGTAAGGATGTATTCTTACTTGTTAGATTTGCTTTTACCTATAACTTCATATTTATTATTTCTTACAACTCATCACAACGTTTTTCTAAAAATCATATCGCACTTGATCATAAAAAGTGTATTAACTCAAAATTTTTATTTTTCTCTTATTGGAAAAAAAATCCATACTGAAAAGAAAAATCAATCCATCCGTACTCAAATCCATCCGAAGCGGTGAGTACGATTCTTCTTGAATCAATTACAGAAAGATTGATTCAAGTACGGATTTTCAATCGCAAAATACTTAAATTATCCATATTCAATCCGGATTTCGTACTTGAAATAATCCGAAAACGAAATTAATTTAAGTTAAACTAAGATTGAATCAATCTCAAAATGCGCTTGATTCAAGTATTATTAAGTTGATTTTATCTCGAATTCGTGCTTGACAAAAACCAAAAAAGAAATATGGACAGACCTTTTACAAAACATGTGTAAGCCGGAGGGTTAAACACAACGAAAAGTTTAATCTTTTTTACTTGATTTAAGAATTTTATACTTATTTCAAGAAATTCCGGGATTGATTTTCGAAAGTAATCCCATTTCGGATTGTTTAGAGTACATGAATTTTTGAGTACGACTCGTACTTAAAGTACATAATCATAAAAAACTTGATTTATCCGGAGTGTTTTTCTTTCTGCGCACATATTCATATATACCCGCTGTAAAAATATCATGCTATTTTGTCTACTCTGTGGAAATTAAACGGTTGGATAAAAAACTCTTTTTATACCCTCCCGCACAATTAGTTGTTAAAAGTAATTCTTAGTGGATTTATCCATGTCCGTCTGTCCGTCTGTTGAAAACACGCTCACCTTCGAAAAACTCAAAAGAAATGAACAAACTTGGTGTCAAATTGCTTGTAGTTTTTCTTAGCAGTTTCGGATTGAAATCCAGGAAAATCGGTTTAGTAGGATCACAAACCGTAATTAATAATGCTATCATAATAAAATTTATAGGACTAGAAGTCACTCTATAAAATTTCGTAAAGACCGGTCCAAAATTAACCCTAGGCCCCATATAAACCCTACTCCCGGAAAACAGTTTAACCGTAATTAATAGAGTTGTCAATTATTCGCATTTCAACTTTGTTCGAATAATTCAAACAATTGTTTTTGTTCGTTCGATCAAACGATTAAATCTATAAAATTATTCGATTAATCGATGAGAATAACGAATAAAAAAAAAATATTTTTACAAAAAAATAACGTATTTTTAATAAGTAACCCTACGTTTCCACATGCAAGTACTTATAATTACTTGCAAGTAGTGTATACATATTATCAACGAAAAATCGAGAATTCAGCCGATTGGCTGAAAGTACAAAAATGTGAATGTTAGTGAAAAAGTGTGAGTGTATTGAGTTTTTCGAACTTGTACTTGCATGTGAAAACGGGGGGTTACCATTCATCTACAGAAATAAAAAAAAATAAAAAAACAAGTTAGAGTGTTATATTCGGCTGTGCCGAATCTTTGATAACCTTCACCGACAATTTTAATATTTCAGGAGTGATATCCATATGATGTCTATTTATTATTAATTTATCTTTATAATAACAGACATCAGCATTAAAATTGGTTGCGGCTTAGACCTATATTAAATTAATTATTGACCGACCGAATAAAAGGAACATTTGCAAAATTTCATATCATTTCGTGCATTGTTAAATCATTTATGTTAGTTTTTGTAACACAATTATCAATTTTTAAAAGTGGTGGTTCCACATTTTGATTCATAGCTCTTATCCTACTGAACCGGTTTGGCTTTGGATTTGGATTTCAATCCCAAACTGCTTAGGATAACTATAAGCAATTTGACACGCAGTTTTTTTTATTTCTTTTGAGTTTTTCGAAAGTGAGCGTGTTTTCAACAGACGGACAGATGGACAGACGGACCGACAGACGGACATGGCTAAATCGGCTTAGAATTACACATGAAGCCAGAATATATATACTTTATGGGATCTGAGGTGAATAATAAAAAAAGTTCACACGGAATGACAAACTTAGTATACCCTCTTCACAACTTATTGTGGTGGAGGGTATAAAAACTATAGAAAATCTTCCATTTTCTTCTTTATTTTTACTAAAATGCTATGAATTCTTCTTTTTTTTAAACGTAAAACTTTTTATCTTAACTCCATATGGTTCTATTTCATAATAATCCGATATTACTTTGGCGTTGACAGACCTGCCATCTTCAGCTAAACTTTTGAATACAATTTCTTCTATAAAGCAACCGCTGTCTCTCTTTATGTATTTTTCCAGTGGACCAAGTTCGACATTTTTTGATGTCGTTGGATTGTCTTCCACTAGAAGACAAATATCAACATTTTCTACTTTCATGGTATTATTTTTATATGTAAATCAATTCTTTATTTTTTTAGCTTTTTGTTTATTTCTAAGTTTTTCAACCAAAATTGAAAAACCCCCTTTCTACAATTTTTTGTCAAAGATTTGTTCAATAAGAACATAAAATACATTTGTGAAATACTATAAGAACTCAACAGGATTTTTGCTTCATAAAAATTGAGATTAATTACAGTCAAGGCTATGGCTACAAATTTTTTAACTTTCCTACATTTTGTATAAAATCACTAAAAACGTATGAGAATAATAGAAATTCTAAGCATGTATTTAATTTATTTTTTAACAAAAAATATTTCGATTAATCGACATTAATTAATCGATTTATTCGTTATTCGAAAATCGCTTTTAAAATTTTTCGAACAAGAGTTTGTTTTTGTTTGATCGATTAATCAAATTATTCTTAATCAGTTGACAACTCTAGTAATTAACAATGCTTTGAGAAATAAATTTGGTACGTCACAGTTTTATAGGACTAGAAATCACACTAATAAATTTCGTGATGATCGGTCCATAATTTGCTATAGGCCCCATATAAAGTCCACTTTAGTAATTTAATTAAATACGCCTAAAGCCGTAGCAGATATAGATATTGCGGTGCAATTTCTTGCAACTTAGCTTCATGCGGCCAGAAAATATGTCATGCAATTTTGTGATATACGGCCCATAATTTAGCTTAGATCCGATAGTTAGAAACCTTCTAAAATTCACTGTAAACGCTAAAACTAATTTCACCGCTGTATTGAAATTAACTAAAATTTATGTTTTTAATACCAGAAATTACTCTGCAGAATTTTGGAATGATTCGTTAAAAACTCATCATTGCCCCAATTAAAATTTCACTCCTGAAAATCATTCAACTTTGGCTTAGACTTTTACAACATGGTATTTTACTTAAGCTAGTTAAAGTTGGTACAAAAAAGTATACAACCCTCAACCAATTTTAATGATGAGGTCTTTTTTTATAAGGATACATTAAAAATAAATAGATATTCGGTGGCGGGTATCAAATATTCGGCACCGTCGAATATAGCACTCTAACTTGTTTGATATGTTTTTTATGTTAAATTAAAAATTGTTTTGCCTCTACATACATACAAAATTTTAATTCTGAGTGAATGGCTTTTATATCATCAAGTGCGATATGTGTTTTCAATTGTAAGTTAGACAAATAACTTCAACCACGTTGTAATTTAATAACAAGGTATTGTTAACACAATCCTTTCGTGTTGGAATTAAATCTTAGAAGTTTCTTCATCACATCTATGAGTTACAAATAAGTGTATCAAATAAAATTGTTTCTGAGAAAAAGTTTTGTTTAAATTAAATTTGAAATTGAAATGAAAAAAAGTCCTTTTCAAAGTGGAAAGCAACTTACAGTGCAGTTTTTTTATGAAAGTTTTCAATAAGAAATATATTTAAACTTATGTTTAATTCATATTGTGCAAATATTTGGCGAATTAAATGGAAGAACCACTTTTTACTACAAAGTCTTGTTTGAACTTTACAGCTCACACTGCGAAATAAGGCTAATCTAGCGGGGGAAAAATAAAAAAAATTATTGAATTTTAACGCAGCATCAAAGCTGACAAATCAATATATTTTTAACAATAATTTTTTATTTACCACTAAGTTACCTGTTGCCATATTGTATAACTCTCGCTTCGAGAAACTTTTCGATTGAAATGTGAGAAATGAAACAAAAATGCCATATATTGAAACAAACAGTTGTTTTTCTCACTTAACTGTGTCTGTAACTTTTTTTGGCAAGTACTAACTGTCACGTAAGGAAATTATGCGCCAACTTACAGAAAAAGTGTGTCGTGAATAAGAACGGGGTGAGAAATTTGTGGCATTTTGTTTAAGCGTTGATATCGTTGCAAATAAGACTTTTTGAGTGTTTGCAATTCTCATTCACTCTGAAGTTTTGTTTGTTAATGTCTTTGGTTTTCAAATTTTTTTGGGAGAATGTTTCCTGATAATCTGGCCTAAGCAGCTAGTGAAATGCGCATAGAAATTTTTTGTTCCCCCAACAATAAATTTCATTGTTTTTATTAAGAATAAAAATTGGGAATTAAGTACGTCAAACAAAATCCTAATAATTTTAACACCACACAAATTAGAGTGCTACATTCGGCTATGCCGAATCTCCACCGACATTTCAATTGTTTCAGGACTGATATCTACATGATATCTATTTATTATTAATTTAAAAAGATTTTGTTATTCGTGCTTAATTCCCAGTTTTTATTATTGATAAAAACACTTGAAATTTATTGTTGATGGGATAAGCTATTCCTATGCGCATTTCACTGGTTGCTTAGGCCAGATCATCAGGAAACTTCATCCATAAAGATTTTGGAAAAACTAAAGATATTAAACCAAATAAAACTGTTAAGCGTATAAGACTTATAGCAACAGTTCTACTTGTAATAATATCAAAGTTTAAACAAAACACATCAACAATAAACAGTGGGTTTATCTCATCTTACATTCCCCACTACAATTAGTTGAAATTCTCTCAACATTAATTGTAGTTGTAAGTAGGTTAAGAAAAACAAAATAAAAACAACAACAACAACTTTACAAAAGATGTTGACAATTAAGTGTTTTTTTTAGGCCGTGCACTGCCTGTTTATTATCAAAAAGTAATTTCAATTTTTGGGAATACAAAATTTTAATTTCAAAAGATTTTGTTATTCGTGCTTAATTCCCAGTTTTTATTATTGATAAAAACACTTGAAATTTATTGTTGATGGGATGGGATGGGAATAGCTTATCCCATCAACAATAAATTTCAAGTGTTTTTATCAATAATTAAAACTGGGAATTAAGCACGAATAACAAAATCTTTTGAAATTAAAATTTTGTATTCCCAAAATTGAAATTACTTTTTGATAATTATTAATTTATCTTAATGAAAGCAGACATCAGCATTAAAATTGGTTGCGGTTTAGACATTTATTAAATTTTTGACAGACAATCAGAAAGTTTTATGCTTTTTTTTTAACAATTTTAACTAGATTGAGTAAAATATCATGATTCGCAACAGTTAAAGCCGAACTTAAATGATTTTCAGGAGGGAATTTTATATTGGAGCCATGTTAAGTTGTGAACCAATCATCCTAAATTTCTGCAGGGTGATTTCTGGTATTAAAAAGCATAAATTTTAATAAATTTCAATAAATAGAATAAAAACTGGGAATTAAGCACGAATAACAAAATCTTTTAAATTAAAATTTTGTATTCCCAAAAATTACTGGCAAGTGCACGGCCTAAAAAACTTTCTGGCAACATGCTTTTGCAAGTTGTTTTTTGCATTTTGTTTTTTCTTAACCTACTTACAACTACAATTAATGTTGGAGGAATTCCAATCAATTGTAGTGGGGAATGTAAGAAGAGATAAAGGCTGACTTCCAAAACATCAATTGCTTTGTATTAGAACAAAGTATAATGTTTCATAACGCCGCAGTACAATATATATACAATGCAAACCCCTCCAAAACGTCACTGCTAAGTATTAGTAACGCATCAAAAAATCAATCAGAGCATCGGTTTTAAAGTTGATGCTTTGTGACATTTAACGTTTTATTTACAAGCAATACGTGTGTGCGTTTCTTGGATCTTGTGTGCCTCAATATAAATTTCGCATGTTAGTCTTAATCCATATTATGAAATATTTGCTGCTGAAAATCCCTTTTGAAAATGAATTCGTGTTCATGCTTGGTTGGTAAAGTAGCAAACAATTAAGCAATCAAGTAGAATCCTAAGAGCCTGTTTTGACAAGACCAGCTACTGAAATCAAAGCTTTTGTTAAGGTACGACTGTTACTATTGCTAAATTAGAATATAATATGTAGTTGTATTTGTAACAATTCATAAATTAATGGTAACTGTTTTCTGTTTCTTTTTCGTCAAATATTGTTCAAGTTTGAACTAAGTAACACGTTTGAAGCAACACAATTCACATTTTGTTTCGTTAGTTTACCTTTATTTTTATGTATGCAACTTTATGAATACTGTCATACATTTTTTTTTAAATGAAATAAAACAAAAAACGAAATTTTTTAATGAATGAATGTATTTATGTTTATATATGTATATGTATGTGTGTCTTTGAAATTTTAAAACTTTTGCAATGAATTGACATATAAATGAAAACTTTTTATCACGTCTGCACATAAATGAAACAAACGTTTTTTTTAAAGTAAGAACAAAAGCAGTTCAATGATGTATGCGTGCAATACCTTTCAATACAGGAACTTCCGGTAGATACAACAGGAACTGTAAGGCAAGGTTGACAAGGGATTGTAAAGGATTTTTTTTGTAATTTTATCTATAGCTATTTATGTAAACTCTTATATACATGAGGGCGTCTTGGTGAAATAAAGCGCCTCTAAAATATGACTGTTTAAAGCAGTGTTCGAAAATAAACAGAACATTATAAAACGTACGGCTTACACACCCAGCGACGATATCTATTTTTTTAGGGTTTGTGTATACAAACACAACCCTTAATAGAGTTCGTAACTATTCTAAAGAAATTAACGAACATTATATAGTGTTTTTTTCGTCGTTATAAAACATAACAATTGTAGTATTACTGTGAACATACACTAGTTTTTTATGTTCTATAGTGTTTTTTTTTACATCAATAAAGAAATGAACAAACAAAAAAATTTTAGCAATGACTACAGCAGGAATAGTTTTGATGGGTATTGTGCACATGTTATGTTTTTGTAAAATTTCTTTCGTGTATGTATTTTGTTTTTGTAAAAAATTTTGATTTTTTTTACCTGCCAAAAGGACAACTTAAATTAACGAACCTTAATGTGCCGAACCGAACACAACGAAGTTTGTGGCTTAAAAAAACAGAACGCAATAAAATGTTCTCATCTTTTTGTTGAGTTGAATATGAACAGTATTATTTTTATGTTCGAAGATCAGAGAAAAATTATTTTTCTTTAAAAGATTTACTACACAAATACTATTAGCGTTTGTGTTTTTGACAAATCTACCGAACTGAACACTACGGAACGATTTTTATTGTTTATTTTCGAATGCTGGTTTAAAGTCAGTAAAAAAAAAAAACAACCAATGATGATTTGCAGATTTAGGGTGTGTGTGAAACGGTAGCAAAGTACTCATGGAAGTAAAATTTTGACACTTTGAGGTGAATAAAATTTCACTAGCCCTTGGGGCTAGTATAAACTTTGACATTAGTGTAGAAATTTTTGACAACCACAAAATTATTTCTTTTCATCAAATTTGTTTAAACAAAATAAAAAATAATATGAAAGCAGGACCAGCGGCAAAAAAATTAAAAAAAAATTATACAACATGTAAGTATTTACATACATATGTATAAGCTTTTTTGCCCACACTTTTTGTAAAAATTGTTAATATATCAGAACGAATTCATCAAATAGTTGGGACGATCTCATTTCCAACAGAATTGACCTTGATTAATTTATTTATTTTCACAAAACTACTAGTAATTGTTTTTTTCTTTATGTCAAAATTGTACGTTGTCAAAAATGTTACAATTTCACACAGCACAAATATAAAAATTTTCTACTACAAACAAATTTCATTTCACCATAGAACTTTGCTACCGTTTCACACATACCCTTAGAGGCTAAAATTGATTTTTGGTTTAGTCAATGTTGCAAAAGCTTACATTTGAAAAAGAAGAGACGACAACCGGATTTGAACCTCACTTTTCATAAGGACCCAGAATATATATACTTTATAAGGTGTAGGACCTTCGGTGAAGGGTATAAAAAACAAACTTAATTATAAAAAGATTAATTTTTGGGATTTAAGTATTTTGGTCATAACTCTGCTATTTCTTAACCGATTTGACAGATTTATATACCGACGTGTTAAGGAAGACATTTGTTATTTTGTTTATAAAACTTGGACTCGGGAAGATCAATGGTTCCCGAAAATGGGCATTTTTTCAAAAAAAATTAATATTTTGGTCATAACTTTTTCGTGAACCGATTTTCCCGAGTTTTTCAAAAAATATTTTCTACTAAAAATTTCCGATCTTTTGATATATAAGGCGTAACCATAGGTCATATTACAGTAAAAAAATTCAGGTTTTTATACAATTTTTTATATTTTCCAATCCCGCCTACATTTAGTGCGATGGTGTGTATTTATAACCTAAATATTTGTACCTAATTTAAAAACTTTGCCTCTTGCCGTTCTCCAGATATACAGAAAAAAGTAATAAAAATACAACAAACACAAGGTATTTTTTTGGAAAAATTAGAGGTAGTCGTGGTTTTTTGCTCATATCTCAGCCATTTTTGGACCGATCTGGCTGAATTTCAATAGCAAAATTATAATAAGAATACCTGACAGATACATACACCAACCAAGCCCCCATCATTTCTGGGGGCTTTGGAAATCCCATTTCAACAGACAGACGGACAGACGGACAACCGGATTTGAACTTCGCTTTTCATAAGGATCTAGAATATATATAAAGGGTGGTTAAATTGTAAGGGCCGATGTTGAATGTGAACCACACCTAAACGCCAAGTTTTTTTCCGAATTTTATTTGACATTTCTCTATTTCAAACTTACTTACCATGGAGAGATACACAATCCAACAACGTGTTAAAGTTGTTCAGGCTTATTATGAAAATGGGCGTTCAAATCAAAATGCATATCCTGCACTTCGTGATTTGTGATGAGGCACATTTTCACCTCAGTGGATTCGTCAATAAACAGAATTGCCGCATTTAGGCGAATGAGAATCCAAGCGTGATTGTCGAAGAACCAATGCACCCACAAAGAGTGACTGTTTGGTGCGGTTTATGGGCTGGCGGCATCATCGGGCCGTATTTTTTCCAAAATGAGGCCGGTCAGGCAGTTACTGTGAATGGTGTTCGCTATCGTGAGATGATAACGAACTTTTTATGGCCCGAATTGGAAGATATGGATGTGGACGATATGTGGTTTCAGCAGGACGGTGCCACTTGCCACGCAGACAACGAAACAATGGCTCTTTTGCGCAACAAATTCCATGGCCGTGTTATCTCACGTAATGGCGATGTCAATTGGCCGCCAAGATCATGTGATTTGACACCGTTGGACTTTTTTCTTTGGGGTTATTTGAAAGAAAAGGTGTACGTCGATAAGCCAGCAACAATTCAAGAGCTAAAGGATGAGATAATTCGGCACATTAACGGCATAGAAAAGAATTATGCCTCAGGGTCATCGAAAATTTGGACCATCGGATGGAGGTGTGCCGCCGTGGTCACGGCGCCCATTTGGCCGATATTTTGTTCCATACATAATTGAGTAATACCAATATATCATAATAAAATAAAATTACAATAATTTCCTAAATAGTTTGTGTTTTATTCAAAATCAACATCGGCCCTTGAAATTTAACCACCCTTTACTTTATAGGGTAAAGAATCAATATTGTAGAAATTACAAACGGAATGACAAAGTTAAATATACCCTTTTACCTTAGGTGAAGGGTATAAAAAGGTACTCTTACGTAAACGTGACGTTGAGCTGCGGTGAGCTTGATAATATTTAAAATTCTCTCTGTTTTTAAGTCTCAGCTATAAAGGAGTTTTATGTTTTATTTAAGGACTTTTTGCTCATTCTTTTTACCTCTGGGTAAAGCCAAAATTTCTACTAAACATTATGGAATCATAATGTTATTCTTTACCAACCTTGACTGATGGATTTATGCTTATAACATTTTATTATTACAGTTTAACATTTTTTTTTTCTTTTTGCAGGTAATAAAGTATTTTATAAGTTTTTATAATTTCATCAAAGAAAATACAGCAACAGTGTAAACATGATATGAAGCTAAATTACCCGGTTTGAGAAGCAGGCTTCCGTAGGTAATAAACCATGATATGATAACCTGTTCGCACTGACAAGCTGAATATGTTACACGAGAAAGTGCCTACACAAACCAATCTGGGTATACTCGTTGAAGTGCTACTTAATTTTGAATAACCAAAACATCGCTGTGGCGCATTCTAATAGTTGATCTGGGTGTGTTTTCGCATAAAACTCAATTGGTTCATGAATTATTGCCTTGGGATGCATTACACCGGCTGCAATACGTGAATCAGTTCTGCAATTGGTCCTGAAATCATTCCTAGCCGAATACAACATTTTACCTTTTAAGACTCTATCACGTAGCATATATGGCAAAGAAAAACTTTAAGCTAACATTTGAGAATTTTCAGTAATGTAAAATGGAAGCATAAACACAGGAGCAGAATTGTATTAAAGAAAAATTAAAATGCATAAAAATAAGAATCATATAAAGAACAGAACAGTGGGAGGGACTGAGTTTAAGTGGAAAGGAATTGCAAAATACGTTGTACCTGAAATGTACAATTCTTTTCCAAAAGGAATTTCTGCTATAAAAAAGGTATAAAATATTGATATGTATGTATGTGCGATCCTTTAAGTAAAAGAGTATATGTGTTTGTTTATGTATTCTGTGTGACAATGTAAGGAAACTAAGGAGATGTAACATCATAAAAAAAGGTTGCTATAAAATGCTGATGACAACAATCACTTTCATTTACGCAAGTGTTAAATTTATGCATTGTATTTTCTACATCCATGTATGTTCTTTAATTTATATGCACTCAAAATATAATTTAGGTAAAATCAACGTAACGTGATATATAAAACAAATGAAAATGCATTTAAAACCCGGTCAACTCATTTTGCCTTTAAACTAGACAAAAAATCAGTTTATTTTTAAATGTTAAAAAATAACTCACTAATTACAGTAAAACTTACTTATTTCGAATTTTGTTTCTTAATTTTAACTATCACAAAAAAAAAACAAAACAACCCTACAAGAAATGGATGACCGAAACTAAAAAAAAAAAAATTTTTTACTAACACACTTGCAACAATTTTACATTAGTTGTACCACTCTAACACATATGTTAGAGTAGAACAACTAAAAACACGACAAAAAATGCCAATTTTTTTTTATAAATTTTTGTCATACGCTTTACTGGCTAATATTTGTTAATTGTAATATTTATTTTTTTTGAGATTCTATTTGTTAATTGTTTAAATTTAATACTGCAAAATATTTCATTAATTTTTCAAGCCATGAGACATGCTGGAAAGGAGCCCTATCCCTTAATTTATGTCGGCAGCAAAGAACCTGGAGCTGCAGAAAAATATGAGGTTGCAGGTAAGTCACAAATAAAGAAAATCCAAAAGATTTGGTTACGTCAAAGTTATAAAAATGCCGATAAAGAAAAACGCGAAGCTAAAGATGCGGAAAAACGTAAACAAAATTTGGATGAAGCCAAAAAGATTGTCACATCCGTAGATCCCAGTTGGTTAGCTGCCAGGAAAATTCGCATATTTGAAGTTGTCGAAAATTGACAGAAACGTTAAAATCTAAGGCTGGGTACATCGTTTAAGACGTCAAGGCAAAGGTTTAATTTTTACAACATTACGGATTTTTACAATGTTTGGTACAATTGTTTGGTACACTAAAACCTGTGCCAGAAGGCAAAGCGGTAAGTAAGTTTTGTGAACAATATTGCAGAAACTAATTTTTTTGTTTTAGGCACCAGGTGGACATGAATTGCATGTAGATTACTGGGAATTAATTAGTTTGGCTCCTGCTAGGGGTGCTGAACGTATTCTCAATGAAGAGGCTCATCCCGATGTTATATTATGATTAGAGGCGAATACACTTCGAAAATTTTAAAAATTTATTATTATTATTTATTATTATTTCTTATTATTTTAAATATAGACAAAAATATGTATGAGAATTGAATGAGATGAATTGTGTTTTATTTGAGCTAAAAATACGTCAACAGTGACGAATGTATCCATCAGTACTGACTAGTCAGCTGTGCCCGTTGTATGCATCAGTACTGACTAGGCAGCTGTGCCCGGTTTATACATCAGTACTGATGTTTACAGAGTATAAGAGTAAACAACTCAGCTATATATTTTATCAACCACAAATTTCAAAGGTTAAAGAGGGATGCAAAATCACACGTATACAAAAGTTTCCATCAGTTTTTTCACGTTGGCCTTAAGAAAATGATAGAAACTTTGTTCTACGCGATGATGGATATTCGCGACAGCAATGCCAGTCATATGATAGGTCAAATGACTGTCACTGTTCTGGTAGGGAAACTACCCAGCAAAAACTTTACTTTCCTACTTTCAATGACTTCCTGAATTCATTACTTTGTTGCCTTATTTGGATTTTTGGACTATTAGTTATATATGAAATAATAACTTTATTATTATATCTTAAATAAGACATAATTATACATTACAAAAAAAAAATTAATATAATTATACGATTTTAAATAATTATTTAAATCAAGTATATTCGGTAAAATACTATATAATTTTAACAATAATTTTGATGTCAAATCCATGGAAAATCCAAAAATCAATCAAATGTTTGCAACTACAGGGTGGCGCAGAATGAGCTTTATGGTTTAAATTTTTCATAACTTTTTTAATTATTATTATTTCTTTGTTTTTTTTTTCAGCATTTTGTGAAGGAGAATTAGGGAATTCATTTTGAATAACTATACAATCGAACAAAGAACCAAAATAATTGAACCCGATAAGTATTATTAAAATGACTTGTTTTTTTGGCGTAAGAAATACAGGGTGACGCAGCATGAGCTATATTGTCTAAATTCTTTATAAATTTTTATTTATTATTTTACATTTTTTTCGGCATTTTGTGTGAAAAATACTTGGGGAACTAAATATAAATAACTATAGAATCGAACAAAAATAATTACACCAGAAATTTTGCGAAAAGTTATGGAAATTATGTTAAAAAGAAAATATATGTTCGAAGCACAAAATATAAGTCACCTACAGGATATCATTTTTCTAAGCTAATTGCAAAAAATTCCCCAATAATATACTGTACTTAAAAAAAAAAAAAAATATATATATATAATAATCGCATAAATGAAAAAGTTATATACCATTTAAGCCATATAGCTCATTCTGCGCCACACTGTATATTAGACCGGTTTGACCTCCATACAAAAAAAAAAAGTTGTGCCAGTCACCCCCTAGAATAAAAGATATGCTTCTACAACAGGAAAAATTTTTCATTTAGCATTTCGAATAGATTCTGCATCATATTCGCAAAGCTTGTTTAAAAAATATATAACAAAAATAAATATATTACATTTTGAGCCCGCGCAGGAAGAAGCTCCTTAGAATTAGGGTTATTTGAAAAAAGTCCATTTTTTAAATTTTAATATTTTTATTTACTATTTACTAAACTGAAAAGTTTACTGTCAAATCTGGGCATCTCTCGTCTTGATTCAAGTTTCGTCTATATTAAACCTTCTCTTGATTTTTTTTTATCGCTGAGAGTCAGGGATGCTTCTGACACTATTTTCCCGAACTTAAAAGTCGTTCAAAGGCTCAGCGAATAAAGGCCTAACGAACTAACGCCTAAAAAAAAAAATGAAATAATGCCTAAAAATTGCAACAAAAAATTATATAGGAATTAGGCGGTTGTTCATTATGAAAGAATGTCTAATATTTTAGGCATTCCTTCATTAAAATTGTTAGGTGATTTTTCATAATGAAAGAAAGCCTAACAATCAAAAATAAAAAAACGCCTAATTAGATATTTATTCATTTTTGATTGTTAGGCTTTCTTTCATTAATGTTAGGCGATTTTCCATTTTGCTAAAAGTGTGATTTTTATTACTATTATGCGTGAATTCATTGAAAACTAACAGTTGTATTTACGGTTAGACAAATGTTTTTGCAATTTGTTATCAGTTGTCGTCATTCGTTAAACTTCTATCACTACGAGCAAGTCATTCATAAGTGTTGGACATTAAAAATTATACTATAATTAAAAATGGATTACGAAATTATTTCTGGCAAGAGGATTTCCCTTTTACAAAATGCATACACTATCTTGTAAACATTCTGTAAAAGGGAAAATTATTAGTTTTTAAAATTATAAAAGCAATTGATTTTCCCTTTTACAAAATGCATACACTATCTTGTAAACATTCTGTAAAAGGGAAAATTATTAGTTTTTAAAATTATAAAAGCAATTGGTTTTCCCTTTTACAAAATGCATACACTATCTTGTAAACATTCTGTAAAAGGGAAAATTATTAGTTTTTAAAATTATAAAAGCAATTGATTTTCCCTTTTACAAAATGCATACACTATCTTGTAAACATTCTGTAAAAGGGAAAATTATTAGTTTTTAAAATTATAAAAACAATTGATTTTCCCTTTTAATTCCAGTTGTTAGGTTTTCTTTCATTAGGTGTTAATTCATAATGAAAGAAACCCTAACAATTAAGACTTTCTTTCATTTTTATAATTAGACTTTCCTTCATTTTTAAAGTTAGACGTTCTTTCACTTTCTTCTTAGGCGTTCTTGTTTAGGTATTCTTTCATTTTGAAAAATTAGGCGTTAGTTCGTTAGGCCTTTATTCGCTGAGCCTCGTTCAAATACAGTAATATGCTTTTCGGCAAAGCAATGCTTTTGTTGTTATACTCAAAATTTAACAAAATTGAAGGTCAAAGCGCGGGCTCTTACACTAAATATTTTACAGGGGTTTAATTCAGACAAAAATACAAAATATTTACGCTTTAAAAAGTCTAAAGGGACCCACCCTATGCTTATACCCATAGGTTGATGGATATTGTGTGATTGTGCGGATGTGTGTAATAAATAAAAATATTTGTCCTTGATCCACCTTTTAGTATACAGATCGACAGATCTGCATCTAACGATGCCCGTTGGATTGCCAGGCTGTCTATGTAAATCTTGTGCGCAAAGTAAACTTTGTGTGCAAAGTAGAGATAGTTTGATGAATTTTGGTATTTGATAAATTTGGTCTAATCAATCTATATTTTTGGATAGTCCACATACAAATTTGTGTTTAGAATAAAGTCTTTGAGCTAAAAAACTATCTTATTATATTAACATTTTTAATTTATTAAGTCTGAAACTATCTTATTGTAACCTCAATCATATAACGCATTTTTCTTAAGTCGATCGGTCCATATTTGGCCATACCTCCCAACAAATACCACTCCTGAAAACAGCTTTGACGTTGGTATTGATGTAAAATTTTGCGATGGTAGCTTTCAGAACAGCCACTATCATGTAACAATCGTATGCTGGTAAGTCGTATCCATTATCCGCTCTTAACGGTAGTTGTTCTTATGTCGCAGGTCTGCCTGTGTTAATAGCCTTTTATTTATCTCCCAACCATGATCAACTATGTTATTATTATTCTGAAGCGATGATCATAATGCTAACTTGCAACTGTATAATCTTTTCGTTTATAAAGGACATACAATTTTTCGAAGATTTGTATGTTCTTTTAATAAGCGGAACTTTTGATGCAGATAATTGCGATTACAAAATGCCTCAATAACTTTTAAACTCATGGCCAAATCAAATAATGATATAAGAAACACTTAAATCTGGTGTAATTTAAATTTATTTGACGGACTGCATAACAAAATCGAGTACGTCGTTCAAAAGTTACGACAAGATGTATGGAGCAGCCACTATAAAAAACTCAAATTTTAGAAAAAACTTAAAAAAAACCTTACCATAGAATTTGAAATAATGATGATTTTTGACGTTGGGTGACTATAGCGGATCAAAAAAAATATAGTGGTTATTTAAGAAAAAAAAAAATTTTCCCATTTGTTGCATAGTGTTATCAAAAAGTGGCCGTAAATTCTGTGGTGTAGGGTATCATAAACTCGTGCTTTCTTACTTTTTTTAAAAAATATTATTTTAATTTTTGGTGTAGGGTATGTATGACTTTTTGTGTACCTAAGTAAGTTTTTGTGTGAATAGATGGGTACATATCGTTACTTTAATATAGAAAAGCCCTAACTAACGTTTTCTTTACTTTACAGGAGAAGGAAAAAACTTAATAAAAATTATAGTCTTGTAGTCCCGATTTATTTAAATGCAATTTTTTATTTAATTGCTTATAGAATTTAATAAAAAACTGCGTTTAAAAAAAATCGCGATTACAAGACTATAATTTTTATTAAGTTTTCTCCTTCTCCTGTAAAGTAAGGAAAACGTTAGTTAGGGCTTTTCCATATTAAAGTAACGATATATTCTCATATTTAATATCTAGTGAGTCTGAATCAGTGTTGCCAGTGAAATTTTGAGAAAGATACATTTTAGTTTCCAAAATGATACACTTTTTTCCAAAAAGATACGTTTTGAAAAAAATTTGAAAATCCTTTTTAACGTTTAACATTTATTAACATAACATTTTAAATTCATATTTAAATTAATATTGTAAAGGAAATGATTTCGTATAAATTCATTTTTATATATATTTAAGTCATAAATATTAGGTACATATGTATGTAATTTTAAAAAAAAAAGTAAGCAAACTTTAAAATTAATTAAATGTAATTATCTTTGGATGTTATTTAAACAAAATCATTTTTGTAAAAATTAATATACGAGTTAAGGCGTTTACACTAAGGCGATTATATGTATCAGCGTTCATATAAATTTCCTGAAAATAAAAAAGATGTTCATATTTCGTATCGTATGTTGCAACCCCTTAATGTTTTCTTTCACCATTATTAAAGCTGCCATCAAGGCGAATTCACTAGAAGGTGGGGTCAAGTCAACATATGGTGTTTTTTTTTGGTGGTCGACTTGTCAAAGTGTGTATGAAAACTAATTTTTTATGTAAACTAACCTCTTTTACTAGCAATATTTTTGAAAATCCGCCCACAGAAGCAGTGTTGTTGTAGAGTTGACCTCACCTTCTAGTCAATGCGCCTTGGCTGCTATTGTATTAGTATTGAGTCGGTTACGATGATCAGTCTTAATAAGTTTTAGTTGGCTAAAAATTCTCGATTGTTTTGTTTCTGTACATTTTGCGTACAGATTCAAAAGATACGAAAAATGTCAGGATTATACATGATACCTGAAGTACTCAAAAGATACGAAAAATGTATCTTTCGTATCCTAACGGCAACACTGGTCTGAATATAAACAACTTCAAACAGTTATTAGGGCATGCATGCTATTAAGTAAAGGAAAGAGGATAAAAGAAAAAATATAGACAAGAAAAAATAATAATAAGCAGAAAATGCAAAACTATGTACGTGTTATTTGTGATTACAACACATTATGTTCATCGAAATGTTCGTATATGATTTTCATTATTTATTTTGTTGTCATTACACTCACAGCCTTCATACAAAATGAAAGGTTCAATGAATTTTCACAATGTATGCATACATATGTACATATTTTTTTTATAAAACTTCGATGACATACTGATAAAGGGTCAAATTATGTGTATTGCAAAATGAGATGTGATCAGTAACCCCAATCAAAAAAAAAAAAAAAAAAAAGTTAGCTGACACAGCGTAAATTTATTTTATAGATTGTGTTAACTCAAGTAAAAAAATTTTTAATAAATACAGATTTTTTACGTCACTTTAGATAAATATCTAATATAGAATACATAATATGCACATATTGTTAAAAAGAAAAAGAGAATACGGAAATGTTAATTTTTTACGGTGTGCATGTTGTCTGACAACACACTTTGTTTTATGCATTCTAAATTTTCTGCCAACACTAAGTACAAATTTATTGTGTGAATATAAACAATTAAATTTGAAATTTCATCGAACGAAGTAATTATAACAATTATTGGCAAAATAAACTACATATTTAAAATTTTTTATGTTTATATGTATATTATGTAACCTTACACAAATGCAATTATGCCTGTGGATTTAGGTAAGCCAATCTATGCAATACTCAGAACCACTTGCATCTTCCTTTGGATGCACCTCTTTAGCGGGCATTTTGCTTAACTGCTTGACTTAAGCGATTGTGCAATTGTTGGCACAATGCTTTGGTCGATCGCGTTTCCCTGTTATTAAATAAACTTCGACTTATTTTCTTCCCAACACTAGTCACCAGGTTTCATTACTAATCAACAGTTTACGGGAGATTTTTCATATCATAGCTGATTGTCTGCTGCTTGTTTTATTATCATTTTAGATTCCTCCCAAAAACGATCTACTATATTAAAAGGTGGTTCTCCATAATGCACGCTGTTTATTGTAAGTCACACCTTAACGCCAAATTTTTTGCCCAACTTAATTTGACTGACATTGCTTTGTATTAGTGTTTGACCAATTCAACCATGGAAAGGTAAACAATTGTGCAGCGCGTTAAGATCGTTTAAGCTTTTTACGAGATGGGCGTTTAAAACAAAACGTATTTAGTACACTTCGTGATTTTTTTTGATCAGCATAATCGACTAACTGTGTCTACAATCGGGAGAGTTGTGCTCTAATTTTAGCAAACCAGATCTCTAGAAATGTGAAAAAACTGTTTGGTGCAGTTTAAAGGCTGGCGGCGTCATTGGTACGGCCCAATTCTACAAAAATGAGGTCGGTTTGGTTTTGTTTAACGTATGATATCGTTTAACAAAGTGTGTAATGAAAAACACTTAGAAAAAATTGGTGTTAGTTTTAAATTTTAAACTTATATTATTCACAGAAAAATGTTTGTATGGTCACTTATAATCTACTCTTATACCATGTTCGCACGACAGCGTTTTTTCGTAATTCGCTCTCTCATTCGTAATTCACAGCCTAATTATGATTCAAATCACATAATTCGTCATACAAAATTTTGAAAGCGGATTATCTCATTTGTACGTAATTCAATTTTTATTACCCTGTGGATTACTTTAAAATCAATGTGATCTCTAATTTTTATCGGTTTTTTTCCATCACCAGTTGTCAAAGCACTAAAAAAACAAACAAAATATTCTATTTACTGGGAAAATAAATAAATGTATGTATTTCTTTAAATTAATATTGTTTACTTACTTTTTCTTTTCATTCTTAATACAAGTTACTGCAAAAAAACAATTAAATTTAGCAATAAACAAAATTAATAAAAAGAAGAAGAAGAAAAACTGTCATGCCGTGCGAACATGGTAATTCAAATAAGTAATTAAAACGGAGAGCGAAGTAATCCAAAGCACCGTGCGAACAAGGCATTATATAATTGAAAACGTTTTTGTGATTTTTCTTGTATTCCTTACAAAATGGATTTGCATAATGTATGGGAAAATGATTTTTTTACTTATAATTTTAAGGCTGAAGCACAATGATTAATGTGTTTCACATAATTCAAACTAACACTAATGGCGATTTCTTTTCTGAGAAAAATGTTGCATTAATGTTACATGTTCTACATTTTGTGTTCGTTTGTACAAAAAATACAACTGTGGGAAACATTTTCAAGTTCTTTTGTGAAAATGTTGATGAAAAACATGCAAAACAAGTTACATGTTTTACCCTTACTTTTACTTAAGGGTTCATACTGCACTGTTTTACAGCTTTGGTACTTACTACTTTGTTTGTACAACCAATATTTTATTTTGTTTGTCATAATATTTTAAAAGTTTTGTCAAAAGAATTCTACATCTAAATATTCTTTGACGGCATACTCCATTTTGAATTAAATCGTTTTTTTTTTATTTTGGTGGAAAATTCTATGTATTTATTATCGTTTTAAATTTGTTCAAGCAATAAGTGATGTCAATGTATGTTTCCAAACCGTAAAGTAAGTGTGCAGCAAATAGTCGAATAGTTTTAAAAATCGCTAATGAACTACATTAATAATAAAAGTGTAATAGTTGTAAATAAAGGCAGCTAATTCTGTTCGATTGAAGTTGTACAACATGTCACACTTCAAGTGATTATAGGTAACATGAAAAAGTGTTACATGCATATACTGTAGCATTTTTTTCTCAGAATAGAAATCGCCATAAGTGTAACATTGAACAAACAATGATAGTTATGGTGATAAAATAAACATGAAATAAGCATTGGTTTTTGGAAACTTTTAAACCCAAATAAATACCCTTTACTTCAAAATTTTTACAAAAGATGCAAACCAAATGTTTTTGCCGTGTACGATTATGAAAAAAAATATGAAAAATTTTTGTTCTTTTTTCTTTGCATGTATTGGTTTTTACAACGAAAAATATTGAATAAAAATTAGTTGTTCGATAAATATATTGGTGCTTGCTCTTCCGTAAGGAACTTGTAGGCACCCCTGCTTTATAACCATTGAATCTTTGTGTTAATCAAAGTTATACCTTCCTTGTGTGTTTATTTTTAATAGCAACATTTTTTAAGCACATTTTTGCGATACCCAAATGAAGATCACTTGAGATATCAATTCTTTTTTACTAGGCACATCTTAAGTCGAATATTCCCATTTTCTACTATACTGATGTGGTTCTCAGGCATTTTGTGAGTAAAAACCCATGTAGTTTTATGTATCCATGGATGATGAGTCACCGTGCCACCAAAAACCTTTTTACAGTAGTTTCTGCTTAAATGCTCCCCGCTTAAATGATTTCCCATCTTAAATGCGCAAAATGTGATGGAAAGCAAAATTTTCACAAAATTACATGAACAAATTCCCGCTTAAAAGACCTCGCTTAAATGCGTTCCCCGTTTTTTAATTTTTTAATTAAAATCGATTTTGTATTTTTTCTGTGCAGTGTCTGTTTTAACTTGAGCATTGAAATCCCCCCTCATTATTACAATATCACAAGGATGTACGAATGCAAAGTATGCATACAATTATTCTTTTGTACATAATTCAACTGTTTCTGTTGGTTATTTCTGTTTATATTTTTTATATATTTCTTGATTGTTTAAATATTATTTTTCATATTTTAATTATTTGCCCATAAATTATTTTGTACTGTGTGTACGTAAAGTTGTGTATTTATATTCTAACATTTTTCTTTAGTTTTATAATTTATAATGCAGAAAATGTTTATCTTTTTCAAGTCATTTAAGTGCAAATCTAAGATCAATTTTCCAATTTTATATGTTTATATTTGTATAATTTATATATATTTTTTTCCTATGGCACTCTTTCATTTAAACGAATATAATGCATCAGTGAACAGGGTAAATGTCAAAGTATATACATTTTATCTTATTTCAAAGTGCTACAACTTATGTCCAAGTGTACGCAATATTTGTATTTGAAATAAGTATGTATGAACAGTGTAACCAATAAGTTTTTAAACAAAGACATAAGTTGATATTTTTAAACTCGATTAGATTAAAGTATACATAAGTTTTAAGTTTTACAAAAAAAAAAAAAATAACGTTTCAAGTGCCACGGCATTCCCTTACTACGAAGCAGTTTTGTAAGGGAGAATGCCAAAAAAATAACTTTAAAAAAATATTCAGTGTGAAATGCGGACAGCTACGTTCACCACTTTTTATATCCGTTGAATAAAGCGTTTTCTGTGTAAAAAATTTATTGCTTCAAAGTGGGAACTCACCATATAAAATGCATGCCTTCTGTAAGCGAGATGGTAAGCGAAACTCTTTTATTTCTCCCTTAAAAAGCTGCCTCGCTAGAAGCTAAATTTTTTATTGGGTTGCAGCTTCTGGGTTCACGCTTATTTTTGAATGACTTTGATGTATTATCGTTTTCCTAAGAAGTAAGGATGTGAAATCCGCTACAATCGTTTCAGTAGGAAAGAAAAAGAAAAATCTATACATATAAAAACGGTTGTTCCGGGTATGTGTTACTAAAACTCCAGAACCGCTAGTCGGATTGGCACCAAACTTAGGCAATAAATTAGCTTAGTCTGTCACCAGGGGTGTCTTAAGTTTAATCCCGAATGGTGGCGCAGTTGTCGTGATTTGGCTAAAATTTCATAAAATATAGGGCCTGTTCGGAAATGCATCACTGCGCTGCATCAGTGATTTCAATTGCTTAAATATATATCAGTGAAGTAAATGTGGACCAAAAAATTGTCAAATACTCCACAAAAATAATAGTCGCACAATAAAAAAAAATTTAAATTATTTTTTATCGGCATAAAAAAAGTTTGCTTTTCTGATGCAGCGCAGTGATGCATTTCCGAACAGGCCCATATTTATTAAACAAAAACAAGTTTCCTAAAAAATTTTTGACCGGGTAAATCGTTTTTGTGTTTGTTTGCAACGCATTACCTCCGGAACTATAAGACCTCTCAAGCTGAAATTTGCAACACACCTTGAGGTTAATTTATGGAGGTGACCACTAAATGACAAATAAGTGACCTGTTCTTTGCACAAAAGGTAACATTCAGCCATGTCACAGAGAATGATTCTGTTCGGAAACAGAATACATTCCGTATTTTGGTGCTTCAGAAAATGACAAAAAAATTTCGGAATGTACCCATATTTGTTTTCATGAACGCAATGGGAGTTTTCTGTATCTGAAAGGCCAAAAAAAATATTAAAATACACTTTCCATCACTGACGGATTTGTACTCTGTGACATGGCCCATTAACAGCCAACCAGCTAGTCGGACTCACGAGCAACGTTAGATCGACTCATAAAGTGATTCTGAGTCCAGTCTAATCAATCCCCACAATTGCATTTGTGAAATTCTTGTTATGTGTGATTTTGGGAATACAAAAAAAAACTTTATCCAGGTTAAATCAATGGTCAAAAAATGACGATTGAAAAATATCACACATTTAATGTTATTTTTGGTATTTTTGTAAGGAAGGAAAAATGGAAACAGTAATATATGCTAATTAATTTTAGAACATGCTTGTTTGGCAAGCTCATCTGCTATTTGGTTACGACGGCAGACCGTAAGCCTTGGTATCCACATTAGCGTTAAGCTCGAATGTTTTGCAAACCATTTGAAGATATTCGTAAATAATCTATATATCGTGTTAACACAAGCTAAGGATGCGATCTCAGCCTTGGTATCAGTTAGCCAAACGCCTTATAGCCTACCTGCACGACACTATAATGAACAAGCAGTCGAACCTTTATATCCTGTTTCCCAATGTAGGAACCCATACCAACTCTACTTTCTTAGAATAAAGTCTTATGCCCGTAATATATGGTGTAAAAGCTGTTATATTTTAAAAGAAAACTGAAGGTAAAAAGACGTAGGCCAAATAAACGTTGAAATAGGTAAAGCTAACTGTTAGGTACGAAAACGACTAACTTTCTTTTTGTAGAAGCTATGGACATTAAAGTAGTTATGGAAGACATCGAAATAGACACCTCATTTCTGTATACCATATGTACTTCATACTGCACACTGAAGTAAGGTTCCCGAGTGCAGTGTTCAAACTCACCAGGGATAATCGAATTACACATGGCGTTCAGTCGTATTGCCGAGCAAAATGGCATACACTTACAATACGAATAACAATAGTGTCTTGAAATTTTGCACACATATGTATTATGGTGTACCAAACTGCAAGGAGGGTAGTTTATTTCTTTTTGTAACATTATAGTTACCCAGCCTTAACTAAAATAATTCAAAATTTCTCTTTTGTAATTGAAGTTACAATTTTTTCAAGAAACGATGGCGGTGCGAAAAATGATCCTCTGGAAATATGACCCCAAAAGAAAAGTGAAGAACGGCCCCAAAATTTTACATGAGACACAACAACACAAAATGTTGGGGCAATTTTTTGGGGTTTTTTTTTATTTTTTCGTTAGGCTGTTTTTGCATTTTAAGTGGAATGAAAAATTACCCCAATATCAAGGAATGAAAAATGGCCCCAAATAAAATAACAATTTTTACTTTGGGGCTATTTTTCGTTAACTAATAAATAATGCAAATTTTAAGATATGAAAAATCACCCCATACATTTTTACACAAATTATATAAAATTTTAAGTAAAAGTTTCTAGAGAAAGTATAAAAAACCCGAATTCTTATAACAAAGTTGAGAAAATCCTTGCCGGTTATGCAGAGATGCTTTAGTTAGCGAAGCCGGTGTTTGTTATACCATAGAAGAAAAAATCCTTGCGTCCGGCAGAAGGCCGGCTATTTAGGGAAGCTATAACGTTAAACTTTAGTAAAGCAAAGCCAGTGTTCATTCATTATACCATAGAGAAAAAAATCCTTGCGCATGGCCGAAAGACCAACTATGTTATCAATCGTACGATTTTTAAAACCAAAACTGTATAATTATTCGTATTTTGAAATCGATATTCTAAATTTGGGATTTTTAGTTTCGGGCATATGAACTCCACCCAAAATTTTTAATATAACTTTCTTTGTGTTCTTTTTTGGGATTAAAATTCATTATAAATTTTAAGGTAATTTTTCATAATGAAGAATCACCAAAATTTAGGGTCATATTTCATTTTATTTTTAGGGTTATTTTTCATTTTTTGGGGTTAATTTTTCATTAAAAAATGGGGTTATATTGCATTATGAAAAATAGCCCCAAATTTGGGGTCAATTTTCATTTATTTTTTGCGGCCATATTTCCTGGGGCCATATTTCGCAGCGCCGAAACGATTCGGAAATTATCACAAAATGCGCAATCGCAAAATTAATTTTTACTAGACTAAATCTCATTTAAAAAAGGTATCAGAAATTCGATCGTTTCGATAATTCTTCTACCAAATTTTGGTATAATGAATAAATTGCTCCTTAGTGAAGAAAAACCCCATCGGTATTGTTTATTGCAGTAGACCCATATACCCTAGTATTTGTGGTTGCAAGAGTTACCCTATTATTCTTTCAAACTTGTTTTCCATTTGATTGCATGTACGTGCATGTGCAGTAGATATAAATACATTGCCATCTTACAATGTAGATACCCTTAGAAAAGTCAATTTATATTTATTGGCAAGAGGTTTATACCAAGAAGCTAAAAAGTAAAGAGTACAAGAATAAGAATATAATATGCATTTTATTGGTACTTGAATCCAGGGCAGAGATTTTTACTGGGCATGTATGATACTTATATATATACAAATATAACTTTATTTTTTTTTAATAACATTTTTAAGGAAATTAAGAATTTTCTCGATATGATATGTAAAGGAAATGCCTCAAGAGTATTGAATAAATTAAATGACCTCTTTAAATAAATAAATTTCCAATCAAATTGATATTACTCAATTAAAAGATGTTGACTTTTACATAATCATTTTTGCTATGTCACTAAATTATTGCTGAAGGGTGAAAAGTATAAAAATTTCAAAAACAGAACTCATTCCACTTAAATTATTTTAAGTACATATATTTTTGTAATTTTAAAAAAATTAAACATAAGTTATTATCTCAGTTACTGTAAAAATATCTTAGACCCATATAGCGATCTCAAATTACCCTATATCGACCGAAACTTTGTATTAAGTATAGAAATGAATTTAACAAACAAAAAAACCCTAAAGCTCATATACAAATATTTATTATTTGAGTTCTTGTTCCCATTTGCTTTATAGCCGCTTAATTTTATTTGCAGTTGCAACTCTTTTGAAATAAGAAACTAGAGACAGAGTGGAAAAATGTAAACGTTTCTATGGAAATTAAGTAAGAAACCATGCCTTCAAAACGGAGTTAGTTCGAAGTCTCGAGTTTCTGACAAAGCCACTAAAGTCTTTGCTGATAACAAACGCTGGATCAACTTGTGAGCACACAAACTTCTCGGGCTTTAAAGATGTTTCAATAACGTCAGCTACAGCAGTTTACTGAAGTGATTTAGTCTTACCAGAGTTGCTTTCCAAAGAAAACTATTAAAAAGCATAAAAGAAAATTAAGGGTTATAATTAGCTAACCAAAAAAAAATCAAATACTTATTTTTTGGTTTACAAGATAGAATGCTTTTGATTGAAAACGAATTGCGATCATAAAAAAAACCATAAAAATGAGCTATATTTGTAAGAGCAATATCCGCTTTTTATACCCTTCACCGCAGGTGGTGAATAGTGTATATATAAGTTTGTCATTCCGTTTGTAATTTCTATAATATTGATGTTAGACCCTATAAAGTATATATATTCTGGGTCCTATGAGGAGCGAAGTTGATTTAACGATGTCCGTTGAAATGGATTTTCCGAAGACCCCATATATGATGGGGGCCAGGTTATTATACATTTATGTCACATATGGTCTGGAATTGTTTTCTATTGAAATTCAGCAAGATCGGACCACAAATGGCTGAGGTATGAGTAAAAAACCACGACTGCCTCAAATTTTTTCATTTAAAGGTCCAATTAGACGTGACATTACCATACCAACACTGTATTACCAAAACGACATAAACATACCATACAAACTAATTCAATTTTGGTTTGTACGGTCATACAGTGGCTATGGTAATACAGTGTTGGTAATGTGGTTTTTTGTTGTTGTTTTTTTATACCCTTCACTACAAGTGGTGGATTTTTTTTGTAATGTGTTTAATTTTACGCATACACATACACATTAATGCATGTATATGATATGCCGCTCAAATAAAGGACCAAACTAATAGACTCAATATATTTTAATTTAACGCTTCCTCAGTAAAAGCATTCGTAGCCGAGTTGTTAAGTTCTCTCCTGAGACTGATGATATTGCCAGTTCGAATCCAAAAAAGAATTTTTTTTCAGTTTTTTTATTTATTTTTTTTTATGTTCTAAAAAACGATTTTAAGATTATAAAACGAATTTCAAACATCAACTTTGGCAAAAAAGGAAACGGGCTTAGGTACATACATACATAAATTTTTTGTTTTTTTTATAGTCTTCGGCATGGCGAAATGAAAAGTTGGCTTGGCTCAATTAACATTTATTTATACCTATCTAAAAAACGTTATTTATGTATATAACTTTTTGTTCTTATCTCATCATGGTGAAGGGTATATAAGATTCAGCATAGCCGAATATAGCACTCTTACTTGTTTTTAGTTATTTTTGCAATATCGGCTTTTTTTGACATATTTTGCCATTTTAAGATAATTTTTATATTTTCATACGAAAAAAACTTATTTAATAAATTTTTGCAAAAATCGTTATTATTTTTTTTTTTTGATGTGGCAACTTTTTTTTATAAATATTAAAAAAATCAACCTTTTTTGTGCTGTAACAATTCTGGTTAAAAAAATATTTCAACGTCATGGTAATATTTTGTGTTTCCCTTGTACAATATCATCCCAACAACCTATATTATTCTGTATGTTATTATACCCACACCAAAAGAGTATTTTGCATTTGTGCTGATGTGTGTAACACCTTAAAGTTGTGGTCCTTAAGTATACCGATCTACTCAGAATCACTTTCTGAGTCGGTCTAATGTTGTCCGTCCGGCTGGCTGTCTATGTTAACTTGTGCGCGAAGTACAGGTCGCAGTTTTGGAGATAATTAAATGAAATTTGGTACGAATGTTCTAATTGGCATAAGTGCGAATCGGTCCGTAATTTTATATAGCCCCAATAAAAGCTGCTTTCCGGAATAGGGTATTTGTGCTCACTATCAAACCAATTTTAATGAAATTTAAACCATATATAGATAGATCCAATAGGACCACATGTTTTTAAATACTGTGGTGTTGGGTATCCTATGGTCGGGCTTGACCGCCTATACTTTCTTACTTGATTTTTATGTTGCTCTGTCTTAGCGGTACTGTAACGTACTTTTTATACCCACACCACAATAGTGGAGAGGGTATTATGCATTTGTGCTGATGTGTGTAACGACTTAAAATATTGGTCCTAGACCCACCTTAAAGTATACCGATCGACTTAGAATCACTTTCTGAGTCGAACTAGCGATTTCCGTCCGGCTGGCTGGCTGGCTGGCTGGCTGTCCATGTAACCTTGTGCGCAAAGTACAGGTCGCAATTTGGAGATAATTTGATAAAATTTGGGACATAGGTTCTAATTGGCACAAGGACCAAGCCGACTCGTAGGACCACGAGGGAAGATAGAGGGAAATTTCTTCCTCTCAGAAACTATCAAACCGATTTTAATGAAATTTAAAACATGGATAGATCCATATCTATATGGACACATAAGCTTTACAGTTTTAAAGAATATAGGACCACAAGGGGAGAAAGGGGCAATTTTTGCCTCTCAAACTGATTTTAATGAAATTTAAAACATAGGTAGATCCATATCTATATGGACACATAAGCTATACAGTTTTTCAAAAATAGGACCACAAGGGGATGTAGGGGGCAATTTCTGCCTCTCACAAACTTTCAAACCGATTTTAATGAAGTTTATAAACATAGAGAAATCCATATTTATATGGACACATAAGCATGATGTGTTTTTAAGTACTGTGGTGCTGGGTATCATATGGTCGGGCTTGACCGAAGTCTTTAGTATTAAGCCTTTTTATCAACGTATTTTATTATTTGCTTGCTTAAGTTCTTTTCTCCGTAATGTCCGGTGTTCCAGGAGATATAGGAGACAAAGTTAATAAAAAATTCATATCAGTTTTATTAAAAAATGAAGAATTTTCGGTACTAAAAGATTTTTGGAGGCAAGCGGAATTGTGAGTCCATTTTTATAAAATGTACTTCAGAGCAAATACTCTATATTAAATCTGCTCCCATAACATCTGTAGATGTAGAAAGGACTTTTTCTGTTTACAAGAACGTGCTGACTCTAAATAGACAGCGTTTTCTTTTCGAAAATTTATCGCATCAATTTATAATTTACTGTAACAACGTATGGAAAATAAACAATAAATTTAAATTGATTTTTTTAAGCTTTAACAGCTTATTTTCATGTTTTAAAACGCTTTTTTAAGAGCTTAAAACTGTTTTTTAGTGTTTTTTTTTTTGGTTGCCCTAGTTATAATAATTTCCCAACAAATATTTTCAATTCGAATGTCAGTGGAATTTTTCATGAATATGAACCTTATTGAATACTCTTTAAGGTACTTTTACACGACACGTGTATAAATCAGTCTACTTGTCGAATTTCCCACTGCAAAATGCATACATGTCGTATTAAAGCAAAAAAAAAAAAAAATTACTTATGTAAATGTCAGCTCGAATTGGCAGTGTAAAATATTTCAATAAGAGCATGATGTACTATTTTGAACTAACAAACCATCTGACATTAGCTTCTTGCAAGACATTTGTTTGTGGCGGCAAATATAAATTAATATAATACAACATTTTTAATTAGCTTAAACATAATTTTAAGTGAAAAGAAAAATAAATCATTATATAATTTCCTATTGTGAATGATTTAGGTTATGTCAGATGAAACCAAAAGCGAACGTGTGAAAGTAAAAATTATAAACCTTCTGTGTTTGTAATTTTTGTCAGACATGTGCAAATTCATTTGGATTTTACATCTGAAAAAGCCACGTGTCGTGTAAAAGAACCATAAGCAGTGAATGCAATAGCATTTCTAGTTCCCTGAAATAAGTTTGTAATCCATTCCTAAGTACATCATTTCAAAAATTCCCTGAAAAACCTTCACTAACAATTTACCAACAACAACTACATATCCGTTTATAAACCGTTTAGGATTTATTGCTACACGCTGCAATACATTAAATTTACAACGAACTTACTTGTTATTCGCATATGTACGTAAATATAGAAAGAATTAAGTTTAACACTACCACTGAAGCAGTGAATTCCTTTCTTGAAAAATATTAAGATAAATGTTTGTAAGCAAAAATCTGTTAACAAATGAAATAAAACGAAAGAAGTTCGTAATAATTCCCATGAAGGACCAATTTCTTAGATAAGCTTTAAATAATATCATTTTCAAAAGAAGGAACTTGTATGTTAAACTTTTAATTCCACAACCATAAATCACTTAGAGGTTGTGGAATTGAAAAAACACGCTTAGACCTACTGCAATCACTCTCAAATTATAAAGAATATGATAAGGTCGGCCTTTACCGACCATTTTGCAATATTTTACTAGATATATTTTGCTTTTTAACTTGAAGTTAAATAACCGTGACTCTCGAATGTTTTAAATTTTTCGTATACCTCCCTTATATTGCTCACAATATAAAGACATTGGAAATACCCTAGATGGAAGCGAACTGACACCTCAGTAGTCCCGTGATAGGTCTTTGGTGGTAGATACCGGTTCTAGTTTTAACACTTTCTATGAATAAGACCTATCACTTTTACATGGGGTTGTCATTGGAGGGGGTCAATTGACACAATTTGACCAGTCACACATCTATTCTCAATGGATATGTTTAGTGTCAGTTACTACAATGTAGTTTTATTTCAATAAAATGTTGTATTTTTTCAATAAAACAAGTCCTAGAATTAAATTCAAGAACAAAATTTTAGAAAGTCCCTAAAAATGTGTCACACCACCGGCAAAGACCGTACTGTAATTCATTACTTTTTCTACCTTTTTGTTCTTCATAAACCAGTTACATGATTGGTGCTCCTTTCACTTGTCATGAGTTCTTTCTTTTCGTACCTGTTCTATTTTCACAACTCCCAGGACCAGTCTGTTGGACCAATTGACACAAATTTCCCGCAGGGTATGGCAAAGAAATGAAAAGATAATCGATTAACCTACTTTTTGTTCACTATATAGGTATTTAATTTGCCAAATAGTGTTACAGAAGATCCATTAAAAACATTCAATAATTTATGAAGCAGAAATGTAAGCAGTTCGTTAAAGTCATGTACACAACAATATTACAATAAAGTTTGTTTTAAGATTTCAATTTTAATTTTTTGTTATCGTTTTTATTTTTGTAGCCAAAATCCATTACATGTTGTATTGCATAGAACTTTACAAATTAATTAACTTTTTCACACAAAATGCAAACAGAAAAACGAAACAAAAAGAAAAGGAACCAAGTAAATAAAAAGTTATAGAGAACTTTAAGTGTTACTTAAATATAGACAACATGGTATACGAGTTTATATAGCAACAATGATGAACACAATAAGTACAACAATTACAACAAGAGCAAATAAAAAGTTTTAGTCGAGCAAGGTTGACGATATGATACCCTATTTACTTTGCGTGCTTGACATTATCTGTGGTTGAGATTAAAATTAAAATTAAGAAAAAAGTACTTAGAAGTAGAAACTTTATTTTCACAATATTTAATTAGAGGGAGTTTACACGGTGTCTTTTCAGACATGTCTAACAAACACGTCTGTTTTGTTTGTAGGCGATCGGGGAAGAGAAGAAAGAGTGGTTGCCAAACAGACACGAAATGAGCTTTCATGTTTGTTTATATGAATTTTCATGTTTTCAATTTGTATGTATATGTAAATTAGACTATTAGATATGAAAACAGACATGTTTGGAAAGACATCGTGAAAATACAAAAGGTTTTTGGTAGCAAGTTCAAAAGAGAATGTCAAAAACAGACATGTCTGGAAAGACACCGTGAAAATGTCTCCTTATTTACAAAACACATTTCGGAATGAAATAACTGCTGTGAAAGTAGAAAAACTGCCATTTCCTTCACTTCTTTACTTGCCATTGGCCAAACAAAAACTGTTGCTTTTACTTCTGATTTATTAAATGTAAACAGTCGAAGTCAAAGCAACTCAAAAAGCGATTTTTCGTTTTTGTTCGACAGTTTTTGGTTTCGATTGTAGTATTTTAAACCCTGGAAGTAGCAGCTGTTAAAAAATATTTCTTTATATGTATCGGGTGTTTCTTTTTGTTTTGAGGTGAATAATTTTAAATTTAATAGAAACAAAATGCATTTAATACAATATAATTCTTTGAAGTTAGTCAAAAGGGCTTAAGTCAGAAGCTATAGTTTTTCATAATGTTAAATTGAAATTTATTTAATTATTAAATTGACTTATGTCCCAAAGAGCAAATGATTACGTTTGGAAGCAGCTGCGCTAGACTTAGCAATACCAAACGAAAGAAAAAAAAAATTAGTAAATCCCAATCAAAAAATCAAAATGGTTTTTAATTTAACTTAATGCCTTTTTGCCTAACATCTTGATAGATGAGGAAATTTTAGTGCATTAATGTCCGGTATATGTAGGTTAGCGCATACTAAGCGAAACCCTGAGGTAAAATTCTTGAGCACACCTCACAGTAAATCAGGCTATATTTTGGCAATAATGCGTTTTATAATTGCTTCGAAGTGCTCGATTGGTTCTAGTTTGTATGCAAAGACCAGACACCTTACATATCCCAGAGAAAATAATCGAATAGCGTCAAATCACATACACGTGGTGCATAGCATCCAGGTCCATTTTGTGAAATTATATGTTGACCAAACAATTCTTTCAGTAAATTATTTGTATCGCGCGCAGTGTGACATGTAGCAACACCCTGCTGAGAGCTCGTGTCGCTGCTCCATTGCAGTGTCGACGTAAGTTCATGTTTTTCGGAAATTAAGTAAAAAACGCCATAATACCGCAAATGTTAAATCTTGTATGGCGTAAAAACGAAAAAAATGTATCTTTGCTAGCGTTCAAAAGAGACCATTTTTTTTTTGTTTGTCACAAAAGCTGTAACGAAAAAGCATTTCAAAGCAAGAAATCCATATTAGTCTTTTGCGCTACAAAATAAAGCTTAAACGGCAATGGTATTCAATGCAACGAGGTCATAAAAGTCAGTTCCGCATGATGATTAAGTAAATTAATGTATATCTTAGGAAAACAAAGACGAAACTCCCATTAATTTATTGTATAAATGTCCTAATTGACATAAAAAAATTAATTTGCTAATACACTCAAACAACAATAACACTACAAAAGATAAAAATCGATTGGCTTGTTTTGTGTAGAAGCAACAACAACACTTCAAGAAGAAAAACATACATTATTTTCATGTTAAAAAGTAAAAAGAGAAGCAAAAATTCACTAATTCTATTTGTTAAAATTATATAGCTTAATGCTAGTGTCGTATAATTGAGAGTTATTCTACAAACAAATGGAAAAATACAACAAAAGTGTAACAAACAAGTATTACAGTTAACGAAAATAAAAATATTTCTCGCTATCCCTGGTTCTCTCTAGGGTAAGTATTAAGGTTCGAATCAATCTACTCCAAATTTCGTTTAATTTCAGGAACAAATTCGGGGTTAAGCCAACTCAGAAATTCTTTTATCAAGCACAGTTTGAGATAAACTTTTATCATTCTTTTTTACTTAAATAAATACCATTTTCGGATTATTTTAAGTAAGGGGCACTTGAATAGTTCGTAGTTGAATCAAGCAATCGGTACACACAGAAAAAAATCAAGTTAAAAACGTAGAAAACAAGGTTGATTTAAAATTTTTCGGTGGTGATTTTGCTTTATACGTTTTTCATGTTAATTCAACCTGGTTTTACAATAACTGCGAACAACATTTTTTTTCTTTTAAAATAACTATTATTCATGTTAATTTAACATTGCAGTAAAGTTAGAGCAAAATGTAATTTATATTGAAATAACAATCCGAATCACGTTGAATGAAAGTTATTTCAAGTTGAAACAACGTGAATTTCATGTAGAATCAAATTGGTTTGAGTGTGTTATAACAGTGTGAAGAAGCCTCAGAGACAACATATGCATTTATTTAAGAATAATTCAATACACTTACCCCTGTAACACATGCTTCACTTATTTTGAGTTCTCCTTTGTCAACAGAAGCATCAGCATCAGCCGATATGTATTTCGTCATCAATATACTTGATGCACTATTTAAGTAACTAATTTTAATTAAAAGAATACGGGAATTGTCCTCTTTTTATAACATATTTTAAGAATGAAAATAAAAAATGTACATACTTAAGTATGAATGCATGTTAATTTAACAAGATACACTTTTGATTTTAATATAAAACTGGTTTTTATGGATTCAATATTGAATCCATATTTATTTATATTTTAATATTTTTTATTTTTTTATTTTAACAGTGAATAATATTAAATAAACATGATTTAAGGTTATTTTATTTAAAATTATTATGAAATAATGATAAATTTAAAAAAAGGGCATACTTTTGTAGAAATTTACTATGATTCTCAATCAACATTTTTCCATGTTAATTTTTACATTGGCATTTTTTTCTGTGTGTACTTGATTTAAGGAAATCCGTTTGATTTAAGTACGGATGGATTAATTTTTCTTTTTAGTGTACGAACCAAAAATCACAATATTGCTAAGTGTTTATTCTAGCCATAGAATACCCACGAATAGAAATCGTCTATGTATGTATGTAGGCAGACAACCATAAGCACCACCACCCAGAGGATCTTTTGTGCAGTATAGAAATCTTACTTGTTTGGTTAATATTTTTAATTAATGGTTACTGTAGGTTTAGACAGCTTATATCTATTTTTGACATGAACTAAGCCATTTGGTTTCTAAGAAAAATTCGAAAAATTAAAACAAAACGGAAGCATTTATTGCGTTACAAAATTTTATCACAAGCCCATATAATTCAGCCAAAACTTTTGGTGTAGGGAATAATAAAATCATAACCCTTTTTAGTTTCTGTTAACGTTTCGTTACTTATTTTTTTTATTTTTTTTTATTTGTCTCTTATTTTATTTTCTTTTTTCGTTCTTAAACTTTCTTTAATCTTGTGTTGTGCAAATACCATGAGCCTGGGGCTCATTTTTTGCTGTTCTGCTTTTACCTTTACTTGGTTTTTGTTGTAGGACAAATGAATTAAAATATAACAAAAAGTGTATCACACAATAAAAACAATTCTTTTTGCAGCTTCTGTTTGTATTCATTTGTTGTTTTATTTTGAAAAAGTATTCTATGTTTCATAGGATTTTCCTAATTATTTTATGACTGTTTGTTTGGGAATATTTTTGTTTACTATAATAAATAAAATTAAAAAAATAAATAGTAAGTAGAAGGTTCTAACTTATTTTTTTTTAATGAGATAACGCTCTATACGCGCTTTCGGTTGTCGTTCTCAGTTTTTGTCTACCTTTTACAGCTTCTGAGATATTCAATATGACTAGATTCTAGCTACTGGAGGTCTGCAAGAATAAATAAAAAGCAATTTCAACACACTCATTTGTTTTTTAACTGCAATGAGTCGAGTATGTATGTGTAAGCTTAACTCTTATAAATAAAAGAAGCCACAAGCTTACACACATATTATGTCAATGTATTCAAATAAATGTATGCACATTCAATTATTCAAAATTATTCAAATATTTTTTGTAAACTTACTCTCTCTAACGGGTCATTCCAATGTTTTGTTATTTATGTATGACTCTCAAATTCATTTACATTAAAAAAGTATTTTATTTAATTTACCTATTCACTCTTATTTTTGAATGTTTGTTATTTGAATAAATGTTGGGCACTTTGAGTAAAGGCAAACGTGTGAGTTATTCAAAGCAGACCTCTACTAGCTACGCGTCTTTTTGTTTGAATTAACAACTGTCTCAAAACTTATTCAAAACTCGGTTTCCTTTAAGTTCCGTTCACAATCAAACAAACATTTGCACTTGGTGTTCATAACAGAGCAACAATTTCTTTTGCAACCACACACGCTTTGCATTAAAAAATAATTATAAATAATCGAACTTCCCCAAGTGATAGACAGGTGGACTCTCATTAAAAATTGAATTGCGCGTAAAAACGCGAAATGAATTGATCTAGAAAAATTGAGAGACACGTTAATTTTTTTAAGCTATATTTTCAGAATCTTGTCAGTTTGATCATGGGTAAAAAATCGTGTCGCACAGTGTTATTGATACTGTCATTAAATTGGAAACACACACGTTTTATGTTGCAAGAAATTGTATTGTTCGATTTGAAAAGCTTAGTGCCTAATTTTCGCAAATTTCATATAAATTACACGTTAAAAGTCATAACTCTTGGTTGAGTGTATCAGAAATTTGGCACAGATGAGTAGAGCCTTCTAACTTGTTTTTAGATAATATTATAACTGGAAAACAAATTGCAAATTCCACTGTGCAATAATATACAGATTTTATAAACATGTTAAAGATAATAAATTTTATTTAAAAGCCACATTTACAACAACAAAAACTTGAGTTATAGAAAAGAAAGACATGTAAAAACGTCTTAATTTATAAAAAGCCGAGACATTCAGTAACGAAGACATTTTAGTAAAAATGTTGTTTTAAACACCATTAAATTGTAAATATTTGACAGCAAATAATACTAAATGTTAAAAATCAATGTTAGTACTTTTTTAAATTTTAATTTTGTTTTTATTAATTAAAAATACAATACTTTTTGTAATGTGAACAAGTTGTTTTTATAATAAGTGAAATTGTCTGACTTCAATGGAAATTAATTTGGTCAAGAAGAAGAAAGAGAATTTTTATCTTAGTAAATAAAAACAATTGTTAATTTACGTTCAGAAATTTTTATTTATTAATGTCTCCTCTTTAATCCAGTACATTTACATGTAGTTTGTAAATGTACTTGATTAAAAGAAGAATTTGTTTAATTACTTTGTTTAAGTTCAAAACAAAGAAGATTAGCCGGAACGGAAGGAGGGCGATGAAAGCCTAACTCAGCTGTTAAAATCAATACTCTTTTGTAAGTAAGGAATGTGTTTACTTGGTGGTTGCGACTTCAAACGCAAGGAATTTTTTAAGATTATGCTGCTGAGGAAAAAAGAATGTCCTCGCCCACGACAAAGTTATTTTTACGATTTATTACTTACAACCCAAAGTTTGTACAAGACTCAAAAATTTAATTTCCAACCCTGGGTATTGTGGATCAAAAGCTTCTACTCGATCTTGGTTTTTTTATTCGTTATTTTGTATATAGTAATATTTTATTACAATTATATAAGAATATGAAATGAAACTATCAAATACTTTTTTTGACCTTCATCCAAGAAGATTATACACTCGGAGATCGCCGCAAGACAACCGAGAAAACATAATAAAATATTAATTACGAAAGATACTGGGAAATAAATAAAAAAACCTACACAGAAAAAAATTACAAGGGTTATTAAGTGATTAACAAAAACTGTTTAAAATTTTTCGAATATATTTAACAATTTTCTTAACTAACATGGTCGTAAATTGTCATATTTACAATTTGTTTCAGCTTAAAATTAAATATGTACATTCAGGAAAAATTATTTGTGTCAAAAAATTTTAAATACCAAATGAAAAAATGTTTAAATATTTTGGCTTGAATCACTGAAAGATAGGCAGATTATTGAAGATCTGCATCAATTTTTGGGATAAGTAAAGTTGCTGTTTGAATAAGTAACAGATTTTAACGCGTCTTTCGTTTATTTTAGTTTTCAAATACAAGTCGACAATGAAGTCAAGATTCCCCTTTATGAAAATGTTAAATATTATTGCGCTTCTAATTCAAAGTCTCAAAAATTATGTTGAAATAAATATTTGTGATGTTTGTTATGGGGTTTTTAATATATGGGGGATTTCATGTCAAGTGACCCAATTTTGAAATCGATGTCTTCCGATTTGGATGAAATTTGCACCAAGGTTAGTCCTATTGGATAGTAGTTTAGACACAAATTTTCAACAAGATCGGTCTAAAAGTTTCTGAGTTAGTGGGGGTCAAAATTTGACATTTTGGCCATACAGGTGTTCTTTCTTATCCATGTAACTTATTACCTATTGGTGTTAGCAAAATTTGTCCCAAGTAGCTTCGATAGCTATTTGATCCATCTTTTGAAAAAAATTTTTTTTGTTTTTTTAAAAAATTTTTTTTATTTTTTTTTTTAAATTTAAAACTTTTTTTTATTTTTTTTTTTAGCGGGTATGTTTTTTTTTTTTTTTTTTTGTTCAAAAGAAAGCTTATGTCTTTTCCTTTAAGGTAGTTTTGGTCCCTTTTTGGGATGCGAGCGGCTTATGTATAAAAAAAAATAATTTCTAACTCTAGACAAGGGTTTTTCAATTTTTAGCATATGCAGTGTTCTTTCTCATCCATTTAACTTATTACCTATTAGTGTTAGCAGAATTTGTCCCAAGTATCTTCGATAGCTATTTGATCAATATTCTGAAAAATTTTTTTTTTGTTTTTTTAAAACTTTTTTTTTTTAATTTTAAATTTTTTTTTTAAATGCAAAATTTTTTTTTTATATTTTTTTTTTATCCGGAATGTTTTTTTTTTTTTTTTGTTCAAAAGAAAGCTTATGTCTTTTCCTTTAAGGTAGTTTTGGTCCCTTTTTGGGATGCGAGCGGCTTATGTATAAAAAAAAATAATTTCTAACTCTAGACAAGGGTTTTTCAATTTTTAGCATATGCAGTGTTCTTTCTCATCCATTTAACTTATTACCTATTAGTGTTAGCAGAATTTGTCCCAAGTATCTTCGATAGCTATTTGATCAATATTCTGAAAAATTTTTTTTTTGTTTTTTTAAAACTTTTTTTTTTAATTTTAAATTTTTTTTTTAAATGTAAAATTTTTTTTTTTTATATTTTTTTTATCAGGAATGTTTTTTTTTTTTTTTTTTTTTTGTTCAAAAGAAAGCTTATGTCTTACCCTTTAAGGTAGTTTTGGTCGCTTTTTGGGATGCGAGTGGCTTATGTATAAAAAAAATTATTTCTAACTCTAGACGAGGGTTTTTAAATTTTTAGCATATGCACTATTTTGAATTTTTTCCTATATGTGTTTAAGTGTTTCTAAAGCCTTAAAAATAAAACGTTTGCAAAGAAACTAGACAAATAAACCTTTCCGACGGTATGTTACAAACCCAATTACTATTTTATACCTTCGATACTATAATGCCCACAATATGTTAATCCCAGGAATAAAATCACTTTTTTTCTGTAGAAATGTTGACAAATAATTCTTTTTTTAATTTTTCCTACATAAATTTTATTAAATTATTTATCTTTATCTTTTTATTATTATTATTAGAAATTATTATTATTATAATTATATATTAGTTTAATTATTATTACAAATTAATAAAAAGAATTTAATTTGTCAACATTTCTACAGAAAAAAAGTGATTTTATTCCTGGGATTAACATATTGTGGGCATTATAGTATCGAAGGTATAAAATAGTAATTGGGTTTGTAACATACCGTCGGAAAGGTTTCATTGTCTAGTTTCTTTGCAAACGTTTTATTTTTAAGGCTTTAGAAACACTTAAACACAAATAGGAAAAAATTCAAAATAGTGCATATGCTAAAAATTTAAAAACCCTCGTCTAGAGTTAGAAATAATATTTTTTATACATAAGCCACTCGCATCCCAAAAAGCGACCAAAACTACCTTAAAGGGTAAGACATAAGCTTTCTTTTGAACAAAAAAAAAAAAAAAAAAAACATTCCTGATAAAAAAAATATAAAAAAAAAAAATTTTACATTTAAAAAAAAAATTTTAAATTTAAAAAAAAAAGTTTTAAAAAAACAAAAAAAAAAATTTCAGAATATTGATCAAATAGCTATCGAAGCTACTTGGGACAAATTCTGCTAACACTAATAGGTAATAAGTTAAATGGATGAGAAAGAACACTACATATGCTAAAAATTGAAAAACCCTTGTCTAGAGTTAGAAATTATTTTTTTTATACATAAGCCACTCGCATCCCAAAAAGCGACCAAAACTACCTTAAAGGAAAAGACATAAGCTTTCTTTTGAACAAAAAAAAAAAAAAAAAAAACATTCCGGATAAAAAAAAAATATAAAAAAAAAATTTTGCATTTAAAAAAAAATTTAAAATTAAAAAAAAAAAGTTTTAAAAAAACAAAAAAAAAATTTTTCAGAATATTGATCAAAAAGCTATCGAAGATACTTGGGACAAATTCTGCTAACACTAATAGGTAATAAGTTAAATGGATGAGAAAGAACACTGCATATGCTAAAAATTGAAAAACCCTTGTCTAGAGTTAGAAATTATTTTTTTTTATACATAAGCCGCTCGCATCCCAAAAAGGGACCAAAACTACCTTAAAGGAAAAGACATAAGCTTTCTTTTGAACAAAAAAAAAAAAAAAAAAAACATACCCGCTAAAAAAAAAAATAAAAAAAAGTTTTAAATTTAAAAAAAAAAATAAAAAAAATTTTTTAAAAAAACAAAAAAAATTTTTTTCAAAAGATGGATCAAATAGCTATCGAAGCTACTTGGGACAAATTTTGCTAACACCAATAGGTAATAAGTTACATGGATAAGAAAGAACACCTGTATGGCCAAAATGTCAAATTTTGACCCCCCCTAACTCAGAAACTTTTAGACCGATCTTGTTGAAAATTTGTGTCTAAACTACTATCCAATAGGACTAACCTTGGTGCAAATTTCATCCAAATCGGAAGACATCGATTTCAAAATTGGGTCACTTGACATGAAATCCCCCATATGCATTTCAATAAAAATAAATTTTTTTTTTTTTTTTTTTTTTTTTTTTCAATATTTATTTATTGAATCTTCATATATTTAATATGAACTAACAATAATTAATCAAATCTTATCCTAATACTTTATTTACGTCCTGCCATTGCCAGACAAAAATGTTCTTCATCACGGGTTCTGTTCACATATATAAGTGTTATCGCTCATCTAACTGGGTAAGTGCTGCAGTGTCTCTTCTTCTTAAGCGAGTGTGGCCGCCATGATTTAAGATATTTCGAGCTAGTGGATTTGGGTGTTGTTCAAGCCTTTTTAAATATTTTACCGCATATTTTGTAATCATAATTTTTACTAATGGCACATTGAGATCCTTATGAATGTTTGAGTTTTTAACATACCAGGGAGCGGCTGTGATTATTCGAAGAAGTTTATTTTGGCGCCTTTGAATTTTTTCGATATTAGAGGCCGAGGCAGTGCCCCATAGTTGAATACCGTAGCACCAGATAGGCTTTAAGATAGAGTTGTAAAGTAGAAGCTTGCAATCGAGACTAAAGACAGAATTTCTTCCAATAAGCCAATGAATTTGAATGGCTTTCAGTTTCATTTGAGTTAATTTTGCCTCTATATGGCATTTCCACGTTAATCGCCGATCCAGATGCATACCGAGATATTTTACGTGCGAATGTTGAGGAATTATTTGTTTATTGATTGTAATAGGGGGGCAAGATTCCCGGCGCAAGGTGAATGTTATATGTACGCATTTTTGCTCATTGACCATTATCCTCCATTGTCTTAACCATATTTCTAGTTGAAATATGTGATCCTGCAAGAAACGAGATGCTTCATAACGGTTTTCGTGGACGCTTAGAAAAGCTGTATCGTCTGCAAATGTTGAAGTTTGTGTATAGTTGCTTGTTGGCATGTCCGAAGTATAAATTAAGTATAATAGGGGGCCCAGGATGCTGCCTTGTGGGACTCCAGCGTCAATGGGCTGAGGTGAACTTAAGAAATTTCCTTCTTTAATAATAAATTGACGACCGACTAAGTAGATTTCTAGCAGCTTGTGTGTGTTTGCTGGTAAATTTTGCTTCAATTTATGTAATAATCCTTTATGCCAGACTTTATCAAAAGCTTGCGAAACATCGATGAAGAGTGCTGAGCAATATTTCTTTTCTTCAAATGCTTTCTTATGACATTTACTATTCGATGAGTCTGTTCGATTGTGCTGTGTTTTCTTCTAAATCCGAACTGATGGTTTGGAATACATCTATTTTCACTTAAAATCGGTGTTAATTTTGAAACTAATAATTTCTCAAACAGCTTTGACATATTTGATAATAAGCTAATAGGCCTATAAGACTCAACTTTTGTATGATCTTTACCTGGCTTTGGTATCATGGTAACTAAGGAAACCTTCCATTTTTGAGGATAGTATTCGAGGCGTAAAATAGCATTAAAAATAAAAAGAATAATTTTATTTGCTATGCGAGGTAGCTCTAAAAGTATTTTATTACTGATCTTATCAATACCAGGTGCCTTCTTAGTGTTTAAGTCACAAATAGCCTTTTCGATTTCTCTTATCTCAAATCTAAAGGGTATAGCTGCTCTAGCAGCAACAGGTGGTAACTCGACCGCAATATTGTGAGATATATTTGGTGTAAATACGTTTTTTAAATGATCGACAAGCAGGTTTCCTTTTTCAACATCATTTCTTGCCCAACTTCCATTTAAGTTTCTTAATGGTGGCTTAGAGGCAACTGGCCTTTTGAGATTTCTAGCTGCACGCCACAATGAGTAGTCTGATTGTGGAGTTGCATCAAGTTCCTTGAGATATTTTTCCAGTGAAGCCGTTTTCTGAGTCTGCAGTAACATGCTCAGCCTTTTTGTACAGTCTTTTAGTAAGTTCTTAAGTTGAGGGGATCTGTGCAATTGCCACTCTCTACGAGCTCTCCTTTTTTCAGACAAAAGACGCTCGACATCTGAGGAATATATTTTATTATTTTTGCTTTTTTTGGGGGCAATACTGGAATGTTTAACAGCTAGTTTTAGAAAACTGTCAAAATTGACAATAGAGCGATCTATATACTCCGGTGTGCTAAGCGGAATATTTTCTGTGCAATGGGTGCTGAGATATTTTTTATATTTTAACCAATTTATATGTGTAGCTGACGTCGCTATGTATCCAGAGGGAGATTCAATTCTATTGGTGTTTATTATAGTAACTATTGTAGGTGTATGATCAGAGGATAATTCTAAGGAAGCTTCAACGTGAATCGTTTTTGTGGGGATGTTTTTAACAACGCCAAAATCGATGACATCTGGAATTTTTTGCGCATCAGCAGGCCAATATGTTGGTTGGCCACTCGCGACAACATTTAAATTCATTTTAGAGACTGTATTAAACAAAACACGACCCTTTGGTGTTATTAGTCGTGACCCCCAGAAGGTATGTTTAGCGTTATAAATTAAACAAATATTTTAAATGCATTTGATTCTTTCAACAGGCAATATACTGACTATCAAAAAAAATTTTAGTAATGTGACAAACTCATATTGAAAGTTTGTATGTATTTTTTTTTTTTTTTTTGAGGCAAATTCCTTTTCGTGATTTTTGAAAAACATTTTTCTCTATTTTTCTGAGTTAATAAGTAAAAGGGGAAGACAACATGCTTCTATGTACTCTACTCTCCATATAAGCTCAGACTCTCGGAAAGAAAATATTCATAGTGTGAACCCATACTGGCTCTAAGGCACTTAGCTGTTACAAATTTTTATTGTTAGCAACTCTTTACTAATTTATAAATAAATAAATGACTGCACAAAGAAATCTTGTATTTATTAATTTTTTTAAACGCCCCTTATTAGAAGCATGTAAATGTGTGGAAATATACGTATGTATTTAAATAATTTCAAAAACATGCATGTTGCCTTGTAAAAACTTTTTTTAAGTTAAATTTTATATATTGTAAAATCACCTATTTTAAAAACATTTCCAACAGTTTGACACAATTTTTTGCTCAACCCTTATTAATTTTCTCTTAATTTTTTTCATATCGTACAAAATTTTAACTTTTTGAACTCGTAAAATGTCACAACATTATTATAAGTTTAGTTCATATGTGTATGTATCTTAAATAATGCAACTGTGCTGCATGTTAAAAAAGAAAATGAATAAATATTTAGAAAGAATTTAAAACAAAAACATTTTTTTTTTTTTTTGTTTAAAAATTACGTGTTAGTACGAACGTACATGATTGTTACGTGTAAACGACACATGTATTTATAACAAAACACAATTTTAACCATCATCAAATCCCTGCCCTCTTTTTACAAAAACTTTTTTACACAAGGTGGTTTAAAAATGGGTACATATTTCGACTATTTGAAAATGTGGCTTAACAAAAAGTTTATAACTATTTATATGTATATTTTATTTGGTTATTTATGCATTGCATATAAAATCGTAAATGGTGTTTTTTACAGAATCACACAAGTCTAAACCATAATAAAACAAGGAAATATATTTTTAATATCAATGAAAGGGGCTTTATTGGTAAGAAATTTGCGCAACACCTATTTTCAACATCTTTTCAAATTCTGGCCATCATCGTTTTTGAAGACATATGGGCGGGCCAATGACTCCGCCAGCCCATAAAGCGCACTAAACAGTAATTTTCTGTGGATGTTATGGTGTTTCGACAAAAGCTTTTGGATGCTCCTGATTCCAAATGCGACAATTGTGCTTATTTACGTACCCATTCAACCAGAAATGAGCTTCAACGGAAAATAAAATTTTGAATGGAATGCAGATGAGTTGATGACCAAAGGAAATAAAATGAGGTACAAATAATTTCAAGACAAGATTAACCCAGTGTACACCCTAACCAACACAAATCACCGCATTTAATAAATAAAGTTAGTAATAGAATAATTATTTTGATTAAACATTTCAACAATTTGCACTAGTGTAAGTCGATTCATAATAAATTTTTAAAGCAAACTTAACAAAAAGCAACTGTTAGCTGTTAAATGGGTGCTTAAATAAAGCAGTGATGCCAACTCAAAAATGTGACACTATAAAAAAACTCTTAACTTAAGGTTTTATGTACGAATACACGCTAAAACGTAGTTAAAATAATACTAAATGGGAAAAGTTTCGAAAATCTATCGAGGGATTTCATTAAATAAGTACAAACTTTTTTACACCAAGTAAGAAGAAGTTTGAATTTTTCGTTGGTAGCGCCACTCTAAGATTAAAATTTCAAAGTGCGCCTTTTTATTAAATATAACTTAATATAAGTCTCATCTCTAAGCATTGCATTTTCCTTGTGTTTGTCAAAGTTTGTTGTAGACACAACAACAACACCACACAAGAAGGTAAAAAACAATTTGCTTGTTTTGTATAGAAACAACAAAAACAACAGAACGAGAAGAAAAACATATATAATTTTCATGTTTAAAAAGTAAAATCAACAGCAAAAGTTCTTATTTAGTTTAAATTTTTAGTTAAACTAGGATCGCCCGTTGGCTGAAATTCGGCCACTTAAAGAGAACGGCAAAATGCACTATTCACCTATCTTTGTACGTATGTCTGCAAGATAAATTTAAACGCTTTTCAAACACTTTAATTCCAAAAATTTAGAAAAAAAGTATATTAAGCATGTCCCCGTTTTTAATTTATAACATTTTCATAAAATGTTATCAAAGTAAAAAATAGAAACACAGATCTTCGTTAAAAGTCATTAAAAAAGTTTCCGACTTTAATTTTCTTAACCTAGCATTTACACATGCCACTGCCAGTTCGAAAAACTCAATACACTCACGTTTTTTTACTAATACACTCAAATTTTTCGCAATGGCAGCTCCAGTGGCAGCAAAAATTGCATGCGAGTGGAAATTTGGCACTTGCTTGCCACTATGGCGCCCTATGCTCCAATGGGAGTTAAAGGAACATATATATATATATTGCCACTAAATGACAAAACGATGAACAATGTTACCCTGTTCAAAATTTAATGCAAATTAACTGGATTATTGTCAAATTGTTATTAAAGTTTTAACATGATACGTTTATTATTATGATTAATTTGTTGAAACGCGCATTAATAAAAGCAAGTTTGTTAATTATAGAGCATTAATAATGTTAAAATAATGCTTATATAAATAAATGTAAAACATTTCCCGAAAAATGTGCCTATATGATTAACTCGGTAACTCTATTTGGTTTTTTGGTACTTTTTTTTTAATTTGAGAAGTCAACAAATTATCTTAAGTTGACGCTTCAACGACATTTTGAAAATGAACTCGCAGTGGCATGTGTAAACACAAAAGCCAATGGCATGAGATTCGACTCTTTCGAACAATTTTTCTTTGATAATATGTATACAACAGTGGCATGCCACTACTTGCATGTGTAAAGGCAGGGTAAACGACGTTTTGGCGCGACTTTATTTTTCAAAATGTCTTATACTGTATTCACACTATTAAAGTTTAACATGTTTAAGCAACTTTTAAAAAAACTTAAAGAAAGGTGTTCAGACTACAATTATCATGTTTTGATTTGACACCTTGTCACCACCGGAAAAAAAAGAAAAATGAATTAAAAAAACCAATTAATAAAATTTTCGAGATTTTATTAAAATTATATTAATGATGCAACTTAGCATCTGTACATTTGAAGTCTTCAAAAGCATGGATATATTAGCGAGCACCCCCAAGCTAACTTATGTACTCCGTCAAAATTTCTATTAACAATTCGTTTTGTTCAACTGTGCATTATTTCTTTCTTTTCTTATTTCCGTTATTTGATTCATTTTATCCTTTTTTACTTTTCCCAACAGCAATTTATTTTTGAGTTTAATTATTTTCTTGAATTATTTAATTTATAACGTAATGTCATAATGACAATATGTTCAGCAAAAAACTTAAATCAAAAAATCTACTGAACAGACCTCAAAATACACTCCGATCCCTGAGTTTTACTTACTTTGGAAAGAGTTTAATTTTAAAACACGTAAATTCTATGTGTTTTTATGACAATAAATTTATGGGAAAACATGTTTTCTAAACATTTTGCTTAAACGAGTTTTAAACCCCAAGTGTGAACATAGTATTACGGTAACCCTGTCATTATGCGTTTATGAAAACAAAAAGATTTTGGGAGAACAACATAGAGCACAACCGTCGTTTATACATGTCTGTACACGTGTGTTTGCAAGTATAATGCAAGAAAAATACACATTTTGGAAGAATAACAAAAAACTCAACCACTATTTATTAGGGTATTCATTCGGTTAACCGTTAATCGATTAACCGATTAATTACTACCCGGTTAACTGATCGGTTAATTTAAAATTGGCTTTTTTCGATTAACGATTAAACCGCTTAATTTCAGTCGATTATCCGATTAACCGATGTAACAAAATTTTTGATTTTTTGTAGTATTAAACCATATTTTTTGTGTTTTTATTCATGGGTGAGTTTCAAAACGGCAGTTGCAAGCCAACTCGCTTCTTAAAATGCATTCTACAATGCAATCATGTCGAATTTTACAATGTTATCTGTACCAAACAAAGTGCACCAAAAAAGTTGTGTTTAGAAATATTGTTTCATACAATATATTTCCTTCAAGAAACTCTTTCTTAAAATACAGTACAAAATAAGAAATTAAGGAATTCGGAAATGAACTTTTTTGCAAAATGCTCGGTGCTGAGCTTTGCCATAATAAGTAAGATTATGACCTGCCAACAGAAGAAACTCTCGATAGTAACACAACAACTAAATTAATCGAAAAAATTAAAATTATTAAAAATTTAAAAAAATTAAAACAGGACTGTAATGCCATAATGGAAGATTACCCAGTGGCGGCAGTTCCTCACCCATAGAAACACCTGCAGCTCAGGTGGTGAATATTGTTAAACAGTCTGTGGTGACAACGGCCAAGGCCTTGGTGGGAAATATTAATGAAACTAAAGTTTAAAAAAGGGTCTTTATTACATTTTTTAAGTTTAATTTTTAAAATTTAAGAGAGTTAAAATAAATTAAAAAAAATTATGTTAATTTTGATTAATTAATAAATAAACTGAAGATAGAAGAATATTGGAAAGAATGCTATTTTGATGAGTTTAGATAAAATAAAAGTTTTAAAACTATTAACCTAAATTTAATTAATATTCATAAGCGATTTTCCTAATCCATTATAATTACTTTTTTTTTGTAATTTGAAATATTTAGTTTTTCTTAAGCCTGTTTTTTAACCAACTTGCAATATTTTTGTGTCCTTTTGACGTCTATTTCAACCTTTAATTGCTTGTTTCCTCGATGACACGGCTTTGCCAACATGAATTCTGTTTTTTTACAAATATAAAATTAATTTTCTGTTTTCTTTTTTATTATGTTTTGTAAAACTTTTGTAATAAATGTCATTTTTAGTAATACATAAAAAAAAAAAATATATGTTTAGAGAAATCCAGTAAAAGGCCTGAGCAATTAGAAATTTTGTATTATGGGTTGCCAACATCTACGATAATTGAATCGTAGATAACACTACGTGACAATTTTTTGACCAAATGAATTTGACACCTAATCTTTGTGTAAAATTTTCCGCTGAACCCGAATATGAAATCAGAATTGTCATAAAGATTAGCTGTCAGATTCATTTGGTCACGACTTTGTTGAAATTTTGTCACGTAGTGTAATTGAATGAATTTTTTCCATGTCAAGTTTTATCAAAACTAAAGAAAAGTGCCAAATTAACAAATTCTTTTTCTAAAAGATAATTTTATAAGATCTGCTTAAACTTTTGAAATAAAATGATTACGCAGTTTATTTTTTAATTAATACATAATACATATATGTATTTATTATCAAAAGTAATATTTGAGAATACAAAATATGTATTAATTTTAAAATATGTATAACATAGTTATAAATTATTTTTTTGTTTGCTCGTTTTAGTTCAAGAATTGTTATGTTATTATTTTTTTTTTGCTAATAAACTACAAATAATAAATAATTTTTCATTTTTATACCCTCCACCACAATTAGTTGTGAAGAGGGTATACTAAGTTTGTCATTCCGTGTGAAACTTTTTTATTATTCATCTCAGACCCCATAAAGTATATATATTCTGTCCGTCTGTTGAAAACACGCTCACTTTCGAAAAACTCAAAAGAAATAAACAAACTAGGTGTCAAATTGCTTGTAGTTATCCTAAGCAGTTTGGGATTGAATTTCAGCAAAATCGGTTCAGTAGGACCAGAGCTATGAATCAAAATGTGGAACCACCACCTTCAAAAACTTGATAATTTTGTTACAAAAACTAACATAAATGATGCAAAAATGCACGGAATGACATAAGATTTTGGACAAGTCCGTTTTATTCAACTAGAAATTACACTGTAAAATTTCGCGAAGGTCGGTCCATAATTTACCCTAAGCCCCATATAAACACTACTCCCGGAAAACAGTTTAGTACGCCTAAAACCGTAAAAAATATGCAATCATAACAAATTTTGGCTCGTCACAATTTTATAGGACTATAAATGATACTGTGAAATTTCGTGAAGATCGGTACATAATTTACCCTAGGCCCCATATATGCCCTACTCCCGGAAAACAGTTTAGTCTCCTAAAACCATAATTAATAACAAATCGTCACAGTTTAAGATAATAATAATATTCGGCCCTTTGTTCCGAATAGGAACCACAGGACATTATATATATATATACAGATATTACTCCTTAAACATTCGAACTGTCGGTGGAGGGTATCAAAGATTCGGCACAGCCGAATATAGCACTCTAACTTGTTATTTATTGAAATTACTTAATTTATAAAAAAATTTTATTAACCGGTTAACTGATCAATAACCAAATTAACCGATTATTAACCGATTAAACCAAAACCTCGATTAATTAATCGAGCGATTAACCGATTAAAGCAAAAACCCGAATAAATGAATACCCTACTATTTATACATGTATGTGCGTGTGTTTACAAGCAAACTTAAAACGCTTTTTAAACTCTTTAATCCTGAAAATGTAGAAAATTTACAATATAAAATTTAAATTTATACTATGCATATCTACACAAAAATACCTTTTAAACGATATATGTTTCATTAAAATCGGTGGACGATAAAAAATCATCGACAAAAAAAAAATTGTTCCCGTATTTATATTGATATAAGATATGAATATCAAATTTTTAAGTATGAAACATAATATTCTCATTCTGTCTCTGGGACAAATGTTTTAGGTTAGAATCTATCTAAATTCTTTTTCGAATTATTTCAAGTACGAATTCGGGATTAATTCAACTTAATAAATCTTGAATCAAGCGCATTTTGATATTAATTCAATCTTAGTTTACCTTAAGTTAATCTCATTTTTGGATCAATTGAAGTATGAATTCGGGATTAAGCACGGATAAGTTAAGTATTTCGCACTTAATAATTAAATAATCTGTACTTAAATCAAAATACAAAACTTCTTGTTTTTTATATAGAGCGCCGCCATTTAAAGTCCGGTCTCATCATATCTCACATCGATGTTTAAAGCTTAACTATGGCTTCATTTTTACCTTTAGATACTTTTTAATCCAATATCAAATTCTTGGCGCAACTTATGCTATCATGGATCCTTCTCCTTGTTGGCCAATTTTTTGCAAGTCCAAGAAATACCTTCTTTAACTTAGTATGTCTAGGTTTTAATATACTCACTTTTATGATACGCCTCAAAATTGAGCCCCTTTTTAGTTTCGACATTCATGTTACATTAAACCCATATATAACAAAAAAAATTGCACCAGTCACCGCCTAGAATAAAAGATATGTCAGTGAAGTTTCTAAAACAGGAACGAGGCCAGCCAGCCGGAAGAATGGACGATGGGTATACTCAATGACGGCTCTAGGACCAATACTTTTCAGTAAATCTTTAATTCACAGAAAATCCTTTTCCAACATAATCAAAAAGTCGTAAACTCCTTAACATAAACTAAACTAAAGGCAATAAAAAGCGAAGAAGTAACCTTGCTGACATATTTTATTTCATTTTAATGCTTGGACCTGGAAAAAAGATTTAAACAAAAATCTTCCCCTGAAAAATTTGGTTTCTAGTGCTTACGTCTTTTTGGCAGTTACGGCTAGATATAATAAATAATAATCCCATATTTTACAATCTTAGGTTTAAATTTGCCACAAATACTAATTTAATTTGTTTAAAATATTATAACTTATTTTATTTTGTGCACAGTCAGCAGAATTTTTTTTTTTTATTTCACTTACATCAATTATTAAGTCGACGTACTCTTGTGTATAATATTTTCTATCAATTATTTTTGCTTAGTTTTCAAAAATTTACAAACAATACAAGCATTTTATAAGTACAAAAACTTTCCAGAGATTTGTGTGAATTAAGCAATTAAAAGTTATTAGAACAATATTCGAATAATTGTTAAACCAGAAAAAACTTGAAATAAAAATATTTATTTTTTTAATGGCTTTAAAACAATATATATAAAGTATTTTCCACTAAAAGATGATATGTTGATTTAACGTTTAAACACTGTTGAGGTATTACAAAACAATGTTTAAATATTTTGGTATGTTTTGCAATTTTTTTTTTCCTAATATTTGGTTTGAAATTTATCCAATTATGTGTAAATAGTTGTAGCGTTCTGTTACGTAAATATTTTTTTTTTTTGCAACAGTAGAATAATTTAATAAATTGTCAATAAAAGAAAATAATAAAAAATGCAGTAAAATATCGGAATAAAAATACAATAAATAAAGACCTACACAGAAAAAAATAAAAATCGATTTCAATTAAAACACGTGTGATATAAATTAAAAACTTAATTGAATTTGCACTAGTAAACAAATAATTAAGCTCCGTACAGACGATGGTCAGATCTTACAATATTGGTAAGCAGCGTTGCTTAAATTGCATTTAAATTGGCTTAAATGTCTTACAACTGTGTGAACATTGTAAGCTCATTTGTATTTGCAGAAGTGCAAAATTAATGCATCTGACAATCGCACCATTGTCAGAAAAATATTGCTGTTGGCAACGCCTGCTTGCAATATTGTAAGATCTGACCATCGTCTGTACGAAGTTTTAGTATCAATTTAATATTTTTTAAAATAACAACCAGTGATGCCAACTTTTTGAGAGCAAAAAGCACTTTAAAATTTAAAAAAGCACTAAAAAGCACTATTTCGAACAAAAAAAGCGTAAAAAAGATTTTATCCATTTTTTACAATTTAATTAAACACAAAAAAGTTGCCCTTGGCTGTGCCGAATATTAAATACCTTCAAAATTTAAAAAAAGGCGACCGCGTAGATGGGGGACCATTTTCATTTGAAATTAAATAATAAATATATTTACATTTGTATATAAAAATTTTTAAATTTATTATTATCTTCAATAAAAATAATATTATCCAAATCATTTGGAGTTTGAATTGGCCATAAAACAGTTTAAAAGCAAAACAGTGCGAGCTCGATTTTCGTAGCTCGAAAAAATTCGGTTTCCGACTGCATGTTTTAAACTTCTTAATTCGTTTTTTCTACCTGACTCAAAATCGTTGTTTATTTTTCCATTTACAATTCTTAATATTTTTCAAGCCATTTTGTATTTGTGAAACAGTGTCTTCATCTTTAAAAAAATGTTTACCGAAAACAAATACATCATTTTTATTACGATTACTAAATATGTTGTCAATGCTTAAAAGTGCAACGTTTTGTAAAATTTCCAAATTGCTAGGAAGCCTAGCTCAAACCTCGTAAATAAAGTCTTTGGTAAAACGAATGCAACTTTCTTTTATCACTTTTTTTTTATCATTTGAAATCTTTACAGGCTTTCTCAAAATTGTACTCCAAATAGAAAATCTCATCTAAATCATTCTCTATATAACCGAAGTTTTAAAAACTGGTAAAACAAAATAAAAATTTTAAAAAGCATTAAATGCACCAACGAAAAATTGAAAAAGCACCAAGTTAGTGCTTTTTCTTAGTTTGGCACTAATGATACAATTTTGGCATCAAAAAGCACCATAAATAGTGCCAAAAGCACTAAGTTGGCATCACTTATGATGCTTGAGAAAAGCCTAGAACAGTTTGCGAATAATAATAAATGCAAATAATACGCAGCTGGTTAAAAAAGTATTCGCTGTGTTTACAGAATAGTAGCAAAATGGTTCAGTGCCAAAATTATATGTAGATTACTTAAAAGGCACTTAAAAGCACTATGAGAAATTGTTAAAAGCACTATAAATACCCGCTTTTCAAAAACGGGTATTGCATAAGCAAAAAAGCACCAAAAAATACCCGAAATGCACCAAAATGGCAACGCTGATAACAAAATTTTCTGCAGTAATGTTGTTGAAGTAAGAAAACGTTTAATGTATTTGATTAAATTTTTAACAAAGACCAATTTTATTTATGATTAATGGTTTAATTGAAAAAAAATTGGTTAGAATTTTTTTGTGTATGGAAGTGAGTGTATAACAAACTTCATTAATTAAACGCGGTCATTTGTGTGGGTTAGGGTATGCACTGGGCTTATCTTGTCTTGAAATTATTTGTACTTCTTTTTATTTCCTGCGAGGTCTATGGACATTTCCGGACAGACGAAGTTTAAAGGCCTCGGTAGGCTAGCTGGTAGCGAGCTAGTCTATCAGCGTTCAATGTTACTGAAATTTGATAAAATTTTATTTTTTGGATATTTGCATATCAGTCACATCATCTCTTTAAAAACACAAATAACGGTTATTTTGGAATATCTTAAAAACTGTTCTACTTTTGACAATTCATATTCGGATTCAGCGGAAAATTTTACATAAGGATTACGTTTCAAATGCATTTGGTCAAAAAATTGTCACGTAGTGTTATCGATTGCGTTGATCAAAAGGACAACATGTTTAAAAATAAAAATTTCCTATTTTTATTACAGAAAGTTTATTTAAATCGACAAAAAGACATCATTAAATTACCAACAATTTCTGGAGTGTTTGATCAATATTGCAGAAATTAAAAAAGGAATGCAAACTTACTTTTGTGTAGGGTTCATAAAAAAACTGAAGCGGGCTTATTTTATCACAGGTCTCTTGTTAATGTGAACCAAAGTCGACAATTTTAGTTTGAAATAAACATCCGAATTAAGGCTAGGTTTTTGAGATGTGGATTAAGTTTAAACTTAGTTTAACGTAGTCTGAAACTCGGAAACTCTGGCGAAACTAAGCTGTTCCGTCGAAGTTTGGTCTACAAACTTGGTAATGGCGGCACAAATCTGTTTTCAGATTAACTTAACCTTGTTCAACTGAGATCTCAAAAACCCAAACTGAGTAGCAAACTTTATATATCTTTTGCAACAGCAGTTCATTCAGAGAATTTTTTTTCTCTTTATTTAAGTATGTCGAATAAATATTTATATTTAAATTTTAAACAAACAAAATAAAAATACAAGTCAATGTAATCAATGCAGGGCAATAGACAAAAAAAAAAATACATAAAATTAAAAACTTGAAAGAAAAATATAAATAAATATTATTTTATCTATGTATATAAAAAATAATTGTTGAATTTAAAAATGTCTACATTTTTGAGTTGTGGTTTATATTCAATTGTTAATTGGAAAATGGAAGTGCTTGTAAAAATTGCTTTTATTTATTTGTAATAGAACATGTTGCAATTAAATGAATTTTATTTTTTTAATTTATTTTATGTGTATTATTTATGCAACACAAATATAATGTACATATGCACGTACATTTATAGTTGCATAAGTATTTTAAATATTAGACCTAGCCCTCTATGTCTCTAAATTGAGCCAACAAATTTATTTGGAAATTGGTACCGTTCTGAATATTACTTTAATATAGATCCTAAAAAGAATCCACTTTCGATCACAAAAGGTGTAGCATATCATGTGAGCAAATTGGAAATAATCTTGATCGCAATTTTGGAGATACTCTGATAAAAATAACTACAACGGCTTAAATTAAGACGAAGAATTTCAAGAAACTACAAACTTCTTTCCGGAGTAGAGCATTCAGTAAATTTAATTAAGATAAATATATAAGTTTGTATATCTTTTTAAAAAAAATATATATATTTTTTTTTTATTTATTTTTTTTAATATTTCTTTTCAAAAGTTTTTAAGAAGCTGAACTATATTTGTTATTTCAATATTTTTATACCCTTCACCACAGTTTGCCATTCCGTTTGTAGTTTCTATAATATTGATGTTAGACCCTATAAAGTATATATATATTCTGAATCCTTATGAGGAGCGAAGTTGATTTAACGATGTCCGTCTGTCCGTTGAAATAGATTTTCCGAAGACCCCATATATGATGGGGGCCAGGTTATAATACATTTATGTCACATATGGTCCGGAATTGTTTGCTATTGAAATTCAGCAAGATCGGTCCACAAATGGCTGAGATATGAGTAAAAAACCACGACTGCCTCAATTTTTTTCCTTTAAAGGTCCAATTAGACGTGACATTACCAAAACGACATAAACATACCATACAAGCCAATTCAATTTTGGTTTCTACAGTCATACAGTGGCTATGGTAATACAGTGTTAGTAATGTGTTTTTTTTTTTTTTTTGGTGTATTTTTTATACCCTTTACTACAAGTGGTGGATTTTATTTGTAATGTGTTTAATTTTACGCACATACATACACATTAATGCATGTACATGATATGCCGCTCAAATTAAGAAACAAACTCATAGACTCAATATCTTTTAATTTAAGGCTTCTTAAGTAAAAGCCGACGTCTTCCAGATATCTAACAGAAACGTCGATAAAAAAGTCGGAATCGTATAAGAATTCTGTCAGATTTCTGACCCAAAAACGTATGAAGTGGTTGACACGAATTCAGACAGACATGTCGTGGGAAATTCTTGTTTTTTTGCCGACATTTCTGATAGATATCTGACAGAAATCTAATGAAAAAGGCGTGGGAAATTTTGATGAGATTCTTATTGTTTTTAACTGATACCTTAAAGAATTCCTTTTATTACAAAATATTAAGAATTATATAATTATAAATTTTACGCGTGCGTACCTTTTTTTAATCTTTTTATCTTGAAACAATAAAATAAAATCAAAATTGTTTTCCACTTAATGACAATTGTCATTATTTTCACAAAAAAAAAATATAATAAGTCTCGTTAGACACATCTGTAAAAATTCCGTCGGAATTCTATTAGACATATCTGTACATAAATTTCCCCCGATATATCCATTCGAAATCGATCAGAAATCGTCCAGACAGTAAGTAAATTCAATGTCTGACAGAAATCTGAACGAAGTCTCTAAGAATGAAGTCAGACATTTGCAAGAAATGTCTAGTTCAGACAAAGTCGGAGTATTTTGCTGGCTGGGTAATTACAAAATAAAAGTTTAAATGTTAGAATACAATAACAATTTGTAAAATATAAAATATGTAATAGAGAATATAACTCTTTGTACTCATTGCCCAACTAATTATGTTGGTATTTATGTATATAATAGTCGAAAAAATGTTATACCAAACTAAGTGAAAGTGTGGAATTCTTTTTAAATACCACTCTTGAAAATGGCTTTTAATGCCTTAACTACGTTATACATGTTGCTCTTGCTATAACATTTGGTAACGATAACTTTTATAATAGCTACTATTCCATTGAAAAACAAGTATTTAGGAGTCCTGTATTCGGCTTCGCTGAATCTTATACACTGCTGTTGTGCATTGATAGCCTAGATTCTTATACCTAATTTTGCAATTTTGGCTATTGCCATTCTCCTGATAAATATTAATCCATAATGGGTTTGTAAGTCATATTTTTAGAGGGGTTGGGTAATAATATCCCTGTTATATGTACCAAATTTGGAACATTTTTCTCTTACCGTTCTTGAAATATAAAAATAAAAAATTTTGTGCTATGCCCACTTCTCCAATCCCACCCACATTTTGTAAGATGTTTGTAACTAATTTGAAAATTTTGGCTCTTTTCGCTCTCCAGACAGACAGCAAAAATAAATAAAGACAAAGCGACACAGGCAACGGGGTTTGTTGCTCGTATGTTAATCATTTATCGGCCGAACTGGCTGAATTTTATTAGCAAACTTTAGTGGAATTTATAAGAGAAATATATATCCTTATCATTTCTGAGGTCTACGGAAAACCCATTTCAACGTACACACGGACAGACGGACCAAAAAACCACAACTACCTCTAATTTTTTCCAAAAATCCCTTGTTGTTGTATTTTTATTTCTTTTATCTGTATATGTGACAGCGCATAGAGAAAGGGACCTAAGGGTGAAAAAAATCAATTTTCACTTTTTTTTTTTTGATGTGGACAACATCTGAGCATCGAATGAGACCGATCCCATGCCCCAAAAGTGTTCCCTTCCAGTGATATGCGCGTTTTATGATGTGATGGTACACCAAAAATACACGTATTTAAATCTTTAAAATGGCTCTCCTGAACAAAACCGGTTTTTACCCTTAGGTCCCTTTATATTTTGCGCGTCACATATCTGGAGAACGGCCAAAGCCAAAGTTTCCAAATTAGGTACGAACATTTTTTATGTCGTTATCGCTCATCTTTATTATTTACTCTTTTTAACGAAATAATTATAACAAATAGAAACTGGGAATTAAAAACTCGCCAAAAAAAGAAAAATCCCTGGTATGACAATACTGCCTATACTAAAAGAAAAGAAACAAACAAACACATATACATGGTACCAACCATTTTGGTGAATATAGGCCCCTATTACTGTTCAGAAATCAAATAAGTTGATTTGGAATTTTTGTATTATGGTTTAGAACTTTGCTATATTGCCGTGAACAAAAACATCAAAAATATTTACAACTCTATTGAGTTGAGTTGTGAACCGTAAAACGGGCCATATTTCATTTTAATGATATTCAAGCAATGTTCCTTCATGGTTCAGTTGTCTAGGGGGTTTGTTAAGGTTAGAAACTGTGAGTCCCCTGGTTCTTATTTTGTTTTTCCAAAAAATTTTTTTTTTTTTTATATTTTTATTTTCTAAAAACGATTAAAAAAAAAATATTTTCCAGTTTTCGCTTTTTAAATTTAATTTATAATGAAGTTTTTAGTATTGTAAATATGTATGTATCAGAGGAAGCCAAAAAGTTATATTTTTAATACTTATAACTAGGGCAACCAAAAAAAAGCAAATGCTTATTTTTTGGTTTACAAGATAGAAAGATTTTGATTGAACACAAACTCCGATCATAAGAAAACAAAGAAAATGAGCTATATTTGTTAGGGCTTTTTTTTGCTTATTTTGGCAATATCGGCTTTTTTTTAGTTATTTTTGCGATATCGGCTTTTTTTTGCTTATTTTGCCATTTTAAGATAATTTTTCATACAAAAAAAAAACTTATTTAATAAAATTTTGCAAAAACCGTTATTATTATTTTTTTTATTTGCAACTTTTTTTATAAATACTAAAAAATCAACCATTTCTGTGCTGTAACAACTCTGGTTAAAAAAATCGTTCAACGTTATGGTAATATTTTGTACTTCCCTTGAGCAATATCATCCCAAAAACCTATATTATCTCTTTATGTTATTATAGCTACGCTAAAGAGTGGAGAGGGTATTATGCATTTGTGCTGATGTGAGAAACACCTTAAAATATTGGTCCTTAAGTATACCGGTTAACACAGAATCACTTTCTGAGTCGATCTAACGATGTCCGTCCGGCTGGCTGGCTGTCCATGTAACCTCGTGCGCAAAGTACAGGTCGCAATTTTAAAGACAATTTAATGAAATTTGGTACGTGGGTTCTAATTGGCACAAGGGCGAAGCGGTCCATAATTAAATATAGCCTCCATACAAGCTGCTATCAGGAAGAGGGTCTTTGTGCTCACTATCAACCAATTTTAATTAAATTAAAGACATATGTAGATGGATCCATATTTATGTTTTTAGTATTAAGCCTTTTTTTAAACCTAATTTAATATTTGCTTGTTTAAGTTCTTTTCTCTCGAAAATTCCAAAGCTCTATTCTTACGATCAAATTCCTCAGTATGTAACGTCTTTTACCATCACACTTTGTAACGTCCTGTTTCTTTTTTAATATAGTTTTTGTATAAAGAAACGTCTGTTAGTTCCCCTTCTCTCTGCTTTTGGTATAGTAACGTCTTATTTTTTGCTTTTTTAATATAGTTTTAGCTATTAAGAATTTCTCTGTATATCAAATAATGTAAATTTCTGCAAATTTTGTTGTTTTACTCGAAGTTGTAACAAAATTGGAAACAAAAAATCTTTCATTGGTTTTCTAAGTGAACATAGTTGTGGATCGTAAGAAAAATGTCCCGTGTTCCAGGGGATATAGAAGACGAAGTTAATACAAAATTAAGATCAGTTTCATTAAAAAATTAAGGATTTTCGGTATTGAAAGATATTGGGGATATTTTGGGAGGCAAGCGGAATTATGAGTCCAATCGTATAAAATATACTTCAGAGCAAATACTCAATTTTAGATATGCTCCCTTAACATCTGTAGACGTAGGAAGTACTTTTTCTATGTACAAGAACTTGCCGACTCCAAACAAACATAGTTTTCTTTTCGAAAAATTTATTGCATCAACTTATAATTTACTATAACAACGAATTAAGTAAAAATAAACAAGTTTAAATTGCTTTTTTTTTAAGTTTTAACAGCTTATTTTCATGTTTTTAAAGGCTTTTTTTAAGAGCTTAAAACTGTTTTTTTAGTGCTTTTTTTTGGTTGCCCTACTTATAACCTATTCATACTCCACCGAACACGAGTACAGACAGGTATGAATACCAATAAGTATGAACATAAATAAGTTTATATAGCAACCGGTATGAGTATGAACAAGCAGGCATGCGTATGGATATTAGTATAAATGCGTATGAGTATAGGCATGTATCGATGAGTATCGACATGTAACTTCAACAGCTCGTATGGTTATTGTAAAGCAAGCAGTGTAGCCAGGACCTTAAAAATTTTTGATGCAGAAGAGATAATTATATTTTAAGTATTTTCCAAGACCAGCAAAACAAATATAGCACTGATTAAATAAGAATTAATTAATTTATGTAAAAGCTACATTAAAACATAAATATTTTCTAATATTATAAAATTATGCTTCTATTAACAATAATAACATATAATCTTTTCTACGAAAGGGGTATTTTATAAAAAGAATTTTAAAAAAGAAGGCTATCAAGAGAAAACTCGTTTTGATGGTACGCTGCAGGAATTTATATGATTCTTGATTTTTTATAGACAACCGTGGATATATTGTGGAGTTGTTTTTCCACCATAGCGTGATGTTGTAGTCTTCTTCTGTAAGGCTAATATTTTCGTTGGCATACTGATCGACTTCAGCCTTTAAATTTTGAACGTCTTAAAAATGCAACTGCCAACAGATAAACATCTCAAAGTCATACTATGTATGAATGAATTTACTTGTGATATCTCATTTCTTAATTCCGAATACAGTAGACGCTCGCAAATTAGAACCACTTTGTTTTTGAGGCAATTCTAATTTCTGAATTATTCTAATTTCTGGACGTTTTTACTTCGAATAAAAAATAAAAATTACTTACATTTTTTTTAATTCAATTTTATTTGATAAAAACAAGAAAACAAAACGTAATTCACTCATACATTAAATGTATTTTTTAAAATTAAAAATACCGTGTCGTTTCTTATATTTGGAAAATTATCCATTGCTTCCACGGAATGCATTTTCATCTTTATAGGGATATTCCTCTCTAAATATTTTTTAAGCTTTCTCTTTAAACCACTCATACAGACAGACGACTTACCATATTTGGGTATTCAGCGCTGTGCAAAGATTTATTGCTTGCTCCCTGATATGTGTTGAAAACAGCATTTAATATTGCTGTTCTATGTGATTTGATATAGCTGATTGAAGATGTCGTAACATTAATATTCCCTTCAAACCCTTTGTCAAGCTTTTCTAATATTTTGACCTTCGTTTCCAATGATAAAGTGTTTTTTTACGTTTATTTGACATTTCGAATGATACTCTTTCACTTTTTAATAGAGACTTCCAAAATATGTACACATGTTTCGAATTTCACAAATAAACTAGCCACAAATATATATAAATGCGACAAAAAACAACAAGTAAGGAAACACATCTAAAATTTGGTAATTCCCCTTTTTAGTTTTACATGTTCAAACAGAATAAAAATAAATTGCGGATTTCTTGTGTTCAAATAACAAAAAAAAACGCTCTGAAATTAGAACTATAAATTCGAATTTTAAAGCGTTTAATGTATTGCAAATCAGTGTTTGACGTTCGAATTAATGAAAGCTCTAATTTGTGAGCGTCTACTGTATATGATTTATATTTTTTTTTTTTGGTATTTGGCAACTTTTTGTGTTTTTATCAAGAATATTCAAATAAAACGACGTATTTTAATTTGCATCCATTTTGCCATTTTTTCTTTATATTCCGAAGATTTTTGTAAAGTCAACAATTCTTTTTCAATAAAATTTTGTTGAATTTTACTCAAACGATTTTGAAAAAAGGATTTATTAGTGATTCAGCAATAACAAAAAACAATTCTGGCAACACTAATGAAAAAAAAATTAATAAATAAAAAATGTTTGAAGTCAATGATATACCTAGATGTATGTGCTTATGTGCGAGTATGAAATACAATAAATATGATAACATACATGAATGAAATCAAATGCGCAGGGATATACACAAGTATGAGAATAAATAGATACGAGTACGCACAGGTATTGAACATTTTCGATATGTGCTTGAGTACTTTAATTTTTTTATACCCATTGTCTTTCTCTGGTATGTATATGTAAAAATTATTTAAATAGTTTATATAGTTTCCTTGATGCAGGCTTTCAAGGTCATTAATTTAATGTAAATAAAAGATTATTTATTTCATTTTCAATATAATCCGACGTTGCGTTGGTATTCTTTCCAACTTCTTCAGGGATTGCGTTTTTATTTAAATAATAATCTTTTTTGTCAGTTTACATCATCTATAAATTATATCACAGTATTTTGTATAGGTGGACAACACAACACAACACTTAAAATATTAAAATAAATGTATGTAAATTTAAAAAATGATCACAGTTGTTATTATTACTTAGTTTTTGCCTAGTTGCTCTGTATTCTGCTCGCACAGTGGTGAAGGGTACAAAAGATACGACACAGCCGAAAATAGCATTCTTACTTGTTTTTATATTAATTTTTAATGAAAAATGTTAAAACAACTATGTTCAATATTGAATCCATAAAATCCTGTTTTATATAAAAACAACAACGATACTTAGAAATGAAATGTATACATTTTTTATTTTCATATATAAAAATATTTATAAAGAGAAGAAAAATTCCCGTATTCTTTTTTTTAATTATTAAGTTCAATACAACAAATTTTCAAAGTAGAATGATGACGAATATTCTTCTGGTGTCTTTAAATTGTGAGTGCCTTTGTAAATAAAGGACAATACAACAAGAGTCAAACAATCCTAACAGGAATATAAAAACCAATATTCTCTCTCTTATTGCGGAGGGGTAAGTGTTTAGAATTATCCTAAGATAAATACATATGTGGTCCTTAAAGTTTTATCTTACTGTTATTTCACAATCGAATCAAATTGATTCTACATGAAATTGACGTTGTTTTAACTAAAAATAACTTTCATTACACGTGATTCGTAGTGTTAGTACAATATCAATGTATTTTTTCTCTAACTTTACTGGAATGTTAAATAAACATGAATTATAGTTATTTTTAAAGAAAACAAGTAAGAAAGTATTGTCGGTCAAGCCCGATCATATGATACGCCACAGCACAGTATAAAGAACAAAATTATGTAATTAATTTTAAGATTCATATAAAAAGTCTTTGTGTCGAATATTATTTACATATGTATATTCATCTAAATGAAATTTGTTTGGCTTTCAGTTATTTTAGGAAGGGGGCTAATATGGGACCTATGGCTAATTTTGGACCCACCAGCACAACATTTTGTCATGATATAGTAGCTGTCGTAAAAATCATTGTCGCTAATTTGTATGTTAATACTAACATCTATAAGGCCAAAAAAAGTTAAGATGGTTTTGTTTGGAATAAAATAGGTTTGGACAAAATTTAATCTAAATATCAACATAATAAAATTATTTATAGGCACAAAGACCCTACTCTGGAAAGAAGTTTGTATGGGAGCTTTGTGAAACTATGAACCGATTTGCTCCATTTATATCAACAGGCTTGGTCCCTACGCCAATAAGAACCTATTTACCAAATTTTATCAAATAACCTCCAAAACCTCCTCGACCTGTATTTTGCGCTCAAGATTTATGGATAGGCAGCCAGCCAGCCAGCCGGACGGACATCGTTTATTCGAGAAAGTGATTCTGACCCAATCGGTATACTTAAAGGTGGGTCTAGGACCAATACTTTAAGGTGCCAGAAACATCAGCATAAATTCATAATACACCCTCCCCTATTGTTGTAAAAATAGGTGCAATTAAAAAAGAAATTTAGTATGAAAATGGATAAGTCTTCTTTTAAGAAACGTATTACGATACTTATTTTTGCAATTTCTGGCAGATAACTTAAGCTAATGATTTTAAAAATAAATATTTATTGCCGTATTCTTAAAAAAAAATTGCTTTGAAATGTGTTTTAAGGCAAATCTTTTTTAATTTCTTATGAATACGGCAGTTATTATTTAATAAGCTTCGTTGTTCAGAAATATTATTAAAACTATTTAATAAAAATTCAGTAAATTTAGTTTATTTAATAATTACTAAAGTATTATGCCAGCCAGCAATCCCTTATGAGCACAGCACATATGGTCGGTCACACATCCCTTGGAGGAAAAAATTTTCATTAAAATGTCATAAATTTTTATTAGATTTATTTTTATTTAGCATCGTGTTATAAATTTATATACAAACAACAACAAACAAAAAAAGATAAAAATAAATACATATATAAATCGATGGCTAAATATAAAAAAGGTTTATCTCGAATTTTCGTTTTCACATAAATAGAAAAAAATTTTTTTAATCTAAGATTATTTTAAAATAAGGAGAATAAAAGAATAAATAGATTTTTACTACTTCCAAATAATATACTACTTTAATTCTATAATTGTTTTTGGTTCTTTTGTATATTAACGAAGTTTCAAGTTATTCATTTTTAATATTAAGCGATTAAAATGTTTTTGAACTATTTTTCTGAATTATTTTTATATGTATTGATATGAATTATTTACGAGTTAAGTGCAATTTACAGGTGGTTTAACTGGTCAACTAATGCCAACTAATGCAAAATTGTTTTTACCGGCAACACAACATGAATTGACAGATTTTTGTTATGAAATTTAAGCTGAATTGATAATAACAAAAAATGTAGAAGCAAGTTAGAAAGTGTTTTCGGTATTTCACGAATAGATGCTACCCTACAAACATTCCATGGGCAATCATGGACTTGCCAAAACAAAATTATGTTAAATATTATTTAGATATCTTTATGAGATTTGTTTGTCTTAAAGTGATTTTAGGAAGGGTTTTGGTGTGAGACCTTAGTGTAAGTTAGGGCCTAACAGTACAACATTTTGTCATGATATAGGTGTTATAGTATAAGTTATTGTCACCAGTTTTAATGTCTATACCATCATTTATAAGAAAATTATGGTATTAAACCATTAGCGCCCAATTTTTATTTAAAAGATTGTTAGCTATTTTCGAAAAATATAATTTTATTCAATTTATTCAATTATTTGTTCAAGTTCCCAAATGGGATCATTGGTCGCTAATGAGTTTAAATCTATTTACGGGAGAAGTATTCGTATGCCATCCGGCCAGCCAGCCAGATGAACGGACGGACATCGTTAAATCGATTCAAAGATGATGAGTCTAGGACCAATATTTCTAGATCTTAAAAGCATTAGCGCAAGCGCATTATATCCTCTCCACTATTTAATAACAAGTACAAAAAATAGGTAAATTATACCTCACACCGTTTTATAATACCCCACACTGTTTGTGAAATTGTGTATCTTGCAATATTTTAATTTTATGAGATTGCTTGTAAGCCATTTTTATTGTGCATAGGGACCGATGTTGCGTAACTACTTGCTTACTAAATATATAAAAGAAGTAATAGCAGATTCCCATAAAGTTAAAATAAAATATTGTTTGCCTCCATTAAATCAAAATACCAACATAACATGGTAATTAGGCTCTATATTTCGTAAGGTCATTTATATAGGAGTTATGTAAAATAATAGATCATTTCTCAATAATTCCAAGAGGATTATTTAGGAAGAAAATACCAAATGTCTTCAATAACTTGACCCCGAAGTGATCGGTTTATTTAAAAAGTACATTTCTATGCGTTGCAAATAATATAATTAACCCATAATACCCAACAAACCTATAGGGATTTAAAAACTAACGAAAAATAATCGTCATAAAAACAACAAAATCTATGATATATGTATTCAACACAAATTAAAATTTTGGTTTTCATTAGAATTGATAAAATATATGTATGTTAGCAAAAACATAAATTAAATTTTTAAGCCTTACAATTAGGCAAGTTCAAAAGATCTTAAGTTTGTGCTTATTATTTGATCAAACTTTCAAATCTTGTGAATTCGACTCTTCAAAAATTTTAGTTTTAAAGAAACTACCCGTAACTCATATTTATCCTTTGAGATCTGTAAAGTTTAAGGGTCAATGCACCGATTTTCAAGCCAAGTGCTGCGTCCAGGGCTTGACTAACCTATTGAGAGTATTTGATTTAGTATGATCTTCTAGAGCAGACTACTTCATCATTTTAAAGGAATTTAAATTTAATAGTAATACCTTAGACAGATAGGCAGAGGTATTTTAGAAATACCATCTTAGGAAAGTTGGTCAGCTCTGGGTAAGCTATATACATAAAGAAACGGACAACTGGATTTGAACTTCGCTTTTCATAAGGACCCAGAATACCCAGACAAACAAACTTAATTATAAAAAAGAGTAATTTTTTCAGTATTTTGGTCATAACTCTGCTATTTCTTAACCGATTTGACAGATTTATATACCGACGTGTTAAAGAAGACATTTGCCAGTTATTTTGGTTAATAAACTTGGACTCGGGAAGATCAATGGTTCCCGAAAATGGGTATTGTTAAAAAAAAAATTAATATTTTGGTCATAACTTTTTCGTATCTGAACCGATTTTCCCGAGTTTGTCAGAAAATATTTTCTACTAAAAATTTCCGATCTTTTGATATATAAGGCGTAACCATAGGTCATATTACAGTAAAAAAATTCAGGTTTTTATACAATTTTTGATATTTTTTGTACGGGAGGTACCACGCCTACTTGTTTAATCCTGCCCACGTTTTGTGGGATGCTGTGTATTGATAACGTTAATGTGTGTACCTAATTTGGAAACTTTGGCTTTTGCCGTTCTCAAGATATACAGAAATAAAAAATACAACAACAACAAGGGATTTTTGGAAAAAATTAGAGGTAGTCGTGGTTTTTTGCTCATATCTCAGCCATTTTTGGACCGATCGGGCTGAATTTCAATAGCAAGAAATAGTGGACTATATGTGACATAAATGTAAAACAACCTAGCCGCTATCATGTCTGGAGTATCCGGAAAACACATATCAAACGTAAGACGGACAGAAGGACCCAGAATATATATACTTTATAGGGTCTAAGATCAATATTATAAAAAATACACACGGAATGGCAAACTTATATATACCCTTTTCCACCTGTGGTGAAGGGTATAAAAAATATTTAGATAATGGGGGGTGTGCTGGAAATCGCAAACGCAAAACACAAGAATTTGGAGGCTGTTTTTAAAACACTTTTAATCTAATTTTTATAATTTTTGTTATAAAATTCTGTTTAATAATGAAATGTTTGGATAATATTTGTCATAAAATTCTTTTATTACAGAAATCTTACTAAAAAACGACTTTTAAAATTCTTGCGTTTTGCGTTTGCGATTTCCAGCACACCCCTGAATGCTATGAAAACTTTTTGCTTTGTTTACAATTCCATGGTACATTTACATTTTTGGCACTATGCGCCAACGATATGGCGTAAAAACAACAAATATTGATAATTAAATTAACAGAAAATATTAATTTTACCAATGATTTGAGCTTTTCATTACACTGGTTTACAGCCAAAAAATACCAAGAACGCCACATGCCTAGATAAGTTAATTGGGACCTCCTGAACACGAAAAACGCTGTAATTTTTTTTTCTAAGTTTTCGGTGTATGGTCCCACTTAAACCCTTGTGGAGCCCAACCTGTTACCTGTAAGACAGTAAAGGACCATACAATTTTTGAAAAACCTTAATTGCTTAAAAATCCGATGCACAATAATAGACCTGCCTGTTTTTTAAAATTAAAATGTAAATCCGGGAACTTGTATTGAAAACAAAAACAAATTTTATTTTTTTATTGTCGTTTCAATGTAAATTCCCAAACGTAAATTCCCAAATTCCAAAACTGATGGACGCCGAATATAGTGTGTGAGCATTAAGATGAAAATATTGTCGTTCCACAAAATCCTTAATAAAAACTTTATTTTTCATCCGATTTTCAAATTACACTTAAATGTTGGTAATTAAATAAACTATTAGGTAAAAAAATAAAACATTCCAGATCTTTACTATAACGTAGAAAAAAAAACGAAATAAAAATGAAAATTTTTGAAACAAACGTAAAAAATAGGCAAATTTAATAACTCAGCCATTTCTTATAAGATAGAAACTTGCAGCATATCGGCGGAAAAGGCATTCAATTACCTTTCCAACGATATACCATTCATCTCGATCGGACTTTTCGGTTGGGCTCCACAAGGGTTTGAGTGGGACCATACACCGAAAAACACAAAAGTACCGTTATCTAAAAAACGGTACTTAGAAAAAAAAATTACAGCGTTTTTAGTGTTTAGGAGGTTCCAATTAACTTATCTAGGCATGTGGCGTTCTTGGTATTTTTCCAAATAAAAAATTTGTAAAGCAGTGTTATTAAAAGATTTTTCTTATGCTCAATTTTTTTTTATATTTTGTTTTTAATTGCCCTTGTTTAATTAAATAACTGTTTATTTTTTATTTAAGCTCTAGGTCTTTTTAATATTTAATTATTTATTATCAATATTTTGCTAACCTTTGGTTAGCATCGTCAGGAAATTTAATTAAATTTAATTAAAAATTTAATTAATTTAATTAATTTCCTGACGATGCTAACCAAATGTTAGCGAAATATTGATAATAAATAATTAAATATTAAAAACACCTAGAGCTTAAATAAAAAATAAACAGTTACTCAATTTTTTTTTACTAAAAATTTATTAATACGGACAAAATAAATGCATATTTTAGTAAAATAAATACATTTTGTAAGTTTTTTTATTATTATTGATGATTTTTTTGTTATTAAATCTTGTTTTGACAATTTTTTTTAGCCATTTTTAGTAGAGAAGGCTTGGCATCACTGGTTGTATATCTCTAACGTAGTTTTATTATGGTACAAATTTTCTTATAATAAATATAAATTAGTGCTGTTCCGAGTTAAACAGAACAGTAGTGGAATTCTCTAACTTTTAACGATTAACGTTATTTTTACCGGCACAGTTTATTGCTTACGGTAACAATACAGCAATTCAGTAACTCAATTTTAAAAACATAGCTAAAAATTTCAATCAAGTGGCATCTTTGTTAATTAATTAGTATATTTAACGGACACTGTCATCGAGTGCAAACTACTTCTCCTGTGGAAACTAACAAAACCCCATTTAGGTTTTGCTAGTCAAGCGAAAATTGCAAAATTTCGAAAAAATTTGCAAAAATAGCGAAAATTTTTAATATTTCAAACAAGCCATAAAATTGATTAAAAGTCGCTAAAACTATGAGGAATTTACAAACAGCGGCTATTTATTAAAAATCGGTAAAGCTCTAAAGAACCACGGAAAAAAATCGCTTACATCGCGAACATGGCTAAAATTCGCGAAAAATTGCAAACTTGGAGAAGAAATGTAAAATTTATTTGAAATCGCTAAATCGCTTAAAAAATTAATTGTCGGAATATATAAATTTTTTTTTTTTTGCAAAAACAAAGAAAACTCCCGGAATTGTTTAATATTTTAAACAAACCATAAAATTGATTAAAAGTCGCGTAAACTATAAGGAATGTCAAAAATTCGGTAGAAATTGCTAAATTAGGGAAAATTTGCAAAAATTTGGTAACAGCGGCATGATTGGAAAGTCTACCACTTATTTTTTGTGTACAAAAGAAAAAACTATTAGTTATTTCCATAAGCTGCATTTAAAATGTAATATTTTAAATGATTTTTATAAATTCACAAAAAACAAATTTTTGAATATTATTTTTGCAAAATGTATGTAAATAACGTGAATTTTAAAAATGTTTATGTGGCTTTTATTTGCCAAAATTTTTGTTTGTTTTTTTTTTTTTTTTTTTGTAAAATAACTACGAGTACAATGTTTACATGGACAGCCAGCCTGTCAGCCGGATGGAAGATTGACTCAAAAAGTGATTCTGAACCGATCGGTATACTTTAAGGTGGGTCAAACACTAAAATTTTAAGGTGTTACAAATATCAACACAAACGCATAATTCCCTATCGACTTTTGTGGTTTGGGTATATATATAAAAATGCAAGAACAACATAAAAAACTAAACAATTTCGCATGAATATAGAAAATAAATCAACAAAGCATTAAATTGAAATAAAATGAAACACGCATTTATTGTTGTTTAAGGAAAGGAATACATATTTTGAGGCACGTTTGAGAAATACTACTAAATTTAAATTCAACAAAACAAACAATAAAATTCATGTAGACGTATGATTGATAAAAATATAAATAAATTTGAATTTCTTAAATATTTTTGATATTATTCATAAAAAAAAGTTAAAGTTGTATAAAAGGTTTATAAAACTCATTTTCTAGGAAAATTTTACAAACATATCTTTCATAAAACTGAAATAGATATTTTTTATAAATTAGGGATTACTCTGTATGTGTAATAGAAAACTTTATTTAATAAAATCTTTTTATGAAATTTTCTATACCTTTTTGATGTTTTTACATTGTAACAATAAAATATTCAATTACAGTTTTTACATAATTTTATTCTCATTTTATTAAAAAAAAAAATCTTTCCAATATCTTTGAAATTTGACTCTTGAAATTTTTTTTCTATGTGTGTACATGAATGTGTTTTGTCAATTGTTAGAAAATATAAATAAAAATTATATAAAACCATTTGGCAGGTTTTATTTTCTTATTGCTTATTTTATTGATACCGTGTCAGAAATTCAATTATGCTTAAAATTTTAGACAATTGTAACAAAACAAAAGAAGAAAGAAACATAGAAAAAGTGTAGAAGACTATAAATGAATTTTAATACACAGCAATTAAAAAGTAAATTGGAAAAGGCCGACAATATCCCATTATTACCCAGCCGGTAATTTTACTTACCAGCTCTTTAGTCAAGTATAATTCCTATCGTATACAAAATATCTAACTTTCGTTTGTTTTATACTTTAACTTTATGTCTTTGAAGAAAACAATTTGAAGTATATTTATTTTTGTTAACCTTTCGCGTTAAGGAAGGATTTTCGCTAAGCTCCAAAAAAAATACCATATTTTGAATTAAATACAAAAATTATATAAAAAATAAAAATTGTTTTGTACTAACTGTTTCTAAATCCTCATTCCGGCTCCTTTTATTATGTACATAATTCAATTTAATTTACTTTCACTAAAAGCTTGAAATTACATCAACTATCCTTGTGGTAATTTTACTTACCATAAAGCAGAAAGATATAGCAAATTAGGCAAGATTTAATAGAATCGTGAACAAAAGCATCATATCACTTTTTTATGCGCTATGGTTCGTAGTTAATTCGCCGTAAGCTTAATTTATCAGTATTTTTACATGGTATTCAAGGCGAATTTACTACATGTGAACTCGAGAGATCAGCTCCGTGTATTTGGTTCTAATTCGCCTTGTAAGTTTGCCAAAAATTTTAATTTTCCTTTGGATTTTTGACAAATAAGCTAGATATTTTTCTGAGCAAATTCGGGCGAGGTTTGAATTTGCCTTGACGGTATTTAAGATTTTGCGTTCCAAATAAAATGGTATAATAAAGGGTGATTCATCGTGAGGTTTGATTTATAATGTTAAATAAAAACAGATAAATTTTAAAGTGAATTTAAAATTTGTATTATCGGTTGAAAGAACAATTTTTGGCATTTACTGTTCGGAAATGATATTATGTAAATGTCGGTCACGACTCGTCTGAGGTTCTCCATTCAGAAGGTCCAATTCCGGAGACTCGTTCGAGCATAGCGATTAGTTTCTCCAAAGTGTCAATTGTAGCTGGCTTATTTCTGCAGACCTCAGACCTTACATATCCTCAGAGAAAATAGTCCAAAGGTGTGTTATCGCACGATTTAGGGGGCCAATTTACCGTAGCAAAACTTGAAATTAAGGGCTCGCCAAAATGATTTCTCAACAAGGTCATTGTTTCCCGCGCTGTAAGGTTGGTAGCGCCGTCTTGTTGAAACCAAAACTCACGGAGACCATGCGCTTGAATTTCATGAAGCACTTAGTCCGTTAAAATGGTGCAATACCGGTTACCATTGACGAGAACATTCTGATTTTCCTCATTATTTAAGAAATATGGACCAATGATTCCACTAGCCTATAAATCACACCATACCGTTGTTTTAAATGGATGCAATGTTAGCTCTTGGTACTCTTCCAGAAATTTATTTGTAATTGCTTAATCGGTTAAAGAACGAACTGTCAGAAAATAAAGAAAAAAAAGCGTTAAAAAATTAGCTATAATGATGAAGAACCATTTTTGTCAGGTGTTAAAAACAGGGCATTTCACTTTTTCATATCTTGTGTTTTGTTCTCCTCCAATATCAAATAGCATTATTTCAGGGCTGGCAAGACATTTAATACATGTACCTTTTAAGAAGGCGATATTTGTTGTGTGGAAAACAAAACACCAAAAGCTTACAGAAATGCCTTGATCAGGCAACATATATTTATCGCACTTGATCAAAAAGAGGTTATTGAATCAAAATTTTCAGTACAAGCAAAACAATTTTAAATACAATACACAAGAAATATTAAAAAGGACTATTACCAAAACGTAGACAAAGCATCACGAAAGTGAAAAATTTTAGTAAAAATTTCAATACGTCTTTACCCGAAACTTTGGGTCCAAACCACAACTGAATCGTTTATTTCAGAAAACGTCAACTCTCATTTAAAATAGGCACACTTAACCTTTATAAGGCCTTCAAATTTGCTGACGTTTACGGTCTTCGGGTCAAATTTGACCCAAATAGAAAATTTTATATAAAAACTCACTTTTTTCAATTAAGTATGTTTTATAAAATGAAATATTATTCTAGATTTATTCAGTATATTGAAGCTGTATTTATTGTTAACATTTATTCCGAATACAAAAGTACATTTAACATAAAGTAGTTGTATCTGTTTTGTGTCCCAATTGGCAACGACTTATTTTTGAGTGGTAAACATACTTTTTCCTATGTTTTGGTTGAAGATGACGAGTGCTGTTCTTGCTCAGCCACTATATGCACTTTTTTGCCATTTTTCGTGAAAATTTGTTTTTAAGTAATGTTTTGGCTGCTTGATATAGGGCGCGGCAAGTTGAAAACCTAAATTTTTTAAGAAATATCGACGTTTGGCAAAACAGTTTTCGTTTTAGTCATGTTAAGCTGATGTTAATGATAGCCTTTAGTTACCAAAAGCTTTCGTGGCAATTCAATCTTGTTTTTACATATAGTTCCTACTAAAGTAAAATAATTATCTGCAGACATACTGTGATATTTCAAACCAACTGTCAAATCAAGAACTACATGCAAACATTTGTTTATTTGTAGGCAAAATTCCTATTTATTTGCCTGTATATGGTTGTATATTTCAGGCATAACTAATCAACCCACAGATTGCAAAGCTCGCGTATCGGCAAAAACTTCGCTAAAATTTGGCGTTCACTGTGAGTATCCTTGTCGTCAAATCTTAGTGCTCTCGAAAGGTTTTTTAATCTGCTCTAAAAATAGGTTTTTTTTCCACAACATGCCACAAACTGTCTGTACTTTCACTATTTGTTCTATACAATTCAGCTAACAAGAGAACCAATAAATGCGAAATTTTGGTGTCGCCACTTCAGTCCAATCAATACCAAATACATAATTATCTGCATTATTAGTAAACGTCAAAATAACGCATGCCACAGGAGGTGAAAAAAAATAAATAACAACTGGAAATTTCTAACGAAAATTCATGAATTTTGATACCGGTAATACTTTTTTTTTGAAAACCTAACGTAGTTGTTGGCGTTTAAAAATAAATAAAAGTCATAAAATATAAAAAATATAAATCACTTACTCTTAGAAAAAATTTAACTTTTATTTCGAAATGGGTCAGATTTGACCCGAAGACCTTATGAAGGTTAACGGGTTTCTGAAATAAACGATTCAACTAACAAGTGATCCCTGAATGAGCCACAACCAATTGTCATACCAGTACCGCATCAACGGGATCTTAGGTGGCCCCAATCTTTCAATAAAGAGAAACTGCATTAATTAATTTGTTCTGCCTCAAAGGTTTTTTTTATTGATTGTGCTAAAAAAATTAAATAAATTTCTTTATTGTCCTAAAGAACAACTGTACCGACTAAGCCAACCCTGGTGTATAGTCAATGGTCTAACTTTGAAATATATATATTTTTTTTTTTTTTTTATTTAACCACTGTACACTGTTTGCATGTTTTTAACCAAATAATAAATGTAAATTTAAGCGCTCATACATCAAACCAACTGCAAATACGGCACACAATACAACCACTTTTAATTCTACCAACACTAAGTTGTATTGCAATCGTTGGTACTGATGTCCTTGTTAAATTCCTCTTATTTTTTGTAGCTTCAGAATGCTTTTGTGTTAAATTTTACGTCGTTTTCTATAATTTCTTTTGGTTCGCGTTGTGCGTCCTTACAAAATTGTTGCTACAGTTTGCCTTTATTGGTCCCAATGACCAAAAAAGTGTTCTCCACTAGTTTTGTTTAGCATTTAATTTGGAAAGTTTTTAATGTATGACTGTGCAAGTCAATGACTATAGTGAAACATACATACATATGCAATCATTTTCATGACTCTGGGAGTCAATGGGTTTTCATTAGTAGAAGTTTGCGGATTCTAATGTTGGCACAGATTGCTGCATGTTTGTGAGTTTCTGTGTGAGCTGACTTGTGTACTTTAGTATGTTTTCATTAAACCATAATGCAATACGTTCGTTTATTATGCACTGGTTTACAAAAGGCAATTGAACATCGCTTTGGAATGCAAAATAACCAACCATCAAATGAATACCAAAGAATTCTTTCGTTTCGTTACAAAATCACAACCACAAACTAGTGGTCCCATATAAATGACAATGACGACAACGAGCGGCCGAGGAATCGTCCGTCATGTCTTTGATTGTATTTTGCTGCAATTAATTGGAAGTGCAGAAAAATATCAAATCTGAAATTAAACTAAATTCAATATTTTTTTGTATTTCAAAGCCAAAAGTTCGATTTTCTTTATTTTTCGTTTGCAATTTTTTATTGAAGAAGGTCTCCCTTCGATAAACTTAATTTTCAATTATTGCTTTAAAGGTTCAGCTCTTGGTTAAAACTTTGGTAAGTACGTGTTTTAAAAATGGGGTTTTGTGCGATAGTTAAGTAAGTGTGTGTAGTGGTGAGTGTATTTTTGTTCACTATTCTTGTTTAACAATATTGTTGTTTAAAAAATTTATATTTTGTTACATCTTCATTATATACAAAAAATTAAAAATAAAAAACTGTTCCTCTACTTCCAACATTTCAATATACATCTGACACACTTAGACTCAATGATCCATTATTATACCATTAAATTCTTCTAAAGAGAACCCCCACCGTACAATAGGCCCGAAGGTCATACAAAGCCTTAAATGTGCGCCAGGTCAACGCCAAAAATATCCTACAATCCGTTAAAGGTGATGAAACCCATTCCAGTGCAATAAAAAACGTCTTTTTCCTCATTTTCGTTATCACAGATGCAGCAGTAAGCATAGTGTACAGCTCCCAGATTCTCTGCATGCCTATAAATTCGACGGTTTTCCGTGACAACAAACATCACAGATGATACATCCCTTTAGTCATCGATAGTAGAGATGGTACGCCCATCATCCATGTGGGGCAATAATCGCTGCCATTCCAGCATCCATTGTCAAGCCATGAACAACGATATGCGATCTGATAAGACCAGACTTTAAATGACAGCGCTACATATAAAAAACCAAAAGCGCTGTATTTTGGGGCGTGGAAAAAAAAAATTTGTTTTCTGTTTTAGAAAATTCATTAACATATCTTCCATTCTAGGGGGTGGAATGACTGCCACAACTTTTTTTTTATATGGATGTCGACCCGGTTTAATATACACTCAAAAGAAAAATCAGTCCATCCTTACTAGAGTATCCAATTATTTGACTTTTGGTTTTGTTCGAGTAAGAAATTAGTCGATTCTTGAATTTTAAATTTACTCGATTAATCGAGTAAGGTTTTAAAATTGTTAGAATTACTCGAATAATTCGAATAATTCAAATAATTTTATTCAATGGAAAAAAATATAAATATCTACATGAATTGATACTTTTATTATATTAATAATACAAAAAACAATAATACAAATAGTTTAACAATATACAATAAAATTACAATTCATATCGTTCCTTTATTGCAACATAGTCATATCTTAAAAAATCAAACATTTCAAGTTACTTTAGCAAAAGTGTTCTTTCACACCTTCTTTATATTTAAAAATAAAATCAGTATTATATCTCAAACTGACCCGAAGTTGTGGCAAAATATATTTAATTTAACCTGTAGCTAAAGGTTCATTTTGAGATGTGACTTTATTTTTTTTGAGATGTGACTTTATTGCAATTAAGAAGCGAATGTCCTAAGTAGATAGTTTTAAAACTTTTAAATTAAATAAATAATTTAAAAAATCAAAATAACCGGCTGCAAAAAATACAGTTTTGATAAATTAAAAATACCGAAACAAGATTAAGGAAAACAAAATAAAATTTACACTAATTCGGTTTAAAGGGGTCTATACACGTTAAGTATTTCTTATCAAGCGCTATGGTAGTATAAGTGAACATATGTTTCTATGTTTCACACCGATGATGCTGGATGGAAAATCAAAAAATTTAGATATGACAGCGATTATAACGTCTAGCACACGTACATACACGAGTGAATTTGCCTGCTGGACAAGCATTTGAATTGTGTATTTGGCCCTTAACAGACTATAAAATTATCTGAAAGCCAGAGTTTAGTACAGTTAAATAAATGTTAAACTATATATGAAAAATGTTCTAGTAAAGTGCCAAATTGCTAACGTATGGAATTTGACGTTTACAATGGTATACATAATTTGTCTCTCAAACAACATCTAAAAAGGGTGAAATATGCTCAAAAGTTTGTGTGATAAAAGTAAATGTAGAAGTTAAGAACATTCATTTAGTTTTAAATAATATTCAACAGTTAAAAATCTAAAAACAAAAATTTTTATTTAAAAAAAGTAAATTTTTTAAAGATATTCTCTTAGTCGATTAATTGACATAAGTTGTTCGAGTTATTCGTTATTCGAAATGGCTATTTTGATTATTCGATCAATCAATCCGAAGCGGTATTAATATTACGGTGAGTACGAATTTTCTTATTTCAGCCAGGCAGCCAAACGAACTAAGTCGATCGATACACTAAAAGGTGGTAACACACATTAGTAAAATTGCAAAATAACCTCTCCACCTTTTGTGGTGTGGCTACTTATGCGCCAACAGGCCAACGGGCCATGATTTAGTTGCTGTACTTTTAATATTAATACTAAATATTTTATTCACATTCCATTAAACTTCTATGCAAAATAGCATATATACGGATTATTCTTAAACATTATTTTATTGTGATATATTTTAATTTTATTTTATAGAATTAGCAATCATATCATTCAGTTGAGTGTTAATTACACAAACGTAAACTAATTCTGTAGCACTTTAAAATCATCTTGCATGTACTTAAGTTTATGTTTAATTAGTTTTGTCTTTTAAGTCTTTACATTCCTCAAGAAGGATGCTTTGTCTATTCAAACATAAGTGCAGGATATTGTATATATTAGTATGTATGTCAATGTAGAGGCAGAGTTGCCAATTTCGCCATTAAGTGGATAGATTTAGCTTACACCTTAAAATATGAGGGGGGTATTAGACCCCTAGAGGGAAGCGCACTGACACCGAAGTAGTCCCGTGATAGGTCTTTGGTGGTAGAGACCGGTTCTAGATCTAACACTTTATATGAATAAGACCTATCACTTTTACATGGGGTTGTCATTGGAGGGGGTCAATTGACACCATTTGACCAGTCACAGGTCTATTCTCCATGAACGTACGTAGTGTCAATTACTAAAATGTAGTATAATTTCAATACAATGTAGTATTATTTCAATAAAACAAGTCCTAGAATTAAATTCAAGAACCAAATTTAAGAAAGTACCAAAAAATATGTCACAGCACCGGTAAAGACTGTACTGTAATTCATTACTTTTCTACTTTTTTGTTCTTCATAAACCAATTAAGGGATTGGTTCTTCTCTCACTGGTCATGAGTCTTTTCTTTTTGTACTTGTTCTATTTTCACAAATCCCTGGACTAGTCTGTTAGACCAATTGACACAAATTTCCCGTAGGGACATTAGTTCTTATGTGTGAAACACATCGAGTTAACAATGCCATTTGTTGTTATGTCCGCCCAGCTAGAAAGCTATTTTTCTTTCCATGACATTGTGAACAATGTACAGGTAGCTTATTTTGGATATAAAAATGTGCAATTTTGGTTTCATAAGTATAATTACAAAAATCGGTCCACATTTTCACTAAGCCCTCATTAAAATTTCCTTCCGGAGCCTTAGTACCATTAATGCCCAATTTTCGGGATAGTAATTAAATCTAAATTAAGTTAATATTCATAAAAACTTAAATTGTATTTAAATACAGATTGATTTTTTGAGTTTTATTTGAAAAGTCTTATTTAAATAAGATAAAAGTATGGTAGCACTACTAAATACAAAAAAATATCTTAAAAAAGTATAATTATTTACAAGGTGGTCTCAAAAAACAGCTGATTGTTATTGCTTTGCCTCTTGTTGTTGTATTGTCGTGATATTGAGGCCACCTTGCTAAAATATTACAATAGAAACTTTAGTTAAAATTAAGTGTACCACATCGGTGAATTAAGTTTGATTTAAGTATTTAGTGAAGAAGAGAATTTTGTATTTAAAATGATTTTAAACATAAATGTGTTTTAATATCAATCCCGAAAATTGGCCATAAGTTTTCTAATTATGTTGTTATTTAAATAACACTTAACCATATTTTACCACAGCTCCCATACAAAAATAATCCCAAAAATCGCTTTCACTGCCATAAACTGCTTAATTTGACTTAAATTAAATTTGAGTTATTGGCGCCTTTGGCATCTTAATATTCAAAAGTTCACATGGGGAAGGTTTCAACTATTTTGTAGGATTATTTAGGAAGGTATAGCAAAATGTCTTTTTGCTTATATTTTTGAACTGTGCACTTATAATCCCAATCTTGTCTCAATACCGCCGATAACATATAATTTCGGAGGACACATTGTGGCTAAGATATCAACTTAATAGAAAGAGTATTATTAACTTTTGTAAATAAGCCAAACCGGTGCAAGTATCGTCCTAAATTTTATTTTTTATTTAAATTGAATTTAAAATTATTACTAGGGATGAGATTTTCATGCACTAAAAAATCGAAAATATGCACTAAAAATTCCAAAATATGCATTAAAAAAATAAAAAATATGCACTAAAAACTTGACCATTTTCAATAAAAAAGCGTTTGTTTTTTTATTTTATTTAAAACAAAACAAAATAACAAATTCTATTGTTGTTTTGATTCTATTGTTATTCCAAGGTATAATATTTCTTAAAACTTAATTTAAAAAACTACATATGGGGGATTCACAAGGTGTCATAAAGTCATATGTCTTAAAATAATAACATGAAAAAATACGACTGTTGGGAACAACCCCTCATAATTTAGTGTGCTATTTGGAATTTAAATCAGCTGATTTAAAACAAATATTAAAAATAAATATTTTCCTTTTCTAATTCTAATCCACGAATTAATAAATTTTATTAGCTTTTTCCTGACTATTTGCCATTTTTCAGACGCAAACCACAAATAAATTTTATTTTGTTTGTTGACCAAACATCAGAGTCCTAAGCCGATCTAATTTGACGGCGCAAGTGTTTTGTGCAATAAATGCTAGCCGTAGGTTAAATTCGGCTGTTAGCAGGATAAAACTATACCATCAACGGCGACGGCCACAAAATCATAGGCGCTCGGCTCAGTTGCTCGGCACTCTTCTCATTACTTGCGACAGCACAATAAACATAGCAAGCAAAGTTTTATTAATTTAATTTTGTTTACAAAGCAACAACAAAAATTTTTTTAAACCATTGTAAAATGTTAGAACACTATGACAATACAACATGATAGCACACCTTGTGAATACCTCAATTATTTAAATTTTTGTTTGCATAATCGAATAAATACTTTTTTATATTATCAAAAGTAAACTTTTGTCTGTTTAAAAGCTTTTGTACATGGAAAATTATCTCTCAACTTCAACCGAAGTTGAGGCATACTTGAATTTGATTCCAATGATTCCAGATCAAAAATAGTTGAAATTTGTGTTTTTTTTTTTAAATCTGTAGTCTTTTGCAACACTTCATTCAACATATCAATTCATTTGAGTTAATTACGCTGCGCTAGTTGCAAAATTAGGCGTTTTAGCATAATTAGGGTACGCTGAATTCAATGGTGCCCACCGTTTTTTTTTAGGTTAGCTCTTGTTTTCGAAATATACCGTTATTTCGAAAATGGAGGAGGTTGCACAACATATATTCGCGTAACTCAAAAACGGTTTAGTTTATTTAAATTACTTAAAAACCGAAATTCTGCAATAAAATTTTCTTTAAGAACAGTAATTTTTTAGTTATTTAGTTATTGTTTCACCAATATTTAAAGTTGAAAATACAAATAGTAATTGTCTTTTGATGTTATTTAAATTTAATATATTTTTTTTTATTGCATAAACATTGCTAGCAACAAGTTTTTCAATAACATTCTTAATTTGCTCAAAGTTTTTTGAATAGAATTCTGAAGCATTTATGCGGGTTCCCCTTCTTGTTAATACTGGCTGCGGTGGTGACGGTACCAAGAGATATGTTTCATTAAAAATTGCAACTCGTTAAGGAGCCTTTAAAAATATTTTCCCGTATGAAACCAATTAATCAATATTATCAAATTGGCTTCTAATTTCCTCTGCAACTCGATGTAACCCATGCGCCTAGCAAGTAACATGTAACAGTTTTGGATAAATTGTTTTAGGACATTTGGCAGCCTTAACCATGTAAGGTGCTGCATCGGTTAAAAATGGAAGGATCTTTTGTCGAAATCTTGTATTTTAAGCAGATCTCAAAAAAAAATTTAATTGATTTTAAATTTTTTTTTGTAGATTTTTTTTTTTTTTTTGTATACAATTTGAAAATTTTTTGAAGAACTTTTTATGATATGGAAATTTATAAAAATATATCACTCAAAAATGTTAAAATATGCAAAAATATGCATTTAAAACCAAAAAATGCAAAAATATGATATTAGGCACTTTTACTTGTTCTTCATTTAAATCATTTTTGAAAACATCTGCGTCACATCTTAATCATAGACGCATTTTTCACATTTTTGTTTCAAACATGGAAATTGCTTAACTGGCAACACATATAACATGTATGTATCTTGCAAAACCATAAAATTTAAGTTTCGTATGTATTTAATAACAACTTAAATGTAAACAGATGTTAAACATAGAACACTTTAATTTAAAATATTTTATTCAGTTTATGTAGCACAGATTTAATTTATTAATTTAGGGTGTCCTAAATTATTGCAAGATTTGAATTTAAACGCAAATAGTATTAAATAATTTCATATAGTTTTTTTTATGATAAAATACATAGGATATGTTTATTTTTGAAATACTTCATAATGCGAATGGCCTCCATGGCTATGCTGGTACATACCAGAGACTGATAAAAGTATTATTTTAAGTACTTAAAAAGTATTAACTTGTATAAGTGTGTACTACTGAAGATGAGTCGCAAGCCATGCACAACGTTTTCATGCCAGAATTCACTCCAATGACTAGAAATTTGGGCTTAATGTCTGTTTACAAAACGATTGTAAGTAAAAGTTGTGTGTGCTCATTTTATACCTACACTTTAAAGTACAGTATCCGAGCGAGTATGAGTTATTTTCTGGGTATACTTCGGGTGTTTTTTTACCTTAAATACATTAGTTTTCCTGTTTAACGAACCTTCGATTCTGCGAACATGGCATTTAACGAACACACAAGTTTGCTCCATTGAGTACCTTATATAGCGAACAAAAAATATTTTTTGTGCTCAATTTAGCGCAAAAATAACCCTACAAGAAATGAATGAGCGAATAGTCACTTTATAGTCACTCACTTACATTGCTATTAAGAAAATGATAGAAAGAAATGGCCGAAATAAAGTTTTCTGTCATTTCTTTCTATCATTTTCTTAACACTAACGTGAAAAATTTGACTACTCGCTCATTCATTTCTTGAAGGAAAGATTCATAATTTCAGTTTAAAAAAGCATAATGTGAAGTAAGACCCCTTTCAGACTCGACAGTAACAAAGTCTGTACAACATTTTTTTCTTTACTCCGACCTTACCGCTAACGTCTACAAACCTAGAGTTGCGCAAGATACTTGCGCAAGTTACTTGCCGAGTGTGAAAGGGGTGAAATTTCTAACTAAAAACAAAGTGAGTAGCAAAACGTACCGCTATTTTGGGTTTTGTTTATGAAGCAAATTTGTTTGATTATGCTGCAATGTTCAATTACGCATATTCTTTCGATCATGAAAAACATTTGGAGCATCAAATAACACACAGAGATACTATCAAAAGCTTTGAAATTTGTATTTAAAGGGCTCAACAAAATAAGGTTAATTTGTCAACTTTATTGCTATTAAGAAAATTCAGGAAGATGTCACAAAACCAAATTTTTTTGTTCCAAAAAAACAAACATTACTCTACAAATTTTTTATGGAAAATTTTCAACGCATGTTTTAGTTTTTTAAAATAAATTATACAAATCTCAAAACATATTTCAAAATAAACGACAAAAAATACAGTTTTAGCTATTTATTTATTCATAACATGGGTACTAGACATTAGTATTGCATATAATGAACTTTTCAGTTTAACGAACAGGCCTGACAAAGTACTGGCTCGTTAAACCGGAAAACTACTGTAGAAGAAATATCTAAAGCTACGGTCAGACTTATCAAATATTTGACGAAAAAAACGGGACCAACAATCAAACTAAAAAATTATTTCGCCTAATATCAATATTTATTTTGATTAAAATACCAGATCTTACAAAAAACTGTTTTTTGCTATGTCTAGAGGTATAATTAGTTTGTTTTATAATATAAAGACCATTTTAAATCTCACTAACTATTAACTTAAGTAGGGGTTACGCTTATTTGATCAAATATTTAATAAGTGTGACCGTAGCTTAAGTCACACTAGTAAATAAGCAATCAAACAATCACACAAGGACATGTATATACATATGAGAGTTACAAAACAACACATTTTACTAATGCAAATATGTTCTTATTGACTGAACTTCCTTATTTCCTACAAACACTCGAAGTATGGCAAACAACTTATAGTACTCTGGGTATTTTTAATTTTTTCTTATACTGAATTATAAAGGAAAGAGTGTAACGGCCACACAGCCTATTATCCTCGTATACATTTATTGCTGTGTTTAAATACACTGGTCTACAAATTTGAAAAAAATTGACTGCAGAAACGAAGCATGTTTTTTAACTAATCTGGGTGCGCTGAATTCGAATAGGGCTATCACGTTTTGTTCATTTCTTCCCGACAAGAAGACTACCGGTCATTTTACTAGTTATTTGACCGGTAGTGTTGACCGATATATTCGGAAAAATTTTTATTAGTTTATTAAGAGCAAAATGAAAAAACTAACCGAAACTCTTGTGTACATGTGATTTTGCCTCTCTCTTTAACTAATTACTTCCTCTCGTCTACGGAATATATATCTGTACTGCTTACTCTGCTGCTTTTAAATAGTCAATGATAACCTAAATATTGGTTAAAGCTAACTAGTTAGTCTTAACGTAAATATTGGTTATCACTTACTAGTTATTAATATTGGTTAGTACTAACCTTTATAAAATACATAATACATTTTTTTTAATTTTCATTTTTAATTAAATTGTTTATTGAAAAAATTATAATTAAATTCATAGGAAATTAGAAAAGTATATACTACTTATCTATATTTCTGTGGCTGCTTTATGACGTTCCACTTCTTGCATGGGTCTGGAAATAGAGGTAAACGTACGTGTGACCAATTAATTTTGACCAAGAAACCAAATACATACTTAAAAAGTTATCGAGATTTTTAATAACACTATTTGTTTCTTTATTACCACTGGCAAATCTTAAACGATTATCCTGGTCAAATCCACCACCCGCATGGCCGCTACCTGTTAAACAACCTCTCGTTTCAAAACTACCACTTGGTACATGACCTCTGTTGTTGCCAGACAATCCACCACCTCTGAAGCCTTCATCAGTATACCTTTCTTTTTATAGAAATTTCTTATCTCACTACTTAAGTTACAAATTATATAATAAATTTAATTGATTTAAGAAATTCACAAATTTTTACACGCGTATGACAAAAATATATTTAAATATTGGCATTATTTGGGAAATGTTAGTTGTACCATTTGAACATATATGTTAAAGTGGAAAAACTAATGTAAAATTGTTGGAAGTGTGTTAGTATTTTTTTTTAGTTTTGGTTATGCAATACTGTAAAACAGTCAATACTAACACTACAATTTCACAATTATTAATTTGACAGAAGCCCACATTCATTATAAATCTTCATAATAGTAGCGTTTAAGCATGTTAAAGCGATCGTGTGTTACTGGTTGGAAAAAACGGATATGCAACAACAGAATCATTAAAATATGAATTTTTACATTATTTTGGTTTTGCAGTCAGAAACTTGGACAAACCGTGAACACCGACAATGTTTTGCATATTCTTCATTCGCATTTAGATTTTTTCCAAAAAAAAAAAAAAAACTACACACGAACAAGGGGAGCGTGCTCACTACGATTTAATGAACATTACAAGAATTTATCAAGGATTTTGAGACAAAAGCATGCTAGGAGACTATTGCTGGACTCTAATACTTGAAACCGAACCAACAAAATACAAACGAGGTTCAAATAACGACATTCACTTTTGAAAATTCCTTGATTTTTAAATAAACCAGTGATTTTTAATGTAAGAAACGAATAAAAAAATTTTTTTTTTTATTTCGAAAACCTGACGTGAAAGAGAAAAACCAATTACTGATTCGAATTCAGCCCACCAAATTTCCCTAGGAAAGATATTTGGTTGCTCCAGTCCAAAACCTTGTTGGCTGGTGTTATCATTATCTTGACAGACGTGTGGCGACATATTTTGTTTTTTTTTTTTTAAATAAATGGTTGTTTTTTTGCGTCACAACTAGAGTTTTTTTCCCCGGAGTTTTTCGATTCCCGAGAAAGCGGGAAACTTTTTTAAATTTCCTGGGATCCCGGGATTCCGCTCTATATAAATAAAACAAAGTAAATTTGTTTAAAATTAATGAAAAACGTAAGGGAACTTGTTTACAAAGTAATTTAAAAAAAATGCTTAAATACCACAAAAATGAATTGATGATCAAAAGAGGAACTTGAATTATTAAAACCTTACGGTTTTATATGTAAATTCCGTATTATTATGCTCTAGATACAAGATAAAAAGATAGCAAAAACATAACGATTTAATTCATAAAACAATAATAAAAACAAACAAAAATTGAGGTACCCAACATATGAGATTAAAAAGTTAATTCATAAAATAGTTAAAATATTTTAAATAAATATATTAACTTCAACATTTTTTATTTTTTCGAATTTATTCTATGAGCTAAATTTCATTGGGAACCAGAACACCCCCCATCCGACGAGCACGGCCGCATCTATAAGGTAGCCCCGTTCCCAAATAAATACACCTAATCGCAAAGAATCGTTACAGAGGATTTATGGCTAAGGATAGCTAAGGTAAAATGTAACAAGAAAATACAATATAATATTCTGGTAGTGTATAAAAGTCATTCCTAAAAATATAAGGAATAGAACTATTACAAAAAAGCTTTATAAAATACATAACTGAAATTTAGCTCATAGAATAAATTCGAAAAAATAAAAAATGCTGAATATAATATAAAGTAACCTACGAAAGGAGATTACTCCCAGTTTCTATTTGTTAAATATATTAACATTTTTAGACGGCTTAGGAAATAACTGACACACTCAAAGCGCTTAGTAAGTCGTCAAAAAGTATATTTCTGATTTTATTTACTAATTACAATGTTTCCGAAAAATTTCGTTCATTTTTTTACCGAGGTTGGACACCGTTGTAGAATGCAAATTTTTTTTTATAAACAAAGCCTATATCAGTCAGATGTATGTCAAAGTTCATGCAAAAAACAGCATCAACCTCCTACAAACCTTTTCATTGCATTAGGTCTATCTGTAATCTTTAGGACAATGTGTTTTTAAATTGTATGTTGTAGTATCTTATAGAGTTTCCATAATTTTTTTATTTCGGTTTCCCCGCACTTCACGGGTATATAAACCAACACAAATTGAAAAAATTAGTGTTTATCACCTAAAAAACATTTCGCACCTTCATTGAAACATAGTCATATCTAAAAAAATCAAAATTGTAAGTTACTTAAGCAAAGTGTTCCTTCATACCCCATCGTATTATATCTGAAACTGAACCAAAGTTATAGCAAAATATATTTTTAATTTGGTACATTTTGAAAACTTTAATCGCATTTTGCCAAGTTCGTTTGTTTTTGTAGATATGACTAAGTTGCAATAAAGGAGCGATATGATAAGGTATCTCCTATTTTTAACACTTGTCCATGGAGAATAAAACTTTACTGCCTGCATCTTCTTTTGAATTAATGTTCTTTATTAACTCTTCACTTCACTTAGTTTATTAATTATCAACTGTTGTACTGTCCATTCTGCTTTAAGCAGATTTATTGCATCAGGAGATATTGATTTACGTATGTACTCACTTCTTGTAATGGATCTAATCGACAACACATCCACAGATGCTAATTTTAAGAGAATAGAAAACTTAATTTTAAAGTATAATTAGCTGTTTTCTTAAACTATGAGGAATTTTTTATTTCCCGCGATCCCGCAAGAAAAATCCCGGGAAAGCGGGAAATAAAATAATTGAAATTCCCGGGAATTCCAGGGACGGGAAATCCCGGGAAAAACCCCTAGTCACAACTAAGAGAAAGCCCAATTACAGAAACAAACAAGGTACGTTTACACAAGGCAAACTCTTTTTTAATAAAGCATTACAAAAATACCCGTCTTAACAAATTGTCCCCATATAAAACAAAAACATAATTTACACAAGGCAAACTCATTTGGAATAGCATTGCAAAAATACCCGTGTTATCAAAATTGTCTCCATATAAAACAAAAACAATTAACTCACTCATGTGCATATTTTGGCTCATACACACGAAATTTGACAATTGGGGTGTGTGTCTGTCCGCTAATAAGTCAACCTTGTGAAAATATACCTTGGAAACAAGAAGTGAATATTTAAGTACTTCTCGCTTAGAGTACTTAATGTACGCACTGTACTCTCTGTCAAAATGGTTCTATGGCCATTTCGCATAAATATAGAATATTTCGTTGATGCAGCGTAACAGCAGGGATCTGTTACGGGTACGGGGGGAAAAAACCTTGAAAACTTTTATAATGTTTGAGATATTGTTAAATGGTTTACAATTGTTTTATCGTTATTTAAATCATCTTGAACCATCAGCTATCAAATTGTTTTTCTTTACTGCACAAATGTGTGCAGTTCAGATCTTAAGTTTATTTTGGGACACTCTTCATTTATTCAATGTTTTGTATTGTTTAAAAACTTAGCAAGAATTAATTATCATTACCGTATGTTGGAAAACCCAACCGACAACTAAATTATGTTGCATCTTAATGCAGTGTCGATTGCTTAGAGTAATTTAGAATCTGTTTTCCTCATTGTAACCACAACTAAACCACTTTATGGTTGGTGGCACAAGAAATTCAATTAAAGCACATAAATAATGAAAACAATAAGAATTATTGCTTTAAGTCCTATTGGTAGATAGAACTAAAATTAATTATTTTATTAAGAAAGAATGTAAATTAATGTTTAAATTAAAAAAGATTAGAAAATGGTAAATTTAAATAAAAAGCAGTATGTTTAAAAAAATCCCTTGAAAACTTTTAAGAACAGTTCTGAAAAAAGGCTTGGATAACTATTTTCTTAAAAGGTACATATAAACAACTCCACCGACTTTTATTTAAAGAGGTTACTAAAATATAATAATTGCAAACAAAATCGCCATCACAAAAAAATATTTCTGTCAGAAATGTGGACAAAAGTTAATTTTCAAATTCAATATGACACAATTTTAAAGAAAAATAGTCCAAATCGGCTAAAGACTCCAAATTTGAATCAAACTCCCAAAGTTGCTTTGGTAGAAACGACAATGAGTTTTCAACTGGCTCACTTACCCATTGATCCATTTTAAAAGTTGGGAATATTGTTGGAATGAATTTTTTTATTATAATGTGGAGATAATTTCATGGCATTTATTTTTAAAAACGATATATGTTCCGCCGCGGCTACAAGTTTCATGGTCCATTCGATCTGACCACTTTGATACTAATCTTTCCAATAAATCTGGCTGTATGGCCGTCAACGGTGGCTTGATTATTGGCTTCTAATGCTTCAAGAGTTGTTCATTTGTCACCATTAATCAAAAGCGTCTTGCCATTGCCCCATAAAAAGAAATACAGAGGCGTTAAATCGCACGAACGAGCGGCCGTTGAAGAGGACCACTTATGGAAATGAAGTCGACACTAAATTTATTTTGCAATAAATCGATTGTTAAGCGCCTTGTATAGCAAGTTACGCCATCTTGTTGGAACCAAATGTCGTTGATGTTAAGCTGATTAATTTTTGGAAACAAAAATTCAGTCAGCATGGCTCGATTGGGCTTTTTATTCACTGTAACGGTAGCTCCTTGCGTATTTCGAATCAAATGAAATGAAATAAAATTTGAACGGATGTAAAGGTGATTCGTTAACGGCGTTAAGATTGTCTTCGCTTTAACCAGAAATGAGCTTCGTAAAATGGACAAAGCGCTCTATGAACTTCCAAACAGATTAATTTATTTGTTTTTTTTTCAAAGTAAATTTCCACAATATGGAAACGAATTATGATGACTTGCCAAGTCTTAGAGAACAAAAAAGTCAACACAGCTTGAAATTCTTTGTTATTAAACCATAGCTGGGTAATTCCAAGTCAAATCGACCAAGAGTGGTACACGGCCCCTTTCGATTTTAATGAAATTTCGTAAGAAGGTTTCTTTTATCCTATTGCAAAATGCAATAACATCTTAAACAACAAATATTTTTACGTTCTTTTAACCCTTAAATTATAGCACTAAGAAAGCACTGCTTAAGTTTATGGGGGGCACGATTCTAGATCAATGATAATGGCAAAAGAAGTAGCGGTTCGAACGTGAAAAAAATAGAAGTAATTTTTGTGGCCATGTATAAAAAGGCGTAATTCAGCGAAACCTGACACAATTTCTAGTCAAACTACGTTCAGAATTTTACGAAGCAATGTAACAGTTAAATGTCTTATGTTTGATTCCAAAATCTTCTGTATTTTTTTTTGTTTAACCCAAAATCTGGTTCGATACGTGACATTTTTTCCATAATAATTTAACTGAATTATGGTTAAAAAAAATAAAAATTTACCGTTAATCCGAATAATATATTTCTCTTCGAACTCTTTCTTAGATTACAGACCATGTAAGAAATTTTTTTTGGAAAAATTTTAATCAAATATCACCTCTTTTAAGGAAGATTATATTAAAGAAAACATGCAATAAAACATTCTCACAAATAAGAAATTACGTTTGCACAACTTTGCAGTCTGATTGTTCATCTAAGTGAACAAATTTAAGGGTAAATTTATAAAATTAGTAAAATCTTAATATTTCTCCATAACAATATCGTAAAATAATCAGATTTTAATAACTTTTAAATTTTCGGTCACGGTGGACCTTTTGACGGAAATGCCCATTTGTATGTATATGAACAAAAAAAATTAAAAAATTTTTTTTTCAAAAGTTATGTCATAATTTCGCCGAATTATCCAAATGTGTTGAGCTTATTTCTTCAATATCTCAAAAACTACTTTACATACGAAGATGATTTTTATGTCATTTTAACGAGAATAGTTGGGGCTACAAACAATATATTGAAAAATTTTTTTTTTTTTTTTGAAAAATGTAATATCTGCAAAATATGAAATTTTAAAAACGGACTAAGTCAAAAACTTATTTTTTTATTTGGCAGATTTTTTTTTATATAATACCTGCAGGTAGGATGCTCCTAGATGGGTCAAATCTATGACCAACCCCCACTTGTCTGTTTTTTGCAACTAGCACAGTGTACTTATTGCTTAAAATTACAATATTAAAATTCATTTTTAGGATTATTTTTTAAAGGTTGCGAAAGAAAAAAATGTTATCTTAAAAAAGATAAAAACACCTCCTGCAAGGTTTCAGGATTTTTAAAGAACGGTTTGAGGTATGATATAAAAAAAAATCAGCCAAATCAAAAAATAAGTTTTTGACTAAGTCCGTTTTTAAAATTTAATATTTTGCAGATATTAAAATTACATAAAAATCATCTTTGTATGTAAAGTAGTTTTTGAGATATTAAAGAAATAAGCTCAACACATTTGGCTAATTCGGCGAAATTATGACATTTTGAATGTGACATAACTTTTGAAAAAAAAATTTTTAATTTTTTTTGTTCATATACATATGTTCCTAATAGGATAAAAGAAACCTTCTCTCGAAATTTCATTAAAATCGAAAGAGGTCGTGTCCCACTGTTGGTCGATTTGACATGGAATTACCCAGCTATCAATATCGAAAGTTCTAATGTAGTTAAGCAAAACACCTTATAGTTTAAAATTCTACTTTACTCAATTTTCAACTTTAAACCAACCCAAACTCATAATCGCAGAGATATTGGGTACGTTCGTAAATTCATCAAATATGGACATCACTGCTGCAGTGATGCAAAATTTTGTTGCTGATGCGTGATCACCAGTTGCACAGAAAATTAACTGATGCAATAATTGCCAATATTTGCTGCAGAACTGCGGCAACACTGCATAAAAAAACTTTTGACACATGAAAGTAATGCCAAGTTTCTTACAAGTTATGCATTAATGAACATTCAACTTTACTAGTGCGCAAGTGATGCGCAACAACTGCATTTACGGAGGTATCTCACAATATTTTTCCATTATCGCACCTGCGGTATTAATCACAATGTCTAGCTGCTAGATCCCATGGATGTATACAAGAAAATTTCAACTGATTATAGGTACCAGAAGTGACATATTCTGTCTCTTTATTGATAGTTAGGACGTGTTTCGAGAAATGCAAGCCGCGGCCATGTATCTGCCGCTTAAAATAGACAAAATACAAATATGAAAGTAGTTTCTTACCAGAATTTAGGTTCTAGGTGTAACTTAATCTGCATTGATAAGTTGCTTAAGCGCATTTTTGGATGAGCTCGATATCAATCTCCCTTTTTGTCAGACGATTTTCTAGAACTAAGACTGCTGAAGACTGGTTTGGAGCAGATTCATTGGCTGCTGCTACGGTTATATCCTTGTTTAAACTTTCAGCCTCGTCGTCAGTAAAATTATGAAGCTACTGTCATTACCTAGTTCGGCACTATACTATCGATATTTATCGATTGTTTAGATTTCACTATCGATGTTACTATCGACTGAATGTTTGTCCTTCATAAGGAAAACTTAAACTTATTTTTTGAATCAGGCTACAGTTCGTTGTTTTTATCACTTTATTGAAAATATATGCGGTCATCTTCTAGAAATTTTAATAAAGTTGATTGAAAATCTAGCAAATTTTTATAACGACCTTGTAAGGAAAGTTAATAAAAATATAAAATTTTTTTTACTTCATTCTTTAAGTATCAGTTATTTTTACAAGAACAGCGCCTAAAACAACGAAAAAATAAGTTAATTTTGTAAATAACACAGTGCAAAAAAATCGGGTCATCGCCGCCAGTCTCTATACCTGCAACGTAAAATAAAACTAGACTATTGGTAGAGCAAATCTGCCAAAGGGTTTTGAAAAGTTAGCTCGGGTTCCTGAAACATCGACCCCTAAAGCTTTTGAATTTTTTGAAAAGGCGTTTGGTATAAGTCAAAAAAAATATACTAAATATACTTCTGAGCTAAAATACTATTTCAGTTGTCTTCGGTAGAATTGTATGGCGATTCTTTTCTTAGAATATATATTAACCCTTTAACACTTATTTATAACACTTATTTATTAGGGGTCATTTTTGTCCTTTTTTAACTTCCACACAAAGGTATACTAAAACGGCACTTTAGAGGGTTAAAATATTCGACGAATATTTTATGCATCAAAATTTACTAGGGGCCTTCAAAAATTTCAAGGCTTTCGAAAATCCGAAAAATTGTGCTGGTGTCAGTTAACAAAATATTTTTTTTAATCCAATTTAAAAATTAATCATTATTTCATTTTTATGAAGAAAGCAATTTTACAACATGAAATGATGGATGAAAAACCATAAACAATTAAATTAAATAACCACAATACTAAATATTTTTTTTTAAGTATTACCTTTTTATAACAACTAAAATTAATTTCAATAATGAATAAAACAACGAAATAAAGTCCGATTAAGAACTTGATTCTATTTGCAACATTCATACATAGGTATGTGGCATGTGGGTTCAAATAAAATACGTAATTATAAATTTTAAAAGAAAACCATAAACATAATATTTTATTAAAAAAAAACCATAAGTAAATAAATAGAACAAAACTAAACGGTTAATCAAAAATATTTTTAGATTTCTTAAAGTTACAAAAAATGATAGTTAGCAAAAAATAATGTTGAAGAAATACATAGATATGTATGAACATACGAAAAATAAAAATACATCAACTATTTGATAAGAAATTGATTTTTTAGCTGATTAGCACATTTCTGAAGGCAGCTAAGTTGCAGTGACTAAGATATTTTATTGCAACTTTAGATAATGTTCTAAATTGTTATTGATTCTTCGCCCTAAAAGCAATCGGTCTAGCGGACCTTGCCTATAATGGACGTTCATTGTATTGCCCTATGCTCACAATTGCATTTTTTTGTAAGCATTACAAAAACATTTGACATTTCAGTCCCTATATACAAATTTCGACAAAGGGCCTTTATTGAGCAGTAAAAAAACCACAGCTGAGCTATCGTTTGTTTACATTTCTGTAATTCAGCGCGAAGTCATAGCAAGTAAACTTGGGGCAAAAAACTGTGATTATAGCGCTCGTACATGACTTCATAGCTGTATTTAAAATCATAATAATTTTGGTATCGATAAAAAAGAAATGTTTTTAAACTATCGATAGTAGATATCGATATTACTATCGATAGTTTCCCAGCACTACTATAGAGACCTTTGGCATCACCAAGTACTTTCGAGACGAAAGTCAAATAGCTTCATTTCTGTAATACTATGGGAATTGACTTTCTTAGTCCTCGTACCAACAACTTTTTCCATTTATACACAGAAAACAAAATCAAGATTTAGTATGTAATTAATAAAAATTTTTTAGCTTTTCGGATATTTTTAACAATATTCTGAATTAAATTGTTTGTAATTTGTCATATTAACAATTTGTTTTAGTTGAAAGAATAAAATAATTTTCTGTAACAGAAAATTTTTAACAATTTTCTTAATTAAATTGTTTGTAATTTGTCATATTAACAATTTGTTTTAGTTGAAAAAATAAAATAATTTTCTGTCAATAATTTTCAACACAAAATTAAAAAGTAAAATATATTTTTTGGGTTTCATCTCGTAAAGAATACGCGATTGGACTGTTATTAAAAACTGAGCTTATCTCTGGGGTAAGTAAAACAATTATTTAAGACTTCTAATCGAAATTTTAACGCGGTTTTATTTATTATAGTTTTCAAATTGTAGTTGATGATTGTTTCCGTTTTGTGCACGTGTTAAAACCTTCTTCTGCATCCAATTCTAAGTCTTCTTCTATTAAAGATATTTATGATGAGATTCTTATTAAATTTAAATTAAAAATATTAGCATTTTTAATGCATTTCCATCTTTCAAAATTGCAAAAATTTTTTTAAAAATAATGAGCAACAAAACATATTGTTAATATGACAAATTTGTAATAAAATTGTTTATTTGATTGCTAACAAATATTTTTTTTAAGGTCACAAACTCATTGTTAAAAATATTTGTTGAATGTGAACAATTTTAATTTACAAAAGTGTTTTTAATATTTACAAATTCGGTTGTTGGTGCCTTTTCAATTAAAAAATTAATTGTATTGACGAATATGGTATTAAATATGATAATTGGAAGGTCGTAATTTTCTCTGTGTAAAATACAGATTATTTTCGATTAATTTCTCGTCTGTAATACTAGAAAGATTGAACCTCTTAGTATCCATGTTAAAAACCGTTTAAAGAATTGTATTATAATGGATTTGATATGGTCGATTGTTGCTGGTCACTTACTTTAAGCTTCTGATTAAAAAAAAAATTCTTACGCATTACTGCAATTTATTTACTAAAGAAACATTCCGTTATGTAACCAATTAATGCATGTTAAAATAATCCGCAATAGTAACAGATACGGCAAGCCAAGGTATAAACTGTATCCATGTCTGCATTTTGCATCTAATAAATGATAAAAAAAGAAATGTATGTAAAGGTATATACTTACATATGTATATACAAAAAGAGGGGTAAAAAACTTTTATATCTTTTTTTTATTTAAAATTGTTTAGAGACGAGGACAGCAGAATAGTGAGTGCAACTTAAAATTAAAAAAAGCTTGTTTTTTACGCGTTTTCGGCTCCAGTGGCAATTAATCAGTTTAGCAGCAAAGAAAAAAGAAAAGTAACCGGAAAACCTAATCTACGTCAAGTTTCGAAAGCTACTGGAATAAGCAAATTAATGAATGCATGACTAACTCAGTGGCCGAACACTAGAATTCTAAGGCGAAAAATAAACCTGCAGGTATGCCGGCAATTTTTGAACGAAATATTTGTTAGGAAAGTGCATGTTATGTACAAATGAAAAAAAAGCAACAGAAACTTGATGTTGCAAGGCAACTGCTGTTTAGTTTTCCTTTTTCGTTAAGTATTTTTTTCTTCTTTTTTTAAATTCGCTGCCAGTGTTATACAGAAAATGTACTTGTGTAAAAAACAAGTTGCAAGCAAAATTTTTGGTGGTAGGTTCATGGTTTCATCCTGCTAGTTTTTTATTTTTTATGCTTCTACAGATTTCTCTTCTTCTTTTGTTTTTGGATTTTCTTTTCGGTATTACTGAGGAAACCCACCAATTTTTTTTGACCCACGGCAGTTCTACTTCTGACTTAATACTTAATTATCTTTTTTTAACTCTATTTTTTTTTCTTTGCTTAATTGATGCAAGTCAAGATTTAACGGGTTTCTTAGGAATTAGTTGTAGAAAAGTAAACATAAAACGCAAGGGATTTAACTGTTTTGGTTCATTAATAGTTTAAGTGAATGTAGTAAAGCATCGGCATTACAATTATTACGGCAGGGTACCAATAAAATTCATGAGCTACTTTTCAATTTAAGCAGAAATTACACTGTAATTGCTTGTTCTTGTGATTTTGGTCATTTTTGTAATAAGCTTATGAGCTTTTCAGTATCAAAAGCAAAACAGGTAAGAGTTCTTAATCCAGTTTTGCCGAATTTTAAATACCTTTCATCATGCATTAAAACTAACATTAACTAGCTATTTTCGGAATCAGCTTTTTCTTGGCAGCCATTATCGGTTGGGTGACGAATCCATTTAAAATTTGGTTAGATGATCTATAAGCGAATACATTATTTTGGGGTCAATTCATTCTAAATAGTAAGAAGGTTTGTGAACACAAAGACTTTATCCCGGAAAGAATATTATTAACAAAATTAAGACTTTAAGAAAAAAAGCATCGAGAAGAATCGTTAGATCGATCTAGAGAGTGATTCTGAGTCGACCGGCATACCATAAAATTTGGTCTTAAACTAATGTATTAATAGAATCTAGGAATTTATTTCTTTTGGTTTAAGAAAGTGTATTCTAAGTCAAACAACAATTTTTAAAAGCTTTTTTACTTTAATAGTCTTGTTCCTTTAATATTTTCCAGCAATATATTTCTGTTGCGAAGCTTACTTTAGCTATCATTTGGCTAGCAATGAAGAAAAGTGTACAGAAAATTTATGAAACTGTTAGATACCAGCAGAATGTAATGCATTTTCTGGCCCGCTACGGCCTTCGTCCGCATTCTTTGTATCTTATAACTGGATAGTGCCTATTGTAAATTTTATATACTTCGCATTCTTATTCGCATTTTACTGTTCAAAAAAAAGAAATAAAAAAAACACTAATCATGACACTTCCCAGCGGGAAAACTCAGGCCTTTTTAAAGCCCTGCTTAAAAGATTTTTTGATTCAATTACTATTCTTATCTAACTGCTAAAGAAGGCCTCATAGAAGGCCTCGGCTCTATCGTATAAAAGATAAGATACACCTTCCACACTCGCTTTTATGAGAAGGGAGTAGAAAAGGAGTAACAATTTTTGTATTGCTTTTTTTGCACAAGCAAAAGCAAAATCAATTTTTTTTGGTCCCGTTACCCTTCTTATGTACCTGCTGAAGAAGCAAGAGCGTAAGGCCTTCTCCACAATGACAACGTGTGTAAAAAGATATGAGTATAGAATGGAGCAAGAAGGCCTTGTACATCCAAAAGAAGGGGTACAGAGGCCTTCCTACTCCTTCTTTTTCCCGCTGGGTAATTGCTAAAACTTTGTTTTTTTTTTCAATGTTCATAAATATTTATGTTTGAATAGTAAAATTCAAATATTCATGATAAATAATCTTTGTTACAGGGCTGTCAGACTTGGGGATTTCATGTGAGCAAGAAGGACAAAGAAAGTCATTTGGGACTGGGGATTTTTTTGGGGATTTAAAAAAAAATTTCGGGGATTTTTTGGGGATTTTACACTTGTTTATTATTAACGCTTATTTTTCTTTGTTTCGTACATAAAATATGAAATAAATAGCAAAACTTTTATCTTACTCTTAGTCTGTGTTCATACGGCTCTTTTCTTATTGAAAAGATTGCTACTTTATAGGCGAGAGGGGCGAGGTGAAAAGAAACGAGTACACAAATGCCTGTACTGTCTTTACGTTTTGCTTTTTCATTCGTTGTTTAATTTTGTTATTGTTTTCAATATCAAAAAGCACAAATGCAAACGCACGACCATACAAAATAAAAAACATGGCGTAAACATGACATGAATAATTTGAACGCCAATTCATGTTCAAAGAAGAAAAAGGAAGAATCTTTTCAATAAGAAAAGAGCCGTATGAACTCAGACTAATATAGTGTAAAGGGTCCTAATTAAGATTAACATTTTTGTTAAGTGTTTAAAAGGTACTTTATAACCTTATATTATTTTTCTTGAGTAAGTGTTTAAAAAAAAGAATTCAAAAATAGAATCTAAAACCGTTGACAACACATAAAATTTTTGATTTTTTAAAGACAATTTTGAAGCAAATATGTATGTCTTCCCCAAAAATAAGTAAATTTGAAAGACAATATAATAAAGATTAGGAAAAAATGCTAGGTTTATTGTTAGTTTTGTTATGATGCATCGAAGTACTAAATAAATGACGGATGTATGTGTTTTTATTGTTGATTATAAGGATGGCTTCAACCGATTGAACAAACTCCAAATTCTTGTAAATTGGCTCATTCGTCTCCAATAACAGTATATTGTTCTGCTTGTAATTCCTCACTGGAATCGCATAAAAAGGATTTAAAAAAACATGCCGAAACCAGTCGCTACAAACAAAATAAAATGATTTTTTTGACTAAAAATTTGTTGTTTGGCCAATGTGAATGTTCATTAAATAAAATTTCATTTTAGTTAATACGGCTTATATGTAATTAAAAATGCATTAAGTCCATATTTTCCCAACGTTTCGTGAATGTAATGTCCAGTTACTGTGTTAACTAACCTGTGATATAATTTTTAAGATTGTGTTTAATTAAATTTTCATGTTTAATGTTTGTCTACAACAAATTATTGTTCAATGTAATAAAAAATTGATTTCTCTTATTTCGAATCCCTTGATAAAGTGAACATAACATTCACGAAACGTTGGGAAAATATGGATTGAGTGCATTTTTAATAACATATAGAACTTTAGGCCGCACTAGCTAAAATAAAATTTTATTATATACAAATTTTTAATTAGGGATTTTTGGGGATTTCTTATTAACATTTTTCTAACTATTTTTTAAAAAAAATTTAAAATTTGGTCAGAAAAAAAACAAAAAAAATAATATTTACTTTTTAAGGTATTGTTTTTTGGGGATTTGGGAATTTGGGGATATTTTTTTAATTTTTGGGGACAAGGAAAAAAAGTACCTGGCAATTCCGGATTGCATCATAAACTTTATAATACTTGAATCAAGCGCATATTGAGATTGGTTCGATTTTAGTTTTACTTAAATCAATCTAAATAATTTTCGGATTATTTTAAGTACGAATTCGTGATTAAATCGACTTTATAATTCTTAAATCAAACACATTTTGAGATTGATTTTATCTTAGTTTTACTTAAAGCAATCTCATTTTCGGATTATTTCAAGTACAAAATCGGGATTGAATGGATAATTTAAGTATTTCGCGATTGAAAATCCGTATTTTAATCATTTATTCTGTACTTGATTCAAGAAAATCCGTACTCACCGAACTATTAATACCACTTCGGATTGCTTTGAGCACGGATGGAGTGATTTTTCTTTTGAATGCAGTTATGAGACACCCTTATACCGGGGACGACTTTTGTATACCCATATATGGGAGCTGGGTGAAATAAATGTCAAGTTGGTAAGTTTACCTGGCGATACAAGAAGCCTGGTAAGGCGACTCCGATTTATTTTAATGCTGTTTATTTTATAAAAAGAGTAATAAGAATCCACCCTTTAATGTACCTCTTATTCAATCTTTTTTTTTTATAGGAATTCGTGGTCTTACCTAAGGCTAAAAAAAGGTATTGATGTCAGACTATTTCGATATTTGTTATAGTTTGTAACAAAACTATCAATAGAACTTAATAATAATATACACTTGAGCCTCTTTTGCCCTGCGACCAATCAGAACAGGACTCATAAATAATTTCAGTTTTGCGGTCCCTGGTTATTACTTAATCAAGGTCCATGTTCAAGTCGAAAAGTACTTGCCAAGCCATTGTGATTTAACCAACCCACATTTTCGTTTGAGAGCATTGCTATTTATGTTAAGGTATTCATGCAAACAAAGTCTCACTAATGTCAAATCAAATCTTCTAGATTAAGTTGTAATGTAAACGCCCTATGGCTTGTTTTGTAACAAGCACTGTAGACTAAACCAAAGCATAAAAAAATTGATATAAAATATTTACAATTGCAAAAATTTGCATTCTCAAATGCACAAGAATGTGAAAAGGGCCATTACTTTTTATCTACGGCACATTTAATTAAAGGTATACAATTTAAATCAATGATCGGTATATTGTTGTTGGTAAGCATAAAAGATTCAATTTCACATATAAAATTAAAATTTGTTTTGATTTAAAATGTTTTTCGTTTCATATAAAAGATATTTACATTCTTTAGTGTAGTATTTTTTAACTGGAAAAAATACCCAGAGGCCATTTAACATGTATTCAAGCCCATTTTGTTTGCATTTACTACAACAATGGAGTGCTGTATTTCTGTTTCACAACGGTTGGTGTATGAATACATTTAAAAAAAATCCATTGTTTTTAAGGCTTAAAAATAAATAAAGTTGCCAAAGCTCGACTATGCGATTCACTACGCTACTGCAAAATAACATTCGAGAGTGAATCCTTTCGGGAACCTATGGGCATTTACGGACCTACAACACAGAAAAAATTATTGCTGAATTATTTTCAAACAAACGCTTGTTTGAAAATTTTTTTAATATTTACAAATTTTTTTACTGATTCAATTAATATTTTTGTTTGATTTTTATTTTAACCAACAAAAATGTTGACAATTAATGAAAAATATAATATACGCTTTATTGGTTTCAAGTTTCATAATTTTGTATGAAATATTTAACGCTCTTTAATGTTGTCGTTTTTTGCAATTTTTTATTTGATCGTAATCAACACTTCTTTATGTGAAATATAAGAACAACAACAAAAAACCAGGGCTGTGGAGTCGGAGTCGGAGTCGGAGTTGAGGAGTCGGAGTTGAGGTTTTTATACCGGAGTCGGAGTCGGAGTCGAAGTACCCACAAAAACTAGCGACTCCGACTCCGCCTTTTTTGCATTACAATTTTTCTAATATTTTTTAAAATAAAAAATTTTAATGACCAATTTCTCCAATTCTTTTTAACTATCAATTCATATTTAAATATAATTTTTCTTAAAATTTTATTTTTATTTGACATAAAAAAAACAAATTTTAAACATAAATTGATATTTAGATAAATTAGTGGAATTGGCCATAAGAGGGTCTGCTTTTTGAAATTGTGAAGTCTGGAAATAAGGACCAGTATACTTTTCATATGAGTAGGTGAGTTTCAAAAATTTAAAAATTGAGATAACATCTTATTTTGCCAATTTATAAGAATAGTTATATAGATTGTATCAAAGCATGTCCTTTTCTATGTTTTAATGTGACCTCGAATTTCTGTAACAAAAACCAGCAGGTTCACTATTTAAATTTCGCCAAGATATCGTTAATGAAATAGAGCCGAATTAAGGAATTTAAAAATTAAATTTGTAAAGATGTTGTTTTTTATTTATCGTATATTAACAAATATTTTTGTAGTCATGTTCATGAATATGACTTGAAATCAGCTGTAGCTCCTGTGGTGAAAGCATTAAGTGAACTACATTTTAAGTTCCAACCTTCAAGGTGAATTATATTATTCTATTATAATTATAATAAGGAAAAGGAACTCGGAAAAATACATGACATTGTTCCAGATATAATTCCCATCAATGTGGGAAAAATGATTTGAGAATACTTTTATCTACTCACTTTAGGGAAAATTGGAGAGATAATAAAGACTTGCAATTTAAAATTTCGGTCTTGGACAATAATAATATTGAATTAGGAACGGAAAAATGCAATGGCGAGTACACTGAAGAAAAAGATTTAAATTTAGCAGTTTAAAAATTCACATTTTTTTTAACTCTGCAGGTGGGAGATAAACTACATCAAGCCACATTTTGAAAACTTTACAGCAGACCGCGCAAACATGTTGATAATCGCAAATGATGTTTATGTTATAAAAATGTGCATTTGTACGAATATTTTATATGATCCTAACATATTTTTTTTATGTCGATGATATACTTAAAAAATTACGTCCTAAAAGGTTCGTTACCTTCTATGGTACTGTTCCATGCCTTGAGACAAACAGCACCAAGTCCAACAACAAAAGGGGTACTATTTCCCAAAAATAATAGAAGGCTAACAACATTTTTTGACGTTACATTTCTCTTCAAAATGTGTTATATAAATTGTAGAACTAACATCTGAAGGCGCATATGCATGTTTTAATAAACTTTATAAAATTTTTCCTGAGAATGATTTGACTTAATAAATAAAATGTATATTATAAACAAAAGACCTCACTTCACAATTTGCAAAAAAGGACTGTCCTTTGCCTCTATTAATATTGTGGTAAACAACACTAAGTACACTTGATGCCTTTAACGTCTAAGCCAATTGGACTTGCTGTTGCTTTCAACTTTTCTATCTCGAAAGCTACATTAGATAGGACTTATGGAAATTCACACATCTATAAATTCCAACAGTATAAAAAACGTTATTTGAAAAAGATGTGAATTGGTGTAGTTTATCTCTCCCCTACAGAACTATTTTTACATTTTTTAGCACTGTTTGCATAATATTAATAAATTAATATAACCTTTAAAATATACTAAAATTCAATGATCCCATACAGATTGAAGCAAAACTCGTTTCTTTCGAAAGTTCGTAACAAAACTCGTTCGTTCTAAAATTAAATCTATTATTTTTTTATATTTCAGTTGGTTTAAATTTCTCAACTGTTAAGTTATAAGTCAAGAATGTCATAACACTTTAGAATTGAAAAAATGTTCAACTCATTTGGTCTATTTAATCGGGCACTATATGTTTTTTGCATTTTTTCCAAAATCCAAATAAAATATTTTGCAGCTTTCCTACTCATAGGTTAGTAACTAGTATGTTAAAGCTCAATGCGCGGCACGTTAGAATTAAAATATCGATTTGAAATTTTTACAGAATCATTTTCTTGCTATATTTAACCATTTAACAGGTACTAAATTAAAAAAGAGTTTAAAGTCAAAAAAAAAACTAGTCTCTTAAATAATGCTAGGTTAGAGTAGGAGTCGGAGTCGGAGTCGTGCTTAAAAAATTTCACCAAAAGGAGTCGGAGTCGGAGTTATAACTTTTTCTTAACGACTCCACAGCCCTGCAAAAAACACATACAGTCTATTTTTGGACGCTTTATAAAAGTACAACAATAAGAAAGATGATAAAATAGCGTGGCGAGTTTTAAAGTTGGTAAAAAAGAATGAAAAACAAAATCCCGTATTCAATTTTTTAAAACTGTTTAGTTAAAAACCTTCATCAAATACAAAAATAAAATGATGAAGAAAAACATGTCGATTCGGTTTGCTGCTAAGGAAAGGATACAGCAACAGTGAGTAAAGAAAAAAAACATTGTGCACAGAAAAAAATTTTGCACCAGTAAAAGCATTAATCAAAAATAAAATCAGTTTTAATTAAAAATTTAATCAAGTGAATTAAACGTTTAATCAAGTGAATTAAACGTTTAATTGATATTGTTAATTTGTTTACTGATGCAAATTAATATTGTCAATTAAACGTTAATACACTTGATTAAAAGTTTAATTCACTTGATTAAACTTTTAATTCACTTGATTAAATTTTTAATAAAAACTGATTTTATTTTTGATTAATGCTTTGATTGGCGCAAAATTTTTTTCTGTGTGTGTATAAACAAGACTTGGTGCAAAAATTACTCCAACAAAAAAAGTGTCTCAAAGCCAGCCGCCGCTCTGCTCTGCATTCATCTTCTCCTACAGTGCTTGCTTGTGTGCGCGCCATTGCTTGTGCAAAAACTTTTTTGTTTGATTCAGCAAAATTATTTGTTTGAAATTTATATAAATTTCAGTAAACTTTTTGTTTGATTCAGTAGAATATTTGTTTAAAAAAATCAGTGTTTTTTTTCAATAAACGAAATGCAAATAAATTGTTTGAATATGCGAATTTGTTTGTAGGACCGATTTCATACAAACAATGTTTAGATTCTACAAATTTTTTGTTTGAATTGGAAAAATAATTTTTTCTGTGTTTACCATAAAATTTTGTTTTATGATAAAACTATATTATTTATTATAATTTCTGCAGAACTTTAATACTAACAACTTATATTTATTAGTTTACAGATCTTTTTCGGAAAGGATAAGTTTCTTAAAAGATATTAATAGGTAATTCTTGACTTACCATCGCAAAAATAAGTTTTGCCAATTTAAATGTTAACTTAGGAATTTAAGACATTGAAAGCGATTTCAAGCTAGTTATTGAAAGCTAGTCAAAGGACCACATTTGCAAGGGGGTGGGCACCTAGTCCTATCATTAAAAATAGACCACTTCGTATTTACAATAACTTATAAACCAATATTACCAAATTATCTTCAAAATTGTGATTATTCCAAAGATTTCTACAGACACACACAAAGCTAGTAGCGAGTAGGTTTAGTAAGTATATTTCTCTGCATTACAATTTTTAGCACAATCAAAATAACCTCTCCAGCTATGGTTGTGTAGGGTATAATAAGAAAAGAAGACGATTTTTCTGCATTTTTAGTACAACGTTAACATCTATATATAAATATTTATAAATAAATTTAAAAAAAAAGGTAACAAAAGCCGAATGACTTTATTCAGAGACAACAATATGTTGAGAACTACATACAAATATAAATAAAACCTTTTCATAAGGTACGATTTTTATAAAAAAACAAAAAAAAAAATTAAAAATATTTACACTTAAACCATTTTACTCCCACAATACTGTAAAGACACCAACAAAGTATTAATGGCAGTGATTACTCTCTTATACAATTGAAAGGAGGAGTTCAACCGTGCAATAACATTTTTTTTGTAGCGCGTCAATGTGTGACACAAAGTTAATGAATCTTGGTATGATGCCAAGAATGATATTTCGATTTTCAACCATAAAATGCAGTCACTGCTCTCTTCATATGAAATCTGTCGAGCTTATGACTTTTCGTTATATGACACTTGACAATACATTTTACATATATATCCTTATTAACGGATACAACATATATATACAAACATACAAACTTATATGTAATATTTGAATCCTGTAACACAAAAATATTTATTTAAGACCCTTTGAACAATAGATATATTAATATTCTAAGTCCTTAAATAATTCTAAGTCGACAGCCTTTTTCATATGCATCACCGTCTGCTCATTTTGATAACGCTTCTAACTCCGATCGACGACAGAAGGAAAATAATTTTAGTTTAAAATTATTAATAAACCATTTTTTTTTTATTAAAATTAAGAAAATTCCAAATGCAAATGAGAATTTCATTTTGAAATTGAGAAAATTCCAAGAGAAATTGAGAATTTCAATTTGAGATTTAGACAATTTCAAATAAAATTAAATATACAATTGTGATTTTTAGTTGAACTATTAATTTTAATTTTGATATTTTTTTAGTTAGGCTTGAGTTCATTATTTTTACTGAAGGAAGGAATTTTACAACATGAAATTTTATTAAAATTCATTGATAATTTTCTTGGCTGATCTATCGCTCGAACCTGGGTTGAATTATCAATGAATTTTAATAAAATTTCATTTTGTAAAATTCCTTCTTTCAGTAAAAATAATTTAATGATAATAAATTTAATGAACTCAAACCCAACTAAAAAAAAACCAAATTAAAATTAACAGATCAACTAAAAATCACAATTATACTTAAAATAGCTATGGCACAAGCTCTAATGTTTACATTTGTACTTCAAGTGGTACAAAGAAAATATCGACGAAAGTGGACAAAAAACATAATAAAAAAATGTATTCGGTTTTCAAGACAAATTCTTGACATAAAGAATACGAAAAAACAGAAGAAAGGAAGCAACATGTAATATAAAATTGAAAATGGTAATTACAGCAAATTTCGAACCACCAGTACCACTGGTTAAAGATTGATGTTTGACTGTTGGCTGGCAGGCACCGCAGTGGCGCAGAGGTAAGAACTCAAAGAATTCTGATGAGAGAATGTGGTGATTCTTTAAACATGTAAATTCAAACCAGATTCGAGCACCAGATCAGCCAAGAAAATTATCAATGAGTTTTAATAAAAATTCATGTTGTAAAATTTCTTCCTTCAGTAAAAATAATTTAATGAAAATTAAATTTGATGATCTCAAGCCTTAAGAACATTTGAATTGAAATTGAGAACTTTAATTTGAGATTGAGAAAATTCCAATTGAATTTGAGAATTTCACAATTTCGTTTGGAATTTTCTCAATTTCAAATTGAAAATCACAATTTCAAATTGAGAAAATTTCAAACGAAATTGTGAAATTTTAATTAGAAAATGGGAAAATTCTAAATAAAATTGGGAAATTTTAATTTTAAATTAAGAAAATTCCAAATGAAAACAATCTCCAGTAGGTTTACATGTCTTAGAAGCATTAACTACCTCTTCAGCATGTTCGGAGGCAATCATAATATGGTTGTGGCTTCTGGATGGAGGCCTAATTTAACCATAATATGGTTGTCGGTAAATATAATATGGTTATATTAAGGATAGGGTTTTTTCCCGGGATTTCCCGTCCCGGGAATTCCCGGGAATTTCAATTATTTTAGTTTCCGTTTTCCCGGGATTTTTCTTGCGGGATCCCGGGAAATAAAAAATTCCTCATAATTTCAGAAAATAGCTATTTATACTTTGAAATTTAGTTTTCTCTTCTCTAAAAATTAGCATCTGTAGATGGGTTGTCGATTAGATCCATTACAAGAAGTGAGTACATACGTAAATCAATGTCTCCTGATGCAATAAATCTACTAAAAGCAGAATGGGCAGTGCAACAGTTAATAATTTTTACATTTAGTGAAGTGAAGAGTTAATAAAGTACATTAATACAAAATAAGATGCAGGCAGTAAGGTTTCATTGTCCATGAACAAGTCTTAAAAATAGAAGATACCTAAACATATCGCTCCTTTATTGCAACATAGTCATATCTACAAAAACAAACGATCTGGCAAAATGCGATTAAAGTTTTCAAAATGTACCGACTTAAAGATATATTTTGCTATAACTTCGGTTCAGTTTGAGATATGGCTAAGATGCAATGAAGGAGCGATATGTTTATTAGGTGATAAACACAAATTTTCAGTTTGTGTTGGTTTATATACCCGTGAAGTGCGGGGAAACCGAAATAAAATAAAAATTTGGAAGCTCGTGTAAGATACTACAACATACAACTTGAAAAACACATTGTCCTAAAGATTACAAATGGATCTATTGAAATTAATAGGTTTGTAAGAAGCTGTCCGGTTGATGCTATTTTTGCATCAACCTTGACATACATTTGACTGATATAGACGTTGTTTATAAAAAAAAAATTGCTTCTGATTGTGAATCCGAAGCTACAACGGTGCACTTTGAACTTTTTGTCCAACCTGGGTAAAAAATGAACGAAATTTTTCGGAAACATGATAATTAGTAAATAAAATCAGGAATATATTTTTTGACGACTTACCAAGCGCTTTGAGTGTGTCAGAAAGTGATTTCCTAAGCCGTTAAGAAATGTTATATGTTTCTTTAAAATATTTTATCTATTTTATTAATTTACTTTTTGATCTCATATCTTGAGTACCTTAATTTTATTTTGTTTTTATTATTGTTTTATGAATTAAATTGTTATGTTTATGTTATCTTTTTATCTTGTATCCAGAGCATAATAATACTGATTAAAAGTATAATAATAGGGAATAAAGGCGTGAGGTAATAATAATTCAAGTTCCTATTTCAATCTTCAATTAATTTCCCAGTAAAAACTTCGCCTACAAAATAATGTGTTGAGTAATCAGAAAAATATAAGAGCACTACTTACAACTCTACTGAAAGAACCAATGAATTTTACAAGGGATGTCCCAAAAGTAACGCATTCTAAAGCAAGTCATTATTTTTACTTTAATACATTCAGAAAAAAGTAGTTATAGAAGCTGTTATAGATGTAGTTATAGAAGCTGCTAAATAATGAGTTAAAGAAGCTATTCATTTTGAAAAAGTAAGCGAATTTTTTTTAGTTTCTTTGTAAACAAGTTCCCTTACGTTTTTTTATAAAAGTTTTTTATTTATTAATAACAAAATTTACTTTGTATTATTTATATGGAGCGGGATCCCGGGATCCCGGGAAATTTAAAAAAAGTTCCCGCTTTCCCGGGAAACGAAAAAGTCCGGGAAAAAAAAACTCTAATTAAGGATAATATGTTAAAAATTTTCTTTAAAAATAGTTTTGTTGGAGGTCACCATTTTAAACATGTTTTTCTCTGGATATGAAATCTGGTTTAATTAAATAAGATTTATAATAGCACTACCAAATTTTGTGGTGATCTGTTCATAACTAACCATGATGTTTCGCCATTCTCTAGATCAGGAGCAAACGTTCTCAGTTAGCGGATTCGGAACAAATCTAGTTTACCGACGCAGCTCCAAATAAAAAAAGTACGTAGGGTGCTAGAAAATTGAAAAATAAGAAGAATAAATTAAAAAAAAAAAATATTTGCGCAAACGCTTAGTTTTCGAGTTATGGACGCTTTTAGTGTTCATAGAAATATGTTATTTTTCCACTACATTTATAAAGGTATATGGCCAATATTGGTATCATTTTAAAGGTTTTGATTATCTTTCTGGATATATAGAATTTATTTCAAAACTTTTAACTCTTAAGCTCACGTTACAGTTTCTGTGTACTAAGTGTATAATATATTAAAATAAAAGTGTAATACACATTTTATAAAATAACAAACACCAATGTCGCAAACAAAAACTTCATGCTTAGCCGGCCTTCGGTCGGATGCAAAGAATTTCTTCTATATGGTATAACAAACACTGGCTTTGCTAACTTAAGCTTCTCTGCATAGCCGGCCTTCGGCCGTCCTCAAGGATTTTATCCTCTATGGTATAAAAAACACCGGCTTCTCTAGCGAAAGCTTCTCTGCATAGCAGAAGGATTTCCCCTCTGTTGTAAAAAAAAATACTGGCTTCGCTAACTAAAGCTTCTCTGAATAGCCCGCATTCAGCCGGGCGCAAGGATTATCTAACTAAAACTTTTCTGCACAGAAAGAAAAACGCTCGGGATAAATCAAGTTTTTTTTGATTACTTTAAGTACGAGTCGTACTCAAACATTCAAGTACGAATAACACTAAAACGTACTCAAAACATTCCTAAATGTGATTGCTTTCGAAAATCAATCCCGAAATTTCTTGAAGTATGTATAAAATTCTTAAATCAAGTAAAAAAAAGATTAAACCTTTCGTTGTGTTTAACCCTCCGACATACGCATGTTTTAATTTTCTATACACATTGAAAATGGTCTGGCCAGACTCATGTGTACCACAAAGGGTTAAAAAGTAAATTTGAGCTCTTGCATCTCATTTAGTTTATATTTTTGGTTAAATATTTATAGAAGATTTCTAATGTAAAACCCATATCGTAAGGTATATCTGTAAGGTTTAATACGGGTAAGTTAATCAATCATAATAATTTTTTCCTTCTAGTTTCTTTTGTGGTTTTTTTCAAGCACGAATTCATGATAAAATCAACTTTATAATACTTAAGTCAATCTCATTTTCGGATTATTTTGAGTACGAAATCGGGATTGAATATGGATAATTTTATTATTTTGCGATTGAAAATCCGCACTTGAATCAATCTTTCTGTACTTGATTCAAGAAAATCCGTACTCACCGTACTATTAATAGCGCATTTTGAGATTGATTCAATCTTAGTTTTACTTAAGTCAATCTTATTTTCGGATTATTTCAAGTACGAAATCGGGATTGAATATGGATAATTTAATTATTTTGCGATTGAAAATCCGCACTTGAATAAATCTTTCTGTACTTGATTCAAGAAAATCCGTACTCACTGTACTATTAATACCGCTTCGGATTTATTTGAGTACGGATGGATTGATTTTTATTTTGAGTGTGCACTTAAAAAATACTTAAATTAAACTAAAGAGGAAAATAATATGCGAATACAAAAACAAAATACATATATGTAATCGTGAGCAAATTACCTTTCACTAAGTGGGCGGGGCAATTTTTTGGTTCCAGGGGGCCCCACGGGCCTCAACCCCCTTAAATTTTAATTTTGTTTTTTTTTTCTTTTTTTATTCTGAAACTGGTGGCATTTTTTTAATTTCTGTTCGTAGCCCTTTAAGCTGCACTTCAGTCAAATCACATATTTCTATGAAAACTAAAAACGTCCATAACTCGAAAACTAAGCGTTTACGCCAATATTTTTATTTAATTTTTTCTTCTTATTTTAAAATTTTCTATCCCCCTATGTACTTTTTTTATTTGGAGCTGCGTCGGTAAACTAGATTTAAGCCGCGAATTATTTCGGACTCGTTTGAGAGCTGTTTCTGTTGCATTGTCTAATTTACAGCCTGCTTCATAATGTTTATTTATATCTTGTTACAATTCACCAGTATGTTTCTGGGTGCCTTTGGTGTTGTACAGCAGTACCGCCTTAGCAATTATTATTAATAAATTATTTGATCTTAACTTATCCATCCAAACTTTCTTCTACTGATCTCATTTTGGTTGGTAGTTGTTTCGTATTTCGAAGCTGTTTACTATTGCCAACTGCATTTTACCAGAAACATCAAACAATAAATCGTAAACATAAGGTATCGTCTTTTGTTATTCTTAGATAGGCCGAAGGTTTTGCAGACGTAAAATTTAATAATAACGAACAGTAAAACAAGAAATTGTAATGTCTGATAATATTTTAAAATTTATGAAAGATCCCACACAGAAAAAAATAAATTTCATATATGAATACGAAAATCGCATGTTTGAATAAAAAATGTTTGCATTTTCTGCGATGATGATTTTTGAGGTATTGATAAAAAAGTTTGTAGACATAACTAGTTATTGAATTTTTAGTCAACAACAAAAGTTGTTGCCCAAAATAATTTTTTTCTACAAAATGTTTTCGTGATTTGTTAAAATAAATTGTTGGAAATAATGAATAAATCCAACAAAATGTTTATAGAATCATTATTTATTTAATTATTAATTATGATGTTCTAAATTCTGAATTTTTATTCTTTGATAAACACACTAAAATTTATTGTTGGGGGATAAGCTAGTTCCTTTGCGCATTTTGCTAGTTGCTTAGGCCAGATCATCATTCAGAAACATTTTTCCAAAGATTTTGGAAAAACTAAGGATATTATACAAAAAAACTGTAAAGGAACAAACACTCAAGTCTTACTTGCAACGATTCCAAAGCTATTAAAAAATTGAGAAGAGTTGTAGAAACACTGTCTTTACTTTGATTCAAATATTTTTTTTTATTGAATATGAAGAACTATTAGCTTATTTCATTATAAAAGATATTCTATTGAGTGCAAAGAGCAATTTTGATAAATTTTTCCATCGAATCAAATAAGGAGTTTGTTAACCTCAAATTTTATTTTTAACAAACTGTGTTGCTAAAAATCTTTTTTATATGATATTTTTCTGTGCATATAAAGTTTACTCCCAAAAAGTTTCTAATTTTCGATGGAGGGTATTATATTGATATTTTGCACAGACTTATAATTCCTTTTTACTTGTTTTATACTAAAAAGTGTGTTGACATTTATTGGAAATCTATCGATTAAAGTGTTCTGAAATTAGCAAAGGTAGTTAAAACGGCTTTTATCTCTTAAAATGTAATTGCGATTTAGATGGAATTGCGATGTAGATGGACAAATTTATCTTGTTTTTGGTTTTCTATTTTGGCGTTGATATCTACCAAAAGCTTTATATATGAATATAATTAAATAATGGATCGAATTGTAAATGTAGATGGACAAATTATTTATACTAGGATCACCCGGTGGCCGAAATTCGACCACTTGACATTTACTTTCGAGAGAACCTGTGCCTTATACAATAAAAACGCAAAATGCACTATTCACCCATCTTTGTACGTGTTACTGCAAAATAAATTAAAACTCTTTTCAAACCCTTTAATCCTAAAAATTTAGAAATAGAAATGTGCATATCGACGCAAAAATACCTTTAAAACGATATATGTTTCATTAAAATGGGTGGACGATAAGATACTTAAAAATCAACCACAAAAAAATTGTTCCCGTATTTATATATAAGATCTAACGAAAGCTTTATGTATGAATATAATAAAATAATGGATCGAATTAGTCCTTCTAAAAAAAGGCTTCATGAGCATTTTGATGTGTTGCAATAAAATAAAAATATGACCCCGAACGTCACTGTAAACATTCTTAATATTTCCTATAAAATCCATATTTTTTTATCCTAGTTGATCAACATTCGTCGACTATAAACACAGATTAACTTAAAATAGTTCATATTTTTCAAATGTTTATGACTTCCCTGGCTGTGCGGGTACATAGACAGTCTTCTGCTAAAACTAAAAATGACGGCTAAAGATTTTCTTTAAGAACGGTGCAGAAGATAAAAATTAGATTAATTGCCAGTATGATTTAATCTTAAATTTTTTAAGTTATTTTTAACAGGGTTACTCACTTTTATTTAAATATAGTTGTATTAGATAAAAAAAAATTAGCACATTTTTGCTTAATCCAAAATAAACATAAAAATCCCGGTATTCGGGATTTCGGGATTGGCATCCCTATTGTTAACTAAAATCCATTTTATTTCAAACACCCGATATATCTTTCGGTTCTCTCCATTTTCACAAAATACCAATAAGTTTAAAAAGTTTAGTTTTTTGTTGTTTATATGGGTTTATAAATAAAAAAGATACAGTAGAAAAAAGCACAATGGTTTTCTCCTGAAAAATAAACTCACATTTAAAATTTTTATTCCAACCTGTTATTTTGTGCCATTATTGCAATATTTATTGTAATAAAAAATCATTTATTAAGAATTCGTTAAAATCTTCCATGATTGGATATAAAAGTATGTAGAATAATAATATTCTCAGAAAAAATGACAATAAAAAACCCAATAAAGAAGACATTAATATTAAATCTCATTTTTAAGAAAAAAATAAAAAAAAGGTTATACAAATGTACTGTGAACAATTGAAAATTTAATATGAAAACCGGTCATATAAAAATATATTTAATGAAGTAACGTAACAAAAGCAGAAAAAGTTTAAAACCACAGAAATTGCATTTCATTTTAATTTGCCTTAATGCATCTCGATGTAAAAATCTTTTTTGCTCATATCTGAGTCAATAGCAAACAATTCCGGACTATATGTGACATAAATATATATAACTACCAAGTCCCCATCATATCGGAAACCCCATTTTAACAGACAGACTGACGTTCAATCGTTCAATCAACTTCGCTCCTCATAAGGACCCATAATATATATATACCTTATAGGGTCTAATCAATGTTGAGGAAATTACAAACGGAAGGGCAAACTTATATAACCCATTTCCAACACCTGTGTTGAATGGTATTTATAAAAATGAAATTTTATTAAAATCAGCCTTGCCAAGCGCTTATAGCCTCTGCAATCTAAATCGATTTTTTTCGCATAAAACTTATAATAGATATGGATACTCAAGGCACTTTTACACGAAATGTATTTTGCAGTGGCCCTGTTAGATGTAAAATCCATATGAGGGGCTTAAAGCACAAGGATAAGTGAAGTTAAGAAAAGTTCAGAGCACCAGAGGTGAATGTTGGATTAAAATATATATCAGGAGCTCTATTAAATAAAAAGTAATATTCCAGGTAGAATCTTAAATTTGTTATTGCAATTTAACTTTAAACGCTTTACGGCCAATTTCACCAAGTTCGGTTAAAACTAACTTTCAATTCAACTTTCAGTTACCAATATGTTTTGACAGCTATAACCGTTAGTTAATGATAACCGAACTTGGTGAAATTGGCCGTTATTGTCATTTTTTGTTATTAGTCACTTGAACCCCTTGTGTATCAATATCTTCTTTTGTAAATTATTGTGTTCTATATGGTTATATTTTACATATATTATTGAACACAATAATTTACGAACGATATGTCGAAAATCGGAAAATTTGTTTTTTTAATGAATATGTTTAAATAAATAGATTTTAATTTATATTTGCCGACACAAACAACTAACTTGCATAACTGTTGTCGTCAGATAGCTTGTCAGTTCACAATAGAACACGCTCTTATTTTGTTAGAAATTGTTTTCGTTAAGTCTATAGCTGCAATTGTTCTGAAGACAGGAAAACAAAATTTTAGTTGATTTCCGGGACGTAAGAAAAATTGCATGTTCTTTCGAAAAATCAAGTTTTAGCGAAAATATGTATGAGGCCATAAAATCCGAACAGCCGCTAAACCAGTAAAACCCAAATAGGGTTTTGTTAAGCGCCTATTACACAGTCATACTTGGTTTGTGAGAATGGATGTCATCATACCACCATACTCGCGTAAAAGCGAAAAATTCGCTTATATCAGTTTAGTATGTTGAAAATAAAAAGAATTTGATAATACTCCTCTCTCTCAACATACCAATTATGACCCTCTAATAGGCGCTATAGAAAAATTCCACACGAAAAAGAGCTTGCGCTCGATGACTTCACAAACGTTGCAGAGGTTTATCTTTATATCCCAAAGTGATGTAGAGAATTATATTGAAGAGCTATGCTGACTTTTATTTATTATTTGTTTTGTTGTTGAGTTAATGTGCCTTCTAGGAAAAGGATATTCCTTTTAATTACAACCACAATGACTTAAAATTGTAATAATAAAAATGTTTTTACTTTAAACTCAGTCGATTGAATTTACAAGCTCATACCTAAACATACTTATCTCCAAGAAAAACGCAAGTATGGTGTTTTTATACTTTATTTTCTTTTATTAGCTGTATATACTACGGGAAACTCCTGCACTCACAACAGGTAGTTAACAGACTTAGATTAAGGTAAATGGTTTTAACTATAATACCATCATCAACGTCGCCAACATCTGCGTGCTGGTGTAAATTAACTACTTGAAAGCATTTACTTTAATTGCGTAAATATGAAACTCTTAGAAGAAAAGAATGTAAGATAAATTCTAATAATTATAAACTAGCATAAGTTTTACCAAAGAATGTAACGTTTTTTAAAAAAATACAGGACATTGGCTTTATAAACAAAAAAAAAAAATATATATTTATATTGAAAACTTTAAGATTTTTCAAAACTTAAATGGTTTAATCGCTTTTCTTAATAAAAGTTACATATGATTTTTGAGATCGTTGTGACAGATGTGTTTAAGATTAATGCCGATTCTTGGCATTACGGTCCCACTTTACTAACGACTCCATGTGAGGCAACTACTCACATGAGTATGTCTAGTACATGATTGTCTTGACTTTAAAGTTATCCGTAGGTAGGCGCTGAGCCATTCCAATCTTTATTGAAAAAGCATATTTTTTAAATAGAAAACCGCCCTTGATTTTGGGCAGAAATCATTCCCTTCTCTTTCGGTTTGAGTGTTAGCCACTACAACAACATGATAAAGTACTTAGGCTTACTTATATCCCTGAAAGGAGCTTGTTTTGCCGCAATATATTAAATATTTACAAATCTTTAGTGGTTGTACATTCTAATCCACCGAGGGTTCATCGACAAGTGTAAGGTGTTTCTGTGGTGGCACATTTTCACCTCAGTGGATTCGTAAACAAGCCGAATTGCCGCATTTGGGCAAATGAGAATCCACGAGTGATTGTTGAAAAGCCGATACATCCACAAAGAGTGACTGTTTGGTGCGAACTGTGTACTTCTTCGATAACGAGGTCGGCCAAGCAGTCACTGTGAATGGTGTTCACTATTACGAAATTAAGGATATGGACTTGAACGATGTGTAGTTTCAACAGGATATTGCCACTTAGCCAACGAAACAATCACAGAAAAAATGAAAAACCAACTTCAATCAACGTATTTGTTAGATATTTTTACTATCAATTAAATTCTGTTCTGATTTTCCGCCAGCAAACAAATTGATCATATCAATTAACGCATTTGTAAGTTTGAGATTTTCTTGCTGTTCAGTTTCAATCAATAGGTTTAATTGAAATTTGACCACCAGTAACAGTGGCTATATAAAACGTTAACACAAATCAAAATATTTTTTCAATCAACACAGTTAATTGAAACAATTAAAAAATTGTTTGAAACTTTAAAATATTTTGAAGTTTGATTGTATGTTTTCTTATTTGCAAACATACACACAAACATTAAAATTTTTATTTTCAATTAAGGCAAATTAATTAGAACAAATAAAAAAATTGTTTAAAACAGCATTATTGAATTAATTGAAAAATTGTTGGTGAAAATTTTTTCTGTCTATGATGCATTAGACTTACTAACATGTCCCTATAAAATTAAAAAAAAACAAGTTAGATTGCTATATTCAGCTGTGCCAAAGCTTTGATACTCTCCACCGACAGTTCGAATATTTCAGGAGTGATATCTATATGATGTCTATTTATTATTAATTTATCTTTATAAAAACAGACATCAGCATTAAAATTGGTTCCGGCTTAGACCTATATTAAATTATTGACCGACAATCTTGAGTTTAATATCTTGATTCGTAACAGTTTAAGCTGAACTTAAATGATTTTCGGAAGGGGGATTAATATTGGAGCCATGGTTAGTTATGAACCAATCATCCAAAAATTCCGCAGAGAGATTTCTGGTATTAAAAAACATAAATTTCAATACAGTGGTGAAATTAGTTTAAGCGTTTACAGTGAATTTCAGAAAGCTGTTAAATATGGGATCTAAGGTAAATTATGGAACGCAAATCACAAAATTGCATGAATTTTTTTCTGGCCATATGAAACTAAGTTGGAAGAAATTTTACCACAATAAATATATCTGCTACGATTTTAAGCGTACTTAATTATTTTATCAGAGTGGGCTTTATATAGTAAATTATGGACCAATCTTCTCGAAATTTTTTAGTGCTATTTTTAGTCCTATAAAGCTATGAAGTATTCAATTTTATTCTGATACCATTATAAATTACGGTTTGAGGCGTACTAAACTGTTTTTCGGGCGAAATATTGGGCCTAGAGTAAATTATGGACCAAGCTTCACGAAATTTCACAGTGTCATTAATAGTCCCATTAAACTGTTACGTTCCAACTTTTGTTATAATAGCATTATTAATTACGGTTTTAGTACTACTAAGCTGTTTTCCGGGAGTAGGGTTTATATGGGGCCTAGGGTAAATTATGGACCGATCATCACGAAATTTTTAAGTGTCATTTCTAGTCTTAAAGAACTGTGACGTGCCAAAATTTGTTATGATAAAATTAATAATTACGGTTTAAGGCGTACTAAACTGTTTTCCGGGAGTGGGGTTTATATGGGGCTTAGGGTAAATTATGGACCGATCTTCATGAAATTATATAGTGTGGTTTCCAGTGGAATAAACCGAATATTTGCAAAATCTCATATTATTCCCTATATTTTTCCACCATTTATGTTAGTTTTTGTAACAAAATTATCAATTTTTTAAAGTGGTGGTTTCACGTTTTGATTCATACCTCTGAGACCTGAACCGATTTTGCTAAATTTCAATCTCAAACTGCTTAGGATAACTACAAGCAAATTGACGTACAGTTTGTTTATTTGTTTTGAGTTTTTCGAAAGTGAGCGTGTTTTCAACAGACGGACAGACAGACGGACATGCCTAAATCGACTTAGAATTAGTCAAGGAGCCAGAATATATGTACTTAATGGGATCTAAGATGAATAATAAAAAAGTTTCACACGGAATGACAAACTTAGTATACCCTTTTCACAACTTATTGTGGTGGAGGGTATAAAAAAAATAGATAGATAAATAAATAAAAAGTGTTGCTACGCCCTTTGTGCATTTTAAGTAACGATACGTTCCTCTATATCGCAGTAACATAGCAACAACATTTTCTTCCGTTAGTTTTTTTTATCTCTATTTAAGATTTTTTATTTATAAAAGTCTCAACGGAATTGTGCACTATAAATTGTTTTTTGCCTTTGTATTAACGAGAATGCATGCAAATAAGTACATGTACCGTATTTGTACTTTAGGATTTCATTTTATTGTTGTTATTGTTATTGTTGTTTTAAACATATCTACAGCAGACATGACAGAGTGCAAAATTCTTGCTTGCACTATTTACTATATTTCCTCGAGCATAGTTACACTCCTTGTCACATCTTCAATGGAGAGTAAACGCAGGTTTAGAAAAGTAAAAGATAAAATAATAATGGATGAAAATAATTTGTATATAACATTACGTTGTTTGTCTATGAAAACTTCTATAATAAAACGATGTTAATAATTCCATTAAAAAAATATTAATTTACAGGCGACAGAATATCGTCTAGCGTCGACTCCTTTTAATTGTATCATGTATTTCAGTTTATAAAATGAATCTTAATCGTAATTAACTCACATCTGTTTTGTTTCTTACTAGCTAATACCCGGTGTGCTTCGCCACCCGCATCGTATTGAAATAAAAATTTAATAATTAAAAAATATATATATATATACACAGAAAAAAATTACGACAAATCAATTGTCATATTGAATACCATATTCGTCAATAGAATTAACTTTTTAATTGAAAAGGCACCAACAACAAAAAACTATTTTGTTAATTAAAATTTCTTAAAACTCAACAAATATTTTTAACAATGAGTTTGTTAAATCGAATAAAATATTTGTTAACAATTAAAAATAATTTTTTATTATGAGTTTGTCATATTAACAAAATATTTTGTTGCTAACTAAGTTGAAAAAAAAGATGCAATTAAAAGTTGTTTATTATTATTTTTTTAGCAAGATATTAAATAACATCACTAACAACATTAAACATTATTTAAGCCACAAATTCAGACCTGGATGTACTGGGAGGTTCATACATTAGCACAAAACGGAATCTTGGCACCATTATCAGTTATATTTCAAAATATATAATTTAAAAAAGAATGTTATAAATTTATTTATAAATCATTACTTACCGTATACATTGATTAAATTTCGCAATAGTCATCATATCGTTTATTCCTTTAAAGATTTTAAAACGAAAATCCAGATTTTATTAATACTATATTTTAAATTTTTTGACACAAAATTATTTTTTTCTATTAATTGTCTACAAATGAAACAAATTGTTAATATGACAATTTACAAACATTCCAGCTAGCATTTTCACTCGTCTAGGAGTCTATTGGGAATCTCACGAAGAGTGTTGTTGATCGTCGACGAGCTCATTTTATAATTGTAGACGATTCCTAGCACTGGAGAAACTGTGCTGATTCGTATGAGAGATTCTTCTATAACGCAGCGAAAGACGCTTATATTAATCGTAAAGGGAATCGAAATTGTATTGACAATAGAATTTTCATATTTCAAAAACGCTCTTATTTAGTAATTGTTATATGACTCTTACAGAGAGTCGCAAAAGATTCATTCCATGATTAAAAGACGAGCGTGTCAAAAAATTTATAAAAAAGTAATAAATAAAAAAAAAAATTAGAAGTTTTTGTTTCTATTAATCGTCAGATAATCATCAGAAGATTCTTTTAGGAGTTGTATATTAAACATAATCGTCTAACAAATAGCTTGTGCTAGCTGGGATGTTAATTAAGAAAATTGCTAAAAATATAAGAAAACTTTCAACAAATTTTCTTTAATTACTAAATGACTTTTGTTATTTTTTTCTGTGTAAAATTCAAAAATTATTTTTTTTAAATTATTTATATTGTATGGACGTTGTCTTACATGGCGCTCGATATTGGCATTGTACCCATTTACTCTCCAAAAATTTGTATGAATTTCAAACTGCCTTGCAAATCTTAATGGCTCATGTACGGATATACAAGTTTTAAAATTTAATTCATATGGGAGGTACCACTTCATCTTTTTCAAAATATTGTAGTCTATAGTTGTTGTTTTTTAAAGGTATAAGAATTTTATTATTTACTTCATACAGAAGGTGCCACGCCTACAATTGGTGATACGCCAATTTTTGCCTTAAATATTCATATTGATATTAAAGTTATTCGTACAAGGTTTGGTGGCTCTAGCTCACAGATTTACTTCATCAAGGAAGTGCCACGCCCACTACTCGTACTCCGTCCATTTTTGTGCAAAATATATTAATTTATAATTAAGTTATTTCAACAAAAATTCTGGATTGCAGCTGTTATACTTTTCCAAATATACACATTATGGTAATTAATTCGTAAGGGAAGTGCCACGCCCACTTTCGTAAGCGCAACAATTTTCCCCTAAATGTTCATAGGGATGTCAATGTTGCATGCGCAAAATTTGATGAATTGAGCTGTTATAGTTTTGCATGTATACGAGTTTCACTATTGCTTATGCAGCCGTTTCTAATCCAAATAATCACATAGATGTCAAAGTTGCTAAGACAAAATTCGGAAACTCTTTTATCGTTTTCCAGATATACCAATTTTAGTATTTAATTAATTTTTTACCCAAATTTTCGCGTGGATGTCAAAGTTGACTGTGGTTGTAAAGCACAATTAGCTTTTTATTTTGTAAAATAAAGAAAAAAAATTGGACAACATGGGTCTAAAGTACAAGCTTAATTTCTTGGTGGCTTAACATGATAACAAGAGAGCTTCGTTCTGGAAGTGCCCATTGTGTACGTTGTACACATTCTTATAAAATTCAATTTCCATATCTCTTGTTTGTTCGAAATTTGTGCAATAAAAATAATTTTTTCTTAGCAAGTTTTTTGATCCGCAAAATTTTCCATAATAGAGTGGAAATATGTAAATTATTTCTTGTTTTGTTTTTTTTTCAAATAAATTTGAGAAAATATCCTCTCCATCTTGGCTGTTCACATTTTTTACTAAGAATAAATTCAGTTTAAAAATGTCTTATTCCAATTGGAAGACATCGGTATAAAAAGTTGGGTCACTTGACATAAAATCACCCATACATATATATTTTTTTATTTATTTATTAATGTATATATACATCGTTACCTTAAACGCAAACGGTCCTTACTAACCAACAATTTTTAAAATCGTCTTATTCATTGCATTGCATAAACCCTAATATCCACAAAAAATCTTTTGACCAAAACTAGCGATCTTATTAACAACAAGTAAGAGTGCTATTATATTCGGCTATGCCGAATCTTATATACCCTTCACCATGATGAGATAAGAACAAAAAGTTATATACATAAATAACGTTCTTTAGATAGGTATAAATATAAATTGTGGAACGGTCTTGCTGAATTTCAACAGCAAACAATTCCAGACCATATGTGACATAAATGTATAATAACCTGGCCCCCATCATATATGGGGTCTTCGGAAAATTCATTTTAACGGACAGACGGACATCGTTAAATCAACTTCGCTTCTCATAAGGACCCAGAATATATATATTTTATAGGATCTAACATCAATATTATAGAAATTACAAAAATTTTCAAAATTTTAATTTGGGCCGTTTGGCTTTTAGGTAACGATATATATTTATTGCAGAGCATTTCTTTAAATCCAAACCAAACTTAATCATTCGAATTAAAGTGAAAAATTCAACAGCCTGTATAAAAAAAGGGTAAAAAAAAGTTTAATTCTTGAACTTTATTTACAGAACACTTTCGTGCAACTACATAGATTGTGGTAAATAGCGAAATACTTCCAACATTTATCATTTGTCTTATCTATTTATTTTTATCTTTGTATGAACTTAACAAGATATAAATAGAAAATTCCTACTTTAACATTCCTTTTAGCTAAGCATCGCTACTCCTTCATGGTGCAGGTACATAGATAAATATTCTTAGCAATCTTTCCTTGTCGTCTTCACTTTACCGTGCACATATTTTGTTGAAATATTTGTTTATGGTTTTAAAAGGCGTAAAAATATTAGAAGAGAATGTTGATAAAAGAAAAAAAAAAGAAAATACGGTATACGGAACGTTGTGCAAACAAGTATGCATGGTTACTTGTTTGCATAACATTTTACATGTGTACAAACAACATTTTCTATCGTATTATTTTGAAGATAGAAAATAAAAGTATACAACAAAATACAACCACAAATTACATGTAAAATATTTATCTTTGAATTTCTATTATTGCAGTGTCGTTTTTAAATCTCTGGAGTCAAAGATTTGAAAAGTATGAATTTGTTTTCGTACATAAGCAATTTATGATGTGCAAATAAAAGTTTTAATACCCACCACCAACAAGGGGTACATGAGGATTAATTAAATTTTATTATTTGATTCTTTCAACTTATTAGAATATGGTTTTAAAAGAAACTTTTACTTCACAGAAAAAAAAAAACAAATAGTAGTTGATTTCAATCACGAAATTCGTAGAATGTAGCAAACAATTTGTTGATTTTGCACCTATCACCAAAATGATTATTTTGACTTTTTATGGCCGATTTCATGTTAAATTAAAATAAAATTTTATGAAAAACTATATTTATATACGAATTGATATTTAAAAAGAATTGGTGAAATTGGTCATTAAATTTGTAACAATTTAAAATTGCTATTTTTTTCAATAAATTATATATTTAATTTTGATAAAAAATATGATCAAAAACCTGTCCGATTTCAAACAGCGTTTATTAATCACATGTCCCATATAAAGCGGCCTTTTGAAAAGCAATTGGATGCAATTGGATTGGAGGAACTGCATTGGAATTTTATTTAATTTAGGTTTTTTTAATACTAGAAATCCCTCTAGCGAATTTTGTGATGAACGATCTATAATTTACGGTAGCTCTATTATAAAATCCCCTTCTGAAAATCACTTTAAACGCTTAATAATATTTTTGAAACAAATAATGACATTTTATTTAATTTAGACAATTGTGAGGTCAGCTTTTATAAAGATTGGCTTATATTTTATGAATACCATATAAAGCCCACTCCTGAAATATTCGAACTTTCAGTGGAGTAGGGTTGCCAGACGGCCTGGAATGGCCTGGATTTGTCAGGTTAAAAAATAATTTTAAAAACTAATGTTTTTATTAATTACATACTGAATACAAAGAAAAAATTTACAACTAGCCGAAAGATATATATATCAGTTAAAAAGGTTCTTTTTTTTAATGCAATGAAAACAAACGTACGTTTTGTGAAAGTACTTTAAGCATTTTAAATAATCTATACTCAAAAGAAAGAATTAGAATGTAATTACACGAGACTTAATTTTGATAAATGCATCATAAGCTATAAAAGGGCCGATTTAAAATTTTTGGTACTTATGACATTTTGGTGACGATATGTAATTTGACCTTCCAGCTGGGATCACACGATTGCCGCAAATGCACCAATATGACACAATTTTGATTTTGCTTTATTGACGCACAATAATGAAATTGCACCAATATATATTCTGAAATCACACGATTGCCCGTTTTGATACAAATTTAATTGACAACTGCGAAAACAGCTCTTGTGGTAGCGTATTTATTTGTTTGGACGTTCTAAACAAAGTTAAATTCTATTTTAAAATATATAAATATATAAAGCTTATAACACATTGAACAGCTTATTTAGCAAGACAAAAGATAGAACTAGTAAATGGGATATGTCAAACATTATGTACAAAATTCCTTGTAAGGGAAATGATAATGAAAGATGCAACCAGGTTTACATAGGTACAACGAAGAACAAATTAAAGACTAGAATTGCGGGACATAAATCCGATCAAAAATATAGGGGCATTAATTCTAAAAAGACAGCATTAAGTCATCATTGTCATCAATCTAATCACTATCCAAATTCTGAAGAAGCATCGGTTTTAAACACTGAAACTAACTACACATAATTAATACACCAACGGCACAGAGAATAAATTTTAAAGCAGACACAGAACATATAGCGAATAATTATAGGAATTTAATTATTAAGAGATAGAAGATTAGATATAATAATATAAATATACCTATCGCAGTCTTGGAACAAGAGGGTTTAATTTATACCTAAATTAAATGAAAATAAGGATCTTCTTGTTCTTAGGTGACGATATATACATATTAGTTTGTAAGAATAAAAATAAGTTTAATTATGTATGTAAGATAAAAATAAGTTTAGTTTTAAAATTTTTTATGTTATAGGAATTTTCATTAGCCAAAATATTTTTTATTATTGTAAATATGGTTTTTGTGTTAGGTTCAGAGATAGGAAATTTTTTCAGTTTATATGAATTGTTATACTTTAGTTAAATTTAATTTTTTGTTATTATGTTTTTTGGAAAAATGTTTATGACAAATAGGTTTTTGAATTTAATTTTCTGATAAAAGTTTTTTAATAATTTTGTTATCGTTTTTTGTATTCAAATTTGTAAATTTAATTTCCTGACGATGCTAACCAAAGGTTAGCGAAATATTATATATATATATTATGTCCTGTGATTCCTAGTAGGAACAAAGGGCCGCAATTATAAATAGCGAAATATTGAGTTAAATAAATAGATTATGTTATAAATAAAAAGACCTCAAGCTTAAATAATTAAAAATAATTGAAAAAGAGAATATCGAGGGCCTATATTCAAAACCCTCTATCTTTGATTATTACGAAAATTACTTTTTAATGGGAAAATGTTCAGTAAAACAACTCTCATCTATGGTGTGACTTTCATAGCAAACAAATATTTTTTTGCTATTTTATTTGCATTTTTGTATTTTCTCTATCTTGCACAATTAATTTTTCTGAATGCAAACCCCTCTATCTTTTCTAATAATTAATTTTCAAATATTTTTTGAATAACTTCTTCTTGCAATACATGTTTTTTTTTGCTATTTTTTGCAAGCTGAACATGAATTTGAAATCAATGGTGATTTGTCCGTGTCGGTATTTGTTTCCTGTATTATTCATCATTTAAAAACGTATTTCTTATCAGATTCATTGACAATTACAATTTTCTCGGATGGTTGTGTCTACCAAAACCGTAACCATTATTTATCAAATGATTTATCCAATTTTTCTGCTGAAAATAATAAAGTTATTGAACAGAAGATCTTAGAGAAAGCCCCAATTAGACCAGGACGAGTGAGGAACGATTAACAGTGTCTAATTTAAGATCTATTTTATATCTTCCAGATGGTAGCGTAAAATATAAATTAAATTTTGAAACAGATCACATTGATTAACCTGTTCGTATTAAACCTAATACAGAACATATTGAACCAAAACCTCTATATTCTGCTCCACTTTCAATTAAACCAAATAAGTGGAAAAATTTGCAAGATTTGACAATGACAATGGCACCATTGTCAAAAAAATTACAACATTGTAAGATCTGACCACCGTCTGTAAGAAGCTTGACAGATGGCATAAATAAAATCAAAATAATTTATTTTTATTAAAATGCAAAACCCTTTATCTTTTCATTTTCATACATACATATTAAATATTTTTGAGAAGCAAAATACTCCATCTAGCATAAAGTCTCCAATAAAGCAAAATTTTATAAACCAATTATCTGTGAGATTCAGTAGCTGATTTAAAAAATATTGTAGAATACTGAATTTTAGTAACTCAAGTAATTCGCGAAAAAAACAGTTTTTTCGCTGTCCTGAAAAGTTATGTTTTTTAAGATAGAGGATTTTGAATATAGGCCCTCGATATATAAAAGGGGGATTTAATGTCAAGTGACCCAATTTTGAAATAGATGTACACAAATTTTCAACAAGATCGGTCAAAAAGTTTCTGAGTTAGAGGGGGTCAAAGCTCGTCGACGATCAAAAACATTCCTTGTGAGATTCCTAGTAGACTCCTACACGATTGAAAATGCTAGCTGGGAGACTGAATTTTTGTTTTTACCTTTTTTTTTGTTATTTCTTTTTTTTTTAATTTAAAAAAAAAATACGAATATATTTTTATTTAATTGTCCAGGTTTTTTTCAAAGATGATTTTTTTACGTTGTCCAGTTATTTTAAGTTTAAGTATGTACCTGGGGGTCTGGATGCAAACGTGGCGCTCAGATTTTGATGTCGGATTAAAAATTCATTAGAGGCAAACATGAAGCCACTGTCAAGCCATGAAAAACGATATGCAACATGATGTGATCGGACTTTAAATGGCAGCGCTACATATAAAAAACCAAAAATACTGTATTTGGGGCGTGGCAAAAACATTTTTTCCTGTTTTAGAAACTTTATTGACATATCTTGAATTCTAGGGGCTGACTGGCACAAATTTTTTTTTTATGGAGGTCTATTTTTTTAGTTTTTGGGGTATTTTTATATCCATAAGGCAGGTATGGATAACTGTAAAAAAGTGTTGTTGACCAAGCACTAATTACAGACATAATTTAAAATCTATAATTTTTTCTTCTTAAAGTGATTTTAAGGATGCAATTTATATGGGACTTATTGTCCTACCATGGTAAAGTTTTATTCGAATAGTAGCTATTATGAAAGCAGAAAAATCTATTCCGGAAAGAAGTTTTTATGGCTAAGTGAAATTCTCATCCTTTTTGCGCGTGAAATAATTTACCATAACATGGGTGTTCATGCTGAATTATATAAGTAAATGTGGATTTTTTTTTCATGGTTGCGTGGACTTAATTTTAGACCATTAGCAGCCATTAAGTGGATATTTTAAGTTTTGCAACTCTTATGCAACCACTATTTGGTTTGTTTAATACAGGGTTTGCGCATATAAACGCTATGATTTAATAAGGGAACACAATTTTGGTTTACGTGTTTTTTTAATTTGGGAAATTTATGATATAAAGACAGCAGAGAACAAATAACCAAAGTTGTTAAATTTTATTTTCAAATTGAGCATTTGATTTTCAGACACAGATTTCATGTCAACTACACAGAAAAAATAAAAATTGATTTCAATTAAAAAATTTGTGATATTAATTAAAAAATTAATTAAATTTGCACCAGTAAACAAATTAATAGTATCAATTAAACCAGTTAATAGTATTAATTAAACGTTTAATTCACTTGATTAAACGTTTAATTCACTTAATCAAATTTTTAATTAACACTGATTATATTTTTGATTAATGCTTTAATTGGTGAAAAATTTTGGAGATTTTTTTCTGTGTAGTAAGCGATGATGTCAATACCAGGCAATTATTGTTCATGATTTCAAAGCCTGATGAAGAGAATAATTCTGAGCTGTAGTTCCAACAAGATGGAGGCAGAGTTCTTTTAACTATACCTCTTTTTTTTGGCGATCATAACATTTCTTATGCCACTATTATGATCAGTGTTGCCAATTAAGCCATTTAGTGGCTAGATTTTGGATTTTTTTTTTTTGGCCAGTAGAGTATATCGCTCCTTCATTGCAACATAGTCATATCTCAAAAAAATCAAACTTGTCAAAATGCGATTAAAGTTTTCAAAATGTACCTTTTTATACACATTTAGAAGAATATATTTTGCTATAACTTTGGTTAACTTCAGATATAACACTGATTATTTTTTTTACATATAGAGAAAGTAAGAATGAGCACTTTTACTTAAGTAACTACAAATTTTTGATTTTTTGATATATAACTCTGTTGCAAAAAAGGAGCGATATGTGAAACCTACAGTAAAAAATTGGCCTCATTTATATTTATAACTTCACAAATTTTTGAAAGAAGTTTAAGGTTTGTATTCGAATTTTCTGTATCGTTAATTGTGTAGGTGGCCATTATATGACAGTTATGAAGCAGTTGAAAAAGAAATAATGTTTTCCTTATTTTATTACAATTTTACATAAATAGCCACGACAATTTCTATTTTGTAAGAAGACTTTATGTGCCGTCTTTATTTATATTTATTGTTGTTTAATTTGATAAATAGAAATATTATTTGCTTTTTATTATAATTTCTACATTATAAGTTACAGTCGCCTATTTGTATTAATATTAGGCTTTTTAGCGAAATGAAAAAATAAACAAACAAATGTGCTTAAAGTTCTTTAAAAAAGCTTTTGTTAAAAAAAATGCAATAAGTACAATTGACTAAACATTTGCAAAACGAAAGCACAAGTACACGCTATATTTCACAGAATTTTAAGGCTGTTATTTGTGGTAAATCATTTGATAAACATGTTTCTTTTCTATATTCAAAAATAAACACAGACCCGATATAATTTTTTTTGCAAGTTGTTAATATTCAATTCCAAATTCGATACAAGTACATTCTAGGTTGCCACAGTCACGCTGATACAAATACATATAATGATAGTAAAAGAGACAACAAAAAATAAAACAAGTAAGAATGCTATATTCGGCAGTACCGAATCTTGAACTCAAAATCACTTGTCAGTATTAGTATTCGTTAAACTTAGAGTACAGGGAATGCGAAAATTCACTTGCGAATGTAGGTCTGACGTAATGTTCAAGTCATTACAAAGCCCCAATGGTCAATTTTGTGTTGTGCTAATGACGCCATCGTTATCTGCAGATGAAACTACATAAGTTTCAGCTATTTTTATTTCTGAAAATATTATAAAGGTCATTTCTGTTGTGCAGTGCTATTAATCTCTTTAACCTCTAGCCTTATCCCAGTAAAAAATGGAGGCTGCTGGTAAGCAGTTTTCTAAGGAAGAGAAGCATATGATTTTTATTTAGCGAATTCCAACTTGAAAGCACTATTTTTTTCCTCTCTGCTCAAAAACTATTTGATGACTGATTGCGTAGAAAAAATTGTAATTTGAAGCCTCTCTTGCGATCGGTAAAATTTTGGGAATAATCGTTAAACTATTTTGAAATCATTGTAATACAACTTGCTTCCTTTAAAGGAATAAACAGAAGCACTTTAAACATTATTTGTTAATTTTTTCTTTAAAATAAACATTTACATTATTTACTTATGTTGATGATAATACTGTGCGTTAAGCAACCGCACTTTAGTTAGGGCTTGATAGTTATTTTTGCAATTAAAATTCTCCCAAGCTATGTTTACGTTTGTGAAGGTACATGGAGCCCCCAACAGCGAGATTATTTGAGATGCAGATTTCTAGAAATATTCCTCCATGTTAAGTTTTTCGGCACATTGCGTGAGTACCAATTATGATCTCTAGGCTGGTGTTATCTGGACCAATTTGAATTAAAGTCTACCATCACAACTGAAATGTCACTACGATTAGTTGTTGTTGTTGCCTTGTCCAGGGCTTAATAGAATTCATCTTTCGTGCTACGGTCGGCTGATTATGTAGACAAGCTAAAAAGCATTGCGGGTCTAAGTAAGAAATTTATAAACAAATGTTAAATTCAATAAATCATAAAAAAAATCATTGAATGCATATCAGGCTCCAAACACGAGTTCGAAGTCTGACAGATACAACTCAATCGGAAAAAGGCTTCCAACTTCTCAAGGCATTACATGCTCGCTTGCATACCACTTGATCTTGGCAAACTCTCTTACCGCATCTTTCAGGTGCGGCAGTCTTGCCATCCGCATGCCATCTGATCTCGCAGAGTCCGAGAAAAAGCAGGCTATATTTTTAAAATTCTTTACATAGCTTTACTCATCGCTTCTAGTATCGTTCAAACACTCCAGTACCCATGTTCTGTAACGATAGTGAGAACTTCTTGCATCAAAAAGATGTGAAATAAAATATTCCATCGTTTCTCGAAAAGTGAGAAAAAAGTGTGTCTGTATCTCATGTCGAAAACTATCAAAAGATATTACTTCGTTACGATATAAATGTCATAGGATTGCACTCGAAATCGATGCGACATTGCAGACGTTCAGAGCGCCAGTCACACTTATCGTTGCAGCGAGCAAAATTTACTAAAATTGAAAATTTTTCAACGACGGCGGCGAAAATACAACCTTCGGCTATACCTAATAATGTACAGATTTGTCCGGTTTAACGTGATCGTCGTCCGAAGACTCCTCCTCACGGTGCTCTTAACACTGGGTCAAAACAATGCGTTGACCAGCGCCCCCTTCCTCCTTCGCCACAAGCTGTGGCACCAGAGCAAGGGTACCGACTTCGAATCCATGCATTTGGGCACTTCATCCCCCTCGGTGAAGTGCGGAGCCTATCTAACACTCCTACCATTTTATGGTCAAATGGCAACCGGTTGCAATGCAACTCCACACCGAGCAATAAATTACTCTACCCGCGATATGGGTATTAAACCACAACCACCACGTTACTCCCCCGAAGGGGCCTCACCATAACCAGGTTGGGACCGAGGTCCCAAGGGCACCCTGGTTCCCGTGGTACCAGATTAAGACTCCGGTCAGCTTCGTAGCCTAAACTACTACCAGTTGGACCCCAAACGGTACCGGGACTGGTGACCCACAGCTAACAGCAGCACACGACGCCAGCAACACAGCTACACAGCAACACAGCCATACTGCAAACTGCAACACTGAAACATACATCTACATAAAGGGACTAAACATCACCAATAGACGATACCACAAAACAATAAACAGCCGCTCTCACGAGCGACACTTTGGCCACCTTGCGTGACACCGGCAATGGACATCACGCACAACAATGACAACAAAAAACACAACAATAAACACAGCTGTCCTCACGGACAGGCTCACGGTCACAAACGACCGACCGCAACCAAGAACGCAACAGGGGAACAGGAACCTAGCAGGGGGCCGTTCCGGAAATCAGCCGACAGCATGCCGCTACTCCACCAAGGCACTCCCATCTCTAGCCCCAAGGGACCAGAGGCAAAAGTGACCCAGCACAAGCAACAGCAGCATGGGAAAATCGCCAGACACCAACACAGCGAGGCTCCACCAAAACCAGCAACTGACCTCCGAGCACGAAGCAATGCGCAGAGCGGACAGTTCGACGATATACGCGAGCGTCGGTTCGCAAATGCCTGCGAACGAGCTCACCTCCACTATCTCCGTCTCCTCCTAGCAAACACATCGCGGGCAAATTGCCCCAACCTCCCCATCGTCCGATCGTCCTCTAAGGCCCTACTATAGTCCCAACCCGCCCCAGTATGAGTGATCCCCATACTATCTAGGTCCCTAATGTCATTATAGTAATGGCACTCGGCAATAACGTGCCATACGTCCTCGGTCCCCCTCCCACACCCGCAGTCCGCAGTGTCCGACAAGGCCCTCTTATGCAAAAATGCATTGAGCGAGCCATGTCCCGTCAGTAAGAACCCCAGAGTCAAGCCGAAGCCAAAATTTGGGCGTTCACGTACGAAGGTTGCATCACGTATAAAAGCATACGTGACACGACCCTTGTCGGAGTCCGTCCAGCGCGTCCGCCACCTAGAATCAAGGTGACCGGCTAACATCACCTTGATTTCCCTACTCTCCCTATTCACCACGTCAACAGCAGAAAGCCAATCATGCGCAAGAAGTGGCAACCCCTTCTTGATCTTATAGGCGATAGCACGACGTATCACCTCTAAGTCAAGGGGGGCTGCACCCAGCAAGACCTGAAGAGCATCCGTAGAGACAGTCCGACAGACCGGCATGCAAGCAAGCATAGCAACCCTCTGACAAGTAAGCACCTTCCTCCGACCAGCAACAGTCATAACTGTTTCGTACCATACAGGCGCACCATACGTTGCGCATGCAACGAACAGCCCGCCATAAATGGTTCGAACAGCACGCCTGCCGAGGCCCCAGTCGCACCTAAGAACACGCTTGACCTTACCAACGACAGCAGTCAGCTTCTCCCTTACATGAGCAAGATGAACCAAAAAGTTCATCCGCTCACCCATCATTATTCCCAGATACTTGACCTGAGTCACATATCTGAGACTAACAATACCAGACTTAATGACTGGAGGACGTGCACTAGACACTCTGCCCTTGAGCAGCATTATCACAGTCTTGTCGAGAGCAATCTCAACACCGACTTGTGCACCCCATTCATTAACTATGCGCATGACCTGCTCGCCCTTCGCTTCCAGAACAGCACGAGACTGCCCCTCGAGCAAAATGAGCAGATCATCTGCATATGCGCACAGGTTGCAGAGACGGCCCAGTCGTGCCAACAATGGATCCATCATGAGGTTCCATATAACAGGACCACAGACAGAACCCTGCGGGCACCCCGGGTTACATCTCTCCAAACTGTGCCGCTGGCACCAACCACGCAAGCTTTTCTGCAGCTAAAGTAACTTCTCCACAAGTTGAGCTCACGACAACCTACACTACGTAGTCTGTCATGAACCGCGTTCCAGTGGAGATGGTCAAACGCACCCCTGAAGTCGACAAACACTCCCAGCACATACTTGTCAGAAGCATTACTAACGCACTGCTTAACATGCAGCCACGCAGCCTCTACAGATCTCCCCTCCCTAAATCCAAACTGGTACTCAGAAGTCGGCTCAGTGCTATCCTCCTTCAGTCGCGTCACCATTATCCTCTCAAGCACTTTTCCAAGTACTGGGAGGAGACTGATGCCCCGATAAGAGCGTGGATCGCTCCTCACCCTATCAGGAGACTTCAGGAGAACAACAACACGAGCAGCCTTCCAAGCCCTAGGGAAATAGCCCTCACTCAGACACTTCCCAAAGATTGACTCCAAGTATTCCGGTATGGCCTTCCATATGGCCTTAGCCATCTCTCCAGTCATACCGTCAATACCCGGCGATTTCCTACTCCTGACACGGCAAATACTGTCCGAAACTTCCGACCTTTCCAAGTCGGGAGGGCCGACCGAATCCCGTATAACAGGGGAACGATCAACTACCTCCGTCCCTGGAAAGAAAACCCCCAACAGTGTGTCAGCGCATTCCCTCCAAGAGGACAATTCAACATTGTCAACCCGGAGGCAAGCAAGGTCAGCTACTCTTCCTCTTCCCCTGCAGATACGGTAAACCGCACCCCAAGGGTCATCCCTATTGTCCCGTACAAACCTCCTCCAATCGTCCTCCTTTACCCTAAGAATCATGTCCTTGTACGTCTTTAGGGCAGACAAATAAGTGGACTTGCGCAGAGCTAGATCGTCAGAACCGGCACGTCTGGCCCTCTGGAACAACCTCCTGAGGTGCCTGACGGACCTTTTCGTCCGCTCCAACTCGCCCGTCAACCATTTGACCCTGCTAGGCGTCGTTCGAACACAACGACCCAGCACGGCATCATTAACGGTCAATAACAACCGATTAATCATGCTGACCTGGTCATCTTTCGTCAGTGCCCTATAGTCACTCAGCGGGCGCGTTAGCGCCGCCGCCCTAAATTCCCTGGCATAATGGTCCCAGTCCACACCGTGACTCCGCCATCTAAGAGGCAGAGGCGTCTCCCTCGTTCGTTCTCGTAAGGTGACCATAATCTCGATCGGATTATGATCACTTACTCCCCAATCGTCACAAACCCTCCACCTAAGTTCGAAAGTCGTCACCGCCGCGTTATTCGCGAGCGTTACGTCAATGTCACTAACTCCATTCGGACCATCAAAAGTATACAACCCACTCGGCTCATTGACAACAATGAGACACTTTGTGACCAGCCATTCGCTAAGCACTACTCCTCGCATATAGTTCGGATGGCCAGAAACATTTCTGGGCATCTTGGAGAACCACATACGAGAGCATGCGTTTGCGTCAAGTCCGAGGATAACAGGAATACTACTCCCAGAGAGTAGTACCGTATCCATGTAACCTAAGTATGCGTCCAAAGGTTCCCTACCTACACAGTAGATGCTAGCCAACAACATCTTCCCAAAATCGCACTCCACAGAAATGCAGACACCCCATTGGCTACTGCTAACTAACATAATGTCCGCGTCCGGTTCATCCACTACTATAGCCGAGTTTCCCCCGCTGTCCGTATAAACTCGCATCCCCACCGGCAAACCCCTTACACAGCCATTCGCGATGTACGGTTCCTGCAAAAGCGCAAAAGGAACTCCACGACGCCGCATCGCCTGTCCCAACTCGCACATCACAGCGTAAGCACCTTGGCAATTAAACTGGAAGATAGTAAACCCCTCCATATTTAATGTCTAGCATTCGCCCTCGCTACCGCGGCCGCATAGACCGGACACTCCATCGACATCATCAGATGATTCGCAGGCAAGCCCTTGAACGCACAATTCCGGCAACGAATTTCATTCTGGCACCTAGGGGCACCATGTCCCATCACACCACATCTACGGCACACCTCATCACCCATACGGCACTCGCTGACACGGTGATCGAAACCAAGGCACCGATAGCACGCAAACACTGGCTCCTGGATACGCACCCAAAATCGGAACCACTTAACGTAGACGCCAGTGGCCCTAAGGTGCTCCGCAACTCTCGGCGTGCATTCGAGGTTAATATTAACCGGACCTCCATCTGCCCTCCAGGGCCTATTCACCAGCCTCACACTCTTACGGTAGGACTCCGGAGACAACATCTCCTTCAAGTTCAGCTCATACAGCTCCTGCATAAACTCATCCGGGGTGATCTCCGCGTGCACACGCTGCACGGTCACCTTAGGACCCAACTTATCGGTCGCAGACACCTGGAGTCCTACCTCCTCAAACTTACTGTTCTCCACGATCTTCCTCCGTTCAGCTACAGAGGGAGTGCGGATAACTGCACCACCATCCCGCGTTGGCCGTACCTCGTGCACTCGTACACCCAGCGTTGGACCCACCTGCTCCACCACCTTGCTCACCACCTCCTTTGACGTAACAGGGACACCTTTCCCCTTCACCATCACAGCCCACGTCTCCACCGGCTTCGTCGCGTATGGGAACTTGGGAGCAGCCGCAGGGACATCAGGCGCCTTCGGCACCGCAAATACAGGCGCTGCAACAGCCGAGGCCACATTCGAGGGCCCACATACCGCACCAACATCCAATCGTCCCCTCAGTCGTTCATTTTCAGCGATGAGCCGAATCAAAACCTCCTCGTATTGTGCCGCAAACTCCAGCACTTCGCTCGCCAGCCTAGTCGGCACGCCCTCCTTAACCACCACCGCCGTCAGGCCTCTTGTGATCTCCTTCATCCCCTGTATCTCGCCATCGGCAGCTACCTTACTACCAACCTTCCTTTTGTTCCTCGACCTACGGGAACCGTACACAGTAGCTGATGCGTCAGTGTTTACCACCATCACCTCGTCGTCAACTACAGCTCCAACCGCAACGCCTGCAGGAACACCAGCAACATCCTTGGAAGCACCATCAACACCAACAGCAACAGTACCAGCAGCACCAACAACACCAGCCGCCATAGCAGCAGCAGCAGCAGCACGCTTAGCCTTAGGGGTACCAGGCTTAAACTTCTTCGAGGTCGCCGAACCTCCATCCTCAGCACTCGACATCTCACTGTCAGTGTGGCGGATTTTCGGCACACTGACAGGCGGCGCTCCTCTCACATCATCAGTGGTGACGTCTGATGCGTCACCCCTCGGCTTCCTTTTGCCCGGAGGCATCACCAATCACCAATCAACACCAATAACTCAAAATGAATTGCACCAAAGAAACTGCCAAGTCGTCAACCAAATATCCAGAAACACCAAACAACCGAAACCGAACCGTAAAATCAAAGAAAAAACCAAAAAGAATAGCCAAAAGTCCAAAATATCAATCGCCACGAGTGAACCGCACTCTGACAGAAATGTCAGTAGTCAGCGATGTCGCGACAAAAACTTTTGCTCGTCAAGACACAGTACAAAAATTTACCCCGTGTAAACGCAGTATCGATAATGAAAATCTGACGCCGCCGTTATCGAAAAAATCGAACGCCGCCAAAACAAAAAACCGCACCGAAATAAAAAACAAAATACCAAAAACTTATCCGCGTATATCTTCGGCATCCGCTAACCGATCCGAAAAATTTGACCACCCTTAGATAGCCAAGACTTACCGGCAATTTTTGCTACCAAAATCACAATTTCCGTCAATGTCTATACCACTGAAAAATCAATCGCAATTTACACTTTGAGCACTAGTAAAATAACGCGTCCGCACACTTCAACGTCACACTCCAAAGTCGACCTAATAATGTACAGTGCGACTTAAAGCTTGTTGTTTGAAAACGAGCTTTGAAAACATTCGTATATTTTATAAAAATATTTAAACAACAAAAAACTGTGCCAAGAACAAAATATTATTATTATTTTTCTTTGTATTTTGCATTTTTAATTGTTAATTAGTGTTAAAATTTTTCTCATCCCATTTTTATTCGTGAGTTTTTTTTTTTGAGAGTTCAAAGCGGGAACTTTTCTCACAAAAGTGTTACAGACACACTTTTTCTGTAAATTGGCGAGTAATTTCCTTACGTGACAGCTAGTACTCGCCAAAAAAAGTTACAGACGCAGTTTAGTGAGAAAAACGGCTGTTTGTTTCAATATATGGAATTTTTGTTTCGTTTCACACATTTCAATCGAAAAGTTTCTCGACGCGAGAGTTACAGAACATGGGCACAGGTTTCAAATTGGGCCCTTCTTTTCAAGCAAAAAGTCGTAACTACACACGACACGGAAATTCAAAATGGAGTTTTTAATTGTATGTGGCTCATTTTATAAAACGACTTTATTAAAGAAATACTTTATTATTATTGACTTTGGAATGATTTTGCTTCTCCTGTAAAGAAAATTTAGCTGTAGTTACGTCCGTTTACATTTAAGGTGACGATATATCAATGGTTTTCTTCCGCAACATCGTAACTCAAAAACAACTACTTTTCAGGAGAGACAAAATACTTTTTTTTACCACATATTTAAAACTTTTTCCTATATATTCTTTTATAATCCAAGAATTAGGAAAAATTCCGATATTCCGCCAAACAAAAAAATTGCAAAATTGTAAGGCGGTATTTACTGATTACTTTTCCGGTTAAAACAACACATTAGAAAAAATCGAGTTACGTGGTTGCCGAAGGAATTTGTTATCAAAGTATTGCTCCCCAAGAATGTAGAAAATTGATACTTTATAACATTTGAAATAAATATTTCTTGGTTTTTCACAACGAATAACAAACTAACTATACCGTCATTTACTGCTCGAAGTCGTGGAGGGTATAAAAAAAATCTGCATCCATTCGGTATTGGGTGTTTGTAAAAGTTAGACTAGCTGGTAGTTTTTTTTTAATTCAAAAACTTTTTCTATGCAATGTGAGATAGATTACTGTCATGTTTTGTAATGTTTAACCAGCAGTTTTGCAATGTGCTTTCCTATTGTAGATATGAGAACGAACATCCACAAAGAAATGGTGAATATTACTGTCATATACATACAATACTTTAAATCACAACCCAGCATAATATTTCGTATTGATTATTTATATTTGGGATGTTACGATACGCCTTTTTGCCGATACGATACCGATAACAAAACTCAAGAAGACTTAGTGATTATTACTAATTAAAACTTAATAAGATTTAAAAAACAAAGAAATAAATTTGAATTCATTAAGAAATCAAGAAAAATAAAATATTTAAAAAATAACAGCGAAAGAAATTAGTTATTAATATTTAAAATTTACATTTTATTTAGAAAACAAAGTATTCTAAACTTTTGTGGTGATAGACCATTTCGCAAGCTCCTTTGAACCAGACCGGCAGTGAGTGATGGTAGAAACTTTTTGGGAAACTCCTTACTCAGCCCGAATAAAATTCCAATTTTTTTCTATGCCTTAAAAATATTGTCTCTATAAAAATCACTACAACTTTTAAATGCTAACAAGTCCATACAAATAAAACTATTTGTATTTTTGTATATAAATTGTGTTTAAAGTTGCTCCCAACTAGCATTTAGGTGATACATTTTTGTAAAAATCACCTAAATGAGTCTTCTGAGATCACTTTTGATGATTGAAAACTGATTTAACACTTGAGCTATTGAAAAAGGATTAATACAGAATTCATTGCCGAAGAAATAAAAAGATTGGCTTTATTTGGTTAAAAATAAAATTTCAAATAATCATACCGGTGCTTGCACCTTTTACCGGAGAAAACATTAAAAACATGACGATTCAAAAATTATTTAAAATATGAATAATCAAAAACAATATAATTTACGATTGAAAAACTAGACGAAAAAAAAGCACTAATAATATAAAAAACTACCATTAATTTGCTTAACTAGAGCTCATAAAATCGCATCACAAATTATTCTTTGAGGTAATTCAACGGTAGGGTGGCATTTTCTCACAACAAGAGTAATATTTATGATCGAAGAATGAGCTCATATGCGTTTAGTTCGCTCTTTACATTTCAACTTTACTCAAAAACTTTCTGCTGCGCATCTTTTGCAAATTATTTATTTCTTGCTCTGTAAAATTAAATTCAAAATAACTCCCTCCAGTCTCCAGAGATTATCACAAAATCAAAGCGGAAATGACGGCAAGCGATGACTCAATGAAATTTAACAATTTGTACTGCTGGCGTATTAGCAATATGTGCGTTCGTTTACTTTTCCAGTAAAATCCCAGTAAAATCCAGTAGGTGAGTAATATGAAAATTTTACAAATTTATGTGTACGCGAACGCATTTCAGTAAAACCCAGTACAAATTTGTACAAATTTTGGGGTAAACGAACGCAGCTAATATTAAAAGTATGCTAACACAAATCTAAAAAGGTTGCCAATTGTATAAGTTTTCCAACGTCCCTACATATTAGTGATTTAAAAAAATCTGTCCTTTTTCCCTTCGACCATTTTTTAGAAGAAAATCTCTACGAATAGGGATTTTTTTTACAAGTATAACATCACTGCCTGTAGTGGTCAATAGTCTCTCAGATGCGACAGAACATTAGAAGATATAAGGTATTTTTCAATTTCTTTTTTAGCACAATCACATCGTAGGATGGAAAAAAACTCATCCTTCTTGTATTCTCTTATAATTTTTTTCACAAACAGTCCAAAGGCCAGTTTTTTTAGACTTATCATAGCTTGTACCACATGTAGGGTGACCTTTTTTTAACAGTTTCGAAATGCAGAGACATGTTAAGTAGCTCAATAAGCCAGTTTTATAGTAGTCCTTATTCCAATTTGCGATTTTCATCCCCAAAACCCCTCCAAATTAAGGCCCTAAATTGGTAAAACGCAAACGCAACGCCAAAAATTATATTGAAAGCAAAAACAAAATCGAAAATATTTCATAATTTTGTTGTTGTTTGCTATAGAAATGTATATTAAATTTTAAAATTTTAAACGTTGCATATCTTGTGGTGTTGATAATTTTAAAACGCAATATGTATTTATGTAGAAAGCAACAACAAAATTTTGACATTGTTTTTGCTTTCAATGTCATTTTTGGCATTGCGTTGCGTTTTACAAATTTAGGGCCTAAATCTTTTCTTTTCCCCAAGAATCTCTCAAAAATAAAATAACATTATGTCAAAGAAAAGAAATGCATGCATTTATTTATTAATTTAAATCCATTTTTGTAAAATAATTAAAACTAACTTAACTAAAGTAATTTTTTATTCGACCTTTAGGACTTAACATTAATTTAAAATGCTCAAGCTCGAGGTGTATTTTATGTGAAACTTCTTTATTTATTTATGATACTCTTCGAACATCATCATCAGCGAATGTTTAATTAAAATTTACATAACCACAATACATGAGTAATAGTTCTTCCCGTTAAAGGTAAAACGTAAAAAAATACGTAAGGAAAAAAAAATACACAAACAAAACATGTACACAATACACGCACAAGCTATTCGTGCTGTGGACGTTGCTAAATTTATTTTTACTTATTCCTTCATTAATGTAAAGTGTTCTGTACTATGCAATAAAACAGAACAATTGTAGTGGTTCTGTAGAACCACTTCAATTGTTCTATTTAATAGCATAGTACAGAACACTATATAATGTTTTTTTCTTTCTTGAAAATAGTTATGAAAGGTTTTAAGGAATTTGTGTATTAACACACAAACTCAAAAAAAAAATTGATATCGTTTCTGGGTGTACCAGCCGTACGCTAAATAATGTTCTGTTTATTTTCGAACACTGCATTCTATACAGCGTTTCTTGTTGGTGAAATAGTTCCACGATAAGTTTAACGTTTAGGCATAACGTTTAGAAAAAAAATTGTAATCAGTTTGCTTAACCGTTCCAAATTTGGCACAAGTTTAGTTGCAGGTGCCATTAAGCTAAAATTTTATTCGTAGAAAAATAAATATTTAAAATCACCTGAATTTATTTTGCTGGGTTTGCAAAAACATTTACACCCGCTAAAACATGCAAGAAAATACAAATACATGCTTTATTCATACATACATATAAAATTGCTTGTATGAGATCATACATAAAAGCAATCGAACCAATGATACAAAAAACGTTGTGCAATTCGAAACGAGTACTGCTAAAATTGAAAATGTGAAAAATTGTGTTGTGAACAATTTGTGTAAATTAATACAAAAAAATTTTTCTTTTACAACTTTCATGGCTTTAACTGATTTTACGTTTAAAACTAGAAAATAGAATTGGCAGAAATCGTTTGTAGCCTATACAAAGAGATTCATATCTCTAGAGTACAGCGAGAAATGAACAACCATTGCGATACATTTTTTTTACCTACATAAATCTCCAAGCATTATTTTGTGTAAGCAGCTTCGAAACGCAGAAACTTAAATTAAATAAAGGCAAATAAATAACATATTGAGAAAAACAAATATGGACAAAGTCTTTTTAATTTCCAGAGAGAACTGAATTGTGGCGATTACCACTGAAGTATATAACTAAAAACAAAGAAAAAATCTTCACCACAATTTTTTCAATTAAATCAAGTAATGCTGTTTCAAGCCATTTCTTCAATTGTTAAAATTGTTCACCAATTAAATCATTAATCAAAAAGAAAATCAGTTTTAATTAAAAATGTAATCAAATGAATTAAACGTTTAATCAAGTGAATTTGTGAATCAAATGTTTAATTCACTTGATTAATTTTTTTAATTAAAACTATTTTAATTTTTGATTAATGCTTTTATTGGTGAAAAAATTTTCTGTGTTTACTGAAAATAAATTGTAATGTTTGTGTGTATATATTTGCAAATATGAATGCATACACACAAACTTCAAAACATTTTAGAGTTTCAAACACTTTTTTAATTGTTTTAACTAACTGTGTTGATTGAAAAGAATATTTTAATATGTGTTTACCTTTATATAGCCTCTTTTGCTGGTGGTTATATTTCAATTAAACCTTTTGATTAAAATCCAACAGCAAGAAAAGCTCAAACTTACAATATGTTAATAAGTACAGAATTCACAATTAAAAAAAATCTCAAACCAAAATGGGATCCAAAAACTTATAACTAATAAGACCGAATCATCTCAAAGTTGGTTCATTCCCAACAAATTAACACTTGTACCACTTTTAACTGAAAATGCAGGGTACATAAAAAACCAAAAGCAAATCTAATCGTGGAATTTGGTGGCGCAAAAAGAGATATAGCACATGGACAAACAACACAAATAGTACAAACAAATACAACATGGAGTTAAATAGAAATCGAAAACTTAAAAAAAAATAGAATGAAAACAAACAACATTGACAAATTAAGGATGTACGACAATATACTACAAGTCACTACATAGAATACCCCACAGACCATTCCATAAGCAAAATATAATTTAACTGTATCATAAGCAATTTCCTATAGCTTTTTACAAGCATACTTATAATAAGCTTATTTAAGTACAAAAAGTGTTTTAAAAATGCTTTACAAACAATACTATTTACAATAATACTTGCTACAGTCAAAAGAAAAATCCATCCATCCGTACTCAAATCAATCCGAAGCGGTATTAATAGTACTGTGAGTAAAGGTTTTCTTAAATCAAGTACAGAAAGATTGATTCAAGTCCGTATTTTCAATCACAAAATACCTAACTTATCCATATTCAATACTTAAAATAACCCGAAGATGAGATTGATTTTAGTTAACGTAAGATTGAACCAATCTCAAAATACGCTTGATTCAAGTATTACAAAGTTGACTCAATCCCGAATTTGTATTTGCAATAAACCAAAAGTAAAACTATAAAGTATATATATGTTTTTTATTTTAAATACTTTATGTACATAGATAATTGAAAATATAAACTAAATGAGAAGCTAGAGTTTTAAATTTTACTTCTTAAAATAATGTGTTTTCGTATTGTTTTGTTGTTTTTGTTGTTTTTGTTGTTTTTGTTGTTTCTTCTGCAACAAACAAATCGCTTTTTAACAACTTGTGTGGTGTTGTTGTAGTGACTGCAAAAAACTTTGATAAGTAAGATGAGAAAAAAAACGCTCATTTTGTAATTTTACTCTCACTTCCAACGAAAAGTTTATTATTTTTTTAATGGGTTTAAGAATTTTGTACTTATTTTTAGAAATTCCAGGATTGATTTTCGAAAGTGGTCCCATGTAGGATTGTTTCAACTACGTTTTAGTGTTATTCTTACTTTTGTTGTTAAGTACAACTCGTACTTAAAGTAAGTTACTATAAAAAACTTAATTTATCCCGAGTGTTTTTCTTTCTGTATATACACTTGATTTATAAACAAACACATTTTTTTAAAAATAATTGTCATTTCCTTTTATTATGATATTATTGGTATGGTTCAATTATGTATGGATCAACATATTGGCCAAATGGCCGTCACTAACTCGGCAGCACACCTCCATCCGATGGTCCAAATTTTCGTTGACGCTGAGGAATAATAGAGGTTCTATGCCGTTAATGTGCCGAATTGTCTCATCCTTTAGCTCTAGAATTGTTGCTGGCTATACGTATATAGGTATACGTCGAAAACCTTTTCTTTCAAATAATCCCAAACATAGAAGTCCAACGGTGTAAAATCACATGAATTGACATCGCCACCGTGTAAAACAACACGACCATTGAATTTGTAGCGCAAGAGAGCCGTTGTTTCTTTGGCTGTGTGGCAAGTGGCACCGTACTGTTGAAACCACAAATCGTCCCCATCCATATCTTCCAATTCGGGCCATAAAAAGTCCGTTATCATCTCATGATAGCGAACACCATTCACAGTAACTGCCTGACCGGCCTAATTTTGGAAAAAATACGGCCCGATGATGCTGCCAGCCCATAAAAGACACCAAACATTAACTCTTTGTGGGTGCATTGGTTTTTCGACAATCACTCTTGGATTATTATTCGCCCAAATGCGGCAATTCTGCTTATTGACGAATCCACTGAGGTGAAAATATGCCTCATCACTGAAGATGATTTTCTTCGAAAATTGATCATCCACTGTTGACATTTCTTGCCACCATTCTGACCATTGACGACGTTTGGCTTAAGTTCTTGAGTCAATTGCACCTTGTAAGCGTGTAAGTGGAAGTCTTTATGCATAATGTTCATCAACGACGCAAATTATTGACAGATGAGCTGGAAGATCATCAATGATGGTAGAAATGGCCATATAAAACAGAGTGCATGAAGCCTCAGTTCAGCTACAGCTATAAGAAGTAAAATATTTTATATATTGACATATTTATTAATTTTTTAAATTTTACGGAGGCTGAAATTTTGATTCGAATGGGAAAGGACAAATTTGTAAAAAGTTAAATAATCAACCAGTTAACCAAAAAAGCAAAAAAAAAAGAATGTGGGAATTATTTCTCTTTCATAAATTATATATAAAGTTTCGTCCTATCGGCCGATTTCTTTGCTACCCGTAATGGGAAAACTGTTCGAGAAACTTTTCTCTAATAGACTAAAACACATAATTTCAACTAAGCAATTAATACCTCCCCATCAATTCGGCTTTAGAAAAAGGCATTCTACGATAGAACAAGTGAATCGAATTGCCCTCACAATAGAAGAAGCTCTGGAAAATATGAAAGTATGTTCAGCTATATTCTTGGATGTTGCACAGGCCTTCGACAAGGTATGGCACAAAGGTCTACAACACAAACTAAAAACAATACTACCTGCACAATATACTAACTTACTAAAACCCTACATGGAAGATCGTCTTTTTAGAGTCAAACAGAGGAAAGAATACTCTGAGCTTAAAGAAATTGGAGCAGGGGTACCACAAGGTGGTATACTTGGCCCTCTTTTGTATCTATTATATATATATATATTCCTATTATATATATATATTCCTACGCCTATAAACGACAACAACAGTTGTATCCTGTCAGTTGGTGATAACGAAGTGGAGTCTTGAACTAAGCTACAATCCTCTGTAAATATGTTACTAGAATGGACGAAAAAATGGAAAATTTAATTAAATGAGAGTAAATCCGTCCATGTCGATTTTACATACAAATCAATAAAATACAAACCCATAAAAATATCGAACTCTATAGTCCCATATGCTAACCATGCTAAGTATCTTGGAATGACGCTTGATGCGAAACTTAAATGGAAAGAACATATAAAAACAAAAGAGACAGTACTGAATATTGAATTTAACAAACTTAAATGGATTATTGGAAGAAACTCTCCAGTTTCAGTTCAAAGCAAACTGCTTATATATAATCAAATGCTAAAACCAGTATGGACCTACGGAGTTCAAATATGAGGCTGCGCCGCTGAAAACCAAATTAATGTTATTCAACGATTTCAAAATAAAGTACTAAAGAATATTGTTAGTGCACCCTACTATATACGAATTAATGATATACACAGAAATCTTGGAGTAATGAAAATCTCAGAAGTAATACAGAAATTTACATATAATCAAGCATATAGACTTCAGAGTCATGTTAATCCAGGAGCAGCCATATTATGTAATGATGAAATCTACTCAAGTAGACTGAAGAGAACTAAGCCACAAGATCTGGTGGCTGTTATTGCATGAATTTTATTAAACAGAAAAATATTACTTGTTAGTTTAAGACAAGGTGTAATGAGATGAAATGTACATATATACATATATAATTTCTGCAAAATAAAAAAAAAATAAAAAAAAAAAGTTGAAATTTGACTGATAAAAGGACACTCGAAAAAATGTTTAATATATAAAAAGATATATTACTTTTATATAGCATTACGGACAAGCAATATTATCTTAAAAGTTCAGTTTTCCTTATTAAACAATTTTTAATCAGCATTTTGTAATAGTATTCACAACACTTTAAGTAAGCTTGTTACGAGTGGTTTCTAAATCGTTTTGGTTTGCTGGATAGTTATGTACGTTTTTATATGCATACAAGCTTAAAAACAGACGTACACACAAACATACCCAACAAACAAAAATAAAAGTTATGCCAAAGTTAATTAAATACTTATCAAATATGTGTAATTAATATGTTTTTTCATATTTGGAACTGTTTTCATTTAAAATTATAAACAATTTGTTGTCAGACTGGTAGGTTTGTTTGCTGGGTATGCTGCATTCATTCAATATAACACATGTACGTTGTATGTGTACTCGCTGTCAATGAAATATGACCAAGATTGAAGTACATTTTTTGTAGATTTTACAAGTGTTTGAAACAAATAAAAAATTGAAAAAGCCCATACAGCTATCCATAACAAACGTTTCATAAATATGAACATTAACTGTCCTACGTACATAAATGGAGTAACGCCACATTTTTTTTTTATAAGTAAATTGAAGGTACGAAGGCAAGTGGAAAATTACGTTGAACTTTCAAATTCTATAAACAATTGACTTTGTTAACAAAATTGAAATAATCATCAATAACTTAATGAGATCTTATAGATCTATAGTCAGTCAAATAGGGTCCGATTGAAAAGAAATTAGCAAATTACTTAGGTGTAATTAAGATATTTAAGGACCATTCCTAATAGAAATACCAACACAGTAAAAACTTCGCTTACTTTTTCAAAATGAATAGCTTCCTTGACTCATTATTTAGTAACTTTCTTCTATAACTACTACTACAACAACTTCTATAACTACTTTTTTCTGGATGTATGTAGATAAAACAATAACAATTTACTTTTGAATGCGTTAATTTTGGGACATCCCTTGTAAAATTCCTTGGTTCTTTCAGTAAAGTTGTAAGCAGTCTTTTTACTTTTTTCTGATTACTAAACACATTATTTTGTAGGCAAAGTTTTTACTGGGAATTAAAAAACAAAGCTTATGGGCATAGAAACAGTATTCCGGAAATAACTGCGTAAAGGGGCCATGTAATGTTATGGACTGATTCGCACAGTTTTCAAAAGGCTTTGTCCTGATGAGAATTGAAACGTTTGTACTAAATGTAATCAAATTATCTTCAAAATTGTGACTTTTACACATAAGGTTATATGCAGGGAGAATCGGATGGGTGGAAGGACATCGTTAAATCGACGCCGAAAGTGAGTCTGAATCGATGGATTTACCAAAAGTTTTGTCTAGAATCAATATTTTTATGTTTATTGTGGTATGGAAATAAATTCTATGACAATTCGTACACTTGAAGCTGGATCGGTGCTTATTGGGATACTTGACAATTGGACCAGCTCAAGCGCATAAAATACTTTTCAACAATATTAAATTATTAAATAGCTAATAATTGTTAAACACTTGAAATAGTATATATAAATATATATATATAAATGCAAAAGTGTGTAACAACAAAAAATTCAATATGGAGATTTTAATTGATTATGATGCACTAGACTAACTACCTGGTCATCTATTTGCGAACGAAGACTTCGACATTTAAAACAAAAACAAATAATAAAATATTGTTTTTGTAAGTTAAGCGAACGGACTCTTCGTTCGGAATCGATGAACAGGCCATAACTTACATTTCCCTATAAAATTAAAAAAAATAATAAAAGTGTTGAAATGATTTGATTGGAGATTAATCAATCATTAATTAATCTCTTTATAATTTGGCTGAGGCGCCAAATTATAATTACTCACAACAAGTAATTATAATCATGGATAAAGTAAAGAGATTGATAAAGAAAAAAGGGTTAAACTTTTTTCCATTAGGGACTTGTCACGAATTTTCTTACCTCTTGTAGGGTGCACTATAAAAAAGAAAACCGGTAAGCAGCTCTTCAATGTTAATTATATTTTATTTATCTACAGGTAAATACGTAAGTATGTAGATAGGTATAAACGAGGTAAGTAGGTATTAGGGTATTCATTCGGTTAACCGTCAGTCGGTTAACCGATTAATTACTACCCGATTAACTGATCGTTTAATTTCAAATTGGCTTTTTTCGATTAACGATTAAACCGGTTAATTTCAGTCGATTAACTCATTAACCGATATAAAAAAATTTTTAATTTTTTGTAGTATTATAACATATTTTTATGTGTTTTTAATTATTTGTTTCGTCTCATATACAAAAGGTATGTGCTTAGAAAATATTTTTTCATAAAAACAAAGGTGTTCTCTGATCTTCATTTCAACACATTTTCCGCCGACCGATTTCAATGTTCAATCAACAGGAATGTGGCGATAAATAGGTTAAATGTTTGATTGCCACCTTTTTTTGTTTCACGGACTTTTTATATGTATGTGTTTAGTTATTTGTTTCTTCTCATACCTTCTCATATCAGTCTTTTAACAAAATTAAATTCTCATATCAGTCTTTTAACAAAAGAAACAATTAGAAGTGCTTAACATTTTCAAAAATTAAAACAGGACTCCGAGGGCATAATGGAATATTTCATATGTTTAGAGAAATCCTGAAAAAGGAAAATAAGATATTAATCTACGATAAGTGAAAGAATTTTTTCTAAGTCAAGTTTTGTCAAAATAAAATAAAAGAATCGCTTTACTCCAAAACATTTAAACCAAATTACTTTTCTAAAAGATTATTTTATAAGATCTCCTTTAAATATTGAAAAAACTAATAAAATTATCTCATTCCATTTTTTTATAAATACATACTTGGGGGATTCTCAAGGTATTCATAAAGTTGTAAAGTCTTATGTCTTTAAATAATTACTAGAATTATATATCGAAGGATTAATATGCAAACCGGCTAAATCCACTTTTTATGTAAATTGAGATTTTAATGCCGTGTGGTAGAGAAAGATACGCCTCGTCGACCAGCATGTAGTTTTTCTTCTATTTAAGTCTTGAAGTGTGTAAAACTAATTGTAAATATTTTAATTTTCTATCAAGTTGCAAATAGAAAAAATAAAAAGTTTTTGGTATCTCCTGTGAGGAAGTTAGCAGGTTTGCATATGAAGCCGACGATGTGACTGTTGTTGGCTACCGCTTATAATTAATATATCTACTGTGCAGTTATGACGAATCAATTAGCGCAACATTAACATTTTTACCTTGTGAATCCCCCAATTATGTATTATGTAATTGAAAAATGCATACTACATATTTATGAATTGTTTTTTTGTTTGCTCGTTTTAGTTCAAGAATTTTAATGTTTGGTATGTTATTGTTTTTTTACTAATAAACTCCAAATAAAAAATAATTAATGCATTTCTATATATTGAAATTACTTAATTTATGAAACAAACTTTATTAATCGGTTAACCGATTAAAAACAAAATTAACCGATTATTGACCGATTAAACCAAAACCTCGGTTAATTAATCGAGCAATTAACAGATTAAAGCAAAAGGTCGATTTAATGAATACCCTAGTAGGTATCTTATACAAATTAATTTCAGAATAGGTACAATTTAAAACTCAAATTTGATTTGGTTTGGAAACTATTAAGCTGGCAAATGTATGCTCGGAGGTATGAAAAGAAAGTGTCCATTTTATTTTTATTCGGTTAGCAAACTAAACAATCTAAAATTTGAATAAATTTGACACTTGCTATTTTAGCGAGTACTAAATTGTCAGAGATGTAAAAGCAAGCATATTAGGTTTCTAATATAAAATTATGATTAATAAAATTCATTAAGAATAATTGAAGTGTTCAATATAGATTGAGCAAGTGTTCTAACGCCCATTTGCTTTTTGGGTGACGATATATATTCTTTTCCGTTTAATACCTACTGCAGCTATTCGCTGTTATCTTATAATAAAATTTTATTTTAGTCGAAGAGATAAATGAGACCTTAATAAATTAGACCTCATAAAAGCAAATACTTTTTGCGATAACCATTCCTTATTTGATAAAGTACTGGCGTGTACATACGTTTTTTGCACTTGTTGTATTTCCTTACCTGAACTGCTTAAATATTTTGTTTTATGCCAAGTTGCTACAAACAGCAGTTTGACATATTTTCCCATTAACATGAAACTTTCGCTTGTACAACAAACAACTTTGTTGACTAATACTTATTTTGATGTATGTAGTTATTTAATCATATGCAGGTACTAGCTTTAAAGTTTTCAAAGCAATATTATGATAAGAAATTTTGAACCCATTCTTTCATAGAAATCAGAACGAATAAAATCTTTTATTACTTCATAATTGAAACTCTCTAAAATCCATACCTCAGACTATTAAATAACCGCGTTTCCGCGATTTAATTTGTATCCCACTGAAATTGTTAACATTTAAAACAAAATGCGAGTGCGAGTTTCAGGGGTTCATTTCAGAATTTAAGCAAACCATTTAAGGTTTGTATTTTTTCGGGAGAGGAATGGAATTCAAACTGAGCAGATACATTTTAATTTTTACAGATACATCAAAAATGAAGGCAATTGCGGTCGCTTGTATTTTGTTGATGGGGTCATACTTGAACTAGGCTAAGATTTAAACTATCATGACCACAGTTCAGTGCATTAAAGACAGTTTTGTGTTAGCAGCCTTGTTGCCATTGTACAAAAACCAAAACACCACAAAATCAGAATCTATGCAGTATTGAGTCACATGCACTGGTAACACAACACTTCGTCAGTCTTATATTTGCTGCTGATGTACAAATAATATAGAAAACAAAACATTTCTAAGCCTTTTTTTCGATTCGATAGCATTTGGGTAGCTCTGTGTTTCGTGCAAAATATGGATTTGATCGAGTTTAAGTTTACATATTGATAATTATAAACATGTGGTCTCGAACGTACGCAAAAAAGAAGTCAAATTTGGCTGACAGTAGTGAAATGTAAAAATCTGCAAAATGGAAAGGAATATTCAAAATGGATTAATTTATTTTAAAAATGTATTTATGTAGGTCTCCATCCCGTATTTACAAAAAAAAATATCTCTCTTGGTTTTTGTTTCATTGGCTTATGTGCCGGTCGCGAACGTACGATTTTTCCATATGATTTTTTTTTATTATCACCATGAATTTTCCCATAAATATCTTAAAATTTCCTTAACAAAGAACTTAATACTCAATTTACAATTGATTGTAATGGAGAGATTATGAAGAAAGAGTGTAAACATAACATATTTTTTGCATGTAAAATAAGTATATAAAAATGTCTTTAAAAGTAGAAAATATAAAATTTTCCAGTTTCCAGAGCAATTTCCTCGAGTAAAACAGCTGAGATATGCTATGAAATCATTCTTTTATAAAAACATAGACCTATTTTTATAATAATAAACAATAAAAGACGATGATTATCAACATTTTATTTTTTCATCCTGGTAGACCATTCTGGGGAAATGGGCATATATATATCAGGATTTTTAAGCAAAACAAAATCGTTAAAAAATGCCAGATTTACTAAAATAGGAAGCACGAATATACTACAATAATAAAGCAAATTTTAGGGACGGACATAGGGGTTGAATATTGAAATATAGAGATCGAAAGACCAACAATATTAATGGCCATTTTCTCAATGTATCGACAAACTGCCTGTTTTTTAATGCCAACATAAATTGTTTACATCGATAAACTGTCCGTTATAAATTTTGGTTTTCTTAATATACCCACAAAAATATGGTTTTCAGTTGGCAACACCTTTCAAAGTACTTGTAAAAGTTGGAAGAAAACGATAATCGCCTAATTAAAAAACGGCCATAAGTTTTAAAAGGCATCATTACGAAAATGTTTAAAAATATGTATGTGCCTACCCTCAACAGTGTTGCCAGTGGATTTTTCGAAAAAATACCTACAAATGCTAAAAAAATCCGATTTTTCCCTTCACGTTGGAAAAATTTCCCGTACAATAATCCCTACGCATTATTGTCATTAAAATAGAAGAAAAAACCATAAGTTAAAACAAGAAATTTTATTCGAATATGTACATATATTAAAGCTATGGCAAAAAATAAGAACGAAACTAAACAAAAATAATACATATATGGGGGATTTCATGACAAGTGACGCAACTTTTAAAATCAATATCTTCTGATTTGGTAAAAATTTGCACCAAGGTTAGTCCTATTGGATAGTAGCAAAGAAAAAATTTTTTTGTTTTTTTAAAAATTTTTTTTAATTTAAATGTCTTTTCCTTGAAGGTAGTTGTGGTCGCTTAGTGTGCAGCGAATGGGATATATATATAAAATAAAGTTATTTCTAACTCAAGACGATTGAAAAACCAAGTTTTAGCATATGCACCATTTTGAATTTTTTCATATGCGTAAGTGTTTCTAAAACCTACACAATAAAACTTGAGCGCACCTCTAATTCAGAAACTTTTTAACAGATCTTGTTGAAAATTTGTGTTTAAGCTACTATAAAATAGGATAGTGCATTAACGATTGGTGCGAATTTCATCCAAATCGAAAGACATCAATTTCACGACATGAACTCCCCATATGTATGTACTCTTAAGTAAATTCAATTAAATCTTTCAACATTGAATGATATCTTAAAAAAACATATATTTACATTAGGGTGGCAGCTAAATTTCAACTTTGGATTTTCAACATCTACAACACAATCTACAGCCCGTCACCTGGAAACAGCACATAACTCCTGGAAATCACAATAAATAGGTTTATCTGTTTCTTTTTTTCCATCGAAACAGCTTTAGCAGAAGGCATTGAGGGTCAGTGTAGCCAGAAGTGGGGGAAAATCCCTACATGTAGGTATTTTTGATACTAATATAGAAGAGTAGGGAAAATCGGACAGATTTTTTTTAATCTCCAAAATGTAGGGATTTTCGTCATATCGCATTATTTTTGAAATAAGTGCAGAAATACACGTTTTTTATTGACATTTTCTTGCCCAAAAAATTTTTTTTTTAAAACCGCTTAAAAATATATTTCCAGAGTTGTTTATGGTGCAAAAAGTTGCCGACACTAATATGTATATTATGGTGGCAGCGAAATGTATGGAGCAATGTTTTTGTATTAATATTGATGTCTCCCGGGCAGAATATTGTGCCACATGGTCTAAAACTAATATGGAAAAATTTCAGCCAAATCGGATAACTTTAACCCGTGCCCCTTTGAGGTCAAAGTTCAAATGATAAAAAAAAAATTTCCATACAAGCAAAAAATTATGTGCTGTTTCCTGGTGACAAGCAATTGATTGTGTAGAAAAATTTACGTGAAAACCACTTAGGTTTTCGAGTGCTTTTCAAATAAATTTTACTACACAATCAATTGCTTGTCACCTGGAAACACATTAATAAGAAACGTAGATAGTTCTTTTGTAAACCTTTTTTTCTGAGCTTAATTTTTTCCAGCCCCGCGAAATAAATCCCATGTGCAATAATTCCCAGTGCAATTCTCACAATGAAACAAGTCCCAAAATAAATTAAATATGTCGGCCAAAGGCCGTCTTTGCAGAGAAATTTTAGTCGGGTAAAATACCCTAATCCAAATAAGTACGTATGCTTGAAACTATTTGGAACTAGAGTTTGTTTTCCCGGACTTTTTCGATTCCCGGGAAAGCGGGAAATTTATTTAAATTTCCCGGGATCCCGGGATCCCGCTCCATATAAATAAAACAAAGTAAATTTTGATATTAATTAATGAAAAAAACTTTTATAAAAAAAACGTAAGGGAACTTGTTTACAAAGAAAGTAAATGAAATGGTTCAATACTAAAAAATTAATTGAAGATTGAAATAGGAACTTGAATTATTATTACCTCACGCCTTTATTCCCTATTATTATGCTTTTATTCAGTATTATTATGCTCTGGATAATTCATAAAACAATAATAAAAACAAAATAAAAATTGAGGTACTCAAGATATGAAATCAAAAAGTTAATTAATAAAATAGATAAAATACTTTAAAGAAATATATAACATTTTTTAATGGCTTAGGAAATAACTTTCTGACACACTCAAAACGCTTTGTAAGTCGTCAAAAAGTATATTCCCGATTTTATTTACTAATTATCATGTTTCCGAAAAATTTCGTTAATTTTTTACCGAGGTTGGACAAATAGTTAAAAGTGCACGGTTGCAGCATGCTTCGGATTCACAATCAGAAGCAATTTTTTCTTTTTAACCCATTAAAGACGGTTCATAGACCGCTCGTACGATTTCAACGAAACTTTCAGAATTTTACCTGGAGGTCAATAGAAGTTGCTTGGTAAAAAAAAAATTTTTTACCTCCCCCCACTCCTGAGATAGGACATGGGTATTTAAATACCCAACCGTCTTTAACAATATACTTTTTTAAATATTTTTAAACTATTTTGTTTTTCTTATTTCAGTATAAATAAAAAGCTATTTATTTGTTTACAAAATTATTAATTTTTTTGACCACTCAAAGTTCCGGTACACCCCACTGTGCCATTTAAAATGTCCAGGGTTGCTTCGAAGAGTGTTACATATATTTAAAATTACGCCGTAAAAAGTAAATCCAACTTTGAACTCTATAGCTTAGTAGTTTGTTTTTAAAAAGGGGATTCCCAGTTTGCTTCTTCTTTTTCAGGCTTGTTGAACTTTTTACATGTAGTTTATTTTAGTAAAGCAAAGTGAACAGGTGAAAGCACGTGAATTTTTTTACAATAAAGAAGTGCATAAAAACATAAATTTATACGAAAAAAATATTAATAATTGATATAAAAATGAATCGTCGTCAGAAAATTCGTACTACTGCCGAATTACAAGAAATTCTCGATAGCTGGTCCGATGGGGAAGAGGATTTTGAAAGAGAATCAGATACAACTCATGTTGTTATATAACCACCCGATGACGTCGACGAGATAAGTGATACGGAGGAGTTGGATGACAATTTACAAGTGTTGAACGACGACCAAAATCTGCCTCACGAGATTACTGGGACTTACGAAATAGAACGTTTCTTCAGTAGATGGAATGAAGATATACTATCTGCTGAAAACGAGAATTATGAATTGCCAGTGACCTCCAGTAAGATTGGTAAGAAGAGACGTAAAATTGATAAGGGAATGAAACCAAAATGGTCCCGAAATAATAATTACAAGTTTGAGAAGGAGCCTTTGGATGATACGGAGGCATCACACAAAGCTCTATATGTACAGATTGGTGAAATGAGTCCCCAGCAACTTTCGATGCGGCTACGGTGAATGCATGGAAACTGCATTGCCTTTGTCGCAAATATGAAAAAAACCCCAAATGTCTCAATTTGATTTTAGAGGGGAAGTATGCGAGATGATAATGATGAAGTTTAATCGACAAAATGCCGGTAAGATTATGATTTCCGGAGCACAAATGGAAGTAAGATATGATCGCGTTGATCATTTAGTCGGAAAACTCCCAGCACGTCGTCGCTGCCGGCAGTGCGGTGGCAAAACAGAGTACGGATGTTTGAAGTGCCAGGCGAATTTGCACCCAGCACCATGCTTCCTGGATTACCATAGAAGTGTCACACCAGATAAATCTAAAATTGCAAAGTCTAAATAACCTCTAATTTTCTTTAAATACATTTAAAAACTAAAAATTTGCTTTTTATTTACGCCAAAAATAATTATTTCAATATAGAGAAAGTAGTTAATTGTAGAACTCATTATGGACGGTTGGGTATTTAAATACCCATTTTCACTTTTTAGGGTGTGACGGCCCAGTGTGTTGAAAAATTACTTTTATTTTTTTCACATTACAATGCGGCACCTAAGGCTATTTAGAATGTGCAGGCGTTTTTCATTTTTCGTATTATCCCTTATTTGACAAACATTTTTCTGATCATTTTTTGACAAACAAAAAAACTCAATTTTTCCAATTCTCAAACTAAAGGTAAAAATTAAAAATTTTTTTTTTTTTAATTTTTCCCACATTAATCAAACTCTATTATTAAATAAAAAAGCAACTTGCAGTCATTATCTCTTATCAGGCCAACGCAGGAATTTTTTTAATACTTTAACTTTTTTGGGTATTTAAATACCCAGTCGACTAAAATGGGTTAATAAACAACGTCTACATATGTCAGTCAAATGTTTGTCAAGGTTGATGAAAAAATAGCATCAACCGGACTGATTCTTACAAACCTTTTCATTTCAATAGGTCCATTTGTAATCTTTAGGACAATGTGTTTTTCAAGTTGTATGTTGTATTATCTTACACGAGTTTTCAAAATGTTATTTTATTTCGGTTTCCCCGCACTTCACGGGTATATAAAACAACACAAATTGAAATTGAAAATTTGTGTTAACCACCTAATAAACATATCGCTCCTTCATTGCATCATAGTCATATCTCAAAATTTTAAGTAACTTTAGCAAAGTTTTCCTTCATACCTTCTCGTATTATATCTCAAACTGAACCGAAGTTATAACAAAATATATCTTTAAATCGGTACATTTTAAAAACTTTAATCGCATTTTGCCAAGATCGTTAATTTTTGTAGATATGACTATGTTGCAATAAAGGAGCGATATGTTTAGGTATCTCTTATTTTTAAAACTTGTTCATGGACAATAAAACTTTACTGTCTGCATCTTATTTTGAATTAATGTTCTTTATTAACTCTTCACTTCACTAAATGTAATAACTATCAACTGTTGCACTGCCCAGTCTGCTTTTAGTAGATTTATTGCATCAGGAGACATTGATTTAAATACATGTACTCACTTCTTGTAATTGATCTAATCCACAACCTATTCACAGATGCTAATTTTAAGAGAATAGAAAACTAAATTTCAAAGTATAAATAGCAATTTTCTGAAATTATGAGGAATTTTTTATTTCCCGGGATCCCGCAATAAAAATCCCGGGAAAACGGGAAATAAAATAATGGAAATTCCCTATTGGAACCCTATTTGGAACTTATATTATTTGACTATTATTTAAATATGAGATAACTCCTATCCAAAAAAAATTAAATTAAACCGAGAGAGCTGGGAGCTATTATATAATGAAATAACTCCTACATTTGTGTGAACAATTTTTGGTCCTAACTTAGTTTTTTTTGGTGCTGATTGCACCTCACGGGACTTATTTCGCGGCTTACTCAATATAGAATAAAATACACGAAGTTATTGATTTTCTCAATAGATTTATTCCATTGTAAAGAGTGAGTCAGAAAATATATGTATTAAGTTAAATAAAGCTTACTGCCTGTTTTCAAAATAAAATTAAAATTTTCGCTTGGAAAAATATATTGAAACAATAATAAAAAATATCAAATTTGTTTTTGTTTCCAACATAAATTCCTAAACCATAATATTTAGTTAAGTTTGAAAGACAGGAAGTTAAACCGTTCAATATAAAAATTTTCAAAAATACGTAACTTTATTCAATTATTGTAAAATTTCATTTAGCATAAAATATTTGTTTACCACTCGGTATTTATAAATGCATCTACTTTTATCGGAATACCTCCAGATATTTGCTTTCGTTACCTTTTTGGAAGAAGTTGGTCACTTGCGCTTAAAATCGGACATGCCCTGGTATTCCTTTCCTCTGTCTTTTAATTCTGACATTATTGTTTGAATACCACACAGGGGCCGTTTGTCCATAGTGGCATGATGCCAAATCGGGCGAGAAATGTGAAGGCACTCCGTAATGTTTTGAGGAAGGTAAAAGCCGTTTTTAAAGACACTCCGTAATATATATGAAGTTTTTGTGCTTATTTTGTCTGATGCATAAATGACTGGCTTCTTTTGCTAAAACTGCATATGGCTTGACACACAAGAAACTTCTTGGGGAAATTTGTTGGTTTTTTTTTTTTGTCCGGTATTGTTCTTGAACATTACCTCGTCCATCAGCCACATAAAAATCTTGACCCGGAAGTTGTGAAAAATCTGCCAGTACATTATCATGCATCACACACCACACTAAAATTTGATTTGCATTTTTTCGCTCGTTCATTTGCCTCTAAGTTCTTGACCGCATTGCGATCTGGTATTTTTTGAACTTTATACGACTTCAACCCAGCACTAGCTTAGGTTCTGCGCACAAAAGAATAAGAGCTGCTTTTCTGATAGAAGTGTTCGGTGCTCTTCGAAAAAGTTGTTCGAATTTTTTTAAGTTACCAAGTTTCTGTTAGACCTTGTTTTCTTCCTGTTCCTGGTTTTCTTTCAATGTTCAAATCTACCTTATTTAGTGGTCTTTGAAACAGTGTTAGGATGAACTATTTCGTACTATTTTTTGGATTTGTTTCAAAGGATCTAACTATTTGTTCACGATTTTTTTCGCTGTCCATTTTTGCCAAATCAGAGTTAAAAATGAGTTATTTAGAAAAGATAATATCTGGCATATTTTTTAAAGCCAACTTGATAAGGATAAGTTTTTGCTGAAATAGTGTGTATAATAGTGTTTTCTTTTCTACAAAAAAAGGTGACATTTTATTTAAAAAAAATGCAATTTGGTGTCTGTTTCTTAAAAATTTTGCTCCCGAAAAGGGTGGCTTGTTTTATTCAAAAAAACTCATCCTTTTCGGGAGCAAAATTCTAAGAAACAGACACCAAATTGAATTTTTTTTAATAAAATCTCACAAATTTTTTTATAGAAAAGAAAACACCATAAGTTTTTTCTAACTTAGTCTTTAATGCTCTTAGAACAAATGTTGCTTTTAGTGGTAGCTATAGTGTATTTCAGTTAATTTGAATTTGTTATACATTGAATTCCTTTTTTGATACAACACTTTTACTCGTGCTCTTAGTAGGCAAAATGTAAATATTTGTTATAAGAAAAAAAAAGAAATCAACTCAGTTTCTTTTAAACCTTTAATGCGTGCGTTCTATATTTAACAATAGCCATTTAAATCAATTTCTAAACAAATATAAACTTATCTTTTATTTCCATTAAAAAACTACTAATATTTGTTGAACATGTGCACAGAATTTATTACCGCAACATTTTATTGTTTCTTAAAAAGGCGGTCCCTAAATATTCTACGACTTAAGCAAAACAATATTAAATTTTGTCATAAAACAATTTAAACCCTTTACCCAAAATACATTAAAAAAAATTCATAATAACCATAGATAAATTGTAATAATATCCTAAGAAGGGCAAAAAAAAAAAACTAATAAATAATAGAATAGAATGTAGTATAAAATATTTAAATTGCGCTATAAACCTCTGTTTATCCGTCTAGACACTTGTATAGAGACTAGGGTTCCTAGCCGAATGTTCATTCCCATGAACACACAAAACTTTTTTTTCATTATCACAACTTTTTATATAGGATATTATAAAGAAATTAATGCCCAAATAATCTATGTCGTAAAAATCCTTACACAGGGCCCTGCTAGTCTTCAGCCAGCACAGAAAATATGAAGAAACATTACGATGAATGAAACCTCAAGATGTCTTATGCTCCATTGGGAGAAAAGCATGACAGCAGAAGAAGAAACCAAGGCATTATTTACTTAACCATTAAGTGTATAACTTTTTCCAGTTTTTTTTTCATATAATTATTTAATATATTAAGGTACGTTCAGACTAATGAAATATTTGATATTTGCTTTAAACTGTGTGAAAATATTTTGTTTAATGTTCAAACTAAGCTCAAATATTTGACAATTTTTGTTTGTTAATATAGTTGGCAAATAGTGTCAAATAAAATAAATGAAATCATGTTTGCCATGCGTTCAGACTAAAAAAAATATTTGCATCAAATAATTATTTAATGGAAGTGTTCAAAAATAAAAATATTTTTCACAAAAAGTAAAAATGAGCGCAGAAGCTAATTTATTTGTTTTATTTTATGGAGCAGCATCTCTTATAATGTTAGAACAGGAGAATTAAAAAAAAAAAAAAAAACTGGAAGACAATTAGAACGGGAACATCGCTTAAATTTGCGAAAAATTGCAAAATTGTAAACAAACCCTAAAACATATTTGAAATCGCTAAATCGGTTAAAAGACAAAATGTCGGGGAAAAACAAAAAAAAAAATTTTCTTGCAAAAATAGCAAACAATTTTAATATTTCAAACAAGCCATAAAATTTATTAAAAGTCTCTCAAAGTATAAGGAATGGCAAAAATTCGATAAAAATTGATAAATTAGCGGAAACTCGCAAAAATTTGCTTATAGCGGCATGATAGCAAAGTCTAATATTTATTAAAAATTTTTTAATTTAAAAGATTTTGTTATTCGTGCTTAATTCCCAGTTTTTATTCTTGATAAAAACACTTGAAATTTATTGTTGATGGGATAAGCTATTCCTATGCGCATTTCACTGGTTGCTTAGGCCAGATCATCAGGAAACTTCATCCATTAAGATTTTGGAAAAACTAAAGATATTAAACCAAATAAAACTGTTAAGCGTATAAGAATCATAAGCAACAGCTCTACTTGTAACAATATCAAAGTTTAAACAAAAACATCAACAATAATAAACAGTGAGTTTATCTCTTCTTACATTCCCCACTACAATTGATTGGAATTCTTCCAACACTAATTGTAGTTGTAAGTAGGTTAAGAAAAAACAAAATGCAAAAAACAACTTGCAAAAGCATGTTGCCAAGTAGTTTTTTTTTAGGCCGTGCACTTGCCAGTTTATTATCAAAAGTAATTTTTGATGCGCATAGGAATAGCTTATCACATCAACAATAAATTTCAGGTATTTTTATCAAGAATAAAAACTGGGAATTAAGCACGAATAACAAAATCTTTTAAATTAAAAAATTTTGTATTCCCAAAAATTACTTTTGATAATTTATTAAAAATCTTTAAAACTGTAAAGAATCCGAAAACTTACAGGAAAAATTGCTTCTATTGGGAACATGGCTAAAATTATTTGTCGTTGTTTGCTCTTACAATTTTTTTCTAAAATCAAAAAAATGTTTGCTCAAAATCAGCAGCTATTTTAGTTGACACTTAATAATATTTTATGTTCATACTACGTTAACGAAATATTTGATGTTGGCTACCAAATATTTCATCAGTCTGAACGTATCTTAAGAACGAAACTTTATGTATTCCTCAATCAAAGTGTTTTTACAAGAAAACAAGAAAACGTGTACATTTAAACACCGTGGACGTGGCATTAGGCTAAATAAAAATGTTGTGCATTTTGTATTCCCCTGGACCTTTTTTAATTTCGAAGAATTTTTCTAGTTGACAACAAAATATTCTTTCTATAGCCATAAAGCTTCATACAAATAAAAGTTGTCCCAGCCAGGCCCAGGAGTTCGATAGTGTGAGCAACAAAAAACTCCATATAAAAAAAGTGGTCCTAGCCAGGCTCAGGTGGCAGTTTCTGCCATACAAATAAGGTCTCTACTTAAGGGTTAACATTTCTGGCATTTAGTTTTTAAGGTATTATGAAAAAATAATTGAGAAAACAAAAATCATAAAAAGTGCAATTATTGCATTTTGTTTTGGAACTCCTTATATATGCTTCCCATCATTTTTGGAGTCTTTGTAAAACTCATTTCAACAGACATGCGTTCAGTCGGTCAGACGGACAGACGGAAATCGTTAAATTGACTTTCCTATTCATTGGGACCCAGAACTTATAAACATTGTTACGTTTTTCTATTAATAAACTCGTTTGAGTTCTTTTTATTGCGAATCTAAACAAATCTATGTACTTATTCAACTTAACAAACTTTATTAGAATTAATTATTTTGTTCACAATTGTTTGTTACGAACAGAACCGTTAAATGTCTCCAAACAAACTAAAATAATTATTTATGTGTCACCCCCAAGGCGAATTCATGTAAACGGTGGTTTTGATACAACAAGCAACAACACCAAAAACACAACAATGTATTTTTTTGTTGCTTTCGTTGATCCATATGTCAAAATCACAAGGAACCTTTGATATTTCTCTCTCTTATTAAGAAACAAAAGTAGCACAGCTGTGTTTTCAACGCCACCTGAAAAATGAATTCGCCTTGGTCATCCCCTTTTATATTTCATAACAATTTCTAGACTTTTCTGAAACTCCCAGTAATTACAATTTATTATGTTTGAAAACCATTTCCAGAAATAACTGGGATATTCATGTACACAGAAAAAAATAACAAAAGTTATTTAGTAATTAAAGAAAATTTGTTGAAAGTTTTCTAATATTTTTAGCAATTTTCTTAATTAACATGTTTGTTAATTGTCATATCGAGGGCCTATATTCAAAACCCTCTATCTTTGATTTTCACGAAAATGACTTTTTAATGGGAAAATGTTTAGTAAAACAACTCTCATCTATGGTGTTATTTTAATAACAAACATATAATTTTTTGCTGTTTTATTTGCATTTTTGTATTTTCTCTATCTTGCACAGTTAATTTTTCTGAATGCAAACCCCTCTATCTTTTTTAATAATTAATTTTCAAATATTTTTGAATAACTTGTTCTTGCAATACATACATGTTTTTTTTGCTATGTTTTGCAAGCTGAACATGAATTTGAAATCAATGGTGATTTGTCCGCGTCAGTATTTGTTTCCTGTATTATTCATCATTTAAAAACGTGTTTCTTATCAGATTCATTGCCAATTACAATTTTCTTGGATGGTTGTGGCTACCAAAACCGTAACCATTATTTGTCAAATGCTCTATTTAATTTTGCTGCTGAAAATAATAAAGTTATTGAACAGAAGTTCTTAGAGAAAGCCCATACGCAAATGGAGTGCTATAGTGCCCATGCTAAGATAGAGATTAAGTTGAAAAATCCATCTATACACTTGCCAGTCGATTACGTTAGAATTACTAGAAAAGCCAGAAAGACCGTTAAAATTAACAATAAGATCGTGAAAAATCCGTTTGATGCAGAATATTTAAATTATGATTTCTTTAATAATTACAGTGATGACAAACTTTTGCGTTCTTTTTTTTCAATTAGAACAGGACGAGTAAGGAACGATCCTACAGTGTCTTATTTAAGATCTCTTTTACATCTTCCAGATGGTAGCGTAAAATATAAATTAAATTTTGATACAGATCACATTGATTTACCTGTTCGTATTAAACCTAATACAGAACATATTGAACCAAAACCTCTATATTCTGCTCCACTTTCAATTCAACCAAATAAGTGGAAGCATTTGCAAGATTTGAAGAGCGTTATACCACCGGAATAACATTATTTTTACGATCATTTACACCAATCAAACTCCAAACAAACTTAAAAAAGCAAAAAAACTTTTTGTTATTCCTAATTGTTAATTTTTTATCTTATGTTGTATTATTAACCTTTATCTTAAATAAAACACGTTAAACACTGTAGCTTCGCTCAGACGGTGGTCAGATCTTACAATGTTGTCACTAAAATTGCCTAAAAATGTCTTGCAATTGTGTGAAATTGCCTAAAAATGTCTTGCAATTGTGTGAACATTGTTAGCTCATTTTGATTTGGCAGATGTGTAAAAATGACAACATTGTAAGATCTGACCACCATCTGTAAGAAGCTTGACAGATGACATAAATAAAATCAAAATAATTTATTTTTATTAAAATGCAAAACCCTCTATCTTTTAATTTTCATACATACATATTGAATATTTTTGAGAAGCAAAACCCTCCATCTCGCATAAAGTCCCCAATAATGCAAAATTTTATAAACCAATTATCTGTGAGATTCAGTAGTTGATTTAAAAAATATTGCAAAATACCGAATTTTAATAACTCAATTAATACGTGAAAAAAAACTGTTTTTTTCGCTCTCCTGAAAATTTGTGTTTTTTAAGATAGAGGATTTTGAATATAGGCCCTCGATATTAACAATTTGTTTTATTTGTAGAAGATTAATAGAAAAAAATAATTTTGTGTCAAAAAATTAAAAATATAATATAAATAAAATCTGGATTTTCGATTTAAAATCTTTAAAAGAATGATGACTATTGCGAAACTTAATCAATCTATACGGTAAGTAACGTTATTATCTAATGATTTATAAATAAATTTATAACATTATTTTTTAAATTATAGATTTTGAAATATAGCTCATAATAATGCCAAGATTCCGTTTTGTGCTAATGTATGTGCCTCCTAGTACATCCAGGTCTTAATTTAGATAATGTATAAATTTATTAGTGATGTTATTTAATATTTTGCTAAAAATATTTTTTTTCAACTTAGTTAGCAACAAAATATTTTGTTAATGTGACAAACTCACAATAATAAATTATATTTTATTGTTAACAAATATTTCATTCAATATTAAAAACTCATTGTTAAAAATATTTGTTGAGTTTTAAGAAATTTTAATTAACAAAATAATTTTTTGTATTTACAAATTTAGTTGTTGGTGCCTTTTTAATTAAAAAGTTAATTGTATTGACGAATATGGTATTCAATATGACAATTGATTTGTCGTAATTATTTCTATGTAGTAACTGTTAGAATCTAAATACACTTTTAGGCGGTAATACAGTTGTGTTGGAAATTATACATGACAATTTCAAGTAACTTATATAACATTAAACTATAACTTACAAGATAACTTATAACTATAACTATAAATAATTGTTAGATAAATTTACTTTCGTTACAATATCTAAATATCTAGACAAAACTCTTTTTTATTTGGCATAAGTATAAAGCTAGAAGTTAAGAATTAGATTGTGTGCCAAATATTTTATATATGACGTTTACTTGTTAAATTATGGAGTGCTAAAGTGTCGTCGTTTTTGAAGAATTATATTAAATATTTGCTTCGAAATAAAAACAAATAAAACAAAGAAATGAAGATAGGGTTATTGCGGATTTAAAAAAAAAAAAATGAAAAAACGGGGTCTTACTTAGAAAAGTTGGAAATTAAAATGACTGGATGCTAGGTTTTGGGATTCTTTACGCGTGTCTAGAAACTTGCATGACCCTTAAACTTATGAAGATTCTATTCTCAACACTTTGCAGCATATTGAAGTCATCCTTGGCTAATTTTGGTAAAAAAATAGGCCTATGTTAGAAAATTTAATTTAAATTGGTCATTTCCGGATTTGCAAACGAAATTTTTTTTTTTAAATACTTTATTTCTTTTTGAAAAGACCAAAATGATTTTCTATAAGAATCACTTATCTTAATTTTTGATATTATTTGTTTCTAGTTCGAAACAATAATTTTAAAAACAATTTTTTAAAAACGGCAACATTAAGCAACGCATAACTGGACAATTAAACATTATACCAAAAAAATTTTTTGGCACACACATTCATATCTTTATATGTCATAGTTGATATTAAAACAGCATGACAAGCTTATTTATATTAACACTATCCACTTGTATTGAATGGTATAACAACATGGAATAGTTTTTAGTCAGAAAGTTGTGGTGCTTGTCTTTTATTCCAAAATTCAAGGAATTTTTTATCCGAATAGAAACCCTAATAATTTTTAAGTATGTTAATGCTTAAGAAATTCAAAAACAAATAACAAAAAAAATATTCGTGGCTGTGTTGATGGTGTTCTTAACGGAAGGTCTTTATGTGGGACATTTTGCCAAAACTCCTTTTTAAACAATCATTAAAAAAGTAGTCAAATTACATCGTGATGATATAAAATACAGATGTTTCCACTTAGGAAAATAAATTTGGCAGATAAATATATAAAGAGGTCTTTAGTTAAAAAAAAAATTAAATAATCTTATTTAATAAAATATGACTATGAAAAAGTGTAAAGGCAAACATTCGGGCAACTACATATGTACGTTATTATGCACTAAACATTCGGGCAACTAATATGTACGTTATTATGCACTAAGTCAAAAAATTGAGGAGAGTCTGAGTCAGAAATATAAAAACATTCTTTTGTGGCTCTACTTGGAAAACAGTAAAATAATTAGCAGTTGCGCAAAAACTTTGGAACCTTAAAAAAATGTGAAAACTTTAAGAAACAAAGTGCAGTCTGAAACCGACTATTTCATGCTAAAGCAATTTTTGTGTATGTAAGGACTACGTTGTGGATTCTGGCTTATCTAAAAACTGCCGATTTAACCGATTTTATTATGAAAAATAATTGAAAAAAGAATTCAATATTAAATCAAACAGAAGATAATGCTTGATTCAATTCAATTGGCTTTAGTAGTTAGAAAATTTTATGGCAATAAATATGTTTAAATTCAATGTTGAGAACGTGGCCGCCGCGGCTAGCGCCTCCAAGCTTTATCTTGATGTTTAATTTAAAAAAATTCATTTTCAATTAATCAAGCAATATTCCAGCAATAACTCATTAAATATTAGCTTCTGACCTGGCACTTTATATATTCCCAGAGAAAATTTTGTTCTTTCTATTTATTTTGATGCGTGCTATAAAATTTCCAAAAAAAAAAAATATTAATTTTATTCAACATTTTTTATTTTTCGAATTTATTCTATGAGTTACATTTCAGTTATGTATTTTATAAAGCTTTTTTGTAATAGTTCTATTCCTTAAATTTTTAGAAATGACTTTTATACACCACCAGACTATTATATTGTATTTTCTTGTTACATTTTACCTTAGCTATCCTTTGGATAGCAATGAAGTATATAGTATGTACAGAAAAATTTACAATTATTAGACACCAGCAGAATGTAATGCATTTTGTGGTCCGCTACGGCCTTCGTCAGCATTCTTTGTGTCACACTGGATAGTGATACTTTATAAATTGAATGTATTTAACTCAACTATTTTTAACAAATAGAAACTGGGAATTATCTCCTTTCGTAGGTTACTTTATATTATATTCAACATTTTTTATTTTTCGAATTTATTCTATGAGTTACATTTCAGTTATGTATTTTATAAAGCTTTTTTGTATTACAAAATTCGAAAAATAAAAAATGTTGAATATAATATAAAGTAACCTACGAAAGGAAATAATTCCCAGTTTCTATTTGTTAAAAATAGTTGAGTTAAATACATTCAATTTATAAAGTATCACTATCCAGTGTGACACAAAGAATGCTGACGAAGGCCGTAGCGGGCCAGAAAATGCATTACATTCTGCTGGTGTCTAATAATTGTAAATTTTTCTGTACATACTATATACTTCATTGCTATCCAAAGGATAGCTAAGGTAAAATGTAACAAGAAAATACAATATAATAGTCTGGTGGTGTATAAAAGTCATTTCTAAAAATTTAAGGAATAGAAATATTACAAAAAAGCTTTATAAAATATTAATTTTATTTATTTCCTTAAAAATTTCCATTTTTGGATCTTTATTTTTAACAAAAATTTCTTTAAAATTTTTTATTAAATTTTTAATTTTTTTTTTTTCATTTACGTGCTATTTTTATAAAAAACAAATATTACTAATACGCCACACGTTATTATAAACTTGGACCCTTAAGATATGCCAAGTTTTTATTATGTAAGACCTTGCACATTAATATTGACATATACTTCATACCACAATTAAAAATCAATCATACGTTCGTATATTTTGTGAATACGCTGAAATGTATGCTTCTATTTTATGTATGATTAATTATATTTATAATAACTGAAGTACAATGGGGCGTTTACTTAATATTAATTATATTAATAAGTATTGCAAAATAATACAAGGGGAAATATTATTTACGCTTTTAATTGAATTTTAGGTTAAAAAATCGCATGAAAATAATTAAAAATTTTTATTTATAATAATTATATAAAAATAAACAGTTGTAAGCAGCAAGTTGGCACTGAAAGGTGTAAATTTTTGCCTCTAACGTGTTTACTATTTTAAATTGTTAAAAACTACACAATTTCTTGTTACCAGTTTTTTATTCAAAAGTGGGGAAAGCATTGGGGCAGCAATTCCAAATTCAAAGCTCCAAGACGATTGGTGTCCAAGGTCGTGCAGCTTGACACCCCTCGGTTTAGTGCTGATAAAACTGCAACAATTGTCGTCCTGGAGGTCAGCAAAGCTCGAGCTTTTTCTTTTTTATTTACTCATCCGCTATACGGATATAAGTTATCGTACAATTCTTTGTCTATAATGAAAAATTTTCTATGTTTAAGTAATTTATGATAAAATTGTTAGCTCTTTGTTCATTGCGGCGTGTAGGAGTGTATTTTCATCGCTATATCACGTCCATATCAGCATGATTTTTAACAAAGGTTATTTTCTTCTATACCTTCTACGCCTTCATTTAATGATGCTTGTGTAATTTTGTATATATTGTTTCTGAATATGTGTCCTAGGTATGAAATTTTCATTATTTATATTGTTCATAATAGTTTATAATTGATATAGATAATAATTGCCGGTTGACATTCATCCTTTTTAGTACTTCGTTATTGAAAACTCGGGCAGTCCGTGGTATTTTCAGAACTCGGCGAAATATTCACGTATTTCAAAAGCCTCCAATTTTTTATAATCCAAGGCTTTTATTGATTTAAACCCGCGCATTCCGTCCACCATGTTTCGCTGATACCACAAATGCCTACTTGAAGCCGGCTCATTTTACATATTGCTTTGTTTATCTTTCCAGTTTAGCAAATACTACTATTGTTCAAATTGTACAACTTTCAAGGGAGGTGACTTAAGTGATTTCCTATTTCCTTCTAAAGGGTTTAAATATTTTTGTCTGCTTTTCAGCCACTCCAATGGAGTCGAGACTCTGTTAGCAGTCGACCAATATGAAAACAGATACTGCGACGTTACTGTGTCTATTTAATATTTAATGGCGCCAATTGCTCAACTAAGCTTCAAACGGCACTAAGTTTTTTAATAGAACACTCTGGCAATAGAGTCTCGCTGAGACCCTAGACTGTAATTTGCTGGCTTGTCCACCACTGCCTATTAAATTCCCAGCTGCCCTGCATACGTCAATAATTTCCACTACCCGCAACCTGTGGAGGCGCCTCGTAGCACCCTGCTGTGATTCCTGAGAGGAACAAGTACTCGAACAAGTGTCCTAATTCGTGTCCTAATTCGTGTCTATATGCCTAAAATCATTTTCAAATTTGAATGTATTTTTCTTTCGTAGAAAACAACTAACAATGTAATCAAATATGCATTGGAACAACAAAGAGGGCGTTATCTACAAGGATCGGAGAACATAAAATGGACATTGCAAAACAGAAGGAGACCACAGCTTTAGCTATGCATATAATTGAATCCCAACATGTACCAGATTTCCAACAAATAAGGATATTAGACAAAGAAGACTCTACAAGAAAACGATTTACTAAAGAAAGCTTAAGGATCCAACAAAACATAAAAAATACGTTGAATCTGAAAGAAGATACGAACAACATTTGTGCAAGTTATCGAGTCGCCATAAAATAAGTTGTGTTGTGGAAAAATGTTTTTTAAAAATAACTCAATGTTTTATGTTGTTACGTTATATATGTTAAATGTAAATTTTGTCATTTTGATGTAATAATATAAAAAATGTAAGTTTTCCACGTTATTTGTTAAAAATTTTGTTAATAAAATGTTATGTTTTTATTAAATAGACGTATCCCCAGAAGAAGTCGACAAAAAATCGACGAAACGTCGGGAAAAAAATGTATTAAAATTGTGTTTTAATTACATTAAAGATTTTAGGCCGTATTAGCTTGATAAGGAAATATAAAAATGAATTTAAAAATTGGCCAAATAGAAAAACAACAAAAGTAATATATCGGAGAGCTTGCCGAAAATTAATTATTTAATTCATACAAAACATAAAAACAATAGCAAAACAAAACATGAAGGGGTTTTTCAAACATATACAACTTAAATATGACAAAGAAACTTGCAGAGTGATGAAGGAATATTGTAATGAAGTCAGACGATTAGCACAACAACAAGAAAGGTTAACATTTTTACTGTCGTGTAGAAGTTATGGTATAATTCCAACACATACAACAAATTCTACAGTTCAGGTTAAACAATTATTTCAATGCCGTACAATTATAAATCAGTTGGGTAAGATAGAGCACAATTTTCATAAAAGAATTCTTAATTTGGAGATTTCACAAACAGCAACAAATATAAAAATAACAAAAAGAAAAATTTATCACATGAGCACTGGTATTGAAGAAATGGTAACTGGTGATGACTATAAAAATTTTATTAGCAAACAAAATGATAGAATGAAACACATAAGAGAAGAAGTAAAAACAAAACAGCTGATTAAATTAACTACACTGAAAGAAAAACAGTTTAAATCATATGGACTAATTTTCAACAATCATTGGTTTGAAAATAAAACTAAAGTAAATATACCTATGGAAAGTAAATGGATTCTTTCGTTAGGGAAAAAATTTGCGTTACCGGTAAATGAAAAAAATTTTTCTCCGATTAACATAATTGCGGATATTGAACAATGTATCCAAGATATAGATGAAAATTCTGACAAGGAAAAGGATATTGCTAGAACTAAACTAGCAAATGGTATAAGTTCCTTTAAAAGGAAATTTAGAAATACACCTAAAGAAAAATTTATTTCAACAGTATTCGAAAAAACTAAACAATTTTTAAAAAAACATCAGGATTTGATAATAATAAAAGCAGATAAGGGTAACAAAACGGTAGCCATGTATAAACAAGAATATGAACAAAAGATGGAAAATATTTTAGAAGATAGAAACACTTACAGAACAATACGAACTGATCCGACCCATAAGCTTCAAAAACAAAACAACAACATCATTTCGGAGTTAGAAAAGAATGGATTCATTGATATGTGGCAAAAGCGTGGACTTATTTGTCATGCGGCTACTGCACCCAGAATTTACGGGTTACCAAAAATCCATAAACCAGACGTTCCTCTTAGACCAATTGTGTCGTCAGTACAAGTGCCATGTTATAGACTGTCCAAATATTTGGGAACAATTCTCAACAACATTATTTCTAGGGAATACAATATTAAAAATTCGATGGAATTAAAGAATCAATTGGTTAATATAAAACTTGAGACACAGGACATATTAGTTTCTTTTGATGTTATCTCACTATTTACAAATATACCTGTACACACTGCTATCAAAAATATTATGGATAAATGGCCGACAATCCAACAGTTCACTAATATTCCAAGACCAAAGTTTTTAGAAATTTTGAAATTCTGTTTGACAGACAATAATTACTTTGTTTATGATAGAAAGGTAATAAATCAAATATTTGGAATGCCAATGGGTAATCCGCTCTCGCCAACAATAGCTGATATTGTTCTTGACAATTTGTTGGACGATGCAATATTAGAATTAAAAAACAAAAATATTAATATTAAATACATAGCAAAATATGTAGACGACATTTTTGCTATAATTAATAAAGACGATAAAGATGAAATTCTTAAAACTTTTAATTCACACCATGAAAAAATCAAATTCACCCTTGAATTAGAAGAAAACAATGAAATAGCATATCTTGACGCAAAACTACGCAGAATTAAGGATACAATTGTTTTCAATTGGTACTCTAAGGAAACAGCTTCAGGTAGACTCATGAATTTCAACGCTACACAACCCAGGAGTCAAATCATAAATACAGCGAAAAATTTTATAGAGAGGGTATTGAAAATCAGCGACGAACTATAACATAAACAAAATTTATGAAATATTAACACAAAACAGTTTTCCAAAAAAATTAATTAAATCTTTAATTGATGACGTAAATAGGCGGTTAAAAAATAATAACATAATTGACAATACTGATGAAAAAGAAAACAGGAAATTTTACAGTGTACAATACATCCCTGGCCTAACTGACAACAGAAACATGAGAGAAACACTGAAACAAAATAACATATGTTTTGCGTATAAACCAAACAAAACAACAAGTGCAATATTTACGAAAATAAAAGCGCCAGTGGAAAAACAACAACAAAGTAATGTTGTTTATGAAATCAGGTGTAAGGGAAATGACAAAGAACAATGTAATCAAATATACATTGGAACAACAAAGAGGGCGTTATCTACAAGGATCGGAGAACATAAAATGGACATTGCAAAACAGAAGGAGACCACAGCTTTAGCTATGCATATAATTGAATCCCAACATGTACCAGATTTCCAACAAATAAGGATATTAGACAAAGAAGACTCTACAAGAAAACGATTTACTAAAGAAAGCTTAAGGATCCAACAAAACATAAAAAATACGTTGAATCTGAAAGAAGATACGAACAACATTTGTGCAAGTTATCGAGTCGCCATAAAATAAGTTGTGTTGTGGAAAAATGTTTTTTAAAAATAACTCAATGTTTTATGTTGTTACGTTATATATGTTAAATGTAAATTTTGTCATTTTGATGTAATAATATAAAAAATGTAAGTTTTCCACGTTATTTGTTAAAAATTTTGTTAATAAAATGTTATGTTTTTATTAAATAGACGTATCCCCAGAAGAAGTCGACAAAAAATCGACGAAACGTCGGGAAAAAAATGTATTAAAATTGTGTTTTAATTACATTAAAGATTTTAGGCCGTATTAGCTTGATAAGGAAATATAAAAATGAATTTAAAAATTGGCCAAATAGAAAAACAACAAAACTAAATTTTTTATGTTTTATCTTAGAAAATTCTCTCGGACTTGAAAAACAACAACCTTTAAAAGACTTGGAATATGAAGTACAAATTTCTTAAACATTTCCACAAATTGCGGTATAATGTTGACCGCTCGATTGCCTAATATTTAATATTTAATTGGCTTTATATTAAAATGTGCATGTTGGTTTTAAAGAATATGTATATTACAGACAACAAAATGTATTTTTTTTTCTGAAATTGCCACAAATCAAGTTATAGAAAAAAGAAATGCCTGTCAAAATCTAATTTACGAGAAATTGACCGAAATTAGGTTTTTTTTCTTGTTTCAATTTTTTATTCAACAAAGTTTTATGCAAAAAAAAAAAAAAAAATTAAGGCTTTCATTAAAATAAAAAAAGTTGTTTGTCACCCTCTTGAAATTAAAGTAGTTATTTTAATAAAATTATTTTGGGAAAAAAATAAATAAAATGATTATTTGAAAAAAAAAATCCAGATTTAAATTAAAACTTTTCTAAAGGACCAAACAAAACAAAATCTCTTTGAATTAAAGCTTTTTGAAACAGCCAATTTGTTTTTAGCTAAAAATAGATATTATTATTAAAGGCAAAAGTTTGGGTAACAAATTTTTTAAAAAATGTAGTAGCGTTACAAAATATTTTATATTACAAAACAAAAATCGACAAACTGCACAAACGCTGTTATTTCAAAAAAAAAGAAACAAAAAAATTTTCAAGTAGAAGTATCATTTACAGGTGGTGGTCGTAGTCATTTGTTCTTTATCTTAACTACATAAACTTATAAGAATATGTTTGCTAAACTACACTTACTATACACACCATCTCCTAAACGTTGAACTATTTCTTTAGTAAATGAGTAAATGTTTTTACAGTATGTAAAAAGTGGCTTAAATACTAGCACAAGTGGCAAAAGGCAGCAAAAAAATTAAATAGAAGTTTTTGGCTTGTGTTTAGTAAATTCTTAAAATGCCCAACAACTGCAAACGTATGTTTAATTTTTTTTCTTTTCTACTTTATGTTCATATGGAAAAGCATTTATTTTTTTTTTTCAACATTTCAAAGACAGACAACAGATGTGTAAAATTATATAAAATTTTATAAAATTTCTTTTCCAAGAATACCAAATGTATGTAGAAAAAAAGAAGTACAAAACATGCAATATTTATAAAATCTAGATTGAAGCCAACATCTCAAAAGCCATGAATTAACACTTTTTCGTTTGGACATGAGTGTTCTCTGTTTTGGTTTAGCCAATAGCGAAACAGCAAGTCACAAACAGTTTGAATTGGAAAGATTAAGAAACCAGAAATGCCTTAGTAGTCAACAGTCAAAGTCCAATTTAACAAGCGTGAATATTTAGTCGGCTAAGACCGACCATATTATACCTCAAACAACGTTTAACCTTAAAGTAAAAATGTATTTGATATTAAGGTATTGGGTGATTTTTCAAGAGCTATAGGAAAGTTTTTTTTAAAAAAAAACACATAAAATTCAGAAAAATGCATGAAATCTTTATTTGAATCGATAGTACGGTCCATATTATTTAATGCTTGAAGATTATTTCATGTAAATGTTGACAGTGACTGCGCCTCAAATGGTCCATCCGCTTAGTCCAATTTTGGCATACTCTTTCCAACATTTCGGCCGGTATCTCATGAATAAATGCTTCAATGTTGTCTTCCAATGCGTCAATTGAAGCGGGCATGTGTGTATAGACATGAGCTTTAATGCGTTAAATCGCACGATCTAGGCGTCCAATTGATCGGTCCCGAACGTGAAATAAAATGTTCACCGAACTCGCCTCTCAATAAGTCCATTGTTAAGCGTGCTGTGTGGCATGTGGCACCGTCTTGTTGAAACCACATGTCATTCAAGTCAAGTTCTTGCAGTTTGGGCAAAAAAAAAGTTGGATATCATCTCACGGTAGCGCTCACCATTCATAGTTACGTTACGATTCGCATCATCTTTGAAGAAGTACGGTCCAATGATGCCACCAGCCCATAAACCGCACCAAACTGTGACTTTTTCTGGATGCATTGGTAGCTTTTGCAATGCTTCTTGCTGATCTTCACTCCAAAATCGAAAATTCTGCTTATTAACGTACCCATTAAGCCAAAAATGAGCTTTGTCGCTGAACACAATTTTTCGATAAAAAAGTGGATCGCATTTTGATAATAAAATTCAATAATTTGCAAGCGTTGTTCGTTTGTAAGACGATTCATGGTTAAATTATGGACCAAACTGAAGATGTTTGACAGTGAAACAAAACACGAAACGTGCGTCAGCTTTTTAAACCAGTGTTGCAATAAACATAATAATAGCTAAAAAATCACCCGATATAAGTCAAAAAAATCGGTTGTGTACTTCTGAGCTAAAAGACTATTTCAGATATCTTCAGTAGAATTGTATGGCGATTCCTTTCTTCAAATATAAAAACCCTCTATTACTCATTATAAGGGGTCATTTTTTTCTTTTTTTTAACTTTCGCAAAAAAAAAAAATACTAAAACGGTTAAAATTGTCTACGAAAATTTTCTTCATCAAATTTTACTAGGAGTCTTCAAAGGCCAAAAAATCGTGTAATGTATGTAAAACGGGCTTTCAAAAAATTCCAAAATTTCAAGGCCCGGAGTTTCGAAATGTAGCGGCACATATTTATTTACATATTTATTAGCATATCTATTTTATTTATTTATTATATTGATAACCTGCTTAATTGTTATGGTTACTATAACTTTAATTTTTACATCACTAGCATGTGTGATCGATCTACTTTGAAAACAACACTGCAACAGGAAAATGCTCTTTTGTTGAGTAAAAGCTTATTTGGAACTAACGAGTGTTTGCTTGTTGCTGACTTGAAAGCTCATATTGGAGAGTGTTAAAGCAGAACACTCGACGAAGGCAGCTCATTCTTGCCTTGCAGGTTGGTCTGAATGCTTATACAAGCCAATTGTATTTACTGCGCATACTTCGTGATGGCGATAGCTGTCGTTGTATGTGTTTGAATACAATTAGCTAATTAATCAAAGTTGTTGTTGGTCGCGATGGTGACCGCATTGACTTTGAATTACGCATAACAAATTCATTCTTGTCTTGCAGTTATCGTTGTATATTTAATAATTGAACTTTTCTTAAAAAAACCCAAAAACTGATTAAATTAATAAACTTTTGTAATTTGAAAATAAAATCATTACAGAAATTCTTTTTCTAACGACGAAGTGAATGATTTTGGGTTTCCTCTTTGACCTGTGGGCACCAGAGAATGACAACAAGTACCCACAATAAACAAATACGTTTACTCACGCTTTTCGTTACTGTGTATACACATACTTTTAACCAGCATTCGAAAATAAACAGTGCATTATTTAGCGTTCGGCTCACACACCCAAGAACGATATCTATTTTTTTTTAATGATTGTGTAAACGAACACAACCCTTAATACTGCTCGTAACTATTTTCAAGAAAGAACCGAACATTATATATTGTTCTGTTCTTCGTTAAAAACAGAACAATTGGAGTGATCCTGTAGACAAACATTATATTTTAATGTTCTAAAATGTTTCTTTTTTTACATTGATGAAAACATGAACCAACAAAAATTTTTAGCAAATTAATTTCATGTTGTAAAATTTGTTTCTTCATAAAAATAAATTAATGAAAATTAAATTTAATTAACTTCAGCCTGATTAAAATATTAAAATTTCGAAAACATTTTCTATCCGCTTTTTATAACATCGTTAAGAAATGAAGCAAAGGAAAAATGTCCTAAAAGGTGTATTCAAATTGGATATTTAGAATTGAATTGGAATACTTAAAGTCAACTTAGGCCCGATTTTGTCGGCCGTATAAAAAGTGTTTCATTATTACAACTTTACTTTAACCTGCCAGGTAGGATAAACCTTAATTTACTTTATCGCTCACTTTAGGTTAAAGTAAAGTTTTAATAATGGAACACTTTTTTTAAGGCCGTTTTAAGTCTACTTTTAGCTATCGGTAAGTTGTGAAAGCGGGCCTTAGTCTTCTAAACAAATTACGTGAAATATTTTTAAAAATTACCTTCAAATCCAGATTCGTCATCGATTCTATATAAAATCAAGGTTTTCAAAAATTGCAAGTGAATATATTATTTTTTCTTTTTTTCTTTTAATATTCTTAGTAAGGTTTAAAAGAAATTTTTTTTCCGTAAAAAATCTGGTCAGAATGTAAAAAAATAGAAATGAAAAAAACACTTGATTCAATGCAACTTTTTTTTTTAATTTTCTGATTCCCTTTCGCTATTAGTTTGACTATTTTTGCATTCTAACCAGTATACATTATTATATATTTATTTTAGAAATCACATTTCATATGCAATTGAAAATCTTAAAATTTTTAAAATTAATTTTGCAAAATAAGCATTTCGCTAAAACTTGATTGATAACTTCTGATAAGCAAAATGTGCGAAAATCTAAGAGAGCTTAATCTTAATGTAAAATTTCTTTGGCAACAATTTTCTAATGTATTCAATGTAATTATCTGGCAATATTATCAATTTATCATCTAAAACAATTGGCATCGTATAGCGATTTAAAAATTTGTTAAAAATTAAAAAAAAAAAACTTTGCCGGTACTCATAACTTTTTCAATGTGAAAACAAAAAATAAAATAAGTTTAAGAAATCGCCAACTTTTTTTAATTTCGTCAAAAAAAAACACCATGTTGCCAAACACAAAATTGAATTGAATGAATTGAATTGAATGAATAAAATAACGTATTAGGTTAAGATTTGATTAATTATTGTTAGTTTATATTTAATATATGAAGATTCAATAAATAAATAACGAGAAAAAAAAAAAAAAAAAACTTATAAAAAGATTTTAACGAGATATTGCTTACACAGAAGAATATACTATAGAAAGGGCCACTTGCTTAAAACAGCTTTGGTCAGTTCTCTTGGCTGTTAAATTGTTAGGTGGTCAACTGTGTAAAGAACCCAAGGTACTTTCACACATAACAAATATTTGACGAAAAATCCGAAAATTAATATTTTTATTGACTTACTAAACATACTATTAAAAACTAAATTTGTAACGTTTATGTCGTCAAATATTTGTTTAATGTGACCATACCTTAAAAATTTTCCTCAAACATTCAGTTTGCCTAGTTTTGTCCAAATATATTTCTTCTTTTTATAAACGAACTAAACAAAAAATCCAAAATACAAATACCGAAGTGTTTTCTTTTGTTAATGTTAAATTTATGGCAAAAAGTGGAAAATATTTTTTGGCAAACAAAAATTTACATTTATCTTCAGATTGTTTTTGTTTTTTTTTTTTTTTTTTTTTTTTTTTTTTTTTTGTTGACAGTCCCAACTGAGTTAAATGCAACATTTCTGCTTTTTATTTTGGCTCTCACAATATTTTTCAACACACTTGAAAGTTTTGTGTGCAACCAACCAGCAGTCAAAAAAGAATTTAAGGAAAATTTAAGAATTTTCATTTTCACAGGAATTTTTCTCCTTTTATTCTGTGACAGATTGAACTTCACTAGGATTAACATCCGCATTTTTTCACTTTATCACACAAAATATTAATAATGCTTGAATTTAAAAATTAATTTTATTTCAATCCTTTTATGTCGAATCAGTTTCATAGCAACTTTGTAAATGAATCAAGTTGGATGTAATTACTTTCATCGCATTCGCATTTAATTAGTTGGAAAACGTTGCTCTTTCTGTTTTAATCTCTCTTGAGAATTTTTAAACAAAAATCAGAGATGAATTAAATGTTGGTTATTTGTCGTAAAAGTGAATTAAGCGATCTGTTTAACTACGTATTTTAATTTGTATATCATGTTATGATGGTGGTATTCACGAGGGATTCGTTAACAATCTTCAACGGTATATGGAGTCGCAGAGAACGTACATTATTTAACGGAGTTAAAATACATATGCCGTAATAATTGAATATATGCATTAGCTTAGTAAAGAAAAAGAATTTACAAATTAGTATTGTGGTTAAAAATATTAAAAATTTGGATTAAATAGAATTTACAAATTTTAAAATTTCTCATGCCACCTTCTTTAATTGAAAATTTTGTGTTTCCAAAAATTACTTTGATAATTTATTGTAATAAGGTATTTATTAAAAAAAAAAAAACAGTTTTTTGCCTCTACGGAAAATTTTAAAATTTTGGGTCGACTCTCTTTAGAGGAACCAGTGATTATCATTAAATTTGATGTACTTTTTCTAGTCATACGAATTGATGTAAAAATGTATGACAATATCTACATTTCGCCATCAATTTAATACGAACTTTTGGCATTTTTCGCGTAAAAGAAAAGAAATTGTTTTGTATAAATATCATTTCTTAAGGAAGGTTGGCCCACATTTGGGGGTCTATCTCTTTTTGCTACGGTACCAATTTAACTGAGTTTCAATCTCAAAATTAACACAAGAACTATAAGCAAATTGACATTAAAAATATACGTAGTACAGGGTGGCGTAGAATAAGGTATATGGTATGAATTCTTTTTAATTTTTTTAGTTATTATTTTTTCTTTGTGTAGAAGACTTGGGGAAAAAATTATGAATAAGACCGCATTTTGATTATGCAATTAACGCCGAGTTTTTTTTTTATTTTCTTTTAAAGTAGCTACGAAACTCTTTTCACATTTACATTTAAATTTTTTTCAAGCATTTTTTCAATCAAATGAAAAAAACTACTGTATTGTCAACCAAACATTTTCTATAATTACTAAGCGATTAAAAATTCTAATAGATACAAATAAAAATCGCAACTTTTTTAATATGTAATACATATTCTATTATTATTAAAATACATACCGCATTGATCATAAAGAGGTTATTTCATCAATCAATCAATTTTAAATTTAATATTAAATGCATGCGAATAAAGATTTTTAAGCAAATTGTTTCATTACCAAAAAATACACAAAGTACCAGATATTTTTATAGCGGGTAAATATAAATATAACGTGTCGATTTTTCTCCAAAAAGCAAAAAATAAAAATTTTGAGTTAATTCTCTCTTTGTGAATAAGTGTGATATGTATGTTTATACATGTTTGTAATTATTTATAAATTATTCAGATTTAAAATGATCTCTATAGCTAATATTTAGTTATAATTAAAAAATGTACTTTCTGAGTAACGTACTTTTAAAAAAGGGACTTTTTAAAAATGTACTATTTTAAGAAAGCGGCTTTCTGGAAAAATTAAGATTTTTTAAGACACATTTACACTTTTTAAAATATGTAATTCTTAAAAAGATGTTCAAAGATATCCTAGAGGGAAGCGAACTAACACTAAAGTAGGCCCGTGATAGGTCGTTGGTGGTAGAGACCGGTTCTAGTTCTAAACCACTTACACATGGGGTTGTCATTGGAGCGGGTCAATTGACACCATTTGACCAGTCACAGATCTATTCTCAATGAACGTACTTAGTGTCAGTTACTAAAATGTAGTATTATTTCAATACAATGTAGTATTATTTCAATAAAACAAGTCCCAGAATTAAATTCAAGAACCAAATTTTAGAAAGTACCAAAAAATGTGCTACAGCACCGGTGAATACTGTACTCTAATTCATTACTTTTTCTACCATTTTGTTCTTCATAAACCAGTTAAGGGATTGTTTCTTTTTTCACTGGTCATTTCTTTTTGTCTTTTCTTTTTGTACTTTTTCTATTTTCACAAATCCCAGGAGCGGTCTGTTGGACCAATTGACACAAATTTCCCGCAGGATACAAATATATCTGAGAAGCAACACGCCAATTACAAAAAGGTCAAAATGTTTTTTGTTATTAAAAGTGCATGATACTGAGTTGTTTTTAACTTTTGATTGTAAAATTAAAAAACACAGTCGAATTTTTTAATTTTAATTTTAAATTAATTTAAAATATTTTTATGAAAGAAAAAACGATTTTTCTACAGCAGAGAACTTGACAAAATTTCGAATAAAAAAATTTTTAAAAACAAAAAAAAAAAAAAAAATTAAAACAAAAATGACAAAAACTAACTGCCTGTTAAACGATTTCGAACGTCAACGTTCGCATAGAAATTATATTTAAAACAAAAACTAATTTTCGAATTTTGTTAATTCTTGTACTAGGAAACAAATTATTAAAAATTTATTTTAAAGAAGTACCAAAAGACATTCTTCTTTGATATGAGCCCACACTTTATTTAAAGTTTGTATTAGTAACGCTCCGGATGAATCTTTAAAAAGTGTTGCCGTAACTAAAAAAATAAATAAAAAAACTGAGTGAATACTTTTTTCAATTTTCTCTGCCGTTAAGTGTCCGCTATTAAGAATCAAAAGAGAAACTTACCACATTTTATTTCTAACTTAGAGATATATGATCTTTTTTTAGAGGTCCAAACGCATTTATTATTTTTTTTTTAATTTAGTACTTTAGATTAAAAGCTATAAATATTTTTCTGTACGATAAAATTATCCTATTTTCTTTTTACTGTGTTTAAAAATTAACATTCTAAAGAAATTAACTTCAAGAAACTCTCTACCGTTATTAGACATTATTATTTGTTTTTGCAAAAAATATGAAAATCTTAAATATTTTCTTTAAATTTTTAATATTCTTTAATTAGGCTTGTTCATCAAATTTAATTTTTATTAAATAATTTTCACTGAGGAAGGAATTTTACAACTTGGAATTCTTTTATTAAAACTAATTGATAATTTTTCTTTGGCTGATCTGGAATTTGAGCCCGGGTTGATTTTTACATGTTTCAAGAATCACCACATTCTATCTTCAAAAAATCTTTGAGTTCAAACCACTGCGGTGCCCGCCAGCCAACAGTCAAACATCAATCTTTGAACCAGTAGTACTGGTGGTTCGAAATTTGCTGTTATTATTATCATTTTTAAATTTCCAATTACATGCTTCCTCCTTTCCTCTGTTATTTTTCCTATTCTTTCTGTTTTTCTGAAGATAGAATGTGGTGATTCTTGAAACATTTAAAAATCAACCCGGGTTCAAATCCCAAAGAAAAATTATCAAAAAATTTTAATAAAAAAATTCCAAGTTAAAAATTCCTTCCTCAGTGAAAATAATTTAATGAAAATTAAATTTGATGAACTCAAGTCTAATTAAAGAATATTAATAGTTAAAAATTAACAGTTCAACTAAAAATCAAAATTTTCTTTAAGTTAAAAAAAAAAAAAATTGAGTGCGCCGTTTATTCAGTTGTTTTTTTTAAGAATATATGCTCCGTTGCGCCTACTTTCAATGTAAGGAAAAAGTAATTACCACATTTTGAGTTTAAAGCTACGGTCACACTTATTAAATATTTGATCAAATAAGCGTAACCCCTACTTATGTTAATAGTTAGTGAGATTTAAAATGGTCTTAATATTACAAAATAAACTAATTATACTTCTAGACATAGCAAAAAACAGTTTTTTGTAAGATGTGGTATTTTAATCAAAATAAATATTGATATTTAGCGAAATGAATTTTTAGTTTGGTTGCTGGTCCCGTTTTTTTCGTCAAATATTTGATAAGTCTGACCGTAGCTTAAGTGTAATTTTTTGTGCTTTTTCCGGAACACCAAATTGTACTTGTTTTTTGTATTTTTGTATGAAATATTTTAATTATGAAATTCAAATTGTTTGTATCATTGAAAAATCCTTGCTAAAATTTATAAAAGATTAATTGCATCAATTGTAACAATATATTTAGATAGATTTGATAATTTTCAACAATTACAAACACAAAAAGTGTTGCCGAATTGAATTTTTTTAAAAAAAGGATATATGGGAGGTACATGAATCCATTGACGGAATTTTTTGAAATTTTGTTTATTATCATAATATTTTTAGTCTGGGTCAACTCCTTCTATTTTTGCACAATTTTGTTCTACATCAAAGTACTGGTGCAACTTTTTCAATCCCGTTTTCTTCCCTACACCTCTAGCTATCAAACAAAATGTTGCATGTAAAAGTTGCGGCGTTAATTGCATAGTGTAAATATGGTCTAACTATACAATCGAACAACAAACAAAAATGATTCAACCCGATTAATTTTATTAAAATGACTTGCCCTGGCGGTGGAAAATAAAGGGTGGCGCAGGATGAGCTATAGGGTTTGAATCTTATTAATGTTTTTATTTGTTATTTTTTGCTTTGTTTTTTCAGAATTTTGTGAAGAAGACTTGGGAAGATAATTTTGAATATCTATACAATCATATAAAATAATTACACCAAAAATTTTGAAAAAAGTTATGCTAAATATGTTAAAAAAGCACGTTTGATGTGCGAAGCAGAAAATGGACATCGCTTACAGAATATCATTTTTCAAAGCTAATTGAAAAAAATACTGTATTAAAAAAAAATAATAATGGCATACTTAAAAAAGCTATAAGCCATTTAAACTTCTGCGCCACCTGTACTATACAAATAAATTCTTATGTTATTGTTTATGGTTAAACTTAATATTTGTTTTATGGTAGTTTTCCCCTTTTGTTAATTAATATATGTACCAAATTAAATAGACATGTATGTCTTTTCCATTTGATAAAAATATTATTACTCGAACAAAACCTTAAGTCAAATAATCGGATAATCTAGTACATATTTCCTTATTGAAGTCTATGTTTATGAACAAGTGTTTATGATTATACATTTGACCCTGCACAAATTAATAACATTGATAAGCTGATTAGGCGATAAGAAGATTGCTCACAACAGCTAAACTTCTCCTCCATTAGACTCAGTTAATATAAATAATAACACTTTAAAATGCATACAAACCATTCACCAATACATCGACAATTACTTCTACATTTAAATCCCTCAAATACCCAGCGGGAAACTAAGAAGACCTTCATACTTCAGGCCTTTTTAAGGGCTTGCTTAAAAAATTTTTTTGATTCAATTACTAAGTTTATCTACCTGCTAAAAAATGCCTCAGCTCTTTCGTATTAAAGATAATATACATATTGCACATTCGCTTCTATAAGTAGGGAGAACCCTGCCGTCAAATGAGTAGCTAACTACAAAAAAACCAACTTTAAGTTAGCTTGTATAGACTAACTTAAAGCCAACTACTACGCAATGCAAAATTTACATTAACCAAAGTGTATACAAACACTGTGTAGTATATTTTAAGTAGAGAGAGCCAAGTCGTTAGCAAAAAAAAAAATCAACGTTGTTATTGTTGTTATGTTATGACAATTTAATCTCATATTTACGCTCTAAATTGAGTAATGGCAAAAACTTAGTTTTTGTATTCAAAAACTACACTGCCTCAGTAGGCTAGCTGGTAGTGAGCTAGTCTATCAGCGCCGAGGTTGCGGGATCGATTCCCGCCAGCGACTCTGGTTAAAAAAAAAAAAGTTGAATAAGAACAACTTTGATTAAAAAAAAAATAAAATAAAATAAAAAAATAAAATTTTTTTTTTTTTTTTGAAAGTATTCATCCAATGAATAACATTCATAGATCGGCCTTAATCGGCCTTAACTTAAACTAACTTAACTTAAAGCTAACTTAAAGTATTGAGTTTATAGCTAGCTACAAAAAGTTAACTTATAGTTAATTGAAAGTAATGCAGAGTCGGACAATTGACTACTTCCTAGGACATCGCAATGTTAAAATAGTTAGTTAATGCCATATAAAAGTAGTGCAAGTGTCAACCACCACTACTTGAGTTAATTTAAAGTTAACTGAATGTCCGACAGGGAAGAGAAGGAGTAAAATTTTTTGTTTTTTGCCAAAATTAAAGCAAAATAATTATTGGTTTTTGACCCCGTTACCATTATTATTTAACTGCGAACGAGGGAAGAGCGGAAGGTCTCCACGCAATGAAAACGTGTGTAAAAAAAATATGAGTATGGAGTGGAGGAGCATGCCTAGTATATCCAGAAGAAGGAATACAGAGGCCTTCTAGAAGGCATCCATAGTCCTTCTTTTTCCCGCTGGGTACTTGTTTAAGTTATACGTTATATTATAGTATACGTTTTTCATAGGAATGAATAACATTTGGAAGTAAAAGCATAAGCAAGAAACACTTATCGTTACCCAAAACGCAAGAGGCTATTTTTAATATATTGAATATTTTGCAGAAGAAGCAAAAAAAAAATTATAAATAATAATTTGTTAAATTGCATAAACCGATTATATAATTAATTTTTCTTATATTTGTCTTGTCAATCCTACCAGTTGCTTTGTAAATTGCCAGTGTAAGAGCCGTTTATCGTTCGAAACATTTTTAATTTTTTTGTGCACATAAGTGTTGATGCAAAACAGCAGATTCAATGAAATAGTCGAAGTTTAACGTCCTTTTGCATTTTACTTAACGATATATCTACATAAAACTTAGGTACATAAACTCATATATAAATAGCTACAAGCTAAAAGCTCTCTATAGATTCTGTATACAATCCATTTGTTCTTGCGGGAGCTTACTACACATCTACATACTTAAAGCCACAAATTGAATTCTAACAAAAGTATGTTTGCTCTCTTTCCATTCCCAGTTAATGTCGAATATTAATTGGTATAAATTGGTAAATCCACAACTCGCAATCCATTTTGGTAATCATCCACAATTTTTAGTTTTTCTTTTTAACAAAGTGTCTTTCTTGTACTCAGTTTACTGATCATCGCAGCATAATCAAATAAAAATGCTACATAAACAAAACCTAAAATAGAGTGGTACTTTTTGTTACTCACTTTGTTTTTAGTTAGAAATTACTTCACATTATGCTTTTTTAAGCTAAATTTATGAATCTTATTTGTTCGATAAATTGAGCACAAAAATATATTTTTTGTTCGCTATATAAGGTACTCAATGGAGCAAACTTGATGCTCGTTAAATGCGATGTTCGCAGAATCGAAGGTTCGTTAAACAGGAGTACTACTGTATATGGGTATTTCCGATAAATGGTCCACCGTGACCGAAAATTTAAAAGTTATTAAAATCTGATTATTTTACGACATTGTTATAGAGAAATATTTAGATTTTACTAATTTTATAAATTTACCAAAAAATTTGTTCACTTAGATGAACAGTCAGACTGCAAAGTTGTGCAAACGTAATTTCTTATTTGTGAGTATGTTTTATTGTATATTTTCTTTAATATTATCTTCCTTAAAAGTGGTGATATTTGATGAAAATTATTCAAAAAAAAATTTCTTACATGGTCTGTAATCTAAGGAAGAGTTCGAAGAGAAATATGTTATTCGAATTAACGGTAAATTTTTATTTTGTATCAATCATTATTCAATTAAATTATTGTGGAAAAAATTTCACGTTCGAATTGTCAAGTATCGAACTAGATTTTGGCTTAAAAAAAAATAATACAGAAGATTTTGGAACCAAACCAAAGACATTTTAATGTTACATTGCTATGTAAAGTTCTGAAAGTAGTTTGACTAAAAAATTGTGCCAAGTTTCGCTGAATTACGCCCTTTTATACATGGTCACAAAAACTACTTCTATTTTTTTCACGTTCGAACCGCTACTTCTTTTGCCATTATCTTTGACCTAGAATCGCGCCCCCCATAAACTTTAGCATAGATAATAGTGCTTTCTTAGTGCTATAATTTAAGGGTTAAAAGAACGTACAAATATTTGTTGTTTAAAATGTTATTGCATTTTTGATGCGTACGACTGTCACGTTCAACACTTTGGAATTACCCATATTATAATGATATCTCAATCGATTCTTCAAAAGCTGAAGAAGAATATTCATTTGATGACGTAGTTAATTTTTATAAAATAAAATATTTTATTAAACATGTTATAAAAATTTAATTGAAATACCAAATAATTTTTTGCTTGATTTTTTGCTTTTTATCTACGTATATAAAGACTGAAATATATTTATTTTAAAATTTTAAGACTTTTTCTGTTTAATGCATATTTTATTGTTGTTTTTTAATCAGTTTGTTCTATTGATATCATGTGAGGTAATAGGGAAGAATTATGTAAATTAAATCGTGTATAAAGGTATGTTAACTAAAATAATAGGAAAATAATATAATTTTAATTTTAGCATTATTTTTTGGCAGCTTAGAATTTTTTTTTGCATTATTTTAAAGCCGATTTATCTGTCAAATATTTTTGGATATGGCCACACTGATCATCACACTAGCACAACTTAAAATTTTTCTCCCTAGTTGAAACAAAAGTGATATGAGTTCACCTTTCATTTGGGGATTTCTCTTAAGTTGACTCTGAAGAAGCTACTTTAATATCAAGAGAAGAGATACAGCTGTTTTTTTTTTTTTTGTTTGCCGAAAGAGTAGAAAAACGGATGTAAAAGTGACAATTTTGAGTTCACTTTCTTCAGATTTCTAGTATTCTGTAAGTCTAAAAGCCCAACGAGTCATAATATTGTAGTAATATTTTATTTATCACAGATTCTTATTCTTTATGGAGGGTGTTAAAAATTCAGCATAACCGAATGTAACATTCTTCCTTGTTTTCTCATTTTTAAACTGATAATTGCCAGAAGAGAAAGACTTGAATTTAAGCATTTTTTATGCCAAATCTTATTGTAAAAAATTATTTTGATTTATAAATTAAATTTATTAACTTACCCCCATATTCACAAAAAACATTTTTGATTTATAAAAGGTTTATTGAAAAAATTTTATAAAATTTTAACGTTCGTTTTATTTTCTATGGTGCCTTAATCGTCCAAAAAACTTTCCATACAAATTTGGGTGATTTTGTATAGGAAATCTTACCCATTGGGCGATTTTTCGTAATTCTTGGGTAAAAATTCATTTTAACATATCGCTTATTTGCTGCAAGACCGGCATAAATCAAAAAACACAATTTTGGAGTTAGTGATGCAGAATTGTTCGCTATGGTTTTCTTTATATTGTGTATAAAATTCATCTCTATATCTTTTATACTTTCCTCATTTGAAGATAATGTATCGTTATTTTTCTAAGTGATTAGAGCAAATCAAAAACTTTAAACGCGTTTATCTCGAAATGGACTTTTTTGAGTTATGCCGGTCTTGTAGCAAATGAGCGATATGGGCATTTCCCCAGATGGGTTTACCAGGAGGAAAAAATAAAATGTTGATAATCATCGTCTTTTATTGTTTATTATTAGAAAAAAAGTCTATGTTTTTATAAAGGTATGTTTTCATAGCATATCTCAGCTGTTTTACTTGAGGAAATCGGGCTGGAAACTGGAAAATTTTATATTTTCTACTTTTAAAGACATTTTTATATACTTATTTTACATGCAAAAAATATGTTATGTTTACACTCTTTCTTCATAATTTCTGCATAACAATCAATTGTAAAAGGAAGGAAAATGCATGGTGATAATAATAAAAAACATATGGAAAAATCATACGTTCGCGACCCGTACGTTCGCGACCGGTACATAAACCAATTAAACAAAAACCATTAGAGATATTTAATTGTGTAAATACTGATGGAGACCTACCTTAACACACTTATAAAATAAATTAATCACTTTTGAATATTCCGTTGCATTACGCATATTGTTACATTTCACAACTGTCAGCCGAAGTTGACTTCTATTTTGCGTACGTTCGTGACCACATGTTTATACCAATCATTATGAAAACTTAAACTCGATGAAATCCATCTTTTGCACTAAACATAGAGCAACCCAAATGCTATCGAATCGCAAAAAAAAAACCTAGGAAAAGTTTTGTTTTTTTATATTATTTGTACATCAAAAAAAAAAAAAAAAAATCTGAGAAACATTTTTGGGCGATTTTTCGTTTTCTTATTTTGACCAAATTCAAAATTCCGAATTTTAAAATCCCGAATCGCTAACTATAGCTTATATGCATAGCCGACCTTCGGCCAGACGCAAGGATTTTCTCCTCAATGGTTGAACCAACAGCGGCTACGCTAACTGAAACTTTCGAATTTCGAAAATGTAGAAAAGCTTAAGTAAGCGAAGCCGAAGAGAAAAAAAAAAATTCTTGCGCCCGGATGAAGGCTGGCTATGCAAAGTAGCTTTAGTCGGGATTTGGAAATTAGGGGTTTTTTGTTCGAAATTTTAGGTTCCGAACATACTACTCCCACCCAATTAAGTTTGTAGGTTTAAAACTACTTTGTAAGAATTATTAAATAAAACAAAAATTTGGGGACTTTTTATTATTTTTTGGGACTTAATCCACCATTATAAGGTATAATTTCCATTTTATTTTTTTTGGCCAATTTTCGTTTACGTTTGGCTATTTTTCGTTTTGGCGATTTTTTTATATTTTACTGTGGGCAATTTTTCTTTGTTTAATTGTGCTGGCAGCCATCTTAAACTAGTATATACTAAATTATGGTGTTTTCTTTTCTACAAAAAAATGTGACATTTTATTTTTAAAAATGCAATTTGGTGTCTGTTTCTTAAAAATGTTGCTCCCGAAAAGGGTGGCTTGTTTTATTCTAAAAAAACTCATCCTTTTCGGGAGCAAAATTTTTAAGAAACAGACACCAAATTGCATTTTTTAAAAATAAAATGTCACATTTTTTTGTAGAAAAGAAAACACCATTAGTCATTGTTAAATTTATTATTTGAAAAATTGTTTTTTTTTTTTTTATTGCATATTAACAGTAGTTATATAATTATGATTTATCACAAGTGGCCAATTCTACTACATTAAACCATAAATTTAATTAACTTAAAACTATTTCTACAAAGCCTTTAATTTAGAGCTTAGCAAAAGTCTTTCATTAAAACTTACATAAAGTTTTCCTTCCTTATTTTTGTACGTTTTGAATACAGTACGTTACTTTAATTATGGAACAGACATTTTTAATTGACCGAAATGCAAATGCAATAACGCACACTTTGAATGTTTTTGTTGGCTGGACTTGACTGCAATTTGAGGCACTGCTACATCTAAACATTTTCAATTATAGTCCAGAATTTTCAAAAAGCATTTCAAAACACTTATTTATTTTAATAAGGTCCAATCATATTTTATAATTAGCAACTTATACGTTTTAGGAAATTTTTGGCATTAACAATAATTTTTGAAAGTGAATGCTCTATTTTTTATGAAAATTCCTCCCTTGTCAAAGGAGTTATTTGTACTTCAACATTGTTTTTTTGCAGAAGGTCTCTTGTCTGTGGGATAGGAAAATTTATAACGAAACTTTTAACCATTTTAATCGGCTGCGTCTTGGAAACATTTAAAGGTTATGTATCAAATTTTATCAAGTTTTTAAACGTCAGTTCTTTGCTTGATGCGTATGAGGGCGCAGTGAAATATAGCCATTTAGCCTTATATGTCGAAGGTCTTAAAAAAACTATTCAGCTGTATTGCCAACACCCAGTAACATCACAATCGCTTAGCAAACAAAGTGGAAATAAGGCCAATAGTGTAATTGTTATAGTTACATATTGTCAAAAGTATGTGGCGGAAAAGGAGGGCTGGCGGTCGCAGAATTCAAAAATTCGCAATTTTGAATCTATACCCTTTTTTAACTTTTTTTGGGGTGAATATGTTCATAAAAAAATGTAAGGTGATTTTTCATACGTCAGTACAACAGTACAAATTTACCCCAACATAATGAAAAATAGCCCCAAAAATAAAGTTAAGTATGCCACTAAAGGCTAGATTACACTGTTATACTTTGTATTAATACATATCAAAAACTCAAGTAATATGACAAAGTGTGATAGTGTGAATAATGTGTCACGAAAATGACAAGTATTATGAAAAAAGTTTGACATCCCATACGACTTCATCGTTTTTTAAAAAATTTCTAGACAATAATACTTTTCATTGGATCAGGTTTGCATTTTATTTCATGTTTGAGTGTTTATACTTTGTGTGATGGTGTGAACACAAACTGTCATGTTAAATAGATTTTTTGACAGTCGCAACAAAACTTATTAGATTTCTATCTCACAAAGCATTATGGAATACGTAAGACTTGTGAGATAGTGTATTATAGCCTTAAGTACAGCAGTACAACAACAAAAATAAGAACTTCTGCATCTTTCATTTTGTCAAGATGGCTACGTTTATAATTTAATGGCCATAAAAATTTTTTTGCAACAGGTGGATTTTGATCATTTATATTCACTATATTTCAACACGATTATATCTAGGTTTGCCGTACGGAATATTTCTTTTATGTCTGAAGCAAAGTTGTTGATATTGAAAAGGGAAGGGAAAAGGAGAAAAAAAGTGTAACACACCTAACCGAAAAAAGTGCACTCAGTGCCTTAAAAATACTTTCACGTGCAATTCTCAGAATTGAGTGCCAAATCAATGAGCTGAAAATGTTGTACTGTGCAAAGAAGAATTACCCCAAATTTAGTGGGATACTTCAGTTTATTTTTGAGGCTATTTTCATTATGTTGGGGCGACATTTATATTAAAAAAATTGGTTTACATTGCATAATAATAAATAGCCGTAAATTTGGGGTTAATTTTCATTTGATTCTTGGGGCCATATTTCCTGAGGCCACATTTCGAAGTGCCTAGAATAAATTAAAGCAAACAAAATAGTTTTACCAAGGAATAACACCATAATAGCTTTATTTCACTTTTTACATGGAAAAGAAGCCATACGACCTTAAAGAAATTTTACTACTAGCAGAAAGCCGAATGTGTGTCCTCTAACGCCATACATATATATTTTAGTACCTGCTTGGACCGGCTTGTAGAACACCATGTCCGTCCGTCGTGACTAGCCGGCTGGCTGCCTGGCTGGCTTTCTGTTCATGTACAATTGTGCGCAAAGTATTTTTTCACTATGGTAGTGTAGGTATAAAAACAAAAATAACCAGAATTTTTATACTTTATGCTAAAAAGATCAAAGTTCAACTTTGACCTTAAATTTCTAAACAACTGCAAAGCAGATTTTAAAGAAATCTTTTCCTCATCAAAAAAAAAAAAAAAAAAAAATTCTAAAATTTCTCTATACGTTCAAAAGTTACAGACTTTTGGCCGATTAAAAAACGAACGGAAGAACGGACGTTCCTACGTAGAACGACATGGATAAGACTTTTGAATCGAGCGTTGTTTATATCAGCAGAAATGCAAAAATATCATTAAAAGTTTTGTTAGCAAACAAACTTAAGTTGTAATAGTCAATAAAAATTAATTTTTTACTGCACTGTAGCAATTTCTAGCATTGTTCGTTGTTAATTTTCATATTGTTTTTTATACCCTTCACCACAGCTGGAAATATACAAACTTGTCATTCCGTTTGTTATTTCCACAATATTAATTATAGACCCTTTAAAGTATATATGTTTATATATTTCGGGTCGTTGTGGGGAGCGAAATTAATTTAACGATGTCCGTCTGTCTGCTGAAATGTGTTTCCCGAAATCCTCAGATGTGATAAAGACTGGATTGGTATATATTTTAGTTACATGTGCTCCAGTAACTATTGAAATTCAGCCTGATAAGTCCACAAATGGCTGAGATATGAGCAAAAAACAGGACTGTCTCCAGTTTGATCCATAAGTCGCTTGTTGTTTTTTTTCTTTATTTGGAAAACGGCACCAGCAAAAGTTTCCAAAATTAAAGTAAATTCATCTTGGTTATCAATAGACAACATCTGACACAATGTGAGCGGGAAAGGAAAAGTAGGCATGGCACAAATCGATTTATATATATACCTAAAGAACTATAGAGCAAAATTGTCAAAATTTGGTAAACATAGTTGGGTTATTAAAACCTTATATATCTAAAAATATAGGCGGGAATAGAGATGTGGCCATGGCACCTCTCGTAAAAACACTTTACAGATTTCTGTATATCTGGATAACAGCAAGAGCCAACTTTCTAAACTAAGTACAAGAATCTCGGTTATCAAAACCAAAACTTCCGACAAAATGTGGGCGGGATTGAAAATGTTGGCGAGGCACAAAATAGAGTTATTAATATCTAAAGAACGACATTTATATAATTTTCTGTTCTTATCACACCATGGTGAAGGGTATATAAGATTCAGCATAGCCCTCTTATTTACTGTGCTTAAATTTGCCTCATCAACAACATTTTTAAAAATACTGGTGGCACAACACATTGCAATTTTGTCTTTAGTGTAAAAACTAGGACTTTTAATTAGCAGAAAAGTCAATCAACCTGGAAAAAGAAATAAGGTGGTAAAATTAATTCACAAACACATTGACACGTTAACATACGTGGTATGCACCAGCTTTTACAGATACGACTACGCCCGGTCCCTCATAGTCAGGTAAATTTAAAATGAACTTTTTTAATGCAAGTGTGTGGGTTACTTGTACTTGTGTGTCTGTGTGTGTATTTTTAAATACCCAGTGGCGTAAAGAAGTAGTAAGCAGGCCTTAAGCCCTTATGACACTACATTTTTAATGCATTGTTCAAGTTTTGGTGAACAGCACAAATATAATGTAATACAAAAATTTACCAAGTGCAAAGAGTTAAGCTGTATTAAGATAAATGGAAAACTGTCAAAAATTTTACTAAAGTTATCGATAAAAAATAAAGTTATGTCAAAAAAAATGTAAAATTGTTTAACTTAAAATTGACATTTCAAGCTTGAAATATTAAAAGTGTTGCTGAATCAGCGGTTTATGGGCAAATTCAGCGATTAACCGCTTTTTGTTTTTAGGTTTCTCATAAACAAAAAGTTGGCAACATTTAATAGAATAAACAAAACAGGGATGGCTAAGTTGTTTCAATTGTACTTTTTTGTTGATACTTTTTAAACTAAGATTTATAATACCTTTTTGTGGTGTTTTTTATGAACATAAATAAAATTAATTTCAACTAAAAAAATCTTTTAGTACAATTAGGGTAAAAAAGTAAAATTTTTAAAGGTTGTTGGTACAATTTTAAAAATTCTCAACGCCATCCCTGAAACAAAACCATAGCAAGAGAAAAAAAAAAACTAAAAAACTTTGTTTACATTTTTTATAGTTTGCTCTTTCTAACATTTACTGTTTCTTTCTATCAATTCTATATCAATTAATGAATAAAAAATGTAGTGTCATAAGGGCTTTATGTAAGCCCTTATTTGCCAGACACAAGGCGCAATTAACTCATTGCCCTAGCCGCCAAGGCCTTCTGCGTTCCTGTCTTTAATAGGTCTGAATAGAGGCCTTCTTCAGAGAATTTTACCAAAACCATTTTAAGTTAACTTTTTTTTCTTTTCATTTTAATGCATTTCTATTTATAAGACAAAACTTTGGAATTTGATTTTCTTTTGCAGCGGTTTATCAGTATTGTTCCTACAAACTCAGTACGTGCACAAAATTTATGTTACTAACCTTTGCCTCTACCGGATGTAAAAAAGGGTATAAAAAGGTCTTTAAAAGGGCCTTATAAATGAAGGCCTCTAAAAGTATGCCGCTGGGTAGTAACTAACACTAAATCCCTTATTGCAGAGCAACAGAGAAGTATAAGTTTCGTTGCTCAATCTATTTACTTTTGTGTGTGTAAAAGTCTGAATGTATATTTTGGAACTTCATGAAATGCGTCACTAAATACACTTTCTTAGTAAGTAACGTACAGTAAATAGTGAATACAGTTTGTAACGTCTGCAGTTCAAATATTGGAAATACAAAGGTAGTCTGAAATTTACTAAAATTTTAATTTTACTTTTTGAAATGTTAACATAGATAGAGAATCAGCCATTCAGCTGGATGGAAGGACAACGTTAAATTGATTTAGAAAGTGATACTGAGTGTATCTTCTATGTTAAAGTGTAATTCTATGTGTTAGAAACATCTGCACAAACGCACGCAACCCTTTCTACCTTTTGTGGTGTTGGATATAAATAGTAGTTGCAATTACAATTGTGGAAATAATTTTTAAACGGCGAAGTAATTAGGATGAGGTTTGAATTAGAATTTGCTAAAAACCGTAAAAATGTGAAACCGCGGTTTTGGTTTTAAAATGATTAAAACCGGTCCTTTTCGGTTCGGTTTTCGGTTTTGAAAATATCCAAGTAAAACTACATACAAACATAATTTTTTGTATGTAATAAAATTTTTTTATTTGTTTCAATTCAGGTACATTTTTAAAAAAGAGTGTCAAAACTTGAAAAAAATTCAGCTAATGTGACATAACTCTAAATAATCTAATCATCAAAAATGAAACAACAAAAAATTGTAAATCATCTAGTGTATAAATATCTAAAAAAAAAAGCTTTTAAGATCATAATCTGTATGTATTTTCTTCTAAATGGTCCAAAGATTTGTTTTTAATTTTTTTTTAGGTCAAAAACAGTTTTTTGCGATTTCTGAAAAATTAAGTTTTTTGAGTTGAGTCACTTTTGAACTAGGTGTGCGATATGTTCTTCTTAGTACTTTTTTAAATTTAAAGAATTTTGAAATACCTTGCCATTGTGCCAGGCTGTTATGTATAAAGTTTTTTTTTTTTGTGAAGTACGAGTATTATGTATAATTTGCAATTTATTTTCGCATAAATATATATTTAAAGTAAAAGCTGTCTGTTCTTACTATATTTTTTTTCAATAATTAGTATTGTGGTTATTTTGTTGAACTATTTATGGTTTTTAATCCAAATTTTTAATAATTTTAATTAGGCTTAAGTTCATTAAATTTAATTTTCAATTAATTATTTTTATGAAGAAAGGAATTTTACAACATGAAAATTAATCAAAATTGTTATTGATAATCTTTCATTCTTGACCGTGGCCGGGGCTCGATCGCAACCACTCGATCTCCTCAGATGGATTTGCCGTTTTACACTCGCAGCCATCGACGATTGCTGACGTCAATAGTCAAACATCAATCCTTAAACCAAATTGTATTTTAACCTTTGGTAGATCGAAGTTATGCTTTTTTTTTTGAATGATTATCCATTTTAATTGATTTTACATGTTCTTCCTTACTTCTGTTTTTTCGTAATTTTGTCAAGAATTTTTTCTTGAAGTCCAAAGTACATTTTTTGTTTTTTAATTTTTTGTCCTTCTTTTTCTTGTTGACCTTTTTCAGCACAAATTGAAGGACAAATAAATACATAGAGCTCGTGCCTAAGCTTTTAACAATAATTAGTATTGTGGTTATTTTGTTGAACTATTTATGGTTTTTAATCCAAATTTTTAATAATTTTAATTAGGCTTAAGTTCATTAAATTTAATTTTCATTAAATTATTTTAATGAAGAAAGGAATTTTACAACATGAAAATTAATTAAAATTGTTATTGATAATCCTTCATTCTTGACCGTTTTTTTTTCGTTAAAGGATTTTTTTTAAATTAAGGGATTTTGAGAAACTTTCTTAATAATGGAAGCGTCGAGCTGAACATCTTTTTTTAATCTAAACAGTTAACGCGGGTCAAGAAACAATATATTTCGGTATGATCACTTCTAAGAAAACTATTTTACATTTTGGTTAATAAAAAAATATTAATATGTTTACTACAAATAATTATTATTTTGTAGAATATTCCTCTTTGTATTACAAGCAACAGGTAATAGTTGATAACACTGCTTTATAAATTTTTAATTTGGACCAAGAACGCCACATGCCTAGATAAGTTAATTGGGACCTCCTGAACACGAAAAACGCTGCAATTTTTTTCTAAGTACCGTTTTTTTAGATAACGGTACTTTTGTGTTTTTCGGCGTATGGTCCCACTTAAACCCTTGTGGAGCCCAACCGAAAAGTCCGATCGAGATAAATAGCATATCGTTGGAAAGGTTATTGAATGCCTTTTCAGTCGATATGCTGCAAATTTCTATGTAAATTTATTCTTTTTATCTTTAAGGTTCCAATATGACACCTAAATTACACTTCTTTATCAGTCATTTGGATATTTTCCCCACGAACTTGGCCTCCGAAAGTGATAAACAAGATGAAAGATTTCACCAGGAAATGGAAGAAATCGAGAGACATTACAAAGGCTGGTGGGATGAACAAATGATGGCGGACTATTGTTGGTTCCTCATTTGCGAAGATCCATCCAAAAAAAACGCAAACTTGAACGCAAAGATGAAAATATTGTCGTTCAACAAAATCCTTAATAAAGACTTTTTTTTTTTATTAATTAAATAAACTATTTGGTAAAAAAATAAAACATTCCAGATCTTTACTGTAACGTAGAAAAAAACGAAATAAAAATGAACAAGTAAGAGTGCTATATTCGGCTATGCCGAATCTTATATACCTTTCATCATGGTTTGGAAAGAACAGAAGTTTATATATTTATCTAAATATATATATATATATATATATATATATGTATATATATATGTACATGTATATTTATATTATATATATATCGTTTAGTTTTATTTAATTATTTGCACATGTTTGCGTTTAATTAATATGTATATAGCAAGTTTAGTTTTGATCGAATTTCAGTATTTGGTCATAACTCGGCCATTTTGTAACCGATTTGTCACATTTTTACACCGACATCTTAAAAAATAAAATTACCATTTACTTCGGTGATAAAACTTGGAGTCGAGAAGTTCTATGGTTCCCGAAAATAGGTATTTAAAAAAAAACTATATATTGATATTACTTTTTTTTTACCGATTTTCCGAGTTTTTCAGAAAATATGTTCTCCTAAAGACTTCCGATATTTTGATATCTTAAACGTATGTATAGGTCATATTGAAGCTCTAAAATTTTACTATTTATAAAAATTTGATTTTTTAGTTTGGTTATAAAGCTTGGACTCGGGAAGACCTATGGTTCCCGAAAGTGGGGATTTAAAAAAAAAACTTAATTTTGCTCATAACTTTTTGTATCAGAGCCGAATCCCGAAATATTTTTTACTAAAGATTTCCGATCTTTTGATATATAAGGGATAACCAACGATCATATGACAGTCGAAAAAATCAGATTTTTATACAATTTTTGATATTTTTTGTACGGGAGGTACTACGCCCACCTCTCCAATCCCGCCCACATTTTGTAGAATGCTGTGTACTGAAAACTTTAATGTATGTACCTAATTTGGAAACTTTGGCTCTTGCCGTTCTCCAGATATACAGAAAAAAGTATTAAAAATACAACAACAACAAGGGATTTTTGGAAAAATTAGAGGTAGTCGTAGTTTTTTGCTCATATCTCAGCCATTGTTAGACCGATCTGGCTGAATTTCAATAGCAAAGAATAGTGGACTATATGTGACATAAATGTAAAACAACCTAGCCGCTATCATGTCTGGAGTATCCGGAAACACATATCAAACGTAAGACGAACAGACTGACGGACAGACGGTCATCGTTAAATCAACTTCTGTCCTCATAAGGACCCAGAATATATATACTTTATAGGGTCAAAGATCAATATTTTAGAAATTACAAACGAAATGACAAACTTATACATACCCTTTTCCACCTGTGGTGAAGGGTATAAAAATTTTGAAAAAAACGTAAAAAATAGGCAAATTTTGAACTTTGAGGTGCAGCGATATGACTGAAAAGGCATTAAATTACGACGATATGCTATTTATCTCGATCGGACCTTTCGGTTGGGCTCCACAAGGGTTTAAGTGGGACCTTACACCAAAAAACACAAAAGTACCGTTATCTAAAAAACGGTACTTAGAAAAAAAAAATTACAGCGTTTTTCGTGTTCAGGAGGTCCCAATTAACTTATCTAGGCATGTGGCGGTTTTGATATTTTTTGGCTGTAAACCAGTGTAATCAACATTTTTAAAACTCCTTCGTGTGCGGAATTTCTTGAAATAGTTTGTAACGTAATTTTGTCGTTTGCTGGTTTAGTTTAGCTTTGTCCAGGGTCGACTTACGGAATCCACGAACCTTAAGTGGAAACACGAATAATTTACCTTTTAGCGATTAAATTACAATACTTTGTTAACTTTGTTACTTTGTTAACTTCATTTAAAATTACTTGCAGCACAGCAAAAAGGCAGGAATTCGGCGGACTCTCCGCGGCTGGTGTATTCGTGTCGGATTCGGGTGGGGAGTCTGGATCGGGTCCCTTGAATGCTCGGCGGTGATGATGTGGCTCATTCTCAGCAGTCGTTACAATACTACAATTTGTTCTTAGGATTATCTAAATATTACAACATCCTTACTTTACTAAGCTAACTACTGATTTAACTAGGAGAGGACTGATGACCGAAGTCCCAGTAAAATACAGCTGACCTAAGTCACAGTCAGGGTTGTTAGATGTGACCATTTTTCGTCATTTTGACGATATTTTTGAGCAAATACAGTAAAATGACGATTGACGATTTTTTTACTAAAAGTGATAGTGTAATGACGATTTTCTGGCATCAATAAAACACTTACAAGAAATATTTACAATTATATTGGGAACAGTTCAAAACGTGAAAATCAATTTTTCGAAATAAAAAAATTATTGGAAATTAACCAAAAAAAATTCTTCCCCCATCACAAGCCAGGTTGCTTTCATTAGAAGCATTACTAATTCGAATTCTACAAATATATGAATGCGTAGGTCCTATTTGGTCTGCTTTTTTAAAAATAGTTAAATCCGCTTTGCGTTTTTATGATTTCGATTTGCGTCGCTACATACGATTGCATTTTTCGCTGAAGAATTTTTCTATTTGCGTGTAAAAAAACGATTCCCATTTTATTCTGTTAGGTTAGTTATTCTAAGTATAGCTGCGTGTTAGGAAATAAAAAGTTAGTTCTTAATCAAAAGTCGTGCAGAAAAATGAGTGCAAGAGAAGAAAATGCATTAGTTTGGAACTAAAATCATTCGTAATAAAACGTTTTAAATCGGGAAAAAAGACTGTTGATACAGACAGAACCCTTGGTTAAGCACCTTCAACAGTAAAAAACAACTTGCAATAGTGATAGCGCTAAAAACTAACCATTTCAAGCCAGCTTGAGTTAATGGCAAATAAGATTTTATTTTTTATTTAATGTTTGCGTGAATATAGATAAATGAAATAAATAAATTTTGGCTATGTTTTTATGAAAATATATTTTTTTTTCTTATGTATTTCTTTTCAAATGATAAATATATTTTAGCCCACTTGCTGAAATTAATAGAATAAAACTTGACCATATCACTTTATTTATCATAAATAGAATTTCTTGCTAAAAATTTATATTTTTAAAGTACTTAAAGCAATAAATAATCTCTAATTTGTAAAATTTAAATATTTGACGATTTGTTGAAGATTTTGTTAAATGTTCGTGACGATTTTGACGAATTTTGTTAAAACTTTTGACGATTTTTGAAGAAAAAAGCCTAACAACCCTGGTCACAGTACAAAGATTGTTGACCAAAGTCAAAGTACAAAAACTGTTGACCGAAGTCACAGTTCACAAACTGTTGACCGAAGTCACAGTACAAAAACTGTTAACCGAAGTCACAGTTCACAAACTGTTGACCGAAGTCACAGTACAAAAACGGCTGACCGAGTTCACAGCAACGAAACTGTCAACCGAAGTCGCAGTCCAAGGAAACACCTGAGTTAATACAAGTGTCGGCGACCGTCGTGCAAAAAGCGGGGACTAAGTCGACTTTAGTATGGCTAGATCTTAGGTGCAATGAAATCGCCACGATCATCTCTAAGTTTGACCTATTCATTCAACATTATTCATAAACTAAATTGGAATTCTTAAGTGAACTGGTATTAAACAAACTAACATTTTGGGTCATGTGTAATTAAAGTAAATTATAATATTATATTAAAATAGAGTAAAATGTATGTATAATATTAAACTTCCTAAAGTACTAAAATGAAAAATATGAAATAAGATATAATTATATGGTTTTTTCAGAATAGAATATAATTGTGTGTGGCGTAGATGTTGGGGAGTATAAATCTACGTTACAAGTTATCAAAACTAATTGTAGAACTATTCAATTTTGAAAAGTTTTTAAGCTTGCATGCTTTAGGAATTATTATAATTATTATCACGTAGATAAAAAAAAGTTGTAAGCCATATAGCTCATTGTGCACCATACTGCAGCTATTGAGTATGAGAAAAAAAGTGTTAAACAAATTACTCAAAATAACTGCATCTAGTGCCTCAAAATTGCTAAAATGACGAAAAATTTAAATTTTTTGTTTTATCACTATTTTAGACCAAAGCTGCCAAACTGTGGTAAATTTTGTGAAGTAATCTACAGAAAAACGTCTCCTCATAATATAGTTCATAGTTCTTCAGAACATTGTATTACGGGAAAAATGCTTTTTTCACATTATTTAGCTGTATTTTACATCTAAAGCCTGGTACTCTGTTCAACATTTCACGTGAAATGCTGTCAAAATGCATATGAAAAAAACTTGTGCGGAATATCTACGAAATAATGTTGATGGAGTTGTACTCTGTTTATTTTGTGAAAAAGTTCCGAAATGTTTCTGGCAACATTTTTTTTACAACTGCGAAATAATGTAAGCTGCCTTTATTTCACGTGGAATTTTAAGCAAAAGCAAAAAATATGAACTTAATATTAAAAAAGAAATACAAAATTAAAATAACACAATCGGTAACAGTTTTTTATCCATATTTACTTTTTTTTTATTAAATTTTTTATTAAAAAAAAATAATTTTAGTAAAATACATGTGGCGTTTGTTTACATACACGAAACAATGTAGCATACTTTGAAGGAATAAAAACGTCAAATTGTACAAACTCGCAAGATTGGTAACATTGATAAATGCCAAAATTTTCGTGTGGAATAATCAATGTTGCTCAACATTTTTCACAAATTTGAACAGAGTACTAGGCTTACGACTCGAGAAATGTATGAGAAATGTAGCAAAAGGCAAATAAAAAATTAACTAATCAATATCGTTTTTTATTATTTGTTTTAATAAATTTTAATGGCAGCTGTTGGCCAAAAATTGTGAAAAAAGATACAAGAAATTAAAATTTTTCGACATTTTAGCAATTTTGGGTTTTCTTGTTTTAAACTTGTTTCCCTTAGTCTATAGCTACAATTTTTCCGAAGAGAGAAAAACCAAGTTCCAAGTGGTGTCCGTGATAAAATCGTCATAAAAATTGCATGTTCTAGGAAAAAATCAAGTTTTCCACAAAATGTACATTATTATCCAAAAATCTGCTAAACTAGTAAAACCCAATTGGGGTGTTCTAAACTTCAATAATTTATGTGTTTCACTGTGTTACTATTAATCATAGCATGATCGCAGGCAAATATAATATGCGTATGGCTTCTGTATGGAAAACTGGATTAAACATTATAATGTTGCCTGAGGCAATATATAATATGGTCAAGGTAACCATAATATGTTTGAATATTTTGGGGTAAAAAAAGTTTTGCTAGCTGTGACAATATTAAAAAAATATGTTTTCTTTGCGTGTGTTTAAAATATAGGTGTATAGTGAGTGGTTGGTATACAATATAATTTTGAATGTTATCAAAAGACTTCTCAGCTTAACCTCGTAGTTAGCAACAATATCTAACTAACGAAGTAACCAATTAAGTCTTCTTAAAGAACCACTAATACTAAATTACATTAAATTATCAACATTGTACTTAATGTACTAAATGTATTTAAATAAGTAAGTACCACCACATAAAAGATATTTCTGTGCATAAGTATGTGTATGGTACTTGTATCGACGGACGTACTAAGTTATATATGCGCACATACTTATACATAGGTAGATTTTATTACATCTTAAAGTCACATTATTTAATATGCTTTAAGTCATGCAAGTCTAAATTTCTGCAATTAAAAAATATTCTAAAAATTACAAAGTTGCAAAGTTTATCGTACGTATTTAAGCACGCAGACTTAGATTTTATAATTTACCCTCGACTTTTTCAACTGTGATTGTAAATTTTTGCACGAGTTTTATTTGCATCGTCTGCAGAATAATTTTCCGTAATTATTCCTTCCAAAAACTATTAGCATGGCTAGAAAAAGTGTTTGTAAAATTAGCACTTAGAAACAGAGGCGGCGAAAAAGGTTTAATAGGAGGCATCGAAACATGAAAGTTATTTACACAAAAAAAAAAAAAAACGTTATAAATTTTTCTAAGGGATTGTCGTTCAAACAAAATGCATCTACAACAAGCAAAAACCATTGAAAGTTAAGGAAAGTTTATATTACTACTCTATTTGTTCTCCATTTTTCTGAAATTCTGTTTAATTATTCGATTAAGAATTGAATTTGTAGAGACAATGAACGAAATTTTAACGTTCATTTCCATTCGAGCATGGAACAACAGGCAGGAAATTGTTACCTCATTATATTGCTTTTTGCTTTTAACAACAGCATCGCCACATGCACCAGTACTAGAAACAGTGGCAACATTGTAAATGTGTAGCAATAACAAATAAAATATCAAGTGTTGAACAACTAGAACTAGAAAGGGAGAGAAAACTTTTAAATTAAATTAATTTGCAAAATGTGTTTATTTGGTTGTTTACCCGTGTAGGTGAATTGTGTTTGTGATGTTGGTTATCTGCATGCCAAGCAGTTTTAAAAATAAAGCTGCAGGTTATAAAACGACCAAAATTGCAAGTTGTGCATGAGAGTATACTAAGTTTTTCATTCAATCTGAAAAACTAAGAAATATGCAATTATGGGCGCATAAAGTAAATATATGTGTAGTCTTCTTGCAAACACCGCTTCAATAGTTGCAATGAGAAATGAAACTAGACTACGGGTTGAGCAAATCTCGAAATTTCGGCCCCTGAAGTTTTTAAATTTTTTGAAAAGGCGTTTGTTTGGAATAAGTTAAACAAAATACACTAAATTTACTTTTAAGCTAAAAAATGATTTGAGTGCCCTCTTTCTCAAAACTACAAGTTACAAATCTACAAGTAAAATATATTTGAAACAAGAACAAAAATTGTAAAATTGTTGCTTTTTTAATGTATGTTACTTGTAGATTGGTAACTTGCAGTTTTGAGAAACAGGGCCCAGGGACCTGGGTGTTAGGTTAGCACAATAAGGTTGCGCTCATCACTGGGATCCGAAAAGTAACAATTGGCTTAGAGTGGTCGTGGTTTATTCTTGACTAAAGGTGTGCTGGCATTCCTCGAGAATCTGATACGACCAAAATTAACGAATGCTGCTTGATAGCGCCAATGAAACTATCGAAAGACAGAGTTGGTTTGGTCCAAAGGACCAGATTAGCTCGAGACCTGACCTAATGACTTAAACCGCAGGTTCTAAGGTGTCAGCAACCCCCGGCACAAGCCCGACTAACATGTGATTGAGTTCTCAGCTTAGTGAGAGAAATGCATCCTGCCTTTCAGGCTGATTGTCTTTGCGGAAGTCTATTCCCTGTGGAGGGACGCTAATCAGGAAAGCACGTAGTGGCTGTGGCTTAAACTCAAAGTCGCGGGTAGGGTTTCGTCACGTCAAAGTTGGATTTTTCACCTTCGAGGAAAGTGAGGGGTTCCTGGGTGCTGTTGCTATTCGACAGATGCTGTTAGAATTCAGATAAAGGCAGCGGAGGTGTGTAAACTTTGGCGGGGTTGTTGTTTTTTTCGCATAGTTATTGCAAAAACCAAAATAAAAATGCCGCCACGAAAATTTTTATTTTCGCCGTAAAATAGTTTAGCCATCTTAACATATTTTTCATTTAATTCAAAGTTACCAATTTAGGATATTATAATGAAACGGTTTATATATATATATATATATTTGCATAAATTCTATTCAATGGTGGGATGAACAAACATATCTCGGTATTGTAAAATATTTACTTCAGCCGGCTAATGATTTCGTCAATAGTGGACGCCGCTGCCGGTTTCTTCTCGGCATAGATTTCTGATGTTAGATGGTTTTTCAGAAGAAAATAGGGCACGCTCTAATTGAAATTTTGTCAGATGACTTTGCATCTGACTTTTACAGAAGCAAAGTTAAAAATGTAACACACGACATGTATGTATTTTGCAGTGGGAAATTTGACATGTCAGATGACAAAAAGCCATTATCAATCTCGTACAAAAAACTCCCTAAGTTACGAGTAATTTCTGGTTAATTATTTAACACTCCTGCGAAACTCTCAATATGGCTTGGCATTTTAATTTTAAAAACGGTTTTAATCGTTTTTCTAAGAATTTATTTTTTTAATCTATCGGTGACATAGCAAGTGGACTTCTCATATTTTTATAAAAATGAGACGGATGAATTTATTAACAACCTCTTTTCATCTGAACTACTGGTGTGTAAATATGCTCCAGTTACTTCTTGCGATGTTTAAAGAGTGTTTGCCATTTATTGAACTGTTTTATGCGATAATTGGAGATTATTTATTTTTGACAATTTAAAGAAACATGGTACTGTACTTTACGATCAATAACATCCCAGATCTCTCCAGTTGGTTCGTTTTATATTATCTAGAGAAATGTCACGCCATATAACTAGTCTCATATTTTCGTTGCTGAGTGTAAAAAATATATAAAACATGAAATTTGTGGTCACCTATTAATTCTTAATGTAGAACATTCCTAATTTTTCGTATAGTGAATATATTTAATTTTTCGTATAGAGAATATTTTACATTGCGGTTTCTGCTTGGAAAGATATTTAGCTTCAAAATCGTACACATTTTGGCAAAGTCCAAAAATGTTTTCTTTGAAAAGTGTTTCATCTTTTCAGACGTACCGTACAGCGGCAAACGCATCGATAGACGATTCCGTATATTAATAGTTTTCTTCCTTCCGACAAACCGAAACATTGTATATAGGAATTTATTAAATAATTTTACTTTAAATTTTTGAAAAATATTCATCAGTTTTTCCGCCTATATGAAGAAAATGCATTTAATTTCGGATGACTTAGCAAAAAGAGAAAATAAAAAAATACTGCTTAAAAAAAATGAATTTTTCTTCTATTGCTGCAAAGAATTTACTCTTAAAACTTATATTAAACTGTTTCTTTAATGTATCACACCGATATATTGCTTTTTCTCTAAATTTTTGGCCCGTCTAGTAAACTAGGTGCTATATTGCAAAGAAATTTGATTCTTTTATATTCTGTTTTTACTTGGTAACGGAAAACCAACATTGTCAAAAAAATTAGCACTAACTCGTTCTATAGTATAACTAAAAATGACCACTTACTCCCATACTCTTCATCATTTACCCAGGTCTAATAGAAAATCCACTTTCCATTAAAACTAAATACGCCTTAAACTGAAATAACTAAATATGTTCTAATGAAATTGAGCAACATTTACCAAATCCCACACCGAAAAATTACTTTTGAATGTCAAAACAGTTAAATTGTGTTAAATTTTGTTTGTCTCGACAAGAAAATATACTGTTAACTTGTGTGATGAGCGCTCAAATTCGTGTTAAGCCCACTCCTGGAATACCCTTTAATGCGCCTCCCAACCTTAACGAATTATAAAACTGTCATTAGGTTTGCCAAATATTAGATTTATCACATAAAATAGTCATTTTATATATTATAGAGATGAAGTTTTCATTTAACACAGATCTCAGTTAAAGTATTCTTCTAATAAATTATTATTTAAGGACAAGGGTATCAGAGATTCGGCACAGTCTTATATAAAATGAAATGTGAATTTAGCACATTTAAACGAAACCTTGTTAATTAATTTTTTGAATTCAAAGAAAAACTTTGATAAAATTCATTTTTGTTTTTTATTACAGAAGGGCTAATAAGTGAAAAATTTTAATATTCTCAATAAAAGTTTTAATACTCAGTTGTTCTTTTAATGATGATGTTGCCAGATTGACAATTTGCAAACAATTTTCGAGATATATAAAAATATTTTCAGTTTTACTACTGGAGACTTATTTAAACTTATATTTTATTAAGACGTTTATTAATTAAATATGTGCATTTCCAGCGAAAGATAGCAAGCAGTTAGAATTGTTTCCCAAAAAGTTTTATACGTATAATTAGATTTTTTTGTTAAGCTCTACATTAAGTAACAAAAATGGAAAACATTTGATAACATGGGTCTTTAATACAAACTTATTTGCTTGCTGGCATTACGTTACAAAATGTAGACTTTTTGCTGGAAACGTCCATATGTTTATTTAAACTTAAGATGGGTACATGTATATTAGGGTAATAACTTTTTTTGGACAAAATTTCTCATCCCACCACGATCTATCACAACATCTATCATTTGACATTAAAATTTAGCTTATTAAAAAAAAAAACCGCGAAAAAGAGTCATAATATCGCGATTTTTTTTTTGCGCCCTTCTTCCGTACAAATGGTAAGATCTTGTTATATACATGAAATTATTAGAAAATGCTTAGCATTTTGTTATTAAATGTAAATTTTTTTTACTTAGAAGAAAAATTTGTATTCAAAACTTCATCGTGTTTTGTGCGGAAACTTTTTTCAGGATCGCGAAAAAGTAATACATCACTTCTTAATATTTTTTCATGGTCTTCACGGCTATGCGATGAAGAATTTGATATTCGCAAATGTTGCAAAAAGTTATCACCCTAATGTATAAATTTAAATATTTGCTATCTTTTAACTTTGACAATTTTATGTTATATGGCAACCTTATAAATATTTTCTATTTAAAACAAAATCTAAAACTTTAAAACAAGAAAGGAAATAAACAAGCACAAAAATAAATTTAATTAAAATCTCCTTGTTTATGGAATTTTTTTTATAGGAAAACTAAAAGAATTTTTTTTTTATTTTGACGGCACTGACTAATTGAACTAAGTGAATGCAAAAGTTTTTAGTTAAAGTTCATATTAAAAAATATTTGTGCAATTTATTTAAGTTATATGATATAAAATTCTAACGAAATGGAATAGACAAGGAAGCACAAATATTTGTTGTACTTAAAAATTTGTTTAGTTTTTAGTAAAACTTTTATTTTAATTTTATCTTAAAATTACAAAATCAAAATTATTCTACATCATTATACTACATACCATTCATAACTTTAATAATTAGATGAAGGAATTCGATTAATTGGAAAAAATTCATAATCAAGCGAACTCACACGTAGTCTAATTAATCTATTATTGAAATATAATAAAAAAAACATCCTTCCACCTAAAATTACATTCTTTTATTAAAACTTGTTCCATACAAATCAATCAATGCGTAGGTTCCATATGAATAGTTTTCGTATTTTACGCGGAATTGCAAGCTTGATATGCCTTTATTCAACACTTGTTGCAGTAGTTGTATCACTTTTAAGATATACTGTATGTACAGATATACAGATTTTGCATGACAAAATAATGTATATCCACTATTTTCTGAATAACTTTGAACAGTTCAAAATATATATATTTGGCTTGCTCAAAGGATATATTATTTAAAATCATTTGTTAGTGTTTCTTTCAAAATCGGACAAATCGTTCTCAAGTTTTGATAAAATAAATTGGTTATACCTAATTTTTAAAATAAACTAGACTTGAATGAAAAACCGAAAATAGTAGCGCCTTTAAATTTTTAAACTCCATGTATTCTTGTTTAAAAAGATTTTTCGCTAACCAGTATAATTATAGCAAATTTTTAATCGCTATTTTCTGTTTTGTATTTCAAGCTGTTTTTTATACCCTTCACCACAGGTGGTTGTATAAGTTTGTCATTCCGTTCGTAATTTCTATAATATTGATGTTAGACCCTATAAAGTATATATATTCTGGGTCCTTATGAGGAGCGAAGTTAATTCAACAATGTCCGTCTGTCCGCCTGTCGGTTGAAATGGATTTTTCGAAGACCCCATTTATGATGGGGGAACTGTTTGCTATTGACATTCAGCAAGATCGGTCCACAAATTGCTGAGATATGAGTAAAAAACCACAACTGCCTCAAATTTTTTCCTTTAAAGGTCCAATTAGACTTGACATTACGATACCAACATTGTATTACCAAAACGACATAAACATACCGTACAAACCAATTAAATTTGATTTCTACGCTCATGCAGTGGCTATGGTAATACAGTGTTGGTAATGTGGTTTTGTTGTTGTTTTTTTTTATACCCTTCACTACAAGTGGTAGATTTTATTTGTAATGTGTTTCATTTTACGCATCCACATACACATTAATGCATGTATATGATATGCCGTTCAAATAAAGAAACAAACTCATAGACTCAATATATTTTAATTTAACGCTTCTTCAGTAAAAGCATTCGTAGCCGAACTGTTAAGTTCTCTCCTGAGACTGATGATATTGCCAGTTCGAATCCCAAAAAGAATTTTTTTTCATTTTTTTTATTAATTTTTTTATGTTCTAAAAAAAGATTTTAAGATTATTAAACGAATTTCAAAACATCAACTTTGGCAAAAGAGGAAACGGGCTTCGGCATGGCAAAATGAAAAGTTGGCGTGGCTCAATTAATATTCATTTAAACCTATTTAGAGAACGTTATTTATGAATGTAACTTTTTGTTCTTATCTCATCATGGTGAAGGGTATATTAGATTCGGCATAGCCTAATATAGCACTCCTACTTGTTTAATAATAAGGCGTTGGTATTTTCAATTCTGTATCACACAGTCACCATAACAATATTCTTACTACTTATAATTTAATTTGGTAGATTTAGTTTATATCTCTGCTATAAACATTAATCATCGCATTAACATTAAATGATCTTAGCTTCAGTTACGTGACTTTGTAGCATTTTAGATATAAAATAATTTGTTGCATCATTACAACATCCGTAAAGTAGATTGGCTCAAAAAAAGTTGTTTCTTTCTAGTTTTCATTTTTACCACAGGTGGAAAAGGTATAAACATAATGTAAGGAGGTATATAAAAATGGTATAAGTCTGTTATTCCGTTTTGTACAATACTAGTTTAACCCGGTGCGCTTCGCTACACTGCTTTAACCACGTTTGAAGACTCTCCCTTTAATAGTTCTTCAGTTGGGAGATATTAAATATATGCATCCTATGCTAGGTATTTCCCCCCCCCTGCGCCTACCCGCTTTATTTTTATTTTCAAAAGTGTGGTATATAATAAGAGTGACTTCTACAAAGTTTGAACATTCTCACTATAACAGTTCTTAAGATATGCGATATTTTGGCGTCCTATTGGGGTTACCATTTCCCCCGCTGCTATTTTATTTCAATTTTTGGGCTCAGAAGACCCTACTACCAAAAGTTCAACAAAATGCGTGCAGTGGCTCTTAAAATATGCGATATTTTATATTGGCATCCTATTGGGGTACCAATTCTCCTGGCCCTACCGAAAAAATAAGTAGCCTATTTTATTTTTAGGGCTCACTTGATAAAATAAGTTTTTCAAAGACCCGATATAGAACTAGGGGACTAGGTTATTACATCTTGATATCACCTACACACAGTGATGCCAGGAGAAATTTTAAAAAAATCTCTACGTGTCTAAAAAAAAATCCATTTTTCCCTACAAACAAAAAAAAAAATTCCCTACTTTTTTCCCTACGTTAAAAATTTATTGTTTTAAGAGCAACAGGCAAACAAATACATATCTTTTTAACATTTTGTAAATATTATAATAATTACCCTAAGGGGGCCACGAATATTAAGGTGCACGGTTTTGGCAATTGTTGAAGATTGCCGGGCTGTTAGGGCTCATAGCATTGGGTTTCTGTTAAAAAGTACTACATTTGTACTTCAATGCTATTATATATGAAAAATTTTAATTTTTAAATGAAAATTAGACGAATATTTACGTTTTTTTTTACACAATATATTAATAATAAGATAATATTTAGAAAATTCCCTACATTTACCTTATAATAAAATATCTGTCCTTTTTTACCTACGCTTGAAATTTTTCGAAAAAAATCCCTACAAAAAGGGAAAATTCCCTACTGTTGGCATCACTGCCTACGCAATAAGAAAAACACACGGAATAAGTAAAGTTCTTTTTACTTACATTAGGTACGAGTCGTACTCAAAAATTCAAGTACGAATAACACTAAAACGTACCCAAAATAATCCTAAATGGGATAGCTTTCGAAAATCAAACCAAGAATTTTTTAAAATAAGTATATAATTCTTAAACCAAGCCAAAAAAAAGATTAAACTTTTTATTAGTTGCCACTCTGAGAGTATCATTACAAAGTCAGCGTTTTAATCTCATATAAGTTATTAGTCTCATCTCTCAGCATTGTATTCTCTATGCGTACTAGGGATGCCAATCGGGACTAATTTTCGAAAATCCTGAGATTCGGGATTTCAAAAAATCTAATTTTTCGGGATCCCGGAATTTTTCGGGATTTTGGGATTTTTCGGTATTCGGGGTTTTTTAAAATTAGAAGATAAATGCTTTTTATAGATATTTATTAAAAAAAATTTTATTAAAAATATGATAAAAAAAACAACGTACGATTTCTACCAATGTGTTAATTGATTCAATTAAAAATAATAACCAAAAAATCTTTATTTTCTTCAATTACCTCTGTTGATTCAAACTAAATAAAAAATAATTAATATTGTAATTGAATAGAGCAACCTTGAAATTGATTTATTTGTAAGACTGTATTCAAATTTTTATTAAGTAAATTAGAAAGAATAATTGAAATTTGAATTCAAAATTAATTTTCAAAATCAATTTATTTATGCTGTTTTCTTTTCTACAAAAAATGTGACATTTTATTTAAAAAAAATGCAATTTGGTGTCTGTTTCCTAAAAATTTTGCTCCCGAAAAGGATGAGTTTTTTGGCAAAATTTTTAAAAAACAGACACCAAATTGCATTTTTTTTAAATAAAATGTCACACTTTTTGTAGGAAAGGAAACACCATTAGTTAACCATAAAAATCTTATTTTAACAAAAACACATTTTTATACCCACCAACAAGTGGTAGGAATTATGTAGTGTATAAAATACACTTCTTAGTTTCGTAAAATCGCTCCATAAATTGCCGTAGTTCCTATGCCTACTCTCGTAAAACACTTTAATAATTCTAACCCTGTTAAAAGTAGTTTCAGTGTCGAATTTGTTGCACCAGTGGAATGATTTATGCATTTCAAAAGACATTTTTTCTATTATTAATTTTCTTCTTTAATTATTTTCTGCACTTCTCGTTAAAACTTCTTTATAATGAACACGCTTAAAACAAACACAGTTTAACTTTTTTGTTTCTTTTTTAATGAAAGTATTAACAGAGTTAATCAAATAAATATTAAGGATCAATATTTTGTTCCCTATCCTCTCAAGGAGGAATGTCTTGATGAATTTCTTTTTATAAAAAAGGTAAAACAAAAAAAATTTAGTAACAAATTAGGGATTGACTAAATTCGGGATTTCGGGATTGGCATCCCTAATGCACACATACCCTTGTGTTTGTCAAAGTTTGTTGTAGAAACTACAACAACACAACAAAACGAGAAAAACACAGACTTAATTTTCATGTTTAAAAAGTAAAATCAACAGCAAAAGTTCCTATTTAGGTAAATATGTCAATCAAATTTAAAAGTAGAAAGCGTGTGTCGGTGGTAAAGTAAATTAATCATTATAATATTTTTCTTCTGTCTCTGGGACAAGTGTTTTATGTAAGAATCAATCTACTTTCACTTTCGGATCATTTCAAGTACGAATTCGGGATTAAACATGGATAAAGCTACGGTCAGACTTATCAAATATTAGACGAAAAAAACGGGACCAACAACCAAACTAAAAAATCATTTCGCCTAATATCAATATTTATTTTGATTAAAATACCACATCTTACAAAAAACTGATTTTTTCTTTGGCTAGTAGTATAATTAGCTTATTTTGTAGTATTAAGACCATTTTAAATCTCACTAACTATTAACAAAAGTAGGGGTTACGCTTATTTGATCAAATATTTAATAAGTGTGACCGTAGCTTTAGTTAAGTATTCCGCATATCAATAATCCGTACTTGAATAAATCTTTCTGTACTTGAACTGTACTATTCGCAACTGGTTTCAATTGACAGCCATTCTGCCGGATGGACATCTTTAGATGGACTTTTCAATTCGTTCGATCGATATTTTATGATGTAACAAACATCAGCACAAACGTATAATACCCTTTTCGCTATTATGGTATGAATACAAAAATATATGTACGTGTTCATTACTTTTGGCGTACGCTATCAATTTAAATATAAATCATCATATATGGAGGTAATTGATATTAAATATTTATTCTAAGCAGTTTTTTGCAATTCACCATGCGATACTATGTCCACGCAACCGTAGGCTTGGCTAAGATATTAACAATAATGTATCCTGTTATATCTTTGGCTGCGTTGTAAAGTAGTCCACAAAAAAATTTTTGGGCCACATTAAGTATCATCATGCATAAATAAATCCATTTGTTTTGAGCAAAATTTCTATTAAAAGATGTATGAAAAATTCCATACAATATTTTAGGTCATGCATCTTTATTCTATGTGCTGACCAACCACATTTAGTTATCTAATGGATAAATGAAGACCAGGTAAAGAAAAGAAACGAAGTGAAACTATTTAGTCGATTTGTACATTTAGGCCACAAACATAAAATTGATAAAATGAAAGGAAATAAAGCTGACAACAGTTTAAAAGGATAGAAAAAAGAAAAACCTCAAATAAATGTGAGGAAATAAGGAATTTAATATAAAAATTTTAGCAACTTTCCTCATTTGTAAGTTTTATTATCTTTCGTATTTTTTCCTTCTTTAGCAACCGATGCAGCTTGTGGCTTTATAAGAATGTGTACGATTAAGGTAGCAAAATACTTTCTAGTATTTATACTTAGATATGTAGAAATTTACTAAATTAAGAACATAAAATATAACAACATGTAGCAAACATTCTATGACTAGCTTTAACAAATAAGGGTGTTCACCAATTTTTTTTTTTTTTTTGGGTGGGCAAATGCGATTAACGTAACACGAGCTGGGAATAAAAATATTTATAGCAAATAATCAATCATAAAAAGAGATTGTCAATATTCAATTCAATTGTTCACTTCAAGTTAAAGAGGAATTGACATTTGATATGCCGAAAGTAATACAGTAATTTAACAAACAAATATGATAATCAGCATGGAAAAAATTATTTAAAAAGTTATTTATAGCAGTATAATAAATGATAAATTGGCTCAAGTGACATCTCTGCAAATCTTTTTTTTTCTACACTATATTACAAACGAAACCATCTCCCTTTTTCTTTTCGAAAATTTCGATGGATTATTTTACTTAATGTTTAAAAAATCGAAAGGGAGCAGTAATAACAGGAGATAAGCTATCAGTAGGGTTGTTTATTTTCTACTTCAACAATTGTTTAAGAAGAAAAATTGTAGCAGTTGAAGTATTAATAAGAGTAATAGCAATTAACACTAATGTGTGCGGCAAAAGAAAAAATTACTTTGACCTTCACTTTCAGAAATGACAGTTCTATTTCTACATATATTATATTATTAAGTATTTTTTTTATTTCTTACGTTTATATGTTTTAAGTAGACCATAATTAGTTTATGCAGAGCTTCACAAAATATACTTGTAATTGCCACATTTCCATAATTCCACGTACAGGTACAGGTACCCGGGTACTTTGGTGCACATTTAATGGGAAAAGGAGTAAATTGGTCTTTCACGCAAATTTCGAAAATTATTTTCTTTGTACGGCTGCAAAAATACTAAGTTTTTTAAAAATTAGTAGTTTTCAAGGAGTTTCAGACATAAGGATTACAGTAAGGGTTAATTAGCGAAAAATTCGTATCAACGCTCATTCAGCACAAATCAGATGTTGTGAATGGTTGTGGTTAAATGTTGTTAAATGTTATAGTCTTTATAGTCTATAATCCAACTGTTCGAAGGCGTGATGCCAAATATGCGCCAAAACTCCCTTTGGATGGAAATAACCGATTACAACCTGAGAGAGCTACTCACAATCTATAAAACTTATTGAAAAATAATAATTTAAGAATAAAACGATTGATTACGCAGTTATGTGCAGCATTTATTAAGCTAGTTTTAACGATATGTATTTTGCAGTGGCTTTGTCAGATGTTAAATCAATATTTATAATTCTTAAAAATTATGCAAATTGAACTAGAAAAAGCGCAAAGATGGTGTCATGATCACGGTTTAATAATAAATGTATCAAAAACCAAACTAATGCACATAAAACCCCCACACTTTCTATATGCAGACTTAAAGCTAAAATTTCACTGCCCAGAATGTCTACACAATACAGGTAGAACAAACCTCAACTGCGAACAAGACCAGTGTAGCACAACAGTTGATATTGTAAACTCTTACAAATACTTGGGAGTAATAGTAGATCATAACTTTAAATGGCGTGAACACATAGAAACTCTTAGAAAAAAGCTAAGGAAAGCCTCCTACATGCTATATCACCTAAGATTCCACTCAAACAAAATGGTATTGAGGCAAGCATACTTTGCGTTAGAAGAGTCTAACATTAGACATGGCTCACAGCCTGGGGGAATTCAAGCCATTGCAAAAAGCTACAACAAACGCAAAACCAGTTAATAAAAATACTGGATGAAAACAATAACTCACGAACATATCACCAAGATAATACATTAAGGAATAACACCAACTCCTTCAACACTAGCACCAACAACACCCCCCACAGCACTAGCAATAACATCAACAGCACTAGCAATAACATCGCTAACTAACATCCATAACACCAGACACAATAATTATATCTATAACTCCAACAATAACAACATCAACTACATCAGTAACTATAACAACAATGATGATAGCATTAACATCAATAACAACAACAGAAGCAAAAGCGAGATTACTAATATTTATAGCAGCAACACGAACAACAACAATGGTAACAGGAACACCAACAACTCAAGCAACAACAACAGCATTAACGATAATCGCACCAATAATGCAAACAACAACATCAGAAATAGCATTACGAACAATACGGTAAATAGCAACATTTCATCAACCAACAATAACATAGCTAAAAACACCAACACCACTACCAATATAAACAACAATACCAACGACAATACCGCCAACAATAATACAACTCTCAAGGACATACAAATATTAAATATAACAAGTATATACCACATAACACTAGTCATTGAATTCAGTAAAGACACCCGATTCTTCAACAGAATTGATCATACCTAACAAACTCGGCGAAATCAGGAGGGAAGATTCAAAATTCCGAAATACAAAAACAATTACGGAAAAAATACTATTAATATTTCAGTAAATTGCCCCAAAAGAAAAAAGGCAATCAAAAAATATTTTGTGAATATACAATAAGTAGCTATTAGTCGGAAAATTATATCAAATATCAAATTGAATTATTGAATTATAAAAAACTCTTTTTAGTAATTAAGCTACATATATTGTTTTGAAATTCATAATTTATAATTTATATCATTTTATAGAAATTTAATTTTTGTATACTGTACCTGCAGACAAGCCAACATGGCTTCGCAAGGTCAATATTTAATTAAATGTAACTGAAATGAAATAAATAAATATAATGAAAAAAAAAAAAAAAAAAAATCTCTTGTGAATGAGTTAAGAGTCAGAATTATAGCGCACTGTTTTAAAACATTCCTTAAAAAAATATAACGGTTCTTTTTTCCTACAAATATTTTAAGCAAATAATAAAATGCACTTAGTTTTAGTTGAAACCACGACTTAAGTGTGTTATTTTTAAATTTAAGGTTATAAGTCGCAAAAGTATTACTATGGAGCAAAAAATTGCTAAAAACTCTGCTTTTGGAACATTTTTCTCATACCGAAGTATCTTTCAGCGTGGGTGTTTCACGAAAATATCGCCAAAAAAGTTTCTGCTGGAAACCTACTATCAAATAAACCCGGCAAGGGACGTGCTAAACGTACAACCTCTGCACAAGATCGATATTTAGTACAAATTTGTAAGCGAAATAGCTTCCGAATGGTCATCAACTCTTGGAAAATCAATTAGCGCAAGTACAACCTGTCGGCGTCTTGTTGAACATGGTCTCAAAAGTTACACCAAAAAACGTCGACCTTACCGCAACAAGCTCCAGACAAAAAAAAAATATGAATGGTGCAAGAATTATGTAAACTGGAAAGAAAGAGACTGGAATCGTGTTGTTTTTAGCGATGAATCCCATTTTGAATTAATCAATCGAAAAAATCGATCATTTGTTCGATGTACATTGCAGGAAAAGGAACAACCATTCAGTTTTCAGTCAAGGGTGGTGGTGGATCTGTAAGCGTATGGGGATGTTTTACAGCTCAGGGTACCGGCTTATTATTATTTTATGAAGGACGTTTAAATGCTAGGAACTTTATCGAATTAATATCAGCTGAATTACCTACATATTAGGAAACAGTTTTAGGGTCTGGAACGACCCAAAGTTATTTTCAGCAAGATAATGCACCGTGCCATAAGGCGAGGTTTTCGATGGATTGGTTTAGAGATAAAAATATATCTCTGTTAGATTGGCCACCAATATCTCCAGATATAAATCCAATTGAAAATATGTGGGCTATTATTGATCGTGATATTGAAAAACATAAGAAATCAACAACAGACGAATTGAAAAATGCCATTAAGGACATTTGGTCTAAATTTTCTATAGACGAGTGCTCTAAAATGGTCAATTCTATCCAAAAAAGAATAAAATGTATATTAAAAGCTAAAGGTGGCAGTAATTTATCTTACTGATCTTAAATTTTGAGTAAGCATTTCGTTTAATGGAGTTATATAAATATTAAATTAAGTCGTATGCTATAATTTTGACTCATTCATTTTTAAGTTGTTCTAAAGAAAATGAAATATTTTTTTAATTTTGTATTTCAAAACTGAATTGTGACACTAATTGAAGAAATTTTAATAAATACCAAGGCGAATTCATGTAAACGGTGGTGTCGATACTACAACAAGTAACAACACCAAAAACACAACAATGTATTTTTTTGTTGCTTTTGTTGATCCATATGTCAAAATCACAAGGAACTTTTGACATTTCTCTCCCTTATTAAGAAAAAAAAGTAGCACAGCTGTGCTTTCAACGCCACCTGAAAACTGAATTCGCCTTGATAAATACGTTTAATTTACTCCAACATAAGTTTATGTTTTGAACGTTATGATGTTTATTAGTGAAGTTTTATGAGTTTTGTAGAAGCGCGCTATAAATTTGATCAGTACTGTATGTTTTCCTGGAATAGTCATCATCTAATTATGTTGGTATTACAAATTAAAAGTTTTGCTTAATGGCATGCAGTTATTTTAGCTTTTAAGGATCCCTATGCTTCTTATAGGAACAACAGGAATACAAAAACAACCCGATTAGAATCTCTTTTGTAAAGGCCCAAATACATTGATCAAAATACTCATCAAGCATTGTGGTAGTATAAGTGAAAATGTGTTTGTATGTGTGACACCGACAACGCTTGATGAAAAATCAAAAAACTTAGATATGACGGCGAATACTACGTTCAGCACACGTACACGTTGAATTCGCCGGCTGGACAAGCATTTGACAAGTGTATTTGGGCCTTAAGACCTATGCTATGAAATTATGTCGAAATTAGCTTCAGGCAAAAATTTTAAGGCCCATAATTGAATCGTCAGCAGTTACCTCAAATTCTCTCTCATTTTATAATTTTTATCTTGTTCTTACTTTTACTTGTTTACTTAAATTTATGAGATTAAATGAAAGTATGGTAGCATTGCTAAGAGAATAAGTGTCTATAAGAAAGAGCATAAGAAAAAACGTTCTCAAAATAAAATTGACTCTATTTCTCGAAGGTTTTCTACGACAAATTTGCATGTCAAAATGTATGGAAAACGTGGCCTCGACGCACTTCTTTTTTAACACTTTACTAATAAAATGCAAATTTAGTAAAAATAAAACATGAAGCTTATTTTAATAATTTTTAAGCCGTAAACTGTTTTTAATTTATGTATTTCAGCAATAAAGAGCAACAAAAAAAAATATTTTTGTTGTTTTTAGAAAGAAAAAAAATTTTAACATGGATCAGCCTTCAGCGTTGCCAAAACTTGGTGACCAAAAATGGCTAAATTAACAAAAAAAAAATGGCTTAAAAATGGCTAACAACTTTTTTAAATAAAAACACATTGAAATTCAATAACAAAACAAAAATAAATCATTAAAAATTTTTTACAATGAAATTTTAAACTGAGATCAATTTTCTACATAAGAAAAAAAAGTAAATAAAATATTCCGCCATTTAAAGAATTTAATCATCGCTAAATTCGATGTCGTTATCGTTCATCTTATAGGAATCATTTCTGCCTTTTAGTTTTAAATATTTTGAAGGTAAATGATGATCATGACATCTTTTACCCAACCTTTTTAGTCCAAATCTACAGTAGAAAAAACAAAAAGATAAAAAATATTTTACTGGAAGGGTGAAAATTTTTACCTAATTGATAAAATAGAATTTACGGTTGCCTATTTCTCAAGTTACTTTTACAGATGTTTACTTGGCTATATACTCAATTTACTTCAGCATTAGACCATGAAAGTGAGAGCAACTTTACAGAAATACTAAAATTTCTAAAGCTTCCGACCAGAAAGAAACTGTTGTTTTTGTTGGTCCATTTTATAAATTGAGTATTGTAATACTGTTCCTTTATTTTGAAAGATGTTACATCATCATCGTTTATAGCGATTTTCAACATTTGTAAAAGTTTTAAAAATGTTTATTTTACTTTTAGCAATTTTATAAATTTTTTTAAGAACGTAAAAATTATTATTGTACTACGAAAACGGCAAAAAAATGTATGGCTAGACAATTTGAAAAATGGCGAAAAAATGGCTAATGGCTAAATTCTGTTTTTAAGGTAAAAATGGCTAAATCTAGCCACTAAATGGCTAAATTGACAACACTGATCAGCTTTTTGTTTACCAAACCCAAAAATAAAGACGCTCATACTTTGTGGATTTTAATGAACTATTAAGCGTGAATTCCGCTTATTATCTTTTGAACTAAATTTTGACTTCTTAAACCTGCAATAAAAAAACTTTACATTTTGCCACAAAATAAATTTTTATTCTTTTAAATAAAAGTGCTTATTATACTGCAACTTAAAATTTCCACAACGAATTTCCCATTGAAAACAAACCACACGAAGGAATAAATTTACTTTTTCCATTTTGGACGCTTTTTTTTACTGTTTTACCGAAAAAAGAAATAAAATGTGACCTGCTGTACTAAATAGCTTTTTAGTCGTATAGTTAACAGTAAGGTGCAAAAATGGAATTTAAAAATTTCTTTGTAGTTGTTTTAAACCTTCAGATTTGTTATCAAAAGTTTTGGCACGCTCAAAAAAAAAAAAAAAAAAAATAATAAATCGTCAGATTCGAAACTTTGATCCGATTTTGATAAAAGTCTGTAGCACAGATGTAGTCTAGTTCAAGCTTTTAATAAGACAGCTTTAAACGCCCGGGAGACTATCAAATAAATACATCAATCACATAGTTGTGTGCGTGCAGTCGTTCTTTTTCGGGTACACATACGCGTTGTCGGCAATGTTTGATGAATATCAAAAAGTTTTGATTTTTTTATTTGATGGCTTATTATTTGATAGTCTCCAGTTGTGATTGACAAAAAAATTTTATTTGCTTTGTGTATGTTGTCATGTACGGAAGAAAAAAAATATAATAGAAATCAAAATTACAAATGTTGATTGACGGGTTTATTTGTACGTCTCCAAAAAAGCCTCAAATAAACGACACTAACACATATGCACTTATTGACGGGTTTATTTGAAAGTCTCCAGAGCCCTTAAAATATAACGGAGACGCAGGGCTGCCACATAAATTTCCTGAGAAAAAATAAAAAATCGTTTCTCGTTTCAAAAACTCGTCCAAAAAAATCGAACAACTTAAAATTAAGTTTTTTTTACAATTTTAGGTCGCTTAAAAAAAAATTAACAAAAACATAATTACCTGGTACCCAGTTAGCTTTATCAATCGCTTAAGAACTACTGGGAGTCTCATGAAAAGCGTCTTTGATCGTCGATAACCTTATTTTTTAATCGTAGAGGATTCCTCACACGGGTAAAACTGTAACACGAGTGAGATTCTTCCATAGCACAGCGAAAAATGCTTCTTCAATTGTTGTGGGAATCTTCTAAGACGTGGGTAAAGATTATCTAACGAGTCTTTCATGTCAAGAATCGTATAAGACTCATGTTGATATTATCTCACAACTTGTGAAATGCTTGCTGCATAAATGTTGAAAATATGATTTATACAGAGAGTCGCAAAAGGTTCATTCGATGGTGGTTTGACGAAAGATAAACAAAGTGTTACATTGTGGTTTTTGTGCTCTGAAAATCATTAAAGACTTTCTTAAGACTTGCATATTACAAAATCTGCACGCATTTTCTAGTTGTCGAAATGCGTCATGCTCAAAAAATTTGTATGAATCATCCCTAAAAAGAGCGGCGTCAATGCTTTGCAATTTGAAAACCCGATTTGACAGAATAGTGAAGTTGGACGCTTTTGTTAATTGATAATGCTAATTTAGCTATTTTTTGGTCAATCTATCGTTTTTTTTTAATATTTTTTTATACGTTAAATTAAATTAAACTTACTGTTCGTGACATGTTAAGGTACGGCATGTCAGCGTAAAAGCTAAGCGAAAGAAAACGTTTTGCCTTCCCTTCCGCTCTTGTTAAGGTACGGCTGTTAAACATTCCAAGATAAAAAACGAACGTGTCAGAAAATGTTAAGTTCTATTTAAAATGACTTTACGAGACCTTGGAGACTAAAAAAAGAGTTACTTTTTAGAAAAAATCAGCAAATCGGCACTTTGCAAATTTCGGAAAAATAGATCGTCAAAATGACGATAAATCATCAAATCTGGCAGCCCTGCGGAGACCCAGCAGAAAGAAGAAGAAACATTTGGTAATAAGAACAGAACGGTTTCAGACTTTTCTTTACAGGTCTATATAAATAAAATGAAAATGCGTTTGTTTGCTTGCTTCCTATAGACTCTTAAGCTACTGAACCGATTTTTCTGAAATTTTCACAGTAATTTCTTGATTATCCGGCGTGATGGGAAAAGTGGGCGTGGCACATTCCATACAAAGATATTACAGATTACCGTATATCAGGATACTGGAAGAATTAGGTATAAGCAACTTAGTTATCAATGCACAATATCGTACAAAAGCTTGGCAGGATTGGATAACTGGACGTGGCACCTCCGATAGAAATACAAAAAAGATTTCTGTATATCTGAAAAATCATAACAGTAAAAGTTTCCAAATTTGGTACAAATAGATTCGATGTCAGTGCAAGACATCTGGCAAAAAGTGGGCGGGAAAATAAGTGAGTGTGGAATAAAATAGTGAGCGTGGCACAAAATAAAATTCTTTATATCTTTAGAATGGCAATATGTAAAGTTTTCACCTTTGATACAAACAGTTTGGTTATCAACGCACAACAACTGTCAACAAGTGCGGGGGATTGTTGAAATAGGCCCGGCAGAAAATTGATTTTTGTATATCTGGAGAACGGTAAGAGTAAAATTTTCCAAAATTGTTACAAATAGCTTGGTAACACATACACAACATCTGTTGAATTGTGCACTGGATTGGGTAAGTAGACGACAATATACAGACAATATAGACTTCTATATGAATCGAAAGTATTCCAATTTTTTACAAATAGCTTATATATTAATGCACAACATTTTTCGGAAAATAGGTTCAACTACAAAGACCCTATAAATTTGTGTACATCTGTAGTACAAATTGCTTCGTTTTCAATAAACAAAATATGTTTTAAAACAAAATTACTAATTTTATTTAGATGGGGGAAGCGAAGCGCACCGGGCTAAGCTAGTACATATATAGAATATGAATTTATTAAAAAAGTATGCTGTTAAAAAATATCCGTTAAAAATTGACCGAGTTATTAAATTTTCAATAAAAATAATCTGAGAATTTTGTATTCTTATGAGTTACTTTTTGTAAAAAAATATAAAAAGTAAATAAAAAAGAAAAATAAAAGAATTCTCAGATTTTTTTATTAAAAGTTTAACGAATATTTTGAAACAATGCAGCATTTTACTTATAAATAATCATACTTTTATAATAAATTCATAAATAATACGGTTCTTGAAGAAACAAATGTGCAAAAACATCTCCAAAGTTAAAAAATAGAGAAATTTTTAAAAAAAATTAAGTTTGCTGCAGCATTACGCACAGTTTCCTCAATATTACTTAAATATTATGTTCACATCTTTAAAAGCCCTTAGTTTTTTCTTTCCAAATCCGCTAAACCGCTAAAATCGGTTTACATTTAACAAAGTTACTGGTATATAAGTTCAAAAGGTAAGAAAAACTAGTTTTTTACCCGTAACTCTAGATTTTGGAGGTGTTTCGCAAATTTCAGGGACATAGTCTTGTTGTGCTTGACAAGACGTACTATAAAAAAGGTATCGCAACCCAGGTTTTTTTTCCTGTCGCACTGTGTTATTTTGGTTTTGTTATTAAATTTTTATTTGTTTTGAACTTGAAGCATTTTTAGATATTTTTTCTGTAAATGTAGCCATTTTTAATCATCATGTTTTAGAAACAGCGCTCCCGTGTAACCTGTTAATCCTATCAACCTCTGTAAAGAGTATTCGTTTATAAAAACGATTTGTTATTCACTGTTCAAGCACAGATTATCTTAGCATGTATGTGCATTTCCATAGATGTATGTATATAGAAGCTTTACCAGAAACTGCTTTCACTTCGTTTTCATACATATGTAAGTATGTATGTATATCTTTGAGTCAATAACAACATTCCATATAACATTTATTGTAAATATGTATTGTCCATACATGTTTACTCATACAGTTTTGCTTACTATATATGCTCAAATCAGTACATTAATGTACATTGGAGTGTCTATATATTTTTACCGCTTCCTTCCTTTTGAAGTCCTTAAATTTTATGTGCTGTTGTAGCACAACAATCAAACGTAAAAGGCGCGAAGTAGTAGAGAAAAAATTAAAGCCACAAATACTCAATTCCTTCTTTTGCCATGAATAAACGAATTGAATCCTTGGCAAAAGATACAAATATGTAAAATTCATTTACTTATAGTTTGTGCGAGCGACAGTTGTTTAAAAAGTTTATAAGGAAATAATGGCATTAAAAGCTATTTTCGGGAGTAGTAAAGGGTGGTTAAATTTTTAAGGGCCGATGTTGATTTTGAATAAAACACATATTATTTAGGAAGTTATTGTCGGCGGAACAACTCCATCCGATGGTCCAAATTTTCGGTGACGCTGACGCATAATTGATGTTCTATGCCGTCAATGTGCCGAATTAACCCATCCTTTAGCTCTTGAATTGTTGGTGGCTTATCAACGTACACCTTTTCTTTCAAATAACCCCAAAGAAAGAATCCAACGGTGTCAAATTACATGGTCTTGGCGGCCAATTGACATTGCCACCACAAGAGATAACACGGCCATTGAATTTGTCGCGCAAAAGAGCCATTGTTTCGTTAGCTGTGTGGCAAGTGGCACCGTCCTGCTGAAACCACATATCGTCCACATCCATATCTTCCAATTCGGGCCATAAAAAGTTCGTTATCATCTCACGATAGCGAACACCATTCACAGTAACTGCCTGACCGGCCTCATTTTAGAAAAAATACGGCCCGATGATTTTTTTAAGTCTGGCACTAGATCTGATATTAAAAATTACCGTGGTATTGCAAAGCTTAGTATCATACCTAAATTTTTTTGAAAAATTAATAACGGAAAATTTATATTACCAAATCTCAAACATAATATCTCCATATCAACACGGATTTAAAAAAGGTTGCTCTACCACTACAAACCTTCTTCAGCTCACAATTGCTATCAATCGTGGTTTTTTCGCAGGGAATCAAACAGATGTTATCTACACCGATTTCAGCAAAGCTTTTGACAAAGTCAATCATGCTCTTTTGGTTAAGAAGCTTCAAATAATGGGATTTACTGATCTTACCTTAAAGTGGATTTACTCTTATTTATCGAATAGGGTCCAAACTGTCCTTTTTAATAAAACGTTTTCAAGAAAAATAAATGTGCCATCAGGTGTACCCCAAGGCAGCCACCTTGGACCTGTATTATTCTTGCTTTTTATAAACGATTTACCTGGAGTTATAAAGTTTTCAAATGTTCTGATGTATGCTGACGATGTTAAGATATTTTTAACTTACAACCATGTGTTAGATCACCAACGTCTACAAGATGATCTAAGTTGTTTTTTTGAATGGTGTAAAGCAAACTTAATGGAGCTTAATTTAAAGAAGTGTAAACTAATGCGTTTTTCAAGAAATAATCCAGCTATAGTATATTACTTCCTAGGTGGTATTCAAGTTGATGCAGTTGAAAATTTCCTTGACCTTGGAATACTACTTGACCCTAAACTTAGCTTTAATTCGCATATTACGTTTATGATAAATAAAGCTAGAGGAACACTTGGATACATAAAACGCTGGGCAAGAGAGTTCGATGATCCGTATATTACAAAAACCTTATATATGGCACTTGTAAGGCCGATTCTTGAATATGGATCGATTATATGGGACCCCATTTACCAAACTTATTCAAATTTAATTGAATCTGTACAGAAACAATTTCTGCTCTTCTGTCTTCGCGGTTTACATTTTAACCCACTAATGTTGCCCTCATACACATCTCGACTGGCTCTGATAAAGCTCCCTACTTTAAAAAGTCGTAGAACAATGCTGAATGTATCGTTTATTCTGAACATTATTAATGGTGATATCTGCGCTGGATTTTTAATTAATGAGATTTCATTTAATATTCCTCAACGACCATCTCGAAATTTCATACCATTATCCATTAAATTCTTTAGAGCTAATTATGGTGATGCTGACCCTCTTAGAAGAATGTGTAACACTTTCAATCAATTATATAGATTTATTGATTATTCGTTGGATCCAAAGTTAATAAGTAGATTAATAATTGCTTTTCTTAATTGATCATAAAATTTGTGTAATGTAATCAAATGTTAGTTATAGTCTATTTTATTTAAGTGTAATTTTTAATGTCTAAAATGTCTGTAAGGATTAATCCATAGATAATAAATAAATAAATAAATAAATAAATAAAAATGATGCCGCCAGCCCATAAACCGCACCAAACATTCACTCTTTGTGGGTGCATTGGTTTTTCGACAATCTCTCTTGGATCATCATTCGCCCAAATGCGGCAATTCTGCTTATTGACGAATCCACTGCGGTGAAAATGCGCCTCATCACTGAAGAGTTGATCATCCATTTTCATAATAAGTCTGAAAAACTTTAACGCGTTAATCGAGTTAGTCTGAATTTGAGAAATGTCAAATGAAATGCAGAAAAAAACTTGACGCTTAGGTGTGGTTCACATTCAACATCGGCCCTTAAAATTTAAACACCCGTTATTTGTATGGGCGTAATTGTCAAATATGAACCGATTCAAATAAAATTTGGTAAGATTAAGATTTAGATTTTAATTGTAACAAGTTAGAGTGCTATATTCGGCTGTGCCGAACCTATAATACCCTCCACCAACAGCTCGAATATTTTAGGAGTGATAATTTAAAATTGGTTGCGGTTTAGACCTATATTTAATTATTGACCGACAATCAGAAAGATTTTTGCTTTTTTTGGAATTTTAACTGGCTTAAGTACAATATTATGATTCGTAACAGTTTAAGCCGAATTTTTCAGGAGGGGAATTCATATTGGAGTCATGGTAAGTTGTGAACCAATCATACAAAAATTCTGCAGAGTGATTTCTGGTATTAAAAAACATAAATTTTGATTAATTTCGGAACAGCGGTGAAAATAGTTAAGCGCTTACAGTGAATTTCAGAAGGCTGCTAAATAAGGGATCAAAAGTAAATTATTGAGCGTATATCACAAAATTGCATAACATTTTTTCTGGCCATATGAAGCCAAGTTGGAATAAATTTTACCACAATAAACATATCTGCTACGATTTTAGGCGTATTTAATTAATTTACCAGAGTGGGCTTTTTATGGGCCCTATAGTAAATTACGGACCGACCATCTCGAACTTTATAAGATTTTATCTAGTCCTATAAAACTGTAAAGTATTCCATTTTATTCTGATAGCATTATTTATTACTTTTTAAGGCGTACTAAACGCTTTTCCGGTAGTAGGGTTTATATGGAGCCTAGGGTAAATTGTGGACGGATCTTCACGAAATTTTACAGCATCATTTGCAGTCGAATAAAACGAATTTTTGAAAAATTTTTTATCATTCCGTGCATTTTTTAACCATTTATGTTAGTTTTTGTAACAAACAACAACAAATTTTTTAAGGTGGTGGTTCCACATTATGACTTATAGCTCTGATCCTACTGAACCGATTTTGCTGGATTTCAATCCCAAACTGCTTAGGATAACTACAAACAATTTGACACCAAGTTTGTTCTTTTTTTTGAGTTTTTCGAAAGTGAGCGTGTTTTCAAAAGACGGACAGACATACGGACAGACATACGGACATGGCTTAAGCGACTTAGAATTACTCAAGTAGCCAGAATATATATACTTTGTAGGGCCTTAGATGAATGACAAACATAGTAAACCCTCTTCACAACTTATTGTGGTGAAGGGTATAACAAAATAAGCTTGAACCTAATTTAATCTCAATACCAACATAATAATATCGTTTATGGGCACAAAGATTAAATTCTGGAAAGAAGCTTCCATGATGGCTGTGTGAAGTTATGGACGCACAAGGCTACATGGACAGCCAGCTGTTCGGTCATAGTTAATTCGAGTCCGAAAGTCACTCTAAAACGACCGTATGATTAAAGGTGTGTCGAGAACCAATATTTTAAGGTTTTAAAGACATCAGTTCAAATGCATAATACCCACTTCACTATTATGGTGTGGGTACACTCACAATATTCTGTACGTAAAATTAACTGAAATTGTAATATAAAATAAATGAAAGTTGAATTAAAAACCGGTCTACCTATTTTTCATTTATTTTTAATAAAAAGTTAATTTAATTTTTACTGTCAAAAATTCAACACAATATTCCGTAAAATCAAATAAATATTCAGTTATTTTGTAAAATTTTATTGTCAAAAATTCAACACCATATTCAGTAAAAACGATTAAATATTCAGTTATTTATTAAAATTTTACTGTCAAAAAATTGACCCATATTCAGTAAAAACAATTAAATATTCAGTTATTTATTAAAATTTTACTGTCAAAAAATTGACCCCATATTCAGTAAAAACAATTAAATATTCAGTTATTTTATTAAATTTTCGTTTACTCCACAAAAGAGCCGAATTTCTAAAAAATACCAGGCAGACACCTGTCCGCTTGTTTTTCTTATAAGCGAGAGAGGGAGAATATTTTTATTTACTTACCCAGTTACACACGTTTGTTTAACTTTTGTTGTACTGACCACGTTGTTTACAGAAGAACTCTCAATTATAACACACCAGCAGCCAGGCCGATATGGCTTCGCAATTATTTTACTTTTAAAATTTGATGTATTTAACTAAATTATTTTAACAAATAGAAAATGGGAATTGCTTACACAAAACAAGCAATTCATTTTTTATAGATAAGTAAAAATTAATTTTTGGTAGTAAAATTATATAAAATAACTGAATATTTAATTGTTTTTACTGAATATGGTGTTGAATTTTTGACAGTAAAATTTTATAAAATAACTGCATATTTATTTGTTTTTACGGAATATGTAGTTAATTTTTTGACAATTAATTTATATAAGATAACTGAATATTGATTTGTTTTTACGGAATTCGCGGTTGAATTTTTGACAGTAAAAATTAAATGAACTTTTCGTTGCTTTAACCCTTAAACACCCAAGACAGCCTACAGACGGTCATCATAAAAAATACATGCTGTTACGATGCAAAAATTTTAAATGTGTATAAAATTTTCAGTGTATGGTACCAATTGAATTGAATGATTAAGATAGTGTGGAAGAAGAAATCATTCTAGTCAGAACTTTGATACGAAAAGACAAATAAATTGCAAACTACATATTTAAATTTCAGGTATTTGAGGGTAAAATTACATTTTTATTTACTTTAACATAAAGAAGAATTTAACTCAATTAACGGACAATATTAACTGCAACTGAAAATCCGTATTAATATGCACTTAGTTTTTTGAATAACTGTTAGAATTAGTTAAAAATAAATTTGCATTGCAATTTTAAATGTTTATTTATTTAAAAATGACTGAACGGAATATTTCTGAAATAAACTACAGTCCGTTACTGTAATAATATTGTGAGTGTATAAAAATGTTTGCTGAACTACAGTTTTAATGTTTTTATAGCGAAATAAAAATAAATCCCAATGTGATGATCAACATATTCGGAAATATGTTTAACAAAATTTTTAAAAATTTGAAAATGGAGTTTGAAAACTGCAATCTTGGAACACTCTTATTACTATACTTATTAAGTTTTATTTTAGCTGTAACCACTGGACATGCTCAAAATTTTAATAAAATCGACTAAAATCTTAATAGTTAACTTAAATATGCAAAAACTTTATTTTGAAGCATAGACTTTTAAACAAGTATTGTGATTTCTATATCAGGGGTGGGGTAAAATGGGATATTTTTTTTTTATTTCCCTATTCTCTCGATATTGAAAATTTTAAGACAATCCACTCAATTAACCAGCATTTCATTTTAATATAATACATTTGTTCTTTTTATTCTTTAGAATTCGTTCTGCATTAACCAGTTGCAGTAGTTATTGTTATTGTTGTTCTTCTTATTGTTGTTCTAATTTGTAATTCGTGGTTTAATTCTAAAAAAAAACCGCAATACAAATTAATTTGCATACATTTGCATGTTAAATTCTATTGGTTACGTTCTTCTACAATGAAATCAATACAAGTTTGAATGTTTGTCTGTCTTCTTTAACAACTCGTTTTATTCATGAATTTGCTAAAAATTTTATACTGATTAAATCTTTTATGTGCTACAAAATGTATTACGAAAGTATACTTTCGTCCATTTACTAATACAGACATACAACATGGATGTGTGTATCGTATTCATTGATAGGAAAACAAAAATTAATGGCTTTCTATTCTATTTTCTAAAAATTTTCCAAAAAAAATTAAAAAAAATAGTTACTAACAAAACACGAAAATTTGTAACTGCTTTGAAATTTACTCTGAAATTTCTATACATGTACAAATACAGATATTTGCAAGCATTTGGAATATCATAAACCTAAACATTTTCTAATCGAAACATACAATTTTGTTAGAATTGTATTTTTATATGCAGATACATGCCAACAAATGTGTGTTGCTGTGTATTAAGTGTAAAGTAAATTTATGGATTAAAGTGTTGCACATTTATTTGGAAGCTGAACTAAAATAGAAAATATCAAAGTGCAAACAAATTAAAGTTGTTAGCTGCCAAATTGCAAACATTTTAAATTAGAATTGCTTATGAATATTGATTAAATTTTTAATTGGTATATGAAAAGTTCTATTCAGTTTTTAACTTTATCCGATTAAAGGAAAATAATGTTTTTTAAATTGAATATTAGTACATTTATGGCATTTCGTCAGAATGGTCAACCAGGATGGAAAAATAAAATGTTGATAATCATCGTCTTTTATTGTTTATTATTATAAAAAAAGTCTATGTTTCTGTAAAAGAATGGTTTCGTAGCATATCTCAGCTGTTTTACTCGAGGAAATTGCGCTGGAAACTGGAAAATTTTATATATCCTTATATTTTCTACTTTTAAAGACATTTTTATATACTTGTTTTACATGCAAAAAATATGTTTGAGCATTAAGTTGTTTTTTAAAGAAATTTGAAGGTATTGGTGGGAAAAAGCATATGGAAAAATTGCTCGCGACCCGTTCGTTCGCGACCGGTACGTTAAAACTAAACAAAAACCAAGAGAATTTTATTTGGAAAATACTGAATAGAGAACTACATTAATACACTTTTAAAATTAATTAATAACTTTTGAATATTTCGTTCCATTTTGCTCATTTTATCACTGACTGGCAAAGTTGAATTTTTTTTTTGCGTACGTTCGTGACCACATGCTTATAACTATAATTTGAAAACTTTAATTCGATGAAATCCATCTTTTGCATTAAACATAGAGCTACCCAAATGCTATCGATTCGCAAAAAAAATGTTAGGCAAAGTTTTGTTTTCTATATTATTTGTACATCAAAAGCGTACGAACGTACGTTCGTGACCTCAAGAAATGCCCATATGTAGTTACGTTGACCATCCGTTCTAAATTATATAGAGGACAGTACTGTATTTCAGAGCTTTGTTCTGTGTGAATTATTTTTTAGAAAAATTTTTAAATGTATCGGTATTTAATTTAATGTTCTGCATTTATATTGTAATAAATAAAATAACTAGAACAAATAAATTCCAAATTTATCTGACTTTTTTTATTGCTAGCAACTTGTACAATTTTTCCTTTTCTCTCAAAAATCCAGGAAAATTTAATTAAAAATATAATAAAAAATTTTTTTGGCAAATTTGTTTTATGGATTAAAAATGGGGAATGTAAGATGAGATAAACCCACTGTTTATTGTAGATGTGTTTTGTTTAAACTTTGATATTATTACAAGTAGAACTTATGCTATAAGTCTTATACGCTTAACAGTTTTATTTGGTTTAATATCTTAAGTTTTTCTAAAATCTTTATGGATGAAGTTTCCTGATGATCTGGCCTAAGCAACCAGTGAAATGCGCATAGGAATAGCTTATCCCATCAACAATAAATTTCAAGTGTTTTTATCAATAACAAAAACTGGGAATTAAGCACGAATAACAAAATCTTTTGAGATTAAAAATTAAAAAAAAAAAAATGCGAACATACAGATATTTTTGGTTTCTGTTGAATATTTTGTAACATTATTGCTGGGTAATAATTTTCTAATATCTTGTTCAAACATCGTTAATATTCTTTTTCGATTTTCGACAATCCCCTTCTATATCTTTTCTAACTTAAAGTAATTACATTTTTATTCGTTGGAACCGAAACATTAGGTGTGTTCATTTATTTGAATTTAAAAGAATGAAGATCTGGCTTATGCCACCAGAGAAATGCGCATAGGAACTAGCTTATCCTCCAATAATAAACTTCAGTGTTTTTATCAGAAAAAAAATTATGTATTCCCAAAAACTAATTAAAAAAAACTTTTATACATATGTCCCACTTACGAAAACGCTTGTCATTAGAAAATGAAGTATGTACCTCCAAATCGAAGTTTATTCAAAGTAAACAATTTTTTGTGCTTTTAGGTATGTAGAATTTATAGTTTATTTTGTTATCTATTAATCTTAAAAAGTCTTTTGTTAACGAGTCCATCCTAATCATAATGATTCGTAGAAAAAAAGCAACTAAAATTATAATTTGATGGATTGCCCTACTGACTATAACAATAATGATTGTTAAAAAAAATTCTGATTTAAAAACAAATTTTAAATAGATTTAATACTCTCATTAAAAGCGATTCATTAAACTCTTTAACAGTCTCTTGAAAATTTCTTCTATTTCTTTTTTTACTCTACAGATTTAAACAAACTTAAGCTGAATGTTCGTTCTACATTCATTTGTTGAAATTTATGTTCCACTAACGTGAACTACAAAAAAAAAAAAAAAAAAATACATGAATAAAAAAAAACTCAAATGAAAAAGCTGAAAATATAAAAAAACATTAAAAATATTTAAGAACCTTGTATCTTAAAAATACTGCAAACATTGTGGTGGTTCTTTTTTTTAATTTTTCTTTTTGGTATTATTTTTAAAGTTTAAGCATCTTTTTGTGTTTGTTCTATGTTTATATGCCAAACAAATCGAAATTACACCATTTTCGTTAAGTATCCAGATTGCCGTTTATATACTGAACATCCGAGCGGGAACTATTCTCATTATAAAGGCCGGAAATAGCTTCAATGCCATGCAGAAATATATAAGTCTATTTAAAGCTATAAATTAGTGCTTTACAATTTTTGCAGCATTATTGACTGAAATCTTTAGCAGTGTTGCCACAATTTTTTTACAAAGACTGAAAATTTTAAAAACGATCTGTTTTTATGAAAAAAAAATGCTTTGTTTATTTTTAATTAATTATTACTGAATTAAAAACACAAAAATGTTTCTATTATAATTAGCCAACTCACAATGTGTTCTAAAGTGTTTAAAGAACTAAAATACTATTTTAGGCTCAATGGCACTGTTGTGAATAGCCTAGTGTAAACGTCAAAACTTAATGACAAAAAAATATACAATTTTTTTTTTAATTTATTACATTTATAAATTAAAAGTTAAAGAAAAAGTTAATGAAAATTATAAACAAACAAGTAAGAGTGCTATATTCGGCTGTTCCGAATCTTATATACCCTTCACCATTGTGCGAGCGGAATACAGGGCAACTAGACAAAAACTAAATAATTTTTACATATACATACATATATACAATACATTAAACTTCATTATAAATTAAATTTACAAAGCAAAAACTGGTAAATGTTTTTGAACATAAAAATTAATAAACAAAATTAGTTTTTGAAAAACCAAGATTCGAACCAGTTGACTCACAGCTTCTAACCTTAACAAACCCCCTAGACAACTGAACCATGAAGAAACATTGTTTGAAAATAATTAAAATTAAATATGGCCCGTTTTGTTGCTCACAACTCAACTCATTTGAGTTGTAATTATTTTTGATGTTTTTGTTTACCGCAAAACAGCAAAATTGTAAACCATAATAGGACCCAAAATATTTATACTTAATAGGGTCTTAGATCAATATTGTAGAAATTATAAACGAAATGACAAACTTATATAAACCCTTTTCACCTGTGGTGAAGGGTATAAAAAAAATAATTTATGGGATTTCAGTATTTTGATTATAACTCAGTCATTTTTTAACAGATTTATGTACCGACGTGTTTTAAGAACTTTGCCGGGAAGATCTATGGTTCTCGAAAGTGGGTGTTAAAAATTTTTTTTTTTATTTTGGTCATAACTTTTTCGTATCTGAACCGATTTTTCGAGTTTTCCAGAAAATATTTTCTACTAAAGATCCGATCTTTTCATATATAAGGGATAACCATAGGTCATATTACAGTCCAAAAAATTAGGCTTTTATACAATTTTTGATATTTTTAGTACGGGAGGTGCCACGCCTACTTATCCAATCCCGCCCACATTTTGTGGGCTGCCGTGTATTGCTAACCTTAATGTGTGTACTTAATTTGGAAACATTGGATTTGCGGTTCTCCAGATATACAGAAAAATAGTAATAAAAAAAAACATCAACAAGGAATTATTGGAAAAAATTAGAGGAAGTCGGGTTTTTTGCTCATATCTCTGCCAATATTGGACCGATCTTGCGGAATTTCAATAGCAAGAAATGGTGGTCTATATGTGACATAAGTGTAAAACAACCTAGCCGCTATCATGTCTGGAGTCGCCGGAAAATACATATCAAACGTAAGACGAACAGACGGACAGACGGACATCGATAAACTAACTTCTCTCCTCATAAGGACCCAGAATATATATACTTTATAGGGTCTAAGATGTATATTGTAGAAAAATACAAACGGAATGACAAACTGATATATACCCTTTTCCACCTGTGGTGATAACAACTGCTGGAAAAATAGCACACTGAAAATACATAGGTAACAAAGTTGTATTGTCATATAATATTTAATATGAACAATAAGACAAATGTTTTAAACAGTCAATTATAGCAAATACATATAAACTATTTTTGGACCAAGCACCACTCCTTTGCCAATCTTATGGTATGTCTTGGGTCATATAATTGTTAGATTGTCCATATACATATGTGGCATATTCCACTCTGAATATGGTGGTACCACTTTGTCCATTACCTTCATAGAAACACCTTTATCGATTATTTATTTTATTTGAAGCTAATTCAAATTGATATGGGTGATTATGTGACGATAAAATATGCGTGAAAGCAAATCTCATTGAAGCAAGATCAGACCCTTAATAATTCTGCGTCTTGCAGAATTATCAACAAAATATTGAAAAGAATAAGCACTTCCTTACATAATTGCTAACTTTTCTCTACATTGTGATCGTAAATATTTCGCCATGCGCTAATATTACTATTATTGTAAACAATGAATTCTTAACTAATTTTGCTAATTCAATATTTTTTTGGTATTTCTTCAGCATAAGTGACCTTATAAACCTACAAACCAGTAAAGAAATCTAATGTAATAAATACGACTCCTATTTTTTGGTTACAGCTGTACATAGCTGCAGCAACTAGAAACATATCTTGGGCCGTAAAATCTTGGTTATTGAGTAGAAGATAACAATTTTTTACCTTTCCTAAGATCCTTTTGTCATTTTGATTTAAAAGTTTTTCATTTGGATCAAAAATGTTTCTTATTGGAAACAGTGTAATGATAAATTGAAAGTGCTGGGTATACAAATGTAAGTATACACTCCCATTTAGTTGTTGCTAGTTAAAAAACTAAGGATTCTATGTATTATGTGCTGCATAGAAAAAAATGTGTCTGCATGTACGTTTCTGGCTTTTCGCAATGAATTTAAATAGACATGAATGCTTGTTTTTCATACTTTGGTTTAGTTGAAAAGTCTTTTTGGCGGTATTTTAAGAAAGGAACACAAAAAAAAAAGAAGAAAGCATACAGAAAATTCGGAAAAAATGGATACAAAACTTTTGCTTTCTTCTTTAGTTCTTAACATACAGTACAGAAAAAATATAAAATATTTTTTCAAAATAATGTAGACATTGAATCAGATGAAAGTTGGTTAATTGCACAAATATAAATAAAGTTTTAAAGTGTCAAAGCTAAACATATTATTTTTTTATTTTGCAAAAAAGAAGATTTGTTAATTTAATTAAGAAATAAAAATTAAAAAGCACGTACTTTTCTTTCAATTGCATATGAGTTTGCAAATATTCAATACTTGCAACGCGAAATAAAACTAGACTACTGGTATCGCAAATCTGCCAAAGGGTTTTAGAAATTTCGGGCCTTGAAGTTTTTGAATTTTTTAAAACGAGTTTGGAATAAGTAAACAAATACTAAATGTACTTCTGAGCTACAAAATTATTTCAGATGTCTTCAGTAGAATTGTATGGCGATTCTTTTCTTCGAATATATTAACCCTCTTACTTTAATTTTAAGGGGATATTTTTGTCCTTTTCCTTAACTTTTACACAAAAGTATGCTAAAATGGCACTTTTGAGGGTTAAAATGTTGTTCGATTAATTTCTGTATCAAATTTCACTAGGGGTCTTTGAAGACCAAAAGTTCGTGCAATATATGTAAAATGCTTAATAATGTAAAATGAAAAATTAGCATTTATTTTTATTTTTCTCAAAAGCAGTGGTAATTAAGTCAAAACAGTGTAAAGTATTTTTGAGCTAAATGGTATATTAGCCCTAACCCTCCTGACACGGGTACCCCGGTACCCGAACGAACTGTAAAGTCAAATGTCTCTTAAACAATAAAAGATACAAAGTTGAGGTTCACCAAGTTCTTCCAGCTAATCATTTTCTTAAGGCTTTTATAATTTTAAGCTTTCCTGATATGTTTGGGTTGGCTGTGAAGCTACCGAAAGTCAAATAGTCCTTACTCTTCTGATAGGGGTACCTGGGTACCCGTTTATAATTTAAAGCATTCTGTATAGAAAAAAATTGAGATAGGAGTAGTTTTTGTATTTTATTTTATTTAGAACACAGAAAAAGTTCTCTAACATTTTTCACCAATTAAAGCATTAATCAAAAATCAGGTGAATTATACGTTTAATCAAGTGAATTAAATGTTTAAGCAAGTTAATTAAATGTTAAATTGATACTATCAATTTGTTAACTAGTGCAAATTTAATTAATTTTTTAATTAATATTACAAACTTTTTAATTGAAATCAATTTTTTTTTCTGTGGATAGATAATTTATTATATTTAACTTTGTATTAATATCATTGCATAAAATAAACCTTATGAAATTAGCATTTTGTGCAGCGTGGACATTGGCCGTTTACAGCCATCACATATTTTGATCGTATTTCGAATCAATAGAAACACAATAGTAGCAAGCGATCAGTTTTATCCCGTTTTGATGTTTTTAAGTGGCCTGAGAAACTTCCCTAGAGGTTTTTTTATCATTAGTTAGAGAGGTGTTCTGACGTTAGCGTATCGTATTATGCTATTTTCATTGGCTCTTTTTTCATGTTTTCACTTAAGCACTCAATCGCTAGAGAATATACCATGTTAAAAAAAATCCAAAGGCCAGCTATTTGTTGTAATAAGCATTAATTACTTCCTTTTCGTTAAAAGCTAGCTCCTCTCTTCTTCTTCGTTGCAGCAGACAGAAGAGTCCTGCTCTTACTGAAACCTTATCGTGGCGTTCCTACATTATGTGTTGCTCTTTCCGAATATACGCTTTGTTAAAAAGATTATCAGTTGTTATATTTAATTCTATTGATTCAAAATCGGATCGCAAAATATGTGATGGCTGTAAACAGTTAATCTGCAGCACGCACAGCAAAATAATTGGTCCACCTTGTAGAAAATTTTTAATTTATAAGGTTTATTTTATGCAATGATATCAGTACAAAGTTAGATATAAAAATGTATTAATTCTAAAAAACTTAAGAAACCAAAACCACTGTTATCATTAGTTTTCTATAGAGGCTTTCACTTATATACTGGTACCCAGGTACCCTCATCAGGAGTCTACGTAAAAAAATGTTGTCAGTACGGTTTGGGTTAGGATTTATACAAAAAAAAAAAAAAAAAAAAATATGAGAGTTAGAGGGTTAATATGTTCTAAGAAAAGAATCGCCATATAATTGTACTGAAGACATCTGAAATAATTTTTTAGCTTAGAAGTACATTTAGTATTTTTTGATTTCATCCAAACTCCTTTTAGACCATTTTTTACAAATACACCAGATTATTAAAATACACCATGTTCTATAAAAGTTCTTAGTGTTGCGTCCTTAGTGAACTTGCTACCAACATAAATGTTGGCAAAAGTTTTATTTGCCAATTGGCGCGCATTAATTTCCTTATCACACTCCCAAGTTTCTTGTTGCCAACATCCAAGATATTCGAACTTGTGAATGCGTTCAATATTCTCGGCATAAATGTGTATATTACAGCGAATTTTTCCGGATTATTATCATTTTTTTGGTCTTTTGTATGTTTATATTAAGACAAAAGTTATTTGCGGCGTTACAAGTCTTTGTAGATCATTTATATTGTTGGCCAATATTGTTGTAGTGTCTGCGTAGCGTATATTATTTATAAAGTCACTTTTCATTCAATATTTTAATCATTTATGGCTTCATGAAATATACACACCGAATATTTATTCAAAGGCCATGGGGATAGAATGCGTCGCTAGCGTAGTTCTCCATTAATAAAAATGTTTTCTTTCACAAGATATCCAAAACGAAATTCAAAATCTTAATTCCAGCATAGTGATATTATACAATTATTTTTCTTAATGCCGATATTGATGAGTCTTAGAATGTCTTTTGGTTCATCATGTTGCACTAGGGCTGCCAGACGGCCTGGAGTGTCCAGTTGTTTTGGCTCTTGTCCAGGTACCAGCTAAAATACAATTTATCTAGTTAAAAAACTTTATTTTATTTTGAAAAATTACTTTTTTATTAATTATATTTTTTAATGATTAACAGCCAATCCCACGATATCACAGGTTAGCGATCGCATAGAAAATTACATTTAAAACAAAATCAAATTTTAGAAATTGTTTTTGTTTTAAATGTAATTTGCTATGCGAACGTAAACGTGTGACATCGTGGGATTGTCTGTTAATTAATATTCTGTACAGAACAAAATCGTATACTAAAGCTAGGTCACACTTATTAAATATTTGATCAAATAAGCGTAACCCCTACCTTGTTAATAGTTAGTGAGATTTAAAATGGTCTTAATATAACAAAATAAACTAATTATACTACTAGACGTAGCAATAAACAGTTTTTTGTAAGATGTGGTATTTTAATCAAAATAAATATTGATATTAAGCGAAATGATTTCTTAGTTTGGTTGTTGGTCCCGTTTCTTTCGTCAAATATTTGATAAGTCTGACCGTAGCTTAAGACAAAAATTGTAAAAACAAATATTAATTTGCCGAAAGACATTCCAATTAACATGATACGTTCCAGTTTTAATAATGCGATAAAAATAACATACAAATCAATATAAATTGATTTCGTTTGTTATTCATGACAATTAGCAATACTTAAAGTGTTTTTAATATCTTTAGTCACAAGAAACCATTCCTTTGATCAAATAAAGGCTACAATGTTAATAAGACTAAATTGTGATGAAAGTTGCAAAATGTTTTAAACATTTTTGCTTACAACTAAAGCAATAAACTTATTAAACTCTGCAAATAACAATACAAAATATGTATATGAGGTTACACAAATAGTGTATTACTATAGTGTATTAGCCATGTTCTGGAAATTGAATCAGAGTGAAATTAAATTCGATCAAACTTTGAAAACGAATCAGTGTTTAAAGTTCATTAAATTATTTCGTTTTGCATACTTTATACTATAAGTACAGCTTATCTTTATTATAACTAATCCTAAAATCAGGAAAAACTAATAGTGCATTTACACTTGTATATATATACCATTTATATCAGCATTTTAGACAGTTAAGTTGTTTATCTTTGACAAGTCATGATATTCTTACATATGAACATATAAACATACCTTTTATTTCCGCTGTTCATCTAAAAAAACTAACATTTCTCATAAATTTTGAATTTTTTTAGACATTTTCTTTGTTAATTTTATTTTTCTTTCAATTGCATTTGCTTTTTTTTACAAATAAAAGTAATTTTTTTTTATTTAATTTTTTTTATTTTGAGGAAATGTGATATACTAGTGTTGGCAGAGCAAAATTTGATAAAAACAGAGTTGCTTTTACAAAAACTGGTTGTTTGTAAATAGTTTATCTCAACAGCTAGTTACAAACGTGTTTATAATTTGTATGGATAAACAAGTTCCTTAAATTTGTTTATCATCATAAACAACTAATAACCTGTTTATGGCGAGGGTGTAAATGCACTATAAGGTAATTTTCAAAAAAATATAAGGGGAAATCTCACTTAATTTCAATTTCACTGGATTTTGAATTTCATAATATGGCTGTATATGTACTATTTTATGTGATTTAAATTAATATATACCCATGCGAATATATGTATACGGTGGCAGCAATTCTATAACAATGCAAAAACAACAGGAAACATTGTATTGTTAGTGTTAAGAGCACGAAATGTCAACCATTTCTAAGCAAAACATTGTGAAACCAAAATAAACTAGTTCGAACTGTCAAATACTGAATTTTAAATGTTACCTTGCCTTGCTTTTTATGTTTTTTTTTTATTGTGAAAAATATGAAGTAAAATGTTACTTCTTCTTTTAGTTAAGTGTATTTCAAAATTGTCGAGTTAATTTTTTTAAAATCCATGGGAATTTTTTGTAATGTCCAGTTATTTGACTCTGGGTATCTGGCAACCCTATGTTTCACTCTGTAAATTAAAGAAAGCGGAAATCTAAGAGGTTGCTGACGTTTTTAATACAAATCCTATGAGTCACGTAGAAGAATCTATTTAAACTCAAATCAGAGTAATAAGTTCTTAATGATGTTCGGTCTGTACTTAAAGATTTTTTATTTTCAAGGGAAATACTTTTCTCCTGACCTTGTACCCTTGGTGTAGATCGGTGGACCCGTACTCTTGGTGTAAACGTTGTACTCTTGGTGTAGATCGGTGGACCCATAACTTTAAGGTTCAAGTAAAGAATGCGTTCTAGGACTTAAGGATCCCTGGCCTGTTGCTAATTAGGTCTAAGGTATGTATATCGCCGAAAAATTATATTAAAATTAAAGGATTTTGAGCTAATATTTATAGTAATGAGGTCTAAGTTTTTTTAATAAAACTGTTTAGACCGGTGTAAGGAAATATAAGTTTAAAGCAAGAAATGCTGATAAGTGAGTAGGTTCTTTTCAAAACTTGACTTTTGAACATATTGTCTTTTTACACAATTTAAGAAAATAGTTTTAAAGGAAGGACATTTTGAACTTTTTTTCTGGTGTAATTATAGAGTTTTGGCCTAATTTTATTTTCGTTGAGTTTTCATTTCAATGTTACCAAAAAAAAAATCATATCATAAATATTCTTTATATTTAAATCACGATGTTTCTCTCAAATCATGGCCACTATGCGAACGTCAACGTTCGAAATCATTGAACAGGCTGAATTTACAATATTGCGGACGAGTCTAAATAAAGAGCTCTTATACAACAAATGCGTTAACTGCATTGACATATTCTGCGGCTATCGGTTTTATATCCGGTTGTTTAAACATGAACAACCGTATTCAAACGAAAATTTGTGTACTCCGATTATACTCCGCTCATCGAGTGAGCAACTAAAATGTTAATTAAGCTAATTCACCATTTAGTCATGAGTTTATTCAAAACACTTTTAAATCACCCGATTAAGAAAAATTTTTACATCTCTGTTTTAGTTAAATTCAATTGACAGCAGTTAGCTAGGAGTTAAAAAGTCTTTGATCATTCGATAATCATAGTTTATTTAAAAGTGTTTTGAATAAGAAATCCTTAATCAGGGGATATGCAGTAACTAAATTTTTGTTTTGAATACGGAAGGAAGTGTACAATAAAGTCTGCTTAGAATATCTGTATTTGTTAAATATTTTGTAGAATTAAAGAGCTCAAACGTATTGAAAATAAATGTAAGAATATGTAAGAATGCAAAAAACAATGAATGTTCTTAATAAACTTAGTGATATATAAATATCTATAAGCTCAGGCACGTTTATTCTCACTTCACACTTCGTCGACATTTAAGACTAGATTTTTGTTTTTAAACATGACTATTGAAAGTTTTAAAAGTAAATCTATTCAACAGAGACTTATGCATGTATCTATGTAAAGGTTCTTTTGTATAGCTAATGTAAGCGTATATGGCTCTGTGTTTGCGTTTATTGTAATTTTAAGTATCATGTTGGTAATACTAATGTAAGCCAAGAGTGAAGAGATTTGCTACATTCGTGTTAACACTTAATATTATTCTTTTTGTTTTCAGCTGCTTTTTGTTTAAGAATTTGTTTATTTTTTTTTTTTTCTTTCAGATTAATGTTTGCTAAAATATACAGTAAGACATCTTTGAGACAGTGAGATTCAGTCAATGGCAAACAACTTAACGGTAATACAAAAGTAAGGCAAGCAAATATGCAGGAGAACCTCATGTAGCAATTCTACTAAATTACAAAACTATTAAAATTTATTCCTCGAGTACACGTTATTGTAAAATGATGATAATCTGAAAGTTACAGAGTCCGAAAGTCATAAACTTGTTGTTGATAAACTGAATTAAGAAATTGTTTTTTAATTTCGAATATATAAAAATATTTTATATTAGAAAAAAATGGCTGTGCCTAGTATTTAAAAAATACTATTTCCTCTACCGATTTACATAAAAAAGTTTTTCTTCAGAAAAGTAAGATTTTGTTATTATTAAAATTGATTGGACTTTATTAAGCGTGTTAAAGTTATTCTCGGGATAAGCATTTATATCAGTATTCAACAAAAAACATTATATGTAGTTGTATTGTTCTTTAGTGTTCGGTACGACAGAAATATATAAAAGACAAACGCTAATATTGTTTGCGTAGTAAATACCTTTAAATAACGTTCCTCGGTTAGTGACATTCGTTAAAAAAAATAAAAATAGTACTTATCCAACTCAACATAAATATGAGAACAATTCATTGCGTTCGGTTTTTCGTTAAAGCTATAAGGAATCAGACAACTTACAGGAACAAATCGCGAACATAGAGTCCCAAATAAATCGTGAGTTAACTTAGATAATTCTATAAAATATTGCGTTGCCTTTAATATATTATATCTTACATATACCGAGAGTTAAGAATTTATATCATGGTAATTAACGTAATATATGCATCATACGTTATTAAACGATAAAAGTTTATCATAAAACAATAATTTTAGAAAAACAGGGTCTATCAAATACTATCGATAGTATTGAAAACTCTCGATGGTTGTACGCAGTGTTTAAAAATGCTTGACTATATAACTTAACTAAAGAAAAAGAACACAGTAAAAGCAAAAGCAAAAAAAGTGAGAGTAAATATTTTATTTACTATTACTATGTGTATGTTCTCAGCTTAAAGCTTAAACATTCAGCAAAGCAACCACTTAAAAAAAAAATGCTGTTGCTGTAAGTAATATGTTTTTGTTTTTTTTTATGTAGTCGCTGTTGCTTGCTGTTGCAGTAATTAGTTTTGAAAAAATCTTTGGCGGTAAGAACTAAGAATTAAGAACTAAGGATATTTGTGCGTGTAAATCGAAGAATAATTGAAAAATATTTTGATTTTGATAATGACAAAGCTATGTGTAAAATTTGCTCACATATGTTAAAAAGAAATACCTAAAAATATGGTTTTGCGTAACTCATTAAATAAAAGTACAAACATTTTGCCAAAAAAAAACATCTAACGGTAATGATCTTTAAACAATTCTCTCTGCAAAAATACTAAGAAATTCAAAACTAATTCATTCAAAATATACATATGTACATATGTATTAAGTGCCACCAGCAACAGCAAAGAAGTTAACTTGCTGACTTTAAGGGCATGAAAAGCAAAAAAAAAAACATGAACAAAATTTATTTCTTAAGGCTCAGTTAGTCTTTACTTTCTGTTCTGTTGCGAATCAGCTGATTTGTTTTTGTTATTAAAAACCTGTGAAATTGATTAGTTTTTCTGTTCTTTTGCGGTTCAGTTTGTTAAAATCAAAAACTTGTTAAGTAATTGTAAGTGACAGCAAAATAAATATTTAAAAATACATTTTTATATTGAAATAAACTATTTTTTGATTTTAAGAATTCATAAAATTTAATTTCTTCAAATTTATGTGCATTAAAGTTATTGAAATAAAACAATGGACAGTGCAAAACTAATAAATTTGTCATAAATGGCTGATAAGTTTCTACAGAAAAAGTAACTATTACAATTTCGTAACAAAACGGCACGAAACAGAACAGAAACAGAAAGTAAAGACTAACTGAGCCTTTACTTAAGTTGTTGCGTTGCTGACTGATTAAGCAGAGAACACACACATAGCGAGGCTAAACAAATTATTTACTCTCTCTTTTTCTGCTTTTCCTTTTTTGCTTTTGCTTACTCTCTTTCAAAGTGTTAAAAGGCATTGAAAAATACAGTTTTTTTATTTGCAGCAAAAAATGTAAGCAAAGCAAAAATTTCGGTGCTGTTGCTATTTTCAAGCAAGCAATTTAAACACTGGTTGTACAATAGTCAAAAACCATCGATAGTATCGACAGTGCTATCGATTGTTTCAGACCACTAAGTAAACTATTAAATGTGTCTCTACGTGTGAGTAATATTTGCATGTTGCAATACTACTCATTCGCTTAAATGTACTTTTGAGCAGTATTCGAAAATATACAGAACATTATTTAGCGTTCGACTCACACACCCAGTAACAAAATCAATGTTTTTAGTGTTTCTCTGTAGACATATACAACCCCTAATACCGTTCGTAACTATTTTCAAGAAAAAGCCGATCATTATATAGTGTTATGTTCTTCCTTAAAAACCCGAACAATTGTAGTCATTTAAATTGATAAAAAAATTAGCAAACAAAACATTTTTAGCAGCGACCGCAGCCAAACTAACAACTTGTGTGTGTATTGTGTATATGTTTTGTTTGCGTAAAATTATTTTGCTGGCTTTTTTTTCGTATGTGTATTTTGTTTAGGCATACAATGTTGGGTTTTTTACCAGCCAAAAGGGCGCTACGCACAACAGCAACGAAAGAACATTAATGAGCTAAAACGATGAAGTTTGTGGTTAAAAAAAACCCCAAACGGGATTAAATTTTTTTATCTTTTTGTTGAGTTGGATAAAAAAAGTGTTATATTTGTGTTCGAAAGATGACATACAGGGAAACTTTTTTTTTTAATATTTTCTGCTCAAACACTATTTGCGTCAGGGTTTTCCATAAATCTACCAAACCGAACACTAAGCGATAATAAGTGTCTATTTTCGAACACTGCTTTTGAGAGATTTTTAAGGAGAAGAGAATACAATTTAAATTTTATTTCTATCTTTATTACTTTAGATGATAAATGGGTTACCAAAAAGTAGTTAAATTATATTTAAGCCCTTTTTTGTCCACAAAGTATACAAAATCAAGCACATGTCAATTTAATTTTTGATTTAATCATGATATTTTCTGAAGTTAACGTCTACCTTTGTTGGATCACGAAATATAAGGTTACCGATTTTACCCGTTTTTACTTATCTGTACACAGAAAGAAAAACACTTGGGATAAATCAAGTTTTTTATGATTACTTTAAGTACGAGTCGTTCTCAAAAATTAAAGCACGAATTACACTAAAACGTACTCAAAACAATCTTAAATGGGATTACTTTCGAAAATCAATCCCGAAATTTCTTGAAATAAGTATAAAATTCTTAAATCAAGTAAAAAAAAGATTAAACTTTTCGTTGTGTTTAACCCTCCGGCCTACGCATGTTTTCTTTCTTCTCATTTAGTTTATATTTTTGGTTAAATATTTATAGAAGATTTCTAAAGTAAAACCCATATCGTAAGGTATATCTGTAAGGTTTAATACGGGTAAGTTAATCAATCATAATAATTTTTTCTTCCTAGTTTATTTTGAGGTTTTTTTTAAGCACGAATTCATGATAAAATCAACTATAAAGTCAATCTCATTTTCGGATTATTTTAAGTACGAAATCGGATTAAAAAAAAATTTTATAATTCTTGAATCAAGCGCATTTTGAGATTGATCTAAGTTTTACTTTAATCAATCTCATTTTTGGATTATTTCAAGTACGAAATAGTACGAATAGTACGGATGGATTGATTTTTATTTTAAGGGTAACCATCTAGGAATTGAATTTCCAAAAAAAAAATTTCACAAAAGTATCAGCTGCCAATACTTTTAATAATTACTTTTGATACTTAACAGTAGTAGATGTAATTAACACTTAACCTCCCCTAGCCCCAACTTTTTTTCACGGTCACTTTAAATTTGATTTCGATAATCTTTTATTTATTTTTAAAGTAACGAACAATTACAAAAAAATCACATTGAATGATTTATAACTGCCACGGTATAAAAATAAAGTGCTAATTTACAAAGACAACTTTGAAGGAAAAATCATAGCTTAATTTTACTTCAAAACAACTTCAACTTAAAAAACGTAAAATTTTCAGGCAAAAAGTTATCCACTTTGCTGCGGTATTAACAGTAGCAGAGTTATCCAAGAGCCAAATTAGGAAATTAGTTTTATGTTTTTAAGTATTAAGGGCCCCAAAGACACATACTGCCCATGCTCATGCAATCAGCATGTGCTTGTAAATTTGATATTTTTATTTATGTATGCGTCACACAGACATTGCAGTAAGAAAAATCAAAATAGGTTTGATCTTAACCCATTTACGCCCGCTGTGCCAATTTGGGAACACTTCATTATTTCCGGCTTATGACAAAGTTTTTGACATTATTCAATATATGTTTAGTTTATTGATAAACTAAAATTTCAGAAATTTCTATAACATAAAAAAAAATTTTTTTTTTTTAATTTGCCAATTTGGGTACACCTCTTTAATTCAAAAAAAAAAAAATTTTTTTTTTTGTTTATATGCAATGAATTAAATAATAAAATAAACAATATTTTATTTTTTGTCCGGTAGTTTTTGTTTGGGCTTAAATGGGTTAAAATGAACTCATACTGCTGACAGTTGTTCAAATGAACAATAAAATCAATAAACAAATTATTTGATATATTTTTCATTTCAATCATGGCCCAATTAGTAGGTCTGCGCACAACTACAACAATGCAACAATAGAAAAAACAACACGCGTTTTGTTTGTGTATACAAATGGTAAGAATGTCAAAAAGGTGTCAGCTGTCAAAAAATATGTGTTTTGTATTTATATTGTTAAATTAAAAATTTTCAATCGACATTTTGGTAAAATAAGTTTGTTCTAAAAAAGTGCTTAAAACTAATTGGGCGACAAACAAAATGAAATGAAAGGACAATGAAAGGACAATGGAAGATTTTTTGTATATTATATGTATAGAAACATTATAAACACAATACATTTTTACATTTTGCAAAATGCTACAAGTATTTGCTGTCTGTGTTTTAAAATTTTATAAAAGAACATAAATAATAAATAAAAAACTAAAAGCTAAACCTAAACCTCCCCAGTGGTTATACAGCAGCGCCAATGTATATATCATTTGATGCCGAAAGTGCCATGTCCAAATCATGTTACAAACTAAACTTAATCTGGAGGCACACTAAAGACTGCTTACTTACCTCCTCCGCCTGCATATGGGTGTGAAGAAAACAACGGAAATGCTTTACCCGATATAGAAGTGTCCCCTTGGTCAACATGTTCGTCTGTGGAAATTACTCTTCTGTTATTGAAATGAAAATGTTGATACTGATGCTGTTTTCTTCCACCATATGCAGGCGGCGGAAGAAAGTAAGCAGTCTTTAATTTGCTGTTCAAATGATTTTCCCCCGATTAGCTTTTGTTAATTGAATCGTTCATACCAATTAGAGTTTGTAACATGCTTTGGGGGGCATGATCCTTTCGGCATCAAATGATAAATACATTGGCGCAGCTGTATCATCACTGGGAAGGAGACGATAAATGTTCTCCATTGTGTCCGCCTTTTAGTTTTTTTATTTATAACTAACATATATTTTTTTATTATTAAAGTTATTTAAAATTTTTTTTCACAATTTTTGTAACAATTATTAAATTTAATTTCAATTTTCAAAATAAGAAAAATAATATTTTGAAATCCAAAATCATATTAAAAAAGTAAACAATTTTCAAATAAACACAATGGCGTTAAAAAATGTAAACAACTTTTGACATTATGCCCATTTATTCCTATGTATTATTATTAAAAACACAACTCTGCAAAAAATCAGCAGGCGTTTCGAGCAGACCTACTAATTGGGCCATCATTTCAATTTAAATAAAAATAAATTTAAAATAGTTTTTGAGAAAAAACAGGGTGAAGAAAATAGGATTTTCTTGAATTTCACGAAATGAAATATATTTTAAAATGATGATTGATAGGTGTGTAGTGAAATATCAATCACACACGTAAACGAAGGGTTCATCGGCAGTAGCTATCAGCAGTATGTGTCTATCGGCTCCTTTAGCTACAATCAGTCATCAAAATTTTATTGAAATAAAAAAAAAAAAAAAAAAATATTTTTGGGCGGAATTGACCAGTGTGCATTGGTTAATTTGAATAGGAACCAGGTCAAATTAACTTATTTTATAAATATTTTTTGATTTTTTTAAGAGGCACATTTTTATTTCAATTAGAAAATTATGAATTTTCTGTTTATTTTTGCAATGATTTCAAAATACTTGACTATTCTTGTAATATCGCATTATATTGGTCTTTGGATCGATCTATTTTTCACCATAATTACCAAAAAATTTCCCTGCCCGAAAAACACTCAAATGCAACGAATAACGAAAATTAAAATTAAAGTGATGTCATTTATAAATTTAGTAATTTAAATTTATCTATTTTATAAATTTTCATATTATTCGAATATGTATTCTAAGTCAAATTACAATCCTCAAAAGCTTTTATAATTTAATAGGCTTATTCCTTCAATATTTTCTGATAGTGCATAGAAAATATTCCTGGAAAATATTGAAAGAATAAGCCTATTAAAGTATAAAAGCTTTTGAGGATTGTAATTTGACTTAGAATACACATTCGAATAATATGAAAATTTATACAATAAAAATGTTACTCAACATGAGAAATAAATTCCCAGATTCTATTTATCTATTTTACTTATGTTTTATTTAATGTAATATCTACAGTGTAGAACCATTTACTTTCTTAAAATATTTATTTTTAAAGAGCAGCTATCTTTTACTGAAAATGAGTTCAGTTCACTAAAAGTTATTTGTTTATTTGCTGTTAACTTTTATGTGAAAATGCTGTTTCAAGCGTTTTAACTATTACTAATGATTTGGAGTTCGTTCAGAACGCTGTAAAATACAGACATATAGATCAAAATGTATCAGAAAAGGTACTCAAAAATATTTACTGCACCTGTGGTATCTGAGCCAGGAACAAATATTACTTAAGCCCTTCTGACTCTACATTTTTAATGCATTGTTCAAGTTTTGGTGAACAGTACAAATATAATGTAATACAAAAATTTACCAAGTGCAAAGAGTTAAGCTGTATTAAAATAAATGGCAAACCGTCAAAAATGTTACTAAAGTTATCGATAAAAAATGAAGTTATGTCAAAAAAAATGTAAAATTGTTTAACTTAAAATTGACATTTCAAGCTTGAAATATTAAAAGTGTTGCTAAATCAGCGGTTTATGGTCAAATTCAGCGATTTACCGCTTTTTGTATTTAGGTTTCTCATAAACAAAAAGTTGGCAACATTTAATAAAATTAACAAAACAGGGATGGCTAAGTTGTTTCAATTGTACTTTTTTGTTGACACTTTTTAAACTAAGATTTTTAATACCTTTTTGTGGTGTTTTTTATGAACATAAATAAAATTAATTTCAACTAAACAAAATCTTTTAGTACAATTAGGGTAAAAAAGTACAATTTTTTGTTGGTACAATTTTAAAAATTCTTAACGCCATCCCTGAAACAAAACCATAACAAGAAAAAAAAAATAAAAACTTTGTTTACATTTTTTATAGTTCGCACTTTCTAACATTTAGGCTGACTTCCAAAACGTACTAATACAAAGTTCGTACACAATTTTACTACTGTATTTCAACCATGTTTACGTACAAAGTACCGAAACAATGCAACTATGTGTTTTGGTTATTAAATCGTTTTGAAATGTAAGTGATGCAATGCATAATACTTTTAAAATAAATCTGTATTGCTTGCAAATAAAATGCTAAATTTCACAAAGTATCAACTTTAAAACCGATGCTCTGATTGCTTTTTTGATGCGTTACTAATACTTAGCAGTGACGTTTTGGAAGAATTTGCATTGTATATATATTGTACTGCGGCGTTATGAAACATTATACTTCGTTCTAATACAAGGCAATTGACGTTTTGGAAGTCAGCCTTACTGTTTCTTTCTATCAATTCTATATCAATTAATGAATAAAAAATGTAGTGTCATAAGGGCTTTAGCTTAATTGAAAACATTGATTCTAATGAAATAAAGAAATGGCGCAAAAGATTATTTCTGCTAGAATAATGAAGGTGCAAGTATCTGAAGAGCTAGCCGTAAAACTATTACAAAATGTCTCTCATGAGAATTAAAACAGAGGTTTTTATCAGACGATCCAAGGAGCTGAAAGAGATATGAAGGTAGTTTACGTCACGGCTGAAAGAATAGAATAGCAATAGCACTCTAACAAAAGATGAGCAGCAATAAAGATCCTACCCGGTAGGCTAGCTGGTAGTGAGCTAGTCTATCAGCGCCGGGGTTGCGGGTTCGATTCCCGCCAGAGACTCTGGTTTCTTTCCTGCAGACAAGCGCAGAGCTTCGCGGGGTTTAGCTTAGGGAATTAAAAAAAAAAAAAAAAAAAAAAAAAAACTTGCGGTGGTATCGGAATGTCCTAGGCAGAATTCTAATACTTCTAAAAGTACCCTTGATCAAACCTTGTCTGATCAGTGATGCTAAGCAAAATAAGACTATTTACTTTTAAGATTTTAAATGATTTTGGTGTATTAGGCTTTTTTTAACAGCTTATTTTAAAATTTGAGTTAGGTCATTTCTCAAAAATGTATCTTAAATATTGGTTTAAACAATTCCCGAAAAACTGAAAGAATGTCTTATATACTTGATATATATATATATATATATATATATATATATATATATATATATATATTGTTGTGCTTACTTTTTGCTATGTATTTCTATGTTATATAATAAACTCAATGTTAAGTTAATACAATAAACTTTCATGGTAAATTTTTTGTAATTAATTTAACCAGTCATAAGCTAAAGTAGAAAAGTGGCGCTATTTTGTGAAAAACAGTAAAGTTTTCAAACTTCATGGCTCTTTTGGCACGGGAAGACAATGTCCGATTGAGCTAAAACTTTTTCAATTTGATTTATAAACTAAATGGCGCATTTCTAGACTTGAGCACGTACTAATTTTTAGAAAAAAAAATCTGTCATATTTATTAAAACCAAACTAATCTACACACATTAAGAGCAAGGTATATTTACACAAGGAAGACTCATTTGGGAGTGTAGACCAGAGAAAGACAATGGGTATAAAAAAATTAAAGTACTCTAGCACATATCGAACATTTTCAATACCTGTGCGTACTCGTATCTATTTATTCTCATACTTGTGTATATCCCTGCGCATTTGATTTCATTCATGTATGTTATCATACTTATTGTATTTCATACTCGCACATAACCACATACACCCATAGGTATTTCATTGACTTCAAACATTTTTTATTTATTAATTTTTTTTCATTAGTGTTGCCAGATTTTTTTTTTGTTATTTCTGACTTTACAAAAATTTTCGGAAAATAAAGATCTGCGTTCTTATATAAATAGAAAAAATTATTTTTAAGAAAATAAGAAAAAATGACAAAATGGATGCAAATTAAAATACGTCGTTTTATTTGAATCGTTCTTAATAACAACACAAAAAGTTGCCGAATACCAAAAAAAAAATATAAATCTAATATTCGGAATTAAGAAATGAGATATCACAGGTAAATTCATTCATACATAGTATGACTTTGAGATGTTTATCTGTTGGCAGTTGCATTTTTAAGACGTTTAAAATTTAAAGGCTGAAGTCGATCAGTATGCCAACGAAAATGTTAGCCTTACAGAAGACTACAACATCACGCTATGGTGGAAAAACAACTTTACAAGATACTCACGGTTATCTTTATAAAAATCAAGAATCATGTAAATTTCTGCAGCGCAGCATCAAAACGAGTTTTCTCTTTAGCTAGAAAAATGAAAAAAGAAACAAAATAGATTCCAAAATAGTTGATAGCCTTTTGTTTTAAATTTTTTTTATAAAAGACCCCTTTCGCAGAAAAGATATTTTATTATATATGTAATATTAGAAAATATTTATGTTTTAATTTAGCTTTTACATAAATTAATTAATTCTTATTGTATCAGTGCTATATTTGTTTTGCTGGTTTTGGAAAATACTTAAAATATAAATATCTTTTCTGCATCAAAAATTTTTAGGTCCTGGCTACACTGCTTGCTTTACAATAACCATAGGAGTTGTTGAAGTTACTTGTCGATACTCATCGATACATGCCTATACTCATACGCATTCGTACTAATATCCATACGCATGCCTGTTTGTTCATACTCATACCGGTTGCTATACAAACTTATTTATGTTCATACTTATTGGTATTCATACCTGTCTGTACTCGTGCTCGGTGGAGTATGAATAGGTTAGAAGTATTAAAAATATAACTTTTTGGCTTTCTCTGGTGTAGACATGCTGCTCTATAAAAGGAACCGTGTTGTCAAAATTGTCTTCATATAAAACAAAATCAATTTAACGCACACATGTACAAGTTTTGTCTCATATACACGAAATTTAACGTTTGGGTTCCAACTAGGGGTAAACAGCTGACAAACATATGGGCCAACGAGTTTACCTTGTGTAAATATACCTTGATTAAGAGTAAGTAAAAATACAATTTAAAAATGTTTATAATAATGTTATTAATAAAAATGTTTAAATATTTAGATGTTCCCCTGAGGAAGTCAACAAAACATTGACAAAACATTGGGGAAAAAAATGTAATTAAATGGGTTTTTAATTTACAATGAAAAAATTTAGGCCCAATGTGCTTACTTATTATATAAATATCTAAAACTTCAAAAAGTTATACATTTTTACACAAATAAAGTTCTTGCCGACAACTTATGCTGATCCTGTGAAACGAATTGCAGAATATACTTTTTATTTGCCAAAATTTCCAAACAAGACTCGCTCCTGAAAAATGGACACCTGTTTTAAGTCAATAAAAAATAAATAAATTATTTTTTATGATTAAATATTCAGCATTATCATCCCTTTTTTATTTTTATAATCTTAAACATAAAACACCTCATACATAAAAAAATTCCAGCAACAAAATAATAATCGTTAAAAGTAAAAACACATACACATTAAAGTTTAAATAAAAACAATCTAAGCAAACGATTGCTTATAGTTTTATGATGCCCATTATCTAAAAGACTTAAAGGCCGTAAAGGGTCTAAAATAAATAAAATATAACTAAAATCAACAACCTAAAAATCTTATCTTTTTACAACCCCTTACACAGATTTTATTGCAACAAAAATGAGTTTCTGATATCAAAAGAAAAGCAAAATTGTTAAGGAGTAAAAGGAATCGCATTAAAATTCCCAACATAAGGCCAAAGTATACTTTCGTTATGGGACAGTTGTCTATGACATGGCACATACATATGTACAGCGAATCACAGATGTCAACATGTCGTTTTGCTTTAGGCCAACAAACAGTTTTTGAAGCGAAAACAGCAATTCCCCTAAATGATCTAGCGTTAAGGTAGGAATAGTATAAAAGCATAAATAAATATATCATATTCAAATAAAAGTTCTGTAGATACTCATTCGTGCATCCGTACATGTGAACAATTATGCATGAGTAAACATAAAGTAAGAGGGCTCACAGATTGCAAATGCCCTAATGAAAACAAATTGTGTACTGTTTTTAGTATGGCAAGTCCATTATAAAAATTAATCTTGGTTAAATTACCCACCCATAGGATAAACTCTGGAAATAAATTTAACTTTAATAACTCTTTTTTCAAATTTGGCACAAATTCTTTTGTCTAAGTACAACATTCTTTGGGCGAGGTTTTGCGGACCACTGAAAGTAGCTTTCATATCTGAACAACCTCAAAACTCCACACTTGATACTTCAATCATCAAACATTTTGATGAGTACTATAAAGCGTCTGAAATTTCGTCTTAAACTACTTATATTCTATAAAGGCGAAATATCAATAACAATTTTTTAAAACCCTTCACCACTAGTCCTAAATAGTTATAATAAGTTTGTCATTACGTGCGAAGTTTATTAAATATATTCTGGGTCCCAGACTAACCCTTAGGCCCGCTTTCACAACTTGCCGATAGCTAAAAGTAGATTTTAACTAGCCTTATAAAAAGTGTTTCATTATAAAAACTTTACTTTAACCTAAAATGAGCGATAAAGTAAATTAAGGTTCATCCTATCTGGTAGGTTAAAGTATAGTTGTATTAATGGATCACTTTTTATACAGCCGATAAAATCCTACCTTGATCTATCGATAAGTTGTGAAAACGGGCCTGAGTCGATTAACTTGTGTCCGTCTGCCTTAATTATACTCCTTTCCGAAGGACTCAATAGACAAGATACATTTTTTTGACAAATTTCAACTAGTTCTCTTCAGTTTGAGCTTGAATTCCAGCTGGATCGCTACCATAGAAAAGGATTATATCCTATATAAAACTGGAAATCATACCATTAATCTTTAACTGTCGAGGTGGTGGCAAATTTTACCCTCTCTTTATACTTTTTTAAAAAAATCTCTTCCGTTGCGCTCAATCACTTTAATTCTCTTAGTATCTTCTTATATCGCGATCCTTGTTATTCACTTGTGTTTTGGTTAAGCTCGACCTAGCACGAGCTTACCACTCGAGATTACCACTAGTCATCATTTACGTCATTTTTTCTTTGAAAATTTAGTTAGCGTAAGTTTTTAGTAGAAAAAAATTCACCCCACATCAAAAAAAACGTAATATTTTCATGGAATTATTTTTACCACTCGTCCGTTTTCTTGTTGGCAAAAAATAATTTTTTTTTTTTTCAAAGCCTTATTTTATATATAGGGTTGTCACAAAAAAAATTTCCGATCGAAAGTGATTTCGTATTGTGAGCAGCAAGATACGAAATCCCTTCCACTTTCGATCAGAATTGATTTCTCTGACAGGCCTGATAATACAAGCTTAGCTAAGTGTGCTTTGCTACCCTCATTGAAAGAAGTACATTTTATTAAATCTCGTGCATTGTTTAGTAAGCTGTTTGTACTAAGTTTGAATAATCTTACTGTTATCATTCTGCAGTTATATGGAAATCTATGGGGTCTTTGTATTGAAGGTCTACTTTTTGAAAGATGTTCTCCTCCAATTCCGACCATTTTCGACAGATGGTAGATATTGTTAACCATTGTATTTGAACCAAATTTGGAAAATTGTACACTTATTCTTATTTTGATATACAGAATTGTATTTTGTGCCAAGCCGACTTATCGAATCCCGCCCGCTTTTTGAATGATGCTGCATATTGATAGCCAAGGTATTTGTTCCCAATTTGGAAACTTAAGCTGTTACTGCTAAGGCAATTTTATAACTTTCTCTTACCGTTATTTAGATATAAATTAATCTGTTATATGCCAAGCCCACTACTCCAATCCCGGCCATTTTTGCAGAGAATTTGTGTATTGATACTAGATATAAAAAAATATTTTGTCCCACATTTTGTCGGATGTTGTGTATCGCTAACTAAGATGCTTGCACCTTATTTCGAAACTTTGTCTCTTGGCATTCTTTAGACATACAAAAATGTATAAGGTCTTTGCTTGAGAGGTGCCACGCCCACTTCTCCGGTCCTGCCCAGATGTTGTCAGATGTGGTGTATTGATAACCAATATATTTCGACAAAGTTAGAAACTTTATTGCTTGCCGATTTGTCTGCCAATGTTTATGGGATGCAGATTTTAATGAGTCAAAAGGTTGTCCTGTAGTTTCTACACCTGATTATTTTTTTTCATAATCTCTTTTATATCTTTAAATGTATACATTTGGCTATTAAAAATGCCCCTTAAGTTTTTTTTTTTTAACTCATATTTTTTTGATAAGTTTTTGATATATCGTTTTTTTTTATTTTAAAAAAAGGTTTGTGAAGTCAAGCACCTGTTTTGTTTAAACAAATAAAAATAATAAAAATGAGGTAGTTTAATTTTCAAAAACAAATAATTATAATTTTTAAGAAAGTTTTTAACATATTATGTTTAATTTAACCATATTTAACCTCTAAACATGCTATGGTTAAATATGAAAATAATTTGTTTTTAAATAAACAAAATCAATTTCCTCTTTCCTAAAAGCAGCATGCTATGGTTGTAAAACAACCACACTATTGTAAGTGTTTCACATGTTTTAGTTATTATTAAACATTATATGATTATGGCTTCTTAATGGAGGACTAGTTTTACCATACAACCATATTGTGATGACAAAAATATGGTTAAATTAAACACAATAAGTTTAAAATTTTCTTAAAATGCAGTTTTGTTGCAGGTGACCATATTTAAACATGTTTTTTCTCTGGGTGTGTAGACATGCATAAAAATATGTGTGCTTCAAATTAAATTAAGTAAGAAAGTATTTGACAATTTTTTTTTTTTTTTTTTGCAATGTAAAGTATTGACCCACCTATTAAGTATATTGAACAACTCAGCATCGGTTTGTGAATCGTTCGCCTAGTTGTCTGTCTGTGTCAACCTTATGCGCAAAAGGCAGCTTGCAATTTTAAACATAGTTTAATGACCTTTGTCTTAGCATATTTTGGTGAAAATGCATATTTTTTCATACTTAGGTTTTAAATTAATTTTTTTGCATATTTGAGGGATTTTTTTAAATTTCAATACTATAAAAGAGTTCTTTAACTTCGACAGTTTATCTGTATATACTGTAGGGTTAAGGTGCATAAGGGACGGCTTGATCCACTATTTTTTCTTATTTTTTATTCGTTTCTTTTCTTGCTGCTGCTTTACAGTACTGGTGCTATCGCTGTATAGAGATAACAATCACGCATGGAGTCAGTCTCAAACAAAATTTAAATTAAAACTAACAGCCTCTGATTATCCCTAATTCATTTGCGTAAAATAAACTAGAGGTTATAAAAAAAATTTAAGTTTAAGAAGTGGGAGTGTTGAATATATTAAATTATATTTTACAAAACAACCAGCAGTTAAATTAACGGTAGAAAAAACAATATAATAGAATACGGCAAACAAGCTTAGGCATGAATAATAAATCTTTTATACAATTTAACGAGCAGTAGTCGTTTGCAAAACTTACACCAAAAAAGTAAACACAATATAAATCATGGTGAAACGAACAGGTGGCAGCACACTTGCATTGTTTGTCTAGGTTAATGTCAAAGTTTTGTTTATGTTTACAAAAAGTCCACGTTTTGTGCTGTGATTTTTGTATTTTATTAAAGTTTTTGATAATTTTAAATTAAAATAAATAAGATATTGACCATAATTAAATAAAAATTGGCTAAAAATTAATTTTTTTCATCCCGTTCAGCGGCACGCTTTGATTTTTGTTTAATGTATTTTTTGACATAACGGGTGATGTAAGTTCCATTTTTGTGTATTTGCTGCCGTAACGAAGCCACCTAGTTATTCCACCATGATATAACTTAAATTTCTATATTTTACAAACTTCACATAAAAATATTTTCTATAAATAAATTTTAACGGTTTTTCACATAATATTTTATAAATTTATATATGCTTTGAAATGGAAAGTATGTTATAAAACTAAAGGCCTCGTAAAATTGAGCAAACGTGTTGTTAACATCTTTAAAAAAAATGTAACTTACGAGGGGAAATCTTTGCAAATACATTTTAACAAGCTTTCTTTATTAAGTTTGCAGTATAAAATAATTCGTTTTTTATGTATTTATATTTCTTGCAACCGTAAAATTTAATACAAACCATAAAAAATTTTCATATGGTAAAACAATAAATGTATGCGAATGTGTTAAATATTAACTTATACATATTCATAAATGTTTGTTTGTTTTTAATATTGTGTAAAGTGCATACATTAAAAAGAACCCTTCAGGAAATATCACTAGTGAATCTGTACTGATTCACTATTGACACAGTCACCAGTACTAGTGACTTATTATACCCCAGACAATGTTATTTACTATAGACATTTAACATTTGTCATTTAACATTTAACATTTGTCATTAGAAATCTACTACTGGCGTTGGTTTTATTGACTAGGTAGTTCCTTTGGGAACATATGTAGACATTGGAACCAAAGAATCACTCGTACATTTTAGTAAATATAGTCTACACTTTTGGTACGAATACGAAATCATAACAATCTTTTTTTTATTATTTCTTCAACTTTTATAGGAATTGTACTTCTCAGTTGTTTTTGTTAAAAATTGTTTCGTATCAAAGTCAAATATAGTGGCAAATGTTGTGTAGTGTAGACACTTCGTTGACAATGTCACCAAAATAGTCGGCAAAACTGGTGACTTGGAGACACTTGCACCCAGTTTCCTTCAGGGAAGGAACAAGTAAAAAAAAAATATTCAGTTTGAACATTTGAAAGGTTTTGTAGTCATACCTAATACATATGAACATTGTACATATATAATTTTACAATAATGTGCGGTTTCCACAATACAATTGATTTAACTTGTATTAAAATTTATTTGAAAAGCACTTAAAAAACTTAACATTGAAGAAAATTAAGCAAAAAGAAATGTAAGCGAATTTGACAATTTTTTCTGACATTATATTTTTCATATGTATTGATGAAATAGACTCATAGCTGCCTGAAATCGCTCCAAGGGTGATAATATTTCTGACCGAACTCCACAAGTTTTTTGTTTTTTGTATTATTTTCTGAAAACATACTTGCCCCTTATCACCATCCATTAGGGCAGCTTCCATACAAATACGGCGGTTAATGAAATTCTTTAATTAGGCCCCTGCAGCACCTTGGATGTCCCTATATTGGTCAAATTTATGTTTCTGGCATAACTATCCGCTGTCCCTATTCCTTAAGTGGGCTCCTATACAAAATTTGTGACACAGACTTGAAAGCCGTGCCCAAAAATTATGGACTTATTTCCCAAAAAGTAGGGATTTATTTCCCAAAAATTGGGGACTTATTTTATTTTGTTTTTGGTGACTTATTTCTTGGCGACTCGCCAAAAAATTTATGTCGATTAAGTGCCCAAATTTTGACAACTTTTATAGCAAAAAACAGAAATGTAGACTTAATACAAAATTATGTGGAAGTTAGCACATATTTTAAGACGCACAGTAATAATAAGTAAAACACTTTTTTTGCGAAATGCGATTCCACACTTTAGGGCGCCAGACACTTTACAGATTAAGGCTTTTTTGGCCTATATTCGCTTCTTAAGATCGTTTTGTGCAATTTTAGCAGCTGATGGTAGAGCATTACATAGGCTTTGGTGTTGATTCCACGGCCTAGCCAGGCGTTACATACAGCTCCGGCGCATTAAATTGTTGTTAATTGTTGTTGTGCTGTAGTTGTTTTTATCATCGATAATAATTTTACGATTAAATAATTTCTTTTTAACACATACTAAAAGGGCCGATTGAACGATTTCGAATAACTTTTGAAGCTCTACAACAATCTTCTTGGAGTAATTAATTCAATTTATCATTTTTGAAAATTTTTGGCTGAACTAGGCAGTCTTTGTCTTTCGTGTTAAAATTAACACTTCTGAACCCCAAAAGTTATCTTTCGATGGCATTTAATTTAGATTAACTTTCGTAAACAATCGATTTTCTATTTCACGAATTCTATTTAAATATCAATTTATGTTTAAAATTCGTTTTTTCGTGTCAAATAAAAATAAATTTCTATGAAACTCTGTATTTAAATATTGTTGGGCGAAGGAACCCAATACCAGGAACACCAAACTAAGTTTTAGAACGATCAATTACATACATATACTTTTATGTTCGCAAATCTTCATAAATGGCGGCCGCTTGGGTTGCTTCGCTCAACATTATTGAAATCATTTTTTTAGTTTGGCCTCGAAGCAAGCTTCTTAACTTCCTTTTCTTATTAAAATACGTTCAACATACAATATGCATTACAAATGTGAATACAAATTGAAATTGAAACTGCAGAAAAAATATGTTTTTGACCAGAATGTACTAATAAAGTGACCTCACAAGCGCAGCTGTTTGTAGTGATTTTCTTCGTGTGTGACGTTTGTCGTCATTTTTTTTTGTTTATTTACTTTTTTTAATAAGGCATTTTGACATTTGCCTCTCAATTCTAGCAACAAAATGCCTGTTGTTTTTTCTATTGTTGCATTGTTGTAGTACTGAGGTCACTTTGTTAATACATTTTGTCTTTGACATTTTACTATTTTGACAATATAAGTGTTGCCACTTCAATAAAAGTTTAATAACGAGGTCCGGCTTGGCAGTGGCGGTTACAAATATGAATTGATATTTAAATGGAATTGGTAAAATAGGTGATTGATTTTTGCCCTTCGAAATGCGTTTAACTTTACCAAAGACAAAAACTCTGTGTAACAGTTACGCCATCTGGTGTTAATTCCTCGTTTTGTATAACTAGCAAATTTGCTAAGATAAGCTAAGATAGCTTAGATTTTCTAAAAAATAGAAGACTTTGGAAAACGTTCTTCAAACAGCAAGTTTTTCTTCGAATAGAAAACTTTCGCAAATATTCTTAAAATTAGGTCACTTTCTTATGCAAGCAAATTTCCAAAAACTGAAAAAAAAAAAATTTAAATCTCAGAAATTTTTAAAAAATTTTTAGACTTACTTCGTTTTAACTCATAACAATAACTGAGAATTCATAAAAAGCGAGTAATTTTATTTTTTATGTATTGTTAACATGAATGACTAAACAGCAACTAAAACATCATGAGTGCAATAAAGACTAATGCGATTAATTGACACACATACGCACCCATGTACACAAATATTGTTATGTACTTTTTAGCTTTGCGCGTCTAGGCGTGCGTCTGTACGAAAAACCAACAATAAAAATTTAATACTAACGCTAAGAATAGTGGTGCGTAAATAATGGTCACGCACACTGGCACATGATTCTATCACTATTAATTTTGCGAAGCATTTTTATTGTGCAATTAGAACAGGAATAAACATTGGATATTTAATATTAATTTAGATTAAACATCATTTAACAGTTTCTAAATTCAAAAGAAAAATCAATCCATCCGTACTCAAATCAATCCGAAGCGGTATTAATAGTGCGGTGAGTACGGATTTTCTTGAATCAAGTACAGAAAGATTGACTCAAGTGCGGATTTTCAATCATGCAATACTTAACTTATCCATATTCAATTCAGAATTCGTACTTGAAATTATCCGAAAATGAGATTGATTTAAGTAAAACTAAAATTGAATTAATCTCAAAATGCGCTTGATTCAAGTACTTAGGAAAAACTAGACTTAAATTTAGTTTGTGAACCAATATCTAAGATATTTCATTTTTAAAGCATAGGAGTTTATTAAGATCTCGTCCATATTGTGACGCAGCTGCTGGTTTCTTCAATTCTCTTTTAAAACTGCATTCGTGTATATTCAAGTAAACTTTTGTTTTGCAGCATTTAAGTATATTGTGAAGCCTTTCTCTTCCTTTTTCTTTCTCCGAAAAACAAACATAAAAAACTGCTTGAACACGAAATAAAGTTCACTGTTCCATTCCTAGTTGCCCTTTTACAATCAAAATCAACTCAAATTCGCAGTAAATGTTCCATATAATTGACAAGGACTTACCGGAGTGTTCTTCAAATTCCATACGGAAGGCTTAACAATCTTAATGATAATTACTCATATCATATGAGTTCTTTAATTATTAAATACGATGCACAATTCAAACTAAAGTAAATTAAAGTACTTGTACTTCTTTATATTGCTGACAAAATTTGTCCTTACTATTTAATGTCCCTGGTAAAACAGTCTGTGTGTGTGTGTGTGTGAATATGTGCGTTTTTACAGCAATCAATTAAATATATGTATTAGAGTTTTTCTTTTCCCAGACTTTTTCATTTCCTAGGAATGCGGGATTTAGTTTTCAATTTCCCGCGTTTCCGGGAATTCCCGCTCAATACAAATCCATGCAAGATATTATTTAATTTAATTTATTTGAATAAATAACATTTCCTTAAATCAATTAAATAAGTTTATAAGAGCATTCAACTTTTTTATTTCTATTTTGGAAAAAAGCAAAAAGTGCTTAATGGCACCTTAGAATCTTCATGTTCAAAAGTACACATGGGCAAAATTTTAATTATTTTGTAGGATTTTTGAGAAAGTTATAGCAAAATTACTTTTTGATTATCTTTTTTCAATGTGCAATAACATTTCGAATGATAAAAACTTCCGATCTGTGACATCAGGAGGGTTTGGGAATAAAAACTGAAAAAACTATAACCGCAGAGAACTGATGATACTATTAAATTCGGAGAAAATTTCTAAAAGCCACCTTTGAAGTTTTAAATTGTTCTCTTATAAAACTAAACAAATAGACTTATCAAGCACTTATTGCTACAGAATTAATTCAAAGCCACAACATTTATACAAAAACCAAAAAAGTTAAATTATTTAAACAATTTATTTCAAAATATTTCTTTTAAAATATAATTTTAGTTCAGAATAAGCGTTCTGTAAATCGTTTGAAAGCCTATTTCTAATTTTTATCAAGAAAATTTCAATGAGAAAACACGTTTTCATTCTACGGATGTTTGCATACATAGGCAAAGGAACATTATATAATCTTTAGACACTTTCAGTTTTCTTAGCACTTCCTTCGAAACTTGTAATTCGTTTTTAAAAAAAATTATTTTCTTCGAATCGAATAAGCGTTTTCTTTATTAACCTTTAACTGTGGAGGTGGTGATAAATTTTACACTCTCTTTATATTTTTCTAGCATACTCTCTTCCGTTGCGCTCAATCAATTTAATTCTCTTAGTATCTTCTTATATCGTGATACTTGTTATTCACTTGTGTTTTGGCTGAGCTCGACTTAGGACGAGCGGAGCTACGCACATGCTGGTGTAAAAATTACCACTCGTCATCATTTACGTAATTTTTTCTTTGAAAATATTTTACCACCACGTCAGCGTTAGCGTAAGTTTTTAGTAGAAAAAATTTACCCCACATCAAAATAAACGTAATATTTTCATGGAATTATTTTTACTACTCGTCCGTTTTCTTGTTCTTTTTGACAGATGAAGGGTATTATTAACCATTCCATTTGTACCAAATTTGAAAAATTTTACAATTATCATTATTTTGATAAACTGAATTGTATTTTGTGCCATGCCCACTTTTCTAATCCCGTCCACTTTTTGACTGATGTTGCATATTGGTAGAAAAGCTATTTACCGATTGGGCAATTTTATAGCGTTCTCTTGCCGTTCTTTAGATATAAGCTAATATGCTTAAGCCACGCCCACTTCTCCAATCCCAGCCGGTTTTGTAGACAGGTTGTGTATTGATAACCCAGCTATGTGTACCAAATTTGAACAAATCTCTTACCGTTCATTAGACATTAAAAATGTATTTTGTGGCACGCCCAATGCCTGTACCTTATTTCGAAACTTTGACTCTTGGCATTCTTCAGATACCCCAATATCTATAAGGTCTCTGTTTGGGAGGAGCCACGCCCATTTCTCCAGTCCCGCCTAGGTGTTGTGTATTGATAACCAAGATATATCGACCAAAGTAAGAAACTTTAGTTCTTGCCGATTTGTCTGCAATGTAGTAGGCCAATGTGTATGGGATGCAGATTTTAATGAGTAAGAAACCTCCAAAATGGTTGACCTGTAGTTTCTACACATAATAATTTTTCTTCATGATCTCTTTTATATCATTAAATGTATATGTTTGGCTGTGCAAAAATGCCCTTTAAATTTTTGTTTTTTTATATTCAAATTTTTTTGATAAGTTTTTGAGATATCGTTTTTTTATATTAAAAAAAAGGAGTGTGAAGTAAAGTACCTGTTTTGTTTAAACAAATAAAAATAATTTTTGGTTTCTTTATTTTTTGTAATTAAAAATGTAGTAGTTTATTTTTCAAAAACAAAAAATTATCAAAAAATATTTTTTACTATTTTTTTTTAGTAAAATTTAGAGGGGTAAAATTAACCACCACGTCCTAAGGTATGCCCAAAAATTTCACCTCCACAGTTAAAGGTTAATAACTTTTGTCATCATTTCTAAAAGAATATAATCGAAAATCTTTTATGCAGCGCTATGCATTTAAAATCATTAAATTTTTGGAGGCAAGTGGGAACAACTTTTTTCATAAAATAAATCTGGGTCTTTGAACAAATTCAATATTCTGAACATTTTTATTCTTCTTTTTTTCGAAATTTCAAAGCATTAAACATTGCCTTACTTATCGGTTATGAATTAACATTTCTTTGGCGTTTTGCAAAAAAATTTTTTATTTGGTGTATTTCATAGACTAAGAGCAATTAATAACGATTAGAAGGAGTTGTGCTAGACTAAAGTGATTTAAACCATACAAAAAAGAACAAAAGTTTAATTGAAGCCAATCTTAAACTCAAAATGCGTTTTTTTGACTTACCCTGCCTTTATACACGCAAGTAGTGGCATGCCACTGTTGTATACATATTATCAAAGAAAAATTGTTCGAAATAGTCGAATCTCATGCCACTGGCTTTTGTGTTTACACATGCCACTGCGATTTCATTTTCAAAATGTCGTTGAAGCGTTAACTTGAGATAATTTGTTGGCTTCTCAAATTAAAAAAAAATGTATCAAAAAACCAAATAGAGTTACCGAGCTAATCATATAAGCACATTTTTGGGGAAATGGTGTACATATATTTATATAAGCATTACTTTAACAATATTAATGCTTTATAATTAACAAACTTGCTTTTATTAATGCACGTTTCAAAAAATTAATCATAATAATACATTTATCAAGTTAAAACTTTAATTTCAATTCGATAATAATCCAGTAAATTTGCATTTAATTTTTAACAGGGTAACTTTGTTCATCGTTTTGTCATTTAGTGGCATGCAAGTGTCAAAATTCCACTCGCATGCAATTTTTGCTGCCACTGGAGCTGCCATTGCGAAAAATGTGAGTGTATTAGTAAAAAAGTGTGAGTGTATTGAGTTTTTCGAACTGGCAGTGGCATGTGTAAATGCTAGGTTAACCCCTTTTTGGCTAACAGCTAAGATCTATGTCATGAAACAACTTATTTACAATTATATCAGCAGTTAAGTTGCCATAATAAGCCCTCTATAACTCTATAAAACATTAAAAAATACGTACTTTTTAAAATTAAAATTTTTTTTAAAAGGAGTAATTTCATAAAAACGAGCAACAAGGGAAAGCAAAAGTAAAAAAGTTATGAAAAAGCCTAACATAAAAATTTAAAGCATTTCATATTTTTGTTAATTTAATCAGACAAGACGAGAGAAAACTCTAGTTTTTTGTTTTCGATTAGCATAAATCTACGATGCTTATCTCACACAGTATGAGTGGCCCATTGAGGCCACTGATCGACTTGATTCTGGCGGACTTCTTGCGAAGGCAAGTGTTGCGGAGGTTTTATATTCGTTTTTTCTTGGATTTAACCTTATAAAAGTCGGCGTGTAAGGGTGGGTTAAGTTCTCATCCTTCATAGAGATTCGCTTACTTCTAGGCGAAAGTTTCTCGATAACATAATGGACCTTGATTTATTTGCATTCGCTCTTATAAATCAACTAAAAGTTAGACAAAGTTACGTCTAAATAGTGATTCTCAACCAAAAAATATAAAATAGCACTATAATAAATTTGCTGGAGGCTGTAAAAAAATTCCCTTTTCGCTCAATGTAGCTCGTAGCCCGCAGGACACAAACACTAAACTTCGTGCTTTATGCAAATAACTCAAATATATTAAAAGTTCTAGAGCAATGACTCATATCTAGACACTCACCTTACAGATTCTCACAAACAAAAAACGAAGCAGCGATTATAAAGATATTTTTTTATTAATTATTTATTATAACACATTTAAAAAATTTTTTAAATTATAATGGGATCGCAATATTTTTAATAAAAGGAAACAACCAGCTTATGCTTTTTTGCACTTGAGGTAAAGAACAGAGTGTATATCTGTGGCTTGGTGCTAAAAGGGCCAACGGCAAAATATTAACCTTTGAGAAAATTGAAATTAAAGTTCTTTTTTATTGAAGAGTTCTTAGTGAAATTGGCTAGCAAAGCCTCTATGAAGCTGTTCTGGGTTAAATTAGAACTTGACTGTTTAAGCAAAATAAAATCGAGTAAAAAAAGACACCTTATGCAACGATTAACTCAAAACAACAAAATATTGAAAATGGCCCTTTTAGCACCAAGCCACAGAAATATGTACATATATTTGTTCCTTTTACTCCTCTGGGGAGCATGGACCCGCAAGAGTGTACACTACAGGCTAAATTACTTGATAGGTCACAATAACTATTGCTATGGAAATTATTGAGAGCTGACCAGTTGTTGCCTGTAGTATACTATATTTACAGAGGGTAAAATTTCAAATTTCCCGGGATTTTTTTCCCGAAAAATGTGCGGGATCTCGGGAAATCCCGTATGAAAAACACTAAAATGTATATGGTAAAAAGGAAAAAGTGCTTAAGTCGACTTAAGCAAAATTTGAGTTTATTGCACCTTTGTTATCTCCATGTTTAAAAGAACCCATGAACAAAGTTTCAATTATTTTGTGCCATTTTTTAGGAAGTTAAAGCTAAACAACTTTTTGCTTATTTTTTCAATGTGCAATAGCATTTGGAACAAAAGCTTAAGTTTACTTCCGATTTGCGACGTTATTTATATTTGGGTATAGAAACTTAGAAGAAAACTATAATTGAGAAGAAGTGATGATTCGATTCCCAGTGCAGTCAAGAATGAAAAATTATCCATAAATTGTAATTTATTTCATGTTGTAAAATTCCTTTCTTCATAAAAATAATTAAATGAAAACTTATATTATTATATAAATTATAATACAAATTATAACAAAAAAAACAAAAAAAAATTATATAACAAAATTTGGATTAAAACCCATAAACAGTTCAATAAATTAACAACAAAACTAATAATTAGAAAAATATATTTTCATAAAAAAACCCTTCAAATGTCAAAAGGGCTTTCCTACAAACTAAATAAAAGAGACTTAAGTCCTTTTTGCTTGTAGCCACAGAAAATAAAGATGTCTATATGGTTATATTTATGGGCTATTGACAAATAATAAGAATTGAAATATCATTGTTATTGAGATAACCCTCCATGATTATTATCCTCGACAACACATCACATCAGCATTTCATCATGAATCGATAAATATTTGCATTCATTTTGCATTTTGTTAATAAATACACGAATTTAAGACATTCAAATCTTTTTACAAAAAAAACTACAAAACAAAATATTAAACAAAAACTTTCTTTTTTTTTGCATATCTAAATAAAAAGCCTAAAATAAACATTCCTTGTTTTATAAAATTTTTATTAAATTTCAATATTTTTAGTTAGGCTTGAGTTCATCAAATTAAATTTTCATTAAATTATTTTTACCGAAAGAAGGAATATTACAACATGAAAATTTTTTTAAAATTATTCATAATTTTCTTGGCTGAGCTGGGGCTCGCCTAACTGAAATTGAAAAATAAGAGTTTAACTAAATCACAATTGTTTTTATTAAATATTTTTCGATTAACAAAAATATTTAAGTTTTTTGATTTTTTTTTTAGTTAGGCTCGAGTTCATTAAATTTAATTTTTTCTCGAGTTCATTAAATTTAAATTTTTCTTAATTAAATTATTTTTTCTGAAGGAAAGAATTTCACAACATGAATTTTCTGATTTAAATTTATTGATAATTTTCTTGGCTGAGCTGGGGTTCGAACCTGGGTTGAATTTACATGTTTCAAGAATCACCACATTCTCTCATCAGAATTCTTTGAGTTCTAACCTCTGCACCACTGCGGTGCCTGCCACCCAACAGTCAAACATCAATCTTTAACCAGTTGTACTGGTGGTTCGAAATTTGCTGTAATTACCATTTTCAATTTTATATTACATGTTGCTTCCTTTCTTCTGTTTTTTCGTATTCTTTCTCTCAAGACTTTGTCTTGAAAACCTGAATACATTTGTTTTATTATGTTTTTTGTCCACTTTCGTCGACATTTTATTTGTACAAATTGAAGTACAAACGTAAACATTCAAAAAACTAAAAATTAACTGTTCAGCTAAAAATCACAATTATTCTAATAATATTTAAGAATTTTAAAATAAAGCTGTCTACACACGATTGATTTGTTTGTGTGATTTGTTCGCGTACGATTTATCCTTAAACGACAAACGAATCACAATAACCTCAAACGTCAAAGAGAAAATATAAGTTGTGGAGCAGATGATGCAGTTGCATTTTTGATAACTTATTTCTGTTCACAACAAAAAAATAAATTTAAAAAAAGAAGCTAATGGACGAATGACCAGCGTTTAAAGATAATGGGCATTCGTACGTAATTTTATTAAAAAATATGAAAATAATGTCGTTTCGATGTACACTAAAATGAATGAACGAATCAACATTCACAAGAAATTGTAAATTACATATGTGATTTGTACGCGCATAGCCCTATTAACAATCTAAAGGCAGCTTTAGATTCTGTTTTAATAAAGGAGCGAATAGAACTCAGCATAATTTAACTCATACTTAGCAAAAAAAAAACAAGGAAAAAAATTACACTGTACACGAATTTGACATTTTTTGCCAAGTTGAACACCCTTCCAGTAAAGATAAATTAAATACGCTTAATTCAATAGTACTAGTAATTTTTCGAAGTTAGCGCTCGTATTCGTAATATACGCGATGGAAAATTTTAATACTTTTGTACCATAAAACAATACTTTCTATACTTTTTCAATTTAACCTTCATAAGGTCTTCAAATTTGCTGACGTTAACGGTCTTCGGGTCAAATTTGACCCAAATAGAAAATTTTATATAAAAACTAACTTTTTTCAATTAGGTATTTTTTAAAAGTTGATATTTTATTGCTAGATTTATTCAGTACATTGAAGCTGTATTTATTGCTAACATTTATTGCGAATACAAAAGTACATTTAACATAACGTCGTTCGTAAATTATTGTGTTCAATAATATATGTAAAATATAACCATACAGAACATAACAATTTACGAACGACGATAAAGTGGTTGTATGTGTTTTGTAACATAATTGGCACCGAATTATTTTTGACTGGTAAACACACAGAAAAAATTTAAAATTTTCTCTAATCACCAAATTTATACTAAATTCATAGAATCAAGCAACCCATTTGTTGATTTTGCACCTATTACCAAAATGATTATATTGATTACTAAAAGTTGTAAAAATTTTATATTTTTGAATATTTGTTTTTTCAATAAATGATATTTTTAATTTTAATTAAAAAAATGATCAAAAAACTTTGCCGTTTCAAACAATGTGTTCATTGATTTTGAAAATTTCCAACAACAATTTCACAAGTTTAAATTATTTTATTTTAAAAGAAATAATTTGTTGTTATTTAATTATTATTTTAATTCAAAATTTTTTTCAAAACAACTAAAATGGTAATTAAATAAAAATTATTATTTTAATTTTCTTTCAACAAAAACAATAATTGTTTCAATTATCACATTAATTAAATATAAGTACTTTTTAAATAATTTTTTTAATTGATAAAAAACTACTAATAATTTTTTCTGTGTGGTTGAAGATGACGGGTGCTGTTCCTGCTCAGCTACTACATGCACTTCTTTGCAATATTTCGTGAAAATTAGTCTTTGGGTAATGTTTTTGGCTGCTTGATAAAAGGCGCGGCAAGTTGAAAACCTAAATTTTCTAAGAAATTTCGACGTTTGGCAAAACAGTTTTCGTTTTAGTCATGTTTAGCTGATGTTAATGATGGCCTTAAGTTGCCAAAAGCTCTCGTGGAAGTTCAATCTTGTTTTAACATATAGTTTCTACTAAAGTTAAACAATCGTCCACAGTCATACTGTGATATTTGATAGCAACTGTCAAATCAAGAACTACATGCATACATTTATTTATTTGTAGGCAAAGTTTCTATTTATTATAGTCTTATATTCCAGGCATAACTAATCAATCCACAAATTTCAAAGCTCACGTATCGGCGCAAACTTCTCTAAATTTTGGCGTTCACTGCAAGTATGCTTGTTGTCAAATCTTAGTACTTTCGAAAGGTTTTTTAATCTGTTCAACGGCAAGATTGCTCTAAAAATAGGGTTTCCTTCCACAACATCCCACAAACTGTTTGTACTTTCATTATTTGATCTATACAATTCTGCTAACTAGAAAACCAATAAATGCGAAATTTTGGTGTTGCCACTTTAGTCCAATCAATATCAAATACAAATTTACCTGCATTATTAGTAAACTTCAAAATAACGCATGTCACAGGAGGAGAAAAAAAAAATAAATAACAACTGAAAATTTCTAACGAAAATTCTAGAATTTTGCTACCGGTCAAATATGACCCAAAGACCTTAAGTGCAAAAAATTTTATAAATATTTTTTTCGCCAATATTTTTGTCTAAAAACCTATTTAATATTTAATAAATGTCATAAAATATAAAAAATATAAGTCGGCCACTCTTAGAAAAAATTTAACTTTTATTTCAAAATGGGTCAGATTTAATCCGAAGACCTTATGAAGGTTAAATCAATGCAACACTGCTAGAAAAATTTTTCCTTTTTTCCGCGGAAATTTTTTTCCTGTTGTTTTTTTGAAAGAAATTGTTTTCTTAGCTCTATTACATATATATGTGTTAGCGACGATTTGTAACAAGCTAGGCACTAAACCGTACCTCAAAAAATTCCATTACACCCCCAAATACAAAGAATTTATAACATCAGGTTTGTCCTCATGGTAACTTTACAAGTGAACTTTAAGAACTTGAAGATGCCATATTTTCTGCTAAAGATATGGTAACTTCAATGACAGTTTTATGTAGTCGTAGTCGTTGCCACTACGTATTTTAAACAACCAAAAGTAGTCGGTACATACTGCAATGTTGCCACAGTATATAAATTACATTTTTTATTTTATCGGACAGTTGTAATAATGGAAAAAACTTATTGGTCACTTTATCGTTCAATATAGCTATTGTTCACGTTAACTATCAGCAACTTTATCATTAGGTTGTAATAATGGCCCTTAAAGTGATGAATCGTAATTTAACAAAAACAACGTAAGAAAAAACATAAAAACAGACCATCATTGTTTTAAATCGTTTCATGAAGCTATAAAATGAAAATCAATTTTATTTGTTATACATACAAAATGTTTTAACAAAGTTTGTTACTGAACAAATATAAACTTGCAGATATCGATGCTAATGTATGAAATCGAGTGAAATGCAAAAAAAAAATCCTACTATTTTATACTTCATTTATATTTAAGTGTGCACTTCATTAAAAAATTACGGATATTGTGAAAATTCAGAAGTATGTATTATTTTATGTCACAATTACGGCAATTGATGATTGACAATTGCACCGCGCTGTTGAGATGACCCTCATAATAAACACGAAATGGAAGGATATAAAAAGAGACATTTAAAAAAATATTGGTGGCATTTGAAAACGTATTTGTAACCCTACAGCAGATAGAGGAGTAGTAAAGACTACTGTTGCGCTTTAAGCTTTTTAAACACCTTAAACTCTAATGGCTTATAATAACTTTCAGGTACATCACAGGCATGCCTCAGAATAACTTAAATATGATTAGCACTTATAATAGTTGTTATTCAACCAAAGCATGATGCTCTTGGAAAAGAGAAAAATACTTTTGTTAATTTTAAAATAAATTATTGTCATATTAAACAATAGCATGCCTAGAGACAATCATAATTTGACTGTAACTTCTTGGTGGAGGACTAATTTAACAATTTTATGGTTGTCGGTGACAGTTATATGGTTGAATTAAACCCTTAAATGCCCACTGTATCTTTAATGATCAACAACCATCAAGAAAATTCCCACGGGCTCATTTTTAGTGAAATCATCTAAACTTTGTTTTTATTAAACAAATTTCAGATTTTTTTTATTTAAACAGCCATTAACTTAAAAAATTATATATTTGAAAAATAAAATCAAAAAGGTTATTTACAACGTTAAATCTTAGATCTGAACGGAAACCGAGGTCCAGAAAAAAATATAAGGTGGTTCGAATATATGTCCAGACGCTAGTAGCAATAACCCAAAAGAATTGGGTTCGTGGACCCGCAATAAAGCTTTGTCCAATGGTTGTATCTTCAAAGATACAATAGGCACTCACCAGCAAATTAAAAATTCGTTTTTGTTTCCTCATGCACCGCTTTATTGTTTAGTTTTATTCATATGCTGAGCTTTAAAGAAGCTCTTACGTGTTGTTATAGATGGGTTCTCTTGAGATGAGTTTTCACTTTTTTTCTGCTTCACTTTTTCTTATTTTTCTAAACGACCTCCTAGGTCTAACTTCCAATCCTATCTTTTGTCTCGCAGATGACAGCAGCTTTTGTCATTAATTTTCCTTTAATCATAAAAAAAGCCTTACTGAGGTTGAAGCTATGAGGCGGAACAGTAGCGTCACACTCAATCATGATCTTGCGATGATCTCCGCGTGGGGTCTTACGAATAGGGTCGATTTTAATTCTCGTTAGACCGAACATTCTATGTTGACCCACAGACGGCTTGGAGTCATCTGTATCCATGGGTTGTATTGAAGATTCATTCACTATTGATCTTCAAGGGATGAAAATTCAATGTGTACGTTGGAACCGATATGCTTTTCAAGTGTAGAAAGATGAATTCAAGTGTCTTGGTTTCCTCAAACGGTGCAAGAATTTCTTCACTCCGTTTGATCTCCTCACTATTTATACCGCCTATAACCGACCAAAAATGGAATACAATTACTTGAAAGTCTACCTTGAAGCTTCTGGATCGGGTGCAAAGGAGTGTGTTGAATGACAGTAAGGTATCCAGATTTATTGACTCATTTTAGCATCGTCGGAATGTGGGTAGTGCATCATTGTTCCATCGATATTACCATGGCAAGTGTTCAGCTGAGATTGGCGAACTCATCCCTGAGACGCGGGTGCCTGCCGAAGTAATCGCCTTTCCAGCAGATCACATCCGTTCGTTGTCGACTGTCCAGTGTATCACACAACGCATTACACTTTGTTTTTCAGTCTAACTAGCCGTATGTGGAATAAATTTCCGGCCGGAGCCTTCCCAGTGGGCTACAATATGGAAAAATTCACACTTAACGTCCACAAACACTAATCCGTCTTTTTCCTCCTCATAACCTTTGTTTTGCTTATACCAACACAATGAATTGCAATAACAGGGGGCAACCCCTGAGTGTTGGCTCAAAGTAAAAAAAAACCAATTCGTTATTTTCATTATCCTGTTTGTTTTTAACAATTTTATGTACTTGTATAATTTTTTAATAAATCGATTATAATTTTGCAATAAATTGATTTTTAAGAGCGCTGTATGGCAAGTTGTCCCGTCTTGTAAGAACCACATGTCATTGACGCTTAGCTGATTAATTTTTGGAAACAAAAATTAATTCAGCATGGCCTGATAGCGCATGAGCGCTCCTTACTAATTACAGAAGAACTACACCAAACAATCAATTTTAATGAAAGTGGTGGTAATTCATTAATGGCTTAAAGACTGTATTCGCTCCAAGTACGGCAATTTTGCTTATAACTTAGCCATTTAACCAGAAATGAACTTCGAAAAATGGACGAAAAGCTCTATGAACTTCGCGATGATACGATTTATTTTTTCAAAATAAGTTTCCAAAATTTGGAAGCAATATTCTAGCGTTAAATTATTCATGAAACTTGCCGAATCTCACTGTACAGAAATGTCGTCAGTTTGACTTGCTCAGCTGTCTTAACCCGATAAACGATTTGTTTGGTTCTAAAAATCTGCTTAACCCTAGAACACACACCCGGGTACAAATGTATCCACTTGCAACTTTGCAGTGCTGTAACTCAGGAACGGCTTAACTTAAGATATAGAGATTTCTGATCTAGGAAACATAAGTAATTTCTAATTGCTTAAAGGTTATTTGGTGCAATTCAGATCAGTGGATCAGGAGCTACGAGCTTTCAAAGTCGACACCTACGTAAACACACACCCGGGATACGTTTGTACCACACCTGTTTATATCAAAATAAAAGGCAACAAACCATTTTATAGTGTGTTTAAATTATATTATTTTGTTTGAAAAATGAAAATTATGAATTATTGTTACATATTGTTCACTCGGTATTGGTGATCGAATGTTGAAGACACATTGGCTTTTTACATTTGCCACACACCTTTTTGGGTGTTTTACGTCGTTTTGTTTCTTGAGCATAACATAAGTAGCAGGAACCGCTGATAGGTTTTGGCGTACGACAGATGTCGATGGTGCCGTTTTCAACATTGATTCCAGCGGACGGTTAAAATATGACTCAATCGCTATTTAAGTGGAGAAGTTTCGAGTGACTTGCCGATTTAGTGCACGTTTTTTAATAATTGGCATACACAATGCTTCCGCCAAGATGCGAAGGAACTGCTTACGCTTGTTTGATTTAGCAGGCAGCATGGTGTTGCTCATTCCATATACTATATACGCTGCAAGAGCCGTTATGTCCAACGTGTTGAAAAATAATGACAATGGCCAACGCTTCGTCTGTCGTTGTGTAGGATATTCACTGAACAATTGGTCCATTTTATCAACGCCACCCTTGGTCATATAATAAAATTCTATGATTTCAGGCTTCCCACCCTCAGCTATCTCGCCATCATAGTGCATTGATGAAAGCAGCGTCAATGATTTATTTTTTCATGGAACATAAGAGCACATCGTCACATTTTTTCTAATGCCGAATAATGATGAATAAATTGGCCTGTCCTTGTGCTCCTTCATTTCCGCAGGAATATACATTTTGTTTTTGCGCAAAGTCCCAACGATTGTTAGGTTCCAGGTGAGGAGAAGTTCTGCAACTGGCAACGTCGTGAAAAAATTGTCCGTTGTAATATTTCTTACACGTCCTTTGTATCTGCTAGCCAAATCTTTTACAAACTCGTTCCCCTTGGTTCGTTTCCCTTCCGGGCGCTGAACTCTTTTGCTTATATCTTATGAACCATGTAGAATATTTGCATGAAACAAAACTAAAACATTTTTGAAATATTTATTTACGCTTTAAAAAAAAATAATAATAATGAAATTGGACCATTTAAATATAAGAAAAAGCCTAAATAAGCTAGTAGGTACAAACGTATCCCGGGTGTGTGTTCTCGTAGAAAAAGTTGGGTATGCATCGTACGGTTAATCGACCTTTTATTTCACCTAGCCTCCATAAAAATATGCTGCCGGTATAAGGATCATGGACCGCAAGCGCCCATACCATATGAGCTAGGGAACAACTGGCTCTATGCCTAAGGCTATATAAGATTCGGCACAGCCAAAAATGTCCTGTAATGGTAATCTGCAAGTGATTAAACAGAAGTGAACTTACTGGCATGTGTTAAGCCCACATTAAACACTACATATTTACCAAATCTATAATTAACATGTTAGAGTGCTATATTCGGCTGCGCCGAATCTTTGATACCCTCCACCGACAGTTCGAATGTTTAAGGAGTAATATCTGTATGATTTCTTTTTATTATTATTATCTTGAACTGTGACGATTTGTTATTAATTATGGTTTTAGGAGACTAAACTGTTTTCCGGGAGTAGGGCATATATGGGGCCTAGGGTAAATTATGTACTGATCTTCACGAAATTTCACAGTATCATTTATAGTCCTATAAAATTGTGACGAGCCAAAATTTGTTATGATTGCATTTGATTTTACAGTGTCATTTATAGTCGAATAAAACGGACTTGTGCAAAATCTTATGTCATTCCGTGCATTTTTGCATCATTTATGTTAGTTTTTGTAACAAAATTATCAAGTTTTTGAAGGTGGTGGTTCCACATTTCGATTCATAGCTCTGGTCCTACTGAACCGATTTTGCTGAAATTCAATCCCAAACTGCTTAGGATAACTACAAGCAATTTGACACCTAGTTTGTTTATTTCTTTTGAGTTTTTCGAAAGTGAGCGTGTTTTCAACAGACGGACAGACAGACGGACATGGCTAATTTGACTTTGAATTACTCAAGCAGCCAGAATACATATACTTTATGGGGTCTGAGATGAATAATAAAAAAGTTTCACACGGAATGAAAAACTTAGTATACCCTCTTCACAACTAATTGTGGTGGAGGGTATAAAAAGGGCAAACATTTAAAATTTTAGTAAATTATCGGTCTTAAACGTCTAAATTGACCTATGTTTTAGTGCAAAAAAGCGTTATTTCGTAGTTTAAACGCCTTTTTATTTCACTTGCATAATTTTTCAAGACACATTGATATTTGAAATAGAAGACTGAATTGAATGAAAACTCACAGAACGAACAACTAATTCTTAAATTTCCTAGCTCAGAATTTGTTTTCACATTCATGTTGTGTGTATCAAAAACAGTACCTTTATATGCAAATTTAAAAGATTTAGTTTGCTATAGCTTCGGTCAACTTTGAGATATAACACTGATTTGTATACCCTCCGCAACAATTACTTGTGAAGAGGATATACTAAGAGTGCCCCGGTAGGCTAGCTGGTAGTGAGCAAGTCAATCAGCACCGGGGTTGCGGGTTCGATTCCCGCCAGAGACTCTGGTTCCTGCAGACAAGCGTAGAGCTTCGCGGGATTAGCTTAGGGAATTAAGTAATTCTAAGACAATTTAGCCATTTCCGTCTGTTGAAAACACGCTCACTTTAGAAAAACTCAAAAGAAATGAACAACCCTGCTGTCAAATTGCTTGTAGTTATCCTAAGCAGTTTGGGATTGAAATCCAGCAAAATCGGTACAGTAGGATCAGAGCTATGCATCAAAATTTAGAACCACCATCCACCATCCATAAATGGTGGAACAATGCTCGTAATGATATAAGATTTTGCAAAAGTTCGTTCTATTTGACTGGAAATCATACTGTAAGATTTCGTTAAGATCGGTCAATAATTTACCCTAAGGCCCATATAATACTTTACAGTTTACCCTAGGCTCCATATAAATCCCACTCTAGTAAATTAATTAAATACGCCTAAAATCGTAGCAGATATGTTTATTGTGGTAACATTTCTTTCAACTTAGTTTCCTATGGCCAGAAAAAATGTTATGCAATTTTGTGGTTTACGGTCAATAATTTACCTGAGATCCCTCATTTAGCAGCCTTCTGAAATTCACTGTAAACGCTAAACCTAATTTCAGCGCTGTTTTGAAATTTATGTTTTCTAATACCAGAAATCACTCTGCAGAATTTTGGAATGATTGGTTCATAGCTAACCATGGCTTTAATATATATTACCCCTCCTGAAAATTAGTTAAGTTCGGCTTAAACTGTTACGAATCATTATATTTTACTCAAGCTAGTTAAAATTGCTAAACAAAAAGCATACAACTTTCTGATTATCGGTCAATAATTTAATATATGTATGTCTAAACCGCAACCAATTTTAATTCTGATGTCTGTTTTATAACGATAAATAAATAACACTACGTGACAATTTTTTGACCAAATGAATTTGACACCTTATCTTTGTGTAAAATTTTCCGCTGAATCCGAATATGAAATCAGAATTGTCAAAAGTAGAACAGTGTTTGAGATATTCCAAAATAACCGTTATTTGTTTTTTTAAAAAAGATGATGATGTGACTGATATGCAAATATCCAAAAAATAAAATTTTAGCCTATTTCAATACGAACATTTTGTGCCCAATAGGATCGGTGCAAAAATGACAAAGTTACAATAGATTAATTGAATTAACCCACAACAAATAAATATACAAAACTAAATTTTTAGTAACAATAAATATTAAAAATTGATTGAAGCTATTGAATTTCTATGTGGGTTAATTTACTAAATCTTTTGTAGCTTTGTCATTTTTGTACCGATCTATGTCTTGTTGGAAGCAAAATGTTCACATTAAAATAGTCTAATGTCGCATGCAATAAAACATTAGGATTTTTAAATCATTGGTTTGAAAAAAATAACTTGAAAAGAGCAAAATTGAATAAAATCATAAAATTTTCAATGAAGCTTGAACTTTTGTCCCCTGTAACTCTGTAATTTCTTGACCCATCTTCACAAGCAATCCATGGTTATTTTAGAAATTTTATAACCTTTCACTAAAAATAAAGAAATATATAATCCGTTTAAAATTTTTGAAGATATTTGCATTTCAGTCACATCATCTTTTTAAAAACACATATAACGGTTATTTTGGAATATCTCAAATCTTTTCTATTTTTGACAATTCTGACTTCATATTCGGATTCAGCGGAAAATTTTACATAAAGATAAGCTGTCAGATTCATTTGGTCACGACTTTGTTGAAATTTTGGCACGTAGTGTACACAAAGAAAACAAATTGGTTGGGAAACGGTTGCAGTAATAAAATATTGATCAAGTAACATGATTTATTATTGCAACTATTAAAAATGTATAGTTCCAACTGATTTTTAATTCTCTTGATTATTAGAACGATGTTCCAACTGAAATATGATTCCTTCAATTCTTTTATTAGTTATGATAACTAATTTAATTTAGTTCTTAAAATTAGTACAAATGGTTAGAATCACAACTGAATTTAATACAGGGCAATACTGAATATTGGTCATTGCAATCAATAATTTGCTTTCGTCAATAAATTTTGTAATATAAATGTTTATTCATTTATTGCAGCTAATTATTGATTGTCGGAATAGTTTTAATTCGAGTACAACAAATGAAAATATAATTATTCGGAATTCACAACCAAAAAATAGTTAAAAGCCCCAATTGCTTATTAAATTTTCTGTCTTAACATTTGATAGATTAAAATAATTTTTAATTTTATATTTTAAAATTATCTTTGCGGTAAAAAATGGAAAATGTGCAAAAACTTAATAAATAGGGGTAAGTAATTTACGTATTCTTATAGGTATGAACATATACACGTACATATGTATGTGTGTATTAGTTTTTTTATATCCTGCAAATTATATTGGACTTCTTGATCCATTTAGATCCTGGGCTGGTCCAATGTAGTGCAAGTATGGACCATGTCATTATTAAGAAGAGTTTGCAGTGAAACGACATGTCTTCGCTTTTTAACGACATGTTTTCGTTTTGGCACGATTTCAAAGCTAATCCTCTGGAGTATACTATGGAGTAGTTTTAAGACTTCTCCTTTGTAATGCAAGCTGGTTTATATGGTCCTGCCCTAGGACATCGTACTGTAAAATAAGCCATTTTGTCCATTCATTGGATTACCTTTAGACAAGTCCTTGCGACCTTATGGGCTACATTTGACCGGTAAAAAAAAATTTATTGATAACGCAATCAAATCTCTTGTCATAAACACCATTTATGTGTTAATTCAGTTGCAGCTATCATAAATTCGGGTATGAGCACAATTTTGTTTCTAATAATCATACTAACAACTAACAATATCTGTTGTTATGACTGATAGTGTACTAAAATTCAAATGTTGCTATCAAAACTATTATACTAAGCAATGAAATTTTCAGTAATTTTAACCGAATAGTGTGATAGTACGTGCAATCGACGAAATTCGATTGGCGCCAAATTCGGTTGTGATCACGAATCTGTTTTCTCTGTGTATGTTGCAATAAAGCAGCGATATGATATTTAATATCACTTTGGCTCATAAAGACAATTGTAGTCCATTAGAAAGCAGTTGTTCAAGGTCGATAGTCATAGTATTGAAGTATATGATTTATAAACTGTGGCACAAGTTTTGAATAAAAAATAAAATGGAAGTTTTAATCCATTATGCTGATTTCCAAAAGAACAAGCCATTTTAATAATTTATGTGTGTTTAAGTGATATTTTTAAGTGTTTTTTTTTTTTTTTTTAATTGTACCGATAATGACAATTTTACCTATGAATTAAATAATAAAATAGACTCAAATTGATAATTTTGAACAGGCAATGGCCTTAATTTTAATTATTCTGAGAAGAAATGGAGACAGTACTACAATCATGCTTAATTCTTAAAATTTCTATAGCGAATTACGAGTCCATAGGTATACTAAAGCGCAGTGGTAAAGACTATAAAGGGGAAGTTAATTTCCTTAAATTTGTTGCTATAAGCTTTGAATGTTGTCCAACCAAAGCTATTAGACATAAACAAAAAATATTTCAGGCAGAAATCTATAAAAAGCAAAGAATTAAAGCTCTTGGCAAATAATCTGAAAGACTTCATAAAGTCAGTGAGACTTTCTCTGTAGCAAAGTCAATTCGCCTTTTATCTCTTTTGATGATACTATTCTTGGAAATGCTCTATAAAAATGTAACAAAGAAGTGTGCTTAAAATTTCGACCAATTAAAAATATATTCTTCTTTGTTGCTCTTTTTATTATTTTTTATTTTATTTGTGCTATAAATATTTTGCCAAGATGTCACAATGTCAATTGTTAAACAATATTATTGCAAGTTTTATAGATGCATCATTTAAATGTATGAAACTATCAGTGAACAGCAGACCAGTAATCTAAAGGTTCACATGTTTGTGTATATATATCTCTTTTAACTTGACCTTTTTATATTTATTTATTTATTTATTTATTTATTTATTTATTTATTTATTTATTTATTTATTTATTAAAGTCTATGGAATAATCCTTACAGACTAATTTAAATACAATTTATACAAAATATAATTAAGAAATTACAAATAATTTAACAAAAAAACAAATATAAATGAAATTTTTACATATGAAAATTAAAATATAATAAATGTTTTAGGTTATTGTATTTAAGTGTAATATAATATCTCTTTTCACGATTTCCAAACTTTTATTAAAATCTATAAATGGATACAATAAATTGAATTCATCACAGATTCTGCGAAATGGAAAAGTAGTCTGAAAAATACTTTTCTAGCTAATAATTTATATGACTTCTGCATCATCATCTTGTATAAAAAACGTTAATTTGCGATTTTTTTGTTTGATTTTATTAGAGATACATTTCTTAATGAAACTTTAAGATCTTAGCTCATTTACCAAGTTTCAAAAGCAATTTCTCGATTGCCCTCTTACAAGATCCAATGTGGTTGTATGCATCTGAGTATAATGTTTATGGTTGATTGGTGGCATAATGGCCAAAATAAAATTAAATGAGTTAAAAATATAATAAACTGAACAATTATCCATTGAGTAGAGAGAGAGTGCGAGAGAGAGAAACAGGGGACAGACCAGAGGAAACCGTAAAAAGCAGGGACCGTAACTAGGGTTTTTTCCCGGGATTTCCCGTCCCGGGAATTCCCGGGAATTTCAATTATTTTATTTCCCGTTTTCCCGGGATTTTTCTTGCGGGATCCCGGGAAATAAAAAATTCCTCATTATTTCAGAAAATAGCTATTTATACTTTAAAATTTAGTTTTCTATTCTCTAAAAATCAATGTCTCCTGATGCAATAAATCTACTAAAAGCAGAATGGGCAGTGCAACAGTTGATAATTATTACATTTAGTGAAGTGAAGAGTTAATAAAGCACATTAATTCAAAATAAGATCAGGCAGTAAAGTTTCATTGCCCATGAACAAGTCTTAAAAATAGGAGATACCTAAACATATCGCTCCTTTATTGCAATAAAGTCATATCTACAAAAACAAACGATCTTGGCAAAATACGATTAAAGTTTTCAAAATGTACTGCCTTAAAGATATATTTTGCTATAACATTGGTTCAGTTTGAGATATGACTATGATGCAATGAAGGAGCGATATGTTTATTAGGTGATAAACACAAATTTTCAATATCAATTTGTGTTGGTTTACATACTCGTGAAGTGCGGGGAAACCAAAATAAAATAACATTTCGGAAACTCGTGTAAGATACTACAACATACAACTTGAAAAACACATTTTCCTAAAGATTCCAAATGGACCTATTGAAATTAAAAGGTTTGTAAGAAGCAGTCCGGTTGCTGCTATTTTTGCATCAACCTTGACATACATTTGACTGATATAGACGTTGTTTATAAAAAAGAAAAAATAACTTCTGATTGTGAATCCGAAGCTACAACGGTGCACTTTTAAATATTTGTCCAACCTCGGTAAAAAATGAACGAAATTTTTCGGAAACATGATAATTAGTAAGTAAAATCAGGAATATACTTTTTGACGACTTACAAAGCGCTTTGAGTGTATCAGAAAATTATTTCCTAAGCCATTAAAAAATGTTATATATTTCTTTAAAGTATTTTATCTATTTTATTAATTCTGTGGTTTTCACGAATAATCGCGTAAGTCGGTTTTTACCGAAATTGAGATAATGATGTCAAAGTGCTACATTTTGCATTAGGTTTTTATAAGTATTAAGCTTTTTAGAATATAATGTAGTATTATTAATTTTTTTTTGCTTAAAACAACTTAAGTTAACTGTTTAATAAAATATTTTGCTATTATAACGATTTATGTCGACATACATTGCCAAAAATTGTAAAATTGCTGAATATGTTTCCAAATAAAAAGCATACGTGATGTTATGTTGTTATTCGTGCAAAAAATATGAAAGCATTTTTTGAAAATTTTTCTATTAATAACAACTTATATGTACATGAGCGTTTATTGTTGACTTCTTTAGTTGCAACAATAGCAGATGAGCGGTTGTTTGTAATTTTAAGTCCATACGCTGTGCTATAAGTATCAAAAACTCTGAATATGTCGCCAACTTGTGTGCTAAAAATAACAACGTAAGTCGTCATGTGTGATTAAAATGATAACATTTATTTTCACAAAAAAGAACTTATGTGGAGATATGATGTTATAATGCACACACTTAATGAGTCAATCAAACAAATGCATTTTTAATCCTTTTACAGATTGTGATCCTGTGAGGATTTTTTCATGAAAACTATGTATAATACGTAGAAAGTCACTGTTAAGAGGATAGTAAAGAAAAAAGTTTAAAAAAGCATCTACAGAAGCCGCAATTGAAAAAAATATTTGTTTTTGCTCTCCTGAAAAGTTTGATTTTATAACTTACGCGATTATTCGTGAAAACCACAGAATTAACTTTTTGATCCCATATCTTGAGTACCTAAATTTTATTTTGTTTTTATTATTGTTTTATGAATTAAATTGTTGTTTATGTTATCTTTTTATCTTGTATCCAGAGCATAATAATACTGAATAAAAGCATAATAATAGGAAATAAAGGCGTAAGATAACAATAATTCAAGTTCCTATTTCAATCTTCGAATAATTTCCCAGTAAAAACTTCGCCTACAAAATAATGTGTTGAGTAATCAGAAAAACATAAGAGCACTACTTACAATTCTACTGAAAGAACCAATGAATTTAACAAGGGATGTCCCAAAAAGAACGCATTCAAAAGTATTTGTAGGCACAGTTTTTACTGGGTTTTAAGTATTGAACCATTTATTTTAGTTTCTTTGTAAACAAGTTCCCTTACGTTTTTTTATAAAAATTTGTTTTCATTTATTAATAACAAAATTTACTTTGTATTATTTATATGGAGCGGGATCCCGGGATCCCGGGAAATTTAAAAAAATTTCCCGCTTTCCCGGGAAACGAAAAAGTCCGGGAAAAAAAAAACTCTAACCGTAACACACAGAAAAATTATGAGTAGTAATTTTTTATCAATTAAACAAATTATTTAAATGTAATTAATTGGATAATTGAATCAATTATTTTTTGGTTGAAAGAAAATTAAAAATATAATTTTGATTTAATTAACATTTTAGTTGCTTTGAAATAAATTTTGAATTAAATACCAAAAAATTATTAACAAGGTTTCGTTTAAATGTGCTACATTCTCATTTCATACTATTGATAAACTGAAATTTATTGTTGAAGGGATAAGCTATTCCTATGCGCATTTCACTGGTTGCTTAGGCCAGATCATCAGGAAACTTCATCCAAAGATTTTAGAAAAACTAAAGATATTACACATATAAGGCTGTTAAGCGAATAAGAATTATAAGCCGCAGTTTTACTTGTAACAATATCAAAGCTTAAACAAAAACAACAACAATAAACAGTGAGTTTATCTTTTCTCACAGTCCCGGCTACAATTGGTTGATGTTTTGTCAACTCTAAATGAAGTTGTAAGTGGGTAAAGAAAAACAAAAATAAAAACAAATTACTTTATTTTATTTTGCCAGTTCAGTTTTATTTACACTGCCACATGCATATTAGTTATCAAAGTTATTCTTGGGATTCAAAAATTTAATTAACAAGGCCAGATCGTCAGCCTAAGCAACCAGTGAAATGCGCATGGGAATAGCTTATCCCTTCAACAATAAATTTCAGTTTATCAATAGTATGAAATGGGAATGTAGCACATTTAAACGAAACCTTGTTAATTAAATTTTTGAATCCCAAGAAAAACTTTGATGACAAAATATTATTTCGTTTAAAATAAAATAATTTAAACTTGTGAAATTGTTGTTGAAAATTGTCGAAATCAGTCAACACATTGATTGAAATGGCAAAGTTATTTAATCATTGAAAAAAAAAAAATTGAATCTGGTAGTTTATTTCTCATGGTGAGTAACATTTATTATAAAAATTTTCACATTTTTCGAATGTGTATTGTAAGTCAAATTACAATCCTCAAAAGCTTTTATACTTTAATAGGCTTATTCCTTCAATATTTTCCAGGCATATTGTATATGCATTTAGAATACACATTCGAATAATAAGGAAATTTAAAAAAAAATATATTCAAAAAATTAAATTTTTAAGGCCTAATTCATAAAAAATATTTCAAGTTAATAACAGGTTTATAAGAAAAAATTTATTTGAAAAGTTGTTAAATAAACGTCTTATAAAACTAAAATATTTTTTTATATATAAAGGTGTTACAATTTTTAGTAATAAATATTATTATTTTGGTAATTACAAATTACAATCCTCAAAAGCTTTTATACTTTAATAGGCTTATTCCTTCAATATTTTCCAGGAATATTGTCTATGCACTTGGAATACACATTCGAATAATATGAAAATTTAAAAAACATATATTGAAAAAATTAAATTTTAAAGGCCTAATTCATAAAAAATATTTCAAGTTAATAACAGGGTTATAAGAAAAAATTTATATGAAAAGTTGTTAAATAAACCTCTTATAAAACTGAAATATTTTTTATATACAAAGGTGTTACAATTTTTCGTAATAAATATTATTATTTTGGTAATAGGTGCAAAATCAACAAGTGGGTTGCTTGATTCTATGAATTTGGTGATTAGAGACAATTTTTAATTTTTTCTGTGCAGTTATAAGTGAAATTAAAAAAAGTTCTTTTATAACAGTAATTTCGTAAATCAAAAGCATATTAATTCATCTAAAACAGTTATTTTTTAATGTAAACAAGAAAGGTCGAATTAAACTCTCAAACGTGTTTTTTAACCGTCATAAAATAAAACTCATTTGAGAAGTTTTACTTTTTCATTAAAAAAAGTTAAGGAATAAAAGGTCGAACAAATCCATTAAAAAGAGAGCTTTATTGAGACGTCAAAAGATAAAACTCATTTGAGAAGTTTGATTTTTTCCTGTCATTTAATAAAACTAATTTAATGTAAACTGACTCCCGAAGCTTTTCGTTGTTCAGATCATTACAATTTGTAAAGTATTGTAATCTAAGCAGTTGGCACTGCAATTAAATAAATCGTCGTTAAAAAAGAAGAAATGCAAAAAAATATGTTTTGTTTCAATAAAACTCATTTAATGTAAATTGACTCCCGAAGCTTGTCGTTGTTCAGATCATTACAATTTGTAAAGTATTGTAATCTAAGCAGTTGGCACTGCAATTAAATAAATCGTCGTTAAACAAAGAAAAAATGCAAACAAATGAGTTTTTTTTAGACGAAAAAAATAAAACTCTAACAGAATTTAATATATTGGCGGGGAAAGAAGTTTTTTTTAGGCAGAAAAAAATAACTCTCTCCTAGAGGGAGCGAACTGACACCAAAGTAGTGCCGTGCTAGGACTTTGGTGGTAGATACCGGTTCTAGTTACACTTTATATGAATAAGACTTTTGACACCATTTGACCAGTCACACATCTATTCTCAATGAAAGTGTTTAGTGTTGTTTACTACAATGTAGCATTATTTCAATACAATGTAATATTATTTCAATAAAGCAAGTCCTAGAAGTAAATTCAATAACCAAGTTTTAGAAAGTCCCAAAAAATGTGTCGAACCAGCGGTGAAGACTGTTTTGTAGTTCATTACTTTTTCTACCTTTTTGTTCTTCATAAACCAGGGAAATTATTGGTTCTCCTTTCACTGGTCATGAGTCCTTTCTTTTTGTACTTGTTCTATTTTCCAAATCCAGTCTGTTGGACCAATTGCCATAAATTTCCCGCAGGGTCCTCAATAGAGTTTAATTTTATGACAACGATATATAGCTCACTTTTTCAAAGTTCCATCCGATTTTTTATTTTTTCGTTGAAAAATAAGTCTTCAGGCCCAACCAGAATATGCATAAACAAGCTTAAGCCACTGTTAAAAAATAACGAAAAGGCTCTCAAATGCATTTAAAGAAACAAAAACAAACAAAAAAACATGATTCCGTACGGAATATGCGATCAGTTTCGCACTTTGCTTAAGCAAATAACAGTTTCATAAAATCTAACAAAAAAAAAACAAAAAAATTCCTTAAATTTAATATGGTTTGACACATAAGTTGGCTTCAGCAAATGTGCGAATACATGTAACATTTGCTTAAGCCAAGTTATGCATACTCTGACTGGGCCTTTAACAGTGAAGTTGCGAAAGTTTTTCGAATATCTGAAAGATCACCTCAATACCAATCAGTCGGTTTATGAGAGTAAAGGTATCTGATTACTCTATCATGGAGATATTATGAGCTTACATTTTCTGGATTACTGTTATTTACGGTCCCTGCTATTAAATGATACTGTCGATATTAACAAAAATGTTTGCAAATATTCGACAATACAATACAAAGTACTTTGTATTCATGGAATTGTTTGCCATATGGTTAGTTTGTAAACTATTTAATAGCAAGACAAAATTGATGACAATTTCGAAATATTGGCAAAAATGTTGCAGTTGTTTTTCCGCTTGTTTTCCAATTTTTTCTGTCTGTCGTTTTATTTTTTTGAAATTGTCATTGTGGTTGTTGCATACAGGCATAATTTAAATCTATATTTATCCATGTTCAGATATCAGTTTTTATATGATAGATATTAAAATAACGCAATACACAAAAAAGCGAAAACACAAATTGAATTCAAAACATGCGAATGAGTGGAGAATTTCATTTGAATGTGTCAGCGCTTGCAGTTTTAAATGACTCTGAAAATGCGGTTAGACCTCTAGTTTATGTTGTGCGTAGTGGTTTTCATACGGGATTTCCTGGGACAAAAATCCCGGGATCCCTCATGTTTTTCGGGAATAAAAAAATTCCAGAAAATTTTTGCGGGAATTCCCGGGATTATAGAATTGTAAATATGTTATGTCGAGAAATATATGTAAACTCAAATCCGATAAGTAATACCCCTGACAGACATATAGTTTACATACCATGGTATGCATATTACAATTCTTACTGAACAGATTTTTTGGACTAGATTTTAAAAAAACAGTTAATAATATTTCTGTAAGAGATGATGATTAAAGTGAGAAATAAACATTTCAGGAAATTTTTATGCAGCAATAAGTAAAGAAAACAGTAATTCGATGCAAAGAAAATAATAACTGAAAGTGTCCAGAGACTATACGCAACGCAGTTATGAATTATAATTCCCCGAAAATTGTCTCACATTTTCGACTTTTTCATTTAAATTGAATTGAAAAAGTGGGGCTCCCGTCTCCCGTGGAATTTTTATTTATAAATGGGTTTATTGTGTTGTTTAGACCATAAAGGTAAACTTCCGTTGAACCGGAACGAGTTTTATCACTGACAAGACTCTTCTTGATTTAAATGAGAAATAGGCTGGAAAATTATTCTTTAAAATCCTACTTTTAAAGAAATTTTTTGTTTCAAACATTTAACTTTTTCAGTTTTATATCAAGGTTGTTGGGTTTGAATATCGTCATCTTAAATGCAAACGGAAAGAACTAAATTGTTTTACAGGAGAGGGAAAAAACTTTACAAAATCAATCACACGTTAAGTACCACAATTTTTAAGTTAGTATTTGGTAAAAAAGACATTCTTCTTTGATATGAGCCCACACTTTTTTTAAAGTATGTATTAGTAACGCTCCGGATAAATCTTAAAAAAGTGTTGCCGTAACTAAAAAAAAAAGTAAAAAAAAATTGTGGATGGACAAATAAAAAAACTGAGTGAATACTTTTTTCAATTTTCTCTGTCGTTTAATAAACCAAGTGTCTGCCATTAAGAATCAAAAAAAGAGAAACTTACCACATTTAAGTTCTAACTTAGAGATATATGATCATTTTTAGAGGCCCAACACGCATTTATTATTTTTTTATAATTTAGTACTTTAGATTAAATGCTATAAATATTTACAGCCAATCCCACGATGTCGCACGTTAACGTTCACATAGAAAATGTGAATGGTCATTGAGACGAATTTTGCATAAAGACCTTGGTATGACGCCAAGTGGGCCTGCGATCGACTTACAGAAGATGCCGATTTTGCCAAAAAAAAAATCATCTTTTCAGATGAAGCTTATTTTGATCTTGGCTGATATGTAAACGAGCAAAATTGTCGCATTTAGGGCACAGAAAACTCGCACGCATACATTGAAAAGCCGATGCACCCAAAACAAGTCACTGCTTGGTGGGGATTTTGGTCCCGAGGCATAATTTTGCCATTTTTCTTCGAAATTGAGCAAGGCGTGGCCGTTACAGTCAATGGCGATCGTTATTGGGCCATGTTGAACGAATTTTTGTTCACAAAAATTGAAGAGGAGGATATCGGCAACATTTGGTTTCAACAGGACGCTGCGTGCCCCACAGCCGAAGCTACACTCGATATCTTGCGCCCTGTTTTTGAAGATCGCATTATCAGCCGCAGAGCTGATCTCGTTTGGCCACCTCGGAGCTGCGATTTGGCACCGTTGGACTATTATTTGTGGGATGCCGTCAAAGATAAGTGTTACGCCGACAAGCCAGAGACAATTGACGCATTAAAGGACAATATTCGTGAAGCCATTGGTGAAATACAGCTGCACACAATCGATAGTGTGCTTAAAAATTGCACCGATCGTGTAGGCTACTGCATGGCCAGCCGAGGCCGCCATTGGAATGAAATTATTTTCCATTATTTACCGGAAGGATTGTACTTTCAAATAAAAAAAGAAATTTGAGAAAATATTCAGTATTTTTTTTTATAGCATTTTCAAAAAAAAAAGTTTTTTGGCGGATCCTTTATATACTTAGATACATACATAAATTTTCAATGATACAAACAATTTAAATATTTCATAATTCAAATATTTCATACAAACATATAAAAAAACAAGTGCCATTCGGTGTTCCGGAAAAAGTACAAAAATTACACTTAAACTCAAAATGTGGTAATTTTTTTTCTTGACATCAATATATTCTTTAAAAAACTGAAAAAACGGTGCACTCATTTTTTTTTAATTTAAAGTAAATTTTGACGTTTTTCATATTTTTTGCAAAAACAACCTGCATTTTTTAAACAAAAACAATTTCTATAATTTGTTTTTGTTTTAAATGTTATTTTCTATGCAAACGTTAACGTGTGACATCGTGGGATTTGCTGTTATACAGTAGACGCTCACAAATTAGAGCTTTCAGTAATTCGAACGTCCAGAAATTAGAATCAGTGTTTGCAATACATTAAACGCTCTAAAATTCGAATTTATAGTTCTAATTTCAGAGCGTTTTTTTTTTTTTGTTATTTAAACACAAGAAATCCGCAATTTATTTTTATTCTGTTTGAACATGTAAAACTAAAAAGGGGAATTACCAAATTTTAGATGTGTTTCCTTATTTGTTGTTTTTTTGTCGCATTTATATATATTTGTGGCTAGTTTATTTGTAAAATTCGAAACATATGTACATATTTTGGAAGTCTCTATTAAAAAGTAAAAGTGTATCATTCGAAATGTCAAATAAACGTAAAAAAAAACACTTTATCATTGGAAACGAAGGTCAAAATATTAGAAAAGCTTGACAAAGGGTTTGAAGGGAATATTAATGTTACGACATCTTCAATCAGCTATATCAAATCACATAGAACAGCAATATTAAATGCTGTTTTCAACACATATCAGGAAGCAAGCAATAAATCTTTGCACAGCGCTGAATACCCAAATATGGTAAGTCGTCTGTATGAGTGGTTTAAAGAGAAAGCTAAAAAAATTAATTTAGAGAGGAATATCCCTATAAAGATGAAAATGCATTCCGTGGAAGCAATGGATAGTTTTCCAAATATAAGAAACGACACGGTATTTTTAATTTTAAAAAATACATTTAATGTCAATCAAATAAAATTGAATTAAAAAAAATTTAAGTAATTTTTATTTTTTATTCGAAATAAAAACGTCCAGAAATTAGAATAATTCAGAAATTAGAATTGCCTCAAAAACAAAGCGGTTCTAATTTGCGAGCGTCTACTGTATTTATATAATATAAAAAATATCCAATTTTTTTTTTTTTTTTTTTTTTTGGTACTGTGTTTAAAAATAAACGTTCTAAAGAAATTAACTTGAATAAAATCTCTACCGTTATTAGACAATATTATACAGCCGTAAAAAAATTGCAGGTTGTTTAAGTTAAGTCCGACTTTTATGCCTCATAACTTGGAAAATATTAATTTTACATAAACATCGTTTACAAAGAAGATGTTATTAGTGTAGTTTCCAACATTTTTTGTCTGAACAAGTTTTCTCTAAATCTCATATTTAACAAAAAGTAAACAAAAAAAAAGAGCAAACAGCAGCATTTAGAACAATTTTTTCTTACACACGTCAATTCGATTTCAATATTTGTGTTTGCTTACAAAAAAAAAAAAGTCAAACGCATATAATTTGTTTCTACCATACCTACCCGCTTTATCCATATCTTAAGGGGGCTCCCATACAAAATTGTCAATACATTCTAAAAAATATATTGAAGAAAAAGCCCATAACTGCCAAGGAATCGGCCCTAGGGATATAAAATGTATGACGGACCTTCATTAGTTTTTTGTGCTTAACATTTTCTTAAAAAATACTTGCCATATATCTCCAACCCTTAGGGGGGCTCCTTTACAAATATGGCGGTTTAATGAAAATCTTAAATTTGGCCCCTGCAGCGTCTAGGTTGCCCCTAGATGGGTCAAATGTATGACCGATTCCACTTTATTTTTTATCCCCATCACTTGTTTTTAAAATACCTAACAGCTATCTCTATTCCTTAAGGGGCTCACATACAAAATTTGCAATACAGACCAGGAATATATTGAAGAAAAAGCCCCATTACTGCCAAGAAGGATAAAATATATGACCGACCTCCATTAGTTTTTTGTTTTTAACATTTTCCAAAAACAAACTTGCCCTTTATCTCCACTTTTTAGGGAGGCTCCCATACAAATATTGAATTTTATGAAGTTCTTAAATTAAATGGAAATTTTTCGTCTTTTGTGAATAAAATCAAAAGTTGTGAACCGATTTTAATCACTTATGGCTGTTTTTTTTGTTTGCAAATTTAGTTTTTTATAGGTTTAAAAAAAATATAAGCACAGCTGCATCTTCCATTTTTTTTATGATTTTTTAAAGAACAAAAATTTTGAAATTGAAAAATTAAGTTTCTAAAATGACGGCGCATATAAGAAAAACCTTTAGGTTATTACCTGTTAAAGGTAATTTTGTCGCGGAATTTCGGTTTTATTAGTTTATTCAATAAACTAAACCGTTTTTGAGTAACGCGAATATATGTTGTGCAACCTCCTCTATTTTCAAAATAACGGTATATCACCAAAACAAAAGCTAACCTAAAAAAACGGATACCACCACTGGATTCAGCGTACGTAATAAATAGGTTAAAAATTGTTTTCAACCAAATTAAAGATAAGTGATTCATAGAAAATGCGTTTCTTTAATATATTAAAAATTTTGTTTTTTATAGTGGTCCATTCGATATTTTTCAGTTTATTTTGTTTAATAAGGGCCATTATTACAACTTACAAATAGTTATTTTTAGGATGCTATCTGACAGATAAATAGTTTTTGGTTATTACAAGTTAACATTAACCTAAAAAGTGACTGATAAGCTAACATCAGGTTTGTCCTCATGGTAACTTTAAAAGTGAACTTTAAGAACTTGAAGATGCCATATTTTCTGCTGAAGATATGGTAACTTCAATGATAGTCTTAAATTACTCAACTTTTTCAAAAAACACAATTTAACACAAAAAACAAAGCAATTTACCATTTAAACCAAAAATAAAGCACAACAATTTACTTTTGTTTTTAATTAATAAATAAAACAAAACTAAATCGTTGCCACTACGTATTTTAAACAACCAAAAGTAGTCGGTGTATACTGCAATGTTGCCACAGTATATAAATTACATTTTTTATTTTATCGGACAGTTTTAATAATGGAAAAAACTTATTGGTCACTTTATCGTTCAAGATAGCTATTGTTCACGTCAACTATCTACAAAATTAATATTTTATAAGTTATGAAACATAAAAGTCAGATTTCATGTAAAATATAATTTTTCTAAAACTTTGGTGGGCGTGAGGGACGGCTTAGCCTTCGCCGATCGCCCTAAATTTTTTTTTGTGTTGTTTTTTTATCAATACCCATTAAATTTGCGGGTGAGACCTAAAGAAATCTAACTTTTGATTTTAACGGTCACCCTAATGGGAGATACTTTAATCCTTTGACGGAATTTTTTCAAGACTTGCAATTTTGTTTATTATTATCATATATAATTCATGCAAAATATAATAAGTCTGGGTCAACTTTTCTATATGTGTGTCGTCCCTGTTTTCTACCTATAAATTGGGCATGATCATGCAATTTGCAATTTGTTTGTAAAAACTGCCTGTTGTAAGAAAATGAAAACAAAATTCCGGGCGAAAATTATATTGAAAAAAAAATAAATTTTCGTATATTACTGCTGTGCTCAGAACTGTTTCTCACACGATATTTTGTTTTCATTTTCTAAAAACAGACAAATGAACTCTCTACCAATTTAAATTAAAATGCACATTAATATTAAATTTATTCAAATATACACAGATGACCACATTCCTTTCGATAACAAGTATTAATTACAATATCATTTGTTGTATTTCAAATATATTTTTTTTTGTTTTTTTGTTTTATTTATTACCCGTTTTTACACCAAAACTTGCAAATTGTATTAACGGCAATTATTTTTAATCGTTATGATATTTACGTTGCTCAACGGCTTTCTGTTTAACAGTCCCTGAAATTAAAATTGATTTCATTTAATTTTTTTGTTGGTTGTTGTGTTTTTTAAATTAATGCATACAATTAAATATTCCAATATTTTTGTTTATATAATTCATACAAATTTCATTTCTTCCACTTTATTTATTCATTTATCCCTTCCACCACAAACTGTGGCATTTACATGGTTATAAAGCCTTTACGCAAAATCATTCACACGCATCCACAACCACATAATCATTAATAGACAAGAATAGTATCAAACCGTTTTCCAATTTTATTTTAATAGTTCGTTCATTTATAAAACTCTGGTAATTGCTGTTAAATTGAATCCTCTCTTTGTCATGTTTCCTAGCAACGAAAACAACAACAATCTCATTATATAAGCTGGGATGTGTAACAGAGAATATGTGTATGTGTGGGATTTTGTTAATTTATCTGTTTTCGTGTTTAATGGAATTTCTGGGTATTATTTTATATTTAGTTTGAATATAAATTGGTATTTTATTCAAATCATTTTGTGTGTTTTTTCTTTGTTTTTGATCAATTGTATCCTATCGGATACAATTGATTGTCATTTACTAAATTATCTTATTAGTCAAATTGGCGGGAAATTTGTGTCAATTGTCCTTAAATCACTAATACTGTGACCAGTTAACACATGTAGTTGCTCCAGAGGAAGAGAAATTTACCCAAAACTGGTCATGTGACTGGATTTTATTTCTGTCTCTTTTTAAATTACCTTATATGATGGGTTGGTTGGTAAACGAAGTGAGCTCGGGACAATATCTGCTTTACGCATTATATAAGCCAATATTGAATGTGTACATTTAACATATTCACGATAGGAATTATTATTGTAGTCACCATGTTACGATAATTTTTGAATTTTGAACAAATGTATTCGTTATATTACATCATTTTTCCCTTAATTATATTCTTATCATGTTAATCATTTGATTACTTATTGTTAGTTCATATTTAATATATGAAGATTCAATAAATAAATAATGAAAAATAATATTCTTATCATGTTAATCATAATAAGATAAGAAGTAATCATATTATTGTCATGTACAATAAAATAAGTTACGAAGTAATCATATTATTGTCACGTCAATTATAATAAGCTTAGAAGTAATCACATTATTATCATGTAAATCATACTAAATTTAGAAGTAATCATCTTATGATACAGTGGTGCTGTCACAACAATAAAAAATAAATTGAAATTTTTTGGAGCGATTTTTTATGTTATGGCTCTTTGGAATTTTTATACCCTTCACCACAGGTTGTCATTCCGTTTGTAATTTCTACAATATTGATCTTAGACCCTATAAAGTATATATATTTTTGATCCTTATGAGGAGAGAAGTTGATTTAACGATGTCCGCCTGTCCGTCCATCTGTCCGTCTGACCGTCTGTCCGTCTTACGTTTGATATGTGTTTTCCGGAGACTCCAGACATTATAGCGGCTAGGTTGATTTACATTTATGTCACACCCACTTTCGGGAATCATAGATCTAACCCGGAGAGAAGTTGATTTAACGATGTGATGTTTTGTATTATGGTTTACAACTTTGCTATTTTGTGGTGAACAAAAACATCAAAAATAATTACAACTCAACTGTGATGAGTTGAGTTGTGAACCGTAAACGGGCCATATTTCATTTTAATGATATTTAAACAACGTTCCTTCATGGTTCAGTTGTCTAGGGGGTTAAAAAAACGCAACACACAACAAAGAGAAAACACAAATTGAATTCAAAACATGCGAATGAGTGGAGAACTTCTTTTGAATGTGTCAGCGTTTGCAGTTTTAAATGACTCTGAATATGCGGTTAGACCTCTAGTTTTAATGAAAATACAATTTCTTTACACTTGTTTTTTTAAATGAGAATTTATTTTTAAATGTTTAACCACTCACTCAAAATAATTCAAATAATTCCATAGGCATAAACCAAACGACACAACTGATTCAAAATTATTTTACAAATGGCGCTAACATAATATTATTGGAGTAAATATATTTTGTTTGATTCTTAAGCATACTATGACTACACGTACAGAAAGTATTAAACATCATGAAATGGTTGTGAGTAATATAATATGTTTTCAAAGTTATCATTATTTAGTTGTTAGAAAAATAATTATTTTTCAGCCAACACTACTCAAATTGATAATTGCGAAAAAACATATATATATTTACAGTAACTATAATATTGCTGATTTTAAATAAAAATAACAATTTTTTGTGTACGACAACAATATATTGTTACAATAAACCTAGTGTAACCATGCCCAAACATATTCTTTCTCTGCGTGTAGGGTATTTTAGTGACCTGTTAAAAGGTGTCAAAAAGGTGCCAGTCAACCCCCTTCAAGGACATCTTCATGTTAAAGTGACAAATCGCCTTCATATAAAGTGTTTGAACTATTACCGGTCCCTACGACTTAAGAACTGTCACGTGACACGTTTAGTTTTAGTTCCCTTTAGTTCTATTAATAAAAAATAGAATCAGTTTTAATTAAAAATTTAATCAAGTAAATTAAACTCGATTAAACTAGTAAATTAAACGTTTAAGTTTAAGTAAAACTGATTTAATTTTTTATTAATACTTTGATTGGTAAAACATTTTTTAGTGTACTTAGTGCTTTGCCTCTGTGGTGCAATACTATAACATATTACTAACCTTAAAAAGTAATGAGCTTTTTTTCTGATTGCCATAATCTGAGAGCAGCATGTTCTGGTTGGATGAAATTGCAGAAGTCGGTTATCAATAAGAATATATAGAATTTTTCCGCCATTATTTGATCGAATAATTAAAATAGCCCATTTCGAATAACGAATAACTCGAACAATTTATGTCAATTAATCGATTAAGATTATTATCTTTAAAATTTCTATATTTTAATACAAAAATGTTTGTTTTTGGATCTTTAACTCTTTAATATAATTTAAAACCAAATTACATGTTTTTAACTTCTACATTAATTTTCATCACACAAACTTTTGAGCATATTTAGACCTTTTTTAGATGTGGGTGTGTGAGAGACAAATTATGTATATCATTATAAACGCCAAATTCCATACGTTAGAAATTTGGTACTTAAAAAGCACATTTTTCATAAAAAAAATGTGTAAATGAAAGAAGATTACAAAAATGTATATATGTTATCGGTGAGATTGAAATTAAAGTAATTTTAAAAACTTAAGTTTAAAATAAAAATCAGAAAAAATACGGTGATTTTTAAAAAAATTTTAACTGAAAATGTTCATTGACTTCAATTTCACTCGATTTCTAGGAATAATAAATTGGTTTTAAAAGTTTTTTTATAACTGGCTAAGCATAACTGTACTAAACTTTGGCTTTCAGATCATTTTATAGTCTGTTAAACCAAAGAAGTGTCAACATTGTTTATACATAGTTTGTTTTAATTTAGTTTTCCTTAATCTTGTTTCGGTCTTTTTTATTTATAAAAACTGTGTTTTAGCAGCCGGGTTTTTTGATTTTTTTTAATTATTTATTTAATTTAAAAGTATTAGAACTATAGCATAGCACATATGAATTGTTATTTTATTGTTTATTGTTAAATTTCATGTTTTTTTTTGTTGTTTTTCTGTGTTTATAATATAATGAAAGTATCAATTCATGTAGAGATTTATGTTTTTTTCCATTGGCTAAAATTATTTGAATTATTCGAGTTACTTGAACCCTTACTCGATTAATTGAGCAATTTTAAAATTAAAAAATCGATTAATACCTTACTCGAACAAAACCAAAAGTCAAATAATTGGATACTCTATGATAAGCCCATTTAACTGATTGTACATAACCTTGCAATAATACTGTAGTGAAATGAGTTCTTGCCAGTATTGCACACTAACATACCCACTTCCTGAAATTTAATCTCTACATGCAACACACTGTTTGCAGTTTGACATAGACTTGAAATGTCTCACTCTAAACTGTAATGCTTTTGAATTGTGGAAATTTTTTTTACAATTAATTGTTCTATTACTTTACAATTTATATTACAATTGAGTATTCTGTCTGCCATTTGAAAAATGTTTTACCTTGTTCGAATTGAAACCTCATGTTCATTGGCCGACTCGTGAGTTTGCTGATTTGCTTCACGACAATGGAAAAATTACTTATTTCTGTTAAGTAATTGTGCTTATTTTTCGTTAAATGGATAGGTAAACAATCAAATTGCAGAATAAGGAAGAAACATAATCCATTAAAATCAGCGTTTGTCAGCCATTTGTACACTCATTTGTTAAATTCAAACGAAAACTCATTTAAACAACTTAAAATTCATTCAAAAAACGAATCATTTACATTTCATTTAACACAAATTATTTCTACATTAATTTTTAAATTTTTTATTTATTAAACAGCATATTCCTTAAAATTGAATAGTTTTTACTTTTAAAAAATATATTTTAACCGATAAAATTTAATCTACATAACAAAATAAATAGGAAAAAACATAATTTTTTGGAAGTTTGTTTTTTGAATAACAAACATAAATGTTAAAAAATAAAATTATTCTAAAAATAACTATATTTTTATTAAATTTTAACAGTACGGAAACGAATTTAATAACACACAATCAGTTACAGTAATAATTTTATGAGTGTATTAGTTTAAACAATATCATGCCACTTTTAAAAAAAGCACTTACATTTTGTTTTTTGGCAACACAGCTTTTGAAAGCGGCATGTCACAAGCAGACTTTATATGCACAGCGTTGCCGCATGCCCCTTATATATCAAATTTTATCCTTTTTTAAGGCCCTTGCCACTTTCATGCCCCTGTTATAAAGCATCCTCTTGCATCATTTTAAATAAAATGGATATCGTTTCTGGTTGCGTGTAGCGTTCGCTAAACAGTGTTTGGTTTATTTTGGAACAAAGGCTAGTACATTTGCGTAGAAACTTTAGCTTAAACTTTTTTTGGGACTTCTAAATTTATTTTACGACAGTAAAGTACAAATTTAATTATTTTTATTTTAGTTGTTTTTGAATAAATAAAATTTTGAACATTGTTTGCTTATAAAAAACTTAGTCCTATTTTTTCTTAAAGGTGCACTTTTTTAAAAACCTGATAGTTTCTTACTTTGAAATACTAGGGAGATCGAACGGATAGTATTCAACCGTTTTTAACCGGTTATTTTAGTTTTGCCCAAGTCGAATATTTTAAAATTTCGAATATCGAATAAACCGTTTATTTTGGTAAAATAAACGGGTTATTTTTGTAATGTGTAATTTATATACGATTTCCTTAATTTTTTTATAAATGTAACCGTAATTTAAGTATTTTTCTAATTGAATATTGGGCAAACTTAAGCATTTTATGAAGAATGTCAAAACAAAATGTAACAAGAGTCAAAAAATATTATGAGCAATGTGAATACAATACGCTTATAAAGGCGTGTGTTCTTATAACAAAAACCAAAAACAATTCCAAATTTTACAAAAAAAAAAAAATGTTCAGCTTAACCCATTTCTTACCGCCGTGTGTTTGAACACACGTTTCTCATTTCTTAACTTTGAGTAAATAAAAGTCACAGATAAATATAAAAAACTAAATGTATGTGGCATTTAAATTAAAGTTTGGTCTCTTACAAACAAAAAAATATTTTTGAAAATTTTTGCAAGCCTCTCCCCCTTTCAAAAGAGGGGGTTTAAAAAGTGTCCAAAAATAGACTATTTTTAAATCAATTAAATATGGGCATTTCCTGGGGTCGCGAACGTACGTTCGTACGCTTTTGATGTACAAATAATATAGAAAACAAAACTTTTAATAGCATTTTTTCTTGCGATTCGATAGCATTTGGGTAGATGTATGTTTAGTGCAAAGGATGGATTTCATCGAGTTTAAGTTTTCATAATAAGAGTTATAAACATGTGGTCGCGAACGTACGCAAAATAGAAGTCAACTTTGGCTGACAGCAGTTAAATGTAAAAACCTGCGTAATGGAACGGAATATTCAAAAGTGATTAATTTATTTTAAAAGTGTATTAATGTAGGTCTCCATGCAATATTTACCAAAAAAAATATCTCTTTTGGTTTTTGTTTAATTGGCTTATGTACCGGTCGCGAACGTACGGGTCGCGAACGTACGATTTTTCCATATGTTTTTTTATTATTATCGCCATGCAGTTTCCCATTAATGTCTTCAAATTTCCTTAACAAACAACTAAATACTCAATTTACAATTGATTGTAATGAAAAGATTATAAAGAAAGAGTGTAAACATAACATATTTTTGCATGTAAAATAAGCATATAAAAATGTGTTTAGAAGTAGAAAATATAAGAAAATATAAAATTTTCCAGTTTCCAGTGCAATTTCTTCGAGTAAAACAGCTGAGACATGCTATGAAGCCATTCTTTTATAACAACATAGACTTTTTTTATAATAATAAACAATAAAAGACGATGATTATCAACATTTTATTTTTTCATCCTGGTAGACCATTCTAGGGAAATGCCCATATATTTTATATATAAAAAAATCTGAGTTATTATATATGTATTGCCGTGTGTTACCAAATCTCCAAATAGCAACCTTAGGCCATTTGCCAATCATGCTGGTAAATATATGTGCCGCTATGGGCAGTAAATACCAGCGTGGGTTTCACCACACGTTGAGATTGATTTGACAGATATTTTCTTATATTTTCTTTGTGTGACTGCATTTTATGTTCTTTTTTACATTTGTTCATAATACTTATTTTCCTAATTTGAAATTATATAATTTGTATTGTAACTAAGAGTCAGATTGGCTAAAGTGTCACGCCAAGAGTTACCTTACTGGAGCGATGATGAACATGAACATCAAGGTGAAAGAGCGTCCGCGATTAAAACTGCTATTTATTTACCTCAAATTACTTGCTGTGCGCAAGAGGCACTGTTCGACCCAATCAGATTACCGGCATCGCTTCAAGAACTAGTGAAAAGGCCTTGAAAAAGCACAATTCCGATTATGCATTTGATATACGAAATAACGTTATGGTAACTCGTTGCATGGACAATTCTAAAGTTACTCTCGCAATTAATTACGACGCAATCGATCCAATATAAACAGTGCAACGATACATAAAGGAGAAGAAAAAAGTTTGTGTTCAATAGTGCTGAAAGGGCCCTTAAATGATAAGTTGCAAAGACCAACGTCACTAATTATTAATCACCTTTAATTAGTCCAAAAGCACCAAGTGAAACTTGACTCTATTCCAAGTAGTTCTAAGGAGACTGCATATAATACTTTACTAAAATATGCTGCCAAAAATGAATGAAAAACTCTTAAGTAGTTTTGCAAGAATCAACGATATGGGAAAATTCATCAGCTTTATTTAATAAAACATCAAGAAGTTAAAACCAAATTAAAGGAATCAAACAATGTCATGAAAGGTTTTAAATTGTGGTCGACCATTGGACAGATATTTCATACAAAAAGCATGTTCATAATATTAATCACGCTATTTTTTAGATCCTATCGTCAAATATTTGTTAGGTGTGAACATACCTTAAGTCATATCTATGTATTTTGTTGGTATTTTACCTTCGGAAGTTGTTTTATTTTTAATCTAATTATTTTTTTTTTAAAAACTGATTTGGTTTTTGTATTTTTATGTATTCGAATTAAAAACGATTAACTGGTTGTTTTTAAAATGCTTAACTGGAAACCGGTTTTTTAAAATATTCGAAAACCGGGTTTTTTAAAAAAGTCGAATAATCGATCTCTTTATTAAATACCCTTTTTGTAACCCTTTTTTAAAATCCCCTTTTTGTGACCCTTTTAATAAAATTCCAGCGGCAACGCCGATTACGATCAAATTATAAACCACTACATCATTCACAAAATTTAAAAGTTTGGGAGGATTGTCAGCCAACGTCATATTTCAAAATAATGTAACAGCTATCGTTACAGCTGTGGAAATTATTTAACTGAATACTTGGAAATACTCCATGGTGGATTTGAGCCACCGTGTGACAAAAATGTTTATCTACCGTTCCCCAGTATGAAAGCCACCAGCACACCATCCGGCACCTTGCACCTTGCTTAGAGTGCTAGAGCTATCCAATACCCGCTGCTTTTGGAGAAATGCCAGCTGAGTACCGATAGCATCTAGGGATAAGTCTCCCTCAGACCGAAATTTCCCACAACTGAGCAAAAATCAGTCATCCAGTGGAATTTTCAGGATATCCCTTTCCTTTTGGTAGCAAGCTACAACCACCGTGTGACAGTAGTCTTTCAAAGGAAAGGTAAAGCTTCCGCAAAGACAATTTTCCTAAAAGACAATCGTCCTAGAAGATAAAAGTCATTTCCCGCATGAAGCATACTAACAGAGGCCTCAGCCAATAGTCAGTCCGATGACGCGCCACCGGGAGCTACTGACTCCCGTTATACCTGTTAACATCTTTGGTCAGCCAAGATCACAAGAGGTCCCAGAGATCTATTGAGATTTGTTATTTATGGATTTTTACCGAGTTACAGGATGCATCACCAAACGGTAAACTATCCTTTAGATTATCCCTTCACCCCGGCGGAAACTTTCGTTAAATTGAAAAGACGCATAACATATGAATGAATTTTTGCTTTTAATAATCAACAGAGTTAAAATTAATAATTTGTGTTAAAAGAGGACATCTCATGAGACTATGTTTTTTAACCATATCGATCTGTTTTTTGCATCCATAGTCGTACGATTTACAGCCTCTTGATTATTTTCTTTGTATAATGCTGCCAATCGAAAACTTTTGATCAACTTTTAAGAAGTTCTCATAAAACAACTAATCTGCTTGGTAATTTTTTTTAATCTATTTTAATGTTTTTTAAATAAAATAATAATAAGAAAACATTCACCCTTATTGTGTTTGGCGTAGTCGAAAAACGACAGCTGTCGTAGTTGCAGTCGTATTTACAATTTTTTGTTACCGTCTAAAATTTTCGACTAGCAAAATTTTGTAAAAGATTCACAAAGTAAAAAAATACACTTAATTAAATTATTTTGAAACACCCTGTCAAAGATCTGTCGAACAAGTGTTTAAATTAAAAATAATACATATAGTAAAACATTTAAATTTTTGGTGAAATTTTTGTATTATTTTACTTGTGAAAATGTTAAGTTTCGGTTTTTATTCATCTCTATTCACTATAGTCTGGTACTCTGTTCAACATTTCACGTGAAATACTGTCAAAACGCATATGAAAAAAACTTGTGCGGGATATCTATGAAATAATGTTGATAGAGTTGTACTCTGTTCATTTTGTGAAAAAGTTCAGAAATGTTTCTGGCAACATTTTTTTACAACTGCCTAATGTAAGCTGCACTTATTTCACGTGGAATTTAAAGCAAAAGCAAAACAATATGAGCTGATTATTTAATAAGAAATAAAAAATAATTGTTACACAACCGGGAACAGTTTTTTATCCATATTTACTTTCTTTTTTTATTAAAAAAAAATAAATTTTTTTTTTTTTTTTTTTTTTTTTTTTTTTTTGTAAGATGAGATAAACCCACTGTTTATTGTTGATGTGTTTTGTTTAAGCTTTGATATTATTACAAGTAGAACTGTTGCTATAAGTCTTATACGCTTAACAGTTTTATTTGGTTTAATATCTTTAGTTTTTCTAAAACGTTATGGATGAAGTTTCCTGATGATCTGGCCTAAGCAACCAGTGAAATGCGCATAGGAATAGCTTATCCCATCAACAATAAATTTCAAGTGTTTTTATCAATAATAAAAACTGGGAATTAAGCACGAATAACAAAATCTTTTGAAATTAAAAAAAAATAAATTTTAGTAAAATACATGTGGAGTTTGTTTACATACGCAAAACAATGTTGAATACTTTACAGGAATTAAAACGTCAAATTGTACAAACTCGCAAGATAGGTAACATTGATACATGTCAAAATTTTCGTGTGAAATAATAAATGTTGCTCATCATTTTTCACAAATCTGAACAGAGTACTAGGCTTATGAGCTGAAACTATAATTTTAAAACAATATTTTTGCGTTTTTATTTATTTCATGATTAACATTTAAGTAGTTTTAAAATTAGTATTTACATGTACGTACATAATTAGATTAATTAAAACAAAAAAAAAAAAAATTAAATCATTTTACTTTTTATTAACTCTTCAAGTTCAAGTGGAGGTGCCGAAGGTAAAGTACTCGGGTTTTCAATTTCGGTAATGTCAGTTATTGTGTCTAAATTTGGCTCGGGATCAAATGAAATCCTTTGCGTTCTCCTAATTCCAAATGGATCTTTATGTTCGGCAACAGCACGCATGTAATAGATAAATTGCTGATTCTTCGACATCTGAAAAAGTATTTTGTTTAAACGGCCCACCACCTGTTGCATAGCTTTCAGTTATGAGTGCATTTTTTCTTCAATTTAAATTTAAAATCGGCCCACACCTTCATCTAACCCTCTCTGGAACGGGATGGGGGACCAATGCAATTTTAATCTTCTGAAACGGTGTTTCACTCCTCTTTAATATTTATTTTGCTTAAACTTTTTTGCAAGGCCTTTGCCAAATAAGGTTTTTGCTCCATTATTGCTACTTACTTCGCAAGTTGTGGCATTTGTACTTTATCCTAAACTATACGCCGGAGTTAGTTACAAAAGCACATAAAAACAAAATTATATTTCAATGATATTAATTTTTTGCATTTTTACATTTTATTTCCTTCCATTGAAATTATTTCTCAAATAATTTTAAATCCGTTGTGATCAAAATGTTAAGCGACAATTTTTTACACTTTTGGCAGACAAATACGCCAAACACGGTACTGTTTTAACGTCGTTTTTGTAATAGATTTGAAAATTGTCGTATTCATTGTCGGTTTTCGCCAATCTCGGCACCATTTCAAAAAAACGACTAGTTTACGCCGCAAAAACGCCAAAGACAATAAGGGTGAATAGTTGGTATGTACAAAAACAACCATTCCCTTGCAGTGGCCTTATCTATGGCCTTTTTGGTCGATCTACTCGATTTCGTATGGTGCCAGTCATACCAATGCCTCGTTTCAACGAGAGATTCAAGGGGATTTTGTAATTAAAATTAAGTCGTGCTTTCTTTACAGAACGCGAACATAAAATTTTTTGCTTTAAGTCCATATCCCCACATTCGGAGACTACTTAGGCTTTCAACAAACAGGCTTCATTAACTTGTATGCGTTTATGCGAAAACATGAACCTGCTAAAAGGTTATTATTGTTCCTAAACACAAATTTTCCCTCTTTAACTATTTAATAATTTTTGTGCAAATGACTCCACTGTCCCTGATAATAAATTCAAACCCATGCAAACGTTCATATTTTTAAATATTTTGTTGGCACAGAATTCCTCCACAATCCGGTTGGTATTTATCGATTTGTAAATTTTTATTAAATCGTGTCAAGTTTTCTTTTCAATGCTTTTGTAAAGGATATAAATGGTTATTTACTAAATGATCATATGCACCATATCACATCACATCCTGGCACATGCATATGGCCCGCATCCCGCTTTCAAATAGGATTATCATTTCTCTGAGTGAATAAATTTTAATTATTATGAATGATAAACATTTAACGAGTAGGATGAGAATGTGAATAATAATAATAATGAATGAGTGTGTATGTGCGAGTTCATTTTGTATTTTTTTAATTTATTATTTAAATGTGTAATGAATTTGAAAACAAATTGATTAATACTTTAATGTTTAATGAGCAAGGAATATTAATGTTGTGTTTAAATGCCAAAACTGTCATATTGTGTGTAACTACTTATTATTAATTAAAGTAATAAATTTTCGTCTTTGCAATTAGTTTTATATCAAGGGAAATATTTAGGTTTGTGTAAGTATTGTAGGAATTCCTCCTTAACAAAAAAAAAAAAAAAAAAAAAAAAAATATCAACCGTCAAAAGTGTCATAACACTTGAAATATTAGTTATCCTTTTGAGTTAGTCGTACTTGTTATTTAAGTGTCTTAGCGCTTTTTTGATAAATAAACACGGAAAGAAGTATTTTTTTTTTCTAATGTAAACAATTTCGTTTCTTTAAACAAGCAAATCCAAAATCTAAAAATAATTTCTGGATTTTAACTTTTTTGCTCGTATTTAGTATAATTTTCTTAAACAAAGAAACAATTTGCTTAAACCAAGCCACACATACTTAAAACACGTAATTCTTGGCTTGGACGAGTATCTTGCAAAATTTTCTTAGTTCAAACAATATTTTGTTAATAATGCTTTCCGTGAACAAATGTTTAAAAAAAGAACTATTTAGTGTATCTACTAGAGGTCTGCATGTGTGCGATTAAACGAAACATGAATTAACATATCAAACTAGCAAGTAGTTTGTATTTTAAAATTTTTTTTTATCGTATTAAAAACAAAATATTAGTAAAAAGATGATTCATTGAATTGAAATAGAATTGATGGAATGAAGCGGTAAATGTTTGAAAGAGATAACTATAAAAAAATGTTTTTTAGTTTTTTTTTTTTTTGTAATTGTTTTGTTTATTTTATTAAATGTTGTCAACGTTTTGTTTATGAGAAACACAAAAATAAAACAAACAAAAAAGCGGTAAGTCGCTGAATTTGCCCATAAACCGCTAATTCAGCAACACTTTTAATATTTTAAGCTTGAAATGTCGATTTTAAGTTGAACAATTTTACTTATTTTTTTGACATTTACTGTTTCTTTCTATCAATTCTATATCATGAATGAATAAAAATATAGTGTAATAAGTGCTTAAGATTTATTGCTTTTGTACCTATACTGGTTTGTCATATTTTAAAATATTTTTTTTTTATCATATTATTATTGTTATTGTTTTTGCATATAAAAAATAAATTTATTACAACCATTTCATTTTATTACTTTTTTTGTTAAAATTTTAACTTTCCTCTTCACTTACCAAAATAAGAAAGTCAAGAAACACACGAATTATTAGTGTGATTTTTAACTTCGTTAGGTTTTTTTATTGTAATATGTATGAATTTGAGTTCATCAAACAATAAACAATAATAGAGAAACACACACAATTAGTGTAAGTGTATGTGGCTAACTTTTTAATGAACGGTATTGTGTTGATCTCTCATTTAAAATGATTGAGCGTGAATGACTCGCTCTCATTTTTTTTACACATTTGATAAGCATATCAAATACACACACAGCATTCATTTGGCTACCAAATCATTTCTGCAGACCTCTAGTATCTACACGTATGAGTAATATTTAAATGTTTGAAATATTACTCATATGTATGTTTTATTAAAAATACCAGGGATTTATAAATGAAACAAATGTGGAATGAAATATTTCTGCCATATCAAAGTATTAAAGTATTAAGACCTATAATGTATGTTCTGCGTGAATATTGTTTAATTACAACATTTACAAGTACATATTTCCAAATGCTAATTAAAATAAAATATATTCAATAATAAACTTTATTTTTTACCATTAAATCATGTGATATTCAAAAAATATATTCTTACAATTACAATTATTTCTGGAAATCTAAAAGCTAAAAGTCTTTTAACTTTTCATCTTTTTGCTTAAGTATTGGCCTTTTCTGTTCTAAAACCCATTAAGAGGATTCATAAGTACGAGTATTTCTCTTAGTAAAAAAAAAAAAAAATGTTTACATAAAACTAGCTGTTTGGCCCCTTCGCTGCTCTATGTTTTCAAAATAAAATGTAAATACATTTAATTTTTTCTTATCAGGAAACTTATTTCTGTTTAATAAATATATTTTGTGAATTTCAGCCCAATCGTACCATTAATTAAAAAATTTTTTTATCACGACAACAGCGCCAACTTTCGGGATTTAACTTAAGAGAAACCTGGTTATACCGCAAACTAATTTATTGTCCAACTTGGTGTCAATCCGTCCAGCAGTTCTTGAGTTTAAGTAACACTTTCGCAGAACAAACGTTTTTATGGTTAATTTTTAAGGGCCGATGTTGATTTTGAATTTGAAATTATTTAGGAAATTATTGTCATTTCTTTCTATTATGATGATATTGGCAAGGTTCAGTTATGATTGGAACAAAATATCGGCCAAATGGCGCCGCGACCTCGGCGGCAATCCTCCATCCGATGGTCCAAATTTTCGATGACGCTAAGGCATATTTGAGGTTATATGCCGTTTATGTGCCGGAATATCTCATCCTTTAGCTCTTGAATTGTTGCTGGCTTATCGGCGTACAACTTTTCTTTCAAATAACTCCAAAGAAAGAAGTCCTACGGGTCAAATCACATGATCTTGGCGGCCAATTGACATCGCCACCACGTGAAATAAACACGGCCATTAAAGTTTCGCTCAAAAGAGCCATTGGCAAGTGGCACCGTCCTGTTGAAACCACATATCGTCCACATCCATATCTTCCAATTCGGGCCATAAACTGTTCGTTATCATCTCACGATAGCGAACACCATTCACAATAACTGCCTGGCCGGCCTCATTTTGGAAAAAATACGGCCCGGCATCATCGGCCCAGCCCATAAACCGCACCAAACAGTCACTTTTTGTGGGTGCATTTGTTTTTCGGCAATCACTCTTGGATTATCATTCGCCCAAATGGGGTAATTCTGCTTATTCACGAATCCACTGTGGTGAAAATGTGCCTCATCCCTGAAGATGATTTTTTTTTTCGAAAATTTGTCATCTACTGTTGCCATTTTTGCCACCATTCCGACCATTGACGACGTTTGGAATGGTCAAGAGGCTTTTGTTCTTGAGTCAATCGCACCTTTTAAGTGTGTAAATGCAAGGATTTTTGAATAATGTTCATCAACGACGAGCGTGAGAGGTGCAATTGTTGGACACGATGACGAGTTGAGGGGGACGGCTTTTCAGCCGCACTATCGCGAGAAGCAGCAATATTTTCTACGTACGCGATGTACGAGCATGCACTAGTGCTTTTACATCTCCTAAAGACCCGGTTTGACCAAACTTTTGCACGAATTTTCCGATTGAACGCACATTTGGACGATTAAATTGACCGAAAAAATCACGAAGTGCACGATATGCCTTTTGATTTGAACGCCCATTTTCATAGTTAGCCTGAATAACTTTAAAGCGTTGCTCGATTGTGTATCTTTCCGTGGTTCAAATTGCGTCAGTCTAAAATTGAGAAATGTCAAACGAAATGCAGAAAAAAACTTGACGTTTCAGTGTGGCTCACATTCAACATCGGCCTTAAAATTTAACCCATTATGTGAAATAAAATCTTACCTTTAACGCTCGTTGAGAGTTAAAATTTTACAACGTTAAAAGGCGGTATAAGTTCAAATGTACCTCCATTTAAAAATGCTGTTTCCTATAAGGTTTCTTTAAAAGATTATTACTTAATTTTAGGCAAAAAATTTATAATTTCTACAAAAGCAGCTAAAAATCGAAGAGAATTTAAAATGTATTTTTATTTTATACTACATCTATTCAATACTTTTTTTAGCAATTTAAATTCAAATGTAGGAAGTAAACGTTGCCATTACCTAATGATACCAGCATTTCTGGTTTCATTGGTACATGACGTGATATACAAATGTTACACTCAAGCAATACAGTTATTGTAAATTTGGAAAACAGAAAATCACCAAAAAGACGCAGTTTAAGAACGTAGCATGAATAAATTCGAAGTGCAGTAGAAATTATTTATATGCCAATGTAAGCAGCGAATATAACGCAAAACCAGAAAGCCATGTATGGTCTCTACTAGTCCCGTCTGTGATGAACACTTACTTATTGAAACAACATGTGTTTCACCCGTTTACATTTTTTTATGTATTTATGTTTTAATTTGTCACAGTTTATTATTTTTATAGTAAAAGTCTTCGTTATCATATTGTTTAATTTTTGTTTTCTTGCTTCATTTCCGCTCGACGAGGGTTAAAAATGGCCCAGGGTTAAAATGTTTATGAAAATAGTCTTTTTTAAAATTCCGTAAGTAATAATTAAATTGTTGACTATGATAGACTATCATTGACGATATCGTAAGTTTTAGAACTGTTTCTAAAAATGGTTTCGACTGCTTAAATAGAAAAATTTTGATTTTAAGTATCCCTAATTTGTTGGTTTACCATAACATTTATTTACAGTTAACAAGATTTTGTTTGTCGTGCATAATTCCAAATTTTTATTCTTGATAAAAACACTGAAATTTATTGTTAATGAATAAAGATTTAAAAGATAAAGATTTTAGAAAAAACTAAAGATATTATACAAATAAAACTGTTATGCGAATAAGAATTATAAGCACCAGTTTAACTTGTAACAATATAAAAGCTTAAACAAAAAAAACAACAATAAACAGTAAGTTTATCTTTTCTTACATTCCCCACTACTATTGGTTGAAATTCTCCCAATATTAATTGTAGTTGTAAGTAGTTGAAGAAAAAACAAAATAAAAACAAACAAAAAACAACTTGCTTTATTGTTTCCCCAATAAAAAAGTCTAACTCTTAGTCTGTGTTCATACGGCTCCTTTTTTATTGAAAAGATTGCTACTTTATAGGCGAGAGGGGCGAGGGGAAAAGACACGAGTACACAAATGCCTGTACTGTCTTTACGTTTTGCTTTTTCATTCGTTGTTTAATTTTGTTATTGTTTTCAATATCAAAAAAGCACACATGCAAACGCACGACTATACAAAATAAAAAACATGTCGTCAACATGACATGAATCATTTGAACGCCAATTCATGTTCAAAAAAGAAAAAGGAAGAATCTTGTCAATAAGAAAAGAGCCGTATGAACACAGACTTACGTTCAAACAACTTAAGTTCATATGGATTTTATATTTACACATATTAAATCACTTTGTGAATTTTTTCCCTTCCTTTCGTCCTGCCCTTACTTTCACATCATTGCAATGTCGTAGTAGAAAGTTAAATCTTTTAGCAGTCTGACCACAAAACAATTTCTTGTATGTTAAATCGTTGAGAACAATAAACTAAGTAAAAAAAAAAACAAACAAAAAGCTAAAAGAATTTTGCTTAAATTCATAAAATAACAAACACATACACATATTTTAGTACAAAAATATTACCAAAAAGTAGAATGCTTTGAGATACATATAAAACAATATTTAAAAACTATACAACCGTAAAAACAAATATTAAAAAGAAACAACAAACAACCATTTAAAGCTCTAACAAGAAACTTAACACACTTTCTGGCTCAAACAAGGAAGTAGTTGTTAAAAAATATATATATTTTTTTTTAAAGTCTTGTTAAGGCAGGTAAAAAATGAAAACATGCGTTCCCTGAAACAATCATGACAAACAAATGACCCTAAACCATAAGGAATATTGAAAATCGATTTCGTGTTTGACAAATTCTTAAAAGCTGTTTTATGTAATAAATTTAAAATTTTACAATTAATATCAAAAAGTAATTTATTTTGTTGGGATAAATATTAAATAGCAACAAATTTATAGCAACTAAAAACGAATAACAACAACAAATTTATAAAAAGAATTAAACTAGTTATTAAAAAGAGAGCTTAAGTTTTTAAAATTTTTAATAGAAGTTAAGAGTTCGGCTTTGACTAGGGCAAGTTTTGTTATTAACAAAAAAGAAAAGTATATATTAAAAAAACATGGAACAAAAAACATTGAAATCTGATTAAAAAATATATAAGAAAGTTTGAGAATATACAGCGGGTATCATAATTGTTTTCAATGAGACAACTTTGAACTATTTAAAACATTTGCAACTTTTTACTAAAGTAACTTAAAAAGGTTATAAGGTCAAAATTCTTTTGCATAACCATGTTTTTTGTCATTTCTAAACAAGTTTCTTTAAATCAACGAAAATATGCGTAGGTGAGTTGCAAAACTAGTTCGTTTCAAAAATTAAAAAAATTGAGATAACAATCGATTTTGACAGATCTTTTAGCACCTTTTAAGAATATATATTTAGATTATATCGAATCATGTCCTTTTCTATGTTTTCTAAACTGGTTCGTTCCACTCAACAGACATTTTCAAAACTATCTCTTTTCATATTGTGTAAAAAAACTCACTGGTTTACTGTTTTAAACTTTCTGTTAGAAGTGGGCCAAGATATCGTTGATTATATAGAGTCGAATTAGGGAGTTTCAAAATGCAAATTTGTAAACAAGTTTGCTTTGACATATTTGTTTTTTATAAATCGTACAATGAAATAAATTTTTGTAGGGATGTTCTTATATTCGACTGGAAATCTGCTGTTACTCCTCTGGTAAAAGCACTAGGTTAACTACATTTCAAATTCCAACCTTCAAAGCAAATGCTAATAGATTAAACATGGAAAAGGAACTCGGAAAAAATGCATGCCATTGTTCCAGATATACTTCCTTTCAATGTGGGGGTTTACCCGAAAAATGATTTGAAAATAATTTTATCTACTCATTTGGGGAAAATTGGAGAGGAAATAAAAACATGCAATTTTAAATTCTTGGAGAACGGAAAAAACGATGACATGTACACTGAAGAAAAATATCTAAATTTAGTTGTTTGAAAACTCATATTTTTTTAACACAGCAGGTGGGAGATAAACTACACCCAGCCACATTTTGAAACCTTTACAAAAGACCGCAAAAATTTTAAATTTTAAATCTTGCCTTTGTCCGAATATTTTTTATGACTCTAATATGTTTTATTTATGTCGATAATATCCTTAATAAAATAGCGTCATATAAGGTAACATACGTTTACTTACTAAATTCGACTTGGTGTTCTTTACCTCCTATGTTGGTATTGATACTGTTCAATCCCTTGACGCAACAGCATCAAGTCAAACAACAAAAGGTCTGCTATTTCAAAAAATAATACAAGGCTTACACAATTTTTTTTACCTGTTATACAAAATTTTACAAGTAACAACTAAAGAAGCAAACGCATGTTTAAATAAAAATATATTTTATTTTCTTTTGAATGATTTATAAAGTTGGTCGAAATATTTGACTAAATAAAAATAAAATCAAAATAGCAGTGTTTTGATTCATCTATTTTAAGTACAAAAGACCTCACTTTACAATTTACAAAAAAAGACTCTTCTTTGCCTCTAAGCACATTCTCCTTATTGACTACAAATCCAGTGGTAATCAAAACTAAGTAGACTTGATGCCCTTAAGTTGGAGTTGTTGTTGTTTGAACTTTTCTATTTCGAAAACTACATTAGATAGGACTTATGGAAATTTACACATGAAAAATTCCGATTCCAACTGTATAAAAAACGTATTTAAAAAAAATGTGAGTTGGGGTAGTTTATCTCCCACGAACAGAACTATTGTTACATTTTTTTTTAGCACTGTTTGCTATATATGAGCATTTAGAAAGGTCTGATTATAGATATTTCGTTTCGCAATTATCCAAATGTTCTCAATCGGGTTGAGATTGAAATATTATGAGGCCACATTAAACTTATCTTGCACTACTGCAATCAAATTTGTACGATAATTTCTGCATGTTTATCATTGTGGCTATCTCTGTGTTAGGAATACAATGAATTGGATTAGAAACTTCAGGACGCCGTAGTATTTCGCCGGTATATTGTATTACAGTAGGTTTACTTCTGAAAAAAATAAATTAAGGTTTTATGATCTCTACTGCATATACTAAAAACTTAAATTAAAATCTTATTATAGATTTTGTTTAGTAAATTGATGACCGAAATAAAAAGCAACGACATTTTTCTAGGTTTTTCAATTTTAAGAGATATCCCTAAAAAAATTGTTATTAGGAAAAAATTATTTTTGTTTTTGTACTTTATACATTTCCTGTAACTTTGGTAAGAACCTCCCGCGTCGGAAAGATGTATTAAGTTTCTATCTTTATTACGTTTTTGTCCAGAGATATTAAAATTTGACCCAAGTGAATGTGTTTGAAATGACCGTATTATATATGCTTTTTTCTATCGCTTCATGTTTTTAAAATACTCTTGGAATGACACTTAAATTAATTTTTATAAAACAATTGGATGTTTAAAATGATATTATTATTATTATTAATTTCCCGTAGTTCCTAGGTGGAACAAAGGGCCTCATGATATAATTTTATGCAAATAAAAAAAATTTTGAAAATAAAAAAAAAAAACTTTTTTTAATATTATAAATTGTCCAAAAATATTTATTTTTTCCACCTTCCTTGATATAAGTGTATTATATCAAATTAAAGCTTGAAGTCTCAGCTTACGATTTTCAAAAATTCAGATGCCCATTTTTACCCCTATTTTTTTTTTTTTTGTTGTTTGCAATGTTGTTTTGTTGTAAAAAAATACACACAAAACAAACTCAAGTTTGAAAATATGTACTTTATAATTAAATAATATCGAAATTATTGTACTTAGGGCCATTATTACAACCTAATGATAAAGTTGCTGATAGTTAACGTGAGCAATAGCTATCTTGAACCATAAAGTGACCAATAAGTTTTTTCCATTATTACAACTGTCCGATAAAATAAATAATGTAATTTATATACTGTGGCAACATTGCAGTATACACCGACAACTTTTGGTTGTTTAAAATACGTAGTGGCAACGACTTAGTTTTGTTTTATTTATTAATTAAAAACAAAAGTAAATTTTTGTGCTTTATTTTTGGTTTTAATGGTAAATTGTTTTGTTTTTTGTGTTAAATTGTGTTTTTTGAAAATCTTGAGTAATTTAAGACTATCATTGAAGTTACCATATCTTCAGCAGAAAATATGGCATCTTCAAGCTCTTAAAGTTCACTTGTAAAGTTACCATGAGGACAAACCTGATGTTAGCTTATCAGTCACTTTTTATGTTAATGTTAACTTGTAATAACAAAAAACTATTTATCTGTCAGATAGCATCCTAAAAATAACTATTTGTAAGTGGTAATAATGGCCCTTAGTAGTAGCTTTTTAAAAACTGCAGTCAAAGTACAACAACTGTCATTTCTTCCACTTCTTCATTTGTTATTGGCAAAAAAAAAAAACGATTGCTTTTACTTCTGATTAATTAAATGTAAACAGTCGCGGTCTGCAAACCAACTAAAAAATCGAAAAGTTGTATTTTTTTTTTTTTTTTTTTTGGTTGACAGTTTTTGGTTTCGACTGCAGTTTAGTAGTGCTTGCAGTAACTTCTTCCCATTATTTTTATGCTGTTTTTGCTGTTGTTAAAAGTTCAATATTTTTATCAGCTGTGATTATTAGTTGCATTGTTTTTGTGATTATAGCCTTTTAGTTTATTGTTTTGAGTTTCTTATCAGCTGTTATTAAAAGTAGTGTTTAAATGTTTATAGCTTATTAGTTTATTGTTTATGAAGTGACAAATAGAAGAAAATTATTTAAATATGGGCAATCTTCAGTTATCCTATTATGAAATTTTTGATCTTTAATTAGATTGTGAGAAGAACATTGATGTAGTTTGCGATAATTTTTCAACAAATAATAAAAATTTATCAATTACTAACGTAGATCAATTTAAAAAATTTTTAAATAAATAATTTTTACAAAAATATATAAAAATAGATTTGTTGAACAACACGAAGTTTGGTTGGAAAATATGTATTGTTTTGGTGAAGATCTTCCATTATATGAAGAACCAATCTGTTCTCATGAAATCAAACGTAGTCGCCTTTGTAAAGGAAAATTGGAAAATATTGCATTTTACGTGGTCATTTTGTATCAGAGGTAGTCGTGGTTGTTAACAGATTTTGCTAATTTTTTCACCATTGGTTAATATTATCATAAAATTGCAATGAGCAAAAAATTGTGATTATACAATGATTTTTAACTTTTGTGTTACATGGGAAGTAGGCGTGGTTGTGCTCGGATTTTGTTCATATTTGCAGTATTTTTTATCATAACTTAATATTAGTCTATACCAAAATTCAAGGCTCTACGATGTTTCCTTATATTTAATGCCATTAATCGTAGGAAGCTGAACTACTGTGCGTTGTTACGTTAAAAATTTCATAACATTCCAATCGAAGCCGATACGAAATTGCAGGCATTGGCGTGTAATTTCTTTACGTGCCAGCTATTACTCGGCAATTAATTTACAGGCAATCTTTAGTGAGAAAAATAAATGTTTTTTTCTACATATGGGATTTTTGATTCATCTTACACATTTCAGTAACAGAACCTAAGCACTAATAAGCTTATGTTATTTGTAGAGCAAAAATGGTACGTATGAGCGATATTTATTATAACTCATACATACCATTCGACTTTCATCCATTTCAAAATATCAATACAACGTTCAAGTAACATTTATTATTGATTAAAATATAAAACTAATGAGGCTAAGCGCACTTAATGATTTAGGTCGTGACCTAAACTTGACATACCAGTTTTTTTTGTCTTTAAGAGTTTATCATATAAACTTTTTGCATAGAATGGTGGACATTTGTTGTGTAGCTACAAAACATCAGAATAAATAAAAAAGTCGATTTGTAATTTTTGGGCCTTTTGCGTTAGACTGATAAAAAGTAAGCATTAATTTATTTTAACTTTTAAAAATATGATTTTACATTGCGCAGCTTATTTTGAAATAAAATATCTACCAAATGGATCCCAAAGACAGAACCATTTCTATTTTTGTCTAGTGTTTTCCTATTAAATACTCGCAATCTTATGTTTCAGTAGATGTTGTAATAAATTTCTGAAAGCTTAAAAAACCAGAAAATACAATTTTTGCTTGTTTTGCATAAAGAATTAGTTTTCTTAAAGCTCAACAACAACAAAAATGAATACAAACATCCGGTTGTAGTTTTTTGCTATGGGTCCTTAATAATCCAGCAATTTGGCAAAAATAAAACTCCAGCAATGAAAAAACCAGAAAAAAAATTAAATTAGCTTTAAATACTGCAACTTTTACCACAAAATCTACTACATAACCATTTTATCTTTACAAGCCAACAAACTAATTGCAATAGAGTAACAAACCCACTCACACTATAACACTTTATATTTAAAAGGATGTGGTTGTAAAATAAAAAAAAAACACAAAATAAAATTGCAAAAAAAACACACACACCCACATAAATAAAAAAAAAAAAAATTAACTTAAATTGAACTCTAGACCAAGATTCATTCATTCATACATGGAAATACATATAATTGCACAAGTGTTGTACAAGTTTTGTTCGCATTGATGTTTAAACTCTCCATGGCATAAGACTGTTCTGAGGTTCTTCTTGGTCTAACACTCTAATAAAGCAAAAAAAAACTTTCACATTCATTTAAACTTTTTACTTAAACTTTAACAAAATCAAAAATAATGAAAAAAAAAACTCTAGAAAATTTTTTTTTTCCAAAAAAATTACTTTCATTCATAAAGAAAAACCACAAATTAACAAAGATGGTCAAAGTATACTGGAGCCTTGAAATACGTGATGATTGTTTTAAAGCGATCTTAAATGCTATACAGGTTTAAAAATCTTAAAGATCTCGAATATTTTATTTAATTAGCGAATTTACAAGGTAGTCAAATGTCTTAAATATTAACAAAAAACAGATATGAGTGCTGTGAGCAGCCCTCATAATTAACCCTCTAATGCCAAGTTTTAGAATAAATGGGAATTTATTATGAAAACAATTTTTTTATGGTATTTTTGGGCCTCTGAATTCAAATAAAATATTTTTAAGCCCGTACGATGAGTCGTTTACGTTACAGAAAACATCTAGGAGTGCCTTGAGGCACCATTGGGTACCTAGTAAAAAAAACACAATAATTTTTGAGAATTCTGTTTGTTAGTTTGTATTGAAAATAAAAAGTAATGAATCAAATTAAAAATATTTGGTTTTGTTTATGATAATTAAAAAAAAACAATTTTATTATTTGAGCATCATTAATGAAGTTTGTACTTTGAACAAAAGCATTGTGTTCGAGATTGTTTACAATGCTTTAGGAGCGTTTAAGAGCTTTCGAAGCTTCTACAAATATTTTTCTAGATCTTTAAGCAATTGTAAAAAAATGGAAATTAATAAAAATTAGTTATATATTGGGCGTCAGCAGAAATTTTGTAAAGCATGCCTTGAGGCACTCTTAGGCATTAGAGGGTTAAGATGTTTACTGAGTACTTATGACAAAACAATAAACACAGCATAATAAAGTCCTTTTATTTTAGGACTTTTTTTGTTTGAAACACAACAAAAAATTTTTTTAGGATATCATGACTTGATCACACCCTTCGAATCTCTCAAATATATTTACCCAATTTCACTGACTTTGGTTGAATGCCACAGCAGCTTAAAACTTTAAAATTTTTGGAAAGTTAAACAGCTAAAAATGTATATTCGATTTCGCCAAATTTTTTACTCCCTTCACCAAGAATTTATTTTCCCAGCTTAGACTTATTGTCACTACATTCACTGTAATTCACGTTTTAAATAATGCATTTTTAAATTTTAGTAAGATCATTAGCAGCCGTACCTAAATAAAAGCGTTTTCTAGTTGCCAAAAATTGTCATGGCCATAAAATTTGTATAAAGCATCCCTAAATAGCGCGGCGTCAATGCTTTGCAAATGAAAAATCCAATTTTGATAAAGAACTTGGCTGCTATTGTCAATAAATAATGGCAATTTAGCTATTTTTTGTAATCTAGCGGTTCTATCTCCATTTGTTTTATTTATATAAGGTGGGTTTTATTTTTCTAGAGAATTAATGATATTGGTAATTTTTCATCGTTGACTAAGCACGGGCTCGAATTCAGGTCGAATTTACATGTTTCGAGAAAAACCAAATTCTTATCTTCATAATTCTTTGCAGTTGTACCCTTTTCGCCACTGCGACAGCTGGCAGTCTATAGTCAAACATCAATCTTTTAACCAGTGGTATTGGTGGATCGAAATTTACTGTTAATGATTATATTTTTTCAATTTATTTACATGTTTCGATTTTTTGCAGGGACTGTAAATAACAGTTATCCGGAAAATTTTAACATAAAAACTCTTCATGTTAGCGCTAACGGAGACTTATAGTGTCATATACCAATAGATTCGAACTGACGAGCTCTTTCAGAATCTGTAGTGATCTTAAAAAAAAGAGTTTTATGTTTTCCTTAAAAAATAAAACTCATTTTAGGAGTTTTATTTTTTCCATCAAAAATAAAACTCATTTTAGGAGTTTTATTTGTTCGTCTAAAATAAAACTTATCTGAGGAGTTTTATTTTGTCCGTCTAAAATAAAACTCATTCCAGGAGTTTTATTTTTTCCGTCTCAAATAAAACTTATCTGTGGAGTTTTATGTTTTCTTTTTTGCCTTTCTTCTTTCGTTGACCTTTCTTTGCACAATTTGAATTTAAAATAGCCAAAATTTCAATTAAACCACAGTTCAATGAAAAAAAACCCACAGACTAATTGTTATAAAAATATATAACAGCCTAACACAGAGTCCAACCATTTGCTTAGATGTCATGTTTCTTTAGTGGATTCTATAGGAATAACAAAATTCTGGTAATGACATTTTAAAACCTTTGTCCCATATTTAAATATATCACAAATGAAATAAGGCAACCTTTTTACCTTTTATGTTTTTGCTGGTATAGTGTTAAAGAATAAACATAAAATAAATCACAAGACTGATTTTCAAACCTACATTTATTCATTCACATATTAAATACTATTTTTATGTACCGTAAAACTAATGTTTCTTTTACAACGCCCCCCCCCCTCAGTCGCATTTCACATTACAAATTCGCAAATAATATGTAGGAGAAAAACACATGAAAATTTACATAACATTTTAAAACCCCAAAAAAATCCTTTGAAAGAAAATAAAAATTACAGAGTCCCATGAACAATTGTATTTATACTGGCACAAATACAAATTTACATAAAAATGGCAAAAAAATTACAACACACATGCAAATGGAAAATTAGTTAATTTTCACTATTTTTTTTTTAATCCCTAGTTTAAAAGAAGAAAAAAATATTTTACAAAAAAGGGACAGTTTTGCTTACAAAGAAAAATATTTTGTTATTTAAGTACTTTTTATGAATACAAAATTTATTTTCCTATATTCATGCTTATAAAAAAAAAATATGTTAAAAATTATATTTGACTTTAGTTTGAATAAAATTTACTAGACCGGCAGTAAATTTTATTAAAATTTTCCCTTACACAATTGAGACATTTGACGAACATTAGTCAAATCAATGAAAAACTTACGTGATTGTGATTCTTATTGCACAAATTAAAAAAAAAAACTGTGGAGAAATTATTTTAAAATTAAATGCTAAACTTGTTTGAGTGTATTTATTAAATTCGTTTTCAATATTCTATACTCGTTTCATATAATTTTTAAAATTTATACAAAATCTACTTTACCGACATGATGGTGATAAATTGGCCATAAAACACTGCTATAGCAGTCTAGGACCATGCAGTGAAGTTTTAAGTAGTCGTTCATGGCCAGCATTAATTTTCCTAAACAATCGTACTATTCATTCACAGAATTTTATCCGACATGGAAAATATTGCAAAATCAATTGTCCATGCTATCACACAAAAAAGATGCATACTGACATCATTCAGCTATAGTATACTTTATAAGAAAATGCAAATTTGTTCGCATAGAATCTATCATTTTATCAAAATTTATAAAGATTTGTAAGTCGGACAGACAAAAGCTCTGTCACTCAATTTAAGTTTTAGGACACACTTCAATACTTTACTTGCACACATAAGTTTTTTGACAAATCGTACCTGCACCTCCCATGTGGCATAATCTCTTGATGGGTCCAAGACACTTGGTGACAATTTACCAAACGCCCCCATGTATGCTTTTGGTAGCACACACAGATAGTAATTATCTGAATGTCCTAGATTTTGTTTAATTTATTGTTTTGGAAAACTGTGCCTCTGGTGTCTTTTTAGGGTCGCCTTTCTTATGTACGGGGCAAACTCTTCTCATCTTTTATTTTTGACTGGCTTCTTCTTACTGCAGATCGCACAAGTTTTTCCACATATCTAGTCCTCCAGCTAAACTACAGTTTCTGACTCGAGACATGTTTGCCAAACGCCAAAGAGATGTCAATTCATATCCGATAAGTAATTTATTTTTAATGTTTATTGCTCTAAAATTTCAAAAGAAGAAGAAGAGTAAAATTGTACATAATATTTAGTTTGTTTAAAGCCCAGATTTATTTAAAAAAAAAAACGAAAAAGTTTTGTACCCACTTGCTTCAAAAAATTTAATGATTTTATATGAAGAGCATCTGCATAAAAGATTTTTCGGATTTGATTCTGTAAGAAATTATGACAAAAGTTATTAATAAAGAAAAATAAGCATTCGATTCGAAGAAAATAATTTTTGAAAAAACAAGTAAGAATGCTATATACGGCTATACCGGATCTTATATACCCTTCACCATGGTGAGGTAAGAACAAACATTTATATTAATAATGTTCTTAAGATATAAATAAATATTATTTGAGTCACGCCAACTTTTCATTTCGTCATACCGAAAATATGACAAAATCAAAAAAAGGTACATATGTACCTAAGTCCGTCTCCTCTTTTGCCAAACTTGATGTTTGCAATTCGTTTTATAATTTTATAATCTTAAAATTGTTTTTAGAACATATAAAAATTAAATAAAATTAAAAAAAAATAATTTTTTAGACTCGAACTTGGAACGTCATGAGTCCCAGGCGAGAAGTTAGACAACTCGGCTACGAACGCTTTTACTGAAGAAGCGTTGAATTAAAATATATTGAGTCTGCGAGTTTGTTTCTTTATTTGAGCGGCATATCATGTACATACATAAATGTTTATAGGTTTGTGTGCATAAAAGTAAACGCTTAAAACAAAACAACAACCACAAGGGATTTTTTTTTTTTGGAAAAATTAGAGGCAGTCGTGGTTTTTTGGTCATATCTCAGCGATTTGTGTACCGAGCTTGCTGAATTTTAATAGCAAGAAATGTTGGACTATATGTGGCACAAATGTAAAACAACCTAGCCGCTATCATGTCTGGAGTTTCCGGAAAACATATATCAAACGTTAGACGAATGGACGGATATCGTTAAATCAACTTATCTTCTCATTAAGACCCAGAATATATAAACTTTATAGGGTCTTAGATCAATATTGTGGAAATTACAAACAGAGTAACAAACTTATATATACCCTTTTCCACCTGTGGTGAAGGGTATAAAAAGAATTACAAGTTTTAAAGGAAGTGCTAAGAAAACTGAAAGGGTTTAAAAATTTAATAATGTTCCATTGACTATTCAAGCAAATATCCGCAAAAAGGAAACGTGTTTTACCATTGAAATCTTTTTAATAAATATTAGAAATTGGCTTTCAAACGATTCTGTAAATGCTTATTCTGAACTAAAATTTTAGATTTTTATGTGCCATTTCGCACTTTTTCCTTTTTGCAATAGAAATAAAAAAGAGTTGAATGCATTTACAAACTTCTTTAATTGATCTCATGAAATGTTATTTGTTCAAATTAATTAAATTGAATAATATTTTACATCGATTTGTATTGAGCGGGAATTCCCGGGATCCCGGGAAATTGAAAAAAAAATTCCGCTTTCCCGGGAAATGAAAAAGTCCGGGAAAAGAAAAACTCTACCCACGACTTAAGTGGTAGTTCGGTAAGAAAGCGTGGTACTCCATTGATATGAAACTTAGTACAAAAGTGTCGTAAAATATTTTCTCCACTATTCCTCAGCGTGCATATCGTCGTTATTTTAATGTGCGGGTTGGACCCTGAGGGTCAACAATAAACCGTCTGGTTGCAAATGGGGTTATTTGAAAGGAAAAGTCTACATTAATAAGCTTAAACCATCCATCAATTAAAAAGCAATATACGCTACGAAATAAACAACAAAACACCTGAAGTTTTGCGAAAGGTTATGGAAAATGTGTTGCAAAGAGCACGAATTTGCGAAGCAGAAAATGGCCACCACTTGCGAGATATTATTTTTCATAACTAAACTAAAAATATTCCACATTTATATACTGTACTAGCTGTCCCGGCAAACGTTGTTTTGCCATATTACTAATTTCTAGTGAAAGAAAGAGGAATATAGCGCTTTATACCATGATCGCCGATGAAAAGTAATTGCGTGTACGATATTTTTTGTCAGTCCGTCTTTAGCCAAAACAAATAAACTCGATGGCTTACCGACGCGAGAACATGCCACGTATAATTGTCCGTGTGAAAAACATGGTGTGCCCAAATCCAAGCCGCAAGCAGACATCGTTTGGCCTTGCAACTTATTCATTGTTATTGCATAACAAATTAAACGCTTTTGAATTCATTTGGGTCGTCTGTGGCAATCATCGGAGTTTGTGGCAGAATAATATTTTCGTCTCGGAATTTTGTAATATGTGAATATCCTTTTTCGTATTTTTATTAAAAATTTGCAAAATGTCACCCATAACATTAGCTAAAACCTATATCAGTTGTCGTTTTATTAAATTAACTGGAAGAGATACTTATTTTGTAAAGATACTTTTAAATATTATTATTTATTAACGGTTCACCAACTGGTATAAGGAGTATGTTCAGTGGGATCTGTTGCCTTTCATTAATAAAACTTACCACTTAAAGTTTTATGCAGGTGCTACCAACTTCTTTCAATGTTAAGAACTTTCGAGCATTTCCAATAAATTTAGCTAAAGAACCTACCATATTGAATTTCAAAGAAGTAAGTTAGGGCCAAAATTAGACGACATCTTTCTTTTTATTTTCAACCACCAACCTTACAACATACTAATTTTAAAGGAATACGCTGCAATTTTCTAACCAGTAAAAGGATATATTGAAACTCATAAAATTTTGAGGTAAATATTGCAATTTTCTCCATTGAGTCCTTGTAAATTTGTATTTTAATAATCTTTAGGTTATAAGGAGAAAACAAAAAAAAAAATCCTCTGATTTACTTTCAAAAGAACAAACGTACAAGATTTGTAAGAAACGAAAAAGCACATAATTTGCCACGAACACCGTAATTAATTTTTGGTAAAACTGGGGGAAAAAAAATCTCCAACTTTTCAATTTAAAGAACAATTACCTTAAAAGAAGAAAGCCAGGTTCTGCATTTAAGTCAAGGGAATAGATTAACCCCTATTTCTGCAGGTTATAGAACCTTGGAGTAAAAAAAAAAGGGAAAATGTTAACTTTCATCTTTGGAGCCCTTCAAAATTCAAGATCAGGTAAAAAGCATATTTACAATTATTAATTACAACAAATAGGCAGTGGAATTACAAAAACTATTATTTTTTTTGATAGATACACATATTTTTTTGGGAGAGGGATTCTCAGCTAGTCTCCAATTTATGGAAAATCGTCACAAAGAAGAATTGTGCTAAGTCTCTAACATAACAACTAAGGTGTTCAAAAGCCAGTTATTTTTGTGAAGTGATAGAGAGGTGTTAAAAAGTGTTTGCTCCCTTAGATAAATTTTGAAAAAAATTAAATTTTGCAAAAAGGCAGATAATTAAATTAAAAACAAAAAAGAAAATTTTTCAATTTAGTGGCCTTAAAAAAATCTTAAAATCGTATATTTTAATTACATGTTTGACAAAGTAAAAATTATGAATAATATCAATTGACCGTGTTGTTATAGCATAGTGCAACGCAATCAGTTAGTTTTCGGTTAAAATAAACGATACTGTCAAAATTTTCTTTGAAGAAAAAAAAATTAAAATAATAAATTGGAAATTAAAAGAATATTTAAAGGTTGAAATATATATTTATCAAAAAGTTAAAAGGTAAAATGGCGACTGCTTAAAATAATGATTCTGAGTGTGAAAAAAAAAGAATTATCACAGATGGATAAAAATTAAAAAAAACCAAAACTTAAATTAAAGTTAATATTTAAAATTAAAAGAAATTATAATTATGTAAAGTAAAATTTTTTAAGAAAAGAAAAATTTAAAATAGAAATTACATAAAGAAAATTTTAGTATCACTGTGATAATTAAAAAATTAAATTTTTGAAGAAAGGAAAAAAAAATATAAAAAAAAGTAAGAAAAAAAGTGAAAAAAAAACCATTTAAAGAACTGCGAAAAAGAGGATAACGGAGTAAAGAAAAAATTAAACTAAGAACCACAAAGATCAACGAAGAGAGCGGGGATTTGGAAAGCTTTTCAACGTCACTGCAAGTAAGTGTACTACATACATACATATTCTCTTTCATAAATTGAGTGCATCAGCTTTGGTGGTTCAATTTTGTTAAAATTTGTGACATTTTTGTCCAAAAATACATATATTTGAGTAGTTGATCTAAAGAGAAAATTGAACCAACAACGCTTATGAACCTTGTTTTTTCTTCAAAAGTCAATGTGTGTAATTAAATATAAAAAATTTTTTATTTTTGATAATAATATAACTTTAAACATGTCATATTCTAAGTTAAAGTGGTTTGTTTTATAAAGCTTAATAACGAAGTTTTTTTTTGTAAAGAAAAAAAATATATATGTACATTGATTTTTGAAATTATCACTTTTTATCATTTCTTTTTCTTCTTCTTCACAATTAAATTTTTTTACAATAAATAACATAATAAAAAGGATCACTAAATAAATCTTAAACATAAAAGAAAGGAAATCGATAATTAAGTAAAATGAAATAATCACAACTCAAAATCATTATTCGTAGGCGTAAAAGAGATAAACATGTATATATTAAATTAAAATCGATTTATGCAAGCGTAATCAAAACAAATTGAAAAATAATAAATTTAAATTTCCTTACATTTTTTGGTACTTATCGTTAGTTCTTGATCCGGTTTACCACTAAGTTATATTTCTCTTATGAACAATTGATTCAAATTTTATAATCACGAAATATTAAACAAAATGGTTGATATTATTCATAAAATTTTTTAAATTTATTTATTAATATGAAAAATTAGGTAACCCAAAAAAAAATTTTTATTGAATGTTGAATTTACATAAGATTTGTGAAATAATTTATGATAGGTTTAAGAGGAAATTGTTGAAAATTTATAATTTGAGATTTATTTTCAGCTCTTTTTAGTGATTAATTTTCTTATGCGAATTTTGAAAAGTTTTTTCTTCAATGTAAATTTTATTAAATTTTATTAGAATGTTTAAAGTTTGAATTTTAAAATAAACATAATGTTGGAATAAAACCTTTTGGACTTATCCTTTGGGGTTGAAGAAAAGTTAATCTGTGCGTTCGGGTTCTTCTTTAATTTGATTTAGTGTTTGGAGGAACAATGGTTAGGGAGGGTAAAGATCACTGGGCAGCAACATCATTGCCCCGATTTATTAGATTCGACATGAATTAATGTTAAGTAAATTTCATTTTGCAATAGACAAGGTTAATTTTTTTTTCTTATATTTGGGGAATCCATAGCTAATTGTTTTTTTTTTCATAATTGTAAGCATCACTCTTTAAACCGGGACTCTGTAATAATAATGATAGTAATGGTTGGTTTGTTTGACGTGGGTCAAGAACCTCCCCAACTACGGAAGCTAGCGGCTAAGACGGGTCCCACCGACCCTACGTCACTCAATTAAATAAGGATAAGATGTGTTTCTGATAGATTTTGAACAATTAACGATCACTTGTATTGCCGAGTGGTATAAAGCCTATCGCGTTGTTTTCCTAGAAAAAGAGAGTCATATCTTATCACTCCACCTCGTTATACCACCGATTATATACCAATTTATTTTTTTTTGTTGTAATAAACCATTACATAAAATGGCGCCCAACGTGGGGCCTACGATTTCGATAGGTTTTGTGTCGTAAGATGGATTATTTTGTCGAAGTTTTAGGTCTCAATTCAAGATCAAATATTAGGGATTTGTTTGTTTTTATTGCTTATTTGATTCCTTTATAATATTTGGTCATGAATATTCTTTTTCAGTAATTCGGTAACAATATATGGTATGAATTTTTAAATAGAAAAGTTAATTAAACATGTATTTTGTAATAAATTTTAAACTCATTTTGGAATTCGACTACTTGTCGTTTAATGGGAACGAGTAGATTCGACCTTTTGGGTGTTTATTATTCCTTTGCAATTTCTTGTTTTGTTCTCATGTTTTGTTTGGAAATTTAGAGGATAGTTGATTAATTATCGTGTTTAATTTTATGGGAAAGTTTCAAATATTTTCTCTGGAATATTGAATTGTTGTTTCTTTAGGCGAAGTTCAATCCGAATAAATATTTGTAATTTAAATATAATTTTTAACCCGGAGTTAATATATCCGTACAATAGCTCAATTTTTATGTAAACAATTTGTGTCGAATTTAAGTTTCGTAAAATTTTTTTTTTAGGTAAAAATTTAATAATTTTATTATAAGGAACGATTGCTTTTCTTACAACCCCCTTTTAAAGGATAGTCTGTAGATAACTAGTTGTACTTAGAAGAGTTATATGTATATATTTTTTAAACAGAAGTAGGTGAAGAAATTCTATTTCTTGATTCGAATTTTCATTAGTTGAAAACTAAACTCAAATTTCATAATTGTGAATAAATAGTTTTAGAGTAAAAATTTTTTTTTCTCCCCCCGCTTAAATTTTGTTTTTTATTCGTGATTTTTGTTGCATAAGTTGCTTCTGTGTATCACTTTGATCACTTTAGTCTCTGTATAAAAAAAAAAAAAATTTAACAATTTCGTTGGGGAATTTTAATAGTTTTCGCGATGGCTGTTTGTCGTAGTACTGAGGATATTCCGTCAGTCACCGAGACACCATTAGGACCAGCATGTTCATTGTGTGAAACGGAAATGCAAAATAATTTAGATTGTGTAACTACTAGTTGCAAACATACCTTTCATAAGGAGTGTATAACGAAGTGGCTTTCCAATTCTCAGGAATGTCCAAATTGCAGGAAATTGTGTCATAAAAAAGATTTAGATTCAATTGGTTCTAGGTCAATGGCAAATTTGCGCGGTAGGGGTCGTGGGTCGGCAGCTAAAAGATATAACACTAGAGGTTCTAGATTGCAGGATGAAGTGACAGGATCTTCGCAGGCATTGCCTATTGAGGCCGAGGAAGATTCAGCTATTCAACGTAAACCACAGGAATTAAATAGTTCACTGAATAATCCAAATAATTCGCAAGATTTTTCGCAAAATCTTCACAATTCTACTCGCACTTCCATAGGGAATTCAATACGTGGTCGTAGAAATACCAATAATACGAATAGATTGAATCGTATGTCTCAGATGATTGAAAGCACTGTTCAACGTGTATTAATGAACATGAGTATAAGTCCTAGACAACCAATTCAAAATGTACCGGCATTACCTTTGCCACAAATACCAATAATAAACGAACAACAAAATGAGGTTGTTAATAACTCCACAACTCGAAATCAAAATGTTGTTGAAAACCGGGAACATGGAAATAGAATAATTTCAAATGTTGGTAGTATAAACCCAGATAGAATAACGACAATGATTCAAAGTTGGAACGTGAAATTCGATGGATCATCGAAGGGTTTGAGGTGTGAGGAATTTCTTTATAGAATTCATGTTTTGACAGTTGACAATTTTAACGGTAACTTTGAGGATACAGTGTGTAAGAATTTGCATGTGTTATTAACCGGGAAAGCCAAAGACTGGTTTTGGCGATACCATAAAATGGTTAACCGCATTCAATGGGATTCATTTTGTCTGGCTTTTAAAAAACAATATCAGGATTTTAGAACAACATTTGATATTAGAGAAGAATTGCATAACAGAAAGCAAAAACCATCAGAATCTTTTGAAGTTTTTTTCGAGGCGATAACTGAGATTGTAGACAGATTAGCAGTTCCATTGGAAGACGAAGAATTTATAGAAATTATAACAAGAAACTTAAGACCGGAAATACGTCACGAACTGTTATACGTGAAGGTACGTTCTATCGGTCATCTAAAGGAACTATGCCAAAAACGTGAACTACTTTTAACCGAAGATTATTTTCGACGTATTCGTAATCAGAATAATTTGGTTCAACAAAGACGGGTTGCTTGTGTGGAATCAAATCCTATTGTCGGCGAAAATTTAGCTATATCAAACCAGTCTAGCGAAGATAGAACTGATTTAGAAATAAATGCGATATCTAATTCAAATAAAATTATTAAATGTTGGAACTGTGAGGAAGAGGGACACTACTGGGACATGTGCTTGAAGGATCGTAAAATTTTTTGTTATGGGTGTGGTCTCCGAAATGTTTACAAGCCTCAATGTGTGAACTGCTTAAGTAAGGCAAACAACTCAAAAAACTACCCTTACAACAACCGAGTGAATCCAACCTGACGTTAGACAATGAAAATGAATTAAATGAAAATTTAAAGTTAGATGATAGTAGAATAGGCATTTTGAAAGGGATTTATGGTAATAGTACGGAATTGAAGAATGAATTTGATAGTAAAAATAATAACTTATATAACATAAGGCCCTTGCATGAGAGATTAGAAAATTATATTAGAGCAAGATTTAGAATTTTTAAGGATAGTAAATTAGATCCGAAGATAGTTAGAAAATATAAAAGGTCCACAGTACGTATGAGAAATTTTTATAGGAAAATTAAAAAGGCTCAACGATTATGTGTATCTTCAATAATCGATTCGAGTAAGGATGGACGGTTGTATGCGGAAGTGAATTTCTTAGATAAAAATGAATTAGGATTATTGGATACAGGTGCGAACATTAGCTGTATAGGAAAGGACTTAGCTTTGGAAAATTTCTCGTGTTACCCGGGATTTAAAAAAATAACATCTATGGTGAAAACGGCAGATGGAAAAGCTCATGCTGTCACTGGATTAATTCAAGTTCAAATGCATTACAAAAATAAAATTGACAAAATCAACTTGTATATTATTCCAAATCTGAACCAAAGGTTAATTTTAGGGTTAGATTTTTGGAGGTCCTTTGGATTAATTGGGAATATCGTATCTGGTGTTACATTAGATAATACCACAGAAGATAACAATGATGATGAGTATCCTTTAACAAGTCTACAAAGGCAGCAGTTAGAAGTAGTAAAATCTTTTTTCCCAAATTTTGAAGTCCAAGGTCTCGGTAAAACCACATTAATTACACATAATATTGATATTGGAGCGGCAAAACCAGTGAAGCAGAGATTTTATCCGGTGTCACCAGCAGTTGAAAAACTAATGTACGCAGAGATAGATAGAATGTTAAGTTTGGGTGTAATTGAGGAAAGTACTAGTGCGTGGAGTTCTCCAATGAGATTGGTAGTGAAGCCTGGAAAGGTACGTTTATGCTTAGATGCAAGAAAAATTAATATGTTTACGGTAAAGGATGCATACCCGCTACCCAATATAGAAGGCATTTTTGCGAGGTTACCGAAAGCAAATATTATTTCTAAGATAGACTTAAAGGACGCTTATTGGCAAATCGCTTTGGAGGAAAAGTCAAAACCCATTACGGCATTTACCATTCCCGGTCGTCCGCTGTACCAATTTACAGTCATGCCATTCGGCTTATGTACAGCACCGCAAACAATGTGTCGTCTTATGGACTCTATAATTCCACCAGAGCTAAAGCACTCAGTGTTCGGATATTTAGATGATGTTTGTGTTGTATCTGACACATTTGAAAATCATCTTTCGGTATTAATGAAACTTGCAGAACAATTCAAGAAAGCGAACTTAACTTTGAATGTAAAGAAAAGTAAATTTTGTGTGAAAAGGGTACCATACTTAGGTTACATTATAGGTGATGGAGGAGTATCAACTGATCCACAGAAAATTGAATCCGTTTTAAACTGGCCAACGCCGAAAAGTTTAAAGCAGGTGAGAGGCTTTCTCGGTTTAACGGGATGGTATAGGCGCTTCATTGCGAACTTTGCTGATCTTACTCATCCAATTACCGAGGTTCTTTCGAAAAAGAGAAAATTTGAATGGACTAGCGAAGCAGCGGAGGCATTTGAGAAAATTAAGAATGTTTTAACTACAGCACCCGTATTAAGAAACCCTGATTTTAGCAAAAAGTTTTTTATTCACTGTGATGCCAGCGATTTTGGTATTGGGGCTGTGTTAGTGCAGTTAGGTGATAATGAAGAAGAGTATCCGGTGGCTTTCATGTCAAAAAAATTAAATAAAGAGCAAAAAAATTATTCCGTCACGGAAAAAGAATGTCTGGCCGCAATAGAGGCCATAGAGAGATTTAGATGTTACGTGGAATTACAAAATTTTGAGGTTATCACTGACCATAGTAGCTTGGTGTGGCTAATGAGACAGCCAAATTTGAAGGGAAGATTAGCTCGATGGGTTTTGCGGTTGCAAGCATACAAATTTGATATTAGGCATAGAAAAGGTAGTGAAAATATAGTACCAGACGCGCTAAGCAGAATGTATGAAAGTGAACTAGCCTCTATAGAGTTGATAGGCCCTGAGATAGATTTAAATTCAGTACACTTTTTAGATCAGGACTATATGATGCTTAAAAACAAGTTCTTGGAAAAAGAAAGTTATTTCCCTGACATCAAAGTTATGGACCGTTATATATACATTCGAACCAAATTCTCTACAGGTGATGAAATTATTGATTCAAACTCGTGGAAGTTATGGATTCCCGACAAACTTAAGCCACAGATATTGAAAAGGTTTCATGACTCGGTTTTAGCTGCTCACGGTGGAGTAGGAAAAACGTTAGAGTTAATTCGGAGATATTTTTATTGGCCTGGGTTGGCAGCTGACGTCAGAAATTATGTAAGAAGTTGTGATACTTGCAAAGCCACAAAAGCTTCTAACCTAAAACTTACACCAGAGATGGGAAAAATGGCTTCATCTGAAAGACCTTTTCAAAGGTTTTACATAGATATCTTAGGTCCATATCCAAGGAGTAAAAAAGGATACATTGGGTTGTTAATTATATTAGACCATTTTTCAAAATATCACTGGTTGTGTCCATTAAGAAAATTTACGGCTTCAGTGATAATCGAGTTTATGGAGAAACAGATATTTCATCAATATGGTGTTCCCGAGGTGGTAGTAAGCGACAACGGAAGCCAATTTAAAGGAAATGAATTCAATGCCTTTTTGACAAAGTTTGGCATAACTCATACGTATACAGCTTTTTATTCACCACAAAGTAATGCGTCTGAAAGAGTGAATAGATCAATTATTGCGGCAATAAGAGCCTATTTAAAAAAGGATCATAGAGATTGGGACGTTAATATATCAGCGATAAGTTGCGCTCTTAGAAATTCAATTCACAGTTCCATTGGGGTATCTCCCTATCAAGCATTGTATGGCTTTGATATGGTGACCCATGCCGCAACATTTCCATTGCTTAGATCAATTAACTGCTTAGGAAGCTCGGATATTAGCGTCGAAGGGAAAGATAAATTAGCAATTTTGAGAAACCAAATATCAGAAAATATTAAGAAGGCATATGAAGCGAACGTTAAGCAGTATAACTTAAGAGCTAGACCAATTTCATACAATATAGGTCAAGAAGTGTTCCGACGAAACTTTGCTCAAAGTAGTGCAGATCGAAGATTTAATGCTAAATTAAGTCCAATGTTTGTGAAAGCTAGGGTAAAAAAGAAATTGGGAAACTGTTATTTTGTTTTAGAGGACCTAGAAGGGAAAGGTGTAGGAACGTACCATGGTAAGGACATTAAACCATAATTGATTTCCGGCTAATCTGTACAACAAGTTGCCATATTATCCGGTTTTGTAATATGTGAATATCCTTTTTCGTATTTTTATTAAAAATTTGCAAAATGTCACCCATAACATTAGCTAAAACCTATATCAGTTGTCGTTTTATTAAATTAACTGGAAGAGATACTTATTTTGTAAAGATACTTTTAAATATTATTATTTATTAACGGTTCACCAACTGGTATAAGGAGTATGTTCAGTGGGATCTGTTGCATTTCATTAATAAAACTTACCACTTAAAGTTTTATGCAGGTGCTACCAACTTCTTTCAATGTTAAGAACTTTCGAGCATTTCCAATAAATTTAGCTAAAGAACCTACCATATTGAATTTCAAAGAAGTAAGTTAGGGCCAAAATTAGACGACATCTTTCTTTTTATTTTCAACCACCAACCTTACAACATACTAATTTTAAAGGAATACGCTGCAATTTTCTAACCAGTAAAAGGATATATTGAAACTCATAAAATTTTGAGGTAAATATTGCAATTTTCTCCATTGAGTCCTTGTAAATTTGTATTTTAATAATCTTTAGGTTATAAGGAGAAAACAAAAAAAAAAATCCTCTGATTTACTTTCAAAAGAACAAACGTACAAGATTTGTAAGAAACGAAAAAGCACATAATTTGCCACGAACACCGTAATTAATTTTTGGTAAAACTGGGGGAAAAAAAATCTCCAACTTTTCAATTTAAAGAACAATTACCTTAAAAGAAGAAAGCCAGGTTCTGCATTTAAGTCAAGGGAATAGATTAACCCCTATTTCTGCAGGTTATAGAACCTTGGAGTAAAAAAAAAAAGGGAAAATGTTAACTTTCATCTTTGGAGCCCTTCAAAATTCAAGATCAGGTAAAAAGCATATTTACAATTATTAATTACAACAAATAGGCAGTGGAATTACAAAAACTATTATTTTTTTTGATAGATACACATATTTTTTTGGGAGAGGGATTCTCAGCTAGTCTCCAATTTATGGAAAATCGTCACAAAGAAGAATTGTGCTAAGTCTCTAACATAACAACTAAGGTGTTCAAAAGCCAGTTATTTTTGTGAAGTGATAGAGAGGTGTTAAAAAGTGTTTGCTCCCTTAGATAAATTTTGAAAAAAATTAAATTTTGCAAAAAGGCAGATAATTAAATTAAAAACAAAAAAGAAAATTTTTCAATTTAGTGGCCTTAAAAAAATCTTAAAATCGTATATTTTAATTACATGTTTGACAAAGTAAAAATTATGAATAATATCAATTGACCGTGTTGTTATAGCATAGTGCAACGCAATCAGTTAGTTTTCGGTTAAAATAAACGATACTGTCAAAATTTTCTTTGAAGAAAAAAAAATTAAAATAATAAATTGGAAATTAAAAGAATATTTAAAGGTTGAAATATATATTTATCAAAAAGTTAAAAGGTCAAATGGCGACTGCTTAAAATAATGATTCTGAGTGTGAAAAAAAAAGAATTATCACAGATGGATAAAAATTAAAAAAAACCAAAACTTAAATTAAAGTTAATATTTAAAATTAAAAGAAATTATAATTATGTAAAGTAAAATTTTTTAAGAAAAGAAAAATTTAAAATAGAAATTACATAAAGAAAATTTTAGTATCACTGTGATAATTAAAAAATTAAATTTTTGAAGAAAGGAAAAAAAAATATAAAAAAAAGTAAGAAAAAAAGTGAAAAAAAAACCATTTAAAGAACTGCGAAAAAGAGGATAACGGAGTAAAGAAAAAATTAAACTAAGAACCACAAAGATCAACGAAGAGAGCGGGGATTTGGAAAGCTTTTCAACGTCACTGCAAGTAAGTGTACTACATACATACATATTCTCTTTCATAAATTGAGTGCATCAGCTTTGGTGGTTCAATTTTGTTAAAATTTGTGACATTTTTGTCCAAAAATACATATATTTGAGTAGTTGATCTAAAGAGAAAATTGAACCAACAACGCTTATGAACCTTGTTTTTTCTTCAAAAGTCAATGTGTGTAATTAAATATAAAAAATTTTTTATTTTTGATAATAATATAACTTTAAACATGTCATATTCTAAGTTAAAGTGGTTTGTTTTATAAAGCTTAATAACGAAGTTTTTTTTTGTAAAGAAAAAAAATATATATGTACATTGATTTTTGAAATTATCACTTTTTATCATTTCTTTTTCTTCTTCTTCACAATTAAATTTTTTTACAATAAATAACATAATAAAAAGGATCACTAAATAAATCTTAAACATAAAAGAAAGGAAATCGATAATTAAGTAAAATGAAATAATCACAACTCAAAATCATTATTCGTAGGCGTAAAAGAGATAAACATGTATATATTAAATTAAAATCGATTTATGCAAGCGTAATCAAAACAAATTGAAAAATAATAAATTTAAATTTCCTTACATTTTTTGGTACTTATCGTTAGTTCTTGATCCGGTTTACCACTAAGTTATATTTCTCTTATGAACAATTGATTCAAATTTTATAATCACGAAATATTAAACAAAATGGTTGATATTATTCATAAAATTTTTTAAATTTATTTATTAATATGAAAAATTAGGTAACCCAAAAAAAAATTTTTATTGAATGTTGAATTTACATAAGATTTGTGAAATAATTTATGATAGGTTTAAGAGGAAATTGTTGAAAATTTATAATTTGAGATTTATTTTCAGCTCTTTTTAGTGATTAATTTTCTTATGCGAATTTTGAAAAGTTTTTTCTTCAATGTAAATTTTATTAAATTTTATTAGAATGTTTAAAGTTTGAATTTTAAAATAAACATAATGTTGGAATAAAACCTTTTGGACTTATCCTTTGGGGTTGAAGAAAAGTTAATCTGTGCGTTCGGGTTCTTCTTTAATTTGATTTAGTGTTTGGAGGAACAATGGTTAGGGAGGGTAAAGATCACTGGGCAGCAACATCATTGCCCCGATTTATTAGATTCGACATGAATTAATGTTAAGTAAATTTCATTTTGCAATAGACAAGGTTAATTTTTTTTTCTTATATTTGGGGAATCCATAGCTAATTGTTTTTTTTTTCATAATTGTAAGCATCACTCTTTAAACCGGGACTCTGTAATAATAATGATAGTAATGGTTGGTTTGTTTGACGTGGGTCAAGAACCTCCCCAACTACGGAAGCTAGCGGCTAAGACGGGTCCCACCGACCCTACGTCACTCAATTAAATAAGGATAAGATGTGTTTCTGATAGATTTTGAACAATTAACGATCACTTGTATTGCCGAGTGGTATAAAGCCTATCGCGTTGTTTTCCTAGAAAAAGAGAGTCATATCTTATCACTCCACCTCGTTATACCACCGATTATATACCAATTTATTTTTTTTTGTTGTAATAAACCATTACAATTTACCATTCAAAATGGAAGCTTCGATAACGTTTTTCATTAATTTTTTATTGTATAGGCGACGTAAAATAACCGGAGAAAATTAAAAAAAAAATACACCAACTTTTCAAAAGAATCGGTTTATTAATTAAAAAGGTATAGGAGGGGTGCTTTTACCCCTTTTGCTTTATTTTGCGCCGTAAGTGTTAAAATTTATAGCTATTGCTTCCTTCAAGACTTAAAACTATCATCGGATTATTAATTAAGAAGACATGGAAAGAGGGAGCTTTTACCCCTTTTGCCCTATTTTACGCCCTTTTTGTTGGAATTTCCAGAAAATGTATATCTTAAAGTTCCTTTAGATGTTACAGTGTCTGCATGCCAAATGTTAAGAAAACCGGTTAATTAGTTAAGAAGATATAGGGAGAGGAAGCGTTTACCACTCTTGCCCTATTTCACGCCCTAAATAATAAAATAGGCTGCCAATTTAAAAAAAATCGGTTAATTAGTTAAGAAGATATTGGGAGGGGGAGCTTTTACCCGTTCGCCCTATTTTACGCCCTCTAGCGACTTAAAGTATACATTAAGATATATTCCGAATGTCATTGTACACAAAAAACATTACGATACATGGTTTGGTAACTTTTCAAGTGGCAATAAAAAATCATAATATGGAAAATGGGTTTTTGTTGATATTTATATGGGAATATATAGGAAATTCTAAATGACATATCTCCGGAACCACTGGGACGATTTAGTGAAAACTTTACATAAACCATCTACAGACTACTCCCAAAGTATCCTTTGGTTTTTGTTTTAAATCGGTCGAGCGGTTTTCGCAGTTAGTGGTGACATCAAAGTGTACACTTCTTTTTATATATATATATAATAATATAGATTAAAAAAAATTAATAATTATTTCTTAAATAAAAAGTTATAACGAATTCAAACCGCTTCGTTAATTTTGGGCCACCCTGTATTTTCCTTACGCAAACATCTGACAATTAAAAGGAATAATTTAAACAAATTTGTGAATCATGGAGGAAAAACTTATTGATGAGTTTAAATAACTTACAAAATTGTATAAAAAAGGATGACAGGACTAAAAAAATAAAAAAAGAGCCGAAACTTGGAATTCTTTTAGCAGAGTGATAAACATTCCAAAAACATCTAAGAGGAAATGCTCTTATAGCACGCGTTGTGTAACCGGCCAATTTCCATGCGCTTTAGTTATCAAATGCACGATTCTCGTCGAAGAATTAAAGCGTGCAATGTACGTCCATCTTAAAAGAATTTTTTCCGTGCCAGATATTTAGTTTCTGCATATGTTAGTCTTCTTAGGCAATAAAAAATTAAGACTAAAGGGTTAAAATCATAAAGCTACAGATAAGGCTTTTAAATTCCTCTCTTAAAAAATATAAATTTATCTGGATTCTTTGGAGCGAAAATTCAAATTTCTTTACCCGCTCTCCTTAAAAGTAAAAAAGTGCTTAAATTAATTAACCTTCTTTATAATAAAATGCTTCAGTTTTTTTGATGTAAAACTGTTTTAAAAATGTTAATCTTCGACACTTTAAAACCTTTTTAATTTTCGTTTAAACAATTCCTCACTTACTACTAATTACAATTTTCATAATCCCTGCTTGGATTCTTTCATTATTTCATTATTCCAATAAATTGTGGCCTGTTTAACTCCAAGACGAGAAAAAAAAAACACACACATTTAACTAAAATTTTAGGCATTCTTGTGTAAGAGCCAAAATTGTGATACGTCTTAAGCAGTCCGACCAACATAAGAATAACCACAGACACAGACAGACATGCTTACAAAAAAAACGGTTTATAGCAAGAACCATAGACGTAAAGTAGTAAAATGGTATTACAATAAATCAGGGACGGAAATGATGGTACAATAGTGTACTAACCGATTCATAGTGAGTATGGTATGGGGTTATACCCAAAAATTACGGATTTTGATAAAATATATCGCACTTGATAACCACAAGGGAAGGTATATCGACACGTTATACTCATATATACTTGTTTTAAAAACGTCGTGATATTTCGTTTACTTTTTGGTACATTTTATACCCTTCACTGATGGTGAGAAGGTATTTAATTATTTAAAAGATAGACAAAAAAAGTTTGTACACTTTCATTTTAGTCCCTATATAGTAGGGTACTCAAACGATTGACGAATAATTTATGTCGATTAATCGAATATTGGGTTTTTTCACAGTAATAGGTTTTTTATGTAAAAAACAACCCACGACTTTTACTACAATGATTCAGATGAAGAAGATGATTTTGGTCGAGACGAATGCAAACAACCTACTACCTTAACAAAACTATTAGAAGTATTAAAAAATCAAAAAGAGATTCAAGTGGTATAATGGAAGACTACCAATTTTTAGAAAAGACAAGAAAAAGAACAGAGAAATTGGATGTGCTTTATAACGCTTTACTTTCAATCTCTCCAACGTCAACAACAAGTGAAAAAATCTTTTCTAAAACAAGTTTCATCCAACAAAAGAAAGATATCGGTTTTTAGAAGATTAGCTTCAATTTGATATTTTTTTTTTTAATTAAAAAGTTTTCCTCTATTACTACATGAAGTACCTTTTGTTATATTTTTGTTACATTTTTAATAAAATTTTTATGTTGATAAATATAATTTTGTTTGTCTTATTTTTAAACTTCTAGGCTAGATAAATTAAAAACTATTCGATTAACCGAATAATATTAAATTGTTCGATTATTATTCGATTAAATTTTTAGCTCGAATAATTATTCGCGTGATTAATCGATTAATACAAAACATCAATTAATTAAATACCGTACTATATAGTATATATGAATATTGTGGGTCTTAAGATTAGTGAAATTGTTTTAACGATGTCCATCTGTGTGTTGAAATGGTTTTTCCGAGGATCCCAGATAGGATGCGGACTTGCTAGTTATTTATTTCTCTCACATCTGATGTAAGTAATTTTTCAATTGAAAGTCAGCCGGATCAGTGCATTAAGGGCTGAGATAACAGCAAAAATCTAGTGAGAAGTGGGCGTGGCAAAAAATTGATTTATTTATATCCTAAGAACGGTAACACAATTTTCTGTACTTATCGCACCATGGTGAAGAGTATATAAGATTCGGCGTAGTCGAATATATCACTCGTACTTGTTTTTATTAAACTTGATACAAAATCAGAAAAGCAATTTTTCATCTATGCTACATACATATGACATAACAAAATATTTCATACATAAGCACCACACATTATCATATTTATTTGTACTTACCCCGTTAACATTTTGTGTCGACAATTTTTAGAGTTCATAACGACAGCCTACACAAGTTGCCAATTTGGCATCCTATTTCTTACCGCAAACGGAAATTTGGACAACTTTTTAAATTTAGTCCGACAGAATTTCATACACAGAAAGAAAAACACTCGGGATAAATCAAGTTTTTCTTGATTACTTTAAGTACGAGTCGTACTCAAAAATTCAAGTACGAAAAAAACTTAAACGTACTCAAAACAATCCTAAATGGGATAACTTTCAAAAATCAATCCCTGAATTTCTTGAAATAAGTATAAAATTCTTAAATCAAAATTGTTCTTAGAAATAGCTATGGCACAAGCTCTAATGTTTACATTTGTACTTTAATTTGTACAAATAAAAATGTCGACGAAAGTGGACAAAAAAACATAATTAACAAATGTATTCAGGTTTTCAAGACAAAGTCTTGACAGAAAGAATACGAAAAAAAACAGAGGAAAAAGGAGGCAACATGTAATTTGAAATTTATGTGATAATAACAGCAAATTTCGAACCAACAGTTAAAGATTGATGTTTGACTGTTGGCTAACGGGCACCGCAGTGGTGCAGTGGGTTGAACACAAATTTCTGATGACGATAGAAAGTGGTGTTTCTTGAAACATGTAAAGATCAACCCGCGTTCAAATCCCAGCTCAGCCAAGAAAAATTATCAATAAATTTTAATAAAAATTCTAAGTTGTTAAATTCCTACCCTCAGTGAAAATAATTTAATGAATATTAAATTTGATGAACTCAAGCCTAATTAAAGAATATCAAAAATTAAAAATTAACAGTTCAACTAAAAATCAAAATTGTTCTTAAATCAAGTAAAAAAAAAGATTAAACTTTTTGTTGTGTTTAACCCTCCAGCCTACGCATGTTTTTTATTGTTTATACACATTTAAAAAAAGTCTGGCGAGACTCATATGCACCACTAAGGGTTAAAAAGTAAATTTGAACTCTTGATTCTCATTTAGTTTATATTTTTAGTTAAATATGTACATAGGATTTCTAAAATAAAAACCATATCGGGCATGATATTGGTGTTTTATCATTCTGTTCTGTTAGGTGTAAAAAGGGTAAGTTAATCAATCATTATAACCTTTTCTTTCTAATTTCTAATTTCTTGATAAAATCAACTTTATAATACTTGAATCAATCGGATTTTGAGATATGTAAATCTCATTTTCGGATTATTTCAAGTACGAAACGGGATTGAATATGGATAATTTAAGTATTTTGCGATTGAAAATCCGTACTTGAATCAATCTTTCTGTACTTGATTCAAGAAAATCCTTACTAACCGTACTATTAATACCGCTTCTGATTGATTTGAGTACGGATGGATTGATTTTTCTTTTGAGTGTACAAAGCTCAAAAGAAATTCTAAAAGTCAGTTTGTTGTTACCTATAAGAAATCGAGAAAAAAACCTCAGAAAATAGTTAGACTTTTTGGTACTTTTAGTAAAAAAAAAGAATAAATTAATAATGCTTTCCGATTATCTGCAGATTTCAGAATTTTGTTTGATTTTTCGCCGACAAGACTTATCTGCAGATCTCAGAATTTTGTTCGATTTTTCGCCGACAAGACTGGGATTTTGTGTTTCTTTTTTTTTTATAAAACGAGTAAAACTTTCCTTCCGTTTATATGCAGACATGTTGGCGATGAGGTTTTGAAAACGATTTAGGTATTGTACAAACTCTTCAAAAAAAAAAATATATATAAATGTTCATATTAATTGGAGTGTGTATTCTAAGTCAAATTACAATTCATATATATATAAAGTAAACTGTAAAAAACTTTAAATATTTAAAGCAAACTCCTTTTTTAGACCAACGTTCAGACATGCCGTTAATTTATCTTGCAACGGTGTAGAAATTGTGCAAAAATGTCGAATAACAATCGACAAAAAGGTTATAAATAAATTTTGAACCAAAATTATAAGTTACTTCCGCAAATGTGCAGACTTATCTAAAATAAGCCATTTTAAACGTAAGTTTTTGTTGAAAACGATATTTCATGAAATATCCAAAGGAAATTGGATACATTTTAGCTGGCTTTCCTAAAAAGTTTCAGACTTTGACTGCAAATTGTTTACTGGGTATGTATACAAATTTTTTTTTTTTTTTTCATTTTTAAAAACCCCTCTTTGCAATTCTATAATAATGGAGGGATGAGAGAATGTTTAACACTGTTTGGAATATGTAAATTATTTACAAATTAGTTTTATTGAATTATAATAAAATTTTTGTTTTTCTTTTTTACGTTATTGTTTAAAGTTATTACAGTAGAATTTATGCTAATTTTTCAGAAAGTTTTTGGTTAAAGTTTTATAAGCAATTACTTTGTTTTTCTTAAAGCTTTTCAATAGAGCAAAGCAGCGCTGTCAGATATGGAGATTTATCCTAAAATTGGTTACTTCACTTTGGAAAAGGAGATAAAAAAAAAACCATTTTGAGGAAGTTTTGCTAATTTTGAGGACTTTTGTTTTTATTCTATTGTTTAGGGCAAACAAATTTTTAAAATGCACCGAAATGTTTGGTAAGTCTTTTACTAAATAATGGGCATTAAATCAATTCGCTTTGACAAAAAGTCTGAAACTTTATTGCATTAATTGTTAAAGCGTTTCCCATTTCAGTTTTTAAAGACGAATTCACATTTTGCTCCAAAAATACATATGGGCATTTCTCCAATGTCGAATGAGACATTCGTACGCCTTAAAAGTGAAATAAAACATACACCAAAACATTATTTTTTTGACAAAAGGCGAAACTTATAGCTCTTGATTAGCACTATAATTTGTGCTAAGGTTGACTTTGAGCAATTGTTCGTTTTTAAGATAATTAAAAAAAAAACCAAGGCATTTGCATGCGACAAAACAGAAGTCGCCTTTAAGTCAAACACTGATTTCAGCGAAACCTGATAAAATATTTTAATGCGACTAATTTTAAAATGTTATGCATTGATGTATCTTAATAATGCTTTTTATTTGATTCAAAAAAATATTGTGTAGTTTATTTTTAATTTAATTTCAACCACTGTCGCATGCCACATGTTGCATGCGACATTTTATTCCATCATACTTTTATGTTTATGTTTTTACTTTTTATGTAATTTTATTTTCCGAACAAAAATTATAAACTTAAAAATAATATCTTCAATAAAGAAAAATGCAAATATAGAATTAAAACTAATTTAACTGAAAATAGTATTGCTAGTCTCAAATAAAGTTTTTTTTAATGGAATAAGCTGTCCTTGCTGCTTGTAGTTGTTGGCCATCGCAAAAAAAGATATTTTCGAAAAAAAAAAAATTGTTTGAATTTATGCACTTTACACTTACGATGTCGCACGCTACAAATTTAAAATAAGTACCAAGAGAAAAGCACTGATTATTTTCCAGCAATATTTTTTTTATTAAATTTGCAACAAAAATATCTGTTTGTTACTAATATTTGATGCGCACTGTACAAATACCCTCGGCGCACTGATAACAAATGTTATTTTTCAATGTCGCAAGCTACATCGAAATATACGATAAAACAAAGAAAAAAAATTGCCGTAACTGGCAATGCCATCGTTCCGTTAACATTTTTCTTATATTGTTTGAATATAAGCCGAGATTTAAAAAGCAATTGTCAATGCATAATGTTTCTCATTAAGATCATTTAGCAAAACAACACGTGCATTAGAAATGTTTAAAACAGAACTTTTGCACTTGTTCGACTTTGCATTTGAATATTTCAAAGTGTGTTATGAATAAATGTAAAATTTGTTAAAATAATTGAAAGTTGATAGATTCCCTATAAAAATATGTTAAAACAACATACTTTTATAGACTTTGAATTTTTTGGCTGCGGTTGACATTTCTGTGGAAATGCCCATATGGGGGATTTCATGTCAAGTTACCCCATGTTTAAATCGATGTCTTCCGATTTGGATAAAATAAATTTTATGTATTAAACTTTATTATTATAGAATCTGGGAATTTATTTCTCATGTTGGGTAACATTATTGATAGTGCAAAGAAAATATTCCTGGAAAATATTGAAGGAATTAGACTATTAAAGTATAAAAGCTTTTGAGGATTGTAATTTGACTTAGAATACACATTCGAATAATATGAAAATTAATAAAAAAGTTTTATATTAAAAAAAAAAAATTTAAGATTTAAAAAAAAAAAAAAAATTGTTTATCGAAAGATTGATTAAATAGCTACTTGGGACAAATTTTGAAAACACCAAGAGGTAATAAGTTACATGGATGAGAAAGAACACTGCATATGCTAAACATTCAAAACCCCTCTCCTAGAGTTAGAAATTACTTTTATTATACATAAGCCATTCGCATCCCAAAAAGCGACCAAACCTACATTTAAGGAAAAGACATAAGCTTTCTTTTGAGCAAAAAAAAAAAACATTCCGGAAAAAAATAAAAAAAAGTTTTCAATTAAAAAAAAAAAAAATTAAAAAAGTTAAAAAAAAGCAAAAAAAAATTTTTTTCAAAAGATTGATCAAATAACTATCGAAGCTACTTGGGACAAATTTTGCTAACACCAAGATGTAATAAGTTACATGGATGAAAAAGAACACCCGTATGGCCAAAATGTCAAATTTTGCCCCCCTCTAACTCAGAAACTCTTCGACCAATCTTGTTGCAAATTTGTGTCTAAACTACTATCTAATAGGACTAGGCTAGGTGTAAATTTCATCCAAATCGAAAGACATCGATTCAAAAATTGGGTCACTTGACATGAAATCCCCCATATGTTAAATACAATTTCCGGTTCATTATATCAACATTTTGATCACTGTTGAAGAGAAAGTTATAGAAATATTTTTTTGATGGTCAAAAACTTTAGTAAGAAATTAAGATTAAGTATTAAGATGCAGATGAATCACGGTCAATTATCCCTCCAATGCCTAAGGGTGCCTCAAGGCATGCTTAACAAAATTTGTAATGACGTTCAATATTTAATAAATTTCCGTTTTTTTACAATTCCTTAAACACTTAAAACAATATTTGTAGAAGCTTCGAAAACATTGTAAGCAATTTCGGAAACAAGGTTTCTTTTCAAAATGCAAACTTAATTTATGCTGCTCAAATAATAAAAGTTTGTTTTCATACCCTTCACCACCACTAGTGGACCTCATAAAATAAACTAATTCCAAGTCGATTAAGCCTTGTCCGTCCGACTGTCCGTCTGTTGAAAATACGCTTACTTTCGAAAAACTCAAAAGACATGCAAAAACTTGGTCTCAAATGGCTTATAGTTAGCCTAAGCAGTTTGAGATTGAAATCCAGCGAAATCGGTTCAGTAGGATCAGAGCTATGAATCATAACCACCACCCTAAAAAATTTATAATTTTGTTACAAAAACTAACATAAACAGTAGAATAATGCATATAAAGCCTACTCCCGGAAAACAGTTTAGTACGCCTAAAAACGTAATAATAAATAATATCATAATAAAATTGTGTACGTCACAGGCAGTTTACACGTTTTGACGTGTTGACAATCTAAAAATTAGAGGTAAAATAATTTTCCTTGCGGTCATGGTAACCGACATTAGGTGTTTAAGGCTCGCAGAAAATGTAGCACTGACTGACAGCGTAGAAAATATTTAAAAAGTAAAACCTTCTCAGTATGTCATCCAAAAATGAAACAAATTAAATTTTTTGTCGCCAAAAATAGTGATTGTACAATTCCTATTTAGACTTCTACAATTTAGTTCAATTATTGAAATTGGTCCAAATTAAAAGATTTATTTAAACTCATCCAGTTGTTTTATATAGCCACCATACAAATGCTTATACCAAATATATTTTAATTTACTAAATAAAATCAACAGCCTCAAATTGTTTCCCAGAAATAAAAATAATTAAAAAAAAGTTACACCCCTCAAAAATGTAGATTTGGTTGTAATAAAAAATAAGTAAAATAGGGAAAAAGTAAAACAAAAAGTAATAAAAACAATATCCATCATTGTTCCTGTAACTTAAAAAAAATTTTACATTTCCTTAATCAATTCCATTATAAAATAAATAAATTAAATAGAATATGAGGAAACAACAATTGCACTGTTTTTATGCTGTTTGTTATTTTATTTTTAGTTCTTATTTTATTCTGTATAACATTGCTTTCCAACGCAAACAACACAAGAACAACAAAATTAACCACACACTAAAATTATTACCACAATGTTCTGTTGTTTTCTTTTTTGTATTGTTTTGTTTTTTTCCACATTTTCCTTTAGGAGCTTTTTAGAAAGGGCTTAGCAAAACCCACCTGAATGCGTACATACGTAAACAAAAGTAATAAATAAAATACGGGGATGAGTTTAAAAAGTTCCTTAAAAATAATATTTTGCATTAAATTTAGCAGGCGATAAAGAAAATATTTATATAAAATACTTCGTAGATTTGCATGCTATAAAGAAATTTGGAGTGACATCGGAATGAAAGTAATCAGACTGTCATTCCGTGATCTTTTAAAGATGATTTCATAACAATGTTGCTCTGTATCAGATTTTACTTCAATATTTGTAATATATTTTATTTTGAATTTATGTTTTTTAATTTGATTGAGTTAGTTGGATCTGAAAATAAAAGCTCAGTTTGAGTTGGATGGCATATGGTGCTGTATTAAAGGTACGTGTGGAGATGCTGTGAAGGAAACACAAGCAAAATGCCGTATTATACTTGCAGATCACCAGGATTTATACGTTTATATTGAAGAAGCCATAACTCCAAAGGAAATATTCGAAAAATTTAAACGATTATTATAAGATTCTGGTTTAGACAGGCGCATTGAGCTATTGCGTAAGTTGTGCTCAATAGAGTTGGTGGAATGTAATTCTGTTGAACACTATGTTTCGGAAGCTGTTTCAACCGCTAAAAAACTTAATGTGGCTTTAATTTTATTAAAAGGGTTGCCGCCAGATTATAATCCCATGATTATTAGTATGGAGAGTTTAAATAAAGTTTTATCTGCGGACGCAATCAAGGAAGAATTGCTGCAAGATATAAAGTATGAATCACACATATCAGACTCAGCTTTAGCCAGCAAAAAGCAAAATAAAAAGAAGGACATCAAGAAGCTGTTGAAACCACATACATATCGTCCACATCTCACATATCTTCCAATTCTGGCCATAAAAAGTTCGTTATCATCTCACGATAATATGTTACTCAAGTAATATGTTACAGTGTGATAGTGTAAATGGAATATGTTATAAAAGCTACATGTATTACAAAAAATAATTGACATTCCATACAACTTCATCGTTTTTTTAAATTTTTTTTAAACAATAAAACTTTTCGTTTGTTCAGGTTTGCATTTTAACAAAAGATTCTTCGTGAGTGATAGTGTGTCTAAAAACTTTAATGTTACTTTAGGTTTTTTTTAAAGTCGGAACAAAACTGATTAGATTTCTATCTCACAATAACTGAGAGAACGTTGACAGTATAGGAGAACTTCATGTTAATCTTAAACAAGGGTAGCATGTATTTATGTATGGGAATCTTATAAGATTTCATAATTACCTGACTCTCGTACATTAAACTTGTTTCGTTTTTGCTATTTTTTAGTTCTTAATGTTGTCTTTAAGCACTTTTCACAACATTTTAATAAAAGTGTCTTCTTTTTGTTTTATATGTTTGTATGTATGTGTATTTTTGAAAGCTCATCTTATATGATAGTTTTTACGAGATTTCTCGGTTACAACTGTCTCATAACATTTTTTATAATAAATAAATAAATAAAAAATAAAAAAAAAATTAATCAAGCTCGAGGTTACAACTTTGATTAATTTTTTTCATATTAAAACTAGCTCTCAAATAGAGCCCACACGTAAGATAATACTCTCCGCGATAAGATTTTGATGTTGCTGATATAAAAATCTTGAATCTTATCTAAGGTGGAGAAACCATGTTATGAATACGTAAGACTTGTGATATTGTAAACTAGCCCTTAAAAAGAGTCAAACTTCCAATTATAAATATCAGCTGGCACTTTTAAACCCTCAGTATAACTCATGCTCTAAATGTAATAAGCAAGCCTCGTATAAAGTTTTATCTTTTTAGATCTACTAAATGCTTGTACATTATTTGGAAACTTTGGCTTTGCCGTTCTCCAGATATACAGAAAAAAGTAATAAAAATACAACAACAACAAGGGGGTTTTGGGAAAAATTAGAGGTAGCCGTGGTTTCTAGCTCACATCTCAGCCATTTTTGGACCGATCTGGCTGAATTATAAAAAGAATACCTGACAGATATATATACCAACCAAGCCCTCATAATTTCTGGGGGCTTCGGAAAACCCATTTCAACAGACAGATTGGCAGACGGACGGACGGACAGACGGACAACCGGATTTGAACTTCCCTTTTTATAAGGATCCAGAATATATATCGGTGAATGGTATAAAAACGGACTCTTGATATTTGCGTCTAAGTTTATGGTGAAAAAATTAAAAAATATTTGTCTCTCAGTGTGATTTTTAAATGTAAGAAAGTTAAATTTAATTTTTATTTATAGTTTTACTTTTATCTTTATTTTCTTAATGAAATAATACTAAAAACTATTATAGTGTTAACAAACGAAAAAAAATAAAAATGGTCGTAACTTTAAAACAGTTTTTTTTTTACATAAAATTTACATTTTATGGCTTAAAAAGCTTAAAGTCTAATAATTTTCATATTGGTTGTGATTCAGCTACTTGACTTCTATACAAATTAAATTCTTTACATACTCCTGACAGTTTTATTGCTAAAGGCCAGCATTTACGTCTTATTGAAATACGTAAAATAACAAATAGCAAATATGTTTAAATATATTAGAAAATTTCCATTATTAATGAAAAGAAAATATCCTACTGTGCTTCTAACTGGTACAAAGAATAAAGAATCGATCAAAGGAAAACTTGGAAAACTAATGAAAAATATTTATAGATTTATAAACATACAAATACATTTACATTTTCATATGCAAAGGATGCAAACGTACATACAAACACACAAAGAATGAAAGCAACAATCTTAAAGGTTAAAGGTATAAATACCGTTCTCTTGTAAACCTACACTTTCAAGTGTAAATGATTGTATGAGCACACAAGCCCATCTAATCAAATTTATTTTTTTCTTATGCATGTGAAAGTTTAGACTTTCGAGTGTGTCTGTAAATATTTACGCATATACCCAGCGGGAAAAAGAAGGAGTAGGGAGGCCTTCTAGAAGGCCTCTGTACCCCTTCTTTTGGATGTACAAGGCCTTCTTGCTCCATTCCATACTCATATCTTTTTTACACACGTTGTCATTGCGGAGAAGGACTTCCGCTCTCCCTTCTTCAGCAGGTGCATAAGAAGGGTAACGGGACCAAAAAAAAATTGATTTTGCTTTTGCTTGTGCAAAAAAAACAATACAAAAAATGTTACTCTTTCTCTACTCCCTTCTCATAGATGCGAGTGTGGAAGGTGCCGAGGCCTTCTATGAGGCCTTCTTTAGCAGTTAGATAAGAATAGTAATTGAATCAAAAAATCTTTTAAGCAGGCCTTTAAAAAGGCCTGAAGTAAGAAGGTCTTCTGAGTTTTCCCGCTGGGTAGTGTTAGTAGTAATTTTCAATTATTTAACACAGGTAACCATGTGATCAACACCACCTACAAAAGACCTAGCAACTGTTCCTGGTGTATGTATTTGGAAGTTAAAAAATGTTTGTTGTATAAAAATAAATTTGCACACTGTGCATTGCACTGTATACACTTCTTAGTATGAAGTATATTTGCAAGGCGGAAACAAAATTTTTATGGAAATATTTCTCGAAGGCTGATCTAATTGGAATAAAATTTTAGGTGGCACTTGTTGTAGTCGAGTTTAAGTTTTGGATTTGGAGTACTATAGAAGTACTAGGAGAGGTACCATAGGTTCCTTAATAAATCAAACTCAGTTATTACAAACATTTAAAACGATTAAGAATTCTTAGTTTTAGTCCGATTCAAAAATTATTTAACAATGAAATGCCCTAGTCTAGTTCTACAAAAAAGTTAGCGACAGGTATATTTATCTCTTAGAGCTTAAGAATATACGACCTTGAAAATTGAAACTTGCTATATTTGGCATTCCTTGCTTCAGTATTTTGCACACATAATTCTTAAATTTATCATGTTTTTTTTTAAGGAATTTTTTAAAAATCTTTTGCAATAAAAAAATTCTATGCATTTGAATTTGAAATTCTGACAAAAGTAGTTCTTGCCTTATTTTAGCTCAAAAGTATTCTCATTGTTTTTATTTATAAAAAAAAGTTGCAAAGATATTATAAATCAATGTGTAAGGAATTCAAAATCTAAAATAATTTTTTTTTTAAATTCGTTAAAGAGATTTTGCGCATAACTCGACTACAACTCTTTATTTGCCACTTAAATTTTATTCCAATCGGACTTATCGCTTAGAAAATTCATTTAAACTGTTTTCGAAAATCTCCCACTGTGGAACGTGGGGGTCGTTTTATTAAATTTTTGTTTATAACTTACGCATTTTACAGTCGGATCTTAAAGCATGATATATCAAAGATTTTGTCTTGACACAGTTTTATAAGGCTAGAAGTGACACTATCAAATTTCGTAATGATCGGTCCATAAATTACCATAGGAATCACATTAAGCACACTCTTGGAAAACACTTAAGTACGTCAAATTCGTAACGAATAACGCTTTTGTAATTGTCTGCAACATTTGCCTTCTTGGAACAAAATCTTTGATATATCATGCCTTCAGAGCCGACCAAAAATACCAAAGATGCCCAATCTACGTTCGCAAAAAAAAATCGAAACCGCCTTACAAAAATAATTTATATAAGGTACGGTCTAATGCACAACCTTCCGCTCTATTCTGAGTTTTAAGCCCGTCATATGAAAACTGAAATGAAACATGTAAACCAAAGACAAAATCCAAAAATGCACAAATACGCTTACACATACGCACTTACACTCCCTCTTATATAAGAAATCATTCAAATAATGATTGAGATAAGAATGAGTGCACTCAGAGTCGTGTGTTAAGCGGGCGTAAGTGCAGAGTTGTTAGAGAGTTAGAGAGTCAGAAGGATTTGTTGACTGCTTTAAAATTGCAAAATTAGTTTCACTACATAAATCTTAAAACAGCAGGAATAACCCAGCTAGCATTTAGCATTAGCTTTATATGAGCTCATTTTTCAATTATAAATGATACTCTCGTTGTGAGAAAATGGTACCCTACCGATGAATCACATGGAAGAATCGTGTGTGGTTTTTCACACATATGCAATGTCTGTCTACTTTGCTGTGGCACCATAGTTCGTTTGTAATCAAAGTCATGATTTACGTAACATTAATGACATTTATATATCCCGTTAGTGATCAGTAGCAAGCCATACAAAGCTTATATAAGCATTCACTTTATGAAACAATCAGTGCATGCAGTTCGCAACAATATCAAAAATATTCACACTTACCGACAGAAAATTTTGTCTCTAGTGCAAATTACATTGAAACTGCATATGTATGGAAAACCACACACGAGGATAACTTATGTAAGTTATGAAATATTTCGTTACTAAAAAATTTTTTTTAATCAAAAAAAGTGTTTTCAGTACTTAATTGATATTGCTAACAAAGTCAAAAAGTTTCTTTAGTGTACCTCAACAATTTTTTTTTTATCGTGTGATTTAAGTGTTTACATATTATTGAATCATATATGAATCCTTTTTCAATCGCTCAAGTGATATATCAGTTTTTAATCATCAAAACCGATCTGAAAAGACTCATTTAAGTGATTTTTACAAAAAATAATCACCCAAATGCTAGCTGGGAAAAGATGTATATACCCAGCTTGCATTTGGGTGATTATTTTGTGTAAAAATCACCTAAATGGGTCTTTTCAGATCAGTTTTGCTGATTAAAAACTGATTTATCACTTGAGCGATAGAAAAAGGATTCATATATGATTCATTGATATGTTACAATAATGATTTTTACATATTTTGAATTTATGTTTTGCCGAATCAAAAAAATAAAAATAGAAACTTTCGTGTCAGCCAATCAAATAAAAATCTTGGCTAGAAAGAAGCCCGCAAATTATTGACAATTTGTGAACATAAATGCTTGTGCAAATTGTTTCTTTTCTATTTTTTTTTTTTTTTTTTTGGTTTAAAATAAAGCTGGTTTGAATAATCAAAAGCCATAATGGTGCTGATTTTATCGGAGAAAAATTAAAACAATTAAAAAAATCATATGAAATATAATCAAAATCTATATAATTTACGATTGAAAAATGAGACGAAAACGATTCAATAATGATTATAAAAACTATCATTAAAAGGATCAAAAAGGAATCAGAAAATTGTATCACATATCACATAACAACGAGATTATCATTTATGATTGAAAAATGAGCTCATATACGGGTATTTTGATCGTAAAGCTGATTCCTAAATGATTAGATTATGATACAAAATGCTAGCTGGGAAATATCCAAAAAAATAATTTTTTTAACAAAGGCAAAGTGCACATAGCAGGGAGTTAGATTGGTTCTGTACCATAAAAGAGTATTTGATTTGTAGAAAGTTCATAAAGCTATGTTTACACCTATTAAATATTTGACGTCCTAGAAGTAACCACTAGTTTTATAAAAAAAAAAAATTTGCTTTTGCAAAACGTTTGGCTATATCAAACATTATTTAACAGTTTCTTTATTACATAATGCAATTATCTTATTACAAATAAAGCTAAGTTAATCAATAGAAATTGTTAAAAAAAGAGCTAAAGTTTGAACAATTTACTGGTCACGCTTTTTTGGACTTTTTCTTCAAATATTTGTTAGGTCTGAATATACCTTAAGACTTTTTATAATACCTTCCGTAACAATTTTAATTTTGCTGTTATGTGAAACAAATACAAATATTGTTTCTTCCTGCATCCACTTTATTAAAAGTTTATCGAAAGTATAATCTGAGATCCTTAAAAATCTAAAATATCTAAAGTTTAGATTTATAAACACAAGTTTCGAATTCTTTGCTAATTCTGAGAAGATCAAGTTATGCCAATTCGTTTACCAAATAAAAGCTCTATAAAATTTAAATGAATCTTTGCAATTGGTATTGAATATGGGCAAAACCATACAAAAACTTTATGTTAGAATAGCAAAGTTTGGTGCAAATATTTCCGACATTTTAAGATTATTTCGTGTAAAAAATAAGAAAAATTTGGCGTTTATTTTATCTATCCCCCAAACAAAATTTTTCTCATGGTGTTCACACACAAATATGAGCTGACAATAATTAATTAAATCTTATTCCAATACTTTACTTTTCGTCCTGCCAGTGCCGGACGAAGATTTACCCCATCACGGTTTTTTTCTCAAAAATACAATGCTATCTGTGATCTTAAAAGAAAATACTCTCCTATTTTTTCCTTTGACAAGTGTGATGATAAGTTATTTTGTTTAAGAAACTTGTGTACTTGATAATACATAATTTTGAATTTTGTTAATAACTTGGTTATTTTTTAAGGTAGAAGTTTAAAATTTTGCAAACATATGTAATGTGATAGTAAATCGTTATCAATAAAAAAGACAAATTTGAATCATTAGATAAAACGTTGTTTTGCATTTAAGGTGACGATATTTTCTTAAACTGTTTTTTTTTTAATCAAAGATGTCAATTAAAATTTCCAACAACTAACGATTTATTGGCATTTTATAGAAGAAAAAAAAAAAAAAAACTAGCTAAGCAGCCACTATTTTTGTGGTGAAAAGGAAAAAGTGTTTAAGTCGACTTAAGTTTATGACACCTTTGTTGTCTCTACACAGAGAAAACAGATTCGTGATCACAACCGAATTTGGCGCCAATCGAATTTCGTCGGTTGCATGTACTATCACACAATTCGGTTCCAATTACTGAAAATTTTATTGCTTAGCATAATAGTTTTGATAGCAACATTTGAATTTTAGTACACTATCAGTCATAACAACAGATATTGTTAGTTGTTAGTATGATTATTAGAACCAAAATTGTGCTTATACCCGAATATATGATAACTGCAACTGAATTAACACATAAATGGTGTTTATGACAAGAGATTTGATTGCGTTATCAATATATTTTTTTTTACCGGTCAAATGTAGCCCATAAGGGGCAAGGACTTGTCTAAAGGTAATCCAATGAATGGACAAAATGGCTTATTTTACAGTACGATGTCCTGGGGCAGGGCCATATAAACTAGCTTGCATTACAAAGGAGAAGTCTTAAAACTACTCCATATTATACTCCAGAGGATTAGCTTTGAAATCGTTTCAAAACGAAAACATGTCGTTAAAAAACGAAGACATGTCGTTTCACTGCAAACTCTTCTTAATAATGACATCGTCCATACTTGCATTACATTGGACCAGCCCAGGACCAAAATCGATCAAGTAGTCCAATATATCTTGCAGGGTATAATAAAAATAATACATACATACAAACATATGTACGTTTATATGTTCATACCTATAAGAATACGTAAATTACTTACCCCTATTTATTAAGTTTTTGCACATTTTCCATTTTTTACCGCAAAGATAATTTTAAAATATAAAATTAAAAATTATTTTAAACTATCAAATGTTTTGACAGAAAATTTAATAAGCAATTGGGGCTTTTAACTATTTTTTGGTTGTGAATTCCGAATAATTATATTTTCATTTGTTGTACTCGAATTAAAACTATTCCGACAATCAATAATTAGCTGCAATAAATGAATAAACATTTATATTACATAATTTATTGACGGAAGCAAATTATTGATTGCAATGAGCAATATTCAGTATTGCCCTATATTAAATTCGGTTGTGATTCTAACCATTAGTACTAATTTTTAGAACTAAATTAAATTAGTTATCATAGCTAATAAAAGAATTGAAGGAATCATATTTCGTTTTAATAATCAAGAGAATTAAAAATCAGTTAGAACTATATATTTTTAATAGTTGCAATAAAAAATCATGCAACTTGATCAATATTTTATTACTGCAACCGTTTCCCAACCAATTTGTTTTCTGTGTGTATATTTAAAAGATCCCATGGACAAAGTTCCAATTACACTGCGGAACAAAAAAAAAACCAGCTTCAACTCTTGCAGCGCGAAATGAAAGTATACTGCTAGTAGAGCAAATCTGCTAGAGCGTTTGTAAAAGTTAGCTCGCGTTCCCGAAATATGGGCCCCTAAATTTAATGAATTATTTGAAAAGGCGTTTGGTATAAGTAAAAAAAAAAAATATACTTAATGAACTTCTGAGCTAAAAAATATTTTCAGATGGCTTCAGTAGAATCGCATGGCGATTTTTGTCTTAGAATTTATTAACACTCTAACTCTCATTTTAAGGAGTCATTTTTGTCCTTTTTTCCAACTCTTACACAAAGGTATACTAAAACGGCACTTTTAACGGTTAAAATGTTCCACGAATATTTTCTGCATCAAATTTCACTAGGTGTCTTCTAGGACCAAAAGTTCGTGTGATGCATAAAAAACGGATTTTCGAAATTTCGGGCATTGAAATTTTGAATATCTTTAAAAGGCGTTTGGTACAAGTCAAAAAAATATATTTAATGTACTTTTGAGCTAAAAAATAACTTCAGATGTCTTCAGTTGAATCGTATGGTGATTCTTATCTTAGAATATATTAACCCTCTTACACTAATTTTTAACTTCCCCACAAAAATATACTAAAACGGCACTTTAGAGGGTTAAAGCGTTTTACGAATATTTTCTGCATCAAATTTCACTAGGGGTCTTCTAAGACCAAAAAATCGTGCAATGTATGTAAAACTGATTTTCGAAATTTCGGGCATTGACATTTTTTAATTTGGCACCCCTGAATAATTAATTTTATAAGATTCGGAATATAAATCATTCTTATCAAATCCCGGTTTTGTTGGCACAAAAATTGCGATCAATTAAATTAATTTAAATCTACCAAGTTAAAATACAATTTGGCTTAAAGATTGATCTTTGACTATTGAATGCCAACCGTCCTCAGTGGCGGTGAAAAAGTAAATATTTCTGAGGAGAAAGTGTGGTTACTATCTAAACATGTCAAATCGATTATTTCGTGTGTTCAATCCCCCAGTCATTCAAGAATGAAAAATTCTTTCGTGCTGCAAAATTCCTTTTTTCATAAAAATAATATAATGATTTGGCCTGGTGCCAAATTACGGCATTCGATACCGTCCGAAATAACAATACAATTAAAATGGGAATTTCGAATGAATACTGTTATTAAGCCCTTGATTCAAATATAAAAATTTGGATACAAAACTAGAAACAGTTCAATATAAAATTATAAAACTAATTATTAAATTAATGATTAATGTATCTAAAGTAAAAACATAACTTTCTTATATCAATAGAATTGAGGTTTTTGCTACAATATGCACAATAAAGATGTGTTTAGCTTAAAAAGGGCCATAGAAACTACATTAATAAAAACATTTCTTCCATAAATCTTAAGTAATACATAATTGGGCTATTCACAAAGTAGTCATAAAGTTGTAAAGTCATATGTCTTAAAATAATTACAAGAAATATATATGACTGCTGTGGGCAAGCGATAATGAACACAGCATTACAATTTTTGTTTCAAACACCACAATATTTTTAAAAACATTTGTAAAATATTATTTAGGACATAATGACGATATGACTTGATAGCACACCTTGTGAATAGCCCAAATATTTCTACTTACTTATGTAACCAATAGTACTTAGTGCTCCGTCAAAATTCAAAGACGAATTACGAAAACAGCTGTTGTAATCCCATTTCAATTACAATCTACACTTGTTATCTTAAGTTTTCACTTATATGATTACAGCTCTTTCGCATTATGATTAGTTGGGGTTTTTTTATTTTCCATCGTTGTTTTTTTTGTTTTTACTGGTTGTAAATTCATTAACAACAAGTACAAGCGAATCTTTACTAAATCACACGAAGGATATAACCAGAACAACAAGGAATAAAACGTATTGAAACCACAAACACTCCCAAACACCCACAATCAGAAAGCAAAATGCGGAAAATCTAATAACAAAAAAGAATGAATATAAACAAATCCAATTCAATTCATTCAAAATGCAAATTCAATCAGTGGCAATAATTGTACAAAAGTCGGTCTCTATGTGTATATCTGTATGTGTGTAATGTTTGTTTGAGTATGTTTGTTTGTTAATATGGGTGTGTACTGTATTCCTGTAATAAGGTAGTGTACAAAAAATAGGCGACTATTTACCAATAGGAATTTTTTTGCCACAAATAGTAAAAAGGAAAATTAATTGGACTGGGCCTTTATTAAAAAAAAAATTTGTATAATGTCTTAAGGTTACGATGTGCTGACATGTCATTGAATAGCTTAACTTGAAATGGTTTGTACTTCAAGGAAAGGCAAATAATGTATCAGTAATTTTTCACTATTTTCTGTTGGGTTTGGAACACAAGCAGCAAGCATTCATTCAGTCAGTTGAGAACAGACAGGAGGAAGGCATATAGGCAGGCAATGTCATTGAAATTCATGAAAAATCAAAACATAGCCTCGGAGTGCAGCACCAAAAAGAATGGGAGCACAACAACTATATCTACAAGTAAAACATTAACAGCAACTTCAACACCGTACAGTAAAACGAAAATCAATATCAAACATACAAAACTCAAAAGTGGTAATTTTTATTTTTATTCAAGCTCCCAGCCTTAAGTATCATTTTGTTGTAATTGAATTGGAAACCATTGAACAAATCTTTCGTTAGCAATGAAGAGAAAAACACAAAATTTATTATATGGTGAAGCATGAATCAAGCAAAACGAAAACCAAAAACATCAACCACAACAAAAAACTCATAGAAATAAAATGTTTTTAAGAGAAATAAGAAAACTCAAAACAACACAAGAAGCAAGTAGGCTAGTTAAGGAGTTAAAGTTAATACCGGAAATGAAACTTTTCCTAATGACACTTTCAATTGATTGCTTCTTCTATTATTTTATAAACTTTCAATAGTTTTTTAAGTTCTATGTTAGTTTTAACTACTTTAAAGTGCAGCTTAAGAGTTTAGTTTATTGAGCCTTAGTGCAGGCAATATATTTGTTGCCTGCTGTGTAGTGTACAAACACATACATATGAGTAATTCTAGGTATTTGTGTGTTTATAAGAGTTGTTCTACTTTTCAAATTTTATTTACAAAACAATGTGATTAAGATAAACAAGGGTTACCAGACTGAGACAAACACATTAAAATGTTATTGATTTTTAGTTATATGTTTTTCACTTAAGGTATAGATTTATTGGTACACGCAAAAGAAAAATCAATCTCTCCGTACTCAAATCGTACCGAAGTACGATGAGTGATTTTCTTGAATGAAGTACAGAAAGATTGATTCCAGTACGGATTTTCATTGACGAAATACTTAACTTAACCATATTCAATCCGGAATTCGCACTTGAAATAATCCGAAAATGAGATTGATTTAAGTAAAACTAGATTTAAATCAATCTCAAAATGCGCTTGATTTAAGAATTATAAAGTTAACTTTTTTTTTTTTAATATTGATATTTTAAGTTAGGCTTGAGTTAATTAAATTTAATTTTCATTAAATTATTTTTACTGAAGGAAGGAATTTTACAACATGAAATTTTATTAAAATTCATTGATAATTTTCTTGGCTGACCTGGGGCTCGAACCTGGGTTGAATTTACATGTTTCAAGAATCACCACATTCTTTCATTAGAATTCTTTGAGTTCTAACCTCTGCACCACTGCGATGCCTGCCAGCCAACAGTCAAACATCAATCTTTAACCAGTGGTACTGGTGGTTCGAAATTTGCTGTAGTTATCATTTTGAATTTTATATTACATGTTGCTTCCTTTATTCTGTTTTTTCGTATTCTTTCTGTCAAGGCTTTGTCTTGACAACCTGAATACATTTGTTTATTATGTTTTTTGTCCACTTTTGTCGACATTTTATTGGTACAACTTGAAGTACAAATGTAAAGTTAACTTGATCCCGAATTCTTACTTGAAATAATCCAAAAATTAAATGGATTTAATTAAAGCTAAGATTGAACCAATCTCAAAATTCGCTTCATTCAATTATTATAAAGCTAACTAAATCCCGAATTCGTACTTGAAATAAACGAAAAGTGAAATAAAAAGGAGAGTTTTATTATGATTGATTTACTTACCCGTTTTACACCTAACAGAATTTCAGTTATAAAACAACAGCATTATTCCCGATATGTATTAATGTGCATATATAACTGAAAATATAAACTAAATGAGAAGCAAGAATTCTCCCTCAATTTTTCTTTTTAAATATGAAAATAATTTCAATAAGTAAACGAATAATTAAGCTCAAGCCCTTAGTTTTTTAATAAATGTTATTTATTTATTTTAATAGTCAATATTTCGTAAGCCTACGGGAAACATCTTCAGGATAAAAATATAGAAATTTTTATTAAAACGAGTAAAAATAGACGTTCATTAAACTACTGCCCGCTAATCCGATCTTTATTGTACTAGCGGGCAGTCGTTCAATGAACGAAGGAACCTATGCAGCTCTTCGTTTAATCAATGAAACCTGTTTCATTAAAATGTATTTAATGAAACATTACATTAGATCTATGAATATTATTCATTGGATGAATAATTTCAATAAAGTAAAAAAATTTTTTTCTTATTTTATTTTTTTTTTTATTTTTTTATTTATTTTTGTTTTTTTATTTAATTTTATTTTTTTTTCTGTCTCTGGCGGGAATCGATCGCGCAACCTCGGTGCTGATAGACCAGCTCACTACCAGCTAGCCTACCGGGGCAGTGTAGTTTTTGTATAAAAAACTACGTTTTTTACTCAATTAAGAGCGTAAATATGAGATTAAATTGTCCATAACAACAATAACAAAGTTGATTGAAAGTGGATTGAAAGTTTTTGTTTCATTTCTATAATGACAGTTTTATTGTCATAATGAAAATTTAAATTTATGTAGGCAATTATTGAAATATGTTGCTTTTATAAAAAAATTTTTGATTTCATAAATTTAATGGCCTATAACATTAGATGTAAGAAATAATTAAATCTTACATTTTTTAATTAACAATTAAATATTTTTTTAAGGAAACTATTATTTTGTATTAATTTATGAATATAGTTATGTTTGTTTATTGTTTTTTTATGTTCCCAATTAAAATTTTTTGTTTAACTTGGACAAACTTAAGTTTTCATATATCCAATGAAAATTTTTAACGTAATTACGAAATCCAATGAAGCGATTTTAACGAAAGGACTTCATTATAACTATGAAATTCCATTTAGACAATGAAAATTTTCATTTAACCAACGAAAATTTTTTTATGAAAATGATTCATTAAATATATGAAGCATTTTTCTTTCAGTGTATGTTAAGTACAAAAACGATTGAAATTATCGATCGTGTTTTTACGTGTAAATATTTTTTTGATCCGCAGCTTATCAAAGTTTTTTGAAGATTTAGGCCCTAATTATGTAAAACGCAACGCAAAGCCAAAAAAATAACATTCAAAGCAAAACAAATTCATAAATATTTTGTAATTTTGTTGTTACTACGAATATTTTTTGCAACAAATTTCACTATGGGTCTTCAAAGACCAAACGTTCGTGCATTGTAAAATGCTTAATAAAAGAAAATTAAAAAGGAGCATATATTTTTATTTTTCATAAAAGTAGTGGTAATAAAGTCAAAACAATGTAAAATATTTCTGAGCTAAAGTATGTTAGGATTTATACAACAAAAATCTTATGTATGGGGTTTTATTTGTCCTGTTTAAAAAAAAAAAAAAACTAAAGTTTTCAATAAATATGCGTAATATATTCTACTTATGTTTTGCAAAACAAACTGAACGAATTTTTTTCTGGAAAATTATTAAAAACTATACTTATTAGTCATCGTACACACTTGCAGATTTTGTTGCTGCAACTTTTTAAAACGCTGCTATGAAATTCTAGTTTAGCAATTGTTGTATTTTAATCATAGGTCTCCTATTTTCCTTTTTATTATATAAAAAAATTTTACTTTGATATAAAATTTATATACTTCCACAAAAAAAAAACCAAACAAACTTACTTCAAGTTTAAGAGTGTGTGGATTTAAAAAAAAAAAAACAGAATTACAGAGTATATGAAACTGAGTAAGCCTCCCCTATCTCCTCAACTTTCTCACCAATAAACTTCAGAATTGCTGCAACAAAATTGCAAGTGCGGATGATGACTTACTTGTTCGAATTTATGTTTTATTTTGCAAACTTGACTTCTTAAAGCCAAAAGTCTTATTTAAACAAGCCGAAGCAATAAAAAAAATCTTGAGGACAAAGTTACGAAGTAAAATGTTAAGATTATTACATTCTTTTGTAATATTTTCTCTCATAATCTTGATCTTAAAATCATCACAAAGTAAAAGAATTGAAAGCAAATTTTTTTGTAAGTAAAATTAATTGATTAATTAAGGCTGGATTTTTTGAGATCTCAGTTAATCTTAAAAGAGATTTGTGTAGCCATTACCAAGTTTGACGGAACAGCTTATTTTTGCTTAATCAAATAATAAAAAAAAATCACATTTCGCCGGAAAAATTCGAGTTTCAGACTACGTCAAACTTAACCCACATCTCAAAAACTAGGCCCTAGTGTTTATGTTTCTATGTTGTTAGGTACGATTTTTATTCTTTTTTCTTCTATGTATAACGAAGTTAATTAAATAAAGTATAATTTCTTAAGAAAACATTTGAACTTTTCTCTTTTGAAACATAAACGTTTTGCTTTGCAGTTTATTCTTTGCTGCAGAAATTTTTTATATAAATTATCATAAACTGACAATTCTCTATCATAAAACTTGTAAAAAAGTACATAAAGAAAAATGCAGAACGTTGAAAGCACAAATTCGTGAACACCTTCATTATGACCTGGAAATTTGTATGCTTAAATGCGTTTTTTTTTACTTCCTGATAAAAATCTTTGTAATTAAATTGGTAGTTTTAGTTTGTCCAGTAAATGGGAACATATTCAGAAGAATTAGAAAAAACGATTATGGTATCGGAATACAAACAAGTATGCCTATAGCCTTTGTTTAATAATATTAATACAAGCATGTGAAACACTGAATACGGCTTAGCCGAATATTCTGCACTCTCAACCGAAAATTGGAATTAATTGAGAACAGGCTTTATATGTGATATGTGTTAGTCATCGGCCAAAAACAAAAAAAAAATAATTTGTTTGTATGACTTATTACAAAACCAATATTTTTAAGAAATTTATAGAAGAAAAATTGATATAAGAGAAATTTATTTGCAAGGGAAATTTAGTTAAATATGCTCCAGAATCGAAGGCCTCAGCAGCTCATACTCTTTATACTTTCTGTGATATGAACCGATTTCCATTCAAATTTATTAGTTTAAATAGTGCAATAAAACACAATATGACTGAAACTCCAGAAATATTCCAGCTGTGGGTAGAGAATCCCAGTAAAAAATATTCTTCAAAAGGAGCAGGTTTTATGTATGAATTCATACCTCAAATCGCTTCAAACCTGCTGATAGGATTGCTGATTTTTGTATGGGGTGTTCCCGGTTTGGAGGACTTTTTTCTGCTTACAATAAGTGCTTTTTTAATATGCAAGCAAAGCACTCCTAAAGAGCTTTTTTAATAGCTAACATATTCATTAATTTTTCGCTTTTACTTGATTAAATGCCGTTTTCAATCATTTTCGTAAACAATAATACATTTTCACTAAAATATCAGCTGTTTTGTATATTTTATTCATTATCATTTACTGCTGTATAAAAGCCCTCTTATTGAAGCGCTCGATTATGTGCCTTTTCTTTTAAGTGCTTTAAAAAACCCAACATTTTTTTACTGGGATATCAAAGATCCGGCACATCCGAAAATAGCGCTCTAACTTGTTAATTTTCTCAATATCGCTATTTTCGTGAAACTCATTTTTCACTACAACAATAAAATAGTCCCATGACGAAATAATAGCATCTTTTTAAATCGCTTATGCTTAGTAAACTATTCGTGTTAAATTTTTTGCAAAAAAGTCACATTTTTCCCTAAATGATTTTTTTAAATAAAACAATGTTGAAGGTTCATTAGTGTCTTTATAATAATATGAAAAAGGAAGAATGGAAGATAGATGGCATACAAAAAAAAAAAAAAAAAAAAAAATCACCACTACAGAAACGCAAAAAAATATCACGCTTAATTAAAGAAAAACTACTTTTTTGTTTCTCTTATACTGTTTAAAAAAAAGTGTAAGTTGCACTGACAGTTTCAGTATGCAAAAATTACTAAATGGTAGTATATATTACACTTTTCTAACTTATTCTTGTAAAATATATAAGAGAAAAAATTCTATTTTTTACCTTTTCCATTTTAAAAGTTAACCTTATTCAAATAAAATGTTGAGGTAGAAAAAATTTAATGCTATTCAGTTGTCATCATTCATTTACTCTAAGGGCAAGTATTTGGGACATGGCAAAGAAGAGGAAACTGAAAAAAATTATGTATTTTTTTTTTTTTTGTTTTTTGCATTCTCATTAAAAATAATAACTTGGGTGAGAAATGTTTAAGTAAATTTTGGGTATATTAGAGGAGCAAAGGATAAATAGTAAAAAGGAACAAACATATAAATAACAAGGTATAAAAAGGAAGGTTGGTATCTGCTTTAGTCGATTCTTTAAAATATTAAATTCAGAAAATATTTAATCTACATCTGTACATGAGTATGTATATACTGTGGCAATCTCTTCTGTATTATACACATCACTATTTTATCCCAGTGGTTCAGCGTAATAGTTCTGTACGTTTGTATTCTCTAGCTCTTTAAGAACCTCAATCTACCTTACATTCCTTAGAGTGGCGAATTAACCACGCTTATGTCATTGGCGGTGACAATTGACCCCACTCTGCATTACCTTTACCTACCATAAGGGTTAGCTACTTATTGCTTTAAAATTATCGTAAATTCGTTGAAAAAAATGTTTTGAAGCTAAAGAATTACAGCCATATTCATAAAAAGTTCTTATTTTAAGCTTATAGTATGTAGTTACTATCAAACACTTTTTGTCTTATAAAACTCATAAACTTACATTAAAAGCTTTTTTACTATTAACTGTTTGTAGCGATTTTGTGTTTTAGTATGGCAACTTTCTTTATATTTTGCTGCCATTTTATTGTTAGTGATGCACGAAACTTCTATTCGGCTCACATGATATTCCTTATTAAATTTTTTTTTATAATTTTTTTTTTTTTAGTTGTAGAACTTAAAAATTATTTTTATCAAATAAAACTAATGGTGTTTTCTTTTCTACAAAAAAATGTGACATTTTATTTAAAAAAAAATGCAATTTAGTGTCTGTTTCTTAAAAATTTTGCTCCCGGAAAGGGTGGCTTGTTTTATTCTAAAAAACTCATCCTTTTCGGGAGCAACATTTTTAGGAAACAGACACCAAATTGCATTTTTTTAAAATAAAATGTCACATTTTTTGTAGAAAAGAAAACACCATAAACATTATTTTAGTTTCTGAACAAAATGTTGCGGAAAGGTACACAGAAAAAAATTAAAATTGATTTCAATTAAAAAATTTGTGATATTAATTAAAAAATCAATTAAATTTGCACCAGTAAACAAATTAAAAGTATCAATTAAACCAATTAATAGTATTAATTAAACGTTTGCGTTTAATTCACCTGATTAAATTTTTAATTAAAACTGATTATATTTTTGATTAATGCTTTAATTGGTGAACAATTTTGGAGAATTTTTTCTGTGTATCATAAACACTTTTGTTTGAACTTTTTTTTTAAATATACGATAAGAAAGTATTCGAATAAAAAGTTTGCTTACTTTTTTATTCTATTATTTTTTTATATTTTTAAACAATAATTCGTTGTTTTAAACAAAAAACAACTAGTTTCAATAATTTAATAAATAATTAAGGAGAATATCTGCATTTGACCCTGAACATAATCTTTTAAATCATATAAAAACTTTTTTAAATAATTAACCATATAAATTTAATTGGTTGTCTAAAATAAAAAAAAAAATTAGTAAAATCTATTTAACATGTCCATATTAATAAATAAAATATTTTGTTCATTATTTTTTCACATATTTCAAAAAATAATATCAGAAAATGCAAACACTTATCAAAATGTCATTTTATTTTTGGTTTAAAGAAGGGCAAATCCAACAATAAATTTTGTTACTTTATGAATGGTTTATTAAAGGTTCAATAGACTATTTTTCGTTTATGAATACAACTTTAGCAATTTTTGCTTAAAAACGGTTAATTAGTCATAAATAAGTTTTTATGAATACAGCTGTTAGCTTTTAACCGTGGGTTCCTATTTTAATATGTTCACACTAGATATTGGAGTCAAGAGAATAATGCATGACACTCAAAAGAAAAATCAGTCCATGCGTACTCAAACCAATTCGAAGCGGTATTAATAGTGCGGTAAATACGGATTTTCTTTAATCCAGTACAGAAAGCGTGATTTAAGGACGGATTTTCAATGACGAAATACTTAACTTAACCATATTCAATCTGGAATTCGTACTTGAAATGAGCCAAAAGTAAAACTAGAAGGAGAATTTTGTTATGATTGATTTACTTATCCGTTTAACACCTCACATAATTTCAATTATAAAATACCAGAAATATTCCCGATATGGTTTTTACTCTAAAAACGTAATGAACATATCACCTGAAAATATAGACAAAATGAGAAGCAAGAGTTTTCCATTTTTCTTTTTAAACATGAAAATAATGTGTTTTCGTCTGGTTCTGTGGGTTTTATTGTTTCTACACACAACAAGCAAATCGTTTTTTAACTACTTCTGTGGTGTTGCTGTAGTGTCTGCAACGAGCTTTGATAAGTTATATGAGATTAAAACGCTCACTTTTTAATTTTACTTTCAGAATTTTATACTTATTGTAAGAAATTCCGGGATGAATTTTCGAAAGTAATCCCATTTAGGATTGTTTTAAGTAAGTTTTATAAAAAACTTAATTTATCCCGAGTGTTTTTCTTTCTTTGTACGAATTGAATACCACATCAGTAGTCCCTAGCAGAGATCTGCAATGTGTACTGACATGAAATGTGAGTAGAGTTGAATCATGATTCATATTTTCATTAATATTTTTGGCAATGTTATCAATCTCATATTCACTCAGAAGTTTGATGTTAAGCATCGTACTCATACTTAACTACATTTATGATTCAAATTAAGCCTGTATTTAATTTATTAAAAACAAAACAGTGAAAGTGCTCTCTTCGGCTCTGCCAAAGAGTAAGAATATTTCAGAATTTGGGTTTATAGCAGTGAAGGGCAAACACATAATATCACATTTTTGCTTGTGTGGGAAGCAGCAGAAAACGAATGACGCTCAGCAACAAATGCTGATCTACAACTAATTTAAATAAATGTAAACAAAGCAACAGTCGGAACGAACATTGTCACAGACCGCACGAAGAAATTCATAGTGTACATGTGTCGACGTCACACAAGCAGCATTTTTGTTGTGCCCTTCACTGGTTTATATCAAAAACTTATAAGCCTAATGAGTATTTAAATACACAAACAAAAAATACAGTAAATATATTCTAGGAAACTCCAGCTAATAATTGCTGCAACTTACATTTTTATTTAAAAGTAGACATTGGATTAACCTGGAAAAAATTAGAACAGTAAAAGTTTGTGGTTTTTGTATGTAGTTATCATATAGGTAAAGTAACGCATTTTCTGTTGCATAAAGTGCTTCAAAAATAGTTCATAGTTAAAGCACAATCCGAAATACAAACAAAAAGTGCGCAATCGTTTTAAACAGGTGTAGGTTTCCACTTAGCAATGTAAAAAAATTCATGACAATTCGTTAATACAGCTGGCCGACAGATATTGTATAACGAAAATGGATATTTAAATACCAAGCGCTCTATAATGGGTTCAAAATATGACTATTTTTGAATATCGCAAAAAATGTATTTTGGCGTAAATAAAAGCGAATTTTTAAATTTAAAATGTATTTGAATGCTTTTTTAGAATCATGTGGGCCAATACCATTGTGTTTATCCAGCATGCAAATTCGCCTTGCATATGCGTATTAGTTTTGGCACCTCACTGAGGCCAACGATGACTTGTGCGTAGTTTTCCAATCAAATCTATCTAGGATACGTACGAAGCAAATTATTCTGCTGGATTAGAGAGCATAAATTTCAATTGGATCTTCCAGAACATACATTAATGACATTTTCTAATATAAACTGCTAGAATCCGACATTACAGTGCCCAGCGAATAGGCCAGTTAGTGCCCTTAGTTCACTTTTTGCAATCAGAAGTAACTTACTTGATAGCCACAGATAAGGTGACAAATCATTTAGTTTGCCGAAATCCAGAAGTATTCATTTATAGCCGAGAAAATTCTTGCTCGGTCCATGATTTAATCGTCTTCCTAATGTAACCATAAATTCTTAGTCCATTTTTTATAAAAAAAATTTAAAGTGGTAGAATTTGAAGCTGAATTTCTCATTTTGCAACGCAATAGTCAGAATAATAACGTAGTAAGAAACAATATTTCATGGGTCTGATTTTGGCAGTCGTGATCGAGTACTTTCTCGATTCGAAAGCAATTTAATATCTAATTATATCAGTCAATACTTAACGAATCGGAATTATTTTTTCATTGTTGTTAAGCATTAATTCGAGTTTCACAAAACTGAAAAAATAATTTCGATTCGTTCAGTATCGACTGACATAAAATTGCTTTCGAATCGAGAAAGTACTCAATCACGACTGCCAGAATTAGGCCCCAGTTGTTTTCAACGCCGCAATGCAGATCAATGAAATTTAGAGCGTTCAAACAAAAGACAAAAAAATATTTTTTAATATATCAAAAATTATATAATACAATAAAACTTGTTGGGTATTTAAATACTCATGTCCTATCCCAGGCCTCACGCCTAAAAAAAAAGCAAAATCTGCGGATCCCCAGGTACATATTTGAAAATTTAGTTAAAATCTTAAAAGCAGATCTATTTGCAAGCATAAATGGGCTTGTAGAAACTGATCTCACCGTTTAAAAAATCGTTGCGATCTTAGGCGTTTCAAGGTTTATTTCAAAAGTACGCTTTATATGGTGCCTATGATAGAGGTCAATTTTTACTACAAAAGCGTAATTTGTTATGGATTTAGCCATACTAGAGTGTTTTCGAGAGTTTCATGGATTCATGGTAAATTTTGGACTAATCTTCACTAAAGTATTTTCCTAAATGCGGCTTTATATGAGTCCTTTACAAAATTAATTAGTACGATTTCTAGCTATGAAAGATTCCTGCATTTCTGCATTCCTTCACCAATTTATAAATTTTTTTGTATCAAAAATATCAATTTCGTACGGAGGTTGTTCCATATTTGTGTTCGAAATTCTTTTCCTACTGAACTAGTTATGCTAGATTTTAATCCCAAACTACTTAAAAGAACTATGTAGATACAATTTGACAACAAAAATGTTTTTTTTTTCTGTTGAGGCTTTCGAAAGTAAGCGTGTTTTCAACAGACATACGGACTTAGCTGAATCGAGTTTTACCACAAGTGGTGGAGCGCATAAAAAAAAATTTGTTAAACAAATGCATTCCCAATTTACCTAAATTTTCTCATTACGGGAAATTTTAAAATTTTTCTTTCTTTTTGAAAATTTTCCAAAAAATATTTGGCCCTTGAATTAGTGGGGAACGGGGTCTCCCGCAGCGGTAAAAAGCTCTGTTTCTGAAGAAGCCATTGCTTTGTTTCGAAATTCCCAAGCATCTCACGACTTTTGGTCTTACACCAAGTATTTCCTGGTAAAGTCATTCAGGCAACCGTCTGATGACAGCCAAGGTAAGAAGCGTACAGTATCGAGTATCCGTAGTGCATGCTTACATCGATGCGTCTCAGGAAACTAGAGTAATCTAGTCGGGTGTAGCCCGACAACAATTTATCACTAAGACTCAGCTGTATTTAACCGTCTTACGGCTCATCGGCCTGGCGATGTGTTGGCAGCCCCAACTCTACGATCGAATGCGTTGCCCAATCATTTTAAACAACCTGATTACAGAAAGCACAACAAATACTTTTTGCCCTATGTTCGTTATAGGAGCCGCGGGAATTTATATAGTACATTTAGATATGACAGTAACGGAAGATTGAAGTTAATAGTTTTTAAAATGATTTTAAAATGTATCCATAAATGCACATAGTTTCTTTAAAAGTGTGGTTGTATGTTTCTTTTCGCTTAGGTTACTGATGAAATGATTTGGTTTGTACATATTTTGAAAATCGATTTTTGGTGCAACAGTTTCTTATAATTCAATATGTTTGAATATGTATTTTTTTATTCTGTCTGAGATTTATTCGTTTCTGCTCTTAGACGCGCCTTTTCTCTCTTTTTTCCTTAACGATGTGGGCGCGTGTAGCCATGGCTGATTTGCAGTGTGCAATGAAGTTGCTTGCTATAGTTTAGGAAACATATGCAATTTTGTATACATATAATTCTATTAGCCGCCTCGACTTAATACTTGCGCATGCACTGTACTACTGGATAATATTTTGGCAGCCCCAACCCCAGCACCGTATGCCTCTAACCAATCAGTTATACATCCTTAAACAAACCTTATTAGCGAAATCGGGACAATAAGAAAAATTAACGGTCCCATGTTTTTTGCAAAAGTAAAATGAACAAATATCTATAAGTTTGTTTAAAAATTACACAAGTCAACACTAGTTTTGGTGCCAAGGAACTGTACATATTTTCTAAAATAGGACTTCATACTGATTACAAAAATAACAAAAAGTTGGAATTCTTACGTGTAGTTTTCTAGTATTTCGCTTTTGTGCATATATATGAAAAAAGTAATTTTTTGCATTATTATTTACATAAAAATTTTCTTTTTCGTGACTTTCGTGAATGATGTGCAGTGGGAAGGTCTCGTTGCATTCCCCAACAGTAGTCAGCCATCATATGCCGATCCCATCGGCCTTGGTACCTCTCTTCCATAGTTTTCAGATCCTGATGAAACCGCTCCCCTTGCTCATCGCTACAAGCTCCAAGATTATCTGGGAATCGGTCGAGATGACTATGAAGGTAGTGCAATTTGATAGACATGTTGCATCCCAAGTTTCTAAAGTTATCTAGCATGTCGTTAACATTTTCGCGGTAGTTGCTTGACTTGTAATTTCCAAGAAAGTTTTTAATAACTTCAACAAAAGAAGTCCAAGCAGACCGTTCCAAATCATTCATTGACTTAAGGAAACTGGAATCTTTAATTAATATTTTTATTTGTGGACCATCAAAAACTCCTGATTTTATCTTCTCTAAGCTTAGTCCTGGAAATTTTCTCGTTATATAAGAGAAACACTGGCCATTTGTATCCAGGGCTTTGACAAACTGCTTCATAAGACCTAGTTTAATGTGCAAGGGTGGCAATATAATTTTTTCTTTTGGAACTAAAGGTGGATTTATGATGTTATGATTTCCAACCTCTAACACCTCACGTACTGGCCAATTTAGTTTTTCCCAGTGTAGTTGCTTGGCCCGGCTGTCCCACAGACAATAAAAACATGGATATTTGGTGAATCCACTTTGCTGTCCTAATAAGAAATTAGTCATCTTAAGATCAACACAAATAATCCATTGGTGCTCGCTATATTTGATTTTGTCTAGCACAAGTGCGATATTTAGGTATTGTTCTTTAAGTCTTGTAGAATGGGCAATTGGAACTGAACCATATGTATTGCCATTGTGTAAAAGTACACACTTCAGGCTTCGTTTGCAGCTATCTATAAAGAGGCGCCATTCATTTGGCTGGTATTCGGAAAGACCCATTGCCAGAATAAGGCCTTGCACATCACAACAAAATACAATATCGTTTTCCGAATGAAAAAATTGTAGTAAGTCTTGCTCTCTTTTGCGATAGTATGTCACTTTTGTATGTGATGCCAACAAGTTTCTTTCTTTTAGTCTAGAAGCCAATACCTCTGCAGATTCTTTAGGTAATTCAAGATCTCTTACCATATCATTTAATTCTTCTTGTTTTAATGGTTTGGGATTTGTAGACGGTATTTCTTCAAAATCACTATCGCTACTCATTTGGTCAAGGATTTCTTCAAACAAGGGTTAATTTTTAGAGCATAATTTTGGAACACGTACTTCCTGGGAATGTGGTAGAGGTCTTCTGGCTGATTCTACGACTGGATAAATAATTTTTTTCAGATTAATTCCACGTAATTTAATACAACAAAAGTAGCAGTCATCCAAGTGATTTTGTTGTTGTTTCCACTGCATAGGCACTCCGAATTTCATACGACGTCTTTGACCATTCATACACTGTCTTAAATGTTCACAGCACATTTTACAAACCATTTGAGGAATCCACGGCTTATTTTAATTCTCAATTTCCAAATTAAAATAAGAAAAATAAGCACTTTTTGTAAAATCCGTTATAGGTTTTCTAAACTTTTTAACGGTGTAGTCACCACAAATGTAACAAAACACGTTTGAATCATTGAGACAACTTCTTCGCGACGACGACATGGTATTAAAATGAATTTATTAAACAAAATTACCGATAGGGTTTTAAGCCGGGCCGAAAAAAGTACATTTGACAGCTACTATTAAAAATTGACATTATATCCAAAACTACACGTAGGAAAAAATTTTTTTTTACATTTTTAGTATTACCACTGTCGGCATGTTACAGAACCGCTAACGGTTTCTCGGCACCATTTAACTTTTTTTAATTTGTTGACTAGTGTTATTTAATTGTTCACACATTTACGGCCAATTTCAACAAGTTCAGTTAAAACTAACTATTAGTTCAACTTCCAGTTAACAATATATTTTTGACAGTTATAGCTGAAATTGGCCGTTTATAGCACAAAAATTTGTAAAAAAAATAAAAGTTGTTTACTTGAAATAAAAATATCTACATCTTTTTATTTAATTTAAAAAAAAAAAATTTTATAATTCACTAAAACATTTTTTTTTTTTTTTGTTGCAAATTTGTTTAAAGTATTATTCATAATTTTGTTACGCTGTTTATGCAACTAAAGCAATTTGAATTTATATTTTAAATCCCATTTATGTTTAAAATACATTTTGAAAAAGTTTTTCGCCTTTAATCCTGTTAAAATAATTAATGATTATTGGGGCAAATTGAGCTGGAAAAAATAACAGAAATATAGTTACAATATGAACATTTATCCCTCTAAGAGACTTTTTATGTCATGGCTTCGATTGTATGCCAAAGTTTCACTACCTCGGCACATTTGGTAGTTTTACAGAAGATTTTGCAGCAAAAAAGTATGTAAAATTAGTAAAACTTATTAGTACAATTAGGCCCGTATAAAACCCTGTGCGATAAAATATTGTACAAATTATGGTATTTAAAAATAAAAATAACATGATGTGTTTCAGAAATATTAATAAGCGTAATAATGTGATTTTCAGAAGGGTATTTCATATTTCAGCTACCGACTATTGTGTTTTGGTTTTATGCATACTGAAGTTTTTTCCAAATTTTTCACTTTTGCGGCTATCTAAACGGTGCTTAAAATCATTCCTAGGAAATTCATATGTTCTAAAAAGTTGTTTACTGAGATCTAAGGTACATTTTTGAAGTTGATTGTTTCCTTGAATTTTTAACGGTTTGCTATCTATGGACCTGAACAGGGGAAAAAGGTAAAAATCGAATTTTTTAATGTTTTTTTGCGATTTTGATCTTGAAGATGAAGTTTTTTTGATTTTATAGTTCATAAGTTTTGTTCTTTATGGCAAGAGCTGCAACTTTGTCCCAGAGGGTAAATCAAAATTCCAAACGGTTTGCAAGATATGAGCCTGAAAAAATGATCACTTTTTTTTCAAAAATGACACCGAGCCCCCAAATCTTTGGGCCCCATAAAAAGTGCGTGGCTTTGGGCAAAACTGGAAGACACGGGTCGTTTTTTTGGTATTTTATCACGTAGAGTTGTCCGTATAAAGTTTTTTTTGTGTTGCACTGTGTTATGAACCGATCTTTACGAAGTCTAGCGGAGTGGTTTGTAATGGTACAGAATTATGACGGACCAAACTTTATTCCAATAGCATGATTCGTTAGGGGTTATGGCGTACTAAAATGTTTTCCGAGGTTGGGCTTTGTATGAGGCCTCTCGTAAATTATGAACCGATCTTCACAAAATTTAAAAGTATGATTTCCATTCATATAAAACAAATTTGTGCAAAATTTAATAAAAATCGGTGCTTTTTTATTAAGCGAGTTTTTAAACAAAAATAGCACATTTTTAGGGATTTTGTTGATCATTTTGGTTTAAAACTCTTTTCCTACTGAACTAATTGAGCTTGATTTCAATCCCAAACTGTTTAAAAGAACTAAAAAAAAAAATTTTAACACAACAAAAATATTATTTTCTCTTGAGGCTTATGAAAGTCCGCGTGCTTTCAACAGACGGAAAGACAGATGGACATGACTAAGAATTACTCAAGGACCCAGAAAATATATACTTTATGGGGTCTTAAATGAATATTAAAAAGTTTCTCATGGTATGACAAACTTAATATACCGTCATTCACCACAGCCACCAATAAATTTCGAAATAAAATTAACAATCTCAAAACTTTAAGACTTGGCCTAAAAACAAAAGACAAATCACATTTAGGGGAGACTGAGGCAGCTTCGGCACTGGGGTACATTCGTCAATGATGTTTTCGATATGATGCACTCATTTTGCATTACTTACTATTTATGTTAATGTATCAAAATTTGAAATAGATAACTCCCGCAAAGTTTGTCATCTCTAACATACACTAACACGTGTTTAAGTGTTTTTGTAATATTTTGATTCTTTTTCGTAAGTATTTTTTATTTGAAAAAATTTTATATTTAAAATAACAATAACAAAACAACATAAGCAATTGTGCTTTTTTCCTAGAATTAATTAAATCTAGATCTTTATTGAAGTGTAAAAGACAATAGTGTAAATCGTGCTTTCGGGGTAAATTCGGCATTTTTAATTGGGGCACAATCGGCCTAGTTAAACTTGGTCGATACAGTAAAAAGCCAATTTATTGTGTTACTGAAACTCCTGGCGGCTGCATTTTCAAAATTAACCTCTTAACCTCTTTCGGAAACTTGATATCGGTGTTTATCTCTATTTGGTACGCTTGAAAATATTTTGCTATTTCCAAGGGCGATATGGGACGCGTAGAAACGTCTTTATTTTTCCTAAACTGAATCAATCTAATAAAAAATGCTTAATTTGTTCATAACTGGCATCTTATTTTATCTTAAAAGTAATTTTAAACAAAAAATTGCCTTTAAGAATATAATCGACGAATGTGCCCCGATAAATACCGAAGCTACCCCGGAATGGGGCAAATGGGGCACAATAAAGCTTTTTTTTACTAATTCGCAAAAAAAAATAACAATTACTCAGCATTTATTTCATTTTAATTTTGCGATACAATCTTTAAATCTGTTGCATACTTCTCAGATTCAGAGCTTCAAAAAAAAAAAAAAAAAAAAAAATGCTGAAGCTGGCCCGGTTTCCCCAAATTTTTGAGCCTTAGCAATGACTACCATTTCCACTTTCAAACCTTAATTATTTATTGGGTTCTATATAAAAGTTCCATTAACTGATTTACTAAATAAATACGTATGCGAACTCGTATTTTTATTTGTTTTTGGTGGACACAATTAAGTGCTTTAATGTTTGCTGGTTTTATTTTAAACAACCTGTTGTTAACCGTCTTTATTGGCAACTAATTGTTAATGGTAGCAACAATAAAAATATACATACATACATTTAGATTAATTTAAAAGTATACAACTGGACTTTAATTAAAAGTGACCTACATACAAAAGTGCACATACATGCACATTTATACTCACAATATTATTACAGTAACGAACTGTAGTTTATTTAACAAGTACGCTGTTCAGTCATTTTTAAATAAACAAACATTTAAAATTTCAAGCAAATTTATTTTTAACTGATTCCAATATTTATTCAAAAAACTAAGTGCACATTGTAACACACATTTTCAGTTTCATTTATTGTCCGTTGATTCAGTTAAAGTCTTCTGTGTGTAAAATTAAATGAAAATGTAATTTAAAATAACGAAAAGTTCATTTCATTTTTCGTGTTAAAAATTCAGCTCCATATTCCTTTTTTTTATTTTTTTTTAATAATTTAACTACCAAAAAATTAATTTTTAGTTTTTTATTAAAAAACGATTTGCTTGTTTGTTGTAAAAAATCCCATATTCTATTTGTTAAAATTATTAAGTAAAACACACCAAATTTTTAGAGTAAAATAATTGCGAAACCACATCGGTCATGCTGCTGGTGTTTTATAATTGAGAGTACTTCTGTAAACAACGGGGTCAGTACAACAAAATTAAAACAAACATGTTTAACGTGGTAAGCAGCGTTGCCAGAATGAAGATTTTACCTTATTTTTGAAGATTTTTTGACTAAAATAAGATTTGAAGATCTTTTTTCTCAAATTAAGATTTTTTATTTTTAGAAATAAAAATTCTTAACATTAAGTTTGTACAACTTACATAATTCTATGCAGTTTTTTAAACAGTGAGTTTTTAAAACAATGAGGTTTTGTATCAGCTTGTTGTCTATTGGATATGCATACTTTTGTACCCATTGTCTAGCATACACAAAAATTAGCGGTTTTTCATTTTAAGAATATTGATGAAAAAAAATTATTTGAAAAAACAAAACCCGTGGAACTTAACCCTAGGATTACCGTCTTGGTCTGGCCAGACTAAATTTGTGTTTTCCAATTATTGCAATTTTTCGAATATAATAAAAAAATACAGGGGCGTCTATAAATGATGTGTGCTGAATCGAATGAAACTAATTTGGATTTGATTTGAGCAAGATTAGTGGGGTGAAATTCTATTTTTATGTAAAAGTCTTTGAAATTACACTCTGGGACTGACCAAATTTTTTTTTTGCAATATTTTTCATATAGATCAATATATCAAAAAAACAGAAAGGTAAATTCTATAAATGATATGTTGTGAATTGAACGAATCAAGTACGAATTAAATCAGAAAATTACGGCCCGTTATGAGCTAAGTATAATTTAACTACAAGAACCAAGCGGAAAACTCGTTTCACTCAGTTGCGAAAAAGCAATATGCAAAATAAGGGACTACATATTTGATGACTTGCATGTAAAATAAAAAAGTTACCTAGGGTTAAAAAGCTTTTGGTGTGAAAATTCCACATTCCATGTTTTTGATAATTATTAAATTAAGTGTATATACATTAGTGCTTTACAATGTATTTTCAAAGAAAGAATTTTATGGAAAAGCCTACAATCTAATTTTGTATAAATACCGCAATTATGCATTTTAATTTAAATAGTTTCAATAATAAAAGGTATTTTCCCTTTAAAAAAATAATAATTTTTACTTCTATTCCATTGTTATTAAAAATTTTAAGATTTTTCTCTTCAAAATAAGATTTATTTTACGCCAAATGAAGATTTTCCTTCCAAATTTTCTGGCAACGCTGGTGGTAAGTAAATAATAATATTCTCTATATCCTCTCTCTCTCATTAGAAAAACAAGCGGACAGGTGTCTGGTGTTTTTAGAAATTCGGCTCTTTTGTGAAGTAAACGAGTGAAACTTGTTTTTTATAAAATTACTAAATTATATAAAATAACTAAATATTCCTTTGTTTTTACGGACTGTTAACTTTAACATAGACCGGCGGACTGGTTTACATTTGTAAACCCATATGTAATGTACGAATATGCGTGGAGAGATGCTATAATAGAATGTAAAAGTTGTGTTTTAAAGCTCAAAGAAAACACGTGAATCGTTGCACAGAAAAAATTCTCCAAAATGTTTTACCAATTAAAGCATTAATCAAAAACCTAATCAGTTTTAATAAAAAATTTATTCAAGTGAATTAAACTTTTAATCAAGTGAATTAAACGTTTAATTAATACTATTAACTGGTTAAATTGATACTTTTAATTTGTTTACTGGTGCAAATACAATAAATTTTTTGATTAATATCACAAATTTTTTAATTGAAATCAATTTTTATTTTTTTCTGTGTGTTGAAGTGAAAACTAAAAAAATATTAAGCTGCATACCTGCTGTATTCTGAAACGCATGGGACCAGCAATTCTCGTCTTAGCGTCCTCATTGCATTGGCAAACTCCGAACATCAGACGTCGAGCACAGATTAGCCACGTCAATTGTTTGCCTCTTGTTCGGAATGCGATGCTGGACATGCTGCACATTAGGAGCCTTCCATCGGATCAGCCACAGCCACAATTGTAAGCGAATCCAGGAACATCGGGCATCAAAGGAAATTGCGTCTTCTGCGCAATAGAGAAAAGAAAACGCGTTGCCTGAAAGTGTTGCTCTCTTTGCGGTTAGAAGGTTATACGCACTGTTTACAAAGTGCCCTGATTGTCAATAATTATTTATATTTCTTCACTAATTATTCCTAATTTTGATTTCTTTCTAATTTAACTTTGAATAAAACTTGAATCTTCTTTAAAAAAAACACAGGTGCTCTTACTAATTTATTTTTAATATTTCTAATTATACTGGTTTAAAAATGTAAACCTGTCAGTCATTTAGCAGGTAGTTTTAAAAAACTGATAAAATGAGGAACAGAAAAATGTTTTACCACTTCTATATTCTTGTATTCGGTTTAGAAGTGAATTTGTAGTTCTCTTATGAAGTTTTAAGAAATTCCGACAATTCTAATTAAAAAAACGTTCCAATGTCGGAGAGTTCACATTTGTAAACTGTCAGCTGTTTGAGAGTTAAATAACTGAAAATAAATTTGTTTTTACGGAATATGGGGTTGAAGTTTTGGCAGTAAAAATTTACTGAGCTTTTCGTTAAAAATAAATGAGTTTTTATTTATTTTATATTACAATTTCCGTTAATTTTACGTACAGAATATTGTGAGTGTACTAATATGTAGTGTATTTTCCAATCAGTGAAATTTTAAAAACACAAACTTGCAGAAAAAAAAGGAAAAGCAAATAGTAAACGAAAAAACCAAAAACAAATTAATATACACATACATTGTACACATACATATTTGAAAATATGCAACTTTTCTGTTGGCTTATTCCACTATGGCGCAAGTGTTTGCACAGTTTTGGTCACAAAAATCCTCAAATTGTGGTTAATTAGATAACAGATGACTTTAATTGTTTAAATTTCAAAACTTCTAAAATCTTTGCTAATGGATTAAAGTTATTCATACAAGGACTAATGTTTAATTCAAAAATTTAATTTGAAACTAAAATATCTTCTTGAAAACCAATTAAAATTAAATTAAACAACAAAAAATTAATTATGATTCGGATGCAAATGTCAAGGAAGTTTGCAAACATATTGTCCTTATCGTTTTCCTTAAACCATACTGATGATAATTCTTATACTTTATCTAAAATAAAAGAAAGAGAACCACGTATGTGGAGAGAAAGTTTTTTTCGGCTTTAAATTTTCTTATATGATTTCAGAGGTGCATTTAAGGTTTACCTTAGAATCAATTCTCTTTAAAAAGTACACTGTTGGGTCTCAAAAAGTCATGACAATCAAAAAAACAAAAATATGCAGCAATTTTAATGAAGAATGGAATATATTTAGCTACAAACTTGTTACTGAACAAAAAAATTGGCTCGTCGTTGTATTTGTGGTGTCTGTAAAACACTTTGCAAAAACTAAATTAAATTTTTTTTCTATTAATCAGTGTTTAATTGAATTTGTTTTTGACATGAAAAAATATTTTTTAGTTTTAAGTTAGTTAGTTTTAAGCTAAGATCCCACTATCGGGTCAAATAGCACAATCTGTGACGATTTTTATCATGCTATATCGGCGCATATTTAAAAACATTGCACAATTTATCCGGTTAATATCGTCCAAAACTAAATTGCGACAATAATCGGTACAATGCAGTCACACTATCGTGCTATCTGGGCAAGTTAAATCATATGTTTTTGTTTATTCGCTTTTTGGTAGACATAATTTTACTTTTGAAATTCGCAAAATTCACCGTCTGAATATTCCATTATGTTTCCTAACAATTTTAAATAATATATTATGTTTATAAACCAGGGATGTTAATATCGATACAACTGCAATGTTTTGGTTAAATCGAATTGTTTTATTTCATTCAACAGTACAAATATACTGTTTACCGTTTTTATACATAAATAATAGATAAAACAAATGTAGCTTTGGTACAATTTAGCTCAAAAAAGTAACTTTTTGGTGCTGATTGACGACTGTGATCGGCGCACAAGTGGCCGATAAAAATCGGTACATATTAAACCATTTGATTGCTCCACATTGTGCAAAAGAGTGTTCACATTATCGGCGCATAAAAGAAAAATAATTGGTTTTATTGTTATTTTACCAACAAATTGGTGACCCCGATACATTGAATTGGAAGCATGTCTACATCGGAAGAAGATTTTGCATCTCTATCGTCAAACGCTCCACATGGAAATTTCAAGAGTCTCTGTTGAAGCTCCGCCATTTTGGCGTTCAACCATTACTTTGGTTGAAGCAAAAAAACCGGTAACAGTTTCTTATCCATATTTACTTTATTTTTTATTAAATTTTTAATAAAAAAAATATTTTCAGTAAAATACATGTGGGGTTTGTTTACATACGCAAAACAATGTCGCATACTTTGCAGGAATAAAAACGAAAATTGTACAAACTCGCATGATAGGTAACATTGATACATGTCAAAATTTTCGTCTGAAATAATCAATGTTCCTCAAAATTTTTCACAAATTTGAACAGAGTACTAGGCTGAAGCGAAAAAATCAATCGTGAATCTTATGTGAAAAATTTTTCACGCTATCGGTTCTAGTGAATGTAAAAAAGAAGAAAGATAAAAAAAAATTTAAAATCAATGAAATTTTTGTTTAAAATGTCCACGTATATATTTCAAAGAAAAGTTTAAATAATAAGGCAAAATATAAAGTATTGGAGGGATAGTTTGATTACAACGTTAGTTTTTTGCACTTTTTAAATTTTATGTACATAGCAAAATATTTTCCAAAATTCTGCCACCACGTCTTTCGAAAGCTTCAGAAATCCGCAGGCAATCGACTTGTTGTTTTGCATTTAATTAATAAATATATCGGTTTGTGCCTTATTAACGGATATAGTCCTTAATATTCGATATATAAGATGAACTACTTACCAGTGTTGCCAATTTAGCCATTTAGTGGCTAGATTTAGCCATTTTTCACCCTGTTTAGCCATTAAAAAATGAGTTTAGCCATTAGCCATTTTTTTAGCCATTTTTTAACTTGTTTAGCCATAAAATTATTTTTTACCGTTTTTCTTTTAAAAGAATAATTTTTATTTTATTATAAAAATTTAAAAAAGTAAAATAAACATTTTTAACAATTAAAACGCCTTTAAATTAAATCACAACTTTTACAATGTTGAAAATCTCTATAAACTATGATTATGAAAAATCTTTAAAAAAAAAAGGAAAACTATTCCAATATTAAATTTATAAAATGGATCAACACAAACGTGGGTGTTTCTTTCTGGTTGCAAGGATTTCAATAAAGAGATGCAGGCGGCAACAAAAATTTTTTAGAAATTTCAGAATCGACTATAAAGTTGCTCTCATTTCCATGGTCTAATGCTTAAGTAGAGATGGTATTTAGCCAAGTAAATATTGTTAAAAGTAATTTGAGAAATAGGTTACATTTAGCAACCGTTAATTCGATTTTATCAATTAGGTAAATATTTTTACCATAACAATAAAATATTTATAGCAACACCACAATAGTAGAGATGGTACTATGCGCTTGTGTTGATGTTTGCAACACCTTAAAATTTTGGTCCTAAGCCCAACTTTTCGTATACCGATTGACTCAGAATCACTTTCTGAGTCGAATTAACGATGTTTGTCCGGCTGGCTGGCTGGCTGTCCATCTAAACCTTGTGCAAAAAGTACAGGTCGCAATTTTGGAGATTATTTGATCAAATTTGGTACAAAGGTTCTAATTTGAATATGATACCCTACTTATAGTTGGGGTTGACCGACTATACTTTCTTACTTGTATTTTATTGTAGATCTGGACTCAAAAGGTAGGGTAAATATTGTTTATGATTAACGTTTAAATTATTTAATTCCTATGAGATGAACAATAATGAATTTATCGATGATTTAATTTTTTAAATATCTATCAAAATATTAATTTAAGTTTATATTTATTTATTCGGGGGATGGGGCTTTTCACAGAGGTGCACTTGTGCGGAAAGCTTTATGTCTGTCATCCACTTGGGGATGACAAGAAGCGATTCCTTTGTCTGAAATTCCCAAGCAGCTCACTACTTCCGGTTTTATACCAAGTATCCCCTGGTAATGCCGTTTGGTCGCTCGTCTGACGGCAGCTAAAGTGAGAAGGCGTACAGCTGAGTAACCTGAATGGCATGTCATGATTATTGCGTCTCAGGTAAGTAGGTGTAATCCACTGAAACTCAACTGTTTCCCACCTGCCTAGAGGTTGTTGGCAGCCCCAACGCTAGGATCGGGTAAGGTGGCCCAATCAGTCGCTTTGCCTTAAACTCAATTTATTAACGAAACCACAACTAATAATGATTATTACCAACCGATCCCCCCGATGACGACCTTCAGCATGAAAAAAATTTCTCGAATTGGAACATGGAACGTGCGCACACTCTTTGATCCATCTAAACTGGCCCAAGTATGCAGAGAGTTTGCGAACTACAACCTGCTGCTTTTAGGTTTGTGCGAAACAAGATGGCCAGAATCAGGAGAACTCAATACCTCCGAAAACCTAAAATTTATCTATTCCGGAAAGCCGGATGACCAGCCAAGGTCAAGCGGTGTCGGATTTCTGCTGTCGAAAGAAGCATATGATGCAATGATTAATTGGAAGCCATATGGAGACAGAATAATAACTGCAAGATTTCGTTCAAGAGCTCGAAATCTTACCTGTGTGCAATGCTATGCACCGACTGAAACGTCAGAATCAACACTGAAGGAAAGTTTTTACAGCCATTTAAATCGTGTGCTATCCGCAATTCCCCGCGGTGACATCGTTCTAATGATGGGCGATTTCAATGCACAGGTTGGCCCCGATAATATAGGTCGAGAGCATATAATGGGCAAACACGCAATTGGAAGGCTTACTGAAAATGGTAGGCTCTTTGCTGAGGCATGTGGCAACGCTAATCTTGTAATAGGGGGCACCTTATTTCCTCACAGAAGAGTACACAAGGCGACATGGGTATCGCCCGACAATGAGACAGAAAACCAAATCGACCACATAGCTATTAGCAAAACCTGGCGAAGTAGCCTCCTGGATGTGCGATCTAGGCGCGGTGCCGATTGCAACTCAGATCACCATCTCGTTGTTGGTAGCTTACGTATAAAAGTTGCTGCTATTCGTAAACCTGAGGCTGTAGCACGTAAATACGACGTAGTAAAGCTAAAAAATCCACAAACTCTTAACAGCTACGTACAAGAGCTGAGAAGTGGATTAGCTGTGCAACAACCCCATCCTACCTCTGAGTGGCTCTTAATTAAAAAAAGTTTTGTTGATGCTGCAAAGAAACATATTGGTCCCAAAGTACCTAAGAAAACCCATTGGATGTCTGATTTAACCTGGAACCTCATTCTTGAGAGGAAAGACCTAAAAGACGAACTTAACGCAGCCAGAACTCTCGGTGAAAAGTCGTCGCGTAAAAAGGCATACACACAACATGATAAGCTGGTCAAACGTAGCGCCAGAAACGACAAAAGAATGTGGTATAATAAGCTTGCATCGGATGCACAAAAAGCCTCAGCCGAGCATAGATCGAAGGACCTTTATAGCATCACAAAAAAACTCGCTGGGAAAAACATCTCAAACACAAGACCGCTAAGAAACGCCCAAGGTGACCTCACAACATCCGCGCAAGATCAGCTAGAAATATGGAAGCAACATTATTCCAATATGCTTTCCACTACAACTCCCACCCACCCAAATATGTGTACCTGCGACTCTCACTTAATACGGCATGATATTTCCATTGAATGCCCAGATGTAGCAGAAGTTGTTGATGCAGTTGATTCCTTAAAAGCGAATAAGGCCCCTGGGGCCGACAATATATCGCCCGAAATGCTTAAAGCCGACTCTCAAACCACAGCCAACATATTGCTTCCCCTTATCCAGAACTTCTGGCGCACACAAGAACTTGACTCGAAGCTAAAAGAAGGCCTTATCGTAAATATTCCAAAAAAAGGTGACCTGAAAAACTGTAAGAACTGGCGGGGCATCACCATCCTTAGCGCAACCAATAAAGTTATTGCACAAATTATTAACAAGAGAATATCTGACACTGTACTAAAGGACCTAAGACCCGAACAAGCTGGCTTCCGACCCCAAAAATCTTGTATAGACCACATCAATAGTCTCCGAATAATCATAGAACAATCGAAAGAACTTCGTTCTCCGCTCTACCTGTTGTTTATAGATTTTGAAAAAGCTTTTGATACCCTGAATCAAAACGCAATATGGAGTGCTCTAGCTTGCAAAGGGGTCCCACCCAAAATCATAAGCCTTACTCAGGAGCTGTACCGTAATGTTAAATGTCGTGTTGTCCACAATAATGCTCTGAGCAACAGTTTCGATGTTGTAGCTGGTGTTCGCCAGGGTTGTGTACTGTCTCCCTTGCTGTTTAACATCGTTCTAGATGTTATAGTTCGCAATGCTACTAAAGTAAAGAGAGGTATCAACTGGGGTCTTAACCAACAGCTCGAGAGCCTAGAATATGCTGATGATATCTGCCTGCTTGCACACAGTTATAAAGATATGACATCTAAGTTGAAATGCATCGAAACAGAAGCTGCAAAAGCTGGCTTAAAAATAAACATAGGCAAGAGCAAAGTGATGCGCTGCAATACAACAAACACCAACAAATTCTGCATAGGAAATACCGACCTGGAAGAAGTTACGTCTTTTTGCTACCTCGGCAGCATCATTACAAACACAGGTGGTTCTAGTAATGATGTCACGTACCGAATCTCTAAAGCTAACCAAGCATTTGGTACCCTTCGGTCAGTATGGAAATCTTCAGCCATATCCAAGGACACTAAGATTCGTATTTTTAACTCTTGTGTTAAGTCTGTGCTCCTTTATGCATGTGAGACATGGAATACAACAGATCACGACGTAAACACTCTACAAGTGTTTGTTAATCGATGTCTTCGACGCATCCTAAAGGTTTTTTGGCCCAACACCATCTCCAATATGGAACTTTGGAGTCAAACAAATCAGCAGCCAATCCATACTGACATACTTAACCGCAAATGGCGCTGGATTGGCCATACGCTACGTAGGCCTCCAAATGACACAGCAAAAATTGCCATTGATTGGAATCCACATGGGACATCCCGCAGATTAGGCAGACCATCTCACACCTGGCGTCGACAATTGAACATCGAAATTAGACGCATCGATCTCAGCTGGGGAGAAATAAAACGTATATCATCAAACCGGACCGAATGGAATAGATTCGTTGTGGCCCTTTGTTCCGAATAGGAACCACAGGACATTATATATATATATTTATCAAGTTGATCTTAACTTACAATTTCATCGTAAACAACTTTAAATGCATTATTTCTGTTTTGTTATTGAATTTTAATGTGTTTTATTTAAAAAAGCTTTTAGCAATTTTTTAGCCCATTTTTTGCCATTTTTTAGCCATTTTTTTCCGTAAATTTAGCCATTTTTGGTCACCAAGTTTTGGCAACACTGCTACTTACATACATGTTCTGTTCCCTAGCAAAAATAAAGTGAGAAAATCTAAGGGAAATGTGAACAAATTACGAAGGATCTTTTCACGATAAGGGGAATTATTTCCCGTGAACATTTGTTATTCTCTTTTGAATTTCCTTTTTTCATGGGAGTTGTTCACGATCGCAAATATGTGAAAAGGGGAAAAATTACGAGGGTAAAATTATTCACGATAGGGGTGATTAGCTTAGAAAAGGTTTTTTATTTATTATTTGCCAAAAACTTAGGAATTCAAAAATTTCCCTCATATCTTCATTTAAAATTTGACCTTTAATGTAAAAAAATAGTGGATATTTTGAGTGTAATGAGTAACAACAACTACAAAAATTGTTAAATGTTGCCTAAATTGATCGAATTGATGCGGCAGTAGAGGACTAAAGTGTATGTCCCAATTTTTTTTTTTTCATTATTTTTGCCATGTATCTGAGAATAAAATGCAACTTTAAGTGCTATTCGAAAATTAAATTTGCAAAAAATTGTGACGCTACACCTTATTATATACATGCATTAGCGCCATATGTACAGAGCGTTAAAACTTGTGCTTATAAAAAAAATATTGCATATAACTACCATTTGGGTCATGATAAATATTTAATTGATAACGAAATGGACAACAGTTGCATTAATTTAAATTTAAAAGGTAAATGAAAATGCAAAACACGTACATATTTCCCAGCTCATCTTTACTTTCTCTTAGGCAAGTAGAAATAAATCGTCCCTCTTACCCATTCTGATGATTGTTTTAGTGTCGTGACGAAAAAGGGATGTTGTAGTACGCAATAAATCATGGCACCCGTTGAAATTGGTTTGAGTTTAAAATTTACAAAGTATTTTATGCTAAAATATGCAAATATTTATTCAAGTGCAATTAATATGAATGAATACTCAGACAGTCCTTAATTATAGTCGTACATACATATATATAGGTATGTATATACACTCAAAAAAGTTTTATATTCACTGTCTGTAGTTTATTTAAACAGTTCTCCGTTTAGTTAAAATTAAACCAAAATATAGTTATTTTAGTACATAGTAATCAATTTATTTTTAATATAATTACGTAGATGAAAGGGGAATCATATCATATATGTAAAAATTCGGGACTCAAAGCAGATATTAAAGTGAGCGTTTTGTTCAAAAATATAAATAGCTTGTATATATGTATTTATTATAAGATATGTGCTTCTGACCTGCTATTTTACATATAACGCACAATAACAAATACTCTTGTCATTGTAACACACAGCTGCCAACTATATACAAAAACAACAATAATAACAACAAAAACGAAGACAAAGCAAACAAAAGGCAAGAACTGGTGTTCTTTGCTTGAGTGACTATTTTCACAAATTATTTAATAAAAAAACTTCGGGCAAAAGCGCGCAACATATTATTACTGAATATGAAAGCCTAGGAACTGTAGTTCACTCACACCATTCATATTTAAATATCCATGAATATTTTGAAAATAGCCAAAATTGAGACACATTTTAAAAAATTTTTTAAAAATACTTCTACACAACTTTGTTAACACAATTATTTTTAGAACAACGCTAAAATACCTGAGGTTGAAGATTCCATAGTAAAAGTATTACTTTTGACTTGCGAAAATCTATATATTAAGCGTCGAAAAATACCGAATTTCAATTAACACTATTGTGCGCGCATAGCTCAAAAATTACTTAGCTTTAATACAATGCAGCTTGACAAGTAAACAACATATGACATTGAAATTTTCAGTAGTGATGTAGAATATATACTATAATAATCGGTTACTAAATATTTTTCAAAAAACAAATTTTAATTTTTCAATTAAGATCCATTTTTTGCTATTTCACCCCTCTGTGCGTTGTTTAAAAAACAAATTACAAAAGACGAACGAAATTTCGGTTCATTTAAAATATTCAGTTGTTTTTTGTTATTTAAAAAAAAAAACTTAGTTTGTTTGAATTTTTTTTTTCATAAGAAAAAAAATCTAGCTCTAAAGGAAAACAATTTTTTTTTTTAAATTGTACGAAAAATAGGCTAAATCAATTGGTAAGTATAAATTGTTTTTTTAAAAATCTCGTTTTTAAATAATTTAAGATTACATTTTTTCTGGAAATGAACTTCATTTTTTTGTTTCTTTTAGTATGCCACTCTATGGTGATTGCTTTTGAATATGGCGAAATGTTTTGGGTGTAAAGCATTTTTTACTATGATAAACACGGCAGCTTGGATACTTCCGAGCAGAACAAATGAACAGGGGCAATTATTGAATTCTACCTTTTCAAAAATGTGAGGTTGGATTCAGCCTATTTTCAAAATCTGGCATTGGAAATTGTCACATTTTTACCCTCCGAATGTCATGAATTATAGTTTGAAAAAAAAGCACCAAAAAGCAAGTTGTTTTTCATGTATCAAAACAACCTAAAATCAAAACCATTATCAAATAATGCAAGTCCAAAAAATACACGGAAAAAAGAATTTCTTTCCTTGAAAATGAAACATGCATACATATTTATATTTAGATTTGCTTTCTTATATTTTTTTATATATGTACAAATTAAGAACAAGATGCTTCCAAGATGAAATCATTTCTTATGTACAATTATGCTGATAAAGAAGACACTTGTCAACGCTGGAAACAAAGTACATATTGAGTACCGCTTAAAAGGGCTCTTAGAATGTAAAAATACTAATGACCCCTATTCTGCGTTTCGATTCGGATCGAAATTTTCTCCGTTTTTGGCAACTTTGGTGTTTTGTGCCAATGTTCTGTAACTCCCGCGTTGAAAAACTTTTCGATTGAAATGTGAGAACTGAAACAAAAATACCATAAATTGAAACAAACATGTTTTTCTCACTAAACTGTTACTGTATCATTTTTGGTGTGTAATAGCTGTAACGTAAGGAAATTACTCGCCAAAAATGTTTCAGTAACAGTTAAGTGAGAAAAACATGTTTGTTTCAACTTATGGTATTTTTGTTTCATTTCTCACATTTCAATCGAAAAGTTTCTCAACGCGGGAGTTACAGAACATTGGCACAAAACACCAAAGTTGCCAAAAACGGAGAAAATTTCGATCCGAATCGAAACGCAGAATAGGGGTGAATATCGCTAATATTATAAGCAGCTGCCCAGCTTACAAACACAATTTTGGATCAGAACTAGTATATTTATTATTATCTTCACAAAACATATTTTCCTGTCTTCTTTTAAAGCGTTATAAAAATAATAATAATAATACTACTTTGGCTATAAGTGAATAATCAGCCTTATTCCGGTTGTCGTTGTCGATCAAGTCGTTTTTTGTAAGAGATTAAAGCAACACACAACCAGTGTTCTTACGACAACGACAACCGGAATAAGGCTGAATAATAACAAGTTGATTTTAGATAAACTTTCCTTTTTAAAAACTCTCATACCACATAATAATTAAATATTATTAATTCTTTATTTGTTCATTGTTTGTTTTCGATGTGAAGCTTGTATCTCGCTACAGTTAAGAATTTTTTTTTTCTTTTACTAATTGTTAAGCGTATTTTATAAGTTACTTTTGTAAATATACTTTTAGCTATAAAAAATAAAAAATTATTGTTTTTAAAAAACCTGTTGTTGTTTTGATAGTTAAATTCTCGAAACAAAAGTTAAAATCCGTAATTTTTAGTTTGTTTTCTTTAATGTTAAACTTTCGAAACAAAAGTTAAAATCCGTGATTTTTACGGAAATTGTAGTTGGTTTTTTTTTAGTTAAATTTTCAAAACAAAAGTTAAAATGAGTAATTTCTACTGTAATTAGTGAGTTATTTTTTGTTGTTAATAGAGTAAAAAAAGAACAGCCATTTTATTAGAAATTCAAATTATACAATGACATATGATAGTGATATAAAACTTACTGACTACTTTGTATAAATAAGTTATTCAAATATTCACAACATTCCACCTGAATAAATTATTTATACATTTAAATATAATATATAAAAGATTATTCTAAACCAGATCTACTAGCTAACATATTAAGCTTATCGGCACTAATAGCCTTAGTGAGAAAGTCAGCCAACATGTTGTTGGTATCCACGTATTTCAAAAGAATCTTCTTGTCATCCAACTTCTCCTTAACAAATTTAACTTTGAGATCCACATGTTTAGTTCTATTAGAAAACGAGTTGTTTTGCGCTATAAGAATTGCGCTTTTGTTGTCACAGTGTAGTATCATCGGCTCTTGAGGGCCCTGGATGAGTTCACGGTGTAATCGTTGTAACCATATGCACTCCTGCATTGCTGAAACCATTGCCATATACTCTGCCTCAGTCGAGGACAGTGCTACAGTACGCTGGCGCCTAGTACACCATGAAATTGCACCATTTTGCAATGTAAAAAGATAACCAGTGGTGGACCGCCTATCGTCAACGTTGCCTGCCCAGTCTGCATCACAATAACCAATTAAGTTACTTGGTTCACATATATACGATAGGCCCTTGTTGATAGTACCTTGGAGATACCTCATTACCCTTTTCACTGCGGCCCAATGAGTTTTACCAGGATTTGCGTTAAAACGACTTAACAAATTTACGGCATAGCTAATATCAGGGCGAGTTATTTGAGCTGCGAACAAAAGACATCCCACAGCTTGCATATAGGGTACCTTCGCCATTTCCTGTTTTTCATGCTCGTCGGTAGGACACATTTCCGATGTTAATTTTTGACCAACATCCATAGGTGTTGATACCGGCTTACATTCACTCATTGAAAAACGTTTTAACACATTCTCGATGTATTTGCTCTGATCAAGTTTGATTGTGCCACTTTGATCATCACGCGTGATTCTAACGCCCAAAACAGAAAACGCTTCGCCTAAATCCTTCATTTTGAAGTTCGTGGCTAAATCAAGTTTCAGTTGATTGATCATATTCATGTCGTTGCAAAACACCAAAACGTCGTCTACATAAATGGCAACATAAAGTATAATTTCACCATTGATGCAATAGTAGACACATTGGTCGACTTCAGTACGTTGCAAACCAAACTTTAAAAGAACTTCGTTTAGTTTTTTGTTCCATACCCGGCTGGACTGCTTTAAGCCATAAAGAGATTTTTTTAAGGAACATACTCGACCGCTGCCATCGTCGAAACCTTCAGGTTGTACCATAAAAATCTGCTCCTCTAGTTCACCATTAAGAAACGCTGTTACCGCATCAAGTTGATGTACTATTAATTTGTGTTTTGCTGCCAGAGCAAATAAAAATCGTATTGATGTATAACGCACTACAGGAGCGAACGTCTCCTCGTAGTCAATTCCCTTTTGTTGACTGCAGCCCTTTACGACCAACCTTGCCTTATGACATACTTCATCGCCATTTGCATCAACTTTGGTCTTGTAGACTTATTTACACTTGATGGCCTTTTTTCCCCTTGGCAATTCAGTCAGGCACCAGGTATTGTTTGCTGATAACGATTCCATTTCAGAAATCATTGCCGCTTTCCATAAATCGGCTTGTGATGAAAAAATCGCTTCATCAAACTGTAGTGTGTTTGACTAGTCGCTGTTACCATACCTTCTGTATGTAACGCGAGCTTCACACTTTGTTGAATCAACAATGTCCACACACGCCAAACTCATTGGTGGGATTATGCTGACCAGCACATTCCCAACAATGTTTTGTAAGTGGCATTGAACAAAGTATCATATTAATGATTCTTTGTTCAAAATAAATGCCTTAGTATTAGTGTAATTTTAAGTATCTAGACTTAAGAATAATTTTAAAAGAAACAATCATAAATTAAAGCAAGAGAAGAACAGTCGCACAAGCGGCTGTTCGAAAACATATTTTAAAATTAAAATAATAATAAAGTGTATTTAATAAAAGAACCAAACATATTTTCATAATTCTAAATAAGGAATAAATTAAGGACTAAGGATTAATAAACATATTACATGGCGATCCTGCCAGTCTGGTCGGCCAAGGACCAGCCAACGAGGGAATAAAAAAAAAGTGGTGGAATCTCAGGAAACATAAAAGCTAAACATTAATAATTCTTTTAATAAGAAAACAAAAATAGTTTATATACATATTATGTATTAATCTATATATGTAATATTGCTACTATATGAACCATTACACATTATAAACAAAAAGAAATAATTAAAAAAAAAATATAAAATACAAAAATTTTGAAAGTTCTAAGTAAAATAAAAGCATATATCTAACTTCTAAAATAAAATTAAAAATAAAGTAGTTAAATAAAAAAAATTAATGAAAATTTTTAACCTCACAACACCTGATAAACATCGTTATATATTTCATATTAAAAATATAAAAAGGATTTACAAAAAAAAAAAATAAATAAATAAAAGGATTTACAAAAAAAAAATTTTTTTTTTAATAACACTTCACGACAGCATAATTGGATCCAAAATTCTTTATTTAATCTATTTTATTTAATTTTTTTTTATAATTAAAAGTTTTAATTTTTCTACAAAAATCATATTTGATAGAGCAAAAACAATTATTTTAAACAACAAAACTCTTGTGTAACGTAAATAAAAACAAAAAAAATTTTTTTTAGTGTTAATTTCTATACAAACAAAAAAAAAATAATAATAAAATTAACGTAAAGCAACTTAATGTTTTAATTAAAGTTTAAAAATAATCAGACATGAAAACAGATGAAAACAAAAACACTGACTGTTAATGGTAAAACAATTTCTTTAAATTAATTAAAAAATTTATTCTACTTAACTATATGATTTAAATTTAAAGTTAAAAATTAAGAAATGAAATATTTCTAAAATCTTTTTATATATAACTTTTAACCTTTTAACAACTAACCCTAACAAGAAAAATTAATAATCATTATTAAATAACCATTAAAAATGGTATAATAAAATAAAAATCAATAATTAAATAACACTTCTACTAAAAACTAATTCACCGCTGTATACATACGTGTCCCTGCAGTGGTATAACCAAAAAGATCTAACCGTTCTCGATCATCATTTGGTGATGACCGACTTATGCCATGACCACTAATCACCCTGCAACAATGGTGACGGTCGTTATGACATAAGTTCCTTTAAATTTAAGAACTAATACGCCCCAGGACATTAAAGACAAACTAACAAGTCGCTGGCCGTGTAAACTTAGTCTAAGTAAAAATTAATGTAAACTTGCCATTGCAAATGTAAACGGTCTAGCCACTAACGGACGTAACAGTTCCAAAAAGCTTAGCTTAAACATTTCAACTCTCTTTTCGAATACAAAGTATCTTTATTGAGTAATACCTATTTATGGTATTAATATAGTAACTTTCTTTGCTAATTTTATAAATCTCTCTAAGTTAATTTACCTAAACCTAATTATAAAAAGGCCCCATCACTTCAAATAGTTTGATTATATCCTTCAACTGGATATATAATAATGATAATTCTTCCACTAAAATAATTCAGTGGATAAAATTTATATTCTTTATTTAATAAATCCTTCTTTTATTTTATTTAAAATAATTTATATCATTCTTATAAAAACTCCAGTTGTTTGCGACACAATTATTATTCTTAATTTTTTTTAATTCAGCACACTCTGCTATAAATGAATTCGACAATTCAGCCTTATAAATAATTCAGCCTTATAACTAATTAACATTAATCAAAGTGAATCCTCCTATAGTACTGATTTTGCCAAGATATCGCTGGCGCATCTTCAAATATTACTATAGTCACTAGATTAATACCAAAATTGTTTTCTATTAAGATAGACACATCAAACCCCTATAGAATTCCTCTTGATTGTCTTTATTAATAATTAAACTCTTCCTCATTTTATTTTGCGTAATAAGCTAATAATATTCTTAATTTTTACAAGTTTTCCTTACAATGGGCGGTACGGATTCAAAGGTTGAAAAACCAAACGCTAATGTCATTAATGACATCATAGTAAAAGTTGAATTCCCAGCCGTTTATTTTATAATAATTATTTGTCTTATAGCTACGCAACTCTTAGTTACTCTTTATCAACTACACAAAAGATCATTGAGAAAGTCTTACACCAGAGCCGCATCCTTAGCAACTAATTTAGACAAAGTCTAACCTTTTTATTGTGCGAAAAAATATTCCTAGTTTTATCAGTTCTTACATATTAAGAACTTCTCTTTAAACAAAAAGTGCAAAGTTTAAATTCTTAATTTGATTGAAAATTAAGAAAAAGAAAAAACATTTTTAAAATATTATTTAAAAGAAAATTAATCTAACTAAAGGGCCTAACCTAGCTGTTAAGCTTCGAATCAAGATATGTCCAATCAAAGTATTTTAAGCGTAAATCTAGCCGTTCATCCTCAGCGCTACTAATGTCCAAATGTCCAAATCTAGTAGCTCATCCTCATTTTTTATTTTGTTATAATTGCTTTGAATGTACAATTATTACTCCTTATTATTTTCTTTATTGATTTTGATTTTATCAAATACTTAAAGAAATTCAATCGTCTTATATGTTTTACCCTCTTATGCAAATTGTCTCATAATTCATGGAATGGGAAACAATTGTATTTAAAGCTAAAGCAATAAGAGAAGAATTTCTTAAATCTCATAAATGCTTAAACGTTGACAGGGATACAAAACCTGAAACTGTCAATAAGCATATAAACATCCTCCAAAATCAGTTAGAAAAGCTTAGAGTACTACTAAACACAAATTATAGTAGATTAACAAAAGCACATCAAACATCTGCTGAGACCTTTTATTCTGACCTACGTGAAAAATTAATTTCCGTAAGTTATAGGAAAAATATTAAAGTTTTTGTCCCACACTCTCTTCATGAACCAATAGTGTTCAATCGCTTACCTGTAGTGCGATTCACTAACTTTTAACATTTTAAAAAGTGTTAACTTTAACCACACATTTTGATGTTTGCACTAACCACTATGTGATTCACTAACTTATTTATAACCATAATAATCAGTTTTATATTTCTCTCTATTCAAATTGATATATCGTGGCAACTCTGCCAAGAGAAACATCAAAATAGGATAAAATAACAAAGAAGAATAAAAAAAAAACAAAACAAAAAACTTTTAATTTATAGATTTTAAATGATATTGTGCAAAGTGCGTAGAACATTACTAATTTTTATTATTTTATTTTCTTATTTTATTAATTTATTTTTAACTAAATGAATTTTTTTAATTTTATTTGAGTCAAATGGTTGGCTTTAGGACAAATAAATAAAAAGCTCCATGGAAAAATGGTGTGTGACAAGATGTGGATAAATTGTAGGCTAAATACTTCAAAGCCATATTATTCATCGACTATATAGGTACAACGAAAAATAAACACTTTTTAAAGCGGATTTAACCACACCAAAAATGTTGGTGTTAATAAACCACAACTTGTTTTGTTAAAAATAACAGCTGACTGAAACAGCTGGCTTTAAACACCAGCAGAGGTCGTTAAAAGTGTTAGTGAATAGCAAAATGGTTAATTTTGTGGTTAACATTTTTAAACGAAACAATTGTGGTTTAAAAAGCATAGTGAATCGCACTACTGAAATAGAACAAAAACAAAAATCCACCATTCCTCAAACACTCATAGAATTCCTAAATACTGCCTCAAGGTTAATCCCAGATTTCGATGGAAATTCTGAAAACCTGCAGAGCTTTATCGATGCTATTAACCTAGTAGATTCGATAAAGGAAACTCATGAGTCAGTAGCTGTTAACCTCATTAAAACAAAACTTAAAGGAACAGCAAGAAATTTAATTTCTTCTGAATCAACATTATCCGAAATCATTTCCAAACTAAAAGCTACAGTAAAAGGAGAATCCGTTGATGTCATTAACGCAAAATTAATGAGCGTTAGACAAAGCGGTAAAAACGTTAATTCTTATGCCAAAGAAATGGAGGAATTAACGAAAAAATTAGAAACTGCCTATATTAGAGACGGATTACCTCATGAAATAGCTAATAAATATGCTACTCGTTCAGCAGTAACGGCAATAACCAAAAATGCGTCCAACGACAGAGTCAAACTGATCATGGAATCAGGAACATTCTGCAACATGAATGAAGTACTAACTAAATTTATAAGTAGTTGTACCGAAATATATGGTCAAGAAAATTAATCCTTAGTTATGGTCTTAGACGCCCAGGTTCTAATAATAATAGTAACCTAAATAGAAATAATACTTTTTCAAACAACAATTATAGGAACAATAATAATGGTTCCAATCGAAACAGAAACCTTAGTAACCGTTATAATGGTAATAACAACAATAATTCAGGTTCTTATCGCAATAATAACAACAACTATAACTCAGGTTCAAATCGTAATAATAACGATAACAGAAACCGCAATACAAACCATAATAATTATCAAAACAGAAATATCAATCTAACTGCAGAAGACAACTCGGGAAACGGGCAACCACCCCTAAATACTCAGTAGAATCCAAAACATACAATATCAATTTAAATTTATGTAGCTATTTGCGCTGTAGAACTACTCTAAATGATACTACTTCTATCTTTCTAATAGACACTGGTGCTGATATTTCTGTCATCAAGCACAACCAAGTCTTAAATGAATCTATAAATGTCTATAACAAAAAAAACTTAAACGGCATTGGCCAGGGCATAATTTCAACGTTAGGTAGTGTACGTTCAGAATTAAAAATAGACAAATATTTAATAAAACACATTTTCCATGTAGTTAAAGATGATTTCAAAATACAGGCAGATGGAATTATTGGAATGGACTTCATACGAAAGTATAATTGTATTTTACAATATTCCAATGATAAAGATTTAATGATTATTAGATCAAATGAAGTTGATCATGACATTGGAATACCACTTAGAAACGGTCCTTCCATAAATTCAATATCACTTCCTGCCAGATCTGAAGTTATAAGATCAATACCTTTTGAATCACCGGAACAAACCGTTTTGATACCATATCAAACAATTCAAGACGGCGTTTATGTCGCCAATACTATTACTTCTAAATCAAACCCCCTAGTAAAAATTATTAATACCACTGAGCAAGATTTAATAATTTCTGATATTAATCTTGTTACTGAAAATCTCAAAGATTACAAAATCGCAAAACAAAATTTTATGCCTACTAACTCTAAAGAAAAAATGGAAAGACTGTCTAGGAACTTTCCATCTTTCGTTGAAAAAGATTTAAATTCTTTATGCCATAAATTTATAGATATTTTTGCCTTAGAATCTGAACACATATCGGTTAATAATTTTTATAAGCAAAAGCTTAAAGTAAATAATACACAACCTGTTTACATAAAAAATTACAGAATACCCCATTCTCAAAAAGAGGAAGTAAACAACCAGGTTGATAAGCTTATTAAAGACGATATTATTGAACCATCAATTTCAGATCACAACAGCCCCATACTTCTAGTACCAAAGAAACCTTTGCCTGGTACCACTCAAAAAAGATGGAGATTAGTAGTAGACTACAGAGCAGTTAACAAAAATTTGGTAGCTGATAAATTTCCTTTACTTCGAATAGACGATATTCTTGATCAACTAGGTAGAGCTAAATTCTTCTCTTGTCTTGACCTGACGTCAGGTTTTCACCAAATAGAACTTGAAGAAGAATCTAGAGATATTACATCCTTTTCCACTGATAAAGGATCTTTCAGATTTAAAAGATTGCCGTATGGTATTAAAATAGCCCCTAATTCATTTCAACGTATGATGTCATTAGCCTTCTCGGGTCTATCTCCGGCACAAGCATTCGTGTATATGGATGACCTAGTAGTAATTGGTTGTTCTAAGGAACACATGTTACGTAATCTAACAAACGTATTTGAATTAGGCAGAAAATATAATCTGAAATTACATCCAGATAAATGTTCATTTTTCTGTACACAAGTTACATTTTTAGGCCACAAATGTACTGACAAAGGTATATTGCCTGATGACAGCAAATTTTCCATAGTACAAAACTATCCAACACCAAAAAATGGTGATGAAGCTAAACGCTTCGTAGCGTTTTGTAATTATTACCGAAGGTTCATACCAAATTTTGCTGAATCATCTAGACATATCACTAGATTGTCGAAAAAAAATGTACCTTTCGAATGGAATGAAGATTGTGAAAAATCATTTCAGTACCTCAAAAACCAATTACTAAGTCCTAAAATTTTGCAATACCCTGATTTTTCTAAAAAATTTTTTATTACCACAGACGCAAGCAAACACGCTTGTGGCGCTGTCCTAAGCCAAGAAAAACACGGTACACTAATGCCAATTTCATACGCTTCTAGATCTTTCACTAAAGGCGAAAGTAACAAATCTACCATAGAGCAGGAACTAACTGCAATACATTGGGCTGTAAAATATTTCAGACCATACATTTACGGCAAAAAGTTTGTGATCAAAAGTGATCACAGACCACTCACCTACCTATTCTCATTAAAGAATCCATCCTCCAAGCTCACGCGCATGAGACTTGACCTCGAGGAATACGACTTTGTAGTCGAGTATATTAGGGGTCAGGAAAATACAGTGGCAGACGCGCTGTCACGCATAGAGTTTCAGGATATTAAGAACATTGAAGTCAACACAGTTCTGAAGGTTACAACCAGACTTCAGACTAAAGCAGGCGTGTCAATTAAAAATAAATCTTCTATACCGCCAACAGAATCAAATAATCTTAAAATTTATGAGGCTATAAATGCCCACGAGCACCGTAAAATACCTAGATTGTATTTTACTAAGGATAAAGTAATTATCCATAAAGGGAAGCAAGTTCTTTCCGATTTTAAGTTGACGGACCTCATTATTAATAGAAAAGTCGACCTAGGTCACCTCTTTCTAAAGCTTGCAAAAATAGCTAATAATATTGGTCTACCAACATTGCTACTCTCACTAGATGACAGTATGCTATTTTACCTAGGAACAGATATTGAAACCTTCAAAAGTAAAGGTAATATAATCTTGCAAGATTTTAACTTAACTATTGTGCTCGTTCCAAAACTTACTAAAGTGTCTTCTGATTCTGAAAAACTAAGAATTATGCATAAATATCATGATGATCCCATTACTGGTGGACATCCAGGCATAACTCGAATGATAAAAAAAATTAGACTTCAATATCATTGGAAAGGCATGACTAGAGACATAGCCAAGTATGTCAAACATTGCCTTCAATGCCAAACCAACAAAACCACGGTTAAAGGCAAGGAGTCCCTCGTTTTAACACCAACTCCTTTAAAAGCTTTTCAAAGAGTGATTATCGACACTATAGGACCTCTTCCTCGGTCAGATTCACAGAATGAATACGCTGTGACTATAAAAAATGGTGATGAAGCTAAACGCTTCGTAGCGTTTTGTAATTATTACCGAAGGTTCATACCAAATTTTGCTGAATCATCTAGACATATCACTAGATTGTCGAAAAAAATGTACCTTTCGAATGGAATGAAGATTGTGAAAAATCATTTCAGTACCTCAAAAACCAATTACTAAGTCCTAAAATTTTGCAATACCCTGATTTTTCTAAAAAATTTTTTATTACCACAGACGCAAGCAAACACGCTTGTGGCGCTGTCCTAAGCCAAGAAAAACACGGTACACTAATGCCAATTTCATACGCTTCTAGATCTTTCACTAAAGGCGAAAGTAACAAATCTACCATAGAGCAGGAACTAACTGCAATACATTGGGCTGTAAAATATTTCAGACCATACATTTACGGCAAAAAGTTTGTGATCAAAAGTGATCACAGACCACTCACCTACCTATTCTCATTAAAGAATCCATCCTCCAAGCTCACGCGCATGAGACTTGACCTCGAGGAATACGACTTTGTAGTCGAGTATATTAGGGGTCAGGAAAATACAGTGGCAGACGCGCTGTCACGCATAGAGTTTCAGGATATTAAGAACATTGAAGTCAACACAGTTCTGAAGGTTACAACCAGACTTCAGACTAAAGCAGGCGTGTCAATTAAAAATAAATCTTCTATACCGCCAACAGAATCAAATAATCTTAAAATTTATGAGGCTATAAATGCCCACGAGCACCGTAAAATACCTAGATTGTATTTTACTAAGGATAAAGTAATTATCCATAAAGGGAAGCAAGTTCTTTCCGATTTTAAGTTGACGGACCTCATTATTAATAGAAAAGTCGACCTAGGTCACCTCTTTCTAAAGCTTGCAAAAATAGCTAATAATATTGGTCTACCAACATTGCTACTCTCACTAGATGACAGTATGCTATTTTACCTAGGAACAGATATTGAAACCTTCAAAAGTAAAGGTAATATAATCTTGCAAGATTTTAACTTAACTATTGTGCTCGTTCCAAAACTTACTAAAGTGTCTTCTGATTCTGAAAAACTAAGAATTATGCATAAATATCATGATGATCCCATTACTGGTGGACATCCAGGCATAACTCGAATGATAAAAAAAATTAGACTTCAATATCATTGGAAAGGCATGACTAGAGACATAGCCAAGTATGTCAAACATTGCCTTCAATGCCAAACCAACAAAACCACGGTTAAAGGCAAGGAGTCCCTCGTTTTAACACCAACTCCTTTAAAAGCTTTTCAAAGAGTGATTATCGACACTATAGGACCTCTTCCTCGGTCAGATTCACAGAATGAATACGCTGTGACTATAATGTGCGATTTAACAAAATACTTAGTGGCTATCCCAATAATTAATAAATCTGCCAGAAATGTAGCGAAAGCCATTATGGAAGATTTTATTTTAATATATGGTCCAATGAACACCATAGTAACGGATCATCAAGTACTTACGGAACTATGCAAACTGATGAAGATAGAGAAATTAAACTCTACAGCCTACCATCATGAGACGCTCGGTACTGTTGAGAGATCTCACAGAACATTCAACGAGTATTTAAGATCTTATGTGTCATCAGACAAATCCGATTGGGATAATTGGTTAAAATTTTTTGTATATTGTTACAATACAACTCCATCTACAGCTCATGGATATTGTCCTTTTGAATTAATCTATGGAAAAGTCCCAAGAGAGCTAAATTTTACCAATACTAACAGCATAGACCCAATATATAACGTTGATGCATATGAAAAGGAAGTCAAATTCAGACTCCAAGTAGCACAACGTAGAGCCGCTAGTCTAATTGAAAATGCTAAACTTCTAAGACAGAAGTTCTCCAATGAAGATTCAAATCCAACCACACTCTATGTTAACGACTCTGTTCTAGTCCGCAATGAAGGAGGGCATAAACTGGATGCAGTCTATAAAGGCCCCTTCACAGTAAAAGAAATTGACCTCTTAAATAATGTCACATTGATGGATACTAACGGTAAACTGTTCACAGTCCATAAGAACAGAGTCAAAAACCTCCATAATGGAGAATTTTCCCCTAGTAATGTGTAGTCAATCAGTTAGAACATCCAAAAACATTTTTATGTTTTTTTTTTATTTCCCATTTTAATTATAGTGAACCTATAATTTTTCACATTAACGTTAATAATTGCTTTTCAATAAGTTTTCTTTTGACCGTTTCTTTTGACTTAATAAAACAAGAAACGGCCAAAATTAATTTTTTTTTGTAAATAAAGCCTCCTAAACATATATTAAACAAACATTAATTTAATTATTTTGTATAAATACATAATTAAAAAAAAAAAAATTTTTTTTCTTATAATTGTAATTCAAAGTTAGAAGAAACCACTTCATTAACTTTATTGCATTTATTTTTTTATTACAACAAAATATCTTTTTAATAACAACAAAATATTTTTTTCTTCCCTAATTCAATGTTAGAAGAAATTCTTCTATTAAATTCATTGCATTTATTTGTCACTTACAACAAATTTTTTTTAACACTTCATGAGTAATTAGCATTTGAAACTGAAAACTTTTTTTGGGTGTTTTCAATTTTTCGAAAAGGGGGAAGGAAATGTAAAGGTCACAGGAACTGGACAACAAAGCCCCTACTTAAATAAATATATATGTATACCAAAATTTTTTGTAATATATAAAAGAATAATCAATTATTCGTATTGATTATTCTTTTCCGAAAAAGGGAGGTGTAGTGTGTTTGACTAGTCGCTGTTACCATACCTTCTGTATGTAACGCGAGCTTCACACTTTGTTGAATCAACAATGTCCACACACGCCAAACTCATTGGTGGGATTATGCTGACCAGCACATTCCCAACAGTGTTTTGTAAGTGGCATTGAACAAAGTATCATATTAATGATTCTTTGTTCAAAATAAATGCCTTAGTTTTAGTGTAATTTTAAGTATCTAGACTTAAGAATAATTTTAAAAGAAACAATCATAAATTAAAGCAAGAGAAGAACAGTCGCACAAGCGGCTGTTCGAAAACATATTTTAAAATTAAAATAATAATAAAGTGTATTTAATAAAAGAACCAAACATATTTTCATAATTCTAAATAAGGAATAAATTAAGGACTAAGGATTAATAAACATATTACAAAACGTTTCGGGGACACCTTGTAGGCCACCACGTTGATCTTGTTGAACACATAAATTGTATCTGCGTCGAGGCTTATTCTCAATACGTTCTGAACGGCGGGTTGTACCGTTTTGATTTTCAATTGCCTTGTTGATTTGGCAATCACTGTCGATGTTATCATCACTGTTGCTATCGCTGTTGTTGTTGTCATCATCGTTGCTACCATATGCGTCTTCATACTCGTCACTGTCGAAGCCAGGAAAAACTTTTCCTTTACCAGTTGACAATTCTACGTCACTTTCCTCCACTGAATTGACAACTTCATCTTCAACGCCAATGTCAACTACGGTAGAATTTCGATTATTAATAATATTCTGATTGACACACACATTGTTGTTGTTCTCAATAAAAACGACATCACGGCTGATGATGATGTTGTGAGTAATCGGATCTTGTAGCCTATACGCCTTACTTTCGCTGCTATACCCCATCAAAATGCATTCTGTTGACTTCGCATCCAATTTATTACGTTTCTGTTTCGGTATATGCACGAATGCTTTGCTGCCGAAAACACGTAAATGTTTCAAATTGGGTTTTCTACCCGACCAAATTTCCTCTGGACAGCTTTCATTACCCCGGCACGGCACAAGATTTATTAAATATGCTGATGTCATAGCCGCTTCAGCCCAATACATATCATCTAAGCCTGCATCCAACAGCATGCACCTCACACGTTCCATGATTGTGCGATTGATGCGTTCAGCAACGCCATTCTGTTCTGGCGTGTATGGCGTTGTTTTCTGATGCTGTATACCACAATCTGACAAATACTTTTTAAATTGATTACCAGTATATTCAGTACCATTATCGGTACGCAAAATTTTTATTATTGCATCACACTGTTTTTCGGCAAAAATTTTAAAACGTTGAAATTCTCCGAAAACATCAGATTTACGTTTTATTGGCACCACAAATACTTTACGTGAGTAGTCGTCGACGAAAGTTAAAAGAAAACGATTACCAGAAAAAGATTCTGTTGGTAGGGGACCCATCACGTCCGAATGCACAATATGTAACAAACCATCTGCACGATGACCAGGCTCCTTAAATGATGCTCGTGTTTGCTTACCTTTTATACAAACAACACATTTTTCATTTACGGCGCCACCACCACATCGTATACCATTTGATGCACCGATCACCTTTTTCATATTACCAGCACAAATATGTGCAAGTCGCCTGTGCCATAATTTAAAATCGCCTGCAGCCATCATTGCGTTTTCGCTTTTGTTCATATTCACAACACAATGCAATTTGTATAAGTTGTCAAAAGCTTTAGCTGTTGCTAACAATTCACCACGATCATTAAAAATTTTGCAACTATCATTTTCGAAAATTACTTTGTTGCCTTTTAATGTCATCTGTCGTACAGAAAGCAAATTAACCGCCATTTCGGGAACATATTCAACATCTTTTAAAAATGCGTTTGTCTCTTTCTCGCCTGACTGCAACACAACACTAACATCGCCCGCACACTCAATAGCCATTTTTTCATTGTTTGCTATTACCACATGTTTATCAACCATTGGCTTTGTGTTTCGCAAAATATTTTCCGAATTTGTCATGTGCGACGTCGCCCCTGAGTCAATGAACCACTCATGGATGTTGTTTTCTGCATCAAGGAAAGCTGATGATGATGAAAACAACGATGCAGCTAACGACGATTTCTCCACTGTATGCTTCTTCTTGGTTGCATTTGACTTTGCCTTTTGTGTACAATTTTTGGCAATGTGCCCCTCTTGTTTGCATGCATAGCATTTTACGGACTTACGTGGGATAAATTTCTTATTAGAAACCAAAGCCTTTTCTTCCACCTTTGATGAATCAAACTTTACATCCTGTAGAAGCAAATTTTTCACCATGTCCACGCTTAATTTTGCCTTCGAATTTTCGACTGCCATTACAAGGGGTACGAATTCCTCTGGCAATCCAGCTAGCATTAACGACGCCACCAATTCATCGTCGAGCCTTAGGCCAGTTTGTTGAACCTTATCATGATCATCTGGCTTACATACTCCTGTACACTTTGGAAGTCAGATAATTTTAGTTGGACCAATCGCTTTAGGAGTTCCACCTTTCTGGTTAAACCAGTATCTTCAAAGGCATTCAACAGTGCGTCCCAAGCCTCTTTTGCAGTGTTCGCCGTCGCTATATGAGCAAAATTGGCTGGCTCTATCATCAGAGTAATCTCGGCAAGTGCACGTTCGTTCTTCTCAACATCATTAGCATTGGGAGGATTAGCTACCCCAACTACCACAATATGCCAACAACCTTTCAGCACCAAATAAGATTTTGCATGGCGTTTCCATACGTCGAAATTTTCACGTCCACGCAATTTTTCAAATGGAAATGACAAATTATTTGAAGCCATTGTTGTACTTAACGATTTCCGGGAGAAATTTCAATAAAACCACGATCAATACAATTAAATTTAATCCAAAATTTAATTATCGCTTTGAAATTTAACCAAAAATGTTCTAAAAAAAAAAATTCTCGCGCGTCATGCGGCCCATAACCTGTTGTTAATAGAGTTAAAAAAGAACAGCCATTTTATTAGAAATTCAAATTATACAATGACATATGATAGTGATATAAAACTTACTGACTACTTTGTATAAATAAGTTATTCAAATATTCACAACATTTTTTAACATTTAAAAATAAAAGGATTTTTAGTCTGATTTAAATGAAAAATTAGTTGACCGGTTTTTTAATGAATTTTCATTTGTTTTATATTTCATTTTACGTTGATTTTACCAACATAATATTTTGAGTGTAAGTATATAAATATGGATGGCATAACCCTAATGGCTGTAACCACATCAATTTTACAACACCATCTGTTGGATGTGTGCCAACATTTTTGAAAAGAAGACATAAACTTTAAATGGTTACTATAATTGTTCTTGCAAAATCTAATGTAAATTTGCATATTTTAACAACTGTTTGTAACAGTTTTTTTTTTACTTTTTTTGCAGTTTAAAAAGGCTGGCGCATTGAAAATGCTAATATTTGTTTTGTTAGGGAAGGACATATTAAGCCATTTTTCAGCAAAAGCTGAGGTGTTCGTATCATCATTTTTCCCTTCACACAAATGTAGGTGAGAATGTATGTGTGTTTAAAGATTTATGAGGAATAATAAATGATAATGCAGTAAGGTGTCAAGAACTCAATACAGTAGACGCTCACAAATTAGAGCTTTCAGTAATTCGAACGTCCAGAAATTAGAATCAGTGTTTGCAATACATTAAACGCTCTAAAATTCGAATTTTAAGTTCTAATTTCAGAGCGTTTTTTTTTTTTGTTATTTGAACACAAGAAATCCGCAATTTATTTTTATTCTGTTTGAACATGTAAAACTAAAAAGGGGAATTACCAAATTTTAGATGTGTTTCCTTATTTGTTGTTTTTTTGTCGCATTTATATATATTTTTGGCATACATGTTAAGTAATGATTAGCTAATGCTAATGATTGCTAATTAACATTGTTTTGTGAAATTCTCTAATTGATCAAACAATTAGAATTAGTTCAACTAATTCCCATTAGCTAATTGAAATTTTTATTCTAATGGAAAACTAATTGCAATTAGTTGCCATTAGCAAAAAAAAATTGGTTAACCTTTACAATTAGAAATCTAATTGACTTCTGATAATGCAATTAGATATTCAATTATTAAATTCAATTGATTCTAATTCGAGCTAATTGAATATCTAATTGCATTATCAGAAGTCAATTAGATTTCTAATTGTAAAGGTTAACCAATTTTTTTTTGCTAATGGCAACTAATTGCAATTAGTTTTCCATTAGAATAAAAATTTCAATTAGCTAATGGGAATTAGTTGAACTTATTCTAATTGTTTAATCAATTAGAAAATATAAACTAATTGCATCAATTACTAATTCTAATTGGAATTTAACCCTTTCATCCCCGAATTTTTTTGAGTAGTTGAAAAAATTTTTTTTTAAGATATTTAAGTTCGTATATGCCTAGATATGAAATAATAAAAAATTTAAAGTTCTAACTATCCTGGTTAAGGATATATAAGATGTTGCCTATAGGCAACATTGGGCAGTTGTGGGTAAACTTTAAACACATGTTAAAGATATTTGATAATTTATGTATTTATTGCAATTTTATTTTATTTTATGTATGATATAATACAAAACAATTTTTTTGTGGATCCCTATTCAACCCAGTGGCTAGTTTATATTTTATTTTTTACGAGTTCTGCTACATAAGATCTTATTCGAGAACTTGCGCTATCGGGTGGTGATGACATTGGTGATGATGGAGAATCTAGTGATGATAGAGCTGGTGAATATGGAACGGTGGTTTATTTTATATAGCTCCATCAACATAGAAGCAAGATCTACTCCGACCATATTTTTTGTTATAGCAATCAACTATTTGCCATTCTACTATTATTTTCATGTTCATCATCAACAATCCCTTCAATCAAATCAGCCACCAATTCGTTTTCGTTCATGCTTTGTTTTGTTTCCTCTATTAAATTCCCAAATATGTGAACTCCAGGCTAGTGGATGATTGCAGGAGGGCTTTAGGAGAAATCTTAGGGAATTATGTGGTGAGACTGTGCTAGGTACCGGGTCACTGCAACATCATCGGCAATGAGATAGCTGATGAGTTGGCGAGACTTATCGGGTGTGGCGGACATACTGCCGGATATCGCGCACGCTGTGACTGGTGCTTAGCAGGTCAAATTCAGATGTGCTGCTGGGCAAGAGTAGGGCCTGGTGTTATCACAAGCCACTGTTTGATAGGCAAGATGGAGGTAGGAATGGGAACTGACATGTCGGATACATGTAGTTTGTGTGAGGACCCAGAGGAGTTGAAGACAGTTAAGCACTTGCTGTGCCACTGTCTCAGGCTACAGATCAGCAGGCTGAGGTGACTGGGTAGCAGATTCCTACGCGAATTAGGAGATGTCTCGGGGAGCGAGAATCGGATTTGTAATGGGGTCATTCCCATTACAAATGGCAGCGCGGCAGAAGACTGAGGACTACGCACATGTAAGGCAGTTTTCTGTTTAGTAGGGTTGTAGTTGGATTGTGCAGTCCAATTTCTTATCTTCCACTATTTCCTCTTTTCCTGTGCTTTCACTCTTTACTTCTCGTATTGTTTCATACTAGAATTCTTTTACTACTAAGGCGTCACAATGCCTATAGGCAACATTGTTTTAAAAAAAATACTGAGGACAAAGCTCCAACTTTTTTCTTGTGTTTGTTGTTTAATATCATTAACTAACCTGTTTTAAATACCAAATTGCATTTTTTACACAAATATTTTTTTTTAATATCAATTTCTTTAGTTTTTTTAAAAACACCCTTTTTCCAAATAATTTGTAATACGTTTGGTCGCTTAAACAAACAGTTCGCAAATGAACACCATCAAAGCTTATTGTATTAAATTCTGCACACACATTGCTAAGATGCATATTTACTAAGAACAGAAAACCGTTTTAAGAAAAAATTAAGTTTTCGGGAGTTATAAGCGTTTGATTGCAATGTTGCCTATAGGCAACAACGGGGCTGAAAGGGTTAACATGTATGATTTTTGGCTAGTTTATTTGTGAAATTCGAAACATGTGTACATATTTTGGAAGTCTCTATTAAAAAGTGAAAGTGTATCATTCGAAATGTCAAATAAACGTAAAAAAAACACTATCATCGGAAACGAAGGTCAAAATATTAGAAAAGCTTGACAAAGGGTTTGAAGGGAATATTAATGTTACGACATCTTCAATCAGCTATATCAAATCACATAGAACAGCAATATTAAATGCTGTTTTCAACACATATCAGGAAGCAAGCAATAAATCTTTGCACAGCGCTGAATACCCAAATATGGTAAGTCATCTGTATGAGTGGTTTAAAGAGAAAGCAAAAAAAAATTTTTAGAGAGGAATATCCCTATTAAGATGAAAATGCATTCCGTGGAAGCAATGGATAGTTTTCCAAATATAAGAAACGACACGGTATTTTTAATTTTAAAAAATACATTTAATGTATTGGAGTGAATTACGTTTTGTTTTCTTGTTTTTATCAAAAAAAATTTAAGTAATTTTTATTTTCTATTCGAAATAAAATCATCCAGAAATTAGAATAATTCAGAAATTAGAATTGCCTCAAAAACAAAGCGGTTCTAATTTGCGAGCGTCTACTGTATAAAGTTTGTTTGAGGGATTGTTTGACTAGGCAAATAGCACAAGTGCATCTGTGTCACCAGTTTGTAGGAACTTGGAAAAAGTAATATAAGACGTTATATGGTAACAGGAATAGTCATAAATATTCATAAAATACTTTTGATTCTCACAAAAATTTTAAGCTAGTTTAATATGTGTTCACGCAATTTCCTTAAATTTCATTTAAAAATCATATTTTTTAATTTAACTAATAATAAAAGATTTTACTTGATGTTTGATGACATAAATTTTATAGTGAGGTTGTGCTTTTTTATCAAAATACTACCAACACGTAAACTTGATGAAGCAGTTTGTTGTGTGTGTTGCCGTGGCGCTTAAATTATAATGTGAAACTTAACTTCTTCCCCATATTATTCTTTACAAAAATATTCCTAAGAATTTCTCATAACACTATACCACAAAAAAAAAATTAACCTCAAAAATTAAATATTTTCTAAGATAAAATGGGGCTGCTTAACACGAATATGACATTCTGTTATTTTTCTCAAGAAGCGTTTTCGAGATATACGCAAAAATCTTGTTTAATGAAGTTGTTTTTGGAATTTCGAAAAATCTCGAGAACTGTTGAACTGAAAAATTTGTGATTTTTTTTATGGTGTTTTCAAAATTCACCATTTTAATACAATCCAGTAAGGCGATAAAAAAAATTTTAAAATTTTCTTTAACATATCGTCGTCCGAAAGTTTAAGTGCTCTATACGCCATTTTGACGATTTTGAGTTAGGAGTTAGGTTTTCGATCCCAAATTTTTCAAATCTGCAATACGTTTTTGGCTATCTCGTCTGGTGGCTGAGATAAATCGTGTCCATTTTGCTCTATATCCCTCAAAACAACAATGTTTTCTGAAATTTTGCACTATATGCCATTAAGTGGCGTTTAGAGCAAAATTTCAATACAAAACATGGAAATTGATTGCTGATGGACATTTTGCTCTACGTGGAGTTAATATTGTTTAATGCAAATATTTTTCAGTATATTTTCTCTAAAAAAGAATTATTAAGAATATATTTTCTCTTACTCTTAAAAAAAACAAGTTAGAGTGCTATATTCGGCTGTGCCGAATCTTTGATACCCTCCACCGACAGTTCGAATATTTCAGGTGTGATATCTATATGATATGTTTTATTATTATTAATTTATCTTTATAAAAACAGACGTCAGCATTAAAATTGATTGCGGTTTAGACCTTTATTAAATTATTGACCGAAAATCTTAAGTAAAATATCAGATTCGTAACAGTTTAAGCCGAACTTAAATGATTTTCGGGAGGAGGATTTATATTGGAGCCATGGTAAGTAAGTAAATGAACCAATCATCCTAAAATTCTGCAGAGTGATTTCTGGTATTAAAAACATAAATTTCAATATATTTCAAAACAGCGGTGAAATTAGTTTGAGCGTTTACATTGAATTTCAGAAGGCTGCTAAATATGGGATCTAAGGTAAATTATGTATATCACAAAATTAATAAAAAATTTTCAGACCATTTGAAATTAAGTTGGAAGAAATTTTACCACAATAAATATATCTGATACGGTTTTGGGTTTATTTAATTAATTTACCAGAGTGGGCTTTATATGGGGCCTATAGTAAATTATTAACCCATCATCACGAAATTTCACAGTCAATTTCTAGTCCTATAAAACTGTGACGTACCAAATTTTGTTATGATAGCATAATTAATTTCGGTTTTAGGCGTACTAAACGGTTTTCCGGGAGTAGGGTTTATATGGGACCTAGGGTTTATTATACACCGATCTTCACAGCGTGATTTTCAGTCGAATAAAACGAATTTTTGCAAAATCTTATATCATTCCGTGCATTGTGCCATCATTTATGTTAGTTTTTATATCAAAATTATCAATTTTTAAGGTGGTGGTTCCACATTTTGATTCATAGCCTCTGATCCTACTAAACCTTTTTTGCTGGATTTCGATCCCAAACAGCTGATGATAACTACAAGCAATTTGGCAGCAAGTTTGTTCATTTCTTTTGAGTTTTTCGAAAGTGAGCGTATTTTTAACAGACGGATCGACTTAGAATTACTCTAGGAGCCAGAATATATCGTTACTTTAATATAGAAAAGCCCTAACTAACATTCTCCTTACTTTACAGGAGAAGGAAAAGACTTAATAAAAATTGTAGTATCGTAGTTGCGATTTTTTTTTAAAGTTTTTTATTAAATTGTTTAGAGAGTTTAATAAAAAACTGCGTTTAAAAAAAATCGCGACTACAAGACTATAATTTTTATTAAGTTTTTTCCTTCTCCTGTAAAGTAAGGAACATGTTAGTTAGGGCTTTTCTATATTAAAGTAACGATATATACTTTATGGGGTTTGAGATAAATAATAAAAAAGTTTCACACGGAAACTTAGTATACCCTCTTCACAGCTAATTGTGGTGGAGGGTATAAAAAGGGGTTAAATATTTTTGAAACACATTTGAACATACATATTTAAGAGAAAAGAAAAAATTCAAAATTAAAAAATTTCCGATCTAAAACTGTTATTCAATTTTATATCTGAAAAAGACAAAAATTACTACCTAAGTCTAAAAATTAAGAAGTTAATTTTGTTATAATAACTTTATAAAATGTATCTTATAATAACTTATGAATAGTTTTTATTTCATTTTGTTCCCAATGAATATACTGTGTTTTTTTTTATAAATTATTTTAGATGTGTTTTATTGCTTTGTTAATGCCATTTTGCTCAACGTGTATGTATTTGCAAGGAAATTTGACTAAGGTGGCGTATAGAGCAAACAGGAATTTTATTACCACTAGAAAATATACCGTTGTAGATGCGATCTGGAGATAAAAAGCATCTATTCAGAATTATCTTTTTAAGACGAATATGTGGTATAAAAATCAAAAAATCCTATCGTGAAGTTTTTTCAGAAAAAATTTCTGAACCTTCAAAATCGATTATCTCAAAATTTATTTTTTGCACGTAGAGCACATAAACTTTCGGACGATGATATATCTTAAAAAATATTTTGTTCCAAACGTAGTAAGCGTAACATTGTTATTGTTGGACAAAAAATTAAAAAAACGACATATTTGGTGAATAGATCAGAATTTAATTTTTCATACACAATTTTTATGTACCTTATTGGGGTTTTTGGTAGTATGCTTGCACTTATGGGTAAGGGTCTATTTCAATATACCGGATGACTTCGTAAATGTAATGTAAACGAATGCGTTGACATGGCATCACAAATAAAAACAATGCACAAATTTTTCAACCGTTGAAGACGGTTACCATTCAATAATGAACTCAAGGCATTGCTTTTAGAAAAGTTGTCTAAAAATTCCATGCCTTTCAGTTATGCAACACATAGGTTATGAAGTAAGCCACTGTCCCGCTTTTGTTGTTTTAATAACTTTTGAAATTTCTAAATTACATTGTATGATAATTATTTAAATATTCACTTGATAACTCTTAGTTTGTTTGTTGTAGTCTGTCTACATTATGAAAAAAGTGTCCGAAGAAAGTTGACCAAAATCTTTTTGGAGCCTTATTAATTTTATTTTCACTTCTTAGCCAGATTTGTCAATAAGACTTGGACTGGAAACGTAGTTTATTCTACGTGTTTTGTTAAATTAACTTAATTTGGTAAGGGCATGGAGAAGTATTTGTCATTCGGTGAGGCTTTCGAATGAAGGAATCCAATTGATCATATGACTGATTGCTTTATCTGCATGACGAAATGTACAGCGGAAAAAATGGCTATGTTATTTTTCCGGATATATATCGTTTGATGTTAATTCCCAAAGCGAAAACCTTTAGCATTGAAAGTAACATCAGATAATAAAGCAGAAGATTTAAATCTGAGCTTTTATTATACAGGTGATACGAATATTAAACTATGAGTCAAAACGCACTGAATGATTAACATCGTGACTTTAACTTGTCATAACACAGAAAAAATTCTCCAAAATTTTTCACCAATTAAAGTATTAGTCAAAAATAAAATCAGTTTTAATTAAAAATTTAATCAAGTGAATTAAACGTTTAATCAAGTGAATTAAACGTTTAATTAATACTATTAACTGGTTTAATTGATACTATTTATTTGTTTACTGGTGCAAATTTAATTAATCACAAAATTTTTAATTGAAATCAATTTTTATTTTTTGCTGTGAAGAGACTCGAAATTACTCGCTTCATGTTTAAAAGAAAGAGCCTTTTCGGACACAGGGACATGCGTTTTTTTACTTTCGCAATCGCTCCAAGATATATGAAAATCTTTTCAGAAAGTAGTAAGTTGGGGATACAGTAACGGACTGTAGTTTATTTAAGAAGTATTCCGTTCAGTAATTTTTAAATAAATAAATATTTAAAATTCTAAGCAAATTAATTTTTAAGTGAGTCTAACTTTAGTTCAAAAAACTAAGTGCATATTATAACGGATTTTCAGTTGTAATAATATTGTCCGTTGATTAAGTTAAATGAATATTCAGGTTTTTTATATAAATTAACTATCAAAAAACTAACTAGATATTCCGTAAAAAACAAAGGAATATTCAGTTATTTTATATATATTTTATATAATTTAACTACCAAAAATAAATTTTTAGTTATCTAAAAAAAAAAAACGATTTACTTGTTCAGTGTAAAAAAAATCCCATTTTCTATTTGTTAAAATTATTTAGTTAAATATAAAAATTTTTTAAAGTAAAGTAATTGCGAAATCACATCGGCCATGCTGCTGGTGCAGAATATTGTGAGTATACAAATTGATTTTAAATATTTTTTCTTACAATTTGTTTTTTTATTTGTTATAAATGAAGAACAATTTGATATAGATTTGAATATGAAAATTTTAAATTCTTAATTGATTTTGATATGGATATTTCCACAGAAAAGTATACTTTTGTCACGTTACGACACCAACCATTTTAAATTGTTTAACAAAGAATAATGAAAATATTTTTAATTAGGCTTATTAAGTTCATAAAATTTAATTTTCACTAAATTATTATTTTTTTTTTTTTTTTTTTGAAGAAACGAATTTTAGAACATGAAAATTAATTAAAATTGTTATTGATAATTTTTCATTCTTGACTGTAGCCGGGCTCGAACCCTGGCCGGCAGGTTATCCTGACATGTTTCAATCGCAACCACTCGATCTCCTCAGATGGATTTGCCATCGACGACTGCTGACGTCAATAGTCAAACAACATTCCTTAAACCAAATTGTAGTTTAACCTTTTTGGAAGATCGAAATTTGCTTTTTTTAATGATTATCCATTTTAATTGATTTTACATGTTTTTCCTTAGTTTTGTTTTTTCGTACTTTTGTCAAGAATTCTTCTTGAAGTCCAAAGTAAATTTTTTGTTTTTACATTTTTGGCTTTCTTTTTCTTGTTGACCTTTCCCAGCACAACTTGAAGGACAAATGAACAAATAGAGCTCGTGCCTTAGCTTTAACAATAATAAGTATTTTTGTGGTTATTTTTTGGAACTATTTATGGTTTTTAATCCAATTTGTTTTTTTTTTTTTTAATATTTTTAATTAGGCTTAAGTTCATCAAATTTCATTTTCATTAAATTATTTTTTTTTTTTTTTGAAGAAAGGAATTTTATAACATGAAAATTAAAAAAATTGTTATTGATAATCTTTCATTCTTGACCGTGGCCGGGATTCGAACCGCGGCCGGCAGATTACCATGACATGTTTCGATCGCAACCACTCGATCTTCTCAAATGGAATTGCCGTTTTACACTCGCAGCCATCGACGACTGCTGACGTCAATAGTCAAACATCAATCCTTAAACCAAATTGTATTTTAACCTTAGGTAGATCGAAATTTGCTTTTTTGAATGATTATCCATTTTAATTGATTTTACATGTTTTTCCTTACTTCAGCAGTCGTCGATGCTGCGAGTGTAAAACGGCAAATCCATCTGAGGAGATCGATTGGTTGCGATCGAAACATGTCATGGTAACCTGCCGGCCGCGGTTCGAGCCCCGGCCACGGTCGAAAATGAAAGATTATCAATAACAATTTTTATTAATTTTCATGTTGTAAAATTCCTTTCTTCATAAAAATAATTTAATGAAAATTTAATTTAATGAACTTAAGCCTAATTAAAAATATTAAGAATTTGGATTTGGATTTGTATTTTTCTTTATAATTTTATAACTTTTGTTTAGAAAATTAATATATTGAATGAATTTAAAATAATGTAGAATCATCTTACGCATGCCTAATTACATAAAAAGTAAAAACATAAACATAAAAGTATGATGGACCAAAATGTCGCATGCAACATGTAGCGTGCGACAGTGATTAAAATTAAATAAAAAATAAACTACACAATATTTTTGAATTAAATAAAAACCATTATTAAGATACATCAATGCATAATATTTTAAAATTAGTCGCATTAAAATATTTTATCAGGTTTCGTTGAAATCAGTATTTGAACTGTTTGCCGTAAAAACAACTTCTGTCTTTGTCACATGCAAATGCCTTGGGTTTATTTTAATTTTCTTGAAAACGAACAATTGCTCAAAATCAACCTAAGCACAAATTATAGTGCTAATCAAGAGCTATAAGTTTCGCCTTTTGTCAAAATAAAATTAATGTTTTGGTATATGTTTTTTCACTTTTAAGGCGTACGAATGTCGCATTCGACATTGGAGAAATGCCCATATGTACATATCTGATACTTAGTTATTTTTCGATAAATGTTACTGTTAGCGATATTTTTACGAAAACCCGTTTTTGATGACCTTTAACCCCACGTTACTTTTTTAGCTGCACATAAACGGTGAGTTTTAAGATGTTCTTTAGTACCACAAAAGGAAGCTTCGTGCAGAAACTCAAAAATATTGTAAATAGAGCAAAATGTGATTGTTTGCTTTCTGCAACCATCTTGCAACATTCCATCATCAGTTTTTTTTTTTTGTAGTGATTTCAAAGTCGAATATATTTCTTTAAAGTTTAACATTTTTTATATTTTTCCTAATTAAATTTTTATAAGCCAAAGGAAATGTTGAGTTTAAAAAAGTTTTGATGAGTTTTTCTCTAAGAAAAAGAAGAACATTTTAAGCGCACGTTGTCTTTTTACTTTCATAATAGGGGAATTCAACGTTAGGTGCATTTTAGGTTGCAAATATTTGTTATTTTAATGATTTCGTCATTGACAATTAGCGGTATTTTAAGCAACTTTGCAATGCGAGATTTTAAATTATTGTTTACAAATGTCAGCTGTTCCGCAATCAGGCCTGCTGACGCAATACACGTAGCAAAAAAAGCTATACAGATTTAGTATTGCGCAAAACTCATGATATGGCAATTGTAATTCTGTGTATTTTATTGTTGGACTGCAAACAAAAGCTGTATTGTTTTGCGTTTGCACTTTCGCAAAACCATTTCCATTAAACACCGAATTCCGCTAATATATAATTGGATGTTTTTAGCTACTGTTGCTATTTTTGTTCATTATTTTCCCAAAGTTTTGCAGTTTTGGTTTCTTCATTGTTGTTGTTAGCAGAAGTCAAAATAAATAAAATCTGGTTGTTTAACTCAGTATAAAAAGAAAAATAACTTTTGTTTATTTCGTTGTTTGTTTGCTAGTACTCTACTATTGTTTTATAGGCAATGAGTCCATTATATTCATTTACGATTTTGCTATCGACCAGCATAAAATATATATGAGTTTTTTTATACATTACCGTAAAGTTACTTGTATAAGTTCTTTAAATATAAAAATATTCATATGTAAGTTGACCTAAAAATAAATATGTTGAATTTTTTTATAGATTGGCTCACAATCTGCAATCACAATATTGCGAAAAAGTCGTCACCCTATCGGAAGATGCTACAATTTTTGCAATAGGCAGTTTCAATTCTGCTTTGACATTTGTGAAGTAAACAGATACAAGATACATGTCAGTATGAAATGGAGCTCTATATTCTTTAAGAAAGCGAAATAATTGTTTTGATTTTCTGAGAGCTCATTTCCAGGTCGCATAATCTGTCGTTTTTGGTGATTTGCACTGGCCTGCAAGATCGCGCGATTTAACCGTTCTTGACTTTTTCGACGTTACGATTCTAAGTCAACAAGCCTCAGACTCTTGCAGTCCTCAAAGATAATACCCGTCAGCAATGCGGAAACACATCGCCGAAAGCAAGAGTGATGGAAAATGCCATAAGTTGCTGCCGTACAGTGCTGCCAGTGGATTTTTCAAAAAATACCTACACATGCTAAAAAAATCCGATTTTTCCCTACACGTTGAAAAAATTTCCCCTACAAAAATCCCTACGCATTATTGTTATTAAAATAGAAGAAAATAATAAGTTATAAGATATAAATTTTACTCGAATATGTTTATTAAAGCTTTGACAAAAATTAAGTACAAGACAAAAAAATAATACATATTTATGTACTTTTAATAAATTCAATTAAATCTTTCAACATTGAATAATATCCCAGTGGTATAAGGAAGAACCATTGTCATTAGTAACTAGCGAAATGGTTGGCATATTCACTCTATACACCAATGGCGCTAATAATAGTGTATACCACAGTGTACACACATATCTCTTTCTCCAGACACTTACAGCAGTAACAATTGGTACCCACTATTCGTTAGCTTCTTCGCTAACCCTAAGTTAAGCAGGAAACATATGTTTTAATGATTAATTCTTTATTTGTCACTAAGGCATTGATGTCCATTTTGGGAAACAATTGTTTAGAAACCCCAATACTTTGTTTTAAAGACATCTTAGAAAAAATATATACAACTTTTTAAACTACAAACAAATTTTTAAGCTATTTTAGGGAAAATAAAAATTTTTAACCCTTTTGGACAAGAAAATATTACTAAAAATACGTTTTTTCTGCATTTATTTCACAAATAATGCGATATGACGAAAAACCCCTACATATTGGAGATAATAAAAAATCTGTCCGATTTTTCCTACGCTTCTATTTAAGTATCAAAAATACCTACATGTAGAGATTTTCCCCTACTTCTGGCAACACTGGTGCCATACCACTATCAATTCTGGCATCTGCTGATATCATTTTTTCATTTTAATTTATACATTAGATAGAAACAAGTCCAAAAGCGAGACAAAAGTTTTTAATTTATAAACAAAAATTACGATCAAAGAACTTCGGGTGACAACTTTTGCGCCCCCCTTTAATAAAAGTTGAAAATTCGGTTCGTTTTTTTATACATTATTGGTCAGAGGCCTCGTAAAGCTTATCTGCATATATTCTAGAATCATATGAGAACGGGAGTTGACTAACAATGAACTTTTATCGCTGCGTTAGTTTAAATGGGTCTTTCGAAAAGCTGTCCAAAAAAAAATGTTTCTTTTACTTCTGATTCATTAAATGTAAACAGTAGCTGTCAAACCAGCTCAAAAATTGAAAAGTTGTACACAAATTTTCGTTTTTTGTTCGACAGTCTTTGGTTTCGACTGCAGTTTTTTAAACCCTGGGTAAAATATAAATGTAGTAAAACAACACTAATGCCTCTTTTTAACATTTCGAAGCCCTCCTTAAACTGACGGACTTTATCGTAGCACTATGCAAGTAAGTGTAATATAAGTAATTGTTAAAAGTGAGCAAAGAGGTAAATAAATGGGCAGGTTATAAATACAAATTAGTGTTTCACACATTAATTACAAATTCTGATACAAAATAATTATATTTTTTTTAATAAATAGGCTTCGGGTAAAACTTTGTTCACAATAAGAGCAAAAATTTCGTTTTTTCTTCTATCTTATTTCTTCCCAAAGTATTTCATATATTTTCCTTTCATTTTTCAAACAAAAATGTAACTAAAGTTTTAATTAATTTAAGAATTTCATAAAACGCAATATTTGTATGGGAGCCCCCTAAGGGAAATTCTTAAATTAATGAAAAATTTGTCGACTTTTGGGAATAAAATCAAAAGTTGCAAACAGATTTTAATCATTTATGGCTTATTTTGTTTGTAGCTTCGTTTTTTATAAGTCTGCAAAAAATTAGAAGCCTAGCTGCATTTTTTAATTTTTTATGAATTTTTAAAAAACAAAAATTTCGAAATTTTGATAAAAAAAATTTATTTATTTTTCAAAAAAAAATTATGTTTCAATAACGACTACTCATATTAGAAAAAGAGTTTTACTTTTCTGAAATGAAATTTTATTGCGGAATTTCGGTTTGTTTAGTAATTTCAATAAACTAAACCGTTTTTGAGTTACGCGAATATATGTTGTGCAACCTCCTCCATTTTCGAAATAACGGTATATCTCGAAAACCAGAGCCAATCTGAAAAAACCGCGGGCACCACTGGATTCAGCGTCCCCGAATTATGTTAAAACGCAATGTGCTTGGCTTGTCACGAAAAAAAAGTGTCAATTTCATGCACAGTGTAATAAATTCGTAACAGAACAGAAAGCTTAGACTAAAGGAACTGGTGGGACCTTCCCTTAATTGTGATTGCGAGAATAAATCATTCTTATTTCATAACTTTCGACGGAGTTATGAAACAGATCCCTAGACCTCTATTAAGCATCTGTCTCGATAAGAAAGTCCGTCGACAAGCCCATTAGTTCGTCCACATCGGCTTCTTAATTCAGTATTGTCCTTCTGTAACAACAAAATTACTGCTGTTGTTAAAAAACATGTTTAAAGCAGTGTTCGAAAAAAAAACAGTACATTATTTAGCGTTCGGCTCACTCACCTAAGAACGATATCTTGTTTTAAGTAATTGTGTTGACGAACACAACCATTAATACCGTTTGTAGCTATTTTCAAGAAAGAGCGGAACATTATATAATGTAATGTTCTCCGTTAAAAAACAGAACAATTGTAGTGATACTGTAGACAAATATTATATTTTAATGTTCTATAATGTTTCTTTTTTTACATTGATAGGGAAATAAACAAACAAAAAAATTTAGCAACGACCGCAGCAGCACTTGCGTTTTTCACAAATCTACCGAGCCGAACACTAAGGAGCGATATTTAGTGTTTATTTTTGAGCACTGGTTTTGAGGCCACCTTGCTTAGTTTTATGTATAATGTACCCGATTGTTGAATTAACTTTCATTTAAGTGAATAGTCAAAAAAAGAATTTTGTATTTAAAAGATTTAAAATATAAAGGCGATTTAAAAACAAACCTAAAAAACTACATAGCACTAACATCATATAAGTGTTAATGTTAAGCATTTCATGGCTGTTGTAGACTGGGTATAACATTGAAAAGAATTAAAACAAGTGCTTTCGAATAAAAGTAATAACCCTATAGGGAAGCGAACTGACACCAAAGTAGTCCCGTAATAGGTCTTTGGTGGTAGAGACCGGTTCTAGTTCTAAACCACTTTCACATGAGGTTGTCATTGGAAGGGGTCAATTGACGCCATTTAACCAGTCATACATCTATTCTCAATGAACGTGTTTAATGCTATTTACTACAATGAAGTGTTGTTTCAATAAAACGTCATATTATCTCAACAAAATAAGTTCTGAACTAAATTTTAGAACCAAATTTTTTAAACTCCCAAAAAATGTGCCACACCACCGGTGAAGACTGTACTGTAATTCATTACTTTTTCTACTTTTTTGTTCTTCATATGCAAGTTAAATGATTTGTTCTCCTTTCACTGGTCATGAGTTCTTTCTTTTTGTATTTTTTAAACTCCCAAAAAATGTGCCACACCACCGGTGAAGACTGTACTGTAATTCATTACTTTTTCTACTTTTTTGTTCTTCATATGCAAGTTAAATGATTTGTTCTCCTTTCACTGGTCATGAGTTCTTTCTTTTTGTACTTGTTCTATTTTCACAAATCCCAGGAGTAATGTTGGAACAGTCTGGAGTCTGTTGGAACAATTGATACAAATTTTCCGCAGCGAAGTACTGATTTTTTAGGAATGCAGAAATGTTGATATTTTCAGTATTTTTTAAACTATTTTCTATAGGGGAGGTAGGGGCATTTTTGCTTCTCCGAACAAATTTTCCGCAGCGAAGTACTGATTTTTTAGGAATTCAGAAATGTTGATATTTTCAGTATTTTTTAAACTATTTTCTATAGGGGAGGTAGGGGCATTTTTGCTTCTCCGAAACTATCTAACTGATTGGATTGATATTTAAAACTTAGATACATTCCTATTTAGATGCACAAATAAGCTACAAATGTATTTTTTCAAAAATCACTCTACATGGGAAGGGAGCGTAGTACCACACACCGGGTATCCGGTTGTGTTTGATATAATTCGGTCTTACTTTTATGAAATGGATTGTTTTAAGTTATTTATTTAATACATACTAATGTTAATTGGATAGTTCTTGTTTTTTTTTTCAAGAACAAAACCTAGCATATCTTAATTTTATTTTTTTTTATTCTGGCCGAATTTTTAGCGATTTAGAAAATTTAGATTTAGAAATATTTTATACATCAAAATTATCTGGCAACAGTGCGTATGCCAATTTTTGACGAGACACGCAAACAGTGACAAAATTACAAGAAATTACAAATTTGCGACGTTGGCAGCCGTAATGAATTTCAGTATATTTGTTTTTGCGGTATCAATATCACTGTAGATATTAAAATTTAGCGGTGTTTAAGCGGTATAGGTATTAATAGATTGGCACAGCCCAGTTAAATACATTTACTTGTTAATTAAAAATATGCAATCGGTGTAGAATAATATATAGTCGGCCTTGCCCAAAAGTATTTTAATTTTTGTTTTTACAAAAAAATGAACTACATTTACTGTGATAAAAAAATTAGGCCAAAGTAGAAAATACAACCACTAGCACAGCAGAACAACAGCTGACAAAAGAAGTTTCCTTTTCTTTTTTTATAGAATTTTTTGTTTTGATATTTTTTATTTTAACCATTAAACACCAAAAATAGTGAAACACGAAAACAAACAGTAGTTGGATACGGATGTAGAAAGGACAAAAAACTTTTTCTTTGAAAGACAATTTTAACAAATACAAATTAAATTAAAATTTTATATTTTTGATAGCAAAGTTTATGGTGGTTTTTTATGACGCTGTTTCGTTATAGTTTCCATAAATAATAAAGAAAACTTTGATGGAATATTGCAAGTTCCAAGACTTTTTAGTTTCTGGGGATGGCAGGAAAAAATGTTGCTTCTCCCGGGAGCAGGACTTAAAAATAAAATATACATTTTAAAGCAAAATATATAAGAATCGTATATAACATACGTATATAACAAATATCGGGTTCGTTAACCAGAGACAGAGAAATTCGGCTGCATGAAATAACCCACAAAAAAATAATGAAGTAGCACCCCAAAACAACAACGATTTTTGAGGGGCTATTTCATTTTGTTTGGCTTGTTATTTCATTATTTTAATTGGGGCATCATTTCATATGAAATAATTCCCTAAAATATAATTTTAAAATAAAGACAATATATTTTTTGGGGTATTATTTCATTTTTAAATTTATATCGAAAACGTTTTTGGGCGCAAGGATTTTCTCCTCTATCGTATGTCTCTGCGTAGCCGGCCTTTGGTCAGTCACAAGGCCAATCTTAGGAGCTTTAATTAGCGAAGACGTTGTTTGGTATACGAAAGAGGAGAAAATCCTTGCTATTCAAAGCAGCTTTACTTAGCAAATACGGTGTTTGGTATATCAAAGAGGGGGACATTTTTGCGCCCGGCCGAAGTTCCAACCATGCTATCTGTCGTGCGATTATTTAAACCAAAACTGTACACAGAAAAAATTCACCATAGTTTTTCACCAATTAAAGCATTAATCAAAAATATAATCAGTTTTAATTAAAAATTTAATCAAGTGAATTAAACGTTTAATCAAGTGAATTAAACGTTTAATTAATACTATTAACTGGTTTAATTGATAGTATTAATTTGTTTACTGGTGCAAATTTAATTAATTTTTTAATTAATATCACAAATTTTTTAATTGAAATCAAGTTTTATTTTTTTCTGTATACAATTAATTGTAATATACATATTGGGGTCTTATTTCATTTCAGGAATTGGGGTCTTATTTAATATGAAATAAGCTTCCAAAAATTAGGGTATTATTTCATTTCTGTTTGGGGCGTTAGTTTTTTTTTTTTTTTTGGGTTTATTTAACTTTTAAATTGGTGTTTAATTGCATATGAAAAGAGGCCCAACACTTTGGGTGGTTATTTGGCTCCACGAAAAGCCCCCCAATGAAATAACGCCCGAACGAGAAATGAATTATTCCCCAAATTTTTTTCATACATTTTTAGGTGTTATTTCATATGAAATAACTCCCAATTTTTTTGGGCCGCTTTTAATTTTTTTTGGGAATTATTTTATTCCTCATTTGGGGTTTTCAAATTATGAAATAATCTCCAATGAAATAACAACCAACAAATTTTTAAAATTCGGGGCTTGTTTCATAGCGTGCATAATTTGGGTGTTATTTCATTTGTTATTCGGGGGTTATTTCATTTTTTGCGACTTTGCTGTTGGTCCATAATGACTTCATGAAATCCTTGGTGAAACTGACTCTTTTATGAATTTTGGGCATAATTTCATTTTTGTTGCTGATGGGGCTTATTTCATTGGGGTTTATTTCATTTTCATCATTGGGTGTTATTTCATATGAAATAACGCCCAAATATTGGGGGTTGTTTCGTTTTCGCTTTGGGGTTTATTTCATTTATTTTTCGATGTTATTTCATTCACTTTTTTTGGGTGTTATTTCCTATTTTTTGGGGTTTATTTCATTGGGTGTTATTTCCTGGGCGTTATTTCATTGGGGGGCTTTTCGTGGAGCCGGTTATTTTATAATTTTTTTTGAGGGTTTTATTTGGGGGGGGGGGGGGTTATTTCATGCCGTCGAGATATTTAATTGAGCAGCACTGCTTTATCTTTCTAGGCAACTGGCTTGACAGTTCTCAATTATTTTGATGTAAGTTTAATTTGCCGATTTATTATGAATATACTTACGATTTGAATATACAACGATTTGAAAATGTTTCATAATCGTCCATGCGAATGAATTAATTGTTGTTTAATTTTTCAACAGCTGATTATTTTACACTTTACCTAATTTTTTAATGTTCTGAAACGATTTAAAAAAATATTTACTAGTTTTAACTTTTTAAATTTAATTTATAATGAAGTTTTATGTATTGTATATATGTATGTTTATGTAGAAATTATTTAGGTTTTGTCTAGTTGCTCTGTATTCTGCTCGCACAATGGTGAAGGGTATATAAGATTCGGCACAGCCGAATATAGCACTCTTACTTTTTTTTCTAGTTCGGAATAAAATCAACTGTATTATACTTTAACCAAGAGCATTTTGAGATTGATTCAATATTAGTTTTTTTTACGAAATCGCGATTGAATATGGATAATTTAAGTATTTCGCGATTGAAAATCAGTACTTAAAGCAATTTTTCTGTATTTGATTCAAGAAAATCTGTACTTACCGTACTATTAATACCGCTTCGGATGGATTTGAGTACGGATGGAATGATTTTTCTTTTGAGTGTAGTATTCTGGTTATTTTGTTAACTGTTTATGGTTTTTTTATCCAAATTTTGATATTTTAAATTAGGCTAAAGTTGTTAAATTTAATTTTTATTAAGTTATTTTCAGGAAGAAAGATAATTTTACAACATGAAATTAATTAAAATTTATTGATATTTTTCATTCTTGGCTGCCGCGGGGATCGAGCCCAGGCTTTTACGAACAGGTTACCCTTTCATGTTTCGATTGCAACCACTCAATCTCTTCAGAGGGGTTTTCCGTTTAACACTCACAGCCATTGACGACTGCTGGCAGTCAATAGTTTATTTTTTTAAACATTAAATTGACTGCTAACATTCCAGCTCGATCCCTTGAATTTCGTACTTTTATTTTAGTTTTTTTCACAACTTCAAAAACCTTTTGTTCGTAGAACTCTTTAACCGTTCAAATTTACGAATACACATACATACAATTTATCGTTTGCTTTCATTTTAGCGGCATGGGAGGAAGCACAAAGTGACAAACGCCTTTAAAATTTTCGTTTGGCAGACTTCAGACACTCACGGTAATTGAGTAGCGTGCTGGTGGAAAAATTGTGAATGGAAACTCCGTCACAGTATGTGAATGCTCTGCTATTTCTTTGCGTTCCTTGTTGTTGGAATTTTTCATTTTGTGAATTTGAATTCAAAGGAATGCCACACACAGTATGATAAATGACAAAAAGACTTAAAAATCAACGTGCAAAAAAAAACCTGGGCATAATGGTGGCAAACGACAAAAGCAAACTAAAAGTCCCACAGAAACCATTAAAGGTGGGTTAGCAAAAAAAAATTCAGCCCGATTCTTTTGCAAACAACACCTTAATTGACTTTCAACCCGACTAACTGTAGCAAAAGAAAGTCGATTAAAGAGCCAATTTTTAAAGACAGTTTGCGATTAAACTTGGCGCAAAATAAGTAAAATCCCTATAAAATGCACAAGACTTTTCTGATGGCTAAAACTTATCAATTACATGATTTTATACACTATTTAAATATTGCCTTTATAATGTCTTCAATACAACCATTCAGCTGGAGTGGTTCATTAGCAATGGAACGACGTAAACCAAAAACAACTACATCACCATTCTCAATGCGGTGCGCTTTAATTGTTTATTACCAAAGTCTGGTTTATTTTTGGTGCAGTGAACTTGATTTATCAGACGTTTGGCATGTTTATATACATATTTTCTTACACCCCTTACGGCAAACCTCTATACCGCTGCAAATATGGAGCCAGAATATAAAATTGCTTTGGATGCCCATGTATCAGAGACTCGTGGCATAATGGGCTTAACTTTGATGGCTGCTTGCAAAATGTTCATAATGTTTTGGCATGGAAAACGTGTGTACATCAAATTTGTAAGAGAAACTACAGGAAATGTTTCCTCCCGAACATGTGCAACATGGTAAGAAACAGTGTTTTTAATGTATCCTTTCGCCTTCAGAATGATGGCTTATACGTAAAGCAGTCATTGGTGAATAGAAAAAGTAATTTACAGAGTTAATGGTAGTGTACAAATTAAAAAAAAAAAAAAATTAAGTGATTAACCCATTTAAGCCCAAACAAAAACTACCGGACAAAATATAAAATATTGTTTATTTTATTATTTAATTCATTACATATAAACAAAAAACAAAAAAAAAATTTTTTTTTCCCTTAATAATAAAAATTATAGACTAAAGTTCCTTCGAGATGTCACAGTATTTGCCTGCCGAATTTCAAGAAAATCGGTTGATGAGTTTATTTCACGCACAATTCCCTACTTTCTTTCAGATGTTACACATCAAAGTTAAAGAAAGCCGGTTGATTAGTTAAGATGATTTAGGAAGGGGGAGCTTTTACCCCTCTTGCCCAATTTAATGCCCTTTTCCCCATTTCCTCTTACACAGAGAAAACAGATTCGTGATCACAACCGAATTTGGCGCCAATCGAATTTCGTCGGTTGCATGTACCTATCACACAATTCGGTTCCAATTACTGAAAATTTTGTTGCTTAGCATAATAGTTTTGATAGCAACATTTGAATTTTAGTACACTATCATTCATAATAACAGATATTGTTAGTTGTTAGTATGATTATTTGAAACAAAATTGTGCTTATACCCGAATATATGATAGCTACAACTGAATTAACACATAATTGGTGTTCATAACAAGAGATGTGATTGTCGTTATCAATATATTTTTTTAACCGTTCAAATGTAGCCCATAACGGGCAAGGACTTGTCCAAAGGTAATCCCAATGAATGGAAAAAATGGCTTATTTAACAGTACGATGTCCTAGGGCAGGACCATATAACCCAGCTTGCATTACAAAGGGGAAGTCTTAAAACTACTCCATGGTATACTCCAGAGGATTAGCTTTGAAATCGTTTCAAAACGAAGACATGTCGTTAAAAAACGAAGACATGTCGTTTCACTGCAAACTCTTTTTAATAATGACATGGTCAATACTTGCACTACATTGGACCAGTCCAGGATCAAAATGGATCAAGTAGTCCAATATAATTTGCAGGGTATAACAAAAATAATACATACATACAACATATGTACGTGTATATGTTCATACCTATAAGAATACGTAAATAACTTACCATTATTTATTAAGTTTTTGCACATTTTCCATTTTTGACAGCAAAGATATTTTTTTAAATATAAAATTACAAATTATTTTAATCTATCAAATGTCTTGACAGAAAATTTAGTAAGCAATTGGGGCTTTTAACTAAATTTTGGTTGTGAATTCCGAATAATTATATTTTCATTCGTTATACTCGAATTGAAACTATTCCCACAGTCAATAATTAGCTGCAATAAATGAATTAACATTTATATTACAAAATTTGTTGACGAAAGCAAATTATTGATTGCAGTGACCAATATTCAGTATTGCCTAATATTAAATTCGGTTGTGATTCAAACCATTTGTACTAATTTTTAGAACTAAATTAAATTAGTTATCATAACTAATAAAAGAATTGAAGGAATCATATTTCAGTTGGAACATCCTTTTAATAATCAAGAGAATTAAAAATCATTTAGAAGTATACATTTGTAATAGTTGCAATAATAAATCATGTTACTTGATCAATATTTTATTACTGCAACCGTTTCCCAACCAATTTGTTTTCTGTGTGTAGATGTTACAGTGTCTGCATGCCAAATTTTAAGAAAAGGGAGGGGGAGCTTTTACCCCTCTTGCCCTATATCACGCCCTATTTCCTTTGAAGTATTACAGTGTCTGCATGCCAAATTTTAAAAAAGCTCGTTGATTAGCTAAGAAGAGCTTTTACCCCTCTTGCACTATTTTACGCACTCTAGCGATATGAACTTGCCGAATCAAGGTCATGTGATGTATTTTATGATGGTCAGAATTGTCTTTTTTATTACAAGCTGCTGAAATTGGATCAAGCGATTACCAAAAACAATGGATTCGTATTAAAAAAAACGTTCGAAATTTTGCGAGCAGATATGAAGCCATAATATTTTATCATAAAGATCGTCACATGTGGCATGACCAGTAAGAAACTTTTTGGAACAAGTACTTGTGACATAGTGCCTTACCTGCCTTAAAAGCAAGACATTGTCTGTTCCAAATACCATACTATTTTATCATAAAGACTCTCGACTACATGTGGCAACACCAGTTAACAACTTATTAGAAATAATGCTTGGGGATTGCGCTTGCCCCGTCTTATAGTCAAGACTTTGTCCGGTCTAAATACCATTTGGTTTGATCTGGAATACTCTTTACTTTTAAACAGGGTATATTGAAGTGGCTTGATTCGTTTAGGTTTGAGGCCCTAAACGAATCAAGCCAATGATAATATCTTCTGGTGCGGAGTCCATATATTGCAAGTCAGATGGAAAAAAGGCCTTAGTTTAACAATGGCCAATACGTCTTATTAATTTATATTGAATTAATATTTCAAAATAAAATTATCTAAACTGCAATACTAAACATGTCTGGAGTAGAAAAGAATAATATAATTTAACCTTTTAAGTATTCCATTTGATATATCGCACTTGAACACAAAGAAGGTACTGACTCAAAATTTAAAAGCAAACCATTTTTTAAGTAAATAGTAGAGGCATATGAAAGATTATTTTTAAATAATTTTTACAGTGGGTAGATGTGAGTATTTCGTGTAGATTTTTCTCCAATAATTGAAAAACTATAAATTTTGAGCCAATACCCTCTCTATGATGAAGTGCCATATCGTCAGCTCATTATTGGTTTGGCGCATATGCCAAAAAGTCGGAGTGTAGAAAAACGACAAAGAAGATTTACATGAAGATTTCTTAAAATGTATACGATAGAATATTTTTATATTTTCACCGCTGCTTCCGGCATATGTTTTGAAGAAAAATGTAAAATTTTGTCAACTTTCATGAATGAAGTTAGAGGTTAATAGTATTATCATGATGAACATATCGAAAACAATTGCTACAAAAACAATTGCATAAAAACTGCCTAAACTACTTTTTTTCTTACGGCAATGAAGCAAAGCAAGAATGAAATTTGTTTTGTACGTTTTTATATGAAGAACTTGATGCAACTGCCGAATAGTGTTGTGTAGAGCAAAACAATACTTAAAAAGCTTTAAAATAGTTGATATGGAGCAAAATTAATGCTTAATATCTCAGAAACCATAAACAATTTCGAGAAACTGTTTTTGGATTTAGAAAGAGGGTATTAAAAAATATATTCCTCATACCTCTAATTTTTTTTTTTTTTTTTTTTTTTAATGATCTGTAGGTCAAACCAATAATGAACTGACGATACACGTATGTGTCTGTTATCATGCTTTTTAAATTTTACTAAACTTTTTTCAATTTAGATTTCAATCGTTTATGTTGTGTTTATTATTATGCAAATGCTCTTGGAAATTTAATAAAACTTACAACCATATTTTTTATCAGTGTACGAAAATAAACACTTAATATCGTTCCTTAGTGTTCGGTTCGTTATACTTGTGAAAAACACAAACGCTAATAGTGTTTGTGTAGTAAATCTTTAAAAAAATTACGTTTCCCTGTCTGTCATCTTTTGAACACAAAAATAATACTGTTCTTATCCATCTCAACAAAAAGATGAGCACATATAATTCCGATCGGGTTTTTTTTAAACCACAAATTTCATTGTGTTCGGTTCGGAAAATTAATGTTCGTCGCTTTTGGCTGGTAAAAAAACCAAACATTTTTTACAAAAACAATATACACATACGAAAAAAAAAAATAAAAAGCCAGCAAAATAATTTAGCACAAACAAAACATATATACAATACACACACAAGCTGTTCGTTGCCAAAATTTTTTATTTATTCATTTCTTTATCAATGTAAAAAAATAGTGATCGTTCCGGGGTGTGTGAGCCGAACGCTTAATAATATTCTGTTTGTTTTTAACACTGTTTTTTATTTTCTCAAATTGTTTTAACAATTGGAGCACAGCCGCGAATAACGTTGTAAGTTACAAAATAATTATTGTTCAGGAGAGCAAAAAACGCTTATAAAACCAGGACTACTTATTTTTAAATTTTTTTTAGATTATCAAAATTAATGATAATAAAAACTTGTATGCAAAATGTCAAGAAATTTTAATTTAAAACCACATGCAAATTTACAGTTTATAACTTTTTTTTAGTGGAAAAACGTTTCATGTCCACAATCGCGATGTCACTTAAAACTTTTTTCCAATGCGCAAGTGGCTTTTAAAACGTTATTCCAATTTGCAAAACCATTAGTTTGTATAATTTTTTTAACGTTCTTTCACTGGCTGACTCTTTTTGTAGCGTTTTGAAGATGTTAAGGTGCATAATTTTGGATGATATTATGTTTAAGGAATGTATGAGAGTAATGTAAACGATAATTTCCAAAAAAAACAGATATTACAACAAGTGGCCTTACAGCGGTTTTTGCGGCTGTGCTTCAATTGTCATACCTTTTTTCGAAACCATCTATAAGTATTTTGCTGTCGACAAGCACATTATGTATTGTTGTTAATCGAACATCTGGTGCCCATGGCAAACACGAGAAAATAAAAAATCTTGGTGGAATTTTATGGCTGCATACCAGAGTTGCCAGGTATATTGTTTTCTTCCCCCCATAAAAATTAAAAAACCCCCGAATTAAGCGTATTTTAAAACAAACGTTAAAATAAGCAGGGGTGTGCTGGAAATCGAAAACGTAAAACGCAAGAATTTGGAAGTTATTGTTAATACAAACACTTTTAATCTAATTTTCATAATTTTTGTTATAAAATTTGGTTAATTAGAGAAATATTTGTCATAAAATTATTTTATTACATAAATCTTGAAAAAACGAGTTTTAAAATTCTTGCGCTTATCGTTTTCGATTTCCCCATAAAAAATTTAATTTCAATTAAATTAGCTGGACTTAGTTTTAATTGACGTAATACGTATAATTTTTTTGGAAATACTAAAAATATTTTTATTTCAGTTTATTACAAATAGGTTCCGGTTAAAAATTAAAAATTATGTTGGTCAAGTGACCCCCTACTGGATCGGCAGTCTATCAATCTTCAACCAAAATTCTTTATCACGTTTTTAAATAAACTGTTGTCAATGGTTGATATCTGCTCGACAATGTTTTTTTTTTAAGCTCTTGAACTGTTGTGGGATTATTGCTGTAGACTTTCAATTACAAAAAACCCCACAGAAAAAGTCTAAAGGTGTCAAATCGCACGATCTTGGTGTACAATTCACTCCTCTTCTACGAGAAATAATGCGATTTTCGAACTTTTCTTTCAAAAGATCCATTGTTTCCCTTGCTGTGTGGTAAGTGGCACCATTCTGTGTATACCACATATTCTCTACGTCTAAATCAGCAATTTTCCGCCACAAAAAGCTTTGGATCTTTTAGCGATTTTCGATGATACCTCAAATTTAGACACCCCTTATTATAACCTAAATAAACAAAAATCCGAAATTTCTTAACATTTTATTAAAGTTCCTTAAAAATTTTTTTTTTTTTTTAGTTTCTTAATTATTTTCATTTAATAAAATATCTAAAAAAAACAATCTTTAAACAGTTTAAAAAACACAATAAACAAAAAAACTTGCATTTCAATTAGCAGAAAAATAATTTAAAAATGTGCATACTAAATTATCTGCTAAAAAGACAAACTTGCAAAATATGAAAATTTTTTTAGTTATATATTCAAATATTATATTGTGTTTAATTCGACCTTTAAAATGTATAAATATTCAAATATGATAATTTAGCTTTTTTTCATTGAAATATAGCATGTCTATAATGTAGTATTTTTCAGTAACTGAACAGACAAGCAAATAGTGAAACCCGCAAAAATCCCCTAAATTTAAATTTATTTTCCCTAAATTTTCCCCTTAAAAATTTGTACGCCCTAAGTTTTCCCGCGAGTAAAATATAAGCCCCCAAAGCTCGATTCACACATGCGTTCCGAACAATATTTTTGTCCCGACAAAATTTGTTATTTTATTGAGTTTGACGTCTTACTTTTGAGAGAGAGAGAGAGAGATATTATTATGTTCGGCAAGTTTTTCTTGAATGGGTTTAATTTTAATTTTTTTTCAGAACAAAATAAACTGAGCTGTCACTTTTTTTTAATTTGTACATAAAACTTGAAATGATTATTTTTTGCTGAATAATTAAATAAAAAAAATAATATTATAAAAAATAATAAAATCACTTTTACCTTTTCGTCCATTTTCATCAATAAAATTTTAGAAAATAATTTAAAAAAAGAGGGTTTGCTAGTTGTGCTGCCATTTTGTTTCATTGCTTACATCTGTATACCATATGGTAGCTTGGTTTTTTCGGGCAAATTTTCCGAAATGGGTGAATCGTTCTAAAGAACACTCTCAGTAAAAATATTATTATTCTGCGCACAAAAATATTGTTCGGAGCGCATGGAAGAATCCACCTTAAGTCTGGTGGGGCAAATCCCTAAACTGGCAACACTGCTATGTACTTGTGTCAATTGCAGTCAGTGTTCCCAGTTTTGGGGATTTATCCCCAAATTGGGGATTTTTTTTTGTAATTGGGGATACAAATTTCGTGAAAATCCCCAGGGGATTTTTTGGGGAAAAGCACCTTTTTCGCTGGGGATTTTTGGGGATAATATATTATTATAAATTTAATTTTTGCAATGGCAAGACTAAGATGTGGATACAAATTTTAGTCTTTTTTGCGGCTTGAAACTTTTTCAAGAACTTGTTCAAATAGTTATAAATATGCTTTTTGTATCAACTAGCGTTACTTCTGTTGAACTAGTCTTTTTCTGTAATGAATACAACCAAAATCAATATTTGCAACAGAATGCAATATAAGTTATTAGAATTAATAAAAATAAATATACACTTTAAAATAATGCAGCTGTGACAAATTTAATCAATCATCTCAAATGCACTTTTTAAACAAACAACATGTAAAACAAAATTGTACTGGCTGATGAATAATAAGATTTTGATTCCCTAATTTTTGAAATGATAAATATTGACGCATAATTATTTTTCTTTTGCGTTTTTACGTTACCCTTGTTACATACTATACATGTGTACAAAAATACGTGGAAATCAAAGAATAAATAACATTAGTTTTAATAATATTACACAAATGGATTTATTTAAATAAATCGATGCATGCATATTTTTCCATTGACATTATATTATTTTTTTTATTTTTAAGGAAATGTGGGGATTTTTGGGGATAAGAAAATAGCTATTTTGGGGATTTTTGGGGATGAGAAATCGAAAATTGGGGATAAAGCTTAGAATAAAACTGGGAACTCTAATTGCAGTCATTACTGGCAGGAGTTTGTCTGTTTTATAATGGCTATTGAATTTATCCTGCGTTTTTTAGCACTCAAATGCAAATGCATTTCGATTTTTTGCATTAAGGAGTTTGGATGCCTTATCTGCGAAAGCAGTTAAAGTATTTAATCGCCTACCACATCAAGCTTTTAAGGTAAGTAATTGAAGGCGAAAACGTTTTATTTTTAATGTACATTTCGATTAAAAAATATTTTCCCTCTTCATATTTTCCAAAGAAATTTATTTTATTTTTATTATACATATTTTTTCTTGTGAATGTCATAACTTCATCTGTAGCAATTTGTCTAATGGGCTTTTCCATGGTGACGATAAGTATGTCTCATAGTTTTTGCATTCCGAGGGCTGTTGCCCTTTTTGGTGTTTATTTTTTTATTTGTTATAATGGCAGTGAGTTTACCGCAACGTCGCACAGTAGCGCCCGTAGAGCAAACGAGGTTGCCAAATAAAAATTTTCATGAGCGCCGACGAAGTTTTGAATAAGCCCATGTTATAGGAAACTTTTCAACGATTTCAAATCTGCCACTCTTAATAATATCACATTTTTAGTTTAGAAGAAATAGCCGTTCATAGTTGACCGACTTTCGGTTTTCAAAAAAACACACAATTTTTAGTAAATTTGTTGCGATTTAAGGTGTAATATCACGAAAAATAGGTAACGAATCGCCTTATTTTTTGTTTGTATTGATTGATGTATTTATTAAATGTATAATGATAAAAAAAAAATTAACTGTTTGCTTTGTGTTTCTCCTGGTAAATCACTATTTAAAAACTATCCGTTTTTTTACTATTTTTCAACTTTGACGGAAAATAAAAAAATCTATATTTTTCTATATTTGCCATATTTGCAGAACCTGTTCTTTGATTATTTCTTTACATAATTCAAAAATTGTATCTGCCCGTACGTGCCCGTTTGGGTTCTAGAGGTAAAAAAGTTTAAAAAGACATGGTTGCAGAAATTGTATGGCGTCCATCCCTTATATGTTTTGACTGACAGTAGTTTGAAAAAAACTACTCATTGAAATTAGCAGGTACGTACCTCACTTAAACAATACTTTGGCGTACAAATGGTCAAGAACAATATTGACTTATGGTCCCTACAGGTAGGCACAAATCTTATTTAAACACGTGCATAATATCAAAATTGCATTATTCAGCCTAAATCCATATGTATTCAGGGAACAGGTAAGTTTTTAGGCATGGTAGCATAAGCCTATATATTGCAAAATAAGCATAATGCCTGGATTAGTCTACGACTGAAAGTTGGCGCAACAATTACTGAAACCATTAAACAATTTAAGTACTGAAAACAATTTTAAATTATTTGAACTGTTTAGAAAGTCAACCACACCAAATTTTTTCACGGAAGCTGCTTTAGAAGAACTTGATAGCTTATACGGAAATATTGAGAGAAGCGAAATTATAAAAAATAATTTTTATCTGATATATGCAAATATTAAGGCAAAATGGGTGAAATCTAATCGAACCATTCAGAACTTCAACTCCAAATACGAGGACTGGCTTAATGAAGACACCATCCTGGATCTATTGGCAGTAGATAAACCCACCACATCAACCAGAGGAGCAAAAGTAAGGCCAAACAAAAGTATTGAGGAGTGTTAAATTTTTACAAGAAACAAGTTACGAATAGAGTAAGAAAATAATTATAGCTTAGAAATTGTTAGTCTTTTAGATATACCTTCTCTTACGAATTGTGATGAATATTTTACAGAAAATTTAAAAAATAAATTTAAAAAAAAAATTATTTTTTTTTAATTTGTTGGGTAATAATTTAAAACATAAAACCCTAAAAAAAAAAATAAAAACAATTTAAAAATGTAAAAATAATTTTTTTTAGTTACCATAAAATTTATTTTTCTACTAATTTTAACTTTGATAACCCATAAGTAGGCCCCTACAAAGCGTAGCACCCTTCCCAAACGCTCATTTCATAGGCTGAACAGTTATCTATCATATGCTGTTTAAACTGTTCAATTATCTTATTCGGTTCAAAAGATATGATTTTTGCAACGAAAAAACTCAAATGGCGCCACTGTGCGTCGTTAAAAATTAAAAAAAAAAAAATAAGTTTTGCAGTCAGAGGTAGAGAACTATATGCAATGTCTTTCTTTATATTGTGTATAAAATTCGTCTTTATATCTTTTATACTATCCCCGTTTAAAGAGAATGTTATTTTTTTTAAGTAGTACGAACAAATCAAAAACTCAAAAGTGTTTTCGTCTAAAAGCTAATAAATCTGAGCGCTTAAACTTAAATTAACAAAAAAAAATACATGAAAGGAAACATACACTATTAAACTTAACTTAGCATTCATTGTTTAGAATTATATACACCTACCAATCCTAAATATACATTTTTAACCCCTAATTACATTAAATACCCCCGTATTTATAAACGATTATTAAATTTAACAAACGTTTACTAATTTCATACAAAATTTGATTTGTAAACCTTTATTAAATTTAAAAATTTTTTATATATACTGGCATAAATTAATAATTAAATTGTTTATAACGTTTTTCAAAGTGTTTTTATTTGCAAAAGTTTGCGCTCTAGGGCTATCTCGCTCCAACCCTCTAAACCCGTGTAAACAACGACGATGCAGCAAATGAGTGTTATGTGAATTAAGGTTTTTAAACAACATATATAAGGGAAATTCCATCAAGGTCTACAATGTTGTTTTCAAAAGAAATCCATTAATTATTTTTTATTTTAATGGCCGTTTTCTCATTACGCGATTACCTTTTTTCCAACGAAAAACTGCACATTAAATAATTTTGGGTTTTCAAGGTCTCCTTTGCTTCTATTCTTTCGCAAAGCTAACCAATATTCATCTGCCAATTATTTTTTTTTTTTTCTTCTATTTGCCGTACAGATAAATTCAATCAGCTGACTCCCAACTTCTACATGTCTTTTGAGAGGTGTTGCCAGCTGAAAACAATATTTTTTGTCGGTATATTGAGAAACCCAAAATCGTTAATGGACAGTTTATCGGTCTAAAAAATTTATGTTGGCATTAAGTAACAGACAGTTTAACGATACATTGAAAAAAGGGCCGCAAGACTTTAATATCATCTTTCTCCAATTCCAGTTCTTGCTTTACCTTCCATTAAATATTTTATGTCTTCCACCTTTTGCAATAATTGGTATGAAGGTGCCTATAAATTTAAGCCCGTTTCTATGCCAATATTTATGGCAGAAAGTATGATTATCATTTTTTTTTTTTTTTGCAAACATAAAACAAATAATAATCCGTTTTTATTTTTGCTGATTTTTATTTGTGTATGTATATAAAAGGTATTTTAAAGTATATAAAAGGTGTTTCAAAAGTAACGCCAGAATTAAATTTGATAAAAAATTCAAAATGTTTGTAGAATAACTCATTGGCAAAAGGAACTCCATGATTTTGCTGCTGCATATGCCCCCTTTTGTCAAAGATTTATATGATCATTTTGTATAACACAGCACCCAGAGAAAAAAAAAATTATTGTTTTACAGTTACAGAAAATTCCTTCACTATTTGATCCTTTTAAGCATACTTTCTCATAATAATCTATAATAATAACAGATCCTTTTTCAAATACAATGTACATTAGTCGAAATATATTTTTTCGTAGAAAAATAAACATGTCATTATAGGCGTTAGAAATTGTTACCAATACATAGAAACAACTCCCATACGTGGGAGACCTGTGGAAAAAAATAAAATAAAAAAGTAAGAGTTTTATATTCATCTATGCTTAATCTTATATACCCTTCATCATGGTGCGATAAGTACAGAAAGAAAAAAGATTGGTGATGTCAGCTGTAAATTCGTCGGTCATATATGTGAATTTACATCGTAAAAAGAAACCAATTTCTTGATTTTGTATACCCTTTTTTTATATATTTACGACTAATGGGACTTTTATGTCCCATTCCAAACTCCTGATGGGACATATACGTCCCACCCCAAGTCTCTTCCCTGGGTAGGGGCACACAAAAAAAGATAAATATTAGTTTAATATGAATATCCTTGTAAAAATAGCCCATTATAAAAGCTTGAAACTAACTAATCGTCTCCCGTACCGAAAGGGTTAAATTCACTTTCTGCCTTTTTTCAATTTTGATGCCAGTTAATTCCCTACATAATTCTAGACTTATTAATTATAAAATAAATCAATAAAAATGTTATTTCAAAGTAAGAGCAATCTTTGAAGTTTATTAAACCTATATAAATCGGCAAAAGAAAAGCATTTAAGAACACACTCCTCCTCTGTTTGTCCACCAACTTGAACATAAAGTACACCATTTTAATAGCATTTACTTACAGAAGGGCACGATATTTATTTAAATCTGTTCAATATTTTCAGAGTTAAAAGCGTTTAAATTTAAATAAAAAATTTGTTTTTTTCCAATTACACAATGTTTTTTTTTGTTTGACCAAATAATAAAAAAATTGGGTATTCGACTATTCGACATTTGTCAGAAACCGGTTTTCGAATATTTCGACTATATACATCCCATTTTTTTTTTTTTTGTCAACCGAACCTCAATGGGAAGAAAAAAGTATCAAAAAGAAAAAATACAGTAAATTTATTTTTCCGTGCTGCATGTGATAATTTTTAAATTTTCTAAAAAATTGAACTTAGAAACATAATATTATACGTTCAGAGTCCTGACTGAATGAGAACCTACATATAAGATGAACAATTTTGGTACTCTTTTGTTTTTTATCTGGTACTTTTTGATTTTTTTAATTAATATTCGACCTTTAAAGATAAAATTAAACATGCATGGTCCTGAGTGAATAAGAATATGTAAAAGGAGGTTTTTGGTACTTTGAGTAATTTTCGTTAATATAAGACATACAAGCATAATATTAAACATGCAATGTCCTGAGTGAATGAGAATCCATAAGAGGAGACGTTTTGATAGTTTTTTGTTTTTTAATCGATATTTCCTGATATTTTTTATATTGAACTTACAAAATAAAATTAACTTACGTGGAATATTACATAAGAACCTGATGTTGGTACTTCGCCAAATCGATCCACTAAGACGGAAAAAATAAATGCTCGAAACATGTAAATTTATGTATACTTGGATGTACATACTTTGTTTTCTTCATATTTACATACAAATTTATGGTGGAAATTCGATCATTATGCAAACACTAGTATTAATAATATACATAGCAAAAACACAAAATTTAAATTTAAGTGTTCTCTGATTTTTTCTTTTCACAAGCTGTAAAAATATCCATAAAAAGTACTGAACTGATTTTCCGGAAGTTTTTCAAAAGTCTTTTGACAAAGACAATACTAAGAGTTTAAAAATGTAGTATAAATTGTTTGGTTATTAATACAAACTGTTAAAAAGTGGACTGCATTGGAGAAGTGCGTGTTACCTTCTATACAAAGACAATAAAGATTTTTGTACATCTGGAGATCGGTAACAGCAAGAGTGTTAAATTTTTTTTTTTAAATAAACCATCACTTGTTGTGATGAAGAGTATAACACCTACTGTAATACTTGCTGTAGGGTATCAAAGAATCGATTTCATTTTTATTGAATCTAAAATAAAACCTTGTTTCAAAAAGTTTTAAAATTGCTTAATTAATTCTATTTACTGTTTTGATTTATTATACAATAAATAAGTAACATCAATTTAATTTTATTTTGTTTTGTTTTCTTTTGTTTTTGCAGATTATAAAACCTTCCTAAAGATTGTTTATGTTTGTACGCGCCGAGGGCTAAAAATATGTGTTTTTATGAATGTGTTTTATTGTTATTATTAGGGAAAATTTTTAAAACTCTTTACACGAAAAATAAGTATTTGCATATTTAATAGTTCTTTTGAGAAAAAATGCTAAATTTGCATATAAATATGTGCTCATATACACTGAAATAGTTTTCTTCACAGATCCAATGGATTTTGACATTAACCCAATGAAAAATTACATTAAAATTCAACCTATGTAACGTTTCATTGGGTTAATGAAGAATATTACATTAGCCCCCCGTTAATGAAATGTTTCATAAAATCGATAAAAATTTTGGTTTGTTTAATGACATAAATTCATTAAATTGCTGATTAAATTTGGTAATTTTTATGACCATATATATATTTATATTTTTTTATTTCAGCCATTTCAATGTGCCTTTTGAGTTGTTGAGAATTTTATATTTTTTTTCCTGTTTTAAATCATCAAGTTATGTTAATTTTATTTCGTTTATATATTTCTGTTACATCATGTTATGTTCTACTTGTATAAGCTTACCTTTAAGTAAATTGTATTTAATTCATTTCCCGGGATGACCTTTATCTTGCTTATTTCCATTTTGTTGGCTGGTACTTCTACGTAAATTTTGTGTATTTAAATTAACAATTAAAAAAAAAAAGAATGTGAGAATTTTTTGCTCTGGTTTTTTCTTTCTTGTTGTATGTTTTTGAAACTATTACTAACATTTAGCTAAATTCAGTGTTTCGTTATCGCTATGAATTTTTTCATTGATGTTATGAAACATTGAAATTTACAATTTTTTTCATATATTTTCATGTCTATCGCCTAAAATGCAATTAAAAATACGTTTTTACAGCAGTTATAGGAAGAAAATATTTTCAAGTTATAAGTTTTTTGAAATAAGAGAACTTTATCTTGTTTTCATTGATTTAGTGACATTTTTCATAGAAAATATGAAGTTACACTTTTTTTTATTAACTGAAAAATATTTGAATTCATTAATAAATAGTACATTTTAATCTTAAAAAACCTATTGAAATAATGTATAACAATTAGTTGAATTTTTCTTTTGAAAGAGACATTAAGTTGTCATTAATTAAATGAAAAATTTTACCATATTACGAAACTCAATTTCGTAGTGGTAATGAAATTGCTTCATTATTTCTGTAAAACTTCATTCCCGTAATGAATATTTTCATTGGATTAAAGAAAACAATTTTATGAAATTGATTCATTAGATTTATGAAGAATAATTCTTTCAGTGAAACAATTAATTTCCCAAAAACAAATATTAGATTTTTTTACCTTTCCTGTAATGAAATTTTTCATTGGATTAAAGAAAAAATTTTATGAAATTGATTCATTAGATTTCTGAAGAATAATTGTTTAAGTGAAACAATTAATTTCCCAAAAACAAATATTAGATTTTTTTCACTAGCGACTAGATTGGGATATTGGGGGAGAAAGCTGATAATCGAAATACTATTGCCGAATTCGTTGCTAAAATTAAAATTTATTTCCGATACATATTATTGATCTGTATTAATACACTGTGCTAGTTGAAAAGACAAGCCGGAAACCTAGCGTTTTAACCAAATAGAAAGGGAATTTCGCTTTTCCGTTTTTGAGTTACGCAAAAATATTTTATACAACCTCCTCCATTCCATCACTTAAAAAAGGATAACGCGCAGTTTAAAAAGCCAGGTGCCCCGCTTGTTTAAAAAAAGTTTCAAATCCTAGCACAGTATTATTAATTATTTTGATTAAAATACAAAAAATTAATTCAATTCTATCTTTTCAGTTAACATTTTACATCTTTTAGAAGGCGTAACCATGTTTTTTGCATACTTTTGAGCAGGTATCTTTGTTTTTTAAATATTATAATTTTTTTTATTGTGCATAAGAAACTTGCCCTGATTTTTATTTTTGCCTTTGAAATGTATTTATTCGTTAAAGCTTTATTTATGAACCATTATATTAATGCTGAAGTAATTTGTTTATTTAAATGAAATATTATGACTCAAGTTAATAAATAATGATGTTTTTTGTTTTGGTTTGTTTATCTTAATTAGCGAGTAGGAACGAAAATTATATTTATTTTAACTGCAAAACACAAACAAAAACAAAACAAATTTGATTTCTATATTTAAATAAATTATAGCTAACGGGAATTTGTGATGGACCAGGGCAAATTTTGTAAGAGTTTTTCATAATTCGCAATATTTTTGATAAAATGCTTTAATTGGATTAGTACATAATTCGTTATTAAGCCATAAGTTTCAAAACCATAATATGACTTTTCTCTACAGTTAAAAATACTTTTGTGATAATGTAAACTAGCCCTTAACCCTAGCTGCCTTATACTTAAATCCAAATTCTGAAAATTATTTAAATTTGATTCGAAAGAACTTTGAGAATATCTAAGGTCCTTTTCTCAAAAAATATGTTTAACCCATAAAAATTAATATAAAAATAATTAATGCCAAAACAAAATTTAAAGTTTGTTACCCTACGTCTATACGCGCAGTTTGAATTTGTTAACATGACCAATAACGTCGGCAGAATGACGTCTCAGAAATGTTCTCTGTTTATTATTTTTTTCAGAGTGGAGTTATATATATATATATTAGTTCCTTTAAACTCCTACAAGGAGCATAGGGCCAAAACAAGTTGCTTCCAATATTCTCGATCAGATGCTCGATGTTTAAGTTCATTCCAGTTTAGGTTTAGTTTGGACATCTCAATTGTTATCTGGCGTTTCCAGGTATGCGGTGGACGTCCTGAACGGCGACTGCCTTGTGGGTTCCACTCTAACGCTTGTTTTGCTATATCTTCTGGTGGTTTTCGCAAAGTATGACCTATCCAGGTCCATTTTCGCTTGCGGATTTCATTTTGAATCGGTTGTTGGTTGGTTTCTGACCACAGTCGAGTATTGGAAATTGTTGAGGGCCAGTATACCCGCAGAATCTTGCGTAGACATTTATTTATGAAAACTTGTATGGCTTGTATGTCTCGAGTTGCTGCATTCCACGTCTCGCATCCGTATAACAAGATGGATTTTACATTTGAATTGAACAGGCTTAGCTTTGTACGACGTGACATGTATGACGAGTTCCACACAGGATTTAGTTGCCCAAATGATTGACGAGCTTTATTTATTCGGCTGGAGATATCTGCGCCAGAACCAAGAGTGGAGTTAACGTATGTCTAAACACAAAACATGAATTTGTATATTAATAAATACTATCATTTTCTTTGGCAACCAATTTATTTTTAATTATTTTTTTGTTTTTAATCCTAGTGCTCTGTTCGAACTTGCGAAAAATGTTGAGCAACATTGATTATTTCACACGAAAATTTTGTCATGTATCAATATTATCTATCTCGCGGTTTTTATCGTTTTTGTTAGTTACAAGTATACAGCATTATTTTTGAAGGTAAACAAATACCATAGTTGGGGGTAGTGCACTAAATATTGATTTAAATCAACATCGCACTCTCACTAAATAAAACTTAAAAAATTAGTTTTTACTATTTTTTATCGCTTTAGTGATGATTGGTATTTTTTCACTTGCACTAAAAAAATTAATTGGTATTGCAAATTTTTTCACTATCACTAACTGCGATTGAATGCATAAAATCTGCAATCAATTCAAATATCTAGTTCAAAATTTGTACTTGCAAGCAAAAAAAGCTGTACAAAAACATAATATCACTAAAATTTAAAAAAAAAAAATTATTTTGTATGTGCATGATTTTTGGTTTTTCTGATAATATGCATAAGCAAAGAAAATTAAACTTTTAATTCTGTCAATAACGGAATAATTATTGGCTTTAATTATGAAAACACAAGTTTTGTATTTTAAATTTTGAGCAAAATTTTTAGTCAAATGAGTGAAGAAAAAAAAAATTACAAAAAACTGATGATTGCTTTTTTTTAAATCAAACTATCAATTAACGCAAAATGTTTTAACATTACAATCACTCATATTTTGTGAGATTGCTAGTTTTCAATTCATCACTCAACATCAACAAAATTATTGCAATTATTTGAACTAGTGCACTACTCCCATCCATGGTGGAATAAGCAGGTGGCATCTTTACGGCAACAAATACAACATTAAAACAAAAATGGAAATTACATCACCGTTTACGTCAAAAAATACATTAAACAAAAATCAAAGCGTACCGCTGAATAAATAAATAAATTTTTAGCCAGTTTTTATTTAATTATGGTCAATATCTTGTTTATAAATTATCAAAAACTTTAACAAAATACAAAAATCACAGCACAAAACGTGGACATTTTGTTAACATAAACAAAACTTTGACATTAACCTAGACAAACAATGCAAGAGCAAAAAATCGTCATCTGGCGTATTACTGCCACCCGTTTATTTCACCATGCTCCCATCTATGACAAAAATCATGTGTTTTTAAAATTGTCATTAAAAAAAGTAAAACAATTTTATTTTAATAATTTTCCAAAGTCAAAAACAAAAAAATTTAATTTTATTATTAATTTTTGCACTTTTTTAATTAAAAGTGTGATAGACTGATGATTCAACTTGATTCCATGTTTCCAAAAATCTCTTATACCCTCGTAAATATTAAGTTTGTTGTCAAGTAACAGATTCGGAAGATTTTTGGCCAATATTCGATTTGAGTGCCTCGGTAGTCTAGCTGGTAGCGAGCTAGTCTATCAGCGCCGAGGTTGCGGGTTCGATTCCCGCCAGAGACTCTGGTTTCTTTCCTGCACACAAGCCAAGAGCTTCGCGGGGATTAGCTTAGGAAATTAAAAAAAAAAAAAAAAATGCAATTGTATTGGGTACATCTTGTGATTGTCGCGCCCAAATTCAGCAGCACATAATAAATAAGACCCTTGACATTAATTTGACTGGTTGGGATGGCTTGTCATACGATTTTTTGCGCTTTATGTTATCGTAATAGATTGATTTTTTATCGCCATTAATGATTTGTTGAAAAAAAAACTTGTTTTTTTTTTTTTTTTGCTTTCAAACAGGGTGCCCAATAATTTTGCAAGTTTTTTTTTTTGGATAATAACCTTCTTGAAGTTCTGCCTCGAATGAAACAACTTCGAATTTTTTGGTTTACCTGTGCCCATGTTCCGTTACTTTGGTGAGAAGTTCTCGCAGCGAAAATATGTGAAAGAAAATATTCGAACATATCTCGAAAAGTGAGCTATAACTGTGTCCGCTACTCATGTCGAAAACTTACAATAAAGATTACGTCGTTACGTTATAAATGTCATAATATTTCACTCGAAGCCGATCACATATATCCTTGACGGCGACCAAAATTCACTAAAATTTTAAAAATTTCAACAAAGGCGGCAAAAATACAACCGGCACGTCGACTTTTTTATCAATAATAAAAACTGGGAATTAAGCACGAATAACAAAATCTTTTGAAATTAAAATTGTGTATTCCCAAAAATTGAAATTACTTTTTGATAATAAACAGGCAAGTGCACGGCCTAAAAAAAAAAAAAAACACTTAATTGACAACATCTTTTGTAAGTTGTTGTTGTTTTTATTTTGTTTTTCTTAACCTACTTACAACCATGATACAAATACACAAGGTAGTTCCACTCTCTCTTTTTATCGCCATATTAACATTCTGACGTTTATTGGAATTATGAGAATTTGTGATACCATATTTCATTTATTAATCCCATTTTTGTTGTTGCTTTATATATTTTTTGAAGTTAAAAAATAAATTAATTTAAATTTACATAGAAATATATTTTATAAATATCCTATATAAATATTTTGCCATCAGCAAAAGCGACAACAACCCGAGGTTGTTCGGCGAATATCGCAAAAGCTGTAAGTAAGAGCAAAAGCATAATTGGGCAGCTTAAGAAGATGTTTGTAATGTTGTACGCAGCAACCGTGGAATCATTACTGCCGTTTAGAATTAAAGAGCCACAAAGCGGACGAGAACAATTTGATGCTATCCCTTATGTGTTTAATGATATCAATACACCAAATTCAATGGTAGCGAAGATCAATAATTTAAAACTTCTTCTGTTGGTGTTAGTATGTAACAGATTTAAATCTGTATAGTTTCAGAATTTACTATTATTAAGTACATCAAATCGGCTATAAACGTAACGTGGGATGCGGGCATAAATTGTCCGGGAAAATATTTAACCCTTATCAATTGCAATGCTTACGTTTGTTTACCATTTGATGAGGTGCCTGGTATAAATTGGAGTCAACGAATTTCCTTTTGTGTGGAGCAACATAACCGACGATCATTTGGCGAATGAGCAACATATACAATGGGCTCTTCATTTTTACTTTTAAATTCTAAACATTTTTTAGGTACTTTATATCGAGTGTGAGAAATTTTGTTTTTGTATTTTTTTTTTTTTTTTGAATTCATTAATGATTTTGTTTAATTAACTCTTGTTAATCTTAAGAGGAACCCATGCGCCAGCTTTTTAAAAAGTTAGTGCAACGAAGGAAAAAGCGTTCTTGTGGAGACACGGAGACACAAGGTGGCTAAAATTGATGGAGGAATAAGAATTTGTTTTTCTTTGAGTAGAAGATAAAAATTGATTTTAATATTATGAATCATGTAAATAAAAAAAGATAAAAATGGTAAATATGGATATATTTATATAGAAATAAATATCGACCACCAAAAAATTATTTAAAAACTAATTTGTGTTCAGTGCTTATAGTCTGTCACAAATAATTCTCAGCATCTTTAAGAAGACAAAAATATGCCCTAAAGCAAGAACATTTTCTTATAAGTCAAGACGGTGATTATAACAGATTAGAAATGCTCTCAACAGATGCCACGTTTACTTCTTCTTCTTAAGCTACGGTCACACTTGTCAAATATTTGACGAAAAAAGCGGGACCAACAAGCAAACTAAATAATCATTTCTTTTAATTCCAATATTTATTTTGATTATAATACCACATATTACAAAAAACAGTTTTTTGCTATGTCTAGCAGTATTATTAGTTTATTTTGTGATATTAAGACCATGTTAAATCTCACTAACTATTAACAAAAGTAGGGGTTACGCTTATTTGGTCAAATATTTAATAAGTGTGACCGTAGCTTTAGTCATCGAAAAAAAACGACGGAACTAATCATATTTTTTTTTTTTTTTGTTGATTTTACTTATTTTCATTTGTTTATCTTGTTTACATTTTTCGGTTGCCGATTTTCAAAATTTCAACTGACAAAAGTTGCCTTTCATAATATACACAAATATTATTTCAGTTGCAATACATCATCGGCCTATTAATAATCCTGCACATTTTATTAATATCGGTCCATATTTGGTCATAGCTCCCTTAACAATACTACTCCCAAAATAGCTTTTAATTCAATAGCTTCCTTATAAATGTGTTGCTATAAATGTTATGGTTGTTTAGACTGACAACTATTATAAAAGCTACTACGTATTACATTACAAAATTTTATGATGGTACTTGGGTTCAGAATTAATAATAGGTCCCATCACTTTAAGTCAACAAAATCTACATAATATTCGGCAAAAATAAATTGTATATGAAACTAACATAATTTTCAACGGGTCTATGATTTCCCATAGGAAACATTCTCGAAACTTTGTCTGACCATATGATACCGAATGGTTGGGTTTGACCGAGTATAATTTCTTAGTTGTTTAATTTTTTTTTTATTCATTTCCTAACAATAGTGTCGTATAAGTTTTGTGGTTGGTGTTAAATTTATAGTTTAACACAATTGCACTAAAATAATAATAAAATATTGGTAAAATATATAAATTACACATTTTTACTAATAATTTCCAAAAGGAATTTATTGTCTTTTTTTATAAGTGGCAAAGCTTTTTTTATGTTTACAAAAAATAAATTTCAAATAATTCCGATAAACTTAAAAAAAAATATTTTGAGAGAGAAGTGGAACTACCTTCTGTATTTGTATCATGCTTACAACTACAATTAATGTTGAGAGAATTTCAACTAATTGTAGTGGGGAATTTAAGATAAGATAAACCCACTGTTTATTGTTGATGTGTTTTGTTTAAACTTTGATATTATTACAAGTAGAACTGTTGCTATAAAGGCAGAGTTAGCCGAACGTCCACGTCCCCTAACGGAACGTCTGGTTCGTTTTGTTATTTGCAAACAATGTAAATGCTTACTGAATTTAAATGTCACGTTGATGGAACGTCTCGATCTGTATAAAACAGATTTTTATGCCGTTGTTTTTTGGAACTTTTTTCAGTAAGCTATGGAATTGAGACAAAACAACTTAAAATACAACATATTTCCATATAAACAAATATGAAACAAGTAAAAGGCTTTAAATAGTATCAAAACCTCGTTTGGTGCGTACACCACAATACAATATATGTATGCTAAAAATATATATGCTAAAATACAAATTTGTTTATTGTAAATCTATAATATAAATATAAATTATTAATGTTCTTTACATACACAAAATACTGTTTTAATACCATTTAAATCACTTGGTACTTTTTCTGCACAGCGGTCACCATTTAAACATTTTTGATTCCCATCACTGTGTGTTTTCTTTTATGTATACTATTGCTTTTTGTTTATGTATGGGAAACACATATGACACATTTTTAAATGTTCTATAAGTGCACCAACGTGCTTACAGTACGGTGCGGCACATTACGGGTACAGCAACGTTCGCCTAACTGGACCTTAAGTCTTATACGCTTAACAGTTTTATTTGGTTTAATATCTTTAGTTTTTCTAAAATCTTTATGGATGAAGTTTCCTGATGATCTGGCCTAAGCAACCAGTGAAATGCGCATAGGAATAGCTTATCCCATCAACAATAAATTTCAAGTGTTTTTATCAATAATAAAAACTGGGAATTAAGCACGAATAACAAAATCTTTTGAAATTAAAATTTTGTATTCCCAAAAATTGAAATTACTTTTTGATTACCAAATATTGTAAAGTGTGAATTTAAAGTTTATTGTTTACAAAATGGTTTGAAAACATTCGTATATTTTTAAAAAAATTTAGAAGCAAAATAATAACCCAATGAAAAAATTAACCAAGAACAAAAGATTTACACCTTCCGTAATCTCATTCATTGCATTTTTAATTTATTTTTTAGTGTTAAAATTTTTTCTCACTTCGGTTTTATTCGTCAGTTTATTTGAGGGTTTAAAGCGGGAACTTTCTTACAATAATTTTACAGACACACTTTTTCTGTAAATTGGCGAGTAATTTTCTTACGTGACAGACGCACTTAAGTAAGAAAAACCGTTGTTTGCTTCAATTTTTGGCATTTTTGTTTTTTTTCTCACGTTTCAATCGAAAAGTTTCTCGACGCGAGAGTTACAGAACATGGGCACTGGTTTTTATTCTTTTCCGAGGTGAAGCCACCACTTTTGCATCTTTTGCATTTTTGAATTAATGAAAGATATTCAGAATTAGTTTTGATGAGCAATCGATGTATTTTAACTGGATTTTTTTTTTAAGTTAAAGAACTTAGTCACAAATTCACGAAAATAATGCTTTGTTGGGTTACTATGGTCCGATCTCTTAACAATTAAGTGTCGTTATTTCTTAATGCATGATTAAGACATGATTGTATCTAATTGTATTTAAGTGGCATTTCTACATTTAATTTTATCTAAGAAAGAGATGAAATTGTTGATCGATTTTTAAAAAAATATGTACAGCATTAAACTTTTTTCATAGACGATGTATTTAGTTTTGCTGATAAGCCTGTTAAATTGGAAAAAGAAACTTTAACTTTAATTTCCAGTTAATAATACGTTTTTGCAATTATAACTGATAGTTAATTATAACTGAGCTTGATGAAATTAGCTGTTAATAGCATAAATGTTAAAAATTTTTCACACTTGTTATATTTTTTTTATTAAAAACATTAATAAACAATTTGAATGGCAAATTAAAATTTGATAAAGTATACCAACAATTAAAAAAATAATTATAAAATTCTTTTTCTTTCACCCCCATTAAGGACCTTCTTGTTTATTGGATATAGGTAAAATAGAACTTACCAAAGAAAAATACGCTACAACCACTTTATGTATATATTTAAAACCTGAAACAAAATGGTTTTTCCTACCCAACGCACGTGGCCAATTACAAGTACCAAATGGTGCAACTATAGACTTACATTGCTAAAAGTCATTTGCCAATGCAACAGAGGAGAACAATGGCACATCATCCAACAGAAACAATAGTATAAAATTTAGTTATATCCCTTAAGTGAACAAGAAAGCAAGGACAATGCGTTCACGTTGCTTAAACGACAAATAGTTTTTGTGGCAGGTTGGAGGAGAACGAGTTGCAAAAATTAATTTGCGAACAACCGGCCATGTATGTATATTGTTGAACAAGTGCATGAAAAATGTCCAATTATGACAGATGACCAGGCATTTCTGTAGCTACAATAAACCGTGTAGGTTTCAGCATTACCGATTCTCGAGTTAAAGAAACAATGCGAATCTTCGACGGCGATACGATGCCACAGAATACTAACAGAACTGAAAAAAGTGACGTGTGAAAAAGGCCCAAATCAGTTGCGAGGGCAGCTTTCGAAGAAAGAGACAAAAAGCTTTTTTTGGTGGTGAAGTGGCAATGTGTAAAAACAGGCAGCAACAATCAACACAAATGGCGTGATCAAAACAAAAATAACAAAACACAGACCACGTTAAAAAAATGCATTAGTTCAACAAACGTTGTGTTTTGTGCAAAAAAAAATGTATTTATTAATATTTTTTGTTTTATAATGTTATTTATTTACTTAAATATTATTTACTTGTGTTGTGGTAAACTTAAAAGTTAATTTTTAACAAAAGCTTTGCAAATAAATCTCAACTAAATAAATTTGTGTACATTGTATTGCGGCATAAAAGATGATGCAAAGAGAAATGAAAAAGGGCAGCTTTCTTAGAAAGAGACAAAAAAAAACGCAAAATCTTCCGTCTCGTGACAGTTCTGTTAGTATTCTGTGACGATGCTGCATACGTTTCCCGTTCAACATGCATTGTTGCCGGCCTGTACACATTTTCAAAAATTCATTAAGTGCTTAAATTTTAGCAAAGCTATATATTTTAAAGATGTGCATATGAATCACCTTTATACACAAGAATCGCCGCTTTGGCAAGTAGATGTTCCGTTAAACATAACATCTTTTCGACAACAATACATTGTTTTTTGTCTCGTTGCCATTTGGCTGAAAGCAAAAGCCGCCTTAATCAATGGCAATCAACAGCGAAAAACCTTCAATTTCTTTAACGTTGCGCCTCAATGGTAAGCATTCAATGGTGGCCACTGGGCTGCATTATAGATGATATGCGTAAATAAAAATATGCCAAGTCAAACCTTCTGGTCGCTTGGTTATATGGGCACTAGGGCAATAACTTTTTCAAACTTTTTGCGAGTATCAAAAACGGCATAGTATAGTCGTGTAGAACATTAAAAGTTATTAAAAAAATATATGATAATTTTTTCGGATTATTAAAAAAGTTCACGCAGGGATCGGGTTGAAGTTTGAAAACAACCATTTTTATCTCACGGAAATTTCAAAAAATGTACACCTGATATTTGTATATATTCCTATACGTATCACTTAAATGCTATTTTGGAATTTAAATACTGCTTTAGATTTCAAAATTTTCATCGCGGTTCAAAATTCGTTATATGTATGTTCACGCAGAGAAAAAACATGTTTAAATATGGTTACCTCCAACAAAACTATTTTTAAAGAAAATTTTAAACATATTATGGTTAATGTAACCATATTATTGTGGTCTACAACCATATTATGGTTAAATTAGTCCTCAATCAAGAAGCCACAACCATATTATGGTTGCCTCTAAACATGTTATGGTTAAATATGACAATAATTTGTATTAAAATTAACAATAGTATTTTCCTCTTTTCAAGAGCAACATGCTATGGTTGAAAACCAACCATGCTATTATAAGTGTTAAACATGTCTTAGTTATTTTTGACCATAATATTTTCGGAGGCAACCATAATATGGTTGTGGCTTCTTCATGGAGGGCTAATTCGACCATGATATGGTTGTAGATGACAATAATATGGTTACATTAACCATAATATGTTTAAAATTTTCTTTAAAAATAGTTTTGTTGGAGGTGACCATATTTAAACATGTTTTTTCTCTGGGTGTAAGAACCTGAGTAAAATACCTTATGCTCAAAGCGACATAATATATAAGCAATTATCCAAATTTCATAGATTGTACCATCACTAAATGCCTAGATTACTATCTTTTAAAGGAGTTTTCAAAAATACACCATTTCCAATCAAAATTTATGCAAAATTAAAAAAAAAATCATATAAAAACGAAAAAGTTTTGAAACTTTTTATTTTAAAAACTTTTATTAAATTTAGAAAGCATGGAAATTGTTGCGTATTTATATATTATTAAATTTTGTTGTTTGTTTGAATTAATAAAAAAATGTCATTGAAGAAAAGTAGCTTAAATGTCCAAAAAAAGATCTAAAGTATAAAGTGTATAGCTACAAAAAAAATAAAATATACAAAATTTAAAAAAAAAATCTTTTAAGATTTTAGAAATTTGCTTCCCTGCGTGAGGTTTTTTTCGCAAAACGAAGGGAGATAGGTGTTTTTATTACTAAAATATTCTTGGCCACTCCGTCGTACTATGCCAAAAATTTGGTTATAGCCTTAATGGGCACCTTAAGTATTTTACAATTGCCATACAAAACAGGTGGGGAAAGTGATAGAGGTGGTAATACCGTGATTTTTACTTCAACGTGGACAGTAACAATAATGACATATTACCCGTACCTCAGTTGTGCAATTGTATACTAATTGATCCTTAGTCATCCCGTGAGTGGTGTACCTTTAGATGGTGTTAATAATCATACATTATCTGCGAGGACAGTCATGACCAGGTGGTCTGGTTACGCTGAATGCGTTTAAAATTAAATAAAGTTTTCCTGTACGCCTGTCGAGTGTCTCATTTCGTTGCAGCTGTTGGACATTTAACAAAAATGCTGTTAAATGTTACCGAAAGTTTGAATGCAGTGTTCATGAAGTTAGTTCAAACGCAATTTAAATTAAATTTCAAATGGTGATTTAAAAATGAAGTATCGTGAGAAGTGTGATTTGTTAAAGATTTTCCCCGATTGTTAAGTTTAACGCCAATCACACATATCGTTGACGGCGTCCACAATTTACTTTAATTGTATAAATATCAACGATGGCGGCGAAAAACAACCTTCGGCTATACCAAATAATGTAAGATGTGACTGTTATGTTTGTTGTTTACAAAATTGCTTTGAAAACATTCGAATATTTTCCAAAAATTTTAAAACCAAAATAATAAAACAATGAAAAAATCCACCAAGAACAAAATACTTATCTCTTCTGTGTTATTATTTATTGCATTTTGCATTTTGAATATATTTTTTTGTTTTTAAAAAAAATTTGTTTTACCCCGTTTTTATTCGTGAGTTTATTTGACAGTTCAAACTTTTTCATAAAAATTTTACAGACACTCTTTTTCTATAAATTGTCGAGCAATTTTCTTACGTGACAGCTTTTACGCGCCATAAATTTTACAGGCACACTTTTTCTGTAAATTGGCGAATAACTTCCTTACGTTATGTTACAGACGCAGTTAAGTGGGGAAAACAGTTGTTTGTTTCAATTTATGGCAGTTTTGTTTCATTTCTCACGTTTCAATCGAAAAGTTTCTCGACTCGGGAATTACAGTAGACTACACTATTGCATTTTTTGCATTTTTGAATTAATGGAAGATATTCAGGATTAGTTTCGGTGAGTAATCGATGTTTTTAGCTGGATATTTTTTTTAGTTAAAAATCTTAGGCAAAACTTCGCTTAAATAAAGCATAGTTGGGTTGGTCCGATCTCTTTTCAATTGGGTCTCGTTATTTCCTGATTTTAAAATTAAGTATCGTAGAAGGATTGATTAAGTAAAGATTTCCTCCGTATTCATAAACGATTCTTAAATTTAACAAGCGTTTATTAAGGTAAATTTTCATATTTTGTTTCGTAAGCCTTAATTTAATTTTAAATATTTTTATAAACACACCCCCTTCTGTTTAATTAATTAATTTATTTTTTTGTTCTTAAGGATCATTTTAAGCTAGTAATTATGTAATTAACAAAAGTTAATTAATTAACCCGGTTACTCTTCGTCAAACCGACGAACGTCATTTACATTTAATCATTTAACTTTTTTATGTGTATTTAAATTACGCTCTTTTTTCAACAACGTAAGCTGATGACGAAAGCTTTAATAATTTATTTGAAAACACAAAAAATTGCTGAAATTCATATCAAATTTTGATTATTGATGAAAAACTTTTATTTGTTGTGTTTTATTTTAGTTTGTTTTTTAATAAAATGCTTAATCAAAAGTAATTTTTGGGAATACAAAATTTTACTTTAAAACATTTTTTTATTCGTCCTTAATTCCCAGTTTTTATTCTTGATAAAACACTTGAAATTTATTGTTGATAGGATAAGCTATTCCTATGCGTATTTCACTGGTTTCTTAGGCCAGATCGTCAGGAAACTTCATCCATAAAGATTAGATTTTAAACCAAATAAAACTGCTAAGCGTATAAGAATCATAAGCAACAGTTCTACTTTTAACAATATCAAAGTTTAAACAAAAACATCAACAATAAACAGTGAGTTTATTTCTTCTTACATACATATGCTTAACCTAAGAAGTTTTTGTTAATTTTTTTAATTTAAAAATCGTTCCGCTAGAATTTTTTTTTTTAAAAAGTTCTTCGATTTGACGAAGAGTAACCTTAACGTAACAAAATGAAGTGTAACCTTTCAGGGTTAAAAATTAAAAAACTTTTAAGGAAAGTTTTTTTTGTGTTTCTATACTATAAATTGCCCAACTATATTGTATCACTGGTTTTAATCTATTAATTAACCATGAGAAATTCAAATATTCGGCTATGCAGAATCTTTGATCCACTTTCGTAAACATTAGAATTTTCGGCGATTTTATTTATGGAATTTGAAAATGGGGCTAAAATTTAAGGCGTGTCATAAAAGTGAGTGTGGTAAAAGCTGATAATTGCACATTGGGGGGACGTATCTAATATGACACAAGTAGCAACCAGAATTGGATGTTTTTTTTTTTATTCCCTAAGCTAATCCCGCGAAGCTCTACGCTTGTCTGTAGGAAAGAAGCCAGAGTCTCTGGCGGGAAACGAACCTGCAACCCCGGCGCTAATAGACTAGCTCACCACCAGCTAGCCTACCGGGGCACTCGGACCAAAAAGTCACTAAAAGCAAAAATGAAGCCATAGTTCCTCCATGAACAACGATATTCGATATGGCGAGATCGAACCTTAAGTGGCAGCACTACACATTAAAAATAAAAAGCGCTGTATTTTGGGGCATGACAAAAATTTTTTTTTCCTGTTTAAGATTTAATCAATCCAGGCGATTTAATCAATCCAGGCGACTGACACAATTTTTTTTTTTTTTTTTTTTTTTTTTTTGTATGGAAGCCAACACGCTTTCTTGGACACTGACAAATAAAATAAAAACTGGTTTTATTTGTGTAATTTTGTTTTTTTTTTATAATTTTCTTCGGAACGTTGTGACATGTGTGCATATTTTATATCTACATATATCTTTCCATTGGTACCACTAGTTCTTACCGAAAGGTAGCGATCGAGTTATCGCGCAGATTGATATGTTTTTGCCCCTGTGTGCATCGTTCCTATAACATCCAGCATTTGGTAGCTGCACGGAAATATTGTTTAAAACTTTATAAAAAAAAATTCAAACTAGGAAGTTTAAAGCAATATTTTGATAACCACCGCTACTTAAGAATGTTAAACATTGGCTGTAGGCATAATAACCCAAACAAAAAAACATTATTATTCAGTTTTTAGAAGATTATATTAAGCAACATTTATTATGGTTTATTTATAACTGAAATTATTAAAACTAGCACTTAGCAGAGTTCGTGCTCCTTAGTATTGCATATTGTGAGCTACAAAAAAGTCTTATGGCTATTTTCTCAATGTATCGACAAACTGTCTGTTACTTAATGTCAACATAAATTTTTATACCGATAAACTGTCCGTTAACGATTTTGGGTTTTTTAATGTACCGACAAAAAACATTGGTTTGAGTTGGCAATACCACTCAAAATACATGTAAAAGTTGGGAGTCAGCTGATTTAATTTATCTGTTCGTCAAATAAAAGGAAAATAAATAATTGGCAGATGAGTGCTGGTTAGCATTGCGATAAAATAGAAGCAAATGAGACATTGAGAAAACAAAATTTCTTTAATGTGCAGTTTTTCGTTGGGATAAAAGATAATCGCCTAATGAGAAAATGGCCATTATTTTATTTAAATGAATGCAAAAAATTGTCCTTTTTTCTGGCTATGACCTTTAAATACACATACAAAGAATGCTGTATCAAGAAAAATAATGGGGTATTAATGGTGGTATTTGCCAAGAAAAAACAAAATTCCGTAATGGTCGATTTTCTCACTTTAAGCATTTTTTACTGCGTCAAACCGGCGGATGTTTAATGATTCATGACTGCCACATAATTTAAAAAAATAACTGTTAATGTTTCAGTTATTAAATTGTATGTACGGTACATTATATACACTAAAATAGGTAAGAGTGTAAACTCGGTCGAGCGAGACCATTTCATACCCTTAACAATCGTTACAAAGTTACTCTATGAGGTAAAGATTTAAATAATAGTTCTTTGTGCAGAATATTTCCTAGGTATCTACATCCATAGAGATATTTTTGCGTTAAAGAAGGCGTTTATATGGGACCGGCGTTGAACCCATAAAAAAATGGGACAAGAATGGAAGGAGTTAAAGCAGACTTCTGAAATTTCGTACAGTGCACAGAAAAAAATATCTCAAGAAAAATTTTAACAACACAGTTTGTTAAAAAAAAATTTTAGGTCAACAAACATTTTATTTGATTCAATGCAAAAATTTATCAAAATTACACCTTGCAAAATAGCACTCAAAAAAATATATTAAATAGTTTTCAATATTCAATAATCTATCCATATATATAAAAATGAAAAATGTTTGTATGTTTGTTTGTGTGTTTGTTTGTTTGTTTGTTTGTTTGTTGGCTTATAGACTCCTAAACTACTGAACCGATTTTCCTGAAATTTTTACAGATGCATCACGTGAGCCCTAAAAATAAAATAGGCTACTTATTTTTTCGATAGGGGCAGGGGAATTGGTATCCCCCATAGGATGCCAATATTAATTATCGCATATATTAAGATCCGCTGCACGCATTATGCAGAACTTTTGGTAGTAAGATCTTCTGAGCCCCAAAATTAATATAAAATAGCAGCGGGGGAAGTGGAATCCCCCATAGGACGCCAATGTTTAACATCGCATATCTAAAGAACTGTAATAGTGAGAATGTTCAAACTTTCTAGAAGTCACTCTTATGGTATACAACACTTTTGAAAATAACAATAAAGCGGGTAGGCGCAGGGGGGGAAATACCTCCCATAGGATGCATATATTAAATATCGCTCAACTGAAGAATTATTAAAGGGAGAGTCTTCAAAAGAGGTTAAAGCTATTATTATAGTAAACTTTAAATTTCAATATACAAATGGGCTGGGTAGACGGGGGAGGAGCAGTACCCCTCATATATAGAAATATTAATAAGAGCCACTGCACGCATTTTGTTGAACTTTTGGTAGTAGGATCTTCTGAGCCCCAAAATTAAAACAAAATAGCGGCGGGGGTAGTGGTACCCACCATACGACGCCAATGTTTAATATCGCATATCTTAAGAACTGTTATAGTGAGAATGTTCAAACTTTGTGGAAGTCACTCTTATGGTATACTTCACTTTTGAAAATAAAAATAAAGCGGGAAGGCGCAGGGGGGAAATACCTTCCATAGGATGCATAAATTAAATATCGCTCAACAGAAGAACTATTAAAGGGAGAGTCTTCAAACATGGTTACAGCTACTACTATGGTAAACTATAAATTTCAGTATGAAAATGGGCGGGGTAGAAAGAGGAGGAGCAGTACCCCTTATAGATAGCAATATTAATAAGAGCCGCTGCAAGCAATTTGTTGAACTTTTGGTAGTAGGATGTTCTGAGCCTCAAAATTTAAACACAATAGCAGCGGGGGAAGTGTTACCCCCCATAGGACGCCAATGTTTAATATCGGATATCTTAAAAACTATTAAAGTTAGAATGTTCAAACTTTGTAGAAGTCACACTTATGGTATACTACACTTTTGAAAATAAAAATAAAGCGGGAAGGCGCAGGGGGGAAATACCTTCCATAGGATGCATATATTAAATATCTCTCAACTCAAGAACTATTAAAAGGAGAGTCTTCAAACGTGGTTAAAGCTACTATTATGGCAAACTTTAAATTTCAATATAGAAATGGACAGAGGAGGAGCAGTACCCATCATAGATAGAAATATAATTTAGAGCCGCTGCACTCTTTTTATTAAACTTTTTGTAGTATGATCTTCTGAACCCCAAAATTGAAATAAAATAGCAGCGGGGAAATGTTACCCCTTATAGGACGCCAATGTTTAATATCACATATCTTAAGAACTGTTATAGTAAGAATGTTCAAACTTAGTAGAAGTCACTCCTATGGTATACTACACTTTCGAAAATAAAAATAAAGCGGGAAGGCGCAGGGGGGAAAACCTTCCATAGGATGCATATATTAAATATCTATCAACTGAAGAAGTGGTTTAAGCAGTGTAGCGAAGCGCACCGGGTTAAGCTAGTAATAATATATAAATCAAAGTAGACGAAGTATTTTTACAACTCTTGTCCATTTTTAAGTAGTTTTGATATCGTGGATTTATTCAACATTTCATTTTGGGCTCACTAAACTTGGACTCAATAAATTTGGTTGTTGACTAAAAATTAAAAATTTAATCAAGTGAATTAAACATTAAATCAAGTGAATTCAAAGTTTAATCAAGTGTATTAAACGTTTAATTGACAATATTAATTTGCACCAGTAAACAAATTAATAATATCAATTAAACGTTTAATTCACTTGATTAAACGTTTAATTCACTTGATTAAACGTTTAATTCACTTGATTAAATTTTTAATTCAATCTGATTTTATTTTTGATTAATGCTTTTTCTGGTGCAAAATTTTTTTCTGTACAAAAATCTTCATCGCAGAAAATTCAAAAATTTTTTTAATCAAATATGCTCTTTTCGTATTCACATAGGAAAATTATTTTTTTTTCTGTGTAAATCATGATTTTTACAACAATGTCATATGTTGTTTTAGCTGTAATGCTTACAAAAATGCGCCATTATTACCAGCGGCTGTTGCGGAAGAATACACAATTTCTAGGAATAGTTTACAAAAACGGTAAAGTGTTCTAAAGTAATACTTTTTTTGAGTCGCATGTAATTTTGAAGTTTGACTGTTATTGCAACTACTAAAATATTCACAGGAAATTTCATTCAGGCGATATATTTAACGAATGGAGTCTCCTCCAAAAAAATACCCACAAGAATATGAGAAATTTTTCGCAAAAACAACCGAAACGCCAAAGTTTAGACGATTATACTTTAGGAACAGTCAGAGGTAACGAACAAATTCTTGCGCAACTGAGAGTTGTATAAACGTGTTAAATTTCATTAAAATCGGATATGGTTAAAATATAAACTCTTGATTTTGTGTCGAAATTTTTTTGGAAAAATGACTCTATAGTTGTATATTGAAGTCGTCCGTTAGGAATTATTGGACTTACTCCAAATTTAATTTATAAACTTTTTTAATAGAAAAGAACAAAAATCTGCCCGGCGGTGTATACAAATCCGACATTTAAAAATAAAAACACCCCTTATATATATATATATATATATACTTATATATAAATATCGATGAATATATTCATAAGACCGATTTCTTATATGGACCCAATATGGCATTAAAACACTTTGTATTTTATTAAAATAATTGTAGGAAAAATTAAATATTTATTATATCGTGAAGTAACGAGATATCTAGCCCTTTCCGACCCAAGCAATTTCAAAGTTTTCGGATTTTAATGAAATTTTCGGAATGTGATAATTTGCCCTAAGATAACGTAAAAATGAATTTTTAATGTCCATAAAAATCCCAAGTCCTTAGAAACAGGACATTCACATATGTGTACCTTGGGACTTCACTTGGACAAAATATTAGCATTTTTTGGCAAAAGTGTAGTTTATGGGGCATACGAAAAAAAACTTGTAACCCCTCTGGAAATAAAAAAAAAACAAAACAAATTTAAAATTTAAGGGGGCGGAGGCCCGTGAGCCCCCTGGATCCAAAAAACGGCCCTTGACCACTTAGTGTTATGTGTAGGTACTCGAAGTAAAGGTAATTGTACGGGGAAAAAAATTTGGAGTGGGCGGGACTTTTGGAGCCCTCTGGGGCAAAAAAAAGTGTCCCCTCCACTCATATCTTTGTGTGGGTATTAAACTAAAGGTAACTTGCTCACGATAGTAAATATTTTGATTTAATTTTGTTTTTTTTTTATTGTTTTATGGGCTATTTTTTCAAAAAATTATCCTTCTTTTTGCTTGCGAAAATGACTTGTTAGTTTCCGTAAACGACTTGTTTGCATTGTGCCTGTTTAATGCACATTCATTGCCCCCAATCGCTCCAAAAGTAGTAAGCTGGTAAAATACCGAACAAAAAATACAAAGGAAATATTTGGCAAAGTCCTCAAAAAACGATTGCACCTAATCACAGTTTTCTTTCGCAAAATTAAGGACGTAGAAACCCATATTACACATATGTGTAGGTACACATTGTGCTCACAAAAAACACAAAAATTCTTTGTGCATTTTAAAATATTTGCATATTATTTAAATGAATGATGCTTTTGTTACAAAATAATAACAAAATATTCATATATTTAGTGTAATTTAAACAAAATAATGATACTTTCATATCTTGTCTTCCGCACTGCGACTAAAATACTAAAATAAACCTCGCAAAAACTTATAAGACAACGATTAGGAGATAACACATAACATGTAGAGACTTAAAGAAGTAAGAAAAGTTAGATATTTATATATAAACTTCTCTCTTCAAAACACTTTAAATTAACCTACACGTATGTGTAGCCGGGGTCGGAAAGGGCTAGGTTACTTGGGCAATTCCATATGTGACTGACTCTACATTTGACACAATTTGCGTTCTGTTTTGTTATATTTTTTAGTACCAATTTAAACATGGTTCTGTAGCAGTTTCAACAATTATCCACTGATATTTTTAAAGAAAGTTGAAGAAACAAACTATTTTAAAATGCTGAAATAAAAGCGGTAAGTTATTAAAATAAAAAAAATTATGAGTAAAATAAATTGTGACTGACACTACAGCTCAAAACGTGACTGATTCTACACTCACTTTGTGTAGTATAAAAGTCAGTATTTTTACATGAAACGTAAGAATTGAAATCAGAGCGCATAAAATTGGAACTCTAAAATTATTTGAAAGATGCAAAATTGTAATTAATAAACTCGTTAAAATGCTATTTTTGAATATAAACACCACGTAAACAAAATCACTAATAATAAGTTAGAAACCAACTTTGAAATTAAAATAATTCAAAACAACCCCTTTTTAGAAAAAAGAAATATAAATGTTTCAAAAACCTTAAAAATTTATTTTTCTTAATTCTAATTTTTTAAAAAATATCAAATTTTTTAAAAAAATATTAAAGTTTATAAAAATATATCAAATTTTAATTTAAAAGATTTTGTTATTCGTGCTTAATTCCCAGTTTTTATTCTTGATAAAAACACTTGAAATATATTGTTGATGAGATAAGCTATTCCTATGCGCTTTTCACTGGTTGCTTAGGCCAGATCATCAGGAAACTTCATTCATAAAGATTTTAGAAAAACTAAAGAAATTAATTTCAAGTGTTTTTATCAAGAATAAAAACTGGGAATTAAGCACGAATAACAAAATCTTTTTAATTAAAATTTTGTATTCCCAAAAATTATTTTGAAAATATATCAAATTTTTTAAAAAAATATCAAATTTTTTAAAAAAATATCAAATTTTTTAAAATAAATATGAATTTTTTTTAAAAATTATCAAAAAATTGTTGCCACTATAAAAATTTAACAGTAACATAATGATGCCACCATACTTAAGTATTTTTGCTACCAAAATCAGACATTAATTTTTTCCATTGATGGTAGACTTATACGTGGAATTGCCCACTTTAACCAATTTTTTATTCTCTATTTTTGTTTAGAAATATTGACGACAAACATCGGTAAAAATATAAAAACGCCAAAGTTTGTTAAAATAATAAAAAAATATGAAATAAATTTGCTTGTAAAAATTGTTTTTTTAATAAAACATGAATGGAATCGAGTAAATATTGATTATAACAAATGGGTTTCTTTAAAACCACCCTACTGTATGTGAAGACGATATTAGGTGTTTTTGTGCTTATGTGTGTTGCATATTTAATTTTAGGTTCTACCCCACATGTTCGTATACCGATTGACTCGGAATCGACTTAGCAAGGTCCGTCCTTCCACCTGGCTGGCTGGTCGTGTGTCTAAGCTAATCTTGTGCGCAAAGTTCTTTCCGGAATAGGGGGTTTGTGCCCACAAGTCGTTTTGTTTTGTAGTTTTGTAAATGAGCATAGCAAATTTGATCATAGCTCCAATACAAATACACTCCTGACAATAGATTTTTAAAATTAGCTCTTATTATAGCTTATATGTCATCTCATAATAGTAATCTGAGTAATAGCAGCAGATATTGAAATCTCTTATATGAATCCTTACCTCACAACATACTCTTTTTGGTGGAAACATGATTTCCCGTGGGTCTCAAATACTGAGGTTTATTGTCGGGCCTCATTGACTTTACTTTCTTACTTTTTTTTGCATTAAAATTGCCTTATTAACTATATATTTTTAATCTGTTAACAGAACATTTATTATCGTTTTTGTTTAACAAGAACTTTTTTCTTCTCGTTAGCTACCGATAAAAATTGTTAAAATTTCATTACATAATGGCTCTTAACGACAATTATCGTTAACTAACGAATTTTGACAACTTAACGACAAATTTTTGTTGTTAATAACCCAGCAAAAACTTAGCTTACCTGGTAAGTAGACAAGAAATGCTGGAGAAAATTAACACTACTTATTTCTCGGCTGAATAACTACTTATTTTTATTTTAGGTGTCCATAGAATTCAATACTTACAATACACTTACTAGAAGTCAAAAAATATCTAGTATAGTGGCCCTTTGTTCCTTATAAGAACCACAGGACATAATAATAAATAATAATTACTAAAAATCAAAAAGTTTTTCCTGGGAAGTTACAGACTTTAGTACTGGTCTCAAAACTGTTCATTAAAAATTTTCCAGTTATAAATTTTGATAGATTCTAGCTAACATTCAATTAAGCCTTGGCATAGTAGGACAAAGAATGGTTGCTTTTAACTCTATTATACAAGAAAACGAAAGTATGAAAATTCTGTACAAATAGCTAGAATAATAGCAAATGAAGAAAAATTTTCTAAAGTCTGCTAGCAAATTAACAATACACTAGTTAATGGGGTTGTTGGTATAAATTCCTTGTTCGTCTTAAAAACAACAAAGAAAATTGCACAAACTAGTGCATGCACTGTACATTAAATATGCGTTTGTGTGCATACATGTAACTACATGCAAATCTATGTTGTGTGCTTTTAGGCTGTTTATTTTTTATGAAGAAAGAAAATTGTACCAAAATAAACTTTAACAAAACTACTGCCATTTTCTAGAAGAGTTATTGTTGTTATTACCCTACCCACTGTTAGTTGAAAGTAAATAAGTATCTGTTTATTTACTACTTTATCTTGCATATGGGTCTGAAAAAATAAACAGAAGGGGCGAAGAGAAAGACAGATAAAGAATAAATGCATGAGAGAAAGAAATTATACGGTTGTGTGGAACAGAAACGAACCATAAAATGATGATGATGATGGTTATTGTTGTTTGGGAAAACTACCGGAAAATAAAAAGCCAAGGAAGTTAAGGGTTTTAAAGTCTCTTTGTTTCTGTTATTTTATTTGTTGCTGTGTTGAAAAGAAACGGGAAGGCATTGTGTTGATAAGAAGAATCATAAAAGAGAAATGTTTTTTTTTTTTGTGATATAAGCCATACGAAAACCCGTGAGTTTAAGGGAACAAGATCGTCTTTTGTTTACTTAAAATTATAGAAAGAGGTGAACTGTAATTTAATTTAATTTAATTCAATTTGGTTTAATTTGTTTAAAAGTTATTGTTAAAGAACTAAGTATTTGTATTGTTTAGCAGAGCTTTTAAAATTCCAAAGGATTATTAGTGGTAAATGATGGTTTGACATTCTATTAGTAGCTTTTTGGCAAATTCTGAAAAACTGTTCACAAAATATGAAGCTGTTGCATATTTCCTATATAGAATAAAGACAAATATTTTTTTTATATATATACTGTCAAATAATTTAGGGAGATCCATAACAAAACGCAATAATTACACTTTTTTAGCTTATTGTTGTTTTTACTAAATACTATTCTACATATTATACATTGTTATGAAACTAACTTAATGTCAATTATTATGTTAATATTTAATAAGAAATACAATGATTTAAAGCAAAATGAAACAAATTTACGTCTATGAAATAAACCACATCGGAATATTAGTGAAAAGCAAAGCGAATCAAAAAAATTGTTTTTTATTTTCTTATGAAATTCTAAACATAATAGTAAAATTACAATATTATTGAAATGAATAAATCGTAATTCTATGTTCACGCGGAGAGCAATATTCGTGTTTCGCTCTCACATTCATGTTTCGCGCCCCCATCATGATGGAAACAACATGATTCGCCAAAGCAAATTTTGAGAGCGATCCATGCTGTTTCATTTTAAAAATTGCTGCGATATAGGAAAATCAAATCAAACCAAAGCAAAAAATTCAGGTTAAAAATACACAGCAAAAATTAAAAATTGTCTCTAATCACCAAATTTATAGACCAAGCAAACAATTTGATGATTTTGCACCTGTTACCAGAATGATTATATAGATTACTAAAAATTGTAAAAAATTGAAATTTTAAATATAATTTTCCAAAAAAAGATAAATTTTATTTTCATTAAAACAAATTCCACCGACAGTTCGAATATTTAATGAGTGATATCTATATGATATCTTTTTATTATTAGTTTATCTTTATCAAAACAGACATTAGCATTCAAATTGGTTGCGGCTTAGACCTGTATTAAATTATTGACCGACAATCAGAAATTTTTAGGCTTGTTTTACAATTTTAACTAGCTTGAGTAAAATATCATGATTCGTAACAGTTTAATCCGAACTTAAATGGTTTTCAGGAGGGGAATTTATATTGGAGCCATTATAAGTTATGAGTCAATCATCCCAAAATTCTGCAGATTGATTTCTGGTATTAAAAAACATAAATTTCAAAACAGCGCTGAAATTAGGTTAAGCGTTTACAGTGAATTTCAGAAGGCTGCTAAATAAGGGATCTAAAGTAAATTATTGACCGTATACCACAAAATTGCATAACATTTTTTCTGGCCATATGAAACTAAGTTGAAAGAAATGTTACCACAATAAATATATCTGCTACGGTTTTAGGCGTATTTAATTAATTTACCAGATTGGGCTTTATATGGGGCCTATAGTAAATTATGGTCCGATCATCACGAAATTTATTAGTGTGATTTCTAGTCCTTTAAAACTGTGACGTGTCAAATTTTGTTATTATAGCACTATTAGTTACGGTTGTAGGCGTACTAAACTATTTCCCGGGAGCAGGGTTTATATGGGGTCTAAGGTATATTATGGACGGACCTTCAGGAAATTTCACAGCGTGATTTCCAGTCGAATAAAACGAATTTTTGCAAAATCTTGTATCATTCCGTGCATTTTTCCACCATTTATGTTAGTTTTTGTAACAAAATTATAAATTTCTTAGGATAGTAGTTCCACATTTTGATTCTTAGCTCCAATCCTACTAAACCGATTTTCCTGTATTTCAATCCAAAACTGCTTAAGATAACTACAATCAGTTTGACACCAAGTTTGTTCATTTCTTTTGAGTTTTTCGAAAGTGAGCTTGTTTTCAACAGACGGACAGACAGGCGGACAAGGCTAAATCGACTTAGAAGCCAGAATATATATACTTTATGGGGTTTGAGATGAATAATAAAAAAGTTTCACACGGAATGAAAAACTTAGTATGTATACTATGGCGGGTCGATTTTTTTTTTAAGTCGTATAGCAAAAACGTAATCTACATAAAATTCTAAGAAAATTCTCCAAAGAAACCATGGGTCTAAAATAAAATCCTAATCCGCGCCTCTTGACTTGAAAATTTATATACCGGCTTTTGGAAAAAAAACTTTTTTTTTTTTAAATAGCTTTTTCAAAAAAGAAATCGAATTTTCTAAATAAAATGGTTTAGTGAGGTAGTTCTTTTGCACTTTATATTTTTCTACACTCAAAATTTTTTTAAATTAAATTAAAGTCAAAAAGTTTGTTTGTAATTTTGTATATAATATTTTTCTAAGGAACATAGATAAAAACATTTTCTACATTTTTGATTTTTCGAATTTATTCTATGAGTTACATTTCAGTTATGTATTTTATAAAGCTTTTTTGTAATAGTTCTTTTCCTTAAATTTTAAGGAATTACTTTTATACACTACCAGACTATTATATTGTATTTTCTTGTTACATTTTACCTTAGCTATCCTTTGGATAGCAATGAAGTATATTGTATGTACAAACAAGCTTTAAAAAATAAAGTAACCTACGAAAGGAGATAATTCCCAGTTTCTAAAAACATTTTCTTTCATAATTTAACAAAAAGATTGAAAATACAAAAAAAAAAAAATATTACACTCAAAAAATTGTTTTCAGTATTTATAAAATAACGTTTTTTTTGTTAACTTTTGTGTCCCAACGTGTCACAGAAAAGAAAAGAGATGATGTTCTGGCAGTAACTATAGAAAGTCGTGCCAAAGTACCTTGAATGGAGAGTAAAAAAGTCTTTAAAAAATTAACATGTAACCAATAAGTGAAGTTTTCTTAGTTTTCTATGATTGCAAAAACATTACTGAAATATTGTTTGAGTGAAAAAACTTGTTTTTGTTTTTATTTGCATTATAAAATAAAAATTGTTCATCGAAACAAGAAAAAGTTATTTTATAAATACTGAAAATCATTTTTTGAGTGTAATTTTTTTTTGTATTTTCAATCTTTTTTATTAAATTATGAAAGAAAATTGTTTTATCTATGTTACTTATAAAAATATCAAATACTAGAATTTAAACCGCTACTTCGTTAGCGTCTCTTTTTTCTTCGTGGACATATATGTATGCCAAAGTTTGTTTTTCTAGGTTTTAACTGGTTTCAATTCCGGAAATTCAAAAAGTACCAGTTAATATACAAAAATTACCAAAAATGTTCCTCTTATTGATTCCTATTAATTCAGGACATTGCATCTTGAATTTTATGTTTCTAGGTCCAATACTTACGAATATTCAAAAAGCACCAGTTAAAGAACAAAAAAGTACCAAAAAGTAACCTCATAGATTCGTATCCATTCAGGACATTGCATGTTAAAATTTATGTTTGAAGGTCCAATATTAACGATAATCAAAAAAATACCAGTTGTAGAACCAAAAGCTGCAGAATGATATTAAGTTTCCCGTATTCCCCATTTTGGTACTATTTTTTCCCCCCATTAAAGTATCAAAAATTGCAGTATTGTAGTGGGGGCCTATAATTTAGTACGAATATGACAATGAATGGAGAAAAATGTTTTTAAAAAAAAGTACCAAAAATAGTTACGATTACGAAGTACCAAATTTATACTCGTTTTTTTTTTTTGATAAGTTTCGAATGAGGTATAAACTTTTTTCTAAGTTTATTGGTAAATGCCTTACTAAACAATTTTATTCTGAAAATTCGATTTCTTTTTGGAAAAAGCAAATTTTTTTTTTTTTTTTTTTTTTGGCAAGAGCGGGCATATAAATTTTCAAGTCGAGAGGTGCGGATTAGGATTTTATTTTAGACCCATGGTTTCTTCAGAGAATTCTCCTAGAATTTTATGTAGATTTCGTTTTTGCTATACGATTTAAAAAAAAAAATCGATTTTTAATTTTTTTTCATCCATACAAATCGACCCGGCCTAATGTATACCCTTTTCACAACGTATTGTGGTGGAGGGTATAAACATGATCAAAACACTTTGCCGTTTCAAACAGTGTGTTAATTGATTTAATTAAGTATAGCTCAGGTTTTGACAATTCTCAACAACAATTCTGCAAGTTTAAATTATTTTATTTAAACGAAAAGATTTTTTGGTTTTCAAATTCTACAAGTTTTAATTATTTTATTTCAAACGAAATTTTTTTTGTTATTTAATAAATATTTTAATTAAAAATTTATTTTAAAACAACTAAAACGCCAATTAAATCAAAATTATATTTTAAATTTTCTTTCAACAAAGAAAAAAATTGATTCAATTATCACATTTATTTTTTTAATTAAAAAAAACTACTGATCAATTTTTCTGTGTATAAAGTTATAATTGTCCCTTAAGAGTTTTTAAGATCCAATTTTTTCTGGAATCCTGTTTATTAGAAGTCTTTAATAGACTTGTTGTGTGTTTAAAAGCTATAATCTTTATAAACATGTATACAAACCAATATAAAATCTTAAATTATTTTTGTCGAGCTAATAGTCTGACTCTTGGAAGTTGCATATTCGGTACAGCTTAATCTATTTTGATTAATCTTGTTTTAAGCTAAATTTAATAATTCCTCTTTACCAACATTCATTTATGTAACTTTAAGAATATTTAAAATTAATTTACTAAAATGGTTTTCTTAAATGAAAAAAAAAGAAAAGGAAATCAGCAACAACTGCCTTAAAATCGTTAAAAGAATTTTTGCACGTATTTTGTACTTTTGTCTTTGATTAAAAGTCCATTTTTCTTTTGAATTTCAGTTCATTGATATGAGGATTTTGTGGAAAAAAAGATGAGAACTTCATTAAGCACAAAATCTTTGACAACATGGAATTTCAATTGCAACAGCAAAGAAACGTATTTTCACACCAAATTAGCTTGAATTACACAGAGGTACCAGTAAAACGACACACAGTGTATCCTTATTTAACGGACACTCGACTTCAAAGGACGATATTAAATGATATTGGCTGAGCTCTATAAGGAAAGCGTTGAACTCTTTTGAGAGGACATATCCTGTACGAGGTACAGACACATTTGTGTGATCCTTTCGGTTTGCGCTTATGAGAGATTCCACTGTATCAATTCAAAAGTTAATTCATTTTTGCTGAATTTAAATGAAAAATACATTTTGAGACCAAGCAGGTTTACATGCATATTACAAAAACTGTTGTACTTAAATTTTTTTTTCTTTGTGCAAAATTTTGCAAGAATTTAAAAATTGAATTACACTTCTTCTCCTAAATTTTTAACTAAGTACTATGTATTTGAAATTGTGCGAGAAGAAGTAAGCTTTAGATTTTCAATATACATACAAGAGTGGGTCAATTTTGCAATCGATATTGTTCCATCGACTTTTCGATAGCTTTTGGTATGGAAAAAAAAGTTCCACTACGAGATATCAAAAAAAAAAAAAAAAAACATTTTTAAGCCCCCAAATTTAAGTTTTTTGACTTTTTCTCAACTGTTTTTTTAAATCAATTTTTGACCAAAACTCGTTCAAAACAATTTTTTTTTTCGAAAAACTGATGTCACCATCGCCTTTAACGTGGGAATTTTTCTTAAAAATAAACTACTTCACGCAGAGCAAAAATATGGTTTGGCATGTATACAGCAACTAAACTATGTTTATTGTTACAATATATTGTTGTCGGACACAAAAAATTATTATTTTTATTTAATATCAGCAATATTATCATTACCAACAACTAAATAATGGTAGTTTTGAAAACATATTCAGGGGTGTGCTGGAAATCAAAAACGTAAAACGCAAGAATTTGGAAGTTGTTTTTAATACACTTTTAATCTAATTTTTATAATTTTTGTTATAAAATTATTTTTAATAGAGAAATATTTGAATAATATTTGACATAAAATTCTATTATTACATAAATCTAATTAGAAAACGACTTTTAAAATTCTTGCGTTTTACGATTTCGATTTCCAGCACACCTCTGATTATATTACTTACAACCAGTTAATTCTATTTAATTGTCATAGCATGATAACTTTCTATACGTGTACTCATATTGTGTTTGAGATCTAAACAAAATATCTTTACAATAATGAGTTTTTTTGTGGTTAATTTATCGAACTGTTTATGGTTTCTAATCCAAATTTTTGATGTTTTAATCAGGATAAATTTCATTGAATTTAATTTTCATTAAATTATTTTCGTGAAAACCTGGGTTGCTGCGCTGGCAACCAGTCAAGAATGAAAAATTATCAACAAAATTTTAATTCATTTCATGTTGAAAAATTCCTTTCTTCATATAAAAATAATTTAATGAAAATTAAATTCAATGAACTTTAGCCTGATTAAAATATCAAAAATTTCGTTACTCTAACAGTATTTTGTTTGTAGTGTAATTCACTGTCTCATTAATAAACAATGTACTAATTCGGTTTATTTTTATATGTTTATTGTTACCCATGCAAATCTACACTACCCTAATGCATTATTGATTTTTGGAAATGTAATGGAAGTGTAGTTTGCATGCAACAACTATTTCTATTGTTAATTGTAGTTTTAAGATACCGTTATCCTTGTAGTCATTTTCAATAAAGGATTATAAATACATTGCCTTTAACCTGGCACTTTCTTTTCTTTACTTTGGACATATAAAACTGCCCTAAATTAATTTATACCAGTGGCGTTAATTACCGCCGGTAAAACATTTAAAACTAAACTCTAAGAATAAAATAAGGAAAGATTCACTACGGTGATCTTACATGTTATCACCATTTTGTATAATAATTTTTCATCAGTTGTGCCGTCTGTATTACATATACCTATTGAAATATTTGTTAGCAAGTGCACGCAGAGAAAAATCATATTTATATAGTCACCTCCAGTGCAATTATTTTGAAAGAGAATTTTAAACATATTATGTTTAATTTAACCATTTTATTTCTATATATGTTTTTGTCAACAACAATCATATTATTGTTAAATTGGTCCTCCATCAATATGCCACAACCATATTATGGTGGCCTTTAAACATGTTATCGTTAAAAATTACAATAGTTTTTAAATTAACAATAGTATTTTCCTCTTTTCAAAGAGCAACATGCTATGGTAGAAAACAAACTAAGCTATTAGAAGTGTTAAACATATTTAAGTTATAATTAATCATAACATGTTCCTTAAGGTAGACCAGTTTAACAATAATATGATTGTTTGAGACAATAATATGTTTAAATGGAACATAATAAGCTTAAAATTTTTTTTGTTGGAGGTGACCATATTTAAAAATTAAAAAAAAAAAAACAATTAACAAAAATAACCATAAAAAATAAAGACAAAATTACCAGCTTAAAGAATTACAAAAATAAATAAACAAATTGTAGGTTCAAAGTTTTTCTTGGGATTCCAAAAATTAATAAACCAGGGGCCAGATTCTGGCATTCGTGATCGAATACTTTCTCGATTCGAAAGCAATTTAATATCTGATTATTTCAGTCAATTCTGAACGAATCGAAATTATTTTTTCGTTATTATAAAGCATTTATTTGAATTTCACAATACTGAAAAAATAATTTCGATTCGTTCAGTATCGACTAAAATAAAATTGCTTTCGACTCGAGAAAGTACTCGATCACGAATGCCAGAATTAGGCCCCAGATTGCGTTTAAATGTGCTAAATTCCCATTTCATACTATTGATAAACAGAATTTTATTGTTGATGGGATAAGGTATTCCTATGCGCATTTCACTGGTTGCTTAGGCCAGATCGTCAGGAAACTTCATCCAAAGATTTTAGAAAAACTAAAGATATTATACAAATAAAACTGTTAAGCGAATAAGAATTACACAGTGCAAAAAATAAAAAATAACCATATACGGACAATAAATAACCATAAAGGACCAAAAAAAGACCCGTTTCTGTTTTTATTTCCTTGTTCAGCTAATACGGCCTATTATCTTTTATTTAATTAAAAACACAATTTTAATACATTTTTTCCCGACGTTTCGTCGGTTTTTTGTCGACTTCTTCTAGGGATCGTCTATTTAACAAAAACATGACATTAATTAACAACTTTTTACCAAATAACATTTAGATCTTATATTTTTATATATATTATTACATTAAAAAACAAACTTAAAAACCAAAAATTTTACATTTAACATATATAATACAAAAAACATAAAACATGGAATTATTTTTAAAACACATAATATTTAAAAATTGTATCACAGATTATTTGATGGCTACTCTATAACCCAGCGGGAAAACTCAGAAGACCTTCTTACTTCAGGCCTTTTTAAAGGCCTGCTTAAAAGATTTTTTGATTCAATTACTATTCTTATCTAACTGCTAAAGAAGGCCTCATAGAAGGCCTCGGCACTTTCGTATAAAAGATAAGATACACCTTCCACACTCGCTTCTATTTGAAGGGAGTAGAGAAGGAGTAGCATTTTTTGTATTGTTTTTTTGCACAAGCAAAAGCAAAATCAATTTTTTTTGGTCCCGTTAGCCTTCTTATGTACCTGCTGAAGAAGCGAGAGCGGAAGGCCTTCTCCGCAAAGACAACGTGTGTAAAAAAGATATGAGTATGGAATGGAGCAAGAAGGCCTTGTACATCCAAAAGAAGGGGTACAGAGGCCTTCTAGAAGGCCTCCCTACTCCTTCATTTTAACGCTGGGAACTTGCACATATGTTGTTGGTGTCCTTCAAATTCATTGTCTTTTGTATGTTTTGCTGAATTCTCAAGCTTTCCTTCGTAAATGTCTTTCTCATATTTTCCTCCTTGTCTAATATTCTAATACTTTGAAAATCTGGTGCATGGTGTGAACCGATCATATGCATGGTTAGTTCTGTTGTTTCTTTCTGCCGTGTAATATCCATTTTGTGTTTTCCTATCCTTGTTGATAAAGCTCTCTTTGTTGTTCCTATATACACCTGATCACAGAGTTCTTCGTTATTTCCTTTGCATCTTAGTTCATAAACAACGTTATTTTATTGTTGTTTTTTTATGGACCCTTTAAGATTGGGGGCTTCGGTATCATTTTTGCAAAAAAGTGATCATTTTCTCAGGCTCATATCTTGCAAGCCGTTCAGAATGTTGATTTACCTTCCGAGACAAAGTTGTAGCTCTTGCCAAAAAGAACAAAAATTGTTAAATCAAAAAAACTTCTTCTTCAAGATCAAAATCGCAAAAAACTTAAAAAAAATAGATTTTTTACCTTTTTGCCACTGTTTAGGTCCATAGGTAGCAAACCGTTCAAAATTCAAGGAAACAATCAACCACAAAAATGTACCTAAGATTCAATAAACAACTTCCTAGAGCATATGAACTCCGTTAAGGTAGCCGCAATGAAAATTATAAGCCCCAGTTTTACTTGTAACAATATCAAAGCTTTAACAAAAACAACAACAATAAAAAGTGAGTTTACCTTTTCTTACAGTCCCGACTACAATTGATTGATTTTTTGTCAACTCTAAATGTAGTTGTAAGTGGGTAAAGAAAAAACAAAAATAAAAACAAATTACTTTTTTTTATTTTGCCAGTTCAGTTTAATTTACACTGCCACATGCATATTAGTTATCAAAGTTTTTCTTGGGATTCAAAAAATTAATTAACAAGATTTCGTTTAAATGTGCTAAATTTCCATTTCATATTATTTATAAACTGAAATTTATTGTTGATGGGATAAGTTATTTCTATGCGGTTCATTAAAAACAAATTGTTAAGTGTAAAAAAATAATATATAAATGCTAAACAAATTTTATTTTTTCGTTTTTGTTATTGTTGTGAAAGTAGTGCAAAAATATGTAAAATATTGGTGCAAATTTATTGACCATTTTTCGTAAGTTGTATGTTATTTAAAGAGAAAAAGGAGGAAACTTCATAATAACAGATTACAATGTGTTATAATAATTTAAAAATTATAACAACGATATTACGATAACCTACGATTACAATATGATTACTGTCGTTATATTTTGAATCATAATATGATTCTATCAGACTATAATATGATTACTTTTAATCATAACATAATCACCTTGTATCATAATATGATTTCTTTTAAGGTTATTTAGATTAACATGATAAGAGTATGATAACATTTAATTATAATATGAGATAATAAAAACAAATTATGATTAATCACTAAATTAATAGAATGAAGAAAACAATTTGTTGATTTTGCACCTATTACCAAAGTAATTATATAGATTACTAAAAATTGTAAAAATTTACAGTATGAAATATATTTTTCCAATAAAAGAAATTTTTAGTTTTAATTGAAACAAGTAAGAGTACTATATTCGGCTATGCCGAATCTTATATACCCTTCACCATTATGAGATAAGAACAAAAAGTTATATACATAAATAACGTTCTTTAGATAGGTACAAATAAATATTAATTCAGCCACGCCAACTTTTCATTTCGTCATGCCGAAAAATATAAAAAAAATAAAAAATTTATATGTGTACCTAAGCCCGTTTCCTCTTTTGCCAAAGTTGATGTTTGAAATTTGTTTTATAATCTTAAAATCGATTTTTAAAACATAAAAAAATTAAATAAAAAAATGAAAAAAAATTCTTTTTGGGATTCTAACTGGCAATGTCATCAGTCTCAGGAGAGAACTTTACAACTCGGCTGCGAATGCTTTTACTGAAGAAGCGTTAAATTAAAATATATTGAGTCTATGAGTTTGTTTCTTTACTTGAGCGGCATATCATATACATGCATTAATGTGAATGTGTATGCGTAAAATTAAACACATTACAAATAAAGTCCACCACTTGTAGTGAAGGGTATAACAAAACAACAAAAAAAAAACACATTACTAACACTGTATTACCATAGCCACTGTATGACCGTAGAAACCAAAACTGAATTGGTTTGTATGGTCTGTTTATGTCGTTTTGGTAATACAGTGTTGGTATGGTAATGTCACGTCTAATTGGACCTTTAAAGGAAAAAATTTGAGGCAGTCGTGGATTTTTACTCATATCTCAGCCATTTGTGGACTGATCTTGCTGAATTTCAATAGCAAACAATTCCGGACCATATGTGACATAAATGTATAATAACCTGGCCCCCATCATACATGGGGTCTTCGGAAAATCCATTTCAACGGAAAGACGGACGGACTGACATCGTTAAATCAACTTCGCTCCTCATAAGGACCCAGAATATATAAACTTTATAGGGTCTAATATCAATATTATAGAAATTACAAACGGAATGGCAAACTTATATATACCCTATTCACCACCTGAGGTGAAGGGTATGAAAATGACCAAAAAACTTTTCCGTCTTAAACAATGTGTCAATTGGTTTAAATAAATATAGCTCAGGTTTTGACATTTCCCAACAACAATTCTACAGGTTAAAATTATTTTATTTTTAGCGAAAAAATCAATTTAGATTTTTTTATTTAATTAATATTTTAATTCAAAATTTATTTCAAAGTAACTTACATGTTAATTAATTTATTTCAAAGTAACTAAAATGTTAATTAAATCAAAATTGTATTTTAATTTTATTTTAACAAAAAAAAAAGGTAATTGATTCAATTATCACATTAATTAAATTGAAATAATTTTAAAACAATTTTTTTTAATTGATAAAAACTACTGATAATTTTTTCTGTGTACATGGTTTTGCTTTCACTGAAACTGCATCTTTTTTTGCAAGCAAAAGTGAAACCAAATGAAATTAAACTTATTGCTGTTTTTTTGAAACTCTTTGAAACAGTCTGTTTTTAATTATTTTCTGTTTGACAAGAGAAAACTTATTGAAAAGTTGAACATCCTATGATTAGTGTTTTAATGCTTCTTAATTAATTTCACTTTTGTTACCCTGTGTATTCGTTGTATTTTCATAGAAAACTTAGTGCAAAGAGACTTTATGTCAATTGCGCGGCGTGTTCTGTTCGAATTTACACTCTCTATTTTAATTTTAACAATTTCGTTGCATTTCCATGGAAAACTTAATTTAAAACAACTAGTTGCTGCAAATCCACTTTGTTACAATTGCAGGTGTTCTGCTTAAATTAACACTCTCGATCTTAATTTTCTTACTACACTTGTCTTTAGTTACCAAAAACAATTTTTAGTGAACTGGCAACTGAAATAAAAACTATAGGAAGAATGAGAAAGAAGTTTTATTGAACACTGCTGTTAGGTTAAAAAAACTTACAAATCTGAGGTCAGGGACCATTTTGGTCCACTTTGTATTTTTATATTTTTCTACTATTTTCCCAGACTTTTGAAATAATTTATGAACGAAATAATAATTTTGTTATGCCCCAAATCCTCTCCAGTTTGTGAGTAGCCTTTTATCTTTTAACTTTCTTCAGGAGAAAAAATGGAAAATCGACTTAAAGGAAAGGGACTCAGATATTTAAATTTCTTCCATATTAGATGAAAACATTGAAAGTGACGGTGGTATTTAATGGATTGGAGCTTTAGCAGAGAATATTATATCAGTACCACCAGCTACACGTTATGTGGTGTCTAGATGCCGCTTTGTCTAATTTTGTGCTACTTCCCGGCGAACTAATGTGCTCAAAAAACTGAGTGCTTTTTATATAAATTTTACTACATGTCCAATCACTTGTGTTGTGAAAACAGCACATAAATAAATGTGAAAGCAAATGGAAAGATTTAGGAAAATCTTGTGGGGATATGTAAATTGGTATATACAATATTTTTGATCTTGTGTTAAGAAAAGTGCCAATCATAAAAATTTTGTAATGCAGAGGCAAAAACAAAAAAATTGGATGGTTTGTTTGATACATGTTTTGGTCGTGCAATATTCCAGTCCATTATGAGCAAATGCTCTCCGTATTGATGACGTTTTCAACAGAAAACAAAAAAAAAGAAGGGATAAGTTTACTCTTATTATTGAATTATAGGACAATTGGGAAGCTCTTCTTCCAGTGTTTTGTAACTGTCATGATTAGCTTCTACAGCAAAAAAAAAATTAGTCGATGGCCAAATCTTGTTTTTTATAAACAGAAATTGATTCTACGTGGGCTGCAAATGATGTAAATCGCAGAAACCTGAGCTTTTACGTCCGCTAGCTATGTGTCTATCATAAGAAGACAACGTGTTGCAAAGGACAGTAAAACCGAAAAATCTATTTGCAGCAAAGCTATTGAATCAACAACAAGCATTGTCATCAAAGTGTATACCATCAAAAAGCAGTGGAATAAAAATATTAGCTCTTAGGAAACGGGAAAATTGCAATTGCTGTAAATCCAAATGTGATGCCAAATGCACACTATGCAATATATTTGTATGCAATTGAATCGGAGAACAATTTGTTCATGTTGCTGCGCCAATGACAATCAGCCAAAATTATTTTTAATTACTTTTACTTTTACTCATGTACAAAATTAAATAAATTGCATTGACCAAAATGGTCCATAACCTAAGATTTGTGTTTTTTAATTTCGTTCTTTTCGACTTTATCCTAGATAGCTAAAAACTTTCTAAGCACATTAAAATAGAAAAAACATAAATTGTCTGACGTTTCAAGTTGATATTGTTATCCATTGCAAGTTTAAATAAAAAATAAAAAAAATTTACCAAAATGGTGCAAACCTAACAGCAGGGTTAACCACCAGATAACTAAAAGACTCAGTGTCAAGTATCTTATAACTAAGATAAATTATAACGTAATTTATATACTTGATACATAAAGAAGAAAACTGACTTTGTTTAATGAAAATTAAATATGGCAGAACAATTAAACAACATATACAGCCTTATTACGAAAGTCGTTGTCATGGTCGAAGTCGATATCATGAAAATTTTACGATAAAGATACATTGAAAGTGTGTCGAATTAATGCCATTTACAACAAAATAACTCCAATTTCTAAAAACGACCAGTTTTCGAATACGACAACGACACTTATAATAAGACCGATTATTTTTTAAATTTTACAAACACAACTTCAAGTTATATTCTAACTAAATTTACCGAGCAGTAGTAACGTAGACCATAAGTAGTGAAATCGACCAGAGTCGCTGGCAGGGATCAAACTCTTGCACAGATATACTAGCACACTACTGTAAAATATCATTCACCCCTATTCTGCATTTCGATTACGTCTCCGCATTCAGTTCCGTTACGATCGAAATTGGTATTCTGCAGAAAAACGGAATCGAAAGAAGAAGATAACAATGTTTACAAAATCAATTGTATCAATGTGGAATGTGGAAATGAAACAGCAGAATAAGCAATTCTGTTATCGTTTTCATCAACAAATGTCAAATTTAATAAAACAAGTTCTGTGTATAATAAAGTAAATTGTTTATAAATTTAATAAAAGAAAAATATTGAAATAAAATAAAAAAAGAAAAAGGTTAAAATAAGTTTTGCATAAATATATAAGTGTGAATAATTTAGTGAAGCTGGAATTAACTAAAAAAAGTAGAAAATAAAAGTGTTGTGGTTAAATATGTAAAGACAAAATGTTAATAAAAACTGTTTGTAAAGAAATAATTTAGTGGGTTGCATTTTTATTTAAAATTTAAGGACAAATGGAGTTTATTGCAGTTTTTGCCAGTTTTTCGTATTGCTCCGGTGTTGTTGTTTTTGACCTGCATACATACATAACAAAACACTTATATTCCAGTACAAAAAATAACAATTTAAAACAAAAAAATTATTTAATAATTTGTATTTAAATCGTTTTTGAATTTTTTAATTTTGTACTTAAATTTTTTCACTTTTTTACTTAAAAAAACAAAAATAGAAAAAACCTCCGTTAACAAAAAAACAACTGAGAGAAACGGAGCTCCGATCGTAATGCAGAATACATACAATCGAAAGAAACTGAGCGGAATCGAAACGCAGAATACCAAAATTGCCAGACGGAGAAAATTTCGATTCAAACCGAAACGCAGAATACGGGTGATTAATAAATTTTATTTCAAAGTAACAGACTTTAACTTCAAATATTGTTACACAGATTTCTTAAATAAGTCATACCAACTTAAATCTTTAAAATGAATAGTGCAATACACTGAAATTTGAAATGTCTCTTAAATAAACGTGTAGCAGATTTTATGAAAAGAATTTCCTGCTTTAAATTAGAACATTTGTAAAAGAAAACATGACATAAAACCAAAAAATCTCTTTTTCGTTTCCATCTTGTTTTATTAAGTTTTCTTTTTTCGTTTCCTTTTGAAAACTGAAATTAGTGTCATATTTTAATACTTCACCTGGTATATGTTGGTTATATAGAGAAAAACAAAAAACTAAGAACGTGGTCAACATAAATTGAACTATGTCAGGAATAGCAAGGAAAAAAAAATAAGCGCTATACACGGTCTTGCTGAATCACTGAACATTAAATGCAGTTAAGTAAGTGAAAGAACTCTCAACAATTTTTATATAAAAAAATAAAACTCTCAACAATTTTTATATAAAAAAATAAAATTTCAAGTGCTACGGCACTCCCTTACTACAAAGCAGGTTTGTAAGGGAGAATACTTAAAAATAACAGTATCAAAACATTCAGTGTGTAAAGCTGATCGTTACATCCAACAATTTTTATATGCGCTCAATAATGCGCTTTATTTGTCAAAAATGTATTGCTTCAAAGTGGGAACTCGCCATAAGCGCAACTCTTACAATTCTCCCTAACAAACCTGCTTCGCTCGAATCACAATTTTTTATTGGGATTTTTTATCGTATGCCATCAGGAATATGTGACAGCGCATAGAGAAAGGGACCTAAGAGTAAAAAAAAAAAATCAATTTTCACTTTTTTTTTTTTTTTTTTTTTGATGTGAACAACATCTGAGCATCGAATGAGACCGATCCTATACCCCAAAAGTGTTCCCTCCCAGAGATATGTGCGTTTTATGATATGATGGTACACCAAAAATACACGTATTTAAATCTTTAAAATGGCTCTTCTGAACAGAAACCGGTTTTTACCCTTAGGTCCCTTTCTATTTTGCGCGTCACATATATAGATTGTTTGCAATCTCAAATATTTGCCAGTTTCCTGTAAAACGGTTTGTTAGTCTGTGTCGGCCCATATTTCTGGTGCCCTACGGTTTTCAGTCTTGCATGGCATAAGAGATTTCGTTGTATCGCTTTCACTTTATTTCCTTATTTACATACTTATATCATCTAGACTTTAAGTTGTCAATATATCGTTATTCGATATTGTCCTTGCCCATAAAAATTAAAGTATTCCTTTTAAAGCAACTGCTTGCGAAGCTTTGAAGTTATATTTGCTTGCTGGTTCAGATTGCAGAAGCTGAAAATTTCAAATTATACTCAATGATGATAATTTATCTATCACATCAAAAGCCACGGGAGCTGATGATATCCATCCGATATTTTTAAAAATGGTTCTTCCATATATTTTGCCGATTATAACCCACATTTTTAATCACATCATCACTACTAGTAACTATCCCACAAGTTGGAAACGGGCCAAAGTCCTTCCCATTCCAAAATCATCTTCCGAATACCGTCCTATTGCTATACTACCGTATCTATCTAAGGCTTTTGAAAAATTACTCCATACACAAATAACTAAATATCTCAATGATTTCAACCTACTTACATCAAAACAATCTGGATTTCGTGCCAAGCACAGTTGTACCACTGCTCTCATTGACGTAGCTGAAAATCTCAGAAAAGAGCTAGATGGTGGTCAAAGAGCATTGTTGGTGTTACTAGACCACTCAAAGGCCTTTGATAATGTTGACCATGTTGTTTTAATACAAAAACTTGAAAAAATGATACATTTTTCTCCTACGTCTTCGAAACTAATGCGATCATACCTTACTGGGCGACAACAGTGTGTAGAAAAAAATCCGTCGTTAACATCCTCCTTTCTCCCAGTCACTAGAGGAGTACCGCAGGGCTCAATTCTTGGACCTTTACTTTTTTCAATTTATGCTAACGACTTGCCAGATCAGTTGCAACACTGCAATATCAGAATGTATGCGGATGATGTTCAACTGTACATTAGTAGTAAAAAAAGAAACTTTGTGGATAAGCTACACGAGGACTTACAAAGTATTTCACTGTGGGCTTCTACCAATGGCTTAAGCCTTAACCCAAACAAATCAAAGTGCATCCTATTACATAAAAGAACACAGCGCGCCATTGAAATACCCCAAGTCTACGTTAATAACCACCGAATAGAAGCAGTGAATAGAGCTAAGAACTTAGGAGTTATCTTCAATAGCACGTTAACCTGGGCAGATCATGTCACATATGCCTGTGGAAAAACATTCGCTATGCTACGTACTTTATGGCCCACACAATACTGTACACCACTCAAAATCAGGCTGCTGCTTGCAAAAACTTACTTAATACCCACCTTAACTTATGCTTGTGAAGTGTTTTCAAGTTGTGATGCAACAAGTAAAGCGAGACTTAATGTAACGTTCAACAACATAACTAGATACGTATATGGACTTAAGCTTTACGGAAATAATGAACATATCACCTTCTACGCAGCGAAGATTCTCGGCGTACAGTTCCACGATCATATGAAAATACGAACATTGGTATTCTTGCATAAAATCATATCAACTCATGAACCTGATTACCTTTATAGCCGGCTTAGTTTTAGTCGATTTGGCAGAAATAGAACTTTAATACAACTGAGACACCATGCGCTTATATCAAATTGGCAGTTCTTCGTAAATGCAATACGTCTTTGGAATACTATTCCTCCAATCATTAGGGAAACCAGCAACGCACAACTTTTTAAAAAAAGAATTATCAATTTTTATTGTAACTAAAACTCTATGCACCTTTTATATACATACATATTTACTTACTGATCTTTAAAAACTTTTTATAACTTACTCTGTATGTCATTATTTAATCTCCTCCTTATACCTGCTCAATAGTTATAACTTTATTAAAATAATTTTTGTTAAATCTTAAAATATTTTTTATATTTTTTTTAATTTTTTAATTATGCTTAACTGTTTAACAAATAACTATGTCCGCTCTTCTATTAGTATAAAAAACTTTTGTTTTGTTATAGAAGCTACCAACTTATAAATAAATAAATAAATAAATTTACACAAGGTAGCAGCAGTAGGACTCTAGCTGCCCTTTTTCTTTGTGTATATGGATTTAACATAAAGAAGACATGGATTTGACATATTGAAAAAATATAAAACTACCTTGTGTAAATGTACCTTGGCTACATTATTAAACAACCAAGTATATTGAAAATTAAAAAAAATAGTTTTACTATCAAAAGTAATTTTTGAGAATACAAAATTTTAATAAATATTTTTTGTTCTTTTTTTCTTTTAAAGCACGACGTCAGTGCTGCCTAATACCGCAGCATGTTGGAACGTTTGTTTGAGCCAGCGGTAGAGAATATCCTAGTTCAACACGAGCACCTGCAGAGTTGGTATAATCTTATGGCGGTCTTTACCACTGGGTGAGCAATCAACTTACACGGGTAGCAATTTTTGTGTACAGCCCGGCAGAATAATGCTATGTTTATACGACGATATAAACCACTCGTTTCGCTCTCTGAAACTAGTTTGCCAAACATGCTGTTTATACGATTCATTCTTGTTTCATTTTCACACTTTTTTTTGTGTTGTTTGTGTGATTTTTTTTTTTAAATAGATAAAAAAGTAACTAAAACTTAAAAATATATTATTTAATACTTTTATTAATATTATTATATTATAATTATCACTTTATTTTATTAAACATCAATTTTTACTTTGTTTTTTTCTTTGTTTTGATTTTGTTTGAGAGCTAGTTCAGATAAACTAACGATAAATGTTATCAAAATTGGAGATGATAGTACATTTTTCCTGTTTCGCAGCCTGTTTCAAAATGAAACGACCCGTTTCGCTCACAAAATTTTGTATGGGGAAACAAGCCGTTTCAATAATGTTTGGGGCGCGAAACAGGAATAAGAGAACGAAACTCGAATATTGCTGTCCGTGTGAACATGGTATAATACACTCGTCTTTTGTTTTAGAGCTGGAGCTATCTTGTTTTAGCAACTTTAGGAAAAGTCAGCAGCAGCTGAAGAACAGAACCAGTATCTCTGCAGAACAGATGATTTTGAGCAAATAAAAGTATTTGCCGGCAAACAAATATTTGTCCAACATGAACATATTGCGAACACAAAAAATCAAATATTTTAGCAATTTTTGAGCAAACATTTATTCGATATTACAAAAAAGTTGTTAGAGCAAACAACGACAAATGATTTTAGAATTTTTTTTTTTTTCTTGTAAGTTTGCGAATTTTTTATAGTTCTAAAGATTTTTAATAATTAATACACTGATAGAAAAGGCGTCATAACGCTGATGTATTTTGAGATCAGTATTATGACAAGGGTCTTCGTTTTTGACCCCATGACACTTTTCATCATTGTGATGTCAACCTTAACATCACTTGGCCAAAGTGTCATCAGAGTCAAAATTAAATTATGTCATCAATGGGCTGACACATCGGCATCAATAAATGACTGCGATGACGCAGTAACATCGGAGAAAGGACACATTAGCATTAATTAAATGACAGTTTGTCATTAAGTCAAAGTGATTGGAATTGACTTAAGTCAAAGTGTGCGAATGTTATTATTTACTTACCCGTTACAGATGTTTGTTTGTTGAATTAAGACCTTTGTTTACAGCAGAACTCTCAATAATAAGACACGAGCACCACGTAATCATTCTACTTTGAAAATTTGATGTATTTAACTAAATAATTTAAAAAAATAGAATATAGCAGATTTTGCTTCTTATAATACATTGTAATCATGAAAATAATGTTAATAGTATACAAAATTTAGCATCGAATTGATGTCACTATAGTCATAAAATAGATGACACGTAAAAAATGACAAAATTGTACGAAGACGTTAGTCATTGGATTGATGTTACTTTTTGCATCATTGATGCCATTTGTAGTAACATTGATGTCACAATTCTGATGTTAGGGCATCATCAATATGAAGATGAATTTTTCTATAAGTGTAGACTTTGCTGTCATGCCGTTATTAGCAAATTTTTGCGAATTTCTGCTAGCTAAGCAATTTTTTAAGAATTTTTGCCATTCCTTATAGTTTTAGGCACTTTTAATAAATTTTATGGCTTGTTGGAAATATTTAAGTTGTTTGCGAATTTTCGCTATTTTTGCAAAATTTTTTGTTTTTTCCAACATTTTGTTTTTTTTTACCGATTAAGTGATTTTAAATTAATTTTAGAGTTTGTTTCCAAGTTTGTAATTTTTCGCGAAATTTAGCCATGTTCGCGATAGAAGCGATATCTTCCTGCGATTCTTTGCAGCTATTTTTGAAAAAAATTTTTTTTTTTTTCTATTTTCCGACAATTTGTTTTTTTCACCGATTTCAAAGAAATTTTTAGGGTTTGTTTCCAAGTTTGCAATTTTTCGCAAATGTTAGCCATGCTCGCGAAGAAGCGATTTTTTTTATAAAAAATAAAACAGGTTTATGAAACAGATTTTCTATGAAAATTAGTTTAATTAACAATTTATAGACCTGTTATTTTATTTTTATAAATAAGGGGTCATAATAAAATAAATTTGGTTCGGTCTCTTAAATTGACTTTAAATATGTCACAAACGTTATGACAAAACCATCATATTCCCATTTGTATTATTATTATTATTTTTTTTGGTTGCTGGTATAAAAGCGAATTCACTCACGAAATTTACATGTTACTCTAAAAACAGACACACAACAAGCACAACAACTTTGTAAACAACCGTATGTAAATGACTTTCACAAAAAAGCAAACAAACCATTGAAACACCATTTCCTGCAAAATTTCACATGAAGCACTCTTTCGAAACCACTGCGAGTTGTCAGAGGTGTCCCTCCATACTTGAACCACTATTATATTCAATTCATTCCAATGATTAAATTAAATATTTAAGCATTCAAATGCATACGGATGATTTCCAAATGTACCTTAAGAGTTCTAAGTATTCTATTAACTCCAACGTAATTGAATTAAGCTACGATTAAAACAAACATTTCTTTGGACATCGGCTAATGGACTTATCCTTAACCCTAAAAATCTAAATATGTAATTATCAGGGAAACCAGAAATATGCTATAAAAAAGAGTTTTATACGCATTAAATATGCCCCAAAAAAATTTTAAATTGCTAATTTGAAAACAAAATATTCAACAATTTAATAACAGTACCATTTAATAAAAACAATCCTAAAATCATAATCGGTAAAGCCCAAATAACATAGTATTTAAAAACGAATTTTCGAGATTTTTGGGGCGAATTCAATCTAAATACCAACATAATAAGATGGTTTACGGACACAAAGAGTCTTATTTGGAAACAAGTTTTTATGGGGAATATGTGAAATTATAGAATTAATGCAATTAAAATGTATTTACCGAATTTGATCAAATTAATTACAAGATTGCAACTTGTGTTTACATTCATATACAGAAAACCACACAGAAAAAATTAAAAATTGTCTCTAATCAACAAATTTATTCCAAATTCATAGAATCAAGCAACCCATTTGGTGATTTTGCACCTATTACCAAAATGATTATATCGATTTTTAAAAATTGTAAAAATTTTATATATTGAATATTTTTTTCCAATAAATTTTATTTTTAATTTTAATTAAACAAATGATCAAAAAACTTTGCCGCTTCAAACAATGTGTTGATTGATTTTGACAATTTCCAACAACAATTTCATGAGTTTAAATTATTTTATTTTAAACGAAATAATTTTTTGTTATTTAATTATTCATTTTATCCAAAATTTATTTCAAAACAACTTAAATGTTTATTAAATCAAAATTATATTTTTAATTTTCTTTCAACAAAAAAAAAAAAAAAAATAACTGATTCAATTATCACATTAATTAAATTTAAAAACTTTTTAAATAATTTTTTTAATTAATAAAAAACTACTAATAATTTTTTCTGTGCAGCCAGACGGACGGATGGACATCGTTAGATCAATTTAAAAAGTAGTTCTGCATCGATCAGAAGATTGTTCCAGATTTCTATGTATAACACACATCACCAAAAACGTATATAATTGCTTTTTGCTTATATATAAAATTTTAAAGTTTAAAATAACATTTATTTTTAATGACAACCTGCCTTGTCTTACAATTTTAGAGTAAAAGTTAAATGTAGATGGCGAAATTGAAGCAACACGTTGAGTTACAGATAGATATTTAAAACAGAATTTCGCAAAAAAAATTTTTTTTTATTTGTTGCGAAAGCCCAAAAAATCCAACATGTATCAAAATATGCCTTAAAACCCAACATGTATTAAAAATATGAGCTATAAACTTGAAAAATTCTGCGTAAAAGCTCTTCTGTAGATTATATGGGGCTTAAAATGACATTTACCTCAATACTCTTGTCCTATGATAAACGTTAACTTTGAAGACTACCTTAAATTAAAAATCTTTTATTCTCAAAGAAAATAATGACGACAAGGCAACCAAAATATCTATGTGACCTCCTACAGTTCATGAGGTCCTTGAGAGTAAACAGCCTAGTCCAACTCGACTTCGTGATGCAGGGTTTGATTTTTTATGTATCGAGCCTTTGCTGCAATGAAGTCATAACTCAAATTTGAATTTCTAGCACATTAAAATTTAATTCTTCTCTCTTGAGTTGAGTATATGAAATTTTACACAACATGAAGAAACGTTATGGCGATTTACTCCACATTATTAGCTAGTAGGCGGGCCCTATGTTCCACTGCGAATTAAAGAATGAAATACATTAGCCCAAAAATCAGTTTTTTGAGTCATGACTCTATTGCAGCAAATGCTCTCTATACAATCTGTCTCCCGAACCCAAAACACAAAATTTTGGCTTCACAAATTTAAAATTTTTCTAAACATAATGTTTCATAGTATGTACCGATGTTATATGTTTTCTCTTTCTCGTATAAACAATAATTATTGTGCCCGGCTTGTCTGTTTTTTCAACTAGCATAGTGTAATTGGTCAAATCATATTCAAATACATTTGTTAATGTCCTTTCAGTGCCGGACGAAAATATTTTCTTTCGCGGTTTCCGTTAAGCGCTCTTTTTATCGGATAAAGGCAGAATTAGTCTTTGCTTTCTGTTTCTGTTCTGTTTCGTGACGTTCTGTTACGAAATTGTAATAGTTACTTTTTCTGTTGTAACTTATCAGCCATTTATGACAAATTTATTAGTTTTGTACGTCCATTGTTTTATTTCAATAACTTTATTGCACATGAATTTGAAGAAATTAAATTTTATGAATTCTTAAAATCAAATAATAGTTTATTTCAATATAAATATGTATTTTTTATTATTTATTTTGCTGTCACTTACAATAACTTAACAAGTTCTTGATTTTAACAAGCTGAACCGTAACAGAACAGAAAAACTAATCAATTTCACAGTTTTTTTAATAACAAAAACAAATCAGCTGATTCGTAACAGAACAGAAATTAAAGACTAACTGAGCCTTAAGTCCTGCAGTATCTCTTTTTCTTAAGCGAGTGTGGCCGCCATCATTTGAAATATTTCGGGCTAGTGTATTCGGCTATAATTTAATCCTTATTAAATATTTTACTGCATGTTTCGCAATGACAGTTTTTACTAATTGCAAATCTAACATACCAGGGAGCGGATGTGATTATTCGAAGCAGTTTATATTTTCGCCTTTGAATTTTTTCGACATAAGAGGCCGAGGCAGCACAGAAAAAAATAAGAAGAATTATTATATAAGACTACGTCACAAATTTTCAACAAAGTCGCGACCAAATGAATCTGACAGCTTATGTAAAATTTTCCGCTGAATCTGAATACGAAATCAGAATTGTCAAAAGTAAAACAGTTTTTGAGACATTCCAAACAAACGTTATTTGTGTTTTTAAAAAAGATGCTGTGACTGAAATGCAAATATCTTCAAAAATTTTTAACGGATTATGTATTTCTTTCTTTTTAGTGCAAGGTAATAAAATTATTAAAATAACCATAGGCCGTTTGTGAAGATGAGTCAATATAGCAAATTCATTTGGTCAAAAAACTGTCACGTAGTATAATCAATAAACATTTTTTAAACTTTTCTAATATTTCTAACAATTTTCTTAATTAAATTGCTTGTAAATTTTCATAATAACAATTTGTTTCAGTTTTAAAAAATAAAATAATTTTGTGTCAAACTTTTTAATATAAATTAAAAAAATTTAATATTTTTTTTTTTTTTTAATTTAATCTCGTGAAGAATTAACGAAATGGCTGTTATTGAAAACTGAGACAGTCTTCGAAGTCAGTAAAACTTTTATTTAAATTCCTAATCAACATTTTAACGGGGCTTATTAATTCTAGTTTCAAATTATAGTTGATGATATTGTCAAGATTCCAAATTGTTTACATGTACAAACCTTCAAGTGCATCCACTTCTAAGTATGTCCCTGTTAAAGTTATGTGCAAAAAAAAAAATTCTTATTATATTTAAATAAAACAATTATTCAAATCAACATTTTTAATGCATTTTTTTCTTTTAAAAGTGCAATACATTTTTTTAAAATTAATCAGCAACAATATATGTATGCTATGTTTTGCTAATGTGACAATTTTGTAATAAACATATTTATTTGATTGCTAACAAATATTTTATTTAATGTTACAAACTCATTGTTAAAAATATTTGTTGAATGTGAACAATTTTAAATAACAAATATATTTTTAATATTTAAAAAATCGGTTGTTAGTGGCTTTTCAATTAAAAAATGAATTGTATTGACGAATATTGTTTTCTGTGAGTGACCCATAACTGAATACTTTAGCACCAGACTGGCGTTTAGAGTTAAAAAGTAGAAGCTTGCAATTAAAACTAAGGACAGAATTTCTTCCGATAAGCCAATTAATTTGAATGGCTTTTAGTTTCATTTGAGTTCATTTTGCTTCTATTTGCTATGTCCACGTTAAACGCTGCTCTAGATCTATACCGAGATGTTATTTGATTATTGATTTTAATAGGGGGCGGGCATGTTTCCAGATTTATGAGACATAAAATTTAATAGATTTAAAAACAACTGAAATAAAAAAATTTGTTTTTGTTTTGTAGTAGTATATTCAAAAAACACGCAATACTGATGGCTAGATTTTACATTCATCGTATATGGTAAAAACTGAAAGATGTGTATTAATTCATCATTCAACTTATGTTGCATCGTCTGTGCGCAGCATAAGGACATATTCGTATGTTTAATATTACTTCTATGATGCAAATACTTTAATTATAAGATAATGTTTCTTGTTGTATTAGAAAATCATTAGGTAAATAAATAAATTAATAATAATAATAAAAAAACAAGTGGTTCTGCAAAGTAAATTTTAAAGGTTTAATATTAAAACCAAATGAACGCTGTTCTAAAATTAACATTATCTAATTTATCAAATACAAGTAAGAAAGTATAGTCGGTCAAGCCCAACCATATGATACCCAGCACCACAGTGCTTAAAAACACATCATGCTTATGTGTCCATATAAATATGGATTTCTCTATGTTTAAAAACTTCATTAAAATCGGTTTGAAAGTTTGTGAGAGGCAGAAATTGCCCCCTACATCCCCTTGTGGTCCTATTTTTGAAAAACTGTATAGCTTATGTGTCCATATAGATATGGATCTATCCATGTTTTAAATTTCATTAAAATCAGTTTGAGAGGCAAAAACTGCCCCTTTCTCCCCTTGTGGTCCTATATTTTTTAAAACTGTATAGCTTATGTGTCCATATAGATATATATCTATCCATGTTTTAAATTTCATTAAAATCGGTTTGATAGTTTCTGAGAGGAAGAAATTTCCCCCTATCTTCCCTCGTGGTCCTACGATTTGGCCCAATAGGCTTGGTCCTTGTGCCAATAAGAACCTATGACCCAAATTTTATCAAGTTATCTCCAAAGTTGCGAACTGTACTTTGCGCACAAGGTTACATGGACAGCCAGCCAGCCAGCCAGCCGGACGGACATCGTTAGTTCGACTCAGAAAGTGATTCTGAGTAGACTTTAAGGTGGGTCTAGGACCACTATTTTAAGGCGTTACACACATCAGCACAAATGCATAATACCCTCTCGACTATTGTGGTGTGGGTATAATAATAATAGCGACAAATTTTAATTTGATTTTGTGAAGAAAGCAAAAAAAAAAAAACGAATGCCATAATTCTTATTTGGAATTAGTGTACTTATTCGCTATATGAGGTGAAGCAAATATTGTTGTGTACAAAAAAAAATTGCATGAAATACTTAAACCAAAGAGTTAGGACGGGATGTAGCGAAAAACACTTTTTTATGATATATCTTTGTGGCATGTTTTCGGGATGCTATGTACGAATAATTGTGTGCATAATGTGTGTTTCATGTTTTTATGTTGTCATATTGAGTTTACATACTTGATTGTAATCGAAAATGTGAAAACGTGTTGCATTGAAAAATTTCTATAAAGATCTAGGCACCGGTGCGTATGTAAACCATTTATTAAAAGGGGAACAATTTCTTGTTAATTTAAAAATTTATTTAAACATATTTGTACTCCATATAGCCTTAACTTTTAAATAATGTTTAATGTGAAAAAATATCTCAAAACTTTACTACGCCCTTGTCTCTTCCCTGTTGAAAACTAATTTATATTCCAATTGTAAATTCGAAAATTTGTGTATGGAGTAAACACACAAATTGTACGCATGTTTTGTTGTGCATGGCCTTGACTGTTTGCCATCGTAAGTCAAAAGTGTTTTTAATTACTTCTAAAATCTTCAGCAATTTCTTCTTATATTGAATTGAGGTTTAAGAATTTATTACAGGAATCTTTTTTTTAAACACTTTGATTGGGCGAGGGGAAAGCAAATTAAAAAGCTCATACGTAAAAGATTAACTTGGTAAAAGCAATAGATTTTTTTGATAGATCTCAGAAAAAAATTACGACAAATCAATTGTCATATTGAATATCATATTCAATATGACAATTAATTTTTTTAATGAAAAGGCACCAACAACAAAACTTGTAAATATAAAATATACTTTTGTTAATTCAAATTTTTGATATTTCACAAATATTTTTAACAACGAAGTTGTAATATTGAAAAAAATATTTGCTATCTATTACCCTGCAGATAACGAGACTAGTCCATACATGCATTTAAAGAGTAGTCCATAAAGGAGTAGGAGTACTCCAAAACTACTCCAAGTATATGGGCAAAAGGTGGTCCATTTAACATTACGATGTCCTAGGAGGGTACTATATAACCCGCCGAAGTAGTCCCTAAACTACTCCATGGAGTACTAAAGTGGATTAGTTTTAAAAGAACTCCATGCCACTACAGTTGGAGTACACTAAAGGGGTAGTTTAAGCGTTTTTCCTTTTTTACTAATCTCCTTTTATGGCGTGCCCTGTAGTCTAGTATTACTATTATTAAATATATTTACTTGGTATTTTTAATTTGTTTACCTTTTCTTCACAAATTTCACAAACTTTCACTTTTAAATAAGCAATTAATAATGGACACCATCAGGGCTACCAATGTGTTATACTGTAAACTATAGAAAAGTATACATCATGCAGTTGTTGGCAGCACTGCATGTTAATTTCTTATAACAGGGTCCATATTACATTAGATTGGACCATGTTGTAAGCAGTCCATTTAAGCCACAATGGACCACGTAGTCCAATATTATCTGTAGGGTATATATGCACAAATTACGAGTTTCAAAATATATAGTTAAAACTTAATTAGTTTTTTGCCTTTTGCAAGAATGAAATGCATTTTAAATATTTGTTTAATTCGTTTTTAATGAAATCACAAATACTATACATCGTTAGCTAAAATGCAAAATGGCGTAGCTAACAAAAAATTCAAAATCAATATGTGTTTTTGATTGGCTATTATTAGGGATGCGATTCCCATGTCTAAGAACGATGCCGACCAATAATTATCTGTTCATATTATTAAATTTGCATTAAAACGGCATCAATTTGTTTTTGCATATTGTTGGATTTTTTGGTGCAAATGCATTTTTTTTGTTGCTTATTTTGGTTTTAAATGCATATTTTGACATTTTTTACTACAAAATAAACCTCCCAAAAAAAATCTTAAAATCAATAAATAAAATCTTTTGCAGCGTTGATTTAAATACAAGATTTTCAAGATTTCGACAAACAATTCTTCTATTTTAACCTTCATAAGGTCTTCGGGTCAAAACTGACCCATTTTAAAATTAAATTTTTATTTCAAAATTATATTTTATTATATTTTTTATATTTTATGACTTTTATTTGATTTTAAATGCGAACAACTACGTTAGTTTTCAGAAAAAATATTGGCGAAAAAAATATTTATAAAATTTTTTGCACTTAAGGTCTATGGGTCATATTTGACCTGTAGCAAAATTCTTGAATTTTCGTTAGAAATTTCCAACTGTTATTTATTTTTTTCACCTCCTGTGACATGCGTTATCTTGAAGTTCACTAATAATGCAGGTAAATTTGTATTTGGTGTTGATTGGCCTGAAGTTGCTGACACCAAAATTTCGCATTTTTTGGTCCTCTAGTTAGCTGAATTGTATAGATAAAATAATGAAAGTACACGCACTTTGTGGGATGTCGTGGAAGAAAACCTTATTTTTAGAGCAATCTTGTTGTTGAACAGATTCAAAAACCTTTCAAGAGTACTTAGATTTGACAACAAAGCTATTCGCAGTGAACGCCAAATTTTAGAGAAGTAAGCGCCGATATGTGAGCTATGAAATCTATGGGTTGATTATGCTTGGAATATACAATCGTATACAGGCAAATAAATAGGAACTTTGCCTCAAAAATAAACAAATGTGTACATTTAGTTCTTGATTTGATAGTTGGTTTGAAATGTCAAAGTATGACTGCAGACAATTGTTTTACATCGTACTAATTGGGACACAAATTGCTAGAGAATCAAATTACTTTAGTAGGAACTATATGTAAAAACAAGATTGAATTGCTACAAGAGCTTTTGGCAACTAAAGGCTATTATTAACAGCAGCTAAACATGGCTAGAACGAAAACTGTTTTGCCAAACGTCGGCACATTTTAGAAAATTTAGGTTTTGTACTCGTCGCGCTCTATATCAAGCAGCCAAAAACCTTACCCAAAGACTAATTTCCACGAAAAATTGCAAAAAAGTGCATGTAATAGCTGAGCAGGAACATCATTCGTCATCTTCAACCAAGACCTAGGAAAAAATATGTGTACCAGTAAAAACTAAGTCGTTGCCAATCATGTCACAAAACATATACATCCACTTTATTTTAAATGTACTTTTGTATTCGCAATAAATGTTAATAACAAATACAGCTTCATTATACTGAATAAATCTTAAAATAAAATATCAACTTTTAAAACATACTTAATTGAAAAAAGTGAATTTTTATATAAAATTTTCTATTTGGGTTAAATTTGACCCGAAGACCGTTAACGTTAGCAAATTTGAAGACCTTATGAAGGTTAAACCGATGCAGCACCTTACATGGCTAAGGCTTCCAATGGGCTTTAAATGTTTTATCCAGAACTGTTACAAGTTAGCTGCTTGGTATATGGATTATATTGCGTTGCAAAAAAAAAAAAAAAAAATGCCAACTCATGAGATGAGATCAGTACCTGGCTAAATGCTTCAGAATTTAATTAAAAAACTTTGAGTAATTTAAGAATGTTAGAAGAGTTTGTTGATAGCGATGATTATGCAATTAAAGAAGTAAAACAAATATTAAATTTAAATAACGTAAGAAGTCATTTAGCATTTTTATTTTCTAATTACGGATATATTGGTGAAACAATAACTAATTAGGAGTGATTAAGTTCACTTAATACTCAAATCAATTTAATTGATATTAATGAAAGTAACAATGTTAAAGGAAGAATAGCCCCACAAATTAAAAAAAAAAAATCCAAAATGTTTTACAACAAAAAAAAAGGATTTAAAAAAAAAAAAAATAAATTTCAATAATTAGTACTGTGGTTATTTTGTTGAACTATTTATAGTTTTTAATCCAAATTTTTTTTTTTTTTATTTTTTTTTTTTTTTTTATTTTTTTTTTTTTTTTTTTTTTAATTTCAAATATATTTGATCTGATCTTGGAATCAAAGTCGGATCTGAAAATAAATTTTTTCAAAATGCATTGGCATTCTTCAAGTATGAGACAAAGTTTTACTTTTAATAAAACAGTACTTATTTGTTTAAACAAACAAACTATATGTCTTGACAAATTTGTACACGTAACTACAGGAGATTTTATTTCATATATGCAAAATGAAAACACATTTGTATTTCTAACAAAATATAATGAAATAGTTTCCTTTTAAAATTGTTTGAAGAATTCCATTGACGACTTGTCAATGCATGTTTTCGGACATGTTTATAGTTTTCATTTATAAAGTTTTTTGCTTCTCCTGTAACATTAAATTTTTTTGTTAGTTACGCCTTTTTGCATTTTAGCTAACGATATGTTTATTTCAGCATTGTAACGGAGTAATAATATTAGTTAGTTATTATTTATGAACATTCTTATTGTTATTAAAAACTTATTAATTTGTTGCTGTATATTAATTTTTCCGAACCCTGATAAACATTAATAATCATCGACAATAATTCTTTAATATACTTTGTGTATTTCTTTTCTATCTCATTATCACTTACAAATTACAGTGAACATACATATCTACAAATACATATAATTATATTGTATATTACTCTCATTTTTATCTATAGCATGTATCATTATCATTCTCACTTGCAAATAACATTATACATACATATGTACATATACATATAATTATATTGAATATTACTCTCATTTTTGATTTATATTGTGTATCATTCTCATTCTCACTTACAAATTGCATTGTACATACATATCTACATATACCTTTAATTATATTGAATATCACTCTCAATTTTTGTTGTATACTAGACGACTGTTTTCTTTTCAAAAATTCAAATAAGCTGCTGATTGTAATAATTTTATTCATTCTATGGATGGCAATTAAACGTTTAACAACACAACCACGGGTGTTTTATTTTTAAAGGCCAATCTTAGGGAACTTATATTGCAGTAAGCCACAAAAAGACCATTACTGGACTGTTGAGGCTACCAGCAATAAAATAACTTCAATTATTACAATTAAATTGAGACAGGTCACTGGCGTTCCGCCTTGCCCGATCCTATTCAATTGTAGTGATTGATTTATTTAGTGGATGCGTAAATCGTCCCATTACAATTGGCGCCCAACGTAAAATTTTTTTTTACGCAACTTTTTTTTAAAAAAGAAAAAAAAACAAAAACACAACGAAACTTATCTCCAATATTAAAATTCGGAGATTTAATTTCTCAATCATAACCTACATAAAACGTGTTTAACTACCATCAACCTTTTGTTGCTACTGGGAAAGAATTACCAACAACAACATTAGAATACACGAAGGTTGTAGCTATTTAATTGTGTTTTGCTGCTTGGAGCTTGGTGCTTTTATTGTGAAATACTTTGTCGCTGTTATAATTTTTATAAAAATTTAGAATACAACGCAATACGATTACTGTAAAGGTCAAAAAAAAAAATGCCGAGAACAACGAATAATTCGCAAAATTCTAAAATAGCAACGGAAGAAGTTGATACGCAACCTTCCGCGGTTTACATGCAACCTTTAAATGAAGGTAGTAATCAATATAAAGGTGTGGGTAATGAAACTGAAAACATAAGTAGCCAAAGACTACCCGTAAACATTAGCCTAACAGAAAGTCAGTTTTCGGATCTAATAGGTAGTTTTAGAGCACGTCAAGAAACTAAAGCTACATTTAGCACATGTAGCGCTCGCTTTAATGGAGGCGCTAACACGTCTAAAGTTGAAGATTTTATTGCAACTATTCTTGTCTACAAAGACGCTGAAGGTATCACGGATGCGTTTGCGCCTATAAGCTTTCCACTTTTGTTGGAAGGGTATGCATCTTCTTGGTGGCAAGGTGTAAAGCAGGAAGCAAAAACATTTTCTGAAGCCATTGAGTTACTTCGTAATGCGTTTTCTCCACCTAAACCCGACTGGAGGTTATATAGTGAAATATTTCAAGATAAACAAAAGGTCTTCGAAACCACAGATAGCTTTGTTTGCAGAAAGAGGCGTCTATTCGCTCAACTTAAAGACAGGCTACCTGAAAGCACCGTCATAAATATGATTTTTTCTCTACTTTATATTAAAATCCGTGAAAAGATACCGCGGGAAAGTATAACAACCTTTCAAGAACTCCTTTCCAAGGCTCGTGAGATCGAATTACTCCAAAATGAAAACAAGGACGAAACGTTTCTCAAACCAGAAGTAATGGGAAAAAGTCAAGTTCGTTGCACTTTTTGTAGGAAGAAAAACCACACTGCAGATGTCTGTTACAAACGTGTCGAGTTAGAAAAAAAGAAAAAACCAGAAGAAAGCCAATTAAGTTGCTATGGTTGTGGCGCTGTAGGATTCTACAGGTCGAATTGCCCCACATGCAATTATAAAACCGTCCTAGAAAGTCCTAAGCAAATGGACTTTAATAGTATAAAAACCACAATCGTAGGCCGAAACGTTCCCACCGTAGAAATTAACGTCGCAGGGTTACACGGTGAAGCATATTTGGATACCGCTGCTAGAACCAGCATCGCAGGCCAACAACTTTATAAAAAGTTAAAAGAAAATGGAGCACAATTTCAAGCCGTGTCTGCAGAAATCACCCTTGCTGATGGCATTAAAAAAGGTGGAATCGTATATGAAACCATAGCAAATATCATCATAGGAAAAAGGTTGAAAAGAATTCGTTTTATTTGTCTCCCAGATGCTGTTGATAACCGAACCTTGATCGGAATTGATTTCTTAGAACAAGCTGGCATGGTTCTGGACCTAGCCCAGCGAACGTGGCATTTCAAGGACGATTCAACCACTTTATTTGAATTTAAGCCCAAACCTTCAAACCTCAAGCCTGATGTCAATATAAACCAATCCAATGTGGCTAGTAAGCCCTCAAAATCCAAGAGTATGGATGATTTTATGTCGTGGTTTGAGGCGAATAGTAAAACAAACTCAGAAAATATTCTGACAATTGGATCTAAGGAACCAGGAAAATATGATTACTCACCTAGAGGTATATTACGAATATTTGAAGATGCTTTGCCTAGAGACTTTCAAATGCCGAAAGATGACAACTTATTTCCACCAATGAAAAAATCGAAAACAAGCGATCAGGTATCCACATCATTCGAGTTTAACTCAATAGATTTTAATATATGTCACAATGAAGATTCACAACTCAGTTGTAGTCAAAAAACTGAACTCTTAACTCTTTTAAAAGCCCATGAGGAAATTTTTCAAAATATTTCTGTTCCTATTAAGGACATTAAACACAGCATTAATACTGGTAATCATGTGCCAATCTCTAATCCGCCATATCGAATTTCACCCGCAATGAAGCAAAAGTTAAAATGCGAACTAGATGACATGCTCGCAAAAGGCATTATTGAGGAAAAACAATCACCATGGTCATTTCCAGTGGTTCTGATACCCAAAAAAGACAACGCCGTGCGTTTGTGTGTAGATTACAGAAAACTAAACGCGATCACGGTTACAGACACGTACCCCTTGCCAAGAATTGAAGACCTTCTACATGCGGCAAAAACCACACCCTATATGTCAACATTGGATCTCAAGTCAGGATATTGGCAAGTAGAAGTGAACGATAATGACAAACTAAAAACGGCGTTTACCACACCTTTTGGTATTTTTATTTTTAACAGGATGCCATTTGGGCTGAAAAATGCGCCAGCAACATTTCAGAGGATAATTGACAAATTTAGGCTGGCCCTACCATCTGTTCTCATTTTGGCGTACATAGATGATATTATTATATGTTCGAAAGATTTTGACACTCATATAAGTGATTTAAATAAAACATTTAAAAAACTAAAAGCAATGGGTTTTCATTTAAATAAGGAAAAATGTTTTTTTTGCAAACCTGAGGTAAAATACCTTGGTCACATTCTAACTAAGAATGGGATAAAAGTAGACATGGATAAAACTTCGGCAATCCTAAATCGCCCAAGTCCTAAAAATCTAAAGCAACTAATGTCCTTTTTACAAACGTGCTCTTGGTTTAGGCGTTTTGTGCCGAATTTCGCTAAAATATCTAAACCCTTATCAAATTTAACCAAAAAAGGGGTTACATGGAAATGGTCCAAAGAAGAAGAAGATTCGTTTATTAAGCTTAAAGAAATGCTGACATCACCACCAATCTTACAGCAAGTAAAAGAAGACGAGCCATTTTTGCTACGAACAGACGCAAGCAACTATGCGATAGGGGCTGTGTTACTGCAGGGGGAGAATGATATGGAACATCCAATTGAGTACGCCAGCAGGCTTTTAAATGACGCAGAAAGAAATTATTCTACAACAGAACGAGAAGCTTTGGCTGTGGTATGGGCAGTTCAAAAATTCAGAGGATATATAGAAGGTTCTCAGGTTACAATTCGTACTGATCACCAACCCTTGAAATGGTTATTTTCGTTGAAAACACCGACTGGCAGACTAGCTAGATGGTCATTATTGTTACAAAGCTACAACTTAACATTTAGTTACACTCCAGGAAAGCAAAACGTTGTGGCCGACACATTATCACGCCCACCTTGCGAAAATGAGTTTTGTATTGAATCATGTGCCTGTCTTGCTGTTGAAATAGATTTTCCCCGTAAGGGCCTGGCAGAATTCAGAAAAGCTCAACTAGAGGACAAAAATTTACAAAAAATCATTTCATCTTTTGAAAATAACGATGAAGATATTACACGTTACATCCAGCGAGGCTATATTATGCTAGATGGTATACTTTATAGATATGCTTCTGACCAAGATTCCGAAAATGGTCAACTAGTAGTGCCAGAATCGCTGCGAGATGAAATTTTAACTAAGTATCATAACGACCCGACCGCTGGCCACTACGGAATTGATAAAACAATAAACAGAATTACACCTTTATTTTACTGGACTGGAATAAGAACAGATATAGCAAATTATGTAAAATCTTGCGAGGACTGTAAAAGATTTAAACCTACAAATATGAAACCTACTGGATTACTGCAAACGGTTTGCAGCAACCGCAGATTTGAAATAATTGCAGTTGATTTATTTGGTCCTTTACCTAAAACTGTAGAAGGAAATCAATGGATAATGATAATAGAAGACATCTGCACGAGATGGGTTGAACTATTTGCCCTTAAAGAAGCCACAGCCGAAAACTGTGCGCTAATACTCTTGGACGAAGTAATACTGAGATATGGCACGCCACGAAGAATACATACCGATAATGGTACCCAGTTTGTCTCAGCATTAATGCAAAAACTAACTTTCTGTTTAGGAATAACACAAAATTTTACACCAATATATCACCCACAGGCAAATCCTGTAGAAAGGAAAAACCGAGACCTAAAAATTCAACTTTCAATATGCGTGGGGAAAGACCACACAAAATGGGATAAAATGCTACCGGCAATAAGATTTGCTATGAACACGGCAAAATGTGATAGCACTGGCTACTCTGCTGCGTACCTTACATTTGGAAGGGAACTAAGAACTCCAACTGGAGCATTATATGATTTTAAGGCTATTGTAAAAGCAGAAAATTTTATCCCACAAATCACGCCACGTTTACTAGAATTGGCAAATACATTAGAAGTTGCTAATGATTCACAAATAAAAATGCAAGACAAAAACAAAATACTAATGGATCTGAAACGAAGACCGCAAAAAGAAATTGTAATCGGCGACAAAGTATTGGTAACAACACACATAATTAGCAACGCAAAACACAAAATTACAACAAAATTTGCGCCAAAAAGAGATGGTCCATATTTAGTTATTGGGAAAAAAGGCTCTTCCTGTTTCACAATAGCAGCAGTCGATAATCCAAACATTCCTTTGGCAACAGTACACGCATCTGAGCTGACAATATTCGATGGCACTTCCACGTCCCCAATGTATCCGAAAAGAAAACGAGGTCGACCTGCTGGTGTAAACAACTTACCACAAAACAACAACCTAGACATTCAAGGTGACTCTGAAGTCAGTAAACAAAACAATATACAGCCGGCGGCACAAGGCAATCTTAGACGATCACAACGTCTGAAGAAAACAACCGAGTAGCAACAGGTTGCATCATCGAGACGATTAATGCACCTGAGGGGGAGGATGTAACGGAGTAATAATATTAGTTAGTTATTATTTATGAACATTCTTATTGTTATTAAAAACTTATTAATTTGTTGCTGTATATTAATTTTTCCGAACCCTGATAAACATTAATAATCATCGACAATAATTCTTTAATATACTTTGTGTATTTCTTTTCTATCTCATTATCACTTACAAATTACAGTGAACATACATATCTACAAATACATATAATTATATTGTATATTACTCTCATTTTTATCTATAGCATGTATCATTATCATTCTCACTTGCAAATAACATTATACATACATATGTACATATACATATAATTATATTGAATATTACTCTCATTTTTGATTTATATTGTGTATCATTCTCATTCTCACTTACAAATTGCATTGTACATACATATCTACATATACCTTTAATTATATTGAATATCACTCTCAATTTTTGTTGTATACTAGACGACTGTTTTCTTTTCAAAAATTCAAATAAGCTGCTGATTGTAATAATTTTATTCATTCTATGGATGGCAATTAAACGTTTAACAACACAACCACGGGTGTTTTATTTTTAAAGGCCAATCTTAGGGAACTTATATTGCAGTAAGCCACAAAAAGACCATTACTGGACTGTTGAGGCTACCAGCAATAAAATAACTTCAATTATTACAATTAAATTGAGACAGGTCACTGGCGTTCCGCCTTGCCCGATCCTATTCAATTGTAGTGATTGATTTATTTAGTGGATGCGTAAATCGTCCCATTACAGCATACTTATTCAAACTTAGGACTGGATGCAGAATAATGTTTTAGCATCTGCGTACATGGGAATCTTGGCACCATAGACCATACTGCTACAACCGTGCCCCGGTAGGCTAGCTGGTAGTGTGCTAGTCTATCAGCGCCGGGGTTGCGGGTTCGATTCCCGCCAGAGACTCTGGTTTCGCTCCTACAGCGTAGAGCTTCGCGGAATTAGCTTAGGGAATTTAAAAAAAAACAATAACTTAACTTACCATAAAGATTGATTCAGTTTCTCAATAATTTTCCTGTAGTTTGGCCTTTAAGTGATTTAGTCCAAAGTATTTTAAAAAATTTTCATATTGTACTTAACATTTTTTTGACATAAGATAGTTTTGTATGTACTCTGTGTTTATTTTATAACTGAAACAGATTTTTTATATTACAATTTAAAAACATATTCGGGCATGGTTTACAAATCGAAATGGAGTGGAATTGAAATCGAGCGAGATTTTGATTTCAATTATTGACAAAATTACTGTCATTTTTCCTGTTTTTAAGAGCTGTTCTTGTAAATATAATTGGTACTCAAAGTATGAAGTATATAAAAAGCAATATTTTTATAAACTTTCTTTACAGTCTGGTTTTCAAAATTTGTTCGGTTTTAAATCCACTTCATTTCGGTTAACAGAACATACCCGATTAATTAAAAAAATTGTTAACTATATTTGGAAAATTTTAAAAATTATCATTATTTATTTAACAAATATTGTTATTTTTTCTTTGATGTTTTGTTAGGTTTTCATAAGTTCCATGAATGTTTTTTCTTGTTAACAACTAGCTGTTTTTTTTTTATTTGTAACATATTTAGGAATGTAAAAAGGAAATATTATTCAAAATATCCACAATTCGGCTTTCAGTATTGCAATTTTTGCATTTTCAGCTTGTCTTTCCTATTCACCTTTTTATATTTTATTTATAAGTACAAATACACTTATAGCCCACTTCAAGTTAAAAAGTATGACAATTACAAAACAAAACATAATTGCAGAGTACATGAAAATGAGTACCCCTCCCTAACCTTCTCACCGCTCTTACGAATAAACTAGAGAATTGCTGCAACAAAAATCGCAAATCTGGATGATGACTTAGACAGCATGGTCTGAACTAAATATCATTCAAATTTGAAACCTTTAGATTTTGCCTTTATCCGGGCAGTGGACAATTTTTCTATTGATGTAGTGCGTACTGAGATGGACAAATGTCATTTAAGACTTTGATCATGTGAGAAGGCAAATGGTGGCCATTTTAAATAATATATTTTTGGTACATTCCTAAATAAGTTACCAATAAAATACAGCTAGTTGTTATAAAAAAAAAAAATATCACAAAGATTTTATTGCATAAAAACTGTGTACTTTTGGTTCACGGTTCACTATGTACTTTTCTAAAATCACAAAATGGTTTTTCGTATAAGCAATATTTGCATTTTTTTTGAAAAAAAAATATTACTCATACGTAGTGTTACGAGAATTTTTTTTCATGAATTTCTACGCAGTCAATTTATAAATCCCCACCAATTTTTGTACAAAAAAAAAGAAAAACCTAATAATATGAAAAATTTTAATCAAAAGAACTTAACTTAATTTTCAAAGATTTTTTGAAAAAAATTAAATACTAATTGTTAAGTTTCATGTTCCAAAGTTTTTTTATTTTTAATACCCTCCACAACTAGCTGTAGAAAGGGTATACAAAGTTTGTTTTTCCGTGTGAAAATTATCTTTGCACAAATAACACTATAAATTTCTCTCAAAAACAGATGTTAAAGACATTGAAAAATAAAGATATAAATTTTGTGTCTTACAAAGGGTTAAACTTTAAATTGATGGTAAAAATGTTGATTGTAGGTAAAATAAAAAGTCGAAAAAGCAATAAATATAGATACTTGAAGTAAACTTTAGTAAACACAAGCTCAGATAAAAATATTTTTAGTAGGGTATGGGTAGTACATAAGAAAAATGGTTTTTGCTGGATTTATTTATACATAAAAATTTTAATGTAAAATTACCTTTGTTTTTGGAATTCTTCAATCACTGTCACTTATTAAGTAATTTTGTGAACTTTTCCAATATTCCGCAAATTATTTCATCGTACTTGTGTGTTCGTTTTGGTAAAAATAAAAAATGGGAAAAATTTCTCTTTTATTTCATCTAAAACTGGGATAAGACTTCTGGCAGGATAACAACTATACAGATTAAACTATAACAATAAAATTTTGCACAAACACAAATACTAATCAAAAAGTGTTCCATGGCACTAATACGAATTAGCCATACTTTTGTATCTACTATATCAACTTGAGCTAAAGCAAAAAAAAACTTTATCTTAACACTTACTTCCTTTTTAAGAAAATATATTTAATAAAGAGACTAGACCAAATACAAATGTCGACCTTTATTATCACTATAAGCAAAGAGTGTAGTAAATTTATTGACCCTAACGATGTCCGTCTGTCTGGCTGCCTGGTTCAAGGAACCGCATAAGATAATTTTGTTTTGCCAAGGCCATGGTTGCAAATTGTTTGAAAAAGGGTAAATTTCTGAAAAACTTTTGTCGATATTGTGGTGTATCATACAAATCGCTTGGAGTGTTCCCAAGCCGTTCTCAAATAAACACATCTGAGTGGTACCAAAGATGCGATTTTATAGCAAGAAAGTATAAAAATTTCTAAAGGTTTAAATACTTTGAGCTTTGGCCTTATACTTCAGTTAGACCATTTAAATTAACAACTTCCATCATAAAACTATTTTAAATTGTCGTTTAAAATGAAACACTTCAAGCAAAACCAGAATAAAATCAGAATATATTAACCCATTTGGACCCAAATATAAACTGGAAGGAAATTTATTAAAAAAGCTTTATTTCTGTAACTATTAGAAGCTAATTAAACATTTTTAAGAAAAAAAATTTAAAAAAAATTCTTTGGTTCGGAAAAAAATCGCCGTCCTTAAATGGGGCCAATGGGCACATACATACGTGAAGTTTTTCAAAACATCCTTTTTCGATGCAGAGTGATTTGATTAATTTCTTACATTCAAACAGGCTTTAATGCAGCAAACGACACATCATAGTTGGCAGGCAAGTTTTTGGGGGATGTCTCCAATATTATCTAAATTTTACCTGATACCACTGATGAAGGCTTGCACCGCCTTTCATCATCTTTTTCACCCTCCGAGTATCTTAAGTGAGTTTTGCATATACTTCGGCGAAACTAGAGCTGGCTAATGCATATTGTGCTTAAAATTTAATCAAACTGCGCAACAAACAAGCATTGGCATCAGTTAATTTCTATAAACATCGCAAGCTTATCACATATGGGACGCGCAAAATAGAAAGGGAACTAAGGGTAAAAACCGGTTTTGTTCAGGAGAGCCATATTAAAGATTTAAATACGTGTATCTTTGGTGTACCATCACATCATAAAATGCACATTTCTCTGGGAGGGAACACTTTTGGGGCATGGGATCGGTCTCATTCGATGCTCAGATGTTGTCCGCATCAAAAAAAAAGTGATAATTGATTTTTTTTACCCTAAGGTGCCTTTCTATATGCGCTGTCACATATGCGCATCAGATGCAGTGCCTTCGTTGTAGTTCTGGAAGGCAAGAGGAATGTTCAGATCAACTTTTCTTTTTTTGAAGCAGCTCCATCTTTTTACCTTACCAAGTGAGTAAACGAAATCGCAGTTTGTACACATGGTACATACTATTGTCAAGCCACCGCACGAAAAAATTTGATTGACTGTATCAAATTAGTAGTCAAATTCAGCACAGGCTTTCCGTGTCATATTCTTGACATAATCCAGTGGGCATTTCTTTGTTCTTTTTCCCTGACGGTACCAGTAGCACTATAACTGAATTCGCTTAAATCTTGCAGCAATGTTTGACTAGTTAACGAGTTGTGAAATTAAAGGGTATGCTAATGTGGCCCAACATTTGCTTTTTTCAACAAGTTCTTGACGACTTTCAATCCTAATTTCTCATTTCTCGACTCTCCTGCCGATTTCCCTCAGTATACTTCGAAAGCATAAAAATACCCATCGGTTGGATGACGTCCAAAAAATGTTATCGTTGATTCGTCTATTGAAAGATCTTCGTGGAATGCGCTTCACTGGTGGAACTTCTTGATTATAAAACAGCAACAGATTTTAATTTAAGCATTTTATTGAGGAAACCGGAAGCAAACTGATTGTTATAGAAATGTAAAAAAAATAATTCCCATAAACCTGTTCCTAGATATTGCTTTTGAAATCAAAAACACATGACTGACGCTAGCAAAAAGTAAACAAAAATATATAAGCTATCTGCCCATTGGACCCATTTGGGGACACCATACTACAATTTGCCCCCTTTCGTCTATATGTCCAATTTCATTACAATTTGCTAAAACGACTGTATTCAAATAAATCTAGGCTAAAAACGCATAAAAGCATCCACGCATATAAAAAAATAAAAGCGTAGCTTTGGCTTATAACCAAGTTCTTTAAAGATATGAATTAATCCTCAAATTTTAACCAATTTATGCATGTATTTATAAAATTACCTATTTTATTTTAAAGTCACGCTATTTTTTAATACAAATTTGTTTATAAACGAAATATAAAGTATCGAAACAAAATATTGTGGTCATATGAACAACCGTCCTCATATGAGTACGCCGGGCGTAAATGGGTTAACTAACTTTCAAAATAAACAGACTTTCAAATTCACTTGGATTCTAATGGATTGTATTCTATGGCCAGAAATCTAAAATATTTTTATTGATTCAAATTAATAGTTGAAAATATTTAGTTTCATTTAATAATTATGTACATATTTAATCCATCAGTAGATTGTTTGACATACACCAACAAAGTTGGCTAAGAAAAAAATGTTTTTTAATTTTTTTTGTCTTTCTTTTTCTTGTTGACCTTGTTTCAGCACAACTTGAAATACAAAAAAATGAAAAAGGGAAAAATTTATTTTGGACTTCGAGAAGAATTCCCGAAAAAAAGTACGAAAAAACAGAAATAAGGAAGAACATCTAAATCAATTAAAATAGATAATCCTTCAAAGAAAATTTCGATCTACCAAAGGTTAAATACAATTTGGTTTTAAAATTCAATGGCTGTGAGTGTTAAACGGCAAAACCCTCTGAAGAGATGGAGTGATTACAATTGAAACATGTTAGGGTAACCTGTCCGTGAAGCCTGGGTTCGAGCCCCGCGGCAGTCATGAATGAAAAATTATCAATAAATTTTAATTATTTTCATGTTGTAAAATTCCATTCTTCATGAAAATAATTTGATGAAAATTAAATACGATAAACTTAAGCCAAATGTTTAAAAATGTTTAAAATCACCAAAAAAAAAATGGCTAAGTAATAGGCGTTTACGTAAAAAAAAATATAAAATATAATTACAACTTTTGTACTTTAAAATTCATGAAAAATTCAAAACGGGAAGCAGTTAAAGTCTCAATACTTTCACGAAAATCACATAACCTATAAACAATATGAGACATAGATCATAAAATACGATGAACGCGTTTCGCTTTTATTCTTAATTAAGTGAAGGTACTATAAAGATCGAATTTTTCAAAAAACCCGGTTTTCGGTTAAGCATTTTAAAAATAACCGGTTTCATTTCGAATACTTAAAAATACAAAAATCAAATAAGCATTTGTAATAGAAACTTAATTTGAATAAAAACAAAACAATTCACGAAGTCAATGAACCATAAAAAGGCATAGACATGGCTTTAGGTATGCTCAAACCTAACAAATATTTGACGATACATTCCAGGTGACCAGTAAATTGATCAAACTTTAGCTTTATTTTAAAAATTTCTATTTATTTAAATAACTTTATTTCTAAGATGATAATTGTATAAGTTAATTTAGAAATGGTTAAATAAGGTTTGCTCTAGCCAAACGTTTTGCAAAAGCATACAATTATTTAAGAAAACTAGTGGTTACGTGAAGGACGTCAAATAATTAATAGGTGTGAACCTAGCTTTAGAATTTTCGAAAAACTTTGGTTTTAAGAACTTATAGGAATTTAATTAATTTATTATTTGAGATATTCCCCCAAATTTATTTTAAATGAGTTTTAATTTGTTGGTGGTTTAGCATGTCTATAAGCATCGATTTCCAACTTATTTTTTAAAAGCTTCAGACAAAATCTCTTTTAAATTCGTCGACCACAATTAAAAATCTCCCATAACCTTGTTTGAGTTCTTGGTGTTTTAAGAAATAAAACTGAATAATTTTTCCTATATCGTTGATTCCGCCGGCATGTTGCAGTTTTAAGCATTAAGATATTCTAGAACTACTTAAGAGTTTTTAGTGCCTTAACGGACATTCCGTTCTCGACAACGCAACAGGCTTATTTTTTACCCAATGATTCATTTTTTGCAGCCTATTCTGGTAAAGTATTATTTGCAGTCTCTTAAGAACTACTTAAAAAAGAGTCAAGTTTTACTTGGCGTATTTTTATGTCAAGCTTGTGGACTAATTAAAGCTGATTAATAAGTCGTGACGTTGGAGAACCTTTGCAACGTATCATTAATTTAAATAAATTAATTAGGAATTGTTTTTGGTATTCATTTGATTCGAAATATGTTCAACTCAATGTTTTTAAGCCAAAACTTTGATTTTCTCGGATTTTTATTTTTATGAATTTTTAAAAAACAAAAATTTAATTTTTTTAATTGTTCTGTATTTCAAAACTTCAACGATATCCCTGAAACAACTGGGCAAAGAAAAAACCAATGATAGCACGACTTAAAGATATTATCGTTGGCGAATTTTGAATTTTTCTTTTAACTGAATACCGATTTCAAGTTATTCCAATATATGTAGCGGAAGTGCCTTAATTTTGGACCTAACGGTATATCTCGAAAAGTCGAACTAATAGAAAAAAAAAAGTGCAGAAAATATTCAGTTCTTAGTCAACAAAGATCTTGTTCCCTTGTGTTACGTAAAAAATTTACAAAAAAAAAGAACTATTATCAAAAATAAATATGCTCATTTTTGTCAAAATAAGTAATTTTTTAGGTTTATTTAAAAATTCCTAGTTTGATTATTCTTCACGAATAGGCGGATTGAGATATTGCAAAAGATCTTTTTGGGTGTATTTTCTTCATTTATTAGAAAAAAGAGGATGTTTTTAGAAAAAAAATAAGACCATCATTACCGAATAAACTTAAGAAAAACCATATAAAGTCAAGGTAAGCAACGGTAAAAAATATTCTATTCTAAACTGCAATTTCCTTATTTTCCTACTTGCCAAATAAAAAGTTTCATTCATTGATATTTGTATATATTTGCACATGTTACAAGCTGTACAAGACTTACATTACCCGAGGTGGTCAACTTTGACACCCTGTATCTCACCTTGTATTCTAACAGGGTGGTCACAAACACCATTTTCTTAAAGTCTATATCCTCATCTACGACATGCTCGTACTTTAAGAAGATTCAGATTTATTACAACTGTGTGCCGTTAATCTACGTATGAGTAATAAAAGAATATGCAAATATTTCACATACGTACAGGTAAACTGAATGAACGCTTGAAAACATTTTAAATTTCTAATAATTAAATTTTTGTTGTTGTTTCGAACTAATCTTTTCGTTTGTGTTTGTAACCTTTCATGATCTTATTAATGCTTATGGTGGTGGTAACTTAAGGTTAGGCAGTGCCTTTTGTAGCCTCTTTACGTATTTTAATTTTTTCCTTTTCAAAAGATTTTGTTATTCGTGCTTAATTCCCAGTTTTTTATCCATAATGTGGTTATTTATTGTTAGTTTTGCTGCGCTCTTTAATTCCACTTAATGTTGGTGTATTTCTCGTCTTTTGTTTTGCTGTGTGTTTTTCCAGTTGTATTATTGTGAGTTTTCGCAAAATGTTAAACAAACGAAAACAACATTAGCCTTTTTTTTAATAAGAATATAAAATACTGAGAACTATTTAAAAATATGTTACTACTAGTATAAGATTAGGGAATTTTAAACGATTGCTAGTTTTTTTTGTGAACCGATCCTTTTAAAATTCTATGTGTTATTTGTTCCATCACTATAACAGTATATACGCGAAATTCCGGGGAAAAAAATTTTGCTCCATTCTCGAAATAATGTTGCGGTAAATTTTAGGAAGTAACTTAAAAGTTTCTGTGCTACATTTTAGAAATGATGCTACAATGTCTTAAGTTATTATGACCAAAAATATCTACTCTTGCAGACATAGCATATTGTGGACACTGGTCTTTTTAAGTTATCTTTTACCACGCCCAATTTACATATTAACGATTTAAGCAAAAAACATGAGTGCTATATATGTATACCCTTCATCATTGTGCGATAAAAAAGAGAAAAGATATAAATAAATCGTTTTTGTCCGATGTTGTGTATTGACAAAAACACTTACTTACATTAGCTTTTATTGATAACTAAGATGCTTGTAGCTTATTTTGGCTTGTGTCGTTCCCCAGATATACAGAACGCTATAATGTCTTTGTATGACAGGTGCCACGCTAACTTCTCCAATTCCGTCAATAATTTTAGAGAGGGTGTGTTTAGAGAAAAACCATGTTTAAATTTGTCACCTCCAACAAACCTATTTTTAAAGAAAATTTTAAACATATTATGTTTAATTTAACCATATTATTGTCACCGACAACCATTTTATGGTTAAATTAGTCCTTCATCAAGAAGCTGTAACCATATTATGGTTGCAATGCAATCCACACTATTTAGATAGGTGAAAAATTTTTTTTTCTTGATACATATATGCAGTTCACAAGATTTGTATACACGCAATAAGAAAACAAAATCTATTTCAATACAATTTTAGTTCACAAAAGCTGCGTTCGAGAACACAAAAGTTTTTACTATTTTTTACTGAACTTTACTGCATTTTACTAAATTGCGTTCGAGTACACAAAATGCAGTAAATGAGAACACAAATTGAGAGCGTAAAGTGACAGTTTTTGTCTGAGGATTTACAAATTTTTATTGCAGAAATTTTTGCAGTAAAATTTAGTAAAACATATGTTTTAAAAGGTAAACAAACAAAAGTAACAAAAAAATTCTTACAAATTGTGAAAAAATTGTTAAATGAAAAGTTGAAATAGAAATTAAATCAAAACAAAAAGGTGAATAAATATTAATTAATTAAACTTGTTTGTGAAGCATTTATTTAGCTAAATACTAACTTTTGAAACTTTTTTGTTATGTTAAGTTTTTAGAGTTGTAAATGTGTGAAGTACTTGGGTACTTAAGTAATCAATAGCAAACAAATTATTCATGTTCTTTTGAATAAATTAACCCGCCACAAATTAGTAAAATCACTTAAAATAAAAAACAAACAAATATCAAAGTTTGCATAAAATAATTTGTTTGTATTTTCCAAAAATGTTCGTGTTATACAAAGTATTTAATCGAGTGCCGATAAGAAAACGAGTTAAGTAGTCAAAAGTGGAAACATTTTTCAACAATTCAATTATTTGCATCAGCTTTTTTTTTGTACGACAGCTTTTTGTGAGAGCAAATTTTTAAGTTTACTCATTTACTGCATTTTACTGTAAAAGTTCTCAAACGCACCTAAAATTGTTTCCTTTATGATGCAATTTCCATGCCTTACACAGACAATGCAGCATGAAAAATTAAAATACCCAGCTAGCATAGGCTGTTTGTTTGATGATTATGTTTAATATACAACTCCCAAAACAATCTTCTGATGATTGTCTGACGAGTAACAAAAACAAAAACATCCCAATTTTTTTTTTATTTATTACTTTTTTATAAAATTTTTGACACGATCGTCTTTTGATCTTGGAATGAACCTTTTGCGACTCTCTGTAAAAGTCACATAACAATTACTAAATAAGAGCGTTTTTGAAATATAAAAATTCTATTGTCAATACAATTTCATTAAAACAAACCGACCTAAGGAACTGTAAAAATGGATTTTCCGACAGGATAGTGTTGATTTTGTGACCTTAAGGTTTGTTTCATATAAATTGTATAAAAATTAGAAGTTTTAAGATGAAAAAGACGCTTGATGCCCCTTTTTAGGTAGCTCAGTTATACAGTTATACGGCTGAGCATTTTACGACTAGTAAAATAATCCCTACATGAGTCTCATACGACTCTTGGCATGTTTTTTGAAAGACTCGTTAGATAATCTCTACATACATCATAAACGATTCCCTTAACGATCATTATGAGCGTCTTTCGCTGCATTATGGAATCAATCAGCACGTGTAACAGTTTCTCCCGTGCGAGGAATCGTCTACAATTAAAAAATGAGCTCGTCGACGATCAAAAACATTCATTGTGAGATTTCCAGTAGACTCCTAGACGATTGAAAATGCTAGCTGGGTAAGTTTGATTTTCAAATTAACTCATACTGCTGACAGCTATTCAAATAAGAGTCCAAACACAATGTAACGATAATTTATTGCGGTGCGATTTTTCATACGATTTTGAAGTAAAAAACCGCATTGCGGAACAGCAAAAAATTAAAATCTATTTTATTTCCATTGCGGTCTTTCTTTCTCTCTCAACAAGTCGAATTTAATTCGCCTTGTCTCTAAATTTTTGATACTAGTTCTCTTTCTGATGTTGCCATAGTTTTTAAATAATTGGCTATGTTCACAACATTATTGAAAACAAACAACATGATAAAAATGTATGCACAAATAAATTAATAAAAATTTAAACAAAAAATGACAACTATTTCCGTCGCCGTCTTCTGTTGTATTATGTTTATTTTTCTATCCCGCAACGAGAAATCGCACCGCACCGCAAACATTGTGTTTGGACTCTAAATAATAAAATAAATTTATTAATTTTTGAAATAATTTTTTTTTTTTTTTTTAATTTACTGAAGAAAAGAAAATACCCAGCCAGCAAAATACTCCGACTTTGTCTGAATCAGACATTTCTTGCAAATGTCTGACTTCATTCTTAGAGACTTCCTTCAGATTTCTGTCAGACATTGAACATACTTACTGCCTGGATGACTTCTGATCGATTTCGAATGGATATATCGGGGGAAATTTATGTACAGATATGTCTTATAGAATTCGACGGAATTCTTACAGATCTGTCTAACGCGACTTATTATTTGTTTTTTTTTTCTGTGAAAATAATGACAATTGTCATTAAGTTGAAATTCTTTCAGGTATCAGTAAAAAACAATAAGAATTTCATCAAAATTTTCCACGCCTTTTTCATTAGATTTCTGTCAGATATCTATGAGAAATGTCGCCAAAAAAACAGAATTTCCCACGACATGTCTGTCAGAGTTCGTGTCAACCACTTCATACGTTTTTGGGTCAGAAAGCTGACAGAATTCTTATACGATTCCGACTTTTTAATCGACGTTTCTGTTAGATATCTGGAAGACGTCGGACTATTTTGCTTGCTGGGTAGAAAAATTTTAAATAAATAAAAAATATGTACATACATATGTGTGAAGAAAAGAATTTTTTATGGAACTTATTGATTTCTACCAAACCTTTCCTGCATTATGGGAAACATTTTCAAAGGATTATTGTGACAGAAAGTTGAAGAACGAGCATTCTTTTACTTAAATGTTAATAGTTAAAGATCCGTTTGTTCTTGTGACGAAAGAGAAGTGTGAGGATAAGGTTGTATAAAATTTTTAGTAAGCTGGAATACATCGTCACCTACTAAGGTATATGGAAGTTCTGCAGAACATAAAGGTGGTTTTGATGGCTTAGGGATTTTTAATAAGCCTTGTTTAAAAGCTATTCCAAATGAAGAATTAACAAACTTAATTAATGAAACTCTAGTACCAACGTCAGCTGCTACAATTTTTATAATTGGCTTTAACGACTGCCATAAGCACAATGCTTGCAAAACGCTGATAATTGAAGTAGTAAGATCCACTACCCGGTGGTTTTTCAATTGCGATGTGTTTTCCTACGACTGCACCTATACAATTTGGAAAATTCCATCATTCTCCAAAACCATTGGCCTATTTTTTCCACTCACTTTAATTTTGCGGTAGCTGAAACATACACAGAAAAACCAGCAGAATGTAATGCATTTTCTGGCCCGCTACGGCCAGCATTCTTTGTGTCACACTGGATAGTGATACTTTATAAACTGAATGAATTTAACTCAACTATTTTCAACAAATAGAAACTGGGAATTATCTCCTTTCGTAGGTTACTTTATATTATATTCAAGGCCGTAGCGGGCCAGAAAATGCATTACATTCTGCTGGTGTCTAATATTTGTAAATTTTTCTGTACATACAATATACTTCATTGCTATCCAAAGGATAGCTAAGGTAAAATGTAACAAGAAAATACAATATAATAGTCTGGTGGTGTATAAAAGTCATTCCTAAAAATTTAAGGAATAGAACTATTACAAAAAAGCTTTATAAAATAAATAACTGAAAGTTAGCTCATAGAATAAATTCGAAAAATAAAAAATGTTGAATATAATATAAAGTAACCTACGAAAGGAGATAATTCCCATATTCTATTAATTAAGAAAATTGTTAAAAAATATTAGAAAATCTTTAAGCAATTTTCATTAATTACTTAATTACTGTAGTTATTTTTTTCTGTGTACAAACTTAAAAATAATTATTTGTTTATTCTTTTCAGGTAAATTTGAAGCAACAACAAAGCGCCGAAAGGGTACAAACTTTGGTGAAGAGGAACTTTTAGGCTTGGCTAAAAAGGAACTTTTTTAACCAACGGATGACTTTGACCGATTTGGTGAAACGTGTGCTAGATAAAACGCAACAACTTTGGGCTGAAAAATTTGTTAACAAAATCTTATTAGAAAGGAAATCTTCATATTTACAGTGTACAAATTGTAGTAAACAAAAATTCTTTGAACCCTGCACAAATTGGCACTTACTTAGATATAAGAGTTTGATTAGCAAAGAGAGTAGTCGTGTTTTCTAAAGCTCCGCATTCAAAGTGATTTTTTAATTGAAATAAAAGACAATTAAATGAAAATAAGTCAAATTGCTCATAAAATAACATTTGTGAAAGTGATACATAAAATAAACTCAAAGACAATTCTGACAAAAGTCTATAAAACACAAATTAAATATCTTAACTCTTGGTAGAATAAAATAAAAACATAAAAAGTATTAAAATAAAAGTGAGAGAAAATCAGCTGTGTGTGGAGACCTGTAATTCCTTTTACTTATTACCATATCGTTAAAACGAATATTTTTTCATTTTTTTTTTGCAATCGCCTTAAAGTAGGCAATAGTTGTTATTTATATATTTATCGTTAACTTATTTAGTATTACCATGCCAATAACTAATGAACCAGCTGCAAAACGCAAGTCCGATGTGCTGTCACCAGACCGCGCTGGAGAAGTGGGCCAAATGGCAATCAAAGACCTTATGTTATTTATGTCAAACTTAATGGATGAAAAAATGTTAAATTTGCCAACGAAACAAGATATTGAAGATATAAAAACAAATGTTACCGGTCTTTCTAACAAAATTGAAGTACTTCAGAGCGAAAATAGTGCCTTAAAAGATGAAGTTGAGAAGTTAAAAGAGAAAATCGAAAAGGATCATCAACAAATTACTTATCTACAAGAATATACAAAAAGAAATAGTGTTATATTTAAAAACATTAGTATTGAAACAACGTTGGAAGCTGCAGTACAAAAATGCTGTAATGAAAATCTCAAGCTTACGAAACAAATAAGTATAGTATCTACTAGAAAAATTTATGAAAATGAGGGTAAAGCTGGTGTTATAGCGGAGTTGCACTCTAACGAAATGGTTCAAGAAGTTTTTAGACATGCAAAAAATTTATCTGGTTCAAATATTTTTCTGGAACGTGATCTCACTAATGAAAAACAACTCGATAAACGAATTATGCTACAGTTGAAGAAAAATATTAAAAAAGTAAGTTCAAAGCATAAGGTTGCGGTAGTAAATGAGAAATTAAGAATAAATAAGAAGTGGCTTTCATGGAACCGAGAAAAACATCTGGTATGCGGAAAACAGACAGGAAAAAATGCTCTACAAGATCTCTATGGTGACGCTGCAAGTTCTATTAATACTAATTATTCTGAATTGTTGGCAACAATAAACTCAAAAAACTAATAGAAAACTATAATAAAGTTAATAAAATTGTAAAATCTAAAAATACTTGTAATAAAACTAAATATAATGTATCTGATTTGTCTTTAAAAGTAATTTCTTATAATGTTCATGGGCTAGAAAATAAAATTTTAAAAACTGATTTTTTTAAATATATAAAATCTAGTGATATTTTTATATTACTGGAAACGCATATTTCAGAAGAAAAGGTTGAAAGATTCAAAAGATTTTTGTCGGGCTTTGATACCAGCTGGAAACCAGCAGTAAGAAACAGTAGATTTGGAAGGGCAAGTGGTGGATGTGTGTATGGTGTTCGAAGAGATCTCAAAACACAAAGCATAAATTGGCGATTCAGATCAGAAGGAGAAATAGATATAATTGAACTAAAAAGTCAAGGTACAGAGCTAAATATTATACCGTTATATTTAAGGGGAGTAACATGGCAAGATGACTTCAATGCAGTAAAGGTATTTTTTACAAATGAATCTCTAATAAATCCAATAATAATCGGAGACTTAAATATTAGAATTGGCAATGCGCAACAGTATCTAGATGATTTTATAAGATCATCTTGTAAGGCTTGTTTACCGGTTAGAAATTCAAAGGATTGTATTATCAATAGTAAAGGGAGACAATTTATTGAGCTGTGTAATGATTTTGGATTGCATATTGCTAACGGATGTACTTTTGGAGATGAATTAGGAAACTTTACTTTTATAAGTGGTGTGGGAGAAGCTGTTAATGATATATGTGCAGTATCGCATGAAATTATTAAAAATATTGAAAGTTTTAAAGTAGATGACAGAACGTGCTCTGAGCATATGCCTATTGTATTAAAGCTTAGCGTAGAAACCCAAAGGAACCCGAATAATGCAATGAAATTACTACCGAAGCTCAAATGGGATGAAAATAAAGCTGAAATATATAAAGAAAAACTGAATCAGAAACTTGATATAAAAAAGCAGATTCAACAGGAACTAGAATTGAAAGATCTAATCGAAGTTATAGAGTTAGCAAACCCATCCACGCATAAATTTTCAAAAATATTAGAAGCGAAGAATAAGTGGTTTAATTACCAATGCCATAATGCGCGAGAAAAGTCCTTTAAGGCCCTTAAGAAATATAGACAGAATTCAACTTCTGAAAATAAACAAAATTATCTCGAAGCTAACAGCAAATTTAAACACATTTGTAAAACAAGTAAAACATCTTACCTTAAAATTTTAGAATCACGAATAAACTTGGTTAATAACAGTAAAGAATGGTGGAATATCTTTAAAGAAATAAAAGAAATAAATATACAAGAGAGCCCAAATATTCGAGCTAGTGATTTTAAATCATACTTTTGTGAGTTGTTAAATCCGCCTCAAAGTTCAAATGACATAATTTATGCTCCTATGTATTATTCAGATGATGATTTAGACTGCCTTATAACACCAATAGAAATCAAACATGTTCTCCAAAAAACTAAATATAACAAAGCTCCTGGTGAAGATAGGGTGCCATACGAGTTCTTTAAAAATGCCACAAACGAGTTTTTAGAAGAAATGGCGAAAACTTATAACATTATATTTGAAAACGCAAAGTTAGACGACAAGTTCATAACCAGTATTATATTTCCAATCTTTAAAAAGGGTGACAAGGAATTAACTTGTAACTATCGCGGAATTTCTTTTATGAATTCGATATCAAAGATAATGATGGGAGTCTTAAACAATCGAATAAACCAATGGCTTGAAAGGCATAACATTATAACTGAGTTTCAGGCTGGATTTCGTAGAGGATACTCAACCTCAGATAATATTTATAACCTAGCTTCAATTGCACATATAAAAAACAGTGAAAAACGCAAACTTTATGCATTCTTCGTAGATTTTAAGGCTGCATTCGATAAAGTTTCAAGAAAGTCTCTTATATATAAACTACATAATATTGGTATTTCTACAAAAATGGTTAACATGATAGACAGCATATACAGTAAAACAAATTTCTCAGTATGGACTGGGGTCGAGCTTTCTGAAAAGTTTGATACCGTATCGGGTGTAAAACAAGGATGCCTTTTATCACCTACACTTTTCTCAATCTATCTTAATGATTTACACGACTATCTAGGAGGAGGAGTAAACGTAGAAAACCTTAATATCAGACTATTATTGTATGCCGATGACATAGTTATTCTGGCGGATGATATTAAAACTATGGAGGAAATGATTGGTAATCTAGAGAAATATTGTAATTTATGGAACTTGGAGGTAAATATAAACAAATCTGAAATTGTTATATTTCGAAATGGTGGAAGATTGTCTCGGCTTGAAAATTTTGTATTCAATGGCTTACCAATAAAAATTACAGCCGATTACACATATTTGGGAGTAACACTAACACCAAAAATGTCTTTTAGCAAGCATTTAGAAAGAAGAAACGCATCTGCTAAGAACAATATAAATGCGATATGGAATAATTTTTTAGGAAAAAATGAAATATCGATTAAAGCCAAGTGGAACATTTACCTATCTGTGTGTAGAGCAATTCAAACATATGGTGCTCAGGTATGGGGATTCACACTTTTTGACGAAGTTGACAAGTTGCAAAGATTTTTCCTCAAAAAGGTTTTAAAACTACCTTCGTTTACGCCAACATACATCTTAATGCTAGAAACCGGCATAGAAAATAGTCATATTTATACTTTGGATCTACACCTAAATTACCTTATTAAAACGCTTTTTCACTACAACAATCAACGCCTTCCAAACTTTTTTACAAGAATACTAATAGAGAAACAACTTTTTTGGTTTAAAAGTATTAATAAGCTTTGCAGTGACTTGAATGTAACTCAAATTGCAGATTGTGTCACTAGAGAAGATTGGATGTATATGAGAGATGAAATTTTAACTAAATTGAAACTGAAAGAACATACTTTATTATTAAAGAAGGCATCTGAAACAAATCGGTTCTATAAACATCTAAATTATAACAGCAAACAACTTTACTTTGAATGCATCCCCAATGTTAACGTAATAAGCATGGTATTTAAAGCAAGGTGCGATCTAATTGAACTTAATGCCACCCGTTTTTGTCAAAATCTGCCCAAAACATGTTCGTTATGCAATCTTAATGAATCTGAAACTCTCTATCATTTCTTAGCCAAATGCCCAATTCTTAAAAATATTAGATTTCAATGTTTCAAAAAATTTGTTTTATCTGAAAATGAATTAATTAATTTATTAAACAATGTCAGTATAACTTTTAGAGAACTAAATCGTTACATTATAAATTCTTTAGATTATAGAAAGGAGCTTATAATGGAATTCAATTATTAATAAACAAAATCACTATATTATTGTATTAAACTGTAAATTTTTAGTAAAACTCTCGACTGACGACAATATGTCATAGTCGTAAGTTCTTTTTCATATTAATTACAAAATTATAGTACTTATTGTATTTTTTGTTTTTTTGAAAAAAATAAAGAACAACTAACTAACTAACTAACTAACTATTACAAAAAAGCTTTATAAAATAAATAACTGAAAGTTAGCTCATAGAATAAATTCGAAAAATAAAAAATGTTGAATATAATATAAAGTAACCTACGAAAGGAGATAATTCCCATATTCTATTAATTAAGAAAATTGTTAAAAAATATTAGAAAATCTTTAAGCAATTTTCATTAATTACTTAATTACTGTAGTTATTTTTTTCTGTGTACAAACTTAAAAATAATTATTTGTTTATTCTTTTCAGGTAAATTTGAAGCAACAACAAAGCGCCGAAAGGGTACAAACTTTGGTGAAGAGGAACTTTTAGGCTTGGCTAAAAAGGAACTTTTTTAACCAACGGATGACTTTGACCGATTTGGTGAAACGTGTGCTAGATAAAACGCAACAACTTTGGGCTGAAAAATTTGTTAACAAAATCTTATTAGAAAGGAAATCTTCATATTTACAGTGTACAAATTGTAGTAAACAAAAATTCTTTGAACCCTGCACAAATTGGCACTTACGACTCAAGTTCAAACGCTTCAACTTAAGAAGCAATTGCTCATTTTTTTTAACATTTAAATAAAAATTTTATGTTTTTAGAAATTTCATTAAATAAACAAGTTTCTAAAAGAACAATGTGATTTTTTTTTATTAAAAATTTAAGGACTTTTAATTAAGTAGCTACTTTTGTAAATTCGATTTTACCACAATGAGGAATAAAAAGAACAAATTAGTTGTAATTTTAAATGGCCAATTAAGCCTACAAGTCCTTTAATGTAAGCAAAGCTACATGTATCTTATGGTAGGCTTTTGGATGTCAGAAATGTCAACCGCAGCCAAAAAAATTTAATGTCTATAAAAGTATGTTGTTTTAACATATTTTTATAGGGAATCTATCAACTTTCAATAATGTAAACAAATTTTACATTTATTCATAACTCACTTTGAAATATTCAATTGCAAAGTCGAACAAGTGCAAAAATTCTGTTTTGAACATTTCTATGGAACGTTTTGTTTTGCTTAATGATCTTAATGAGAAACATTATGCATTGACAATTGCTTTTTAAATCTCGGTTTTCATTAAAACAATATAAGAAAAATGTAAACGGAACGATGCCATTGCCAGTTACGGCAATTTTTTTCTTTGTTTTATCGTATATTTCGATGTAGCGTACGACATTGAAAAATAACATTTGTTATCAGTGCGCCGAGGGTATTTGTTCAGTGCGCATTAAATATAAGTTACTAACAGATATTTTTGTTGCAAATTTAATAAAAAAAATTTTGCTGGAAAATAATCGGTGCTTTTTTCTTGGTACTTCTTTTAAATTTGTAGCGTGCGACATCGTAAGTGTAAAATGCATAAATTCAAAAAAAAAAAAAATTCTAAAATATCTTTATTTGCGATGGCCAATAACTAAAAGCAGCAAGTACTGCATATTCCATTAAAAAAATCTTAATTTGAGACTAGCAATACTATTTTCAGTTAAGTTAGTTTTTTGTTCTATATATGTATTTTTCTTAATTGAAGATATTTTTTTAAGTTTATAATTTTTGTTCAGAAAATAAATATATTGAATGCATTTAAAATAATGTAGAATCATCTTACGCATGTCTTATTACATAAAAAGTAAAAACATAAACATAAAAGTATGATGGAACAAAATGTCGCATGCAACATGTAGCGTGCGACAGTGATTAAAATTAAATTAAAAATAAACTACACAATATTTTTGAATCAAATAAAAAGCATTATTAAGATACATCAATGCATAATATTTTAAAATTAGTCGCACTTAAATATTTCATCAGGTTTCGCTGAAATCAGTGTTTGAACTGTTTGCCTTAAAGGCGACTTCTGTTTTTGTCGCATGCAAATGCCTTGGTTTTTTTTTAATTATCTTGAAAACGAACAATTACTCAAAGTCAACCTTAGCACAAATTATAGTGCTAATCAAGAGCTATAAGTTTCGCCTTTTGTTAAAAAAAATAATGTTTTGGTGTATGTTTTTTTTTTCACTTTTAAGTCGTACGAATGACGCATTCGACATTGGATAAATGCCCATATGTTCGTAAAATAAAGGATATTTACTTCCCTTAAAATATATTTACAGTACCTTTATGTAATCTTCTAAGACGTCAATAAATGCTGTACAGCTCTCCAAAATTATTTTACCCATACACTGTGCAGAAATCGCGGTACTTAACTTAAGGTCTTCAAATGTATTCCCAGTAGCTAAAAATTGAAGGGTAGCAGATAGCCGTTGACACGGTGGGAAAGCATCTCTCATTTGAGTATCGCTTTTAATAAAAAAAGGTGTCACCAAGTTCAACAATTCATTATAGCATATCGTTTCGATCCTAATAAAATTTCTAAAGTCATGTGTAGAAGTGTCTCGAAGCTCTTTTAAAAGGTTTTTAACAGTAAACGGATTTCGCTTCTTAACCTTCATAAGGTCTAAAAATTTGCTGACGTTAACGGTCTTCGGGTCAAATTTGACCCAAACAATGTTTTAAAAGTTGATATTTTATGTCTAGATTTATTCAGTATATTGGAGCTCTATTTATTGTTAACATCTATTGCAAATACAAAAGTAAATTTAACATAAAGTGGTTGTATCTGTTTTGTAACATTATTGGCAAAGACTTATTTTTGAATGGTAAACATATTTTTTCCTAGGTTTTGGTTGAAGATGACGGGTGCTGTTCCTGCTCAGCTATTACATGATTTTTTTTGCATTTTTTTGTGAAAATTAGTCTTTGGGTAATGTTCTTGGATGCCTGATATAGGGCGCGGCAAGTTGAAAACCTAAATTTTCTAAGAAATGTCAACGTTTGGCAAAACAGTTTTCGTTCTAGCCATGTTTAGCTGATGTAAATGATAGCCTTTAGATGCCAAAAGCTCTCCTGGCAATTCAATCTTGTTGTTACATATGGGTATTTCCATAGAAAAGTCTACTTTTAAATTTAAAGCTTGTTGCGCTTTACGCCAAAATGCAAAATAGTAAATAATATTTTTATTATTCTTTGAGAAACAATTAAAAATGGTTGGTGTCGTAACGTGACAAAAAGTAGACTTTTCTGTGGAAATACCCATATAGATCCTACTTAAGTAATTTGATTCTCTAGCAATTGTTGTCCCAATTAGTACGATGTAAAACAATTGTCTGCAATCATACTGTGACATTTCAAACCAACTGTCAAATTTAGAACTACATGCATGCATTTGTTTATTTCAGGCAAAGTTCCTATTTATTTGCCTGAATATGGTTGTATATTCTAGGCATAACCAATTAACCCATATATTTCATAGCTCACGTATCGGCGCAAACTTCTCCAAAATTTGGCGTTTATTGCGAGTATCCTTGTTGTCAAATCGTAATACTCTCGAAAGGTGTTTTAATCGGTTAAACGGCAAGATTGCTGTAAAAATTGATTTTCCTTCCACAACATCCCACAAACTGTCTGTACTTTCAATATTTGATCTATATAATTCAGCTAACTAGAGAACCAATAAATGCGAAATTTTGGTGTCTCCACTTTAGGCCGATCAATACCAAATACACGTTTACCTGCATTATAGTAAACATCAAAATAACGCATGTCACAGGAGGTGAAAAAATAAATAACAACTGAAAATTTCTAACGAAATTTCAAAAATTATGCTACAGGTCAAATATGACCCAAAGACCTTAAGTGCAAAAAATTCTATAAATATTTTTTTCGCCAATATTTTTTTCAAAAACCTAACGTGGTATTTTGCATTTGTTATTAAATAAAAGTCATAAAATATAAAAAATGTAAGTCACTCAATCTTAGAAAAAATGTAACTTTTATTTCAAAATGGGACAGAATTGACCAGAAGACCTTATGAAGGTTAAGCCATTCCTTCATCCATAAACGTTTCTTTTTTATTTCTTTCTGCTTTAAATTTCTTTTTTTTTAAGTAACGACAAAACGACCGCAATAATTTTTTTGTTCTCTAGCGCATGTTTATTTTATAAAATTTATTTTAAAATAATGATTAATAAGTTTGTAGTAAAAAATGAATCATACACGTATACTTAGGCCCTAATTATGTAAAACGCAACGCAATGCCAAAGAATAACATTGAAAGCAGAAACAAAGTCATAAATATTCTATAATTTTGTTGTTGCTTTCTACAGAAATTCACATTGCCTTTTAAAATTTCAAACACCTTATAACTTGTGGCGTTGAAAATTCTAAAGCGGTACATGAATTTCTGTGACTTTGTTTTTGCTTTGAATGTAATTCTTTGGTGTTGCGTTTTACATAATTAGCAGTATGTGTCTATGAGCCCCTTAAGATTTTTAAGTCCAAAAAAGCAAGGCCAACTAAAGCCGCAACAAAACAGTTTTTCCACAATAGATAAAACAAAATAATTAACTTATAAACACAAATCAAAATCTATATACAACATGCCATTTGGAAATAACCGTATGCAAAACGGTCGCTGCTACAAATCTGTGCACCACCCAAAGGGTTACACCAAAAATGCATTAACTTAACGTGGTCCGGGCTTATGGCTGACAAAGCATGCAATAAAATACTTAAATTGTTACAAAACAACAAACGTTAAATAAATATACGTACGTATAAATAAGAATAGAAAGCAACAAACAAATGATGTTGCATAAAAGCTTGTTGAATTGTTGCTGCATAAGAATGACTTAATAAATGAAGAGTGGAAAAAATAAATGGAATGACTGAACGAATGAATAAGAAATATGAAAAAACAACATTAAAAAATATATTGCATGGGATAAAGTCAGCATGAAAATGTTCTTTTAATTGTCACAAAGTATTAAGGAAAACATTAAGTTGATTAAGATAAAGTGTTTGTTTGTTGGTTTTGTCCTTCCGCTGGTAATTATTCTTTTCGAATTAGTTGCTATAGCGTAAATTTATACAAATAAATAGGGAAACGTTAGAAAAATACATAAAAGCAAATAAGGTAAGGCATATGCTACTAATGCTTAAGGTTTATTCAACCAATTTTTAACAGCCACAAATAGATTTTTTATGTATTCTAAAATTTTATTAATCTTAAAATTTTAAAAACTTTTGTTTTACAATTTTTTTTTTTTTTTCTTAAAATATGTACATTGTATAACTATTTATATTGGGATATTCAATTATTTTCCAAAAGAAAAAAAAAAAAAAAAACAATTTTATGAAAACTATTCTTTAAAAAAGTTTCCTTATCAAAGCAGTATCTTTTAGGTAACAGCTTTCAAAATAACCATAAATATTTGCTCAAAAAACTTTATATTGTTAAAAAAAAACTTGTTTGTTTTCTATACTCAGATTGTATTATGTAAATGTAGAGTTTTCTTTAAGAAATATTGCGTTGTTTTATTTGTGCTATTCCTGTACTCAATGTAAATTGATCTAATAGCAGCGGTGTTTGTCATTAGGGTAGTTCATTTGATAAAAGAATATTGGCTAAGAGCATAATGAAATCATTAACAAGCACATAAAATTTTTTCTACACCTACATTTTAGCATGACGATTCGTTTCAGACTGGTTGATTGTTAATTTGTCTATTCATGTAAACTTTGTTTTAAGGTCGCAATAAATGTTACTAATTGTTCGGACTTTTTAAACGAGTGCACACAATTTTGCCTTTAAAATAAATATCTTTGGCGTTGCCGAACAAGATTACAAAAAATACTTTGAAACAATTAAGCATTGTTCACAATCAGAGCAACAATTTCGTTTTTTCTTCTTAAAGTATTTCATATATTTTTCTTTTATTTTTAGAACAAAAATGTAACTTTATGTAATTTATTTTTAAAAATTTAACTAAAGTTGATTCAAAATGTATTTACAAAGTGACCTCAGTACTACAACAATGAAACAATAAAAAAACAAAAGGCATTTTGTTGCTAGAATTGAGACGACAAATATCAAAATGCCTTATTAAAAAAAGACACCAAACGTCAGACACGAAGAAAATCACTGCAAACAGCTGCGCTTGTAAGGCCACTTTATTACTACATTTTGAGTGTATGAAATTGAAACTTACGTTTATAATTATTTTATTTAGTTTTGAATGAAAATTTCAACAAAATGTTTTAAAAATAATAATAATTACATCATTTTGTTGTGGAAAATATTTGCAAATTGTTTCTTAATTGCAAATGTGGGTTGTTGCGAAAAAAAATAGTTTCTCTATTGTGAACAGCAGTGAATTTGTTGCTGCCTGTTGTGAACGAAGCTTTAAGAGTGCACTACTTGACTTTGCCGAATCTTATGTTTCGTTAATTATGGTATTAAAAAGACCGCTACCAATATGTGATATGAATGTATAATTCAGCAGAACTATACACTCGCCACTTGTTTTTGAGCTGAAACTATTCAATCCATACTTCTTCAAGGCAAGCAGCATTTGTTGTAACAGTAACAGCACCAAGGAGATACGCCATTGGCTAAACTTTCTCTTCCCCTTGGAAGCCAACTTTTTAAAATCTCCTTACCATGACTTTGATTTTAAACTATAACCACAACGTGATCCCCAAGAAGAACTCACCAACAGCCAGCCTTTAGCGATATTTCCTGACTCTGCTGGTACTAGATAAAAGGTGTGGTCACTTGAGATCTCAATATTTTTTGTCAATTATGAAATCTGCCGAATTACGAGTATTGACTGCACCTGATTTCCCTTCGCGATGTCACACCAAAAGGTGAAATGTCTCCCTATATACCCCAAAGAGGGTATAAGTCGAATGGGAATAACTTGAGTGTCTACCATGGTGTAATATCGCACGGTGCACTTCGTACTGGATGAGAAAACTGCACCCACCACCACCCCCAATGTTTGAGTGCAACCACAACACACAGATAGCGATTTTATGGTGAGCCAGAAGAGTTTTACATTTGTATAAACCATTATTTTTCATTTTAAATAAATTTCGCACTTCTTACGCATGTAAACAAATACTTTAATGAGATAAAGTCTTGATATGCAATAAGAAATTTTAAAAAAGAACTAAAACAAAAACTTGAAGAAAACTGAAGTAGTACTTTATAACTGAAGCCTGTGTATGGTGCTGTAGGGTATAAAATAGAGTTTCTACGCGGGAAAGAATTCCCAGGAATCCCGGGACACTATTGATTGATTTTAACATCCCGGGAAATTTTTTCGGGAATTTAAAATTTAATTTTTTGAAATTTTTATTTGTTAGCATCGTTAAAATGAAAAAACGAGCAATAAAAATATATTCTTTACTAAAATTACTAAAAACCACCTACAAATCGGACTATTTTTCCTACGCCAATAAATCAACGGTCTCTTTAATTGCTGATGAAATGTCTAAAACGCTTCTTAAGGTAGAAAATGAAAATGTACACGATACACCATCACTAACACTAGATAAACCATCTACTATTTTTAAAGAACACCTTGAAAAGGCTGTATCAAATTATAAAAAAATAAATGTAAAGAAAATACAAAAGCCTGAAAATATTTTAAAAAAGAATTTGACGTCTATGAAGTCACGGGCCAACAAATTAAAAATCTTTGTATGATGCGCTTCTTACTATAAAACCAACGTCTGTAGAAAGCGAGAGTGCATTTTCGGTAGCAGGCAATATACATATCAACAAGGATTAGAAATAGAATCTGTGATGAGCTTTTGAAAGCTTTAATTATACTAAAATGTTTTTTCTTAAAAGAAAATTAATTTTACCAGGTTGCTGCATACATATATAATATGTATGTAAATATGAATGTTACAATTTATTTGGGTTTGTTTTGGTTTCCTGTGGTTTTAATAAATTAATTTGTTTAGACTGTTGTATATAGGTATACAAATGTATATTCCTTTAAAAAAGTAAAAACTTGTGTCTTGAACTCAGTTAATGAAATCATTGTTTTATTCTAAAAATCCCGGGATTCCCGGGAATGAGATTTTTTTTATTTTGTTTCCCGGGAATAGAAAAAGTCCGGGAAATTAGAAACCATAGTATAAAATTAAAACAATCGGTTTGTTTTGTTTTTAAATTTTTTTGTTTCAATATACAAACTTTAATTTAGTACATTGGTTGGAGGTCATTGTAGCCCCATAATACATATTATTTTTTACTTATTGTTGTTTTGAAACATCCCTAATGTAACATTTGTTTCAAAAACAACATTATCTAAACTTTTAACTTGAACATACGTTCGTTATAATATATCACTCATCATTGCTGTACGTAAAACATATGATCAACTTGTATATATACAATTTACACCAATTCACAACTTAAACTTTTTCCTACTACATACCCCGATGTTTTACCAGTCAAAACTGTCTTATTTTATCATATTACATTTTTTTAAAACTTAAGAAAAAAAAATGGCGTAAATCAAATGGAATCATTTTTACTACTACGAACTATAAACCTATTCAAATCGTGTGTAGTGTACAAACGAAAAGTTTTCTGTTATTGTTATTGCAAGTTTGCATATAATGGACCTGGAATTTGATATAAGATAGTAATATATGTATGTATGTGCATCACACTATAATCATACAATGTATATATCGCACACTAAATCATAAAGAGCCACAACTCAAAAATGTTTAGGAGAGGCAGAAAACTGGCTTTAAAAACACGGTTGCAATTTTCTAATCAAACTGATTTTCACAAATGTTAAAGAAGACAGTGACGCAAACGAGAAAACAGATGTTTGTTTCAATATATGGCATTTTTGTATCATTTCACACATTTCAATCGAAAAATTTCTCGACGCGAGAGTTACAGAACTTGGTTTATGAAAAATAAACGATTTTGTTTAATTTTGAGTTTTTGTTTATGATTTAGTGTGCCATCTATATATTCTGTGATATTAATGGTGTTTTTATAGAGTGATACTAGTTTAAATCATAATAAAACATAGTAATATATTTTTGATATCAATGAAAGGGTCTTTATTGGATAGAAAATTGTATGACATTAATGTTTAAATATTTTTTCGGTCATATGGCCGCCACGGCTGGCGCGTAGAAGCTTCAATCTGGTACACGCTTTGCACGCTTTGCTCTGGTGTAAGTCGATCCATAATGAAATGTCAAAGCAAACTAAACAAAAAGCAACTTTCAGCTGTGAAATGGGTGTTTAACCAAAGCTGTAATGCCAACTCAAAGTTGTATCACTACAAAAAAAACACCCTTTACTTAGTCACGGTTCATATGCGCCAACTATTGCTACTTCGTTTTATAGTATGCTTAAAAGAGAAGATACAAAAAAATGGTTGGTGTAAAAAAGCTTGTATTTGTAAGTATGCTTTGTTTTTTATTCGTAACTATATGCACAAAGATGGCTGCAGGATAAGCATAAAATACAGAGAAGAAACGCTTCAACTCCATATGTTTTTTTTTTTGTATTCTATTCGTTTTCTATGGCATAAGTAAACGAAAAAAGATTGAAGAGATTGAGAAAAAATGGAGCAGCAAAAGTTGAACCGTGTTAACCGTGACCTATACTGACATTAAGTGATGAAGCATAAATTGTTTGTGGTTTAATGCTCCATTCCACAAGCATTCAAATTGTATAATATTTTGTTAAATACAACATCAACGAATTTTAATACCATATCTTATATCAAATACGAACAGCTACTCGTATTCGGGTATAGAAGTTCGACCATTTATACATCTATGCCGAGTGCACACAATTATACTTTTAAAATAAGTACCTTGGGCACTGCCCAAGAGAATGACAATAAGTGCTTTAAAACAAAAAAGAGTGCACTATACGGCTTTGCCAAATCTTGTATTTCCTTAACCAAAGTCATTGGACTTTTTTGTCCCAACAATTTTCCATACAGATTTAGGGGATTTTGCATAAGAAATATAATTAATTTTTGCGTGCTATTTTTCGTATTTGGTTGGTGATTATTAACATTTACCATTGCTTAGAAACATATTTTGGGCGGTTTTTCTGATTTTGAGAAATTCTTCAATTCTGCCAATTCCAGGAAAACATTTTTTGTGTTTAATTATTGATATATTACTATTCATTAAAAGCCCAAAATTAAAATCCCGAATTTGAAAAGCCGGAATTCAAAATCCCGAACTCGAAAATCCTTTATTTCAAAATCCCGAATCGCTAAATATAGCTGTGGGTTAATTAGGGCAGGCGTGATCGATTACTTTGCGATTCGAAAGCAATTTTATTTCATTGCTTTTAGTCGCTACACAGAAAAAATTCTTCAAACATTTTCACCAATTAAAGCATTAATCAAAAATATAATCAGTTTTAATTAAAAATTTAATCAATTGAATTAAACGTTTAATCAAGTGAATTAAACGTTTAATTAATACTATTAGCTACTTTAATTGTTACTATTAATTTGTTTACAAATGCAAATTTAATTAATTTTTTAATTAATATCACAAATTTTTTAATTGAAATCAATTTTTATTTTTTTCTGTGTACTGAACGAATCGAAATAATTTGTTAAGTGTTGTTAAGCATTTAATCATAATAATAAGCTGAATCAATCTTCAAAAACATGGAAGCTGCAGGTAATGAGCCACGAAGAGCCGATGCTCTAGCTGTTCGCACTGCAGAAGCTGTGGAACAGGGCCATTAACTGCCAATAGCAAAATGGTAGACATTCAATGCTTATCGGAAAAAGAAACATATCGTTAGATATATAGGAATTTCTAAAAATCAATTTATTGGAAAACTTTGGTATATCGGACGAAATTGGTATAAGAGCGAGGTCAAATAAGGGTCCAATTAGGCCCATTGAAATTACCAAATAAGCCATATACATAGATAATGTAGCCCTTAAATTAAGTATTATTTGTTACCGTATTCCTCTTGAAACCCATATTCCGAGACGAAATTTGTTGGGTCAACACAATTGGCCCATTTTTTGTAACTGATAAAAATTTTGTATATGGAAAAAATTTGAGTAAATTTTTAAATAACGTTATTCTTTTCTTATGGTTGCGATCGTGATACGCGCTAGATAAAATTAAAAGTCGAGTTGTCTGATCTTAAATATCCTACAAATTTTAAATATAGGGAATCTCACACTTGAAAATCTAGGGGGTATCAGTAACAAATATTTTTTCGCAATTTTTTTGTATTTATATATTTTAAAGATGACATTCATTTAATTTTTTTCAATTAAAACATTGAACATTGCAATTGTTCACATAGCGAGAAAAGCAATTTCAGCAACTCCCCACAGGATTTTATTAACACGTTTGAAAATCAATCATTTATGTCACAGTGTGAATTCAATCGTCTGCGTGAGAATGAGTTAAAAAAAAACAAAATCAACTACACAAACTCATTCAACAACAATCGTTACAAGGCAAGAAACTTCAGGAAGTTTATTAAGACAAAGCTGTTATTAAGACAAAGCTGTTATTGTTATTGATATCATTCGTTTCAAGAAGTTGTTTGTGAATAATTTCTAGTGATTTTATTAATGTAGACAACCACAAGAAATTAAAAAGTACTGTCTAGTAAGTTGGAATTTGACACGAGGGAGCGCAACGATTTACAAGAAAAATGTTGGAACATAAAAAAGATTATGAAGTTTTTTTTATTTTTTATAAAAAAATAATTTGTTAAATTATGAAATAATAAAAATTGTTTAAAAAAAAAAAGAACATAGCCTGCATATGCATGAATGTACAGCAGAAAAACACTTGGTTGATCTTACAAAACAGTTAAACTAAGCGAAACATTAACAAGTTAACAAGAAATTATATTCCTACAAGTCGGACCATATGATACCCTCACCACAGTATTAAAACCATTTTTGCTAGTGTACCCCGTTTGGTACCCATGGGCAAGCGTTGACCCGCCAGAACAAAATTATATAAATGAGTTTAAGATTCACATTAAAGTTCTTTGTGCCGAATGTTATTCAGATATCTTCATCTTTATGATATTTGTTTGCCTTAAAGTGATTTTAGGCAGATGATTTATGGAACCTATGGTTAATTTTTGACCCACCAGCATATAATGTTATGACATAGTAGCTATCGTAAAAGTCATTGTCGCCAATTTTTTTGTAATCACTAACGTTTATAAGATAGTTATGGGAGTAGTATTTGTATGCGAGCTATGGCCAAATATGGACTGATTCCAACAAAATTTGGTAAGAAGATTTTTTTTGCAATAAAAAAGACTTGGAACAAATTGTATCTAAATACCAACATAATAAGATGGTTTGTGGGCACAAGGACCCTATTCCGGAAAGAAGCTTGTATGGGGGCTCTGTAACATTATGGACCGATTCGCCCCATTTTCAATAGGCTTTGTCCAAAATTGCGACCTGTTCTTTACGGACAAAGCTTTCTTGGACAGCCGGCAGAACAGACATCGTTTGATCGATTCAGAAAGATTCTGAGTTTGTATTTTAAAATAACTCATAACTACTTTGCCTTTTGCAAAGAAGGGTGTTTTCCATAGACTTATCTTAATTTAGTTAAGATTTAACATTAACAAACTTAAAAAAAAATTGAGATATCTTAGATAAATAAATTTGTTATTGTGTTTTGCAGAGAATAACAAACTTAGTCTACTCTTAAACAATATTCGTTTAAAGATACATATAAATGTTAGAAATACGAAGAAGAAGAAACCAAAAAAAAAAAAAAATATTTTATTTAGTCTCTGTGCAAGATATCCCAAGTGCTTGGTATTAATTTAGTTTAAGCAACAATTACACACATTTCAAAATGGCGCAATTTATGAAAAACTATCACATATTCATAATTTATTGTTGTCCTGTGGGACAACAAAACTTAAAGTATTCCAACAAGTAACGAACCGTATTTTGTTTATTCAACAAAGCGCATTTCTGTTATTTTTAATTATTTTATTTCTCTTTGCAATAGATAACGTATAAACTTTTTGCGGAATTCGCATGTGAATAGCAGCAGGAAACAACGGAGACACATTTATCATATGAAAACTATTTTTTCAGTTGTTCACATGCATGTGTTTGTTTAAAAATAATTGTTAATACTTTGTGCTTTTTATCTTTTTACTACCACAAATTTGTAAACATACACAGACAAAATGTTTGCAAAAAATTGTTCAATTAAATAATTAATTATTTTAATATTTTCAATTAAGTTTTTGTTTGCAGCAATTAAATTTTTAATCAAGGCTCAAAAATTTAAATGTTTGTGTTTATGTTGTGTATTTTTTAGGTTTTGCAATTAATTTTTTAATTGACTTAATTTGTGTGGCGTGACTCGAAAATACAAATCCGTTAATTGATGTGATCAATTTGCAGGCGGAAAATTAGTAAAGAATTTAATTAGTAGTACAAATTTCTAGCAGATGTGTTAATTGAAGTTGGTTTTTTATTTTTTCTGTGTGTGTACTATTTTTGTCTTTTTCACAAAAAAATAGGACTAAGCCAGTGATCTATTAAAATTTTTGGCATTTCTGTATTTGGTATTTCTAGGGAATCGAACAAAATAGATTAGGTACATGGGAGCCCCTGCTTGTTTCTGATAAAGCACAGTGCAATTGATGATTTTGGCAAGGAAGCCTGCAGGATTTGTTTTTATCAAAAATAAAATAAAGGCTAGCTACTGCTATTTGCATTGTTGTTAATTCGTTAACACTTTCAAAGATTAATTTATTTTTTTTTGCTTTTTTAATGGATGCTGGTTTGCGGCTAATTGTGGGGATAATTTCCTAAATTACTTATTTAAAATGTAAGTTTTTTGTAAAGATGTCTTTTTGCTATTGGTTTCCATTAACAAAATATTTTAAAATGTGTTCTTTTTCTTATCGTATTTTGGTATACATTTTTAATTTCATTTAGTAATTTACTATTTTATCTACTAACTATAAATTTCGTTTTAAAATACGTTTTCATTCAGTAATTTTCTATTAAATTGCTTCCAAAAATGAAAAAAAAACTCTAATGTTTCCATGAGGAGCACTTAAAAAAATAGAAGAATAGAAACTTAAATTTTCTTCTCAAAACCGTAGTTTTATTCGTTTAAAACCTTAAATACACAAAAATACTTTTTTGGTTAGAATTTTTCTTATTGTTGTACAGGTTTGTGAATTTTCACATTCGCTTTTGTTTGTTGTTGTACAAAAATGTGTTTATATTCAATTGAGTCCTTTTTTTTTTTTTTTTTTTTTGTTGTGTAGGTGTGTATACAGGAAGTGACAAATTGCAATTTTCGAAAGTTTAACAAACATGATAAAAGAATAGAAATTGCTTTAAAGTTTTGTGTAAAAATTGAAAAAAAAAATAAAACTTCCTTAGAAAGAATTGGGCAAACATATACCAAAAGTAAAATGATTCTTTTTCTATCGTGTTGCAAGGAAAAAACGATTTCTACAGAATTTTAAAATGGACAATTATTTAGGATATAATTTAAAATCTCTAAAAGTACAAAAACATTATTTTATATTGTTAGTTGAATAAAGAAGATGTATTAAAAAATGCTTGTTATTGAGAATTTAAATTACATTACACCTTAAAAAATATTAGATATTATGCTATGTGCTTGGATCTAGGCATTGAGCGAATTTATTGCTTTATATAGAAAAGGTATTTGATTATGCCATATTCAGATAAACCGAATCTTTTAAATTCTCCTCCAGAATTTGTCTGGCTTCATGTTACTATGTTAAGTCGTGACAGTGCGTTTATTGTCTAGTTTTTTCACCTAAATAGGATTATTTTGAATTGTGACGTTATTAATTAAAATTGTTTTCGTAAGATATATTTACATAGTATGAATGTAATTATGTTACTTAAGGCCGTTACACACTATCCCACAAAGTCTTTAGTATTTTACAAAAATGCTTCCTGATCTAATTATTGTTTGAGGATTTTTAAAAAACAATAACAACTTATCATGAAAGGTTGCATTTTCGTAAATTACAAAAGACTTTGTGGGATAGTGTATAACGGCCTTTAAAGATATTTCTAAGAAATTGTGGATCTACCATCCAAATGATGAAAACTTAAATGAAATTAATTTGAATCAAAAATCAATCATATACTGGGCGGTCTAACCAAAACGCACAAAGTAATTTTTAAATAAAACCAAAACTTTTCAGAGAAATGTCTTAACATTTTTATAATAATGGAAAGATCTATTAAATTAGGTGTGAAACAAAGTATTGGCAAAACGCTTGCCACGGCTTCGGTGGCATACCTCTATCCGATGGTCCATATTTTTAATAACGCTGAGAAATAATTGATGTTTAATGTTGTTAATACGGTAAAATATCTCTTTTTATATTTTAGCTTTTGAATTGTTCTTGGCTTTCTTTTTAAATATCCCCAAAGAAAAAAGTCAAATCACATGATCGTGGCGGCCAATAAACATCGCCACGATGGGAGATAACACGACCATTGAATTCCTCGCGCAAAAGCGCTAACTGGCACCATCCTGTTGGAACCATATATCTTCCAGGTCCATATCCGTAGTTTTTGTTCAGAAAAAGTCCTTTATCATCCCGCAATTACGAATATTATTCACGGTAACTGCTTGGCCGACCTTATTTTGGAAGAAGTACGGCCCGATGATGCTGCCAGCCCATAAGCCGCACCATACAATCACTTTTTGTGAAAGCATCGGCTTTTCAACAATCACTCGTGGATTCTCAAATGCAGCAATTCTGCCTTTTAAAAAATCCACTGAGAAAAAATCACGAAGTGCACAAAATGCATTTTACTTTGAATGCCAATTTTTTTAAAAGGCTTCAATAATCTTAGCGCGCTGCTCAATTGTGTACCTTTCCATGGTTGGATTTGTCAAAGACTAAAACAAATTACTGACAAGTTAAGTTGGACAAAAAACTTGACGCTTAGGTGTGACTCACACGTTATACTTGGATCACCCTTTATTTCGAAATATTTCCTAGTTATAAATGTTAAGCGGCTCATACACTTGCAATAAAATTGTTCAATTTTACGTATTGAACAATTATATCGCCAATGTGTATATGATATTCGAAGGTGGCACAATATATTGACAATAATCAAAAGGCTTTTTATTTTTATTGCACAACGAAAAGAAAGTGAAATGTGTTGGCAACATTGTACAATGGTGTTTATGTTATTCCTACAGGTTATGTTCACCTTTTTATTGAATGAATGGAACCATTGTGCGAATTATTGCATAATATAGGACAAAATGGAAATAATATGGCGAATATCATATACATACATACAATAATATTGCAAGTGTATGGGCCGCTTTGCCATTACAGCGTATGAGAAATTTTAATATATTAAAATATTACTCATACGTACACAGAAAAAATTACGACAAATCAATTGTCATATTGAATAGCATTTTCTTAAATGGGTAATTCCATGTCAAATCGACCAAGAGTGGGACCCGACCCCTAACGATTTTAATGAAATTTAGTGAGAAGGTTCCTTTTATCTATAAGGAACATATATGAACGAAAAACATACATATATTCAAAATGTCATAATTTCGCCGAATTAGCCGAATGTGTTGAGATTATTTCTGGAATATCTCGAAAACTACTTTACATACGAAGATGATTTTATTGTCATTTTAAAGAGAATACTTGGGGCTACAAACCATTTATTGAAAAAAAGTAATATCTGCAAAATATTAAATTTTAAAAACGGACTAAGTCAAAAACTTATTTTTTTATTTGGCTGATTTTTTTTTATAATACCTCAAACTGTTCTTTAAAAATCCTGAAAATATGAAGGAGATGTTGTTTTTCTTTTTTAAGATAAGACTTTTTTCTTTCGCAACCTTTTTAAAAATTATATTAAAATAGAGTTTTAACATTGTAATTTTGAGCAATAGGTGGTACACTGTGCTAGTTGCAAAAAACAGACAGGCCGGGCACCTGGCATTTTAACCTAACTGGGGCACGCTGAATGCAGTGGTGCTAACCGTTTTTTTTTAGGTTAGCTTTTGTTTTCAAGATATACCGTTATTTCGAAAATGTAGGAGGTTGCACTGCATATATTCGCGTAATTCAAAAACGGTTTAGTTTAATGAAATTACAAAAAAAAAAAAACCGAAAGGAACCTTTTCACCAAATTTCATTAAAATCGAAAGGGGTCGGTTCCCACTCTTGGTCGATTTGACATGGAATTACCCAAATACAATTAACTTATTAATTGAAAAGGCACCAATAACTGAATTTGTAAATAGAAAAAATTATTTTGTTAACAATGAGTTTGTTATATTGAATAAAACATTTGTTAACTATTAAATAAAAAAAAATTACCTACTAAATTGTCATATTAACAAAATATTTCGTTACTAAAGGTACGTTCAGACCAGTGTTGGCAAAACTTGGTGACCAAAAATGGCTAAAAATGGGCTAAAAAATGGCTTAAAGCTTTTTTTTTTAATAAAAACACATTAAAATTCAATTACAACACAGAGATAATTCATTTAAAGTTGTTTACTATGAAATTGTAAGTTAAGATCAATTTCTTAAATAAGAATAATTTGTTAGATATTTAAAAAATTAAATCTATTAGTTTTCAATAACTTGAAGGAAAATCATAATCACGACAACAGTAACCCAAAGTTTTTAGTCCAGCAGCCGTATTCTGTACTTCGCTAACGCTAAATTTCAATCGCTAAATATCTATAAAGTTGATTTAGCGATTTTAAGCTACGAATGCAATTCTGTAATGTGCATTGCTAAATTTGGCAATGCCATAAAAATTTAATACGCCGCACTGTGGCTGAAAATTGAATTTCATCGGCCAAAAGTCCAATTTTTTGTCATCGCCGATTTCAAAACTTTTAATGCCATTCGATAGCAAACATATTAGAACTAAGGTATCCAAAAAACTAGATTAAAATATTGGTAATTGTGGCTGTGGCATGCTGTTGGAAACAAATATTTTATTTTGTTTTAGAAAAAAATTAATTTTTGTAAATTTGATCAGAACTAAATTATTATTTCTCGTAAACCGTTATCAATAATTGGTCGAAATTTTTTTTTGTTATATTAGTGGGATAGTAGTCTTTAAGTTTATTACATCACTGTATCATTTATACCTGTTGTGTTATTAAATGATTCCCCAGGTTCTATATTTTAGTTAAATCCGAACTTTAGAGGAGTAGAACTTGTTTGGGTCAAAAGAGGTTAAAGAGATTTTAGTACCATCAGAAAGCTGAAAGTGTCCTCTTTAACCCCATATATACTTGTGCAACTGTTTGGAACTGTCTGTTGAACACTTTTTTCATTTTAATGAAATTACTCGCCTTTTTTTTTTTTGCTGTTTTTATTTAAGCTGCTCATATGACTGAAATAACTTTAACAAAATGGCTTACAAACGTTTTGTTTCAAAAAATTATTTTGCTTCTTATGAACGCCTGAACATATTTGAATGAAATTTTAAACTGTCATGGCCGGGTAGCTTTTGAGTTGAATTGAAAGAACACAGGTCCGTGGAGGGTTGGTAACCTCGGAAATTCAAACTTTTAAAAAATTCACCAACAATATATTTATGGACAGCAAAAAAAAATTAAATTTAAGCTGATTTACAAAAAAAAAGCTTAAATGTTTAGGTTATCTCCTTTGCCTTTGGAGATATTTGGATAAAACCGATTTTTTTGCTTGATTTTATAACGATTTTTCTAGTTTTTTAATCGGGTGGATTATGTTTTATGTCAAACTGTTACCAATAGTGGGTTCAACATTTTTTATATTGGTAGTAAAGCAGTCTTTAAACAATGTTATGTTGTATTATTGTACCGATTATACCTGCTGTGTTATTAAATATTTTTTCAGGTTCTATATTTTAGTCAAATTGAAGTTCAGAAGAATAGAATTTATGAGGGTCAAAAGGGGTTGGAGAGATTTTACTAGCTGTAGGAAGGTGAAAGTATCCACTTTAAACCCAAATGCACTTTTGTACCTGTTTGGACCAGCCTATAGAACACTTTTTTAGTTTGTGTAACTTTATTCGCATCATTTCTTTTGCTCTTTTTATTTTACCTATTGATATGACTGAAATATAAGTGTACCAAGCCAAGTTGTGCTAGGTATTTTCTAATTTATAATTAATAAGCTTTTGATAAAGTTAACCATAGCCTTCTTCTTAAAAAACTATCAATAATGGGTTTTACTAACAACAGTCTTCGCTGGCTTGAGTCATACCTTACTTATAGGAAACAAAGTGTTCGTTTTAATAATACAACATCAAGGAGCATCATCGTCAATTCTGGAGTACCGCAAGGAAGCCACCTTGGTCCAATCTTATTTTCACTTTTTATAAATGATCTGCCGAGTGCAATACACAATTGTAATGTGTTAATGTATGCCGATGATGTAAAAATCTTTTTAAGCTACAAAAAATCATCGGAAATGCTCAATCTTCAACATGATTTAGATAATTTTTATAACTGGTGCAATATCAACATTATGAATCTCAAATTAACAAAATGTAAGCATATGCGCTTTTGTAGAAAATGGAATCCTCTGGGTATCTATACTTTGGGTGACTGCCAACTTGAATTAGTTAAAGAGATTTTGGATCTTGGTGTTTTATTTGATCCAAAATTAGATTTTATAAAACACATTACATCAACAATAAATACTTGTACTTGCCTTTATAAAACGTTGGGCTAAGGAGTTCACTGATCCTATGATTACAAAGCTGTTATATACATCCTTGGTAAGACCTATCATCGAATATGGCTCTATTATCTGGGATCCTGTTTATGATGTTCACATAAACCGAATAGAATCTGTCCAAAAACAATTTTTATTGTTCTGCTTGGGAAACTCAACTTGGAATCCTTCTGACGTACTTCCATCTTACTCTGTCAGACTTGCACGCGTTAAATTACCATCACTAGTAAGCCGAAGAAAAATGCTTAACATTGCGTTTTTAGTTAATTTGCTTAATGGTAACATTAGTTCTGAATTCCTGCTTAATAATGTTAAACTCAACGTTCCTCAGCGATCAACTCGAAATTACATACCATTATATCTTCAGACCTTTCAAACAAACTATGCAAATTCTGATCCTTTTCGGAGAATTTGTAAAGATTTTAATTTAGTTGACTTTTCTTTAAGTGCCAGTGTCATTAAACGTAGTATTATCTTGTTTTTAAATATATAAAATTATAAAATTGTTTGTAACTTAATTATAGTCTGTACGGATTTAAATCCATAGACTTAAATAAATAAATAAAAAAATAAATTCTACCTTATTATGCTACCTAGGAACACAGTATAACGCAAGCTATGTATAAAAGCCAGTGGTATTCGAATAAAATCTCAGTTGTTAAAATATATCTAAGCAATAACAATCTAATTTTTAAATATCTATTAAAATGGAGAGCTTCAGCTAAAAGAATTATCCGAAGAGTATTTTAAAAATAAAAAGGAGGAGGATGTTTTAAGTTACATTGAAGGAAGACTCAATTTATATTCCTGCAGCACTGAAATACGATCGGAACTGCAAAATAAAATAACCGATTTCGTCAAAAACTTGAAAAGCGCTTCAAACAAGTTGGATGGAGTAAACCTAGATTTTACAACAGTTTTGCAATATTTGGAAGCAATTTGTCAACCGAATGAATAGTAGATATAAATTACTTTTATTGTTGTTTAAGCAAAAAATATGCTTTTTGTCCTTGTTGTTATTTAAATAAAAAAGAAAATAAACATTTAAAAATTTACACTTATGGTGTTTTCTTTTCTACAAAAAAGTGTGACATTTTATTTAAAAAAATGCAATTTGGTGTCTGTTTCTTTAAAATTTTTCTCCCGAAAAGGGTGGCTTGTTTTTTTCTAAAAAACTTATCCTTTTAAGAAACAGACACCAAATTGTATTTTTTTTAAATAAAATGTCGCATTTTTTGTAGAAAAGAAAACACACGTTAGTTATTTTTTTAATCTAAAAAGTATTCTAGTGGAACCTGTAGTAGAGTTGATAATGTAGAAACCTATTTACAAAATGATCATAGGTATTATTACATGCCTATGCATTTTTTTAAAGGTATAGTGGTATATACGAGGCGAATGTACATACATATATGCATATAAAGGTAATACGAATACTCATTTGTTCTTTCGCTGATAAAAAAATATTTTCTCCAGAAATATATAAAAATTTTTTTATTTTTTGAAAGAAAACATTATGAGTATGCTTGTAGAAGAAATTTTTAGTCAGTTTGACATTTTTTACTCCCATATGCCCTATTCCAAATCAAATTTTTCAAACAAAAAAAAATTAATTTGAGTAAAAAATTCTAATAATTCAACACACCGATTTTTATACAATACGAACAGTAATATTTTCTAGTATGTCCATTATTTTCTAGAAAATTCTAAACAATATCAAGTGGTAAATTGTACTGCCTTTTTTGAAAAAAAAAAAAAAAATTAAAGCCGTTTTCCGGGATTGAGAATTTGGGTATTTCTGAATCGAAAATGGGGATGTTTTTCAGTCCACTGTTTTAAGAACTTTTTAATCTACATAACTGCCAAAATTCATTATGATACCTTTATTCATGTTAGATTTATAGAATGTCAAACATTAAAATTATTATTTATATAGTGTAAATGAATAAAAGGGCTTTCAATATGAGTAAAAAATAATAATTTTAAGGTTTGACATTCTATAAATCTGACATGAACAATGATATTTTAATGAAATTTGGCAGCTATGTAGATTAAAAAGTTCTTAAAACAGTGGGTTGAAAAACATCCCACATATTCAATAAAAATACCATAATTCTCAATCTCAATCATTAGCATTTTCATACTAAATGCCAAAAAACATCAAAAGTTCAACTTTGACCTTAAATTTCTCAACAACTACTGAACCGATTTTAACAAAATTGAAACTGTAAAAAAGTCTTCTCGCCTGCAAAAAAAAAATTGCAAAATTATCTCTATCGGTTCAAAAGTTACAGATTTTTTGCCGATGAAAAACGATTTTCAGCCACTGTGCGCCGCAATTTTAGCTTTTAATGTCACCTCTAAAAATTTTAAATTTTGTATTTTCTAAGGCATTTTAGCAATCGAGATTTAGCTGTAGCTAAGCGAATTACAGAATACGGCTGCAGATCTACAATAAAACACAAGTACAAAAGTATAGTCGGTCAACCCGAACTAGATGTACCAAATTTTATTAAATAATCTGCAAATTTGCGACCACTACTTTGCGCACAAGGTGTACATGGGCAGCCAGCCAGCCAGCCAGCCGGACAAACATCGCTAATTCAACTCAGAAAAAGATTCTGAGTCAATCGGTATACGCTAAGGTCGGCTAAGTATCAATATTTTATGGTGTTACAAACATCACCACAAACGCATAGTACCCTCTCCACTATTTTATTGTTACGGTAAAAATATTTACCTAATAAAAAAATCGAATTACCGGTTGCTTAATGTAACCTTTTTCTTAAATTACTTTTAACGATGTTTACTTGGAAAAATACCCTCTCTAATTCAGCATTAGACCATGGAAGAGAGAGTAAATTTATTGCCAATTCTGAAACTTCTGAAATATTTTGTTGCCGCCTGCCTCTCTTTATTGAAATACTTGCAACCAGAAAAAAACAGCGTTATTTGTGTTGATACATTTATAAATTTAATATTGGAATACTGTCTCTTTATTTTGAAAGATGTTTCATCATCATAGTTTATAGCGGTTTTCAACATTTGTAAAAGTTGTGATTTAAATTAAAAGCGTTTAAATTGTTAAACATTTTTATTTAACTTTTATAAATTTTTATAATAAAATAAAAATTATTCTTTTAAAAGAAAAACGACAAATAAAATTTTATGGCTAAACAATTTGAAAAATGGCAAAAAAATGGCTTATGGCTAAACTCATTTTTTAATGGCTAAACAGGGTAAAAAATGGCCAAATCTAGCCACTAAATGGATAAATTGGCAACACTGGTTCAGAATGATGAAATATTTCATTAAAGTAGTCTGAACACAAAATATTTTTGAGTGTCAAATAAAATAACAGCTGATTTTGAGCAAATAAAAGTATTTGCTGGCAAACAAATATTTGTCCAATGTGAACATAGTGTGAACACAAACAATCAAATATTTTAGTAATTTTTGAGCAAACATTTATTTGATATTACAAAAAAATTGTAAGAGCAAACAAGGACAAATAATTTTAGCCAGGTTCCCGATGGAAGCAATTTTTCCTGTAAGTTTTCGGATTCTTTACAGCTTTAAATATTTTTAATAATTATTAGACTTTGCTTTCATGCCGCTATAAGCAAATTTTTGAGAATATCCGCTTATTTTAAAATATTAAAAATTTTCGGAAATTAACGCTATTTTTGGAAAAAAAAAAATTTTTCCGAATCAAAAGTAATTTTTGGGAATACAAAATTTTTAATTTAAAAGATTTTGTTATTCGTGCTTAATTCCCAGTTTTTATTCTAGATAAAAACACTTGAAATTTATTGTTGATGGGATAAGTTATTTCTATGCGCATTTCCCTGGTTGCTTAGGCCAGATCATCAGGAAACTTCATCCATAAAGATTTTAGAAAAACTAAAGATATTAAACCAAATAAAACTGTTAAGCGTATAAGACTTATAGCAACAGTTCTACTTGTAATAATATCAAAGTTTAAACAAAACACATCAACAATAAACAGTGGGTTTATCTCATCTTACATTCCCCACTACAATTGATTGGAATTCTTCCAACATTAATTGTAGTTGTAAGTAGGTTAAGAAAAAACAAAATGCAAAAACCAACTTGCAAAAGCATGTTGCCATGTAAGTTTTTTTAGGCCGTGCACTTGCCAGTTTATTATCAAAAGTAAAATTTTAAATTAAAAATTTTGTTATTTTTTTTTTATTCTTGATAAAAACACTTTTTTCCGAAAATTTGTTTTTTTTAACCGATTTCAAATTAATTTTAGGGTTTGTTTCCAAGTTTGCAATTTTTCGCAAATTTTAGCCATGTTCGCGATAGAAGCGATTCCTTCTTGTGATTCTTTGCAGCTTTAACGTTTTTTAATAATTATACCGCTATTTTAAAATTTTTTACGAATTTCCGCTTTCCTTATAGTTTGAGGCACTTTTAATAAATTGTATGGCTTGTTTGAAATACTTTAATTTTTCGCGAATTTTCGCTTTTTTTGCAACATTTTATCCCCGACGTTTTATTTTTTAACCAACTGATTTAGCGATTTCAAATATATTTTAGGATTTGTCTCCAAGTTTGCAATTTTTCGCAAGTTTAAGTCATGTTCCCATTACCCATTGTCTTCCAGTTTTTTTTCTTTTACATTCTCCTGTTCTAACACTAGAAAAGATGATGCTCCGCAGAATAAAACAAATAAATTAGCTTCTGCGCTCACTTTTAATATTTGTGAAATATATTTATACCCACACCACAATAGTGGAGAGGGTATTATGCATTTGTGCTGATGTGTGTAACGCCTTAGTGGTCCTAGACCAGGGATGTCAGCGCCTTGCACAATTGTGCAAATTAATTCACACACATTCTTCACACGCATTCTTACGCTCTTACATTTAGTCCACGAGAGTACACAATTGTACACAATTAGTTGTCGATTATCAAGCGACGGGTGCACATGCGGCGGATGCTTACGTATTTTTTAATCTTTATTAAGAATACTTGTCTCTTTATTCACTCATACTAATGTAAAGCATTTACAACCACAATTGACATCACTGTCCTAGACCCACTTAAAGTATACCGATCTACTCAGAATCACTTTCTGAGTCGAACTAACGATGTCCGTCCGGCTGGCTGGCATGCTGGCTGGCTGTCCATGTAACCTTGTGCGCAAAGTACAGGTCGCAACTTTCATAGGTTCTTATTGGCACAAGGCCCAAGCATTGAAAATGGGCCAAATCGTAGGACCACGAGGGAAGATAGGGGGAAATTTCTTCCTCTCAGAAAATATCAAACCGATTTTAATGAAATTTAAAACATGGATATTTCCATATCTATATGGACACGTAAGCTATACAGTTTTAAAAAAATAGGACCACAAGGGGTGATAAGGGCAATTTTTGTCTCTCAAACCGATTTTAATGAAATTTAAAACATAGATAGATCCATATCTATATGGACACATAAGCTGTACAGTTTTAACAAAATAGGACCACAAGGGGAGAAAGGGGGCAATTTTTGCCTCTAAAGCTGATTTTAATGAAATTTAAAACATGGATAGATCCATATCTAAGTATATGGACACATAAGCTATACAGTTTTTCAAAAATAGGACCACAAGGGGATGTAGGGGGCAATTTCTGCCTCTCACAAACTTTCAAACCGATTTTAATGAAGTTTTTAAACATAGAGAAATCCATATTTATATGGACACATAAGCATGATGTGTTTTTAAGTACTGTGGTGCTGGGTATCATATGGTCGGGCTTGACCGACTATACTTTCTTACTTGTTTTATTTTTGAATACTTTCATTAAATAATTATTTGATGCAAATATTTTTTTAAGTCTGAACGCATGGCAAACAGGATTTAATTTATTTGCCAACTGTTTTAACAAACAAAAATTGTCAAATATTTGAGCTTAGTTTGAACATAAAGCAAAATATTTTTTTGTTTGACACAGTTTGATGCAAATATCAGAACAAATAGTTTCGTCAAATATTTCATTAGTCGGAACGTAGCTTAACTAAATTGAAATTAAAGATGCATTTAAAAGTTGTTTTTATTAAATTTTTAGTAAACTTTAGTACAAATTACATCACAAAAACCATTATAACTTATAAAGGAATAAATATAGACCTGCATGAAATGCATCATTAACACAAAACGGAATCTTGGCATCATTAGGAAAACTAGAATTTATAGAAGACCCGTACAAATTTATTTAATAATAATTAATTAATAAGTTAACTAACCGTTTAGATTGGTAAAATTTCAGAACAATCACCACATCGTTCATTTAACATTTAACATGTTAATTAAAAAAGTTTTTTCGTATTTATTTCTTTGGCCAATTGATTATTAATTTTCAGTTTATTTTTCTTTATAAGCTAATTAGACCTAATGATGTTGATGTAAATAAAACAAGTTTTTAAAAATATTAAAAAGGTTTAACAAATTTTCTTTTATTACTTAATAGCGTTTGTTATTTTTCTTTGTGTATACATAAGAAACATTAAGTATTAGTTAACAATTAAATTATTTGTTAAACAGAATTATAAATTATTTATTCTGTTAATTGAGTTAATTATATTTTAGCTAAACAAAAACTTAAAATATGTATTTAGTTTTGTTAACACTTTAACTGTTTTTAAAATAACATGTAACGTTGGTCTTAAAATAGAGAAAAGTTTCGCAGGAACCTATAACAAATTGTATATTATTTTGCTAGATGAGGTGTGATTTTATAGTTTTGATAGTTAGTTGGTTTTGTTCTCCAGAAATCGCATGTGGAATCTACTGATACATTTGGTTCACTTGTTGTTAAAAAATTATTGGAGTAGTTGAATTGTACTGCACGAAATTATAGTGTTTTTTACCACTTTTTACTAGATATTTAAGTTCATCTTAGATGTTTAGAGTAACGTCTGGGTCAATGTTTGCAGGATCATCCCAAGATGGGGTTAGGCTCTAGCCTACTTACCTACAATACCATCTGAGGTGCATTTTTTGCCATATAAGAGCCCGTTGGTAGTATAAGAAGTACTTAGAAACGCTTTGCATCAAAAAACAATGTTCTGAAAATCTCATTTAAAAAAAAAATTGTTTTTTAAATTTTTTTCATTTTATATTTTTTTAAAAACTTATTTTAATCAATAAATAAAGTTAAACTAAAGAAAATATGGCCAGTTTTTGTTTGACCTCTAATGGGTTAAAAAACCTGAAGAAATGAAATAATTTACTGTTGTGATGCTTCTTGCCGATTTTTGAATTTGAGTGTGACGGTATTGCAACGATGCAGCAATGTTGAAACCAACACGATCTGAATTTTGCGCTGGCCTCCATTCTACAGATTTGAACGAGGCGCAAAAGAAGTTGCTGGCGATCTTGCTACTACCTACAAGCACAAAATATTATTAGTTTTTCTGCTTTTTTTAATTTCAAAAATATTTTATTTTACATTGAATGCCATTGTTAAATGGTTTTTGATAAAAGGAAATGATTGTTTTTTTAGAGCTTTTTTATAATTTTCCATCGATTTTTTTGAACTAACTACAGAAAGTGTCACAGTTTCGGCACGACCAAATATATCTTCCCCATTTTTTTATTTCAAAGATTTGAAGAAACTTTTAAATAATTATATCAGTTTTTACCACGAGTGTTGAATTATGGTATATTCATCTAAGACTGCATTAAGTCTATAATTTCTGGGTCCTTAAGTGGTATCCTGATGAAAACACGTTTTAGAAAACATTTTTAAAGTGTAATAGGTTTTGTGACAATCACCTGTCGTTGAAGCAATCTAACAACAACAATCTATTGCAAACATAATATGGCAAGCGATAGTCAAGGAAGACGGAACTGTTTTTCAAATGAGCTTTCGCAAGAAGACACTGCTAGTAAATTTAGCAAATATTTAAAATTTGTATTGCTTAACCTTATTTTAGATACAAATTTAAAGATTCATTTTTGCAGGCACCGTAAATAACAATAATCTAGAAAATTTTAACTCAAAAACTCTCCATATTACAGTCGAAGGAGACCTATACTGTCGTTCACCAATAGATTCGTATTAAAGTGCTTGTTCAGAATCTATGGTGATCTTATAAAAAAAAAACGATCTTAACATTAGATTTAATACTTATTTTTTAACGAAAAAATAAAATTTCGGATGTAACTCTTAAAATGAGAATTTCGAGGAGTTTTGTTTATTTCGTCTTAAATAAGACCCCTTTAACCCTTATATTAATACCCAGGTACCCACCTAGGTATTAAAAGTTTACATTTTAAACAAACTTCTGGATCGTCGTTATTTTACTTAAAAGAAAGCGAATTAAGATTCTAGATTTATTTTTTGCTCCTTTAATATTCCAAAAAATTTGCTTAAACTTCAACCATCGCAACATGCGCACCCGGGTACCCCGGTACCCAATACAATACAATATACACGTTTGAACTGCTCAAACAAATTCAATAAACTAAATTTTGTATCATACAATTACATAAGTTTAGTTTCCAAAGCTATAGTATTATAATACGAGGAAGTTTCATTTACATATCATGTATGACCAAAAATGTTCAACTGTTGTACTAAAAAATACTGTCCTGCATAAAATATTTTAAATTTAAGCCGTTATGCAGTACAAAGTATAAATATAATTCAATACGATTGTAAAAGTTTAAAAAATTTAATTTTATTTCATAAAAATATTGATTATTAATACATTATAGTATATGGGTACCCGGGCACCCCGGTTGCTAAACAATCTAGATAAAGTTGGGTATTCACACAATATTCTGTTGGGGGGAGTTTTATTTTTTCGCCTCAAATAAAACTCATTTCGCCGTCATAAAATAAAACTCTTTTTCTTAATAGATGAGTTGACATCTTGGATTTTTTTGTTTTCAATTCGCAAAATAACTGTTATAATATAACACAGAAAAAAATTATTAGTAGTTTTTTTTATCAATTACAAAAATTATTTAAAATGTATTTAAATTTAATTAATGTGATAATTAAATAATTTTTTTTTTTTTTTGTTTGTTGAAAGAAAATTAAAACAAGTAAGAAAGTATAGTCGGTCAAGCCCGACCATATGATACCCAGCACCACAGTACTTAAAAACACATCATGCTTATGTGTTCATATAAATATGGATTTCTCTATGTTTAAAAACTTCATTAAAATCGGTTTGAAAGTTTGTGAGAGGCAGAAATTGCCCCCTACATCCCCTTGTGGTCCTATTTTTGAAAAACTGTATAACTTATGTGTCCATATAGATATGGATCTACCTATGTTTTAAATTTCATTAAAATCAGTTTGAGAGGCAAAAATTGCCCCTTTCTCCCCTTGTGGTCCTAAATTTTTTTAAAACTGTATAGCTTATGTGTCCATATAGATATGGATCTATCTATGTTTTAAATTTCATTAAAATCGGTTTGAGAGACAAAAAATGCCGTTATCACCCCTTGTGGTCCTATTTTTTTAAAACTGTATAGCTTATGTGTCTATATAGGTATGGATCTATCCATGTTTTAAATGTCATTAAAATCGGTTTGATAGTTTCTGAGAGGAAGAAATTTCCCCCTATCTTCCCTCGTGGTCCTACGATTTGGCCCATTTTCAATAGGCTTGGTCCTTGTGCCAATAAGAACCTATGACCCAAATTTTATCAAGTTATCTCCAAAGTTGCGACCTGTACTTTGCGCACAAAGTTACATGGACAGCCAGCCAGCCAGCCGGACGGACATCGTTAGTTCGACTCAGAAAGTGATTCTGAGTAGATCGGTATACTTTAAGGTGGGTCTAGGACAACTATTTTACACGTTACACACATCAGCACAAATGCATAATACCCTCTCCACTATTGTGATGTGGGTATAAATATAATTTTGTTTTAATTAACATTTTAGTTGTTTTGAAATAAATTTTGTATTAAAATATTAATTAAATAACAAAAAATTATTTTTTTTTAAACAAAATAGTTTAAACTTGTGAAATTGGTGTTGGAAATTGTCAAAATCAATCACCACATTGTTTGAAACGGCAAAGTTTTTTGATAATTTTTTTAATTAAAATTAAAAATATCATTTATTGAAAAAAAAAAAAAAGAATTCAATATAATAAATTTTTACAATTTTTAGTAATCAATACAATCATTTTGGTAAAAGGTGCAAAATTAACAAACGTGTTGCTTGATTCTGTGAATTTGGTGATAAGAGACAATTTTTAATTTCTTCTGTGAACTTTTTTGATTTTTTATAGCTGTTACGGTCCCTGCTTTTTTGATAATTAATTTCTTTTAAATTTATAGATAGTACATTTGCTAGACTAAACTTTAAATATTTACTTTTACAATCCCGCGCATGTTTATTTTCACAACTTCGGGGCACAGCCACACACACTCTACAATAACTAACACCATCGTTTATAATTTATGACCACAAACACAAATCAAATTTGTATTTGTATGACCACAACAAAGTTAACATAAAATGTTACACATTTATTCCGCACAAAACCACATTCTATTGAATTATATTCGTAAGTGTATTTGTGGAGTAAATTACAGCAGTTTTCCAAAATAACCTGATTATGTGGGTGTGTTAATGTATGTGTACCATATATTTTACTTAAATAATTAAATTTAAGGACTTGATATCACATTTTAAAATAAAACGATGAAACTTTTACGGTTAAAATAATTTGATTTTTGGCAAATAATTTTTTATGCAAAACTTTCCAAATTATTTGACAAACAAGTTAACAATAATATGCTTTTACTGAACTAAAAACATAGTACTAAAGTTAAAGTTATAAAATAAAATTTGGCCGATTTTAAATACACAATAAAGCTTTGTTCGCAATCAGAGCAACAATTTCGTTTTTGCTTCTATCTTATTTCTTCCCAAAGTATTTCATATACTTTGCTTTAATTTTTCAAACAAAATGTAACCAAAGTTTTATTTTTTTTTTAAATTGAGTCAACTAAAATTTCAGCAGCAATTTGTATGAAATTGTTTCTTACGTTTAAAATAATTTTATTTATTTTTGAATGAAAACTTTAACACAATGTTGTTAAAAATTATTATAAATGGATATGTAGGTAAAATTTGCAAATCGTATCTTAATGCAAAATGTGTGTTGTTGCGAAAAAAAAATTGTTGCTCTATTATGAACACCAAGTGAAAATGTTTCTGGGATTGTGAACGAGGCTTAAATCTAAATTTGTTTTTTACCTTATTTTATCTTTTTAACTCTTCTATAGTAAGATCTATCGTTCTTATTAACAAACATACGGAAGAATACGACTAGAGCGTTCTAAACTAAGATCCCACTATCGTCTCAAATATCAAAATCTGTGACGATTTGGTTTCGTGCTATATCGATGCACATTTAAAAACGATGCAAAATTTAATCTTGGGTGGTCCCATTATCGTCGCACATTATGACAATTATTTTCGGTTCATATCGTGAAATAGATTAAATATATAAATTATAATTTTAAATAACATATTAATATAAATTAATAAATTTTATACTTTATTAAATTATTTAAGCTTTTAAATATAAATATTCTAAAATATTTTAAATATTAACTGCCGTATTCATAAAAAATTAAAATTGATTTGAAATGTATTTTAAGAAAAATTTGTATGAAAATTTTGCCTTAAAATACATTTCAATTTCCTGAAGAAGATTTCCAACGGAAATCGAAATATCGAATAAAAACATTTTAATTAATTTTTTAAAAAAGTGACCTTAAGCTTAAATAATTTAATAAAGTATAAAATTTAATAAAAAAGGTCGAAGAAAAAGGATTATAATTTTATAAATTAATAAGAAATTCATTAAATTTTATTAAAACTTATTGCACAGCGTGTTCTTTTTTTAATTGTTGTTTTGTTTACAGAAGTTTCGTCACAAGAAATGGGGAAAAAATTGGTACATTGCGGTGATAGTTGGATCTTAGCTTTAGTAAAAATTATCTACTTTGTACTGTAGGAAATAATTAAATATTTTGGCAACAAATGTTTTATTTACATTTGCAGCGATGAAAAAGCACGACTCAAGAAGAGCATAGACTAGTAAACGTCATAAGAAAAGCCTTTGAAGAAAGAAAATATTGCACTGCACTCTTTATTGATTCTTGCCAAGCTTTTCATAAAGTCCAGCTCATGATTAAGTCTAGTTTGATACAGTAATTGAAGCTGAATTTACCCATAAACACTCACGTAAAAGTAACTTGGTCGGTCTCATATTGATTTTTAAAGAAGGAGATTGTTTTAGCTCTTCTCAGCCAATTGACGCTGGACTCCAACAAGGAACCACCTTAGGCCCTCTATTTTACCCAATATACATATATTCTATGGACATGCCAACAAACAACTACACCCAAACTTAAATTTTTTCGTGTACGATTTTCTAAGCATTCGTGTATTGAAATTACTGTTTTAACACCAGAACTACAATATAAGAAAGTGCAAGAATACATTTTTTTCCAATTCACCTTAGTGTAATAATTTGAACAATTTATTAAATTATACAAGGAACAAACATTTTACATTAATTTTGAAATTTAAAAATGAGATTCATCAAGTTGTTGGAACCAGTGCGCAAAAATTCTTTCGTAAATTTTTTAGTTTCTAAAAAGGTTTTCTTTAACTCACGTCTTGTTTAATAAAATTTTAAATTTTTATGGGTTTTTGTGGTTTAAGAAATTATCTGTGAGGTGTTTAAAGACATAAACATATGGTTTGTTCACGAAAGTCGGATTACAAGGTTATATGGATTTGAAGTTATATTAGCAGCAACAAAATATGTGTATTTAAAAAAAATTTAAATATATATGTTTTGTTGTTGTGAATAAAACTAAGTAAACATATAACCCTATAACAAGCCTTCCGTGAACAACCCAATTGTTATTTTTTTTTATTGATGTTATATTTTGTTAAATTAAAAGTTGCATGCGCTTACACTTCCAAAGGAGGCGATAGCGTAAAGCATTTGTGCTAATGTTTGTAATGTCCAAATGTATTGTTTCTTGATCTAGACGTTTGCAAATTGATTGAACCACAGCCACGATGTTGTAAAAAAAAAATAACTTTTATAAATTATAGTTTTCTCGAAAACCTAATCCGGAATTCTCAGTCACTTTTAGGGACAATATTTATATTCGATTGAAATTCAATATATATAATTTTAATATTATGTACTAAAACACATATATATTTTATCACCACAATTTGTACATTTTTATAAATTGGTTTTTTCCCATAATTATATGGAAAAAAAGAAAGAGCGTATATGCTGCACAAAGAAAGTTAGAGTTATAAAATTATTGCCTCTTAAAATTTAAAATTATTTAAATTAATTTCTATATTACGTTTCTTTCTGAATAACATTGTTTAACTCTTGCCTAAAGATACTTTTACTATGCAATATCTAATCGTAATCTATTAAAACTCATTCATAACTTCATTTCTTTTTATGACCTTCAAAATATTAATTCTCATTTAATTTCATTAATTAATTTACTATGTACATACATTTTCCATTTATTTCGTTCATTATTTTATTTTTGATATTCTGTTATTTTTGTAATATTTATGAAGGAATATATTTATCGCATTCTGGCATATTGATTGCTAATTGCTGATAAGAATATCACATATTGCATTTCATTAAAGTTCTTTAATTTCTTTTATTAGTATATTCTTGTGCATTATTTCAAGTAGGTCCTCTTGAAATAAAAACAATAATTTAGAAATAATAAATATTAAAAAGAAAATAATTATAAGAAAAAAAAAATATAGATAAAATATTGATGATTGCTAAAAAATTGTCTAAGAAAAGTGAAAAGGTATGAGAAAAGTGTTAATTCTTTGTTAAGTAAAAAACTAAATTTGCATCCAACAACAATAATTGTACCCATAAATACATGAAACCAGAACTCCAGTTGCAGTCCAAAAAGGCCTTTTTACGACAGCATAACCGGATTAAATAATTCCTAACAAAACCGTACTTGTTTCATATACATTAATTTATTTTATATTTAAGTCTTGTTTTTGCATAACAAATAATTTATAAAATTTTATTTTGATCGCGGCGAATTCAAGTCCGAAACCTTCTCATATTTGTTTTGCTTTTTCTACATTGAGTTCAATGAATACCTAAGTTTCTTTTTTTTCATTTTCTTATTAACTTTAAATAAATTGTAAATGCACCCCTAACCCTAAGCTTACGAGTTTATGTTCAAAAAATTTATTGTAACAACAATTATACTAATGCTGTTAGCATCCTAATTAATATATATTATTTATTAAATAACTCCTTTTTTTATATGAATTATTACTAATTTAACATGAATTTCTAGAGTAAATAAAAACTGAGGAATGCTAAAATTGAGGGGCAATTTATTTAAACTGTGAGCACTAAATTGCCATAGGTGTTGAAAATATGGGGTGGGAAAAGTGCGCTCCTAGGTTCAATGTCATCTTTTGAACCCTTTTCAAATTAGCGCACACTTGCACATAACAATGTGTAATAAAATTTGCTGGCACAGAAAGAAAAAATGGAGGCTGAAGTAAGTTTTTTTTTTTATGTTGCGTCGATAAGTAAACCCAGCCAGACTGATGATAGCCGGAAGACCAAACCACCATGCCTCTCCCATCCAAAACACTCACACAATAGTTTCTTTAATTTTTCCTACAACGCGCAACATCTGCTTTAGCATGCGTCTTGAAAAAACGTGAAAAAAATAAACATACGCATAAAACACGTGATGTGGACCGACCTCCAGTTTAAGAATTAAGAGAACGATTTTATTATTCTGTTTGATTTTATGCTCAGCTTCTCAATGTGATATTTCTCTAGTTGTTACGCAAACAATAAGCATTGAAAATTAAATTGTTTTTTCAAAAAAAACTATAAAAAATCGTAACGTCGTATCGCCAGAAAAATATCGCCGATACCGATATATCGCAAACTCCAAGTATGGCCGATACATCGGTATTCGTTACATCCGTAGTTATTTCGTTAAAGAAAAGTTACTAAAAGAAGTGATCGAAAAACCCAGAATCTATAGGCTCAAATAAAGCAATAGTTACCGTAAGTAAACCCTGAATATTTCCTGTATAGCACAGTGTTTTCACAGTTAATAGCAAATATTGGCAATGATAATCAGTAAACAAGGCAACAATTTGCCAAACACTTTTTTACAAATAAGCAATTTTCTATAGGTTTGACATAGTCAAATATTCTTCTAAGTTTTTTATAATTACTTCGTATATTCAAAGTCTTTAAAAAAAAGTTGTTCATCGATTACACAACCAGTGTCCCCAGGTTAAAATATTTACTAACAAATTCCTTTTAAAATACAATAAAAACTAGGTTTTCTTTATCTATTTTTTTTCTTTTATACATTCATCATAATCTTTGCCAATATGAACTCAATTGATACTGACTATAAAATCAATCAAATTGTAGTGAAAGAACTATTTTTTGTGTCATGTTTTGTAAGCAACCGCCATTAGAAGATTGATTATCCCACAGATAATTGAGTAGAACAGCAAACAACAGAATAAAGTTGATATTTACTGTAATGAAACTGAATCCCTGGGTATTAAAATGGTTTTTTTCAATGACTTTAACTATTAAAAATGTGTTTTTTTTTTTTTAAATATGCACTTAAATTCTGTATTTGTTTTTCTATTCCACTTAATTTAATATGCCATTATGAAAAGGGCAACTCCTATTTACCTTAACGAAGTCGTATTTAAGGTTTAGCTATAAAAAGGAATTTAAATATCTCTGTAGTGAAATAAGGATATAAATTTCTAAAGACTGTTGCTTGCATATCTGTGGCGTAAAGGAAGAATAGCTTAAAAATACTTAATCAAAATTTGTGTTTATGGCACCTTTGTAATCTCCATTTTTAAAAGGACCCATGGAAAAAGTTTCATATATTCTGTACGTTTTTTTAGGAAGCTATAGCAAATTTACATTTTGCTTGTTCTTTTAATGTGCAACAATATTTGGAATAACAACTTAAGTTTAGTTCCGATCTGTGACTCTAGGAAATTAAGAAAAAAAAAACTTTAAAAAACTATAACCGCAGCGAAGTAGTGAATTTATAAGAATAGGAGTAAATTTTCAAAAATCACTTTTTAAGTATATAATTGCTTACCTACACAACTAAAAACATAGACTCAATCACGTTTTCCTTATTGCCAAAGAAATAATGCAAACGTATAAAAATGATGTCTATAGATTAAATAATTTGTAAAAGAATTATTTGGCATCAACAGAATCTCGCGGTGCATTGAACATTTTAACAGCAGCCATGACATTAAAAAAAGGGTTACCCACTCAGTGGTTTCGAAACTGCCGGTCTGGTAATGCTGTTGTCTAAAATTTCTTCATTAAGTTAGTGAGAGGTTTGCGATATACGAATATGAACTCTTAAACAACCGAAGAACGCAAAGTGGTGATTCAAACATAGCAACCTTTTCGAGCATTACGGGGTCAATAGGGTCGTCATAATCAACCTACTGTGCCCGGAATTATAAAGAAATTGAAAGCTATACAGTGCACCATCGCTTTGTGCGCACGGCTGAGAAAATATCGTTTCTGTTAGTAAAAGTGTGGCGGGCAATCCGAATTTGTTGACTCTACGGCTCTATTGACTATCAAAGACTGTGTTTACGCGGATTTTGGATTGGAGCATTTGTTAGCCAACTTTCGTCAAACTATCGTTCAGGTACCGCCCGAAATGTGCGAAAAAGTGATAGAATTACCTCTAAAACGACTGAAGCAACCAATCTTAAGGCGGTCATAAAATGACATTGTATTTCGTACGTAATGTTGCATTTTAATAAGGGAAAAGTTGAATCAAAATAACAGCTTTTTGTGTAATTAATTTAACTTTATTTTGAAGCCTTAAATTAAATTGTATTAATAAAAAGAAAAAATGCAACAGGGAAACCGCAACTACTACAATATTTTATTTACATAAAATAAAGTAAATCTATATAATACATTTACTTCTTTTTATGCGCTGATAGTGCAAACACATGCCCACTCGGATTGAAAAGTTTTTGAAGGGCTTATTTTTGATTTTCATGTCAAATAAAAATAAAATTATATGAAAAACTATATTTAAATATGAATTGATATTTAAATTGAATTAGTGAAATTGGCCATAAGAAAATAGAAAAAAAAATTTCAAATCGTTTAAAACTTCTGAGTATTTGGAGTTTCTTTTTTCATGAACTTTTTTATTTCCCGGAAAAGTATGTACTACAATTTGTTCTTTAGCGGGAAATCCTATAAAATATGTTACCGTATAACTCCTTTTAGACAGTATTCCTGCGGTAAAAACAGCCCGAAAGCCGAAAAAATTAGTTCTGAACTTTCAGGCTGTTTTCTTTTATTTGTCAATCACCATTAATGCATAACCCAGAGTTGCATTCATAATCATAGGAGAAATGCAGTGTTAGGTTAGGTTAAGTTCAACTGGCAGCCGATACACAGAGGGGTGAACAGTACCAAAAACGAGGACTAATTCAAAAATGAAGTTAGTTTTTCGTAAAGGTATTTGGGATCATATTAGAGTAGATAAACTTCAACACGAATAACTGTAAAACTTATAGATCTATGTTGTTTACTTTTTTTGTTATACGCTGTCAAAGTTGAATTATATTTTATAATTTGGAAATATTTGTTTAAAAGTGAAAATTGGGAACTTAGCACGTCATACAGAAATCGTATTAGTGAAAATCAAGATATTTTCATTTTAATTTGTGAGAATTGTTACTTAGAAAATACCATTTTTTTAAATTGATTCATCCATCAACTTTAGGTATTTGACTAATTTATTAAGAATTTTTTTTTTTAAAGAAATGTTGATTTTTAAAAGGTTTGTGAAAATACTTGGGCAAAACTTATTATATATTCTTAAATTCTTAAATGATATTTCAACTTGCATAATCAAAAAAAAACCTTGCCTGTTTTTGCCCCATTTCAAAATATTTGAGACTTTGTGAAACACATTAACTTGTTTGTTATGTTTTGTTTCGTTGAAATGCAGAAGTTTCTGCTAAAATTACAAAAATTTATGTAGAATTGATAGTAAGATTGCGTATAATAATTTTTGTTTTTTCCTGTGTTTACGATATTCACTTCAAAAACTTCGCGACTTTTCCCATAAAACCGCAAATCTTTTCGTAAAACTTTACCCATTATTTTATATGCCTCCCACTTTACACAAGTTCTTAATTCATGTACCCGAAATAGTATCTTATGCTCTATTACCAATAGACCAATTTTCTGAGAAGGCACAAGAAGCTCGTTATAAAGATTTTAAAAATTTTAGACAACAATATGCTCTTAAATGCAATCTCATAAAATAGAATGAAAACTTCTTTAAATGGTTTCTTATAACTTTAGACCCTTTTATTTCAAGCAAAAACAAACATGATGATAAAATATTACATAATTAAAATTTACCACAAACACCACTTAATTTGCTTGTTTTGCTAAATATTTCCGATGTTGATGATGATGGGTCTTAGTATTCCTATCGCACAATTATTATAAATATATATCGGGTCATACAAAATCGAAGGAGTCGCCCGAAATTGGAACGTCCGAATAAACCACCTCAGACGAAGTCATGGCCAACATTTATATGATATAATTTTCAAACAGTAAATTCCATAAATTGTTTTCTTGACCGATAATACAAATTTTATGTTCACTTTCAAATTTATGTGCTTATTTTACATTAAAAAACATACCTCACGAAGAATCTCCCGATACATGAAGAAGAGGGATATAACTTTTTGCAATTTTTCCAAATATCAAAAATACCACCGTAGTCGTGTGGGGTATAAAAAAATAATAAAAATATGGCGTCCCTTTTTCTCTATCGTGAAAAAAGTTGCCGCACCCAATGCGTTAAAGTTTTGTTTTGTTTTTATTTATTTATTTATTTATATCATTAAATCCGTTAATCTTTTCTAAAATAAGTTGGTTTTTGTTAAAATCCTATTTTTATAAGCTTATGCAAAATCAGATAGGGTTTTAATTTTCAAAAATAAAATGCAGGCATAATATGGAGTTTAAGAAATCGCTTACGGTGCGGAAACTTTTTTCACCGACTCAACCTAAAAAACAGTTTTTTATAAGAACAACATTCCCCATATGATATTAGAGTGGTATTTTGCATTTTGCAAAAAAGTTATAACCCTAATAAAGAAGCCTTTCAAAAAAGTATAAATAATATATGTGTATGTCGCTAAAGGTGTTATGATACTTGCTATTTTTTGTATTTTTTCTATATTGGAGAATAGTCCAAATATATTTGCATAGGAAAACTGGCTAAGTGTAAAGAGTATGATTATATCATAAAAAATCTTGAAATTTCAAACAAATATACGTGTGTTATCGATAAATAATCTAAGACTGTCAAAAAAAATAAAAAAAATTTTAACTTAAAATTGACATTTCTAGATTAAATGTTAGCACTGTTGCCAATTTTTTTAGTTTTTGATCGAAAGTAGCGGTTTTAATTTCTTTTTGCGAATTTTAGATTTTTTTGACCGGTTTTTGTGGGAACAAAAAGTGGGCAATATTGTTTGTTTTGTTTACATTTTATTTTGGTTTCACCAACAATTTTTTTTAATACAACAAAATTTAATGCAAATAATGAAAAATATTACTAATTACATCGGGGTATATTCTTTAATTGAAAATTTATGATTTAGAATCCCATATGAAGGGCACCTGCTTCATTTCATTTATCAAAAACAATATATTTTCATCTGCCCAAGCTTGTACAATTTTTTTTTTTTTTTTTTGGTTTTAGTCAAAGAAAAAATATACGTGAGAAATGTCAATCAGAAAAAAGGGTTTGTTAACATATTGTATTTCTTGTTCTCTCTCGCATTTGTTGTTTCATTCAGTCAATCCTAAAAAAATCCAATACAAAAAATAGCAAGTATCATAAGGGCTTAAGCAATTTTTTTTTTATAAATAAAATAGATACTTTTTTTTTGTAAAAAATCGTCTTTTTTATGTTAAAATGCATATGACTTCTTAAATAAAAAAGATTTTTTTTACAACTTGCAAAATATAGAATAATAATTTATTTGCTGGTAATTCACAAAAAAAAACCTTTGAAGCAAATTATGATAAATTTGAGTCTTATACTTCCAAAATACTAGACCAAATATAAATAATGAAGAACCCGACAAGCGCATTTCACTAAAAAATGATTTTTAGCATCGAGCTGAGATTTAGAATTAAGGATCGTTTTAAGTTTTTGTTATACCCGAGATGTCCTTATTTGGGAATCTATAGCACCTCTCCTGCTTAGTCTATAGGCCTCAAATCCGAGACTTGAACTCGACTAACACTCTTTAATTGTCACTTCAAACTGCATTCTAATCGGACAAACCGTTTATAAAATATAGAATTATTTCCATTTTTTCCAAATTTCCCACACTGTGCAGCGATCGCTAAATAGAAGCGAATCCCTTCATACTTTACTAAGCAAATGGAAGCATTTACAAAGCATTGAAGCCTGTTATTTCGCAAGAATGCCATTATTTTTATGAGAATTTAAAATATTCGAATAAAGTTAAATTTTTTATTGCTTTTCAAAAAAGGCTTGTGTAAAATTTTAACTCAATTTCGTGTTCTGTTAACATGATTACGCGTTTCTTTAAATTTTTTTTTAATAAATGTTCGTGTAAATAGTTTTCATTACAGCTAATTCTTGTTGAAATTGTGCTATCTGCTTATTTCAATATTCAAATCGATAAAATTTTAATTTGTTAATAGTGCTATCAGACATATAAGCGCAAATATCTGGAATTAAGAACAAAATTAACATATGTTTGATTTAGGCGTATTTTTTTAATAACATTGTAATATTTGTACCCCGATAAATCGTAATTCCCGATAATTCGTAATAAGCTGCCGGTCCCTTGAAAAAATCTTGTTAATTCGTAAAATTTCCATACATTTTGGTCCCCTCGCTAATTCGTAATTTTTTTTTTTTTCAAATAAAATCTTCTTTACCTCTTTTAAATCGTATTTGTTTGCTAACTACCACTTATAATTCGTAATAAAAACAACAGAAACACGAAAAGAATGATTTTTTGTTTACCGCTTTTTTTGCGTGGGTTTTTGCTTGTGCTTGTGTGTGTGTTTATTTTCTTAAGATCAGTTTGTTACATGAATAATTTTTATATATTTTATTTTTAACAATTGTCTTTTATGTTTTTTTTTTTATTGTTTTAGTAAAGAAATTGAAACCCCCGTTAATTCGTATTTAGTTTATTTTAACCCCGCTAAATCGAAAACCGCTATAATTCGTAAGAAATGGCCGGTCCCTTGCGATTACGAATTATCGGGACTCTACTGTAGTTTAGTTAATACTCTTACAGTTATCGCTCTCCTGTAAAATGTTGATTTTGCAGATAATACTATTTGAATAATAACGCTCGATATAAAATTTAAAAATCTACAGCCAACAACTTTATCAAAGAGTAGTAGTTTTAGTTAGTTTCCAAAGTACTTCATTTAACTTTTTCTGCATCACGCTGTTTCTCTAATACCATAACAAATATTTCTAGAACAAAATAAAAAGACAATTTTTATAATCTTTGTGGTAATAATGACATAAACAGCAGCAATGGGGAAAATAAAAACAGAAAATATTGTGTAAGGAAAAAAAAGTGAAAAAACAAAAATACTTCAGTGTTATACCGGTGTTACAAGTAAAAGGACTTGTTGCATGAAAAAAAAAATATTAATAAAAAAACAAAAAAAAAGTAGAAAAATTTCAAATGAAAATAAACAAGTAAGAATGCTTAATCAGCTATGCCGACTCTTTGTTGCCCTTTCTCCGTCATATTTTCAAATTTTCAGAAGTGAACTTTATATCGATTTAAAGTAACAAATTATGAAAAAATTTTCAGAAAATTTGCCATAACAACTTCATGACATTATTCGTTACGACTACGTTTTTAACGTTTGTATTTATAAAAAAAATTTTTAATATAATAAAAAAGGCTTACAAGGCAAATTTTGTATAAAAATGTTCCTTAATAAAGGTTTGTTAAATAATAACGGGTCCACCATCTAACGTTTTTTTTTAACTAGTGCTTATTTCGTGAATGGTAACATTTAGCTCATGTCTGATTTGACAGATAATTAGTTTTATCCTTCCGCTGAACGAATATGGTTGTGTATACGCTTGAACAACGCTGGGAAATATTGCGACATTAATTTGAAAATCATGGTAATGTTGCAGAATACAGAATGTAAAAAAATCATCTTTTCAGATGAAGCTCATTTTGATCTTGGCAAGTATGTAAACAAGCAAAATTGTCGCATTTAGGGCACAGAAAACCCGCACGCATACATTGAAAAGCCGATGCACCCAAAACGAGTCACTGTTTGGTGCGGATTTTGGTCCAGAGGCATAATTGGGCCATTTTTCTTCGAAAATGAGCAAGGAGTGGCCGTTACAGTCAATGGCGATAGTTATAGGGGCATGTTGGACGAATTCCTGTTCACAAAAATTGAAGAGGAGAATATTGGCAACATTTGGTTTCAACAGGATGGCGCTACGTGACACACAGCCGAAGCTACACTCAAAGTTTTGCGCCCTGTTTTTGAAGATCGCATTATCAGCCGCAGAGCTGATGTCGTTTGGCCAACTCGGAGCTGCGATTTGACACCGTTGGACTATTTTTTGTGGGGTGCCGTCAAAGATAAGTGTTACGCCAACAAGCCAGAGACAACTGACGCTTTAAAGGACAATATTCATGAAGCCATTGGTGGAATACAGCTGCACACAATCGATAATGTGCTTAAAAATTAGACCGATCGTGTAGGCTACTGCATGGCCAGCCGAGGCAGCCATTTGAATGAAATTATTTTCCATTATTAACCGGAAGGATTGTACTTTCAAATAAAAAAAGAAATTTGAGAAAATATTCAGTAGATTTTTTTTTATAGCATTTTCAAAAAAAAAAAATTATTTGGCGGACCCTCAATTTTATGTCTTAAATTGTCGAAAATGTTTAACTTCTCCACACTTGCTGTTAGGCTGATGTTGTCGTATCTTATAAACAGATCTCAATCTGTCACAAATGGTGAATCTATTTCAAATCCGTTACGGGTCACAAGAGGTGTTCCACAGGGTTCAATACTTGGACCCTTACTTTATTCGTTATATTCAAATGATCTTCCCCAACAAATCCGTTTCTGTAATGTTCAGATGTATGCTGACGAAGTTCAGCTGTATCTGAGTAGTACCAGGGAGTTATTTTTGTCTAAGGTACAGGAGCTGAATTATGATCTGAATAATATTTTCGTTTGGGCTTCGGCAAATGGCTTAAGGCTTAACCCGGGAAAATCTAAATGTTTAGTCATAAGCAAGAACATAGTGGGGATAGAGGATGAAGTAAATATTTTCTTGGGAGGGTCAAAAATCGACATTGTATGTAAAGCTAAGAATTTAGGTGTAACATTTAATAAGCGTTTAACTTGGTCGGATCATATTACACAAGCCTGTGGTAGAACCTACGGCATGCTGAGGAGCTTATGGGTAACCCAATACTTTACTCCGCTGAAAGTGAGATTATTACTTGCGAAAACGTATTTAATACCAACGCTTTTATATTCATCCGAAATATTTTCTGGTTGTAACTCAAGGGATACAAGGAAACTTAAAACAACTTTTAACAACATCGTAAGATATGTTTTCGGACTGAGGAAATTTGATCATGTGTCATTATTCTCCATTCGAATATTTAATACTACATTTGATAACTTCCTAATTTTCAAAAACATAATATTTCTTTATAAAATTATTATGACAAAGGAACCAAAATATCTCTTTAATCGCTTGCAATTTGCAAGATCACCAAGAGGTAAATTGTTGATTCAATTCAGATATCGTAGCCACGCTTCTGAATGTCAGTTTTTTATTCTCAGTATCCGTCTCTGGAATGAACTCCCTGATCATTAGCAGTCTACTAGCAACGCAGTGAGGTTTAGAAAATTACTTAAGGAATATCTTTCGTAAATTTTATAATGTAATGCATTATTCTATTAAATTTTTTTTTTAAATTTTAAATTTTGTTTCTTTTTCAATTTTTTTCATCTATAAATTTCAATCTAATTTAAGTAACCTTAGGTTTATTAACTTAATTTTTATCTATTTTTTATTATTTTATAATTATTATTTAATTTTAATTGAATCAATGTATGGTTAACTTTTCAGATTCTAATACTGTAATTTATAAGATAATAAGTCTTGTTGTGTTAGAAAAGCATATTTAATAAATACAAATACAAATACAATACCCTTTATAATCGTTTTTGAAAATGGGGATAAGTGAATAGTGAGAGTGGCTTTCACCAAAATAGGCTTCTCAGATTATCTTTTTAAAAATGTAATTAGTATTAATATAAAAGAGTAAATACTGTATACATTAAATGTTTTCAATTTTAAGGAAGATAAGTTCATTATTTGATCCACACATTTTTCTAATACCGATCTAATGTTTTTAGATATCAATTCTAAACTGCTTAGTAGAAGAAGAGAAAATTTGGCATACAAATTAATCTTAATCTACCCAGACTATATATACTTTTTGAGGACTTAAATGAAAAATATTTTCTTGTTACACTAGATATAATATATTTAATATACCGTCATTAACGCTTCGTGGGGAATACAAATGTATCTATAGAAAATGCACACTAAATGTAAAAAATGGGAAATAAAAATTATGTCACACACAGCAGTTGGCTAGCAAAAATATCTTTTATCTCTGTGGGATTTTATTTCTCTTAAATTAATGATTTTTTTTTTAACCAAAACGACTACAACAGAAATTTTTTAACAGAAATTTTGCTGAGTATAGCAATATTAAGGAAAATTTGCAAATTTCTTAAGGTATCTGTCATTTGTTTAAGATCATAAAAGTTCTAAATTTTTATTTAAAACGAAAAGTTTAAATGAACTTTAATTTAAAATAATATTTTTTATACTCGTTGAAATGATAACCTACACCATTCAAGAGTATTGAGGCGATTACAGTGCACAACAATTTCGGACTTTTTCGAAAATAACTTGGTTTTTGCAAAAGATTCTGGTAGAGGAGACCAAAAAAGTCGGCGTTTTAAAAGATCACATCCCAATTTTATTTCAAGGGGAAACAGCTTTCCTCTTTTGCCCTGTTCGTGTAGCATATCGGCATATGAAACTATGAGCTCTTAACATCTGAGATATGAGGTATGTTCAGCAACTTTGTAGAAAATTTTACGACAAAAAAAGTACAAAAAATCCTAATTTTTGTTCCTACTGAGATAGTTGTAGACCTCCACAAGCGTTCTTATATCGAAACGGATTGCTTGCGTCCGTTTAGGCGGTTGGTAATATCGTCCGCACTTCCTTTGATGGATCAATCCACGATTTTAAGGTAACATAATCTTTTAGCGTTTTCAATCGGGTTGCTATTAGAAGATCAGTGCGTGTCGCATTTGCTGCAACGTTATCAAGAATATTATTTTTTTGTTGTTAGGTCTAGCGCTCAGGGGATAACCCCTACTAATGCATTTCATTGTGTTGGAATACTGTATAGGCTATGGAAAGGAGGATAGAGGAAGTAGTTCTTGTGGACATTAGATTTGAACTTTTGAGAGTGAGAGTGAGAGCGAATACTTCTGCAGAAAGGTCATTCCACATACCAGCAGTACGGCTAAATAGCGAGTTCTCTCTGAAATAAGATGAATAATGCACCGGCCAATCGACCACAGACTGATGGGCTCTTGGGGAAAAACCCGTATAACGAACAAACGAACGGGTTTCAGGAACAACATCCATAATTTCATCAGAACACATCCAATTCTATTATCGATAAAACAGGTAACTGCAACCCAGATTGCGACGGTGTTCAAGGGTGTCCATATAATTGGATACCCTACTGTCACCAATGATAACCTTCGCCCTCTCCTGTACACGATAGAGAATCTCCGAAATAGAATTGACTCCGAAATACAATAGAAGCGGACACATTAGAGTTGTATTCTGAGATTCTGATTCCTTAGAAAATATAACACGCATATGTACATATTAGGCACCTTGATCCTTCGCTTTCTTAACACTATGTCCTTTGGGCATTAAAATCGACCGTATTCATACGATCCCATGCTGAGATCTTATCAAGGTCTCGAGCAAGGGTATCATTCATGTTTTTTCATAGAGCACCAACATCTGATACGCCTGGCCTATAATCTAACGAATATGAATTTCAAAGGTGGCTGTCATCTATAAAAGAGTAGAGTGGGTCGTAAGTTTGGCATAGGAGGTCGTTTAGAAACATAAGAAATAGAGTAGGAGAACGTGAGGAGCCTTGCCGTACTCTTTAACGGGTTTTGAACTCGTGTAGTGCGATCTTTGAGAAAGCTCGCTATTAATCGAGAGAAACTATCGCCGACACCAAAAGCAACAAGTTTTGACATAAATGCATCTTGCCAGACTCGGTTAAACGCTTAGGAAATATGTAAAGCAATTACTTACTTTTGCCAAAATGGTGAATGGAACGGCACCATATTTCCGATGACAGCGCCAGTAAGTCTCAAGTTGAGCGACCTTTACGCCAGACATACTGGCGATCGCTAAGTAGGTAGTTCGACTCTAAAAATTTTACAAGGAGGTGATTTATCATAATCTCCATAACTTTTTGAAAGTGCTGAACAAATTGCAATTGCACGATAATTTTTAGGGCTATTAGCCACTCATTTTTTAGGAATTGGCATTATGTAGGCAACTTTCCCACAGCCGGGAAATTCCCCGGCATGGTATAAAATGCTTAAAAGATTTGCGAGCTAGCATCGAAGATCACTGATTCAAGGCCACTGTATGTATGTGATGCGGCCCAGGAGACTTGTTTATGTCGAGATCTGCAAGAACTCTTTTAACAGTGCGAGCTCGAAAAAAATCTTGACATAGTTACTGAAACTCTTTCGAGTTCGGGTAGTGGTTGATTGCTAGCTGGTAAGCGGGAATTATAAGCAAACAATTCGGTTAAAGAAGTAGCCTTATCAATCGGATCCGTGAATGTTCAGTCATGCTTAAGAAGAGTTGGTACTGAAGAACCAGCATCAATCCTTGCTCTTTTAACGAAAACCCAAAGCTTTTAATGCCCCGGGTAACAGTAAGAATTTCAGTACAAAGACGTTGCTCCTGAAAAGTGGTTTCCTGTCCTAGTATTTAGGAACACGAAGTCCTTGCCATTTCGCATAGCAATTCATTATTAGTGTTTTATTTTTGCGCCAATTTCTGAATGCTTTCTCTTTGGATCTGACTGATAATAAAGCATATTTTGCGTTTTTCTTATAACTTTTAAGGGGCCATAATGATTTTCCCTGGAATACATTTAAGCGCTCTAATGATGTTATCTTGCTGTATAGTATTTGAAGAACGCATTAGCAATTAAAAGTATTATCTAAATAGTTTATATAGTTTCCTATATGCAGGCTTTCAAGGTCATTAAATTAAGCACACATTATTTGTATACGACTAGAAATAGTTATGTATGATTTAATAGTCTACTTTCGAAAAATTATAATTTTTAGAAGAGGATTTCAAAGATTTAGCACAACCGAATATAACGTTTTTACTTGTTTATACTGTGTTTTTATATTCATAAAACATTTCAACACTTTTTTTTAATATAATTATTGTTTGTTAATTTAATTAAAAGTTTTTCATAAGATTTCACTCAAAAGTACTACAAGAACAAGGACAGCAGTATTAAAACTTTTAATAAAATATTCTAGTTTGTTTTCTGAAAGACTCTTCAATTCATAAAGTTATTGTGGAAATAACAAAAATCTTGTGTATATATTCATCTTTGTCTGTTTCAATAGCAAATGCACACAATTCCAAAGAGCAGATTTATTGAACCCCATAAGAACTTTTTAAAAAGTTTAAGAACCTTAAAACATATTTTATTTCTATAAGTGATAAATTCTTCCAATGGCATTATGAATTACAATACAAAAATACCAGTATGATTTACAATACAAAAACTTAATATTGCGTAAAGTATGAGTTTGACTTCTATTCAATAGATTTGAAGATAAGTATTATAGCTATGATATGTTTGTATTTACATGTGATTTTAATAGTTCATATCATATTACTTTAATAATTAAAGATGTTGAATATGCAAAATCGTTTGCTACATTTTCTCCAAATATCGCCAGTTTTTAAGATTTTATCCATACTTAAGCATTTGTTGAGACAAAAACTATATAGTTACTGAATATTGAATATTGAGTGCCTCGCTAGGCTAGCTGGTAGCGAGCTAGTCTATCAGAGCCGAGGTTGCGGGTTCGATTCCTGCCAGAGACTCTGGTTTCTTTCCTGCAGACAAGCATAGAGCTTCGCGGGATTAGCTTAGGAAATTTAAAAAAAAAAAAAATATAACCCAATACACTTTGATATAAATATCATCATATATATACTAAGAAAATTTCTTCTACAAAAAAATCAAACAAAAACAAACAAACTTACTTGATCGTCATTCATAATTAATTCCCCAATTCTTTCACAAAATGCTGAAAAATAAAAAAGAATTTCAATGTTATTGCGTGAAGCAGCCCAAGCACCCTGTTCCAATAGATTTTTAACATCAATTAAAATTTTTCGATTATGTGAGGCCTTAGTTTATGTTTGTATATTTTAATAGAAAAGTTACCTTGAATAATTCTACCTTGTTTAAAAATTTTTACATTTACTTGAATTTTGTCATTTGGGAAAATTGACAAATTAAATTTTCATTATAAATAAATTTTTTTTTTTTTCAAAGCAATTTTGTTATTCGAAGAGTTTGTTGTGTTTCAAAATACATAGTATATATACCTATATTGAATTTATTTGAACGTAAGAAATGTTTGACTTCAATTGTGTTTGCCTCCGGTAGTTGGTTAAAACCTTACGTTTGTTTTTTTTTTTAGATTCTGTTTGGCATTCCCGGATTGTTGTTGATCAGAACAAACTGGTTCCGAAGAACCAACGAACCGGTTAATATAATATCCGCAACTTTATTTTTGTGATCAACTACAGCATAAACAAGTCCGCTATTTTCTCTAAAGAAATATTAATCGTAACTGTGAGAGGCGAAACTACATTCACACAGGACATACTTTGAGAAAATAGTTTAAATTCAGAGTCTCTCCAAGCTCAACACTAACGCCATATTAGAAGCGTCTAAATTATTAATTAGGAACTAACAAATTTACCCGAATTTACTTATATCTGGCAATTGTGACTAATCACCTTTATTGACTGAAACTTTAAAGTACATTATTCCTTTTGATTGTCCTTTAAAAATAAAAGGCAATAGTACAAAAGGGCACGAAACTAAAAACCTTCCATTCCTTTTATCAAGTTTTTTTTTTATTGTTCGATTTTAAACGTAATTTTAGTAATTTACATATATTTTCCTATACGGTAGACCTAAAATTAATAATTTTCCTAGACTTAAGCATGTAAATTCCGGTGCATTTTTTTTTAAATTATTTTTGGTTATTTGAAATATTGAATTTTATTAGTTTTTTTTTTTTTTTATTTTGCCACACACAATCTTACACCATTCTAATATTAAATGAGGAAATAACTTTTATTAGCGGTGAATCTTTTCAATCCATGGACAACAGGCCTGCTGTAACAACGGATTATTATTTGGTGAGTGTTATTTGAATATTCTAAATTTGTTTATTTTCTCATTTTTTTTTTAACATATATGTTTATTTTTAACATAACCTAGTTACTTTTTGAGAATCTCAGGTTCCTTTGAACCAGAAATTATTTTTTTTTATTAAATAAAACACCTTACCTTAAAACACCTTTATATAACGTAATAAACTTTAACAAAACTCATTATAATTTAAAAATGATATCTGTTTGTATATTTCAATTAATTGCCTAATAAATTTAATATACATATTTATAATGAATTTAGGTAGATAAATTTGCCTTAATTATTCCACGAAAGATTTAAAATGAAAAGTAGCTAGATATCGGATTGGGCTATCTTAAGAATTAAATCTGTGAAGATAGCAATGGTTGGGTGGGTTGAGAGCAGTAAGGGATAATGACATCAAACTCTCTTCCTATATGCTTCACGTTTCAATTACAGTTTAAGTTATGGTTTTGATTTTATTTTGAGTTAGATTTCATTTAATATTTTTGTTTAAATTGTATCAATAGTGGAAATTGCTACCTATATCTTTAAATTAATTGTAACGTGCCTTCTATTCTTTTTATTGAAAACAAGTACACCACCCTATTTTCCCTGAGCACGGCCGGTCTAAAAGGTAGCTAAACGTTTTCTAAGAGTAGAAATAAATTTCGTCCGTTACAATTAACCAAAAAGTCGCTAACTAATTGGTAACCTTATGTTCTTGCCTCGTACATTAACACAATAGCTATAATAAATATGCTTTTGTTAAAAACATGTTATTAAGTGTAATTAAATCTAAAGTTGGCACAACAAAAAAGAAAAAACCAAGAAATTATAAAATTTATAACAATTCATTATCAGGAAAAAATAAATTTACAAAATAAAGAATTCCAGAAATTCTCCGCTTTTGCTATCGCAAATTGTTCCTTTCTTACTCACTTGAATATTTTTTACATTAAATATACTGCATTATAACTTGAAGTATATGCATATGTGGTAAGTGTGCTATTTAAATTTGGAGGTTGTTGAGGCAAAAATAGTTTATAATTTGAAAAATAAATTTAAAAGAATTTTTGTTTCTTGCGTGAGCAAACTTTGAAGAGTTTCCCAAATGTGTGTTAATAAAAGTTTCATGATACATAACTACTACTAATACTACTACACACACACACACACACACACACACACAACATTGTTTCCTTAGGCTATAAGAAAATTAAATCAAGAAAGAATTCTATATACGAATGTGGCGAATCTTTGATACCCTCCACTAAGGAATTTTTTATAACATCTTGAAAAAAAGTTTTGTGTAATAAAGCGCCCGCAAAAGTGAACTGGTGTTTTTACTTGAATAGCAATTTTACATTACGAAACAAAAAAATATTGTACAAGATATACATTAGGATTGGTCAAACAAACTTTTTTTCTCGTATCGACTTCTAATAGCATAAATATATTGTATTTTTGTCTGAATTAGGCCCCTGTAAAATGTTATTATGTTATTTAGTTTTAGTGTAATGGCCCGCGTTTTGAATTCAATTTTGTTAAATTACTATATTCTTACGACTTTAAAGTTCGTGAAAATAATGTCAGAAGCATCCATGGCTCCGTGCAATAAAAAATTAAGAGAAGGTTTAATATAGACGAAACTTGAATCGAGACGGGAGATACCCAGATTTGACAGTAAACAAGATTTTGTGACCAAAAAATTATTTTATTGTTTTATGTTGTATAAGAAGCAAAGTTTTATTTTTTTAACTGCCAGTTTTTAGAACGCGAGCGCAAAAGTGACTCGGTTAACTAACATTTAAAACAAAAACAACATCTCAAAATTTGTTTTTGTTTTAAATGTTATTTAAACGAGTCATTTTTCCGCTCGCGTTCTACAAACATTCAGTAAGTTTTCATTAAAAATGTTTTCAGTTCTAAATAATAATAATAATTGATAGTAAATAAAATATTAAAATTTAAAAAATGGCTTTTTTCGAAAATACCTAATTCTTAGGAGCTCCGGCGCGGGCCAAAGATGTGACTTTCTTAACTTTTTCTTTAGCCATTTTTATTTGTTTTAAAGTAAGACAAAAAAATTATTGGTATTACAATATTATTCAAGAGCTTTTATTTTATCTCATACATCAGTGACCCACCCTAATATACATATATATATTATTTAGGAAATTCGGTCCAAATTTGTGTCCATAACACTTTTTATTCCCAAACTTCTTATATATTATGATCATTTTGTATTTCTTGAATGATGTGATAGTGTTTTTTAATACAGCTATACAGTTTATAAAATAATGGGAGCAGTAAGCCTTTAGGTCGATTTGCGCTGAATTTTATTTGATCGCATTCGTTGATTCCATTTTTCTATAAGTTTTTTGACAAGCTCTTTTGAAAACTTTTATTCTAACCATCAGTTAAAAAAAAATTATAATTATATATAAAATGACCAGTACGTACATTTATTAACTGCCTGTGGTTTCTTAGAAATTTAAACAAAATTTCGTTTGAGAAATTATAATGGAAAAACCAAGAAAATGCGAAAATTTGTTTTCAATATAATTTCTCCCATGAAATTTTGTTTACATTTTCTAAAATTAGACAGTAAATACCGAATTAACGTATGAGTAATATTTAAGTATTTTCATATATAAATATTACTCATACGTTCAGGTTTTATTCAAAACTGGTTGATATTAAAAATCGATACTTATGTGGTTTCTTTGACACTTAATTTCATTGCCTCAGCTGGTACCGTGTTGCCAAAACGCTAGACACATGCACATGACACAGACTTATTTAGTCCATTTTTTCCTGCTGCACAATAAAGAATTTCATATTCCTACTCCATTTTCTCACTTTCTATACCTCCCTCCAAAACTATTAATTTTTTGGTGACCTTGTAGAATATAAAACTTTTTTGAAGTTTTTTCCAAACTAAACAAACTTTGTTTATGGGAAGTATTGACACCAAATTTTTGCCTCCCACACTGAATACCCATCAATTTTGACATTAATCCCATGAAAAATTGCATTAAAAAGAAACCTATGCAGCGCTTCGTTGCATCAATGAAACCTGTTTCATTAAAATGTATTTAATGAAACATTACATTATATCTATGAATGTTATTCATTGGATGAATACTTTCAAAAAAGTAAAAAAAAAATTGTTTTATTTTTTTTTTTTAATCAAAGTTGTTCTTATTCAACTTTTTTTTTTAACCAGAGTCGCTGGCGGGAATCGATCCCACAACCTCGGCGCTGATAGACTTTTTTATTTTTTTTTTTTTTAATCAAAGTTGTTCTTCTTCAACTTTTGTTTTTTTTTTAACCAATGTCGCTGGCGGGAATCGATCCCTCAAAATCGGCGCTGATAGACTAGCTAACTACCAGCTAGCCTACTGGGGCAGTTAAGTTTTTGAATAAAAAAACTATGTTTTTTGCCATTACTCAATTAAATATGAGATTAAATGTTCACAACATAACAACAAAACCAACGTTGATTTTTTTTTTTGCAAACGTATAAAAAAACACCACATAAAGCCAGAACAAGCTTTTTCGTATACATCGTTTGATTGACAACAGTTTAAAATAAGGGTGTGTTTTTTAAAGGAGAACATTTATTTGTTCATTACTTAGAACATACTATATGTATTTAGGTATGTACATATTAAAGAAAACTAAAAACATACGTATTTATGGATTGAAAGTTTTTATTTCATTACTTTAATGACATTTTTCATTTTCATAATGAAAATTTGAATTTATGAAGGCATGCTTTTTCGAAATATTTGTATACTTTTAATTATTGAGACTATAGAGTTATTTGAATGTTAAAAATATTTTTTGTTTTCAATTATTGAAATATGTTGCTTTTATAAAAAAAATTTTGATTTCACAAATTTAATGGCATATTACATTAGATGTATGAAATAATTTAACCTTACTTTTTTTAATTAACAATTAAACATATTTGTAAGGAAACTATAATCTTGTATTAATTAATGAATATAGTTATGTTTGTATATTGTTTTTTATGTTCCCAATTAAAATTTTTTGTTTAACTTGGACAAACTTTAGTTTTCATATATCCAATGAAAATTTTTATCGTAATTACGAAATCTAATGAATCGATTTTAACGAAAATACTTAATTATAACTACGAAACTCCATGTGGACAATGAAAATTTTCATTTAACCAGTGAAATTTTTTTTATGAAAACGATTCATTAAATATATGAAGCATTTTTCTTTCAGTGCAGCTTTATCCGTGTGACCAGTATCACGCAAAACTTTTAAAGCCTATATACCTACATATCTAGAAGCTAGGTAAAATATTTAACTAATAAGGGCAATTTTCAACATGGAAGAAACCGCATACATAAAAATTGCTTGTGTCGTTTTACCGGCATTCATTGCTTGAACAACATCGAGCAAAAACTTTTCAGTGAAAGAATTTTTATGAGCTGAAATTGATAAAGTAAAACGTTTTAGGCCATTGCCAATATCAAATAAACCTTTTCGCTTCGAAATTATTTTTAAGCCGAGTCTCATCTCCCTTTTGCAATCCTAGACAAACAAATGGAAATTAACGAATCCATATATAACACATATGCAACCTCCGCACAGAATAAATTTAGTTTTTTATGCTTACTTAAAGTACGAGTCGTACTCAAAAACTCAAGTACGAATAGAGATGGGAAACGGGTAAATACCCAATTGGTAAATACCCGGCAAAAATGGGTAAATACCCAGGTATTTACCTAAAAGATTGGTATAAACTATGTTGTAGAAAATTTGGCGAAAATATACACTGTGCAGCAAAATGTAGTGCATTTCATAATAAATAAAAATGCTAATAGAGCAGTTGAAAAACAAAAACTTAAAACCATAAATATTTATTTTTCCAAAATTACATTTAATTAATCGAAATCACTGTCATCGTCAGTTTCACTTCGAACATAAATTATTTTTTAATTATTATTTAATGAGGAGTTAAGTGTAGAATGGGTAGAAAGTGGAAGGTGATTGGTCAAATGAATTAGAAGAATTGATGATTTCATACTCAGCCGTTAAATTTGTTGGGAAGTATCCTTTTTTCGTATGTCTTTATTGGAAAGATTCCAATTATGTGATATAAAGGATACTTTTCCGGCATTATCTGCTGTTAATCTATTTCGTTTGTTTGAGTGGATAAAACTTAGATTGCTGAATGAGCGTTCAGTGGCAGCTGAAGTGCATGCAGCAGTCAATATACGAATCGCTAATCTGCTCAATTCTGTTGACACGCAAATACTTTTCCACCATAGAGAAGGAGATATTTCTTCTATGCAGCTCCACACAAAATTTGTATCTCACAAATCCTCTCTGGCTTTATAGTTTGCTAGGTCCACCATTACATTTATATTAAAATTGGTACCCATATCATAAAAAAACTACATCGCAATTAGATAGTCGGATGAAGTTAAATCGTGCTCTTGACTATTGGGGTCAAGGAAACTAGCAGCCAAATGTATTGGCTTAACAGACATTTTCATCCTTTTAGCAAATGAAGACATTAATTCTCTTTTGTCATTATCATAAATTTCAGTTATTGCTATTAATGCATCTTGAAGCTTATTTCGAATGTCTTTAAAAGCAAAATATACACGATGAATACAATATTGGTTGGATTCAAAAATAGTCATCCATTGTGCCATCGATTGAAATAGTTTTAAATTGAAGTTTAACATATTCCAAAAGCCTTCACTAAGTAAATATGATATTGTTGCAGCTTTTAGATTAACTTTTTCGTGAACAGTCAAAGCTTGAAGCGAAACTTTACTGTTTATCAAGCTATTTAAAGATGTAACGTAGCTGCCCCATCGCAAAATGCTTCCATATTTCTTCATTTCTAGGTCTTCCCATGACTATTTAGCTAAAAACTATTTAAGTTCGTTGTTGCATTTCCTCAATATAAGCTTCAGTAATAAATATGAACCTACCTTCTCCACAATGTTGATTCAGTTAAGTATAGTTTTATTTAGATTTAATCCGCTTTTTGATTTTTAACAAAACACGTGCTTTTGAAATAATTATAACCAATGAGTCATTTTATATGACGTTTGAGAACCAGAGATTGCCAGGAGCTGTATTTCAAATGCTTTTTGTAAATACCCAAATAAATTCCCAAAAAAGGTATTTATCCCGTATTTACCGGGTATTTACCCATACATTGGGTAAATACCGGGTAGAATCCCATCTCTAAGTATGAATAACAGTACTCAAAAAAATCCTAAATGGGACTACTTTCGAAAATCAATCCCGAAACTTCTTAAAATAAGTACAAAATTCTTAGGCCAAGTAAAAAAAAAATTAAACTTTTCGTTTCTAGTGCCACTCTGAGAGTAAAATTACAAAGTGAGCGTTTTTATCTCATTTAACTTATCAAAGTTTGTTGCAGACGCTACAAAAACACCACACAAGTAGTTAAAAAACGATTTGCTTGTTGTGTATAGATACGACAGAAAAAGACGAAAACACATTATTTTCTCTTAGTTCTTATTTAGTTTATATTTTCCGTTATATATGTACATTAAGTGTTTAAAGTAAAAACCATATCGGGAACGATGCTGATGTTTTATAATTGAAATTCTGTAAGGTGTTAATTTAACTTTTGGTTTATTTCAATTACAAATTCGGAATTAAATAAACTTTACAATACTTGAATTAAGCGCATTTTGAGATCGATTCAATTTTAGTTTTACTTAAGGTAGGAATTAGATAGGAAATATCGGAAAGTGGCAGGATATAAAAGCTACAGTAAAAATTAAATCAATTGGTCGGTCCTTGTTAGGAATTTTGTTTATTTTTGCTTGTATGTGTCAGGGTAAATTAAGTAGGAAAATAGATTTCTTTAAGAATAGTTTTGAAGTTAAGAGAAAAAGGAAGAAAAGTAGATTAAGTTAAATTTTGAAGTTTTTTTTTTTAGATCCAGTTTAAAATTAAGAACCGAAATAGGGAAACCCGGAAAGTAGTTGGCTAAGAATTTATGTTAAATGTAGTTTAGTTTATTGTAATAAATGTCGTGAATATTTGGATTGAGTTCAAAATGTGTCATTAATTATTTTCACAAGGATTTCTGGTAAGATGGTTCTGGGGGAAGAGAAAAATGAGTGAGTTTCGGTTAATTGTTGATGTGAGTTAAATTGTGGGGTCATTATGGACTGTTACGATGACTTAGGCTGGGTTAGGGCGACGATTAGGGAGGAAACATCATTCTCTATACTGATCAATTTTGTGCTTTAGGACTAGAGGTAAATAGTTTTTTTTTTTTTGCTGTGTGGAAAATAACATGCGTTGAGTGGTTGAGGATACACGCCCATTGATAGTGAGGTAGTTGGGCTGCAGCACATTGTTAGCAAAGAGACGTTTCACAACAATAATCAATAAATTTAATTCAGTTTTTACTTTCAATTCGTAATAATTTCAATACATCATAATGGTTAAAACAGAAACATCAACATAAAGGCTAGAGAAAAATAAATTAGAACGGCCAGAAATCGAAATCAATGATGCCAAACGCCAACGACTCAGCAGAAGGCGTGATCAAGACAATAGCGAAACGCACACTCGATGGCAGCTGAAAGGTGGTAAGGCTAAGCAGCGCATGCAGCAGTTAAGAGCGGTGAAATCACAGAAATAACACGACGCACGAATTGCAAAAATTCGTCAACACGTATCTGAAATACGAGAAACCGAATACGTTGAACAACGAGAGGTTCGTAATAACGCCACCTGGTTGTCAATTAGGTGGATAGATTTCATACTTAGGCCTCTATTACGGTTTACAACTCAACTCAGTTGAGTTGTAATTACATAATTTTTGTATTATGGTTTACAACTTTGCTATATTGCGGTAAACAAAAACATAACAAAAATTACAACTGATCACAACCAGTTGTCTTAATTACAACTCAACTGAGTTGAGTTGTAAACCGTAATAGGGGCCTTAAATCGACTTGAAGAACGGGGTATAACCTTTTGATCGCTTTTAGATCTGCAAGGTTGAATTATTGTAATATTCCAAAAATACTTAACATATCGGCCCACTGGTAAGTAAACTTACCAACTCATATCTCAGAAACCAATCGTTCCATTTTCTTTAAACTTAAAGTATATTTTAGTTAGACCAAAAATATAATATGAGCAAAGTTACAACGAAATTGGTTCACGTTTTCGGCTAAGGGCCAAAAATGGGTTAAATCAATCTAATTTTTGGATTATTTAAGTACGCATTCGGAAATGAATATGGATAAGTTAAGTATTTCGCGATTGAAAATCGAATCAATCTTTCTGTATTTGATTCAAGAAAATCCAAACTCACCGTACTTTTAATACCGCTTCGGATTGATTTGAGTACGGATGGATTGATTTTTCTTTTGAGTGCGATGTGTTTCAAACGGAATAATAAAATAAATTTTGTCCTATCTTTTTAATGGTAGCTATAAAAACTATTCGTCTTAAGTTTGCTGACGCAGCTACTTTTATAAATAGAAATGAATATTTTGTAATACAGTGCGACAAAAATTGAAAGTGACAAGTTTTAAATTGGGTTTTTTTTCTTGTTGTACGTACATTTTGTAAAAACTTTAAAATAGGTGAGAAACGTGTTTGGCAGACACACAAATTTAACATTTACAATCGGTCATGTTCTGGAAATCGATATTAAGTGAAATTGGAGTCAAACGAGATTCTAAGTTCAATTGTTAAGCTTCGTTCACAATCAAAGAAACATTTTCACTTGGTGTTCATAATAGAGCAACAATTTCTTTTGCAACCACACACATTTTGCATTAAGAAACCGGTTGCAAATTTTAGCCAAAACAATATTATGAATAAATTATTATTTTTTACTACATTATGGTAAAATTTTCATTCAAAACTAAACAAAATTAATTTAAACGTCAGAAACAATTTCATACAAATTGTTGCTGAATTTTTAGTTGACTAAATTTTTTTAAAAAACTATAGTTAAGCCCTTATGACACTACATTTTTTATTCATTAATTGATATAGAATAAAGGGCTGCATGAACAACTTCATTCATAAACATACTGAAATGCTTATTCACTGAAAGTCGTGTTCGAATAAAATTGTGATTACCGAACAAACTGTTGTTTTATTCATGCTGCTATGAACACATTTCGTTTCATATCGTAAACACACAGAGGTTGTTCAATGAAACGGGCTTTGTTTCATAGTTTTCATTCTCTCTCATTTATTTTTATTAATACTCAATAGCAATGTTGCCACTTCAGTAAATTCATATAATTATTTGCATGCGTTGCCCATGTGTAATTTAAATTTTAACAAATATGTAGATATACCTATACACATATATGTATGTATAGTATACATATTTGGAATATAAACAATAAATAAAATGCAAAATATGTTTTTTTTTTTGTTTGTCATTTGCATTTTTGAATAATGCAAATCTTTGAAACATGGCAAGATTTAATTGTCTTGTAATGTACTGTACACGGCCCTAAAATGAAACGAACTCATAAAAAACACACACATTTTTAGGTGAAAGATGATAAATAAAAGGAGGAATGAGCTTATGAGAAATTTAATTGTTAGTTTTGTAAGTGTCTTAGGAGTCTGACCACGTGGTTGTTTTCCATGAAGTATTTCATGATAGCTTTGATGTGTTACTATGGTGGGAAATAAATAAATCAAAATTTCCTCTTTTATACCAGGTAAGCTGCAAAATTTTCGCCACACCAGCTAGCAGTGCCTCTTCAGAACGGGTGTTTTCGTCAGCAAGAAATTTACTTTGCGAAAAACGTTGCATCATTGGGTGGAATACAACGTCAGTCGAATAAATTATGTTTTTACATCATAATATGAAAACGATGGATGTTGATCGTGCTGGATGATGTATATGACACTTTTTTGCCTAGAATTTATCACTTTTATTTTAACCATGAATTATCTCATTTTTTAGTTCTCATTATAATAATATCTGTAGATTGTGAAGCATTTTGAATTTATTAGCTATCTACTTTTTTCTGTTTAAGACAAAAATATTGCCGAAAATTTTTTAATGTTAGTGAATGTTTTTGAAAATAAAATTAAATATATTTAATTTTATTGAAAATTTACATTGAAAACAAAAATAAATTTGAGTTTTTATTTCAATATTAATGTATCTCTTAAACATGTTGCATTTACCCCTCATGGTTATTTCTATTTTTTTTTAACTTTTTTATGTTTTATTTTTCTACAACTGGCAACACTGACATTTAAATCATACTGTTTTTTCATGAACTTATTCGAGATTTGTTCAATGGTTGTTCTGTTTCATGGTTGTTAATGTTCATATTCTCTTGTATAAGCAAATAAACAAATTTCATCTTATTCGTCTCTTAAATATCGAGTGTTCATTGCTTTCATTTCATAGTATTTCATCTAACTGAATACGAATGAAGCGAACACAAAATTATAATGAAGGTTTCATGAACATCATTATTAAGTTTCATGCAGATGTTTAATATAGAATTGATAGAAAGAAACAGTAAATGTTAGAAAGAGCAAACTATAATAAATGTTAACAAAGTTGTTTTCTCTTGTTATGGTTTTGTTCCATGGATGGCGATGAGAATTTTTATAATTGTACCAACAACCTTTAAAAATTGTACTTTTTTACCCTAATTGTACTAAAAGATTTTTTTAGTTGAAATTAATTTTTTTTAAGTTCATAAAAACCACTACATTTTTTATCGATAACTTTAGTAAAATTTTTGACATTTTGCCATTTATCTTAATACAGCTTAACTCTTTGCACTTGATAAATTTTTGTATTACATTATATTTGTACTATTCACCAAAACTTGAACAATGCATTAAAAATGTAGTGTCATAAGGGCTTTACATTTTTGTTTTTAAAATGAAAGGAAAATATAATTGTGAACAAAGCTTTATAAGCAATGGAGAATAAAGGTCAATGAGCAAAAATGCGTACATATAACATTCACCTTGCGTCGGGAAACATAACCCCTATTAAAATCAAAGATCGGTCCATACCCTAGGCCCCATAGAAACCCTACTTTCGGAATACAGTTTAGTACGCCTAATCGATTATTAATAATGCTATCATTACAAAATTTGGTACGTCCCAGTTTTATAGGACTATAAATGACACTGTGAAATTTCGTGAAGATCAGTCTATAATTTACCCTAGGCCCCATGGAAACCCTACTTCCGGAAAACATAATAAATAATGCTATCATAACAAATTTTGGCATGCCACACTTTTAAAGGACTAGAAATGACACTTTGAAATTTCATGAATTCCGGTCCATAATTTACTCTAGTCCCCATGTAAAGCCCACCCTGGTAAATTAAATAAATACGCCTTAAACCGCGGCCGATATAGATATTACGGTAAAATTTCTTCTAACTTAGCTTTATATGGCCAGAAAACATGTCATGTCTTTTTGTGGTTTACGGTCAATAATTTACCTTAGATTCCATATTTAGCAGCCTTCTGAAATTCACTCTAAACGATAAAACCAATTCCAGCCCCTTATTGAAATTAATTGAAATGTATATTTTTGAATACCAGAAATCACTCTGCGGAATTTTGGGACGATTGGTTCATAACTTACCAGGGCTCCAATATAAATCCTCCTCCTGAAAATCATTTAAGTTCGGCTAAAGCTGTTACGAATCATGCTATTTTACTCAAGATTGTCGGTCAATAATTTAATATAGTTCTAAGCCGCAACCAATTTTAATGATGATGTCTGTTTTCATAAAAATAGATTAATAATAAATAGACATCATAAAGATATCACTCCTGAAATATTCGAACGGTCGGTTGAGGGTATCATAGATTCGGCACAGCCGAATATAGTACTCTAACTTGTTAAGAATTATTTTTGTAAAGCTAATTGGTACTCAAAAAATTGAGTAGATAAAAAATTATAATTTATGAAATTGTATTACAAAGTCGTTTTTAAAATTAAAAAAAAATCGTCTCTATTTCTAGAACATACCCGAATATGATATTTATTACGATAATGTAGCGATTAATGTAGCATCTGACTCGAGATCAATAGCCATAAACCACAACTTAGAAAACGTTCGTATAATTGGCTTGAATTTACCTCTCAATTTGAAAAAATATAAAATGTATTTTTATTATTATTATTTATTAATAGATTTTTGTATGTACATATTAAATTCATTTACAATATGTTTAATATCTAAATCTATATATGGCATAACATTTTGTTGTAAGCCAGATTGGCACAATTCTGGGAAAGTAAATTTTATTTACAAAATATTGATTTTAACAATAATTAGTATTGTGGTTATTTTGTTGAACTATTTATGGTTTTTAATCCAAATTTTTAATATTTTTAATTAGGCTTAAGTTCATTAAATTTAATTTTCATTAAATTATTTTTATGAAGAAAGGTGTTTTACAACATGAAAATTAATTAAAATTGTTATTGATAATCTTTCATTCTTGACCGTGGCCGGGATTCGAACTTAAGCCTAATTAAAAATATTAAAATTTTGGATTAAAATATTGATTTTATATAATTTTTAATAAAAATTACAAGATAAATTATAAATTAATATTCTCATGGAAAACTAAAAAACAAATTCATTTAAAATAGATCTTCTATATTTAAAACAAACTTCTATATATTTATACAGGGAGAAAAAGTTTAACCCATTTACAGCCTGTTTTTAGAAAATGAAAATATTTGTTCGTTCGTAAAAAAAACGAACGAAATCAGATTTAGGTTTTCATAAAATTAAAAAACATCTCCGGTGAGTGACAAAAAAAGCTTTGATTTTTTTCTACATATTTTTGGTTCTTATAAAATGAACATCTTCGGAATAAATTAAAACAAAAGTGAAAAGAAGACGATAAGTAAAAGGCATTCGTTTAAAAAACCAATCACCAAAAAATTAAAAATAACTGCGATATTTTAAAGAAGGAAGCGAAAAAAACTAATACTATTCTTAAATATTCTATATAATTATAATAATTTCTTAAATATGTATTTACAGGTTCAAAAAAAATGGAACTACATACGCTCAAAAATATGTAAATATGTATGTACATTAGAGCGGGTCGACCTCCATACAAAAAAAGGTTGTGCCAGCAAACTATTAAAGACTGCAGTAATTTTCGAAAAACGTATTACTGTTTTGTTAAAATAGGTAAGAAAACAAAGGGCATTTGCACCGAAATGCGTGAACATATTTTAAAATAAAGGAACGATGGGAATTCCTTGAGTTAAATTTTTTTAATTGTTGGGCGTATCAAGTCTACAGTGCAGACGGTAATAAAATACTTGTCTGAGTCTCAATCTCTAGCAAGCAAGCCTAAAACTGGACGTCCACTTAAAATGTCCTTACGAGTTGAGCATTTAAAAAAGAGTTGTGAGTAAAAACTCTAAAACAACAGCCTTGTTAACTCGAAACACTTTAGAAAATTACTACAATATTAATGTTCATTCAGAAACAGTGCGAAGTGTTTGTACCAAAAAAAAGACATTAATTAGGGATATAAACAGATGAAAGCGACTCGACTTCGCACCTAAGTATGCGAACAAATCAATAGTCTTAAATTTAAATAATGAAATAAAGATTTGTGTTTATTTAAAATTTTTTTATTTTTTTAAATATCACCAATTTTTGGAAATATTATATAATATTATTTGTGTGACTGTACATATAGTGTAGTATAAAATAACACCGTTCTCCCGAATGTCCAAAAAAACTATTGCTATCACGCAAATTTCTTTAACATATCCATATGTTGATGTGCAGCACAATTTCTTTATGTATTTCTTTTATTTATTAGTGTTAACATTTTCATTAAATATTTTTATTTTTTTACTAATTTACTAACACTTTTTATAAAATATTTTGTTTTTGAAATTAAATTTTAATTTTTGTAAATAAAAGCCAGGGTTATCCACAAACACAAAACCTTTATTAAAAAAAATAATGGAAATTTACGAATATTAATGCATTGGCAATAATGTTGATACACGAAAGAAAAAAGCTCTATTTTTGTCAACCATGAATAGACGAAAGCTTTTAAATGTTTTTTAAAAACCAAATTTTGAACAGTATCATATTAATACGAAAACTTCAAGCGAGAAGACTTATGTTTTACAAAAACAGGCTGTTAGTATAGATATAACTTCATTCAAATTTAGTATGGTTTTACCAAAATATTGCATTCTAAATTCTGTGTATAATGGGCAAACACCAATAAAGTGAAAAGTATTTTCCGAAGCATCTAAATTGCACATTGTACAAATACCAAACATGTTATTTTTGAAAGACCTTGCATTCAAATCGAACAAGCTACCTCTAGCCCTTATTATTAACCCGAATTCTCCTAGCGTCGTCATATGAAGACAAAAACATTGGCAGCTTCAACTTGCTGGTGAACCGTTATTATTGCATAGAAACAAATGAAGCAATGACAATTGTGTTGTGTGTTAATTACTTTTCCATAAAAAAAATTGTTCAGCTTTGTGATTCAAAGAGTTCGTGTGTGGTAAATTGTTTTTTGTGAGAGTTTTTTGAAAAAGTTCAGAATTATGAGTTTGGCTAGAAAGTAAGTGTCAAAAACTTAATAAATTTTATAAATGTGCCCTAAAGTAATATAAAATAAAAACTAATACTAGTTTACAAGATTCTTGCTAAAAATCTTTATTCAAGTGGTAGAAGAAATATAATTTTTATGAGAATATATCTGATTGTCGTCAAATGACGACACTATGATACAACGAGTACTATCTGATTTAAACTTTTTTTTTTGTTTTCGGTTTTTTATCAGTAAATTTCTTAGTGTCGCGTTCATTTTGGATATTTAAGATAAAAAAAATGTATCAAACGAGTTTTACTTCGTACCTCCATATGTTGACGCCTTGACTGATGAAGGCTCAGATGAGGAAATCGAAGGAAATATTAATACTTCGTCTCGTAATCAACTTCTGGCACCTCCTGAAATACGAAGAAACAATGGAGAGCTTCCCACAAACACCAAACCACAAGACAAATTAACAAAAATAAATACATGAGAAAAAGAAAAACGAAATCATTTGGATGCTAGGAGGAAAAACATGGCAAATCACTGAAATTTTTGTACCTTTATTTTAATAGCGTCGTCATACGACGACATCTATTTTCTCGAAAACTAGACCCGATATGCCAGTTCTCTTTGCAGATATATACGAAAGGTATCATAGAGATGCAGTGAATCAAATAACATAACAATCGGACGATTATTTCATAAACCGGGAGAATTCGGGTTAAGCTGACTGTACGTGGAGAAAAATTTTAAGTATATAATGATAAAACATTGTAATCCAGTATAGAATATAGATCATGAAACTGTGAATCTTTTGCATTTTCTATGTAATCATTACGTTCCTTGAGTTTAAGTTGGTCCAATATAGGTTTTCACTTTTTGCTAAGAGGAGATATTGAGTTATCAGGGGTAAACTGTATATGTTGACAAAGATTTTCCCACTCTTTAGCCCAACAAATATTTTGTTCTATAATTTTTAATGCCAAAATACGAGGTAATGTGAGGATTCATACTTAATACTTTGTTAATATAGTCAAGATGAAGTCTTAAGGTAGATACGTATAAAGACTCTAGATCTGTTTCTATATACAAAATGTAATTTGGTGTAGCGGTCGGTAGATACAACATTTTCTTTATAAAAAATCGAAATAGTTTTTCAACCTCATGATATTTCACATATCCCCACACTTGCGCTGCATATAGCATAATAGATCTGGATAGTGCTTGAAATATTCAAAGCTTATTATTATTTTGTGTGATTTGAGGATTGTTTATGTATTCTTTGTCCACCTGTAATATTGATTTACATACATACATAAAATTATTAATACTAGCATTAACATATAAATTTCTCAAAAATTATACTTGTTATTTAAGAAAGTTATGTAGAAAATTCTTATACACGGAAGCGAACACATAAACACAATTTCAGTTACCCCAAAAAAAAAAACATGTAAATTACAATAAGTAAGTTGTATTAGTGTGTTGTATAATTTACACATTGTATTCTGTTTTCAAAATTCATAAATACATATTTTTAACTTTAGGCTACGAACACTATATTTTCACTAAAATTATTGAAAACTGTATAGTTATACAAGTGTATGTATCATTTGAGGTATTCCATACCATAACGCAATAAAATTTCCTGTAAAATTTTATGAAAATGTTTATTTATTTATTTATTTCATTGCTATGCATTTGCACTGATGAACGTAATTTTACTGCTACATGCAACTCTAAAGGTCGATTCACCCATGCGTTCCGAACAATATTTTTGACCGGACAATAATTTTTTTACAGAGAGTGTTCTGCAGAACGATTCACCCATCTCGGAAAATTTGTCCGGACAAACAAAGCTACCATATGGCTTACAGATGTAAGCGATTATACGAAGTGGCAGCACAGTTAGCAAACTATTAGTTTTTTTTATAAAAGTGTGTTTAAGAAAATGAACGAAAGAAGAAAATTAATTTTATTATTTTTAATTGAAGTGCATAAAACCCATTTACTAGCAAACAAAATTTATCAAAAAATGTTGAAAGTAAAAAGAATAGCAGTAAGAAAAATATTACAGAAAAGAAGAACAAACGGTGTTTTCAACACACTTGTTCCTGAGATGCGCCTTCATGACGTGGAATCGTTTATAAATTTTCACCGTATGGACCCCAATACGTTCAATGAAATCCTTGCAATTTTAGGGCCTGATTTGCATGGTATACCTATTCGTAAACATGAGCATATTACGCCGGCAGAAAAGTTTTACTTAACATTATGGTTAAGCTGCTTTGTAGCGTCTTCGCAGACTTTTCCATAATATTTGACATTCACTTCCTACAATAATTGTAAACATTATGTTAAAAAATATTAAAATTTACTATTTAAAATTTACTTACGACCAATTCCAATAGATTTTTCTATTTCCGTCCATATATTTTGTTTAAGGTACATAAGTATTTTTATATGAACGATTGCCCATATCATAAATACATTCTCTTCCTGGTTTTTTTATTTCTTCAATTAGTTTCAGGGCAATATTTTCTTTAACATCCATCTTTTGTTTAATTTTTTTTTTAATTATTCATCACAAAACGAAAAATGTAATATGTGGCAGCTCAATTCAACTTTTATGTACAAATTGAAAAAAGTGGCATCTCAGTTCATTTTGTTCGGCACAAGAATTAAAATTAAACCAATTCAAGAAAAAACGTGCCGAACAAAATCTTTGCTCTCTCTCTCAAAAGTAAAACGTCAAACTCAATATAAAAAAAATTTTGTCCGGACAAAAATTTTGTTCGGAACGCATGGGTGAATCGAGCTTAAGTACACAGCTCGACTCAGATTCCCTTCTGAATCGATCTAGCATTGTCCATCCGGCTGATTGGCTGTCTGCCTATTTAAATATTGTGAACAAAGTATAGGTCGCAATAATTTGCTGAAATTTAGTACATGTGTTCTAATTGTCATTAAGAAGTTCACTTTATTAATAACGATTTGTGAGTTTTTAAAATCTCACATAATTATTAACAGAGTATTTCATATACATACAATGTTAACACATAACATTAGCATTTGTAATGTTTACTCGAACAACAAATATGTTGATACATATAAAGATTAAACTTACTCCCTTGCAAATAGCTCACATACAAATACGGATCCCAAAATAGGTCTCAACGTCATAACTTCCATTTAAATTATGGTATTTATTAGGGATATCGGACGGTTATTATTCGACCGGTTTTAACCGGTTATTTTAGTTTATCTCAAGTCAAGTTTTGCGAATAAATCGTTTATTTTAGTAATGCGTTATTTACATACGTTTTCCTTACTTTTGTTATATATGTACCCGTAATTTAAGTATTTTTCTAATTGAATATTGGGCAAACTTGAACTTCTCATGTAGAATGTCAAAACAAAATGTAGCATAAGTCAACATTGCGCTATGTAAATACAAATCTCCAATAAAAGCGTGTGTTCTTGTTAAGAAACTAAAACCAATTCAATATATGTACTACAACAAAATGTTCAGTTTAAAAGGGAATTAGCAATTTGTGTGAAAGTACTCTAAATATATTTTTATACAGATGTTGTCTATGGAGATAATCGAACGGGATTAAGAAGACAAAGTAAGGTGTCTGAAGTGCCCTGAAATGATAAGTCACGACTTATTTATTACCTTTAATTAGTCCACCACCTTGACAAAATATACGCCAAATAAAAAAAAAACATAGTTGTGGTAAACATATTCTAAGAGCAACTTATTATGATAATATTCATGATTGCAGTCACCATATTACAATTATTATTGAACCATATTATAACCAAATATATCCTTAATATTACATCATAATATTTTTCCCTTACTAAGAATATGACTCTTATCATGTTAATCAAATTAAGATGAGAGGTAATAATATTATTGTCATGTTAATCATTATAAGTTAAGAAGTAAACATAGTATTAAACAGTTGACAATAAAAAATAAATTGATGTTTTTGTGCATCAATTTTTTTTATTATGTGGCACTTTACAATTTTTTTTAATGGACATAAACACAAGTTCTTTATTTTTGTTATTTTTTTAATTTAACTCTTTTTTTAATTGTGCTTCAAGAACTGACTAACAAATAATTCGATATTTAAAACAACCGACACAACTGGTTCAAAATTATTTTACAAATGGCGCTAACAAAATATTATTAGAGTAAACATATTTTGTTTGCTTCTTAAGCATACAACGACTACACGTATAGAAAGTTATCATGTCATGTTTGTAAGATGTTCTCAAACTTATCATTATTTAGTTGTTAGAAAAACAATTATTTTTCAGTCAACAATACTCAAATTTTTAATTGCGATAAACATTGATATGTTTTCAGTCACTATAATTTTGTTGATATTTAATAATAACAACAATTTTTTGTGTACGACAACAATATATTGTTACTATAATAATACACCAGTTGCCGTTACCTTGCCCAACCATTTTTTTCTGTGTATATTAGATATAGAGACCATATATTCCAAAAATTATGAAAAATTTCCTAGTAGTTCGTTGTCAGGTCTGAAAGGGCAATTGCTATATTTTTCACTTCGTTGAAAGAATATCAAAGTTATTGTATTTCTTTTTCTATTTCGCGCATCCACGAGTGTTTTTGTTTTTCTTGTACCTTACGGACTCCACTTAGTTTTGTACGACTTAAAATGACACCATAAAATTTTGTTATGATCCGCCACTAAATCTTGTACACTTTAAAAACTATATGACTAGAAAATGAGGTGCAAGATTTGAAGAGCTTAAAAAAAAATACTTTCATTAAAATAAAAGTTGTAAAATAATACAAACATAAATATCATAAAAAAGTTAATGTTAAAACACCAATTTTATAGTACTTTGCAGCCGTAATATCCAAATAATCGCTAGATACAAACATTTTAGGATGTAATATTTAATTGAATTTAGTCCTAAATAAAATTAAAAGGTGAAATAAGTCCGTTTTCTAATGGAACACCTCATATTAACTTACACATGTCTAAACTTTGAATATATCTTCCTTAATACACATATTTAAGTAAATACTTATAATGTGTTCAGAAGAATAATTTAGAGTATAATTAGAGTAGTACATTTATAGAATAATTTATTCACCATTACGTATAAGTAATATTTAATTTGGAAAACAATAATCATACGCTATAGTGCAGTTACTAAACATATTAAGTCTAAATTATACAACAGAATTGTATATTATCATACTGTGAATTTAATAAATTATAATACACTTAATTAAATAGTTCTAAATTATCTTTCGAATGAATAAATGCATTTAAGATTTAAAGTTACTGCAAATTAATTGAGTGTAAAGATTAAGAAAGGCAGAACTTTGTTCTTTATGTACCAGTCTGAAATAAATTGAAGCTTTAAATATAGAAATACTATATTTTGAAATTTGAAACATGAGCTTTAACATAGCCGCACAAAAAATAGTGTAAAGGCGTTAAATCGCACGATCTAGGCGGCCAATTGACCGGTCCCGAACGTGAAATAAAATTTTTAACGAACTTGCCTCTCAATAAGTCCATTGTTAAGCGTGCTAGGTGGCATGTGGCACCACATGTCATGCAAGTGAAGACTCTTGCATTTTGGGCAAAACAAATTGGATATCATCTCACGGTAGCGCTCACCATTCACAGTTACGTTACGATTTGCATCATCTTTGAAGAAGTACGGTCCAATGATGCCACCAGCCCATAAACCGCACCAAACTGTGACTTTTTCTGGATGCATTGGTAGCTCTTACAATGATTCTGACTGATCTTCACTCCAAAATCGACAATTTGGCTATTAACGTACCCATTGAGCCAAAAATGAGCTTCGTCGCTTAACACAATTTTTCGATAAAAAAGTGGATCGCATTTTGATAATAAAATTCAATAATTTGCAAGCGTTGTTTGATTTGTAAGACGATTCATGGTTAAATTATAGACCAAACTGAAGATGTTTGACGGTGAAACAAAACACGAAACGTGCGTCAGCTGTTTAAACCAGTGTTGCCAAAAATAAAATAGCTAAAAAATCACCCATTAGAAACATATACTAGTTCTTATCAATTGAGCAGGCTGAAGGATTTGTGAAATAACACTACATGACAGTTTTTTGAGCAAATGTATTTGACACCTAATCTCTATGTAAAATTGCGCGTGGAATACGAATGAGAAGTCGAAATTTAGAACAGTTTTCGAGATATTCCAAAATAAGATGAACGGATTATGTACTTCTCTTTTTTTAATGAAAAATAATAAAATTACTAAAATAACAATGGATTGCTATAAAAGAAATGACAGAGTTACAGGTGGACAGATGACAGAAACAGATTTGTTAAAGGTCACGTGTGTACAAGGCCGAAATCACTTGCGAAGGCAGCTTTGGAAGAAAAAGACAGAAGACATTTTTTGGTAGTGAAGTGGCAATGTGAAAAAACAGGCCGCAAAAATCAACACAAATGGCGTGATCAAAACCAAAATAACAAAACACAAACCACATTAAACAAATGCAATAGTTCAATAAACATTGTATTTTGTGCAAAAAAAAATTTATTTTGTAGTATTGTTTTGTTTTATATTATTATTTACATACTTGAATATTATTTACTCGTTTTGTAATAAACTTAAAAGTTAATTTTTACAACAGTTTTGCAAATAAATATCAACTTAATAAATTTGTGTTCATTGTATTGCGGCATAAAAGATGATGCAAAGAGAACAGGGTAGCTTCCTTAGAAAGAGACAACAAAAAACGCAAAATCTTCCGTCTCGTGCCATATGTGTTGAGTACTCTGTGACAGGGGGCAAAAGTTCAAACTTCATTGAAAATTTTATGATTTTTTGCAATTTTGCTCTTTTCAAGTTATTTTTATACCCTCCACCACAATTAGTTGTGAAGAGGGTGTACTAAGTTTGTCATTCCGTGAGAAAATTTTTATTATACATCTCAAACCCCATAAAGTATATATATTCTGGCTCCTTGAGTAATTTAAAGTCAAATTAGCCATGTCCGTCTGTCTGTCCTTCTGTTAAAAACACGCTCACTTTCAAAAAAATAAGCAAACTTGTTGTCAAATTGCTTGCAGTTATCCTAAGCAGTTTGGGATTAAGATCCAGCAAAATCGGTTGAGTAGGATCAGAGCTATAAATCAAAATGTGGAACGACCACCCTAAAAAAATTGATAATTTTGTTACAGAAACTTACATAAATGGCGGCCTAATCCACGGAATGACAAAAGATTTTGTAAAAGTTCGTTTTATTTGACTAGAAGTCACACTGTGTAATATCGTGAACATCAGTCCATAATTTAGCCTAGACCATACATACAAACCCTACTACCGGAAAACAGTTCAGTACGCCTAAAACCGTAATGAGTAATGCTATCATAATAGAATTCGTTACGTCACAGTTTTGTAGGACTAGAAATTACACTGTTAAGCTTCACGAAGATCGGTCCATAGTTTACTATACCCATATAACCCACACTCCCGGAAAACAATTAATTACGCCTTAAACCTTTATAAATATTGCTGTTAGAATAAAATTTAATACTTCACAGTTTTATAGGACCAGAAATCACACTAATAAACTGATGGTGATGATCGGTCCATAATTTATTAATGACCCCAAATAAAGCCCACTTTTGCAAATTAATTAAATACGCCTAAAACCGTATCAGATTTAGATATTGCGGTAAAGTTAATTCCAACTTAGCTTCATATGGCTAGAAAAAATGTTATGCAATTTTGTGATATACGGTCCATAATTTTCCTTAAATCCAGTGTTTAGCATCCTTTTAAAATTCACTGTAAACGCTTAAACTAATTTCACCGCTGCGTTGAAATTTATTCAAATTTTTGTTTTTTAAACCAGAAATTACTCTGCAGAATTTTGGTGGGTTTCGTTCATAACTTACAATGGCTCCAATATAAAATCCCCCTCCTGAAAATCATTTAAGTTCGGCTTAAACTGTTACGAATCATGATATTTTACTCAAGATTGTCGGTCAATAATTAAAAATAGGTCTAAGCCGCAACCAATTTGAATGCTGATGTCTGTTTTTATAAAGATAAATTAATAATAAAAAGATATTCGGTGGAGGGTATCAAATATCAAATGATATTTTAAGAGATAGTGCAAGCATTGCCAATAATTCATTTATTAAGAAAAACGAAAATTGAAGGGCTCGATGTATGTATATGTATATTTATATATTTTCTCTACGTAAACGAAAGCGGCCAGTTTTCGCTACTGAACACCTTCTACTGTAAACAAATATATTTCTTTAAACAGTATGGCCGTTATAGTGCCAAAAGCTTGGCCATTACATTTGCATGAGGGCTAGGTTAAATAAGGAACTGAATTGGCCCCGACTAATCTGTCGTATACAAAACATTTTTAACAAAATTTTATTTTCAAAAATTTTCTATTGCAGAAGGAAGGAAGACAGAAGGAAAAATATCAGAAGAATTTATCCGAGTTTTATAAGAATCCATAATAACATAGAATATAAGATGATTATTTAAAACTGTTACAAGCGGAAAGAAAAAATCTGTAAACCCCAATTTTTGATAGTTGGTATTGGTCTTTGCGCCAAATCAAGCTCCGTAAAGTTATGGTCTGCTTTTGTTGGTTTGCAACACTATGCCGCCTTTATACATACATACATATATTTAGATTATATATTTAAATTTTCATATCCCAAGCTCATTTCTACTAATCACTTTTCATTGAAAGCACCTAATCTGAGACGAAATTTGCATACATACGTATATGAAGGTCATAATAATATCAGTGTAAATCCCAAGCTAGCTTTCCCTCAACAATAAATTTCAGTGTATTTATCAAATATGGAAAATTGTGAATTTTGCACGTCATACAGAAATCGTAAATCCCATTATTTTAGTGATTTTTTTTAAAAATCTTGAACATTTTGAAAAAATTTGTTAACATTGTATTGTACGTTGCATAAACTGCAACTTTTAAACAGTTAAATAACAAAAAAGTTTTACTTAAGCGGTTGTCTTTAAACATAACGTTTAGAATAGCGTTGATTTAAATTTTGTTTATATATAATAACTCGGTTGCTTTTTTCGTAGTTAACCTAGATTAGATTTAAAAATATTTTACCATTTACACGAGATTTTATATGGTATATCTAAAAGTTTTTTTAGGCTGCATGTTATGCTCGCATGTTATGTTTGCGAAAACAAAAACTGCATATGTACATAAACAAGGATGACATATGAAAATATAAGCAAATATGTGCAAAATTGGCTTTACAAAATATACTTTATATGGGCGGTTTTCATGTGCTTCACTTCTATTGTTTTACAAAAAACTACAAAAAAATCGCACAAGAGATTTTTTGAATTTTTTTAAGTAAACTTTTATATTCAACTAAATAGTTTATATAGTTTCCTATATGCAGGCTTTCAAGGTCATTAATTTAATGTAAATAAAAGATTATTTATTTCATTCTCAATAAAATCCGACGTTTCGTTGGTATTCTTTCCAACTTCTTCAGGGATTGAGTTTTTATTAAAATCTGGCAACATTGTAAAAATACAAAGTAAAAAGTAGTCAATAATAACAATAATTATAATCTTAATTTTTGACAAATTAACTTACAATAATCTTTTTCGTCAGTTTACATCATTTATAAATTATATCGCAGTATTTTGTAAAGGTGGACAGCACAACACAAAACTTAAAATATTAAAATAAATGTATGTAAATATAAAAATTATCACAGAAAATTTGTCCTTTTTTGATCACAGTTGTTTTTATTACTAAAGTATTGCAATGGTGTAGTTTGCATTTGTATTGTCTTTGTCTTCTTTTGTGTTTATTGCACTTGTCGATTTTTGTTGTATTCTTAAGCTCTCCAACGTGTATCTTTTATTTTCTCTTTATCTAAAATTCTCACATTTTCAAAGTTTGGCCTGTGTCCGTTTTCAATGCAGTGTTGTGCAAGTGCAGTTGATTGTTTTCCTCTTTTTATATCAGCTTTATGTTCGTCTATTGTCACGCCTAAATTTCTCTTTGTTGTACCAAAGTAGATTTTTCCACACTCCTCATTTTCACCTCCGTCACATTCAATTTGATAAACAACATCACTTTGATCCCTACCAAGGCGAATTAACTACAGGTGGTGTCGAAACGGCATCTGAGTTTGACAGTTCGAGCTTATTTGTTTTGATTTGTTAGTGTTTTGCTAATAATGGTTGACGTTTCGAGCTAATGGCACTAACAATGCAATGCAAAAATCCCTATGTTGTTTCTGTTGTTTTTGGATTGTTGTAGTTCCGACACCACCTGTAGTTGAATTCGCCTTGATCCCTACACTCAATCTTTGTTTTTGTTTGTGTAAATAAGTTATGTATTGTCTTATTTGATTTATGCGCGAATATTATTTGTTGGTCTTTTATTATCTCTCTCAGTTTGTTGTTCTCAGTTAGTCTTGGTATAAAGGGTAGACTATAGTAGTTGGTGTTGCCAGATGTGTCATTTTTGTTTTTTTCCCCTGATGAAATATTATTTTTAACTTTAGTCAGTAATGAATTGATCAACCCCTTTGGAAAATTGTTTTTCATTAAAATATCCTTTATTCTTGTCATATTCTTAAATTGAAATTTTACGTTGCTTATTTTTATAACTTTGTCAATTAGATTCATTGCTGTATTTATCTTCTGTTTCATGGGTTGTGTTGAGTGGAAATTCACCAAGCGTCCAGAAGCAATTGGTTTCATATACCAATCTGTTATTATTTTGGCATTTTGTCGGAATATCTTCATATCCAGATATGGTATTGCATTGTCCTTCTCCCTCTCTAGAGTAAATTTCAGTTTTCTTTGATATGAGTTAAATGTTTTCAATATTATGTCTTCGTCTTTGTATTTTATTATGGCAAACAAATCATCCACATACTTTGTGATCAGTCTTATTCGTATATTGTTCATTTGTAGTTCTTCAAAACATTGTTCCATTAAGTGGTCCAATATAATGTCGGCTGCAGTCGGTGATAATGGGTTGCCCATTGGCATCCCGTATGTCTGTTGGTATAATTTGCCATCATGCATAATGCGAATTTATTCTATGTTACAAGAAAATACAATATAATAGTCTGGTAGTGTATAAAAGTCATTCCTAAAGATTTAAGGAATAGAACTATTACAAAAAAGCTTTATAAAATAAATAACTGAAATTTAGCTCAGAGAATAAATTTGAAAAAATAAAAAATGTTGAATATAATATAAAGTAACCTACGAAAGGAAATAATTCCCAGTTTCTATTTGTAAACTTTTATAGAAAAATAAATGACGCCATCCCATAAGCACATTATACCGAAACTATTTTCCGGAAAAAATATTCTAGGAAATCCTGGAAATTTCTTTGCAAATTCTTTAATTTGAATGTAAGGTTTTGTGACAATGGTACCCACTGTAACCTCAGGAAAAACTCCCAACAAAAACATTTCGAAAACGAAACGTCGGATTTTATTGAGAATGAAATAAATAATCTTTTATTTACATTAAATTAATGACCTCGAAAGCCTGCATATAGGAAACTATACAAACTATTTAGAGTATTAAAAAAAGGTCGATCAACACTTATAATTGTAAAGACGAATAATTCTAGAGATTTGTTTGCAAAGGGCTCAACTTTGTATGTTACTAACTGTTACTTCATACATCCAAAGGATATTTAACTATTTGGTGTTACATCCTATGGGGAAAACTGGTAAAGCCAATACCTGACATGGTAAGGTGAAATTGGACGACATTTTTTCTTTCTAAGAGCTTGATTAAGGCTGTCCTGAGATCCTTAAATTGTACCGCAGGAATTTATAATCCCCAGGACTCTAGCACTGGTTATTGGTTGAGGCTCCTTAGGGGATCGCGTCAAAGAAGATCTTAAAAAGTCATCTTAAGGGCTCATTCACATCAAAATAAAAAAAATTTAATTATTTTTAATATTAAGAAAAAAACAGTTTTTATAACATAAACTTGTGAAAATTTTGTGAGCATTGCATTACAAATTCGGTTGAATTGAATGTTGTATTAAAAATAATCTAAACCGTTTTTTCTACGTTTCGTTAATGCATTTTAACATTAAAACTGCACATAAACATAAAAATATCTTTAAGATATAGTTTAGCTTAGCAAAATTAAAAAAAAAAAAAAAAAAAAAATAAAGGTTAAAATTAGTTTAAGTAATCTAAAAATGATTTGAGCTTAATTTTTATACATAGTTTTATTAATTAATCTCTTTATTGTTTTATTTTTTCATTAATAAAATGTAAAACAAAATGTTTATTTAAAAACACAATTTTAAAAAGCACATATAAACAAAACTTTTGACATTTCTGGCATGACAAAAAAAAATAACCGGCTGACTTTTCGCCGCCACCTGTAGTTAATTCGTCTTGACACAGCTGTTGTGTTTACTACAGTGTTGTGTTATTTTGACACAACTTTAAAGTATTTTACAGTGTTGTATTCGCCTTGATTGACGTTAGAAACGTAAAACTTGTCGACCGACAAGTCGATAGTTAGAGGGCCGATTAAAAGATTGATAATGAGTGACTTGTTGTCGCTCGCTTAAGTTACCGATCAACATCGTGGGCCAGGCAGCAACTCTTTTGGCCAAATTTAATTGCAATCGATCTGGTGCAACTATAGTGCCTATTATAAATTGAATTCGATTTTCGAATGCAGTCATAATAGCTGCCATAATAGGGCCCATTCGATAAAAAAAAGCACAGATTTAAGATTCGGCTTATTCACAGTAAAACATTTTTATCAGCTAGATTAAAAAAAAAATGGTGGGAAATTTAAATTTAACACGACCACGACGGATTCATGGTTCAATTATATGTTTAAGAACATAAGCGCTTACTGGAACTGGCCAGCAGCAGAAAAATGTTGAAGGAGGCTATTCCAATATGTTGGAAAGGGAAATTAGTTTGTCGAATGCAACTCATAATAGGGACCTTAATACCTCATTAAACATTATTATCTCTCCCAGGAATCGCTAATAATCTTATAAATTACTGATTTTTAACACAATTCAGAGAAAATATTTTATTATAATAATAAATACGTCCATTTAGTATGTTTTAGCCGTAGAAATAAGAGATGCCCATATATTCATTTGATCCTACAGAATTATAAATGTACATACAAACAAAAATATAATGTTTCACAAGTGTTTAAGACTTTAATTAAAGGGATTTTAAAAACAAACAATGAAAATAGGATTTGAAGAGTTCAGTGCAAGTGAGAGATAAAATAAAAACTTAAAAAAAATATACACAACTTAAAAGTGAATGGCTACAGAATATAATACCAGGCGGTTAAGTAACTTTCCCTAAAAAAAAAACTACACCGAAGTTGCAGTTGTTTCGGATTATTTTTGCTACAAAAACAGTTAAGTGTAGTAAAATATTTTCCATGATTAAACACCATGTGCGGCTAAAGAGCCGGGCATTAAAATGAAAATATTCTGCATAGCTAGAGGGATAAATTTAAAACTCTTTTATAGTAGGGGGTGGGAGAAGGTAAGGAAAAGTGAAAGTTTATATGTGGTTAGAAACATGTATAGTTAAAACTACTCCAGAAAATCTATAAAATAAAACGTGGGAGAAATTAAACAGCAACTAAGCTTAAGTTGATCGTTATATAAAGGATTCTGTTTGAATTTGATGTCAGAAAAGACTAAAAGATTTGTCTAAATAACTGACAGGATACTATATTCTAAATTTAAAGGGTATTATGAATTTGCACAGTGTAATATTTTTGAAAAAAAAAATGGAAATAATTCTTTATTTTGTAAAAGGTTTTTCTGATTAGAAAAAAAATTTCAGGTGGCAACTAAGGACTTGTACATAAGTTTTAGTTTTGGATTGGGGTCTATAAACGTATCATAAGGGCCGCCTAAACTAGAGTACTTCGGGTATATCAAAAATTCTTAATTTTATAGTTTATCTCTTGTATTTTGGGAAATATTGGACTTAAAAACTTTAAATTTGCTGTCTTCGACCTTCCTTTGTCTAGAATTTTGCAAAAAGAAGACACAAATTTATCATGATTTTTTTTAACATATTTTTTTAAGAACTCCCAGCAAATTGCCTGATATTTTACAAAAGAGAATTGTGCAAAATCTTTTGTAATTTGAAAGTTATATTAATTTGCAGTTTAAATCCTGAAAAGTGTTTTTTGCCATTTTTAGCTGAAAACGAATTTTCATTCTTTTTTATAAAAAACAAATAATTTACTAAGCAAATTTTCTCGAAGTCTCTTTTATTGACATGCATGTTCATACAAGTTTGAATTTTTAAGTACGACTCGCAATAAAACGATGTGAAAAGTAATTTAAATTTGGTACGAGTTTATCTTTCTGTGTGTGTTTTATACTTAAATGTAATATGTAAACTACTATACAATTACTGTAAATAAAATTTGTAAAATATTTAAGGGTTGTTACTATAATAAATCAAATACTAATTAAAATATAATGATGTAAGTGTTCAATTACAGTATTGATTACACAAATGTTCGTTTTGGAAAACATAAATTACACTATGTAATTAAACTATTTTCACAGCAAAAAAATTCAGATTATTATCAAAAACTAAAATAAAATTTTAAGTTCCTTAAGCTTATTTAGAAAGGCATCATTTCAAAGAAACTCTTAAGTTTAAAAGTACTTTCTGTGCTAAAATAAAATTACTTTTTAACAATATTTGTGTTTTAAGTTTGAATCTTGTTTGTGGTTACTTATCGATTTTGTGGCAGTTTTTTGTGTTGACAGAACAAATATAAGAACAAGTTTAAAAAAACTTTTAATCTTTGGAAATTTGTAAAATGAAGACACAAAGAAAAGAACATCTGAACTTTAATCCTTTAAAAATGTATGGAAAACTTAAACAAAAAGACACATAAAAGCTTTATTTCATTTCTCTCCTTTCACTTCTTTAAAGAGAAGTATGTCAACATTTTTAAATTGTAACAAAATGCAGTAATATTTATATGGGAGTAGACTATCCACTGTATTAATCGGCTTTTCATTATTCGAGCATTTTTTCGCCAATCGATTTCATACGAGTGAAATTGAAAGCGAATAAAGTTTAAAAACAATCTGTTTTAAAAGTTAATAAGACCCAATTTTTCAATACTACCTGTTTTGAGTTCTTATGTTTAACAATATAAAAAAGTTATTTAAAAAGTTTTTCAAAACTCGCTGGCACTTCTCACAAAAACTGCCGGGCTTACAAAGTCTAAAACCAAATAAATAATTTAAAAAAGTAATAAAAAGTATGAGTTGGCTAAACGAATTATTCGTTAACATAATAAAAATAATACCTTAATTTTCATTATATTAACGAATAATTCGTTGAGCCAACGAAAATTTTTTAATAAACGTAATTCGTTTGCTTAACATACATTTTCATTGGATTTTTGAATCAGTGTACCCTGATGAGTTGTCTTCACTGCCTGCTTAACTTTGGCTTTTTAATCATTTTTTAAATAAGCACCTGACATATGGCCTAATCTCACGGTGGATCTCAAATACTGGGCGACCAACAATATGCTTACCAATCGCCCCTGAGTGTGAGAGCGACCGGCTGGCACAGGTAGCAATTTGAGTGCATAATTCGGCAAAATTATACATTTTTTCCGTGTTTAGGAGTTGGAGTTATTAAACCTCCGTTGCTTTTGGAAATATGCTAGCAACTTCTGTTAACAGCTTCTGTTAGCAGCATCACCTAGGGAAGATCCTTCCTTAGGCCCAACTTTCCTACAAGTGGAGATAAATCCGCCCTTTGGTGTAAATTTTGAAAAGTAAAGACAATCCTTCTGAAAGACAGAAAGCATTTTCCACTAGAAGCATACTAACGGAGGCCTCAACCAATAGACATTCAGGTGCCTCCTCACTAAGTCCTGTTTTGTATTGGCTTAAACTTATTTTCCAAGAGGACACAACACCAAAAGGTGAAATATTTTCAAGATATCCCCACATACCCTTATTTATAGTTTATTTAAAAAAGATTTTTTTTTTTTTTTGTAATTTGTTTGATCTTTTTTATTGCATTAAAAACTAAATGTATTTTTTAATTCTTAATTTTATTTAAAAGTTTTCTCATTACACGATTATTTTTTTCCCAACGAAAAACTGCACATTAAAGAAATTTGGTTTTCTCAATGTCTAATTTGCTTCTATTCTGTGGCAAATCTAAACAGCACTCATCTGCCAATTATTTATTTTCCTTTTATTTGCCGTACAGATAACTTCAATCAGCTGACCTGAGAGGTGTTGCCAGCTGAAAACAACGTTTTTGTCGGTATATTGAGAAACCCAAAATCGTTAACAGACAGTTTATCGCTCTAATAAATTTTTGTTGACATTAACTAACAGACAGTTTACCGATACATTGGGAAAATGGCCATTAGTACACTGAAAGAAGTTTATTCTCCAAAGTAATGAATTTCGTTTGTTAAAACAAGATAATTAAAAGTCCATATATAATTTCTTGCTTTTAACTTATTTTGTTCTTATTTAGTCAAATATTCTTAAATAGAGTTGTAAAAGTATTAAGTATTTAAGTATTAGGTACTCATTACCACGTATTTTGTTGAGTATTCGATGCATAAAAGTAGTTACTGAATACCTTAAGAGATGCAATTTTTTAGTAATATGCATAATATTGTAATTTTGAAACTTTGTCTCTTGCCGTTCTCCAGATAAACAGAAAAATAACAACGACAAGGGATTTCTCGGAAAACTAGAGGCAGTAGTGGTCATTACTGCACCGATTTTTCTGAATTTTAATAGCAAACTTTAAAGGAGTTTATGTGACATAAAAACTTTACAACCTAGTCGTCATAATTTTTGGGGTATTCGAAACCCCCATTTCAACAAACACACGGACATACGCATAAATGTTTAGACGGACATCGTGAAATCAACATTCATGGAGTTCTCTCACTCGAATCGAAACAGGAAAATGTATTTCCTTTTCTTTCTTAAGCTGTAGAGAATCAACACGTTTTTACCTTTATCAAAAAAATAAATGAATATACCTATGTACTTCAATCTTGTTATTTCTAAGTATTTGAAGAAAAATTTTTTGTTACAAGATTCTGTTGTTTTGGGATAAGAATGTTACATTATTTGAATCGTCTAAGTATTGCTTATTTTTTTAGAAAACTTAAAATTCATAGTATAAACACAACTGGGACGAATAACGAACTTCGCATAGAACGACGAATCCTTCAACGAGAATATGTGCACAAAGAACGGGCATTAATGTCATTTAAAATTTGTTTAATTTAAAGTAAGAAATACCTTGAACGCCAGATTATATAAATTTTCGTTTTTCTTAACTTCCTTAATTTTTTCGCAGCTCTGTAGCCATTTTTTCTTTAATTCAGTTTTTTATTAAAAGTTTTTTATAAATTAATTTTTATTATTTTTCGGTTTACATTTGTCAAATCATAGTGTGACCATATTTCAACAAAAAAAAAAAAAAAAACATTACTAATTAAAACAAAAAAAAAAAAAAAAATAGCTTAAAACAACATTTTATGTATTTTACGAATGTAACTTTAGTTAAGATTTAGATTAATTTATTAGTTATTTTGTATTTATTAGTTATCTTGTGTTCATAAGTAATTTTATTCGTTTACATTGTTATTAAAAATTGTTATAATTTAGTATACTCCAATCCCAATGTGCAGAAACACTCGAAATTACCGTTAAAAAAGCTTCAGTATAGGTGGTGAAATTATGTTAACATAAGTGCCGCCATAAATCAAATAGAGTAGTGAATAGTAAAGACTCGAACCTTCGAAAAACATTTCGAATGCTCTAGATGGCCGAATTGTAGTATAAATCAGTGTTGAAAAATTTAGTACTTTAGTACTTTCTTCATATTAAAAATACCGAAGTACCCCCGCGATGTTTTTAGTACTTTTTTATCATTTGCGCTTTTTTACTTTTTAACTGTGATGTGATCATTTCGATAGCAGACTTTGGTAATTAAGTGTTTGTTGCAATATTTATGTTGTTGTGTATTAAAAAAAATCCAGTAGGTGAGTTATATGAAAATTTTACAAATTTATGAGTACGCGAACTTATTTCAGTAAAATCCAGTACAAATTTGTACAAATATTGAAAAGCAAAGCGAGGACGCCAGGATCCATATTTTGCTATCCAGAATAAGATGTTTGATTCTACAAGTGGCAAGAAAATTAAAAAAGGATTCATTGGATAATATAATAGTGGAAAGTTCAAACGAAAACCATTTACTTTTAAATGAAATTTTTTGTGGAACTTGATTTGAGTCAATTTTATTTAGAACATGCAAAGTTAACAAGGAAATTATTTATAAATTGAAATAAACTGCAAAATCATTTTATTTAAGACTTTGCGAAACATTAAGAACTAAATTTTGGTTTGATAATAAAACCTGAAAAATGATAAGCAGCTTCTCTTTAGAATATATTGTTTCTGGGAAATCCAACGAGAAAGAAATTTATAAAAATAGCAATTTTAGAACTGAAAATATTCCGATTTTTTGGAAAAATATAGCCAAAAATAAGAACGTAATGGATGAACTACTGTTTGCTGACATTTCACGTATTGCTTTTGGAATTTTATCGATTTTGTCCTCAGCATAAGTTGAACGCACATTTTCAAATGTAAAAAGCAAAGGAAAAAATCGTTTATACGTAGAAACTTTTTCAAGTTTGATTAAAACTAAGGCCTGGAACAGAATAAAATAGTTGTAGTAGTAGCTGAAACTAATGAAGGCTCTGTTGCGCAACAAAGTTCAAAATGTCGAATTTTTACGCTTCAACTTCAACTGCAACGTCTACTACAAATACGTATTCTGTTGGCACTACTTTGTAGGTACCGTTTTTTTTTTTTTGACCATTCTGCTCCCAGCGACCATTCTGCTCCCAACTTAAAGATCTATTAAAACCAAATGATAGTTACTGTTGTAGTTATAACATTTATTATGATCTCTTGAATTAATTTGCTTTATTTAACAAAATGTTTGTGAGTACAGGCATAAAACTTTATTTTTCTAAAAGCTAACTATTCTAAGCTATAATGCCTAATAAATCACTGATGGTTTAAACACTGGTTTAGTTGAACTAAACTTGAATTTATATATAGTTTAAACTCAACAGCCATAAATCAGTGTCCCATGTATTATATGTTGTTAAAAAAATAACATGTGGCAGCACTACGACAAATGTTGGCAAATTCATATGATTTGTACTGGTAGTTTAAACGGCCAATTTCATGCGTTTAAAGATGGTTTATATGTTTAATGATTTATAGATTTGTTGGTTTAAACACATTTTAAACCAGAAAGAGAGTTTAACTTGCTCTGATTTTTTAGCCCTAAGTATGTAATAAATGTAAAAGTCTGAATAATATAACTTTGCAAAAATTAAAATATAAAAAGTCCACCATATACATTTATGTGTACAAAATTCAAATTTTTAATTTATTTACTTATACAAATATAAACGAACCTTACTCTTAAGCCCCAGTTAGAAAACAGTATCAGTAACGTTGCAAATCGGCTGCTTCATTTTGTTGTATGTACTGTACTGTCAGCTAACTGGGGCTTTATGTTTAACAGAAATATTATTTACATGTGTACCTTAAATAAAAAATAATCTTTGCTCTTAAATACATAGATAAATGAATTAAAATAAAACATATTTTGTTCTTTCACTTTCATAAATGATTGTTTCATTTTTTAACAAAAAGTACCATTTGGTAAGAAAAGTACTATTTTAGTTGAATTTCAGTACCATTTCAAAATTTGAATTTTGCAACACTGGTATAAATACTTGCGGCGGCTAGCATAGTAAGATCATTCTAAGTTTAAACTTTATGAAGATAAGAGCGCATCACGCGGAGAAAATTATAGTGAGTTGTGAATAAAAGCTGTGAATTACGGTTGTTAAAGTGAGTAAGTAATAAATAGAGCTGTGTAAATAATAAATAAGTGTTATAAATTGTAAACAGTGTTTAAAGTGTTGAGTTTTATTTATTTTATTTAAAGTGCAATAAAGAACTCGAAACGGTTTATTTTAAAGGAAATAAGCCAAAACGTTATTGAAAGGCAGTATGTATAATATGAAAGGGGATAATTCAAATAAAAACTATTTTTAAATAATAATTAACATTATTTGCTAAAACACTTAAGAAATTCTAATAAAAAGCGGTCACTCTGTTTAAATTTATTCGTCATTCGTATTAGGGAATGGTAATCGATTTCGATTTCGATTTTAATCGAAAATCGATTTTGTGATAAAAAAATCGATTTTTTGCAATCGAACTTACGCATGCGATTTTATACTGAAATTGTTTATTGGGCTTAAAAAATCGATTTTATTTATTTTTATTAAAATTTTGGCAATTTTTAATTTAATCTTTATTTATTTAAATTATGCTCATGCACAATAAAACTTGAGATTTTTTTTGTGGGTAATACGCGTGTAGGTGGTATGTTTATGCAGTTTTTTAAGTTTTAAGTTGTAGTTTTAAGTATTTACCTCTTAGTATCCTTGGTATACTTTCAACTTTAATATAGCAACTCTTGTTCTTGAGAAATTAAAGTCATTAGTGGACAGTGAACAAAACAGTCCAAACATATCGAGCCGAACCAAACCCTGAATGATAGTTTTGTGAAAATCAACATATTATAGAAACACAACAGGTGAATAAAACCATGGCATTCCTGTGGAAATACGCTTATATTCAAACAGACCTGTGTACGAGCGATAATTAAATCTAGTTATAAGCAAAGTGAAAAACAAAAAGTATGTAATTTGTCCTAACAAATACGAAATTACAAGGAAATAAATCTGCATCTTTCCGACATCAATAACATGCAAACGTTTGTTTTCTTAAACTAACTTAATAGTAACTTAGCAAAGAAACAGTCACCACCGATCAGGAACTATTGTCATAATCCTTTGAAATACTATCCACACATTCAGGCTTGTCACAGAAATCAATTGCGATCAAAAGTTATTTCATTTTATGTGAAGCAAGATACGAAATCACTTTCGATCGGAATTGATTCATGTGACAGGTCTGAACACATAAACATAAGAACACAATTTTAATGTGAAATGTACATACATATCGTACTTGTTCCTTTAAAGGCCATCTCAAAATTTGCACATTTTCACTTTTTGCAGGAAAATTATAAACAATAGTCATATCTATCCACTGTAAAAATCTTAGTTCAATTTCTCTAGTAGTTTGCCCAAGAAATGGTGTTGTATCCCCCTTTGTGATATAAGGAATAAGTTTGCAAATTAATCTTAAACGATTTTGAAATCGATCTTGAGGTTCGATTAATCGATTTCAAAAACTGAAATAAAAGAAGTCGATCGAAATTCGATTTTTGAATCCATTTACTATTCCCTAGTTCGTATGCGTAAGAAATAGAAATAAACCTATCGCAGAGATCGTTACGCATGACGAATTTTGGTCTACGCAATGGTTGTGTCTATTTTTATATACACCAATATGTTCTAATTCTGACAACGAACATTCGTTGCGAACAATTCGTCGTTCGTCCCAGTTGTGTTTCTAGCATTACTTACTTGAATCGAATTATAATTTCATGTTTAAGAAATATTTTCCTAAAGCAATTTACTTAGGTGTATAATGGGAAACTTTTGATTGAAAATTTAAGGCATTAACATAAAAGCTTTATTTAATTTATAAATAAAATGTTTTGATTCGAGAAACGAATGGTTTGAACTAAGCATGCTTTTCTTGCTATTTTGTTATATATGTATATAGCAACGACTGAATTTTTTTTCGCTTTGAGTAATAACTTTTTCTTTAACTAAGCCACACATATATTTAGAATAAGAAATTTTTGGCTTGGACGAGAATCATGCAAATTTTTCTTGGTTCAAGTTATGTTTTCTGGTGACTTAGTAAATACTTCGTTCCGTGTATTATAGACCGGGTCGACCTCCATACAAAAAAAAAAAGTTATGCCAGTCACTCCCTAGAATGAAATTTATGTCAGTGAAATTTTTAAAACAGGAAAAAATTTGTTTTTGCCACGCCCCCAAATACAGTCCTTTTGGTTTTTATATGTAGCGCTGCCATTTAAAGTCTCATCATATCGCATATAGTTGTTAATGGCTTGACAGTGGTTTCATTTTTGCTCTAGCTGACTTTTTAATCCGACTTCAAATTATGGGCGCCACTTATGCCATCTCGGATCCTTCCCCCAAATGTAACATTTTTTCAAGTGTCAAAAAAGTTCTTCTAAAACTAAGTTTTTTTTTTCTTATCATTATTTATTTATTGAATCTTCATATATTAAATATGAACTAACAATAATTAATCAAATCTTATCCTAATACTTTATTTATGTCCTGCCAGTGCCAGACAAAAATTTTCTTCATCACGGGTTCTGTTCACATATTTAGGTGTTTATCGCTCATCTTATTATGTAAGTGCTGCAGTGTCAAAAAACAAAGTATGTGTAGCTTTTTATATGCTCACTTTAAGACACGCCTTTAAATTAAGCCCCTTTTTATATTCATATTACATTAAACAAGATAGAGGCCAATACAAACCAAACAAATTTCCATCAGTCACGCGCTAGAACAAAAGGTATATTTTATTAAGTTTAAAGAACTTTAAAAACACTGTTTTTGCCACGTACACACAGAAAAAATCTAGTTAAAAACATAGAAAACAAGGTTGATTTAAGATTTTTCGGTGGTGATTTTGCTTTATACGTTTTTCATGTTAATTCATCCTGATTTTACAATAACTTGCGAACAACATTTTTTTCTTTTAAAATAACTATAATTCATGCTAATTTAACATTGCAGTAAAGTTAGAGCAAAATGTAGTTTATATTGAAATAACAATCCGAATCACGGTAAATGAAAGTTATTTCAAGTTGAAACAACGTGAATTTTATGTAGAATCAAATTGGTTTAAGTGTGATATAACAGTGTGAAGAAGCTTCAGAGACAACATATGCATTTATTTAAGAATAATTCAAAACACTTACCCCTGTAGTACATGTTTCACTTATTTTGTATTCTCCTTTGTTAATAGAATCCTGAGCAGAATGGCCCGATATGGTTTTGGTCATCATTCTACTTTGAAAACTTGATGTACTATTAAAATAAATAATTTTAATTAAAAGAATACGGGAATATTCTTCTTTTTATAACATATTTTAAACATGAAAATAAAAAAATGTACACACTTAAGTATGTATGCATGTTAATTTAACAAGATAAACTTTTGATTTAAATATAAAACAGGTTTTTATGGATTCAATAATGAATCCATATTTATTTATATTTTAATATTTTTATTTTTTTATTTTAACAGTGAATAATATTAAATAAACGTGATTTAAGGTTATTTTATTTAAAAGAAATATGAAATAATGATAAATTTAAATACTTTTGCAGAAATTTACTATGATTCTCAATCAACATTTTTCCATGTTAATTTTACATTGGTACGTATGCGTATGCCACAGCGCTCCTCTCCCCTCATTGCACGACATTGCTTTTGTGTTTATCTAAACAGGGATATTTCTAGGTTTTAATTTCATTAAAATTAAAGTTAGAGGCAGAAGTTGCCTCTCACATAGGCTCTGTTATCTAAATGTTCATATGCATTGCTTAACCCTTAAATGTGCATTGTATCTTTTAAGATACAACCAAAAAAAAAAATCGTACGGTTCCAATTTTGGACCAAATTGAATAAAAATAAATTGAACGTATTTAAAATTATATAACTCATTTTTTAAAAGTATTTACAAAAGCTTTTTGTTGCAAAATGTGGCTACAGACCGTTATTTAATGGTTGTATCTTTAAAGATACACCGCGCATTCTTCTACAAATTTCACATTCGTTTTTATTTGAATTATGTACTGCGTTGCGGTGCAAGTTCATTTATATTTTATGCTCTGAACAAGCAGGTTCTATGTTCAGCGTCTTGGTTTCATTACACGATTAATTATTTAATAAAAAATAATAAACGACAGACCATTTTTAATTGAGTTAAAAATATAGAACTTAAAATTTTTAGGTCATGTCAGGATTTAGAAAGGTTGATGGAGTCAATATGACTGATGAGGAAGTTTGTGAATTACTGTTCAATAGCGATGGTATTACTTACGATAGTACGGATAGCAGTGAATCAGATGAGGATGACATGCAAGTTACCAATACTTGTAAAAAGACACCAGAGCTCCAAGAAGCTACAAGAATGCTATTGATTAGATTTAACACCTTCTACTTCTAATTCAAATACTAAAACTACTTATGGTTTATATAAATCCGAAGTCATCGGAATTTGAAATAATTTTTTGGAAAAAGGGACATCTTCAATTTGATGCTAAGCAAGTTCAGTTCGGAGGCGATTGTGATTTTACAGACGATATAAAAGCATTACAAACTCCTTTCAATTTTGGTGCCATTTATTTCCACAATCATTGCAGGAAGAAATAGTAATGGAAACGATAAAATATGCTGGTGGTGTAAATCAATCTTTTAATTTTACAGTGTCAGATCTAGGAATTCTCTTTTACATGTATTACAAACTTCCAAACTTCAGAGACTATTGGTCTGCAAACAACCACCAATGTTTTCATATAATACAAAGCCAAATGCCTATGAAACGCTTTGAAAAAATTCGGGAACTACTGCATTTTAATGACAAAAGCCAAATTCCTGATAGAAATGATCCCAATCGTGACAGGCTTTATCTAACTTGACCGGTTATCGATACCCTAAATAGAACTTTTTCTACCGTACCGAAGCTGGACAGATTGAGTGTGGATGAGCAAATGTGCTCTACAAAAATGGGAAGTTATATAAAACAGTATTTACCCAACAAGCCAAAAAAGTGGGGGTTGAAGTTACTTGTACTGTGCGGTACAATGAGATACGCCTATAAATTTGAAGTCTATAGTGGAGCAACTGAAAACTTAGCTACAGGTGAATCAGATCTTCAATCTTCAGCAAACATTGTCGTGAGACTACTTCGGGAAGTACCCCGATATCAAAACTTTGTGGTATACTTTTTATACAACAGTGCCACTTATAGTATATTTTCGCACTCAGGGAATTCTGGCTGTTGGTACTATCAGACGCAATAGAATTAAGAATTGTAAGTTACCTGAAGAAAAAGTAATGATGAAATTCCAAAGAGGAACAAGTCAGGAATTTGTTGCCAACATACACGGTATCGAAGTGACAACATTATCATGGAAAGACAATGGAATTGTCAATCCGATTTCAAATTATGTCGGTACTAACCCTCCATTAGATATATCTAGCACAGAGAGTGAACCTATAACAATGAAACGCCTTGCCGAAAAGGACAAATCTATCAAAAGTATTCCATATCCACAAATCATTAAAGATTATAACTGTCACATGGGTGGAGTAGACTTGATGGATAGTTCAATAGGCCGGCATAAAATATCAATGAAAAGCCGTAAGTGGACAACTAGAATGTTTTACCACCTTCTTGACATGACATGTGTTAATGCCTGGATTCTTTATAGAAGAATAAACAAAGATAAACAAGGATTTGTGACGCGATTGGTGGATTTCAAGTTGGAAGTCGTGATGCATTGTTTTCTTATAAAACAACAACTGTTCCAGCAAGAGGACGTCCAAATTTGGAAAAACAAATTGAAGAAAAAAGACGAAAGCCGAACACAAACCAGTCACTGGATTGCAATGGACAAAAAAGGAAGATGTAAGCTGCCCAAATGCTCAGGACAAACCAAAATGTTTTGCTTAAAATGTAAGGTGAATTTATGTGTAACAGCTGAAAAAAATTGCTTTTATGAGTACCACAACTTTTAATTAATTTTTTAAAGTTTATTACCTTTTTTCGTTTATTGTTTTAGTTTTTATAACATGCATTTTTAAAGCTTATTTTATTGTAAATTAAATTTACTGTTTTAATTATAATTAAAAATTATTTTTATAAATAAAAAAGGTTTTAAGTACTTCTCAAAATTAAAATACCCGTATTTTATTTTGAAAACTAAAATGTGTGATAGTGCGCATTGTATGTATCTTTTAAGATACAACCACTTTTTTTAAAAAACACATATTAAAAAAATTAAAAAAAAAAAAAACGTGGTACGCAGTTGTTATTTTTTCACAATTTAACATATTATATTTTTTTTTTTTTTGTTAAAATTGGCGTTGTTGCGCATTTAAGGGTTAAGCGGTGTTTAAATTACGGTTTACATAATACAAGCGATTGATTGTGAAAATCGCACACAAGCAACAATGCTTAGCAACACCGCAAATCAAATGCTTTGTTATTTTACACTTTGCACAAGCATCGTCAATTTAAACAATGCGCTGAGTTGCGTTTATTATTTTTGCGTTCTGAATAGCAACATTTCCCGAAACTCTAATGTTTAAACAAATAACTTTTTAAAATTTACTACAAAGCCTCTTTTACCCTCAAGAAGTATCATGTGTTCTGGCTAGGCCAACTATACTTTTTAAATTATTTGTTTTAAACTTATTTCCAAAAAAAAGTTTTTTTATCCATTATCAATTTGACATTTAAGCAAAATTTTATAATGAAACCTCATCGTTTCATCTGTCCATTTTGATAAAAACCCAATCAATCGAATTTATTTGGAGCAGCACATCTTGTTGCACTTACATTGAAATGCTTTCGATTACTTAAAATTTTTTCCATTTAAATCAAAAAAATTTATTGGTAAAAAAAATTGGTTTTTTATACTTTTAGTTTATCTTTCACTTTGCTTTATTATTACTTGCTGCACTTGCCACTCTGCCGTAAAATTTAATATTACCTTTTAACACAAATTTCAACATTTATTGAGCAAAAAGTATTTTCATGTTTTACTCTATATTGCTTCTGCTTTAAATAATATGTAATACAATTTTGGAGGTATAAAATTCGTTTTAAAATGATATATGACCCTTTTTCATTATGTATGCATTTTCAAGTGGTGCTGCTTTTATATCGTTGAGGTGGTAAAATGAGAGCAAAAATTGCCTTAAATTAATTCTTTTGTGTCAATTACGACTATTGCAATAGTAAATTTATTATATGACCTACATGTATTCAAGCTACAACTATAATTTTCCAATGTCTTTTTTTTTTTTTTTTTTTTTGGTAAAAATTAATTAAAAGTATAGTAAAGCAAGTTCATGCCTACACCAACAATTATACTATTTGAATATTCTTTTCGTTTATTGATTGATGTAAATTAAGGGGGTGCGCAATATAATCCCAGTAAATATGACCTAAAAAGAAAACGAAGAACACAACACGCATTTTTTTGTTGGTTTTTTTTTTTGTGTTTTTTAAGTTTTTTCGTTAGGGGATTTTGCATTCTATGTGAAATAAAAAATTAACCCAATATCAGGAAATGTAAAATGACCCCAAATAAAATCGCAATTTTTACTTTGTTACTACTTTTCATTTGCTAATAAAGAAGCTTTAGTTAGCGAAGCCAGTGGTTGTTATACCATAGAAAAGACATCACTTTCGCCCGGCCGAAAAATGTCTGAGTTATGACCAAAATATTGTAATCCTTAAAATTACTTCTTTTCACCGAAGGTAAAAGGGTACATATAATTTTGTCATTCCGTTTGTAATTTCCCCTTGGCAATTAAAAAACAACACAATACAAAAATAAAGAATTCTACGTGGCTAGGACTAAAGATATTTTGGGGATGATGCTGAGAACCCCCTTAAAACTGCTGCCTACGTAACTAAATGTGGAAAAATATTTGGATAGTTGTTTTAGCTTCTGTGAAAAGTTTTTCTACATATCTTTATTACATAAATTCTTATTATTTAAAAATGAAAACAGAATAATTCTAGTTTTCGCTATCAGATTGTAATAGTTTAATTTAGAGTATTGTGTACCCAATATATTTAGAATAGAGTTTTTTTTCCCGGACTTTTATTAAATTTCCCGGGATCCCGGGATCCCGCTCCATATGAATAATACAAAGTAAATTTTGGTATTAATTAATGAAAAAAAACTTTTATATAAAAAACGTAAGGGAACTTGTTTACAAAGAAAGTAAATGAAATGGTTCAACACTAAAAAATTAATTGAAGATTGAAATAGGAACTTGAATAATTATTACCTCACGCCTTTATTCCCTATTATTGTGCTTTTTTTCAGTATTATTATGCTCTGGATAATTCACAAGACAACAATAAAAACAAAATAAAATTGAGGTACTCAAGATATGAAATCAAAAAGTTAATTAATAAAATAGATAAAATACTTTAAAGAAATATATAACATTTTTTAATGGCTTATGAAATAACTTTCTGACACTCAAAGCGCTTTGTAAGTCGTCAAAAAGTATATTCCTGATTTTATTTACGAATTATCATGTTTCCGAAAAATTTCGTTCATTTTGTACCGAGGTTGGACAAATAGTTAAAAGTGCACCGTTGTAGCATGCTTCGGATTCACAATCAGAAGCAATTTTTTCTTTTTTATAAACAACGTCTATGTCAGTCAAATGTATTTCAAGGTTGATGCAAAAATAGCATCAACCGGACTGCTTCTTACAAACCTTTTCATTTCAATAGGTCCATTTGTAATCTTTAGGACAATGTATTTTTCAAGTTGTATGTTGTAGTATCTTACACGAGTTTCCAAAATGTTATTTTATTTCGGTTTCCCCGCACTTCACGGATATATAAACCAACACAAATTGAAATTGAAAATTTGTGTTTATCACCTAATAAACATATCGCTCCTTCATTGCATCCTTTAAGTCGGTACATTTTTAAAACTTTAATCGCATTTTGCCAAGATCGTTTGTTTTTGTAGATATGACTATGTTGCAATAAAGGAGCGATATGTTTAGGTATCTCCTATTTTTAAGACTTGTTCATGGACAATGAAACTTTACTGCCTGCATCTTATTTTGAATTAATGTACTTTATTAACTCTTCACTTCACTAAATGTAATAATTGTCAACTGTTGCACTGCCCATTCTGCTTTTAGTAGATTTATTGCATCAGGAGACATTGATTTAAATACATGTACTCACTTCTTGTAATTGATCTAATCCACAACCCATCCACAGATGCTAATTTTTAGAGAATAGAAAACTAAATTTCAAAGTATAAATAGTTTTTTTTCTAAAATTATGAGGAATTTTTTATTTCCCGGGATCCCGCAAGAAAAATCCCGGGAAAACGGGAAATAAAATAATGGACGGGAAATCCCGGCAAAAACCCTAATTTAGAATAAGTTTAAGCTAGGCTCTGCTTTATTAACAAAAATTACCTTAATATACGAAGTCTGAAAAAAGGCCACTGCCGAAAAAGCAGGAAACCTGATGAACATTTTCTTACTTAAAAATAAAAATAAGCTTTCTTAAAAAAAAAGTAAAGATCAAACTGGAATGTTGTTGGCACTTCAATTCTAAATTGTATATTATTTTCTAAATCACCCTTTTTCACTTTCTAAACTAAAAGAAAAAAATTTCCAATTAAGGAAACCGTTTTTGATTCATGATCAGTGAGAACTTTTTTAATCTAATGTATTCATTAGTTTCACAAGATCTTGTCATAAACGTTTGTATTTTTGCAACGATTTTTGTTTAAATGAGCCACTGTATATCAGTACTTGTGATGTTACAAATATTCGTATACGAAATGCCGAATATTTGCCTATTTTACGACTTTCGTATCCGTATTCGCCAAATTAAAGCGAATATTTTGTAAATACATTCCAAAAGAATAAAAAATACAAAGGTGTAAAAAACACATAAAATAAACCAAAAATATTAATTTTTAATAATATTTATTCGAAAAAACTTTTTGTCTTTAAAATGCCCGGGAGACTATCAAATAAAAACATCAATCACATAGATGTGTGCGTGCAGTCGTTCTTTTTCGGGTACGCATACGCGTTGTCGGCAATGCTTGATGAAAATCAAAAAGTTTTGATTTTTTTATTTGATGGCTGATTATTTGATAGTCTCCAGTTGTGATTGACAAAAAAATTTTATTTGCTTTGTGTATGTTGTCATGTACGGAAGAAAAAATTATTTGACATTATTTGAAACCAACCCTATGAAATCAAAATTACAAATGTTGATTGACGGTTTTATTTGTACGTCTCCAAAAAAGCCTCAAGTAAACGACACTAACACATATGCACTGATTGACGGGTTTATTTGAAAGTCTCCAGAGCCCTTAAACAAAAATAAAATCTACTTATAGTAAAATAAAAAAAAAAACCAACAAACATTAGAAGTATTGTGCCGCCAGAAAATAATTTATGAAAATTACTCAAGATGATTTTTAGCATTCCTAGAAAAACTATCATTTGCAGCAATTGTCTAAATTGTGTAATTTTTAAGTCATGGCAAAATAACCATATACGGACAACTCTACGTGATAAAAGACCAAAAAAAAAAACCTGTGTCCGCCAGTTTTGCCCAAAGTAATGCACTTTTTTTATGGGCCCCCAAATATTTGGGGCCTCGGTGTAATTTTTGCAAAAAAGTGATCATTTTCTCAGACTCATATCTTGCAAACCTTTCGAAATTTTGATAAACCCTCTGAGACAAAATTGTAGCTCTTGCCATAAAGAACAAAAATTATATGAATATGTCTCAAGATATTGCGGTCGAGTTACCACCTGTTGCTGCTAGAGCAGCTGTTCCCCTAAGATTTGAGATACGAGAGATCGAAAAGGCTATTTGCGACTTAAGTCCCAAGAAAGCACCTGGTTTTGATAAGATAAGCAACAAAATGCTTTTGGAACTACCCAGCATAGCAAAGAAAATGATTCTTTTAATTTGTAATGCTTTTTCACGTCTTGAATACTATCCTCAAAAATAGAAGGTTTCCTTAGTCACCATGATACCTAAACCAGGAAAGGATCACACAAGAGTTGAGTCATATAGGCCTATAAGCTTACTTTATAATATATCAAAGCTGTTTGAGAAGCTGTTAGTGTCAAAATTGACCCCAAATTTTAAATGAAAATAGATGTATTTCTAAACAGCAATTCGGCTTTAGAAGAGAACACAGCACAATTGAGCAAACCCACCGAATAGTAAACGCCATAAGAAAATCCTTTGAAGAAAGAAAATATTGTTTCGCTCTCTTCATCGATGTTTCTCAAGTTTTTGATAAAGTCCGGCATGAAGGCTTATTACATAAATTGTCAATTTATTATTTAGGAAGGAAATTTCTTAAGTTCACCTCAGCCAATTGGCGCTGGAGTCCCACAGGGCAGCATCCTGGGCCCTCTATTACACTTAATTTATACTTTGGACATGCCAACGAGCAACTTCACCCAAACTTCAACATTTGCAGACGATACAGCTTTTCTTAGTGTCCATGAAAACTGTTATGAAGCATCTCGTTACTTACAGCATCAAATATTTCAACTAGAAATATGGTTAAGACAATGGAGGATAATTAACCTTTTTATTCACTTTGAATAACGTTTTTTGTCGTTTTTTTTTTTTCAATTTGTTATATTTACTTGTAATTCTGTGTTCTAGTGAGCCACACAGAATTCTAACCAATCTTCAATTTGGGTGAAGAACTGCAGGGCACTAAAAGGTGGGAAATGATCTTCACTTGAGATTGGAATTATACCCACTCAGATGAGTGATTATAATTATGAGCGGGTGGGTAAAAGAAATAATAAAAAAGAGTATAGTGGTTAGGGATTTCTTTTAACCAATGTAATTTTATGATCAGCAAGTGAGTATTTTTACCTTTGAGTATTTTTACCTTTTGGGTTTCCTTTCCAAAGTAGTAAGTTAAAATCACCAGGGTAAGTTTGTATGTTTAGTGTAGGTATTTATTGTAATTATTATGCAGGAATTTAGTAAGTAACAATTTTAATATAGTTTTAGGTTTGTAGGTTAAGTAACAATAGATTTAAGTATAGATTTCAAGTTCAATTTAAGAAGGTTTATTATGACTGTTAGCTTCTGTTGCTAAGGCAAAAGTGAATGATACATAACTTTATTTTTCGCCATTAACCTGATAAAAAAAACTCATTTGCATATTGCAACTTACGGATAATTACAACTACTCCAAAGGCTTTTAAACTGTAACATAATGTTGTACTAATAAGGTTTTACAATTCATTTCAAATTCAAATATTAATACGTTAAATCTTACAATTTAAATTTTAATTCTTTAACTCCAATAGTTTTACTTTACATAAATTCAAATTAAGATACATAAGATTTTAATTCATTTGGCCAATATTCTACAGATTAATATTTACAAAAATTAAAATTTCAGGTTTCAAATCTTTAAAGCATTTTTTAATAAAAACAATCAATTTATATTGTCTAAACGTAAGTTTAGACATTACTTTTAGTTGCCAAAACTGTCAAAATAGCATTATCGATAACTTTTTGGCAAATAAATAATGTTGCCATACCTAATACAAGTTTAAATGTCAGTTGCGCTGCTTTCTGAGTCCGCAACTAAAATTGTGTTGCCATTTGTAATTACCTCAAAAAACTCTTATGTTAAATGCTTAACTTATTTGAAATTCATTTATCTAAATACATATAAAGTTATAATTTTATCTAACTCAATTTAATTTTATTTCTAATTTATGCAATTAAAATTAAATTTTATTTGGTACCACTTAGTCTCATTAGTTTCAATCCAATTTTACATATTATACAGAATACTGCATAAGCATATGTATAGTTTGTGTTTTTCATACATATGTATGTGTGTATTCATACCTTAAACAAAACAGTAAATGCTCTTGTGAGTTAATGCAGCTGATTGGCAAAAAGTTTTTATTTATAATTTTTATTTAAAACAATTTTTTGTGAAAAGATTTAGAAATTTTCAGATTTAAATTATGTGCAATTATGACAGTTGTTCGGAAATAGAGCTTTCACTGTACTTATGTAAATTTCTCGTTCGTTCTCAACCAATGCTGTAATAAGAGATTCAACAGTTGGTTTAAGTTTGTTGAAAACAAGAGTGTTAAAGAGGGCTTATAATTAACCGACACTCATCCCTCATCAAAAAAGTTCGAAATTTAGCAAGTAATGAACGTTCTGATTTTAGCTTCTATAGTTTTGTATGTGCTGTACTGTACACACTGTGGAATTAGAATATTTATAAGCAACACCACTTTAGGCAGTGCGTGTGCTCAATTTAGCTAGGCAAACACACACTTTGTTTCTGTTTCTGTTTGCAAATAAACCACACAAACAAATTTCGTACAAACATAAATTTAAAATTTTGTTGGGTTTTTAACATATCAAGATAAGGAGGGGGAGGGAAATATAAGGTGTCCCAGAATAAACGCAAGATTTGAATTTGTCGCCATTTGTGCAGATAAGTGCTGGATACCCTAAAAAAATTAGACAGCTGGCATTTTAGAGTTACTAAAAATGGAGCATTACACGCAAAAACTGATGCTTCCTCGGAAGCAGTAATGTAAGGGAAAACTCGGAGTGAAGCGCTTACACTACTATGAAATATTACATGATTTTTGTTTGGAATTCCTCGCGTTGAAGCTCTGCTGTAGAGATCTGAAGATCGCATATTTCATGCTTTAAAAACTGACATGATTTACGTGTATAAATATAAATTGCAGCGCGTGAAATTTTTTTTTAAATCTAAAATATTTTTTTGGAATAAAAGGATTATAGTTTTATAATAATTATGTATAAATTTTGTAAAATTACGTTATCACTGATTCAATAAAGCAGTAGAAAATGTTTCGAAAATTACAAAATATGGTCGGAATACTGTTGTAACTTGGTCAACTGCGAAGAGGTTAATTGAAAAATTCAGGGAGTTTGATATGTTGGAGAAGACAAAAACCAGCCATTTCGAATCATATCCAGCCTCCCTGAATTTTTCAATTAATCTCTTCACAGTTTCCGAAGTTAATTTTTTTATTCATTTTATGAAGTCATTATTTTTTAAATATTGTTCCATAGTGAAGACACGCTGTTCAATCGTGAAACGCTCCATTTTTTTCTAACCCTAAACTGTCAGTTGTCGAATTTGTTTTATGGTTGCCAACACTGTACTGCACAAATGGCGGCAAATTCAAAGCTTGCGTTAATTCTGGAGCACACATATAACAGAAGGAAAAGAAGTTGGAGCCAAGAGTGCTTCTTTAAAAATTAAAACTTACGGGTGAAGATGATTCTAACGCCTCTTCTTCTACTTCTTCACTTTGCAAAGTTTTCACTGAAATGATTTCATTTAGCACTAGACGGAACAGAAAGTTTGACAAATATCTAACATATCTGCCAAATATTGAAAATTTTTAATATATCTACAAACATGCTTCAAATGTTTGTCCAAACAGCAAACAACACAAACATTTGTCGTGTGATTTATTTTACCCTTAAGTTGTCCAAAGGGCTAAACCCTCCAACAAGGGTGGATAAGACAAGATTTTTTGAAGTGAAGAGGATCTACTGGAAAAAGATTTCGCCTACGCCCTAATTGTGTTCATTGGAGAACTTATGGATGACAGGTTTAATTGGAATTCCAATTGCTAAATGTGAAATATTTGGTTAATGCAAGTAGCAAAGACTAGTCTAGATGAAACTGCCTGTGCCTTGACTAGGACTTTGTGACCTAGCCACGTTTAGCTTTCGTAAGAACACAGGGCGCTAAAAAGTCTCGCTATAAGAACGGGCCCAGATATCACTTCTGTTAAATTCATCATAACGAAGAAAAACTCGTGTTTTATTTTTCACGCCTATGCACTATAGTAAATTTTTAATTTTTTTTAAAAGATCTTTTTGATTCGATATATGGAGGTTTCCTCCATCTTGCGGCCCAAAACTTTTTTGTCACGCACTGTCACATGGAAAAAGTGGAGTACGCGCTCTCACGGAAACAAATTTTTGTTTTATTACACACGCTCGCACATTCTTGGAAAAAAATTTTTGGTCACACAGCTCACATGCGAAAATTTCAAAAAACTTCTTTTAAAACCATTACTTATTTATTCCCACATAAAAGAAACTTTTGTTTTAAACAAATTTGTATTGCAAAATTTGTCTTTCTTTGTTTAAATAATCAATTAAATTAAAAAAACAACATGAATTTAAGAAAACATGACTCTCAATTTCTTCGCTCCCAGAATATTGTTCGTCTTCCTGTTCGCTGTTTTTGACGACTCTTATCTTTTACTGAGCATTAAAAAAACACTCGCAACTGCTCTTTCAAATATTGTTTAAAATTATCGGAAGACCTGCCTCTAGCACTATATGATAGAAAATAGTCATAAACAGTTGCCCGCTTGTCAGTTTCGTTACTTTTTACGCACCATAAAATAAAAAACTCTGAATTCGGCACACTTAAGTTAATTAGAATAATACATTTTTTAAAGAGTTTTTCAAGTATTTGCAGCATAATTTTGTTATTTATGAAAGATATTTGATTGCCCTAACGAAAGTTCAAGTTGGATAACTATCAATTGCAATCATTTTTTTTTTAAGGGCCAAGTAAAATTCTAATTCATAGTTCTATTTAATAATTCTCAATAATAGAAGAATTTCCCAATATTTCAATTATTATCAAAAAAGTACTAATTGTCGACATTAGTTTTGATTTTTATTTTTTTGTAATCATAAATTATTTGTATCACAACTTTTATTAACCCTAGAAAGATAACGTTATTTTTTTGTACTGAAAAGATAACGACACGTCTGAAAGACGTATGCTTGTTTCTATCCTTTAAAGGATACACTCACAATATTCTGTACGTAAAATTAACTGAAATTGTAATATAAAATAAATGAAAGTTCAATTAAAAACCGGTCTACCTATTTTTCATTTATTTTTAACAAAAAGTTCATTTAATTTTAACTGTCAAAAATTCAACACCATATTCCGTAAAATCAAATAAATACTCAGTTATTTTGTAAAATTTTACTGTCAAAAATTCAACAGCATATTCAGTAAAAACGATTAAATATTCAGTTTTTTTTTTAAATTTTACTGTCAAAAAATTGACCCCATATTCAGTAAAAACAATTAAATATTCAGTTATTTTATTAAATTTTCGTTTACTCCACAAAAAAGCCAAATTTCTAAAAAATACGAGACAGACACCTGTCCGCTTGTTTTTCTTATAAGCGAGAGAGGGAGAATATTTTTATTTACTTACCCAGTTACACACGTTTGTTTTAATTTTGTTGTACTGACCACGTTGTTTACAGGAGAACCCATGGTGGAATAAGCAGGTGGCATCGTTACGGCAACAAATACAACATTACAACAAAAATGGAAATTACATAACCGTTTACGTCAAAAAATACATTAAACAAAAATCAAACCGTGCCGCTGAACGTGATGAAATAAATAAATTTTTAGCCAATTTTTATTTAATTATGGTCAATATCTTATCAAAACTATCAAAAACTTTAATAAAAAACAAAAATCACAGCACAAAACGTGGACTTTTTGTAAACATAAACAAAACTTTGACATAAACCTAGACAAATAATGCAAGAGCAAAAAATCGTCATCTGGCGTAGTGCTGCCACCTGTTTATTTCACCATGGGAGAACCCTTAATTATAAGACACCAGCAGCATGACCGATATGGCTTCGCAATTATTTTACTTTTAAAATTGGATGTATTTAACTAAATTATTTTAACAAATAGAAAATGGGAATTGCTTACACAAAACAAGCAATTCATTTTTTTAAGATAAGTAAAAATTAATTTTTGGTAGTAAAATTATATAAAATAACTGAATATTTAATTGTTTTTACTGAATATGGTGTTGAATTTTTGACAGTAAAATTTTATAAAATAACTGCATATTTATTTGTTTTTACGGAATATGTAGTTAATTTTTTGACAATTAATATATATAAGATAACTGAATATTGATTTGTTTTTACGGAATTCGCGGTTGAATTTTTGGCAGTAAAAATTAAATGAACTTTTCGTTGCTTTAAATTACATTTTTATTTACTTTAACATAAAGAAGAATTTAACTCAATCAACGGACAATATTAACTGCAACTGAAAATCCGTATTAATATGCACTTAGTTTTTTGAATAACTGTTAGAATCAGTTAAAAATAAATTTGCTTGGAATTTTAAATGTTTATTTATTTAGAAATAACTAAACGGAATATTTCTTAAATAAACTACAGTCCGTTACTGTAATATTATTGTGAGTGTACTACCGAAAATAATATTGATCAGTTTTATTGTTGAAAACATTTATTTATCCTATTTCTTTAAAAAAATATAATTTTTAAACAGAAAATTATAATAAAAAAAAAACTAAAAAAAAAATTCAATTAGCATTATCAAAAATTAAAGAGTTTTTATAAAGAACTTCAGTTCGGTTCTAAAAACTTAAATAAATATTTTCTTTGTACTTTGTGTAGATAATGTTATCTGTATCAACTTATATAAACAAAAAAAAAATAATTTGAAAAACATTATGTGCAAGATTTACAAATTTTAATTTTGTGGTCGCCACATACAGGTAAACCGCATTTGACACATATCATTTTGGACATAAGCTTAATTTCTGATGGACAGACGCCACCGTATTATCTCTTTTTTGATTCACGCTGTTTTCCACTACAACCTCAATCATAGGTTACTGCATCTGGTAAAATTTGTTCAATGCTGTCGGTCAAAGTTTTCGATAAAATAGGAATTTCTAGCCTTAAAATTAAACAATTTATGGAAATTTCGGCACTGGTCCATTGAACACTTTCCGAAATTATTTCGGTAGTAAAAAATATCGAAGCATGAAATTGGGTCGTACAGTGATTTGCATTCCCGAGTTGGTCCTTTTGCCTTACGAACTATATTCATTGAAGAAACTCGGCCATCACTTTAACCCTTCGATGTAGCCCACTTACTTTTACTTCTTAAAGTGGGTCGAGATATCGTAATAGCGCACCTATCGGAAGAAGAAGTAAAATTTTCAGGTTCTTGAGGATTTTCCTGAATCGGTGGTATATTCTCGTCAGGCTCAACGATGTCAAAAGCTCATCTTCTGCATCACTTTGAAGATTATCCTCCAATTATTCATCTTCCGATTCGCTCACATTTTCCGGTGAAACCGAGTCCTCCAACACGCTTTGCAAAATACCGCAAATTTCTGCGTCGTCCAAGCCGCGCTTACAACAAATGTTTAAAACAAAACCTTTAAATTCAACCAAAACACAAGGTTATCTTCCCTACAAAAGTAACACTAAAGATAATGATACGTCTCTCAGACATATCGCACTTGTTTAACAATACTGTACTAACTCAAAATTTCAAAATTTTCAGTAGAAGCAAAACAATTTTTAATGTAATATGGAAGGCATGTTAAAAAGGATTTTTTAACGAACCGTTTCTTTGCCAAAAGGTTCTCAAAATAGCTCCATATTTTAACAGCGGGTAGATATGAATAATAACTGCAGATTTTTCCCAAAAAGTGAAAAACTAAAAAATTTTAAGTTAATACAGTATTGTAGAATAGGTACGATATGTTGTGTTTATTTGTGTTTATTTCTCAAAAAAAAAACTTACAACATAAAAACTGCCACCACCAACTAGATGCTGCTAACAACTAAGATAATTGAACGTTAGAAAGTTGTATGTTAACAAATGTGAAAGTAAGAGCACAAAATTGAAAAAGCGTACGTCTCGCAGACGTACCTTATCTTTCTAGGGTTAAAAATCACATTTGTTTTACTGCACTCAATAATTTATTTAAACTCCGTATCAAATCACATACGTTTGTATTAATAAAGTAACGGTAAATCCACATTGTAGAAAAAAAGGCACACAGATGCTTATTTTGGTATGTTTTAAGTGTAATAAATTAAAAAAATATCAAAATAAAAATAAAAAAAATTACTTTTGGCCAAAAAAGGCAAAAATTTCCTTTAGCGCAATGCCTGCTCATACAGAATATAAAGTCAAAAACTCTTTGGGAGGCTAGAACACACTTTTCCTTTTAATTGAAGAAACAAAATAGTTTGATTCTGCAGTGATACAACTGGAATCACTGTGGTTTAAGATGGGGTTCCGGGTATGACAAACAGATCAATATAGATATAAAGTGACCTGTTTGAAAAAAAGCTGCTCATGGAACTATAACGTCACGTGTAAGAAATAATTAAATATGCAGATATTACCCATTCGAAATATGTAGACTAGCGTGGCCGTTAGTTGTATGGAGAACTTTTTATTTTGATTTCTTAAACTCTCCCCCTCCAAATCGGTTCAGTATTATTTAAAAAAAAATACAAAAAAATTTCGTAGCGATAAGTTGTGTTTTAGGGGGGGCGTCCGTCACTCAAAGTTTGCCTTCAAGCCATTTATTCAAATGTAATTTGTTTGCGTATGACTATCTTCTAAAAACAAAAATTTACAAGAATATGATATATGGCAATATTTTAGCTCTTCTACAGCTCTTCTTCAACAACATAAGCCTCCAAGAAAGTTTTTTGCTAAGACTAATATCTTAGAAAATAATTAAGAAAATAACAACAAAATACCAAACATTTTATATACGTTTTATATATATAAAAAGGCGATTTTAATGTCAAGTGACACAATTTTGAAATCGATGTCTACCGATTTGGATCAAATTTACACCAAGGTTAGTCCTATTAGAAAGTAGTTTACACACAAATTTTTAACAAGATCGGTCAAAATGTTTCAGAGGTAGAGGGGGTCAAAGTTTGCCATACAGGTGTTCTTTCTCATCCATGTAATTTATTTCCTATTGGTGTTAGCAAAATTTGTCCGAAGTAGCTTAGATAGCTATTTAATCAATCTTTTTTTAAAATATTTTTTTGTTTTTTTAAAAAATTTTTTAGTTTTTTTTTTTAATTTAAAACTTTTTTTTTTATTTTTTTTAGCCAAGTGTTAAATTTAAAAAAAAAAATTTTAAAAATTTTTTAAAAAAACAAAAAAATTTTTTTTTAAAAGTTTGATCAAAAAGCTATCTAAGCTACTTGGGACAAATTTTGCTTACACCAATAGGTAATAAGTTACATGGATGAGAAAGAGCACCTGTATGGCCAAAATGTCAAACTTTGACCCCCTCTAACTCAGAAACTTTTTGA